>CM057340.1:406582966-411582966 GCA_030015575.1 Agapanthus africanus
GTGAAAGTGGTCTTGTCCTGGTCTTTTTTGGCGATGGGAATTTGATTATAGCCGGAGTAGCCATCAAGAAAGCAGTAGTACTCGTGTCCGGCCAATCGTTCAAGCATCTAGTCAATGAAAGGTAGCGGAAAGTGGTCTTTCCGCGTTGCGGCGTTGAGTTTTCTGTAATCTATGCAAACTCGCCACCCAGTTTGGGTGCGAGTAGGGATCAACTCGCTCGCCTCGTTGGTTATGACCGTGATGCCCGACTTCTTGGGGACAACATGAATGGGGCTAACCCACTGGCTATCAGAGATAGGGTAAATGATACCACTATCTAGACATTTGACGATCTCCTTCTTCACAGCCTCCTTCATGACTGGATTAAGACGTCTTTGTGGATCCCGGGCTGATTTGGCATCATCCATCAGATGAATGTGATGCTCAACAATTAGGGGACTAATCCCCTTGATGTCCGCCATGGACCAGCCAAAAGCTTGCCTGTTGCTGTGCAAGACCGCGAGAAGGGCTTTCTCTTGCTCTGGAGCTAGAGAAGCCGAGATGATGACAGGAAGGGTCTCGTTCTCACCTAAGTAAGCATACTTAAGGTGAGACGGCAACGGCTTGAGTTCGAGCGTTGGAGGTGAAATGATGGAAGGCAATACTGGTAAAAAGGTCTCGAACTCAAAGGACTCCAGCAAAGGTTCAAAACGAGTGTAGGCAACCGAGTTGGATGGTTCAGGTAACTCATCCGGAAAGTCGAAGGATTCAAACTCGGGTTGTGCGCGGCTAAGATCGTTCAAGAATGTGAAACACTCGTATTCGTTGTCGGGCGCAGAAACAGCAGCAGGTTCGAAGAGAAACGGACTAGTGGCGTCAAGATTATCGTGATCAAACAGAAACTCCTCGAATTCACACTCTTCTTGGATGATCTCCTGGATCGAGCAGACGTCCAGTATATGAGCATTAGGTTCGGCGGGTTGATTCCCCAACCTAAAAATGTTGAGTTCAATCGTCATATTTCCAAAAGAGATGTTCATCGAACCATTGCGACAATTGATCACAGCATTTGAGGTTGTGAGAAATGGTCGACCGAGTATCACCGGAATCTGATTCTGGGGGTTAGCTACAGGCTGTGTATCTAATACAATGAAGTCAACGGGGAATATGAAGTCCCCGACTCTTATCAACACATCCTCTAGCTCACCCCTAGGGTGGGTGATCGATCGGTCGGCCATTTGGAGAGTACAGTGCGTGGGTTTCAACTCTCCGACGCCTAATTGCTCGTATACTGAATACGGAAGCAAGTTAACACTGGCACCAAGATCTAATAGTGCGCGGTTGATGTTCTTATCCCCAATAGTGATTGAAATCGTAGGACAGCCAGGGTCCTTCCGTTTTTGTGGTAAAGATTGGGTAAGAGCATCACTCACAGCACTGGCCAAGAAAACTTTCTTTGGTACCTGAGACTTCCTCTTTTTCGTGCACAAGTCCTTTAAGATTTTCGCGTAAGGCGGGACTTGTTGGACAGCATCTAAAAGAGGAATGTTAATGTTAACTTGCTTAAATAACTCCAGAATCTTCTCCATTTGTGGATTTTGTTTGTTAGACCTCAACCGGTTTGGAAATGGAACATTTTGAAAATTGGTTGAGTCTAAAGCTGGAGGAGGAGATTGTAGAGTTGGAACGGATCCCAGAATAGGTGTCTTCGTGGAGTGAGAAGTGGGTCCGTTCAGAGCAGAAGAAGAGGAAGGGGAGCCTGTTGAAGAACGGAGAATAGGCTCAGAAGACGAAGAAGAAGAAGAAGAAGAAGAAGAAGCGGCCGGGGCGTCATCGTTGATTCGTTTGCCAATGTTGTTTTGCAGCATCCTCCCTGATCTCAGTGTGGTCACGGCACTCACATTATGGTTTTGTTGTTCAAGAGCAACATGTGCATTATGTGGGTGACCGGGATTTGGAAGTGGCTGGGACGGGAGCTTCCCCTTTTCTCGCTCGCTCAAGGCCGCGTTCAGCTGTGCAATCTGGGCCTCGATGGTCTTGATGCTTTGCCCGTGTGCGGCAGTGTGTTGAACTAAGGATTGAATCGAAGACTGGATGTTGGCGGTGGATTGAGTCGATTGTTTAACAAACGCCTCCAGACTACGCTCGAGGGAGGAAACCTTATCGTTGTTTGACGGAACAAAGTTGTTTGGTGGAAAAGAGTTGTTGGGTGCAAAGTTGTTCGTCTGGTTTTGGAAAGGCTGGGGTTGGAAGGGCTGCTGATATTGGTGTTGAGTTTGTTGCTGTGCTTGCTGTTGCGGCGGAGGGGCCCTTTGGAAATTGTTGCCCTGGAATTGATTCTGATTCTGATTCCAGGCGAAATTGGGATGGTTCCTCCAACCGGGATTATAGGTGGAAGAGTATGGATCATTCCTCGGTCTTTGCTGGAAGGCAGCATTAACCTGATCCTGTCCTTGCGGGGGTGGATTGTAAGGACACTCTTCGGTCAAGTGAGAAGGATCGGAACAACAAGCGCAGATGGTACAAGGGGGAGAACAGGGGCGGGGGTAGGAGCAGAAAATTTGCTCTCTATTGCTTCAAGCTTTCTTGTTATAGCAGCCATTTCAGCTTTCATCGCAATAGAGACGTCAAGTTGGTGGATTCCTACCCGAGACTGACCAGTAGAAGTGGAGGTAGTGTTAGTGTATATGCCCTAGAGGCCATTACTGTATCATACTAGTTTCTATATTACTTGATGGAAGCTTGGGATATTCACAGTTGTATATACAATCTTGCTCGAAATGGTAGTATGCTACTTGGTTTGTCTCTGCTTTAATATGTGCATGTGTTTCTTTTAGCATATTGCTGATATACATATTAGTAGAGCCCTTAGGATCTTTGCTTGATTACCAGCGTGGTGATGGCGCTCACACTCGTGGGAGCTGGGTGATCTATAAGCACATCCTTATACAGGTCCCTGGTCGTTGGACTATCGAGACAGGGCATCGATACTCCGGAGTAGACTAGCGTATGCGCTTCTCATCCCAGTGTGGGAGACGGTCTGTCCCACAGCCGTCAGTACGTCGTACTTGAGATAGTATACGGGTGCTCGTTGGGTTACGAGTACACTGGACAGGACTCGTCGGGAACTGTTGGTTGGTATTATACCTATCGTCAGTTATCAGTTCCCAGGTGACATGAGTACAGCTTAGTCCGCTGACTTGACACTGTCACTTCGCCTCGAGTGTGTTCCCACTGCACTTTGATTACTACCCTACCACGGCTCAAAGGAGTCGTGCAAACAGGTAGTTTTTGGGTGCAGTCCCGAAGCACTTGGAGGCAGTGACGGTTAGACAGGATTCGTCTCTCCCGGTATTGGGTGTTGACATCGCGCTGTGTCTAGGAGAGCCATTACACGAGTAGTCCCTGGCCAGGGCAAGCGAGATATACTGGTAGGTTTCCAGTGTTATCTCAGGGTGTTCTGGGCCTCACTCCGGCACGACTTGTACCGCTATTAGAGGACTGACGTTTACCGCCCCCCTAGGCCCGCCATGCGATGTATCAGACGAACAGACCGGACTGTACGGAGATTGTCACATACAGGCTCAGTAGGAGTTCAGATGGGGTTCACCTCGTCAGTCTTCTTATCGACATCTACCTGGGGACCGTTACGTACAGCTAGTGCCGCTTGCGGTCTGTGGTTAAACCCACTGCCAGCGTAGTGTCGAGTCTTTAAAGTCCCACACAGAGAGCTATTCGCCTTTAGGCTAAATGAGTAGAGGTCGCATGGTTTTGCGACAGGGTTCGTTCACATTCGCGCACTTGTGCACGTTTGCTGTCCGGACAGTTTATACTAGCGGGCTTTGGTTTAAGCCGGATCCTAGTATATGATTTGAGATTGGTTTTTCTCATTGTGTTCGTGTTCCTCGGATCACGAATGCGGGTGCGTATGCACAGTTGCTTGAGATTGAGGGAGAGGACCTTGTTTAGGGTTAATGGCTATTGTCATTTTATTAACCCTAATATTTATGTGTGTGTTATTGTTAATTAGTAATTAGTTTAATAATTATCCATGGTTGTGGTTGTTGACCATTTGACTTCTTTGACTTGTTGACCTAGGTTGACACTTTGACCATCATCATTTCTTTTGGAAGATGCTTTTTGATCTTTGCAAATTGAAATGATAATGGTCATGTCATGATTTACCATGATAATTATCTAGCTAATTATTCAATTAAATTAATTCACACATATTAGTGAGAATGGCTCTATTATTTTCTCATTCTCTCATATCATTTCTCTCTCTTGTTCATCCTCTCCCTCAAGCTCTCTCCCTCTCATGTGTTGAGAAACAAAAAGCTTGAGAAAAACCTTCACTTGATATTCTCTACTCTCTTCTAGGGTTCAAGTCTTAGCATTTCTTGCACTCTAGTTACTCCTAGCTTGGAGTTGAAGCTAAAAGTCGAGGCTTTCGGGTGGATCCTTCTTTGACGGGAGAAGACAAGCAAGGTGACCTCTTTCTACCATTCCTAGGAGCAAGGAGAGAAGGACTAAAGACCAAAGGTATAACCTTTCCATCACTTAGCTACTTTGTAGTTAGGTCTAGCAAGTTTATGTTTAGCAAAGATCCTCACAAGCTTGGTCCATGTTGCCTAAGTCCATAAAAATCCAATTTTTATTATGTTTTCTGCCTCCCCGTAAGCACCAGGGTGGGCAACGTGGACTTACAGGTAGAAGAAGAAGAAGTTGGTCTGGTGCTCTCCCACTGTAGCGTTTGCTCCGCAAGATCGTCAAAGAACTGCCACGCTTCCTCGTCAGATTTCGATAGGAAGTGGCCCTGACAAATGGTTTCCAGCAACTGCTTCGTTGCTGGGTTCAGTCCCTCGTATAAGGTTTGGCAGAGCTGCCATTTCTCTATACCGTGGTGAGGACACAGAACAAGAAGGTCTTTGTACCGGTCAAAGCACTTCCAGAAGGGTTCAGAAGAAAGCTGGGAGAATTGGTTGATTTCATTTCGAATTCTTGCTGTCTTATGATTTGGGTAGAATTTTTTCAGAAACGCTTTAACAAACTCGTCCCAGCTGGTGATTGAGTGGGAAGCGGTGCTATACAGCCATTTTTCAGCGAGATCGCATAAAGTGAACGGAATGACCCGTAGACGTATAGCATCGTCCGACAGCTGGGTTGTTTTCATCATGGCACAGACGTTTTGAAATTTATTGATGAAGATAAAGGCATCTTCAGATTCAAGCCCATGAAAACGTGGAAGCATGTTGATGAAATGGGGCTTAATTTCAAAGTTGTCCCCATTGGCCGGAGGAAGAGAAAGGCAGGTGGGAAGTGCAGAACGGGTGGGATAGAAACGATCCTGGAGCGCGATTCGCTGCGGCGCTACAACAGGCGGAGGTGGTGGGATATTGGTCTCCGTAGGAGGTGGAGCCAATCCAGCGGTGCTCAAAGAGATGTTCGGATTAAATCCCGACATCGCGGAAGAAGAGGTTGGTGAAGGTGAAGGTGAAGATGTATGAGCAGAATTCCGGTCAACGTCGGAGTTGGCCGGCAAAGGAAGGAGTGAAAGAGGAGTGGACGGAGTATCGACTTCGGAGTCGATCGCGTAGTCGGTAGCGACTAACGTAACGCGGACTAGACGGGCGCTAGTGTCCCGAGTCCAAGCGGACATACACTAAACGAGTTTAGTATAATCAAAGCGGAGAAGGTGAGGGTAAGAAAACGTCAATGAAGAAAGGCGATGGGTGGAAATGGATTTGGCGACAAAGGGCAAGTTTTTATAAAAGTTTTTGATTTTTTTTTCTTTTTTTCTTTTTGTTTTTAGAAAGAGATTTACAGAAATATGTACGGAAATACGGCTTAAGCAATCACAAACAAGATATGCACAATCACACCTAGATCTAGGGTATCCTAGGTCTACTAGACCTGCTCCTGAACTTGATTGTCGAAGTTAAACAGTGTTGAGAAACAGGCTTAAAAATACACCGATCACGAGGCCAGGTAAGTGCAGAGATAAGGGGAGGTTGTCCAACGCTATCGCGAAGTTCCTTAATTAAATAACCCTTTCTCTTTCGGCGGTTGCGCCTTTAACACTTTCCTAGACACCCCGTAAACAATATACGGTTAAGCGAGGTTCTAAACACGGTTTATCTTCTCCTAATGAGCGCGAAGTCCTTAGGGCTGAAGTCTAGTATTTTTTAATTTACAATGGACAATGCATATGCTTTAGTGATTTTTGGGGTCCTGGGAAGGGTGATGAAATCCCCACCCAATCTGAATTGGTTTCAAGCCCCTTAAGTCCGTATTAAAGAATGCAAAACAGTAACAAATCAACTGCAAACAATTTTTATTTGCGGCGCAAAGAATCCTGCACAAGAACAGTTTATTGGAAGGGGGAGAAGAATTTACGCAAAGAAGGCTGCAGAAAACACAGTTCAGTGGAGTTCAGAGGAGTGGAGAGAGGCAGAGGGACTTACAGAGAGATTTTGGGGCTCTGAAGCCAACAGATGGACGCGTTTCCGCGGCCAAACGCATGCAATGGCCGCGGATCCGCGGCTATGTCGAGGTATTGAGCTTCCAAATTTTCTGGGTGTGCTGCTGTGGTGGTCCTCTGCTTGTCTGGATTTGTGGAATTTTTATTTGCTCACTGTATCTGCTCTAGATTTTGATAGTAGACCGTCTCCTCCGTTTTGGTCCGTCGCGGTGTAGCCGCGAAATGTGGGTTTATCTTCCCACGTCTTTGGCACTGTACTTGAACTCCGTATTTTCAATGTCTTGGCCACGGAACTTGAACCTTGTATTTTCCTGCACACTTGCACAAAAGCTAATCAAAAATAACAAGATGATTTTTTTACAAAGTATATATTTTTTTTTCGTTTTTTTTTATACTTACAAATAAACCCGAAATTACACAAAGAAATAAACTACCGTCTCCCCGGCAACGGCGCCATTTGATTGTTAGGATACGTGCGTGTTCAAGTTCTAGTTTAAATACCGCAATCAAGACGGTTTCGCTTGTAGCTAGCCGGTTGAGTACGGGTCGTCCGCAGGGAGATGGGAGTCTTTTTCAAAGTGTTTTAACGAGTTAAGTCCGGTTTTCAGATTTTGTTGGATTATCTAAGTGTTGAGTTGATATTTAAATAGAGCATGTTAGGGTTAGGATTAGGTTAGTTTGAGGTAGGAGTCTCCACATCTTTCGTTGCCCCTCTTAATATCGGTGTTACGGTAATCGGCAAAAACGGGGATTAGCACGACTAGGCAGGACTTTGCAAGTATAAGCTAGGCTTTCCAATGCATAAGTCTTCCTTTTGGTGCTTGTCCGTCCGTTCTTGGCTCTTAGCCATAACCTCCGGTTAATTCAACCACAACCGGTCTCACTACGGAATCACCGCTATCATGTAGGATAGGGTGCCGTAAGGAGCGGATTGTGGTTCAATTAACGGGAGTTGATTTAAGCTGTTGGGTAAGGAAAGAGTGAGAGAGATTTCCTTCTCTCAAACTTCCCTTATCCTACCCTAACAAGTATTAACTACTCACACTTCATTATAAGGAAAAACAAAACAAAACAAAAGAGGAAGATAGAAAGAAGGAGATTAGAAGAATACGACTAACTATTTGCGACCTCACCTTGGCGAGGATCGAGCGTAAGTATCATTGTCGTATGAATGATAAAGAAAAAGAGAGAAGAAAGAACAACAAGGAAATAACAACAACTACTTAACAAATTAAAATTACAACAAGCATAAAGATAAGGAGACAAGCATGATAATAAAAATGGTCTTCTTTATTCATCACTCTTCACTCAAAAGCTCACTACAAGTTTAATGGAGAAGAGGTGAGAAGAGGAAGAAGAGAAACACTAAAACTAGGCAAAATGAAAATACAAGAATTCCCCCTTTCCTTCACAAAGTTCTGGGCTATTTATAGGCCAAAAAATGAAACCCTAGGGCAACCACCAGAACCCAAACAGAATGACCAATATACCCCCCAAAATTCTGCAAGTGCGGCGCCAGTACGGCCACTGATCCGCGGCCTGGACCCCACTTTGACCGCGGATCCCCGGCCTTCTTGATGAATTGGAACTTGGTATTTTTCGTGGCACCCTGTTTTGATCTACTCTTCTCTCTGGTACATGTGTTTTCTCAATTTGGCTCCACGATTTCTCCGGAATTTCTGTTGAGGGAAAGGTGGACTTTTTGTCAAGATTTTGTCACGATTGCCTCGAGCTCCGCGTAGATCTCTTGGATTTTGTGCTACCATTGAGCCTTGTGCATGAGAATGACATTGATTTGACATTTTGTCTTCCTAAACTGGTATCTGGCAACATACGGATGAAGAGCGGAGACCGTGTTTTATCTGTGGTTGGCAGGAACCCGGATTTTGTCGTGTTTTCCATGAATTTCACCGTTTTAGAACCGAGAACCTGTATCCTGCAATTGACTAGCAAACACGGCTCAAGAGTATCTACCGATATGCAATGTGACAAAAATTGGGCGGTATGAAAATGCAAAAATCTGATATGAACAAGCAGCTGGCCCTAGTGCAAGTGGGAGATTGTTAGTTGTATGTATGCCCTAGAGGCCAGTATTGTACAGATGATTTATATTATATTGGATGCTTGGACATATATAGAGATGACTTTCTTGCTCGATATGATAGTATGCTATCTGGTTACTCTTTATCTTAACATGTACACTTGTCTCTTTAAACTGTCTTATAGTTACATATTGATAAAGCCCTTAGGATGTGTACTTGACTACCTGGACTATGATGCAGATCATACTAGTGGGGACATGGTAGTCCATAAGTACATCCTTCAAGGTCCCTAGTCGTGGGTGTATCGAGACGGGGCATCGATATACCAGTGTAGACTAGCGTATACGCTTCTCGACCCATGAGATGGGCGATGGATGATCCTATATCCATTGGTGTTTGACATCAGAGATGGTATACGGGTGCTCAGTGGAGACTGGGTATACTGGACGGACTCGCCGAGAACTCCTACATAGTATTATACCTCACGTCAGATGGCAGTTCTCAGGTGACACTTGTGCAGGTTAGTCTGTAGACCCGAGATCGTCATAGAGTCTTGTGTGATTCCCACTGTGCTTTGATCTCCACCTTACCACGTCCATGAGGGCGTGCAAAACGGTGGTCTTTGGGTACAGTCCTGAGTCACATGGAGGCAATGAGCGATAGGAGGGGTTTCGTCTCTCCCGGTATTGGGGGTTGATGTTGCGCTGTGCTCGATTGGCCGTAACAGGGAAGTCCCTGGCCAGGGCTGATCAGAGATTTGCTGGTAAGTGTTACCAGTAGTTTCTCGACCCGTTATGAGCCTCACATCGGCACGACTTATCGGTTATTGGGGTCTGACGTTTACCACCCCTAGACTTGATATGCGACATATCAGACGAACAGACCGGACTGTACGGTAAGTGTTACTGGTTGGATTCACAGGAGTGTGAGCGGGCTAGCTCGTCGATCTTCTGATCGCTCAATACCTGGATGGCCGTTACGTTTAGCAAACCGCTTGCGGCTTGTGGGTGCTTGATATGATCATCATCTGCTACCGGCGTATTGACGAGTCTTTAGAGTCCTACACAGAAGTTTCCTGGCTCAGGCGAAACGAAATAGGAGCGCATATGAGATATGTGCAGGACCGAGAATAATGCGTGTATGTGATACCGCATTTCATTCTCGCGATATATGTTTCGATTGGTTATATTCGATATGACCTAGTTATCGAATCATTGATTCGATAAATCGATACATTGGATTCTAGTCGGTTATGTGCGACATGACCGGATCATTGAATCAAATGTTGATTTAATGATTTAATGTATAATTATATATTTGATATATTGCATTGCATTAACTAGTATTGGTTCACTTTAAATGGATTTTCTCACTTGATGTGCAAGAAGTATATATGATATACTTTTGTGCACATATTTGTATCATGTTTGATGATACTTGATGATTTAGTTAAGTGTAAAGAATTAAAACCATGGTTAAGTGTTGATTAGGGTTTTGCATATTCATTTATTTATTTATTTGAAAAGGATTATAATGAGAATGGTGGCTTTCTTTGTTTTAAGTTGAAGCTTCATGAAGCTTTGAATTTTGTAACCATTCTTGTCTTCATGCTTAACCCTAACTCATCCAAGTAACCATGGTCTATTCTCTACACTTAACTACAGTTAGCTTATGATAAGTATTGAATTATTATTCATTTTAACTCAACACTTATCATAATTCTAGCTTCATCTTCTTCTTCATCTTCAAAAGAAAAAGCTTGATGCCATTAATGGCAACTTGAGTTCCAAAGTGAGAAATCCAATTCTAAAGTGAACCCACCTCCTATTTCTTCACCCTCTACCTCTTGCCAAGTTGTTTTGGGTGTTTTCTTCATAAGTTTCACAACTTTGTGAAGTCGGAGTTTGAACTTGTGATGCCTCGACGTAGATCATCTTCGGCACGAAGCCGACGACCTAGTCCGCCCAATTCTCCGATGAAGCCGATGTTTGAGTTCGGGATTCGAGATGGACAGCGAGAGGACGCCTACGTGGAGCTAAGGAAGTGGAGAACCGGATCTACAAAGGTTGTAGCCTCTCTCCTTTAGTTAAGATGTTAACTAGTTTACTGTATCGCCTAAACTTCTAGTCCACGATCCGTATTAGGGTTTCTCGGCACCCATAATTTTTGAAATTGGCATGGTTGATGCCTTGTGAGACCTCTTGAGAGTGCCTAGGAACCCTACAGTTTGAGCTTTAGCTCCACTTTCCATCCGTTGGCCGATGGTTAGACAGAGCGGACTATACAGACTCTGGAGGTTTTGCTTGTGCGTACGTGCAAATTGGTTGTTGGCTGTTGGGATCGTCACTTGCCATTGTTAGGGTCCTCCTTCGATAGCTGTTATCAGGAGACTTTCCAATTGGCAACCTTTCTGGCCTTGTGTGGTTGGTTGTGTCGATCGCCAGTCTGTTTTACTGACACCGCGAGAGCGGGATTTTGGACCCCAGCTAGTCCAGAGACGTCGGAGAATAGCCAATTAGTTCAGTTCAGGATGAGAGTATCCCAGTGCAGACAGAAGTCTTTGCCGACCGTGGTGGTCGCAGACTTGAGTTCGTAGTGGGAGATCAGGTATTCCTACGGATTTTTCAGCTGAATGGCGTGTTGAGTTTTGGGAATCTTAGTCCCAAAATTGTAGGTCCTTTTGAGATCCTTGAAGTGAGTTAGTACCGTTGCCTATAATATGGCACTTCCTCCCAGATTATGGAGTATTCACTTCGTATTACTTGTCTCGATACTTCGCAGTTACCTTCATGATCTTTTTTCACATGATTCAACATCAGACCATTTAGCTTGGACGTGATCTTTCGTTCACCAGCAGCCGATAGTTATAGTGGATAGGCAGGTGGAGGAACTTCGGTTAAGGGTCTTGCCATCTGTGAGGGTTCTTTGGCGTAGCCGTATAGTGAGGTGATCACTAGGGAGGCTGCGAGAGAGATTTGGGAGTTTTGTACTCATCTCCTTGAAGGTACGCGTAGATGAATTTTAATTCGGTGACCAAATTTCTTTAAGGGTGGAAGATTGTAACGTTTTAGAAATCGTTATGCGAATTTTTCCGTTTTAGGGTAAAATTGTCGGTGTTTTCCCTTTTTACCCGATTGTGATCAAACTTCCGTAGAACCTTGCCGGCACCTAGTTTAGCTAAAATAAACTAAGTGCGCGAGCTTTGGGGGTCTATGGGATGTTTTGGTTCACATAGAATTTTTCTCTAATAAAATATTATTTTAATACTTTATTTGTGGTAATTAAATGTTTATGTGGGTTAATTACTACAAATGGGTTTCTTAGATAATATAATCACTAGAATTAAGTTTAGAACCTTCTCTCCAAATATCTTGATATTTTGTGTAATTAAATGAATTTTCAAGAAAAGAAAATTGTGACTAATGCTATTTTTGTTTTATTATGCAATTATTGTATTTTTTATTTCTAGAAATTTCCACAAAATTCCACAAACCCTAATTTCATTTGCCTTGGCCGAAACTTCATTCCCCTTGCTGCCCTTCTCTCTCCTCACCTCATTTCATCAAATTCTAGTTCAAAACAATTCATGAAAAATCCAAATAATTCATAGAAATTCAAATATAATCTAAAACCTTCATTCTTTTTCACAAAGCTTGCTTGGGTCTTTATTCTAGTGAGGATTTTGGTGGCTAAAGTTTGGTTTTATTCTTGTTTCAAGTGGTGTTCTTGAAGGTATAAAATCTTAACCCTAATCTTTTTTTGTTGCTTAATATCTTTAATTAGCTTAATTAGATGTTTAATTTAAGCTTTTAAATTAATATTTAGAAATTCAAGATATCATTTTGATAATCAAATTAGAGTTTTGATTAATGAAATAGTTAATTAAAATGTTAAGCTTAATGAAAACTTAATCAAGTTACTAATTTGTTAAATGATATTTTCCTACTCGGTTAATTAAGCTAATTAACAAACTAAACTTTTGGTAATCCCAATTATTGAAATCTAAAATTTTAGTAAGGGTTTAAATGGTTTAACCTTGCTATTTGAAGATGTTTGTAAATTAGAGTTTTGGTAAAACTTGTAGTTTTGGGCTAAAATGATAAATACTGCTTACTAGATTTACGGATATTTTAGGCGTGTGTTTCTTTTGACGTTTCGACGTTAATTATATTGATTCCACGCTATATCTTGTGTTGTGAATGTGCGATCGGTACGATCAGGGTCTAGACTTGGTAGTTGTGTCACATTACGTTCTTATCTAGGGTCGTGCCGATGTCGTTCGTGTCTTTGGGTAGCTATGGCTCTTGAGTTCGTTTCGTAATGTCGCTACGCGCGTTAGCCACTAAAACGAACACTTGGGAGTATGTTTGGAGTTGGTGCGTCGGTCAAAAGTAGTTATACGTATTTTTGGTCGATTGCTTATATACACTTGTAAGGTTTGCCTTGCACCCTATGAAGAGTTTTGAAGCATCACATGTCTCAAAGTATGTATTTTTAAGGTGCTAAACAAACACGCAAAGGAATCGATCCTAGAAAATTAGGGTTACAAAACTTTAAGCTAATAAAATTTAGGATTTGAAGGCTACAACCTTTGTAGCTCCCCTTTTGCTTGACTCCTTGATCTCTAGGGTGTTGGAAGAAGGTCCACTTGTAGTCCTCTTTCTTCCACGACGATCCACCCGAAGTTTCCCGTCCAAGCTTGCAACTTTGGAAAAGCAAAGAGAACACTCTAATCAAGTTGGCTAGACTTGAGTAGAATGATGTTGTGGCTAAGGATCTCACTTCAAAAACCATTCTTTAATTGTGTTTAACTCACTAGAAAAAACTAGAGAGGAAAAAGTGAAGGAGGATGAAGATGGTGGCTATTTTTAACAAGAGGTGAAAAATAACCCTTAGTTAAAAAGAAAATGAAATATATATCACTATATATATTTATTTTCTTCTTGCATTCAACCATGATTAAATGATGGAGAGTTAATTTAACTTGGTTTTCAAATGATAAAGAGAAGGATAACACTAGGTTAGTGGTAGTTGAGCTTGGTTAGGTTAGAAGAAGAATGTAGAAGCTAGAATGATTATCCTTTTCTTTTCATTTTGTTTTTAAAACCAAAATTAAATAATAATCCATAATTTAATCCATGGTGTGAGTCTTATATTGCCACCATTTCCATATGCTAACAACCATGATGGATGGGTGTATGTATGTATGCATGTATGCACATCCACATGTGCATGAAACTAGAATGAAAGAAATAAACACATGCATGCATGCATACATCCATCAAACCCTAGAAAGAATTCAAGTGAGAAAACTAATGGTTAGATGATAAATCAACACTTAACTTATCAATCCGGTCATATCTCATATGACCCCACCAAAAGCAGGCCATCCGATCAATGTTCGGTATCATATACGCACATTTTAATCGGGTGCATGCGCATATCGCATACGCGCACCACAACGTTTCGCCTGGACTGGGTAACTCCTTTGTGGAACTCTAAGACTCGTCAATACGCCGGAAGAGGGTAATGATCATATCAAGTCCCCCAAGCCGCAAGCGGTCAGTTAAACGTAACGGCTACCCGGGTATTGAGCGATTAGAAGAAAATAAGCGAACCTGCTACAACTCCCGTCGAGCCAACCGGCAACACTACCGTACAGTCCGGTCTCTTCGTCAGATATGCTGCATATCGATCCTAGGGATGGTCACGTCGACCCTAATAACTCAATAAGTCATGCCGGTGAATGGTCTATAACAGATCGAGAAACTACCGATAACAGTTATCAGCAAATCTCAGTAGCCCTGGCCAGGGAATTACTGATATAACCAGTCGGGCACAGCACAGCATCAACTCCCAATACCGGGAGAGGCAAAACCCCTCCTATCGCTGATTGCCTTCGTGTGTCTCGGGACTGTACCCAACGGCCACCTGTTAGCACGACTCAGTAGAGCCGTGGTAGGGTGGCAATCAAAGTACAGTGGGAGAACACACAAGACTCTATGACGATCTCGGGTCTACAGACTAACCTGTACCAGTGTCACCTGAGAACTGCTATTCGACGATAGATATAATTCCATATAGGAGTTCTCGGTGAGTACGTCCAGTGTACCCAGTCAGCACTGAGCACCCGTATATGATCTTGATGTCAAACATCGATGAATGTGGGAACATCCATCGCCCATCGCATGGGTTTAGCATCATATACGCTAGTCTACTCTGGTATATCAATGCCCCGTCTCGATATACCTACGACTAGGGACTTTCCAGGATATGCTTATAGACTACAGATGTCCCACTAGTATGATCTCCATCATAATCAGAGCAGTCAAGCCAATATCCTCAGGGCTTAATCAGCATGTATGAGTGAATAATAAGCATGATCAAATCAACATGTCAGATAAAGAAGAACCAGATAGCATACTATCATGTCGAGCAAGAATGCATACTGAATGTATATATACATGTATAGATACATCCACTATCATATAATGGCCTCTAGGGCATACATATATCCAACAATCTCCCACTTGCACTAAGGCCAGTTATTGGCGTATCTCATACCCAACATCTCAAAAAGTCGCTCATGCTGCGGCTGAGGGAGTGCCTTGGTGAATGGATCCGCGGCGTTATTCTTTGTGTCTACCCTCCTAATCTCGATCTCGCGGCGATCAACAATCTCCCGGATCAAATGAAAACGCCTCAGGATGTGTCTGGACCGCTGATGGGATCTGGGCTCCTTGGCTAACGCCATAGCCCCATTATTATCACAATACAAAGGTATTGGATCAATAATGGTTGGAACTACTCTTAGCTCCGAGACGAACTTCTTCTCCAGACGGCTTCCTTGGCGGCATCATTTGCAGCAATGTACTCAACTTCCATCGTAGAGTCTGCAATGGTATTTTGTTTGGAACTCTTCCAACTCACCGCCCCTCCATTGAGAGTAAATACAAACGTAGAGATAGATTTGCTGTCGTCCTTATCGCTCTGGAAGCTCGAATCGGTAAAGGCCTCCATTTGGGGATCTCCATTACCATACACCAAGAACAATTCTTTAGTCCTTCGCAAGTACTTAAGAATGTTCTTCACAGCTGTCCGGTGATTCTCCCCTGGGTTGGATTGATACCTGCTTACAACACCAAGTGCATAAGCTACATCTGGGCGTGTACATAACATCGCATACATTATAGATCCTACTGCCGAAGCATAGGGCATAATACTCATGCGAGCTCTCTCTCTTCATCGGTCTTTGGACAAGAATCCTTGGAGAGAGTGACCCCATGGCAAGCGGGTAAGGCACCCCGCTTTGAGTCTTCCATACTAAACCTTTTTACGATGGTGTCAATGTATCTGGTTTGGGACAATCCCAATAACCTTTTAGATCTATCCCTATAGATCCTTATGTCCAGAATGTATGTGGCATCACCCAGGTCCTTCATGGAGAACCTTAGTGATAAGAAAGATTTGACCGACTGTAGCATAGGAATATCATTTCCTATCAGAAGAATGTCGTCCACGTACAATACGAGGAATGTGACAGCTCTCCCTACAGCCTTCTTATAAACACAAGGTTCATCTGGATTTTTGATGAAATCAAACTCTTTGATGACATCATCGAAACAGATGTTCCAACTCCGTGATGCCTGCTTTAACCCATATATGGATTTAAGCAATTTACATGCTTTCCCGCTGCTCCCACTATCAATGAAGCCCTCTGGCTGATCCATATAAACGCATTCTTCCAAATTTCCATTTAGAAACGCGGTTTTAACGTCCATCTGCCAGATTTCATAGTCGTAGTGAGCAGCAATAGCAAGTAGGATCCGAATGGATTTAAGCATGGCTACGGGAGAAAAAGTCTCGTCATAGTCCAAACCTGGTCTTTGACGAAAACCCTTCGCCACAAGTCTTGCCTTATAGGTCTCCACCTGCCCATCTACACCAATCTTTCTTTTAAAGATCCATTTGCACCCTACAGGTTTTTCCCCAGGGGGTACAACGTCCAAAGTCCACACTTTGTTGGTGTACATAGACTCCATTTCGGATCTCATGGCATCCAGCCACTTCACAGAGTCTTTACTCGTGATAGCTTGCTGAAAACTGGTAGGATCATCATCATCCATGATGCAATCTTCTCCGTTACTATCAAAGAGGAAACCGTAGTACCTCTCCGGTAGGAGAGAAGTCCTACCAGACCTACGGAGTGGCCGAGGTTCTTCAGTTTCTGCTGCAACAGCCGGTTCAACCAAATCGTCATTTGTAGTTTGTGTCTCTAGAACCTCTTCTAGATCCACCACCTTGCCATCATCTTTATCTGTGAAAAACTCTTTTCCAAGAATGTGGCATACTGAGAAACAAACACCTTTTGTTCCTCTTTGTGGTAGAATAGATATCCATAAGAATTCTTTGGATATCCCACAAAGTTACACATGACCGACCGTGTCTCGAGTTTGTCCAGATTCTGCTTTTTAACATAGGCCGGGCAACCCCAAATCTTAATTCTTTTAAGAGATGGTTTTTTCCCATGCCATATCTCATATGGTGTGGTGGACACGGCTTTGGTTGGAACCCTGTTCAGTTGAAACGCTGCAGTCTCCAATGCATGCCCCCAAAACAAGACGGGTAACTCAGCGTCACTCATCATGGACCGGACCATATCTAATAGGGTCCTATTCCTTCGTTCTGACACACCGTTGTGCTGTGGTGTGTAAGGAGGAGTGAGCTGAGAGAGAATCCCATTCTCTTTCAAGAAGTTTGCAAATTCTGCACTGAGATACTCACCACCTTGATCTGATCGAAGCATCTTGATACTCAAGCCGGTTTGTTTTTCTACTTCTTGGTTATATTCAATGAATTTCTCAAAAGCTTCGGACTTGTGTTTTAATAAAAATACATGACCGAATCTTGAGAAATCATCAGTGAATGTAATGAAGTATGAAAAACCGCATCTAGCCTGTGTAGACATAGGCCCACATACATCACTATGTATGAGGCCCAGGAGCTGAGTAGCTCTTTCTCCGTGTCCGGTAAACGGAGTTTTGGTCATTTTACCCTTGATACAAGACTGGCAAGTCGCATAAGATTTATATTCAAAAGAATTTAAATATCCATCTTTGTGTAACTTGTTTAGTCTTGTTTCGTTAATATGACCAAGTCTACAGTGCCAAAGAAAAGCTTCATTTAACTCTGAAAGTTTTCTTTTATTAGTGTGTTGTATACTGAAAACTGTGTGTTGATTTAGGACATATATTCCGTTGTTAAGCGTACCATACCCAACCAACATTTGATTCAGGTTAATGTTCATAACATTGTTCTGCAATACAAAATTATACCCTTCATTGTCCAACAAAGAAACGGATATTATATTACATAGCATACTTGGTACAAAATAACATAGATTTAAAACCAAAATACATCCAGATGGCAACCCCAAGTGATACTCTCCCACTGCGACTGTATGTACATTGGAACCATTTCCAACGCGGAGAGTATGGTCACCTGTCCTCAAAACCTTGCTATTTCTCAGCCCCTGCATAGAATTGCAAATGTGAGAACCTGAACCGGTATCCAATACCCAGGAAGCAGAGTTTATAGAAAAACAGTTTTCAGTCACAAACGCACCTGAAGCAGAAGCATCACCATGCTTCTTCTTGAGACTTAAGTACTCCGTGCAATTGCGCTTCCAATGTCCTGTCTTGTGGCAGTGAAAACATTCGCCCTTCCCCGAGTCTTCAGCCTTGGACTTTCCCTTTCCCTTCACCTTTTTAACTCCGCCCTTAGGATTAGTGGGTTTCTTCTTTTTCTTTCCCTTGGCCTTGGCTTTCGGGCGAGAAGAGGAAGACTGTCCAATAGTCATAACGGGAGTTTTTGCTAACTTCATAGTGCTCTCTGCACTCCTTAACATATTAAGGAGTTCAGGAAGGTCCTTCTCCATGCCATGCATGTTGAAGTTCACTATGAACTGAGCAAAGGTGGAGGGGAGGGACCGCAGAATAATATCTATATATTGTTCATTGTCCATCGTCCATCCAAGGTCCTCAAGCTCTTCTATAAGAGCTATCATCTTCAGAACATGGTCTCCTACTGGTGTGCCAGGGGCCATTCGCATCTGAAACAATTTCTTTGATGCTTCGTATCGTAATATGCGGGATTGCTCCCCATACAACTCCTTTGTATGGAGCAATATACCGTGAATGTCCATGTCCTCGTGCTGCTTTTGATGTGTGTTATCCATCGATGCAAGCGCGAGGCATGTGGCCGTGGCACAGTCAGCGTCCCATGTCTTGCGGACTTCAATGTCCGCAACTGAGGATTTTGGACCAGGGACGGGCGGGGCTGAAGCCGTGAGGACATATGATACTTTATCATAAGTCAAGGCGATTTTCAGATTCCTCAGCCAGTCTTTATAGTTGGTCCCATTCAATTTGTTTTTATCTAGTAAAAGCTTGAGTCCAGTCATGGGTATCTGCCATTAAGAGAGAGAAAAGAATACACTCAGCGAAAGCTCTTGCATAGATTAGATTGGTTATTATCTTGTCTAATCGATGTTTCCCACTGCTTTTATCGAGTCTTTCTTTCAAACCTTAAAAAGAAAAACTAGCCAGGATTAATTACACTCTACAACTTCGCTAACCGTTCAGCCAGGCCAGTGTCGGTACTTGAGGGAGGTTCCCCGTGCTTTCGCACGGACCTAATTAGAGTAAACCTCGTTTTCCCAGAGGCGGAGCCCCGTTAACACCTTTCTAGACACCTAATGAGTTAGCTAATTGTAAACTACAAAACTCTCCTAGGAGCAACTATTGCCCACAGTGGGATCGGGATCCAACCATCACATGGAAGGTATGCAATCTCATTGCAAATTTCAACTATTGAAATTCCCGATGTGGTTTTTACCCCTGGCACTTATGACCTTAACTAAGGTCAACAAATCATAAGTACCAGTCAAGTTCTACCCGTCATTTCTTGATTAATTAGACCCACTCACATGACCCTTAACTAAGGTCAACAAAGTCATAAGAATGTCCTAATTAATCTGCATCATATGCAATGTAGGAAGACATCACTTAGCTACCGTACACTACGCCTTAACTATAGTCAACAAACGTAGCACGAATACTAAGTACTCTACTTCCTAAAATGACGGAGGGTTGCGGATGAATTTTAAGAAAATCTATAACGCTTTGAACTTGATATCGTTGTAGAATCAAATGGTTTCCAAAAGGAGTGGCTTAAGCTCCGCAGTTTTGAAATATAGCTTTTTCATAAATAGCCGAGTAGTTTTCAAATCCGATTCTACAACATCTTTTTAGGTTTATTTTCTTTACATTAATCACATTAATGTAATCCCATCATTTAAGACCTTAAGCCAATCACAGAAAAGAAACGAAAATAACACGTACGCTTATGCCATCCGCATTGGCCGCAATGTTCCGTTATGCACCGTTAGGTTACTTAACTAACGGCATACCGGGAAGGGACTAGCGCGGGTGTAAAACATAAGCAACGTCTACTATATATCATATATATAATATGTCATTCGTCTCAGATATCTCAGAACACAGGCAGCAGAAAAATAGATATAACGTAGGATATACTAGGACGTCCGTATTTAGTATTTAGCCAGAATAGAAAATACGGATTCCACAGTCGCGATGAATAGCCAAGCCCACACCCTGGACCCCTACGTGAGCGGCAAGTGACCCTACCAATCCTGGAGTTTAGGAGACCCGGTCTCGACTCCTCGAGATGGCCTCCCACTGAACCCCAGAACCCGGTCACCTGTGCTCCACTCCTTGGGTCCATCCTAATGCGGAAAAGTAAATACTATACAACACAGGTGGCAGCAACCTCAACCCGGAAGTGCCCCAAATAAAAGAATATTACATTACATATGAATTTACATGAATGAAAATACAAAAACTCTCATCTCACATAAAAAAAACCCGGCTATTCAATCGCGACAATCCTGCACATCATATCACAGCAACACATAATATCTCATATCATCAACGTAAGTAAGTATGCATACCCCAATTGTCGTTGATGTATAGCAACGAAACCGGCGATATCGTACATACTACACTTACGGTCACAGAAAAGAAAGTGTAAAACTACAATATTTGGAATCCACATTCTCTTTAGACATCATAAATGCAAAATATCACATATTTCGTATTTCATGCCTAAACTATACGAATTCCATATATTGTATCACATTCCGGATAAACAGACAGCATTGAAGTTTTCGAACGAACGATCAAATACCCAGGATTCACTAAAGCCCAACACTTGAGCAGAGTTCAAACACTTGGAGCATGACACAGTAGTAGCGGTCCAGCCGTAGAAGGGTCAAGCCAACGCCTCACATGTGGCACGCCGTACTTCCCCAAACCCTAAGGTTCAAAGGGTAGTTCAAGACGGTCACATAATCGAGTTAAGCTTTGTTGTCTTCTAGAGGGACCACCACAAAAATACTTGCACGTATTTCCAAAACATTTAAACCCCGTGAATAGTGAGCAAATGATACTCGTTCAAACACTTCAATACTTTCTTATTTACCCGGAAAAGCTACGAAATGAAAATTCCGATCGAATCGACGGGTCCAAAATCATCTCCAGAATTTTTCAAAACTAAATACAGATTAAAAATACCCAAAAATTTAAACAAGCAGATTCAAAAATTACGGTAAAAAATTTATCCAAAAATTCATATATACGGCCGCGGAACCGCGGCCTAAGCAAGCTTAGGCCGCGTTTCCGCGGCAACAATCACTGTTCATTGAATGATTTTTGTACCGTAATCCTTAGATTTATCTGCTGATATTTTAAGATATTTTTAATTCTGAAAAATGTCAAATTTTAGAAAATTTCCAGAGAGCACCCTAAAATACCGTATTTCGGTTCGATCGGAGTTTTAACTTCGTAAAAAGGTCGCCTAATGTTCTAGGTCGGCTCTGATACCAATCTAAGGTTTGCCTTGCACCCTATGAAGAGTTTTGAAGCATCACATGTCTCAAAGTATATATTTTTAAGGTGCTAAACAAACACGCAAAGGAATCGATCCTAGAAAATTAGGGTTACAAAACTTTAAGCTAATAAAAATTAGGGTTTGAAGGCTACAACCTTTGTAGCTCCCCTTTTGCTTGACTCCTTGATCTCTAGGGTGTTGGACGAAGGTCCACTTGTAGTCCTCTTTCGTCCACGACGATCCACCCGATGTTTCCCGTCCAAGCTTGCAACTTTGGAAAAGCAAAGAGAACACTCTAATCAAGTTGGCTAGACTTGAGTAGAATGATGTTGTGGCTAAGGATCTCACTTCTAAAACCTTTCTTTAATTGTGTTTAACTCACTAGAAAAAACTAGAGAGGAAAAAGTGAAGGAGGATGAAGATGGTGGCTATTTTTAACAAGAGGTGAAAAATAACCCTTAGTTAAAAAGAAAATGAAATATATATCACTATATATATTTATTTCCTTCTTGCATTCAACCATGATTAAATGATGGAGAGTTAATTTAACTTGGGTTTCAAATGATAAAGAGAAGGATAACCCTAGGTTAGTGGTAGTTGAGCTTGGTTAGGTTAGAAGAAGAATGTAGAAGCTAGAATGATTATCCTTTTCTTTTCATTTTGTTTTTAAAACCAAAATTAAATAATAATCCATAATTTAATCCATAGTGTGAGTCTTATATTGCCACCATATCCATATGCTAACAACCATGATGGATGGGTGTATGTATGTATGGATGTATGCACATCCACATGTGCATGAAACTAGAATGAAAGAAATAAACGCATGCATGCATGCATACATCCATCAAACCATAGAAAGGTTTCAAGTGAGAAAACTAATGGTTAGATGATAAATCAACACTTAACGTATCAATCCGGTCATATCTCATATGACCACACCAAAAGCAGGCCACCCGATCAATGTTCGGTATCATATACGCACATTTTAATCGGGTGCATGCGCATATCGCATACGCGCACCAGAGCGTTTCGCCTGGACTGGGTAACTCCTTTGTGGGACTCTAAGACTCGTCAATACGCCGGCAGAGGGTAATGATCATATCAAGTCCCCCAAGCCGCAAGCGGTCAGCTAAACGTAATGGCTACCCGGGTATTGAGCGATCAGAAGAAAACAAGCGAACCTGCTACAACTCCCGTCGAGCCAACCGGCAACACTACCATACAGTCCGGTCTCTTCGTCAGATATGCTGCATATCGAGCCTAGGGATGGTCACGTCGACCCTAATAACTCAATAAGTCGTGCCGGTGAATGATCTAAAATAGATCGAGAAACTACCGATAACACTTATCAGCAAATCTCAGTAGCCCTGGCCAGGGACTTACTGATATAACCAGTCAGGCACAGCACAGTATCAACTCCCAATACCGGGAGAGACGAAACCCCTCCTATCGCTCATTGCCTTCGTGTGTTTCGGGACTGTACCCAACGGCCACCTGTTTGCACGACTCAGTAGAGCCGTGGTAGGGTGGCAATCAAAGTACAATGGGAGAACACACAAGACTCTATGACGATCTCGGGTCTACAGACTAACCTTATGAGAACTGCTATTCGACGATAGATATAATTCCATATAGGAGTTCTCGATGAGTCCGTCCAGTGTACCCAGTCAGCACTGAGCACCCGTATATGATCTTGATGTCAAACATCGATGAATGTGGGAACATCCATCGCCCATCGCATGGGTCTAGCATCATATACGCTAGTCTAATCTGGTATATCAATGCCCCGTCTAGATATACCTACGACTAGGGACTTTCCAGGATATGCTTATAGACTACAGATGTCCCACTAGTATGATCTCCATCATAATCAGAGCAGTCAAGCCAATATCCTCAGGGCTTAATCAGCATGTATGAGTGAATAATAAGCATGATCAAATCAACATGTCAGATAAAGAAGAACCAGATAGGATACTATCATGTCGAGCAAGAATGAATACTGAATGTATATATACATGTATAGATACATCCACTATCATATAATGGCCTCTGGGCATACATATATCCAACAACACTTGCTTTATTGTTATATGTGTTCAGGATCGCAGGCGGGGACATCGGACGCTGTGAAGAGGGGAAAGCTGGTGGTTGGCTCTTTTTAGCCAGGATCGTTGGTGAGTATATTTAACTTCTACAGGAGAATTGCCCGCATGGTGTTATGCGTCTGGTTTTGATTAAATGACTTGAACTTTAGGGTTTAGTATATGGACTTTTTTGTGCATGTATATCTTAGTTGCATATATCATTTACCTGTTGTATTCGGACATAGTATTAAGGAGACACAACACTATTATTGACGGTTCATGTTGCACGATCACTGATTGTATGCCACTCACACCGTCAATAGTTGCTATGACATGCACAACACCGATACATATGTGATATTGTATTTCTTAGGGACATTGAGACATGATCTTTATTTTCATTGTGCATATGACATATAGCATACCTGTATACCTACATGCTCACACATATGCCCTGATATGCTTACATGCTAGTTACCCATATACCTATATGGTAGTGTTCCATTAGTGATAGGTATATACACATATGAGACATAGCTACATGTACATCTTACATACATACATATACCTGGAGGGTATTACAATGTATGGATAGGTATAGACACATATCTTGCTAGAGTTACTTCGACATCATACATACTTACATATGGACACACATATTTTGCTATACCGACATGGTTACGCATACCTTGTTATAGCTACATATTCACATGTATATGATGTTGCATCTGATTTCGGAGGAAATCAGGAACCGCATGAAATATTTAATAACATGTTGCAGTTAAATAGCTATTTTCCTTTATATGCTCATATTACTGTTTCATGTTGCATATATTACATTGATGGATTTCATATGATGTTCTCTGATATTTTTTACTCCTAAGTATGTATAACAGTGGAATGGGACGTTGTTATATATGCATATATATATATATATATATTAGTGGAATGAGACGCTAATATATATGTATTGATTCATGGAGTTACCTATTTATTACATGATGTTTTCTGAATTTGAGGACCATGGTGGTTTCATGGAATTATGCAAGTATTCTTATTCTTTACTTCATATTTGGATGGATCCACTTGAGATTTGTTATTAAATCGATACGGGATCGAGAGTGTCGATATAGAGGGCACTTAAGATTCGGAGGACGTATATACCGATACGTGGAACACAAGTGTCGAGATGAGATACGTGGGTTTCGAGGAACGTATATGTAATGTTTTGAAAATCGTTTCGGGGAAAATTCGGAAAATCGGTAAAATAAGGGAGTTTTCCGTAAAAAGTCAAAATATAAATATCTTTTAATATAAAATTAAATATACATATTCTAGCTATTTAATTGCTAGTATTTGGTGTTTATTAAGCCACCGGTATAATTTCTAATTTTCTGAAAATTTTTACGAAATTAATTATTTTAATATTATTTTGAGCCATCACTAATACATTTAATTAGGGAAAATTATAAATTGGAATGAGTTGAAACAAATTGTGTGCATCATAACACATTAAACAAAATTTTAACATGTTGTTTTTGAAATGAAATGAAGCTGTCAAATGGTTTTAGAAAATATCGAAGAAAAAGGCTCAAATAGTGAAATTAGTGTAAATAGATATTGGGGTACAACATTTATCATTTTTTCCTCACCCACACTCACCCACATCCTCTCTCCTCTCCCCAAATCAGCAGCCCAAGCTGCCCCCACTCCCGTTTTTCCCCACTTGAAGATTTGAAAAGAAAAGAAAGAAAACAAAGGAAATGAGAGAAATTGTTAAATGAGGTATGAGTTTTGACTTTGTTCTTTGACTTGGACTATTTTCCTCACCTCACTCTCTCCCCTCTCCACACTCATGCTGGCCGAACCCCCTTCCCCATTCAGCAGCAGCCCCATCCCAAATCCCTTCTCTTTTCTCTTTAAAAAATTCACCAAAATGCTTCAAAATCCACAAAAACCCAAAGCTAAAACTCAAATCCAATTCCTACCCATTTTCCCTTAGCCTATCGAGCATGGATTTTGGTGAAAAGTTTTCATTTTGGAGGCCAAGATTTTGGTGCTAGATTCATGTTGGACCTCTTGAAATTGTGAGGTATAAATCTTTGCCTTATAGTTAAATTGTTGCTTTAATACGTCCTTTCGACTAAATTAGATGCTTAATTAGGTTTTAAATTTAAAACTTGTGAATCCAAGAGAAGGGTTTCAAAAGTCAAGTTAGGTTTTTTGTAATGAGATTGTGGTTGTGTGATATAGTTAACATGTATTGGGCAATCTAAAACAAATCTAGTTTCTAGTTTGCATTTTTGTTAATTTAAATTTGTAATAATTATATAAATTGCAAACTAGGTTTTTAAAATATATATATTTTGGTGAAATAAAATTCTAGTTAGGGACTCATGACATTATTAACATTATAAATTATGGTTTAATACTTTAGTATATGTAAAACCAAGCTTAATTGTTAAATTGTGAATTTTGCTTTAAAAGGTGTTAAAATCGGATATTTTTGCAAACTAGGAATTTGGAATTAATACAAATTGATGAGATTAAAATATGAAAGTGATTTGTATGACCTAATTATGATATTTAATGAGCATTCTGTCCATTTGAATCGTTAAAATATGTAGATTGGTTAAAACATCAAGCTTTGAACCGAAATGGGAATTTGTGCTAACTAGGTTTTTGGGAAATAAAACGATTTGTTTAATTTTGTTGTTTTGATGAATTAAACCCTATTTCTCATACAGTTAGTGAGTTTTGAAACCATGATTGGTACGTTTGGTGTTTTTCTTGATCAATCGGCGTTTGTACGCCGATATCGAGGGTTTTTGGGTTGATTTGTGAAAGCAAACCATAGGTTTTGACCAATGTGAGATTCGTGTGTCGTTTTGGTCAAGAGTCGGATTTTAATGCGATACGGTGCGTTATGATATGTAGGTACCCTCACGAGGACTTCAAGATGACAAGCAAGCGCGTGGCGACTTTGGCATCGGCGAGCGAAGATCAGGTGAGTAGATTTTATCAACGGGGGAAGTCGGGTGGATGGCGTATAGCATCCCCGCAAGGTTATGAGGAATGAGGTGATGCGGTAACGATATACTTTTATATGTTATTATGAGATATGAACACATAGAAAAAGAAGCCTTAGGAGCTTATGGGTTTAGGGTTAGCGGGAATTGAAGAAACGATTTTAGCGGATTTCTTAGTCACGTAACCCTAGTGTAAGGATTTGCATACACGCACCCCCACACACTTGCATGCATTTTAGTACTTGTGCGTAAATAGGATATGTATATATTTATATACACATAGGTATGGGACTATATATATATATACGTATACCAATACATGGATAATGAGGATAGTGGATGATAGTTGGGGATGAGTCGATGAGTTTGGGCTTGATGCCACGAGATCGGCGATTTGATTTGGATCGTTTTATGAGATGCGAAATGTGATGATAGAGGATCGGTTGGCGATAAGTTTCATACACACGCATTTATATATATGTTGATGATATTAGTAGTGTACTAGACTTAGATCAGAGCCCCCTACCCACGATATGTGATGATGTGGATACCAGGTGAATAATAAGATAAATGTGATATTGACCCGTACCCAGTTTGGGATGCCGTACGATGGATTTACCGTACGAGCTATATATTGATGATAGATCCACACTCTTGATTTGAGAATGTCATATCAGATGGTGTATCATATGGGATACTATTGAGGCGGGATCACCGACTATTATATAGACAGATATATATTGACTCAGATGTAGGTGGTTTCCGTATCCCTTTTGATTGGTTGTTAGTTAGACCTGTAGTTTACCTAATAGATGTCAGACTGGACCCGAGTCAAACCTATTTCCCAAACTGACGAATCGTGAGAATTTTAAAGACATACCAAGGGATACTATGGATATTTTAAAAGACGTATCTTTTCTTAAAAACACCGTAGTCCTTATTTTCAAACACCACGATTCGTACTATTTCAAACGGCAAAGCAGTATAACAGATGTATAGTATGGTAGATTCCTTGTTGTTACGTTATTATTCATGTTCCGCATATTATTGTTGTATTTACTATTCATTTTCCTTATTATGTTGTTATCACCTCATTGCATGTTATTGTGTACGTAGTAATTATGAAACCATGCTGTTAGGACACCAGCACCATTACCGATGACCCGTTTGCTCCACGTACACTCGCTTCCCGGCTCACACACATCTTCATCGGTAATTGTCATGTCACGTACACTTTAGAAAATACTATTTCAGTGACATAGCTTGCTAGCTGATAGTTGTAATATGTTATAGTTTCCATATACTAGTTTAATTATTGCATTCATTGCATGATATCAGATGCATCCATATATTCATTGGTTATCCAGTATTATGGAGATTTATGCCGGTATTCACTGTTTATTGGTATAATTATTTTGATGATTTCAGATTTTCTTGAGATTTCTGGATTTGTGGGAAAACCGCAAGAATTTAATAAAATCTTAGTATCATCATTTTAAAATGTAAATTGTGGTTTTCTCGTGATGTATGAGTGTCCACCATGATGTTTTCTCGGTTCTTTGATACTTTTCGAGCCCCGATTCGAGGAGTTGGATGAACCGTCTGCGGGTACATGGTGGACTCGGTATGGTACCCCGGGGCAAGAAGTTTGAGTAGTAGACGATGAGCCCGGCAGGGGCAGACTTCCTACCGGTGAT
The DNA here is from genome assembly GCA_030015575.1 of Agapanthus africanus. Lineage (NCBI taxonomy): Eukaryota > Viridiplantae > Streptophyta > Magnoliopsida > Asparagales > Amaryllidaceae > Agapanthus > Agapanthus africanus. Next base: position 406,611,251 of record CM057340.1, read on the forward strand.
TTTACCTGGGGCGGCGGATATCTGGAGGATACCGTTCGTGGCCGTGAGATTGATGATATGGGCTGATCCGTTCTACCGGAGCCCGAGGGCCGATCCCGCAGATGATACGGATGCCTGAGATATTGATATTTGATACCGAGATACTGAGTCTTATGTTTTGTGTCGATACTTGACACTTATTTCTCTGTTGCATTCATTGATGATACGTGATTGACATACATATAGAAATCTCATTGATTAAAGAAAACAGTTGTCTCACTCATGATATATTCTGTTTCCATTCGTAATGCATTCATACATCATATATCTGATATGTTGCTATTTGAGGCACTGACACGAGCCGGTAGTATTACACTATATATAGCTGGACCAGGATTTTTATTTGTGGATATTACCTGATATGACCTAGTATAGCGTTATGCATGCAATTTCTACTCGTAGATGTTTTCTACTCACGAGTCGGTAACTCACCCCCGTTATGCCATAGTTCCTTGCAGGTTTTGTCGTACAGGTTCTTTACGGCTTTGTTGGCACACTGTTCCTTCAGGGTGATTGCTTTGGCAGGTGGGTTCTTTGCATCAGGACCATCATTATTTATTTATTATTTCAGTTGTACCTAGAAACTCCATCAACCAGATTGTATATTTGAGAGAGATAGAAGACCAAATTTGTTATTATCTCGACCGTAGAGTCGCGCGTTGTATTATTATGGTTTTCATGCTGATTTGGGTTTTTTTTTTGAGTTTTGATCCTCGCCCTTGGCGTTGTATATTATATTTCTTGCGTGGTTGTGACCGTCGATTGACGAAGAGCTAGCTTCCACTTGGGGATGCCTTTTTGTTCATTTCGTATACTATTGATGTTGTATCCCGTTTGGGGCCAGTATTTACAAAGGAGACTCTGCCGAAATTTTCAAGAAAATACTTGAGATTTTAAAAATACATACTTCGGCCTATGTTGATTAAAACTACTTGCTTAAAATTGGTTTTTCCTTCACTCTACTGGTTCTTTGGTTTTGATTTCTGGGTTTTGGCTTACTTAGATTACGTACGCCTAGAGACGTTTCTTAATTTAAGTGTCGGTCATGTTCCGTACTTTTCGGGTCGTGACAAAGTTGGTATCAGAGCGTTAGATTTTACCTTCGGAGTGTAGGACGACCCTTGGTTGATGGAGTAGGTAGCTTGAGTAGAGTGACGTACCATACGTATGTTCCGCGGCATATTTACGATACGATACTCCACTTAGGAAGCCTTAGGATGTACATTTCTTTGCACAGCATTTATTCCTTCCTATGATCTAACCTCATCGGTACCAGTTTATGGTTTTGTTATCACGGGTGTACGGGGGTGGAGAGCTACGGCTAGAGTTGCGTCAGCATGAGTTCGTCATGGACGAGGAATGACCAGGACGTGATTCCAGGGACATACGATTGCATAGAGGCGTCGTTTCATTGTGTTTTCGCGCCACGAGCGTTTGATGGAACGCTTTTATGAGATTTCTCGGACGTGCATATTAGCACCATACGATAATGCCACTGCAAGAGGCCAGCCAGGATGTGATGACCGTTAATGCACCATATTTTGTTGTTTGAGGCACTGTTCAGCGTGCGGACAGAAGATTCAGATGTTGCTGCGACTGACGAGATATCGCCCCAGAATTTTAGAGCTATGCCGCACGAGTTATACTTCGAGATATGATAGAGGATCGCTAGTCACCAAAGATGAAGGACTAGGACATATGATTTATTGCCTACACCGATGCGAGGTCATCAGATGAATTGATTCCAGCTAGAGGCGATTTCACGCTGATACGTTGAGAGTCGATAGAGACGATCGAATGTCAGGAACCCATTTTCTAAGTTTAAAGTATTCTGAAAACAATGCTAGCAATTCTATGGACCCTCTACAAGAATGAAACCCTAACTCGATTTAATGACCATAGAACGCCGGTGAACATTAGGGTTTGCGGCAGTTTAGCGGTGCATTAGTGAGGCTTGGGTCTGCCCTTCTACGGTTGGTCCATAGGTGCTGTGGCATATATTCGATGCTATTAAACTGTGCCCAAGGTGTTGAGCTCTTGGGGGATTATGGGGTTTTGACAAATCGATCGGATGGTTCGACTTCATTCGGATATCCGGTGATGGGATGCATTGCTTGGGAGACCCCATATACGAGTATAGCCGTTGGAGCGCAGTCCGTGCGGCCACGAAGAGACGAGTCCGAAGCAGTCGACATTAGAGAAAAGTGGAGTAAGAGGTTCGTACGAGATCTTAATGAGATGACGTTCCACTCCGCTAACATCAGAGATGTGATACACATGCAGTGGTGTTGTATATGGATCTATCTTCCAGAAAGTGTCGCGATTAGTATGCAGCCATTCCGGAACAAGAAATGGATATAGTAAAAGGATGATAAATTCCGGGCTGTTCGGCAGAAACGAGATTTGGGAGAAATTTCGACAGAACCTTTTCTAGAAATACAAAACAAGAAGACCTGGACCTAGGAGCGGTCATATTACGCACACCCAGTCGGTCAGAGTTCAGCATCGTCGACGAGACTTATTTTGAGTAACCATGATAGTTGGCCAGAAGTCTTTACAGGATGTGTCAGAGCGGACTGCTTCCGTTATCGTTTCCATATTGGAACGTTGAGCCGAGGAGCTATGTACTTAATAATTTGCAGTGAGAGACGAGAGCCTAAGGGCACCAGGCGACAGGCCATAATCAGAAGGCAAGTAGATATCTTGATCTGCTGTCATTGGATGCACCGACACCTTCTCGACTTTGAAGGACGGACATATCGACGACAACATTTTTGATTTTTGATTTTGTGATTGACTATCACGTATCCGTCACGTTGGATTTCAGTATTTTTGGGTGATTTATTTCATGATTGAGTTTTGATGACCGAGTTTCATGATATTTGATTTCATGCCTAGGGCATGCATATGATTCGACTTACGCTTTCGACATAGTTTTCATGCACTTTTAGTATTTTGATTCGATTTTGTGCACACTGATGCATCTGGTTTTGAGATTATATACCACGGTATACCTGATTTGGATTTTGATTAAGATATGTTGTATACCGTCGATTTCGATTTTGATATTCGATATTTGTTTTCGTGCACCTTGTGCACTTGACTTGGATTTTGTGCATACTTAAAGCGCTTGATGCGATTTAGGTGCATACTAGATGCATTAAATCGAGATTCTTCGTGCACATCAGATGCACCTGGTTTTGCTATCAGGCACACACGTTACCTTTGACAGGTGTTTTCGTGTATACCCGTTGCACTTAGATGTTGTTTCTGTGCATATGTATGGAACATTCATGGATTTCGATTTCCGTGCGCACCAGACGCACGTGGCATTCATATATATTTGGGATTGATTTCTTTTGGAGCAGTATATTTTATGATACTTGCTATTTGGTTTAGTACCGAGCAGGACAAGTCAGAGGACAATACCTAAGTATATTTTGCATGCATAGGTAGTTATCGAAGGGATTTCCAAGGAGGAGCTATAGTCTCAGTATTTACGTACATGTCAATGATGACACGAAACTGTTTAAAAGGGAAACCCTTCTAAATTGTTTTCAAAATGGCGGGACGTGTATGTTAAATAAAGGATATATATATATATATATATAGTTATATAGTTATTTTCTCACAATGGACGTCCGCCACTGTGTAGTGATACACACATGGCACAGTGATTTGAAAAAGGTTTGGCATGCATTGCTTCAAGATGTTTTAATGATGTTTACCTTATAGTTCTCACATTTACAGGTATAGTTTTGATGTATATCATATTGATTTTCGTTTTGGATCTTAACATTGGTATCTTCATCTTAACTCCGATGATTGCGGGATACTTGACGGAGTTTTGATTTTTTGTTTATATATCTGTTTTTCATGCGCATGCATTGCGCTACGATGTGTTTTATGTATTTATGATTTCGGAGCCCCGACGACTTGATAGTTTCGCTGAAATGTTTTAGTATTTGGGGAGAGTTTTAATTTAAATTTGGGAACTGAATTTCTTTAAGGGGGAAGATTGTAACGTTTTGAAAATCGTTTCGGTGAAACTTCGGAAAATCGGTAAAATAAGGGTTTTTCTGTAAAAAGTCAAAATATAAATATCTTTTAATATAAAATTAAATATACATATTCTAGCTTTATAATTGCCAGTATTTGGTGTTTATTGGGCCAGTGGTAAAATTTGTAATTTTCTGAAAATTTTTCCGAAATTAATTATTTTAATATTATTTTAAGCCGTCACTAATACATTTAATTAGGGAAAATTACAAATTGGAATGAGTTGAAACAAATTTTGTGCATCATAACACATTAAAAAAAAAATTTAACATGTTGTTTTTGAAATGAAATGAAGCTGTCAAACGGTTTTAGAAAATATCGAAGAAAAAGGCTCAAATAGTGAAATTAGTGTAAATAGATATTGGGGTATAACATTTATCATTTTTCTCTCACTCACACCCTCTCTCCTCTCCCCAAATCAGCAGCCCAAGATGCCCCACTACCATTTTTCCCCACTTGAAGATTTGAAAAGAAAAGAAAGAAAATAAAGGAAATGAGAGAAATTGTTAAATGAGGTATGGGCTTTGACTTTGTTCTTTGACTTGGACTATTTTACTCACCTCACACTCTCTCCTCTCCACACTCATGCTGGCCAAACCCCCTTCCCCATTCAGCAGCAGCCCCATACCAAATCCCTTCTCTTTTCTCTTCAAAAAATTCACCAAAATGCTTCAAAATCCACAAAACCTCAAAGCTAAAACTCAAATCCAACTCCTACCCATTTTCGCTTAGCCTATAAAGCGTGGATTTTGGTGAAAAGTTTTCATTTTGGAGGCCAAGATTTTGGTGCTTGATTCATGTTGCACCTCTTGAAATTGTAAGGTATAAATGTTTGCCCTATAGTTAAATTGTTGCTTTAATACTTCAATTCGACTAAATTAGATGCTTAATTAGGTTTTAAATTTAAAACTTGTGAATTCAAGAGAAGGGTTTCAAAAGTCAAGTTAGGTTTTTAGTAATGAGATTGTGGTTGTGTGATATAGTTAACATGTAGTGGGCATGCTAAAACCAATCTAGTTGCTAGTTTGCATTTTTGTTAATTTAAATTTGTAATAATTATATAAATTGCAAACTAGGTTTTTAAAATATATATATATTGGTGAGATAAAATTCTAATTAGGGACTCATGATATTATTAACATTATAAATTGTGGTTTAATACTTTAGTATATGCAAAACCAAGCTTAATTGTTAAATTTTGAATTTTGCTTTAAAAAGTGTTAAAATCGGATATTTTTGCAAACTAGGAATTTGGAATTAATACAAATTGATGAAATTAAAATATGAAAGTGATTTGTATGACCTAATTATGATATTTAATGAGTATTTTGGCCATTTGAATCGTTAAAATATGTAGACTGGCTAAAACATCAAGTTCTGAACCGAAATGGGAATTTGTGCTAACTAGGTTTTTGGGAAATAAAACGATTTGTTTAATTTTCTGGTTTTGATGAATTAAACCCTATTTATTATACAGTTAGTGAGTTTTGAAACCATGATTGATACGTTTGGTGTTTTTCTCGATCAATCGTCATTTGTACGCCGATGTCGAGGGTTTTTAGGTTGATTTGTGAAAGCAAACTATAGGTTTTGAACTATGTGAGATTCGTGTGTCGTTTTTGTCATGAGTCGGATTTTAATGCGATACGGTGTGTTATGATATGAAGGTACCCTCATGAGGACTTAGAGACGAGAAGCAAGCGCGTGGCGACTATGGCATCGGCAAGCGAAGATCAGGTGAGTAGATTTTATCTGCGGGGGAAGTCGGGTGGATGGCGTATAGCACCCCCGCAAGGTTAGGAGGAATGAGGTGATGCGGTAACGATATACTTTTATATGTTATTATGAGATATGAACACCTAGTAAGAGAAGCCTTAGGAGCTTATGGGTTTAGAGTTAGCGAGAATTGAAGAAAGAATTTTAGCGGATTTCTTAGTCACGTAACCCTAGTGTAAGGATTTGCATACATGCACCCCCACACACTTGCATGCATTTTAGTACTTGTGCATAAATGGGATATGTATATATTTATATACACATAGGTATGGGACTATATATGTATATATATATATACGTATAACTATACATGGATAATGAGGATAGTGGATGATAGTTAGGGATGAGTCGATGAGTTTGGGCTTGATGCCACGAGATCGGTGATATGATTTTGATCGTTTTATGAGATGCGAAATATGATGATAGCGGATCGATAGGCGATGTATTTCATACACACGCATTTATATATATGTTGATGATATTAGTAGTGTATTAGACTTAGATCAGTACCCCTTACCGACGATATGTGATGATGTGGATACCAGGTAAATAATAAGAAAAATGTGATATTGACCCGTACCCAGTTTGGGATGCCGTACGATGGATTTACCGTACGAGCTATATATTGATGATAGATCCACACTCTTGATTTGAGAATGTCATATCAGATGGTATATCATATGGGATACTATTGAGGCGGGATCACTGACTATTATAAAGACATATATATATCGACTCAGATGTAGGTGGTTTCCGTACCCCTTTTGATTGGTTGTTAGTTAGACCTGTTGTTTACCTAGTAGATGTCAGACTAGACCCGAGTCATACCTATTTCCAAAACTGACGAATCGTGAGAATTTTAAAGACATACCAAGGAATACTACGGATATTTTAAAAGACGTATCTTTTCTTAAAAACACCGTAGTCCTTATTTTCAAACACCACGATTCGTACTATTTCGAACGGTAAAGCAGTATAACAGATGTATAGTAAGGTAGATTCCTTGTTGTTGCGTTATTATTCATGTTCCGCATATTATTGTTGTATTTACTATTCATTTTCCTTATTATGTTGTTATCACCTCATTGCATGTTATTGTGTACGTAGTAATTATGAAACCATGCTGTTAGGACACCAGCACCATTACCGATGACGCGTTTGCTCCACGTACACTCGCTTGCCGGCTCACACACATCTTCATCGGTAATTGCCATGTCACGTAGACTATAGAAAATACTATTTCAGTGACATAGCTTGCTAGCTGATAGTTGTAATATGTTATAGTTTACATATGCTAGTTTAATTATTGAATTCGTTGCATGATATCAGATGCATCCATATATTCATTGGTTATCCATTATTATGGAGATTTATGCCGGTATTCACTGTTTATTGGTATCATGATTTTGATGATTTCGGATTTACATGAGATTTCTGGATTTGGGGGAAAACCGCAAGGATTTAATAAAAGCTTAGTATCATCATTTTAAAATGCAAATTGCGGTTTTCTCGTAATGTATGAGTGTCCACCATGATATTTTCTCGGTTCTGAGATAGTTTTTGAGAGCCGATTCGAGGAGTTGGATGAATCGTCTGCGGGTACATGGTTGACCCGGTATGGTACCCCGGGGCAAGAAGTTCGAGTAGTAGACGATGAGCCCGGTAGAGGCAGACTGCCTACCGGTGATTTTACCTAGCGCGGTGGATAGCCGGAGGATACCGTTCATGGCCATGAGATTGATGATATGGGCTGATCCGTTCTGCCGGAGCCCGAGGGCCGATCCCGCAGATGATACAGATGCCTGAGATATTGATATTTGATTATGAGATACTGAGACTAATGTTTTGTGTAGATGCTTGACACTGATTTCTCAGTTGCATTCATTGATGATACGTGATTGACATACATATAGAAATCTCATTGATTAAAGAAAACAGTTTTCTCACTCATGATATATACTGTTTCCATTCGTAATGCATTCATACATCATATATCTGATATGTTGCTATCTGAGGCACTGACACGAGCAGGTAGTATTACACTATATATAGCTGGACCAGGATTTTTATTTGAGGATATTACCAGATATGACCTAGGATAGCATTATGCATGCGATTTCTACTCGTAGATGTTTTCTACTCACGAGTTGGCAACTCACCCCCGTTGTGCCACAGTTCCTTGCAGGTTTTGCCGTGCAGGTTCTTTGCGGCTTTACTGGCACACTGTTCCTTCTGGGTGATTGCTTTGGTTGGTGGGTTCTTTGCATCAGGACCACCAATATTTATTTTTTATTTCAGTTGTGCCTAGAAAATCCATCAGCCAGATTGTATATTTGAGAGAGATAGAGGACCAGAGTCGCGTGTTGTATTATTATGGTTTTCATGCTGATTTGGTTTTTTTTAGTTTTGATCCTCGCCCTTAGCGTTGTATATTATATTTCTTGCATGGTTGTGACCGTCGATTGACGAACAGCTAGCTCCTGCTTGGGGATGCCTTTTTGTTCATTTCGTATACTATTCATGTTGTATCCCGTTTGGGGCCAATATTTACAAAGGAGACTCTGCCGAAATTTTCAGAAAATACTTGAGATTTTAAAAATACATACTTCGGCCAATGTTGATTAAAACTATTTTCTTAAAATTGGTTTTTCCTTCACTCTACTGCTTCTTTGTTTTTGATTTTTGGGTTTTGGCTTACTTAGATTACGTACGCCTCGAGACGTTTCGTAATTTAGGTGCCGGTCATGTTCCGTACTTTTTGGGTCGTGACAATATATATATCAGAAAGACCGATATGTGGATCACGGGTGTCGATACCGGACACTTACGATTCGAGGAACGTATGGATATGACTATTTCTGTGTCGATGCTAGACACTTATTTTATGATGTTTTTGGGTGTCAATGTTTGACGCTCACCTTATATGAAACTTAATTGATACTGATATTGGACATATAAGATATTTGAGATATACTGATGTTGTACATACAGGATATGTGGGATATACTGATATTGGACATAAAGGATATGTGAGATATATACTGATGTTGTACATGCAGGATATGTGGGATATACTGATATTGGACATACAGGATATGTGAGATCTACTGATGTTGTACATACAGGATATAATGGGTATACTGATGTTGTACATACAGGATATATGAGATCTACTTGATATGAGAGCCAATTTGGGGGCTGATTTGAGGAACTTTGGGATTTAGATTGTCTTGATAGACGTTGGTCCTGTCACGTGGTCAGGATTCCGTGAGAAGGACATATCTATTTCCATACCCCTCATTTATTTTATATGTATCGCTTCATGTATTAATAGTACCTGATAGAGTACATTTCATGACTGCTACATATACATACTGCCATCTTATTGCTATCAGCTTGCATGTTTTAGATTCGCATTGTACGTGCATACTCGCGATTACCTACATATGTTATTTACTATTCACAAGTTGGCAACTCAACCCCGTTGTGCCACAGTGTTACAGGTGTTTTCCCCAGGACAGTCGCAACAGGCTTTCCATCTTTCGTACCATCTTTTGCTGCAGACACCGCTTCGGCTGACTGTGCACGGTTTTGCTATATGTGGGTTTTGCGGCTATCTGTTGTTGTTTATTTTTATCTTGTACCTTATACTCTCCATCTACCGTTTTCATGTATTGACTTAGAGACGAGACGTGAGGACGATATTGTATATATTTGTGTTTCTGTTTGGAGTTTTATATACAATTTTATTTATATCGTCTTTTTCTTCGCTACGGCGTCGTATATTTTCTTGTGCTGGTTGTTTTCCGCCGTTTGGCGTGGATTTTCTCCCGTTGAGAATGCTTTACTTTTATCTTTGTATGTACCCATTTTTGGGGTTAGTTTTTACGAAGGAGCTGCTGCCGAAATTTTAAAGAAAATAAAGTATGACTTTAAAGAATTTGGTTTGAGATTTAAAAAAGTTTTGAAAAAAGCTATTATCACTTACTACTTTTCTTGGTTTAGATTTCTGGGTTTTGGGCTTTCTTAAATTGCGTTACGCCTGTAGACGTTGCGTAGTTTAAGGTCCGTCACGTGCCATTTGTCGGGTAGTGACAAGGATGGAGGCAGCTTGAGGCCCGTAAGTCACTCCTCCAGTCGGGGCGGAGCGAGAGTTGCTGTTAGTGCAGCTGGATGCCATCGATGTTATCTCCTTTTCTGCATGGAGCAAGACACCAAATCATACTACCTCGAATCCAGGGGCAACCATATTAAACCGTGATTCGTTCGTGAGCACGACACACGAAATGTGGAGTGGAAAGAGGAAAAGGTTCCATCGGGCGTGCTAGAATCTGTTTACCGCTAAATAGGGAGACGGAATCGCGTAGGTCGTCTTGCCAGAATTTGGGGGCTGATGCTATTTTGATTTATCCTTCCACCTCTCCGAAGATGCCAAGTTGATTTATGACACCTTGTATCGGAGGTTTGAATGGATGCAGCTGTTATAGTAGACTTCGTCAGATTCACCCTCGTTTGCGAGGGGTTTTTGATTATGGGGATGCTCTTCCCTGCAGGCGTAAGCCCCTGTAGTTAATCACGTTAACGCGTCGCGGTAACCACTTTCTCCCTCTCTTCATGTCGTGTGTATTTATTTTATTTTTTGGTTGCCCGTGGATTGTCTACAGAGACTAATTTATGTTGTCGCCCGTAAGTCGTGGATTAGTCCAAATCCGTATATTCTTAGATTTGGGTTTGGGTTGATTTAAGGATCGTTAATCTCGTTTGAGATTAAGATCAACTTAAATGTTTATTGAGGATACGTTAGTCTAATTTTAGACTGAAATCTACTCAACAGAATTTTGGGATCATTCAGACTCAACAAAAGAGTATTTGAGCTCCATTGTGTTGGTTTAAGGACGTTGTGGTCCGTTGCCAGTTGTGGGATGTTCCCGTCAATTTGGGAGTGCACCAAAGAGTTGTTGGTTATCGGTACCCACCACCTATCTGAAGACACTGAAGAATTACAACGACATGTATCAGAGGTGTGAGGAGCTGTACCCTTGAACCAATGTCCGTTTGGAGATCTGTAGTCGTGTTTGGGACTAAGAACAATTTGGAAAAAGATGACCACATGGGCTCGGTTGAACTAAATTAGGGATTTGGTCAACTTAGATTCAACCCACTCAATCTTTGAATAATGTGTTAAACACTTGCTTGGGCTCAGTCCCTTTTCTGTGCAAATAATGCTGAGCATTCATATAGGTTCTGACGCTTATACTTTGCTTTACTTTCCCCTCACTTTTTTTGTTCTTTTATTTTTATGGAGTGTTAAACACTCTTTATGGCGCCCTCATGCGGAGCACTTGAGGCGCTTGGCGCTGAGCGCCAACTACTGAGTACTAGGCACTCTTTATTGAGCAGCGCCAACGTGAGGGACACGTGAGGCACTTGGCGCTGAGTGCTAAGCACTCTTTATTGAGCAGCATTAACGTGAGAGACACGTGAGGCACTTGGTGCTAGGTTTTCTTTGTGTATTCTGTTTTGAAGAGTTCAATTCTCTGTTATTTTCTGGATCTTTGGTCCCCAAGAACAAGTTCATCCCCATAAGAATTAAATTCTCATTTGTGGTAGACTTGTCTCATGAATCTCAGTTCCATAGAAAAAACTATGTTCTTTTATGAGGGTTAAACCTTTAGATATGCAGATGAGATGCTCTGATCTCTATTATTATTTTTATTTACCTCGAAGAAAAGTATTCTTCTTTCTTCCTTCTTACAGCTTTCTTCTTGCTCGCTCTAAAGCTTATGGGGGGGTTTCTCTATACAAGACTTGAAGTCTTGGGTCCTTTTTATAGTAAAGGCACATCTGTTGATTTAGTTAAAGAAATCTCTCGTTGAGTGATCCTGATTGATTTGGGGTTTTTATCCACCGTTGGATTTTTTATCCAAGGACTTCTGTTTTACAGAAGATATTTTTCTACTTGTTAACAAGATTAAGGAAATATTTTCCCAAACAGAATTTATTCTGCAGATAGGTGATTTTTAATCACCATTGGATTTTTAATCCAACGGTGCTCTGTTTTACAGAGCGTAATCTTTCTTGTTTGGAAAGATTTGATGAATATTTCCTCAACGGAATTTAATTCTGTATTTTGATGATTTATCATATCCGTTGGATCTTTGATCCAATGGCTCTGTTTAACAGAGAGATTTTAGTTCTCGCGTCGGCGCTCTCGTGCGAGGCACGTGAGGCGTTGCCTCACAGTTTTTAACTCTCGGCGCTGGCGCCCTCTTGCAAGGCATGTGAGGCGCTGCCTCAGAGTTTTTGAACTTCGGCCACCTTGCGTCAAAGTCGATCCACCCGAGAGTTCCGACTTTGAGCTTTTACCATGAGAATCAAGGTAACTAGGTCACTTAGCTTTCTAAACCAAGTGGCCTGGATGATGTAGACAATGATGATGGATTGATATGTCTCAAGAACCCTAGGTTTCTCAACTCATGAGACTATTAGGGTTTCAGTTAGCTAGAAGAAGAGAGAGAGAGCTTGAGGAAATTGAGAGTGTGTGTGTTTCCTTTGAAAAGAGATGGATGCCCCTTTAATAAAGAATGAAGCAAATCAAAATAATTGAGGAGATATATTATCTCACACAAAATATGTAATGAGCTTCACCAAAATATCTAGTGAATGAGTCACCAAGTAGCCATGCTAGATTCAATGTAAAAACTCTACCTCATTTCCTCCACCTAATAATGTTTAATCGATAAAGCAAAAAACTAATTAGGTGTCCGCTTCTAGAAGCAAACCCGCGGAATTACGAGAGTCCCCCTCATCCGTATATACATACCCGCATCAGCATTCCGAAGAATACGAATACAAAGAGACGAAAATAATACATCAATATAATACTAGGATCTGGCTTAAACTAAAGCCCACTAGTATTATCGGCCAGAACGTCACACGTGCACAAGTACATGTATGTGATCGAAGCCCTGCCGTAATACCATATGGCATCTACGTCGTTTCGCCCGAAGCAGAAAAACCCTCTGTATGGGACTCTAAAAACTCGACAGTACGCTGGCCGTGGGTTTAACCACAAGCACGTCAGCGGCACTAGCTGTACGTAACGGCTAACCAGGTACCTGTCGAAAAGGAAGGCCGACGAGAAAACTCTTCTGAACTTCTACTGAGCCTATCCGTGACAATATCCGTACAGCCCGGTCTCTTCGTCAACGAGTATCGCATACCGGGTCTAGGGGGTGGTAAACGTCAGACCCTAATAACCCGATAAGTCGTGCTGATGTAGCTCAGGACCAATCCGGGAAACTACTGATCAACCTACCAGTAAATCCCAACTGACTTGGCCAAGGTCTTATGGTCCTGACCAATCGAAAACACAGTGTGACATCAACTCCCAATATCGGGAGAGACGGATCCCCAACAATCGCTCACTGCCTCCATATAGCTCGGGAATGTACCCAATCAAAACCTGTTTGCATGACTCAGTAGAGCCATGGTAGGGTAGTGATCAAAGCACATTAGGAACTCACACGAGACAATTGACGATCTCAGGTCCGAAGACTAACCTGTACACATGACACCAGAGAAATTTTATCCGACGATAGGTATAGTACCATCTGGAAGTTCTCCGCTAGTCCGTCCATTGTATTCGCACATAATGAGCACCTGCATACGATCTTAGGTGCATCCGACCATTGGCTGCGGGACCAACCATTGCCCCTTGTCGGGGCTAGAACCGTATACCATTTAAGGATATGCTTATGGACTATGCTGCACCCACAAGTATGATCGCCATCATAACGCAGGTAGTTAAGCAAGATCCTACGGGCTTTATCAACATGTAACCGCAATATGTAATAACATGTATAACATATGCCATGTTAAGATAAAGAAAAACCATAATAGTATACTACTATATCGAGTCTTTATTAATTTGTGCAAGCTGGATAAAACATCAATAGATATAAATACACATATGCTGACAAAGAGATCTCAAATAATATACTATATAACTGAGCAAGAATGTCCTGTACATACATATCCCTAGCATCCACATGTATGCATATACAATAATGGCCTCTAGGGCATAAATATCCAACATAATTGTTGGATATGTATGCCCTAGAGGCCATTATTATATATGTATATATATGGATGCTTGGACATATATATATATATACATGACAGTCTTGCTCGATATGCTAATATGCTATTTGGTTTGACTTTATCTTAACATGAGTATATTTTACTTGATATTATATATCTTTTATACATGTTGATAAAGACCGTAGGATCATTGATAGACTACCTGCGTTGTGATGTCAATCATACTTGTGGGAGCTGGGTAGTCGGTACGCACATCCTTAAATAGTCCCTAGTCGTGGGAGTATCGAGACTGGGCATCGATATTCCGGAGTAGACTAGTGTATACGTTTCTAGACCCCGACGAGGGGCGATGGTTTGGTCTCGCAACCATTGGTCTTTAGGCCTAAGATCGTATACGGGTACTCACTTGGGGTGAGTACACCGAACGGACTTGCCGAGAACTTCCAGATGGTACTATACCTATAGTCGGATGGAAGTTCTCAGGTGACATGAGTACAGGTTAGTTCTTAGACCTGAGATCGTCATTTTTCTCGTGTGAGTTCCCACTGTGCTTTGATCACTACCCTACCACGGCTCTACTGAGTCGTGCAAACAGGTTTTTGTTGGGTGTCCCGAGCCACATGGAGGCAGTGAGCAATTGTCGGGGATTTGTCTCTCCCGGTATTAGGAGTCGATATAGCACAGTGTTCGATTGGTCAAGACCATAAGACCTTGGCCAAGGCAGTTGGGATTCACTGATAGGCTAATCAGTAGTTTCCCGGATTGGTCCTGAGCCGCATTACCACGAATTACCAGGTTATCAGGGTCTGACGTTTACCACCCCCTACACCTGGTATGAGATACTCTTAGACGAAGAGACCGGACTGTATGGAGATTGTCACAGATAAGCTCATTAGGGATCCGGATGAGTTTGCTCGTTGCCCTTCCATTTCGATAGGTACCCGGGTAGCCGTTACGTACAGCTGGTGCCGCTGACGTGCTTATGGTTATAGATTTATCAAGTAACTCACTGCCGGCGTACTACCGAGTCTTTAGAGTCCCACAAAGAGGGTTTCCCTGGTTCCGGCGAAATGATGTAGTAGCCGTATTGGATACATGCAGGGTCTTGATCGATTGATGTACTTTGTACTCGGACTTTCGATCGGACAGTTGGTAATAGTAGCCGGCTCGGGTTTGAGCCGGATTATTAAATCAGGTATTGATTTAATAGTTTACATATATGTATTTCGATATGTATATTCTAGTATTACATTCTTTGTGTTATTCTATCTCTTTGGGCATTCGTGTTTTTATCGGAATGCAGGTATATATATACAGCAGACTGTAATCCGTATTTTATTATGGATGACCTTCTAGAAGGTGGCCACCTCATTATACATTTTCCATTTATTTGATAAATGGACAATGAAATGGAAAGTGTGAGGTATCGGAGGAATGGTGATAACTATGCTTTAATAGTTAACAAATGAATTTTTAATTCATTTGGAGTTACTATTGAAGTATGGTTGTTAATTTTTTTTCAAGTAATTTATACACAAAACCTTTGTGTGTATTTTCTCCCTCATGGATGCTTCATTATTTTCTTGAGCTCCCATTTCTCTTCATCTCCTTCCTCCTCTTGATTCCCTCCACCTTCATCATCTTCCTTTTTCACTACCCTCTCATGAGTTAAGAAACAAGTGAAGAGGCATGGTAGAGATAGTAGAACACATAGATCTTCATACTACATTCTAGAAAACTTGGATTAGCATCCCAAGTTCTCTAGTTGCTCCTTTTGTTACTTAGTTAGGAGCTAGAGCCATGGATCAAATCCCTCGGGTGGATCATCTACGACAAAGGAGGGCCGGAGAACAAGCTCGATCCCGGAGGACCGATGGAGCCGGAAATGGAGATCAAACAAGTTCAAGGTGACCACTTGGAGCACATGTCGAGGAAAGAAGACCGAAGGACTTGGGTCGCTTGGTGAGATTTCTTCACATCATAGTAGATAGCACTACTACTTTAGCTATTTAGGTTTATGGTAAGATCCGGGTTAAAAGTTATTCTAGTGCTATGTTTTAATCGTTAGAAATTTTTTTGTTCCGCATTTGGTCACGGAAGTTGGCCGGGGCACTAGTGTAACCTTTCATGGTATCAGAGCCAGCCCATAAACCCTAGACTAGCAAGTTTAAACAAAGTTAAAACAACGAAACCGAAACAAGTCCGTAACATCGAAACCAAACTGCAGTTTCTGTCTATTTTTTAAAGGCTTCAAATTTTTTTTAAACAAGTGTAGAGTAATCTTCTGACAGAGAGATGAACACTGAACAAAAACGAGTCAATTCCACCAATGCATGGCCGGCCACATCCCTCAAAAAACTGCCCGGCTCGGTTTTTCCATGGTGGATTGCGTTGTGTTTTGGTCTGGGTTCTTATCTCAAGGAGTTTGGTTGTCTGGTGTTTCTAGTTTTTGCCCAAGTTTGATTTTCTGTTGTTTTTCAGTTCGGGGCAATTTGGAGTGTTTCGAACTCGTTATATTTGACACTGTTTAATAGTTTACAGTACATTCACTTTTATCTGCGACCGTGAATGTCATTTGATCGGTAAACACATCTATCTGCTATATGTTTTTTAGACGGGTTTGCGAACGTGACATTCGCGTTGATGTTTTGTGCTTGTGCTGTGATTGTGGTTGGATAGTCGTGGTGGATAGCTTGCGGTGCAATGTTAGTGGTACAGTTTGTATTCATTTGTACATTTGTTATTGCGGGGCGAGCGTTCGACATGTGGACTGCCGTCTTTGCCGGGTTGTATGTTATTTTGGGACACGACCGGGTTGAGGTCGATGTCACCATTTGTACATATTATTTTCGTTTTCTGTACTAGGATTACCCCACGGTGGAGTGCACGGATAGCCGGGTTCTAGAGGGCAACAAGCCCCGCATCTCTTGGAGTTGAGACGGAGGGGGCTTCATTCTAGAATTGTTAGGCTATTCGCCGCACTCGTACGGGGTATAGGATAACCCACGGAGGGGCGCCCAAGTTACCGGATTCCGTGGAGTGCTGGGTGGCCCATTCACTTTATTGAAGGGGGTTGCCTCACTTCTGCGATTGGCGGGTAACTTTCCGCGCTTGTAGGGGTCCAGATTTTCATTGCACAGGCTATCCACATGACTGGAAACGTCGGGTTTTATTTGCGGCTCAAATGAAACCCAGGACTCCAAGATTATCCACCTTTCTGTTTTATTGGCTGAGATTCTATGATGTTGCTTATTATCATACCTGGGAGGAATGTTATATATATACTAGTAGATGTTGTATATGTTTTGCACCCGCGCTAGTCCAGTCCCCGCTCTGTCGTTCGTTAAGTAACCTAACGGGTGATGACGGGGCCCCGTGGCGAATGCGGATGGCATATACGTACATTTTATTTTCGTTCTTTTTATGGTGTGATAGGATCAACTGATGGGACCGCATTAATTTTGATTAATGCAAGATAAAGAAACCTAAAACATGTTGTTGGAACAAATTTCGAAAAACTACAGTCATATTCTTTCGCTTTGCATAGTGGTATTCGGTCATGAATATCCAGTACCTCATTCCACGAGGCAAGAGCCGAGATCCCTTCGCGGGGAGTGACCTCTTGAGCTAAAGTCTATACTATAGATTACTCGGTTTTTTTTTCAAAACCACAAGTTTTCAAAAGCGGAGCCTAAACCACTCCTTTTCAAAACTCCTTAGGTTCCTTCAACGATATCAAGTTCATTACGTTAACGGGTTTTCGCCAAAAACCCAGCCGTAGCCCTCCGTTATTTCGGATAAAAACACAAAGTATTTATGCAGTGTTTGTTGGCTAAAGTCAAGGAATCATGTATGGTAGCTGTATGTTTCTTATCCGTATCAAAGATAAATGCATTGGTTTAGGACAGTCATACCATCTTGTTGGCCAAAGTCAAGGGTGTGTGTGGGTGGGTCTAAATCAATCAGGACAATGACGGGTAGAACTTAACTTGCGCGTTATGATTTGTTGGCCAAAGTCAAGGTCATAAGCGTGTAAGTGCACGGCGGCGCCCCGGCCGTCAATCCGACGGCCAAATGCGGAAGCGGTGATAAACTTAAATTTTTTCTTGAACTGGCAAACCGCCGCGCACTAATACCCGGATCGAACCATTAATTAGTCCTAGCTATCTACAAGAAAGGGAAGAGAGATATACCGACAGATCCGAGTCCTCCGGTCTTCTCGTCGTCGTCCCGATCTCCTGCGGAATGTCCCGTCTCCTCCTCGTCACCGGAAGTGCACCACATCGCCTACTTCTTTTACGGGCTCCCACCTCAATGCCGAGGCAACTCGGGCACGAAGCCGGCTACTCGACGTGCCGAAGGTTCGCTGTAGAATATGTAGTCCTCAAGTCTCACTTTGGGGTTCATGGAGATGCCATTTTAGGTGGAGGGATGATACAAGAACAATGTGGAGGAACTTGGGGATTTTTCTAACATCAAGAGAGCAAAAATCCCCACTACAAAAATGGGCAACCCCTCCTCCAAGCTTGGCCGGCCATAACTAGAGGGGGAGGAGAGAATGAGAGTGAAGATAGTGTATCAAAAGATAAAATCAACCTCATAATGCAATAGAGAGAGGGAGAAAAACTATCATGCAAAAACATGATAACAAACTAAAACCAACACTCCACAACCATATCAAAACCCATCATCAAGCATGATGACTTCAAAAAGTCAAGCCATCATGAAGAAGTCAAGAAGTCAAGGTCAATGGATGGTGCACCACATGAAAGCCATCATGCAACAAGATGCAAAGAACCCCCTCCACTAATGCCTATTTACAACAATGCAAATAAACCCTCCTCCACCAATCTTCGGCCAATGAACGGAACAATGGAAATCGGCCGAAACGGAAAGCAAACTGGCAACTCCAGAAAACTGGTCCCGTGATAAATTACAGGAAAACCCCGATACTGTGCATACACACCCGCATTTGTAATTCGACCGAAATACAAATGCAATGAGACAAAATCTACACTGTACTATACTAGGATCCGGCTTATACCAAAGCCGGCTAGTATTATCCGTCCGATCCTGATCCGTGCAATACCGCACGTATCTGATCGGACCCTGCCATATAACCATACGGCCTATAGTACAGACTGTCCGATCCTGATCCGTGCAATACCGCACGTATCTGATCGGACCTTGCCATATCTCCATACCGCCTATACAACCTTTTGCCCGAAAGCTGAGTAACTGAATGTGGGGGACTCTAAAGACTCATCAACACCTTGGTTGTGGATTTAACCACTAGCACGTTAGAGGTATAAGCCAATACATAACGGGCTACCAGGTATTGACCAAAAGGGACGTCTGTGAGCGAACTCAGCCTGACTCCCTACTGAGCCTGTCAGTGACAATATCCGTACAGTCCGGTCCGTTCGTCTATGAGCATCGCATGGCGGGCCTAGGGGGTTGGTAAAAGTCAGACCCCCAAAAGCAGTACAAGTCGTGTCGGAGTGTAGCCCAGAACACCCTGAGATACTACTGGAATACCTACCAGTAAATTTCCTTGCCTCGGCCGAGGGCTTCGTGTAATGGCTCTCCTAGACACAGCACGACCTCACCCCCAATACCGAGAGAGACGAACCCCTGAAGATACGCTGACTGCCTCCATATGGCTCGGGACTGTACCCAACTAAAACCTGTTTGCACGACTCCTTTGAGCCGTGGTAGGGTAGTAATCAAAGTACAGTGGGAACTCACACGAGACAAATGACGATCCCCAGGTCGATGAACTAACCTGCACACATGTCACCAGGGAACTGCCATCTGACGTCTGGTATATGACCAACTAGCAAGTTCCCGGCGAGTCCTGTCCGGTGTACTCATAACCCAATGAGCACCTGTATACATCTTAGGTGATCCAACTGACACCAGTGGCTTGTGAGACCGGCCACCGCCCCTCGTCGGGGTCTCGACTGTATACACTAGTCTACTATGGAGAATCGATGCCCTGTCTCGAAACTCTCACGACTAGGGACCTTTTAAGGATATGCTTATAGACCCCCAGCTCCCACTTATATGATCGCCCTCATACTGCTGGTGGTCAAGCAAGAATCCAAGGGGCTCTATCAACGTGTAATAGCGACGTGTCAGGTCATTTAAAACAGTACACGATGATAAAGGTAAACCAGATAGCATACTATCATCTCGAGTAAGACTGTCCTACCGGGTTAGGTCCTCCATCAATCATTGCAATCACGTACCTGTGACCTAATAATTGACTCTGAGGGCACTATCTCCAACAATCTCCCACTTGCACTCAAGGCTAATTATTGCGATGCCGCATACTCACAACCCGTGTGATACCGAACACCCAACTCCTTTACTAGTCAGTCTCACAAAGCTCGTTTGCGAAACTTTTGCGTTCGAGGAATAGCCTCAGTGAGTGGATCCGCTTTGTTGTTTCTTTCTATGTCTCTCTATATCTCAAGTTCGCGGAAAAACCCATCTCCCGAAAAGAGCAATACCTGTCTTAGAATGTGTCTGGATGTCTGATGGGACGTAGCTCATAAATGAACTCCAAATCCAAACTTCTTAGACTGTATCGTCAACTGAACTCAATCAGTATCCAGCGCCATGCCTCCCTCAGTATTGCCTTGGACCACCTGTCCAAAATACTGCCCCTAGAAGGAAAACTATAACTCTGACAACCTCCCTGTCGTCCATGTCACCTTGGAAGCCTGGAATGATAACTGTCTCCCGAATGAGGCTGTCGTTATCATATCCCTAGAACATCCACTTATGTTCTAAAACTGCTTCCGACTGTTTCTCCAGGATTGGATCAATGTCAACTTATTACATCTAGTGTAAGGACAACATCTGGTGTGGTACTTGACATCTCATGATTGACTCAATTGCCTAAGCAAGTGATCTGTCAATCATGCACATCCCTCTCCCCTTTAGTCTATAAGACACCTTTAGAGAGGGTGACTCCATCTTCTGCAGGTACACTACCGTGCATGGAGTCGTCCATTCTAAATACCCTTAGAATGCTGTCTAAGTACCCAGATTAGGAGACTACCCAAATATAGATCTAAAGCCATAGATCTAGTAACCAGAATGTCTGATATAATGTCCAAGTCCCATGTGGAGAAACCACTGTGTGACGACCAAAGTATAACCGATCGTAGTATAGGAGTTTCCTTTCCCACTTTGTGTATGTCATCCAAATACCAGGATATCACACCCTACTACCTTCTCAACAGATCCATCCCCTATTCTGATGAAGTCAAACCTATGACTGTCACGTCAGAAATAGATGATCTATCTCCGCTACATCTGCTTTAGTCTATAAATAGACATAAGCTACCTGTCCACCAATGCTTCCGCTGCTCCCACTGACTACGACAACCCTCTGGCAGAGTCATATAGACGTACACTTCTAAAACTAGTTTAGAACGACGCTATACTCATCCTCCCACCGGGTCTCGCAGCCTGGAACAACAACAATGGTAATTGTGGGTAAACAAGAACTTCCCTGTCACCGTCCTTGAGGCTACCGTAGTACCTCTCGGGTGCCTGAAGTTACCCACCTTATCTGCGGAGTGGCCAATGGAATGTCAATCCAGATTGAATCTTTAGGTTCCTTATCAAATCTTCAGTAATCGTTTGTGGTTCTGGAATCACTTCCAGTTCTACCATACTCCCACTACTATTTTCTGAAAAAATCCATTTTTATTAAAACTGTGGTGAGTCTAGAACAATATTGCTATTGTTCATCCAGATGGTAGAAAATCAACCCGCGTCATAGCCTGGGTCAACCCACAAACAGCCATTACAGAAACGTGCCTTGAGTTGTCCAGTGTCTGGTTTTAAGCATAAGCCGGACAACTCCCCGTACCTTAACATCGTTAAGATATGAACTGTTCTATATCCCATATAGGACCAGAGGCACTGATTTAATTGAACCAGATTCAAATCATGCAACTGTCTCCAGTGCATGTTAACTAAATGGAAGGAGGCCTGATCAGCGTTACTCAACTCAGGAATGCTTCCAATTATGAGTAACCTGAAAGAGAAGCAATTTCTCTTAATCACTACTATCAACTGAATACCCTATACAAGTATCTATATCTTCGATCACTTTGAAGAATCCCGATACTTGCTATACCTGGTTCTCTACTCCATTCAAATACCTATAACTTCTCAAAATTCGGACCCTGTGTTTCCACGAAACACCTGTCTAAAAACTAGAGAAGTCATAAGTAAACCGAATATAGTACGAGGACCAACCCCTATTCTGTCCTGATGGACCCTGGACAACATACAATAATCTGTATAAGTCCTTTGAGTCTGATAACTCATTCACTGTGTTTCGTAGGTTGAAAACTGTACTTATGGTCAAGAAGAATTACACCGCTGTTTAATGCTCCTTACCTAACCATCCACTGATATAGGTAAATGTCGTAGACATAATTTCAGAAAGGTATATCTCACTCTATGAAAATAGACGTACAGATATATCAATTTGAAATTGGTGCATAAAAGCGGATATTCAAAACCAAATATTTGCCAACCGGCAAACAGCCCAGGTGATTTCCTCAAATATCACCGATTACAACGAATCCCGATATAATGAGGATGATCACCCAATTCCCAATAACCTACTCCCACTCATCATCTGTAAAACCATACAGATGAGAGAATCATAACTGGTAAATACATACACTGGAGCAAGTGTCTAATCGGGAAATCAGTTTTCCTTTAACAGTACACAGTGAGACTGAAACATCGAAATGTTTCGATGGGGTATCCTGGTATTCCTAGTAATGCCTCTTCCAGATTCACGACTGTAACCGTATAGTTCTTTGCCACCTCTCCAAATCCCTTCATATGTCTTTAGTCTTTACCTTCTGCACACCCCTTTAGGCCAAATGGTTTTCTTCCTTCCCTACCGTTCGGCACCAGCCTATGGTTTGGAAGAAGACTATCCAATAAGCATAATGGGTGTACTGTCCTAAGCCTAGGAGCACTCGCAGTGTGAGAGAAGGTGAAGGTAAAAGACACCTGAATAAATCTTATTCCTATTTCTCCTGAACCAGAATCCATCCCCGAACTGGAACAAGTTCCTTTCGAGTTCGTATATAACCATACTATGGAGTATCCAATAAACTGTGGATCTTCGTAGTGATACGGAGTGTCCTGGAGAAATACAAAGGTGATTTTAGGATTGGCGAAGGAATACTTGGTTTGGTCGTGAATATCTGTTGCAATTTACTTTGCCCTCTTACTAATCCCTTGCTTTATCTTAACCTAATACCTTCTGCACACCATCGTTATGCTAATTGGTTTTCTTCATTCCCTACCGGTCGGCACCAGCCTAAGGTTTGGAAGAAGACTATCCAATTTGCGTAATAGGTGTACTATCTCCTAAACCAAAGAGTACTCGCAACCTGAGAGAAGGAAAAAGGAAAAGACAACTGAATAATCCTATCCGTTTTCTCCAGAACCTGAAACCATCCTCGAATAAATCCCTTCGAGTTCGTATATAACCATACGATGGTTTTGTCCAATGGAAGTGGACGTTCGTAGTAATACGGGCTGTCCTGGAGAAAAGGGTAAAAGTAGGAGTGGCAATGAGGTTCGCAACTCTGACAATCCAAAAGCTAGTGTTCAAGAAGGTTCGGTCAACTTGGTCACTGAGTCATAGTCTTAGGGTCGGGTCAATGGTCGCTGCCAAAGAGAGAGAGAAAAGAAACACTCAGCGTGCACTCTAACCTAGATCAGAATGGTTACCAATTTATCTAATCTGGAAACCTCCCACTGTACCGTCAAATTCTCCTCCAAACCTAAAAGAAGAATTAGTCGGGAACACCCGAGGAGTAAACCAACTCATCAGTGGGAATCGGGATCCAACTCTCATCGCATGACAACGTGACGGAATCCGCTCACGGTATCACACTCCAGAAGGTATGCGCATATCTGGCAAGTTTCAGTTCTTTTGAAACTCCCGATGTGATTTCTGCCCCATGCTCTTATGACCTTAGCGTGAGGTCAAAATATCATAAGTCACATGTCAAGTTCTACCCGTCATTATCCAGGTTAATTTGATCCCACCCGTACATACCCTTGATGTAGGCCAAAATAGTAGTACGACTGTCCCAAACCAACGCATCTATCTATGCAACAGATAAATACCTGGCAGCTACCAATCACTATGCCTTGGCGTGAGGTCAAAATACATAGCTTGAATACTACCGAATATTTAACTGAAATGACGGAGGGCTACGAATGGTTTCTGGCGAAAACCTTTAACGTAATGAACTTGATATCGTTGAAGGAACGGATAGCTTTTAAAAAATATAGTGACGAAAACCGTTGCTAAAGAGGTCACTCCCGGTGAAGGGATCTCGGCTCTTTCCCTGTAGAATGGGGTGCGGGATATTCCAACTGAATACCACGGTGCAAAGCAAAAGTAATCGGCTATAGTGAAGTCATTGCCCTGACGCAAACTTTTTGTCCAAGGGGTCACTCCCGGTGAAGGGATCTCGGCCCTTGCCTCGTCGACTGAGGAGCAGGATATTTCAACTGAATACCACGATGCAAAACAAAAGTGAACGTCCTTGCAATAACAGCTTTTTGAAAAAGTGTTCCAACAACATCAGATAAGGTTTGTTTTAACTTGCATTGATCCGAATCAACGCAGTCCCATCAATTGATCACACCACAAAGAACGAAAATATACTGATGTACGTATATGCCATCCGCATTCGCCACTGGGTCCCGTCATTACCCGTTAGGTTAGCTAACTAACGACAGAGCGGGGACTGGACTAGCGCGGATGCAAAACATATACAACATCTACTAATATATATACCAATATATTAAATTTCGCTCAAGGCGTGAATAAAAATGCAACATCACAGAAAATGAACAGCATCACAGAAACAATACAGATATCTGGGATCCCCGGGTTTCACAGAGCCACTACTGAAACCCGACGTTCCCCTGGTCGTATGGATAGCCTGTGCAATGAGAACCTAGACCCCTACGGGCGCGGCAAGTCACCCGCCAAAACCTGAAGCGAGGCAGCCCCCTTCAGCGCCGTGAATGGACCTCCCAGCACTTCACGGAATCTGGTAACTCGGGCCCCCTCCTGGGTCAACCTGTACCCCCTACGAGTGCGGCGAATAGCCCGCCAATTCTAGAGTGAAGCCCCCTCCGTCTCAATGCCATGAGATGCGGGCTTGTTGCCCTCTAGAACCCGGCTATCCGTGCACTCCTCCGCGGGGTAACCCTAGTACAGAAAGTAAAATATACATACAACGGGTACAACGACCGCAACCTGGCCGTGCCCCAAAATAATAATACAAACAGGCAGTGACGGCAGTCCACATGTCGGACGCTCGCCCCGCAATATCAAATGTACATAATACAACCACAACTGTACTAGCATTGCATCCAGGCTATCCCCACGACCGATCCGCAACATCACAGCAAAAACAGAACATCAACGTGAAAGTCACGTTCGCAAATCCGTCTAACCGGGCTATAGCAGTTAGACCGGATTTACCGATCGAGTGACATTCACGGTCGCAGATATAATGTAAATACTGTGAAATAATGTGTTTAAAATATCTGATCGATCAAAATTTAACAAGTGGGCCCCAAAGTACTACTGTAGCACATCAAGAAATTCTGGGCCCAAAATTAATATTCAAAAACCCCTAAAATCAGCCCAGAAGCCCACTGGAGAAAATTGACAGAGTGATCTTATCATAGTGCGGCGGAACCGCGGCCCAAAGGGGGGTTTGGCCGCGGTTCCGCGCTCCAACTATGGATTCACTTCGTCGAATTTCTACAGTGGCCTTATATTTTCCAGTACATCACTTTTCTGTAACCTGAAAAAATTTTCGACACCAAAAAATTTCAACAGAAAACTGATGTGAACAGAAATGTAGATTTTGGAATTTTGGTCGATCGGAAATGCAAAACACATTAAACCAAGCTAGACTAAGTTAATGGCGAGGCTCTGATACCACTGTAAGTGCACGGCGGCGCCCCGGCCGTCAATCCGACGGCCAAATGCGGAAGCGGTGATAAACTTAAATTTTTTCTCGAACTGGCAAACCGCCGCGCACTAATACCCGGATCGAACCATTAATTAGTCCTAGCTATCTACAAGAAAGGGAAGAGAGATATACCGACAGATCCGAGTCCTCCGGTCTTCTCGTCGTCGTCCCGATCTCCTGCGGAATGTCCCGTCTCCTCCTCGTCGCCGGAAGTGCACCACATCGCCTACTTCTTTTACGGGCTCCCACCTCAATGCCGAGGCAACTCGGGCACGAAGCCGGCTACTCGACGTGCCCAAGGTTCGCTGTAGAATATGTAGTCCTCAAGTCTCACTTTGGGGTTCATGGAGATGTCATTTTAGGTGGAGGGATGATACAAGAACAATGTGGAGGAACTTGGGGATTTTTCTAACATCAAGAGAGCAAAAATCCCCACTACAAAAATGGGCAACCCCTCCTCCAAGCTTGGCCGGCCATAACTAGAGGGGGAGGAGAGAATGAGAGTGAAGATAGTGTATCAAAAGATAAAATCAACCTCATAATGCAAGAGAGAGAGGGAGAAAAACTATCATGCAAAAACATGATAACAAACTAAAACCAACACTCCACAACCATATCAAAACCCATCATCAAGCATGATGACTTCAAAAAGTCAAGCCATCATGAAGAAGTCAAGAAGTCATGGTCAATGGATGGTGCACCACATGAAAGCCATCATGATGCAACAAGATGCAAAGAACCCCCTCCACTAATGCCTATTTGCAACAATGCAAATAAACCCTCCTCCACCAATCTTCGGCCAATGAACGGAACAATGGAAATCGGCCGAAACGAAAAGCAAACCGGCAACTCCAGAAAACTGGTCCCGTGATAAATTACAGGAAAACCCCGATACTGTGCATACACACCCGCATTTGTAATTCGACCGAAATACAAATGCAATGAGACAAAATCTACACTGTACTATACTAGGATCCGGCTTATACCAAAGCCGGCTAGTATTATCCGTCCGATCCTGATCCGTGCAATACCGTACATATCTGATCGGACCCTGCCATATAACCATACGGCCTATAGTACAGACTGTCCGATCCTGATCCGTGCAATACCGCACGTATCTGATCGGACCTTGCCATATATCCATACGGCCTCTACAACCTTTTGCCCGAAAGCTGAGTAACTGAATGTGGGGGACTCTAAAGACTCATCAACACCTTGGTTGTGGATTTAACCACTAGCACGTTAGAGGTATAAGCCAATACATAACGGGCTACCAGGTATTGACCAAAAGGGACGTCTGTGAGCGAACTCAGCCTGACTCCCTACTGAGCCTGTCAGTGACAATATCCGTACAGTCCGGTCCGTTCGTCTATGAGCATCGCATGGCGGGCCTAGGGGGTTGGTAAAAGTCAGACCCCCAAAAGCGGTACAAGTCGTGTCGGAGTGTAGCCCAGAACACCCTGAGATACTACTGGAATACCTACCAGTAAATCTCCTTGCCTCGGCCTAGGGCTTCGTGTAATGGCTCTCCTAGACACAGCACGACCTCACCCCCAATACCGGGAGAGACGAACCCCTGAAGATGTTGGAGATAGTGCCCTCAGAGTCAATTATTGGATCACAGGCACGTGATTGCAATGATTGAGGTAGGACCTATCCCGGTCGGACAGTCTTACTCGAGATGATAGTATGCTATCTGGTTTACCTTTATCATCGTGTACTGTTTTAGGTGACCTGACACGTCGCTATTACACGTTGATAGAGCCCCTAGGATTGTTGCTTGACCACCAGCAGTATGAGGGCGATCGTATAAGTGGGAGCTGGGGGTCTATAAGCATATCCTTAAATGGTCCCAAGTCGTGAGAGTTTCGAGACAGGGCATCGATACTCCAGAGTAGACTAGTGTATACAGTCGAGACCCCGACGAGGGGCGGTGGCCGGTCTCACAAGCCACTGGTGTCAGTTGGTTCACCTAAGATGTATACAGGTGCTCATTGGGTTATGAGTACACCGGACATGACTCGCCGGGAACATGCTAGTTGGTCATATACCAGACGTCAGATGGCAGTTCCCTGGGGACATGTGTACAGGTTAGTTCATCGACCTGGGGATCGTCATTTGTCTCGTGTGAGTTCCCACTGTACTTTGATTACTACCCTACCACGGCTCAAAGGAGTCGTGCAAACAGGTTTTAGTTGGGTACAGTCCCGAGCCACATCGAGGCAGTGAGCGTATCTGCAGGGGTTCGTCTCTCCCGGTATTGGGGGTGAGGTCGCGCTGTGTCTAGGAGAGCCATTACACAAAGCCCTCGGCCGAGGCAAGGAGATTTACTGGTAGGTATTCCAGTAGTATCTCCGGGTGTTCTGGGCTACACTCCGACACGACTTGTACCGCTTTTGGGGGTCTGACTTTTACCAACCCCCTAGGCCCGCCATGCGATTCTCATAGACGAACGGACCGCACTGTACGGATATTGTCACTGACAGGCTCAGTAGGGTTGTCGGGCTGAGTACGCTCACAGACGTCCCTTTTAGTCAATACCTGGTAGCCCGTTACGTATTGGCTTATACCTCTGACGTGCTGGTGGTTAAATCCACAACCAAGGTGTTGACGAGTCTTTAGAGTCCCCCACATTCAGTTACTCAGCTCTCGGGCGAAAAGTTGTAGAGGGCGTATGGAGATATGGCAAGGTCCGATCAGATACGTGCGGTATTGCACGGATCCGGATCGGACAGTTTGTACTATAGGCCGTATGGTTATATGGCAGGGTTCGATCAGATACGTGCGGTATTGCACGGATCAGGATCGAACGGATAATACTAGCCGACTTTGGTATAAGCCGGATCCTAGTATAGTACAGTGTAGATTTTGTCTCATTGCATTTGTATTTCGGTCGGAATACAAATGCAGGTGTGTATGCACAGTATCGGGGTTTTCCTGTAATTTATTACGGGACCAGTTTTCTGGAGTTGCCAGTTTGCTTTTCGTTTCGGCCGATTTCCTTTGTATCGTTCATTGGCCGAAGATTGGTGGAGGAGGGCTTATTTGCATTGTTGCAAATAGGCATTTGTGGAGGGGGTCTTTTGCTTATTGCCATGTCATGATCACTTGACTTTTTGTCATCATGGTTTGACTTGTGGAAAGATGATGGTTGCTTTGGAGTGTTGGAATTGTTGTGATCATTTATTTTTTTCTCATCATCACTTGCTTTTCAACCACCTCTTTGTCTTGACTCTCTCTCTCTTGTATGAGATGAGAATGGATCCCATTTTTTTGAGGGAGACTCCCACTCTTTCAACCTCTCCACCATGATAATGGCCGGCCTCACAGAGGAGGGGGGGCTGTCCCAAATTTTGAGTGGGGCTTTTTGGTTCATTTGATGTTCCAAAATCCCCAAAGTTCCTCCACATAGTTCTTGTATCTTCCCTTCACCAAAAAGGCAATTCCTACAACCCTAAAAGAGACTTCTTCACTACACATTCTACAGCAAATCTTGGGCACGTCGACTAGCCAGCTTCGTTCCCGAGTTGCCTCGGCATTGAGGTGGGAGCCCGTAAAAGAAGTAGGCGATGTGGTGCACTTCCGGCGACGAGGTGGAGACCGGAGCTTCCGCAGGAGATCGGGACCACGACGAGAAGACCGGAGGACTCGGATCAGTCGGTATATCTCTCTTCCCCATCTTGTAGTTAGCTAGGACTAGTTAATGGTTCGATCCGGGTATTAGTGCGCAGCGGTTTGCCAGTTCAAGAAAAATTAAAGTTTATCACCGCTTCCGCATTTGGCCGTCGGATTGACGGCCGGGGCGCCGCCGTGCACTTACAGTGGTATCAGAGCCTCGCCATTAACTTAGTCTAGCTTGGTTTAATGTGTTTTACATTTCCGATCGACCAAAATTCCAAAATTTACATTTTTGTTCACATCAGTTTTCTGTTGAAATTTTTTGGTGTTGAAATTTTTTTCAGGTTACAGAAAAGTGATGTACTGGAAAATCTAAGAGTTCTGTGAAAATTCGATGACGTAACTCCTCTGTAGGAGCACGGAACCGCGGCCAAACACCTCCTTGGGCCGCGGTTCCGCCGCACTACTTTGGGTTTGCTGCACCAATTTTTTACAGAAGCTTTATGGGGTTAAAATTGGGGTTTTGGAATATTAAAATTGGGCCCAGAATTTCTGTGAGTGCTACAGTATTGCTTGGGGGCCTACTTGTTAATTTTTGATTGATCGGATATTTTCAACACATTATTTCACAGTATTTACATTATATCTGCGACCGTGAATGTCACTTGATCGGTAAATCCGGTCTAACTGCTATAGCCCGGTTAGACGGATTTGCGAACGTGACTTTCACGTTGATGTTCTGTTTTTGCTGTGATGTTGCGGATCGGTCATGGGGGATAGCCTGGATGCAATGCTAGTACAGTTTTGTTGTATTATGTACATTTGATGTTGCGGGGCGAGCGTCCGACATGTGGACTGCCGTCACTGCCTGTTTGTATTATTATTTTGGGGCACGGCCAGGTGCGGTCGATGTACCCGTTGTATGTATATTTTACTTTCTGTACTAGGATTGCCCCGCGGAGGGGTGCACGGATAGCCGGGTTCTAGAGGGCAACAAGCCCGCATCTTATGGCATTGAGACGGAGGGGGCTACTCTAGAATTGGCGGGCTATTCGCCGAACTCGTAGGGGGTACAGGTTGACCCAGGAGGGGTGCCCAAGTTACCGGATTCCGTGAAGTGCTGGGTGGTCCATTCACGGCGCTGAAGGGGGCTGCCTCGCTTCAGGTTTTGGCGGGTGACTTGCCGCGCCCGTAGGGGTCTAGGATTTCATTGCGCAGGCTATCCACATGACCAGGGGAACGTCGGGTTTCAGTAGTGGCTCTGTGAAACCCGGGGATCCCGAATATCTGTATTGTTTCTGTGATGCTGTACATTTTCTGTGATGTTGCATTTTATCACGCCTTGAGCGAATATAATATATTGGTATATATATTAGTAGATGTTGTATATGTTTTGCATCCGCGCTAGTCCAGTCCCCGCTCTGTCGTTAGTAAGCTAACCTAACGGGTAATGACGGGACCTAGTGGCGAATGAGGATGGCATATACGTACATCATGTTAGTGTATATGCCCTAGAGGCCATTACTGTATCATACTGGTTTGTATATTACTTAATGGATGCTTGGGATATTCACCTTGTATATACAATCTTGCTCAAAATAGTAGTATTCTACTTGGTTTGTTTCTGCTTCAATGTGTACATGTGTTTATTTTTATATATCGCCTATAGACATTAGTGGAGCCCTTAGGATCTTTGCTTGATTACCAGCGATGTGATGGCCGTCACACTAGTGGGGCTGGGTAATCTATAAGCACATCCTTATGCAGGTCCCTGGTCGCAGGACTATCGAGACAGGGCATCGATACTCCGGAGTAGACCAGCGCATGCGCTTCTCATCCCAGTGTGGGAGACGGTCTGTCCCACAGCCGTCAGTACGTCGTACTTGAGATAGTATGCGGGTGCTCGTTAGGTTACGGGTACACTGGACAGGACTCGTCGCGAACTGACTAGTTGGTATTATACCTATCGTCAGTTATCAGTTCCCAGGTGACATGAGTACAGATTAGTCCGTTGACTTGACACTGTTACTCCGCCTCGAGTGTGTTCCCACTGTACTTTGATCACTACCCTACCACGGCTCAAAGGAGTCGTGCAAACAGGTAGTGGTTGGGTGCAGTCCCGAAGCACTTGGAGGCAGTGACGGTTAGACATGATTCGTCTCTCCCGGTATTGGGGGTTGACATCGCGCTGTGTCTAGGAGAGCCATTACACGAGTAGTCCCTGGCCAGGGCAAACGAGATATACTGGTAGGTTTCCAGTGTTATCTCAGGGTGTTTTGGGCTTCGCTCCGGCACGACTTGTACCGCTATTGGGGGACTGACGTTTACCGCCCCCTAGGCCCGCCATGCGATGTATCAGACGAACAGACCGGACTGTACGGAGAATGTCACACTCAGGCTCAGTAGGAGTTCAGATGGGTTTCGCCTCGTCGGTCTTCTTGTCGGCATTACCTGGGGACCGTTACGCACAGCTAGTGCCGCTTGCGATCTGTGGTTAAACCCACTGCCAGCGTAGTGTCGAGTCTTTAGAGTCCCACACAGAAAGCTTTTCGCCTTTAGGCAAAAGAGTAGAGGTCGCATGGTATTGCGACAGTTCGCATGGTTTTGCGACAGGGTTCGGTCACATCCGTGCACTTGTGCGCGTACAGTGTCCGGACAGTTTACACTAGCGGGCTTTGGTTTAAGCCAGATCCTAGTGTACCTTATGGGATTGGATTTATCCAGTTTGCATTCGTGTTCCTCGGAACGCGGATGCGGGTGTGTATGCACAGTTGACAGGGAGACAGAGGCAGTGGATTCTCATTAGGGTTGTTGACAGTTGACCGTTGACTATTGACCTTTTGATCAACCCTAATGAGAATATGATATGTGATTAACTATTATATTAATTAAGTATTATGGTGACATGGTTGTTGACTTTGTTGACTTGTTGACTTTTGTTGGCTTGTTGACTTTGTTGACTTGTTGACTTTTGTTGACTTGTTGACCGGTTGACTAGGCTTGACTAGTTGACCATCATGATAACCATAGCCATCATTTCATGGCAAAGACTTTTACTTGCTTGCTCATTTGTGTAAAATGAGTGCATGAAATGATATGGTTATGGTTGCTTCAACCATCACATAAGACTTTTGTTAGTATGATGAGTTATGATTACTTTGGATTATGAGAGGGTGAAAGACAAAAGAGAGCCTCATCCTTTCTTGCTCGTTCTCTCTCTTGTTCTTGAGCTCTCCTTTTGCTCTCACCCTCTTACTCATTTTCCCTCTCTTTAATCTATGGTTCTCTTGTCTCATGAGTTGAGAATCAAGAACCATAGATAAAATCCCATTCTAATTCTACTCTACTCATTCTAGTTCACTAGGTTTAGCAAACCAAGTGAACTAGTTTCTTCAAAGAACGAAGAAGGAGCTAAAGGTTGGAGCTTTCAGGTGGATCTATCTTCGGCGCACGGAGACGACGAGAAGAAGCCGGTCCGGACCACCATCGGAGCTTGAAGACGAAGGAGTTCAAGACAAGCAAGGTATAACCCCCTAACCGAGTAGCTAGAAACTCATAGTTAGGTTGTTAGATAGATGTTTAACCAAGATCCGGGTTTTAGGTCCATGTTACCATCTTTAAGAAAATCGTTTTTTACCAAATTCCGCATTCCCGAAAGTACCGGGAGAGGTAGCATGGACTTACAGTGGTATCAGAGCCTAGTTAAACATCTATCTAACAAGTTAGCAAGTAACTAGAAGATCGATCAAAGAAAAAGTCCCAAAAACGAACCCATGAATTTTCAACTTTCTGTAGATCTTAAAAGTGCTGGAAAACCTTTTTAAAATACACCTAAAATCGACTCAGGCTTTTTTAAAGAAACTGCAAAAATTTGGGCCCCTGACTCGATCAAAGCGCCGCGTTTCCGCGGCGGGAGCACGCTCCCGCAGCGGAAACGCGGCCGGGTTGACTCGGTCAAGGGTTTTCTTTTTTGCAGTTTACTCTTTGGGGTATTTTGGGATTTTTGGAATATATATTTTCTGCCCAGATTTTCCAGAACGAAAATTTTATTTTGGGGTCCCGAAAATCCGTATTTTTGATCGAACTTCTAAAAGACTTAAGCTAACGGGTTTTCTGTAATGTGATATTTGTATTGAACGTCTACTAATCGCTATATGTCGATTAGTGGGGGTTATACAAATCTGTGATCTGTAATGTTGCTGGAATGTGGATATGAATATGTTGGATTGTCGCGGGTGAATAGCTGGGGGTTGTGAGACGAGAGTTTTCTTTTCTTTCAATTCATGTAAATTTATAAATTGATGTAATAATTATTTGTATGGCCGCACAACCGGGTCGGGGTTGTAGCCGTCATTGTATAATTTCTTTTTACTGTTTTTGCTCCTAGGATAGACCCATGGAGGGGGTGCACAAACTACCGGGTATGCCGAAGTGTCGAGTGGCCTACCCATGGAGATGAGGGAGGTTACTATGCTTCGGGTACTTGGCGGGTAGTTTGCCGCACCCGTAGGGGTCTTGGGTGGGGTATTTGGCTATTCACCGCGACCGTGTAATCTGTTTGTCGTTACAGGCTCGTGCGAATTACAGATTCCTAGTATATCCAATGTATTCATCTGTGATCTGAAATGTTTATCATTGCAGTATATCTATATATGATATTATTTAGGCGTTGC
Source organism: Agapanthus africanus (assembly GCA_030015575.1). NCBI lineage: Eukaryota > Viridiplantae > Streptophyta > Magnoliopsida > Asparagales > Amaryllidaceae > Agapanthus > Agapanthus africanus. Next base: position 406,645,578 of record CM057340.1, read on the forward strand.
TTATATTTTACAGCCGCGCTAGCCCAGCCCCCGCTCTGTCGTTAGTTAAGTAACCTAACGGGTAATGACGGGGCCCCGTGGTGAATGCGAATGGCATAAGCGTACGTCATATTTTGGTTGTTTTCTGCAATGGTAGGATTAAATGATGGGACGCATTAAAAGAACTAATGCAAGAATATCACGCATTAAAAGAACTAATGCAAGATAATAAACCAAGTTAAAGTCGTTGGAACACTTTCGAAAAACCACTCGGTTCTTTTCAAAACAACTTTTAAATGTGGAGCTTGAGCCACTCCTTTTAAAAGCTATCTCGTTCCATCGACCAAATCAAGTTCACTACATTCACGGTTTTGCCAAAACCATCCGTAGCCCTCCGTCGTTTCACATGAATAGTCAATAGTATTCAAGCTGTGTTTGTTGGCCAAAGTCAAGGCACAGTGATTGGTAGCTATTGGGTATTCATGTGCAGCATAGATAGGTGCGTTGGTTTGGAACAGTCGTACTGCCTTGTTGGCCAAAGTGAAGGATAGGTGCGGGTGGATTCAAATTAACCTGGAGAACGACGGGCAGAACTTGACATGTGACTTATGATTTGTTGGCCAAAGTCAAGGTCATAAGAGCATGGGGCAAAAATCCACATCGGGAGTTTCATAAGTACTGAAACTTGCTAGATTTGCATACCATTTATAGTGTGATGATTCTGGTAGGATTCCTTCAGTTTCGTCACGCGATGATATTTGGATCCCGATCCTACTGTGAGTATATGCTACTCTTCGGGAAATTTCTCACTTAACGATCAATGCTATAAACCTAGTAGGTGCCTAGAAAGGTGTTAGCGGGGCTACGCCCCCAGGGAAAAGAGGTTCTCTAATTAAGGAACTTCGCGAAAGCGTTGGAAAACCTCCCTCGAAGTACCGACAACGGCCTGGCTGAACGGTTAAGCAAGTATTGTGCGGTGGGATTGATCCCGGCTAATTCTTCCTTTATGGTTTGAGGAGGGATTCGAGAAATAGTGGGAGCCATCCTGTTTAGACAAACTAAAAACCACTCAAAACTTGCAAGAGCATCATGCTGAGTGTTTCTTCTTCTCTCTCCTAATTGCAGCGACCTAATCGACATGACTGGACTTAAGTTACTCCTAGATAAAAACAAACTGACAGGGCCAAACTACAAAGATTGGCTCAGGAATGTCAATATAGCAATCAGTTACGACAAGCTGGGGTATCTTCTTACCACCAAAGCTCCCCCTGTCCCTGGTCCAACTTCCAGCGTCGCGGATAAGGAAATCCGCAAGACTTGGGAGATTGATAGCGCGAAGGCCAAATGCCTCCTGCTTGCCTCGATGGACAACGAACATCAGAGGAGGCACGAGAATATGGACATGGAATCCATATTGCTTCATACAAAAGAACTGTATGGAGAGCAATCTCGTATCGCAAGATACGAAGCGTCGAAAAAGTTATTTTCGACAAGAATGGCCGTCGGATCATCAGTAGCCGAGCACGTGCTAAAGATGATCGGCTACATTGAGGAGCTCGCGGACCTAGGGATCACATTGGAGAGTGAGCTATATACGGATATAGTTCTCCAGTCCCTTCCTTCCACTTACGCCCAGTTTATACTGAACTTCAACTTACAAGAAAAAGAGGTTGAACTTTCAGAGCTCCTCAACATGCTGAGGAGCGCAGAGGGCACCCTACAGAAAGGTAGGGATACATCCACTTTGTTTGTAGGAGGATCATCTTCTTCTAGGTCCAAGGCGAAAGCCATGGGAAAGAAGAAGAAGGCCCCCGCCAAACCAAGGGGCGGTGTTAGTAAAGTGGATACGAAGGGAAAAGGTAAAGCAACAAAGATAGCGGGGAAGCTTGTGGATAAGGAAGAATGCTTCTATTGTCATAAGAAAGGACACTGGAAGAATGATTGCAGGGCCTGGAAGGCCAGAACACAGGAATTGAAGCAGGTTGCAGCTTCAGCTTCAGGTGTGTATGTTATTGAAAACTGTCTTTCAATAAACTCTACTTCCTGGGTATTGTATACCGGATCAGGATCTCATATCTGTAATTCTTTGCAGGCGTTGAGAAACCGTAGGGTTTTGAAAGCAGGTGACATGACCCTCAGAGTTGCGAACGGAGCTAGCATGGATGCTAAAGCCGTGGGGGACTATCACCTGGGAATGTCAGATGGACATGTTTTGGTTTTGCGTAATTTCTTTTTTGTACCCAACGCAACTTGTAATATCATTTCTGTATCTCTAGTTTCTAAAGAAGGTTATGAATTTGCGTTTATAAGTAATGTTGTAAACATTCACCTTAATCAAGTTTTGATTGGGTCAGGTACATTGAGTAATGGTATATACGTGTTAAACCAACCACAGATTTTTAATGTCCAGAATACACACAAAAGAAAGTCTCCAGAAATAAATCAGACTTTCTTATGGCATTGTAGATTGGGTCACAACAATGAGAGAAGGTTGACGAAGTTACATACAGAAGGGTATTTGAATGCGTTCGAATATCAGTCGTATGCCACTTGTCAATCCTGTCTCAAAGGAAAGATGACAAAGACTCCGTTTACTGGACATGGAGTAAGAGCGAGCGAGCTCTTGGGACTCGTACACAGTGACGTGTGCGGTCCAATGTCTACACATGCCCGAAGCGGACATTCTTACTTCATTACTTTTACGGATGACTTCTCAAGGTACGGTTATGTCTTCTTAATGAAACATAAGTCCGAAGCCTTTGGAAAATTCCAGGAGTATAAGAATGAAGTAGAGAAACAGACCGGCAAAAGTATTAAGATTCTATGATCGGATCGAGGTGGAGAATACTTAAGTGCTGAGTTCCTGGACTATTTAAAAGAGAACGGAATTCTCTCTCAGCTTACTCCTCCATACACCCCGCAACATAACGGTGTATCGGAGAGACGGAACCGCACCCTATTGGATATGGTGCGGTCCATGATGAGTAACGCTGAGTTACCGCGATCATTCTGGGGATATGCGCTAGAATCAGCCGCATACCTTTTGAACCGAGTTCCCACTAAGACTGTGCCTACCACGCCATTTGAGATGTGGTGTGGGAAGAGACCCCATCTTAATCACATTAAGACATGGGGAAGTCCAGCTTTTGTCAAAAAGCAGCATGCGGACAAGCTCGAGGCACGCTCAGTACTGTGCAAGTTTGTGGTATATCCGAAGAACTCCAAAGGATATTTCTTCTACTGTGAAGAGGAACAAAAAGTTCTTGTTTCTCGTCATGCCTACTTCTTGGAAACTGAGTTTTTGGAAACCCAGATAAGTGGGAGCATAGTAGAACTGGAAGAAATTCCAGAACCACGGACTATTACTGAAAGTTTAGTGGAACCAGAGGGTTCGGAAGAACAGGACATTCCTACGCCGCTCCGCAGGAGTAGTAGGCAGACTCATCCGCCCGAGAGATACTACGGTTTTCTCATAGACGGGGATAGAGAGGATTGCATCATAGATTATGATGAGCCTACTAGCTTCCAGCAGGCCGTTCAGAGCGTTGACTCAGTGAAATGGCTAGATGCAATGCGGACCGAAATGGAGTCCATGTACACCAACAAGGTATGGACGTTGGACATTGCTCCAGACGGGGTAAAACCCGTAGGATGCAAGTGGATCTTCAAAAGGAAGATTGGTGTAGATGGACAGGTTGAGACCTATAAAGCTAGGCTGGTAGCAATGGGTTTTCGTCAAAGACCTGGCTTGGACTATGACGAAACCTTTTCTCCAGTAGCCATGCTGGAATCCATTCGGATCCTTCTTGCCATTGCTGCCTTCCATGATTATGAGATCTGGCAAATGGACGTAAAGACAGCTTTTCTAAATGGAAATTTAGAGGAGTGTGTCTATATGGACCAGCCAGAGGGTTTCATTCAGAGTGGGAGCAGCGGAAAGGTGTGCAAGTTGCTTAAGTCCATCTATGGACTAAAGCAGGCATCGCGGAGTTGGAACATCTGCTTTGATGAGACGGTCAAAGAATTTGGCTTTATCAAAAATCCAGATGAACCATGCATCTATAGTAGATTTGTAGCGAGAACTGTAGTATTCCTCGTTTTATACGTGGATGACATTCTCTTAATAGAAAATGACATTCCTATGCTACAATCTGTCAAGGGGTTCTTGTCACACAGGTTCTCCATGAAATACCTGGGTGATGCCTAATACATTCTGGGTATCCGGATCTACCGTGACAGATCCAAGAGGATATTAGGACTTTCTCAGTCCAGGTACATCGACACCGTGCTGAAAAGATTCAGTATGGAAGATTCCAAGCGCGGTAACCTGCCGGCTTGTCACGGGATCACCCTCTCTAAAGAGATGTCTCCCAAGACTGATTTGGAGAGGGATCGCATGTCTATTATACCCTACGCTTCTGCGGTAGGCTCTATAATGTATGCGATGTTGTGTACCAGACCGGATGTAGCTTATGCACTGAGTGTGGTAAGCCGGTATCAGTCAAACCCTGGGGAGAAACACTGGATAGCGGTAAAGAACATTCTCAAGTACCTGAGAAGGACTAAGGAGATGTTCTTGGTGTATGGCGGAAAAGACCTCCAGATCGAGGCCTTTGCTGACTCCAGCTTCCAGAGTGACAAGGATGATTCCAAGTCCATGTCGGGTTTTGTTTTTACCCTCAATGGAGGGGCGGTGTGTTGGAAGAGTTCCAAACAGGAAACCGTTGCAGACTCGACGATGGAAGTGGAATACATCGCTGCATCTGATGCCGCAAAAGAAGCTGTCTGGATGAGGAAGTTCTTGAAAGAACTTCAGGTGGTTCCGTCCATTGTTGATCCAATACCTCTGTATTGCGACAACAACGGGGCTATAGCTTTAGCGAAGGAACCCAGGTCCCATCAGAGATCCAGGCACATCTTGAGGCGGTATCACCTGATCAGGGAGATCGTGGATCGCCAAGAGATCGAGGTTCGGAGAGTCGCTTCAGAAGATAACACTGCAGATCCATTCACCAAGGCCCTGCCCCAGACTCAGTTCGAGCGGCTGATCGAGATGATAGGTCTTCGATACGCCAGTACATGGCCTTAGTGCAAGTGGGAGATTGTTAGTGTATATGCCCTAGAGGCCATTACTGTATCATACTGGTTTGTATATTACTTAATGGATGCTTGGGATATTCACCTTGTATATACAATCTTGCTCAAAATAGTAGTATGCTACTTGGTTTGTTTCTGCTTCAATGTGTACATGTGTTTATTTTTATATATCGCCTATACACATTAGTGGAGCCCTTAGGATCTTTGCTTGATTACCAGCGATGTGATGGCCGTCACACTAGTGGGGCTGGGTAATCTATAAGCACATCCTTATGCAGGTCCCTGGTCGCAGGACTATCGAGACAGGGCATCGATACTCCGGAGTAGACCAGCGCATGCGCTTCTCATCCCAGTGTGGGAGACGGTCTGTCCCACAGCCGTCAGTACGTCGTACTTGAGATAGTATGCGGGTGCTCGTTAGGTTACGGGTACACTGGACAGGACTCGTCGGGAACTGACTAGTTGGTATTATACCTATCGTCAGTTATCAGTTCCCAGGTGACATGAGTACAGCTTAGTCCGCTGACTTGACACTGTCACTCCGCCTCGAGTGTGTTCCCACTGTACTTTGATCACTACCCTACCACGGCTCAAAGGAGTCGTGCAAACAGGTAGTGGTTGGGTGCAGTCCCGAAGCACTTGGAGACAGTGACGGTTAGACAGGATTCGTCTCTCCCGGTATTGGGGGTTGACATCGCGCTGTGTCTAGGAGAGCCATTACACGAGTAGTCCCTGGCCAGGGCAAACGAGATATACTGGTAGGTTTCCAGTGTTATCTCAGGGTGTTTTGGGCTTCGCTCCGGCACGACTTGTACCGCTATTGGGGGACTGACGTTTACCGCCCCCTAGGCCCGCCATGCGATGTATCAGACGAACAGACCGGACTGTACGGAGAATGTCACACTCAGGCTCAGTAGGAGTTCAGATGGGTTTCGCCTCGTCGGTCTTCTTGTCGGCATTACCTGGGGACCGTTACGCACAGCTAGTGCCGCTTGCGGTCTGTGGTTAAACCCACTGCCAGCGTAGTGTCGAGTCTTTAGAGTCGCACACAGAAAGCTTTTCGCCTTTAGGCAAAAGAGTAGAGGTCGCATGGTATTGCGACAGGTCGCATGGTTTTGCGACAGGGTTCGGTCACATCCGTGCACTTGTGCGCGTACAGTGTCCGGACAGTTTACACTAGCGGGCTTTGGTTTAAGCCAGATCCTAGTGTACCTTATGGGATTGGATTTATCCAGTTTGCATTCGTGTTCCTCGGAACGCGGATGCGGGTGTGTATGCACAGTTGACAGGGAGACAGAGGCAGTGGATTCTCATTAGGGTTGTTGACAGTTGACCGTTGACTATTGACCTTTTGATCAACCCTAATGAGAATATGATATGTGATTAACTATTATATTAATTAAGTATTATGGTGACATGGTTGTTGACTTTGTTGACTTGTTGACTTTTGTTGACTTGTTGACTTTTGTTGACTTGTTGACCGGTTGACTAGGCTTGACTAGTTGACCATCATGATAACCATAGCCATTATTTCATGGCAAAGACTTTTACTTGCTTGCTCATTTGTGTAAAATGAGTGCATGAAATGATATGATTATGGTTGCATCAACCATCACATAAGACTTTTGTTAGTATGATGAGTTATGATTGCTTTGGATTATGAGAGGGTGAAAGACAAAAGAGAGCCTCATTCTTTCTTGCTCATTCTCTCTCTTGTTCTTGAGCTCTCCTTTTGCTCTCACCCTCTTGCTCATTTTCCCTCTCTTTAATCTATGGTTCTCTTGTCTCTTGAGTTGAGAATCAAGAACCATAGATAAAATCCCATTCTAATTCTACTCTACTCATTCTAGTTCACTAGGTTTAGCAAACCAAGTGAACTAGTTTCTTCAAAGAACGAAGAAGGAGCTAAAGGTTGGAGCTTTCAGGTGGATCTATCTTCGGCGTACGGAGACGACGAGAAGAAGCCGGTCCGGACCACCATCGGAGCTTGAAGACGAAGGAGTTCAAGACAAGCAAGGTATAACCCCCTAACCGAGTAGCTAGAAACTCATAGTTAGGTTGTTAGATAGATGTTTAACCAAGATCCGGGTTTTAGGTCCATGTTACCATCTTTAAGAAAATCTTTTTTTACCAAATTCCGCATTCCCGAAAGTACCGGGAGAGGTAGCATGGACTTACACATCAGTATATTTTCGCTCTTTTTGGTGTGATCAATTGATGGGATTGCGTTGATTTGGATCAATGCAAGTTAAAAACAAACCTAATCTGATGTTGTTGGAACACTTTTCAAAAAGCTGTTATTGCAAGGACGTTCACTTTTGTTTAGCATCGTGGTATTCAGTTGAAATATCCTGCTCCTCAGTCGACGAGGCAAGGGCCGAGATCCCTTCACCGGGAGTGACCCCTTGGACAGAAGTTTGCGTCAGGGCATTAACTTCACTATAGCCGATTACTTTTGCTTTGCACCGTGGTATTCAGTTGGAATATCCTGCACCTCATTCTACGGGGAAAGAGCCGAGATCCCTTCACCGGGAGTGACCTCTTTAGCAACGGTTTTCGTCACTATATTTTTTAAAAGCTATCCGTTCCTTCAACGATATCAAGTTCATTACGTTAAAGGTTTTCGCCAGAAACCATTCGTAGCCCTCCGTCATTTCAGACGGGTAGCACGTAGTATTCATGCTGTGTTTGTTGACCTTCGTCAAGGCATAGTGTATGGTAGCTGCTTGTTACCTTTCTGCTGCATAGATAGATGCGTTGGTTTGGGACAGTCGTATAGCCTTGTTGACCTTCGTCAAGGGCTTGTACGGGTGGATTCAAATTAACCTGGATAATGACGGGTAGAACTTGACATGTGACTTATGATTTGTTGACCTTCGCCAAGGTCATAAGAGCATGGGGCAGAAATCACATCTGGAGTTTCAAAAGAACTGAAACTTGCCAGATATGCGCATACCATCTGGAGTATGATGATGTGAGCGGATTCCGTCACGTTATCATGCGATGATAGTTGGATCCCGATTCCCACAGATGAGTTAGTTTACTCCTCGGGTGACCCCGACTAATTCTTCTTTCAGGTTTGGAGGAGAATTTAAGGTACAGTGGGAGGTTTGCAGATTAGATAAATTGGTAACCATTCTGATCTAGGTTAGAGTGCACGCTGAGTGTTTCTTTTCTCTCTCTCTTTGGCAGCGACCATTGACCTGACCCTAAGACTATGACTCAGTGACCAAGTTGACCGAACCTTCTTAAACACTGGCTTTTTGATTGTCAGAGTTGCAAACCTCATTGGCACTCCTACTTTTACCCTTTTCTCCAGGACACCCCGTATTATTACGAACGTCCACTTCCATTGGACAAAACCATCGTATGGTTAGATACGAACTCGAAAGAATTTATTCGAGGATGGTTTCAGATTCTGGAGAAAACGGATAGGATTATTCAGTTGTCTTTTCCTTTTACCTTCTCTCAGGTTGCGAGTACTCCTTGGTTTAGGAGATAGTACACCTATTACGCAAATTGGATAGTCTTCTTCCAAACCTTAGGTTGGTGCCGACCAGTAGGGAATGAAGAAAACCAATTAGCCTAACGATGGTGTACAGAAGGTATTAAGTTCAGACAAAGCAAGGGATTAGTAAGAGGGCAAAGTAAATTGCAACAGATATTCACGACCAAACCAAGTATTCCTTCGCCAATCCTAAAATCACCTTTGTATTTCTCCAGGACACTCCGTATCACTACGAAGATCCACAGTTTATTGGATACTCCATCGTATGGTTATATAAGAACTCGAAAGGAACTTGTTCCAGTTTGGGGATGGATTCTGGTCCAGAAGAAATAGGAATAAGGTTTATTCGGTTGTCTTTTATCTTCACCCTCTCTCATTGCGAGTGTTCCTAGGATTGGGACAGTACACCCATTATGCTTATTGGATAGTCTTCTTCCAAACCATAGGCTGGTGCCGAACGGTAGGGAAGGAAGAAAACCATTTGGCCTAAAGGAGTGTGCAGAATGTAAAGACTAAAGACATATGAAGGGATTTGGAGAGGTGGCAAAGAATTATACGGTTACAGTCGTGAATCTGGAAGAGGCATTACTAGGAATACCACGATACCCCATCGAAACATTTCGATGTTTCAGTCTCACTGTGTACTGTTAAAGGAAAACTGATTTCCCGATTAGACACTTGCTCCAGGGTATGTATTTACCAGGTATGATTCTCACATCTGTATGGTTTTACAGATGATGAGTGGGAGTAAGTTATTGGGAATTGGGTGATCATCCTCAATATATCGGGATTCGTTGTAATCGGTGATATTTGAGGAAGTCACCTGGGTCGTTTGCCGGTCGGCAAATATTTGGTTTTGAATATCCGCTGTTATGCACCAATTTCAAATTGATATATCTGTACGTCTATTTTCATAAAGTGAGATATACCTTTTTGAAATTATGTCTGTGACATTTACCTATATCAGTGGATGGTTAGGTAAGGAGCATTAAACAGCGGTGTAATTCTTCTTAACCATAAGTACAGTTTTCAACCTACGACACACAGTGAATGAGTTATCAGACTCAAGGGACTTATACAGAGTATTGTATGTTGTCCAGGGTCCATCAGGACAGAGGGGTTGGTCCTCGTACTATATTCGGTTTACTTATGACTTCTCTAGTTTTTAGACAGGTGTTTCGCGGAAACACAGGGTCTGAATTTTGAGAAGTTATTGGTATTTGAATAGAGTAGAGAACCAGGTGTAGCAAGTATCGGGATTCTTCAAAGAGATCGAAGATGTAGATACTTGTGTATGGTATTCAGTCGATAGTAATGATAAAGAGAAATTTCTTCTCTTTCAGGTTACTCATAATTGGAAGCATTCCTAAGTTGAGTAACGCTGATCAGGCCTCCTTCCATTTAGTTGACATGCACTGGAGACAGTTGCATGATTTGGATCTGGTTCAGTTAAATCAGTGCCTCTGGTCCTATATGGGATATAGAACAGTTCGTATCTTAACGATGTTAAGGTACGGGGAGTTGTCCGGCTTATGATTAAAAGCAGACACTGGACAACTCAAGGCACGTTTCTGTAATTGCTGTTTGTAGGTTGACCCAGGCTATGACGAGGGTTGACTTTCTACCATCTGGATGAACAATAGCAATATTGTTCTAGACTCGCCACAGTTTTATTAAAAATGGATTTTTTCAGAAAACAGTAGTGGGAGTATGGTAGAACTGGAAGTGATTCCAGAACCACAAACGATTACTGAAGATTTGATAAGGAACCTAAAGATTCAATCTGGATTGACATTCCATTGGCCACTCCGCAGATAAGGTGGGTAACTTCAGGCACCCGAGAGGTACTACGGTAGCCTCAAGGACGGTGACAGGGAAGTTCTTGTTTACCCACAATTACCATTGCTGTTGTTCCAGGCTACGAGACCCGGCGGGAGGATGAGTATAGCGTCGTTCTGAACTCGCTTTAGAAGTGTACGTGTATATGACTCTGCCAGAGGGTTGTTGTAGTCAGTGGGAGCAACGGAAGCATTGGTGGACAGGTAGCTTATGTCTATTTATAGACTAAAGCAGATGTAGCGGAGATAGATCATCTATTTTTGACGTGACAGTCATAGTTTTGACTTCACCAGAATAGGGGATGGATCTGTTGAGAAGGTAGTAGGGTGTGATGTCATGATATTTGGATGACATACACAGAATAGGAAAAGAAACTCCTATACTACGATCGGTTATACTTTGGTCGTCACACAGTGGTTTCTCCCCACAAAAGAAATGGATTTTGTATCAGACATACTGGTTACTAGATCTATGGTTTTAGATCTAGATTTGGGTGGTTTCCCAATCTGGGTACTTAGACAGCATTCTAAGAGTATTTAGAATGGACGACTCCTGGCACGGTAGTGTACCTGCAGGTAATGGAGTCACCCTCTCTAAAGGTGTCTTACAGACTAAAGGGGAGAGGGATGTGCATGATTGGCAGATCACTTGCTCAGGCAATTGAGTCAATCGTGAGATGTCAAGTACCACACCAGATGTTGTTCTTGCACTAGATGCAATAAGTTGACATTGATCCAATCCTGGAGAAGCAGTCGGAAGCAGTTTTAGAACATAAGTGGATGTTCTAGGGATATGATAATGATAGCCTCATGAAGGAGACAGTTATCAATCCAGGCTTCCAAGGTGACATGGACGACAAGGAGGTTGTCAGAGTTATAGTTTTCCTTCTGACGAGGGGCAGTATTTTGGACAGGTGGTCCAAGGCAATACTGAGGGAGGCATGGCGCAGGATACTGATTAAGTTCAGTTGACGATACAGTCTAAGAAGTTTGGATTTGGAGTTCATTTATGATTTGGAGTTCATTTATGAGCTAGGTCCCATCAGACATCCCGACATTTTAAGACAGGTATTACTCTTTTCGGGAGATGGCTTTCTCCGCGAACTTGAGATATAGAGAGACATAGAAAGAAACATCAAGGCGGATCCACTCACTGAGGCTATTCCTCGAACGCATTAGTTTCGCAAACGGGATTTGTGAGACTGATTAGTAGAGGAGTTGGGTGTTCGGTATCACACGGGCTGTGAGTATGCGACATCGCAATAATTAGCCTTGAGTGCAAGTGGGAGATTGTTGGAGATAGTGCCCTCAGAGTCAATTATTGGATCACAGGCACGTGATTGCAATGATTGAGGTAGGACCTATCCCGGTCGGACAGTCTTACTCGAGATGATAGTATGCTATCTGGTTTACCTTTATCATCGTGTACTGTTTTAGGTGACCTGACACGTCGCTATTACACGTTGATAGAGCCCCTAGGATTGTTGCTTGACCACCAGCAGTATGAGGGCGATCATATAAGTGGGAGCTGTGGGTCTATAAGCATATCCTTAAATGGTCCCTAGTCGTGAGAGTTTCGAGACAGGGCATCGATACTCCAGAGTAGACTAGTGTATACAGTCGAGACCCCGACGAGGGGCGGTGGCCGGTCTCACAACCCACTGGTGTCAGTTAGTTCACCTAAGATGTATACAGGTGCTCATTGGGTTATGAGTACACCGGACAGGACTCGCCGGGAACATGCTAGTTGGTCATATACCAGACGTCAGATGGCAGTTCCCTGGTGACATGTGTACAGGTTAGTTCATCGACCTGGGGATCGTCATTTGTCTCGTGTGAGTTCCCACTGTACTTTGATTACTACCCTACCACGGCTCAAAGGAGTCGTGCAAACAGGTTTTAGTTGGGTACAGTCCCGAGCCACATGGAGGCAGTGAGCGTATCTGCAGGGGTTCGTCTCTCCCGGTATTGGGGGTGAGGTCGCGCTGTGTCTAGGAGAGCCATTACACAAAGCCCTCGGCCGAGGCAAGGAGATTTACTGGTAGGTATTCCAGTAGTATCTCAGGGTGTTCTGGGCTACACTCCGACACGACTTGTACCGCTTTTGGGGGTCTGACTTTTACCAACCCCCTAGGCCCGCCATGCGATTCTCATAGACGAACGGAACGGACTGTATGGATATTGTCACTGACAGGCTCAGTAGGGTTGTCGGGCTGAGTTCGCTCACAGACGTCCCTTTTAGTCAATACCTGGTAGCCCGTTACGTATTGGCTTATACCTCTGACGTGCTGGTGGTTAAATCCACAACCAAGGTGTTGACGAGTCTTTAGAGTCCCCCACATTCAGTTACTCAGCTCTCGGGCGAAAAGTTGTAGAGGCCGTATGGAGATATGGCAAGGTCCGATCAGATACGTGCGGTATTGCACGGATCCGGATCGGACAGTTTGTACTATAGGCCGTATGGTTATATGGCAGGGTTCGATCAGATACGTGCGGTATTGCACGGATCAGGATCGAACGGATAATACTAGCCGGCTTTGGTATAAGCCGGATCCTAGTATAGTACAGTGTAGATTTTGTCTCATTGCATTTGTATTTCGGTCGGAATACAAATGCGGGTGTGTATGCACAGTATCGGGGTTTTCCTGTAATTTATTACGGGACCAGTTTTCTGGAGTTGCCAGTTTGCTTTTCGTTTCGGCCGATTTCCTTTGTATCGTTCATTGGCCGAAGATTTGTGGAGGAGGGCTTATTTGCATTGTTGCAAATAGGCATTTGTGGAGGGGGTCTTTTGCTTATTGCCATGTCATGATCACTTGACTTTTTGTCATCATGGTTTGACTTGTGGAAAGATGATGGTTGCTTTGGAGTGTTGGAATTGTTGTGATCATTTGTTTTTTTCTCATCATCACTTGCTTTTCAACCACCTCTTTGTCTTGACTCTCTCTCTCTCTTGTATGAGATGAGAATGGCTCCCATTTTTTTGAGGGAGACTCCCACTCTTTCAACCTCTCCACCATGATAATGGCCGGCCTCACAGAGGAGGGGGGCTGTCCCAAATTTTGAGTGGGGCTTTTTGGTTCATTTGATGTTCCAAAATCCCCAAAGTTCCTCCACATAGTTCTTGTATCTTCCCTTCACCAAAAAGGCAATTCCTACAACCCCAAAAGAGACTTCTTCACTACACATTCTACAGCAAATCTTGGGCACGTCGACTAGCCAGATTCGTGCCCGAGTTGCCTCGGCATTGAGGTGGGATCCCGTAAAAGAAGTAGGCGATGTGGTGCACTTTCGGCGACGAGGTGGAGACCGGAGCTTCCGCAGGAGATCGGGACCACGACGAGAAGACCGGAGGACTCGGATCAGTCGGTATATCTCTCTTCCCCATCTTGTAGTTATCTAGGACTAGTTAATGGTTCGATCCGGGTATTAGTGCGCGGCGGTTTGCCAGTTCAAGAAAAATTAAAGTTTATCACCGCTTCCGCATTTGGCCGTCGGATTGACGGCCGGGGCGCCGCCGTGCACTTACAGAAGATACGCTCACTGCCTCCATGTGGCTCGGGACTGTACCCAACTAAAACCTATTTGCACGACTTCTTTGAGCCGTGGTAGGGTAGTAATCAAAGTACAGTGGGAACTCACACGAGACAAATGACGATCCCCAGGTCGATGAACTAACCTGCACACATGTCACTAGGGAACTGCCATCTGACGTCTGGTATATGACCAACTAGCATGTTCCCGGCGAGTCCTGTCCGGTGTACTCATAACCCAATGAGTACCTGTATACATCTTAGGTGATCCAACTGACACCAGTGGCTTGTGAGACCGGCCACCGCCCCTCGTCGGGGTCTCGACTGTATACACTAGTCTACTATGGAGAATCGATGCCCTGTCTCGAAACTCTCACGATTAGGGACCTTTTAAGGATATGCTTATAGACCCCCAGCTCCCACTTATATGATCGCCCTCATACTGCTGGTGGTCAAGCAAGAATCCAAGGGGCTCTATCAACGTGTAATAGCGACGTGTCAGGTCACTTAAAACAGTACACGATGATAAAGGTAAACCAGATAGCATACTATCATCTCGAGTAAGACTGTCCTACCGGGATAGGTCCTCCATCAATCATTATAATCACGTACCTGTGACCTAATAATTGACTCTGAGGGCACTATCTCCAACAAAGCGCTTGGGGCAAAAACCACATCAGGAGTTTCAAACATACAGGAAACTTGCAGAATTTAGCATACCTTCTGGAGTGTAGAGACTAGAGTGAATTCCATCTAGTGCATCACATAATGATAGTTAGATCCCGATCACTCTGATGAGTAGGATTACTCTCGGGAGATTATTTCACTTAACAATCAATGCTATAAACCAAGTAGGTGTCTAGAACATTGTTAGCTGGGCTACGCCTCCAGGGAAAAGAGGTTATGTATTTAAGGAACTTCGCGAAAGCGTTGGAAAACCTCCCTCGAAGTAGCGACACTAGCCTGGCTGAAATGTTAAGCATGTATTGTGACGTGCGATTAATCCTGACTAGTTCTCCTTTTAAGGTTTGAAGGAGAATTCGAAAAAATAGTGGGAGCTATCCTGATTAGATAAACTAATAACCAATCTAATCTTGTAAGAGCACACGCTGAGTGTTTCTTTTCTCTCTTTCCCGGTAGCAACCATTTCACGCCCTAATCAAGATAATAAAATGTATCGCTTGACCGATCCGAATTCTTATTCGGGGCTGGGGAACGTCGGTTCAACTTTAACTTATGATAACAGTCACGAGTATGAGCAAGGGAAACATGTTTTTTTGAATTTCTTGTTGACCCCATCGAAGAAGAAACATACTATTGTGTCTTCTTCAGGTGTTCTTGTTATTGAGATACGTTTTTCGGTCAGTCCTACCTCCTGGGTACTCGATACCGGATCGGGATCTCATATATGTAATTTATTATGGGGACTGAGAAAAAGTAGGATAGTTGGACCATGTGATATGTCCCTCAGAGTAGGAAAGATATCACAAGTTGATGCTTCTGCCGTCGGTGAATATCACCTAGCATTGCCAAATGGCAATACTATGATTTTGAACAATTGCTACTATGTACCTTCTATGGTTTGCCACATCATATCAGTTTCTTTACTTGATAAATAGAGATATAAGTTCGTTCTTGATAGAAATATCATGAACATTTACCTTAATCAGGTATTGGTTGCAGAAGGTACACTGTGTAATGGTATCTATGTTCTAAATCAAAACACAGTTCTCAGTATACAAAACACACGCATGAGGAAGGGTTCGGAAATGAACGAATCCTACTTGTGGCATTGTAGACTTGGTCATGTCGGAGAGAAAAGACTGAGTAAGTTACATAAAGATGGATATTTGAACACGTTCGAGTTTTCATCTTATGAAACATGTCAGTCCTGTCTCAATGACCAAATCTCCATTCACCGAACACGGAGAAAGAGCAGGAGAGCTCTTGGGACTCATACACAGTGATGTATGTGGTCCAATGTCTATACAGGTGCGGGGTGTTAGGGTACGGCGGTGCCCCGGCCGTCAAACCGACGCCAAATGCGGAACAAAAACTTTTTGTAAAACCGACGCCGCCGCAGCCCAAAACCCGGATCGTTCCATTAACCGTAAACTAGCAAAATGTAAAAGAGTTTGGAAAGATTATACCGATCGATCTATTTCCTTCGATCTTCAATCCCCTCCTCTAGCTTGTTGCGGTTGTCCCGGTGAAATCTGCTCTCCGATCTCGCTCGTTGGAATGGCACCACGTCATTGAATCTTTATACGGGCTCACGCCTCGAACAGAGGCAACTCGGACATGAATTTTGCTAGCCGACATGTCCAAGAATGAAGTAGAGAAGATGTAAAATATTTTGTCTCAAGAGTGAAGTTGCCAAATTGGATGTAATGTGAGCAAAATAATTTTTAGCAAAGAAAAATCAACTTCCCAAAGAGAAAAGGCTCGGCCAATTTTGCAGGGAACGCTTGCTGAAAATTTTCGGAGGGTGGTTGCAAGAATGATCATGGTGTGGTGGGAATGAAAATCATATTTCATCCAAAATAAAATTTCCTTTTCTTTTTTTTGCCACCACAAAAAAAAACTGCCAATTAAAGAATTGGCACAATTGCAAGAAACCCCCTACAGGGAAAAAAAGCCACCTCTCTCTAAAAAGAATGCCCATCCCTCACCATACAAAACCCCCTGCACAATACTTGCGAAATTGCAAGGAGCGCCCTTAACAAAAAATCAGCCACACACCAAACATGCTGCAGCCCACTCTCTAGCCCATGCCCGTTAAATGATGCCAATGTTCATGCTCGAATTTCAGTGCATGCCACTGTTCATGCTCGAATTTCAGTGCAAGGCATGGCCAAGAAAAATGACAAGAGCAAGGTCAATGCACAATAAATAAAACATGGAGGGTGAGGTTTAGGACAGAAAAAGAAACTGGCAACTCCGAATGTAATCCCATAGCGAATTACGAGATTACACCTCAACAATATATACATACCCGCATTTATATTCCGACCGAATACAAATGCAATGAGACAAAAATATTCCTACACAATAATACTAGGATTCGGCTAAAACCAAAGCCCGCTAGTATTATCTGTCCGATCCTGATCCGTGCACAAGTGCACGAATATGATCGAACCCCGCCATATATCCATACGGTCTCTACAACGTTTCGCCTGAACTTGGGAAACTGTCTGTGGTGGACTCTAATGACTCATCAATACACTGTCACTGGGTATAACCACTAGCACGTCAGAGGTACTAGCTGTACGTAACGGTTGCCCATGTATTGATCGGAAGGGAAGCTGACGAGCGAACTCATCCAGAAACCCTACTGAGCCTGACAGTGACAATATTCATACAGTCCGGTCCGTTCGTCCATGAGTATCGCATATAGGGCCTAGGAGGCTGGTAAACGTCAGACCCCTAATAGCGGTATAAGTCGTGTTAGAGAGTAGCCCAGAACACCCTGAGATACTACTGGAATACCTACCAGTAAATCTCGATTACCTTATCCAGGGATTTCGTATAATGGCTCTCCTAAACACAGCGCGATCTCACCCCCAATACCGGGAGAGACGGATCCCCAATGATCCGCTCACTGCCTTCATGTGGCTCGGGACTGTATCCAACTAAAACCTGTTTGCACTACTCCTTTGAGCCATGGTAGGGTAGTAATCAAAGCACAGTGGGAACTCATACGAGACAAATAACGATCTCAGGTCGACAGACTAATCTGTACACATGTCACCAGGGAACTGCTATCTGACGATATGTATAATACCAACTAGCATGTTCCCAGCGAGTCATGTCCGGTGTACTCATAACGCAATGAGCACCTGTATACATATTAGGTGAACCAACTGACAACAATGGCTTGTGAGACCGGCTGCCGCCCCTCGTCGGGGCCTCGATTGTATACACTAGTCTATTCTGGAGTATCGATGCCCTGTCTCGAAACTCCCATGACTAGGGACACTTTAAGGATGTGCTTATAGACCCCAGCTCCCACGTATATGATCGCCATCATACTGCTGGTAGTCAAGCAAGAATCCTATGAGCTCTATCAATATGCAATAGTGAACTAAAACATGTATATGATAATAAAGACAAACCAGATAGCATACTATCATCTCGAGCAAGACTGTCATATCGGTATAGGTCCTCCCTCAATCATTGCAATCACGTACCTGCGATCCAATAATTGACTTTGAGGGCACTATATCGAACACGGGGTAGGTTCTTACACTTCATCGCATTCACTAACGATCTCTCTAGGTTCGGATATGTGTATCTGATGAAACACAAATCTGAAGCTTTTGAGAAATTCAAAGAATTTAGAAGTGAAGTAGAGAACCTGATTGGCAAAAGTATCAAGATCCTCCGATCTGATACAGGGGGAGAGCACTTAAGTATGGAATTCCGGGACTTTCTAAAATAGAATGACATTCTCCCTCAGCTTACTCCTCCGTATACACCACAACACAATGGCGTGTCAGAATGAAGGAACCGTACCCTATTGGATATGGTTCGCTCCATGATGAGTAATGCCGTGTTACCACTTTCTTTCTGGGGGTTTGCTCTTGAATCAGCTGCATTCATATTGAATAGAGCACCGTCCAAATCAGTGCCTACCAACCCATATGAAATATGGTCTGGGAAGAGACCATGTCTTGATTACATTAAGATATGGGGGTGTCCTGCTTTTGTTAAAAAGCAGAATCCAGATAAACTTGAGGCAAGGTCTGTATTGTGCAAGTTTGTGGGATACCCTACGCATTCCAAGGGGTATCTGTTTTACCACACTGAGGAACAGATGTTGTTAGTATCTCGCCACGCTACCTTTTTAGAAAGGGAATTTCTTGCAAAAGAAATTAGTGGGAGTACGGTGGAACTAGATGAAATTCAGGAACCACAAACGGTAGCAAAAGATTTGGTAGAACCCTTAGATTCAGTAAAACCCGACGAACCTCAGCCATTCCGCAGATCTAGTAGGATTTCTCATCCGCCCGAGAGATACTACGGTTTTCTCATAGACGGGGATCGAGAGGATTGCATCATAGAAGAAGATGATCCTACTAGTTTCAGGCAGGCCAATATCAGTAAGGACTCTGATAAATGGCTGGATGCTATGCGATCTAAAAATGAGTCCATGTAGGCCAATAAAGTGTGGACCCTGGAAGTTGCTCCACCTGGGGTAAAACCCATTGGAAGCAAATGGATCTACAAGAAGAATTTTGGTGTAGATGGGCAGGTGGAAACCTATAAGGCTAGACTTGATGCAAAAGATTTTCGTCAAAGACCAGGAGTGGACTATTACGAATCTTCTTCTCCAGTGGCTATGCTCAAATCCATTCCGATCCTAATTGCCATTGCTGCCTTCCATGACTATGAGATCTGGCAGATGGACTTGAAAACGGCCTTTCTGAACGGAAGTTTTGAATAATGCGTTTATATGGATCAGCCGGAAGGTTTCGTAGACAGTGGAAGTAGCGGGAAAGTGTGCAAGTTTTTTAAATCCATTTATGGATTGAAGCAGGCATTGCGGAGCTGGAACATCTATTTTGATGAAACAGTCAAGGAATTTGACTTCATCAAGAACGAGAATGAGCCTTGTATTTAGAAGATTGTTGGACGAACTGTCATGTTCCTTGTCTTGTACGTGGACGACATTCTTTTGATAGGAAATGGCATTCCTATGCTACAATCGATCAAGCTATTCTTATCACAAAGGTTCTCCATGAAGGACCCGGGTGATGCCTCGTACATTCTGGGGATTAAGATATACAGAGACAGATCCAAGAGATTATTGGGAATTTCACAGTCCATATACATAGAGACCGTACTAAAGAGATTTAGTATGGAAGATTCCAAGCGCGGTAACATACCCGCATTGCACGGAATCACCCTCTCTAAGTAGATATCTCCCAAGACTGACGAGGAGAGGGTTCGCATGAGCATTATACCCTACTCTTCGGCGGTAGGATCTATAATGTATGCGATGCTATGTACAAGGCCAAATGTAGCTTATGCTCTAAGCGTCGTGAGCCGGTATCAGTCGAACCCAGGTGAGGACCGCTGGACAGCAGTAAAGAACATTCTCAAATACCTGAGAAGGACAAAGGAGATGTTCTTAGTTTATGGTAATGGAGACCTAAAGGTCGAGTCCTTTACTGATTTATGCTTCCAGAGTGACAAGGATGATAGTAAGTCTGTCTCGAGTTTAGTATTTTCCCTCAACGGAGGGGTGGTGTATTGGAAGAGCTCCAAACAGGATACCGTTGCAGACTCGACGATGGAGGCTGAATACATTGCTGTAACCGATGCCGCAAAAGAGGCGGTCTGGATGAAGAAGTTCATTAATGAACTTCAGGTCGTTCCGTCCATTGTTGACCCAATACCTTTGTATTGCGATAACAATGGGCTATAGCCTTAGCAAAGGAACCACGGTCCTATCAGAAATCCAGGCACATCTTAAGGCGGTATCACCGGATCAGGGAGATCGTAGATTGAGGTCCGGAGAGTGGATACAAAAAACAAAACTGCGGATCCATTCACCAAGTCCCTTCCTCAAGCACAGTTCGAGAGACTTTTTGAGATGTTGGGTATGCGATATGCCAACAACTGGCCCTAGAGCAGACGTTGGATACTCGGTACGCCAATATATGGCCTTAGTGCTAGTGGGAGATTGTTGGATATGTATGCCCTAGAGGCCATTATTGTATGTGTATACAAATGGATTCTTGGACATATATATATACAGGACAGTCTTGCTCGATATGATAATATGCTATTTGGTTTTACTTTATCTTAATATGTGTATGTTTTACTTGATATTACATATCTTTTATACATGTTGATAAAGCCCGTAGGATCATTGCTAGACTACCTGCGTTGTGATGGCGATCATACTTGTAGGAGATGGGTAGTCGGTATGCACATCCTTAAATGGTCCCCAGTCATGGGAATATCGAGACTAGGAATCGATATTCCGGAGTAGACTAGTGTATACGTTTCTATACCCTGACGAGGGGCGATGGTTTGTTCCCGCAACCATTAGTCTTTAGACCTAAGATCGTATATGGGTGCTCATTAGGGGTGAGTACACCGGACGGACTCGCCGAGAACTTCCAGATGGCACTATACCTATCTTCGGATGGAAGTTCTCAGGTGACATGAGTACTGGTTAGTCCTTAGAACTGAGATCATCATTTGTCTCGTGTGAGTTCCCACTGTGCTTTGATCACTACCCTACCACGGCTCTACTGAGTCGTGCAAACAGGTTTTGGTTGGGTACAGTCCCGAGCCACATAGAGGCAGTGAGTGATTGTCAGGGATTCGCCTCTCCCGGTATTGTGAGTCGATATCGCACATTGTTCGATTGGTCAGGACCATAAGACCTTGGCCAAGGAAATTGAGATTTACTGATAGGCTAATCAGTAGTTTCCCGGATTGGTCCTGAGCCGCATCAGCACGAATTACCATGTTATCAGGGTCTGACGTTTACCACCCCGTACACCCGGTATGCGATACTCTTAGACGAATAGACCGAACTATATGTAGATTGTCACAGATAGGCTCAGTAGGGATCCCGATGAGTTTGTTCGTCATCCTTCTTTTCGACAGATACCCGGGTAGCCGTTACGTACAGCTGGTGCCGCTGATGTGCTTGTGGTTATGGATTTATCCAGTAACTCACTGCCAGCGTACTGTCGAGTCTTTAGAGTCCCACATGGAGTGTTTCCCTGGTTCAGGCGAAATGATGTAGTAGCCGTATTGGATACGTGCAGGGTCTCGATCGATTGATGGACTTTGCACTCGGATTTTCGATCGAACAGTTGGTAATACTAGCCGGCTCGGGTTTGAGCCAGATTATTAAATAAGGTATTGATTTAATAGTTTACATATATTTATTTCGATATATATATTCTATTATTACGTTCTTCATATTATTCTATCTCTTGGGGCATTCGTGTTTTTATCCGAATGCAGGTATGTACATACAGTAGACTGTAATCCGTATTTTATTACAGATGACCTTCTAGAAAGTGGCCACCTCATTATGCTTTTCCCATTTATTTGATAAATGGAAAATGAGGTGGAAAGTGTGAGGTATGGGTGGAATGGTGATAACCTTGCTTTAATAGTTAACAAATGAATTTTTAATTCATTTGGAATTACTATTGAAGTATGGTTGTTAATTTTTTATTCAAGAAATTCATACACAAAACCTTTGTGTGTATTTTCTCTCTCATGGATGCTTCATTATTTTCTTGATCTCCCATTTCTCTTCATCTCCTCCATCCTCTTGATTTCCTCCACCTTCATCATCTTCCTTTTTCACTACCCTCTCATAAGTTGAGAAACAAGTGAAGAGGAAATGCACAGATAGTAGAACGCATAGATCTTCATACTACATCCTAGAAAACTTGGATTAGCATCCCAAGTTCTCTAGTTGCTCCTTTTGTTACTTAGTTAGGAGCTAGAGCCATGGATCAAATCCCTCGGGTGGATCATCTATGACAAAGGAGGGCCGGAGAACAAGCTCGATTCCGGAGGACCGATGGAGCTGAAAATAGAGATCAAACAAGTTCAAGGTGGCCACTTGGAGAACATGATGAGGAAAGAAGACCGAAGGACTTGGGTCGCTTTGTGAGATTTCATCATCATAGTAGATTGCACTACTACTTTAGCTAGTTAGGTTTATGGTACGATCCGGGTTAAAAGTTATTCTATTGCCATGTTTTAATCGTTGGAAAACTTTTTGTTCCACATTTGGTCACGGAAGTTGGCCGGGGCACTAGCGTAACCTTTCAATAACATGCGCATCATCGGAAATTGTGAAGGTGTACTAGCAGATCATATCATATAGAAATAAATACCGAAACGTGGTATGTACATCATAAGGGATAATACTACACAAACATGAACAATAACTGGGTATATATGTCTACACATGAACCTTACGACAGTTTTAAAAGTTACGAATCATAGTTTTGAAAGTGGGAGCTACGGTGTTGTTAAGGAAAAGACACCATTTGAAAATTCGTAGCTTCCTTTGAAGTTTCCATTGAAAAATGCATATGATTCGTCAGTTTTGGAAATAAGTATGGTTTAGGTGGCATCTTTACGTCAGCGATTCCTTCTCGTACCATCCGATAGGGCAATATCCTCGATCATCATCCTCAAATCACGAGCGCGGATCAATCATCCAGTAAAACTCATCGCGTATGGTAATCTATCGTTCGGTAACATCAACAGAATAGGGATTCTATCGTCCTATTCATCAATAAGGGTACGGATCTATGGTCTCGTACGTCATATCTTATCGATCTCAAAACACATCTATATCATATTCATATCATGTATCACATCCGTATATCGACATATTAAGCTAAATCATCTTATCTCATCACATTCCCTTTTCATCAAAACAATATCGCACACCAAGTCATCATGCATATATATCACCTTCTCATTTGTATGTATGTAGAATCTCATATCATCTATTGGCGTACGAATATAACATGTACATAGCCATGCATCCTCAAGCAAACATATCCACTAATATCATATTTTATTGTATCATCTCATACTAAAACCTTTAATCATATTCATAAGTTCGTAGCATATTTTTCTCCAAATATAATTTATATGTCGATTTCCATATCAATGGTTGCGGGAATGCTATACGCCATCCACCCGAATTCCCACGTAGATATAAATATACTCACATGTTAATCTCCTCGCTTAGCCGACGTCGATGTGTTTCGTCGTTTCGGAAGTCCACACGAAGGTACTTACAAATCAACAAATATCGCAACGTTATTAAAACCAAGTCCGAAAACCGATACAGCACACGAATTGCTTATAGGTTAGAACTTATAGCTTACATATGCAAGAACAACCAAATAACCCTCGTCGTTGATGTACAAACGTCCAACACCACAATCACATCAAGAAATTAATAAATCCAAGTTTCAAATATCGGGAAACATAGCCAAAACCAACTTAAATAGCTCCCAGATTCTTTCTTAGGTAAATAGGGACTAAACTAACAATACTGGGGCTAGGTTACAAGGAGTATGAGCTACATGCAAAACCCCAACACCAATGCCCAAAATTTGGCTGATGGGAAGTGCTACAGTAAACGTCCCCGCCGGCTTAAACTAGGAATTTTTGTCTCGTTCTTGCGTGGTGGTTTTCATGTGGTCTAACTAGGTCAATGTAATTGTTTGATTTTCTTAAAAACATCCCAAGTAGTTCCAGATACCCCGTAGTCCTCAAAGCCTCAGAAAACAGACAGAAGAAAAATTCTAAGTTCGTATTTGGGTTCTAGTCTCTGTTCCAGGTCAGAAAAAGCATCACTAAGGTCTAACTAACACTCACTACACTTCAATTACCACATCACAAGTCCACATAATCACCTAAACCCCCTCTTGGAAATTCCAAACATCACTAAACCAACTAATACCAACTCTAAACTAAACTAGGATATACTAAACATAAACAAATTAACTAAAAGTCTAGAAATATACCTCATTTGCAACTGAAGAAAATTCTTGAGTTGCCTAAAGTTTTCAAAATCCAAACTTGATTGGTCCATAAGGTTTAGAAAGAGGTGGGGATTATTTATTCTGAAGGGAGTGTAGGGTTTTGGTGATGATTTGGGATGGTTGCCATAGGGTAGAGGAGGTGGAGGAAGGAGTGAAGAAGATGAAGATGAAGAAATGAAGTGATGAAGGGAATGGTCAATGGTGTAGGAGCCTCTTTCTCTCTCACACACATGCCCATGTCTTCCATGCTCACCTTGACTTTTGTTTTCTTTTCTTTTTCTCTTTTTCTTTCTTTTCTTTTCTCACATAGAAAAACCTAACTACAAATTAAATAAACACAATGAAACAACATTCAACAAAAATGCAACATGACATGGTGCACTCGCAATGGAAAAATATAAAAACACGGATTTGGCATAATCGTGATTAGTAGTGCAGTAATGCATATAATTAATTATAAAAATGCCCAAATACGATAAACATCTTTCAAATTAATAAAACATTTTAATCTCCAATTATTTTCCAAATATTGGTATATAATTATACCATTTTACAAAAACCCCAATTCGCAAATCGAATAGTTTTCGCGAAATATATTATTTTATTATTTAAATTCCAAAAATAATATTTTATATTTTCTGAAATATTACAATCTTCCCCCTTAAATAAATTCGGTCCCCGAATTTAAATTTAAACTTCCAAAACTGAAACATTTCAATAATCATTTAAATCAATGGGGCTCCGAAATCACGGAATACTCAAAAATATCACAGCGCATCAAGTGCGCATGAAAATGAATGCGAAACTCAAAATCGAACTTCGTCAAGCGTCATGCAGTCACTGGAGTTATAAAGGCAGCCCAAATCTCGAAATCAACTGCTGAAATCCAATATACTATAGTCAAAATCATAGTACGTACGCATCCTTGTAAAATCCTCTAAATATTGAATAAATCACATGCAAAATCTTTTCCGAATCGCCGTGTGATCCGTAACTCACGGCACAAGTGGTGGACGCTCATTTGTAAAGTAGTAAATATATGTTTTGCTCAAAATATACGTTTCGCCATTTTGAAATACTCCAAAAGGTTTTCCTTTGTAAAAGTTCGTGTCACTGGCGGACACGTAGAAAATAACGAGACTATATCTCCTTTTTGAAAACCTCTTGGTAAACTTTTAGTGCATGCAAAAGTACTAAGGTACTGTCTTCAGATCAGTTCTGCTCGGATACTATATAATATAGTACACAACATCAAAATATAATGCTCAAG
Source organism: Agapanthus africanus (assembly GCA_030015575.1). NCBI lineage: Eukaryota > Viridiplantae > Streptophyta > Magnoliopsida > Asparagales > Amaryllidaceae > Agapanthus > Agapanthus africanus. Next base: position 406,671,359 of record CM057340.1, read on the forward strand.
AGCAAAAATCAGCCTCAAAAGGCGTATCCAACATCACGTACGTCTGGTGCGAACGAAAATCAAAGCCAAATACAAGTGCCACGAATATGCACAAAACCCAAACTAAGTGCAACGGGTGTGCACGAAAGAAAGTGTCAATTGCAACGAGTGTGCACGACAACAATATCATGTGCATCTAGAGTGCACAAAAATCTCAATCCAGTGCAACTAACATGCACGAATAAAAATCACAATCAAGTGCATCCGGTCTGCACAAAATCTCAAGCCATATGCCCAATATACGCGAAAATCCAAATCAAGTGCGTCAGGTCCGCACAAAAACATCTGGTGCATTAAAGCACACGAAAACGAACGTCAAGTGCAACGGTGCACGAAAACATAATCTACCGCAACAAATGCACGAAAACTTAAATCAGGTGTGCTAGGTTCCCGAAAACCTATCAATGTATCAAATGCGCACAAAACAACACCGAGCCTACCAAGGTGTATAAAATCATAAACGTGTGCAAATACGTGCATAAAATCCATACTAATGCACTGCAAGCATATACAGGGAGCTATACAAAGTGCATAAGTCAGGTCAAGTGTGTTAGTTATATGTATGCCCTAGAGGCCATTACTGTACATACGATGTATATTGTAATGGATGCTTGAACATATATAGGGAGGACTTTCTTACTCGACATGATAGTATGCTATCTGGTTGTACTTTATCTCAACATGTACTCTGATTGTCTCTATGTTACATGTTGATAAAGCCCTTAGGATATGTACTCGACTACTGGGACTATGATGAGATCATACTAGTGGGGCCACGGTAGTCGATGAGTACATCCTATAACTGTTCCTAGTCGAGGGTATATCGAGACAGGGCATCGATAGACTAGAGTAGACTAGCGTATACGCATCTTGACCCATATGATGGGCGATGGATGATCCCATATCCATCGGTGTTTGACATCAAGGATGGTGTTCGGGTGCTCAGTGGAGACTGGGTACACTGGACGGACTCGCCGAGAACTCCCAGATGGTATTATACCTCACGTTAGATGGCAGTTCTCCGGTGACACTCGTACAGAGTAGTCTGTTGACCTGAGATCGTCATAGAGTCTTGTGTGATTCCCACTGTCACGCTCCGCTTCCCAGAGTACGCTAGATTGGGCACGTGACATAGCCAACCATGCTACCTGTGGGTAGGAAGTTTCCATCCACAGTCACATTACGGCTGTTGAGATATCAAGAACAAGATAAAACTATCTAAAAACATGTCCATAATCCAGAATAACAAGAGTCAATGATAAATAAATGCGGAAGCAAATGATCCAATACAATATCTGAAAGGTATGTCCCATAATGCGGGCTCACATCAGAAAATAAATGCAGGAAATAAAACTAACCACTACAGAACTCACAACTCAGCCTGCTGGCTGAAGTACTCGTGCTCGTACTGCGACAGTGGTACAGAATCTGGGCCATGCAAAACCCAGACGTCAGCGCGTCATGTCAACCAGTAATATAATATGAACAGTGTAACAGGCAATGCAAAGTAAAACATGAATAAAGCAATAATGTGAAACAAGCAGTGCAGGGTAGTGTGCAGTGGGTAACTAAACTGTTCTATCAGGTTTTCTAGTCTAAAGTCTTTGAAATCAATTGATGAATCGTCGATGTAACTCAATAGTATCCCGTACATACCCAGGACCACGGCCACAATATTCTCGGCTGCAGCCGAGACATGCCGCTAGGCACAAAACAGGAATGTGTACACTCGATAGTATCCCGTACATACCCGGGACCGCGGCCACAATATTCTCGGCCGAAACCGAGACATGCTGCTAGGCACAAAACAAGAATGTGTACACCCAGAACAGGTAGTGAACTGTCGAGTTACAAGTCAGGTTTCACCTTTGATTTCCCCATACCCCCAAGTTATATATGTCAGGTCAGGTATTCAGTAATCAAGAACTAATGCTAACACAGGATCAGGTAAAAGCAGGTTTGTCTGGATAGACAACAGGAACGGTCCATGAGGACTACATATCAGGTTTGTTGGCATTAGGCACGAGATCAGGTAACAGGTCAGGTCATGGTATATCAGGTCAAGTCAATAGTAAACGGTACTATGTCAGGTGTATCATATAAATACCATGTGTGACAATGTCAAGTCAAGATGTAACAACATCGTGGGTGTGCTCACAAACAGATATATAATCGAACGGGGTATTTAACAACATGGAATGAGCAATGAACTAAATAATAAGCATGTTTCATTCAATCTCAAGAGTGTAGTAATACAGTGCAGCCGTTTTATTATATTAACAGGTTTGAGCACCCTTAGCGGTGCAATCGTTTAGATATTGATGCAATACAGTTATATCAAGCCTTGGATACGAATGTCCGAATGTAATAGAACTACATGGGTAAGCGCTACCTTCTATTAAATAGTAAAATGTGATTAACAGGTAAACTTGGTCATAAGGGTTAAATTGGCAAATTGTAAATTTTATGTTAACTGTAAAATGATATATGTCATACTGCAATCAAATGAGAAACGACTATACCAAGTTAAGTTTTACAGGTTTAATGTGTCAAACATATATAAATATATAGTATAGCATGTAGCAAGTGATACTTGCCTCGACGGGTTGCGAACCGGGAAAAACGGAACGTAACGTCGGCGGGGAAACACGCGACGAACGCACGGTTCACGGATTGAACCCAAACAACGAACCAAGGGACCTTACGGGTCAGAGCACTCCGCTGGATCGTCGGAACACGTCACAGGCTCAGCCGGATTCCGGCGAACAACGACAACAAAATCCAGAAATTTAATGCACATCCAAAGGATAAACCGGGGGGGAAATGGAAGAAGGAAGAGGAGAGAAGGCTTATTGGTGTTGCAGAGGGTGTGACGGCGATGAGGTCGACGGCGATGAGATGCCGGCGAGGGGGTTGCAGCCGTTAGGGTTAGGGCTCGGGTATGGACTTCTGCGCAGGGAAAAGAAAACGGAGAGGGAGAGGAGGTGGTCGGGGTGTTGGAGTGCGCAGGTGGTGAGGAGGTGCTGAAGGTGGCGCGGATGGCGACGACGAAGGCCGCCGGCGATCAGGCGACTGCAGGGAACTCCTGCAGCGATCACGGCTGCGCAGGGTGTGCGGGGGGAAGGAGGAAGGTTGAGGTTGAGAGGAGGAGGCGGAGGCGACGGTGATGTGGACGCCGGCGTCGGGGCTGCGGCGGCGACGGTGACGAGGCGGCTAGGGTTCTGGTTCTCGATGGGTTCTCGCTTGGGGTTTTCTGTGTTCTGCAAAATATGTGAGGGAAGAAGAGAATATATAGGGAAGAGAGAGAGAGAGAGAGTTAGAGAGAGAGAGAGTGATAGGGAAAGACAGAGAGAGAGACGTTAGAGAGAGAGAGAGAGGAATAGAGAAAGATAATGGAGGGGCCCATGGGGAAAACTATAGGCATCGCGATTGGCTGGCTGGGAAGGAAAGATTCGTGGGGATATAAAAAAATTCAGAGGATTAAATAAGTAACAGTAAGATTATTATAGTTATAAAAATATACTAAGGTTTAAAAGATTGTAAAAATTTGGGATTTTGGCGCTAAATGAAATATTTCCAAATCGCGCCCGGGTTGGGTACAAAAATTTGATATTTAAATAATAGGATTTTAAGCGGGTTCCAAATTTTAAAATGAGGTGTTTTATGATTAAAAAGCATACCCCCAAGTCGGACACCTGTATGCGCGTGTAGCCGTCCAAACTCCCCCGTTTCACCGAACGGGACGAGTACTCGATGCACAGACGCTACCACGAGGCTAGGGGTGTCGAGTAGGCCAAGTTGGATATTTTTAATTTTATTTTAGATGCTAAAATTTGTTATGTGCAGAAATGACTTAGCCAGATAAAATTTTACAGTAAGACCCAAACAAGCAAAATAAATGAAATAAGTACTATCTAATGCTCAACCAGTAACATAAAATAGTAGTATTGGGCTCGGGTGTTACATTATACCCAACTAAAAAAAGAATTTCGTCCTCGAAATTCCAAGAATACAAGATAAAAAACTACAGGAAAAGGTGAGGAAATTTCTGCCGGATCTCATCTTCTCGTTCCCAAGTGGACTCCCCATGCGATCGATTACCCTAAGAAACAAGCACAAGGGGGATAACCTTGTTCTTAAGAACCTTTTTCCTTCGATCCATGCTTTCAACCGGTCGCTCTTCGAAAGTCAGGTCTTCTCGTACTGCTAACTCCGAATGATCCAAGACGTGTGTTTCATCTCGAACATACCTTCGTAGTTGAGATACGTGAAACACATCGTGCACACCTACCAAGGACTGCGGTAAAGCTAAACGGTACGCTACCTCTCCAACACGCTCCAATACCTCAAAGGGTCCAACAAATCGAGGACTAAGCTTTCCTCGACTCACAAAGCGAATCACCCCTCTAGTCGGTGATATCTTCAAGAATACCAAATCTCCCACGGCGAACTCTAGAGGTCTTCTTGACGTGTCAGCCCAACTCTTCTGTCTGTCTTGAGCTGCCTTCATATGCTTTCTGATTGTGTCAACCTTCTCAACCGTCTGCACTACCAAATCTGGTCCCAACAATCTTCGTTAACCGACATCATCCCAACATACAGGTGAACGGCATTTACGACCATACAAAGCTTCAAACGGAGCCATCTGGATAGTTGCTTGAAAACTGTTGTAAGAAAACTCCACCAAGTATAGATGATCCTCCCACGAACCCTTGAAGTCCAACATGCATGCTCTCAACATGTCTTCAAGAGTTTGGATCGTTCTCTCCGACTGACCATCAGTTTGAGGATGATAAGCTGTGCTAAACTTCAATCGAGTCCCCAAACTTTCCTGTAAACTCCTCCAGAAGTGTGAGAAGAACCGAGTGTCCCGATCGGACACGATGCAATCTTACAATCTCCTGCATGTACCGCTCTGCCAAAGTCTCCGTTGATTGACCAACCCGGAAAGGAATAAAGTGAGCAGCCTTGGTCAACCGATCAACAATCACCCATACTGCATTTTTTGCCCTTTGGACTCCGCGGTAAAGCCATCACGAAATCCATGGTTATATGTTCCTACTTCCACTGAGGAATCGGAATTGGTTGCAATAAACCAGCAACCCGTTGATGTTCAGCCTTAACTTGCTGACACACCAAGCACTTAGCCACAAAGCGAGCAATCTCCCGTTTCATGCCTTCCCACCAGAAATGCTGTCGAATATCTCGGTACATCTTTATGCCTCCTGGATGTACAGAGTAAGCTGAACTGTATGCCTCCTTCAAAAGCTCTTCACGAACATCTCTCTTTGGCACACACAACCGGCTACCATACCTCAACGAACCATCTTCGTGTACCAGTAAATCTGTTCGTAGTCCGGCTTCAACTTGCTCTCGAAATTTTTGCAGTCTAGGATCCTGCGATTGTGCTGCTTTAATTTTCTCAATTAAAGACGACTGTACTTGCAACTGCATCAACTGTCCCGTAGAACACGGTAGCACAACCACCAAGTCAAATCTTCGAAAATCTGCAATGATCTCCCTCTGCGTAGTTAACACCTGAATTGCTGGTAACCGACTAAGCGCATCCGGCACGACGTTAACCTTCCCCGGATGGTACTTAAGATCAAGATCGTAGTCGGCCATCAGCTCCAACCATCTATGCTGCCTCAAATTCAGCTCTTTCTGCGTGAACACATACTTCAAACTCTTGTGATCTGTAAAAACTTTGACTCTCTCGCCCAAAAGATAGTGTCTCTAAATCTTCAAAGCGAAGATCACAGCCGCAAGCTCCAAGTCATGAGTCGGATAATTCTTCTCATGGGTCTTCAATTGTCTCGATGCGTTTGCGACAACCTTCCCATGCCGCATCAAAACACATCCTAATCCTTTCCCAGATGCGTCGCTGTGAATCACCAATCCTCCGGAATTGTCTGGCACGGTCAGAATAGGGGCGGTTATCAACTTCTGCTTCAACATCTCAAAAGCTAACGCACATTTATCCGTCCATACAAAAGGCACCTCCTTACGCGTAAGCTTGGTCAACGGCTCTGCCAGACGAGCGAAGTTCTCCATAAATCTCCTGTAGTATCCGGCTAATCCAAGGAAACTTCTTATCTCAGCAACATTCCATGGAATCGGCCAATCTCGAACTGCTGCAATCTTTTCGGGATCGACGGCGATTCCATCGCCCGACACAACGTGCCCCAGAAACTTCACTTCCTCCAGCCAAAATTCACACTTACTCATCTTCGCATACAATTTCTCCTGTCTCAACGTCTGCAGTGCGATCTTCAAATGCTCCTTATGCTCCTCAAATCTCTTTGAGTAAACCAGAATATCGTCAATGAATACCACAATAAACTGGTCCAAGAACGGTTAGAAGATTCGGTTCATCAAGTCCATGAATACTGCCGGCGCATTCGTTACTCCGAAGGGCATCACTAAGTACTCGTAATGTCCGTATCGAGTTCGAAACGCCGTCTTGCAAATATCCTCTGCTTTCACTCGGACCTGATGATATCCGGATCGCAAATCCAGCTTCGAGAATACCCTCGCGCCACTAAGCTGCTCAAAATTCACCAATGCGAGGGATCGGGTACTTGTTCTTAATAGTCACCCGGTTTAATTCTTGATAGTCGATGCACATCCTTCTCGTGCCATCCTTCTTCTTTACTAGAAGAACTGGAGCTCCCCAAGGCGAGTTGCTGCTTCGAATCCAACCCTTCTCAAGCAATTCAGCAACCTGTTTCTTAACTTCTTCCAATTCTACTGGTGCCATTGGATAATACGCTTTAGATACTGGCGCTGCACCAGGAATAAGGTCAATCGCGAACTCCACGTCTCGCTTCGGCGGTAGACCCGATATATCTTCAAATACGTCCATAAAATCGCAAACCACCGCCGGCTCTTCACTACCATCAACTTCCATAGCTGCAAGAACATTGCTTGTCGGCCTAGCCCTACACTCGACTGGCCCGACAGAACTGCTTCCTCCAGTGAAGGTAAACTAAGGATGTCCGGGAATCTGGAAAATTACTTTCCTTGCCCTACAATCAATGTGGGCATGGAAAGTGCCAAGAAAATCCATTCCCAAGACAACTTCGTAACTGCCCGTATCTATCACCAAGAAATCTGCAAAGAGTTCCCGTCCGCACACAGCAACCGTACAATCTCTACACTCCCTACTAGCTATGATTTTCCCATTCCCAGTGTGTATGTCGCAGAAACTAGACAGGGTCGTGTAGGTAATCGAGTGTGTAGTTATAAATTTGGATGACATAAAACAGTGGGATGCACCAGAATCAAATAATGCTAATGCGGGAAAACCATGAACGAGTAAAGTACCTGAAACCACTTCTCCTGACGCCTTGGCCTCCTCCGCTGTTAAGGTAAAAGCTCGAGCCAGATTAGGTCCTTGAGTCAGCTGTTTCTGCCCTTGGAACGGTCTCTGCGGAGGCTTCTGTATATCATCTCTCGTGCGAAGCTTCGACGGACAGGCACCAACTGCGTGATCAGCCGCTCCACAAACCAAACAAAGTCCCAGCCTTCTTCGACAATCCTTTTACATGTGGCCAGGTAAATTGCAGTTGTTATAATTCATGCTCTTTCTTCAATCGACGACCACAGGCTTCTTCATGGGTGCTACACCTCGACGGTCCACTGGAATACCCTTGCGCCCATGAGCTCGGTCAGGCACAAATGCGGGCTTCCTGGCCGCAACAGCTGTCTGCTGCAAGCTCCCTTTCATCCCAGATAAACTATGTTGTTCCCCAGCCGCCGTAAGAACCTGTGAGAAAGTGGTCAAACCCAGGGAGACAATCTGCCTCTGGATGTCCACATCCAAACTGCGCATGAACCTTCGTGCCCTGTCTGCCTCGTTAGCGACTAAAGGTCCAGCGAAACGGCTGAGTCTCGTCCACTCTGCTGCATGCACGTCCACGGGTGCTCCATTCTGCCTCAGCCCAATAAATTTCTCTTCCATTTCCTCCCGTGCAGTCCGCGGGAAGAACTTCTCCAGGAAACTCTTAGAAAACTCCGCCCAACTGATCGGCTTGGGCAAGCGGGTCTCTTCCACAAGCCACCACTCTCGGGCGTAAACCAGTAGCTGAATGCGCACCACATCAACTCTTTTGTCCTCTGGAATCTGTGCCGCAATCAGTAAATTCTCCGTGTCGACTAGCCACTGCTCGGCTAGCAACGGCTCATCCAAACCAGTGAATGTAGTCGGACCCAAACGTCTGAAATCTGCCACGGTCCCTACTCGGTCAACTTGTTTAGCTCCAGCGTTGTTTACAGACTGCCGAACGATCTGCAAACCTTCCTGAAACGAGTCTGCTTGCTGCTGGATCAGCTCAGTCTGCCTCTTCTGATTTTCCAGCATCCCTCTTATTACTCCCAGCATGGCGGCTTCGTCTACACGCCTCTGGTATGTCTTGAAATTCTTATCTGCCATCTTCCTGAAATCAATAACACCCAGCATTAGCATGATGATAGATTCGATATATAGATCAAGGCTAGAACTCCAAGATACTTAAATAGAGTACCGCATTGTAACTATGCCGCGGTATCATAGCCACAATTACTTAACTCCACCCAAGTCGCCTAAGTCCTAGAGATGACAAGAAATCAGGTTTTTCGAGTCGACATGCAAAGTAAGTTTGCACGTCGTAAAAGATATAATCAGGAAGGATGTGATTCAAGAATGGTAAACGGCAAAGTGGTAGGACATGTTTCCTAACACGGGTATTCTGATTCGTGTATTGGGTACAATACCCAACTACAAAAGAATCAACCCAATTAACCTATGGCTCTGATACCAAAAGAACCATGTCACGCCCCGCTTCCCAGAGTACGCTAGATTGGGCACGTGACATAGCAAACCATGCTACCTGTGGGTAGGAAGTATCCATCCACAGTCACATTACGGCTGTAGAGATATCAAGAACAAGATAAAACTATCTAAAAACATGTCCATAATCCAGAATAACAAGAGTCAATGATAAATAAATGCGGAAGCAAATGATCCAATACAATATCTGAAAGGTATGTCCCATAATGCGGGCTCACATCAGAAAATAAATGCAGGAAATAAAACCAACCACTACAGAACTCACAACTCAGCCTGCTGGCTGAAGTACTCCTGCTCGGACTGCGACAGTGGTACAGAATCTGGGCCATGCAAAACCCAGACGTCAGCGCGTCATGTCAACCAGTAATATAATATGAACAGTGTAACAGGCATTGCAAAGTAAAACAAGAATAAAGCAATAATGTGAAACAAGCAGTGCAGGGTAGTGTGCAGTGGGTAACTAAACTGTTCTATCAGGTTTTCTAGTCTAAAGTCTTTGAAATCAACTGATGAATCGTCGATGTAACTCAATAGTTTCCCGTATATACCCGGGACCATGACCACAATATTCTCGGCTGCAGCCGAGACATGCCGCTAGGCACAAAATAGGAATGTGTACACTCGATAGTATCCCGTACATACCCGGGACCACGGCCACAATATTCTCACCGAAACCGAGACATGCCGCTAGGCACAAAACAAGAATGTGTACACCCAGAATAGGTAGTGAACTGTCGTGTTACAAGTCAGGTTTCACCTTTGATTTCCCCATACCCCCAAGTTATATATGTCAAGTCAGGTATTCAGTAATCAAGAACTAATGCCAACACAGGATCAGGTAAAAGCAGGTTTGTCTGGATAGACAACAGGAACGGTCCATGAAGACTACATGTCAGGTTTGTTGGCATTAGGCACGAGATCAGGTAACAGGTCAGGTCATGGTACATCAGGTCAAGTCAATAGTAAACGGTACCATGTCAGGTGTATCATATAAATACCATGTGTGACAATGTCAAGTCAAGATGTAACAACATCGTAGGTGTGCTCACAAACAGATATATAATCGAACAGGGTATTTAACAACATGGAATGAGCAATGAACTAAATAATAAGCATGTTTCATTCAATCTCAAGAGTGCAGTAATACAGTGCAGCCGTTTTATTATATTAAAAGGTTTGAGCACCCTTAGCGGTGCAATCGTTTAGATATTGATGCAATACAGTTATATCAAGCATTGAATACGAATGTCCGAATGTAATAGAACTACATGGGTAAGCGCTACCATCTATTAAATAGTAAAATGCGATTAACAGGTAAACTTGGTCATAAGGGTTAAATTGGAAAATTGTAAATTTTATGTTAACTGTAAAATGATATATGTCATACTGCAATCAAATGAGAAACGACTATACCAAGTTAAGTTTTACAGGTTTAATGTGTCAAACATATATAAATATATAGTATAGCATGTAGCAAGTGATACTTGCCTCGACGGGTTGCGAACCGGGAAAAACGGAACGTAACGTCGGCGGGGAAACACGCGACGAACGCACGGTTCACGGATTGAACCCAAACAACGAACCAAGGGACCTTACGTATCAGAGCACTCCGCTGGATCGTCGGGACACGTCACCGGCACGGCCGGATTCTGGCGAACAGCGACAACAAAATCCAGAAATTTAATGCACATCCAAAGGATAAACCGGCAGGGAAATGGAAGAAGGAAGAAGGAAGAGGAAAGAAGGCTTACTGGTGTTGCAGAGGGTGTGACGGCGATGAGGTCGACGGCGATGAGGCGCCGGCGAGGGGGTTGCAGCCGTTAGGGTTAGGGCTCGGGTATGGACTTCTGCACAAGGAAAAGAAAACGGAGAGGGAGAGGAGGTGGTCGGGGTGCTGGAGTGTGCAGGTGGTGAGGAGCTGCTGAAGGTGGCGCGGATGGCGACGAAGAAGGCCGCCGGCGATCAGGCGACTGCAGGGAACTCCTGCAGCGATCGCGGCTGCGCAGGGTGCGCGGGGGGGGGGGGGGAAGGAGGAAGGTTGAGGTTGAGAGGAGGAGGCAGAGGCGAGGGCGACGGTGACGTGGACGCCGGCGTCGGGGCTGTGGCGGCGACGGTGACGAGGCGGCTACGGTTCTGGTTCTTGATGGGTTCTCGCGTGGGGTTTTCTGTGTTCTGGAAAATATGTGAGGGGAGAAGAGAATATATAGGGAAGAGAGAGAGAGAGTTAGAGAGAGAGAGAGATAGGGAAAGATAGAGAGAGAGAGACGTTAGAGAGAGAGAGAGAGGAATAGAGAAAGATAATGGAGGGGCCCACGGGGAAAACTATAGGCATCGCGATTGGCTGGCTGGGAAGGAAAGATTCGTGGGGATATAAAAAAATTCAGAGGATTAAATAAGTAACAGTAAGATTATTATAGTTATAAAAATATACTAAGGTTTAAAAGATTGTAAAAATTTGGGACTTTGGCGCTAAATGAAACATTTCCAAATCGCGCCCGGGTTGGGTCAAAAAAATTGAAATTTAAATAATAGGATTTTAAGCGGGTTCCAAATTTTAAAATGAGGTGTTTTATGATTAAAAAGCATACCCCCAAGTCGGACACCTGTACTCGAGCGTAGCCGTCCAAACTCGCCCGTTTCACTGAACGCGACGAGAACTCGATGCACAGTCGCTACCACGAGGCTAGGGGTGTCGAGTAGGCCAAGATGGATATTTTTAATTTTATTTTAGATGCTAAAATTTGTTATGTGCAGAAATGACTTAGCTAGATAAAATTTTACAGTAAGACCCAAACAAGCAAGATAAATGAAATAAGTACTATCTAATGCTCAACCAGTAAAAGAAAATAGTAGTATTGGGCTCGGGTGTTACACCCACTGTGCTTTGATTTCCATCATACCACGTCCAAGAGGGCGTGCAAAAAGGTGGCTTTTGGGTACAGTAACGAATCACATGGAGGCAATGAGCGATAGGAGGGGATTCGTCTCTCCCGGTATAGGGAGTTGATGTTGTGCTGTGTTCGATTGGCTAAAACTGGAAATCCCTGGCCAGGGTTGCTGAGATTTACTGGTAAGTGTTATCATTAGTTTCTCGAACTATTATAGACCTTATATCGACATGACTTATCATGCTACTGGGGTCTGGCGTTTACCACCACTAGGCGAGATATGCGACATATCAGACGACGAGACGGGACTGTACAGGAGTGTTACTGATTGGATTCACTGGAGTGAGTACAGGCTTGCTTGTTGATCTTCTGAGCGATCAATACCTGGGTAGCTGTTACGTTTAGCAGACCGCTTGCAGCATGTGGGTGTTTGATATGATCATCACATACTGCCGGCGTATTGACGATTCTTTAGAGTCCTACACAGAGGTTTCTTGACTCAGGCAAAACGGAGTAGGAGCACATATGTGATATGTGCGGGACCGAGGATAATGCGATATCTGATACCGTATTATATTCTCGCGATATTTGATATCAGCCGGGTCATCGGATCATGTTTTGATTCGATGAATCGGTAAATGATATATTAGTCGGTTATATGCGATATAGCCGGATTGTCGGATCAAGTGTTGATTTGATGATTTAATGTATAATAATATATATGATATATTAAATTACATTAACTAATATAAGCTCACTAAAAGATTCTTTTTCTCACTCGGGTAATCCATTGATATATATGCGATATATGTTAATTATATTATTTTATTTTGTTACACTAAATATTATATATGTGATCTATTGTAACATGGTGTGGTTATTAATGCAACATGTTTAGTGGAGATTAAACATGGTTAGGGTTTGATTAGGGTTAAGCTATTCTAGATGTTTCTAGAAGCTTTCTTTTTGTTTTGTGCAAAGATATTTGTTTAGATATTTTTGCATGATATTTCATTAACCGAACCACATCCTTTAACCTTGGTTAATTCTCTACAATGGTTACTTGAACCATGGTTGCATTTCTAACCTTATGATTACTTTGCATTATTCATCACAAAAGGATTATGATTTATTCTTCTTCTTCTTCCTTCATCTTTTCATGGAAAAAGCTTTCTAGTTTTTTCTAAGTGATGATTATGTGTGACAAAAAGATTATAAATGAGAGCAAAAATCCTACTTCATCATCCTCATCTATCATTGCCATTTAGATAAGGGTGTTGTTAGTTATATGTATGCCCTAGAGGCCATTGCTATACATAGGATGTATATTGTAGTGGATGCTGGGACATATATAGGGAGGACTTTCTTGCTCGACATGATAGTATGCTATCTGGTTGCTCTTTACCTTAACGTGTACACTGATTGTCTCTCTGTTACATGTTGGTAAAGCCCTTAGGATGTGTACCTGACTACCTGGACTATGATGAGGACCATACTAGTGGGGACATGGTAGTCCATAAGTACATCCTTCAAGGTCCCTAGTCGTGGGTGTATCGAGACGGGGCATCGATATACCAGAGTAGACTAGCGTATACCTTCTCGACCCATACAGATGGGCGATGGATGATCCCATATCCATTGGTGTTTGACATCAGAGATGATATACGGGTGCTCAGTGGAGACTGGGTACACTGGACGGACTCGCCGAGAACTCCCAGATGGTATTATACCTTACGTCAGATGGCAGTTCTCTGGTGACACTGGTACAGAGTAGTCTGTTGACCCGAGATCGTCATAGAGTCTTGTGTGGTTCCCACTGTGCTTTGATTTCCACCTTACCACGTCCAAGAGGGCGTGCAAAACGGTGGTTTTTGTGTACAGTCCCGAGTCACATGGAGGCAATGAGCGATAGGAGGGGATTCGTCTCTCCCGGTATAGGGAGTTGATGTTGCGCTGTGTTCAATTGGCTATAACCGGAAATCCCTCGCCAGGGTTGCTGAGATTTACTGGTAAGTGTTACCTGTAGTTTCTCGAACTGTTGTAAACCTCATATCGACACGACTTATCGAACTATTGGGGTCTGACGTTTACCACCCCTAGGCGAGATATGCGACATATCAGACGAACAGACCGGACTGTACGGTAAGTGTTACTGGTTGGATTCACAGGAGTATGAGCGGGCTTGCTCGTCGATCTTCTGATCGCTCAATACCCAGGTGGCTGTTACGTTTAGCAGTCCGCTTGCGGCTTGTGGGTGTTTGATATGATCATCATCTGCTGCCGGCGTATTGACGAGTCTTTAGAGTCCTACACAGAGGTTTCCTGGCTCAAGCGAAACGAAATAGGAGCGCATATGAGATATGTGCGGGACCGAGAATAATGCGTGTATGTGATACCATATTTCATTCTCGCGATGAATGTGTCGAATGGTTATATGCGATATAACCTAGTTATCGAATCAAGGATTGATTCGATAAAACGATACATTGTAAACTAGTCGGTTGTGTGCGACATGAACGGATCATTGAAGCAAGTGTTGATTTAATGATTTAATGCATAATTATATATTTGATATATTACTTTGCATTAACTAGTATTGGTTCACTTTAAATGGATTTTCTCACTTGAATTGTGCACATTGTATATGTGATATACTTTTGTACACAAGTTTGTATCATGTTTGATGATACATGCATACTTGAGTATGTGTAAAAATTAAACCATGGTTGTGTAATGGTTAGGGTTTTCCTTTTATTTATTTATTCATTTATTTATTTATTTCTTTATGGAAAAGATAATGAAAGAAAATGGTGGCTTATTTTGTTTGATTTTGAAGCTTCATGAAGCTTTGACTAAGTGACCATTTTGTCTCATGCTTAACCCTAACAATTCCACATAACCCTAGTTCATTCTCTACACTTGACCATGGTTATTATTATGATAAGTATTCTTTTTCATTTCCTTTTTAATATACTTATCATAATATTTCTTCTTCTTCTTCTTCATTATCAACATGAAGAAAGCTTGCTCCATCAATGGCAACTTGAGCAATTGAGTGAGAAATCCAATTCTAAAGTGAACCCACCTCCTATTTCTTCATCCTCTACCTCTTGCCAAGTAGTAAAGGGTGTTTTCTTCACAAGTTTCATGACTTGGTGATGTGGGAGCTTGATCTTGTAATGCCTCGACGTAGATTATCTTCGGCACGAAGCCGACGACCTTGCCCTCCCATTTCTCCGATAAAGCCGACGCTAGAGCCCGGGTTTCCATTTGGACAGCGAGGAGACTTCATTGTGGAGCTAAGGAGGTGGAGGACCGGATCTACAAAGGTTGTATTTCCGTTCTTTTAGTTAAATTGTTAACTAGTTGCATCGCATAGCCTATATATCTAGTTAACGATCCGTATTAGGGTCTCTCGGCACTTGTAAAATTTGAAATTAGCATGGTTGATGCCTTGTGAGACCTCTTGAGAGTGCCTAGGAACCCTACAGTGGTATCAGAGCCTAGCTAGAGCCTTAGGCGATGCGTAGACGAAATTTGAAACCCGAACGAACCCGAAACCCTAACACAAACATGGTCTCTGGACTTTTTCCAAAATCTGGAGTTTTTCGATATTAAAAATATGCAGAAAAATCAGCAGGAATATCTAAGAGTTACTGGGAAATTCGACAGCCCAATTCAACAAAGTCGCCGCGGTTCCGCGGCACGAGCAAGGCTTTTGCGGCGGTTCCGCGGCCGTACGACCTCATTATATAATGTATTTTGCACAGTAATTCTTAGTTTCAAGTGCTGGCTTTGCTGGGAATTTTTAATATTTTTTTTCAAGAGTTGAATTTTCTGGGTTGTTTTGGGGATTCGAATGTTCGATCGGAATATCAAATTTTGTCTGTGTGGTTTTCCGGATAATTTTTTGAATATGTTAAAAAGTTCGACCGGATATAAATACCCAATTTTTCCCTTGCCGGAAAATTTCCAAGTGTTGGATTTTTCCGTGGTTTAAAGACGTTCTAAGTAGTGCAAGTAACGCGATGGACCCTCTAGAAGACAACAAACCTTAACTCGATTATGTGACCGTCTTGAACTGCCCTTTGAACCTTCGTGTTTGGGGCAGTACGGCGTGCCACATGTGAGGCGTTGGCTTGACCCTTCTATGGCTGGACCGTTGGTACTGAGGCACGAATTGAATGTGTTTGAACTTATTTCAAGAGTTGAGCTGTTATCGGGAAAACTTGGGTGTTCGAATGTTCGATCGGAAAGTTTAACATTTTCTGCTTATCCGGAATGGGATACAATAATTGGAATTCACAAGAAGTTATGAGATAACTGAATGAATGTTATAAACATAGCAGTTTAGTCTCACTTGATCGGTTGCCACGGAATTTTGATGTGATCAAAAGTTCGTTGCAATCACGTAGCGTACGCGGATACTCGCCGGGTAAACTTAATAGACAGCTACACCCCATAGCCCTGACCAAGTGACTGTAGGAGAACCCCGTCGCCGGAAGCATCCGTTTGGGTGCTTGCGGTAGTGGTGTTCCGCCTTGGTGCACTTCGTCGACGGTATCGGGGGTGCGGCCGTCTACTGAAGTTTGCGAAAAGCATTCGATCAGTATGTCGGGAATCTTATTGAATTGCCCGACTTGATATTGAAAAGAGTTTTCGATAATGAGACTAAAATACGGGGTTTATAATTGTTAGGCATGCGATGTCTAAGTAATTCATTTGATTAGGCATGCGATGTCTAAGGAGATTGCGGATTCCAACAGTTGTAGTTTTACACTTTCTTTTCTGTGACCGTAAGTGTAATATGTGATGTCGCCGGTTTCGTTGCTATATGTCAACGACAATTGGGATGCGCATATTTACTTACGTTGATGACATGTGATGTTATGTGTTGCTGGATATGTTATATTGGATTGTCGTGTTTGAATAGCCGGGGGTTTTTATGTGAGATGAGTGTTTTTCATTTTCATTCATATAAAAACTTGTATGTAATATTCTTTTATTAGGGCACTTCCAGGTTGCGGAAGATGTCACCGTTTGTATATTATTTTCTTTTCCGCACTAGGGTAGACCCAAGGAGGGGAGCACAAGTAACCGGGTTCTGGAGTCCAGTGGGAGACCAACTCGAGGAGTCGAGTCCGGCTCTCCTAACTCTAGAATTGGTAGGGTTGCTTGCCGCTCTCGTAGGGGTCTAGGGGTGTGGGTTTGGCTATTCATCACGACCGTGGAATCCGTGTTTTATACTGGCTCGTATTGAAAACACGGACGTCCTAGTATATCCAATATTTCATATGATTCTTCTGCTGCGATATCTGTGATGTGATCATGTGATATGTTCTGTGATAGATACTGTATATAGTATATATGATATATTATATAGGCGTTACTTATGTTTTACACCCGCGCTAGCCTTGCCCCGCTCTGCCGTTAGTTACCTAACCTAACGGTGCACGAGGGGATATCGAGGCGAATGCGGATGGCATAAGTGTACGTCGTATTTATCAGTGATGTTTATGTGACTTAAATGATGGGACTTCATTAATATGATTAATGAAATAAAAGAAACCTAAGATGTTGTAGAATCGAATTTCAAAATAAAACAGGTAGCTACAGTTCTTTCTTTGCACAGCGGTATATGTGATATATCCTGCACCTTATTCGATGAGGAAAGGACCGAGATCCCTTCACCGGGAGTGACTCCTTTAGCAATAACTGGCAGATGCTACACACTCGGTTTGTTTTATGATTGCTTTTAAGAGTTTTTGCTTTGCACAGTGATATATGTGATATATCCCGCACCTCATTCGACGAGGAAAGGGCCGACGATCCCTTCACCGGGAGTGACCCCTTTAGCAAAACTAGAAAAGCCTCAAAATCACTCCATTTCTAAAATCATTTGATTCTACAGCGATTTCAAGTTCATTACGCAATAGGTTTTCAGAAAAACCTGTCGTAGCCCTCCGTAGTTAGTATTCGTGCTACGTTTGTTGGCTTGCGTCAAGGCGTAGTGTGCGGTAGCTAACTAGTATTTATCTGCTTATGCATATGATGCAGATTGGATTAGGGTAGTCGTGCGACTTTGTTGGCCTGCGTCAAGGGTCGTGCGGACGGATTTAATTCAATCAGGAAATGACGGGTTGAACTTGACTAGCGCACTATGGTTTGTTGGCCTGCGTCAAGGTCATAGGACGCTAGGGGCAAAATTATCGGGAATTTCAAGTGTTGAAATTTGCAATGAGATTGCATACCTTCTATGAGATAGTTGGATCTAGATACCCGCTGCGAGTAATTGTTACTCCTGGGAGAGTTTTACACATTATAATTAGCCGATCAAGTAGGTGTCTAGAAAGGTGTTAACGAGGTTACGCCTCTGGGAAAACGAGGTTTACATTAATTAGGTTCGTGCGAAAGCACGGGGGACCTCCCTCAAAGTACCGACACTGGCCTGGATGAAAGATTGGCGAACTTGTAGTGTGTAATTAATCCCGGCTAGTCTTTCCTTTTAGGGTTTGAAGGAAGATTTGATAAAAAGCAGTGGGAGCTATCCTGATTAGATAAAATAATAACCAATCTGATCTTGCAAGAGCATACGCTGAGTGTTTTCTTCTCCCTCTCTCCAGGTAGCGACCATATCACGCCTTAATCAAGATAATAATACGGATTATTGACCGAACCCGCTTGTTATACTGAGCTGGGGAACGTTGGTCCCGCTCCAACTTATAATTGTTATAAGACAGAGCAGGAAATTGGGGATTAACAGAATTCCCGTGCCGCCCAAACGAAGAGAGTGCATGATGATGCATCATCTTCGGGTGTGTTCATTATACAGAACTGTTTCTCAGTATCCTTTACGTCCCGGGTATGTGATACCAGATCAGGATCCCAGATATGTAATCTGTTACATAGGGCTACAGAAAGGTAGATAACTGAGAACGGGTGATAAGTTTCATGAGGCAGAAAACGGGGCAAGTGTTGCAGCCAAGTCTGTTGGTCACTGTCACCCTGTATTACCAATACATTGATTCTGAACGAATGTTATTAGATACCGAACCTGATATACAAAATCATATCTGTCTCTTTGTTAATAAAGAAACGATAAAATTTTGTATTGTTGGATAATGTTTTGAACATTTCCTATATCAAAAGTTGATCAGTTCAGGCACGTTATCTAAAAGCATTGATGTTCTAAATCAAACTACAGTTCTTTTGTATACAGAACACACACAAGAGGAAGAGTTCAGAAATGAACGAATCCTTCTTGAGGTATTGTAGACTAGGTCATATCAATGTAACCCGACTAGCTGAAGTTAAATATAGATGCATATTTAAATTAGTTTGAATTTACATCTTATGAAACTTGCCAGTCATGTCACAAAGATATAATGACACCAACTCCGTTTACTGGAAACAGAGAAAGAGTTAGTGAACTCTTGGGATAATACATGTTGATGAATGTAAGGTCCCCTGTCTACACATGCCAAGACCGGTTCTTTATACTTCATTAAATTCTCTGATGATCTCTTTTGATTCACACATATGTTCCTGCTGAAACACAAGTCAGAACCTTTTGAGATATTCACAGAATATAAGTTAGAAGTAGAGAACCAATACGGGTATAAGTATTATGTCCTTTGATGAGATCAAGGAGGAGAATACTTGAGCACGAAATTCTTGGACTTTTCTAAAGGAGAATGAGATTCTCTCTCAGCATTACTCCTCCGTATACATCATAGCACGATGGTATATCGGGGCAGAGCAATCACACCCTATATGATAAGGTGTGCTCTGTGATGAGTACTACTGAGTTACCTGTTTCCTTTTTGGGAGTTATGCACTTGAGAAGTTGCATACCTATTGAAAAGGGTTCAAATCAAATCAGTTGCCTACCACTCCATATGAGATATGGTATGGGAAGAGCCCATGTCTTAAGCTAGTTAAGATTTGGGGTTGTCCGGCCTATGTCTAAAAGCAAAATCCGGACAAGCTCGAGGCAAGGTCTGTTATGTTGAACTGGAAATGTTCCAGCCATACAAATTGCAGCAGATGATTTGATAAAACCAAAGGATTCAATAGTTACCAACGAATCTCAGCCTCTCCGCCAATCTAGTAGGGTTTTCTCACCCACATGAGAGATACTTCCTTTTCTCTATGACAGTTGGAGCGAGGATTGCATCATGAGATGATGACCCAACTAGTTTCGAGCAGGCCATCGAGAGTAGGGACTCTGTAAGAATGGCTGGATGCTTAGTGATCTGAGATGGAATCCATGTACACCAACAAAGTATGGACTTTGGTTGCTATATCTGAAAGGTTAAATCCCCATCAGGAGCAAGTATATCTTGAGAAGATTACTTGGTGTATATGGAAAAGTTGAGACTTTCAAAGCTAGACTTGTTAAAGCTTTTCGTCATCGACTAGGCGTGGATCATGATAAAACCTTTTCTGAGGAGCTATGCTTAAGTCCATTCAGATCCTACTTGCCACGGCTACATACCATGACTACGATATCTGGCGGTTGGGTGCTATGACTACTTTTCTAAATAATGATTTAGAAGAGAACATCTATAAGAACACAGCCAGAGGGCTTCGTAGACAGTGGGAGCAGCGGAAACGTGTGCAAGATGTTTTATGTGATAAAGCGGGCATCGCGGAGTTGGAACATCTGTTTTGATGGATAAGTCAAACAGTTTGACATCATCAAAATGGTAGATGAACCTTGTATAAACAAAAAGGTAGTAGGGAGTATGGTGGTGATCCTCGTAGAGTACGTGGATGTCATGCTCTTGATAAGAAAGGAGTTTCCTATGCTACGCTCGGTCAATCTCCGTTTATCACAATGATTCTCCATATAAAATAAAAGTGATACCTCCTAAATCCTGGGTTTTGGATCTATGAGATAGATCTATTTGGATGTTAGGATTCTCACTAGTTGTAGTGAGATGGTATCAACCGATCCTGGGGAGAATCACTGGAAGGGTTCCAGGGTGATAAGGACGACTGAAAGTCAGTCACAGGCATTGTCTTTACCCTCACTAAAGGGACGGTATATTGGAAGAGTTCCAAGCTAGATACCGTGGCATACTAGACGATAAAGGCTCGATACATCGCTACTTAAGATGCTACCACAGAGGCAGTCTGGATGTATATTGGTTCATGAGATGAACGTCGTTCCTACCATTGTGTGACAATGGAAGTGTGGCTTTGGCCCGGGAACCCCGGTCCCATCAGTGATCCAGACATATTCTAAGACAGTGTCACCTGATCGTGGAGATGGTTGATCTCCAGGGGATCGAGGTTAGGAGAGAAGACTCAGAGGACAACATGGCGGATCCACTCACAAAGGCCATTTCCCAGAGAGAGAGACTTTTATGGGATGGTTGAGTATGAGATACTACAACCACTGCTACAGATGGCCCTAGTGCAAGTGGGAGATTGTTAGTTATATGTATGCCCTAGAGGCCATTGCTATACATAGGATGTATATTGTAGTGGATGCTGGGACATATATAGGGAGGACTTTCTTGCTCGACATGATAGTATGCTATCTGGTTGCTCTTTACCTTAACGTGTACACTGATTGTCTCTCTGTTACATGTTGGTAAAGCCCTTAGGATGTGTACTTGACTACCTGGACTATGATGAGGATCATACTAGTGGGGACATGGTAGTCCATAAGTACATCCTTCAAGGTCCCTAGTCGTGGGTGTATCGAGACGGGGCATCGATATACCAGAGTAGACTAGCGTATACCTTCTCGACCCATACAGATGGGCGATGGATGATCCCATATCCATTAGTGTTTGACATCAGAGATGATATACGGGTGCTCAGTGGAGACTGGGTACACTGGACGGACTCGCCGAGAACTCCCAGATGGTATTATACCTTACGTCAGATGGCAGTTCTCTGGTGACACTGGTACAGAGTAGTCTGTTGACCCGAGATCGTCATAGAGTCTTGTGTGGTTCCCACGGTGCTCTGATTTCCACCTTACCACGTCCAATAGGGCGTGCAAAACGGTGGTTTTTGGGTACAGTCCCGAGTCACATGGAGGCAATGAGCGATAGGAGGGGATTCGTCTCTCCCGGTATAGGGAGTTGATGTTGCGCTGTGTTCGATTGGCTATAACCGGAAATCCCTGGCCAGGGTTGCTGAGATTTACTGGTAAGTGTTACCTGTAGTTTCTCGAACTGTTATAGACCTCATATCGACACGACTTATCGAGCTATTGGGGTCTGACGTTTACCAACCCTAGGCGAGATATGCGACATATCAGACGAACAGACCGGACTGTACGGTAAGTGTTACTGGTTGGATTCACAGGAGTATGAGCGGGCTTGCTCGTCGATCTTCTGATCGCTCAATACCCGGGTGGCCGTTACGATTAGTAGACCGCTTGCGGCTTGTGGGTGTTTGATATGATCATCATCTGCTGCCGGCGTATTGACGAGTATTTAGAGTCCTACACAGAGGTTTCCTGGCTCAAGCGAAACGAAATAGGAGCGCATATGAGATATGTGCGGGACCGAGAATAATGCGTGTATGTGATACCGTATTTCATTCTCACGATGAATGTGTCGAATGGTTATATGCGATATAACCTAGTTATCGAATCAAGGATTGATTCGATAAAACGATACATTGTATACTGGTCGGTTGTGTGCGACATGACCGGATCATTGAATCAAGTGTTGATTTAATAATTTAATGCATAATTATATATTTGATATATTACTTTGCATTAACTAGTATTGGTTCACTTTAAATGGATTTTCTCACTTGAATTGTGCACATTGTATATGTGATATACTTTTGTACACAAGTTTGTATCATGTTTGATGATACATGCATACTTGAGTATGTGTAAAGATTAAACCATGGTTCTGTAATGGTTAGGGTTTTCCTTTTATTTATTTATTCATTTATTTATTTATTTCATTATGGAAAAGATAATGAAAGAAAATGGTGGCTTATTTTGTTTGATTTTGAAGCTTCATGAAGCTTTGACTAAGTGACCATTTTGTCTCATGCTTAACCCTAACCATTCCACATAACCCTAGTTCATTCTCTACACTTGACCATGGTTATTATTATGATAAGTATTCTTTTTCATTTCCTTTTTAATATACTTATCATAATATTCCTTCTTCTTCTTCTTCATCATCAACATGAAGAAAGCTTGCTCCATCAATGGCAACTTGAGCAATTGAGTGAGAAATCCAATTCTAAAGTGAACTCACCTCCTATTTCTTCATCCTCTACCTCTTGCCAAGTAGTAAAGGGTGTTTTCTTCACAAGTTTCATGACTTGGTGAAGTAGGAGCTTGATCTTGTGATGCCTTGACGTAGATCATCTTCGGCACGAAGCCGACGACCTTGCCCGCCCATTTCTCCGATGAAGCCGATGCTAGAGCCCGGGTTTCCATTTGGACAGCGAGGAGACTTCATTGTGGAGCTAAGGAGGTGGAGGACCGGATCTACAAAGGTTGTATTTCCGTTCTTTTAGTTAAATTGTTAACTAGTTGCATCGCATAGCCTATATATCTAGTTAATGATCCGTATTAGGGTCTCTCGGCACTTGTAAAATTTGAAATTGGCATGGTTGATGCCTTGTGAGACCTCTTGAGAGTGCCTAGGAACCCTACATGTATTCACTTCATTTAGTGAGTGTTAGCTTGTGTTAATGAAACTTCAAGGTAGATCATCTTTGTTATCGAAGATCGGAAGCAAGCTTGCATCTTTCTCTTCGTGGAGCCTCTCGAGAGTCCGGAACACGATGATCGCAGCGAAGGGACCACAACACGGAGCTTATGAAGTGAAGGACTGGATCTACAAAGGTTGTAATCCCTCTCACTTAGTGTTAAAGTGTTTAACATGCTTGTTTTCGCTAAAACTCTAGTTTAAAGATCCGGCTTAGGGTTGTTCGGCACGGCTAAAATTTTAATCGAGCATGGTTGATGCCTCGTAGACCCTTGTGGCAGTGCCTAGCAACCCTACAGTGGTATTAGAGCCAAGCTAGAGATTTAGGCGAAGTCTGAGCAATGTTTAAAGTCCGATCGAACCCAGATACCCCGATACGAATCCTTCTCTGGACAATTTTCAAAAATGTGATTTTTTATGAATTAAAAATGCTCAGAAAATTAAGCAGGAAAAACTAAGAATTACTGTGAAGTATGGCCTACTAATGCTCTTATTTGACCGCTGAACCGCGGCCAAACCAAGGGTTTGGCGGCGGTTCCGCTGCCAAAATTATGACTTAGTCACTTATACTTCATATATTTATTCTTAGGTCCTTTCTTGTCGTTTTTTTTTCTGGGAATTTTTAATTCCACTCAAGTGTTGAGTTTTCTAGGGTTGTATTGGGGACTCGTTGATTCGATCGAATAATTTAACTTTGTTTAGTTTGTCCGGGTAATTTTTAGATCGTGTTAAAAAGTTCGACCGGATATCAATAACTCACTTTTTCCCCTGCCGGAAAATTTCCAAGCGTTGGATTTTTTCGTAGTTTAGGAACTTTCTAAGTCGTGCAAGTAATGCGGTGGACCCTCTAGAAGACAACAAACCTTAACTCGATTATGTGACCGTCTTGAACTGCCTCTGAACCTTAGGGTTTGTGGCAGTACGGCGTGCCACATGTGAGGCGTTGGCTTAACCCTTCTACGGCTGGACCATTGGTACTGTGGCATGTGATGGTTGTTTTAAAACTAATTTCAAGTGTTGAGAACTATTTGGAAAAACTTAGATGTTTGATTATTCGATCGGAAAGTTTAACATTGTCTATTTATCTGGAATGTGATACAATATTTGGAATCCACATGTAGTTATGAGATAACTAATTTGAAGTTTATAAATCTAGCAGTTCAGTCTCAATTGATCGGTTGTCACGGGATTTTGATGCGATCAAAAGTCCGTCGCAATCACGTAGCGTACGCGGATACTCGCCGTGTAAAATTAATAGACAACCACGCCCCATTGCCCCAACCAAGTGACTGTAGGAGAACCCTGTCGCCAAAAGCATCCGTTCGGGAGCTCGCGGCAGCGGTGTTCTGCCATGGTGCACTTCGTCGATGGCATCCGGGGGTGCGGCCGTCTACTAAAGTTTGCGACGAGCATTCGATCTGGATGTCGGGAATCTTGTTGAATTGCCCGACTTGATATTGAAAAGAGTTTACGATAATGAGACTAAAATGCGGGGTTTATAATAGTTAGGCATGTGATGTCTAAGGAATTCATTTGGTTAGGCATGCGATGTTTAAACAGGTTGCGGATTCCAACTGTTGCAGTTTTACACTTTCTTTTCTGTGACCGTAAGCAAAGTATGTGGTGTATCGCCAGCTTCGTTGCTATACATCAACGACAATCGGGATACCCATACTTGCTTACGTTGATGATATGAGATATTATGTGTTGCTGTGAAATGTTATATTGGATCGTCGCGTATTGAATAGCCGGGGTTTTTTTGTGAGATGAGAGTTTTTCTTTTTCATTCATGTAAAATTCATTTATATGTAATATTCTTTTATTGGGGCACTTCTGGGCTGAGGATGATGCCACCGTTGTATATTATTTACTTTTCCGTATTAGGTAGACCCAAGGCGGGGAGCATAAGTAACCGGGTTCTAGGGTCCAGTGGGAGACCGTATCGAAGAGTCGAGACCGGGTTTCCTAACCCTGGAATTGGCAGTGTTGCTTGCCGCTCTCGTAGGGGTCTAGGGATGTGGGTTTGGCTATTCATCGCGACCGTGGAATCCGTGTTTTATACAGAGTCGTATTGAAAACACGGACATCCTAGTGTTAGTTATATGTATGCCCTAGAGGCCATTACTATACATAGGATGTATATTGTAGTGGATGCTGGGACATATATAGGGAGGACTTTCTTGCTCGACATGATAGTATGCTATCTGGTTGAACTTTACCTTAACGTGTATGCTGATTGTCTCTCTGTTACATGTTGGTAAAGCCCTTAGGATCTGTACTTGACTACCTGGACTATGATGCGGATCATACTAGTGGGGACATGGTAGTCTATAAGTACATCCTTCAAAGTCCCTAGTCGTGGGTGTATCGAGACGGGGCATCGATATACCAGAGTAGACTAGCGTGTACCTTCTCGACCCATACAGATGGGCGATGGATGATCCCATATCCATCGGTGTTTGACATCAGAGATGATATACGGGTGCTCAGTAGAGACTGGGTACACTGGACGGACTCGCCGAGAACTCCCAGATGGTATTATACCTCACGTCAGATGGCAGTTCTCTGGTGACACTGGTACAGAGTAGTCTGTTGACCCGAGATCGTCATAGAGTCTTGTGTGGTTCCCACTGTGCTTTGATTTCCATCTTACCACGTCCAAGAGGGCGTGCAAAACGGTGGTTTTTGGGTACAGTCCCGAGTCACATGGAGGCAATGAGCGATAGGAGGGGATTCGTCTCTCCCGGTATATGGGAGTTGATGTTGCGCTGTGTTCGATCGGCTATAACAGGAAGTCCCTGGCCAGGGCTGCTCAGAGAATTGCTGGTAAGTGTTACCAGTAGTTTCTCGACCCGTTATGTGCCTCATATCGACACGACTTATTGAGCTATTGGGGTCTGACGTTTACCACCCCTAGGCGAGATATGCGACATATCAGACGATCAGACCGGACTGTACGGTAGTGTTACTGGTCGGATTCACTGGAGTGTGAGCGGGCTTGCTCGTCGATCTTCAGATCGCTCAATACCCGGGTGGCCGTTACGTTTAGCAGACCGCTTGCGGCTTGTGGATGTTTGATATGATCATCATCCGCTGCCGGCGTATTGACGAGTCTTTAGAGTCCTACACAGAGGTTTCCTGGCTCAAGCGAAACGAAATAGGAGCGCATATGAGATATGTGCGGGACCGAGAATAATACGAGTATGTGATACCGTATTCTATTCTCGCGATAAATATATTGAATGGTTGTATGCGATATAACCTAGTTATCGATTCAAGCGTTGATTCGATAAGCCGATATATTGGATACCAGTCGGTTATGTGCGCATGACCGGATCATTGAATCAAGTGTTGATTTAATGATTTAATGTATAATTATATATTTGATATATTACTTTGCATTAACTAGTATCGGTTTACTTAAGATGGATTTTCTCGCTCGGATGTGCAAGTTGTATATGTGATATACTTTTGTGCATTTGATTGTATCATGTTTGATGATACATGATTGTTTGGTGTATGGTTTAAACCATGGTTGGTCAATGGTTAGGGTTTTCTTTTGCTTCATTTACTTATTTATTTATTCATTTATTTATCCATTTTGTTATTTTAGCAAAAGAAATATGATGAAGAGAAAATGGTAGCTTTATTTGTTTGTATTCTTTGAAGCTTCATGAACATTTGACCAAAGCAACCATTTTTGTCTTCTTGTCTAAACCTAACCATTCTTTAACCATGATTAACTCTCTACATCTAACCATGGTTTAGTTATGATAAGAATAGATAATTCTTTTCTTTTTCTTTATTCTTATCATAACTTTTTCATGAGCTTCTTCTTCTTCTTCAAAAACACATGAAGAAAAAGCTTCTAGTCATCAATGGTAGATTGATGATATGAGTGAGAAATCCAATTCTAAAGTATACCCACTTCCTATTTCTTCATCCTCTACCTCTTGCCAAGTAGTAGAGTGTGTTTCCTTCACAAGATTTTAGGGTTTGGTGAAGGAGGAGCTTGATCTAGCGATGCCTCGACGTAGATCATCTTCGGCATGGACATCGACGACCTAGCTTGCCCATTCTCCGACGAAGTCGACTCTAGAGCCCGGATTTGATTTGGACAGCGGAGATGACCTCGTTGCGGAGCCGTGGAGGTGGATATCCGGATCTACAAAGGTTGTAATTTCCGTATCTCTTTAGTTAACTGTTAACTAGTTCTTGTTCGCCTAGATATCTAGCAAACGATCCGTACTTTAGGGTTTGTAGGCACCATAATTTTTGAAATTGCCATGGTTGATGGCTTGGGAGACCTCACTAGAGTGCCTAGGAACCCTGCAGTGGTATCAGAGCCTAGCTAGAGCCTTAGGCGAAGTCCAGACGGAAATTGAAGTCCGATCGAACCGAAACCATACCCGGAAAATTGCTCTCTGTCCAATTTTTAAAATCTGGTATTTTTCCACATTAAAAATGTTCAGAAAAATCAGCAGGTGAATATATGAAATACTGTGAAATTCGTGCACATAATTCCTTCATATTGCCGCGCTTACGCGGCACGAGCTAGCCTCGTGCGGTGGTTGCGCGGCGGTACGGCCATTTTGTTCAGTACTATTTGCACAGTATCTCATAATTATTAGTGCTGGTATTCCTGGGTATTTTTAATATTTATTCCAGAGTTGAATTTTTCTGAGTTGTTTTGGGAATTCGGTATTTCGATCGGGATATCAAATTTTTTCTGTGTGGCTTTCCGGATAAATTTTAGAATATGTTAAAAAGTTCGACCGGATATAAATACCCAATTTTTCCCCTGTCGGGAAATTTCCAAGTGTTGGATTTTTCCGTAGTTTAACGACGTTCTAAGTAGTGCAAGTAACGCGATGGTCCCTCTAGAAGACACAAACCTTAACTCGATTATGTGACCGTCTTGAACTGCCCTTTGAACCTTCGGGTTTGGGGCAGTACGGCGTGCCACATGTGAGGCGTTGGCTTGACCCTTCTACGGCTGGATCGTTGGTACTGAGGTACGAACGGAATGTTGTTAGACTTGTTTCATGTGTTGATCAGTTTCGGGAAAACTTGGGTGTTCGATTGTTCAATCGAAAAGTTTAACATTTTCTGTTTATCCGGAATGGGATACAATAATTGGAATTCACAATGAGTTATATGATAACTAAATGAATGTTATAAACGTAGCAATTTAGTCTCACTTGATCGGTTGCCACGGAATTTTGATGTGATCAAAAGTCCGTCGCAATCACGTAGCGTACGCGGATACTCGCCGGGTAAACTTAATAGACAGCCTCACTCCATAGCCCCGACCAAGTGACTGTAGGAGAACCCCGTCGCCGAAATCATCCCTCCGGGTGCTCGCGGTAGCGGTGTTCCGCCTTGGTGCACTTCGTCGACGGTATCGGGGGTGCAGCCGTCTACTGAAGTTTGCGACGAGTATTCGATCAGACTGTCGGGAATCCTGTTGAATTCCCCGACTAGATATTGAAAAGTGTTTTCGATTTTGAGACTAAAATGCGGGGTTTATAATTGTTAGGCATGCGATGTCTAAGAAATTCATTTGGTGAGGCATGCGATGTCTGAGGAGGTTGCGGATTCCAACTGTTGTAGTTTTACACTTTCTTTTCTGTGACCGTAAGTGTAATATGTGATATCGCCGGTTTCGTTGCTATATGTCAACGACAATTGGGGTATGCATATTTACTTACGTTAATGACATGTGATGTTATGTGTTGCTGGATATGTTATATTGGATCGTCGTGTTTGAATAGCCGGGGGTTTTTATGTGAGATGAGTGTTTTTCATTTTCATTCATGTAAAAACTTGTATGTAATATTCTTTTATTGGGGCGCTTCCAGGTTGCGGGAGTTGTCACCTGTTGTATATTATTTACTTTTCCGCACTAGGATAGACCCAAGGAGGAGGGCACAAGTAACCGGGTTCTGGAGTCCAGTGGGAGATCAACTCGAGGAGTCGAGTCCGGGTCTCCTAACTCTAGAATTGGTAGGGTTGCTTGCCGCTCTCGTAGGGGTCTAGGGGTGTGGGTTTGGCTATTCATCACGACCGTGGAATCCGTGTTTTATACTGGCTCGTATTGAAAACACGGACGTCCTAGTATATCCAATATTTCATATGATTCTTCTGCTGCGATATCTGTGATGAGATCATGTGATGTTTCTGTGATGGATATAGTATATAGTATATATGATATATTATATAGACGTTACTTATGTTTTACACCCGCGCTAGCCCTGCCCTGCTCTGCCGTTAGTTACCTAACCTAACGGTGCACGAGGGGACATCGAGGCGAATGCGGATGGCATAAGTGTACGTCATATCTATCTGTGATGTTTAGGTACTTAAATGATGGGACTTCATTAATGTGATTAATGAAATAAAAGAAACCTAAGATGTTGTAGAATCGAATTTCAAAATAAAACAGGTAGCTACAGTTCTTGCTTTGCACAGCGGTATATGTGATATATCCTGCACCTTATTCGATGAGGAAAGGACCGAGATCCCTTCACCGGGAGTGACTCCTTTAGCAATAACTGGCAGATGCTACACACTCGGTTTGTCTTTTGATTGCTTTTAAGTGTTTTTGCTTTGCACAGCGATATATGCGATATATCCCGCACCTCATTCGACGAGGAAAGGACCGACGATCCCTTCACCGGGAGTGACTCCTTTAGCAAAACTAGAAAAGCCTCAAAAGCACTCCATTTTAAAATTCATTCGATCCTACAACGATATCAAGTTCATTACGCAATAGGTTTTCAGAAAAACCTGTCGTAGCCCTCCGTCATTTCAGATAAGTAGTAGTTAGTATTCGTGCTACGTTTGTTGGCCTGCGTCAAGGCGTAGTGTGCGGTAGCTAACTGGTGCTTATCTGCATAAGCATATGATGTGATTGGATTAGGGTAGTCGTGCGACTTTGTTGGCCTGCGTCAAGGGTCGTGCGGGTGGGTTTAATTCAATCAGGAAATGACGGGTTGAACTTGACTAGCGGACTATGGTTTGTTGGCCTGCGTCAAGGTCATAGGACGCTAGGGGCAAAATATTATCGGGAATTTCAAGTGTTGAGATTTGCAATGAGATTGCATACCTTCTATGAGATAGTTGGATCCCGATACCCGCTGCGAGTAAGTGTTACTCCTGGGAGAGTTTTATACATTACAATTAGCCGATCAAGTAGGTGTCTAGAAAGGTGTTAACGGGGTTACGCCTCTGGGAAAACGAGGTTTACATTAATTAGGTTCGTGCGAAAGCACGGGGGACCTCCCTCAAAGTACCGACACTGGCCTGGCTGAAAGATTGGCGAACTTGTAGTGTGTAATTAATCCCGGCTAGTCTTTCCTTTTAGGGTTTGAAGGAAGATTTGATAAAAAGCAGTGGGAGCCATCCTGATTAGATAAAATAATAACCAATCTATTCTTGACAGAGCGCACGCTGAGTGTTTTCTTCTCTCTCTCTCCTGGTAGCGACCATATCACGCCTTAATCAAGATAATAATACGGATATTTGACCGAACCCGCTTGTTATACTGAGCTGGGGAACGTTGGTCCCGCTCCAACTTATAATTGTTATAAGACAGAGCAGGAATTTGGGGAATACCAGATTTCCCGTGCCGCCCAAACGAAGAGAGTGCATGCTGATGCATCATCTTCGGGTGTGTTCGTTATACAGAACTGTTTCTCAGTATCCTTTACGTCCTGGGTATATGATACCGGATCAGGATCCCACATATGTAATCTGTTACATAGGGCTACAGAAAGGTAGAGAACTGAGAACGGGTGATAAGTTTCATGAGGCAGAAAACGGGGCAAGTGTTGCAGCCAAGTCTGTTGGTCACTGTCACCCTGTATTACCGATACATTGATTATGAACGAATGTTGTTAGATATCGAACCTGATATACAAAATCATATCTATCTCTTTATTAGTAAAGAAAGGATATAATTCTGTATTGTTGGATAATGTTTTGAACATTTCCTATATCAAAAGTTGATCGGTTCAGGCACGTTATCTAAAAGCGTTGATGTTCTAAATCAAACTACAGTTCTTATTATATGGAACACACACAAGAGGAAGAGTTCAGAAATGAACGAATCCTTCTTGAGGTATTGTAGACTAGGTCAGATCAATGTGACCCGACTAGCTAGAGTTACATAAAGATGCATATTTAAATCAGTTTGAATTTACATCTTGTGAAACTCGCCAGTCATGTCACAAAGAAAAGATGACCACAGCTCTGTTTATTGGAAACAGAGAAAGAGTTAATAAACTCTTGGGATGATACATGTTGATGTATGTAGGTCCCCTGTCTACACATGCCAAGACCGGTTCTTTATACTTCATTATATTCTCTGATAATCTCTCAAGATTCAGTCATATGTTCCTGTTGAAACATGAGTCCGAACCTTTTGAGATATTCACAGAATATAAGTTGGAAGTAGAGAACCTAAACGGGTATAAGTATTATGTCCTATGATGAGATCAAGGAGGAGAATACTTGAGCACGGAAATCCTGGATTATTCTAAAGGAGAATGAGATTCTCTCTCAGCATTACTCCTCTGAATACACCATAGCACGATGGTATATCGGGGCGGAGCAGATACACCCTATTTGATATGGTGTGCTCTATGATGAGTACTACTGAGTTACCTTTTTCCTTTTGGGAGTTATGCGCTTGAGAAGCTGCATACCTATTGAATAGGGTTCGAATCAAATCAATGCCTACCACTTCATATGTGATATGAAAAGCGAAGAGCCCATGTCTTAAGTTAGTTAAGATTTGGGGTTGTCCGGCCTATGTCTAAAAGCAAAATCCGGACAAGCTCGAGACAAGGTCAGTTATGTACAACTGGAAAGGTTCCAGCTATACTAACTACAGCTGATGATTTGAAAGAACCAAAGGATTCGATAGTTACCAACGAACCTCAGCCTCTCCGCCGATCTAGTAGGGTTCCTCACCCACCTGAGAGATACTTCTGTTTCTCTATGATAGTAGGAGCGAGGATTGCATCATGAGATGATGACCCAACTAGCTTCGAGCTGGCCATCAGGAGTAAGACTCTGTAAGAATGGCTGGATGTTTAGCGATCTGAGATGGAATCCTTATACACCAACAAAGTATGGACTTATGGTTGCAATATCTGAAGGGTTAAATCCCCATCAGGAGCAAGTATATCTTGAGAAGATTACTTGGTGTACATGGAAAGGTTGAGACTTTCGAAGCTAGACTTGTTAAAGGTTTTCATCATCAACCAGGCGTGGATAATGATGAAACCTTTTCAAGTAGCTATGCTTAAGTCCATCCAGATCCTACTTACCACGGCTACATACCATGACTACGATATCTGGTGGTTGGGTGTCATGACAGCTTTTCTAAATGATGTTTTAGAAGAGAACGTCTATAAGTACACAGCCAGAGGGCTTCGTAGACAGTGGGAGCAGCGGAAACGCGTGCAAGATGCTTTATAGGATAAAGCAGGCATCGCGGAGATGGAACGTCTGTTTTGATGAAGTAGTCAAAGAGTTTGACATCATCAAAATGGTAGATGAACTTTGTATAAACAAAAAGGTAGTAGGGAGTATGGTGATGATCCTCGTAGAGTACGTGGATGACATACTCTTGATAAGAAAAGAGTTTCTTATGCTACGCTCGATCAATCTCCGCTTATCACAATGATTCTCCATATAGGATCAAAGTGATACCTACTAAATCCTGGGTTTTGGATCTATGAGATAGATCTAAATGGATGTTAGGATACTCACTAGATGTAGTGAGATGGTGTCAATCGATCCTAAGGAGAATCACTGGAAGTGTTCCAGGGTGATAAAGACGACTGAGTGTCAGTCACAGGCATTGTCTTTACCCTCAGTAAAGGGACGGTATGTTGGAAGAGTTCCAAGCTAGATACCGTGACATACTAGACGATAAAGGCTGGATACATCGCTACTTAAGATGCTACCAAAGAGGCTGTTTGGGTGTATATTGGTTCATGAGATGAACTATGTTCCTCCCATTGTGTGACAATGGAGTTGTGGCTTATGCCAAGGAACGCCGGTCCCATCAGTGATCCAGACATATTCTAAGGCAGTATCACTTGATCATGGAGATGGTTGATCTCCAGGAAGATCGAGGCAAGGAGAGTAGACTCAGAGGACAACACAGCGGATCCACTCACAAAGGCCTGTTCCCAGAGAGAGACTTTTATGGGATGGTTGAGTATGAGATACTGCAACCACTGCTACAGATGGCCCTAGTGCAAGTGGGAGATTGTTAGTTATATGTATGCCCTAGAGGCCATTACTATACATAGGATGTATATTGTAGTGGATGCTGGGACATATATAGGGAGGACTTTCTTGCTCGACATGATAGTATGCTATCTGGTTGAACTTTACCTTAACGTGTATGCTGATTGTCTCTCTGTTACATGTTGGTAAAGCCCTTAGGATCTGTACTTGACTACCTGGACTATGATGCGGATCATACTACTGGGGACATGGTAGTCTATAAGTACATCCTTCAAAGTCCCTAGTCGTGGGTGTATCGAGACGGGGCATCGATATACCAGAGTAGACTAGCGTGTACCTTCTCGACCCATACAGATGGGCGATGGATGATCCCATATCCATCGGTGTTTGACATCAGAGATGATATACGGGTGCTCAGTAGAGACTGGGTACACTGGACGGACTCGCCGAGAACTCCCAGATGGTATTATACCTCACGTGAGATGGCAGTTCTCTGGTGACACTGGTACAGAGTAGTCTGTTGACCCGAGATCGTCATAGAGTCTTGTGTGGTTCCCACTGTGCTTTGATTTCCATCTTACCACGTCCAAGAGGGCGTGCAAAACGGTGGTTTTTGGGTACAGTCCCGAGTCACATGGAGGCAATGAGCGATAGGAGGGGATTCGTCTCTCCCGGTATATGGGAGTTGATGTTGCGCTGTGTTCGATCGGCTATAACAGGAAGTCCCTGGCCAGGGCTGCTCAGAGAATTGCTGGTAAGTGTTACCAGTAGTTTCTCGACCCGTTATGAGCCTCATATCGACACGACTTATTGAGCTATTGGGGTCTGACGTTTACCACCCCTAGGCGAGATATGCGACATATCAGACGATCAGACCGGACTGTACGGTAGTGTTACTGGTCGGATTCACTGGAGTGTGAGCGGGCTTGCTCGTCGATCTTCAGATCGCTCAATACCCGGGTGGCCGTTACGTTTAGCAGACCGCTTGCGGCTTGTGGATGTTTGATATGATCATCATCCGCTGCCGGCGTATTGACGAGTCTTTAGAGTCCTACACAGAGGTTTCCTGGCTCAAGCGAAACGAAATAGGAGCGCATATGAGATATGTGCGGGACCGAGAATAATACGAGTATGTGATACCGTATTCTATTCTCGCGATAAATATATCGAATGGTTGTATGCGATATAACCTAGTTATCGATTCAAGCGTTGATTCGATAAGCCGATATATTGGATACCAGTCGGTTATGTGCGCATGACCGGATCATTGAATCAAGTGTTGATTTAATGATTTAATGTATAATTATATATTTGATATATTACTTTGCATTAACTAGTATCGGTTTACTTAAGATGGATTTTCTCGCTCGGATGTGCAAGTTGTATATGTGATATACTTTTGTGCATTTGATTGTATCATGTTTGATGATACATGATTGTTTGGTGTATGGTTTAAACCATGGTTGGTCAATGGTTAGGGTTTTCTTTTGCTTCATTTACTTATTTATTTATTCATTTATTTATCCATTTTGTTATTTTAGCAAAAGAAATATGATGAAGAGAAAATGGTAGCTTTATTTGTTTGTATTCTTTGAAGCTTCATGAACATTTGACCAAAGCAACCATTTTTGTCTTCTTGTCTAAACCTAACCATTCTTTAACCATGATTAACTCTCTACATCTAACCATGGTTTAGTTATGATAAGAATAGATAATTCTTTTCTTTTTCTTTATTCTTATCATAACTTTTTCATGAGCTTCTTCTTCTTCTTCAAAAACACATGAAGAAAAAGCTTCTAGTCATCAATGGTAGATTGATGATATGAGTGAGAAATCCAATTCTAAAGTATACCCACTTCCTATTTCTTCATCCTCTACCTCTTGCCAAGTAGTAGAGTGTGATTCCTTCACAAGATTTTAGGGTTTGGTGAAGGAGGAGCTTGATCTAGCGATGCCTCGACGTAGATCATCTTCGGCATGGACATCGACGACCTAGCTTGCCCATTCTCCGACGAAGTCGACTCTAGAGCCCGGATTTGATTTGGACAGCGGAGATGACCTCGTTGCGGAGCCGTGGAGGTGGATATCCGGATCTACAAAGGTTGTAATTTCCGTATCTCTTTAGTTAACTGTTAACTAGTTCTTGTTCGCCTAGATATCTAGCAAACGATCCGTACTTTAGGGTTTGTAGGCACCATAATTTTTGAAATTGCCATGGTTGATGGCTTGGGAGACCTCACTAGAGTGCCTAGGAACCCTGCACCTAGTATATCCAATATTTCATATATGTTCTTCTGCTGCAATGTTCTGTAACGAGATCATATTACTGCTTGAGATGAATGTTTATATTATATATATGAGATATATGTTATATTGCAGATTTCGTTTCAAATGTGATGCTTGTTAAGCATAATAAAATGGGACTTCATTAATGAGATTAATGAAACTAAAAGAAATCTAAGACGTTGTAGAAACTTGTTTAAAAACTAGTAGCTCTAGTTCATGCTTTGCATAGCGGTGTTCCTTGTAGAACATCCAGCACCTTATTCGATAAGGAAAGAGCCGAGATCCCTTCACCGGGTGTGACCACTTTAGCGAAAACGGCAGATGCTACACACTCGGTTTGTCTTTTGATTGCTTATATAGTTTTTGCTTTGCATAGTGGTATATATGATATACCCTGCACCTTATTCGATGAGGAAAGAGCCGACGATCCCTTCACCGGGAGTGACCTCTTTAGCAAAACTAGAAAAGGCCTCAAAAAAACATTCCATTTAAAATCACTCGATTGTACAACGATATCAACTTCATTACGCAAAGGGTTTTCTTAAAAACCTGCCGTAACCCTCCGTCATTTTAGGAAATAGAATACTTAGTATTCGTGCAGCGTTCGTTGACCATAGTTAAGGCGCAGTGTACGGTAGCTAAGTGATGTTTTCCTATATAACATATGATGTGATTAATTAGGAGAGTCATATGACTTTGTTGACCTTAGTTAAGGGTCATGTGGGTGGGTCTAATCAATCGGGAAATGAAGGGTTGAACTTGACTAGAGCCTATGATTTGTTGACCATAGTTAAGGTTATAAGTCACTAGGGGTAAAATATTATTGGGAATTTCAAGTGTTGAAATTCCCAATGAGATTTCATTCCTTCTTTGAGATAGTTGGATCCCGATACCCGCTGCGAGTAAGAGTTACTCCTGGGAGAGTTTTACACATTACAATTAGCCAATCAAGTAGGTGTCTAGAAAGGTGTCAACGGGGTTACGCCCCTGGGAAAACAACTTTTATTTTAATTAGGTCCGTGCGAAAGCGTGGGGAACCTCCCTCAAAGTACCGGCACTAGCCTGGCTGAAAGATTGGCGAACTTGTAGGGTGTAACTAATCCCGGCTAGTCTTTCCTTTTAGAGTTTGAAGGAAGATTTGACTAAAACAGTGGGAGACATCCTGATTAGATAAAATGATAACCAATCTAATCTTGTAAAAGCGCACGCTGAATGTTTTCTTCTCTCTCTCTCCTGGTTGCGACTATGTCACGCCTTAATCAAGATAATAATATGGATGTATTGACCGAACCCGCTTGTTATACTGCGCTAAGGAACGTTGGTCCCGCTCCAACTTATAATTGTTATAAGACAGAGCAGGAAATTGGGGATTACCAGAATTCCCGTGCCGCCAAAACGAAGAAAGTGCATGCTGATGCATTATCTTCGGGTGTGTTCATTACAGAGAAATGTTTCTCAATATCCTTTATGTCCTGGGTATGTGATACCGGATCAGGATCCCGCAAATGTATTCTGTTACATGGGCTACAGAAAGGTAGAGGACTGAGAACAGGTGATAAGTTTCATGAGATAGAATCGGTGCAAGTGTTGCAGCCAAATCTGTTTGTCACTATCACCCTGTATTACCAGAATACATTGATTCTGAACGAATGTTATTAGATACCGAACCTGATATAAAACATCATATCAGTCTCTTTATTAGTAAAGAAAGGATATAATTTTGTATTGTTGGATAATGTTTTGAATATTTCCAATATCAAGAGTTGATCGGTTCAGGCACGTTATCTAAAAGCATTGACGTTCTAAATCAAACTATAGTTCTTAGTATACAGAACACACACAAGAGGAAGAGTTCAGAAATGAACGAATCCTTCTTGAGGTATTGTAGACTAGGTCATATCAATGTGATCCGACTAGCTGAAGTTACATTAAGATGCATATTTAAATTTGTTTGAATTTACATCTTATGAAACTTGTCGGTTATTTCACAAAGATAAGATGACCACAGCTCTATTTATTGGAAACAGAGAAAGTGTTAGTGAACTCTTGGGATTGATACATGCTGATGTATGAAGGTCCCCTGTCTACACATGCCAAGACCGGTTCTTTGTACTTCATTATATTCACTGATGATCTTTCTAGATTCAGACATATGTTCCTGTTGAAACACAAGTCCGAAACTTTTCAGATAATCACAGAATATAAGTTAGAAGTATAGAACCAAAAACTGGGTATAAGTATTATGTCTTTTGATGAGATCAGGGAGGAGAATACTTGAGCACGGAAATCTTGGACTATTCTAAAGGAGTATGAGATTCTCTCTCAGCATTACTCCTCCGTATACACCATAACACGATGGTATATCGGGGCGGAGAAAAAACACCCTATGTGATATGGTGTGCTCTATGATGAGTACTACTGAGTTTCTTATTTCCTTTTGGGAGTTATGCACTTGAGAAGCTGCATACCTATTGAATAGGGTTCCAATCAAATCAGTTGCCTACCACTTCATATGTGATACGGAATAGGAAGAGCCCATATCTTAAGTATGTTAAGATTTGGGGTTGTCCAGCCTATGTCTAAAAGTATAATCCGGACAAGCTCGAGGCAAAGTCAGTTCTGTAGAACTTTGTTGGATATCCCAAGCATTTGCAAGGGAATATCTTCTACCTAACCGAGGAACAAAAGAAGTTTTGTTTCTCAGCATGCCACCTTTGTGAAAAGGAATTTCTTGAGAAGAAATTAGTGGTCATGAGGTAGAACTGGAAAGAGTTCCAGCTATACAAACTGCAGCAGATGATTTGGTAGAACCAAAGGATTCAATAGTTTCCAACGAACCTCAGCCTCTCCGCCGATCTAGTAGGGTTCCTCACCCACCTGAGAGATACTTCGGTTTCTCTATGACAGTGGGAGCGAGGATTGCATCATGAGATGATGACCCAACTAGTTTCGAGCAGGCCATCAGGAGTGTGACTCTCTAAGAATGGTTGGGTGCTTAGCGATCTGAAATGGAATCCTTATACACCAACAAAGTATAGACTTTGGTTGCTTTATCTGAATGGTTAAATCCCCATCAGGAGCAAGTATATCTTGAGAAGATTAATTGGTGTACATGGAAAAGTTAAGAATTTCAAAGCTATGCTTATGTCCATCCAGATCCTACTTTCCCCTGCTACATACCATGACTACGATATCTGGTTGTTGGGTGTCATGACTGCTTTTCTAAATAAAGTTTTAGAAGAGAGCGTCTATAAGTACACAGCCAGAAGGCTTCGTAGAAAGTAGGAGCAGGGGAAACGTGTGCAAGATGCTTTATAGGATAAAGCAGGCATCGCGGAGTTGGAACATCTGTTTTGATGTGGTAGTGAAAGAGTTTCAATTAATCAAAATGGTAGATGAACCTTGTATATACAAGAAGGTAGTAAGGAGTATGGTGGTGATCCTCGTAGAGTACGTGGATGATATACACTTGATAGGGAAGGAGTTTCCTATGCTACGCTCGGTCAATCTCCACTTATCACAATGATTCACCATATAGGATCAAAGTGATACCTCCTAGATCCTGGGTTTTGGATTTATGAGATAGATCCAATTGGATGTTAGGATTCTTACTAGTTGTAGTGAGATGGTATCAATGGATCCTGGAGAGAATCACTGGAAAGGTTCCAGGGTGATAAGGACGACAGAATGTCAGTCGCAGGCATTGTCTTTACCCTCAGTGGAGGGACGGTATGTTGGAAGAGTTCCAAGCTAGATACCGTGACTTACTAGAAGATTAAATAAAAGATACATCGTTACCAAGGATGCTACCAAAGAGGCAGTCTGGATAGAGATAAGTTCATGAGATGAACTTCGTTCCTACCATTGTGTGACAATGGAGTTGTGGCTTATGCCAAGGAACCCCCGTCCCATCAGGAATCTAGATATAATTCTTCGGCAGTATCACCTGAAAATGGAGATGGTTGATCTCTAGGGAGATCAAGGTTAGGAGAGTAGACACAGAGGACAATAGCGCGGATCCACTCACAAAGGCCTTTTTCCCAGTAGAGACTTTTATGGGATGGTTGAGTATGAGATACTTCAACCACAGCTTATTGTTAGGTAAGTGATACCACAACAGATGGACCTAGTGCAAGTGGGAGATTGTTAGTTATATGTATGCCCTAGAGGCCATTACTGTACGTACGATGTATATTGTAATGGATGCTTGGACATATGTAGGGAGGACTTTCTTGCTCGAAATGATAGTATGCTATCTGGTTGTACTTTATTTTAACATGTACTCTGATTGTCTCTATGTTACATGTTGATAAAGCCCTTAGGATATGTACTCGACTACTAGGACTATGATGAGATCATACTAGTGGGGCCACGGTAGTCGATGAGTACATCCTATAACTGTTCCTAGTGGAGGGTATATCGAGACAGGGCATCGATACACCAGAGTAGACTA
The DNA here is from genome assembly GCA_030015575.1 of Agapanthus africanus. NCBI lineage: Eukaryota > Viridiplantae > Streptophyta > Magnoliopsida > Asparagales > Amaryllidaceae > Agapanthus > Agapanthus africanus. Next base: position 406,711,823 of record CM057340.1, read on the forward strand.
GCGTATACGCATCTTGACCCATATGATGGGCGATGGATGATCCCATATCCATCGGTGTTTGACATCAAGGATGGTGTTCGGGTGCTCAGTGGAGACTGGGTACACTGGACGGACTCGCCGAGAACTCCCAGATGGTATTATACCTCACGTTAGATGGCAGTTCTCCGGTGACACTGGTACAGAGTAGTCTGTTGACCCGAGATCGTCATAGCGTCTTGTGTGATTCCCACTTTGCTTTGATTTCCATCATACCACGTCCAAGAAGGCGTGCAAAAAGGTGGCTTTTGGGTACAGTCCCGAATCACATGGAGGCAATGAGCGATAGGAGGGGATTCGTCTCTCCCGGTATAGGGAGTTGATGTTGTGCTGTGTTCGATTGGCTATAACTCGAAATCCCTGGCGAGGGTTGCTGAGATTTACTGGTAAGTGTTATCAGTAGTTTCTCGAACTATTATAGACCTTATATTGACACGACATATCAAGCTACTGGGGTCTGACGTTTACCACCCTAAGGCGAGATATGCGACATATCAGACGACGAGACCGGACTGTACGGGAGTGTTACTGATTGGATTCACGGGAGAGAGTACATGCTTGCTTGTTGATCTTCTGAGCGATCAATACCTGGGTAGCTGTTACGTTTAGCTGGCCGCTTGCAGCTTGTGGGTGTTTGATATGATCATCACCTACTGCTGGCGTATTGACGATTCTTTAGAGTCCTACACAGAGGTTTCTTGACTCAGGAAAAACAGAGTAGGAGCATATATGTGATATGTGCGGGACCGAGGATAATGCGATATGTGATACCGTATTATATTCTCTCGATATTTGATATCAGCTGGGTCATCGGATCAAGTGTTGATTCGATGAATCGGTAAATGATATATTAGTCGGTTATATGCGATATAGCCGGATTGTCGGATCAAGTGTTGATTCGATGATTTAATGTATAATAATATATATGATATATTAAATTACATTAACTAATATAAGCTCACTAAAAGATTCTTTTTCTCACTCGGGTAATACATTGATATATATGCGATATATGTTAATTGTATTATTTTATTTTGTTACAATAAATATTATATATGTGATATATAATATTGTAACATGATGTGGTTATTAATGCAACATGTTTAGTGGAGATTAAACATGGTTAGGGTTTGATTAGGGTTAAGCTATTCTAGAAGTTTCTAGAAGCTTTTTTTTTGTTTTGTGCAAAGATATTTGTTTAGATATTTTTGCATGATATTTCCATAACCCAACCACACCCTTTAACCTTGGTTAATTCTCTACAATGGTTACTTGAACCATGGTTGCATTTCTAACCTTATGATTACTTTGCATTATTCATCACAAAAGGATTATGATTTATTCTTCTTCTTCTTCTTTCTTCTTTTCATGGAAAAAGCTTTCTAGTTTTTTCTAAGTGATAATTATGTGTGAGAAAAAGATTATAAATGAGAGCAAAAATCCTACTTCATCATCCTCATCTATCCTTGCTTAGATGAGGGTGTTCACTTCATTTAGTGAGTGTTAGCTTGTGTTAATGAAACTTCAAGGTAGATCATCTTTGTTATCGAAGATCGGAAGCAAGCTTGCATCTTTCTCTTCGCGGAGCCTCTCGAGAGTCCGGAACACGATGATCGCAGCGAAGGGACAACAACACGGAGCTTATGAAGTGAATGACCGGATCTACAAAGGTTGTAATCCCTCTCACTTAGTGTTAAAGTGTTTAACATGCTTGTTTTCGCCTAAACTCTAGTTTAAAGATCATGTTAAGGGTTCTTCGGCACGGCTAAATTTTTAATCGGGCATGTTTGATGCCTCGTAGACCCTTGTGGCAGTGCCTAGCAACCCTACAAAGTGCATATGACATGCACGAAATCAAATAGACAGTATCGAAATCCAAAAAATGATAAACATGTGCTGCCATAGCACAAATCGATATCAAGTGCAATAGATATGCACAAATAATAAACCAACATAACGGTGTATAATATATAAATAAAGTGCAATACTGTGCACAAATGGAATATCCAGTAGGTGCAGCCATGGTGCACGAAAACAATTATCATGAAACTCAATCATCGAAACTCAAATCCAAGCGATAAAAGTGTGATACTCGGATCACGAAAAACAAATCGCAATAAATGAAATTGAGGTACACCTCCTTCAATGTCGAGAAATGCCGGTGCACCCAAAGCTGGAAAAGAGAGAACATCCGCTTGCCTCTACTCACGGTCTGGCGTCTCGGTCTCTGAATCCTTATCTTCTCTATGGTTTACCAATCTCGGAAAGCATCACGTCACTGGTGATGGCATCTGGCCCTCTAAATTTGCGCGAAACAACTGATTCTGGATGCAAATCTTTAACGCCGCGGTGTCCTAGAAAGAACCTGCTTAGGGTCTTTTCCGATCTCACCTATGCCGAACTATACGGAGGTTGGCACTCTTTACTTAAATCTTGTTCTCATATCCCGACAGCTGCGTTCTCAACATGCCTTTCCTCTTGAAATTTGGCCGTATCCAATGTCTATGCATACATAGCAATCCGCTGGCATCAACGGGGATTAACAACAGCTCGTTAATATCTCGCACGAAACTCTCGTTTCACTTGTCTTCACTATCATCCATTTCGATGTTATATCTTGCTGGCTGCGTATTGCAATTCGTTCTCGATTACAAACAATCCCTAGTCTCTCACAAGTACTCGAAACTACAAACTCAAGTATCTTCACCACTCCGTGAAAGATATCTAGCCGAACACATCCTCGGGAACTCGTCCAAATTATCGGAGGAATACACTTCACTTGTCCGTCCTCGATCAACTCACAATGCATCTGGGTTGTTAGGAATATGTATGCCTTACAGGCCATTATTGTTGATATAGTGGATGCTTGGACATATATATAGAGGACTTTCTTGCTCGACATGATAGTATGCTATCTGTTTACCTTTATCTTAACATGTAGACTGGTATTATTATACTGTCTATCTCTTATTTGTTGATAAAGCCCTTAGGATATGTACTTGACTACTAGGATTATGATGAGATCATACTAGTAGGGCCATGGTAGTCTAAAAGTACATCCTTTAACAATTCCTACTTGAGGGGATATCGAGACAGGGCATCGATATTCCAGAGTAGACTAGTGTGTGCGTTTCTTTTCCCTTGGAGGGCGATGGTTGATACCACAGCTATTGGTGTGTGATATCAAAGATTGTACACAGGTGCTTATTAGAGAATGGGTACACCGAACGGACACGCTGAGGACTCTTAGTTAGTAGTATACCTATCGTCAGATAGCAGTCCTCTGGTGACACAGGTAAACGTTAGTCTGTAGACCCAAGATCATCATAGAGTCTTTTGTGGCTCCCACTGTGCATTGATTTCCTCCCTACCACACTCAAGAGGAGACGTGCAAACTTGTGGATTTTGGGTACAATCCCGAGTCACATGGAGGAATGAACGATAGGAGGGGTTTCGTCTCTCCCGGTATTCGGGGTTGATGTTGCGCTATGCTCGATTGGCTATAACTGGAAGACCGTGGCCAGGACAGCTGCTGATATTTACTAATAAGAGTTATTAGTAGTTTCTCAAACCGTTATAGGCTAAACATCGGCATGACTTATCACGTTACTGGGGTCTGACGTTTACCACCCCTAGATATGATATGCGACATATCAGACGAAGATACCGGACTGTACGGTAGTGTTATTGACAGGCTTCATGGAGAGTATGGACGAGCTTGCTTGTTGATCTTCATAACGCTCAATCCCCGGGTAGCCATTACGTTCAGCTAGTACCGCTGAGGGCTTGTAGGTGACTGATATGATCATCACATACTAGTGGCGTATTGATGAGTCTTTAGAGTCCCACACAGAAGTTTCCTGGTTCAGGCGAAACGAAGTAGGGCACATATGTAGATATGTGTGTGGGCCTGATTAAATACGAGTATATGATACCGTATTGTAATCTGACAGTTATCCGTTATCGGTTAGGTTATATATCATATAACCAAATTATCGAATCAAATGTTGATTTGAAAATGTGATGAACAGATAAATGATATTAGTCGGTCATATGTGATATAACCGGACTATTAAATCAAGTGTTGATTTAATAATTTGATGTATATTTATATTTGACATAATTATATGTTAACTAATATCATTAGCTCCTTAATTGCTTTATTAATATATATATTTGATATATATATATATATATATATTATATGAAGCATGGCATGTTTTTCTATTTTATGAAAATAGAAAAATGAGGTGTAAAAGTGGAGATATTTTGGGTATGGTATAAGGCATGGGTATTTATCATATAATATTACTCTTGACTCACTATTCAAGCATGGTTGCAATTTAGAATTGTAATTTTATTCCATGCTTAAATAAGTAAGGAAAGATATTCATTTTCTCATTCTATGCTTTCTCCTTGTTCTTGAGTTTATGCCTTAGCCATTTTCATGTGCTCTTTCTCTCTTGCTCTCCAAATCTTCTACACCTCACCTCCAAGCTCAAAACCCTCATATTTGATGTGAATCATTGATCCTGTGAGATCTTAAGTGAGCTTTCAGAAGCCCTACTTCATCATCCTACACTTGACTAGCGATCAATTGTAGCATGTTTCCTACACTAAAAGAGTTTATTATAGAGCTAGCTTGAGCTAGAGGGATTTTGGGTGGATCGTCTTTGGCGCGAAGACCATAAAGGATGCCCGTTCAACTCGAAGAGGAGCCTAGTGGAGTCGTGTGGACTACAACCCGGAGCTAAAGAAGAAAAGGACTCGATCTATAAGGGTATAACATCTTTTCCTTCTCTCTAGTATTTCTTATTATCATAAGTAGAAACCCAAATTTTATAGTAAAGATCTTATTAGTCTAACTTAGCCCTGAAAATTTTAAAGTTTGGCATGCTTGTTGCAACTAAAAGCTCATGGTGGTGCTAAGGTAGACTTTTATGGTATCAGAGCCATGATAGAACATTTGGGTAGGTCATTACAATGTTGAAGTGTTCGATCGGTTTCGAAACCAGGCAATTCTTGAAGTTTCTGTCGAATTTTTTAAACATTGGAATTTTTTAAATTAAAAATAACCAAAAAATCATGCAAGGTTTTTTATGGAGCCTGTAGAAATTTGAACACCCAAAGCCATCAAACCATCGCGTTAGCGCGACCAAACCCCATGTTTGGCCGCGGTTCCGCGGCTAGTTACTGGCTTTGTGGTTTCATTTTTCTACTACTACTCCATTTTGCCATTTTGCACTCTCTGGATATTTTTAATGATTCTCAAGTTGTTGAGGTCTCTGGATTTTGTGGGTGTTTGCTAAATCGATCGAAAAGTTTAATGTTGTATAGATCTTGATGATATGTGATACAATTGTTAGAATCCAAATAATTAGTTTTGTGAAAGCTAGTTAGTATATTACAAACCTAGTGTATTAGTTTCGGTTAATCGGTTTCCACGAAGTTTTAATTCGGATCAAAACTCCGTCGCAATCGTGTATTGTACGTGAACACTCGCCGGGTAACTCTAGCAGACAGCCATGCCCTATAGCCGCGACTAAGTGACTGTAGGAGAACCCCGTTGCCAAAAGCACCCACTTGGGTGCTTACGGCCACGGTGTTTCGCCTTAGTGCACTTCGTCGACGGTATCAGGGGTGCGGCAAACTGCTAAAGTTTCCGATGAGTATTCGATAATGTAGTCGGGAATCCTGTTGAATTACCCGACTAAAGTGATTGAACAGTGTTTCCAATTTGAGACTAAAATACAAGGTTTATAGGTTAGGCATGAAATCCGGAATATGAGATATTCCAGGTTTATGATGTCTAAGGATATACGGATTCTAATTATTGTAGATTTCCATTTCTTTTTTGTGACTGTAAGTGTAATATGAGGGGTATCCCGATCTCATTGCTATATGTCAACGAGTTTTCGGGAAACGCATATTTACTTACGATGATGACATGTGATGTTATGTGTTGCTGGTGATATGATTTATTGGATCGTTGTGAATGAATAGCCGGGGTTTTTTTTATGTGAGATGAGAGTTTTTATTTTCATTCATGTAAAATCGGTATGTAATATTCTTTTATTAGGACACTTCCGGGTTGAGGAGAATGTCACCATTGATGTATATTATTTACTTTTCCATATTAGGATAGACCCAAGGTGGGGAGCATAAGTAACCGGGCTCTAGAGTCCAGTGGGAGACCATCTCAAGGAGTTGAGACCGGGTCTCCTAACTTTAGAATTGATAAAGTTACTTGTCGCTCTCATAGAGGTCTAGGGATGTGGGTTTGGCTATTCTTCACGACCGTGGAATCCGTGTTTTACATTACAGGCTAAATTTAAAACACGGAAATCCTACTATATCCAATATTTCATATGTTGCTTCTGCTGCTTGGTTCTGTGATGTAATCATATAACTGCGTGAGACGAATGTTATTTTATATAAATTATATGTAATAAACGCTGCTTATGTGTTGCACCCGCTCTAGTCCAGCTCCCGCTCGGCTGGTAGTTAAGTAACCTAACGGTGCATGACGGGGCCCAGTGGCGAATGCGGATAGCGTAAGCGTACGTTCTATTTTCGTTTCATTTTTCTGTAATATTTAGGAAATATTAAATGATGGGACTTCATTAATGAGATTAATGAAAAGAATGAAACCTAAAGATGTTGTATAATCAGTTTTTAAAAAACGGGTAGCTCTAGTTCTTGCTTTCCATAGTGGTATTCTTTGATGAATATCCAGCACCACATTCGATGAGGAGAGAGCCGAGATCCCTTCACCAGGATTGACCTCTTTAGCGAAAATACAAAATACTACAACCCACTCGGTTTTGTTTTTGATAGCTTCTCTAATTCTTGCTTTGCATAGTAGTATTCCTGAATATCTTGCAACTCATTCGATGAGGAAAGAGCCGAGATCCCTTCACCGGGAATGACCCCTTTAGCGAAACTAGCAAAAGCCTAAAAAACACTCATTTTCAAAATCATTAGATTCTACAACGTTATAAAGTTCATTACGCTCATGGTTTTCTTAAAAATCTGCATAGCCCTCCGTCATTTCAGATCAGTACTATTTAGTATTCTTGCTACAATTGTTGGTCAGCGTCAAGGCGTAGTGTGCGGTAGCTGATTAGTATGTGATTGGATTAGGGTAGTCGTACGACTTTGTTGGCCATCCTCAAAGGTCGTGCCGGTGGGTTTAATTCAATCAAGAAATGAAAGGGTTGAACTTGACTAGCGGCCAATGATTTGTTGGCCAGCGTCAAGGTCAAAGGAAGCTAGGGGTAAAAACCATTATCGGGAATTTCAAGTGTTGAAATTTGCAGTGAGATTGCATACCTTCTATATGATAGTTGGATCCCGATACCCACTGCGAGTAAGAGTTACTCCTGGGAGAGTTTTGCACTTTACAATTAGCTAATCAAGTAGGTGTTTAGAAAGGTGTCAACGAGGTTATGCCTCTAGGGAAATGATGTTTATTTTAATTAGGTCCGTGCGAAAGCACGGGGAACCTCCCTCGGAGTACCGATACCTGCCTGGCCGAACGATTGGCCAACCTGTAGGGTGTAATTAATCCCGGCTAATCTTACCTTTTAGTGTTTGAAGGAAGATTTGATAAAAACAGTGGGAGCTATCCTGATTAGATAAAAACCAATCTAATCTTGCAAAGAGCGCACACAAAGTTATTATCCTTGTCTCTATCCTTGTACCGACCAATGAAATGCCGTAATCAAGATAATAATTTGGATGTATTGACCGAATTTACTTATTATACTGGGCAAGGTTCCGATCTATCTTATGATTGTCATAAGTCTGAGTAAGGAATATGGGAATATTCGGATTCTCACGCCACCTGATCAGTCAAAAATACTGCATTTTTAACACGACAATTTCCCTATCTTTTGCACTTATCTAGAAGTGTTAGGTATTCATATTGCGCATATTAGCAAAACAGTCCTGAAATACCAGATTGCATTTGTTATACTCTAAAACCGACATTTCTGAGGAAATTGTGTGTTTATCATGGCATCGCATCATCCCTATATTGCGCAACAGTTGTCTCGAGAAATTGCAGGAACAAAGCCAAAAGGAGCTGATAAAAAAATACGCCAACTCAAAGGCTAAAGATCTGGTAGCAATACAGAAGGCAAATAAAAATCAATATATCAGAGAAAGGCCCATGAGACAGCCCAAACAAGTACCAGAAGAACCAAGCTATAAAGCTTCATAAGCGCCGCGGTTCCGCGGCAGGAGCGCGCTTGCGCCGCGGATCCACGGCACTATGGTGGCTTCATCAGCTCAGAATTTTTACATGTGTCTCCTATAACAACCCAAGCTTCCAGAAGATTCCCGATTCTCCACGTGGCACATCTAGAAGGCTCGGCTTAACAAACTTCATCTAGAAGCTTCTCCTCAACAAACCTTTGGAGGGAAATTCAAATCTCCTCTAACTAACTTCTGGAGGGAAATTCAAAATTCAAATCCTAGATCTAGGGTTTTGATGGTCTATAAATAGAAGCCTAGATCTAGGGTTAAACTTCTTCCTTAATCTCTAATCATTAGTTCAATCTCTAAATTCTTCAACATCTATCTTCATCTTCTTCCACAAGTCTAGTGACAAGACTTGTGCGAAACCTTAACCCTAATTCCAATCCAAATTCACGATCCCGAGTACCAAATCAAGCGAGAAGCCTTCAACCTTTTAGGAGCGGAGCCGATCTTTAATTGAGAAAGTGATTCAAGCCGATCCGCGACTCACGGAGACGAGCGAAGCCAAATCGACGATCGAGTTCTTCCTCTTATAGTTCTTGAGCGATTGTAATGAAATTGTTGATATAAATAAAAGGTGAAATTCTTTAATCTTGCTTTCTTTAAATTCTTGCATCATGATTCGATCTCAATTTGTAATTGTATTTTCTTGTTGTGATGTTTGAATAAAACTCTGCTCGTCAAGGAGTCGAGAAGATCAATAGAATGATGATGTAACAAATCTTAAAACGATTCTTAAGTCCTACGAGCTTTGTAAACCCTAGCAAGTTCAAGAATCGATGACCTAGTTTCGTTGCGATGCTTTCTTGATTGTTATCGCTCGAAATTAGGGATCTACGATCGTTTCTTGAATTTACTAGAGGCTAGAATGTGAATGATATCGACGAAGGAACAAGGGATAAATGATGAAACCCTAGTTTCACTAGAAATCCCTAATTCTCGTCGATCATCATCGATCTAGTATTAATTCATCGAAGGATAAGAATACGTCATTGTGAGATTGCATCACATCTATAGATCCGATCGATTCCTACGAGCTACACTTCGAATCTTGATTGTTGGTTGGAAATCATCCCAAATTACCACTTCTTGATTTTAATGCTTTCTTAGATCTAGATATTTTCTCTTTCTTGAAATGCAATTTTATAAATCATGAATTGTTTTCTTTTCTTTTCCTTAAATTTTCGATTCATCTAATTCAAAAGACGAACGATCACACTTTCCCTGTGGATGATCCGCACTTACTAACGCGCTACATTCGACACCGTTATTGATTGCGGTCAAATATTTTTGGTTGTGATTTCTTTACAATTTTCCAACAACGACACATCCTAAAAAATCATTCAATCAAATGGCGCCGTTGCCGGGGATCGCGCGCTAATTCGTTTTATATTGAAATTTGAATTGGAAGATTTATTCCATTGTAATTTTGTAATCAAAATTCGCGCAAAATCTAAACGATTTGTTGTGGTGTTTTGCAAGGAAAATCTGGAGTTACTGTGCAATTGAAATAATTTTTCGAAAATTCCAGAGTGCTGAAGGAATCGACAGAAAGCTGCTGTTAAATTTTTGAACAGAGATCATCACCTATGGCCGCGCACCCGCGGTCTAAGCGCCCTTTTTGCGGCGGTTCCTCGCCTAGTTGAAGGGACCACTACACCATTTTTTCTCTGTAAGCTTCTATCTTTCTTAGCTCTCTCTCTCTCAGCTCCAATTAACAAATTTCTGCAGGCTTCTTTGCAAAAATCGCAGTGCCGCAAAAAGAAAATTAAAATTGGGCGTGTTTTTTTGTTTCTTGGTTGTTTGCATTATAATACAGATATTAAGGGCACGGCCAAATCCAAATTAGGTGGGGAGTTCATTACCCTTCCTAGGCCCCGAAAATCACAAAACTTGCATCCGCATTGACCCACATTAACTAAAAAATATCTAGAGATGACTCTAAGGACCGTCGCGCTCACTTAGGACAAGAGAAGGCCGTAGGTAATTCATTGCTTATCTGCGTTTCTTTTGTGGTGTCTAAGGCAAGTGTGTCGAAGGCTAATGGTTACTTAATTAGGCCCACTACTTACGTAGTGTAGAACCTCCCACTTACCTGGCCACAGGAGAGACAAAGAGGCGGTAGAGGATTTATCCTGCGACTTGTCTTTTGGCAGTTAGGAGCGGTCTAGAGCCTGACCTAGGTGACTACTAGATTTTAGGGTTGTTTGTTGCATTTATTGTGATCGCATCATTTTTTCAAAAATCCGTATATTTTCAAGACAAACACTAACACTTCATTTCCCCTAATTATAAATCACGCTGCCACTTGTACTAACCTTTTTTAGTGCAAGATAGGCTGGACAACAGGATTTTAGTGCCTGTTTAGTCTGCGTCCTTTCGATCGACCCAAAAGTCGGTATTTCTCCATTAACCTCTTCTTTACCCACCACCATACCCATTTCGATGGACGATTCTCCATCGAACTTCTTTACCACTACTCTGCCGCCGTACGTTGGTGCGCAGAATCCACCCCGCATCTCTCTCCAAGAGAGGTGATATCCTACACGAGCTCCCTTTTCCACCTGTCTTTCCATTCCACCAGCCAACGGGGAAAATTTTGAAATAAAACCCCAATACATCAACCTTCTACCAAAATTTCACGGTCTCGAGTCTGAAGACGCATATGCCTTTATCACCAAATTTGAAAATGTATGTGCAATGATGGGTACCTCACAGCTTTCTATGGATGCTATGCGTCTACATCTTCTCCCATTTACCTTGTGCGATATAGCCGAGAAGTGGCTGTATAATACTACCGCACATTGCATTTCAAATTGGGAAGAATTCGTCAAAGCATTCCTTAAGAAATTCTACCCACATCATAAGACAGCTCGAGTCCGCAGCGAAATGAATCAATTCACCCAGCTTCCAAATGAAACATTTTCACAATGTCTTGAACGCTTCAAGGATCTGTTAGTCCAATGTCCACATCACGGCATCCTGAGATGGGAATTGTGCCGAATCATTTATGAGGGCATTAATCCTAACACAAGACAGACCCTTGAATCCATGTGTCAAGGCAACTTTATGACCAAAGATGATGGGGAAGCCCGGAAATTCTTAGAAGATTTCGCTGAAAAATCGTTACAGTGGGAGGGTGTGAGTCACTCGTCTAGGGATGGCAATGATATTTCCATTGGAGTTAGAGCTGAAATTTAAGCTTTACACAAGAAACTCGAGACTATGGAAAATAAATTTTTAGCCGCCGCCCTAAATCAAATGTCACTCTCCAAAACTGTATGTGGATGCTGTTCTGATCCTTCTCACTTGACGGGAGAATGTCCACGAAATTCTCCGTTTCAAGGTCATGAGCATACCAATGCCGCATTTCAAAGACCTAGAAACAATCCATTTTCTTCCACATATAATCAGGGTTGGAGGAATCACCCTAACTTTGCTTGGAACCAATCACAATCTCAAAGCACGGTTCCAACCCAAAACAATTTCCAAAGGGTCCTTCCTCCACAACATCAACCACCACTTTCATTGAGTCAGCACCCCTTCCAATCACAAAACTTCCAAAATCCGGCCAACACTTTTGCACCACATGAAAACTCATTGCAATTGACCGGTACAGATAATACCTCTGCACTAGCACAAACTTTGGATAATTTCATGAAACAATCCATCCAAGGGACGGAATGTTTGCAATCTTCCATCGAGAATGTGATGAAGATCATTGTCTCTCAAAATGAGAATATCAAATCGATGGAAGCACAAATTGCACAACTAAAAGCCGAAATGAGTGCAAGAGAGAAAGGGAAACTTCCAGCTCAACCTTTATCCAATCCTGGCTATTTACATCATGTGGATGCAATCACGTTGAGATCTGGAAGAGTGCTTGACAATCACGTTGGGGAAGAGATTGATGACACAGAAAAATCTATCCATGACACCCCGGCTGAAACCTTTCCTTCCACTTCTACTTCTAATTCTGACCCCAGTTCTTCTACCCCACCACCTTCTTGCGAGCCTATTCTTCGTTTCCCAAAAGGCTCGCCACCTCAGCCCATCTCTTCTAGTCCTCCACAGATGATCCCCACTTCTATTTTGGGATCAGGTCCACACACACTTCCTTCTCCTATGATGGACCCAGCGCTTATTACTAAAGCACCTTATCCTAATCGGTTAAGGGCTAACACATCGAGTCCACATATGGAGAAGATCATGGACATTTTTAAGCAAGTTAACATCAACATCCCTCTCCTAGATGCTATCCAACAAGTTCCGTCCTATGCGAAAACTCTTAAGAACTTGTGCACTAGGAAGAGGAAGACTCAAGTGCCCAAGAGGATATTCATGGCAAAGACTGTAGACACGGCTTTCCCCCAACAATTACCGAGGAAACGTAAGGATCCTGGATATCCTACTATTTCCATTTCTGTTAGGGAAAAACACTTTAACCGTGCTCTACTAGACCTTGGCGCTAGTGTTAACTTGCTTCCATACTCGGTTTACGAGCAATTAGGTATCGGAGAGTTGAAGCCAACCCATTGCACTCTCCAGATGGCTGACCGATCAATCCCAAACCTAGGGGTGAACTGGAAGTTGTGTTAATAAAAATCGGGGAATTTATCTTCTCTGTGGACTTTATTGTAATTGATACATAGCCTGTAGCGAACCCACGGAATCAAATTCCGGTGATTTTAGGTCGCCCTTTTTTGGCCACTTCCAACGCTATCATCAACTGTCGTAATGGTTCTATGACCCTATCTTTCGTGAATAGGTCAATAGAGCTGAACATTTACAAGTTGGGAAGTGTACCCTCTGAACCAACTGCTCAGGTTTGTTCTGTCGACTTAATGGATGTCGACAGCAGCGAATTTGATGATCCTCCTGATACCGATCTAGACTCTTTTCATATGTTGTTGTTTGACCCAACTATGTATCATACACATACGGACTCTTCCACTGAGATGTCCGGGTCAACAATCAGCACTGATGATGAAATGCTTTTAGAGTCTGAAGATCACCCCGCACTTTGTGATGACATTATTCATTGGGGTATTGATGGAACATTTGAGGAAATCTTCGCTGATGAACTCGCATTTTTAAATGACACGGGTGTTGAGATAAATCATCTCCCAATCAATGAAATTGAACTTCCACCCCTTCTTTTGAACTGTAAAAAGAATGCGAGTAATCCATTACATACACTGCATCGTCTCTCCAAAATGAGACGCACCTACATTCTATTCCACCACTTACCCTTTCCCCACTTCTTCATCCACCAACCAGAGCACTGCATTGACAAAATCTTTGAATGGTTGGTGTTAACCTTCGGTCTTTGCAAAGCTTGGCATCGACCAATGATTTGTGACCCCCTCATGTGATTTTCAAAGCTTAACATTGCATAACTCAAGTTTGGGGGGGCATTTTTTCTGTCTCTTGAAAAGAAAATTTTTACACAAAATGATAAGCCAAGAATAAGTTTGGGGGAGGTTCTTCACTTAAATATTTTGCCCCCGATAATAAATTCCTCCCAAGCTTACAGGTTTTTCGAGACATAGCAGATGGCAACAGTGATGACAATGTTGAAAACAAGTTTGGGGGAGGTTTGTGCTTATTTTCGCATCATTTGCATATTACTTTGCATAAGCACAAAACATTTTTGAAAACCTATAAAAATTTAAAATTTTTCAAAACTATAAAAATATTTTTGTACATAAATAAGATAATAAAAGATTAGATAGTGAAAAATTACATCCATGAGATTAGAAAAATTTAAGAAAACCAAGAAAATTAGAAGTTTTCTTATACGAACTAGTAATAAGTAGTTATGACCCGTTGTCCCAAGGGTTAGTAAGATGAAGGACGTCACTAATCTGAGGATAAAAATAAGTCTGAAAAATAGTTTCTATTCTGGAAGCCAAACATTTTGAACGTTGATACCCTGCTATTCGCACTTACACACGTCTTGAAGCCCGGGATAGTAGAGGATACCTTGAAATGCTCTTGTCTTAAAGCCGATGTATGAAGGAAATTAAAAAAAATGAAGAAAATATAAAGTGGTGAGAAAAATGGACACTGGTTTTGTTATCACCAAGGGCAATAAAAAATATATAGCGAGGGTGCCTCTTCACCTAGTGCCCTAAGGCCAACTGGTCTGGGAGTCACTGCTATGCCTGAGATGGTGCAAGACGAAGAAAATACACCAAATAAGCAAGCACATGAGTAATCGGTCGGTTAGTACCTCAAGAAGTATTAACGGTCGCATGAAAGTGTGTGAGCAATCTAATCTAGATATTCATTAATCAAAAAGTACTGAGGCTGATGGGCAAGAGTATGATAGCTTGAATTGAATTCTCTGGGTGTAGGGATGTCCTTTACACACACGTAGGGTGATATGATCGATATTTGGAAGAAAGATAGGAATGAAGAATAAGACGATGTTTTATTGAGGGAGGACGTGATTTCTGACATCTTTTCATGACCATTAAGATAGGGCTCATGACAACCAAAACGCTAGCTTAGTTGGAAACCATAATTTTCAAGGCTTTTCTTTTACAATTCTTCTCTTTAAATGTAATATTCACGGTCTTCCTTTTATTATTGGATTTTGTGGGTGCAATCCGCTGAAAACCCTCAAGAGACAACACTCCTCCTACTAGGGACACTTAGAGGTTTAAAGGCTTGTTGCACGTGCTTAGTGCAATCGTGTTGCCTACGAAAGTGTGCTAGTTAGTTTTTCTCTTTCTTTATTTTCTCCTTCTCTTTTTAATAAAAAGTTCGCTCGAGACGATCGAAAATAAGTTTGGGGGAATTTGATCAGTCGAAATTACTGCATTTTTAACACGGCAATTTCGCTATCTTTTGCACTCATCTAGAAGTGTTCGGTATTCATATTGCACATATTAGCAAAACAGTCCTCAAATACCAGATTGCATGTATTATATTTTAGGTCCACGTTACCTCTCCCGGTAATTTCGGGGTTGCGAAAACGGTAAAACAAAATTTTTTCTTGACTTGGTAACATGGACCGTAAAAGCCGGATCTTTGCTAAACTAGAAACTAGCAAACTACAAGAGGTGTTAACTACTATGCCGTAGAAATTATACCTTACGATACCGGTCATTCGGGTCTTCATTCCTCTGTCCCGCTCGTCGATCCATACTCCGAGGGTTGATCCGGACTTTGGTCACCTCCGCGGCCTTCTTAAGTCGAAGACGATCCACCCGAGAGTTGTAACCGAGCTCCACCTCGAGCCGAGGCAACTAGGGCAACAAGATCGCTAGTCTTGATACCCTAAGTTGTGTAGAAGAGAAAGATGGAGGTATTTGTCTATGTGAATTCTTTTTTTTTTCTCAACACATGAGATCAAAAGAATTTATGAAGAGGAGGAAGATGAAGGAGGTCAAGCAACCATGGAGCTCTTTCTTTCTTCTCACTTCTAAGAGAGAGAATGAGAAAAGAGAAATGAAAAGCTTAACCCAAGAAAATGAACATGGTTGCAAAATAATACTTAACACCATCATTACAAATCCTATCATGATAAAGTTGATGCTACATTGATTTGACCATTTTCATAATCCAGTGACCATTTTCATAATCCAAAATGAAAAAGAAAACCAAAGAAGAGTGTAGACCTCTTATGAAGGTCAATGGTCAACTTTGGTTAACGGGTCAACAAAGTCAAGAGTGGTCAAGGTGGTCAAATGGTCAAAGCAATTAGCCATCACATAATTATCACTAAAAGGATTAGTAAATAATGTCTCCGGCTCATAATGGTTTTGACCGAACGAATTGCCAAAACCCTAATGAGCCCACCTCAAAATGGATTTGACCGAATCAACTGTCAAAATCATAATGAGCCTGCCACATAACGGTTTTGGCCGAACCAACTGCCAAAACCCTAATGAGGCACCTCCTCCTTCATCGCTCCTCAAAACTGTGCATACACACCCGCATCCGCATTCCGTCGAATGCGAATGCAAAGAAGACAAAACAAATCCATCTGTGCAATACTAGGATCCGGCTTAAACCAAAGCCCACTAGTATTGCCTGCCCGAACAGCATACGCACACAAGTGTACGTAAGTGATCGCAGCCCTGCCGTAAAACCATACGGCCTCTACACGTTTCGCTCAGTGCAGGGAAACTCTTTGTGTGGGAATCTAAAGACTCGACACAACGCTGGCAGTGGGTTTAACCACAGACCGCAAGCGGCACTAGCTGTACGTAACGGTCCCCAGGTAGATGTCGATAAGAAGGCCGATGAGGTAAACCCATCCGAACTCCTACTGAGACTGTATGTGACAATCATCGTACAGTCCGGTCTGTTCGTCTGATACATCGCATGGCGGGCCTAGGGGGTGGCGAACGTCAGTCCCCTAATAGCGGTACAAGTCGTGTCGGAGTGTAGCCCAGAACACCCTGAGACATCACTGGAAACCTACCAATATATCTCGCTAGCCCTGGCCAGGGACTTCGTGTAATGGCTCTCCTAGACACAGCGCGATATCAACCCCCAATACCGGGAGAGACGAATCCTGTCTAACCGTCACTGCCTCCAAGTGGTTCGGGACTGCACCTAACTACTACCTGTTTGCACGACTCAGTAGAGCCGTGGTAGGGTAGTAATCAAAGTGCAGTGAGAACACACTCGAGGCGAAGTGACAGTGTCAATTCAGCGGACTAATCTGTACTCATGTCACCTGGGAATTTTTAACTGACGATAGGTATAATACCAACCAACAGTCCCCGACGAGTCCTGTCCAGTGTACTCGTAACCTAACGAGCACCCGCATACTATCTCAAGTACGATGTACTGACGGCTGTGGGACAGACCGCCTCCCGCACTGGGATGAGAAGCACATACGCTAGTCTACTCCTGAGTATCGATGCCCTGTCTCGATAATCCTATGACTAGGGACGTGCATAAGGATGTGCTTGTGGACTACCCAGCCCCCATGAGTGTGATCGCCATCACAACGCCGGTAATCAAGCAAAAGATCCTAAGTGCTCTACCAATGCGTATAGCTGATATAATAAAAGAAACACATGTACACATTAAAGCAGAGACAAACCAAGTAACATACTACTATTTCGAGCAAGATTGTATATACAACTGTGAATATCCCAAGCTTCCATCAAGTAATATACATACTAGTATGATACAGTAATGGCCTCTAGGGCATATACACTAACAATCTCCGACTTGCACTAAGGCCATGTACTGGCGTATCGAAGACCTATCATCTCGATCAGCCGCTCGAACTGAGTCTGGGGTAAGGTCTTCGTGAATGATCTGCCGTGTTGTCTTTTGTGTCCACTCTCTGTACCTCGATCTCCTGGCGATCAATGATCTCCCTAATCAGGTGATACCGCCTTAAGATGTGTCTGGATTTCTGATGGGGCCTTGGTTCCTTCTCTAAAGCTATAGCCCCATTGTTATTGCAATACAAAGGTATTGGGTCAACAATAGACGGAACCACCTGAAGTTCACTAATGAACTTCTTCATCCAGACCACCTCTTTTGCGGCATCGCTTGCAGCAATGTATTCAGCCTCCATCGTTGAGTCTGCGACGGTATCCTGTTTGGAACTCCTCCAACATACCGCCCCTCTGTTGAGGGTAAACACAAAACCCGAGACAGACTTGCTGTCATCTTTGTCACTCTAGAAGCTTGAATCGGTAAAGGATTCGACCCGGCGGTCTCCATTACCGTAAACCATGAACATCTCCTTAGTCCTTCTCAGGTACTTGAGAATGTTCTTCACTGCTGTCCAGTGGTCCTCACCTAGGTCTGACTGATACCGGCTCACCACGCTCAGCGCGTAAGCTACATCTGGTCTTGTACATAGCATCGCATACATTATAGATCCTACCGCCGAAGCATAGGGTATAGTGCTCATGCGAACCCTCTCCTCGTCAGTCTTAGGAGACATCTTCTTTGAGAGGGTAATTCCGTGCAATGCGGGTATGTTACCGTGCTTGGAATCCTCTATAATAAATCTTTTTAGTACGGTCTCTATGTACCTGGACTACGAAAGTCCTAGTAGTTTCTTGGATCTATCTCTATAGATCTTGATCCCCAGAATGTACGAGGAATCACCCAGGTCCTTCATGGAGAACCGTTGTGACAAAAATAGCTTGACCGATGTAGCATAGGAATGTCATTTCCAATCAAAAGAATGTCGTCGACGTACAAGACTAGGAATACGACAGTTCGTCCTACAATCTTCTTATAGACACAAGGTTCATCTTCATTTTTGATGACATCAAATTCCTTGATTTCCTCATCAAAACAGATGTTCCAGCACCACGATGCCTGCTTTAATCCATAAATGGATTTAAGCAACTTGCACACCTTCCCGCTGCCCCCACTATCTACGAAACCTTCTAGCTGATCCATGTAATCGTACTCTTCCAAACAGCTGTTTAGAAAAGCCGTTTTAACGTCCATCTGCCAGATTTCATAGTCATGGAAGGCAGCAATGGCAAGTAAGATCCTAATGGATTTGAGCATAGCCACCGGAGAAAAAGTTTCGTTATAGTCGAAACCAGGTCTTTGACGAAAACCTTTTACAACGAGTCTAGTTTTATAAGTTTCCACCTGCCCATCTACACCAAGTTTCCTTTTGTAGATCCATTTGCATCCAACGGGTTTTACCCTAGGTGGAGCAATATCCAAGGTCCACACTTTATTGGTATACATGGACTCCATTTCGTATTGTATTGCTTCCTACCACTTATCAGAGTCTCTACTGATAATGGCCTGCCTGAAACTGGTAGAGTCATCTTCTTCCAAGATGCAACCCTCTCGATCCCCGTCTTTGAGAAAACCGTAGTATCTCTCAGGCGGATGAGAAATCCTACCAGATCTGCGGAGTGGCTAAGGTTCGTCTTGGGTTATTGAAGTCTGAGGTTCTGTCAAATCTTCAGTTTCATTTTGTGGTCGCTGAATTTCTTCCAGTTCTACCGAACTCCCACTTGTTTCTTTCGTAAGAAATTGCCACTCTAAAAAGGTGGTCTGGCGAGATACAAACACCATCTGTTCCTCGGTGTGGTAGAACAGATATCCTGTGGAGTTCTTAGGATATCCCACAAATTTACATAGAACTGAACGTGCCTGAAGTTTGTCGGATTTTGTACTTTTACATAGGCCGGACAACCCCATATCTTAATACGTTTAAGATACGGCTTTTTACCAATCCATATCTCGAACGGTGTCATAGGCACAGATTTAGACGGAACATCGTTCAGTAGATATGCTGCTGTCAATAGCGCATGTCCCCAAAATGAAAGAGGTAACTCGGCATAACTCATCATGGAGCGAACCATATCCAGTAGGGTACGATTCCTCCGCTCCGATACACCGTTGTGCTGTGGTGTATAAGGGGGAGTAAGCTGAGAGAGAATACAATTCTCTTTTAAGTAATCTAGGAATTCCGTGCTTAAGTACTCCCCTCCTCTATCAGACCGGAGGATCTTGATACTTTTGCCAGTCTGGTTCTCTACTTCGTTTCTGAATTCCTTGAATTTCTCAAAAGATTCAGATTTGTGTTTCATAAGATACACATATCCGAATCTAGAGAGATCGTCAGTGAATGTGATGAAGTACGAAAACCCACCCCTCGCATGTATAGACATTGGACCACACACATCAATGTGTATGAGTCCCAAGAGCTCTGTTGCTCTTTCTCCATGTCCGGGGAACGGAGATTTGGTCATCTTCCCTTTGAGACAAGACTGACAAGTTTCATAAGATGAATACTCGAATGCATCCAAGAGTCCATCTTTATGCAACTTTCTTAGTCTTTTTCTCTCCGATATGACCAAGTCTACAATACCACAAGTAGGATTCATTCGTATCTGAATTCTTCCTCTTGCGTGTGTTTTGTACATTGAGAACTGTATTCTGATTTAGAACGTAGATACCATTACACAGTGTACCTTCTGCACCCAGTACCTTATGAAGGTAAATGTTCATGATATTTCTATCAAGAACAAAGTTATATCCATCTTTATCGAGTAAAGAAACTGATATGATGTTGCAAACCATGGAAGGTACATAGTTGCAATCGTTCAAAATCATAGTCTTGCCATTTGGCAATACAAGGTGATATTCGCCGATGGCTGTAGCATTAACTTGTGCTCCGTTCGCTACTCTTAGCGACATATCACCAGGTGCAACTTTCCTACTTTTTCTCAGTCCCTGCAATAAATTACAGATATGAGATCCTGATCCGGTATCAAGTTCCCAGGAGGTAGGACTGACCGTAAAACAGTTCTCAATTACAAGAACACCTGAAGTAGATGCAAAACCATGCTTCTTCTTCAACTGGGTATCCTTGGAATCCATACAATCCTCTTACCCTTGCTCATACTTATGACTATTGTCACAAGTTAGAGCCGAATCAACGTTCCCCAGCCCCGAATAAGAATTCGGATCGGTCAAGCGATACATTTTATTATCTTGATTAGGGCGTGAAATGGTTGCTACCTGGAGAGAGAGAAAAGAAACACTCAGCTTGCGCTCTTGCAAGATTAGATTGGTTTATTAGTTTATCTAACCAGGATGGCTCCCACTGTTTCCTCAAATTCTTCCTAAAACCTTTTAAAAGAAGAACTAGTCGGGATTTAATTCACGTCACAATACTTGCTTAACATTTCAGCCAGGTTAGTGTCGGTACTTCGATGGAGGTTTTCCAACGCTTTCGCGAAGTTCCTTAATTAAGTAACCTCTTTTCCCTGGGGGCATAGCCCCGCTAACACCTTTCTAGACACCTACTAGGTTTATAGCATTGATCGTTAAGTGAAATAATCTCCCGAGAGTAATCCAACTCATCAGTGGGATCGGGATCCAACTATCATTGTGTGATGACCTAGATGGAATCCACTCTAGTCACCACACTCCAGAAGATATGCTAAATCTGCAAGTTTCAGTTTCTTTAGAAACTCCCGATGTGGTTTTTGCCCCTAGGACCCAAGTGACCTTGACTGAGCCAACATATCAAAGGATCCTAGTCAAGTTCAACCCGTCATTATCTTGACTGCATTAAACCCACCCGTACGAGTCCTTGACTGAGCCAAAATGACCGCACGACTGTCCTAACCAATCACTTTGTATCTTACGGAAAAATATTACATAGCTACCGTACACTACGCCTCGGCTGAGCACGAAATACGTAGCACGAATACTAAGCAATATTAATCCGAAACGACGGAGGGCTACGACTGGGTTTTTGCGAAAACCCGTTAACGTAATGAACTTGATATCGTTGAAGGAACGTGATACCCTTTTTGAAAATATAGTGACGAAAACTTTTGCTAAAGAGGTCACTCCCTGTGAAGGGATCTCGGCTCATTCCTCGTCGAATGAGGTGCAGGATATTCCGAACTGAATACCTCGATGCAAAGCAAGAATAATCGACTATAGTGAAGTTATTACCCTGACGCAAACTTTTGTCCAAGGGGTCACTCCCGATGAGGGGATCTCGGCCTTTTCCTCGTCGAATGAGGCACTGGGCATTCATAACCGAATACCTCGATGCAAAACAAAAGTGAACGTCCTTGCAATAACAGCTTTTTGAAAAAATTGTTCCAACAACGCCTTTTAGGTTTATTTTCTTGCATTAATTTAATGCGACCCATCAATTAATCCTACCATTGCAGAAAACAACCAAAATATGGCGTACGCTTATGCCATCCGCATTCGTCATGGAGCCTCGTCATCACCCGTTAAGTTACTTAACTAACGACAGAGCGGGGGCTGGACTAGCGCGGATTAAAAACATAAGCAACACCTAAATAGATATCATATATAGATATATAGCAATGATAGCCAATCCAGATCACAGATAAACACTTTGGATATACTAGGAACCCGCGATTCGTTCGAGCATGCAACGGAAAGCGGATTACACTGTCGCGATGAATAGCCAAAACCCCATCCTAGATCCCTACGGGTGCGGCAAACTACCCGCCAAGTACCCGAAGTAAAGAAACCTCCCTCAACGACGTGAGTAAGCCACTCGGCACTTCGAGATACCCGGTAGTTTGTGCACCCCAGCTTGGGTCTATTTTAGGAGCAAAAACAGTAAAAAGAAATTATACAATGACGGCTACAACCCCGACCCGGTTGTGCGGCCATACAAATAATATTACATCAATTTACAAATTTTACAATGAATGAAAGAAAAAGAAACTCTCATCTCACATCCACCCCGGCTATTCATCCGCGACAATCCAACGAGTTCATATACACAAAACATCAGCATTAGAGATCACCGATATGTATAACCCCCACTAATCGACGTATAGCGATTAGTAGACGTTCAATACATATATCACATCACAGAAAATATCCATTAGCTAAAGTCTACGGAATATCGATCAAAAATACGGATTTGTAACCACCCGAAAAATCAATTTGCTCTCTGGAAAATCTGGGCAGAAACAACATGTAATAAAAATCCAAAAACAGCCTAAATAGAACACTGCAGCAAAACGGAGCTGCGGCCGAGTCAACTCGGCCGCGGTTCCGCGGTGAGTTGGCCGAGTCAGCTGCTCATTTTTGCTGTGTGTTTTATAAAAACCCTGAGAAGATTTTTCATGTATGTTAAATTATTTTTTGAACAGTATAAAAAATCGACAGAAACTTGGGTTTTCTCGGGCGTGTTTTGTGACTTTTTTCCGATCGATATTCTAAACACTTTGCTAACTTGCTATTTTATGTTTAGCTAGGCTCTGATACCACTGTTAGGTCCACGTTACCTCTCCCGGTACTTTCGGGGTTGCAGAAACGGTAAAAACAATATTTTTCTTGACTTGGTAACATGGACCGTAAAAGCCGGATCTTTGCTAAACTAGAAACTAGCAAACTACAAGAGGTGTTAACTACTATGCCGTAGAAATTATACCTCACGATACCGGTCCTTCGGGTCTTCATTCCGCTGTCCCGCTCGTCGATCCATGCTCCGAGGGTTGATCCGGACATTGGTCACCTCCGCGGCCTTCTTGAGTCGAAGACGATCCACCCGAGAGTTGTATACCGAGCTCCACCTCGAGCCGAGGCAACTAGGGCAACAAGATCGCTAGTCTTAATACCCTAGGTTTTGTAGAAGAGAAAGATGGAGGTATTTGTCTATGTGGATTCTTTTTTTTTTCTCAACACATGAGATCAAAAGAATTTATGAAGAGGACGAAGATGAAGGAGGTCAAGCAACCATGGAGCTCTTTCTTTCTTCTCACTTCTAAGAGAGAGAATGAGAAAAGAGAAATGAAAAGCTTAACCCAAGAAAATGAACCATGGTTGCAACATAATACTAAACACCATCATTACAAATCCTATCATAATAAAGTTGATGCAACATTGATTTGACCATTTTCATAATCCAATGACCATTTTCATAATCCAAAATGAAAAAGAAAACCAAAGAAGAGTGTAGACCTCTCATGAAGGTCAATGGTCAACTTTGGTCAACGGGTCAACAAAGTCAAGAGTGGTCAAGGTGGTCAAATGGTCAAAGCAATTAGCCATCACATAATTATCACTAAAAGGATTAGTAAATAATGTCTCCGGCTCATAATGGTTTTGACCGAACGAATTGCCAAAACCCTAATGAGCCCACCTCAAAATGGTTTTGACCGAATCAACTGTCAAAACTCTAATGAGCCTGTCACATAACGGTTTTGGCCGAACCAACTGCCAAAACCCTAATGAGGCACCTCCTCCTTCATCGCTCCTCAAAACTGTGCATACACACCCGCATCCGCATTCCGTAAAATGCGCATGCACAGAAGACAAAACAAATCCATCTGTGCAATACTAGGATCCGGCTTAAACCAAACCCACTAGTATTGCCTGCCCGAACAGCATATTCACACAAGTGCACGTAAGTGATCGCAGCCCTGCCGTAAAACCATACGGCCTCTACACGTTTCGCTCAGTGCAGGGAAACTCTCTGTGTGGGACTCTAAAGACTCGACACTACGCTGGCAGTGGGTTTAACCACAGACCGCAAGCGGCACTAGCTGTACGTAACGGTCCCCAGGTAAATGTCGATAAGAAGGCCGATGAGTTAAACCCATCCGAACTCCTACTGAGCCTGTATGTGACAATCTCCGTACTGTCCGGTCTGTTCATCTGATACATCGCATGGCGGGCCTAGGGGGTGGCGAACGTCTGTCCCCTAATAGCGGTACAAGTCATGTCGGAGTGTAGCCCAGAACACCCTGAGACATCACTGGAAACCCACCAGTATATCTCGCTAGCCCTGGCCAGGGACATTGTGTAATGGCTCTCCTAGACACAGCGCGATATCAACCCCCAATACCGGGAAAGACGAATCCTGTCTAACCGTCACTGCCTCCAAGTGCTTCGGGACTGCACCCAACTACTACCTGTTTGCACGACTCAGTAGAGCCGTGGTAGGGTAGTAATCAAAGTGCAGTGGGAACACACTCAAGGCGAAGTGACAGTGTCAAGTCAGCGGACTAAGCTGTACTCATGTCACTTGGGAACTTTTAACTGACGATAGGT
This sequence comes from Agapanthus africanus, assembly GCA_030015575.1. Taxonomy (NCBI): domain Eukaryota; kingdom Viridiplantae; phylum Streptophyta; class Magnoliopsida; order Asparagales; family Amaryllidaceae; genus Agapanthus; species Agapanthus africanus. The sequence goes on from CM057340.1 coordinate 406,736,648, forward strand.
ATAATACCAACCAACAGTCCCCGACGAGTCCTGTCCAGTGTACTCGTAACCTAACGAGCACCGGCATACTATCTCAAGTATGACATACTGACGGCTGTGGTACAGACCGCCTCCCGCACTGGGATGAGAAGCGCATACGCTAGTCTACTCCGAAGTATCGATGCCCTGTCTCGATAATCCCACGACTAGGGAGGTGCATAAGGATGTGCTTGTGGATTACCCAGCCCCCACGAGTGTGATCGCCATCACATCGCCGGTAATCAAGCAAAAGATCCTAAGGGCTCTACCAATGCGTATAGGTGATATAATAAAAGAAACATATGTACACATTAAAGCAGAGACAAACCAAGTAGCATACTACTATTTCGAGCAAGATTGTCTATACAACTGTGGATATCCCAAGCTTCCATCAAGTAATATACATACTAGTATGATACAGTAATGGCCTCTAGGGCATATACACTAACATTATACTCTAAAACCGACATTTCTGAGGAAATTGTGTGTTTATCATGGCATCGCATCATCCCTATATTGCGCAACACTTGTCTCGAGAAATTGCAGGAACAAAGCCAAAAGGAGCTGATAAAAAATACGCCAACTCAAAGGCTAAAGATCTGGTAGCAATACAGAAGGAAAAATAAAAATCAATATATCAGAGAAAGGCCCATGTGACAGCCCAAACAAGTACCAGAAGATCCAAGCCACAAAGCTTCATAAGCGCCGCGGCTCCACGGCGGGAGCGCGCTTGCGCCGCGGATCCGCGGCGCTATGGTGGCTTCGTCAGCTCAGAATTTTTACATGTGTCTCCTATAACTACCCAAGCTTCCAGAAGACTCCCGATTCTTTACGTGGCACATCTAGAAGGCTCGTCTTAACAAACTTCATCTAGAAACTTCTCCTCAACAAACTTTTGGAGGGAAATTCAAATCTCCTCTAACTAACTTTTGGAGGGAAATTCAAAATTCAAATCCTAAATCTAGGGTTTTGATGGTCTATAAATAGAAGCCTAGATCTAGGGTTAAACTTCTTCCTTAATCTCTAATCATTAGTTCAATCTCTAAATTCTTCATCATCTATCTTCATTTTCTTCCACAAGTCTAGTGACAAGACTTGTGCAAAACCCTAACCCTAATTCCAATCCAAATTCAAGATCCTGAGTACCAAATCAAGCGAGAAGCCTTCAACCTTTTAGGAGCGGAGCCGATCTTCAATCGAGCAAGTGATTCAAGCCGATCCGCGACTCACGGAGATGAGTGAAGCCAAATCGACGATCGAGTTCTTCCTCTTGTAGTTATTGAGCGATTGTAATGAAATTGTTGATATAAATAAAAGGTGAAATTCTTTAATCTTGCTTTCTTTAAATTCTTACATCATGATTCGATCTCAATTTGTAATTGTAGTTCTTGTTGTGATTTTTGAGTAAAACTCCGCTCGTCAAGGAGTCGAGAAGATCAATAGAATGATAATGTAACAAATCTTAAAACGATTCTTAAGTCCTACGAGCTTTGTAAACCCTAGCAAGTTCAAGAATCGATGACCTAGTTTCGTTGCGATACTTTCTTGATTGTTATCGCTCGAAATTAGGGATCTACGATCGTTTCTTGAATTTACTAGTGGTTAGAATGTGAATGATATCGATGAAGGAACAAGGGATAAATGATGGAACCCTAGTTTCATTAGAAATCCCTAATTCTCGTCGATCATCATCGATCTAGTATCAATTCATCGAAGGATAAGAATACGTCATCGTGAGATTGCATCACATCTATAGATCCGATCGATTCCTACGAGCTACACTTCGAATCTTGATTGTTGGTTGGAAATCATCCCAAATTACCACTTCTTGATTTTAATGCTTTCTTATATCTAGATATTTTCTCTTTCTTGAAATGCAATTTTATAAATCATGAATTGTTTTCTTTTCTTTTCCTTAAATTTTCGATTTATCTAATTCAAAAGACGAACGATTACACTTTCCCTGTGGACGATCCGCACTTACTAACGCGCTACATTCGACACCGTTATTGATTGGGGTCAAATATTTTTGGTTGTGATTTCTTTACAATTTTCCAACAACGAGACATCCTAAAAAATCATTCAATCACCACCCAAACGAAGAATATGCATGTTGATGCATTGTCTTCGGGTATGCTCGTTACCAAGAACAGTTTCTCAGTTAACACTACTTCATGGGTATTTGATACCGGATCAGGATTCCACGTATGTAATTTGTTACATGAGCTATACAGAGGAAGAAAACTGGGAAAGGGTGATATGCTCTAGTAGTAGGGAATGGTGCAAATGTTGCAGCCAAAGCAGTTGGCGAATATCACCTTGTATTAAGTAGTAATACATTGATTCTAAAAACGATTGTTATTACGTACTCTCGATGATATGCAATATCATATTCATCTATTTATTTGGATAAAGAAAGATATAACTTTGCATTAGAGATAAATGTTATGAACATTTTCATAAATCAAGTGTTGATTGTGTTTGGTACGTTGTGTAATGATATATATATTCTGAATCAAATCACGGTTCTAAACGTATAGAACACACACAAGAGGAACTGTTTAGAAATGAATGAAGTCTTCTTGTGGCATTGTACACTAGGTCATAGCGATAAGACAAGACTACCTAAAGTTCCATAAGTATGTATATTTGAATTCGTTCAAATTTACATCTTACGAAACTTTCCAGTCATGTCTTAAAGGCTAGGTGATCAAATCTCCGTTTACTGGAAACGGAGAAAGAGCCACTGAACTCTTGGACAGATACATAATGATGTATGCGGTCAAATGTCCATACCTGCCAGGATTGGTTCCTCGTACTTTAGTACATTCACCGATGATCTCTCAAGATACGGACATGTGTTCCTGTTGAAAAACAAATCTGAATCTTTTGAGAAATTCAAGGAATATAAGTACGAAGTTGAGACCAGATGGGTAAATTTATTAAAATCCTTCAATATGATCAGGCAGAAGAATACTTGAGCATGAAATTCCGAGACTATTCAAAAGGGAATGAGATTCTCTCTCAGCTTACTCCTCCGTATTGTTAGTTATATGTATGCCCTAGAGGCCATTATAATACATGTGATGTATATTATAGTGGATGCTTGGACATATATAGGGAGGACTTTCTTGCTCGACATGATAGTATGCTATCTGGTTGCTCTTTATCTTAACATGTACACTTATTGTCTCTCTATTATATGTTGATAAAGCTTTTAGGATGAGTACTTGACTACCAGGATTATGATACAGATCATACTAGTGGGGCAAGGGTAGTCAGTAAGTATATTCTTCAATTGTTCCTAGTCGTAGGAGTATCGAGACAGGGCATCGATATTCAAGAGTAGACTAACTCATACGCTTCTCGACCGATATGATGGGCGTTTGATGATCCCATATCCATTAGTGTTTGACATCAGAGATGGTAAACGGGTGCTCAGTGGAGACTGAGTACACTGAACGGACTCGTCGAGAACTCCTAGATGGTATTATACCTATCGTCAGATAGCAGTTCTCTGGTGACACTGGTACAGGTTATTCTGTCGACTCGAGATCGTCAAAGAGTCTTGTGTGATTCCCACTGTGCTTTGATTTCCACCTTACCATGTTCAAGAGAACGTGCAAAATGGTGGTTTTTGGGTACAATCCCGAGTCACATGGAGGCAATGACCGATAGGAGGGGATTTCGTCTCTCCGGGGATTGGGGGTTAATGTTGCGCTATGATGGATTGACCATAACAGGAAATCCCTCGCAAGGGTTGCTAAAAATTAGTAGTAAGTTTTATCAGTAGTTTCTCGAACCGTTATGTGCCTCACATCGGCATAACTTATCAGGCTATTGGGGTCTGACGTTTACCACCCCCAGGCTGAGCTATGCGACATATCAGACGAAGAGACCGGACTGTACAGTATTGTTACTTATTGGATTCGCAGGAGTATGAGCAGGCTTGCTTGTTGATCTTCTGATTGCTCAATACCTGGGTAGCCGTTACGTCCAGCTAGTACCGCTGACGGCTTGTGGATGACTGATATGATCATCACCTACTGCCGGCGTATTGACGAGTCTTTAGAGTCCTACACATAGGTTTCCTGGCTCAAGCGAAATGAAGTAGGAGCACATATGTGATATGTGCGGGACCGAGATTAGTACGCGTATGCGATACCTTATTCTATTCTCACGATTTGTGATATCGGTCGCGTATATGTGATATAGCCGGGTTATCGAATCAAGTGTTGATTCGATAAGTTGATACATATGATATTAGTCGGTTATATGTGATATAGCCGGATTATTAAATCAAGTCTTGATTTAATAATTTAATGTATAATTATATATTTGATATATTAACTTACATTAACTAATATTAGCTCACTTAAGCATTTCTTTTTCTCATATGTGTACACATAATATATATGTGATATATATTATTGTGTCATGCTTGTTGCTACATGCAATATGGGTGTATGAGACTCACACCACACTTATCATAATCAAGGGCTTTACTATTTGAAGTAAATCATAATTAGTTGGAAATTAGTTATATGGTTGAAGCTTGTGGAACCATTGACTAAGTTCACTAATTTTTTTTGACTTAAGATATTTATTAACCCAACCATTATGATTAACCATGGTTTAGTATATACATGAGTTAATATATGATATTAACTCACCTATGGTTGCCATTCTACACTTGCCATTTTCCATGGTAGCTTTTCTTCATCTCCTTCCTCAAGCTCTCTAGCTTTTTGGGAGGTGAAGAAAATGAGTGAGAAAAATATTTCTAAAGTGAGCAAAATTCCTACTTCATTTGCCTACACTAGACTAGCCATTTAGTTTAGGTTGTTTGCTTCACTAATTCCTAATTAGTGAAGAGGTATCTTGGATTAGTGTTGTTGGATGTATATGCCTTAGAGGCCAGTATTGTATATGTATACATATGGATACTAGGGATATGTATGTACAAAACAATCTTGCTCAGTTTTATAGTATATTATTTGACTTGTCTTTATCGGGATATGTGTATTTAGTTGTATTGTTATATCTGGTTTGCACATATCGATAAAGACTCGATACAGTAGTATACTATTGTGGTTTGTCTTTATCTTAACATGGCATATGTCATACTCGTTATTACATATTGCGGTTACATGTTGATAAAGCCCCTAGGATCTTGCTTGACTACCTGCGTTGTGATGGCGATCATACTTGTGGGAGCAGGGTAGTTTATAAGCACATCTTTAAATGGTCCCTAGTCGCGTGAGTATCGAGACTGGGCACTGATACTCCAGAATAGACTGGTGTGTACGTTTCTAGCCCCGTCGAGGGATGGTTGGTCCTACAGCCATTGGTCTGATGCACCTAAGATCATATACAGGTGCTCACTGGGTGTGAGTACACTGGACATGACTCGCCGAGAACTTTCATATGGTACTATACCTATCGTCAGATGGAAGTTCTCAGGTGACATTTGTACAGGTTAGTCTTTGGACCCAAGATCGACATTTGTCTCGTGTGAGTTCCCACTGAACTTTGATCACTACCCTACCACGGCTCTACTGAGTTATGCAAACAGGTTTTGGTTGGGTTCAGTCCCGAGCCACTTGGAGGCAGTAAGTGATTATCGAGGATTCGTCTCTCCCGGTATAGGGAGTCGATATCGCACTGTGATTCGATTGGTCAGGACCATAAGACCTTGGCCAAGGGAGTTGGGATTTACTGATAGGTTGATCTGTAGTTTCCCGGATTGGTATCTGAGCCACATTGGCACGACTTATCAGGTTATTAGGGTCTGACATTCACCATCCCCTAGACCCGGTATGCGATACTCTTTGACGAAGAGACCGGACTGTACGGATATTGTCACGGATTGGCTCAGCAGGAGATCCGGATGAGTTTTCTCATCGGCCTTCTTTTCGACAGGTACCTGGGTAGCCGTTACGTACAGCTAGTGCCGCTGACGTACTTGTGGTTAAACCTACTGCCAGATTACTGTTGAGTCTTTAGAGTCTCACACAAAGGGTTTCCCTGATTCAGGCGAAATGATGTAGTAGCCATATTTGATTCGTGCATGGTTCGATCGATTGATGTACTTGGTACTCAGATTTTCGATCGGACAGTTTGTAATACTAGCCGGCTCGAGTTTGAGCTGGGTTATTAAATCAGGTATTGATTTAATAATTTACGTATATGTAATTCGATATATATATTCTAGTATTACGTTCTTCGTGTTATTCTATCTCTTTCGGGCGTTCGGATTTTTATCTGATTGTCGGTATATTTGTAGAGTAGACTGAAATCCGTATTTACTACAGATTTCCTTGTAGAAGGTGGCCACCTCATTATGTATTTTCCATTTATTTCATAAATGGAAATGAGGTGTAAAGTAAGAGCATGGGAGGAAAAGAGGTGACAATACTTCAATAGTAGTCAAATGAATTTATAATTCATTTTAGGTTTACTATTAAAGCATGGTTGCTAATTGTTTAATGAAATAATTGATATACAAAACCATTGTGTGTATTTTTCTCTTTCATGCTTGATTCATTTGTCTCTCTTGAGCTCTCTCCTCCTCCCTCCTATAGATTTCTGCTCCACCTTCATCTTCTTTCTCTTCACTACATTTCTCATGTTTTGAGATACAAGTGAAGAGGCTAGAAAGAGATATAACACTTAGACATCCAAACTACATCCTAGATTACTTGGACCAGCATCCCAAATTCTCTAGTTGCTCTTTTGACATACTGAAAAGAGCTAGAGCCATGGATCATACTCCCCGGGTGGATCATCTACGACAAAAGGAGGCCGGAGAACAAGCTCGATCCCGATGGACCGATGGAGCCGGATTTGGAGTTCAAGCATGTTCAAGGCGCTTTCTAGGAGCTTAGGATGAAGAAAGAAGACCGAAGGACTTAGTTCATTTGGTGAGGTTTCTATCATAGTAAATAGCACTCTTAGTGTAGCTAGTTAGTTTTATGGAAAGATCCGGTTTTAGGGTTTAGTCTAGCGCCAAGTTTTATTCGTAAGAAATTTTTTGTTCCGCATTTGGCCACGTGAGTTGACCGGGGCGCTAGGGTAACCCTTCAAGTGTCTCCTCGACGTAGATCATCTTCGGCCTCGAAGACTTCAAGCAAGCTTGTTTATTTCATCTTGTGGAGCCTTTCTAGAGTCCGAGAGTTCATTACTTGGAGCGAAGGGACTACTACGCGGAGCTATTGAAGTGAAGGACCGGTCTACAAAGCTTGTATTCCTTGTTCACTTAAATGTAAAGATGTTTACATGTTAGTTTTGTCAAATCTCTAGTTAAGATTCTAGGTTAGGGTTCTAGCGCGCCAATTTTTTGAAAATGGAATGGTCGATGCCTCCAGAAACCCAGTGGCGGTGCTGTGGAACCCAGCAGTGGTATTAGAGCTATGCTAGAGAATAAGACGATGTTTGTAGAATTACGAAACCGAAACAACTCCAAATCCACGAAATGAAACCCATAGTTTCTGTCGAATTTTAAAATGCCTCTAAAAATTTGTTAAGCAACTGCAGAGTGTTACATATGATGTAACTTGAATGCCACAGAAAATTTAGCCCCCTTCGCCGGATTTTGGTCGGTTTTTCTGTATAGTTTTCGGTTGAATTTTCTCTGGTGTTCTTGGCTCGGGGTTTTGGTGTTTCAGGTGTTGCTTGTTTTTGCTGAGATTGCATATGATGTTATCTTTATGCAAAGGCAATTCGGAGTGCTTCGTAATCGTAATTCTGTGACCGCCGGAACCGCCACCAAACCCTAACTCGATTCTGTGACCGCCGGAACAGCCACCAAAATCTTCAGAAAATCATGCAGGTGTTTTCTCTAGACCCTCTAGAAGAACGAAACCCTAACTCAATTCTGTGACCGCCGGAACCGCCACCAAACACTATGGTTTGCGGTAGTTCCGCCGCGCCATAGGTGAGGCAAGGGTTGACCCTTCTACGGTTGGTCTATAGATGCTATGGCATGTTCTGGGTATTTTTTAAACTGTGCTCAAGTGTTGAGCTCTCTAGGAAATTTTGGGTGTTTGTTGATTCGATCGAAAAGTTTAATATCATCTAACTATCTATGATTGTGATACAATACATGGAATCCACAATATTTAGTTTTGTGAAAACTAATTTGAATTTTATAAATCTAGCAATTTAGTCTTATGTGATCGATTGCCACGGGATTTTGATGTGGATCAAAAGTCTGTCGCAATCAAGTAGCGTACGCGGATACTCTCTGGGTAACCTTACTAGATAGCCACGCCCCATAACCCCGACCAAGTTATTGTAGGAGAACCCCGTTACCAAAAGCATCTGTCCGGGTGCTCGCGGCCGCGGTGTTCCGCCTAAGTGCACTTCGTCGACGGCATCGGCGGTGCGGCCGTCTACTAAAGTTTCCGACGAGCATTTGATCAGGTTGTCGGGAATCTTGTTCAATTACCTGACTGGTTATTGAAAAGGTTTTCAATATCGAGACTAAAATGCGGGGTTTATAATTGTTAGGCATGCAATGTCTAAGGAATTAATATTGGTAGGCATGAAATCCAAATTATGTGATGCATTGGGTTTATGATGTCTAAGGTGGTTGCAGATTCCAATTGTTGTAGTTTTCACTTTCTTTTCGGCGACCGTAAGTATAATATGTGGTGTATTGCCGGTTTCGTTGCTATATGTCAACGACAATTTGGATACACATATTTACTTACATTGATGACATGTGATGTTATGTGTTTCTATGATATGTTATATTGAATCGTCGTGTTTGAATAGCCGGGGGGTTTTGCGTGAGATGAGAGTTTTTCATTTTCATTCATGTAAAAACTTGTATGTAATATTCTTTTATTAGGGTACTTCCGAGTTGAGGATGATGTCACCATTGATGTATATTATTTACTTTTCCGTATTAGGATAGACCTAAGGTAGGGAGCACAAGTAACCTGGTTCTAGGGTCTAGTAGGATACCATCTCGAGGAGTCAAGACCGGGTCTCCTAACACTAGAATTCGTGGGGTTTCTTGCCGCTCTCATAGGGGTCTAGAGTTGTGGGTTTGGATATTCATCGCGACCGTGGAATCCATGTTTTTTACTGGCTTAATTTAAAACACGGAATTCCTAGTATATCCAATATCTCATATGTGGACTTCTGCTGCTGATATTCTGTGATGTGATCACATTATATGATGAGATGAATTTTGTTATTATATATATGATATATAATAAACGTTGCTTATGTTTTACACCCGCGCTAGTCCCGCCCCGCTATGCCGTTAGTTAAGTAACCTAACGGTGCATAACGGGACACTGTGGCGAATGCGGATGGTATAAGCGTACGTTATATTTTCGTTCATCTGTAATTCTTAAGAAGCATAATTGATGGGACTTCATTAATGAGATTAATGAAAGAAAAGAAACCTAAAGATGTTGTAGAATCTTGTTTTAAAAACTGGTTGCTCTAGTTCTTGCTTTGCATAGCGGTATTCCTTGTAGAATATCCAACACCTTATTCGATAAGGAAAGAGACGAGATCCCTTCACCGGGAGTGACCTCTTTAGCGAAACTAGAAGATGCTACAACCAACTCGGTTTTGTTTTTTAATTGCTTTTCTAGTTCTTGCTTTGCATAGTGGTATTCCTGAATATCCAGTACCTCATTCGATAAGGAAAGAGCCGAGATCTCTTCACCGGGAGTGACTTCTTTAGCGAAACTAGTAAAATCCTAAAAAAACTCCTTTTTCAAAATCACTTGTTTTTACAACGATATCAAGTTCATTACGCAAAGGGTTTTCATAAAAACCTGTCGTAGCCCTCCGTCATTTCAGATAAGGACTATTTAGTATTCGTGCTATGTTTGTTGACCTTAGACAAGGCGTAGTGTACGGTAGCTGATTAATGTTTATCTGCAGCATATGATGCGATTGAATTAGGGTATTCATACGTCTTTGTTGACCTTAGCCAAGGGTCATACGGATAGGTTTAATTCAATCATGAAATGACGGGTTGAACTTGACTAGATCTTATGATTTGTTGACCAAAGCTAAGGTCATAAGTTGCTAGGGGAAAAATATTATCGGGAATTTCAAGTGTTGAAATTTGCAATGAGATTGCATACCTTCTATGAGATAGTTGGATCCCGATATCCACTACGATTAAGAGTTACTCCTGGGAGAGTTTTGCACATTACAATTGTAGGGTTTCTAGACACTCTAAGGAGATCTCACAAGGCATCAATCATGCCAATTTCAAATTTTACAGTGCCGAGAAACCCTAGACTAGATCGTTAAGTAGAGATTAGGGGAAACAAAATGCTACTAAACTACTTTAGTGCTAAGTGAACGGGGCCACAACCTTTGTAGATCCGGTCCTCCACCTCCATAGCTCCGTGATGAAGTCCCTCCGCTGTACCCATCGGATCCCGGACTCTCGCGATGGTTTCATCGAAAGAATGATCGGGCTAGGTCGTCGACTTCGATGCCGAAGATGATCTACGTCGAGGCAACACAAGATCAAGCTCCCACTTCACCAAGTCATGAAACTTGTGAAGAAAACACCGTATACTACTTGGCAAGAGGTAGAGGATGAAGAAATAGGAAGTGGGTTCACTTTAGAATTAGATTTCTCACTCTTTTTCTCAAGTTGCCATTAATGGTAGCAAGCTTTTCTTCATTGTTGAAGAAGAAGAAGAAGAAGAAAAGAATTATGACAAGAATAAAAAGAATTATCTTATCATATAGCAACCATAGTTAGGTGTAGAGAATAAACTAAGGTTAGGTTTAATGGTTAGGTTAAGGCTAAGAGACAAAATGGTCAAAGCTTCAAAGCTTCATGAAGTTTCATGAAAGAAACAAAAACTAGCCACCATTTTATTCTTTCCTTAAAATGAATTAATAAAAATAAATAGATAAGTAAATCAAAACCCTAACCATTAAGATAACCATGGTTTAATCATACACACTCAATTTTACATGTATCATCAAACATGATACAATCTTGTGCACAAAAGTATATCGCATATACAACTTGTGTACATCAAGTGAGAAAATCCATCTAAAGTGAACAATATCAGTCAATGTAAAGTTATATATCTAATATATAATTATACATTAAATCATTAAATCAATACTTGATTTAACGATCCGGTCATATCACATATAACCGACTAATATCAATAGTAACAACTTATCGAATCAACACTTGATCCGATAACCCGGCTATATCGTATACAACCGATCAATATCACAAATCGCGAGAATCGAATACAGTATCACATACTGGTATTAGTCTCGGACCCGCACATATCTCATATGCGCTCCTATTTCGTTTCGCTTGAGCCAGGAAACCTCTGTGTAGGACTCTAAAGACTCGTCAATACGTCGGCAGCAGGTGATGATCATATCAAGCACCCACAAGCCGCAAGCGGTCTGCTAAACGTAACGGCCACCCGGGTATTGAGCGATCAGAAGATCGACGAGCAAGCCCGCTCACACTCCTGTGAATCCAACCAGTAACACTTACCGTACAGTCCGGTCTGTTCGTCTGATATGTCGCATATCTCGCCTAGGGGTGGTAAACGTCAGACCCCAATATCTCGATAAGTCGTGTCGATATAAGGTCTATAACAGTTCGAGAAACTACAGGTAACACTTACCAGTAAATCTCAGCAACCTTGGCCAGGGATTTCCGGTTATAGCCAATCGAACACTGCGCAACATCAACTCCCTATACCGGGAGAGACGAATCCCTCCTATCGCTCATTGCCTCCATGTGATTCGGGACTGTACCCAAAAACCACCGTTTTGCATGCCCTCTGGGACGTGGTAAGGTGGAAATCAAAGCACAGTGGGAATCACACAAGACTCTATGACGATCTCGGGTCAACAGACTACTCTGTACCAGTGTTACCAGAGAACTGCCATCTGACGTAAGGTATAATACCATCTGGGAGTTCTCGGCGAATCCGTCCAGTGTACCCAGTCTCCACTGAGCACCCGTATATCATCTATGATGTCAAACACCAATGGATATGGGATCATCCATCGCCCATCTGTATGGGTCGAGAAGGTATACGCTAGTCTACACTGGTATATCGATACCCCGTCTCGATACACCCACGACTAAGGACCTTAAAGGATGCACTTATGGACTACCATGTCCCCACTAGTATGATCCGAATCATAGTCCAGGTAGTCAAGTACACATCCTAAGGGCTTTACCAACATGTAACAGAGAGACAATCAGTATACACGTTAAGGTAAAGAGTAACCAGATAGCATACTATCATGTCGAGCAAGAAAGTCCTTCCTATATATGTCCCAGCATCCACTACAATATACATCCTATGTATAGTAATGGCCTCTAGGGCATACATATAACTAACAACAATTAGCCGATCAAAGTAGGTGTCTAGAAAGGTGTTAACGGGGTTACGCCCCTGGGAAAATGAGGTTTAATTTAATTAGGTCCGTGCGAAAGCATGGGGAACCTCCCTCAAAGTACCGACACTGGTCTGGCCGAAAGATTGGCAAAATTGTAGGGTGTAATTAATCCCGGCTGGTCTCACCTTTTAGGGTTTGAAGGAAGATTTGATAAAAACAGTGGAAGCCATCCTGATTAGATAAAATAATAACCAATATGATCTTGCAAGAGCATACACAGAGGGTTTTCTTCTCTCTCTCTCTCCTGGCAGCGACCGTGATATGCCTTAATCAAGATAGTAATATGGATGTATTGACCGAACCTGCTTATCATGCTGAGCTGGAGAATGTTTGTTCCGCTCTATCTTATAATTGTTATAAATACGAGCAGGAAATAGGGGAATACCAGGATTCCCATGCCACCCATTCGAGGAATGTGCATGTTGATACATCTTCTTCAGGTGTGTTTATTACCGAGAGCTGTTTCACAGTACACTCTACGTCCTGGGTATGAGGTACCGGAACAGGATCCCACATATGTAAGATGTTACGTAGGCTAAAGAAAGGTAGACAACTGAGAAAAGGTGATCTTTCCCTAGAGTAGAGAATGATGCAAATTCTTACAGCCAAATCAGTTGGAAAATATCACCTTGTATTACCAAATGGTAGATACATTGATTCTGAACAAATGTTATTACATGCTGAACCTGATATACAACATTACATCAGTTTCTTTATTAATTTAAAGAAGGATATAGTTTTGTATTGCAGGATAATGTTTTGAACATTTTCCATAATCAAAAGTTGATTGGATCAGGTACGTTATATAATAGCATATACGTTCTAAATCAAACAACAGTTCAAAGTATATAGAACACACACAAGAGGAGTAGTTCAGAAATGGACGAATCCTTCTTGTGGCATTATAAACTAGGTCATGACAATACGGCACGACTAGCTAAGTTACGTAAGGATGAATATTTGAATCCGTTCGAATTTTCATTTTATAATACTTGCCAGTCTTGTCTCAAAGGTAAAGTGACGAATACTCCGTTTACTAGAAACGGAGAAAAAGTTACTGAACTCTTGGGACTGATACATGGTGATGTATACGGTCCTATGTCTACAAATTCCAGGATTGGTTCTTTGTACTTCATTATATTCACTGACCCTCTCTCAAGATTCGGACATATGTTCCTATTGAAACACAAGTCTGAAACTTCTAAGAAATTCAAGGAATATAAGCTTGAAGTTGAGAACCAGAACGGGTAGAAGTATTAAAGTCCTTCGATGTGATCGAGGAGCAGAATACTTGGGTATGGAGTTCCTGGATTATTTAAAAGGAGAATAGGTTTCTTTCTCAGCTTACTCCTCCATATACACCACAACACAACGGTGTATCAGGGCGGAGGTATCGCACCCTATTAGATATGGTGCGCTCTATGATGAGTACTGCTGAGTTGCCTATTTCCTTTTGGAGTTATGCGCATACCTATTGAATGGGGTTCCATCCAAATCAAATCCCTACCACTCCATATGAGATATGGAATGGGAAGAGACCATCTCTTAAACGAGTTAAGATATGGGGTTGTCCGGCCTATTTTGAAAGGCAAAATCCAGACAAACTCGAGGCAAGGTCAGTTCTGTATAAGTTTGTTGGATATCCCAAACATTTGTGAGGGTATATCTTCTACCACACTGAGGAGTAAAAGGTGTTTTGTTTCTCAGCATGCCACCTTTTTTGAAAAGGAATTTCTTATAGTAGAAATTAGTGGTCATGAGGTAGAACTGGAAGGAGTTCCATCTATACAAACTAACAGCTGATAATTTGGTGAAAACAAAGTATTAAATAGTTCCCAATGAACCTCATCCTCTCTGCGAATCTGGTAGGGTTCCTCATCCACCTGAGAGATACTACGGTTTCCTCAGTGACGGTGGGAGCGAGGATTGCATTATGGTAGATGATGACCCAACTAGGTTCAGGCAGGCCATCACGAGTAGGGACTCTGTGAATTGGCTGGATGCTATGCAATCAAAGATGGAATCCATGTACACCAACAAAGTATGACTTTGAGTATTGCACCTGAAGGGGTAAAACGCATCGGGAGTAAATGGATCTTGAGAAGATTCTTGATGTAAATGGAAAAGTTGAGACTTTCGAAGCTAGACTTGTAGTAAAAGGTTTTCGTCAATAACCAGGTGTGGTTTATGATGAAACCTTTTCTCTAGTGCCTATGCTTAAGTCCATCAGGATTAAAGCACGCATCGTGGAGTTGGAACATCTGTTTTGATGTGGTAGTCAAACAGTTTGACTTCATAAAAAATGTAGAAGAACCTTGTATATACAAGAATGTTGTAGAGAGTAAGGTTGTCTTCCACGTATTATACGTAGATGACATACTCTTGATAGGAAATAGTTTACTATGCTACACTCGGTCAAGATTCTCTTATTACGAGGATTCTCCATGGAAGATCTGAATGATACCCATTACATCTTGTGGATTATGATCTACAGAGTTGTAGGGTTACTAGGCACACTAACAAGGCTCTACAAGGCATCGACCATGCTAAAATTAAATTTTTATGTGCCGAATAACACTAAGCAAGATCGTTAACTATAGTTTAGGCGAATCATTTAGCAAGTAAACAACTTTACACTAAAGGGAACACGATATACAACCTTTGTAGATCGGTCCTCCACTTCTAAAGCTCCTTGATAAAGTCCCTTTGCTGCGATCAAGTTTCTCCCGGGCTCTTGCATGGCTTCACGATGCGAGGGATGCGACCTTGCTTGAAGTCTCCGAAGCCGAAGATGATCTACGTCGAGGGAATTCCGACTCAAGCTCCTACTTCACTAACTTGAGAATTAGTGAAGCAAACACCCTATACTAAAGTGCTAATTTAGTAGAGGATGGAGAAATAGGAAGTGTGTTCTCTTTAGAATTTTTTTTCTCACTTTCTCTCTCACTTTAGATCAAACCCTAGCAAGCTTTTCTCTTGCTCAATGAAGAAGAAGATGATGAACAAAAGAAAAGAGAATGAGGATAATGATTAAGTGAGAATGCTAACCATGGTGAGAGAGTATCATATACTAACCCTTGTAGGGCCATAACCATAGCTAACACTTATGGTTGGGTTAAGAAATATTTATGGTAAAAACAAACTCAAGTGGACTTAGTCAATGCATCCAGAAGCTTCCACAAGCTTCATGCATTGATCTAATCCTCCACTTGATTTTGTAATTACTTAAAATATAAAAACCCAACATAATATGTAGCATGGTGTAAGTCTCATACATCCAAGTCTAGTGTATCATCAACCATGATACGAAAGAAAACACTTTAATATATATATCACATATATATATATACAAGTGTTCACATGTGAGAAAAACCCTAAAGTGAATAAGTGTTAGCAAATGTAAATTAGTATATCTAATATACAATTATACACTTAATTATTAAATCAACACTTGACTTAATAATCCGGTCATATCTCATATAACCGGCTAACATCCATCGTATCGAGTTATCGAATCAACACTTGACTCAATAACCCGGTCATATCATATATGACCGACCGATACATAAAGTCACGAGAATAGAATACTATATCACATACACGCATTTATTCTTGGTCTCGCACATATCACATATGCGCTCCTATTTCGTTTCGCCTGAGCCAGTAAAACCTATGTGTAGGACTCTAAAGACTCGTCAATACGCCGGCAGTAGGTGATGATCCCATCACGCACCCACAAGCCGTCAGCGGTACTAGCTGGACGTAACGGCTACCCGAGTATTGAGAGATCAGAAGATCAGCAAGCAAGCCCGCTCCAACTCCTGTGAAAGCCTGCCGGCAACACTTCCCGTACAGTCCGGTCTCCTCGTCTGATATGTCGCATATAAAGTCTAGGGGTGGTAAACGTTAGACCCCAATAACCGATAAGTCGTGCCGATGTGAGTCTCATAACGGGTTGAGAAACAACTGGTAACATTTACCAGCAAATCTCTAAATCAGCCCTGGCTAGGGACTTCCCGTTACGGCCAATCGAGCATAGCGCAACATTGATTGTTAGGATACGAGCGTGTTCAAGTTAAAGTTTAAATACCGCAATCAAGACGGTTTCGCATGTAGCTAGCCGGTTGAGTACGGGTCGTCCGCAGGGAGATGGGAATCTTTTTCTATGTGTTTTTCGACGAGTTAAGTCCGGTTGTTCAGATTTTGTTGTGGTTATCTAAGTGTTAAGTTGATATTTAAAGAGAGCTTGTTAGGGTTAGGATTAGGTTAGTTTGAGTTAGGAGTCTCCACATCTTTCGTTGTCCCTCTTAATATCGGTGTTACGGTAATCGGCAACAACGGGGATTAGCACGACTAGGAAGGACTTTGCGAGTATAAGCTAGGCTTTCCAACGCATAAGTCTTCCTTTTGGTGCTTGTCCGTCCGTTCTTGGCTCTTATCCATAACCTCCGGTTAATTCAACCACAACCGGTCTCACTACGGAATCACCGCTATCATGTAGGATAGGGTGCCGTAAGGAGCGGATTGTGGTTCAATTAACGGGAGTCGATTTAAGTTGTTGGGCAAGGAAAGAGTGAGAGAGATTTCCTTCTCTCAAACTTCCCTTATCCTACCCTAACAAGTATAACACTACTCACACTTCATGATAGGAAAAACAAAACAAAACAAAAGAGGAAGATAGAAAGAAGGAGATTAGAAGAATACGACTAACTGTTTGCGACCTCACCTTGGCGAGGATCGAGCGTAAGTATCATTGTCGTATGTAAGGATAAAGAAAAAAGAGAAGAAAGAAACAACAAAGAAATAACAACAACTACTTAACGAATTTAAAGTTACAACAATTATAACAAGTAAAGAAGAGACAAGCATGATAATAAAAATGGTCATCTTTATTCATCACTCTTCACTCAAAAGCTCACTACAAGTTTAATGGAGAAGAAGTGAGAAGAGGAAGAAGAACAACACTAAAACTAGGCAAAATGAGAATACAAAAAATTGGACCCCTTCCTTCACAGAATTCTGGGGTATTTATAGGCTGGAAAATGAGAAACTAGGGCAACAATACGGGCCCATATGAAATTACCAAACACCCCCTGAAAACACTGCACTTTTGGCGCCAGAACGGCCGCGGAACCGCGGCCTAGACCCCTCTTTGGCCGCGGTTCCGTGGCCGTTTAGAGGAATTGGGTCTAGGGCTTTTTTGTGGGACCCTGGTTTGCTGTGAGCTTCAATCTGATATATGTGTTTTCTCATAATTTCTTCACGAATTTTCCAGAATTTCTGTTGAGGGAAAGGTGGACTTTTTGTCAAGAATTTGTCATGATTGCCTCGAGCTCCGCGTAGATCTCTTGGATCTTGTGCTACCATTGAGCCTTGTGCCTGAAAACGACATTGATTTGACATTTTGTCTTCCTAAACTGGTATCTGGCAGCATACGGATGAAGAGCGGAGACCGTGTTTTATCTGTGGCTGGCAGGAACCGGATTTTTGTCGTGTTTTCCATGAATTTCACCGTTTTGGAACCGAGAACCTGTATCCAGCAATTGACTAGCAAACACGGCTCAAGAGCATCTACGGATATGCAATGTGATAAAAATTGGGCGGTATGAAAATGCAAAAATCTGATATGAACAAATACCCCCAAACTTATCATTTGCTCGTCCCTCGCAAAGTCCATTTATTCACAAAAAATTTCCTAACCTCACTTTCGCAGGGAACGCGATTGCACTGAGCATGTGCAACAAGCCGTTAAACCTCTAGGTGTCCCTAGTAGGAGGAGTGTTGTCTCCTGAGGGTTTTTCAGCGGATACTACCCACAAAATCCGGTCAAGTTGGTTTGTAAAAATGACTAAGTTTCAAACCCTAAAGTTTTGTTTTAGAAAATAACAATTCTATAATCCTAAGTCTAGACTATCGAACCTTTATTTTTCGCACCTCGCTTCTTATTTAACTACAGATTTTATATGTCTTTACGTGCAGTGCAAATAGAGTCGTTAAGTTCCAGAAGGATCGATTAAAGTCATCATGTCGCACAATAAAGCCCAGATAACAATTTTAAAAGGATCACATAAGTTTTATAACGAGTTAAGCATTTTACAAGTTTCGTTTTCCAGTAAGGTTTCAACTTCAGAATTTCTATCTTCCTTAACAGGAAACTAAGTCGTATTTTTCACTCCACCTTTTTCTTGTTTTCATTTCATACACACCACTGTGAACGTGCAATAGTCTTTATCAAAGAGTAAAACCTTCATTTCTCCGTTAAAATTTTTTTTTTAAAAGCCTGTCTTTTATCAAGATTATTCTCACACAAAGAACCGTTAGGAATTTTAACTCGGAGAGAACACTTGCTTGACTTTGTTTTAAACTGGACTTTCTAGGCTTCTTAGCGAGCTTTGGGCCAATGCACCCAAACCAGTTGGTTTTAGGGCATTAGGTGTAGAAACACCCCAGCGGACTTAATTACTCAAGTTACCTAGGTCCAAAAACAAAAGACAGTTTGTCGTGAAAATCAGATGATTTAATACGAACGGAGATATAACCGGCAGTTCAAATATTTTTTTGGTTAAAAGACGTGTTTAGTGGGTTTGGTGTGTAATCATTCCAATCAAGTTTTAGATGGGTTATTTTTCCGACTTAGCTCCAATTACGGTATCAATAACATTCCATCATATTCGCTTTACTTCATAAACTATTCTTGACATTACTTATTTCAGAACAAACCTATTTGATCCTCAGAAAATTATTTATCTGTTTAAAAGTTTAAACATGAAAGACTTGTCATCTAATTCCCAAAATCTTACGACACGTGTAGTGTGATGTAAAGACGTATATCAGCTATAGTTAACTTCAAAGGAGAGTTATCTTTCAGGTTTTCAAAATCCAAACATAAGATCTAGTTATTCCTATTTTTTCAAACGAAAACCGTCGAATGTTGAATCAGAGTTCTTCCACAAGCTAACTTGACAAAAAAGTTTTTATATTTTTTAGAAAATTTTCAAATTTTTATGGATTTTATGGATTTTAATATGCAGATGCAAAATATACATATGAATGCGAAGGTAAGAAATGCGTACCGAGCGTACCCCCAAACTTAAACTGGACAGTGTCCTCACTGTCGTAGCATGAATAGAGCAGTTGGAAGGTTCAAAATTGTCGGTTAGTGATACACAAATTTTTATTTGTTTTTGTTTTTAAAGAAGAGAAAAAAGAATATACACAAATATATACAAAAATGGTTTGTACATACCCCCAAACTTATTTGGAACAGTGTCCACTGTTCTTGGCTGGATAACCGAAGTTTGGAGGTAGGCAGAGGAAGATCATTCAGGGTAAACCGGCTCCTGTAAGAACAGGAGCTCCTCTGTTGGTTCGGCGCTAAGGTACGGTTTGCATCGGTGTCCGTTTACCTTGAAGAGTGAACCGTCCTTTGGATTTTCCAAATCCACAGCGCCCTGCGGATACACATTCCGCACAAAATATGGCCCTTTCCAGCGAGATCTGAGCTTTCCAGGATGGAAGTGAAGTCGGGTGTCGTAAAGAAGTACCTGCTGACCAGGTACGAAGGTTTTGCGCACAAGGTGTTTATCATGAAACACCTTCGTTCGATTCTTAACGACAACCGCGTTGTCGTAAGCCTCATCCCTAAGCTCGTTCAGTTCGTTCAACTGCAGCTTCCGATGGCTGCCCGCGTCCTCGAGAGACAGATTCAGCTCCTTTATCGCCCAAAACGCGCGATGCTCGATTTCGACAGGAAGGTGGCAGGCTTTTCCGTACACAAGCCGATAGGGAGACATGCCAAGGTCGGTCTTATAAGCGGTTCTAAATGCCCAAAGGGCATCAGTGAGTTTCAGAGACCAATCCTTACGGTTCTTGGAAACCGTCTTCTCCAGTATCTGCTTGATTTGCCGATTTGAAACTTCGGCCTGCCCGCAGGTTTGGGGGTGGTAGGGCGTAGAGAGCTTATGATTAATGGAGTATTTCCGCATCAAGGCCTCGAAAGTCCTATTGCAGAAATGACTTCCATTGTCGCTAATGATCGCTCGGGGGTGCCCAAACCGGGACAAAATGTTTTCTTTAAGGAACCTAACGACAACCTTGTTGTCGTTAGTCCGGTTGGGCACAGCCTCGACCCATTTAGAGACATAATCAACAGCTAGAAGGATGTACAAGTTCCCAAAAGAGCTGGGAAACGGCCCCATGAAGTCTATCCCCCAAACATCGAAAATCTCCACAACCAAGATCGGTTGGAGCGGCATCTCGTTCCTCCGGGATATCCGGCCCATGTGTTGGCACCGGGAGCAAGTCTTGCAATAATCGTGAGCGTCTTTGAAAAGTTGTGGCCAGTAGAAACCACATTGCAAGATCTTTTCAGCTGTCTTTCTGGGCCCAAAATGCCCGCCACACGCTTGATCGTGGCAAAAGGACAGCACACTCTTGAATTCCTCATCCGGGACACACCGACGAATAATCTGGTCGGGACAGTACTTGAACAAGTAGGGTTCATCCCAGTAAAAGTGTTTTACTTGGGATAAGAAGCGAAGTCTGTCCTGACTTGACCATTCGGTCGGTAGTAATCCCGTGGCCAAATAGTTCACAATATCTGCGAACCAGGGTTCGCACGATACTGCCAAGAGCTGTTCATCCGGGAAAACGTCATTGATCGGAATTGGAAGCGAAGGCGAAGAAGGAAGTCGTGAGAGATGGTCGGCAACCACGTTTTCACATCCTTGTTTGTCCTTAATGACAAGGTCAAACTCTTGAAGCAAGAGGATCCAACGGATTAACCGAAATTTTGCATCTTTCTTCGCAAAAAGATGGCGCAGAGCTGAATGGTCCGTGTAGACAATGACTGGAGAGCCGATGAGGTAGGGCCTGAACTTTTCTAAAGCAAATACAACAGCTAAGAATTCCTTCTCAGTTGTTGTATAGTTAAGTTGGGCGTCGTTCAGGGTCCGGCTCGCGTAATAGATTACGTGCGGCATCTTGTTTATGGGCTGTCCAAGGACAGCACCGATGGCAAAGTCGGATCCATCGCACATAATCTCGAATGGGTGCGTCCAGTCAGGGGAAGAAAGAACGGGAGCAGAAGTGAGTGAGCGTTTCAGTGACTCGAATGCAGTCACACAGCTCGAGTTGAAGTCGAAAGGCGTGTTCTTGGCCAGCAAAAGTGTCAAGGGCCTAGCAATCTTGCTAAAGTCCTTGATAAACCGTCTATAGAAACCGGCATGGCCAAGGAAGGCTCGGATATCTCTGACGCATCGGGGAGGAGGTAGATTGGAAATGACCTCAATCTTAGCTTTGTCAACCTCTATGCCGTTTTGCGAGATGATATGTCCTAAGACAATACCTTCGCGCACCATGAAGTGGCATTTTTCCCAGTTCAAAGTGAGATTCTTGTCCTTACATCGGGTAAGGACAGCGTCAAGATGCAGCAAACACTCGTCAAAGGAGTCGCCGAAGATGGAGAAGTCATCCATGAAAATCTCCAAAAATTTTTCCACCATGTCAGAGAAAATTCCCATCATACACCGCTGGAAGGTAGCGGGCGCATTGCATAACCCAAAGGGCATGCGGCGATATGCAAACGTGCCGAAAGGACAAGTGAAAGTGGTCTTGTCCTGGTCTTTTTCGGCGATGGGAATTTGATTATAGCCAGAGTAGCCATCAAGAAAACAATAGTACTCATGTCCGGCCAATCGTTCAAGCATCTGGTCAATGAAAGGTAGCGGAAAGTGGTCTTTCCGCGTTGCGGCGTTGAGTTTTCTGTAATCAATGCAAACTCGCCACCCAGTTTGGGTGCGAGTAGGGATTAACTCATTCGCCTCGTTGGTGATGACCGTGATACCCGACTTCTTGGGGACAACGTGAATGGGGCTAACCCACTGGCTATCAGAGATAGGGTAAATGATACCATTATCTAGACATTTGACGATCTCCTTCTTCACAACCTCCTTCATGACTGGATTAAGACGTCTTTGTGGATCCCGGGCTGGTTTGGCATCATCCATCAGATGAATGTGATGCTCAACGATCAGGGGACTAATCCCCTTGATGTCCGCCATGGACCAGCCAAAAGCTTGCCTGTTGCTGTGCAAGACCGCGAGAAGGGCTTTCTCTTGCTCTGGAGCTAGAGAAGCCGAAATTATGACAGGGAGGGTCTCGTTCTCACCTAAGTAAGCATACTTAAGGTGAGACGGCAACGGCTTGAGTTCGAGCGTTGGAGGTGAAATGATGGAAGGCAAGACTGGTGCAAGGGTCTCGAACTCAAAGGACTCCAGCAAAGGTTCAAAACGAGTGTAGGCAACCGAGTCGGATGGTTCAGGTAACTCATCCGAAAAGTCGAAAGATTCAAACTCGGGTTGTGCACGGCTAAGATCGTTCAAGAATGTGAAACACTCGTATTCGTTGTCGGGCGCAGAAGCAGTAGCAGCAGGTTCGAAGAGAAACGCACTAGTGGCGTCAAGATTATCGTGTTCAAACAGAAACTCCTCGAATTCACACTCTTCTGGTGTGATCTCCTGGATCGAGCAAACATCCAGTATATGAGCATTAGGTTCGGCGGGCTGATTCCCCAACCTAAAAATGTTGAGTTCAATCGTCATATTTCCAAAAGAGAGGTTCATTGAACCATTGCGACAATTGATCACAGCATTTGAGGTTGCGAGAAATGGGCGACCGAGTATCACCGGAATTTGATTCCGGGGGTTAGCTACAGGCTGTGTATTTAATACAATGAAGTCAACGGGGAATATGAAGTCCCCGACTCTTATCAACACATCCTCTAGCTCACCCCTAGGGTGGGTGATCGATCGGTCGGCCATCTGGAGAGTGCAGTGTGTGGGTTTCAGCTCTCCGACGCCTAATTGCTCGTATACTGAATACGGAAGCAAGTTAACACTGGCACCAAGATCTAATAGTGCGCGGTTGATGTTCTTATCCCCAATAGTAATTGAAATCGTAGGACAGCCAGGGTCCTTCCGTTTTTGTGGTAAAGATTGGGTAAGGGCATCAGTCACAGCACTAGCCAAGAAAACTTTCTTGGGTACCTGAGACTTCCTCTTTTTCGTGCACAAGTCCTTTAAGATTTTCGCGTAAGACGGGACTTGTTGGACAGCATCTAAAAGAGGAATGTTAATGTTAACTTGCTTAAATAACTCCAGAATCTTCTCCATTTGTGGATTTTGTTTGTTAGACCTCAACCGGTTTGGAAATGGAACATTTTGAAAATTGGTTGAGTCTAAAGCTGGAGGAGAAGATTGTGGAGTTGGATTGGATCCCAGAATAGGTGTCTTCGTGGAGTGAGAAGTGGGTCCGTTTAGAGAAGAAGAGGAAGGAGAGCCTTGTGAAGAACGGAGAATAGGCTCAGAAGACGAAGAAGAAGAAACAGGAGAAGAAGAAGAAGAAGAAGAAGAAGCAGCGGCCGGGGTGTCATCGTTGATCCGTTTGCCAATGTTGTTTTGCAGCACCCTCCCTGATCTTAGTGTGGTCA
This sequence comes from Agapanthus africanus, assembly GCA_030015575.1. Taxonomy (NCBI): domain Eukaryota; kingdom Viridiplantae; phylum Streptophyta; class Magnoliopsida; order Asparagales; family Amaryllidaceae; genus Agapanthus; species Agapanthus africanus. Next base: position 406,760,592 of record CM057340.1, read on the forward strand.
CGGCACTCACATTATGGTTTTGTTGTTCAAGAGCAACATGTGCATTATGTGGGTGGCCGGGATTTGGAAGTGGCTGGGACGGGAGCTTCCCCTTCTCTCGCTCGCTCAAGGCCGCGTTCAGCTGTGCAATCTGGGCCTCGATGGTCTTGATGCTTTGCCCGTGTGCGGCAGTGTGTTGCACTAAGGATTGAATCGAAGACTGGATGTTGGCGGTGGATTGGGTCGACTGTTTAACGAACGCCTCCAGACTTCGCTCGAGCGAGGAAACCTTATCGTTGTTGGACGGAACAAAGTTGTTGTTTGGTGGAAAAGAGTTGTTTGGTGCAAAGTTGTTCGTCTGGTTTTGGAAGGGTTGGGGTTGGAAGGGCTGCTGATACTAAGTTTGTTGCTGCGCTTGTTGTTGCAGCGGAGGGGCCCTTTGGAAATTGTTGCCCTGGAATTGATTCTGATTCTGATTCCAGGCGAAATTGGGGTGGTTCCTCCAACCAGGATTATAGGTGGAAGAGTATGGATCATTCCTCGGTCTTTGCTGGAAGGCAGCATTAACCTGATCCTGTCCTTACGGGGGTGGATTGTAAGGACACTCTTCGGTCAAGTGGGAAGGATCGGAACAACAAGTGCAGATGGTACGAAGGGGGAGAACAGGTGTGGGGGCAGGAGCAGAAAATTTGCTCTCTATCGCTTCAAGCTTTCGTGTTATTGCAGCCATTTCAGCTTTCATCGCAATAGAGACATCGAGTTGGTGGATTCCTACCCTAGACTGACCGGTAGAAGTGGAGGTAGAAGAAGAAGAGGTCGGTCTAGTGCTCTCCCACTGTAGCGTTTGCTCCGCAAGATCGTCAAAGAACTGCCACGCTTCCTCGTCAGATTTGGATAGGAATTGCCCCTGACAGATGGTTTCCAGCAACTGCTTCGTTGCTGGGTTCAGTCCCTCGTATAAGGTTTGGCAGAGCTGCCATTTCTCTATACCGTGGTGTGGACACTGAACAAGAAGGTCTTTGTATCGGTCAAAGCACTTCCAGAAGGGTTCAGAAGGAAGATAGGAGAATTGGTTGATTTCATTTCGAATTCTTGCGGTCTTATGATTTGGGTAGAATTTTTTCAGAAACGCTTTAACAAACTCGTCCCAGCTGGTGATTGAGTGGGAAGCGGTGCTATACAGCCATTTTTCAGCGAGATCGCATAGAGTGAACGGAATGACCCGTAGACGTATAGCATCGTCCGACAGCTGGGTGGTTTTCATCATGGCACAGACGTTTTGAAATTTGTTTATGAAGATATAGGCATCTTCAGATTCAAGCCCATGAAAACGTGGAAGCATGTTGATGAAATGGGGCTTAATTTCAAAGTTGTCCCCATTGGCCGGAGGAAGAGAAAGGCAGGTGGGAAGAGCAGAACGGGTGGTGTAGAAACGATCCTGGAGCGCAATTCGCTGTGGCGCTACAACAGGCGGAGGTGGTGGGAGATTGGTCTCCGTAGGAGGTGGAGCCAATCCAGGGGTGGTCAAAGAGATGTTCGGATTAAATCCCGACATCGCGGAAGAAGAGGTTGGTGAAGGTGAAGGTGAAGGTGAAGATGTATGAACAGAATTCCGGTCAACGTCGGAGTTGGCCGGCAAAGGAAGGGGTGAAAGAGGAGTGGACGGAGTATCGACTTCGGAGTCGATCGCGTAGTCGGTCGCGACTAACGTAACACGGACAAGAAGGGCGCTAGTGTCCCGAGTCCAAGTGGACATACACTAAACGAGTTTAGTATAGTCAAAGCGGAGAAGGTGAGGGTAAGAAAACGTCAATGGAGAAAGGCGATGGGTGGTGGGTGAAAATGGGGTTGGCGACAAAAAGGAAAGTTTTTATAGAAGTTTTTTATTTTTTCTTTTTTTTTCTTTTTCTTTTTTTTTTAGAAAGAGATTTACAGAAATATGTACGGAAATACGGCTTAAGCAATCACAAACAAGATATGCACAATCACACCTAGATCTAGGGTAACCTAGGTCTACTAGACCTGCTCCTGAACTTGATTGTCGAAGTTAAACAATGTCGAGAAACGGGCTTAAAAATACACTGATCACGAGGCCAGGTAAGTGCAGAGATAAGGGGAGGTTGTCCAACGCTTTCGCGAAGTTCCTTAATTAAATAACCCTTTCTCTTTCGGCGGTTGCGCCTTTATCACTTTCCTAGACACCCCGTAAACAATATACGGTTAAGCGAGGTTCTAAACAAGATTTATCTTCTCCTAATGAGCGCGAAGTCCTTAGGGCTGAAGTCTAGTATTTTTTAATTTACAATGGACAATGCATATGCTTTAGTGATTTCCGGGGTCCTGGGAAGGGTGATGAAATCCCCACCCAATCTGGATTGGTTTCAAGCCCCTTAAGTCCGTATTAAAGAATGCAAAAACAGTAACAAATCAACTGCAAACAATTTTTTATTTGCGGCGCAAAGAATCCTGCACAAGAACAGTTTATTGGAAGGGGGAGAAGAGTTTGCGCAAAGAAGGCTGCAGAAAACACAATTCAGTGGAGTCCAGAGGAGTGGAGAGATGCAGAGGGACTTACAGAGAAAAGATGGCAGCCCAAGGACACCAAGTGGCCGCGGATCCGCGGCCTAAGCTTGCTTATGCCGCGGAACCGCGGCAATGTGTTGTAGTTGGGGCTTCAGCTTTGTTGTGTGGGTTCTGTTGGGTGTTCTCTGCTTTTCTGGATGTGTGGAATTCTTATTTGCTCACTGTATCTGCTCCAGATTTTTACAGTAGACCGGATGCTTCGTTTTTGTCCGTCGCGGTGTAGCCGCGAACTGTGGGTCTATCTTCCCACGTCTTTGGCACTGTACTTGAACTAGGTATTTTCAACGTCCTTGGCGTCGATCTTGAACTTCGTATTTTCCTGCACACTTGCACAAAAACTAATCAAGAATAACAAGATGGTTTCTTTTACAAAGTATATTTTTTTTCGTTTTTTTTATATACTTACAAATTAACCCGAAATTACACAAAGAAACAAACTACCGTCTCCCCGGCAACGGCGCCATTTGATTGTTAGGATACGAGCGTGTTCAAGTTAAAGTTTAAATACCGCAATCAAGACGGTTTCGCATGTAGCTAGCCGGTTGAGTACGGGTCGTCCGCAGGGAGATGGGAATCTTTTTCTATGTGTTTTTCGACGAGTTAAGTCCGGTTGTTCAGATTTTGTTGTGGTTATCTAAGTGTTAAGTTGATATTTAAAGAGAGCTTGTTAGGGTTAGGATTAGGTTAGTTTGAGTTAGGAGTCTCCACATCTTTCGTTGCCCCTCTTAATATCGGTGTTACGGTAATCGGCACCAACGGGGATTAGCACGACTAGGAAGGACTTTGCGAGTATAAGCTAGGCTTTCCAACGCATAAGTCTTCCTTTTGGTGCTTGTCCGTCCGTTCTTGGCTCTTATCCATAACCTCCGGTTAATTCAACCACAACCGGTCTCACTACGGAATCACCGCTATCATGTAGGATAGGGTGCCGTAAGGAGCGGATTGTGGTTCAATTAACGGGAGTCGATTTAAGTTGTTGGGCAAGGAAAGAGTGAGAGAGATTTCCTTCTCTCAAACTTCCCTTATCCTATCCTAACAAGTATAACACTACTCACACTTCATGATAGGAAAAACAAAACAAAACAAAAGAGGAAGATAGAAAGAAGGAGATTAGAAGAATACGACTAACTATTTCTGACCTCACCTTGGCGAGGATCGAGCGTAAGTATCATTGTCGTATGTAAGGATAAAGAAAAAAGAGAAGAAAGAAACAACAATGAAATAACAACAACTACTTAACGAATTTAAAGTTACAATAATTATAACAAGTAAAGAAAGAGACAAGCATGATAATAAAAATGGTCTTCTTTATTCATCACTCTTCACTCAAAAGCTCACTACAAGTTTAATGGAGAAGAGGTGAGAAGAGGAAGAAGAACAACACTAAAACTAGGCAAAATGAGAATACAAAAAATTGGACCCCTTCCTTCACAGAATTCTGGGGTATTTATAGGCTGGAAAATGAGAAACTAGGGCAACAATACGGGCCCATATGAAATTACCAAACACCCCCTGAAAACACTGCACTTTTGGCGCCAGAACGGCCGCGGAACCGCGGCCTAGACCCCCCTTTGGCCGCGGTTCCGCGGCCGTTTAGAGGAATTGGGTCTAGGGCTTTTTTGTGGGACCCTGGTTTGCTGTGAGCTTCAATCTGATATATGTGTTTTCTCATAATTTCTTCACGAATTTTCCAGAATTTCTGTTGAGGGAAAGGTGGACTTTTTGTCAAGAATTTGTCATGATTGCCTCGAGCTCCACGTAGATCTCTTGGATATTATGCTTCCATTGAGCCTTGTGCCTGAAAACGACATTGATTTGACATTTTGTCTTCCTAAACTGGTATCTGGCAGCATACGGATGAAGAGCGGAGACCGTGTTTTATCTGTGGTTGGCAGGAACCGGATTTTTGTCGTATTTTCCATGAATTTCACCGTTTTGGAACCGAGAACCTGTATCCTGCAATTGACTAGCAAACATGGCTCAAGAGCATCTACGGATATGCAATGTGATAAAAATTGGGCGGTATGAAAATGCAAAAATCTGATATGAACAAACATCAACCCTCAATACCGGGAGAGACGAAACCCCTCCTATCGCTCATTGCTTCCATATGACTCGGGACTGTACCCAAAAACTACCATTTTGCACGCCCCCATGGACGTGGTAAGGTGGAAATCAAAGCACAGTGGGAATCACACAAGACTCTATGACGATCTCGGGTCTACAGACTAACCTGCACAAGTGTCACCCGAGAACTGCCATCTGACGTAAGGTATAATACAATCTGGGAGTTCTCGGCGAGTCCGTCCAGTGTACCCAGTCTCCACTGAGCACCCGTATACCATCTCTGATGTCAAACACCAATTGATATGGGATCATCCATCGCCCATCTCATGGTTCGAAATGCGTATACGCTAGTCTACTCTGGTGTATCGATGCCCCGTCTCGATACACCCACGACTAGAGACCTTGAAGGATGTACTTATGGACTACCATGTCCCCACTTGTATGATCCGCATCATAGTCTGGGTAGTCAAGTACACATCCTAAAGGCTTTACCAACATGTAAGTATAAGACAATATAAAGAGACATGTATACTTGTTAAAGTAAAGTGCAACCAGATAGCATACTATCATGACGAGCATGAAAGTACTCTCTATATATGTCCAAGCATCCAATATAATATACATCAACTGTACAATACTGGCCTCTAGGGCATACATACAACTAACAATCTCCCACTTGCACTAGGGCCAGCTGCTGTAGTATCGCATACCGAGCATCCCGAAGTGTCTCTCAAACTGTATCTGGGGAATGGCCTTCGTGAGTGGATCCGCTGTGTTATTCTTCGTGTCAACCCTCCTGACCTCGATCTCCCGGCGATCAACTATCTCCCGGATCAGGTGATACCGCTTCAGAATATGCCTGGATCGCTGATGGGACCTGGGTTCCTTGGCCAAAGCCACCGCTCCATTGTTATTGCAATACAAAGGTATTGGATGCTCAATGGATGGAACCACTCCAAGTTCAGTAATGAACTTCTTGATCCAGACAACCTTTTTGGCAGCATCGTTGGCAGCGATGTATTCAGCCTCCATCGTCGAGTCTGCCACGGTTTCCTGCTTGGAACTCTTCCAGCTAACCGCCCCTCCGTAATGGGTAAAGACAAATCCCGACTGCGACTTAGAGTCGTCCTTATCACTCGGGAAGCTCGAATCGGTAAAGGACTCCACTTGGAGTTCTCCGTTACCATACACTAAGAGCATCTCTTTAGTCCTTCGCAAGTACTTGAGAATGCTCTTCACAGCTGTCCAATGACTCACTCCAGGGTCAGCTTGATACCTGCTCACTACACTTAGTGAGTATGCTACATCGGGTCTGGTACATAGCATCGCGTACATGATAGAGCCTACAACCGAAGCATAGGGTATCTCTTGCATGCGAGCTCTCTCCAAATCAGTCTTGGGAGATATCTCTTTGGAGAGAGTGAGCCCTGAGATCTTGGGTAAAAACCCATGTTTGGACTCTTCCATACTAAACCTCTTTAGTATGGTGTCAATATACCTGGATTGGGACAATCCCAATATCCTTTTAGATCTATCTCTATAGATCCTAATTCCCAATATGCAGGAGGCATCACCAAGATCTTTCATTGAGAATCTTTGTGATAAGAAGAGCTTCACCGATTGCAGCATAGGAATGTCATTTCCTATCAAGAGTATGTCGTCCACGTACAATACGAGGAAGAAAACCTTACTCTCTGCCACTTTCTTGTAGATACAAGGTTCATCTATGTTTTTAACGAAATCAAATTCTTTGATAACGACGTCAAAGCAGATGTTCCAACTCCGCGATGCTTGCTTCAATCCATAAATGGATTTAAGCAGCTTGCACACCTTTCCGCTGCTCCCACTATCTACGAAGCCCTCTGGCTGAGTCATGTACACGCACTCTTCTAAATCACCGTTTAGAAAGGCGGTCTTAACATCCATTTGCCAGATTTCGTAGTCATGATATGCAGCGATGGCAAGCATGATCCGGATGGATTTAAGCATAGCCACTGGAGAAAAGGTTTCGTCATAGTCCACACCTGGTCTTTGACGAAAACCCTTTGCAACAAATCTAGCTTTGAAAGTCTCTACTTTCCCATCTACACAAAGTTTTTTCTTGAAGATCCACTTGCTCCCAATGGGTTTTACCCCTTCAGGAGCAACTTTCAAAGTCCATACTTTGTTGGTGTACATGGATTCCATCTCGGACCGCATTGCATCCAGCCATTTCACTGAGTCCCCACTCGTGATGGCCTGTTCGAAGCTAGTTGGGTCATCATCAACCATGATGCAATCCTCGCTCCCACCATCCATGAGAAACCGTAGTATCTCTCAGGTGGGTGTAGAACCCTACTAGATCTGCGGAGTGGCTGGGGTTCATCGGGAACTACCGAATCCTCTGGTTCAACCAAATCATCTGTTGTGATTTGTATAGCTGGAACCTCTTCCAGTTCTACTTCAGAGCCACTAATCTCTTTTGCAAGAAATTCCTTTTCTAAAAAGGTAGCGTGTTGAGCAACAAGCACCCTTTATTCCTTACTGTGGTAGAAGATATACCTTCGTGAATGCTTGGGATATCCAACAAACTTACACAAAACAGACCTTGCCTCGAGTTTGTCCGGTTTTTGTCTTTTGACATAGGCCGGGCAACCCCATATCTTTATAAATTTAAGATATGGTCTCTTCCCCTCCCATATCTCATATGGGGTGGTAGGCACAGATTTGGTAGGAACCCTATTCAGTAGGTATGCTGCTGTCTCCAGTGCATATCCCCAGAAGGAAATAGGTAACTCAGCGATACTCATCATCGAGCGCACCATATCTAAAAGGGTGCGGTTCCTCCGTTCCGATACACCGTTGTGCTGTGGTGTATATGGAGGAGTTAGCTGAGAGAGAATCCCATTCTCTTTTAGGAAGTCCAGGAATTCATTGCTCAAGTATTCACCTCCTTGATCAGATTGAAGGATTTTAATACTTTTCCCGGTTTCGTTCTCGACTTCTTGTTTATATTCTCTAAATTTCTCAAAAGCTTCTGATTTGTGTTTCATCAGGAACACATATCCGAATCTAGAGAGATCGTCAGTGAATGTAATGAAGTACGAAGAACCATCACTGGCATGTGTAGACATGGGACCGCATACATCACTGTGTATCAGTCCCAAGAGTTCAGTAACTCTCTCTCCATGTCCCGTAAACGGAGTTTTGGTCATCTTGCCTTTGAGACATGACTGGCAAGTGTCATAAGATGAAAATTCAAATGGATTTAAATATCTACCCTTATGCAACTTAGCTAGTCGTGTCGCATTGATGTGACCCAGTCTACAATGCCACAAGAAGGATTCGTTCAGTTTTGAACTCTTCCTCTTGTGTGTGTTTGTTATGCTCAGAACTGTTGATTGATTTAGAACATAAATGCCATTGCACATCGTGCCTGATCCGACCAACTTTTGGTTTAGGAAAATGTTCATAACATTATCCTGTAATACAAAATTATATCCCTTTTTGACTCAATAAAGAAACTGATATAATGTTGCATATCAGGTTCGGCATGTAATAGCATTTGTTCAGAATCAATGTATTACCAGTTGGCAATACAAGGTGATATTCCCCGACGGTTTTAGCTGCAACAATTGCACCATTTCCAACCCTTATGTCTTTATCACCTTCTCTAAGTTCTCTACCTTTCCTAAGCCCATGTAACTGATTACATATATGGGATTCTGACCCGGTATCTAATACCTAGGACGTAGAGGAAATGGAGAAACAGTTCTCTGTAACGAACAAATCCGAAGAAAATGCATCAACATGTACTTGCTTCATTCGGGTGGCATGAGAATGCTGGTATTCCCCTATATCCTGTTCAGTCTTATAACTCTTATAAGAAAAAACGGAACCAACGTTCCCCAGAAGAGTATAACATGCGGGTTCGGTCAATACATCCATATTGTTATCTTTATTAAGGCATGATATGGTCGCTACCTGGAGAGAGAGAGAAGAAAAAACACTTTAGCGTATGCTCTTGCAAGATCGGATTGGTTATTATCTTATCTAATCAGGATGGCTCCCACTGTTTTTTGTCAAATCTTCCTTCAAACCCTAAAAGGAAAGACTAGCCGGGATTATTACAACCTACAACTTCGCCAATCATTCAGCCAGGCCAGTGTCGGTACTTTGAGGGAGGTTCCCCGTGCTTTCGCACGGACTTAATTAAAGTAAACCTCGTTTTCCCAGAGGCGTAACCCCATTGACGCCTTTCTAGACACCTACTTGATCGGCTAATTGTCCTGTGTAAAACTCTCCCGGGAGTAACAATTACTCGCAGTGGGTATCGGGATCCAACTATCTCATAGAAGGCATGCAATCTCATTGCAAATCTCAACACTTGAAATTCCCGATAATATTTTCCCCCAAGCATCCCATGACCTTGACGGAGGTCAACAATCCATAGGGTGCAAGTCAAGTTCAACCCGTCATTTCTTGATTGAATCAAACCTACCCGCACAACCCTTGACGGAAGTCAACAAGGTCGTACGACTACCCTAATCCAATCTGCATCATATGCATAAGAAGATAAATACTAGTTAGCTACCGCACACTACGCCTTGACGGAGGTCAACAAACGTAGCACGAATACTAAGTAGGACTTATCTGAAATGACGGAGGGCTACGACAGGTTTTTATGAAAACCTATTGCGTAATGAACTTGATATCGTTGTAGAATCGAGTGAATTTTGAAATGGAGTGATTTTGATGCTTTCCTTAGTTTTGCTAAAGAGGTCACTCCCGGTGAAGGAATCTCGGCTCTTTCCACATCGAATAAGGTGCAGGATATATCATATATACCGCTATGCAAAGCAAAACTCCAAAAGCAGTCAAAAGCAAACCGAGTGTTGTAGCATCTGCCAGTTTTGCTAAAGAGGTCACTCCCGGTGAAGGGATCTCGGCTCTTTCCTCATCGAATAAGGTGCAGGGTATATCATATATACCGCTATGCAAAGCAAAACTGTAGCTACGCTTTTTTATTAAAATTTGATTCTACAACAACTTTTAGGTTTCTTTTTTTCATTAATCACATTAATGAAGTCCCATCATTTAAGTCACCTAAACATCACAGATAAATACGACGTACACTTTTGCCATCCGCATTCGCCTCGATGTCCCCTCGTGCACCGTTAGGTTAGGTAACTAACGGCAGAGCAGGGCAGGGCTAGCGCGGGTGTAAAACATAAGTAACGCCTATATAATATATCATATATACTATATACAGTATTTATCACAGAACATCAAATGATCACTTCACAGATATCGCAGCAGAAGAAACATATGAAACATTGGATATACTAGGAAGTCCATATTTTATTTTGAGCCTCTATAAAACATGGATTCCACGGTCGCGATGAATAGCCAAACCCACAACCCTAGACCCCTACGAGAGCGGCAAGCAACCCTGCCAATTCTAGGGTTAGGAGACCTGGACCCGACTCCTTGAGTTGGTCTCCCACTGGACCCTAGAACCCGGTTACTTGTGCTCCCCTCTTTGGGTCTATCCTAGTGCGGAAAAGTAAATAATATACAAAAGGTGACATCAACCTCATGCCGGAAGTGCCCCAATAAAAGAATATTACATACATTTAAATTTACATGAATGAAAATAAAAACTCTCATCTCACATAAAAACTCCCGGCTATTCAGAACGCGACGATCCAATATAACATTTCCAGCAATACAGAACATCACATGTCATCAACGTAAGTAAATATGCGCATCCCAATTGTCGTTGACATATGGTAACGAAACCGACGATATCACATATTACACTTACGGTCACAAAAAAGAAAGTGTAAAACTACAACATTTGGAATCCAAAATCTCTTTAGAAATCGTAAATCCGAAATATCACATATTTCGCATTTCATGCCTAACATGTATGAATTCCACATATTGTATCGTTAAATAGACAGTATTAAACTTTCCTCGAATAATCAAATACTCAAGATTTCCATAATAGCTCAACACTTGAGCGGAGTTTAAAGATTCCAGAATACGTCGCAGTAGCAACGGTCCAGCCGTAGAAGGGTCAAGCCAACGCTTCACATGTGGCACGCCGTACTGCCCCAAACCCTAAGGTTCAAAGGGCAGTTCAAGACGGTCACATAATCGAGTTAAGTTTTGTTGACTTCTAAAGGGTCCGTCACATTTCTTGCACGTTTTTCCGAAAGATTCAAATCCGAGAAAAATTCAACACTTGAATATTTTTTCGTGCCGGGAAAAATTGAGTTAATGATATCCGTTCGAACATTTTAGTACTTTCTAAATAATCCGGAATAACAGAACAAAATTAAATTCTCTGATCGTATCTACAATTTCAAAATAAACCCCAAAAATACTCAACAGTTGAGACAGATTAAAAATACCCAGAAATATGCATGAATGATATTTAATATTACTGCAAAAAGCTGTCTCCAATTCCATATATCTGCCACGGAACCGCCGCAGGAAGTGGGTTGGGACCGCGGTTTCGCGGCGATAGTACGGAATTAGACTCTCGAACTTTCTGGTAATTCTTATAATTACCTGCTGATATTTTTGGATATTTTTAATTCATAAAAATCCCAGATTTTAAAAATTGTCTAGAGAGGGGGTTATCATGACGTATTCGGGTTCGATCGGGGTTTTAACTTCGTTAACACATCACCTAATGTTCTAGCTAGGCTCTGATACCACTGTAGGGTTACTAGGCACACTAACAAGGCTCTACAAGGCATCGACCATGCCAAAATTAAATTTTTATGTGCCGAATAACACTAAGCAAGATCGTTAACTAGAGTTTAGACGAATCGTTTAGCAAGTAAACAACTTTACACTAAAGGGAACGCGATATACAACCTTTGTATATCGGTCCTCCACTTCTAAAGCTCCTTGATGAAGTCCCTTTGTCGCGATCAAGTTTCTCCCGGGCTCTTGCATGGCTTCACGACGCGAGGGATGCGACCATGCTTGAAGTCTCCGAGGCCGAAGATGATCTACGTCGAGGGAATTCCGACTCAAGCTCCTACTTCACTAACTTGAGAATTAGTGAAGCAAACACCCTATACTAAAGTGCTAATCTAGTAGAGGATGGAGAAATAGGAAGTGGGTTCTCCTTAGAATTTTGTATCTCACTTTCTTTCTCACTTTAGATCAAACCCTAGCAAGCTTTTCTATTGCTCAATGAAGAAGAAGATGATGAACAAAAGAAAAGAGAATGACGATAATGATTAAGTGAGAATGCTAACCATGGTGAGAGAGTATCATATACTAACCCTTGCAGAGCCATAACCATAGCTAACACTTATGGTTGGGTTAAGAAATATCTATGGTAAAAACAAACTCAAGTGGACTTAGTCAATGCATCCACAAGCTTCCACAAGCTTCATGAATTGATCTAATCCTCCACTTGATTTTGTAATTACCTAAAATATAAAAATCCAACATAATATGTAGCATGGTGTAAGTCTCATACATCCAAGTCTAGTGTATCATCAACCATGATACAAAAGAAAACACTTTAATATATATATCACATATATATATATATATATACAAGTGTTCACATGTGAGAAAAACCCTAAAGTGAATAAGTGTTAGCAAATGTAATTTAGTATATCTAATATACAATTACACACTTAATTATTAAATCAACACTTGACTTAATAATCCGGTCATATCTTATATAACCGGCTAACATCCATCGTATCGACTTATCGAATCAACACTTGACTCGATAACCCGGTCATATCATATATGACCGACCGATACATAAAGTCGCGAGAATAGAATACGGTATCACATACACGCATTTATTCTCGATCTCGCACATATCACATATGCGCTCCTATTTCGTTATGCCTGAGCCAGTAAAACCTCTGTGTAGTACTCTAAAGACTCGTCAATGCGCAGGCAGTAGGTAATGATCACATCATGCACCCACTAGCCATCAGCGGTACTAGATGGACGTAACGGCTACCCAGGTATTGAGCGATCAGAAGAACAGCAAGCAAGCTCGCTCCAACTCCTGTGAAAGCCTGCCGGAAACACTTCCCGTACAGTCCGGTCTCCTCGTCTGATATGTCGCATATCAAGTCTATGGGTGGTAAACGTCAGACCCCAATAACCGATAAGTCATGCCGATGTGAGGCTCATAACGGGTCGAGAAACAACTGGTAACATTTACCAGCAAATCTCTAAATCAGCCCTGGCCAGGGACTTCCCTGTTACGGCCAATCGAGCACAGCGCAATATCAACCCCCAATACCGGGTGAGACGAAACCCCTCCTATCTCTCATCGCCTCCATGTGACTCGGGACTGTACCCAAAAACCACCATTTTGCATGCCCTCATGGACGTGGTAAGGTGGAAATCAAAGCACAGTGGGAATCACACAAAACTCTTTGACGATCTTGGGTCTACAGACTAACCTGCACAAGTGTCACCAGAGAACTGCCATCTGACGTAAGGTATAATACCATCTGGGAGTTCTCGACGAGTCCGTCCAGTGTACCCAGTCTCCACTGAGCACCCGTATACCATCTCTGATGTCAAACACCAATGGATATGGGATCATCCATCGCCCATCTCTTGGGTCGAGATGCGTATACGCTAGTCTACTCTGGTGTATCGATGTCCCGTTTCGATACACCCACGACTAGGGACCTTGAAGGATGTACTTATGGACTATCTTGTCCCCACTAGTATGATCCGCATCATAGTCCAGGTAGTCAAGTACACATCCTAAGGGCTTTACCAACATGTAAGTATAAGACAGTATAAAGAGACATGTATACATGTTAAAGTAAAGTGCAACCAGATTGCATACTATCATGATGAGCAAGAAAGTCCTCTCTCTATATGTCCAAGTATCCAATATAATATACATCAACTGTACAATACTGGCCTCTAGGGCATACATACAACTAACAAGAGATAGATATAAGTGGATATTGGGAGTTTCCCAAATCCAGATACATTAACACCATACTAAAGGGGTTTAGTATAGAGGATTCTAAGCGTGGTGGTTCGTCCACTTACTCATGAATCACTCTCTCCAAAAAGATGTCTCCCGGGACTGATTTGGAGAGAGCTCGCATACAAGGGATACCCTATGCTTCGACAGTAGGCTCTATCATATATGCGATGTTATGTACCAGATGTAGCTGACTCACTAGGTGTTGTGATCAGGAATCAATCGGATCTTGCGAGAATCACTGGAAAGCTATGAAGGACACTTTTAAGTACTTAAGAAGTACTAAAGAAAGGTTCTTGGTGTTTGGTAACGGTGAACTCCAGTAAGAGTCCTTTTACAATTCAAGCTTCCAGAGTGATAAGGTCGAATGAATGTCAGTCACAGGCTTTGTCTTTACCCTCAGTGGAGGGACGGTATGTTGGAAAAGTTCCAAGCTAGATACCGTGGAAAACTAGTTGATAAAGGTTGAATACATCGCTACCAACCATGTTGCCAAAGTGGATGTCTGGATATTTCTTGTTCATAAGATGAACATGGTTCCTACCATTGAGCGTCCAATAACTGTTATTGTGACAACAATGGAGTTGTGACTTTGGCCTAGGAACGCCGGTCCAATCAGCGATCCAGACATATTCTGAGGACAGTATCACCTAATCAGGGAGATGGTTGATCTCCAAGGGATCAAGGTAAGGAGAGTTGACGCTAAGGATAACACAGCCGATCCACTCAAAGAGGCCTTTCCCTAGAGAGATTTTTATGGGGCGTTGCGTATAAGATACTACAACTAATCGCCTTAGTGCAAGCGGGAGATTGTTAGTTATATGTATGCCCTAGAGGCCATTATTATACATTTGATGTATATTATAGAGGATTCTTGGACATATATAGGGATGACTTTCTTTCTCGACATGATAGTATGCTATATGGTTGCTCTTTATCTTAACATGTACACTTATTGTCTCTCTATTACATGTTGATAAAGCCCTTAGGATGAGCACTTTACTACCGGGATTATGATGCAGATCATACTAGTGGGGCAAGGGTAGTCGGTAAGTACATCCTTCAATCGTTCCTAGTCGTGGAATTATCGAGACGGGGCATCGATAATCCAGAGTAGACTGGCGTATACGCTTCTCGACCCATATGATGGGCGATGGATGATCCCTTATCCATTGGTGTTTGAGATCACAGATGGTATACGGGTGCTCAGTGGAGACTGGGTACACTGAACGAACTCGCCGAGAACTTCTAAATTGTATTATACCTATCGTCAGATAGCAGTTCTCTGGTGACACTGGTACAGGTTAGTCTGTCGACCCGAGATCGTCATAGAGTCTTGTGTGATTCCCACTGTGCTTTGATTTCCACCTTACGACGTTCAAGAGAACATGCAAAACGGTGGTTTTTGGGTACTGTCCCTAGTCACATGGAGGCAATGAGCGATAGGAGGGGATTTCGTCTCTCCGGGTATTGGGGGTTGATGTTGCGCTATACTCGATTGGCCATAACAGGAAATCCCTGGCCAGGTTTGCTGAGATTTACTGGTAAGTGTTATCAGTAGTTTCTCGAACCGTTATGGGCCTCATATCGGCATGTCTTATCAGGCTATTGGGGTCTGATGTTTATCACCCCCAGGCTGAGATATGCGACATATCAGACGAAGAGACCGGACTGTACGGTAGTGTTACTTAACGGATTCGCAGGAGTATGAGCAGGCTTGCTTGTTGATCTTCTGATTGCTCAATACCCGGTTAGCCTTTACGTCCAGCTAGAACCGCTAACGGCTTCTGGATGACTGATATGATCATCACCTACTGCCAGAGTATTGACGAGTCTTTAGAGTCCTACACAAAGGTTTCCTGGCTCAAGCGAAACGAAGTAGGAGCACATATGTGATATGTGCGGGGCCGATATTAATACGCGTATGTGATACCGTATTCTATTCTTACGATATGTGATATCGGTCGTTTATATGTGATATAGTCAGGTTATCGAATCATGTGTTGATTCGATAAGTTGATACATATAACATTAGTTGGTTATATGTTATATAGCCGGATTATTAGATCAAGTGTTGATTTAATAATTTAATGTATAATTATATATTTGATATATTAACTTATATTAACTAATATTAGCTAACTTAAGCATTTCTTTTTCTCACTTGTGAACACTTAATATATATGTGATAGATATTATTGTGTCATGCTTGTTGCTACATGCAACATGGGTGTATGAGACTCACACCATGCTTATCATAATCAAGGGTTTTATTATTTGAAGTAAATCATAATTAGTTGGAAATTAGTCATATGTTTGAAGCTTGTGGAACCATTGACTAAGTCCACTAATTTTGTTTTACTTAAGATATTTATAAACCCAACCATTATGATTAGCCATGGTTTAGTCTCTACATGTATTAATATATGATATTAACTCACCCATGGTTGACATTCTACACTTGCCTTTTTCCATGGTTGCTTTTCTTCATCTCCTTCCCCAAGCTCTCTAGCTTTATGGGAGTTGAAGAAAATGAGTGAGAAAAATATTTCTAAAGTGATCAAAATTCCTACTTCATCAACCTACACTAGACTAGCCATTTAGTTTAGGTTGTTTGCTTCACTAATTCCTAATTATTGAAGAGGTCGCTTTGGTTAGTGTATGCTCGACGTAGATCATCTTTGGCCTCGAAGACTTCAAGCAAGCTTGTTCCTTTCATCTTGTGGAGCATTTCTAGAGTCCGAGAGTTCACTACTTGGAGCGAAGGGACTACTACAAGGAGCTATTAAAGTGAATGACCGGTCAACAAAGGTTGTATTTCTTGTTCACTTAGATGCAAAGATGTTTATATGCTAGTTTCATCTAATTCCCTAGTTTAGATTCTAGGTTAGGGTTCTTTAGCGCGCTAATTTTTTGAAAACGGCATGGTCAATGCTTCCCAAAACCCAGTGGTGGTGCTGCGGAACCCAGCATGTATACACCATAACACAATGGTATATCGGGGTGGAGGAAACGAACCCTATTTGATATGGTGCACTCAATGATGAGTATTGCTGAGTTACCTATTTCCTTATGGGGTTATGCACTTGAGATAGCTGCATTTCTATTGAATAGAGTTCTGACCAAATCCGTTTCCTTCCACTCCATATAAGATATGGAATGGGAAGAGACCATCTCTTAAACGACTTAAGATATGGGGTTGTCCGGCCAATGTTAAAAAGCAAAATCTGGACAAGCTCAAAGCAAGGTCAGTTCCGTGCAAGTATATAGGATATCCCAAACATTCATGAGGGTATATCTTCTACCACACCAAGGAACAAAAGGTGTTTGTTTCTTGACATGCCACCTTTTTAGAAAATAAATTTCTTGTGAAACAAATTTATGGCAATGAGGTGGAAGAAGTTCCAGCAATGCAAACTATAGCTGAAGATTTGGTGGAACCGGAGGATTTAGTAGTCTCCGACGAACCGCAGCCACTCCGCAGATCTAGTTGGGTTCCTCATCCACTAGAGAGACACTACGGTTTTCTCATAGACGGTGGGAGCGAGGATGCATCATAGAAGATGATGACCCAACTAGTTTCGTGCAGGCCATCATGAGTGGGGACTCTGTGAAATAGCTGGATACTATGCGATCTGAGATGGAATCCATGTACACCAACAAAGTATTGATTTTATATGTTGTTCCTGAAGGGGTAAAAGCCATCGGGAACAAGAGGATCTTTGAGAAAGATAATTTGGTGTGGATGGAAAAGTTGAGACTTTAAAGCTAGACTTGTGACAAAAGGTTTTCATCAACGACCTGGTGTGGAATATGATGAAACCTTTTCTCCTGTCGCAATGCTTAAGTCCATCAGGATCCTACTTGCTATTGTTGCATACCATAACTACGAAATCTGGCAAATTGCACGTCTAAACCGCTTTTATAAATGTTGATTTAGAAGAGAGCATGTATATGACACTGCCAGTGGGCTTCGTAGATAGTGGGAGCAGCAGAAACGTGTGCAAGCTGCTTAAATTCGTCTACGGATTAAAGCAGGCATCGCGGAAATGGAACATCTGTGATTAAGCTGTCAAAGAGTTTGACTTCATCAAAAAGGTAAATGAACCATGTATATATTAGAAGGTTGTAGAGAGTAAGGTTGTCTTCCTCGTATTAAACGTAGATGACATACTCTTGATAGAAAACGATGTTCATATGCTACACTCGGTCAAGGTCCTCTTATCATACAAGTTCTCCATGAAAGATCTAACTGATGCCTCCTATATCCTACGGATATAGATCTTTAGAGATAGATCTAAACGGATGTTGGGATTGTCCCAATCCAAGTACATAGACACTATACTAAAGAGGTTTAGTTTGGATGATTCTGTAACGCCTTAGAATTCGTTTAGGTTAATTTCACGTTAATTAGTAATAATGCGTGTTTTTCTTAAAATCTCGTAAATTTTAAGTTTCCACTTAAACTAAAAATAAAATCAGTTTTAATTGTGATAAGGTATGTTTTTATATATAAATGGCTTTATTAATTATAAATTAGCTTAGTGTTCACTTAATTAGAAATTTTCCTTAATTACTTTTTTTTAAAGCAAAAATTAGTGTAGCATGCACCTTTTCACCCTAGGTTAAGTTTAAACATGTCTACCATTCTTCTTTTTCCCTCTTTGTCCCAATTTCTTTTTGTAACCCCAAAACAAAACTAAAACTATTAATGAAAATTGAAAATAGAAATTAGATTAATGAATAAGAAAAGAGAGGTATGGGAGCATTAAATGGGCATGGAGCATTGACTTTGGGGGGCACTCTCTCTCTCTTCCTCACTTGCAGCAGCAGCAAGCCCAACAGCAGAAGCAACAAAGACCTCCCTTTTCGCTCTTCTTCTTCTTTTTCTTCTTCTTCTCATTCTTGCATCCAAGCACATTTCAATATTAAAAATCCATCTTTTCTTCACTAAATATCTTGTTAAACACCCCCAAAACCCTTCCCTTTTTGGTTCTTGATGCAAGGCCAGCAAGATTGATCCCTCCTAGGACCAAGTTGAGGTATAAAGCCTACCCTATTTACCTCTTTGCTAAACTTGTAGTGTTGTTAGCTTAAATTAGTGTTTTAATGGGTCTTTGTGCTAGTTATGTGGTTTAAGTAGAGATTAAGTTAAATTAGGGTTTTTATGGTTTGATTAACTTAATTAGGTGCTATTAATGTTGTTTAAACCAAGTTAAAATCTCAGGTTATACTAAAATACCATTTTGTGTCAAATTAGTGTAAAATTAGCGTTTTAGTTAAGATTTGTGCCCTTTTGTGTTCTGATTTCTATCCGGATGCTTCAGGCAAAAGTTGCAATTACTAAAGCATGTACACTAGACCTAGACCACACACACAAAGCACGAGACCCCCATTCTTCTTCTGGGCCGCAAATAAATGAGCTCTGGACGCAATTTGCGGCCAGATGAGGGTTCTGGGTGTCGAGGTTTGGTCTGGGTGAGTCTGCTACATATTTAAGACATTTGGTATATGCAACTTTTCCTGTTTTCACTTTAATCAAAATCTGGAGCAAAATATCGTATTTCCTATACTTTTAAGCTTGTGCGACACGTGTGTTGTGTGTGTGGGTTTAGTGTTTGCTGCGTGTCATAGCGTGTCGGGGTAGTTTCAGATGCGTATTCACATGTTTTAGCGTATCGGATACACACGCGTTTAGTTGCGACGCGAGTTTCTCGTTTGGTTTTGATATCGCGGTTTTTGCTGGATTTTAGCTTATGTGTATTCCTTGTGTAAAATCTAGGTTCGCAGGCGGGTACGTCGGACGCCGCACGGAAGGGGAACCAAGTAGTCGGCTACACTTAGCACGAGACCACTGGGAGTAGATTTAACATCTACAGGGGAATCGGCCCCATGGCGTTATGCGTCTGGGCTAGGGATATTAATTTTGTCGCATTTTCTATTTCATATATAGAGTCTGCGCATACCCTTATTGCTTAGTGATTGTTGTGCTCCGACTAGTATCCTTAGGACACTGCACATATTATTGACGGCTTATGTTGCACGAGCACTGATTGTATGCCACACACACCGTCAATAATTTCTATGTTACACACAATACACATACCTATATGATGTAGTTTGGTTAGGGACATTGTGACATTGATTCATATTTCTTATTGCTTATGACATAAAGCATACCTGTATACCTATAGAGTATTGTACCATTAGCGATAGATACATACACGCATAATGACATAGCTGCATGTATACTTTGCATACATACTTCACTTATACCTGGAGCGTATATTACATCATTACCGATAGGTAGATACCTATATCTTGCTATATCTTTATGTTTACCTTTACTTTATGTTATTTAGAATTGGAAAAATTATAAACCGCATGATATTTTATATTAACTTGATGCAGTGAATTAGGGGCTTTTCCTTTATATGCTTGCATTACAGTTTTATGTTGCATATATTATATTCATGGATTTTCGCATTGAGATATGGATTTTTCATGATCTTTTCTGGATTTGAGGACTGTGTTAGTTTCATGAAATTATGCATTATTTGAAAAACGCGGTTTCTCTTGATATGATATTTTAGCAACCACGATGAGTTTTATCGGTTCTGATATATATACCACATGCGAGGAGGAGTCGTGGGCCGTATGAGGATACATGGTGGGGCCCGAAGGTACCCCGGGGCAAGAAAGGGATTTTGATGTAACATGCCGATGAGGCCTGACAGGGGAACCATACCTTCCGGTGACATTACCTATGACACGGCAGTTATCGTGGGGATACCGACGATAGTCATGTACTTATGTATACGTCGAAAGGCGAGGGTCATAGCTAAGCACTCGAGCTTTTGGTATAGCGTATGATACGTACCTATCAGAGGCCAGTCCTTGTGACAGCACCTGATAGATCAGCATTTATGTGTCGATGCTTGACACATTGGTTTCATGATATTTTTACTCCACTGTTATTGTTTATGCATTGCTTCATGTATTACTTATACCTATTAGTGTACCCTTCATGAGAGTTGCATATACACCTTTTCATATCATTATTGCATTATTATTGCATACCGATTGTCATATTATTGCTTCATGTATTACTTCTACCTGCTAATGTACCTTTCATGATTACTGCATTCATATGACTTTTTATTGCTATTAATTATATATGTTAGATTTGCGTTGTACGTGCATACTTGCGATTACCTGCATATGTTATTTACTATTCACGAGCTGCCAACTCACCCCGTTGTGCCACAGTTTGTTTTGCTGGTTGTTCCCCAGAGTAGTCGAGGCAGGCTATTCATCTATCTAATCAACTTTTGCTGCGGATACCGCTTCATCTCACATTGTGCAGTTTTGCATTAGGTGGGTTTTGTGGTTATTCGTTGTTGTATTGTATATTCGTTGTATCCTTATACTCTCCATCTACTACTTTTATGATGACTTAGAGACTTGATGTAAGGACGATATTGTATATTATTCTGTGACTTGGCTGTCTTTTATACAGTTTCACTTTTATCGTCTTTTATTTCTTCGCTACGGCGTCGTATATCCGTTATGGTGGTTGTTTTCCGTCTTTGGGCGTGTATTTGCTCTCATCTTGGGATGCATTTCTTTTATCTTTGTTGTACCCATTTTTGGGGTTAGTTTTTACAAAAGAGGTGCTGCCAAAATTTTAAAGGAAATAAGTTAGACTTTTAAAGAATTTGGGTTGAGATTTCAACGGTTTTGAAAATGCTATTATTTCTTACTACTTTGATGGTTTAGATTGATGGGTTTTCGGCTTACTTAAATTGCGTTACGCCTGTAGACGTTGCGTAGTTTAAGGGCAGTCACGTGCCAAATTTCGGGTCGTGACAAAGTTGTTATCAGAGCGCTAGGTTTTACCTTTCGGTGTGTAGGATGACCTTGGTATGATGGAGTAGGTGGCTTAAAGCAGAGTAACGTACTGTGTGTATTTCCGCGACATACTCACGATGCGGTACTCCGCCTAAAGTGACTTAAGTACAAAATTGCTTGAAATTCCTTCCTTGATGATTCATATCTCTGTGATTCGATTTCCGTTTTCTTATCGAATCTTATTTCCATTTATAGCCTTTCCTCCGATGACTATGGGGACTCTGAGCGATGCAGCGAGGACCGAGGTCAGGAATGATTCAGGTAGGACGAGGACTGACCGGGATGGCACGCTCGTTGCACAGTAGCAGATGGATCCGCCTCCGACAGATAGTATTGCTAGGCTTGTGGAAGATATGCAGGACATGCGCCAGACGATGAGTTCATTGGTTGAGGACGTTCGAGCGCAGCGACAGGAGGTTGTCACCCCTGTTACCCAGTTGTTCCTTGCGATCAGCATGCAGCATTCCGTCACCTAAATAGCACCAGTGGATGCAGCCCCAGTTGATGAGGCACGCCTTCCAGAGACTTTTGGAGTTCCGGAACAGTGAAGGACTTGTACCGGTATACCATCCCAGAGACAGAGGACTAGTCGTCGAGAAAAATTTCGTGACCGTCGTGGGAGTAGCAGAGGCTTAGGGCGAGGACAGTCGTTCAGCTATCATCCCCAGGAGAGTCAGCAGCTATCGTATGGATGTTTTCGATACGGGAGCCTTCAACACTTCGTCAGACATTGTTCCTTAGCACCCCGTCAGACTCGTATTCAGAGAGGTCGTGGACGCGGAAGGTTCGCTCAGAGGGGATAGGTTAGCAGAGGAGGATTTCATCCAGTTGCGGGTGGGGGGCAGACACGAGAGTTTGCTTCTAATCATCGGGACGTGCGGGCGTCCAATGCAGAGTTTTCAGGTATTCTTAATTCGTATGTTATGTTGATGTACTTGTTTGATTTACACACTTTGTGCCGTGGTTGGGAAGAGAGTCGTGTTAGGTAGATCAGCCGTTTGTTGTGTTAATTTCTGTCAGCGATTCTTTTGTTGCGCGACACGTATTTCAGTCGTGTGCCAATCGGATAGGAGATAGAGATTCATCCGTCATTTTGATCCTTCTAGAGATGTTGGATTTGACGTGTTCCTGGGCACGGATTGGTTAGATACGTGCTAGGCGTCTGTGGAATACCGTGAGGAAACAGTCAGGTTTGTTTTTCCCGGCAAGTCAGTTCTTGTTGTGCGGGAAGACAGTGGTGCCGCCTCTCACAGCTTGAATTCAGCCTTTTTCGCTTGTCGGCTTTTGAGGAGAGGATGTCGAGGATTCTTGGTGTTCATTTGTGATACCGAAGCCACAGTGGGTTTGTTGGACCGGGTGACTTCGTGCGAGAGTTTTCCGACGTTGTTCCAGATAAGCCGGCGAAGCTTAGAGAGCTTAAGGATCAGCTGCAGAGTTGTTTGTTGGGGGGCTTGTGCGTCTGAGTGTTTCACATTGGAGAGCTCCTATTTCTGTTCGACAAGGAGAGGGACGACAGGTTGAGCTTGTGTATTGATTGATCGTCAATTGAACCGGCTTACGGTGCGGATAGGTATCCTTTACCTCGAATTGACGATTTCTTCGCTCAGCTCCAGAGTGTGAGACATTTTCTAAGTTTGTTTGGGATCAGGTCATCATTGTAGCGGGTTCGGAGTGATGACATTCCGAAGACTGCCTTGTGCGTGTTAGTGTATATGCCCTAGGGGCCATTATTGTATCATACTAGTTTGTATATTACTTAATGGAATCTTGGGATATTCACATGTATATAACAGTCTTGCTAAACATGGTAGTATGCTACTTGGTTTTTTCTATCTTAATATGTGAGTATACGTATTGATAAAGCTCTTAGGATCTTGCTTGACTACCAGCGTTGTGATGGCAGTCACACTAGTGGGGGCTGGGTAGTCTACAAGCACATCCTTATTCAGGTCCCTAGTCGTTGGATTATCGAGACAGGGCATCGATACTCCGGAGTAGACTAGTGTGTACGCTTCTCATCCCAGTTAGGGAGATGGTCTGTCCCACAGCCGTCAGTACGTCGTACTGGAGATAGTATGCAGGTGCTCGTTAGGTTACGGGTACACCGGACAGGACTCACAGGGAACTGTTGGTTGGTTTTATACCAGTCGTCAGTGAACAGTTCCCAGGTGACATGAGTACAGCATAGTCCGCAGACTTGACACTGCTACTTCGCCTCGAGTGTGTCCCACTGTTCTTAGATTGCTACCCTACCACGGCTCAAAGGAGTCGTGCAAACAGGTAGCAGTTGGGTGCAGTCCCGAGCACTTGGAGGCAGTGGCGGTTAGACAGGATTCGTCTCTCCCGGTATTGGGGGTTGATATCGCGCTGTGTCAGAGAGCCATTACGCAAAGTCCCTGGCCAGGGCAAGCGAGATTTGCTGGTAAGTTCCAGTAGTTTCTCAGGGTGTAATGGGCTTCGCACCGACACGACTTATACCGCTATTAGGGGACTGACGCTTGCCGCCCCCTAGGCCCGATATGCGATAGTCTTAGACGAACGGACCGGACTGTATGGAGATTGTCACATCAGACTCAGTAGGAGTTCGGATGGGTTTCCTCATCGGCCTTCTTATCGACATCTACCTGGGGACCGTTACGTACAGCTAGTGCCGCTTGCGGTCTGTGGTTAAACCCACTACCAGCTTAGTAGTCGAGTCTCTAGAAACCCACACAGAGAGTTTCCCTACTCCTGGAGAAATGATATAGAGGTCGTATGGTTTTACGACAAGGGTTCGGATGCATACGTGTGTTTACGCACGTACGACTTTCGGACAGTTTTTACCAGTCGGCTTTGGTTTAAGCCAGTTACTGGTATCCGGTTATTGGATTTATACAGTCTAAAGTTTTTCCGTATTTTTGCGGAAAGGAGGGGCGTTCTCGTAATTGCGCGAGAAGCTTCTAGAAGGTGGTGACTAAGGAGGTTTAGGTGACATATACAATGAATGTGATTAGTGAGTCATATGGATGATTCATCCATGTCATTAATGCATCATAAATGCTTAATGACTCATGGAGATGAATCATCACTAGATATTATCAAGCATGGTTGTTAAATTGATTTATTTTCTTTTCTTGATAAAAAGAAATGCTTGATATATATTATCATAACTCATTATTCTCACTTCATTATTATCTTCACCTTCTCTCTCCTCAAGCTCTCCCTCTTCTAACCCTAATCCTCCCCTCTCATGTGTTGAGTACAAGGATTAGTTAGACTTATTAAACCATAACCCTCACTCTATTTAACATAGCTTCTTTGATTAGCACTTAAAGAAGTTTAGTTGCCTCAAGTTTACAGGCTAAGCTTGGAGTAAAGCTCTCGGGTGGATCATCTACTACTTGGAGAAGGCCGAGGAGGAGGTGGAGTTCGTAAAGATGAAGGACACGGTTCTTTAGGTATAATCCCTTTACATAGTAGTTGTTAACGACTATGTTTGATGTTAGTTATCGTTTAGCTTCGATTCATGCGGTTAGTCGATGTTTAGCATAAGAACAAGATCGTTTTTCATATTTCCGCCTCCCCGCAAGTCGTGGGGTGTTGTACATCGACTTACAGTGGTATCAGAGCCTCGCTAAACAATAAATAACTTACTTACAAATTTGTATGAATTTCAAACGGAAAAAACGAAACCGGAAAAGCCCGAAATCACAAGTTTCTGTCGATTTTTAAATGAAGTCCAAAAATTTTTCAGGGATGTTCAGAAAGCTTAAAAAGATAGTAGAAGAACACCCAAGAAAATTGGGCCCCTGAATCGCCTAAAGAGCCGCGGAACCGCGGCGGATCCCACCGATCCGCCGCCGAGTTGGCGATTCAGGAACCTAATTTTCCTGTGTTGCTTCTCTGTGATATTTGGTATTTTCTGGAAGTTTTTATTTTTGCTCTGGTTTCAGATTTACAGAAAAGTATTGGAGCAAAATTAAAAGTGTTTAATCGATCGAAATTATAGAGTATTTGCTTGTTGGATTATATCTGTGTTTGTATAATGTGTTCGTAAACCTCCCCTAACTGCTAGTATGTCGGTTGGCAGGGGGTTGCACATTTCTGTAATGGTTTTTATCTGTTTGTGTATATGAACTGTGTTGGACTGTTGTGATGCATAGCCGGGGTTTTGTGATGGGTTTTTATTTAATTCATTTGATGTAAATGTAATTTGTTGTAATATTATTTTGCGGGGCACATCCAGGTTGCGGTTGTTGCCACCGTTGTATTATTTCATTTTACTGTTTTTGCTCCTAGGACAGACCCAAGGTGGGGTGCACAAACTGCCGGGCGGGTAGTTTGCCGTACCCGTTGGGGTCTTGGGTGGGGTAATGGCTATTCATCACAACTGTGTAATCCGTCTTTTGTTGCCGGCTCAAAACAAACACGGATTGCTTGCAAATCCAATAAAGTTCATCTGTGATCTGGAATGCCTATTATTGCGTCTAACGAATGTACAATATCTATATATGATAGCTATTTAGACGTCACTTATGTTTTACACCCGCGCTAGCCCAGCCCCCGCTCTGTCGTTAGTTAAGTAACCTAACGGGTGATGACGGGACCCCGTGGCGAATGCGGATGACATAAGAGGACGTTGTATTTTCGTTGTTTTCTGCAATGATAGGTTAATGATGGGACGCATTATTTATAATGCAAAGAAAATAAACCAAAAAGTTTAATCGTTGGAACAATTTAAAAGAAACCACTCTGTTAATTTTAAAAACAGATATTTTTAAATGCGGAGATTTAACCACTCCTTTTAAAAGCTATCAGGTTCCTTCGGTTATATCAAGTTCACTACGTTCACGGTTTCGCCAAAACCATTCGTAGCCCTCCGTCATTTCATCTGGGTATTCAGTAGTATTCAAGCTATGTATTTTGACCTAACGCCAAGGCATAGTGTTTGGTAGCTACTGGGTATTCATTTGTTGCATAGATAGATGAGTTAGTTTGGGACAGTCGTATTATCATTTTGGCCGAACGTCAAGGATATATACGGATGGGTTCAAATTGACAAGATAATGATGGGTAGAACTTGACATGTGACTTATGACATTTTGACCTAACGCCAAGGTCATAAGAGCATGGGGCAGAAAAATATATATCGGGAATTTCTAAAGAAACTGAAATTTGCAAAGAGTTGCATACCATTTGGAGTTTGATGAATGTTGGTAGGATTCCTTCAACATTATCATACAATGATATTTGGATCCCGAACCTACTGTGAGTATATGCTACTTATCAGGAGATTCGTCACTTAACGATCAATGCTATAAACCAAGTAGGTGTCAAGAAAAGTGTCAGCGGGGTTACGCCCCCAGAGAAAAGAGGTTCTTTAATTAAGGAACTTCGCGAAAGCGTTGGAAAACCTCCCTCGAAGTATCGACACTAGCCTGGCTGAACGGTTAAGAAAGTATTGTACGGTGAGAATAGTCCTGGCTAATTCTTCTTTTATGGTTTGAGGAAGGATTCGAGAAACAGTGGGAGCCATCCAGTTTAGATAAACTAAAAACCACTCTAAACTTGCAAGAGCATCATGCTAAAGAGTTTTCTTCTCTCTCTCCAATTTGCAGCGACCCTGAAAATGACTGGACTTAAGTTACTTTTAGAGAAAAATATACTGACAGGGCCAAACTATAAAGATTGGCTGCGGAATGTCAAAATGGCTTTGACCTATGACAAATTGGGGTACTTCTTCACCGCTACGGCACCTGCTGTCCCTGGTCCCAAATCCTGTAATGCGGATAAGGAAATCCGCAAAACCTGGGATTTAGATTGCGCGAAAGCCAAGTGCATCGCGCTTGCCTCGATGAACAATGAACATCAAAGGAGGCACGAGGATATGGACCTAGGTGGCATATTTCTCCATACAAAGGAACTTTATGGAGAGCAATCTCGTATAGCAAGATACGAGACCTCTAAGAACTTGTTTCGAGCGAGGTTGGCTGTCGGATCATCGGTAGGAGAACATGTCCTAAAGATGATCGGCTATATTGAAGAGCTCGCAGACCTTGGGACGACTTTGGATAATGAGCTCTATACAGACCTTATTCTCCAGTCCCTTCCTCACACCTACGCCCAGTTTATCCTGAACTTCAACATTCAAAGAAAAGAAGTTGAACTTCCGGAACTCCTGAACATGTTAAGAAGTGCAGAGGGCACCTTGCAGAAAGCAAGGGAAACACCCGCTATGTATGTTAGCGGTGTATCTTCTTCCGGGTCCAAGGCTAGGGCCAAAGGAAGGAAGAAGAAGGCCGCCACCAAAACTAGAGGAGGTGTTAGTAAGGTGGGAGGGAAGGGAAAGAAAAAGTTTGCGGTACCAGTAGTTGGCCAGGATGAGTGCTTCCGTTGTCACAGGAAAGGGCACTGGAAGAAGGATTGCAAGGCGTGGAACGCCAAGAACCAGGAACCAAAGCAAGCTGTTGCATCGACTTCAGGTGTGTTTGTAATTGAGAATTGTCTGTCGATCAACTCTACTTCCTGGGTATTGGATACCGGATCAGGATCTCATATTTGCAATTCATTGCAGGCACTGAGAAACCGTAAAGCGCTGAAGGAAGGTGATTTGACCCTAAAGGTTGCTAACGGAGCTAGCGTGGGAGCTGCGTCCGTCGGGAATTATCACCTAGGATTGACGAGTGGACACATTTTGGTTTTACATAACTGTTTTTTTGTACCAAGCTTAACGTGTAATATCATATCAGTTTCCTTGTTATCAAATAAAGGTTATGATTTCACGTTTGTAAGAGATGTTGTTAACATCCACCTTAATCATGGTTTGATTGGGTCCGGTATACTAAATAACGGTATATATGTTTTAAACCAACTCCAAATTTTCAATGTCCAGAACACACTTAAAAGAAAGTCTCCAGATTTAAATAAAGCTTTCTTATGGCATTGTAGACTGGGTCACATCAATGAGAGAAGGTTGACTAAGTTGCATAGAGAAGGATATTTAGACTCGTTCGAATATCAAACTTATGACACTTGTCAATCTTGTCTCAAAGGAAAGATGACAAAGACTCCATTCACTGGACAAGGAGTAAGAGCGAGCGAGCTCTTAGAACTCATACACAGCGATGTATATGGTCCATTGTCTACACATACAAGAGGTGGTTTTTCCTATTTCATTACTTTCACGGATGATTACTCAAGATACAGATTCATTTATCTGATGAAACATAAATCCGAGGCTTTTGTGAAATTCCAAGAGTATAAGAATGAAGTAGAAAACCAAACCAGCAAAAGTATCAAGACACTTAGATCTGATCGAGGTGGTGAATACTTGAGTGCCGAGTTCCTAGGTTACCTAAAAGAGAAAGGAATTCTCTCTCAGCTTACTCCTCCATACACTCCACAGCACAACGGTATATCGGAGAGACGGAATCGAACCCTATTAGATATGGTACGATCCATGATGAGTAATGCTGAGTTACCGCGATCTTTTTGGGGTTATGCGCTAGAATCAGCAGCATATCTTTTGAACACGGTTCCTACCAAGACTGTGCCTACCACTCCATATCAGATGTGGAGCGGGAAGAAACCCTATCTACAGTATATAAATATTTGGGGATGTCCAGCTTTTGTTAAAAAGCAGCATGTGGACAAGCTCGAGGCACGCTCAGTAAAGTGTATGTTTGTGGGATATCCAAAGAACTCCAGGGGATATCTATTCTATTACGCAGAGGAACAAAAGGTATTTGTTTCTCGTAATGCCCATTTTCTAGAACATCAGTTTTTAGAAAAGGAATCAAGTGGGAGCGAAATAGAACTGGAAGAAATTCCAGAACCACAAACTAATACTGAAAGTTTGGTAGAACCGGTAGTTCAAGAAGAACAGGACATTTCCGCACCCCTCCGCAGGAGTAGTAGGCCGTCTCATCCGCCTGAGAGATACTACGGTTTTCTCATGGATAGGGATAGAGAGGATTGCATCATAGATGATGATGAACCTACTGACTTCCAGCAGGCCATCCAGAGCGGCGACTCGGTACGATGGCTAGATGCAATGCGGACCGAAATGGAGTCCATGTACACCAACAAAGTATGGACTTTGGACTTTGCTCCAGATGGGGTAAAACCCATAGGATGCAAATGGATCTTCAAGAAAAAGATTGGTGTAGATGGAAAAGTGGAAACCTATAAGGCTAGACTTGTTGCAAAGGGTTTTCGTCAAAGACCTGGTTTGGACTATGATGAAACTTTTTCTCCAGTGGCTATGCTCAAATCCATTCGGCTCCTTCTTGCTATTGTTGCCTTCCATGATTATGAAATCTGGCAGATGGATGTAAAGATGGCTTTTTTGAATGGAAATTTAGAAGAGTGCGTCTATATGGATCAGCCAGAGGGTTTCAATCAGAGTGGGAGCAGCGGGAAAGTATGCAAGCTGCTTAAATCCATTTATGGACTAAAGCAGGCATCGCGGAGTTGGAACATCTGTTTTGATGAAACAGTCAAAGAATATGACTTTATCAAAAATCCAGATGAACCGTGCATATATAGTAAAGTTGTAGCCAGAAGTGTCGTATTCCTCGTCTTGTACGTGGATGACATTCTATTGATAGGAAATGACATTCCTATGCTAAAATATGTCAAAGGATTCTTATTACACAGGTTCTCCATGAAAGACCTGGGTGATGCCTCTTACATTCTGGGGATCCGGATCTATCGTGATAGATCCAAGAGGATGTTAGGACTTTCGCAGTCCAGGTATATCGACACTATACTGAAAAGATTCAGTATGGAAGATTCTAAGCGCGGTAATCTACCGGCTTGTCACGGAATCACCCTCTCCAAAGAGATGTCTCCCAAGACTGATTTAGAAAGGGAACGCATGTCTATTATACCCTACGCTTCTGCGGTAGGCTCTATAATGTATGCGATGTTGTGCACCAGACCAGATGTAGCTTACGCACTGAGCGTGGTAAGCCGGTATTAGTCAGACCCAGGGGAGAAGCACTGGATAGTAGTAAAGAACATTCTCAAGTACCTGAGATGGACTAAGGAGATGTTCTTGGTTTACGGCGGAAAAGACCTCAGGTTGGAGGCCTTTGCTGATTCCGGCTTCCAGAGTGATAAGGACGATTCCAAGTCCATGTCGGGTTATGTCTTTACCCTCAATGGAGGGGCGGTGTGCTGGAAGAGCTCCAAGCAGGACACCGTTGCTGACTCGACGATGGAAGCGGAGTATATAGCTGCTTGCGATGCCGCAAAAGAAGCAGTCTGGATGAAGAAGTTCCTAACAGAACTTCAGGTGGTTCCTACCATAGTTGATCCAATACCTCTGTATTGCGACAACAACGGAGCTATAGCTTTAGCAAAGGAACCAAGGTCCCATCAGAAGTCCAGACACATTTTAAGGCGGTATCACCTTATCAGGGAGATCATTGATCGTCAGGAGATCGAGGTTCGGAGAGTTGCTTCTGAAGAGAACATTGCTGATCCATTCACAAAGGCCCTACCTCAGATTCAGTTCGAGAGGCTACTCGAGATCATCGGTCTTCGATATGCCAGTACATGGCCCTAGTGCAAGTGGGAGATTGTTAGTGTATATGCCCTAGGGGACATTATTGTATCATACTAGTTTGTATATTACTTAATGGAAGTTTGGGATATTCACATGTATATAACAGTCTTGCTAAACATGGTAGTATGCTACTTGGTTTTTTCTATCATGTATATAACAGTCTTGCTAAACATGGTAGTATGCTACTTGGTTTTTTCTATCTTAATATGTGAGTATACGTATTGATAGAGCACTTAGGATCTTGCTTGACTACCAGCGTTGTGATGGCAGTCACACTAGTGGGGGCTGGGTAGTCTACAAGCATATCCTTATTCAGGTCCCTAGTCATTAGATTATCGAGACAGGGCATCGATACTCCGGAGTAGACTAGTGTGTACGCTTCTCATCCCAGTTGGGGAGATGGTCTGTCCCACAGCCGTCAGTACGTCGTACTGGAGATAGTATGCAGGTGCTCGTTAGGTTACGGGTACACCGGACAGGACTCACAGGGAACTGTTGGTTGGTTTTATACCAGTCGTCAGTGAACAGTTCCCAGGTGACATGAGTACAGCATAGTCCGCAGACTTGACACTGCTACTTCGCCTCGAGTGTGTCCCACTGTTCTTAGATTGCTACCCTACCACGGCTCAAAGGAGTCGTGCAAACAGGTAGCAGTTGGGTGCAGTCCCGAGCACTTGGAGGCAGTGGCGGTTAGACAGGATTCGTCTCTCCCGGTATTGGGGGTTGATATCGCGCTGTGTCAGAGAGCCATTACGCAAAGTCCCTGGCCAGGGCAAGCGAGATTTGCTGGTAGGTTCCAGTAGTTTCTCAGGGTGTAATGGGCTTCGCTCCGACACGACTTATACCGCTATTAGGGGACTGACGCTTGCCGCCCCTTAGGCCCGATATGCGATAGTCTTAGACGAACGGACCGGACTGTATGGAGATTGTCACATCAGACTCAGTAGGAGTTCGGATGGGTTTCCTCATCGGCCTTCTTATCGACATCTACTTGGGGACCGTTACGTACAGATAGTGCCGCTTGCGGTCTGTGGTTAAACCCACTGCCAGCGTAGTAATCGAGTCTCTAGAGTCCCACACAAAGAGTTTCCCTACTCCAGGCGAAACGATATAGAGGTCGTATGGTTTTACGACAAGGGTTCGGACGCATACGTGTATTTACGCACGTACGACTTTCGGACAGTTTTTACCAGTCGGCTTTGGTTTAAGCCAGTTACTGGTATCCAGTTATTGGATTTATACAGTCTATAGTTTTTCCGTATTTTTGCGAAAAGGAGGGGCGTTCTCGTAATTGCGCGAGAAGCTTCTAGAAGGTGGTGACTAAGGAGATTTAGGTGGCATATACAATGAATGTGATTAGTGAGTCATATGGATGATTCATCCATGTCATTAATGCATCATAAATGCTTAATGACTCATGGAGATGAATCATCACTAGATATTATCAAGCATGGTTGTTAAATTGATTTATTTTCTTTTCTTGATAAAAAGAAATGCTTGATATATATTATCATAACTCATTATTCTCACTTCATTATTATCTTCACCTTCTCTCTCCTCAAGCTCTCCCTCTTCTAACCCTAATCCTCCCCTCTCATGTGTTGAGTACAAGGATTAGTTAGACTTATTAAACCATAACCCTCACTCAATTTCACCTAGCTTCTTTGATTAGCACTTAAAGAAGTTTAGTTGCCTCAAGTTTAGAGGCTAAGCTTAGAGTAAAGCTCTCGGGTGGATCGTCTACTACTTGGAGAAGGCCGAGGAGGAGGTGGAGTTCGTAAAGACGAAGGACACGGTTCTTTAGGTATAATCCCTGTACATAGTAGTTGTTAACAACTATGTTTGATGTTAGTTATCGTTTAGCTTCGATTCATGCGGTTAGTCGATGTTTAGCATAAGAACAAGATCGTTTTTCATATTTCCGCCTCCCCGCAAGTCGTGGGATGTTGTACATCGACTTACAGTGCGTGCTACGGGCTTTGTGTGTTTTGGTGGCGGCATTGGACTCACAAATGCCCTACCAGCATTCGTAGATATGATGAACCAGATTTCTTCAGGCCGTTCCTCGATAAGTTATTGTTGTGTTATTGACGACATTCTGGTCTATTCAATGTGTCGTGAGGGACAGGACTCGCACTTGAGGATTTGGTTTGGAGACATTGGGAGAGCCCCCGCGGTTTGCTAGATTCTCGGAGTGTTCCTTCAGGCTTGATTGTGTGGACTCCTAGGTTTTGTAGTTACGGGAGACGGTTTTCGTATGGTCCCTAGGAAGATTGAGGCCGTACAGCTTTGGCCCAAACTTGTGTACGGGACGGAGGTCCACAGATTTTAGGCTTAGCAGGGTTTTTTTACCGTCGTTTCGTGCAGGGTTGCTAATGTAGTGTTGCACCGTTGACTGAACTGACCGGAAAGGAGGTTCCTTTTTCTTTGGACTGAGGCCTGCGTGCGGAGTTTTCGGCAGTTGATGACCCGATTAACAAGTACATCAGATCTTTCTTTTCTTTCTTGTTCGGGCGACCATGTTGTTTAACTGTGATGTTTCACGAGTGAGGCTCGATTTTGCGTTTATGCGGCATTATAGAGTTATCGCTTTTGCTTCCTTACATTTGGAGGAAGTACTAGCAGGATATACCACTCATGATCTGGAGATGGCCGCGGTGGTCTTGTGTTAGAGATTGGAAACACTACTTGTTCGGAGAGTCGTGTCAGATTTTCAGGACCACCAGAGCATAATGTACATCATGTTAGTTGTATGTATGCCCTAGAGGCCAGTATTGTACCGATGATGTATATTATATTGGATGCTTGGACATATATAGAGATGACTTTCTTGCTCGATATGATAGTATGCTATCTGGTTGCTCTTTATCTTAACATGTATACTTGTCTCTTTATACTGTCTTATAGTTACATGTTGGTAAAGGCCTTAGGATGTGTACTTGACTACCTGGACTATGATGCGGATCATACTAGTGCGGACATGGTAGTCCATAAGTACATCCTTGAAGGTCCCTAGTCGTAGGTGTATCGAGACGGGGCATCGATATACCAGTGTAGACTAGCGTATACGCTTCTCGACCCATGAGATGGGCGATGGATGATCCCATATCCATTGGTGTTTGACATCAGAGATGGTATACGGTTGCTCAGTGGAGACTGGGTACACTGGACAGACTCACCGAGAACTCCCAGATGGTATTATACCACACGTCAGATGGCAGTTCTCTGGTGACACTTGTGCAGGTTAGTCTGTAGACCCGAGATCGTCATAGAGTCTTGTGTGATTCCCACAGTGCTTTGATTTCCACCTTACCACGTCCATGAGGGCATGCAAAACGGTGGTTCTTGGGTACAGTCCCGAGTCACATGGAGGCAATGAGCGATAGGAGGGGTTTCGTCTCTCGCGGTATTGGGGGTTGTTGTTGCGCTGTGCTCGATTGGCCGTAACAGGGAAGTCCCTAGCCAGGGCTGATTAGAGATTTACTGGTAAGTGTTACCAGTAGTTTCTCGACCCGTTATGAGCCTCATATCGGCACGACTTATCGGTTATTGGGGTCTGACGTTTACTACCCCTAGACTTGATATGCGACATATCAGACGAGGAGACCGGACTGCACAGGTAGTGTTGCCGGTTGGCTCGACGGGAGTTGTAGCAGGTTCGCTTGTTTTCTTCTGATCGCTCAATACCCGGGTGGCCGTTACGTTTAGCTGACCGCTTGCGGCTTGGGGGTGCTTGATATGATCATCACCCAATGCCGGCGTATTGACGAGTCTTAGAGTCCCATAAAGGAGTTACCTAGTCCTGGCGAAACGTTGTGGTGCGCGTATGCGATATGCGCATGGACCCGGCTAAAATGCGCGTATGAGATACCGTATATTAATCGGGCGGCTTGCTTTTGGTTGGGTCGTATGGGATATGGCCGGACTGATAAATCAAGTGTTGATTTATCATTTAACCATTAGTTTCTCACTAGAAATCATTTCTTGTATTTTTGGGATGTATGCATGCATGTATGCATTCTTTCTTGTTTCATGTACATATGGATGTGCTTGCACA
Organism: Agapanthus africanus; assembly: GCA_030015575.1. Lineage (NCBI taxonomy): Eukaryota > Viridiplantae > Streptophyta > Magnoliopsida > Asparagales > Amaryllidaceae > Agapanthus > Agapanthus africanus. Next base: position 406,795,725 of record CM057340.1, read on the forward strand.
CATACATTCATACATCATCCTTCATGGTTGTATATACAGAGAAAATGGCGGCAATATAAGACTCACACCATGGTTTTATATATATGAATTATTATTGCATTTGTTTTAAAACAAAATGAAAAAGAAAAGGATAATTCATGGTTTGTTTCTACACTCATCTTTGACCTAACCATGCTCACCCACCAATTAACCATGGATTAACTTTCGTTTTGTGTTTTAACTCAAATTCAATAATATCATTATTGTTTAACCATGGTTTGAGATGAGAGGTGGAAAATATATATACATATATTTTCTATTTTCTCATGTGAGATTATCTTTTCTCTTGTTCTAAAAAGGCCATCATCTTCTTCCTGCTTCTTCCTTTGCTTTCTAGATTTCTCTAGTGAGCAAATTACTCACCAAGTTAGGATTTTGAAGTGAGAAAAGCCACCACAACATCATTCTACACAAGTCTTGCCCACTTGTTTAGAGTGTTAGCTTCATTTCTTTCTCTTGATCAAGTGAAGTTGCAAGCTTGGACAAAGCGGACTACGGGTGGATCATCGTGGACCTAGAGGAGTTCAAGCGGACTTTTTCCAAACCCCAAGTAGCCGAGGAGTCTAGCGTAGGGAGCTACAAAGGTTGTACTCTCAAAACACTAGCTTAATCTACTTGTGATGAAGTGTTGTTTTTTGAAACCCTAATTTTTCTAGGAATGATTCTTTGTATGCTTACTTAGCACCCTAAAAATTTAATCTTTGGTACATGTGATGCTTCCAAACCCTTCATGAGGTGCTAAGTAAACCCACACTGGTATCAGAGCCGACCTAGAACATTAGGCGACACTTTAACGAAGTTAAAACTCCGATCGAACCGAAAAATACGGATTTTTAGCACTCTCTAGTCATTTTTTGAAAACTGTTATTTTTCAGAATTAAAAATATCTAAAAAATACAGCAGGGAATTATAAGACAAATGTAAAAAACGAAACCCGAATATGCAAATTCCACCGTGGAACCGCGGCTTAAGCTGGCTTAGGCCTCGGCTCCGCGGCCGTACAGAGCCATTAAGGCTTCGTTTTTGTACAGTGAGATTCTTGTCTGCTTGTAGATATTTTTAGGTATTTTTAATCTGAATTTAGTGCTGAATGTTCTGGGGATGGTTTTGGACTCTACAATTCGATCGGAATTTTGATTTTGTGTTTCTTTCCGGGTAATTTAGAAAGTATTCAATTGTTCGAACGAATATCATTTACTCACTTTTTCACGGGGTTTTAATCATTCGGAAATACGTGCAAGTTTTGTGGTGGACCCTCTAGAAGACAACAAACCTTAACTCGATTATGTGACCGTCTTGAACTGCCTTTTGAACCTTAGCGTTTGGGGCAGTACGGCGTGCCACATGTGAGGCGTTGGCTTGACCCTTCTACGGCTGGACCGCTACGACTGTGTCACACTCCGGGTTTTTGAACTCCGCTCAAGTGTTGAGCTTTAGGCAATTTTGGGTATTTGGTCATTCGTTCAAAAACTTTAATACTGTCTATTTATCTGGAATATGATACAATATGTGGAATTCATATAGTTAGGCATGAAATACGAAATATGTGATATTTCGCATTTACGATGTCCAAAGAGTATGTGGATTCCAAATATTGCAGTTTTACATTTTCTTTTCTGTGACCGTAAGTGTAGTATGTCGATATCGCCGGTTTCGTTGCTATACATCAACGACAATTGGGGTACACATACTTACTTACGTTGATTATATATGATATTATGTGTTGCTGAGATATGATGTGCAGGATTGTCGTGATTGAATAGTTGGGGGTTTTATGTGAGATGAGAGTTTTATAATTTCATTCATGTAAATTCAAATGTAATATAATATTCTTTTATTTGGGGCACTTTCGGGTTGAGGTTGATGCTACCAGTGTTGTATATTATTTACTTTTCCGCATTAGGATGGACCCAAGGAGGGGAGCACAGGTGACCGGGTTCTGGGGTTCAGTGGGAGGCCATCTCGAGGAGTCAAGACCGGGCCTCCTAAACACCAGAATTGGTAGGGTCGCTTGTCGCTCTAGTAGGGGTCTAGGATGTGGGCTTGGCTATTCATCGCGACTGTGGAATACGTATTTTCTATTGTTGGCTAAATACTAAATATGGTCGTCCTAGTATATCCTACATTATATCTATGTTTCTGCTGCGATATCTGTGATGTGATCATTTGATATGTTGTGATGAATACAGGATATAGTATATATGATATATTATATAGATGTTACTTATGTTTTACACCCGCACTAGCCTTGCCCTACTCTGTCGTTAGTTACCTAACCTAACGGTGCACGAGGGGACATCGAGGCGAATGCAGATGGCATAAGTGTACGTCGTATTTATCTGTGATGTTTAGGTGACTTAATTGATGGGACTTCATTAATGTGATTAATGAAATAAAAGAAACCTAAAAGATGTTGTAGAATCAAATTTTTCCAAAAAGGGTAGCTGCAGTTTTTCTTTGCATAGCGATATATATGATATATCCCGCACCTTATTCGATGAGGAAAGAGCCGAAATCCCTTCACCTGGAGTGACCTCTTTAGCAAAACTGGCAGATGCTACAACACTCGGTTTGCTTTTGATTGCTTTTGGAGTTTTGATTTGCATAGTGATATATATGATATATCCTGCACCTTATTCGATGAGGAAAGAGCCGAGATCCCTTCACCGGGAGTGACCTCTTTAGCAAAACTAATGAAAGCCTCAAAATCACTCCATTTCAAAATTCACTTGATTCTACAACGATATCAAGTTCATTGCGCAATAGGTTTTCAGAAAAACATGTCGTAGCCCTCCGTCATTTCAGATAGGTCCTACTTAGTATTCACGCTACATTTGTTGTCCTGCGTCAAGGCGTAGTGTGCGGTAGCTAACTAGTACTTATCTGTTTGTGCATATGATGCAGATTGGATTAGGGTAGTCGTGCGACATTGTTGGCCTGCGTCAAGGGTCGTACGGGTGGGTTTAATTCAATCAAGAAATGACGGGTTGAACCTGACTAGCGCACTATGGTTTGTTGGCCTGCGTCAAGGTCATGGGACGCTAGGGGCAAAATATTATCGGGAATTTCAAGTGTTGAAATTTGCAATGAGATTGCATACCTTCTATGAGATAGTTGGATCCCGATACCCACTGCGAGTAATTGTTACTCCCGGGAGAGCTTTACACAGGAAAATTAGCCGATCAAGTAAGTGTCTAGAAAGGTGTCAACGGGGTTACGCCTCTGGGAAAGCGAGGTTTACTTTAATTAGGTCCGTGCGAAAGCACGGGGAACCTCCCTCAAAGTACCGACACTGGCCTGGCTGAAAGTTCGGCGAAGTTGTAGGGTGTAATTAATCCCGGCTAGTCTTTCCTTTTAGGGTTTGAAGGAAGATTTGATAAAAACAGTGGGAGCCATCCTGATTAGATAAAATAATAACCAATCTGATCTTGCAAGAGCATACGCTAAAGTGTTTTCTTCTCTCTCTCTCCAGGTAACGACCATGTCATGCCTTAATCAAGATAATAATATGGATGTATTGACTGAACCCGCATGTTATACTGTGCTGGGGAACGTTGGTTCCATTCTATCTGATAAGAGTTATAGGACTGAACAAGACATAAGGGAATACCAGGATTCCCATGCCACCCGAATGGAGAAAGTACATGTTGATGCATTTTCTTCGGGTGTGTTCGTTTCAGAGAACTGTTTCTCCATTTGCTCTACGTCCTGGGTATTAGATACCGGGTCAGGATCCCATATATATAATCAGTTACATGGGCTTAAGAAAGGTAGAGAACTTGGAGAAGGTGATAAAGGCATAAGGGTTGGAAATGGTGCAATTGTTGCCGCTAAGACCGTCGGGGAATATCACCTTGTATTACCAACTGGTAATTCATGTAGGGTTCCTAGGCACACTAGTGAGGAGTCACAAGGCATCGAACATGCCAATTTCAAATTTAAACGGTGCCGAGAGACCCGACTACGGATCGTTTGCTAGAAATCTAGGCGAAAAACAATCTAGTTAACAACTTAACTAATGGGATACGGATATACAACCTTTGTAGATCCGTTTGTCCACCTCCATAGCTCCATGAAGAAGTCATCTCCGCTGTACAAATCCGAAATCCGGGCTCTTGCGTCGGCTTCATCGGAGAAGAAGCGGGCTAGGTCATCGACGACGTGCCGAAGATGATCTACGTCGAGGCATCGCTAAATCAAGCTCCGACTTCACCAAGTCCAAAAACTTGTGAAGAGAACACACTCTACTACTTGGCAAGAGGTAGAGGATGAAGAAATAAGAAGTGGGTTCAATTTAGAATTGGATTTCTCACTCTTTATCATCAATCACCATTGATGACCTCAAGCTTCTTCAAAGAAGAAGATGAAGAAGAAGAAGATGAATAATATGATAAGTATTAGAAAAATAGAAAAATAATAGAATACTTATCATAATCTTAAGCTTAGTTAAGTGTAGAGAATTGACTAAGGTTGGGCTGAATGGTTAGGGTTAAGGATGAGAACAAAAGGTCAACAAGTCAAAGCTTCATGAAACTTCAACTAAAAACAAAAGTAGCCACCATTCATTTATCTTCCAATTTATTCAAAATGAATAAATAAATAAGATAAATGAATAAGTAAAACCCTAATCAACAACTTAACCTTGGTTTAATTCTTTATACTTAACCAAAAAGCATGCATCATCAAACATGATACAAACATGTGCACAAAATCATATCGCATATGCAATGCGCACACCCGAGTGAGAATATCCATTTAAAGTGAACCGATACTAGTTAATGCAAAGTAATATATCAAATATATAATTATACATTAAATCATTAAATCAACACTTGATTTAACGATCCGGTCATATCGCATATAACCGACCAGTATCCTATGTATCGGCTTATCGAATCAACCTTTGATTCGACAACTAGGGTATATCGCATATAACCTAATCGATACATTCATCGCGAGAATGGAATACGGTATCACATACATGCATTATTCTCGGTCCCGCACATATCTCATATGCGCTCCTATTTCGTTTCGCTTGAGCCAGGAAACCTCTGTGTAGGACTCTAAAGACTCGTCAATACGCCGGCAGCAGGCGATGATCATATCAAACACCCACAAGCCGCAAGAGGTCTGCTAAACGTAACGGCCACCCGGGTATTGAGCGATCTGAAGATCAACGAGCAAGCCCGCTCACACTCCAGTGAATCCGACCAGTAACACTACCGTACAGTCTGGTCTGATCGTCTGATATGTCGCATATCTTGCCTAGGGGTGGTAAACGTCAGACCCCAATAGCTCAATAAGTCGTGTCGATATGAGGTCTATAACAATTCGAGAAACTACTGGTAACACTTACCAGTAAATCTCAGCAACCCTGGCCAGGGATTTCCTATTATAGCCAATCGAACACAGCGCAACATCAACTCCCTATACCGGGAGAGACGAATCCCCTCCTATCGCTCATTGCCTCCATGTGACTCGGGACTGTACCCAAAAACCACCGTTTTGCACGCCCTCTTGGACGTGGTAAGATGGAAATCAAAGCACAGTGGGAGCCACACAAGACTCTTTGACGATCTCGGGTCAACAGACTACTCTGTACCAGTGTCACCAGAGAACTGCCATCTGACGTGAGGTATAATACCATCTGGGAGTTCTCGGCGAGTCCGTCCAGTGTACCCAGTCTCTACTGAGCACCCGTATATCATCCCTGATGTCAAACACCAATGGATATGGGATCATCCATCGCCCATCTGTATGGGTCGAGAAGGTATACGCTAGTCTACTCTGGTATATCGATGCCCCGTCTCGATACACCCATGACTAGGGACTTTGAAGGATGTACTTATAGACTACCATGTCCCTACTAGTATGATCCGCATCATAGTCCAGGTAGTCAAGTACAGATCCTAAGGGCTTTACCAACATGTAACAGAGAGACAATCAGTATACACGTTATGGTAAAGTGTAACCAGATAGCATACTATCATGTCGAGCAAGAAAGTCCTCCCTATATATGTCCCGGCATCCACTACAATATACATCCTATGTATAGTAATGGCCTCTAGGGCATACATATAACTAACAATTCATTGATTCTGAACGAATGCTATTACATGCCGAACCTGATATGCAACATTATATCAGTTTCTTTGTTGAGTAAAGACCGATATAATTTTGTATTACAGGATAATGTTATGAACATTTTCCTTAACCAAAAGTTGGTTGGATCAGGCACGTTGTGCAATGGTATTTATGTTCAAAATCAATCAACAGTTCTGAGTATAACAAACACACACAAGAGGAAGAGTTCAGAACTGAACGAATCCTTCTTGTGGCATTGTAGACTGGGTCACATCAATACGGCACGACTAGCTAAGTTGCATAAGGATGGATATTTGAATCCGTTTGAATTTTCATCTTATAACACTTGCCAGTCATGTCTCAAAGGCAAGTTGACCAAAACTCCGTTTACAAGACACGGAGTAAGAGTTACGGAACTCTTGGGACTGGTGCATAGTGATGTATGTGGTCCAATGTCTACACATGCCAGGAATGGTTCTGCGTACTTCATTACATTCACTGACGATCTCTCTAGATTCGGATATGTGTTCCTGATGAAACACAAATCAGAAACTTTTGAGAAATTTAGAGAATATAAACAAGAAATCGAGAGCCAAACCGGAAAAAGTATTAAAATCCTTCGATCTGATCGAGGGGGTGAATACTTAAGCAATGATCTCTTGGACTTCCTAAAAGAGAATGGGATTCTCTCTCAGCTGACTCCTCCATATACACCACAGCACAACGGTGTATCGGAACGGAGGAACCGCACCCTATTAGATATGGTGCGCTCTATGATGAGCACAGCTGAGTTACCTATTTCCTTCTGTGGGTATGCACTGGAAACAGCTGCAGACCTATTGAATATGGTTCCCACCAAATCCGTGCCAACCACTCCATATGAGATATGGAAAGGAAAGAGACCATGTCTTAATTATGTTAAGATATGGGGTTGTCCGGCATATGTAAAAACACAGAATCTGGACAAACTCGCGGCAAGGTCCATTCTGTGTAAGTTTATTGGATATCGCAAACATTCGCGTGGGTATATCTTCTACCGCACCGAGTAACAAAAGATGTTTGTTTCTCGACATGCCACCTTTTTAGAAAAGGAATTTCTTGAAAAAGAGATTAGTGGCAAGGAGGTAGAATTGGAAGAGGTTCCAGCAATACAGACTACGTCAGAAGATTTGGTTGAACCGGAGGATTCCATAGTTCCCAATGAACCTCAGCTTCTCCGCCGATCTAGTAGGGCTCCTCACCCACCTGAGAGATACTACAGTTTTCTCATGGATGGTGGGAACGAGGATTGCATCTTGGAGGATGATGACCCAAGTAGCTTCGTGCAGGCCATCACGAGTGGGGACTCGGTGAAATGGTTGGATGCTATGCGGTCCGAGATGGAATCCATGTACACCAACAAAGTATGGACTTTGGAAGTTGCTCCTGAAGGGGTAAAACCCATTAGGAGCAAGTGGATCTTCAAGAAAAAACTTGGTGTAGATGGGAAAGTGGAGACTTTCAAAGCTAGATTTGTTGCAAAGGGTTTTCGTCAAATATCAGGTGTGGGCTATGACGAGACCTTTTCCCCAGTGGCTATGCTTAAATCCATCCGGATCATGCTTTCCATCGCTGCATATCATGATTACGAAATTTGGCAAATGGATGTTAAGACCGCCTTTCTAAACGGTGATTTAGAAGAGTACGTGTACATGACTCAGCCAGAGAGCTTCGTAGATAGTGGGAGCAGCGGGAAGGTGTGCAAGCTGCATAAATCCATTTATGGATTAAAGCAAGCATCGCGGAGTTAGAACATCTGCTTTGACGTCGTTATCAAAGAGTTTGATTTCGTCAAAAACGTAGATGAACCTTGTATCTAGAAGAAGGTGGCAGAGAGTAAGGTTGTCTTCCTCGTATTGTACGTGGACGACATACTCTTGATAGGAAATGATATTCCTATGCTGCAATCGGTTAAGCTCTTCTTATCACAAAGATTCTCAATGAAAGATCTTGGTGATGCCTCCTGCATATTGTGAATTAGGATCTATAAAGATAGATCCAAACGGATATTGGGATTGTCCCAATCCAGGTACATTGACACCATACTAAAGAGGTTTAGTATGGAAGAATCCAAGCGTGGGAACTTACCCACGATCTCTGGAGTCACTCTCTCCAAAGAGATGTCTCCCAAGACTGATTTGGAGAGAGCTCGCATGCAAGGGATACCCTATGCTTCTGCTGTAGGCTCTATCATGTACGCGATGCTATGTACCAGACCCGATGTAGCATACGCACTAAGTGTAGTGAGCAGGTATCAAGCTGATCCTGGAGAGAGTCACTGGACAGCTGTGAAGAGCATTCTCTAGTAGTTACGAAGGACTAAAGAGATGCTCTTGGTTTATGGTAACGGAGAACTCCAAGTGGAGTCCTTTACCGATTCGAGTTTCCAGAGTGATAAGGATGACTCTAAGTCGCAGTCGGGATTTGTCTTTACCCTTTACGGAGGGGCGGTTAGCCGGAAGAGTTCCAAGCAGGAAACCGTGGCAGACTCGACGATGGAGGCTGAATACATCGCTGCCAACGATGCTGCCAAAGAAACTGTCTGGATCAAGAAGTTCATTACTGAACTTGGAGTGGTTCCATCCATTGAGCATCCAATACTTTTGTATTGCGATAACAATGGAGCGGTGGCTTTAGCCAAGGAACCCAGGTCCCATCAGCGATCTAGGCATATTCTGAGGCGGTATCACCAGATCCGGGAGATAGTTGATCGCCGGGAGATCGAGGTCAGGAGGGTTGACACGAAGAATAACACAGCGGATCCACTCACGAAGTCTATTCCCCAGATACAGTTTGAGAGACTCTTCGGGATGCTCGGTAAGTGATACTACAGCAGTTGGCCCTAGTGCAAGTGGGAGATTGTTAGTTGTATGTATGCCCCAGAGGCCAGTATTGTACAGATGATGTATATTATATTGGATGCTTGGACATATATAGAGATGACTTTCTTGCTCGATATGATAGTATGCTATTTGGTTGCTCTTTATCTTAACATGTATACCTGTCTCTTTATACTGTCTTATAGTTACATGTTGGTAAAGGCCTTAGGATGTGTACTTGACTATCTGGACTATGATGTAGATCATACTAGTGGGGACATGGTAGTCCAAAAGTACATCCTTCAAGGTCCCTAGTCGTAGGTGTATCGAGATGGGGCATCGATATACCAGTGTAGACTAGCGTATACGCTTCTCGACCCATGAGATGGGCGATGGATGATCCCATATCCATTGGTGTTTGACATCAGAGATGGTATATGGGTGCTCAGTGGAGACTGGGTACACTCGACGGACTCACCGAGAACTCCCAGATGGTATTATACCTCACGTCAGATGGCAGTTCTCTGGTGACACTTGTGCAGGTTAGTCTGTAGATCCGAGATCGTCATACAGTCTTGTGTGATTCCTACCGTGCTTTGATTTCCACCTTACCACGTCCATGAGGGCGTGAAAAACGGTGGTTTTTAGGTACAGACCCAAGTCACATGGAGGCAACGAGCGATAGGAGGGGTTTCGTCTCTCTCGGTATTGGGGGTTGATGTTGCGCTGTGCTCGATTGGCCGTAACAGGGAAGTCCCTGGCCAGGGCTGATTAGAGATTTACTGGTAAGTGTTACCAGTAGTTTCTCGACCCGTTATGAGCCTCATATCGGCACGACTTATCGGTTATTGGAGTCTGACGTTTACCACCCCTAGACTTGATATGCGACATATCAGACGAGAAGACCGGACTGCACAGGTAGTGTTGCCGGTTGGCTCGACGGGAGTTGTAGCAGGTTCGCTTGTTTTCTTCTGATCGCTCAATACCCGGGTGGCCGTTACGTTTAGCTGACCGCTTGCGGCTTGGGGGTGCTTGATATGATCATCACCCACTGCCGGCGTATTGACGAGTCTTAGAGTCCCCCAAAGGAGTTACCTAGTCCAGGCGAAACGTTGTGGTGCGCGTATGCGATATGCGCATGGACCCGGTTAAAATGCGCGTATGAGATACCGTATATTAATCGGGCGGCTTGCTTTTGATTGGGTCGTATGTGATATGGCCGAACTGATAAATCAAGTGTTGATTTATCATTTAACTATTAGTTTCTCACTAGAAATCCTTTCTTGTATTTTTGGGATGTATGCATGCATGTATACATTCTTTCTTGTTTCATGCACATATGGATGTGCATGCACACATACATTCATACATCATCCTTCATGGTTGTATATACATAGAAAATGGTGGCAATATAAGACTCACACCATGGTTTTATAGATATGAATTATTATTGCATTTGTTTTAGAACAAAATGAAAAAGGAATGGATAATTCATGGTTTGTTTCTACACTCTTCTTTGACCTATCCATGCTCACCCACCAATAAACCATGGATTAACTTTCCTTTTGGGTTTTAACTCAAATTCAATAATATCTTTATTGTTTAACCATGGTTTGAGATGAGAGGTGGAAAATATATATACATATATTTTCTATTTTCTCATGTGAGATTATCTTTTCTCTTGCTCTAAAAAGGCCATCATCTTCTTCCTTCTTCTTCCTTTGCTCTCTAGATTTCTCTAGTGAGCAAATTACTCACCAAGTTAGGATTTTGAAGTGAGAAAAGCCACCACTACATCATTCTACACAAGTCTTGCCCACTTGTTTAGAGTGTTAGCTTCATTTCTTTCTCTGGATCAAGTGAAGTTGCAAGCTTGGACAAAGCGGACTCCGTGTGGATCATCGTGGACCTAGAGGAGCTCAAGCGGACTTTTTCCAAACCCAAAGTAGCCGAGGAGTCTAGCATAGGGAGCTACAAAGGTTGTACTCTCAAAACCCTAGCTTAATCTACTTGTGATGAAGTGTTGTTTTTTGAAACCCTAATTTTTCTAGGAATGATTCTTTGTATGCTTACATAGAACCCTAAATTTTTTTTCTTTGGTACATGTGATGCTTCCAAACCCTTCATGAGGTGCTAGGTAAACCCAACACATCTTCCTGCAGCGGGTTTTGATTGTTGAGATAGTGTGCTGCAGATTTACAGTTCTTGTGCGATCGTTGAGTACAGCTTAAGTTCGTCTCTACAGAGGGGACAGCTTGCTCATGTCCGCGCCCGACCACTTTTCCTTAATCGCTTTCGCAAGGCACTGCCCGCCGATGCTCGGTTGTCAGAAATTCTGGAGCATACTCGGCTGAGTAAAGATTCGTAGTCCTTGATTCGTGACAAGGGTGTGCTAAGTTTAGGGACGCGTTTGTGTACCTGATACTATTGGGCAGAGACGCGAAATCCTAGAGCAGGCACATCAGTCAGCTTTCTGTGTTCATTCAAGTTCCACCAGCATTTTACGTGACTTGTGATATAGTTACGGGTGGGCTGGGATGAAGATTGATTTTTCGAAGTTCGTTTCGAGGTGTCTGTCTTGTTGTGAGCTAAGGTTGAGCATCTGAGACCGGCTGGAGAATTGCAACCTTTAACCGTTCCGGAGTGTGAATGGGGAGTAGACCTCCACGAATTTCGTTATGGTGTCTACCCAGGTATTGACAGGGTGTGACTCCATTTGGTGTTAGTTATCCGGTTATACTCGGTTTGCTCAGTTGTTCTTTGTTAAGTTTGTGCATTGCATGGAGTTCCTTCACGCGTTGTATCCAATTGAGGAACCCTTTTCGTTGCCGTCTTGGGCAGGAGCTTCAGGAAGCCTTAGGAACTGGTTGAGCTTTAACTCCGCTTTTCCATCCACAGGACGAGGTTGTGAGAGCGGGCTATACAGACTCTGGAGGATGTGCTTGTGCGTGCGTACTAATTGTTGTCGGCAGTTGGGATCATCACTTGCCATTGTTAGGGTTCTCCTTTGATAGCAGTTATCAGGAGGCACTCAAATTGGCAACCTTTAGGTTTAGTTGTTAGGTCGTGTCCATCACCAGTCTTTTCTTCTGACTCTGCGTAAGTAGGATTTTTGGGACCCTAGCAAGTCTAGAGACTTCGGAGATAATCCAGTTGGTTCATGTCAGGATGAGAACAGCCCAGTGCAGACAGATGTCTTATGCCGACCGTGGTGGTCGCAGACTTGGGTTCGCAGTGGGAGATCATGTATTCCTACGGATTTCTTTCCGATAAATGACGTGTTGAGTTTTGGGAAGCTTATCCCAGAATGGTAGGTCCTTTTGAGATCCTTAGAGCGAGTTAGTTCCGTTGCTTTTAATTTGGCACTTCCGCCCAGATTATTGAGTATTCACCCCGTATTCCTAGTGTCGATACTTTGCAATTACCTTCATGACCTTTCTCACATGATTCGGCATCAGACCATTTAGTTTGGACCCAATCTTTCGTTCACCAGCAGCCAATTGTGTTAATGGCTCGGCAGGTGGAGAAACTTCGGTCAAGGGTCTTGCCATCTGTGAAGGGTTTTTCTTGGACGTAGCCTATAGTGAAGTGATCACTTGGAAGGCCACGAGCGAGATATGAGAGTTTTGTAATCTTCACTTTGAAGGTGCGCTTAGTGAGAATTTTAAATTCGGGGACCGAATTTCTTTAAGGGGGGAAGATTGTAACGCCTTAGAATTCGTTTAGGTTAATTTCGCGTTAATTAGCAATAATGCGTGTTTTTCTTAAAATCTCGTAAATTTTAAGTTTCCACTTAAACTAAAAATAAAATCAGTTTTAATTGTGATAAGGTATGTTTTTATATATAAATGGGTTTTATTAATTATAAATTAGCTTAATGTTCACTTAATTAGAAATTTTCCTTAATTACTTTTTTTATAAGCAAAAATTAGAGTATCATGCACATTTTCACCCTAGGTTAAGTTTTAACATGTCTACCATTCTTCTTTTTCCCTCTTTGTCCCAATTTCTTTTTGTAACCCCAAAACAAAACTAAAACTATTAAAGAAAATAGAAAATAGAAATTAGATTAATGAATGAGAAAAGAGAGGTATGGGAGCATTAAATGGGCATGGAGCATTGACTTTGGGGGGCACTCTCTCTCTCTTCCTCACTTGCAGCAGCAGCAAGCCCAGCAGCAGCAGCAACAAAGCCCTCCCTTTTCCCTCTTCTTCTTCTTTTTCTTCTTCTTCTCATTCTTGCATCCAAGCACATTTGAATATTAAAAATCCATCTTTTCTTCACTAAATATCTTGTTAAACACCCCTAAAACCCTTTCCTTTTTAGTTCTTGATGCAAGGCCAGCAAGATTGATCCTTCATAGGACCAAGTTGAGGTATAAAGCCTATCCTATTTACCTCTTTGCTAAACTTGTAGTGTTGTTAGCTTAAATTAGTGTTTTAATGGGTCTTTATGCTAGTTATGTGGTTTAAGTAGAGATTAAGTTAAATTAGGGTTTTTATGGTTTGATTAACTTAATTAGGTGCTATTAATGTTGTTTAAACCAAGTTAAAATCTCAGGTTATACTAAAATACCATTTTGTATCAAATTAGTGTTAAATTAGCGTTTTAGTTAAGATTTGTGCCCTTTTGTGTTCTGCTTTTTATCCGGTTGCTTCAGGAAAAAGTTGCAATTACTGAAGCATGTACACTAGACCTAGACCACACACACAAAGCACGGGAACCCCATTCTTTTTCTGGGCCGCAAATAAATGAGTTCTGGCCGCAATTTGCGGTCAGATGAGGGTTCTGGGTGTCGGGGTTAGGACTGGGTGAGTCTGCTACATATTTAAGACCTTTGGTATATGCAACTTTTTCTGTTTTCACTTTAATCAAAATATGGAGCAAAATACCGTATTTCCTATACTTTTATGCTTGCGCGACACGTGTGTTGTGTGTGTGGGTTTAGTGTTTGCTGCGTATCACAGCGTGTCGGGGTAGTTTTAGACGCGTATTCACACGTTTTAGCGTATCAGATACACACGCGTTTAGTTCGCGACGCGAGTTTCTCGTTTGGTTTTGATATCGCGGTTTTTGCTGGATTTTACCTTATGTGTATTCCTTGTGTAAATTCTAGGTTCACAGGCGGGTACGTCGGACGCCGCATGTTAGTTATATGTATACCCTAGAGGTCATTATTATACATGAGATGTATATTGCAGTGGATGCTTGGACATATATAGGGAGGACTTTCTTGCTCGACATGATAGTATGCTATCTGGTTACTCTTTACCATAACGTGTACACAGATTGTCTCTCTGTTACATGTTGATAAAGCCCTTAGGATGTGTACTTTACTACCTGGACTATGATACGGATCATACTAGTGGTGACCTGGTAGTCCATAAGTACATCCTTCAAGGTCCCTAGTCGTGGGTGTATCGAGACGGGGCATCAATATAGCAAAGTAGACTAGCGTATACCTTCTCGACCTATGTAGATAGGCGATGGATGATCCTATATCCATTGGTGTTTGACATCAGAGATGATATACGGGTGCTCAGTGGAGACTGGGTACACTGGACGGACTCGCCGAGAACTCCCAAATGGTATTATACCTTACGTCAGATGGCAGTTCTCTGGTGACACTGGTACAGGTTAGTCTGTAGACCCGAGATCGTCATAGTGTCTTGTGTGATTCCCACTGTGCTTTGATTTCCACCTTACCACGTCCAAGAGGGCGTGCAAAACGGTGGTTTTTAGGTGCAGTCCCGAGTCACATGGAGGCAATGAGCGATAGGAGGGGTTTCGTCTCTCCCGGTATTGGGGGTTGATGTTGCGCTATGCTCGATTGGCCATAACAGGGAAGTCCCTGGCCTAGGCTGGTTTAGAGATTTACTGGTAAGTATTACCAGTAGTTTCTCGACCCGTTATGAGCCTCATATCGGCATGACTTATCGGTTATTGGGGTCTGACGTTTACCACCCCTAGACTTGATATGGGACATATCAGACGAGGAGACCGGACTATACGGTAGTGTCACTGTTATGCTTTTTGCAGGAGTTGGAGCGGGCTTGCTTGCTGATCTTCTGATCGCTCAATACCCGGGTAGCCGTTACGTCCATCTAGTACCGTTGACGGCTTGTGGGTGCTTGATATGATCATCACCTACTACCGGCGTATTGACGAGTCTTCAGAGTCCTACATAGATGTTTTACTGGCTCAAGCAAAACGAAATAGGAGCGCATATGTGATATGTCCGGGGACCGAGAATAAAGCGAGTTTGTGATACCGTATTCTATTCTCGCGATGTTTGTATCGATTGGTTATATGCGATATAACCAGGTTATCGAATCAAGGGTTGATTCGATAAGTCGATACATTGGATGTTAGTCGGTTATATGTGATATAACCGGATTATTAAGTCAAGTGTTGATTTAATAATTTAGTGTATAATTGTATATGTGATATACTAATTTACAATAACTAACATTGGTTCACTTAAGCATTTGTTTTTCTCACTTGTGCACAACTTAATATATATGTGATATATATTTATTTGTGTTCATTTTTTTGTATCATGGTTGTTGATACAACTATCATGGGTGTATAAAACTTATACCATACTAATTATAGGTTTAGGTTTTTATATTTAAAGTAATTCTAAAATTAATGGATAATGAGCTCACATGCATGAAGCTTCATGAAGCTTATGGTTGCATTGACTTAGTCCACTAGTTTTGTTTTACTTAAGATATTAATTAACCTAACCTCTATAATTAGACATGGTAATGTCTCTAAATAAGTTAGTATATGATACCCACTCACCCATGGTTAGAACTCTCTCTTGATTAGTTTTCATTCTCATTTTGAGCTCATCTTCTTGCTCCTTCAATTTCTTTCTAGGGTTTGATAAAGAGAGAGAATGATAGCGAGAAAAGAAATTCTAAAGTGTACCCATTTCCTATTTCATCATACTCTACTAGACTAGCACTTTAGTTTTGGGTGTTTGCTTCACTAATTCTTTGGTTAGTGAAGTAGAAGCTTGAGTTCGTATTCCCTCGACGTAGATCATTTTCGGTCTTGAAGACTTCATGCAATACCGTTGCCCTCTTCTCATGGAGCCGTCCGAGAGTCCGGGAGCACGATGATCGCAGCGAAGGGACTACAACAAGGAGCTTTAGAAGTGAAGGACCGATCTACAAAGGTTGTATTTCTTATTCACTTATTGATAATTGTTATTTATTAGCATGTGTTACCCTAATTATCTAGCAAAGATCTTGTTTAGAGTTATTCGGCACGGCTAAAATTTTAATCGGGTATGGTTGATACCTTGTAGAACCTTCTTAGAGTACCTAGTAACCCTACAGTAGCATCAGAGCCTAGCTAGAGCATTAGGCGACGTGTTTCCGAAGTTAAAACTCCGATCGAACCCTGATACGACAAATTAAACCCCTCTCTGGAAAATTTTTCAAAACTGGGATTTTTCTGTATTAAAAATGCCTTAAAAAATCAGCATGGTAATATAAGAATTGCAGTGAAAAACGAGAGGATGATCCGTACAAATCGTCGTGGAACCGCGACCGTACCGCTCTTGGGCCGCGGATCCGCGGCAGTAAAGAGGAATTATGCACTCAGTTTTGCACAGTAATTTCTATTTCCGTGATTTATATTTTCTGGGTATTTTTAATCCAACTCAAGTGTTGAGTGTTCTGGGGTTTATTTTGTATTCGTTGATTCGATCTGAAATTTAATTTCGTTATGTTTTCCGGATATTTAGAAAGTATTAAAAAGTTCAAACGGATATCAATAACTCACTTTTTCCCGACCCGGGAAATTTCCAAGTGTTGGATTTTTCCCGTAGTTTAAGAACGTCTAAATCGTGCAAGTTACGTGATGGACCCTCTAGAAGACAACAAACCTTAACTCGATTATGTGACCGTCTTGAACTGCCTTTTGAACCTTAGGGTTTGGGGCAGTACGGCGTTGCCACATATGAGGCGTTGGCTTGACCCTTCTACGGCTGGACCATTGGTACTGTGGCATGTGATGGATGTTTTTAAACTCCCCTCAAGTGTTGAGAACTATTTGGGAAAACTTGGGTGTTTGATTATTCGATCGGAAAGTTTAACATTGTCTATATATCTGGAAGGTGATACAATATTTGGAATCCACAAGTAGTTATGAGATAACTAATTTTGATGTTATAAACATAGCTGTTTAGTCTCAAATGATCGGTTGCCACTGAATTTTGATACGATCAAAAATCCGTCGCAATTACGTAGCGTACACGGATACTCGCCGGGTAAACTTAATAGACATTCATGCCCTATAGCCCCGACCAAGTGACTATAGGAGAACCCCGTCGCCAAAAGCATCCGTTTGGGTGCTTGCGACAGCGGTGTTCCGCTTTAGTGCACTTCGTCGACGGCATCCGGGGGTGCGGCCGTCTACTAAAGTTTGTGACGAGCATTCGATCAGGATATCGGGAATCTTGTTGAATTGCCCGACTAGATATTGAAAAGTGTTTTCGATATAGAGACTAAAATGCGGGGTTTATAATTGTTATGCATGTGATGTCTAAGGAGGTTGCGGATTCCAACTGTTGTAGTTTTACATTTTCTTTTCTGCGACCGTAAGTGTAATGTGTGTTATCGCCGGTTTCGTTGCTATATGTCGACGACAATTGGGATGCGCATATTTACTTACGTTGAAGACATGTGATGTTATGTGTTGCTGAATATGTTATATTGGATCGTCGCGTTTTGAATAGCCGGGGGTTTTATGTGTGATGGGTTTTTTTTATTTTCATTCATGTAAAATTAAATGTATGTAATATTCTTTTATTGGGGCACTTACGGGATGAGGTTGATGTCACAATTTGTATATTATTTACTTTTTCCACATTAGGTAGACCCAAGGAGGAGAGCATAAGTAACCGGGTTCTAGGGTCCAGTGGGAGACCAACTCGAGGAGTCGAGTTCGGGTCTCCTAACTCTAGAGTTGGTAGGTTTGCTTGCCGCTCTCGTAGGGGTCTAGGGATGTGTGTTTAGCTATTCATCGCGACCGTGTAATCCGTGTTTTATAGAGGCTCAAAATAAAACACGGACGTCCTAGTATATCCAATGTTTCATATGATTCTTCTTCTGCGATATCTATGATGTGATCATTTGATATGTTGTGATAGATACCGTATATAGTATATATGATATATTATATAGACGTTACTTATGTTTTACACCCGCGCTAGCCCTTCCCCGCTCTGTCGTTAGTTACCTAACCTAACGGTGCACGAGGGGACATCGAGGCGAATGCGGATGGCATAATTGTACTGTTAGTGTATATGCCCTAGAGGCCATTACTGTATCATACTAGTGTGTATATTACTTAATGGAAGCTTGGGATATTCACTTTGTATAGACAATCTTGCTCAAAATAGTAGTATGCTACTTGGTTTGTTTCTACTTTAATGTGTAGATGTGTTTATTTTAGTATATCATCTATACAGATTAGTGGAGCCCTTAGGATCTTTGCTTGATTACTAGCGTTGTGATGGCAGTCACACTCGTGGGGGCTGGGTAATCCACTAGCACATCCTTATGCAGGTCCCTAGTCGTAGGACTATCGAGACAGGGCATCGACACTCCGGAGTAGACTAGCGTATGCGCTTCTCATCCCAGCAGGGGAGACGGTGTGTCCCACAGCCATCAGTACGTCGTACTTGAGATAGTATGCGAGTGCTCGTTAGGTTACGAGTACACTGGACAGGACTCGTCGGGAACTGTTGGTTGGTACTATACCTATCGTCAGTTATCAGTTCCCAGGTGACATAAGTACAGCTTAGTCCGCTGACTTGACACTGTCACTTCGCCTCTTGTGTGTTCCCACTGTACTTAGATTACTACCTTACCACGGCTCAAAGAAGTCGTGCAAACAAGTAGTAGTTGGGTGCAGTCCCGAAGCACTTGGAGGCAGTGACGGTTAGACAGGATTCGTCTCTCCCGGTATTGGGGGTTGATATCGCGCTGTGTCTAGGAGAGCCATTACACAAAGTTCCTGGCCAGGGCAAGCGAGATATACTGGTAGGTTTCCAGTGTTATCTCAGGGTGTTTTGGCTACACTCCGACATGACTTGTACCGCTATTAGGGGACTGAAGTTTACCGCCCCCCTAGGCCCGCCATGCGATATTCTCAGACAAACAGACCGGACTGTACGCAGATTGTCACATTCAGGCTCAGTAGGAGTTCAGATGGGTTTCACCCCGTCCGTCTTCTTATCGGCATCTACCTGGGGGCCATTACGCACAGCCAATGCCGCTTCCGGTCTGTGGTTAAACCCACTACCAGCGTAGTGTCGAGTCATTAAAGTCCCACAAAGAGAGTTATTCGCCTTTAGGAAAAAGTGTAAAGGTCGCATGGTTTTGCGACAGGGTTCGGTCACATCCGTGCACTTCTGCATGTTTAGTGTCCGGGCAGTTATCACTAGCGGGCTTTGGTATAAGCCAGATCCTAGTGTTCATTTTGGCATTGGTTTTATCTCGTTTGTATTCGTGTTCCTCGGAACGTGGATGCGGGTGTGTATGCATGGTTGACAGAGACAGAGGCAGAGGATTCTCATTAGGGTTGTTGACTGTTGACTTTTGCTATACCCTAATGAGAATAAGAAATATGATTAATGATAATGTTAATTAAGTATTATTATGCCATGGTTGGAGATCAGTCGAAAATACTGCATCTTTAAACCGGCAATTTCCCTATCATTTGCACTCATCTAGAAGTGTTCGGCATTTATATAGCACATATTAGCAAAATAGTCGTAAAATATCAGTTTGCATGTGTTAGACTTTAAAACTGGCACTATAAGGGAAATTGACTGTATTACATAGCATGGCATCATTCCTATATTTCGAAACTTGTGTTTCGAAGTCTGTGCAGGAAATTCCAAGAGATCGGTCAAAATTACATAACAGAGCTGCTAAAAATACGCCAACTCAAGGATTTGGAATCTGGCAATGATCTAAAAGGCACTCAGAGATTCAACATATCATAAAAACACCAAGAAGATATCAGAAAGCAACACATGAAGTATGAAGCCCTAAGGTAGCCAAGTGGCCGCGGAACCGCGGCCGGAGCCTCCTTGAGCCGCGGTTCGCGGTGGCTTGGCCACGTCATCACTTCTTCTCTGCACCATAACTCTTCCCTCAGTGTGTACATCTCAGCAAGCTACTGCAAATTCCAGAAAGATCCTGAAGCTTCTGCCAGATCAGCAGCCCTAGGGTTCTAAACTAAACACCCCAAGCTTCCACAACAAGCTTCATCTTAACTCCATTAAGAGCCTAAAACCTTCTCCCTAACCTCCTAGCTTAAGGAATAAGCTAAGCTCCTAACTAACTACTTCTAGAAGCCTTTCCCTATAACAAACTTTTGGAGGGAAATTCAAAATTCAAAATCCTAGACCCAGGGTTTTGGAAACCTATAAAAGGGACACAAGGCTCACATGAAAAGGTTGTTCAAAGTTGTTCAAAAATTAGGGTTGTTGAAAGCTAATCACTCTCTAGTTCTTCAACCCAACACCTACAACCTCCAAACCCTAACCCTAATCCAAATCAAGAAACCTCAAATTCAAGATCCTTTGAGTGCAAGCAAAGCAAGTCTTCAACGATCCTTTAGAAGCGAAGCCGGACTTCAACGGAGACCGAGATCCAAGCCGATCCATGACTCAAGGAGCCGAGCGACGCTAGATTCGACGATCAAAGTTCCTTCCTCTTATAGTTCTTGAGAGTTGGAACTAATTGTTGATATAATAAAGGTGAAGATTCCTTAAACTTGCTTATATTTCAATTCGAGCATTATGATTCATCTTCAATTCTTGAATGTATTCTTTGTGATGATGCTTGAATAAAACTCCGCTCTTGGAGGAATCGAAAAAATTGTAGAATGATTGTTAGTTGTATGTATGCCCTAGAGGCCAGTATTGTACAGATGATGTATATTATATTGGATGCTTGGACATATATAGAGATGACTTTCTTGCTCGATATGATATTATGCTATCTGGTTACTCTTTATCTTAACATGTACACTTGTCTCTTTAAACTGTCTTATAGTTACATGTTGGTAAAGACCTTAGGATGTGTACTTGACTACCTGGACTGTGATGCAGATCATACTAGTGGGGACATGGTAGTCCATAGGTACATCCTTCAAGGTCCCTAGTCGTGGGTGTATCGAGACGAGGCATCGATATACCAGTGTAGACTAGCGTAAACGCTTCTCGACCCATGAGATGGGCGATGGATGATCCCACATCCATTGGTGTTTGAAATCAGAGATGGTATACGGGTGCTCAGTGGAGACTGGGTACACTGGACGGACTCGCCGAGAACTCCCAGATGGTATTATACCTCACGTCAGATGGCAGTTCTCAGGTGACACTTCTGCAGGTTAGTCTGTAGACCCGAGATCGTCATAGAGTCTTGTGTGATTCCCACTGTGCTTTGATCTCCACCTTACCACGTCCATGAGGGCGTGCAAAACGGTGGTCTTTGGGTACAGTCCCGAGTCACATGGAGGCAATGAGCGATAGGAGGGGTTTCGTCTCTCCCGGTATTGGGGGTTGATGTTGCGCAGTGCTCGATTGGCCGTAACAGGGAAGTCCCTGGCCAGGGCTGATCAGAGATTTGCTAGTAAGTGTTACCAGTAGTTTCTCGACCCGTTATGAGCCTCACATCGGCACGACTTATCGGTTATTGGGGTCTGACGTTTACCACCCCTAGACTTGATATGCGACATATCAGACGAACAGACCGGACTGTACGGTAAGTGTTACTGGTTGGATTCACAGGAGTGTGAGCGGGCTAGCTCGTCGATCTTCTGATCGCTCAATACCCGGATGGCCGTTACGTTTAGCAGACCGCTTGCGGCTTGTAGGTGCTTGATATGATCATCATCTGCTACCGGCGTATTGACGAGTCTTTAGAGTCCTACACAGAGGTTTCCTGGCTCAAGCGAAACGAAATAGGAGCGCATATGAGATATGTGCAGGACCGAGAATAATGCGTGTATGTGATACCGTATTCCATTCTCGCGATAAATGTATCGATTGGTTATATTCGATATAACCTAGATATCGAATCAAGGATTGATTCGATAAGCCGATACATAGGATACTAGTCGGTTATATGCGATATGACCGGATCGTTAAATCAAGTGTTGATTTAATGATTTAATGTATAATTATATATTTGATATATTACTTTGCATTAACTAGTATTGGTTCACTTTAAATGGATTTTCTCACTTGATGTGCAAGTTGTATATGTGATATACTTTTGTGCACATGTTTGTATCATGTTTGATGATGCATGTTTAATTGGTTAAGTGTAAAGAATCAAACCATGGTTGAAAAGATGATTAGGGTTTTGCTTATTCATTTATTTATTTATTCATTTATTTGGAAAGGATTTTGTAGAGAATGGTGGCTTTCTTTGTTTCTAGTTGAAGCTTCATGAAGCTTTGACTTTGTAACCATTCTTGTCTTCATGCTTAACCCTAACCCTTACAAGTAACCATGGTCTATTCTCTACACTCTACCATAGTTAGTATATGATAAGTATTCATTTTCTTTTCCATTTTCTATTAACACTTATCATATACTAGCTTCTTCTTCTTCTTCATCTTCATGAAGAAAAGCTTGCTACCAACAATGGCAACTTGAGCAAAAGTGTGAGAAATCCAATTCTAAAGTGAACCCACCTCCTATTTCTTCACTCTCTACCTCTTGCCAAGTAGTATAGAGTGTTTTCTTCACAAGTTTCACAACTTGGTGAAGTCGGAGCTTGAACTTATGATGTCTCGACGTAGATCATCTTCGGCACGAAGCCGACGACCTAGCCCGCCCATTTCTACGATGAAGCCGACGATTGAGTCCGGGATTCGAGATAGACAGCGAGAGGACGCCTACGTGGAGCTAAGGAAGTGGAGAAACGGATCTACAAAGGTTGTAGCCTCTCTCCTTTAGTTAAGATGTTAACTAGTTTCGTTTTTCGCCTAAAATTCTAGTTAACGATCCGTATTAGGGTTTCTCGGCACCCATAAAATTTGAAATTGGCATGGTTGATGTCTTGTGAGACTTCATTAGAGTGCCTAGGAACCCTTCAGTGGTATCAGAGCCTAGCTAGAGCGTTAGGCGAAGTGTAGACGACGTTTGAAACCCGATCGAACCCGAAACCCTAATTTTTCCATGCTCTCTGGACTTTTTTCAAAAACTGGGATTTTTCCAGATTAAAAATTGCTAAAAAATTCAGCAGGGAAATCTATGAATTACGGTGCAAAAATTAATTAATGAAGTGTTTACAGTGCGGCGGAACCGCGACATAAGCCTTGCTTATGCGGCGGTTCCGCGGCCAATTTATTGAATTATCATATAATTTTTGCACAGTAACTGATTTCTTCAGGTGTTGGGTTTTCTGGGAATTTTTGAAATTTATTCAACAGTTGAATTTTCTGGGGTGTATTGGGAGTTTGTAGATTCGATCGGATTATCAGATTTTGTCTAAGTGTTTTTCCGGATATTTAAGAATATGTTAAAAAGTTCGACCGGATATAAATACCCACTTTTTCCCCTGCCGGAAAATTTCCAAGTGTTGGATTTTTCCGTGGTTTAAAGACGTTCTAAATAGTGCAAGTAACGCGATGGTCCCTCTAGAAGACAACAAACCTTAACTCGATTATGTGACCGTCTTGAACTGCCCTTTGAACTTTCGGGTTTGGGGCAGTACGGCGTGCCACATGTGAGGCGTTGGCTTGACCCTTCTACGGCTGGACCGTTGGTACTGAGGCATGAAGTGAATGTCTTTGAACCTATTTCATGTGTTGAACAGTTTCGGGAAAACTTGGGTGTTCGAATGTTCGATCGGAAAGTTTAATATTTTCTATTTATCCGGAATGTGATACAATAATTGGAATTCTGAAACAGTTATGAGATAACTGAATGAATGTTATAAATCTAGCGGTTTAGTCTCATTTGATATTGAAAAGAGTTTTCAATAATGGGACTAAAATGCGGGGTTTATAATTGTTAGGCATGAGATGTCTAAGTATTTCATTTGATTAGGCATGCGATGTCTAAAGAGGTTGCAGATTCCAACTGTTGTAGTTTTACACTTTCTTTTCTGTGACCGTAAGTGTAATATGTGATATCGCCGGTTTCGTTGCTATATGTAAACGACAATTGGGATGCGCATATTTACTTACGTTGATGACATGTGATGTTATGTGTTGCTGGATATGTTATATTGGATCGTCGTGTTTGAATAGACGGGTTTTTTTATGTGAGATGAGTGTTTTTCATTTTCATTCATGTAAAAACTTGTATGTAATATTCTTTTATTGGGGAACTTCCAGGTTGCGGAAGTTGTCACCTTTTGTATATTATTTACTTTTCCGCATTAGGATAGACCCAAGGATGGGAGCACAAGTAACCGGGTTCTAGGGTCCAGTGGGAGGCCATCTCGAGGAGTCGAGTCCGGGTCTCCTAACCCTAGAATTGGTAGGGTTGCTTGCCGCTCTCATAAGGGTCTAGGGGTGTGGGATTGGCTATTCATCACGACTGTGAAATCCGTGTTTATACTGGCTCGTATTGAAAACACGGACGTCCTAGTATATCCAATGTTTCATATGTTTCTTCTGCTGCGATATCTGTGATGTGATCATGTGATGTTCTGTGATAGATACAGTATATAGTATATATGATATATTATATAGACGTTACTTATGTTTTGCATCCGCACTAGCCCTGCCCTGCTCTGTCGTTAGTTACCTAACCTAACGGTGCACGAGGGGACATCCAGGCGAATGCGGATGGCATAAGTGTACGTCGTATTTATCTGTGATGTTTAGGTGACTTAAATGATGGGACTTCATTAATGTGATTAATGAAAGAAAAGAAACCTAAGATGTTTTAGAATCAAATTTTAAACAAAATAGGTAGCAACAGTTCTTGCTTTGCATAGCGGTATATATGATATACCCTGCACCTTATTCGATGAGGAAAGGACCGAGATCCCTTCACCGGGAGTGACTCCTTTAGCAATAACTGACAGACGCTACACACTCGGTTTGCTTTTGATTGCTTTTGGAGTTCTGCTTTGCACAGCGATATATATGATATATCCCGCACCTCATTCGACGAGGAAAGGGCCGACGATCCCTTCACCGGGAGTGACCTCTTTAGCAAAACTAGAAAAGCCTCAAAATCACTCCATTTCCAAACTTCATTTGATTCTACAACGATATCAAGTTCATTACGCAATAGGTTTTTCAGAAAAACCTGTCGTAGCCCTCCGTCATTTCAGATAAAGACTATTTAGTATTCGTGCTGCGTTTGTTGACCTCTGCCAAGGCGTAGTGTGCGGTAGCTAACTAGTAATTATCTGTGTAGCATGTGATGTGATTGGATTAGGGTAGTCGTATGACCTTGTTGACCTCTGTCAAGGGTCGTGCGAGTGGGTTTGATTCAATCAAGAAATGACGGGTTGAACTTGACTAGTGCACTATGGTTTGTTGACCTCTGTCAAGGTCATGGCACACTAGGGGCAAAAAACTATCGGGAATTTCATGTGTTGAAATTCGCAATGAGATTGCATATCTTCTATGAGATAGTTGGATCCCGATACCCGCTGCGAGTAAGAGTTACTCCTGGGAGAGTTTTACACATTACAATTAGCCGATCAAGTAGGTGTCTAGAAAGGTGTCAACGGGGTTACGCCTCTGGGAAAATGAGGTTTACAGTAATTAGGTTCGTGCGAAAGCACGGGGGACCTCCCTCAAAGTACCGACACTGGCCTGGCTGAAAGATTGGCGAACTTGTAGTGTGTAATTAATCCCGGCTAGTCTTTCCTTTTAGGGTTTGAAGGAAGATTTGATAAAAACCAGTGGGAGCCATCCTGATTAGATAAGATAATAACCAATCTGATCTTGCACGAGCATACGCTAAACTGTTTTCTTCTCTCTCTCTCCAGGTAGCGACCATGCCATGCCCTAATAAAGATAATAATATGGATGTATTGACTGAACCCGCTTATTATATTGAGCAGGGGAACGTTGGACCCGTTCTTTCTTATAAGAGTTATAAGACTGAACAGGAAACAGGAGAATATCTGGATACTCACGCCGCCCAAAAGAACATGCATGTTGATGCATCTTCTTCAGGTGTGTTAGTTATTGAGAACTGTTTCTCAGTTTACCCTACGTCCTGGGTATTGGATACCGGATCAGGATCCCATATATGTAAATTGTTACATGGGCTACGTAAAGGTAGAGAACTGGGAAAAGATGATCATTCCGTTCAAGTAGGGAACGGTGCATGTATTGCAGCCAAAGCTGTTGGCGAATATCACCTTGTATTGCCAAGTCGTAATACACTGATTCTAAATGAGTGCTATTATATACCGAACATGATGTGCAACATTATATCAGTTTCTTTATTAAGTAAAGAAGGATATAATTTTGTAGTAAAGGATAATGTTATGAACATATTCCAAAATGAAAAGCTGATTGCATCAGGCTCGTTACATAATGGCATATTCATTCTAAATCAGAATACAGTTCTCAATATACAAAACACACACAAGAGGAAAAGTTCAGAAATGAACGAATCCTACTTGTGGCACTGTAGACTTGGTCATATCAATGCGACACGACTGGCTAAGTTACATAAGGATGGTTATTTGAATTCATTTGAATTATCATCTTATGATACTTGCCATTCATGTCTCAAAGGAAAAATGACCAAAGCTCCTTTTAGTCGACACGGAGAAAGAGTTAATGAACTCTTAGGACTGATACATAGTGATGTATGCGGTCCCATGTCTACGCATGCCAGGAACGGTTCTTCCTACTTCATTACATTCACTGACTATCTCTCTAGATTCGGACATGTGTTCCTGATGAAACACAAGTCTGAAGCTTTTGAGAAATTCAGAGAATATAAGCACGAAGTAGAAAAACAAACAGGCAGAAGTATTAAGATCCTTCGATCTGATCGAGGTGGAGAATACTTAAGCAATGAGTTCCTAGATTATCTAAAAGAGAATGGGATTCTCTCTCAGCTTACTCCTCCTTATACACCACAGCACAACGGTATATCGGAGCGGAGGAATCGCACCCTATTAGATATGGTGCGCTCTATGATGAATACAGCTGAGTTACCTATTTCCTTCTGGAGGTATGCGCTTGAGACAGCAGCATACCTATTGAATCAAGTTCCAACTAAATCTGTACCTACCACACCATATGAGATATGGAGTGGGAAGAGACCATGTCTTAAACGAGTTAAGATATGGGGTTGTCTGGCCTATGTCAAAAGGCAAAATCCAGACAAACTCGAGGCACGGTCAGTTCTATGTAAGTTTGTGGGATATCCTAAATATTCAAATGGATAATTGTTCTACCACAGTGAACAACAAAAGGTGTTTATTGCTCAACATGCCACCATTTTAGAAAAGGAATTTCTTGCAAAAGAGATTAGTGGCTCTGAGTTAGAACTGGAAGAAGTTCCAGAAACACAAACTATAACTGAAGATTTAGTGGAACCAGAAGATTCGGTTGTACCCGACGAACCCCAGCCTCTCCGTCGATCTAGTAGGGTTTCTCGTCCACCTGAGAGATACTACGGTTTTCTCATTGATGGTGGAAGCGAGGATTGCATCATGGAAGATGATGACCCGACTAGTTTCGAGCAGGCCATCACGAGTGGTGACTCTGTGAAATGGCTGGATGCAATGCGGTCCGAGATGGAATCCATGTACACCAACAAAGTATGGACTTTGGAAGTTGCTCCTGAAGGGGTAAAACCCATTGGGAGCAAGTGGATCTTCAAGAAAAAACTTGGTGTAGATGAGAAAGTGGAGACTTTCAAAGCTAGACTTGTAGCAAAGGGTTTTCGTCAAAGACCAGGTGTGGACTATGACGAAACCTTTTCTCCAGTGGCTATGCTTTAATCCATCCGGATCATGCTTGCCATCGCTGCATATCATGATTACGAAATCTGGCAAATGGATGTTAAGACCGCCTTTCTAAACGGTGATTTAGAAGAGTGCGTGTACATGACTCAGCCAGAGGGCTTCGTAGACAATGGGAGCAGCGGGAAGGTGTGCAAGCTGCTTAAATCCATTTATGGATTAAAGCAAGCATCACGGAGTTGGAACATCTGCTTTGACGTCGTTATCAAAGAGTTTGATTTCGTCAAAAATCCAGATGAACCTTGTATTTACAAGAAGGTAGCAGAGAGTAAGGTTGTCTTCCTCGTATTGTACGTGGACGACATACTCTTGATAGGAAATGATATTCCTATGCTGCAATCGGTCAAGCTCTTCTTATCACAAAGATTCTCAATGAAAGATCTTGGTGATGCCTCCTGCATATTGGGAATTAGGATCTATAGAGATAGATCCAAACGGATATTGGGATTGTCCCAATCCAGGTACATTGACACCATACTAAAGAGGTTTAGTATGGAAGAATCCAAGCGTGGGAACTTGCCCACGATCTCTGGAGTCACTCTCTCCAAAGAGATGTCTCCCAAGACTGATTTGGAGAGAGCTCGCATGCAAGGGATACCCTATGCTTAGCTGTAGGCTCTATCATGTATGCGATGCTATGTACCAGACCCGATGTTGAATACTCACTAAGTGTAGTGAGCGGGTATCAAGCTGATCCTGGAGAGAGTCACCGGAAGGCTGTGAAGAGCATTCTCAAGTACTTACGAAGGACTAAAGAGATGCTCTTGGTGTATGGTAACGGAGAACTCCAAGTGGAGTCCTTTACCGATTCGAGCTTCCAGAGTGATAAGGACGACTCTAAGTCGTAGTCGGGCTTTGTCTTTACCCTTTACGGAGGGGCAGTTAGCTGGAAGAGTTCCAAGCAGGAAACTGTGGCAGACTCGACGATGGAGGCTGAATACATCGCTGCCAACGATGGTGCCAAAGAGGCTTTCTGGATCAAGAAGTTCATTACCGAACTTGGAGTGGTTCCATCCATTGAGCATCCAATACCTCTGTATTGCGATAACAATGGAGCGGTGGCTTTGGCCAAGGAACCCAGGTCCCATCAGAGATCCAGGAATATTCTGAGGCGGTATCACCTGATCCGGGAGATAGTTGATCGCCGGGAGATCGAGGCCAGGAGGGTTGACACGAAGAACAACACGGCGGATCCACTCACGAAGGCCATTCCCAAGATACAGTTTGAGAGACTCTTCGGCATGCTCGGTATGCGATACTACAGCTGCTGGCCCTAGTGCAAGTGGGAGATTGTTAGTTGTATGTATGCCCTAGAGGCCAGTATTGTACAGATGATGTATATTATATTGGATGCTTGGACATATATAGAGATGACTTTCTTGCTCGATATGATAGTATGCTATCTGGTTACTCTTTATCTTAACATGTACACTTGTCTCTTTAAACTGTCTTATAGTTACATGTTGGTAAAGCCCTTAGGATGTGTACTTGACTACCTGGACTGTGATGCAGATCATACTAGTGGGGACATGGTAGTCCATAGGTACATCCTTCAAGGTCCCTAGTCGTGGGTGTATCGAGACGGGGCATCGATATACCAGTGTAGACTAGCGAAACGCTTCTCGACCCATGAGATGGGCGATGGATGATCCCACATCCATTGGTGTTTGACATCAGAGATGGTATACGGGTGCTCAGTGGAGACTGTGTACACTGGACGGACTCGCCGAGAACTCCCAGATGGTATTATACCTCACGTCAGATGGCAGTTCTCAGGTGGCACTTGTGCAGGTTAGTCTGTTGACCCGAGATCGTCATTGAGTCTTGTGTGATTCCCACTGTGCTTTGATCTCCACCTTACCACGTCCATGAGGGCGTGCAAAACGGTGGTCTTTGGGTACAGTCCCGAGTCACATGGAGGCAATGAGCGATAGGAGGGGTTTCGTCTCTCCCGGTATTGGGGGTTGATGTTGCGCAGTGCTCGATTGGCCGTAACAGGGAAGTCCCTGGCCAGGGCTGATCAGAGATTTGCTGGTAAGTGTTACCGGTAGTTTCACGAACCGTTATGAGCCTCACATCGGCACGACTTATCGGTTATTGGGGTCTGACATTTACCACCCCTAGACTTGATATGCGACATATCAGACGAACAGACCGGACTGTACGGTAAGTGTTACTGGTTGAATTCACAGGAGTGTGAGCGGGCTAGCTCGTCGATCTTCTGATCGCTCAATACCCGGATGGCCGTTACGTTTAGCAGACCGCTTGCGGCTTGTAGGTGCTTGATATGATCATCATCTGCTACCGGCGTATTGACGAGTCTTTAGAGTCCTACACAGAGGTTTCCTGGCTCAAGCGAAACGAAATAGGAGCGCATATGAGATATGTGCAGGACCGAGAATAATGCGTGTATGTGATACCGTATTCCATTCTCGTGATAAATGTATCGATTGGTTATATTCGATATAACCTAGATATCGAATCAAGGATTGATTCGATAAGCCGATACATAGGATACTAGTCGGTTATATGCGATATGACCGGATCATTAAATCAAGTGTTGATTTAATGATTTAATGTATAATTATATATTTGATATATTACTTTGCATTAACTAGTATTGGTTCACTTTAAATGGATTTTCTCACTTGATGTGCAAGTTGTATATGTGATATACTTTTGTGCACATGTTTGTATCATGTTTGATGATGCATGTTTAATTGGTTAAGTGTAAAGAATCAAACCATGGTTAAAAAGATGATTAGGGTTTTGCTTATTCATTTATTTATTTATTCATTTATTTGGAAAGGATTTTGTAGAGAATGGTGGCTTTCTTTGTTTCTAGTTGAAGCTTCATGAAGCTTTGACTTTGTAACCATTCTTGTCTTCATGCTTAACCCTAACCCTTACAAGTAACCATGGTCTATTCTCTACACTCTACCATAGTTAGTATATGATAAGTATTCATTTTCTTTTCCATTTTCTATTAACACTTATCATATACTAGCTTCTTCTTCTTCTTCATCTTCATGAAGAAAAGCTTGCTACCAACAATGGCAACTTGAGCAAAAGTGTGAGAAATCCAATTCTAATGTGAACCCACCTCCTATTTCTTCACCCTCTACCTCTTGCCAAGTAGTATAGGGTGTTTTCTTCACAAGTTTCATAACTTGGTGAAGTCGGAGCTTGAACTTATGATGCCTCGACGTAGATCATCTTCGGCACGAAGCCGACGACCTAGCCCGCCCATTTCTACGATGAAGCCGACGATTGAGTCCGGGATTCGAGATGGACAGCGAGAGGACGCCTACGTGGAGCTAAGGAAGTGGAGAAACGGATCTACAAAGGTTGTATCCTCTCTCCTTTAGTTAAGATGTTAACTAGTTTCGTTTTTCGCCTAAAATTCTAGTTAACGATCCGTATTAGGGTTTCTCGGCACCCATAAAATTTGAAATTGGCATGGTTGATGCCTTGTGAGACTTCATTAGAGTGCCTAGGAACCCTTCAATGATGATGTTGACGAATCATTAAACGTTTTCTTAAGTCCTATAACAATTGTAAATTCTTGAAAATTGAATGATCGATGATCTAGATCGATGCGAAATGCGTTCTTGATTCTTTTCGCACGATCTGAAGATCAACGATCGATCATTCGATTTCCTAGAAGCTATCTAGTGAATGTGATTCATCGAAAGGACAAAGGATAGGATGTGGAACCATAATTCTTCGCATGATCCTTCATCCTCGATGAATCGACATCGATTTAGCATCAATTCGTTAATGGATAAGAAACGGTAACTTCTACTCTTCTTCACATCTACGATCTAATCGATTCCTACGAGCTTTACTTCAAATCTTGAAACCTAAATCGATTGGAATTCTATCAATACTTGGTTCTTGATGTTTATCGCTTTCTTGATTCTTGATTAGACTAGTTGATTCTTGAAATTCATCGATATAAATCTTGAATCGTTTTTGCTTCTCTTTTCTATTAAATTTTCGATTCAAACAAAACAAAATATGAACGAATAGCACAATCCCTGTAGACGATCCGCACTCACTAATGCGCTACAAACCGACACCGTTATTGATTGTGGTCAAATATTTTTGGTTGTGATTTCATACAAAGTTTCTAAATACACAGAATCGGAAAACGATCAATCAAATGGCGCCGTTGCCGGGGATCGCGCGCTAATTCGTTCTATATTGAAATTTGAATTGAAAGATTTATTCCATTATAATTTTGTGATCAAAATTCGCGCAAAGTCTAAACGTGTGTTGTGATTTGATTGCGAGGAATTCTGGAAGCTGTGGAGAAAGTGAAATTTTTTTCAGATATTTCCGGAGAGCTGAAGGATTTAACAACAGCTTGCTGTTGAATTTTTGTGCATCGATCAGCACCGACGGCAACGTTTCCGTGGCCCTAGCCTACTCCTGCGGCGGTTCCGCGCCTATATGAAGTGCCCTCTGTACAATTTTTCTCTCAGGTCCTCTACAACTTTCTTATCTCCTTCTCTATCTTCTCCAAATAACAAATTTCTGCAGGCTTCTTTGCAAAAATCGCAGCGCCGCAAAAAGCAAAATTAAATTGTGCGTGTTTTTGATATTGTGGTTGTTTGCATAATTAATACGGACATTAAGGGGCAAAGACCAAATCCAGATTAGGTGGGGAGTTCATTACCCTTCCTAAGCCCCGAAAATCGCAAAATTTGCATCCGCAATTGACCCTCATTAACTAAAAGAAATCTAGAGATGACTCTAAGGACCGTCGCGCTCACTTAGGATAGAAGAAGGCCGTGGGTAATTCATTGCTTATTCGCGTTTCTTTTGTGGCGTCTAAGGCAAGTGTGTCAAAGGCTAGTGGTTACTTAATTAGGCCCACTACTTACGTAGTGGAGAACCTCCCACTTACCTGGCACTTACCTGGCCACAGGAGAGACAAAGAGGCAGTGGAGGATTTATCCTGCGACTTGTCTATTGGCAGTTAGGAGCGGTCTAGAGATTTGACCTAGGTGACCCCTAGAATTAGGGTTTTGCTTGTTGCATTTGTTGTGATCGCATCATTTTTTCAAAAAAATCCGTATCAATTTTCAAAACAAACACCGCATTCATTCATCATTCCCCTAATTATAAATCAACGTTGCCACTTGTACTAACCCTTTTTAGTGCAAGATAGGCTGGACACGGGATTCTAGTGCCCGTTTAGTCCGCGTACCCTTGATCGACTCCGAAGTCGGTATTTCTCCATTTACTTCTTCTTTACCCACCACCACACCCACACCGATGGATCCGTCTCCATCGAATTTCTTTACCACTAATCTGCCGCCGTCCGTTGGTGCGCAGAATCCACCCCGCATCTCTCTCCAAGAGAGGTGCTATCCTTTGCGAGGTCCTCTTTCGACCTGCTTATCCATTCCACTAGCCAACGGGGATAATTTTGAAATTAAACCCCAATACATCAACCTTTTACCCAAATTCCACGGACTCGAGAGTGAAGACGCTTACGTTTTTATCACAAAATTTGAAAATGTATGCGCTATGATGTGTACGTCACAACTTTCAGTGGATGCTATGCATCTACGTCTTCTTCCATTTA
The DNA here is from genome assembly GCA_030015575.1 of Agapanthus africanus. NCBI lineage: Eukaryota > Viridiplantae > Streptophyta > Magnoliopsida > Asparagales > Amaryllidaceae > Agapanthus > Agapanthus africanus. The sequence continues at coordinate 406,829,303 of CM057340.1, forward strand.
CTTTGTGCGATATGTCCGAGAAGTGGCTATATAACACTACCGCACACTCTATTACGAATTGGGAAGAATTCGTTGCGGCGTTCCTTAAGAAATTCTACCCTAAGCAAAAGACAGCTCGAATCCGTAGCGAACTAAATCAATTCACCTAGCTTCCTACTGAACCATTTTCAAAATGCTTTAAATGTTTCAAGGATCTTTTAGTTCAATGTCCTCATCACGGCATCCCGAGATGGGATCTTTGCCGAATCATATAGGTATTAACCCAAACACTAAACAGAACCTTGAAAACATGTGTCAAGGAACCTTTATGACCAAGGATGATGGGGAAGCTTGGAAATTTTTAGAAGAGTTCGTTGAAAAATCATTACAGTGGGAGAGTGGAACCCAATCATTGAATAGAGGTGGCGTACACCAAATTGATGTGTCCATAGGTGTTCGAGCTGAGATGGAAGCAATGCAAAAGAAGCTCGAGGCTATGGAACATAAATTTTCAGCAGCTTCCCTAAACCCAATATCGCTCCCCAAAACAGTATGTCGGTGCTGTTCTGATCCGTCTCACTTAAGGAAGAATGTCCATTAAACTCTCCGTTTCAAGGTCACGACCATACCAATGTCGCATTTCAAAGACCTAGAAACGATCCTTATTCTTCCACATACAATCAGGGTTGGAGGAATCACCCGAATTTTGCTTGGAACCAACAACAACAATCTCAAAACACGGTTCCAAGCAAAAATAATTTCCAAAGGGCTCTTCCACCACAACAGCAACCACTTCAACTCATTCAGCACCCCTACCAGTCACAAAATTTGCAAACCAGGTCAACATTCCCGCACAGTCTAATCCTATGCAGTTGTCCTGTTCTGACGAATTCTCTCAATTCACTCAAACCATGAAATCACTCTTGTCAAATTTCATAGAGGTATCGGCCGCGGTTAGATCTTCCGTCAGTGAGATAAAGAAAAACTCAGCGTCCCAAGCTGAGAGTATCAGATCGATGGAAGCTGAAATCACACGACTTAAAGCCGAAATGAGTGCGAGTGAAAAAGGGAAACTTCCGTCTCAACCCCTACCGAATCCTGGGCATTACAATGTAAATGCCGTCACAACGTTGAGATCAGGAAGAGTGCTGAATAACCATGTCGGGGAAGGAATTGATGATATTGAAAATCCTATCAATAACACCCCGGCTGAGACCTTTCCTCACACACACACTTCTACTTCTGATCCTTGTTCTTCTACCCCACCGCCTTCTGACGAGCCTATTCTCCATTTCCCACTAGGCTCGACACCTCAGTATAGCTCTTCTATTTCTCCACAGATGGTCCCCACTCCTCTTTTGGGATCACATCTACCCCCACTTCCTTCTCCTATGATGGACCCAGTGCTTATTGCGAAAGCTCCTTACACAAATCGGTTAAGGGGTAACAAAGCGAGTACACATATGGAGAAAATTATGGAAATGTTCAAACAGGTTAACATCAACATCCCTCTCCTAGATGCTATTCAACAAGTCCCCGCTTATACGAAAATTCTTAAGGACTTGTGCACTAGGAAGAGGAAGACTCAAGTGCCGAAGAAGGTCTTCATCTCTAATAACATTAGCACTGCTTTTATCCCACAGCTACCAAAGAAACGTAAGGACCCAGGATGTCCTACGATACCGATTTCTATTGGGGGTAAAAACATAAATCGTGCTCTTTTAGACCTTGGCGCAAGTGTTAACCTACTTCCATATTCTGTCTATGAGCAGCTAGGGATTGGAGAGTTGAAACCTGCTCACTGCACTCTCCAAATGGAAGACCGTTCAATCACCAAACGAAGGGGTGATCTAGAGGACGTGTTGATAATGGTCGGGGAATTTGTATTCCATGTAGACTTCATTGTTCTTGATACACAACCTGTAGCGACCCCCCGGAGCCAAATCCCGGTGATTTTAGGTCGACCTTTCCTTGCCACTTCCAACGCTGTTATTAACTGTAGAAATGGTTCAATGAACTTATCATTTGGAAATATGACCATTGAACTAAACATCTACAAAGTTGGAAGTCAGCCATCAGAACCCTCTGCTCATATTCTTGATGTGTGCTCTGTCCACGAGATCGCTCCCGAAAGTTGCAGAGTTGAGAAACTTTGCTTTACAGATCTCGACGACACTACCACATCACTGTTTGATCTTACACATGATCTTAGTGAGGACACTTTTCCCACACTTGAGTCCGACACTCCTGACCTATCACCACCCGAGTGTATCTATCACAGGCTATGAGCTTCTTTGTGACTCCAAAAATCACTCGATGATCCCACCTTCTATTATTTCTCTGCCCGAATTAGATCTCAACATTTTACCTTCTCATCTTAAATATGCTTATTTAGGTGAGAACGAGTCTTTACCGGTTATCATATCCGCTTCTCTTGCATCAGAGCAAGAGAATGCACTTTTATCGGTATTGAGATCTAATAGAGAGGCGTTTGGTTGGACTATGGCGGACATCAAAGGGATCAGTCTCTTGATTGTAGAACATCATATACATGTGATGGATGATGCCAGACCAACCCGAGAACCACAGAGACGGTTGAATCCCGTCAAGAAGGAAGCGGTGATGAAAGACATCGTCAAATGCCTTGATAATGGTATTATATACCCAATCTCCGATAGCCAATGGGTGAGTCCTATACATGTCATCCCTAAGAAATCCGGCATCACTGTTATTACCAATGAGGCAAATGAGTTGATTCAGACACGCGCCCAAACTGGGTGGCGTGTATGTATTGATTACAGAAAACTTAATGCCGCCACGAGGAAAGACCACTTTCCTCTACCATTCATTGATCAAATGCTGGAACGCTTTGCTGGACGAGAGTATTATTGCTTTATAGACGGATACTCAGGCTATAATCAAGTCCCCATAGCCAAAAAGGATCAAGATAAAACCACTTTTACTTGTCCTTTTGGTACCTTTGCTTATAGACACATGCCCTTTGTGTTATGCAATGCTCCCGCTACCTTTCAGCGGTGTATGATGGGGATATTCTCTGACATGGTAGAGAATTTCTGGAGATCTTTATGGATGATTTCTCGAATTTTTGAGACTCTTTTTCTGATTGCCTATCGAATCTTGACGCAATTCTTACTCGTTGCAAAGAGAAGAACTTAACTTCGAATTGGGAAAATTGCCATTTCATGGTCCAAGAGGGAATTGTGCTTGGACATGTGATTTCACAAAAAGACATTGAGCTTGACAGAGCTAAGATAGATGTCATTCAAAACCTTCCTCATCCCAAAAGCGTAAAAGACATTCGATATTTCCTTGCCCATGCGGGCTTTTATAGGAGATTCATTAAGGATTTTAGCAAAATTTCTAGACCTTTAACTCTTCTCCTGGCCAAGGATACGACCTTCCACTTTGACTCGGATTGCGAGGCAGCTTTCGACTCACTTAAACACTCCCTCACTACAGTCCCCGTTCTATCGTCTCTAAATTGGGACTACCCTTTTGAGCTGATGTGCGATGCATCCGACTTTGCAGTAGGTGCAGTCTTAAGACAGCACATTGAAAATATACCACACGTGATCTATTATGCGAGTAAGACCCTGAATGATGCTCAAATCAACTATACAACTACCGAAAAAGAACTTTTGGCAGTTGTATTTGCATTTGAAAAATTCAGGCCTTACTTGATTGGCTCACCTATAGTTGTGTACATTGACCATCCGCCTTAAAACATCATCTGGCGAAGAAAGATGCAAAAGGTCGGCTAATACGTTGGATCCTTCTGTTACAAGAATTTGATCTTGTTATCAAAGATAAGAAAGGATGTGAAAACGTAGTAGCCGACCATCTTTCACGCATCTCTTCTTCACCCGTGACCCTGCCGATCAATGATTCGTTTCCGGATGAACAACTCTTGAGCATATCCAATGAACCTTGGTTCAGGGATATTGTGAACTATCTTGTCATGGTACTTACACCCAGCGATTGGACAAAATAGTACAAATACCGTTTTCTATCCCAAGTAAAACACTTTTACTGGGATGATCCATATTTGTTTAAGTATTGTCCTGATCAGATCATTCGCCGGTGTGTCCCGAAAGAAGAGTTCAAGAGTTTTCGTTCTTTTTGTCATGATCAGGCCTGTGGGGGTCACTTCAGTCCTAAAAAGACGGCGGAGAAGGTTTTGCAATGTGGATTTTATTGGCCGCCCTTGTTCAAGGACGCATTTGAGCATTGCAAAACCTGTACATAGTGTCAGTACACGGGTAGAATTTCCCGGAGAAATGAAATGCCTCAGCAACCCATCCTAGTGGTTGAAATTTTCGATGTTTGGGGCATTGATTTTATGAGTCCCTTTCCTAGCTCCTTTGGGAATTTGTACATACTGCTGGCGGTTGATTACGTCTCAAAATGGGTTGAAGCCATTCCATGTCACACTAATGACAAGAAAGTTGTCATTAAATTCTTAAAAGAGAATATCTTTTCGCGATTTGGACACCCACGCGCTATCATTAGCGATAATAGGACACATTTCTGCAACAGGTCTTTCGAGACTCTGATGCGGAAATACGCAATCAACCACAGACTTTCTACACCCTATCATCCCCAAACGAGCGGGCAGGCTGAGATTTCAAACAGACAGATCAAAAAAATCCTGGGGAAGACTGTTGCTAAGAATAGAAAAGGTTGGTCGACCAAACTGACGGATGCTCTTTGGGCATTCCGAACTGCATTTAAAACCGACCGAGGGATGTCTCCAAATAAAAGTGTTTGGGAAGGCATGTCACTTACCTGTCGAGATTGAGCATAAAGCATTGTGGGCTATTAAGGAAATCAACTTTGACCTAAACCAAGCCTGCAACATTCGGAAGCTGCAACTTAATGAGCTAAGCGAACTCCGCGATGAAGCTTATGATAACGCTGTAATCGTAAAGAATAGGACTAACGTTTTTCACGATAAAAACATTTTGAGGAAAACATTTTCACCTGGTCAGCATGTCCTTCTTTATGATTCACGACTACACATTCACGCGGGTAAGCTTCGATCTCGGTGGAAGGGACCTTTTGTTGTGCGGTCTGTATACCCGCACGGGCCAGTAGAAGTTGAAAATGTTAAAAACGACACCTTTTTCAAAGTGAATGGACATAGACTAAAGACGTATTTTTCCACTGACCCCACGGAGGTGCTCCTATTCTTACAGGAGCCACTTTATCTTGATTAAAATTCCTCCGTCTCACCCCATGTCATGCATATCACTGCATAATCTTTTTATGGAGGTGAGTGAAAAGAGTAAGTTTGGGGGAGGATCTTCACTTATATATTTTGCCCCCACTAATAAATTCCGCCCAGGGTTACACGTTTTGTTGATATAGCGGTTGGCAACAGTGAGGACACTGTTGAAAACAAGTTTGGGGGAGGTTTGTGCTTATTTTTGCATCATTTGCATAAGCACAAAACATTTCTTTTAAAACCTATAAAAAAAATTTAAAAATTTTCAAAATCCATAAAAATTAAAAATTTTCAAAATATAAAAATATTCTAATATTTAAATATTTTTTTGTACATAAATAAGATAGTGAAATATTACACCCATGAGATTAGAAAAATTTAAGAAAACCAAGAAAATTAGAAGTTTTCTTATACGAACTAGTAATAAGTAGTTATGAGCCGTTGTCCCAAGGGTTAGCAAGATGAAAGAAGTCACTAATCTGAGAATAAAAATAAGTCTGAAAAATAGTTTATATTCTAGAAGTCAAATATTTTGAACGTTGATACCCAGCTATTCGCACTTACACACGTCTTGAAGCCCGGGATAGTAGAGGATACCTTGAAATGCTCCTGTCTTAAAGCCGATGTATGAGGAAAATAAAAAAATGAAGAAAATATAAAGTGGTGAGAAAAAAATTGACACTGGTTTGCAATCGCCAAGGCATCAATAAAAAAATATAGCAAGGGTGCCTCTTCACCTAGTGCCCTAAGGCCAACTGGTCTGGGAGTCACTGCTAAGTCTTAGGTAGTGCAAGACGAGGAAAAAACACCAAATAAGCAAGCACATGAGTAATCAGTCGGTTAGTACCTTAAGAAGTATCAACGGTCTCATGAAAGTGTGAGCAATCTCATCTAAATATTCATTAAATAAAAAGTACTGAGGTTGATGGGCAAGAGTATGATATCTTGAATTGAATTCTCCGGGTGTAGGGATGTCTTTTATACACACGCAGGGTTATATGATCGATGTTTGGAAGAAAGATAGGAATGAAGAATAAGACGATGTTTTATTGAGGGAGGACGTGATTTCTGACATCTTTTCATGACTATTAAGATAGGGCTCATGACAACCGAAAAGCTAGCTTAGTTGGAAACCCTAATTTTCAAGGACTTTCTTTTACAATTCTTGTCTTTAAATGTAATATTCATGATCTTCCTTTTATTATTGGATTTTGTGGGTGCAATTCGCTGAAAACCCTCAGGAGACAACACTCCTCCTACTAGGGACACCTAGAGGTTTAAATGCTTGTTGCACGTGCTCAGTGCAATTGTGTTGCCTACGAAAGTGTGCTAGTTAATTTTTCTCTTTCTTTATTTTCTCCTTCTCTTTTTAATAAAACAGTTCGCTCGAGGCGATTGAAAATAAGTTTGGGGGAATTTGATCAGTCGAAAATACTGCAACTTTAAACCGTAAACCGGCAATTTCCCTATCATTTGCACTTATCTAGAAGTGTTCGATATTCATATAGCACATATTAGCAAAACAGTCGTAAAATATCAGTTTGCATGTGTTGGACTTTAAAACCGGCACTATAAGGGAAATTGAATGTATTTCATAGCAAGGCATCATTCTTATATTGCGCAACTTGTGTTTCGAAGTCTGTGCAGGAAATTCCAAGAGATCGGTCAAAATTACATAACAGAGCTGCTAAAAATACGCCAACTCAATGATTTGGAATCTGGCAATGATCTGAAAGGCATTCAGAGATTCAACATATCATAAAAACACCAAGATGACATCAGAAAGCAACACATGAAGTATGAAGCCCTAAGGCAGCCATGTGGCCGCGGAACCGCGGCCGGAGCCGCCTTGCGCCGCGGTTCCGCGGCGGCTTGGCCACGCCATCACTTCTTCTCTGCCCCATAACTCTTCCCTCAGTGTGTACATCTCACTAAGCCACTGCAAATTCCAGAAAGATCCTGAAGCTTCTGCCAGATCAGCAGCCCTAGGGTTCTAAACTAAACACCCCAAGCTTCCACAACAAGCTTCACCTTAACTCCATTAAGAGCCTAGAACCTTCTCCCTAACCTCCTAGCTTAAGGAAGAAGCGATGCTCCTAACTAACTACTTCTAGAAGCCTCTCCCTATAACAAACATTTGGAGGGAAATTCAAAATTCAAAATCCTAGACCTAGGGTTTTGGAAACCTATAAAAGGGACCCAAGGCTCACTTGAAAAGGTTGTTCAAAGTTGTTCAAAAATTAGGGTTGTTGAAAGCTAATCACTCTCTAGTTCTTCAACCCAACACCTACAACCTCCAAACCCTAACCCTAATCCAAATCAAGAAACCTCAAATTCAAGATCCTTTGAGAGCAAGCAAAGCAAGTCTTCAACGATCCTTTAGAAGCGAAGCCGGACTTCAGCGGAGCACGAGATCCAAGCCGATCCATGACTCAAGGAGCCGAGCGACGCTAGATTCGACGATAAAAGTTCCTTCCTCTTGTAGTTCTTGAGAGTTGGAACTAATTGTTGATATAATAAAGGTGAAGATTCTTTAAACTTGCTTATATTTCAATTCGAGCATTATGATTCATCTTCAATTCTTGAATGTATTCTTTGTGATGATGCTTGAATAAAACTCCGCTCGTGGAGGAATCGAAACGATTGTAGAATGATGATATTGACGAATCTTTAAACGTTTTCTTAAGTCCTATAACAATTGTAAATTCTTGAAAATTGAATGATCGATGATCTAGATCGATGCGAAATGCGTTCTTGATTATTTTCGCACAATCTAGAGATCAACGATCGATCATTCGATTTCCTAGAAGCTATCTAGTGAATGTGATTCATCGAAAGGACAAAGGATAGGATGAGGAACTATAATTCTTCGCAAGATCCTTGATCCTCGATGAATCGACATCGATTTAGCATCAATTCGTTAATGGATATGAAACGGTAACTTCTAGTCTTCTTCACATCTACGATCTAATCGATTCCTGCGAGCTTTACTTCAAATCTTGAAACCTAAATCGATTGGAATTCTATCAATACTTGATTCTTGATGTTTATCGCTTTCTTGATTCTTGATTAGACTAGTTGATTCTTGAAATTCATCGATATAAATCTTGAATCGTTTTTGCTTTTTTTCTATTAAATTTTCGATTCAAACAAAACAAAATACGAACGAATCGCACAAACCCTGTGGATGATCCGCACTCACTAATGCGCTACAAACCGACACCGTTATTGATTGCGGTCAAATATTTTTGGTTTTGATTTCATACAAAGTTTCTAAATACACACAATCGGAAAACGATAAATCAGTTGGGTTGAAGGGTTGACTTTATTGACTTGTTGACTTTGTTGACCGGTTGACTAGGTTGGACTAGTTGACCATCATCATGACAATGGCTATCATTTCTTGGCATTGACCTTAGCTTGCTTGTTTGTTCACAAATTGCATTTAATGCAAGAAATGATATGGCCATTTGATATGATAACAACCATCACATAATACTCAATTATTATTATATGTTATGATGATTTTGGATTATGAGAGCAAGGGTCAGAAATGTCTTGCTCATTCTTTCATTTGCTTTCTCTCTCATGAAAGCTCTCTCATCCTCAAGCTCTCCCTCTTCATCTTGCTCTCTCTCTAGTTCCAGGAAAAACCTCTCATGTGTTAAGAACCATTTGCCTTGGAGATAAAAACCCAAAACACTTCTCTACTCATCGTAGTACACAAAGTCTAGCAAGCCAAGTGTTCTAGTTTCCTCTAGTTTGAGGTTGAAGCCAAAGGTAGAAGGTTTCAGGTGGATCCATCTTCGGCACAAAGAGACGACGAGGAGAGAACCATCCGACCACCACAAGGAGTCCAAGAGAAGGAGTTCAAGTTAAGGTATAACCCCTAACCGAGTAGGTAAAACTCTTAGTTAGGTTGTTAGATAGTTGTTCAACAAAGATCCGTATTTTGAGTCCATGTTACCACCAAACGAAAAATTGTTTTTCATCATTTCCGGCAGCCCGTAAGAATCGGGACAGGTAACGTTGACTTACAGTGGTATCAGAGCCTAGTTAAACAATATCTAACATCTTAGCGAAGTAACTACAAGTTCGATCGGAGAAAAAGTCGCGAAACATGCCCGTAATTTCAAGTTTCTGCCGATTCTGTTTTTTGTTAAAAAAATAATTAATCTTACACTAAAAATTGGCTCAGGCTTCTTAAAACCCACACAAGAGAATCGGTCCACCGACTCTGTCAAAGCTCCGCGGAAACGCAGCAGGAGCATGCTCCCGCCGTGGATCCACGGCCGAGTTGACTCGGTCGTGATACAATTTTCTTGCAGTGTTTTTCTGGGGCTGTTTTGGGATTTTTGGAATATGTTTTTTCTTCCCTGATTTTACAGAAAGCAAAATTTGTTTTTGGGGTTTAAAAATCCGTATTTTGATCGAACTTCTAAAGACTTAAGCTAACGGGTTATATCTGTGATGTGATATATGTATTGAACGTCTACTAATCGCTATACGTCGATTAGTGGGGGTTATACATATCTATGATCTGTAATGTTGATGGTATGTGTATATGAATTCATTGGATTGTCGCGGATGAATAGCCGGGAGGTTGTGAGATGAGAGTTTTGTTTTTCTTTCAATTCATGTAATTTGTAATTGATGTAATATTATTTATATGGCCGCACAACCGGGATGGGGTTGTAGCCGTCATTGTATAATTTCTTTTACTGATTTTGCTCCTAGGATAGACCCAAGGTGGGGTGCACAAACTACCGAAGACCTTGAAGTGCCAAGTGGCCTACTCACGGTGTTGAGGGAGGTTGCTTCGCTTCGGGTACTTGGCGGGTAGTTTGCCGCATCCGTAGGGGTCTAGGGTGGGGTCTTGGCTATTCATCGCGACCGTATAATCCGCTCTTCGTTACAGGCTCGTACGATTGCGGATTCCTAGTATATCCAATGTGTTCATCTGTGATCTAGAATGGCTATCATTGCATGTGACTAATGTGTATATCTATATATGATATCTATTTAGGCGTTGCTTATGTTTTGCATCCGCACCCGCTCTGTCGTTAGTTAAGTAACCTAATGGGTAATGACGGGGCCCCATGGCGAATGCGGATGACATAAGCCCACGTCATATTTTCGTTGTTTTCTGCAATGGTAGGGTCAAATGATGGGACGCATTAAATTAATGCAAGAAAATAAACCAAAGTTGAGTCGTTGGAACACTTTCAAAACCACTCGGTTTCTTTTAAAAAACAACTTTTAAACGCGGAGCTTAAGCCACTCCTTTTAAAAGCTATCTCGTTCCATCGATTATATCAAGTTCATTACGTTCACGGTTTCGCCAAAACCATTCGTAGCCCTCCGTCGTTTCACATGGATAGTCAATAGTATTCAAGCTATGTTTGTTGGCCAAAGTCAAGGCATAGTGATTGGTAGCTATTGGGTATTCATGTGCAGCATAGATAGATGTGTTGGTTTGGGACAGTCGTACTGACTTGTTGGCCAAAGTCAAGGGTAGGTACGGGTGGGTTTAAATTAACCTGGAGAATGACAGGTAGAACTTGACATGTGACTTATGATTTGTTGGCCAAAGTCAAGGTCATAAGAGCATGGGGCAAAAGTCCACATCGGGAGTTTCAAAAGAAACTGAAACTTGCTAGCGTTGCATACCATTTGGAGTGCGATGATTCTGGTAGGATTCCTTCAGTTTTGTCACACAATGATATTTGGATCCCGATCCTACTGTGAGTATATGCTACTCCTCGGGAAATTTCTCACTTAACGATCAATGCTATAAACCAAGTAGGTGTCTAGAAAGGTGTTAGCGGGGCTACGCCCACAGGGAAAAGAGGTTATTTAATTAAGGAACTTCGCGAAAGCGTTGGAAAACCTCCCTCGAAGTACCGACACTAGCCTGGCTAAATGGTTAAGCAAGTATTGTACGGTGAGATTGATCCTGCCTAATTCTTCCTTTTTGGTTTGAGGAGGGATTCGAGAGACAGTGGAAGACATCCTGTTTAGACAAATTAAAAACCACTCTAAACTTGCAAGAGCATCATGCTAAAGTATTTCTTTTCTCTCTCCTAATTGCAGCGACCAAACATCATGACTGGACTTAAGTTACTACTAGATAAAAACATACTGACAGGGCCAAACTACAAAGATTGGCTCAGGAATGTCAAAATGGCAATCACTTATGACAAGTTGGGGTATCTCCTTACCACCAAAGCTCCCCCTGTCCTAGGTCCCAAAACCAGCGTCGCGGATAAGGAAATCCGTAAGACCTGGGAAATCGATTGCGCGAAGGCCAAGTGCCTCGTGCTTGCCTCTATGGACAATGAACATTAGAGGAGGCAAGAGAATATGGACCTTGAATCCATATTTCTCCATACAAAAGAACTGTATAGAGAGCAATCCCGTATCGCCAGATACGAAGTCTCGAAAAAGCTGTTTTCGGCGAGATTGGCCGTCGGATCATCGGTAGCGGAACACGTGCTTAAGGTGATTGGCTTCATTGAGGATCTCGCGGACCTTGGGACCACGTTAGAGAACGAGCACTACAGAGACTTGATTCTCCAGTCCCTTCCTTCCACTTACGTCCAGTTTATCCAGAACTTTAACTTATAAGAAAAAGAAGTTGAACTTTCAGAACTCCTCAACATGTTGAGGAGTGCAGAGGGCACCCTACAGAAAGTTAGGGAAACATCCACTTTGTTTGTAGGAGGATCATCCTCTTCTAGGTCCAGGGCGAAAGCCAAGGGAAAGAAGAAGAAAGCCCCCGCCAAACCAAGGGGCGGCGTTAGTAAAATGGATACGAAGGGAAAGACAAAGGCAACAAAGGTAGCGGGAAAACTTGTGAGAAAGGAAGAATGCTTTTACTGTCACATGAGTAGACACTGGAAAAAGGATTGCAGGGCTTGGAAGGCCAGAACTCAGGATCTGAAGCATGTTGCGGCTTCAGCTTCAGGTGTGTATGTTATTGAAAACTGTCTATCAATAAACTCTACATCCTGGGTATTGGATACCGGATCAGGATCTCATATCTGTAATTCTTTACAGGCACTGAGAAGGCGTCGGGTTTTGTAGGCAGGTGATATGACCCTCAGAGTTGCAAACGGAGCTGGCATGGATGCTGAGTTCGTGGGGGACTATCACCTGGGGTTGTAAGATGGACACGTTTTGGTTTTGCATGATTGTTATTTTGTACCCATTGCAACCTGTAATATCATATCTGTATCTTTATTATCTAAAAAAGGTTATGAATTTTTATTTGTAAGTAATGTTGTGAACATTCACTTTAATCAAGTTTTGATTGGGTCAGGTACATTAAGCAATGGTATATACGTATTAAACCAACCACAGATTTTCAATGTCCAGAATACACACAAAAGAAAGTCTCCGGAAACAAATCAGGCATTCTTATGGCATTGTAGACTGGGTCACATCAATGAGAGAAGGATGACGAAGTTACATACAGAAAGATATTTGGATCCGTTCGAATATCAATCATATGCAACTTGTCAATCCTGTCTCAAAGGAAAGATGACAAAGACTCTGTTCTCTGGACACGGAGTAAGAGCGAGCGAGCTCTTGGGACTCATACACAACGACGTGTGCGGTCCAATGTCTACGCATGACCGAAGCGGTTATTCTTTCTTCATTACTTTTACGGATGACTTTTCAAGGTACAGATATGTTTTCTTAATGAAACATAAATCCGAAGCCTTTGGAAAATTCCAGGAATATAAGAATGAAGTAGAAAAACAAACTGGCAAAAGTATCAAGACACTGAGATCTGATCGAGGTGGTGAATACTTAAGTGCCGAGTTTCTGGATTACTTGAAAGAGAATGGAATTCTCTCTCAGCTTACTCCTCCATACACTCCGCAACATAACGGTGTATCGGAGAGACGGAACCGAACCCTATTGGATCTGGTACGTTCCATGATGAGTAACGCTGAGTTACCGCGATCATTCTAGGGATATGCACTAGAATCAGCTGCATACCTTTTGAACCGAGTTCCAACTAAGACTGTGCCTACCACACCATATCAGATGTGGTCTGGGAAGAAACCCTATCTTAAGCACATTAAGACATCGGGATGTCTAGCTTTTGTTAAAAAGCAGCATGCGGACAAACTCGAGGCACGCACAGTACAGTGCATGATTGTGGGATATCCAAAGAACTCCAAGGGATATTTCTTCTATTGCGAAGAGGAACAAAAGGTTTTTGTTTCTCGTCATGCCCACTTCTTGGAAACTGAGTTTTTGGAAAATCAGATAAGTGGGAGCGCAATAGAACTGGAAAAAATTCCAGAACCACGAGCTATTACTGAAAGCTTAGTAGAACCAGAGGGTTTGAAAGATCAGGACATTCCAGCGCCGCTCCGTGGGAGTAGTAGGCAGTCTCATCCGCCCGAGAGATACTACGGTTTTCTCATAGACGGGGATAGAGAGGATTGCATCACTGATAGTGATGAGCCGACAAGCTTCCAGCAGGCCATTCAGAGCGTTGACTCGGTAAAATGGCTGGATGCAATGCGGACCGAAATGGAGTCCATGTACACCAACAAAGTATGGACATTGGACGTTGCTCCAGATGGGGTAAAACCCGTAGGATGCAAGTGGATCTTCAAAAGGAAGATTGGTGTAGATGGACAGGTTGCGACCTATAAAGCTAGACTTGTTGCAAAGGGTTTTCGTCAAAGACCTGGTTTGGACTATGACGAAACCTTTTCTCCAGTGGCTATACTGAAATCCATTCGGATCCTTCTTGCCATTGTTGCCTTCCACGATTATGAGATTTGGCAGATGGACGTAAAGACCGCTTTTCTGAATGGAAATTTAGAGGAGTGTGTCTTTATGGACCAGCCAGAGGGTTTCATTCAGAGTGGGAGCAGCGGAAAGGTATGCAAGTTGCTTAAGTCCATCTATGGACTAAAGCAGGCATCGCGGAGTTGGAACATCTGTTTTGATGAGACGGTCAAAGAATTTGGCTTTATCAAAAATCCAAATGAACCATGCATCTATAATAGATTTGTAGCAAGAACTATCGTATTCCTCGTATTGTACGTGGATAACATTCTTTTGATAGGAAATGACATTCCTATGCTACAATCTGTCAAGTGGTTCTTGTCACACAGGTTCTCCATGAAAGACCTGGGTGATGCCTCTTACATTCTGGGGATCCGGATCTATCGTGATAGATCCAAGAGGATATTAGGACTTTCACAGTCCAGGTACATCGACACCATACTGAGAAGATTCAGTATGGAAGATTCCAAGCACGGTAATGTACCGGCTTGTCACGGAATCACCCTCTCCAAGGAGTTGTCTCCCAAGACAGATTTGGAAAGGGATCGCATGTCTATTATACCCTACGCTTCTGCGGTAGGCTCTATAATGTATGCGATGTTGTGTACCAGACCAGATGTAGCTTATGCACTGAGTGTGGTAAGCCGGTATCAGTCAAACCCTGGGGAGAAGTACTGGATAGCGGTAAAGAACATTCTCAAGTACTTGAGAAGGACTAAGAATATGTTCTTGGTGTATGGCGGAAAAGACCTCCAGATCGAGGCCTTTGCTGACTCCAGCTTCCAGAGTGACAAGGATGATTCCAAGTCCATGTTGGGTTATGTCTTTACACTCAATAGAGGGGCGGTGTGTTAGAAGAGTTCCAAACAGGAAACCGTAGCTGACTCGACGATGGAAGCGGAATATATCGCTGCTGCAGATGCCGCAAAAGAAGCCGTCTGGATAAGGAAGTTCTTGACAGAACTTCAGGTGGTTCCGTCCATTGTTTATCCAATACCTCTGTATTGCGACAACAACGGGGCTATAGCTTTAGTAAAGGAACCCAGGTCCCATCAGAAGTCCAGACACATCTTAAAGCGGTATCACCTGATCAGGGAGATCGTGGGTCGCCACGAGATCGAGGTTCGGAGAGTTGCTATGGAAGATAACACTGCTGATCCATTCACAAAGGCCTTACCCCAGACTCAGTTCGAGCGGCTGATCGAGATGTTAGGTCTTCGATACGCCAGTACATGGCCTTAGTGCAAATGGGAGATTGTTAGTGTATATACCCTAGAGGCCATTACTGTATCGTACTAGTTTGTATATTACTTAATGGAAGCCTGGGATATTCACCTTGTATAGACAATCTTGCTCAAAATAGTAGTATGCTACTTAGTTTGTTTCTACTTTAATGTGTACATGAGTTTATTTTAGTATATCACCTATACACATTAGTGGAGCCCTTAGGATCTTTGCTTGATTACCAGCGTTTTGATGGCAGTCACACTCGTGGGGGCTGGGTAATCCCCAAGCACATCCTTATGCAGGTCCCTAGTCGTAGGACTATCAAGACAGGGCATCGATACTCCGGAGTAGACTAGCGTATGCGCTTCTCATCCAAGCAGGGGAGAAGGTCTGTCCCACAGCTGTCAGTACGTCGTACTTGAGATAGTATGCGGGTGCTCGTTAGGTTACGAGTACACTGGACAGGACTCGTCGGGAACCGTTGGTTGGTACTATACCTATCGTCAGTTATCAGTTCCCAGGTGACATGAGTACAGCTTAGTCCGCTGACTTGACACTGTCACTTCGCCTCGAGTGTGTTCCTACTGTACTTAGATTACTACCCTACCACGGCTCAAAGGAGCCGTGCAAACAGGTAGTAGTTGGGTGCAGTCCCGAAGCACTTGGAGGCAGTGACGGTTAGACAGGATTCATCTCTCCTAGTATTGGGGGTTGATATCGCACTATGCCTAGGAGAGCCATTACACAAAGTCCCTGGCCAGGGCAAGCGAGATATACTGGTAGGTTTCCAGTGTTATCTCAGGGTGTTCTGGACAACACTCCGACACGACTTGTACTGCTGTCAGAGGACTGACGTTTACTGCCCCCTAGGCTCGCCATGCGATATTCTCAGACGAACAGACCGGACTGTACGCAGATTTTCACATTCAGGCTCGGTAGGAGTTCAGATGGGTTTCACCCCGTCCGTCTTCTTATCGGCATTTACCTGGGGGCCGTTACGCACAGCTAGTGCCGTTTGCGGTCTGTGGTTAAACCCACTGCCAGCGTAGTGTCGAGTCTTTAGAGTCCTACACAGAGAGCTATTCGCCTTTAGGCAAAAGAATAGAGGTCGCATGGTTTTGCGACAGGGTTCGGTCACATCCGTGCACTTGTGCAAGTTTAGTGTCCGGGCAGTTATCACTAGCGGGCTTTGGTTTAAGCCATATCCTAGTGTTCGTTTTGGGATTGGTTTTATCTCGTTTGTATTCGGGTTCCTCGGAATGTGGATGCGGGTGCGTATGCACGGTTGACAGAAACAGAGGCAGAGGATTCTCATTAGGGTTGTTGACTGTTGAATTTTGCTAAACCCTAATGAGAATAAGAAATATGATTAATGATAATATTAATTAAGTATTATTGTGCCATGGTTGGGTTGAAGGGTTGACTTTGTTGACTTGTTGACTTTGTTGACCGGTTGACTAGGTTGGACTAGTTGACCATCATCATGACAATGGCTATCATTTCTTGGCATTGACCTTCGCTTGCTTGTTTGTTCACAAATTGCATTTAATGCAAGAAATGATATGGCCATTTGATATGATAACAACCATCACATAATACTCAATTATTATTATATGTTATGATGATTTTGGATTATGAGAGCAAGGGTGAGAAAAGTCTTGCTCATTCTTTCATTTGTTTTCTCTCTCATGAAAGCTCTCTCATCCTCAATCTCTCCCTCTTCCTCTTGCTCTCTCTCTCGTTCAAGGCAAAACCTCTCATGTGTTGAGAACCATTTGCCTTGGAGATAAAAACCCAAAACACTTCTCTACTCATCCTATTACACAAAGTCTAGCAAGCCAAGTGTTCTAGTTTCCTCTAGTTTGAGGTTGAAGCCAAAGGTAGAAGCTTTCAGGTGAATCCAACTTCGGCATAAAGAGACGACGAGGAGAGAACCATCCGACCACCACAAGAGGTCCAAGAAAAGGAGTTCAAGTTAAGGTATAACCCCTAACCGAGTAGGTAAAACTCTTAGTTTGGTTGTTAGATAGTTGTTTAACAAAGATCTATATTTTGAGTCCATGTTACCACCAAAAGAAAATTCGTTTTTCATCATTTCTGCCAGCCCGTAAGAACCGGGAGAGGTAACGTGGACTTACATATAAGTCGTATTTATCTGTGATGTTTAGGTGACTTAAATGATGGGACTTCATTAATATGATTAATGAAAGAAAAGAAACCTAAGAGATGTTGTGGAATCGAATTTTCAAAAACAGGTAGCTACAGTTCTTGCTTTACCTCGCGGTGTTCCTTGTAGAGCATCCTGCACCTTATTCGATAAGGAAAGGGCCGAGATCCCTTCACCGGGAGTGACCTCTTTAGCGAAACTAGTAAAAGTCTCAAAAACATTCGATTTTACAACGATCAAGTTCATTACGCTCATGGTTTTATTAAAGACCTGTGTAGCCCTCCGTCATTTCAGATAAGTACTATTTAGTATTCGTGCTGCGGTAGTTTGGCATGCATCAAGGCGTAGTGTACGGTAGCTAACCAGTACTTATCTGCTAGCATACGATGCGATTGGATTAGGGTATTCGTACGGCGTTGTTTGGCATGCGTCAAGGGTCGTGCGGGTGGGTTTAATTAAATCTGGAAATGCACGGGTTGAATTTGACTAGCGGACTATGAGTTGTTTGGCATGCGTCAAGGTCATAGCACGCTAGGGGTAAAAGAATTATCGGGAATTTCAAGTGTTGAAATTTGCAATGAGATTGCATACCTTCTAAGAGATAGTTGGATCCCGATACCCACTGTGAGTAATTGTTACTCCTGGGAGTGTTTTACACATTACAATTAGCCGATCAAGTAAGTGTCTAAAAAGGTGTCAACGGGGTTACGCCTCTGGGAAAACGAGGTTTACTTTAATTAGGTCCGTGCGAAAGCACGGGGAAGCTCCCTCAAAGTACCGACACTGGCCTGGCTGAAAGATTGGCGAAGTTGTAGGGTGTAATTAATCCCGGCAAGTCTTTCCTTTTAGGGTTTGAAGGATGATTTGAAAAAAACAGTGGGAGCCATCTTGATTAGATAAAATAATAACCAATCTGATCTTGCAAGAGCGCTCGCAGAGTGTTTTCTTCTCTCACTCTCCAGGTAGCGACCTTATCACGCCTTAATCAAGATAATAAAACGGATGAATCGACCGAAACCGCTTGTTATACTGTGCTGGGGGAACGTTGGTCCCGCTCTAACTTATAATTGTTATAAGACAGAGCAGGAAATAAGGGATTACCAGAACTCCCGTGCCGCCCAAACGAAGAAAGTTCATGCTGATGCATCATCATCGGGTGTGTTCATTACATAGAACTGTTTCTCAGCATCCTTTATGTCCTGGGTATGAGATACTAGATCAGGATCCCGCATATGTAATCTGTTACATAGGCTACAGATAGGTAGAGAACTAAGAACGGGTGATATGTTTCATGAGATAGAAAACGGTGCAAGTGTTGCAGCCAAGTCTGTTGGTCACTATCACCCTGTATTACCAGAATACATTGATTCTGAACGGATGTCATTAGATACCGAACCTGATATACAACATCATATCAGTCTCTTTATTAGTAAAGAAGGATATAATTTTGTATTATTGGATAATGTTCTGAACATTTTCTATATCAAGAGTTGATCGGTTCAGGCACGTTATTTAAAAGTATTGACGTTCTAAATCAAACTACAGTTCTTAGTATACAGAACACACACAAGAGGAAGAGTTCAAAAATGAACGAATCCTTCTTGAGGTATTGTAGACTAGGTCATATCAATGAGACCCGACTAGCTGAAGTTACATATAGATGCATATTTAAATTAGTTTGAATTTACATCTTGTGAAACTTTCCGGTCATGTCGTAGAGATAAGATGACCATAACTCTATTTATTGGAAGCAGAGAAAGAGTTAGCGAACTCTTGGGATGATACATGTTGATGTATGAAGGTCCCCTGTCTACACATGCCAAGACCGGTTCTTTGTACTTCATTACATTCTCTGATGATCTCTCAAGATTCAGACATATGTTCTTGTTGAAACACAAGTCCGAACCTTTTGAGATATTCACAGAATATAAGTTAGAAGTAGAGAACCAAAAACGGGTATAAGTATTATATCCTTTGATGTGATTAGTGAGGAGAATACTTGAGCACGGGATCCCTGGACTATTCTAAAGGAGAATGAGATTCTCTCTCAGCATTACTCCTCCGTATACACCACATCACGTCAGTGTATCGGGGCGGAGCAATCACACCCTATGTGATAAGGTGTGCTCTATGATGAGTACTACTGAGTTACCTATTTCTTTTTGGGAGTTATGCATTAGAGAAGTTGCATACCTATTGAATAGGGTTCCGATCAAATCAGTTTCCTACCACTTCATATGAGATATGGAAAGGGAAGAGCCCATATCTTAAGTTTGTTAAGATTTGGGGTTGTCCGGCCTTTGTCTAAAAGCGAAATCCGGACAAGCTCGAGGAAATGTCAGTTCTGTAGAAGTTTGTTGGATATCCCAAGCATTCACAAGGGAATATCTTCTACCAAACCGAGGAACAAAAGATGTTTTGTTTCTCAGCATGGCACCTTTGTGAAAGCGAATTTCTTGTGCAGAAATTAGTGGACATGTGGTAGAACTGGAAGGAGTTCTAGCTATACAAACTGCAGCTGATGATTTGGTAGAACCAAAGGATTCAATAGTTTCCAACGAATCTCAGCCTCTCTGTCGATCTAGTAGGGTTCCTCACCCACCTGAAAGATACTTCAGTTTCTCTATGACAGAGGGAGCGAGGATTGCATCATGAGATGATGACCCAACTATTTTTGAGCTGGCCATCAGGAGTGGGACTCTGTAAGAATGGCTGGATGCTTAGCGATCTGAGATGGAATCCTTATACACCAACAAAATATGGACTTTGGTTGGTTTATCTGAAGGGTTAAATCCCCATCAGGAGCAAGTATATCTTGAGAAGATTACTTCGTGTACATGGAAAAGTTGAGACTTTCAAAGCTAGACTAGTTAAAGGTTTGCATCATTGACCAGGTATGGATTATGATGAAACCTTTTCTAAGTAGCTATGCTTAAGTCCATCCAGATCCTACTTGCCATGGCTACATACCATGACTACGATATCTGGCGGTTGGGTGTCATGACTGCTTTTCTAAATGTTGATTTAAAAGGGAGCGTCTATAAGTACACAGCCAAAGGGCTTCGTAGACAGTGGGAGTAGCAGAAGCGTGTACATGTTGCTTTATGGGATAAAGCAGGCATCGCGGAGTTGGAACGTCTGTTTTGATGTGGTAGTCAAAGAGTTTGACTTCATAAAAATGGTAGATGATCCTAGTATATACAAAAAAGGTAGTAAGGAGTATGGTGGTGATCCTCGTCGAGTACGCAGATGACATACTCTTGATAGGGAAGGAGTTTCCTATACTACGCTCAATCAATCTCCGCTTATCACAATGATTCTCCACATAGGATCGAAGTGATACCTACTAAATCCTGGGGTTTGGATCTATGAGAGAGATCTAATTGGATGTTAGGATACTCAGTAGATGTAGTGAGATGGTATCAATCGATCCTGGGGAGAATCACTAGAAAGGTTCCAGAGTGCTTAGAACGACTGAAAGTCAGTCACAGGCATTGTCTTTACTCTCAGTAGAGGGACGGTGTGTGGGAAGAGTTCCAAGATAGATACCGTGGCATACTAGACGATAAAGGCTAGATACATCGCTACCAAAGATACTACCAAAGAGGTAGTATGGGTGTATATTAGTTCATGAGATGAACTTCGTTCCTACCATTGTATGACAATGGAGTTGTGGCTTATGCCTAGGAACGCCCGTCCCTAGAGGCCATTACTATACATGAGATGTATATTGTAGTGGATGCTTGGACATATATAGGGAGGAATTTCTTGCTCGACATGATAGTATGCTATCTGGTTACTCTTTACCTTAACTTGTACACCGATTGTCTCTCTGTTACATCTTGGTAAAGCCCTTAGGATGTGTACTTGACTACCTGGACTATGATACGGATCATACTAGTGGTGACCTGGTAGTCCATAAGTACATCCTTCAAGGTCCCTAGTCATGGGTGTATCGAGACGGGGCATCGATATACCAGAGTAGACTAGCGTATACCTTCTCGACCCATGTAGATGGGCGATGGATGATCCCATATCCATTAGTGTTTGACATCAGAGATGATATACGGGTGCTCAGTAGAGACTGGGTACACTGGACGGACTCGCCGAGAACTCCCAGATGGTATTATACCTTACGTCAGATGGCAGTTCTCTGGTGACACTGGTACAGTTTAGTCTGTAGACCCGAGATCGTCATAGCGTCTTGTGTGATTCCCACTGTGCTTTAATTTCCACCTTACCACGTCTAAGAGGGCGTGCAAAATGGTGGTTTTTGGGTACAGTCCCGAGTCACATCGAGGCAATGAGCGATAAGAGGGGTTTCGTCTCTCCCGGTATTGGGGGTTGATGTTGCGCTATGCTCGATTGCCCATACAGGGAAGTCCCTGGCCAGGGCTGGTTTAGAGATTTACTGGTAAGTGTTACCAGTAGTTTCTTGACCCGTTATGAGCCTCATATCGGCATGACTTATCGGTTATTGGGGTCTGACGTTTACCACCCCTAGACTTGATATGCGACATATCAGACGAGGAGACCGGACTGTACGGTAGTGTCACTGCCAGGCTTTTTGCGGGAGTTGGAGTGGGCTTGCTTGCTGATCTTCTGATCGCTCAATACCCGGGTAGCCGTTACGTCCAGCTAGTACCGCTGACGGCTTGTGGGTGCTTGATATGATCATCACATACTGCCGGCGTATTGACTAGTCTTTAGAGTCCTACATAGAGGTTTTACTGGCTCAGGCAAAACGAAATAGGAGCGTTTATGTGATATGTGCGGGACCGAGAATAATGCGAGTATGTGATACCGTATTCTATTCTCGCGATGTTTGTATCGATTGGTTATATGCGATATAACCAGGTTATCGAATCAATGGTTGATTCGATTAGTCGATACATTGGATGTTAGTCGGTTATATGTGATATAACCGGATTATTAAGTCAAGTGTTGATTTAATAATTTAGTGTATAATTGTATATGTGATATAATAATTTACATTAACTAACATTGGTTCACTTAAGCATTTGTTTTTCTCACTTGTGCACAACTTAATCTATATGTGATATATATTTATTTGTGTTCTTTTTTTTGTATCATGGTTGTTGATACAACTATCATGGGTGTATAAGACTTATACCATACTAATTATAGGTTTAGGTTGTTATATTTAAAGTAATTCTAAAATTAATGGATAATGAGCTCACAAGCATGAAGCTTATGGTTGCATTAACTTAGTCCACTAGTTTTGTTTTGCTTAAGATACCACTATAATTAGCCATGGTAATGTCTCTACATGAGTTAGTATATGATACCTACTCACCCATGGTTAGAACTCTCTCTTGATTAGTTTTCATTCTCATTTTGAGATCATCTTCTTCCTCTTTCAATTTCTCTCTAGGGTTTGGTAAAGAGAGAGAATGATATTGAGAAAAGAAATTCTAAAGTATACCCATTTCCTATTTCATCATCCTCTACTAGACTAGCACTTTAGTTTAGGGTGTTTACTTCACTAATTCTTTGGTTAGTGAAGTAGAAGCTTGAGTTCGTATTCCCTCGACGTAGATCATCTTCGGCCTCGAAGACTTCAAGCAATACTGTTGCCCTCTTCTTATGGAGTCGTCCGAGAGTCTGGGAGCACGATGATCGCAGCGAAGGGACTAAAACAAGGAGGTTTAGAAGTGAAGGACCGATCTACAAAGGTTGTATTTCGTATTCACTTTTTGATAATTGTTATTTACTAGCATGTGTTACCCTAATTATCTAGCAAAGATCTTGTTTAGAGTTATTCGGCATGGCTAAAATTTTAATCGGGCATGGTTGATGCCTTGTATAACCTTCTTAGAGTGCCTAGTAACCGTACACCGCAAGGAAGGGGAAGCAAGTAGTCGGCTACACTTAGCACGAGACCACTGTGAGTAGATTTAAAATCTACAGGGAATCACCCGCATGGCGTTATGCGTCTTGGCTAGAGATATTAATTTTGTCACATTTTCTATTTCATATATATAGTTTGCGCATACCCTTATTACTTAGTGATTGTTGTGCTTCGACTAGTATCCTTAGGACACTGCACATATTATTAACGGTTTATGTTGCACGAGAACTGATTATATGTCACACACACCGTCAATAATTGCTATGTTACGCACAATACACATATCTATATGATGCAGTTTGGTTAGGGACATTGTGACATTGATTCATATTTCTTATTGCTTATGACATATAGCAAACCTGTATACCTATAGAATATTGTATCATTAGCGATAGATATATACACATATAATGACATAGCTGCATGTATACTTTCCATACATACTTCACTTATACCTGGAGCGTATATTATATCATTACTGATAGGTAGATACCTATATCTTTATGTTTACCTTTACTTGATGTTATTTAGAATTGGAAAAATTAGAAACCGCATAATATTTTATATTAACTTGTTGCAGTTAATTAGCGGCTTTTCCTTTATATGCTTGCATTACAGTTTTATGTTGCATATATTATATTCATGGATTTTCGCATCGAGATATGGATTTTTCGTGATGTTTTCTATATTTGAGGACCGTGGTAGTTTCATGAAATTATGCATTATATGAAAAACCCGGTTTCTCTTGATATGATATTTTAGCATCCACCTTGAGTTTTATCGATTCTGATATATATACCCCATGCGAGGAGGAATCATGGGCCATATAAGGGTATATGGTGGGGCACGGAGGTACCCTGGGGCAAGAAAGGGATTTTGATGTGACATGCCGATGAGGCCTGACAGAGGAACCCTACCTTCCGGTGACATTACCTATGACACGGCGGTTATCGTGGGGATACCGACGGGAGTCATATACGTATGCATACGTCGAAAGGCGAGGGTCAGAGCTATGCACTCAATCTTTCGGAATAGCGTATGATACGTACCTATCAGAGGCAAGTCCTGGTGACAGCACCTGATAGATCAGCATTTCTGTGTCGATACTTGACATATTGGTTTCATGATATTTTTACTCCACTGTTATTGTTTATGCATTGCTTCATGTATTACTTGTACCTGTTAGTGTACCCTTCATGACTATTGCATATACACCTTTTCATATCATTATTGCATGATTATTGCATACCGATTGTCATATTATTGCTTCATATATTACTTGTACCTGCTAATGTACCCTTCATGATTACTGCATATACACCTTTTCATATCATTATTGCATGATTATTGCATACCGATTGTCATATTATTGCTTCATATATTACTTGTACCTGCTAATGTACCCTTCATGATTACTGCATTCATATGACTTTTTATTGCTATTAATTGTATATGTTAGATCCGCGCTGTACGTGCATACTTGCGATTACCTGCATATGTTATTTACTATTCATGAGCTGGCAACTCACCCCCGTTGTGCCACAGTTTATTTTGCTGGTTGTTCCCCAGAGTAGTCGAGGCAGGCTATTCATCTATCTGATCATCTTTTGCTGCGGAAACCGCTTCAGCTCACAGTGTGCAGTTTTGCTTTAGGTGGGTTTTGTGGTTATTCGTTGTTGTATTGTATATTCGTTGTATCCTTGTACTCTCCATCTACTACTTTCATGTTGACTTAGAGACTTGATGTGAGGACGATGTTGTATATAATTCTGTGACTTGGCTGTCTTTTATACAGTTTCACTTTTATCGTCTTTTATTTCTTCGCTACGGCGTCGTATATCTGTTGTGCTGGTTGTTTTCCGCCTTTGGGCGTGTATTTGCTCCCGTTTGGGGATGCTTTTCTTTTATCTTTGTGTACCCATTTTTGGGGTTAGTTTTTACAAAGGAGGTGCTGCCAAAATTTTAAAGGAAATAAGTTGGACTTTTAAAGAATTTGGGTTGAGATTTCAAAGGTTTTGAAAATGCTATTATTTCTTACTACTTTTATGGTTTAGATTCCTGGGTTTTCGGCTTTCTTAAATTACGTTACGCCTGTAGACATTGCGTAGTTTAAGGGCCATCACGTGCCAAATTTTGGGTCGTGACAGATTCTAGGCGTGGTAATGTACCCGCTTGTTCAGGAATCACTCTATCCAAAGAGATGTCTTCCAAGACTGATTTGGAGAGGGCTCGCAAACAAGGAAGACCCTAAGCTTCAGCAGTCGGGTCAATCATGTATGCGATGTTGTGTACCAGACTGGATGTATCTTACTCACTAGGTGTAGTGAGTAGGTATCAATAAGATCTAGGGGAGAAAAACTGGACATCTGTGAAGAACATTCTTAAGTACTTGATAACCGCTAAAGAGATGTTCTTGGTGTATGGTAACGCTGAACTCCAGGTGGAGTCCTTTACCTATTCGAGATTCTAGAGTGATAAGGACAACTGAAAGTCAGTCTCGGGTTTTGCCTTTACCCTCAGTGGAGGGACGGTATGTTGGAAGGGTTCCAAGCTATATACCATAGCAGACTCGTTGTTAGAGGATGATTACATCGCTACAAAAGAGGCTGTCTGGATGAATAATTTCATAAGATGAACTCGGTTCCTACCATTGAGCATCCAATACCTGTGTATTGTGATAACAATGGAGCTGTGGCTTTGGCCTAGAAACCCCGGTCCCATCAGCGAAACAGATATATTCTTACGCAGTATCACCTGATCAGGGACATAGTTGATCTCTGGGAGATCACGGTCAGGAGAGTTGACACAGAGGATAACACAGTGGATCCACTCACAAAGGCCCACCCCCCAAATGCGATTCGAGAGATTTTTGGGATGTTGGGTATGAGATACTACAACAACTGGCCTTAGTGCAAGTGGGAGATTGTTAGGAATATGTATGCCCTAGAGTCCAATATTATTGATATAGTGGATGCTTGGACATATATATAGAGAACTTTCTTGCTCGACATTATAGTATGCTATCTGGTTACCTTTATCTTAATATGTAGACTGGTATTATAATACTGTCTGTCTCTTACATGTTGATAAAGCCCTTAGAATATGTACTTGACTACCAGGATTATGATGAAATCATACTAGTAGGGCCAGAGTGGTCAAAAGTAAATCCTTTAATAGTTCCTAGTGAAGGGGATATCGAGATTCCACAGTAGACTATTGTGTACGTTTCTTGTCCCTGGGAGGGCGATGGTTGATCCCACAACCATTGGTGTGTGACATCAAATATTGTACATAGGTGCTCATTAGACAATGGGTACACCGAACGGATTCGTCGATGACTCCTAGTTGGTAGTATACCTATCGTCAGATAGCAGTCCTCTGGTGACACTGGTACAGGTTCGTCTGTAGACCCAAGATCGTCATAGAGTCTTGTGTGGCTCCCACTGTGCTTTGATTTCCTCCCTACCACGCTCAAGAGGAAACATGCAAACAAGTGGATTTTGGGTACTGTCCTGACTCACATGGAGGCAATGAGCGATAGGAGGGGTTTCTTCTCTCCCGGTACTGGGGGTTGATGTTGTGCTATGCTCGATTGGTTATAACTAGATCTCCCAGGCCAGGGCTGCTGCTTAGATTTCCTTATAAGAGTTATCAGTAGTTTCTCAATCCGTTATAGGCCCGACATCGGCATGATTTATCACGTTACTGGGGTCTGATGTTTACCACCCCTAGACATGATATGCGAAATATCAGATGAAGAGACCGCACTGTACGGTAGTGTTGCCGATAGGCTTCATGGAGAGTATGGACGAGCTTGCTTGTTGATCTTCATATCGCTCAATACCCGGGTAGCCGTTACGTCCAGCTAGTACCGTTGACGACTTGTTTGTGACTGATATGATCATCACCTACTGCTGGCGTATTGACGAGTCTTTAGAGTCCCACACAGAAGTTTCCTAGTTCAAGTGAAACGAAATAGGGCACATATGTTGATATGTGCGTGGTCCTGACTAAATACGAGTATGTGATACCGTATTGTAATCTGACAATTATCTGTTATCGGTTAGGTTATATGTGATATAACCAGATTATCGAATCAAGTGTTGATTTGATAATGTGATGAACATATAAATGATATTAGTCGGTCATATGTGATATAACCGGATTATTAAATCAAGTGTTGATTTAATAATTTGATGTATATTTTTATTTGACATAATTATATGTTAACTAATATCATTAGCTCACTAATTGCTTTATTAATATATATATATTATATATATATATATATATATATATATATATTATATGCAACATGGCAAGTTTTTCTATTTTATGAAAATAGAAAAAATGAGGTATAAAAGTGGAGATATTTTTGGTATGGTTCAAGGCATGGGTTTTTATCATATAATATTACTCTTGACTCGCTATTCAAGCATGGTTGCAATTTAGAATTGCAATTTTATTCCATGTTTGAATAAGTGAGGAGAGATATTCATTTTCTCATTCTATACTTGCTCCTTGTTCTTGAGTTTATGCCTTAACCATTTTCATGAGCTCTTTCTCTCTTGCTCTCCAAATCTTCTACACCCCACCTCCAAGCTCAAAACCCTCACATGTGATGTGAATCATTGAGCTTGTGAGATCTTAAGTGATCTTTCAAAACCCCTACTTCATCATCCTACACTTGAATAGCGATCAAGTGTAGTGTGTTTCCTACACTAAAAGAGTTTAGTGTAGAGCTAGCTTGAGCTAGAGGGACTTCTGGTGGATCATCTTCGGCGCGAAGATCACGAATGAGGCCCGTTCAACTGGAAGAGGAGCATAGTGGAGTCACATAGACTACAACCCGGAGCTAAAGAAGAGAAGGACTCAATCTATAAAGGTATAACATCTTTTCCTTCTCTCTAGTATTACATATCATCATAAGTAGAAATCCTAATCTTCTAGTAAAGATCTTATTAGTCTAACTTAGACCAGAAAATTTTAAAATTTTGCATGCTTGATGCTACTAAAACCTCATGGTTTTTCTAGGGTAGACTTTCATGAGGTCCTTCTATAAGAAGCTGGTCAACTTACCGATCTCACATCGGGACATCCAACGAAAAATATCCACTCTTGCTCGATTTACTCTAGATCAGAGTAAGATCCTTCAACTGGAATTCTTTAACTCAACTGACCCTGCGTCAGCACATCAAATCAGATGAATCATCTCAGTCGCTCAACACAAGATAGACTAGCTATCTTCTGTCACATCTCAACCTGAAATCTCCTATGGCTTCAGCTCATAAACTCTGGAACCGTCATCCCGTCAAATCTCAGCAATCGCTGGGTCATCTGTCTGGACGGTAGACAACATCGTGATCTCCGTGGTAGGCTGTACATCAACTGTCCTCTCAATCTGACAGCCTTTATCAATGGTCCGATCATCCGGTGCAAATCTAAACGCTCGCCTCAAACGAGAGATCTCAAAACAACTATGCCGAATCGTTCCTATGTCACCAGAAAAACATCATGGTCAGTCCTCGTCCGTAACAAGCTCGTTCTGATCGTATCTCTAACAGCAGCTCTCTCTGTGCTCAAGCCATGGTGACAGGAAGCTCAAGCAGGTATCGATGAAGATTGATCATAAGAACGAATAGAGATACATATATCAAGATATGTACATCCTAAGGTTACTTAAGCGGAGTATCTTATCGTAAGTATGCCGCGGAACATACGCACGGTACGTCACTCTACTCAAGCTACCTACTCCATCAATCAAGGTCACCCTATGTAACGAAAGTTCGAGTCTAATACCCCCTCGGTCAAGTCTAAGATCCTTAAAGTCAAGCCTTGGTTCCGAAATATATACGCCCTAGACTCCGTATGGTCAAACCAAGACTCAAACAAAGGTTAAACCTAACGCTCTGATACCAACATTGTGACGACCCGGAAAAGGCACATGACCGGCACTTAAATCATGCAACGTCTAAATGCGTAACGTAACTCAAGTAAGCCGAAGCCCAGAAATCTAAATCATTTTGAGGAAAATAGTGGAGGTGCAATTTTGAAATAAAGGTATAATGAAATAAAGTTTGTCTTTAAATGCAAAGCTAATGATATAATAAAATGCAAGTGGAATATACTAAAGTTGAGAACATTTATCGTCCTTCTAAAAATTTGGGCAGCACCTCCCTTGTATATTTTGATCCAAAACTACATACATATAGTAAAAGGCATCCCCAAGCGGGAGCTAGCTCTTTGCCAACTAGCAGAATCACAACCACGCAAAAGCACATATATACGACGCCATACGGTGAAGGTCAACCCAAGAAAGAACAATAAATAAAGCAAGATATCAAAACCTCAAAAGAAGCGAACATACACTTATCGCTCTAAGTCTCGCCAATACAAGTATGTCTTGGTCTACCAATATTCAAAGTCTAGTTTCTGATTGATGGAGTTTATTTAGATACAACAGGAATAATTATACAAGAGTGGGCATGATCCAAAGTGTCCCACCTACCATAGCCAAACACCCTGAAAGCAAGCTGTGTGCCAGCGATACCGCTACCGATCCAAGCGGTCAAACCTGTAAGAAAGCTGTGGCATAATGGAGGTGAGTTGCCAACTTGTGAGTAGAAACTATCAGCAGGTAGAAATGGAATAAAACAACGATTCATAGGTCATGTTGTAACATGAAGGAAATACTATGATCACTAGGGTGACCATTTATGCATATGTGTCAACAATCGAGTCAATGCAAATGTCATATATAAATAAACATCTGAACTCATATGCCTGCATGCATGTGGATATCATCCATATGTGTCCATCAACGACACAATCAATATCATGGAACCTGAGTGTCCAACATCGACACACGAATCTTCATGAAAACATATGCCTGTATCTATGAGGATATCAACCACGTGTGTCCATCAACGACACATCAAAATCATGAAACCTGAGTGTCCAACACCGACACTCGAAACATCATGAAACCCGTGTCAAGCATCCACACGTAAATCTTCATATCTTTGGCGCCACATACTCAGATCGTCCATCATATCTATCTCATCTCAGGCGCCGCATACTCAGATCGGCCCTCATATCCATCTTATATCATAACTCCAAAACGGTATCCTCCGGATATCCGTCGAGTTCTATATAATCACTGGTAGGTAGTGCTCCCTCTTCCTGGATCATCGTCTAGACCACAAAAATCATTTCTTGCCTCGGGGTACCAAACCGGGTCCACCATGTACCCGCAAACGGCATCCGCCAACTCCTCGAATCGGGTCTTGAAAACAATCTCAGAAACGAGAAAAATCATGGTGGGCGCGAAATATCATATCAAGGGATAACCATGTTTTTAAAACAGTACACAATTTCCTTTGAAATATAACCACGGTTCCCAAATCCATTGATCTCATGAAAACAGTATCTCAATGCATGTAACCATAAAGTACGATGAATGCAAGATAGAACAGTAATATAAGCATGTCAAGTATATTATGCAAGCATGTCCTATGATAATGCTGAGCAATTAATGTACTTTTACAGTTAAGATTAATATCATGGTACAGCAGTTCTACTGTGCAAGTGGTATGGCAATTACCGATGATGAATGTGTGTGAGCCGGCAAATCGGTGTAAATGTAACATGTGCATCATCGATGATTGTGCAGGTGTACTAGCAGATGATATCATATAGTAATAAATACCGGAACATGGTATGTAGATCACGAGGGATATTCCTACACAAACATGAACAATAATCAGGTATATATGTCTACACATGAACCATACGGCAGTTTTAAAAGATAAAAATCATAGTTTTGAAAGTGGGGGCTACGGTGTTGTTAAGAAAAAGACACCATTTTAAAATCCGTAGCTTCCCTTGAAGTTTCCATTTAAAAATGCATATGATTCGTCAGTTTTGGAATTAAGTATGGTTCAGGTGGCATCTTTACGTCAGCGATCCCGCCTCATTGCATCTGATATGGCTATATCCTCGATCATCATCCTCAAATCACGAGCGCTAATCAATCATCCGGTAAAACTCATCGAGTACGGTAATCTATCGTACGGTAACATCAATAGAATAGGGATTCTATCGTCCTATTCATCAATAAGGGTACGGATCTATGGTCTCGTACGCCATATCTTATCGATCTCAAAACACATCTATATCAAATTCATATCATGTCTCACATTCGTATATCGACATATTAAGCCAAATCATCTTATCTCATCACATTCCCTTTTCATCATAACAATATCGCACATCAAGTCATCTTGCATATATATCACCTTCTCATTTGTATGTATGTAGAATCTCATATCATCTATTGGCGTACGAATATAACATGTACATAGCCTTGCATCCTCAAGCCAACATATCCATTAATATCATATTTTATCGTATCATCTCATACTAAAACCGTTAATCATATCCATAAGTTCGTAGCATACTTTTCTCCAAATATAATTTATATGTCGATTTCCATATCAATGGTTGTAGGGGTGCTATACGCCATCCACCCGACTTTCCCCGTAGATATAAATCTACTCACATGTTAATTTCCTCGCTTAGCCGAAGTCGATGTGCTTCGTCATCTCGGAAGTCCCTATGATGGTACCTACAAATCAACACATATCGCAACGTTATTAAAACCAATTCCGAAAACCAATACGGCATACGAATTGATTATAGGTTAGAACCTATAGATTACGTTTGCAAGAACAACCAAATAACCCTCGTCGTTGATTTACAAACATCCAACGACCCAATCACATCAAGAAATTCATATATCTATGTTTCCAATATCAGAAAACATAGCCAAAACAAACTTAAACAGCTCACAGATTCTTGCTCGGGTAAATAGGGATTAAACTAACAATACAGGGGCTAGGTTACAAGGAGTATGAGCTACAGGAAAAACCCCAACACCAATGCCTAAAATTTGGTCGACGGGAAGTGCTACAGTAACCGTCCCCGCAGGCCAAAACTTAAAATTTTTGTCTCGTTCTTGTATGCTGGTTTTCTAGTAGTTTAACTAGGTCAATGTAGTTGTTTGTTTTCCTTAAAAACGTCCCAGGTTGTTCCAGATACCCTGTAGTCCTCAAAGCTTCACAAAACCGACAGGGGAAAATTCTAAATTCGTATTTGGGTTCTATTCTCTGGTCCAGGTCAGAAAAAGCATCACTAAGGTCTAACTAACACTCACTACACTTCAATAACCACATCACAAGTCCACACAATCACCTAAACCCCCTCTTGGAAATTCCAAACATCACTAAACCCACTAATACAAACTCTAAACTAAACTAGGATATACTAAACATAAACAACTTAACTAAAAGTCTAGAATATACCTCATTTGCAACTGAAGAAAATTCTTGAGTTGCTTAAAGTCTTCAAAATCCAAACTTGATTGGTCCATAAGGTTTAGGAAGAGGTAGGGATCATTTATTGTGATGGGAGTGTGGGGTTTTGGTGATGATTTGGGGTGGTTGCCATGGGGTAGAGGAGGTGGAGGAAGGAGGTGAAGAAGATGAGGTGATGAAGGAAAATGAATGAAGGGAATGGTCAAGGGTGTAGGAGCCTCTCTCTCTCTCTCACACATGCCCATGCCCTCCATGCTCTCCTTGACTTTTGTTTTCTTTTCCTTTTCTCTTATTCTTTCTTTTCTTTTCTCACATAGAAAAACCCAACTACAAATGAAACAAACACAATGAAACAACATGCAACAAAAATGCAACATGATATGGTGTACTAGCCATGGAAAAATATAAAAACACGGATTTGGCTTAATCGTGATTAATAGTGCACTAATCAAGTTTAATTTAAACTTGCATATAATTAATTATAAAAATGCCCAAATCCGATAAACATCTTTCTAATAAATAAAACATTTTAATCTCCCTTTATTTTCCAAATATTGGTATATAATTATACCATTTTACGAAAACCCCAATTCGCAAATCGATTAGTTTTCGCGAAATATATTATTTTATTATTTAAATTCCAAAAATAATATTTTATATTTTCTGAAATGTTACAGGTTCATCCCAGTAAAAGTGTTTTACTTGGGAAACAAATCGATGTTTGTTTTTACTTGACCATTCGTTGGGTGCAAGTCCAGTTGCAAGGTAGTTCACAATATCTGCGAACCATGGTTCACATGATATTCTCAAGAGATGTTCATTGGGAAATGTTTAGTTGATTGGCACGAGAAGTGTTGGCACAGAAGGGAGTCGAGAAAGGTGATCAGCTACTACGTTTTCACATTGATTCTTGTCCTTGATTACAAGATCGAATTCTTGGAGCAAGAGGATCCAACGTATTAACCGGGATTTAGCATCCTTTTTAGCAAAAAGGTGCCTCAGAGCCGCGTGATTAGTGTAACAAATGATTGGGGAGTCAATGAGGTATGACCTGAATTCTTCTAGAGCATAAACAACAGCTAAGAACTCTTTCTCTGTTGTTATATAATTCAATTTAGCATCATTCAGGGTTCGACTCGCATAGTAAATTACATGTGGCTTTTTATCGATTTGTTGTCCAAAGTGTTAGGTAGTGTCACACACACTACTGGGTCTGTAGAGAGGCGGAATTTTTAAAGCTTGCAACACCGGTAGCCTTAAATAACAAAAACATTCATAGGCACTAATTTACTATGAAGTGATTATACCTATATGAACCAAGTCCTTCGGGTCTTCTTTTCTTATTTTTGAACTCCTTGTCTATCGGGATCGTGCTTGGTCATCGGTCTCCTTGTGTCAAAGACGATCCACCCGAGAGTTTATAGTTCAAGCTCCAACCTCAAACTTGAGGTAACTAAAGTGCCTAGTTTTATAATCTAGATAGCTTCGAAGATGTAGAGTGTTAATTGGATTGTATTATCTCTCAAAACCATGGATTTTCAACACATGAGAGGGTTATGGTCTTGGGAAAAAGAAGAGAGCAAGAGAGGAAAGAGAAAGGCATGTATAGAATGAATTTGCATTGTGAAGAATGGCTAAGTCTTGGATAATATCAAGCATGCAATATTTCACAAAGAATATTGCAACCATAATTGAATAGTGAGAACAAATGAATAAACAAAAGAATTAGCAATGCTTCAAACCATGCCACAAATATCTCCTCCCTCCACCTCATTATCTATTTAGATAAATAGATTTAAAGAAAAATAAGGTGTCTTTTTCTAGAACCATTCTAGTGAAATTACTAGAATATCCCCACCATATATACATACCCATATTCGTAGTACAAAAAATACGAATACCAAGAGATAAATTAATCTAATAGTATAATACTAGAATACGGCTTAATTCTAAGCCCGCTAGTATTATCCGTCCGAACAAAATACGTGTAGCATTTACATGTATTTGATTGAAACCCCAAATGGTATAATACTAGAATGCGGCTTAATCCCAAGCTCGCTAGTATTATCCGTCAGAACAAAATACGTATAGCTGGTACACGTGTGTGATCGAAACCCTGGACGTAAAACCATACGGCCTCTACATCGATTTGCCTGAATGAGGGAAACCCTATTTGTGGGACTCTAAAGACTCAACAGTACGATGGAAGTAGGTTTAACCACAATCACGTCAGCGGCACTAGCTATACGTAATCGCTACCCAGGTACCTGTCGAAAAGAAGGCCGACGAGCAAACTCATCTGAACACCTACTGAGCCTATTCGTGACAATCTCTGTACAGTCCAGTCTGTTCTTCTGAGAGTATCGCATGCCGGGTCTAGGGGGTAGAAAATGCTAGACCCCTAATAACCTGACAAGTCGTGCCGATGTGGTTCAAAACCATCCAAGAATCTACTGATCTACCTATCAGTAATTCTCAATCCGCCGTGGCCAGAGACTTATGGTGTTGGCCAATTGAACACAGCGCAACATCGACTCCCTATACCGGGAGACACGGATCCCCGACAATCGCTCATTGCCTCCATATGGCTTGGGACTATACCCAACTAAAACCTGTTTGCATGACTCTGTAGAAACGGGTAGGGTAGTAATCAAAGCACAGTAAGAACTCACACGAGACATATAAAGACCTCAAGTCGACAGACTATCTGCACACAAGTTGAAGCACTTCTAAAAAGTCAAGTTAGCCGCACCCCCAGTGAGAACCTGTATACGATCTTAGGTGCCAAAGACCAATGGCTGCAGGACCAACCATCGCCCCTCGTCGGAGTCTCAAAATGTATACACCAGTCTACTCTAGAGTATCGATGCCCTGTCTTGATACTCCCATGACTGGGGACATTTAAGGATGTGCTTATTGACTACCCACCTCCCACAAGTATATTCTCCATCACAACGCTGGTAGTCAAGCAATGATCCTACAGGCTTTATCAACATGTATAAATGATACGTAATAACAAGTAAAACATATGCACATGTTAAGATAAAGACAAACCAAATACCATACTATTATATCAAGCAAGATTGTCCTGTACATACATATGTCCAAGCATCCATATATGTACATATACAATAATGGCCTCTAGGGAATACATATCCAACAATCTCCCACTTACACTAAGGCCATATATTGTCGTATCGAATACCCAACGTCTGCACTAGGGCCAGTTGCTGGCGTATCGCATACCCAACATCTCAAATAGTCGCTCGAACTGTGCTTGAGGAAGGGCCTTGGTGAATGGATCCACAGTGTTATCTTTTGTGTCTACTCTCCGCACCTCGATCTCCCGGCGATCAACGATCTCCTTGATCAGGTGATACCGCCTCAAGATGTGTTTGGATTTCTGATGGGACCGTGATTTCTTTGCTAAAGCAATAGCCCCATTGTTGTCGCAATACAAAGGTATTGGATCAACAATGGATGGAGCCACCTAAAGTTCTGTAATGAACTTCTTAATTCAGACAGCTTCTTTTGCGGTATCATTTGCAGCAATGTATTCTGCCTCCATCGTCGAGTCTGCGACGGTGTCCTGTTTGGAACTCTTCTAACAGACCACCCCTCCGTCGAGGGTAAACACAAAACCTGAGACAGATTTGATGTCATCCTTATCACTCTGGAAGCTCGAGTCGGTAAAGGACTCCACCTGGAGGTCCCCATTACCGTATACCAGGAACAGTTCCTTAGTCCTTCTCAGGTACTTAAGAATGTTCTTCACTGTTATCCAGTGGTTCTCTCCTGGGTTCAACTAATACCGGCTCACTACGCTAAGCGCGTAAGCTACATCCGGTCTGGTACATAGCATCGCATACATTATAGATCCTACCACCGAAGCATAGGGTATAATTATCAGGCGAACACTCTCCTCATCAGTCTTAGGAGACATCTCTTTGGAGAGGATGATTCCTTGCAATGCGGGTATATCTCTTTGGAGATGGTGATTCCATACTAAATCTCTTTAGTACGGACTCTATGTATCTAGACTGTGAATATCCCAACAATCTCTTGGATCTATCTCTATAGATCTTTATCCCCAGAATGTGAAGGGTTACCCAAGACGGCAGCAAGGTTTCGGGAGGCATCGTCCATGCCAAATTAAAATTTTTCCGTTTTAGCTAACCCTAACAAGAATCGTAAACTAGAAATATACGGAAACATATGCAAACACTTTGCAATAAGTAAAGAGTGCGAGGAAAACAATCTTTGTCGACCGGTCCTTCACTTCAATAGCTCCGTGTAGTAGTCCCCTTCGCTGTGACCGTAAACTCCGGACTCTAGAGGCTCCACGAAGAAACGAACATGCTTGCTTCGATGACTTCGAGGCCGAAGATGATCTACGTCGAGGAGACACTAATCCAAGCTATTTCTTCACTAGGTCATGAACATTGTGAAGAGAACACCCTATACTAAATGGCAAGTAGTAGAGGATGATGAAGTAGAAAGTGGGCTCGCTTTAGAATTGATTTTCTCACACATTTTCTCATACCTTCATTAGAGCTAGAAAGCTTTTGAGGAGGAAGAAAAAGATGAAGATGAACTCAAGTCAATAATTCATCCAAATGAATTATGTAACCATGGGTGAGTTAAGTCCTCATGATTAACTCATGTAGAGAATTAACCAAGCTATAAGGTCAAGGGTTGGGTTAAATAATATCTTAAGGAATGACAAAAGAGTAGACTTTGTCAATGTTTCTACAAGCTTCATGAATGCTTGACAACATTTGTTGCGCCACGGCAGCGCCCCGGCCGTCTATCCGAGGACAAAATGCGGAATCAAAATTTTCTTAACTTTCAAACTGGCGCTACCGCGGACAATACACCCGGATCGTAACCATTAACCGATACTAGCTATCAAGAGAAAGGGTGAGAGATATACCGAGTGATCCGAGTCCTCCGGTCTTCTCGTCATCGTCCCGATCTCCCGCGGAAAGTCTTGTCTCCATATCGTCGCCTCCTCGCCGGAAGGGCACCACATCGCCTGCGTCTTTTACGGGCTCCCGCCTCAATACCGAGGCAACTCGAGCATGAAGCCGGCAAGTCGACATGCCCAAGATTTGTTGTAGAATGTAGTGTAGATGATGCTTGTCTCATTTGGGGTTTGTAGTTGCTTTGATGGAGGAATAAGGTTAAGGAAAAATGGTGCTTTCATTTTTCCAAATCTAGAAGAATGAGATGAAGAAATTTGTGTCACACCAAAAATGGAAATTTCTCTCCTCTCCAAACTAAAGTGGCCGGCCCTCTTGATATGAGGAAAATGGTGGAGGGCATAAACAAATCATGAAGGGAGGTGAGTGTAGGATGAAGCAAGAGGTGACCACATCATAAACATCATCATGATGAACTTACATCAAACCCATACCCTCTCTTAAATGCAAGGGATGGTGGAAAAAGAAAAGATGCCTTCATAATCAAACCATTTTCATGAAACCCCTCCACAAAGTGTAATTTGCAAAACTGCAAATTACCCCCTCCATCGGAAAAGTCCGGCCGGGAAAGAACAAAGGAAAACCGGCCGGAACGGAATGCAAACTGGCAACTCCAGAAAACTGGTCCCGTAATAAATTACAGGAAAACCCTGATACTGTGCATACACACCCGCATCTGTATTCCGTCCGGATAGAAATGCAAAGAGACAAAATCTACACTGTACTATACTAGGATCCGGCTTAAACCAAAGCCGGCTACTAAAGTTCGTCCGATCCTGATCCGTGCAATACCGTACGCATCTGATCGAACCCTGCCATATATCTATACGGCCTCTAGTACAAACCGTCCGATCCTGATCCGTGCAATACCGCACGTATCTGATCTGACCCTGCCATATCTCCATACGGCCTCTACAGCGTTTCGCCTGAAAGCTTGAGTAACTGAAAGTGTGGTGGACTCTAAAGACTCGTCAATACTATGGCTGTGGATTTAACCACTAGCACGTCAGAGGAATTAGCCAATACGTGACGGGCCACCAGCTATTGACCAAAAGGGACGTCGATGAGCGAACTCATCCTGACACCCTACTGAGCCTGTCAGTGACAATATCCGTACAGTCCGGTCCGTTCGTCTATGAGCATCGCATGGCGGGCCTAGGGGGTTGGTAAAAGTCAGACCCCCAAAGGCGGTACAAGTCGTGTCGGAGTGAAGCCCAGAACACCCTGAGATACTACTGGAATACCTACCAGTAAATCTCCTGCCTCGGCCGAGGGCTTTGTGTAATGGCTCTCCTAGACACAGCGCGACCTCACCCCCAATACCGGGAGAGACGAACCCCTGCAGATCCGCTCACTGCCTCCATGTGGCTCGGGACTGTACCCAACTAAAACCTGTTTGCACGACTCCTTTGAGCCGTGGTAGGGTAGTAATCAAAGCACAGTGGGAACTCACACGAGACAAATGACGATCTCAGGTCGATGATCTAACCTGTACACATGTCACCAGGGAACTGCTATCTGACGTCTGGTATAATCCCAACTAGCAGGTTCCCGGCGAGTCCTGTCCGGTGTACTCATAACCCAATGAGCACCTGTATACATCTTAGGTGAACCAACTGACACCAGTGGCTTGTGAGACCGGCCACCGCCCCTCGTCGGGGTCTCGACTGTTTACACTAGTCTACTAATGGAGTATCGATGCCCTGTCTCGAAACTCCTACGACTAGGGACCTTTTAAGGATGTGCTTATAGATTACCAGCTCCCACGTATATGATCACCATCATACTGCTGGTAGTCAAGAAAGAATCCTATGGGCTCTATCAACGTGTAATAGCGACATGTTAGGTCACCTAAAGCAGTACACGATGATAAAGATAAACCAGATAGCATACTATCATCTTGAGTAAGACTGTTCTACCGGGATAGGTCCTCCCTCAATCATCGCAATCACGTGCCTGTGATCCAATAATTGACTCTGAGGGCACTATCTTCAACAACATTGACCAAGACTTCTCTCTTTTGTTATTCTTTAAGCAATATATAAAATCCTAATTTAACCCTAAAATGGTATAAGTCTCAGACACCCATCTTATATGTATCATCAACCATGACATAATGCATGCACACTTGCATATATCACATATACACTGATGCACAATCTAGTGAGAAAAGAAATCTTAAGTGGGCTAATACTAGTTAATGTAATATAATATATCAAATATATAATTATACATTAAATTATTAAATCAACACTTGATTTAATAATCCGGTTATAACCGACTAATATCGTGTGTAACAACTTATCGAATCAACACTTGATCCGATAACCCGGCTATATCGCATATACCCGACAAATGTCACATATCGCGAGAATAGAATGCGGTATCACATAGCGCATTAATCTCGGTCCTGCACATATCACATATTTGCTCCTACTCCATTTCGCTTAAGCCAGGAAACCCCTGTGTAGGACTCTAAAGACTCGTCAATACGCCGGCAGTAGGTGATGATCATATCAAACAACCACAAGCCGCAAGCGGTCTGCTAAACATAATGGCCACCCGGGTATTGAGCGATTAGAAGATCAACAAGCAAGCCTGCTCACACTCCTGCGAATCTAATCAGTAACACTACCATACAGTCCGGTCTCTTCGTCTGATATGTCTCATATCTCGTCTAGGGGTGGTAAACGTCAGACCCCATTAACTCGATAAGTCGTGCCGATATGAGGCTCATAAAGGGTCAAGAAACTACAGATAACACTTACCATTATATCTCTGAAGCAGCCTTGGCCAAGGACTTCCTGTTATAGCCAATCGAGCAAAGCGCAACATCAACTCCTTATACTGGGAGAGACGAATCCCCTCCTATCGCTCATTGCCTCCATGTGACTCGGGACTGTACCCAAAAACCACCATTTCGCACATCCTCTTGATCGTGGTAAGGTGGAAATCAAAGCACGGTGGGAATTACACAAGACACTATGACGATCGGATCGACGGACTAACCAGTACTGGTGTCACCAGAGAACTAACATCTGACGTGAGGTATAATACAATCTGGGAGTTCTCGGCGAGTCCGTCTAGGGTACCCAATCTCCACTGAGCACCCTTATATCATCTTTGATGTCAAACACCAATGGATATGGGATCATCCATCGCCCATCTAAATGGGTCGAGAAGCTATACGCTAGTCTACTCTGGTATATCGATGCCCCGTCTCGATAAACCCACGACTAAGGACATTAAAGGATGTACTTACCGACTACCTCTGTCCCACTAGTATGATCCGCATCATAATCCAGGTAGTCAAGTACACATCCTAAGGGTTTTACCAACATGTAACAGAGAGACAATCAGTGTACATGTTAAGATAAAGAGTAACCAGATAGCGGACTATCATGTCGAGCGAGAAATTCCTCCCTATATATGTCCAGGCATCCACTATAATATACATTTCATGTACAGTAATGGCCTCTAGGGCATACATATAACTAACAATCTCCCACTTGCACTAGGGCCATTCTATAGCAGTGGTTGTAGTATCATGATCAGTCGAAAATAGTGCATTCTCAACACATTAATTTCCCTACTCTTATCATACATATATATATGTTTATTGTAATTATAACACATATTACGAATTCATCTGGAAAACACCAAATACACTGTTTTATAGTTATAATCGACATTCTAAAGGGAAATTACGTGTTTATTACTAATTGCATTGATCTCTATATATCAATCCTTGTCTCGAGATTGTGTGCAGGAAATTCTCCAGGTTAAAGGGCCGGAATTGCTAAAAAGTGCTGATAAAATACACCAAGTCCAAGACTTGTGATCTGGCAGTAAACAAGAAAGTATAAAAATATTCCAGACATCAGGAAAGTATCATGAAGCCAACACAAAGCAGCATAGGAGAATTGATGCACTAAACCGATCAAAAGGACGCGGATCCGCGGTCGAGTCATGCCGATCAACGGCGGATCCGCGGCCGAGTTGACTCGTCGGCAACAGAACTTTTCCCGAGGCTTCTCTTCTCAACTACCAAACCTTTTCAAGACGCTTCAGTTCCTCGAATCATCCAGAAGCTTCCCTCTAACAGCAAGTCTTCTCTTATAAGCTAGATAACTAACTTAATCTAGAAGCTTCCTCTCAACTACCAAGCTTACAAGGGAAGCTATACCTAGCTTCTTGGGGAAGCTAAAGGGAAAGACTATAAAAGGGGAGCTAAACCTAGGGTTTGAGGTTGTTCATCAATTAGGGTAAAAATTCTAGCAAGATCCAAATCAATTCTAAACAAATTGTGCGACACAATTTGATCCAAATCAAGATCAACGAGTACCAAATCGATCAAGCATCCAACGAGCCTTTTGAAGCAACGCCGATCTTCATCCGAGCAAGAGATCCAAGATGATCCGCGACTCAAGAAGACGATACGAAGCTAGTTCGATGATTTAGTTCCTCCTCAAATCTTGTATTCTTTGAGTATATTGTAACGAAACATCGAATAATAAAAGGTGAAAATCTTGATTCTTGCTTTCTATTCATTCTCGTATTATGATATTCTTAGTTCTTGATTGTTTTAGAATGATGCGTGAGCAAAACTCCGCTTGTGGAGGAATCGAGAAAACAGGTAGATGATGATGATTAAATTCTTGAACGATTCTTAAGTATTATGAGTTTTGTAAACTTTAGGAAATTGAATCAAAGACGACCTAGTTTTGAGCGAGATGCTTTCTTGAATGTTTTCGCTTCAAATTAGATATCAACGATCGATGATTGAATTTTCTAGAGGCTAGAATTTGAATGCTAATTAACGAAAGGACAAGGGATGATGATGATGAAACCCTAGTTTCTTCAATAGATCCCTAAACCTCGTTGATTGTCATCGATCTAATAACAAATCTTCAATAGATAAGAATTAGTAATCATTAGTATTCATCATCACTATCAATTGGATCGATTCCTACAAGCCTCTTTACAAATCTTGATAATTCATTCGATTTGGACATCTTCTTGATCTTTAGCATTTCTTCATTTTAGATCTATTTCTTGATGATTCTTGAAAGTGAACTTCACAATTTTCTTTTATATTTTAATTTCCAACCCGACTAAAAGAAAAATCGATCAAATCACACTTTCCCTATGGACGATCCGTATTCGTTAACGCGGTACACCGACACCGTTAATTGAATGCGGTTTTTATAAATTTCTTTGGTTGTGATATATTTTACATTTTCCAACCACGACACGGAATTTAAGATCAATCATATCACATACTCAACCATCCCATAAAAGTCACTCTCTGGGAATGGCCTTCGTGAGTGGATCCGTCGTGTTGTCCTCTGAGTCTACTCTCCTAACCTCAATCCCCTAGAGATCATCCATCTCCAAGATCAGGTGATACTGCCTAAGAATATGTCTGGATCTCTGATGGGACGGGGGTTCCTAGGCCAAAGCCACAACTCCATTGTCATACAATGATAGGAACGAAGTTCATCTCATGAACTAGTATACACCCAGACTTCCTCTTTGGTAGCATCTTTGGTAGTGATGTATCCATCCTTTATCTTCTAGTTTGTCACGGTATCTAACTTGAAACTCTTCCAACATACCGTCCCTCCACTGAGGGTAAAGACAATGCCTGTGACTGGCATTCAGTCATCCTTACCACCCTGGAAGCTATCCAGTGATTCTCTCCAGGATCGATCGATACCATCTCAATACACCTAGTAAGAATCCTAACATCCACTTAGATCTATCTCATAGATCCAAAATCCAAGACTTAGGAGGTATCACCTTGATCCTATATGGAGAATCAATGTGATAAGAGGAGATTGACCGAGTGTAGCATAGGAAACTCGTTCCCTATCAAGGGTATGTCATCCACGTACAATACGAGGATTATAACCATACTCCATACTACCTTTTGAATATACAAGGTTCATCTACCATTTTGATGAAGTCAAACACTTTGACTACCACATCAAAATAGATGTTCCAACTCCGCGATGCATGCTTTAACAAATAAAGCAACTTGCACACGTTTCCGCTGCTCCTACTATCTACGAAGCCCCCTGGCTGTGTACTGATAGACGCTCTCTTCTAAATCACTATTTAGAAAAGCAGTCATGACACCCAACTGCCAGATATCGTAGTCATGGTATGTAGAAATAGCAAGTAGGATCTGGATGGACTTAAGCATAGCCACTAGAAAATGTTTCATCATTATCCAAACCTGGTTGATGAAGAGAACCTTTTACAACTAGTCTTAGATTTGAGAGTCTCAACTTTTCCATGTAAACTAAGTAATCTTCTCAAGATATACTTGCTTCTGATGGGGATTTAACCATTCAGATATAGCAACCAAAGTCCATACTTTGTTGGTGTATATAGATTCCATCTCAGATCGCATAGCATCCATCCATTCTCACAGAGTCCCCACACCTGATGGCCTGCTCTAAACTAGTTGGGTCATCATCTCTTGATGCAATCCTCGCTCTCACTGTCATAGAGAAAACCGAAGTATCTCTCGGGTGGATGAGGAACCCTATAAGATCGATGGAGAGGCTGAGGTTCGTTGGAAACTATTGAAGCCTCCGAGTTTACCAAATCATCAGCTGCAGTTTGTATAGCTGGAACTCCTTCCAGTTCTACCTCAAGACC
This sequence comes from Agapanthus africanus, assembly GCA_030015575.1. Lineage (NCBI taxonomy): Eukaryota > Viridiplantae > Streptophyta > Magnoliopsida > Asparagales > Amaryllidaceae > Agapanthus > Agapanthus africanus. The sequence continues at coordinate 406,873,632 of CM057340.1, forward strand.
ACTAATTTCTTCACAAGAAATTCCCTTTCTAAAAGGTGGAATGATGAGAAATAAAACACTTTTTGTTCCTCAGTGTGGTAGAAGATAATCCCTTGTGAATGCTTGGGATATCCAACAAACTTCCACAGAACTGACCTTGCCTCGAGCTTGTCCGGATTTTGCTTTTAGTCATAGGCCGGACAACCCCAAATCATAACATCATTAAGAGATGGGCTCTTCCCATACCATATCACATATGGAGTGGTAGGCACCTGATTTGATTAGAACCCTATTCATTAGGTATGCAGCTTCACAAGTGCATAACCCCCAAAAGGAAATAGGCAACTCAGTAGTACTCATCATAGAGCACACCATATCAAATAGGGTGCGAGTGCTCCGATCCGATATACCAACGAACTGTGGTGTATTCGGAAGAGTAATGCTTAGAGAGAATCTCATTCTCCTTTAGAATAGTCCAGGAAATTTTTGCTCAAGTATTTTCCTCCCTGATCACATCATAGGACATGATACTTATACCCATTTTGGTTCTCTACTTCTGACTTATATTCTTTGGATTTCACAAAAGCTTAAGACTTGTGTTTCAACAGGAACATATATCCGAATCTTGAGAGATCGTCAGTGAATGTAATGAAGTACAAAGAACCAGTCCTGTCATGTGTAGACATGGGAGATACATACATCATCATTTATCAATCCCAAGAGTTCATTAACTCTTTCTCTATTTCCAATAAACAGAGCTATGGTCATCTTATCTTTGTGACATGACTGGAAAGTTTCAGAAGATGTAAATTCAAACAGATTTAAATATGGATCAAAATGTAACTTAGTTAGTCGAGTCGCATTGATAAGACCTAGTTTACAATACCTCAAGAAGGATTCGTTCATTTCTGAACTCTTCCTCTTATGTGTGTTCTGTACTTTAAGAACTGTAGTTTGATTTAGAACATATATGCTTTTAGATAACGTGCCTGAACCGATCAACTCTTGATATAGGAAATGTTCAAAACATTATCTAACAATACAAAATTATATCCTTCTTTACTTAATAAAGAGACTTATATGATGTTTTATATCAGGTTCGGCATCTAATAACATTCGTTCAGAATCAATGTATTTGGTAATACAGGGTGATAACTGCCAACAAATTTGGCTGCAACACTTGCACCGTTTCCAACTCTTGAAACTTATCACCCGTTCTCAGCTCTTTACCTATCTGTAGCCCATGTAACATATTACATAAGTGGGATCCTGATCTGGTATCTCATACCCAGGACGTAAAGGATACTGTGAAACGGTTCTCTGTAATGAACACACCCGAAGATGATGCATTAACATGAACTTTCTTCGTTTGGGCGGCACGGGATTCCTGGTAATACCCTATTTCCTGCTCGGTCTTATAACAATTATAAGTTGGAGCGGGACCGACGTTCCGTAGCTCAGTATAGCAAGCGGGTTCGGTCAATATATCCGTATTATTATCTTGATTAAGGCGTGACATGGTCGCTACCTGGAGAGAGAAAGAAGAAAACACTCAGCGTATGCTCTTATAAGATTAGATTAGTTGTTGTTTTATCTAATCAGGATAGCTCCCACTGTTTTAGTCAAATCTTCCTTCAAACCCTAAAAGGAAAGACTAGCCGGGATTAATTACACCCTACAAGTTCGCCAATCTTTCAGTCGGGCCAGTGCCAGTACTTTAAGAGAGGTTCCCCGTGCTTTCGCACAGACCTAATTAAAATAAACCTTGTTTTCCCAGGGGCGTAACCCCGTTGACACCTTTCTAAACACCTACTTGATCGGCTAATTGTAATGTGTAAAACTCTCCCAGGAGTAACTCTTACATACAGTGGGTATCGGGATCCAACTATCTCATAGGAGGTATGCAATCTCATTGCAAATTTCAACACTTGAAATTCCCGATAATGTTTTGCCCCGAGCGATCTATGACCTTGACAAGGTCAACAAACTATAGACCGTAAGTCAAGTTCAACTCGTTATTCCCTGATTGAATTAAACCCACCCGCACGACCCTTGACAAAGTCAACAAAGTCGCACGACTACCCTAATCCAATTGCATCATATGCTTATGCAGATAAGCACTAATCAGATACCGCACACTACACCTTGACAACGACAACAAACGCAGCAGGAATACTAACTATTACTTATCTGAAATGACGGAGGGCTACGACAGGTTTTTAAGAAAACCTTTTGCGTAATGAACTTGATATCGTCGTAGAATCAAATTATTTAAAATGGAGGGTTTTTTAAGCCATTTCTAGTTTCGCTAAAGGGGTCACTCCCGGTGAAGGGATCTCAGCACTATCCTTATCGAATAAGGTGATGGATGTTCTACAAGGAACACCACTATGCAAAGCAAAAACAATAAAAGCAATCAAAAGACAAAACCGAGGGTTGTAGAATCTGCTAGTTATTTCTAAAGTGGTCACTCCCGGTGAAGGGATCTCAGCTCTTTCCTTATCAAAAAAGGTGCTGGATGTTCTACAAGGAACACCGCTATGCAATGCAACAATTAGAGCTACCTGTTTTTGAAAATTCGATTCCACAACATATTTATGTTTCTTTTATTTCATTAATCTCATTAATGAAGTCCTATCATTTTAAGTTACCTAAACATCACAGATAAATACAACGTACGCTTATGCCATCCGCATTCGCCTCGATGTCCCCTCATGCACCGTTAGGTTAGGTAACTAACGGCAGAGCGGGGCGGTGCTAGCGCGAGTATAAAACATAAGTGTCATGCCCCGCTTCCCAGAGTATGCAAGATTGGGCACGTGACATAGCCAACCATGCTACCTGTGGGTAGGACGTATCCGTCCACAGTCACATTACGGTTGTAGAGATATCAAGAACAGGATAATAAGCTAATCTAATACATGTCCAACTCCATAATAACAGGAATCAATAAACAATAAGTGCGGAAGCTAATGATCCAATACAATGAATAAACAGTACGTCCCATAATGCGGGCTCACATCTGGAAATGAAATGAAAATAAATAAACTAAACCCTAAAGAACTCACAGTTCAGCCTGCTGGCTGAAGTATTCCTGCTCGGTCGTCGACAGTGGTACGGAATCTGGGCCATGCAAAACCCAGACGTCAGCGCGTCAAGACATCAAGTATATAATATAAACATGGTAATAAGCAATGCAAATATGAACATGAATAAAGCAGTACTCAGAAGTAACAGAGCAGGGTAATGTGCAATGGTGACTGAACTGTTCTATCAGGTTTCTACTCTATAGTCTTTGAAACCAATTGATGAATCGTCGATGTAACTCAATAGTATCCCGTGCGTGCCCGGGACCACGGTCAAAACCCTCGGGGCTGAATCCGAGACGTGCCGCTAAGCAGTAAAAGGTAGTAGGATGGACGAGTGATGTCAGCATCAACACTCCGGAGCTGGCCAAGCCCGTAAGACTGATCAGATCAATGTATCGAACTGTTGAGTTACAAGTCGGTTTCACCTTTGATTTCCCCATACCCCCAAGCTATGTATGTCAGGTCAGGTATTCAGTAGTCAAGGACTAATGCCAACACAAAATCCGGTAAGAGTAGGTCTGTCTGGATAGACAGCAGGGATGGTCGGGTTTGTCGGCATTAGGCAGGAGATCTTGAAACAAGTAATGTCATGGTACAACAGGATGAGTCGGTATGTATGTATATGTCATGTGTAGCAGGGTCAGGCCAATATGTAGTGCAATCGGTTATGTGCTCACAACAGGTGTACAATCAAATAATGAACAGCAGCAGGAAACAGTAAATAACCATATTATTCCATGCAAACACAATGATGTTTTGTATTCTCTTATTAACAGGTTCAAGCACCTTTAGGGTGCAACAATCATAGGGTGAAGCAATATCCACAATCATGAAGTAATGAGGCTACAGGAATTTACACTAAGTATACTAATTGTCTCGTGAATGATTTAACAATTAAAGCAGATATGATCCAATTGTTTTATTTAGTTGAATTATAGATTGATAGTGGGTTGATTAATTTCGAGGAACTATTATAACGATTCCATGATAAGGATAACTGCAACAGTCAATTCTAACTCGTAATATAATATCAATTTCCATCATTAAGTTGTTGTCTTATATAGTATGAATTCAATTGCGTGGCAAGACTAGATCTCGCACGCTAGCATGTTTAAGCAAGTATTCAGATACTTGCCTCGACGGTTTTGCAAACCGGAACACGGATGCGATGCCGGCAGAAAACACGATATGATAGCACGGGCCACGGATCGAGTCCCAACAGAGAACAACGGGATCACACGGACCAGGGGTACTTCGCTGGAGCGTTGGGTTCCAAAGACGGCACGGTCGGATTCCGGCAAAATCAACGGCAACGAAGTTAGCAACAATGATATGATACACGCAAACAACGACCAGCGAGGGGGATTGTACCAAAAGGAAGGACAAGGAAAACTTACAGGGAAGAAGCAGGGTGCAACCACGATGGCTCGACGGCACTGGAACGCCGGCGAAGCAGCGACGGCGGCTGTGAAGGCCGTAACAGCCACTGGGTTCGCTGGAGAGGGGGTGCGACGAGTGGAGGAGGGTGGTGGTCGGCTCTGGTGATCGAGGGGGAAAGGAGGTGGCGCGGGAGACGTCGACGAGGGTCGTCGGCGCGATTTTCGGCGACCTGGAGGTTTGGCCTTAGGGTTCTGCTCGGTTCTGGTGGTGGTCCGGCGAGGGGACGAGGAAGGTGATGACGAAGTCGGGACGAGGAGGAAGAGAGGGAGTCGCGGGCGTCGTCGGCGACGGGAGGCGGCGTCGACGGCGGGATCCGCGGCTGAGAGAAGGCGTCGTCGGGGTTGGGTGCAGGCGTGGAAGAGAGCGGGAGAACGAGGGGAGGAAGGTGCGGCTAGGTCGAGGAGGTGTTGATGGCGGCGAAAAAGTCACGAGGAGGTCGGCGGTGAGGTCGCGAGGAGCTAGGGTTAGGGTTTGGAGGGTTTCTCGTGGGGTTTCTTGCGATGGAGCAGAGGAAGGAGGCGGCGCGATAATATATAGGAGGAGAGAGAGAGATTGATGAGAGAGAGAGACAGAGAAGAGATTTGAGAGGCGGAGAGAGAAAAGATTGAGGTGGGGCCCATGCGCAGATTTGAGCCTCGCGATTGGCTGGGGAGGTAAGGAGGTTATGAAAAGAAATTTTAAAAAGATTTAAACGTTATCATTTTGGTAACAGAAATATTATCATGGTTTAAAATATATTTAATCAAACGGGCACTTTTGGCGCTAAATGAAACATTTCCAAATCGCGCCCGGGTTGCGCCCAAATGCTCCAAATTCAAATTATAGGATTTTAAGCGGGTTCCAAATTTTGAAAAGAGGTGTTTAATGATTAAAATGCATGCCCCCAAGTCGGACACTTGTACGCGTGCGTAGTCGTCCAAACTTGCCCGTTTAGCCGAACGGGACGGAATCTCGACGTGCGGACGCTACCACGCGACTAGTGGCGACGAGTAGGCCAACATGGACCTTTTTAATTTCATTTTAGGAGTTAAAATTTGTTATGTGCCAAAATGACTTAACCGGTTAAAATTTAGCAAAAAGCACGAAACAATCAGGATACTTGGAATGAGCAATATATCACCCTCAACTAGTAATATAAATAGTATTATTGGGCTCGGGTGTTACATCATACCCAACTACAAAAAGAATTTCGTCCTCGAAATTCCAAGAATACAAGATAGCTAACTACTGGAAAAGGTGAGGGAATTTCTGTCGGATCTCGTCTTCTCGCACCCAAGTGGATTCTCCATGCGATCGATTACCCCAAGAAACTAGTACAAGAGGGATAACCTTGTTCTTAAGAACCTTTTCTCTTCGATCCTTGATTTCGACTGGTCGCTCCTCAAAAGTTAGGTCCTCCCGTACGGTTAACTCCGAATGATCCAAGACGTGGGTCTCATCTCGGACATAACTCCGTAGTTGAGATACATGAAACACATTTTGCACTCCAGCCAATGACTGTGGTAATGCCAAACGGTACGCTACCTCTCCAACACGCTCCAATATCTCGAAGGGTCCAACGAATCGAGGACTAAGCTTTCCCCGACTTCCAAAGCGAATCACCCCTCTAGTCGGTGATATCTTCAGGAATACCAAATCACCCACGGCGAACTCTAGAGGTCTTCTTGACATGTCGGCCCAACTTTTCTGTCTGTCTTGAGCTGCCTTCATATGCTTCCTGATTGTATTCACCTTCTCGACTGTCTGTACCACCAAATCTGGTCCTAGTAACCTTCGTTCACCATCATCATCCTAACAAACCGGCGAACGGCACTTACGACCATACAACGCTTCAAACGGAGCCATCTGAATAGTCGCTTGGAAGCTATTGTTGTACGAAAACTCCACCAGGTGTAGATGATCTTCCCAAGAACCTTTGAAGTCCCACATGCAAGCTCTCAACATATCTTCAAGGGTCTGGATCGTTCTCTCTGATTGTCCATCAGTCTGAGGATGATAAGCTGTGCTAAACTTCAATCGAGCCCCCAAACTTTCTTGTAAACTCCTCCAAAAGTGCGACAAGAACCGAGTGTCCCGATCGGACACGATGCTTATCGGCACTCCATGCAATCTGACAATCTCCTGCATGTATCGCTCTGCCAAAGTCTCCGTCGATTGACCAACCCGAAAAGGAATAAAGTGAGCTGCCTTGGTCAATCGATCGACAATCACCCATACAGCATTGTTGCCCTTTGGACTCCGCGGTAAAGCTGTCACGAAATCCATGGTTATATGTTCCCACTTCCACTGAGGAATCGGAAGTGGTTGCAACAAACCAGCAACCCTTTGGTGTTCAGCCTTGACTTGCTGACATACCAAGCACTTAGCCACGAAGCGAGCAATTTCCCGTTTCATACATTCCCACCAGAAGTGCTGTCGAATATCTCGGTACATCTTTGTCCCTCCTGGATGTACAGAGTAAGCTGAACCGTGTGCCTCCCTCATAAGCTCTTCACGCACATCTCCTTTTGGCACACACACACGGCTACCATATCTCAACGAACCGTCTTCATGGATCAGTAAATCGGTTCGCAGTCCGGCTTCAACCTGCTCCCGAAACCTTTGCAGTCTAGCATCCTGCGATTGCGCTACTTTAATCTTCTCAACTAAGGACGACTGTACTTGCAACAGCATCAACTGTCCTGTAGCACGTGGAAGCACAACCTCCAAGTCAAATCTCTGAAAATCCGCAATGATCTCCCTTTGTGCGGTCAATACCTGAATTGCTGGTAACCGACTTAGCGCATCTGGCACGACGTTAACTTTTCCCGGATGGTACTTAAGATCAAGGTCGTAGTCGGCCATCAGCTCCAACCATCTGCGTTGCCTCATGTTCAACTCCTTCTGAGTGAACACATATTTCAAACTCTTGTGATCCGTAAAGACTTCAACTCTCTCGCCCAGAAGGTAGTGTCTCCAAATCTTCAAGGCGAAGATCACGGCTGCAAGCTCTAAGTCATGAGTCAGATAGTTCTTCTCATGAGTCTTCAGTTGTCTCGATGCGTAAGCGACGACTTTCCCATTCTGCATCAAAACACATCCCAATCCCTTTCCGGATGCGTCGCTTTGAATCACCAGTCCTCTTGAATTATCCGGTACGGTCAGGATAGGGGCGGTTATCAATTTCTGCTTCAACGTCTCAAAGGCCAATGCACATCCATCCGTCCAAACAAACGGTACCTCTTTACGCGTGAGCTTGGTTAACGGCTCAGCTAAACGAGCGAAGTTCTCCACAAATCTCCTGTAGTATCCGGCGAGTCCAAGGAAACTTCTTATCTCCGCAACATTCTTTGGAATAGGCCAATCTCGAACTGCTGCAATCTTTTCGGGATCAACGGCGATTCCATTGCCCGACACAACATGCCCCAGAAACTTCACTTCCTCCAGCCAGAATTCACACTTACTCATCTTCGCAAATAACTTCTCTTGTCTCAGCGTTTGCAGTGCGATCCTTAAGTGCTCAGCATGCTCCTCCGGACTCCTCGAGTACACCAGAATATCGTCAATGAATACCACAATAAACTGGTCCAAGAACGGTGAAAAGATCCTGTTCATCAAATCCATGAATATTGCCGGCGCATTAGTCACTCCGAAGGGCATCACTAAATACTCGAAATGCCCATACCGAGTTCGAAACGCCGTCTTGTAAATGTCTTCTGCTTTCACTCGGACTTGATGATATCCTGATCGCAGGTCCAGTTTCGAGAATACCCTCGCGCCACTAAGCTGCTCAAAAAGTTCTCCAATGCGAGGGATCGGGTACTTGTTCTTAATAGTCACCCGGTTCAATTCTCGATAATCAATGCACATCCTTCTCGTGCCATCCTTCTTCTTTACTAAAAGAACTGGAGGTCCCCAAGGTGAGTTGCTGCTTCGAATCCATCCCTTCTCGAGTAAGTCACCAACTTGTTTCTTAACTTCTTCCAATTCCACCGGTGCCATCGGATAATAAGATTTTGATACTGGCGCTGCACCAGGAATAAGGTCAATCGCAAACTCCACATCTCGCTTCGGCGGTAAGCCCGAAATATCTTCAAACACATCCATAAAGTCGCGGACAACTGCCGGCTCTTCATTACTATCCACTACCATAGCCGCAAGAACACTGTTTGTCGGCCTAGCCCTAAACTCGACTGGCCCGACAGAACTGCTTCCTCTAATGAAAGTAAACGCAGGGTGTCCGGGAATCTGGAAAATTACTTTCCTTGCCCTACAATCAATGTGTGCGTGGAAAGTGCCAAGAAAATCCATTCCCAAGACTACTTCATAACTGCCCGTATCAATCACCAAGAAATCTGCAAACAGCTCCCGTCCACAAACAACAACCGTACAATCTTTACATTCCTTACTAGCTATGATTTTCCCATTCCCAGTGTGTATGTCCCAGAAACTAGACAGGGTCGTGCAGGTGATCGAGTGTGTAGTTATAAATTTGGATGACATAAAACAGTGGGATGCTCCGGAATCAAATAATGCCAATGCGGGAAAACCACGAACGAGTACAGTACCTGAAACCACTTCTCCTGATGCCTTGGCTTCCTCAGCTGTCAATGTGAAAGCTCGACCCTGGTTGGGTCCTTGTGTCAGCTGCTTCTGCCCTTGGAACGGTCTCTGCGGAGGCTTCCGTATATCATCTCTCGTGCGAAGCTTCGACGGGCAAGCACCAACTGCGTGATCGGCTGCTCCACAAACCAGACAAAGTCCCAGTCTCCTTCGACACTCCTTCTGCACGTGCCCAGGTAATCGGCAGTAATCACAAGTCACGCTCTTCCTTCGATCAACGATCACAGGCTTCTTCATTGGCGCTACACCTCGACGGTCCACTGGAATACCTCTGCGCCCATGATCTCGGTTAGGCACAAATGCAGGCTTCCTGGCCGCAACTGCTGTCTGGTGAAGGTTCCCTTTCGATCCTGATAAACTCTGCTGCTCTCTGGCTGCCGTAAGAACCTGCGAGAAAGTGGTCAAACCCAGGGAGACAATCTGTCTCTGGATTTCCACATCCAAACTGCGCAAGAATCTTCGCGCCCTGTCTGCCTCCTTGGCGACTAAGGGTCCAGCGAAACGGCTGAGTCTTGTCCACTCCGCTGCATGTACATCCACAGCTGCTCCATTTTGTCTCAGCCCAATAAATTTCTCCTCCATTTCCTCCCGTGCAGTCCGCGGGAAGAACTTTTCCAAGAAACTTTTGGAGAAATCCGCCCAACTGATTGGCTTGGACAAGCGGGTCTCCTCCACAAGCCACCACTCTCGGGCGTAATCCACCAGCTGAATGCGCACCACATCAACTCTCTTGTCGTCTGGGATCTGTGCCGCAATCAGTAAATTCTCCGTGTCCACTAGCCACTGCTCGGCTGGTAACGGCTCCTCCAGACCAGTGAAAGTAGTAGGACCCAAACGTATGAAATCTGCCACGGTCCCTACTCGGTCGACTGGCTTCGCCACAGCGGTGTTTACAGACTGCTGAATAGCCTGCAAACTCTCCTGAAATGTATCCGCTTGCTGCTGGATCAGCTCAGTTTGCCTCTTCTGATTTTCCAACATCCCACGTATCACTCCTAACATGGCGGCTTCATCCACACGCCTTTGATACGTCTTGAAATTCTTATCTGCCATGGTCCTGAAATCAAAACAACCAACATTAGCATGATGATAGATTCAATATATAAATCAAGGCTAGAACTCCAAGATACTTAAATAGAGTACTGCATTGTAGCTATGCCGCGGTATCATAGCCGCAATTACTTAACTCCACCCAAGTCGCCTAAGTCCTAGAGATAACAAGAAGTTAGGTTTTCGAGTTAACAATGCAAAGTAAGTTTGCATGTCGACATGATCCGGAAGAATGATTCAAGGATGGTAAAACGGTCAAAGTGGCAGGACATGTTTCTTAATCACGGGTATCCTGATTCGTGTATCGGGTGCAGTACCCAACTACAAAGAATCAACCCAATTAACCTATTGCTCTGATACCAAAAGAACCTTGTCACGCCCCGCTTCCCAGAGTATGCAAGATTGGGCACGTGACATAGCCAACCATGCTACCTGTGGGTAGGATGTATCCGTCCACAGTCACATTACGGTTGTAGAGATATCAAGAACAGGCTAATAAGCTAATCTAATACATGTCCAACTCCATAATAACAAGAATCAATAAACAATAAGTGCGGAAGCTAATGATCCAATACAATTAATAAACAGTACGTCCCATAATGCGGGCTCACATCTGGAAATGAAATGAAAATAAATAAACTAAACCCTAAAGAACTCACAGTTCAGCCTTCTGGCTGAAGTATTCCTGCTCGGCCGTCGACAGTGGTACGGAATCTGGGCCATGCAAAACCCAGACGTCAGCGCGTCAAGACATCAAGTATATAATATAAACATGGTAATAAGCAATGCAAATATGAACATGAATAAAGCAGTACTCAGAAGTAACAGAGCAGGGTAATGTGCAATGGTGACTGAACTGTTCTATCAGGTTTCTACTCTATAGTCTATGAAACCAATTGATGAATCGTCGATGTAACTCAATAGTATCCCGTGCGTGCCCGGGACCACGGTCAAAACCCTCGGGGCTGAATCCGAGACGTGCCGCTAAGCAGTAAAAGGTAGTAGGATGGACGAGTGATGTCAGCATCAACACTCCGGAGCTAGCCAAGCCCGTAAGACTGATCAGATCAATGTATCGAACTGTTGAGTTACAAGTCGGTTTCACCTTTGATTTCCCCATACCCCCAAGCTATGTATGTCAGGTCAGGTATTCAGTAGTCAAGGACTAATGCCAACACAAAATCCGGTAAGAGTAGGTCTGTCTGGATAGACAGCAGGGATGGTCGGGTTTGCCGGCATTAGGCAGGAGATCATGAAACAAGTAATGTCATGGTACAACAGGATGAGTCGGTATGTATGTATATGTCATGTGTAGCAGGGTCAGGCCAATATGTAGTGCAATCGGTTATGTGCTCACAACAGGTGTACAATCAAATAATGAACAGCAGCAGGAAACAGTAAATAACCATATTATTCCATGAAAACACAATGATGTTTTGTATTCTCTTATTAACAGGTTCAAGCACCTTTAGGGTGCAACAATCATAGGGTGAAGCAATATCCACAATCATGATGTAATGAGGCTACAGGAATTTACACTAAGTATACTAATTGTCTCGTGAATGATTTAACAATTAAAGCAGATATGATCCAATTGTTTTATTTAGTTGAATTATAGATTGATGGTGGGTTGATTAATTTCGAGGAACTATTATAACGATTCCATGATAAGGATAACTGCAACAGTCAATTCTAACTCGTAATATAATATCAATTTCCATCATTAAGTTGTTGTCTTATATAGTATGAATTCAATTGCGTGGCAAGACTAGATCTCGCACGCTAGCAAGTTTAAGCAAGTATTCAGATACTTGCCTCGACGGTTTTGCAAACCGGAACACGGATGCGATGTCGGCAGAAAACACGATATGATAGCACGGGCCACGGATCGAGTCCCAACAGAGAACAACGGGATCACACGGACCAGGGGCACTTCGCTGGAGCGTTGGGTTCCAAAGACGGCACGGTCGGATTCCGGCAAAAACAACGGCAACGAAGTTAGCAACAATGATATGATACACGCAAATAACGACCAGCGAGGGGGATTGTACCAAAAGGAAGGACAAGGAAAACTTACAGGGAAGAAGCAGGGTGCAACCACGATGGCTCGACGGCGCTGGAACGCCGGCGAGGCAGCGACGGCGGCTGCGAAGGCCGTAACAGCCACTGGGTTCGCTGGAGAGGGGGTGCGACGAGTGGAGGAGGGTGGTGGTCGGCTCTGGTGATCGAGGGGGAAAGGAGGTGGCGCGGGAGACGTCGACGAGGGTCGTCGGCGCGATTTCCGGCGACCTGGAGGTTTGGCGTTAGGGTTCTGCTCGGGTCTGGTGGTGGTCCGGCGAGGCGACGAGGAAGGTGACGACGAAGTCGGGACGAGGAGGAAGAGAGGGAGTCGCGGGCGTCGTCGGCGACGGGAGGCGGCGTCGACGGCGGGATCCGCGGCTGAGAGATGGCATCGTCGGGGTTGGGTGCAGGCGTGGAAGAGAGCGGGAGAACGAGGGGAGGAAGGTGCGGCTAGGTCGAGGAGGTGTTGATGGCGGCGACGAGGTCACGAGGAGGTCGGCGGTGAGGTCGCGAGGAGCTAAGGTTAGGGTTTGGAGGGTTTCTCGTGGGGTTTCTTGCGATGGAGCAGAGGAAGGAGGCGGCGCGATAATATATAGGAGGAGAGAGAGAGATTGATGAGAGAGAGAGACAGAGAAGAGATTTGAGAGGCGGAGAGAGAAAAGATTGAGGTGGAGCCCATGCGCAGATTTGAGCCTCGCGATTGGCTGGGGAGGTAAGGAGGTTATGAAAAGAAATTTTAAAAAGATTTAAACGTTATCATTTTGGTAACAGAAATATTATCATGGTTTAAAATATATTTAATCAAACGGGCACTTTTGGCGCTAAATGAAACATTTCCAAATCGCGCCCAGGTTGCGCCCAAATGCTCCAAATTCAAATTATAGGATTTTAAGCGGGTTCCAATTTTTGAAAAGAGGTGTTTAATGATTAAAATGCATGCCCCCAAGTCGGACACTTGTACGCGTGCGTAGTCGTCCAAACTTGCCCGTTTAGCCGAACGGGACGGAATCTCGACGTGCGGACGCTACCACGCGACTAGTGGCGACGAGTAGGCCAACATGGACCTTTTTAATTTAACTTTAGGAGTTAAAATTTGTTATGTGCCAAAATGACTTAACCGGTTAAAATTTAGCAGAAAGCACCAAACAATCAGGATACTTGGAATGAGCAATATATCACCCTCAACTAGTAATATAAATAGTATTATTGGGCTCGGGTGTTACAATAAGCAACGTCTATATAATATATCACATATACTATATCCTGTATTCATCTCATCAATATATCAAATGATCACATCACAGATATCGCAGCATAAAACAACATATGAAATATTGGATATACTAGGATTTCCGTGTTTTATTTTAAGCCTTTATAAAACACGGATTCCACGGTCGTGGTGAATAGCAAATCCCACACCCCAAGACCCCTACGAGAGCAGCAAGCAACCCTACCAATTCTAGAGTTAGGAGACCCGGTCTCGACTCCTCGAGATGGGCTCCCACTGGACCCTAGAACCCGGTTGCTTATGCTCCCCGCCTTGGGTCTATCCTAATGCGGAAAAGTAAATAATATACAATGGTGACATCATCCTCAACCTGGAAGTGCCACAATAAAAGAATATTACATACAATGAATTTTACATGAATGAAAATGAAAAACTCTCATCTCATATAAAACCCCCTGCTATTCAAAAACGACGATCCAATATAACATATCCCAGTAACACATAACATCGCATGTCATCAACATAAGTAAATATGCGTATCCCAGTTGTCGTTGACATATAGCACCGAAACCGGCGATACACCACATATTACACTTACAGTCGCAGAAAAAAAGTGAAAAACTACAACAGTTGGAATCCGCAACCACCTTAGACATCATAAACCCAACGTATCACATACTTTGGATTTCATGCATAACCAAATGAATTCCTTAGATATCGCATGCCTAACAATTATAAACCCCGCATTTTAGTCTCGATCTCGAAAACACTTTTCAATATCAAGTCGGGCAATTCAACAAGATTCCCGACATCCTGATCGGATGTTCGTCGGAAACTTTACTAGACAGCCGCACCCCCCGATGCCGTCGACGAAGTGCACTAAAGCGAAACATCGCTGCCGCGAGCACCCGAACGGATGCTTTTGGCGACGGGGTTCTCTTACAGTCACTTGGTCGGGGCTATGGGGCATGGCTATCTATCAAGTTTACCCGGCGTGTATCCTCGTACGCTACGTGATTGCGATGGACTTTTGATCTCATCAAAACCCGTGGCAACCGATCAAATGAGACTAAACTGCTAGATTTATAACATTCAAACTAGTTATCTCATAACTATTTATGGATTCCAAATATTGTATCCCATCACATAATATCCGGATGAACGTTAAATTTTTCGATCGATTCATCAAATTCCCACAATTTCTCGGCAGCTCAACACTTGAGCACAGTTTTAGTAATACCCAAAAGATTCCACGGTACATATGAACCAGCCGTAGAAGGGTCAAACCAACGTCTCACATGTGACAACGCTAAACTACCACAAACCCTAGGGTTCAAGTAGCGGTTTTGATGGCCACATAATCGAGTTAGGGTTTACGTTCTTCTAGAGGGTCCACAGAATCACTTGCATATTTTTCCTAATAATTTAAACGTTGAAAAATGGGTTTTTGACATTTGATCAAACTTGTTAAGTTCGTCTAGACAACATGTGAATAACCCGAAACAATGTTAAAACTACGAATAAGAAATACTCCGATTTGCTTATAGTGTAAGATTACATCACATGCAAAATTAACAAAAATAAACAACACCTGAAACACCAAATCCCAGTGACTGGAACACCCCCAAAAATATTTACCCAATTCCCTATAAGAAGTCCGGCGTCGCCGGAATCCCTAGCTTGGTCGCCGGCCATTTTCCGAGGGGTGGGGGTGAATTATCTTGTGTGTACATGTGGTACCAAATACAACATTCTGCACTTGTTTAAATAATTTTTTGAACACTATTTAAAATCGACAGAAACTGGGGTTTTCTGTTTGAAGTTTCGGAGTCGTTTCAGTTTCGTAATTCAAACAAAATCTGTATTAATTTCTAGCAGGGCTCTGATACCACTGAAGGGTTACCAAAGATGGCAGCAAGGTTTTGGGAGGCATCGACTATGCCAAATTAAAATTTTGTCATTTTAGCTAACCCTAACAAGAATCGTAAACTAGAAATATACGGAAACATATACAAACACTTTGCAATAAGTAAAGAGAGCATGGAATACAACCTTTGTAGACTGGTCCTTCACTTCAATAGCTCCGTGTAGTAGTCCCCTTCGCTGCGATCGAAAACTCGGGACTCTAGAGAGGCTCCACGGAGAGACGAACATGCTTGCTTCGATGACTTCGAGGCCGAAGATGAACTACGTCGAGGAGACACTAACCCAAGCTATTTCTTCACTAGGTCATGAACTTTGTGAGGAGAACACCCTATACTAAATGGCAAGTAGTAGAGGATGATGAAGTAGGAAGGGGCTCACTTTAGAATTGATTTTCTCACACTTTTTCTCACACTTCCATTAGAGCTAGAAAGCTTATGAGGAGGAAGAAGAAGATGAAGATGAACTCAAGTCACTAATTCATCCAAATGAATTATGTAACCAAGGGTGAGTTAAGTCCTCATGCTTAACTCATGTAGAGAATTAACCAAGCTATAAGGTTAAGGGTTGGGTTAAATAATATCTTAAGGAATGACAAAAGAGTAGACTTTGTCAATGTTTCTACAAGTTTCATGAAAGCTTGACAACATTGACCAAGTCTTCTCTCTTTTGTTATTCTTTAAGCAATATATAAAACCCTAATTTAACACTAAAATGGTATAAGTCTCATACCCCCATCTTATATGTATCATCAACCATGACACAATGCATGTACACTTGCATATATCACATATACACTCATGCACAATCTAGTGAGAAACGAAATCTTAAGTGAGCTAATACTAATTAATGTAATATAATATATCAAATATATAATTATACATTAAATTATTAAATCAACACTTGATTCAATAATCCGGTTATAACCGACTAATATCATGTGTAACAACTCATCGAATCAACACTTGATCCGATAACCCGGCTATATCACATATACCCGACCAATATCACATATCACGAGAATAGAATGCAGTATCACATATCACATTAATCTCGGTCCCGCACATATCACATATGTGCTCCTACTCCGTTTCTCTTGAGCCAGGAAACCCCTGTGTAGGACTCTAAAGACTCGTCAATACGCCGGCAGAAGGTGATGATCATATCAAATACCCACAAGCCGCAAGCGGTCTGCTAAACGTAACGGCCACCCGGGTATTGAATGATCAGAAGATCAACAAGCAAGCATGCTCACACTCCTGCGAATCCAATCAGTAACACTACCGTACAGTCCGGTCTCTTCGTCTGATATGTCGCATATCTCGTTTAGGGGTGGTAAACGTCAGACCCCAGTAACTCGATAAGTCATGTCGATATGAGGCTCATAACGGGTCGAGAAACTACTGATAACACTTACCAGTATATCTCTGAAGCGGCCTTGGCCAAGGACTTCCTGTTATAGCCAATCGAGCACAACGCAACATCAACTCCCTATACCGGGAGAGATGAATCCCCTCCTATCGCTCATTGCCTCCACGTGACTGTTAGTGTATATGCCCTAGAGGCCATTACTGTATCATACTAGTTTGTATATTACTTAATGGAAGCTTGGGATATTCACAGTTGTATAGACAATCTTGCTCAAAATGGTAGTATGCTACTTGGTTTGTTTCTACTTTAATGTGTACATGTGTTTCTTTTAGTATATTACCTATACACATTAGTGGAGCCCTTAGGATCTTTGCTTGATTACCAGCGTTGTGATGGCAGTCACACTCGTGGGGGCTGGGTAATCCACAAGCACATCCTCATACAGGTCCCTAGTCGTAGGACTATCGAGACAGGGCATCGATACTCTGGAGTAGACTAGCGTATGCGCTTCTCATCCCAGCATGGGAGACGGTCTGTCCTACAGTCGTTAGTACGTCGTACTTGAGATAGTATGCGGGTGCTCGTTAGGTTATGAGTACACCGGACAGGACTCGTCGGGAACAGTTGGTTGGTACTATACCTATCTTCAGTTATCGGTTCCCAGGTGACATAAGTACATCTTAGTCCGCTGACTTGACACTGTCACTTCGCCTCGAGTGTGTTCCCACTGTACTTTGATTACTACCCTACCACGGCTCAAAGGAGTCGTGCAAACAGGTAGTAGTTGGGTGCAGTCCCGAAGCACTTGGAGGTAGTGACGGATAGACATGATTTGTCTCTCCCGGTATTGGGGGTTGATATCGCGCTATGTCTATGAGAGCCATTACACAAAGTCCCTGGCCAGGGCAAGAGAGATATACTGGTGGGTTTCCAGTGTTATCTCAGGGTGTTCTGGGCTACACTCCGACACATCTTGTACCGCTATTAGGGGACTGATGTTTACCGCCCCCTAGGCCTGCCATGCGATATTCTCAGATGAACAGACCGGACTGTACGGAGACTGTCACATTCAGGCTTAGTAGGAGTTCAGATGGGTTTCACCTCGTCAGTCTTCTTATCGGCATCTACCTGTAGGCCGTTACGCAAAGCTAGTGCCACTTGCGGTCTGTGGTTAAACCCACTGCCAGCGTAGTGTCGAGTCTTTAGAGTCCCACACAGAGAGCTATTCGCCTTTAGGTAAAAGAGTAGAGGTCCCATGGTTTTGCGACAGGATTCGGTCACATCCGCGTACTTGTGCACGGTTGGTGTCCGGGCAGTTATTACTAGCGGGCTTTGGCTTAAGTCAGATCCTAGTATACGTTTTGGGATTGGTTTTATCTCGTTTGTATTCGTCTTCCTCGGAACACGGATGCGGGTGTGTATGCACAGTTGACAGAGACAGAGGCAGAGGATTCTCATTAGGGTTGTTGACTGTTGACTTTTTCTAAACCCTAAAGTGAATAAGAAATTTGATTAGTAATAATATTAATTAAGTATTACTGTGCCATGGTTGGGTTGAAAGTTTGACTTTGTTGACTTGTTGACTTTGTTGACCGGTTGATTAGCTTGGACTTGTTGACCATCATCATTACAATGGCTATCATTTCATGGCTTAGACTTTTGCTTGCTTGTTATTCTTTAAAAAATGAGTGCATGAAAGGATAATTCCATTGACATGAACCATCACATAATATTCAATTATTATTATTATTATTATTATCATCATTTTGGATTATGAGAGAATGGTTGCAAAAGTCTTCACTCATTCTATCATTTGCTCTCTCTCTCTCATCAAAGCTCTCCTCTTCCTCTTGCTCTCCCTCCTCCTCTAGCTCAAGAAAAAAATCTCTCATGTGTTAAGAACAATTTGCCTTGGAGATAAAACCCAAAACACTTCTCTACTCATCCTAGTGTACAAGGTCTAGCAAGCCAAGTATTCTAGTTTCTTCTAGATTGGGGTTGGAGCCAAAGGTAGAAGGTTTCGGGTGGATCCATCTTCGGCATAAGGAGACGACAAGGTGAGGCCGATCCGACCACCATAAGGAGTCAAAAAGATGGAGTTCAAGTTAAGGTATAACCCCTAACATAGTAGTTAAACTCATAGTTAGGTTGCTAGATAGTTTGTTTAGCAAAGATACAGTTTTTTGAGTCCATGTTACCTCCACCGAAAAAATCGTTTTACACCATTTCCGCAACCCCGAAAGAACCGGGACGGGTAATGTGGACTTACAGTGGTATCAGATCCTAGCTAAACACTATGTAACATGTTAGCAAAGTAACTAGAAGTTCGATCGGAGAAAAAATCAAAAACATGCCCGAAATGTTAACTTTCTGCCGATTTTTATTTCTGTTCAAAAAATAATTAATCTTACACTAAAAATCGGCTCAGGGTTTTTAAAGAACATAAGAGAAAATTGGTCCACTAACTCAGTCAAAGAGCCGCGGAACCGTGGCAAGAGCTTGCTCCTGCCGTGGATCCCCGGCCGAGTTGACTCGGCTGTGGGTCAATTTTCCTGCAGTGTTCTTATAGGGGTATTTTGGGATTTTTACAATATGATTTTTCTGCCCAGATTTTCCCTAAAGGAAATTTGTGTTTTAGGGTGGTTACAAATCCGTATTTTGATCGAACTTCTATAGACTTTGGCTAATGGGTTATATCTGTGATGTGATATATGTATTGAATGTCTGCTAATCGCTATACGTCGATTAGTGGGGGTTATACATATCTGTGATCTGTAGATGGTTTGTGTATATGAATTCGTTGGATTGTCGCGGATGAATAGCCGGGGGGGTTGTGAGATGAGAGTTTTCTTTATCTTTCAATTCATGTAATTTGTAATTGATGTAATATTATTTATATGGCCGCACATCCGGGATGAGGTTGTAGCCACCATTGTATAATTTTTTTACTGTTTTTGCTCCTAGGATAGTCCCAAGGAGGGGTGCACAAACTACCGGTTACCTCGAAGTGCCGAGTGACCTACCCACGTTGTTGAGGGAGGTTGCTTCACTTCGGGTATTTGGCGGGTAGTTTGCCACACCCGTAGGGGTCTAGGGTGGGGTATTGGCTATTCATCGTGACCGTGTAATCTGCTTTTCGTTACAGGCTCGAACGAATCGCGGATTCCAAGTATATCCAAAGTATTCATCTGTGATCTGGAATGGCTATCATTACATGTGAAGAATGTATATATCTATATATGATATCTATTTAGGCATTGCTTATGTTTTGCATCAGCGCTAGTCCAGCCCCCGCTATGTGATTAGTTAAGTAACCTAACGGGTAATGATGGGGTACCGTGGCGAATGCGGATGGCATAAGCGTACGTCATATTTTCGTTGTTTTCTGCAATGGTAGGATTAAATGATGGGACACATTAAATTAATGCAAGAAAATAAACCAAATTAAAGTCGTTGGAAAAATTTCAAAAAAAACCACTCGGTTTCTTTTCAAAAACCAACTTTTAAATGCGGAGCTTAAGCCACTCCTTTTAAAAGCTATCTCGTTCCATCGATTATATCAAGTTCACTACGTTCACGGTTTTGCCAAAACCATTCGTAACCCTCCGTCATTTCATATGGATAGTCAATAGTATTCAAGCTATGTTTGTTGGCCAAAGTCAAGGCATAGTGATCGGTAGTTATTGGGTATTCATGTGCAGCATAGATAGATGCGTTGGTTTGGGACAGTCGTACTACCTTGTTGGCCAAAGTCAAGGGTAGGTACGGGTAGGTTCAAATTAACCTGGATAATGACGGGTTGAACTTGACCTGTGACTTATGATTTGTTGGCTAAAGTCATGGTCATAAGAGCATGGGGCAAAAATCCACATCGAAAGTTTCTAAAGAAACTGAAACTTGCTAGCGCTGCATACCATTTGGAGTGTGATGATTCTGGCAGGATTCCTTCAGTTTTGTCACGCGATAATATTTGGATCCCGATCCTACTGTGAGTATATGCTACTCCTCGGGAAATTTCTCACTTAACGATCAATGCTATAAACCAAGTAGGTGTCTAAAAAGGTGTTAGCGGGGCTACGCCCCCAGGGAAAAGAGGTTATTTAATTAAGGAACTTTGTGAAAGCGTTGGAAAACCTCCCTTGAAGTACCAACACTGGCCAGGCTGAACGGTTAAGCAAGTATTGTACGGTGATAATGATCCCGACTAATTCTTCCTTTTTGGTTTGAGGAGGGATTCGAGAAACAGTGGGAGCCATCCTATTTAGACAAATTAAAAACCACTCTAAACTTACAAGAGCATCATGCTAAAGTGTTTCTTCTCTCTCTCATAATTGCAGCGACCAAACATCATGACCGGACTTAAGTTACTACTAGATAAAAACATACTGACAGGGCCAAACTACAAAGATTGGCTCTGGAATGTCAAAATGGCAATCACTTATGACAAGTTGGGGTATCTCCTTACCACCAAAGCTCCCCCTGTACCAGGTCCCAAAACCTGCGTCGCGGATAAGGAAATCCGTAAGACCTAGGAAATCGACTGCGCGAAGGCCAAGTGCCTCGTGCTTGCCTCTATGGACAATGAACATCAGAGGAGGCACGAGAATATGGACCTTGAATCTATATTTCTCCATAAAGAAGAACTGTATGGAGAGCAATCCCGTATCTCAAGATACGAATTGTCGAAAAAGTAGTTTTCGGCGAGATTGGCCGTCGGATCATCGGTAGCGGAACACGTGCTTAATGAAGAGCTCGCGGACCTTGGGACCACGTTGGAGAACGAGCTCTATACTGACTTGATTCTCTAGTCCCTTCCTTCTACTTACGCCGAGTTTATCCTGAACTTCAACTTGCAAGAAAAAGAAGTTGAACTTTCAGAACTCCTCAACATGCTGAGGAGTACAGAGGCACCCTATAGAAAGGTAGGGAAACATCGACTTTGTTTGTTGGAGGACCTTCCTCTTCTAGGTCCAAGGCAAAAGCCAAGGGAAAGAAGAAGAAAGCCCCTACCAAACCAAGGGGCGGTGTTAGTAAAGTGGAAACGAAGGGAAAAGCAAAAGCAACAAAGGTAGCGGGAAAGATTGTGGGAAAGGAGGAGTGCTTTTACTGTCACAAGAGTGGACACTGGAAAAAGGATTGGACGGCTTGGAAGGCCAGAAACCAGGACCCGAAGCAAGTTGCGGCTTCGGCTTCAGGTGTGTATGTTATTGAAAACTGTCTATCAATAAACTCTACTTCCTGCGTATTGGATACCGAATCAGGATCTCATATCTGTAATTCGTTGCAGTTACTGAGAAAGTGTAGGGTTTTGAAGGCAGGTGATATGACCCTTAGAGTTGCAAAGGGAGCTGGCATGGATGCTGAATCCGTGGGGGACTATCACCTGGGATTGTCAGATGGACATGTTTTGGTTTTGCGTAATTGTTATTTTGTACCCAATGCAACTTGTAATATCATTTCTGTATCTTTATTATCTAAAGAAGGTTATGAATTTTCATTTGTAAGCAATGTTGTAAACATTCATCTTAATCAAGCTCTGATTGGGTCAGGTACATTAAGCAATGGTATATACATATTAAACCAACCACAGATTTTCAATGTCCAGAATACACACAGAAGAGAGTCTCCAGAAATCAATCATGCTTTCTTATGGCATTGTAGACTGGGTCACATCAATGAGAGAAGGTTGACGAAGTTGCATACAGAAGGATATTTGGATCCGTTCGAATATCAATCATATGCAACTTGTCAATCCTGTCTTAAAGGAAAGATGACAAAGACTCCGTTCTCTGGACACGGAGTAAGAGCGAGCGAGCTCTTGGGACTCGTACACAGCGATGTGTGCGGTACAATGTCTACACATGCGCGAAGCGGTTTTTCTTACTTCATTACTTTTACGGATGACTTTTCAAGGTACGGATATGTCTTCTTAACGAAACTTAAATCGGAAGCATTTGGAAAATTCCAGGAATACATGATTGAAGTAGAAAAACAAACCGGCAAAAGTATCAAGACACTGAGATCTGATCGAGGTGGTGAATACTTGAGTGCCGAGTTCCTGGATTACTTAAAAGAGAATGGAATTCTCTCTCAGCTTACTCCTCCATACACTCCGCAACATAACGGTGTATCGGAGAGACGGAACCGAACCCTATTGGATATGGTACGTTCCATGATGAGTAATGCTGAATTGCCGCGATCATTCTGGGGATATGCACTAGAATCAGCTGCATACCTTTTGAACCGAGTTCCAACTAAGCCTGTGCCTACCACACCATATCAGATGTGCTGTGGGAAGAAACCCTATCTTAAGCACATTAAGACATGGGGATGTCCAGCTTTTGTCAAAAAGCAGCATGCGGACAAACTCGAGGCATGCTCAGTACAGTGCAAGTTTGTGGGATATCCAAAGAACTCCAAGGGATATTTCTTCTATTGCGAAGAGGAACAAAAGGTTTTTGTTTCTCGTCATGCCCACTGCTTGGAAACTGAATTTTTGGAAAATCAGATAAGTGGGAGCGCAATAGAACTGGAAGAAATTCCAGAACCACGAGCTATTACTGAAAGCTTAGTAGAACCAGAGAGTTCGAAAGATCAGGACATTCCTACGCCGCTCCGCAGGAGTAGTAGGCAGTCTCATCCACCCGAGAGATACTACGGTTTTCTCATAGACGGGGATAGAGAGGATTGCATCATTGATAGTGATGAGCCGACTAGCTTCCAGCAGGCCATTCAGAGCGTTGACTTGGTAAAATGGCTGGATGCAATGCGGACCGAAATGGAGTCCATGTACACCAACAAAGTATGGACTTTGGACGTTGCTCCAGATGGGGTAAAACCCGTAGGATGCAAGTGGATCTTCAAGAGGATGATTGGTGTAGATGGACAGGTCGAGACCTATAAGGCTAGACTTATTGCAAAGGGTTTTCGTCAAAGACCTGGTTTGGACTATGACGAAACCTTTTCTCCAGTGGCTATGCTGAAATCCATTCGGATCCTTCTTGCCATTGCTGCCTTCCACGATTATGAGATTTGGCAGATGGACGTAAAGACCGCTTTTCTAAAGGGAAATTTAGAGGAGTGTGTCTATATGGACCAAGTAGAGGGTTTCATTCAGAATGGGAGCAGCGGAAAGGTGTGCAAGTTGCTTAAGTCCATCTATAGACTAAAGCAGGCATCGCGGAGTTGGAACATCTGTTTTAATGAGACGGTCAAAGAATTTGGCGTTATCAAAAATCCAGATGAACCATGCATCTATAGTAGATTTGTAGAAAGAATTGTCGTATTCCTCGTTTTATACGTGGATGACATTCTTTTGATAGGAAATGACATTCCTATGCTACAATCTATCAAAGAGTTCTTGTCACACAGGTTCTCCATGAAAGACCTGGGTGATGCCTCTTACATTCTAGGGATCCGGATCCATCGTGATAGATCCAAGAGGATATTAGGACTTTCACTGTCCAGGTACATCGACACCATACTGAAAAGATTCAGTATGGAAGATTTTCAAGCGCGGTAATCTACCGGCTTGTCACGTAATCACCCTCTCCAAAGAGATGTCTCCCAAGACTGATTTGGAAAGGGATCGCATATCTATTATACCCTACGCTTCTGCGGTAGGCTCTATAATGTATGCGATGTTGTGTACCAAACCAGATGTAGCTTATGCACTGAGTGTGGTAAGCCGGTATCAGTCAAACTCTTAGAAGAAGCACTGGATAGCGGTAAACAACATTCTCAAGTACCTGAGAAGGACTAAGGAGATTTTCTTGGTGTATGGGGGAAAAGACCTCCAGATCGAGGCCTTTGCTGACTCCAGCTTCCAGGGTGACAAGGATGGTTCCAAGTCCATGTCGGGTTATGTCTTTACCCTCAATAGAGGGGCGGTGTGTTGGAAGCGTTCCAAACAGGAAACAGTTGCTGACTCGACGATGGAAGCGGAATTTATCGCTATTGCTGATGTCGCAAAAGAAGCCATCTGGATGAGGAAGTTCTTAACGGAACTTCAGGTGTTTCCATCCATTGTTGATCCAATACCACTGTATTGCGACAACAATGGGGCTATAGCTTTAGCGAAGGAACCCAGGTCCCATCAGAAGTTCAGACACATATTGAGGCTGTATCACCTGATCAGGGAGATCGTGGGTCGCCAGGAGATCGTGGTTCGGAGAGTTGCTATGGAAGATAACACTGCTGATCCACTCACGAAGGCCTTACCCCAGACCCAGTTCGAGCGGCTGATCGAGATGATAGGTCTTCGATACGCTAGTACATGGCCTTAGTGCAAGTGAGAATTGTTAGTGTATATTCCCTAGAGACCATTACTGTATCATACTAGTTTGTATATTACTTAATGGAAGCTTGCGATATTCATTGTTGTATAGACAATCTTGCTCAAAATGGTAGTATGCTACTTGGTTTGTTTCTAATTTAATGTGTACATTAGTTTCTTTTAGTACACCTATACACATTAGTGGAGCCCTTAGGATCTTTGCTTGATCACCAGCGTTGTGATGGCAGTCACACTCGTGGGGGCTGGGTAATCCACAAGCACATCCTTATACAGGTCCCTAGTCGTAGGACTATCGAGACAGGGCATCGATACTCCGGAGTAGACTAGCATATGCGCTTCTCATCCCAGCATGGGAGACGGTCTGTCCTACAGCCGTCAGTACGTCGTACTTAAGATAGTATGCGGGTGCTCGTTAGGTTACGAGTACACTGGAGTAGACTCGTCGGGAACTATTGGTTGGTACTATACCTATCGTCAGTTATCAGTTCCCAGGTGACATGAGTACAGCTTAGTCCACTGACTTGACACTGTCACTTCGCCTCGAGTGTGTTCCCACTGTACTTTGATTACTACCCTACCACGGCTCAAAGGAGTCGTGCAAACAGGTAGTACTTGGGTGCAGTCTCGAAGCACTTGGAGGCAGTGACGGTTAGACAGGATTCGTCTCTCTCGGTATTAGGGGTTGATATCGCGCTGTGTCTTGGAGAGCCATTACACAAAGTCCCTGGCCAGGGCAAGCAAGATATACTGGTGGGTTTCCATTGTTATCTCAGGGTGTTCTGGGCTACACTCCGACATGACTTGTACCACTATTAGGGGACTGACGTTTACCGCCCCCTAGGCCCGCCATGCGATATTCTCAGACGAACAGACCGGACTGTATGGAGACTGTAACATTCAGGCTCAGTAGGAGTTCAGATGGGTTTCACCTCGTCGGTCTTCTTATCAGCATCTACCTGGGGGCTGTTACGCACAGCTAGTGCCGCTTGTGGTCTGTGGCTAAACCCACTGCCAGCGTAGTGTCGAGTCTTTAGAGTTCCACACAGAGAGCTATTCGCCTTTAGGCAAAAGAGTAGAGGTCGCATGGTTTTGCGACAGGGTTCAGTCGCATCTGCGCACTTGTGCACGTTTGGCGTCCGGGCAGTTATTACTGTTGGAGATAGTGCCCTCAGAGTCAATTATTGGATCACAGGCACGTGATTGTAATGATTGAGGGAGGATCTATCCCGATAGGACAATCTTACTCGAGATGATAGTATGCTCTCTGGTTTACCTTTATCATCGTGTACTACTTTAGGTGACCTGACAAGTCGCTATTACACGTTGGTAGAGCCCCTAGGATTCTTGCTTGACCACCAGCAGTATGAGGGCGATCATATAAGTGGGAGCTGGGGGTCTATAAGCATATCCTTAAATGGTCCCTAGTCGTGAGAGTTTCGAGACAGGGCATCGATACTCCAGAGTAGACTAGTGTATACAGTCGAGACCCCGACGAGGGGCGGTGGCCGGTCTCATAAGCCACTGGTGTCAGTTGGATCACCTAAGATGTATACAGGTGCTCATTGGGTTATGAGTACACCGGACAGGACTCGCCGGGAACATGCTAGTTGGTCATATACCAGACGTCAGATGGCAGTTCCCCTGGTGACATGTGTACAGGTTAGTTCATCGACCTGGGGATCGTCATTTGTCTTGTGTGAGTTCCCACTGTACTTTGATTACTACCCTACCACGGCTCAAAGGAGTCGTGCAAACAGGTTTTAGTTGGGTACAGTCCCACGCCACATGGAGGCAGTGAGCGCATCTTCAGGGGTTCGTCTCTCCCGGTATTGGGGGTGAGGTCGCGCTGTGTCTTGGAGAGCCATTACACGAAGCCCTCGGCCGTGGCAAGGAGATTTACTGGTAGGTATTCCAGTAGTATCTCAGGGTGTTCTGGGCTACGCTCCGACACGACTTGTACCGCTTTTGGGGGTCTGACTTTTACCAACCCCCTAGGCCCGCCATGCGATACTCATAGAGGAACGGACCGGACTGTACGGATATTGTCACTGACAGGCTCAGTAGGGTTGTCAGGCTGAGTTCGCTCACAGACGTCCCTTTTTGTCAATACCTGGTAGCCCGTTACGTATTGGCTTATACCTCTGACGTGCTAGTGGTTAAATCCACAACCAAGGTATTGACGAGTCTTTAGAGTCCCCCACATTCAGTTACTCAGCTTTCGGGCGAAAAGTTGTCGAGGCCGTATGGAGATATGGTAAGGTCCGATCAGATACGTGCGGTATTGCACGGATCAGGATCGGACAGTTTGTACTATAGGTCGTATGGATATATGGCAGGGTTCGATCAGATACGTGTGGTATTGCATGGATCAGGATCGAACGGATATTACTAGCCGGCTTTGGTTTAAGCCGGATCCTAGTATAGTACAGTGTAGATTTTGTCTCATTGCATTTGTATTTCGGTCGGAATACAAATGCGGGTGTATGCACAGTATCGGGGTTTTCCTGTAATTTATTACGGGACTAGTTTTCTGGAGTTGCCAGTTTGTTTTCCGTTTCGGCCAATTTCCTTTGTTTCGTTCATTGGCCGAAGAATGGTGGAGGAGGGCTTATTTGCATTGTTGCAAATAAGTGTTTGTGGAGGGGGTTCTTTGCATCTTGTTGCTTCATGATGACTTCACCATCATTGATTTGTTTTGACTCCATCATGGCTTGACTTTTAAAGTCATGATTGTTGATGATGATGAGGGGTGAGGTTGGTGGAGTGTTTGGTTTATGTTTGTGATGATTTCGTTTCATATGATAACCATTCCTCTCTCTCTCTCTCTTGCATGATATGAGTATGGCTCCCATTATTTTTGATACACATCCACTTTCTCATTCTCCCCATTCCACAAGCCATGGTCGGCCTAGTCATGAGGGGGCTGTCCAAATTTTTGGGAGTTGGTTTTTGCTTCATTTCATGCTCCAAAAATCCCCAAGTCCCTCCATATAGTTCTTGTATCATTCCTCCTCCAAAATGGCAATCTCCATGAACCCCAAAGTGTGACTTGAGTACTACACATTCTACAGCAAACCTTGGGCACGTCGACTAGCCAGCTTCGTGCCCGAGTTGCCTCGGCATTGAGGTGGGAGCCCGTAAAAGATGTAGGCGATGTGGTGCGCTTCCGGCGACGAGGTGGAGACAGGACATTCCGCGGGAGATCGGGATGACGACGAGAAGACCGGAGGACTTGGATCAGTCGGTATATCTCTCTTCCCCTTCTTGTAGTTAGCTAGGACTAGTTAATGGTTCGATCCGGGTATTAGTGCACGGCGGTTTGCCAGTTCAAGTAAAATTTAAAGTTTATCACCGCTTCCGCATTTGGCCGTCGGATTGACGGCCGGGGCACCGCCGTGCACTTACAGTGGTATCAGAGCCTCGCCATTAACCTAGTCTAGCTTTGTGTAATGTGTTTACATTTCCGATCGACCAAAATTCCAAAATCTGCATTTTAGTTCACATCAGTTTTCTGTTGAAAATTTTTGGTGTCGAATAATTTTTCATGTTACAGAAAAATGATCTACTAGAAAAAATAAGAGTTCTGTGAAAATTCGATGCAATAACTCCACTGTAGGAGCGCGGAACCGCGGCCAAACACACCTTTGGGCCGCGGTTCCGCCGCACTATTTTGGGTTCCCTGCACCAAATTTCTACAGTATCTTTCTGGGGTGAAAATCGGGGTTTTGGAATAATAACATTGGGCCCAGAATTTCTTGATCTGCTACAGTAGTACTTGGGGGCCCACATGTTAAAATTTGATCGATCGGATATTTTAAATACATTTTTTCACAGTATTTACATTATATCTGCGACCGTGAATGTCACTTGATCGGTAAATCCTGTCTAACTGCTATAGCCCGGTTAGACGGATTTGCGTACGTGACTTTCACGTTGATGTTATGTTTTTGCTGTGATGTTGCGGATCGGTCGTGGGGGATAGCCTGGATGCAATGCTAGTATAGTTGTGGTTGTATTATGAACATTTGATATTGCGGGGCGAGCGTCCGACATGTGGACTGCCGTCACTGCCTGTTTGTATTATTATTTTGGGGCACGGCCAGGTTGCTGTCGATGTACCCGTTGTATGTATATTTTACTTTCTGTACTAGGATTACCCCGCGGAGGGGTGCACGGATAGCCGGGTTCTGGAGGGCAACAAGCCCGCATCTTATGGCATTGAGACGGAGGGGGCTTCACTCTAGGATTGGCGGGCTATTCGCCGCACTCGTAGGGGGTACAGGTTGACCCAGGAGGGGTGCCCAAGTTACCGGATTCCGTGAAGTGCTGGGTGGTCCATTCACTTTGCTGAAGGGGGCTGCCTCGCTTCAGGTTTTGGCGGGTAACTTGCCGCGTCCGTAGGGGTCTAGGATTTCTTTGCACAGGCTATCCACACGACCAGGGGAACGTCGGGTTTCAGTAGTGGCTCTGTGAAACCCGGGGATCCTAGATATCTGTATTGTTTCTGTGATGCTGTACATTTCTGTGATGTTGCATTTTTTATCACGCCTTGAGCGAATATAAAATATTGGTATAAAGATTAGTAGATGTTGTATATGTTTTGCATCCGCGCTAGTCCAGTCCCCGCTCTGTCGTTAGTTAGCTAACCTAATGGGTAATGACGGGACCCAGTGGCAAATGCGGATGGCATATACGTACATCAGTATATTTTCGTTCTTTTTGGTGTGATCAATTGATGGGACTGCATTGATTCGGATCAATGCAAGTTAAAAACAAACCTAATCTGATGTTGTTGGAACACTTTTCAAAAAGCTGTTATTGCAATGACGTTCACTTTTGTTTTGCATCGTGATATTCAGTTGGAATATCCTGCTCCTCAGTCGACGAGGCAAGGGCCGAGATCCCTTCACCGGGAGTGACCCCTTGGACAAAAAGTTTGCGTCAGGGCATTAACTTCACTATAGCCGATTACTTTTGCTTTGCACCGTGGTATTCAGTTGGAATATCCTGCACCTCATTCTATGGGGAAAGAGCCGAGATCCCTTCACCGGGAGTGACCTCTTTAGCAACGGTTTTCGTCACTATATTTTTAAAAAGGCTATCCGTTCCTTCGACGATATCAAGTTCATTACGTTAAAGGTTTTCGCCAGAAACCATTCATAGCCCTCCGTCATTTCAGTTAAATATTCGGTAGTATTCAAGCTATGTATTTTGACATCACGCCAAGGCATAGTGATTGGTAGCTGCCGGGTATTTATCTGTTGCATAGATAGATGTGTTGGTTTGGGACAGTCGTACTACTATTTTGGCCTACGTTAAGGGTATGTACGGGTGGGTTCAAATTAACCTGGATAATGACGGGCAGAACTTGACATGTGACTTATGATATTTTGACCTCACGCCAAGGTCATAAGAGCATGGGGCAGAAATCACATCGGGAGTTTCAAAAGAACTGAAACTTGCCAGATATGCGCATACCTTCTGGAGTGTGATGACGTGAGCGGATTCCGTCACGTTATCATGCGATGATAGTTGGATCCCGATTCCCACTGATGAGTTGGTTTACTCCTTGGGTGATCCCGACTAATTCTTCTTTCAGGTTTGGAGGAGAATTTGACGGTACAGTGGGAGGTTTCCAGATTAGATAAATTGGTAACCATTCTGATCTAGGTTAGAGTGCACGTTGAGTGTTTCTTTTCTCTCTCTCTTTGGCAGCGACCATTGACCCGACCCTAAGACTATGACTCAGTGATCAAGTTGACCGAACCTTCTTAAACACTGGCTTTTGGATTGTCAGAATTGCAAACCTCATTGCCACTCCTGCTTTTACCCTTTTCTCCAGGACACCCCGTATTACTACGAACGTCCACTTCCATTGGACAAAACCATCGTATGGTTAGATACGAACTCGAAGGAATTTATTCGAGGATGGTTTCAGGTTCTGGAGGAAACGGATAGGACTATTCAGTTGTCTTTTCCTTTTACCTTCTCTCAGGTTACGAGTACTCCTTGGTTTAGGAGATAGTACACCTATTACGCAAATTTGATAGTCTTCTTCCAAACCATAGGCAGGTGCCGACCGGTAGGGAATGAAGAAAACTAATTAGCATAACGATGGTGTGCAGAATGTATTAAGTTAAGACAAAGCAAGGGATTAGTAAGAGGGCAAAGTAAATTGCGACTGATATTCACGACCAAACCAAGTATTTCATTACCACTCCCACTTCACCTTTGTATTTCTCCAGGACACTCCGTATCACTGCGAAGATCCACAGTTTATTGGATACTCCATCGTATGGTTATATACGAACACGAAAGGAACTTGTTCCAGTTCGGGGATGGATTCTGGTTCAGGAGAAATAGGAATAAGGTTTATTCGGTTGTCTTTTATCCTCACCTTCTCTCGCATTGCGAGTGTTCCTAGGATTAGGACAGTACACCCATTATGCTTATTGGATAGTCTTCTTCCAAACCATAGGCTGTTGCCGAACGCTAGGGAAGGAAGAAAACCATTTGGCCTAAAGGGGTGTGCAGAAGGTAATGACTAAAGACATATGAAGGGATTTGGAGAGGTGGAAAAGAACTATACGGTTACAGTCGTGAATCTGGAAGAGGCATTACTAGGAATATCGGGATACCCCATCGAAACATTCAAATGTTTCAGTCTCACTGAGTATTGTTAAAGGAAAACTGATTTCCCGATTAGATACTTACTCCAGGGTATGTATTTACCAGGTATGATTCTCACATCTGTATGGTTTTACAGATGATGAGTGGGAGTAAGTTATTGGAAATTGGGTGATCATCCTCATTATATCGGGATTCGTTGTAATCGGTGATATTTGAGGAAGTGACCTGGGTTGTTTGCCGGACGGCAAATATTTGGTTTTGAATATCCGCTGTTATGCACCAATTTCAAATTGATATTTCTGTACGTCTATTTTCATAGAGTGAGACATACCTTTTTGAAATTATGTCTGTGACGTTTACCTATATCAGTGGATGGTTAGGTAAGGAGCATTAAACAGCGGTGTAATTCTTCTTAACCATAAGTACAGTTTTCAACCTATGACACACAGTGAATGAGTTATCAGACTCAAGGGACTTATACAGAGTATTGTATGTTGTCCAGGGTCCATTAGGACAAAGGGGTTGGTCCTCGTACTATATTCGGTTTACTTATGACTTCTCTAGTTTTTAGACAAGTGTTTCGTGGAAACACAGGGTCCGAATTTTGAGAAGTTATAGGTATTTGAATAGAGTAGAGAACCGGTGTAGCAAGTATCGGGATTCTTCAAAGAGTTCGAAGATGTAGATACTTGTGTATGGTATTCAGTTCATAGTAGTGATTAAAAGATCTTGCTTCTCTTTCAGGTTACTCATGATTGGAAGTATTCCTAAGTTGAGTAACTCTGATCGGCCTTCTTCCATTTTGTTGACATGCACTAGATATAGCTGCATGATTTGAATCTGGTTCAATTAAATCAGTGCCACTGGTTCTATATTGGATATAGAACAGTTCATATCTTAACGGTGTTAAGGTACGGGGAGTTGTCCGGCTTATGATTAAAACCAGACACTGGACAACTCAAGGCACGTTTCTGTAATGGCTATTTGTGGGTTGACCCAGGCTATGACGAGGGTTGACTTTCTACCATCTGGATGAACAATAGCAATATTGTTCTAGACTCGCCACAGTTTTATTTAAAAAAATGGATTTTTTCAGAAAACAGTAGTGGGAGTATGGTAGAACTGGAAGTGATTCCAGAACCACAAACGATTACTGAAGATTTGATAAGGAACCTAAAGATTCAATCTGGATTGACATTCCATTGGCCACTTCGCAGTTTTGCTGGGTAACATCAGGCACCCGAGAGGTACTCCGGTAGCCTCAAGGACGGTGACAGGGAAGTTCTTGTTTACCCACAATTACCATTGTTGTTGTTCCAGGCTGCGAGACCCGGCGGGAGGATGAGTATAGCGTCGTTCTAAACTAGTTTTGGAAGTGTACGTCTATATGACTCTGCCAGAGGGTTGTCGTAGTCAGTGGGAGCAACGGAAGCATGGTGGACATGTGGCTTATGTCTATTTATAGACTAAAGCAGACATAGCGGAGATAGATCATCTATTTCTGATGTGACAGCCATAGGTTTGACTTCATCAGAATAGGGGATGGATCTGTTGAGAAGGTAGTAGGGTGTGATGTCATGGTATTTGGATGACATACACAGAGTGGGAAAAGAAACTCCTATACGACGACCGGTTATACTTTGGTCGTCACACAGTGGTTTCTCCATAAAGGAAATGGATTTTATATCAGACATACTGGTTACTAGATATATGGTTTTAGATCTAGATTTGGGTGGTTTCCCAATTAAGGGTACTAAGACAGCATTCTAAGAGTATTTAGAATGGACGACTCCTAGCACGGTAGTGTGCCTGCAGGTAAAGGAGTCATCCTCTCTAAAGGTGTCTTATAGACTAAAGGGGAGAGGGATGCGCATGATTGACAGATCACTTGCTCAGGCAATTGAGTCAATTATGAGATGTCAAGTACCACACCAGATGTTGTTCTTGCACTAGATGCAATAGGTTGATATTGATCCTGTCCTAGAGAAGCAGTTCGAAGCAGTTTTAGAACATAAGTGGATGTTCTAGGGATATGATAACGACAGCCTCATTCGGGAGACAGTTATAATTCCAGGCTTCCAAGGTGACATGGACGACAAGGAGGTTGTCAGAGTTATATTTTTCCTTCTAACGAAAGGCAGTATTTTGGACAGGTGATCCAAGGCAATACTGAGGGAGGCATGGCGCAAGATACTGATTAAGTTCAGTTGACGATACAGTCTAAGAAGTTTGGATTTGGAGTTCATTTATGAGCTAGGTCCCATCAGACATCCAGACACATTCTAAGACAGGTATTGCTCATTTCGGGAGATGGCTTTCTCCGCGAACTTGAGATTTAGAAAGACATAGAAAGAAACATCAAGGCGGATCCACTCACTGAGGTTATTCCTCGAACGCAGTAGTTTCGCAAACAAGCTTTGTGAGACTGACTAGTAGAGGAGTTGGGTGTTCGGTATCACACGGGCTGTGAGTATGCGACATCGCAATAATTAGCCTTGAGTGCAAGTGAGAGATTGTTGAAGATAGTGCCCTCAGAGTCAATTATTGGATCACAGGCACGTGATTGTAATGATTGAGGGAGGACCTATCCCGATAGGACAATCTTACTCGAGATGATAGTATGCTATCTGGTTTACCTTTATCATCGTGTACTGCTTTAGGTGACTTGACAAGTCACTATTACACGTTGGTAGAGCCCCTAGGATTCTTGCTTGACCACCAGAGTATGAGGGCGATCATATAAGTGGGAGCTGGGGGTCTATAAGCATATCTTTAAATGGTCCCTAGTCGTGAGAGTTTCGAGACAGGGCATCGATACTCCAGAGTAGACAAGTGTATACAGTCAAGACCCTGACGAGGGTCGGTGGCCGGTCTCACAAGCCACTGGTGTCAGTTGGATCACCTAAGATGTATACAGGTGCTCATTGGGTTATGAGTACACCGGACAGGACTCGCAGGGAACATGCTAGTTGGTCATATACCAGACGTCAGATGGCAGTTCCCTGGTGACATGTGTACAGGTTAGTTCATCGACCTGGGGATCGTCATTTGTCTTGTGTGAGTTCCCACTGTACTTTGATTACTACCCTACCACGGCTCAAAGGAGTCATGCAAACAGGTTTTAGTTGGGTACAGTCCCGAGCCACATGGAGGCAGTGAGCGCATCTTCAGGGGTTCGTCTCTCCCGGTATTGGGGGTGAGGTCGCGCTGTGTCTAGGAGAGCCATTACACGAAGCCCTCGGCCGAGGCAAGGAGATTTACTGGTAGGTATTCCAGTAGTATCTCAGGGTGTTCTGGGCTACGCTCCGACACGACTTGTACCGCTTTTGGGGGTCTGACTTTTACCAACCACCTAGGCCCGCCATGCGATACTCATAGACGAACGGACCGGACTGTACGGATATTGTCACTGAAAGGCTCAGTAGGGTTGTCAGGCTGAGTTCGCTCACAGAAGTCCCTTTTTGTCAATACCTGGTAGCCCGTTACGTATTGGCTTATACCTCTGACGTGCTAGTGGTTAAATCCACAACCAAGATGTTGACGAGTCTTTAGAGTCCCCAATATTCAGTTACTCAGCTTTCGGGCGAAAAGTTGTCGAGGCCGTATGGAGATATGGCAAGGTCCGATCAGATACGTGTGGTATTGCACGGATCAGGATCGGACAGTTTGTACTATAGGCCGTATGGATATATGGCAGGGTTCGATCAGATACGTGTGGTATTGCACGGATCAGGATCGAACGGATATTACTAGCCGGCTTTGGTTTAAGCCGGATCCTAGTATAGTACAGTGTAGATTTTGTCTCATTGCATTTGTATTTCGGTCGGAATACAAATGCGGGTGTGTATGTAGGGTTCCTAGGCACCCTAATGAGGTCTCACAAGGCATCAACCATGCCAAATTAAAATTTTAACGGTGCCGAGAGACCCGACTACGGATCGATAACTAGATGTCTAGGCGAAAAAGAACTAGTTAACAAATTAACTAATGAGAATACGGAAATACAACCTTTGTAGATCCGGTGCTCCATCTCCATAGCTCCGCAACGAAGTCGTCTCCGCTGTCCAAAAGGAATCCGGGCTCTAGCGTCGTCTTCATCGGAGAATGGGTGGGCTAGGTCGTCGATGTCCAAGCCGAAGATGATCTACGTCGAGGCATCGATGAATCAAGCTCCACCATCACCAAGTCATGAAACTTGTGAAGGAAACACACTCTACTACTTGGCAAGAGGTAGAGGATGAAGAAATAGGAAGTGGGTAGACTTTAGAATTGGATTTCTCACTCATTTCCATCACTTGCCATTGATGGGGCAAGCTTTCTTCACTTGAAGAATGAAGAAGAAGAAGGAAATAGTTATGATAAGTTAAATTAAAAATGAAAAGTAAAAAGAATACTTATCATAATTTTAACTAGAGTCAAGTGTAGAGAATGAATCATGGTTAGTGGGAATGGTTAGGGTTAAGGATGAGATAAGAATGGTTGACTTGATCAAAGTATCATGAAGCTTCAACTAAACTCCAAATAAAGCCACCATTCTTTTCTTCTCTTTTCCAAAATGAATAAACAAATTAATAAATGAATAAATAAAGGAAATGAAACCCTAACCATTCTTTTAACCATGGTTTAATTCTTTGCACTTAACCAAGTAAACATGTTGTAAGTCTACGCTAGCGCCCCGGCCGTCTACAGACGCCAAATGCGGAATAAAACTTTTTAAACTGGCGCTATCGTATACTTTAACCCGGATCTGCCATTATTGCTAAACTAACAAACTGTAAAGAGTGTAGAAAGGTTATACCGAACGATCCGAGTCCTTCGTTCTTCAACCATCATCCCACGCTCCGTTGCGGCTGCTCCGATTTCGTCGATGTGCGATATCCTCGTCGAGGTGGCACCACATCAGCGATTCTTTAAACGGGCTCCCGCCTCTGACTTGAGGCAACTCGATCGTCAAGTTTGCTAAAAGAGACGACCAAGAATTGATGTAGAGAATGAGTAGATGACTTTGTCTTACTTCGTCCAAATCCGTGGACGATCGGTTAATGAAGTTGCCGTGGAAATCGGGTGATGGAATGAAATGAACTGTAAAATTCCATACACCCCGAATACTATCATAATCTTTTCTAACCAAAATGAAACATCAAGTGAAGTGAGGAGGAGAGAGAGGGCCGGCCACTTTATAGAAGAAGGGAGGTGACCGTAGGAGCAAGTGGTGACCCTAAGATGAAGCTTATCATGAAGAAAATATCTTAAGGAAAACAAAAAGCTTTAATAACAAAGCATAAAGATCTTAAGCAAAACAAGAATGTAATGAAATCAAAGCATGAGTCACTTAGCCTTGTCACAAATTCTAGAACCTTCTAGAACCTTCTAGAAGCACGACTCACTCTCATCCAAGAAAAGATAAATCCGCCTTTAACCAAATGTTAAAAGACGGCTGATAGAAAACTGGAAACTGGCAACTTCCAAAAGTGATCCTGAAACGAATTTCAGGACAACCCCGAAACTGTATAAATATACCCGCATTTGTATTACGACCGAATACAAATGCAACTGAGACAAAGATATTATACCTACTCAATATAATACTCGGATCCGGCTTAAACCAAAGCCGACCAGTATCATCTGCCCGAAAACTGACACGTGCGTAAACGCACGTGCATTTTCCGAACCCTGCCATAAAACCATACGGCCTCTACAACGTTTCGCCCGAACTTGGGAAACTGTCTGTGGGGGACTCTAATGACTCTTCAGTACCCTGGCAGTGGGTTTAACCACAAACCGTCAGCTGTACTAGCTATGCGTAACGGCTGCCCACGGACTGACCTCAAGGGAGATGGATGAGCAAACTCAAGGGTGGCCGATGAATGAACTCATCCAGAAAACCCTACCGAGCCTAACAGTGACAATGTATATACAGTCCGGTCCGTTCGTCAATGAGTATCGCATATCCACCTAGGGGGCTAGTAACGTCAGACCCCTAGAAGCAGTATAAGTCGTGTCGGAGTGTAGCCCAATAACACCCTGAGATACTACTGGAGTACCTACCAGTAAATCTCCTACCATGGCCATGGATTTAGTGTAATGGCTCTCCTAGACACAGCACGACCTCACCCCCAATACCGGGAGAGACGAATCCCCTGCCGATCCGCTCACGTGCCTCCATATGGCTCGGGACTGTACCCAAAAGCTACCTGTTTGCACGACTCCTTTGAGCCGTGGTAGGGTAGAAATCAAAGCACAGTGGGAACTCACACGAGACAAATGACGACCTCAGGTCGATGAACTAACCTGTACACATGTCACCTGGGAACTGCTATCTGACGATAGGTATAGTACTAACTAGCAGATTCCCGGCGAGTCCTGTCCGGTGTACTCATAACCCAATGAGCACCTGTATACATCTTAGGTGATCCAACTGACACCAGTGGCTTGTGAGACCGGCCACCGCCCCTCGTCGGGGTCTCGACTGTATACACTAGTCTACTCCGGAGTATCGATGCCCTGTCTCGAAACTCCCACGACTAGGGACCACAATTAAGGATATGCATATAAACTACCCAACTCTCACGTATATGATCGCCATCAAACTGTTGGTAGTAAAGCAAGATCCTAAGGGCTCTATCAAAGTGTAACATGCAATCAGTCACCTGAACATGTACACGACTGATAAAGGCAAACCAGATAGCATACTATCATTTCGAGTAAGACTGTCCTACCGGGATAGGTCCTCCGCAATCATTGCAATCACGTACCTGCGATCCAATAATTGACTATGAGGGCACTATCTCCAACAATCTCCCACTTGTACTCAAGGCTAATTATTGCGATGTCGACTACTCACAGCCCGTGTGAAACCGAACATCCAACTCCTCTACTAATCAGTTTCACAAAGCCCGTTTGTAAAACTATTGTGTTCGAGAAATAGCCTCAGTGAGTGGATCCGCCTAGAAGTATCTTTCTATATCTCTCTTAATCTCAAGTTCGCGGAGAAAGCCATCTCCCGAATTGAGTAGTACCTGTCTTAGAATATGTCTGGATATCTGATGGGACCTTAGTTCATAAATGAACTCCATATCCAAACTTCTTAGACTGAATGGATCACTGAACCTAATCAGTATCCGGCACCATGCCACCCACAGTATCCTCTGGAACCACCTGTCCATAATACTGTCCCTCGTCAGAGGGAAAACTAAAACTCTGACAATCACTCTGTCATCCATGTCACCTTTGAAGCCTGGAATGATAACCGTCTCCCGAAAGAGGCTGCCGTTATCAAATCCGTAGAACATTTACTAATGTTCTAAAACTGCTTCCTTATGTTTCTCCAGGATTGGATTAATACAAACTTATTGCATCTAGTGCAAAAACAACATTTGGTGCGGTACTTGACATCTCATGATTGACTCAATTGCCTAAGCAAGTGATCTGCCAATCATGCACATCCCTCTCCCCTTTAGTCTA
Source organism: Agapanthus africanus (assembly GCA_030015575.1). Taxonomy (NCBI): domain Eukaryota; kingdom Viridiplantae; phylum Streptophyta; class Magnoliopsida; order Asparagales; family Amaryllidaceae; genus Agapanthus; species Agapanthus africanus. Next base: position 406,912,765 of record CM057340.1, read on the forward strand.
TACGACACCTTTAGAGAGGGTGACTCCATCACCTGCAGGTACACTACCATGCTAGGAGTCAACTATTCTAAAAAACCATTAGAATATCTGTCAAAGTACCCACATTGGGAAACTACCCAAATCCAGATCTAAAACCATAGATCTAGAAACCAGAATGTCTAATATTATATCCATATCCTGTCTGGAGAAACAACTGTGTGACGAACAGAGTACAACCGATCGTAGTATAGGAATTTTACTTCCCACTATGTGTATGTCATCCAGATACCATGACATCAGACCCTACTACCTTCTTAACAGATCCATCCCTTATTCTGATTGAAGTCAAACCCATGACTGTCACACCAAAATTAGATGATCTATCTCCGCTATAACTGCTCAAGTCTATAAATAGATATAAGCATCTTGCCCACTATACTTCTGCTGCTCCCACTGACTACGACAACCCTCCTACCGGGTCTCATATCCTGGAACAACAGTAGTGTCAAGTCTTGGTAGATAAGAACCTCCCTGTCACCGTTCTTGAGGCTACCGAAGTACCTCTCGGGTGTTTGAGGTTACCCACCAAATCTGCGGAGTGGCTATTGGAATGTCAAACCTGATTGAATATATAGGTCCTATTAAATTTTCTGTAATCGTTCGCGGTTCTGGAATCACTTCCAGTTCTACCATACTCCCACTACTGTTTTCTGAAAAAGATCTATTTTACTAAAACTGTGGCGAGTCAAGAACAATATCACTATTGATCTTCCAAATGGTAGAATATCAACCCTCGTCATAGCCAGGGTCAACCCACAAATAGCCATTACAGAAACGTGCCCTGAGTTATCCAGAGCCTGGTTTTAAGCATAAGCTGGACAACTCCCCGTACCTTAACATCTTTTAAGGTACGATCCATTCTATATCCAATACAGAAACTTTGGCACTTATTTAATTGGAACCATATTCAAATCATGCAGCTGTCTCCAGTGCATATCACTTTAATGGAAAAAGGCTAATCAGCATTACTCAACTTAGGAATCCATCCAATTATGTGTAACCTGAAAGAGAAAATACGTTTCTCAAAACCATCACTATTATCTGAATACCAATCACAAGAATCTACATCTTCGATCTCTTTGAAGAATCCTGATACTTGTGATACCTGTTTCTCTACTTTATTCTTATACCCACAACTTCTCAAAACTTAGACCTTGTATTTCTACGAAACACTTGCCTAAATACTAGAGAAGTTATAAGTAAACAGAACATAGTACGAGGACCTACCCCTTTGTCCCGAAGGACACTGGACAACATACAATACTCTGTATAAGTCCGCTGAGTTAAACAACTCAAAAACTGTGCGTCGTAGGTTGAAAACTGTACCCTGGCGATTTCCTCAAATATCACCAATTACAACGAATTCCGATATAATGAGGATGATCACCTAATTCCTAATATCTTACTCCCACTCATCATCTGTAAAACCATACAGATATGAGAATGAAACCTGGTAAATACATACCCTTGGAGTAAGTGTCTAATCGGGAAAACAGTTTTCTTTAACAATGCACTGAAACATGAAAAATGTTTCGTAGGGGTATCCTGGTATTCATAGCAATGCCTCTTCCATAATCCAATTCATGACTTCAACCGTATATTTTATTGCCATCTCTCCAAATCCCTTTATTTGTCTTTAGTCGTTACCTTCTGTACACCATCGTTAGGCTAAATGGTTTTCTTCCTTCCCTACCGTTCGGCACCAGCCTATGGTTTGGAAGAAGACTATCCAGTAAGCATAATAGGTGTACCCTCCTAAACCAAGGAGTACTCGTATCTCGAGAGAAGGTGATGATAAAAGACAGCTGAATAATACCTTATTCTTTTAAAGGTGAAATAGTAGTGGCGATGAAGTACGCGGTTTTGGTCGTGAATGATATCAGTCGCAATTTACTTTGCCCTCTTTTTAATCCCTTTATTTGTCTTTACATATTACCTTCTGCACACCCTTCTTAGGCTAATTGGTTTTCTTCATTCCCTACCTTTCGGCACCTGCCTATGGTTTGGAATAAGAATATCCAATAAGCGTAATAGGCGTACTCTCCTAAACCAAGGAGCTCTCGCAACCTGAGAGAAGGTGATAATAAAAGACAACTGAATAAACCAATTCTATTTCTCCTGAACCTTGATCCATCCTCGAAGAAGTCCCTTCGAGTTCGTATATAACCATACGATGGATCTATCCAATGGAAGTGGATATTCGTAGTAAAACGGGTGTTCTGATAAATGCAAAGGGTAAAAGAAGGAGTGGCAATGACTTATGCAACATAGACAATCCAAAAGCCAGTATTTTAAGAAGGTTCGGTCAACCTCGTCACTGAGTCATAGTCTAGGGTCGGTCAAAGGTCGCTGCCAAAGAGAGAGAGAGAAAAGAAACACTCTGCGTGCACTCTAACCTAGATCAGAATGGTTATCACTTTATCTAATCCGGAAACCTCCCACTGTCCTGTCAAATTCTCCTCCAAACCTAAAGAAGAATCAATCGGGAACACCCGAACAGTAAACCAACTCATCAGTGGGAATCGGGATCCAACTCTCATCGCATGATAACGTGATGGAATGCATCCATGTTACTCATACTACAGAAGGTATGCGCACACTTGGCAAGTTTCAGTTTCTTTAGAAACTCCCGATACGATTTTTGCCCCATGCTCTTATGACCTTGGCGTATGTCAACAAATCATAAGTCACATGTCAAGTTCTGCCCGTCATTATCTTGTTAATTTGAACCCACCCGTACATACCCTTGACGTATGCCAACAAGGTAATACGACTGTCCCAAACCAACTCATCTATCTATGCAACAAATGAATACCCAGCAGCTACCAAACACTATGCCTTGACGTATGCCAACAAACATAGCTTGAATACTACTGACCATCCATAAGAAACGACGGAGGGCTACGACTGGTTTTTGGCGAAAAAACCTTTAGCGTAGTGAACTTGATATCGCTGAAGGAACCTGATAGCTTTTTAAAATATAGTGGCGAAAACCTTTTGCTAAAGAGGTCACTCCCGGTGAAGGGATCTCGGCTCTTTCCTCGTGGAATGAGGTGCAGGATATTCCACTGAATACCACGGTGCAAAGCAACTTGAAATCGACTATAGTGAAGTTATTACCCTGACGCAAACTTCTGCCCAAGGGGTCAGTCCCGGTGAAGGGATATCGGCCCTTGCCCCGTCGAATGAGGTGCAGGATATTCCACTGAATACCGCTATGCAAAGCAAAAGGAAACGTCTTTGCAATAACACCTTTTGAATTTGTTCCAACAACTAAAACAGGTTTATTTTAACTTTGCATTGATCAGAATCAACGCAGTCCCATCAATGAATCACACCAGAAAAGAACGAAAATAAAATGTACGTATATGCCATCCGCATTCGTCACTGGGTCCCGTCATTACCCGTTAGGTTACTTAACTAACGACAGAGCGGGGACTGGACTAGCGCGGGTGTAAAACATATACAACATCTAATAGTATATAAACCAATATACATAATCGCTCCAGGCGTGATAATATGCAACATTACAGAAAAAGTAATAAGCATCACAGAACAATACAGATATCTGGGATCCCCGGGTTTCACAGAGCCGCTGCTGAAACCCGACGTTCCCCTGTCGTGTGGATAGCCTGTGCAATGAAACCTAGACCCCTACGGGTGCGGCAAGTTACCCGCCAAAACCTGAAGCGAGGTAGTCCCCACAGCATAGTGAATGGAACACCCGGCACTTCACGGAATCCGGTAGTTTGAGCACCCCTCCTTGGATCAACCTGTACCCCCTACGAGTGCGGCGAATAGTCTGCCAATTTTAGAGTGGGGCCCCTCTGCCTCTCAAAGCCATGAGATGCGGACCCGTTGCCCTCCAGAACCCGGCTATCCGTGCACTCCGTCGCGGGGTAAAACCTAGTACAGTAATGAAAAATAGTACAATAGGTATATCGACCGCAACCTGGTCGTGCCCCAAAAGAATATTATACAACAGGCAGTGACGGCAGTCCACAAGTTGGACGCTCGCCCCGCAATATCAAATGTACAAATAAACTCAAACAGTACTACCATTGCACATTGCTATCCACCACGACAAATCCGCAACATCACAGCACAACACAGAACATCAACGCGAATGTCATGTTCGCAAACCCGTCTAAAAGAACTATAGCAATCAGACGCGGTTTACCGATCAAATGACATTCCCGGTCGGAGATATAATGTAAGCACTGTAAACTAACGTGTTCAAATTTCGATCGACCAAATATCAAAAAGTGGGCCCCACTGCTTACTGGTGAACAGTAACAAAACCTGGGCCAAAATGATATATACCAAAAATCACAAAATCCAGAGAAGAACCAACTGACAAAATTTGGGAGCACGTGCTCCCCATATGGCCGAGGTTACGCGGCCAAACCACGGGTTTGGCCGCGTTTCCGCGGCAGCTTGGAGGGATCACGACCCCAAATTTTGTCGTGACTCTTAAAAGTTCCTGCTCTGATTTTTAAGACATCCTGAAATAATTTTTGAGACCGTTTAAAAACAACAGAAACTGTCGGCTTGGATTTTTGCAGTTTTCGATTTCCGGTCGGATCGAAGTTTTAAACGCGTTAGCACAAGTTAGCATAGCAAAATGGTGAGGCTCTGATACCACTGTAAGTCTACGCTAGCGCCCCGGCCGTCTACAGACGCCAAATGCGCAATAAAACTTTTTAAACTGGCGCTATCGTATACTTTAACCCGGATCTGCCATTATTGCTAAACTAACAAACTGTAAAGAGTGTAGAAAGGTTATACCGAATGATCCGAGTCCTTCGTTCTTCAACCATCATCCCACGCTCCGTTGCGGCTGCTCCGATTTCGTCGATGAGCGATATCCTCGTCGAGGTGGCACCACATCAGCGATTCTTTAAACGGGCTCCCGCCTCTGACTCGAGGCAACTCGATCGTCAAGTTTGCTAAAAGAGACGACCAAGAATTGATGTAGAGAATGAGTAGATGACTTTGTCTTACTTCGTCCAAATCCGTGGACGATCGGTTAATGAAGTTGCCGTGGAAATCGGGTGATGGAATGAAATGAACTGTAAAATTCCATACACCCCGAATACTATCATAATCTTTTCTAACCAAAATGAAACATCAAGTGAAGTGAGGAGGAGAGAGAGGGCCGGCCACTTTATAGAAGAAGGGAGGTGACCGTAGGAGCAAGTGGTGACCCTAAGATGAAGCTTATCATGAAGAAAATATCTTAAAGAAAACAAAAAGCTTTAATAACAAAGCATAAAGATCTTAAGCAAAACAAGAATGTAATGAAATCAAAGCATGAGTCACTTAGCCTTGTCATAAATTCTAGAACCTTCTAGAACCTTCTAGAAGCACGACTCACTCTCATCCAAGAAAAGATAAATCCGCCTTTAACCAAATGTTAAAAGACGGCTGATAGAAAACTGGAAACTGGTAACTTCCAAAAGTGATCCTGAAACGAATTTCAGGACAACCCCGAAACTGTATAAATATACCCGCATTTGTATTACGACCGAATACAAATGCAACTGAGACAAAGATATTATACCTACTCAATATAATACTCGGATCCGGCTTAAACCAAAGCCGACCAGTATCATCTGCCCGAAAACTGACACGTGCGTAAACGCACGTGCATTTTCCGAACCCTGCCATAAAACCATACGGCCTCTACAACGTTTCGCCCGAACTTGGGAAACTGTCTGTGGGGGACTCTAATGACTCTTCAGTACCCTGGCAGTGGGTTTAACCACAAACCGTCAGCTGCACTAGCTATGCGTAACGGCTGCCCACGGACTGACCTCAAAGGAGACGGATGAGCAAACTCAAGGGTGGCTGATGAATGAACTCATCCAGAAAACCCTACTGAGCCTAACAGTGACAATGTATATACAGTCCGGTCCGTTCGTCAATGAGTATCGCATATCCACCTAGGGGGCTAGTAACGTCAGACCCCTAGAAGCAGTATAAGTCGTGTCGGAGTGTAGCCCAATAACACCCTGAGATACTACTGGAGTACCTACCAGTAAATCCCCTACCATGGCCATGGATTTAGTGTAATGGCTCTCCTAGACACAGCACGACCTCACCCCCAATACCGGGAGAGACGAATCCCCTGCCGATCTGCTCACGTGCCTCCATATGGCTCGGGACTGTACCCAAAAGCTACCTGTTTGCACGAATCCTTTGAGCCGTGGTAGGGTAGAAATCAAAGCACAGTGGGAACTCACACGAGACAAATGACGACCTCAGGTCGATGAACTAACCTATACACATGTCACCTGGGAACTGCTATCTGACGATAGGTATAGTACTAACTAGCAGATTCCCGGCGAGTCCTGTCCGGTGTACTCATAACCCAATGAGCACCTGTATACGTCTTAGGTGATCCAACTGACACCAGTGGCTTGTGAGACCGGCCACCGCCCCTCGTCGGGGTCTCGACTGTATACACTAGTCTACTCCGGAGTATCGATGCCCTGTCTCGAAACTCCCACGACTAGGGACCACAATTAAGGATATGCATATAAACTACCCAACTCTCACGTATATGATCGCCATCATACTGTTGGTAGTAAAGCAAGATCCTAAGGGCTCTATCAAAGTGTAACATGCAATCAGTCACCTGAACATGTACACGACTGATAAAGGCAAACCAGATAGCATACTATCATTTCGAGTAAGACTGTCCTACCGGGATAGGTCCTCCGCAATCATTGCAATCACGTACCTGCGATCCAATAATTGACTATGAGGGCACTATCTCCAACACATGTATCATCAAACATGATACAATCAAATGCACAAAATCATATCGCATATGTAATGCGCACACCCGAGTGAGAAAATCCATTTAAAGTGAACCGATACTAGTTAATGCAAAGTAATATATCAAATATATAATTATGCATTAAATAATTAAATCAACACTTGATTTAATGACCCGGTCATGTCGCACACAACCGACTAGTATATAATGTATCGGCTTATCAAATCAACATTTGATTCGATAACTAGGGTATATCGCATATAACCTAATCGATACATTCATCGCGAGAATGGAATACGGTATCACATACACGCATTATTCTCGGTCCCGCACATATCTCATATGCGCTCCTATTTCGTTTCGCTTGAGCCAGGAAACCTCTGTGTAGGACTCTAAAGACTCGTCAATACGCCGGCAGCAGGCGATGATCATATCATACACCCACAAGCCGCAAGTGGTCTGCTAAACGTAACGGCCACCCGGGTATTGAGCGATCTGAAGATCGACGAGCAAGCCCGCTCACACTCCAGTGAATCCGACCAGTAACACTACCGTACAGTCCGGTCTGATCGTCTGATATGTCGCATATCTCGCCTAGGGGTGGTAAACGTCAGACCCCAATAGCTCAATAAGTCGTGTCGATATGAGGTCTATAACTGTTCGAGAAACTACTGGTAACACTTACCAGTAAATCTCAGCAACCCTGGCCAGGGATTTCCTGTTATAGCCAATCGAACACAGCGCAACATCAACTCCCTATACCGGGAGAGACGAATCCCCTCCTATCGCTCATTGCCTCCATGTGACTCGGGACTGTACCCAAAAACCATCATTTTGCACGTGCTCTTGGACGTGGTAAGATGGAAATCAAAGCACAGTGGGAACCACACAAGACTCTATGACGATCTCGGGTCAACAGACTACTCTGTACCAGTGTCACCAGAGAACTGCCATCTGACGTGAGGTATAATACCATCTGGGAGTTCTCGGCGAGTCCGTCTAGTGTACCCAGTCTCTACTGAGCACCCGTATATCATCTCTGATGTCAAACACCAATGGATATGGGATCATCCATCGCCCATCTGTATGGGTCGAGAAGGTACACGCTAGTCTACTCTGGTATATCGATGCCCCGTCTCGATACACCCACGACTAGGGACTTTGAAGGATGTACTTATGGACTACCATGTCCCCACTAGTATGATCTGCATCATAGTCCAGGTAGTTAAGCACACATCCTAAGGGCTTTACCAACATGTAACAGAGAGACAATGAGTATACATGTTAAGGTAAAGGGTAACCAGATAGCATACTATCATGTCGAGCAAGAAAGTCCTCCCTATATATGTCCCAGCATCCACTACAATATACATCCTATGTACAGTAATGGCCTCTAGGGCATACATATAACTAACAATCTCCCACTTGCACTAGGGCCATCTGTTAGCAGTGGTTGTAGTATCTCATACTCAACCATCCCATGAAAGTCTCTCTCTGGGAACAGGCCTTTATGAGTGGATCCGCTGTGTTGTCCTCTGAGTCTACTCTCCTAACCTCGATCACCCTGGAGATCGACTATCTCCATGATCAGGCGATGCTGCGTTAGAATAAGTCTGGATCACTGATGGGACCTGCGTTCCTCGGCATGAGCCACAACTCTATTGTCTCACAATGGTAGGAACGTAGTTAATCTCATGAACTAATATACACCCAAACATCCTCTTTGGTAGCATCTTAAGTAGCGATGTATCCTGCCTTTATCGTCTAGTATGTCACGGTATCCAGCTTGGAACTCTTCCAACATACCGTCCCTTTGCTGAGGGTAAAGACAATGCCTGTGACTGACATTCAGTCGTCTTTATCACCCTGGAACCCTTCCAGTGATTCTCCTCAGGATCGATTGACACCATCTCATTACATCTAGTGAGTATCCTAACATCCATTTAGATCTATCTCATAAATCCAAAATCCTGGATTTAGTAGGTATCACTTTAATCCTATATGGAGAATCTTTGTGATAAGCGGAGATTGATCGAGCGTAGCATAAGAAACTCCTTTCTTATCAAGAGTATGTCATCCACGTACTCTACGAGGATCGTCACCATACTCCCTACTACCTTTTTGTATATACAAGGTTCATCTACCATTTTGATGATGTCAAACTCTTTGACCGCTTCATCAAAACAGATGTTCCAACTCCGCGATGCCTGCTTTAACATATAAAACATCTTGCACACGTTTCCGCTGCTCCCACTGTCTACGAAGCCCTCTGGCTGTGTACTTATAGACGCACTCTTCTAAAACATCATTTAGAAAAGCAGTCATGACACCCAACCACCAGATATCGTAGTCATGGTATGTAGCCATGACAAGTAGGATCTGGATGGACTTAAGCATAGCTACTGGAAAAGGTTTCATCATTATCCACGCCTGGTCGATGACGAAAACCTTTAACAATTCTAGCATTGAAAGTCTCAACTTTTCCATCTACACCAAGTAATCTTCTCAAGATATACTTGCTCCTGATGGGGATTTAACCCTTCAGATATAGCAACCAAAGTCCATACTTTGTTGGTGTATAAGGATTCCATCTCAGATCGATAAACATCCATCCATTCTCACAGAGTCTCACTCCTGATGGCCAGCTCGAAACTAGTTGGGTCATCATCTCATGATGTAATCCTCGCTCCCACTGTCATAGAGAAACCGAAGTATCTCTCAGGTGGGTGAGGAACCCTACTAGATCGGCGGAGAGGTTGAGGTTCGTTGGTATCTACTGAATCCTTTGGTTCTATCAAATCATCTGCTGTAGTTTGTATAGCTGGAACCTTTCCAGTTGTACATAACTGACCTTGCCTCGAGCTTGTCCGGATTATGCTTTTAGACATAGGTCGGACAACCCCAAATCTTAACTGTCTTAAGAGATGGGCTCTTCCCTTATCATATCAAATATGAAGTGGTAGGCAACTGATTTGATTCGAACCCTATTCAATAGGTATGCAACTTCATAAGTGCATAACTCCCAAAAGGAAATAGGTAACTCAGTAGTACTCATCATAGAGCACACCATATCAAATAGGGTGTATCTGCTCCGCCCCGATATACCATCGTGCTACGGTGTATTCGGAGGAGTAATGCTGAGAGAGAATCTCATTCTCCTTTAGAATAGTCCAAGAATTCCGTGCTCAAGTATTCTCCTCCTTGATCACATCAAAGGACATAATACTTATACCCATATTTGGTTCTCTACTTCTAACTTATATTCCGTGAATATCTCAAAGGTTCGGACTTGTGTTTCAACAGGAACATATGTCTGAATCTTGAGAGATTATCAGAGAATATAATGAAGTATAAAGAATCAGTCCTGGCATTCGTAGACTGGGGACCTACATACATCAACATGTATCATCCCAAGCGTTTACTAACTCTTTCTCTGTTTCCAATAAACAGAGCTGTGGTCATCTTATCTTTGTGACATGACTGGCAAGTTTCACAAGATGTAGATTCAAACTGATTTAAATATGCATCTACATGTAACTTCAGCTAGTCGGGTCACATTGATCTGACCTAGTCTACAATACCTTAAGAAGAATTCGTTCATTTCTGAACTCTTCCTCTTGTGTGTGTTCCGTATACTTAAGAACTGTAGTTTGATTTAGAACATTAATGCTTTTAGATAACGTGCCTGAACCGATCAACTTTTGATATAGGAAATGTTCAAAACATTATCCAACAATACAAAATTATATCCTTTCTTTTCTAATAAAGAGACTGATATGATTTTGTATATCAGGTTCGGTATCTAATAACATTCGTTCAGAATCAATGTATTGGTAATACAGGGTGACAGTGACCGACAGACTTGGCTGCAACACTTGCCCCGTTTTCTGCCTCATGAAACTTATCACCCGTTCTCAGTTCTCTATCTATCTGTAGCCCTATGTAACAGATTACATATCTGGGATCCTGATCTGGTATCACATACCCAGGACGCAGAGGATACAGAGAAACAGTTCTACATAATGAACACACCCGAAGATGATGCATCAGCATGCACTCTCTTCGTTTGGACGGCACGGGAATTCTGGTAATCCCCAATTTCCTGCTCTGTCTTATAACAATTATAAGTTGGAGCGGGACCAACGTTCCCCATCTCAGTATAACAAGCGGGTTCGGTCAATAATCCGTATTATTATCTTGATTAAGGCATGATATGGTCGCTACCTGGAGAGAGAGAGAAGAAAACAGTCAGCGTACGCTCTGTCAAGAATAGATTGGTTTTTATTTTATCTAATCAGGATGGCTCCCACTGCTTTTTATCAAATCTTCTTTCAAACCCTAAAAGGAAAGACTAGCCGGGATTAATTACACACTACAAGTTCGCCAATCTTTCAGCCAGGCCAGTGTCGGTACTTTGAGGGAGGTCCCCCGTGCTTTCGCACGAACCTAATTAATGTAAACCTCGATTTCCCAGAGGCGTAACCCCGTTGACACCTTTCTAGACACCTACTTGATCGGCTAATTGTAATGTATAAAACTCTCCCAGGAGTAACACTTACTCGCAGCGGGTATCGGGATCCAACTATCTCATAGAAGGTATGCAATCTCATTGCAAATTTCAACACTTGAAATTCCCGATAATATTTTGCCCCTAACCTCCTATGACCTTGACAAAGGCCAACAAACCATAGGATGCTAGTCAAGTTCAACCCGTCATTTCCTGATTGAATTAAACCCACCCGCACGGCCCTTGACAAAGGACAACAAGGTCGCACGACTACCCTAACTCAATCTGCATCATATGCATAAGCAGATAAGCACCAGTTAGCTACCGCACACTGCGCCTTGACAAAGGCCAACAAACGCAGCACGAATACTAACTACTACTTATCTGAAATGACGGAGGGCTACGACAGGTTTTTATGAAAACCTATTGCGTAATGAACTTGATATCGTTGTAGGATCGAATGAATTTTGAAATGGAGTGCTTTTGAGGCTTTTCTAGTTTTGCTAAAGGAGTCACTCCCGGTGAAGGGATCGTCGGTCCTTTCCTCGTCGAATGAGGTGCGGGATATATCATATATATCACTGTGCAAAGCAAAAACACTTAAAAGCAATCAAAAAACAAACCGAGTGTGTAGCATCTGCCAGTTATTGCTAAAGGAGTCACTCCCGGTGAAGGGATCTCGGTCCTTTCCTCATCGAATGAGGTGCAGGATATATCACATATACCGCTGTGCAAAGCAAGAACTGTAGCTACCTGTTTTATTTTGAAATTCGATTCTACAACATCTTAGGTTTCTTTTATTTTCATTAATCACATTAATGAAGTCCCATCATTTATGTATCTAAACATCACAGATAAATACGACGTACACTTATGCCATCCGCATTCGCCTCGATGTCCCCTCGTGCACCGTTAGGTTAGGTAACTAACGGCAGAGCGGGGCAGGGCTAGCGCGGGTGTAAAACATAAGTAACGTCTATATAATATATCATATATACTATACACTGTATCTATCATAGAATATCACATGATCACATCACAGATATCGCAGCAGAAGAATCATATGAAATATTGGATATACTAGGACGTCCGTGTTTTCAATACGAGCCAGTATAAAACACGGATTCCACGGTCGTGATGAATAGCCAAACCCACACCCCTAGACCCCTACGAGAGCGGCAAGCAACCCTACCAATTCTAGAGTTAGGAGACCCGGACTCGACTCCTCGAGTTGGTCTCCCACTGGACTCCAGAACCCGGTTACTTGTGCCCTCCTCCTTGGGTCTATCCTAGTGCGGAAAAGTAAATAATATACAAACGGTGACAACTTCCGCAACCTGGAAGCGCCCCAATAAAAGAATATTACATACAAGTTTTTACATGAATGAAAATGAAAAACACTCATCTCACATAAAAAACCCCGGCTATTCAAACACGACGATCCAATATAACATATCCAGCAACACATAACATCACATGTCATCAACGTAAGTAAATATGCGCATCCCAATTGTCGTTGACATATAGCAACAAAACCGGCGATATCACATATTACACTTACGGTCACAGAAAGGAAAGTGTAAAACTACAACAGTTGGAATCCGCAACCACCTCAGACATCGCATGCCTGACCAAATGAATTACTTAGACATCGTATGCCTAACAATTATAAACCCCGCATTTTAGTCTCAAAATCGAAAACTCTTTTCAATACCAAGTCGGGCAATTCAATAAGATTCCCGACATCCTGATCGAATGCTCGTCGCAAACTTCAGTAGACGGCTGCACCCCCGATACCGTCGACGAAGTGCACCAAGGCGGAACACCGCTACCGCGAGCACCCGAACGGATGCTTTCGGCGACGGGGTTCTCCTACAGTCACTTGGTCGGGGCTATGGAGTGAGGCTGTCTATTAAGTTTACCCGGCGAGTATCCGCGTACGCTACGTGATTGCGACGGACTTTTGATCGCATCAAAATTCCGTGGCAACCGATCAAGTGAGACTAAACTGCTACGTTTATAACATTCATTCAGTTATCACATAACTATTTGTGAATTCCAATTATTGTATCCCATTCCAGATAAATAGAAAATGTTAAACTTTTCGATCGAACAATCGAACACCCAAGTTTTCCCGATACAGCTCAACACATGAAATAAGTCTAACAACATTCAGTTCGTACCTCAGTACCAACGGTCCAGCTGTAGAAGGGTCAAGCAAACGCCTCACATGTGGCACGTCGTACTGCCCCAAACCCGAAGGTTCTTAGGGCAGTTCAAGACGGTCACATAATCGAGTTAAGGTTTGTTGTCTTCTAGAGGGACCATCGCGTTACTTGCACTACTTAGAACGTCGTTAAACTACGGAAAAATCCAACACTTGGAATTTTCCCGACAGGGGAAAAATTGGGTATTTATATCCGGTCGAACTTTTTAACATATTCTAAAATTTATCCGGAAAGCCAAATAGACAAAATTTGATACCCTGATCGAAACACCGAATCCCCAAAACAACTGAAGAAAATTCAACTCTTGAATAAGTATTAAAAATTCCCAGAAAATCCAACATAAAATAATAAGAGTTACTGTGCAGATCTTGGAGGATGACGTCATCACTTAGCCGCGGAACCGCCGCAGAAGCTGGGCTTCTGCCGCGGTTCCGCGCTCTGTTTGATGAATTATTCACCTGAGTTTGCACAGTAATTCTTATAATTATTTATTGAATTTTTTAGGCAATTTTAATACACAAAAATCCGCATTCTCGGAAAAAGTACAGAGAGCATATTTGTTTTGGGGTTCCGGGTTCGTTCGGACTTCGAATTCCGTCTAAACTTCGCCTAAGGCTCTAGCTAGGCTCTGATACCACTGTAGGGTTCCTAGGCACTCCCAAGAGGTCTCACAAGGCATCGATCATGCCAATTTCAAATTTTACGGTGCCTACAAACCCTAAACTACGGATCGATAACTAGATGTCTAGGCGAAAAAGAACTAGTTAACAAATTAACTAATGAGAATACGGAAATACAACCTTTGTAGATCCGGTGCTCCACCTCCATAGCTCCGCAACGAAGTCGTCTCCGCTGTCCAAAAGGAATCCGGGCTCTAGCGTCGTCTTCATCGGAGAATGGGCGGGCTAGGTCGTCGATGTCCAAGCCGAAGATGATCTACGTCGAGGCATCGATGAATCAAGCTCCACCATCACCAAGTCATGAAACTTGTGAAGGAAACACACTCTACTACTTGGCAAGAGGTAGAGGATGAAGAAATAGGAAGTGGGTAGACTTTAGAATTGGATTTCTCACTCATTTCCATCACTTGCCATTGATGGTGCAAGCTTTCTTCACTTGAAGAATGAAGAAGAAGAAGGAAATAGTTATGATAAGTTAAATTAAAAATGAAAAGTAAAAAGAATACTTATCATAATTTTAACTAGAGTCAAGTGTAGAGAATGAATCATGGTTAGTGGGAATGGTTAGGGTTAAGGATGAGATAAGAATGGTTGACTTGATCAAAGTATCATGAAGCTTCAACTAAACTCCAAATAAAGCCACCATTCTTTTCTCCTCTTTTCCAAAATGAATAAACAAATTAATAAATGAATAAATAAAGGAAATGAAACCCTAACCATTCTTTTAACCATGGTTTAATTCTTTGCACTTAACCAAGTAAACATGTATCATCAAACATGATACAATCAAATGCACAAAATCATATCGCATATGTAATGCGCACACCCGAGTGAGAAAATCCATTTAAAGTGAACCGATACTAGTTAATGCAAAGTAATATATCAAATATATAATTATGCATTAAATAATTAAATCAACACTTGATTTAATGACCCCGTCATGTCGCACACAACCGACTAGTATATAATGTATCGGCTTATCAAATCAACCTTTGATTCGATAACTAGGGTATATCGCATATAACCTAATCGATACATTCATCGCGAGAATGGAATACGGTATCACATACACGCATTATTCTCGGTCCCGCACATATCTCATATGCGCTCCTATTTCGTTTCGCTTGAGCCAGGAAACCTCTGTGTAGGACTCTAAAGACTCGTCAATACGCCGGCAGCAGGCGATGATCATATCATACACCCACAAGCCGCAAGCGGTCTGCTAAACGTAACGGCCACCCGGGTATTGAGCGATCTGAAGATCGACGAGCAAGCCCGCTCACACTCCAGTGAATCCGACCAGTAACACTACCGTACAGTCCGGTCTGATCGTCTGATATGTCGCATATCTCGCCTAGGGGTGGTAAACGTCAGACCCCAATAGCTCAATAAGTCGTGTCGATATGAGGTCTATAACTATTCGAGAAACTACTGGTAACACTTACCAGTAAATCTCAGCAACCCTGGCCAGGGATTTCCTGTTATAGCCAATCGAACACAGCACAACATCAACTCCCTATACCGGGAGAGACGAATCCCCTCCTATCGCTCATTGCCTCCATGTGACTCGGGACTGTACCCAAAAACCACCGTTTTGCACGCCATCTTGGACGTGGTAAGATGGAAATCAAAGCACAGTGGGAACCACACAAGACTCTATGACGATCTCGGGTCAACAGACTACTCTGTACCAGTGTCACCAGAGAACTGCCATCTGACGTGAGGTATAATACCATCTGGGAGTTCTCGGCGAGTCCGTCCAGTGTACCCAGTCTCTATTGAGCACCCGTATATCATCTCTGATGTCAAACACCAATGGATATGGGATCATCCATCGCCCATCTGTATGGGTCGAGAAGGTACACGCTAGTCTACTCTGGTATATCGATGCCCCGTCTCGATACACCCACGACTAGGGACTTTGAAGGATGTACTTATGGACTACCATGTCCCCACTAGTATGATCTGCATCATAGTCCAGGTAGTCAAGCACACATCCTAAGGGCTTTACCAACATGTAACAGAGAGACAATGAGTATACATGTTAAGGTAAAGGGTAACCAGATAGCATACTATCATGTCGAGCAAGAAAGTCCTCCCTATATATGTCCCAGCATCCACTACAATATACATCCTATGTACAGTAATGGCCTCTAGGGCATACATATAACTAACAGTGTATGCACAGTATCGGGGTTTTCCTGTAATTTATTACGGGACTAGTTTTCTGGAGTTGCCAGTTTGTTTTCCGTTTCGGCCAATTTCTTTTGTATCGTTCATTGGCCGAAGAATGGTGGAGGAGGGCTTATTTGCATTGTTGCAAATAAGTGTTTGTGGATGGGGTTCTTTGCATCTTGTTGCTTCATGATGACTTCACCATCATTGACTTGTTTTGACTCCATCATGGCTTGACTTTTAAAGTCATGATTGTTGATGATGATGAGGGGTGAGGTTGGTGGAGTGTTGGGTTTATGTTTGTGATGATTTCCTTTCATATGATAACCATTCCTCTCTCTCTCTCTTGCATGATATGAGTATGGCTCCCATTATTTTTGATACACATCCACTTTCTCATTCTCCCCATTCCACAAGCCATGGCCGGCCTAGTCATGAGGGGGTTGTCCAAATTTTTGGGAGTGGGTTTTTGCTTCATTTCATGCTCCAAAAATCCCCAAGTCCCTCCACATAGTTCTTGTATCATTCCTCCACCAAAATGGCAATCTCCATGAACCCCAAAGTGAGACTTGAGTACTACACATTCTACAGCAAACCTTGGGAACGTCGACTAGCCAGCTTCGTGCCCGAGTTGCCTCGGCATTGAGGTGGGAGCCCGTAAAAGATGTAGGCGATGTGGTGCGCTTCCGGCGACGAGGTGGAGACAGGACATTCCTCGGGAGATCGGGACGACGACGAGAAAACCGGAGGACATGGATCAGTCGGTATATCTCTCTTCCCCTTCTTGTAGTTAGCTAGGACTAGTTAATGGTTCGATCCGGGTATTAGTGCGCGGCGGTTTGCCAGTTCAAGTAAAATTTAAAGTTTATCACCGCTTCAGCATTTGGCCGTCGGATTGACGGCCGGGGCGCCGCCGTGCACTTACAATTACTAGCAGGATTTGGTTTAAGCCAGATCCTATTATACGTTTTTGGATTGGTTTTATCTCGTTTGTATTCGTGTTCCTCGGAACCCGGATGCGGGTGTGTATGCACAGTTGACAGAGACAGAGGCAGAGGATTCTCATTAGGGTTGTTGACTGTTGACTTTTTCAAAACCCTAATGAGAATAAGAAATATGATTAGTAATAATATTAATTAAGCATTATTGTGCCATGGTTGGGTTAAAAGTTTGACTTTGTTGACTTGTTGAATTTGTTGACCGGTTGACTAGCTTGGACTTGCTGACCATCATCATTACAATGGCTATCATTTCATGGTTTAGACTTTTGCTTGCTTGTTATTCTTTACAAAATGAGTGCTTGAAATGATAATGCCATTGACATGAACCATCACATAATACTCAATTATTATTATTATTATGATCATTTTGGATTATGAGAGAATGGTTGCAAAAGTCTTCACTCATTCTATCATTTGCTCTCTCTCTCATCAAAGCTCTCGTCTTCCTCTTGCTCTCCCTCTTTCTCTAGATCAAGGCAAAAATCTCTCATGTGTTGGGAACCATTTGCCTTGGAGATAAAACCCAAAACACTTATCTACTCATCCTAGTGTACAAGGTCTAGCAAGCCTAGTATTCTAGTTTCCTCTAGATTGAGGTTGGAGCCAAAGGTAGAAGCTTTTGGGTGGATCCATTTTCGGCACAAGGAGAAGACGAGGTGAGTCTGATCCGACCACCACAAGGAGTCGAAGAGAAAGAGTTCAAGTTAAGGTATAACCCCTAACATAGTAGTTAAACTCTTTGTTAGGTTGCTAGATATTTTTTTTATCAAAGATCTAGTTTTTTGAGTCCATGTTACCTCCACCGAAAAAATCGTTTTTCACCATTTCCGCATCCCCGAAAGAACCGGGACGGGTAACGTGGACTTATAGTGACTCGGGACTGTACCCAAAAACCACCGTTTTGCACGTCCTCTTGAACGTGGTAAGGTGGAAATCAAAGCACAGTGGGAATCACACAAGACTATATGACGATCTCGGGTCGACAGACTAATCTGTACCAGTGTCACCAGAGAACTTACATCTAACGTGAGGTATAATACCATCTGGGAGTTCTCGGCGAGTCCGTCCAGTGTACCCTGTCTCCACTGAGCACCCGTATATCATCTCTGATGTTAAACACCAATGGATATGTGATCATCCATTGCCCATCTACTTTGGTCGAGAAGCTATACGCTAGTCTACTCTGGTATATCGATTCCCCGTCTCGATACACCCACGACTAGGGACATTAAAGGATGTACTTACCGACTACCTCTGTCCCACTAGTATGATCTGCATCATAATCCAGGTAGTCATGTACACATCCTAAAGGCTTTACCAACATGTAACAGAGAGACAATTAGTGTACATGTTCAGATAAAGAGTAACCAGATAGTATACTATCATGTCGAGCAAGACAGTCCTCCCTATATATGTCCAAGCATCCACTACAATATACATCTCATGTACAATAATGGCCTCTAGGGCGTACATATAACTAACTGAATGAAGGAGGCATCACCTAGGTCTTTCATGGACAACCTTTATGATAAAAACAACTTTACCGATTGTAGCATAGGAATATCATTTTCCTATCAAAAGAATGTCATCCACGTACAAAACTAGGAATATGCAGTCGTCCTATAATCTTCTTATAAATACAAGGCCCATCCTCGTTTTTGATGAAGTCAAATTCCTTGACTGTTTCATCAAACCAGATGTTCCAGCTCCACCATGCCTATTTTAATCCATAAATGGATTTAAGCAACTTGCACACCTTCTCGCTGCTCCCACTGTCTATGAATCCCTCCGGCTGATCTATATAAATGCACTTTTCCAAACTTCCGTTTAGAAAAGTCGTTTTTACGTCCATCTGATAGATTTCAGAATCATGGAAGGCAGCAATGGCAAGCAGGATCTGAATGGATTTGAGAATAGCCACTGGAGAAAAGGTTTCATCATAGTCCACAACTGGTTTTTGACGAAAACCTTTTGCATCAAGTCTAGCCTTATAGGTTTCCACCTGTCCATCTCCACCAATCTTCTTTTTGAAGATCCATTTGCATCCAACGGATTTTACCCCAGGAGAACTAATATCCAAGGTCCAAACTTTATTTGTGTACATGGACTTCATTTCGGATCGCATAGTATCCAGCCATTTAATTTAGTCCATACTGGTAATGGCCTGCTTGAAACTAGTAGGATCATCTTCATCCAAAATGCAATCCTCTCGATCCCCGTCTATGAGAAAACCATAGTATCTCTCAGGCGGATGAGAAATCCTACTATATCTGCGGAGTGGCCGAGGTTTGTCGGGTACTATTGAATTTAGCGGTTCCACCAAATCTTCAGTTACAGTTTGTGGTTCAAGAATTTTTCCAGTTCTACCGTACTCCGACTAATTTCTTTTGGAAGAAATTCCCTTTCCAAAAAGGTAGCGTGGCGAGATAAAAACACCTTCTGTTTTTTAGTGTACTAGAATTAATATCCTAGTGAATTCGTAGGATATCCCACAAACTTACATAGAAGTGATCGTGCCTCCAGTTTGTCTGGTTTTTGCATTTTAATATAAGCCGGACAACCTCATATCTCAATGAATTTAAGACATGGTTTCTTACTACTCCATATTTCATATGGAGTGGTGGGCACGAATTTGGTCGGAACTTGATTTAAAAGATATGCTGTTGTTTGAAGCGCATGTCCCCAAAATGAAAGAGACAGATCAGCACTACCCATCATGGAGTGAACCATAACCAATAAGGTATGGTTCTTCCGTTCTGATACACCGTTGTGCTGTGGCGTGGTATATATGGAGGAGCAAGCTGAGACAGAATACTGTTCTCTTTTAGGTATTCTAGGAATTCCGTACTTTAGTACTCCCCTCCTCTATCAGATCAGAGGATCTTGATACTTTCTGGTTCTCTACTTCGTTTCTGTATTCCTTGAATTTCTCAAAAACTTCAGATTTGTGTTTCAAAGGATACACATATCCGAACTTAGAGAGATCATCAGAGAATGTGATGAAGTATGAGAACCTACCCCTTGTATGTATAGACATTGAACCACATACATCACTGTGTATAAGTCCCAAAAGCTCTGTTGCTCTTTCTCCGTGTCCTGTGAATGGAGATTTGGTCATCTTTTCTTTGAGACAAGACTGACATATTGCATAGGATGAAAATTCGAACGGATTCAGATATCCATCATTATGTAACTTAGATAGTCTTTTCTCATTGATATGACCAAGTCTACAATGCCACAAGTAAGTTTCGTTCATTTATGAACCCTTCCTCTTGTGAGTATTTTGTATATTGAAAACTGTTTTTTGATTTAGAACGTAGATACCATTACAATATATACCTTCTGCAACCAATACCTGATTAAGGTAAATGTTCATAATATTTCTATCTAGAATTAAGTTATATCCATCTTTATCAAGTAAAGAAACCGATATGATGTTGCAAAGCATGGAAGGTACATAGTAGCAGTTGTTCAAAATCATAGTATTGCCGCTTGGCAATGCTTGGTTCCTTAGCATCCTCACTATGTTTTCTAAGGCATCAAGCATACAATTTTAAAAAACTAGAGTTCTAAGCCACCCATAACCGAGGATCTAACTACAGT
Organism: Agapanthus africanus; assembly: GCA_030015575.1. NCBI lineage: Eukaryota > Viridiplantae > Streptophyta > Magnoliopsida > Asparagales > Amaryllidaceae > Agapanthus > Agapanthus africanus. The sequence continues at coordinate 406,933,782 of CM057340.1, forward strand.
ATTAGGGTTATTAAACATGTAAACAACTTTACACTAAGTGAAATGGGAATACAACCTTTGTAGACCGGTCCTTCACATCTAAAGCTCCATGTAGTAGTCTCATTGCTCCTAGTAGTGGTCTCCCGGACACTCGTTAGGCTCCACTAGGCGAAAGGAACAAGCTTGCATGAATAACTTCGAGGATGAAGATGATCTACGTCGAGGAATCTCCAACTCAAGGTACCTCTTCTCTAATTAAGAATTAGTGAAGGAAACAACCTATACTAAATGGCTATTCTAGTGTAGATTGATGAAGTAGGAATTTTGCTCACTTTAGAATTATTTTTCTCTCACTTTTTCTTCACCTCAAGAAAATCTTGTAAGCTGAAGGAGATAAAGAAGATGATGAGGTCAATAATAGAATGGAAACCATGGTGAGATAATATCACATATAATCCTTGTAGAGACTTAACCATGGCTAAGGATAATGGTTGGCTTAATAAATATCGAAGATAAAACAAAATTAGTGGACTAAGTCGAGGTTTCCACAAGCTTTTCCAAGCTTCATTAACCATGGCATTTTCCACCTCATTTTGTTTTTCCCTTAAATAAATAAAAACCCTTAATTATCTTTGGTGTGGTATGAGTCTCATAAACCAATGAACAGTATCATCAAGCATGACACAGAAAAATATATTAATATATATCACATATATATTAATTGCATAAATGAGAAAAAGAAATTCTTAAGTGAGCTAATATTAGTTAATGTATATTAATATATCAAATATATAATCATACATTAAATTATTAAATCAACACATGATTTTATAATCCGTCTATATCACATATATAACCGACTAATATCTTTTATATCAGTTTATCGAATCACTACTTGATTCGATAACCCGGCTATACCACATATAACCGACCGATATCACATATCGCGAGATTAGAATACGGTATCACAAACACGTATTAATCTCGGTCCCGCACATATCACATATGTGCCCTATTTCGTTTCTCTTGAGCCAGGAAACCTCTGTGTAGGACTCTAAAGACTCGTCAATACGCCGGCAGTAGGTAATGATCATATCAGTTACCCACAATCCGTCAGCGGTACTAGCTGGACATAACGACTATCTGGGAATTCAGCGATGAGAAGATCAACAAGCAAGCCTGCTCATACTCCCGTGAATCCAATAAGTAACACTAACGTACAGTCCGGTCTCTTCGTCTGATATGTCGTATATCTAGTCTGGGATGGTAAACGTCAGGCCCTAATTACTTGATAAGGCATACCGATGTGAGGCTCATAATAGGTCGAGAAACTATTGATAACACATACCACTAAATCTCATTATCAGCCCTGGCTAAGGACTTCCTGTTATACCCAATCGAGCACAGCGCAACATCAACCCACAATACCGGGAGAGACAAAACACCTCTTATCGCTCATTGCCTCCATGCGACACGGGGTTGTAACCAAAAACCACCGTTTGGCACACACTCTTGAACATGATAAGATGGAAATCAAAGCACAATGGGAATCACACAAGACACTATGACGATCTCGGTTCTACAGACTGACATGTACTAGTGTCACCAGAGAATTGCTATATGAGGTTAGGTATAATACCATTTAGGAGTTCTCTGCGTGTCCTGTTCAGTGTACCCAGTCTCTACTGAGCACCCGTATACCATCCTTGATGTCAAACCCCAATGGATATAGGATCATCCATCGCCCATCAAATGGGTCAAGAAGCGTATACGCTAGTCTACTCTAGAATATCGATGCCCCGTCTCGATACACCCTCGACTAGGAACAATTAATGGATGTACTTGTGAACTACCCTAACCCTACTAGTATGATCTGCATCATAATCCTGGTAGTCAAGTATAAATCCTAAGGCCTTTACCAACATGTGTGAGAAAGACAGCATCACAATACAAGTCTACAAGTTTAGATAAAGAGTAACAAGATAGCATACTATCTGTAAGTCTACGGTAGAGCCCCGACCGTCAATCCACGGCCAAATACAGAACAAAAACTTTTTACGAAACCGGTGATATCGTAGTCTTTCACCCGGATAGAACCATTAACACTAAACTAGCAAAGTACATAGAAGATAGAATGGCTATACCGATCGATCCGTGTCCTTCGGTATTTAGCCACCATCCCTAGCTCCTCGCGGCATCTCCAATCTCGCTCGATCTACGGTCTCCTCGTTGAAAAGGGCACCACATCAAGAAGTCTATATACTGGCTCCCGCTTCAAACCGAAGCAAATCGGACATGAAGTTTGCTACCCGACATGTCCAAGGTGAAGTAGAGAATGTGTGTGATAACTTTGTCTCAATCATCCATTGATTCATAACCCATGAGATTGTATGGATGGAGTTTGAAGATGAAGCCATGGTGGAAGATGTGAGCTATAGAAGAAGACGAAGAAGAAGCTCTTTTTGTTATTGTGTTGGAATGAATAAAATGAGAGTGCTAGAATGAAATCTCAAGACCAACCCCATGCCTAATGGCTGCCCCCTCTCTCTCCTCATATCATTTCAATATAATAATCAATCAAAAAAGTTGACATTGCACAAAAAATAAGACCATGAGTCATCGCCCATGCACATGTCTCATTTAATGACCTTCATCATGATTTCCACTCACAATTTCCACCACTAAACATTTAAACCAAAATGTTTAATCCAAAATGAGAATGACAACATCTAAAGTAAACTCGTGACGGATCACAAGAATACCCCTCACCTGTATATATATACTTGCGTCCGCATTCCTACTGAATGCGAATACAATGAGACTAAAGTAATCCAACAAATTTAATACTAGGATCCGGCTTAAACCAAAGCCCATTAGTATGATCCGTCCGATCATGATCCGTGCACAAGTGCACGTATATAATCGAACCCTGCCATAAAACCATACGGCCTCTACAACGTTTTTTAGGGTTATTAGGCACTATAACAAGATTCTACAAGGCATCAACCATGCCAAAAACAAATTTTTCAAGTGCCGAACAACCGAAGCAAGATTGTAGACTAGAGATTAGGCGAAACAAAGAACAAGCAAACAACTTTACTTCTAAGAGAAAGGGATTACAACCTTTGTAGTCCGTTCCTTCGCTTCATAAGCTCCGAGTAGTAGTACCTTCGCCGCAATCCATGAACTCCCGGACTCTAGAGAGGCTCCACTAGTCAAATGATCCATGCTTGCTTGAAGTCTTCCTTTTCGAAGATGATCTACCTTGAAGAATCTCAAATCCAAGCTAACACTTCACTAATGAAACAATTAGAGATGCGAAGGAACTACAACTCGGAGCTTATGAAGAAACTCAAACCCAAGCTCTTGCTTTGCTAATCAAGTTTGTTGGATATAGTGCCCTCAGAGTCAATTATTGGATCACAGCTACGAGATTGCAATAATTGAGGGAGGACCTATGCCGGTAGGACAGTCTTACTCAAGATGTTAGTATGCTATCTGGTTTATCCTTATCATCGTGTACTGCTTTAGGTGACCTTACAGGTCACTATTGCGCGTTGATAGAGCCCATAGGATTCTTTCTTGACGGCCAGCAGTATGATGGCGATCATATACGTGGGAGCTGGGGTCTATAAGCACATCCATAAAAGGTTCCTAGTCGTGGGAGTTTCCGAGACAGGGCATCGACACTCCAGAGTAGACTGGCGTATAAAGTCGAGACCCCGATGAGGGGCGGTGGCCGGTCTCACAAGCCACTGGTGTCAGTTGGTTCACCTAAGATGTATACAGGTGCTCATTGGGTTATGAGTACACCAGACAGGACTCGCCGGGAACATGCTGGTTGGTTTTATGCCTGACGTCAGATAGGAGTTCCCTGGTGACATGTGTACTGGTTAGTTCATCGACCTGAGATCATCATTTGTCTCGTGTGAGTTCCCACTGTACTTTGATTACTACCCTACCACCGCTTAAAGGAGCCGTGCAAACAGGTTTTAGTTGGGTACAGTCCCGAGCCACATGGAGGCAGTGAACGGATCTGCAGGGGTTCGTCTCTCCCGGTATTGGGGGTGAGGTCGCGCTGTGTTTAGGAGAGCCATTACATGAAGTCCTTGGCCAAGGCAGGAGATTTACTTGTAGGTATTCCAGTAGTATCTCAGGGTGTTCTGGGCTACACTCCGACACGACTTGTACCGCTTTTGGGCGTCTGACTTTTACCTATAAGTCCACGTTGCCCACCCCGGTACTTGCGGGGAGGCGGAAAACGGAATAAAAATTAAATTTTTATCAACTTAGGCAACATGGACTAGACAAAGAAGGATCTTTGCTAAACAAAAACAAGCTAAAGCTAACTAGAAACTAGCTAAGTGCTAGAAAGGTTATACCTTGGGCTTTGTGTCCTTCTCACCTTGCTCCTTGGAGTGGTGGAAGGAGGTCACCTTAGTCGTCTTCTCACGTCGAAGAAAGATCCACCCGAAAGCCTCGACCTTTGGCTTCAACTCCAAGCTAGAAGTAACTAGGGTGCAAGAAGTGCTAATTCTAGAACCCTAGATGAGAGTAGAGATTATCTAGAAGAGTTTTTTCTCAAGCTCATGTGTTTCTCAACACATGAGAGGGGAGAACTTGAAGGAGAGGAAGAACAAGAGAGAGAAAATGAATGATAGAATGAGAATAAAATAAACCATTCTCATATATATGTGTGTATTATTTTAATTAGATAATTAGTAAGATAATTGTCATGGCTTAATCAAGACATGACCATTATCATTTCATTTTTAATGCAAATTGCAAGGATAAAAAAGTATCTTCCAAATGAAATGATGATGGTCAAAGTGTCAACCAAGGTCAACAAGTCAAGAAGGTCAAATGGTCAACAACCATAACCATGCACAATTATTAAACTAATATCAATTAACCATAATACACACATAAGCATTAGGGTTAATAAAATGACAATAGTCATTAACCCTAATCAAAGTCCTCTCCCTCTGTCTCAAGCAACTGTGCATACGCACCCGTATTCATGATCCGAGGAATACGAATACAATGAGAAAAACCAATCCCAAATCATATACTAGGATCCGGCTTAAGCCAAAGCCCGCTAGTATAAGCTGTCCGGACAGCAAACGTGCACAAGTGCGCGGATGTGAACGAACCCTGTCGTAAAACCATGCGACCTCTACTCATTTTGCCTAAAGACGAATAGCTCTCTGTGTGGGACTCTAAAGACTCGACACTACGCTGGCAGTGGGTTTAACCACAGACCGCAAGCGGCACTAGCTGTACGTAACGGTCCCCAGGTAGATGTCGATAAGAAGACTGACGAGCTGAACCCCATCTGAATTCCTACTGAGCCTATATGTGACAGTCTCCGTACAGTCCGGTCTGTTCGTATGATATATCGCATGGCGGGCCTAGGGGGGCGGTGAACGTCAGTCCCCTAATAGCGGTACAAGTCGTGTCGGAGTGTAGCCCAGAACACCCTGAGATAACACTGGAAACCTACTAGTCTATCTCGCTTGCCCTGGCCAGAGACTACTCGTGTAATGGCTCTCCTGGACACAGCGCGATGTCAACCCCCAATACCGGGAGAGACGAATCCTGTCTAAACGTCACTGCCTCCAAGTGCTTCGGGACTGCACCCAAAAACAACCTGTTTGCACGACTCCTTTGAGCCGTGGTAGGGTAGTAATCAAAGTGCAGTGGGAACACACTCGAGGCGAAGTGACAGTGTCAAGTCAGCGGATTAAGCTGTACTCATGTCACCTGGGAACTGATAACTGACGATAGGTATAATACCAACCAACAGTTCCCGACGAGTCCTGTCTAGTGTACTCGTAACCTAACGAGCACCCGCATACTATCTCAAGTACGACGTACTGACGGCTGTGGGACAGACCGTCTCCCACACTAGGATGAGAAGCGCATACGCTAGTCTACTCCGGAGTATCGATGCCCTGTCTCGATAGTCCAATGACTAGGGACCTGTATAAGGATGTGCTTATGGATCACCCAGCTCCCACGAGTGTGAGCGCCAACACAACGCTGGTAATCAAGCAATAATCCTAAGGGCCCTACTAATATGTATATCAGCAATATGCTAAAAGAAACACATGCACATATTAAAGCAGAGACAAACCAAGTAGCATACTACCATTTCGAGCAAGATTGTATATACAACTGTAAATATCCCAAGCTTCGATTAAGTAATATACAAACTAGTATGATACAGTAATGGCCTCTAGGGCATATACACTAACAATCTCCCACTTGCACTAAGGACATGTACTGGCGTATCGAAGACCTATCATCTTGATCAGACGCTCGAACTGAGTCTGGGGCAAGGCCTTGGTGAATGGATCTGCTGTGTTATCTTCTGAAGCAACCGTCCGAACCTCGATCTCCTGGCGATCCACGATCTCCCTGATCAGTTGATACCGCCTTAAGATGTGTCTGGATTTCTGATGGGACCTGGGATCCTTCGCTAAAGTTATAGCCCCGTTGTTGTCGTAATACAGAGGTATTGGGTCAACAATGGACGGAACCACCTGAAGTTCTTTCAAGAACTTCCTCATCCAGACAGCTTCTTTTGCGGCATCAGATGCAGCGATGTATTCCGCTTCCATAGTCGAGTCAGCAACGGTTTTCTGTTTGGAGCTCTTCCAACACACCGCCCCTCCATTGAGGGTGAAGACAAAACCCGACATGGACTTGAAATCATCCTTGTCACTCTGGAAGCTGGAGTCAGCAAAGGCCTCAATCTGGAGGTCTTTTCCGCCATACACCAAGAACATCTCCTTAGTCCTTCTCAGGTACTTGAGAATGTTCTTTACTGCTATCCAATGTTTCTCCCCAGGGTTTGAATGATACCTGCTTACCACACTCAGTCATAAGCCACATCCGGTCTGGTACACAACATCGCATACATTATAGAGCCTACCGCAGAAGCGTAGGGTATAATAGACATGCGATCCCTCTCCAAATCAGTCTTGGGAGACATCTCTTTGGAGAGGGTGATCCCGTGACAAGCTGGTAGATTACCGCGCTTGGAATCTTCCATACTGAATCTCTTCAGTATGGTGTCGATGTACCTGGACTGCGAAAGTCCTAATATCCTCTTGGATCTGTCACGGTAGATCCGGATACCCAGAATGTATGAGGCATCACCCAGGTCTTTCATGGAGAACCTGTGTGACAAGAACCCCTTGACAGATTGTACCATAGGAATGTCATTTCCTATTAAGAGAATGTCATCCACGTATAAAACGAGGAATACTACAGTTCTCGCTACAAATCTACAATAGATGCATGGTTCATCTGGATTTTTGATAAAGCCAAATTCCTTGACCGTCTCATCAAAACAGATATTCCAACACCGCGATGCCTGCTTTAGTCCATAAATGGACTTAAGCAACTTGCACATCTTTCCGCTGCTCCCACTCTGAATGAAACCCTCTGGCTGGTCCATAAAGACACACTCCTCTAAATGTCCATTTAGAAAAGCTGTCTTTACGTCCATCTGCCAAATCTCATAATCGTGGAAGGCAGCAATGGCAAGAAGGATCCGAATGGATTTCATCATAGCTACTGGAGAAAAGGTTTCGTCATAGTCCAAACCAGGTCGCTGACGAAAACCTTTTGCTACCAGTCTAGCTTTATAGGTCTCAACCAGTCCATCTACACCAATCTTCCTTTTGAAGATCCACTTGCATCCTACGGGTTTTACCCCATCTGGAGCAATGTCCAACGTCCATACTTTGTTGGTGTACATGGACTCCATTTCGGTCCGCATTGCATCCAGCCATTTTACCGAGTCGACGCTCTGAATGGCTTGCTGGAAGCTAGTAGGTTCATCAAAATCTATGATGCAATCTTCTCTATCCCCGTCAATGAGAAAACCGTAGTATCTCTCGGGCGGATGAGACTGCCTACTACTCCTGCGGAGTGGCGTGGGAATGTCCTGATCTTTCGAACCCTCTGGTTCTACTAAGCTTTCAGTAATAGCTCGTGGTTCTGGAATTTCTTCCAGTTCTATTGCGCTCCCACTTATTTCCTTTTCTAAGAACTGATGTTCCAGAAAATGGGCATTACGAGAAACATGGACTTTTTGTTCCTCTGCGTAATAGAAAAGATACCCCCTGGAGTTCTTTGGGTATCGCACAAACTTGCACAGTACTGAGCGTTCCTCTAGTATGTCCGCATACTGCTTTTTGACTTAAGCTGGACATCCCCAAATCTTCAAGTATTGACGATAGGGTTTCTTCCCACTCCATAACTCATATGGTGTGGTTGGCACAGTCTTAGTGGGAATTCGGTTCAAAAGGTATGCAGCTGTTTCTAGCGCATATCCCCAGAACGATCGCGGCAACTCAGCGTTACTCATCATGGACCGTACCATATCCAATAGGGTTCGGTTCCGTCTCTCCGATATACCGTTATGTTGCGGAGTGTATGGAGGAGTAAGCTGAGAGAGAATTCCATTCTCTTTTAAGTAACCCAGGAACTCGGCACTCAAGTATTCACCACCTCGATCAGATCTCGGTGCCTTGATACTTTTGCCTGTTTGTTTTTCTACTTCATTCTTGTATTCCTGGAATTTCTCAAAAGCTTCGGATTTATTCTTCATCAAGAAGACATGTCCGAACCTTGAGAAATCATCCGTAAAAGTAATGAAGTAAGAATAACCGCTTCGGGCATGTGTAGACATTGGACTGCACACGTCGCTGTGTACGAGTCCCAAGAGCTCGCTCGCTCTTACTCCGTGTCCAGTGAACGGAGTCTTTGTCATCTTTCCTTTGAGACAGGATTGACAAGTTGCATACGATTGATATTCGAACGGATCCAAATATCCTTCTGCATGTAACTTAGTCAACCTTCTCTCATTGATGTGACCCAGTCTACAATGCCATAAGAAAGTTTTATTGATTTCTGGAGACTTTCTTTTGTGTGTATTCTGGACATTGAAAATCTGTGGTTGGTTTAACACGTATATACCGTTGTTCAATGTACCTGACCCAATCAAAACTTGATTAAGGTGAATGTTCACTACATTACTTACAAATGCAAATTCATAACCTTCTTTTGATAATAAAGATACAGAAATGATATTACAGGTTGCATTTGGTGCATAATAACAACTACGCAAAACCAAAAAGTGTCCATCCGACAGTCCCAGGTGATAGTCCCCCACGGCCTCAGCATCCATGCTAGCACCGATTGCAACTCTGAGGGTCATGTCACCTGCCTTCAAAACTCTACGCTTTCTCAACGCCTGCAAAGAATTACAGATATGAGATCCTGATCCGGTATCCAATACCCAGGATGTAGAGTTTATTGATAGACAGTTTTCAATAACATACACACCTGAAGCTGAAGCCGCAACTCGCTTCAAATCCTGTGTTCTGGCCTTCCAAGCCTTGCAATCCTGTTTCCAGTGACCACTTTTGTGACAATAGAAGCATTTTTCCTTCCCCACCAGCTTTCCCGCTACCTTTGTTGCTTTTCCTTTTCCCTTCATATCCACTTTACTGACACCGCCTCTTGGTTTGGCGGGGGCTCTCTTCTTCTTACCCTTGGCTTTCGCCCTGGATCTAGAAGAGGAAGATCCTCCTACAAACAAAGTGGATGTCTCCCTACTTTTCTGTAGGGTGCCCTCTGCACTCCTCTGCTTGTTGAGGAGTTCTGAAAGTTCAACTTGTTTTTCCTGTAAGTTGAAGTTCAGGATGAACTGGGCGTAAGTGGAAAGAAGGGACTGGAGAATCAAGTCCGTATAGAGCTCATTCTCCAACGTGGTCCCAAGTTCTGCGAGCTCCTCTATGTAGCCAATCATCTTAAGCACGTGTTCCGCTACCGATGATCCGACGGCCAACCTTGCCGAAAACAACTTCTTCGAAACTTCGTATCTGGCGATACGAGACTGCTCTCCCTACAGTTCTTTTGTATGAAGAAATATGGACTCAAGGTCCATATTCTCGTGCCTCCTCTGATGTTCGTTGTCCATCGAGGCAAGTACGAGGCATTTGGCCTTCGCGCAATCTATTTCCCAGGTCTTATAGATTTCCCTATCTACGACACTGGTTTTGGGACCTGGGACAGGGGGAGCTTTGGTGGTAAGGAGATACCCCAGCTTGTCGTAAGTGATTGCCATCTTGACATTCCTGAGCCAATCTTTGTAGTTTGGCCCTGTCAATATATTTTTATCTAGTAATAACTTAAGTCCGGTCATGTTGAATGATCGCTGCAATTAGGAGAGAGAAAAGAAACACTTTAGCATGATGCTCTTGCAAGTTTAGAGTGGTTTTTAGTTTGTCTAAACAGGATGGCTCACACTATCTCTCGAATCCCTTCTCAAACCGTAAAGAAAGGATTAGTCAGGATCAATCTCACCGTACAATACATGCTTAACCGTTCAGCCAGGCCAGTGTCGGTACTTCGAGGGAGGATTTCCAACGCTTTCGCGAAGTTCCTTAATTAAGTAACCTCTTTTCCCTGTGGGCGTAGCCCCGCTAACACCTTTCTAGACACCTACTAGGTTTATAGCATTGATCGTTAAGCGAGAGTTTTCCCGAGAAGTAGCATATACTCACAGTAGGATCGGGATCCAAATATCATCACATGATAAAACCGAAGGAATCCTACCAGAATCATCACACTCCAAATGGTATGCAGCGCTAGCAAGCTTTAATACTTATGAAGCTCCCGATGTGGATTTTTGCCCCATGCTCTTATGATCTTGGCGTGAGGTCAAAATGTCATAAGTCACATGTCAAGTTCTTCCCATCATTATCCCGGTTAATTTGAACCCACCCGTACCTACCCTTGACGTAGGCCAAAATGGCAGTACGACTGTCTCAAACCAACGCATTCTATCTATGCAACAGATAAATATCCGGCATCTACCAATCACTATGCCTTGGCGTGCGGTCAAAATACATAGCTTGAATACTACCGAATATTTAACTGAAATGGTGGAGGGCTACGGATGGTTTTGGCGAAACCGTGAACGTAGTGAACTTGATATAATCGATGGAAAGAGATAGGTTTTAAAAGGAGTGGTTCAAGCTCCGCGTTTAAAAGTTTAGTTTTGAAAAGAACCGAGTGGTTTTCAAAGTGTTCCAATCGACTTTTACTTGGTTTATTTTCTTGCATTAGTTCTTTTAATGCTTCCAATCATTTAATCCTACCATTGCAGAAAACAACCAAAATATGATGTACGCTTATGCCATTCGCATTCGCCACGGGGCCCCGTCATCACCCGTTAGGTTACTTAACTAACGACAGAGCGGGGGCTGTAAAAAATAAGCAACGTCTAAATAGTAATCATATATAAATATACAGCAATGATAGACATTACAGATCACAGATGAATACATTAGATATACTAGGAATCCGCAATCCGTTCAAGCCTGCAACGAAAAGCGGATTACACGGTCGCGGTGAATAGCCAAATACCCCACCCAAGACCCCTACGGGTGCGGCAAACTACCCGCCAAGTACCCGAAGCGAAGCAACCTCCCTCAACACCGTGAGTAGGCCACTCGGCACTTCGAGATACCCGGTTGTTTGTGCACCCCCTCCATGGGTCTATCCAAGGAGAAAAAACAGTAAAAAGAATTATACAATGATGGCTACAACCCCGACCCGGTTGTGCGGCCATACAAATAATATTATTACATCAATTTACATATTACAATGAATGAAAGAAAAAGCAACACTCATCTCACATCCACCCCGGCTATTCATCCGCGACAATCCAACCCATTCATATACACATACCATCATCAATCACAGATCACAGATATGTATAACCCCGACTAATCGACATATAGCGATTAGCCGACGTTCAATACATATAAACATCACAGATATAACCTTTTAGTCAAAGTGTATTGAAGTTCGAAAAAAAAATACGGATTTATAGGCCACCAGAAACAAATTTCTATTCTGGAAAACCTGGGCACATATAAACCATCTTAAAAATCCCAAAACCAAGCCAGAAATACACTGCACCAAACTCGACCCAGTGAAGAGCCAAGACGGCCGCGGTTGCGCGGCAATAGCTTGCTATTGCCGCGGAACCGCGGCTCTTTGGTCGAATCACTGGATCGTTTTTGGTGGCTTTCTTCACAAAACCCTGAGATGATTTTTGGAGTATAATTTATTTTGTTTTGAACAGAAAAAAAATTAACAGAAACTTAGGGTTTTGAAAACTTGGTTTTTCGATTTTTCCGATTCGAACTTCGATACACTTTGCTACCTAGATAGTTTATGTTTAGTTAGGCTCTGATACCACTGTAAGTCCACGTTGCCCACCCCGGTACTTGCGGGGAGGCGGAAAACGGAATAAAAATCAAATTTTTATCAACTTAGGCAACATGGACTAGACAAAGAAGGATCTTTGCTAAACAAAAACAAGCTAAAGCTAACTAAAAACTAGCTAAGTGCTAGAAAGGTTATAACTTGGGCTTTATGTCCTTCTCACCTTGCATCTTGCAGTGGTGGAATAAGGTCACCTTAGTCGTCTTCTCACGTCGAAGAAAGATCCACCCGAAAGCCTCGACCTTTGGCTTCAACTCCAAGCTAGAAGTAACTAGGGTGCAAGAAGTGCTAATTCTAGAACCCTAGATGAGAGTAGAGATTATCAAGAAGAGGTTTTTCTCAAGCTCAAGTGTTTCTCAACACATGAGAGGGGAGAGCTTGAGGGAGAGGAAGAACAAGAGAGAGAAAATGAATGATACAATGAGAATAAAATAAACCATTCTCACATATATGTGTGTATTATTTTAATTAGATAATTAGTAAGATAATTGTCATGGCTTAATCAATACATGACCATTATCATTTCATTTTTAATGCAAATTGCAAGGATCAAAAAGCATCTTCCAAATGAAATGATGATGGTCAAAGTGTCAACCAAGGTCAAGAAGTCAAGAAGGCCAAATGGTCAACAACCATAACCATGCACAATTATTAAACTAATATCAATTAACCATAATACACACATAAGCATTAGGGTTAATAAAATGACAATAGTCATTAACCCTAATCAAAGTCCCCTCCCTCTGTCTCAAGCAACTGTGCATACGCACCCGTATTCGTGATCCGAGGAATACGAATACAATGAGAAAAACCAATCCCAAATCATAGACTAGGATCAGGCTTAAACCAAAGCCCGCTATTATAAGCTGTCCGGACAGCAAACGTGCACAAGTGCGCGGATGTGAACGAACCCTGTCGCAAAACCATGCGACCTCTACTCATTTTTCCTAAAGGCGAATAGCTCTCTGTGTGGGACTCTAAAGACTCGACACTACGCTGGCAGTGGGTTTAACCACAGACCGCAAGCGGCACTAGCTGTACGTAACGGTCCCCAGGTAGATGTCGATAAGAAGACTGACGAGGTGAACCCCATCTGAACTCCTACTGAACCTGTATGTGACAGTCTCCGTACAGTCCGGTCTGTTCGTCTGATACATCGCATGGCGGGCCTACGGGGACGGTGAACGTCAGTCCCCTAATAGCGGTACAAGTCGTGTCGGAGTGTAGCCCAGAACACCCTGAGATAACACTGGAAACCTACCAGTATATCTCGCTTGCCCTGCCCAGGGACTACTCGTGTAATGGCTCTCCTGGACACAGCGCGATGTCAACCCCCAATACCAGGAGAGACGAATCCTGTCTAACCGTCACTGCCTCCAAGTGCTTCGGGACTGCACCCAAAAACTACCTGTTTGCACGACTCCTTTGAGCCGTGGTAGGGTAGTAATCAAAGTGCAGTGGGAACACACTCGAGGCGAAGTGACAGTGTCAAGTCAGCGGACTAAGCTGTACTCATGTCACCTTGGAACTGATAACTGACGATAGGTATAATACCAACCAACAGTTCCCGACGAGTCCTGTCCAGTGTACTCGTAACCTAACGAGCACCCGCATACTATCTCAAGTACGACGTACTGACGGCTGTGGGACAGACCGTCTCCCACACTGGGATGAGAAGCGCATACGCTAGTCTACTCCGGAGTATCGATGCCCTGTCTCGATATTCCAACGACTAAGGACCTGTATAAGGATGTGCTTATTGATCACCCAGCTCCCACGAGTGTGAGCGCCATCACAACGCTGGTAATCAAGAAATAATCCTAAGGGCTCTACTAATATGTATATCAGCAATATGCTAAAAGAAACACATGCACATATTAAAGCAGAGACAAACCAAGTAGCATACTACCATTTCTTGCAAGATTGTATATACAACTGTGAATATCCCAAGCTTCCATTAAGTAATATACAAACTAGTATGATACAGTAATGGCCTCTAGGGCATATACACTAACAATACCAACCCCCTTGGCCCGCCATGCGATGCTCATAGACGAACGGACCGGACTGTACGGATATTGTCACTGACAGGCTCAGTAGGGTGTCAGGATGAGTTCGCTCATCGACCTCCCTTTTAGTCAATACCTGGTAGCCCGTTACGTATAGCTAGTACCTCTGACATGCTAGTGGTTAAATCCACAGCCAAAGTATTGACAAGTCTTTAGAGTCCCCTACAGACAGTTCCTCAAGTTTCGGGCGAAACGTTGTAGAGGCCATATGATATATGGCAGGGTCCGAACATATACATGCGGTATTGCACGGATCATGATCGGACGGATCATACTAGTGGGCTTTGGTTTAAGCCAGATCCTAGTATTAGATTTGTTGGATTACTTTAGTCTCGTCGCATTCGCATTCAGTCGGAATGCGGATGCAGGTATGTATATACAGGTGAGGGGTATCCTTGTGATCCGTCACGAGTTTACTTTAGATGTTGCCGTAACTTTTTATTGTTGCAAACATTTGGATTAATGTTTGTTAATGGAAATAATGAGCTAGAAATTCATCATGCATTGCATTAAATGTGACATGGACATTTAGATGACTCGTGGTCTCTTTTTTAGCAAATATGTCACATTAGTGTTTTGTTTAATGTGTTGAAATGAGATGGAGAGAGAGAGGGGCTTCCATGGTTGGTTTTATTGGTCTTGTATTTTATAATCTCACTCTCTCACTCTCATTCCAACAAATGAAAAGAAAATAAAAAGAAAAGCTCTTGTTCTTCTTCTTCTTCCTCTAGCTCTATGCTTTCATCAATGGCAACACCTTCAACCTCCATCCAAACTCATGGATGCAAGAGGAAAAGTGATCACAAACATTCTCTACAACACCATGGACGCGTCGGCTAGCACACTTCACGCCCGAGATGCTTTGGACGATGCGGGAGCCCGTAAAAAGACTTCTCGATGTGGTGCCCTTTCCGACGAGGAGATGAAGACCGGAGTTGCCGCGGGGAGATCGGGATGGTGGCCGAAGACCGAAGGACACGGATCGCTCGGTATAGCTCTCTACCCTTTCTCTTGTTAGCTAGCATTAGGTTGATGGTCCGATCCGGGTTTAAAAGTACGCGGTAGCGCCGGTTTTCCAAGTAAACAAAAGTTTCGTTTCCGCATTTTGGCCTCGGACAGACGGCCGGGGTGCTGCCGTGCACTTACATTGGTATCAGAGCCATGCCATTAACCTAGTCTAGCTTGCTCTAACGTGTTTCCAAGTTTGATCGAACGGATTTTCCAAAAAACCGCGTTTTCATGTCCATTTTCTGTTGATTTTATTTTGTGCTCTAAAAATTTTTCTCGGCATGTCAAAAAATCGTGCATGGTTTTTTATGCATTCTGTGAAAATTTGGTAGCTCGATGGCACTGTTCCATCGCGGAACCGCGGCCAAACCCATGCATGGGCTGCTGTTCCGCCGCCATTTTTACTCTTCACGGTACCAAATTTCTACAGTGGCTCTCTGACATGGAAATAGGGTTTTTGGTATATTCTTTTTGGGCCTAGATTATTTTGAGTGCTGCAGTTGTACTTGGGACCCACTTCGGGAAACTTTGTCGATCGAAATTTTTAAAACTTGTTAGTTCATAGTATTTACATTATATCTGCGACCGTGAATGTCATTTGATCGGTAAATCCTGTCTAATTTCTTTAGCCCTTTTAGACGGATTTGCGAACGTGACATTCACGTTGATGTTCTGTGTTGTGCTGTGATGTTGCGAATTTGTCGTGGTGGATAGCCTGGATGCAGTGTTAGTAAAGTTTGGTTATATATGTACATTTGATATTGCGGGGCGAGCATTCGACATGTGGACTGCCGTCACTGCCTGTTTGTATATTATTCTTTTGGGTCACGACCGGGCCGAGGTTGATCTACCCGTTGTATATTTTACTTTCTGTACTAGGATTACCCCGCGGAAGGGTGCACGGATAGCCTGGTTCTAGAGGGCAACGAGCCCGCATCTCATGGCGTTGAGACGGAGGGGCTTTACTCTAGAATTGGCGGGCTATTCGCCGCACTCGTAGGGGGTACAGGTTGACCCAAGGAGGGGTGCTCAAGTTACCGGATTCCATGAAGTGCTGGGTGGTCCATTCACGTTGTTGAAGGGGGCTGCCTCGCTTCAGGTTTTGACAGGTAACTTGCCGCGCCCGTAGGGGTCTAGGATTTCATTGCACAGGCTATCCACACGACCTGGGGAACGTCGGGTTTCAGCAGCGGCTCTATGAAACCCGGGGATCCCAGATATCTGTATTGTTCTGTGATGCTTATTACATTTCTGTGATGTTGCATTTTATCACGCCTTGAGCGATTATTATATATTGATATATATACTAGTAGATGTTGTATATGTTTTGCACCCGCCCTAGTCCAGTCCCCGCTCTGTCGTTAGTTAAGTAACCTAACTGGTGATGACGGGACCCAGTGGAGAATGCGGGTGGCATATACGTACATCGTATTTTTATTCTTTATTGGTGTGATCAATTGATAGGACTGCGTTGATTCGGATCAATGCAAGCTAAACAAACCTATTCTGATGTTGTTGGAACAATTTTCCAAAAAATAGTTGTTATTGCAAGGACGTTCTATTTTGTTTTGCACAGTGGTATTCGATTATGAATATCCAGCACCTCAATCGATGAGGCATGGGCGGAGATCCCTTCACCGGGAGTGACCCTTTGGACAGAAGTTTGCGTCAGGGCAATAACTTCACTATAGCCGATTGCCTTTTGCTTTGCATCATGGTATTCTGTTGGAACTGTAGGATTGCTAGGCACATGCACAAGGGTCTACGAAGCATCAACCATGCCCGATTAAAATTTTAGCCGTGCCGAACAACCCAAAGCCGGATCTTTAAACTAGAGTTTATGCGAAAACAAGTATGTTAAACACTTTAACACTAAGTGAGAGGGATTACAACCTTTGTAGATCTGGTCCATCACTTCATAAGCTCCGTGTTATGGTCCCTTCGCTGTGATCATCACGTTCCGGACTCTCGAGAGGCTCCACGAAGAGAAAGATGCATTCTTGCTTCCGATCTTCGATAACATAGATGATCTACCTTGAAGTTTCATTAACACAAGCTAACACTCACTATAAGAAGAGAACACCCTCATCTAAAGGGTAAGGATAGATGAGGATGATGAAGTAGGATTTTTGCTCTCATTTGTTTTCTTATTCTCACTCAATTTTCATCACAAAATCAAAGCAAGAAAGCTTTGCAAAGGAAGAAAAAGAAGAAGAATTAAGAATAATCCTTTTGTTATGAATAATGAAAAGATAAATATGATGAATAATGCAACCATGGTCAACTAAACCCATGTAGAGAATTAACTAGGGTTAGGGTTTGGGTTGGGTTAAAGCACGAGTCATTTAAAAATATCTTTGCAAAAATAAAAGAAAACCTTCTAGAATCATCAAGAAGGAACTAACCCAAAACAAACCCTAACCTTGTTTAATCTCCACTAAACATGTTTCATTAGTTATCATATCATGTTACAATATTATATATCACATATATAATATTTATCGTAACAATATAAAATAAAACAATTAACATATATCGCATATATATCAATGTATTACCCGAGTGAGAAAAAGAATCTTTTAGTGAGGTAATATTAGTTAATGTAATTTAATATATCAAATATATTATTATACATTAAATTATCGAATCAACACTTGATCCGACAATCCGGCTATATCGCATATAACCGACTAATACGATGACCCGACTATATCACATATACCCGGCCGATATCTCATATCGCGAGAATCCAATACGGTATAACATACCGCATTATCCTCGGTCCCGCACATATCACATATGTGCTCCTAATCCGTTTTGCCTGAGTCAAGAAAACTCTGTGTAGGACTCTAAAGAATCGTCAATATGCCGGCAGTAGGTGATGATCATATCAAACACCCATAAGCTGCAAGCGGTCAGCTAAACGTAACAGCCACCCAGGTATTGAGCGCTCATAAGATCAACAAGAAAGCCTGTACATTCTCATGTGAATCCAATCAGTAACACTCCCGTGCAGTCCGGTTTCGTCGTCTGATATGTCGCATATCTCGCCTAGGGGTGGTAAACGTCAGACCCAGTAGCTTGATAAGTCGTGTTGATATGAGGTCTATAACAGTTCAAGAAACTACTGATAACACTTACCAGTAAATCTCAGCAACCCTGACCAGGGATTTCCAGTTATAGCCAATCGGACACAGCACAACATCAACTCCCTATAAAGGGAGAGACGAATCCCCGCCTACCGCTTATTGCCTCCATGTGATTCGGAACTGTACCCAAAAACCACCTTTTTGCATGCCCTCTTGGACGTGGTATGATGGAAATCAAAGCACAGTGGAAATCACACAAGACACTATGACGATCTCGGGTCAACAGACTACACGGTACCAGTGTCACCGGAGAACTGCCATCTGACGTGAGGTATAATACCATCTGGCAGTTCTCGGCGAGTCCGTCCAGTGTACCCAGTCTCTACTGAGCACCCGTACACTATCCTTGATGTCAAACACCAATGGAAATTGGATCATCCATCGTCCATCATATGGGTCAAGATGCGTATACGCTAGTCTACTCTGGTGTATCGCTGTCCTGTCTCGATACACCCTCGACTAGGAACAGTTATAGGATGTACTCGTCGACTACCGTGACCCTACTAGTATGATCTCATAATAGTCCCAGCAGTTGAGTACGTATCCTAAGGGCTTTATCAATATGTAATATAGAGACAATCAGAGTACATGTTAAGATAAAGTACAACCAGATAGCATACTATCATGTCGAGCAAGAAAGTCCTCCCTATATATGTCCATGCATCCATTACAATATACATCGTATGTATAGTAATAGCCTCTAGGGCATACATATAACTAACAATCTCCCACATGCACTAGGGCCATCTGTTGTGGTATCACATACCCAACAATTAGCTGCGGTTGAAGTATCTCATACTCAACCATCCCATAAAAGTCTCTACTGGGAAAAAGGCCTTTGTGAGTGGATCCGCGCTGTTGTCCTCTGTGTCTGCTCTCCTAACCTCAATCTCCCTGGAGATCAACCATCTCCATGATCAGGTGATACTGCCTAAGAATTATATCTGGATTTCTGATGGGACGGGCGTTCCTTGGCAAAAGCCACAACTCCATTGTCACACAATGGTAGGAACGAAGTTCATTTCATGAACTTATATATATCCAGACTGCCTCTTTGGTAGCATCCTTGGTAATGATGTATTTTGCCTTTAATCTTCTAGTAAGTCATGGTATCTACCTTGGAACTCTTCCAACATCTTCCCTCCACTAAGGGTAAAGACAATGCCTGCGACTGACATTCAGTCGTCCTTATCACCCTGGAACCTTTCCAGTGATTCTTTCCAGGATCGATTGATACCATCTCACTACATCTAGTGAGAATCCTAACATCCAATTAGATCTATCTCATAGATCCAAAACCCAGGATTTAGGAGGTATCACTTTGATCCTATATGGAGAATCCTTGTGATAAGCGCAGATTGACCGAGCATTGCATAGGAAACTCCTCCCTTATCAAGAGTATGTCATCCACGTACTCTACGAGGATCGTCACCATACTATCTACTACCTTTTTGTATATACAAGGTTCATCTACCATTTTGATGAAGTCAAACTCTTTGACTACCACATCAAAACGGACGTTCCAACTCCGCGATGCCTGCTTTATCACATAAAACATCTTAGACACGTTTCCGCTGCTCCCACTGTCTACGAAGCCCTCTGGTTGTGTACTTATAGACGCTCTCTTCCAAATCAACATTTAGAAAAGCTGTCATGACACCCAACCGCCAGATATCGTAGTCATGGTATGTAGCCGTGGCAAGTAGGATCTGGATGGACTTAAGCATAGCTTTGAAAGTCTCAACTTTTCCATGTACACCTAGTAATCTTCTCAAGATATACTTGCTCCTGATGGGGATTTAACCCTTCAGATAGAGTAATCAAAGTCCATACTTTGTTGGTGTATAAGGATTCCATCTCAGATCGATAAGCATCCAGCCATTCTTACAGAGTCTCAGTCCTGATGGCCAGCTCGAAACTAGTTGGGTCATCATCTCATGATACAATCCTCACTCCCACTGTCATAAAGAAACCGAAGTATCTCTCAGGTGGGTGAGGAACCCAACTAGATCGACGGAGAGGCTGAGGTTCGTTAGAAACTATTGAATCCTTTGGTTCTACCAAATCATCTGCTGTAGTTTGTATAGCTGGAACTCCTTCCAGTTCTACCTCATGACCACTAATTTCTTCACAAGAAATTCCCTTTCACAAAGGTGGTATGCTGAGAAACAAAACATCTTTTGTTCCTCGGTTATGTAGAAGATATTCCCTTGTGTATGCTTGGGATATCCAACAAACTTCCACAGATCTGACTTTGCCTCGAGTTTGTCCGGATATATTTTTTAGACATAGGCCGGACAACCCCAAATCTTAACAAACTTAAGATATGGGCTCTTCCCTTTCCATATCACATATGAAGTGGTTGGCAACTGATTTGATTTGAACCCTATTCAATAGGTATGCAGCTTCTCAAGTGCATAACTCCCAAAAGGAAATAGGAAACTCAATATTACTCATCATAGAGCACACCATATCACATAGGGTGCTATTGCTCCGCCCCGATTTACCATCGTGCTATGGTGTATAACGAGGAATAATGCTGAGAGAGAATCTCATTCTCCTTTAGAATAGTCCAGGAATTCCATGCTCAAGTATTCTCCTTCTTGATCTCATCAAAAGACATAATACTTATACCCGTTTTTTGTTCTCTAATTCTTACTTATATTCTGTGAATATCTCAAAAGGTTCAGACTTGTGTTTCGAAAGGAACATATGTCCGAATATTGAGAGATCATCAGAGAATGTAATGAAGTACATGTAAGTCCAAGTTGCCCACCCCGGTACTTGCGGGGAGGCGGAAAACGGAATAAAAATCAATTTTTTATCTACTTAGGCAACATGGACTAGACAAAGAAGGATCTTTGTTAAACAAAAACAAGCTAAAGCTAACTAGAAACTAGCTAAGTGCTAGAAAGGTTATACCTTGGGCTTTATGTCCTTCTCTTCTTGCTCCTTGGAGTGGTAGAAGGAGGTCACCTTAGTCATCTTCTCACGTCGAAGAAAGATCCACCCGAAAGCCTCGACCTTTGGCTTCAACTCCAAGCTAGAAGTAACTAGGGTGTAAGAAGTGCTAATTCTAGAACCCTAAATGAGAGTAGAGATTATCAAGAAGAGGTTTTTCTCAAGCTCAAGTGTTTCTCAACACTTGAGAGGGGAGAGCTTGAGGGAGAGGAAGAACAAGAGAGAGAAAATGAATTATGTAATGAGAATAATATAAACCATTCTCACATATATGTGTGTATTATTTTAATTAGATATTTAGTAAGATAATTGTCATGGCTTAATCAAGACATGACCTTTATCATTTCATTTTTAATGCAAATTGCAAGGATCAAAAAGCATCTTCCCAATGAAATGATAATGGTCAAAGTGTCAACCAAGGTCAAAAATCTAAACCACCTATCATTTTGCAGTGGAAGGAATAGAGCCTGCTGCGCCTAAGTCTGCCAAATCTAGTAAAGAAGCTCTTGATTCTAGTCAAGAAGGTCAAATGGTCAACAACCATAACCATGCACAATTATTAAACTAATATCAATTAACCATAATACATACATAAGCATTAGGGTTAATAAAATGACAATAGTCATTAACCCTAATCAAAGTCCTCTCTCTCTGTCTCAAGCAACTGTGCATACGCACCCGTATTCGTGATCCGAGGAACACGAATACAATGAGATAAAACCAATCCCAAATCATATACTAGGATCCGGCTTAAACCAAAGCCCGCTAGTATAAGCTGTCCGGACAGCAAACGTGCACAAGTGTGCGGATGTGAACGAACCCTGTCGCAAAACCATGCGACCTCTACTCATTTTGCCTAAAGGCAAATAGCTCTCTGTATGGGACTCTAAAGACTCGACACTACGCTGGCAGTGGGTTTAACCACAGACCGCAAGCGGCACTAGCTGTACGTAACGGGCCCCAGGTAGATGTCGATAAGAAGACTGACTAGGTGAACCCCATCTGAACTCCTACTAAGCCTGTATGTGACAGTCTCCGTACAGTCCGGTCTGTTCGTATGATATATCGCATGGCGGGCCTAGGGGGGCGGTGAACGTCAGTCCCCTAATAGCGGTACAAGTCGTGTCGGAGTGTAGCCCAGAACACCCTGAGATAACACTGGAAACCTACCAGTATATCTCGCTTGCCCTGGCCAGGGACTACTCGTGTAATGGCTCTCCTGGACACAGCACGATGTCAACCCCCAATACAGGGAGAGACGAATCCTGTCTAACCGTCACTGCCTCCAAGTGCTTCGGGACTGCACCCAAAAACTACCTGTTTGCACGACTCCTTTGAGTCGTGGTAGGGTAGTAATCAAAGTGCAGTGGGAACACACTGGAGGCGAAGTGACAGTGTCAAGTCAGCGGACTAAGCTGTACTCATGTTACCTGGGAACTGATAACTGACGATAGGTATAATACCAACCAACAGTTCCCGACGAGTTTTGTCCAGTGTACTCGTAACCTAACGAGCACCCGCATACTATCTCAAGTACGACGTACTGACGGCTGTGGGACAGACCGTCTCCCACGCTGGTATGAGAAACGCATACGCTAGTCTACTCCGGAATATCGATGCCCTGTCTCGATTGTCCAACAACTAGGGACCTGTATAAGGATGTGCTTATGGATTACCCAGCTCCCACGAGTGTGAGCACCATCACAACGCTGGTAATCCGGCAATAATCCTAAGGGCTCTACTAATATGTATATCAGCAATATGCTAAAAGAAACACATTCACATATTAAAGCAGAGACAAACCAAGTAGCATACTACCATTTCGAGCAAGATTGTACAACTGTGAATATCCTAAGCTTCCATTAAGTAATATACAAACTAGTATGATACAGTAATGGCCTCTAGGGCATATACACTAACAATCTCCCACTTGCACTAAGGCCATGTACTGGCGTATCGAAGACCTATCATCTCGATCAGCCGCTCGAACTGAGTCTGGGGCAAGGCCTTGGTGAATGGATCTGCTGTGTTATCTTCTGAAGCAACCCTCCGAACCTCGATCTCCTGGCGATCCACGATCTCCCTGATCAGGTGATACCGCCTCAAGATTTTTCTGGATTTCTGATGGGACCTGGGTTCCTTCGCTAAAGCTATAGCCCCGTTGTTGTCGCAATACAGAGGTATTGGGTCAACAATGGACGGAACCACCTGAAGTTCTCTCAAGAACTTCCTCATCCAGACAGCTTCTTTTGCGGCATCAGATGCAGCGATGTATTCCGCTTCCATAATCGAGTCAGCAACGGTTTCTTTTTTGGAGCTATTCCAACACACCGCCCCTCCATTGAGGGTAAAGACAAAACCCGACATGGACTTGGAATCAACCTTGTCACTCTGGAAGCTGGAGTCAGCAAAGACCTCAATCTGGAGGTCTTTTCCGCCATACACCAAGAATATCTCCTTAGTCCTTCTCAGGTACTTGAGAATGTTCTTTACTGCTATCCAATGTTTCTCCCCAGGGTTTGACTGATACCTGCTTACCACACTCAGTGCATAAGCCACATCCGGTCTGGTACACAACATCGCATACATTATAGAGCCTACCGCAGAAGCGTAGGGTATAATAGACATGCGATCCCTCTCCAAATCAGTCTTGGGAGACATCTCTTTGAAGAGGGTGATCCCGTGACAAGCCGGTAAATTACCGCGCTTGGAATCTTCCATACTGAATCTCTTCAGTATGGTGTCGATGTACCTGGACTGCGAAAGTCCTAATATCCTCTTGGATCTGTCACGGTAGATCCGGATACCCAGAATGTATGAGGCATCACCCAGGTCTTTCATGGAGAACCTGTGTGACAAGAACCCCTTGACAGATTGTAGCATAGGAATATCATTTCCTATTAAGAGAATGTCATCCACGTATAAAACGAGGAATACTACAGTTCTTGCTACAAATCTACAATAGATGCATGGTTCATCTGGATTTTTGATAAAGCCAAATTCCTTGACCGTCTCATCAAAACAGATGTTCTAACTCCGCGATGCCTGCTTTAGTCCATAAATGGACTTAAGCAACTTGCACACCTTTCCGCTGCTCCCACTCTGAATGAAACCCTCTGGCTGGTCCATATAGACACACTCCTCTAAATGTCCATTTAGAAAAGCTGTCTTTACGTCCATCTGCCAAATCTCATAATCGTTGAAGGCAGCAATGGCAAGAAGGATCCGAATGGATTTCAGCATAGCTACTAGAGAAAATGTTTCGTCATAGTCCAAACCAGGTCGCTGACGAAAACCCTTTGCTACCAGTCTAGCTTTATAGGTCTCAACCTGTCCATCTACACCAATCTTCCCTTTGAAGATCCACTTGCATCCTATGGGTTTTACCCCATCTGGTGCAATGTCCAACGTCCATACTTTGTTGGTGTACATGGACTCCATTTCGGTCCACATTGCATCCAGCCATTTTACCAAGTCGACGCTATGAATGGCTTGCTGGAAGCTAGTAGGCTCATCAAAATCTATGATGCAATCCTCTCTATCCCCGTCAATGAGAAAACCGTAGTATCTCTCGGGCGGATGAGACTGCCTACTACTCCTGCGGAGTGGCGTGGGAATGTCCTGATCTTTCGAACCCTCAGGTTCTACTAAGCTTTCAGTAATAGCTTGTGGTTCTGGAATTTCTTCCAGTTCTATTGTGCTCCCACTTATTTCTTTTTCTAAGAACTAATGTTCCAGAAAATGGGCATTACGAGAAACAAGGACTTTTTGTTCCTCTGCGTAATAGAAAAGTACCTCCTGGAGTTCTTTGGGTATCCCACAAACTTGCACTGTACTGAGCGTGCCTCGAACTTGTCCGTATGCTGCTTTTTGACATAAGCAGGACATCCCCAAATCTTCAAGTATTGAAGATAGGGTTTCTTCCCACTCCATAGCTCATATGGTGTGGTAGGCACAGTCTTAGTGGGAAATCGGTTCAAAAGGTATGCAGCTGTTTCTAGCGCATATCCCCAGAATGATCGCGGCAACTCAGCGTTACTCATCATGGACCGTACCATATCCAATAGGGTTCGGTTCCGTCTCTCCGATACACCGTTATGTTGCGGAGTGTATGGAGGAGTAAGCTGAGAGAGAATTCCATTCTCTTTTAAGTAACCCAGGAACTCGGCACTCAAGTATTCACCACCTCGATCAGATCTCAGTGCCTTGATACTTTTGCCTGTTTGTTTTTCTACTTCATTCTTATATTCCTGGAACTTTTCAAAAGCTTCGGATTTATGCTTCATCAAGAAGACATGCCCGAACCTTGAGAAATCATCCGTAAAAGTAATGATGTAAGAATAACCGCTTCGTGCATGTGTAGACATTGGACCGCACACGTCGCTGTGTACGAGTCCCAAGAGCTCGCTCGCTCTTACTCCGTGTCCAGTGAACGGAGTCTTTGTCATCTTTCCC
This sequence comes from Agapanthus africanus, assembly GCA_030015575.1. NCBI lineage: Eukaryota > Viridiplantae > Streptophyta > Magnoliopsida > Asparagales > Amaryllidaceae > Agapanthus > Agapanthus africanus. The sequence goes on from CM057340.1 coordinate 406,959,718, forward strand.
TTGAGACAGGATTGACAAGTTGCATACGATTGATATTCGAACGGATCCAAATATCTTTCTGTATGTATCTTAGTCAACCTTCTCTCATTGATGTGACCCAGTCTATAATGCCATAAGAAAGTTTTATTGATTTCTGGAGACTTTCTTTTGTGTGTATTCTGGACATTGAAAATCTGTGGTTGGTTCAACACGTATATACCGTTGTTCAATGTACCTGACCCAATCAAAACTTGATTAAGGTGAATGTTCACTACATTACTTACAAATGCAAATTCATAACCTTCTTTAGATAATAAAGATACAGAAATGATATTACAGGTTGCATTTGGTACATAATAACAACTACGCAAAACCAAAAAGTGTCCATCCGACAATCCCAGGTGATAGTCCCCCACGGCCTCAGCATCCATGCTAGCACCGTTTGCAACTCTGAGGGTCATGTCACCTGCCTTCAAAACTCTACGCTTTCTCAACGCCTGCAAAGAATTACAGATATGAGATCCTGATCCGGTATCCAATACCCAGGATGTAGAGTTTATTGATAGACAGTTTTCAATAACATACACACCTGAAGCTGAAGCCGCAACTCGCTTCAAATCCTGTGTTCTGGCCTTCCAAGCCTTGTAATCCTGTTTCCAGTTACCTCTTTTGTGACAATAGAAGTATTCTTCCTTCCCCACCAGCTTTCCCGCTACCTTTGTTGCTTTTCCTTTTCCCTTCGTATCCACTTTACTGACACCGCCTCTTGGTTTGGCGGGGGCTTTCTTCTTCTTACCCTTGGCTTTCGCCCTGGATCTAGAAGAGGAAGATCCTCCTACAAACAAAGTGGATGTCTCCCTACCTTTTTGTAGGGTGCCCTCTGCAGTCCTCAGCATGTTGAGGAGTTCTGAAAGTTCAACTTGTTTTTCCTGTAAGTTGAAGTTCAGGATGAACTGGGCGTAAATGGAAGGAAGGGACTGGAGAATCAAGTCCGTATAGAGCTCATTCTCCAACGTGGTCCCAAGTTCTGTGAGCTCCTCTATGTAGCCAATCATTTTAAGCACGTGTTCCGCTACCGATGATCCGACGGCCAACCTTGCCGAAAACAACTTCTTCGACACTTCGTATCTGGCGATACGAGACTGCTCTCCATACAGTTCTTTTGTATGAAGAAATATGGACTCTAGGTCCATAATCTCGTGCCTCCTCTGATGTTCGTTGTCCATCGAGGCAAGTACGAGGCATTTGGTCTTCGCGCAATCTATTTCCCAGGTCTTATAGATTTCCTTATCTACGACACTGGTTTCGGGACCTGGCACAGGGGGAGCTTTGGTGGTAAGGAGATACCCCAGCTTGTCGTAAGTGATTGCCATCTTGACATTCCTGAGCCAATCTTTGTAGTTTGGCCCTGTCAATATGTTTTTATCTAGTAATAACTTAAGTCCGGTCATGTTGAATGGTCGCTGCAATTAGGAGAGAGAAAAGAAACACTTTAGCATGATGCTCTTGCAAGTTTAGAGTGGTTTTTAGTTTGTCTAAACAGGATGGCTCCACTGTCTCTCGAATCCCTTCTCAAACCGAAAAGAAAGGATTAGTCAAGATCAATCTCACCGTACAATACTTGCTTAACCGTTCGGCCAGGCCAGTGTCGGTACTTCGAGGGAGGTTTTCCAACGCTTTCGCGATGTTCCTTAATTAAGTAACCTCTTTTCCCTGTGGGCGTAGCCCCGCTAACATCTTTCTAGACACCTACTAAGTTTATAGCATTGATCGTTAAGTGAGAGTTTTCCCGAGGAGTAGCATATACTCACAGTAGGATCGGGATCCAAATATCATCGCGTGATAAAACCGAAGGAATCCTACCAGAATTATCACACTCCAAATGGTATGCAGCGCTAGCAAGTTTCAGTACTTAAGAAACTCCCGATGTGGATTTTTTCCCCATGCTCTTATGACCTTGGCGTGAGGTCAAAATGTCATAAGTCACATGTCAAGTTCTTCCCATCATTATCCCGGTTAATTTGAACCCACCCGTACCTACCCTTGACGTAGGCCAAAATGGCAGTACGACTGTCTCAAACCAACGCATTCTATCTATGCAACAGATAAATATCCGGCAGCTACCAATCACTATGCCTTGGCGTGAGGTCAAAATACATAGCTTGAATACTACCGAATATTTAACTGAAATGATGGTGGTCTACGGATGGTTTTGGCGAAACCGTGAACGTAGTGAACTTGATATAATCGATGGAACGAGATAGCTTTTAAAAAGGAGTGGTTCAAGCTCCGCGTTTAAAAGTTTAGTTTTGAAAAGAACCGAGTGGTTTTCAAAGTGTTCCATTCGACTTTTACTTGGTTTATTTTCTTGCATTAGTTCTTTTAATGCGTCCCATCAATTAATCCTACCATTGCAGAAAATAACCAAAATATGACGTACGCTTATGCCATTCGCATTCGCCATGGGGCCCCGTCATCACCCGTTAGGTTACTTAACTAACGACAGAGCGGGGACTGGGCTAGCGCGGCTGTAAAACATAAGCAACGCCTAAATAGTTATCATATATAAATATATAGCAATGATAGACATTACAGATTATAGATGAATACATTGGATATACTAGGAATCCGCAATACGTTCGAGCCTTCAACGAAAAGAGGATTACACGGTCGCGGTGAATAGCCAATACCCCACCCAAGACCCCTACGGGTGCGGCAAACTACCCGCCAAGTACCCGAAGCGAAGCAACCTCCCTCACCACCGTGAGTAGGCCACTAGGCACTTCGAGATACCCGGTAGTTTGTACACCCCCTCCATGGGTCTATCCTAGGACCAAAAACAGTAAAAAGAATTATACAATGACGGCTACAACCCCGACCCGGTTGCGCGGCCATACAAATAATATTATTACATCAATTTACATATTATAATGAATGAAAGAAAAAGCAACACTCATCTCACATCCACCCCGGCTATTCATCCGCGACAATCCAACCCATTCATATACACATACCATCATCAATCACAGATCACAGATATGTATAACCCCGACTAATCGACATATAGCGATTAGCCGACGTTCAATACATATAAACATCACAGATATAACCTTTTAGTCAAAGTGCATTGAAGTTCGATAAAAAATACGGATTTATAGGCCCCCAAAAACAAATTTCTATTCTGGAAAACCTGGGCATATATAAACCATCTTAAAAATCCCAAAACCAAGCCAGAAATACACTGCACCAAACTCGACCCAGTGAAAAGCCAAGACGGCCGCGATTGCGCGGCAATAGCTTGCTATTGCCGCGGAACCGCGGTTCTTTGGTCGAATCACTGGATTGTTTTTGGTGGCTTTCTTCACAAAACCTTGAGATGATTTTTGGAGTATGATTTATTTTGTTTTGAACAGAAAAAATTTTAACAGAAACTTAGGGTTTTGAAAACTCGGTTTTTCGATTTTTCCGATTCGAACTTCGATACACTCTACTACCTAGCTAGTTTATGTTTAGTTAGGCTCTGATACCACTGTAAGTCCATGTTGCCCACCCCGGTACTTGCGGGGAGGCGGAAAACGGAATAAAAATCAAATTTTTATCAACTTAGGCAACATGGACTAGACAAAGAAGGATCTTTGCTAAACAAAAACAAGCTAAAGCTAACTAGATACTAGCTAAGTGCTAGAAAGGTTATACCTTGGGCTTTATGTCCTTCTCTCCTTGCTCCTTGGAGTGGTGGAAGGAGGTCACCTTAGTCGTCTTCTCACGTCAAAGAAAGATCCACCCGAAAGCCTCGACCTTTGGCTTCAACTCCAAGCTAGAAGTAACTAGGGTGCAAGAAGTGCTAATTCTAGAACCCTAGATGGGAGTAGAGATTATCAAGAAGAGGTTTTTCTCAAGCCCAAGTGTTTCTCAACACATGAGAGAGGAGAGCTTGAGGGAGAGGAAGAACAAGAGAGAGAAAATGAATGATAGAATGAGAATAATATAAACCATTCTCACATATATGTGTGTATTATTTTAATTAGATAATTAGTAAGATAATTGTCATGGCTTAATATAGACATGACCATTATCATTTCATTTTTAATGCAAATTGCAAGGATCAAAAAGCATCTTCCAAATGAAATGATGATGGTCAAAGTGTCAACCAAGTTCAACAAGTCAAGAAGGTCAAATGGTCAACAACCATAACCATGCACAATTATTAAACTAATATCAATTAACCATAATACACACATAAGCATTAGGGTTAATAAAATGACAATAGTCATTAACCCTAATAAGAGTCCTCTCCCTCTGTCTCAAGCAACTGTGCATACGCACCCGTATTCGTGATCCGAGGAACACGAATACAATGAGATAAAACCAATCCCAAATCATATACTAGGATCCGGCTTAAACCAAAGCCCGCTAGTATAAGCTGTCCGGACAGCACACATGCACAAGTGCACGGATGTGAATGAACCCTGTCGCAAAACCATGCGACCTCTACTCATTTTGCCTAAAGGCGAATAGCTCTCTGTGTGGGACTCTAAAGACTCGACACTACGCTGGCAGTGGGTTTAACCACAGACCGCAAGCGGCACTAGCTGTACGTAACGGTCCCCAGGTAGATGTCGATAAGAAGACTGACGAGGTGAACCCCATCTGAACTCCTACTGAGCCTGTATATGACAGTCTCCGTACAGTCCGGTCTGTTCGTCTGATACATCGCATGGCGGGCCTACGGGGGCGGTGAACGTCAGTCCCCTAATAGCGGTACAAGTCGTGTCGGAGTGTAGCCCAGAACACCCTGAGATAACACTGGAAACCTACCAGTATATCTCGCTTGCCCTGGCCAGGGACCACTCGTGTAATGGCTCTCCTAGACACAGCGCGATGTCAACCCCCAATACCGGGAGAGACGAATCCTGTCTAACCGTCACTGCCTCCAAGTGCTTCCGGACTGCACCCAAAAACTACCTGTTTGCACGACTTCTTTTAGCCGTGGTAGGGTAGTAATCAAAGTGCAGTGGGAACACACTCGAGGCGAAGTGACAGTGTCAAGTCAGCGGACTAAGCTGTACTCATGTCACCTGGGAACTGATAACTGACGATAGGTATAATACCAACCAACAGTTCCCGACGAGTCCTGTCCAGTGTACTCGTAACCTAACGAGCACACGCATACTATCTCAAGTATGACGTACTGACGGCTGTGGGACAGACCGTCTCCCACGCTGGGATGAGAAGCGCATACGCTAGTCTACTCCGGAGTATCGATGCCCTATCTCGATAGTCCAACGACTAGGGACCTGTATAAGGATGTGCTTATGGATTACCCAACTCCCACGAGTGTGAGCGCCATCACAACGTTGGTAATCAAGCAATAATCCTAAGGGCTCTACTAATGTGTATATCAGCAATATGCTAAAAGAAACACATTCACATATTAAAGCAGAGACAAACCAAGTAGCATACTACCATTTCGAGCTAGATTGTACAACTGTGAATATCCCAAGCTTCCATTAAGTAATATACAAACTAGTATGATACAGTAATGGCCTCTAGGGCATATACACTAACAGTACAAAGAACTAGTCTTGACATGTATAGACAGGGGACCATCATACATCATCATGTATCAATCTCAAGAGTTCACTAAATCTTTCTCTGTTTCCAATAAACAGAGCTATGGTCATCGTATCTTTGTGACATGACCGACAAGTTTCACAAGGTGTAAATTCAAACAAAATTAAATATGCATCTTAATGTAACTTCAGCTAGTCGGGTCGCATTGATATGACCTAGTCTACATTACCTCAAGAAGGATTCATTCATTTCTGAACTCTTACTCTTGTGTGTGTTCTTTATACTAAGAACTGTAGTTTGATTAAGAGCGTCTATACTTTTAGATAACGTGCCTGATCCGATCAACACTTGATATAGGAAATGTTCAAAACATTATCCAACAATACAAAATTATTTCCTTTCTTTACTAATAAAGAGACTGATATGATGTTGTATATCAGGTTCGGTATCTAAGAACATTCGTTCAGAATCAATGTATTCTGGTAATACAGGATGATAGTGACCAACAGACTTGGATGCAACACTTGCACCGTTTTCTATCCCATGAATCACCCGTTCTCAGATCTCTACTTATCTGTAGCTCAGGTAACAGATTACATATGCGGGATCCTAATCCGGTATCTCATACCCAGGACGTAAAGGATACTGAGAAACAGTTCTCTCTAATGAACACACCCAAAGATGATGCATCAACATGCACTTTCTTCGTTTGGGCGGCACGGGAAATCTGGTATTCACCAATTTCCTGCTCTGTCTTATAACAATTATAATTTGGAGAGGGACCAACGTTTCCCAGCTCAGTATAACAAGCGGGTTCAGTCAATATATCCGTATTATTATCTTGATTAAGGCGTGATATGGTCGCTACCTGGAGAGAGAGAGAAGAAAACACTCAGCGTAAGCTCTTGCAAGATTAGATTGGTTATCTAATATATCTAATCAGGATTTCTCCCACTGTTTTAATAAAATCTTCCTTCAAACCCTAAAAGGAATGACTAGCCGGGATTAATTACACACTATAAGTTAGCCAATCTTTCAGCCAGACCAGTGTCGGTACTTTCAGGGAGGTGCCCCATGCTTTCGCACGGACCTAATTAAACTAAATCTCATTTTCTCAGAGGCGTAACCCCGTTAACACCTTTCTAGACACCTACTTGATCGGCTAATTGTATTGTGTAAAACTCTCCTAGGAGTAACTCTTACTCGAAGCGGGTATCGGGATCCAACTATCTCATAGGAGGTATGCAATCTTATTGCAAATTTCAACTCTTGAAATTCCTGTTCAGTTGATAAAACTGCACATTTGTATTACATTTTTCCTACCATTTTTATATTAAAAAAGGACTTTATTATAATATATCATACATATGATGGTTTATGTGTGAAAACACCATTTTCCATGTGTTAATATATTTTAATTCGTATTTGGTAGAAAAATGTATGCAAATAAATTTACTGACCTAATCCTAGGAGAATTCAGTCTACTAAATATTATTTGAGTTGTTGTGCAAAAGATTTACAAGTGTGCAGAATTTTTCAAAGACTAGAATCAAGCAAAGCAACTTGTTGAAGAAGACTTGCCAAATTAAGAATCAAAACTTGAAGACCAAGTCTGGCAGCAACCACGAGAAGATTTCTGAAATACAAAGGTTCCAGAGAAGTCCAAATGTCCCAAAGATAGAGTCCTAGAAAAATGATGGAGGGATGAGATCAAATGGCCGCGGATCCGCGGCCATACCCCCCATTTGGCCGCGGATCCGCGGCAAGATATGGGAGTTAGAGGAATATATTTTGGGGCATGAATCTCTACTGAATTTTACCAAGTCTTCAACCAAAAGATTCTTGCTTTGCACTATAAAAAGGCACCGAGAGCCTCTTGGAAAATTCATCAAGCCGAAGAGGTCACGAAGCCCCTGACGCTCACGCATCCAGGCTGATCATCAACTGTTCGTCTACCTCCTTGGAAGAGATCGAGAAGCGACTAGTTTTGTAATCATTTTCTACGGAATAAAGTGTAGATTGTTCAAGTTGATTAATAAAGGTAGTTATTTTATTTAATTCTTTTGCATTATGTTTTCCCTCTCTGTCTTTTCATCTTCTTCTCCCAACATGCGCGAGTAATTCTCCGCTTGTTAGGGTTCGTAGGATTAGGGTAGGCTAATGTATGATGAACATCCCTAAACCCTTTTTAAGTCCTATAAAGTTTATGAACCTAATCAAAAGAATCATTAACATCCTAATCGGGCGCGCTAGCAATTCTTTGCTCGTTCCGACTGCGATTAGAGATTAGATTAATGATTGTTTTGGTAAAGGCTATATATGAACGGAGTTCCGTGTCGAGATAAGGGTTAAGAGTGGGATTCCTTTTCCCTCCAGAAACCCTAATCTACACGCATCACCGTCTTTCAAGTTATAAATCTATTAATGGATAAAAAGGGTAACTTTTAATTAGTCGTCCATGACTACTAAATCCTAACGAACCCTACAAGCCCTTCTATTATATTATCTACATCTCTAAAATAATCTATATCTATATTATTGCATTCTTGCTTAACGTTGATCTAGAAACTTTTCACAAAATTCTTTACTCCTCCTCTCTTTTTCAACACATCTAAAGTAAGACTAAAAGGTTTCACGTTTCCCTGAGGACGACCCGTACTCATCTCGGTCTAGCTACGTGCGACACCGTTATGATTGCGGTTAAACTACAAACACACTTTTTCACATCAATCAAATGGCGCCGTTGCCGGGGATACGTGCGTAATTTTTTATTCTTATTATTTGTTTTGAATTCTTAGACGATTCATATCATTATTAAAACAAAACTGCAAATTGCATAATTAACGATTTGTGTGTGAATTTTGCGAGGGAATCTGGAGTCGCGGACTTGAGGAAACAGGAGATCTAGGGTTACGAACTTCTCTGGTATCTTTCTTAACTCCTTCTCTCTCCTCTCAAATCCAATAAAATCTATCTTCTGCAGGATTCTTTACAAAATCGTGCCGCTAAAAAATCTTTTTGCAAAAGCTTTGTGATTGGTTTTGTTTTGCATATTTTTAATACGGACTCTAAGGGGCAAAGACCAAATCAAGATTAGGTGGGGATTTCATCACCCTTCCTAAGCCCCACAAATCACAAACCGAGCATCTAGATCAACCCTTCATTAATTTAAAAATTATCTAGACCAGACTCTAAGGACTGTCACGCTCAATAAGGACAGATGATGGTCGTGGGTAATCTATCGTTTATCCGCATTACTTTTGTAGTGCCTAGGCAAGTGTGTCAAAGGATAGTGGTATTTAATTAGGCCCACTACTGTGGTTCCTTCCCACTTACCTGGCACTTACCTGGCTACAAGGGTAGTACGGAGGCGGTAGAGGATTTATCCTGCGGCTTGTCCTTTCGAAGTCTAGGAGCGGTCTAGAGACTGGACCAAGGAGACCTTAGTTCTTGGGTTGCTTGTACATCTTAGGGTGATTTGTCTTGAGTCCAACTTTTTCAAAACAAGCTAATTTTAAAATCACACACACGCTGCCACTTGCACTAAACCCGCTTAGTGCATGCTCGGCTGGACACGGGATCCTAGTGCCCGTCTTGTCCGCGTTCCTGCTATCGACGCCGAAGTCGGTGCTTCTTCATCTTCTTTTCTCCCACCACACACCACATCGACCGTGATGGACGGCACTCCATCTAATTATAACACCACACTGCCACCGCCCGCAGGTGAGCAGAATCCACCGCGCATCTCTCTCCAAGAGACATGCTATCCGATTCGTGGTCCTCTTCCTACTTGTCTATCTCTTCCACCACTTAATGGGGATAATTTCGAAATTAAACCCCACTACATCAATCTGCTGCCCAAATTTCACGGGCTTGAGTCGGAAGACGCGTGCGTTTTCATCACCAAATTCGAAAACGCTTCACAATTGACTTTAGATGCTATGGGCTTGCGTCTTCTCCCATTCACACTGTGCGACTTGGCAGAAAAATGGCTTTACAATACTGTCGCACACTCTATTACTAATTGGGATGAATTCGTCATAACATTTCTTAAGAAGTTTTACCCAAACCATAAGACTGCCCATATTAGGAGCGAGATCAACCAGTTCACCCAGCTTCCCAATGAACCATTTCGGAAGTGCTTTAAACGTTTCAAACATCTGCTTGTCTAATGCCCCCATCACGGAATAGAAAGATGGGATTTATGTCGGATTATATATGAGGGCATTAATCCAGCGACAAAGCAGATGCTTGAAACAAATTGTCAATGCAATTTCATGTCTAAAGACGACGGTGAAGCTTGGAAATATCTGGAAGACCTCGCTGAACACACTTTGCAGTGGGAAAGCGTAAGACCACCTTCAACTTAGGGAGGTATTCACTAGCTCGATGTTTCTATCGCAGTAAAAGCCGAAATGGCAGCGATTCAGAAGAAACTCGATGCTATTGAAAACAAGTTCTCAACATTCTCCTTAAATCAGGTCACGCTTCTTAAGAACGACTGTGGTTGCTGTTCGGATCCTTCACACTTAACGGAAGAATGTCCTATGAATGCATCGTTTCAAGCTAATGCTGCTTTTCAGCAGCGACCTAGAAACGACCCTTATTCTTCCACGTACAATCAAGGATGGAGGAATCATCCAAAATTTGCTTGGAATCAAAACCAACAAAGCAATTATCAAAGACCTCCTCCACAACAACCACAACCACAGAATCAGCCCCCTTTTCAGTCACAGAATTTCCAAAATCCGGCCAACATTTGTACACCACAAGTGGCCGGTACAGACAACTCACTGGCACAAACTTTGGATATGTTCATGAAACAATCCATGCAAATTTCGGATGAGATGAGGTCTTCTATTGATACCATAACGAAAAACTCTGCCTCCCATGATGAGACTATTAAATCATTAGAAAACCAAATCGCACAGTTAAACGCCGCAATGAGTGCGAGAGAAAAAGGGAAACTCCCATCTCAACCCATACCCAATCCGGGCCACTCACAAAATTATAATGTGAGTGTTGTTACCACGTTGAGATCGGGAAAAGTGCTGAATAACCGAGTGGGTGAGCAATGTGATGATAGTGACACCAATGATACCCCGGCTTCTTCTTCTTCGCCTAATTCGTCTAGTCTCCACCTTCACCCGAGCCTATTCTCCATTTTCCCCAAGGCTCGAACCCTTTGCCCATTTTGCCAAATCTATCTAAGTCGATTCCCACTCCAATTTTGGGATCGAATCCATCCCCACAGTCTTCTTCACAAACGTTGGACCTAAAACTTATTGATCAAGCACCTTACCCAAACAGGTTAAGGGGCAACAGACCAAGTCCACAAATGGAGAAAATTGTGGAAATTTTTAAGCAAGTTAACATAAACATTCCTCTCCTAGATGCTATTCAACAAGTTCCGTCATACGCAAATATCTTAAAGGTCTTGTGCACTAGGAAGAGAAAAGTTCAAGTACCTAAAAAAGTTTTCCTTACGAGTAATGTGAGCACTGCTTTTACACAACAACTTTCCAAGAAACGAAAGGACCCCGGAAGTCCTACAATTTCAATTTCTATTGGGGGTAAAAATATTAATCGTGCTCTACTCGATCTAGGTGCTAGTGTTAACTTGCTTCCGTATTCAGTTTATGAGCAATTAGGGATCGGAGAGTTAAAACCTGCGCAATGCACTCTTCAGATGGCCGATCGATCTATCACCCAACCAAGGGATGAGCTAGAGGATGTGTTAATCAAAGTCGGGGAATTCATATTTCCCGTAGACTTCATTATTTTAGATACACAACCTGTAGCAAACCCACGCAATCAAATCCCGGTGATACTCGGTCGACCCTTTTTGGCCACTTCCAACGCAGTAATCAATTGTAGAAACGGCTCTATACCCTATCCTGTGGAAAGAAGTCAATTGAGCTTAACATTTACAAGTAGGGAAGTGAACCCTCCGAACCCTATGCTCATGTGTGTTCTGTCGAATTAATGGATGTCGACAGCAGTGACTTTGATCAACCTCATAATTCTGACTCTTTTCATATGACGTTGTTTGACACGGACTCTTCCACCGAGTTGTCCGGGTCAACATCAAACACTAATGAGGAACTTTTTATAGAGTCGGACGATCACCCCATTTTTTCTGATGACCTTATTCTTCGGGGTATCGACGAAAGCTTTGAGGAAATTTTCGCTGATGAGCTCGCATTTTTACAAGACACGGGTGTTGAGATGAATCAACTCCAACATGAAGAAATTGGACCTCAACCCCTTCTTTTGGACAATCATGATAATGCGAGTAATCCATCATTTCTATCACTGTGTCGTCACTCCAAATTGAGACGCAATCCTTTTCCATCACACCTCTTATCACCTCCCCACTTCTTCACGTCGAAAGCTGACATGTTCTTCCACCAACCTTGGTGCTTCATCGATAAAATTTTTGAATGGTTGGTGTTGACCTTCGGTCTTTGCAAAGCTTGGCATTGACCAATAACCTGACCCCCTCGTGTGATTTTAAAAGATTAAAATTGTTTAACTCAAGTTTGGGGGGTGGTATATTTTGTCCCTTGAAAGAAAATGATTTTTACGAAATTGTGAGCCTAAAATAAGTTTGGAGGAGGATTTTCACTTCCATATATTCTTGCCCCCATTAATAATTTCCTCCCAAGTCTATAGGTTTTTGAGCTTAACGGATGACATCAGTGAGGACACTGCTGTAAACAGGTTTGGGGGAGGTTTGTACTTATTTACACATCAATTTGCATCATATTTTGCATAAGCACAACATTTTCAAAAAATTTAAAAAATTTTCTTTTATAACAAAAGAATAGAAAGTGAAAAATTACATCCAAAAGATAGGAATAGTTTAAGAAAACCAAGAAAATTAGAAGTTTTCTTGAACGAACTGGTAATAAGTGGTTATGAGCTGTTGTCCCAAGGGTTAGTAAGATGAAGGAAGTCACTAATCTGAGGATAAAAATAAGTCTAAAAAATAGTTTATATTCTGGAAGCCAAACATTTGAATGTTGATACCCTACTATATGCAATTACACACGTCTTGAAACTCGGGATAGTGGAGGATACTTTGAAATGCTCTTATCTAAAAGCCAAAGTATGAAGGAAATGAAAAATGAAGAAAATATAAAAATGGTGAAAAGAAAAAAATGAACACTGGTTTTGTATCGCCAAGACAGCAATAAAAAAATATAGCGAGGGTGGCTCTTCACTTAGTGCCCTAAGGCCAACTGGTATGGGAGTCACTGCTAAGCCTTAAATGGTGCAAGACAAGAAAAATATTATCACCTAATCAGCAAGCACTTGAGTAATCGGTCGGTTAGTACCTCAAGAAGTATTAACGGTCGCATGAAAAGGTGTGAGCAAACCTAAGTATTCATCAAATTAAAAAGTACTAAGGTAGATGGACAAGAGTATGATAGCTTGAATTGAATTCTCCAAGTGTAGGGATGTCCATTTCACACACGTAGGGGTATATGATCAATGTTTGGATGAAAGGTAGGAATGAAGAATAAAGACGATGTTTTATTGAGGGATAATGTGATTTCTAACATCTTTTCATGACTATTAAGATAGGGCTCATGACAACTGAAAAGCTAGTATAGTTGGATACTCTTATTTTAAAAGTCTTTCTTTTATGGTTCTTATCTTTATATGTAAATTTTACCATCTCTCTTTTGTTATAGGATTTTGTGGGTGTAATCCGCTGAAAACCCTCAGGAGACAACACTCCTCCTACTAGGGACACCTAGAGGTTTAACGGCTTGTTGCACGTGCTCAGTGCAATCGTGTCTGCCTACGAAAGTGTGCTTAGTTTTCTCCTTTCTTTTTCTCCTCTTGAATAAACTAGTTTGCTCGGAACGATCAAAGATAAGTTTGGGGGTATTTGTTCAGTTGATAAAACTGTACATTTGTATTACATTTTTCCTACCATTTTCATATTAAAAAAGGACTTCATTATAATATATCATCCATATGAGGGTTTATGTGTGAAAACACCATTTTCCATGTGTTAATATATTTTAATTAGTATTTGGTAGAAAAATGTATGCAAATAAATTCATTGACCTAATCCTAGTAGAACTAAGTCTACTAAATATTATTTGAGTTATTGTTCAAAAGATTTCTAAGTGTGCAGAATTGTTCAAAGACTAGAATCAAGCAAAGCAAGTTGTTGAAGAAGACTTGCCTAATTAAGAATCAAAACTTGAAGACCAAGTATGGCAGCAACTACGAGAAGATTTCTGAAATGCAAAGGTTCCAGAGAAGTCCAAATGGAGGGATGAGATCAAATGGCCGCGGATCCGTGGCCATACACCCCATTTGGCCGCGGATCCGCGGCAAGATATGGGAGTTAGAGGAATATATTTTGTGGCATGAATCTCTGCTGAATTTTACCAAGTCTTCAACCAAAAGATTCTGGCTTTGCACTATAAAATGGCACCGAGAGCCTATTGGAAAATTCATCAAGCCGAAGAGATCACGAAGCCCCTGACGCTCACGCATCCAGGCTGATCATCAACTGTTCATCTACTTCCTTGGAAGAGATCGAGAAGCAACTAGTTTTGTAATCATTTTCTACGGAATAAAGTGTAGATTGTTCAAGTTGATTAATAAAGGTAGTTATTTTATTTAATTCTTTTGCATTATGTTTTCCCTCTCTGTCTTTTCATCTTCTTCTCCCAACATGCGCGAGTAATTCTCCGCTTGTTAGGGTTCGTAGGATTAGGGTAGGCTAATGGATGATGAACATCCCTAAACCCTTTTTAAGTCTTATAAAGTTTATGAACTTTATCAAAAGAATCATTAACATCCTAATCGGGCGCGCTAGCAATTCTTTGCTAGTTCTGACCGCGATTAGAGATTAGATTAATGATTGTTTTGGTAAAGGCTAGATATGAACGGAATTCCGTGTCGAGATAAGGGTTAAGAGTGGGATTCCTTTTCCCTCCAGAAACCCTAATATACACGCATCACCGTCGTTCTAGTTATAAATCAATTAATAGATAAAAAAGGGTAACTTTAAATTAGTCGTCCATGACTACTAAATCCTAACGAACCCTACAAGCTCTTCTATTATATAATCTACAACTCTAAAATAATCTAGATCTATATTATTGCATTCTTGCTTAACATAGATCCAGAAACTTTTCACAAAATTCTTTATTCTTCCTCTCTTTTTCAACACATCTAAAGTAAGACAAAAAGGTTCCACGTTTCCCTGAGGACGACCCGTACTCATCTCTGTCTAGCTACGCGCGACACCGTTCTGATTGCGGTTAAACTACAAACACACTTTTTCACATCAATCAATTCCCAATAATATTTTACCCCTAGCGTCCTATGACCTTGACGGAGGTCAACAAACCATAGGGTGCTAGTCAAGTTCTACCCGTCATTTCCTGATTGAATTAAACCCACCCGCACGACACTTGACGGAGGTCAACAAGGCCGCACGACTACCCTAAAACAATCTGCATCATATGCATAAACAGATAAATACTTGTTAGTTACCGCACACTACGCCTTGACGGAGGTCAGCAAATGCAGCACGAATACTAAGTAGGACTTATCTGAAATGACGGAGGGCTACGACAGGTTTATAAGAAAACCCTTTGCGTAATGAACTTGATATCGTTGTTGAATCGAGTGATTTTAAATGGAATGTTTTTTAGGCCTTTTCTAGTTTTTCTAAAGAGGTCACTCCCGGTGAAGGGATCGTCGGCTCTTTCCTCATCGAATAAGGTGCAGGATATTTCACAAATATCGCTGTGCAAAGAAAAAACTATAGAAACAATCAAAAGACAAACCAAGTTTGTAGCATCTGCTAGTTTCACTAAAGAGGTCACTCCCGGTGAAGGAATCTCGGCTGTTTCCTTATCGAATAAGGTGCTGGATGTTCTACAAGGAACACCGCTATGCAAAGCAAGAACTAGAGCTACCAGTTTTTAAACAAGTCTCTACAACATTTTTAGGTTTCTTTTATTTCATTAATCTCATTAATGAAGTCCTATTTTAATATGCTTCACAAACATCAGATATGAAACGAAATCAACAATATATAATATATATCTCATATATATAATATAAACATTCGTCTCAGGCAGTAATATGATTTCATCACAGAACATTGCAGCAGAAGAACATATACGACATATAGGATATATTAGGACGTACGTGTTTTCAATACGAGCCTGTATAAAACACGGATTCCACGGTCGCGATGAATAGCCAAACCCACATCCCTAGACCCCTACGAGAGCGGCAAGTAATACTGTCAATTCTACGGTTAGGAGACCCGGTCTCGACTCCTCAAGATGGTCTCCCACTGGACCCTAGAACCCGGTTACTTGTGCTCCCCGCCTTGGGACTACCTAATGCGGAAAAGTAAATAATATATAATGGTGACATCATCCTCAGCCCGGAAGTGACCCAATACAAGAATATTACATACAAATGAATTTTACATGAATGAAAATGAAAAACTCTCATTTCACATAAAACCCCCTGCTATTCAAACACGACGATCCAATATAACATATCACAGCAACACATAACATCACATGTCATCAACGTAAGTAAGTATGCATACACCGATTGTCGTCGATGTATAGCAACGAAAACCGGCGATACAACTACATACTACACTTACGGCCACCGAAAAGAAAGTGTAGAACTACAACAGTTGGAATCTGCAACCTCTTTAGACATCGCATGCCTAACCAAATGAATTCCTTAGACATCGCATGCCTAACAATTATAAACCCCGCATTTTAGTCTTATTATTGAAAACTCTTTTCAATATCAAGTCGGGCAATTCAACAAGATTCCCGACATCCTGATCGAATGGTCGTGGTAACATTAGTAGACGGCCGCACCCCCGATGCCGTCGACGAAGTGCACTAAGGTGGAACACCGCTGCCGCGAGCACCTGAACGGATGCTTTTGGCGTTGGGGTTCTCCTACTGTCACTTGGTCGGGGTTGTCTATTAAATTTACCCGGCGAATATCTGCGTATGCTACGTGATTGCGACGGACTTTTGATCACATCAAAATTCCGTGTCAACCGATCATCTGAGACTAAACTGCTATGTTTATAATATTCAAATTAGTTATCTCATAACTATATATGGATTCCAAATATTGTATCACAATCCAGATAAATAGACAATGTTAAACTTTCCGATCGAATAATCAAACACCCAAGTTTTCCCAAATAGTTCGCAACACTTGAAATTTGTTTAAAAACATCCATCACGTGCCACAGTACCAATGGTCCAGCCGTAGAAGGGTCAAGCCAACGCCTCACATGTAGCACGTCGTACTGCCACCAACCCTACGGTTCAGAGGCAGTTCAAGACGGTCACATAATCGAGTTAAGGTTTGTTTTCTTCTAGAGGGTCCACCGCCTTACCTGCACGACTTAGAATGTTCTTAAACTACGAAAAAATCCAACGCATGAAAATTTTCCGGCAGGGGAAAAGTGAGTTATTGATATCCGTTCGAACTTTTTAACACGTTCTAAAAATTACCCGGACAAAATAAACTAAGTTAAATTATCCGATCGAATCAACGAGTCCCCAATAAAACCCTAGAAAACTCAACATTTGAGTGGACTTAAAACTTTCGAGAAAAAAATGACAAGAAAGGACCTAAGAATAAATACCTGAAATACCAGGGACCAAATCAAAATTTTGGCCGCGGAACCGCCGCCAAAACCTTGATTTCGCCGCGGTTCCGCGGTCATTTCAGCGCATTAATTATCCGTACTTCACAGTAACTCTTAGTTTTTCCTGCAATATTTTCTGAGCATTTTTAATTCATAAAAAATCACATTTTTGAAAATTGTCCAGAGAAGGGTTCGTATCGTGGTATTCGGGTTCGATCGGACTTTAAACTTCGCTCAGACATTGCCTAAAGCTCTAGCTTGGCTCTGATACCACTGTAGGGTTGCTAGACACACGCACAAGGGTCTACGAGGAATCAACCATGCCAGATTAAAATTTTAGCCGTGCCAAACAACCCAAAGCCGGATCTTTAAACTAGAGTTTATGCGAAAACAAGTATGTTAAACACTTTAACACTAAGTGAGAGGGATTACAACCTTTGTAGATCCGGTCCATCACTTCATAAGCTCCGTGTTGTGGTCCCTTCTCTGCGATCATCGTGTTCCGGTCTCTCGAGAGGCTCCATGAAGAGAAAGAAGCAGTCTTGCTTCCGATCTTCGATAACATAGATGATCTACCTTGAAGTTTCATTAACACAAGCTAACACTCACTATAAGAAGTGAACACCCTCATCTAAAGGGCAAGGATAGATGAGGATGATGAAGTAGGATTTTTGCTCTCATTTATTTTCTTATTCTCACTCAATTTTCATCACAAAATCAAAGCAAGAAAGCTTTGCAAAGGAGGAGGAAGAAGAACAATTAAGAATAATCCTTTTGTGATGAATAATGAAATGATAAATATGATGAATAATGCAACCATGGTCAACTAAACCCATGTAGAGAATTAACTAGGGTTAGGGTTTGGGTTGGGTTAAAGCATGAGTCATTAAAAATATCTTTGCAAAAACAAAAGAAAACCTTCTAGAATCATCAAGAAGGAACTAACCCAAAACAAACCCTAACCTTGTTTAATCTCCACTAAACATGTTGCATTAGTTATCATATCATGTTACAATATTATATATCAAATATATAATATTTATCGTAACAATATAAAATAATACAATTAACATATATCACATATATATCAATGTATTGCCCGAGTGAGAAAAAGAATCTTTTAGTGAGCTAATATTAGTTAATGTAATTTAATATTTCAAATATATTATTGTACATTAAATTATCGAATCAACACTTGATCCGACAATCCGGCTATATCGCATATAACCGACTAATATGATGACCCGGCTATATCACATATACCCGGCCGATATCTCATATCGCGAGAATCCAATACGGTATCACATACCGCATTATCCTCGGTCCCGCACATATCACATATGTGCTCCTACTCCGTTTTGCCTGAGTCAAGAAACCTCTGTGTAGGACTCTAAAGAATCGTCAATACGCCGGCAGTAGGTGATGATCATATCAAACACCCACAAGCTGCAAGCGGTCAGCTAAACGTAATTACCACCCAGGTATTGAGCGCTCAGAAGATCAACAAACAAGCCTGTACATTCTCCTGTGAATCCAATCAGTAACACTCCCGTACAATCCGGTCTCGTCGTCTGATATGTCGCATATCTCGCTTGGGGGTGGTAAACGTCAGACCCCAGTAGCTTGATAAGTCGTGTCGATATGAGGTCTATAACAGTTTGAGAAACTATTGATAACACTTACCAGTAAATCTCAGCAACCCTGGCCAGGGATTTCTAGTTATAGCCAATCGGACACAGCACAACATCAACACCCAATACCGGGAGAGACGAATCCCCTCCTATCGCACATTGCCTCCATGTGATTCGGGACTGTACCCCAAAAACCACCTTTTTGCACACCCTCTTGGACATGGTATGATGGAAATCAAAGCACAGTGGGAATCAGACAAGACTCTATGACGATCTCGGGTCAACAGACTACTCTGTACCAATGTCACCGGAGAACTGCCATCTGACGTGAGGTATAATACCATCTTGGAGTTCTCGGCGAGTACGTCCAGTGTACCCAGTCTCTACTGAGCACCCGTACACTATACTTGATGTCAAACACCGATGGATATGGGATCATCCATCGCCCATCATGTAAGTCCGTGTTGCCCACCCCGGTGCTTACGGGGAGGCGGAAAACATAATAAAAATCGGATTTTTAATGACTTAGGCAACATGGACTAAGCTTGTGAGGATCTTTGCTAAACATAAACTAGCTAACCCTAACTACAAAGTAGCTAAGTGATGAAAGGTTATACCTTTGGTCTTTAGTCCTTCTCTCCTTGCTCCTAGGTATGGTAGAAAAGGATCACCTTGCTTGTCTTCTCCCGTCAAAGAAGGATCCACCCGAAAGCCACCACCTTTAGCTTCAACTCCAAGCTAGGAGTAACTAGAGTGCAAGAAATGCTAAGACTTGAACCCTAGAAGTGAGTAGAGAAGATCAAGAGAGGGTTTTTCTCAAGCTTTTTTGTTTCTCAACTCATGAGAGGGAGAGAGCTTGAGGGAGAGGATGAGCAAGAGAGAGAAATAGAATGAGAGAATGA
This sequence comes from Agapanthus africanus, assembly GCA_030015575.1. Taxonomy (NCBI): domain Eukaryota; kingdom Viridiplantae; phylum Streptophyta; class Magnoliopsida; order Asparagales; family Amaryllidaceae; genus Agapanthus; species Agapanthus africanus. The sequence continues at coordinate 406,979,487 of CM057340.1, forward strand.
GAAAATAGTGAGCCATTCTCACTAAAATGTGAGGATAATTTTAATTAGATAATTAGCTTGAAAATTGTCATGATAAATCATGAATTGACCATTATCATTTCATTTTTGCAAAGATCAAAGAGCATCTTCCAAATGAAATGATTATGGTCAAGTTGTCAACATGGTCAACAAGTCAATGAAGTCAAATTGTCAACAACAACCATGCACAATAATTAAGCTAATTATCAATTAACAATAATCCACACAAAAACAATAGGGTTAATAAAATGACAAATGCCATTAACCCAAAACAAGGTCCTCTCCCCCAATCTCAAGCAACTGTGCATACGCACCCGCATTCGTGATCCGAAGAACACGAATACCCTGAGAAAAACCAATCTCAAATCATATACTAGGATCCGGCTTAAACCAAAGCCCGCTAGTATAAACTGTCCGGACAGCAAACGTGCACAAGTGCGCGGATGCGAACGAACCCTGTCGCAAAACCATGCGACCTCTACTCGTTTTGCCTAAAGGCGAATAGCTCTCTGTGTGGGACTCTAAAGACTCGACACTACGCTGGCAGTGGGTTTAACCACAGACCGCAAGCGGCACTAGCTGTACGTAACGGTCCCCAGGTAGATGTCGATAAGAAGACTGACGAGGTGAACCCCATCTGCACTCCTACTGAGCCTGTATGTGACAGTCTCCGTACAGTCCGGTCTGTTCGTCTGATACATCGCATGGCGGGCCTAAGGGGGCGGTGAACGTCAGTCCCCTAATAGCGGTACAAGTCGTGTCGGAGTGTAGCCCAGAACACCCTGAGATAACACTGGAAACCTACCAGTATATCTCGCTTGCCCTGGCCAGGGACTACTCGTGTAATGGCTCTCCTAGACACAGCGCGATGTCAACCCCCAATACCGGGAGAGACGAATCCTGTCTAACCGTCACTGCCTCCAAGTGCTTCGGGACTGCACCCAAAAACTACCTGTTTGCACAGCTCCTTTGAGCCGTGGTAGGGTAGTAATCAAAGTGCAGTGGGAACACACTCGAGGCGAAGTGACAGTGTCAAGTCAGCGGACTAAGCTGTACTCATGTCACCTGGGAACTGATAACTGACGATAGGTATATTACCAACCAACAGTTCCCGACGAGTCCTGTCCAGTGTACTCGTAACCTAACGAGCACCCGCATACTATCCCAAGTACGACGTACTAACGGCTGTGGGACAGACCGTCTCCCACACTGGGATGAGAAGCGCATACGCTAGTCTACTCCGGAGTATCGATGCCCTGTCTCGATAGTCCAACGACCAGGGACCTGTATAAGGATGTGCTTATAGATTACCCAGCTCCCACGAGTGCGAGCGCCATCACAACGCTGGTAATCAAGCAAAGATCCTAAGGGCTCTACTAATATGTATACCAGCAATATGCTAAAAGAAACACATGCACATATTAAAGCAGAGACAAACCAAGTAGCATACTACCATTTCGAGCAAGATTGTATATACAACTGTGAATATCCCAAGCTTCCATTAAGTAATATACAAGCTAGTATGATACAGTAATGGCCTCTAGGGCATATACACTAACAATCTCCCACTTGCACTAAGGCCATGTACTGGCGTATCGAAGACCTATCATCTCGATCAGCCGCTCGAACTGAGTCTGGGGCAAGGCCTTGGTGAATGGATCTGCTGTGTTATCCTCTGATGCAACTCTCCGGACCTCGATCTCCTGGTGATCCACGATCTCCCTGATCAGGTGATACCGCCTTAAGATGTGTCTGGATTTCTGATGGGACCTGGGTTCCTTCGCTAAAGCTATAGCCCCGTTGTTGTCGCAATACAGAGGTATTGGGTCAACAATGGACGGAACCACCTGAAGTTCTTTCAAGAACTTCCTCATCCAGACAGCTTCTTTTGCGGCATCAGATGCAGCGATGTATTCCGCTTCCATAGTCGAGTCAGCAACGGTTTCCTGTTTGGAGCTCTTCCAACACACCGCCCCTCCATTGAGGGTAAAGACAAAACCCGACATGGACTTGGGATCATCCTTGTCACTCTGGAAGCTGGAGTCAGCAAAGGCCTCAATCTGCAGGTCTTTTCCGCCATACACCAAGAACATCTCCTTAGTCCTTCTCAGGTACTTGAGAATGTTCTTTACTGCTATCCAATGTTTCTCCCCAGGGTTTGACTGATACCTGCTTACCACACTCAGTGCATAAGCCACATCCGGTCTGGTACACAACATCGCATACATTATAGAGCCTACCGCAGAAGCGTAGGGTATGATAGACATGCGATCCCTTTCCAAATCAGTCTTAGGAGACATCTCTTTGGAGAGGGTGATCCCGTGACAAGCCGGTAGATTACCGCGCTTGGAATCTTCCATACTGAATCTCTTCAGTATGGTGTCGATGTACCTGGACTGCGAGAGTCCTAATATCCTCTTGGATCTGTCACGGTAGATCCGGATACCCAGAATGTAGGAGGCATCACCCAGGTCTTTCATGGAGAACCTGTGTGACAAGAACCCCTTGACAGATTGTAGCATAGGAATGTCATTTCCTATTAAGAGAATGTCATCCACGTATAAAACGAGGAATACTACAGTTCTCGCTACAAATCTACAATAGATGCATGGTTCATCTGGATTTTTGATAAAGCCAAATTCTTTGACCGTCTCATCAAAACAGATGTTCCAACTCCGCGATGCCTGCTTGAGTCCATAAATGGACTTGAGCAACTTGCACACCTTTCCGCTGCTCCCACCCTGAATGAAACCCTCTGGCTGGTCCATATAGACACACTCCTCTAAATGACCATTTAGAAAAGCTGTCTTTACGTCCATCTGCCAAATCTCATAATCGTGGAAAGCAGCGATGGCAAGAAGGATCCGAATGGATTTCAGCATAGCTACTGGAGAAAAGGTTTCGTCATAGTCCAAACCAGGTCGCTGACGAAAACCCTTTGCTACCAGTCTAGCTTTATAGGTCTCAACCTGTCCATCTACACCAATCTTCCTTTTGAAGATCCACTTGCATCCTACGGGTTTTACCCCGTCTGGAGCAATGTCCAACATCCATACTTTGTTGGTGTACATGGACTCCATCTCGGTCCGCATTGCATCCAGCCATTTTACCGAGTCGACGCTCTGAATGGCTTGCTGGAAGCTAGTAGGCTCATCACAATCTAGGATGCAGTCCTCTCTATCCCCGTCAATGAGGAAACCGTAGTACCTCTCGGGCGGATGAGACTGCCTACTACTCCTGCGGAGCGGCGTAGGAATGTCCTGTTCTTTTGAACCTTCTGGTTCCACTAAACTTTCAGTAATAGTTTGTGGTTCTGGAATTTCTTCCAGTTCTATTGCGCTCCCACTTAATTCTTTTTCTATGAACTGATGTTCTAGAAAGTGGGCATGGCGAGAAACAAGGACTTTTTGTTCCTCTTCGTAATAGAAGTAATATCCCTTGGAGTTCTTTGGATATCCCACAAACTTGCACTGTACTGAGCGTGCCTCGAGCTTGTCCGCATGCTGCTTTTTTACAAAAGCTGGACATCCCCATGTCTTAATGTGATTAAGATAGGGTTTCTTCCCACTCCATAACTCATATGGTGTGGTAGGCACAGTCTTAGTGGGAACACGGTTCAAAAGATATGCAGCTGTTTCTAGCGCATACCCCCAGAACGATCGCGGTAACTCAGCGTTACTCATCATGGACCGTACTATATCCAATAGGGTTCGGTTCTGTCTCTCCGATACACCGTTATGTTGCGGAGTGTATGGAGGAGTAAGCTGAGAGAGAATTCCATTCTCTTTTAAGTAATTCAGGAATTCGGCACTTAAGTATTCTCCTCCTCGATCCGATCTTAGGATCTTGATACTTTTGCCGGTCTGTTTTTCTACTTCACTCTTATATTCCTGGAATTTTTCAAAAGCCTCGGATTTATGTTTCATTAAGAAGACATAACCGTACCTTGAAAAATCATCCGTAAAAGTTATGAAGTAAGAAAAACTGCTTCGCGCATGTGTAGACATTGGACCGTACACGTCGCTGTGTACGAGTCCCAAGAGCTCGCTCGCTCTTTCTCCGTGTCCAGAAAACGGAGCCTTTGTCATCTTTCCTTTGAGACAGGATTGACAAGTTGCATACGATTGATATTCGAACGAATCTAAATATCCTTCAGTATGTAACTTAGTCAATCTTCTCTCGTTGATGTGACCCAGTCTACAATGCCATAAGAAAGTTTTATTAATTTCTGGAGACTTTCTTTTGTGTGTATTCTGGATATTGAAAACCTGTGGTTGGTTTAAAACGTAAATACCGTTGTTCAATGTACCTGACCCAATCAACACTTGATTAAGGTGAATGTTCACTACATTACTTACAAATGCAAATTCATAACCTTCTTTAGATAATAAAGATACAGAAATGATATTACAGGTTGCATTTGGTACATAATAACAACTACGCAAAACCAAAAAGTGTCCATCTGATAATCCCAGGTGATAGTCCCCCACGGCCTCAGCATCCATGCTAGCACCGTTCGCAACTCTGAGGGTCATGTCACCTGTCTTCAAAACTCTACGCTTTCTCAACGCCTGCAAAGAATTACAGATATGAGATCCTGATCCGGTATCCAATACCCAGGATGTAGAGTTTATTGATAGACAATTTTCAATAACATACACACCTGAAGCTGAAGCTGCAACTCGCTTCAAATCCTGTGTTCTGGCTTTCCAAGCCTTGCAATCTTGTTTCCAGTGACCACTTTTGTGACAATAGAAGCATTCTTCCTTCCCCACCAGCTTCCCCGCTACCTTTGTTGCTTTACCCTTTCCCTTCGTATCCACTTTACCGACACCGCCTCTTGGTTTGGCGGGGGCTTTCTTCTTCTTGCCCTTGGCTTTCGCCCTGGACCTAGAAGAGGAAGATCCTCCTACAAACAAAGTGGATGTCTCCCTACCCTTCTGTAGGGTGCCCTCAGCAGTCCTCAACATGTTCAGAAGCTCGGCAAGTTCAACCTCCTTTCCTTGCATGTTGAAGTTAAGAATGAACTGGGCGTAAGTGGAAGGAAGGGACTGGAGAATCAGATCAGTATAGAGTTCATTCTCCAACGTGGTCCCAAGGTCCGCGAGCTCCTCTATGTAGCCGATCATCTTAAGCACGTGGTCCGCTACCGATGATCCGACGGCCAACCTTCCCAAAAAGAGCTTCTTCGACACTTCGTATCTTGCGATACGAGACTGCTCTCCATACAGTTCTTTTGTATGGAGAAATATGGACTCTAGGTCCATATTCTCGTGCCTCCTCTGATGGTCATTGTCCATCGAGGCTAGTACGAGGCATTTGGCCCTCGCGCAATCTATCTCCCATGTCTTACGGATTTCTACATCCGCGACGCTGGAGGTGGGACCTGGGACGGGGGGAGCTTTGGTGGTAAGTATATACCCCAGCTTGTCATAAGTGATAGCCATCTTGACATTCCTGAGCCAATCTTTGTAGTTTGGCCCTGTCAATATGTTTTTATCTAATAGTAACTTAAGTCCGGTCATCTTGAATGGTCGCTGCAATTAGGAGAGAGAAAAGAAACACTTTAGCATGATGCTCTTGCAAGTTTAGAGTGGTTTTTAGTTTGTCTAAACTGGATGGCTCCCACTGTCTCTCGAATCCCTTCTCAAACCATAAAGAAAAGGATTAGCCGGGATCATTCTCACCGTACAATACTTGCTTAACCGTTCAGCCAGGCCAGTGTCGGTACTTCGAGGGAGGTTTTCCAACGCTTTCATGAAGTTCCTTAATTAAGTAACCTCTTTTCCCTGTGGGCGTAGCCCCGCTAACACCTTTCTAGGCACCTACTAGGTTTATAGCATTGATCGTTAAGTGAGAGTTTTCCCGAGGAGTAGCATATACTCACAGTAGGATCGGGATCCAAATATCATCGCGTGATAAAACCGAAGGAATCCTACCAGAATCATCACACTCCAAATGGTATGCAACGCTAGCAAGTTTCAGTACTTATGAAACTCCCGATGTGGATTTTTGCCCCATGTTCTTATGACCTTGACTTTGGCCAAAATATCATAAGTCACATGTCAAGTTCTACCCGTCATTCTCCTGGTTAATTTGGACCCACCCGTACCTACCCTTGGCTTTGGCCAAAATGGCAGCACGACTGTCCCAAACCAACGCATCTATCTATGCTGCACATGAATACCCAAACGCTACCAATCACTATGCCTTGACTTTGGCCAAAATACATAGCTTGAATACTTTTGACCATTCATGTGGAATGACGGAGGGCTACGGATGGTTTTGGCGAAACCGTGAACGTAGTGAACTTGATATAATCGATGGAACGAGATAGCTTTTAAAAGGAGTGGTTCAAGCTCCGCGTTTAAAAGTTTTAGTTTTGAAAAGAACCGAGTGGTTTTCAAAGTGTTCCAATCGACTTTTACTTGGTTTATTTCTTGCATTAGTTCTTTTAATGCGTCCCATCATTTAATCCTACCATTGCAGAAAACAACCAAAATATGACGTACGCTTATGCCATTCGCATTCGCCACGGGGCCCCGTCATCACCCGTTAGGTTACTTAACTAACGACAGAGCGGGGGCTGGGCTAGCGCGGCTGTAAAACATAAGCAACGCCTAAATAGTTATTATATATAAATATATAGCAATGATAGACATTACAGATCACAGATGAATACATTGGATATACTAGGAATCCGCAATGCGTTCGAGCCTGCAACGCAAAGCGGATTACACGGTCGCGGTGAATAGCCAATACCCCACCCAAGACCCCTACGGGTGCGGCAAACTACCCGCCAAGCACCCGAAGCGAAGCAACCTCCCTCACCACCGTGAGTAGGCCACTCGGCACTTCGAGATACCCGGTAGTTTGTGCACCCCCTCCATGGGTCTATCCTAGGAGCAAAAACAGTAAAAAGAATTATACAATGACGGCTACAACCCCGACCCGGTTGTGCGGCCATACAAAGAATATTATTACATCAATTTACATGTTACAAATGAATGAAAGAAAAAACAACGCTCATCTCACATCCACCCCGGCCATTCACCCGCGACAATCCAATCCATTCATATCCATAAACCAATGACAATCACAGATCATGTATAACCCCGACTAATCGTCTTATAGCGATTAGCCGACGTTCAATACATGCAAGCATTACAGATATAACCGATATAGTTAAAGTGCAGTGAAGTTCGGAAAAATACGGAATTATAGGACCCCAAAAGAAAATTTCTTTTCTGGAAAATCTGGGTACATATAATATATCCTAAAAATCCCAAAACCAACAACAACACACTCTGCACGAAAAACGATGCGCCGATAACCACAATCCGCGGCGGTTCCGCCGCATAAACCTACTTCATGCGGCGGAAGGGCGGCGACTTGAAGGAATTGGGGTATCGTTTTTCTTGGGTGTATTCACAAAACCCTGAGACGATTTTACATGTATACAGTTTTTCATTTTGAGCAGAAATAATTTTAACAGAAACTTGGATTTTGTAAAAGTTTGGTTTTGTGATTTTTCCGGTTCCGAACTTCGTTACACTTAACTACTTAACTAGTTTAGGTTTAGTTAGGCTCTGATACCACTGTAAGTCCGTGTTGCCCACCCCGGTGCTTACGGGGAGGCGGAAAACATAATAAAAATCGGATTTTTAATGACTTAGGCAACATGGACTAAGCTTGTGAGGATCTTTGCTAAACATAAACTAGCTAACCCTAACTACAAAGTAGCTAAGTGATGAAAGGTTATACCTTTGGTCTTTAGTCCTTCTCTCCTTGCTCCTAGGTATGGTAGAAAAGGATCACCTTGCTTGTCTTCTCCCGTCAAAGAAGGATCCACCCGAAAGCCACCACCTTTAGCTTCAACTCCAAGCTAGGAGTAACTAGAGTGCAAGAAATGCTAAGACTTGAACCCTAGAAGTGAGTAGAGAAGATCAAGAGAGGGTTTTTCTCAAGCTTTTTTGTTTCTCAACTCATGAGAGGGAGAGAGCTTGAGGGAGAGGATGAGCAAGAGAGAGAAATAGAATGAGAGAATGAGAAAATAGTGAGCCATTCTCACTAAAATGTGAGGATAATTTTAATTAGATAATTAGCTTGAAAATTGTCATGATAAATCATGAATTGACCATTATCATTTCATTTTTGCAAAGATCAAAGAGCATCTTCCAAATGAAATGATTATGGTCAAGTTGTCAACATGGTCAACAAGTCAATGAAGTCAAATTGTCAACAACAACCATGCACAATAATTAAGCTAATTATCAATTAACAATAATCCACACAAAAACAATAGGGTTAATAAAATGACAAATGCCATTAACCCAAAACAAGGTCCTCTCCCCCAATCTCAAGCAACTGTGCATACGCACCCGCATTCGTGATCCGAGGAACACGAATACCCTGAGAAAAACCAATCTCAAATCATATACTAGGATCCGGCTTAAACCAAAGCCCGCTAGTATAAACTGTCGGACAGCAAACGTGCACAAGTGCGCGGATGCGAACGAACCCTGTCGCAAAACCATGCGACCTCTACTCGTTTTGCCTAAAGGCGAATAGCTCTCTGTGTGGGACTCTAAAGACTCGACACTACGCTGGCAGTGGGTTTAACCACAGACCGCAAGCGGCACTAGCTGTACGTAACGGTCCCCAGGTAGATGTCGATAAGAAGACTGACGAGGTGAACCCCATCTGCACTCCTACTGAGCCTGTATGTGACAGTCTCCGTACAGTCCGGTCTGTTCGTCTGATACATCGCATGGCGGGCCTAGGGGGCGGTGAACGTCAGTCCCCTAATAGCGGTACAAGTCGTGTCGGAGTGTAGCCCAGAACACCCTGAGATAACACTGGAAACCTACCAGTATATCTCGCTTGCCCTGGCCAGGGACTACTCGTGTAATGGCTCTCCTAGACACAGCGCGATGTCAACCCCCAATACCGGGAGAGACGAATCCTGTCTAACCGTCACTGCCTCCAAGTGCTTCGGGACTGCACCCAAAAACTACCTGTTTGCACAGCTCCTTTGAGCCGTGGTAGGGTAGTAATCAAAGTGCAGTGGGAACACACTCGAGGCGAAGTGACAGTGTCAAGTCAGCGGACTAAGCTGTACTCATGTCACCTGGGAACTGATAACTGACGATAGGTATATTACCAACCAACAGTTCCCGACGAGTCCTGTCCAGTGTACTCGTAACCTAACGAGCACCCGCATACTATCCTAAGTACGACGTACTAACGGCTGTGTGACAGACCGTCTCCCACACTGGGATGAGAAGCGCATACGCTAGTCTACTCCGGAGTATCGATGCCCTGTCTCGATAGTCCAACGACCAGGGACCTGTATAAGGATGTGCTTATAGATTACCCAGCTCCCACGAGTGCGAGCGCCATCACAACGCTGGTAATCAAGCAAAGATCCTAAGGGCTCTACTAATATGTATACCAGCAATATGCTAAAAGAAACACATGCACATATTAAAGCAGAGACAAACCAAGTAGCATACTACCATTTCGAGCAAGATTGTATATACAACTGTGAATATCCCAAGCTTCCATTAAGTAATATACAAGCTAGTATGATACAGTAATGGCCTCTAGGGCATATACACTAACACATCATATGGGTCAAGATGCGTATACGCTAGTCTACTCTGGTGTATCGATGCCCTGTCTCGATACACCCTCGACTAGGAACAGTTATAGGATGTACTCGTCAACTACCGTGGCCCCACTAGTATGATCTGATAATAGTTCCAGTAGTTGAGTACATATCCTAAGGGCTTTATCAACATGTAATATAGAGACAATCAGAGTACATGTTAAGATAAAGTACAACCAGATAGCATACTATCATGTCGAGCAAGAAAGTCCTCCCTATATATGTCCAAGCATCCATTACAATATACATCGTATGTACAGTAATGGCCTCTAGGGCATACATATAACTAACATGAATATCCTGCACCTCATTCTACGGGGAAAGAGCCGAGATCCCTTCACCGGGAGTGACCTCTTTAGCAAAGGTTTTCATCACTATATTTTTATAAAAAGCTATCCGGTTCCTTCGACGATATCAAGTTCATTACGTTAAAGGTTTTTCGCCAAAAACCATTCGTAGCCCTCCGTCATTTCAGACGGGTAGCACGTAGTATTCATGCTATGTTTGTTGGCCAAAGTGAAGGCATAGTGTATGGTAGCTATTTGTTACTTTTCTGCAGCATAGATAGATGCATTGGTTTGGGACAGTCGTACTGCCTTGTTGGCCAAAGTCAAGGGTAGATACGGGTGGGTTCAAATCAACCTGGATAATGATGGATAGAACATGACATGTGACTTATGATTTGTTGGCCAAATTCAATGTCATAAGAGCATGGGGTAAAAATCACATCGGGAGTTTCTAAAGAAACTGAAACTTGCCAGACATGCGTATACCTTATGGAGTGTGATAACGTGAGTGAATTCCAACACGTTATCATGCGATGATAGTTGGATTCCGATTCCCACTGATGAGTTGGTTTACTCCTCGGGTGATCCCGACTAATTCTTCTTTCAGATTTGGAGGAGAATTTGACGGTACATTGGGAGGTTTCCTGATTAAATAAATTGATAACCATTCTTATCTAGGTTAGAGTGCACGCTGAGTGTTTCTTTTCTCTCTCCCTTTGGCAGCGACCATGGCCCGACCCTTGACTATGACTCAGTGACCAAGTTGACTGAACCTTCTTATAAGTCTGGCTTTTGGATTGCCTGAGTTGCATACCTCAATGCCACTCCTATTTTTACCCTTTTCTCCAGGACACCCCGTATTACTACGAATGTCCACTTCCATTGGATAAAACCATCTTATGGTTATATACGAACTCGATGGAATTTATTCGAGGACGTTTTCCGGTTCTGGAGAAAAAGAATGGGACTATTCAGTTGTCTTTTCCTTTTACCTTCTCTCAGGTTGCGAGTGCTCTTTGGATTAGGACAGTACACCTATTACGCTAATTAGATAGTCTTCTTCCAAACCATAGGCAGGTGCCGAACGGTAGGGAATGAAGAAAACCAATTAGCCTAACGAAGGTATGCAGACGGTACTAAGTAAAGACAAATAAAGGGATTATTAAGAGGGCAAAGTAAAAATGCGACTGCTATTCACGACCAAAACCAAGTATTTCATCGCCACTCCTACTTCACCTTTGTATTTCTCCAGAACACTCCGTATCACTTCGAATATCCACAGTTTTATAGATACTCCATCGTATGGTTATATACGAACTCGAAGGAACTTGTTCCAGTTCGGGGATGGATTCTGGTTCAGGAGAAATAGGAATAAGGATTTATTCAGTTGTCTTTTATCTTCACCGTCTCTCAGGTTACGAGTACTCCTACGATTAGGAGAGTACACCCATTATGCTTATTGGATAGTCTTCTTCCAAACCATAGGCTGGTGCCGAACGGTAGGAAAGGAAGAAAACCATTTGGCCTAAGAGGGTGTACAGAAGGTAATGACTAAAGGCATATAAAGGGATTTGTTGAGATGGCAAAGAAATATACGGTTACAGTTGTGAATCTGATAATGGAAGAGCCATTACTAGGAATACCCGGATACCCCTTCGAAACATTTATATGTTTCAGTTTCACTGTGTACTGTTAAAAGAAAACTGATTTCCCAATTTCACACTTGCTCCTGGGTATGTATTTACCAGGTTTGATTCTCACATCTATATGGTTTTACAGATGATGAGTGGGAGTAAATTATTGGGAATTGGGTGATCATCCTCATTATATCGTGATTCGTTGTAATTGGTGATATTTGAGAAAATCTCCTGGGTTGTTTGTCGGACGGCAAATATTTGGTTTTGAATATCCGTTGTTATGCACCAATTTCAAATTGATATATCTGTACATTTATTTTTATAAAGTGAGATATAAATTTTTGAAATTATGTCCATGACATTTACCTATATCAGCGGATAGTTAGGTAAGGAGCATTAAACAGCGGTGTAATTCTTCTTAACCATAAGTACAGTTTTCAACCTACGACACATAGAGAGTGAGTTATTAGACTTAGGGGACTTGTACAGAGTATTGTATGTTGTCCAGTGTCCATGAGGACAGAGGGGTTGGTACTCATACTATATTCTGTTTACTTGTGACTTCTCTAGTTCTTAGACATGTGTTTCGTAGAAATGCAAGGTCTAAGTTTGAAAAGTTATAGGTATGTGAATAAAGTAGAGAACCAGGTATTGCAAGTATCGGGATTTTTCAATGTGATCGAAGATGTAGATACTTGTGAATGGTATTCAGTTAATAGTAATGATTAAGAGAACTTGCTTCTCTTTCAGGTTACTCATAATTGGAAGCATTCCTAAGGTGAGTAGCGCTTATCGTCCTCCTTCCATTTGGTTGACATGCTTTGGAGAGAGCTGCATGATTTGAATCTGGTTCCAATTAAATCAGTGCCTCTGTTTCTATATTGGATATAGAACGGTTCATATCTTAACGATGTTAAGGTACGGGGTGTTGTCCGGCTTATGCTTAAAACCAGACTTTGGATAACTCAAGGCAAGTTTCTGTAATGGCTGTTTGTGGGTTGACCCGGGCTATGACGAGGGTTGACTTTCTACCATCTGGAAGATCAATAGTGATATTGTTCTAGACTCACCACAGTTTTAAGTAAAATTGATTTTTTTAGAAAACAGAAGTGGGAGTATGGTAGAACTGGAAGTGATTCCAGAACCGCAAACGATTACTGAAAATTTGATAAGAACCTAAAGATTCAATATGGTTTGACATTCCATTGGCCACTCCGCAGATATAGTGGGTAACCTCGGGCACCCGAGAGGTACTCCGGTAGCCTGAAGGACGGTGACAGGGAGGTTCTTGTTTACTCAGACTTGATACTACTGTTGTTCCAGACTATGAGACCCGGCAGGTAGATGAATACAGCGTCGTTCTGAATTGGCTTTGGAAGTGCACGTGTATATGATTTTGCCAGAGAGTTGTCGTAGTCTGTGGGAGCAGCGGAAGCATTGGTGGACAAGTAGCTTGTGTCTATTTAAAGACTAAAGCAGATGTAGCGGAGATAGATCATCTATTTCTGATGTGACAGTCATAGGTTTGACTTCATCAGAATAGGGGATGGATCTGTTAAGAAGGTAGTAGGGTGTGATGTCCGGGTATTTGGATGACATACACAGAGAATGAAGTGAAATTCCTATACTACGATCGGTTATACTGTGGTTGTCACACAGTGGTTTCTCCACATAGGACATGGATATTATATCAGATATTCTTGTTACTAGATCTATATTTGGGTAGTTTCGCAATCTGGGTACTTAGACAGCATTCTAAAGGTTATTTAGAATGGACGACTCCCGGCATGGTAGTATAACTGCAGGTGATGGAGTCACCCTCTCTAAAGGTGTCTTATAGACTAAAGGGGAGAGGGATGTGCATGATTGGCAGATCACTTGCTTAGGCAATTGAGTCGATCATGAGATGTCATGTACCACACCAGATGTTGTTTTTGCAGTAAATGCAATAAGTTGATATTGATCCAATCCTGGAGAAACATTCGGAAGCAGTTTTAGAACATAAGTGGATGTTCCAGGGATATGATAACGACAGCCCCTTTCGGGTGACAGTTATCATTCCAGGCTTCCAAGGTGACCTGGATAACAGAGTGACTGTCAGAGTTATAGTTTTCGCTCTGACGAGGGGCAGTGTTTTGGACAAGTGATCCAAGCGGACACTGAGGGAAGCATTACGCAGGATATTGATTAAGTTCAGTTGAGAATATAGTTTAAGAAGTTTGGATTTGGAGTTCATTTATGAGCTAGGTCCCATCAGATATCCAGACATATTCTAAGACAGGTATTGCTCATTTCGGGAGATGGGTTTCTCCTCGAACTTGAGATTAAGAGAGACATAGAAAGAAACATCAGAGCGGATCCACTCACTGAGGTTATTCCTCGAATGCATTAGTTCCGCAAAAGGGTTTTGTGAGACTAATTAGTTGAAGAGTTGGGTGTTCGGTATCACACGGGCTATGAGTATGCGACATCGTAATAATTATCCTTGAGTGCAAGTGGGAGATTGTTGGATATAGTGCCCTCAGAGTCAATTATTGGATCACAGGCACGTGATTGCAATGATTGAGGGGGGAGCTATACCGGTAGGACAGTCTTACTCAAGATGATAGTATGCTATCTGGTTTCTCTTTATCATCGTGTACTACTTTAGGTGACCTTACAGGTCACTATTGCGCGTTGATAGAGCCCTTAGGATTCTTGCTTGATGGCGATCATATACGTGAGAGCTGGGGTCTATAAGCACATCCTTAAAAGGTCCCTAGTCGTGGGAGTTTTCGAGACAGGGCATCGACACTCCAGAGTAGACTAGTGTATACAGTCGAGACCCCGACGAGGGGCGATGGCCGATCTCACAAGCCACTGGTGTCAGTTGGTTCACCTAAGTTGTATACAGGTGCTTATTGGGTTATGTGTACACCGGACAGGACTCGCCGGTAACATGCTAGTTGGTTTTATGCCTGACGTCAGATAGCAGTTCCCTGGTGACATGTGTACAGATTAGTTCATCGATCTGAGATCGTCATTTGTCTCGTGTGAGTTCCCACTGTACTTTGATTACTACCCTATCACGGCTCAAATGAGTCATGCAAACTGGTTATAGTTGGGTACATTCCCGAGCCACATGGAGGCAGTGAGCGGATCTGCAGGGGTTCGTCTCTCCCGGTATTGGGGGTGAGGTCGCGCTGTGTCTAGGAGAGCCATTACATAAAGTCCTTGGCCAAGGCAGGAGATTTACTGGTAGGTATTCCAGTAGTATCTCAGGGTGTTCTGGGCTACACTCCGACACGACTTGTACCGCTTTTGGCGGTCTGACTTTTACCAACCCCCTAGGTCCGCCATGCGATGCTCATAGACGAACGGACCGGACTGTACGAATATTGTCACTGACATGCGCAATAGGGTGTCAGGATGAGTTCGCTCATCGACCTCCCTTTTGGTCAATACCTGGTAGCCCGTTACGTATAGCTAGTACCTCTAACGTGCTAGTGGATAAATCCACAGCCAAAGTATTGACGAGTCTTTAGAGTCCCCCACAGAAAATTTCTCAAGTTTCAGGCGAAACTTTGTAAAGGCCGTATGATATATGGCAGGGTCCGATCATATACATGCGGTATTGCACGGATCATGATCGGACGGATCATACTAGTGGGCTTTGGTTTAAGCCGGATCCTAGTATTAGATTTGTTGGATTACTTTAGTCTCGTCGCATCCGCATTCAGTCGGAATGCGGATGCAGGTATGTATATACAGGTGTGGGGTATCCTTGTGATCAGTCACGAGTTTAGTTTAGATGTTGCCGTATCTTTTTATTGTTGCAAACATTTGGATTAATGTTTATTAATGGAAATAATGAGCTAGAAATTCAACATGCATTGCATTAAATGTGACATGGACAATTAGATGACTTATGGTCTCTTTTTTAGCAAATATGTCACATTAGTGTTTTGTTTAATGTGTTGAAATGAGATGGAGAGAGAGAGGGGCTGCCATGGTTGGTTTTATTATTTTATAATCTCACTCTCTCACTCTCATTCCAACAAAAGAAAAGAAAAGAAAAAGATAAGCTCTTATTCTTCTTCTTCCTCTAGCTCAAAGCTTTCATCAATGGCAACACGTTCAACCTCCATCCAAACTCATGGATGCAAGAGGCAAAGTGATCACAAACATTCTCTACAACACCTTGGACGCGTCGGCTTGCTTACTTCACGCCCGAGTTATTTCGGACGAAACGGGAGCCCGTAAAAAGACTTCTCGATGTGGTGCCCTTTCCGACGAAGAGATGAAGACCGAAGTTGCCACGGGGAGATCGGGATGGTGGCCGAAGACCGACGGAAATGGATTGCTCGGTATAGCTCTCTACCCTTTCTCTTGTTAGCTAGTATTAGGTTAATGGTCCGATCCGGGTTTAAAAGTACGCGGTAGTGCCGGTTTTCCAAGTAAAGAAAAGTTTCGTTTCCGCATTTTGTCCTGGGACAGACGGCCGGGGCGCTGCCGTGCACTTACAAAGTATTAGCAAAGCAAACACCCTAATCTAAGTGTCAAGAATAGATGAGGATGATGAAGTAGGAATTAAGCTCTCATTTTTTTTCAATTTCTCACTCATTTTCATCACTTCACAAAAAGCTAGAAAGCATTTTCAAGAGAAGGAAGAAGAAGAAGAAGAAGAAGCAAAACCATTTGTGATGAATAATGAAATCAAGTGTATGGTTAGAATTGCAACCATGGTTTAAGAATACAGACTTAACCCTTGTAGAGAAATAACTATGGTAAAGGGTTTGGGTTGGGTTAAGGAAATATTTTCACAAAATATCAAGGTCAAAGTCAAAGCTTCATGAAGCTTTTTGAAAGCTTCATCCAAGCTTAAACCTAATCCAAACCCTAACCATATTTAAACTCCACAAAACATGTTGTATTTGTAATCCTAACTTGTTACAATATCATATATCATATATATAATATATTTTGCAACAAAAGAAATAATACAATTAACATATATCGTATGTATATCAATGTATTATCCCGTGAGAAAATGAATCAATAAAGCGAGCTTATATTAGTTAACGTAAAGTAATATATCACATATATAATTATACATTAAATTATCGAATCAACACTTGATCCGATTACTCGGCTATATTTATATATAACCGACTAATATAACATGTACCATTTTATCGAATCAACAATTGATCTGATGACCCGGTTATATCACATATACCCGGCCGATATCATATATCGCGAGAATAGAATACGGTATCTTATATCGTATCATTCTCGGTCCCGCACATATCACATATGTGCTCCTACTGCATTTTTCCTGAGCCAGGAAATCTCTGTGTAGGACTCTAAAGAATCGTCAATACACCGGCAGTAGGTGATGATCATATCAAACACCCACAAGCTGCAAGCGGTCAGCTAAACGTAACAGCCACCCAGTTATTGAGCAATCGGAAGATCAACAAGCAAGCATGTACATTCTCCTGCGAATCCAATCAGTAACACTCCCGTATAGTCCGGTCTCTTCGTCTGACATGTCGCATATCCAGTCTAGGGGTGGTAAACGTCAGACCCAAGTAACCGATAAGTCGTGTCGATATAAGGTCTTTAACAGTTCGAGAAACTACTGATAACACTTACCAGTAAATCTCAGCAACCCTGGCCAGGAATTTCCAATTATAGCCAATCGAACACAGCGCAACACCAACTCCCTATACCGGGAGAGACGAAACCCATCCTATCGCTCATTGCCTCCATGTGATTCGGGACTGTACCCAAAAGCCACCGTTTTTCACGCCCTCATGGATGTGGTATGATGGAAATCAAAGCACAGTGGGAATCACACAAGACACTATGACGATCTCGGGTCTACAGACTAACCTGTACAAGTATCACCAGAGAACTACCATCTGACGTGAGGTACAATACCATCTAGGACTTCTCGGCGAGTCCGTCCAGTGTACCTAGTCTCCACTGAGCACCCGTATACTATCTCTGATGTCAAACACCAATGGATATGGGATCATCCATCGCCCATCTACATGGGTCAAGAAGCATACGCTAGTCTACTCTAGTATATCAATGCCCTCTCTGGATACACCTATGACTAGGAACATTTGAAGGATGTACTTAGCGACTACACTGTCCCCACTAGTATGATCTGCATCATAGTCCTCGTAGTCAAGTACTCATCCTAAGCGCTTTATCAATATGTAACATAGAGACAATCAGAGTACATGTTAAGACAAAGAGCAACCAGATAGCATACTATCATGTCGAGCAAGAAAGTCCTCCATATACATGTCCAAGCATCCACTACAATATACATCGCATGTACAGTAATGGCCTCAAGGGCATACATATCACTAACACGTTTCGCCCGAACTTGGGAAACATTCTGTGGGGGACTCTAAAGACTCATCAATACGCAGGCAGTGGGTTTAACCACAAGCACGTCAGTGGTACTAGCTGTACGTAATGGCTACCAAGGTATTGAGCAATAGGAGGCCGACGAGCGAACACGTCCTGAAACCCTACATAGCCTGTTAGTGACAATATCCCTACAGTCCGGTCCATTCATCTATGAGTATCGCATATCGGGACTAGGGGGCTCGTAAATGTCAGACCCCCAAAAGCGGTATAAGTCGTGTCGGAGTGTAGCCCAGAACACCCTGAGATACTACTGGAATACCTACCAGTAAATCTCACATGCCTTGGCCAAGGACTTCGTGTAATGGCTCTCCTAGACACAGTGCGATCTCACCCCCAATACCGGGAGAGACGAATCCCCTGTCGATCCGCTCACTGCCTCCATATGGCTCGGGACTGTACCACCTGTTTGCACGACTCCTTTAAGCCATGGTAGGGTAGTAATCAAAGAACAGTAGGAACTCACACGAGACAAATGACGATCTCAGTTCGATGGACTAACCTGTACACATGTCACCAGGGAACTGCTATCTGACGACAGGTATAATTCCAACTAGCATGTTCCTGGCGAGTCTTGTCCGGTGTACTCATAACCCAATGAGCACCTATATACGTCTTAGGTGAACCAACTGACACCAATGGCTTGTGACACCGGCCATCGCCCCTCATCGGGGTCTCGATCGTATACACTAGTCTACTCATGGAGTATCGATGCCCAGTCTCGAAACTTCCACGACTAGGGACACTTTAAGGATGTGCTTATAGACTACCCAACTCTCACGTATATGATCGCCATCATACTGCTGGTAGTCAAGCAAGAATCCTAAGGGCTCTATCAACGTGTAATAGTGATCTGTAATATCACCTAAAGCATGTACACGTTGATTAAGACAAACTAGATAGCATACTATTATCTCGAGTAAGACTGTCCTACCGGCATAAGTCCTCCCTCAATCATTGCAATCACGTGCCCGCGATCCAATAATTGACTTTGAGGGCACTATATCCAACAATCTCCCACTTGCACTCAAGGATTATAATTGCGATGTCGCATACTCACAACCCGTGTGATACCGAACACCCAACTCCTCTACTAATCAGTTTCACAAAGCTCGTTTGAGAAATTATTGCGTTCGAGAAATAGCCTCAGTGAGTGGATCCGTCATGATGATTTCTATGTCTCTCTTAATCTCAAGTTCGCGGAGAAAGCCATCTCCCGAATTGAGTAATACCTGTCTTAGAATATGTCTGGATATCTGATGGGACCTAGTTCACAAATGAACTCCAAATCCAAACTTCTTAGACTGTATCGTCAACAGAACTTAATCAGTATCCTGCACCATACATCCCTCAGTATCCGCTTGGACCACCTTTACAAACTACTGCCCCTCGTCAGAGGGAAAACTATAACTCTGACAGTCACTCTGTCAGCCATGCCACCTTGGAAGCTGATAACTGTCTCCCGAAAGAGGCTGTCGTTATCATCTCCCTAGAACATCCACTTATGTTCATAAACTGCTTCCAAACGTTTCTCCAGGATTGGATCAATATATAAACATATTACAGCTAGTGCAAAAACAACATCTGGTGTGGTACTTGACATCTCATGATTCACTCAATTGCCTAAGCAAGTGATATGCCAACCAAACACATCCCTATTCCCTTTAGTCTGTAAGAAACCTTTAGAGAGGGTGACTCCATCACTTGCAGGTACACCACCATGCCAGGAGTCGTCCATTCTAAAACACCTTTAGAATGCTGTCTATTTTCCCAGATTAGGACACTCCCTAAATCTAGATCTAAAATCATAGATCTAGTGACCAGAATGCATTATATTATATCCAAATCCTATGCGGAGAAACCACTGTGTGACAACCACAGTATAACCGATCGTACTATAGGAATATCACTTCCTACTCTATGTATGTCATCTAAATACCAGGACATCACACTCTACTACTTTCTTAACAGATCCATCTCCTATTCAGATGAAGTCCGTAACCTATGACTATCACATAAAAAATAGATGATCTATCTCCGTTATATCTTCTTTAGTCCATAAATAGACATAAGCTACTTGTCCACTATGCTTCCGCTGCTCCCACTGACCACAACAACCCTATGGCAAAGTCATATACACGTACACTTCTTAAGCTAGTTTAGAACGACTGTATACTCATCCTCCTTTCGGGTTTCATAGTCTGGAACAGCAGCAATGGCAAGTCTGGGTAAACAAGAACCTCCCTGTCACCATTTTTGAGGATACCGGAGTACTTCTCAGGCGCCTGAGGTTACCCACCATATCTTCGGAGTGGCTAATGAAATGTCAAATCTGATTGAATCTTTAGGTCCTATTAAATTTTCAGTAATCGTTTGCAGTTCTGGAATCACTTCCAGTTCTACCATACTCCTACAACTGTTTTCTTAAAAAGTCCATTTTTACTAAAACTGTGGCGAGTAAAGAACAATATCACTATTGATCTTCTAGATGGTAGAATGTCAACCCTCATCATAGCCCGGGTTAACCCACAAACTGTCATTATAAAAACGTGCCTTGAGTTATCCAGTGTCTGGTTTCAAGCATAAGCCGCACAACTCCATATACCTTAACATTGTTAAGATATTAACTGTTCTATATCCAATATAGAAACAGAAGCACTGATTTAATTGGAACCAGATTCAAATCATGCAGCTGTCTCCAGTGCATGTCAACTAAATTGAAAGAGGCCTATCAGCATTACTCAACTTAGCAGTGCATCTAATTATGAGTAATCTGAAAGAGAAACAAGTTTCTCAAAAACCATTACTATCAACTGAATACCTCACACAAGTAACTACATCTTCGATCTCCTTGAAGAATCCCGATACTTGCAACACGTGGTTCTCTACTTTATTCTTGCACCTATAACTTCTCAAAACTTGGAACTTGTATTTCTATGAAACACTTGCCTAAAACTTGAGAAGTCACAAGTAAACAGAATATAGTACGAGGACCAACCCCTTTGTACTAATGGATACTGGACAACATACAATACTCTGTATAAGTCCCCTGAGTTAAATAACTCAAACCTTGTGCGTCGTAGGTTGAAAACTGTACTATTGTTATGAAGAATTACACCGCTGTTCAATGCTCCTTACCTAACTATCAACTGATATAGGTAAATGTCATGGACATAATTTTAAAAAGTTATATCTCACTTTATAAAATAAACATACAGATATATCAGTTTGAAATTAGTGCATAACAACGGATATTCAAAACCAAATATTTGTCGTTCGGCAAAAACCCAGGCGATTTTCTCAAATTCCACCAATTACAACGAATTCCGATATAATGAGGATGATCAATTAATTCCCAATAACTTACTCCCACTCATCATCTATAAAACCATACAGATGTGAGAATCAAACCTGGTAAATACATATCCTGGAGCTAGGATCTAATTGGGAAATCAGTTTTCCTTTAACAACACATAGTGAAACTGAAACATGAAAATGTATCGTAGGGGTTTTCGGGTATTCCTAGTAATAGCTCTTCCATTATCCAGATTCATGACTGTAACCGTATATTTCTTTTCCATCTCTCCAAATCAATTTATATGTCTTTAGTCATCACCTTCTGTACACCTCCTTTAGGCTAAAGGGTTTTCTCCCTTCCCTAACGTTCGGTACCAGCCTATGGTTTGGAAGAGGATTATCCAATAAGCGTAATAGGTGTACCGTCCTAATCCTAGGAGCACTCGCAATCTGAGGGAAGGTAAAGATAAAAGTGTAAGTCGATGTTAGACACCCCACAAAATGCGGGGAGGCGGAATAGGTGAAACAATCATTTTGTTAAAAGTAACATCGACTAACTTTACAGATCTTTGCCAAACCCTAACTAACAACTATCTAGAAGTGATTAGCTACTATGATAGATGATTATACCTAACAATACAAGTCCTTCTTGTTCTTGTTGATCATTTCCTCGTCGGCCTCCTCGATGTGATAAAAGATCCACCCGATAGTTCCTCCTTCAAGCTTTCACCTCTAACTTAAGGTAACTAAGAGGCTAAGATTGCTAATCCAAGAAACCTAGAGGATATAGAGATGGATTAAGAATAAATTAGTCATTCTAACCCTTGGGATCTCAACACATGAGAGGATTAGGGTTAGGTTGAAGAAGATGAGAGCTTGAGGAGAAAGAATGTGTATGTGAGAATGAAATGAATTATGTCTCAATTCTATATTTTATGAAGCATAAAGAATATCAAGTAAATCATTATGTGATAATTACAATCATACTTCATTTAATATAATCAATGAATCATCATATGAGTCATTAAGCAATAAATGCTTCATTAACTCATTTGGATGAATCATCTCATGAGTCACTAATTCATTTAATGCATTTTACACCTAAGCTCTCCACATCACCTTTCTTCTAGAAGCTTCTCGACTAATTACGAGAATGCCCCTCCCATTCGTAAAACACGGAAATACCGAGACTGTATAAATCCAATAATCCAATACTAGAATCTGGTTTAAACTAAAACCCGCTAGTATAAACTGTCCGAACATCGTACATGCATAAATGCACGTATGTGTCCGAACCCTGTCGTAAAACCATATGACCTCTATATCGTTTCGCCTGAAGCAGAGAAACTCTCTGTGTGGGACTCTAAAGACTCGACACTACGTTGGCAGTGGGTTTAACCATAAGCCGCTAGCAGTACTAGCTGTACGTAACGGTCCCCAGGTAGATGTCAAAAAGAAGGCCAATGAGGAAACCCATCCGAACTCCTACTGAGCCTGATGTGACAATCTCCATACAGTCCGGTATGTTCGTCTAGGACTATCGCATATCGGACCTAGGGGGCGGCAAGCGTCAGTCCCCTAAAAAGGCAAACAACAGATATGGACCGGTAAGACCAAGAGCGGAAATGAAGACAGCTTCTATGCCAAGAGCGTCTGTGGTATAAGTCATGTCGGAGTGAAGCCCATTACACCTTGAGAAGCTACTGGAAATCCTACCAGTAAATCTCGTTTGCCCTGGCCAGGGACTTTGCGTAATGGCTCTCCAAACACAACGCGATATCAACTCCCAATACTGGGAGAGACGAATCCTATCTAACCGCCACTGCCTCTAAGTGCTTCGGGACTGCACCCAACTGCTACTTGTTTGCACGAATCATTTGAGCCGTGGTAGGGTAGCAATCTAAGAACAGTGCGAACACACTCGAGACGAAGCAGCAGTGTCAAGTCTGCGGACTATGCTGTACTCATATCACCTAGGAACTGTTAACTGACGACGGGTATAATAGCAACCAACAGTTCCCTGCGTATCCTGTCCGGTGTACCTGTAACCCAACGAGCACCTGTATACTATCTCCAGTACAACATACTAATAGCTGTGGGACAGACCATCTCCCCAACTGGGATGAGAAACGTGCACACTAGTCTACTCTAGAGTATCGATGCCCTATCTCGATAATCCTATGACTAGGGACCTAAAAAAGGACGTGCTTGTAGACTACCCAGCCCCCACTAGTGTGACTGCCATCACAACGCTGGTAGTCAAGCAAGATCCTAAGGGCTCTGTCAATATGTATCCGCGATATGCTAACATATACACATATTAAGATAGATATAAACCAAGTAGCATACTACTATGTTGAGCGATACTGTTAATATAACTGCGAATATCCCAAACTTCCATTAAGTAATATTCAAACTATTATGATACAATAATGGCCCCTAGGGCATATACACTAACAATCTCCCACTTGCACTATGGCCATGTACTGGCGTATCGAAGACCTATCATCTAGAGTAGCCGCTCAAACTGTATCTGAGGTAAGGCCTTTGTGGATGGATCTGCAGTGTTCTCCTCCATAGCAACTCTCCGGACCTTGATCTCCTGGCGATGAATGATCTCCCTGATCAGGTGATACCGCCTTATGATGTGTATGGACTTCTGATGAGACCTGGGTTCCTTCACTAAAGCTATAGCCCCGTTGTTGTCACAATACAGAGGTATTGGATCAACAATGGATGGAACCACCTGAAGTTCTGTGAGGAACTTCTTCATCCAGGCTGCTTCTTTTGCGGCATCACAAGCAGCGATATACTCCACTTCCATCGTTGAGTCAGCAACGGTGCCATGCTTAGAACTCTTCCAACGCATCGCCCCTCTATTGAGGTTAAAGACATAACCTGACATGGACTTAGAGTCATCCTTGTCACTCTGGAAGCTGGAGTCAGCAAAAGCCTCGATCTTGAGGTCTTTTCCGCCGTAAACCGAGAACATATCCTTATTCCTTCTCAGATACTTGAGAATGTTCTTTACTGCTATCCAGTGCTTCTCCCATGGGTCTGACTGATACCGGCTTACCACGCTCAGTGCGTAACCTACATCTGGTCTGGTGCACAACATCGCATACATTATAGAGCCTACTGCAGAAGCGTAGGTTATAACTGACATGTGTTCCTGTTCAGTCGATAAAACTGCACATTTGTAGTACATTTTTCCTACCATTTTTATATTAAAAAAAGGACTTTATGATAATATATTATACATATGAGGGTTTATGTGTAAAAACATTATTTTCCATGTGTTAATATATTTAATTATCATTTTGGTAGGAAAATGTATGCAAATAAATCTATTGACCAAATCCTAGTAGAACTAAGTCTACTAAATATTATTTGAGATTATGGTGCAGAATTTTCCAAGTTGTTATGCAGGATTTAACAAACAAATCAATTTGTTGAAGAAAACTTGCCAAATTAAGAAGCAAACTTGGAGACCAAGTCTGGAAGCAACCGAGAGAAGATTTCTGAAATATGAAGATGCCTAGGATTGCTAAATGTCACCAGATAAAAGCACAAGAAAAATCATCAATTGATCTCGTCCCTTGAGCGCGGATCCGCGGCCAAACACACCCTTGGGCCGCGGATCCGCCGCAATTTGAGGAGGTTGGAAGGAAAGATTTTGGGGCATTAATCTAGGCTGAAATTTACCAAGTTCTCAACAAAAAGATTCTGGCTTTGCACTATAAAAAGGCACCGAGAGCCTCTTGGAAAAGCTATCAAGCCGAAGAGATCACGAAGCTCCCGACGCTCACGCATCCAGGCTGATCATCGACTGTTCGACTACCTCCTTAGGAAAGATCGAGAAGCAAATCAAGTTTTGTAATCATTTTCTATGGATTAAAAGTGTAGCTTGAAGGAGTTGATTAATAAAGGTAGTTTTTATTTAATTGTTTGTTTTTTTTTACATTATGTTTTCCCTCTCTTTTTTTTCATCTTCTTCTCCCAACATGCGCGAGTAATTCTCCGCTTGTTAGGGTTCGTAGGATTAGGGTAAGCTAATGGACGATGAAAATAATTAAACCCTTTTTAAGTCCTATAAAGTTTAGGAACTTTATCAAAACAATCATTAACATCCTAATCGGGCGCGCTAGCAATTCTTTGCTAGTTCCGACCGCGATTAGAGATTAGATTAATGATTGTTTTGGTAAAGGCTAGATATGAACGGAGTTCCGTGTCGAGATAAGGGTTAAGAGTGGGATTCTTTTTCCCTCCGGAAACCCTAATCTACACGCATCACCGTCGTTCTAGTTCTAAATCTATTAATGGATAAAAAGGGTAACTTTAATTAATCGCCCGTAACTACTAAATCCTAACGAACCCTACAAGCCCTATTATTATATTATTTAAATCTCTAAAATAATCTAGATCTATATTTTACATTCTTGTTTAAAGTAGATCTAGAATCTTTTCACAAAATTCTTTATTCCTCCTCTCTTTCTCAACACATCTAAAGTAAACATAAAAGGTTCCACGTTTCCCAGAGGACGACCCGTACTCATCTCGGTCTAGCTACGCGCGACACCGTTCTGATTGCGGTTAACAACTACAAACATACACTCTTTCGTGTCAATCAAATGGCGCCGTTGCCGGGGAATACGTGCGTAATTTTTTATTTTTACAATTTGTGTTGAATTCTTAGATGAGTCATACCATTATTAAAACAAAACTGCAAATTGCATATTTTGTAGGGTTCCTAGGCACTCTAGTGAGGTCTCACAAGTGATCAAACATGCACAAATAAAATTTTACGGGTGCCTACAAACCCGACTACGGATCGTTTACTAGATATTTAGGCGAAACATAAACTAGTTAACAATTTAACTAAGGGAACGGACATACAACCTTTGTAGATCCGGTCCACCACCTCCACGGCTCCGCAAAAAAGTCCCCTCGGCTGTCCAAAATGAATCCGGAACTCAAGTATCGGTATCATCGAAGAATGGGTGAGCTTGATCGTCGGTTCAATGCCGAAGATGATCTACGTCGAGATATCGCAAGAACAAGCTCCAACTTCATCAAGCTTGGAAAACTTGTGAAGGAAACACCTTATACTACTTGGCAATAGATAGAGGATGAAGAAATAGGAAGTGGGTAAACTTTAGTTTTGGATTTCTCACACTTTTTCAACACTTGCCATTGGAGTAGCAAGCTACATCCATGGAAGAAGAAGATGAAGAAGAAGAAGATGATATGATAACTTAAACTAAAATAGAAAATAAAATACAATACTTATTATATCATTGACCATGGTTTAGTGTAGAGACTTAACTTAGGTTAGATAGTGGTTAGGGTTAGATAAAAGACAAGAATGGTGGACTAAGGTCAAAGCTTCAAGAAGCTTTCAAATAAAAACAAATCTAGCAACCATTCTTATCTCTTTATCTTTCCTTTTTCCAAAATAAATAAAAGGAATAAATAAATGATTAAGTAAATGAAAAAGAAACCCTAATCACCAATTAACCATGGTTTAACACTTTACACAAAACCAAGCAAGAATGTATCATCAAACATGATACAATCATGTGCACAAAACTATATCGAATATACAATGTGCACATCCGCGTGAGAAAATCCATTTAAAGTGAACCGATACTAGTTAATGCAAAGTAATATATCAAATATATAATTATGTATTAAATCATTAAATCAACACTTGATTTAACGATCCGGTCATATCGCATATAACCGGCTAGTATCCAATGTGTCGGCTTATCGAATCAATCCTTGATTCGATAACTAGGTTATATCGCATATAACCATTCGATACATTGATCGCGAGAATCAAACACGGTATCACATACACGCATTATTCTCGGTCCCGCACATATCTCATATGCACTCCTATTTTGTTTCGCTTGAACCAGGAAACCTCTGTGTAGGACTCTAAAGACTCGTCAATACGCCGGTAGCAGATGATGATCATATCATGCACCCACAAGCCGCAAGCGGTCTGCCAAACGTAACGGCCACCCGGGTATTGAGCGATCAGAAGATCGACGAGCAAGCCCGCTCACACTCCTGCGAATCCGACCAGTAACACTACCGTATAGTCCGGTCTGTTCGTCTGATATGTCGCATATCTCGCCTAGGGGTGGTAAACGTCAGACCCCAATAGCTCGATAAGTCATGCCGACGTAGGGTCCATAACATTCGTGAAACTACTGATAACACTTACCAGTATATCACTGCAACCCTGGCCAGGGATTTCCTGTTATGGCCAGTCGAGCATTGCACAACATCAACCCCCAATACCGGGAGAGACGAATCCCCTCCTATCGCTCATTGCCTCCATGTGAATCGGGACTGTACCCAAAAACCACCTGTTTGCACAACTCAGTAGAGCCGTGGTAGGGTGGAAATCAAAGCACAGTGGGAGACACACAAGACTCTATGACGATCTCGGGTCAACAGACTAAGCTGTACCAGTGTCACCAGAGAACTGCCATCTGACGTGAGGTATAATACCATCTGGGAGTTCTCGGCGAGTCCGTTCAGTGTACCCAGTCTCCACTGAGCACCCGCATACCATCTTCGATGTCAAACACCAATGGATATGGGATCATCCATCGCCCATCGCATGGGTCGAGAAGATATGCGCTAGTCTACTCTGGAATATCGATGCCCCGTCTCGATATTCCCTCGACTAGGAACAATTCAAGGATGTACTCATGGACTACCCAGGCCCCACTAGTATGATCTACATCATAGTCCTGGAAGTCGAGTACATATCCTAAGGGCTTTATCAACATGTAATCAGAGAGACAGAAAGTATACATGTTAAGACAAAGTGCAACCAGATAGCGTACTATCATGTCGAGCGAGAAAGTCCTTCCTATATATGTCCCAGCATCCACTACAATATACATCCCATGTACAGTAATGGCCTCTAGGGCATACATATAACTAACAATCTCCCACTTGCACTAGGGCCATCTGTAGCAGTGGTTGCAGTATCACATACTCAACCATCCCCTAAAAAGTCTCTCTTTGGGAAAAAGGCCTTCGTGAGTGGATCCGCCGTGTTGTCCTCTGAGTCTTCTCTCCTAACCTCGATCACCCTAGAGATCAACTATCTCCATGATCAGGTGATGCTTCCTCAGAATTTGTCTGGGCCACTGATGGGACCAGGGTTCCAGGGTCGAAACCACGCTTCCATTGTCATACAATGGCAGGAACCTAGTTCATCTTATGAACTAATATACACCCAAACAGCCTCTTTGGTAGTATCTTTAATAGCGATGTTACCAGCCTTTATCGTCTAGATTGCCACGGTATCGAGCTTGGAACTCTTCCAACATACCGTCCCTTTACTGAGGGTAAAGACAGTGCCTGTGACTGACATTCAGTCGTCTTTATCACCCTGGAACACTTCCAGTGATTCTCCCCAGGATCGATTGATACCATCTCACTACATCTAGTGAGTATTCTAACATCCATTTAGATCTATCTCATAGATCCAAAATCCAGGATTTAGTAGGTATCATTTTGATCCTATTTGGGGAATCTTAGTGATAATAGGAGATTGATCGATCGTAGTATAGGAAACTTTCTTCCTATCAAGAGTATGTTGTCTTCGTACAATACGAAGATGACCACATTACTCTCTACTACCCTTTTGTATATACAAGGTTTGTCTACCATTTTGATGAAGTCAAACACTTTGACTATCACATCAAAACAGACGTTCCAACTCCGCGATGCCTGCTTCATTATGTAAAGCAACTTGCACACGTTTCCGCTGCTCCCACTGTTTACGAAGACCTCTGGCTGTGTTCTTATAGACGTTCTCTTCTAAATCAGTATTTAGAAAAGTAGTCATGGCACCCAACCACCAGATATCGCAGTCATGGTATGTAGCCGTGGTAAGTAGGATCTGGATAGACTTAAGCATAGCTACTGGAAAAAGGTTTCATCATTATCCACGCCTGGTTGATGACTAAAACCTTTAACAAGCCTAGCATTGAAAGTCTCAACTTTTCCATCTACACCAAGTAATCTTCTCAAGATATACTTGCTCCTGATGGGGATTTAACCCTTCAGATATAGCAACCAAAGTCCATACTTTGTTGGTGTATATGGATTCCATCTCAGACCGCTAAGCATCCAGCCATTCTTACAGAGTCCCTACTCTCGATGGCCTGCTCGAAACTAATTGGGTCATCATCTCATGATGCAATCCTTGCTCCCACTGTCATCGAGAAACGGAGGTATCTCTCAGGCGGATGAGGAACCCTACTAGATCGGCGGAGAGGCTGAGGTTCGTCGGAAACTATTGAATTCTTTGGTTCTACCAAATCATTAGCAGTTTTGTACAGCTGGAACCTTTCCAGTTCAACAGAACTGATCTTGCCTCGATCTTGTCCGGATTTTGCTTTTGACATAGGCCGGACAATCCCAAATCTTAACTTACTTAAGAGATAGGTTCTTCCCATACCATATCTCATATGGAGTGGTAGGCAGTGATTTGATTCAAACCTAATTCAATAGGTATGCAGCTTCTCAAGTGCATAACTCCCAAAAGGAAAAAGGTAACTCAGTAGTACTCATCATAGAGCACACCTTATCACATAGGGTGTAATTGCTCCACCCCGATATACCATCGTGCTATGGCATATACGGAGGAGTAATACTGAGAGAGAATCTCATTCTCCTTTAGAAAGGTCCAGTAATTCTATGCACAAGTATTCTCCTCTCTGATCTCATCATAGGACTTAATACTTATACCCTGTTATTGGTTCTCTACTTCTAACTTATATTCTGTGAATACCTCAAAAGCTTCGGACTTATGTTTCAGTAGGAACATACGACTGAATCTTGAGAGATTATCAGAGAATATAATGAAGTATAAAGAACCAGTCCTGGCATGTGTAGACAGGAGACCTTACATACATCATCATGTATCGGTCCCAAGAGTTTACTAACTCTTTCTCTGTTTCTAGTAAACAGAGCTATGGTCATCTAATCTTTGTGACATGATTGGCGAGTTGCACAAGATGTAAATTCAAAACGATTTAAATATACATCTAAATGTAACTTCAGCCAGTCGGGTCACATTGATCTGACCTAGTCTACAATACCTCCAGAAGAATCCGTTCATTTCTGAACTCTTCCTCTTGTGTGTGTTTCATATACCAAGAATTGTAGTTTGATTTAGAACATCAATGCTTTTAGATAACGCACCTGAACCGATCAACTTTTGATATAGGAAATGTTCAAAACATTATCCAACTATACAAAATTTTATCATTTCTTTACTAATAAAGAGACTGATATGATTTTGTATATCAGGTTCGGCATCTAATAGCATTTGTTCAGAATCAATGTATTGGTAATACAGGGTGACAGTGACCAACAGACTTGGCTGCAACACTTGCCCCGGTTTCTGTCTCATGAAACTTATCACCCGTTCTCAGTTTTTCTACCTTTTTGTAGCCCTATGTAACAGATTACATATCTGGGATCCTGATCCGGTATCATATACCCAGGATGCAGAGGATACTGAGAAACAGTTCGTTGTAATGAACACACCCGAAGGAGATGCATCATATGCACTTTCTTCGTTTGGGCGGCATAGGAATTCTGGTATTCCCCTATTTCCTGCTCTGTCCTATAACAATTATAAGTAGGAGCGGGACCAACGTTCCCCAGCTCAGTATAACAAGCGGGTTCGGTCAATAATCCGTATTATTAT
Organism: Agapanthus africanus; assembly: GCA_030015575.1. Taxonomy (NCBI): domain Eukaryota; kingdom Viridiplantae; phylum Streptophyta; class Magnoliopsida; order Asparagales; family Amaryllidaceae; genus Agapanthus; species Agapanthus africanus. Next base: position 407,010,570 of record CM057340.1, read on the forward strand.
CTTGATTAAGGCGTGATATGGTCGCTACCAGGAGAGAGAGAGAAGAAAAACACTCAGCGTGCGCTCTGTCAAGAATAGATTGGTTTTTATTTTATCTAATCAGGATGGCTCCCACTGCTTTTTATCAAATCTTCCTTCAAACCCCAAAAGGAAAGACTAGCCGGGATTAATTACACACTACAAGTTCGCCAATCTTTCAGCCAGGCCAGTGTCGGTACTTTGAGGGAGGTCCCCCGTGCTTTCGCACGAACCTAATTAATGTAAACCTCGTTTTCACAGAGGCGTAACCCCGTTGACACCTTTCTAGACACCTACTTGATTGGCTAATTGTAATGTATAAAACTCTCCCAGGAGTAACTCTTACTCGCAGCGGGTATCGGGATCCAACTATCACATAGAAGGTATGCAATCTCATTGCAAGTTTCAACACTTGAAACTCCCGATAAAGGTTTTTACCCCTAGCACCTATGACCTTAACTATGGTCAACAAATCATAAGTACTAGTCAAGTTCTACCCGTCATTTCGTGATTAATTAGACCCACCCACATGACCCTTAACTAAGGTCAACAAAGTCACGCGACTGTCCTAATTAATCGCATCATATGCGGTGTAGGAAGACATCACTTAGCTACCGTACACTGTGCCTTGACTATGGTCAACAAACACAGCACGAATACTAAGTACTCTACTTCCTAAAATGACGGAGGGTTGCGGCTGGTTTTTGTGAAAACCTTTAACGTTTTGAACTTGATCTCGTTGCGGAATCAAATGGTTTTTAAATGGAATGTTTTTGAAGCTTTTCTAGTTTTGCTAAAGGGGTCACTCCCGGTGAAGGGATCGTCGGCCCTTTCCTCGTCGAATGAGGTGCGGGATATATCATATATATCACTGTGCAAAGCGGAAACTATAGAAGCGATCAAAGACAAACCGAGGGTTGTAGCATCTGTCAGTTATTGCTAAAGGAGTCACTCTCGGTGAAGGGATCTCGGTCCTTTCCTCATCGAATAAGGTGCAGGATGTTCTATAATGAACACCGCGATGCAAAGCAAGAACTGTAGCTACCTGTTTTATTTTAAAATTCGATTCCACAACATCAATTAGGTTTATTTTCTTTCATTAATCTCATTAATGAATATCCCATCTTTTTAAGTTACCTAAACATCACAGATAGATATGACGTACACTTATGCCATCCGCATTCGCCTTGATGTCCCGTCTGCACCGTTAGGTTAGGTAACTAACGCCAGAGCGAGGCAGGGCTAGCGCGGGTGTAAAACATAAGCAACGTCTATATAATATATCATATATACTATATATAATACCTGTCACAGAACACAGAACATCGCATGATCACAGATAAAACACAGCAGAAGAAACATATGAAATATTGGATATACTAGGACGTCCGTGTTTTCAATACGAGCCAGTATAAAACACGGATTCCACGGTCGTGATGAATAGCCAATCCCACACCCCTAGACCCCTACGAGAGCGGCAAGCAACCCTGCCAATTCTAGGGTTAGGAAACCCGGACTCGACTCCTCGAGTTGGTCTCCCACTGGACCCCAGAACCCGGTTACTTGTGCTCCCCTCCTTGGGTCTATCCTAGTGCGGAAAAGTAAATAATATACAAACGGTGACTACTTCCGCAACCTGGAAGCGCCCCAATAAAAGAATATTACATACAAGTTTTTACATGAATGAAAATGAAAAACACTCATCTCACATAAAAACCCCCGGCTATTCAAACACGACGATCCAATATAACATATCCAGCAACACATAACATCACATGTCATCAACGTAAGTAAATATGTCCATCCCAATTGTCGTTGACATATAGCAACGAAACCGGCGATATAACATATTACACTTACGGTCACAGAAAAGAAAGTGTAAAACTACAACAGCTGGAATCCGCAATCTCTTCAGACATCGCATGCCTGACCAAATGAATTACTTAGACATCGCATGCCTAACAATTATAAACCCCGCATTTTAGTCTCATTATCGAAAACACTTTTCAATATTAAGTCGGGCAATTCAACAAGATTCCCGACATTTTGATCGAATACTCGTCGCAAACTTCAGTAGGCGGCCGCACCCCTGATACCGTCGACGAAGTGCAGCAAGGCGGAACACCGCTACCGCGAGCACCCGGACGGATGCTTTCGGCGACGGGGTTCTCCTACAGTCACTTGGTCGGGGATATGGAGTGAGGCTGTCTATTAAGTTTACCCGGCGAGTATCCGCGTACACTACGTGATTGCGACGGACTTTTGATCACATCAAAATTCCGTGGCAACTGATCAAGTGAGACTAAACTGCTATGTTTATAACATTCATTTAGTTATCATATAACTCATTGTGAATTCCAATTATTGTATCCCATTCCAGATAAACAGAAAATGTTAAACTTTTCGATCGAACATTCGAACACCCAAGTTTTCCCGAAAATGATCAACACATGAAACAAGTCTAACAACATTCCGTTCGTACCTCAGTACCAACGATCCAGCCGTAGAAGGGTCAAGACAACGCCTCACATGTGGCACGCCGTACTGCCCCAAACCCGAAGGTTCAAAGGGCAGTTCAAGACGGTCACATAATCGAGTTAAGGTTTGTGTCTTCTAGAGGGACCATCGCGTTACTTGCACTACTTAGAACGTCGTTAAACTACGGAAAAATCCAACACTTGGAAATTTCCCGACAGGGGAAAGGTTGGGTATTTATATCCGGTCGAACTTTTTAACATATTCTAAAATTTATCCGGAAAGCCACACAGACAAAATTTGATACCCCGATCGAAATACCGAAGCCCCAAATCAACTCAGAAAAATTCTACTCTGGAATAAATATTAAAAATACCCAGGAATACCAGCACTAATGATTATGAGATACTGTGCAAAAATCACTGAACAAACAGGCCGTACCGCCGCGCAACCGCCGCACGAGGCTTGCTCGTGCCGCGGAAGCGCGGCAGTATGAAGGAGTTATGGGCACGAGTTTCACAGTACCTCATATATTCACCTGCTTATTTTTCTGAACATTTTTAATATGGAAAAAGACCAGATTTTAAAAATTGAACAGAGAGCAATTTTCCGGGTAGGGTTTCGGTTCGATCGGACTTCAAATCGCGTCTGGACTTCGCCTAAGGCTCTAGCTAGGCTCTGATACCACTGTAGGGTTCCTAGGCACTCTAGTGAGGTCTCACAAGTGATCAAACATGCACAAATAAAATTTTACGGGTGCCTACAAACCCGACTACGGATCGTTTAGTAGATATTTAGGCAAAACATAAACTAGTTAACAATTTAACTAAGGGAACGGACATACAACCTTTGTAGATCCGGTCCACCACCTCCACGGCTCCGCAACAAAGTCCCCTCGGCTGTCCAAAATGAATCCGGAACTCAAGTATCGGTATCATCGAAGAATGGGTGAGCTTGATCGTCGGTTCAATGCCGAAGATGATCTACGTCGAGATATCGCAAGAACAAGCTCCAACTTCATCAAGCTTGGAAAACTTGTGAAGGAAACACCCTATACTACTTGGCAATAGATAGAGGATGAAGAAATAGGAAGTGGGTAAACTTTAGTTTTGGATTTCTCACACTTTTTCAACACTTGCCATTGGAGTAGCAAGCTACATCCATGGAAGAAGAAGATGAAGAAGAAGAAGATGATATAATAACTTAAACTAAAATAGAAAATAAAATACAATACTTATCATATCATTGACCATGGTTTAATGTAGAGACTTAACTTAGGTTAGATAGTGGTTAGGGTTAGATAAAAGACAAGAATGGTGGACTAAGGTCAAAGCTTCAAGAAGCTTTCAAATAAAAACAAATCTAGCAACCATTCTTATCTCTTTATCTTTCCTTTTTCCAAAATAAATAAAAGGAATAAATAAATGATTAAGTAAATGAAAAAGAAACCCTAATCACCAATTAACCATGGTTTAACACTTTACACAAAACCAAGCAAGAATGTATCATCAAACATGATACAATCATATGCACAAAACTATATCGAATATACAATGTGCACATCCGCGTGAGAAAATCCATTTAAAGTGAACCGATACTAGTTAATGCAAAGTAATATATCAAATATATAATTATGTATTAAATCATTAAATCAACACTTGATTTAACGATCCGGTCATATCGCATATAACCGGCTAGTATCCAATGTGTCGGCTTATCGAATCAATCCTTGATTCGATAACTAGGTTATATCGCATATAACCATTCGATACATTGATCGCGAGAATCAAACACGGTATCACATACACGCATTATTCTCGGTCCCGCACATATCTCATATGCACTCCTATTTCGTTTCGCTTGAACCAGGAAACCTCTGTGTAGGACTCTAAAGACTCGTCAATACGCCGGTAGCAGATGATGATCATATCATGCACCCACAAGCCGCAAGCGGTCTGCCAAACGTAACGGCCACCCGGGTATTGAGCGATCAGAAGATCGACGAGCAAGCCCGCTCACACTCCTGCGAATCCGACCAGTAACACTACCGTATAGTCCGGTCTGTTCGTCTGATATGTCGCATATCTCGCCTAGGGGTGGTAAACGTCAGACCCCAATAGCTCGATAAGTCATGCCGACGTAGGGTCCATAACATTCGTGAAACTACTGATAACACTTACCAGTATATCACTGCAACCCTGGCCAGGGATTTCCTGTTATGGCCAGTCGAGCATTGCACAACATCAACCCCCAATACCGGGAGAGACGAATCCCCTCCTATCGCTCATTGCCTCCATGTGAATCGGGACTGTACCCAAAAACCACCTGTTTGCACAACTCAGTAGAGCCGTGGTAGGGTGGAAATCAAAGCACAGTGGGAGACACACAAGACTCTATGACGATCTCGGGTCAACAGACTAAGCTGTACCAGTGTCACCAGAGAACTGCCATCTGACGTGAGGTATAATACCATCTGGGAGTTCTCGGCGAGTCCGTTCAGTGTACCCAGTCTCCACTGAGCACCCGCATACCATCTTCGATGTCAAACACCAATGGATATGGGATCATCCATCGCCCATCGCATGGGTCGAGAAGATATGCGCTAGTCTACTCTGGAATATCGATGCCCCGTCTCAATATTCCCTCGACTAGGAACAATTCAAGGATGTACTCATGGACTACCCAGGCCCCACTAGTATGATCTACATCATAGTCCTGGAAGTCGAGTACATATCCTAAGGGCTTTATCAACATGTAATCAGAGAGACAGAAAGTATACATGTTAAGACAAAGTGCAACCAGATAGCGTACTATCATGTCGAGCGAGAAAGTCCTTCCTATATATGTCCCAGCATCCACTACAATATACATCCCATGTACAGTAATGGCCTCTAGGGCATACATATAACTAACATATTTAACGATTTGTGCGTGGAATTTTTGCAAGGAGATCTGGAGTCACAGAATTGAGGAAAACAGGAAACAGAGAGATTTTTAGAGATCCAGAGGAGCAAAGGAGATCACAAAAAAAATTTCATCAACTGTTCTCTCTACCACGCGGCGGAACCGCGGCATAAAGGCACCTTTGGCGGCGGAAGCGCGGCAGGCTAGAGGAATCAGAGCTTTAATCTTCTCTGGTATCTTTCTTAACTCCTTCTCTCTCTCCTCAAATCCAATAAAATCTATTTTCTGCAGGATTCTTTGCAAAATTGCGCCGCTCAAAAATCTTTTTGCAAAAGTTTTTTGATTGGTTTTGTTTTGCATATTTTAATACGGATTCTAAGGGGCAAAGACCAAATCAAGATTAGGTGGGGATTTCATCACCCTTCCTAAGCCCCACAAATCACAAACCGAGCATATAGATCAACCCTTCATTAATTTAAAAAATATCTAGACCAGACTCTAAGGACTGTCGCGCTCAATAAGGACAGAGGAAGGTCGTGGGTAATCTATCGTTTATCCGCATTACTTTTGTAGTGCCTAGGCAAGTGTGTCAAAGGCTAGTGGTTATTAATTAGGCCCACTGTAGCGGTGGTTCCTTCCCACTTGCCTGGCACTTACCTCGCTGCAAGGGTAGTACGGAGGCGGTAGAGGATTTATCCTGCGGCTTGTCCTTTAGAAGTCTAGGAGCGGTCTAGAGACTGGACCTAGGTGACCTTAGTTCTAGGGTTACTTGTGCATCTTAGGGAGATTTGTCTTGAGTCCCACTTTTTCAAAACAAGCCAATTTTAAATCACACACACGCTGCCACTTGCACTAAACCCGCTTAGTGCATGCTCGGCTGGACACGGGATCCTCGTGCCCGTCTTGTCCGCGTTCCTGCTATCGACACCGAAGTCGGTACTTCTTCATCTTCTTTTCCCCCACCACACACCACATCGATCGTGATGGACGACACTCCATCTAATTATAACACCACGCTGCCACCGCCCGCAGGTGCGCAGAATCCACCGCGCATCTCTCTCCAAGAGAGATGCTATCCTATTCGTGGTCCCCTTCCTACTTGTTTATCTCTTCCACCACCTAACGGGGATAATTTTGAAATTAAACCCCACTACATCAACCTGCTGCCCAAATTTCACGGGCTTGAGTCGGAAGACGCGTACGTTTTCATCACCAAATTCGAAAACGTTTGCGCAATGATGGGTACTTCAAAATTGACTTTAGATGCTATGCGCTTACGTCTTCTCCCATTCACACTGTGCGACTTGGTAGAAAAATGGCTTTACAATACTGCCGCACACTCCATCACTAATTGGGATGAATTCGTCGTAGCATTTCTTAAGAAGTTTTACCCAAATCATAAGACTGCACATGTTAGGAGCGAGATTAACCAGTTCAACCAGCTTCCCAATGAACCATTTTGGAAGTGCTTTGAACGTTTCAAAGATCTGCTTGTCCAATGCCCCCATCACGGAATACAAAGATGGGATTTATGTCGGATTATATATGAGGGCATTAATCCAGTGACAAAGCAGATGCTTGAAACAATGTGTCAATGCAATTTCATGTCTAAAGATGATGGTGAAGCTTGGAAATATCTGGAAGATCTCGCAGAAAGCACTTTGCAGTGGGAAAGCGTAAGACCACTTTCAACTAAGGGAGGTATTCACCAGCTCGACGTTTCCATCGCAGTGAAAGCCGAAATGGCAGCGATACAAAAGAAACTCGACGCTATTGAAAACAAGTTCTCATCTTTCTCCCTAAATCAGGTCACGCTTCCTAAGACCGTCTGTGGTTGCTGTTCGGATCCTTCACACTTAACGGAAGAATGTCCTATGAATGCATCGTTTCAAGCTAATGCTGCTTTTCAGCAGCGACCTAGAAACGACCCTTATTCTTCCACGTACAATCAAGGATGGAGGAATCATCCTAACTTTGCTTGGAATCAAAACCAACAAAGTAATTATCAAAGACCTCCTCCACAGCAACCACAACCACAGAATCAACCCCCCTTTCAGTCACAAAATTTCCAAAATCCAGCCAACATTTCTACACCACAAGTGGCCGGTACTGACAACTCACTTGCACAAACTTTGGTGATGTTCATGAAACAATCCATGCAAAATTCGGCTGAGATAAGGTCTTCTATTGATACCCTAACGAAAAACTCCTCCTCCCATGGTGAGAGTATTAAATCAATAGAAAACCAAATCGCACAGTTAAACGCCGCAATGAGTGCGAGAGAGAAAGGGAAACTCCCATCTCAACCCCTACCGAATCCTGGCCATTCACAAAGTCATAATGTGAATGCCGTTACTACGTTGAGATCGGGGAGAGTGCTGAACAACCAAGTGGGTGAGCAAGTTGATGATAGTGACACATTTGACACCCCTTCTTCTTCTTCTTCCCCTAACTCGTCTAGTCTCCCACCTTCGTCCGAGCCTATTCTCCGTTTTCCCCAAGGCTCAAACATTTCGCCAAATCTATCTAAGTCGATGACCACTCCAATTTTGGGATCGAATCCATCGCCACAGTCTTCTCCACAAATGTTGGACCCAAAACTTATTGATCGAGCTCCATTTCCAAACCGATTAAGGGCCAACCGACCTAACCCACAAATGGAGAAGATTGTGGAAATGTTTAAGCAAGTTAGCGTGAATATTCCTCTTCTAGATGCTATTCAACAAGTCCCATCTTATGCAAGAATCTTTAAAGACTTGTGCACTAGGAAGAGAAAAACTCAAGTGCCTAAAAAGGTTTTCACGACGAGTAATGTTAGCACAGCTTTTACCCAACAAATACCAAAGAAACGTAAGGACCCCGGCTGTCCTACAGTCTCTATTTCTATTGGGGGTAAAAATATAAATCGTGCTTTACTCGATCTCGGCGCTAGCGTCAACTTGCTTCCTTATTCAGTATACGAGCAGTTAGGAATTGGAGAGTTAAAACCCGCCCATTGTACTCTCCAAATGGCAGACCGATCTATCACCAAACCTCGGGGCGAACTTGAGGATGTGTTAATTAAAGTCGGGGAATTCATATTTCCCGTGGACTTTATTGTTTTAGATACACAACCTGTGGCAAACCCACGCAATCAAATCACGGTGATACTTGGTCGACCCTTCCTAGCAACTTCTAACGCTGTAATTAATTGTCGTAACGGTTCTATGAACTTATCCTTCTGGAAAATGACAATTGAGCTTAATATTTACAAGCTAGGAAGTCAGCCATCAGAACCTTCTGCTCAATTGCTGGATGTTTGTTCCATCCATGAGATAGCTTCCGAAAGCTGCATGGATGAGGAGCTTTGCTTTGATATTCTCGACAACATTAATGAGACATCGTTTGATCTTGCACCACTTTACAGTGAGGATATGTTCAATGAGTCCGACCTTGAGATTGAACCCGTTGACTCGTTGCAAAAGTCAGCAGCACTTTCCGAGTCAATATCTTATGCAAGTTTTGAACCTCTTCGGGAGTCCGAATATCATTCGCTTACCCCACCTTCTATTGTCTCTCCGCCAATTCTTGATCTCAAACCGCTACCTTCTCATCTTAAATATGCATATTTAGGAGATAATGAGACTTTGCCAGTGATTATTTCCGCTTCTCTAGCCTTAGAGCAAGACAATGCACTTTTGGCAGTATTGAGATCGAATCGGGAAGCATTTGGTTGGACTATGGCTGACATCAAAGGGATTAGTCCCTTAATTGTTGAACATTACATACATCTGATGGATGAAGCCAAACCAACCCGAGACCCACAAAGACGGTTAAATCCCGTTATGAAGGAGGCGGTAAAGAAAGAAATCGTCAAGTGTCTTGATAGTGGAATAATTTACCCCATATCTGATAGTCAATGGGTAAGTCCAATTCATGTGGTCCCTAAAAAGTCTGGCATCACGGTCATCACTAACGAGGCTAATGAGTTAATCCAAACACGCACCCAAACTGGGTGGCGCGTATGTATCGATTACAGGAAACTCAATGCCGCGACGAGGAAAGATCACTTCCCTCTACCTTTCATTGACCAGATGTTAGAACGATTAGCGGGACACGAATACTACTGTTTCTTGGATGGATACTCTGGTTATAACCAGGTCCCCATCGCCGAAAAGGATCAAGATAAAACCACTTTTACTTGTCCTTTCGGAACTTTTGCTTATAGACGCATGCCCTTTGGGTTATGCAACGCTCCCGCTACATTTCAGCGGTGCATGATGGGGATATTTTCAGATATGGTGGAAGATTTCCTGGAAATTTTTATGGACGATTTCTCCATTTTTGGGGACTCCTTTGAGGACTGCCTTCGTAATCTTGACGCTGTTCTTACCCGCTGTAAGGATAAGAACTTGACTTTGAATTGGGAAAAATGCCATTTTATGGTCCAAGAAGGTATTGTACTTGGACATATAATTTCACATAAAGGCATTGAGGTTGACAGAGCTAAAATAGATGTCATTCAAAACCTCCCTCGTCCCAATTGCGTCAAAGATATACGATCCTTCCTTGGTCATGCAGGATTTTATAGGAGATTTATTAAGGACTTTAGCAAAATTGCTAGACCCTTAACCCTTCTATTGGCCAAGGACACTACTTTTCACTTCGATTCGGATTGTGAGGCTGCTTTTGAATCGCTTAAAGAATCACTCACTCCAGCCCCTGTTTTATCATCTCCGGATTGGAATCACCCGTTCGAGCTTATGTGTGATGCATCAGATTTTGCTATTGGTGCGGTCTTAGGACAGCACATTGATAAGATGCCACATGTAATTTACTATGCAAGTAGGACCTTGAATGATGCACAAATAAATTACACAACTACCGAGAAAGAACTCTTGGCAGTTGTATTTGCATTAGAGAAATTCAGGCCCTACTTGATTGGCTCGCCTATTGAGGTTTACACAGATCATTCCGCCCTACGACATCTTTTATCGAAGAAGGATGCGAAGGCCAGGCTAATACGTTGGATCCTATTGTTACAAGAATTTGATCTTGTCATCAAAGACAAGAGTGAATGTGAAAACGTTATAGCCGACCATCTTTCACGCATCACTTCTTCGCCAACTATGACTGTGCCGATAAATGACTCATTTCCCGACGAACAGCTCTTGAATGTATCCTACAAACCTTGGTTTGTGGATATCGTAAACTATCTTGCGACGGGACTTATACCTAGCGATTGGTCGAAACAAGACAAACTTCGATTTTTATCCCAAGTAAAATATTTTTACTGGGATGAACCATATCTATTCAAGTATTGTTCCGATCAAATCATTCGCAGGTGTGTCCCTAACGATGAATTCAAGAGCGTGTTATCATTTTGTCATGATCAGGCATGCGGCGGTCATTTTGGACCTCGAAAAACGGCGGAGAAAGTTTTGCAATGTGGTTTTTATTGGCCAACATTATTTAAAGATGCATTTGAACAATGCAAAACTTGTCCGCGATGTCAGCATTTGGGTCGGATTTCACGGAGGAACGAGATGCCGCTCCAACCTATATTGGTTGTGGAAATATTTGATGTTTGGGGTATTGATTTTATGGGCCCTTTTCCCAACTCCTTTGGGAATTTATATATCTTGTTAGCGGTTGATTATGTCTCGAAGTGGGTGGAAGCTGTACCGTGTCGCACTAATGACAGCAAAGTTGTCATTAAGTTCCTTAAAGAAAACATCTTCTCGCGATTCGGACACCCTCGCGCTATCATTAGCGACAACGGGACACATTTCTGCAATAGGTCTTTTGAGGACTTGATGCGGAAATATTCAATCACTCACAAGCTTTCTACGCCCTATCACCCCCAAACAAGCGGGCAGGCTGAGATCTCAAATAGGCAGATCAAACAGATATTGGAGAAGACGGTTTCCAAAAACCGTAAGGATTGGTCAACCAAATTGACGGATGCTCTTTGGGCATTCCGCACCTTTTATAAGACCGATCTTGGTATGTCTCCATACCGTCTTGTGTTTGGGAAGGCATGTCACCTCCCTGTCGAGATTGAACATAAGGCAATGTGGGCTATTAAAGAGCTTAATTTTGATCTTGATCATGCAGGAAGCTATCGGAAGCTGCAATTGAATGAGCTAAGCGAACTCCGCGATGAAGCTTACGATAATGCAGTGATAGTAAAGAATAGGACTAAAGTATTCCACGATAAAAATCTTTCTAGAAAAACCTTCACATCGGGGCAACAAGTCCTTCTTTACGATTCCCGTCTCCATCTTCATCCGGGTAAGCTTAAATCTCGTTGGAAAGGACCTTTTGTGGTGCGGTATGTACACCCGCACGGAGCAGTTGAAGTCGAAAATTTGAAAAACGGTTCGATTTTTAAAGTCAATGGGCATAGATTAAAACCGTATTTTTCTGCTGACCCCGCGGAGGAGCTCCTGTTTTTACAGGAGCCGCTTTATCAAAACTAAAATTCCTCCGCCTCACCTCCATGTTTTGATAACTTTTTCACATTTTAAGAATGGAGGTGAGTAAAAAAATGATTTGATTGAATATCTGTGCGTGTCAAAGAATAAGTTTGGGGGAATTTTTCATTTCACTATTATTTTACCCCTTGTATCTCTCCCTTAGTATACAGGTCCATGTTCTCAAAAGGCTACATCAGTGAGGACACTGCTGAAAACAGGTTTGGGGGGGAGGTTTGTATTCACTGAATTATCTTTGACACCGGGCATTAAAAAAAAATTTAATTTTTTTTATATAACAAAAGAATAGAAAGTGAAAAATTACATCCAAAAGATTGGAATAGTTTAAGGAAACCAAGAAAATTAGAAGTTTTCTTGCACGAACTAGTAATAAGTAGTTATGAGCTGTTGTCTCAAGGGTTAGTAAGATGAAGGAAGTCACTAATCTGAGGATAAAAATAAGTCTGAAAAATAGTTTCTATTCTGGAAGCCAAACATTTGAATGTTGATACCCTACAATATGCACCTACACACGTCTTCAAACTCGGGATAGTAGAGGATACCTTGAAATGCTCTTGTCTAAAAGCCAAAGTATGAAGGAAATAAAAAAAATGAAGAAAATATAAAAATGGTGAAAAGAAAAAAATGAACACTGGTTTTTTATCGCCAAGGCAGCAATAAAAAAATATAGCGAGGGTGCCTATTCACCTAGTGCCCTAAGGCCAACTGGTCTGGGAGTCACTGCTAAGCCTTAGGTGGTGCAAGACGAGGAAAATATTATCACCAAATCAGCAAGCACTTGAGTAATCGGTCGGTTAGTACCTCAAGAAGTATTAACGGTCGCATGAAAATGTGTGAGCAAATCTAAATATTCATCAAATTAAAAAGTACTGAGGTAGATGGACAAGAGTATGATAGCTTGAATTGAATTCTCCGAGTGTAGGGATGTCCATTTCACACACGTGGGGTTATATGATCAATGTTTGGAAGAAAGGGTAGGAATGAAGAATAAAGACGATGTTTTATTGAGGGGTAATGTGATTTCTAACATTTTTTCATGCCTATTAAGATAGGGCTCATGACAACTGAAAAGCTAGCATAGTTGGAAACTCTTCTTTTCAAAGTATTTCTTTTATGGTTCTTGTCTTTATATGTAAATTTCAGCATCTTTCTTTTGTTATAGGATTTTGTGGGTGTAATCCGCTGAAAACCCTCAGGAGACAACACTCCTCCTACTAGGGACACCTAGAGGTTTAACGGCTTGTTGCACGTGCTCAGTGCAATCGTGTTGCCTACGAAAGTGTGCTTAGTTTTCTTCTTTCTTTTTCTCCTCTTAAATAAACTAGTTTGCTCGGGACGATCAAAGATAAGTTTGGGGGTATTTGTTCAGTCGATAAAACTGTACATTTGTAGTACATTTTTCCTACCATTTTTATATTAAAAAAAGGACTTTATGATAATATATTATACATATGAGGGTTTATGTGTAAAAACATTATTTTCCATGTGTTAATATATTTAATTATCATTTTGGTAGGAAAATGTATGCAAATAAATCTATTGACCAAATCCTAGTAGAACTAAGTCTACTAAATATTATTTGAGATTATGGTGCAGAATTTTCCAAGTTGTTATGCAGGATTTAACAAACAAATCAATTTGTTGAAGAAAACTTGCCAAATTAGGAAGCAAACTTGGAGACCAAGTCTGGAAGCAACCGAGAGAAGATTTCTGAAATATGAAGATGCCTAGGATTGCCAAATGTCACCAGATAAAAGCACAAGAAAAATCATCAATTGATCTCGTCCCTTGAGCGCGGATCCGCGGCCAAACAAACCCTTAGGCCGCGGATACGCCGCAATTTATGGAGGTTGGAAGGAAAGATTTTGGGGCATTAATCTAGGCTGAAATTTACCAAGTTCTCAACAAAAAGATTCTGGCTTTGCACAATAAAAAGGCACCGAGAGCCTCTTGTAAAAGCTATCAAGCCGAAGAGATCACGAAGCTCCCGACGCTCATGCATCCAGGCTGATCATCGACTGTTCGACTACCTCCTTAGGAAAGATCGAGAAGCAAATCAAGTTTTGTAATCATTTTCTATGGATTAAAAGTGTAGCTTGAAGGAGTTGATTAATAAAGGTAGTTTTTATTTAATTGTTTGTTTTTTTACATTATGTTTTCCCTCTCTTTTTTTCATCTTCTTCTCCCAACATGCGCGAGTAATTCTCCGCTTGTTAGGGTTCGTAGGATTAGGGTAGGCTAATGGACGATGAAAATAATTAAACCCTTTTTAAGTCCTATAAAGTTTAGGAACTTTATCAAAACAATCATTAACATCCTAATCGGGCGCGCTAGCAATTCTTTGCTAGTTCCGACCGCGATTAGAGATTAGATTAATGATTGTTTTGGTAAAGGCTAGATATGAACGGAGTTCCGTGTCGAGATAAGGGTTAAGAGTGGGATTCCTTTTCCCTCCGGAAACCCTAATCTACACGCATCACCGTCGTTCTAGTTCTAAATCTATTAATGGATAAAAAGGGTAACTTTAATTAATCGCCCATAACTACTAAATCCTAACGAACCCTACAAGCCCTATTATTATATTATTTAAATCTCTAAAATAATCTAGATCTATATTTTACATTCTTGTTTAAAGTAGATCTAGAATCTTTTCACAAAATTCTTTATTCCTCCTCTCTTTCTCAACACATCTAAAGTAAACATAAAAGATTCCACGTTCCCTAGAGGATGACCCGTACTCATCTCGGTCTAGCTACGCGCGACACCGTTCTGATTGTGGTTAACAACTACAAACATATACTCTTTCGTGTCTATCAGTTCCCTTTCCAAATCAGTCTTGGGAGACATCTCTTTGGATAGGGTTATTCTATGACAAGCCGGTAAATTACCGCGCTTAGAATCTTCCATACTGAATCTTTTTAGTATAGTGTTGATATACCTGGACTACGAAAGTCGCAACATCCTCTTAGATCTATCACAATAGGTCTAGATCCCCGGTATGTAAGAGTCATCACCCAGGTCTTTCATGGAGAACCTGTGTGACAAGAATCCTTTGACAGATTGTAGCATAGGAATGTCATTTCCAATCAAGAGAATGTCATCCACGAATAAGACGAGGAATACGACAGTTCGTGCTACAATTTTACTGTATAAACATGGTTCATCTGGATTTTTGATAAAGTCATATTCTTTGACCGTTTCATCAAAACAGATGTTCCAACTCCGCGATGCCTGCTTTAGTCCATAAATGGACTTAAGCAACTTGCACACTTTCCCGCTGCTCCCACTCTGATTGAAACCTTCTGGCTGATCCATATAGACGCAATCTTCTAAATTACCATTTAAAAAAGCCGTCTTTACGTCCATCTGCCATATCTCATAATCATGGAAGGCGGCAATGGCAAGAAGGATCCGAATGGATTTGAGCATAGCCCCTAGAGAAAAAGTTTTGTCATAATCCAAACCAGGTCTTTGACGAAAACCCTTTGCAACAGGTCTAGCCTTATAGGTTTCCACCTGTCCATCTACACCAATCTTTTTCTTGAAGATCCACTTGCATGTTATGGGTTTTAAACCATCTGGAGCAAAGTCCAAAGTCCATACTTTGTTGGTGTAGATGAACTCCATCTCGGTCCGCATAGCATCCAGCCATCTTACTGAGTCGCCGCTCTGGATAGCCTGCTGGAAGCCAGTAGGTTCATCATTATCAATGACGCAATCCTCTCTATCCCTGTCTATGAGAAAACCGTAGTATCTTTTGTTAGTTATATGTATGCCCTAGAGGCCATTACTGTGCATTGGATTTATATTGTAATGGATGCTGGGACATATATAGGTAGGAATTTCTTGCTCGACATGATAGTACGCTATCTGGTTGCTCTTTATCTTAACATGTATACTTTCTGTCTTTCTGTTACATGTTGATAAAGCCCTTAGGATGTGTACTTGACTTCCAGGACTGTGATGCAGATTATACTAGTGGGGCCTGGGTAGTCCATAAGTACATCCTTCAATGTTCCTAGTCGTGGGAATATCGAGACGGGGCATCCATATTCCAGAGTAGACTAGAGTATATCTTCTCGACCCATGTGACGGGCGATGGATGATCCCATATCCATTGGTGTTTGACATCAGAGATGGTATGCGGGTGCTCAGTGGAGACTGGATACACTGAACGGACTCGCCGAGAAATTCCAGATGGTATTATACCTCACGTCAGATGGCAGTTCTCTGGTGACACTGGTACAGCTTAGTCTGTTGACCCGAGATCGTCATAGAGTCTTATGTGTCTCCCACTGTGCTTTGATTTCCACCCTACCACGGCTCTACTGAGTCGTGCAAACAGGTGGTTTTTGGGTACAGTCCCGATTCACATGGAGGCAATGAGCGATAGGAGGGGATTCGACTCTCCCGGTATTGGGGGTTAATGTTGCGCTATGCACGATTGGCCATAACTGGAAATCCCTGGCCAGGGTTGCAGTGATCTACTGGTAAGTGTTATCAGTAGTTTCATGCTATGTTATGGACCTTATATCGGCATGACTTATCAAGCTACTGGGGTCTGACGTTTACCACCCTTAGGCGAGATATGCGACATATCAGACGAACAGACCGGACTGTACGGTAAGTGTTACTGGTTGGATTCACAGGAGTGTGAGCGGGCTTGCTCGTCGATCTTCTGATCGCTCAATACCCGGGTGGCCGTAACATTTAGCAGACCGCTTGCGGCTTGTGGGTGTTTGATATGATCATCACCTGCTGCCGGCGTATTGACGAGTCTTTAGAGTCCTACACATAGGTTTCCTGGCTCAAGCAAAACGAAATAAGAGCGCATATGTGATATGTACGGGACCGAGAATAATGCGTGTATGTGATACCGTATTCTATTCTCGCGATGAATGTATCGATTGGTTGTATGCGATATAACCTAGTTATCGAATCGAGGATTGATTCGATAAGTCGATACATCGGATATTAGTCGGTCATATGCGATATGACCGGATCGTTAAATCAAGTGTTGATTTAATGATTTAATGTATAATTATATATTTGATATATTACTTTGCATTAACTAGTATTTGTTCACTTTAGATGGATTTTCTCACTTGATGTGCACAAGTTGTATATGTGATATATTTTTGTGCACTTGTTTGTATCATGTTTGATGATACATGCAAGCTTGGGTGTATTTTTACTTTAAACCATGTTTAAGTGAATGGTTAGGGTTTTGTTATCTTTTTTTAACTATTTATTTTATTTCATTTATTTTAGGGAAAGAAAAGAAATGGTTGTTTCTTTTGTTTGTTTCTTTGAAGCTTCAAGAAGCTTTGACCCTTCTTGTTTCTTTCCTAAACCTAACCATTCACCTAACCTTGTTTTATTCTCTACACTTAACCAAGGTTGCATTATGATAAGAATGAATGGGATTTTCTTTTTAAAAAAATTCTTTTTATTCTTTCATCTTCATCATCTTCATCAAGCTTCATGAAAGCTTGCTAGCTTCAATGGTGAAATGAGAAAAAAAGTGAGAAATCCAATTCTAAAGTGAACCCTGTTGGGGTAAAAATTTACACCCCGGTTGACCAAGTCAAAATCAAAGTCAACCCCAAGCCAAGTGGGCCCAAGCCCAGATCCAGTGGGCCCATGCCCGGGTCGGGCCAGAACATGAAGCGGCCGGCCTCCCCCCATGCCGAGATAAAAATTTTGTAATAAATAATTTTGTTGCATTTCTTTTATTTTATTTTATGGATAAATGTAAGAAAAATAGGCATAAAGCCAAATTTTTGTAAAGCCCATGGCTTATGAGCAAAAAGAAATGGCTCATGAGCCATGGGATAGGCAAAATGCCATTTTGTGAAGCCCAAGGGGCTATGTGTAAAGTGTATAGCCTATAAAGGCAAAGATAATGAAAATATCTCACAACTTTTCTCTCTCCAAAAAAAGTTTCAGATCTGAGATCTTTCTTCCTTCTTCAAGGTTCCAAAACCTTCTTCTTTCTTTTGAATTAAATCAAGAGTTTTACTCTTCCTTTTTCAAAAACTAAATAGTTTTCCACCACAAAACCCATTAAGGGGAACTCAGATCTGCCATCAGATCTCAAAAAGAAAAGATTTTTAAATCTCACATCATTTTATCTCCAAGATCCGGCCAGCAAAGGAAGAAGAAGGACCTATTTCCTTAACCCAAAGCATCTTAGGAGTTTAACTCCACCCTATTTTCTCTTTAGAGAATTTCCGGGGCTAAAACCCCCCCTTTTTCCTCGCTGATGCGCTAGCGCTCGAGCATAAAGCGCCCACATGCCGACACGTGGCGCGCTTGCGCTCCAGCTCACTACGCTCGAGCGCAAAACGCCCACGTGCCGACACATGATGCACTTGCGCTTCAGCGCCTCTCGCTCGAGCGCAAAGCGCCCACGTGCCGACACGTGGCGCACTTGCGCTCCAGCGCGCTTGCGCTCCAGCGCTCTGCGCTCGAGCGCAAAGCGCCCACGTGCCGACACGTGGCGCTCTTGCGCTCCAGCGCTCTGCGCTCCAGCGCAAAGCGCCCTCGTGCCGACAAGTGGCGCGTTGTGCTCCAGCGCTCTGCGCTCGAGCGCAAAACGCCCACGGGCCGACACGTGGTGCGCTTGCGCTCCAGCGCTCTGCGCTCGAGCGCAAAGCGCCCTCTTGCCGACACGTGGCGCGTTGCGCTCCAGAGCTCTGCGCTCGAGCGCAAAGCGCCCACGTGCCGACACGTGGCGCGCTTGCGCTCAAGCGCCCAGGCGCTGGCCCCACGCATCCTTTGGATGTCTTTTTCCCCCTTTTTTTATATATATACATATGTATACGAATGTCCACATACACATACTCCACGACACTATCCCTGTGAGAAGAAATTTCTAACGGGGCACTGCCCCGCACCCCGCAAGGGGGCTGCTAGCCCCCTTGATCCCCAGCCCGCTATCCGGGTAGCGGGACCCCCGTAAAAACTCTGCGTGGCTCCCGATAATTCAAACCCCCCTCCAAAACAACAACACACGTACACTGCACATTGAGTTCGCATGACCAGTTTAACCTGTCGATCGGAGGTTCCCTTGCTCCAAAGGCGAGGGGTAATTAACGGCAGCTTAGTCCGCGGCTGCCGGAGATTCGGATCCTCACAATCTTTAAACCCCAACCTACCTTAGGCAGGGGGAATCTGTAGTATACGCCTGACAAGCGCTCGCGTATTCCCATCTCAATGGGGTGACGAAAAACACCCTACAGATTCTGGCACGCCCGGTGGGACCAATCTCTCCTCCGATATTTCGGGTTAAACGTTCATGCGAACTCAATCAATATACATATCGATTGCCTATATTGAAATGATGTTCTTTTTTCCATGCAGCAATCAACCTTCGACGACAATGTCTCCCCAGACGAATTCAGCTTCCAACATGACCCCGATTCCGTACGTGGTCAAGATCAATGCTCGTGTGGTTCTCCCCGCAAGCCTCAGTCGACAGTGGGAGGAACCACCCCGTCAGTTTGGCTCCGTCATCATCTACCCTGCCGGAAGCGCTCATCTGGCGGAGATCCCGGCGGAACAGGTGGCCAAGCCGATCTCAAGGGGTAAGAGGCTGAATGTCGTGATCGCCAAGGCACCACAACCGAAACTTAAGACGGTATCTGAACGATTCTCTGGTGCTCCAGTGGGGTGCAAGAACTTCGGTACAAAGGGCAAAATCAAATGTTGCGGACGAGCTCAGGCGATGACTCCAACAAATGCACAATCGAGCGTATCTCCAAGGCCCTCCATCGCCCGGTCTGCGGCGTCTTCCCAAAGAGCCGAAGTCTGCCAGGTGCTTAGAATAGAAAAGTTAAGGCAGAAGCGGATCAGGTATCGAGCCAACAAAAGGGCCAAGGCTTTGGCCAAATGGAATCATGTGAAGTTCCAAGTGCAGGGTTGCCCCGCGACGACGGCTGAGTCGGACGTAAGAATCAGCAATTCCTTCGAGCCTCTGAAGTGGGTTCAGAATAATGCCATGACCGCCAGAATCAAGAAGACAGCGGTCCGAACAGTGCCACAAAGAGACGTGTCCCGGCCCCAACAGAAGAAGTATGACACTGTCTCTTCAAGAGTCTATCAAGCACTCTGTGCCGCACGAAAGCAGTGGGGCAAACCCAGAAAAGAAGCGCCAGCACCATTCAAGAACCTGGTTAGGCCAGCCGCCTTCAATCGACTACCAGCTACCGAAACAAGGGGGTCAAGACAGCGATCCGTGAAATCAGCTGCCAATGATAGAAAGACGGCCGGATATATCATCCATACGGTCTATATGGCGGGCGGGCGCCCCAGCGACAACCTTCGCAGCAAAAGCAAGGATGGGGCCACCACATCCCAAGCCTAATCTAGCCTGAATGTGGTTGCCGCTGCCCAAGAACAGCCGCCCCCGCTGGATGAAGAAAACCCTCTCGATGAGGATGATAGGCAGAAAGACCCCCGGTCCATGCAGAGTCAAGCTCGGACAGCGAGGAAGAGCCGACTTTCCGCCCCAGGACTGCGGAGCAAGAGCTGCTTCAAGAGCTTCGAAAACAGCTCAGGAGCAAAGACAAAGAGATGGCCAAGCTCTATTCGAAGATTGATGATTTAACAAACGTGGTAATGCAGCTCACGGCTCAAATTGCTCGAGCGCCTCCCAATCAAGCACAAGCCGCTACTAATCAGCCGGGTGATGACAATCCGAGGCAGCCAATGCCTATTCCTTTGGGTCCAAGACTGGTCGAGCCGCATGAAAGCCGGCCACATTCCGCTTCTGGGGACGCCTTGGCCCCAGATAGCACTATCCCGCTAACACAGGATCGGATAATGGATCTGGTCACCAGCAAGGTTAAAACATTGGTGGCCGAAGCTGAAGCTCAGAAAGAAATCGGCAGTAGTGGGCGGCCATATCCCGCGCAGTACGATTTGATTGAGTTCCCAAGCGGCTACGTCATTCCTAAGTTTGGAATATTTGATGGAACGGGGAATGCAAATCAGCACGTCGCCCACTTCAAAGCATCGTGCGGAAATACAGGGGGCAATGACGCACTCCTTCTTCGTCAGTTTGTCAACAGCCTGACCGGCGTCGCCTTCGACTGGTATGCGAGTATACCGGACGGGTCCGTCATTACCTTTGCCTAAATGGAGTCCCTGTTTCGGCAAAGGTTCATGAGTGTCAGTGATAAAATCTCCATTGCCGACCTTGTGAGGACCAAGCCGGGGAAGAATGAAAGCAACACCGACTTTATCGCTCGATGGCGTAATCTCACAGTCAAGTGCGAACCGCCGCTGGAGCAGGACCAGTCCGTCAGCCTTCTCATTGGGAACCTCAGCAATTGGATGGTCCCATTTTTGTGTACGGCGGGCCTCAAGACATTTCAGGAGCTAACCAAGAAAGTCCAAATGCTGGAACGCTCGAAGCAAGAGTCCCCGCCGGATTCTCAGAGAGACAAAACTTGGAAAAACAAGGGGGACGACAACCGTAGAAGCGGGAGTTCCAGCAGTACCAATGTCTTCAATGCGTCCGACGGTGAAGAAAAGCGAAGGGCGGGCGAATCCAAAACCAACCGGTCTTGAAAGCCATTACTGGGAGGAGATGGGCCTTCCCTAGAGGAGAAAAAGAACAAGGTTTACTCTTTCAGAAGGGACAAGGTCCGCAAGATATTTAAAGATGCCTTGAACAACGACCTACAATTGCCGGATTCGAAAAGACCCCAAGAAGTAAAAATGACCGACAATCCTCTGTATTGCCCGTACCACCGAGTAGTGAGCAATGCGATCGAGGATTGCTATATCTTCAAAGACTGCGTCGAGAAGCAGTACAAGGCTGGAGAGATCGAGCTGTCCAAAAGCGTGTTGGTGAACAATCAAGTTGCAACCGCCAACTTTATAAAGACAGAAGTTGAAGCCTTCTGGGAGCAGACAGCTGAACCTGCTGCACTAACAAACAAAACTGACTCATCGCGGCCTCCATGGAGTACGCACATATCTAATAAGACGAAGAAGATGCTAAAGCTACTTCAGAAAGAGCCCAGGATGGAATGGGAAGGACAGAAGAAGCCTACCAGTCCAGCTGCCAATGTGGCTCCATCAGGCTCAAAATCCAAGAAGCTCAAGAAGAAGAAAAGTGCAGCTCGGCGCGAAAAAGAGTCTGCAGGAAAATCGACCATTCAAAAATATATCGATTCCCTCGAAGAATATGAACAAAAGGAAAGAACATTGATTCAATTGAAGGAGTTCCTCTCTGTACAAGCGGCTGAAATTCTGGAGGAGTTAGAAGAAGACTCCAATGAAGAGATCCCAGTAGTGACCTGCTATGCCATCCATCTTGGCAGCGACTCGGAAGATGAGCTCTGTTTTCCCGAAGAGGACGAAGAGCTCGCCATAACGGCCAATCAAATCCAGCTCAGAAGCGGCAGGGCTCTACCGCCAAATCAGGGCAACGCCTCAAAAGGGAAGGAAAAACAAGTCGCTAATGAAGAAGATGGCAGAGAACCGGCTGATGAAAACATAAGTCCTTCCTCGGTGGCCCATAATGTCTTGGCACATCTCCGGAAGCTTCCGTCTCTCCTGAGCATCTACGACGCCTTGGTCCTATCTAAGGAGCTTAGAGATGTTCTCATTCACGCTCTACAAAATCCCGAGCGGTATCAGGCTCACTTTGCGGAAATTAATATGAAAGAAGCCCAGCACGCTTTTCATGCTGCCGCGGTCACATTTAAGGACGAAGACTTGCTACTGTGAACGGCTGAGCATAATCGGCCGCTTTACGTGACCAGATACAGCGACGGAGATCGAATTAATCGCATATTGATTGATCCGGGGTCCTTAGTGAACATCATGAACTTGCGGACGCTGAAGAGTTTGTCAATGGACGTCCGACACCTGTCAAGGGAAAGGATTGTCATTCAAGGCTTCAACCAAAATTGCCAGCAAGTTCTGGGATCTATAGCTTTGCCAATCAAATTTGGGGATCTGAAAACTGAAGCTAAGATATACGTGATCGACGCCGACACATCTTATAAGATTCTCTTGGGGCGGCCGTGGCTCCACGATTACGGCATCATTCCATCAACTCTCCATCAATGCATGAAGTACACTAAAAATGGCGATGAAAGACGCATTGACGGAGACATCCAGCCGTTCGGTGTGCATGAAGTCCGATATGAAGATTCTCGGTACTTTATGAACCACCAAAATTCTAAGCCACAACTGACTGAGGATAGACCGGCCCTAAGACTCAAATGCAAATCTGCGCCGGCTATCACTTTCAAAAGCAAAAATACCCAAGTGCACCCGCATTTCGGCAGCGACACTGATGAGTCCGACGCTGGAAGCCCGTCCTTCCGCAAAACTCGCCCTCATTTCGGCAGCGATACGGACGAATCTGTTACTGAAGGCCCATCTAGCAGCAAAGCCCGCCCTCATCTTGGCAGTGACACTGAAGAGTCAGAAGAAGAGGACTTGCCGTGCAACAGCTGTGCAGATTGGCCCCCCATGCAGCAAGCGAAACTACGAGAGACCGTCGAAGTCGCAGAAGGGTCCCTGGCCATCACAAGGGTGCCAGAACGGATGTGCAAAGAGCTCGACGCATTGTCAGTCTCTACCGTGGACCAGCTGAAAACTTTCTACGTGCCCGGGAGGAAAAATGCACAGAAGGGCATCTTGTTTTACAGGTCAAACCCCGTTGTGCACCCGGACGATCTTTCTGTCGTGTGCCTTCCCTATGAGAGAGGCATAAAAGCCGTCCTCAATCCCAGATACTATGCGCCCGAGATGCGGGAATACTTTAAGAAGTGTGGATGCCGGTTATATCAAACAGATTCCGAAGCAAAGTTTTACGAAGGGCTATGGTATCCGCCCCAGGTCCGAGCACTCATAGATGGACGAATTTCAGATAGACGGGGCATAGGCTACATTCAACCTGATTCCAAAGCGTGCTACATGATCCATGTTGGTGAGGCCAGCGAAAGATCAAATGATGATGACGAGATAGCCGAGCCAGAAGAAGCTCCTCAAGAGCTCGAAGATGGCGGACAAGCAACCTTTGATGAGCTAACCGAGATTGACTTAGGAACGCTCGATAATCCAAGGACGACCTACATCAGCTCACTCTTGTCGGAGGAAATGAAAGAGCAGATAATTTCCCTGCTGCGTGAGTTCGTCGACTGCTTTGCGTGGACGTACAAAGAAATGCCTGGCCTTTCCCCTGAGGTAGCCGTGCATAAGCTGTCTATATCTCCTGATGCTAAGCCAGTCAAACAAGCTCCTCGAAGAATGAGAAGGGAGTTGGAAGAAAAGGTCATCGAGGAAACCAAGAAACTCATCGATGCCGGCTTCATTAGGGAAGAGAAATATGCAGACTAGATCGCATGCATAGTCCCAGTGAAGAATAAAAATGGGCAGATCCGAGTTTGTGTCGATTTCAGGGACCTCAACAAGGCATGTCCTAAAGACGACTTCCCGCTACCGGTCATGGAAATGATGGTCGATGACACCTCAAATTACGAACTGTTCACCTTTATGGATGGCTCGTCTGGATATAATCAGATCAAGATGTCGCCTGAGGATGAGAAGCACACAGCATTTCGAACCCCGATCGGAATATATTGCTACAAGGTAATGCCATTCGGACTGAAGAACGCAGGTGCTACATATCAAAGGGCAATGACTAATATCTTTGATGACCTAATCCATATATTCGTCGAATGCTATGTTGATGATCTGGTCGTCAAGACTAAAGCCAAGGCCGATCATATCCAAGATCTCAGGACCGTTCTCACCAGACTGAGGAAATACGATCTGATGATGAATCCTCTGAAGTGCGCTTTTGGCGTGTCATCGGGAAAATTCCTGGGCTTCATAGTCCGGTATCGAGGGATCGAAGTTGACCCATCAAAGATAAAGGCCATCATGGAGATGCCCCCTCCGAAGAGTCTGACGCAGCTAAGATCTTTTCAAGGCAAGCTTGCTTATATACGGAGGTTTATCTCAAATTCATCGGGGAGATGTAGGCCCTTCTCAAAGCTCATGAAGAAAGGAGCTCCTTTTATCTGGGATGCCGAATGTCAAGAAGCGTTCGAAAGCATCAAACAGTACTTATTGCACCCTCCAGTGCTAGCCTCTCCCATTCCAAATAAACCGTTGATTCTCTACACTGCCGCGCTAGATGAGTCACTCGGTGCGCTCCTCGCCTAGAATAACGAGAAGGGAAAGGAAAATGCCCTCTACTACCTCAGTCGAACTCTAGTCGGGGCGGAACACAACTATTCCCCAATCGAAAAGCAATGCCTGGCTCTGATATTTGCTGTGAAGAAGCTGAGGCACTATCTGCTGGCTTATCGGGTTATGCTGATCTCCAAGGTCGACCCGCTCAAACACTTGATGACCAAAGCAAGCCTAGCCGGCAGAATGGCAAGATGGTCTGTCATGCTACTTGAGTTTGACATAGTTTATACTCCTCAGAAAGCAGTAAAAGGGCAAGCTCTTGCAGACTTTCTCGCTGCTCATCCTAAACCAGAAGGGTCGCCGCCAAATTGTGAGTTACCCGACGAACAAGTGTTGCACCTCGAGAATGACGAGCCATGTTGGGAGCTCTACTTCGATGGGGCCTCATCAATAAGGACCTCCAGTAAATCAAGTGTCCCGGAGATAAAAGCAGGGATAGGATTGGTATTCATCACGCCATCAATGGGAACCCTACGGCGTTCTTTTGCTCTCACCGAGCCTCGCACAAACAATGAGGCTGAGTATGAAGCTCTGATAGCTGGTTTGGAGCTCGCCATAGAAATGGAAATCCTTCGGCTATGGGTTTACGGTGACTCCCAGCTTGTCGTCAACCAAGTAAGCGGCGATTATAAGATATACAAACCCGAATTAGCTCGGTACAGAGGCCGAATGGTGGAACTCATGAAATGGTTCACTCACATTGAACTAACAAGAGTCCCTAGAGCGTTGAACGGAAAGGCTGACATACTCGCTCGCCTAGCCAAGGAGCTGGCTGATCCTGACATGGACGAAATTCTGATCACGGTCAGGAGCCGACAAATTCTACCCCCAGTCTCTCTACGAGAAGAGGAAAGGGCGGAACAGAAGAGCAGTCCTGCCGAAGAAGCTTCGATCATCCAAGACGAGCCCGATTGGAGAGCACCCTTCATAGAGTACCTCCGATACGGCAAGCTGCCCGAAGAAAAATCTACGAGGATTCAGCTGAAAAAAAGAGCTCTCCGATACGTGTTTGTAAGTGACACGTTATACCGCAGGTCATATGACCAACTCTGGCTCAGGTGTCTGTCATTGGCCGAAGCCTAAAAGGTCATGAAAGATGTTCACTCGGGTGTTTGCATTGCTCACCAATCTGGTCCCAAGATGCGACTTCAAATCAAACGGCTTGGGTATTACTGGCCCACCATGATACGGGATTGCGGAGAGCATGCAAAGAATAGTCAGATCTGCCAAATCCATGGTGATTTCATTCATAAGCATCCCAATCCGTTGCATCCTACAGTGGCGTCGTGGCCCTTCGAAGTCTGGGGCACCGACATTATTGGCCCAATTGATCCTCCATCATCCAAAGGCCACCGGTTCATACTGGCTGCGACAGACTACTTCTCCAGATGGGCTGAAGCTGTCCCGCTAAAAGAAGTCAAGACAAAAGATATTCTGACATTCTTCCAGCATAATATTCTATACCGCTTCGGTACACCAAGAAGAATCATTTCTGACAACGGGCCTTCTTTCAAGAGCTTCAATGTCTCAAGGTTCGATACTCAGCACAAGATAGACTGGAGATATTCCTCCATTTATAATCCAAGAGCCAATGGGCTAGCCGAAGCCTTCAATAAGACTCTATGCAAGCTCCTGAGGAAAAATGCTTCAGCCAACAAGAGAGACTGGAATCTCAAGCTTCACGAGGCATTGTGGGCATATCGTACCACGCACCGTACTCCAACTCAGTCCACTCCATACTCATTGCTCTTCGGAGTGGAGGCGGTCCTCCCCCTCGAAGTCGAAGTTCCAAGCTTAAGAATGGCCGTTCAGCATGAGTTGACGGAGGAGGAAAACGTGCTCCTTCAACTTGAAGAACTCGATGCCCTCGAAGAAAAGAGGCTCGCGGTGCAGCAGAGTCTGGAGCTATACCGAGCCCAAATGTCACGGGCCTATGACAAGATAACCCGTCTCCGCGCTTTCAAGAAAGGTGAATTGGTGTTGGTCCTCAAAAGACCGATTATTCCCAATCGACATGCCAAGGGAAAATTCGAGCCAAACTGGGAAGGACCATACGTCATCGAGAAAGTGTTTGACGGAGGATCCTACCAACTAATAAGTGCTGAGGGAGAAAGGCCCATGCCACCCATCAATGGCCGATATCTCAAGAAATACTACACGTGAATGCTCCAAGTCGCAGGCGAATAGAGCACATCAGCCCTACGGTCTGGATCATACATCCTGCAAAACCGTATACAATCCACGGGCGTAAATGACACCTATCTCTTCCAAATCCTGCCGGTGAGACTACTTTTAAAGTCCCACCAGCGGCAAAAAAAAAAGAGAAAAAGAAAAAAAAAATAAAGAAAAATAAAAGAAATAAAGAAAATAATAATAAACGGTATGTCCACAAGCAAAACGGGAACGGACGAAAACCCGAAAGGGCTCCGTGAGTAAAAACAGCGGGACTACCGGCGAGTCTATGAAAACCCGAAAGGGCGCAAACTCGTGAAAAGAGATGAGATACACTCGCAAAGTCCTCTCGACCTTGCGAAGAGAAAACCCCTGCGTGAGATCCTTACGACTCATAAAGGAGCAACACACTTAGGAATCCTCACGATTCCTAAGGAGAAAATACACCTGCGGGATCCTTACGACTCGTAGGGAGAAAATGCTTTTATGGGACCCTCACGGCCCATAAAATTGAAAAGCCTTGGGTGATAGGGACTCAAACCTGTCTCCTAAACCATCGTTCCCCAGCGGGCAACGGCAAATGATGAGTCGCTCCTGGCATTTCGCTTCAGTGTTAGCGGTACTGATGCCGACCAAAAACCCAAATCCTAAGTCCTCCCAAGGAAAATGATGAGTTGCTCCTGGCATTATTCCAGTGCAGCAATGCTGATGCCAAAAAAGATCCAAATTCCAAATCCCATACCCCAATGGCGAATGATGAGTCGCTACTGGTACCATATTCCAGTGCAGCGATGCAGACGCCAACCAAATTCCAAATCCCATACCCCAACGGCGAATGATGAGTCGCTCCTGGTACCACATTCCAGTGCAGCTATGCAGACGCCAACCAAATTCCAAATCCCATACCCTAACGGCGAATGATGAGTCGCTCCTGGTACCACATTCCAGTGCAGCGATGTGTTAGTTATATGTATGCCCTAGAGGCCATTACTGTACATAGGATGTATATTGTAGTGGATGCTGGGACGTATATAGGGAGGACTTTCTTGCTCGACATGATAGTACGCTATCTGGTTGAACTTTACCTTAACGTGTATACTGATTGTCTCTCTGTTACATGTTGGTAAAGCCCTTAGGATCTGTACTTGACTACCTGGACTATGATGCGGATCATACTAGTGGGGACATGGTAGTCCATAAGTACATCCTTCAAAGTCCCTAGTCGTGGGTGTATCGAGACGGGGCATCGATATACAAGAGTAGACTAGTGTATACCTTCTCGACCCATACAGATGGGCGATGGATGATCCCATATCCATTGGTGTTTGACATCAGAGATGATATACGGGTGCTCAGTAAAGACTGGGTACACTGGACGGACTCGCCGAGACTCCCAGATGGTATTATACCTCACGTCAGATGGCAGTTCTCTGGTGACACTGGTACAGAGTAGTTTGTTGACCCGAGATCGTCATAGAGTCTTGTGTGGTTCCCACTGTGCTTTGATTTCCATCTTACCACGTCCAAGAGGGCGTGCAAAACGGTGGTTTTTGGGTACAGTCCCGAGTCACATAGAGGCAATGAGCGATAGGAGGGGATTCGTCTCTCCCGGTATAGGGGGTTGATATTGCGCTGTGTACGATTGGCTATAACAGGAAATCCCTGGCCAGGGTTGCTGAGATTTACTGGTAAGTGTTACCAGTAGTTTCTCGAACAGTTATAGACCTCATATCGACACGACTTATCAAGCTATTGGGGTCTGACGTTTTACCACCCCTAGGCGAGATATGCGACATATCAGACGATCAGACCGGACTGTACGGTAGTGTTACTGGTTGGATTCACTGGAGTGTGAGCGGGCTTGCTCGTCGATCTTCAGATCGCTCAATACCCGGGTGGCCGTTACGTTTAGCAGACCGCTTGCGGCTTGTGGATGTTTGATATGATCATCATCCGCTGCCGGCGTATTGACGAGTCTTTAGAGTCCTACACAGAGGCTTCCTGGCTCAAGCAAAACGAAATAGGAGCGCATATGAGATATGTGCGGGACCGAGAATAATGCGTGTATGTGATACCGTATTCCATTCTCGCGATGAATGTATCGATTAGGTTATATGCGATATACCCTAGTTATCGAATCAAAGGTTGATTTGATATGCCGATACATTATATACTAGTCGGTTGTGTGCGACATGACCGGGTCATTGAATCAAGTGTTGATTTAATTATTTAATGCATAATTATATATTTGATATATTACTTTGCATTAACTAGTATCGGTTCACTTTAAATGGATTTTCTCACTCGGATGTGCACATTATATATGTGATATGATTTTGTGCATTTGCTTGTATCATGTTTGATGATACATGCTTTTTGGTTTGTGTAAAGATTAAACCATGGTTATTTAAATGGTTAGGGTTTTGTTTTTCATATCTATTTATTCATTTATTTAATTATTTTCTTTTTGGAAAAAGAAATGAGAAGAATGGTGGCTTTCTTTGTTTGTAGTTGAAGATTCATGAACCTTTGACTTTGTCCACCATTCTTATCTCATGCTTAACCTAACCATTTGATTTAACCCTAGTTCAATCTCTACACTTGACCATGGTTTAGATTATGATAAGTTTTGATTTTTCTTTTCATTTTTAATTAACTTATCATAATTCTTTCTTCTTCTTCTTCATCTTCTTCACATGAAGAAAGTTCACTTCATCAATGGTGATTGATGAAAATGAGTGAGAAATCCAATTCTAAAGTCTACCCACTTCCTATTTCTTCATCCTCTACCTCTTGCCAAGTAGTAGAGTGTGTTTCCTTCACAAGTTTCTTGACTTGGTGAAGTGAGAGCTTGATCTTGCGATGCTTCGACGTAGATCATCTTCGGCATGGACATCGACGACCTAGCTCGCCTATTCTCCGATGAAGTCGACGCTAGAGCCCGGATTTGATTTGGACAGCGGAGATGACCTCATCTCGGAGCCGTGGAGGTGGAGGACCGGATCTACAAAGGTTGTATTTCCGTTTCTCTTTAGTTAAGTGTTAACTAGTTAGCTTTTTCGCCTAGTTTTCTAGCAAACGATCCGTAGTCGGGTCTCTCGGCACCCGTAAAATTTTATAATGGCATGTTCGATGCCTTGTGAGACCTCATTAGGGTGCCTAGGAACCCTACACGATGCAGACGCCGACAAAGCCCTGAAATTTTTTCGGCCCTGCGGTCTGGATCATACATCCTGCAAAACCGTATACAATCCACGGGCGTAAAATAATCCCGATCTCTCCAAAAAAAAAAGAGAGAAAAGGAAGAAGGAGAAGAAATAAATAACGGTATGTCCACAAGCAAAATGGGCACGGATGAAAACCCGAAAGGGCTCCGTGAGTAAAAACAGCGGGACTGCCGGCGAGTTTGTGAAAACCCGAAAGGGCGCAAAATCGTAAAAAAGAAAAATAAATGAAATGCACTCGCAAAGTCCTCTCGACTTTGTGAGGAGAAAATTCCCGCGTGAGATCCCTATGACTCACAAAGGAGCAACACACATAGGAGTCCCCACGACTCTTAAGGAGAAAATACACCTACGAAATCCTTTCGACTCGTAGGGAGAAAATGCTTTTATGGGACCCTCACGGCCCATAGAATTGAAAAGTCTTAGCTGATAGGGATCTGAACCTGCCTCCTAAGCCATCAGTTCACAAATCCTCTCATAGCAAATGATGATTCGCTCCTGGTACCATATTCCAGTATGGCGATGGTGATGTCAATCCAAATCATAATCAACAAGTCAACTTCAACTCCGACACCGCAGAAAGCGGAACAAGTAAGAATCCAATCTCGACACCGCAAGAAGCGGAGCAAAGGTCAAGTTCACCCCTGACACTGCAAGAAGCAGAGAAAGTCAAATCACACACCGACCGTCCACGTCGCTAAAAGGGCAGCACCGACCGTCCAAGTCGCAAAAAGGGCAGAACCGACCGTCCACGTCGCTAAAAGGGAAGCACCGACCGTCCACGTCGCTAAAAGGGCAGCACCGACCGTCCACGTCGCAAAAAGGGCAGAACGGACCGTCGACGTCGCTAAAAGGGCAGCACCGACCATCCAAGTCGCAAAAAGGGCAGAACCGACCGTCCACGTCGCTAAAAGGGCAGCACCGACCGTCCACGTCGCTAAAAGGGCAGCACCGACCGTCCACGCCGCTAAAAGGGCAGCACCGACCATCCACGTCGCTAAAAGGACAGCACCGACCGTCCATGTCGCAAAAAGGGCAACACCGACCGTCCACGTCGCTAAAAGGGAAGCACCGACCGTCCAAGTCGCAAAAAGGGAAGAACCGACCGTCCACGTCGCTAAAATGGCAGCACCGACCGTCCACGTCACTAAAATGGCAGAACCGACCGTCCACATCCATAAAATGGCAGCATCGACCGTCCACGTCGTTAAAAGGGCAGCACCGACCGTCCACGTCGCTAAAATGGCAGCACCGACCGTCCACGTCGCTAAAATGGCAGAACCGACCGTCCACGTCGCTAAAATGGCAGCATCGACAGTCCAAGTCGCAAAAAGGGCAGCATCGACCGTCCACGTCGCTAAAATGGCAGCACCGACCGTCCAAGTCGCTAAAATGGCAGCACCGACCGTCCACGTCGCAAAAAGGGCAGAACCGACCGTCCAAGTCGCTAAAATGGCAGCACCGACCGTCCAAGTCGCAAAAAGGGCAGCATCGACCGTCCAAGTCGCAAAAAGGGCAGCGCAGGATTCCTACAAAGCGGGAACCAGGTCACTCCGGGCCAGGGAAAACGTCTATCACGGACACTCCGTCTCGGAGACATGTCAAGCAATGACCGTCCATGTCGTAAAAAGGGCAGTGCCAGCTTCCCAAAAAGCGGAAACCAAATCATGTCGCCTCCACGTGAAAGAAGATCCATCAATTTCATGCACAAGACCCACATATGTGGTGTGCCTTTATTGATGGGGGGCAATTTGTTGGGGTAAAAATTTACACCCCGGTTGACCAAGTCAAAATCAAAGTCAACCCCAAGCCAAGTGGGCCCAAGCCCAGATCCAGTAGGCCCATGCCCGGGTCGAGCCAGAACATGAAGCGGCCGGCCTCCCCCCATGCCGAGATAAAAATTTTGTAATAAATAATTTTGTAGCATTTCTTTTATTTTATTTTATGGAAAAATGTAAGAAAAATAGGCATAAAGCCAAATTTTGTAAAGCCCATGGCTTATGTGTAAAAAGAAATGGCTCATGAGCCATGGGATAGGCAAAATGCCATTTTTTGAAGCCCAAGGGGCTATGTGTAAAGTGTATAGCCTATAAAGGAAAAGATAATGAAAATATCTCACAACTTTTCTCTCTCCAAAAAAAGTTTCAGATCTGAGATCTTTCTTCCTTCTTCAAGGTTCCAAAACCTTCTTCTTTCTTTTGAATTGAATCAAGAGTTTTACTCTTCCTTTTTCAAAAACTAAATAGTTTTCCACCACAAAACCCATTAAGGGGAACTCAGATTTGCCATCAGATCTCAAAAAGAAAAGATTTTTAAATCTCACATCTTTTTATCTCCAAGATCCGGCCAGCAAAGGAAGAAGAAGGATCCATTTCCTTAACCCAAAGCATCTTAGGAGTTTAACTCCACCCTATTTTCTCTTTAGAGAATTTCCGAGGCTAAAAACCCCCCCTTTTTTCTCGCTGGTGCGCTAGCGCTCGAGTGCAAAGCGCCCACATGCCGACACGTGGCACGCTTGCGCTTCAGCGCACTGCGCTCGAGCGCAAAACGCCCACGTGCCGACATATGGCGCACTTGCGCTCCAGCGCCCCGCGCTGGAGCGCAAAGCGCCGACGTGCCGACACGTGGCGCGCTTGCGCTCTAGCGCGCTTGCGCTCCAGCGCTCTGCGCTCGAGCGCAAAGCGCCCACGTACCGACACGTGGCGCGCTTGCGCTCCAGCGCTCTGCGCTCGAGCGCAAAGCACCCACGTGCCGACACGTAGCGCGCTTGGACTCCAGCGCTCTGCGCTCGAGCGCAAAGCGCCCTCGTGCCGACACGTGGCGCGTTGTGCTCCAGCGCTCTGCGCTCGAGCGCAAAGCGCCCATGTGCCGACACGTGGCGCGGTTGCGCTCAAGCGCCCAGGCGCTGGCCCCACGCATCCTTTGGATGTCTTTCCCCCCCCTTTTTTTTATATATATACATATGTATACGAATGTCCACATACACATACTCCACGACACTGTCCCTGTTAGAAGAAATTTCTAACGGGGCGCTGCCCCGCACCCCGCAAGGGGGCTGCTCGCCCCCTTGACCCCCAGCCCGCTATCCAGGTAGCGGGACCCCCGTAAAAACTCTGCGTGGCTCCCGATATATTCAAACCCCCCTCCAAAACAACAACACACGTACACTGCACATTGAGTTCGCATGACCAGTTTAACCCGTCAATCGGAGGTTCTCTCGCTCGAAAGGCGAGGGGTAATTAACGGCAGCTTAGTCCGCGGCTGCCGGAGATTCGAATCCCCACAATCTTTAAACCCCAGCCTACTTTAGGCAGGGGGAATCTGTAGTATACGCCTAACAAGCGCTCGCGTATTCCCATCTCAATGGGGTGACGAAAAACACCCTACAAACCCACTTCCTATTTCTTCATCCTCTACCACTTGCCATGTAGTATAGCGTGTTTTCTTCACAAGTTTCATGGCTTGGTGAAGTTGGAGCTTGATCTTGAGTTGCCTCCACGTAGATCATCTTCGGCATCGAAGTCGACGACCTAGCCCGATCTTTTCTCCGATGAAACCAACGCGAGAGTCTAGGATTCCGATGGGTACAGCGGAGGGACGTCATCACGGATCCAAGGAAGTGGAGGACCGGATCTACAAAGGTTGTAGTCACATTCCTTTAGCAATAATGTCGTTAACTTGCTTGCATCGCCTTACCTCTAGTAACGATCTAGTTTAGGGTTTCTCGGCATATAGAAATTTTTTGAATTGGCCATGTTTGATCACTTGTAGAACCACATGGGTGTGCCTAGGAACCCTACAGTGGTATCAGAGCTACTAGGAATTAGATGTCGACCTATGAGGGGTTCTCACTGTGTGACAGTGTGGCGAAGCATAGGCTCTTACCCCCAGGGTATCCCGAGACCGGAAGGTGTTCCGGCGGGTTGTAGTTCTCGTGAGGGGGCTTGAGTAAAAAGTAGCTGCTGAGGGACCTGTTGGTGCCACGGTGACCCCATTGGATGGGGTGGCTGCCTGACTAACAGTGGTATCAGAGCCTAGCTAAAGCCTTAGGCGATGCGTAGACGATGTTAGAAACCCGATCGAACCCAAAACCCTAATTTTTCAACCCTCTCTGGACAATTTTCAAAACTGTGGATTTTTGTGAATTAAAAATTCTCAGAAAATAGAGCAGGAAATTCTAAGAGTTACTGTAGAAAACGAACCCCTAACTCCACAAGATCGCCGCGGAACCGCGGCCTTACCATGCTATTTGCGGCGGTTCCGCGACCGTATGTACTGATTAGGAATTAATTTTTATACAGTAATGCCCGTATCTGTTTCCTCTGTTCTCTGGGAAGTTTTAATCTGCACTCAAGAGTTGAGTTTTCTGGGTTGTATTAGGGACTCGGTGTTTCGATCGGATCGTCTAATTTTTTCTATGTGTTTTTCCGGGTAATTTTAGAATATGTTAAAAGGTTCGACCGGATATAAATACCGAATTTTTCCCCTGCCGGGAAATTTCCAATTGTTGGATTTTTCCGTAGTTTAATGACGTTCTAAGTAGTGCAAGTAACGCGATGGTCCCTCTAGAGGACAACAAACCTTAACTCGATTATGTGACCGTCTTGAACTGCCCTTTGAACCTTAGGGTTTGGGGCAGTACGGCGTGCCACATGTGAGGCGTTTGCTTGACCCTTCTACGGCTGGACCGTTGGTACTGAGGCACGAAGTGAATGTTGTTAAACTTATTTCATGTGTTGAGCTGTTTCGGATAAACTTGGGTGCTCGATTGTTCGATCGGAAAGTTTATCATTTTCTATTTATCCGGAATGTGATACAATATTTGGAATTCACAAGTAGTTATGAGATAACTGATTGGATGTTATAAACATAGCACTTTAGTCTTACTTGATCGGTTGCCACGGAATTTTTATGTGATCAAAAGTCCGTCGCAATCACGTAGCGTATGCGGATACTCACCGGATAAACTTAATAAACAGCCACGCCCCATAGCCCCGACCAAGTGACTGTAGGAGAACCCCGTCGCCGAAAGCATCCGTTCGGGTGCTCGCGGCAGCGGTGTTCCGCCTTGGTGCACTTCGTCGACGGCGTCGGGGGTGCGGCCGCCTACTAAAGTTTGCGACGTGCATTCGATAAGGATGTCGGGAATCTTGTTGAATTGCCCGACTTGATATTGAAAAGAGTTTTCGATAATAAGACTAAAATGCGGAGTTTATAATTGTTAGGCATGCGATGTTTAAGTATTTCATTTGATTAGGCATGCGATATCTAAAGAGTTTGCGGATTCCAACTATTGTAGTTTTACACTTTCTTTTCTGTGACCGTAAGTGTAATATGTGATATCGCCGGTTTCGTTGCTATATGTCAACGACAATTGGGATGCGCATATTTACTTACGTTGATGACATTTGATGTTATGTGTTGTTGGATATGTTGTATTGGATCGTCGTGTTTGAATAGCCGGGGGTTTTTATGTGAGATGAGTGTTTTTCATTTTCATTCATGTAAAAACTTGAATGTAATATTCTTTTATTGGGGCACTTCCAGGTTGCGGATGATGTCACCATTTGTATATTATTTACTTTTCCGCATTAGGATAGACCCAAGGAGGGGAGCACAAGTAACCGGGTTCTGGGGTCCAGTGGGAGACCATCTCGAGGAGTTGAGTCCGGGTGTCCTAACCCTAGAATTGGTAGGGTTGCTTGCCGCTCTCGTAGGGGTCTAGGGGTGTGGGATTGGCTATTCATCACGACCGTGGAATCCGTGTTTTATACTGGCTCGTATTAAAAACACGGACGTCTTAGTATATCCAATATTTTATATGATATTTTCTGCTGCGTTATCTATGATGTGATCATGTGATATGTTCAGATAGATATTATATATAGTATATATGATATATTATATAGACGTTGCTTATGTTTTACACCCGCGCTAGCCCTGCCTCGTTCTGGCGTTAGTTTCCTAACCTAACGGTGCAGACGGGACATCGAGGCGAATGTGGATGGCATAAGCGTACGTTATATTTATCTGTGATGTTTAGGTGGACTTAAATGATGGGACATTCATTAATGAGATTAATGAAAGAAAATAAACCTAAAAGATGTTGTGGAATCGAATTTAAAAATAAAACAGGTAGCTACAGTTCTTGCTTTGCATCGCGGTGTTCCTTGTAGAACATCCTGCACCTTATTCGATAAGGAAAGGACCGAGATCCCTTCACCGGGTGTGACTCCTTTAGCAATAACTGGCAGATGCTACAACTCTCAGTTTGTCTTTTGATTGCTTATATAGTTTCTGCTTTGCACAGTGGTATATATGATATATCCTGCACCTTATTCGATGAGGAAAGGGCCGACGATCCATTCACCGGGAGTGACCCCTTTAGCAAAACTAGAAAAGCCTAAAAAAAAATCCATTTAAAAACCATTTGATTCCGCAACGAGATCAAGTTCAAAGCATTAAAGGTTTTATTAAAAACCATTCCCAACCCTCCGTCATTTTAGAAAGTAGAGTACTTAGCATTCGTGCTGTGTTTGTTGACCTTACTTAAGGCACGGTGTACGGTAGCTAAGTGATGTCTTCCTACACCGCATATGATGCGATTAGTTAGGACAGTCACGTGACATTGTTGACCTTTGTTAAGGGTCATGTGGGTGGGTCTAATTAATCATGAAATGACGGGTAGAACTTGACTAGTGCTTATGATTTGTTGACCATAGTTAAGGTCATAAGTGCTAGGGGTAAAAACCTTTATCGGGAGTTTCAAGTGTTGAAATTTGCAATAAGATTGCATACCTTCTATATGATAGTTGGATCCCAATAACCACTGCGAGTAATTGTTACTCCTGGGAGAGTTTTGCACTTTACAATTAGCCGATCAAGTAGGTGTCTAGAAAGGTGTCAACGGGGTTACGCCTCTGGGAAAACGAGGTTTACTGTAATTAGGTCAGTGCGAAAGCACGGGGAACCTCCCTCAAAGTACCGACACTGGCCTGGCTGAACGATTGGCGAACTTATAGAGTGTAATTAATCCCGGCTAGTCTTTCCTTGTAGGGTTTGAAGGAAGATTTGATAAAAACAGTGGGAGCCATCCTGATTAGATAAAATAAATAACCAATCTAATCTTTCAAGAGCGCACGCAGAGTGTTTTCTTCTCTCTCTCTCCAGGTAGCGACCATATCACGCCTTAATCAAGATAATAATATGGATGTATTGACCGAACCCGCTTGTTATACTGAGCTGGGGAACGTTGGTCCCGCTCTAACTTATAATTGTTATAAGACCGAGCAGGAAATAGGGGAATACTAAGATTCTCATGCCGCACAAACGAAGAAAGTGCATATGATGCATCTTCTTCGGGTATGTTCGTTACAAAGAACTGTTTCTCAGTATCCTCTGCATCCTGGGAATTTGATGCCGGATCAGGATCCAAGATATGTAATCTGTTACATAGGGCTACAGAAAGGCAGAGAACTGGGAACGGGTGATGAGTTTCATGAGACAGAAAACGGGGCAAGCGTTGCAGCCAAGTCTGTTGGTCACTGTCACCCTGTA
Source organism: Agapanthus africanus (assembly GCA_030015575.1). NCBI lineage: Eukaryota > Viridiplantae > Streptophyta > Magnoliopsida > Asparagales > Amaryllidaceae > Agapanthus > Agapanthus africanus. Next base: position 407,048,623 of record CM057340.1, read on the forward strand.
TTACCGGTACATTGATTCTGAACAAATGTTATTAAATACCGAACCTGATATACAAAATCATATCAGTCTCTTTATTAGTAAAGAAATGATAAAATTTTGTATTGTTGGATAATGTTTTGAACATTTCCTATTTCAAAAAGTTGATCGTTTCAGGCACGTTATCTAAAAGCATTGACGTTCTAAATCAAACTACAGTTCCTAGTATACGGAACACACACAAGAGGAAGAGTTCAGAAATGAACGAATCCTTCTTGCGGCATTTAGACTAGGTCATATCAATGCGACCCAACTGGCTGAAGTTACATTTAGATGCATATTTAAATAAGTTTGAATTTACATGTTGTGAAACTTGCCATTCATGTCACAAAGATTAGATGACCATAGCTCTGTTTATTGGAAATAGAGAAAGAGTTAGTAAACTCTTGGGACTGATATATGATGATGTATGTAAACTCCCCTGTCTACACATGCCAGGACCGGTTCTTTGTACTTCATTATATTCTCTGATAATCTCTCAAGATTCAGTCATATGGTCCTGTTGAAACATAAGTCTGAAGCTTTTGAGGTATTCACAGAATATAAGTTGGAAGTAGAGAACCAAAATACGGGTATAAGTACTATGTCCTATGATAAGATCAGGGAGGAGAATACTTGTGCATGGAATTCTTGGACTATTCTAGAGGAAAATGAGATTCTCTCTCAGTATTACTCCTCTGAAAACACCACAGCACAACGGTGTATCAGGGCGGAGCAATCGCACCGTATTAGATATGGTGTGCTCTATGATGAGTACTACTGAGTTACCTATTTCCTTTTGGGGGTTGTGCACTTAAGAAGCAGCATACCTATTGAATTGGGTTTGAATCTGTTAGTTATATGTATGCCTTAGAGGCCAGTATTGTACAGATGATGTATATTATATTGGATGCTTGGACATATATAGAGATGACTTTCTTGCTCGATATGATAGTATGCTATCTAGTTGCTCTTTATCTTAACATGTATACTAGTCTCTTTAAACTGTCTTATAGTTACATGTTGGTAAAGCCCTTAGGATGTGTACTTGACTACCTGGACTATGATGCAGATCATACTAGTGGGGACATGGTAGTCCATAGGTACATCCTTCAAGGTCCCTAGTCGTGGGTGTATCGAAACGGGGCATCGATATACCAGTGTAGACTAGCGTATACGCTTCTCGACCCATGAGATGGGCGATGGATGATCCCATATCCATTGGTGTTTGATATCAGAGATGGTATACGGGTGCTAAGTGGAGACTGGGTACACTGGACGGACTCGCCGAGAACTCCAAGATGGTATTATACCTCACGTCAGATGGCAGTTCTCAGGTGACACTTGTGCAGGTTAGTCTATAGACCCGAGATCGTCATAGAGTCTTGTGTGATTCCCACTGTGCTTTGATCTCCACCTTACCACGTCCATGAGGGCATGCAAAACGGTGGTTTTTGGGCACAGTCCCGAGTCACATGGAGGCAATGAGCGATAGGAGGGGTTTCGTCTCTCCCGGTATTGGGGGTTGATGTTGCGCTGTGCTCGATTGGCCGTAACAGGGAAGTCCCTGGCCAGGGCTGATAAGAGATTTGCTGGTAAGTATTACCAGTAGTTTCTCGACCCGTTATGAGCCTCACATCGGCATGACCTATCGGTTATTGGGGTCTGACGTTTACCACCCCTAGACTTGATATGCGACATATCAGACGAACAGACCGGACTGTACGGTAAGTGTTACTGGTTGGATTCACAGGAGTGTGAACGGGGTTGCTCGTCGATCTTCTGATCGCTCAATACCCGGGTGGCCGTTATGTTTAGCAGACCGCTTGCGGCTTGTGGGCGCTTGATATGATCATCACCTGCTGCCGGCGTATTGACGTGTCTTTAGAGTCCTACACAGAGGTTTCCTGGCTCAAGCGAAACGAAATAGGAGCGCATATGAGATATGTGCGGGACCGAGAATAATGCATGTATGTGATACCGTATTTTATTCTCGCGATGAATGTTTCGATTCGTTGTATGCGATATAACCTATTTGTGGAATCGAAGATTGATTCGATAAGTCGATACATTGAATACTAGTCGGTTATGTGCGACATGACCGGATCATTGAATCAAGTGTTGATTTAATGATTTAATGTATAATTATATATTTGATATATTACTTTGCATTAACTAGTATTGGTTCACTTTAAAAGGATTTTCTCACTTGTAGTGCACATTGTATATGTGATATATTTTTTGTGTGCACTTGATTGTATCATGTTTGATGATACATGCTAACTTGTGTTTGTGTAAAGATTAAACCATGGTTAGGGTTTTGTTTACTTATTCATTTATTTATTTTGGAAAAGAAAATGGAAATGGTGGCTTTCTTTGTTTCTTTCATAAGGCTTCATGAAGAGTTGAAAGTTTGACCGTTTTGTTTTCTTCCCTTAACCTAACCATACACCTAACCCTAGTTTACTCTCTACACTTGACCATGGTTAGTATATGATAAGTATTCATATTATTTCCTTTTTCATATAATACTTATCATATTCTTTCTTCTTCTTCATCATCTTTAACAAGAAGAAAAGCTTACTAGCTTTAATGGCAACTTGTGAAAATGAGTGAGAAATCCAATTCTAAAGTGAACCCACCTCCTATTTCTTCATCCTCTACCTCTTGCCAAGTAGTATAGGGTGTTATCTTCACAAGTTTCACGACTTGGTGAAGTTGGAGCTTGATCTTGAGTTGCCTCGACGTAGATCTTCTTCGGCATCGAAGTCGACAACCTAGTCCGCCCATTTTTCTGATGAAGCCGATGCTAGAGTCCGGGATCCGATATGGACAGCGAGGGGACGTCTACGTGGAGCTAAGGAAGTGGAGAACTGGATCTACAAAGGTTGTAGCCTCTTTCTTATAGTTAAGTTGTTAACTAGTTTCACTTTTCGCCTAAACTCTAGTCAACGAATCCGTATTAGGGTTTCTCGGCACTTGTAAAATTTGAAATTGGCATGGTCGATGCCTTGTGAGACCTCATTATCATGCATAGGAACCCTACAGAATCAAATCGGTGCCTACCACTCCATATGAGATATGGTATGGGAAGAGCCTATCTCTTAAGTAAGTTAAGATTTAGGATTGTCCGGCCTATGTCAAAAGAAAAATCGGGACAAGATCGTGGCAATGTCAGTTCTGTAGAACTGGAAAGGTTCCAGCTATACAAAACTGCAGCTGATGATTTGACAGAACCAAAAGATTCAATAGTCCCCGATAAACCTCAGCCTCTCCGCCGATCTGGTAGGGTTCCTCACATGCCTGAGAGATACTTCGGTTTCTCGATGACAGTGGGAGCGAGGAATGCATCATGAGATGATGACCCAACTAGTTTCGAGCAGGCCATCGAGAGTGTGGACTCTGTAAGAATGGCTGGATGCTTAGCAATCTGAGATGGAATTCATGTACACTAGCAAAGTATGGATTTTGGCAGCTATATCTGAAGGGTTAAATCCCCATCAGGAGCAAGTATATCTTAAGAAGATTACTTGGTATAGATGGAAAAGTTGAGACTTTCAAAGCTAGACTTGTTAAAGGTTTTCGTCATCGACCAGGCGTGGTTAATAATGAAACCTTTTCCAGGGACTATGCTTAAGTCCATCCAGATCCTACTTGCCATTGCTACATACCATGACTACGATATCTGATGGTTGGGTGCCATGACTACTTTTCTAAATAATGATTTAGAAAAGAACGTCTATAAGAACACAGCCAGAGGGCTTCGTAAACAGTTGGAGCAGTGGAAACGTGTGCAAGTTGCTTTACAGAATAAAGCAGGCATCGCGGAGTTGGAACGTCTGTTTTGATGTGATAGTCAAAGAGTTTGACTTCATAAAAATGGTAGATGAACCTTGTATATACAAAAAGGTAGTAGAGAGTAAGGTGGTCATCCTCGTATTGTACGTGGACAACATACTCTTGATAGGAAAAGAGTTTCCTATACTACGCTCGGTCAATCTCCACTTATCACAAGGATTCTCCAATAGGATCAAAGTGATACCTCCTAAATCCTATGTTTTCATCTATGAGACAGATGTAATTGGATGCTAGGAGTTTCACTAGTTGTAGTGAGATGGTATCAATCGATCCTGGAGAGAATCACTAGAAGGGTTCCAGGGTGATAAAGACGACTGAATGTCAGTCACAGGCGTTGTCTATACCCTCAGTAAAGGGACGGTATGTTGGAAGAGTTCCAAGCTAGATACCGTGGCATACTAGACGATTAAGGCTGGATACATCGCTCCTTAAGATACTACCAACGAGGCTGTCTGGGTTTATATTTGTTCATGAGATGAACTAGGTTCCTACCATTGTATGACAATGGAAGTGTGGCTTTGGCCCAGGAACCCTGGTCCCATCAGTGACCCAGACATATTCTGAGGTAGCATCACCTGATCATGGAGATAGATGATCTCCAGGGTGATCAAGATTAGGAGAGTTGACTCAGAGGAAAACACGGCGAATCCACTCACAAAGGCTTTTTCCCAAAGAGAGACTTATATGGGATGGTTGAGTATGTGATACTGCAACAACTGCTACAGATGGCCCTAGTGCAAGTGGGAGATTGTTAGTTATATGTATGCCCTAGAGGCCATTACTGTGTATTGGATGTATATTGTAATGGATGCTGGGACATATATAGGTAGGACTTTCTTTCTCGACATGATAGTACGCTATCTGGTTGCTCTTTATCTTAACATGTATACTTTCTGTCTCTCTGTTACATGTTGATAAAGCCCTTAGGATGTGTACTCGACTTCCAGGACTATGATGCAGATCATACTAGTGGGGCCTGGGTAGTCCATAAGTACATCCTTCAATGTTCCTAGTGGTGGGAATATCGAGACGGGGCATCGATATTCCAGAGTAGACTAGCGTATATCTTCTCGACCCATGTGATGGGCGATGGATGATCCCATATCCATTGGTGTTTGACATCAGAGATGGTATGCGGGTGCTCAGTGGAGACTGGGTACACTGAACGGACTCGCCGAGAACTCCCAGATGGTATTATACCTCACGTCAGATGGCAGTTCTCTAGTGACACTGGTACAGCTTAGTCTGTTGACCCGAGATCGTCATAGAGTCTTGTGTGTCTCCCACTGTGCTTTGATTTCAACCCTACCACGGCTCTACTGAGTCGTGCAAACAGGTGGTTTTTGGGTACAGTCCCGATTCACATGGAAGCAATGAGCGATAAGAGGGGATTCGTCTCTCCCGGTATTAGGGGTTGATGTTGCGCTATGCACGACTGGCCATAACTGGAAATCCCTGGCCAGGGTTGCAGTGATCTACTGGTAAGTGTTATCAGTAGTTTCATGCTATGTTATGGACCTTATATCGGCATGACTTATCAAGCTACTGGGGTCTGACGTTTACCACCCCTAGGAGAGATATGCGACATATCAGACGAACAGACCGGACTGTACGGTAAGTGTTACTGGTTGGATTCACAGGAGTGTGAGCGGGCTTGCTCGTCGATCTTCTGATCGCTCAATACCCGGGTGGCCGTTACGTTTAGCAGACCGCTTGCGGCTTGTGGGTGTTTGATATGATCATCACCTGCTGCCGGCGTATTGACGAGTCTTTAGAGTCCTACATAGAGGTTTCCTGGCTCAAGCAAAACGAAATAGGAGCGCACATGAGATATGTGCGGGACCGAGAATAATGCGTGTATGTGATACCGTATTCTATTCTCGCGATGAATGTATCGATTGATTGTATGCGATATAACCTAGTTATCGAATCGAGGATTGATTCTATAAGTCGATACATCGGATATTAGTCGGTCATATGCGATATGACCGGATCGTTAAATCAAGTGTTGATTTAATGATTTAATGTATAATTATATATTTGATATATTACTTTCCATTAACTAGTATTTGTTCACTTTAGATGGATTTTCTCACTTGATGTGCACAAGTTGTATATGTGATATATTTTTGTGCACTTGTTTGTATCATGTTTGATGATACATGCAAGCTTGGGTGTATTTTTACTTTAAACCATGTTTAATTGAATGGTTAGGGTTTTGTTATCTTTTCTTAACTATTTATTTTATTTCATTTATTTTAGGGAAAGAAAAGAAATGGTTGTTTCTTTTGTTTGTTTCTTTGAAGCTTCAAAAAGCTTTGACCATTCTTATTTCTTTCCTAAACATAATCATTCACCTAACCTTGGTTTATTCTCTACACTTAACCAAGGTTGCATTATGATAAGAATGAATGGGATTTTCTTTTTAAAAAAATTCTTTTTATTCTTTCATCTTCATCATCTTCATCAAGCTTCATGAAAGCTTGCTAGCTTCAATGGTGAAATGAGAAAAAGTGTGAGAAATCCAAGTCTAAAGTGAACCCACATCCTATTTCTTCATCCTCTACCACTTGCCATGTAGTATAGGGTGTTTTCTTCAAAATTTTCATGGCTTGGTGATGTTGGAGCTTGATCTTGAGTTGTCTCGACGTAGATCATCTTCGGCATCGAAGTCGACGTCCTAGCCCGATCTTTTCTCCGATGAAACTACCGCGAGAGTCTAGGATTCCGATGGGTACTGTGGAGGGACGTCATCACGGAGCCAAGGAAGTGGAGGACCGGATCTACAAAGGTTGTAGTCACTTTCCTTTAGCAATAAAGTCGTTTACTTGCTTGCATCGCCTTACCTCTAGTAACGATCTAGTTTAGGGTTTCTCGGCACTTAGAAAAATATTGAATTGGCCATGTTTGATCACTTGTAGAACCTCATGGGTGTGCCTAGGAACCCTACATCTTTCAGGCCGATGAGACGGCCTACTACTCCGGCGGAAAGGTGCGGGAATGTCCTGTTCTTCTTGAACTTCTGGTTCTACCAACTTTCAGTAGTAGTTTGTGGTTCTTGATTTTTTTCCAGTTCTATTGCGCTCCCATTTGTTTCCTTTTTCTAAAAACTGCTGTTCTAGAAAATGGGCATTATGAGAAACAAAAACCTTTTGTTCCTCTGCGTAATAGAAAAAATACCACTTGGAGTTCTTTAGATATCCCACAAACTTACACTGTACTGAGCGTGCGTCGAGTTTGTCTGCATGCTGCTTTTTAACAAAAGCTGGACATCCTCATATCTTCAGATACTGAAGATAGGGTTTCTTCCCACTCCACATCTGATATGGTGTAGTAGGCAAGGTCTTGGTAAGAACCCTGTTCAAAAGATATGCAGTAGATTCTAGTGCATAACCATAGAAAGATCGCGGTAACTCAGCATTACTCATCACGGAACATACCATATCCAATAGGGTTCGGTTCCGTCTTTCCGGTACACCGTTATGCTGTGGAGTGTATGGAGGAGTAAGCTGATAGAGAATTCCTTTCTCTTTTAGGTAATCCAGGAACTCGGCACTTAAGTATTCACCAACTCGATCAGATCTCATTGTCTTGATACTTTTTCCGGTTTGGTTTTCTACTTCATTCTTATATTCTTGGAATTTCTCAAAGGTCTCAGATTTATGTTTCATCAAGAAAATGAATCCATACCTAGAGTAATCATCCGTAAAAGTAATGAAATATGAAAAACTGCCTCTTGCATGTGTAGATATTGGACCACATACATCGCTGTGTATAAGTCCTAAGAGATCGCTCGCTCTTACTCCATGTCCAGTGAATGGAGTCTTTGTCATCTTTCCTTTGAGACATGATTGACAAGTGGCATAAGATTGATATTCGAACGGATTCAAATATCCTTCTCTATGTAACTTAGTTAACCTTGTCTCATTGATGTGACCTAATCTACAATGTTATAAGAAAGCCTTATTAATAACTGGAGACTTTCTTTTTAGTATGTTCTGGACATTAAAAACTGCAATTGGTTTAAAACGTATATACCGTTAACTAGTGTAACAGACCCAATCAAACCATGATTAAGGTGAATGTTAACAATATCGCTTACAAACGTGAAATCATAACCTTCTTTTGATAACAACGATACTGATATGATATTACACGTTAAACTGGGTACACAAAAACAGTTGCGCAAAACCAAAATATGTCCACTCGTCAATCCAAGGTGATAATCCCCTACGGACACAACATTCACGCTAGCTCCGTTAGCAACCTGGAGGGTCATATCACAAACCTTCAGCACTCTACGGTTTCTCAGTGCCTGCAATGAATTGCATATATGAGATCCTGATCCGGTATCCTATACCCAGGAAGTAGAGTTGATTGACAGACAATTTTCAATTACAAACACACCTGAAGTCGAAGCCGCAGCTTGCTCAGGTCCTGGTTATTGGCAATCCAAGCTTTGCAATCTTTCTTCCAATGGCCTTTCCTACGACAGTGGAAGCACCCGTCCTTTGCCACTACTGGCACCGCAACCTTTTCCTTTCCCTTAACACCCACCTTACCAACACCACCTCTTGGTTTGGTAGCGGCCTTCTTCTTCCTTCCTTTGGCCCTTGCCTTGGACCCGGAAGAGGAAGCACCGCGAAAAAACATAGTGGGTGTTTCCCTTGCTTTCTGCAAGGTGCCCTATGCACACCTCAACATGTTAAGGAGTTCTGGAAGTTCAACTTCTTTTCCTTGAATGTTGAAATTCGGAATAAACTGGGCATAGGTGGAAAGAAGGGACTAAAGAACCAAGTCTGTATGTAGCTAGTTCTCTAATGTTGTCCCGAGGTCCGCGAGCTCTTCTATATGGCCAATCATCTTAAGGACATGTTCTCCTACAGATGATCCGACGGCCATCCTCGACTGAAACAAGTTCTTTGAGGTCTCATATCTAGCTATACGAGATTGCTCTCCATACAGTTCCTTGGTGTGGAGAAATATGGATTCAAGATCCATATTCTCGTGCCTCCTCTGATGTTCATTATTCATAGAGGCAAGCACGATGCATTTGGCCTTCGCGCAGTCAATCTCCCTGGTCTTGCAGATTTCCTTATCCGCGACACTGGATTCGGGACCAGGGACAGCAGGTGCCTTAGTAGTAAGGACATACCCCAATTTGTCATAAGTAATTGCCATCTTGACATTCCGGAACCAGTCTTTATAGTTTGGCCCTGTCAAAATATTTTTATCTAATAGTAACTTAAGGCCTGCTATTTTCTGGGTCGCTGCAATTAGGAGAGAGAGAGGAAACACTTTAGCATGTTGCTCTTGCAAGTTTAGAGTGGTTTTTAGTTTGTCTAAACAGGATGGCTCCCACTGTTTCTCGAATCCCTCTTCAAACCAAAAAGAAAGAACTAGTCAGGACTATTCTCACAGTACAATACTTGCTTAACCGTTCAGCCAGGCCGGTGTCGGTACTTCGAGGGAGGTTTTACGACGCTTTCGCGAAGTTCCTTAATTAAATAACCACTTTTCTCTGGGGGTGTAGCCCCGCTGACACCTTTCTCGACACCTACTTGGTTTATAGCATTGATCGTTAAGTGATGAATCTCCTGATGAGTAGCGGATACTCACAGTAGGACCGTGATCCAAATATCATCGTGTGATAAAGCTGAAGGAATCCTAACAAAATTATCACACTCCAAATTGTATGCAACTCTTAGCAAATTTCAGTTTCTTTAGAAATTCCCGATGTGGATTTTTGCCCCATGCTCTTATGACCTTGGCGTTGGTCAAAATGTCGTAAGTCACATGTTAAGTTCTACCCATCATTATCTTGTTAATTTGATCCCACCCGTACATACCCCTGACGTTGGCCAAATGATAGTACGACTGTCCCAAACCAACTGATCTATGTATGCAACAAATGAATACTCAGCAACTACCAAACACTATGCCTTGGCGTTGGTCAAAATACATAGCTTGAATACTACTGAATACCCAAATGAAATGACGGAGGGCTATGAATGGTTTTTGCGAAACCGTGAACGTAGTGAACTTGATTTGATCGAAAGAACCAGATAGCTTTTTAAAAGGAGTGGTTTAAGCTCCGCAATTAAAAAAATCTTCTGTTTTAAAATAACCGAGTGGATTCTTTTAAACTGTTCCAACGATTCAGCTTTGGTTTATTTTCTTTGCATTAATATAATGCGTCCCATAAATTAACCTATCATTGCAGAAAACAATGAAAATACAACGTCCTTTTATGCCATCCACATTCGCCACTGGGCCCCTCATTCACCCGTTAGGTTACTTAACTAACGACAGAGCAGGGGCTGGGCTAGCGCGGGTGTAAAACATAAGTGACGCCTAATAGATTTCATATACAGATATTGTCCATTCGTCAGATGCAATAATAGGCATTCCATATCACAGATGAACATATTGGATTTTCTACAAATCCGCATTCCATTTGAGCCTTCAAAGAAAGACGGATTACACAGTCGTGATGAATAGCCAAAACCCCACCCTATACCCCTACGAGTACGGCAAACTACCCGCCAAGTACCAGAAGTGAAGCAGTCTCCCTCAACGCCGTGAGTAGGCCACTAAGAACTTCAAAGTACCCGGTAGTTTGTGCATCCAACCTTGGGTCTATTCTAGGAATAGAAAACAGTAAATGAAATAATACAACGGTGGCTACAACCTCAACCCGGATGTTCCCCGCAAAAGAATATTACAACAAATTACAATTTACATTTGAATGAAAGAAACACTCATCTCACATCCTCGGCTATCCATTCACGACAATCCAATAAGTCCACATACACAAACCAGTAAAAACCATTACAGAAATGTGCAACCCACTGCTAACCGACATACTAGCAGTTAGGGAAGGTTTACGAACACATTAAACACAACACAGATATAATCCAATTAGCCAAATACTTAGAATTTCGATCGAACAACGCATATGAATCTACTCCAAACATTTCACTTTGCACATAGAAACTGAGCAGAAACAAATCATCCCAGAAAACACAACATCAACACAGAAGAATAACTAAGAAAATTTGGGTTGACTCGGTGTCAACTCGGCCGCGGATCCGCGGCAGATCGATTGGATCGGCGGCGGTTCCGCGGCGGTTTAGACGATTCATGATCCCAAATTTCTTCATAATTCTGAGAAAACCCTGCTTGTATTTTTATGGGTCCCTGATAAATTTTTAGACCCCGTTTTAAAATCGGCAGAAACTATGTGAAAATGATGTTTTTTCGGGTTCGTTTTGCGATCGAATTTCTAAAGACTTTGCTAACATGTTAGTTATGTTTTAGCTAGGCTCTGATACCACTGTAAGTCGATGTTAGACACCCCACAAGATGCGGGGAGGAGGAATAGGTTAAACAATCATTTTGTTTAAAGTAATATCGACTAACTTTACGGATTTTTGACAAACCCTAACTAACAACTATATAGAAGTGATTAGCTACTATGATAGATGATTATACCTAACGATACAAGTCCTTCTTGTTCTTGTTGATCACTTCCTCGTCGGCCTCCTCGATGTGATAGAAGATCCACCCGAGAGTTCCTCCTACAAGCTTTCACCTCTAAGTTGAGGTAACTAAGTGGCTAGGATTGCTAATCCTAGTAACCTAGAGGATATGGAGATGGATTAAGGATTAATTAGTCTTTCTAACCCTTGGAATCTCAACACATGAGAGGATTAGGGTTAGGTTGAAGAAGTGGAGAGGTTAAGGAGAGAGAATGTGTTTGTGAGAATGAAATGAATTATATCTCAATTCTATATTTTATGAAGCATAAAGAATATCAAATAAATCATTATCTGATAATTACAACCATGCTTCATTTAATATAATCAATGAATCATCACATGAGTCATTAAGGAATAAATGCTTCGTTAACTCATTTGGATGAGTCATCTCATTTGGATGAGTCATCTCATGAGTCACTAATTCATTTAATGCATTTTACACCTAAGCTCTCCACTTCACATTTCTTCTAGAAGCTTCTCGACTAATTACGAGAATGCCCCTCCCATCCGTTAAACACGGAAATACCGAGACTGTATAAATCCAATAATCCAGTACTAGAATCAGGCTTAAACTTAAGCCCGCTGGTATAAACTGTCCTAAAATCGTACGTGCATAAATGCACATATGTGTCCGAACCCTGTCGTAAAACCATACGACCTCTATATCGTTTCGCCTGAAGCAAGGAAACTCTCTGTGTGGAACTCTAAAGACTCGACACTACACTGGCAATGGGTTTAACCATAGGCCGCAAGCGGTACTAGCTGTACGTAACGGTCCCCAGGTAGATGTCGATAAGAAGGCCGATGAGGAAACCCATCCGAACTCCTACTGAGCCTGATGTGACAATCTCCGTATAGTCCGGTCTGTTCGTCTAGGACTATCGCATATCGGGCCTAGGGGGACGACAAGCGTCAGTCCCCTAAAAGCGGTATAAGTCGTGTTGGAGTGAAGCCCATTACACCTTGAGAAGCTACTGGAAATCCTACCAGTAAATCTCGTTTGCCCTGGCCAAGGACTTTGCGTAATGGCTCTCCAAACACAGCGCGATATCAACTCCCAATACTGGGAGAGACGAATCCTATCTAACCGCCACTGCCTCCATGTGCTTTGGGACTGCACCCAACTGCTATCTGTTTGCACGACTCATTTGAGCCGTGGTAGGGTAGCAATCTAAGAATAGTGGGAACACACTCGAGACGAAGCAGTAGTGTCAAGTCTGCGGACTATGCTGTACTCATGTCACCTGGGAACTGTTAACTGACGATGGGTATAATACCAACAAACAGTTCCCTGCGAGTCCTGTCCGGTGTACCCATCACCGAACGAGCATCTGTATACTATCTCCAGTATAACGTACTAATGGCTGTGGGACAGACCATCTCCCCAACTGCGATGAGAAGCGTACACACTAGTCTACTCCGGAGTATCGATGCCCTGTCTCGATAATCCTACGACTAGGGACCTGAAAATGGATGTGCTTGTAGACTACCCATCTCCCACTAGTGTGACTGCCATCACAACGCTGGTAGTCAGGCAAGATCCTAAGGGCTCTATCAATATGTATTCGCGATATGCTAAGATATACATATATTAAGATAGATATAAACCAAGAAGCATACTACTATGTTAAGCGAGACTGTTAATATAACTGCGAATATCCCAAGCTTCCATTAAGTAATATACAAACTAGTATGATACAATAATGGCCCCTAGGGCATATACACTTACAAAAAGACAACTGAATAAACCTTATTCCTATTTCTCCTGAACCAGAATCCATCCGCGAACTGGAAAATGTTACTTCGAGTTCTTATATAACCATACGATGGATTATCCAATAACTGTAAATCTTCAGAGTGATACGGGGTGTTCTGGAGAAATACAAAAGTGAAGTAGGAGTGGCGATGAGATACTCGGTTTGGTCGTGAATGATAGCAGTCGCGGTTTAATTTTCCCTCTTTCTAAACCCTTTATTTGTCTTTACTTATTACCTTCCGTACACCACACATAGGCTAATCGGTTTTATTCATTCCCTAACTTTCGGCACGTGCGTATGGTTTGGAAGAAGACTTGCCAATAAGCGCAATAGGTGTACCCTCTCCTAATCCTAGGAGCCTCAAAATCCGAGAGAAGGTAAACGGAAAAGAAAACCGAATAATCCTATTCAATCTTTCCAAAACCAGACTCCATCCTCGAAACTGGAACATGTTCCTTCGTGTTCGTATATAACCATACGATGGATTTATCCAATGGAAGTGGATGTTCGTAGTGAAACGGGGTGTTCTGGAGAAATGCAAAGGGTAAAAAGAGTGGCAATGAAGTATGGAACTCAGACAATCCAAAAGCCTGCGATTTAAGAAAGTTCGGTTAACTTAGTTACTGATTTATAGTCTAGGGTCGGGCCATGGTCGCTGCCAAAGAGAGAGAGAAAAGAAACACTCTGCGTGCACACTAACCTAGATCAGAATGGTTATAAATTTATCCATTCAGGAAACCACCCACTGTATTCTCAAATTATCCTCCAAACCTGGAAGAAGAATCAGTCGGGATCACCCGAGGTGTACACCAACTCATCAGTGGGAATCGGGATCCAACTATCATCGCATGATAACGTGATGGAATCCACTCACATTATCATACTACAGAAGGTATGGGCATGCCTAGAAAGTTTTAGTTTCTTTAGAAACTCCCGATGTGATTTTTACCCCATGCTCTTATGACCATGATGAAGGCCAACATATCATAAGTCACATGTCAAATTCTGCCCGTCATTGTCCAGGTTAATTTGAACCCACCCGTACATACCCTTGACGGAGGCCAAAATAGTAGTACGACTGTTCCAAACCAACGCATCTATCTATGCAACAGAAAAGTAACAAATAGCTATCATACACTATGCCATGACGAAAGCCAACAAACATAGCATGAATACTAAGTGCTACCCATCTGAAATGACGGAGGCATATGAATGGTTTTTGGAGAAAAATCTTTAACGTAATGAACTTGATATCGTTAAAGGAACCAGATAGCATTTTACAAAAATATAGTGGCGAAAACCTTTGCTAAAGAAGCCATTCCCGGTGAAGGGATCTCTGCTCTTTCCCCGTAGAATGAGGTGCAGGATATTCCAAACTGAATACCGCGATACAAAGCAAGAAGTAATAGACTATAGTGAAGTTATTACCCTGACGCATACTTCTGCCCAAGGGATCACTCCCGATGAAGAGATCTCGGCCCTTGCCTCGTCGAATGAGGTGCCGAATATTCCAAACTGAATACCGCTGTGCAAAGCAAATGAAAACGTCCTTGTAATAACAGCCTTTTGAAAGTTGTTCCTACAACATCGAATAGGTTTGTTTTCCTTGCATTGATCAGAATTAATGCAGTCCTATCTATTAATCACACCAGAAAAAAACGAAAATAAAATGTATGTATATGCCATCCGCATTCGCCACTGGGTCCCATCATCACCCGTTAGGTTCTTTAACTAACGAAAGAGTGGGGACTGGACTAGCGTGGGTGTAAAACATATACAACATCTACTAGTATATAAATCAATATACAATAATCGCTCCAGGCATGATAAATGCAACATCACAGAAAAATAATAAGCATCACAGAACAATACAGATATTCGGGAGACCCGGGTTTCCTTTGAGCCGCAAGACAAACCCAACGTTCCCCTGGTCTTGTGGATAGCCTGTGCAATGAAACCTAGACCCCTACGAGTGCGGCAAGTTACTCGCCAAAACCTGAAGCGAGGCAGCCCCCTTCTGCAAAGTGAATGGACTGTCCAACACTTCACGGGATCCTGTAACTTGAGCACCCATCCTTGGGTCAACCTATACCCCCTACGAGTGTGGCGAATAGCCCACCAATTCTAGAGTGAAGCCCCCTCCGTCTCAAAGCCATGAGATGCGGGCCCGTTGCCCTTTAGAACACGGCTATCCGTACACTCCACCGCGGGGTAATCCTAGTACAAAAAAGAAAATATGTACAACGGGTACATCGACCTCAATCCGATCGTGCCATAAAAGAATAATATACAAACAGGAAGTGACGGCAGTCCACATGTCGGACGCTCGCCCCGCGATATCAAATGTACAAATAAAACTAAACTGTACTATCATTGCACACAAGCTATCCACCATGACAAAACCGCAATATCACAGCACAACACAGAACATCAACGTGAATGTCACGTTCGCAAACCCGTCTAAAAGAGTTATAGCAATTAGACAAGATTTACCGCTCGAATGACATTCACGGTCGTGGATATTAATGTAAGTACTGTGAACTAACGTATTTAAAATTTCGATCGACAAAATTTTCCGAAGTGGGCCCCAAGTACAAATCCAGTACAGTAACAAATCTGGGCCCAAATAAAATATTCCAGAAACCATAATTCCATACGAAAAACACCCAGAAGAAAAACGGTGCACTGAATCGACCATTGCGTCACGCAACCGCGGCAAATATGGTGGTTCCGTCGCGGTTCCGCTGTGTGATGGTACGATCGTGCTTCCAAATTTCTTCCAGAGTATTAAAAAAGCCTGCACAATTTTCTGACATACCCAAAATAATATTTAGACCCGTTTAAATATTCGGCAGAAACTTAATGAATGGAAATGCGGTTTTTGAAATTTCGTTCGATCGATATTTTAAACATGTTAGAACAAGCTAGTAAGGTTTAATGGCGTGGCTCTGATACCATGTAAGTCTACGGTAGTGCCCCGGCCGTCAATGCAAGGGAAAATGCAGAACAAAAACTTTTTACGAAACCGGCGCTATTGTAGTCTTTCACCCAGATCGAACCATTAACACTAAACTAGCAAACTACAAAGAAGATAGATTGGCTATACCGATCGATCCATGTCCTTCGGTCTTTAGCCACCATCCCTAGCTCCTCGCGGCATATCCGATCTCGCTCGATCTTCGGTCTCCTCATCGAAAAGGGCACCACATCAAGAATTCTTTTTACGGGCTCCCCCTTCAAACCGAAGCAACTTGGACATGAAGTTTGCTAGCTGACATGTCCAAGGTGAAGTAGAGAATATGTGTGATAACTTTGTCACAATCATCCATTGATTCTCAACACATGAGATTGTATGGATAGAGTTTGAAGATGAAGCCATGGTGGAAGATGTGATCTAGAGAAGAAGATGAAGAAGAAGCTCTTTTTGTTATTTTGTTCGAATGAATAAAATGAGAGTGCTAGAATGAAATCTCAAGACCAACCCCAAGTCTAATGGCTGCCCTCTCTCTCTCCTCATATCATTTCAACACAATAATCAATCAAAAAAGTTGACATTGCTCAAAAAATAAGACCATGAGTCAGCACCCATGCCCATGTCACATTTAACGCCCTTCATCATGATTTCCACTCACAATTTCCACCTCTAAACATTTAAACCAAAATGTTTAATCCAAAAAGAGAATGGAAACATCTAAAGTAAACTTGTAACGGATCACAAGGATACTCCTCACCTGTATATACATACATGCATCCGCATTCCGACTGAATGCGAAGACAATGAAACTAAAGTAATCCAACAAATTTAGTACTAGGATCCGGCTTAAACCAAAGCCTACTAGTATGATCCGTCCAATCATGATCCGTGCACAAGTGCACGTATATGATCGAACCCTGCCATAAAAGCATACGGCCTCTACAACGTTTCTCCCGAATTTGGGAATCTTTCTGTGGGGGACTCTAAAGACTCGTCAATACGCTGGCAGCGGGTTTAACCACAAGCACGTCAGTGGTACTAGCTGTACGTAACGGCTACCAAGGTATTGAGCAAAGGGTGACCGAAAAGCGAACTCATCCTGAAAGCCTACTGAGCCTGTCAGTGACAATATCCGTACAGTCCGGTCCGTTCGTCTATGAGTATCGCATATAGGGCCTAGGGGGCTGGTAACTGTCAGACCCCCAAAAGCGGTATAATTCATGTCGGAGTGTAGCCCAGAACACCCTGAGATACTACTGGAATACCTACCAGTAAATCTCACATGCCTTGGCCAAGGACTTCATGTAATGGCTCTCCTAGACACAGCGCGATCTTACCCCCAATACCGGAAGAGACGAATCCCCTGCCAATCCGCTCACTGCCTCCATGTGGCTCGGGACTGTACCCAACTAAAACCTATTTGCATGACTCCTTTAAGTCCTGGTTGGGTAGTAATCAAAGCATAGTGGGAACTCACATGAGACAAGTGACAATCTTAGGTCGATGGACTAACCTGTACACATGTCACCAGGGAACTGCTATCTGACGACATGTATAATATCAACTAGCATATTTCCGGCGAGTCATGTTTGGTGTACTCATAACCCAATGAGCACCTGTATATGTCTTAGGTGAACCAACTGACACCAATGGCTTGTGAGACCGTCCATCGCCCCTCGCCGGGGTCTCGATCGTATACACTAGTCTACTCATGGAGTATCGATGCCCAGTCTTGAAACTACCACGACTAGGGACACTTTAAGGAAGTGCTTATAGACTACCCAACTCTCACGTATATGATCGCCATCATGTTAGTGTATATGCCCTAGAGGCCATTACTGTATCATACTAGCTTGTATATTACTTAATGGAAGCTTGGGATATTCACAGTTGTATATACAATCTTGCTCGAAATGGTAGTATGCTACTTGGTTTGTCTCTGCTTTAATATGTGCATGTGTTTCTTTTAGCATATTGCTGGTATACATATTAGTAGAGCCCTTAGGATCTTTGCTTGATTACCAGCGTTGTGATGGCGCTCGCACTCGTGGGAGCTGGGTAATCTATAAGCACATCCTTATACAGGTCCCTGGTCGTTGGACTATCGAGACAGGGCATCGATACTCCGGAGTAGACTAGCGTATGCGCTTCTCATCCCAGTGTGGGAGACGGTCTGTCCCACAGCCGTTAGTACGTCGTACTTGGGATAGTATGCGGGTGCTCGTTAGGTTACGAGTACACTGGACAGGACTCGTCGGGAACTGTTGGTTGGTAATATACCTATCGTCAGTTATCAGTTCCCAGGTGACATGAGTACAGCTTAGTCCGCTGACTTGACACTGTCACTTCGCCTCGAGTGTGTTCCCACTGCACTTTGATTACTACCCTACCACGGCTCAAAGGAGCTGTGCAAACAGGTAGTTTTTGGGTGCAGTCCCGAAGCACTTGGAGGCAGTGACGGTTAGACAGGATTCGTCTCTCCCGGTATTGGGGGTTGACATCGCGCTGTGTCTAGGAGAGCCATTACACGAGTAGTCCCTGGCCAGGGCAAGTGAGATATACTGGTAGGTTTCCAGTGTTATCTCAGGGTGTTCTGGGCTACACTCCGACACGACTTGTACCGCTATTAGGGGACTGACGTTCACCGCCCCCCTAGGCCCGCCATGCGATGTATCAGACGAACAGACCGGACTGTACGGAGACTGTCACATACAGGCTCAGTAGGAGTGCAGATGGGGTTCACCTCGTCAGTCTTCTTATCGACATCTACCTGGGGACCGTTACGTACAGCTAGTGCCGCTTGCGGTCTGTGGTTAAACCCACTGCCAGCGTAGTGTCGAGTCTTTAGAGTCCCACACAGAGAGCTATTCGCCTTTAGGCAAAACGAGTAGAGGTCGCATGGTTTTGCGACAGGGTTCGTTCGCATCCGCGCACTTGTGCACGTTTGCTGTCCGGACAGTTTATACTAGCGGGCTTTGGTTTAAGCCGGATCCTAGTATATGATTTGAGATTGGTTTTTCTCATTGTGTTCGTGTTCCTCGGATCACGAATGCGGGTGCGTATGCACAGTTGCTTGAGATTGGGGGAGAGGACCTTGTTTAGGGTTGATGGCCTTTGTCATTTTATTAACCCTATTGATTTTGTGTGGATTATTGTTAATTGATAATTAGCTTAATTATTGTGCATGGTTGTTGTTGACAATTTGACTTCATTGACTTGTTGACCATGTTGACAACTTGACCATAATCATTTCATTTGGAAGATGCTCTTTGATCTTTGCAAAAATGAAATGATAATGGTCAATTCATGATTTATCATGACAATTTTCAAGCTAATTATCTAATTAAACTTATCCTCACATATTAGTGAGAATGGCTCACTATTTTTCTTATTTCTCTCATTTCTTTTCTCTCTCTTGCTCATCCTCTCCCTCAAGCTCTCTCCCTCTCATGTGTTGAGAAACAAATAGCTTGAGAAAAACCCTCTCTTGATCTTCTCTACTCACTTCTAGGGTTCAAGTCTTAGCATTTCTTGCACTCTAGTTACTCCTAGCTTGGAGTTGAAGCTAAAGGTGGTGGCTTTCGGGTGGATCCTTCTTTGACGGGAGAAGACAAGCAAGGTGATCCTTTTCTACCATACCTAGGAGCAAGGAGAGAAGGACTAAAGACCAAAGGTATAACCTTTCTACAACTTTGTTAGTTGTTAGTTTACTTTAGCTAGTTTTAGTTTAGCAAAGATCCTCACAAGCATAGTCCATGTTGCCTAAGTCATTAAAAATCCGATTTTTATTATGTTTTCCGCCTCCCGTAAGCACCGGGATGGGCAACACGGACTTACAGTGGTATCAGAGCCTAACTAAACTCAAACTAGCTAGGTAGTAAAGTGTAGCGAAGTTTCGAAACCGAAAAATCCAAAAACCGAACTTTGAAAAACCCTAGTTTCTGTTGAAATTTTTTCTGCTCAAAATAGAAAACTTTATATTTGTAAATTCATCTCAGGGTTTTTTAAAGACACCTACGAAAAACGAGACAGAGAATCATCCAAACCGCCGCGCTTCCGCCGCATGAGGTAGGCTCGTGCCGCGGAAGAGCCGCGGTTTGATGTCTTCACTGCATCGTTTTTCGTGCAGTGTTTTTCTGTATTGGTTTTGGGATTTTTAGGATATATATTATATGCCCAGATTTTCCAGAACTAAAATTTGCTTTTGCGGGCCTATAAATCCGTATTTTTTCGGAACTTCACTACGCTTTAACTACATCGGTTATATCTGTAATGCTTGCATGTATTGAACGTCGGCTAATCGCTATAAGACGATTAGTCGGGGTTATACATGATCTGTGTTTGTTGTTGGTTTGTGGATATGAATGGATTGGATTGTCGCGGGTGAATAGCCGGGTTGGATGTGAGATGAGCGTTGTTTTTCTTTCATTCATTTGTAACATGTAAATTGATGTAATAATATTCTTTGTATGGCCGCACAACCGGGTCGGGGTTGTAGCCGTCATTGTATAATTCTTTTTACTGTTTTTGCTCCTAGGATAGACCCATGGAGGGGGTGCACAAACTACCGGGTACTCGAAGTGCCGAGTGGCCTACTCACGGTGGTGAGGGAGGTTGCTTCGCTTCGGGTGCTTGGCGGGTAGTTTGCCGCACCCGTAGGGGTCTTGGGTGGGGTTTTGGCTATTCACCGCGACCGTGTAATCCGCTTTGCGTTGCAGGCTCGAACGCATTGCGGATTCCTAGTATATCCAATGTATTCATCTGTGATCTGTAATGTCTATCATTGCGATATATTTATATATTATAACTATTTAGGCGTTGCTTATGTTTTACAGCCGCGCTAGCCCAGCCCCCGCTCTGTCGTTAGTTAAGTAACCTAACGGGTGATGACGGGGCCCCGTGGCGAATGCGAATGGCATAAGCGTACGTCATATTTTGGTTGTTTTCTGCAATGGTAGGATTAAATGATGGGACGCATTAAAAGAACTAATGCAAGAAATAAACCAAGTAAAAGTCGATTGGAACACTTTGAAAACCACTCGGTTCTTTTCAAAACTAAAACTTTTAAACGCGGAGCTTGAACCACTCCTTTTAAAAGCTATCTCGTTCCATCGATTATATCAAGTTCACTACGTTCACGGTTTCGCCAAAACCATCCGTAGCCCTCCGTCATTCCACATGAATGGTCAAAAGTATTCAAGCTATGTATTTTGGCCAAAGTCAAGGCATAGTGATTGGTAGCGTTTGGGTATTCATGTGCAGCATAGATAGATGCGTTGGTTTGGGACAGTCGTGCTGCCATTTTGGCCAAAGCCAAGGGTAGGTACGGGTGGGTCCAAATTAACCAGGAGAATGACGGGTAGAACTTGACATGTGACTTATGATATTTTGGCCAAAGTCAAGGTCATAAGAGCATGGGGCAAAAATCCACATCGGGAGTTTCATAAGTACTGAAACTTGCTAGCGTTGCATACCATTTGGAGTGTGATGATTCTGGTAGGATTCCTTCGGTTTTATCACGCGATGATATTTGGATCCCGATCCTACTGTGAGTATATGCTACTCCTCGGGAAAACTCTCACTTAACGATCAATGCTATAAACCTAGTAGGTGCCTAGAAAGGTGTTAGCGGGGCTACGCCCACAGGGAAAAGAGGTTACTTAATTAAGGAACTTCGCGAAAGCGTTGGAAAACCTCCCTCGAAGTACCGACACTGGCCTGGCTGAACGGTTAAGCAAGTATTGTACGGTGAGAATGATCCCGGCTAGTCCTTTTCTTTATGGTTTGAGAAGGGATTCGAGAGACAGTGGGAGCCATCCAGTTTAGACAAACTAAAAACCACTCTAAACTTGCAAGAGCATCATGCTAAAGTGTTTCTTTTCTCTCTCCTAATTGCAGCGACCATTCAAGATGACCGGACTTAAGTTACTATTAGATAAAAACATATTGACAGGGCCAAACTACAAAGATTGGCTCAGGAATGTCAAGATGGCTATCACTTATGACAAGCTGGGGTATATACTTACCACCAAAGCTCCCCCCGTCCCAGGTCCCACCTCCAGCGTCGCGGATGTAGAAATCCGTAAGACATGGGAGATAGATTGCGCGAGGGCCAAATGCCTCGTATTAGCCTCGATGGACAACGACCATCAGAGGAGGCACGAGAATATGGACCTAGAGTCCATATTTCTCCATACAAAAGAACTGTATGGAGAGCAGTCTCGTATCGCAAGATACGAAGTGTCGAAGAAGCTCTTTTCGGCAAGGTTGGCCGTCGGATCATCGGTAGCGGACCACGTGCTTAAGATGATCGGCTATATAGAGGAGCTCGCGGACCTTGGGACCACGTTGGAGAATGAACTCTATACTGATCTGATTCTCCAGTCCCTTCCTTCCACTTACGCCCAGTTCATTCTCAACTTCAACATGCAAGGAAAGGAGGTCGAACTGGCCGAACTTCTGAACATGTTGAGGACTGCTGAGGGCACCCTACAGAAGGGTAGGGAGACATCCACTTTGTTTGTAGGAGGATCTTCCTCTTCTAGGTCCAGGGCGAAAGCCAAGGGCAAGAAGAAGAAAGCCCCCGCCAAACCAAGAGGCGGTGTCAGTAAAGTGGATACGAAGGGAAAGGGTAAAGCAACAAAAGTAGCGGGGAAGCTGGTGGGTAAGGAAGAATGCTTCTATTGTCACAAAAGTGGTCACTGGAAACAAGATTGCAAGGCTTGGAAAGCCAGAACACAGGATTTGAAGCGAGTTGCAGCTTCAGCTTCAGGTGTGTATGTTATTGAAAACTGTCTATCTATAAACTCTACTTCCTGGGTATTGGATACCGGATCGGGATCTCATATCTGTAATTCTTTGCAGGCGTTGAGAAAGCGTAGAGTTTTGAAGGCAGGTGACATGACCCTCAGAGTTGCGAACGGTGCTAGCATGGATGCTGAGGCCGTGGGGGACTATCACCTGGGATTATCAGATGGACACTTTTTGGTTTTGCGTAGTTGTTATTATGTACCAAATGCAACCTGTAATATCATTTCTGTATCTTTATTATCTAAAGAAGGTTATGAATTTGCATTTGTATGTAATGTAGTGAACATTCACCTTAATCAAGTGTTGATTGGGTCAGGTACATTGAACAACGGTATTTACGTTTTAAACCAACCACAGGTTTTCAATATCCAGAATACACACAAAAGAAAGTCTCCAGAAATTAATAAAACTTTCTTATGGCATTGTAGACTGGGTCACATCAACGAGAGAAGATTGACTAAGTTACATACTGAAGGATATTTAGATTCGTTCGAATATCAATCATATGCAACTTGTCAATCCTGTCTCAAAGGAAAGATGACAAAGGCTCCGTTTTCTGGACACGGAGAAAGAGCGAGCGAGCTCTTGGGACTCGTACACAGCGACGTGTGCGGTCCAATGTCTACACATGCGCGAAGCGGTTTTTCTTACTTCATAACTTTTACGGATGATTTTTCAAGGTACGGTTATGTCTTCTTAATGAAACATAAATCCGAGGCTTTTGAAAAATTCCAGGAATATAAGAGTGAAGTAGAAAAACAGACCGGCAAAAGTATCAAGATCCTAAGATCGGATCGAGGAGGAGAATACTTAAGTGCCGAATTCCTGAATTACTTAAAAGAGAATGGAATTCTCTCTCAGCTTACTCCTCCATACACTCCGCAACATAACGGTGTATCGGAGAGACGGAACCGAACCCTATTGGATATGGTACGGTCCATGATGAGTAACGCTGAGTTACCGCGATCATTCTGGGGGTATGCGCTGGAAACAGCTGCATATCTTTTGAACCGTGTTCCCACTAAGACTGTGCCTACCACACCATATGAGTTATGGAGTGGGAAGAAACCCTATCTTAATCACATTAAGACATGGGGATGTCCAGCTTTTGTAAAAAAGCAGCATGCGGACAAGCTCGAGGCACGCTCAGTACAGTGCAAGTTTGTGGGATATCCAAAGAACTCCAAGGGATATTACTTCTATTGCGAAGAGGAACAAAAAGTCCTTGTTTCTCGCCATGCCCACTTTCTAGAACATCAGTTCATAGAAAAAGAAATAAGTGGGAGCGCAATAGAACTGGAAGAAATTCCAGAACCACAAACTATTACTGAAAGTTTAGTGGAACCAGAAAGTTCAAAAGAACAGGACATTCCTATGCCGCTCCGCAGGAGTAGTAGGCAGTCTCATCCGCCCGAGAGATACTACGGTTTTCTCATTGACGGGGATAGAGAAGACTGCATCCTAGATTGTGATGAGCCTACTAGCTTCCAGCAAGCCATTCAGAGCGTCGACTCGGTAAAATGGCTGGATGCAATGCGGACCGAGATGGAGTCCATGTACACCAACAAAGTATGGACGTTGGACATTGCTCCAGACGGGGTAAAACCCGTAGGATGCAAGTGGATCTTCAAAAGGAAGATTGGTGTAGATGGACAGGTTGAGACCTATAAAGCTAGACTGGTAGCAAAGGGTTTTCGTCAGCGACCTGGTTTGGACTATGACGAAACCTTTTCTCCAGTAGCTATGCTGAAATCCATTCGGATCCTTCTTGCCATCGCTGCTTTCCACGATTATGAGATTTGGCAGATGGACGTAAAGACAGCTTTTCTAAATGGTCATTTAGAGGAGTGTGTCTATATGGACCAGCCAGAGGGTTTCATTCAGGGTGGGAGCAGCGGAAAGGTGTGCAAGTTGCTCAAGTCCATTTATGGACTCAAGCAGGCATCGCGGAGTTGGAACATCTGTTTTGATGAGACGGTCAAAGAATTTGGCTTTATCAAAAATCCAGATGAACCATTCATCTATTGTAGATTTGTAGCGAGAACTGTAGTATTCCTCGTTTTATACGTGGATGACATTCTCTTAATAGGAAATGACATTCCTATGCTACAATCTGTCAAGGGGTTCTTGTCACACAGGTTCTCCATGAAAGACCTGGGTGATGCCTCCTACATTCTGGGTATCCGGATCTACCGTGACAGATCCAAGAGGATATTAGGACTCTCGCAGTCCAGGTACATCGACACCATACTGAAGAGATTCAGTATGGAAGATTCCAAGCGCGGTAATCTACCGGCTTGTCACGGGATCACCCTCTCCAAAGAGATGTCTCCCAAGACTGATTTGGAGAGGGATCGCATGTCTATTATACCCTACGCTTCTGCGGTAGGCTCTATAATGTATGCGATGTTATGTACCAGACCGGATGTGGCTTATGCACTGAGTGTGGTAAGCAGGTATCAGTCAAACCCAGGGGAGAAACATTGGATAGCAGTAAAGAACATTCTCAAGTACCTGAGAAGGACTAAGGAGATGTTCTTGGTGTATGGCGGAAAAGACCTGCAGGTTGAGGCCTTTGCTGACTCCAGCTTCCAGAGTGACAAGGATGATTCCAAGTCCATGTCGGGTTTTGTCTTTACCCTCAATGGAGGGGCGGTGTGTTGGAAGAGCTCCAAACAGGAAACCGTTGCTGACTCGACTATGGAAGCGGAATACATCGCTGCATCTGATGCCGCAAAAGAAGCTGTCTGGATGAGGAAGTTCTTGAAAGAACTTCAGGTGGTTCCGTCCATTGTTGACCCAATACCTCTGTATTGCGACAACAACGGGGCTATAGCTTTAGCGAAGGAACCCAGGTCCCATCAGAAATCCAGACACATCTTAAGGCGGTATCACCTGATCAGGGAGATCGTGGATCGCCAGGAGATCGAGGTCCGGAGAGTTGCATCAGAGGATAACACAGCAGATCCATTCACCAAGGCCTTGCCCCAGACTCAGTTCGAGCGGCTGATCGAGATGATAGGTCTTCGATACGCCAGTACATGGCCTTAGTGCAAGTGGGAGATTGTTAGTGTATATGCCCTAGAGGCCATTACTGTATCATACTAGCTTGTATATTACTTAATGGAAGCTTGGGATATTCACAGTTGTATATACAATCTTGCTCGAAATGGTAGTATGCTACTTGGTTTGTCTCTGCTTTAATATGTGCATGTGTTTCTTTTAGCATATTGCTGGTATACATATTAGTAGAGCCCTTAGGATCTTTGCTTGATTACCAGCGTTGTGATGGCGCTCGCACTCGTGGGAGCTGGGTAATCTATAAGCACATCCTTATACAGGTCCCTGGTCGTTGGACTATCGAGACAGGGCATCGATACTCCGGAGTAGACTAGCGTATGCGCTTCTCATCCCAGTGTGGGAGACGGTCTGTCCCACAGCCGTTAGTACGTCGTACTTGGGATAGTATGCGGGTGCTCGTTAGGTTACGAGTACACTGGACAGGACTCGTCGGGAACTGTTGGTTGGTAATATACCTATCGTCAGTTATCAGTTCCCAGGTGACATGAGTACAGCTTAGTCCGCTGACTTGACACTGTCACTTCGCCTCGAGTGTGTTCCCACTGCACTTTGATTACTACCCTACCACGGCTCAAAGGAGCTGTGCAAACAGGTAGTTTTTGGGTGCAGTCCCGAAGCACTTGGAGGCAGTGACGGTTAGACAGGATTCGTCTCTCCCGGTATTGGGGGTTGACATCGCGCTGTGTCTAGGAGAGCCATTACACGAGTAGTCCCTGGCCAGGGCAAGCGAGATATACTGGTAGGTTTCCAGTGTTATCTCAGGGTGTTCTGGGCTACACTCCGACACGACTTGTACCGCTATTAGGGGACTGACGTTCACCGCCCCCCTAGGCCCGCCATGCGATGTATCAGACGAACAGACCGGACTGTACGGAGACTGTCACATACAGGCTCAGTAGGAGTGCAGATGGGGTTCACCTCGTCAGTCTTCTTATCGACATCTACCTGGGGACCGTTACGTACAGCTAGTGCCGCTTGCGGTCTGTGGTTAAACCCACTGCCAGCGTAGTGTCGAGTCTTTAGAGTCCCACACAGAGAGCTATTCGCCTTTAGGCAAAACGAGTAGAGGTCGCATGGTTTTGCGACAGGGTTCGTTCGCATCCGCGCACTTGTGCACGTTTGCTGTCCGGACAGTTTATACTAGCGGGCTTTGGTTTAAGCCGGATCCTAGTATATGATTTGAGATTGGTTTTTCTCATTGTGTTCGTGTTCCTCGGATCACGAATGCGGGTGCGTATGCACAGTTGCTTGAGATTGGGGGAGAGGACCTTGTTTAGGGTTGATGGCCTTTGTCATTTTATTAACCCTATTGATTTTGTGTGGATTATTGTTAATTGATAATTAGCTTAATTATTGTGCATGGTTGTTGTTGACAATTTGACTTCATTGACTTGTTGACCATGTTGACAACTTGACCATAATCATTTCATTTGGAAGATGCTCTTTGATCTTTGCAAAAATGAAATGATAATGGTCAATTCATGATTTATCATGACAATTTTCAAGCTAATTATCTAATTAAACTTATCCTCACATATTAGTGAGAATGGCTCACTATTTTTCTTATTTCTCTCATTTCTTTTCTCTCTCTTGCTCATCCTCTCCCTCAAGCTCTCTCCCTCTCATGTGTTGAGAAACAAATAGCTTGAGAAAAACCCTCTCTTGATCTTCTCTACTCACTTCTAGGGTTCAAGTCTTAGCATTTCTTGCACTCTAGTTACTCCTAGCTTGGAGTTGAAGCTAAAGGTGGTGGCTTTCGGGTGGATCCTTCTTTGACGGGAGAAGACAAGCAAGGTGATCCTTTTCTACCATACCTAGGAGCAAGGAGAGAAGGACTAAAGACCAAAGGTATAACCTTTCTACAACTTTGTTAGTTGTTAGTTTACTTTAGCTAGTTTTAGTTTAGCAAAGATCCTCACAAGCATAGTCCATGTTGCCTAAGTCATTAAAAATCCGATTTTTATTATGTTTTCCGCCTCCCGTAAGCACCGGGATGGGCAACACGGACTTACACATCATACTGCTGGTAGTCAAGAAAGAATCCTAATAGCTCTATCAACGTGTAATAGTGATATGTAATATCACCTAAAGCATGTACACGATGATAAAGACAAATCATATAGCATACTATCATCTTGAGTAATACTTTCCTACCAGCATAGGTCTATCATGTCGAGCAATAAAGTCCTCCATATATATGTCCGAGCATCCATTGTAATATACAATCATGTACAACAATGGCCTCTAGGGCATACATACAACTAACAATCTCCCACATGCACTAAGGCCGGTTGTTGTAGTATCTCATACCCAATGTCCAAAAAACTCTCACACTGTATCTGTGGTTTTGGCCTAGGTGATTGGATCCGCCGTGTCATTATTCGTCTCAACTATCCTGACCTCGATCGCCTAGAGATCAACTATCTCTCTGATCAGGTGATACTGCCCAAGAATATGTTTGGATCACTGATGGGACCAGGGTTCCTAGGCCAAAGCCACAACTCTATTGTCACCACAATGGTAGGAACCAAGTTCATCTCATGAACATATTTATCAAGACGGCCTCTTTAGTAGCATCATTGGTAGCGATACATTCACCCTTTATCGTTGAGTCCACCACGGTATCTTGCTTGGAACTTTTCCAACATACCGTCACTCCACTTAGGGTAAAGACAAAACTCGTGACTGTCTTACAGTCGTCCTTATCACTCTGGAAGCTCGAATCGGTAAAGGACTTCGCATGGATTTCACCGTAACCAAACACTAAGAACATTTCTCTAGTTCTTTTAAAGTATTTAAGAATGTTCTTCACAGCTATCCAGTATTTCTCCTCAGTATCTTATTGACACCAACTCACTACACTTAGTGAGTAGACACATCCTCTTAGATCTATCTCTATAGATCTTAATCACTGGATGTAAGATGCATCACCCAGATCCTTCATGAACAAACATTGTGATAAGAGGAGCTTGACCGAGTGTAGCATAGGAACACCATTTCCTATCAAGAGTAAGTCATCCACGTACAACACAAGGAAGACAATCTTACTCTCTACAACCTTTTTGTATGTACAAGGTTCATCTACCTTTTTTATGAAGTCAAACTCTTTGACTACCATATCAAAATAGATGTTCCAACTTCGCAATGCCTGCTTTAATCCATAAATTTATTTAAGCAACATGTACACCTTTCCGCTGCTCCCACTATCTATGAAGCCCTCTAGCAGTGACATGCACACGCTCTCTTCTAAATCATCATTTAAAAAAGCGGTTTTGACGTCGATCTGCCAGATTTCGTAGTTATGGTATGAAGCAATGGAAAGTAGGATCTGGATGGATGCTCGGACATATAGCCATTGGAGAAAAGGTTTAATCAAAATCCAAACCTGGTTATTGACGAAAATCTTTTGCAACAAGTTTAGCTTTGAAAGTCTCAACTTTTCCATCTACACCAAGAATCTTCTCAAGATCCACTTGCTCCTGATGGGTTTCACCCCTTCAGGTGCAACTACTGTTCAGTTGATAAAACTGCACTTTTAATATGATTTTTTTCCTACTATTTCTATATAAAAAAGGTGTTTATTATAATATATGACACATATGAGGGTTTATCTGTAAAAATACTATTTTCATGTGTTCATATATTATAATTAACATTATGAAGGAAAAAGTAAGCATATATTATCCATGTAACATTTGGCCCATTTAACATGCTTACCTTATTAAATAACTTTGACCAATTCTCTTAAAACTAAAATATCATGACAAATGTTTAAAGATAATATCTCAATAAAAACAAATTCTACTAACATTATTTATTGAGATAATTATGCAGAATTTATTTCAAGATTGGAATCAAGGAAATCCGAATTATCGAGATCAAATCTGCCGAAATAGTAAAGTAAATTGAAGAAATCAATTCTGGCAGAGTGGTAGAGAAGATTTTCAGATTCCAGATAACAAAATAGTCTACATGTGTCACTAGAAGAAGCCTAAAAAAACGAACCCACGATCCTCCTAATCCACCGCGGATCCGCGGACAAACCCACCATTACGCCGTGGTTCCGCCGCAATTCTGAGGAGTTAGGGCCCTGGATTTTCTGGTTGGGATCCTAACAACTAGTTACAATATATGGAAAGTCATCATATTAGGAAAGTCACCATATATGGAAAGTCACCATATTAGGAAGTCATCATATATGGTAACTAGATTTTCTTCTTTGAGGGCTATATAAAGGACCAAGTGCTAAAGTTAGAAGGCATCAAGATGAAGAGATCACGAAGTCCACGACAGGCTCACGCATCCAGGCTGATCATCAACTTTTCATCTAACTCCTTAGAAGAGATCGAGAAGCAAACTAGCATTTTGTAATCATTTTCTAAGGGAACAAAGTGTAAATGAATTTTGTTGATTAATAAAGGTAGTAGTTTTCTTATTCTATATCTTTGTAGTTTTAATATGATTTCTCTCTCCATTTATTCTTCTCCCAACATGCGCGAGTAATTCTTCGTTTGTTAGGGTTCATGGGATTAGGGTAGGTTAATTGACGATGAAGATCCTTAAAACTCATTTTAAGTCCTATAAACTTTATAAACTTTACCGAAGAATAGTTAACATCCTAATTGGGCGCGCTATCAATTGATTGATAGTCGCGAGCACGATTAGAGATTAGATTAACAATTGTTTTGGTAAAGGCTAGATATGAACGGAGTTCCATGTCGAGATAGGGGTTAAGAGTGGGAACCCTTTTCCCTCCAGAAACCCTAATCTACATGCATCACATTCGTTCTAGTTTTAAATCTATTAAAGGATAAAAAGAGTAATACTTAATTAATCATCCATAACTACTAAATCCCAATGAACCCTACAAGCCCCCTTTTAATATTAAACTTACATCCTTAGTTAATCTAGATATATATTTTGCATCCGTGTTTTACATAGATCTAGATCCCACAACCATTCTTCACCATTCTCTATTCTCCCTTCCTAATCAACACACCTAAAGTAAAAATGAAAGGTTCCACATTTCCCTGAGGACAACCCGTACTTACCTCGGTCTTGCTACACGCGACACCGTTCTGATTGCGGTTAAACTACACTAAAACAGATCAATCTAATAGCGCTGTTGCCGGGGATACGTGCTTAATTTTTTATTCTTACTATTTGTGTTGAATTCTTATTCAATCTATATCATAAATAAAACAAAACTGCAAATTGTATATTTAACGATTATTGTGTGAATTTTGCGAGGGGATCTGGAGTCACAAAATTGAGGAAACAGAGAGCCAGAGACATTTATCAAGATCCAGAGGAGCACAGAAGGCCACGTAGAAAAAATCATCACGAGATCCCTCCACTTCGCGGTAGAACCGCGGCAAATAAGCAAAAGCGCGGCGGATTTGAGGGATTAGGGTTCCAAACTTCTCTGGTAAATTTTTCAGCTCCTTCTCTCTCCTCTGAAATCTAATAAAATATCTTTTCTGCATGATTCTTTGGAAAATATCGCCGCTCAAAAATCTTTTTGCAAAGTTTTGTAATTGGTTTGTTTATTCATATTTTAATACGGATTTTTAAGGGGCAAAGACCAAATTCAGATTAGGTGGGGATTTTATCACCTTTCCTAAGCCCCACAAATCATAAAATGAGCATCTACATCAACCCGACATTAATTTAAAAAATATCTAGACAAGACTCTAAGGACTATCGCGCTCAATAAGGACAGAGGAAGGTCGTAGGTAATTTATCGCTTATCCGCATTACTTTTGTGGTGCCTAGGCAAGTGTGTCTAAGGTAAGTGGTTACTTAATTAGGCCCGCTATTTTCGGTGATTCGTATAGCGGATACCTCCCACTTACCAGGCACTTACCTGACCATAAGAGTAGTAAAGAGGTGGTAGAGGATTGATCCTGCGGCTTGTCCTTTGGAAGTCTAGGAGCGGTCTAGAGACTTGACCTAGGTAAACTTAGTTCTAGGGTTCTTTGTGCATTGTTTTATGATTTTTCAAAGTCTGACACACTTTTCAAAACAAACCAACCTTTTAAATCACACACACACTGCAACTTGCGCTAAACCCACTTAGTGCATGCTCGGCTGGACACGGGATTCTAGTGCCCGTCTTGTCCGCAATCCTGCTATCGACTCCGAAGTCGGTGCTTCTTCATCTTCTTTTACCCCACCACCAACCACGACCGCGATGGACGGATATCCATCAAACTTTAACACCACTCTGCCACCGCCCGCAGGTGCGTAGAATCCTCCACGCATTTCTCTCCAGGAGAGATGCTACCCTACACGTGGTCCTCTTCACCCTTGTCTTTCCATTCCACCAGCAAATGGGGATAATTTCGAAATTAAACCTCATTTCATCAAACATTTACTCAAATTTCACGGGCTCTAGTCTGAAGACGCATACGTTTTTATCACCAAATTTGAAAACGTATATGCTTTGATGGGTACTTCACAGCTTTCTGTGGATGCTATGTGTTTACGTATTCTCCCGTTCACTTTGTGCAATTTAGCCGATAAGTGGCTTTATAACACACCCGTACATTCTATTTAAACATGGGATAAATTCGTTATAGCATTCCTGAAGAAATTTTATCTCAATCATAAGACCGCCTGTGTTTGGAGCGAAATCTTCCAATTTACCCAACTTCCCAATGAACCATTTTTGAAATGCTTTGAACGGTTCAAGAATCTTCTTTTACAATGTCCTCATCATGGAATCCCTAGATGGGATCTGTGCCGATTATCTATGAGGGTATTGATCTCACAACAAAACAGATGCTTGAAACCATATGTCAATGTCAATGTCAATTCCTATCTAAAGATAATGGTGAAGCTTGGAAATACCTAGAAGATCTTGCTCAAAACACTTTACAATGGGAAAGTGTTAGTCAACCATTGTCTAGGGAAGGTATCAATCAGCTCGATATTTCTGTCACAATGAAAGCCGAACTGGCAGCAATACAAAGGAAACTCGACACTATAGAAAACAGAATTTCTTCATCCTCCCTAACCAATACACACTTCCCAAAACCGTATGTGGTTGTTGTTCCAACCCATCACATTTGACGGAAGAATGTCCTTTGAATGTACTGTTTCAAGGTCAAGAGCACACTAATGTCGATTTTCAGCAGCAAAGACCTGGAAACGATCCTTCTTCTTCCACTTATAATTAAGGTTGGAGGAATCACCCTAATGTTGCTTGGAACCAACACCAAACTCAAAATACGGTTCCAAACCCAAATGACTTTCAAAGGGTCCCTCCACAGCAACAGCAACTACCACAACTGAGTCAGCACCCCTTTCAACCGCAACCTTTACAAAACCCGGCCAACAACTTTGATTCATTTTCTGTCTGTACCGATAAACCATCTGCACTCGAATGTTCATTGCACAGTCCATGCGAACGAATGACATTTTAACATCCTCTATCCATACGTTAGTGCAAAACATTGTCTTCCACGGTGAGAGTATCAAATAGATAAAAGCATAAATTGCACAACTGACGGCAACAATGAGTGCTAGAGAGAAAGGGAATCTTCCAGCTCAACCCCTACCTGATCCTGGGTGCTCACGGTATAATGTGAATGCAGTTACTACGTTGAGATCCGGAAGAATGCTGGATAACCATGTGGGTGAACAGATTGCAACTGATATTGAGGAACAAATTGAACCCCCGGCTTCCATTTCCACTTCCACTTCTACTTCTTACCCTATTTCGTCTAGTTTACCTTCTTCTTCCGAGCATATTCTCCGTTTTCCCTAAGGCTCGAACCCTCCACCCACTTCATCCTTTCCACCCCTACAAACTTCTCCACATACGTTGGACCCAACACTTATTGATAAATCTCCATTTCCAGATAGATTGAGGTCCAACAAACCGAATGCACAAATGGGGAAGGTTATGGAAATGTTTAAGCAAGTTAACGTAAGTATTCCTCTCCTAGATGCTATACAACAAGTTCCAGCTTATGCGAAAATACTTAATAACTTGTGCACTAGAAGAGAAAAACTCAATTGCCAAAAAAAGTTTTCATGTCGAGTAATGTAAGCACAGCTTTTACACAGCAATTACCCAAGAAACGCTAGGACCCTGGCTGTCCTACAATCTCTATTTCTATTGGGGGTAAAAATATCAATCATGCTTTACTCGATTTAGGCGCTAGCGTTAACTTGCTTCCTTATTCTGTGTATGAGCAATTGGGTATCGAAGAATTAAAACCATCGCAATGCATTTTACAGATGACTGATCGATCTATCACCAAACCAAAGGGTATGTTAGAGGATGTGTTGATAAAAGTCTGGGAATTTATCTTCCTTGTGGACTTTATTGTTCTAGATACACAATCTGTAGCAAACCCATAGAACCAAATTCCGGTGATTCTGGGTCGACCTTTTCTTGCGACCTCCAACGCTGTAATCAATTGTCGAAACGGTTCTATGACCATATCCTTCGGGAATAGTTCAGTTGAACTTAACATTTACAAGTTGGGAAGTGAAGCCTCCGAACCTCATGCTCGAGTATGTTCTGTCGAATTAATAGATGTCGACAGCATCGAATTTGAACAGCTTCACGATACTGATCTAGACTCTTTTCATACGTTGTTGTTTGACCCAGATATGTATTATACACATACGAACCCTTCTTTCGAGTTGTCCCGGTCAACATCTAACGCTAAATGTGAACATTTTATGGAGTCATAGTATCATTCCGTTCTTTCCGATGAGATTATTATTCGGGATATCAATGAAAGCTTCGAGGAAATTTTCGCTGATGAACTAGCATTCTTAGAAGACATGGGCATTGTGATGAATCAACCCCAACCCAAAGAAGTTGAACCGCCACATCTTCTTCTTATCAAGAATGAGAATGCGAGTAATCCATCATCATTGTTTCGTCTCTACAAACCGAGACGTAAACATTTTCCATTACACCTCTTATCTCCTACCCACTTTTTCACGTCAATAGGCGACATGTTCTTCCACCAACCTTGGTGCTTCATCGATAAAATTTTTGAATGGTTGGTGTTGAATTTTGGTCTTTGTAAGGCTTTACTTTGACCAATAAGTTTAACCCCCCCAATGATTTTAACTGCTTGAAACTATTTTACTCAAGTTTGGCCGGGGGGGATATTTTGTCTCTTGAAAGAAAATGATTTTTACAAAATTGTGAGCCAAAAATAAGTTTGTGGGAGAATTTTACTTTCACTACTTCATGTCCCCGTTACTAACTTTTCCTCCCAAGTCTACAGTTTTTGAGATTTAAAAAGATGACAACAGTGAGGATACTTTTGTAAACAGGTTTTGGGGAGGTTTGTGCTTATTTACGCATTACTTTGCATTATACTATATGTAAGTGTACGGCAGCGCCCCGGCCGTCAATCCGACGCCGGAATGCGGAAACGATACTTTTACGGAACTTCTAAACCGGCACCACCGCGCACTTTAAACCCGGATCGGGCCATTAACCTAATGCTAGCAAATACGAGAAAGGATAGAAAGCTATACCGAGCGATGTGTGTCTTTCGGTCTTCGGCCTCCACTCTGATCTCCTCGCGAAATCTCCGGTCTTCATCTCCTTGTCAGAAAGGGCACCACATCGCCGGGTTCTTTTACGGGCTCCCACCTCTGGACCGAGGAAACTGGAGCACGAAGTTGGCGAGTCGACGTGCCCAAGGATGTTGTAGATGAAGTGTGGATCACTTTGTCTCATAGGGTTATGAAGTTGCCATTTGATGTGGAGAAAAATGAACTGTTGGAGAGGTGAGGAATTTTGTAGCAAGCTAAAAATGTGATGAATATTTTTCCCACCATCAAAAAAATGAATCTCTCTCTCTCTCACATGAATGTGGACGACCTCTCTAAAGAATGGGAGTGGGAAAATTGCTAGGGGTGAGCACAAGAGAGTAGGAAGATGACCATAAGAGAATATGAAGATAATGAGGTAAAGGGGTCACACCACCATCAACACAAATCCAATCTCATAAATGAAAACCATCATGAATGAAAAAGCAAAGATGCTTTACCCATCATAAACCCTCATATACAAATAAACCCCCTCCACAATGCTAATTTGCAAATATGCAAATTAGCCCCTCCCATCACAAAAGTCCGGCCATGAAGGAACAAAGGAAAACTGACCGGAACGGAATCCAAACTGGAAACTTCAAAAAACCGATCCCGTAATAAATTACAGGAAAACCCCGCGACTGTATATACATACCCGCATTTGTATTCCCACTGAATACAATTGTAAAGAGACAAAATCTACATTGTACAATACTAGGATCCGGCTTAAACCAAAGCCCGCTAGTATTATCCGTCCGATCATGATCCGTGCAATACCGCACGTATCTGATCAAACAATGCCATATCTCCATACGGCCTCTACAGCGTTTGGCCCAAAACTTGAGAAAACGGTCTGTGGGGGACTCTAAAGACTCGTCAATACTTTGGTTGTGGATTTAACCACTAGCACGTCAGAGATATTAGCCATACGTAACGGGCTACCAGGTTTTGACCAAAAGGACGTCGATGAGCGAACTCATCCTGACACCCTACTGAGCCTGTCAGTGACAATATCCATACAGTCCGGTCCGTTCGTCTATGAGCATCGCATGGCGGGCCTAGGGGTTGGTAAAAGTCAGACCCCCAAAAGCGGTACAAGTCGTGTTGGAGAGTTTCCCAGAACACCCTGAGATACTACTGGAATACCTACCAGTAAATCTCCTGCCTTGGCCAAGGATTTCGTGTAATGGCTCTCCTAGACACAGCGCGACCTCACCCCCAATACCGAGAGAGACAAACCCCTGCAGATCCGCTCACTGCCTCCATGTGGCTCGGGACTGTACCCAACTAAAACCTGTTTGCACAACTCCTTTGAGCATGGTAGGGTAGTAATCAAAGTACAGTGGGAACTTACACGAGACAAATGACGATCTCAGGTCGATGAACTAACCTATACACATGTCACCAGGGAACTGCTATCTGACGTCAGGTATAAGACCAACTAGCATGTTCCCGGCGAGTTATGTCCGGTGTAATCATAACCCAATGAGCACCTGTATACATCTTAGGTGAACCAACTGACACCAATGGCTTGTGAAACTGGCCACCGCCCCTCGTCGGGGTCTCTACTGTTTACACTAGTCTACTGTGGAGTATCGATGCCCTGTCTCGAAACTCCCACGACTAGGGACCTTTTAAGGATGTGCTTATAGACCCCAGCTCTCACGTATATGATCGCCCTCATACTGCTGGCTGTCAATCAAGAATCCTAGGGGATATATCAACGTGTAATAGCGACCTGTAAGGTCACCTCAACTAGTACACGATGATAAAGATAAACCAGATAGCATACTATCATCTTGTGTAAGACTGTCCTAACGGTATAGGTCCTCCCTCAATCATTGCAATCATGTGCCTGTGATCCAATAATTGACTCTGAGGGCACTATCTCCAACACTATATATAAGCACAAATTTTTTTTTGATAATGAAAGAATAGGAAGTGAAAAATTATATATGAAAGATATGAATAGCTTGAGAAATACAAGAAAGTTAGAAGTTTTCTTAAACGAAACTAGTAATATGTAGTTATGAGCTGTTGTCCCAAGAGTTAGTAAGATGAAGGAAATTGCTAATCTGAGGATAAAAATAAGTCTGAAAAATAGTCCCTATTCTTGAGGCCAAACATTTGAACGTGGATACCCAACTATATGCACTTACACACATCTTGAAACTTGGGATAGTAGAGGATACCTTGAAATGCTCTTGTCTAAAACCTTAGTATAAAAAAATAAAAAAATATAAGTGGTGAAGAAAAAATGGAGACTGGTTTTGTAATTGTTTAAGGCAACATAAAAACATATAGCGAGGGTGCTTTATCACCAGTGCCTTAGACCAACTGGTTTGGGAGCCACTGCTAAACCTTAGGTGTTGTAAGACGAGGAATTACACCTTAATGTGCAAGCACATTTTGTAAACGGTCGGTAAGTACCTCAAGAAGTATTAACGGTTTCATGAAGGTTGTGTGAGCAAATTCATTAAAAATTCACCGATTAAAAAGTACATTAGAAGATGGACAAGAGTATGATAGCTTGAATTGAATTCTCTTTGTGTAAGGATGTTTTTTCCGTACACGTGTGGGTATATGATCAATGTTTGGAAGAAAAATAGGGAGGAAGACTAAAAACAATGTTTTATTGAGGGATGATGTGATTTCTAACATTTTTCATGATCATTAAGATAGGGCTCTTAGCAATTGAAAAACTGGTGTAGATGAAAACTCTTATTTTCAAGTTCTTTCTTTCATAATTCTTAACTTTGTATGTAACTTTCACTATCTTTCTTTTATTATAGGATTTTGTGGGTGTAATCCGGTGAAAACTCTCAGGAGACAACACTCCTCTTACTAGGGACACCTAGAGGTTTAACGGCATGTTGTACGTGCAGTGCAATCGTGTTGTCTACGAAAGTGTGCTACTTAGTTCTTCTTCTTTTTCTCCTTCTCTTGAATAACTAGTTTGCTTGGGACGATCAAAGTTAAGTTTGGGGGTATTTGTTCATTTGATAAAACTGCACTTTTAATATGACTTTTTTCCTACTATTTCTATATAAAAAACGTGTTTATTATAATATATGACACATATATGGGTTTATCTGTAAAATTACTATTTTCATGTGTTTATATATTATAATTAACATTATGAAGGAAAAAGTAAGCATATATTATCCATGTAAGATTTGGCCCATTTAACATGCATACCTTATTAAATACATTTGACCAATTCTCTTAAAACTAAAATATCATGACAAATGGTTGAAGATAATATCTCAAAAAAAATAAATTCTACTAACATTATTTATTGAGATAATTGTGCTGAAATTATTTCAGGACTGGAATCAAGGAAATCCGAATTATCGAGATTAAATCTGCTGAAATAATAAAGTAAATTGAAGAAATCAATTCTGCGTAGAGAAGATTTTCAGATTCAAGATACCAAAATAGTGTACATGTGTCACCAGAAAAGCCTCAAGAAAAACGAACCCATGATCCTCCTAATCCACCGCGGATCCGCGGCCAAACCCACCATTACGACGCGGTTCCACAGCAATTCTGAGGAGTTAGGTCCCTGGATCTTCTGGTTGGGATCCTAACAACTAGTTACCATATATGGAAAGTCATCATATTAGAAAAGTTACCATATATGGAAAGTTACCATATATGGAAAGTCACCATATTAGGAAAGTCACCATATATGGAAAGTCACCATATTAGGAAGTCAACATATATGGTAACTAGGTTTTCTTCTTTGAGGGCTATATAAAGGACCAAGGGCTAAAGTTAGAAGGCATCAAGCTGAAGAGATCACGATGTCCACGACAAGCTCACGCATCCAGGCTGATCATCAACTTTTCATCTACCGCCTTAGAAGAGATCGAGAAGCAAACTAGCGTTTTGTAATCATTTTCTAAAGAAACAAAGTGTAAATGAATTTTGTTGATTAATAAAGGTAGTAGCTTTCTTATTCTATCTCTTTATAGTTTTAATATGATTTCTCTCTTCATATCTTCTTCTCCCAACATGCGCGAGTAATTCTTCGCTTGTTAGGGTTCATGGGATTAGGGTAGATTAATGGATGATGAAGATCCTTAAAACTCTTTTTAAGTCCTATAAAATTTATAAACTTTACCAAAAGAATAGTTAACATCCTAATTGGGCACGCTATCAATTCATTGATAGTCGCGATCACGATTAGAGATTATATTAACAATAGTTTTGGTAAAGGCTAGATATGAACGGAGTTCCATATCGAGATAGGGGTTAAGCGTGGGAACCCTTTTCCCTCCAGAAACCCTAATCTATATGCATCACCGTCGTTCTAGTTTTAAATCTATTAATGGATAAAAAGAGTAATATTTAATTAATCATCCATAACTACTAAATCCCAATGAACCCTACAAGCCCCCTTTTAATATTAAACTTACATCCGTAGTTAATATAGATCTATATTTTGCATCCGTGTTTAACATAGATCTAGATCATACAACCATTCTTCACCATTCTCTATTCTCCCTTACTAATCAACACACCTAATGTATGAATGAAAGGTTCCACGTTTCTCTGAGGACGACCTGTACTCACCTCGGTCTAGCTACGCGCGGCACCGTTCTGATTGCGGTTAAACTACACTAAAATAGATCAATCAACTACCAAAGTCCATACTTTGTTTGTGTATATGGATTCCATCTCAGATCGCATAGCATCCAGCCATTTCACAGAGTCCCTACTCGTGATGGCGTGCTCAAAACTAGTTGGGTCATCATCTACTATGAAGCAATCCTCGCTCCCACTGTCATAAAGAAAACCGTAATATCTCTCAGGAAAATGAGGAACCCTACTCGATCTGCGGAGTGGCTGAGGTTCGTTGGAGAATATTGAATACTCCAGTTCTTCAAAATCAGCAGCCGTTAGTTTGTCTAGATGGAACTTCTTCCAGTTCTTCCTCATGACCACTAATTTCATCCATAAGAAATTCTTTTTCTAAAATGGTGACAGGCTGAGAAAGAAAACACCTTTTTCTTCTCAGTGTGGTAGAAGATATACCCTCGCGAATGTTCGGGATATCCAACAAACTTATACAGTACTGACCTTGACTCGAGATTGTCCGGATTTTGCCTTTCAACATAAGCCGGGCAACCCCATATTTTAACTCGTTTAAGACATGGTCTCTTCCCATACCATATCTCATATGGAGTGGTAGGCACCGATTTGGTCGGAACCCTATTCAATAGGTATGTGGCTTCTCAAGCGCTTAACCCCAAAAGGAAATAGGCAACTCAGCAGTACTCATCATGGAGCACAACATATCTAATACGGTGCGATTCCACCGCTCCGACACACTATTGTGCTGTGGTGTATACGGAGGAGTAAGCTAAGAGAGAATCCTATTATCTTTTAAATAATTCAGGAACTCCATGCTTAAGTATTCTCCTCCCTGATCAGATCAAAGCATTTTAATACTTTTACCCGTTTGCTTCTCCACTTTGTACTTATATTCCCTGAATATCTCAAAAGCTTCAGGCTTATGTTTCAACAGAAACACATGTCTGAATCTTGAGAGATCATCGATGAATGTAATGAAGTACGAAGACCTAACCCTGGAATGTGTAGACAAAAGGCCGCATACATCACTATGTATTGTTAGTGATATGTATGCCCTAGAGGCCATTACTGTACATACAATGTATATTGAAGTGGATGCTTGGACATATATATGGAGGACTTTCTTGATCGACATGATAGTATGCTATATGGTTGCTCTTTATCTTAACGTGTATACTAATTGTCTCTACGTTACATGTTGATAAAGCCCTTAAGATGAGTACTTGACTACCAAGACTATGATGCAGATCATACTAGTGGGGACAGTGTAGTCGCTAAGTACATCCATCAAATGTTCCTAATCTTAGGTGTATCGAGACAGGGCATCGATATACTAGAGTAGACTAGCGTATAGATTCTCGACCCATACGGATGGGCGATGGATGATCTTATATCCATTGGTGTTTGACATCAGAGACAGTATACGGGTGCTCAGTGGAGACTGGTACACTAGACGGACTCGCCGAGAACTCCCAGATGGTATTATACCTACCATCAGATGGCAGTTCTCTTGTGACACTGGTATAGGTTAGTCTGTAGACCCAAGATCGTCATAGAGTCTTTTGTAATTCCCACTCTACTTTGATTTCCACCATACCACGCTCAAGAGAAAGTGCAAAACGGTGGCTTTTGGGTACAGTCCCGAGTCACATGGAGGCAATAAGTGATAGGAGGGGTTTCGTCTCTCCCGGTATAGGGAGTTGATGTTGCACAGTGCTTGATTGGCTATAACAGGAAATCCTTGGCCAAGGCAGCTTCAGAGATATACTGGTAAGTGTTATCAGTAGTTTCTCGACCCGCTAAGAGCCTCATATCGACACGACTTATCGAGTTACTGGGCTCTGACGTTTACCACCCCTAGACGAGATATGCGACATATCAGACGAAAAGACCGGACTGTACGGTAGTGTTACTGATTGGATTCGTAGGAGTGTGAGCAGGCTTGCTTGTTGATATTCTGATCGCTCAATACCCGGGTGGCCGTTACGTTTAGCAGACCGCTTGCGGCTTGTGGGTGTTTGATATGATCATCACCTACTGCCGGCGTATTGACGAGTCTTTAGAGTCCTACACAGGGGTTTCCTTGCTCAAGCGAAATGGAGTAGGAGCACATATGTGATATGTGCGGGATCGAGATTGATATGATATGAGATACCGTATTCTATTCTCGTGATTTTTGACATTGATCGGTTGTATGCGATATAGCCGGGTTATCGGATCATGTGTTGATTCGATAAGTTGTTACATATGATATTAGTCGGTTATAGCCGGATTATTAAATCAAGAGTTGATTTAATAATTTAATTTATAATTATATATTTGATATATTACATTACATTAACTAGTATTAGCTCACTTATGATTTATTTTCTCACCAGGATGTGCACATTGTTTATATGTGATATATGCAAGTGTACATGATTGTATCATGCTTGATGATACATACAAGATAGGTGTATGAGAGTTATACTATGATTAGGTTAAATTAGGGTTCTGTTTATGCCTTAAGAATAACAAAAGAGATTGACTTA
Organism: Agapanthus africanus; assembly: GCA_030015575.1. Taxonomy (NCBI): domain Eukaryota; kingdom Viridiplantae; phylum Streptophyta; class Magnoliopsida; order Asparagales; family Amaryllidaceae; genus Agapanthus; species Agapanthus africanus. Next base: position 407,091,362 of record CM057340.1, read on the forward strand.
GTCAAAGTTGTCAAGCTTTCATGAAGCTTGTAGAAATTTTGATAAAGTCAACTCTTTTGTCATTCCATAAGATGTTATCAAACCCAACCCTTAACCATAGTGTATGGTTTATTCTCTACATGAGTTAAGCATGATTGCTTTAACTCACCCATGGTTACATAATTCATTTGGATGAATTATTGTAATGAGTTCATATTCTTCTTCTTCAAGCTCCATGAAAAAGCTTTCTAGCTCTAATGATGTTATGAGAAAAAAGTGTGAGAAAATCAATTCTAAAGTGAGCCCACTTCCTACTTCATCATCCTCTACTACTTTTCATGTAGTATAGGGTGTTCTCTTCACAAAGTTCATGACCTAGTGAAGGAATAGCTTGAGTTAGTGTCTCCCCGACGTAGATCATCTTCGGCTTCGAAGTCTTCGAAGAAAGCACGTTCGTTTCTTTAACGGAGCCTCTCTAGAGTCCGGAGCTTAAGATCGCAGCGGAGGGGACTACTAAACAGAGATATTTGAAGTGAAGGACCGGTCTACATATGTTGTATTCCTAGCTCACTACTTGTTGCAAAGTGTTTGCATATGTTTCCCGTATTATTTCTAGTATACGATCTATGTTTAGGGTTAGCTAGAACGGCAAAATTTTAATTTGGCATGGACGATGCTTCCCGAAACCTTGCTTCCGTCGTAGGTAACTCTACAGTGGTATCAGAGACATGCTAGAAATAAATACGGATTTTGTTAAGATCACGAAACCTAAATAACTACGTAACTTGAAATGCTAAATCGATGTTTCTGTCGGTTTTCAAATCAGCTCCAAAAATTTTTCAAACAAGTGCAGGATCACATTTGGACAGACATAAGAACATGGAACAAAATTGGGACCATGTGCTCCGATTTTGGCCGAGCACATGGCCTAAAATTCCGAGGTGGCCGGCTTGGGCATGTTGGATTGGTCCCAAATTTTTTCCTAGGTCTTTTCTCTGTGGTTTGGTGTTTCAGGTGTTGTTTATTTTTGCTAAGTTTGCATATGATGTAATCTTACACGTTAAGCAATTCGGTGTGTTTCGTATTCGTAGTTTTAACATTGTTTTGGGTTTTCACATACTGTCTAGGCAATGTTAAAATGTTCGATCGAATGTTAAAAACCCATTTTTCCAAATTTAATGTACTCAGAAAAACATGCAAGCAATTCTTTAGACCCTCTAGAAGAACGTAAACCTTAACTCGATTATGTGGCCGTCAAAAACATCACTTGAACCCTAAGGTTTGTGATTGTTTAGCGTTTCACATGTGAGGCGTTGGTTTGACCCTTCTACGGCTGGTTCATAGGTACTGTGGCATCTTCTGTGTATTATTAAAACTGTGCTCAGGTGTTGAGCTGTCGGGAAATTGTGGAACTTTAATGAATCGATCGAAGTGTTTAACTTCGTCCGGATATTATGTGATGGGGTACAATATTGGGAATCCACATGTAGTTATGAGATAACTACTTTGAATGTTATAAATCTAGCACTTTAGTCTCAATTTATCGGTTACTACGGGATTTTGATGTGATCAGAAGTCTGTCGCAATCACGTAGCGTACGTGGATACTCGCCGGTTAAACATAATAGATAGCCACGCCCCATAGCCCCGACCAAGTGACTGTAGGAGAACCCCGTCGCCAAAAGCATCTGTACGGGTGCTCGCGGTAGCGGTGTTCCGCCTTAGTGCACTTCGTCGACGACACCGGGGGGTGCGGCCGTCTACCAAAGTTTCCGACGAGCATTCGATCAGGATGTCGAGAATCTTGTTGAATTGCCCGACTAGATATTGAAAAGTGTTTTCGAGATCAAGACTAAAATTCTGGGTTTATAATTGTTAGGCATGCGATATCTAAGGAATTCATTTGGTTAGGCATGCGATGTCTATGGTGGTTGCGGATTCCAACTGTTGTAGTTTTTCACTTTCTTTTCTGCGTCCGTAAGTGTAATATGTGGTGTATCGCCGGTTTCGTTGCTATATGCCAACGACAATTGGGATACGCATATTTACTTACGTTGATGACATATGATGTTATGTGTTGCTGTGATATGTTATATTGGATCGTCGTGTTTTGAATAGCCGGTGGTTTTATGTGAGATGTGAGTTTTTCATTTTCATTCTTGTAAAATTCATTGTACGTAATATTCTTTTATTGGGGCACTTCCGGGTTGAAGATGATGTCACCATTGTATATTATTTACTTTTCCGCATTAGGATAGAGCCAAGGCGGGGAACTCAAGTAACCGGGTTCTAGGGTCCAGTGGGAGACCATCTCGAGGAGTCAAGACCGAGTCTCCTAACTCTAGAATTGGTAGGGTTGCTTGCCGCTCTCATAGGGGTCTAGGGGTGTGGGATTGGCTATTCATCACTGTTAGTATATATACCCTAAAGGCCATTACTGTATCATACTAGTATGTATATTACTTAATGGAAGCTTGGGATATTCACCTTGTATTGACAATCTTGCTCAAAATGGTAGTATGCTACTTGGTTTGTTTCTGCTTTAATGTGTGCATGTGTTTCTTTTAGCATATCGCCTTTACACATTAGTGGAACCCTTAGGATCTTTGCTTGATTACCAGCTTTGTGATGGCAGTCACCCTCGTGGGGGCTGGGTATTCTATAAGCACATCCTTATGCAGGTCCCTAGTCGCAGGACTATCGAGACAGGGCATCGATACTCCGGAGTAGACTAGCGTATGCGCATCTTATCCCAGCTTGGGATACGGTCTGTCCCACAGCCGTCAGTACGTCGTACTTGAGATAGTATGCGGATGCTCGTTAGGTTACGAGTACACTGGACAGGACTCGTCGAGAACTGTTGGTTGGTATTATACCTATCATCAGTTATCAGTTCCCAGGTGACATGAGTACAGCTTAGTCCGTTAACTTGACACTGTCAGTTCGCCTCGAGTGTGTTCCCACTGTACATTGATTACTACCCTACCACTGCTCAAAGGAGTCATGCAAACAGGTAGTATTTTGGTGCATTCCCGAAGCACTTGGAGGCAGTGACGGTTAGACAGGATTCGTCTCTCCCGGTATTGGGGGTTGATATCGCGCTGTGTCTAGGAGAGCCATTACACAAAGTCCCTGGCCACGGCAAGCGAGACAGGCTGGTAGGTTTTGTTGGAGATAGTGCCCTCAGAGTCAATTATTGGATCACAGGCACGTGATTGCAATGATTGAGGGCGGACCTATCCCGGTAGGACAGTCTTACTCAAGATGATAGTATGCTATCTGGTTTATCTTTATCTTCGTGTACTGCTTTAGGTGACCTGACAGGTCACTATTACACGTTGATAGAGCCCCTAGGATTCTTGCTTGACTGCCAGCAGTATGAGGGCGATCATATACGTGGGAGCTGGTGGTCTATAAGAACATCCTTAAAAGGTCCCTAGTCGTGGGAGTTTCGAGACAGGGCATCGATACTCCAGAGTAGACTAGTGTATACAGTCGAGACCCTGACGAGGGGCGGTGGCCGGTCTCACAAGCCACTGGTGTCAGTTGGTTCACCTAAGATGTATACAGGTGCTCATTGGGTTATGAGTACACCGGACAGGACTCGCCGGGAACATGCTAGTTGGTCTTATACCTGACGTCAGATAGCAGTTCCCTGGTGACATGTGTACAGGTTAGTTCATCGACCTGAGCATCGTCATTTGTCTCGTGTGAGTTCCCACTGTACTTTGATTACTACCCTACCATGCTCAAAGGAGACGTGCAAACAGGTTTTAGTTGGGTACTGTCCCGAGCCACATGGAGGCAGTGAGCGGATCTTCAGGGGTTCGTCTCTCCCAGTATTGGGGGTGAGGTCGCGATGCGTCTAGGAGAGCCAGAACATGAAAAGTCCTTGGCCAAGGCAGGATATTTACTGGTAGGTATTCCAGTAGTATCTCAGGGTGTTCTGGGCTGATCTCTGACACGACTTGTACCGCTTTTGGGGATCTGACTTTTACCAACCCCCTAAGCCCGCCATGCGATGCTCATAGAAGAACGGACTGGACTGTATGGATATTGTCACTGACAGGCTCAGTAGGGTGTCATGATGAGTTCGCTCATCGACGTCCCTTTTGGTCAATAGCTGGTAGCCCGTCACGTATGGCTAATACCTCTGACGTGCTAGTGGTTAAATCCACAAGCATAGTATTGACGAGTCTTTAGAGTCCCCCATATTCAGTTACTCAAGTATTCGGGCGAAACGCTGTAGAGGCCGTATGGAGATATGGCAGGGTTCGATCAGATACGTGCGGTATTGCACGGATCAAGATCGGACGATAATACTAGCGGGCTTTGGTTTAAGCCGGATCCTAGTATAGTACAGTATAGATTTTGTCTCATTGCATTTGTATTTCGGTCGGAATACAAATGCGGGTGTGTATATACAGTAGAGGGGTTTTCCTGTAATTTATTACGGGATCAGTTTTTGGAGTTGCCAGTTTGTTTTCCGTTTCGGACATATTTCTTTGTATCTTTCATTGGCCGAAGATTGGTGGAGGAGGGCTTATTTGCATTTGTGCAAATAAGCATTTTGGATGGTTGCCTTTGCATATTGATGCATCATGATGGTGCACTATCCATTGACCTCACTTGACTTTCTTTTTCCATGATGGCTTGACTTTTAGAGTCATGATTGTTGATGATGATGATGGGTGATGGTTGGTGGAGTGTTGGACTTTCCTTGTGATGATTTCTTCTCATAATCTCATTGGACTCTCCCTTGCATTATTGTTCCCTCTCTCATTTTTCCATTCTCCCTACACCATAGGCATGGCCGGCCAAGGGAGTAAAGGGGCTGTCCAAATGGTTAGTGGTGGGATTTTGGTTCTCCTGATGTTTGTAAAATCCCACAAGTTCCATCTCCATAAACTCGGTTCATTTCCTCCACCATATGGCAACTCCATACAACCCCAAGAGACATATAAGTTCTGCAGATTTTCTACAGCAAATCTTGGGCACGTCGCCTCGCCACCTTCATGCCCGAGTTGCCTCGGACCAGAGGTGTGGGAGCCCGTAAAAGAAGCCGGCGATGTGGTGCCCTTCCGGCGAGGAGGCGACGACCGGAGTTTCCGCGGGGAGATCGGGACGACGACGAGAAGACCGGAGGACTCGGATCACTCGGTATATCTCTCTACCCCTCTCTAGATCGCTAGAACTAGATTAATGGCACGATCCGGGTTTATAGTGCGCGGTGGTGCCGGTTATAAAGTTAAAGTAAATCACCGCTTCCGCATTCCGGCGTCGGATTGACGGCCGGGACGCCGCCGTGCACTTATAGTGGTATCAGAGCCTCGCCATTAACATAGTCTAGCTTTGTCTAACGTGTTTTACATTTCCGATCGAACAAAAATCCCAAAACCGCGTTTTCATGTACAATCAGTTTCTGTCGAAATTTTTTTGTGTCCAAAAATTTTTCAGGGTGTTGCAGAATGATGTGCAGGGAATTTTAAGCATTCTGGGAAAATTTGGTCATGTGATGTCACCTTATCACCGCGGAACCGCTGCCAAACCAACGCATTGGCCGCGGTTCCGCCACAGTCTAGACTGTTCACTGTACCAAAATTTTCCAGAGATCTTCTGAGTTCAAAATGGGGTTTTTGGAATGTTATTTTTTGGGCCCAGATTTCTTTGGGTGCTACAGTAGTGCTTGGGGCCCACTAGGTAATTTTTTATCTATCGGATATTTTAAACATGTTAGTTCACAGTATTTACATTATATCTGCAACCGTGAATGTCACTTGATCGGTAAATCCTATCTAACTGCTATAGCCGAGTTAGACGGATTTGCGAACGTGACATTCACGTTGATGTTCTGTGTTATGCTGTGATGTTGCGGATTGGTCGTGGGGGATAGCCTGGATGCAATGCTAGTACAGTTTTTTTGTTGTATTATGTACATTTGATATTGCGGTGAGAGCGTCCGACATGTGGACTGCCGTCACTGCCTGATTGTATATTATTCTTTTGGGGCACGACCAGGTCGAGGTCGATGTACCCATTGTATGTATATTTTACTTTCTGTACTAGGATTGCCCCGCGGAGGGGTGCACGGGTAGCTGAGTTCAAGAGGGCAACAAACCCGCATCTCATGGTATTGAGACGGAGGGGGCTTCACTCTAGAATTGGCGGCCTATTCGCCGCACTCGTAGGGGGTACAGGTTGACCCAGGAGGGATGCCCAAATTACCGGATTCCGTGAAGTGCTGGGTGGTCCATTCACGTTGCTGAAGGGGGCTGCCTCGCTTCAGGTTTTGGCGGGTAACTTGCCGCGCCCGTAGGGGTCTAGGATTTCATTGCACAGGCTATCCACACGACCAGGGGAACGTCGGGTTTTAGTAGCGGCTCTGTGAAACCCGGGGATCCCAGATATCTGTATTGTTCTGTGATGCTGTTCATTTCTGTGATGTTGCATTTTTATCACGCCTTGAGCGAAATATTATATATTGATATATATATATATACTAGTAGATGTTGTATATGTTTTGCATCCGCGCTAGTCCAGTCCCCGCTCTGTCCTTAGTTAACTAACCTAACGGGTAATGACGGGACCCAGTGGCGAATGCGGATGGCATATACGTACATCAGTATATTTTCGTTCTTTGTGGTGTGATCAATTGATGGGACTGCATTGATTCGGATCAATGCAAGTTAAACAAACCTATTCTGATGTTGTTTGAACACTTTTCAAAAAGCTGTTATTGCAAGGACGTTCACTTTTGTTTTGCACAGTGGTATTCAGTTGGAATATCCTGCTCCTCAGTCGACGAGGCAAGGGCCGAGATCCCTTCACCGGGAGTGACCCCTTGGACAAAAGTTTGCGTCAGGGAAATAGCTTCACTATAGCCGATTACTTTTGCTTTGCATCATGTTATTTAGTTGGAATATCCTGCACCTCATTCTACGGGGAAAGAGCCGAGATCCCTTCACCGGGAGTGACCTCTTTAGCGAAGGTTTTCGTTACTATATTTTTATAGAAGCTATCCGTTCCTTCAACGATATCAAGTTCATTACGTTAAAGGTTTTCGCCAGAAACCATTCGTAGCCCTCCGTCATTTCAGGAAAGTAGCACTTAGTATTCATGCTATGTATGTTGGCCTTCGTCAAGGCATAATGTATGGTAGCTATTTGTTACTTTTCTGTAGCATAGATAGATGCGTTGGTTTGGGATAGTCGTACTACTATTTTGGCCTTCGTCAAGGGTATGTACGGGTGGGTTCAAATTAACCTGGACAATGACGGGTAGAACTTGACATGTGACTTATGATATGTTGTCCTTCGTCAAGGTCATAAGAGCATGGGGCAAAAATCCACATCGGGAGTTTCTAAAGAAACTGAAACCTGCCAGATATGCGCATACCTTCTGGAGTGTGATAGCGTGAGCGGATTCCGTCACATTATCATGCGATGATAGTTGGATCCCGATTCCCACTGATGAGATGGTTTACTCCTCGGGTGATCCCGACTAATTCTTCTTTCAGGTTTGGATGAGAATTTGACGGTACAGTGGGAGGTTTCCTGATTAGATAAATTGGTAACCATTCTGATCAAGGTTAGAGTGCACGCTGAGTGTTTCTTTTCTCTCTCTCTTTGGCAGCGACCATTGACCCGACCCTAAGACTATGACTCAGAGACCAAAATTAACCGAACCTTCTTAACACTGGCTTTTGGATTGTCAGAGTTGCAGACCTCATTGCCACTCCTACTTTTAACCCTTTCTCCAGGACACCCCGTATTACTACGAACGTCCACTTCCATTGGACAAAACCATCGTATGGTTATATACGAACTCGAAGGGATTTATTCGAGGATGGTTTCTGGTTCTGGAGAAAACGGATAAGATTATTCAGTGGTCTTTTCCTTTTACCTTCTCACAGGTTGCGAGTACTCCTTGGTTTAGCAGATAGTACACCTATTACGCAAATTGGATAATCTTCTTCCAAACCATAGGCTGGTGCCGACCGGTAGGGAATGAAGAAAACCAATTAGCATAACGATGGTGTGCAGAAGGTATTAAGTAAAGACATATCGAGGTATTAGTAAGAGAGCAAAGTAAATTGCGACTGATATTCATGACCAAACCAAGTATTTCATTACCACTCCCTCTTCACCTTTGTATTTCTCCAGGACACTCCGTATCACTACGAAGATCCACAGTTTATTGGATATTCCATCGTATGGTTATATACGAACTCGAAAGGAACTTGTTCCAGTTCGGTGATGGATTCTGGTTCAGGAGAAATAGGAATAAGGTTTATTCGGTTGTCTTTTATTCTCACCTTCTCTCGCATTGCGAGTGCTCCTAGGATAAGGACAGTACACCCATTATGCTTATTGGATAGTCTTCTTCCAAACCATAGGCTGGTGCCGAACGGTAGGGAAGGAAGAAAACCATTTGGCCAAAAGGGGTATACAGAAGGTAATGACTAAGCACATAGAAAGGGATTTGGAAAGGTGGCAAAGAAATATATGGTTGCAGTTGTGAATCTAGATAATGGAAGAGGCATTACTAGGAATAACGGGATACCCCATCGAAACATTTTAATGTTTCAGTTTCACTGTGTACTGTTAAAGGAAAACTGATTTCCCGATTAGATACTAACTCCAGGGTATGTATTTACCAGGTATGATTCTCACATCTGTATGGTTTTACAGATGATGAGTGGGAGTAAGTTATTGGGAATTAGGTGATCTTCCTCATTATATCGGAATTCATTCTAATTGGTGATATTTGAGGAAATCGCCTGGGTTGTTTGCCTGTCGGCAAATATTTGGTTTTGAATATCCGCTGTCATGCACCAATTTCAAATTGATATATCTGTACGTCTATTTTCATAGAGTGAGATACACCCTTTTGAAATTATGTCTAAGACATTTACCTATATCAGTGGATGGTTAGTTAAGAAGCAATAAACAGCGGTGTAATTCTTCTTAACCATAAGTACAATTTTCAACCTACGACACACAGTGAATGAGTTATCAGACTCAAGGGACTTATACAGAGTATTGTATGTTGTCCAGTGTCCATTAGGACAGAGGGGTTGGTTCTTGTACTATATTTGGTTTACTTATGACTTCTCTAGTTTTTTGACAGGTGTTTCGTGGAAACACAAGGTCCGAATTTTGAGAAGTTATAGGTATATGAATAAAGTAGAGAACCAGGTGTTGCTAGTATCGGGATTTTTCAAGGTGATCGAAGATGTAGATACTTGTGTGTGGTATTCAGTTGATAGTAATGATTAAGAGAACTTGCTTCTCTTTCAGGTTACTCATAATTGGAAGCATTCATATGTTGAGTAACGCTGATCAGCCTCCTTCCATTTAGTTGACATGCGCTAGAGACAGCTGCATGATTTGAATCTGGTTCAATTAAATCAGTGCCTCTGGTCCTATATTAGATATAGAACAGTTCATATCTTAACGATGTTAAGGTACGGGGAGTTGTCCGACTTATGCTTAAAACCAGACTCTGGATAACTCACGGCATGTTTCTATAATGGCTGTTTGTGGGTTGACCCAGGCTATAACGAGGGTTGACTTGCTACCATCTGGAAGATCAATAGTAATATTGTTCTAGACTCGCCACAGTTTTAATAAAAATGGATTTTTTCAGAAAACAGTAGTGGGAGTATGGTAGAACTGGAAGTGATTCCAGAACCACAAACGATTACTGAAGATTTGATAGGAACCTAAAGATTCAATCTGGTTTGACATTCCATTGGCCACTCTGCAGATAAGGTGGGTAACTTCAGGCACCCGAGAGGTACTCCGGTAGCCTCAAGGACGGTGACAGGGAAGTTCTTGTTTACCCTGACTTGCCATTTGCTGTTGTTCCAGACTGTGAGACCCGACAGGAGGTTGAGTATAGCGTCGTTCTAAACTGGCTTTAGAAGTGTACGTCTATATGACTCTGCCAGAGGGTTGTCGTGGTCAGTGGGAGCAGCGGAAGCATGATGGACAAGTGGCTTATGTCTATTTATAGAATAAAGCAGATATAGCGGAGATAGATCATCAATTTCTGATGTGACAGTCATAGGTTTGACTTCATCAGAATAGCGGATGGATCTGTTGAAAAGGTAGTAGGGTATGATGTCATGGTATTTGGATGACATACACAGAGTAGGAAGTGATATTCCTATACTACGATCGGTTATACTTTGGTCGTAACACAGTGGTTTCTCCACAATCTAGGGACTTGGATATTATATCATACATACTGGTTACTAGATCTATGGTTTTAGATCTAGATTTGGGTGGTTTCCCAATAAGGGTACTTAGACAGCAATCTAAGAGTATTTAGAATGGACGACTCCTGGCACGGTAGTGTACCTGCAGGTGATGGAGTCACCCTCTCTAAAGGTGTCTTACAGACTAAAGGAGGGAGGGATGTGCATGATTGGCAGATCACTTGCTTAGGCAATTGAGTCAATCATGAGATGTCAAGTACCACACCAGATGCTGTTTTTGCACTAGATGCAATAATTTGACATTGATCCAATCTTGTAGAAACAGTCGGAAGCAGTTTTAGAACATAAGTGAATGTTCTAGTGATATGATAACGACAGCCTCATTCGGGAGACAGTTATCATTCCAGGCTTCCAAGGTGACCTGGACGACAAGGAGGTTGTCAGAGTTATAGTTTTCCTTCTTACGAGGGGCAGTATTTTGGACAGATGGTCCAAGGGGATACTGAGGGAGGCATGGCGCAGGATACTGATTAGGTTCAGTTGGCGATACAGTCTAAGAAGTTTGGATTTGGAGTTCATTTATGAGCAAGGTCCCATCAGACATCTAGACACATTCTAAGACAGGTATTGCTCATTTCGGGAGATGGCTTTCTCCGCGAACTTGAGATATAGAGAGACATAGAAAGAAACATCAAAGCGGATCCACTCACTGAGGCTATTCCTCGAACGCAATAGTTTCGCAAACGAGCTTTGTGAGACTGACAAGAAGAGGAGTTGGGTGTTCGGTATCACACGGGCTGTGAGTATGCGACATCGCAATAATTAGCCTTGAGTGCAAGTGGGAGATTGTTGGAGATAGTGCACTCAGAGTCAATTATTGGATCACAGGCACGTGATTGCAATGATTGAGGGAGGACCTATCCCGGTAGGGCAGTCTTACTCAAGATGATAATATGCTATCTGGTTTATCTTTATCATCGTGTACTGCTTTAAGTGACCTGACAGGTCGCTATTACAAGTTGATAGAGCCCATAGGATTCTTGCTTGACTGCCAGCAGTATGAGGGCGATCATATACGTGGGAGCTGGTGGTCTATATGCACATCCTTAAAAGGTCCCTAGTCGTGGGAGTTTCGAGACCGGGCATCGATACTCCAGAGTAGACTAGTGTATACAGTCGAGACCCGGACGAGGGGCGGTGGCCGGTCTCACAAGCCACTGGTGTCAGTTGGTTCGCCTAAGATGTATACAGGTGCTCATTGGGTTATGAGTACACCGGACATGACTCGCCGGGAACATGCTAGTTGGTCTTATACCTGACGTCAGATAGCAGTTTCCTGGTGACATGTGTACAGGTTAGTTCATCGACCTGAGGATCGTCATTTGTCTCGTGTGAGTTCCCACTGTACTTTGATTACTACCCTACCATGCTTAAAGGAAACGTGCAAACAGGTTTTAGTTGGGTACAGTCCCGAGCCACATAGAGGCAGTGAGCGGATCTTCAGGGGTTCGTCTCTCCCGGTATTGGGGGTGAGGTCTCGTTGTGTCTAGGATAGCCAGAACATGAAAAGTCATTGGCCAAGGCAGGAGATTTACTGGTAGGTATTCCAGTAGTATCTCAGGGTGTTCTGGGCTGATCTCTGACACGACTTCTACCGCTTTTGGGGGTCTGACTTTTACCAACCCCCTAGGCCCGCCATGTGATGCTCATAGACGAATGGACCGGACTGCACGGATATTGTCACTGCAGGCTCATTAGGGTGTCAGGATGAGTTCGCTCATCGACGTCCCTTTTGGTCAATAGCTGGTAGCCCGTCTCGTATGGCTAATACCTCGGACGTGCTAGTGGTTAAATCCACAGCCATAGTATTGACGAGTCTTTAGAGTCCCCTACATTCAGTTGCTCAAGTTTTCGGGCGAAACGCTGTAGAGGCCGTATGGAGATATGGCAGGGTTCGATCAGATACGTGCGGTATTGCACGGATCAAGATCGGACGATAATACTAGCGGGCTTTGGTTTAAGCCGGATCCTAGTATAGTACAGTGTAGATTTTGTTTCATTGCATTTGTATTTCGGTCGGAATACAAATGCGGGTATGTATATAAAGTAGCGGGGTTTTCCTGTAATTTATTACGGGATCAGTTTATGGAGTTGCCAGTTTGTTTTCCGTTTCGGCCATATTTCTTTGTATCTTTCATTGGCCGAAGATTGGTGGAGGAGGGCTTATTTGCATTTGTGCAAATAGGCATTTTGGAGGGTTGCCTTTGCATATTGTTGCATCATGATGGTGCACCATCCATTGACCTCACTTGACTTTCTTTTTCCATGATGGCTTGACTTTTAGAGTCATGATTGTTGATGATGTGTTAGTTATATGTATGCCCTAGAGGCCATTACTGTACATATGATGTATATTGTAGTGGATGCTAGGACGTATATAGGGAGGACTTTCTTGCTCGACATGATAGTATGCTATCTGGTTGATCTTTACCTTAACGTGTACACTGATTGTCTCTCTGTTACATGTTGGTAAAGCCCTTAGGATGTGTACTTGACTACCTGGACTATGATGCGGATCATACTAGTGGGGACATGGTAGTCCATAAGTACATCCTTCAAAGTCCCTAGTCGTGGGTATATCGAGACGGGGTATCGATATACCAGAGTAGACTATCGTATACCTTCTCGACCTATACAGATGGGCGATGGATGATCCCATATCCATTGGTGTTTGACATCAGAGATGATATACGGGTGCTCAGTGGAGACTGGGTACACTGGACGGACTCGCCGAGAACTCCCAGATGGTATTATACCTCACGTCAGATGGCAGTTTTCTGGTGACACTGGTACAGAGTAGTCTGTTGACCCGAGATCGTCATAGAGTCTTGTGTGGTTCCCACTGCGCTTTGATTTCCATCTTACCACGTCCAAGAGGGCGTGCAAAACGGTGGTTTTTGGGTACAGTCCCGAGTCACATGGAGGCAATGAGCGATAGGAGGGGATTCGTCTCTCCCGGTATAGGGGGTTGATGTTGCGCTGTGTTCGATTGGCTGTAACCGGAAATCCCTGGCCAGGGTTGCTGAGATTTACTAGTAAGTGTTACCAGTAGTTTCTCGAATAGTTATAGACCTCATATCGACACGACTTATCGAGCTATTGGGGTCTGACGTTTACCACCCCTAGGCGAGATATGCGACATATCAGACGATCAGACCGGACTGTACGGTAGTGTTACTGGTTGGATTCACTGGAGTGTGAGCGGGCTTGCTCGTCGATCTTCAGATCGCTCAATATCCGGGTGGCCGTTACGTTTAGCAGACCGCTTGCGGCTTGTGGGTGTTTCATATGATCATCACCTGCTGCCGGCGTATTGACGAGTCTTTAGAGTCCTACACAGAGGTTTCCTGGCTCAAGCAAAACGAAATAGGAGCGCATATGAGATATGTGCGGGACCGAGAATAATGCGTGTATGTGATACCGTATTCTATTCTCGCGATGAATGTGTCAAATAGTTGTATGCGATATAACCTAGTTATCGAATCAAGGATTGATTCGATAAATCGATACATTGGATATTAGTCGGTTATATGCGATATGACCGGATCGTTAAATCAAGTGTTGATTTAATGGTTTAATGTATAATTATATATTTGATATATTACTTTGCATTAACTAATATTGGTTCACTTTAAATGGATTTTCTCACTTGCATTGCACAAGTTGTATATGTGATATACTTTTGTGCACTTGATTGTGTCATGTTTGATGATACATGTTAACTTGGATTTGTGTGAAGATTAAACCATGGTTGTGAGAGTGGTTAGGGTTTTGTTTATTCTCTTATTATCTATTTATTTATTTATATATTCATTTTGGAAAGTTTTAAGGATGGTGGCTTGTTTTGTTTTTATGTTGAAGCTTCTTGAAGCTTTGATCAAGTCAACCATTCTTATCTCATCCTTAACCCTAACCATTCCCACTAACCCTAGTTTAGTCTCTACACATAACCATGGTTGGATTATGATAAGTTTGGATTTTCTTTTCTATTTTAAATGAACTTATCATAACAATTATCATCTTCTTCTTCTTCTTCATGGAAGAAAACCTTTCTTCATCAATGGTGATTGATGAAATAAAGTGAGAAATCCAATTCTAAAGTCTACCCACTTCCTATTTCTTCATCCTCTACCTCTTGCCAAGTAGTAGAGTGTGTTTCCTTCACAAGTTTTCTTGACTTGGTGAAGTTGGAGCTTGATCTAGCGATGCCTCGACGTAGATCATTTTCGGCATGGACATCGATGACCTAGCTCGCCATTTCTCCGACGAAGCCGACGCTAGAGCCCGGGAATTCATTTGGACAGCGAGGGGACTTCGTTGCGGAGCTATGGAGGTGGAGGACCGGATCTACAAAGGTTGTATTTCCGTATTCTTGTAGTTAAGTGTTAACTAGTTGCTTTTTCGCCTAGACATCTAGCCAACGATCCGTAGTTTAGGGTTTCTCGGCACCGTAAAATTTAAAATTGGCATGGTTGATGCCTTGTGAGACCTCTTGAGAGTGCCTAGGAACCCTACAGTGGTATCAGAGCCTAGCTAGAGCCTTAGGCGAAGTCTAGACGGAGTTTGAAGTCCGAACGAACCTGAAACCCCAAACCAAAAATGCTCTCTGTCCTTTTTTCAAAAACGTGGTTTTTTCAACATTAAAAATGCTTAAAAAATTCAGCAGGGAAATCTAAGAATTACGGCGCAAAAAGTTTCTGATGAACAGTACATATTGCGGCGGAACCGCGGCAGAAGCTTGGCTTCTGCGGCGGTTCCGCGGCAAAAAGGTGACATCATCAATTCCTGTTTGCACAGTAACTCCTATTTTATTATACTGGATTTTTTGGGAATTTTTAATTTTTATTCAAGAGTTGAATTTTCAGGGGTTGTTTTGGGGATTCGGTGTTTCGATCGGAGTATCAAATTTTGTCTGTCTGGCTTTCCGGATAAATTTTAGAATATGTTAAAAAGTTCGACCGGATATAAATACCCAATTTTTCCCCTATCGGGAAATTTCCAAGTGTTGGATTTTTCCGTAGTTTAACGACGTCCTAAGTAGTGCAAGTAACGCGATGGACCCTCTAGAAGACAACAAACCTTAACTCGATTATGTGACCGTCTTGAACTGCCCTTTGAACCTTCGGGTTTGGGGCAGTACGGCGTGCCACATATGAGGCGTTGGCTTGACCCTTCTACGGCTGGACCGTTGGTACTGAGGCACGAACTGAATGTTGTTAGACTTATTTCATGTGTTGATTTGTATCGGGAAAACTTGGGTGTTCGATTGTTCGATCGGAAAGTTTGACATTTTCTATTTATCCGGAATGGGATACAATAATTGGAATTCACAATTAGTTATGAGATAACTAAATGAATGTTATAAACATAGCAGTTTAGTCTCACTTGATCGGTTGCCACGGAATTTTGATGTGATCAAAAGTCCGTCGCAATCACGTAGCGTACGCGGATACTCGCCGGGTAAACTTAATAGACAGCCTCACTCTATAGCCCCGACCAAGTGACTGTAGGAGAACCCTGTCGCCGAAAGCATCCGTTCGGGTGCTCGCGGTGGCGGTGTTCCGCCTTGGTGCACTTCGTCGATGGCGTCAGGGGTGCGGCCGTCTACTGAAGTTTGCGACGAGCATTCGATCAGGATGTCGGGAATCTTGTTGAATTGCCCGACTTGATATTGAAAAATGTTTTCGATAAAGAGACTAAAATGCGGGGTTTATAATTGTTAGGCATGCGATGTCTAAGTAATTCATTTGATTAGGCATGTGATGTCTAAAGAGGTTGCGGATTCCAACTGTTGTAGTTTTACACTTTCTTTTCTGTGACCGTAAGTGTAATATGTGATATCGCCGGTTTCGTTGCTATATGTCAACGACAATTGGGATGCGCATATTTACTTACGTTGATGACATGTGATGTTATGTGTTGCTGGATATGTTATATTGGATCGTCGTGTTTGAATAGCCGGGGGTTTTTATGTGAGATGAGTGTTTTTCATTTTCATTCATGTAAAAACTTGTATGTAATATTCTTTTATTGGGGTGCTTCCAGGTTGCGGGAGTTGTCACCTGTTGTATATTATTTACTTTTCTGCACTAGGATAGACCCAAGGAGGGGAGCACAAGTAACCGGGTTCTGGAGTCCAGTGGGAGACCAACTCGAGGAGTCGAGTCCGGGTCTCCTAACTCTAGAATTGGTAGGGTTGCTTGCCGCTCTCGTAGGGGTCTAGGGGTGTGGGTTTGGCTATTCATCACGACCGTGGAATCCGTGTTTTATACTGGCTCGTATTGAAAACACGGACGTCCTAGTATATCCAATATTTCATATGTTTCTTCTGCTGCGATATCTGTGATGTGATCATGTGATGTTCTGTGATAGATACAGTATATAGTATATATGATATATTATATAGGCGTTACTTATGTTTTACACCCGCGCTAGCCCTGCCCCGCTCTACCGTTAGTTACCTAACATAACGGTGCACGAGGGGACATCGAGGCGAATGCGGATGGCATAAGTGTACGTCGTATTTATCTGTGATGTTTAGGTATTTAAATGATGGGACTTCATTAATATGATTAATGAAAGAAAAGAAACCTAAGATGTTGTTGAATCGAATTTCAAAATAAAACAGGTAGCTACAGTTCTTGCTTTGCACAGCGGTATATGTGATATATCCTGCACCTTATTCGATGAGGAAAGGACCGAGATCCCTTCACCGGGAGTGACTCCTTTAGCAATAACTGGCAAATGCTACACACTCGGTTTGTCTTTTAAGAGTTTTTGCTTTGCACAGTGATATATGTGATATATCCCGCACCTCATTCGACGAGGAAAGGACCGACGATCCCTTCACCGGGAGTGACTCCTTTAGCAAAACTAGAAAAGCCTCAAAAGCACTCCATTTCAAAATCATTTGATTCTACAACGATATCAAGTTCATTACGCAATAGGTTTTCAGAAAAACCTGTCGTAGCCCTCCGTCATTTCAGATAAGTAGTAGTTAGTATTCGTGCTGCGTTTGTTGGCCTTTGTCAAGGCGCAGTGTGCGGTAGCTAACTGGTGCTTATCTGCTTATGCATATGATGCAGATTGAGTTAGGGTAGTCGTGCGACCTTATTGGCCTTTGTCAAGGGCCGTGCGGGTGGGTTTAATTCAATCAGGAAATGACGGGTTGAACTTGACTAGCATCTTATGGTTTGTTGGCCTTTGTCAAGGTCATAGGAGGTTAGGGGCAAAATATTATCGGGAATTTCAAGTGTTGAAATTTGCAATGAGATTGCATACCTTCTATGAGATAGTTGGATCCCGATACCCGCTGCGAATAAGAGTTACTCCTGGGAGAGTTTTATACATTACAATTAGCCGATCAAGTAGGTGTCTAGAAAGGTGTCAACGGGGTTACTCCACTGGGAAAACGAGGTTTATATTAATTAGGTTCGTGCGAAAGCACGGGGGACCTCCCTCAAAGTACCGACACTGGCCTGGCTGAAAGATTGGCGAACTTGTAGTATGTAATTAATCCCGGCTAGTCTTTCCTTTTAGGGTTTGAAGGAAGATTTGATAAAAATCAGTGGGAGCCATCCTGATTAGATAAAATAATAACCAATCTATTCTTGCAAGAGCGCACGCTGAGTGTTTTCTTCTCTCTCTCTCCTGGTAGCGACCATATCACGCCTTAATCAAGATAATAATACGGAATATTGACCGAACCCGCTTGTTATACTGAGCTGGGAAACGTTGGTCCCGCTCCAACTTATAATTGTTATAAGACAGAGCAGGAAATTGGGGAATACCAGATTTCCCATGCCGCCCAAACGAAGAGAGTGCATGCTGATGCATCATCTTCGAGTGTGTTCATTATGTAGAACTGTTTCTCTGTATCCTCTACGTCCTGGGTATGTGATACCAGATCAGGATCCCAGATATGTAATATGTTACATAGGGCTACAGAAAGGTAGAGAACTGAGAACGGGTGATAAGTTTCATGAGGCAGAAAACGGGGCAAGTGTTGCAGCCAAGTCTGTTGGTCACTGTCACCCTGTATTACAAATACATTGATTCTGAACGAATGTTATTAGATACCGAATCTGTTATGCAAAATCATATCTGTCTCTTTATTAGTAAAGAAACGATAAAATTTTGTATTGTTGGATAATGTTTTGAACATTTCCTATATCAAAAGTTGATCGGTTCAGGCACGTTATCTAAAAGCATTAATGTTCTAAATCAAACTACAGTTCTTAGTATACGGAACACACACAAGGGGAAGAGTTCAGAAATGAAAGAATCCTTCTTGAGGCATTGTAGACTAGGTCATATCAATGCGACCCGACTAGCTGAAGTTACATATAGATGCATATTTAAATTAGTTTGAATTTACATCTTATGAAACTTGCGAGTCATGTCACAGAGATAAAATGACCATAGCTCCGTTTACTAGAAACAGATAAAGAGTTAGTAAACTCTTGGGATGATACATGTTGATGTATGTAAGGTCTCCTGTCTACATATGCTAAGACCGGTTCTTTGTACTTCATTACATTCTCTGATGATCTTTCGAGATTCAGACCTTTGTTCCTGTTGAAACACAAGTCCGAACCTTTTGAGATATTCACAGAATATAAGTTAGAAGTAGAGAACCAATACGGGTATAAGTATTATGTCCTTTGATGAGATCAAGGAGGAGAATACTTGAGCACGAAATTCTTGGACTTTTCTAAAGGAGAATGAGATTCTCTCTCAGCATTACTCCTCCGTATACACCATTAAACGATGGTATATCAGGGCGGAACAATCACACCCTATATGATAAGGTGTGCTCGATGATGAGTAATACTGAGTTACCTGTTTCCTTTTGGGAGTTATGCACTTGAGAAGCTGCATACCTATTGAATAGGGTTCGAATCAAATCAGTTGCCTACCACTTCATATATGATATAGAAAGGGAAGAGCCCATGTCTTAAGTTAGTTAAGATTTGGGGTTGTCCGGCCTATGTCTAAAAGCAAAATCCGGACAATCTCGAGGCAAGGTTAGTTATGTAGAACTGGAAAGGTTCCAGCTATGCAAACTACAGAAGATGATTTGATAGAACCAAAGGATTCAGTAGATTCCAACGAACCTCAGCCTCTCCGCCGATCTAGTAGGGTTCCTCACTCACCTGAGAGATATTTCGGTTTCTCTATGACAGTGGGAGCGAGGATTGCATCATGAGATGATGACCCAACTAGTTTCGAGCTGGCCATCAGGAGTAAGACTCTGTTAGAATGGCTGGATGCTTAGCGATCTGAAATGGAATCCTTATACACCAACAAATTATGGACTTTGGTTGCTATATCGGAAGGGTTAAATCCCCATCAGGAGCAAGTATATCTTGAGAAGATTACTTGGTGTACTTGGAAAAGTTGAGACTTTCAAAGCTAGACTAGTTAAAGGTTTTCGTCATCGACCAGGCGTGTATAATGATGAAACCTTTTCAGTACCTATTCTTAAGTCCATCTAGATCCTACTTACCATGGCTACATACCATGACTACGATATCTGGTGGTTGGGTGTCATGACAGCTTTTCTAAATGATGTTTTAGAAGAGGGAGTCTATAAGTACACAGCCAGAGGGCCTCGTAGACAGTGGGAGCAGCGGAAACGTGTGCAAGATGTTTTATAGGATAAAGCAGGCATCGCGGAGTTGGAACATCTGTTTTGATGAAGTAGTCGAAGAAGTTGACATCATCAAAATGGTAGATGAACCTTGTATAAACAAAAAGGTAGTAAGGAGTATGGTGACGATCCTCGTAAAGTACGTGGATGACATACTCTTGATAAGAAAGGGGTTTCCTATGCTACGCTCGGTCAATCTCCGTTTATCACATGGATTCTCCATATAGGATCAAAGTGATACCCCCTAAATCCTTGGTTTTGGATCTATGAGATAGATCTAATTGGATGTTAGGATTCTCACTAGTTGTAGTGAAATGGTATCAGTTGATCCTAGGGAGAATCACTGGAAGTGTTCCAGAGTGATAAAGACGACTGAATGTCAGTCACAGGCATTGTCTTTACTCTCAGTGGAGGGACGGTATGTTGGAAAAGTTCCAAGCTAGATACCGTGGCAAACTAGACGATAAAGGCTCGATACATCGCTACTTAACATGCTACCAAAGAGGCTGTTTGGGTGTATATTGGTTCATGAGATGAACTACGTTCCAACCATTGTGAGACAATGGAGTTGTGGCTTATGCCAAGGAACGCCGGTCCCATCAGTGATCCAGACATATTCTAAGGCAGTGTCACCTGATCATGGAGATGGTTGATCTCCAGGGTGATCGAGGTTTGGAGAGTAGACTCAGAGGACAAACACAGAGGATCCACTCACAAAGGCCTGTTCCCAGAGAGAGACTTTTATGGGATGGTTGAGTATGAGATACTACAACCGCTGCTACCAGATGGCCCTAGTGCAAGTGGGAGATTGTTAGTTATATGTATGCCCTAGAGGCCATTACTGTACATATGATGTATATTGTAGTGGATGCTAGGACGTATATAAGGAGGACTTTCTTGCTCGACATGATAGTATGCTATCTGGTTGATCTTTACCTTAACGTGTACACTGATTGTCTCTCTGTTACATGTTGGTAAAGCCCTTAGGATGTGTACTTGACTACCTGGACTATGATGCAGATCATACTAGTGGGGACATGGTAGTCCATAAGTACATCCTTCAAAGTCCCTAGTCGTGGGTATATCGAGACGGGGCATCGATATACCAGAGTAGACTAGCGTATACCTTCTCGACCCATACAGATGGGCGATGGATGATCCCATATCCATTGGTGTTTGACATCAGAGATGATATACGGGTGCTCAGTGGAGACTGGGTACACTGGACGGACTCGCCGAGAACTCCCAGATGGTATTATACCTCACGTCAGATGGCAGTTTTCTGGTGACACTGGTACAGAGTAGTCTGTTGACCCGAGATCGTCATAGAGTCTTGTGTGGTTCCCACTGTGCTTTGATTTCCATCTTACCACGTCCAAGAGGGCGTGCAAAACGGTGGTTTTTGGGTATAGTCCCGAGTCACATGGAGGCAATGAGCGATAGGAGGGGATTCGTCTCTCCCGGTATAGGGGGTTGATGTTGCGCTGTGTTCGATTGGCTGTAACCGGAAATCCCTGGCCAGGGTTGCTGAGATTTACTTGTTAGTGTTACCAGTAGTTTCTCGAATAGTTATAGACCTCATATCGACATGACTTATCGAGCTATTGGTGTCTGACGTTTACCACCCCTAGGCGAGATATGCAACATATCAGACGATCAGACCGGACTGTACGGTAGTGTTACTGATTGGATTCACTGGAGTGTGAGCGGGCTTGCTCGTCGATCTTCAGATCGCTCAATACCCGGGTGGCCATTACGTTTAGCAGACCGCTTGTGGCTTGTAGGTGTTTGATATGATCATCACCTGCTGCCGGCGTATTGACGAGTCTTTAGAGTCCTACACAGAGGTTTCCTGGCTCAAGCAAAACGAAATAGGAGCGCATATGGGATATGTGCGGGACCGAGAATAATGCATGTATGTGATACCGTATTCTATTCTCGCGATGAATGTGTCGAATGGTTGTATGCGATATAACCTAGTTATCGAATCAAGGATTGATTCGATAAATCGATACATTGGATATTAGTCGGTTATATGCGATATGACCGGATCGTTAAATCAAGTGTTGATTTAATGGTTTAATGTAAAATTATATATTTGATATATTACTTTGCATTAACTAATATTGGTTCACTTTAAATGGATTTTGTCACTTGCATTGCACAAGTTGTACATGTGATATACTTTTGTGCACTTGATTGTGTCATGTTTGATGATACATGTTAACTTGGATTTGTGTGAAGATTAAACCATGGTTGTGAGAGTGGTTAGGGTTTTGTTTATTCTCTTATTATCTATTTATTTATTTATATATTCATTTTAGAATGTTTTAAGGATGGTGGCTTGTTTTGTTTTTATGTTGAAGCTTCTTGAAGCTTTGATCAAGTCAACCATTCTTATCTCATCCTTAACCCTAACCATTCCCACTAACCCTAGTTTAGTCTCTACACATAACCATGGTTTGATTATGATAAGTTTGGATTTTCTTCTATTTTGAATGAACTTATCATAACAATTATCATCTTCTTCTTCTTCTTCATGGAAGAAAACCTTTCTTCATCAATGGTGATTGATGAAATAAAGTGAGAAATCCAATTCTAAAGTCTACCACTTCCTATTTCTTCATCCTCTACCTCTTGCCAAGTAGTAGAGTGTGTTTCCTTCACAAGTTTTCTTGACTTTGTGAAGTTGGAGCTTGATCTAGCGATGCCTCGACGTAGATCATCTTCGGCATGGACATCGACGACCTAGCTCGCCATTTCTCCGACGAAGCCGACGCTAGAGCCCGGGAATTCATTTGGACAGTGAGGGGACTTCGTTGCGGAGCTATGGAGGTGGAGGACCGGATCTACAAAGGTTGTATTTCCGTATTCTTTTAGTTAAGTGTTAACTAGTTGCTTTTTCGCCTAGACATCTAGCCAACGATCCGTAGTTTAGGGTTTCTCGGCATCGTAAAATTTAAAATTGGCATGGTTGAAACCTTGTGAGACCTCTTGAGAGTGCCTAGGAACGCTACATGATGATGAAGGGTGATGGTTGGTGGAGTGTTGGACTTTCCTTGTGATGATTTCTTCTCATAATCTCATTGGACTCTCCCTTGCATTATTGTTCCCTCTCTCATTTTTCCATTCTCCCTACACCATATGCATAGCCGGCCAAGGGAGTAAAGGGGTTGTCCAAATGCTTGGTGGTCGGATTTTGGTTCTCCTGATGTTTGTAAAATCCTACAAGTTCCATCTCCATAAGCTCGGTTCATTTCCTCCACCATATGGCAACTCCATACAACCCTAAGAGACATATAAGTTCTACAGATTTTCTACAGCAAATCTTGGGCATGTCGGCTCACCAACTTTGTGCCTGAGTTGCCTCGGACCAGTGGTGGGAGCCCGTAAAAGAAGCCGGCGATGTGGTGCCCTTCCGGCGAGGAGGCGACGACAGGAGTTTCCTTAGGGAGATCGGAACGACGACGAGAAGACCGGAGGACTCGGATCACTCGGTATATCTCTCTACCCCTCTCTAGATAGTAGAACTAGATTAATGGCACGATCCGGGTTTATAGTGCGCGGTGGTGCCGGTTATAAAGTTAAAGTAAATCACCGCTTCCGTATTCCGGCGTCGGATTGACGGCCGGGGCGCCGCCGTGCAATTACAGGTTTCCAGAGTTATCTCAGGTGTTCTGGGCTACACTCCGACATGACTTGTACCGCTAATAGGGGACTGACGTTTACCGCCCCCTAGGCCCGCCATGCAATGTTCTTAGACGAACAGACCGGACTGTACGAGTAGGAGTTCAGATGGGTTTCACCTCGTCAGTCTTCTTATCGGTATCTACCTGGGGGCCTTTACGCACAGCTAGTGCCGCTTGCGGTCTGTAGTTAAACCCACAGCCAGCGTAGTGTCGAGTCTTTAGAGTCCCACACAGAGGGTCATTCTCGTTTGGGCAAAACAGAGTAGAGGTCGCATGGTTTTGCGACAGGGTTCGTTCACATCCACGCACTTGTGCACGTTTGGCGTCCGGACAGACATTACTAGCGGGCTCTGGTTTGAGCCAGATCCTAGTATATGTTTTGGGGTTAGTTTTATCTCATAGTATTCTTGTTCCTCGGAACACGAATGCTGGTGTGTATGCACAGTTGATTGAGGCGGAGGAAGAGGATTTTCATTAGGGTTTCGGAACGGGTGTGTATGCACAGTTGACAGTTGTCTTTTTCCAAACCCTAATGGATATGTGAAATATCAATTAATTATATTAATTAAATGAAATTGTGTCATGGTTAGGGTTGTTGACTTGTTGACCAAAGTTGACTAGTTGACCATGTTTGAAACATTGACCATCATCATTACTTTTAAAGATGCTTATTGATCTTTGCAAAAAAACATTTAATGTGATATGATAATGGTCTCTTGAAAACAACCATCACCTTTTTCATTTTGGATTAATATTATTAATTAGATAATTCACATATATTGTTATGGTTGTAAAAACTATTCTCATTCTATCATAACCATTCTCTCTCTTCTTTTCATCTTCCTCCTCCTCTAGTTCAAGGAGAATCATTCTCATGAGTTGAGAAACCTTTCCTTGGAGATAAAACACCCAAAGCCACTCTCTACTCACCCTAAGGTTGAAAGTCTAGCAAGCCGGACACTTTAGTTCTCTCAAGATCGAGAAAGGAGCTCAAGGTAGAAACCCTCATGTGGATCCATCTTCGACAAGAGAAGGCAACGAGGAAAGCACCATCCGACCACTACAAAGAGTCCAAGAAGAAGGAGTTCAAGTGAGGTATAACCCCTAACCGAGTAGATAAATCTTTAGTTAGGTTGCTAGTTTGTTGTTTAGCCAAGATCCGTATTTTGTAGTAAATGTTACCTAAACCCTAAAAATCGTTTTTCACCGTTTCCACAAGCCCGAAAGAACCGGGAGAGGTAACGTGGACTTACAGTGGTATCAGAGCCTAACTAAACACACCCTAGCATGTTAGCAAAGTATATAGAATTTCGACAGGACAAAAAACCGTGAAACACCCCGGAAAATCCTAGTTTCTGCCGATTTTTATATCTGCTCTAAAAATAATAAATCATGTCTTAAAACTCAGCTCAGGCTTTTTAATGAACAGGAAAGAAAAACGATCCAGCGAACCGACCAACTCACCGCGGTTCTGCGACCAAGTTGACTCGGCCGTGGATCGTTTCTCCTGCAGTTTGTTTCTGGTGGTGTTTTGTGATTTTTGAGATGGTTTGTTTCTGCCCAGAATTTCCAGAGAACAAATTTGTTTTTGGGGTGCTTACAAATCCGTATTTTGGTCGATTTTCTGTAGACTTTGGCGAATGGTTGTATCTGTAATGTTATATATGTATTGAACGTCTACTAATTGCTATACGTCGATTAGTGGGAGTTATACATATCTGTGATCTGTAATGTTGATGGTTTGTGTATATGAATTCATTGGATTGTCGCGGATGAATAGCCGGGGTTGTGAGATGAGAGTTTTCTTATTCTTTCTATTCTTGTAATATGTAAATTGATGTAATATTATTTGAATGGCCGCACAACCGGGTCGAGGTTGTAGCCGTCATTGTATAATTTCTTTTTACTGTTTTTGCTCCTAGGATAGACCCAAAGTGGGGTGCACAAACTACCGGGTATCTCGAAGTGCCGAGTGGCCTACTCACGTCGTTGAAAGAGGTTGCTTCACTTCGGATACTTGCCGGGTAGTTTGCCGCACCCGTAGGGGTCTAGGGTGTGGTTTGGCTATTTATCGCGACCGTGTAATCCACTCTTCGTTACAGGCTCGTACGAATTGCGGATTCCTAGTATATCCAATGTATGCATCTGTGATCTGGAATGGCTATCATTGCATGTGACGAATGTTTATATATATCTATATGATATCTATTTAGGCGTTGCTTATGTTTTGCATCCGCGCTAGTCCAACCCCCGCTCTGTCGTTAGTTAAGTAACCTAACGGGTGATGACGGGACCCCGTGGCGAATGCGGATGGCATAAGCTTACGTCATATTTTCGTTGTTTTCTGCAACGGTAGGATTAATTGATGGGACGCATTGGAATTAATGCAAGAAAAAAAATAAACCAAGTAAAAGTCGTTGGAACACTTTGAAAACCACTCGGTTCTTTTCAAAACCAAACTTTTAAATGCGGAGCTTGAACCACTCCATTTGAAATCTATCTCGTTCCATCGATTATATCAAGTTCACTACGTTCACGGTTTCGCCAAAACCATTCGTAGCCCTCCATCGTTTCACATGAATGGTCAATAAGTATTCAAGCTATGTATGTTGGCCAAAGTCAAGGAATAGTGATTGGTAGCTATTGGGTATTCTTGTGCAGCATAGATAGATGCGTTGGTTTGGGACAGTCATTCTACCATGTTGGCCAAAGGCAAGGGTATGTGCGGGTGGGCTCAAATTAACCTGAAGAATGACGGGTAGAACTTGACATGCGACTTATGATATATTGGCCAAAGTCAAGGTCATAAGAGCATGGGGCAAAAATCCACATCGGGAGTTTCAAAAAAACTGAAACTTGCTAGCCCTGCATACCATTTGGAGTGTGATGATTCTGGTAGGATTCCTTCAGTTTTGTCACGCGATGATATTTGGATCCCGATCCTACTGTGAGTATATGCTACTCCTCTGGAACTTTCTCACTTAATGATCAATGCAATAAACCAAGTAGGTGTCTAGAAAGGTGTTAGCGGGGCTACGCCCACAGGGAAAAGAGGTTATTTAATTAAGGAACTTCGCGAAAGCGTTGGAAAACCTCCCTCGAAGTACCGACACTGGCCTGGCTGAACGGTTAAGCAAGTATTGTACGGTGAGATTTATCCCGACTAGTTCTTCATTTATGGTTTGAGGAGGGATTCGAGAGACAGTGGGAGCCATCCTGTTTAGACAAATTAAAGACCACTCTAAACTTGCAAGAGCATCATGCTAAAGTGTTTCTTCTCTCTCTCCTAATTGCAGCGACCAAACTTCATGACTGGACTTATGTTACTACTAGATAAAAACATACTGACAGGGCCAAACTACAAAGATTGGCTTAGGAATGTCAAAATGTAAATCACTTACGACAAGTTGCGGTATCTTCTTACCACCAAAGCTCCCCCTGTCCCAGGTCCCAAAACCAGCGTCGCGGATAGGGAAATCCGTAAGACCTGGGAAATCGACTGCGCAAAAGCCAAGTGCCTCGTGCTTGCCTCTATGGACAACGAACATCAGAGGAGGCACGAGAATATGGACCTCGAATCCATATTTCTCCATACAAAAGAACTGTATGGAGAGCAATCTCGTATCGCCAAATACGGAGTGTCGAAGAAGTTGTTTTCGGCAAGATTGGCCGTCAGATCATCGGTAGCGGAACACGTGCTTAAGATGATTGGCTACATAGAGGAGCTCGCGGACCTTGGGACCACGTTAGAGAATGAGATCTATACGGACTTGATTCTTCATTCCCTTCCTTCCACTTACGCTCAGTTCATCCTGAATTTAAACTTGCAAGAAAAGGAAGTTGAACTTTCAGAGCTCCTCAACATGCTCAGGAGTGCAGAGGGCACCCTACAGAAAGGTAGGGAAACATCCACTTTGTTTGTAGGAGGATCTTCCTCTTCTAGGTCCAAGGAGAAGGCCAAGGGAAAGAAGAAGAAAACCCCCGCCAAACAAAGGGGCAGTGTTAGTAAGGTGGATACGAAAGGAAAGGCAAAAGCAACAAAGGTAGCGGGAAAGCTTGTGGATAAGGAAGAATGCTTTTACTGTCACAAGAGTGGACACTGGAAGAAAGATTGCAGGGCTTGGAAAGCCAGAATACAGGATCTGAAGCAGGTTGCGGCTTCCGCTTCAGGTGTGTATGTTATTGAAAACTGTCTATCAATAAACTCTACGTCCTGGGTATTGGATACCGGTTCAGGATCTCATATCTGTAATTCTTTGCAAGCGTTGAGAAAGCGTAGGTTTTTGAAAGCAGGTGACATGACCATCAAAGTTGCAAACGGAGATAGCATGGATGCTGAGGCCGTGGGGGACTATCACCTGGGAAAGTCAAATGGACAAGTTTTGGTTTTACGTAATTGCTTTTTTGTACCCAATGCAACTTGTAATATCATTTCTGTATCTTTGATTTCTAAAGAAGGTTATGAATTTGCGTTTGTAAGTAATGTTGTAAACATTCACCTTAATCAACTTCCGATTGGGTCTGGTACATTAAGTAATGGTATATACGTATTAAACCAACCACAGATTTTCAATGTCCAGAATACACACAAAAGAAAGTCTCCGGAAATAAATCAGACTTTTTTATGGCATTGTAGACTGGGTCACATCAATGAGAGAAGGTTGACGAAGTTACATACAGAAGGATATTTGGATCCGTTCGAATATCGATCATATGCAACTTGTCAATCCTGTCTCAAAGGAAAGATGACAAAGACTCCGTTCACTGGACACGGAGTGAGAGCGAGCGAGCTCTTGGGACTCGTACACAGCGACGTGTGCGGTCCAATGTTTACGTATGCACGAAGCGGTTATTCTTACTTCATTACTTTTACGGATGACTTTTCAAGGTATGGTTATGTCTTCTTAATGAAATATAAATCCGAAGCTTTTAGAAAATTCCAGGAATATAAGAATGAAGTAGAAAAACAAACAGGCCAAAGAATCAAAACACTGAGATCTGATCGAGGTGGTGAATACTTAAGTGCCGAGTTCCTGGATTACTTAAAAGAGAATGGAATTCACTCTCAGCATACTCCTCCATACACTCTGCAACATAACGGTGTATCGGAGAGACGGAACCGAACCCTATTGGATATGGTACGGTCCATGATGAGTAACGCTGAGTTACCGCGATCATTCTGGGGATATGCACTAGAATCAGCTGCATACCTTTTGAACCGAGTTCCAACTAAGACTGTGCCTACTACACTATATCAAATGTGGTGTGGGAAGAGACCCTATCTTAATCACATTAAGACATGGGGATGTCCAGCTTTTGTCAAAAAGCATCATGCGGACAAGCTCCAGGCACGCTCAGTACAGTGCAAGTTTGTGGGATATCCAAAGAACTCCAAGGGATATTTCTTCTATTGCGAAGAGGAACAAAAGGTTTTTGTTTCTCGGCATCCCCACTTCTTGGAAACTCAATTTTTGGAGAATCAGATAAGTGGGAGCGCAATAGAACTGGAAGAAATTCCAGAACCACGAACTATTACTGAAAGCTTAGTAGAACCAGAGGGTTCGAAAGATCAGGACATTCCTATGCCGCTCCGCAGAAGTATTATGCAGTCTCATCCGCCCGAGTGATACTACGGTTTTCTCATAAACGGGGATAGAGAGGATTGCATCATTGATAGTCATGAGCTGACCAGCTTCCAGCAGGCCATACAGAGCATAGACTCGGTAAAATGGCTGGATGCAATGCGGACCGAAATGGAGTCCATGTATACCAACAAAGTATGGACGTTGGACATTGCTCCAGATGGGGTAAAACCCGTAGGATGCAAGTGGATCTTCAAAAGGAAGATTGGTGTAGATGGACAGGTTGAGACCTATAAAGCTAGACTTATTGCAAAGGGTTTCCGTCAAAGAGCTTGCTTGGACTATGACGAAACCTTTTCTCCAGTGGCTATGCTGAAATCCATTCGGATCCTTCTTGCCATTGCTGCCTTCCACGATTATGAGATCTGGCAAATGGACGTAAAGACCGCTTTTCTAAATGGAAATTTAGAGTAGTGTGTCTATATGGACCAGCCAGAGGGTTTCATTCAGAGTGGGAGCAGCGGAAAGGTGTGCAAGTTGCTTAAGTCCATCTATGGCCTAAAGCAGGCATCGCGGAGTTGGAACATCTGTTTTGATGAGACGGTCAAAGAATTTGGCTTTATCAAAAATCCAGATGAACAATGCATCTATAGTAGATTTGTAGCGAGAACTGTAGTATTCCTCGTGTTATACGTGGATGACATTCTCTTGATAGGAAATGACATTCCTATGCTACAATCTTTCAAAGGGTTCTTGTCACAAATGTTCTCCATGAAAGACCTGGGTGATGCCTCATACATTCTGGGGATCTGGATCTTTCGTGACAGATCCAAGAGGATACTGGGACTCTCACAGTCCAGGTACATCGACACCATACTGAAAAGATTCAGTATGGAAGATTCTAAGCGCGGTAATCTACCGGCTTGTCATGGGATCACCCTCTCCATAGAGATGTCTCCCAAGACTGATTTGGAAAGGGATCGCATGTCTATTATACCCTACGCTTCTGCGGTAGGCTCTATAATGTATGCGATGTTGTGTACCAGACCAGATGTAGCTTATGCACTGAGTGTGGTAAGCCGGTATCAGTCAAACCCTGGGGAGAAACACTGGATAGCAGTACAGAACATTCTCAAGTACCTGAGAAGGACTAAGGAGATGTTCTTGGTGTAGGGCGGAAAAGACCTCCAGATCGAGGCCTTTGCTGACTCCAGCTTCCAGAGTGACAAGGATGATTCTAAGTCCATGTCGGGTTATGTCTTTACCCTCTATGGAGGGGCGGTGTGTTGGAAGAGTTCCAAACAGGAAACCGTTGCTGACTCGACGATGGAAGCGGAATATATCGCTGTTGCAGATGCCGCAAAAGAAGCCGTCTGGATAAGGAAGTTCCTAACAGAACTTCAGGTGGTTCCGTCCATTGTTGATCCAGTACCTCTGTATTGCGACAACAACAGGGCTATAGCTTTAGCGAAGGAACCCAGGTCCCATCAGAAGTCCAGACACATCTTGAGGCGGTATCACCTGACCAGGGAGATCGTGGGTCGCTAAGAGATCGAGGTTCGGAGAGTTGCTACGGAAGATAACACTGTTGATCGATTCACGAAGGCCTTACCCCAGACTCAGTTCGAGCGGCTGATCGAGATGATAGGTCTTCGATACGCCAGTACATGGCCTTAGTGCAAGTGGGAGATTATTAGTGTATATGCCCTAGAGGCCATTACTGTATCATACTAGAATGTATATTACTTAATGGAAGCTTGGGATATTCACCTTGTTTTGACAATCTTTCTCAAAATGGTAGTATGCTACTTGGTTTGTTTCTGCTTTAATGTGTGCATGTGTTTCTTTTAGCATATCGCCTTTGCACATTAGTGGAGCCCATATGATCTTTGCTTGATTACCAGCGTTGTGATGGCAGTCACACTCGTGGGGGCTGGGTAATCTATAAGCACATCCATATGCAGGTCCTTAGTTGCAGGACTATCGAGACAGAGCATCGATACTCCGGAGTAGACTGGCGTATGCGCTTCTTATCCCAGCTTGGGAGACGGTCTGTCCCACAGCCGTCAGTACGTCGTACTTGAGATAGTATGCGGGTGCTCGTTAGGTTACGAGTACACTGGACAGGACTCGTCGGGAACTGTTGGTTGGTATTATACCTATCGTCAGTTATCAGTTCCCAGGTGACATGAGAACAGCTTAGTCCGTTGACTTGACACTGTCACTTCGCCTCGAGTGTGTTCCCACTGTACTTTGATTACTACCCTACCACGGCTCAAAGGAGTCGTGCAAACAGGTAGTTTTTGGGTGCAGTCCCGAAGCACTTGGAGGCAGTGACAGTTAGACAGGATTCGTCTCTCCCGGTATAGGGGGTTGATATCGCGCTATGTCTAGGAGAGCCATTACACAAAGTCCCTGGCCAGGGCAAGCGAGATAGACTGGTAGGTTTCCAGTGTTATCTCAGGTGTTCTGGGCTACACTCTGACACGACTTGTACCGCTAGTAGGGGACCGACGTTTACCGCCCCCTAGGCCCGCCATGCGATGTTCTTAGACGAACATACCGGACTGTATGAAGACTGCCACATACAGGCTTAGTAGGAGTTCAGATGGGTTTCACCTCGTTAGTCTTCTTATCGGCATCTACCTGGGGGTCGTTACGCACAGCTAGTGCCGCTGGTGGTCTGTGGTTAAACCCACTGCCAGCGTAGTGTCGAGTCATTAGAGTCCCACACTGAGGGTCATTCGCCTTTGGGCAAAACAGAGTAGAGGTCGCATGGTTTTGCGACAGGGTTCGTTCACATCCGCGCACTTGTGAACGTTTGGCGTCCGGACAGACATTACTAGCGGGCTCTGGTTTGAGCTAGATCTTAGTATATGTTTTGGGGTTAGTTTTATCTCATAGTATTCATGTTCCTCAGAACACGAATGCGGGTGTGTATGCACAGTTGATTGAGGCGGAGGAAGAGGATTTTCAATAGGGTTTCGAAACGGGTGTGTATGCACAGTTGACAGTTGTCTTTTTCCAAACCCTAATGGATATATGAAATATCAATTAATTATATTAATTAAATGAAATTGTATCATGGTTAGGGTTGTTGACTTGTTGACCAAAGTTGACTAGTTGACCATGTTTGAAACATTGACCATCATCATTACTTTTGAAGATCCTCTTTGATCTTTGCAAAAAACATTTAATGTGATATGATAATGATCTCTTCAAACCAACCATCACTTTTTTCATTTTGGATTAATATTATTAATTAGATAATTCACATATATTGTTATGGTTGTAAAAACTATTCTCATTCTATCATAACCATTCTCTCTCTTCTTTTCATTTTCCTCCTCCTCTAGTTCAAGGAGAATCATTCTCATGAGTTGAGAAACCTTTCGTTGGAGATAAAACACCCAAAGCCACTCTCTACTCATCCTAAGGTTGAAGGTCTAGCAAGCCGGACACTTTAGTTCTCTTAAGATCGAGAAAGGAGCTCAAGGTAGAAACCCTCATGTGGATCCATCTTCGACAAGAGAAGGCAACGAGGAAAGCACCATCCGACCACTACAAAGAGTCCAAGAAGAAGGAGTTCATGTAAGGTATAACCCCTAACCGAGTAGATAAATCTCTAGTTAGGTGTCTAGTGTGTTGTTTAGCCAAGATTCGTATTTTGTAGTCCAAGTTACCTAAACCCTAAAAATCGTTTTTCACCGTTTCCGCAAGCCCGAAAGAACCGGGAGAGGTAACGTGGACTTACAATCACGACCGCGGAATCCGTGTTTTATACAGGCTTAAAATAAAACACGGAAATCCTAGTATATCCATTATTTCATATGTTGTTCTTCTGCTGCGTTATCTGTGATGTGATCATTTGAAATGTTGAGATAGATACAAGATATAGTATATATGATATATTATATAGACGTTGCTTATGTCTTACACCCACGCTAGCACTGCCCCGCTCTGGCGTTAATTACCTAACCTAACGGTGCACGAGAGGACATCAAGGCGAATGCGGATGGAATAAGCGTACGTTGTATTTATCTATGATGTTTAGGTTACTTAAAATGATGGGACTTCATTAATGAGATTAATGAAATAAAAGAAACCTAAAGATATTGTGGAATCGAATTTTTAAAACAGGTAGCTCTAGTTGTCGCTTTGCATAGCGGCATTCCTTGTAGAATATCTAGTACCTTATTCGATAAGGAAAGAGTCGAGATCCCTTTACCGAGAGTGACCTCTTTAGCAATAACTGGCAGATGCTACAACCCTCGGTTTGTCTTTTGATTGCTTTTATAGTTTTTGCTTTGTACAGTGGTGTTTGTGAAATATCCTGCACCTTATTCGATATGGAAAGAGCCGACAATTCCTTCACCGGGAGTGACCTCTTTAGCAAAACTAGTAAAAGCCTAAAAAACACTCCATTTAAATCATTTGATTCTGTTAGTTATATGTATGCCCTAGAGGCCATTACTGTACATTGGATGTATATTGTAGTGGATGCTGGGACATATATAGATTGGACTTTCTTGCTCGACATTATAGTACGCTATCTGGTTGCTCTTTATCTTAACATGTATACTTTACGTCTCTCTGATTACATGTTGATAAAGCCCTTAGGATGTGTACTCGACTTCCAGGACTATGATGAAGATCATACTAGTGGGGCCTGGGTAGTCAATGAGTACATCCTTCATTGTTCCTAGTCATGGGAATATCGAGACGGGTCATCGATATTCCAGAGTAGACTAGCGTATATCTTCTCGACCCATGTGATGGGCGATGGATGATCCCATATCCATTGGTGTTTGACATCGGAGATGGTATGCGGGTGCTCAGTGGAGACTGGGTACACTGAACGGACTCACCGAGAACTCGTAGATGGTATTATACCTCACGTCAGATGGCAGTTCTCTGGTGACACTGGTACAGCTTAGTCTGTTGACCCGAGATCGTCATAGAGTCTTGTGTGTCTCCCACTGTGCTTTGATTTCCACCCTACCACGGCTCTACTGAGTCATGCAAACAGGTGGTTTTTGGGTACAGTCCCGATTCACATGGAGGCAATGAGCGATAGGAGGGGATTCGTCTCTCCCGGTATTGGGGGTTGATGTTGCGCTATGCTCGACTGGCCATAACAGGAAATTCCTGGCCAGGGTTGCAGTGACCTACTGGTAAGTGTTATCAGTAGTTTCACACATGTCATGGACTTCACGTCGGCATGACTTATCGAGCTACTGGGGTCTGACGTTTACCACCCCTAGGCGAGATATGCGACATGTCAGACGAACAGACCGGACTGTACGGTAAGTGTTACTGGTTGGATTCACAGGAGTGTGAGCGGGCTTGCTCGTCGATCTTCTGATCGCTCAATACCCGGGTGGCCGTTACGTTTAGCAGACCGCTTGCGGCTTGTGTATGTTTGATATGATCATCATCTGCTGCCGGCGTATTGACGAGTCTTTAGAGTCCTACACAGAGGTTTCCTAGCTCAAGCGAAACGAAATAGGAGCGCATATGAGATATGTGCGGGACCGAGAATAATGCGTGTATGTGATACCGTATTTCATTCTCGCGATGAATGTGTCGAATGGTTGTATGCGATATAACCTAGTTATCGAATCAAGGATTGATTCGATAAGCCGATACATTGGATACTAGACGGTTATATGCGACATGACCGGATCATTGAATCAAGTGTTGATTTAATGATTTAATGTATAATTATATATTTGATATATTACTTTGCATTAACTAGTATTTGTTCACTTTAAAAGGATTTTCTCACTTGAAGTGCACATTGTGTATATGATATATTTTTGTGCACAAGATTGTATCATGTTTGATGATACTTGCTCATTTCGGTTTGTGTAAAGATTAAACCATGTTTAGTGAATGGTTAGGGTTTCTTTTCTCTTATTTATTTATCCATTTATTATTGTTTTGGAAAAGATAAAGAGAAAAAGAAATGGTTGCTTAGTTTGTTTTTTCTTTGAAGCTTCTTGAAGTTTTGAACAAGTCCACCATTCTTGTCTCTTCTCTAACCCTAACCACTAATCTAACCTTTGTTAAATCTCTACACTAAACTATGGTTGAAGTCATGATAAGTATTCTTTTTATTTTTCCTTTTAAAATAACTTATCATATATCTTCTTCTTCTTCTTCATCTTCAACAAAAATGAAGAAGCTTGTCTTCATCAATGGAAAGTTTAGCATATGAGTGAGAAATCCAATTCTAAAGTGAACCCACCTCCTATTTCTTCATCCTCTACCTCTTTCCAAGTAGTATAGGGTGTTTCCTTCACAAGTTTTCTTGACTTGGTGAAGTTGGAGCTTGATCTAGCGATGCCTCGACGTAGATCATCTTCGGCATCGTCGTCGATGACCTAGTCCGCTTTTTCTCCGATGAAGCCGACGCTAGAGCCCAAGATCCGATTTGTATAGTGAGGAGACTTCATCGCAGAGCCATAAAGGTGGAGAACCGGATCTACAAAGGTTGTAGCCACTTTCCTTTAGCATTTAATTCGTTTACATGCTTGCATCGCCTCATTATCTAGTTAACGATCCGTATTAGGGTTTGTAGGCACTTGTAAAATTTTAATTGGCCATGTTTGATGCCTTATGAGACTCCATTAGAATGCCTAGAAACCCTACAGTGGTATCAGAGCCTAGCTAGAGCCTTAGGCGATGCGTAGACGGAATTAGAAGTCCGATTGAACCGAAACCCCAATCGCATTTTGCTCTCTGGACTTTTTTGAAAAACGTGGTTTTTTCCAGATTAAAAATATTCAGAAAACTCAGTAGAAGATTCTAAGAATTACTGTATAAAACGGGGCCCCTAACTCCACCAAAGCGCGGCGGAACCGTGGCATTAGCATGCTAATGCGGCGGTTCCGCGGCCCTTTAGCCTCTTCATGCAATAAATTTTGCACAGTAATTCCTAGTTTGCAGTGCTGGTTTTCCTGGGAATGTTTAATAATTTTTCAAGAGTTGAATTTTCTGGGTTGTATTGGGGACTCGGTGTATCGATCGGATTGTCTAATTTTGTCAGTGTGTTTTTCCGGGTATTTTTAGAATGTGTTAAAAAGTTCGACCGGATATAAATACCCACTTTTTCCCCTGCCGGGAAATTTCCAATTGTTGGATTTTTCCGTAGTTTAACGACGTTCTAAGTTGTGCAAGTGACGCGATGGACCCTCTAGAAGACAACAAACCTTAACTCGATTATGTGACCGTCTTGAACTGCCCTTTGAACCTTCGGGTTTGGGGCAGTACGGCGTGCCACATGTGAGGCGTTGGCCTGACCCTTCTACGGCTGGACCGTTGGTACTGAGGCACGAACTGAATGTTGTTAGACTTATTTCATGTGTTGAGCTGTTTCGGGAAAACTTGGGTGTTCGATTGTTCGATCGGAAAGTTTAACATTTTCTATTTATCCGGAATGTGATACAATAATTGGAATTCACCAGTAGTTATGAGATAACGGAATGAATGTTATAAACATAGCAGTTTAGTCTCACTTGATCGGTTGCCACGGAGTTTTGATGTGATCAAAAGTCCGTCACAATCACATAGCGTACGCGGATACTCGCCGGGTAAACTTAATAGACAGCCTCACTCCATAGCCCCGACCAAGTGACTGTAGGAGAACCCCGTCGCCGAAAGCATCCGTTCGGGTGCTCGCGGTAGCGGTGTTCCGCCTTGGTGCACTTCGTCGCCGGTATCGGGGGTGCGACCGTCTACTAAAGTTTGCGACGAGCATTCGATCAAAATGTCGGGAATCTTGTTGAATTGCCCGACTTGATATTGAAAAGTGTTTTCGATTTTGAGACTAAAATGCGGGGTTTATAATTTTTACGCATGCGATGTCTAAAGAATTCATTTGGTCAGGCATGTGATGTCTGAGGTGGTTGCGGATTCCAACTGTTGTAGTTTTACACTTTCTTTTCTGTGACCGTAAGTGTAATGTGTGATATCGCCGGTTTCGTTGCTATATGTCAACGACAATTGGGATGCGCATATTTACTTACGTTGATGACATGCGATGTTATGTGTTGCTGGATATGTTATATTGGATCGTCGTGGTAGAATAGCCGGGGTTTTTTTTTATGTGAGATGAGTGTTTTTCATTTTCATTCATGTAAAAACTTGTATGTAATATTCTTTTATTAGGGCACTTCCAGGTTGCGGAAGATGTCACCGTTGATGTATATTATTTACTTTTCTGCACTAGGATAGACCCAAGGAGGGGAGCACAAGTAACCGGGTTCTGGGGTCCAGAGGGAGACCATCTCGAGGAGTCGAGTCCGGGTCTCCTAACCCTAGAATTGGTAGGGTTGCTTGCCGCTCTCGTAGGGGTCTAGGGGGAGTGGGATTGGCTATTCATCACGACCGTGGAATCCGTGTTTTATACTGGCTCGTATTCAAAACACGGACGTCCTAGTATATCCAATATTTCATATGATATTTTCTGCTGCGTTATCTGTGATGTGATCATGTGATGTTCTGTGACAGATATTATATATAGTATATATGATATATTATATAAACGTTGCTTATGTTTTACACCCGCGCTAGCCCTGCCCCGCTCTGCCGTTAGTTACCTAACCTAACGGTGCAGACGGGACATCGAGGCGAATGCGGATGGCATAAGCGTACGTTATATTTATCTGTGATGTTTAGGTGGACTTAAATGATGGGATATTCATTAATGAGATTAATGAAAGAAAATAAACCTAATTGATGTTGTGGAATCGAATTTCAAAATAAAAACAGGTAGCTACAGTTCTTGTTTTGCATCGCGTTGTTCATTGTAGAACATCCTGCACCTTATTCGATACGGAAAGGACCGAGATCCCTTCACCGGGAGTGACTCCTTTAGCAATAACTGGCAGATGCTACACACTCGGTTTTTTTTCTGATTGCTTCTATAGTTTCTTCTTTGCACAGTGATATATATGATATATCCCGCACCTCATTCGACGAGGAAAGGGCCGACGATCCCTTCACCGGGAGTGACCCCTTTAGCAAAACTAGAAAAGCTTCAAAAACATTCCATTTAAAAACCATTTGATTCCGCAACGAGATCAAGTTCAAAGCGTTAAAGGTTTTCACAAAAACCATTCGCAACCCTCCGTCATTTTAGGAAGTAGAGTACTTAGTATTCGTGCTGTGTTTGTTGACCATAGTCAAGGCACTGTGTACGGTAGCTAAGTGATGTCTTCCTACACCGCATATGATGCGATTAGTTAGGACAGTAGCGTGACTTTGTTGACCTTAGTTAAGGGTCATGTGGGTGGGTCTAATTAATCACGAAATGACGGGTAGAACTTGACTAGTACTTATGATTTGTTGACCATAGTTAAGGTCATGGGTGCTAGGGGTAAAAATCTTTATCGGGAGTTTCAAGTGTTGAAATTTGCAATGAGATTGCATACCTTCTATATGATAGTTGGATCCCGATACCCACTGCGAGTAATTGTTACTTCTGGGAGTGTTTTGCACTTTGCAATTAGCCGATCAAGTAGGTGTCTAGAAAGGTGTCAACGGGGTTACGCCTCAGGGAAAACGAGGTTTACTGTAATTAGGTCCGTGCGAAAGCACGGGGAACCTCCCTCAAAGTACCGACACTGGCCTGGCTGAAAGATTGGCGAACTTGTAGAGTGTAATTAATCACGGCTAGTCTTTCCTTTTAAGGTTTGAAGGAAGATTTGATAAAAACAGTGGGAGCCATCCTGATTAGATAAAATATATAATCTGATCTTGCAAGAGCGCACGCTGAGTGTTTTCTTCTCTCTCTCTCCAGGTAGAGACCATATCACGCCTTAATCAAGATAATAATATGGATGTATTGACCGAACCCGCTTGTTATACTGAGCTGGGGAACGTTGGTCCCGCTCCAACTTATAATTGTTATAAGATAGAGTAGGAAATAAGGGGAATACCAGAATTCCTATGCCGCCCAAACGAAGAAAGTGCATATGATGCATCTCCTTCGGGTGTGTTCATTATAAAGAACTGTTTCTCAGTATCCTCTGAATCCAGGGTATATGATACCGGATCAGGATCCCAGATATGTAATCTGTTACATAGGGCTACAACAGGGTACAAAAACTGAGAAAGGGTGATAAGTTTCATGAGACAGAAAACGGGGCAAGTGTTGCAGCCAAGTCTGTTGGTCACTGTCACCCTGTATTACCAATACATTGATTCTGAACAAATGCTATTAGATACCGAACCTGATATACAAAATCATATCACTCTCTTTATTTAGTAAAGAAATGTTAAAATTTTGTATTGATGGATAATGTTTTGAACATTTCCTATATCAAAAGTTGATCGGTTCAGGCACGTTATCTAAAAGCATTGACGTTCTAAATCAAACTACAGTTCCTTGTATACTGAACACGCACAAGAAGAAGAGTTCGGAAATAAACGAATCCTTCTTGAGGCATTGTAGACTA
Organism: Agapanthus africanus; assembly: GCA_030015575.1. Taxonomy (NCBI): domain Eukaryota; kingdom Viridiplantae; phylum Streptophyta; class Magnoliopsida; order Asparagales; family Amaryllidaceae; genus Agapanthus; species Agapanthus africanus. Next base: position 407,131,008 of record CM057340.1, read on the forward strand.
GGTCACATCAATGCGACCCGACTAGCTGAAGTTACATTTTAGCTGCATATTTAAATCAGTTTGAATTTACATCTTATGAAAATTGCCAGTCATGTCACAAAGATTAGATGACCATAGCCCTGTTTATTGGAAACGGAGAAAGAGTTAATCAACTCTTGGGATGATACATGTTGATGTATAAAGGTCCCCTGTCTACACATGCCAAGACCGGTTCTTTGTACTTCATTGCATTCTCTGATGATCTCTCAAGATTCAGACATATGTTCCTGTTGAAACACAAGTCCGAACCTTTTGAGATATTCACAGAATATAAGTTAGAAGTAGAGAACCAAAAACCGGGTATAAGTATTATGTCCTATGATAAGATCAGGGAGGAGAATACTTGAGCATGGAATTCTTGGATATTCTAAAAGAAAATGAGATTCTCTCTCAGTATTACTCCTCCGAATACACCATAGCACGATGGTATATCGGGGCGGAGCAATAATACCCTATATGATAAGGTGTGCTCTATGATGAGTACTACTGAGTTACTTATTTTCTTTTGGGAGTTATGCACTTGAGAAGCTGCATACCTATTGAATTAGGTTCGAATCAAATCAGTGCCTACCACTCCATATAAGATATGGTGTGGGAAGATCCTATCTCTTAAGTAAGTTAAGATTTGGGATTGTCCGGCCTATGTCAAAAGCAAAATCCGGACGAGATCGAGGCAAGGTCAGTTCTGTAGAACTGGAAAGGTTCCAGCTGTACAAAACTGCTAATGATTTGACAGAACCAAAGGTTCAATAATCCCCGACGAACCTTAGCCTCTCCGCCGATCTGGTAAGGTTCCTCACCTGCATGAGAGACACTTCGGTTTCTCGATGACAGTGGGAGCGAGGATTGCATCATGAGATGATGACCCAACTAGTTTCGAGCTGGCCATCGGGGGTAGAACTCTGTAAGAATGGCTGGATGCTTAGTGATCTGAGATGGAATCCTTATACACCAATAAAGTATGGACTTTGGTTGCTATATCTGAAGGGTTAAATCCCCATCAGGAGCAAGTATATCTTGAGAAGATTACTTGGTGTAGATGGAAAAGTTGAGACTTTCAAAGCTAGACTTGTTAAAGGTTTTCGTCATCAACCAGGCGTGGATAATGATGAAACCTTTTCCAGTACCTATGTTTAAGTCCATCCAGATCCTACTTGTCACGGCTACATACCATGACTACGATATCTGGTGGTTGGGTGTCATGACTACTTTTCTAAATGATGTTTTAGAAGAGTGCGTCTATAAGTACACAGCCAGAGGGCCTCGTAGACAATGGGAGCAGCGGAAACGTGTGCAAGATGCTTTATAGGATAAAGCAGGCATCGCGGAGTTGGAACATCTGTTTTGATGGATTAGTCAAAGAAGTTGACATCATCAAAATGGTAGATGAACCTTGTATAAACAAAAAAGTAGTAGGGAGTATGGTGACGATCCTCGTAGAGTACGTGGATGACATACTCTTGTTAGAGAAGGAGTTTCCTATACTACGCTCGATCAATCTCCGCTTATCACAATGATTTTCCATATAGGATCAAAGTGATACCTACTAAATCCTAAGCTTTGGATCTATGAGATAGATCTAACTGGATGTTAGGATACTCACTAGTTGTAGTAAGATGGTATCAATCGATCCTGGGGAGAATCACTGGAAGGGTTCCAGAGTGATAAAGACGACTGAATGTCAGTCACAGGCATTGTCTTTACCCTCAGTAAAGGGACGGTATGTTGGAAGATTTCCAAGCTAGATACCGTGACAAACTAGAAGATAAAGGCTGGTAACATCGCTATTAAAGATACTACCAAAGAGGCAGTTTGGGTGTATATTGGTTCATAGGATGAACTAGGTTCCTACCATTGTGTGACAATGGAACTGTGGCTTTGGCCCTGGAACCCTGGTCCCATCAGTGACCCAGACATATTCTGAGGCAGCATCACCTGATCATGGAGATAGTTGATCTCCAGGGTGATCAAGGTTAGGAGAGTAGACTCAGAGGAAAACACGGCGGATCCACTCACGAAGGCCTTTTCCCAAAGAGAGACTTTTAAGGGGATGGTTGAGTATTAGATACTACAACTACTGCTACAGATGGCCCTAGTGCAAGTGGGAGATTGTTAGTTATATGTATGCCCTAGAGGCCATTACTGTACATTGGATGTATATTGTAGTGGATGATGGGACATATATAGGTAGGACTTTCTTGCTCGACATGATAGTACGCTATCTGGTTGCTCTTTATCCTAACATGTATACTTTATGTCTCTCTGATTACATGTTGATAAATCCCTTAGGATGTGTACTCGACTTCCAGGACTATGATGAAGATCATACTAGTGGGGCCTGGGTAGTCAATGAGTACATCCTTCATTGTTCCTAGTCGTGGGAATATCGAGACGGGGCATCGATATTCCAGAGTAGACTAGCGTATATCTTCTCGACCCATGTGATGGGCGATGGATGATCCCATATCCATTGGTGTTTGACATCGGAGATGGTATGCGGGTGCTTAGTGGAGACTGGGTACACTGAACGGACTCGCCGAGAACTCGCAGATGGTATTATACCTCACGTCAGATGGCAGTTCTCTGGAGACACCGGTACAGCTTAGTCTGTTGACCCGAGATCGTCATAGAGTCTTGTGTGTCTCCCACTGTGCTTTGATTTCCACCCTACCACGGCTCTACTGAGTCGTGCAAACGGGTGGTTTTTGGGTACAGTCCCGATTCACATGGAGGCAATGAGCGATAGGAGGGGATTCGTCTCTCCCGGTATTGGGGGTTGATGTTGCGCTATGCTCGACTGGCCATAACAGGAAATCCCTGGCCAGGGTTGCAGTGACCTACTGGTAAGTGTTATCAGTAGTTTCACACATGTCATGGACTTCACGTCGGCATGACTTATCGAGCTACTGGGGTCTGACGTTTACCACCCCTAGGCGAGATATGCGACATATCAGACGAACAGACCGGACTGTACGGTAAGTGTTACTGGTTGGATTCACAGGAGTGTGAGCGGGCTTGCTCGTCGATCTTCTGATGGCTCAATACCCGGGTGGCCGTTACGTTTAGCAGACCGCTTGCGGCTTGTGGGTGTTTGATATGATCATCATCTGCTGCCGGCGTATTGACGAGTCTTTAGAGTCCTACACAGAGGTTTCCTAGCTCAAGCGAAACGAAATAGGAGCGCATATGAGATATGTGCGGGATCGAGAATAATGCGTGTATGTGATACCGTATTTCATTCTCGTGATGAATGTGTCGAATGGTTGTATGCGATATAACCTAGTTATCGAATCAAGGATTGATTCGATAAGCCGATACATTGGATACTAGCCGGTTATATGCGACATGACCGGATCATTGAATCAAGTGTTGATTTAATGATTTAATGTATAATTATATATTTGATATATTACTTTGCATTAACTAGTATTTGTTCACTTTAAAAGGATTTTCTCACTTGAAGTGCACATTATGTATCTGATATATTTTTGTGCACAAGATTGTATCATGTTTGATGATACTTGCTCATTTGGGTTTGTGTAAAGATTAAACCATGTTTAGTGAATGGTTAGGATTTCTTTTCTCTTATTTATTTATCCATTTATTATTGTTTTGGAAAAGATAAAGAGAAAAAGAAATGGTGGCTTTGTTTGTTTTTTCTTTGAAGCTTCTTGAAGCTTTGAACAAGTCCACCATTCTTGTCTCTTCTCTAACCCTAACCACTCATCTAACCTTAGTTAAATCTCTACACTAAACCATGGTTGAAGTCATGATAAGTATTCTTTTTATTTTTCCTTTTAGAATAACTTATCATATATCTTCTTCTTCTTCTTCTTCATCTTCAACAAAAATGAAGAAGCTTGTCTTCATCAATGGCAAGTTGAGCATATGAGTGAGAAATCCAATTCTAAAGTGAACCCACCTCCTATTTCTTCATCCTCTACCTCTTGCCAAGTAGTATAGGGTGTTTCCTTCATAAGTTTTCTTGACTTGGTGAAGTTGGAGCTTGGTCTAGCGATGCCTCGACGTAGATCATCTTCGGCATCGTCGTCGATGACCTAGCCCGCTTTTTCTCCGATGAAGCCGACGCTAGAGCCCAAGATCCGATTTGTACAGCGAGGAGACTTCATCGCGGAGCCATGGAGGTAGAGAACCGGATCTACAAAGGTTGTAGCCACTTTCCTTTAGCATTTAATTCATTTACATACTTGCATCGCCTCATTATCTAGTTAACGATCCGTATTAGGGTTTGTAGGCACTTGTAAAATTTTAATTGGCCATGTTTAATGCCTTGTGAGACTCCATTAGAGTGCCTAGGAACCCTACAGATTCTACGACTAGATCAAGTTCATTACGCAAAGGGTTTTTATTAAAAACCTGTCGTAGCCTTCCGTCATTTCAGATAAGTACTACTTAGTATTCGTGCTACGTTTGTTGACTATGTTAAGGCGTAGTGTGCGGTACCTGATTAGTGCTTATCTGCATAAGCATATGATGCGATTGGATTAGGGTAGTCGTACACCTTTGTTGACTATGTTTAGGGTCGTGCGGGTGGGTTTAATTCAATCGGGAAATTACGGGTTGAACTTGACTAGCACTTATGATTTATTGACTATGTTAAGCTCATATAGCTGCTAGGGGCAAAATATTATAGGGAATTTCAAGTGTTTAAATTTGCAATGAGATTGCATACCTCCTATGAGATAGTTGGATCCCGATACCCACTTCGAGTAAGAGTTACTCCAGGGAGAGTTTTACACATTACAATTAGCCGATCAAGTAGGTGTCTAGAAAGGTGTCAATGAGGTTACGCCCCTGGGAAAACGAGGTTTATTTTAATTAGGTCCGTGTGAAAGCATGGGGAACCTCCCTCAAAGTACCGACACTGGCCTAGCTGAAAGATTGGCGAACTTGTAGGGTGTAATTAATCCCGGCTAGTCTTTCCTTTTAGGGTTTGAAGGAAGATTTGACTAAAACAGTGGGAGCCATCCTGATTAGATATATTAATAACCAATCTAATCTTACAAGAGCATACGCTGAGTGTTTTCTTCTCTCTCTCTCCAGGTAGCGACCATGTCACGCCTTAATCAAGATAATAATACAGATGTATTGACCGAAATCGCTTGTTATACTGCGCTAGGAAACGTTGGTCCCGCTCCAACTTATAATTGTTATAAGACAGAGCAGGAAATAGGGATTACCAGAATTCCCGTGCCGCCCAAACGAAGAAAGTACATGATGATGCATCTTCTTCGGGTGTGTTCATTACAGAGAACTGTTTCTCAATATCCTTTACATCGTGGGTATGAGATACCGGATCAGGATCCCGCATATGTAATCGGTTACACGGGCTATAAGACAGGTAGAGAACTGAGAACGGGTGATAAATTTTCAGAGTTAAAAATGGTGCAAGTGTTGCAGCCAAGTCTGTTGGCAGTTATCACCCTGTATTACCAAATAAATTAATTCTGAACGAATGTTATGAGATACCGAACCTGATATACAACATCATATCAGTCTCTTTATTAGTAAAGAAGGATATAATTTTGTATTGATGGATAATGTTTTGAACATTTCCTATATCAAGAGTTGATCATTTAAGGCACGCTATCTAAAAGCATATCCGTTCTAAATCAAACCACGGTTCTTAATGTACAAAACACATACAAGAGGAAGGGTTCAAAAATGAACGCATCCTTCTTGAGGCATTGTAAACTAGGTCAAATCAATGGGACCCGACTTGCTGAAGTTATATAAAGATGCATATTTAAATCAGTTTGAATTTACATCTTGTGAAACTTGCCAGTCATGTCACAAAGATAAGATGACCATAGCTCCGTTTATTGGAAACAGAGAAAGAGTTAGTGAACTCTTGGGATTGATACATGATGATGTATGTAGGTCCCCTGTCTACATATGCCAGGACTGGTTCTTTGTATTTCATTACATTCACTGATGATCTCTCAAGAATCGCACTTATGTTCTTGTTGAAACACAAGTCTGATCCTTTTGAGATATTCAAAGAATATAAGTTAGAAGTAGAGAACCACAATGGGTATAAGTATTATTTCCTATGATGAGATTAGGGAGGAGAATACATGAGCACGGATTTCTTGGATTATTCTAAAGGAGAATAAGATTCTCTCTCAGCATTACTTCTCCGTATACACCACAGCCCGTCGGTGTATCGGGGCGGAGCAATTGCACCCTATATGATATGGTGTGCTCTATGATCAGTACTACTGAGTTGCCTATTTTCTTTTGGGGGTTATCCACTTGAGAAGATGCATACCTATTGAATAGGGTTCCAACTAAATTAGATGCCTACCACTCCATATGTGATATGGTATGGGAAGAGCCCATCTCGTAAGTATGTTAAGATTTGCGGTTGTCCGGCCTATGTCTAAAAGCAAAATCCGGACAAGCTCGAGGCATGATCAGTTCTGTGAAAGTTTGTTGGATATCCTAAGCATTCGCAAGGAAATATCTTCTACCACTCTGAGGAGAAAAAGTTGTTTTGTTTCTCAGCATCCCACCTTTGCGAAAGGGAATTTCTTTTGAAGAAATTAGTGGTAATGAGGTAGAACTGGAAGGAGGTCCAGCTATACAACATGCAGCTGATTATTTGGTAGAACCGAAGGATTCAATGGTTCCCGACGAACCTCGGCCTCTCCGCCGATTTAGTAGGGTTCCTCATTCATTGGAGATATACTTCGGTTTCTCGATGACAGTGGGAGCTAGGATTGCATCATGAGATGATGACCCAACAAGTTTCGAGCAGGCCATCAGGAGTGGGGGCTCTGTGAGAATGGCTGGATGCTAAGCAATCTGAGATAGATTCTATATATACCAACAAAGTATGGACTTTTGTTGCTTTATCTGAAGGGTTTAATCCCCATCAGGAGCAAGTATAACTTGAGAAGATTACTTGGTGTACATGGAAAAGTTAAGACTTTCAAAGCTAAGACTAGTTGTAAAAGGTTCTCGTCATCGACCAGGTATGCACAATGATGAAACCATTTCTAGTGCCTATGCTTAAGTCCATCCAGATCCTACTTGCCATTTCTACATACCATGACTACGATTTCTGGCGGTTGGGTGTCATGACTGCTTTTCTAAATAGTGATTTAGAAGAGAGCGTCTATAAGTACACAGTCAGAGGGCTTCGTAGACAGTGGGACCATCGGAAACGTGTGCAAGTTGCTTTATGGGATAAAACAGGCATCGCGGAGTTGGAACATATGTTTTGATGTAGTAGTCAAAGCGTTTGACTTCATCAAAATGGTAGATGAACCATGTATATACAAAAAGTTAGTGGGAAGTGTGGTGATGATCCTCGTATTGTACGTGGATGACATACTCTTGATAGGAAAGGAGTTTCCTATGCTATGCTCGGTCAATCTCCTCTTATCACAAGGATGCTCCAAATAGGATCAAAATGATACCTCCTAAATCCTGGGTTTTGGATCTATAAGATAGATCTAAGTGGATGTTAGGATTCTCACTAGGTGTAGTGAGATGGTATAAATCGATCCTAGGGAGAATCACTGGATAGCTTCCAGGGTGGTAAGGTCGACTGAATGTCAGTCACAGGCATTGTCTTTACCCTTAGTGGAGGGACGGTATGTTGGAAGAGTTCCAAGCTAGATACCGTGGCAAACTATACGATAACGGCTGGATACATCGCTACCAAGGATGCTACCAAAGAGGTAGTCTGGATGTACACTAGTTCATGAAATGAACTTCGTTCCTACCATTGTGTGACAATAGAGTGGTGGCTTTGGCCTAGGAACCCCCGTCCCATCAGAGATCCAGACATATTCTTAGGCAGTATCACCTGATCATGGAGATGGTTGATCTCCAGGGAGATCGAGGTTAGGAGAGTAGACACAGAGGACAACAGCGCGGATCCACTCACAAAGGCCTATTTCCCAGTAGAGACTTTTATCGGATGGTTGAGTATGAGATACGTCAACCACTGCTGATTGTTGGGTATGCGATACTACAACAGATGGCCCTAGTGCAAGTGGGAGATTGTTAGTGATATGTATGCCCTAGAGGCCATTACTGTACATACGATGTATATTGTAGTGGATGCTTGGACAAATATATGCAGGAATTTCTTGATCGACATGACAGTATGCTATCTGGTTCCTCTTTATCTTAACGTGTACACTGATTTTCTCTATGTTACATGTTAATAAAGCCCTTAGGATGAGTACTTGACTACCAGGACTATGATGCAGATCATACTAGTGGGGACAGTGTGGTCGCTAAGTACATCCTTCAAATGTTCCTAGTCGTAGGTGTATCGAGACAAGGCATCGATATACCAGAGTAGACTAGCGTATAGCTTCTCGACCCATGTAGATGTGCGATGGATGATCCCATATCCATTGGTGTTTGACTTCAAAGACAGACAGTATACGTGTGCTCAGTGGAGACTGGGTACACTGGACGGACTCACCGAGAACTCCCAGATGGTATTATACCTATCGTCAGATGGTTGTTCTCTGATGACACTGGTACAGGTTAGACTGTAGACCCGAGATCGTCATAGAGTCTTGTATGATTCTTACTGTGCTTTGATTTCCACCTTACCACGTTCAAGAGATCGTGCAAAACGGTGGCTTTTCGGTACAGTCCCGAGTCACATGGAGGCAATAAGCGATAGGAAGGGTTTCGTCTCTCCCGGTATAGGGAGTTGATATTGCGCAGTGCTCGATTGGCTATAACGGGAAGTCCTTGGCCAAGGCAGCTTCAGAGATATACTGGTAAGTGTTATCAGTAGTTTCTCGACCCGTTATGAGCCTTATATCGACACGACTTATCGAGTTACTGGGGTCTGACATTTTCCACCCCTAGATGAGATATGCGACATATCAAACGAAGAGACCGGACTGTACGGTAGTGTTACTGATTGGATTCGTAGGAGTGTGAGCAGGCTTGCTTGTTGATCTTCTGATCGCTCAATACCCGGGTGGCCGTTACGTTTAGCAGACCGCTTGCGGCTTGTGGGTGTTTGATATGATCATCACCTACTACCGGCGTATTGACGAGTCTTTAGAGTCTTACACAGGGGTTTCCTGGCTCAAGAGAAATGGAGTAGGAGCACATATGTGATATGTGCAGGATCGAGATTGATACGATATGAGATACCATATTCTATTCTCGTAATTTGTGACATTGATCGGTTGTATGCGATATAGCCGGGTTATCGGATCAAGTGTTGATTCGATAAGTTGTTACACAAGATATTAGTCGGTTATAGCCGGATTATTAAATCAAGAGTTGATTTAATAATTTTTTGTATAATTAGATATTTGATATATTACATTATATTAACTAGTATTAGCTCACTTATGATTTATTATCTCACCAGGATGTACACATTGTTTATATGTGATATATGCAAATGTACATGTTTGTATCATTCTTGATGATACATACAAGATGGGTGTATGAGACTTATACCATGATTAGGTTAAATTAGGGTTTTATTTATGTCTTAAGAATAACAAAAGAGAATGACTTAGTCAAAGTTGTCAAGCTTTCATGATGCTTGTAGAAACTTTGACAAAGTCATCTATTTTTTCATTCCATAAGATATTATCAAACCCAACCCTTAACCATAGTGTATGGTTTATTCTCTACATGAGTTAAGCATGATAGCTTTAACTCACCCATGGTTACATAATTCATTTGGATGAATTATTGTAATGAGTTCATCTTCTTCTTCTTCAAGCGCTATGAAAAAGCTTTCTACCTCTAATGGTGTTATGAGAAAAAGTGTGAGAGAATCAATTCTAAAGTGAGCCCTCTTCCTACTTCATCATCCTCTACTACTTGCCATATAGTATAGGGTGTTCTCTTCACAAAGTTCATGACCTAGTGAAGTAATAACTTGAGTTAGTGTCTCCCCGACGTAGATCATCTTCGGCCTCGAAGTCTTCGAACCAAGCATGTTCGTTTCTTCAACGGAGCCTCTCTAGAGTATGGAGCTTGAGATCGCAGCGGAGGGGACTACTACACGGAGCTATTTGAAATGAAGGACCGGTCTACAAGGTTGTATTCCTAGCTCACTATTTGTTGCAAAGTGTTTACATATGTTTCCCTTATTATTTCTAGTATACGATCTATGTTTAGGGTTAGCTAGAACTGCAAAAAAATTATTAGGCAGGGACGATGCCTCCCGAAACCTTACTGCCGTCGTAGGTAACCCTACACGTATCATTCCCAAGAGTTCAGTAGCTATTTCTCCATGTCTTGTTAACGGAGTTTTAGTCATTTTACCTTTGAAACATTACAGGTAAGTTTCTTAAGATGTAAATTCAAACTGATTTAAATATCTATCTTTATGTAACTTAGCTAGTCGTGTCGTATTGATATGACCTATTCTATAATGTCACAAAAAGGATCCGTTCATTTCTGAACTTTTCCTCTTGATTGTGTTCTGTACGTTGAGAACTGTAGTTTGATTTAGAACGTATATGCCATATATAACGTGCATGATCCAATCAACCTTTGATTCAGGAAAATGTTCATAACATTATCCTGTAATACAAGATTATATCATTCTTTACATAATAAAGAAAATGATATAATATTGCATATCAGGTTCGGTATGTAATAACATTCGTTCAGAATCAATGTATTACCAGTTGGTAATACAAGGTGATATTCACCAACTGCTTTGGCTGCAACATTTGCACCATTGCCTCCTTCTAGAGAATGTCACCCTTTCTCAGCTGTCTAACTTTCTTTAGCCCATGTAACATATTACATATGTGCGATCCCGATCCGGTATCTAATACCCAGGACGTAAGTGTACTGAGAAGCGGTTCTCGGTGACAAACACACCCGAAAAAGATGCATCAACATGCTCAATCCTCGTTTTGGTCGGACTTATAACAATTATAAGATAGAGGGGATCCAACGTTCCCCATCTCAGTATAATAAGCGGGTTCGGTTAATACATATATATTATTATCTTGATTATGGCGTGATATGGTCGCTATCTGGAGAGAGAGAGAAGAAAACACTTTGCGTATGTTGTAGCAAGATTATATTGGTTATTATTTTATCTAATCAAGATGGCTTCTACAGTTTTTATCAAATCTTACTTCAAACCCTAAAAGGAAAGACTAGCCGGGATTAATTACACCTTACAAGTTCGCTAATCTTTCGGTCAGGCCAGTGTTGGTACTTTGAGGGAGGTTCCCCGCGCTTTCGCACGGACCTAATTAAAATAAAACTCGTTTTCCCAGAGGCATAACCCCATTGACACCTTTCTAGTCACCTACATGATCAGCTAATTGTAATGTGCAAAACTCTCATAAGAGTAACTTTTACTCGCAGTGGGTATCAGGATCCAACTATTTCATAGAAGGTATGCAATCTCATTGCAAATTTCAATACTTGAAATTCCCAATAATATTTTACCCCTAGCGTCCTATGACCTTGACGCAGGCCAACAAACCATAATCCGCTAGTCAAGTTCAACCCATACATTTCATGATTGAATTAAAACCACCCGCACGACCCTTGACGCAGGCCAACAAAGTCGCACTACTACCCTAATCCAATCGCATCATATGCGGAAGATAAGCACTAAATAGCTACCACACACTACGCCTTGACGCAGGCCAACAAACGTAGCACGAATACAAAGTAATACTTATCTGAAATGACGGAGGGCTACGACAGATTTTTAAGAAAACCTTTTGCGTAATTAACTTGATATCATTGTAGAATCAAGTGATTTTGAAAAGGAGTGTTCTTTAGGATTTTACTAGTTTCCCTAAAGAGGTCACTCCCTGTGAAGGGATCTCGGCTCTTTCCTAATAGAATGAGGTGCTGGATATTTATCAAGGAATACCACTATGCAAAGCAAAAACTAGAGATGCAATCAAAAGACAAAACCGAGTGGGTTGTAGCATCTACTACGTTTTGCTAAAGAGGTCACTCCCGGTGAAGAGATCTCGACTCTTTCCTCATAGAATAAGATGCTGGATATTCATCAAGGAATACCACTATACAAAGCAAAAACTTGAGCTACCCTTTTTGAAAATTTGATTCTACAACATCTTTCGGTTTCTTTCTTTTTCATTAATCTCATTAATGAAGTCCCATCATTTATGCTTCCTAAGCATCACAGATAAAGAAACGAAAATACTCATACAACGTACGCTTATGCCATCCGCATTCACCATGGGGTCCCGTCTTACACCGTTAGGTTAGATAACTAACGGCAGAGTGGGGGCAGAACTTGGGCGGATGCAAAACATAAGCAACATTTATTATATATGATATACATAATATAAAGCATTCGTCTCAGGCAGTCATATGATCTCATCACATAACATTACAGTAGAAGTCAACATATGAAATATTGGATATACCAGTAAAAAAACACGGATTCCACGGTCGTGATGAATAGCCAAACCCACATCCCTAGACCCCTACGATAGCGGCAAGCAAGCCTACCAATTCTAGAGTTAGTAGACCCGAACTCGACTCCTCGAGATGGTCTCCCACTGGACTCTAGAACCCGGTTACTTGTGCTCCCCGCCTTGGGTCTATCCTAATGCGGAAAAGGAAATAATATATATCAATGGTGACATCATCCTCAACCCGGAAGTGTCCCAATAAAAGAATATTACATACAATTTTTACATGAATGAAAATGAAAAGCTCTCATCTCACGCAAAAAAAACCCGGCTATTCAAACATGACGATCCAATATAACATATCACAGCAACACATAACATCATATGTCATCAACCTAAGTATATATGTGTATCCCAATTGTCGTTGACTTATAGCAACGAAACAGACGATATACCATATATTACACTTACGGTCGCAGAAAAAAAAGTGAAAACTACAACAATTAGAATCCGCAACCACCTTAGATATCATAAACCAAAAATATCACATACATCGGATTCCATGACTAACCAAATGAATTCCTTTGACATCATAAACCCGGAATATCTCATATTTCGAATTTCATGCCTAATCTTATAAACCCCGCATTTTAGTCTCAATATTGAAAACAATTTTCAAAAACCAGTCGGGTTATTCAACAAGATTCCCGACAACCTGATCGAATGATCGTCGGAAACTTTAGTAGACGGCTGCACCGCCGATGCCGTCGACGAAGTCCATTTAGGCGGAACACCGCGGCCACGAGTACCCGGGAGGATGCTTTTGGCAACGGGGTTCTCCTACAGTCACTTGGTCTGGGCTTTGTGGCATGGCTATCTAATAATGTTACCCGGCGAGTATCCGCGTACACTACGTGATTGCGACAGTGTTTTGATCCATATAAAAAAAACCGTGGCTACCGATCAAATGAGACTAAATTGCTAGGTTTAAAAAATTCAAACTAGTTTTCACAAAACTAATTATTGTGGATTCCAAATATTGTATCACATATATAAACCCGAAACAATGTTAAAATTACTAATACGAAACACTCCGAATTGCCACTACAGAAAAGATAACATCACATGCAATGTTGGAAAAATCAAACAATACTTGAAACACCAAACCCTAGAGACTAGAACACCAAAGAAAATTCAAGACCAAACACCATTACAAAACTGGCTATATCGGTTTTTCTCTTGGTTTCGCCGGTCAAAATCCGGTGGATTGGGCTCATTTTTCAATGGTGTTCTTATTAGATCATATGTAACAATCTGCACTTGTTTAAATAATTTCCGGAGAACTTTTTAAAAATGACAGAAACTAAGATTTTGGTTTCGAGGTTTCGGAGTTGTTTCGGTTTCGTAATTCTACTATTATCGTCTAATTCTTTAGCTTGCCTCTGATGCCACTACTTGGTTGCTTAGCATCCTCACTATGTTTTCTGAGGCATCCAGCAAGTAATTTTAAAAAACTAGACTGCTAAGCAACCCATAACCGAGGATCTAACTAGAGGATTAGGGTTATTAAACATGTAAACAACTTTACACTAAGTGAAATGGGAATACAACTTTTATAGAACGGTCCTTCACTTCTAAAGCTCCGTGTAGTAGTCCATTTTCTCTAAGTAATTGTCTCCCAGACTCTCGTTAGGTTCCACTCGGCGTAAGGAACAGGCTTGCTTGAATAACTTCGAGACCGAAGGTGATCTACATCAAGGAATCTCCAACTCAAGCTACATCTTCACTAATTGAGAATTACAGAAGCAAACAACCTATACTAAATGGCTAGTCTAGTGTAGATTGTTGAAGTAGGAATTTTTCTCACTTTAGAATTATTTTTCTCTCACTTTTTCTTCACCTCAAGAAAATCTAGTATGCTCAAGGAAATGAAGAAGAAGATGAAGTCAATAATAGAATGGCAACCATGGGTGAGATAATATCACATATAATCCTTGTAGAGACTTAACCATGGCTAAAGATAATGGCTGGGTTAATAAATATCTAGGATAAAACAAAATTAGTGGACTAAGTCAAGGTTTCCACAAGCTTCTCGAAGCTTCATTAACCATGGCATTTTCCACGTCATTTTGTTTTTCCCTTAAATAAATAAAAACCCTTAATTATCTTGGGTATAGTATGAGTCTCATACACCCATGAACAATGTATCATCAAGCATGACACAAAGAAAAATACATTAATATATATCACATATATATTAATTGCATAAACGAGAAAAAGAAATTCTTAAGTAAGCTAATATTAGTTAATGTATATTAATATATCAAATATATAATCATACATTAAATTATTAAATCAACACATGATTTAATAATCCGGCTATATCACATATATAACTGACCAATATTATTTATATCAATTTATCGAATCAACACTTGATTCGATAACCCGGCTATATCACATATAACCGACTGATAACACATATCGTGAGATTAGAATACGGTATCACATACACATATTAATCTCCGTCCCGCACATATCATTTGTGTGCCATACATCGTTTCGCTTGAGCTAGGAAACCTCTGTTTAGGACTCTAAAGACTCATCAATACGCCGACAATAGGTAATGATCATATCAGTTACCCACAAGCCGTCAGCGGTACTAGCTGGACGTAACGGCTACCCGGATATTTGTTAGTGTATATGCCCTAAAGGCTATTACTATATCATACTAGTATGTATATTACTTAATGGAAGCTTGGGATATTCACCTTCTATTGACAATCTTGCTCAAAATGGTAGTATGCTACTTGGTTTGTTTCTGCATTAATGTGTGCATGTGTTTCTTTTAGCATATCGCCTTTACACATTAGTGGAGCCCTTAGGATCTTTGCTTGATTACCAGCGTTGTGATGGCAGTCACACTCATGGGGGCTGGGTAATCTATAAGCACATCCTTATGCAGGTCCCTAGTCGCAGGACTATCGAGACAGGGCATCGATACTCCGGAGTAGACTAGGGTATGCGCTTCTTATCCCAGCTTGGGAGACGGTCTGTCCCACAGCCGTCAGTACGTCGTACTTGAGATAGTATGCGGGTGCTAGTTAGATTACGAGTACACTGGACATGACTCGTCGGGAACTGCTGGTTGGTATTATACCTATCGTCAGTTATCAATTCTCAGGTGACATGGGTACAGCTTAGTCCGTTGACTTGACACTGTCACTTCGACTCGAGTGTGTTCCCACTGTACTTTGATTACTACCCTACCAAGGCTCAAAGGAGTCGTGCAAACAGGTATTTTTTGGGTGTAGTCCAGAAGCACGTGGAGGCAGTGACGGTTAGACAGGATTCGTTTCTCCCGGTATTGGGGGTTGATATCGCGATGTGTCTAGGGGAACCATTACACAAAGTCCCTGGCCAGGGCAAGCGAGATAGACTGGCAGGTTTCCAATATTATCTCAGGTGTTCTGGGCTATACTCCGATATGACTTGTACCGCTAGTAGGGGACTGACGTTTACCGCCCTCCAAGGCCCGCCATGCGATGCTCTTAAACGAACAGACCGGACTGTACGGAGACTGTCACATACAGGCTCAGTAGGAGTTCAGATGGGTTACACCTCGTCAGTCTTCTTATCGACATCTAGCTCGGGGCCGTTACGCACAGCTAGTGCCGCTTGCGGTCTGTGGTTAAACCCACTGCTAGCGTAGTGTCGAGTCTTTAGAGTCCCACACAGAGGGTCATTCGCCTTTGGCCAAAACAGAGTAGAGGTCGCATGGTTTTGCGACAGGGTTCGTTCACATCCGCGCACTTGTGCACGTTTGGCGTCCGGACAGACATTACTAGCGGGCTCTAGTTTGAGCCAGATCCTAGTATAAGTTTTTGGGTTAGTTTTATCTCATAGTTTTCATGTTCCTCAGAACACGAATGTGGGTGTGTATGCACAGTTGATTGAGGCGGAGGAAGAGGATTTTCATTAGGGTTTCGGAACGGGTGTGTATGCACAGTTGACAGTTGCCTTTTTCCAAACCCTAATGGATATGTGAAATATCAATTAATAATATTAATTAAATGAAATTATGTCATGGTTAGGGTTGTTGACTTGTTGACCAAGGTTGACTAGTTGACCATGTTTGAAACATTGACCATCATCATTACTTTTCAAGATGCTCTTTGATCTTTGCAAAAAACATTTAATGTGATATGATAATGCTCTCATCAAACCAACCATCACCTTTTTCATTTTGGATTAATATTATTAATTAGATAATTCACATATATTGTTATGGTTGTAAAAACTATTATTATTCTATCATAACCATTCTCTCTCTTCTTTTCATCTTCCTCCTCCCTTAGTTCAAGGAGAATCATTCTCATGAGTTGAGAAACCTTTCCTTGGAGATAAAACACCCAAAGCCACTCTCTACTCATCCTAAGGTTGACTGTCTAGCAAGCCGGACACTTTAGTTCTCTCAAGATCGAGAAAGGAGCTCAAGGTAGAAACCCTCAGGTGGATCCATCTTTGACAAGAGAAGGCAACGAGGAAAGCACCATCCGACCACTACAAAGAGTCCTTGAAGAAGGAGTTCAAGTGAGGTATAACCCCTAACCGAGTAGATAAATCTCTAGTTAGGTTGCTAGTGTGTTGTTTAGCCAAGATCCGTATTTTGTAGTCCATGTTACCTGAACCCTAAAAGTCGTTTTTCACCGTTTCCGCAAGCCCGAAAGAACCGGGAGAGGTAACGTGGACTTACAGTGGTATCAGAGCCTAACTAAACACACCCTAGCATGTTAGCAAAGTATCTAGAATTTCGACCGGACAAAAAACCGCGAAACACCCCGGAAAATCCTAGTTTTTGCTGATTTTTATTTCTACTCTAAAAATTATAAATCATATCTTAAAAATCGACTCAGGCTTTTTAATGAAAAGGCAAGAAAAACGATCCAGCGAACCGACCAACTCACCACGGTTCCGCGGTAGAAGCTTGCTTCTGCCGCGGATCCGCGGCTGATTTGACTCGGCCGTGGATCGTTTCTCCTGCAGTTTGTTTCTGCTGGTGTTTTGTGATTTTTGAGATGGTTTTTTTCTGCCCAGAATTTCCAGAGAACAAATTTGTTTTTGGGGTGGTTAAAAATCCGTATTTTGGTCAATTTTCTGTAGACTTTGGCCAATGGGTTGTATCTGTAATGATATACATGTATTGAACGTCTGCTAATCGCTATACGTCGATTAGTGGGGGTTATACATATCTGTGATCTGTAATGTTGATGGTTTGTGTATATGAATTCGTTGGATTGTCACGGATGAATAGCCGGGGTTGTGAGATGAGAGTTTTCTTATTCTTTCAACTCTTGTAATATGTAAATTGATGTAATATTATTTGTATGGCCGCACAACCGGGTCGGGGTTGTAGCCGTCATTGTATAATTTCTTTTTACGATTTTTGCTCCTAGGATAGAACTAAGGTGGGGTGCACAAACTACCGGGTACCTCGAAGTGCCGAGTGGCCTACTCACGTCGTTGAGGGAGGTTGCTTCACTTCGGATAGTTGGAGGGTAGTTTGCCGCACCCGTCGGGGTCTAGGGTGGGGTTTGGCTATTCATCGCGACCGTGTAATCCGCTCTTCGTTACAGGCTCGTACGAATTGCGGATTCCTAGTATTTCAAATGTATTCATCTGTGATCTGGAATGGCTATCATTGCATGTGACGAATGTTTATATATATCTATATGATATCTATTTAGGCGTTGCTTATGTTTTACATCCGCGCTAGTCCAGCCCCCGCTCTGTCGTTAGTTAAGTAACCTAACGGGTGATGACGGGACCCCGTGGCGAATGCGGATGGCATAAGCGTACGTCATATTTTCGTTGTTTTCTGCAATGGTATGATTAAATGATGGGACACATTGGAATTAATGCAAGAAAAAAAATAAACCAAGTAAAAGTCGTTGGAACACTTTGAAAACCACTCGGTTCTTTTCAAAACCAAACTTTTAAATGCGGAGCTTGAACCACTCCTTTTGAAAGCTATCTCGTTCCATCGATTATATCAAGTTCACTACGTTCACGGTTTCGCCAAAACCATTCGTAGCCCTTCGTCATTTCACATGAATGGTCAATAAGTATTCAAGCTATGTATGTTGGCCAAAATCAAGGCATAGTGATTGGTAGCTATTGGGTATTCATGTGCAGCATAGATAGATGTGTTGGTTTGGGAAAGTCGTTCTACCATGTTGGCCAAAGTCAAGGGTATGTGCGGGTGGGCTCAAATAAACCTGGAGAATGACGGGTAGAACTTGACATGTGACTTATGATATTTTGGCCAAAGTCAAGGTCATAAGAGCATGGGGCAAAAATCCACATCGGGAGTTTCAAAAGAACTGAAACTTGCTAACGCTGCATACCATTTGGAGTGTGATGATTCTGGTAGGATTCCTTCAGTTTTGTCACGCGATGATATTTGGATCCCGATCCTACTGTGAGTATATGCTACTCCTCCGGAACTTTCTCACTTAACGATCAATGCTATAAACCAAGTAGGTGTCTAGAAAGGTGTTAGCGGGGCTACGCCCACAAGGAAAAGTGGTTATTTAATTAAGGAACTTCGCGAAAGCGTTGGAAAACCTCCCTCGAAGTACCGACACTGGCCTGGCTGAACGGTTAAGCAAGTATTGTACGGTGAGATTGATCCCGACTAGTTCTTCCTTTATGGTTTGAGAAGGGATTCCAGAGACAGTGGGAGCCATCCTGTTTAGACAAATTAAAAACCACTCTAAACTTGCAAGAACATCATGCTAAAGTGTTTCTTCTCTCTCTCCTAATTGCAGCGACCAAATATCATGACTGGACTTAAGTTACTACTAGATAAAAACATACTGACAGGGCCAAGCTACAAAGATTGGCTCAGGAATGTCAAAATTGCAATCACTTATGACAAGTTGGGGTATCTTCTTACCACCAAAGCTCCCCCTGTCCCAGGTCCCAAAACCAGCGTCGCGGATAGGGAAATCCGTAAGACTTGGGAAATCGACTGCGCGAAGGCCAAGCGCCTCGTGCTTGCCTCTATGGACAACGAACATCAAAGGTGGCACGAGAATATGTACCTCGAATCCATATTTATCCATACAAAAGAACTGTATGGAGAGCAATCTCGTATCGCCAGATACGAAGTGTCGAAGAAGTTGTTTTCGGCAAGATTGGTCGTCGGATCATCGGTAGCAGAACACGTGCTTAAGATGATTGGCTACATAGAGGAGCTCGCGGACCTTGGGACCACGTTGGAGAATGAGCTCTATACGGACTTGATTCTTCAATCCCTTCCTTCCACTTACGCCCAGTTCATCCTGAATTTCAACTTGCAAGAAAAGGAAGTTGAACTTTCAGAGCTCCTCAACATGCTGAGGAGTGCAGAGGGCACCCTACAGAAAGGTAGGGAAACATCCACATTGTTTGTAGGAGGATCTTCCTCTTCTAGGTCCAAGGAGAAAGCCAAGGGAATGAAGATGAAAACCCCCGCCAAACCAAGGGGCGATGTTAGTAAGGTGGATACGAAGGGAAAGGCAAAAGTAACAAAGGTAGCGGGGAAGCTTGTGGATAAGGAAGAATGCTTTTACTGTCATAAGAGTGGACACTGGAAGAAAGATTGCTGGGCTTGGAAAGCCAGAACACAGGATCTGAAGCAGGTTGCGGCATCAGCTTCAGGTGTGTATGTTATTGAAAATTGTCTATCAATAAACTCTACGTCCTGGGTATTGGATACCGGATCAGGATCTCATATCTGTAATTCTTTGCAGGCGTTGAGAATGGGTAAGTTTTTGAAAGCAGGTGACATGACCCTCAAAGTTGCAAACGGAGCTAGCAAGGATGCTGAGGCCGTGGGGGACTATCACCTTGGAATGTCAGATGGACATGTTTTGGTTTTACGTAATTGCTTTTTTATACCCAATGCAACTTGTAATATCATTTCTGTATCTTTGATTTCTAAAGAAGGTTATGAATGTGCGTTTGTAAGTAATGTTGTAAACATTCACCTTAATCAAGTTCTGATTGGGTCAGGTACATTAAGCAATGGTATATACGTATTAAACCAACCACATATTTTCAACTCCAGAATACACACACAAGAATGTCTCCCGAAATAAATCAGACTTTCTTATGGCATTGTAGACTGGGTCACATCAATGAGAGAAGGTTGACGAAGTTACATACAGAAGGATATTTGGATCCGTTCGAATATCAATCATATAAAACTTGTCAATCCTGTCTCAAAGGAAAGATGACAAAGACTCCGTTCACTGGACACGGAGTGAGAGCGAGAGAGCTCTTGGGACTTGTACACAGCGACGTGTGCGGTCCAATGTCTATGCATGCACCAAGCGATTATTCTTACTTCATTACTTTTACGGATGAAATTTCAAGGTACGGTTATATCTTCTTAATGAAACATAAATCCGAAACCTTTGGAAAATTCCAGGAATATAAGAATGAAGTAGAAAAACAAACAGGCAAAAGTATCAAAACACTTAGATCTGATCGAGGTGGTGAATACTTAAGTGCCGAGTCCCTGGATTACTTAAAAGAGAATTGAATTCTCTCTCAGCTTACTCCTCCGTACACTCCGCAACATAACGGTGTATCGGAGAAACGGAATCGAACCCTATTGGATATGGTACGGTCCATGATGAGTAACGCTGAGCTACTGCGATCATTCTTGTGATATGCACTAGAATCAGCTGCATACATTTTGAACCGAGTTCCAACTAAGATTGTGCCTACTACACCATATCAAATGTGGTGTGGGAAGAGACCCTATCTTAATCACATTAAGACATGGGGATGTCCAGCTTTTGTCAATAAGCAGCATGCGGACAAGGTCGAGGCACGCTCAGTACAGTGCAAGTTTGTGGGATATCCAAAGAACTCTAAGGGATATTTCTTCTATTGCGAAGAAGAATAAAAGTTTTTTGTTTCTCGGCATGCCCACTTCTTGGAAACTCAGTTTTTGGAGAATCAGATAAGTGGGAGCGCAATGGAACTGGAAGAAATTCCAGAACCACGAGCTTTTACTGAAAGCTTAGTAGAACCGATGGTTCAAAAGATCAGGACATTCCTACACCGCTCCGCAGAAGTAGTAGGCAGTCTCATCCGCCTGAGAGATACTACAGTTTTCTCATAGACGGGGATAGAGAGGATTGCATCATTGATAGTGATGAGCCGACTAGCTTCCAGCAGGTCATTCAGTGCGTTGACCCGGTAAAATGGCTGGATGCAATGCGGACCAAAATGGAGTCCATGTACACCAACAAAGTATGGACGTTGGACATTGCTCCAGATGGGTAAAACCCGTAGGATGCAAATGGATCTTCAAAAGGAAGATTGGTGTAGATGGACAGGTTGAGACCTATAATGCTAGACTTGTTGCAAAGGGTTTCCGTTAAAGACCTGGCTTGGACTATGACGAAACCTTTTCTCCAGTGGCTATGCTGAAATCCATTCGGATCCTTCTTGCCTTTGCTGCCTTCCATGATTATGTGATCTGGCAAATGGACGTAAAGACCGCTTTTCTAAATGGAAATTTAGAGGAGTGTGTCTATATGGACCAACCAGAGGGTTTCATTCAGAGTGGGAGCAGCGGAAAGGTGTGCAAGTTGCTTAAGTCCATCTATGGACTAAAGCAGGAATCGCGGAGTTGGAACATCTGTTTAGATGAGACGGTCAAAGAATTTGGCTTTATCAAAAATCCAGATGAACCATGCATCTATAGTAGACTTGTAGCGAGAACTGTAGTATTCCTCGTTTTATACGTGGATGACATTCTCTTGATAGGAAATGACATTCCTATGCTACAATCTGTCAAAGGGTTCTTGTCACACAGGTTCTCCATGAAAGACCTGGTTGATGCCTCATACATTCTGGGGATCAGGATCTATCGTGACAGATCCAAAAGGATACTGGAACTCTCACAGTCCAGGTACATCGAAACCATACTGAAAAGATTCAGTATGGAAGAATCCAAGCGCGGTAATCTACCGGCTTGTCACGGGATCACCCTCTCCAAAGAGATATCTCCCAAGACTGATTTGGAAAGGGATCGCATGTCTATTGTACCCTACGCTTCTGCGGTAGGCTCTATAATGTATGCGATGTTGTGTTCTAGACCAGATGTTGGTTATGCACTGAGTGTGGTAAGCCGGTATCAGTCAAACCCTGGGGAGAAACACTGGATAGCAGTAAAGAACATTCTCAAGTACCTGAGAAGGACTAAGGAGATGTTCTTAGTGTATGGAAGAAAAGACCTCGAGATCGAGGCCTTTGCTGACCCCAGCTTCCAGAGTGACAAGGATGATTCTAAGTCCATGTCGGGTTATGTCTTTACCCTCTATGGAGGTGAGGTGTGTTGGAAGAGTTCCAAACAGGAAACCATTGCTGACTCGACGATGGAAGCGGAATATATCGCTGCTGCAGATGCCGCAAAAGAAGCCGTCTAGATAAGGAAGTTCCTAACAGAACTTCAGGTGGTTCCATCCATTGTTGATCCAGTACCTCTGTATTGCGAAAACAACGGGGCTATAGCTTTAGCGAAGGAACCCAGGTCCCATCAGAAGTCCAGACACATCTTGTGGCGGTATCACCTGATCAAGGAGATCGTGGGTCGCCAGGAGATCGAGGTTCGGAGAGTTGCTACGGAAGAAAACACTGTTGATCCATTCACGAAGACCTTACCCCAGACTCAGTTCGGGCGACTGATCGAGATGATAGGTCTTCGATACGCCAGTACATGGCCTTAGTGCAAGTGGGAGATTGTTAGTGTATATGCCCTAGAGGCCATTACTGTATCATACTAGTATGTATATTAATTAATGGAAGCTTGGGATATTCACCTTGTATTGACAATCTTGGTCAAAATGGTAGTATGCTACTTGGTTTGTTTCTGCTTTAATGTGTGCAAGTGTTTCTTTTAGCATATCGCCTTTACATATTAGTGGATCCCTTAGGATCTTTGCTTGATTACCAGCGTTGTGATGGCAGTCACACTCGTGGGGGCTGGGTAATCTACAAGCACATCCTTATGCAGGTCCCTAGGCACAGGACAATCGAGACAAGGCATCGATACTCCGGAGTAGACTAGCGTATGTGCTTCTTATCCCAGCTTGGGAGACGGTCTGTCCCACAGCCGTCAGTACGTCGTACTTGAGATAATATGCGGGTGCTCGTTAGGTTACGAGTACACTGGACAGGACTCGTCGGGAACTGTTGGTTGGTATTATACCTATCGTCAGTTAGCAGTTCCCAGGTAACATGAGTATAGCTTAGTCTGTTGACTTGACACTGTCACTTCGCCTCGAGTGTGTTCCCACTTACTTTGATTACTATCCTACCACGGCTCAAAGGAGTCGTTCAAATAGGTAATTTTTGGGTGCAGTCCCGAAGCACTTGGAGGCAGTGACGGTTAGACAGGACTCGTCTCTCCCGGTATTTGGGGTTGATATCGCGCTGTGTCTAGGAGAGCCATTACACAAAGTCCCTGGCCAGAGCAAGCGAGATAGACTGGTATGTTTCCAGTGTTATCTCAGGTGTTCTGGGCTACACTCCGACACGACTTGTACCGCTAGTAGGGGACTGGCGTTTACCGCCTCCTAGGCCCGCCATGCGATGTTCTTAGACGAACAGACCGGACTGTACGGAAACTGTCACATACATGCTCAGTAGGAGTTCAGATAGGTTTCACCTCGTCAGTCTTCTTATCGGCATCTACCTGGGGGCCGTTACGCATAGCTAGTGATGCTTGCGGTCTGTGGTTAAACCTACTGTCAGCGTAGTGTCGATTCTTTAGAGTCCCACACAAAGGGTCATTCGCCTTTGGGCAAAACAAAGTAGAGGTCGCATGGTTTTGCGACAGGGTTCGTTCACATCCGCGCACTTGTGCACGTTTGGCGTCCGGACAGACATTACTAGCGGGCTCTGGTTTGAGCCAGATCCTAGTATATGTTTTGGGGTTAGTTTTATCTCATAGTATTCATGTTCCTCGGAACACGAATGCGGGTGTGTATGCACAGTTGATTGAGGCGGAGGAAGAGGATTTTCATTAGGGTTTCGGAACGGGTGTGTATGCACAGTTGACAATTATCTTTTTCCAAACCCTAATGGATATGTGAAATATCAATTAATAATATTAATTAAATGAAATTGTGTCATGGTTAGGGTAGTTGACTTGTTGACCAAGGTTGACTAGTTGACCATGTTTGAAACATTGACCATCATCATTACTTTTCAAGATGCTCTTTGATCTTTGCAAAAAACATTTAATGTGATATGATAATGGTCTCATCAAACCAACCATCATCTTTTTCATTTTGGATTAATATTATTAATTTGATAATTCACATATATTGTTATGGTTGTAAAAACTATTATTATTCTATCATAACCATTCTCTCTCTTCTTTTCAACTTCTTCCTCCTCTAGTTCAAGGAGAATCATTCTCATGAGTTGAGAAACCTTTCCTTGGAGATAAAACACTTAAAGCCACTCTCTACTCATCCTAAGTTTGAAGGTCTAGCTAGCCGGACACTTTAGTTCTCTCAAGATCGAGAAAGGAGCTCAAGGTAGAAACCCTCAGGTGGATCCATCTTCGACACGAGAAGGCAACAAGGAAAGCACCATCCGACCACTACAAAGAGTCCAAGAAGAAGGAGTTCAAGTGAGGTATAACCCCTAACCGAGTAGATAAATCTCTAGTTAGGTTGCTAGTGTGTTGTTTAGCCAAGATCCGTATTTTGTAGTCCATGTTACCTAAACCCTAAAAATCGTTTTTCACCATTTCCGCAAGCCCGAAAGAACCGGGAGAGGTAACGTGGACTTACAGTATTGAGTGATCAGAAGATCAACAAGCAAGCCTGCTCATACTCTCATGAATCCAATAAGTAACACTACCGTACAGTCCGGTCTCTACATCTGATATGTCGCATATCTAGTCTTGGGGTGGTAAACGTCAGACCTCAATAACTTGATAAGTCATGCTGATGTGAGGCTCATAACGGGTCGAGAAATTACTAATAACACTTACCAGTAAATCTCAGTATCAGCCGTGGTTAGGGACTTCCTGTTATAACTAATCGAGCACAGCGCAACATCAACCCTAATACCGGGAGAGAAAAAACCCCTTCTATCGCTTATTGCCTCCATGTGACTCGGGACTGTACCTAAAAACCACCGTTTTGCACGCACTCTTGAACGTGGTAAGGTGGAAATCAAAGAACAGTGAGAACCACACAAGACTCTATGACGATCTCAGGTCTACAGACTAACTTGTACCAGTGTCACCAGAGAACTGCTATTTGGCGTTAGGTATAATACCATCAAGGAGTTCTCGGCGAGTCATGTTCAGTGTACCCAGTCTCTACTTAACAGCCATATACCATCTTTGATGTCAAACACTAATGGATATGGTATCATCCATCGCCCATCAAATAGTAAAGAAGCGTATACGCTAGTCTACTCTGGAATATCGACGCCCCATCTCGAAACACCCTCGACTAGGAACAATTAAAGGATGTACGTGTGGACTACCTTGGCCCCACTAGTATGATCTGCATCATAATCCAGGTAGTCAAGTATACATCCTAAGGGCTTTGTTGGCTATAGTGCCCCCAAGTCAATTATTGGATCACAGGCACATGATCGCAATGATTGAGGGAGGACCTATACCGGTAGAACAGTCTTACTTGAGATGGTAGTATGCAATCTGGTTTGTCTTTATCATTGTGTACACACTTCAGGTGACATTACAGATCACTATTACATGTTGATAGAGCCCATAGGATTCATGCTTGACTACCAACAATATGATGGCGATCATATACGTGGGAGCTGTGTGATCAATAAGAACATCCTTAAAATGTTCCTAGTCGTGGGAGTTTCAAGACTGGGCATCGATACTCCTAGAGTAGACTAGTGTATACTAATCGAGACCCCGACGAGGGGCGGTGGCCGGTCTCACAAGCCAGTGGTGTCAGTTGGTTCACCTAAGATGTATGCAGGTGCTCATTGGGTTATGAGTACACCGGACGGACTTGCCGGGAATATGCTAGTTGGTATTGTACTTATTTTTAGATAGCAGTTCCCAGGTGACATGTGTACAGGTTAGTCTATCGACCTGAGATCTTCATTTTTCTCTGGTGAGTTTCCACTGTGCTTTGATTACTACCCTACCACGGCTCAAAGGAGTCGTGAAAAAAGGTTTTAGTTGTGTACAGTCCCGAGCCACATGGAGGCAGTGAGCGGATCGTCAGGGGTTTCATCTCTCCCGGTATTGAGGGTTGATGTCGCGGTGTGCACGGGTGTCCATCACAAGAAATCCTGGGCCAAGGTAGTCGAGAATTACTGATTTAGGATCAGTAGTTTTCAGTTAGTGATGGGTCTCATACCGACACTAAATGTCAAGTTATTAGGGGTCTGACTTTATCCACCCCCCTAGACTCGATATGCGATACTCATAGACGAATGGACCGGACTGTACGGATTTTGTCACTGTCAGGCTCAGTAGGGGTTTCAGGATGAGGTTGCTTTTCGGCCTTCTTTTCGCTCAATACCTGGGTAGCCGTCACGTACAGCTAGTGCCACTGACGTGCTTGTGGTTAAACCCACTGCAAGCGTATTGACGAGTCTTTAGAGTCCCACAAATAGGGTTTCCTTGCTTCGGGCGAAACGTTGTAGAGGCCGTATGGTTTTATGGCAGGGTTCGATCATACACGTGCACTTGTCCACGGATCATGATCGACAAATAATACTAGTGGGCTTTGGTTTAAGCCGGATCCTAGTATTATATTGTTGGAATATTTTCGTCTCGTTGTGTTTGTATTCTTTCGGAATACGGATACGGGTATGTATATAAGGATGAGGGGCATTCTTGTAATTATATTACAAGATCACTTTAGAGTTGCCATTTCTTTTCATTAAAAATTTAGGTTAATTTTTATTTGGTGGAAAGTGTGAGTGCATGCCCTTGGTGACTCATGGTTATGCGTCATGAGATGATTCATGGTGACATGGGGGGGTTTGTTTTGGCCAAGATATTTGTGTTAGATATTTAGTAGTGAGCATGGAAGATCCTTTGAGTTGCTTTTCTTGAGTTGCCAATTCTCACAAAATAACACACACAAAAGACTTAGCCAAAACAAATAAAGAAAATAGCAGTAACTTTTCTTCACTTGTCTTTTTTCTTGAGCTCACACTTTCACCTCATGGCATCTTCTTCAACCTCCACCCTATATGTCTCATGTGTTGAGAAACCTAGGGTGTATTGAGACAAAGTAATCGTACAAACTCTCTACTTCATCTTGTCTATCTATGTTGGCAAACTAGATACCTGTGTTGCTTCGGTTTTGAGGTCGGAGCCCGTATTACTAACCCTCGACGTGGATCGTCTTCGATGGGGGAGACCTGATATCAAACTTGACCGAGGAAGCCGCGAGGAGCTTGGGATAAAGGTTGAAGACCGAAGGACTCGGATCGTTCGGTATAACCTCTCTAAACTTCGTTCATATAGCTAGTTTAGGGTTAATGGTGTGATCGGGGAATCGGGTACCATTAGGGCCGATTTCAAAAACTTTTTGTTCCTCATTTGGCCACGGATTGATGGCCGGGGCGCTGGCGTAACCCAACATGGTATCAGAGCCAACCCATTAACCGCATACTAGTTAATTTAGACAATGTTAAAGTATCGAAACTGAAACAACTCCGAAACAACACTCGATGTATTCCAATTTCTGTCAATATTTTATGTCTTCTAAAAATATTTAAGCAAATATAGAAGAATACTTGGATGACCAATAGAACACACACCAAATACGAGCACCAAAGTCATCTACAGGACCGGCGAGAATGGGCAAAATTCCGGCCTGACCGGTTTTGTGCTAGAGTTTGGAGTTCAATTTTTGTGTATTGTCTAGTCTCTGGAATATTAGTTCAGTGATATTGCTTGTTTAGCCCAGTTTAGATATGGATTTATCTATGTAAGCCCGCGGGGGCGCCCCGGCCGTCGATCCGACGCCGGAAACGCGGAAAACAAAAACTTTGCGAACTTTGCAAAACGGCACCACCGCGGACTTTTTACCCGGATCGGGCCATTAACCTAGCTAGCTAGCAAAATAGAAAAGAGTAGAGAAGTTATACCAAGCGATCCGTGTCCTTCGGTCTTCATCTCCACTCCGATCTCTTGCGGAATCTCCATCACCTCCTCGCTCGTCGGAAAGGGGCACCACGTAGCCGGAATCTTTTACGGGCTCCCGCCTCTTGACCGAGGCAACTCGGGCGCGAAGTTGGCTAGCCGACGCGTCCAAGGCTTGCTATAGAAATAGTGTAGAAGCTTGTCTCTTGGGGTTTATGAGGTTGCCATGAAATGGTGGAGGTAAAGAAAGCAACTCAAAAAAGTGCTTATGAACTTGGTAGCATGAAAAAGGATATGAAACATTTTTCCTCACTCAAAAGGAAATGATCCTCTCTTTCTAGCCAAAGTGGCCGGCCCCCTCTCCATAGAATTAGATTGGAGAGAGAAAAGAGAATTACATAAAACAATATATCAAAAAGATAATATAAACCTCACATCCTTTCTCACTCATCTCACAAATCAATCCCTTTTCTAAACCATCAAATGAAAAGCCATCAAATGGACAAGAAAGGAATCTCATGATTATGAAGCCACACATATGCAAAGAAACCCCTCACAAAATGTTAATTGCGAACTTGCAATTAACACTCTCCAATAAGAAAGTCCGACCGAGAAGGAATGAAGGAAAACCGGCCGGAACGGAATGCAAACTGGCAACTTCATAAAACCGATCCCGTAATAAATTACAGGAAAACCCCGCTACTGCAAATACATGCCCGCATTTGTATTCGCACTGAACACAAATGCAAAGAGATAAAATCTACACTATCTAATACTAGTATCCGGCTTAAGCCAAAGCCGGCTAGTAAAAAACTGTCCGATCACGATCCGTGCAATACCGCACGTATCTGATCGAACCCTGCCATATCTCCATACGGCCTCTACAGCGTTTCGCCCGAAACTTGAGTAACTGTCTGTGGTGGACTCTAAAGACTCGTCAATACCTTGGCTGTGGATTTAACCACTAGCACGTCAGAGGTATAAGCCAATACGTGACGGGCCACCAGGTATTGACCAAATGGGACGTCGATGAGGAAGCTCACCCCGACACCCAACTGAGCCTGTCAGTGACAATATCCGTACAGTCCGGTCCGTTCGTCTATGAGCATCGCATGGCGGGCTTAGGGGATTGGTAAAAGTCAGACCCCCAAAAGCGGTACAAGTCGTGTCGGAGTGTAGCCCAGAACACCCTGAGATACTACTGGAATACCTACCAGCAAATCTCCTGCCTTGGCCAAGGACTTTTCATGTTCTGGCTCTCCTAGACACAGCACGACCTCACCCCCAATACCGGGAGAGACGAACCCCTGCAGATCCGCTCACTGCCTCCATGTGGCTCGGGACTGTACCCAACTAAAACCTGTTTGCACGACTCCTTTGAGCCGTGGTAGGGTAGTAATCAAAGTACAGTGGGAACTCACACGAGACAAATGACGATCCCAGGTCGATGAACTAACCTGTACACATGTCACCTGGGAACTGCTATCTGACGTCTGGTATATCCCAACTAGCAGGTTCCCGGCGAGTCCTGTCCGGTGTACTCATAACCCAATGAGCACCTGTATACATCTTAGGTGAACCAACTGACACCAGTGGCTTGTGAGACCGGCCACCGCCCCTCGTCGGGGTCTCGACTGTATACACTAGTCTACTCTGGAGAAACGATGCCCTGTCTCGAATCTCCCACGACTAGGGACCTTTTAAGGATGTGCTTGTAGACCCCCAGCTCCCACTTATATGATCGCCCTCATACTGCTGGAAGTCAAGCAAGAATCCTAGGGGCTTTATCAACGTGTAATAGCGACTCGTCAGGTCACCTAAAGCAGTACACGATGATAAAGATAAACCAGATAGCATACTATCATATCGAGTAAGACTGTCCTACCGGGATAGGTCCTCCCCTCAATCATTGCAATCACGTGCCTGTGACCCAATAATTGACTCTGAGGGCACTATCTCCAACAATCTCCCACTTGCACTCAAGGCTAATTATTGCGATGTCGCATACTCACAGCCCGTGTGATACCGAACACCCAACTCCTCTACTAGTCAGTCTCACAAAGCTCGTTTGAGAGACTATTGCGATCGAGGAATAGCCTCAGTGAGTGGATCCGCTTTGATGTTTCTTTCTATGTCTCTCTATATCCCATGTTCGCGGAGAAAGCTATCTCCCGAAATGAGCAATACCTGTCTTAGAATGTCTGGATGTCTGATGGGACCTAGCTCATAAGTGAACTCCAAATCCAAACTTCTTAGACTGTATCGACAACTGAACTTAATCAGTGTCCTGCGCCATGCCTTCCCTCAGTTTCCACCTGGACCACCTGTCCAAAATACTGCCCCTCGTTAGAGGGAAAACTATAACTCTGACAGCCACTCTGCCATCCAGGTCACCTTGGAAGCCTGGAATGATAACCGTCTCGTAAAGGAGGCTGCCGTTATCATATCCCTAGAACATCAACTTATGTTCTAAAACTGCTTCTGACTGTTTCTCCAGGATTGGATCAATATCAACTTATTGCACCTACTGCAAGAACAACATCTAGTGTGGTACTTGACATCTCATGATTGACTCAGTTGCCTAAGCAAGTGATCTGTCAATTATGCGTGTCCCTCTCCCCTTTAGTCTGTAAGACACCTTTAGAGAGGGTGACTCCATTACCTGCAGGTACACTACCGTGCCAGGAGTCGTCCATTCTAAATACTCATAGAATGCGGTCAAAGTACCCAGATTGGGAAACCACCCAAATCTAGATCTAAAACCATAGATCTAGTAACCAGAATGTCTGATATAATATCCAAGTCCTATGTGGAGAAACTACTGTGTGACGACCAAAGTATAACCGATCGTAGTATAGGAATATCACTTCCTACTCCGTGTATGTCATCAAATACCAGGACATCACACCCTACTACCTTCTCAACAGATCCATCTCCTATTCTGATGAAGTCAAACCTATGACTGTCACATCAGAAATAGATGATCTATCTCCGCAATATCTGCTATAGTCTATAAATAGACATAAGCTTGATGTCCACCAATGCTTCCGCTGCTCCCACTGACTACGACAACCCTCTGGCAGAGTCATATAGGCGTACACTTCTAAAGCTAGTTTAGAATGACGCTATACTCATCCTCCCGCCGGGTCTCGCAGCCTGGAACAACAGCAATGGCAAGTGTGGGTAAACAAGAACCTCCCTGCCACCGTCCTTGAGCATACCGAAGTACCTCTCGAGTGCCTGAGGTTACCCACCATATCTGCGGAGTGGCCAATGGAATGTCAAACCAGATTGAATCTTTAGGTTCTTATCAAATCTTCAGTAATCGTTTGCGGTTCTGGAATCACTTCCAGTTCTACCATACTCCCACTCCTGTTTTTCTGAAAAAATCCATTTTTGATAAAACTGTGGCGAGTCAAGAACAATATCACTATTGATCTTCCAGATGGTAGAAAGTCAACCCTCGTCATAGCCCGGGTCAACCCACAAACAGCCACTACTGAAACGTGCCTTGAGTTGTCCAGTGTCTGGTTTTAAGCATAAGCCGGACAACTCCCCGTATCTTAACAATGTCAAGATATGAACTGTTCTAAATCCAAGAACCAGAGGCACTGATTTAATTGAACCAGATTCAAATCATGCAGCTGTCTCCAGTGCATGTCAAGTAAATGGAAGAGAGGCCGATCAGCGTTACTCAACTTAGGAGTACTTCCAATTATGAGTAACCTGAAAGAGAAGCTAGTTCTCTTAATCATTACTATCAACTGAATACCATTCACAAGTATCTACATCTTCGATCTCCTTGAAGAATCCCGATACTTGCAACACTTGGTTCTCTACTTTACTCTTATACCTATAACTCCTCAAAACTTAGACCCTGTGTTTCTACGAAACACATGTCTAAGAACTAGAGAAGTTAAAAGTAAACAGAATATAGTACGAGGACCAACCCCTCTGTCCTAATGGACACTGGACAATATACAATACTCTGTATAAGTCCCCTGAGTCTAGTGACTCATTCACTGTGTGTCGTAGGTTGAAAACTGTACTTTTGGTTAAGAAGTACACCGTTGTTCAATGCTCCTTACCTAATTATCCACTGATATAGGTAAATGTCATAGACATAATTTCAAAAAGTATATCTCACTCTATAAAAATAGACGTACAGATATATCAATTTGAAATTGGTGCACAACAACGGATATTCAAAACCAAATATTTGCCGACCGGCAAACAACCCAGGTGGCTTCCTCAAATATCATGAATCCCGATATAATGAGAAAGGTCACCTAATTCCCAATAACTTACTCCCACTCATCATCTGTAAAACCATACAGACGTGAGACTCAAACCTGGTAAATACATACCCTGGAGCAAGTGTCTAATTGGGAAATCAGTTTTCTTTTAACAGTACACAGTGAAACTGAAACATTGCAATGTTTCGATGGGGTATCCTGGTATTCCTAGTAATGCCTCTTCCATTATCCAGATTCACAACTATAACCGTATAATTCTTTGCCATCTTTCCAAATCCCTTTATATGTCTTTAGTCATTACCTTCTGTACACCACTTTAGGCCAAATGGTTTTCTTCCTTCCCTACCGTTCAGCACCAGCCTATGGTTTGGAAGAAGACTATCCAATAAGCATAAAGGGTGTACTGTCCTAATCCTAGAAGCACTCGCAACGCGAGAGAAGGTGAAGATAAAAGACACCTGAATGTACTTTATTCACAGGTGATTTAGGATTGGCGAAGAAATACTTGGCTTGGTCGTGAATAGCAGTCGCAATTTACTTTGCCCTCTTACTAATCCCTGGCTTTGTCTGAACTTAATACCTTCTATACACCGTTTAGGCTAATTGGTTTTCTTCATTCCCTACCGGTCGGCACCGGCCTAAGGTCTGGAAGAAGACTATCCAATTTGCGTAATAGGTGTACTACTCCTAAACCAAGGAGTACTCGCAACCTGATAGAAGGTAAAAGGAAAAGACAACTGAATAATCCTATTCGTTTTCTCCAGAACCGGAAACCATCCTCGAAGTCCTTCGAGTTCGTATATAACCATACGATGGTTTTGTCCAATGGAAGTGGACGTTCCTAGTAACACGGGGTGTCCCGGAGAAAAGGGTAAAAGTAGGAGTGGCAAAGAGGTCTGCGACTCTGACAATCCAAAAACCAGTGTTAAGGAGGTTCGGTCAACTTGGTCACTGAGTCATAGTCTAGGGTCGGGTCAATGGTCGCTGCCAGAGAGAGAGAGAGAAAAGAAACACTCAGCGTGCACTCTAACCTAGATCAGAATGGTTACCAATTTATCTAATCTGGAAACCTCCCACTGTAACGTCAAATTCTTCCCCAAACCTGAAAGAAGAATTAGCCGGGAATACCCGAGGAGTAAACCAACTCATCAGTGGGAATCGGGATCCAACTCTCATCGCATGATAACGTGAAGGAATCCGCTCACGTTATCACACTCCAGAAGGTATGCGCATATCTGGCAAGTTTCGGTACTTTTGAAACTCCCGATGTGATTTCTGCCCTATGCTCTTATGACCTTGACGAAGGCCAACAAATCATAAGTCACATGTCAAGTTCTACCCGTCATTCTCCAGGTTGATTTGAACCCACCCGCACAAGCCCTTGACGAAGGCCAACAAGGCTATACGACTGTCCCAAACCAACGCATCTATCTATGCTGCAGAAAGGCAACAAGCAGCTACCATACACTATGCCTTGACGAAGGCCAACAAACATAGCATGAATACTACGTGCTACCCGTCTGAAACGACGGAGGGCTACGAATGGTTTCTGGCGAAAACCTTTAACGTAATGAACTTGATATCATTGAAGGAACTGATAGCTTTATAAAAAAATATAGTGACGACAACCTTTGCTAAAGAGGTCATTCCCGGTGAAGGGATCTCGGCTCTTTCCCCGTAGAATGAGGTGCAGGATATTCCAACTGAATACCACGGTGCAAAGCAAAAGTAATCGGCTATAGTGAAGTTATTGCCCTGATGCAAACTTTTGTCCAAGGAGTCACTCCCGGTGAAGGGATCTCGGCCCTTGCCTCGTCGACTGAGGAGCAGGATATTCCAACTGAATACCACGGTGCAAAACAAAAGTGAACGCCCTTGCAATAACAGCTTTTTGAAAAAGTGTTCCAACAACATCAGAATAGGTTTGTTTAACTTGCATTGATCCGAATCAATGCAGTCCCATCAATTGATCACACCACAAAGAACGAAAATATACTGACGTACGTATATGCCATCCGCATTCGCCACTGGGTCCCGTCATCACCCGTTAGGTTAGCTAACTAACGACAGAGCGGGGACTGGACTAGCGCGGATGAAAAACATATACAACATCTACTAATATATATACCAATATATAGTATTCGCTCAAGGCGTGATAAAAGCAACACAGAAATGTATAGTAACACAGATCAATACAGATATCTGGGATCCCCGGGTTTCACAGAGCCGCTGCTGAAACCCGACATTCCCCTGGTCGTGTGGATAGCCTGTGCAATGAAAATCCTAGACCCCTACGGGCGCGGAAAGTTACCCGCCAAAACCTGAAGCGAGGCAGCCCCCTTCAGCAACGTGAATGGACCACCCAGCACTTCACGGAATCCGGTAACTTGGGCACCCCTCCTGGGTCAACCCTATACCCCCTACGAGTGCGGCGAATAGCCCGCCAATTCTAGAGTGAAGCCCCTCCGCCTCAATGCCATGAGATGCGGGCTTGTTGCCCTCTAGAATCCGGCTATCCGTGCACCCCTCCGCGGGGTAATCCTAGTACAGAAAGTAAAATATACATACAACGGGTACATCGACCGCAACCAGGTCGTGCCCCAAAATAATAATACAAACAGGCAGTGACGGCAGTCCACATGTCGGACGCTCGCCCCGCAATATCAAATGTACATAATACAACAGAACTGTACTACCACTGCAACCAGGCTATCCCCCACGACCGATCCGCAACAACACAGTACAATCACAGAACATCAACGTGAAAGTCACATTCGCAAATCCGTCTAACCGGGCTATAGCAGTTAGACGGGATTTACCGATCAAATGACATTCACGGTCGCAGATATAATGTAAAAACTGTGAACTAGCATGTTTAAAATATCCGATCGAACAAATTTATCAAAGTGGGCCCCCAAAAAGAACTGTAGCACTTACAGAAAACCTGGGCCCAAATAAAATATCCCAAAAGCCCTATTTCTAACTCATAAGCTTACTGGGAAAATAGGGTGCCAAGATTCCTCCTATCCGCCGCGGAAGCGCGGCCAAACCGAGGTTTTGGCCGCCCTTACGCGGTCGAAGTGAAGAATCATTGGATCGTATTTTCCCATAATTCTTATAATTCCTTGTACATGCCTCTGCAACAACCCGAAAAATTTTAGGAGCTCAAAAAATTTCAACAGAGAACATATGTGCACAAAAATACGGTTTTTGGGGATTTTGTTCGATCGGGTTCTAAACGCGCTAGAGCAAGCTAGGGTAGGTTAACAGCGTGGCTCTGATACCATTGTAAGCCCGCGGGGGCGCCCCGGCCGTCGATCCGACGCCGGAAACGCGGAAAACAAAAACTTTGCGAACTTTGCAAAACGGCACCACCGCGGACTTTTTACCCGGATCGGGCCATTAACCTAGCTAGCTAGCAAAATAGAAAAGAGTAGAGAAGTTATACCAAGCGATCCGTGTCCTTCGGTCTTCATCTCCACTCCGATCTCCTGCGGAATCTCCATCACCTCCTCGCTCGTCGGAAAGGGGCACCACGTAGCCGGAATCTTTTACGGGCTCCCGCCTCTTGACCGAGGCAACTCGGGAGCGAAGTTGGCTAGCCGACGCGTCCAAGGCTTGCTATAGAAATAGTGTAGAAGCTTGTCTCTTGGGGTTTATGAGGTTGCCATGAAATGGTGGAGGTAAAGAAAGCAACTCAAAAAAGTGCTTATGAACTTGGTAGCATGAAAAAGGATATGAAACATTTTTCCTCACTCAAAAGGAAATGATCCTCTCTTTCTAGCCAAAGTGGCCGGCCCCCTCTCCATAGAATTAGATTGGAGAGAGAAAAGAGAATTACATAAAACAATATATCAAAAAGATAATATAAACCTCACATCCTTTCTCACTCATCTCACAAATCAATCCCTTTTCTAAACCATCAAATGAAAAGCCATCAAATGGACAAGAAAGGAATCTCATGATTATGAAGCCACACATATGCAAAGAAACCCCTCACAAAATGTTAATTGCGAACTTGCAATTAACACTCTCCAATAAGAAAGTCCGACCGAGAAGGAATGAAGGAAAACCGGCCGGAACGGAATGCAAACTGGCAACTTCATAAAACCGATCCCGTAATAAATTACAGGAAAACCCCGCTACTGCAAATACATGCCCGCATTTGTATTCGCACTGAACACAAATGCAAAGAGATAAAATCTACACTATCTAATACTAGTATCCGGCTTAAGCCAAAGCCGGCTAGTAAAAAACTGTCCGATCACGATCCGTGCAATACCGCACGTATCTGATCGAACCCTGCCATATCTCCATACGGCCTCTACAGCGTTTCGCCCGAAACTTGAGTAACTGTCTGTGGTGGACTCTAAAGACTCGTCAATACCTTGGCTGTGGATTTAACCACTAGCACGTCAGAGGTATAAGCCAATACGTGACGGGCCACCAGGTATTGACCAAATGGAACGTCGATGAGGAAGCTCACCCCGACACCCAACTGAGCCTGTCAGTGACAATATCCGTACAGTCCGGTCCGTTCGTCTATGAGCATCGCATGGCGGGCCTAGGGGGTTGGTAAAAGTCAGACCCCCAAAAGCGGTACAAGTCGTGTCGGAGTGTAGCCCAGAACACCCTGAGATACTACTGGAATACCTACCAGCAAATCTCCTGCCTTGGCCAAGGACTTTTCATGTTCTGGCTCTCCTAGACACAGCACGACCTCACCCCCAATACCGGGAGAGACGAACCCCTGCAGATCCGCTCACTGCCTCCATGTGGCTCGGGACTGTACCCAACTAAAACCTGTTTGCACGACTCCTTTGAGCCGTGGTAGGGTAGTAATCAAAGTACAGTGGGAACTCACACGAGACAAATGACGATCCCAGGTCGATGAACTAACCTGTACACATGTCACCTGGGAACTGCTATCTGACGTCTGGTATATCCCAACTAGCAGGTTCCCGGCGAGTCCTGTCCGGTGTACTCATAACCCAATGAGCACCTGTATACATCTTAGGTGAACCAACTGACACCAGTGGCTTGTGAGACCGGCCACCGCCCCTCGTCGGGGTCTCGACTGTATACACTAGTCTAATCTGGAGAAACGATGCCCTGTCTCGAATCTCCCACGACTAGGGACCTTTTAAGGATGTGCTTGTAGACCCCCAGCTCCCACTTATATGATCGTCCTCATACTGCTGGAAGTCAAGCAAGAATCCTAGGGGCTTTATCAACGTGTAATAGCGACTCGTCAGGTCACCTAAAGCAGTACACGATGATAAAGATAAACCAGATAGCATACTATCATCTCGAGTAAGACTGTCCTACCGGGATAGGTCCTCCCCTCAATCATTGCAATCACGTGCCTGTGACCCAATAATTGACTCTGAGGGCACTATCTCCAACAATCTATTAGTTTGGGGGCTATTTGGGGTGTTTCGAAGTCGATATTTCTAACATTATTTAAAGTTTTACAGTACATGCATTACTATCTGCGACCGTGAATGTCATTAGAGAGGTACAACATGTCTAATTGCTATAGTTCTTTTAGACGGGTTTGGAAACGTGACATTCACGTTGATGTTCTGTGTTGTGCCGTGTTGTAGCGAAATCGTCATGATGGATAGCTTGGGTGCAATGTTAGTACAGTTTAGTTTCATTTGTACATTTGATATTGCGGGGCGAGCGTCCGACATATGGACTGTCGTCACTGCCTGTTTGTATATTATTTGTTTGGGGCACGACCGGGTTGAGGTCGATGTCACCGTTGTACATATTTTCTTTTCTGTACTAGAATTTGTAGGGATTCTTTAGCACCATCCTAGGGTTTGGGTTGCATCACACATGCTATAATAAAAATTTAGGGGGTTCTAAATAATACCAACCATTAATCGAACAAGAAAATTAGGGTAACAACATCAAGTATCACATACTACAAGTGTCTAGCACTAAGAGGTAAGTAATACAACCTTTGTAGACCTCTTCTTTTGACTCCGTGGATCAATTAGGGTTTGAACTGGTTCGCTTGAATCCTTCCAAGTCTACGATGATCCACCACGAAGTCCCTTTGCTCAAGATCTTAGCTTCACTTGATCTTTGAAGAAGCGGGGCAAACAACCTACACTAGTGGGCTAAAATAATATAGACTGGTGATGTGGGTTTGGATCTCACTCGAAAACCTTTTCTTTTTATATTCTTCACTCACTTTTCAAACCCTGGACAGCTTGAAGGAGGAAGAAGAAGGAGATGGCTAAACTTGACTCAAGTGAGAATAATGCAACATAATCCAAAGAGAGTTAGAATTATATCATGCTTAACTATTGTTACAAAATATCAAGATTTTTTTAGACTTGAGTTTAAGCAAAACCATGGGCTACAAAACCATGGGCAATAAAACCATGCTATTGACTTTAGTCAACACAAGAGAAGAGAGTTGAATAGTCAACCATGATTTTATTCCCATTTTGCTTTTCTCAAATAATCAATATATATATATATATATATATATATGTTACAATGTGAGTCTGGCATTGTGACCACCAATGTATCATCAACCATGACATATGTATGCTTGCATGTGTGCATCCATATCAACATATACATACACTCATGCATGCATCATAATGAAATAGGTTTTAAATAAATGAGCTAATGTACTTAATATTAAATCAACACTGGATTTAATAACCCGGTCATATCACATACGACCCGTCTAATAGTAAACGCCCGATTAAAATACGGTATCAAATACACGCATTTAATCGAGCTCCCACGCATAGCCCATATGCACCCCACATCTTTTCGCTTGAGCTAGGAGACCCCTTTGTAGGATTCTAAGACTCGTCATTACGCCAGCAGTAGGCAGTGATCACATCACATACCCATAAACCGTCAGGGCACAAGCTGTACGTATCGGCTCTCAGGTATTAAGCGATCAGAAGAAACACAAGCGAACCTATAAAAACTCCCATCGAGCTAACCGGCAACACTTACTGTACAGTCCGGTCTCTTCGTCAGATATGCTGCATACCGAGTCTAGGGATGGCATCGTCGACCCCAATAACTCAAATAAGTCTTGCCGGTATATGGCTCATAACAGATCGAGAAACTACTGATAACACTTATCAGTAAATCTCTTCAGCCTTGTCCAGCGACTTCCTGTTATAGCCAATCGTACATGGTGCAACATCAACCCCCAATACCAGGAGAGAAGAAACCCCTCCTATCGCTCATTTCCTCCTTGTGCCTCGGGACTGTACCCAAAATCCATCCGTTTGCATGACTCAGTAGAGCCGTGGTAGGGTGGAGATCAAAGTACAGTGGGAGGACACACAAGACTTTATGACGATCTGGTGTCTATAGAATAACCTGTACCAGTGTCACCTGAGAACTGCTATCCGACGATAGATATAATACCACATAGAAGTTCTCGGCTAGTCCGTTCAATGTACCCAGTCTCACTGAGCACCCGTATATGGTCTTTGGTGTCACCACACCAATGGATATGGGATCATCTATTGCCCATCATATGGTTCAAGTAATGTATACGCTAGTCTATTATGGAATATCGATGCCCCGTCTCGATACACCCACGACTAGGAACATTTCAAGGATATGATTATAAACTACACATGTCCCACTAGTATGATCCGCATCATAATCTCAGTAGTCAAGCAAATATCCTAAGGGCTTTATCAATATGTACCAATTGAGTAAGATGCATGATCAAATGAACATGTCAAGATAAAGTACAAAAAAATAGCATATTATCATATCGAGCAATATTGTCATCTAAATATATATTTATATATATATATACATATACCGGTACATCCACTATCGTATAATGGCCTCCAGGGCATACATATATCAAACAATCTCCCACTTGCACTAAGCCCAATTATTGGCGTATCTCATACCCAACATCTTAAAAAGTAGCTCATGCTGCGTTAGAGGGAGGGCCTTGGTGAGTGGATCCGCTGTGTTATTCTTTATATCTACTCTCCGAATCTCGATTTCGCAGCGATCAACTATCTCCCGGATCAGATGATATAGCCTCAGGATGTGTCTGGATCGCTGATGGGACCTGAGCTCTTTGGTCAACGCCATTGCCCTATTATTATCATAATACAATGGTATTGGATCAATAATAGTTGGAACTATTCTTAGCTCCGAGACGAACTTCCTCATCCAGACGGCTTCCTTGGCAGCATCATTTGCAGCAATATACTCAGCTTCCATCGTGGAGTCTGCAATGGTATTCTATTTGGAACACTTCCAACATACCGCCCCTCCATTGAGGGTAAATACAAACCCTGAGATAGATTTGCTGTCATCTTTATCACTCTGGAAAGCTCAAATTGGTAAAGGCCACCATTTGGAGATCCCCGTTACCGTACATCAAGAACATTTCTTTAGCCCTTCGCAAATACTTAAGAATGTTCTTCACAGCTGTCCAGTGATTCACCCCTGGGTTTGATTGATACCTGCTTACTACACCGAGTGCATAAGCAACATCAAGGCATGTACATAACATCACATACATTATAGATCCTACAGCAAAAGCGTAGGGTATAATGCTCATGCGTGCTCTCTCTTCATCAGTCTTTGGGCAAAAATCCTTGGAGAGAGTGACTCCATCACTAGCGGATAAGGCACCCCGCTTGGAGTCTTTTATACTGAACCTTTTTAGGATGATGTTAATGTACCTGGTTTGGGACAATCCTAACAACCTTTTAGATCTATCCCTATAGATCTTCATGCCCAATATGTACGAGGCATCACCCAGGTCCTTCATGGAGAACCTTTGTGATAAGAACAATTTGACCGATTGTAGCATAGGAACATCGTTTCCTATCAGAAAAATGTCATCCACGTACAATATGAAGAATGTGACAGTACTCCCTACAATCTTCTTATAAACACAAGGTTTATCTATATTTTTTATGAAATCAAACTCTTTGATAACATCATCAAAACAGATGTTCCAACTACGTGATTCCTGATTTAATCCATAAACGGATTTAAGCAACCCACATGCTTTCCCGGTGCTCCCACTATCAATGAAGCCCTCTGGCTGATCCATATAAACGCATTCTTCTAAATCGCCATTTAGAAAAGCCGTTTTAACATCCATCTGCCAGATTTCATAGTAGTATTGAGCAGCAATAACAAGTAGGATCCGAATGGATTTAAGCATGGCTACAGGAGAAAAGGTTTCGTCATAGTCCAATCCCGGTCTTTGACGAAATCCTTTCGCCACAAGCCTTGCCTTATAGGTCTCCACCTGCCCATCTACACCGATCTTTCTCTTAAAGATCCATTTGCACCCTATGGGTTTTACCCCAGAAGGTACAACATCCAAAGTCGATACTTTGTTGGTGTACATAGACTCCATTTCAGATCTCATGGCATCCAGCCACTTCACAGAGTCACCACTCGTGATAGCTTGCTGAAAACTGGTAGGATTATCATCATCTATGATGCAATCTTCTCCATCACCATCAACGAGAAAACCGTAGTATCTCTCCGGTGGGCGAGAAGTCCTACCAGATCTACGGAGTGGCTGAGCTTCATAAGTTTCAGTTGCAACATCAGGTTCAACCAAGTCTTCATTTGTAACTTGTGTCTCTAGAACCTCTTCTAAATCTACCGCATTGCCATCGGTATCATTTGGAAAAATCTCATGTTCTAAAAATGTGGCATACTGAGAAACAAACAACTTTTGTTCCTCTTTGTGGTAGAAAAAATATCCAAACGAGTGTTTCGGATATCCTACAAATATACACTAGACTGATCGTGTCTCAAGTTTGTCTGGATTCTGCTTTTTCACAAAAGCCGGACAACCCCAAATCTTAACTCGTTTAGGAGATGTTCTTTTCCCATACCATATCTCATATGGAGTGGTAGACAGGGTCTTGGTTGGAACTTTGTTCAACAGAAAAGCTGCAGTCTCCAATGTATGCCCCCACAAGGAGAGAGGCAACTCAGCATCACTCATCATGGATCGTACCATATCTAATAGGATACGATTCCTCCGCTCTGACACACCATTGCGCTGTGGTGTGTAAGTGGGAGTGAGCTGAGAGAGAATCTCATTCTCTTTTAGGATGTTCGAAAACTCTATACTAAGATACTCTCCACCTCGATCTGATCGAAGTATTTTGGTTCTCATTCCTGTTTGTTTTTCTACTTCAAGTTTGTACTCCTTGAATTTCTCGAAAGCTTCAAACTTATGCTTTAATAAAAACATATGACCGAATCTCGAGAAATCATCAGTAAAAATTATAAAGTAAGAAAAACCGCCTCTCGCATATGTAGACATTGGCCCACATACATCACTATGTAGGAGGCCCAAGAGCTCTGTAGCTCTTTCTCCGTGTCCAGTAAACGGAGTTTTGGTCATTTTTCCTTTTGATACAAGACTGGAAAGTCGCATAAGATTTATACTCAAAAGAATTTAAATATCCATCTTTATGAAGCTTGTTTAGTCTTGTTTCATTAATATGACCAAGTCTATAATGCCAAAGAAAAGCTTCATTTATATCTGATAATTTTCTTTTATTTATGTGTTTTATGTTGAAAACTGTGTGTTGATTTAGGACGTATATCCCGTTATTAAGTATACCAGAACCAATCAACTCTTGATTTAGTTTAATGTTCATAACATTATACTGCAATACAAAATGATATCCTTCACTGTCTAACAAAGAAACGGATATTATATCACATAGCATGCTAGGTACAAAATAATGTGAGTTTAAAACTAATATACAACCCGATGGCAACCCTAGGTGATACTCTCCCACTGAACTGCATGTACATTGGAACCATTTCCAACTCGGAGAGTGTGATCAATGGTCTTGAAAACTCTGCTATTCCTCAAGCCCTACACAGAATTGCAGATATGAGAACCTGAACCGGTATCTAATACCCAGGAAGCAGAGTTTATAGAAAAACAGTTTTCAGTCATAAACACACCTGAAGCAGAAACATCACCATGCTTCTTCTTGTTGAGATCAACAATATACACGACACAATTCCGCTTCCAATGCCCCGTCTTCTTGCAATAGAAACATTCTCCTTTTCCCGACTTGTCAACCTTGGATTTGTTTCTCCCTTGTGCTTTCTTGATTCCACCTCTCGGTTTGGTGGATTTCTTCTTATTTCTTCCTTTGGCTATGGCTTTTTGGATGGAAGAGGAAGATTGTCCAACAATCAGAAAGGGAGACTTCGCCTTAAGCGTACTCTCCGCATTTCTTAACATATTGAGAAGTTTGTGTAGTGACTTCTCCATGTTATGCATGTTGAAGTTCACTATGAATGGAGCAAAGGCAGAGGGAAGAGATTGTAGAACAATATCAGTATATTGCTCGTTCTCCATTGTCCATCCGAGGCCCTCAAGCTCTTCAATAAGAGCTATCATCTTCAAAATGTGATCGCCTATCGGTGTACCAGGAGCCCTCCGCATCAGAAACAGATTTCGAGATGCTTCGTATCGTAGGATACGAGATTGCTCCCCATACAACTCTTTTTTATGGAGAATGATGGATTGAACATCCATCTGCTCGTGCTGCTTTTGATGTGTGTTGTCCA
Organism: Agapanthus africanus; assembly: GCA_030015575.1. Taxonomy (NCBI): domain Eukaryota; kingdom Viridiplantae; phylum Streptophyta; class Magnoliopsida; order Asparagales; family Amaryllidaceae; genus Agapanthus; species Agapanthus africanus. The sequence continues at coordinate 407,175,458 of CM057340.1, forward strand.
TCGATGCAAGCGTGAGGTATTTGGCAGTAGCACAGTCAATATCCTACATTTTGCAGATCTCATTATCCGCAACAGAAGATTCGGGACCTGGGCTAGGCGGGGCTGAGCAGTGAGGACATATGATACTTTATCATATGTGAGAGCAATGTTAATGTTCGTCAGCCAATATTTATAGTTCGGCCCATTTAGCTTATTTTTCTCTAACAGTAGCTTAAGTCCAGCCATGGTTATCTTCTAATAGGAGAGAGAAAAGAATATACTCAGCGAAAGCTCTTGCAAAGATCAGATTGGTTATTTATCTTATCTAATCGATGTCTCGCACTGCTTTTATCAAATTTTAATTCAAACCTTAAAAGGAAAAAATTAGCCAGGATTAATTACATTTTACAACTTCGCTAACCGTTCAGCTAGGCCAGTGCCGGTACTTAAAGGGAGGTTCCCCGTGCTTCCGCACGGACCTAATTTAAATAAACCTCATTTTCCCAGAGGCGTATCCCCATTGACACCTTTCTAGATACCTAATGAGTTAGCTAATTGTAAAGTGCAAAACTCTTCCGGGAGCAACTTTTGCTCACAGTGGGATCGGGATCCTACTATCACATAGAATGTATGCAATCTCATTGAAAATTTCAACTCTTGAAACTCCCGATATGGTTTTTACACCAAGCACTCATGACTTTAACTATAGTCAACATATTATAAGTACTACTGAAATTCTTCCAGTCATTTCACGATTAACTAGACCCACCCATATGACCCTTAACTATAGTCAACATAATCATATGAATGTCCTAACTAATCGCATCATATGCGGTGTAGGAAGACATCGCATAGCTACCGTACACCGCGCCTTAACTATAGTCAAAATACACAGCACGAATACTAAGTACTCTACTTCCTAAAATGACGGAGGGATGTGAATAGCTTTTAAGAAAAACCTTTAACGCTTTGAACTTGATATCGTTGTAGAATCCAATGGTTTTAAAAGGAGTGGCTTAAGCTCCGCAATTTGAAAACTTTCTTTTTCATAAAAAGTTGAGTAGGTTTCAAATCTGATTCTAGAACATCTTTTTAGGTTCCTTTTTGTTTACATTAATCTCATTAATGAAGTCCAATCATTTAAGTCCTTAAGCCATTACAGAAAAGATACGAAAATAGAACGTAGGCTTATGCCATCCGCATTCGCCACGATGTACTGTTAGGTTACTTAACTAACGACATTTATTATATATCATATATATAAGACACCATTCGTCTCAACAAATAATGTGATCATATCACAAAATATCAATAGTGGAAGCACATATATGAAAATACAAGATATACTAGGAGGTCCGTATTTTGTATTTAGCCAACAATAGAAAATACGGATTCCACGGTCGCGATGAATAGACAAGCCCACACCCATAGACCCCTACGAGAGTGGCAAGTGACCCTACCAATTCTAGAGTTCAGGAGACCCGGTCTCGACTTCTCGAAATGGCCACCCACTGAACCCTAGAACCCGATCACTTGTGCTCTCCTTCTTGGGTCTATCCTAATGCGAAAAAGTAAATAATATAGAACAATGGTGACATCAAGTAACATTTCAGAAAATATAAAATATTATTTTTGGAATTTAATATTAAAATAATATTTCCCGTGTTAGTTGTATGTATGCCCTAGAGGCCAGTATTGTACAGATGATGTATATTATATCGGATGCTTGGACATATATAGAGATGACTTTCTTTCTCGATATGATAGTATGCTATCTGGTTTCTTTTTATCTTAACATGTATACTAGTCTCTTTAAACTATCTTATAGTTACATGTTGGTAAAGCCCTTAGGATGTGTACTTGACTACCTGGACTATGATGCAGATCATACTAGTGGAGACATGGTAGTCCATAGGTACATCCTTCAAGGTCCCTAGTCGTGGGTGTAACGAGACGGGGCATCGATATACCGGTGTAGACTTGCGTATACGTTTCTCGACCCATGAGATGGGCGATGGATGATCCCATATCCATTGGTGTTTAACATCAGAGATGGTATACGGGTGCTCAGTGGAGACTGGGTACACTAGACGGACTCGCCGAGAACTCCCAGATGGTATTATACCTCACGTCAGATGGTAGTTCTCAGGTGACACTTGTGCAGGTTAGTCTTTAGACCCGAGATCGTCATAGAGTCTTATGTGATTCCCACTATGCTTTGATCTCCACCTTACCACGTCCATGAGGGCGTGCAAAATGGTGCTTTTTGGGCACAGTCCCGAGTCACATGGAGGCAATGAGCGATAGGAGGTGTTTCGTCTCTCCCGGTATTGGGGGTTGATGTTGCGCTGTGCTCGATTGGCCATAACAGGGAAGTCCCTGGCCAGGGCTGATTAGAGATTTGCTGGTAAGTGTTACCAGTAGTTTCTCGACCCGTTATGAGCCTCACATCGGCACGACTTATCGGTTATTGGGCTCTGACGTTTACCACCCCTAGACTTGACATGCGACATATCAGACGAACAGACCGGACTGTACGGTAAGTGTTACTGGTTGGATTCACAGGAGTGTGAGCGGGCTTGCTCGTCGATCTTCTGATCGCTCAATACCCGGGTGGCCGTTATGTTTAGCAGACCGCTTGCGGCTTGTGGGTGCTTGATATGATCATCACCTGCTGCCGGCGTATTGACGAGTCTTTAGAGTCCTACACAGAGGTTTCCTGGCTCAAGCGAAACGAAATAGGAGCGCATATGAGATATGTGCGGGACCGAGAATAATGCGTGTATGTGATACCATATTTCATTCTCGCGATGAATGTTTCGATTGGTTGTATGCGATATAACCTATTTGTCGAATCGAAGATTGATTCGATAAGTCGATATATTGAATACTAGTCGGTTATGTGCGACATGACCGGATCATTGAATCAAGTGTTGATTTAATGATTTAATGTATAATTATATATTTGATATATTACTTTGCATTAACTAGTATTGGTTCACTTTAAAAGGATTTTCTCACTTGTAGTGCACATTGTATATGTGATATATTTTTTGTGTGCACTTGATTGTATCATGTTTGATGATACATGCTAACTTGTGTTTGTGTAAAGATTAAACCATGGTTATATGAATGGTTAGGGTTTTGTTTACTTATTCATTTATTTATTTTGGAAAAGAAAATGGAAATGGTGGCTTTCTTTGTTTCTTTCATGAAGCTTCATGAAGAGTTGAAAGTTTGACCATTTTGTTTTCTTCCCTTAACCTAACCATACACCTAACCCTCGTTTACTCTCTACACTTGACCATGGTTAGTATATGATAAGTATTCCTATTATTTCCTTTTTCATATAATACTTATCATATTCTTTCTTCTTCTTCATCATCATTAACAAGAAGAAAAGCTTACTAGCTTTAATGGCAACTTGTGAAAATGAGTGAGAAATCCAATTCTAAAGTGAACCCACCTCATATTTCTTAATCCTCTACCTCTTGCCAAGTAGTATAGGGTGTTATCTTCACAAGTTTCACGACTTGGTGAAGTTGGAGCTTGATCTTGAGTTGCCTCGACGTAGATCTTCTTCGGCATCGAAGTCGACAACCTAGTCCGCCAATTTTTCTGATGAAGCTGATGCTAGAGTCGAAGATCCGATATGGACAGCGTGGGGACGTCTACGTGGAGCTAAGGAAGTGGAGAACCGGATCTACAAAGGTTGTAGCCTCTTTCTTATAGTTAAGTTGTTAACTAGTTTCACTTTTCGCCTAAACTCTAGTCAACGAATCCGTATTAGGGTTTCTCGGCACTTGTAAAATTTGAAATTGGCATGGTCGATGCCTTGTGAGACCTCATTAGCATGCCTAGGAACCCTACATCCCGAAAACTGCCCGATTTGCGAAATTGGGGTTTTCGAAAAAGGGTATAAATATATACCAATAATTGTGAAATAAATGGAAATTAAAATAATTTATTCATTTAATAGTATATTTAAAGGATTTGGCATTTTTAAAAATTTTATATGCAGTTTTGATAAAAACCCGATTAGTGCACTGCTAATCGCGATTAACCCAAATCCATGTTTCTACAGCTTTTCATGGCTAGTGTACCATGTCATGTTGCATTTTGGTTACATGTTGTTTTCTTGTGTTGTTTTGGGTATTTTATGGTTTGGTTTTAAAAGAAATGATATAAAGAAAAGAGTAAAAAAGAGAAAGGGTAAAAGGGTAATATTGTGAGAAAGAGGGTTAGAATAAGTGAGGAGAGAGGGGGGAGGCTGCCATCCATAGTTCACCCCCATTATTTTCTTCATCTTCTCCTCATCTCCTTCAACCTCACTTCCCTCCACCATCAACCCCAAGATCCACCTCAAAAACTCCATCAAAACCCTAAACCCCTTTCATTAAAATCGATCACCTCCTCCTCCTCTACACATTGGACCAAGAAAAGCTAGATTTCGACAACCTTGAGGACTAGGGATTTTCTTGAGTTGCCCAAATGAGGTAATTTCATCACCCTTAGCATAGTATTCCATTCACTTTAGTTTTCATGCAAGTTTAGAATTGATATTGTGATGTTTAGTGAGGTTAGAATATTCCAAGTTAGGGTTTGAGCAATTCTTGGGTTGTGAAGTGTAATTGAGAGTTGTAGTGACCTTAAAACCCCCTTTGGTGATGGTATATTGGACTGGAACTAGAGACTTAAACCCCAATACCAAACATAGAAACCCCGACATCGTATAATTGTGTGGATTTCGAGGGTAATTTGGAATCTGGAGTAACCCGGGTGACCTGAAAATTAAATTGCAAATACAGGGAGTTGTGCAAGCACCCAGGAAGCTACCACAGAGACCCGAGACCCCAACTCCAACCCTTGGCCGCAGATTTAATCATTCTAGCCGCAATTGGCGGCCAGAGTAGGGTGAAATTGATTCATTTTGGTTCCAGGGCTTTATCTTCAGTAAATTAGACCCTCCATATATGCAAAATTGACCAAATTGGTCTAGGGTAAAATCTGGGAGCACATTGCGGTGTTTTTGGCTATGTTTTCGGTATTTTGAAATGTTTGGTTTTTCTATTTGGATTTGATTTGGGTTGTTGGTTGGTTGTACATCGACAACAAGGGTTGTTTGATTGTTTTTTCACGTGTAGGCCATAGGTTCTAACATATGGGCGCACCGTGCGCCGTATCGGTTTTCCGGATTCGATTTTAATACGCATTGCGATTGTTTATTATTATAGGTACCTTCACGTGGATTCCGAAGCGACGGAGCGTGGCGTCATCGACTTCGGCAAGCAAGAACCAAGGTGAGTGGATCTATATCCACGGGCGAAGTCTGGTGGATGGCGTATAGCACCCCCGCAAAGTTTGATGGAAAACTGATTTATAGAGTATGGTTAAGAAAACCTAGATTAGGAAACTAGGGTTATAATTAAAGGATAGTTAGTGATACTATATTAGAAACTAAGTATTGTTAGAAATGATATATTACAGCTATTATATGATGACGGGATTTGAGGATGACGTTTGTCGATATTGCCGTTTAGGGTACTGTAGGACTAGATAGTCAATATAGATGTGTCATCCGAACCATACTTTTTTCTAAACCGAAGAATCTTATGTATCTTTTAAATATATACCTTGAGGGATGTTACAGATTTTCAAATGATATATTTTCCTTAAAACACCGTAACCCCTATTTTCAAAACTACTATTCGCTTCTTTTAAAATCTGTTTGTATGGTTCGAGTGTGTATGTTGAATTAGATACGTATACTCATAGTAGAGAACAAATGTTTATGTAAACTCGACTTGATGTGAGATATAAATGCGATGAAAGAATATAAGACGGATATGATAATATGATGATGGGATGATATGTTGGTATACAGATGCGAGTCGATCGAGATGATTTATACCCTTCCGGTCCCCTGATATGAGATTATTGCGGATGTGAACCGGGACATAGGTACATGGATATATATACATATATAGAATGTTGTGAATCATGGATGATAGGTCGTACGTGATATTTGGTCGTACCCTTATTTGTCATATAGGATGATAGGATCCTTTTTAGCTTAAATCCGCTGTACGATGATTTTCCGTGCGTGATGAGTTTGACTTGATGATTGATCCATACCCTTGACTAGAGAATGTCGTACGATGGATTATACCGTACGTGACATTGTGTGGCTGGATGCCGATTGATTGATTCACCGACTCGATCATGTTAGATACGTATACCTGTCAGTATTTGCATATGATTTACCTTATGCTGCATTCATGTTATTCGCATCGCATTACTTATACTTTTGCTAGTACACCTGCACCATTATCGATGATGCGTCTGTTACACGTACACTGATTGTAGGCTCACACACTTCATCATCAATAATTGCCATGTCACTACACAGTAGGATTGCTGAATCATGATATGACACTTCGCATAACCTGTTTGCACGCATACACATTGTATATCCATATTGGTGCACATATACATTGATATATCCATATTTGTGCACATACACATTGTATATTCATATTGGTGCACATATACATTGATATATCCATATTTGCGCACATACACATTGTATATTCAAATTGGTGCACATATACATTGATATTTCCATATTTGCGCACATACACATTGTATATTCATATTGGTGCACATATACATTGATATATCCATATTTGCGCACATACACATTGTATATTCATATTGGTGCACATATACATTGATATATCTATATTTGCGTGCATACACATTGTATATCCATATTGGTGCACATATACATTGATATATCCATATTTGCGCACATACACGTTGTATATTCATATTGGTGCACACATACATTGGTACATCTATATTTGCGCATATACATACTGTACCTACATAGAGAACTGGTTTTCATTGGGAGATTGGGAACCGCATGATATATTTTAAAACTGGAATCATTTTAAAAAGAGCGGTTTTCCCTTAATATGTCATATCACTGTTCAATGTTGCATGATATTCGGACATGCTTACATTTCTATCATATGTCGCATACATCATGCTTTATAATTTTACGCATTGAGATATGATGTTTTCATGATATTTCTGGATTTAAGAACCGTGGCTATTTCAAAAGAAAGCATGTAATGTTTTAAAAACCCGGTTTCTCTTGATATGATATTTTAGTGCATCCACCATACGTTTTCTCGGTTCTGAGACGTGTGATATGTGAAACCCGATTCAGGCGGATGATTCTGTTTGCGGGTACATGGTGGACCCGGTATGGTATCCCGGGGCGAGAAAGAGATTTCGTGTGGATTACGATGAGCCTGGCAGAGGGACTACTACCTACCGGTGATAATATTTTGGCTCGGCGGATATCCGGAGGATACCGACCGGAGTCGAGAGATGATATGGGCCGATCCGGACTGACGGAGCTGGTGGGCCGATCCGGACCGACGGAGCCCGATATATGAGGATTTATGTGCCGATGCTGGGCATGGTTTTCATGATGTTTTCGAGTGTCGATGCTAGGCACTCAGGTCCCATGATTTTGATGTGTCGTGAGGGACACCGTTGATATATATATATATATATCCTTATACTTTCATGCACACTCCATTATGATATTTACGTACATGCTTACATTGATTATATGGATGGACGGAATCCACATGCATACATTGATTATATAGGTGGACGAGATCCACATGCATACATACATTGATTATATGGGTAGACGAGATCCACATGCATACATGCATTGATTATTACTGTTGGATGTTATCTGCATGCATATAGGTATTGACTACCTTGTTGGCATATATACAGACCCGGTCACCCTAGATATCATAGTATTACTTTTATGATATAGTTGATCTAGGAGTCGTTATTTATTCGATTTCTATATGTTGATATTTTTCTACTCACGAGTTGGGAACTCACCCCCGTCGTGCCACAGTTCTTGCAGGTTGACCGCTCGGATCAGTAGCGGTTTAGCTGGCACACATTCGCATTCGGGTGTTTTGCATTAGTAGGTGGGACATTTGTATCGTACCGACTCTTGTATCTGTATTTCATATTGTATCTAGTTAACTCCATCAATCAAAATTTGTAAATTCTATATGTAATGAGACTTAGTGGGATTGTGGTTGCGAGACTTAGAGCGAGGGTTTTTTCGCTACTTGTGGTTTAGATGTCTTGCCTTTTTATTTATCTTTTGTGGTGAACTTCGCTGTTTGGCATCGTATACTTATTTATATTGTCTTGCGTGGTTGTGATTCGCCGTTTGGCGAAGAGCTAGCTCCCGCTTGGGGATGCCTTTATCATTATTAGGTAATTATGGTTTTGGATCAAAATATTGTAAGTCCATGCTACCTCTCCCGGTACTTTCGGGAATGCGGAATTTGGTGAAAAACGATTTTTACGGAGGTGGTAACATGGACCTAAAACCCGGATCTTGGTTAAACATCTATCTAACAACCTAACTATGAGTTTCTAGCTACTCGGTTAGGGGGTTATACCTTGCTTGTCTTGAACTCCTTCGTCTTCAAGCTCCAATGGTGGTCCGGATTGGCTTCTTCTCGTCGTCTCCGTACGCCGAATATAGATCCACCTGAAAGCTCCAACCTTTGGCTCCTTCTTCGTTCTTTGAAGAAACTAGTTCACTCGGTTTGCTAAACCTTGTGAACTAGAATGAGTAGAGAATGGTTTGTGTGGGATTTTATCTATGGTTCTTGATTCTCAACTCATGAGACAAGAGAACCATAGATTAAAGAGAGGGAAAAAGAGCAAGAGGGTGAGAGCAAAAACAAGAGAGCTCAAGAACAAGAGAGAGAATGAGCAAGAAAGAATGAGCAAGTCTTTTGTCTCTCACCCTCTCATAATCCAAAGTCATGATAACTCATCATACTAAAAAAGTCTTATGTGATGGTTGAAGCAACCATAACCATATCATTTCATGCACTCATTTTACACAAATGAGCAAGCAAACAAAAGTCTTTGCCATGAAATGATGGCTATGATTATCATGATGGTCAACTAGTCAAGCCTAGTCAACCGGTCAACAAAGTCAACAAGTCAACAAAAGTCAACAAGTCAACAAAGTCAACAAGTCAACAACCATGTCACCATAATACTTAATTAATATAATAGTTAATCACATATCATATTCTCATTAGGGTTGAACAAAAAGTCAAATAGTCAACGGTCAACTGTCAACAACCCTAATGAGAATCCGCTGCCTCTGTCTCCCTGTCAACTGTGCATACGCACCCGCATCCGCGTTCCGAGGAACACGAATGCACACTGAATAAATCCAATCCCAAAAGGTACACTAGGATCTGGCTTAAACCAAAGCCCGCTAGTGTAAACTGTCCGGACACTGTACGTGCATAAGTGCACGGATGTGACCGAACCCTGTCGCAAAACCATGCGACCTGTCGCAATACCATGCGACCTCTACTCTTTTGCCTAAAGGCGAAAAGCTTTCTGTGTGGGACACTAAAGACTCGACACTACGCTGGCAGTGGGTTTAACCACAGACCGCAAACGGCACTAGCTGTGCGTAACGGTCCCCAGGTAGTGCCGACAAGAAGACCGACGAGGCGAAACCCATCTGAACTCCTACTGAGCCTGAGTGTGACATTCTCCGTACAGTCCGTTCTATTCTTCTGATACATCGCATGGCGGGCCTAGGGGGCGGTAAACGTCAGTCCCCCAATAGCGGTACAAGTCGTGCCGGAGCGAAGCCCAAAACACCCTGAGATAACACTGGAAACCTACCAGTATATCTCGTTTGCCCTGGCCAGGGACTACTCGTGTAATGGCTCTCCTAGACACAGCGCGATGTCAACCCCCAATACCGGGAGAGACGAATCCTGTCTAACCGTCACTGCCTCCAAGTGCTTCGGGACTGCACCCAACTACTACCTGTTTGCACGACTCCTTTGAGCCGTGGTAGGGTAGTGATCAAAGTGCAGTGGGAACACACTCGAGGCGAAGTGACAGTGTCAAGTCAGCGGACTAAGCTGTACTCATGTCACCTGAGAACTAATAACTGACGATAGGCATAATACCAACTAGTCAGTTCCCGACGAGTCCTGTCCAGTGTACCCGTAACCAAACGAGCACCCGCATACTATCTCAAGTACGACGTACTGACGGCTGTGGGACAGACCGTCTCCCACACTGGGATGAGAAGCGCATGCGCTGGTCTACTCCGGAGTATTGATGCCCTGTCTCGATAGTCCTGCGACCAGGGACCTGCATAAGGATGTGCTTATAGATTACCCAGCCCCACTAGTGTGACGGCCATCACATCGCTGGTAATCAAGCAAAGATCCTAAGGGCTCCACTAATGTGTATAGGCGATATACAAAAATAAACACATGTACACATTGAAGTAGAAACAAACCAAGTAGCATACTACTATTTTGAGCAAGATTGTATATACAAGGTGAATATCCCAAGCATCCATTATGTAATATACAAACCAGTATGATACAGTAATGGCCTCTAGGGCATATACACTAACAATCTCCCACTTACACTAAGGCCATGTACTGGCGTATCGAAGACCTGTCATCTCGATCAGCCGCTCGAACTGAGTCTGGGGCAAGGCCTTGGTGAATGGATCTGCAGTGTTATCTTCTGAAGCGACTCTCCGAACCTCGATCTCCTGGCGATCCACGATCTCCCTGATCAGGTGATACCGCCTCAAGATGTGCCTGGATCTCTGATGGGACCTGGGTTCCTTCGCTAAAGCTATAGCCCCGTTGTTGTCGCAATACAGAGGTATTGGATCAACAATGGACGGAACCACCTGAAGTTCTTTCAAGAACTTCCTCATCCAGACAGCTTCTTTTGCGGCATCAGATGCAGCGATGTATTCTGCTTCCATCGTCGAGTCTGCAATGGTTTCCTGTTTGGAACTCTTCCAACACACCGCCCCTCCATTGAGGGTAAAGACAAAACCCGACATGGACTTGGAATCATCCTTGTCACTCTGGAAGCTGGAGTCAGCAAAGGCCTCGATCTGGAGGTCTTTTCCGCCATACACCAAGAATCTCTCCATAGTCCTTCTCAGGTACTTGAGAATGTTCTTTACCGCTATCCAGTGTTTCTCCCCAGGGTTTGACTGATACCGGCTTACCACACTCAGTACATAAGCTACATCCGGTCTGGTACACAACATCGCATACATTATAGAGCCTACCGCAGAAGCGTAGGGTATAATAGACATGCAATCCCTCTCCAAATCAGTCTTGGGAGACATCTCTTTAGAGAGGGTGATCCCGTGACAAGCCGGTAGGTTACCGCGCTTGGAATCTTCCATACTGAATCTTTTCAGCACGGTGTCGATGTACCTGGACTGAGAAAGTCCCAATATCCTCTTGGATCTGTCACGGTAGATCCGGATACCCAGAATGTATGAGGCATCACCCAGGTCTTTCATGGAGAACTTGTGTGACAAGAACCCCTTGACAGATTGTAGCATAGGAATGTCATTTCCTATTAAGAGAATGTCATCCACGTATAAAACGAGGAATACTACAGTTCTCGCTACAAATCTACTATAGATGCATGGTTCATTTGGATTTTTGATAAAGCCAAATTCTTTGACCGTCTCATCAAAGCAGATGTTCCAACTCCGCGATGCCTGCTTCAGTCCATAGATGGACTTAAGCAACTTGCACACCTTTCCGCTGCTTCCACTCTGAATGAAACCCTCCGGATGGTCCATATAGACACACCCCTCCAAATTTCCATTTAGAAAAGCGGTCTTTACGTCCATTTGCCAGATCTCATAATCGTGGAAGGCAGCAATGCCAAGAAGGATCCGAATGGATTTCAGCATGGCTACTTGAGAAAAGGTTTCGTCATAGTCCAAGCCAGGTCTTTGACGAAAACCCTTTGCTACCAGCCTAGCTTTATAGGTCTCAACCTGTCCATCTACACCTATCTTCCTTTTGAAGATTCACTTGCATCCTACGGGTTTTACCCCGTCTGGAGCAATGTCCAACGTCCATACCTTGTTGGTGTACATGGACTCCATTTCAGTCCGCATTGCATCCAGCCATTTCACTGAGTCAACGCTCTGAACGGCCTGCTGGAAGCTAGTAGGCTCATCATAATCTATGATGCAATCCTCTCTATCCCCGTCTATGAGAAAATCGTAGTATCTCTCGGGCGGATGAGTCTGCCTACTACTCCTGCGGAGCGGCGTAGGAATGTCCTGTTCTTTCGAACCCTCTGGTTCCACTAAGCCTTCAGTAACAGTCTGTGGTTCTGGAACTTCTTCCAGTTCTACTGCGCTCCCACTAATTTCCTTTTCTAAGAACTGGTGTTCTAGAAAGTGGGCATTACGAGAAACAAGGACTTTTTGTTCCTCTGCGTAGTAGAAAAGATACCCCCTGGTGTTCTTTGGGTATCCCACAAACTTGCACAGTACTGAGCGTGCCTCGAGTTTGTCCTCATGCTGCTTTTTGACAAAAGCTGGACATCCCCAGATCTTCAGATATTGAAGATAGGGTTTCTTCCCACTCCATAACTCATACGGTGTGGTAAGCACAGTCTTAGTGGGAACTCGGTTCAAAAGGTATGCGGCTGATTCTAGCGCATATCCCCAGAATGATCGCGGCAACTCAGCGTTACTCATCATGGACCGTACCATATCCAATAGGGTCCGGTTTCGTCTCTCCGATACACCGTTATGTTGCGGAGTGTATGGAGGAGTAAGCTGAGAGAGAATTCTGCTCTCTTTTAAATAGTCCAGGAACTCGGCACTTAAGTATTCTCCACCTCGATCCGATCTTAGAATCTTAATACTCTTGCCGGTCTGGTTTTCTACTTCATTCTTATACTCCTGGAATTTTCCAAAGGCTTCGGACTTATGTTTCATTAAGAAGACATGACCGTACCTTGAGAAGTCATCCGTAAAAGTAATGAAGTAAGAATAACCGCTTCGCGCATGTGTAGACATTGGACTGCACACGTCACTGTGTACGAGTCCCAAGAGCTCGCTCGCTCTTACTCCATGTCCAGTAAACGGAGTCTTTGTCATCTTTCCTTTGAGACAGGATTAACAAGTGGCATACGACTGATATTCGAACGCATTCAAATACCCTTCTGTATGTAACTTCGTCAACCTTCTCTCATGGATGTGACCCAGTCTACAATGCCATAAGAAAGTCTGATTTATTTCTGGAGACTTTCTTTTGTGTGTATTCTGGACATTGAAAATCTGTGGTTAGTTCAATACGTATATACCATTACTCAATGTACCTGACCCAATCAGAACTTGATTAAGGTGAATGTTTACAAAATTACTTACAAACGCAAATTCATAACCTTCTTTAGAAACTAAAGATACAGAAATGATATTACAAGTTGCGTTGGGTACAAAAAAGCAATTACGCAAAACCAAAACATGTCCATCTGACATTCCCAGGTGATAGTCCCCCACGGCTTTAGCATCCATGCTAGCTCCATTCGCAACTCTGAGGGTTATATCACCTGTCTTCAAAACCCTACGGTTTCTCAACGCCTGCAAAGAATTACAGATATGAGATCCTGATCCGGTATCCAATACCCAGGAAGTAGAGTTTATTGAAAGACAGTTTTCAATAACATACACACCTGAAGCTGAAGCTGCAACCTGCTTCAATTCCTGTGTCCTGGCTTTCCAAGCCCTGCAATCATTTTTCCAGTGACCTTTCTTATGACAATAGAAGCACTCTTCCTTATCCACAAGCTTCCCTGCTTTCTTTGTTGCTTTAGCTTTTCCCTTCGTATCCACTTTACTAACACCGCCCCTTGGTTTCGCGGGGGCTTTCTTCTTCTTTCCCTTGGCTTTCGCCTTGGACCTAGAAGAAGATGATCCTCCTACAAACAAAGTGGATGTTTCCCTACCTTTCTGTAGGGTGCCCTCTGCGCTCCTCAGTATGTTGAGGAGCTCTGAAAGTTCAACCTCTTTTTCTTATAAGTTGAAGTTCAGTATAAACTGGGCGTAAGTGGAAGGAAGGGACTGGAGAACTATGTCTGTATAGAGTTCACTCTCCAATGTGGTCCCTAGGTCCATAAGCTCCTCAATGTAGCTGATCATCTTTAGCACGTGCTCGGCTACTGATGATCCGACGGCCATCTTTGTCAAGAATAACTTTTTCGACGCTTCGTATCTTGCGATACGAGATTGCTCTCCATACAGTTCTTTTGTATGGAGAAATATGGATTCAAGGTCCATATTCTCGTGCCTCCTCTGATGTTCGTTGTCCATCGAGGCAAGTACGAGGCACTTGGCCTTCGCGCTATCAATCTCCCAAGTCTTGCGGATTTCCTTATCCGCGACGCTGGAAGTGGGACCAGGGGCAGGGGGAGCTTTGGTGGTAAGAAGATACCCCAGCTTGTCATAAGTGATTGCCATTTTGACATTCATGAGTCAATCTTTGTAGTTTGACCCTGTCAGTGTGTTTTTATCTAGAAGTAACTTAAGTCCAGTCATGTTGATTGGTCGCTGCAATTAGGAGAGAGAAGAAGAAACACTCAGCATGATGCTCTTGCAAGTTTAGAGTGGTTTTTAGTTTGTCTAAACAGGATGGCTCCCACTGTTTCTCGAATCCCTCCTCAAACCATAAAGGAAGAATTAGTCGGGATCAATCCCACCGCACAATACTTGCTTAACCGTTCAGCCAGGCCGGTGTCGGTACTTCGAGGGAGGTTTTCCAACGCTTTCGCGAAGTTCCTTAATTAAAGAACCTCTTTTCCCTGGGGGCGTAGCCCCGCTAACACCTTTCTAGGCACCTACTAGGTTTATAGCATTGATCGTTAAGTGAGAAATTTCCCGAGGAGTAGCATATACTCACAGTAGGATCGGGATCCAAATATCATCGCGTGACGAAACTGAAGGAATCCTACCAGAATCATCACACTCCAAATGGTATGCAATCTAGCAAGTTTCAGTACTTATGAAACTCCCGATGTGGATTTTTGCCCCATGCTCTTATGACCTTGGCGTGAGGTCAAAATGTCATAAGTCACATGTCAAGTTCGTCCCATCATTATCCAGGTTAATTTGAACCCACCCGTACATACCCATGACGTAGGCCAAAATGGCTGTACGACTGTCTCAAACCAACGCATTCTATCTATGCAACAGATAAATATCCGGCAGCTACCAATCACTATGCCTTGGCGTGAGGTCAAAATACATAGCTTGAATACTACCGAATATTTAACTGAAATGTTGGAGGGCTACGGATGGTTTTGGCAAAACCGTGAACGTAGTGAACTTGATTTGGTCGATGAAACGAGATAGCTTTTAAAAGGAGTGTCTCAAGCTCCGCATTTAAAAGTTGGTTTTGAAAAGAACCGAGTGGTTTTTCGAAAGTGTTCCAACGACTTTAACTTGGTTTATTATCTTGCATTAGTTCTTTTAATGCGTCCCATCATTTAATCCTACCATTGCAGGAAATAACCAAAATATGACGTACGCTTATGCCATTCGCATTCGCCACGGGGCCCCGTCATTACCCGTTAGGTTACTTAACTAACGACAGAGCGGGGGCTGGGCTAGCGCGTCTGTAAAACATAAGCAACGCCTAAATAATATCATATATAGATATACTGCAATGATAAACATTTCAGATCACAGATGAATACATTGGATATACTAGGAATCTGTAATTCGTACGAGCCTGTAACGAAAGACAGATTACACGGTCGCGGTGAATAGCCAATACCCTAACCAAGACCCCTACGAGTGCGGCAAACTACCCGCCAAGTACCCGAAGCGTAGCAACCTCCCTCATCTCCATGAGTAGGCCACTCGACACTTCGGCATACCCGGTAGTTTGTGCACCCCCTCCATGGGTCTATCCTAGGAGCAAAAACAGTAAAAAGAAATTATACAATGACGGCTACAACCCCGACCCGGTTGTGCGGCCATACAAATAATTATTACATCAATTTACAAATTTACATGAATTGAAAGAAAAGAAAAACTCTCGTCTCACAACCCCCGGCTATTCACCCGCGACAATCCTGTAAGTGCACGGCGGCGCCCCGGCCGTCAATCCGACGGCCAAATGCGGAAGCGGTGATAAACATAAATTTTACTGAACTAGCAAACCGCCGCGCACTAATACCCGGATCGAACCATTAACTAGTCCAAGCTAACTATAAGATGAGAAAGAGATATACCGACGATCCAAGTCCTCCGGTCTTCTCGTCATCGTCCCGATCTCCTGCGGAATGTCCCGTCTCCTCCTCGTCGCCGGAAGTGCACCACATCGCCTACTTCTTTTACGGGCTCCCACCTCAATGCCGAGGCAACTCGGGCACGAAGCCGGCTACTCGACGTCCCCAAGGTTCGCTGTAGAATATCTAGAGAAGAAGTCTCATTTGGGGTTTTGGAGCTTTGCCATTTTGGTGGAAGAAAAGAGAGCAACTTTAGGAAATGAACTAGAGGGCTTTTCTAGCAAACATGAGAAACAAAATGCCACACCAAAAATGAATCAATTCCCATCCTCTTCCAAGGAATGGCCGCCCCCCCCCTTTGTGTGTGATTGGAGAGAGAAAGAACAAAGATAAGGGGGTGGGTGGAAAGTGAGTGATGATGAAAAGAAACCAAATGATCACCACAATTCCAACACTCAATCAACAACCATGATAGCAAAAGTCAAGCCATGATCATCTAAAGAAAGTCAAGGTATGGTGCATATCATGAAAACCATCATGATACAAATAAGATGCAAAGAACCCCCTCCACAAATGCCTATTTGCAACAATGCAAATAAACCCTCCTCCACCAATCTTCGGCCAATGAACGGAACAATGGAAATCGGCCGAAACGGAAAGCAAACTGGCAACTCCAGAAAACTGGTCCCGTAATAAATTACAGGAGAACCCCGATACTGTGCATACACACCCGCTTTTGTATTTCGACCGAAATACAAATGCAATGAGACAAAATCTACACTGTACTATACTAGGATCCGGCTTAAACCAAAGCCGGCTAGTAATATCTGTTCGATCCTGATCCGTGCAATACCGCACGTATCTGATCGAACCCTGCCATATATCCATACGGCCTATAGTACAAACTGTCCGATCCTGATTCGTGCAATACCGCACGTATCTGAACGGACCTTGCCATATCTCCATACGGCCTCTACAACCTTTCGCCCGAAAGCTGAGTAACTGAATGTGGGGGACTCTAAAGACTCATCAACACCTTGGTTGTGGATTTAACCACTAGCACGTTAGAGGTATAAGCCAATACATAACGGGCTACCAGGTATTGACCAAAAGGGACGTCTGCGAGCGAACTCAGCCTGACACCCTACTGAGCCTGTCAGTGACAATATCCGTACAGTCCGGTCCGTTCATCTTTGAGCATCGCATGGCGGGCCTAGGGGGTTGGTAAAAGTCAGACCCCCAAAAGCAGTACAAGTCGTGTCGGAGTGTAGCCTAGAACACCCTGAGATACTACTGGAATACCTACCAGTAAATCTCCTTGCCGCGGCCGTGGGCTTCGTGTAATGGCTCTCCTAGACACAGCACGACCTCACCCCCAATACCGGGAGAGACGAACCCCTGAAGATACGCTCACTGCCTCCATGTGGCTCGGGACTGTACCCAACTAAAACCTGTTTGCACGACTCCTTTGAGCCGTGGTAGGGTAGTAATCAAAGTACAGTGGGAACTCACACGAGACAAATGACGATCCCCAGGTCGATGAACTAACCTGCACACATGTCACCAGGGAACTGCCATCTGACATCTGGTATATGACCAACTAGCATGTTCCCAGCGAGTCCTGTCCGGTGTACTCATAACCCAATGAGCACCTGTATACATCTTAGGTGATCCAACTGACACCAGTGGCTTGTGAGACCGGCCACCGCCCCTCGTCGGGGTCTCGACTGTATACACTAGTCTACAATGGAGAATCGATGCCCTGTCTCGAAACTCACACGACTAGGGACCTTTTAAGGATTTGCTTATAGACCCCCAGCTCCTACTTATATGATCGCCCTCATACTGCTGGTGGTCAAGCAAGAATCCTAGGGGCTCTATCAATGTGTAATAGCGACGTGTCAGGTCACTTAAAACAGTACACGATGATAAAGGTAAAGCAGATAGCATATTATCATCTCGAGTAAGACTGTCCTACCGGGATAGTTCCTCCATCAATCATTACAATCACGTATCCGTGTGATACCGAACACCCAACTCCTCTACTAGTCAGTCTCACAAAGCTCGTTTGCGAAACTATTGCGTTCGAGAAATAGCCTCAGTGAGTGGATCCGCTTTGTTGTTTCTTTCTATGTCTCTCTAAATCTCATGTTCGTGGAGAAAGCCATCTCCCGAAATGAGCAATACCTGTCTTAGAATGTGTCTGGATGTCTGATGGGACATAGCTCGTAAATGAACTCCAAATCCAAACTTCTTAGACTGTATCGTCAACTGAACTTAATCAGTATCCTGCGCCATGCCACCCTCAGTATTGCCTTGGACCACCTGTCTAAAATACTGCCCCTCATCAGAAGGAAAAACTATAGCTCTGACAACCTCCTTGTCGTCCATGTCACCTTGGAAGCCTGGAATGATAACTGTCTCCCGAATGAGGCTGTCGTTATCATATCCCTAGAACATCCACTTATGTTCTAAAACTGCTTCCGACTGTTTCTCCAGGATTGGATCAATATCAACTTATTGCATCTAGTGCAAGAACAATATCTGGTGTGGTACTTGACATCTCATGATTGACTCAATTGCCTGAGCAAGTGATCTGCCAATCATGCACATCCCTCTCCTCATTAGTCTGTAAGACAGCTTCAGAGAGGGTGACTCCATCACCTGCAGGTACACTACCGTGCCAGGAGTCGTCCATTCTAAATACCCTTAGAATGCTGTCTAAGTACCCAGATTGGGAGACTACCCAAATCTAGATCTAAGACCATAGATCTAGTAACCAGTATGTCTGATATAATGTCCAAGTCCCATGTGGAGAAACCACTGTGTGACGACCAAAGTATAATCGATTATAGTATAGGAGTTTTCTTTCCTACTCTGTGTATGTCATCCAAATACCATGACATCACACCCTACTACCTTCTCAACAGATCCATCCCCTATTCTGATGAAGTCAAACCCATGACTGTCACGTCAGAAATAGATGATCTATCTCCGCTACTGGTGCTTCAGTCTATAAATAGACATAAGCTACCTGTCCACCAATGCTTCCGCTGCTCCCACTGACTACGACAACCCTCTGGCAGAGTCATATACACGTACACTTCTAAAACTAGTTTAGAACGACGCTATACTCATCCTCCCGCCGGGTCTCGCAACCTGGAACAACAGCAATGGTAATTGTGGGTAAACAAGAACTTCCCTGTCACCGTCCTTGAGGCTACCGGAGTACCTCTCGGGTGCCTGAAGTTACCCACCTTATCTGCGGAGTGGCCAATGGAATGTCAATCCAGATTGAATCTTTAGGTTCCTGTCAAATCTTTAGTAATCGTTTGTGGTTCTGGAATCACTTCCAGTTCTACCATACTCCCATTACTGTTTTCTGAAAAAATCCATTTTTAATAAAACTGTGGAGAGTCTAGAACAATATCGCTATTGTTCACCCAGATGGTAGAAAGTCAACCCTCGTCATAGCCTGGGTCAACCCACAAACAGCCATTACAGAAACGTGCCTTGAGTTGTCCAGTGTCTGGTTTTAATCATAAACCGGACAACTCCCCGTACCTTAACAACGTTAAGATATGAAATGTTCTATATCCAATATAAAAACAGAGGCACTGATTTAATTGAACCAGATCCAAATCATGCAACCCGTACCTTAACAACGTCATAGCCTGGGTCAACCCACAAACAGCCATTACAGAAACGTGCCTTGAGTTGTCCAGTGTCTGGTTTTAATCATAAACCGGACAACTCCCCGTACCTTAACAACGTTAAGATATGAACTGTTCTATATCCAATATAAAAACAGAGGCACTGATTTAATTGAACCAGATCCAAATCATGCAACTGTCTCCAGTGCATGTCAACTTAAATGGAAGAAGGCCTGATCAGCGTTACTCAACTTAGGAATGCTTCCAATTATGGGTAACCTGAATGAGAAGCAAGTTCTCTTAATCACTACTATCAACTGAATACCATTAACAAGTATCTATATCTTCGATCACTTTGAAGAATCCCGATACTTGCTACACCTGGTTCTCTACTCTATTCAAATACCTATAACTTCTCAAAATTCGGACCCTGTGTTTCCTACGAAACACTTGTCTAAAAACTAGAGAAGTCATAAGTAAACCGAATATAGTACGAGGACCAACCCCTCTGTCCTGATGGACCCTGGACAACATACAATACTCTATATAAGTCCCTTGAGTCTGAAAACTCATTCACTGCGTGTCGTAGATTGAAAACTGTACCTATGGTTAAGAAGAATTACACCGCTGTTTAATGCTCCTTACCTAACCATCCACTGATATAGGTAAATGTCATCGACATAATATCAAAAAGGTATATCTCACTCTATAAAAATAGACGTACAGATATATCAATTTGAAATTGGTGCATAACAGCGGATATTCAAAACCAAATATTTGCCGACCGGCAAACAGCCCAGGTGATTTCCTCAAATATCACCGATTACAACGAATCCCGATATAATGAGGATGATCACCCAATTCCCAATAACCTACTCCCACTCATCATCTGTAAAACCATACAGATGTGAGAATCAAACCTGGTAAATACATACCCTGGAGCAAGTGTCTAATCGGGAAATCAGTTTTCCTTTAACAATACACAGTGAGACTGAAACATCGAAATGTTTCGATGGGGTATCCTGGTATTCCTAGTAATACCTCTTCCAGATTCATGACTGTAACCGTATAATTCTTTGCCACCTCTCCAAATCCCTTCATATGTCTTTAGTCTTTACCTTCTGCACACCCCTTTAGGCCAAATGGTTTTCTTCCTTCCCTACCGTTCGGCACCAGCCTATGGTTTGGAAGAAGACTATCCAATAAGCATAATGGGTGTACTGTCCCAATCCTAGGAACACTCGCAATGAGAGAGGGTGAAGATAAAAGACAACCGAATAAACCTTATTCCTATTTCTCCTGGACCAGAATCCATCCCCGAACTGGAACAAGTTCCTTTCGAGTTCGTATATAACCATACGATGGAGTATCCAATAAACTGTGGATCTTCGTAGTGATACGGAGTGTCCTGGAGAAATACAAAGGTGATTTGGGAGTGGTAATGAAATACCTGGTTTGGTCGTGAATATCAGTCGCAATTTACTTTGCCCTCTTACTAATCCCTTGCTTTGTCTAAACTTAATACCTTCTGTACACCATCGTTATGCTAATTGGTTTTCTTCATTCCCTACCGGTCGGCACCAGCCTAAGGTTTGGAAGAAGACTATCCAATTTGCGTAATAGGTGTACTATCTCCTAAACCAATGAGTACTCGCAACCTGAGAGAAGGTAAAAGGAAAAGACAACTGAATAATCCTATCCGTTTTCTCCAGAACCTGAAACCATCCTCGAATAAATTCCTTCGAGTTCGTATCTAACCATACGATGGTTTTGTCCAATGGAAGTGGACGTTCGTAGCAATACGGGGTGTCCTGGAGAAAAGGGTAAAAGTAGGAGTGGCAATGAGGTTTGCAACTATGACAATCCAAAAGCCAGTGTTAAGAAGGTTCGGTCAACTTGGTCACTGAGTCATAGTCTTAGGGTCGGGTCAAATGGTCGCTGCCAAAGAGAGAGAGAAAAGAAACACTCAGCGTGCACTCTAACCTAGATCAGAATGGTTACCAATTTATCTAATCTGGAAACCTCCCACTGTACCTCAAATTCTCCTCCAAACCTGAAAGAAGAATTAGTCGGGGTTACCCGAGGAGTAAACTAACTCATCAGTGGGAATCGGGATCCAACTCTCATCGCATGATAACGTGACGGAATCCGCTCACGTCATCACACTCCAGAAGGTATGCGCATATCTGGCAAGTTTCAGTTCTTTTGAAACCCCCGATGTGATTTTTGCCCCATGCTCTTATGACCTTGACTTTGGCCAACATATCATAAGTCACATGTCAAGTTCTACCCGTCATTCTCCAGGTTAATTTGAATCCACCCGTACATACCCTTGACTTTGGCCAATATGGCAGTACGACTGTTCCAAACCAACGCATCTATCTATGCTGCATATGAATACCCAATAGCTACCAATCACTGTGCCTTGACTTTGGCCAACATACACAGCTTGAATACTATTGACCACCCATATGAAACGACGGAGGGCTACGAATGGTTTTTGGCGAAAACCTTTAACGTAAAGAACTTGATATCGTCGAAGGAACGGATAGCTTTTTGAAAATATAGTGACGAAAACCGTTGCTAAAGAGGTCACTCCCGGTGAAGGGATCTCGGCACTTTCCCCGTAGAATGGGGTGCAGGATATTCCAACTGAATACCACGATGCAAAGCAAAAGTAATCGGCTATAGTGAAGTTAATGCCCTGATGCAAACTTATTGTCCAAGGGGTCACTCCCGGTGAAGGGATCTCGGCCCTTGCCTCGTCGACTGAGGAGCAGGATATTCAAACTGAATACCACGATGCAAAACAAAAGTGAACGTCCTTGCAATAACAGCTTTTTGAAAAGTGTTCCAACAACATCAGATTAGGTTTGTTTTAACTTGCATTGATCCGAATCAATGCAGTCCCATCAATTGATCACACCACAAAGAACGAAAATATACTGATGTACGTATATGCCATCCGCATTCGCCACTGGGTCCCGTCATTACCCGTTAGGTTAGCTAACTAACGACAGAGCGGGGACTGGACTAGCGCGGATGCAAAACATATACAACATCTACTAATATATATACCAATATATTATATTCGCTCAAGGCGTGAATAAAATGCAACATCACAGAGAATGAACAGCATCACAGAAACAATACAGATATCTGGGATCCCCGGGTTTCACAGAGCCACTGCTGAAACCCGACGTTTCCCTGGTCGTGTGGATAGCCTGTGCAATGAAATCCTAGACCCCTACGGGCGCGGCAAGTTACCCGCCCAAACCTGAAGCGAGGCAGCCCCCTTCAGCACCGTGAATGGACCACCCAGCACTTCACGGAATCCGGTAACTTGGGCACCCCTTCTGGGTCAACCAGTACCCCCTACGAGTGCGGCGAATAGCCCGCCAATCCTAGAGTGAAGCCCCCTCCGTCCCAATGCCATGAGATGTGAGCTTGTTGCCCTCTAGAACCCGGCTATCCGTGCACCCCTCCGCGGGGCAATCCTAGTACAGAAAGTAAAATATACATACAACGGATACATCGACCGCAACCAGGTCGTACCCCAAAATAATAATACAAACAGGCAGTGACGGCAGTCCACATGTCGGACGCTCGTCCCGCAATATCAAATGTACATAATACAACCACAACTGTACTAGCATTGCATCCAGGCTATCCCCCACGACCGATCCGCAACAACACAGCAAAAACAGAACATCAACGTGAAAATCACGTTCGCAAAACCGTCTAACCGGGCTATAGCAGTTAGACCGGATTTACCGATCAAGTGACATTCACGGTCGCAGATATAATGTAAATACTGTGAAATAATGTGTTTAAAATATCCGATCGATCAAAAATTAACAAGTGGGCCCCCAAGCAATACTGTAGCATACACAGAAATTCTGGGCCCAAAATTAATATTCCAAAACCCCAATTTTCAACCCAGAAAGATACTGTAGAAATTTGGTGCAGTCAACTCATCATTGTGCGGCGGAACCGCGGCCCAAAGGGGTGTTTGGCCGCGGTTCCGCGCTCCCGTAGACGAATCACTGTACCGAATTTTTACAGCACCCTTAGATATTCCAGTACATCACTATTTTACAACCTGAAAAATTTTTGGACACCAAAAAATTTCAACAGAAACTGATGCGAACTAAAATGCAGTTTTGGAACATTCGATCGATCGAAACAGAAAAACACATTACACAAAGCTAGACTAAGTTAATGGCGAGGCTCTGATACCACTGTAAGTGCACGGCGGCGCCCCGGCCGTCAATCCGACGGCCAAATGCGGAAGCGGTGATAAACTTAAATTTTACTGAACTGGCAAACCGCCGCGCACTAATACCCGGATCGAACCATTAACTAGTCCAAGCTAACTATAAGATGAGAAAGAGATATACCGACGATCCAAGTCCTCCGGTCTTCTCGTCATCGTCCCGATCTCCTGCGGAATGTCCCGTCTCCTCCTCGTCGCCGGAAGTGCACCACATCGCCTACTTCTTTTACGGGCTCCCACCTCAATGCCGAGGTAACTCGGGCACGAAGCCGGCTACTCGACGTCCCCATGGTTCGCTGTAGAATATCTAGAGAAGAAGTCTCATTTGGGGTTTTGGAGCTTTGCCATTTTGGTGGAAGAAAAGAGAGCAACTTTAGGAAATGAACTAGAGGGCTTTTCTAGCAAACATGAGAAACAAAATGCCACACCAAAAATGAATCAATTCCCATCCTCTTCCAAGGAATGGCCCCCCCCCCCCTTTGTGTGTGATTGGAGAAAGAAAGAACAAAGACAAGGGGGTGGGTGGAAAGTGAGTGATGATTAAAAGAAACCAAATGATCACCACAATTCCAACACTCAATCAACAACCATGATAGCAAAAGTCAAGCCATGATCATCTAAAGAAAGTCAAGGTATGGTGCATATCATGAAAACCATCATGATACAAATAAGATGCAAAGAACCCCCTCCACAAATGCCTATTTGCAACAATGCAAATAAACCCTCCTCCACCAATCTTCGGCCAATGAACGGAACAATGGAAATCGGCCGAAACGGAAAGCAAACTGGAAACTCCAGAAAACTGGTCCCGTAATAAATTACAGGAGAACCCCGATACTGTGCATACACACCCGCTTTTGTATTTCGACCGAAATACAAATGCAATGAGACAAAATCTACACTGTACTATACTAGGATCCGGCTTAAACCAAAGCCGGCTAGTAATATCTGTTCGATCCTGATCCGTGCAATACCGCACGTATCTGATCGAACCCTGCCATATATCCATGCGGCCTATAGTACAAACTGTCCGATCCTGATGCGTGCAATACCGCACGTATCTGAACGGACCTTGCCATATCTCCATACGGCCTCTACAACCTTTCGCCCGAAAGCTGAGTAACTGAATGTGGGGGACTCTAAAGACTCATCAACACCTTGGTTGTGGATTTAACCACTAGCATGTTAGAGGTATAAGCCAATACATAACGGGCTACCTGGTATTGACCAAAAGGGACGTCTGCGAGCGAACTCAGCCTGACACCCTACTGAGCCTGTCAGTGACAATATCCGTACAGTCCGGTCCGTTCGTCTATGAGCATCGCATGGCGGTCCTAGGGGGTTGGTAAAAGTCAGACCCCCAAAAGCGGTACAAGTCGTGTCGGAGTGTAGCCCAGAACACCCTGAGATACTACTGGAATACCTACCAGTAAATCTCCTTGCCTTTGCCGAGGGCTTCGTGTAATGGCTCTCCTAGACACAGCACGACCTCACCCCCAATACCGGGAGAGACGAACCCCTGAAGATACGCTCACTGCCTCCATGTGGCTCGGGACTGTACCCAACTAAAACCTGTTTGCACGACTCCTTTGAGCCGTGGTAGGGTAGTAATCAAAGTACAGTGGGAACTCACACGAGACAAATGACGATCCCCAGGTCGATGAACTAACCTGCACACATGTCACCAGGGAACTGCCATCTGACATCTGGTATATGACCAACTAGCATGTTCCCGGCGAGTCCTGTCCGGTGTACTCATAACCCAATGAGCACCTGTATACATCTTAGGTGATCCAACTGACACCAGTGGCTTGTGAGACCGGCCACCGCCCCTCGTCGGGGTCTCGACTGTATACACTAGTCTACAATGGAGAATCGATGCCCTGTCTCGAAACTCACACGACTAGGGACCTTTTAAGGATTTGCTTATAGACCCCCATCTCCTACTTATATGATCGCCCTCATACTGCTGGTGGTCAAGCAAGAATCCTAGAAGCTCTATCAACGTGTAATAGGGACGTGTCAGGTCACTTAAAACAGTACACGATGATAAAGGTAAACCAGATAGCATACTATCATCTCGAGTAAGACTGTCCTACCGGGATAGGTCCTCCATCAATCATTACAATCACGTACCTGTGACCTAATAATTGACTCTGAGGGCACTATCTCCAACTAATCCAACATATTCATATACACATTCCATCAACATTACAGATCACAGATTTGTATAACCCCCACTAATCGACATATAGCGATTAGTAGACGTTCAATACAAATATCACATTACAGGAAAAACCCGTTAGCTTAAGTCTTTTAAAAGTTCGATCAAAAATACGGATTTTCGGGACCCCAAAATAAAATTTTCGTTCTGGAAAATCTGGGCAGAAAACACATATACTAAAAATCCCAAAATACCCCCAGAATAACACTACACCAAAGATTGTCCTCGGCCGAGTCAACTCGGCCGCGGATCCGCGGCGGGAGCATGCTCCCGGCGCGTTTCCGCGGCGCTTTGACTCGATCGTGGGACCATCTTTGGTGGTTATTCACACAAAAGCCTGAGCCGATTTTAGGTGTTAAAATAATCAACTTTTTGAACAGTAAAAAAATCGACAGAAACTCGAATTTTTTTGGGGTTCGTTTTCGGGACTTTTTCTTTGATCGATCTTCTAGTTACTTGCTAACATGTTAGATAGAGTTTAACCTGGCTCTGATACCACTGTAAGTCCATGCTACCTCTCCCGGTACTTTCGGGAATGCGGAATTTGGTAAAAAACGATTTTTACGGAGGTGGTAACATGGACCTAAAACCCGGATCTTGGTTAAACATCTATCTAACAACCTAACTATGAGTTTCTAGCTACTCGGTTAGGGGGTTATACCTTGCTTGTCTTGAACTCCTTCGTCTTCAAGCTCCTATGGTGGTCCGGATTGGCTTCTTCTCGTCGTCTCCGTACGCCGAAGATAGATCCACCTGAAAGCACCAACCTTTGGCTCCTTCTTCGTTCTTTGAAGAAACTAGTTCACTCGGTTTGCTAAACCTTGTGAACTAGAATGAGTAGAGAATGGTTTGTGTGGGATTTTATCTATGGTTCTTGATTCTCAACTCATGAGACAAGAGAACCATAGATTAAAGAGAGGGAAAAAGAGCAAGAGGGTGAGAGCAAAAACAAGAGAGCTCAAGAACAAGAGAGAGAATGAGCAAGAAAGAATGAGCAAGTCTTTTGTCTCTCACCCTCTCATAATCCAAAATCATGATAACTCATCATACTAAAAAAGTCTTATGTGATGGTTGAAGCAACCATAACCATATCATTTCATGCACTCATTTTACACAAATGAGCAAGCAAACAAAAGTCTTTGCCATGAAATGATGGCTATGGTTATCATGATGGTCAACTAGTCAAGCCTAGTCAACCGGTCCACAAAGTCAACAAGTCAACAAAAGTCAACAAGTCAACAAAGTCAACAAGTCAACAACCATGTCACCATAATACTTAATTAATATAATAGTTAATCACATATCATATTCTCATTAGGGTTGAACAAAAAGTCAAATAGTCAACGGTCAACTGTCAACAACCCTAATGAGAATCCGCTGCCTCTGTCTCCCTGTCAACTGTGCATACGCACCCGCATCCGCGTTCCGAGGAACACGAATGCACACTGGATAAATCCAATCCCAAAAGGTATACTAGGATCTGGCTTAAACCAAAGCCCGCCAGTGTAAACTGTCCGGACACTGTACGTGCATAAGTGCACGGATGTGACCGAACCCTGTCGCAAAACCATGCGACCTGTCGCAATACCATGCGACCTCTACTCTTTTGCCTAAAGGCGAAAAGCTTTCTGTGTGGGACTCTAAAGACTCGACACTACGCTGGCAGTGGATTTAACCACAGACCGCAAGCGGCACTAGCTGTGCGTAACGGTCCCTAGGTAGTGCCGACAAGAAGACCGACGAGGCGAAACCTATCTGAACTCCTACTGAGCCTGAGTGTGACATTCTCCGTACAGTCCGGTCTGTTCGTCTGATACATCGCATGGCGGGCCTAGGGGACGGTAAACGTCAGTCCCCCAATAGCGGTACAAGTCATGCCGGAGTGAAGCCCAAAACACCCTGAGATAACACTGGAAACCTACCAGTATATCTCATTTGCCCTGGCCAGGGACTACTCGTGTAATGGCTCTCCTAGACACAGCGCGATGTCAACCCCCAATACCGGGAGAGACGAATCCTGTCTAACCGTCACTGCCTCCAAGTGCTTCGGGACTGCACCCAACTACTACCTGTTTGCACGACTCCTTTGAGCCGTGGTAGGGTAGTGATCAAAGTGCAGTGGGAACACACTCGAGGCGAAGTGACAGTGTCAAGTCAGCGGACTAAGCTGTACTCATGTCACCTGGGAACTGATAACTGACGATAGGCATAATACCAACTAGTCAGTTCCCGACGAGTCCTGTCCAGTGTACCCGTAACCTAACGAGCACCCGCATACTATCTCAAGTATGACGTACTGACGGCTGTGGGACAGACCGTCTCCCACACTGGGATGAGAAGCGCATGCGCTGGTCTACTCCGGAGTATCGATGCCCTGTCTCGATAGTCCTGCGACCAGGGACCTGCATAAGGATGTGCTTATATATTACCCAGCCCCACTAGTGTGACGGCCATCACATCGCTTGTAATCAAGCAAAGATCCTAAGGGCTCCACTAATGTGTATAGGCGATATACAAAAATAAACACATGTACACATTGAAGTAGAAACAAACCAAGTAGCATACTACTATTTTGAGCAAGATTGTATATACAAGGTGAATATCCCAAGCATCCATTAAGTAATATACAAACCAGTATGATACAGTAATGGCCTCTAGGGCATATACACTAACAAATATACAAAGGAGGTGATGCCCAAAATTTTTAAAAGACGAAACATCTTTTCAAACTAGTAAATTTCATTTGCATCATTCATGTTCCTTTCTATGCATTAAGAAAACTTGATTTCATTATACCTTTATTTCAAAACCTCACCTCCTTTATTTTACCTAAAAGATTTAGATTTCTGAGTTTCAGCTTACTTGAATTCCGTTACGCTTTTAGACGTTGCGTGATTCAAGTGCTGATCACGAGCTAAAATTTTGGGTCGTGACACATCATCCATAACCCGGAAGTGCCCCAATAAAAGAATATTACATACAATTAATTTTACAAGAATGGAAAGAAAAACTCTCATCTCACATAAACACCCCGGCCATTCATTCACGACGATCCTGTACATCATATCTCAGCAACACATAATATCACATATCATCAACGTAAGTAAGTATGCATACCCCAATTGTCGTTGATTTATAAAAAAGAAACCAGCGATACACCACATACTACACTTACGGTCGCAGAAAAGAAAGTGAAAAACTACAACAATTGGAATCAACACTGCCTTTAGACATCATAAACCCGGAAAATCACATATTCTGGATTTCATGCCTAACGATGTAATCTTACATTTGGGTCTCATCTATGAAAACACCTTTTCAAAAGAAGCCGGGTAATTCAACAAGATTCCCGATTCTACCGAGGCCAAAATATTAGATTTACACCCAACTAATTACTTTTCACAAAACTAATTAGTGTAGATTCCAATTATTGTATCACATTCATAAATATCTAGATGATGTTAAACATTTCGATCGAATTAACAAACAGCCACAAATTACCCCAAGAGCTCAACACTTGAGCAAAGCTAAAATACCCAAAACATGCCACAGCGTCTATGGACCAACCGTAAAAGGGTCAATCATTGCCTCGCCTATGGCGCCACGGGACTACGGCAAACCCTAAGGTTTAGCCGCAGTTCCATGGTCATAGAATCGAATTATGGTTACGTTCCTCTAGAGAGTCCATAGGGTTACTTGCATGAACTTTCAAGTATCTTTAAGTTGGAAAATTCCAACACTTGGAAAATTTCCAGTGAGAGCAATAAGGGGGTGATTGATGTTCGCTCGAACTGTTAAACGTCGTCCAAGTTACCAAAAACAATGTTATAATTAATACTCCGAAATACTCCGAATTAGCCCCTAAGAAAAATTAACATCATATGAAATTTTGGGCTAAACAAACAATACCTGAAACCCCAAAATCTACAGACCAGAGCACCAGAGGAAAACGAGGCAATTTGGAGGCAGGGGGCCGGCCGGGCCAGAATTTTGGGGTATGTGGCCGGTTCAAAACTGGTGGATAGGCCTCGTTTTTCTCCATTGTTCTCAGTACATCACATGTAAACTTCTGTAGTGGCTAAAATAATTTTTCGAGGCCATTTTAAACTCGACAGAGAGCACATCCTAGGGTTTCAGAATATCGTGATTTCAGAGTTGTTTCGGTTTCGTAATTTATCTAACAACCTCTAAGTTTCTTGCTTGGCTCTGATACCACTGTAGGGATTCTCTAGCACCATCCTAGGGTTTGGGTTGCATCACACATGCTATAATACAAATTTAGGCGGTGCTAAACAATTCCAACCATGAATCGAACTAGAAAATTAGGGTAACAACATCAAGTATCATATACTACAAGTGTCTAATACTAAGAGGTAAGTAATACAACCTTTGTAGACTTCCTCTTGTGACTCCTTGGATCATGTAGAGTTTAAACCGGTTCGCTTGAATCCTTCCAAGTCCATGATGATCTACCAGGAAGTCCCCTAAGCTCCTAGCTTCACTTCATCTTTGAAGAAGTGGAGCAAACAACCTACTCTAGTCGGCTAGACTAATATAGATTGGTGATGTGGGTTTGGATCTCACTCAAAAACCTTTTCTTTTTATGTTCTTCACTCACTTTTGAAACCCTGGAGAGCTTGAAAGAGGAAGAAGAAGGAGATAGCTAAACTTGACTCAAGTGAGAATAATGCAACATAATCCAAAGAGAGTTAGAATTATGTCATACTTAACTATGGTTTCAAAATATCTAGATATTTTGAGACTTGAGTTTAAGCAAAACCATGGGCTATAAAACCATGGGCAATGAAACCATGGTATTGACTTTAGTTAACACCAGAGAATAGAGTTGAATAGTCAACCCTGATTTTATTCCCATTTTACTTTTCTCAAATAATCAATATATATATGTATGTATGTATGTATGTATGTATGTTACCATGCGAGTCTTGCATTGCCACCATAAATGTATCATCAACCATGACACATGTATGCTTGCATGTGTGCATCCATATCAAAATATACATACACTTATGCATGCATCATAAAGAAATAGGTTTTAAATAAATGTGCTAATGGACATAATATTAAATCAACACTTGATTTAATAATCCGGTCATATCACATACGACCCGTCCAATAGTAAACGCCTGATTAAAATACGGTATCAAATACATGCATTTAATCGAGCTCCCGCGCATATCCCATATGCACCATACATCTTTTCGCCTGAGCTAGGAGTCCCCTTTGTGGGACTCTAAGACTCGTCAATACGGTAGCTGTAGGCAGTGATCACATCACATACCCACAAACCGTCAGTCGCACAAGCTGTACGTAATGGCTCCAAGGTATTGAGCGATCAGAAGAAAAACAAGCGAACCTGTCAAAACACCCGTCAAGCCAA
Organism: Agapanthus africanus; assembly: GCA_030015575.1. Taxonomy (NCBI): domain Eukaryota; kingdom Viridiplantae; phylum Streptophyta; class Magnoliopsida; order Asparagales; family Amaryllidaceae; genus Agapanthus; species Agapanthus africanus. The sequence continues at coordinate 407,207,176 of CM057340.1, forward strand.
CCGTAAACCCTTACCATACAGTCTAGCCTCTTTATCAGATATGCTGCATATCGAGTCTAGGAATGGCATCGTCGACCCCAAGAACTCAAATAAGTCATGCCGTCTCATAACAGATCGAGAAACTACTGATAACACTTATCAGTAAATCTCATCCGCCCTGACTAGGGACTTTCTGTTATAGCCAATCGTATATGGCGCAACATCATCCCCCAATACCGGGAGAGACGAAACCCCTCCTATCGCTCATTGCCTCCATGTGCCAAGGGACTGTACCCAAAATCCAACCGTCTTCACGACTCAGTAGACCGGTAGTAAGGTGGAGATCAAAGTACAGTAGGAGGACACACAAGACTCTGTGACGATCTCGAGTCTACATACTAAGCTGTACCTGTGTCACCTGAGAACTGCTATCCGACGATAGATATAATACTACATAGAAGTTCTCGGCGAGTCCGTTTAGTGTACCCAGTTTCACTGATCACCCGTATACGGTCTTTGGTCTCACTACACCAATGGATATGGGATAATCCATTGCCCATCAGAAGGTCAAGTAACATATGCGCTAGTATACACTGGAATATCGATACCCTGTCTCGATACACCCACGACCATGAACATTTCAAGGATATGCATATAAACTACACATGTCCCACTAGTATGATCTGCATCATAATCTCAGTAGTCAAGCAAATATCCTAAGGGCTTTATCAACATGTACCAAATGAGTAAGATGCATGATCAAATGAACATGTCAAGATAAAGTACAACCAGATAGCATACTATCATGTCGAGCAAGAATTTCCTCTGAATATATATATATATATATATATATATATATATATATATATATATATTGTAAGTCCATGTCACACTACTACAAATAAGGGTTGCCCCTACGGATTTATCGGTAGGGGCAACCCACTGCCCCTACGGATATATACGTAGGGGCGAAAAAAGACCCCGTAGGTGCAAAGGCCGCAGGTGCAAGTTGAGGCCCTGAACGTGCCCCTACGGACAAATTTAAGCCCCTACGGATATATCAGTAGGTGTTAGAGCCCCTACGGAGTACCCCGTAGGGGTAATAAAATCATATATGTAATTTTTTTTTTGAATATATTGTATATACCTACGGATATATCCGTAGGTCCTTTTTCTACCCCTACGGATACCTCCGTAGGGGATATAAAGTAGCCCCTACGGATAAGTCCGTAGGGGCCACTCCCAACACCCTGCACTGAGATCGGGGGGAAAAATATCAGGAAACCTGATATTTTGCCCTTACGAATTTATCCGTAGGGGATAAACAGTGGCCCCTACGGACATATCCGTAGGGGCACCCCCAACACCCTGCACTGATATCAGGTGGGAAAATATCAGGTTTCCTGATAGTTTGCCCCTACGGATAACGCCGTAGGGGCAACGTATGTACCTACGGCTTAATCCGTAGGTACATATTGTCTGTATTTTTTTTTTAAAAATGGGCTGCTAGATTTTTTCCCGCCCTGTGCACAATACTATATACATCAATCAAATCATATATTGCAGTATTCATAATCACATCTCACGCATATATATAATATACAAAAGAAACCCAAAAACTGAATATGATATAAATACAAACCAATATCAATATCGTTTCAAAATGTAGTACAATGTGATATAAATAAATACATGTTTCAAAAAATAAGAACCAAAAAGCTACCCTAGTTCGGTCCAGCTCCACCTCCGAATAACGTTCGAATAACGCGCGCCTGCTCCTCGGTAAATACACTCTCCAATGCTACATATAAGGGAGTCTGAGCGGCATGTGGAGCTGGCGATGTGGTCTGCGCAGCCGCCGTCGAGGTAGTCGCTTGCGGAGCCGCGGCTGCGGGAGTCTGAGTGGGCGGTGGAGCTACAGGAGCTGTCTGCGGAACCGCAGCCAATGTAGTGGCTTGCGGAGCCGCAGCCGAAGGAGATGCATGTGGAGGCTCGGCCGATCTACCCTGTCGCGTCTGGACATAACGTGTGTAAGAAGCGTGTAAGAACTGTGTATTATTCGAATTCGTTTCATTATTAAGTTATTTCGAAACCCTATTTGGATATCTAGTTTGGAAAAGCGTTGTTTATTTTAATTACATATGTATGTATGATTAATCAGACTTAAGTCTAAAACCAAATAAGCTCAACCTACGTACTATTTATGGATATGTTGATATGTATATAATATGAAATGATATTTTACTATAAAGTAGTATACATACCAGCATCTCCTTCAACTCCTGAACGGTGGCCCTCAAGCTATCCAGTTCCTGATGGACATGCCGGCCACTGGAGACGGAGGAAGTAACCGCCGGGGTGGAGTCCAACCTCATATGTGCCCTGCTAGGGCCCAATCCCCGGCCTCTCTCCCAACCTCCGTGGTGCCCTCCGTGTGCGGCGTCCAGAACTGGGGTCAGCAGCCTCGGATCGTTCTGTCCGGTAAAATCGATCCCTGAGGCCTGGGCCTGCTCAACCACCCGCTCCTACACCCACATTAAGCAGTAAAGTATAAGTATAAAATTTAAACTTGAACCTTCCAAAACTAAAATTTCAAATTTGGGTAGAAAAAATATTAACACTTACGCAGTACTCCTGGGTAGCGACGTCGGGACATCGAAGCTCGCCCGTGGCGGGATCTGTCGAGGTGCCGTGGACGGCAAGATATGCGGACAGCACGCTCGGTGTACCACCTGACGCCACGGTCCGAGATGTCTGCAATATTAGAAAGTAACTCTTAATATTAGAAATATTAGAGAATAACTCTTAATATTGCAGAATATTAGAGAATAACTCTTAATTTACCGATAACTCCATGGCTCGAGTAATGTTCCTCGAGCCACCTGTGTAAGTGGGGCGACCCCACTTCGCCGACTTCCTGTTCTCCGTATTCTGAGCGGCCTGTTTCTGCACAACGCATTAACATTTAGTTTTCTAATTAAGAAACACAAAGAAATAAATTATATCATAAATAATGAATTAAATTTAAAATACATACTTGTTTGCGTTCGGAGTCGAAATAAGCGCACAATAGAGGCCATGTCTCTACGTCGACTCTCGCAAACGCCGGAGTAGATAGGAGGGCCGCTCTCTCTGCCTCGGGGGTCGCTATCCACAGGGAGTAGGAGTCGGCCTTCAGCTCATTCCTGTTGTATCGGACCTTGGCCTGCATGTTCTTCATCAGGCCATTGTACAGAGCATGAAGGTCGAGCACCCTCCCCGAGTGATCAGGGTCGGCTACAGGCTGAAAATCGTAATCCAACTGAAAATACAAAAAAAAACAGTGTTATTAGATTGCAAGTGTTAATAATAAATATATTGGATAGATCAAATTAAAATATATATTAATACATACCCGAGCCTGTTCAAAGAAGAGGGCGAATGAGCGCTGGTGCTGCTCGCCCCACTCAACGTGAAGTGGATAGTTCTTCACGATCCGGCTCTCGTCCCCCAAATACCGGCCGAACCTCTCGGCATGAGGACCGGTATAGCGATAGTCAAGGGTAAAAAATAGGGGGAATGCTGCCTCCCCCCTAGCTCTATTAGGCCTCAGCCTATGGGACTGATTCGAGCCTCGAGTCCCCCTCTGGGGATGAAGAGGCCCTGCGTCTGCACGAAATATCAAGACAATCAATAATAAGACAAAGTTGTATTAAGAAATCAAGGTTAAACAAAAATTCAAGTGTGATATATACCTCCGGTGAATAACGCACGAGCCTGGGCCCGAGCAGCAGCACGAGCGGGACGATAGTTCCTCCGGTGAGGAACAACCGCGGTCCCGGACCCGGACGCATCCCCTCCAACTATAAAATAAACATCGACGCTAAATCTCCATGAAGTTCATATTTATTCTATAGAGAATATGTAAAATAAATAAATATTTTAAATTTATTCATACTAACCTGCAGACGATGCGGAGGGTACGGAAGCGGCAGGAGTGGCCCCTGTGGAAGGTGTGGACGCACCACCTATAATTAGACAATTAAAATTAGATTTTATAAGTAATTGCAAAAAGAATGTGTAGATCAATAATATAACGTTCTAAATCAATATGCATGAACTATAGGACATATAAACATACCCGCAGGTGCGGTGGTGTCACCACCTACAGCTAGACAATAATAAAAATTGCTAAGTAAGAGCAAAAGGAATGTGTATATTTATGATATAGCATTCTAAATCAATATACATACACTATATGATATATAAATATACCTGGAGGAGCGGGGGTGGCCTCTGTCCCAGATGTGGACGCAGGACCAACAACTAGACAATTAAAAATAGATTTGATAAGTAATTGCAAAAAGAATGTGTAGATCAATAATATAACGTTCTAAATCAATATGCATGCACTATAGGACATATAAACATACCCGCAGGTGCGGTGGTGTCACCACCTACAGCTAGACAATAATAAAAATTGCTAAGTAAGAGCAAAAGGAATGTGTATATTTATGATATAGCATTCTAAATCAATATACATACACTATATGATATATAAACATACCTGGAGGAGCGGGGGTGGCCTCTGTCCCAGATGTGGACGCAGGACCAACAACTAGACAATCAAACATTGACAATATAAGTAATTTTGACATAAACAGGCATGAATATCTGTAATATTAAATTGAAAATGGATATGCGTGCAGTATACCTGGAGGTGTGGCAAAATCCACACGGAAGGAGGCATCCGAAGGGGTCTCCGATCTGGGTGCAAGACCGGCCCTCTGAAGCTCCCTACGGAGCTCTCCGGGCGGCAGAACCGCTCTGCCTCTGCCTCTGCCTCTGCCTCTGCCGCGGCTGGAGCTCCTGCCGCCCCTCGCTGCTCCCGACATCGTCATCCAATCTAGATAAACGGTTCGTGGACGCATTAGACAATCATTAAAAGTATTGACTATATATGATCTAGAGCGTAAAATGTGAAGTATAATATAACATTACTGATAACCTTTTTCGTTTCGTGGGCGCATCATACATATCTACTTGGATTTCATCGTCGATGTCATTTCTAACCCACGTAACTTCATGATCGGTCGAAGACAACCCGTCCTTCGAAACAGACGGTCGGAGCACTTTAAGCCTTCTCTCTTCTTCGTCCTCATCGCTGTCCTCGTATTCTGGGACATCGTAGACATCTCTAGGTTTCCATCGGCATACAACACTCCACCCCGGATGCTTTAAACACTGTGAGTAGTATACTTGGAACGCTTGGTTCGGAAAGATAAACGGATCGTCTTGACCGTAAAATCGAAGTGTGTTCACACTGGTCAATCCATATTCATCTTTCCAAGTCCCAAGACTGCTTCTCCACCTGTCTGTATCGGTTCGTGGATCGTACCAAGTACAGTGGAATATATAAAAGGGTTCTGATCGTCCGGGATAGTGGATGCCGAGTATACAATTTAAGTACCCATAGTAAATCACACCGTCCGATCCTACCGTCGCAATACCACTATTCTGAGTGATTCTAGATGTTTCTATGTCCTTAACTTCGAATTTGTATCCAAGGACACCAAATCCTTTGTAATGTGCAACCTCCATACTAGGAAATTGAGCTAAACATCTTGAATCACTCTCAAATGATGCAGACAAGTTCGGATCGTGGATCTAACAAAACAAATTTTACGATAAATACATAACGATACAAGTTTAGATTAAAACTGATAGCAATAAAATGTAATTCGAATAACTTACATGCTCTGTGACCCAATCACAAAAATTATCCTGATGGTATTTTTCCAAACGCTCTTCGTTCCAATCAGGATGCCCCTCACGTACCTCGTTAAAATGAGTTCTGTTTTCGACAAATAATTGTGACATTAATATTATGTCATTTCATACACACACAAACACAGATATAACAATTAATCCAAAAGAACTTACTCTCTAATTTGTTCAAGACATTCGCAATTAAGCAAGATAAACCGGTATATCTTGTTGATAAACATAGTGTCTACCCTCTTATACTCGGCTTTACCATATGGCCCGTCTTGAATTCTTCGTGGTCGGTTAAGCCTTGTCTCAATGTTCTCGTCCAGATAGCGGGAACAAAATGTGGTTGCTTCATCAAGAAGATAACCTTGCATGATAGAACCCTCTGGTCGATTTTTATTGCGTATATACTTCTTAAGAGTGTAAAGGTACCTAATGAGAATATGTTGAATAAATAAACACGGGCATACATGACAAAAATAAATTTATAAATTGCGCGAAACGAAAAATTACACGTACCTCTCGACGGGATACATCCATCGATATTGTACCGGTCCGGCTAACTTCGCCTCAGTTGCAAGATGAACCGTCAAGTGTATTATGATATCGAAGAATGACGGTGGGAAAATACGCTCAAACTTGCAAAGTATCAACGCAATAGAATTTTCTAGTTTATCCAGCGTCGCAACCTCCAGCGTTTTAGCACACAACTCCCTGAAAAAACAACATAGGTCGTTGATTATTAGACCAACCGAGTCGGGGAGAGAAGTCCTGAGGGCTAATGGAAGAAGGTGCTCCACGATAACATGGTGGTCATGACTTTTCAGCCCATCGATCTTGCCCTTCACAATTTTTATTTTCTTGCTGAATGATCCTGAGAAACCTGTGGGGACTTTCAAATCATGCAACACCTGCAGGAATCTTTTCTTCTCCGGTTGTGACATATGATAAGCGGCATTGGGAGGTACAAACTTGCCCGGTTTACCCGCTACCGGTTTTGGGTGCAGTTCACTTCTTATTCCCCACTCTTGTAGATCCATCCGGGCATTCATGTTGTCTTTCGATTTCCCGTCTTTACACAGAAGCAAGTTAAGTATGTGCTCTGATACTCCCTTCTCTATATGCATGACGTCCAGACAATGACGCACTGAATTTGTAGACCAGTACGGAAGCTCGAAGAAAATGCTTAACTTGTTCCAGTATTATGGTTTGACCTGTCTCGTCGGATCCATCCCGAAGGTCACGTTATTGTAACCATCCCATTTAGCAGTCACGTCCTCTCCGGACAATGGGGATGGAGGCCCAAGAAGCTCCTGATGACCATTAAAGTGAACCGTGTCTAACCTGTAGGGGTGGTCTGGAGGCAGAAAACGTCGATGGCCGCAATAACAAACCTTCCTGCTAAAATTCAAAAATTTTGATGTTGTGTGTTCATGGCAATGAGGACATGCTTTGTGACCATGTACGGACCAACCTGAAAGCATTCCATATGCAGGAAAGTCATTAATTGTCCACATTAAAGCCGCACGCAGTATGAAGGTTGTATTTGTGTTTGAATCATATGTCTCTACACCATCAATAAACAAAGTTTTCAGCTCCTCAATCAGAGGTCGGAGATAGACGTCGATATTGTTCCCCGGTGAGTTTGGTCCGTCGATAAGAAGATGCATCATAAAGTATGATTGGTCCATAGCCAACCAAGGCGACAGATTATAAATTATCATTACAACGGGCCATGTACTGTGACTTCCAGCCATATAGTTGAATGGGCAGAAGCCATCGGCAGCCAGTCCGAGCCGGACATTGCGGGGATCGCTACTGAATATTGTGTGCCTCCTATCGAAATCCTTCCATGCCGGTGAATCTCTTGGATGGCTCAATTTTCCATTTTCGCTTGGAGGAGCACGATGATGCCAAATCATTGCCTCGGCTGTTTTCTTGCACCTGAATAGCCTCTGTAGCCTCTGTGTTATGGGAAAATATCGTGCTATCTTCACAGGTATATCAGGCTTCTTATCAGAATCTTTCGGCTTATACCTGGTCTCTCCGCATGTTGGACACTCTTTCAAATCTGAATTCTCTTTCCGGTACAACACGCAATTTTTAGGACATGCTTGAATCTTCTCGCACTTTAGACCCAAATCAGACATCATTTTCTGGGCTTCGTACCAGCTTTCGGGCACATTATTTCCCGGAGGCATAGAATCTTTCAAGAACGAAAGAAGCATTGTGAATGACTTGTTGCTCCATCCATTTAGGCACTTAATTTGGAAAAGTTGGACGAACCATGAGAGGGTGGAATACTTCGCATTCTCATAAATTGGTTTCCTAGCATCATTCATGAAATTTTCATATTTATCCGCACGCGGTCCTTGACCGGAAGGAATGTCATCTTCGGTACGAATAGATTCACCTAGGGCAGCCTCTACCATATCCTCCATTTCTTCTGATGGAAATAAATTTCCGTATCCTGCCGTATTACCGAATTCTTCTTCTTCTCCTGCCGCATTATCGTGTTCTCCTTCTTCTACCGCAGTACTGCATTCTTCTCCTTCCCCGTGATATTTCCAAATTGAATAAAGTCTAGTAAACCCATGTTTTACAATATGAAGCTCTGCCAATTCTACCTTCTGCCAGTACTTATTGCCACATCTATCGCACGGACAGAGAATCTTCTCTATTATGATCTTATTATGTGCTCGTGCAAATTCAAGGAAAGTAGCAACCCCTGCGACAAACTTAGGTTGCATACGTTGTTTCCAATCCACATACATCCAGTCCTTAACTCTGACGTACTCATGGGCCATGTTAGACTGAATAACATATAAATTGTAGGTTATGCTGACTATATTGAGAAATATAAGAACGGGATAGTTACTGACAAAGGAGAAAATCCATGTATATGCTTTGTGTGTGCGTTTGTCGTTGAAAAGAATAAATTATCGCACGTTATGTTGACCGATAGACGGGGACTAAGTGGCGCTTTTAATTAGTTTCATATATGGGTATCGATGGAAATATGAAGGTTTCATATTATCATATATTGGTTTTAACCCGAACATCTCGAGTCGCTCTCTGATTATGCGTTTGTATGTATGTGTTCCGGCTGTCGGGGGTAGGCTTCTATCCCATTAAGAATGTATAGAGCGAACGCCCATCACTTGTGCTTTCAACCGTTTCGAGTAAATTTCGGCAGCACCTCCCCGCTGTTCTCCGAGTACACTGTAATAGAATAGATAATCATTTCAAAGCTGTGAAACAACGTTGAAATAAACATCTAATCTATCTTTGTACACGGAGAACCAGCGGAAAGGTACCGACGAAATATCTCGAAACGGATGAAAACACAAGTGAATGAAGGCGTTTGCTTTATACATTCTTAACTTGTCCACACGGGACAAATCTATGGGTTACCATACGATTGAATTTTCTCGTCGCGCAGACTATACGACGGTTGTTAGTATCGAGCTATACTGTCCGATATTTAACAACCTTCGTATAGTTCTAGGTCACGACGAGCATCGCACGTATGTTAACCGATAGACGGGGACTAAGTGGCGCTTTAGTTTCATATACGGGTATCGATGGGAATATGAAGGTTTCATATCATCATCGAGTATCATATATTGGTTTTAACCCGAACATCTCGAGTCGCTCTCTGATTATGCGTTTGTATGTATGTGTTCCGGCTGTCGGGGGTAGGCTTCTATCCCATTAAGAATGTATAGAGCGAACGCCCATCACTTGTGCTTTCAACCGTTTCGAGTAAATTTTGGCAGCACCTCTCCGCCGTTCTCCGAGTACACTGTAATAGAATAGATAATCATTTCAAAGCTGTGAAACAACGTTGAAATGAACATCTAATCTATCTTTGTACACGGAGAACCAGCGGAAAGGTACCGACGAAATATCTCGAAACGGATGAAAACACAAGTGAATGAAGGCGTTTGCTTTATACATTCTTAACTTGTCCACACGGGACAAATCTATGGGTTACCATACGATTGAATTTTCTCGTCGCGCAGACTATACGACGGTTGTTAGTATCGAGCTATACTGTCCGATATTTAACAACCTTCGTATAGTTCTAGGTCACGACGAGCATCGCACGTATGTTAACCGATAGACGGGGACTAATTGGCGCTTTAGTTTCATATACGGGTATCGATGGGAATATGAAGGTTTCATATCATCATCGAGTATCATATATTGGTTTTAACCCGAACATCTCGAGTCGCTCTCTAATTATGCGTTTGTATGTATGTGTTCCGGCTGTCGGGGGTAGGATTCTATCCCATTAAGAAAAAATGGAGTGTATTTCGCTGTGAGAGACTCTTCAAAGAAATGGAGGAAGAAGCACTAAAGAAAAAAGAGAGAAAAATAAGAATATAAAGTTGAAACTAAACTTGAGCTATCCGCTGAAATCATAAAGCATAGGAAAGTTGATTGAGTCTTGATCTATTGCTCTTTCTTTGCATTATCTCGTATGTCCATTTATAGATTTTAATGCCACATGAGATGTAATCAGTCAGCTCCCTATGGTTGTATTAATGTCAGCTCTTACACAATATGGGTATCTGCCTTACGATTAAGACAACTATGGAATATGTTAATTTAAAATGTAAGGCTAGCTTTCTATGTATTCTGAGGGACTGCTTGCATAGAACTTAGCTTGATCCTCTCAATTATTACACATAAATATGCTGACATGCCTCTCATAACCCTAACCCCAGCCCCACAGTAACCCTAACCCTAGCCCCAACCCTAACCCCAGCCCACCGTAACCCTACCCCAGCCCCACAGTAACCCTAACCCTAGCCCCAACCCTAACCCCAGCCCACCGTAACCCTACCCCAGCCCCACAGTAACCCTAACCCTAGCCCCAACCCTAACCCCAGCCCACCGTAACCCTACCCCAGCCCCACAGTAACCCTAACCCCAGCCCCACCGTAACCCTAACCCCAGCCCCACCACAGCAGCAGCCGAACCCCAACCCTAACCCGACCCCGACCCCGACCCCGACCGCCACCGCGCCCCTGCCCAAACCCAACTCTCGCGCGCGCAACCCAGACCCAGCCATGAATAATCCAAAAATGCTTTAATTTACCTCGAGATTTATACCTGAACGGGTGCGCTGGTTACTTGGAGCGACGACGGCGTCGAATTGGCAAAGAAACCGGCGGTGGCGACGACGGTGGCGACGAAACCGGCGGTGGCGACGAGGATGGCGACGAAATCGGTGGTGGCGACGACGGTGGCGACTCTGCCCAACGACGGTGGCGACGCGACGGTGGCGATTTAGGGTTTTTCGCGCGCGTTTGAGGGAGAGAGAGAAAATGAGCGTAGGCTTTTCGATCTGGCTTTGTTTTAAATCGATATTTACTTGCCCCAACGGATATATCCGTAGGTCCTTTGTTTGCGCCACCGTAGGGGCAAACACCAAATTAAGAATTAAATTTTTTATTCTTGAACGTCAGTGCCCGTAGGGGCAACCCTTTAGCCCTACGGACTAATCCGTAGGGCAAAGTAAAATCTGCCCCAACGGATAATTCAATCCATAGGGGCAACCCCCTATTTTACTAGTGTCACGCACCTCACGAACTTCCGGGGAGGCGGAATATATGAAAAACGATTATCAAAGCTTCGTAACAAGGACTTGAGCGCATGAATCGTATCAAAACCGTTACTAGCAAACTACGAAAGGTTTAACTACTCGGATACGAAGTTATACCTCACGTTACTTGTCCTTCGGGTCTTCATCGCGGTCATCCACTCCTCGTAGGCTCCTTGGAACATCGGCACCTCAACGGCCTCCTCGAAACAAAGATGATCCACCCGAGAGCTCCTACGCCAAGCTTTATCTCTAACTTGAGATAACTTGGTTGCTCAAAGTGCTAATCTAAGCTACCTAGGGGATATAGAGTGAGGTTATAGATGTATTAGTCCAGCTAACCCTTGATCTCAACACATGAGAGGTTAAGGTTAGGGTTTCAAGAATGAGTGCTTGAGGAGAGAGAAGGTGAGAAAGTGAATTACTTTGGATGAATGAAATCATTTTAGTATATATGAAACATATGATATTATTAAGTAAATAATTGTTAGTTATATGTATGCCCTAGAGGCCATTACTATACATAGGATGTATATTGTAGTGGATGCTTGGACATATATATGGAGGACTTTCTTGCTCGACATGATAGTATGCTATCTGGTTACTCTTTACCTTAACGTGTACACTGATTGTCTCTCTGTTACATGTGTTAGTGTTTATGCCCTAGAAGGCCATTACTGTATCATACTAGTTTGTATATTACTTAATGGAAGCTTGGGATATTCACATGTATATAACAGTCTTGCTAAACATGGTAGTATGCTACTAGATTTTTCTATCTTAATATGTGAGTATACGTATTGATAGAGCTCTTAGGATCTTGCTTGACTACCAGCGTTGTGATGGCAGTCACACTAGTGGGGGCTGGGTAGTCTACAAGCACATCCTTATTCAGGTCCCTATTCGTTGGATTATCGAGACAGGGCATCGATACTCCGGAGTAGACTATTGTGTACGCTTCTCATCCCAGTTGGGGAGATGGTCTGTCCCACAGCCGTCAGTACGTCGTACTGGAGATAGTATGCAGGTGCTCGTTGGGTTACGGGTACACCGGACAGGACTCACAGGGAACTGTTGGATGGTTTTATACCAGTCATCAGTGAACAGTTCCCAGGTGACATGAGTACAGCATAGTCCGCAGACTTGACACTGCTACTTCGCCTCGAGTGTGTCCCACTGTTCTTAGATTGCTACCCTACCACGACTCAAAGGAGTCGTGCAAACAGGTAGCAGTTGGGTGCAGTCCCGAGCACTTGGAGGCAGTGGCGGTTAGACAGGATTCGTCTCTCCCGGTATTGGGGGTTGATATCGCGCTGTGTCAGAGAGCCATTACGCAAAGTCCCTGGCCAGGGCAAGCGAGATTTACTGGTAGGTTCCAGTAGTTTCTCAGGGTGTAATGGGCTTTGCTCCGACACAACTTATACCGCTATTAGGGGACTGACGCTTTCCGCCCCCCTAGGCCCGATATGCGATAGTCTTAGACGAACGGACCGGACTGTACGGAGATTGTCACATAAGACTCAGTAGGAGTTCGGATGGGTTTCCTCATCGGCCTTCTTATCGACATCTACCTGGGGACCGTTACGTACAGCTAGTGCCGCTTGCGGTCTGTGGTTAAACCCACTGCCAGTGTAGTAGTCGAGTCTCTAGAGTCCCACACAGAGAGTTTCCATACTCCAGGCGAAACGATATAGAGGTCGTGTGGTTTTACGACAAGGGTTCGGACGCATACGTGTGTTTGCACACGTACGACTTTCGGACAGTTTTTACCAGTCGTCTTTGGTTTAAGCCAGTTACTGGTATCCGGTTATTGGATTTATACAGTCTAAAGTTTTTCCGTATTTTTGCGGAAAGGAGGGGCGTTCTCGTAATTGCGCGAGAAGCTTCTAGAAGGTGGTGACTCAGGAGGTTTAGGTAGCATATACATTGAATGAGATTAGTGAGTCATGGATGATTCATCCATGTCTTTAATGCTTCATTATTGCTTAATGACTCATGGAGATGAATCACCACAAGATATTTATCAAGCATGGTTGTAAATCATTTTCTTTTCTTTTCTTGATATTACAAAATGCTTGATATATATTATGATAACTCATTATTCTCACTTCATTATTATCTTCACCTTCTCTCTCCTCAAGCTCTCCCTCTTCAAACCCTAATCCTCCCCTCTCATGTGTTGAGTACAAAGATTAGTTAGACTTATTAAACCATAACCCTCACTCTATATCACCTAGCTTCTTTGATTAGCACTTAAAGAAAGTTAGTTGCCTCAAGTTTAGAGGCTAAGCTTGGAGTAAAGCTCTCGGGTGGATCGTCTACTACTTCAAAAAGGCAGAGGAGGAGGTGGAGTTCGTAAAGATGAAGGACACGGTTCTTTAGGTATAATCCCTTTACATAGTAGTTGTTAACTTCTATGTTTGATGTTAGTTATCGTTTAGCTTCGATTCATGCGGTTAGTCGATGTTTAAGCAAAGAACAAGATCGTTTTTCATATTTCCGCCTCCCCGCAAGTCGTGGGGTGTTGTACATCGACTTACAGTGGTATCAGAGCCTCGCTAAACAATAAATAACTTACTTGCAAATTTGTATGAATTTCGAACGGAAAAAACGAAACCGGAAAAGCCCGAAATCATGGTTTTCTGTCAAATTTTAAATGAAGTCCAAAAATTTTTCAGGGAGGTTCAGAAATCTTAAAAAGACAGTAGAAGAACACCTAAGAAATTTGGGTCCCTGAATCGCCTTAAGAGCCGCGGAACCGCGGCGGATCTCACTGATCCGCCGCGCTTCCGCCGCCGAGTTGGCGATTCAGGAACCCAATTTTCCTGTGTTGCTTCTCTGTGATAATTGGTATTTTCTAGAAGTTTTTATTTTTGCTCAGGTTTCAGATTTACAGAGAAGTATTGGAGCAAAATTAAAAGTGTTTAATCGATCGAAATTATACAGTATTTGCTTGTTGGATTATATCTGTGTTTGTATAATGTGTTCGTAAACCTCCCCTAACTGCTAGTATGTCGGTTGGCAGGGGGTTGCACATTTCTGTAATGGTTTTTACTGTTTGTGGATATGAACTATGTTGGACTGTTGTGATGATTAGCCGGGGTTATGTGATGGGTTATTATTTAATTCATTTGATGTAAATGTAATTTTTTGTAATATTATTTTGCGGGGCACATCCAGGTTGCGGTTGTAGCCATCGTTGTATTATTTCATTTTACTGTTTTTGCTCCTAGGACAGACCCAAGGTAGGGTGCACAAACTGCCGGGCGGGTAGTTTGCTGTACCCGTTGGGGTCTTGGGTGGGGTAATGGCTATTCATCACAACTGTGTAATCCGTCTTTTGTTGCAGGCTCAAAACAAACACGGATTACTTGCAAATCCAATAAAGTTCATCTGTGATCTGGAATGCCTATTATTGCGTCTGACGAATGTACAATATCTATATATGATAGCTATTTAGACGTCACTTATGTTTTACACCCGCGCTAGCCCAGCCCCCGCTATGTCGTTAGTTAAGTAACCTAACGGGTGATGACGGGACCCCGTGGCGAATGCGGATGGCATAAGAGGACGTTGTATTTTCGTTGTTTTCTGCAATGATAGGTTAATGATGCGACGCATTATTTATAATGTAAAGAAAATAAACCAAAAAGTTTAATCGTTGGAACAATTTAAAAGAAACCACTCGGTTAATTTTAAAAACAGATATTTTTTAATGCGGAGCTTTAACCACTCCTTTTAAAAGCTATCAGGTTCCTTCGGTTATATCAAGTTCACTACGTTCACGGTTTCGCCAAAACCATTCGTAGCCCTCCGTCATTTCATCTGGGTATTCAGTAGTATTCAAGCTATGTATTTTGACCTAACGCCAAGGTATAGTGTTTGGTAGCTACTGGGTATTCATTTGTTGCATAGATAGATGAGTTAGTTTGGGACAGTCGTATTATCATTTTGGCCGAACGTCAAGGATATATACGGATGGGTTCAAATTGACAAGATAATGATGGGTAGAACTTGACATGTGACTTATGACATTTTGACCTAACGCCAAGGTCATAAGAGCATGGGGCAGAAAAATTTATATCGGGAATTTCTAAAGAAACTGAAATTTGCAAAGAGTTGCATACCATTTGGAGTTTGATGAATGTTGGTAGGATTCCTTCAACATTATCATACAATGATATTTGGATCCCGATCCTACTGTGAGTATATGCTACTTATCAGGATATTCGTCACTTAACGATCAATGCTATAAACCAAGTAAGTGTCAAGAAAGGTGTCAGCGGGGTTACGCCCCCAGAGAAAAGAGGTTATTTAATTAAGGAACTTCGCGAAAGCGTTGGAAAACCTCCCTCGAAGTATCGATACTAGCCTGGCTGAACGATTAAGCAAGAATTGTACAGTGAGAATAGTCCTGGCTAATTCTTCTTTTATGGTTTTAGGAAGGATTCGAGAAACAGTGGGAGCCATCCAGTTTAGATAAATTAAAAACCACTCTAAACTTGCAAGAGCATCATGCTAAAGAGTTTTCTTCTCTCTCTCCTAATTGCAGCGACCCTGAAAATGACTGGACTTAAGTTACTTTTAGAGAAAAATATACTGACAGGGCTAAACTATAAAGATTGGCTGCGGAATGTCAAAATGGCTTTGACCTATGACAAACTAGGGTACATCCTCACCGCTACGGCACCTACTGTCCCTGGTCCCAAATCCAGTAATGCTGATAACGAAATCCGCAAAACCTGGGATTTAGATTGCGCGAAAGCCAAGTGCATCGTGCTTGCTTCAATGAACAATGAACATCAGAGGAGGCACGAGGATATGAACCTGGATGGCATATTTCTCCATACAAAGGAACTTTATGGAGAGCAATCTGGTATAGCAAGATACGAGACCTCTAAGAACTTGTTTCGAGCGAGGTTGGCTGTCGGGTCATCGGTAGGAGAACATGTCCTAAAGATGATCGGCTATATTGAAGAGCTCGCAGACCTTGGGACGACTTTGGATAATGAGCTCTATACAGACCTTATTCTCCAGTCCCTTCCTCACACCTACGCCCAGTTTATCCTGAACTTCAACATTCAAAAAAAAGAAGTTGAACTTCCGGAACTCCTGAACATGTTAAGGAGTGTAGAGGGCACCTTGCAGAAGACAAGGGAAACACCCGCTATGTTTGTTAGCGGTGCATCTTCTTCCGGGTCCAAGGCTAGGGCCAAAGGAAGGAAGAAGAAGGCCGCCACCAAACCTAGAGGAGGTGTTAGTAAGGTGGGAGGGAAGGGAAAGAAAAAGTTTGCGGTACTGGTAGTTGGCCAGGATGAGTGCTTCCATTGTCACAGGAAAGGGCACTGGAAAAAGGATTGCAAGACGTGGAACGCCAAGAACCAGGAACCGAAGCAAGCTGTGGCTTCGACTTCAGGTGTGTTTGTAATTGAGAATTGTCTGTCGATCAACTCTACTTCCTGGGTATTGGATACCGGATCAGGATCTCATAATTGCAATTCATTGCAGGCACTGAGAAACCGTAGAGTGCTGAAGGAAGGTGATATGACCCTAAAGGTTGCTAACGGAGCTAGCGTGGGAGCTGCGTCCGTCGGGGATTATCACTTAGGATTGACGAGTGGACACATTTTGGTTTTACATAACTGTTTTTTTGTACCATGCTTAACGTGTAATATCATATCAGTTTCCTTGTTATCAAATAAAGGTTATGATTTCACGTTTGTAAGAGATGTTGTTAACATCAAACTTAATCATGGTTTGATTGGGTCCGATACACTAAATAACGGTATATATGTTTTAAACCAACTCCAAATTTTCAATGTCCAGAACACACTTAAAAGAAAGTCTCCAGATTTAAATAAAGCTTTCTTATGGCATTGTAGACTAGGTCACATCAATAAGAGAAGGTTGACTAAGTTGCATAGAGAAGGATATTTGGACTCGTTCGAATATCAAACTTATGACACTTGTCAATCTTGTCTCAAAGGAAAGATGACAAAGACTCTATTTACTGGACATGGAGTAAGAGCGAGCGAGCTTTTAGGACTCATACACAGCGATGTATGCGGTCCGATGTCTACACATGCAAGAGGTGGTTTTTCCTATTTCATTACTTTCACGGATGATTACTCAAGATACGGATTCATTTATCTGATGAAACATAAATCCAAGGCTTTTAAGAAATTCCGAGAGTATAAGAATGAAGTAGAAAACCAAACCGGCAAAAGTATCAAGACACTTAGATCTGATCGAGGTGGTGAATACTTGAGTGCCGAGTTCCTAGGTTACCTAAAAGAGAAAGGAATTCTCTCTCAGCTTACTCCTCCATACACTCCACAGCATAACGGTGTATCGGAGAGACAGAATCAAACCCTATTGGATATGGTATGATCCATGATGAGTAATGCTGAGTTACCGCGATCTTTCTGGGGTTATGCGTGTTAGTTATATGTATGCCCTAGAGGCCATTACTGTACATAGGATGTATATTGTAGTGGATGCTGGGACATATATAGGGAGGACTTTCTTGCTCGACATGATAGTATGCTATCTGGTTACACTTTACCTTAACGTGTATGCTGATTGTCTCTCTGTTACATGTTGGTAAAGCCCTTAGGATCTGTACTTGACTACCTGGACTATGATGCGGATCATACTAGTGGGGACATGGTTGTCCATAAGTACATCCTTCAAAGTCCCTAGTCGTGGGTGTATCGAGACGGGGCATCGATATACCAGAGTAGACTAGCGTATACCTTCTCGACCCATACAGATGGGCGATGGATGATCCCATATCCATTGGTGTTTGACATCAGAGATGATATACGGGTGCTCAGTAGAGACTGGGTACACTGGACGGACTCACCGAGAACTTCCAGATGGTATTATACCTCATGTCAGATGGCAGTTCTCTGGTGACACTGGTACAGAGTAGTCTGTTGACCCGAGATCGTCATAGAGTCTTGTGTGGTTCCCACTGTTCTTTGATTTCCATCTTACCACGTCCAAGAGGGCGTGCAAAACGGTGGTTTTTGGGTACAGTCCCGAGTCACATGGAGGCAATGAGCGATAGGAGGGGATTCGTCTCTCCCGGTATAGGGGGTTGATGTTGCGCTGTGTTCGATTGGCTATAACAGGAAATCCCTGGCCAGGGTTGCTGAGATTTACTGGTAAGTGTTACCAGTAGTTTCTCGAACAGTTATAGACCTCATATCGACACGACTTATCAAGCTATTGGGGTCTGACGTTTTACCACCCCTAGGCGAGATATGCGACATATCAGACTATCAGACCGGACTGTACGGTAGTGTTACTGGTCGGATTCACTGGAGTGAGAGCGGGCTTGCTCGTCGATCTTCAGATCGCTCAATACCCGGGTGGCCGTTACGTTTAGCAGACCGCTTGCGGCTTGTGGATGTTTGATATGATCATCATCCGCTGCCGGCGTATTGACGAGTCTTTAGAGTCCTACACAGAGGTTTCCTGGCTCAAGCGAAACGAAATAGGAGCGCATATGAGATATGTGCGGGACCGAGAATGATACCAGTATGTGATACTGTATTCGATTCTCACGATTTATGACATTGATTGGTTATATGCGATATAGCCGGGTTATCGGATCAAGTGTTGATTCGATAAGTTGTTACTGTTGATATTAGTCGGTTATATGCGATATGACCGGATCGTTAAATCAAGTGTTGATTTAATGATTTAATGCATAATAATATATTTGATATATTACTTTGCATTAACTAGTATCGGTTCACTTTAAAATGGATTTTCTCACTCGGGTGTGCACATTGTATATTCGATATAGTTTTGTGCACTTGCTTGTATCATGTTTGATGATACATGCATTATGGTTAAGTGTTAAGAATTAAACTATAGTTAAGTGGGTGATTAGGGTTTTTGATTTGATTTTATTCATTTAACTTTTTGGAAAAAGAAAAGGCAAAAAGAGGAAAATGGTTGCTTTCTTTTGTTCATTCATGAACCTTCATGAAGACTTTGACCAAATGACCATTTTGTCTCATGCTTAACCCTAACCACTCACTTAAACCTTAGTTAACTCTTTACATCTAACCATGGTTCATTATATGATAAGGATTGGTTTTTCTTTTCTTTTCTAATTAATCTTATCATATTATTCTTCTTCTTCTTCCTTGCTTCAAGTGAAGAAAGCTCTCCTCATCAATGGTGATTGATGTTTTTGAGTGAGAAATCCAATTCTAAAGTTAACCCACTTCCTATTTCTTCATCCTCTACCTCTTGCCAAGTAGTAGAGTGTGTTTCCTTCACAAGTTTTTAGGACTTGGTGAAGGTGGAGCTTGATCTTTCGATGCCTCGACGTAGATCATCTTCGGCATGGACATCGACGACCTAGCTTGCCCATACTCCGACGAAGCCGACACTTGAGCCCGGATTTGATTTGGACAGCGGAGAGGACCTCGTTGCGGAGCTATGGAGGTGGAGCACCGGATCTACAAAGGTTGTATTTCCGTATCTTGTAGTTAAGTTTTAACTAGTTAGCTTTTTCGCCTAGTTTTCTAGCAAACGATCCGTAGTCGGGTCACTCGGCACCCATAATTTTTTATATTGGCATGTTCGATACCTTGTGAGACCTCACTAGTGTGCCTAGGGACCCTACAGTGGTATCAGAGCCTAGCTAGAGCCTTAGGCGAAGTCCAGACGGAGTTTGAAGTCCGAACGAACCCGAAAACCCATTTCTAACATGCTCTCTGTCCTTTTTTGAAAACAGTGAGTTTTTCCAAATTAAATATTGCTAAAAAATTCAGCAGGGAAAAATAAGAATTACGGTGCAAAACGTTTCTGGTGAACAGTAAATTTCGCGGCGGATCAGCGACAGAAGCATAGCTTCTGCGGCGGATCAGCGGCCCCTTGATGACGTCAGCCCGGTTCCTTTGCACAGTAATTCCTAGTTCAAAGAGCTGAGTTTTCTGGGAATTTTTAATATTTATTCAAGAGTTGAATTTTTCTGCTGTTGTTTTGGGGATTCGGTGTTTCGATCGGATTATCAAATTTTCTCTGTGTGGCTTTCCGGATAATTTTTAGAATATGTTAAAAAGTTCGACCGGATATAAATACCCAACTTTTCCCCTGTCGGGAAATATCCAAGTGTTGGATCTTTCCGTAGTTTAACGACGTTCTAAGTAGTGCAAGTAACGCGATGGACCCTCTAGAAGACAACAAACCTTAAGTCGATTATGTGACCGTCTTGAACTGCCCTTTGAACCTTTGGGTTTGGGGCAGTACGGCGTGCCACATGTGAGGCGTTGGCTTGACCCTTCTACGGCTGGACCGTTGCTACTGAGGCACGAACTGAATGTTGTTAGACTTATTTCATGTGTTGATCTGTATCGGAAAAACTTGGGTGTTCGATTGTTCGATCGGAAAGTTTGACATTTTCTATTTATCCGGAATGGGATACAATAATTGGAATTCACAAGTAGTTATGAGATAATTAAATGAATGTTATAAACATAGCACTTTAGTCTCACTTGATCGGTTGCCACGGAATTTTGATGTGATCAAAAGTCCGTCGCAATCACGTAGCGTACGCGGATACTCGCCGGGTAAACTTAATAGACAGCCTCACTCCATAGCCCCGACCAAGTGACTGTAGGAGAACCCCGTCGCCGAAAGCATCCGTCCGAGTGCTCGCGGTGGCGGTGTTCCGCCTTGGTGCACTTCGTCGACGGTATCGGGGGTGCGGCCGCCTACTGAAGTTTGCGACGAGTATTCGATCAGACTGCCGGGAATCTTGTTGAATTGCCCGACTTGATATTGAAAAGAGTTTTCGATTTTGAGACTAAAATGCGGGGTTTATAATTGTTAGGCATGCGATGTCTAAGTAATTCATTTGGTCAGGCATGCGATGTCTGAGGTGATTGCGGATTCCAACTGTTGTAGTTTTACACTTTCTTTTCTGTGACCGTAAGTGTAATATGTGATATCGCCGGTTTCGTTGCTATATGTCAACGACAATTGGGATGGACATATTTACTTACGTTGATGACATGTGATGTTATGTGTTGCTGGATATGTTATATTGGATCGTCGGGTTTGAATAGCCGGGGTTTTTTATGTGAGATGAGTGTTTTTCATTTTCATTCATGTAAAAACTTGTATGTAATATTCTTTTATTGGGGCACTTCCAGGTTGTGGGAGTTGTCACCTGTTGTATATTATTTACTTTTCCGCACTAGCATAGACCCAAGGAGGAGGGCACAAGTAACCGGGTTCTGGGGTCCAGTGGGAGACCAACTCGAGGAGTCGAGTCCGGGTCTCCTAACCCTAGAATTGGTAGGGTTGCTTGCCGCTCTCGTAGGGGTCTAGGGGTGTGGGATTGGCTATTCATCACGACCGTGGAATCCGTGTTTTATACTGGCTCGTATTGAAAACACGGACGTCCTAGTATATCCAATATTTCATATGATTCTTCTGCTGCGATATCTGTGATGTGTTCATGTGATGTTCTGTGATAGATACAGTATATAGTATATATGATATATTATATAGACGTTACTTATGTTTTACACCCGCGCTAGCCCTGCCCGCTCTGCCGTTAGTTACATAACCTAACGGTGCACGAGGGGACATCGAGGCGAATGCAGATGGCATAAGTGTACGTCGTATTTATCTGTGATGTTTAGGTACATAAATGATGGGACTTCATTAATGTGATTAATGAAATAAAAGAAACCTAAGATGTTGTAGAATCGAATTTCAAAATAAAACAGGTAGCTACAGTTCTTGCTTTGCACGGAGGTATATGTGATATATCCTGCACCTTATTCGATGAGGAAAGGACCGAGATCCCTTCACCGGGAGTGACTCCTTTAGCAATGACTGGAAGATTCTACACACTCGGTTTGTCTTTTGATTGCTTTTAAGTGTTTTTGCTTTGCACAGTGATATATATGATATATCCCGCACCTCATTCGACGAGGAAAGGACCGACGATCCCTTCACCGGGAGTGACTCCTTTAGCAAAACTAGAAAAGCCTCAAAAGGACTCCATTTTAAAATTCATTCGATCCTACAACGATATCAAGTTCATTACGCAATAGGTTTTCAGAAAAACCTGTCGTAGCCCTCCGTCATTTCAGATAAGTTGTATATAGTATTCGTGCTGCATTTGTTGGCTTTCGTCAAGGTGCAGTGTGCGGTAGCTATATGCTGCTTATCTGCAAGCATACGATGCGATTGGATTAGGGTAGTCGTGCTGCTTTGTTGGCTTTCGTCAAGGGTCGTGCGGGTGGGTTTAATTCGATCAAGAAATGTACGGGTTGAACTTGACTAGCGGGCTATGGTTTGTTGGCTTTCGTCAAGGTCATAGCACGTTAGGGGCAAAATATTATCGGGAATTTCAAGTGTTGAAATTTGCAATGAGATTGCATACCTTCTATGAGATAGTTGGATCCCGATACCCGCTGTGAGTAAGAGTTACTCCTGGGAGAGTTTTATACATTACAATTAGCCGATCAAGTAGGTGTCTAGAAAGGTGTCAACGGGGTTACGCCTCTGGGAAAACGAGGTTTACATTAATTAGGTTCGTGCGAAAGCACGGGGGACCTCCCTCAAAGTACCGACACTGGCCTGGCTGAAAGATTGGCGAACTTGTAGTGTGTAATTAATCCCGGCTAGTCTTTCCTTTTAGGGTTTGAAGGAAGATTTGATAAAAAGCAGTGGGAGCCATCCTGATTAGATAAAATAATAACCAATCTATTCTTGACAGAGCGCACGCTGAGTGTTTTCTTCTCTCTCTCTCCAGGTAGCGACCATATCACGCCTTAATCAAGATAATAATACGGATTATTGACCGAACCCGCTTGTTATACTGAGCCGGGGAACGTTGGTCCCGCTCCAACTTATAATTGTTATAAGACAGAACATGAAATTGGGGAATACCAGATTTCCCGTGCCGCCCAAACGAAGAGAGTGCATGCTGATGCATCATCTTCGGATGTGTTCGTTACAAAGAACTGTTTCTCAGTATCCTCTACGTCCTGGGTATGTGATACCAGATCAGGATCCCAGATATGTAATCTGTTACATAAGGCTACAGAAAGGTAGAGAACTGAGAACGGGTGATAAGTTTCATGAGGCAAAAAACGGGGCAAGAGTTGCAGCCAAGTCTGTTGGTCACTGTCACCCTGTATTACGAATACATTGATTCTGAACAAATGTTATTAGATACCGAACCTGATATACAAAATCATATATATCTCTTTATTAGTAAAGAAATGATAAAATTTTGTATAGTTGGATAATGTTTTGAACATTTCCTATATCAAAAGTTGATCGGTTCAGGCACGTTATCTAAAAGCATTGATGTTCTAAATCAAACTACAGTTCTTAGTATATGGAACACATACAAGAGGAAGAGTTCAGAAATGAACGGATTCTTCTTGAGGTATTGTAGACTAGGTCAGATCAATGTGACCCGACTAGCTGAAGTTACATTTAGATGTATATTTAAATCAGTTTGAATCTACATCTTGTGAAACTTGCTAGTCATGTCACAAAGATAAGATGACCATAGCTCCGTTTACTGGAAACAGAGAAAGAGTTAGTGAACTCTTGGGATGATACATGTTGATGTATGTAGGTCCCCTGTCTACACATGCCAAGACTGGTTCTTTATACTTCATTACGTTCTCTGATAATCTCTCAAGATTCAGACATATGTTCCTGTTGAAATACAAGTCTGAACCTTTTGAGATATTCGCAGAATATAAGTTAGAAGTAGAGAACCAGAATACGGGTATAAGTATTATGTCCTATGATGAGATCAAGGAGGAGAATACTTGAGCACGGAATTCCAGGAGTATTCTAAAGGAGAATGAGATTCTCTCTCAGCATTACTCCTACGTATACACCATAGCACGATGGTATATCGGGGCGGAGCAGATACACCCTATTTGATATGGTGTGCTCTATGATGAGTACTACTGAGTTACCTATTTCCTTTTTGGGAGTTATGCACTTGAGAAGCTGCATACCTATTGAATAGGTTCGAATCAAATCAGTTGCCTACCACTCCGTATGAGATATGGAAAGGGAAGAGCCCATGTCTTAAGCCAGTTAAGATTTGGGGTTGTCCGGCCTATGTCTAAAAACAAAATCTGGACAAGCTCGAGGCAAGGTCTGTAATGTAAAGCTGGAAAGGTTCCAGCTATACAAACTACAGCAGATGATTTGGTACAACCAAAGGATTCAGTAGATACCAACGAACCTCAGCCTCTCCGCCGATCTAGTAGGGTTCCTCACCCACCTGAGAGATACTTCGGTTTCTCTATGACAGTGGGAGCGAGGATTGCATCATGAGATGATGACCCAACTAGCTTCGAGCTGGCCATTAAGAGTGGGACTCTGTAAGAATGGCTGGATGCTTAGCGATCTGAGATGGAATCCTTATACACCAACAAAGTATCGACTTTGGTTGCTATATCTGAAGGGTTAAATCCCCTTCAGGAGCAAGTATATATTGAGAAGATTACTTGGTGTACATGGAAAAGTTGAGACTTTCAAAGCTAGAATTGTTAAAGGTTTTCGTCATCGACCAGGCGTGGATAATGATGAAACCTTTTTCCAATACCTATGCTTAAGTCCATCCAGATCCTACTTGTCACGGCTACATACCATGACTACGAAATCTGGCGGTTGAGTGCCATGACTGCTTTTCTAAATATTGATTTAGAAGAGTGCGTCTATAAGTACACAGCCAGAGGGCCCCGTAGACAGTGGGAGCAGCGGAAACGTGTGCAAGATGCTTTATAGGATAAAGTAGGCATCGCGGAGTTAGAACATCTGTTTTGATGGATTAGTCAAACAGTTTGACATCATCAAAATGGTAGATGAACCTTGTATATACAAAAAGGTAGTGGGGAGTATGGTGATGATCCTCGTAGAGTACGTGGATGACATACTCTTGATAGGGAAGGAGTTTCCTATGCTACGCTCGATCAATCTCCGCTTATCACGATGATTCTCCATATAGGATCAAATTGATACCTCCTAAATCCTGGGTTTTTGGATCTATGAGTTAGATCTAATTGGATGTTAGGACTCTCACTAGTTGTAGTGAGACGGTATCAACCGATCCTGGGGAGAATCACTGGAAGGGTTCCAGGGTGATAATGACGACTGAGTGTCAGTCGCAGGCATTGTCTTTACCCTCAGTAAAGGGACGGTATGTTGGAAGAGTTCCAAGCTAGATACCGTGACATACTAGACGATAAAGGCACGATACATCGCTACTTAAGATGCTACCAAAGAGGCTGTTTGGGTGTATAATGGTTCATGAGATGAACTACGTTCCAACCATTGTGTGACAATGGAGTTGTGGCTTATGCCAAGGAACGCCCGTCCCATCAGTGATCCAGACATATTCTAAGGCAGTATCACTTGATCATGGAGATGGTTGATCTCTAAGGGATCGAGCTTAGGAGAGTAGACTCAGAGGACAACACAGCGGATCCACTCACAAAGGCCTGTTCCCAGAGAGAGACTTTCATGGGATGGTTGAGTATGAGATACTGCAACCACTGCTACAGATGGCCCTAGTGCAAGTGGGAGATTGTTAGTTATATGTATGCCCTAGAGGCCATTACTGTACATAGGATGTATATTGTAGTGGATGCTGGGACATATATAGGGAGGACTTTCTTGCTCGACATGATAGTATGCTATCTGGTTACACTTTACCTTAACGTGTATGCTGATTGTCTCTCTGTTACATGTTGGTAAAGCCCTTAGGATCTGTACTTGACTACCTGGACTATGATGCGGATCATACTAGTGGGGACATGGTAGTCCATAAGTACATCCTTCAAAGTCCCTAGTCGTGGGTGTATCGAAACGGGGCATCGATATACCAGAGTAGACTAGCGTATACCTTCTCGACCCATACAGATGGGCGATGGATGATCCCATATCCATTGGTGTTTGACATCAGAGATGATATACGGGTGCTCAGTAGAGACTGGGTACACTGGACGGACTCGCCGATAACTCCCAGATGGTATTATACCTCACGTCAGATGGCAGTTCTCTGGTGACACTGGTACAGAGTAGTCTGTTGACCCGAGATCGTCATAGAGTCTTGTGTGGTTCCCACTGTGCTTTGATTTCCATCTTACCACGTCCAAGAGGGCGTGCAAAACGGTGGTTTTTGGGTACAGTCTCGAGTCACATGGAGGCAATGAGCGATAGGAGGGGATTCGTCTCTCCCGGTATAGGGGGTTGTTGTTGCGCTGTGTTCGATTGGCTATAACAGGAAATCCCTGGCCAGGGTTGCTGAGATTTACTGGTAAGTGTTACCAGTAGTTTCTCGAACAGTTATAGACCTCATATCGACATGACTTATCAAGCTATTGGGGTCTGACGTTTTACCACCCCTAGGCGAGATATGCGACATATCAGACGATCAGACCGGACTGTACGGTAGTGTTACTGGTCAGATTCACTGGAGTGAGAGCGGGCTTGCTCGTCGATCTTCAGATCGCTCAATACCCGGGTGGCCGTTACGTTTAGCAGACCGCTTGCGGCTTGTGGATGTTTGATATGATCATCATCCGCTGCCGGCGTATTAACGAGTCTTTAGAGTCCTACACAGAGGTTTCCTGGCTCAAGCGAAACGAAATAGGAGCGCATATGAGATATGTGCGGGACCGAGAATGATACCAGTATGTGATACTGTATTCGATTCTCGCGATTTATGACATTGATCGGTTATATGCGATATAGCCGGGTTATCGGATCAAGTGTTGATTCGATAAGTTGTTACTGTTGATATTAGTCGGTTATATACGATATGACCGGATCGTTAAATCAAGTGTTGATTTAATGATTTAATGCATAATAATATATTTGATATATTACTTTGCATTAACTAGTATCGGTTCACTTTAAAATGGATTTTCTCACTCGGGTGTGCACATTGTATATTCGATATAGTTTTGTGCACTTGCTTGTATCATGTTTGATGATACATGCATTATGGTTAAGTGTTATGAATTAAACTATAGTTAAGTGGGTGATTAGG
Organism: Agapanthus africanus; assembly: GCA_030015575.1. Taxonomy (NCBI): domain Eukaryota; kingdom Viridiplantae; phylum Streptophyta; class Magnoliopsida; order Asparagales; family Amaryllidaceae; genus Agapanthus; species Agapanthus africanus. Next base: position 407,234,586 of record CM057340.1, read on the forward strand.
GTTTTTGATTTCATTTTATTCATTTAACTTTTTGGAAAAAGAAAAGGAAAAAAGAGGAAAATGGTTGCTTTCTTTTGTTCATTCATGTACCTTCATGAAGACTTTGACCAAATGACCATTTTGTCTCATGCTTAACCCTAACCACTCACTTAAACCTTAGTTAACTCTCTACATCTAACCATGGTTCATTATATGATAAGGATTGGTTTTACTTTTCTTTTCTAATTAATCTTATCATATTATTCTTCTTCTTCCTTGCTTCAAGTGAAGAAAGCTCACCTCATCAATGGTGATTGATGTTTTTGAGTGAGAAATCCAATTCTAAAGTTAACCCACTTCATATTTCTTCATCCTCTACCTCTTGCCAAGTAGTAGAGTGTGTTTCCTTCACAAGTTTTTAGGACTTGGTGAATGTGGAGCTTGATCTTTCGATGCCTCGACGTAGATCATCTTCGGCATGGACATCGACGACCTAGCTTGCCCATACTCCGACGAAGCCGACACTTGAGCCCGGATTTGATTTGGACAGCGGAGAGGACCTCGTTGCGGAGCTATGGAGGTGGAGCACCGGATCTACAAAGGTTGTATTTCCGTATCTTATAGTTAAGTGTTAACTAGTTAGCTTTTTCGCCTAGTTTTCTAGCAAACGATCCGTAGTCGGGTCTCTCGGCACCCATAATTTTTTATATTGGCATGTTCGATGCCTTGTGAGACCTCACTAGTGTGCCTAGGGACCCTACAATGCGCTAGAATCAGCGGCATATCTTTTGAACATGGTTCCTACTAAGACTGTGCCTACCACTCCATATCAGATGTGGAGCGGGAAGAAACCCCATCTACAGTATATAAAGATTTGGGGATCTCCAGCTTTTGTTAAAAAGCAGCATGTGGACAAGCTCGAGGCAAGATCAGTAAAGTGTAAGTTTGTGGGATATCCAAAGAACTCCAGGGGATATCTATTCTATTACGCAGAGGAACAAAAGGTATTTGTTTCTCGTAATGCCCATTTCTAGAACATCAGTTTTTAGAAAAGGAATCAAGTGGGAGCGAAATAGAACTGGAAGAAATTCCAGAACCACAAACTAATACTGAAAGTTTGGTAGAACCGGTAGTTCAAGAAGAACAGGACATTCCCGCACCCCTCCGCAGGAGTAGTAGGCCGTTTCATCTACCTGAGAGATACTACGGTTTTCTCATAGATGGGGATAGAGAGGATTGCATCATAGATGATGATGAACCTACTGACTTCCAGCAGGCCATCCAAAGCGGCGACTCGGTACGATGGCTAGATGAAATGCGGACCGAAATGGAGTCCATGTACACCAACAAAGTATGGATTTTGGACTTTGCTCCAGATGGGGTAAAACCCATAGGATGCAAATGGATCTTCAAGAAAAAGATTGGTGTAGATGGACAGGTGGAAACCTATAAGGCTAGACTTGTTGCAAAGGGTTTTCATCAAAGACCTGGTTTGGACTATGACGAAACTTTTTCTCCAGTGGCTATGCTCAAATCCATTCGGGTCCTTCTTGCTATTGCTGACTTCCATGATTATGAAATCTGGCAGATGGGCGTAAAGACGGCTTTTCTGAATGGAAATTTAGAAGAATGCGTCTATATGGATCAGCCAGAGGGTTTCAATCAGAGTGGGAGCAGCGGGAAAGTATGCAAGCTGCTTAAGTCCATTTATGGACTAAAGCAGGCATCGTGGAGTTGGAACATCTGTTTTGATGAAACAGTCAAAGAATATGACTTTATCAAAAATCCAGATGAACCGTGCATATATAGTAAAGTTGTAGCCAGAAGTGTCGTATTCCTCGTCTTGTACGTGGATGACATTCTATTGATAGGAAATGACATTCCTATGCTACAATCTGTCAAAGGATTCTTGTCACACAGGTTCTCCATGAAAGACCTGGGTGATGCCTCTTACATTCTGGGGATCCGGATCTATCGTGCTAGATCCAAGAGGATGTTGGGACTTTCGCAGTCCAGGTATATCGACACTGTACTGAAAAGATTCAGTATGGAAGATTATAAGCGCGGTAATCTACCGGCTTGTCACGGAATCACCCTCTCCAAAGAGATGTCTACCAAGACTGATTTGGAAAGGGAACGCATGTCTATTATACCCTACGCTTCTGCGGTAGGCTCTATAATGTATGCGATGTTGTGCACCAGACCAGATGTAGCTTACGCACTGAGCGTGGTAAGCCGGTATCAGTCAGACCCAGGGGAGAAGCACTGGATAGCAGTAAAGAACATTCTCAAGTGCCTAAGGAGGACTAAGGAGATGTTCTTGGTTTACGGCGGAAAAGACGTCAGGTTAGTGGCCTTTGCTGATTCCGGCTTTCAGAGTGATAAGGACGATTCCAAGTCCATGTCGGGTTATGTCTTTACCCTCAATGGAGGGGCGGTGTGCTGGAAGAGCTCCAAGCAGGACACCGTTGCTGACTCTACGATGGAAGCGGAGTATATAGCTGCTTGCGATGCCGCAAAAGAAGCAGTCTGAATGAAGAAGTTCCTAACAGAACTTCAGGTGGTTCCTACCATAGTTGATCCAATACCTCTGTATTGCGACAACAACGGAGCTATTGCTTTAGCAAAGGAACCAAGGTCCCATCAGAAGTCCAGACACATCTTAAGGCGGTATCACCTGATCAGGGAGATCATTGATCGTCAGGGGATCGAGGTTCGGAGAGATGCTTCTGAAGAGAACATTGCTGATCCATTCACGAAGGCCCTACCTCAGATTCAGTTCGAGAGGCTACTCGAGATCATCGGTCTGCGATACGCCAGTACATGGCCCTAGTGCAAGTGGGAGATTGTTAGTGTTTATGCCCTAGAAGGCCATTACTGTATCATACTAGTTTGTATATTACTTAATGGAAGCTTGGGATATTCACATGTATATAACAGTCTTGCTAAACATGGTAGTATGCTACTTGGTTTTTCTATCTTAATATGTGAGTATACGTATTGATAGAGCTCTTAGGATCTTGCTTGACTACCAGCGTTGTGATGGCAGTCACACTAGTGGGGGCTGGGTAGTCTACAAGCACATCCTTATTCAGGTCCCTAGTCGTTGGATTATCGAGACAGGGCATCGATACTCCGGAGTAGACTAGTGTGTATGCTTCTCATCCCTGTTGGGGAGATGGTCTGTCCCACAGCCGTCAGTACGTCGTACTGGAGATAGTATGCAGGTGCTCGTTGGGTTACGGGTACACCGGACAGGACTCACAGGGAACTGTTGGATGGTTTTATACCAGTCGTCAGTGAACAGTTCCCAGGTGACATGAGTACAGCATAGTCCGCAGACTTGACACTGCTACTTCGCTTCGAGTGTGTCCCACTGTTCTTAGATTGCTACCCTACCACGACTCAAAGAAGTAATGCAAACAGGTAGCAGTTGGGTGCAGTCCCGAGCACTTGGAGGCAGTGGCGGTTAGACAGGATTTGTCTCTCCCGGTATTGGGGGTTGATATCGCGCTGTGTCAGAGAGCCATTACGCAAAGTCCCTGGCCAGGGCAAGCGAGATTTACTGGTAGGTTCCAGTAGTTTCTCAGGGTGTAATGAGCTTCGCTTCGACACGACTTATACCGCTATTAGGGGACTGACGATTGCCGCCCCCCTAGGCCCGATATGCGATAGTCTTAGACGAACGGACCGGACTGTAAGGAGATTGTCACATAAGACTCAGTAGGAGTTCGGATGGGTTTCCTCATCGGCCTTCTTATCGACATCTACCTAGGGACCGTTACGTACAGCTAGTGCCGCTTGCGGTCTGTGGTTAAACCCACTTCCAGCATAGTAGTCGAGTCTCTAGAGTCCCACACAGAGAGTTTCCCTACTCCAGGCGAAACGATATAGAGGTCGTATGGTTTTACGACAAGGGTTCGGACGCATACGTGTGTTTACACACGTACGACTTTCGGACAGTTTTTACCAGTCGGCTTTGGCTTAAGCCAGTTACTGGTATCCGGTTATTGGATTTATACAGTCTAAAGTTGTTCCGTATTTTTGCAGAAAGGAGGGGCGTTCTCGTAATTGCACGAGAAGCTTCTAGAAGGTGGTGACTAAGGAGGTTTAGGTGGCATATACATTGAATGAGATTAGTGAGTCATATGGATGATTCATCCATGTCATTAATGCTTCATTATTGCTTAATGACTCATGGAGATGAATCACCACAAGATATTTATCAAGCATGGTTGTAAATCATTTTCTTTTCTTTTCTTGATATTACAAAATGCTTGATATATATTATGATAACTCATTATTCTCACTTCATTATTATCTTCACTTTCTCTCTCGTCAAGCTCTCCCTTTTCAAACCCTAATCCTCCCCTCTCATGTGTTCAGTACAAGGATTAGTTAGACTTATTAAACCATAACCCTCACTCTATATCACCTAGCTTCTTTGATTAGCACTTAAAGAAAGTTAGTTGCCTCAAGTTTAGAGGCTAAGCTTGGAGTAAAGCTCTCGGGTGGATCGTCTACTATTTCGAGAAGGCCGAGGAGGAGGTGGAGTTTGTAAAGACGAAGGACACGGTTCTTTAGGTATAATCCCTTTACATAGTAGTTGTTAACTTCTATGTTTGATGTTAGTTATCGTTTAGCTTCGATTCATGCGGTTAGTCGATGTTTAAGCAAAGAACAAGATCGTTTTTCATATTTCCGCCTCCCCGCAAGTCGTGGGGTGTTGTACATCGACTTACAACATATTGGTAAAGCCCTTAGGATGTGTACTTGACTACCTGGACTATGATGCAGATCATACTAGTGGGGACATGGTAGTCCATAAGTACATCCTTCAAGGTCCCTAGTCGTGGGTGTATCGAGACGGGGCATCGATATACCAGTGTAGACTAGCGTATACCTTCTCGACCCATACAGATGGGCGATGGATGATTCCATATCCATTGGTGTTTGACATCAGAGATGATATACGGGTGCTCAGTGGAGAATGGGTACACTGGACGGACTCGCCGAGAACTCCCAAATGGTATGATACCTTACGTCAGATGGCAGTTCTCTGGTGACACTGGTACAGAGTAGTCTGTTGACCCGAGATCGTCATAGAGTCTTGTGTGATTCCCACTGTGCTTTGATTTCCACCTTACCACGTCCAAGAGGGCATGCAAAACGGTGGTTTTTGGGTACAGTCCCGAATCACATGGAGGCAATGAGCGATAGGAGGGGATTCGTCTCTCCCGGTATAGGGAGTTGATGTTGCGCTGTGTTCGATTGGCTATAACCAGAATCCCTGGCCAGGGTTGCTGAGATTTACTGGTAAGTGTTACCAGTAGTTTCTCGAACTGTTATAGACCTCATATCGACACGACTTATCGAGCTATTGGGGTCTGACGTTTACCACCCCTAGGCGAGATATGCGACATATCAGACGAAGAGACCGGACTGTACGGTAAGTGTTACTGGTTGGATTCACAGGAGTATGAGCGGGCTTGCTCGTCGATCTTCTGATCGCTCAATACCCGGGTGGCCGTTACGTTTAGCAGACCGCTTGCGGCTTGTGGGTGTTTGATATGATCATCACCTGCTACCGGCGTATTGACGAGTCTTTAGAGTCCTACACAGAGGTTTCCTGGCTCAAGCGAAACGAAATAGGAGCGCATATGAGATATGTGCGGGACCGAGAATAATGCGTGTATGTGATACCGCATTCTATTCTTGCGATGTATGTATCGAATGGTTGTATGCGATATAACCTAGTTATCGAATCGAGGATTGATTCGATATGCCGATACATTGGATATTAGTCGGTCATATGCGATATGACCGGATCGTTAAATAAAGTGTTGATTTAATGATTTAATGTATAATTATATATTTGATATATTAATTTACATTAACTAGTATATGTTCACTTTAAATGGACTTTCTCACTTGATGTACACAAGTTGTATATTTGATATACTTTTGTGCACATGATTGTATCATGTTTGATGATACATGAGTGTTAGTGTGTATGTTTAGATTAAACCATGGTTGTGTGATGGTTAGGGTTTTGATTTTATTTACTTATTCATTTATTTATTTATTTATTCTATTTTGGCAAAAGGTAAAATGGTGGCTTGATTTGTTTTCAAGTTGAAGCTTCATGAAGCTTTGACTAAGTGACCATTTTGTCTTCATGCTTAACCCTAACCATTCCATCTAACCATGATTTATTCTCTACACTTGACCATGGTTGCCATATGCTAAGTATTGTTTTTATTTTCTATTTGAAAATAACTTATCATAATATCTTTTCTTCTTCTTCTTCATCTTGAGCATGAAAGAAAACCTAGCTACCATCAATGGCAACTAGTGAAAATGAGTGAGAAATCCAATTCTAAAGTGAACCCACTTCCTTTTTCTTCATCCTCTATCTCTTGCCAAGTAGTATAGGGTGTTTTCTTCACAAGTTTCTAGACTAGGTGAAGTGGGAGCTTGATCTAGCAATGCCTCGACGTAGATCATCTTCGGCATCGAAGCCGACGACCAAGCCAGCCCATTTCTCCGATGAAGCCGACGCTAGAGTCCGGGATCCGTTATGGACAGCGAGGAGACTTCATCATGGAGCTATGGAGGTGGAGGACCGGATCTACAAATGTTGTATTTCCGTTCTTTTAGTTAAGTAGTTAACTAGTTTCCTTTTTCGCCTAAAATTCTAGTTAACGATCCGTATTAGGGTTTCACGGCACTTGTAAAATTTGAAATTGGCATGATTGATGCCTTGTGAGACCTCATTAGTCTGTCTAGGAACCCTACAGTGGTATCAGAGCCTAGCTAGAGCCTTAGGCGATGCGTAGACGATATTAGAAACCCGATCGAACCCCAGAACCCTAATTTTTAACCCTCTCTGGACTTTTTCTGAAAAAGTAGTTTTTTCCAAATTAAAAATGCTTAAAAAATTCAGCAGGAAATTCTAAGAAATACGGTGCAAAAATTACCTAATGATCTTTCTAAAGCGCGGCGGAACCGCGGCATTAGCCGCCTATTGCGGCGGTTCCGCGCCCATTTTGTCTCTTCAGTCAACCATTTTTGCACAGTAACTTCTTTATTTAAATGCTGAGTTTTATGGGAATTTTTAAAATTTACTCAAGAGTTGAGTTTTCTGGGTTGTATTAGGGACTCGGTATTTCGATCGGATTGTCTAATTTTGTCTGTGTGCTTTTCCGGATAATTTTAGAATATGTTAAAAAGTTCTACCGGATATAAATACCCAACTTTTCCCCTGCCGGAAAATTTCCAAGTGTTGGATTTTTCCGAGGTTTAAAGACGTTCTAAGTAGTGCAAGTAACGCGATGGTCCCTTTAGAAGACAACAAACCTTAACTCGATTATGTGACCGTCTTGAACTGCCCTTTGAACCTTAGGTTTTGGTGCAGTATGGCGTGCCACATGTGAGGCGTTGGCTTGACCCTTCTACGGCTGGACCGTTGGTACTGAGGCACGAAGTGAATGTCTTTGAACTTATTTCATGAGTTGAGCTGTTTCGGGAAAACTTGGGTGTTCGATTGTTCGATCGGAAAGTTTAACATTTTCTATCTTATTCGGAATGTGATACAATAATTGGAATTCACAAGAAGTTATGAGATAACTGAATGAATGTTATAAACATAGCAGTTTAGTCTCACTTGATTGGTTGCCACAGAATTTTGATGTGATCAAAAGTCCGACGCAATCACATAGCGTACGCGGATACTCGCCGGGTAAACTTAATAGACAGTCTCGCCCCATAGCCCCGACCAAGTGACTGTAGGAGAACCCCGTCGCCGAAAGCATCTGTTTGGGTGCTCGCGGCAGCGGTGTTCCGCCTTGGTGCATTTTGTCGACGGCGTCGGGGGTGCGGCCGTCCACTAAAGTTTGCGACGAGCATTCGATCAGGATGTCGGGAATCTTGTTGAATTGCCCGACTTGATATTGAAAAGAGTTTTCGATTTTGAGACTAAAATGCGGGGTTTATAAATGTTAGGCATGCGATGTCTAAGGAATTCATTTGCTCAGGCATGCGATGTCTGAGGATGTTGCGGATTCCAACTGTTGTAGTTTTACACTTTCTTTTCTGTGACCGTAAGTGTAATATGTGATATCGCCGGTTTCGTTGCTATATGTCAACGACAATTGGGATGCACATATTTACTTACGTTGATGACATGTGATGTTATGTGTTGCTGGATATGTTATATTGGATCGTCGTGTTTGAATAGCCGGGGTTTTTTATGTGAGATGAGTTTTTTTCATTTTCATTCATGTAAAAACTTGTATGTAATATTTTTTTTTGGGGCACTTCCAGGTTGCGGAAGATGTCACCGTTTGTATATTATTTACTTTTCCGCACTAGGATAGACCCAAGGAGGAGAGCACAAGTAACTGGGTTCTGGAGTCCAGTGGGAGACCAACTCGAGGAGTCGAGTCCGGGTCTCCTAACTCTAGAATTGGTAGGGTTGCTTGCCGCTCTCGTAGGGGTCTAGGGGTGTGGGTTTGGCTATTCATCACGACCGTGGAATCCGTGTTTTATACTGGCTCGTATTGAAAACACGGACGTCCTAGTAAATCCAATGTTTCATATGTTTCTTCTGCTGCGATATCTGTGATGTGATCATGTGATATGTTCTGTGATGGATACAGTATATAGTATATATGATATATTATATAGACGTTACTTATATTTTGCACTCGCGCTAGCCCTGCCCCGCTCTGCCGTTAGTTACCTAACCTAACGGTGCACGAGGGGACATCGAGGCGAATGCGGATGGCATAAGTGTACGTCGTATTTATCTGTGATGATTAGGTATTTAAATGATGGGACTTCATTAATGTGATTAATGAAATAAAAGAAACCTAAGATGTTGTAGAATCGAATTTCAAAATAAAAAGGGTAGCTACAGTTCTTGCTTTGCACAGTGGTATATGTGATATATCCTGCACCTTATTCGATGAGTAAAGGACCGAGATCCCTTCACCGGGAGTGACTCCTTTAGCAATAACTGGCAGATGCTACACACTCGGTTTGTCTTTTGATTGCTTTTAAGAGTTTTTACTTTACACAGTGATATATGTGATATATCCCGCACCTCATTCGACGAGGAAAGGGCCGACGATCCCTTCAACGGGAGTGACCCCTTTAGCAAAACTAGAAAAAGCCTCAAAAGCACTCCATTTCTAAATTTATTCGATCCTACAATGATATCAAGTTCATTACGCAATAGGTTTTCAGAAAAACCAGTTGTAGCCCTCCGTCATTTCAGATAAGTACTAGTTAGTATTCATGCTGCGGTAGTTTGGCCTCCGTCAAGGCGTAGTGTACGGTAGCTAACTAGTGCTTATCTGCTAGCATATGATGCGATTGGATTAGGGTATTCGTACGGCGTTGTTTGGCCTCCGGCAAGGGTCGTGCGGGTGGGTTTAATTCAATCAGGAAATGACGGGTTGAACTTGACTAGCGGACTATGGGTAGTTTGGCCTCCGTCAAGGTCATAGGACGCTAGGGGCAAAATATTATCGGGAATTTCAAGTGTTGAAATTTGCAATGAGATTGCATACCTTCTATGAGATAGTTGGATCCTGATACCCCCTGCGAGTAAGAGTTACTCCTGGGAGAGTTTTACACATTACAATTAGCAAATCAAGTAGGTGTCTAGAAAGGTGTTAACGAGGTTACGCCTCTGGGAAAACGAGGTTTACATTAATTAGGTTCGTGCGAAAGCACGTGGGACCTCCCTCAAAGTACCGACACTGGCCTGGCTGAAAGATTGGCGAACTTGTAGTGCGTAATTAATCCCGGCTAGTCTTTCCTTTTAGGGTTTGAAGGAAGATTTGATAAAAAGCAATGGGAGACATCCTGATTAGATAAAATAAAAACCAATCTATTCTTGCAAGAGCGCACGCTGAGTGTTTTCTTCTCTCTCTCTCCGTAGCGACCATGTCACACCTTAATCAAGATAATAATACGGATTATTGACCGAACCCGCTTGTTATACTGAGCTGGGGAACGTTGGTCCCGCTCCAACTTATAATTGTTATAAGACAGAGCAGGAAATTGGGGATTACCAGAATTCCCGTGCCGCCCAAACGAAGAGAGTGCATGCTGATGCATCATCTTCGGGTGTATTCATTATACAGAACTGTTTCTCAGTATCCTCCGCATCCTTGGTATATGATACTGGATCAGGATCCCAGATATGTAATCTGTTACATAGGGCTACAAAAAGATAGAAAAACTGAGAATGGGTGATAAGTTTCATGAGACAGAAAACGGGGCAAGTGTTGCAGCCAAGTCTGTTGGTCACTGTCACCCTGTATTACCAATACATTGATTCTGAACGAATGTTATTAGTTACCGAACCTGATATACAAATTCATATCAGTCTCTTTATAAGTAAAGAAATGATAAAATTTTGTATTTTTGGATAATGTTTTGAACATTTCCTATATCAAAAGTTGATCGGTTCAGGCACGTTATCTAAAAGCATTGATGTTCTAAATCAAACTACAATTCTTTTGTATACGGAACACACACAAGAGGAAGAGTTCAGAAATGAACGAATCCTTCTTGAGGTATTGTAGACTAGGTCATATCAATGCGACCCGACTAGCTAAGTTGCACATAGATGGATATTTAAAACTGTTTGAATTTACATCTTGTGAAACTTGCCAGTCATGTCACAAAGATAAGATGACCTTAGCTCCGTTTACTGGAAACAGAGAAAGAGTTAGTGAACTCTTGGGATGATACATGTTGATGTATGTAAGGTCCCCTGTCTACATATGCCAGGATTGGTTCTTTGTACTTCGTTACATTCTCTGATAATCTCTCAAGATTCAGACATATGTTCCTGTTGAAACACAAGTCCGAACCTTTTGAGATATTCACAGAATATGATTTAGAAGTAGAAAACCAAAACACGGGTATAAGTATTATGTCCTTTGATGAGATCGAGGAGGAGAATACTTGAGCAGGGAAATCCTGGATTATTCTAAAGGAGAATGAGATTCTCTCTCAGCATTACTCCTCCGTATACACCATAGCACGATGGTATATCGGGGTGGAGCAATCACACCCTATATGATAAGGTGTGCTCTATGATGAGTACTACTGAGTTACCTATTTCCTTTTTGGGAGTTATGCACTTGAGAAGCTGCATACCTATTGAATAGGGTTCAAATCAAATCAGTTGCCTACCACTTCATATTTGATATGATAAGGGAAGAGCCCATCTCTTAAGTTAGTTAAGATTTGGGGTTGTGCAGCCTATGTCTGAAAAGCAAAATCCGGACAAGCTCGAGGCAAGGTCTGTAATGTAGAACTGGAAAGGTTCCAGCTATACAAAACTGCAGCTGATGATTTGACAGAACCAAAGGATTCAATAGTTACCAACGAACCACAGCCTCTCCGCCGATCTAGTAGGGTTCCTCACCCACCTGAGAGATACTTCGGTTTCTCTATGACAGTGGGAGCGAGAATTGCATCATGAGATGATGACCCAACTAGTTTCGAGCAGGCCATCGAGAGTAGAGACTCTGTAAGAATGGCTGGATGCTTAGCGATCTGAGATGGAATCCATGTACACCAACAAAGTATGTACTTTGGTTGCTATATCTGAAGGGTTAAATCCCCATCAGGAGCAAGTATATCTTGAGAAGATTACTTGGTGTATATGGAAAAGTTGAGACTTTCAAAGCTAGACTTGTTAAAGCTTTTCGTCATCGACCAGGCGTGGATTATGATGAAACCTTTTCAAGTGGCTATACTTAAGTCCATCCAGATCCTACTTGCCACGGCTACATACCATGACTACGATATCTGGCGGTTGGGTGCCATGACTACTTTTCTAAATAATGATTTAGAAGAGAACGTCTATAAGAACACAGCCAGAGGGCTTCGTAGATAGTGGGAGCAGCGGAAACGTGTACAAGATGCTTTATAGGATAAAGAAGGTATCGCGGAGTTGGAACATCTGTTTTGATGTATTAGTCAAAGAGTTTGACATCATCAAAATGGGAGATGAACCTTGTATAAACAAAAAGGTAGTAGGGAGTATAGTAACGATCCTCGTAAAGTACGTGGATGACATACTCTAGATAGGGAAGGAGTTTCCTATGCTACGCTTGGTCAATCTTCGCTTATCACAATGATTCTCCATATAGGATCAAAATGATACCTCTTAAATCCTGGATTTTGGATCTATGAGATAGATCTAATTGGATGTTAGGATTCTCACTAGTTGTAGTGAGATGGTATCAATCGATCCTGGAGAGAATCACTGGAAGGGTTCCAGAGTGATAAGGACGACTGAAAGTCAGTCACAGGCATTGTCTTTACCCTCAGTAAAGGGACGGTATGTTGGAAGAGTTCCAAGCTAGATACCGTGGCTAACTAGACGATAAAGGCAGGATACATCGCTACTTAAGATGCTACCAAAGAGAATGTTTGGGTGTATATTGGTTCATGAGATGAACTACGTTCCAACCATTGTGAGACAATGGAGTTGTGGCTTATGCCAAGGAACGCCGGTAACATCAGTGATCCATACATACTCTAAGGCAGTGTCACCTGATCATAGAGATGGTTGATCTCCAGGGTGATCGAGGTTAGGAGAGTAGACTCAGAGGACAACACGGCGGATCCACTCACAAAGGCCTTTTCCCAGAGAGAGACTTTTATAGGATGGTTGAGTATGAGATACTACAACCACTGCTATCAGATGGCCCTAGTGCAAGTGGGAGATTGTTAGTTATATGTATGCCCTAGAGGCCATTATTATACATAGGATGTATATTGTAGTGGATGCTTGGACATATATATGGAGGACTTTCTTGCTCGACATAATAGTATGCTATCTGGTTACTCTTTACCTTAACGTGTACACTAATTGTCTCTCTGTTGCATGTTGGTAAAGCCCTTAGGATGTGTACTTGACTACCTGGACTATGATGCAGATCATACTAGTGGGGACATGGTAGTCCATAAGTACATCCTTCAAGGTCCCTAGTCGCGGGTGTATCGAGACAGGGCATCGATATACTAGTATAGACTAGCGTATACCTTCTCGACCCATACAGATGGGCGATGGATGATCCCATATCCATTGGTGTTTGACATCAGAGATGATATACGGGTGCTCAGTGGAGACTGGGTACACTGGACGAACTTGCCGAGAACTCCCAGATGGTATTATACCTTACGTCAGATGGCAGTTCTCTGGTGACACTGGTACAGAGTAGTCTGTTGACCCGAGATCGTCATAGAGTCTTGTGTGATTCCCACTGTGCTTTGATTTCCACCTTACCACGTCCAAGAGGGCGTGCAAAACGGTGGATTTTGGGTACATTCCCGAATCACATGGAGGCAATGAGCGATAGGAGGGGATTCGTCTCTCCCGGTATAGGGAGTTGATGTTGCGTTGTGTTCGATTGGCTATAACCAGAAATCCCTGGCCAGGGTTGCTGAGATTTACTGGTAAGTGTTACCAGTAGTTTCTCGAACTGTTATAGACCTCATATTGACACGACTTATCGAGCTATTGGGGTTTGACGTTTACCACCCCTAGGCGAGATATGCGACATATCAGACGACGAGACCGGTCTGTACGGTAAGTGTTACTGGCTGGAATCACAGGAGTATGAGTGGGCTTACTCGTCGATCTTTTGATCGCTCAATACCCGGGTGGCCATTACGTTTAGCAGACCGCTTGCGGCTTGTGGGTGTTTGATATGATCATCACCTGCTGCCGGCGTATTGACGATTCTTTAGAGTCCTACACAGAGGTTTCTTGGCTCAAGCGAAACGAAATAGGAGCGCATATGAGATATGTGCGGGACCGAGAATAATGCGTGTATGTGATACCGCATTCTATTCTCGCGATGTATGTATCGAATGGTTGTATGCGATATAACCTAGTTATCGAATCGAGGATTGATTCGATAAGCCGATACATTGGATATTAGTCGGTCATATGCGATATGACCGGATCGTTAAATCAAGTGTTGATTTAATGATTTAATGTATAATTATATATTTGATATATTACTTTACATTAACTAGTATATGTTCACTTTAAATAGACTTTCTCACTTGATGTACACAAGTTGTATATGTGATATACTTTTGTGCACATGATTGTATCATGTTTGATGATACATGAGTGTTAGTGTGTATGTTTAGATTAAACCATGGTTGTGTGATGGTTAGGTTTTGATTTTATTTACTTATTCATTTATTTATTTATTTATTCTATTTTGGCAAAAGGTAAAATGGTGGCTTGATTTGTTTTCAAGTTGAAGCTTCATGAAGCTTTGACTAAGTGACCATTTTGTCTTCATGCTTAACCCTAACCATTCCATCTAACCATGATTTATTCTCTACACTTGACCATGGTTGCCATATGATAAGTATTGTTTTTATTTTCTATTTGAAAATAACTTATCATAATATCTTTTCTTCTTCTTCTTCTTCATCTTGAGCAAGAAAGAAAACCTAGCTACCATCAATGGCAACTAGTGAAAATGAGTGAGAAATCCAATTCTAAAGTGAACCCACTTCCTATTTCTTCATCCTCTACCTCTTGCCAAGTAGTATAGGGTGTTTTCTTCACAAGTTTCTAGACTTGGTGAAATGGGAGCTTGATCTAGCGATGCCTCGACGTAGATCATCTTCGGCATAGAAGCCGACGACCAAGCCCGCCCAGTTCTCCGATGAAGCCGACGCTAGAGTCAGGGATCCGTTATGGACAGCGAGGAGACTTCATCATGGATCTATGGAGGTGGAGGACCGGATCTACAAAGGTTGTATTTCCGTTCTTTTAGTTAAGTAGTTAACTAGTTTCCTTTTTCGCCTAAAATTCTAGTTAACGATCCGTATTAGGGTTTCACGGCACTTGTAAAATTTGAAATTGGCATGGTTGATGCCTTGTGAGACCTCATTAGTGTGCCTAGGAACCCTACAATAATAAATAATGCATTATCATCATGTTTCATTAATACCCTAAGTGAATCTTCATATGAGTCATATAAATCATTAAATGAATCATTAACTCATTGCATGAATCACTACATGACTCACTAATCCAATTAATGCAAATGCCACCTTAGCCCCCAAGTCACCATGCTTTTAGAAGCTTCCCGGAAAATTACGAGAACGCCCCTCCAATCCGTGAAAACACGTAAAAACTTTAGACTGTATAAATCCAATAACCCGATACTATAATCTGGCTTAAACCAAAGCCGGCTAGTAAAAACTGTCCGAACGTCATACGTGCGTAAACACACGTATGCGTCCGAACCCTTGTCGTAAAACCATACGACCTCTATATCGTTTCGCCTGGAGCAGGGAAACTCTCTGTGTGGGACTCTAAAGACTCGACACTACGCTGGCAAAGGGTTTAACCTCAGACCGCAAGCGGCACTAGCTGTACGTAACGGTCCCCAGGTAGATGTCGATAAGAAGGCCGATGAGGAAAACCATCCGAACTCCTACTGAGCCTGATGTGACAATCTCCGTACAGTCCGGTCTGTTCGTCTAAGACTATCGCATATCGAGCTTAGGGGCCGGCAAGCGTCAGTCCCCTAATAGCGGTATAAGTCGTGTCAGAGCGTAGCCCATTACACCCTGAGAAACTACTGGAACCTACCAGTAAATCTCGCTTGCCCTGGCCAGGGACTTTGCGTAATGGCTCTCTGACACAGCGCGATATCAACTCCCAATACCGGGAGAGACGAATCCTATCTAACCGCCACTGCCTCCAAGTGCTCGGGACTGCACCCAACTGCTACCTGTTTGCACGACTCCTTTGAGCCGTGGTAGGGTAGCAATCTAAGAACAGTGGGACACACTCGAGGCGAAGTAGCAGTGTCAAGTCTGCGGACTATGCTGTACTCATGTCACCTGGGAACTGTTAACTGACTATGGGTATAATACCAGCCAATCAGTTCCCCTGCAAGTCCTGTCCGGTGTACCCGTAACCTAACGAGCACCTGTATACTATATCCAGTACGACGTACTGACGGTTGTGGGACAGACCATCTCCCCAACTGGGATGAGAAGCGTACACACTTAGTCTACTCCGGAATATCAATGCCCTGTCTCAATAATCCTACGACTAGGGACAAGTATAGGATGCTGCTTATAGACTACCCAGCCCCCACTAGTGTGACTGCCATCATAACGCTGGTAATCAAACAAAGATCATATGGGCTCTACTAATATGCATAAGTGATATGTAACAAGAAACATATGCACATATTAAAGTAGACTCAAACCAAGTAGCATACTACCATGTTTAGCAAGACTGTATATACAACTGTGAATATCCCAATCTTCCATAAAGTAATATACATACAAGTATGATACAATAATGGCCCCTAGGGCATATACACTAACAATCTCTCACTTTCACTAGGGCTATGAGCTGGCATATCGTAGAGCTATCATCTCGAATAGCCTCTCGAACTGCGTCTGAGGAAGGGCCTTTGTGAATGGATCAGCAATGTTATTCTCCGTCTCTACTCTCTTCACCTCGATCTCCCGGCGATCTACGATCTCCCTGATCAGGTGATACCGCCTTAAGATGTGTCTGGACTTCTGATGGGACCTGGGTTCCTTCGCTAAAGCTATAGCGCCGTTGTTGTCACAATACAAAGGTATTGGATCAACACTGGTAGGAACCACCTGAAGTTCTGTGAGGAACTTCTTCATCCAGACAGCTTCTTTTGTGGCATCGCAAGCAGCTATGTACTCTGCATCCATCGTTGAGTCAGCAACGGTCTCCTGTTTTGGAACTCTTCTAATAGACCGCCCCTCCATTAAGGGTAAAGACATAACCCGACATGGACTTAGAGTCATCCTTGTCACTTTGGAAGCCGGAGTCGGCAAAGGCCTCCAACTGGAGGTCTTTTCCGCCATACATCAAGAACATCTCCTTAGTCCTCCTTAGGAACTTAAGAATGTTCTTTACTACTATAAAGTGATTCTCCCTTGGGTTTGCCTGATACCGACTTACATCGCTCAATGCGTATGCTACATCTTGTCTGGTACATAACATCGCATATATTATAGAGCCTACCGCAGAGGCGTAGGGTATAATCGACATGTGATCCCTTTCCAAATCAGTCTTGTGAGACATCTCTTTGGAGAGGGTGATTCCGTGACGAGCCGGTAGGTTACCGCGCTTAGAATCGTCCATTTTGAATCTCTTCACTATGGTGTCTATGTACCTGGACAGTGAAAGTCCCAACATCCTCTTTGGTCTATCACGATAGATCCGGATCCCCAGAATGTAGGTGACATCACCCAGGTCTTCCATGGAGAATTTATGTGACAAGAATCTTTTGACTGACTGTAACATATGAATATCATTTCCTATTAGGAGAATGTCATCCACGTACAAGACGAGGAATACTACAGCTCTCCCTACAATCTTATTGTATATGTAAGGTTCATCTGGATTTTTGATAAAGTCAAATTCTTTGACAGCATCATCAAAACAGATGTTCCAACTCCGCGATGCTTGCTTTAGTCCATAAATGGACTTAAGCAACTTGCATACTTTACTGCTGCTCCCACTCTGATTGAATCCCTCTTGCTGATCCATATAGACGCTTTCTTCCAAATTTTCATTTAGAAAGGCCGTCTTTACGTCCATCTGCCAGATTTCATAATCGTGGAAGGCAGCAATAGCAAGAAGGACCCGAATGGATTTAAGCATAGCCACTGGAGAAATGGTTTCGTCATAGTCCAAACAAGGTCTTTGACGGAAACCTTTTGCAACAAGTCTAGCCTTACAGGTTTCAACCTGTCTGTCTACACAATTCTTCTTTTTGAAGATCCATTTGCATCCTACAGGTTTTACCCCTTCTGAAGCAACGTCCAAAGTCCATACTTTGTTAGTGTACATGGACTCCATTTCGGTCCGCATTGCATCTAGCCATTTTACTGAGTCACCGCTCTGAATGGCTTGCTGGAAGCTAGTAGGCTCATCATAGTCAATAGTGCAATCCTCTCTATCCCTGTCTATGAGAAAACCGTAGTATCTCTCGGGCGGATGAAACTGCCTACTACTCCTGCAGAGTGGTGTTGGGATGTCCTGTTCTTCTTGAACTTCTGGTTCTACCATACTTTCAGTAACAGTTTGTGGTTCTGGAATTTCTTCCAGTTCTATTTCGCTCCCATTTATTCCCTTTTCTAAAAACTGATGTTCTAGAAAATGGGCATTACGAGAAACAAAAACCTTTTGTTCCTCTGCGTAATAGAATAGATACCCCGTGGAGTTCTTTGGATATCCCACAAACTTACACTGTATTGATCGTGCCTCGAGCTTGTCCGCATGCTGCTTTTTAACAAAAGCTGGACATCACCAAATCTTCAGATACTGAAGATAGGGTTTCTTCCCACTCCACATCTGATATGGTGTGGTAGGCACAGTCTTGGTAGGAACTAGGTTCAAAAGATATGCAGCCGATTCTAGTGCATATCCCCAGAATGATCGCGGTAACTCAGCGTTACTCATCATGGAACGAAGCATATCTAATAGGGTTCGAATCCTCCTTTCCGATACACCGTTGTGTTGTGGTGTGTATGGAGGATTAAGCTGAGAGAGAATTCCATTCTCTTTTAAGTAACCCAGGAACTCGACACTTAAGTATGTAAGTCCACGTTGCGACCCCCGGTTCTTACGGGGAGGCGGAAACGGTATAAAATCAAAATTTTAACGCAAGAGGCAACATGGACTAGGCTAGGTCGGGATCTTTACCTAAACTAAAACTAGCATACTAAGCTAAAGATATTTAGCTACTCGGATGAAGATGGTTATACCTAAACTTAAACTCCTTCTCTTCAAGCTCCGATGGTGGTTCGATGGCTCCTTCTCGTTGTCTCCGTACGCCGAAGATAGATCCACTTGAAAGCTCCAACCTTTAGCTCCTTCTTCGTTCTTTGAAGAAACTAGTTCACTTGGTTTGCTAAACCTAGTGAACTAGAATGAGTAGAGATGATTTAGAATGGGATTTTATCTATGGTTCTTGATTCTCAACTCATGAGACAAGAGAACCATAGATCAAGAGAGGGAGCAAGAGGTTGAGGGTGAGAGCAAGAGGAGAGCTCAAGAACAAGAGAGAGAATGAGCAAGAAAGAATGAGCAACTCTTTTGACTTTCACCCTCTCATAATCCAAAGTGATCATAACTCATCATATCAAAAAAGTCTTATGTGATGGTTAGCAGCAACCATAACCTTATCATGTCATGCACTCATTTTACTCAAAATGAGCAAGCAAGAAAAAGTCTTTGGCATGAAATGATAACCATGGTTATCATGATGGTCAACTAGTCAAGCCTAGTCAACCGGTCAACAAGTCAACAAAAGTCAACAAGTCAACAAAGTCAACAAGTCAACGAAAGTCAACAAGTCAACAACCATATCACCATAATACTTAATTAATATAATAGTTAATCACATATCATATTCTCATTAGGGTTGAGCACAAAGTCAAATAGTCAACGGTCAACTGTCAACAACCCTAATGAGAATCCGCAGCCTCTGCCTCCCTGTCAACTGTGCATACACACCCGCATCCGCGTTCCGAGGAATACGAATGCAAACTGGATAAATCCAATCCCATAAGGTACACTAGGATCTGGCTTAAACCAAAGCCCGCTAGTGTAAACTGTCCGGACACTGCACGTGCACAAGTGCACGGATGTGACCGAACCCTGTCGCAAAACCATGCGACCTGTCGCAATACCATGCGACCTCTACTCTTTTGCCTAAAGGCGAAAAGCTTTCTGTGTGGGACTCTAAAGACTCGACACTACGCTGGCAGTGGGTTTAACCACAGACCGCAAGCGGCACTAGCTGTGCGTAACGGTCCCCAGGTAATGCCGACAAGAAGACCGACGAGGCGAAACCCATCTGAACTCCTACTGAGCCTGAGCGTGACATTCTCCGTACAGTCCGGTCTGTTCGTCTGATACATCGCATGGCGGGCCTAGGGGCGGTAAACGTCAGTCCCCCAATAGCGGTACAAGTCGTGCCGGAGTGAAGCCCAATACACCCTGAGATAACACTGAAAACCTACCAGTATATCTCGTTTGCCCTGGCCAGGGACTACTCGTGTAATGGCTCTCCTAGACACAGCGCGATGTCAACCCCCAATACCGGGAGAGACGAATCCTGTCTAACCGTCACTGCCTTCAAGTGCTTCGGGACTGCACCCAACCACCACCTGTTTGCACGACTCCTTTGAGCCGTGGTAGGGTAGTGATCAAAGTACAGTGGGAACACACTCGAGGCGGAGTGACAGTGTCAAGTCAGCGGACTAAGCTGTACTCATGTCACCTGGGAACTGATAACTGACGATAGGTATAATACCAACTAGTCAGTTCCCGACGAGTCCTGTCCAGTGTACCCGTAACCTAACGAGCACCCGCATACTATCTCAAGTACGACGTACTGATGGCTGTGGGACAGACCGTCTCCCACACTGGGATAAGAAGCGCATGCGCTGGTCTACTCCGGAGTATCGATGCCCTGTCTCGATAGTCCTGCGACCAGGGACCTGAATAAGGATGTGCTTATAGATTACCCAGCCCCCACTAGTGTGACTGCCATCACAACGCTGGTAATCAAGCAAAGATCCTAAGGGCTCCACTAATGCGTATAAGTGATATACTGAAATAAACACAAGTACACATTGAAGTAGAAACAAACCAAGTAGTATACTACTATTTTGAGCAAGATTGTATATACAAGGTGAATATCCCAAGCATCCATTAAGTAATATACAAACTAGTATGATACAGTAATGGCCTCTAGGGCATATACACTAACAATCTCCCACTTGCACTAAGGCCATGTACTGGCGTATCGAAGACCTATCATCTCGATCAGCCGCTCGAACTGAGTCTGGGGCAGGGCCTTGGTGAATGGATCAGCAGTGTTATCTTCTGAAGCGACTCTCCGAACCTCGATCTCCTGGCGATCTACGATCTCCCTGATCAGGTGATACCGCCTCAAGATGTGCCTGGATCTCTGATGGGACCTGGGTTCCTTCGCTAAAGCTATAGCCCCATTGTTGTCGCAATACAGGGGTATTGGATCAACAATGGACGGAACCACCTGAAGTTCTTTCAAGAACTTCCTCATCCAGACAGCTTCTTTTGCGGCATCAGATGCAGCGATGTATTCCGCTTCCATCGTCGAGTCTGCAACGGTTTCTTGTTTGGAACTCTTCCAACACACCGCCCCTCCATTGAGGGTAAAGACAAAACCCGACATGGACTTGGAATCATCCTTGTCACTCTGGAAGCTGGAGTCAGCAAAGGCCTCGATCTGGAGGTCTTTTCCGCCATACACCAAGAACATCTCCATAGTCCTTCTCAGGTACTTGAGAATATTCTTTACCGCTATCCAGTGTTTCTCCCCAGGGTTTGACTGATACCGGCTTACCACACTCAGTGCATAAGCTACATCCGGTCTGGTACACAACATCGCATACATTATAGAGCCTACCGCAGAAGCGTAGGGTATAATAGACATGCGATCCCTCTCCAAATCAGTCTTGGGAGACATCTCTTTAGAGAGGGTGATCCCGTGACAAGCCGGTAGGTTACCGCGCTTGGAATCTTCCATACTGAATCTCTTCAGTATGGTGTCGATGTACCTGGACTGTGAAAGTCCTAATATCCTCTTGGATCTGTCACGGTAGATCCGGATACCCAGAATGTATGAGGCATCACCCAGGTTTTTCATGGAGAACCTGTGTGACAAGAACCCCTTGACAGATTGTAGCATAGGAATGTCATTTCCTATTAAGAGAATGTCATCCACGTATAAAACGAGGAATACTACAGTTCTCGCTACAAATCTACTATAGATGCATGGTTCATCTGGATTTTTGATAAAGCCAAATTCTTTGACCGTCTCATCAAAGCAGATGTTCCAACTCCGCGATGCCTGCTTTAGTCCATAGATGGACTTAAGCAACTTGCACACCTTTCCGCTGCTCCCACTCTGAATGAAACCCTCTGGCTGGTCCATATAGACACACTCCTCTAAATTTCCATTTAGAAAAGCTGTCTTTACGTCCATTTGCCAGATCTCATAATCGTGGAAGGCAGCAATGGCAAGAAGGATCCGAATGGATTTCAGCATGGCTACTGGAGAAAAGGTTTCGTCGTAGTCCAAGCCAAGTCTTTGACGAAAACCCTTTGCTACCAGCCTAGCTTTATAGGTCTCAACCTGTCCATCTACACCAATCTTCCTTTTGAAGATCCACTTGCATCCTACGGGTTTTACCCCGTCTGGAGCAATGTCCAACGTCCATACCTTGTTGGTGACATGGACTCCATTTCGGTCCGCATTGCATCCAGCCATTTCACTGAGTCAACGCTCTGAACGGCCTGCTGGAAGCTAGTAGGCTCATCATAATCTATGATGCAATCCTCTCTATCCCCGTCTATGAGAAAACCGCAGTATCTCTCGGGCGGATGAGTCTGCCTACTACTCCTGCGGAGTGGCGCAGGAATGTCCTGTTCTGTTGAACCCTCTGGTTCTACTAAGCTTTCAGTAACAGTCTGTGGTTCTGGAACTTCTTCCAGTTCTATTGTGTTCCCACTTATCTGGGTTTCCAAAAACTCAGTTTCCAAGAAGCGGGCATGCTGAGAAACAAAGACCTTTTGTTCCTCAGCTGAATAGAAAAGATACCCCCTAGAGTTCCTTGGGTATCCCACAAACTTACACTGTACTGAACGTGCCTCAAGCTTGTCCGCATGCTGCTTTTTTACAATAGCTGGACATCCCCATACCTTAAGATACTTAAGACAGGGTTTCTTCCCAGTCCACATCTCATATGGGGTGGTAGGCACAGTCTTGGTGGGAGCCTTGTTCAAGAGATACGCAGCTGCTTCTAGTGCATATCCCCAGAATGATCGCGGTAACTCAGCGTTACTCATCATGGACCGAACCATATCCAATAGGGTTCGGTTCCGTCTCTCCGATACACCATTATGTTGCGGAGTGTATGGAGGAGTAAGCTGAGAGAGAATACCATTCTCTTTTAAGTAATTCAGGAATTCGGCACTTAAGTATTCTCCACCTCGATCCGATCTTAGAATCTTAATACTTTTGCCGGTCTGTTTCTCTACTTCATTCTTATACTCCTGGAATTTTCCAAAGGCCTCGGACTTATGTTTCATCAAGAAGACATAACCGTACCTTGAGAAGTCATCCGTAAAAGTAATGAAGTAAGAATGTCCGCTTCGGGCATGTGTAGACATTGGACCGCACACGTCACTGTGTACGAGTCCTAAGAGCTCGCTCGCTCTTACTCCTTGTCCAGTAAACGGAGTCTTTGTCATCTTTCCTTTGAGACAAGATTGACAAGTGGCATACGATTGATATTCGAACGCATTCAAATATCCTTCTGTATGTAACTTAGTCAACCTTCTCTCATTGATGTGACCCAATCTACAATGCCATAAGAAAGTCTGATTCATTTCCGGAGACTTTCTTTTGTGTGTATTCTGGACGTTGAAAATCTGTGGTTGGTTTAACACGTATATACCATTACTCAATGTACCTGACCCAATCAAAACTTGATTAAGGTGAATGTTTACAACATTACTTACAAACGCAAATTCATAACCTTCTTTAGAAACTAAAGATACAGAAATGATATTACAAGTTGCGTTGGGTGCAAAAAAGCAATTACGCAAAACCAAAACATGTCCATCTGACATTCCCAGGTGATAGTCCCCCACGGCTTTAGCATCCATGCTAGCTCCGTTCGCAACTTTGAGGGTCATGTCACCTGCCTTCAAAACTCTACGGTTTCTCAACGCCTGCAAAGAATTACAAATATGAGATCCTGATCCGGTATCCAATACCCAGGAAGTAGAGTTTATTGAAAGGCAGTTTTCAATAACATACACACCTGAAGCTGAAGCTGCAACCTGCTTCAATTCCTGTGTTCTGGCCTTCCAGGCCCTGCAATCATTCTTCCAGTGTCCTTTCTTATGACAATAGAAGCATTCTTCCTTATCCACAAGCTTCCCCGCTATCTTTGTTGCTTTGCCTTTTCCCTTCGTATCCACTTTACCAACACCGCCCCTTGGTTTGGCGGGGGCCTTCTTCTTCTTTCCCTTGGCTTTCGCCTTGGACCTAGAAGAAGATGATCCTCCTACAAACAAAGTGGATGTTTCCCTACCTTTCTGTAGGGTGCCCTCTGCGCTCCTCAGCATGTTGAGGAGCTCTGATAGTTCAACCTCTTTTTCTTGTAGGTTGAAGTTCAGTATAAACTGGGCGTAAGTGGAAGGAAGGGACTGGAGAACTATATCCGTATATAGCTCACTCTCCAATGTGATCCCTAGGTCAGCGAGCTCCTCAATGAAGCCGATCATCTTTAGCACATGCTCGGCTACTGATGATCCGACGGCCATTCTTGTCGAAAATAACTTTTTCGACGCTTCGTATCTTGCGATACGTGATTGCTCTCCATACAGTTCTTTTGTATGGAGCAATATGGACTCCATGTCCATATTCTCATGCCTCCTCTGTTGTTCGTTGTCCATCGAGGCAAGCAGGAGGCACTTGGCCTTCGCGCTATCAATCTCCCAAGTCTTGCGGATTTCCTTATCCGCGACACTGGAAGTTGGACCAGGGACAGGGGGAGCTTTGGTGGTAAGAAGATACCCCAGCTTGTCATAAGTGATTGCTATCGTGACATTCCTGAGCCAATCTTTGTAGTTTGGCCCTGTCAGTTTGTTTTTATCTAGGAGTAACTTAAGTCCAGTCATGTTGATTGGTCGCTGCAATTAGGAGAGAGAAGAAGAAACACTCAGCATGATGCTCTTGCAAGTTTAGAGTGGTTTTTAGTTTGTCTAAACAGGATGGCTCCCACTGTTTCTCGAATCCCTCCTCAAACCATAAAGGAAGAATTAGTCAGGATCAATCCCACCGTACAATACTTGCTTAACCGTTCAGCCAGACCGGTGTCGGTACTTCGAGGGAGGTTTTCCAACGCTTTCGCGAAGTTCCTTAATTAGAGAACCTCTTTTCCCTGGGGGCGTAGCCCCGCTAACACCTTTCTAGGCACCTACTAGGTTTATAGCATTGATCGTTAAGTGAGAAATTTCCCGAGGAGTAGCATATACTCACAGTAGGATCGGGATCCAAATATCATCGCGTGACGAAACTGAAGGAATCCTACCAGAATCATCACACTCCAAATGGTATGCAAATCTAGCAAGTTTCAGTACTTATGAAACTCCCGATGTGGATTTTTGCCCCATGCTCTTATGACCTTGACGAAGGTCAACAAATCATAAGTCACATGTCAAGTTCTGCCCGTCATTATCCAGGTTAATTTGAATCCACCCGTATTACCCTTGACGAAGGTCAACAAGGTAATGCGAATGTCCCAAACCAACGCATCTATCTATGCTACATATGAATACCCAATAGCTAGCAATCACTATGCCTTGACGAAGGTCAACAAACACAGCTTGAATACTATTGAATATTCATACGAAACGACGGAGGGCTACGAATGGTTTTGGCAAAACCGTGAACGTAGTGAACTTGATTTGGTCGATGGAACGAGATAGCTTTTAAAAGGAGTGGCTCAAGCTCCGCATTTTAAAAGTTGTTTTTGAAAAGAACCGAGTGGTTTTTCGAAAGTGTTCCAACGACTTTAGCTTGGTTTATTATCTTGCATTAGTTCTTTTAATGCGTGATATTCTTGCATTAGTTCTTTTAATGCGTCCCATCATTTAATCCTACCATTGCAGAAAACAACCAAAATATGACGTACGCTTATGCCATTCGCATTCGCCACGGGGCCCCGTCATTACCCGTTAGGTTACTTAACTAACGACAGAGCGGGGGCTGGGCTAGCGCGTCTGTAAAACATAAGCAACGCCTAAATAATATCATATATAGATATACTGCAATGATAAACATTTCAGATCACAGATAAATACATTGGATATACTAGGAATCTGTAATTTGTACGAGCCTGTAACAAAAACAGATTACACGGTCGCGGTGAATAGCCAAAACCCCACCCAAGACCCCTACGGGTGCGGCAAACTACCCGCCAAGTATCCGAAGCGTAGCAACCTCCCTCATCTCCATGAGTAGGCCACTCGACACTTCGGCATACCCGGTAGTTTGTGCAACCCTCCATGGGCCAATCCTAGGAGCAAAAACAGTAAAAAGAAATTATACAATGACGGCTACAACCCCGACCCGGTTGTGCGGCCATACAAATAATTATTACATCAATTTACAAATTTGCATGAATTGCAAGAAAGGAAAACTCTCGTCTCACAACCCCCGGCTATTCACCCGCGACAATCCAACATATTTATATACACATTCCAGCACATTACAGATCATGTATAACCCCGACCAATCGACTTATAGCGATTAGCCGACGTTCAATACATGCAAACATCACAGATATAACCATCAAAGTCAAAGTGCAGTGAAGTTCGGAAAAAAATACGGAATTATAGGACCCCAAAAGGAAATTTCTTTTCTGGAAAATCTGGGCACATATAATATATTCCAAAAATCCCAAAACCAACACAGACACACACTACACGAAAAACGATGCAGAGAAGACGACAAACCGCGGCGCTTCCGCGGCACATGCCTACCTCGTGCGGCGGAAGCGCGACGGTTTGAACGAATTAGGGCAACGTTTTTCTTGGGTGTCCACACAAAACCCTGAGCCGAATTTACAAGTGTAACGTTTTGCATTTTGAGCCAAAAAAAATTCAACAGAAACTCAGTTTTTGTAAAAGTTTGGTTTTTGGATTTTTCCGGTTCCGAACTTCGTTACACTTCACTACCAAGCTAGTTTAAGTTTAGTTAGGCTCTGATACCACTGTAAGTCCACGTTGCGACCCCCGGTTCTTACGGGGAGGCGGAAACGGTATAAAATCAAAATTTTAACGCAAGAGGCAACATGGACTAGGCTAGGTCGGGATCTTTACCTAAACTAAAACTAGCATACTAAGCTAAAGATATTTAGCTACTCGGATGAAGATGGTTATACCTAAACTTGAACTCCTTCTCTTCAAGCTCCGATGGTGGTTCGATGGCTCCTTCTCGTTGTCTCCGTACGCCGAAGATAGATCCACTTGAAAGCTCCAACCTTTAGCTCCTTCTTCGTTCTTTGAAGAAACTAGTTCACTTGGTTTGCTAAACCTAGTGAACAAGAATGAGTAGAGATGATTTAGAATGGGATTTTATCTATGGTTCTTGATTCTCAACTCATGAGACAAGAGAACCATAGATCAAGAGAGGGAGCAAGAGGTTGAGGGTGAGAGCAAGAGGAGAGCTCAAGAACAAGAGAGAGAATGAGCAAGAAAGAATGAGCAACTCTTTTGACTTTCGCCCTCTCATAATCCAAAGTGATCATAACTCATCATATCAAAAAAGTCTTATGTGATGGTTAGAAGCAACCATAACCTTATCATGTCATGCACTCATTTTACTCAAAATGAGCAAGCAAGAAAAAGTCTTTGGCATGAAATGATAACCATGGTTATCATGATGGTCAACTAGTCAAGCCTAGTCAACCGGTCAACAAGTCAACAAAAGTCAACAAGTCAACAAAGTCAACAAGTCAACGAAAGTCAACAAGTCAACAACCATATCACCATAATACTTAATTAATATAATAGTTAATCACATATCATATTCTCATTAGGGTTGAGCACAAAGTCAAATAGTCAACGGTCAACTGTCAACAACCCTAATGAGAATCCGCAGCCTCTGCCTCCCTGTCAACTGTGCATACACACCCGCATCCGCGTTCCGAGGAACACGAATGCAAACTGGATAAATCCAATCCCATAAGGTACACTAGGATCTGGCTTAAACCAAAGCCCGCTAGTGTAAACTGTCCGGACACTGCACGTGCACAAGTGCACGGATGTGACCGAACCCTGTCGCAAAACCATGCGACCTGTCGCAATACCATGCGACCTCTACTCTTTTGCCTAAAGGCGAAAAGCTTTCTGTGTGGGACTCTAAAGACTCGACACTACGCTGGCAGTGGGTTTAACCACAGACCGCAAGCGGCACTAGCTGTGCGTAACGGTCCCCAGGTAATGCCGACAAGAAGACCGACGAGGCGAAACCCATCTGAACTCCTACTGAGCCTGAGCGTGACATTCTCCGTACAGTCCGGTCTGTTCGTCTGATACATCGCATGGCGGGCCTAGGGGGCGGTAAACGTCAGTCCCCCAATAGCGGTACAAGTCGTGCCGGAGTGAAGCCCAGTACACCCTGAGATAACACTGGAAACCTACCAGTATATCTCGTTTACCCTGGCCAGGGACTACTCGTGTAATGGCTCTCCTAGACACAGCGCGATGTCAACCCCCAATACCGGGAGAGACGAATCCTGTCTAACCGTCACTGCCTCCAAGTGCTTCGGGACTGCACCCAACCACCACCTGTTTGCACGACTCCTTTGAGCCGTGGTAGGGTAGTGATCAAAGTACAGTGGGAACACACTCGAGGCGGAGTGACAGTGTCAAGTCAGCGGACTAAGCTGTACTCATGTCACCTGGGAACTGATAACTGACGATAGGTATAATACCAACTAGTCAGTTCCCGACGAGTCCTGTCCAGTGTACCCGTAACCTAACGAGCACCCGCATACTATCTCAAGTACGACGTACTGATGGCTGTGGGACAGACCGTCTCCCACACTGGGATGAGAAGCGCATGCGCTGGTCTACTCTGGAGTATCGATGCCCTGTCTCGATAGTCCTGCGACCAGGGACCTGAATAAGGATGTGCTTATAGATTACCCAGCCCCCACTAGTGTGACTGCCATCACAACGCTGGTAATCAAGCAAAGATCCTAAGGGCTCCACTAATGCGTATAAGTGATATACTGAAATAAACACAAGTACACATTGAAGTAGAAACAAACCAAGTAGCATACTACTATTTTGAGCAAGATTGTATATACAAGGTGAATATCCCAAGCATCCATTAAGTAATATACAAACTAGTATGATACAGTAATGGCCTCTAGGGCATATACACTAACAAAGTATTCACCACCTCGATCAGATCTCAATGTTTTTATACTCTTGCCTATTTTTTTTCCACTTCATTGTTGTATTCTTGGAATTTCTCAAAGGCCTCGTATTTATGTTTCATTAAGAAGGCATGTCCATACCTAGAGAAATCATCCGTAAAAGTAATGAAGTAGGAATAACCACCTCTCGCATGTGTAGACATTGGAACGCACACATCACTATGTACGAGTCCCAAGAGCTCGCTTGCTCTTACTCCGTGTCCAGTAAACGGTGTTTTTGTTATCTTTCCTATGAGATAAGATTCACAAGTAGCATAAGATTGATATTCGAACGGATTCAAATATCCTTCTCTATGTAACTTAGTCAACCTTCTCTCATTGATGTGACCTAGTCTACAATGCCATAAGAAAGCCTGATTTAATTCCGGAGACTTTCTTTTAAGTGTATTCTGGATATTGAAAACCTGTGCTTGATTTAATACGTATATCCCATTTTTTAATGTACCTGACCCAATCATAACTTGATTTAGGTGGATGTGAACCACATCGCTTACGAAAGTAAAATCATATCCTTCTTTAGAAAGTAAGGATACAGATATGATAATACAAATCGTACCTGGTACATAAAAACAGTTACGCAAAATTAATATCTGCCCAGTTGTCAGTCCAAGATGATATTCCCCAACTGATTCAGCATTCATGCTCATTCCGTTAGCAACCGTGAGGGTTATGTCACCTATCCTGACAACTCTACGGTTTCTCAGAGCCTGTAAAGAATTACAGATGTGAGTTCTTGACCCGGTATCCAATACCCTGGAAGTAGGGTTAAGTGACATACAGTTCACTATTACAAACACACTTGAGGCTGAAGCCACAACATGCTTCGAATCCTGGCTACTGGCTTCAAAAGCCCTGCAATCTTTCTGCCTATGCCCAATCCCATAAAAATAGGAACGCCCCTCTTTTACAATATCCAGTCCCGAAACTTTTGCCCTTCTCTTTCCTTCTACTTCCCTGGTTTTCTTCAGGGTAGAAGGTAGAGACTGTAGAATCAGGTCAGTATCTGACCCGTTCTCCGACGTGGTCTTCAGGTCCGTGAGCTTATCAATATAGCTAGTCATTATAAAGACGTTGTCCCCTACAGATGACCCATCAGCTAACCTCGCTTGGATTAATTCGTTCGAGGTTTCATATCTTGTGATATTAGATTGCTCTCCATATAAATCTTTGTTATGGAGAAAGATGGAAACTAACTCCATCTTCTCGTGCTGCTTCTGGTATACACCGTCAACTGAAGCTAACATGAGGCACTTAGCTTTCGCTTTATCTTTTTCCCTTGTCTGACGGATATCCATATCCGCGACAGTGGAAACTGGACCTGGGACGGCGAGATCTTGAGTAGTAATAGGGTGGTCCAGCTTGTCATAGGCAATGGACATCTGGACAGGCCTTTGCCAGTCACATAAGTCAGATTCAGTCAATTTGTTATCTAGATGTAATCTATGTGTGGTCACAAGGTCGCTGCAATTTAAGAGAGAGAAGAAAATACTATTAGCATGATGCTCTTGCAAGTTTAGAGTGGTTTAATTTATCTAAACATGATGGCTCCCACTGTTTCTCGAATCCCTTCTCAAACAATAAAAGAAGAATTAGCCAGGACTATTCTCACCGTATAATTATTGCTTAACCGTTCAGCCAGGACAGTGTTGATACTTCGAGGGAGGTTTTCCAACGCTTTCGCGAAGTTCCTTAATTAAATAACCTCTTTTCTCTGGGGGCGTAGCCCCGCTGACACCTTTCTAGGCACCTACTTGGTTTATAGCATTGATCGTTAAATGACGAATCTCCTGATAAGTAGTATATACTCACAGTAGGATCGGGATCCAAAATATCATCGTATAATAATGTTGAAGGAATCTTACCAACATTCATCAAACTCCAAAATGGTATGCTCTCACTGCAAATTTCAGTTTCTTTTGAAATTCCCGATAAAATTTTTGCCCCATGCTCTTATGACCTTGGCGTTAGGTCAAAGTGTCATAAGTCACATGTCAAGTTCTACCCATCATTGTCCTTGTTAATTTGAACCCATCCGTACATATCCTTGACGTTAGGCCAAAATGATAATACGACTGTCCCAAACTAACACATTTATCTATGCAACATATGAATACCCAGCAGCTACCAAACATTTTGCCTTGGCGTTAGGTCAAAATACATAGCTTGAATACTACTGAATACCCAAATGAAATGACGGAGGGCTACGAATGGTTTTGGCAAAACCGTGAACGTAGTGAACTTGATGTAATCGAAGGAACCTGATACTTTCTAAATGGAGTGGTTAAAGCTCCGCAATTAAAAAATTCTGCTCTTTTAAAATAACCGAGTACTTTCTTTTAGATTTGTTCCAACGATTAAAATTTGGTTTATTTTCTTTGCATTATAATAATGCGTCCCATCATTAAACCTATCATTGCAGAAAACAACGAAAATACCACGTTCTCTTATACCATCCGCATTCGCCACAAGGTCCCGTCATCACCCGTTAGGTTACTTAACTAACGACAGAGCGGGGGCAGGGCTAGCACGGGTGTAAAACATAAGTAACGTCTAATAGCTATCATATATAGATATTGTACATTCCTCAGACGCAATAATGGGCATTCCAGATCACAGATGAATTTTATTGGATATACAAGCAATCCGCATTTGCTTTGAGCCTGCAATAAAAGACGGATTACAGAGTTGTGATGAATAGCCATTACCCCACCCTAGACCCCTACGGGTACGGCAAACTACCCGCCAAGTACCTGAAGTGAAGCGGTCTCCCTCAAAAAGTGAGTAGGCCACTAAACACTTCAAAGTACCCGGTAGTTTGTGCACCCCGCCTTGGGTCTATCTTAGGAGCAAAAACAGTAAAAAGAAATAATACAACGGTGGCTACAACCGCAACCTGGATGTGCCCCGCAAAAAAATATTACATCATATTACATTTACATCGAATGAATGAATATTAAACCCATCTCAAAACCCCGGCTAATCATCACAACAGTCCAATACAGTTCATATACACAAACAGTAAACATTACAGAAATGTGCAACCCCCTACCAACCGACATACTAGCAGTTAGGGGAGGTTTACGAACACATTAAACATTACAGATAATAACCCGATTAGCAAATATCTTAGAACATCGATCGATAACCATATTCCGTGTTTACCCCAAAAGCAAACCAGCAAAGAAGCAACCTGGTTAGAAACAGAACATACAGGAAAACAGAAAACCACAAAATAGGAATTACTGAGCAAATCCGAGTCAACTCGGCGTTGACTCGGCGGCGGATCCGCGGCACAAGCACTCTATTGCCGCGGATCCGTGGCCGTTTTGCCGAGTTACTGGCTCGTATTTTCCCAGTATTCTTAAAAAATCCCTGCTGTGAATTTTAAGGTATGTCAAATATTTTTTTAGACACTTTTAAAATTAACAGAAAGTTGGGATTTCCGGGGTTTCGTTTTCGCGTTTTCTGACGATCGAAGTTCTAATCAGTTGCTAACAAGCTAGTAATGGTTTGGTTGGCTCTGATACCACTGTAAGTCCATGTCACGCACCCCATAAACTTGCGGGAAGGCGGAATATATGAAAAACGATTATCAAAGCTTCGTAACACGGACTTGAGCGCATGAATCATATCTAAACCGTTACTAGCAAACTACGAAATGTTTAACTACTCGGATAAGAAATTATACCTCACGTTACTTGTTCTTTAGGTCTTCATCGCGGTCTTCCACTCCTCGTAGGCTCTTTGGAACATCGGCACCTCAAAGTCCTCCTCGAATCAAAGATGATCCATCCGAGAGCTCCTACGCCAAGCTTTATCTCTAACTTGAGATAACTAGGTTACTCAAAGTGCTATTCTAAGCTACCTAGGGGATATAGAGCGAGGTTATGGATGTATTAGTCTAGCTAACCCTTGATCTCAACACATGAGAGGTTAGGGTTAGGGTTTCAAGAATGAGAGCTTGAGCAGAGAGAAGGTAAGAAAGTGAATTACATTGGATGAATGAAATCATTTTAGTATATATGAAACATATGATATTATTAAGTAAATAATAAACTAATCATTATCATCAGGTTTCATTAATACCCTAAGTGATTCATCATATGAGTTATATAAATCATTGAATTAATCATTAACTCATTGCATGAATCACTACATGACTCACTAATCCAATTAAAGCAAATCCCACCTTAGCCCTCAAGTCACCATGCTTTTAGAAGCTTCCCGGAAAATTACGAGAACTCCCCTCCAATCTGTGAAAACACGGAAAAACTTTAGGCTGTATAAATCCAATAACCCGATACAAGAATCTGGCTTAAACCAAAGCCGGCAAGTAAAAACTGTCCGAACGTCGTACGTGCGTAAACACATGTATGCGTCCGAACCCTTGTCGTAAAACCATACGACCTCTATATCGTTTCGCCTGGAGCAGGGAAACTCTCTGTGTGGGACTCTAAAGACTAGACACTACGCTGGCAGTGGGTTTAACCACAGACCGCAAGCGGCACTAGCTGTACGTAACGGTCCCCAGGTAGATGTCGATAAGAAGGCCGATGAGGAAAACCATCCGAACTCCTACTGAGCCTGATGTGACAATCTCCGTACAGTCTGGTCTGTTCATCTAAGACTATCGCATATCGAGCCTAGGGGGCAGAAAGCGTCAGTCCCATAATAGCGGTATAAGTCGTGTCGGAGCGTAGCCCATTACATCCTGAGAAATTACTAGAACTTACCAGTAAATCTCGCTTGCCCTGGCCAGGGACTTTGCGTAATGGCTCTCTGACACAGCGCGATATCAACTCCCAATACCGAGAGAGACGAATCCTATCTAACCGCCACTGCCTCCAAGTGCTCGGGACTGCACCCAACTGCTACCTGTTTGCACGACTCCTTTGAGCCGTGGTAAGGTAGCAATCTAAGAACAGTGGGACACACTCGAGGCGAAGTAGCAGTGTCAAGTCTGCGGACTATGCTGTACCCATGTCACCTGGGAACTGTTAACTGACTATGGGTATAATACCAACCAATCAGTTCCCCTGCGAGTCCTGTCTGGTGTACCCGTAACCTAACGAGCACCTGTATACTATCTCCAGTACGACGTACTGAAGGCTGTGGGACAGACCATCTCTCCAACTGGGATGAGAAGCGTACACACTTAGTCTACTCCGGAATATCGATGCCCTGTCTCGATAATCCTATGACTAGGGACCAGTATAGGATGTTGCTTATAGACTACCCAGCCTCCACTAGTGTGACTGCCATCACAACGCTGGTAATCAAGCAAAGATCCTATAGGCTCTACTAATATGTATAAGTGATATGTAACAAGAAACATATGCAAATATTAAAGTAGACCCAAACCAAGTAGCATACTACCATGTTTAGCAAGACTGTATATACAACTGTGAATATCCCAAGCTTCCATTAAGTAATATACATACAAGTATGATACAATAATGGCCCCTAGGGCATATACACTAACACATATATATATATATATATATATATATATATATATATGTTGGATTTAGTGCCCTCAAAGTCAATTATTGGATCACAGGTATGTGATTGCAATGATTGAGGAGGACCTATACCGGTAGCACAGTCTTACTCGAGATGATAGTATGCTATCTGGTTTGCCTTTATTAGTCGTGTACAGGTTCAGGTGACTGATCACTATTAAACGTTGATAGAGCCCTTAGGATCTTGCTTGACTACCAACAGTATGATGGCGATCATATACGTGAGAGTTGGGTAGTCTATAAGCACATCCTTAATAGTGGTCCCTAGTCGTGGGAGTTTTGAGACAGGGCATCGATACTCCGGAGTAGACTAGTGTATACAGTCGAGACCCCGACGAGGGGCGGCGGCCGGTCTCACAAGCCACTGGTGTCAGTTGGATCATCTAAGATGTATACTGGTGCTCATTGGGTTATGTGTACACCGGACAGGACTCGCCGGGAATATGCTAGTTGGTATTTATACCTAGCGTCAGATAGCAGTTTCCTGGTGACATGTGTACAAGTTCGTTCATCGACCTGAGGTCGTCATTTGTCTCGTGTGAGTTCCTACTGTGCTTTGATTTCTACCCTACCACGGCTCAAAGGAGCCGTGCAAACAGGTCTTTTTTGGGTACAGTCCCGAGCCACATGGAGGCAAGTGAGCGGATCAGCAGGGGATTTGTCTCTCCCAGTATTGGGGGTGAGATCGCGCTGTGTCTAGGAAAGCCATTACACCAAGTCCTTGGCCAAGGCAGGTGAGTATTACTTGTAAGTATTGCACTAGTTTCTCAGGGTGTTCAGGGCTTGTCACCGACACGACTTATACCGCTATTGGGGGTCTGATGTTACCAGCCCCCTACGCCCGATATGCGATACTCATAGACGAACGGACCGGACTGTATGTATATTGTCAGTGTTAGGCTCAGTAGGGTTCCAGGATGAGTTCGCTCATCGGCTTCCCATGAGGTCGGTACATGGGCAGCCGTTACGCACTGCTAGTGCCGCTGACGTGCTTGTGGTTAAACCCACTGCCAGTGTACTGATAAGTTATTAGAGTCCCCCACAGATAGTTTCCCAAGTTCGGACGAAACGTTGTAGAGGCCGTATGGTTTTATGGCAGAGTTCGGAAAATGCACGTGTATTTATGCACATGTTATATTTCGGGCAGATAATACTGGTGGGCTTTGGTTTAAGCCGGATCCATGTATTATATTGAGTCGGAATATTTTAGTCTCTCGTATTCGTATTCGGTAGGAATACGGATACCGGTATGTATATACATGTGAGGGATATTTTCGTAACCCGTTACAAGAATATTTTAGAAGATGCATTTCTTTTTGGACTAATCATTTTGGTTTAAATGATTATATGGTTTTGGAAATGGTGACTCATTATGGATGACACATTGATTCTAGAATGTTCACTAATGACTCATGTAATGAGTCATCTAGTGAGTCATTAAGGAATTAATGTGTTTTGTTTTGGGTTTGGATATTTGAGGAGATATTTTCATCAGATATTTTTCTTATGGTTTTGATTATATAACCTCTCATTTCTTTTCACAAGAGTAGGATAATAGAACACAAGTATTTGAGATTAGTTGTCTTTTGGTTCACTAGTGTTTCTTGAGTTCACCATTTCCAAACCCTAGCATCTTCTTCAACCTCCACTTTTACCCTCTCATGTGATGAGAACCAAAGAGTGTTATGAGACAAAGTATTCTACTCGTTCTCTGCTTCATCTTGATCATCTCTTTTAGCAGACTTGATGACCGGGTTTCCTCGGTATAGAGGCGGGAGCCCGTTTAAAGATCCTTAGATGTGGTGCCACCTCGACGAGGAGCAAAGTGATCGGAGTTGCCGCAAAGGAGCGTTGGATGATAGCTGAAGACCGAAGGACTCGGATCGATCGGTATAGCCTTTCTACCTCTTTACAGTTTGTTAGTTTAGTGTTAATGGCATGATCCAGGTTATAGTATGCGATAGCGCCAGTTATAAAAGTTTTTGTTCCGAGTTTGGCGTCATAATGACGGCCGGGGCGCTACCGTAGACTTACATGGTATCAAAGCCACGCCATTAAGCTTTACTAACTTGTTCTAACGCGTTTAAAATATCGATCGAACGAAATTACCGAAACCGTGTTTTTCAGGCTAAAGGTTATGTCGAATTTTTAAACAGGTCTAAAAATTAATTTGAGCATCTCAGAAAATCGAGAAGGCTTTTTTAAGGCCACAGTTGAAATTGGGTCCACTGATTCAACAGTACTGCCACGGAACCGCCGCACAAACCATGGTTTGGCCGCGGTTCCGCCGCCAGTTTGTGGGAACAGTACCCCATTTTTCTTCTGTGGGTTCTGCATAGCGAATTGTGGTTTCTGGGATATTTGTTTTGGGCCCAGATTTTATTTGTGTACTGCAGTTGTACGTGGGGCCCACTTCGGGAGGTTTTATCGATCGAAATTTTAAACTTGTTACTTTACAGTACTTACATTATATCTCCGACAGTGAATGTCATTCGAGCGGTAAATTGCGTCTAATTGCTATAGTCCTTTTAGACGGGTTTGCGAACGTGACATTCGCGTTGATGTTTTGTGTTGTGCCGTGATGTTGTGGATTTGTCGTGGTGGATAGCAGTGTGCAATGGTAGTGCAGTTTGATTTTATTTGTACATTTGATATTGCGGGGCGAGCATCCAACATGTGGACTGCCGTCACTGTCGGTTTGTATAATATTCTTTTGGGGCACGACCGGGCTGAGGTCGATGTACCCGTTGTATATATTTTTCATTTCTGTACTAGGTTTACCCCGCGACGGAGTGCACGGATTGCCGGGTTCTAGGGGGGCAACGGGTCCGCATCTCATGGATTTGAGAGGCAGAGGGACCTCTGTAACATTTCCAAATAATAAAATATTATTTTTGGGAATTTTTATATTTTAATATTATTTTAATGAATATTTTAATATTCCGGTATAATTAAATAGAAATAAATGGGGAAAAATTATGGAAAATTCTAAAATATGGTATTTTATGGAATTATGCCATTTTAAAGTACTCATGATTAGTTTGACACTAATTTAGTGCTAATCGCGATTAAAATTCGCTAATCGGATTTTTAGCAAATTTTGTGCAAAACATGCACATATCTTTTTGTACACTTGTGTTACATTTTCTTGCCATGGTTTTACTTTGGGGTTACTATTCTAGTGAGAAGGATTTAAAAAGGAAAAGGAAAATGGAAAGTAATATAATATGAGGATTGGTGAGAAAGAAAGAGGTATGGGTTATTTTGACCAAGACTTAGTCATTTCCTCTTCAACCTTCACTCGTTTCTCTCCCTCTCCCTCTTGTTGCTGCTGAGCTGTTGCTCCCACTTCTCCCTCCCCTTTCAAGCCCCAAAATCACCATGAAATCAACTCCAAAACCCTACTCCCATTTCACTAAAAAGGTGCACGAGCTCAAGATCTACACATTGGACCAAGAAAGCAAGGATTTTGGCCACTATGGGCAACTCAAGAAAATTCTTGAGTTGCTAAAAGAGGTAAATTCTGCACCTATTAGAGTAGTATTTCAATTCTTATTGCATCGATTCTAGTTTCATATCGATATGGCGTCGTTTGGTGGATTTGTGAAACATCAAGTTTGGGTTTAGGGTTTGATCTGAAATCAAAGTGAAATTGAGGCTTGTTGTGACCTTAGAACCCCTTGTGTGATGTTAATTTTGACCCAAACCTGAACTAGAAACCAGAATACGGATTTATGGAATCGATGTCGGGGAAAAACTGTGAATCTGTGAGGGTTTTATTGAATCTGCTTTCACCCGAGACACCTGAAAATAAAATTGATTGGACAGTGAGATGTTCAGGCACCCTAGAACCATCACACAAGACCCTAGCCCCTAATTCTTCTTCCCGGCCGCAAACTTATTCCCTCTGGCCGCAAATTACGGCCAGACCTGCACCAAATTGGGTCGTTTTGGTTCTGTAGCTCCTACATGTGTACACTAGACCCCTGTCATGTATAGATTTGTCTAATTTGACCTAGGGTGAAATCTGGAGCCTATTTCCTAAGTTGCTGTTTTTGATTCGTGTTTCCGTATTTCCGTATTGTGAATTCTGAGTTTGCGTACTCGACTACTTAGCGTTTATACGACGATATCGATGGTTGTTGATGGTTTTGGAAGCGTTGTCCATAGGTTCTAACCTATAAAACATAGCGTATCGTTTTGGGGATTCGTATGCCGTTTTAGTTTTGAGTTGGTTTTGATACGCATTTGCGATACGTTAATGTGTAGGTACCCTATGAAGACTTCGGGACGACAAGCAAAAGCGCGGTGACGCCGACAGATAAAGACGCAAGGTGAGTAGATTATATCTACAGGGGAAGTCGGGTGGATGGCGTATAGCACCCCCGCAGCCCATGGTGATGTATACGAATACGTATACACACATATATTTATTGTGTGATTGTTAAGATTATTGATGGTAATAATGGATTATTGATGAAAAGGATGTATTGGTTTAGTAGTGTGAAACCCTAGAGTACGGGTTGCACACCCACACATACACGTACACATATACTTGCATACATTCTTTCTTCTATCTGTGCGCATTTGGAGGTGTGTATATCTACACATGGGTATGGGACTATGTGTTCATATACGGGATTTGAGGATGATACGTGGGATTACGATGAGTCGATGAGATTTGATCTGAGGCCGTGAGATTCGGCGATATGACAGAGTTCGTATTTGAGATGCGACATGATGGTTTTAGCGGGGCTTTGGGCATGTGTTTTACCCCGCATTCATATTTATATAGATGGTATCGATGGTACTAGACTTAGACTTGTAACCTAGATTGTGTGATATGTTGGTAGTGATACCTGATATGTGATGAGATGAATGTGATATTGACCGTACCCAGCTATTGGGATATCGTACGACGATTTACCGTACGAGCTTTATATTGATGTTAGATCCGCACTCATGACTCGAGGATGTTATATGATATACCGTAGCGTACGTGATACTATTAAAGCGAGATCACCGACTATTGAATATATTTATATGTATATCGACTCAGATTTAGGTGGTTTCCATACCCCTGCCGATTGACTTGATAGTTGGGTCCGTAATTTGCATAGTAGGCGTTAGACTAGACCCGAGTCATACCTATTTCAAAACTAACGAATAGGGGATATTTTAAAGATAAGCAAAAGGGATTCTACGGGTGTTTTCAAAATATAGCATCTGTTCTTAAAACACCGTAGCCCTTATTTTATCAAAATCCCCGATTCGTCTTATTTCAAAAAGCAAGGCTGCATGATATAGTTATTGAGGTAGATTCTTTACTGTTGCGTTGATTATTCGATTGCGCATATTCATATTATTTGCATCGCATTACTTGTGCTTATTGCTATATTACCATCATGTTGTTAGGACACCAGCACCATTATCGATGATGCGTATGTTCCACGTACACTATTTGCCGGCTCACACACATCATCATCGATAATTGCCATGCCACTACACTGTAGTACTGTTGCATTCCTGATATGATCCTTGCATGGCATATGGTACACTTATACCTGTACACATACATAGATGATTCTGACTTGATTAGAGATTTGAGGACCGCAAGATATTCTTTAAAACTGATTCATTCTAAAAGAGCGGTTTCCCTCGACATATGCACATTACTATTCCATGTTGCATGACTTACGGATATTCTTACCTTTCTTTACATGTCGCATACATCATGTTTGATTATACGCATTGAAATATGTTGTTTCTATGATATTTCTGAATTTGGGAACCGTGGGTATTTCAAAAGAGAATATGTAATTGTTTTAAAAACCCGGTTACCCTTGATATGATATTTCAGTGCGTCCACCATGTGTTTTTTCGGTGTTGAGTGCGACATGTGAAACCCGATTCGAGGAGGCGGATGAGGCCGATTGCGGGTACATGGTGGACCCGGTATGGTACCCCGGGGCGAGAACGGTTTCACTGTGTAGTAGACGGTGAGCCTGGCAGAGAGACTACTACCTACCGGTGATTGGTTGGACCTGGCAGTTATCCATAGGATACCGACCAGAGTCGATAGATGTATATGGGCGTACTACTGGGGCCGAGGGCCGATTCCGCACATGGAG
The DNA here is from genome assembly GCA_030015575.1 of Agapanthus africanus. Lineage (NCBI taxonomy): Eukaryota > Viridiplantae > Streptophyta > Magnoliopsida > Asparagales > Amaryllidaceae > Agapanthus > Agapanthus africanus. The sequence continues at coordinate 407,275,366 of CM057340.1, forward strand.
CCCGTGGGCTGGTCCGGACTGACGGGGCCCGTTATATGAGGATTTACGTGCCGATGCTGGGCATGGTTTTCATGATGTTTTTGAGTGTCGATGTTGGACACTCCTGTTCCATGATTTTGACGTGTCGCAAGGGACACAGGTGGTTTATATCCTCATATTTCCATGCATATGCTGATGATATTTTCATGCATGAAGGTTATTGTCATTGGGTGACGAGTGGACGGGATCCACGTACATGCAGATTTGATTACATTGATCATACCTCACATTTATGATATGCTATTACCTGAGGCAGTGGCACAAGCACTTGGCACTACACTCATGTATAGAGATTACATTTCCAGTTTAGCATGATGCAGACTTATTCATATTGAGGTTTATTTATATCTGATTGTATTGACCTAGGATAGGTCATACATTCGATCTTTGCTTGTAGATATTTTCTATTCATGAGTTGGCAACTCACCCCCGTTGTGCCACAGTTCTTGCAGGTTTTTGCCGTACAGATTCCATAGCGGCATTTCTGGCACACTACTTCTATAGGGGTGACTTGCTTTGGTAGGTGGGTTCTTTTGTATCAGAACTGCCACTGTTCATGTATTATTCATTGTATCTAGATATTCCATCAACCAAAACTTATATATTATTTCAGAATTAGAGACAGTGATGTATTATTTCGACCTTAGAGTCGTGCTTAGCAGTATTACGGTTTTCATGTTTATTGGGTTTCTTTTGAGTTTTGATCCTCTCCATTCGGCGTTGTATATTATATTGCTTGCGTGGTTGTGATCGTCGATTGACGAAGAGCTAGTTCCCGCTTGTGGATGCCTTTTATCATTGCATATATATTGTTCTTGTTGTACCCCGTTCGGGGCCAGTATTTACAAAAGAAACTCTGCCGAAATTTTCAGAAAAGACTTTACATTTTGAAAATCCATATTCGGATTAGTTATTTGAAAACCTTGACTTCAAACATGTTTTTCTTCACTTCTGTGAACCAGTTTTCTTTACATACTCTTAAAATGGTTTTAGATTTCTAGGCTTTTGGCTTACTTGGATCAGATGGAGTCCTATAGACTTCATATGGTTCAAGGGCCAGTCATGTGCTCTTTCGGGTCGTGACAAAGTTGGTATCAGAGCGCTAGGTTAACCTTGGTTCGAGTCTAAGTTTGACTATGTGGAGCCTAGGGCGTTTATATATATACGGAACTTAGGCTTGACCTTACGGAACATAGACTTAGTCGAGGGGGTATTATACCCAAACTTTCGTCGCATAGGATGACCCTTGGTTGATGGAGTAGGTAGCTTGAGTAGAGTGACATACCGTAAGTATGTTACGCGGTATATTTACGACACGCCACTACGCTTAAGAAACCTTAGGATGTACATTTCCTTGCACAGTATTATATTCCTATGATCTATCATTATCGAGACTGGTTATGGTTTTGCTGCCACGATTGCACGGGTAGAGTGAGCTACGGCTCGAGTTGCATCAGCATGAGCTCGTCGTGGACGAGGACTGACCAGGGCGTGTTTTCAGAGACATACGATTGCATATAGAGGCGTCGTCTTATTGTGTTTTCACGCCATGAGCGTTGGACAGATCGCTTTTACGAGATTTTCCGGACGTACCGATCGGTACCAGAGGATTGAGCCACTGATAGAGGCCAGGCAGGATGTGATGACCATTGATATATCGCTTATCCAGGATGATTGAGGCGCTGTTTAGCGTATATACGAATGGGCCAATTGTTGCTGCGAATGATGAGATATCGCCCAGATGATTGGAGCTACTGCAGCATGAGCAAATACTTAGAGATATGATGGTGAGTCGCTAGTCACCGAGGATAAATGACTAGGATATGTGGTTCGTTCTGTTACCCCGATGCGAGGTCATCAGGTAGATTGATTCCAGCTAGAGACCACTTCACGTAGATTCATTGAGAGTCGATTAAGACGATCGAATGTCAGGAACCCATTTTCCCAGTTTAAAGTATTCGGAAAGACATGCAAGCGATTCTATGGACCCTCTAGAAGAATGAAGCCCTAACTCGACATAATGACCGTGTGAAAGCCTTTGAACCTTAGGGTTTGTGGCAGTTCCGCGGCGCCATTAGAGAGGCTTGGGTTTGCCCTTTACGGCTGGACCACCGATACAGTGGTATGTACTCGATACTATTAAACTGTTCCCGAGATGTTGAGCTCTTGGGGGATTGTGAGGTTCTGACGAGTCGATCGGATGATTCGACAACATTGGGATATCATGTGATGGGACACTGCTTGGTAGACTCCAGATACGAGTATAGCCGTTGGAGCGTAGTCCGTGCAGCCAGGATGAGATGAGTCCGAATCAATCGATATTGAAGCAGAATGGAGTAAAGAGTTCGCATGAGATTTCGACGAGATGACGTTCCACTCCGCTGACATCAGAGATTCGATATGCACGCCGAGCACGTGTTCGACTAGATATTTTCTACTGAGATATGAAGATACCGAGTTCGTGATTTCGAGTCCGTGTGAGGGACTTCGGATGGACCGTAGCCGAGGGCATTGCAGTGCGCAAATAGAGACGCGACGTCTAAATGGTCGATGATACAGACAAGAGGGACAAGAAGTTCGTGCGAGATGCAGACGAGCTGTTATTATACCCCGTCAAGATTAATGGTCGGATATGCATACAGAGGCGCAGGGATGCGACCAGCTTCCGAGTAGATGTTGTACTAAGGACGCAGATGTCCAGAGAGCGAGAAAAGATTACGCCAGAGTACCAGCCTCCGTACAGTTTGGCTTAGGCGAGATCAGAAAAGACCTTGAGCAGGATTCCTTCCAGTACACTGCTGCAATAAGAATTGCACCAGGAGACGATGTGTGATGTGCATTCAGAGGACCAGAGGTCAGTGCCAGAGATGTGCTGCTTTACGAGCGGTCGTGGGGATTGACCGAGAGATGACCAGTGAAGTGCGAGAACGGAATCGTTCCTGTTAGCACACATGACCGGGCCGATGAGCCGATGGATTGCGAGATTGGTAACCCATAGGGAAGATAAGGAACCAGAGGCAGAGGACGCCAGCCGTGAGCAAGAGGCAAGTAGATATCTTGCGCCGCTAGCATTGGATGTACCTGTTAATGTATATGCCTTAGAGGCCATTACAGTATCATACTAGTATGTATATTACTTGATGGAAGCTTGGAATATTCACCTTGTATTGACAATCTTGCTCAAAATAGTAGTATGCTACTTGGTTTGTTTCTGCTTTAATGTGTGCACGTGTTTCTTTTAGCATATCGCCTTTATACATTAGTGGAGCCCTTAGGATCTTTGCTTGATTACCAGCGTTGTGATGGAAGTTATACTCGTGGGGGCTGGGTAATCTACAATCACATCCTTATGCAGGTCCCTAGTCGTAGGACTATCGAGACAGGGCATCGATACTCCGGAGTAGACTAGCGTATGCGCTTCTCATCCCAGCTTGGGAGACGGTCTGTCCTACAGCCGTCAGTACGTCGTACTTGGGATACTATGCGGGTGCTCGCTAGGTTATGAGTGCACTGGACAGGACTCGTCGGCAACTGTTGGTTGGTATTATACCCATCGCCAGTTATCAGTTCCCAGGTGACATGAGTAAAGCTTCGTCCGTTGACTTGACACTGTCACATCGCCTTGAGTGTGTTCCCACTGTACTTTGATTACTACCTTACCACGGCTCAAAGGGGTCGTCCAAACAGGTAGTTTTTGGGTGCAGTCCCGAAGCACTTGGAGGCAGTGACGGTTAGACAGGATTCGTCTCTCCCGGTATTGGGGGTTGATATCGCACTGTGTCTAGGAGAGCCATTACACAAAGTCCCTGGCCAGGGCAAGCGAGATAGACTGGTAGGTTTCCAGTGTTATCTCAGGGTGTTCTGGGATACACTCCGACACGACATGTACCTCTAGTAGGGGACTGATGTTTACTGCCCCCTAGGCCTGCCATGCGATGTTCTTAGACGAACAGACCGGACTGTACGGAGACTGTAACATTGAAGCTTAGTAGGAGTTCAGATGGGTTTACCTCGTCAGTCTTCTTATCGGCATCTACCTGGGGACCGTTACGTACATCTAGTGCCGCTTGCGGTCTGTGGTTAAACCCACTGCCAGCGTAGCGTCGAGTCTTTAGAGTCCCACACAGATGGTTATTCGCCTTTAAGCAAAATGAGTAGAGGTCGCATGGTTTTGCGACGGGGTTCGTTCACATCCGCGAACTTATGCACGTTTGGTGTCCGGACAGCTTATACTAGCGGGCTTTGGTTTAAGCCAGATCTTAGTATATGTTTTGGGATTGGTTTTATCTCATTGTATTCGTGTTCCTCGGAAGACGGATTCGGGTGTGTATACACAGTTGACTGAGATAGAGGCAGAGGATTTTCATTAGGGTTAATGATCGTTGTCATTTTCTTAACCTTAATGTTTATGTGTGAAATATGATTTATTAATATTACTTAATTATAATTGTGTATGGTTAGGGTTGTTGACCATTTGATTTTGCTTGACTTGTTGATCTAGGTTGACAAGTTGACCATCATCATTTCATATGAAAGATGCTCTTTGATCCTTGCAAAAGTAATTAATGTGAAATGATAATGGTCATGTCAAGATTAACCATCACAATTATCTTTAGCTAATTTTTTATTTATCAAAATTCACATATATGTGAGAAGGTTGGTTTTATTCTTCTCACTTGATCATTCTCATTCTCTCTCCTCCTCTTCCTCTCTCTCTAGCTCTCCCATCTCATGAGTTGAGAATCATTTGAGCTTGAGATAATCCCTTCAAAAATACTCTCTACTCTTTCTAAGGTCCTAGGTTTAGCACACCAAGCACCTTAGTTACTTCTAGTTTGAAGTTGGAGCCAAAGGTAGAGGCCCTCGGGTGGATCTTTCTTCGGAAAGAGAAGGCGACAAGACGATCCGTTCTTTCACACCAAGAAGCATGAAGAGAAGGACTTGAAGAACTAGGTATAACCCCCTTTCCGAGTAGCTAACTCTTTTAGCTTTGTAGTTAGTTTCTGTTTACCAAAGATCCCTCCTTTGCATAGTCCATGTTGCCTAGTGTTGTAAAAATCCGATTTTTCATAACGTTTCCGCCTCCGCGCAAGCACCGGGGTGGGCAACGTGGACTTACAGTGGTATCAGAGCCTAGCTAAACACAAACTAACTAGTTAACAAAGTATCTAGAACTTCGATCGGAAAAAATCGCAAAACACATTTTCAAAAACCCTAGTTTCTTCCGATTTTTATTTCTGGTTTAAACATAATAAATCATACACTAAAAATCGTCTCCGGGTTTTTACAGAACACCCAAGAAAACCGAACCAGCGAGTCGACCAACTCACCGCGGATCCGCGGCCCAGTTGACTCGGCCGTGGGTCGTTTTTCCTGCAGTGTTCTTCTGCTGCTGTTTTGTGATTTTTGAAATGGTTTGTTTCTGCCCAGATTTTCCAGAGAACAAGTTAGTTTTTGGGGGTGGTCACAAATCCGTATTTTTGATCGAACTTCTTTACACTTTGGCTAATGGGTTATATCTGTGATGTGATATATGTATTGAACGTCCGCTAATCGCTATACGTCGATTAGTGGGAGTTATACATATCTGTGATCTGTAATGTTGATGGTTTGTTTATATGAATTCGTTGGATTGTCGCGGATGAATAGCCGGGGGGCTGTGAGATGAGAGTTTTCTTATTCTTTCAATTCTTGTAATATGTAAATTGATGTAATATTATTTGTATGGCCGCACAACCGGGTCGGGGTTGTAGCCGTCATTGTATAATTTCTTTTTACTATTTTTGCTCCTAGGATAGACCCAAGGTGGGGTGCACAAACTACCGGGTATCTCGAAGTGCCGAGTGGCCTACTCACGTTGTTGAGGGAGGTTACTTCACTTCGGATACTTGGCGGGTAGTTTGCCGCACCCGTAGGGGTCTAGGGTGGGGTTTGGCTATTCATCGCGACTGTGTAATCCGCTCTTCGTTACAGGCTCGTACGAAATGCGGATTCCTAGTATATCTAATGTGTTCATCTGTGATCTGGAATGGCTATCATTGCTTGTGATAAATGTTTATATATATCTATATGATATCTATTTAGGCGTTGCTTATGTTTTGCATCCGCGCTAGTCCAGCCTCCGCTCTTTCGTTAGTTAAGTAACCTAACGGGTGATGACGGGACCCCGTGGCGAATGTGGATGGCATAAGCGCACGTCATATTTTCGCTATTTTCTGCAATGTTAGGATTAAATGACAGGACGCATTGGAATTAATGCAATAAAAAATAAACCCAGTAAAAGTCATTGGAACACTTCCAAAACCACTCGGTTCTTTTCCAAACCAAATTTTAAATGCGGAGCTTGAGCCACTCCTTTTGAAAGTTATCTCGTTCCTTCGATTATATCAAGTTCACTACGTTCACGGTTTCGCCAAAACCATTCGTAGCCCTCCGTCGTTTCACATGAATGGCCAATAAGTATTCAAGCTATGTATGTTGGCCAAAGTCAAGGCATAATGATTGGTAGCTATTGGGTATTCATGTGCAGCATAGATAGATGTGTTGGTTTGGGGCAGTCATTCTACCATGTTGGCTAAAGTCATGGGTACGTGCGGGTGGGCTCAAATTAACCTGGAGAATGACGGGTAGAACTTGACATGTGACTTATGATATTTTGGCAAAAGTCAAGATCATAAGAGCATGGGGCAAAAATCAACATCGGGAGTTTCAAAAGAAACTGAAAATTGCTAGCGCTGCATACCATTTGGAGTGTGATGATTCTGGTAGGATTCCTTCAGTTTTGTCACGCGATGATATTTGGATCCCGATCCTACTGTGAGTATATGCAACTCCTCCGGAACTTTCTCACTTAACGATCAATGCTATAAACCAAGTAGGTGTCTAGAAAGGTGTTAGCGGGGACAGGGAAAAGTGGTTACTTAATTAAGGAACTTCGCGAAAGCGTTGGAAAACCTCCCTCGAAGTAGCGACACTGGCCTGGCTGAACGGTTAAGCAAGTATTGTACGGTGAGATTGATCCCGACTAGTTCTTCCTTTATGGTTTGAGGAGGGATTCGAGAGACAGTGGGAGCCATCCTGTTTAAACAAATTAAAAACCACTCTAAACATGCAAGAGCATCATGCTAAAGTGTTTCTTCTCTCTCTCCTAATTGCAGCGACCAATTATCATGACTGGACTTAAGTTACTTCTAGATAAAAACATACTGACAGGGCCAAATTACAAAGATTGGCTCAGGAATGTCAAAATGGCAATCACTTATGACAAGTTGGGGTATCTTCTTACCACCAAAGCTCCCCCTGTCCCAGGTCCCAAAACCAGCGTTGCGGATGGGGAAATCCGTAAGACCTGGGAAATCGACTGCGCGAAGGCCAAGTGCCTCGTGCTTGCCTCTATGGACAATGAACATCAGAGGAGGCACAAGAATATGGACCTCGAATCCATATTTCTCCATACAAAAGAACTGTATGGAGAGCAATCCCGTATCGCCAGATACGAAGTGTCGAAGAAGCTGTTTTCGGCAAGATTGGCCGTCGGATTATCGGTAGCGGAACACGTGCTTAAGATGATTGGCTACATAGAGGAGCTCGCGGACCTTGGGACCACGTTGGAGAATGAGCTCTATACGGACTTGATTCTTCAGTCCCTTCCTTCCATTTATGCCCAGTTCATCCTGAATTTCAACTTGCAAGAAAAGAAAGTTGAACTTTCAGAGCTCATCAACATGCTGAGGAGTGCAGAGGGCACCCTACAGAAAGGTAGGGAAACATCCACTTTGTTTGTAGGGGGATCTTCCTCTTCTAGGTCCAAGGCGGAAGCCAAGGGAAAGAAGAAGAAAACCCCCGCCAAACCAAGGGGGTGTTAGTAAAGTGGATACGAGGGGAAAGTCAAAAGCAACAAAGGTAGCGGGGAAGCTTGTGGATAACGAAGAATGCTTTTACTGTCACAAGAGTGGACACTAGAAGAAAGATTGCAGGGCTTGGAAGGCCAGAACACAGGATCTGAAGCAAATTGCGGCTTCAGCTTCAGGTGTGTATGTTATTGAAAACTGTGTATCAATAAACTCTACTTCCTAGGTATTGGATACCGAATCAGGATCTCATATCTGTAATTCTTTGCAGGCATTGAGAAAGTGTAGGTTTTTGAAGGCAGGTGACATGACCCTCAAAGTTGCAAACGGAGCTAGCATGGATGCTGAGGCCGTGGGAGACTATCACCTGGGAATGTCAGATGGACATGTTTTGGCTTTACGTAATTGCTTTTTTGTACCCAATGCAACTTGTAATATCATTTCTGTATCTTTAGTATCTAAAAAAGGTTATGAATTTGCGTTTGTAAGTAATGTTGTAAACATTCATCTTAATCAAGTTTTGATTGGGTCAGGTACATTAAGCAATGGTATATACGTATTAAACCAACCACAGATTTTCACTGTCCAGAATACACACAAAAGAAAGTCTCCAGAAACAAATCAGACTTTCTTATGGCATTGTAGACTAGGTCACATCAATGAGAGATGGTTGACGAAGTTACATACAGAAGGATATTTGGATCCGTTCGAATATCAATCATTTGCAACCTGTCAATCCTGTCTCAAAGGAAAGATGACAAAGACTCCATTCACTGGATACGGAGTGAGAGCGAGCGAGCTCTTTGGACTCGTACATAGCGACGTGTGCGGTCCAATGTCTACGCATTCACGAAGCGGTTATTCTTACTTCATTACTTTTATGGATGACTTTTCAAGGTACGGATATGTCTTCTTAATGAAACATAAATCCGAAGCCTTTGGAAATTCTAGGAATACAAGAATGAAGTAGAAAAACAAACAAGCAAAAGTATAAAGACACTGAGATCTAATCGAGGTGGTGGATACTTGAGTGCCGAGTTCCTAGATTACTTAAAAGGGAATGGAATTCTCTCTCAGCTTACTCCTCCATACACTCCGCAACATAACGGTGTATCGGAGAGACCGAACCGAACCCTATTGGATATGGTACGGTCCATGATGAGTAACGCTGAGTTACCGCGATCATTCTGGGGATATGCACTAGAATCAGCTGCATACCTTTTGAACCGAGTTCCAACTAAGACTGTGCCTACTACACCATATCAGATGCGGTGTTGGAAGAGACCCTATCTTAATCAAATTAAGACATGGGAAATTCCATCTTTTGTCAAAAAGCAGCATGCTGACAAACTCGAGGCACGCTCAGTACAGTGCAAGTTCGTGGGATATCCAAAGAACTCCAAGGGATATTTCTCCTATTGCGAAGAGGAACAAAAGGTTTTTGTTTCTCGGCATGCCCACTTCTTGGAAACTCAGTTTTTGGAGAATCAGATAAATGGGAGCGCAATAGAACTGGAAGAAATTCCAGAACCACGAGATATTACTGAAAGCTTAGTAGAACCAGAGGATTCGAAAGATCAGGACATTCCTGCGCCGCTCCGCAGAAGTAGTAGGCGGTCTCATCCGCCCGAGAGATACTACGGTTTTCTCATAGACGGGGATAGAGAGGATTGCATCATTGATAGTGATGAGCCGACTAGCTTCCAGCAGGCCATTCAAAGTGTTGACTCGGTAAAATGGGTGGATGCAATGCGGACCGAAATGGATTCCATGTACACCAACAAAGTATGGACGTTGGACATTGCTCCGGATGGGGTAAAACCCATAGGATGCAAGTGGATCTTCAAAAGGAAAATTGGTGTAGATGGACAGGTTGAGACCTATAAAGCTAGACTTGTTGCAAAGGGTTTCCGTCAAAGACCTGGCTTGGACTATGACGAAACCTTTTCTCCAGTGGCTATGATGAAATCCATTCGGATCCTTCTTGCCATTGCTGCCTTCCACGAATATGAGATCTTGCAGATGGACGTAAAGACCGCTTTTCTAAATGGAAATTTAGAGGAGTGTGTCTATATGGACCAGCCAGAGGGTTTCATTCAGAGTGGGAGAAGCGGAAAGGTGTGCAAGTTGCTCAAGTCCATCTATGGACTAAAGCAGGCATCGCGGAGTTGGAACATCCGTTTTGATGAGACGGTCAAAGAATTTGGCTTTATCAAAAATCCAGATGAACAAGGTATCTATAGTAGATTTGTAGCAAGAACTGTTGTATTCCTCATATTATACGTGGATGACATTCTCTTGATAGGAAATGACATTCTTATGCTACAATCTGTCAAAGGGTTCTTGTCACACAGGTTCTCCATGAAAGACCTGGGTGATGCCTCATACATTCTAGGGATCCGGATCTATCGTGACAGATCCAAGAGGATATTAGGACTTTCACAGTCCAGGTACATCGACACCATAGTGAAAAGATTCAGAATGGAAGATTCCAAGCGCGGTAATCTACCGGCTTGTCACGGGATCACCCTCTCCAAAGAGATGTCTCCCAAGAATGATTTGGAAAGGGATCGCATGTCTATTATACCATACGCTTCTGCGGTAGGCTCTATAATGTATGCGATGTTGTGTACCAGATCTGATGTAGCATATGCACTGAGTGTGGTAAGCCGGTATCAGTCAAACCCTGGGGAGAAACACTGGATAGCGGTAAAAAACATTCTCAAGTACCTGAGAAGGACTAAGGAGATGTTCTTGGTGTATGGCGGAAAAGACCTCCAGATCGAGGCCTTTGCTGACTCCAGCTTCCAGAGTGACAAGGATGATTCCAAGTCCATGTCGGGTTATGTCTTTACCCTCTATGGAGGTGCGGTGTGTTGGAAGAGTTCCAAACAGGAAATTATTGCTGACTCGACGATGAAAGCGGAATATATCGCTGCTGCAGATGCCGCAAAAGAATCCGTCTAGATAAGGAAGTTCCTAACAGAACTTTAGGTGGTTCGGTCTATTGTTGATCCAGTACCTCTGTATTGCGACAACAACGGGGCTACAGCTTTAGCGAAGGAACCCAGGTCCCATCAGAAGTCCAGGCACATAGTAAGGCGGTATCACCTGATCAGGGAGATCGTGGGTCGCCAGGAGATCGAGGTTCGGAGAGTTGCTACGGAAGATAACATTGCTGATCCATTCACCAAGGCCTTACCCCAGACTCAGTTCGAGCGGCTGATCGAGATAATAGGTCTTCGATACGCCCGTACATGGCCTTAGTGCAAGTGGGAGATTGTTAGTGTATATGCCCTAGAGGCCATTACTGTATCATACTAGTATATATATTACTTGATGGAAACTTGGGATTTTTACCTTGTATTGACAATCTTGCTCAAAATAGTAGTATGCTACTTGGTTTGTTTCTGCTTTAATGTGTGCATGTGTTTCTTTTAGCATATCGCCTTGACACATTAGTGGAGCCCTTAGGATCTTTGCTTGATTACCAGCGTTGTGATGGCAGTCACACTCGTGGGGGCTGGGTAATCTACAAGCACATCCTTATGCAGGTCGCTAGTCGTAGGACTATCGAGACAGGGTATCGATACTCCGGAGTAGACTAGCGTATGCGCTTCTTATCCCTGCTTAGGAGACGGTCTATCCCACAGCCGTCAGTACGTCGTACTTTGGAAAGTATGCGGGTGCTCGTTAGGTTACAAGTACACTGGACAGCACTCGTCGGGAACTGTTGGTTGGTATTATCCCTATCGTCAGTTATCAGTTCCCAGGTGACATGAGTACAGCTTAGTCCGTTAACTTGACACTGTCACTTCGCCTCGCGTGTGTTCCCACTGTACTTTTATTACTAACCTACCACGGCTCAAAGGAGTCGTGCAAACAGGTAGTTTTTGAGTGCAGTCTCGAAGCACTTGGAGGCAGTGACGGTTAGACAGGATTCGTCTCTCCCGGTATTAGGGGTTGATATCGCGCTGTGTCTAGGAGAGCTATTACACAAAGTCCCTGGCCAGGGCAAGCGAGATAGACTGGTAGGTTTCCAGTGTTACCTCAGGGTGTTCTAGGCTACACTCCGACACGACTTGAACCGCTAGTAGGGGACTGACGTTTACCGCCCCCCTAGGCCCGCCATGCGATGTTCTTAGACGAACAGACAGGACTGTACGGAGACTGTCACATTCAGGCTCAGTAGTAGTTCCGATGGATTTACCTCGTCAGTCTTCTTATCGGCATCTACCTGGGGACCGTTACGTACAGCAAGTGCCGCTTGCGGTCTGTGGTTAAACCCACTGCCAGCGTAGTGTCGAGTCTTTAGAGTCCCACATAGAGGGTTATTCGCCTTTAGGCAAAATGAGTAGAGGTCGCATGGTTTTGTGACGGGGTTCGTTCACATCCGCGCACTTGTGCACGTTTGGTGTCCGGACAGCTTATACTAGCGGGCTTTTGTTTAAGCCAGATCCTAGTATATGTTTTGGGATTGGTTTTATCTCATTGTATTCGTGTTCCTCGGAACACGGATACGGGTGTGTATGCACAGCTGACTGAGACAGAGGCAGAGGATTTTCAATAGGGTTAATGATCGTTGTCATTTTCTTAACCCTAATGTTTATGTGTGAAATATGATTTATTAATATTAGTTAATTATAATTGTGTAAGGTTAGGGTTGTTGACCATTTGACTTTGCTTGACTTGTTGACCTAGGTTGACAAGTTGACCATCATCATTTCATATGAAAGATGCTCTTTGATCCTTGCAAAAGTAATTAATGTGAAATGATAATGGTCATGTCAAGATTAACCATCACAATTATCTTTAGCTAATTATTTATTTATCATAATTCACATATATGTGAGAAGGTTGGTTTTATTCTTCTCACTTGATCATTCTCATTCTCTCTCCTCCTCTTCCTCTCTCTCTAGCTCTCCCCTCTCATGAGTTGAGAACCATTTGAGCTTGAGATAATCCCTTCAAAAATACTCTTTACTCTTTCTAAGGTCCGAAGTTTAGCACACCAAGCACCTTAGTTACTTTTAGTTTGAAGTTGGAGCCAAAAGTAGAGGCCCTCAGGTGGATCTTTCTTCGGCAAGAGAAGGCGACAAGACGATCCATTCTTTCACTCTAAGGAGCAAGAAGAGAAGGACTTGAAGACCTAGGTATAACCCCCTTTCCTAGTAGCAAACTCTTGTAGCTTTGTAGTTAGTTTTTGTTTAGGAAAGATCCCTCCTTTGCATAGTCCATGTTGCCTAGTGTTGTAAAAATCCGATTTTTCATAACGTTTCCGCCTCCCCGCAAGCACCGGGATGGGCAACGTGGACTTACAGTACCGGCACCTTCTCGACTTCGAAGGAGGATATACCGACGGCGGTATTTATGATTTGTGATTTTGTGATTTGACTATCACGTATCCATCACTTTGGATTTCGGTATTTTGGGCGATCTATTCGCATGGTTTAGTCTTGCTGACTGAGTTTCATGGTATTTGTTTTCTTGCACCATTGTTGCACCTACTGCGTATTTATACCTTGCGCATAGTTATTACTCTTGAGGTATTGATTGTGATTTCACACCTATTTTATGCCGGTGATTTGATTTGCGCTTCCAGCATAGTTTTTATGAACTTTTAATGTTTTGATTTGATTTGTGCACGCTGATGTACGCGGTTGTGTGATTTTCCATCGCGGTACACCTGATTTTGATTAAGCCGCACAGTATATCGTTTCGTGCCATGGCTGCACCTGCTTATGACTTCATGGATTTTATACAGTTGATTTGATGTTGTGCCTACGTTACACACACGATTTGATTTTGCACTCGGTATAGACATATGTGCTTGTAGTGCATAGATATGTGTTTTGTGCACGCAGTTGCACACGTTTATGATTTTCTTTATACCTGGGTACACATGGTGTTGCTGCTTATGCATTTGAGTTATTGCTTGGTGTTTGTGCATGGGATGCACCAGTTCTATACTTCGTGCGTTTGTCGCACCAGTTTTATGTTTCTTGCATGTAACGCATCAGATTTATATTTTGTGCACTACGGTTGCACCTGACTTCGATTTGATGTCATTCGATATGTCGATTTTGACCCTGATATTGATGATTGATTCTTACACTCCGTGCTTTTATTGGACTTATGTAAGTCCATGCTACCTCTCCCGGTACTTTCGGGCATGCGGAATTTGGTAAAAAACGATTTTTATAGAGGTGGTAACATGGACTTATAACCCGGATCTTGGTTAAACATCTAACTAACAACCTAACTACGAGTTGCTAACTACTCGGTTAGGGGGTTATACCTTGCTTGACTCGAACTCCTTCGTCTTCAAACTCCAATGGAGGTCCAGATCGGCTTCTTCCCGTCGTCTCCTTACGCCGAAGATAGATCTACCTGAAAACTCCAACCTTTGGCTCCTTCTTCGTTCTTTGAAGAAACTAGTTCACTCGGTTTGCTAAACCTTGTGAACTAGAGTGAGTAGAGAAGAGTTTGTATGGGATTTTATCTATGGTTCTTGATTCTCAACTCATGAGACAAGAGAACCATAGAGTCAAGAGAGGGAGCAAGAGGAAGAGGGTGAGAGCAAAAGTATGAGAGCTCAAAAACAAAGAGAGAGAATGAGCAAGTGAGAATATGAGCAACTCTTTTGTCTTTCACCCTCTCATAATCCAAAAGCATCATAACTCATCATACCAATCAAGTGTTATGTGATGGTTGAAGCAACCATAACCATATCATTTCATGCACTCATTTTGCACAAATGAGCAAGCAAGCAAAAGTCTTTGCCATGAAATGATGGCTATGGTTATCATGATGGTCAACTAGTCAAGCCTAGTCAACCGGTCAACAAAGTCAACAAGTCAACAAAAGTCAACAAGTCAACAAAGTCAACAAGTCAACAACCATGTCACCATAATACTTAATTAATATAATTGTTAATCATATATCATATTCTCATTAGGGTTGAGCAAAAAGTCAATAGTCAACGGTCAACTGTCAACAACCCTAATGAGAATCCGCTGCCTCTGTCTCCCCGTCAACTGTGCATACACACCCGCATCCGCGTTCCGAGGAACACGAATGCAAACTGGATAAATCCAATCCCAATACGTACACTAGGATCTGGCTTAAACCAAAGCCCGCTAGTGCAAACTGTCCGGACACTGTACGTGCACAAGTGCACGGATGTGACCGAACCCTGTCGCAAAACCATGCGACCTGTCGCAATACCATGCGACCTCTACTCTTTTGCCTAAAGGCGAAAAGCTTTCTGTGTGGGACTCTAAAGACTCGACACTACGCTGGCAGTGGGTTTAACCACAGACCGCAAGCGGCACTAGCTGTGCGTAACGGTCCCCAGGTAGTGCCGACAAGAAGACCGACGAGGCGAAACCCATCTGAAATCCTACTGAGCCTGAATGTGACATTCTCCGTACAGTCCGGTCTGTTCGTCTGATACATCGCATGGCGGGCCTAGGGGGCGGTAAACGTCAGTCCCCCAATAGCGGCACAAGTCGTGCCGGAGCGAAGCCCAAAACACCCTGAGATAACACTGGAAGCCTACCAGTATATCTCGTTTGCCCTGGCCAGGGACTACTCGTGTAATGGTTCTCCTAGACACAGCGCGATGTCAACCCCCAATACCGGGAGAGACGAATCCTGTCTAACCGTCACTGCCTCCAAGTGCTTCGGGACTGCACCCAACTACTACCTGTTTGCACGGCTCCTTTAAGCCGTGGTAGGGTAGTAATCAAAGTGCAGTGGGAACACACTCGAGGCGAAGTGACAGTGTCAAGTCAGCGGACTAAGCTGTACTCATGTCACCTGGGAACTGATAACTGACGATAGGCATAATACCAACTAGTCAGTTCCCGACGAGTCTTGTCCAGTGTACCCGTAACCTAACGAGCACCCGCATACTATCTCAAGTACGACGTACTGACGGCTGTGGGACAGACCGTCTCCCACACTGGGATGAGAAGCGCATGCGCTAGTCTACTCCGGAGTATCGATGCCCTGTCTCGATAGTCCTGCGACCAGGGACCTGCATAAGGATGTGCTTATAGATTACCCAGCCCCACTAGTGTGACGGCCATCACATCGCTGGTAATCAAGCAAAGATCCTAAGGGCTCCACTAATGTGTATAGGCGATATTCAAAAATAAACACATGTACACATTGAAGTAGAAACAAACCAAGTAGCATACTACTATTTTGAGCAAGATTGTACATACAAGGTGAATATCCCAAGCTTCCATTAAGTAATATACAAACTAGTATGATATAGTAATGGCCTCTAGGGCATATACACTAACAATCTCCCACTTGCACTAAGGCCATGTACTGGCGTATCGAAGACCTATCATCTCGATCAGCCGCTCGAACTGAGTCTGGGGCAGGGCCTTGGTGAATGGATCTGCAGTGTTATCTTCTGAAACGACTCTCCGAACCTCGATCTCCTGGCGATCTACGATCTCCCGGATCAGGTGATACCGCCTCAAGATGTGTCTGGATCTCTGATGGGACCTGGGTTCCTTCGCTAATGCTATAGCCCCGTTGTTGTCACAATACAGAGGTATTGGATCAACAATGGACGGAACCACCTGAAGTTCTTTCAAGAACTTCCTCATCCAGACGGCTTCTTTTGCGGCATCAGATGCAGCGATGTATTCCGCTTCCATCGTCGAGTCTGCAACGGTTTCTTGTTTGGAACTCTTCCAACACACCGCCCCTCCATTGAGGGTAAAGACAAAACCCGACATGGACTTGGAATCATCCTTGTCACTCTGGAAGCTGGAGTCAGCAAAGGCCTCGATCTGGAGGTCTTTTCCGCCATACACCAAGAACATCTCTTTAGTCCTTCTCAGGTACTTGAGAATGTTCTTTACCGCTATCCAGTGTTTCTCCCCAGGGTTTGACTGATACCGGCTTACCACACTCAGTGCATAAGCTACATCCGGTCTGGTACACAACATCGCATACATTATAGAGCCTACCGCAGAAGGGTAGGGTATAATAGACATGCGATCCCTCTCCAAATCAGTCTTGGGAGACATCTCTTTAGAGAGGGTGATTCCGTGACAAGCCGGTAGGTTACCGCGCTTGGAATCTTCCATACTGAATCTTTTTAGTACAGTGTCGATGTACCTGGACTGTGAAAGTCCTAATATCCTCTTGGATCTATCACGATGGATCCGGATCCCCAGGATGTATGAGGCATCACCCAGGTCTTTCATGGAGAACCTGTGTGACAAGAACCCCTTGACAGATTGTAGCATAGGAATGTCATTTCCTATTAAGAGAATGTCATCCATGTATAAAACGAGGAATACTACAGTTCTCGCTACAAATCTACTATAGATGCATGGTTCATCTGGATTTTTGATAAAGCCAAATTCTTTGACCGTCTCATCAAAGCAGATGTTCCAACTACGCGATGCTTGCTTTAGTCCATAGATGGACTTAAGCAACTTGCACACCTTTCCGCTGCTCCCACTCTGAATGAAACCCTCTGGTTGGTCCATATAGACACACTCCTCTAAATTTCCATTTAGAAAAGCGGTCTTTACGTCCATTTGCCAGATCTCATAATCGTGGAAGGCAGCAATGGCAAGAAGGATCCGAATGGATTTCAGCATGGCTACTGGAGAAAAGGTTTCGTCATAGTCCAAGCCAGGTCTTTGACAAAAACCCTTTGCTACCAGTCTAGCTTTATAGGTCTCAACCTGTCCATCTACACCAATCTTCCTTTTGAAGATCCACTTGCATCCTACGGGTTTTACCCCGTCTGGAGCAATGTCCAACGTCCATACCTTGTTGGTGTACATGGACTCCATTTCGGTCCGCATTGCATCCAGCATTTCACTGAGTCAACGCTCTGAACGGCCAGCTGGAAGCTAGTAGGCTCATCATAATCTATGATGCAATCCTCTCTATCCCCGTCTATGAGAAAACCGTAGTATCTCTCGGGCGGATGAGTCTGCCTACTACTCCTGCGGAGCGGCGTAGGAATGTCCTGTTCTTTTGAACCCTCTGGTTCCACTAGGCTTTCAGTAATAGTCTGTGGTTATGGAACTTTTTCCAGTTCTACTGCGCTCCCACTAATTTCTTTTTCTAAGAACTGGTGTTCTAGAAAGTGGGCATTACGAGAAACAAGGACTTTTTGTTCCTCTGCGTAGTAGAAAAGATACCCCCTGGTGTTCTTTGGGTATCCCACAAACTTGCACAGTACTGAGCGTGCCTTGAGTCTGTCCGTATGCTGCTTTTTGACAAAAGCTGGACATCCCCAGATCTTCAAATATTGAAGATAGGGTTTCTTCCCACTCCATAACTCATATGGTGTGGTAGGCACAGTCTTAGGGGGAACTCGGTTCAAAAGGTATGCGGCTGATTCTAACGCATATCCCCAGAATGATCGCGGTAACTCAGCGTTACTCATCATGGACCGCACCATATCCAATAGGGTGCGGTTCCGTCTCTCCGATACACCGTTATGTTGTGGAGTGTATGGAGGAGTAAGATGAGAGAGAATTCCGTTCTCTTTTAAATAGTCCAGGAACTCGGCACTCAAGTATTCTCCACCTCGATCCGATCTTAGAATCTTAATACTTTTGCCGGTTTGTTTTTCTACTTCATTCTTATACTCTTGGAATTTTCCAAAGGCTTCGGACTTATGTTTCATTAAGAAGACATGACCGTACCTTGAGAAGTCATCCGTAAAAGTAATGAAGTAAGAATAACCGCTTCGCGCATGTGTAGACATTGGACCGCACACGTCACTGTGTACGAGTCCCAAGAGCTCGCTCGCTCTTACTCCATGTCCAGTAAATGGAGTCTTTGTCATCTTTCCTTTGAGACAGGATTGACAAGTGGCATACGATTTATATTCGAACGCATTCAAATATCCTTCTGTATGTAACTTAGTCAACCTTCTCTCATTGATGTGACCCAGTCTACAATGCCACAAGAAAGTCTGATTTATTTCCGGAGACTTTCTTTTGTGTGTATTCTGGACATTGAAAATCTGTGGTTGGTTTAATACGTATTTACCATTACTCAATGTACCTGACCCAATCAGAACTTGATTAAGGTGAATGTTTACAACATTGCTTACAAACGTAAATTCATAACCTTCTTTAGAAACTAAAGATACAGAAATGATATTACAAGTTGCGTTGGGTACAAAAAAGCAATTACGCAAAACCAAAACATGTCCATCTGACATTCCCAGGTGATAGTCCCCCACGGCTTTAGCATCCATGCTAGCTCCGTTCGCAACTCTGAGGGTCATGTCACCTGCCTTCAAAACCCTACGGTTTCTCAACGCCTGCAAAGAATTACAGATATGAGATCCTGATCCGGTATCCAATACCCAGGAAGTAGAGTTTATTGAAAGACAGTTTTCAATAACATACACACCTGAAGTTGAAGCTGCAACCTGCTTCAATTCCTGTGTCCTGGCTTTCCAAGCCCTGCAATCATTCTTCCAGTGACCTTTCTTATGACAATAGAAGCATTCTTCCTTATCCACAAGCTTCCCCGCTTTCTTTGTTGCTTTTGTTTTTCCCTTCGTATCCGCTTTACTAACACCGCCCCTTGGTTTGGCGGGGGCTTTCTTCTTCTTTCCCTTGGCTTTCTCCTTGGACATAGAAGAAGATGATCCTCCTACAAACAAAGTGGATGTTTCACTACCTTTCTGTAGGGTGCCCTCTGCGCTCCTCAGCATGTTGAGGAGCTCTGAAAGTTCAACCTCTTTTTCCTGTAAGTTGAAGTTCAGTATAAACTGGGCGTAAGTGGAAGGAAGGGACTGGAGAACTATGTCCGTATAGAGCTCACTCTCCAATGTGGTCCCTAGGTCCGCGAGCTCCTCAATGTAGCCGATCATCTTTAGCACGTGCTCGGCTACTGATGATCCGACGGCCATCTTTGCCGAAAATAACTTTTTCGACGCTTCGTATCTTGCGATACGAGATTGCTCTCCATACAGTTCTTTTGTATGGAGAAATATGGATTCAAGGTCCATATTCTCATGCCTCCTCTGATGTTCGTTGTCCATCGAGGCAAGTACGAGGCACTTGGCCTTCGCGCTATCAATCTCCCAAGTCTTGCGGATTTCCTTATCCGCGAAGCTGGAAGTGGGACCAGGGACAGGGGGAGCTTTGGTGGTAAGAAGATACCCCAGCTTGTCGTAAGTGATTGCCATTTTGACATTCCTGAGCCAATCTTTGTAGTTTGGCCCTGTCAGTATATTTTTATCTAGAAGTAACTTAAGTCCAGTCATGTCGATTGGTCGCTGCAATTAGGAGAGAGAAGAAGAAACACTCAGCATGATGCTCTTGCAAGTTTAGAGTGGTTTTAGTTTGTCTAAACAGGATGGCTCCCACTGTTTCTCGAATCCCTCCTCAAACCATAAAGGAAGAATTAGTCGGGATCAATCCCACCGCACAATACTTGCTTAACCGTTCAGCCAGGCCAGTGTCGGTACTTCGAGGGAGGTTTTCCAACGCTTTCGCGAAGTTCCATAATTAAAGAACCTCTTTTCCCTGGGGGCGTAGCCCCGCTAACACCTTTCTAGGCACCTACTAGGTTTATAGCATTGATCGTTTAGTGAGAAATTTCCCGAGGAGTAGCATATACTCACAGTAGGATCGGGATCCAAATATCATCGCGTGACGAAACTGAAAGAATCCTACCAGAATCATCACACTCCAAATGGTATGCAAATCTAGCAAGTTTCAGTACTTATGAAACTCCCGATGTGGATTTTTGCCCCATGCTCTTATGACCTTGGCGTGAGGTCAAAATGTCATAAGTCACATGTCAAGTTCATCCCATCATTATCCAGGTTAATTTGAACCCACCCGTACATACCCTTGACGTAGGCCAAAATGGCAGTACGACTGTCTCAAACCAACGCATTCTATCTATGCAACAGATAAATATCCGGCAGCTACCAATCACTATGCCTTGGCGTGAGGTCAAAATACATAGCTTGAATACTACCGAATATTTAACTGAAATGATGGAGGGCTACGGATGGTTTTGGCAAAACCGTGAACGTAGTGAACTTGATTTGGTCGATGGAACGAGATAGCTTTTAAAAGGAGTGGCTCAAGCTCCGCATTTAAAAGTTGGTTTTGAAAAGAACCGAGTGGTTTTTCGAAAGCGTTCCAACGACTTTAACTTGGTTTATTATCTTGCATTAGTTCTTTTAATGCGTGATATTCTTGCATTAGTTCTTTTAATGCGTCCCATCATTTAATCCTACCATTGCAGAAAACAACCAAAATATGACGTACACTTATGCCATTCGCATTCGCCACTGGGCCCCGTCATTACCCGTTAGGTTACTTAACTAACGACAGAGCGGGGGCTGGGCTAGCGCGTCTGTAAAACATAAGCAACGCCTAAATAATATCATATATAGATATACTGCAATGATAAACATTTCAGATCACAGATGAATACATTGGATATACTTGGAATCTGTAATTCGTACGAGCCTGTAACGAAAGACAGATTACACGGTCGCGGTGAATAGCCAATACCCCACCCAAGACCCCTATGGGTGCGGCAAACTACCCGCCAAGTACCCGAAGCGAAGCAACCTCCCTCATCTCCATGAGTAGGCCACTCGGCACTTCGGCATACCCGGTAGTTTGTGCACCCCCTCCATGGGCCTATCCTAGGAGCAAAAACAGTAAAAAGAAATTATACAATGACGGCTACAACCACGACCCGGTTGTGCGGCCATACAAATAATTATTACATCAATTTACAAATTTACATGAATTGAAAGAAAAGAAAACTCTCGTCTCACAACCCCCCGGCAATTCACCCGCGACAATCTAACACATTCATATACACATTCCAGCAATATTACAGATCACAGATTTGTATAACCCCCAATAATCGACATATAGCGATTAGCAGACGTTCAATACAAATATCACATTACAGAAAAACCCGTTAGCTTAAGTCTTTTAGAAGTTCGATCAAAAATACGGATTTTCAGGACCCCAAAAATAAAATTTTCGTTCTGGAAAATCTGGGCAGAAAACACATATACCAAAAATCTCAAAACAACCCCAGAATAACACTGCACCAAAGATGGACCTCGGCCGAGTCAACTCGGCCGCGGATCCGCGGCGGGAGCGTGCTCCCGCCGCGTTTCCGCGGCGCTTTGACTCGATCGTTGGACCATTTTTGGTGGTTATTCTAATAAAACCCTGAGCCGATTTTAGAGATGAAAATAATCAACTTTTGAACGGTATAAAAATCGACAGAAACTTGAAATTCTCGGGTTCGTTTTCGGGACTTTTTCTTTGATCGATCTTCTAGTTACTTGCTAACATGTTAGATAGAGTTTAACTAGTCTCTGATACCACTGTAAGTCCATGCTACCTCTCCCGGTACTTTCGGGCATGCGGAATTTGGTAAAAAACGATTTTTATAGAGGTGGTAACATGGACTTATAACCCGGATCTTGGTTAAACATCTAACTAACAACCTAACTACGAGTTGCTAACTACTCGGTTAGGGGGTTATACCTTGCTTGTCTCGAACTCCTTCGTCTTGAAACTCCAATGGAGGTCCGGATCGGCTTCTTCCTGTTGGAGATAGTGCCCTCAAAGTCAATTATTGGATCGCAGGTACGTGATTGCAATGATTGAGGTAGGACCTATACCAATATGACAGTCTTGCTCGAGGTGATAGTATGCTATCTGGTTTGTCTTTATCATCGTATACATGCTTTAGTTCACTATTGCATGATGATAGAGCCCATAGGATTCTTGCTTGACTACCAGCAGTATGATGGCGATCATATACGTGGGAGCTGGGGTCTGTAAGCACATCCTTAAAAGTGTCCCTAGTCGTGGGAGTTTCGAGATAGGGCATCGATACTCCAGAGTAGACTAGTGTATACAGTCGAGACCCCGACGAGGGGCGGTGGCCGGTCTCACAAGCCACTGGTGTCAGTTGGATCACCTAAGATGTATACAGGTGCTCATTGAGTTATGAGTACACCGGACAGGACTCGCCGGGAATCTGCTAGTTGGTATTATACATATCGTCAGATAGCAATTCCCTGGTGACATGTGTATAGGTTAGTTCATCGACCTGAGATCGTCATTTGTCTCGTGTGAGTTCCCACTGTGCTTTGATTTCTACCCTACCACGGCTCAAAGGAGTCGTGCAAACAGGTCTTTTTTGGGTACAGTCCCGAGCCACATTGGAGGCAAGTGAGCGGATCGTCGGGGATTCGTCTCTCCCGGTATTGGGGGTTGATGTCGCGCAGTGCACGGGTGGCCATCACTAGGAATCCTCGGCCGAGGTAGTGGAGAAATACTGATTTGGATCAGTAGTTTCTCAGGTGGTGATGGGCTTCATGCCGACACGATTTATCGCGTTATTAGGGGTCTGACTTTATCCACCCCCCTAGACTCGATATGCGATACTCTTTAGACGAATGGACCGGACTGTATATACATTGTCACTGTCAGGCTCAGTAGGGTTTATAGATGAGCTTCCCTTCCAATCAATACATAGGCAAACCGTTACGTACAGCTTGTACCTCTGAAGTGCTAGGGGTTATACCCAGTGCCGATGTGTTGATGAGTCATTAGAGTCCCCCACAGACACTTTCCCAAGTTCGGGCGAAACGTTGTAGAGGCCGTATGGTTTTATGGCTAGGTTCGGAAAAAGCACGTGCGTTTTTCGCACGTGTCGTTTTTCAGGCAGATAATACTGGTAGGCTTTGGTTTAAGCCGGAACCCAGTATTATACTGTGTAGATATAATATCTTTGTCTCGGTTATATTTGTATTCGGTCGTAATACAAATACGGGTATGTTTATACTGATACGGGGTTATCCTAAAATTCGTTTCAAGATCTCTTTTGGAAGTTGCCAGTTTTCAGTTTTCTATCAGCCGTATTTAACAGTCGGTTAAATACGGATTTATCTTTTCTTGATGAGGTGAGTCAGTGTTCTAGATGCTTCTAGATGTGATGACTAAGCTAGTGAGTCATTAGTGCATTAATGGAGCATTTAATGCTTGATGACTAGGTTAATTGTGATTGGTTTGCTTTAAATGCTTTCACACTTTGTGTTCACACTAGATATTTTGCTTAGTGTCACCTCCCTCCTCCTACACTCACCTCCCTCCTCTCCTATAAATGGCCGGCCCCTCCCCTCTCTCTCACACACTTGAGAAATGGTTATTGTTCATTAGAAAAAGATTATGATAGATTCGGGTCCACGAAAAATAGATAGTCTCTTTCTCATTTCACCCGATCCAAAAGACAACTTCCATAACCGTTCGTCCGTGACCCTGGACGTAACGAGACAAAGTGTTCTACTCATTCTCTACTTCATCTTGGTCGTCTCTTTTGGCAAACTTGACGATCGAGTTGCCTTGGTTCAGAGGCGGGAGCCCGTTTAAAGATCCGTCGACGTGGTGCCACCTGGACGACAAGATTGGAGATTCAGGAGATCGGAGCAGCCGCAACAAGCGTGGGATGATGGTTGAAGACCGAAGGACTCGGATCATTCGGTATAACGTTTCTACCCCTTTGTAGTTTGTTAGTTTAGCTTTAATGGCAGATCCGGGTTACGGTACACCATAGCGCCAGTTCGTTAAAAGTTTTTGTTCCGCATTTGGCGTCTGTTAGACGGCCGGGGCGCTACCGTGGACTTACAGTGGTATCAGAGACTCACCATTAAGCTATACTAACTTGTGCTAATGCGTTTAAAACATCGATCGAACAGAATTTCGAAAAACACAATTTTCAAGCATGTCAGTTTCTGTCGATTTTAAATGATGTCCCAAAATTTTTTTGCATATCACAGAAGACAGAGCAGGGTTTTATAAGAATACTGGTGAAATTTGGTGGCCCAATTCCACAGAACCGCCGTGGATCCGCCGCGCAAACATGGGTTTGGCCGCGGATCCGCCGCAGTATTGTGAGATTGGCACTCCAAATTTCTACAGTGAGTTCTACAAGGGAAATTGTGGTTTTTGGTATATATCTTTTGGGCCCAGATTTTGTTACTGTACACCAGTTGTTCGTAGGGCCCACTTTGGGAAATTTAGTCGATCGAAATTTTAAACTTGTTAGTTTACAGTATTTACATTATATCTCCGACCGGGAATGTCATTTGATCGGTAAACCGCGTCTGATTGCGATAGTTCTTTTAGACGGGTTTGCGAACGTGACATTCGCGTTGATGTTCTGTGTTGTGCTGTTATGTTGCGGATAAGTCGTGGTGGATAGCAGGGTGCAATGATAGTGCAGTTTGGATTTATTTGTACATTTGATATTGCGGGGCGAGTGTCCAACATGTGGACTGCCGTCACTGCCTGTTTGTATAATATTCTTTTGGGGCACGACCAGGTTGCGGTCGATGTACCTGTTGTACTATTTTTAATTCTGTACTAGGTTTATCCCGCGAAGGAGTGCATCGATAGCCGGGTTTTGGAGGGCAACGGGTCCGTATCTCATGGCTTTGAGAGGCAAAGGGACCTCACTCTAGAATTGGCAGACTATTCGCCGCACTCGTAGGGGTACAGGTTGACCCAAGGAGGCGTGCTCAATTTACCGGATTCCGTGAAGTGCCGGGTGTTCCATTTACTATGCTGTGGGGACCACCTCGCTTCAGGTTTTGGCGGGTAACTTGCCGCACCCGTAGGGGTCTAGGTTTCATTGCATAGGCTATCCACATGACCAGGGGAACGTCAGGTTTCAGCAGCGGCTCAGTGAAACCCGGGGATCCCAGATTATCTGTATTATTCTGTGATGCTTATTACTTTTCTGTAATGTTGCATATTATCACGCCTGGAGCGATTATTGTGTATTGGTATATATACTATTAGATGTTGTATATGTTTTACACCCGTGCTAGTCCAGCCCCCGCTCTGTCGTTAGTTAAGTAACCTAACGGGTGATGACGGGACCCAGTGGCGAATGCGGATGGCATATACGTACATTATATTTTCGTTCTTTTCTGGTGTGATTGATTGATGGGACTGCATTGATTCTAATCAATGCAAGGATAAAACAAACCTATATTTGATATTGTTGGAACAAATTTTAAAAGGTGTTATTACAAAGATGTTTCCTTTTGTTTTGCATAGTGATATTCAGTTGGAATATCCCGCAACTCATTCCATGAGGCAAGGGCCGAGATCCCTTCACCGGGAATGACCCCTTGGGCATAAGTTTACGTCAGGGTAATAACTTTAATATAGTCGATTACAAGTTGCTTTGCATCGCGGTATTCAGTTAGAATATCCTGCACCTCATTCCACGAGGAAAGAGCCGAGATCCCTTCACCGGGAGTGACCTCTTTAGCATAACGTTTTCGTCACTATATTTTATAAAAAGCTATCACGTTCCTTCAACGAGATCAAGTTCATTACGTTAAAGGTTTTTCGCCAAAAACCAGCTGTAGCCCTCCGTCATTTCTTATGGGTGGTCAGTAGTATTCAAGCTATGTTTGTTGACTAAAGTCAAGGCATAGTGTTTGGTAGTTGCTGGGTATTCATTTGTTGCATAGATAGATGTGTTGGTTTGGGACAGTCGTATTACCTTGTTGACTAAAGTCAAGGGTATGTACGGGTGGGTTCAAATCAACCTGGACAATGACGGGTAGAACTTGACATGTGACTTATGATTTGTTGACTAAAGTCAAGGTCATAAGAGCATGAGGCAAAAATCACATCGGGAGTTTCAAATATATAGGAAACTTGCCAGATATGCGCATACCTTCTGGAGTGTGATAACTTGATTGGCTTCCATCAAGTTATCATGCGATGAGAGTTGGATCCCGATTCCCATTGATGAGTTGGTTTACTCTTCGGGTGATCCCGACTAATTCTTCTTTCAGGTTTGGAGGAGAATTTGAGATTACAGTGGGAGGTTTCCTGATTAGATAAAGTAATAACCATTCTGATCTAGGTTAGAGTGCACGCAGAGTGTTTCTTTTCTCTCTCTCTTAGGTAGCAACCTTTGACCGACCCTAGACTATGACTCAGTAACCAAAAGTTGACCGAACCTTCTTAAAATACCGGCTTTTGGATTGTCTGAAGTTGCATAAGTCATTGCTGCTTCTTCTTTTACCCTTTGCATTTCTCAGAACACCCCGTATTACTACATATATCCACTTCCATTGGATAGATCCATCGTATGGTTATATACGAACTCAAAGAGACTTCTTCGAGGATGGATCCAGGTTCAGGAGAAATAGAATTGGTTTATTCAGTTGTCTTTTATTATCACCTTCTCTCAGGTTGCGAGGGCTCCTTCATTTAGGAGAGTACACCTATTACTCTTATTGGATAGTCTTATTCCAAACCATAGGCTGGTGCCTAAAGGTAGGGAATGAAGAAAACCAATTAGCTTAAGTAGAGTGTACAGAAGGTAATAACTAAAGACAAAATAAAGGGATTACAAAAAGGGCAAAGTAAATTGCAACTGTTATCATTCACGACCAAACCGCGTACTTCATCGCTACTCCGATTTCACCTTTGCTTTTTCCCCAGTTCGGGAGAAATAGAATAAGGTTTTATTCAGTTGTCTTTTATCATCACCTACTCTCAAGTTACGAGTACTCCTAGGATTAGGAGAGTACACCTACTATGATTACTGGATAGTCTTCTTCCAAACCATAGGCTGGTGCCGAACGGTAGGGATGGAAGAAAACCATTTAGCCTAACGATGGTGTACAGAAGGTAACGACTAAAGACAAATAAAGGAATTTAGAGATATGGCAAAGAAATATACAGTTAAAGTCATGAATTGGATTATGGAAGATGCATTGCTAAGAATACCAGAATACCCCTACGAGACATTTTAATGTTTCAGTTTCACTGCGCAATGTTAAAAGAAAACTGTTTTCCCAATTAGATAATTACTCCAGGGTATATATTTACCAGATTTCATTCTCATATCTGTATGGTTTTTATAGATGATGAGTGGGAGTAAATTATTGGGAATTAGGAGATCATCCTCATTATATCGGAATTCGTTGTAATTGGTGATATTTGAGGAAATCTCCTGGGTACAGTTTTCAACCTACGATGCACAGGTTTTGAGTTATTCAACTCAGCGGACTTATACAGAGTATTGTATGTTGTCCAGTGTCCGTCAGGACAAAGGGGTAGGTCCTCGTACTATGTTCTGTTTACTTATCACTTCTCTAGTTTTTAGACAAGTGTTTCGTAGAAATACAATGTCTAAGTTTTGAGAAGTTGTGGGTATAAGAATAAAGCAGAAAAACAGGTATCACAAGTATCGGGATTGTTCAAAGAGATTGAAGATGTAGATTCTTGTAATTGGTATTCAGTTCAAAGTATTGGTTTTGAGAAACTTGTTTCTCTTTCAGGTTACTCATAATTGGATGGATTCCTAAGTTGAGTAATGCTGATTAGCCTTTTTTCCATTAAGTTGTTATGCACTGGAGACAGCTGCATGATTTGAATCTAGTTCCAACTAAATTAGTGCCTCTGTTTCTATATTAGATATAGAATGGTTCATATCTTAACGATGTTAAGATACGGGGAATTGTCCAGCTTATGCTTAAAACCAGACACTGGGTAACTCAAGGCACGTTTCTGTAATGGCAGTTTGTGGGTTGACCCTGGCTTTGACGAGGGTTGACATTTCTACCATCTGGAAGATCAATAGTGATATTGTTCTTGACTTGCCACAGTTTTAGTAAAATGGATTTTTTCAGAAAAATAGTGGGAGTATGGTAGAACTGGAAGTGATTCCAGAACCGCAAACGATTACGGAAAATTTAATAGGACCTATATATTCAATCAGGTTTGACAGTCCATTAGCCACTCCGCAGATATGGTGGGTAACCTCAGACACCCGAGAGGTACTCAGGTAACCTCAAGGACGGTGACAGAGAGGTTCTTGTTTGCCCAGACTTGACACTACTGTTGTTCCAGACTATGAGACCCGGCAAGAGGATTAGTATAACGTCGTTCTAAACATGCTTTAGAAGTGTACGTAGATATTTTTCTGCCAGAGGGTTGTCATAATCAGTGGGAGTAGCAGAAGTATAGTGGACAAGTTGCTTATGTCTATTTATAGACTTAAGCAGATATAGCGGAAAAAGATCATCTAATTTTGATGTGATAGTAATGGGTTTGACTTCATCAGAATAGGGGATGGATCTGTTAAGAAGGTAGTAGGGTGTGATGTCATGGTATTTAGATGACATACACACAGTAGGAAGTAAAATTCCTATACTACGATCGGTTGTACTGTGGTCGTCACACCGTTGTTTCTCCACAAAGGATATGGATATAATATCAGCCATTCTGGTTACTAGATCTACGGTTTTAGATCTAGATTTGGGTAGTTTCCCAATGTGGGTATTTTGACAGTATTCTAATAGTATTTTAGAATAGATGACTCCTGGCATGGTGGTGTACCTGCAGGTGATGGAGTCACCCTCTCTAAAGGTGTCTTAGAGACTAAAGAAGAGAGGGAAGTGCATGATTGGCAGATCACTTGCTTAGGCAATTGAGTCAATCATGAGATGTCAAGTACCACACCAAATGTTGTTTTTGCACAAGATGCGATAAGTTTATATTAATCCAATCCTGAAGAAACATAATGAAGCAGTTTTAGAACATAAGTGCATGTTCTACGGATTTGATGACGGCAGCCTCCTTCGGGAGACGGTTATCATTCCAGGCTTCAGAGGTGACATGGATGACAGAGTGATTGTCAGAGTTATAGTTTTCCCTCTGACAAGGGACAGTATTATGGATAGGTGGTCTAAGAGGATACTGTGGGAGGCATGGTGCTGGATACTGATTAGGTTCAGTTATCAAAACAGTCTAAGAAGTTTGGATTTGGAGTTCATTTATGAATGAGGTCCCATCAGATATCCAGACATATTCTAAGACATGTATTACTCAATTCGGGAGATGGCTTTCTCCTCGAACTTGAGATTTAGAGAGATATAGAAAAAAACATCAAGGCGGATCCACTCACTGAGGCTATTTCTCGAACACAAGAGTTTTACAAACTAGCTTTGTGAAACTGATTAGTAGAGGAGTTGGATGTTCGGTATCACACGGGCTGTGAGTATGCGACATCGCAATAATTAGCCTTGAGTGCAAGTGGGAGATTGTTGGAGATAGTGCCCTCAAAGTCAATTATTGGATCGCAGGTACGTGATTGCAATGATTGAGGCAGGACCTATACCAATATGACAGTCTTGCTCGAGGTGATAGTATGCTATCTGGTTTGTCTTTATCATCGTATACATGCTTTAGTTCACTATTGCATGATGATAGAGCCCATAGAATTCTTGCTTGACTACCAGCAGTATGATGGCGATCATATACGTGGGAGCTGGGGTCTGTAAGCACATCCTTAAAAGTGTCCCTAGTCGTGGGAGTTTCGAGATAGGGCATCGATACTCCAGAGTAGACTAGTGTATACAGTCGAGACCCTGACGAGGGGCGGTGGCCGGTCTCACAAGCCACTGGTGTCATTTAGATCACCTAAGATGTATACAGGTGCTCATTGAGTAATGAGTACACCGGACAGGACTCGCCGGGAATCTGCTAGTTGGTATTATACATATCGTCAGATAGCAATTCCCTGGTGACATGTGTACAGGTTAGTTCATCGACCTGAGATCGTCATTTGTCTCGTGTGAGTTCCCACTGTGCTTTGATTTCTACCCTACCACGGCTCAAAGGAGTCGTGCATAACTGACCTTGCCACGAGCTTGTCCGGATTTTGCTTTTAGACATAGACCGGACAACCCTAAATCTTAACAAACTTAAGATATGGACTCTTCCCTTTCCATATCACATATGAAGTGGTAGGCAACTGATTTGATTTGAACCCTATTCAATAGGTATGCAGCTTCTCAAGTGCATAACTCCCAAAAGGAAATAGGTAACTCAGTAGTGCTCATCATAGAGCACACCTTATCATATAGGATGTGATTGCTCTACCCCGATATACCGACGTACTGTGGTGTATGCGGAGGAGTAATGCTGAGAGAAAATCTCATTCTCCTTTAGAAAAGTCTAAGAATTCCGTGCTCAAGTATTCTCCTCCTTGATCACATCAAAGGACATAATACTTATACCCGTTTTGGTTCTATACTTATAACTTATATTCTGTGAATATCTCAAAAGGTTCAGACTTGTGTTTCAACAGGAACA
Organism: Agapanthus africanus; assembly: GCA_030015575.1. Taxonomy (NCBI): domain Eukaryota; kingdom Viridiplantae; phylum Streptophyta; class Magnoliopsida; order Asparagales; family Amaryllidaceae; genus Agapanthus; species Agapanthus africanus. The sequence continues at coordinate 407,306,453 of CM057340.1, forward strand.
TATGTCTGAATCTTGAGAGATTATCAGAGAATGTAATGAAATACAAAGAACCGGTCTTGGCATGTGTAGACAGGGGACCTACATACATCAACATGTATTATCCCAAGAGTTCACTAACTCTTTCTCTGCTTCCAATAAACAGAGCTGTGGTCATCTTATTTTTGTGACATGACCGGCAAGTTTTCACAAGATGTAAATTCAAACAGATTTAAATATGCTTCTATATGCAACTTAGCTAGTCGGATCGCATTGATATAACCTAGTCTACAATACCTCAAGAAGGATCCGTTCATTTCTGAACTCTTCCTCTTGTGTGTGTTCCGTATACTAAGAACTGTAGTTTGATTTAGAACATCAATGCTTTTAGATAACGTGCCTGAACCGATCAACTTTTGATATAGGAAATGTTCAAAACATTATCCAATAATACAAAATTTTATCATTTCTTCACTAATAAAGAGACTGATATGATTTTGTATATCAGGTTCGGTATCTAATAACATTCGTTCAGAATCAATGTATTTGGAATACAGAGTGACAGTGACTAACAGACTTGGCTGCAACACTTGCACCGTTTTCTGTCTCATGAAACTTATCACCCGTTCTCAGTTCTTTACCTATCTGTAGCCCATGTAACAGATTACATATGCGGGATCCTGATTCAGTATCACATACTCAGGACTTAAAGGATACTGAGAAACGGTTCTATGTAATGAACACACCCGAAGATGATGCATCAACATTTACTTTCTTCGTTTGGGCGGCACGGGAATTCTGCTAATCCCCTAAATCCTACTCTGTCTTATAACATTTATAAGTTGGAGCGGGACCAACGTTCCCCAGATCAGTATAACAAGCGGGTTCGGTCAATATATCCGTTTTATTATCTTGATTAAGGAGAGATATGGTCGCTACCAGGAGAGAGAGAGAGCAGAAAACACTCAGCGTGCGCTCTTGCAAGATCGGATTGGTTATTATTTTATCTAATCAGGATGGCTCCCACTGTTTTTATCAAATCTTCCTTCAAACCCTAAAAGGAAAGACTAGCCGGGATTAATTACACGCTACAAGTTCGCCAATCTTTCAGCCAGGCCAGTGTCAGTACTATGAGGGAGGTCCCCCGTGCTTTTGCACGAACCTAATTAAAGTAAACCTCATTTTCCCATAGGCGTAACCCAGTTGACACCTTTCTAGACGCCTACTTGATCGGCTAATTGTAATGTGTAAAACTCTCCCAGGAGTAACAATTACTCGCAGTGGGTATCGGGACCCAACTATCTCATAGAAGGTATGCAATCTCATTGCAAATTTCAACACTTGAAATTCCCGATAATTTTGCCCCTAACGTGCTATGACCTTGACGAAAGCCAACAAACCATAGCCCGCTAGTCAAGTTCAACCCGTACATTTCTTGATTGAATTAAACCCACCCGCACGACCCTTGACGAAAGCCAACAAAGCCGTACGACTACCCTAATCCATTCGCATCATATGCAGCAGATAAGCAGCATATAGCTACCGCACACAGCACCTTGACGAAAGCCAACAAATGCAGCACGAATACTATATACAACTTATTTGAAAAGACGGAGGGCTACGACAGGTTTTTCTGAAAACCTATTGCGTAATGAACTTGATATCGTTGTAGAATCGAGTGATTTTTAAATGGAGTGTTTTTTAGGCTTTTCTAGTTTTGCTAAAGGGGTCACTCCCGGTGAAGGGATCGTCGGCCCTTTCCTCATCGAATAAGGTGCAGGATATATCATATATACCACTATGCAAAGCAAAAGCTATAGAAGCAATCAAAAGACAAACCGAGGGGTGTAGCATCTGCCAGTTATTGCTAAAGGGGTCACTCCCGGTGAAGGGATCTCGGCCCTTTCCTTATCGAATAAGGTGCAGGATGTTCTACAAGGAACACCGCGATGCAAAGCAAGAACTGTAGCTACCTGCTTTGGAAAATTCGATTCCACATCTTTTAGGTTTCTTTTCTTTCATTAATCACATTAATGAAGTCCCATCATTTAAGTTACCTAAACATCACAGATAAATACGACGTACACTTATGCCATCCGCATTCTCCTCGATGTCCCCTTGTGCACCGTTAGATTAGGTGACTAACGGCAGAGCGGGGCAGGGCTAGCGCGGGTATAAAACATAAGTAACGTCTATATAATATATCATATATACTATATACAGTATTTATTACAGAACATCAAATGATCACATTACAGATCTCGCAGCAGAAGAAACATATGAAACATTGGATATATTAGGACATCCGTGTTTTCAATACGAGCCAGTATAAAACACGGATTCCACGGTCGCGATGAATAGCCAAACCCACACCAATAGACCCCTACGAGAGCGGCAAGCAACCCTACCAATTCTAGAGTTAGGAGACCCGGACTCGACTCCTCGAGTTGGTCTCCCACTGGAGTGCAGAACCCAGTTACTTGTGCCCTCCTCCTTGGGTCTATCCTAGTGCGGAAAAGTAAATAATATACAAAAGGTGACATCTTCCGCAACCTGGAAGTGCCCTAATAAAAGAATATTACATACAAGTTTTTACATGAATGAAAATGAAAAACACTCATCTCACATAAAAAACCCCGGCTATTCAAACACGACGATCCAATATAACATATCCAGCAACTCATAACATCACATGTCATCAACGTAAGTAAATATGCCCATCCCAATTGTCGTTGATATATTGCAACGAAACCGGCGATATCACATATTACACTTACGGTCGCAGAAAAGAAAGTGTAAAACTACAACAGTTGGAATCCGCAACCTCTTTAGACATCGCATGCCTAATCAAATGAATTCCTTAGACATCGCATGCCAAACAATTATAAACTCCGCATTTTAGTCTCTTTATCGAAAACACTTTTCAATATCAAGTCGGGCAATACAACAAGATTCCCGGCATTTTGATCGAATGCTCGTCGCAAACTTTAGTAGGCGGCCGCACCACCGATGCCGTCGACGAAGTGCACTAAGGATGAACACCGCTGCCGCGAGCACCCGAACGGATGCTTTTGGCGACGGGGTTCTCCTACAGTCACTTGGTCGGGGCTATGGGGCATGGCTGTCTATTAAGTTTACCGGCGAATATCCGCGTACGCTACGAGATTGCGACGGACTTTTGATCGCATCAAAATTCCGTGGCAACCGATCATTTGAGACTAAAGTGCTATGTTTATAAAATTCATATTAGTTATCTCATAACAACTTGTGAATTCCAAATATTGTATCACATTCCAGATAAATAGAAAAAATGTTAAACTTTTCGATCGAACAATCAAACACCCAAGTTTTCCCGAAACAGCTCAACACATGAAATAAGTTAAAAACATCCACTTCATGCCACAGTAGAAACGGTCCAGCCGTAGAAGGGTCAAGCCAACACCTCACATGTGGCATGCCATACTGCCCCATACCCTAAGGTTCAAAGGGCAGTTCAAGACGGTCACATCATCGAGTTAAGGTTTGTTGTCTTCTAGAGGGTCTATCACGTTACTTGCACTACTTAGAACGTTCTCAAACTTTGGAAAAATCCAACACTTGGAAATTTCCCGGCAGGGGAAAAAGTGGGTATTTTTATCCGGTCAAACTTTTTAACATATTCTAAAATTACCCGGAAAAACATATAGACGAAATTAGACTTCCCGATCGAAACACCGAGTCCCCAATACAACCCAGAAAACTCAACTCTTGAGTATAATTTAAAATTTCCCAGAATACTCAGCAACTAAATAAAGAAATTACTGTGCAAAATTCACAAGCTAATGGTACTGTATGGCCGCGGAACCGCCGCACGAGCCATGCTCGTGCCGCGTTTCCGTGGTGCTTTAGTGGACTTAGGCGCACGTGCTGCACAGTTTTTCTTAGAAAACCCTGCTGATTTGTCTGCATATTTTTAATTCACAAAAATCCCAGATTTCAAAAAATGTACAGAGGATGGTTTTGGATTAGGGTTTCGGGTTCGATCGGACTTCTAACATCGTCTACACTTCCCTAAAACTCTAGCTAGGCTCTGATACCACTGTACGGTTCCTAGGCACACTCAAGAGGTTCCACCAGGCATCAACCATGCCAAAATCAAAATTTTCATGTGCCGAGAAACCCTAATAGAGATCGTTGACTAGAGATTAGGCGAAACTACAAGCAAGTTAACAACTTAACTAAAAAGTGAAAGGGACTACAACCTTTGTAGATCCGTTCCTCCACTTCCTTAGCTCCGTGACGATGTCCCTTCACTGCGATCATCGAATCCCAGACTCTAGCGTCGGTTTCATCGGAGAAATGGGCGGGCTAGATCGTCGACTTCGATGCCGAAGATGATCTACGTCGAGGCAACTCAAGATCAAGCTCCATCTTCACTTGGTCATAAAACTTGTGAAGATAACACACTCTACTACATGGCAAGTGGTAGATGATGAAGAAATAGGATGTGGGTTCACTTTAGAATTGGATTTCTCACTCTTTTTCTCATGGCACCATCAAAGGTAGCAAGGTTTCTTCTTCTTCTTGAAGAAGAAGAAGAAGAAGAAAGAATATCATGAGAATAATAATATCAATTAATTAATAAATCAAGTGATCTTATCATAATGCAACCATGGGTTAGTGTAACTAGTGTAGAGATTAAACTAGGGTTTAGGTGAATGGTTAGGTTAAGGAAAGAAACAAAATGGTCAAAGCTTTTCAAAGCTTCATGAAGCTTCAACTAAAAACCAAAAGAAGCCACCATTTTATTTCTTGTCCAAAAATAAATAAAATGAATAAGTGAATAATTTAAAACCCTAACCATTAACCTAAACAAGGTTTAAAGCATACACACACCAAAGTTTGCATGTATCATCAAACACGATACAATCTAGTGCACAAAAATATATCACATATACTACTTGTACACATTAAGTGAGAAAATCCATCTTAAGTGAACAAATACTAGTTAATATAAAGTAATATATCAAATATATAATTATACATTAAATCATTAAATCAACACTTGATTTAATAATCCGGTCATACTGCATATAACAGACTAATATCAAGTGTATCAATGTATCGAATCAACACTTGATTCGGTAACCCGGCTATATCTCATATAACCGTCCAATGATACATATCGCGAGAATAGAATACAGTATCACATACTCGTATTATTCTCGGTCCCGCACATATCTCATATGCGATCCTATCTCGTTTCGCTTGAGCCAGGAAACCTCTGTGTAGGACTCTAAAGACTCGTCAATACGCCGGCAGCAGGTGATGATCATATCAAACACCCACAAGCCGCAAGCGGTCTGCTAAACGTAACGGCCACCCGGGAATTGAGCGATCAGAAGATCAACGAGCAAGCCCGCTCACACTCCTGTGAATCCAACCAGTAACACTTACCGTACAGTCCGGTCTCGTCGTATGATATGTCGCATATCTTGCCTAGGGGTGGTAAACGTCAGACCCCAATAGCTCGATAAGTCGTGTCGATATGAGGTCTATAACAGTTCGAGAAACTACTGGTAACACTTACCAGTAAATCTCAGCAACCCTGGCCAGGGATTTCCGGTTATAGCCAATCGAACACAGCGCAACATCAACTCCTTTTACCGGGAGAGACGAATCCCCTCCTATCGCTCATTGCCTCCATGTGATTCGGGAATGTACCCAAAAACCAACGTTTTGCACGCCCTCTTGGACGTGGTAAGGTGGAAATCAAAGCACAGTGGGAATCACACAAGACTCTATGACGATCTCGGGTCTACAGACTAACCTGTACCAGTGTCACCAGAGAACTGCCATCTGACGTAAGGTATAATACCATCTGGGAGTTCTCGGCGAATCCGTCCAGTGTACCCAGTCTGCACTGAGCACCCGTATATCATCTCTGATGTCATACACCAATGGATATGGGATCATCCATCGCCCATCTGTATGGGTCGAGAAGGTATACGCTAGTCTACTCTGGTATATCGATGCCCCGTCTCGATACACCCACGACTAGAGACCTTGAAAGATGTACTTATGGACTACCATGTCCCTACTAGTATGATCTGCATCATAGTCCAGGTTGTCAAGTACACATCCTAAGGGCTTTAACAACATGTAACAGAGGGACAATCAGTGTGCACATTAAAGTAAAGAGCAACCAGATAGCATACTATCATGTCGAGCAAGAAAGTCCTCCCTTTATATGTCCAAGCATCCGCTACAATATACATCCTATGTACAGTAATGGCCTCTAGGGCATACATATAACTAGCCAGTGGAGACTGGGTACACTGAACGGACTCACAGAGAACTCCTTTGTGGTATTATATCTATCATTGGATAGCAGTTCTCAGGTGACACTGGTAAAGGTTAGTCTGTAGACCCAAGATCGTCATAGAGTCTTGTGTGTCCTCCCACTGTACTTTGATATCCACCTTACCACGGCTCTACTGAGTCGTGCAAACAGGTGGACTTTGGGTACAATCCCGAGGCACATGGAGGCGATGAGCGATAGGTGGGGTTTCATCTCTCCCGGTTTTGGGAGTTGATGTTGTGCTATGCTCGATTGGCTATAACAGGAAGTCCCTGGCCAGGGCTGCTGAGATTTACTGATAAGCGTTATCAGTAGTTTCTCGATCTGTTATGAGCCATAAACCAGCATGACTTATTGAGTTATTTGGGTCGACGATTCCATCCCTAGACTCGATATTCAACATATCTGACGAAGAGACCGGACTGTACGATAAGTGTTCCCAGTTGGCTCGACGGGAGTTTTGACAGCTTCGCTGGTTTTCTTCTGATCGCTCAATACCCGGGTGGCCATTACGTTAAGCTGACCACTTGCGGCTTGAGGGTGTTTGATGTGATCATCACCTACTGCCGGCGTAATGACGAGTCTTAGAGTCCCACAATGAAGTTTTCTGGCTCAGGCGAAAAAATGTGGTGTGCATATGAGATATGCACGGGGACCCAATTAAATACGGATATGTGATACCGTATATTAATCGGGCATTTTCTATTGGTCGGGTCGTATGTGATTTGACCAGTTTGCAAAATCAATTGTCCATTTAACAAATGACTTTTAGATTAATTCTTTAATTAAACCTTTTTTCTATTTTTATATGCATGCATGTATGCACATGATGATGTGCATGGACACATACATACATACATTGTATCATGGTTGTTGATACAAAATTGGTGGCAATGCAAGACTCATATTGAAGTAATTATTTATATTTATCATTTTGAGTTAATTAAAAGGATAATTCACTCATGGTTGATGTTTATCATCTTTGACAAAACTTTACCATTCTTTTAACCATGAGTTAATTCTCTTTTGGAAATTAACTCAATAAGAAAACATCTAGATGATTACTAACCATGGTTGAAGTGAGAAGGATAATTATGAAATATTCTTTCTCATCTCAATTATTCTATCATAACATTTTCTTTTAAGCTCAAGCCTTAGCCACCATCTTCTTCTTCCTCTGTTGAAAATTTCTTTGAGTGAGGGTGATAAAAAAGAAACGGTTTTGATTAGAGAATACAAACCACATCATCATACTACACACATCTAGCCCATTTTTGTAGGGCGTTTGCTCTACTTCATTCAAATATCAAGTAAAGCAAGGAGATTTGGGCAAAGGGACTTCGGGTGGATCATCGTGGACTAGGAAGGCTTTCATCGATCCATTCCAAACTCTCAAAGTGCCAAGGAGTCACCAAGGGAGGTCTACAAAGGTTGTAATCTCCACTCTTAGTGATACTTTTTCTTTTGCATGTGATGCTTAGTCAAAAGAAACCCTAAATTTCTAGTTATGATTCTTTGCAAGTTCACTTCGCACCTTAAAAATTTGATTTTGACATATGTGATGCTTCTAAACTCTTGATGAGGTGCTAGGTAAACCAAACAATGGTATCAGAGGCAAGCTAGAGCTTTTGGCGAAGTTTAGGCGAAGTTAAAACTCCGATCGAAACACGAAATACTAAATTAGACCCCTCTCTGGACTATTTTTAAAACTGTGGTTTTTCCTGAATTAAAAATACTTAAAAAATTCAGCAGGGAAATATAAGAATAACTGTAAAATACGATGCCATGATCCGTACATACCGCCGCAGAACCGCGGCCATACCTTGCTTGGGCCGCGGTTCCGCGGCCGTACAGAAGCTTCATGGAATCATATTTGTACAGTATTTTCAGTAGCTGCTTTTAGATATTTTGGGGTATTTTTAATCTGACTCAAGTGTTGAGTGTTCTGGGGATTTTTTGTGATTCGTTGATTCGATCGGAAACTTTAATTTCGTGCTGTTTTCGGGTAATTTAGAAATTATTAAAAAGTTCGAACGGATATCATTAACTCACTTTTTCCCGGCATGAAAAACTTTCAAGTGTTGATTTTTTCTCGGGATTAAATCTTTCAGAAAAACGTGCAAGTACCGTGGTGGACTCTCTAGAAGAACACAAACCTTTACTCGATTATGTGACCGTCTGAACTGCCTCTAAACCTTAGTGTTTGGGGCAGTACGGCATGCCACATGTGAGGCGTTGGCTTGACCTTTCTACGGCTGGACCACTGCTACTGTGACACATTCTGGGATTTTTGAACTCCGCTCAAGTGTTGAGCTAATTAGGAAATCTTGGGTGTTTGATTATTCGATCGGAAAGTTTAATACTGTCTATTTATCTGGAATGTGATACAATTTGTGGAATTCATATAGTTAGGCATGAAATGCGAAGTATGTTATATTTCGGATTTACGATGTCTAAAGTGATTGTGGATTCCAAATGTTGTAGTTTTACACTTTATTTTCTGTGACCGTAAGCGTAGTATGTGGGGTATCTCCGGCTTCGTTGCTATACATCAACGATAATCGGGATACGCATACTTGCTTACGTTGATGATATGAGATATTATATTTTGCTGAGATATGATGTGCAGGATTGTCGCGATTGAATAGCCGGGGTTTTTCATGTGAGATAAGAGTTTTATTTTCATTCATGTATAAATCAATTGTATGTAATATTCTTTTATTTGAGGCACTTCCGGGTTTAGGAAGATGTTTCCATCATTGTATATTATTTACTTTTCCGCATTAGGATAGACCCAAGGAGGGGAGCACAAGTGACCGGGTTCTAGGGTTCAGTGGGAGGCCAGCTCGATGAGTCGAGAGCGGGTCTCCTAAACTCTAGAATTGGCAGGATCACTTGACGCTCTCGTAGGGGTCTAGGGGTGTGGGCTTGGCTACTCATCGCGACCGTAGAATCCGTATTTTATATTGTTGGCTAAATACAAAATACGGACGTCCTAGATATCCTTTTATATTTATATGTGCTTCTGCTGTTGATATTCTGTAATGTGATTACGTAGTATCTGAGACAAATGGATTATTATTATATATATGATATATAATAAACGTTGCTTATGTTTTACACCCGCACTAGTCCTGCCCCGCTATGTCGTTAGTTAAGTAACCTAACGATGCATAACGGGACACTGTGGCGAATGCGGATGGCATAAGTGTACGTTCTATTTTCGTTTCTTTTCTGTGATGGCTTTGGAACTTAAATGATGGGATTACATTAATGAGATTATTGTAAAGAAAAAGAAACCTAAAAGATGTTGTAGAATTAGATTTGAAACCCACTCGGCTTTTTTATGAAAAATGCAAGTTTCAAAATATGCGGAGCTTAAGCCACTCCATTTCTAAAACTGTTTTGATTCTACAACGAGATCAAGTTCAAAGTGTTAAAGGTTTTCATAAAAACCATCCGCAACCCTCCGTCATTTTAGGAAGCAGAGTACTTAGTATTCGTGCTACGTATGTCGACCATAGCCGAGGCGTAGTGTACGGTAGCTAAGTGATGTCTTCCTACAAAGCATATGATGCGATCAGTTAGGACATTCATGTGATTATGTTGATTATAGTCAAGGTTCATATGGGTAGGTCTAGTTGATCTCAAAATGATGGGTAGAACTTGACTAGTACTTATGATATTTTAACCATAGCCAAGGTCATAAGTAACTAGGGGTAAAAACCATATTGGAAGTTTCAAGAGTTGAAATTTGCAATGAGATTGTATACTATCTATATGATAGTTGGATCCCGATCCCACTGTGAGTAAGTGTTACTTCCAGGAGAATTTTGCACTTTACAATTAGCTGATCCAGTAGGTGTCAAGAAAGGTGTTAACGGGGTTTGACCTCTGGGAAAACGAGGTTTACTTTAATTAGGTCCGTGCGAAAGCACGGGGAACCTCCCTCAAGTACCGACACTAGCCTTGCTGACCGGTTAGCGAAACTGTAGAATGTAATTAATCCTGGCTAGTTTTATTTTCGGGTTTTGAAAGAAAATTTGATTAAAGCAGCGGGAGACATCGATTAGATAAGATAATAACAAATCAAATTCTTTGCAAGATCATTTCGCTGAGTGTATTCTTTTCTCTCTCCTAATGGTAGATACCTATGACGGGACTTAAGCTTCTACAAGAGAAAAATAAACCGACGGGACCGAACTATAAAGAATGGTTGAGGAACTTGAACATCGCACTAGCATATGATAAAGTATCATATATCCTCACAACCAATGCCCCACCCATCCCAGGACCTGAATCATCTGTCTCGGATAGGGAGATCCATATAACTTGGGATGCTGATTGTAACACGGCCAAGTGCCTCACGCTCGCTTCTATGGACAATATCCATCAGAAGCAACACGAGAATATGGATGTACAATCCATATTTCATCACACAAAGGACTTGTATGAAGAGCGATCTCGTACTTTGAGATACGTGGCATCTCGAAAGCTATTTCAGATGCGAATGACCCCTGGTACATCAGTAGGAGACCATGTTTTAAAGATGATTGGTCATATAGAAGAACTTGAGGAACTGGGATGGACCATGGACAATAAGCAGTATACAGATATTGTTCTACAGTCTCCCCCCTGCCTTTGCTCCGTTCATAATGAACTTTAATATGAATGATTTAGAGAAATCATTACCTGAACTTCTCAATATGTTGAGAAGTGAAGAGAGCACGTTGAAAACAATGAATACTCCCACTCTGCTTGCTGGGCCATCCTCCTCTTCATTCCCAAAAGCTAAGGCCATGGGAAAGAAAAAGAAGTAGTCCATCAAACAGAAAGTGGAGTTAAAAAGGCAAAGGGGAAAGACAAATCCGGGGCTGCGGGAAGTGGGAAAGGAGAATGTTTTTACTGTCACAAGTCAGGACATTGGAAACACAACTTTGCTGTGTATCTTGCTGATCTCAAGAAGAAGAAGAAGCATGCTGATGCTTCCACTTCAGGTCTGTTTGTAACTGAAAACGGTTTTTCTTTAAACTCTGCATCTTGGGTGTTAGATACCGGTTCTGGTTCTCACATCTGCAATTGTAAGCAGGGATTGTGAAATAGTAGAGTTTTGAAGACAGGTGACCATACTCTGCGGGTTGGAAATGGTTCCAATGCACATGCTGTATCCGTAGGAGAGTATCATCTTGGGTTGCCTTCGGGTTGTATTTTGGTTTTGAACCCGTCTTATTTTGTACCTAGTATGCTATGTAATATAATATCCGTTTCTTTGTTGGACAATGAAGGATATCATTTTGTATTGCAGAATAATGTTATGAACATTAACTTGAATCAAGAGTTGATTGGGTATGGTACATTAAATAACGGTATTTACGTCCTGAACCAACACACGGTTTTCAATATACAACATACTAATAAAAGAAAGTTTTCCGATATAAATGAAGCTTTTTTTGGCAATGTAGACTTGGTCATATTAATGAAACAAGACTAAACAAACTACATAAAGATAGATATTTAAATCCTTTTGAATATAAATCTTATGCGACTTGCCAGTCTTGTATCAAAGGTAAAATTACCAAAACTCCGTTTACTGGACACGGAGAAAGAGCTGTGGAACTCTTAAGCCTCATACATAGTGATGTATGCGGACCAATGTCTACACATGCTAGAGGTGGTTTTTCATACTTCATTACTTTTACTGATGATTTCTCAAGATTCGGACATGTGTTTTTAATAAAGCACAAATCCGAAGCTTTCGAGAAATTCAAGGAGTTCAAACTTGAAGTAGAAAAACATACAGGCTTGAGTATCAAGAAACTTCGATCAGATCGAGGTGGAGAATATTTATGTATAGAGTTTTTAGACTATTTAAAAAAATGGGATTCTCTCTCAGCTCACTCCTCCTTACACACCACAGCACAATGGTGTGTCAGAACGGAGAAATCATACCCTATTAGATATGGTACGATCCATGATGTGTGATGCTGAGTTACCGCTTTCCTTTTGGGGGCATGTATTAGAGACTGCGATGTTTCTGTTGAACGGGGTTCTAACCAAGACCGTGTCTACCACTCCATATGAGATATGGAGTGGAAAGAGACCATCTCTTAAAAGAGTTAGGATTTGGGATTGTCCGGCTTTTGTTAAAAAGCAGAATCCAGACAAACTCGAGACAATATCGGTCATGTGTAAATTTGTGGGGTATCCAAAACATTCGTATGGATATCTATTCTACCACAGGGAGGAGCAAAAGGTGTTTGTTAATCAGCATGACACATTTTTGGAAAATGAAATCTTTACAGACAGTACTGATGGCAATGCGGTAGATCTAGAGACACAAATTACTCAGGACGAATTGGTTGAAACTGATGTTTCAGTAGAACTTCAAGAACCTCAGCTGCTCCGGAGATCTGGTAGAACTTCTCTCCCACCAGAGAGATACTATGGGTTTCTCATTGATGGTGATAGAGAAAATTGCATCATGGATGGTGATGACCCTAGTAGTTTTCAGCAAGCTATCACGAGTGGTGACTCAGTGAAGTGGCAGGAAGCTATGAGATCCGAAATGGAGTCCATGTATACCAACAAAGTATGGACTTTGGACGTTGCGCTTCCTGGGATAAAACCCGTTGGGTGAAAATAGATCTTTAAAAGAAAGATTGGTATTGATGGACAGGCAGAGACCTTTAAAGCAAGGCGACTAGAGAAAGGTTTTCGTCAAAGACCAGGATTGGACTATGATGAAACTTTCTCTCCAGGAGCAATGCTTAAATCCATTAGGATCTTACTTGCTATTGCTGCTCACTATGATTATGAAATCTGGCAGATGGACGTTAAAACTGCATTTCTAAATGGTGATTTAGAAGAGTGCGTTTTTATGGATCAGCTAGAGGGCTTCATTGACAGTGGAAGCAGCGCGAAAGCATGTAGATTGCTTAAATCCATTTATGGATTAAAGCAGGCCTCACGGAGCTGGAACATCTGCTTTGATGATACAATCAAAGAGTTTGATTTTATCAAAAATATAGATGAACCATGCATTTATAATAAGATTGTAAGGAGTACTGTCAAATTTCTCGTATTGTACGTAGATGACATTCTCCTGATAGGAAATGATATTCCTATGCTACAATCGGTCAAACTATTCTTATCACAAAGGTTCTCCATGAAGGACCTGGGTGATGCCTCATGCATTTTGGGCATAAGGATCTATAGAGATAGATCCAAGAGGTTATTGGGATTGTCCCAATCAAGGTACATAGACACCATCCTAAAAAGGTTTAGTATGGAAGATTCCAAGCGTGGTGCCTTGCCTGCTTGTCATGGAATCACTCTCTCCAAGGACTTCTGTCCGAAGACTGATGAAGAGAGAGCTCGCATGAGCGTTATACCCTACGATTCAGCCGTAGGATCTATAATGTATGCGATGTTATCTACTCGTCCTGATGTAGCTTATGCACTAGCTGTAGTAAGCAGGTATCAATCCAACCCAGGGGAGAAACATTGGATAGAAGTGAAGAACATTCTTAAATACTTTCGAAGGACTAAAGAATTGGTCTTGGTGTTTGGTAATGGGGATCTCCAGATGGAGGCCTTTACCGATTCTAGCTTCCAAAGTGATAAGGATGACAACAAATCTATCTCAGGGTTTGTATTTACCCTCAACGGTGGGGCGGTTAGCTGGAAAAGTTCCAAACAGGATACCGTTGCAGACTCTACGATGGAAGCTGAGTATATTGCTGCAAATGATGCTGCCAAGGAAGCCGTCTGGATGAGGAAGTTCATCGCGGAACTAGCAGTAGTTCCAACCATTTTTGATCCAATACCATTGTACTGTGATAATAATGGAGCTATGACGTTACCCAAAGAACCAAGATCCCATCAGAAATCCAAACACATCCTGGCGCGATATCATTTGATCCGGAAGATAGTAGATCGCCAGGAAATCGAGATTCGGAGAGTAGACACAAAGGATAACACAACGGATCCACTCACCAAGGCCCTTCCACAGCCGCAGCATGAGCGACTTTTTGAGATGTTGGGTATGAGATACGCCAATAACTGGCCTTAGTGCAAGTGGGAGATTGTTAGATATATGTATGCCCTAGAGGCCATTATATGTATAGTGGATGCTTGGACATGTATATATGATTTTAGATGACTTTCTCGCTCAACATGATAGTATGCTATCTGGTTTACTTTATATTGCCATGTTGATTTGATCATGCTTTTATTCATTTGCACATGTTGATAAAGCCCTCAGGATATTTTCTTGACTACTATGACTATGATGCGGATCATACTAGTGGGGCATGTGTAGTTTATAAGCATATCCTTAAACTGTTCCTAGTCGTGGGTGTATCGAGATGGGGCATCGATATTCCAGAGTAGACTAGCGTATACTATTCTTGTCCCATATAAAGGGCGATGGATGATCCCGACGAGAGGCGGTGGCCTGTCTCCTAAGTCATTAGTGTCAGTTGGTTCACCTAAGATGTATACATGTGCTCGATGGGTTATGATTACACCGGACGGACTCGCCGGGAACATGCTAGTTGGTATTATACCTATTGTCAGATAGCAGTTCCCAGGTGACATGTGTACATGCTAGTCTATCGACCTGAGGTCGTCATTTGTCTCGTGTGTGTTCCCACTGTGCTTTGATTACTACCCTACCACTTCTTAAAGGAGTCATGCAAACAGGTTTTAGTTGGGTACAGTCCAGAGCACCATGGAGGCAGCGAGCGGATCGTCAGGGGTTTACACTCTCCCGGCATTGGGGGTTGATGTCGCGGTGTGCACGGGTGGCCATCACCAGAAATCTTTGGCCAAGGTAGTCAAGAATTAGTGATCTAGGATAAGTAGTTTCTCAAGTGGTGATGGGTTTCATACCGACACTAAATGTCAAGTTATTAGGGTTCTGACATTATACACCCCTAGACTCGATATGCGATACTAATAGACGAACGGACCGGACTGTACAGATATTGTCACTGTCAGGCTCAGTAGGGGTTTCAGGATGAGTTTGCCTGTCGGCCTCCCTTTTTCTCAATACCTGGGTAGCCGTTACGTACAGCTAGAACCACAGACGTACTTGTGGTTAAACTGTTAGATATATGTATGCCCTAGAGGCCATTATATGTATAGTGGATGCTTGGACATGTATATATGATTTTAGATGATCTTCTCTCTCAACACGATAGTATGCTATCTGGTTTACTTTATCTTGACATGTTGATTTGATCATGCTTTTATTGATTTGCACATGTTGATAAAGCCCTCAGGATATTTGTTTGACTACTGTGACTATGATGCGGATCATACTAATGGGCATGTGTAGTTTATAAGCATATCCTTAAACTGTTCCTAGTCGTGGGTGTATCGAGACGGGGCATCGATATTCCAGAGTAGATTAGCGTATACTATTCTTGTCCCGTTTGATGGGCGATGGATGATCCCATATCCATCTGGTGAGGTGACACCAAAGATTGTATTCGGGTGCTCAGTGGAGACTGGGTACACTGAACGGACTCACAGAGAACTCCTATGTGGTATTATATCTATCGTCGGATAGTAGTTCTCAGGTGACACTGGTACAGGTTAGTCTGTAGACCCAAGATCGTCATAGAGTCTTGTGTGTCTTCCCGCTGTACTGTTAGTTATATGTATGCCCTAGAGGCCATTACTGTACATTGGATGTATATTGTAGTGGATGCTGGTGTTAGGTTTGCATAGCACCCTATAATGAGTTTTGAAGCATCACATGTCTCAAAGTTAGGATTTTGATGGTGCTAAACAAGCATGCAAAGGAATCGATCCTAGAAAATTAGGGTTACGAAACTTAAAGCTAATAAAATTAGGGTTACGAGACTACAACCTTTGTAGCTCCCTTTTGCTGGACTCCTTAGTCTCTTGGGGTTTGGAAGAAGGTCATCTTGAAGTCCTCTCACGTCCACGACGATCCACCCGGAGTTCCCCGTCCAAGCTCGCAACTTCGAGAATCGAGGAGAACACTCTAAACAAGTTGGCTAAACTTGTGTAGAATGATGTTTTGGCTAAGGTTCTCACTTCAAAATCCTATTTTTATGAGTATTTTGCTCTCTTGAAAGAACTAGAAAGCAAAGGATCAAGGTTGATGAAGATGATGGCCTTTTTGTGAAGAAGAGAAAAAGAACCCATGAAAGAAAAATGAAAAATAAGCATATATATATTTTTCATCTTTCATATCCAACCATGGTTAATTCTAAAGATATTATTGAATTGAATTTAAAAGCACAAAAAGAAAATAAACCATGGGTTAAAAAGGTAGGTGAGCATGGTAAGGTTAAGAAGAGTGTAGAAACCTTTTATTATTTAACCCATTTTCATTTCCTTTTTGTTTTAATTCAAAAGCAATAATAATCCATAAAAATAACCATGGTGTGATTCTTATATTGCCACCATTCTCAATGTATAAGCAACCATGATAAAATGATGTATGTATGCATGTGTGCATGCACATCCATATGTGCATGAACAAGAATGAATGCATACATGCATGCATACATCCAAAATAAACAAGATAGGATTTGTAGTTAGAAGGTAATGATAAATCAACACTTGATTTACTAATCCGGTCATATCATATACGACCCGACCATAAGCAAGCCGCCCAATTAATATACGGTATCCCATACGCGCATTTTAATCGGGTCCAAGCGCATATCGCATCCGCGCACCACAACGTTTCGCCAGGACTAGGTAACTCCTTTGTGGGACTCTGAGACTCGTCAATACGCCGGCAGTGGGTGATGATCACATTAAGCACCCCCAAGCCGCAAGCGGTCAGCTAAACGTAACGGCCACCCGGGTATTGAGCGATCAGAAGAAAATAAGCGAACCTGCTACAACTCCTGTCGAGCCAACCGGCGACACTACCGTACAGTCCGTTCTCTTCGTCAGATATGCCACATGTTGAGCCTAGGGATGGTCACGTCGACCTCAATAACTCAATATGTCGTGCCTGTGAATGGTCTATAACAGATCGAGAAACTACTGATAACACTTATCAGCAAATCTCAGCAGCCCTGGCCAGGGACTTACTGATATAACCAGTCGGGCACAGCACAGCATCAACTCCCAATACCGGGAGAGACGAAACCCCTCCTATCGCTCATTGTCTTCGTGTGTCTCGGGATTGTACCCAACGGCCACCTGTTTGCACGACTCGGTAGAGCCGTGGTAGGGTGGGAATCAAAGTACAGTGGGAGAACACACAAGACTCTATTACGATCTGGGGTCTACAGACTAACCTGTACCAGTGTCACCTGAGAACTGCTATCCGACGATAGATATAATTCCATATAGGAGTTCTCGGTGAGTCCGTCCAGTGTACCCAGTCACCACTGAGCACCCGTATATGATCTTGATGTCAAACATCGATGAATGCGGGAACATTCATCGCCCATCGTATGGGTCTAGTATCATATACGCTAGTCTACTCTGGTATATCAATACCCTGTCTCGATATACCTACGACTAGGGACTTTCCAGGATATGCTTATAGATTACAGATGTCCCACTAGTATGATCTCCATCATAATCAGAGTAGTCATGCCGATATCCTCAGGGCTTTATCAGCATGTATGAATGAATAAAAGCATGATCAAATCAACATGTCAGATAAAGAAGAACCAGATAGCATACTATCATGTCGAGCAAGAATGCATACTGAATATATATACATGTACAAATACATCCACTATCATATAATGGCCTCTAGGGCATACATATATCCAACAATCTCCCACTTGCATTAAGGCCAGTTATTGGCGTATCTCATACCCAACATCTC
The DNA here is from genome assembly GCA_030015575.1 of Agapanthus africanus. Classification (NCBI taxonomy): domain Eukaryota; kingdom Viridiplantae; phylum Streptophyta; class Magnoliopsida; order Asparagales; family Amaryllidaceae; genus Agapanthus; species Agapanthus africanus. Next base: position 407,324,602 of record CM057340.1, read on the forward strand.
AAAAAGTCGCTCATGCTGCGGCTTTGGAAGGGCCTTGGTGAATGGATCCACGGTGTTATTCTTTGTGTCTACTCTCCTAATCTCGATGTCGCGGCGATCTACAATCTCCCGGATCAAATGAAAACGCCTCAGGATGTGTCTGGACCGCTGATGGGATCTGGGCTCCTTGGCTAACGCCATAGCCCCATTATTATCACAATACAAAGGTATTGGATCAATAATGGTTGGAATTACTCCTAGCTCCGAGACGAACTTCTTCATCCAGACGTCTTCCTTGGCAGCATCATTTGCAGCAATGTACTCAGCTTCCATCGTAGAGTCTGCAACGGTATCTTGTTTGGAACTCTTCCAACTCACCGCCCCTCCATTGAGGGTAAATACAAACCCAGAGATAGATTTGTTGTCGTCCTTATCGCTCTCGAAGATCGAATCAGTAAAGGCCTCCATTTTGAGATCTCCATTACCATACACCAAGAACAATTCTTTAGTCCTTCGCAAGTACTTAAGAATGTTCTTCACAGCTGTCTAGTGGTTCTCCCCTGGGTTGGATTTGTTGCGCCACGGCAGCACCCCGGCCGTCTATCCGAGGCCAAAATGCGGAATCAAAATTTTTCCTTACTTGGAAACCGGCGCTACCGCGGACAATGAAAACCCGGATCGTTAACCATTAACCTATACTAGCTATCAAGAGAAAGGAAGAGAAGTATACCGAATGATCCGAGTCCTCCGGTCTTCTCCTCGCCGTCCCGATCTCCTGCGGAAACTCCGGTCGTCGCCTCCCCGCCGGAAGGGCACCACATCGCCTGTATCTTTTACGGGCTCCCACCTCAATACCGAGGCAACTCGAGCGCGAAGTAGGCTAGCCGACGCGTCCAAGATTTGCTGTAGAATGTGTAGGGTTGAAGCTATGTCTCATTTGGGTTTGTTGCCATCTGAAGATGATGGAGGAAACAAGATAAGAAAAATGGTGCTTGCATTTTTCTTAACATGAAAAGAGATCAAGAATGCTACTCTCTCAAAATGAAGCTCTCATCTTCTTTTCTCTCAAAAAGGTTCAACCATCTCCTATGAGAAAAATGGTGGAGGAAAAGAATATGAATCCAAAACCTTAGAAGGAAGGTGAGTGTAGGAAAAGGTGGAGGGTAACCACAACCAAACATCATCATAACCAAATCAAATCAACTCCAAATCACTTCTAATCAACAAAAAGCAAGTGATGAGAATGGTATCAAAAGATGCTATCATAATAAATACATTTGCAAGAAAACCCTCCACAAAGTGTTATTTGCAAACTTGCAAATAACACCCTCCATCGGAAAAGTCCGGCCGGGAAAGAACAAAAGAAAAACCGGCCGGAACGGAATGCAAACTGGCAACTCCAGAAATCTAGTCCCGTAATGAATTACAGGAAAACCCCGATACTGTGCATACACACCCGCATCTGTATTCCGTCCGGATACAAATGCAATGAGACAAAATCTACACTGTACTAAACTAGGACCGGCTTAAGCCAAAGCCGGCTAGTAAAATCCGTTCGATCCTGATCCGTGCAATACCGCACATATCAGATCAAACCCTGCCTTATAACTATACGGCCACTAGTACAAACCGTCCGATCCTGATCCGTGCAATACCGCACGTATCTGATCGGACCCTGCCATATCTCCATACGGCCTCTACAGCGTTTCGCCCGAAAGCTTGAGTAACTGAAAGTGTGGTGGACTCTAAAGACTCGTCAATACTATGGCTGTGGATTTAACCATGCAGGGTTCCTAGGCACTCTAGTGAGGTCTCTCAAGCCATCAACCATGGCAATTTTAAAAATTATGGTGCCTACAAACCCTAAACAACGGATCGTATACTAGAAGTCTAGGCGAACAAGAACTAATTAACAGTTAACTATATAAAATACGGAAATACAACCTTTGTAGATCCGGTGCTCCACCTCCATAGCTCCGCAACGAGGTCCTCTCCGCTGTCCAAATCGAATTTGGGCTCTAGGATCGGCTTCGTCGGAGAATGGGCAAGCTAGGTCGTCGATGTCCATGCCGAAGATGATCTACGTCGAGGCATCGATGAATCAAGCTCCACCTTCACCAAACCCTAAAATCTTATGAAGGAAACACACTCTACTACTTGGCAAGAGGTAGAGGATGAAGAAATAGGAAGTGGGTAGACTTTAGAATTGGATTTCTCACTCATATGCATCAATCACCATTGATGGACTTCAAGCTTCTTCACTTGAAGCATGAAGAAGAAGAAGAAAAACATTATGATAAGTTAAAAAGAATAAGAAAAGAAAATCAATTCTTATCATAATATAACCATGGTTATGTGTAGAGATTTAACTAGGGTTAATTCAAATGGTTAGGTTAAGCATGAGATAAGAATGGTGGACAAAGTCAAAGCTTCATGAAACTTCAACTTAAAACAAAAATAGCCACCATCCTTTTCTCTTGCCTTTTATTTTCCAAAAATCAATAAATAAATAAATAAATAAATAGATAAATAAAGGAAAAGAAACCCTAACCATTCTTTTAACCATGGTTTAAATCTTTGCACTTAACCAAGTATATATGTATCATCAAACATGATACATTCAAATGCACAAAATCATATCGCATATGTAATGCGCATATCCGAGTGAGAAAATCCATCTTAAATAAACCGATACTAGTTGATGCAAAGTAATATATCAAATATATAAATATGCATTAAATCATTAAATCAACACTTGATTCAATGATCCGGTCATGCGCACATAACCGACTGGTATCTAATATATCGGCTTATCGAATCAACGCTTGAATCGATAACTAGGTTATATCGCATACAACCATTCAATATATTTATCGCGAGAATAGAATACGGTATCACATACACGTATTATTCTCGGTCCCGCACATATCTCATATGCGCTCCTATTTCGTTTCGCTTGACCCAGGAAACCTCTGTGTAGGACTCTAAAGACTCGTCAATACGCCGGCAGCGGATGATGATCATATCAAACATCCACAAGCCGCAAGCGGTCTGCTAAACGTAACGGCCACCCGGGTATTGAGCGATCTGAAGATCGACGAGCAAGCCCGCTCACACTCCAGTGAATCCGACCAGTAACACTACCGTACAGTCCGGTCTGATCGTCTGATATGTCGCATATCTCGCCTAGGGGTGGTATACGTCAGACCCCAACAGCTCAATAAGTCGTGTCGATATGAGGTCTATAACTGTTCGAGAAACTACTGGTAACACTTACCAGTAAATCTCTGCAACCCTGGCCAGGGATTTCCTGTTATAGCCAATCGAACACAGCGCAACATCAACCCCCATATACCGGGAGAGACGAATCCCCTCCTATCGCTCATTGCCTCCATGTGACTCGGGACTGTACCCAAAAACCACCGTTTTGCACGCCCTCTTGGACGTGGTAAGATGGAAATCAAAGCACAGTGGGAACCACACAAGACTCTATGACGATCTCGGGTCAACAGACTACTCTGTACCAGTGTCACCAGAGAACTGCCATCTGACGTGAGGTATAATACCATCTGGGAGTTCTCGGCGAGTCCGTCCAGTGTACCCAGTCTCTACTGAGCACCCGTATATCTCTTCTGATGTCAAACACCGATGGATATGGGATCATCCATCGCCCATCTGTATGGGTCGAGAAGGTACACGCTAGTCTACTCTGGTATATCGATGCCCCGTCTCGATACACCCACGACTAGGGACTGTCAAGGATGTACTTATGGACTACCATGTCCCCACTAGTATGATCCGCATCATAGTCCAGGTAGTCAAGTACAGATCCTAAGGGCTTTACCAACATGTAACAGAGAGACAATCAGCATACACGTTAAGGTAAAGGTTAACCAGATAGCATACTATCATGTCGAGCAAGAAAGTCCTCCCTATATATGTCCCAGCATCCACTACAATATACATCCTATGTATAGTAATGGCCTCTAGGGCATACATATAACTAACAATCTCCCACTTGCACTAGGGCCATCTGTAGCAGTGGTTTGAAGTATCTCATACTCAACCATCCCATAAAAGTCTCTCTCTGGGAACAGGCCTTTGTGAGTGGATCCGCTGTGTTGTCCTCTGAGTCTACTCTCCAAACCTCGATCACCCTGGAGATCAACTATCTCCATGATCAGGCGATGCTGCCTTAGAATAAGTCTGGATCACTGATGGGACCAGCGTTCCTCGGGATTAGCCACAACTCCATTGTCACACAATGGGAGGAACATAGTTCATCTCATGAACCATTATACATCCAAACAACCACTTTGGTAGCATCTTAAGTAGCGATGTATCCTGCCTTTATCGTCTAGTATGCCACGGTATCTAGCTTGGAACTCTTCCAACATACCGTCCCTTTACTGAGGGTAAAGACAATGCCTGTGACTGACACTCAGTCGTCTTTATCACCCTGGAACAATTCCAGTGATTCTCCTCAGGATCATTTGATACCGTCTCACTACAATTAGTGAGTATCCTAACATCCATTTAGATCTATCTCATAGATCCAAAATCCAGGATTTAATAGGTATCACTTTAATCCTATGTTGAGAATCATAGTGATAAGCGGAGATTGATCGAGCGTAGCATAGGAAACTCCTTCCCTATTAAAAGTATGTCATCCACGTATTCTACGAGGATCACCACCATACTCTCTACTACCTTTTTGTTTATACAAGGTTCATCTACCATTTTGATGATGTCAAACTCTTTGACTGCTTTATCAAAACAGATGTTCCAACTCCGCGATGCCTGCTTTATCCTATAAAGCATCTTGCACACGTTTCCGCTGCTCCCACTGTCTACGAAGCCCTCTGGCTGTGTACTTATAGACACTCTCTTCTAAACATCATTTAGAAAAGCTGTCATGACACCCAACCACCAGATATCATAGTCATGGTATGTAGCCGTGGCAAGTAGGATCTGGATGGACTTAAGCATAGCCACTTGAAAAGGTTTCATCATGATCCACGCCTGGTCATTGACGAAAAGCTTTAACAAGTCTAGCTTTGAAAGTCTCAACTCTTCCATGTACACCAAGTAATCTTCTCAAGATATACTTGCTCCTGATGGGGATTTAACCCTTCAGATCTTGCAGCTAAAGTCCATACTTTGCTGGTGTATAAGGATTCCATCTCAGATCACTAAGCATCCAGCCATTCTTACAGAGTCTTACTCCTGATGGCCAGCTCGAAACTAGTTGGGTCATCATCTCATGATGTAATCCTCGCTCCCACTGTCATAGAGAAACCGAAGTATCTCTCAGGTGGGTGAGGAACCCTACTAGATCGGCGGAGAGGCTGAGGTTCGTTGGTATCTACTGAATCCCTTGGTTCTATCAAATCATCTGCTGTAGTTCGTATAGCTGGAACACTTCCAGTTCTACATAACAGACCTTGCCTCGAGCTTGTCCGGATTTTGCTTTTAGACATAGGCCAGACAACCCTAAATCTTAGCTAACTTAAGAGATGGGCTCTTCTCTTATCATATCACATATGAAGTGGTAGGCAACTGATTTGATTCGAATCCTATTCAATAGGTATGCAGCTTCTCAAGCGCATAACACCCAAAAGGAAACAGGTAACTCAGTAGTACTCATCATAGAGCACACCTTATCACATAGGGTGTGATTGCTCCGCCCCGATATACCATCGTGCTATGGTGTATGCGGAGGAGTAATGCTGAGAGAGAATCTCATTCTCCTTTGGAATAGTCCAGGATTTCCGTGCTCAAGTATCCTCCTCCTTGATCACATCAAAGGACATAATACTTATACCCACATTTTGGTTCTCTACTTCTAACTTATATTCTGTGAATATCTCAAAAGGTTCGGACTCATGTTTCATCAGGAACATATGACTGAATCTTGAGAGATTATCAGAGAACGTAATGAAGTATAAAGAACCAGTCTTGGCATGTGTAGACAGGGGACCTTTCATACATCAACATGTATCATATCCCAAGAGTTTACTAACTCTTTCTCTGTTTCCAATAAACAGAGCTATGGTCATCTTATCTTTGTGACATGATTGGCGAGTTTCACAAGATGTAAATTGAAACTGATTTAAATATGCATCTATATGTAACTCTAGCTAGTCGGGTCACATTGATCTGACCTAGTCTACAATACCTCAAGAAGGATTCGTTCATTTCTGAACTCTTCCTCTTGTGTGTGTTCCATATACTAAGAACTGTAATTTGATTTAGAACATCAATGCTTTTAGATAACGTGCCTGAACCGATCAACTTTTGATATAGGAAATGTTCAAAACATTATCCAACAATACAGAATTATATCCTTTCTTTACTAATAAAGAGATAGATATGATTTTGTATATCAGGTTCGATATCTAACAACATTCGTTCATAATCAATGTATCGGTAATACAGGGTGACAGTGACCAACAGACTTGGCTGCAACACTTGCCCCGTTTTCTGCCTCATGAAACTTATCACCCGTTCTCAGTTCTCTACCTTTCTGTAGCCCTATGTAACAGATTACATATCTGGGATCCTGATCTGGTATCACATACCCAGGACGTAAAGGATACTGAGAAACAGTTCTGTATAATGAACACACCCGAAGATGATGCATCAGCATGCACTCTCTTCGTTTGGGCGGCACGGGAATTCTGGTAATCCCCAATTTCCTGCTCTGTCTTATAACAATTATAAGTTGGAGCGGGACCAACGTTCCCCAGCTCAGTATAACAAGCGGGTTCGGTCAATAATCCGTATTATTATCTTGATTAAGGCGTGATATGGTCGCTACCAGGAGAGAGAGAGAAGAAAACACTCAGCGTGCGCTCTGTCAAGAATAGATTGGTTATTATTTTATTTAATCAGGATGGCTCCCACTGCTTTTTATCAAATCTTCCTTCAAACCCTAAAAGGAAAGACTAGCCGGGATTAATTACACACTACAAGTTCGCCAATCTTTCAGCCAGGCCAGTGTCGGTACTTTGAGGGAGGTCCCCCGTGCTTTCGCACGAACCTAATTAATGTAAACCTCGTTTTCCCAGAGGCGTAACCTCGTTAACACCTTTCTAGACACCTACTTGATCGGCTAATTGTAATGTATAAAACTCTCCCAGGAGTAACACTTACTCGCAGCGGGTATCGGGATCCAACTATCTCATAGAAGGTATGCAATCTCATTGCAAATTTCAACACTTGAAATTCCCGATAATATTTTGCCCCTAGCACCCTATGACCTTGACGGAGGTCAACAAACCATAGGCTACTAGTCAAGTTCAACCCGTCATTTCTTGATCGAATTAAACCCACCCGCACGACCCTTGACGGAGGTCAACAAGGCCGCACGACTACCCTAACTCAATCTGCATCATATGCATAAACAGATAAATACTGGTTAGCTACCGCACACTGTGCCTTGACGGAGGTCAACAAACGCAGCACGAATACTAAACAGCACTTATCTGAAATGACGGAGGGCTACGACAGGTTTTTCTGAAAACCTATTGCGTAATGGACTTGATATCGTTGTAGGATCGAATGAATTTTTGAAATGGAGTGCTTTTGAGGCTTTTCTAGTTTTGCTAAAGGAGTCACTCCCGGTGAAGGGATCGTCGGTCCTTTCCTCGTCGAATGAGGTGCGGGATATATCACATATATCGCTGTGCAAAGCAAAAACACTTAAAAGCAATCAAAAGACAAACCGAGGGTGTAGCATCTGCCAGTTATTGCTAAAGGAGTCACTCCCGGTGAAGGGATCTCGGTCCTTTCCTCATCGAATAAGGTGCAGGATATATCACATATACCTCTGTGCAAAGCAAAAACTGTAGCTACCTGTTTTATTTTGAAATTCGATTCTACAACATCTTAGGTTTCTTTTATTTCATTAATCACATTAATGAAGTCCCATCATTTATGTACCTAAACATCACAGATAGATATGACGTACACTTATGCCATCCGTATTCGCCTCGATGTCCCCTCGTGCACCGTTAGGTTAGGTAACTAACGACAGAGCAGGGCAGGGCTAGCGCGGGTGTAAAACATAAGTAACGTCTATATAATATATCATATATACTATATACTATATCCATCACAGAAACATCACATGATCTCATCACAGATATCGCAGCAGAAGAATCATATGAAATATTGGATATACTAGGATGTCCGTGTTTTCAATACGAGCCAGTATAAAACACGGATTCCACGGTCGTGATGAATAGCCAAACCCACACCCCTAGACCCCTACGAGAGCGGCAAGCAACCCTACCAATTCTGGAGTTAGGAGACCCGGACTCGACTCCTCGAGTTGGTCTCCCACTGGACTCCAGAACCCGGTTACTTGTGCCCTCCTCCTTGGGTCTATCCTAGTGCGGAAAAGTAAATAATATACAACAGGTGACAACTCCCGCAACCTGGAAGCGCCCCAATAAAAGAATATTACATACAAGTTTTTACATGAATGAAAATGAAAAACACTCATCTCACATAAAAACCCCCGGCTATTCAAACACGACGATCCAATATAACATATCCAGCAACACATAACATCAGATGTCATCAACGTAAGTAAATATGCATACCCCAATTGTCGTTGACATATAGCAACGAAACCGGCGATATCACATATTACACTTACGGTCACAGAAAAGAAAGTGTAAAACTACAACAGTTGGAATCCGCAACCACCTCAGACATCACATGCCTGACCAAATGAATACCTTAGACATCGCATGCCTAACAATTATAAACCCCGCATTTTAGTCTCAAAATCGAAAACTCTTTTCAATATCAAGTCGGGGAATTCAACAGGATTCCCGACAGTCTGATCGAATACTCGTCGCAAACTTCAGTAGACGGCTGCACCCCCGATACCGTCGACGAAGTGCACCAAGGCGGAACACCGCTACCGCGAGCACCCGGAGGGATGCTTTCGGCGACGGGGTTCTCCTACAGTCACTTGGTCGGGGCTATGGAGTGAGGCTGTCTATTAAGTTTACCCGGCGAGTATCCGCGTACGCTACGTGATTGCGACGGACTTTTGATCACATCAAAATTCCGTGGCAACCGATCAAGTGAGACTAAACTGCTAGATTTACAACATTCATTCAGTTATCACATAACTTATTGTGAATTCCAATTATTGTATCCCATTCCAGATAAATAGAAAATGTTAAACTTTCCGATCGAACAATCGAACACCCAAGTTTTCCCGAAACAGATCAACACATGAAACAAGTCTAACAACATTCCGTTCGTGCCTCAGTACCAACGATCCAGCCGTAGAAGGGTCAAGCCAACGCCTCACATGTGGCACGCCGTACTGCCCCAAACCCGAAGGTTCAAAGGGCAGTTCAAGACGGTCACATAATCGAGTTAAGGTTTGTGTCTTCTAGAGGGACCATCGCGTTACTTGCACTACTTAGAACGTCGTTAAACTACGGAAAAATCCAACACTTGGAAATTTCCCGACAGGGGAAAAATTGGGTATTTATATCCGGTCGAACTTTTTAACATATTCTAAAATTTATCCGGAAAGTCACACAGACAAAATTTGATATCCCGATCGAAATACCGAATTCCCAAAACAACTCAGAAAAATTCAACTCTGGAATAAATATTAAAAATACCCAGGAATACCAGCACTAATAATTATGAGATACTGTGCAAATAGTACTGAACAACATGTCTGTACCGCCGCGCAACCGCCGCACGAGGCTAGCTCGTGCCGCGGAAGCGCGGCAATATGAAGGAATTATGTGCACGAATTTCACATTATTTCATATATTCACCTGCTGATTTTTCTGAACATTTTTAATGTGGAAAAATACCAGATTTTAAAAATTGGACAGAGAGCAATTTTCCGGGTATGGTTTCGGTTCGATCGGACTTCAATTTCCGTCTGGACTTCGCCTAAGGCTCTAGCTAGGCTCTGATACCACTGCAGGGTTCCTAGGCACTCTAGTGAGGTCTCTCAAGCCATCAACCATGGCAATTTTAAAAATTATGGTGCCTACAAACCCTAAACAACGGATCGTATACTAGAAGTCTAGGCGAACAAGAACTAATTAACAGTTAACTATATAAAATACGGAAATACAACCTTTGTAGATCCGGTGCTCCACCTCCATAGCTCCGCAACGAGGTCCTCTCCGCTGTCCAAATCGAATCTGGGCTCTAGGATCGGCTTCGTCGGAGAATGGGCAAGCTAGGTCGTCGATGTCCATGCCGAAGATGATCTACGTCGAGGCATCGATGAATCAAGCTCCACCTTCACCAAACCCTAAAATCTTGTGAAGGAAACACACTCTACTACTTGGCAAGAGGTAGAGGATGAAGAAATAGGAAGTGGGTAGACTTTAGAATTGGATTTCTCACTCATATGCATCAATCACCATTGATGGACTTCAAGCTTCTTCACTTGAAGCATGAAGAAGAAGAAGAAAAACATTATGATAAGTTAAAAAGAATAAGAAAAGAAAATCAATTCTTATCATAATATAACCATGGTTATGTGTAGAGATTTAACTAGGGTTAATTCAAATGGTTAGGTTAAGCATGAGATAAGAATGGTGGACAAAGTCAAAGCTTCATGAAACTTCAACTTAAAACAAAAATAGCCACCATCCTTTTCTCTTGCCTTTTATTTTCCAAAAATCAATAAATAAATAAATAAATAAATAGATAAATAAAGGAAAAGAAACCCTAACCATTCTTTTAACCATGGTTTAAATCTTTGCACTTAACCAAGTATATATGTATCATCAAACATGATACATTCAAATGCACAAAATCATATCGCATATGTAATGCGCATATCCGAGTGAGAAAATCCATCTTAAGTAAACCGATACTAGTTGATGCAAAGTAATATATCAAATATATAAATATGCATTAAATCATTAAATCAACACTTGATTCAATGATCCGGTCATGCGCACATAACCGACTGGTATCTTATATATCGGCTTATCGAATCAACGCTTGAATCGATAACTAGGTTATATCGCATACAACCATTCGATATATTTATCGCGAGAATAGAATACGGTATCACATACACGCATTATTCTCGGTCTCGCACATATCTCATATGCGCTCCTATTTCGTTTCGCTTGACCCAGGAAACCTCTGTGTAGGACTCTAAAGACTCGTCAATACGCCGGCAGCGGATGATGATCATATCAAACATCCACAAGCCGCAAGCGGTCTGCTAAACGTAACGGCCACCCGGGTATTGAGCGATCTGAAGATCGACGAGCAAGCCCGCTCACACTCCAGTGAATCCGACCAGTAACACTACCGTACAGTCCGGTCTGATCGTCTGATATGTCGCATATCTCGCCTAGGGGTGGTATACGTCAGACCCCAATAGCTCAATAAGTCGTGTCGATATGAGGTCTATAACTGTTCGAGAAACTACTGGTAACACTTACCAGTAAATCTCTGCAACCCTGGCCAGGGATTTCCTGTTATAGCCAATCGAACACAGCGCAACATCAACCCCCATATACCGGGAGAGACAAATCCCCTCCTATCGCTCATTGCCTCCATGTGACTCGGGACTGTACCCAAAAACCACCGTTTTGCACGCCCTCTTGGACGTGGTAAGATGGAAATCAAAGCACCGTGGGAACCACACAAGACTCTATGACGATCTCGGGTCAACAGACTACTCTGTACCAGTGTCACCAGAGAACTGCCATCTGACGTGAGGTATAATACCATCTGGGAGTTCTCGGCGAGTCCGTCCAGTGTACCCAGTCTCTACTGAGCACCCGTATATCTCCTCTGATGTCAAACACCGATGGATATGGGATCATCCATCGCCCATCTGTATGGGTCGAGAAGGTACACGCTAGTCTACTCTGGTATATCGATGCCCCGTCTCGATACACCCACGACTAGGGACTGTCAAGGATGTACTTATGGACTACCATGTCCCCACTAGTATGATCCGCATCATAGTCCAGGTAGTCAAGTACAGATCCTAAGGGCTTTACCAACATGTAATAGAGAGACAATCAGCATACACGTTAAGGTAAAGGTTAACCAGATAGCATACTATCATGTCGAGCAAGAAAGTCCTCCCTATATATGTCCCAGCATCCACTACAATATACATCCTATGTATAGTAATGGCCTCTAGGGCATACATATAACTAACAAACCATAAGCACGTCAGAGGTATATGCCAATACGTGACGGGCCACCAGCTATTGACCAAAAGGGACGTCGATGAGCGAACTCATCCTGACACCCTACTGAGCCTGACAGTGACAATATCCGTACAGTCCGGTCCGTTCGTCTATGAGTATCGCATGGCGGGCCTAGGGGGTTGGTAAAAGTCAGACCCCCAAAGGCGGTACAAGTCGTGTCGGAATGTAGCCCAGAACGCCCTGAGATACTACTGGAATACCTACCAGTAAATCTCCTGCCTCGGCCGAGGGCTTTGCGTAATGGCTCTCCTAGACACAGCGCGACCTCACCCCCAATACCGGGAGAGACGAACCCCTGCAGATCCGCTCACTGCCTCCATGTGGCTCGGGACTGTACCCAACTAAAACCTGTTTGCACGACTCCTTTGAGCCGTGGTAGGGTAGTAATCAAAGCACAGTGGGAACTCACACGAGACAAATGACGATCTCAGGTCGATGAACTAACCTGTACACATGTCACCTGGGAACTGCTATCTGACGTCTGGTATAATCCCAACTAGCAGGTTCCCGGCGAGTCCTGTCCGGTGTACTCATAACCCATTGAGCACCTGTATACATCTTAGGTGAACCAACTGACACCAGTGGCTTGTGAGACCGGCCACCGCCCCTCGTCGGGGTCTCGACTGTATACACTAGTCTACTAATGGAGTATCGATGCCCAGTCTCGAAACTCCCACGACTAGGGACCTTTTAAGGATGTGCTTATAGACCCCAGCTCCCACGTATATGATCGCCATCATACTGCTGGCAGTCAAACAAGAATCCTAGGGGTTCTATCAGCGTGTAATAGCGACCTGTAAGGTCACCTGAAGCAGTACACGATGATAAAGGTAAACCAGATAGCATACTATCATCTCGAGTAAGACTGTTCTACCGGGATAGGTCCTCCCTCAATCATTGCAATCACGTGCCTGTGATCCAATAATTGACTCTGAGGGCACTATCTCCAACAATCTCCCACTTGCACTCAAGGCTAATTATTGCGATGTCGCATACTCACAGCCCGTGTGATACCGAACACCCAACTCCTCTACTAGTCAGTCTCACAAAGCTGGTTTCCGAGACTATTGCGTTCGAGGAATAGCCTCAGTGAGTGGATCCGCTGTGATGTTTCTTTCTATGTCTCTCTATATCTCAAGTTCGCGGAGAAAGCCATCTCCCGAAATGAGCAATACCTGTCTTGGAATGTCTGGATGTCTGATGGGACCTAGTTCATAAATGAACTCCAAATCCAAACTTCTTAGACTGTATCGTCAACTGAACTTAATCAGTATCCTGCGCCATGCCTTCCCTCAGTATCCACCTGGACCACATGTCCAATATACTGCCCCTCGTCATAGGGAAAACTATAACTCTGACAGCCACTCTGCCATCCAGGTCACCTTGGAAGCCTGTAATGATAACCGTCTCCTAAAGGAGGCTGCCGTTATCATATCCCTAGAACATCAACTTATGTTCTAAAACTGCTTCCGACTGTTTCTCCAGGATTGGATCAATATCAACTTATTGCATCTAGTGCAAGAACAACATCTGGTGTGGTACTTGACATCTCATGATTGACTCAATTGCCTAAGCAAGTGATCTGCCAATCATGCACATCCCTCTCTACTTTAGTCTATAAGACACCTTTAGAGAGGGTGACTCCATTACCTGCAGGTACACTACCGTGCCAGGAATCGTCCATTCTAAATACTCATAGAATGCTGTCAAGGTACCCAGATTGGGAAACTACCCAAATCTAGATCTAAAACCATAGATCTAGTAACCAGAATGTCTGACGTAATGTCCAAATCCCATACGGAGAAAACACTGTGTGACGACCAAAGTATAACCGATCGTAGTATAGGAGTTTCTTTTTCTACTATGTGTATGTCATCCAAATACCAGGATATCACACTCTACTACCTTCTCAACAGATCCATCCCCTATTCGGATGAAGTCAAACCTATGACTGTCACGTCAGAAATAGATGATCTAACTCCGCTATATCTGCTTTAGTCTATAAATAGACATAAGATACCTTTCCACCGATGCTTCCGCTGCTCCCACTGACTACGACAACCCTCTGGCAGAGTCATATAGACGTACACTTCTAAAACTAGTTTAGAACGACGCTATACTCATCCTCCCACCGGGTCTCGCAGCCTGGAACAACAACAATGGTAATTGTGGGTAAACAAGAACTTCCCTGTCACCGTCCTTGAGGCTACCGTAGTACCTCTCGGGTGCCTGAAGTTACCCACCTTATCTGCGGAGTGGCCAATGGAATGTCAATCCAGATTGAATCTTTAGGTTCCTTATCAAATCTTCAGTAATCGTTTGTGGTTCTGGAATCACTTCCAGTTCTACCATACTCCCACTACTTTTTCTGAAAAAAATCCATTTTTAATAAAACTGTGGCGAGTCTTAGAACAATATCACGATTGATCTTTCTTATGGTAGAAAATTAACCCTCGTCATAGCCTGGGTCAACCCACAAACAGCCATTACAGAAACGTGCCTTGAGTTGTCTAGTGTCTGGTTTTAATCATAAGCCGGACAACTCCCCGTACCTTAACATCGTTAAGATATTAACTGTTCTATATCCAATATAGAACCAGAGGCACTGATTTAAATGAACCAGATTCAAATCATGCAACTATCTCCAGTGCATGTCAACTAAATGGAAGGAGGCCGATCAGCGTTACTCAACTTAGGAATGCTTCCAATTATGAGTAACCTGAAAGAGAAGCAATTTCTCTTTATCATTACTATCAACTGAACACCATACATAAGTATCTACATCTTCGATCACTTTGAAGAATCCCGATACTTGCTACACCTGGTTCTCTACTCTATTCAAATACCTATAACTCCTCAAAACTTAGACCCTGTGTTTCTACGAAACACATGTCTAAGAACTAGAAAAGTTAAAAGTAAACAGAATATAGTATGAGGACCAAACCCCTCTGTCCTAATGGACACTGGACAACATACAATACTCTGTATAAGTCCGCTGAGTCTAACAACTCTTTCACTGTGTGTCGTAGGTTGAAAACTGTACTTATGTTTAAGAAGAATTACACCGCTGTTTAATACTCCTTACCTAACCATCCACTGATATAGGTAAATGTCATCGACATAATATCAAAAGGTATATCTCACTCTATCAAAATAGACGTACAGATATATCAATTTGAAATTGGTGCACAACAGCGGATATTCAAAACCAAATATTTGCCGACCGGCAAACAGCCCAGATGATCTTCTCAAATATCACCGATTACAACGAATCCCGATATAATGAGGATGATCACCCTATTCCCAATGACTTACTCCCACTCATCATCGGTAAAACCATACAGATGTGAGAATCAAACCTGGTAAATACATACCCTGGAGCAAGTGTCCAATCGGGAAATCAGTTTTCTTTTAACAGTACACAGCTGAACTGAAACATTGAAATGTTTCGATGGGGTATCCTGGTATTCCTAGTAATGCCTCTACCATTATCCAGATTCATAACTATAACCGTATAATTCTTTGCCACCTCTCCAAATCCCTTTATATGTCTTTAGTCATTACCTTCTGCACACCCCTTAGGCCAAATGGTTTTCTTCCTTCCCTACCGTTCGGCACCAGCCTATGGTTTGGAAGAAGACTATCCAATAAGCATAATGGGTGTACTGTCCTAGTCCTAGGAGCACTCGCAATGCGAGAGAAGGTGAAGATAAAAGACAACCGAATAAACTGTATTCCTATTTCTCCTGGACCAGAATCCATCCCCGAACTGGAACAAGTTCCTTTCGAGTTCGTATATAACCATACGATGGAGTATCCAATAAACTGTGGATCTTCGTAGTGATACGGAGTGTCCTGGAGAAATACAAAGATGATTTAGGATTGGCGAAGAAATTCTTGGTTTGATCGTGAATAGCAGTCACAATTTACTTTGCCCTCTTACTAATCCCTTGCTTTGTCTTAACTTAATACCTTCTGCACACCATCGTTATGCTAATTGGTTTTCTTCATTCCCTACCGGTCGGCACCAGCCTAAGGTTTGGAAGAAGACTATCCAATTTGCGTAATAGGTGTACTATCTCCTAAACCAAGGAGTACTCACAATGAGAGAAGGTGAAAAGAAAAGACAACTGAATAATCCTATTCGTTTTCTCCAGAACCAGAAACCATCCTCGAAGTCCTTCGAGTTCGTATATAACCATACGATGGTTTTGTCCAATGGAAGTGGACGTTCGAAGTAATACGGGGTGTCCTGGAGAAAAGGGTAAAAGTAGGAGTGGCAATGAGGTTTGCAACTCTGACAATCCAAAAGCCAGTGTTAAGAAGGTTCGGTCAACTTGGTCACTGAGTCATAGTCAAGGGTCGGGTCAATGGTCGCTGCCAAAGAGAGAGAGAAAAGAAACACTCAGCGTGCACTCTAACCTAGATCAGAATGGTTATCACTTTATCTAATCTGGAAACCTCCCACTGTACCTCAAATTCTCCTCCAAACCTGAAAGAAGAATTAGTCGGGATCAGCCGAGGAGTAAACCAACTCATCAGTGGGAATCGGGATCCAACTATCATCGCATGATAACTTGACGGAATCCACTCAAGTCACCACACTCCAGAAGGTATGCGCATATCTGGCAAGTTTCAGTTCTTTTGAAACTCCCGATGTGGGTTTTTACCCCTAGGACCCAAGTGACCTTGACAATGCCAATAAATCAAAGAGTCCTAGTCAAGTTCTACCCGTCATTATCTTGATTGCGTTAAACCCACCCGTACGAGTCCTTGACAATGCCAACAAGACCGTACGACTGTCCTAACCAATCCACTTATCCATGTGACAGAAAAGCATTACATAGCTACCGAACACTACGCCACGGCAATGCACGACAAACGCAGCACGAATACTAAGTAATACTAATCTGAAATGACGGAGGGCTACGACTGGTTTTTGGCGAAAAACCTTTAACGTAATGAACTTGATATCGTTGAAGGAACTGGATAACCTTTTTAGAAAATATAATGACGAAAACCTTGACTAAAGAGGTCACTCCCGGTGAAGGGATCTCGGCTCTTTCCCCGTAGAATGAGGTGCAGGATATTCCAACTGAATACCACGATGCAAAGCAAAAGTAATCGGCTATAGTGAAGTTAATGCCCTGACGCAAACTTCTGTCCAAGGGGTCACTCCCGGTGAAGGGATCTCGGCCCTTGCCTCGTCGACTGAGGAGCAGGATATTCCAAATGAATACCACGATGCAAAACAAAAGTGAACGTCCTTGCAATAACAGCTTTTTTTGAAAAGTGTTCCAACAACATCAGAATAGGTTTGTATATCTTGCATTGATCCGAATCAATGCAGTCCCATCAATTGATCACACCACAAAGAACGAAAATATACTGATGTACGTATATGCCATCCGCATTCGCCACTGGGTCCCGTCATCACCCGCTAGGTTAGCTAACTAACGGCAGAGCAGGGACTGGACTAGCGCGGATGAAAAACATATACAACATCTACTAATATATATATACCAATATATTATATTTCGCTCAAGGCGTGGAAAAATGCAACATCACAGAAATGTACAGCATCACAGAACAATACAGATATCTGGAAGCCCCGGGTTTCACAGAGCCGCTGCTGAAACCCGACGTTCCCCTGGTCGTGTGGATAGCCTGGGCAATGAAATCCTAGACCCCTACGGACGCGGCAAGTCATCCGCCAAAACCTGAAGCGAGGCAGCCCCCTTCAGCACCGTGAATGGACCACCCAGCACTTCACGGAATCCGGTAACTTGGGCACCCCTCCTGGGTCAACCTGTACCCTCTATGAGTGCGGCGAATAGCCCGCCAATTCCAGACTGAAGCCCCTTCCGTCTCAATGCCCTGAGATGCGGGCCCGTTGCCTTCTAGAACCCGGCTATCCGTGCATCCCTCCGCGGGGTAACCCTAGTACAGAAAGTAAAATATACATACAACGGGTACATCGACCGCAACCAGGTCGTGCCCCAAAAGAATAATACAAACAGGCAGTGACGGCAGTCCACATGTCGGACGCTTGCCCCGCAATATCAAATGTACACAATACAACAGAAACTGTACTAGCATTGCATCCAGGCTATCCCCCACGACCGATCCGCAACATCACAGCAAAACACAGAACATCAACGTGAAAATCACGTTCGCAAATCCGTCTAACCGGGCTATAGCAGTTAGACATGATTTACCGATCAAGTGATATTCACGGTCGCAGATATAATGTAAATACTGTGAAATAATGTGTTTAAAATATCCGATCGATCAAAAATTAACAAGTGGGCCCCCAAAGCAATACTGTAGCACTCACAGAAATTCTGGGCCCAATATTAATATCCCAAAAGCCCTATTTTCAGCCCAGAAAGCAACTGAAGAAAAACGACCAAGTGACCTGACCATAGTGCGGCGGAACCGCGGCCCAAAGGGGGTTTTGGCCGCGATTCAGCGCTCCAACTAGGGAATCACTCTGTCGTTTTCCTACAGCAGCCTTATATTTTCCAGTACATCATTTTTCTGCAACCTGAAAAATTTTTATACACCAAAAAGTTTCAACAGAAAACTGATGTGAACAAAAATGAGGTTTTTGGAAATTTGGTCCATCGGATAAGCAAAACGCATTAGAACAAGCTAGGCAAGGTTAATGGCGTGGCTCTGATACCATGTTGCGCCACGGCAGCACCCCGGCCGTCTATCCGAGGCCAAAATGCGGAATCAAAATTTTTCCTTACTTGGAAACCGGCGCTACCACGGACAATGAAAACCCGGATCGTTAACCATTAACCTATACTAGCTATCAAGAGAAAGGAAGAGAAGTATACCGAATGATCCGAGTCCTCCAGTCTTCTCCTCGCCGTCCCGATCTCCTGCGGAAACTCCGGTCGTCGCCTCCCCGCCGGAAGGGCACCACATCGCCTGTATCTTTTACGTACTCCCACCTCAATACCGAGGCAACTCGGGCGCGAAGTAGGCTAGCCGACGCGTCCAAGATTTGCTGTAGAATGTGTAGGGTTGAAGCTATGTCTCATTTGGGTTTGTTGCCATTTGAAGATGATGGAGGAAACAAGATAAGAAAAATGGTGCTTGCATTTTTCTTAACATGAAAAGAGATCAAGAATGCTACTCTCTCAAAATGAAGCTCTCATCTTCTTTTCTCTCAAAAAGGTTCAACCATCTCCTATGAGAAAAATGGTGGAGGAAAAGAATATGAATCCAAAACCTTAGAAGGAAGGTGAGTGTAGGAAAAGGTGGAGGGTAACCACAACCAAACATCATCATAACCAAATCAAATCAACTCCAAATCACTTCTAATCAACAAAAAGCAAGTGATGAGAATGGTATCAAAAGATGCTATCATAATAAATACATTTGCAAGAAAACCCTCCACAAAGTGTTATTTGCAAACTTGCAAATAACACCCTCCATCGGAAAAGTCCGGCCGGGAAAGAACAAAAGAAAAACCGGCCGGAACGGAATGCAAACTGGCAACTCCAGAAAACTGGTCCCGTAATGAATTACAGGAAAACCCCGATACTGTGCATACACACCCGCATCTGTATTCCGTCCGGATACAAATGCAATGAGACAAAATCTACACTGTACTAAACTAGGACCGGCTTAAGCCAAAGCCGGCTAGTAAAATCCGTTCGATCCTGATCCGTGCAATACCGCACGTATCAGATCAAACCCTGCCATATAACTATACGGCCACTAGTACAAACCGTCCGATCCTGATCCGTGCAATACCGCACGTATCTGATCGGACCCTGCCATATCTCCATACGGCCTCTACAGCGTTTCGCCCGAAAGCTTGAGTAACTGAAAGTGTGGTGGACTCTAAAGACTCGTCAATACTATGGCTGTGGATTTAACCACAAGCACGTCAGAGGTATAAGCCAATACGTGACGGGCCACCAGCTATTGACCAAAAGGGACGTCGATGAGCGAACTCATCCTGACACCCTACTGAGCCTGACAGTGACAATATCCGTACAGTCCGGTCCGTTCGTCTATGAGTATCGCATGGCGGGCCTAGGGGGTTGGTAAAAGTCAGACCCCCAAAGGCGGTACAAGTCGTGTCGGAGTGTAGCCCAGAACGCCCTGAGATACTACTGGAATACCTACCAGTAAATCTCCTGCCTCGGCCGAGGGCTTTGCGTAATGGCTCTCCTAGACACAGTGCGACCTCACCCCCAATACCGGGAGAGACGAACCCCTGCAGATCCGCTCACTGCCTCCATGTGGCTCGGGACTGTACCCAACTAAAACCTGTTTGCACGACTCCTTTGAACCGTGGTAGGGTAGTAATCAAAGCACAGTGGGAACTCACACGAGACAAATGACGATCTCAGGTCGATGAACTAACCTGTAGACATGTCACCTGGGAACTGCTATCTGACGTCTGGTATAATCCCAACTAGAAGGTTCCCGGCGAGTCCTGTCCGGTGTACTCAAAACCCAATGAGCACCTGTATACATCTTAGGTGAACCAACTGACACCAGTGTCTTGTGAGACCGGCCACCGCCCCTCGTCGGGGTCTCGACTGTATACACTAGTCTACTAATGGAGTATCGATGCCCAGTCTCGAAACTCCCACGACTAGGGACCTTTTAAGGATGTGCTTATAGACCCCAGCTCCCACGTATATGATCGCCATCATACTGCTGGCAGTCAAACAAGAATGCTAGGGGTTCTATCAGCGTGTAATAGCGACCTGTAAGGTCACCTGAAGCAGTACACGATGATAAAGGTAAACCAGATAGCATACTATCATCTTGAGTAAGACTGTTCTACCGGGATAGGTCCTCCCTCAATCATTGCAATCACGTGCCTGTGATCCAATAATTGACTCTGAGGGCACTATCTCCAACAGGATTGATACCTGCTTACAATACTAAGTGCATAAGCTACATCTGGGCGTGTACATAACATCGCATACATTATAGATCCTACTGCCAAAGCATAGGGTATAGCGCTCATGCGAGCTCTCTCTTCATCGGTCTTTGGACAAGAATCCTTGGAGAGAGTGACCCCATGGCAAGCGGGTAAGGCACCCCGCTTGGAGTCTTCCATACTAAACCTTTTTAGGATGGTGTCAATGTACCTGGTTTAGGACAATCCCAATAACTTTTTGGATCTATCCCTATAGATCCTTATGCCTAGGATGTATGTGGCATCACCCAGGTCCTTTATGGAGAACCTTAGTGATAAGAAAGATTTGACCGACTGTAGCATAGGAATATCATTTCCTATCAGAAGAATGTCATCCACTTACAATACGAGGAATGTGACAGCTCTTCCTACAGCCTTCTTATAAACACAAGGTCCATCTGGATTTTTGATGAAATCAAACTCTTTGATGACATCATCGAAACAGATGTTCCAACTCCGAGATGCCTGCTTTAACCCATATATGGATTTAAGCAATCTACATGCTTTCCCGCTGCTCCCACTGTCAATGAAGCCCTCTGGCTGATCCATATAAACGCATTCTTCTAAATCTCCATTTAAAAATGCTGTTTTAACGTCCATCTGCCAGATTTCATAATCGTAGTGAGCAGCAATAGCAAGTAGGATCCGAATGGATTTAATCATGGCTACGGGCGAAAAAGTTTCGTCATAGTCCAAACCTGGTCTTTGACGAAAACCTTTCGCCACAAGTCTTGCCTTATAGGTTTCTACCTGCCCATCTACACCAATCTTTCTTTTAAAGATCCATTTGCACCCCACAGGTTTTACCCCAGGAGGTACAACGTCCAAAGTCCATACTTTGTTGGTGTACATAGACTCCATTTCGGATCTCATGGCATCTAGCCACTTCACAGAGTCTCTACTCGTGATAGCTTGCTGAAAACTGGTAGGATCATCATCATCAATGATAAAGTCTTCTCTGTCACCATCAATGAGGAAACTGTAGTACCTCTCCGGTGGGCGAGAAGTCCTACCAGACCTACGGAGTGGCCGAGGTTCTTCAGTTTCTGTTGCAACAGCCGGTTCAACCAAATCGTCATTTGTAGTTTGTGTCTCTAGAACCTCTTCTAGATCCACCACCTTGCCATCATCTTTATCTGTGAAAAACTCTTTTTCCAAGAATGTGGCGTATTGAGAAACAAACACCTTTTGTTCCTCTTTGTGGTAGAATAGATATCCATAAGAATTCTTTGGATATCCCACAAAGTTACACATGACTGACCGTGTCTCTAGTTTGTCCGGATTATGCTTTTTAACATAGGCCGGGCAACCCCAAATCTTAATTCTCTTAAGAGATGGTCTCTTCCCATGCCATATCTTATATGGCGTGGTAGACACGGCTTTGGTTGGAACCCTGTTTAGCAGAAACGCTGCAGTCTCCAATGCATGCCCCCAAAACGAGACTGGTAACTCAGCGTCACTCATCATGGACCGGACCATATCTAATAGGGTCCTATTCCGTCGTTCTGACACACCGTTGTGCTGTGGTGTGTAAGGTGGAGTGAACTGAGAGAGAATCCCATTCTCTTTTAGGAAGTTTGCAAATTCTGTACTGAGATACTCACCACCTCGATCTGATCGAAGCATCTTGATACTCAAGTTGATTTGTTTTTCTACTTCTTGTTTATATTCAATGAATTTCTTGAAAGCTTCGGACTTGTGCTTTAATAAAAATACATGACCGAATCTTGAGAAATCGTCAGTGAATGTAATGAAGTATGAAAAACCGCCTCTAGCCTGTGTAGACATTGGCCCACATACATCACTATGTATGAGGCCTAGGAGCTGAGTAGCTGTAGGGTTCCTAGGCACACTATAGAGGTCTCACAAGGCATCAACCATGCCAATTTAAAATTTTATGGGTGCCGAGAAACCCTAATACGGATCGTAGACTAGATGTTTAGGCGAAAAACGAAACTAGTTAACACTTTAACTAATGGAGAGAGACTACAACCTTTGTAGATCCTGTTCTCCACTTCCTTAGCTCCACGTACGCGTCCTCTCGCTGTCTATCTCGAATCCCGAACTCAAACGTCGGCTTCATCGGAGAATTGGGCGGACTAGGTCGTCGGCTTCGTGCCGAAGATGATCTACGTCGAGGTTTCACAAGTTCAAGCTCCGACTTCACCAAGTTGTGAAACTTGTGAAGAAAACACCCAAAACAACTTGGCAAGAGGTAGAGGGTGAAGAAATAGGAGGTGAGTTCACTTTAGAATTGGATTTCTCACTTTAGATCTCAAGTTTCCATTGATGGCATCAAGTTTTCTATCTTGAAGAAGAAGATGAAGAAGAAGAAAGAATATAATAAGTGCTTTTTTAAAATGAAAAGAAAAACCAAACTTATCATAATGTGAACCATAGTTAAGTGTAGAGAATTGACTAAGGTTAGAAGAATGGTTAGGGTTTAGTGTGAAGACAAAATGGTCACAAAGTCAAAGCTTCATGAAGCTTCAACAATGTTCAAGAATGAAAGCAACCATTTTGTATTCTTATCCCATTCTTTTTCCAAAAATGAATAAATAAAAGAATGGATAAATAAAAACCCTAATCACTTTCTTAACCTAGGTTTAATTCTATACACTTAACCAAATGAGCAAGCATCATCAAACATGATACAAACATGTGCACAAAAGTATATCACATATACAATTTGCACATCAAGTGAGAAAATCCATTTAAATTGAACCAATACTAGTTAATGCAAAGTAATATATCAAATATATAATTATACATTAAATCATTAAATCAACACTTGATTTAACGATCCGGTCATATCGCATATAACCGACTAGTATCCTATGTATCGGCTTATCGAATCAATCCTTGATTCGATATCTAGGTTATATCGAATATAACCAATCGATACATTCATCGCAAGAATTAAATACGGTATCGCATACACGCATTATTCTCGGTCCTGCACATATCTCATATGCGCTCCTATTTCGTTTCGCTTGAACCAGGAAACCTCTGTGTAGGACTCTAAAGACTCGTCAATACGCCGGTAGCAGATGATGATCATATCAAGCAACCACAAGCCGCAAGCGGTCTGCTAAACATAACGGCCATCCAGGTATTGAGCGATCTGAAGATCGACGAGCTAGCCCGCTCACACTCCTGTGAATCTAACCAGTAACACTTACCGTACAGTCCGGTCTGTTCGTCTGATATGTCGCATATCAAGTCTAGGGATGGTAAACGTCAGACCCCAATAACCGATAAGTCGTGCCGATGTGAGGCTCATAACGGGTCGAGAAACTACTGGTAACACTTACCAGCAAATCTCTGATCATCCCGGGCCAGGGACTTCCCGGTTACGGCCAATCAAGCACAGTGCAACATCAACCCCCAATACCGGGAGAGACGACACCCCTCCTATCGCTCATTGCCTCCATGTGACTCGGGACTGTACCCAAAGACCACCATTTTGCACACCCTCATGGACGTGGTATGGTGGAGATCAAAGCACAGTGGGAATCACACAAGACTCTATGACGATCTCGGGTCTACAGACTAACCTGCACAAGTGTCACCTGAGAACTGCCATCTGACGTGAGGTATAATACCATCTGGGAGTTCTCGGTGAGTCCATCCAGTGTTCCCAGTCTCCACTGAGCACCCGTATACGATCTCTGATGTCAAACACCAATGGATATGGGATCATCCATCGCCCATCTCATGGGTCGAGAAGCGCATACGCTAGTCTACACAGGTATATCGATGCCCCGTCTCGATACACCCACGACTAGGGACCTTGAAGGATGTATCTTTGGACTACCATGTCCCCACTAGTATGATCTGCATCATAGTCCTGGTAGTCAAGTACACATCCTAAGGGCTTTACCAACATGTAACTATAAGACAGTATAAAGAGACTAGTATACATGTTAAGATAAAGAGTAACCAGATAGCATACTATCATATCGAGTAAGAAAGTCATCTCTATATATGTCCAAGCATCCAATATAATATACATCATCTGTACAATACTAGCCTCTAGGGCATACATACAACTAACAATCTCCCACTTGCACTAGGGCCAGCTGCTGTAGTATCGCATACCGAGCATCCCGAAGAGTCTCTCAAACTGTATCTGGGGAATGGCCTTCGTGAGTGGATCCGCCGTGTTGTTCTTCGTGTCAACCCTCCTGACCTCGATCTCCCGGTGATCAACTATCTCCCGGATCAGGTGATACCGCCTCAGAATATGCCTGGATCGCTGATGGGACCTGGGTTCCTTGGCCAAAGCCATCGCTCCATTGTTATCGCAATACAAAGGTATTGGATGCTCAATGGATGGAACCACTACAAGTTCAGTAATGAACTTCTTGATCCAGACAGCCTCTTTAGCAGCATCGTTGGCAGCGATGTATTCAGCCTCCATCGTCGAGTCTGCCACGGTTTCCTGCTTGGAACTCTTCCAGCTAACCGCCCCTCCATAAAGGGTAAAGACAAAACCCGACTGCGACTTAGAGTCGTCCTTATCACTCTAGAAGCTCGAATCGGTAAAGGACTCCACTTGGAGTTCTCCGTTACCATACACCAAGAGCATCTCTTTAGTCCTTCGTAAGTACTTGAGAATGCTCTTCACAGCTGTCCAGTGACTCTCTCCAGGATCAGCTTGATACCTGCTCACTACACTTAGTGAGTATGCAACATCGGGTCTGGTACATAGCATGGCATACATGATAGAGCCTACAGCTGAAGCATAGGGTATCCCTTGCATGCGAGCTCTCTCCAAATCAGTCTTGGGAGACATCTCTTTGGAGAGAGTGACTCCAGAGATCGTGGGCAAGTTCCAACACTTGGATTCTTCCATACTAAACCTCTTTAGTATGGTGTCAATGTACCTGGATTGGGACAATCCCAAAATCCGTTTGGATCTATCTCTATAGATCCTGATTCCCAATATGCAGGAGGCATCACCAAGATCTTTCATCGAGAATCTTTGTGATAAGAAGAGCTTGACCGATTGCAGCATAGGAATATCATTTCCTATCAAGAGTATGTCGTCCACGTACAATACGAGGAAGACAACCTTACTCTCTGCCACCTTCTTGTAAATACAAGGTCCATCTGGGTTTTTGACGAAATCAAACTCTTTGATAACGATGTCAAAGGAGATGTTCTAACTCCGCGATGCTTGCTTTAATCCATAAATGGATTTAAGCAGCTTGCACACCTTCCTGCTGCTCCCACTGTCTATGAAGCCCTCTGGCTGAGTCATGTACACGCACTCTTCTAAATCACCATTTAGAAAGGCGGTCTTAACATCCATTTGCCAGATTTCGTAGTCATGATACGCAGCGATGGCAAGCATGATCCGGATGGATTTAAGCATAGCCACTGGAGAAAAGGTCTCGTCATAGTCCACACCTGGTCTTTGACGAAAACCCTTTGATACAAGTCTAGCTTTGAAAGTCTCCACTTTTCCATCTACACCAAGTTTCTTCTTGAAGATCCACTTGCTCCCAATGGGTTTTACCCCTTCAGGAGCAACGTCCAAAGTCCATACTTTGTTGGTGTACATGGATTCCATCTCGGACCGCATAGCATCCAGCCATTTCACTGAGTCCCTACTCGTGATGGCCTGCTCGAAGCTAGTTGGGTCATCATCCTCCATGATGCAATCCTCGCTCCCTCCATCGATGAGAAAACCGTAGTATCTCTCAGGTTGGCGAGGAACCCTACTAGATCGGCGGAGTGGCTGGGGTTCATCGGGAACTACGGAATCCTCTGGTTCAACCAAATCTTCTGTTGTAGTCTGTGTCGCTGGAACCTCTTCCAGTTCTACCTCAATGCCACTTATCTGTTTCATAAGAAAACATTTTTCTAAGAAAGTGGCATGTCGAGAAACAAACACCTTTTGTTCCTCGGGGTGGTAGAAGATATACCCTTGTGAATTTTTGGGATATCCTACAAACTTACATAAGACAGATCTTGCCACGAGTTTGTCCGGATTTTATCTTTTGACATAGGCTGGACAACCCCATATCTTAATATAATTAAGATGTGGTCTTTTCCCTTTCCATATCTCATATGGAGTGGTAGGCACTGATTTGGTAGGAACTCTATTCAATAGGTCCATGGCTGTCTCAAGCGCATATCCCCAGAAGGAAATAGGTAACTCAGCTGTACTCATCATTGAGCGCACCATATCTAATAGGGTGCGGTTTCTCCGTTCAGATACACCGTTGTGCTGTGGTGTATATGGAGGAGTCAGCTGAGAGAGAATCCCATTCTCTTTTAGGAAGTCCAGGAATTCATAGCTTAAGTATTCTCCTCCTCGATCAGATCGAAGGATTTTAATCCTTTTTCCGGTTTAGTTCTCGACTTCTTGTTTATATTCTCTAAATTTCTCAAAAGCTTCTGATTTGTGTTTCATCAGGAACACATATCCGAATCTAGAGAGATCGTCAGTGAATGAAGTACGAAGAACCATCCCTGGCATGTGTAGACATTGGACCACATACATCACTATGTACTAGTCCTAAGAGTTCAGTAACTCTTTCTCCGTGTCCCGTAAACGGAGTTTTGGTCATCTTGCCTTTGAGACATGACTGGCAAGTGTCATAAGATGAAAATTCAAACGGATTTAAATATCCATCCTTATGCAACTTAGCCAGTCGTGTCGCATTGATATGACCCAGTCTACAATGCCACAAGAAGGATTCGTTCAGTTCTGAACTCTTCCTCTTGTGTGTGTTTGTTATGCACAGAACTGTTGATTGGTTTAGAACGTAAATGCCATTGCACAACGTGCCTGATCCAACCAACTTTTGGTTACGGAGAATGTTCATAACATTGTCCTGTAATACAAAATTATATCCCTCTTTACTCAATAAAGAAACCGATATAATGTTGCATATCAGGTTCGGCATGTAATAGCATTCGTTCAGAACCAATGTATTACCAGTTGGTAATTCAAGGTGATATTCCCCGACAGTCTTAGCTGTAACAATTGCACCATTTCCAACTCTAATGTCTTTATCACCTTCTCCAAGTTCTCTACCTTTCCTAAGCCCATATAACTGATTACATATATGGGATCCTGATCCGGTATCTAATACCCAGGACGTAGGGCAAACGGAGAAACAATTTTCTGTAACGAACACACCCGAAGAAAATGCATCTACATGTAGTTTCTTCATTCGGGTGGCATGGGAATCCTGGTATTTCCCTATATCCTGTTCATTCCTATAACTCTTATAGGAAAGAACGGAACCAACGTTCCCCAGCACAGTATAACATGCGGGTTTGGTCAATACATCCATTTTATTATCTTTATTAGTGCAAGAAATGGTCGCTACCGGGAGAGAGAGAGAGAAGAAAACACTTTAGCGTATGCTCGTGCATGATCAGATTGGTTATTATCTTATCTAATCAGGATGGCTCCCACTGCTTTTTATCAAATCTTCCTTCAAACCCTAAAAGGAAAGACTAGCCGGGATTAATTACACACTATAAGTTCGCCAATCTTTCAGCCAGGCCAGTGTCGGTACTTTGAGGGAGGTCCCCCGTGCTTTCGCACGAACCTAATTAATTTAAACCTCGTTTTCCCAGAGGCGTAACCTCGTTAACACCTTTCTAGACACCTACTTGATCGGCTAATTGTAATGTGTAAAACTCTCCCAGGAGTAACTTTTACTCACAGTGGGTATCGGGATCCAACTATCTCATAGAAGGTATGCAATCTCATTGCAAATTTCAACACTTGAAATTCCCGATAATCTTTTGCCCCTAGCGTGCTATGACCTTGACGCATGCCAAACAACCCATAGTCCGCTAGTCAAGTTCAACCCGTACATTTCTTGATTGAATTAAACCCACCCGCACGACCCTTGACGCATGCCAAACAACGCCGTGCGAATACCCTAATCCAATCGCATCGTATGCTAGCAGATAAGCACTAGTTAGCTACCGTACACTACGCCTTGACGCATGCCAAACAACCGCAGCATGAATACTAACTAGTACTTATCTGAAATGACGGAGGGCTACGACAGGTTTTTCTGAAAACCTATTGCGTAATGTACTTGATATCGTTGTAGAATCAAATGAAGTTTTGAAATGGAGTGATTTTGAGGCTTTTCTAGTTTTGCTAAAGGGGTCACTCCCGGTGAAGGGATCGTCGGTCCTTTCCTCGTCGAATGAGGTGCGGGATATATCATATATAATGCTGTGCAAAGCAGAAACTATAGAAGCAATCAAAAACAAACTGAGTGTGTAGCATCTGCCAGTTATTTCTAAAGGAGTCACTCCCGGTGAAGGGATCTCGGTCCTTTCCTCATCGAATAAGGTGCAGGGTATATCATATATACCGCTATGCAAAGCAAGAACTGTAGCTACCTTGTTTCGTTTAAAATTTGATTCTACAACATCTTAGGTTTCTTTTCTTTAATTAATCACATTAATGAAATCCCATCATTTAAATACCTAAACATCACAGATAAATACGACGTACACTTATGCCATCCGCATTCGCCTCGATGTCCCCTCGTGCACCGTTAGGTTAGGTAACTAACGACAGAGCAGGGCAGGGCAAGTGCGGGTGGAAAACATAAGTAACGTCTATATAATATATCATATATACTATATACTGTATCTATCACAGAACATCACATGATCACATCACAGATATCGCAGCAGAAGAAACATATGAAACATTGGATATACTAGGACGTCCGTGTTTTCAATACGAGCCAGTATAAAACACGGATTCTACGGTCGTGATGAATAGCCAATCCCACACCCCTAGACCCCTACGAGAGCGGCAAGCAACCCTACAAATTCTAGGGTTAGGAGACCCGGACTCGACTCCTCGAGTTGGTCTCCCACTAGGACCCCAGAACCCAGTTACTTGTGCTCCCCTCCTTGGGTCTATCCTAATGCGGAAAAGTAAATAATATACAAAAGGTGACAACTTCCGCAACCTGGAAGTGCCCCAAATAAAAGAATATTACATACAAGTTTTTACATGAATGAAAATGAAAAACACTCATCTCACATAAAAACCTCCGGCTATTCAAACACGACGATCCAATATAACATATCTAGCAACACATAACATCACATGTCATCAACGTAAGTAAATATGCGCATCCCAATTGTCGTTGACATATAGCAACGAAACCGGCGATATCACATATTACACTTACGGTCACAGAAAAGAAAGTGTAAAACTACAACAGTTGGAATCCGCAACCTCTTTAGACATCACATGCCTAATCAAATGAAATACTTAGACATCACATGCCTAACAGTTATAAACCCCGCATTTTAGTCTCATTATCGAAAACACTTTTCAATATCAAGTGAAACTAAACCGCTAGATTTATAACATTCATTCAGTTATCTCATAACTGTTTGTGAATTCCAATTATTGTATCACTTTCCAGATAAACAGAAAATGTTAAACTTTCCGATCGAACAGTCGAATACCCAAGTTTTCCCAATACAGCTCAACACATGAAATAGGTCTAACAACATTCAGTTCGTGCCTCAGTACCAACGGTCCAGCCGTAGAAGGGTCAAGCCAACGCCTCACATGTGGCACGCTGTACTGCCCCAAACCCGAAGGTTCAAAGGGCAGTTCAGACGGTCACATAATCGAGTTAAGGTTTGTTGTCTTCTAGAGGGTCCATAGCGTTACTTGCACTACTTAGAATGTCGTTAAACTACGGAAAAATCCAACACTTGGAAATTTCCCGACAGGGGAAAAGTTGGGTATTTATATCCGGTCGAACTTTTTAACATATTCTAAAGTCATCCGGAAAAACACAAAGACGAAATTTGATAATCCGGTCGAAACATCAAAGCTCCAAAACACCCCAGAAAATTAAACTCTGGAATAAATATTAAAAATACCCATAAAACTCAGCTTCTGAAATAATTAATTACTGCGCAAAGTAGGAGTGATGACGTCATCATACTGCCGCGGAACCGCCGCCTAAGGAGGCTTATGCCGCGGTTCCGCCACAGGTTGCACTGTTCATGACTTGAATTTTGTGCCGTAATTCTAAGAATTTCTTGCTGAGTTTTCTGCATATTTTTAATTTGGAAAAAACCCAGTTTTTAAAAAATGTACAGAAATCCGTTTTCGGGTTAGGGTTTTGGTTCGATCGGACTTCAAACGTCGTCTAGACTTCGCCTAATGCTCTAGCTAGGCTCTGATACCACTGTATGGTTCCTAGGCACACTATAGAGGTCTCACAAGGCATCAACCATGCCAATTAAAAATTTTATGGGTGCCGAGAAACCCTAATACGGATCGTAGACTAGATGTTTAGGCGAAAAACGAAACTAGTTAACACTTTAACTAATGGAGAGAGACTACAACCTTTGTAGATTCGGTTCTCCACTTTCTTAGCTCCACGTACGCGTCCTCTTGCTGTCCATCTCGAATTCCGAACTCAAACGTCGGCTTCATCGGAGAATTGGGCGGACTAGGTCGTCGGCTTCGTGCCGAAGATGATCTATGTCGAGGTTTCACAAGTTCAAGCTCCGACTTCACCAAGTTGTGAAACTTGTGAAGAAAACACCCAAAACAACTTTGCAAGAGGTAGAGGGTGAAGAAATAGGAGGTGGGTTCACTTTAGAATTGGATTTCTCACTTTAGATCTCAAGTTGCCATTGATGGCATCAAGTTTTCTATCTTGAAGAAGAAGATGAAGAAGAAGAAAGAATATGATAAGAGTTTTTTTAAAATGAAAAGAAAAACCAAACTTATCATAATGTGAACCATAGTTAAGTGCAGAGAATTGACTAAGGTTAGAAGAATGGTTAGGGTTTAGTGTGAAGACAAAATGGTCACAAAGTCAAAGCTTCATGAAGCTTCAACAATGTTCAAGAATGAAAGCAACCATTTTGTATTCTTATCCCATTCTTTTTCCAAAAATGAATAAATAAAAGAATGGATAAATAAAAACCCTAATCACTTTCTTAACCTAGGTTTAATTCTATACACTTAACCAAATGAGCAAGCATCATCAAACATGATACAAACATGTGCACAAAAGTATATCACATATACAATTTGCACATCAAGTGAGAAAATCCATTTAAATTGAACCAATACTAGTTAATGCAAAGTAATATATCAAATATATAATTATACATTAAATCATTAAATCAACACTTGATTTAACGATCCGGTCATATCGCATATAACTGACTAGTATCCTATGTATCGGCTTATCGAATCAATCCTTGATTCGATATCTAGGTTATATCGAATATAACCAATCGATACATTCATCGCGAGAATTAAATACGGTATCGCATACACGCATTATTCTCGGTCCTGCACATATCTCATATGCGCTCCTATTTCGTTTCGCTAAAACTAGGAAACCTCTGTGTAGGACTCTAAAGACTCGTCAATACGCCGGTAGCAGATGATGATCATATCAAGCACCCACAAGCCGCAAGCGGTCTGCTAAACGTAACGGCCATCAAGGTATTGAGCGATCAGAAGATCGACGAGCTAGCCCGCTCACACTCCTGTGAATCCAACAAGTAACACTTACCGTACAATCCGGTCTGTTCGTCTGATATGTCGCATATCAAGTCTAGGGGTGGTAAACGTCAGACCCCAATAACCAATAAGTCGTGCCGATGTGAGGCTCATAACGGGTCGAGAAACTACTGGTAACACTTACCAGCAAATCTCTGATCAGCCCTGGCCAGGGACTTCCCTGTTACGGCCAATCAAGCACAGTGCAACATCAACCCCCAATACCGGGAGAGACGAAACCCCTCCTATCGCTCATTGCCTCCATATGACTCGGGACGGTACCCAAAGACCACCGTTTTGCATGCCCTCATGGACGTGGTAAGGTGGAGATCAAAGCACAGTGGGAATCACACAAGACTCTATGACGATCTCGGGTCTACAGACTAACCTGCACAAGTGTCACCTGAGAACTGCCATCTGACGTGAGGTATAATACCATCTGGGAGTTCTCGGTGAGTCCGTCCAGTGTACCCAGTCTCCACTGAGCACCCGTATATGATCTCTGATGTCAAACACCAATGGATATGGGATCATCCATCACCCATCTCATGGGTCGAGAAGCGCATACGCTAGTCTGCACAGGTATATCGATGCCCCGTCTCGATACACCCACGACTAGGGACCTTGAAGGATGTATCTTTGGACTACCATGTCCCCACTAGTATGATCTGCATCATAGTCCAGGTAGTCAAGTACACATCCTAAGGGCTTTACCAACATGTAACTATAAGACAGTATAAAGAGACTAGTATACATGTTAAGATAAAGAGTAACCAGATAGCATACTATCATATCGAGCAAGAAAGTCATCTCTATATATGTCCAAGCATCCAATATAATATACATCATCTGTACAATACTGGCCTCTAGGGCATACATACAACTAACAGTAGCTATTTCCCCGTGTCCGGTGAACGGAGTTTTGGTCATTTTACCCTTGATACAAGACTGGCAAGTCGCATAAGATTTAAATTCAAAAGAGTTTAAATATCCATCTTTGTGTAACTTGTTTAGTCTTGTTTCGTTAATATGACCAAGTCTACAGTGCCAAAGAAAAGCTTCATTAAATTCTGAGAGTTTTTCTTTTATTAGTGTGTTGTATACGTAAAACTGTGTGTTGATTTAGGACATATATTCCGTTATTAAGCGTACCATACCCAACCAACATTTGATTCAGGTGAATGTTCATAACATTGTTCTGTAATACAAAATTTTATCCTTCATTGTCCAACAAATAAACGGATATTATATTACATAGCATACTTGGTACAAAATAACATGGATTCAAAACCAAAATACATCCAGATGGCAACCCAAAAGATACTCTCCCACTGCGACTGTATGTACATTGGAACTATTTCCAACGCGGAGAGTATAGTCACCTGTCTTCAAAACCTTGCTATTTCTCAGCCCCTGCATAGAATTGCAAATGTGAGAACCTCAACCGGTATCTAATACCCAGGAAGCAGAGTTTATTGAAAAACAGTTTTCTATCACAAACGCACCTGAAGCAGAAGCATCACCATGCTTTTTCTTGAGACTTAAGTACTCCGTGCAGTTGCGCTTCCAATGTCCTGTCTTGTGGCAATGAAAACATTCGCCCTTTCCTGAGTCTCCAGTCTTGGACTTTCCCTTTCCCTTCACCTTTTTAACTCCACCTTTAGGATTGGTGGGCTTCTTCTTTTTCTTTCCCTTGGCCTTAGCTTTCGGGCGAGAAGAAGAAGATTGTCCAATAGTCATAACGGGAGTTCTTGCTGACTTCATAGTGCTCTCTGCACTCCTTAATATATTAAGGAGTTCAAGGAGTTCCTTCTCCATGCCATACATGTTGAAGTTCCCTATGAACTGAGCAAAAGTGGAAGGAAGGGACTGCAGAATAATATCTATATATTGTTCATTTTCCATCGTCCATCCAAGGTCCTCAAGCTCTTCTATAAGAGCTATCATCTTCAGAACATGGTCTCCTACTGGTGTGCCAGGGGCCATTCGCATCTGAAACAATTTCTTTGATGCTTCGTATCGTAATACGCTGGATTGCTCTCCACACAACTCCTTTGTATGAAGCAATATACCATGAATGTCCATGTCCTCATGCTGCTTTTGATGTGTGTTGTCCATCGATGCAAGCGCAAGGCATTTGGCCGTGGCACAGTCAGCGTCCCATGTCTTGCGGACTTCAATGTCCGCAACAGAAGATTTTGGACCTGGGACGGGCGGGGCTGAAGCCGTGAGGACATATGATACTTTATCATAAGTCAAGGCGATTTTCAGATTCCTCAGCCAGTCTTTATAGTTGGTCCCATTCTGTTTGTTTTTATCTAGTAAAAGTTTGAGTCCAGTCATGGGTATTTGCCATTAAGAGAGAGAAAAGAATACACTCAGCGAAAGCTCTTGCAAAGATCAGATTGGTTATTATTATCTTGTCTTATCGATGTTTCCCATGCTTTTATCGAGTTTTTCTTTCAAACCTTAAAAAGAAAAACTAGCCAGGATTAATTACAGTCTACAACTTCGCTAACCGTTCAGCCAGGCCAGTGTCGGTACTTTGAGGGAGGTTCACCATGCTTTCGCACGGACCTAATTAGAGTAAACCTCGTTTTCCCAGAGGCGGAGCCCCGTTAACACCTTTCTAGACACCTAATGAGTTAGCTGATTGTAAACTGTAAAACTCTCCTAGGAGCAACTATTGCCCACAGTGCGATCGGGATCCAACCATCATATGGAAGGTATGCAATCTCATTGCAAATTTCAACTATTGAAATTCCTGATGTTATTTTTACCCCTATCACTTATGACCTTAACTAAGGTCAACAAATCATAAGTACCAGTCAAGTTCTACCCATCATTTCTTGATTAATTAGACCCACTCATATAACCCTTAACTATGGTCAACAAAGTCATAAGAATGTCCTAATTAATCTGCATCATATGCAATGTAGGAAGACATCACTTAGCTACCGTACACTATACCTTAACTATAGTCAACAAACGTAGCACGAATACTAAGTACTCTACTTCCTAAAATAACGGAGGGTTGCGGATGATTTTTAAGAAAATCTCTAACGCTTTGAACTTGATATCGTTGTAGAATCAAATGGTTTTCAAAAGGAGTGTCTTAAGCTCCGCAGTTTTGAAATATAGCTTTTTCATAAATAGCCGAGAGGTTTTCGAATCCGATTCTACAACATCTTTTTAGGTTTATTTTCTTTACATTAATCACATTAATGTAATCCCATCATTTAAGTCCTTAAGCCAATCACAGAAAAGAAACGAAAATAACACGTACGCTTATGCCATCCGCATTCGCATCAATGTTCCGTTATGCACCGTTAGGTTACTTAACTAACGGCATACCGGGACGGGACTAGCGCGGGTGTAAAACATAAGCAACGTCTACTATATATCATATATATAATATGTCATTCGTCTCAGATATCACAGAACACAGGCAGTAGAAACATAGATATAACGTGGGATATACTAGGACATCCGTATTTAGTATTTAGCCAGAATAGAAAATACGGATTCCACAGTCACGATGAATAGCCAAGCCCACACCCTGGACCCCTACGAGAGCGGCAAGTGACCCTACCAATTCTGGAGTTTAGGAGACCCGGTCTCGACTCCTCGAGATGGCCTCCCACTGAACCCCAGAACCCGGTCACCTGTGCTCCCCTCCTTGGGTCCATCCTAATGCGGAAAAGCAAATAATATACAACACTGGTGACACAACCTCGACCCAGAAGTGCCCCAAATAAAAGACTATTACATTACATTTGAATTTACATGAATGAAAATATAAAACTCTCATCTCACATAAAAAAAACCCCCCGGCTATTCAATCGCGACAATCCTGCACATCATATCTCAGCAACACATAATATCTCATATCATCAACGTAAGTAAGTATGCATACCCCAATTGTCGTTGATGTATAGCAACGAAACCGGCGATATCGTACATACTACACTTAAGGTCACAGAAAAGAAAGTGTAAAACTACAATATTTGGAATCCACATTCTCTTTAGACATCATAAATGCGAAATATCACATATTTCGTATTTCATGCCTAAACTATATGAATTCCACATATTGTATCACATTCCAGATAAACAGACAGTATTAAAGTTTTCGAACGAACGATCAAGTACCCAAGATTCACTAAATCTCAACACTTGAGCAGGGTTCAAGAATCCGGAGTGTGACACAGTAGTAGCGGTTCAGCCGTAGAAGGGTCAAGCCAACGCCTCACATGTGGCACGCCGTACTGCCCCAAACCCTAAGGTTCAAAGGGCAGTTCAAGACGGTCACATAATCGAGTTAAGGTTTGTTGTCTTCTAGAGGGTCCACCACAAAAAGACTTGCACGTATCTCCAAAGTATTTAAACCCCGTGAATAGTGAGCAAATGACACTCGTTCAAACACTTCAATACTTTCTAATTTGCCCGGATAAACAACGAAATGAAAATTCCGATCGAATCTACGCGTCAAAAACCATCTCCAGAAAATTCAACAGTAGATTCAGATTAAACATACTCAAAATATACAAAAGCAGGTAAGGAAAAACACTGTACCAAAATGAGTGAAAGATCCCTTTGTATGGCCGCGGATCCGCGGCCTAAGCCTGCTTGGAACCGCGGCCAGAAGTACTGTTCATTGGCTTGAATTTTCCAGTTTGTCTTATATTTACCTGCTTTATTTTTTGAGTATTTTTAATTCTGAAAAATGTCAGTTTTTAAAAAATTTCCAGAGAGTGTCCTGTAATTTCGTATTTTGGTTCGATCGGAGTTTTTACTTCGCTAAAGCAACGCCTAATGTTCTAGGTCGGCTCTGATACCAATATTAGGCAGGCATCCACCCCATCCAATGGGGTCACCGTGGCACCAACGGGTCCCTCAGCAGCTACTTTTTACGCATGCCCCCTCGGGAGGACTACAACCCGCCGGAACACCTTCCGGTCTCGGGACACCCTGTGGGTAAGAGCCTATGCTTCGCCACACTGTCACACAGTGAGAACCTCCTATAGGTCGACATCCAATGCCTAGTAGCTCTGATACCACTGTTGGTCAGGCAGCCACCCCATCCAATGGGGTCGCCGTGGCACCAACGGGTCCCTCAGCAGCTACTTTTTACGCATGCCCCCTCGCGAGGACTACAACCCGCCGGAACACCTTCCGGTCTCGGGACACCCTGGGGGTAAGAGCCTTTGCTTCGCCACACTGTCACACAGTGAGAACCCCCCATAGGTCGACATCCAATGCCTAGTAGCTCTGATACCATTGTTAGGTTTTCCTAGCACCCTATAATGAGTATTGAAGCATCACATGTCTCAAAGTTAGGATTTTGATGGTGCTAAACAAGCATGCAAAGGAATCGATCGTAGAAAATTAGGGTTACGAAACTTAAAGCTAATAAAATTAGGGTTTCGAGACTACAACCTTTGTAGCTCCCTTTTGCTGGACTCCTTAGTCTCTTGGGGTTTGGAAGAAGGTCCTCTTGAAGTCCTCTCACGTCCACGACGATCCACCCGGAGTTCCCCGTCCAAGCTCGCAACTTCGAGAATCGAGGAGAACACTCTAAACAAGATGGCTAAACTTGTGTAGAATGATGTTGTGGCTAAGGTTCTCACTTCAAAATCCTATTTTTATGAGTATTTTGCTCTCTTGAAAGAACTAGAAAGCAAAGGATCAAGGTTGATGAAGATGATGGCCTTTTTGTTAAGAAGAGAAAAAGAACCCATAAAAGAAAAATGAAAAATAAGCATATATATATTTTTCATCTCTCATATCCAACCATGGTTAATTCTAAAGATATTATTGAATTGAAGTTAAAAGCACAAAAAGAAAATAAACCATGGGTTAAAAAGGTAGGTGAGCATGGTAAGGTTAAGAAGAGTGTAGAAACCTTTTATGATTTAACCCATTTTCATTTCCTTTTTGTTTTAATTCAAAAGCAATAATAATCCATAAAAATAACCATGGTGTGATTCTTATATTGCCACCATTCTCAATGTATAAGCAACCATGATAAAATGATGTATGTATGCATGTGTGCATGCACATCCATATGTGCATGAACAAGAATGAATGCATACATGCATGCATACATCCAAAATAAACAAGATAGGATTTGTAGTGTGAAGCTAATGATAAATCAACACTTGATTTACTAATCCGGTCATATCACATACAACCCGACCATAAGCAAGCCGCCCAATTAATATACGGTATCCCATACGCGCATTTTAATCGGGTCCAAGCGCATATCGCATACGCGCACCACAACGTTTCGCCTGGACTAGGTAACTCCTTTGTGGGACTCTAAGACTCGTCAATACGCCGGCAGTGGGTGATGATCACATCAAGCACCCCCAAGCCGCAAGCGGTCAGCTAAACGTAACGGCCACCCGGGTATTGAGCGATCAGAAGAAAATAAGCAAACCTGCTACAACTCCCGTCGAGCCAACTGGCAACACTACCGTACAGTCCGGTCTCTTCGTCAGATATGCCGCATGTTGAGCCTAGGGATGGTCACGTCGACCCCAATAACTCAATAAGTCGTGCCTGTGAATGGTCTATAACAGATCGAGAAACTACTGATAACACTTATCAGCAAATCTCACCAGCCCTGGCCAGGGACTTACTGATATAACCAGTCGGGCACAGCACAGCATCAACTCCCAATACCGGGAGAGACGAAACCCCTCCTATCGCTCATTGTCTTCGTGTGTCTCGGGACTGTACCCAACGGCCACCAGTTTGCACGACTCAGTAGAGCCATGGTAGGGTGGCAATCAAAGTACAGTAGGAGAACACACAAGACTCTATGACGATCTCGGGTCTACAGACTAACCTGTACCAGTGTCACCTGAGAACTGCTATCCGACGATAGATCTAATTCCATATAGGAGTTCTCGGTGAGTCCGTCCAGTATACCCAGTCACCACTGAGCACCCGTATATGATCTTGATGTCAAACATCGATGAATGCGGGAACATTCATCGCCCATCGTATGGGTCTAGTATCATATACGCTAGTCTACTATGGTATATCAATGCCCCGTCTCAATATACCTATGACTAGGGACTTTTTAGGATATGCTTATAGACTACAGATGTCCCACTAGTATGATCTCCATCATAATCAGAGTAGTCAAGCCGATATCCTCAAGGCTTTATCAGCATGTATGAATGAATAAAAGCATGATCAAATCAACATGTCAGATAAAGAAGAACCAGATAGCATACTATCATGTCGAGCAAGAATGCATACTGAATATATATACATGTACAAATACATCCACTATCATATAATGGCCTCTAGGGAATACATATATCCAACACCTGGGATATATATAAGTAGGACTTTCTTGCTCGACATAATAGTATGCTATTTGGTTGCTCTTTATCTTAACATGTATACTTTCTGTCTCTCTGTTACATGTTGGTAAAGCCCTAAGGATCTGTTCTCGACTTCCAGGACTATCATGCGGATCATACTAGTGGGGCCTGGGTAATCAATGAGTACATCCTTCCTTGTTCCTAGTCGTGGGAATATCGAGACGGGGCATCGATATTCCAGAGTAGACTAGCGTATATCTACTCGACCCATGTGATTGGCGATGGATGATCCCATATCCTTTGGTGTTTGACATCAGAGATGGTATGCGGGTGCTCAGTGGAGACTGGGTACACTGAACGGACTCGCCGAGAACTCCCAGATGGTATTATACCTCACGTCAGATGGCAGTTCTCTGGTGACACTGGTACAACTTAGTCTGTTGAGCCAAGATCGTCATAGAGTCTTGTGTGTCTCCCACTGTCCTTTGATTTCCACCCTACCACGGCTCTACTGAGTCGTGCAAACAGGTGGTTTTTGGGTAAAGTCCCGATTCACATGGAGGCAATGAGCGATAGGAGGGGATTCGTCTCTCCCGGTATTGGGGGTTGTTGTTGCGCTATGCTCGACTGGCCATAACAGGAAATCCCTGGCCATGGTTGCAGTGATATACTGGTAAGAGTTATCAGTAGTTTCACGATTGTTATGGACCTCACGTCGGCATGACTTATCAAGCTATTAGGGTCTGACGTTTACCACCCCTAGGCGAGATATGCGACATAACAGACGAACAGACCGGACTGTACGGTAAGTGTTACTGGTTGGATTCACAGGAGTGTGAGCGGGATTGCTCGTCGATCTTCTGATCGCTCAATACCCGGGTGGCCGTTACGTTTAGCAGACTGCTTGCGGCTTGCGGGTGTTTGATATGATCATCACCTACTGCCGGCGTATTAACGAGTCTTTAGAGTCCTACACAGAGGTTTCCTGGCTCAAGAGAAACGAAATAGGAGCGCATATGAGATATTTGCGGGACCGAGAATAATGCGTGTATGTAATACCGTATTCTATTCTCGCGATGAATGTATCGATTGGTTGTATGCGATATAACCAAGTTATCGAATCGAGGATTGATTCGATACGTCGATACATCGGATATTAGTCGGTCATATGCGATATGACCGGATCGTTAAATCGAGTGTTGATTTAATGATTTAATTTATAATTATATATTTGATATATTACTTTTCATTAACTAGTATTTGTTCACTTTAGATTGATTTTCTCACTTGAAGTGCACATTGTATATATGATATAGTTTTGTGCACTAGTTTGTATCATGTTTGATGATACATGCAAACTTGGGTATGTGTATGCTTTAAACCTTGTTTAGGGTTTTATGATCTTTACTTATTTATTTATTCTTTTATTCATTTATTTTGGCAAGAATAAAATGGTGGCTAACATTGTTTCTTTCTTGAAACTTCATGAAGCTTTGAAGCTTTGACCATTTTGTTTCTTAGCCTTAACCTAACTATTAAACCTAAGCCTAGTTTATTCTCTACACTTAACCATGGTTGCTATATGATAAGAATCACTTTGTTTTCTATTTTCATTATTCATATCATATTCTTTTATTCTTCTTCTTCTTCTTGAAGATAAAGAAAAACTTTGCTACCTTCAATGGTGACTTAAGAAAAAGAGTGAGAAATCCAATTCTAAAGCGAACCCACTTCCTATTTCTTCATCCTCTACCACTTGCCATGTAGTATAGGGTGTTTTCTTCACAAGTTTCATGACTTGGTGAAGTTGGAGCTTGATCTTGAGTTGCCTCGACGTAGATCATCTTCGGCATCGAAGTCGACGATCTAGCCCGATCATTTCCTCAACGAAACCATTACTAGAGTCCGGGATCCGATGATCGCAGCGAAAGGACGTCAACGCGGAGCTATGAGGTGAAGGACCGGATCTACAAAGGTTGTAGTCACTTTCCTTTAGCAATAAAATTGTTTACTTGCTTGCATCGCCTTACCTCTAGTAACGATCTAGTTTAGGGTTTCTCGGCACATAGAAAATTTTTGAATTGGCCATGTTTGATCACTTGTAGAACCTCATGGGTGTGCCTAGGAACCCTATAGAGGTATCAGAGCTACTAGGCATTGGATGTCGACCTATGGGGGATTCTCACTGTGTGACAGTGTGGCGAAGCATAGGCTCTTACCACCAGGGTGTCCCGAGACCGGAAGGTGTTCCGGTGGGTTGTAGTCCTCGCGAGGGGGCATGCGTAAAAAGTAGCGGCTGAGGGACCTGTTGGTGCCACGGCGACCCTATTGGATAGGGTGGCTGCCTGACCAACAGTGGTATCAGAGCCTAGCTAGATCCTTAGGCGATGCGTAGACGAAGTTAGAAACCCGATCGAACCCCGAAACCCTAGTTTTAACCCTTCTTTGTACATTTTTTGAAATCGGGGATTTTTGAGGATTAAAAATATGCAGAAAAATCAGCAGGCGTTTTTAAGAATTACTGTGAAGCACGTGTGCATAACTCGACCAAATGGCCGCGGAACCGCGGCAAACGCATGGCATTTGCTGCGGTTCCGCGGCCGTCTAGGAGCTTCTTGTAATTTTCTTTGCACAGTAATTCCTATATTTTAGTGCTGTATTTTCTGGGAATTTTTAATTTGCACTCAAGAGTTGAGTTTTCTGTTAGTGTATATGCCCTAGAGGCCATTACTGTATCATACTAGTTTTTATATTACTTAATGGAAGCTTGGGATATTCACCTTGTATATACAATCTTGCTCAAAATAGTAGTATGCTACTTGGTTTGTTTCTACTTCAATGTGTACATGTGTTTATTTTTGTATATCGCCTATACACATTAGTGGAGCCCTTAGGATCTTTGCTTGATTACCAGCGATGTGATGGCCGTCACACTAGTGGGGCTGGGTAATCTATAAGCACATCCTTATGCAGGTCCCTGGTCGCTGGACTATCGAGACAGGGCATCGATACTCCGGAGTAGACCAGCGCATGCGCTTCTCATCCCAGTGTGGGAGACGGTCTGTCCTATAGCCGTCAGTACGTCGTAGTTGAGATAGTATGCGGGTGCTCGTTAGGTTACGGGTACACTGGACAGGACTCGTCGGGAACTGACTAGTTGGTATTATGCCTATCGTCAGTTATCAGTTCCCAGGTGACATGAGTACAGCTTAGTCCGCTGACTT
Organism: Agapanthus africanus; assembly: GCA_030015575.1. NCBI lineage: Eukaryota > Viridiplantae > Streptophyta > Magnoliopsida > Asparagales > Amaryllidaceae > Agapanthus > Agapanthus africanus. The sequence goes on from CM057340.1 coordinate 407,367,900, forward strand.
GACACTGTCACTTCGCCTCGAGTGTTTTCCCACTGCACTTTGATTACTACCCTACCACGACTCAAAGGAGTCGTGCAAACAGGTAGTAGTTGGGTGCAGTCCCGAAGCACTTGGAGGCAGTGACGGTTAGACAGGATTCGTCTCTCCCGATATTGGGGGTTGACATCGCGCTGTCTAGGAGAGCAATTACACGAGTAATCCCTGGCCAGGGCAAACGAGATATACTGGTAGGCATCCAGTGTTATCTCAGGGTGTTTTGGGCTTCACTCCGACACTACTTGTACCACTATTGGGGGACTGACGTTTACCGCCCCGTAGGCCCACCATGCGATGTATCAGACGAACAGACCGGACTGTACGGAGAATGTCACATTCAGGCTCAGTAGGAGTTCAGATGGGTTTCGCCTCGTCGGTCTTCTTGTCGGCATTACCTGGGGACCGTTACGCACAGCTAGTGCCGCTTGCGGTCTGTGGTTAATCCCACTGCTAGCGTAGTGTCGAGTCTTTAGAGTCCCACACAGAAAGCTTTTCGCCTTTAGGCAAAAGAGTAGAGGTCGCATGGTTTTGCGACAGGTCGCATGGTTTTGCGACATGGTTCGGTCACATCCGTGCACTTGTGCACGTACAGTGTCCGGACAGTTTACACTAGCGGGCTTTGGTTTAAGCCAGATCCTAGTATACCTTTTGCGATTGGATTTATCCAGTATGCATTCGTGTTCCTCGGAACGCGGATGCGGGTGTGTATGCACAGATGACGGGGAGACAGAGGCAGCGGATTCTCATTAGGGTTGTTGACAGTTGACCGTTGACTATTTGACTTTTTGCTCAACCCTAATGAGAATATGATATGTGATTAACTATTATATTAATTAAGTATTATGGTGACATGGTTGTTGACTTTTGTTGACTTTGTTGACTTGTTGACTTTTGTTGACTTGTTGACTTTGTTGACCGGTTGACTAGTCTTGACTAGTTGACCATCATGATAACCATAGCCATCATTTCATGGCAAAGACTTTTTCTTGCTTGCTCATTTGTGCATAATGAGTGCATGAAATGATATGGTTATGGTTGCTTCAACCATCACATAACACTTGATTTGATATAATGAGTTATGATGATTTTGGATTATGAGAGGGTGAAAGACAAAAGACTTGCTCATTCTTTCTTGCTCATTCTCTCTCTTGTTCTTGAGCTTTCTTGCTCTTGCTTTCACCCTCTTCCTCTTGCTCCCACTCTTGACTCTATGGTTCACATATCTCATGAGTTGAGAATCAAGAACCATAGATAAAATCCCATACAAACTCTTCTCTACTCATTCTAGTTCATAAGGTTTAGCAAACCGAGTGAACTAGTTTCTTCAAAGTTCGAAGAAGGAGCCAAAGGTTGGAGCTTTCAGGTGGATCTATCTTCGGCGTACGGAGACGACGGGAAGAAGGCAATCCGGACCACCATCGGAGCTTGAAGACGAAGGAGTTCAAGACAAGCAAGGTATAACCCCCTAACCGAGTAGTTAGAAACTCGTAGTTAGGTTGTTAGTTAGATGTTTAACCAAGATCCGGGTTATAGGTCCATGTTACCACCTCTATAAAAATTGTTTTTTACCAAATTCTGCATGCCCGAAAGTACCGGGAGAGGTAGTATGGACTTACAGTGGTATCAGAGCCTAGTTAAACTCTATCTAACATGTTAGCAAGTAACTAGAAGATCGATCAAAGAAAAAGTCCCGAAAACGAACCCCAAAATTCGAAGTTTCTGTCGATTTTTATACTGTTCAAAAGTTGATTATTTTCACACCTAAAATCGACTCAGGGTTTTCTGTGAATACTGTAGAAATTTGGTCCAGTTATCCCATCAAAGAACCGCGGAAACGCGGTAATAGCTTGCTATTGCCGCGGTTCCGCGGCCGACTTGGCTCCTCTCTGTTCTTTCTTTGCTACAGTATTCTCATAGGGGTATTTTGGGATTTTTGGTATATATATTTTCTGCCCAGATTTTCCAGAACGAAAATTTTATTTTTGGGGTCCCGAAAATCCGTATTTTTGATCGAACTTCTAAAAGACTTAAGCTAACGGGTTTTTCTGTAATGTGATATTTGTATTGAACGTCTACTAATCGCTATATGTCGATTAGTGGGGGTTATACAAATCTGTGATCTGTAATGTTGCTGGAATGTGTATATGAATATGTTGGATTGTCGCGGGTGAATAGCCGGGGGTTGTGAGACGAGAGTTTTCTTTTCTTTCAATTCATGTAAATTTGTAAATTGATGTAATAATTATTTGTATGGCCGCACAACCGAGTCGGGGTTGTAGCCGTCATTGTATAATTTCTTTTTACTGTTTTTGCTCCTAGGATAGACCCATGGAGGGGGTGCACAAACTACCGGGTATGCCGAAGTGCCGAGTGGCCTACTCATGGAGATGAGGGAGGTTGCTTCGCTTCGGGTACTTGGCGGGTAGTTTGCCGCATCCGTAGGGGTCTTGGGTGGGGTATTGGCTATTCACCGCGACCGTGTAATCTGTTTTTCGTTACAGGCTCGTGCGAATTACAGATTCCTAGTATATCCAATGTATTCATCTGTGATCTGAAATGTTTATCATTGCAGTATATCTATATATGATATTATTTAGGCGTTGCTTATGTTTTACAGACGCGCTAGCCCAGCCCCCGCTCTGTCGTTAGTTAAGTAACCTAACGGGTAATGACGGGGCCCAGTGGCGAATGCGAATGGCATAAGCGTACGTCATATTTTGGTTGTTTTCTGCAATGGTAGGATTAAATGATGGGACGCATTAAAAGAACTAATGCAAGAATATCACGCATTAAAAGAACTAATGCAAGATAATAAACCAAGTTAAAGTCGTTGGAACACTTTCGAAAAACCACTCGGTTCTTTTCAAAACCAACTTTTAAATGCGGAGCTTGAGCCACTCCTTTTAAAAGCTATCTCGTTCCATCGACTATATCAAGTTCACTACGTTCACGGTTTCGCCAAAACCATTCGTAGCCCTCCGTCGTTTCACATGAATAGTCAATAGTATTCAAGCTGTGTTTGTTGGCCAAAGTCAAGGCACAGTGATTGGTAGCTATTGGGTATTCATGTGCAGCATAGATCGATGCGTTGGTTTGGAACAGTCGTACTGCCTTGTTGGCCAAAGTCAAGGGTAGGTGCGGGTGGATTCAAATTAACCAGGAGAATGACGGGTAGAACTTGACATGTGACTTATGATTTGTTGGCCAAAGTCAAGGTCATAAGAGCATGGGGCAAAAATCCACATCGGGAGTTTCATAAGTACTGAAACTTACTAGATTTGCATACCATTTGGAGTGTGATGATTCTGGTAGGATTCCTTCAGTTTCGTCACGCGATGATATTTGGATCCCGATCCTACTATGAGTATATGCTACTCCTGGGGAAATTTCTCACTAAACGATCAATGCTATAAACCTAGTAGGTGCCTAGAAAGGTGTTAGCGGGGCTACGCCCCCAGGGAAAAGAGGTTCTTTAATTAAGGAACTTCGCGAAAGCGTTGGAAAACCTCCCTCGAAGTACCGACACCAGCCTGGCTGAACGGTTAAGCAAGTATTGTGCGGTGGGATTGATCCCGACTAATTCTTCCTTAATGGTTTGAGGAGGGATTCGAGAAACAGTGGGAGCCATCCTGTTTAGACAAACTAAAAACCACTCTAAACTTGCAAGAGCATCATGCTGAGTGTTTCTTCTTCTCTCTGCTAATTGCAGCGACCAATCGACATGACTGGACTTAAGTTACTTCTAGATAAAAATATACGGACAGGGCCAAACTACAAAGATTGGCTCAGGAATGTCAAGGTGGCAATCACTTACGACAAGCTGGGGTATCTTCTTACCACCAAAGCTCCCCCTGTCCCTGGTCCCACTTCCAGCGTCGCGGATAAGGAAATCCGCAAGACTTGGGAGATTGATAGCGCGAAGGCCAATTGCCTCGTACTTGCTTCGATGGACAACGAACATCAGAGGAGGCACGAGAATATGGACCTTGAATCCATATTTCTCCATACAAAAGAACTGTATGGAGAGCAATCTCGTATCGCAAGATACGAAGCGTCGAAAAAGTTATTTTCGGCAAAGATGGCCGTCGGATCATCAGTAGCCGAGCACGTGCTAAAGATGATCGGCTACATTGAGGAGCTCGCGGACCTAGGGACCACATTGGAGAGTGAGCTATATACGGACATAGTTCTCCAGTCCCTTCCTTCCACTTACGCCCAGTTTATACTGAACTTCAACTTGCAAGAAAAAGAAGTTGAACTTTCAGAGCTCCTCAACATGCTGAGGAGCGCAGAGGGCACCCTACAGAAAAGTAGGGAAACATCCACTTTGTTTGTAGGAGGATCATCTTCTTCTAGGTCCAAGGCGAAAGCCAAGGGAAAGAAGAAGAAAGCCCCCGCCAAACAAAGGGGCGGTGTTAGTAAAGTGGATACGAAGGGAAAAGCTAAAGCAACAAAGAAAGCGGGGAAGCTAGTGGATAAGGATGAATGCTTCTATTGTCATAAGAAAGGACACTAGAAGAATGATTGCAGGGCCTGGAAGGCCAGAACATAGGAATTGAAGCAGGTTGCAGCTTCAGCTTCAGGTGTGTATGTTATTGAAAACTGTCTTTCAATAAACTCTACTTCCTGGGTATTGGATACCGGATCAGGATCTCATATCTGTAATTCTTTGCAGGCGTTGAGAAACCGTAGGGTTTTGAAGGCAGGTGACATGACCCTCAGAGTTGCGAACGGAGCTAGCATGGATGCTAAAGCCGTGGTGGACTATCACCTGGGAATGTCAGATGGACATGTTTTGGTTTTGCGTAATTGCTTTTTTGTACCCAACGCAACTTGTAATATAATTTCCGTATCTTTAGTTTCTAAAGAAGGTTATGAATTTGCGTTTGTAAGCAATGTTGTAAACATTCACCTTAATCAAGTTCTGATTGGGTCAGGTACATTGAGTAATGGTATATACGTATTAAACCAACCACAGATTTTCAATGTCCAGAATACACACAAAAGAAAGTCTCCGGAAATAAATCAGACTTTCTTGTGGCATTGTAGACTGGGTCACATCAATGAGAGAAGGTTGACGAAGTTACATACAGAAGGATATTTGAATCCGTTCGAATATCAATCGTATGCCACTTGTCAATCCTGTCTCAAAGGAAAGATGACAAAGACTCCGTTTACTGGACATGGAGTGAGAGCGAACGAGCTCTTGGGACTCGTACACAGTGACGTGTGCGGTCCAATGTCTACACATGCGCGAAGCGGTTATTCTTACTTCATTACTTTTACGGATGACTTCTCAAGGTACGGTTATGTCTTCTTAATGAAACATAAGTCCGAAGCCTTTGGAAAATTCCAGGAGTATAAGAATGAAGTAGAAAAACAAACCGGCAAAAGTATTAAGATTCTAAGATCGGATCGAGGTGGAGAATACTTAAGTGCCGAGTTCCTGGACTATTTAAAAGAAAACGGAATTCTCTCTCAGCTTACTCCTCCATACACTCCGCAACATAACGGTGTATCGGAGAGACGGAACCGCACCCTATTGGATATGGTGCGGTCCATGATGGGTAACGCTGAGTTACCACGATCATTCTGGGGATATGCGCTAGAATCAGCCGCATACCTTTTGAACCGAGTTCCTACTAAGACTGTTCCTACTACACCATATGAGATGTGGTGTGGGAAGAGACCCTATCTTAAGCACATTAAGACATGGGGATGTCCAGCTTTTGTCAAAAAGCAGCATGCGGACAAGCTCGAGGCACGCTCAGTACAGTGCAAGTTTGTGGGATATCCAAAGAACTCCAAGGGATATTTCTTCTACTGTGAAGAGGAACAAAAAGTTCTTGTTTCTCGTCATGCCTACTTCTTGGAAACTGAGTTTTTGGAAAACCAGATAAGTGGGAGCACAGTAGAACTGGAAGAAATTCCAGAACCACGGACTATTAATGAAAGTTTAGTGGAACCAGAGGGTTCGGGAGAACAGAACATTCCTACGCCGCTCCGCAGGAGTAGTAGGCAGACTCATTCGCCCGAGAGATACTACGGTTTTCTCATAGACGGGGATAGAGAGGATTGCATCATAGATTATGATGAGCCTACTAGCTTCCAGCAGGCCGTTCAGAGCGTTGACTCAGTGAAATGGCTGGATGCAATGCGGACCGAAATGGAGTCCATGTACACCAACAAGGTATGGACGTTGGACATTGCTCCAGACGGGGTAAAACCCGTAGGATGCAAGTGGATCTTCAAAAGGAAGATTGGTGTAGATGGACAGGTTGAGACCTATAAAGCTAGGCTGGTAGCAAAGGGTTTTCGTCAAAGACCTGGCTTGGACTATGACGAAACCTTTTCTCCAGTAGCCATGCTGAAATCCATTCGGATCCTTCTTGCCATTGCTGCCTTCCACGATTATGAGATCTGGCAAATGGACGTAAAGACCGCTTCTCTAAATGGAAGTTTAGAGGAGTGTGTCTATATGGACCAACCAGAGGGTTTCATTCAGAGTGGGAGCAGCGGAAAGGTGTGCATGTTGCTTAAGTCCATCTATGGACTAAAGCAGGCATCGCTGAGTTGGAACATCTGCTTTGATGAGACGGTCAAAGAATTTGGCATTATCAAAAATCCAGATGAACCATGCATCTATAGTAGATTTGTAGCGAGAACTTTAGTATTCCTCGTTTTATACATGGATGACATTCTCTTAATAGGAAATGACATTCCTATGCTACAATCTGTCAAGGGGTTCTTGTCACACAGGTTCTCCATGAAAGACCTGGGTGATGCCTCATACATCCTGGGGATCCGGATCCATCGTGATAGATCCAAGAGGATATTAGGACTTTCACAGTCCAGGTACATCGACACCGTACTGAAAAGATTCAGTATGGAAGATTCCAAGCGCGGTAACCTACCAGCTTGTCACGGGATCACCCTCTCTAAAGAGATGTCTCCCAAGACTGATTTGGAGAGGGATCGCATGTCTATTATACCCTACGCTTCTGCGGTAGGCTCTATAATGTATGCGATGTTGTGTACCAGACCGAATGTGGCTTATGCACTGAGTGTGGTAAGCCGGTATCAGTCAAACCCTGGAGAGAAACACTGGATATCGGTAAAGAACATTCTCAAGTACCTGAGAAGGACTAAGGAGATGTTTTTGGTGTATGGCGGAAAAGTCCTCCAGATCGAGGCCTTTGCTGACTCCAGCTTCCAGAGTGACAAGGATGATTCCAAGTCCATGTCGGGTTTTGTCTTTACCCTCAATGGAGGGGCGGTGTGTTGGAAGAGTTCCAAACAAGAAACCGTTGCAGACTCGACGATGGAAGCGGAATACATCGCTGCATCTGATGCCGCAAAAGAAGCTGTCTGGATGAGGAAGTTCTTGAAAGAACTTCAGGTGGTTCCGTCCATTGTTGATCCAATACCTCTGTATTGCGACAACAACGGGGCTATAGCTTTAGCGAAGGAACCCAGGTCCCATCAGAGATCCAGGCACATCTTGAGGCGGTATCACCTGATCAGGGAGATCGTAGATCGCCAGGAGATCGAGGTTCGGAGAGTCGCTTCAGAAGATAACACTGCAGATCCATTCACCAAGGCCCTGCCCCAGACTCAGTTCGAGCGGCTGATCGAGATGATAGGTCTTCGATACGCCAGTACATGGCCTTAGTGCAAGTGGAAGATTGTTAGTGTATATGCCCTATAGGCCATTACTGTATCATACTAGTTTGTATATTACTTAATGGAAGCTTTGGATATTCACCTTGTATATACAATCTTGCTCAAAATAGTAGTATGCTACTTGGTTTGTTTCTACTTCAATGTGTACATGTGTTTATTTTTGTATATCACCTATACACATTAGTGGAGCCCTTAGGATCATTGCTTGATTACCAGCGATGTGATGGCCATCACACTAGTGGGGCTGGGTAATCTATAAGCATATCCTTATGCAGGTCCCTGGTCGCAGGACTATCGAGACAGGGCATCGATACTCCGGAGTAGACCAGCGCATTCGCTTCTCATCCAAGTATGGGAGACGGTCTGTCCCACAGCCGTCAGTACGTCGTACTTGAGATAGTATGCGGGTGCTCGTTAGGTTACGGGTACACTGGACAGGACTCGTCGGGAACTGACTAGTTGGTATTATGCCTATCGTCAGTTATCAGTTCCCAGGTGACATGAGTACAGCTTAGTCCGCTGACTTGACACTGTCACTTCGCCTCGAGTGTGTTCCCACAGCACTTTGATTACTACCCTACCACGACTCAAAGGAGTCGTGCAAACAGGTAGTAGTTGGGTGCAGTCCTGAAGCACTTGGAGGCAGTGACGGTTAGACAGGATTCGTCTCTCCCGGTATTGGGGGTTGACATCGCGCTGTGTCTAGGAGTGCCATTACACGAGTAGTCCCTGGCCAGGGCAAACGAGATATACTGGTAGGCTTCCAGTGTTATCTCAGGGTGTTTTGGGCTTCACTCGGACACGACTTGTACCGCTATTGGGGGACTGACGTTTACCGCCCCCTAGGCCCGCCATGCGATGTATCAGACGAACAGACCGGACTGTACGGAGAATGTCACATTCAAGCTCAGTAGGAGTTCAGATGGGTTTCGCCTCGTCGGTCTTCTTGTCGGCATTACCTGGGGACCGTTACGCACAGCTAGTGCCGCTTGCGGTCTGTGGTTAAACCCACTGCCAGCGTAGTGTCGAGTCTTTAGAGTCCCACACAGAAAGCTTTTCGCCTTTAGGCAAAAGAGTAGAGGTCGCATGGTTTTGCGACAGATCGCATGGTTTTGCGACAGGGTTCGGTCACATCCGTGCACTTGTGCACGTACAGTGTCCGGACAGTTTACACTAGCGGGCTTTGGTTTAAGCCAGATCCTAGTGTACCTTTTGGGATTGGATTTATCCAGTATGCATTCGTGTTCCTCGGAACGCGGATGCGGGTGTGTATGCACAGATGAAGGGTAGACAGAGGCAGCGGATTCTCATTAGGGTTGTTGACAGTTGACCGTTGACTATTTGACTTTTTGCTCAACCCTAATGAGAATATGATATGTGATTAACTATTATATTAATTAAGTATTATGGTGACATGGTTGTTGACTTTTGTTGACTTTGTTGACTTGTTGACTTTGTTGACCGGTTGACTAGGCTTGACTAGTTGACCATCATGATAACCATAGCCATCATTTCATGGCAAAGACTTTTGCTTGCTTGCTCATTTGTGCAAAATGAGTGCATGAAATGATATGGTTATGGTTGCTTCAACCATCACATAACACTTGATTTGATATAATGAGTTATGATGGTTTTGGATTATGAGAGGGTAAAAGACAAAAGACTTGCTCATTCTTTCTTGCTCATTCTCTCTCTTGTTCTTGAGCTCTCTTGCTCTTGCTTTCACCCTCTTCCTCTTGCTCCCACTCTTGACTCTATGGTTCACATATCTCATGAGTTGAGAATCAAGAACCATAGATAAAATCCCATACAAACTCTTCTCTACTCATTCTAGTTCACAAGGTTTAGCAAACCGAGTGTACTAGTTTCTTCAAAGTTCGAAGAAGGAGCCAAAGGTTGGAGCTTTCAGGTTGATCTATCTTCGGCGTACGGAGACGACGGGAAGAAGCCAATCCGGACCACCATCGTAGCTTGAAGACGAAGGAGTTCAAGACAAGCAAGGTATAACCCCCTAACCGAGTAGTTAGAAACTCGTAGTTAGGTTGTTAGTTAGATGTTTAACCAAGATCCGGGTTATAGGTCCATGTTACCACCTCTATAAAAATCGTTTTTTACCAAATTCCGCATGCCCGAAAGTACCGGGAGAGGTAGCATGGACTTACATTTTCTGGGTTGCATTGGGAGTTCGTAGATTCGATCGGATTGTCTAATTTTGTCGGTGTGTTTTTCTGGGTAATTTTAGAATATGTTAAAAAGTTAGACCGAATATAAATACCCACTTTTTCCCCTGCCGGGAAATTTCCAATTGTTGGATTTTCCGAAGTTTAATGACGTTCCAAGTATCGCAAGTAACGCGATGGTCCCTCTAGAAGACAACAAAGCTTAACTCGATTATGTGACCGTCTTGAATTGCCCTTTGAACCTTAGGGTTTGGGGCAGTACGGCGTGCCACATATGAGGCGTTGGCTTGACCCTTCTACGGCTGGACCGTTGGTACTGAGGCACAAAGTGAATGTTTTTAAACTTATTTCATCTATTGAGCTGTTTCGAGAAAACTTGGGTGTTCGATTGTTCGATCGGAAAGTTTAACATTTTCTATTTATCCGGAATGTGATACAACATTTGGAATTCACAAGTAGTTATGAGATAACTGAATGAATGTTATAAACATAGCAGTTTAGTCTCACTTGATCGGTTGCCACGGAATTTTGATGTGATCAAAAGTCCGTCGCAATCACGTAGCGTACGCGGATACTCGCCGGGTAAACTTAATAGACAGCCTCACCCCATATCCCCGACCAAGTGACTGTAGGAGAACCCCGTCGACGAAAGCATCCGTTCGGGTGCTCCGGGCAGCGGTGTTCCGCCTTGGTGCACTTCGTCGACGGCGTCGGGGGTGCGGCCGCCTACTAAAGTTTGCGACGAGCATTCGATCAGGATGTCGGGAATCTTGTTGAATTGCCCGACTTGATATTGAAAAGAGTTTTCGATAATAAGACTAAAATGCGGGGTTTATAATTGTTAGGCATGCGATGTCTAAGTATTTCATTTGATTAGGCATGCGATGTCTAAAGTGTTTGCGGATTCCAACTGTTGTAGTTTTACACTTTCTTTTCTGTGACCGTAAGTGTAATATGTGATATCGCCGATTTCGTTGCTATATGTCAACGACAATTGGGATGCGCATATTTACTTACATTGATGACATGTGATGTTATGTGTTGCTTGATATGTTATATTGGATCGTCGTGTTTGAATAGCCGGGGATTTTTTATGTGAGATGGGTGTTTTTCATTTTCATTCATGTAAAAACTTTTATGTAATATTCTTTTATTGGGGCACTTCCAGGTTGCGGATGTTGTCACCATTTGTATATTATTTACTTTTCCGCATTAGGATAGACCCAAGGAGGGGAGCACAAGTAACCGGGTTCTAGGGTCCAGTGGGAGACCATCTCGAGGAGTCGAGTCCGGGTCTCCTAACCCTAGAATTGGTAGGGTTGCTTGCCGCTCTCGTAGGGGTCTAGGGGTGTGGGATTGTCTATTAATCACGACCGTGGAATCCGTGTTTTATACTGGCTCGTATTAAAAACACGGACGTCCTAGTATATCCAATATTTCATATGATATTTTCTGCTGCGTTATCTGTGATGTGATCTTGTGATTTGTTCAGATAAATATTGTATATAGCATATATGATATATTATATAGACGTTTCTTATGTTTTACACCCACGCTAGCCCTGCCTCGCTCTGGCATTAGTTACCTAACCTAACGGTGCAGACGGGACATCGAGGCGAATGCGGATAGCATAAGCGTACGTTATATTTATCTGTGATGTTTAGGTGGACTTAAATGATGGGATATACATTAATGAGATTAATGAAAGAAAATAAACCGAATTGATGTTGTGGAATCGAATTTCAAAATAAAACAGGTAGCTACAGCTCTTGCTTTGCATCGCGGTGTTCCTTGTAGAACATCCTGCACCTTATTCGATGAGGAAATGACCGAGATCCCTTCACCGGGAGTGACTCCTTTAGCAATAACTGGCAGATGCTACAACCCTCGGTTTGTATTTTGATTGCTTCTATAGTTTCTGCTTTGCACAGTGATATATATGATATATCCCGCACCTCATTCGACGAGGAAAGGGCCGACGATCCCTTCACCGGGAGTGACCCCTTTAGCAAAACTAGAAGAGCCTAAAAAACACTCCATTTAAAAATCATTTGATTCCGCAACGAGATCAAGTTCAAAGCGTTAAAGGTTTTCACAAAAACCATTCGCAACCCTCCGTCATTTTAGGAAGTAGAGTACTTAGTATTCGTGCTGTGTTTGTTGACCATAGTCAAGGCACAGTGTACGGTAGCTAAGTGATGTCTTCCTACACCGCATATGATGCGATTAGTTAGGACAGTCGCGTGACTTTGTTGACCTTAGTTAAGGGTCATGTGGGTGGGTCTAATTATTCACGAAATGACGAGTAGAACTTGACTAGTACTTATTATTTGTTGAACATAGTTAAGGTCATAAGTGCTAGGGGTAAAAACCTTTATCGGGAGTTTCAAGTGTTGAAATTTGCAATGAGATTGCATACCTTCTTTGTGATAGTTGGATCCCGATACCCACTGCGAGTAATTGTTACTCCTGGGAGAGTTTTGCACCTTACAATTAGCCGATCATGTAGGTTTCCAGAAAGGTGTCAACGGGGTTACGCCTCTGGGAAAATGAGGTTTACAGTAATTTGGTCCGTGCGAAAGCACGGGGAACCTCCCTCAAAGTACCGACACTGGCCTGGCTGAAAGATTGGCGAACTTTTAGAGTGTAATTAATCCCGGATAGTCTTTCCTTTTAGGGTTTGAAGAAAGATTTGATAAAAACAGTGGGAGCCATCCTGATTAGATAAAATAAATAACCAATCTATTCTTGCAAGAGCGCACGAAGAGTGTTTTCTTCTCTCTCTCTCCAGGTAGCGACCATACCACGCCTTAATCAAGATAATAATATGGATGTATTGACCGAACCCGCTTGTTATACTGAGCTGGGGAACGTTGGTCCCGCTCCAACTTATAATTGTTATAAGACCGAGCAGGAAATAGGGAAATACCAAGATTCCCATGCCGCCCAAACAAAGAAAGTGCATATGATGCATCTTCTTCGGGTATGTTCATTACAAAGAACTGTTTCTCAGTATCCTCTGCATCCTGGGTATTTGATACAGGATCAGGATCCCAGATATGTAATCTGTTACATAGGGCTACAGAAAGGCAGAGAACTGAGAACGGGTGATGAGTTTCATGAGACACAAAACGGCGCAAGCGTTGCAGCCAAGTCTGTTGGTCACTGTCACCCTGTATTGCCGGTACATTAATTCTGAACGAATGTTATTAGATACCGAACCTGACATACAAAATCATATCAGTCTCTTTATTAGTAAAGAAATGATAAAATTTTGTATTGTTGGATAATGTTTTGAACATTTCCTATATCAAAAGTTGATCGGTTCAGGCACGTTATCTAAAAGCATTGATGTTCTAAATCAAACCACAGTTCTGAGTATACGGAACACACACAAGAGGAAGAGTTCAGAAATGAATGGATGCTTCTTGAGGCATTGTAGACTAGGTCATTTCAATGTGAACCGGCTTGCTTAAGTTACATTTTAGATGCATATTTAAATCAGTTTGAATTTACATCTTGTGAAACTTGCCAGTCATGTCACAAAGATTAGATGACCATAGCTCCGTTTACTGGAAACAGAGAAAGAGTTAGTAAACTCTTGGGACTGATACATGATGATGTATGTAAGGTCCCCTGTCTATACATGCCAGGACCGGTTCTTTGTACTTCACTACATTCTCTGATGATCTCTGAAGATTCAGTCATATGTTCCTGTTGAAACACAAGTCCGAACTTTTTGAGATATTCACAGAATATAAGTTAGAAGTAGAGAACCAAAATACGGGTATAAGTATTATGTCCTATGATAAGATCAGGGAGGAGAATACCTGTGCATGGCATTCCTGGACTTTTCCAAAGGAGAATGAGATTCTCTCTCAGTATTACTCCTCTGAATACACCACAGCATAACGGTGTATCGGGGCGGAGCAATCGCACCATATTGGATATAGTGTGCTCTATGATGAGTACTACTAAGTTACCTATTCCTTTTTGGGGGTTATGCACTTGAGAAGGTGCATACCTATTGAATTGGGTTCGAATCAAATCAGTGCCTACCACCCCATATAAGATATGGTATGGGAAGAGCCTATCTCTTAAGTAAGTTAAGATTTGGGATTGTCCGGCCTATGTCAAAAGGAAAATCCGGACAAGATCGAGGCAAGGTCAGTTCTGTAGAACTGGAAAGGTTCCAGCTATACAAAACTGCAGCTAATGATTTAGTAGAACCAAAGGATTCAATAGCAATAAACGAACCTCGGCCTCTCCGCCGATCTAGCAGGGTTCCTCATCCGCCTGAGAGATACTTTGGTTTCTCGATGACAGTGGAGCGAGGATTGCATCATGAGATGATGACCTAACTAGTTTCGAGCTGGCCTTCAGGAGTGAGACTCTGTAAGAATGGCTGGATGCTTAGAGATCTTAGATGGAATCCATGTACACCAACAAAGTATGGACTTTGGTTGCTATATCTGAAGGGTTAAATCCCCATCAGGAGCATGTATATCTTGAGAAGATTACTTGGTGTAGATGGAAAAGTTGAGACTTTCAAAGCTAGACTTGTTAAAGGTTTTCGTCATCGACCAGGCGTGGATAATGATGAAACCTTTTTCCAGTGGCTATGCTTAAGTCCATCCAGATCCTACTTACCACGGCTACATTCCATGACTGCGATATCTGGTGGTTGGGTGCCATGACTACTTTTCTAAATAATGATTTAGAAGAGAACGTCTATAAGAACACAGACAGAGGGCTTCGTAAACAGTGGGAGCAGCGGAAACGTGTGCAAGTTGCTTTACATGATAAAGCAGGCATCACAGAGTTGGAGCGTCTGTTTTGATGTGATAGTCAAAGTATTTGACTTCATCAAAATGGTAGATGAACCTTGTATATACAAAAAGGTAGTAGGGAGTATGGTTGTGATCCTCGTAGAGTACGTAGATGACATACACTTGATAGGAAAAGAGTTTCCTATACTACGATCGGTCGATCTCCTCTTATCACATGGATTCTCCAATAGGATAAAGGTGATACCTCCTAAATCCTGGGTTTTGGATCTATGAGATAGATCTAAATGGATGTTAGGATTCTCACTAACTATAGTGAGATAGTATCAGTTGATCCTGGGGAGAATCACTGGAAACGTTATAGGGTGATAAGGATGACTGAGTGTCAATCGCAGGCATTGTCTTTACCCTCAGTAAAGGGACGGTATGTTGGAAGAGTTCCAAGCTAGATACCGTGGCAAACTAGACGATAAAGGCCGGTATCATCGCTATTAAAGATACTACCAAAGAGGCAGTTTGGGTGTATATTGGTTCATAAGATGAACTAGGTTCCTACCATTGTGTGACAATGGAAATGTGGCTTTGGCTCGGGAACCCTGGTCCCATCAGTGACCCAGACATATTCTCAGGCAGCATCACCTGATCATGGAGATAGTTGATCTCCAGGGTGATCGAGGTTAGGAGAGTAGACCCAAAGGACAACACGGCGGATCCACTCACAAAGGCTTATTCCCAGAGAGAGACTTATAAGGGATGGTTGAATATTAGATACTGCTACCACTGCTACAGATATACTGCTACCACTGCTACAGATGGCGCTAGTGCAAGTGGGAGATTGTTAGTTATATGTATGCCCTAGAGGCTATTACTGTGCATTGGATGTATATTGTAGTGGATGTGGGACATATATAGGTAGGACTTTCTTGCTCGACATAATAGTACGCTATCTGGTTGCTCTTTATCTTAACATGTATACTTTCTGTCTCTCTAATACATGTTGATAAAGCCCTAAGGATCTGTACTCGACTTCCAGGACTATGATGCGGATCATACTAGTGGGGCCTGCGTAGTCAATGAATACATCCTTCCTTGTTCCTAGTCGTGGGAATATCGAGACGGGGCATCGATATTCCAGAGTAGACTAGCGTATATCTACTCGACCCATGTTATGGGAGATGGATGATCCCATATCCTTTGGTGTTTGACATCAGAGATGGTATGCGGGTGCTCAGTGGAGACTGGGTACACTGAACGGACTCGCCGAGAACTCCCAGATGGTATTATACCTCATGTCAGATGGCAGTTCTCTGGTGACACTGGTACAGCTTAGTCTGTTGACCCGAGATCGTCATAGAGTCTTGTGTGTCACCCACTGTGCTTTGATTTCTACCCTACCACGGCTCTACTGAGTCGTGCAAACAGGTGGTTTTTGGGTACAGTCCCGATTCACATGGAGGCAATGAGCGATAGGAAGGGATTCGTCTCTACCGGTATTGGGGATTGATGTTGTGCTATGCTCAACTGGACATAACAGGAAATCCCTGGCCAGGGTTGCAGTGATATACTGGTAAGAGTTATCAGTAGTTTCACGATTGTTATGGACCTCACGTCGGCATGACTTATCAAGCTATTGGGGTCTGACGTTTACCACCCCTAGGCGAGATATGCGACATATCAGACGAACAGACCGGACTGTACGGTAAGTGTTACTAGTTGGATTCACAGGAGTGTGAGCGGGCTTGCTCGTCGATCTTCTGATCGCTCAATACCCGGGTGGCCGTTATGTTTAGCAGACCGCTTGCGGCATGTGGGTGTTTGATATGATCATCACCTGCTGCCGGCGTATTGACGAGTCTTTAGAGTCCTACACAGAGGTTTCCTGGCTCAAGCGAAACGAAATAGGAGCGCATATGAGATATGTGCGGGGCCGAGAATAATGCGTGTATGTGATACCGTATTCTATTCTCGCGATGAATGTATCGATTGGTTGTATGCGATATAACCTAGTTATCGAATCGAGGATTGATTCGATAGGTCGATACATCGGATATTAGTCGGTCATATGCGATATGACCGGATCGTTAAATCGAGTGTTGATTTAATGATTTAATGTATAATTATATATTTGATATATTACTTTGCATTAACTAGTATTTGTTCACTTTAGATGGATTTTCTCACTTGAAGTGCACATTGTATATATGATATAGTTTTGTGCACTAGTTTGTATCATGTTTGATGGTACATGCAAACTTGGGTATGTGTATGCTTTAAACCTTGTTTAGGTTAATGGTTAGGGTTTTATGATCTTTACTTATTGATTTATTCTATTATTCATTTATTTTGGCAAGAATAAAATGGAGGCTAACTTTGTTTCTTTCTTGAAACTTCATGAAGCTTTGAAGCTTTGACCATTTAGTTTCTTAGCCTTAACCTAACCATTAAACCTAAGCCTAGTTTATTCTCTACACTTAACCATGGTTGCTATATGATAAGAATAACTTTGTTTTCTATTTTCATTATTCATATCATATTCTTTTATTCCTCTTCTTCTTCTTGAAGATGAAGAAAACCTTTGCTGCCTTCAATGGTGACTTGAGAAAAAGAGTGAGAAATCCAATTCTAAAGTGAACCCACTTCCTATTTCTTCATCCTCTACCACTTGCCAAGTAGTATAGGGTGTTTTCTTCACAAGTTTCATGACTTGGTGAAGTTGGAGCTTGATCTTGAGTTGCCTCGATGTAGATCATCTTCGGCATCGAAGTCGACGATCTAGCCCGATCATTTCCTCGACGAAACCATTACTAGAGTCCGGGATCCGATGATCTCAGCGAAAGGACGTCAACGCGGAGCTATGGAGGTGGGGGACCGGATCTTCAAAGGTTGTAGTCACTTTCCTTTAGCAATAAAATTGTTTACTTGCTTGCATCGCCTTACCTCTAGTAACAATCTACTTTCGGGTTTCTCGGCACATAGAATTTTTTTGAATTGGCCATGTTTGATCACTTGTAGAACCTCATGGGTGTGCCTAGGAACCCTACATGTAGTTTGATATCCACCCTACCACGGCTCTACTGAGTCGTGCAAACAGGTGGACTTTGGGTACAATCCCGAGGCACATGGAGGCGATGAGCGATAGGAGGGGTTTCGTCTCTCCCGGTATTGGGAGTTGATGTTGTGCTATGCTCTATTGGCTATAACAGGAAGTACCTGACCAGGGCTGCTGAGATTTACTGATAAGCGTTATCAGTAGTTTCTCGATCTGTTATGAGCCATAGACCAGCATGACTTATTGAGTTATTTGGGTTGATGATTCCATCCCTAGACTCGATATGCAACATATCTGACGAAGAGACCGGACTATACGGTAAGTGTTCCCAGTTGGCTCGACGGGAGTTTTGACAGTTTCACTGGTTTTCTTCTGATCGCTCAATACCCAGGTGGCCATTACGTTTAGCTGACCGCTTGCGGCTTGAGGGTGTTTGATGTGATCATCACCTACTGCCGGCGTATTGACGAGTCTTAGAGTCCCACATTGAAGTTTCCTGGCTCAGGCGAAAAGATGTGGTGTGCATATGAGATATGCGCGGGGACCCGATTAAATACGGATATGTGATAACGTATATTAATCGGGCATTTTCTATTGGTTGGGTCGTATGTGATATGACCGGTTTGCAAAATCAAGTGTTGATTTACTAAATTACTTTTAGATTAATTCTTTAATTAAACCCTTTTTCTATTTTGTATGCATGCATGTATGCACATGATGATGTGCATGGACACATATATACATACATTGTATCATGGTTGTTGATACAAAATTGGTGGCAATGCAAGACTCATATTGAAGTAATTATTTATATTTATCATTTTGAGTTAATTAAAAGGATAATTCACTCATGGTTGATGTTTATCATCTTTGACTAAACTTTACCATTCTTTTAATCATGAGTTAATTCTCTTTTGGAAATTAACTCAATAAGAAAACATCTAGATGATTACTAACCATGGTTGAAGTGAGAAGGATAATTATGAATTATTCTTTCTCATCTTAATTATTCTATCATAACATTTTCTTTTGAGCTCAAGCCTTAGCCACCATCTTCTTCTTCCTCTCTTGAAAATTTCTTTGAGTGAGGGTGATAAAAAAGAAAGGGTTTTGATTAGAGAATACAAACAACATCATCATACTACACACATCTAGCCCATTTGTGTAGGGTGTTTGCTCTACTTCATTCACATATCAAGTAAAGCAAGGAGCTTTGGGCAAAGGGACTTCGGGTGGATCATCGTGGACTAGGAAGGCTTCCATCGATCCGTTCCAAACTATCAAAGTGCCAAGGAGTCGGCAAGGGAGGTCTACAAAGGTTGTAATCTCCATTCTTTGTGATACTTTTTCTTTTGCATGTGATGCTTAATCAAAAGGAACCCTAAATTTCAACTTATGATTCTTTGCAAGTTTACTTAGCACCTTAAAAATTTGATTTTGGCATATGCGATGCTTCAAAACCCTTGATGAGGTGCTAATTAAACCCAACATAAACCCACTGCCAGCGCATTGAAGAGTCTTTAGAGTCCCACACAGAGGGTTTCCCTGCTTCGGGCGAAACGTTATAGAGGTCGTATGGTTTTATGGCAGGGTTCGATCATATACGTGCACTTGTGCACGGATCTTGATCGGACATATAATACTAGTGGGCTTTGGTTTAAACCGGATCCTAGTATTATATTGTTGGATTATTTTCATCTCGTTGTATTCGTATTCTTTCCTAATACAGATGCGGGTATGTATATACGAATGAGGGGAATTCTTGTAATTCTATTACAAGATCACTTTAGAGTTGCCATTTATTTTCATTAAACATTTAGGTTAATGTTTATTAGGTGGAAAGTTTGAGTGCATGCCCTTGGAAACTCATGTTTATGAGTCATGAGATGATTCATGGTGAAATGGGGGGTTTTGTTTTGGCCAAGATATTTGTGTGAGATATTTAGTAGTGAGCATGGCAGATCCTTTTTTGGTGAGTTGCCAATTCTCACAAAACAACACACACAAAAGACTTAGCCAAAACAACTAAAGAAAACGGCAGTAACTATTCTTCACTTGCCTTTCTTCATGAGCTCACTCTTTCACCTCATGGCATCTTCTTCAATCTCCACCCTATATGTCTCATGTGTCGAGAAACCTAGGGTGTATTTATACACACTCTTTACTTCATCTTGGCTATCTAAGTCAGATACCCTAGTTGCTTCGGTTTTGAGGTCGGAGCCCGTATTACTAACCCTCAACGTGGATCGTCTTCGATAGAGGGGAGACCGGAGATCAAACAAGATCGAAGAAGCAGCGAGGAACTTGGGACAGAGGTTGAAGACTGAAGGACTCGGATCGTTCGGTATAACCTCTTTAAACCCCGTTCATATAGCTAGTTTACGGTTAATGTTACGATACGGGAATTGTGTTCGGTTAGCGCCGATTTCTAAATGTTTTTGTTCCGCATTTGGCCACGGATTGATGGCCGGGGCGCTGGCGTAACCCAACAGGCTTTACCAACATGCGAGAGCAAGACAACATCACAATACAAGTCTTCATGTTAAGATAAAGAGTAACCAGATAGCATACTATCATGTCGAGCAAGAAATTCATCCCTATATATGTCCAAGCATCCATTGTAATATACAATCATGTACAACAATGGCCTCTAGGGCATACATATAACTAAAGGATGCCCTGCCTCGATACTCTCTCGACTAGGAACGATTAAAGGATGTTCTTGCGGACTACACAAGCCCCACTAGTATGATCTACATCATAGTCCTGGTAGTCAAGCAAACATCCCAAGGGCTTTATCAACATGTATCAGATAGACAGAATAATATAAGTGTACATGTTATGATAAAGTGCAACCAGATAGCATACTATCATATCGAGCTAGAAAATCCTCTCTCTCTATATATATATATAAATGTCCAAGCATCCATTATAATATACAATAATGGCCTCTAGGGCATACATATAACTAACAATCTCCCACTTGCACTAAGGCCAGTTGTTGTAGTATAGCATACCCAGCATCCCAAAAAGTCTTTCAAATTGCGTCTGGGGGAGGGCCATCGTGAGTGGATCCGCTGTGTTGTCTTTCGTGTCAACTTTCCTGACCTCGATCTCCCGGCGATCAACTATCTCCCAGATAAGGTGATACCACCTATGAATATGTCTGGATCGCTGATGGGACTGGGGTTCCTTGGCCAAAACTACAGCTCCATTTTTATCATAATACAAGGGTATTGGATCCTCAATGGATGGAACCACACTAAGTTCAATAATGAACTTCTTCATCCAGACAGCTTCTTTGGCAGCATCGTTGGCAGCGATGTATTCAGCCTCCATCATCGATTCTGCCACGGTATCTTGCTTAGAACTCTTCCAACATACTGCCCCTCCATTGAGGGAAAAGATAAAACCCGAGACCGACTTACTGTCGTCCTTATCACTCTGGATGATCGAATCGGTAAAGGACTCCACCTGGAGTTCTCCATAACCATACACCCAGAACATTTCTTTAGTCCTTCTCAAGTACTTAAGAATGTTCTTCACAGTAGTCCAGTGCTTCTCCCCAGGATATGATTGACACCTGCTTACCACACTAAGTGCGTAAGCTACATCCGGTCTAGTACATAACATCGCGTATATGATTGACCCAACTGCAGAAGCATAAGGTATCCCTTACATGCGAGCCCTCTCCAAATCAGTCTTGGGAGACATCTCTTTAGAGAGAGTGATTCCTGAACTGAAGGTCTGCCCTAGCACCACCATGAGGTTCTAATGACATCAAACATGCCAAATTCAAATTTCTATAGGTGCTAAGCTAGACTAAACAAGATCGTTAACTAGATGATTAGGGTTTTAGGTTTGATATCAAAGTATACTATAAGAAGTGAAGATGGCTATACCCTCGAAGATCGAGTCCTTCACTTCACATGCTCCGTGTAGAAGTCTTTGTAGGGTTCCTAGGCACACTCAAGAGGTTCCACAAGGCATCGACCATGCGAAATTCAAAATTTTCATGTGCCAAAGAAACCCTATTGCGAGATCGTTAACTAGAGGCAAAGGAGAAACAAGCAATTAAACAACTTTATTGCTAAGTGAATGGAAATACAACCTTTGTAGATCCGCTCCACCATTTCTTTAGCTCCGTGTTGACGTCCCTTCGCTGCGATCATCAGGATCCCGGACCCTAGTGTCGATTTCATCGGAGAAATGGGCGGGCTAGGTCATTGACTTCGATGCCGAAGATGATCTACGTCGAGGCGACTCAAACTCCAGCTCCACTCTCACTAGGTCATAGAACTTGTGAAGATAACAAACTCTAGTACATGGCAAGTGGTAGAGGATGAAGAAATAGGAAGTGGGTTCACTTTGGATTTGGGTTTCTCACTTGAATTCATCAGTTGACATTTTTGTAGAAAGCTTTTCTTCTCTTCACTTGAAGAAGAAGATGAAGAAGAAGAAAAAATGAATTATGAATCAATTCCAAAAAGAAAAATGAAGTGATGGTTATCATAATGCAACAATGGGTGAGGTTAACTCATGTAGAGAATAAACTAGGGTTTAGGTAAATGGTTAGGGTTAAGGAATAAAACAAAATGGTCAAAGCTTCATGAAGCTTCAACAAAATCCAAACAAAGCCACCATTTTATTTCTAGCCAAAATGAATAGATAAATAAATGAATAAATAAATAAGTTAAATGAAACCCTAACCATTTACTAAACATGGTTTAAATCAAGCATACACCCAAGTTTGCATGTATCATCAAAGATGATACAATCAAGTGTACAAAAATATATCACATATATAACTTGTGCACATCAAGTGAGAAAGTTAATCTGGTTAGTTATATGTATGCCCTAGAGGCCATTACTGTACATTGGATGTATATTATAGTGGATGCTGGGACATATATAGTTAGGACTTTCTTGCTCGACATGATAGTACGCTATCTGGTTGATCTTTATCTTAACATGTATACTTTCTGTCTCTCTGTTACATGTTGATAAAGCCCTTAGGATGTGTATCCGACTTCCAGGACTATGATGCAGATCATAATAGTGGGGCCTGGGTAGTCCATGAGTACATCCTTCAATGTTCCAAGTCGTGGGAATATCGAGACGGGGCATCGATATTCCAGAGTAGACTAGCGTATATCTGCTCGACCAATGTGATGGGCGATGGATGATCCCATATCCATTGGTGTTTGACATCAGAGATGGTATGCGGGTGCTCAGTGGAGACTGGGCACACTGAACGGACTCGCCGAGAACTTCCAGATGGTATTATACCTCACGTCAGATGGCAGTTCTCTGGTGACACTGGTACAACTTAGTCTGTTGACCCGAGATCGTCATAGAGTCTTGTGTGTCTCCCACTGTGCTTTGATTTCCACCCTACCACGGCTCTACTGAGTCGTGCAAACAGGTGATTTTTGGGTACAGTCCCGATTCACATGGAGGCAATGGGCGATAGGAGGGGATTCGTCTCTCTCGGTATTTGGGGTTGATGTTGCGCTATGCACGACTGGCCATAACAGAAAATCCCTGGCCAGGGTTGCAGTGATATACTGGTAAGAGTTATCAGTAGCTTCACGATTGTTATGGACCTCATGTCGGCATGACTTATCAAGCTATTGGGGTCTGACGTTTACCACGCCTAGGCGAGATATGCGACATATCAGACGAACAGACCGGACTGTACGGTAAGTGTTTCTGGTTTGATTCACAGGAGTGTGAGTTGGATTGCTCGTCGATCTTCTGATCGCTCAATACCCGGATGGCCGTTACGTTTAGCAGACCGCTTGCGGCTTGTGGGTGTTTGACATGATCATTACCTGCTGCCGGCGTATTGACGAGTCTTTAGAGTCCTACACAGAGGTTTCCTGGCTCAAGCGAAACGAAATAGGAGCGCATATGAGATATGTGCGGGACCGAGAATAATGCGTGTATGTGATACCGTATTCTATTCTCGCAATGATTGTATCGATTGGTTGTATGCGATATAACCTAGTTATCGAATCGAAGATTGATTCGATAAGTCGATACATTGGATACTAGTCGGTTATATCCGACATGACCGGATCATTGAATCAAGTGTTGATTTAATGATTTAATGTATAATTATATATTTGATATATTACTTTACATTAACTAGTATTGGTTCCCTCAAGATTGACTTTCTCACTTGAAATGCACAAGTTGTATATGTGATATATTTTTGTGCACTTGTTTGTATCATGTTTGATGATACATGCAAACTTGGGTTTGTGTAAGACTTAAACCTTGTTTAGTGAATGGTTAGGGTTTCATTTCACATATTTATTTATATATTTATTTTGGTTAAAAGAAAAAGGAAAACAAAATGGTTGCTTTCATACAAGAAGCTTCTTGATGCTTCATGCATCTTTGACTAAGTGACCATTTTTGTCTTCATCTCCTAACCCTAACCATTCAACTAAACCCTAGTTAATTCACTACACTAAACCATGGTTGCAAATACGATAAGTATCATTTTATTTTCTATTTTATATATACTTATCATATTCTTTTTCTTTTTCTTCTTCTTCTTCAACATGAAGAAAGCTTCCTACCATTAATGGCAACATGAGAAAAAGAGTGAGAAATCCAATTCTAAAGTGAACCCACTTCCTATTTCTTCATCCTCTACCACTTGCCAAGTAGTATAGGGTGTTTTCTTCACAAGTTTCATGACTTGGTGAAGTTGGAGCTTGATCTTGAGTTGCCTCGACGTAGATCATCTTCGGCATCGAAGTCGACGATCTAGCCCGATCATTTCTCCGACGAAACCTTCGCCAGAGTTCGGATTCCGATAGGTACAGTGGAGGGACGTCATCACGGAGCCTAGGAAGTGGAGGACCGGATCTACAAAGGTTGTAGTCACTTTCCTTTAGCAATAAAGTTGTTTACTTGCTTGCATCGCCTTATTATCTAGTTAACGATCCGTATTAGGGTTTGTAGGCACTTGAAAAAATTTGAATTGGGCATGTTTGATCTGTTGTGAGACCTCATTAGTGTGCCTAGGAACCCTACAGTGGTATCAGAGCCTAGCTAGAGCCTTAGGCGATGCGTAGACGGAGTTAGAAGTCCGATCGAACCGAAACCCTAATCCAAATCCGCTCCCTGTACATTTTTTTGAAATCGGGGATTTTGGAGAATTAAAAATTTGCAGAAAAATCAGCAGGAGTTTGTAAGAATTACAGTGAAGCCCGTACTCCTGATTCCATCAAAGCGCGGCGGAACCGCGGCATTAGCATGGCTAATGCGGCGGTTCCGCGGCTACTTAGTCGCTTCTTCAATTTATTTTTGCACAGTAATTCCCATTTTTTGGTGCTGTATTTTCTGGGAATTTTTAAATCTTACTCAAGAGTTGAGTTTTCTGGGTTGTATTGGGAGTTCATAGATTCGATCGGATTATCAAACATTGTCTTTGTGTTTTTCCGGATAATTTTAGAATATAATAAAAAGTTCGACCGGATGTAAATACCCACTTTCTCCCCTGCCGGGAAATTTCCAATTGTTGGACTTTTCCGTAGTTTAATAATGTTCTAAGTAGTGCAAGTAACGCGATGGTCCCTCTAGAAGACAACAAACATTAACTCGATTATATGACCGTCTTGAACAGCCCTTTGAACCTTAGGGTTTGGGGCAGTACGGCGTGCCACATGTAAGGCGTTGGCTTGACCCTTCTACGGCTGGACCGTTGGTACTGAGACATGAAGTGAATGTTTTTAAACTTATTTCATGTGTTGAGCTATTTCGGGAAAACTTGGGTGTTTGATTGTTCGATCGGAAAGTTTAACATTTTCTAATTATCTGGAATGTGATACAATAATTAGAATTCACAAGTATGTTGGAGATAGTGCCCTCAGAGTCAATTATTGGATCACAGGCACGTGATTGCAATGATTGAGGGAGGACCTATCCCGGTAGGACAGTCTTACTCGAGATGATAGTATGCTATCTGGTTTACCTTTATCATCGTGTACTGCTTTAGGTGACCTGACATGTCACTATTGCACGTTGATAGAGCCCCTAGGATTCTTGCTTGACTACCAGCAGTATGATGGCGATCATATACGTGGGAGCTGGTAGTCTATAAGCACATCCTTAAAAGGTCCCTAGTCGTAGGAGTTTCGAGACAGGGCATCGATACTCCATTAGTAGACTAGTGTATACAGTCGAGACCCCGACGAGGGGCGGTGGCCGGTCTCACAAGCCACTGGTGTCAGTTGGTTCACCTAAGATGTATACAGGTGCTCATTGGGTTATGAGTACACCGGACAGGACTCACCGGGAACCTGCTAGTTGGGTTTATACCATACGTCAGATAGCAGTTCCCAGGTGACATGTGTACAGGTTAGTTCATCGACCTGAGATCGTCATTTGTCTCGTGTGAGTTCCCACTGTGCTTTGATTACTACCCTACCACGTCTCAAAGGAGTCGTGCAAACAGGTTTTAGTTGGGTACAGTCCCGAGCCACATGGAGGCAGTGAGCGGATCTTCAGGGGTTCGTCTCTCCCGGTATTGGGGGTGAGGTCGCGCTGTGTCTAGGAGAGCCATTACGCAAAGCCCTCGGCCGAGGCAGGAGATTTACTGGTAGGTATTCCAGTAGTATCTCAGGGCGTTCTGGGCTACACTCCGACACGACTTGTACCGCTTTTGGGGGTCTGACTTTCACCAACCCCCTAGGCCCACCATGCGATACTCATAGACGAACGGACCGGACTGTACGGATATTGTCACTGACAGGCTCAGTTGGGTGTCGGGGTGAGCTTCCTCATCGACGTCCCTTTTAGTCAATAGCTGGTGGCCCGTCACGTATTGGCTAATACCTCTGACGTGCTAGTGGTTAAATCCACAGCCATAGTATTGACGAGTCTTTAGAGTCCACCACACTTACAGTTACTCAAGCTTTCGGGTGAAACGCTGTAGAGGCCGTATGGAGATATGGCAGGATCCGATCAGATACGTGCGGTATTGCACGGATCAGGATCGGACGGTTTTGTACTAGTAGCCGTGTAGTTATATGGCAGGGTTTGATCTGATACGTGCGGCATTGCACGGATCAGGATCGAACGGATTTTACTAGCCGGCTTTGGCTTAAGCCGGTCCTATTTTAGTACAGTGTAGATTTTGTCTCATTGCATTTGTATCCGGACGGAATACAGATGCGGGTGTGTATGCACAGTATTGGGGTTTTCCTGTAATTTATTACGGGACCAGTTTTCTGGAGTTGCCAGTTTGCATTCCGTTCCGACCGGTTTTTCTTTGTTCTTTCCCGGCCGGACTTTTATGATGGAGGGGGTAATTTGCAGTTTTGCAAATTACTTTTAGGGAGGGGGTTTCTTACATTTGTGAGATTAAGTTTGACCATCATCATTTTTATTCTCTTTACATCACTTGCTTTATTCATGATGAGAAAGGATTTGATTTGTGATTAGAATTGATAAGAAAGTTTGTAATGATAATGTTTGGATATGGTCACCTCTCTTTTTCTCCTACACTCACCTCCCTTTGCATTATGTTTCATTCCTCCACCATTCTTCTTCTCACTTGAGAAATATGATAAGTTTTTCATGAGAGGAAAAAGAAAGAGAGAAGAAGAAGAAGAGAGCTTGTTCTTGAGAGTTTCATTTCTTGATCTCATTCATGCTAGAAAAATGCAAGCACCATTTTTCTTATCTCATTTCCTCCATCATCTTCAAATGGCAACAAACCCCAAGTGAGACACTGCACTACACATTCTACAGCATATCTTGAGCATGTCGAGTTGCCGGCTTCATGCTCGAGTTGCCTCGGTATTGAGGCGGGAGCCCGTAAAAGACGCAGGCGTTGTGGTGCCCTTTCCGGCGAGGAGGCGACGATGTGGAGGCAAGACTTTCCGCGGGAGATCGGGACGATGACGAGAAGACCGGAGGACTCGGATCACTCGGTATACTTCTCACTCTATCTCTTGATTGCTAGCATTAGGTTAATGGTTACGATCCGGGTTTTCTTTGTCCGCGGTAGCGCCGGTTTCCGAGTAAGGAAAATTTTTGATTCCGCTATTTGGCCTCGAGTAAGACGGCCGGGGCGCTGCCGTGGCGCAACATGGTATCAGAGCCACGCCATTAACCTTACCTAGCTTCGTTTGATGTGTTTGCATTTCCGATCGACCGAAATTTCCAAAAACCGTATTTTTTATTGCACATCAGTTTCTGTCGAAATTTTTTGGAGTCTAAAAATTTTTCAGGTGGTCTCAGAATGATGTGCAGGGAGTTCTAAGAACACTGACAAAATTTGGTGACATGATTGCTCCGTACGACCGCGGAAGGGCGGCCAAAACACCCTTTTGGCCGCGCTTCCGCCGCAGAAGTGTGGGGTCGTGTTATTATTTTTTTGCAGTGGGCTTATGGGCTAAAATTAGGGGTTTTGGAATATTAAAATTGGGCCCAGGTTTTCTGTGAGTGCTACAGTTTTGATAGGGGGCCCACTTGTTAATTTTTGGTCAATCGGAAAATTTTAAACACATTATTTCACAGTGTTTACATTATATCTACGACCGTGAATGTCACTCGATCGGTAAATCCGGCCTAACTGCTATAGCCCGGTTAGACGGATTTACGAACGTGACTTTCACGTTGATGTTCTATGTTTATGCTGTGATGTTGCGGATCGGTCGTGGGGGATAGCCTGGATGCAATGCTAGTACAGTGCTGTTGTATTATGTACATTTGATATTGCGGGGCGAGCGTCCGACATGTGGACTGCCGTCACTGCCTGATTGTATTATTCTTTTGGGGCACGACCTGGTTGCGGTCGATGTACCCGGTGTATGTATATTTTACTTTCTGTACTAGGATTGCCCCGCGGTGGGGTGCACGGATAGCCGGGTTCTGGAGGGCAACAAGCCCGCATCTCATGGCATTGGGACGGAGGGGGCTTCAGTCTGGAATTGGCGGGCTGTTCGACGCACTCGTAGGGGGTACAGGTTGACCCAGGAGGGGTGCCCAAGTTACCGGATTCCGTGAAGTGCTGGGTGGTCCATTCACGGTGCTGAAGGGGGCTGCCTCGCTTCAGGTTTTGGCGGGTGACTTGCCGCGCCCGTAGGGGTCTAAGTTTTCATTGCACAGGCTATCCACACGACCAGGGGAACGTCGGGTTTCAGCAGCGGCTCTGTGAAACCAGGGGCTTCCAGATATCTGTATTGTTCTGTGATGCTGTACATTTCTGTGATGTTGCATTTTATTCACGCCTTGAGCGAAATACTATATATTGGTATATATATTAGTAGATGTTGTATATGTTTTTCATCCGCGCTAGTCCAGTCCCCGCTCTGCCGTTAGTTAGCTAACCTAACGGGTGATGACGGGACCCAGTGGCGAATGCGGATGGCATATACGTACGTCAGTATATTTTTGTTCTTTGTGGTGTGATCAATTGATGGGACTGTATTGATTCGGATCAATGCAAGATAAACAAACCTAATCTGATGTTGTTGGAACACTTTTTCAAAAAGCTGTTATTGCAAGGACGTTCACTTTTGTTTTGCATCGTGGTATTCATTTGGAATATCTTGCTCCTCAGTCGACGAGGCAAGGGCCGAGATCCCTTCACCGGGAGTGACCCCTTGGACAGAAGTTTGCGTCAGGGCATTAACTTCACTATAGCCGATTATTTTTGCTTTGCATCGTGGTATTCAGTTGGAATATCCTGCACCTCATTCTACGGGGAAAGAGCCGAGATCCCTTCACCGGGAGTGACCTCTTTAGTAAAGGTTTTCGTCACTATATTTTATAAAAAGGTTGTGCAGTTCCTTCAACGATATCAAGTTCATTACGTTAAAGGTTTTTCGCCAAAAACCAGTCGTAGCCCTCCGTCATTTCAGATTGGTATTACTTAGTATTCGTGCTGCGTATGTCGTGCTTAGCCGAGGCGTAGTGTTCGGTAGCTATGTAGTGTCTTTCTGTTGCATGGATATGTGATTGGTTAGGACAGTCGTACGGTCATTTTGGCTCAGTCAAGGACTCGTGCGGGTGGGTCTAATGCAATCAAGATAATGACGGGTTGAACTTGACTAGGATCCTTTGATATGTTGGCTCAGTCAAGGTCACTTGGGTCCTAGGGGTAAAAACACACATCGGGAGTTTCAAAAGAACTGAAACTTGCCAGACATGCGCATACCTTCTGGAGTGTGGTGACGTGAGTGGATTCCGTCACGTTATCATGCGATGAGAGTTGGATCCCGATTCCCACTGATGAGTTGGTTTACTCCTCGGATGATCCCGACTAATTCTTCTTTCAGGTTTGGAGGAGAATTTGAGGTACAGTGGGAGGTTTCCAGATTAGACAAAGTGATAACCATTCTGATCTAGGTTAGAGTGCATGCTGAGTGTTTCTTTTCTCTCTCTCTTTGGCAGCGACCATTGACCTGACCCTGGACTATGACTCAGTGACCAAGTTGACCGAACCTTCTTAACACAGGCTTTTGGATTGTCTGAGTTGCAGACCTCTTTGCCACTCCTACTTTTACCCTTTTCTCCAGGACACCCCGTATTATTACGAACGTCCACTTCCATTGGACAAAACCATCGTATGGTTATATACGAACTCGAAGGACTTCGAGGATGGTTTCTGGTTCTGGAGAAAACGAATAGGATTATTCAGTTGTCTTTTCTTTTCACCTTCTCTCATTGCGAGTACTCCTTGGTTTAGGAGTAGTACACCCATTATGCTTATTGGATAGTTTTCTTCCAAACCTTAGGCTGGTGCCGAACGGTGGGGAATGAAGAAAACCAATTAGTATAACGATGGTGTGCAGAAGGTATTAAGTTAAGACAAAGCAAGGGATTAGTAAGATGGCAAAGTAAATTGCGACTGCTATTCACGACCGAACCAAGTGTTTCTTCGCCAATCCTAAATCACCTTTGTATTTCTCCAGGACACTCCATATCACTACGAAGATCCACAGTTTATTGGATACTCCATCGTATGGTTATATACGAACTCGAAAGGAACTTGTTCCAGTTCGGGGATGGATTCTGGTTCAGGAGAAAGAGGAATAAAGTACATTCAGGTGTCTTTTATCTTCACCTTCTCTCGCATTGCGAGTGCTCCTAGGATTAGGACAGTACACCCATTATGCTTATTGGATAGTCTTCTTCCAAACCATAGGCTGGTGCCGAACGGTAGGGAAGGAAGAAAACCATTTGGCCTAAGGGGTGTACAGAAGGCAATGCCTAAAGACATAGAAAGGGATTTAGAAAGATGGCAAAGAATTACAAGGTTACAGCTGTGAATCTGGATAATGGAAGAGGCATTACTAGGAATACCAGGATACCCCGACGAAACATTTCAATGTTTCAGTTTCACTGTGTACTGTTAATGGAAAACTGATTTCCCAGTTAGACACTTGCTCCAGGGTATGTATTTACCAGGTAAGATTCTCACATCTGTATGGTTTTACAGATGATGAGTGGGAGTAAGTTATTGGGAATTGGGTGATCATCCTCACTATATCGGGATTCATTGTAATCGGTGATATTTGAGGAAGTCACCTGGGTTGTTTGCCGGACGGCAATTTTTTTTGGTTTTGAATATCCGCGGTTATGCACCAATTTCAAATTGATATATCTGTACGTCTATTTTCATAGAGTGAGATATACCTTTTGATATTATGTCGTTGACATTTACCTATATCAGTGGATGGTTAGGTAAGGAGCATTAAACAGCGGTGTAATTCTTCTTAACCATAAGTACAGTTTTCAACCTACGACACACAGTGAAAGAGTTGTTAGACTCGGCGGACTTATACAGAGTATTGTATGTTGTCCAGTGTCCATTGGGACAGAGGGGTTGGTCCTCATACTATATTCTGTTTACTTTTAACTTCTCTAGTTCTTAGACATGTGTTTCGTGGGAACACAGGGTCTGAGTTTTGAGGAGTTATAGGTATTTGAATAGAGTAGAGAACCAGGTGTAGCAAGTATCGGGATTCTTCAAAGTGATCGAAGATGTAGATACTTATGTATGGTATTCAGTTGATAGTAATGATAATGAGAACTTGCTTCTCTTTCAGGTTACTCATAATCGGAAGCATTCCTAAGTTGAGTAATGCTGATCGGCCTCTTTCCATTTAGTTTACATGCACTGGAGAAAGCTGCATGATTTGTATCTGGTTCAATTGAATCAGTGCCTCTGGTTCTATATTGGATATAGAACAGTTCATATCTTAACGATGTTAAGGTACGGGGAGTTGTCCGGCTTATGCTTAAAACCAGACACTGGACAACTCAAGGCACGTTTCTGTAATGGCTGTTTGTGGGTTGACCCAGGCTATGACGAGGGTTGATTTTCTACCATCTGGCAGATCAATAGAAATATTGTTCTAGACTCGCCACAGTTTTATTAAAAATGGATTTTTTCAGAAAAAGTAGTGGGAGTATGGTAGAACTGGAAGTGATTCCAGAACCGCAAACGATTACTGAAGATTTGATAAGGAACCTAAAGAATCAATCTGATTTGACATTCCATTGGCCACTCCGCAGATACGGTGGGTAACTTCAGGCACCCGAGAGGTACTTCGGTAGCCTCAAGGACGGTGACAGGGAAGTTCTTGTTTACCCACACTTGCCATTGCTGTTGTTCCAGGCTGCGAGACCCGGTGGGAGGATGAGTATAGCGTCGTTCTAAACTAGCTTTAGAAGTGCACGTCTATATGACTCTGCCAGAGGGTTGTCGTAGTCAGTGGGAGCAGCGGAAGCATTGGTGGACATCAGGCTTATGTCTATTTATAGACTAAAGCAGATATAGCGGAGTTAGATCATCTGTTTCTGATGTGACAGTCATAGGTTTGACATCATCAGAATAGGGGATGGATCTGTTGAGAAGGTAGTAGGAAGTGATATTCCTATACTACGATCGGTTATACTTTGGTCGTCACACAGTGGTTTCTCCACAAAGGACTTGGACATTATATCAGACATACTGGTTACTAGATCTATGGTTTTAGATCTAGATTTGGGTAGTTTCCCAATCTGGGTACCTTGACAGCATTCTATGAGTATTTAGAATGGACGACTCCAGGCACGGTAGAATACCTGCAGTTGATGGTGTCACCCTCTCTAAAGGTGTCTTATAGACTAAAGGGGAGAGGAATACTCATGATTGGCAGATCACTTGCTTAGGCAATTGAGTCAATCATGAGATGTCAAGTACCACACCAGATGTTGTTCTTGCACTAGATGCAATAAGTTGACATTGATCCAATCCTGGAGAAACAGTCGGAAGCAGTTTTAGAACATAAGTGAATGTTCTAGGGATATGATAACGGCTGCCTCCTTTAGGAGACGGTTATCACTCCAGGCTTCCAAGGTGACATGGACGACAAGGAGGTTGTCAGAGTTTTAGTTTTCCCTCTAACGAGGGGCAGTATTTTGGACAGGTGATCCAAGGCAATACTGAGGGAGGCATGGCGCAGGATACTGATTAAGTTCAGTTGACGATACAGTCTAAGAAGTTTGGATTTGGAGTTCATTTATAAGCTAGGTCCCATCAGACATCCAGACATTCTAAGACAGGTATTGCTCATTTCGGGAGATGGTATTCTCCGCGAACTTGAGAATAAGAGAGACATAGAAAGAAACATCAGAGCGGATCCACTCACTGAGGCTATTCCTCGAACGCAATAGTTTCACAAACGAGCTTTGTGAGACTGACTTGTAGAGGAGTTGGGTGTTCGGTATCACACGGGCTGTGAGTATGCGACATCGCAATAAATAGCCTTGAGTGCAAGTGGGAGATTGTTGGAGATAGTGCCCTCAGAGTCAATTATTGGATCACAGGCACGTGATTGCAATGATTGAGGGAGGACCTATCCCGGTAGGACAGTCTTACTCGAGATGATAGTATGCTATCTGGTTTACCTTTATCATCGTGTACTGCTTTATGTGACCTGACATGTCACTATTGCACGTTGATAGAGCCCCTAGGATTCTTGCTTGACTACCAGCAGTATGATGGCGATCATATACGTGGGAGCTGGTAGTCTATAAGCACATCCTTAAAAGGTCCCTAGTCGTAGGAGTTTCGAGACAGGGCATCGATACTCCATTAGTAGACTAGTGTATACAGTCGAGACCCCGACGAGGGGTGGTGGCCGGTCTCACTAGCCACTGGTGTCAGTTGGTTCACCTAAGATGTATACAGGTGCTCATTGGGTTATGAGTACACCGGACAGGACTCGCCGGGAACCTGCTAGTTGGGTTTATACCATACGTCAGATAGCAGTTCCCAGGTGACATGTGTACAGGTTCGTTCATCGACCTGAGATCGTCATTTGTCTCGTGTGAGTTCCCACTGTGCTTTGATTACTACCCTACCACGTCTCAAAGGAGTCGTGCAAACAGGTTTTAGTTGGGTACAGTCCCGAGCCACATGGAGGCAGTGAGCGGATCTTCAGGGGTTCGTCTCTCCCGGTATTGGGGGTGAGGTCGCGCTGTGTCTAGGAGAGCCATTACGCAAAGCCCTCGGCCGAGGCAGGAGATTTACTGGTAGGTATTCCAGTAGTATCTCAGGGCGTTCTGGGTTACACTCCGACACGACTTGTACCGCTTTTGGGGGTCTGACTTTCACCAACCCCCTAGGCCCGCCATGCGATACTCATAGACGAACGGACCGGACTGTACGGATATTGTCACTGACAGGCTCAGTTGGGTGTCGGGGTGAGCTTCCTCATCGACGTCCCTTTTGGTCAATAGCTGGTGGCCCGTCACGTATTGGCTAATACCTCTGACGTGCTAGTGGTTAAATCCACAGCCATAGTATTGACGAGTCTTTGGAGTCCACCACACTTACAGTTACTCAAGCTTTCGGGCGAAACGCTGTAGAGGCCGTATGGAGATATGGCAGGGTCCGATCAGATACGTGCGGTATTGCACGGATCAGGATCGGACGGTTTTGTACTAGTAGCCGTGTAGTTATATGGCAGGGTTTGATCTGATACGTGCGGCATTGCACGGATCAGGATCGAACGGATTTGACTAGCCGGCTTTGGCTTAAGCCGGTCCTAGTTTAGTACAGTGTAGATTTTGTCTCATTGCATTTGTATCCGGACGGAATACAGATGCGGGTGTGTATGCACAGTATTGGGGTTTTCCTGTAATTTATTACGGGACCAGTTTTCTGGAGTTGCCAGTTTGCATTCCGTTCCGACCGGTTTTTCTTTGTTCTTTCCCGGCCGGACTTTTATGATGGAGGGGGTAATTTGCAGTTTTGCAAATTACTTTTACGGAGGGGGTTTCTTACATTTGTGAGATTATGTTTGACCATCATCATTTTTATTCTCTTTACATCACTTGCTTTATTCATGATGAGAAAGGATTTGATTTGTGATTAGAATTGATAAGAAAGTTTGTAATGATAATGTTTGGATATGGTCACCTCTCTTTTTCTCCTACACTCACATCCCTTTGCATTATGTTTCATTCCTCCACCATTCTTCTTCTCACTTGAGAAATATGATAAGTTTTTCATGAGAGGAAAAAGAAAGAGAGAAGAAGAAGAAGAGAGCTTGTTCTTGAGAGTTTCATTTCTTGATCTCATTCATGCTAGAAAAATGCAAGCACCATTTTTCTTATCTCATTTCCTCCATCATCTTCAAATGGCAACAAACCCCAAGTGAGACACTACACTACACATTCTACAGCATATCTTGAGCATGTCGAGTTGCCGGCTTCATGCTCGAGTTGCCTCGGTATTGAGGCGGGAGCCCGTAAAAGACGCAGGCGTTGTGGTGCCCTTTCCGGCGAGGAGGCGACGATGTGGAGGCAAGACTTTCCGCGGGAGATCGGGACGATGACGAGAAGACCGGAGGACTCGGATCACTCGGTATACTTCTCACCCTATCTCTTGATTGCTAGCATTAGGTTAATGGTTACGATCCGGGTTTTCTTTGTCCGCGGTAGCGCCGGTTTCCGAGTAAGGAAAATTTTTGATTCCGCTATCTGGCCTCGAGTAAGACGGCCGGGGCGCTGCCGTGGCGCAACAAAGTAGTTATGAGATAATTGAATGAATATTATAAACATAGCATTTTAGTCTCACTTGATCGGTTGCCACGGAATTTTGACGTGATCAAAACTCCGTCGCAATCACGTAGCGTACGCGGATACTCACCGGGTAAACTTAATAGACAGCCTCACTCCATAGCCCCGACCAGGTGATTGTAAGAGAACCCCATCGCCGAAAGCATCCGTTCGGGTGCTCGCGACAGCGGTGTTCCTCCTTGGTGCACTTCGTCGGAGGCATCGGGGGTGCAACCGTCTACTGATGTTTGTGACGAGCATTCGATCAGGATGTCGGGAATACTGTTGAATTGCCCGACTTGATCTTGAAAAGAATTTTCGATAATGAGACTAAAATGCGGGGTTTATAATTGTTAGGCATGCGATGTCTCAGGAATTCATTTAATTAGGCATGTGATGTCTAAAGAGTTTGCGTATTCCAACTGTTGTAGTTTTACACTTTCTTTTCTGCGACTGTAAGTGTAATATGTGATATCGCCGGTTTCGTTGCTATATGTCAACGACAATTGGGATACGCATGTTTACTTACGTTGATGACATGTGATGTTATGTGTTGCTGGATATGTTGTATTGGATCGTCGTGTTTGAATAGCCAGGGTTTTTTTTTATGTGAGATGAGTGTTTTTAATTTTCATTCATGTAAAAATCTTGTATGTAATATTCTTTTATTGGAGCACTTCCAGGTTGCGGATGATGTCACCATTTGTATATTATTTACTTTTCCGCATTAGGATAGACCCAAGGAGGGGAGCACAAGTAACCGGGCTCTAGGGTCCAGTGGGAGACCATCTCGAGGAGTCGAGTCCGGGTCTCCTAACGCTAGAATTGGTAGGGTTTCTTGCCGCTCTCGTAGGGGTCTAGGGGTGTGGGATTGGCTATTCATCACGGCTGTGGAATCCGTGTTTTATACTAGCTCGTATTAAAAACACGGACGTCCTAGTATATCCAATATTTCATATGATATTTTCTGCTGCGTTATCTGTGATGTGATCATGTGATTTGTTCAGATAGATATTATATATAGTATATATGATATATTATATAGAAGTTGCTTATGTTTTACACCCGCGCTAGCCCTGCCTCGCTCTGGCGTTAGTTACCTAACCTAACGGTGCAGACGGGGCATCGAAGCGAATGCGGATGGCATAAGCGTACGTTATATTTATCTGTGATGTTTAGGTGGACTTAAATGATGGGATATTCATTAATGAGATTA
The DNA here is from genome assembly GCA_030015575.1 of Agapanthus africanus. Lineage (NCBI taxonomy): Eukaryota > Viridiplantae > Streptophyta > Magnoliopsida > Asparagales > Amaryllidaceae > Agapanthus > Agapanthus africanus. The sequence continues at coordinate 407,404,932 of CM057340.1, forward strand.
ATGAAAGAAAATAAACCTAATTGATGTTGTGGAATCGAATTTCAAAATAAAACAGGCAGCTACAGTTCTTGCTTTGCATTGCGGTGTTCCTTGTAGAACATCCTGCACCTTATTCGATAAGGAAAAGACCGAGATCCCTTCACCGGGAGTGACTCCTTTAGCAATAGCTTGCAGATGCTACAACCCTCGGTTTGTCTTTTGATCGCTTCTATATTTCCTGCTTTGCACAGTGATATATATGATATATCCCGCACCTCATTCGACGAGGAAAGGGCCGACGATCCCTTCACCGGGAGTGACCCCTTTAGCAAAACTAGAAAATCCTCAAAAACATTCCATTTGAAGACCATTTGATTCCGCAACGAGATCAAGTTCAAAGCGTTAAGGGTTTTCATAAAAACCATTCGCAACCCTCCGTCATTTTAGGAAGTAAAGTACTTAGTATTCGTGCTACGTTTGTCGACCATAGCTGAGGTGTAGTGTACGGTAGCTAAGTGATGTCTTCCTACACCGCATATGATGCGATTAGTTAGGATAGTCATGTGGCTTTGTTGACCTTAGCCAAGGGTCATGTGGGTGGGTCTAACTAATCACGAAATGACGGGTAGAACTTGACTGGTACTTATGATTTGTTGACCTTAGCCAAGGTCATAGGAGCTAAGGGTAAAAACCATTATCGGGAGTTTCAAGTGTTGAAACTTGCAATGAGATTGCATACCTTCTATGTGATAGTTGGATCCCGATACCCACTGCGAGTAATTGTTACTCCTGGGAGAGTTTTGCACTTTACAATTAGCCGATCAAGTAGGTGTCTGGAAAGGTGTCAACGGGGTTACGCCTCTGGGAAAACGAGATTTACTGTAATTAGGTCCGTGCGAAAGCACGGGGAACCTCCCTCAAAGTACCGACACTCACTTGGCTGAAAGATTGGCGAACTTGTAGAGTGTAATTAATCCCGTCTAGTCTTTCCTTTTAGGGTTTGAAGGAAGATTTGATAAAAACAGAGGGAGCCATCCTGATTAGATAAAATAAATAACCATTCTAATCTTGCAAGTGCGTATGCAGAGTGTTTTCTTCTCTCTCTCTCTAGGTAGCGACCATATCACGCCTTATTCAAGATAATAATATGGATGTATTGACCGAACCCTCTTGTTATACTGAGCTGGGGAACGTTGGTCCCGCCCCAACTTATAATTGTTATAAGGCAGAGCAGGAAATAGGGGAATACCAGAATTCCTATGCCACCCAAACGAAGAAAGTGCATATGATGCATCTCCTTCGGGTGTGTTCATTATAAAGAACTGTTTCTTAGTATCCTCTGCAACCTGGGTATTTGATACCGGATCAAGATCCCAGATATGTAATCTGTTACATAGGGCTACAGAAAGGTAGAAAACTGAGAACAGGTGATAAGTTTCATGAGACAGAAAACGGGGCAAGTGTTGCAACCAAGTCTGTTGGTCACTGTCACCCTGTATTACCAGTACATTGATTCTGAACAAATGCTATTAGATACCGAACCTGATATACAAAATCATATCAGTCTCTTTATTAGTAAAGAAATGATAAAATTTTGTACTGATGGATAATGTTTTGAACTTTTCCTATATCAAATGTTGATCGGTTCAGGCACGTTATCTAAAAGCATTGACGTTCTAAATCAAACTACAGTTCCTAGTATACAGAACACACACAAGAGAAAGAGTTCAGAAATGAAAGAATCATTCTTGAGGCATTGTAGACTAGGTCATATCAATGCGACCCGACTGGCTGAAGTTACATTTTAGATGCATATTTAAATCAGTTTGAATTTACATCTTGTGAAACTTTCCAGTCATGTCACAAAGATTAGATGACCATAGCTCTGCTTATTGGAAACAGAGAAAGAGTTAATGAACTCTTAGGACTGATACATGATGATGTATGTAAGGTCCCCTGTCTACACATGCCTGGACCGGTTCTTTGTATTTCATTACATTCTCTGATGATCGCTCAAGATTCAGCCATATGTTACTGTTGAAACATAAGTCCGAAGCTTTTGAGATATTCACAGAATATAAGTTAGAAGTAGAGAACCAAAAACCGGGTATAAGTATTATGTCCCATGATAAGATTAAGGAGAAGAATACTTGTGCATGGAATTCTTGGACTATTCTAAAGGAAAATGAGATTCTCTCTCAGTGTTATTTCTCTGAATACACCACAGCACAACGGTGTATCGGGGCAGAGCAATAGCACCCTATATGATATGGCGTGCTCTACGATGAGTATTACTGAGTTACCTATTTCTTTTTGGGGTTGTGCACTTGAGAAGCTGCATACCTATTGAATTGGATTCGAATCAAATCAGTGCCTACCACTCCATATAAGATATGGTATGGGAAGAGCCTATCTCTTAAGAAAGTTAAGATTTGGGATTGTCCGGCCTATGTCAAAAGCAAAATCCGGAAAAGATCGAGGCAAGGTCAGTTCTGTAGAACTGGAAAGGTTCCAGCTATACAAAGCTGCAGCTGATGATTTGACAGAATCAGAGGATTCAATAGTCCCGAGGAACCTCAGCCTCTCCGCCGATCTGGTAGGGTTCCTCATCTGCTTGAAGATACTTCGGTTTCTCGATGACAGTGGGAGCGACGATTGCATCATGTGATGATGACCCAACTAGATTCGAGCAGGCCATCGAGAGTAGGGACTCTGTAAGAATGGCTGGATGCTTAGCGATCTGAGATGGAATCCATGTACACCAGCAAAGTATGGACTTTGGCTGCTATATCTGAAGGGTTAAATCCCCATCAGGAGCAAGTATATCTTGAGAAGATTACTTGGTGTAGATGGAAAAGTTGAAACTTTCAAATCTAGACTTGTTAAAGGTTTTCGTCATCGACCAGGCGTGGATAATGATGAAACCTTTTCCAGTGGCTATGCTTAAGTCCATCCGGATCCTACTTACCACGGCTACATACCATGACTACGATATCTGGTGGTTGGGTGTCATGACTGCTTTTCTAAATACTGATTTAGAAGAGAACGTCTATAAGAACACAGCCGGAGGGCTTCTTAAACAGTGGGAGCAGCGAAAACGTGTGCAAGTTGCTTTACAAAATAAAGCAGGCATCGCGGAGTTGGAACGTCTGTTTTGATGTGGTAGTCAAAAAGTTTCACTTCATCAAAATGGTAGATGAACCTTGTATATACAAAAGATAGTAGGGAGTATGGTGGTGATCCTCGTAGAGTACGTAGATGACATACTCTTGATAGGGAAGGAGTTTCCTATGCTACGATCGGTCGATCTCCTCTTATCACATAGATTCTCCATATAGGATCAAAGTGATACCTCCTAAATCCTGGGTTTTGGATCTATTAGATAGATCTAAATGGATGATAGGATTCTCACTAGTTGTAGTGGGATGGTATCAGTTGATCCTGGGGAGAATCACTGGAAATGTTCCAGGGTGATAATGACGACTGAGTGTCAGTCGCAGGCATTGTCTTTGCCCTCAGTAAAGGGACGGTATGTTGGAAGAGTTCTAAGCTAGATACCGTAGTAAACTAGACGATAAAGGCTGGTAACATCGCTATTAAAAATACTACCAAAGAGGCAGTTTGGGTGTATATTGGTTCATGAGATGGACTAGGTTCCTACCATTGTGTGACAATGGAAGTGTGGATTTGGCCCAGGAACCCTGGTTCCATCAGTGACCCAGACATTTTCTGAGGCAGCATCACCTGATCATGGAGATAGTTGATCTCCAGGGTGATCGAGGTTAGGAGAGTAGACTCAGAGGACAACACGGTGGATCCACTCACAAAGGCTTTTTCCTAGAGAGAGACTTATATGGGATGGTTGAGTATGTAATACTGCAACCACTGCTACAGATGGCCCTAGTGCAAGTGGGAGATTGTTAGTTATATGTATGCCCTGGAGGCCATTACTGTACATTGGATGTATATTGTAGTGGATGCTGGGATATATATAGGTAGGACTTTCTTGCTCGACATGATAGTACGCTATCTGGTTGCTCTTTATCTTAACATGTATACTTTCTGTCTCTCTGTTACATGTTGATAAAGCCCTTAGGATGTGTACTCGACTTCTAGGACTATGATGCAGATCATACTAGTGGGGCCTGGGTAGTCCATGAGTACATCCTTTAATGTTCCTAGTCGTGGGAATATCGAGACGGGGCATCAATATTCCAGAGTAGACTAGCGTATATCTTCTCGACCCATGTGATGGGCGATGGATGATCCCATATCCATTGGTGTTTGACATCAGAGATGGTATGCGGGTGCTCAGTGGAGACTGGGTACGCTGAACGGACTCACCGAGAACTCCCCGATGGTATTATACCTCACGTCAGATGGCAGTTCTATGGTGACACTGGTACAGCTTAGTCTGTTGACCCGAGATCGTCATAGAGTCTTGTGTGTCTCCCACTGTGCTTTGATTTCCACCCTACCATGGCTCTACTGAGTCGTGCAAACAGGTGGTTTTTGGGTACAGTCCCGATTCACATGGAGGCAATGAGCGATAGGAGGGGATTCGTCTCTCCCGGTATTGGGGGTTGATGTTGCGCTATGCACGACTGGCCATAACAGGAAATCCCTGGCCAGGGTTGCAGCGATATACTGGTAAGAGTTATCAGTAGTTTCACGATTGTTATGGACTTCACGTCGACATGACTTATCAAGCTATTGGGGTCTGACGTTTACCACCCCTAGGCGAGATATGCGACATATCAGACGAACAGACCGAACTGTACGGTAAGTGTTACTGGTTGGATTCATAGGAGTGTGAGCGGGCTTGCTCATCGATCTTATGATCGCTCAATAACCAGGTGGCCGTTACGTTTAGCAGACCGCTTGCAGCTTGTGGGTGTTTGATATGATCATCACCTGCTGCCGGCGTTTTGACAAGTCTTTAGAGTCCTACACAGAGGTTTCCTGGCTCAAGCTAAACGAAATAGGAGCGCATATGAGATATGTGCGGGACCGAGAATAATGCGTGTATGAGATACCGTATTCTATTCTCGCGATGAATGTATCGATTGGTTGTATGCGATATAACCTAGTTATCGAATAGAAGATTGGTTCGATAAGTCGATACATTGGATACTAGTCGGTTATATGCTACATGACCGGATCATTGAATCAAGTGTTGATTTAATGATTTAATATATAATTATATATTTGATATATTACTTTACATTAACTAGTATTGGTTCACTCAAGATTGACTTTCTCACTTGAAACGCACAAGTTGTATATGTGATATATTTTTGTGCACTTATTTGTATCATGTTTGATGATACATGCAAACTTGGGTTCGTGTAAGACTTACACCATGTTTAGTGAATGGTTAGGGTTTCATTTCACATATTTATTTATATATTTATTTTGGTTAAAAGAAAAAGGAAAACAAAATGGTTGCTTTCATACAAGAAGCTACTTGATGCTTCATGCATCTTTGCCTAAGTGACCATTTTTGTCTTCATCTCCTAACCCTAACCATTCAACTAAACCCTAGTTAATTCTCTACACTAAACCATGGTTGCAAATATGATAAGTATCATTTTATTTTCTATTTTATATATACTTATCATATTCTTTTTCTTCTTCTTCTTCTTCAACATGAAGAAAGCTTGCTACCATTAATGGCAACATGAGAAAAAGAGTGAGAAATCCAATTCTAAAGTAAACCCACTTCCTATTTCTTCATCCTCTACCACTTGCCAAGTAGTATAGGGTGTTTTCTTCACAAGTTTCATGACTTGGTGAAGTTGGAGCTTGATCTTGAGTTGCCTTGACGTAGATCCTCTTCGGCATCGAAGTCGACGATCTAGCCCGATCATTTTTCCGACGAAACCTTCGCCAGAGTCCGGATTCCAATAGGTACATCGGAGGGACGTCATCACGGAACCTAGGAACTGGAGGACCGGATCTACAAAGGTTGTATTTACTTTCCTTTAACAATAAAGTTGTTTACTTGCTTACATCGCCTTATCATCTAGTTAACGATCCGTATTAGGGTTTGTAGGCACATGAAAAAATTTGAATTGGGCATGTTCCATCTGTTGTGAGACCTCATTAGTGTGCCTAGGAACCCTACATGGTAAACGTCAGACCCCAATAGCTCGATAAGTCATGTCGATATGAGGTCTATAACAGTTCGAGAAACTACTGGTAACACTTACCAGTAAATCTCAGCAACCCAGGCCAGGGATTTCCGGTTATAGCCAATCGAACACAGCACAACATCAACTCCCTATACCGGGAGAGACGAATCCCCTCCTATCGCTCATTGCCTCCATGTGATTCGGGACTGTACCCAAAAACCACCGTTTTGCACGCCCTCTTGGACGTGGTAAGGTGGAAATCAAAGCACGGTGGGAATCACACAAGACTCTATGACGATCTCGGGTCTACAGACTAACCTGTACCAGTGTCACCTGAGAACTGCCCTCTGTAGTAAGGTATAAAACCATCTGGGAGTTCTCGGTGAGTCCGTCCAGTGTACCCAGTCTCCACCGAGCACCCGTATATCATCTCTGATGTCAAACACCAATGGATATGGGATCATCCTGTTGGTGTATATGCCCTAGAGGCCATTACTGTATCATACTAGTATGTATATTACTTAATGGAAGCTTGGGATATTCACAGTTGTACAGACAATCTTGCTCAATATAGTAGTATGCTAGTTGGTTTGTCTCTGCTTTAATGTGTACTTGTGTGTTTATTTATTATATCACCTATACGCATTAGTAGAGCCCTTTGGATCCTTGCTTGATTACCGGCGTTGTGATGGCGATCACACTCGTGGGGGCTGGGTGATCTACAAGCACATCCTTTTACACGTCCCTAGTCGTGGGAGTATCGAGATAGGGCATCGAAACTCCGTAGTAGACTAGCGTATGCGCTTCTCATCCCAGCACGAGAGACGGTCTGTCCCACAGCCGTCAGTACGTCGTACTTGAGATAGTATGCGGGTGCTCGTTAGGTTACGAGTACACTGGACAGGACTCGTCGGGAACTGATGGTTGGTATTATACCTATCGTCGGTTATCAGTTCCCAGGTGACATGAGTACAGCTTAGTCCCCTGACTTGACACTGTCACTCCGCCTCGAGTGTGTTCCCACTGTTCTTTGATTACTACCCTACCACGGCTCTTCTGAGTCGTGCAAACAGGTAGTAGTTGGGAGCAGTCCCGAAGCACTTGGAGGCAGTGACGGTTAGACAGGATTCGTCTCTCCCGGTATTGGGGGTTGACATCGCGCTGTGTCTAGGATAGCCATTACACAAGTAGTCCCTGGCCAGGGCAAGCGAGATATACTGGTAGGTTCCAGTGCTATCTCAGGGTGTTCTGGGCTTCACTCCGGCACGAGTTGTACCGCTATTAGGGGTCTGACGCTTGCCGCCCCCCTAGGCCCGACATGCGATGTATCAGACGAACAGACCGGACTGTACGGAGATTGTCACATACAGACTCAGTAGGAGTTCGGATGGGTTTACCTCATCGGCCTTCTTATCGACATCTACCTGGGGACCGTTACGTACAGCTAGTGCCGCTTGCGGTCTGTGGTTAAACCCACTGCCAGCGTAGTGTCGAGTCTTTAGAGTCCCACACAGAGAGTTTCCCTGCACTAAGCGAAACGTGTAGAGGCCGTATGGTTTTTCGGCAGGGCTGCGATCACTTACGTACACTTGTGTGCGTATGATGTTCGGGCAGGCAGTACTGGTGGGCTTTGGTTTAAGCCAGATCCTAGTATTGCACGGATGGATTTGTTTTGTCTTCTGCGCATCCGCATTCTACGGAATACGGATGCAGGTGTGTATGCACAGTTTTCTGGAGCGATGAAGGAGGAGGTGCCTCATTAGGGTTTTGGCAGTTGGTTCGGCCAAAACCACTATGTGGCAGGCTCATTAGGGTTTTGACAGTTGATTCGGTCAAAACCATTTTGAGGCGGACTCATTAGGGTTTCGACAGTTCGTTTGGTCAAAACCATAATGAGCCGGGGACATTATTTACTAATCCTTTCATTGATAATTTTGTTATGGCTAATTACATTGACCGTTTGACCATCTTGACTTTGTTGACCATTTGACCAAAGTTGACTTGGATCTTCTTAGAAGATCTAAAGTATTCTTTGGTTTTCTTTTTATTTAGTTATGATAATGGTCATGTCATTTATAGCCATCACCTTTATCTTGATTCGATTTGTAATGATAATGTTTGTGCATTATTGCAACCATGGTTAGCTTTTCTCTTGGTTAAGCTTTTCATTTGCTCATTCTCATTCTCTCTCTTGAAATGAGAAGCTACATGGTTGCTAGAAAATCTCCTTCTTCTTCCTCCTCTTGTTTTCTCCTTTGATCTCATGTGTTGAGAGAAAAAGGATTCTACTTGACAAACACATCCATACATCCTCTCTACACAACCTAGGGCTTCTAGATTAGCAATCTCCTTGCCCTAGTTACCTCGGCTTGAGGTGGAGCTCGGTGTACATCTCTCGGGTGGATCGTCTTCGACTCTAGGAGGCCGCGGAGGTGACCGAAGTCCGGATCAACCATTGAGCAAGCGATGAGAAGAAGAACAAGAAGAGAAGAACATCAAAGAGGAACAACAACAAGAAGTGAAGGAGTTCAAGTTGAGGTATAACCACTTTGCCGAGTAGTTAATTCTTCTTTGCATGTATGCTAGTTTAGTTTAGCAAAGATCCGGCTTTTACGGTCCATGTTACAAAGTTTAGAAAAATTTTGATTTACCGTTTCCGCAACCCCGAAAGTACCGGGAGAGGTAACGTGGACCTAACAGTGGTATCAGAGCCTAACTAAACATAAACTAGCTTGGTAGTAAAGTGTGTCGAAGTTCGAAACGGAAAAATCGAAAAAACCAAGTTGTAAAAATCTGAGATTCTGTTAAAACTTTTTCTGGTCAAAACAAACTTTGTTATAGCCCAAAAATCATCTCAGGGTTTTTATAAGAAAACCACCAAAAACGATGCAGCGACTCAACCAAAGCGCCGCGCTTCCGCGGCAAGAGCAAGCTCTTGCCGCGGAACCGCGGCCAAGTTGGTGAGTTACTGCATCAATTTTGGTGCAGTGTGTTTCTGACATGGTTTTAGGATTTTTCAGATATATTATATGTGCCCAGATTTTACAGAATAGAAATTTGTTTTTGGGGGCCTATAATTCCGTATTTTTCCGAACTTCAATATACTTTGACTATAAAGGTTATATCTGTGATGTTCTTATGTATTGAACGTCGGCTAATCGCTATATGTCGATTAGTCGGGGTTATACATCTCTGTGATCTGTGTTTGATATTGGTATGTGTATATGAATGTGTTGGACTGTCGCGGGTGAATAGCCGGGGTGGATGTGAGATGAGCTTTTGTTTTTCTTTCATTCATTGTAAATGTAAATTGATGTAATATTATTATTTGTTTGGCCGCACAACCGGGTCGGGGTTGTAGCCGTTATTGTATAATTCTTTTTACTGTTTTTGCTCCTAGGATAGACCCATGGAGGGGTGCACAAACTGCCGAGTACTTGGTGGGTAGTTTGCCGCACCCGTAGGGGTCTTGGGTGGGGTATTTGGCTATTCACCGCGACCGTGTAATCCGCTTTTCGTTGCAGGCTCGAAAGGATTGCGGATTGCTAGTATATCCAATGTATTCATCTGTGATCTGTAATGTCTATCATTGCTTTACTATTTAGGCGTTGCTTACGTTTTACAGCCGCGCTAGCCCAGCCCCCGCTCTGTCGTTAGTTAAGTAACCTAACGAGTGATGACGGGACCCCGTGGCGAATGCGAATGGCATAAGCGTACGTCATATTTTGGTTGTTTTCTGCAATGGTAGGATTAAATGATGGGACGCATTAAAAGAACTAATGCAAGAATATCACGCATTAAAAGAACTAATGCAAGAAAATAAACCTAAAAGACGTTGTTGGAACAAAGTTTTTAAAAAGCTGTTATTGCAAGGACGTTCATTTTTGTTTTGCATCGCGGTATTCGGTTATGAATACCCAGCACCTCAGTCGACGAGGCAAGGGCCGAGATCCCTTCACCGGGAGTGACCCCTTGGACAAAAGTTTGCGTCTGGGTAATAACTTCACTATAGTCGATTATTCTTGCTTTGCATCGAGGTATTCATTTTGTAATATCCTGCACCTCATTCGACGAGGAAAGAGCCGAGATCCCTTCACAGGGAGTGACCTCTTTAGCAAAAAGTTTTTCGCCACTATATTTTCAAAAGGTGTATCACGTTCCTTCAACGACATCAAGTTCATTACGTTAACGGGTTTTTCGCCAAAAACCCAGCCGTAGCCCTCCGTCGTTTCTTATAAGTTATACTTAGTATTCGTGCTGCGTTTGTTGACTGTGTCAAGGCGCAGTGAACGGTAGCTAAGTGTTGCTTATTTGCTGGATACAATGTGATTGGTTAGGACATTTGTGTAACCTTGTTGACTGTGTCAAGGGTTATGCAGGTGGGTTTAATGCAATCAAGACAACGACGGGATGAACTTGACTAGGACTTTTTGATTTGTTGACTGTGTCAAGATCACTTGAGTCCTAGGGGCAAAAACCACATCGGGAGTTTCAAAAGAACTGAAACTTGCAGATTTAGCATACCTTCTGGAGTGTGGTGACTAGAGTGGATTCCATCTAGGTTATCACACAATGACAGTTGGATCCCGACCCCACTGATGAGTTGGTTTACTCTCGGGAGATTATTTCACTTAACGATCAATGCTATAAACCTAGTAGGTGTCTAGAAAGGTGTTAGCGGGGTTACGCCCCGAGGGAAAAGAGGTTCTTTAATTAAGGAACTTCGCGAAAGCGTTGGAAAACCTCCCTCGAAGTACCGACACTAGCCTGGCTGAAAGGTTAAGCAAGTATTGTGACGTAAATTAAAACCCGGCTAGTTCTTCTTTTAAAAGGTTTTAAGAAGAATTTGAGGAAACAGTGGGAGACATCCTGGTTAGATAAATTAATAAACCAATCTAATCTTGCAAGAGCATACGCTGAGTGTTTCTTTTCTCTCTCTCCAGGCAGCAACCCTTTCACGCCCTAATCAAGATAACAAAATGTATCGCTTGACCGAACCGAATTCTTATTCGGGACTGGGGAAAGTTGGTTCAGCTCTAACTTGTGACAACAGTCATGAGTATGAGAATGGGAAAGAGGAAAGTATGGATTTCCAGGATACGCAGTCGAAGAAGAAGCATGGTTTTGCATCTACTTCAGGTGTTCTTGTAATTGAGAACTGTTTTACGGTCAGCCCTACCTCCTGGGTACTTGATACCGGATCAGGATCTCATATCTGTAATTTATTGCAGGGACTGAGAAAAAGTAGGAAAGTTGCACCGGGTGATATGTCGCTCAGAGTAGCGAACGGAGCACAAGTTAATGCGGCAGCCGTCGGTGAATATCACCTAGTATTGCCAAATGGCAAGACTATGATTTTGAACGATTGCTACTATGTACCCTCCATGGTTTGCAACATCATATCAGTTTCTTTACTCGATAAAGATAGATATAAGTTTGTTCTTGAAAAGAATATCATGAACATTTAACTTGATAAGGTACTGGTTGCAGAGGGTACACTGTTTAATGGTATCTACGTTCTAAATCAGAATACAGTTCTCAATATACAAAACACACGCAAGAGGAAGAATTCAGATACGAATGAATCCTACTTGTGGCATTGTAGACTTGGTCATGTCGGAGAGAAAAGACTGAGTAAGTTGCATAAAGATGGACTCTTGGATGCGTTCGAGTTTTCATCTTATGAAACTTGTCAGTCTTGTCTCAAAGGGAAGATGACCAAATCTCCGTTCACCGGACATGGAGAAAGAGCAGCAGAGCTCTTGGGACTCGTACATAGTGATGTATGTGGTCCGATGTCTATACATGCAAGGGGTGGGTTCTCGTACTTCATCACATTCACTGACGATCTCTCTAGGTTCGGATATGTGTATCTGATGAAACACAAATCTGAAGCTTTTGAGAAATTCAAGGAATTCAGAAACGAAGTAGAGAACCAGACAGGAAAAAGTATCAAGATCCTCCGGTCTGACAGGGGAGGGGAGTACTTAAGCACGGAATTCCTAGATTACTTAAAAGAGAATGGTATTCTCTCTCAGCTTACTCCTCCTTATACACCACAGCACAACGGTGTATCGGAGCGGAGGAATCGTACCCTATTGGATATGGTTCGCTCTATGATGAGTAGTGCTGAGTTACCTCTTTCATTCTGGGGATATGCACTTCAAACTGCAGCACATCTATTGAATCAAGTTCCATCCAAATCCGTGCCTAAGACTCTGTATGAGATATGGAGTGGTAAAAGTTTGTATCTTAAACGTATTAAGATTTGGGGTTGCCCAGCTTATGTCAAAAAGCAGAACCCAGACAAACTTGAGGCACGGGCAGTTTTGTGTAAGTTTGTGGGATACCCAAAAGATTCAAGTGGGTATCTATTCTACCATGCAGAGGAACAGAAGATAATTGTTTCAAGAAATGCCACATTTTTAGAAAAAGAATTTCTTGTTAAAAACATTAGTGGCAGCACGGTAGAACTGGATGAAATTCCAGAAACACAAGCTTTAACAGAAAATTTGGAGGAACCGCTAGATTCAATAACCCCAAACGAACCTCAGCCACTCCGCAGATCTGGTAGGATTTCTCATCCGCCCGAGAGATACTACGGTTTTCTCATAGACGGGGATCGAGAGGATTGCATCTTGGAAGAAGATGACCCTACCAGTTTCAGGCAGGCCATTATCAGTAGGGACTCTGATAAGTGGCAGGAAGCAATGCAATCCGAAATGGAGTCCATGTACGCCAATAAAGTGTGGACCATGGATATTGCTCCACCTGGGGTAAAACCCGTTGGATGCAAATGGATCTACAAAAGGAAACTTGGTGTAGATGGGCAGGTGGAAACCTATAAAGCTAGACTCGTTGCAAAAGGTTTTCGTCAAAGACCTGGTTTGGACTATGATGAAACTTTTTCTCCGGTGGCTATGCTCAAATCCATTCGGATCCTACTTGCCATTGCTGCCTTCCATGACTATGAAATCTGGCAGATGGATGTTAAAACGGCTTTCCTAAACGGTTGTTTGGAAGAGTGCGTTTACATGGATCAACCAGAAGGTTTCGTAGACAGTGGGAGCAGCGGAAAGGTGTGCAAGTTGCTTAAATCCATTTATGGATTAAAGCAGGCATCGCGGAGCTGGAACATCTGTTTTGATGAGGCAATCAAGGAATTTGATTTCATCAAGAACGAAGATGAACCCTGTGTATATAAGAAGATTGTAGGACGAACTGTCGTATTCCTAGTCTTGTACGTGGACGACATTCTTTTGATAGGAAATGACATTCCTATGCTACAATCGGTCAAGCTGTTTTCGTCACAAAGGTTCTCCATGAAGGACCTGGGTGATGCCTCGTACATTCTGGGGATCAAGATCTATAGAGATAGATCCAAGAGACTATTGGGACTTTCGCAGTCCAGGTACATAGAGACCGTACTAAAGAGATTTAGTATGGAGGATTCCAAGCGCGGTAACATACCCGCATTGCACGGAATTACCCTCTCCAAGAAGATGTCTCCTAAGACTGACGAGGAGAGGGTTCGCATGAGCACTATACCCTACGCTTCGGCGGTAGGATCTATAATGTACGCGATGCTATGTAAAAGACCAGATGTAGCTTACGCGTTGAGCACGGTAAGCCGGTATCAGTCAGACCCAGGGGAGGACCACTGGACAGCAGTGAAGAACATTCTCAAGTACCTGAGAAGGACTAAGGAGATGTTCCTGGTTTACGGTAATGGAGACCTCAGGGTCGAGTCCTTTACCGATTCAAGCTTCCAGAGTGACAAAGTTGACAGCAAGTCTGTCTCGGGTTTTGTGTTTACCCTCAACGGAGGGGCGGTATGTTGGAGGAGTTCCAAGCAGGATACCGTCGCAGACTCGACGATGGAGGCTGAATACATTGCTGCAAGCGATGCCGCAAAAGAGGCGGTCTGGATTAAGAAGTTCATTAGTGAACTTCAGGTGGTTCCGTCCATTGTTGACCCAATACCTTTGTATTGCAATAACAATAGGGCTATAGCTTTAGCGAAGGAACCAAGGTCCCATCAGAAATCCAGGCACATCTTAAGGCGGTATCACCTGATCAGGGAGATCATTGATCGCCAGGAGATCGAGGTGCGGAGAGTGGACACAAAGGACAACACTGCGGACCCATTCACAAAGGATTTACCCCAGACTCAGTTCGAGCGGCTGATCGAGATGATAGGTCTTCAATACGCCAGTACATGGCCTTAGTGCAAGTGGGAGATTGTTGGTGTATATGCCCTAGAGGCCATTACTGTATCATACTAGTATGTATATTACTTAATGGAAGCTTGGGATATTCACAGTTGTACAGACAATCTTGCTCAATATAGTAGTATGCTACTTGGTTTGTCTCTGCTTTAATGTGTACTTGTGTGTTTATTTATTATATCACCTATACGCATTAGTAGAGCCCTTTGGATCCTTGCCTGATTACCGGCGTTTGGATGGCGATCACACTCGTGGGGGCTGGGTGATCTACAAGCACATCCTTTTACACGTCCCTAGTCGTGGGAGTATCGAGATAGGGCATCAAAACTCCGGAGTAGACTAGCGTATGCGCTTCTCATCCCAGCACGAGAGACGGTCTGTCCCACAGCCGTCAGTACGTCGTACTTGAGATAGTATGCGGGTGCTCGTTAGGTTACGAGTACACTGGACAGGACTCGTCGGGAACTGATGGTTGGTATTATACCTATCGTCAGTTATCAGTTCCCAGGTGACATGAGTACAGCTTAGTCCGCTGACTTGACACTGTCACTCCGCCTCGAGTGTGTTCCCATTGTTCTTTGATTACTACCCTACCACGGCTCTTCTGAGTCGTGCAAACAGGTAGTAGTTGGGAGCAGTCCCGAAGCACTTGGAGGCAGTGACCGTTAGACAGGATTCGTCTCCCCCGGTATTGGGGGTTGACATCGCGCTGTGTCTAGGAGAGCCATTACACAAGTAGTCCCTGGCCAGGGCAAGCGAGATATACTGGTAGGTTCCAGTGCTATCTCAGGGTGTTCTGGGCTTCACTCCGGCACGACTTGTACCGCTATTAGGGGTCTGACGCTTGCCGCCCCCCCTAGGCCCGACATGCGATGTATCAGAAGAACAGACCGGACTGTACGGAGATTGTCACATACAGACTCAGTAGGAGTTCGGATGGGTTTACCTCATCGGCCTTCTTATCGACATCTACCTGGGGACCGTTACGTACAGCTAGTGCCGCTTGCGGTCTGTGGTTAAACCCACTGCCAGCGTAGTGTCGAGTCTTTAGAGTCCCACACAGAGAGTTTTCCTGCACTAAGCGAAACGTGTAGAGGCCGTATGGTTTTTCGGCAGGGCTGCGATCACTTACGTACACTTGTGTGCGTATGATGTTCGGGCAGGCAGTACTGGTGGGCTTTGGTTTAAGCCAGATCCTAGTATTGCACGGATGGATTTGTTTTGTCTTCTGCGCATCCGCATTCTACGGAATACGGATTCAGGTGTGTATGCACAGTTTTCTGGAGCGATGAAGGAGGAGGTGCCTCATTAGGGTTTTGGCAGTTGGTTCGGCCAAAACCACTATGTGGCAGGCTCATTAGGGTTTTGACAGTTGATTCGGTCAAAACCATTTTGAGGCGGACTCATTAGGGTTTCGACAGTTCGTTTGGTCAAAACCATAATGAGCCGGGGACATTATTTACTAATCCTTTCATTGATAATTTTGTTATGGCTAATTACATTGACCGTTTGACCATCTTGACTTTGTTGACCATTTGACCAAAGTTGACTTGGATCTTCTTAGAAGATCTAAAGTATTCTTTGGTTTTCTTTTTATTTAGTTATGATAATGGTCATGTCATTTGTAGCCATCACCTTTATCTTGATTGGATTTGTAATGATAATGTTTGTGCATTATTGCAACCATGGTTAGCTTTTCTCTTGGTTAAGCTTTTCATTTGCTCATTCTCATTCTCTCTCTTGAAATGAGAAGCTCCATGGTTGCTAGAAAATCTCCTTCTTCTTCCTCCTCTTGTTTTCTCCTTTGATCTCATGTGTTGAGAGAAAAAGGATTCTACTTGACAAACACATCCATACATCCTCTCTACACAACCTAGGGCTTCTAGATTAGCAATCTCCTTGCCCTAGTTACCTCGGCTTGAGGTGGAGCTCGGTGTACATCTATCGGGTGGATCGTCTTCGACTCTAGGAGGCCGCGGAGGTGACCGAAGTCCAGATCAACCATTGAGCAAGCGATGAGAAGAAGAACAAGAAGAGAAGAACATCAAAGAGGAACAACAACAAGAAGTGAAGGAGTTCAAGTTGAGGTATAACCACTTTGCCGAGTAGATAATTCTTTTTTGCATGTATGCTAGTTTAGTTTAGCAAAGATCCGGCTTTTACGGTCCATGTTACAAAGTTTAGAAAAATTTTGATTTACCGTTTCCGCAACCCCGAAAGTACCGGGAGTGGTAACGTGGATCTAACACATCCATCGCCCATCTATATGGGTCGAGAAGGTATACACTAGTCTACTCTGGTATATCGATGCCCCGTCTCGATACACCCATGACTAGGGACCTTGAAGGATGTAGTTATGGACTACCATGTCCCCACTAGTATGATCCGCATCATAGTCCAGGTAGTCAAGTACACATCCTATGGGCTTTATCAATATGTAACAGAGAGACAATCAGCATACACGTTAAGATAAAGAGCAACCAGATAGCCTACTATCATGTCGAGCAAGAAAGTCCTTCCCATATATGTCCAAGCATCCACTACAATATACATCCAATGTACAGTAATGGCCTCTAGGGCATACATATAACTAACAGTCTTGTCATGACCCGAAGGTACGGAACGTGACTTGCACTTAAACTACGAAACGTCTCAAGACGCAACGTAATCTAAGTAAGCCAAAGCCCAGAAAACATAACCGTTGGATAATTAGAGTGAAGGAAAACTTATTATAAAGCAAGTGATTTTAACAAATAAGTGGCATTAAACATTTAAAAGAAACATCAGATTTTCCTAAAATTTCGGCAGAGTCTCCTTTGTAAATACTGGCCCCCAAATGGGTACAACACATGAAAATAAATATAAATGATGAAATAAGGCATCCCCAACCGGGAGCTAGCTCTTCGCCAATGGCGGAATCACAACCATATGCAATATGTATATCTAAGATGCATAATAAGCCTCTAAAAGCAATGAAATAAGAAAATACCACGCCGGCTCAAGTGAGCATCGACACCAAACACCACAATACAAGTCTCACGAGTCTCACTGTCTAGTCCAATATACAAGGGTAGATGGAGTATACTAGATACAAATAATATATATGATGGGATAAAATATTCTTGCAACCCACCTACGAGCAATGCCGCAAGTCCAAGCAAAAGGAACAAAATGAGGAAGTGCGCCCGTCGCGACTGTGCTAACGTGTCGGACCTGCAAGATACTGTGGCACAACGGGGGTGAGTTACAAACTCGTGAGTAATAAGTAACATAATACTGATAATCGCAGGTGTTGCGGTCAAAATTTGCACCCCGGTTGACCAAGTCAAGGTCAACCCCAAGCCAGGTGGGCCCAAGCCCAGGTCAAGTGGGCCCATGACCAAGTCGAGCCCGTAGTCAGCCTCCCCATGCAAACATAAAAATCATGAAATAAATAATTTTTATGTAATTTTTTATGCATGAATGGGCATAAAGCCAAATTTTTGTAAAGCCCATAGCTTATGTGAAAAAAGAAATGGCACATGAGCCATGGGATGGGAAAAATTCTATTTTGTAAAGTCCAAGGGGCTATATGTAAATGTGTAAGCCTATATAAGGTAACATGATGATGAATAAGATATACAATTTTTCATAACCCCAAAAACTAGGTTTTGTGCCCCCTTCCCCTTTCTCAAGGGTCTAAAACACTCTTCCTCTTTTTTGAATTAAATCAAGAGTTTAACTCTTCATTTCTCAAAAATAAATAGTTTTTCACCACAAAACCCACAGAGGGGAGCTCGGATCTCCAATCAGATCTCGAAAAGGGGAGACTTTTAAGTCTCACACCTTTTCTCCAAGATCCCGCCGATCAAGAGAAGGAAGAAGGAGGCCTATCTCCAAAAATCTAACTTTGGTCAGATCTAAGGCTCAAAAGAAGAGCCAAAGATTCCTAGGAGTTTAACTCATTTATAGATCTGTTGGAGTTGAACTCCATAAATTATATTTCTGTTAGAGTTTAACTCCATAAATTTAATTTATGTTAGGAGTTCAACAATAAAAACCCTTTTGGGAGTTCAACTCCCCAACCCAGGGGCTAGGCCCCTTCCCGCGGGTGTTTTCCATGGTCACATGTGCGCCACGTGACCCCGGGGCACTAAGGCGCCCAATGGTCACGTGTGCGCCATGTGACCCCGGACGCTAAGGCGTCCAATAGTCACATGTGCGCCACGTGCCCCCGGGGCGCTAAGGCGCCCAATGGTCACGTGTGCGCCACGTGACCCGGGGCGCTAAGGCGTCCAATGGTCACGTGTGCGCCACGTGACCCCGGGGCTCTAAGGTGCCCAATGGTCACGTGTGCGCCACTGACCCCGAGGGCTAAGGCGCCCAATGGTCACGTGTGCGCCACGTGACCCTGGGCTTTAAGGCGCCCAATGGTCACGTGTGCGCCACGTGACCCCAGGCACTAAAGCGCCCATATGCACGCACGTGACCCCGGGCACCATGCGCCCATATGCCACGCACACGTCTTTAAGACGCTAGCCCCCTTGACCCCCAGCCCGCTATCCGGGTAGAGGGACCCCCGTGAAAACTCTGCGGGCCGCCGATACATCCGAAACCCCTTCAAAACACACGCACACATCATATTAAGCTCGCATGACCTGTTTCACCCGTCAATTGGAGGTTTCTTCGGTCCAAATGCGAGGGGAAATTAACGGCAGCTTAGCCCGCGGCTGCAGGAGATTCGGATCCCCACAATAAAAAAACCCCAGCCTACCCTAGACAGGGGGAATCTGTAATGCGCCTAACAAGCACGCGCGTATTCCCATCTCAAAGGGATGACGAAAAACACCCTACAGCAGGTATGCACAAACAACGATAATCTATAACATGCAATCTGATGGCAAAAGTATGGCGATATGGATATGCAATAATCATGGTCAAGGTATATCATCATGGTAGTACAACTACATGAATAATGCATATCAAATAAATACTGAGTATGGGATAAAACATATCATCATCAATGAATCATCATCATGGAAAATCCGGTGTCTATCAACGACACTCCAAATCCCAATACCTCAGGCGTCGTCACTCTGATCGGCCCTCATATCTCTAAATCTCATGGAACCTGAATGCCCAATATCGACACTCGAAATATCATGAAAACCCGTGTCCATCAATAACACGTAAATACTCATCTCTCAGGAGCCGCATACCCAAATCGGCTCTCAAAATATCTCATATCATAACTCCCAAACGGTATACTCCGGATATCCGTTGGGTGCTATACTATAACCGGTAGGTAGTGCTCCCTCTGCCAGGCTCATTGTCTACACCACAAAAATCATTTCTTGCCCCGGAATATCATACCGGGTCTACCACGTACCCGCAGACGGTGCCTACCGCTTCTCGAATCGGGTTTCTAACACAAGTCTCAGAACCGAGAAAACTCATGGTGGACGCACCGAAATATAATAACAAGAGAAACCGGGTTTTAAAAATAATGCATACTTTCTTGAAATATCCCCACGGTTCTCAAATCCATAAATCACATGAAATCCGTATCTCAATGCGTAAATCCATGAAACATTATGTATGAAACATAGAACAGTAATATGCACATATCAAGGAAAAACCGCTCTTTTAAATGAATCCGTTTTTAAATATATCATGCGGTTCCTAATTTCTCCAACGTCAATGCAACATCATATAAAGGTGTATACGTACCTATAGCAAGGTATGTGTATATACATGTAAGTATGTATGCATGATGCATTTCATATGCGCAATAGAACAAGAATCAACGTCTCAAAGTCAATAACAATACAATACCGCATATGTGTATAGGTTGTGCGTGTCATAGCAATTACCAACGGTGTGTTTGTAGCATGCAATTTAGTGCTCGTGCAACATGAACCGTCAGTAATGGTGCAGTGTCTAATGGGTACTAAGTCAAGGCACAACAAGTAATGGTATGCAATGATGCTCACGCACAATCAACTGATATGCATATAACATGTGACTATAATATTATATCTACCCCTGACGGTTAACGCCATACGGGCGATTTCCCCGTAGATGTTAAATCTACTCACTGGGACGCCTCGGCTAATCTGATCCGATTTCGGCTCTGCCATTTCCGCGCCACGTCCGACACCTCTACACCCGATCCTAGAAACGTATACAAGGAAATAAGAGACTAGATATATAAATAGTCGTGGACACAAACAATACAAGTCAACCACGTGCAATAACTAAACGCGCACGCACTTGGTGCACAAAACGCGCTCGCGACAACGCCACAAACCACATCTAGGGTCGCTATACGTGGCAACTACCAAACCAAAAATCCAATCGCACCAATCGCGCGTTCGCAACACACTAACTATTTTAGGGAAAAGGTTATAAATCAATTCAACCTCAAACTTAATCAAAATCGATTTATTCCTAAAACCTATGAAGCAACAATTACCTATTTTAATACTAATCTAGATGTTTTAGAAATTTTAACGGCCACATAGCTCACTTAATATCTTAATTAGGCCACACAATTATCAGCCAATTTTTAGTCTCACTAATTACACACTAATCTTGAAACAAGTTTGCAAGCACACTAAATTTGGATAATTAGAAACCACTTAAACAAGATATTCATCTAGATTATGTTCCAAAGCCCACTAGAAAGAAAACTAAACTTGACTAACATAATAATGATGGTTGAAACCCTAGCACTAACTCAAACCGTCTTCTTGAAAATCTTAAACTAGCAATTAAAACCAAATTAACACTTGAATAATTTAGATTAAGGTAATTAACTAAAAAGTAACTATGGGGTTAAGATTATATCTCAC
Source organism: Agapanthus africanus (assembly GCA_030015575.1). Classification (NCBI taxonomy): domain Eukaryota; kingdom Viridiplantae; phylum Streptophyta; class Magnoliopsida; order Asparagales; family Amaryllidaceae; genus Agapanthus; species Agapanthus africanus. The sequence continues at coordinate 407,426,106 of CM057340.1, forward strand.
AATTTTAGAGATCTCACTTGAAATCTTAGCCTACCAAAAAGCCATCTTGCTCCTAGATCCAAGTTAATTTAGGCCATGGAAAAATGGGTAAGGGTTTAATTAGGAGTTAATGGAAATTTGTGTGGATTTTATTGGATTTTTTTGATGATTTTGGAGGTGTAATGAGGTGATGAAAGGGGGGAATTGGGCTGCTGCAAAAAAGGGGAGGGGCTCGGCCATGTGCAGGGAAAGGGGTGTGTTTGGGGGGGTGGGATTTCTAAGTCAAAGAAACCCATACCTTACATATTTACACCCATACTTCTTTTTTTATTCTTTTCATTTTAATTCTCTCTCTTTTTTCTTGTGTTGAAGAAGTGAAGGAAAGGGAGCTGCTGGGAATTGAGGCTCGAAGGTGGAGGGTAAGGTGAATGAGAGAGGTGACCATACCGCCTCACACACACACCAACATCAAACCTTTCATTTCCCATTAATTAATTCATTTCCTTATTTATTTTATTTCCTTTCTACAAAATTCTAGAACCATGCCACATGTAAAAATAAAGTGCAAGTTAACAAAATGTGATTAGGTGTCATGGTTACTTAAACTTATATTAAACCATTCTAATTTGTAATTATCACTGTTAGTGTATAGTAGCGCCTCCAATTGGGTTACAACATCATAAAGTAGTGAACTTTCATTTTAAAGAGGGCTATTACAAACGAACTACGAATCGTAACTAGAGATTAGGGTAATAACATTATTATGTGAAGTCTAAACTAAAGGAAAAGGAAATACAACCTTTGTAGCCAACTCCTTCGGTCTTTAGGACTTCTACGGCTTTGCATAAGGTTTGGAACGACTCCGCTCGAGGTCCTTCGTCGTCTACGATGATCTACCCGGAGATTCCTAGATCAAGCTCTTATCTTCACAAAATGAAGGAAACACTTTACACTAAAAGGCTAGGGTAGTGTAGAATGGTTGTGTGGTTTGTAAACTCACTTAAAAACCCTTTCTTTTTAAGTTCTTCACTCAAAGCAAAACTCAATAGAGCTTGGAGAAGGAGGAAGTTGAAGATGGCATAAACTTTTGCGAATAAAAATGAAAAATTATTTTCAAGAATGAAAATGAAAATATTATATATGAGACACTTTCAAATATAACCATGGTTGGCTAAATATCTAGATATTATTTGGATGGGTTAAAGAACAAAAGGAAATTAAACCAGGGTTAAAGTCAATGTTCAAAGAAGAAGTGTGTAGAAAATGAGTCATTACGCTAATTTCCTTTTTCTTTTAAATCATTAACAAAAATCTAGATATTTATCAACCTTGTGAGTCTTACATTGCCATCTCCTTTGTATCATCAACCATGACACATATGTATGTGTGTATGTGTGCATGCGCATCATCATGTGTATGTGTGAACATACATGCATACATCCAAAAGAAAAAGGGTTAATTAAAAGTGAGCTAAAAGATAATATTAAATCAACACTTGATCTAATAAATCGGTCACATCAAATGCGACCCGACCAATATCGAACGTCCGATTAAAATACGGTATCACATATTCGTATTTAATCGAGATCCTGCGCATATCTCATATGCACACCATATCATTTCGCCTGAGCTAGAAAAATCCTGTGTGGGACTCTAAGACTCGTCAATACGCCGGCAGTAGGTGATGATCATATCAAAACACCTACAAGCCGCAAGCGGTCACCTAAACAAAACGGCCATCCGGGTATTGAGCGATCAGAAGAAAAACAAGCGAACCCGTCAAAACTCCTGTCGAGCCATTGGCAACACTTACCGTACAGTCCGGTCTCTTCGTCTGATATGTTGAAAATCAAGTCTAGGGATGGAATCGCCGAGACCTAATAACTCAATAAGTCATGTCGATTTGGTCTATGACCGGTCGAGAAACTACTGATAACACTTATCAGCAAATCTCATCAGCCCTGGCCAGGGACTCCAGGTCAGAGCCAATCGCACATTGCACAACATCAACTCCCAATACCGGGAGAGTCGAAACCCCTCCTATCGCTCACTGTCTCCATGTGTCTCGAGACTATACCTAAAAGCCACCTGTTTGCATGACTTAGTAGAGCCGTGGTAGGGTGGAAATCAAAGTACAGTTGGAGAACACACAAGACTCTATGACGATCTCGGGTCTACAGACTAACCTGTACCAGTGTCACCAGAGAACTGCTATCCGACGATAGATATAATACCATATAAGAACTCTCTATGAGTCCGTTCAGTGTACCCAGTCTCCACTGAGCACCCATATACAATCTTCGATGTCACAACACCAATGGATATGGGATAATCCATCGCCCATCATATGGGTGAAGAAACGTATACGCTAGTCTACTCTGGAATATCAATGCCCTATCTCGATATACCTACGACTAGGAACATTTTAAGGATATTCTTATAGACTACACATGCCCCACCAGTATGATCTGCATTTTATCCATGGAAGTCAAGCAAATATCCTTAGGGCTTTATCAACATGTATCAAATGAACAGTATCAAGTAAAAATGTCAGATAAAGTAAAACCAGATAGCATACTATCATGTCTAGCAAGAAAGTCATATATAAAAATATACATATATATACATACATACATATATATATATATATACATACATATATATATATATATATATATATATATGTCCAAGCATCCACTATATATATAATGGCTTCTAGGGCACACATATATCCAACAATCTCCCACTTGCACTAAGGCCAAATATTGGCGTATCACATACCCAACATCTCAAAAAGTCGCTTATGTTGCGGCTATGGAAGTGCCTTGGTGAATGGATCTGCGGTGTTATCCTTTGTGCCTACTCTCCGAATCTCGATCTCGTGGTGATCAACTATCTCCCGGATCAAATGATATCGCCTGAGGATGTGTCTGGACTTTTGATGGGATCTGGGTTCTTTGGCCAATGCCATAGCTCCATTATTATCACAATACAATGGTATTGGATCAATAATGGTTGGAACTACTCCTGGCTCCGCAATGAACTTCATCATCCAGACGGCTTCCTTGGAAGCATCATTTGTAGCAATATACTCAGCTTCCATCGTGGAGTCTGCAACGGTATCCTGTTTGGAACTCTTCCAACATACCGCCCCTCCATTGAGGGAAAATACAAACCTTGAGATAGATTTACTGTCATCCTTATCACTTTGGAAGCTAGAATCGGTATAGGCCTCCATTTGGAGATCCCCATTACCATACACAAAGAACAATTCTTTAGTCCTTCGTAAGTACTTAAGAATGTTCTTCACGGCTATCCAGTGTTGCTTCCCTGTGTTGGATTGATACCTGCTTACTACAGCTAGTGCATAAGCTACATCAGGGCAAGTACATATCATCGCATACATTAAAGATCCTACGGCTGAAGCGTAGGGTATAATGCTCATGCGAGCTCTTTCTTCATCAGTCTTCTGACAGAAGTTCTTAGAGAGAGTGATTCCATGACAAGCGGGCAAGGCACCATGCTTGAAATCTTCCATACTAAACCTTTTTAGGATGGTATCAATGTACTTTGATTAGGACAATCCCAATAATCTCTTGGATCTATCTCTATAGATCCTTATGCCCAAAATGTACGAGGCATCACCCTGGTCCTTCATGGAGAACCTTTGTGATAAGAATAATTTGACCGATTGTATCATAAGAATATCATTTACAATCAAGAGAATGTCATCTACGTATAATACGAAGAATGTGACAGTACTCCCTACAATCTTCTTGTAAATGCATGGTTCATCTATATTTTTGATAGAATCAAACTCTTTGATTGCATCATCAAAACAGATGTTCCAGCTCCGTGAGGCCTGCTTTAATCCATAAATGGATTTAAGCAATCTACATGCCTTCCCGCTGCTCCCACTGTCAATGAAGCCCTCTGGCTGATCCATATAAACGCATTCCTCTAAATCACCATTTAGAAATGCAGTTTTAACGTCCATCTGCCAGATTTCATAGTCGTAGTGAGCAGAAATAGCAAGTAAGATCCAAATGGATTTTAGCATTGCTACTAGAGAGAAAGTTTCATCATAGTCCAGTCATGGTCTTTGACGAAAACCTTTCACTACAAGCCTTACTTTATAGGTCTCTACCTGTCCATCTAAACCAATCTTTCTCTTAAAAATCCATTTGCACCCAACGGGTTTTATCCCAGGAGATGCAACGTCCAAAGTCCATACTTTGTTGGTGTACATGGACTCCATTTCGGATCTCATGGCATCCAGCCATTTCACTAAGTCACCACTCGTGATAGCTTGCTGAAAACTAGTAGGGTCATCATGATCAATGATGCAATCTTCTCTATCACCATCAATGAGAAAACCATAGTATCTCTCCGGTGGGCGAGAAGTTCTACTAGATCTCCGGAGCGGCTGAGGTTCTTGATGTTCTACTGCAACATCAGATTCAACCAATTCGTCCTGAGTAATTTGTGCTTCTAGAACCTCTTCTAGTTCTACCGCATTGCCATCAGTGCTATTTGTAAAAATTTCATTTTCCAAAGATGTGGCATGTTGAGAAACAAACACCTTTTGTTCCTCCTTGTCGTAGAAAAGATATCCATATGAATGTTTTGGATATCCCACAAATGTACACATGACCGATCGTCTCTCGAGTTTTTCCGGATTCTGCTTTTTGACATAAGCCGGACAACCCCATATCCTAACTCTTTGAAGAGATGGTCTCTTTCCATACCATATCTCATATGGAGTGGTAGACACGGTCTTTGATGGAACCCTATTCAATAGATAAATTGATGTCTCTAATGCATGTCCCCAAAAGGAAAGTGGTAACTTAGCATCACTCATCATGGACCGTACCATATCAAAAAGGGTATGATTCCTTCATTCTGACATATCGTTGTGCTTTGGTGTGTACGGAGGAGTGAGTTGAGAGAGAATCCCATTCTCTTTTAAGAAGTTTGAAAACTAGTGTTTAAATACTCTCCACCTCGATCTGATCGAAGTTTCTTGATACACAAGCCAGTTTGTTTTTAAACTTCAAGTTTGTACTCCTTGAATTTCTAGAAAGCTTCGGATTTATGCTTCAATAAAAACACGTGTCTGAATCTTGAGAAATCATTAGTAAAAGTGATGAAGTAAGAAAAACCGCCTCTAGCATGTATAGACATTGGTCCACATACATCACTATGTATGAGGCTTAAGAGTTCAGTAGCTCTCTCTCCGTGTCCTTTAAACGGAGTTTTGGTCATTTTACCTTTTGTACAAGACTGACAAGTCGCATAAGATTTATATTCAAAAGGTTTTAAATATCTATCTTTATGTAGCTTGTTTAGTCTTGTTTCATTAATATGACCAAGTCTACAATGCCAAAGAAAAGATTCATTTATATCTGATATCTTTCTTTTATTTGTATGTTGTATATTGAATACTGTGTGTTGGTTTAGGACGTAAATTCCATTACTTAGTGTACTATACCCAATCAACTGTTGATTCAAATTAATGTTCATAACATTATTTTGCAACACAAAATGATATCCTTCATTGTACAACAAAGATACGGATATTATATTACATAGCATAGCAGGTACAAAATTACAGGGGTTCAAAACCAAAATACATCCAGAAAGCAACCACAGATGATACTCTCCTACGGATACAGCAATTACATTGGAACCATTTCCAACCCGTAGAGTGTGGTCCCCAGTCTTCAAAACTCTACTGTTTCTCAATCCCTGCATACAATTACAGATGTGAGAACCAGAACCTGTATCTAATACCCAAGATGTAGAGTTTAATGAAAAACAGTTTTCAGTTATAAACACACCTGAAGCGGAAGCATCATCATGCTTCTTCTTCTTGAGATCTGCAAGGTTCAAAGAACAATTGCGTTTCCAGTGTCCCAACTTGTGGCGGTAAAAACATTCTCATTTTCCACTTCCTACGGTCCTAGATTTGTCTTTCCTCTTCGCCTTTTGAACTTCACCTCTCGGCTTGGTGGGATTCTTCTTCTTCTTTCCCTTGGCCTTGGCTTTCGGGACTGAAGAGGAAGATGGCCCATAAAGCAGAGCGGGAGTTTTCACTATCTTAAGCGTGCTCTATGCATTTCTCAACATATTGAGAAGTTCAGGCAATGATTTCTCCAAATCATACATATTGAAATTCACTATGAACGGAGCAAAGGCGGGGGGGGGGGGGGGGAGAGACTCCAGAACAATATCTGTATATTGCTCATTATCCATGGTCTATCCCAGTTCCTCAAGTTCTTCAATAAGACCAATCATCTTCAAAACATGGTCTCTTACTGATGCACCGGGGGCCAACCGCATCTGAAACAGCTTTCGAGATGCCTCGTATCGTAAAGTACGAGATTGCTCTTCATACAACTCTTTTTTATGAAGAAGAATGGATTGTACATCCATCTTCTCGTGCTGTTCTGATGGATACTGTCCATAGAAGCAAGTGCGAGGCACACGGCCGTGTTGCAATCAATATCCCATGTTTTTCGGAACTCCTTATCCGAAACAGATGATTCAGGTCCTGGGACGGGTGGGGCTTTGGTTGTGAGGACATATGCTACTTTATCTTATGTGAGTGCAATGTTCAAGTTCCTTAACCATTCTTTATAATTTGGTCCAGTCAGTTTGTTTTTCTCTAAAAGAAGCTTAAGTCCCGTCATCGGTATCTGCCATTAGGAGAGAGAAAAGAATACACTCAGTGAATTGCCCTAGCAAAGATCAGATTGGTTATTATCTTATCTAATCAATGTCTCCCACTGCTTTTATCAAATTTTCTTTCAAACCTGAAAAGAAAACTAGCCAGGATTAATTGCATTCTACAGTTTCGCTAACCGGTCATCCAGGCCAGTGTCGGTACTTTGAGGGAGGTTCCCCGTGCTTGCGTACAGACCTAATTAAAAATAAACCTCGTTATTCCCAGAGGTCAAACCCCGTTAACACCTTTCTAGTCACCTATTGGATTATCTAATTGTAAAGTGCAAAAATTCTCTCGGGAGTAACTCTTACTCACAGTGGGATCGGGATCCAAATATCATATAGATGGTATGCAATCTTATTACAAATCTCAACTCTTGAAACTCCCGATGTGGTTCTTACCCCTAGATGCTTATGACCTTGGCTATGGTCAACATATCATAAGCATTAGTCAAGTTCTACCTGTCATTTCGAGATTAACTAGACCCACCTATATGACCCTTAATTATGATCAACATAATCACATGAATGTCCTAACCGATCGCATCATATGCTTTGTAGGAAGACATCACTTAGCTACCGTACACTACGCCTTGACTTTAATCAACATACGTAGCACGAATACTAAGTACTCTGCTTCCTAAAATGACGGAGGGTTGCGGATGGTTTTTATGAAAACCTTTAACGCTTTGAACTTGATTTCGTTATAGAATCTAAATTGTTTTTAGAAAAGGAGTGGCTTAAGCTCCGTATCTTTAGAAACTTGCTTTTTTATAAAAAGGAGCCGAGTTGGTTTCAAATCCGATTCTACAACATCTTTTGGTTTCTTTTCTTTTATATTAATCTCATTAATGTATTTCCATCATTTAAGTTCCTAAGCCATTACAGAAAGAAACGAAAAGCAGTATTACATATCACATATATAACAATATCACATTCGTCTCAGATATTAAGCAATCACATCACAGAATAATTAGCAGCAGAAACACATATATGAAAATATAGGATATACTAGGAACTTCGTATTTTCTACTTAGCCTAAGATAGAAAATACGTATTCCACGGTCGTGATGAATAGCCAAGCCCACACTCTTAGACCCCTACGAGAGCGGTAAGTGACCCTTCCAATTCTGGAGTTTAGGAGACCCGGTCTCGACTCCTTGAGATGGCCTCCCACGGAACTCCAGAACCCGGTCACTCATGCTCCCCTCCTTGGGTCTATCCTAATGCGGAAAAGTAAAATATACATAAATGGAGACATCATCCTCAACTCGGATGTGCCCCAATAAAAGAATAATACATACAATGAATTTTACATCAATGAAATGATAAACTCTCATCTCACATAAAAACCCCGGCCATTCAATCACGACGATCCTATATATCATATCACATCAACAATTGAAAAGCATTGACGACGTTAAAATATATCAATCAACACATCAACATAACCACTGTAGAAATAGATCTCAACACTTGAACCTGCATAAAAAATTCCCAGAGAGCAGATATGGTACCTACAGATCAACGCAAGAGCGCACGGTCCAAGCCTCACCAACGGCGCCGCGGAACCGCCGCAAATACTCCTATTTGGCCGCGGTTCCGCGGTCGTTGAGTCGAGTTAGGCGCCCGTTCTTCTTGGGGATCCATACAAAACCCTGCTCTATTTTTTGCATATTTTTTATTACGAAAATTCCAATTTTTGAAAAAATTTCCAGTGAGCATGTAAAAATCGCATTTTTCTTGTTCGATTGAGTTTTTAAACGTCGTCCGGCTTACCCTAAAGCTCTAGCTAGGCTCTGATACAATGTTAGTGTGTAGTTGCGCCTCCAATTGGGTTACAACATCATAATGTAATGAACTTTCATTTTAAACAGGGCTATTACAAACGAACTACGAATCGTAACTAGAGATTAGGGTAATAACATCATTATGTGAAGTCTAGACTAAAGGAAAAGGAAATACAACCTTTGTAGCCATCTCCTTCGGTCTTTAGGACTCCTACGACTTTGCACAAGGTTTGGAACGACTACGCTCGAGGTCCTTCATTGTCTACGATGATCCACCCGGAGATTCCTAGATCAAGCTCTTATCTTCACAAAATGAAGGAAACACTCTACACTAAAGGGCTAGGGTAGTGTAGAATGGTTGTGTGGTTTGTAAACTCACTTAAAAACCTTTTCTTTTTAAGTTCCTCACTCAAAGCAAAACTCAAGAGAGCTTGAAGAAGGAGGACGATGAAGATGGCATAAACTTTTGTGAATAATAATGAAAACTTATTTTCAAAAATGAAAATGAAAATATTATATATTAGACACTCTCATATATAACCATGGTTGGCTAAATATCTAGATATTATTTGGATGGGTTAAAGATCAAAAGGAAATTAAACCAGTGTTAAAGTCAATGTTCAAAGAAAAAGTGTGTAGAAAATGAGTCATTATGCTAATTTCCTTTTTCCTTTAAATCATTAACAAAAATCTAGATATTTATCAACCATGTGAGTCTTATATTGCCATCTCCTTTGTATCATCAACCATGAAACATATGTATGTGTGTATGTGCGCATGCGTATGTGTGAACATACATGCATACATCCAAAAGAAAAAGATTTAATTAAAAGTGAGATAAAAGATAATATTAAATCAATACTTGATTTAATAAATTGGTCACATCAAATGCGACCCGACCAATATCGAACTTCCGATTAAAATACGGTATCACATATTCGTATTTAATCGAGCTCCTGCGCATATTTCATATGCACACCGCATCATTTCGCCTGAGCTAGAAAAGTCCTGTGTGGCCGTGCCGAATAACCCTAAACTGTGTTGGACTCTAAGACTAGTCAATACCCCGGCAGTAGGTGATGATCATATCACAACACCTACAAGCCGCAAGCGGTCAGCTAAACATAACGGCCACCCGGGTATTGAGCGATCAGAAGAAAAACAAGCGAACCCGTCAAAACTCCCGTCGAGCCATTGGCAACACTTACCGTACAGTCTGCTCTCTTCTTATGATATGTTGCATATCAAGTCTAGGGATGGAATTGCCGAGCACTAATAACTCAATAAGTCATGTCGATTTGGTCTATGACCGGTCGAGAAACTACTGATAACACTTATCAGCAAATCTCATCAGCCTTGGCCAGGGATTTCAAGTCAGAACCAATCGCACATTGCACAACATCAACTCCTAATACCTGGAGAGACGAAACCCCTCCTATCGCTCACTGTCTCCATGTGTCTCGAGACTATACCTAAAATCCACCTGTTTGCACGACTCAGTAAAGCCGTGGTAGGGTGGAAATCAAAGTACAGTTGGAGAACACACAAGACTCTATGATGATCTCGGGTTTACAGACTAACCTGTACCGGTGTCACCAGAGAACTGCTATCCGAGGATAGATATAATACCATATAGGAATTCTCTGTGTGTCCGTTCAGTGTACCCAGTCTCCACTGAGCACCCGTATACAATCTTCGATGTCACAACACGAATGTATATGAAATCATCCATCGCCCATCATATGGGTCAAGAAATGTATACGCTAGTCTACTTTGGAATATCGATGCCCTATTTCGATATACCTACGACTAGGAACATTTTAAGGATATGCTTATAGAATACACATGCCCCACTAGTATGATCTGCATCATAGCCATGGAACTCAAGCAAATATCCTTAGGGCTTTATCAACATGTATCAAATGAACAATATCAAGTAAACATGTCAGATAAAGTAAAACTAGATAGCATACTATCATGTCGAGCAAGAAAGTCATATATCAAAATACACACACACACACACACACACACATATATATGTCCAAGCATCCACTATACATATAATGGCCTCTAGGGCATATATCCAACAATCACTAATTAAAAGTATAAGCGAAAGCTTAAAATAATAGTAAAAATAATTAATTAAGGAAAAATATTTAAGTAAACTTACAATGTATATGTGACCAAATAAATATCAGTACTAGCAATTACATAGCTAAAATAGTTATATTTAACTCTATTTTGAGAAATAATTATATCTTTGTTTTTACGGAAAACATCAGTTATTTTACCGATTATCGGAAATTTCACCAAAATGATTTTTCAGAACGTTACAATCTTTCCCCCTTAAAGAAATTCGGTCCCCGATTCAAAATTGAACTACGCGTATCCTCGAAGAGATGGGAATATTTTTTCCACATCTCGTCCTCGGTTTTCCCACGTGGCCTTTTCGCCGATCGTGCCACGCTAAGAACCCTTTACGGATGGTACGACCTCAGACCTCAGTTTCTTCACCTGCCGATCTAGAATGACTATCGGCTGTTTGGTGAAAGAAAGATCGTCCTCCAGCCTGATGTTGTATCACGCGAGAGAGGTCATGAAGGTACTTGCGGAGTATCAATACATGAAACACGGGGTGAATTTCTGGGAAATTGGGTGGAAGAGCCGAACGATAAGCAACTGCGCCGACACGCTCGAGAATTACAAAGAACCAACATATCTAGAACTAAGCATTCCTTTTCTTTCCGAATCTCGACACGCCCTTCATCGGAGAAACCTTCAAGAAAACATGATTTACAAAGACAAACTCAAGTCTGCGCCAACGTCGGTCTGCATAAGATTTCTGCCTGCACTGGGCCGCTCTCATCCTATACCAAATCATTTGAATATTTTCGTTCATCTCCTGCACAATCGGTGGCCCTAAAATACAGCTCTCACTGATCTCTGTCCAACAAACAAGTGATCAACACTTCCTCCTATATAATATTTCGAAGGGTGTCATCTGAATCGTCTCCTGGAAGCTGTTATTATAGGAAAACTTTATCAAGGGCAAGTGGCGATCCCAACTTCCACGTAATCTAGAACGCAAGCTCGCAGCATGTCCTCAAGAATCTGAATGGTCCCCTCTAATTGACTATCGGTCTACGGGTAGAAAGCTATACTAAAACTCAATCGGGTGTCCAAAGTCTCTTAATGTTTCTACAATAGTCGGCTGTTGAACTGGGTGCCTCTGTCGGACGCAATACAAGTAGGAACTCCATGTAGTCACACAAACTCATCAACATATATCTGAGCATACTGAATGAATCCGAAAATGGTCTTGACTGGCAGAAAATGAGCTGCTTCCGTCAATCGGTCTACGATCACTCAAGTAGAGCCATACTGTAATACCCCAGGTGGAGTTGGGAGTGAATACCACCTATCCCGTGAGAAGTGAGATGTTATCCGGTATCGAGGTGGGGATGTAACCGATATGGATGCACACGGGGACCCACCAGAACAATGGGGAGTATCGAATTCCATTCCGAAAGAGGGCACGATCTGAACTATAAATGTAATGATACTACTCTTATAGCACAGAGGCGCCTTTTGGATGAATCGGAACTCCGGAGTTTGAAAAACTACGTAGTTAAGCGTGCTTGAGCTAGAGAAATTCTAGGATGGGTGACCTTCTGGGAAGAAGCCCCGGGTTCATTCAAAGGGACAAAACCGTGCGGTTTCGACCAGAGCGGACAATACCATCAGTGTTTGTGGTTGGGTCATGACAAGACTTTATCACGAACCGAAGGTACGGAACGTGACTGGCACTTAAATTACGAAACATCTCAAGGCGTAACGAAATCTAAGTAAGCCAAAACCCAGAAATCTAAACTGATTAAAGAAATAGAGTGAAGGAAAACCTTAATTGAAAAGATTATTTTTGTAAAGTAAGATTCACCTTAAAACATTTAACTACATCAAATTTTCATAAAATTTCGGCAGAGTCTCCTTTGTAAATACTGTTGGGCCACGGGGGCAGCCCGGCAGTCGAACCGACACCAAATGCGGAACAAAAACTTTTTACAAAACCGGCGCCACCGCAGTCCAAATACCTGGACCGTTCCATTAACCTTAAACTAGAAAAATGTAAAAGAGTTTGGAAAGATTATACCGATCGATCCGTGTCCTTCGGTCTTCAATCCCCTCCCCTAGCTTGACCCGACCCTAGACTATGACTCAGTGACCAAAGTTAACCGAACCTTCTTAAACACTGGCTTTTGGATTGTCGGAGTTGCATACCTCATTGCCACTCCTACTTTTACCCTTTGCTCCAGGACACCTGATCGCACGCTTTTGGCGTGTCGGATGTTCAAAGAATTTAAGTGTAACCGCGATCAGGACGGTGTCGCTTTGCAGCTAGCCGGTGAGCACGGTTCGGTCCACAGGGAGATGGTGTTATCTTACCTTCTTGTCTTAGACGAGTTAATAAAGAATCAGTATGTTTGTTTTGTCTAACCTATGTGTTTATCTGCAGGTATAAAGTTGTTAAGAAAATACGAGATTGTAAGCTAAGAAATCCGTACTCAAAAACCTTTGAGCCGAGTCTTGACCAATTGAAGCTAAGCAATCGGCAACAACGTGGATTAGGGGATTTAAGCGCGGTATTCGTGGAATCCGGCTTATTTACCCTTGTCCTTCCGTTCTTGTCTCTTGCCTTCGCCTCCGGCCAAACCGAACGCAACCGGTCGTGGTTAGGAATCACCGTTACCTTGTCAGGGTACGGTGCCTAACGGAGCGCTTGCGTATGGTTTGGGCGAAGTTCAAATGGAATATAACGGGAAAAGGAATTGGCAAAGAAATGTTAACTTATAAAACCGTATTAATTCTTATCAACAACAATAATTACAACATTTACAAAATGAACAAAAGAGAACAAAAAGAAAAGAACAAAGAAAAGAAAAGATACAAGTAATAAAGAGCATGAATAAAATTGCATGAAATAGAATGCAAGTAATAAAAAGACAAGTAATAAAAAGCGAGTAATAAAAGAATACGGAACTAGGACCCAAGCCAAGCATGTGCTCAATAGCCAACCCTTAAACTTGCAAGCTCAATGAAGAGGTTGCAAGATCAAGGGAAGGGTAGAAAACGCATGTGAAATGAAGTGCTAGTCCCGGAAGAAAATACGACCCTTGAGATCAATAACTAACTCTTAACCATTCAACCTCAATGAAGAGGTTGAATGAGCAAGAGAAAGCAGAAATCTCAAGGGGGAGCAAACTAACAAGAAAGATAAAGAACCCTCATCTTCATTAATTTTCCACTCAAAAGCTCTCACTACAATTTAATGGAGGAAGAATGAAGAAGAGGAAGAAGAAGAACAAAATTCTACAAAAAAGAGAACAAAGAAAAGCTCTAAGAATGACCATTGGCTTTGGCAAGTTCTGCTGTATTTATAGGCAGGGAGTTGAAGATCTAGGGCAACCACCAGAACAGAAATGAAGTACCCAAAATGCCCCAGAAAAATGACGAAATGAGGCCACAGTACGGCCGCGGATCCGCCGCCAATACCCCCTATTGGCCGCGGATCCGCGCCCCTACAGTAGGGTTAGGGTGTGGGCTTTTCAGTACGGCCCTGGTCTGCTGTCCCCTGTTGTCTGGTACACATATTTTCTGATAATTCTTCCAGAATATCTTCAGATTCTTAGTCCAAGATTGCATCTATTCTTCACTTTTGACTTTATCTCTCTTGAGCTCTGCGCAACCATTGATTCTTGTGCTGCCCCCCTCGTGCTCTGTGCTTGTCCGAGACACGAATGACCGCTGTCATATGTCTTGTCCCTGGAACCGGTACGCAGCACCGGACGGATATGGATGACCGGAACCCGGCTTTTATCTGTTGTCAACAGATGTTCTGTATTTGGTGTAACTGTGGATATTTTGTCTTGAACTGCAATATTTGTACTGGAAACCTGTATTCTGTAAACATGTAACACACACGGATTAAAAGTACCTACCTATAAACACACGAGCGTAAGAATGGGCGGTATAAAATGCAGTATTCTGTGATGAACAAATACCCCCAAACTTAACTTTTGCTCGTCCCGAGCAAAACCAATTATTCACAAAAATAAAATGATAACCGCACTTTCGCAGGGAACTCGATTGCACTGAGCGCGTGCAACAAGCCGTTAAACCTCTAGGTGTCCCTAGTAGGAGGAGTGTTGTCTCCTGAGGGTTTTCAGCGGATACTACCCACAAAATCCGGTCAAGTTGGTTTTGTACAATAACTAAGATTCAAACCCTAAAGTTTTTGTTTTAGAAAATAACAATTCTATAATCCTAAGTCTAGACTATCGAACCTTTATTTTTCACACCTCGCTTCTTATTTAACTACAGATTTTATATGTCTTTACGTGCAGTGCAATTAGTGTCGTTAAGTTCCAGAAGGATCGATTAAAGTCATCATGTCGCACAATAAAGCCCAGATAACAATTTTAAAAGGATCACATAAGTTTTATAAAGAGTTAAGCATTTTTCAAGTTTCGTTTTCCAGTAAGGTTTCAACTTCAGAATTTCTATCTTCCATAACAGGAAACTAAGTCGTATTTTTCACTCCACCTTTTTCTTGTTTTCATTTCATACACACCTCTGTGAACGTGCAATAGTCTTTATCATAGAATAAAACCTTCATATCTCCGCTAAAATTTTTTTTTTATAAAAGTCTGTCTTTTATCAAGATTATTCGAACACAAAGAACCGTTAGGAATTTTAACTCGGAGAGAACACTTACTTGACTTTGTTTTAAAACTGGACTTTCTAGGCTTCGTAGCGAGCTTTGGGCCAATGCACCCAAACCAGTTGGTTTTAGGGCATTAGGTGTAGAAACACCCCGGCGGACTTAATTACTCAAGTTACCCAGGTCCAAAAACAAAAGACTGTTTGGCGTGAAAATCATGATGATTCAATACGAACGGAGATATAACCGGTAGTTCAATTATTTTTTTGGATAAAAGACGTGTTTAGTGGGTTTGGTGTGTAATCATTCCAATCAAGTTTCAGATGGGTTATTTTTCAGACTTAGTTCCAATTACGGCATCAATAACATTCCTTCATATTCGCTTTACTTCATAAACTATTCTTGACATTACTTATTTCAGAACAAACCTATTTGATCCTCAGAAAATTATTTATCTGTTTAAAAGTTTTTAAACATAAAAGACTTGTCTTCTAATTTCCAAGACTCACGACACGTGTAGTGTGATGTAAAGACGTATATCAGCTATAGTTAACTTCAAAGAAGAGTTATCTTTCAGGTTTTCAAAATCTAAACATAAGATTTAGTTATTCCTATTTTTTCAGACAAAAACCGTCGAATGTTGAATCAGAGTTCTTCCACAATCTAACTTGACAAAAAAGTTTTTATATTTTTAGAAAATTTTCAGATTTTTATGGATTTTATGGATTTAATATGCAGATGCAAAATATACATATGAATGAGAAGGAAGAAAGCTTACCGAGCACACCCCCAAACTTAAACTTGACAGTGCCCTCACTGTCAGGCTATACCAAGAGGGTTAAAATTGCCGGCGCTTCCTAGAAACAAATTATATACAAAACAAAAAGGAAAACAAAAATATATACAAAAAAAAGTGTCCCCCCCAAACTTAAGTAAAACAGTGTTTCCACTGTTAAGCGTTGAAATTCAGGATTTAGGGGGGAAAGAACAGTATCAAGCTATACAAGGCCTTACACAGGCCAAAAGTGAGCACCAACCATTCAAACATTTTATCGCTATAATGTACCGGTTGGTGGAAGAAGGCGTAGAGGAAAGAGATGGAGAATACGCGAGACCATATGCGGAGAGAAGCGGGATACGGTCTCGGTATATGAGAGGAAGAAGAATGGCGGAAAGGAAAAAGAAGTGGAATACGAACTTGAGGGTGCAAATGGAGTAAATAGATTAGCACAATTTGTGATGAGCGATGTGTAAAAAGCGATTGTGCTAATCTATTAACTCGTCGAGAAATGGGGTCAAATCCCTCAAGATTCGAGAGAAACCATGGGTACGCCGAACTTGGTAGACCAGACATACGAAATGAAAGTGAGGCGGGTTCTTGCAAGGTCGGAACGATGGAAAGGGTGGGGGGAAGTGATTGAGGAAGGTTATCGATTAAAGGTTCAGGAGGGTGTACACAGTCAGTGGAAGGAACAGGATGAATTGGAAAATCCGACTCATCAAGCAAAACTGGTTCATCCTCAAAACTATCCTCAAAATTCTCCTCAAAGTTTAGCACATCCATGCACTTCTCTTCAAATTCCGGACGCATATGGGGTTCGGGAAAAACATTTAATGACTCGGGATGATGATTTGAAGAGACAAACTCAGCCAAATCTACGGGTTCATCATCCAAAATATTCCCGGCGTCAATATCCTTAATCAAGTGAAAATCAAAATTCTCTGACACCTCAACAAAAGCATGGATATCAATCGATTCAGGTTCTAAAGTGGAGGTGTAGAGGTTAAAAGGTTTGGGATTGGTTTCACTTGGAAGGGACCCTTCACAATCAGGTAAATCAAACACTATAAAGTCGCACAACTCATTAATCATTCTATCTTCAATTGATAAAGCATGTGGGACACTCGATAGACTTTCAAAACAGGAGTTGTGGGATTCAATTTGGGACGGGTAGGTTTGATTTGGAAGGGGGTACATCTCACTCTCTCCACTCAAATTCACAGCCTGTCCTGCCGCCTCATCATACATTGAAAAATTTGGAGCTAGTTGAAAACTAGCTACCGGATCACTAGGTTGTATGAGGGCGGCCATGGACGCATTCAAATCCATCATTTGCTGGCTTGACGCTACCCTAAAGTCTTCCAACGACTGTTCCAGACTAGACATGGGTTGTGAAGGGGTTTCAGTAAAAGATTCAAAGTTATTTGGATACTGAAAACTCCCAAACGGCGGTTCTGAAGCAATGTCTAGGGAAGGTGCAAAAGTAGGGTAGGATTGGTAGGAATGGAATGGCTGGACAGGAGCAGGATCAACATTTGGATAAGAAGGTGAATGGAATTGTTGATCCCAAGAGTTTGAAGTGGTGAAATGAGTGAAAGATCGGCTACGAGATTGTTCAATACGTTCAGCGATGGACAAAGGACGACTTGCAGAAGGGGTATCAACATAAGAGGGAGTGAATGTTTGAAACGGTTGATACGAAGTGGAATGAGGAGTGCAAGTGTTTGTCCTAGACGCTGCTATGCGATCTTTCAGTGAAACTTTGGGCATGGAGGGGTCGTTCGAATTTCGGCCAAAGCAAGAACCGTAAGATGTAATGTCTGGTTGTGGATACCAAAGTTCGGCAAGAGTTTTGCGAGGTGGAGTACCCATGATATGAAGAGAGAGAGAGAAAGGTAGAGAAAAGGAGGGGAAAAAGAATGTGATATTTTTTTTTTTTTTAGTTAGTTGTTAGCAAAAGAATGAAATATACACAAAAAAAAAAATATGGACAAAAATAATCACGACACAAAAATACCACACACTTAAACGTTCTAGGGTTCACCTAGGTCAACTAGACCTGCTCCAGAACTTGATTGTCGAAGTAAAACTGTGTTGAGAAACAGGCTCAAGATACACTGATCACGAGGCCAAGTAAGTGCAGAGATAAGGGGAGGTTTTCCAACGCTTTCGCGAAGTTCCTTAATTAAATAACCCTTTCTCTTTTGGCGGTTTCGCCGTTAACACTTTCCTAGACACCCCGTAAACAATATACCGTTTAAGCAAGGTTCTAAACACAGTCAACTTCTCCTAGTGAGCGCGAAGTCCTTAAGGCTTAAAGTCTAGTTTCTTTTAAATTTTTGTGCGGGTAAACGTTATGCTCAAGTTCGTGATTTGTGGGCCACGGAAAAGGTGATGAAATCCTTTACCGTATGTTGTGGGGTTCGCTTGCCCTTAAGTCCGTATTAATTGATGCAATGCACAATTCAAAAAATTCTATAAAGAATAAAACAATCGTTTTTTTAGTTTAAGCTCAGCACTGCAACAAATACGGGTTAGTCAATTTTTAGCATTTGCTAGCGAACTTGCAAAGAATCCTGCAAAAGAATAGTATATTGGAAGCGTCGGATTTGAGAAGAAGGTGTTAGTAAAGTACGTACCGTTAAGTTTTGTGTTAGGAAACCCCCGTTGAATTAAATCCGGTAAACTTGAAAGGTTCGCTTGCGCGGGTCAAACTACCCGGATCTTTAGCACTGTACTTTGCAAACACCTTATCCTTGAATGTACACTTTGCTCCCCACAATTGCAGTTTGCAAATACGCAAAAATCTGCACTCTTGCCCACAAAAATTATAAAAAAAAACAAAAAGATTTTTTTTTTTTTATATACAAAAAGAATATTAACCCGAATAACAAGAAAGAAAATACGCTACCGTCTCCCCGGCAACGGTGCCATTTGATCGCACGCTTTTGGCGTGTCAGATGTTCAAAGAATTTAAGTGTAACCGTGATCAGGACGGTGTCGCTTTGCAGCTAGCCGGTGAGCACGGGTCGGTCCACAGGGAGATGGTGTTATCTTACCTTCTTGTCTTAGACGAGTTAATAAAGAATCAGTATGTTTGTTTTGTCTAACCTATGTGTTTATCTGCAAGTATAAAGTTGTTAAGAAAATACGAGATTGTAAGCTAAGAAATCCGTACTCAAAAACCTTTGAGCCGAGTCTTGACCAATTGAAGCTAAGCAATCGGCAACAACGTGGATTAGGGGATTTAAGCGCGGTATTCATGGAATCCGGCTTATTTACCCTTGTCCTTCCGTTCTTGTCTCTTGCCTTCGCCTCCGGCCAAACCGAACGCAACCGGTCGTGGTTAGGAATCACCGTTACCTTGTCAGGGTACGGTGCCTAACGGAGCGCTTGCGTATGGTTTGGGCGAAGTTCAAATGGAAAATAACGGGAAAAGGAATTGGCAAAGAAATGTTAACTTATAAAACCGTATTAATTCTTATCAACAACAATAATTACAACATTTACAAAATGAACAAAAGAGAACAAAAAGAAAAGAACAAAGAAAAGAAAAGATACAAGTAATAAAGAGCATGAATAAAATTGCATGAAATAGAATGCAAGTAATAAAAAGAAAAGTAATAAAAAGCGAGTAATAAAAGAATACGGAACTGGGACCCAAGCCAAGCATGTGCTCAATAGCCAACCCTTAAACTTGCAAGCTCAATGAAGAGGTTGCAAGATCAAGGGAAGGGTAGAAAACGCATGTGAAATGAAGTGCTAGTCCCGGAAGAAAATACGACCCTTGAGATCAATAACTAACTCTTAACCATTCAACCTCAATGAAGAGGTTGAATGAGCAAGATAAAGCAGAAATCTCAAGGGGGAGGAAACTAACAAGAAAGATAAAGAACCCTCATCTTCATTAATCTTCCACTCAAAAGCTCTCATTACAATTTAATGGAGGAAGAATGAAGAAGAGGATGAAGAAGAACAAAATTCTTCAAAAAAGAGAACAAAGAAAAGCTCTAAGAATGACCATTGGCTTTGGCAAGTTCTGCTGTATTTATAGGCAGGGAGTTGAAGATCTAGGGCAACCACCAGAACAGAAATGAAGTACCCAAAATGCCCCAGAAAAACGACGAAATGAGGCCACAGTACGGCCGCAGATCCGCCGCCAATACCCCCTATTGGCCGCGGATCCGCGCCCCTACAGTAGGGTTAGGGTGTGG
Organism: Agapanthus africanus; assembly: GCA_030015575.1. Lineage (NCBI taxonomy): Eukaryota > Viridiplantae > Streptophyta > Magnoliopsida > Asparagales > Amaryllidaceae > Agapanthus > Agapanthus africanus. Next base: position 407,446,314 of record CM057340.1, read on the forward strand.
GCTTTTCAGTACGGCCCTGGTCTGCTGTCCCCTGTTGTCTGGTACACATATTTTCTGATAATTCTTCCAGAATATCTTCAGATTCTTAGTCCAAGATTGCATCTATTCTTCACTTTTGACTTTATCTCTCTTGAGCTCCGCGCACCCATTGATTCTTGTGCTGCCCCCCTCGTGCTCTGTGCTTGTCCGAGACACGAATGACCGCTGTCATATGTCTTGTCCCTGGAACCGGTACGCAGCACCGGACGGATATGGATGACCGGAACCCGGCTTTTATCTGTTGTCAACAGATGTTCTGTATTTGGTGTAACTGTGGAGATTTTGTCTTGAACTGCAATATTTGTACTGGAAACCTGTATTCTGTAAACATTTAACAAACACGGATTAAAAGTACCTACCTATAAACACACGAGCGTAAGAATGGGCGGTATAAAATGCAGTATTCTGTGATGAACAACACCCCGTATTACTACAAACGTCCACTTCCATTGGACAAAACCATCGTATGGTTATATACGAACTCGAAGGAATTTATTCGAGGATGGTTTCCGGTTCTGGAGAAAAGGAATAGGACTATTCAGTTGTCTTCTAATTTTACCTTCTCTCAGGTTGCGAGTACTCCTTGGTTTAGGAGATAGTACACCTATTATGCAAATTGGATAGTCTTCTTCCAAACCTTAGGCTGGTGCCGAACGGTGGGGAATGAAGAAAACCAATTAGCATAACGATGGTGTGCAGAAGGTATTGAGTTAAGAAAAATCAAGGGATCAGTAAGAGGGCAAAGTAAACTGCGACTGCTATTCACGACCAAACCAAGTATTTCATTATCACTCCCACTTCACCTTTGTATTTCTCCAGAACACTCCGTATCACTACGAAGATCCACAGTTTATTTGCATACTCCATCGTATGGTTATATACGAACTCGAAAGGAACTTGTTCCAGTTTGGGGATGGATTCTGGTTCGGGAGAAATAGGAATAAAGTTTATTCGATTGTCTTTTATCTTCACCTTCTCTCGCATTGCGAGTGCTCCTAGGATTAGGACAGTACACCCATTATGCTTATTGGATAGTCTACTTCCAAACCATACGCTGGTGCCGAACGGTAGGGAAGGAAGAAAACCATTTAGCCTAAAGGGGTGTACAGAAGGTAATGACTAAAGACATATAAATGGATTTGGAGAGTTGACAAAGAATTATACGGTTACAGTTGTGAATCTGGATAATGGAAGAGGCATTACTAGGAATACCGGGATACCCCATCGAAACATTTCAATGTTTCAGTTTCACTGTGTACTGTTACAAGAAAACTGATTTCCCAATTAGACACTTGCTCCAGGGTATGTATTTACCAGGTTTGATTCTCACATCTGTATGGTTTTACAGATAATGAGTGGGAGTAAGTTATTGGGAATTAGGTGATCATGCTCATTATATCGGGATTCATTGTAATTGGTGATATTTGAGGAAATCGCCTGGGTTGTTTGCCGGACGGCAGATATTTGGTTTTGAATATCCGTTGTTATGCACCAATTTCAAATTGATATATCTGTACGTCTATTTTTTATAGAGTGAGATATACCTTTCTGAAATTATGTCTATGACATTTACCTATATCAGTGGATGGTTAGGTAAGGAGCATTGAACAGCGGTGTAATTCTTCTTAACCATAAGTACAGTTTTCAACCAACGACATACAGTGAATGAGTCACTAGACTCAGGGGACTTATACAGAGTATTGTATATTGTCCAGTGTCCATTAGGACAGAGGGGTTGGTCCTCGTACTATATTCGGTTTACTTATGACTTCTCTAATTTTTAGACAAGTGTTTCGTAGAAACACAGGGTCCAAGGTTTGACAAGTTATATGTATATAGATAAAGTAGAGAACCAGGTGCTGCAAGTAACGGGATTCTTCAAGGTGATGAAGATGTAGATACTTGTATATGGTATTCAGTTGATAGTAATGATTAAGAGAGCTTGCTTCTCTTTCAGGTTACTCATAATTGGAAGTACTCCTAAGTTGACTAATGCTGATCGGCCTCTTTCCATTTAGTTGACATGCACTGGAGACAGCTGCATGATTTGTATCTGGTTCAATTAAATCAGTGCCTCTGTTTCTGTATTGGATATAGAACAGTTCATATCTTAACTTTGTTAAGGTAAGGGGAGTAGTCCGGCTTATGCTTAAAACCAGACTCTGGATAACTCAAGGCACGTTTCCGTAATGGCTGTTTGTGGGTTGACCCAGGCTATGACGAGGGTTGACTTTCTACCATCTAGGTGATCAATAGTGATATTGTTCTTGACTCGCCACAGTTTTAATAAAAATGGATATTTCAAAAAACAGTAGTGGGGGTATGGTAGAACTGGAAGTGATTCCAGAACCGCAAACGATTACTGAAGATTTGATAAGAACCTAAAGATTCAATCTAATTTGATATTCCATTAGCCACTCTGCAGATACGGTGGGTAAACTCAGGCGCTCGAGAGGTACTTCGGTATGCTCAAGGACGGTGGCAGGGAGGTTCTTGTTTACCCAAAGTTGCCATTGCTGTTGTTCCAGACTGTGAGACCCGGCAGGAGGATGAGTATAGCGCCGTTCTGAACTGGCTTCAGAAGTGTACGTGTATATGACTCTGCCAGAGGATTGTCGTAGTCAGTGGGAGCAGCGGAAGCATGGTGGACAAGTGGTTTATGTCTATTTATAGACTAAAGCAGATATAGCGGAGAAAGATCATCTATTTCTGATGTGACAGTCATAGGTTTGACTTCATCAGAATAGTGGATGGATCTGTTAAGAAGGTAGTAGGGTGTGATGTCCTGGTATTTGGATAACATACATAGAGTAGGAAGTGATATTCCTATACTACGTTCGGTTATACTTTGGTTTTCATACAGTGGTTTCTCCATATGGGACTTGGATATAATATCAAGACATTCTGGTTACTAAATCAATGGTTTTAGATCTAGATTTGGGAAGTGTCCTAATCTGGGTACTTAGACAGCATTCTAAGAGTTTTTAGAATGTACGACTCCTGTTACGGTAGTATACCTGCAGGTGATAGAGTCACCCTCTCTAAAGGAGTCTTACAGACTAAAGGGGAGAGGGATGTGCATGATTGGCAGATCACTTGCTTAGGCAATTGAGTCAATCATGAGATGTCAAGTACCACACCAGATGCTGTTTTTGCAGTAGGTGCAATAAATTGATATTAATCTTATCCTCGAGAAAAATTCGGAAGCAGTTTTAAAACATAAGTGGATGTTCTAAGGATATGATAACGACAGCCTCCTTTGGGAGACAGTTATCATTCCAGGCTTCTATGATGACCTGGATGACAGAGTGACTGTCAGAGTTATAGTTTTCCCTATGATGAGGGACAGTATCTGGACAGGTGATCCTGGTGGATACTGAGGGAAGGCATGGCGCAGGATACTGATTAAGCTCAGTTGACGATACAGTCTAAGAAGTTTGGATTTGGAGTTCACTTATGAACTAGGTCCCGTCAGATATCTAAACACATTCTAAGAAAGGTATTGCTCATTTTGGGAGATGGGTTTCTCCGCGAACTTGAGATAAAAAGAGACATAGAAAGAAACATCACAGCGGATCCACTCACTGAGGCTATTCTTCGAACGCAATAGTTTCGCAAACAAGCTTTGTGAGACTGACTAGTAGAGGAGTTGGGTGTTCGGTATCACACAGGCTGTGAGTATGCGACATCGCAATAATTAGTCTTGAGTGCAAGTGGGAGATTGTTGGAGATAGTGCCCTCAGAGTCAATTATTGGATCACAGGCACGTGATTGCAATGATTGAGGAAGGACCTATACCCGTAGGACAGTCTCACTCAAGATGATAGTATGCTATCTTGTTTATCTTTATCATCGTTTACTGCTTTAGGTGACCTTACGAGTCGCTATTGCACATTGATAGAGCCCCTAGGATTCTTTCTTGAATGCCAGCAGTATGAGGGCGATCATATACGTGGGAGCTGGGGTCTATAAGCACATCCTTAAAAGGTCCCTAGTCATGGGAGTTTCGAGACAGGGCATCGATACTTCATAGTAGACTAGTGTATACAGTCGAGACCCCGACGTGGGGCGGTGGCCGGTCTCACAAGCCACTGGTGTCAGTTGGTTCACCTAAGATTTATACAGGTGCTCATTAGGTTATGAGTACACCGGACAGGACTCGCCAGGAACATGATAGTTGGTCTTATACCCGATGTCAGATAGAAGTTCCCTGGTGACATGTGTACAGGTTAGTTCATCGATCTGAGATCGTCATTTGTCTCGTGTGAGTTCCCACTATGCTTTGATTACTACCCTACCACGCTCAAAGGAGACATGCAAACAGGTTTTAGTTGGGTACAGTCCCGAGCCACATGGAGGCAGTGAGCGGATCTGCAGGGGTTCGTCTCTCCCGGAATTGGGGGTGAGGTCGCGCTTTGTCTATGAGAACCATTATACAAAACCATCGGCCGAGGCATAAGATTTACTGGTAGGTATTCCAGTAGTATCTCAGGGTGTTCTGGACTACACTCCGACACGACTTGTACCGCTTTTGGGGGTCTGACTTTTACCAACCCTCTAGGCCCACCATGCGATGCTCATAGACGAACGGAACGGACCGGACTGTACGGATATTGTCACTGACAGGCTCAGTAGGGTGTCAGGATGAGTTCGCTCATCGACGTCCCTTTTGGTCAATAACTTGTGGCCCGTTACGTATTGGCTAATACCTCTGACGTGCTAGTGGTTAAATTCACAACCAAAGTATTGACGAGTCTTTAGAGTCCCCCACAGACCGTTTTCTCAAGTTTCGGGCGAAACGCTGTATAGGCCGTTTGGAGATATGGCAGTGTTCGATCAGATACTCGCGGTATTGCACGGATCATGATCGAATGGATTTTACTAGAGGGCTTTGGTTTAAGCCGGATCCTAGTATTGTATAATATAGATTTTATCTCTTTGCATTTGTATTCAGTGGGAATACAAATGCGGGTATATATATACAGTCGCGGGGTTTTCCTATAATTTATTACGGGATCAGTTTTTGAAGTTGCCAGTTTGTATTCCGTTCCGACCAGTTTTCCTTTGTTCCTTCACGGCCGGATTTTTCCGATGGAGGGGGCTAATTTGCAAGTTTGCAAATTAGTTATTGTGGAGGGATTTTCTTAAAAATGTGGCTTTATGATGGGTTTAGCATCTTTGCTTTTTCATGATGGTTTTCATTTCTGTGATGAGTGTTGATTTGGTTTGGATTAGAAATGGAGGTGACCTTTTTCCATCTTGATCTTCACACATTATCTTCATATATTTATTTATGCCATTTTCTCTCTCCCATTACTCTATCTTCAAAGGGGCCGGCCACTTTGAGTGAGGTGAGAGGTTCATTTTTATTTGGTGAGGGAAATTGCTTCATCTCATTTTGTCTTGCACACAAAATCCTTAACACCTCTCCAAAGTTCATTCCTTCTCTCCTCCATCTACAAAGGCAATTTCATAACCCCAAAGAGACATGTTCTACACTAGCCTACAGCACTTCTTGGGAACGTCGGCTCGCCAACTTCGTGCCCGAGTTGCCTCGGTCCAGAGGTCGGAGCCCGTAAAAGAACCCGCCGATGTGGTGCCCATTCCGACGAGGAGCTGAAGACCGGAGGTTCCGCGAGGAGATCGGAGTGGAGGCCGAAGACCGAAGGACACGGATCGCTCGGTATAGCTTCCTTCCCATTTTCTAGTTTGCTAGTGTTAGGTTAATGGCCCGATCCGTGTTTTTAGCGCGCGGTGGTGCCGGTTCTAGTTTTTAGAAAAGTTTTCGTTTCCGCATTCCGGCGTCGGATTGACGGCCGAGGCGCCGCCGGGCACTTACAGTATGCAACTAAGACAATCCAAAAGCTAGTGTTTTAAGAAAGTTCGGTTAACTTGGTTACTGAGTCATAGTCTAGGGTCGGGGCATGGTCGCAGTCAAAGAGAGAGAGAAAGGAAACACACTGCGTGCACTCTAACCTAGATCAGAATGGTTAATCATTTTATCTAATCAGGAAACTTCCCACTGTATCCTCAAATTCTCGTCCAAACCTGAAAGAAGAATTAGTCGGGGTCACCCGAGGAGTAAACCAACACATCAGTGAGAATCGGGATCCAACTATCATCGCATGATAACGTGATGGAACCCACTCACGTTATCATACTCCAGAAGGTATGCGCAAGCCTGGCAAGTTTCGTGTATATTTGAAGCTCCCGATGTGTGTTTTTACCCTTAGGACCCAAGTGACCTTGACGGAGTCAACAAATCAAAGAGTCCTAGTCATATTCAACCCGTCATTATCTTGATTGCATTAAATCCACCCGTACCTGCCCTTGACGGAGTCAACAAGGCCGCACGACTGTCCGAACCAATCGCATATCCATGCAACAAACAAGAACCACTTAGCTACCGCACACTACGCCTTGACGGAGTCAACAAACGCAGCACGAATATTAAGCACTACTTGTAAGAAATGACGAAGGGCTACAGCTGGGTTTTGGCGAAAAACCTTTAGCGCAATGAACTTGATATCGTTGAAGGAATCCAAGTAGTTTTATAAAAATATATAGTGGCAAAAACGTTTGCTAAAGAGGTCACTCCCGGTGAAGGGATCTCGGCTCTTTCCTCGTCAAATGAGGTGCAGGATATTCCAAACTGAATACCGCGATGCAAAGCAAAAAGTAATCGACTATAGTGAAGTTATTACGTTGACGCAAACCTCTGCCCGAAGGGTCACTCCCGATGAAGGGATCTCAGCCCTTGCCTCGTCGAATAAGGTGCTGGATATTCATAACCGAATACCACTGTGCAAAGCAATAGCTTACGTCTGTAATGTCAGTTTTTAAAAACTTGGTTCCAACAACATCATATAGAGATTTTTTTTCCTTGCATTGATAAGAATCAACGAAGTCCCATCAATTGATCAAACCAGAAAAGAACGAAAATATGATGTACGTATATGCCATCCGCATTCGCCACTGGGTCCCGTCATCACCCGTTAAGTTACTTAACTAACGACAGAGCGGGGACTGTACTAGCACGGGTGCAAAACATATACAAAATCTACTAGTATATATATAAATATATAATAATCGCTCCAGGTATGATAAATGCAACATCACAGAAAAGTAATAAGCATCACAGAACAATACAGATAATCTGGGATCCCCGGGTTTCATAGAGCCGCAAATGAAACCCGAAGTTCCCCTGGTCGTGTGGATAGCCTGTGCAAAGAAAACCTAGACCCCTACGAGCGCGGCAAGTTACCCGCCAAAACCTGAAGTGAGGCAGCACCCTTCAACAACGTGAATGGACCACCCAGCACTTCACGGAATCAGGTAACTTGAGCACCCCTCCTTGGGTCAACCTATACCCCCTACGAGTGCGGCGAATAGCCCGCCAATTCTAGAGTGAATCCCTCTCCGTCTCAACATCATGAGATGCGGGCCCGTTGCCTTCTAGAACCAGGCTATCCGTGCACCCCACCGCGGGGTAATCCCAGTACAGAAAAGAAAATATATACAACGGGTACACCGACCTCATCCCGGTCGTGCCCCAAAAGAATAATATACAAACAGGTAGTGACGGCAGTCCACATGTCGGACGCTCGCTCGGCAATAACAAATGTACAAATAATTTCAAACTGCACTACCATTCCACAGGAGCTATCCACCACGACAAATCCGCAACATCACAGCACAACATAGAACATCAACATGAGTGTCACGTTCGCAAATCCGTCTAAAGGGACTATAACGATTAGACAAGATTTACCGATCAAATGAAATTCACGGTAACAGATGATAAACTGAGTACTGATGATTACACAGTTTAAATTTTGATCGATTAAATTTTCCGTCTAGCCCCAAGTGCAAAACAGTACTCAAGAGAATCTGGGCTAAATCTAAACATCATAAAAAATCATTTTTCCAACACAGAGAGCTCTTGAAGAAATTTGGGACAAAGAATCCACAAGTGTGCCGCGCTTCCGCGGCTGATGCGCTCGTTCCGCCGCGGAAACATGGCCTTATGGTGGATTTAGGCCACCAAATTTCTTGAGGTGCCCTATGTTTTCCTGCACGGATTTTTAAGCTATACAAAAAGATTTTCCGAGCAAGTTTTAAAATCGACAGAAAATAGGCAAATTGGAAAACTGATTGTGAAATTTTGATTGATCGATATTCTAACCTCGTGCAACGAAGCTAGTAAGAGGTTAATGGTGTGGCTCTGATACAATGTTGGGCCATGGGGGCGCCCCGGCAGTCGGACCGACGCCAAATGCGGAACAAAAACTTTTTACAAAACCGGCGCCTCCGCAGCCCTAATACCCGGACCGTTCCATTAACCGTAAACTAGCAAAATGTAAAAGAGTTTGGAAAGATTATACCGATCGATCCGTGTCCTTCGGTCTTCAATCCCCTCCCATAACTTGTTGCGGCTGTCCCGGTGAAATCTGCTTTCCGATCTCGCTCGTCGGAATGGCACCACGTCATTGAATCTTTATATGGGCTCCCGCCTCGAACCGAGGCTACTCGGACATGTAGTTTGCTAGCCGACATGTCAAAGAATGAAGTAGAGAAGATGTAGAATATTTTATCTCAAGAGCGAAGTTGCCAATCTGGATGTAATGTGAGCAAAAGAATTTTTAGCAAAGAAAAATCAAGCTTCCCATAGAAAAAGAGCTCGGCCAATTTTGCAGGGAATGCTTGCTGGAAATTTTTGAAGGGTGGCTGCAAGAATGATCATGGTGTGGTGGGAATGAAGGAATGAAAATCATATGTCATCCAAAATATCAATTCCTTTTCTTCTTTTTGCCACCACAAAAAAACCCCTGCCAATTAAAGAATTAGCACAATTGCAGGGATCCCCCGAAATTGCAGGGATCCCCCGAAATAAAAAAAAGAGCGACACTCTAAACATGCTGCGGCCCACTCATTAGCCCATGCCCATTAGATGATGCCACTGTTCATGCTCGGATTTCAGTGCAAGGCATGGTCAAGAAAAAAGACAAGAACAAGGTCAATGCACAATAAATTAAACAAGGAGGGAGAGGTTTAAGACGGAAAAAGAAAATGGCAACTCCGAATGTAATCCCGTAGCGAATTACGAGATTACACCTCAACAGTAAATACATACCCGCATTTGTATTCCGACCGAAGACAAATGCAATGAGACAAAAATATTCCCACACAATAATACTAGGATCCGGCTTAAAACAAAGCCCGCTAGTATTATCCGTCTGATCCTGATCCGTGAACAAGTGCACGAATATGATCGAACCCCGTCATATATCCATACGGCCTCTACAACGTTTCATCCGAACTTGGGAAACTGTCTGTAGGGGACGCTAATGACTCATTAATACACTGGCACTGGGTATAACCACTAGCATGTCAGAGGTACTAGCTGTACGTAACGGTTGCCCATGTATTGATCGGAAGGGAAGTTGACGAGCGAACTCATCCAGAAACCCTACTGAGCCTGACAGTGACAATATCCGTACAGTCCGGTCCGTTCATCTATGAGTATCGCATATAGGGCCTAGGGGTATGGTAAACGTTAGACCCCCAATAGCGGTATAAGTCGTGTCGGAGAGTAGCCCAGAACACCCCGAGATACTACTGGAATACCTACCAGTAAATCTCGATTACCTTGGCCAGGGATTTCGTGTAATAGCTCTCCTAAACACAGCGCGATCACACCCCCAATACCGGGAGAGACGAATCCCCAATGATCCGCTCACTGCCTTCATGTAGCTCGGGAATGTACCCAACTAAAACCTGTTTGCATGACTCCTTTGAGCCGTGGTAGGGTAGTAATCAAAGCACAGTTGGAACTCACACGAGACAAATGACGATCTCAGGTCGACAGACTAACCTGTACACATGTCACCTGGGAACTACTATCTGACGATATGTATAATACCAACTAGCATGTTCCCGGCGAGTCCTGTCCGGTGTACTCATAACCCAATGAGCACCTATATACATCTTAGGTGAACCAACTGACACCAATGGCTTGTGAGACCGGCCACCGCCCCTTGTCGGGGTCTCGACTGTATACACTAGTCTACTCTGGAGTATCGATGCCCTATCTCGAAACACCCTCAACTAGGGACCATTTAAGGATGTGCTTATAGACCCCGGTTCTCACGTATATGATCGCCATCATACTGCTGGCAGTCAAGCAAGAATCCTATGGGCTCTATCAACATGCAATAGTAATCTAAAGCATGTACACGATGATAAAGACAAACCAGATAGCATACTATCATCTCGAGCAAGACTGTCCTATCGGTATAGGTCCTCCTTCAATCATTGCAATCACGTACCTGCGATCCAATAATTGACTTTGAGGGCACTATATCCAACAAATACTGGCCCCGAAACGGGTAACAAGAATATATTATATATATATAAATATATATATATATATCAAGAATAAGGAATCCCCAAGCGGAAGCTATCTCTTCGCCAAAGGTGGAATCACAACCACAAACAATATATATATCATCAAATGCGAAAACAAGTATATGAAAGCACGAAAGTAATAAAACAACACGTCGGCTCAAGTGAGCATCGATACCAGAAATAGAATATATACAAATCTCACCATCTAAGTCCAATGTACGAAGTGTAGACGGAGCATACTAGATACAAATAAAATACACGGTGGGAGCAAAAGAAAATCCTCCTAAGCAACTTATGAGCAAGCTGCAATCCGAAGCAAACGAAGCGGAATGGAAGGTACACCCGCCGGTACTGTACTAACGGTTCAGACCTGCAAGATACTGTGGCACAACGGGGGTGAGTTGCCAACTCGTGAGTAGTAATTAACATCTAATAAGGCTATCGTAAGCATGCACGCAGTGCGTCCCAACCTACGTATCCCAATATGATACGATGTACTTGCATGAATGCAACTTGAATGCATAATCAATTCGAAATCATGATATGTCTGATATGAGAAGATCTATATCATTAACTTGGTAAAACGTTTTGTAAAGTAAAACTGGATTATAATCAGTGAAATCGACAGAAATCCGTGTCACATATCGACACAATATGTTTATCAGTGAAATCGAAAGAAATGTCCGTGTCAAATATCGACAGAATATGTTTATCAGAGAAATCGACAGAAATGTCCGTGTCAATTATCGACACAAAATCCTCAATATCTCGGGCTCCGTCAGTCCGGATCGGCCCATATCATCAAATCACACGACTACGATCTGTTTCCTCCAGATATCCTCCGCGCCAGACATCACCGGTCGGTAGTCTGCCCCTGCCAGGCTCATCGTCATCCCCACAAAAACACTCTCGCCCCGTGGTACCATACCGGGCCCACCATGTACCCGAAACAGTTCATCCTACTCATCGAATCGGGTCTCGAAAATCAAAAGCAATCATGAAAACTCATGGTGGACGACACATACATCACGGGAAAACCGCAACTTGCATTTTAAAATGATAATAAGTTTTTATAAAATTCTTACGGTTTTCCGCAAAAATCCAGAAATCTCATAAATACCAAAATCCTCGAGAAGAATCACAATATATAAATATGCCGGTGATGATGGAAATCTAATGATACGGTAGTATATACCATACGAAATACGGCCAGAAGCTATGCGTGAATCATGATGCAATGAGGTATGTATACATGATTAACAATCCTACGTATCCATTTAATGAGATGATTATACATGTATAAATATACGGATCATATACGATGCAACGCACAAATACCTATTTTAAGCAAGTTCTATAGTGTTCGTGACATAGAAATTACCAATGGCGTGTGTGTTCGCATAATTAGTGCACGTGCGGCAGGAACCAATGGTAATGGTGCAACTGTCCTATGAGATGATATCACATCTCTCTCTCTCTCTCTCTATATATATATATATATATATATATATATATATATATATATATATATATATAACGATGCGATGCAATGGGATTGCTAACTAGGAAACTACGCATATAATGTAAATACTATAAGTAATACTAAACCATCGGGCGCCTCGCGCCATCCAGATGTTCCCCCTATAGATGTATACATCTACTCACCGGGACCCCTCGGCTAAATCTGATCCAAACTTAACTTTATCTTTCCGCGCCACGTCCGACGCCTATGCACCCGATCCTAGAATCTCACACAAGCAAATAAGAGAATGAATATACGATTATTCACGGACACAACGACACAAATCAATCCACACGCACAACAAGACACACACACACACTTGGTGCACAAAACGCGTATCGTGACAACGCCACAAATTTCAACTAAGGTTGCTACACATGACAACCACCAATCCTAATACCCATTCGTACCAATAGCGCATTCACAACAAATTAAATATCTTAGGGATTAATTTGTAGGTCATCAAAATCTTAACTTAATTCAAATCGATTAATTTCCAAAACCCTAGTAAGCGGTCATCTGCCGTTTTTTAGTCAAATCTTAATTTTTTAACAATTCTAGTGGCCACAATACTCACTAAATATCTTAATTAAGTCACACAAATCATTACTACAATTTTATCTCACCAATTTATATAAATTTTAAAAACCTAGTTTTCAAAATTATCTAATTTGTACAATTTTGAAACAACAATTGAAATTTAAAAACTAAACTAAAATTTGCATGACTTAAGATGTTAAACTACCCATTAAAACCATGAGAAAGTAATAAAACAATAAATTAAATCTAACCCTTCTCTTGAATTTTAAATCTTAAAATTAAAAACCTAATTAAACTCCTGATTAGCTAGATTAAAATAATTAACTAACAATTAAACACTAGGGTTAGGATTTACTTCAAAAAAACTCGAATCAAACGCGCAACCTAGCCTCCCAAAGATGCCTCATTGCTCCAAGATCCATACTAGTTTGGCTAAAGAATAAAGGGTAAGAGTTTAATTAGGAGTTAGTGGGGATTTATATTGATTTTTGATGAATTTTTTGAGATTTTAGAAGTGGAAATGGAGCGGGAAAATCGAGGGGCTGCACAAGGGGGAGGGCTCGGCCGTGAGAAATGGAAGAAAGGGGAGAGAGAGAGAGGCGTGTGGGTTTGTCTAGAAACATCCACACTTATCATATATTAATTCCCATCTGTAATTAATTCATTTCTTCTTTTTTTTTTAAGTTTTGAAGTGGAAAATGCATGGGAATTGGGTGAGCGAAATTTCGGGCTGCTCATGAGAGGCTCGGCCACAATTTGAGAGGGTGAGAGAGTGTGGTGTGTGTGGAAACTTCACAAGTTATTACATCAATTTAGTCTTTTCAATAATTGTTTTTTCTTATATTTATTTACTAATTTGTTTCATCCTAGAATTCTCTAGAATAATGAAGACATTATGACAAAGAGAAAACATTTTATAAACTTGCTATTAAGTGGTCATGCTTCACTAAAAAAAGATTAGCACATTTTAATTTGTAGTTATCCTTAATTAAATATATAAGAGAAGGCTTAAAATAATATTTAAAATAATTAATTAATGAAAAATATTTAATTAACTACCAATTTATAAGAACTTAATAATTACCACATACTAGCAAATACATAGTTAGAATAGATGTATTTAAGTCTATATTGAAAATTATTTATAGTTATGTTTTAAGGAAAATACGGTTTATTTTACCGATTATCAGAAAATTCACCTAAAGGATTTTATTTATTTATTTATAAAACGTTACAATCTTCCCCTCTTAAAGAAATTCGGTACTCGAATTTAAAATCTAACTATGCGTACCCTCGAAGAGATGGGAATGTTTCTTCCGCATCTCGACCTCGGCTTCCTACATGACCTCTTCGCCGCTCGGGCCATGCCAAAGAACCAATACGGTTGGTGTGACCTTAGACCTCGGTTTCATCTCCTGCCAATCTAGAATGACTATCGGCTACCCGGCTAAAGAAAGATTGCGCTCCTGCTATATCGTCTGATGCTGTATCGCATGAGCGGGGTACGGAAGATACTTGCAGAGCATCGATACCTGAAACACGGGTGAACATCTAGAAAGCTGGGTGGAAGAGCTAACGATACTCAAGTGCGCCGACACACACGAGAATCTCTAAGGGACTGCATATCTAAAACTAAGCCTTCCTTTCCTCCTGAATCACAATATGCCCTTCATCGGAGAAACCTTAAGAAAACATAATTTCCAACGGCGAACTCAAGTTGCAACGACGTCCATCCACATAAGATTTCTGCCCGCTCTAGGCTGCTCTCATCCTATCCCAAATCAACCAAATCTTTTCGGTCATCTCCTGCATAAACCATGGCCCCAAAATACTGCTCTCACTGAGCTATGTCCAACGACGGGTGATCAACATTTCCTCGTATATAATACCTCAAAGGGTACCATCTGAATCTCCTCCTGGAAGCTGTTATTTGGAAAACTCTATCAAGGGCAAGTGGCTATCCCAACGGCCACGAAAACTAGGACGCAAACTCGGAGCATATTCTCAAGAATCTGAATGGTACACTCTGATTGACCGTCGTTCTGTGGATAGAAAACTACACTGAAACTCAATTGGTATGCAAAGCTTCCTGAAGTTTCCGCGATAATCGGCTGGTGAGCTGGGTGCCTCTGTCGGACACAAAACACATCGGAATGCCATGAAGTCGCACAATCTCATCAATATATATCTGAGCACACTGAACAAACCCGAAAATGGTCCTAACTGGAAGAAGTGATCTGCTTCCGTCAATCGACCTATGATAAATTCCATAGAAATCGTCTCCTATTTCTATCCCGGAGTGGGTAAAGGTTGTAATTCTCCTGCTGACCCCTGATGCTCAGTCTTGACTTGCTGAAAAGTCCGCATCCTGAAACAAAGTCTGTGACATCCCTCTTCATCCTTTGACATGATATCCGGACGACGTTAAACTTTTCGATCGATTCATCAAAGTCCTATAATTCCTCAAGAGCTCAACACTTGAGCACAGTTTAAAAATACCCAGAACATGCCACAATACCTATGGACCAACCGTAGAAGGGCAGACCCAAGCCTCATTAATGGCACTGCGGAACTGCCGCAAACCCTAAGGATCGAAAGCTGTTCCATAGTCATTATGTCGAGTTAGGGTTTCATTCTTCTAGAGCTTCCATTGAATTACTTGCATGATTTTCCAAATACCATAAACTTGGAAAAATGGGATTTTGATATTCGTTCGAACTTTTTAACTTCGCCTGGACAACATGCGAAAACCCGAATCAATATTAAAACTACGAATATGAAACACTCGGAATTTCCTATATTGTAAGATCACATCACATGCAAACTTAGCAAAAACAAGCAACACCTGAAACACTAAAACCCAGATCCTGGAACACTGAAAAAAGAAAAAAAAATTTAAGCCAAAAATCTCAAACAGGGCTGGCTGTCATGAAGAATCTGCTAATCTGCTGTTGACTGTCTCTGAACTGTGCTTAAACATGAAAAGCTAAATCTGGGCCACCGACTCAAAGCATTTGCCACAACATTCGCCTTGCCTGGACGATAAAGAATCTCGTAGTCATAATCTTTCACTAGCTCAATTTAACCGTGCTATCTCAAAATTCAGATCTCGCTGCTGATGAAAATGTACCTTAAACTCTTATGGTCCGTGAATATCTGGCACGACTCGCCGTATAAATAGTGTCTCCATATCATGAGTGCAAAATCCACCACAGCCATCTCTATGTCATGAGTGGGATAATTCTGCTTGTACTTCTGCAACTGCCAAAAAGCATCTCAATAAGTAACAAAACCGCCTGATCTTCAAGGCAAAGATAATACTGACGCCGACATCAAACGAGTCTTCAACTGCTGAAAGCCCTGCTCGCCTACCTCAGTCCAAAAAAAAGAAACTTCCTACCGGGGCCAAACCCAAAAATGCTGTGAACCTCCGTCACTGATACAGGTCTGGGCCAGCGCTGAGCGGCCTCGATCTACTTCGGTTTCATACTTACCACTTCTCGTACTACATGATCCAATAAGTCAACAATATCCATCCAGAAAACACACTTTCATAATTTAGCGAATAGCTGGCGCTCCTTCAAGGTCAATAACGAAATCCTCAACTACTGCCCAGGCATCGCTCGGCTCTAAAGTACGCTAAGACGTCCTCAATGAACACGATGCTAAGCTAATCAAGAACGGCCTGGATATTCGGTTCATCCAATCTATAAATGCTGCTGGGGCATTGGTGAGCTCGAACTACATCACCAAAACTCATAACACCCGTAACATGTGTGAAAAATAATCTTCAGAATATCATCCTCTCGAACCTACAACTGGTAGTATCTTGACCGCAAGTCAATCTTCGAGAAATGACCCGCACAGTAACCCAATTCATAGACAATAATCATTGCATCAACACAAACTACCGTCTTTCTTCTTGAAGAATAGGACAGGAGCTCTCCAAGGTGACACACTCGAATGAACAAGCCCTTTATCCAACAATCTTGCAACTGTTTCTTAAGTTCCTTTAGCTCTGCCGGGTCTATCAAATATGGCGGTATAGAAAAAGGCTCCGTGCCGGGAATCGAATCAAAGCAGAACCCAATATCGCGCTCTGGCGACGAACCAAACTACTTGTCAGGAAAGACATCTTGAAATCCCCTCACAAACGGGACCTGGTCCAACGGGATCTCTGCGGCTCTAACATCACAAACACACACTACGAATCCCCGACGTCCTTTCCTCAAGAACGGAGTAGCGCGAAGAGAAGAAATTAAATCGGGAAGGGTGGCGCTACAGTGTCCCTGCATTACAAGAATGGGCTCACCCAGGAAACTAAATATGACTGCTTGCTCACGGCAGTCCATGGACGCATAACACGAACTAATCGAAGGCCAGAAGAACGTCAAAGTTTAACATATCGGGAAGAATCAAATCGACAAAAGAATCCTTATCTCTGATGCGAACGAATCACGAACGAACAACATATCGAGCGACCAAAAGATTAGCCTGTGACAACGGCGTCTATCTAACCACCTCCGAGCTGGCATACTGGTACAAATCCGCTTTTGTCCAAAAACGACCGAAGTCTCAGAAATGTGCTCCACTAGCAGTAAGGTTGCATCCATCGTGGATGCATAAGTGTCAAAATGCTGGGTGCCTATAGCAAGCAATAACTGTATGTCCAATCTCCACACGAACCTCTTTATCCGTTTCTCTTCAATGTCCACCAGGTAATGAGCATATCGAACCACCAAGAAGTTTGAATGTCGTAGTCGGACACTGTCATCCCAGGAGTCTTGCGCAAAGACTCAAAACTATGAGCTCGGACATCTCGAACGCTCTCCGGAAGGAAACGAGCAAGAAATATAGCTATGAACTCATCCCAAATCATAGGAAGTAGATCTGCAGCTCGGCCTCTCTCAACTGACTCGCACCACGTCTAAGCAAGACCTCTAGACGAAAAATTGCCAACTCAACCCATATCTTGTCAGAACATCTCTGTGAATGACAATTCAAGCCATCCTGTCGAGGAATGTCTGCGGATACTCTGCCGCATCTGTGCTGGTAAAAGCTAGAGGCTTCAGCCTCAAAACTCTCGTAAGGATACGGAAAAATCTTGTTAACAACAAAAACAGTTGCCTGAGCAACAGGTACAAACACAGTCCCTAAAATAGGAGGGGCATCATCGGCTCTCGGAGCTCGGCTAACCACCACTAACAATCCAATCATCTGTCGCACGTCCCGAATACTCATCTCCAGCCTAGCCATCCGTCCTGGAGAAGGCGGACCTCTCTGTCCCTAAGGGGTTGGAGTACCGCCCTAATTGGCCCTCGTCTCAAGTGAACCTGCTCTAATCTCATCCCCGGCGGCAGCCCTCTGACCCTCGTAGTCTCCGGAGGCATAGTGGATGGAGAAAGAACAAGATCGATAAGAACATTATGATCGAATCAAAGGGTTTACGGAATCAAGGAGGGAAATACAAGCAATTCTATATATCCTAAGGTTACTCAGGCGGAGTACCGTATCGTAAGTATGCCGCGGAACATACACATGCTACGTCACTCTGCTTAAGTCACCTACTCCATCTACCAAGGGTCATCCTACAATAAAAAAGGTAAAACCCTACGCTCTGATATAACTTTGTCACGACCCGAAGGTACGGAACGTGACTGGTACATAAATTACGAAACGTCTCAAGGCGTAACGAAATCTACGTAAGCCAAAGCCAAGAAATCTAAACAAATTAAAGAAATAAAGTGAAGGAAAACCTTAATTGAAAAGAATATTTTTGAAAAGTAAGAGTCACCATAAAACATTTAAATACATCAAATTTCCCGAAAATTTCGGCAGAGTCTCATTTGTAAATAGTGGCCCCGAAACGGGTACAAACAAGAAAATACATATATATATCAAGAATAAGGCATCCCCAAGCGGGATCTTGCTCTTCGCCAAATGCGGAATCACAACCACAAACAATATATATCATCAAATGCAAAAACAAGTATATGAAAGCACGAAAGTAAGAAAACAACACGTCGGCTCAAGTGAGTATCGACACCAGAAATATAATACATACAAATCTCACAATCTCACCATCTGAGTGCAATGTACGAAGGGTAGATGGAGTATACTAGATACAAATAAAATACAAGGTGGGAGCAAAAGAAAATCCTCCAAACCAACTTATGAACAAGCTGCAATCCAAAGCAAACGAAGCAGAATGGAAGGTACACCCGCCACTACTGTACTGGCGGTTCAGACCTGCAAGATACTGTGGCACAACGGGGGTGAGTTGCCAACTCGTGAGTAGTAAGTAACATCTAATAAGGTTATCGTAATCATGCACGCAGTGCGTCACAACCTACGTATCTTAATATGATACGATGTACTAGCATCAATGCAACATGAATGCATCATCAACGCGAAATCATGATGTCTGATATGAGAAGATCTATATCTTTAACTTGGTAAAACCTTTTGTAAAGTAAAACTGGATTATAATCAGTGAAATCGACAGAAATCTGTGTCAAATATTGACACAATATGTTTATCTGTTAAATCGACAGAAATGTCCGTGTCAAATATCGAAAAAAATAGGGTATCGGAGCCGGTCCCTCAAAAGTAGGTATGTGGTTCGAGAACGAACCATTGTTCTAAGTGGGGGGGATGTAATACCCCACGTGGAGTTGGCGCTGAATACCACCTGCACCGTGAGAAGTGAGCTGTTATCCGGTATCGAGTTGGGGATGTAACCAATACTGATCCACACGGGGACCCACCAGAAAAATGGGGAGTATCGAATTCCATTCCGAAAGAGGACACGATCTGAACAATAAACGGAATGATACCACTTTTATATCACAGAGGCGCCTTTTGGATGAATTGGGACTCCGGAATTTGAAAAACTACGTAGTTAAGCGTGCATGAGCCAGAGAAATTCTGGGATGGGTGACCTACTGGGAAGTAGCCCCGGGTACATTCAAAGGTACAAAACCGTGCGGTTACGACCAGAGCGGACAATACCATATGTGTGTTTGGGGGTGGGTCGTGACACATACTCTCGACTGTTCCTAGGTAGACCCACAATACATTTCATAGAAATTTGTTCCCATTTCCACTCCGGAATGGGCAAAGGTTGCAATTCTCCAGCTGGCCTCTGACGCTCGGCCTTGACTTGCTGGCAAGTCAGCATCCCGAAACAAAATCCGTGACATCTCTCTTCATCCCTTAATACTAGTAGAGTTCTCTCAAATCAAGATACATCTTGGTGGAACCCGGATGAACACTATATACTGACTGATGCGCCTCCTCTAAGATCTCGTGTCTCAGTCCCTCAGAATCTAGCGTACATAGTCGAATCCCAAATCTTAGTACTCCCTTTTCATCAATGACGAACTCTGAATCTCTGCCCTGTCGAACCTGCTCCATGATCTCTGACAAATGAATGTTATTGGACTGTGCCTCACGGATAAAATCATATAACTGTGGATGTGCACGGACACGGACAAGTTGTCCCCCGGTCGACGTAAACTCGAACTGTACTCGGCTGTCACATAGTATCTGCCAATCTGCCGTCGACTGTCTCTGAACTGTGGTCAAACAAGAAAAGCGACCTCCGGGCCTTTGACTCAAGGCATCTTCCACATCTTTCTCCTTGCTCGGACGATAAAGAATCTCGCAGTCATACTCTTCCACTAGCTCTATCCATCTGTGTTATCTAAAATTTAGATCTTACTGCTGAAAGATATACTTTAAGCTTTTTATGGTCCGTAAATATCTAGCATGACTCGTCGTATAAGTAGTGTCTCCAAATCTCAAGTGTAAAACCCACCGCAGCTATTTTTAAGTCACTCGTGTAATAGTTCTGCTCATGCTTCTTTAACTGCCGAGAAGCATCGCAATAACCAACAAAACCGCCTGATCCTAAAGGCAAAGATAATACTGGCGCCGTAATGAAACGAGTCTTCAACTGCTGAAAGCTCTGTTTGCATTTCTCAGTCCAAAGAAAAGGAACTCTCTTCTGGGTCACCCGTTCAACGTTGCAGCTATATGCGAAAATCCTCTATGAAAAATCAATCGTATCCGTCCAAACCTAAAATGCTGCGAATCTCCATTACTGATACAGGTCTGGGCCAGTGCTGAACGACCTCGATCTTTTTTTCTTCCATACTTACCATCTCTCGTAACTACGTGACCCAAGAAGTCAACATCATGCAACCAGAAAACATACATGGATAATTTAGCGAATAGATGGTGCTCCCTTAGAATCTTCAACAAAATCCTTAATTACTTCCCGGGCCCCACTCGGCTCCAAAAATGTACAAAAGTCATCAACGAACACGATAGTATCTAATCAATAAACGGCCTGAATATGCGGTTCATCAAGTCCATAAACGTAGCTGGGGCATTCCTGAGCTCGAACGAAATCACCAAGACTCATAACGCCCGTAAAGTGTGTGAAAAGAGGTCTTCGGAATATCATCCTCTCGAACCCGCAACTAATGGTAGCCTAATCGTAAGTCAATCTTCGAGAAATATCCCGCACCCAGGAGCAAATCAAATAAATCGTCGATGCGAGGTAGGGGATATCTATTCCGCACAGTAACCCGATTCAACTGACAAAAATCAATGCACAAACAAAACTGGCATCTTTCTTCTTGACGATCAGAACAGGAGTTTCCCCAAGTGACACACTCGGATGAACAAGCCCTTATCCAACAAATCTTGCAACTAATCCTTCAGTTCATTAAGCTCCGCCTGATCCACCCGATATTGCGGTATAGAAAAAGGCTCTGTACCGGAAATCAAGTCAAAGCAGAACTCAATATCGCGATATGGCGACAAACCAAGCAACTCGTCAGGAAAAAATCTGGAAACTCTCTTACAATCGGGACCTGGTCCAACGGGACCTCTGCGGCTCTAACATCACGAACATACGCCAAGAATTCTTGACATCCGTTCCCAAAAGCTGACTAGAGCGAAAAGAAGAAATCAAACTGGGAAAGACGACGCTGCGGTCTCCCCGAAAAACAAACAAGAACCGGCTTACCCGGAAAACTAAATCCGACTGCCTCCTCACGGCAGTCCACGAACGCATAACACATGGCTAACCGATCCATGCCCAGAAAAACTTCGAAGTCAAAAATATCGAGAAAATCAAATTGACAGAAGAATCCCTATCTCCGATATTAACGAAACAAATACGAACGAAAAACATTTCGAGCGACAAAATACTCGCCTACTGGAATAATAACAATCAGCGGTAGGTCAAACAAGGACGACTCTTTGTCCAAACTCGGTACAAAGTGCGTAGATACAAGTTCAAATAACAAAAGAAATACGCGCATCGAAAGAAAATACTGAAACACCTGACACGACGTCTACCTAACCGCCTCTGAGCTGGCATACTGGTACAAATCCGCTTCGATCCAAAAACTACTGAAATCTTATAAATGCGCTCCTCTAGCAGTAAGGATGCATCCATCGCGGCTACATAAGTGTCAAAATGCTGGGTGCCGATGGCAAGAACTAACTGCATGTCCAACCTCTACACGAAACTCTTTATCCGTTTCTCTTCAGTGTCCACCAAGTAAGGAGCATATCGGACCACTGAGTAAACTAAATGTCGTACTCGGACACTGTCATTCCTGAAGTCTTACGCAAAGGCTCGAAACTACGAGCTTGGCATCTTGAACGCTCTCTTGAAGGAAACGAGCAAGAAATATAGTTATGAACTCATCCCAAGTCATAGGAAGTAGGTCTGCAGTTCGGCCTCTCTCAACTGACTCGTACCACGTCTGAGCAAGACCTCTCTAGACGAAAAATCGCAAGCTCAATCCATATCTCATCAGAACATTTCTGTGAACGACAAATCCTAACCATCTTGTCTAGGATTGTCTACAGATCCTTCACTACATCTGTGCCTATAAAAACTAGAGGCTTCAGCTTCAAGAACTCTAGTAAGGATACAGAATTAATCTTAGTAACAACAGAAACAGCTGCCTGAGCAGCAGGTACTATCACAGTCTCCGCAGTACGAGAGACATTATCGGCTCTCGGAGCTCGGCTAACCTCAACTAACAATCCAACCATCTGTCGCAAGTCTTGAATACCCGAATCCATCCTAGCTATCCGTCCTGGAGAAGGCGGATCACTCTGTCCCTGAGGGGTAGGCATACCGCCCCGATCGGTCCACATCTCAAACGAGCCTGCTCTAATCTCATCTCTGGCGGCAATCCTCTGGCCCTCGTAGTCTCCGGCGGCATAGTGGCTGGAACAAGAAACAGGATTGATAGGAACATTGCGATCGAATCAAAGGGTTTCCGGAACTAAGGAAGGAGATACAAGTAAATATATATCATAAGGTTACTTAGGCGGAGTACCGTATACTAAGTATGCCTCGGAACATACACACGCTACGTCACTCTGCTAAAGTCACCTACTCCATCTACCAAGGGTCATCCTACACTCAGTAAGGTAAAACCTATCGCTCTGATACCAACTTTGTCACGACCCGAAGGTACGGAACGTGACTGGCACTTAAACTACGAAACGTCTCAAGGCGCAACGTAATCTAAATAAGCCAAAGCCCAGAAAACAAAACCGTTTGACAATTAGAGTGAAGGAAAACTTATTTTAAAGAAAGTGATTTTAAAAAATAAATGGCATTAAATATTTAAAAGCAACATCAGATATTCCAGAAATATTCGGCAGAGTCTTCTTTGTAAATACTGGCCCCAAAATGGGTATAATATATGAAAATACATATAAATGATGAAATAAGTCATCCCCAAGCGGGAGCTAGCTCTTCGCCAATGCCGGAATCATAACCACATGCAATATGTATATCTAAGATGCACAATAAGCATCTGAAAGCAATGAAATAAGAAAATACCACGTCGGCTCAAGTGAGCATCGACGCCAAACACCACAATACAAGTCTCACGAGTCTCACTGTCTAGTCCAATATACAAGGGTAGATGGAGTATACTAGATACAAATAATATACATGATGGGATAAAATATCCTCGCAACCCACCTGTGAGCAATGCCGCAAGTCCAAGCAAAAGGAACAAAATGAGGAAGTGCGCCCGCCGCTACTGTTCTGACGAGTCGGACCTGCAAGATACTGTGGCACAACGGGGGTGAGTTGCCAACTCGTGAGTAGTAAGTAACATCATACAGATAATCGCAGGTATGCACGAACAGCGATAATCTATAAAATGCAATCTGATGGCATAAGTATGGCAATATGGATATGCAACAATCATGGTCAAGGTACATCATCAGGGTACTGCAACTACATGAACAATTCATACCAAATAACTACTAAGTATGTGATAAAACATATAATCATCAATGAATCATCATCGTGGAAAATCCGGTGTCCATCAACGACAGTGCAAATCCCAATACCTCAGGCGCCGTCACACTGATCGGCCCTCATATCTGTAAATCTCATGGAACCTGAGTGCCCAACATCGACACTCAAAACATCATGAAAACCCGTGTCCATCAACAACACGTAAATACTCATCTCTCAGGCGCCGCATACCCAGATCGGCCGTCAAAATATCTCATATCATAACTCCCAAACGGTATCCTCCGGATATCTGTCTGGTTCTATACTATCACCGGTAGGTAGTGCTCCCTATGCCAGGCTCATTGTCTGCACCACAAAAATCATTTCTTGGCCCGGGGTACCATACCGGGTCAACTATGTACCTACAGACGGTGCCTACAGCTTCTCGAATCGGGTTTCTAACACAAGTCTCAGAACCTAGAAAACTCATGGTGGACGCACCGAAATATCATAACAAGAGAAACCGGGTTTTCAAAACAATGCATACTTTCTTGAAATATCCCCACGGTTCTCAAATCCATATATCACATGAAATCCGTATCTCAATGCGTAAATCCATGAAACATGATGTATTCAACATAGAACAGTAATATGCACATATCAAGGGAAAACCTCTCTTTTAAATGAATCCGTTTTTAAATATATTATGCGGTTTCCAATTTCTCCAACGTCAATGCAACATCATATAAAGGTGTATAAGTAGCTATAGCAAGGTATGTGTATATACATGTAAGTATGTATGAATGATGCATTTCATATACGCAATACAACAAGAATCAACGTCTCAATGTCAGTAACAATACAATACCGTATATGTGTTTAGGTTGTGCGTGTCATGGCAATTACCAACGGTGTATGTGTAGCATGCAATATAGTGCTCGTGCAACATGAACCGTTAGGAATGGTGCAGTGTCCAATGTGTACTAAATCAAGGCACAAAAAGTAATGGTATGCAATGATGCTCATGCACCATCAACTCATATGCATATAACATGTGACTATAATATCATATCTAGCACTGACGCTTAACGCCATACTGGCAATTTTCCCATAGATGTTAAATCTACTCACTGGGACGCCTCGGCTAATCTGATCAGATTTCGGCTCTGCCTTTTCCGCGCCACGTCTGACGCCTCTGCATCCGATTTTAGAAACATACACAAGGAAATAAGAGACTAGATATATAAATAGTCGCGGACACAGACAATACAAGTCAATCACGCGCCCTAACTAAACGCGCACGCACTTGGTGCACAAAACGTACTCGCGACAACGCCACATACTACAACTAGGGTCGCTATACGTGGCAACTACCAAACCAAAAACCCAATCGCACCAATCGCACGTTCAACACACAAACTATTTTAGGGAAAAGGTTATAAATCAATTCAACCTCAAACTTAATCAAAATCGATTTATTCCTAAAACCTAGTAAGCAACAATTACCCGTTTTAAAACTAATGTAGATGTTTTAGCAATTTTAACGACCACATAGCTCACTTAATATCTTAATTAGGCCACACAATTATTAGCCATTTTTTAGTCTCACTAATTACACAATCTTGAAACAAGTTTGCAAGCACACTAAATTTGGATAATTAGAAACCACTTAAACAAGATATTCATCTAGATTAGGTTAATTAGAAACCACTAAAGCCCACTGGATAGAAAACTAAACTTGACTAACATAATAATGATGGTTGAAATCCTAGCTCTAACTCATACCCTCTTCTTGAAAATCTGAAACTAGCAATTACAACCAAATTAACACTTGAATAATTTAGATTAAGGTAATTAACTAAGAAAGTAACTATGGGGTTAAGATTATACATCACAATTTTAGAGATCTCACTTGAAATCTTAGCCTCCCAAAATGCCATCTTGCTCCTAGATCCAAGTTAATTTAGGACAAGCAAAAATGGGTAAGGGTTTAATTAGGTGTTAATGGAAATTTTTGTGGATTTTATTGGATTTTTTTGATGATTTTGGAGTTGTAATGAGGTGATACAAGGGGGGAATTGGGCTGCTGCAAAAAGGGGGAGGGGCTCGGCCATGTCCAAGGAAAGGGGTGGGGGGGGAATTTCTAAGTCAAAGAAACCCATACCTCACATATTTACACCCATACTTCTTTCTTTATTCTTTTCATTTTAATTCTCTCTTTTTTTTTCTTGAGTTGAAGAAGTGAAGGAGAGGGGGCTGCTAAGAATTGAGTCTCGAAGGGGGAGGGTATGGTGAATGAAAGAGGTGACTATACCTCCTCACACACACACGAACATCAAATCTTTCATTTCCCATTAATTAATTCATTTCCTTATTTATTTTATTTCCTTTCTACATAATTCTAGAACCATGCCACATGTAAAAATAAAGTGCAAGTTAACAAAATGTGTTTAGGTGTCATGGTTACTTAAACTTGTTTTAACCCATTTTATTTGTAAATATCACTAATTTAAAGTATAAGTGAATGCTTAAAATAATATCAAAAATAATTAATTAAGAAAAAATATTTAAGTAAACTAACAATTTATAAGTGACCATATAAATATCAATACTAGCCATTACATAGCAAAAATAGGTATATTTAAGTCTATTTTGAAAAATAATTATATCTTGGTTTTTACTGAAAACACCAGTTAATTTACCGATTATCGGAAATTTCACCTAAACGATTTTTCAGAATGTTACAAGTCCCGCGACTCCAGTAGGCTCCACTAGAGAATTTGGACGAGCTTCCTCCGATGACCTTTGTGTCGAAGATGATGTAAGGCTACGCCAGCACCCCGACCATCAATCCGTGGTCAAACGCGGAACAAAAACTTTTAAAACTGGCACTAACGGAACCCTAAACTACGGATCGTGCCATTAACCCTATAATAGTTAACTGTAGAAGGAGTTTAAGAGATTATACCGATCGATCCGTGTCCTTCGGTCTTCAACCTCTTCCCAACCTCCTCGCGGCGGCCCTGAACAAGTTCGCTCTCCGGTCTCCCTCGTCGAAGATGATCCATGTCGAGGATTCTTAATACGGGCTCCGGCTTCAAAACCGAAGCAACTCGGAAATCAAGTTTGCTAGCCTAGATGCCCAAGGTGAATTAGAGATAGTGTGTCACGACCCGAAAGTACGGAACGTGACCGGCACTTAGATTACGAAGCGTCTAGAGGCGCCACGTGACCTAAGTAAGCCGAAGCCCAGAAATCTAAACCATAAAAGAAGAAAAAGAAGAAAAGAAAATAAAACAAGTATAAAAACATCAGCAAATTTTACCAAAAATTTCGGCAGAGTCTCCTCTGCAAAACTGGCCCCCAAACGGGTACAACAAGTATAATATGAATAAACAATAAAAAGCATCCCCAAACGGGTGCTAGCTCAACGCCAACGGGCGGAGACAACCACAACAATCACAAAAATATACAACGCCAAAGGGCGAGGCTCAAATCTCAAAAGAAAACACAAACCACCAGATCAGAATAATATATGCGCGACTCTAAGGTCGAAATAAAAGACTGGTCCAATAAACTTATCAAGTAATACAAATATGGTTGATGGAGCTTTCTAGATACAAATGAAATAATAAAAATACAACGGCGGTTCAGATACAAATGAACCAACCTATCGTGCAAATCACCCGAAATGAAAATGATGTGCCAGCAACTACCAAGGGAGACCTGTACATCGCACCTGAAAAGAATTTGGCACAACGGGGGGTGAGTTGCCAACTCGTGAGTAGAAGACATCTACGAAAAGAAATCGAATGCACGACGCTATCCTAGGTCATAATAATACACTACTATATCTTAAACATCTAGTAAAAGCAGGGTAATACTACGTGTAAGTGCAGATAATCCATGTTCGTGTCAGTGCTTAATATAATACTATGTCATATGAAATGAAATGCATGCACCATGAATGTAAAGTAACAAATCCTGAAATCCAGATATACATGTATAAGAACTTTTTATCTATTATCATAGTAAAGTGTGTATAAGCATCTGAAATCTCAACAATGAAATCCATAGAAATCCGTGTCAAGCATCGACACAACACATGTAATCTCAAGTCTCAATATGTCGGGCTCCGTCAGTCCGGATCGGCCCATATCATCAAATCTCACGACAACGGTCGGTATCCTCCGGATATCCGCCGTGCCAGACATCACCGGTAGGTAGCCTTCCCCTGCCAGGCTCATCGTCTACAACTCGATCTTCTTGCCCCGGGGTACCATACCGGGCCCACCATGTACCCGAGACGGTTCATCCACTCCTCGAATCGGGTCTCGAAATCCATCAGAAAACATGAAATACTCATGGTGGACGACACATACATCACGAGAAAACCGCATCTTATTTTAAAAAGAGAAGAGGAGAGAGAGAGAAGTTTTTATATATATTCTTGCGGTTTTCCCCAAAAATCCAGAAAATCTCACAGAAATCCAAATCTCAAAATCATGAGTAGTATATGATAAATGTCGGCATATGCTCATAATACTGTGCGATAACATGAAAATATGAATGCAGGAATGTCTAAGTTATGAATATCATGTCTATACTAACATCAGAGAGTAATCACAATATTATATCGGTTTAGTTGTTAACTGATTCTATCAACAAAATATAATATGATCTAAAGTGTACGTGACATAGCAATTACCGATGATGATGTGTGTGAGCCGGCAAATAAGTGTGTGTGGAATATGCGCATCATCGGTAATGGTGCTGGTGTCCTAACCGGTAAAGTTTATATTGATTATAGCAACATATAAAAGAACATGCACCATGATGATTATAGTATGAATGTAAATGCAGGTGTGCATTATCCACTCCTCTGCGAGATACGAGTACAACTACCACTGTGTGAGTCGAACCTAAACCAGTATCCATCTAACATCCTAAGGAACTAAACCTAAGAGACTAGTCAGTAGGAAACTAGAATCTACCTAAGGTCTGAATCATTATCTCCAATAGTCGGCGATTCCGCCTCAATAGCATCACGTACGTAGTACGGCTTCCTCGAATCAAGAGTGCGGATCAATCACCAAATCTAAGCCTCGTACGGTAAGATCCTTCGTACGGCATCCCAATATCGGGGTACGGTCAAGTATCTCCTGGGTGTCCCCTCATTCGTATAATGTCATATGTATCTTATTGTGATTAAGTTATACGTATATGATATCGACATCAGGTCACACCAATATAATGTCGTAATCAAGTTATACATATATCATATAGTGATCAGTCACAAGTTACAGTCCGGGTACTATTCTAGCGTCCCATGTACATCAATATCACCACCACTCCTTATAATTTATATATGCATGTTCATTATCTCATTCTCTAATGATCCGCTAACACTTTATTACGACTGTATAGTCAAGAATCACGGCATCAAGCCCAGTTATACTGTTTCATCATACCTCGGATATCATATCACATCAATGAATCCCATATACGTGTGGTGTATATATATACACCTATACCTAGTTTTATATATATACACACATATACGTATATGCCAAGTCAAGTTTTAGTGTGTGCGTGTATGTTTCTATCAGAAACCTACGAACCTTTCCCAAAGTATTCATCCTCAGGTATGGTTTTCCTAAATCAGTCTAGTCCCGCCTAGGGTCATTACTAGGGTCCTGCTCGGTAAGAATCTAGGGTCACATCGGGTTTCCTAATGTCACTAAGTACTATTCCTATTCTACGTTGCGGGGGTGCTAAACGCCATCCACCCGACTTCCCCCCGTAGATATACATCTACTCACCTGGTCCATGTCTGCCGAAGACAGTGTCGCCATCCTCCTCTTCATCGCCCGCAGTCCACGTGAGGGGTACCTAGACGCAAACATTTAAATAGCATCGTAAACTGAATCACATACAAAAGTCAAACGATACAAAGAACAAGCATAGGTTAAAACCTATGTCCCGTCCACGCAAAAGAACCAAATACCGCTCGATATCGGCGTATAAACTCCGATGGATCGAGATAACATCATCAAACAACTTGTAGTTTAAAAACACATTACTTATACCATAAAACACGATTAAATCCATCGAAACCCTAAAATCTATCAAACTGTCCAATTTCGCAAAAACCCGAAAATGCCAATATACCGTTTTTCATCAAAACTTGACATTTAATTGAAACCAATGGTCATAAAACTCATCAATTAACATAACTAGACTATACAACCCCTTACTATATTTTTATTACACTATTTTGTATTAGTTTCAAATTTCAAGTTTGCCACCATTAGCAATTTTCAACATCTTTCAACCAAAATTCCACAATTCCATAACAATACTTGATTTTGCATGAATTAACTTTTCAAACTACAATTTATAATGATGGTAATATAATGAAACCATAAATTAGATTTTAAATCTCATTAATTTAAGAATTTCCAAATTCTAGTTAGTAAAAATAGCATTTTACTTACAATTTATCAATTATCAATAATACTAGTAACTAAACTAAGTTTTGCCATTCCTTTAACATGTCAATATCCTCATTTAAACAACAATCTATTGTTACAAACATTCATTGGAATTTATCTCACCAATATATAAAATATATAGAAATCTAGTTTGCTAAAAATGGTTTAATTTAAGAAATTTGGATCACAATTTGCAATATATCAACTATGCATGATTTTCCATTTGTAAAAGTGCTAATCTAGTTATTATAAACCTAATGATATAATAAAACCCCAACTTAATTTTACAAACCCTCACTTGAATTTTTAAAAGTAGTAAATAGAATTAACATATTAAATCTAATTAAGCTTAATGAAACATCTAATAATAATAAAACAAAAGAAGGAAATTTATACCTCCAAAATTATGAAATCCAACATGAAAATGAGCCTCAAAAATGCATGCTTCCCATCTCCAAAATCCATGTAAAATGAGCAAAGAATAAAGGGTAGAGAATAAATAGGATTTTGTGCATTTTATATTGAATTTTGGTGGATTTTTAATGATTTTTTGTAATAAAATGAGGTGGGAAATTGGGGGGGCTGCCATGGGGATCATGGCCGGCCACATGAGGAAGAGAGGGAGAAAAAGAAAGAGGGAAGAATTGTGTAGAAGGTTCACACATAATGATGTATACATATGTCTTTTCATGATTTATTAATTTTCTTTTCATTTCTTCACTATAGCAACTAAAGAAAAGTCTAGAAAATTGGAAAAGTTTGCAAATAAATTTTGCATGATACACACTAAATTCTAATATGCCATGGTTCATTTTTACAAATTAAAACCATTCAAATTTGTAATTTACACTAATTTAGTGTAAAATAAAGCTTATGTTAATATTTAAAATAATTAATTTAGGAAAAATATTTAATTAAACTAAAATTTTATAAGTGGCTAAATAAACACCATTTACTAGTAATTACATAATTTAAATAGGTATTTTTGAATTTATAATGAAAAACAATTGCGGTTTGATTTTACGAAAAAATACATTTTGCTTTACCGAAAATCAAAATTTCACTTAAACAATTTTATTCATTTAATTATTTATTTAATTATTTTTAAAACGTTACAATCTTCCCCCCTTTAGGAAATTCGGTCCCCGAATTTAAATTAACACTCCCCTTCCAAATACTAAAATATTTAGCAAAATACTCAAATCGTCGGGGCTCCGAATCATCAATACATAACAAAAATCAACTCCGTCAAGCATAACGAAATCATCGGAGTTATGGCGAGAATAAAATATCAAAACCCAATATGAAAACCAACATAATATACATCAATCTACAACTTATATATAGTGTGCATCATAGTGAAACTGTACACATATCTGGATAAGGAAATATACAAAAACCCCTTTTTGAAAATTGCCGTGTGATGCACGTGTCACGGCATAAGTAGCGGACGTTTATTTTAAAAAAAATAACTATATATATATATATATATCGTTTATTTAACATACACATCCCGCCTAGTTACTAAATCAATAATAATAATTAGGAAAACATACTGTTCAAACTAAAATCAATCCCAATCACATCAATAAAATGTCATGTGCGTCCGGTGCGCACTGAAATCGAAACCAATTACAGATACCATGAATACCTACAAAACAAAACTAAGTGCAACAGGTGTGCACCAAAAATATCTGTCAAGTGCAACGGGCGTGCACGACTCAAAATCAGGTGCATCTAATCTGCACAAAACCCCGATTTAGTGCATCTGGTGTGCACAAAATCGCATCAAGTGCGCCTAGTATGCGCAAGAATCCTAATCAGGTGCACATGGAGCACGAAAACATACATCGAATATCAAAATCGAAATCACAGCACAAAAATGCATGAAAACTAGGTCGAAACATATGTCAAAATCATGTGTAACCCCTATGCACGAAGTCAAATCAAAAATCTCAATATATATAAAACCAAATCAAGTGTACTGGGTGTGTACTAAACAACATCAATACAACTGGTATATGAAACACAACTAGAATGTAATGAAGGTACACACATGAAATACCAATCGTAAAACGAATTCCTCAAATGCCAAAATCCAATAACAGAAAATATGGAATTCAAATCACTAAATCACAATCGTAAACACTATCGTCAATGGGCGCCTCTTTCCTCTGATGCCGACCGCTTCGAACTCGTTCTTTCATAGGTGTGCTGACTGCGCTACCAACGGCCATACTCATGTCTAGAGCCTCCCACATAGTCGATCCCTTCACTTGATATCCGGACTACATTAAACTTTTCGATCGATCCATCAAAATCCCATAAATCCCCGAGAGCTCAAAACTCAAGTACAGTTTAAAAATATCCGGTACATACCCCAGCATCGATGATCCAGCTGTAGAAGGGTAAACCCAAGCCTCACTAATGGCACAGCGGAACAGCCGTAAACCCTAAGGTTCAAGGGCGTTCTCGTGGTCATTATGTCGAGTTAGGGTTTCATTCTTCTAGAGGGTCCATCGAAATACCTGCATGTTCTTCCGAATACTTTAAACTTGAGAAAATGGTTTCCTGATAATCGTTCGAACCCTTTAACTTCATCCGGACGGCATGTGACTACCCTTCGTCCGCACGTTAAGCAATGCTTCAATCCTCAAGAATAACCAATACTCTAATGGTTATCGCATTCGAGCCGCAACTTCCTCTGCCCGCGCGCCCGTGGTAACAAAAACCACCCTCCGACATCGACGAAGATAGATCAAAGGAGCGAATGAAATACGGTGCAAACAAATGTACATCCTAAGGTTCCTTAAGCAGAGTAGCGTATCGTAAGTATGCCGCGGACCATACCCACGGTACGTTACTCTACCTAAATCGCCTACTCCATCAACCAAGGGTCACCTAGACTTATACAGGGTTAAACCTAGCGCTCTGATACCAACTTTGTCACGACCCGAAAGTACGGAACGTGACCGGCACTTAGATTACGAAGCGTCTAGAGGCGCCACGTGACCTAAGTAAGCCGAAGCCCAGAAATCTAAACCATAAAAGAAGAAAAAGAAGAAAAGAAAATAAAACAAGTATAAAAACATCAGCAAATTTTACCAAAAATTTCGGCAGAGTCTCCTCTGCAAAACTGGCCCCCAAACGGGTACAACAAGTATAATATGAATAAACAATAAAAAGCATCCCCAAACGGGTGCTAGCTCAACGCCAACGGGCGGAGACAACCACAACAATCACAAAAATATACAACGCCAAAGGGCGAGGCTCAAATCTCAAAAGAAAACACAAACCACCAGATCAGAATAATATATGCGCGACTCTAAGGTCGAAATAAAAGACTGGTCCAATAAACTTATCAAGTAATACAAATATGGTTGATGGAGCTTTCTAGATACAAATGAAATAATAAAAATACAACGGCGGTTCAGATACAAATGAACCAACCTATCGTGCAAATCACCCGAAATGAAAATGATGTGCCAGCAACTACCAAGGGAGACCTGTACATCGCACCTGAAAAGAATTTGGCACAACGGGGGGTGAGTTGCCAACTCGTGAGTAGAAGACATCTACGAAAAGAAATCGAATGCACGACGCTATCCTAGGTCATAATAATACACTACTATATCTTAAACATCTAGTAAAAGCAGGGTAATACTACGTGTAAGTGCAGATAATCCATGTTCGTGTCAGTGCTTAATATAATACTATGTCATATGAAATGAAATGCATGCACCATGAATGTAAAGTAACAAATCCTGAAATCCAGATATACATGTATAAGAACTTTTTATCTATTATCATAGTAAAGTGTGTATAAGCATCTGAAATCTCAACAATGAAATCCATAGAAATCCGTGTCAAGCATCGACACAACACATGTAATCTCAAGTCTCAATATGTCGGGCTCCGTCAGTCCGGATCGGCCCATATCATCAAATCTCACGACAACGGTCGGTATCCTCCGGATATCCGCCGTGCCAGACATCACCGGTAGGTAGCCTTCCCCTGCCAGGCTCATCGTCTACAACTCGATCTTCTTGCCCCGGGGTACCATACCGGGCCCACCATGTACCCGAGACGGTTCATCCACTCCTCGAATCGGGTCTCGAAATCCATCAGAAAACATGAAATACTCATGGTGGACGACACATACATCACGAGAAAACCGCATCTTATTTTAAAAAGAGAAGAGGAGAGAGAGAGAAGTTTTTATATATATTCTTGCGGTTTTCCCCAAAAATCCAGAAAATCTCACAGAAATCCAAATCTCAAAATCATGAGTAGTATATGATAAATGTCGGCATATGCTCATAATACTGTGCGATAACATGAAAATATGAATGCAGGAATGTCTAAGTTATGAATATCATGTCTATACTAACATCAGAGAGTAATCACAATATTATATCGGTTTAGTTGTTAACTGATTCTATCAACAAAATATAATATGATCTAAAGTGTACGTGACATAGCAATTACCGATGATGATGTGTGTGAGCCGGCAAATAAGTGTGTGTGGAATATGCGCATCATCGGTAATGGTGCTGGTGTCCTAACCGGTAAAGTTTATATTGATTATAGCAACATATAAAAGAACATGCACCATGATGATTATAGTATGAATGTAAATGCAGGTGTGCATTATCCACTCCTCTGCGAGATACGAGTACAACTACCACTGTGTGAGTCGAACCTAAACCAGTATCCATCTAACATCCTAAGGAACTAAACCTAAGAGACTAGTCAGTAGGAAACTAGAATCTACCTAAGGTCTGAATCATTATCTCCAATAGTCGGCGATTCCGCCTCAATAGCATCACGTACGTAGTACGGCTTCCTCGAATCAAGAGTGCGGATCAATCACCAAATCTAAGCCTCGTACGGTAAGATCCTTCGTACGGCATCCCAATATCGGGGTACGGTCAAGTATCTCCTGGGTGTCCCCTCATTCGTATAATGTCATATGTATCTTATTGTGATTAAGTTATACGTATATGATATCGACATCAGGTCACACCAATATAATGTCGTAATCAAGTTATACATATATCATATAGTGATCAGTCACAAGTTACAGTCCGGGTACTATTCTAGCGTCCCATGTACATCAATATCACCACCACTCCTTATAATTTATATATGCATGTTCATTATCTCATTCTCTAATGATCCGCTAACACTTTATTACGACTGTATAGTCAAGAATCACGGCATCAAGCCCAGTTATACTGTTTCATCATACCTCGGATATCATATCACATCAATGAATCCCATATACGTGTGGTGTATATATATACACCTATACCTAGTTTTATATATATACACACATATACGTATATGCCAAGTCAAGTTTTAGTGTGTGCGTGTATGTTTCTATCAGAAACCTACGAACCTTTCCCAAAGTATTCATCCTCAGGTATGGTTTTCCTAAATCAGTCTAGTCCCGCCTAGGGTCATTACTAGGGTCCTGCTCGGTAAGAATCTAGGGTCACATCGGGTTTCCTAATGTCACTAAGTACTATTCCTATTCTACGTTGCGGGGGTGCTAAACGCCATCCACCCGACTTCCCCCCGTAGATATACATCTACTCACCTGGTCCATGTCTGCCGAAGACAGTGTCGCCATCCTCCTCTTCATCGCCCGCAGTCCACGTGAGGGGTACCTAGACGCAAACATTTAAATAGCATCGTAAACTGAATCACATACAAAAGTCAAACGATACAAAGAACAAGCATAGGTTAAAACCTATGTCCCGTCCACGCAAAAGAACCAAATACCGCTCGATATCGGCGTATAAACTCCGATGGATCGAGATAACATCATCAAACAACTTGTAGTTTAAAAACACATTACTTATACCATAAAACACGATTAAATCCATCGAAACCCTAAAATCTATCAAACTGTCCAATTTCGCAAAAACCCGAAAATGCCAATATACCGTTTTTCATCAAAACTTGACATTTAATTGAAACCAATGGTCATAAAACTCATCAATTAACATAACTAGACTATACAACCCCTTACTATATTTTTATTACACTATTTTGTATTAGTTTCAAATTTCAAGTTTGCCACCATTAGCAATTTTCAACATCTTTCAACCAAAATTCCACAATTCCATAACAATACTTGATTTTGCATGAATTAACTTTTCAAACTACAATTTATAATGATGGTAATATAATGAAACCATAAATTAGATTTTAAATCTCATTAATTTAAGAATTTCCAAATTCTAGTTAGTAAAAATAGCATTTTACTTACAATTTATCAATTATCAATAATACTAGTAACTAAACTAAGTTTTGCCATTCCTTTAACATGTCAATATCCTCATTTAAACAACAATCTATTGTTACAAACATTCATTGGAATTTATCTCACCAATATATAAAATATATAGAAATCTAGTTTGCTAAAAATGGTTTAATTTAAGAAATTTGGATCACAATTTGCAATATATCAACTATGCATGATTTTCCATTTGTAAAAGTGCTAATCTAGTTATTATAAACCTAATGATATAATAAAACCCCAACTTAATTTTACAAACCCTCACTTGAATTTTTAAAAGTAGTAAATAGAATTAACATATTAAATCTAATTAAGCTTAATGAAACATCTAATAATAATAAAACAAAAGAAGGAAATTTATACCTCCAAAATTATGAAATCCAACATGAAAATGAGCCTCAAAAATGCATGCTTCCCATCTCCAAAATCCATGTAAAATGAGCAAAGAATAAAGGGTAGAGAATAAATAGGATTTTGTGCATTTTATATTGAATTTTGGTGGATTTTTAATGATTTTTTGTAATAAAATGAGGTGGGAAATTGGGGGGGCTGCCATGGGGATCATGGCCGGCCACATGAGGAAGAGAGGGAGAAAAAGAAAGAGGGAAGAATTGTGTAGAAGGTTCACACATAATGATGTATACATATGTCTTTTCATGATTTATTAATTTTCTTTTCATTTCTTCACTATAGCAACTAAAGAAAAGTCTAGAAAATTGGAAAAGTTTGCAAATAAATTTTGCATGATACACACTAAATTCTAATATGCCATGGTTCATTTTTACAAATTAAAACCATTCAAATTTGTAATTTACACTAATTTAGTGTAAAATAAAGCTTATGTTAATATTTAAAATAATTAATTTAGGAAAAATATTTAATTAAACTAAAATTTTATAAGTGGCTAAATAAACACCATTTACTAGTAATTACATAATTTAAATAGGTATTTTTGAATTTATAATGAAAAACAATTGCGGTTTGATTTTACGAAAAAATACATTTTGCTTTACCGAAAATCAAAATTTCACTTAAACAATTTTATTCATTTAATTATTTATTTAATTATTTTTAAAACGTTACATAGTGTGTGATCATTTTGTCCCAATACATCCATAGATTCTCAACACATGAGAGGGTATTGATGGAGGTGAAGAAGAAGCCATTAGAGTGTGTAGAGTGTGAGCTCAAGACTTAGCAACAAAAGAAAAAGGCAGCACTTGAAAAATGAAGCGGTGGCCGCCCTCTCTTTTCTTGTGATAAATTGTGAGGTATTTGTGTATTGCAACTAAAGAAATATCATCTGTCATGCCTCCACATATATCTCACAACAATAATAAAATATCAAGCATGATACAAGTAAACACACCATGACTCACCAAGCCACAATAAATGCCACATGCCAAGACTTAACCTCACACTTTACATCTCACATAATATTAAACATTTAACAAAACCCTAATGTTTAATACTATAAAAAGAAATGGCATCTTCAAAAGTAATCTCGTAACGGATTACAAGAATACCCCTCATCTGTATATACATACCTGCATCCGTATTCCGACTGAATACGAATACAACGAAACGAAAATAATCCAACAATCTAATACTAGTATCCGGCTTAAACCAAAGCCCACTAGTATGATCCATCCGATCATGATCCGTGCACGATTGCACGTATATGATCGAACCCTGCCATAAAACCATACGGCCTCTACAACGTTTAGCCCGAACTAGGGAAACCCTCTATGTGGGACTCTAAAGACTCATCAATACGCTCGCAGTGGGTTTAACCACAAGCACGTCTGTGGCACTAGCTAAACATAACGGCTGCTAAGGTATTGAGCAAAAGGGAGTCCGACGAGCGAACTCATCCTGAAACCTTACCGAGCCTGAAAGTGACAATATCCGTACGGTCCGGTCCATTCGTCTCTGAGTATGGCATATCGGGTCTAGGGGGTTGATAAAGTTAGACCACTAATAACGCGATATTTAGTGTTGTTATGAAACCTATCACCACCTGAGAAACTACCGATCCTAGATCAGTAATTCTCAACGACCTTGGCCAAGGATTTTTGGTGATGGCCACCCGTGCACACCGCGACCTCTACCCCCAAAACCCGGAGAGACGAATCCCCTTACGATCCGCTCACTCACTCCATGTGGCTTGAGACTGTACCTAACTAAAACCTGTTTGCACGACTCCTTTGAGCCGTGGTAGGGTAGTAATCAAAGCACAGTGGGAACTCACACGAGACAAATGAAGATCTCAGGTCGATCGACTAAATTGTACATATGTCACCATGGAACTACTATCTGACAATTAGTATAATACCAACTAGCATGTTCCCGGTGAGTCCGTCCGGTGTACTCATAACCCAATGAGCACCTGCATACTATATTAGGTGAACCAACTGACAGCAATGGCTTGTGAGACCGGCCACCGCCCATTGTCAGGGCCTCGATCTGTATACACTAGTCTACTCTAGGAGTATCGATGCCCAGTCTTGAAACTCCCACGATTAGGGACAC
This sequence comes from Agapanthus africanus, assembly GCA_030015575.1. Lineage (NCBI taxonomy): Eukaryota > Viridiplantae > Streptophyta > Magnoliopsida > Asparagales > Amaryllidaceae > Agapanthus > Agapanthus africanus. The sequence goes on from CM057340.1 coordinate 407,485,445, forward strand.
TTTAAAGATGTGCTTATAGACTACCCAACTCTTACGTATATAATCGCCCTTATATTGATGGTAGTCAAGCAAGAAACCTATGGGCTCTATCAAAATGTAATAGTGATCAGTAATGTCACCTAAAGTATGTACACGATGATAAAAAACCAGATATCATACTATCATTTCGAGTAAGACTGTTCTACCGGTATAGGTCCTCCCTCAATCATTGCAATCATGTGCCTGCGATCCAATAATTGACTTGGGGAAACTATAGCCAACAATCTCCCACTTTCACTTAAGGATAATTATTGCGATGTCGCATACTCACAGCCCGTGTGATACCGAACACCCAACTCCTCTACTAATCAGTTTCATAAAGCTCGTTTGTAAAACTATTACGTTTGCGAAATAGCCTCAGTGAGTGGATCCGCCTTGATGTTTCTTTCTATGTCTTTCTTTATCTCATGTTCGCGGAGAAAGCCATCTCCCGAAAAGAGCAATACTTGTCTTAGAATATGTCTGGATATCTGATGGGACCCAGTTCATAAATGAACTCCAAATCTAGTAAACTTCTTAGATTGTATCATCAACTGAATTTAATCAGTATCCTGCACCACGTCTCCCTCAGTATCCGCTAGGACCACCAGTCCAAACTACTGCCCCTCGTCAAGAGGGAAAACTATAACTCTGACAGTCACTCTGTCGTCTAGGTCACCTTGGAAGCCGGATATGATAACCGTCTCCCGAAGGAGGCTGCCATTACCATATCCCTAGAACATCAACTTATATTCATAAACTGCTTCCGAACGTTTCTCCAGGATTGGATTAATATATCAACTTTTTGCATCTAGTGCAAAAACAATATCTGTTGTGGTTCTTAACATCTCATGATTGACTCAATTGCCTAAGCAAGTGATATGTCAATCATACACATCCCTCTCCCCTTTAGTCCGTATGACACCTTCAAAGAGGGTGACTCCATCACCTGCAGGTACACCACCATGCTAGGAGTCAACCATTCTAAAACACCTTTAGAATACTGTCTAAGTACCCGGATTGGGAAACTACCGAAATCTAGATCTAAAATCATAGATCTAGTTACCAGAATACCTGATATTATATCCATAACCTATATGGAGAAACCACTATGTGACAACCACAGTATAACCGATCGTAGTATAGGAATTTCACTTCCTATTATGTGTATGCCATCCAAATACCAGGACATCACACCCTACTATCTTCTTAACAGATCCATCCCCTATTATGATGAGGTCAAAAACTATGACTCTAACATCAAAAATAGATGATCTATATCCGCTATATCTGCTTTAGTCTATAAATAGACATAAGCTACTTGTCCACTATGTTACCGCTGCTCCCACTGACCACAACAACCCTCTGGGAGAGTCATATACACGTGCACTTCTAAAGCTAGTTTAGAACGACGCTATACTCATCCTCCTGCCGGGTCTCATAGTCTGGAATAACAGTAGTGTCAAGTCTGGGTAAACAAGAACCTCCCTGTCACCGTCTTTGAGGATATCGAAGTACCTCTCGGGCGCCTGAGGTTACCCACCATATCTGCGAAGTGGCTAATGGAATGTCAAATCCGATTGAATCTTTAGGTTCTTATTAAATTTTCAGTAATCCTTTGTGGTTCTGGAATCACTTCCAGTTCTACCATACCCCGACTACTGTTTTCTGAAAAAATCCATTTTGCTAAAACTGTGGCGAGTCAAGAACAATATCACTATTGATCTTCCAGATGGTAGAAAGTTAACCCCCGTCATAGCCCGGGTTAACCGACAAACTGCCATTACAGAAACATTCCTTGAGTCATCCATAGTATGGTTTTAATAATAAGCCGGACAACTCCATATACCTTAACTTCGTTAAGATATGAACCATTCTATACACAATATAGAAACAGAGGTCAGAATTTAATTGGAACCAGATTCAAATCATGCAGCTGTCTCCAGAGCATGTCAACTAAATGGAGAGAGGCCGATCAACATTAATCATCTTAGGAGTGCATCCAGATATGAGTAACCTGAATGAGAAGCAAGTTCTCAAAACCATTACTATCAACTGAATACAAAATACAAGTATCTACTTCTTCGATTAACTTGAAGAATCCTGATACTTGCAGCACATGATTCTCTATTTTATTCTTGTACAAATAACTTCTCAAAACTTGGACCTTATATTTCTATGAAACTCTTGTCTAAAACTATTGAAGTCACAAGTAAACAGAATATAGTACGAGTACCATCCCCTTTGTTCTAATGGACACTAGACAACATAAAATACTTTGTATAAGTCCCCTGAGTTGAATAACTCAAACCGTGTGCGTCATAGGTGGAAAACCATATTTATGGTTAAGAAGAATTACACCGCTGTTTAATGCTCCTTACCTAACCATCAACTGATATAGGTAAATATCAAGAACATAATTTCAAAAATTTATATCTCACTTTATAAAATAAACGTACACATATATCAATTTGAAATTGGTGCATAACAACGAATATTCAAAACCAAATATTTGCTGTAAGGCAAAAACCCAGGTGATTTCCTTAAATATCACCAATTACAACGAATTCCGATATAATGAGGATGATCACCTAATTACCAATAATTTACTCCCACTCATCATCTGTAATACCATACAGATGTGAAAATCAAACCTGGCAAATACATATCCTGGAGTACGGATCTAATTGGGAAATCAATTTTCTTTTAACAACGCATAGTGAAACTGAAACATGAAAATGTTTCGAAAGGTTATCCGGATATTCCTAGTAATGCCACTTCCATTATCTAGATTCATGACTATAACCGTATATTTCCTTGTCACCTCTCCAAATCCCTTTGTTTGCCTTTACTCATTACCTTCTGTACACCTCCCTTAAGCTGTACATCTCTCCAAATCCCTTTGTCATCCCTATGGTTTTATTCCTTCCCTACCGTTCGGCACCAGCCTATGGTTTGGAAGAAGACTATCCAATAAGAGTAATAAGTGTACTCTCTTAATCCTAGGAGCCTTCGGAACCTAAGAGAAAGTAAAGATAAAAGACAACTGAATAATCCTTATTCTATTTCACCTGAACCAGAATCCATCCTCGAACTGGAACAAGTTCCTTCGAGTTCGTATATAACCATACGATGGATTATCCAATAACTGTGGATCTTCGTAGTGATACGGGGTGTTCTGGAGAAATACAAAGGTGAAGTAGGAGTGGCGATGAAATACGTGGTTTGGTCATGAATGATAGCGATCGCAATTTACTTTGCCCTTTTTCTAATCCCTTTATCTATCTTTACTTATTACCTTCTGAAGACCACATTTAGGCTAATTGGTTTTCTTCCTTCCCCACATTTCGGCACCTACCGATGGTTTGTAAGAAGACTATCCAATAAGCGTAATACGTGTACCCTCTCCTAATCCTAGGAGCCCTCGCAACCTGAGAGAAGGTAAAAGGAAAAGACAACTGAATAGTCCTATTCAATTTCTCCTGAACCAGAAACCATTCTCGAATCTGAAACAAGTTTCTTCGAGTTGGTATGTAACTATACGATGGTCATATCCAATAACTGTGGATCATCATAGTGATACAGAATGTTTTGGAGAAAAGAAATGGGTAAAAGTAGGAGTGGCAATGAAGTATGCAACTCTGACAATCCAAAAGCCAGTGCTTTAAGAAAGTTCGGTTAACTTGGTTACTGAGTTATAGTCTAGGGTTGGGACATGGTCGCTGCCAAAATGAGAGAGAAAAGAAACACTCTGCGTGCACTCTAACAAAGATCAGAATGGTTAATCACTTTATCTAATCAGGATGTCTCCTACTGTATCCTCAAATTCTTCTCCAAACCAGAAAGAAGAATTAGTTGGGATCATCTAAAATCAACCGAGTAAACCAACTCATCAGTGGGTATCGTGACCCAACTATCATCGCATGATAACCTGATGGAATCCACTCACGTTATCACACTCCAGAAGGTTTGCGCATGCCTGGCAAGTTTCCTATATATTTGAAACTCCCGATATGATTTTTACCCCATGCTCTTAGGACCTTGACGAAGGCCAACAAATCATAAGTCACATGTCAAGTTCTACCCATCATTGTCCAGGTTAATTTGAACCCACCCGAACTCACCCTTGACGAAGGCCAAGAAGGCTGTATGACTGTCTCAAACTAATGCATATATCTATGCAACAGAAAGGTAACAAGCAGCTACCAAACACTATGCCTTGATGAAGGCCAACAAACATAGCATGAATACTAAGTGCTACCCGTCTGAAATGACGGAGGGCTACGAATGGTTTTGTTAGTTGTATGTATGCCCTAAAGGCCAGTATTGTACAGATGATGTATATTATATTGGATGCTTGGATATATATAGAGAGGCCTTTCTTGCTCGATATGATAGTATGCTATCTGGTTGCTCTTTACTTTAACATGTATACATGTCTCTTTATACTGTCTTATAGTTACATGTTGGTAAAGCCCTTAGGATGTATACTTGGACTATGATGCAGATCATACTAGTGGGGACATGGTAGTCCATAAGTACATCCTTCAAGGTCCCTAGTCGTGGGTGTATCGAGACGGGTCATCGATATACCAGAGTAGACTAGCGTATACGCTTCTCGACCCATGAGATGGGCGATGGATGATCCCATATCCATTGGTGTTTGACATCAGAGATGGTATACGGGTGCTCAGTAGAGACTGGGTATACTGGACGGACTCGCCGAGAACTCCCAGATGGTATTATACCTTACGTCAGATGGCAGTTCTCTGGTGACACTTGTGCAGGTTAGTCTGTAGACCCGAGATCGTCATAAAGTCTTGTGTGATTCCCACTGTGCATTGATTTCCACCATACCACGTCCATTAGGGCCTGCAAAACGGTGGTTTTTGGGTACAGTCCTGAGTTACATGGAGGCAATGAGCGATAGGAGGGGTTTCGTCTCTCCCGGTATTGGGGGTTGATGTTGCGCTGTGCTCGATTGGCCGTAACAGGGAAGTCCCGGGCCAGGGCTGATTAGAGATTTACTGGTAAGTGTTACCAGTAGTTTCTCGACCCGTTATGAGCCTCACATCGGCACGACTTATCGGTTATTGGGGTCTGACGTTTACCACCCCTAGACTTGATATGCGACATATCAGACGAGGAGACCGGACTGTACGGGAAGTGTTGCCGGCAGGTTTTCACAGGAGTTGGAGCAGGCTTGCTTGCTGATCTTCTGATCGCTCAATACCCGGGTAGCCGTTACGTCCAGCTAGTACCACTGACGGCTTGCGGGTGCATGATGTGATCATCACCTACCGCCGGTGTATTGACGAGTATTTAGAGTCCTACATAGAGGTTTTACTGGCTCAGGCGAAATGAAATAGGAGCGCATATGTGATATGTGCGAGACCGAGAATAAATGCGAGCATGTGATACCGTATTCTATTCTAGAGACTTTATGTATCGGTCGGTCATATATGATATGACCGGGTTATTGAATCAAGTGTTGATTCGATAAGTCGATACGATAGATGTTAGCCGGTTATATGAGATATGACCGGATTATTAAGTCAAGTGTTGATTTAATAATTAAGTGTATAATTGTATATTAGATATACTAATTTACATTCGCTAACACTTATTCACTTTAGGGTTTTTCTCACATGTGAACACTTGTATATATATATATATGATATATATATATATTAAAGTGTTTTCTTTTATATCATGGTTGATGATATACTAGACTTGGATGTATGAGACTTACACCATGCTACATATTATGTTGGGTTTTTATATTTTAAGTAATTATAAAATCAAGTGGAGGATTAGATCAATGCATGAAGCTTGTGGAAGCTTGTGGATGCATTGACTAAGTCCACTTGAGTTTGTTTTTACCATAGATATTTCTTAACCCAACCATAAGTGTTAGCTATGGTTATGGCTCTACAAGAGTTAGTATATGATACTCACTCACCATGGTTAGAATTCTCACTTAATCATTATCCTCATTTCTTTTCCTTTGTTCATCAACTTCTTCTTCATTGAGCAAGAGAAAAGCAAGCTAGGGTTTGATCCAATGTGAGAATCCTTGTGAGAAACATAATTCTAAAGAGAACCCACTTCCTATTTCTCCATACTCTACTAGACTAGCACTTTAGTTTAGGGTGTTTACTTCATTAATTCTCTAGTTAGTGAAGTAGGAGCTTGAGTCGGAATTCCCTCGACGTAGATCATCTTCGGCCTCGGAGACTTCAAGCAAGGTCGCATCCTTCGCGTCGTGAAGCCATGCAAGAGCCCGGGAGAACCTTGATCGCAGTGAAGGGACATCAACAAGGAGCAAATGAAGTGGAGGAGTGATCTACAAAGGTTGTATATCGCGTTCCCTTTAGTGTAAAGTTGTTTACATGCCATTAGTTTCACCTAAACTCTAGTTTACGATCTTGCTTAGTGTTATTCGGCACATAAAAATTTTATTTTGGCATGGTCGATGCCTTGTAGAGCCTCGTTAGTGTGCCTAGTAACCCTACAGTGGTATCAGAGCCTAGCTAGAGCATTAGACGATGTGTTAACGAAGTTAAAACTCCGAACGAACCCGACAACGTCGAAATGAAACCCTCTCTGTACATTTTTTCAAATCTGTGATTTTTCTGAATTAAAAATACATAAAAAATTCAGCAGGGTTTTCTAAGCAATACTCTGCAAAACGATCACCTGAGCCGTACGTACGACCGCAGTTTCGTGGCAAATCCCTGCTTGTGCCGCGGAACCGCGGCAGTACAGTGACATAAGGTTATTCTGTTTGCACAGTAATGTTTAATTCTTCTGTTGTATTTTCATGGGATTTTTAAATCTGACTCAAGTGTTGAGTATTCAGGGGTTCATTTTGTAATCATTGATTCGATCGGGGAATTTAATTTTGTTCTGTTATTCCGGATAATTTAGTAAGTATTAAAATGTTCGAACGGATATCATTAACTCAATTTTTCCTGGCACGAAAAATATTCAAGTGTTGAATTTTTCTCGGGTTTAAATCTTACGGAAAAACGTGCATGTGATGCGATGGACCCTCTAGAAGACAACAAACCTTAACTCGATTATGTAACCGTCTTGAACTGCCGTTTGAACCTTAGGGTTTGGGGCAGTACGGCGTGCCACATGTGAGGCGTTGGCTTGACCCTTCTACGGCTGGACCGTTGCTACTGTGACGTATTCTAGAATTTTTGAACTCCGCTCAAGTGTTGAGCTATTGAGCAAATCTTGGGTATTTGATTATTCGATCGGAAAGTTTAATACTGTCTATTTATCTGGAATATGATACAATATGTGGAATTCATACGGTTAGGCATGAAATGCGGAATATGTGATATTTCGGATTTACGATGTCCAAAGAGATTGTGGATTCCAAATGTTGTAGTTTTACACTTTCTTTTCTGTGACCGTAAGTGTAATATGTGATATCGCCGGTTTCGTTGCTATATGTCAACGACAATTGGGATGCGTATATTTCCTTACGTTGATGACATGCGATGTTCTGTGTTGCTGGATATGTTATATTGGATCGTCGCGTTTTGAATAGCCGGGGGTTTTTGTGAGATGAGAGTTTTTATTTTCATTCATGTAAATTCAATTGTAATGTAATATTCTTTTATTTAGCGCACTTCCGGGTTGAGTTTGATGTCACCTTCTGTATATTATTTACTTTTCAACACTAGGATAGACCCAAGGAGGAGAGCACAAGTAACCGGGTTCTGGAGTCCAGTGGGAGAACAACTCGAGGAGTCGAGTCCGGGTCTCCTAACTCTAGAATTGGTAGGGTTGCTTGCCACTCTCGTAGGGGTCTAGGGGTGTGGGTTTGGCTATTCATCACGACCGTGGAATCCGTGTTTTATAGAGGCTCAAAATAAAACACGGACGTCCTAGTATATCCAATGTTTCATATGTTTCTTCTGCTGTGATATCGTGATGTGATCATTTGATGTTCTGTGATAAATACTGTATATAGTATATATGATATATTATATTGGCGTTACTTATGTTTTACACCCGCGCTAGCCCTGCCCTGCTCTGCCGTTAGTTACCTAACCTAACGGTGCACGAAGGGACATCGAGGCGAATGCGGATGGCATAAGTGTACGTCGTATTTATCTGTGATGTTTAGGTGACTTAAATGATGGGACATCATTAATGTGATTAATGAAAGAAAAGAAACCTAAAAGATGTTGTAGAATCAAATTTTCAAATAAAAGTGTAGCTACAGTTTTGCTCTGCATAGCGGTATATATGATATACCCTGCACCTTATTCGATGAGGAAAGAGCTGAGATCCCTTCACCGGTAGTGACCACTTTAGCAAAACTAGCAGATGCTACAACACTCGGTTTGCTTTTGACTACTTTTGAAGTTTTGCTTTGCATAGTGATATATATGATATATCCTGCACCTTATTCCATAAGGAAAGAGCCGAGATCCCTTCACCGGGAGTGACCACTTTAGCAAAACTAATAAAAGCCTCAAAATCACTCCATTTCAAAATTCACATGATTTTACAACGATATCAAGTTCATTATGCAATAGGTTTTCAGAAAAACCTGTCGTAGCCCTCCGTCATTTCAGATAAGTCCTACTTAGTATTCGTGCTACGTTTGTTGACCTCCGTCAAGGTGTAGTGTGCGGTAGCTAACTAGTATTTATCTGCTTATGCATATGATGCAGATTGGATTAGGGTAGTCGTACGACCTTTTTGACCTCCGTCAAGGGTCGTGCGGGTGGGTTTGATTCAATCAATAAATGACGGGTTGAACTTGACTTGGACCCTATGGTTTGTTGACCTCCGTCAAGGTCATGGGATGCTTGGGGCAAAATATTTTCGGGAATTTCAAGTGTTGAGATTTGCAATGAGATTGCATGCCTTCTATGAGATAGTTGGATCCCGATACCCACTGCGAGTAATTGTTACTCCTGGGAGAGTTTTACACAGGATAATTAACCGATCAAGTAGGTGTCTAGAAAGATGTCAACGGGGTTACGGCTCTGGGAAAACGAGGTTTACTTTAATTAGGTCCGTGCGAAAGCACGGGGAACCTCCCTCAAAGTACCGACACTGGCCTAGATGAAAGATTGGCGAAGTTGTAGGGTGTAATTAATCCCGGCTAGTCTTTCCTTTTAGGGTTTGAAGGAAGATTTGATAAAAAACAGTGGGAGCCATCCTGATTAGATAAGATAATAACCAATCTGATCTTGCAAGAGCATACGCTAAAGTGTTTTCTTCTTTCTCTCTCCAGGTAGAGACCATATCATGCCTTAATAAAGATAATAATATGGATGTATTGATCGAACCCGCATGTTATACTGTGCTGGGGAACGTTGGTTCCGTTCTTTCTTATAAGAGTTATAAGACTGAACAGGATATAGGGGAATACCAAGATTCTCATGCCACCCGAATGAAGAAAGTACATGTTGATGCATTTTCTTCGGGTGTGTTCGTTACAGAGAACTGTTTCTCCATTTCCTCTACGTCCTGGGTATTAGATACCGGGTCAGGATCCCATATATATAATCAGTTACATGGGCTTAGCAAAGGTAGAGAACTTGGAGAAGGTGATAAAGACATAAGGGTTGGAAATGGTGCAATTGTTGCAGCTAAAACCATCAGGGAATATCACCTTGTATTACCAAATGGTAATACATTGATTCTGAACGAATGTTATTTCATGCCGAACCTGATATGCAACATTATATCGGTTTCTTTGTTGAGTAAAGAAGGATATAATTTTGTATTACAGGATAATGTTATGAACATTTTTCTAAACCAAATGTTGGTTGGATCAGGCACGTTGTGCAATGGCATTTATGTTCTAAATCAATCAACGGTTCTAAGCATAACAAACACACACAAGAGGAAGAGTTCAGAAATGAACGAATCCTTCTTGTGGCATTGTAGACTGGGTCACATCAATGCGACACGACTAGCTAAGTTGCATAAGGATGGATATTTAAATCCGTTTGAATTTTCATCTTATGACACTTGCCAGTCATGTCTCAAAGGCAAGATGACCAAAAATCCGTTTACGGGACACGGAGAGAGAGTTACTGAACTCTTGGGACTGATACATAGTGATGTATGCGGTCCCATGTCTACACATGCCAGGGATGGTTCTTCGTACTTCATTACATTCACTGACGATCTCTCTAGATTCGGATATGTGTTCCTGATGAAACACAAATCAGAAGCTTTTGAGAAATTTAGAGAATATAAACAAGAAGTCGAGACCCAAACCGGGAAAAGTATTAAAATTTTTCGATCTGATCGAGGAGGTGAATACTTGAGCAATGAATTCCTGGACTTCCTAAAAGAGAATGGGATTCTCTCTCAGCTAACTCCTCCATATACACCATAGCACAATGGTGTATCAGAACGGAAAAACCGCACCCTATTAGATATGGTGAGCTCTATGATGAGTATAGCTGAGTTACCTATTTCTTTCTGGGGATATGCACTGGAGACAGCAGCATACCTACTGAATAGGGTTCCTACCAAATCTGTGCCTACCACCCCATATGAGATATGGGAGGTGAAGAGACCATATCTTAATTTTATAAAGATATGGGGTTGCCCGGCCTATGTCAAAAGACAAAAACCGGACAAACTCGAGGCAAGGTCTGTTTTGTGTAAGTTTGTTGGATATCCCAAGCATTCGCGAGGGTATATCTTCTACCACAGTGAAGAACAAAGGGTGTTTGTTGCTCAACACGCCACCTTTTTAGAAAAGGAATTTCTTGCAAAAGAGATTAGTGGCTCTGAGGTAGGACTGGAAGAGGTTCCAGCTGTACAAACCACAACAGATGATTTGGTAGAACCAGAAGATTCGGTAGTTCCTGATGAACACCAGCCACTCCGCCGATCTAGTAGGGTTCCTCACCCACCTGAGAGATACTACGGTTTTCTCATGGATGGTGGGAGCGAGGATTGTATCATGGTTGATGAGGACCCAACTAGCTTCGAGCAGACCATCACGAGTGGGGACTCAGTGAAATGGCTGGATGCAATGCGGTCCGAGATGGAATCCATATACACCAACAAAGTGTGGACTTTGGAAGTTGCACCTGAAGGGGTAAAACCCATTGGGAGCAAGTGGATCTTCAAGAAAAAACTTGTTGTAGATGGGAAAGTAAAGACTTTCAAAGCTAGACTTGTTGCAAAAGGTTTTCGTCAAAGACCAGGTGTGGACTATGACGAAACCTTTTCTCCAGTGGCTATACTTAAATCCATCCCGATCATGCTTGCCATCGCTGCATATCATGACTACGAAATCGGGCAAATGGATGTTAAGACCGCCTTTCTAAATGGTGATTTAGAAAAGTGTGTGTACATGACTCAGCCAGAGGGCTTCGTAGATAGTGGGAGCAGCGGAAGGTGTGCAAGCTGCTTAAATCCATTTATGGATTAAAGCAAGCATCGCGGAGTTGGAACATCTGCTTTGACGTCGTTATCAAAGAGTTTGATTTCGTCAAAAACGTAGATGAACCTTGTATCTACAAGAAGGTGACAGAGAGTAAGGTTTTCTTCCTCGTATTGTACGTGGACGACATACTCTTGATAGGAAATGACATTCCTATGCTGCAATCGGTCAAGCTCTTCTTATCATAAAGATTCTCAATGAAAGATCTTGGTGATGCCTCATGCATATTGGGAATTATGATCTATAGAGATAGATCTAAACGGATATTGGGATTGTCCCAATCCAGGTACATTGACACCATACTAAAGAGGTTTAGTATGGAAGAGTCCAAACGTGGATTTTTATCCACAATCTCAGGGCTCACTCTGTCCAAAGAGATGTCTCCCAAGACTGATTTGGAGAGAGCTCGCATGCAAGGGATACCCTATGCTTCTGCAGTAGGCTCTATCATGTATGCGATGCTATGTACCAGACCCGATATAGCATACTCACTAAGTGTAGTGAGTAGGTATCAAGCTGATCCTGGAGAGAGTCACTGGACAGCTGTGAAGAGCATTCTAAAGTACTTACGAAGAACTAAAGAGATGCTCTTGGTGTATGGTAACGGAGAACTCCAAGTGGAGTCCTTTACCGATTCGAGCTTCCAGAGTGATAAGGACGACTCTAAGTCGCAGTCGGGATTTGTCTTTACCCTTTACGGATGGGCGGTTAGCTGGAAGAGTTCCAAGCAGGAAACCGTGGCAGACTCGACGATGGAGGCTGAATACATCGCTGCCATCGATGCTGCCAAAGAGGCTGTCTGGGTCAAGAAGTTCAGTACTGAACTTGGAGTGGTTCCATCCATTGAGCATCCAATACCTTTGTATTACGATAACAATGGAGCGGTGGCTTTGGCCAAGGAACCCGGGTCCCATCAGCGATCCAGGCATATTCTGAGGCGGTATCACCTGATCCGGGAGATTGTTGATCGCCGGGAGATCGAGGTCAGGAGGGTTGACACGAAGAACAACACTGCGAATCCATTCACGAAGGCCATTCCCTAGATACAGTTTAAGAGACTCTTCAGGATGCTCGGTATGCGATACTATAGCACCTGGCCCTAGTGCAAGTGGGAGATTGTTAGTTGTATGTATGCCCAAGAGGCCAGTATTGTACAGATGATGTATATTATATTGGATGCGTGGACATATATAGAGAGGACTTTCTTGCTCGATATGATAGTATGCTATCTGGTTGCTCTTTACTTTAACATGTATACATGTCTCTTTATACTGTCTTATAGTTATATGTTGGTAAAGACCTTAGGATGTGTACTTGACTACCTGGACTATGATGCGGATCATACTAGTGGGGACATGGTAGTCCATAAGTACATCATTCAAGGTCCCTAGTCGTGGGTGTATCGAGATGGGGAATCGATATACCAGAGTAAACTAGCGTATACGGTTCTCGACCCATGAGATGGGCGATGGATGATCCCATATCCATTGGTGTTTGACATCAAAGATGGTATACGGGTGATCAGTAGAGACTGGGTACACTGGACGGACTCGCCGAGAACTCTCAGATGGTATTATACCTTATGTCAGATGGCAGTTCTCTGGTGACACTTGTGCAGGTTAGTCTGTAGACCCGAGATCGTCATAGAATCTTGTGTGATTCCTACTGTGCTTTGATTTCCACCTTACCACGTCCATGAGGGCGTGCAAAACGGTGGTTTTTGGATACAGTCCCGAGTCACATGGAGGCAATGAGCGATAGGAGGGTTTTCGTCTCTCCCGGTATTGGGGGTTGATGTTGCGCTGTGCTCTATTGGCCGTAACAGGGAAGTCCCTGGCCAGGGCTGATTAGAGATTTACTGGTAAGTGTTACCAGTAATTTCTCGACCCGTTATGAGCCTCACATCGGCACGACTTATCGTTTATTGGGTTCTGATGTTTACCACCCCTAGACTTGATATGCGACATATCAGACGAGGAGACCGGACTATACGAGAAGTGTTGCCGGCAGGCTTTCACAGGAGTTGGAGCGGGCTTGCTTGCTGATCTTCTGATCGCTCAATACCCGGGTAGCCGTTACGTCCAGCTAGTACTGCTGCCGGCTTGTGGGTGCATGATGTTATCATCACCTACTGCCGGCGTATTGACGAGTCTTTAGAGTCCTACACAGAGGTTTTACAGGCTCAGGCGAAACGAAATAGAAGCGCATATGTGATATGTGCGAGACCGAGAATAAATGCGTGTATGTGATACCATATTCATTTCTCGCGACTTTATGTATCGGTCGGTCATATATGATATGACCGGGTTATCGAATCAAGTGTTGATTCGATAAGTCGATACGATAGATGTTAGCCGGTTATATGAGATATGACAGGATTATTAAGTCAAGTGCTGATTTAATAATTAAGTGTATAATTGTATATTAGATATACTAATTTACATTTGCTAACACTTATTCACTTAAGGGTTTTTCTCACATGTGAACACTTGTATATATATATATATATATGTGATATATATATATTATAGTGTTTTCTTTTGTATCGTGGTTGATGATAAAGTAGACTTGGATGTATGAGACTTACACCATGGTACATATTATGTTGGGTTTTTATATTTTAAGTAATTACAAAATCAAATGGAGGATTAGATCAATGCATGAGGCTTGTGGAAGCTTGTGGATGCATTGACTAAGTCCACTTGAGTTTGTTTTTACCAAAGATATTTCTTAACCCAACCATAAGTGTTAGCTATGGTTATGGCTCTACAAGAGTTACTATATGATACTCACTCACCATGGTTAGACTTCTCACTTAATCATTATCCTCATTTCTTTTCTTTTGTTCATCATCTTCTTCTTCATTGAGCAAGAGAAAAGCAAGCTAGGGTTTGATCCAAAGTGAGAATCCTTGTGAGAAACAAAATTCTAAAGAGAACCCACTTCCTATTTCTCCATCCTCTACTAGACTAGCACTTTAGTTTAGGGTGTTTACTTCACTAATTCTCTAGTTAGTGAAGTAGGAGTTTGAGTCGGAATTCCCTCGACGTAGATCTTCTTCGGCCTCGGAGATTTCAAGCAAGGTCGCATCCTTCGCGTCGTGAAGCCATGCAAGAGCCCGGGAGAACCTTGATCACAGCGAAGGGACTTCAACAAGGAGCAAATGAAGTGGAGGACCGATCTACAAAGGTTGTATATCGCGTTCCCTTTAGTGTAAAGTTGTTTACATGCCATTAGTTTCGCCTAAACTCTAGTTTACGATCTTGCTTAGTGTTATTCGGCACATAAATTTTTTATTTTGGCATGGTCGATGCCTTATAGAGCCTCGTTAGTGTGCCTAGTAACCCTACAGGTTTTTGGCGAAAAACCTTTAACGTAATGAACTTGATATCGTTGAAGGAACCGGATAGCTGTTTTCAAATATATAGTGGCGAAAACTATTGCTAAAGAGGTCACTCCCGGTGAAGGGATCTCGGCTCTTTCCCTGTGGAATGAGGTGCAGGATATTCCATCTGAATACCGCGATGCAAAGCAAAAAGTAATCGACTATAGTGAAGTTATTACCCTGATGCAAACTTCTGCCCAAGGGGTCACGACCGATGAAGGGATCTCGGCCCTTGCCTCGTCGAATGAGCTGCTAGATATTCATAACCAAATACCACTGTGCAAAACAAAAGAAAATGTACTTGTAATAACAGATTTTTGAAAATTTGTTCCAACAACATCGAATAGGTTGACCCAGTGTAATCAAAGCACAGTGGGAACTCACATGAGACAAATGACGATCTCAGGTCGATAGACTAACCTGTACACATGTCACCAGGGAACTGCTATCTGATAATAGGTATAATACCAACTAGTATATTCCCAGCGAGTCCGTCCAGTGTACTCATAACCCAATGAGCACCTTTATACTACCTTAGGTGAACCAACTGACACCAATGTCTTGTGAGACCAGCCAACGCCCCTCGTCGGGGTCTCGATCCGTATACACTAGTATACTCATGGAGTATCGATGCTCAGTCTCGAAACTCCCATGACTAGGGACGCTTTAAGGATGTTCTTATAGACTACACAACTCTCACATATATGATCGCCATCATACTGCTGGTAGTCAAGCAAGAATCCTATGGGCTCTATCAACATAGAATAGTGATCTGTAATGTCACTTGAAGTATATACATGATGATAAAGACAAACCAGATAACATACTATCATCTCGAGTAAAACAGTCCTACCGGTATAGGTCATCCCTCAATAATTGCAATCACGTGCCTGCGATCCAATAATTGATTTTGAAGGCACTATAGCCAACAATCTCTCACTTGCACTTAGCACTTAAGTCTAATTATTGCGATGTCGCATACTCACAGCCCGTGTGATACCGAACACCCAACTCCTCTACTAATCAGTTTTACAAAGCTCGTTTGTAAAACTATTGCGTTCGAGAAATAGCTTCAGTGAGTGGATCCGCTCAGATGTTTCTTTCTATGTCTCTCTTTAAGTCAAGTTCGCGAAGAAATCCATCTCCCGAAATGAGAAATACCTGTCTTAGAATATATCTGGATATCTGATGGGACCCAATCCATAAATGAACACCAAATCCCAAACTTCTTAGACTGTATGGTCAACCGAATTTAATTAGCATCCTGCGCCATGCTACCCTCAGTATCCGCTTGGACCACTTGTCAAAACTACTGCCTCTCGTCTGAGGGAAAAACTATAACTCTGACAGTCACTCTGTCATTCAGGTCACCTTGGAAGCCAGGAATGATAACTGTGTCCCGAAGGAGGCTGCCATCATCAAATCCCTAGAACATCCACTTATGTTCTAAACCTGCTTCCGAACGTTTCTCCAGGATTGGATTAATATAAACTTTTTGCATCTAGTGCAAAATCAACATCTGGTGTGGTACTTGACATCTCATGATTGACTCAATTGCCTAAGCAAGTAATATATCAATCATGCACATCCCTCTCCCCTTTAGTCTGAAAGACAGATTTAGAGAGGGTGGCTCCATCACATACATGTACACCACCATGCCAAGAGTCGACCATTCTAAAACACCTTTAGAATACTGTCTAAGTACCCAGATTTGGAAAATATCCAAATCTAGATCTAAAACCATAGATCTAGTAACAAGAATGCCTTATATAATATACATAACCTATGTGGAGAAACTACTGTGTGACAACCACAGTATAACCGATCGTAGTATAGGAATTTCACTTCCTAAATCGTGCATGTCATCCAAATACCAAGACATACCACCCTACTACCTTCTTAACAGATCCTTCTCCTATTCTGATGAAGTCAAAACCTATGACTGTCACATCAAAAATAGATGATCTATCTCCACTATATCTGCTTTAGTCTATAAATAGACATAAGCTACTTGTCCACTATACTTCCGCTGCTCCCACTAACTACAACAACCCTCTGGCAGAGTCATATACACGTGCACTTATAAAGCTAGTTTAGAACGACGCTATACTCATCCTCCTGCCGGGTCTCATAGTCTGGAACAACGGTAGTGTCAAGTTTGGGTAAACAAGAACCTCCTTGCCACCGTCTTTGAGGATACCGAAGTACCTCTCGGGCGCCTGAGGTTACCCACCATATCTGCAGAGTAGCTAATGGAATGTCAAACATGATTGAATCTTTTGGTCCTATTAAATTTTCAGTGATCGTTTGTGGTTCTGGAATCTCTTCCAGTTTTACCATACTCCCACTACAGTTTTCTGAAAAAGTCCATTTTACTAAAACTGTGGCGAGTCAAGAACAATATTTCTATTGATCTTCCAGATGGTAGAAAGTTAACCTTCGTCATAGCTTGGGAAAACCCACAAACTGCCATTACAGAAACGTGCCTTGAGTTATCCAGAGTCTTGTTTTAAGAATAAGCCGGACAACTCCAAATACCTTAACATCGTTAAGATATGAACCATTCTATATACAATATAGAAATAGAGGCACTGATTTAATCGGAACCAGATTTAAATCATGCAGCTGTCTTCAGTGCATGCATCTAAATAGAGAGAGACCGATCAGGATTACTCAACTTAGGAGTGCATCAAATTATGAGTAACCTGAAAAAGAAGCAAGTTCTCAAAACCATTACTATCAACTCAATACCAAACACAAGTATCTACATCTTCGATCACCTTGAAGAATCCTGATACTTGCAACACATGGTTCTCTACTTTATTCTTGTACCTATAACTTCTCAAAACTTGGTCCTTGTATTTCTATGAAATACTTGTCTAAAATTGGAGAAGTCATAAGTAAACAGAATATAGTACGAGGACCAACCCCTCTGTCCTAATAGACACTGGACAACATACAATACTTTGTATAAGTCTCCTTAGTTGAATAACTCAAACCCTATGCGTCGTAGGTTGAAAACTGTACTATGGCTAAGAAGAATTACACCGATGTTTAATGCTCCTTACCTAACCATGAACTGATATAGGTAAATGTCATGGACATAATTTCAAAAAGTTATATCTCACTTTATGAAATAAACGTACAGATATATCAGTTTGAAATTGGTGCATAACAATGGATATTCAAAACCAAATATTTGTCGTCCGGCAAAAACCCAGGCGATTTCCTCAAATATCACCAATTACAACGAATTCCAATATAATGAGGATGATCACCTAATTCCCAATAACTTACTCCCACTCATCATCTGTAAAACCATACAGATGTGAGAATCAAAACCTGGTAAATACATGCCCAGGAATAAGGATCTAATTGGGAAATCTGTTTTCAATTAACAACGCCTAGTGAAACTGAAACATGAATATGTTTCGAAGGAGGTATCCGGGTATTCCTAGTAATTCCTCTTCCATTATCCAGATTCATGACTATAACCGTATATTTCCTTGCCATCTCTCCAATTCCCATTATTTGTCTTTACTCGTTACCTTCTGTACACCCTCTTAGGCTAAATAGTTATTTTCCTTTCCTACTGTTCGGCACCAGCCTATGGTTTGGAAGAAGACTATCCAATACGCGTAACAGGCGATGATAAATGACAAAACCGCTAGAAGGTACTCATTACCTTCTGTACTCTCCTAATCCTAGGAGTACTTGCAATCTGAGAGAAGGTGATTATAAAAGACAACTGAATAAACCTTATTCTATTTCTCCTGAACCGGAGAAAAGCAAAGGTGAAGTATGAGTGGCAATGAAATACGCGGTTTGATCGTTAATGATAGCAGTCGCAATTTACTTTTCCTTTTTTCTAATCCCTTTATTCTGTCGTTACTTATCACCTTCTATACACCTAACTTAGTGTAAGTCGATGTACAACACCCCAATACTTGTGAGGAGGCGGAAATATGAAAAACGATCTTGTTCTTTGGTTAAACATCGACTAACCGCATGAATCGTTTGCTAAACAATACTTAACAAAACCTATAGAGTTCTAAACTACTATGTTAAGAGATTATACCAAACGGTTCTAGTCCTTCGTCTTTACGTTATCTACGGCCTCTTTGGATCTCCACGTCCTCTTCGGCTTCCTTCCGTGATAGACGATCCACCCGAGAACCCTAATCCAAGCTATAACCTCTAAACTTGAGGTTACTTAGTTTCTCTAGTTGCTAATTAGAGTAGCTAAGGTGATGTAGAGATAGAATATTGAATGATTAGTCTTTTCTAATCCTTGTTCTCAACTCATGAGTGGTAGGATTAGGGTTTTGGTGAAGGAGAGAGCTTGAAGAGAGAGAATGAGAAGATGATAATGATAATAATAATAATAATGAAATAGCTTCTCACTAGATATATGCAACATAATGAATTAAAAAGAAATGAATAATATGAGATTATTCATCATGTTTCATAAATGCAAGTGGGTGATTCATTATGTGAGTCATTAAGCATTTAATAATGCATTAATGACATGAAGAATCACTCACAATGAGTCACTAAATCATTAAATGACAATGCCATCTCTCCCTCCAAGTCACATCCTTCTAGAAGCTTCTCGGAAAATTACGAGAACGCCCCTCTCATCCGTAAAAACACGGAAAAACTTTAGACTATATAAATCCAATAACCTGATGCTAGAATCTGGCTTAAACCAAAGCCGGCTAGTAAAAACTGTCCGAATGTCGTACGTGCGTTTAAACACGTATGCGTCCGAACCTTTGTCGTAAAACCATACGACCTCTATATCTTTTCGCCTGGGTTTGGGAAATCTCTGTGTGGGACTTTAAAGACTCAACTACTACGCTGGCAGTGTGTTTAACCACAGACCGCAAGCGGCACTAGCTGTACGTAACGGTCCCCAGGTAGTTGTCGATAAGAAAGCCGATGAGGTAACCCATCCGAAATCCTACTGAGCCTGTCCGTGACAATATCCACGCAGTTCGGTCTGTTCGTCTAAGAGTATTGCATGTACGGTCTAGGGAGGTGGTGGGCGTCAGACCCCTAATAACCGTACAAGTCATGTCGGTACGGCTCTATCACCATCCGAGAATCTACTGATCAATCTATCAGTAATTCTCAATCAGCCCTAGCCAGGGACTTATGGTAATGACCAACCGATCACCGTGCGATATCAACTCCCTATACCGGGAGAGACGAATCCCTAACAGTCACTCACTGTCTCCACGTGGCTCGGGACTGTGCCCAACTAAAACCTGTTTGCACGACTCCTTTGAATCGTGGTAGGGTAATAATCAAAGCACAGTGGGAACTCACACGAGACAAATGATGACCTTAAGTCAACGGACTATCTGCACACATGTCACCTGAGAACTGCTATCTGACGTTAGGTGTAATACCATCCAGTCAGTTCTCGGCGAGTCCTGTCCGGTGTACTCACACCTAGTGAGCATCTGTATACAATCTTAGGTGAACACCACCAATGGCTGCGGGACCAATCCATCGCCCCTCGTCACGGTCTAGATATGTATACACTAGTCTACTCCGGAGTATCGATGCCCAGTTTCGATACTCTTGCGACTAGGGACATCTAAGGATGTGCCTATTGACTATCCAGCTCCCACTAGTATGACTGCCATCACAACGCCGGTAGTCAGGCAAACACCCTATGGGCTTTATCAACATGTATATAAATGAATACAACACAAAATATATCATATGTTAAGATAAAGACAAACCAAATAGCGTACTATCATATCAAGCAAGACTGTCATGTACATACATATCCCAAGCATCCTATACAATGTAGGCCTCTAGGGCATATATATCCAACAATCTCCCACTTGCACTAAGCCCTATAATTGGCGCAATGAGTACCCACTGTCTCTACCAGATCCAGTTGCTGGCGTACCGCTTGCCCAACATCTCAAATAGCCTCTCGAACTGCACTTGAGGGATGGCCTTTGTGAATGGAGCTGCCGTGTTGTCTTTTGTGTCCACTCTCCGTATCTCGATCTCCCGACGATCCATGATCTCCCTGATCAGGTGAAAACGCCGTAAGATATGCCTGGATTTCTGATGGGACCTTGGTTCCTTCGCTAGAGCTACAGCGCCATTGTTATCGCAATACAAAGGTATTGGATTGGCAATGGACGGAACCACCTGAAGTTCAGAAATGAACTTCCTCATCTAGACAGCCTTTTTTGCGGCTTCACTAGCAGCTATATACTCAGCCTCCATAGTTGAGTCTGCGATGGTATCCTGTTTGGAACTCCTCCAACATACCGCCACTCCATTGAGAGTAAATACAAAACACGAAATGGTTTTAGAATCATCTTTGTCACTTTGGAAGCCGGAGTCGGTAAAAGCCTCTACCTGGAGGTCCCCATTACTGTAAATCAAGAACATCTCTTTAGTCCTTCTCAGGTACTTAAGAATGTTCTTCACTGCTATCCAATGTTTCTCACCTGGGTCAGATTGATACCTGCTTACCACACTAAGTACGTAAGCTACATCTGGCCTGGTACATAACATCGCATACATTATAGATCCTACCGCCGAAGCGTAGGGTATAATGCCCATGCGGGCCCTCTCTTCATCGGTCTTTGGAGACATCTCTTTGGAGAGGGTGATCCCGTGACAAGCGGGCATATTACCGCGCTTGGAATCTTCCATACTAAATCTCTTTAGTATAGTGTCTATATACCTGGATTGTGAAAGTCCCAACATTCTATTAGATCTATCACGATAGATCTTAATGCCCAGAATGTATGTTGCATCTCCCAAGTCTTTCATGGAGAATTTCTGTGACAAGAAGAGCTTTACTGATTGTAGCATAGGGATATCATTCCCTATCAGTAGTTTGTCGTCGACGTATAAAACGAGGAAGACTACTGCTCCTTCTACAATCTTCCTATAAATACATGGTTCATCAACATTTTTGATAAAGTCAAATCCCTTGACTGTCTCATCAAAGCAGATGTTCCAACTCCGCGATGCTTGCTTTAACCCATAAATGGATTTAAGCAATTTGCACACTCTTCCGCTGCTCCCACTGTCTAAGAAACCTTCAGGTTGATCCATGTAAATACTCTCTTCTAAATGTCCATTTAGAAAAGCTGTTTTTACATCCATTTGCCAGATTTCATAGTCATGGAAGGAAGCAATGGCAAGCATGATCCGAATGGATTTAAGCATAGCTACTGGTGAAAAAGTTTCATCATAGTCCAATCCGGGTCTTTGACGAAAACCTTTTGCAACTAGTCTAGCTTTGTAGGTTTCCACTTGTCCAAATGCACCAATCTTCTTTTTGAAGATCTATTTGCATCCAACTGGTTTTACCCCAGGAGGAGCAACTTCTAAAGTCCATACTTTATTGGTGTACATGGATTCCATTTCGGATCTCATAGCATCCAGCCATTTCATTGAGTCGCTACTCGTGATAGCCTGCTGAAAACTAGTAGGCTCATCATCATCGATGATGCAATCCTCTCGATCCCCATCAAGAAGAAAATCATAGTATCTTTCAGGAGGATGAGAAATTCTACTAGATCTGCGGAGTGGCGTTGGTTCGTCATGTTCTATTGAAATCTGAGATTCTTCTAAGTCCTCAGTAGCAGTTTGAGGTTATGGAATTTCTTCCAGTTCTACCGTGCTCCCACTAATTTCTTTTGCAAGAAATTCGTTTTCTAAGAAGACAATATGGCGAGCGACAAATACCTTTTGTTCTTCAGTGTGGTAGACCATATACCCCCTTGAATGCTTGGGGTATCCTACAAACTTGCACAAAACCGATCGTGCCTGGAGCTTGTCCGGATTATGCTTTTTAACATATACCGGACACCCCCATATCTTGATATACTTGAGATATGGTCTCTTCCCGCTCCACATTTCAAATGGAGTGGTAGGCACAGACTTAGTCGGAACTCTATTTAATAGGTATGCTGCTGATTCTAGAGCAAATCCCCAGAAGAAAGTGGCAACTCAGCACTACTCATCATTGAACGCACCATATCTAATAGCGTGCGATTCCTCCTTTCTGATACACCATTATGCTGAGGTGTATAAGGCGGAGTAAGCTGAGAGAGAATTCCATTCTCTTTTAAGTATTCAAGGAAACTGGTACTTAAGTATTCTCCACCTCGATCAGATCGAAGTGTCTTGATGCTTTTACCAGTCTGTTTCTCTACTTCATTTTTATACTCCTTAAACTTCTCAAAGGCCTCGAATTTATGTTTCATTAAGAATATATGTCCATACCTAGAGAAGTCATCAGTAAAGTTATGAAGTAGGAGTGACCGCTTCGTGCATGCGTAGACATCGGACCACATACATCACTGTGTATAAGTCCCAAGAGTTCAGTGGCTCTTTCTCCGTGTCCGGTGAACGGAGATTTGGTCATTTTTCCTTTGATACATGATTGACAAGTTGCGTATGATGAATATTCAAACGGATCTAGATATCCATCTTTATGTAACTTAGTCAACCTTGTTTTATTTATATGACCAAGTCTACAATGCCATAGGAAGGCTTGATTCGAATCTGGAGCCTTTCTTTTACGCGTGTTTTGAATATTGAAAATTTGAGGTTGATTAAGTATGTATATGCCGTTTTCCAGTGTGCCAAACCCAATCAGTTCTTGATTTAGGAAAATGTTCATGACATTTCTTTCAAGCGCAAAATTATATCCTTCATTAGACAACAAAGATACTGATATAATATTACACAACATACTGGGAATACAAAAACAGCTATACAATACCAAAATGTGTCCACTATTCAACCCTAGGTGATATTCCCCTATTGCAACTGCTTCTACATGCATTCCATTGCCCATCCGGAGAGTCATATCACCGGCCCCCAGTACTCTACTATTTCTCAGATCCTGCAAAGAATTACAGATGTGAGAACCAGAACCGGTATCAAGTACCCATGAAGTAGAGTTTACTGAAAGACAATTTTCGATTACGAACACACCTGAAGTAGAAGTAACTGCTTGCTTCATGTCCTTGGCTTTGAAGGCCTGAGAATCCTTCTTCCAGTGCCCTTGCTTGAGACAATAGAAGCACTCGTTCTTTTCTGTCTTCACCCTTCCTGCCTTGTTCGTTCCCTGCACCTTCTTGACCCCACCTTTCGGTTTGGTGGCTTTCATCTTCTTCTTCTCTCTAGCTTTCGCTTTAGATTTAGAAGAAGATGATTGACCAACATACAGAACGGGGGTCTTCTCCTTTTTCAAGGAAGTCTCTGCTACCCTCAACATATTGAGGAGCTTTGGAAGATCCGCTTCCATTTCGTGCATGTTGAAGTTCAGCACGAACTGAGAGAAGGTGTAGGGAAGGGACTGCAATATCAAGTCGATATACAAATCGTTCTCTAGCACGCATCCCAGGTTTGCGAGTTCCTCAATGAGGTTGATCATTTTGAGGACGTGCTCTCCTACAGGCGATCCTGGAGCTAACCTCATCTGGAAGAGTTTCCTTGAGGTTTCGTACCTCGCGATACGTGAGTGCTCTCCATACAACTCTTTGACATGGAGAAAGATGGATACAATATCCATACTCTCGTGCTGTTTCTGGAGTTCATTGTTCATGGACGCCAGCACGATACACTTAGCTCGCTCACAATCTAGATCCCAGGTTTTGCGGACTACCCTGTCCACAACTGAGGAATCTGGTCCAGGGATAAGGGGAGGAACAACGGTGGTAACATATGCAACTTTGTCATAAGTCAGCGCAATATTGACGTTCCTTAGCCAATCTTTATAGTTCTGCCCGGTCAGTATATTCTTTTCGAGTAATAGTTTTAATCCAGTCATGGTAGCTTCCAGAGAGAGAGAGTGAAAAGAAAACACTCAGCATATGCTCTTGCAAGTTTAGATTGGTTTATTAATTTATCTAAACAGGATGGCTCCCACTGTTTCCTCAAATCCTTCTTCAAAACCTTAAAAGAAGAACTAGTCAGGTTTCAATCACAGGTCACAATACTTGCTTAACTTTTCAGCCAGGCTAGTCTTGGTACTTCGAGGGAGGTTTTCGATCGCTTTCGCGAAGTTCCTTAATTAAATAACCTCTTTTCCCTGGAGGCGTAGCCCCTCTAACACTTTTCTAGTCACCTACTTGGTTTATAGCATTGATTGTTAAGTGAGAAAAATTCCCGAGAGTAATCCTACTCATCAATAGGATCGGGATCCAACTATCATTGCATAATGCCCTAGATGGAAGCCACTCTAGTCACCACACTCCAAAAGGTAAGCTAAATCTGCAAGTTTCCTTTATGTTTGAAACTCCCGATGTGATTTTTACCCCAAGCTCTTATAGACCTTGACGTAGGCCAACAAGTCATAAGACGCAAGTCAAGTTCTACCCGTCGTTGTTATGATCAATTTAAGTACATCGTACAAGCCCTTGACGTAGGCCAACAAGGTTTACGTCTGTATTAAACTAAAGCATCTATCTATGCAACAAATAGGCACACACACTGCTACCATTCACTATGCCTTGACGTAGGCCAACAAGCATAGCATGAATACGATGTACTGTCTATCTGAAACGACGGAGGGTTACGGCTGGTTTTTGGCAAAAAACCGTTAACGTAATGAACTTGATATGATCGAAGGAACAGAGATAGCTTTTATTTAAAAGGAGTGGTTTAAGCTCCGTATTTAAAATTTGCTTTTTCAAGAAAACCGAGTGGTTTTTAGAAATTGTTCCAACGATTCAGTTTAGGTTTTATTTTCTTTGCATTAATAATAATGCGTCCTATTATTAACCTATCATTACAGATAACAACGAAAATACGACGTCCTCTTATGCCATCCGCATTTGCCACGGGGTCCCGTCATCACCCGTTAGGTTACTTAACTAACGACAGAGCGGGGGCTGGGCTAGCGCGGGTGTAAAACATAAGCGACGTCTAAATAGCTATCATATATAGATATTGTACATTTGTCAGACGCAATAATAGGCATTCCAGATCACAGATAAACAATATTGGATTTGTAAGCAATCCGCATTTCTTTTGAGCCTGCAATGAAAGACGGATTACACAGTTGTGATGAATAGCCATTTTCCCACTCCTGACCCCTACGGGTACGGCAAACTACCCGCCAAGTACCAGAAGTGAAGCGGTCTGCCTCAACACTTCAAAATACCCGGTAGTTTGTGCACCCCACCTTAGGTCTATCCTAGGAGCAAAAACAGTAAAAAGAAATAATACAACGGTGGCTACAACCGCAACCTGGATGTGCCCCGCAAAATAATATTACAACTTATTACATTTACATCAAATGAATTAATACAATAACCCATCACAAAACCCGGCTAATCACCACAACAGTCCAATAAAGTTTATATACACAAACAGTTATATTTCACATCACAGATATGTGCAACCCCCTGCCAACCGACATACTAGCAGTTAGGGGAGGTTTATGAACACATAAAACATTTCACAGATATAATCAAACATGCAAATACCGTATAATTTCGATCGATTAAACACATTTAATTTTGCTCCAATACTTCTCTGTAAATCTGAAACCTGAGCAAAAATTAAAAATTACCAGAAAATACCAAATATCACAGAGAACCCACACAGGAAATTTGGGCTGAATCGGCCACAACTCGGCCGCGGAATCGCGGCGGATCGGTGGATCGTCCGCGGTTCCGCGGCGCTTTGGCCGATTCAGGAACCCAATTTTCTTGGGTGTTCTTATACTTTCATTTAGGTCATTTTGAAGGTCCCTGAAAAATTTTTGGACCTCATTTAAAATTCGACAGAAACTCCATGATCTCGGGGTTTTTCCGGTTTGTTTTTTCGTTCGAAATTCATACAATTTTGCAAGTGTGTTAATTATTGTTTAGTTAGGCTCTGATACCACTGTAAGTCGATGTACAACACCCCAATACTTGTGAGGAGGCGGAAATATGAAAAACGATCTTGTTCTTTGGTTAAACATCGACTAACCGCATGAATCGTTTGCTAAACAATACTTAACAAAACCTCTAGAGTTCTAAACTACTATGTTAAGAGATTATACCAAACGGTTCTAGTCCTTCGTCTTTACGTTATCTACAGCATCTTTGGATCTCCACGTCCTCCTCGGCTTCCTTCCGTGATAGACGATCCACCCGAGAACCCTAATCCAAGCTCTAACCTCTAAACTTGAGGTTACTTAGTTTCTCCAGTTGCTAATTAGAGTAGCTAAGGTTATGTAGAGATAGGTTATGGAGTGATTAGTCTTTCCTAATCCTTGTTCTCAACTCATGAGTGGTAGGATTAGGGTTTTGGTGAAGGAGAGAGCTTGAAGAGAGAGAATGAGAAGATGATAATGATGATAATAATAATAATGAAATAGCTTCTCACTAGATATATGAAACATAATGAATTAAAAAGAAATGAATAATATGAGATTATTCATCATGTTTCATAAATGCAAGTGGGTGATTCATTATGTGAGTCATTAAGCATTTAAAAATGCATTAATGACATGATGAATCACTCACAATGAGTCACTAAATCATTAAATGACAATGCCACCTCTCCCTCCAAGTCACATCCTTCTAGAACCTTCTCAGAAAATTACGAGAACGCCCCACTCATCCGTAAAAACACGGAAAAACTTTAGACTGTATAAATCCAATAACCTGATACTAGAATCTGGCTTAAACCAAAGCCGGCTAGTAAAAACTGTCCGAATGTCGTACATGCGTTTAAACACGTATGCGTCCGAACCTTTGTTGTAAAACCATACGACCTCTATATCTTTTCGCCTGGGTTTGGGAAATCTCTGTGTGGGACTCTAAAGACTCAACTACTACGCTGGCAGTGGGTTTAACCACAGACCGCAAGCGGCAATAGCTGTACGTAACAGGTCCCCAGGTAGTTGTCGATAAGAAAGCCGATGAGGTAACCCATCCGAAATCCTACTTAGCCTGTCCGTGACAATATCCGCGCAGTCCGGTCTATTCGTCTAAGAGTATCGCATGTATGGTCTAGGGAGGTGGTGGACGTCAGACCCCTAATAACCGTACAAGTCGTGTCGGTACGGCTCTATCACCATCCGAGAATCTACTGATCAATCTATCAGTAATTCTCAATCATCCCTGGCCAGGGACTTATGGTATTGACCAACCGATCACCGTGCGATATCAACTCCCTATACCGGGAGAGACGAATCCCTAACAGTCACTCACTGCCTCCACGTGGCTCGGGACTGTGCTCAACTAAAACCTGTTTGCACGACTCCTTTGAATCGTGGTAGGGTAATAATCAAAGCACAGTGGGAACTCACACGAGACAAATGATGACCTTAAGTCAACGGACTATCTGCACACATGTCACCTGAGAACTGCTATCTGACGTTAGGTATAATACCATCCAGTCGGTTCTCGGTGTGTCCTGTCCGGTGTACTGACACCCAGTGAGCATCTGTATACAATCTTAGGTGAACACCACCAATGGCTGCGGGACCAATCCATCACCCCTCGTCGGGGTCTAGATATGTATACACTAGTCTACTCCGGAGTATCGATGCCCAGTCTTGATACTCCTGCGACTAGGGACATCTAAGAATGTGCCTATTGACTATCCAGCTCCCACTAGTATGACAGCCATCACAACGCCGGTAGTCAGGCAAACACCCTATGGGCTTTATCAACATGTATATAAATGAATACAACACAAAATATATCATATGTTAAGATAAAGACAAACCAAATAGCGTACTATCATGTCAAGCAAGACTGTCATGTACATACATATCCCAAGCATCCTATACAATGTAGGCCTCTAGGGCATATATATCCAACACTTAGGCTAATTGGTTTTCTCCTTTCCCTACCTTTCGGCACCTGCCTATGGTTTGGAAGAAGACTATCCAATGAGCGCAATAGGTGTACCCTCTCCTAATCTTAGGAGCCCTCACAATCTGAGAGAAGGTAAAGAAAAAAGACAACTGAATAGTCCTATTCAATCTCTCCAGAACCAGAATCCATCCTGGAATCTGGAACAAGTTCCTTCGAGTTCGAATATAACCATACGATGGATTTATCCAATAGAAGTGGATGTTCGTAGTGATACGGGGTGTTATGGAGAAATGCAAAGGGTAAAAGAAAGAGTGGCAATGATGTATGCAACTCAGACAATCCAAAAGCCAGTATTTTAAGAAAGTTCGGTTAACTTTGTTACGACCCAAAATATTAGCTCGCGACCAGCCCTTAAATCACGCGACGTCTACAGGCGTAACGTATTTCAAGTAAGCTAAAATCCAGAAATCTAAACCATTTTAAGAAATAAAGATACAATAAATCATGTTTTGTCTTTTCAAAAATTTAGCTACACCTCCTTTGTAAAAACTAACCCCGAAAACGGGTACAATAAAGAAAATAATAAAGCATCCCCAAACGCGAGCAAATCTCGCCCAACGGCGGAAACAACCACCACAAGTAAAAAACAAGTATACGACGCCCAACGGCGAAGATCCACACAAGGAAAAGTAAAGCAAAACATCAACCCCAAAAGCGAACAGAAAACCCATCGCTCAAGTCTCGCAACTAGAAGTCTTCTAAGTCTGCAACATATACAATAACTAGTTTCTGAATTGATGAAGTGACTAGATACAATATGAATAATGAATAGAAGTGGGGAACGATCCAACAAGTACCACATACCACAAGCAAGTCACCCGAAAACAGCTGTGTGCCAGCGATCCCGCAACTGATCCATGCGGTCAACCTGCAAGAACTGTGGCACAACGGGGGGCTACTGATCCATGCGGTCAACCTGCAAGAACTGTGGCCCAACGGGGGTAAGTTGCCAACTCGTGAATAGAAAAAACATCACCAGGAAGAAATCAAAATAAACAACGATTCCTAGGTCAACTATATCATAAAGGTAATACTATGATATCTAGGATGACCGTAACAGCATATGTGCTAATACATAATAAATGCCTATCATCCAACAATATAATCAATGCATGTATGCAAGTGGATCCCGTCCAACAATATAATCAATGCATGTATGCAAGTGGATCCCGTCCATGTGTCAACCACTGACACAACAACGTGTGTCCCTCGCGACACAACATAATCATGGAACCGGAGTGTCCAGATCGACACTCGAAAACATCATGAAACCCGTGTCTACCATCGATACGTAAATCCACATCTGCCAGGCGTCGTCACCATGACCGGTCCTGATGTCAGTACATCTCATGGAAACTGAGTGTCCACAATGACACCCGCAATCCACGTAGCATGTCTGAACATGACTCCGGTCGGTATCCCCCAGATATCCGCCGAGTCCAAAAAATATCACCGGTAGGTAGTGATCCCTCTTCCAGGCTCATCGTCTACACCACGAAATCATCTCTCGCCCCGGGGTAGCATACCGGGCCCACCATGTACCCACAGACGGTGCTTCCCACTCCTCGAATCAGGTATCACATGCCAATCTCAGAACCGAGAAATCACTTGGTGGACGCACTGAAATATCATATCAAGAGAAACCGGGTTTTCAAACAACACATAATTTCTTGAAATACCCTTACGGTTCTCAAATCCATAAATCACATGAAATCTTTATCTCAATGCGTAAATCCATGAAAACTGATATATGCAACATAAAACAACAATATGAGCATATTAAGGGAAAACCACTCTTTTAAATGAATCCGGCTTCAAAATATATCATGCGGTTCCCAAATTCTCCGAAAAACAAGTGCAGCATCATATGAGGTGTACATGTAACTGTTGCAAGGTATAAGTATCTACATGTAAGCAAGTATGTATGATGCATTTCATATGCGCAATAGCACAATAATCAACGTCCCAATATCACATGTCAATACAATACCACTTAGGGGTATATGCAACTATTGCAAGATATGTGGGTGTACATGTCAGTATGTAGGCATGATGTACATGTAGCTGTAGCAATGTATGTTGGTGTACATGTCAGTATATCATGCAACCTAACATAGTGATATGAACATGGCAGTATATCATAGCAAGATGTAGCAATTATACAGTGTAAGTGACATAGCAATTATCGATGATGAAGTGTGTGAGCCGGCAATCTGTATAAGTGTAACATACGCATCATCGATAATGGTGTAGGTGTACTAGCACAGGCATAAGAAATGCAATGAGAATAGCATGAATGCAGCACAATGCATATAGTGAATCAAATTCTATAAGGTATACATATCAACAAGACCGAGTCAATGAATCTATCAATCGACATCCAGCCTCACAACATCACGTACGGTACAATCCATCATACGGCATCCTCTAATCAGGGGTATGGATAAATCAACAAGTAAAACTCATCGCGTACGGTAATCTAACGTACGACGGCATTAACAAAATAGGGATTCTATCAACTTATACAATATCGGGGGTACGGATCTAAGTCTCATACTGTTAGTTATGTATATGCCCTAGAGGCCATTGTTATACATATGATGTATATTATGATGGATGCTTGGATATATACAGAGAGGACTTTCTTGCTCGTCATGATAGTATGCTATTTGGTTTCACTTTATCTTAACATGTTGACTTGTATTGGTTTACTGTCTTACTCTCACATGTTGATAGAGCCCTTAGGATCTGTACTCGACTACTGGGACTATGATGAGATCATACTAGTAGGGCCATAGTAGTCGATGAGTACATCCTATAACTGTTCCTTGTCGAGGGTATATCGAGACAGGGCATCGATACACCGGAGTAGACTAGCGTATACGCATCTTGACCCATATGATGGGCGATGGATAATCCCATATCCATCGGTGTTTGATATCAGAGATGGTGTACGGGTGCTCAGTGGAGACTGGGTACACTGGACGGACTCGCCGAGAACTCCCAGATGGTGATATACCACACGTCAGATGGCAGTTCTCCGGTGAGACTGGTACAGGGTAGTCTGTAGACCCGAGATCGTCATAGAGTCTTGTGTGATTCCCACCGTGCTTTGATTTCCACCTTACCACGTCCAAGAGGGCGTGCAAAACGGTGGCTTTTGGGTAAACTCCCAAATCACATGGAGGCAATGAGCAATAGGAGGGGATTCGTCTCTCCCGGTATAGGGAGTTGATGTTATGCTGTGTTCGATTGGCTATAACTGGAAGTCCCTGGCCAGGGCTGATATAGAGATATACTGGTAAGTGTTACTAGTAGTTTCTCGACCTGTTATGAGCCTCACATCGACACGACTTATCGGTTTCTGGGGTCTGACGTATACCACCCCTAGACTTGATATGCGACATATCAGACGAACAGACCGGACTGTACGGGAGTGTTACTGATTGGATTCACAGGAGAACGGACATTCTAGCTTGTTGATCTTCTGATCGATCAATACTTGGGTGGCTGTTACGTTTAGCTGACCGCTTGCAGCTTGTGGGTGTTTGATATGATCATCACCTACTACCGGCGTATTGACGATTCTTTTAAGTCCTACACAGAGGTTTCTTGGCTCAGGCAAAATGGAGTAGAGGCACATATGTGATATGTGCAAGACCGAGGATAATGCGATATGAGATACCGTATTATATTCTCGATATATTTAGATTTGAACCGGGACATCGAATCAAGTGTTGATTCGATGAATCGGTACATGATATATTAGTCGGTTATATTCGATATAGACGGATCGTCGGATCAAGTGTTGATACGATGATTTAATGTATAATGATATATATGATATTTTGTATTACATTATCTAATATTGGCTCGCTTTATTATTTCATTTTCTCACCGGATTAACACATTGTTATATATGCGATATATGTTAATTGTATTATTTTCTTTTGTTACAAATATATAATATATATGTGATATATATTATTGTGACATGATATGATTCATTATGAAACATGTTTAAAGATGATAAAAAGGGATTAGGGTTTGATTAGGGTTAGCTCTTTCTTGCACTTTCTAGAAGGATTCTCTTTTGCCTTGGTTAAGATATTATGGTTGATCCTTATCCTTTACCTAACCAAACCCTAACTCTAGTTTATTCTCTACAAGTTTTAGCCTCTCATCCTTGACCATGGTTATATAATCAATCATATACTCTTGACTACTATTCATCACAAAAGGATCAATTCTTTTCATTCTTCATCTTCTTCTCTCTTGAGTTTGAGAGAGAGCTCACTAGAAATTCCTTTTGTGATGATTTATTGTGAGAAAGTGAATTAAAAAGATAGCATAAATACTACTCCATCATCCTCATCTAATCTAGCCCATTAGATTAGGGTGTTCATCTCTTTAGAGTGAGAAAGCTTGGGTTATAGCAACATCGACGTAGGTCATCGGAGAAGCGGAACACTTCAAGTTAGCATGGATCGTTCGAGTCGTGGAGCCTCTCTTGAGTCCGGGAGATCGTGGATTGCGGTGAAGGGACTTCTATTCGGAGCTTGTGAAGCGAAGGAGCAGAATACAAAGGTTGTAATCCCTCACACTTAGCTTTAAAGGTGTTATCTTGCATGCTTAACCCTAATAATCTAGCAAAGATCCCGTCTTTGGGTTGTTCGGCACATGTAAAATTTTATTCGGGCATATTTGATGCTTTATGAACCTTCACAAGTGTGCCTAGGAACCCTACAGTGGTATCAGAGCCTAGCTAAAGCATTAGGCGACGTGTTTACGAAGTTAAAACTCCGATCAAACCCGAACCGACGAAAATGAACCCCTCTCTAGATATTTTTCAAAAATGCGATTTTTTCTTAATTGAAAATACCTGAAAAATACATCAGACAAAAATAAGAATAACTGTGAAATACGAACACTTGATCCGTACAGACGACCGCGGAATCGCGGCCGTACCCTGCTTGGGCCGCGGTTCCGCGACTGAACTGTTTGATGTGACACATTTATTTTCACAGTAATTCTTTTTGTATTCTTGTAAGTTTTCTGGTATTTTTATTTTTACTCAAGTGTTGAGTATTCTGGGGTTTATTTTGTAATCGTAGATTCGATCGGAAAAATTTAAATTCGTTATTATTTCCGGATATTTAGAAACTGTTAAAATGTTCGAACGGATATCATTAACTCAATTTTTCCCGGCACAAAAATCTTTCAAGCGTTGAATCTTTTCTCGAGTTTAAATCTTTCGCAAATGCGTGCATGTTTTGTGGTGGACCCTCTAGAAGACAACAAACCTTAACTCGATTATGTGACCGTCTTGAACTGCCTTTTGAACCTTCGGGTTTGGGGCAGTACGGCGTGCCACATGTGAGGTGTTGGCTTGACCCTTCTACGGCTGGACCGCTACTACTGTGACAGATTCCGGATTATTTGAACTCCGCTCAAGTGTTGAGCAATTTAGGAAATTTTGGGCATTTGATTATCTGTACGAAAAGTTTAATACTGTCTGTTTATCTGGAATTTGATACAATATGTGGAATTCATAGAGTTAGGCATGAAATGCGAAGTATGTGATATTTCGGATTTACGATTTCTAAAGTGATTGTGGATTCCAAATATTATAGTTTTACACTTTCTTTTCTGTGACCGTAAGTGAAGTATGTAGTTGTATTGCCGGTTGTCGTTGCTATACATCGACGACGATCGGTGTATGCATACTTACTTACGTTGATGATATGAGATATTATGTGTTGCTGAGATATGATGTGCAGGATTGTCGCGATTGAATAGCCAGGGGTTTTATGTGAGATGAGAGTTTTATATTTTCATTCATGTAAATTCAAATGTAATGTAATATTCTTTTATTTAGGGAACTTCCGGGTCGAGGTTGATGCCACCAGTGTTTTATATTATTTACTTTTCCGCATTAGGATGGACTAAAGGAGGGGAGCACAGGTGACCGGGTTCTAGGGTTCAGTGGGAGGCTATCTCGAGGAGTCGAGACCGGGTCTCCTAAACTCCAGAATTGGTAAGGTCGCTTGCCGCTCTCGTACGGGTCCAGGGTGTGGGCTTGGATATTCATCGCGACTGTGGAATACGTTTTTTCTATTGTTGGCTAAATACTAAATACGAACGTCCTAGTATATCCCACATTATATCTATGTTTCTGCTGCGATATCTATGATGTGATCATTTGATATGTTGTGATGGATACAGTATATAGTATATATGATATATTATATAGACGTTACTTATGTTTTACACCCGCACTAGCCCTGCCCTGCTCTGTCGTTAGTTACCTAACATAACGGTGCACGAGGGGACATCGAGGCGAATGCGGATGGCATAAGTGTACGTCGTATTTATCTGTGATGCTTAGGAAGCATAAGCTGATGGGATTTTTTTTTAATGAGATTAATAAAAAGAAAAGAAACCTAAAAGATATTGTAGAATCAAAACTTTATAAAAAGGGTAGCTACAGTTTTGCTTTGCATAGCGGTATATATGATATACCCTGCACCTTATTCGATGAGGAAAGAGCCGAGATCCCTTCACCGGGAGTGACCTCTTTAGCGAAACTGGAAGATGCTACAAAACTCGGTTTGTCTTTTGATTGCTTTTAGAGTTTTGCTTTGCACAGTGATATATATGATATGTCCTGCACCTTATTCGATGAGGAAAGAGCCGAGATCCCTTCACCGGGAGGTACCTCTTTAGCAAAACTAATGAAAGCCTAAAAAACACTCCATTTCAAAATTTCACTTGATTCTACGACGATATCAAGTTCATTACGCTCATGGTTTTTATGAAAAACCTGCGTAGCCCTCCATCATTTCAGATAGATATTATTTAGTATTCGTGCTATGTTTGTTGACTTAGTCAAGGCGTAGTGTACGGTAGCTAAGTAGTGTTTGTCTGCTAAAACATGTGATGTGATTGGATTAGGGTATTCGCACGGCCTTGTTGACTCAGTCAAGGGTCGTACGGGTGGGTTTAATTCAATCGGGAAATGTACGTGTTGAACTTGACTTGTGATTTATGGTTTGTTGACTTAGTCAAGGTCAAAGATTGCTAGGGGCAAAATATTATCGGGAATTTCAAGTATTGAAATTTGCAATGAGATTGTATATCTTCTATGAGATAGTTGGATCCCGATACGCACTGCAAGTAAGAGTTACCCCTGGGAGAGTTTTACACAGGATAATTAGTCGATCAAGTAAGTGTCTAGAAAAGTGTTAACGAGGTTACGCCTCTGGTAAAACGAGGTTTACTTTAATTAGGTCCGTGCGAAAGCACGGGGAACCTCTCTCAAGTACCG
This sequence comes from Agapanthus africanus, assembly GCA_030015575.1. Lineage (NCBI taxonomy): Eukaryota > Viridiplantae > Streptophyta > Magnoliopsida > Asparagales > Amaryllidaceae > Agapanthus > Agapanthus africanus. The sequence continues at coordinate 407,521,501 of CM057340.1, forward strand.
ACACTGATCTGGCTGAAAGATTGACGAAATTTTAGGGTGTAATTAATTCCGGCTAATCTTACCTTTTAGGGTTTGAAGGAAGATTTGATAAAAACAGTGGGAGACATCCTGATTAGATAAGATAATAACCAATCTAATCTTGCAAGAGCATACGCTAAAGTGTTTTCTTCTCTCTCTTTCCAGGTAGCGACCATGTCAGGCCATAATCAAGATAATAATATGGATGTATTGACTGAACCCGCTTATTATACTGAACAGGGAAACGTTGGACACGTTCTTTCTTATAAGAGTTATAAGACTGAACAGGGAATAGGAGAATATCTGGATTCTCACGCCGCCCAAAAGAACATGCATGTTGATGCATCTTCTTCAGGTGTGTTAGTTATTGAGAACTGTTTCTCAGTTCACCCTACGTCCTGGGTATTAGATACCGGATCAGGATCCCACATATGTAAATTGTTACATGGGCTACGTAAAGGTAGAGAACTGGGAAAAGGTGATCATTCCGTTCAAGTAGGGAACGGTGCAAGTATTGCAGCCAAAGCAGTTGGCGAATATCACCTTGTATTGCCAAGTCGTAATACACTGATTCTAAATGAGTGCTATTATATACTGAACATGATGTGCAAAATTATATCAGTTTCTTTATTAAGTAAAGAAGGATATAATTTTATAGTAAAGGATAATGTTATGAACATATTCCTAGATCAAAAGTTGATTGCATCAGGCTCGTTACATAATGGCATATTCATTCTGAATCAGAATACAATCCTCAATATACAAAACACACACAAGAGGAAAAGTTCAGAAATGAACGAATCCTTCTTGTGGCATTGTAGACTTGGCCATATCAATGAGACACGGCTAACTAAGTTACATAAAAATGGATATTTGAATTCATTCGAATTTTCATCTTAAGATACTTGCCATTCATGTCTCAAAGGAAAAATGACCAAAGCTCTGTTTAATGGACACGGAGAAAGAGTTGCCGAACTCTTAGGACTGGTACATAGTGATGTATGCGGTCCCATGTCTACGCATGCCAGGAACGGTTCTTCCTACTTCATTACATTCACTGACGATCTCTCTAGATACAGGCATGTGTTCCTGTTGAAACACAAGTCTGAAGCTTTTAGGAAATTCAGAGAATATAAGCACGAAGTAGAAAAACAAACGGGCAAAAGTATTAAGATCCTTCGATCTGATCAAGGAGGAGAATACTTAAGCAATGAGTTTCTAGATTATCTAAAAGAGAATGGGATTCTATCTCAGCTTACTCCTCCTTATACACCATAGCACAACGGTGTATCGGAATGAAGGAATCGGACCCTATTAGATATGGTGCGATCTATGATGAGCGGTGCTGAGTTACCTATTTCCTTTTGGGGGTATGCGCTTGAGACAGCCATATACATATTGAATCTAGTTCCGTTTAAATCTGTACCTACCACACCATATGAGATATGGAGTGGGAAGAGACCATATTTTAAACGAGTTAAGATATGGGGTTGTCTGGCCTATGTCAAAAGACAAAATCCGGACAAACTCGAGGCACGATCAGTTCTTTGCAAATTTGTGGGATATCTAAAGAATTCTGAAGGATATTTTTTCTACCACGCTGAGGAACAAAAAGTGTTTGTTGCTCAACATGCCACCTTTTTGGAAAAAGGAATTTCTTGCAAAAGAAATTAGTGGCAAAGAGGTAGAGCTGGAAGAGGTTCCAGAAACACAAATTGCAACTAAAGATTTCGTAGAACCAGAGGATTCAGTAGTACCCGACGAACCCCAGCCTCTCCGCCGATCTAGTAGGGTTTCTCGTCCACCTGAGAGCTACTACGGTTTTATCATTGATGGTGGAAGCGATGATTGCATCTTGGAAGATGATGACCCGACTAGTTTCGAGCAGGCCATCACGAGTGGTGACTCTGTGAAATGGCTGGATGCAATGCGATCTGAGATGGAATCCATGTACACCAATAAAGTATGGATTTTGGAAAATGCTCCTGAAGGGGTAAAACCCATTTGGAGCAAGTGGATTTTCAAAAAGAAATTTGGTGTAGATGGAAAAGTTGAGACTTTCAAAGCTAGACTTGTAGCAAAAGGATTTCGTCAACGACCAGGTGTGGATTATGACGAAACCTTTTCTCCAGTGGCTATGCCTAAGTCCATCCGGATCTTACTTGCCATTGCTGCATACCATGACTATGAAACCTGGCAAATGGATGTTAAGACCGCCTTTCTAAATGGTGATTTAGAAGAGTGTGTGTACATGACTCAGCCAGAGGGCTTCGTAGATAGTGGGAGCAGTGGAAAGGTGTGCAAACTTCTTAAATCCATTTATAGGTTAAAGCAAGCATCGCGGAGTTGGAACATCTGTTTTGATGTAGTAGTCAAAGAGTTTGACTTCATCAAAAATATAGATGAACCTTGTAACTATAAGAAGGTAGCAGAGAGTAAGGTTGTCTTCCTCGTATTGTACGTGGATGACATACTCTTGATAGGAAATGATATTTCTATGCTGCAATCAGTCAAGCTCTTCTTATCACAAAGATTCTCAATGAAAGATCTAGGTGATGCCTCCTTCATATTGGGGATTAGGATCTATAGAGATAGATTTAAAAGGATACTGGGATTGTCCCAATCATGGTACATTGACACCATACTAAAGAGGTTTAGTATGGAAGAATCCAAGCATGGGAATCAAACCATGATCTCTGGACTCACTCTCTCCAAAGAGATGTCTCCCAAGACTGATTTAGAGAAAGCTCGCATGCAAGGGACACCCTATGCTTCGGCAGTAGGCTCTATCATGTATGCGATGCTATGTACCAGACCCGATGTAGCATACTCACTAAGTGTAGTGAGTCGGTATCAAGCAGATCCTGGAGAGAGTCACTGGACAGCTGTGAAGAACATTCTCAAGTACTTACGAAGGACTAGAGACATGTTCTTGGTGTATAGTAACGGAGAACTCCGGGTAGAGTCCTTTACAGATTCCAGCTTCCAAAGTGATAAGGACGACTCAAAGTCGCACTCCGGATTTGTCTTTACCCTCAATGGAGGGGCGGTATGTTGGAAGAGTACCAAACAGGATACCGTTACAGACTCGACGATGGAGGCTGAATACATCGCTGCCAACGATGCTGCCAAAGCGGCTGTCTGGATGAAGAAGTTCATCACTGAACTTGGTGTGGTTCCATCCATTGAACATCCAATACCTCTGTATTGCGATAACAATGGAGCTGTGGCTTTGGCCAAGGAACCCAGATCCCATCAGAAATCCAGTCATATTCTGATGCGGTATCACCTGATCAGGGAGATAGTTGATCGCCGGGAGATCGAGGCCAGGCGAGTAGATACGAAGGACAACACTGCGGATCCACTCATGAAGGCCGTTCCCCAGATACAGTTTGAGAGATTATTCGGGATGCTAGGTATGAGATACTACAGCAGCTGGCCTTAGTGCAAGTGGGAGATTGTTAGTTATGTATATGCCCTAGAGGCCATTATTGTACATATGATGTATATTATGATGGATGCTTGGATATATATAGAGAGGACTTTCTTGCTCGTCATGATAGTATGCTATTTGGTTTCACTTTATCTTAACATGTTGACTTGTATTGGTTTACTGTCTTACTCTCACATGTTGATAAAGCCTTTAGGATCTGTACTCGACTACTGGGACTATGTTGAGATCATACTAGTGGGGCCATAGTAGTCGATGATTACATCCTATAACCATTCTTAGTCGAGGGTATATCGAGACAGGGCATCGATACACCGGAGTAGACTAGCGTATACGCATCTTGACCCATATGATGGGCGATGGATGATCCCATATCCATCGGTGTTTGACATCAGAGATGGTGTACGGGTGCTCAGTGGAGACTGGGTACACTGGACGGACTCGCCGAGAACTCCCAGATGGTGATATACCACACGTCGGATGGCAGTTCTCCGGTAACACTGGTACAGGGTAGTCTGTAGACCCGAGATCGTCATAGAGTCTTGTGTGATTCCCACTGTGCTTTGATTTCCACCTTACCACGTCCAAGAGGGCGTGCAAAATGGTGGCTTTTGCGTACAGTCCCGAATCACATGGAGGCAATGAGCGATAGGAGGGAATTCGTCTCTCCTGGTATAGGGAGTTGAAGTTATACTGTGTTCGATTGGCTATAACTGGAAGTCCCTGGCCAGGGATGATATAGAGATATACTGGTAAGTGTTACTAGTAGTTTCTCGACCTGTTATGAGCCTCACATCGACACGACTTATCGGTTACTGGGGTCTGACGTATACCACCCCTAGACTTGATATGCGACATATCAGACGAACAGACCAGACTGTACGGGAGTGTTACTGTAAGTTATATGTATGCCCTAGAGGCCATTAGTATACATAGGATGTATATTGTAGTGGATGCTTGGACATATATAGGGATGACTTTCTTGCTCGATATGATAGTATGCTATCTGGTTACTCTTTACCATAACGTGTACACTGATTGTATCTCTGTTACATGTTGGTAAAGCCCTTAGGATGTGTACTTGACTACCTGGACTATGATGCAGATCATGTAGGGTTCCTAGGCACTCTAATGGAGTCTCACAAGTGATAAAACATGGCCAATTGAAATTTTACAAGTGCCTACAAACCCTAATACGGATCGTTAACTAGATATATAGGCGAAAAAGCAACTAGTAAACTACTTTACTAAGAGAATACGGAAATACAACCTTTGTAGATCCGGTGCTCCACCTCCATAGCTCCGCAATGAAGTCCTCTCGCTGTCCAAAACAAATTCCGGGCTCTAGCGTCGGCTTCATCGGAGAATAGGCGAGCTAGGTCGTCGATGTCCATGCCGAAGATGATCTACGTCGAAGCATCGCTAGATCAAGCTCCAACTTCACCAAGTCAAGAAAACTTGTGAATGAAACACCCTATACTACTTGGCAAGAGGTAGAGGATGAAGAAATAGGAAGTGGGTAGACTTTAGTTTTGGATTTCTCACTAGTTTTCATCACTTGCCATTGGAGTAGCAAGCTTTCTTCATAGAAGAAGAAAATGAAGAAGAAGAAGAAGTTATGATAAGTCTTGAATTATTAGATAAATAAAACAAATACTTATCATGAATTAACCTTTGGTTAATTGTAGAGAATGGACCATGGTTAACTAGAATGGTTAGGGTTAAGTATAAGACAAGGATGGTGGACTAATTCAAAGCTTCAAGAATCTTCAACTAGCAAACAAAAATAGCAACCATTCTTTTCTCATCTTTTTCCAAAATAAATAAATAAGAATAAAGAAAACCCTAATCATAAACTTATAACCATGGTCAATTCTTTACACTTAACCAAGTAAACATGTATCATCAAACATGATACAATCATGTGCACAAATGTATATCACATATACAACTTGCACAATTCAAGTGAGAAAATCCATTTAAAGTGAACAAATACTAGTTAACCCAAAGTAATATATCAAATATATAAATATGCACTAAATCATTAAATCAACACTTGATTTAACGATCCGGTCATATCGGATATAACCGACTAGTATCATATGTATCGGCTTGTTATATCGCATATAACCAATCGATACATTGATCGCGAGAATGGAATACGGTATCACATACTCGAATTATTCTCGGTCCAGCACATATCTCATATGCGCTCCTATTTCGTTTCGCTTGAGCCAGGAAACCTCTGTGTAGGACTCTAAAGACTCGTCAATACGCCGGCAGCAGATGATGATCATATCAAGCATCCACAAGCCGCAAGCGGTCTGCTAAACGTAACGGCCACCCGGGTATTGAGCGATCAGAAGATCGACGAGCAAGCCCGCTCACACTCCTGCGAATCCAACCAGTAACACTTACCGTACAGTCCGGTCTGTTCGTCTGATATGTCGCATATCTCGCCTAGGGATGGTAAACGTCAGACCCCAGTAGCTCGATAAGTCATGCCGACTTGAGGTCCATAACATTCGTGAAACTACTGATAACTCTTACCAGTATATCACTGCAACCCTGGCCAGGGATTTCCTGTTATGGCCAGTCGAGCATAGCACAACATCAACCCCCAATACCGGGAGAGACGAATCCCCTCCTATCGCTCATTGCCTCCATGTGAATCAGGACTGTACCCAAAAACCACCTGTTTGCACGACTCAGTAGAGCCGTGGTAGGGTGGAAATCAAAGCACAGTGGGAGACACATAAGACTCTATGACGATCTTGGGTTAACAGACTAAGCTGTACCAGTGTCACCAGAGAACTGCCATCTGACGTGAGGTATAATACCATATGGGAGTTCTCGGCCAATCCGTTCAGTGTACCCAGTCTCCACTGAGCACCCGTATACCATCTCTGATGTCAAACACCAATGGATATGGGATCATCCATCGCCCATCGTATGGGTCGAGAAGATATACGCTAGTCTACTCTGGAATATCGATGCCCCGTGTCGATATTCCCACGACTAGGAACATTGAAGGATGTACTCATGGACTATCCAGGGCCCACTAGTATGATCTGCATCACAGTCGTGGAAGTCGAGTACACATCCTAAGGGCTTTATCAACATGTAATCAGGGAGACAGAAAGTATACATGTTAAGATAAAGAGCAACCAGATAGCGTACTATCATGTCGAGCAAGAAAGTCCTACCTATATATGTCCCAGCATCCACTACAATATACATCCGATGTACAGTAATGGCCTCTAGGGCATACATATAACTAACAATCTCCCACTTGCACTAGGGCCATCTGTAGCAGTGGTCGCAGTATCTAATACTCAACCATCCCATATGAGTCTCTCTATGGGAAAAGGCCTTCGTGAGTGGATCCGCCGTGTTGTCCTCAGAGTCTTCTCTCCTAACCTCGATCACCCTGGAGATCAACTATCTCCATGATCAGGTGATGCTGCCTCAGAATTTGTCTGGGTCACTGATGGGACCAGGGTTCCAGGGCCGAAGCCACATTTCCATTGTCATATAATGCCAGGAACCTAGTTCATCTTATGAACCAATATACACCCAAACTGCCTCTTTAGAAGTATCTTTAATAGCGATGTTACCAGCCTTTATCATCTAGTTTGCCACGGTATCTAGCTTGGAACTCTTCCAACATACCGTCCCTTTACTGAAGGTAAAGACAATGCCTGTGACTGACATTTAGTCGTCTTTATCACCCTGGAACTCTTCCAGTGATTCTCCCCAGGATCGATTGATACCATCTCACTACAACTAGTGAGTATCCCAATATCCAATTAGATCTATCTCATAGATCCAAAGCTTAGGATTTAGTAGGTATCATTTTGATCCTATATGGAAAATCTTTGTGATAAGCGGAGATTGATCGAGCGTAGCATAGGAAACCCCATCCCTAACAAGAGTATGTCATCCACGTACTCTACGAGGATCGTCACCATACTCCCTACTACCTTTTTGTTTATACAAGGTTCATCTACCATTTTGATGATGTCAACTTCTTTGACTAATCCATCAAAACAGATGTTCCAACTTCGCGATACCTGCTTTATCATATAAAGCATCTTGCATACGTTTGCGCTGCTCCCACTGTCTACGAGGCCCTCTGGCTGTGTACTTATAGACGTTCTCTTCTAACTCATTATTTAGAAAAGTTGTCATGGCACCCAACCACCAGATATCGTAGTCATGGTATGTAGCCGTGGCAAGTAGGATCTGGATGGACTTAAGCATAGTCCCTGGAAAAGGTTTCATCATTATCCGTGCCTGGTCGATGACGAAAACCTTTAACAAGTCTAGCTTTGAAAGTCTCAACTTGTCCATCTACACCAAGTAATCTTCTCAAGATATACTTGCTCCTGATGGGGATTTAACCCTTCAGATATCACAACCAAAGTCCATACTTTGTTGGTGTATATGGATTCCATCTCAGATTGCTAAGCATCCAGCCATTCTTACAGAGTCCCTACTCTTGATGGCCTGCTCGAATCTAGTTGGGTCATCATCTCATGATGCAATCCTTGCTCCCACTGTCATCGAGAAACCGAGGTATTTCTCAGGCAGGCGAGGAACCCTACCAGATCGGCGGAGAGGCTGAGGTTCGTCGGGGACTATAGAATCCTTTGGTTCTGTCAAATCATCTGCTGTAGTTTGTATAGCTGGAACCTTTCCAGTTCTACATTACAGACCTTGCCTCGATCTTGTCTGGATTTTGCTTTTGACATAGGCCGGACAATCCCAAATCTTAACTTACTTAAGAGATAGGATCTTCCCACACCATATCTCATATGGAGTGGTAGGCAATGATTTGATTCGAACCCTATTCAATAGGTATGCAGCTTCTCAAGCGCATAACTCCCAAAAAGGAAACAGGCAACTCAGTAGTACTCATCATAGAGCACACCTTATCATATAGGGTGTGATTGCTCCGCCCCGATAAACTAATATGCTATGGTTATTTGGAGGAGTAATGCTGAGAGAGAATCTTATTCCCCTTTAGAATAATCCAGGAATTCCATGCACAAGTATTATCCTCCTTGATCTCATCAAAGGACATAATACTTATACCCGGTTATTGGTTCTCTACTTCTAACTTATATTCTGTGAATACCTCAAAAGGTTCGGACTTATGTTTCAACAGAAACATATGACTGAATCTTGAGAGATTATCAGAGAATATAATGAAGTATAAAGAACCAGTCCTGGCATGTGTAGACAGGAGACCTTACATACATCATCATGTATCAGTCCCAAGAGTTTACCAACTCTTCCTCTGTTTCCAATAAACAGAGCTATGGTCATCTTATCTTTGTGACATGACTGGCAAGTTTCACAAGATGTAAATTCAAAATGATTTAAATATACATCTAAATGTAACTTCAGCCAGTCGGGTCGCATTGATATGACCTAGTCTACAATGCCTCAAGAAGAATTCGTTCATTTCTGAACTCTTCCTCTTGTGTGTGTTCTGTATACAAGGAACTGTAGTTTGATTTAGAACGTCAATACTTTTAGATAACGTGCCTGAACCGATCAACTTTTGATATAGGAAATGTTCAAAACATTATCCAACAATACAAAATTTTATCATTTCTTTACTAATAAAGAGACTGATATGATTTTGTATATCAGGTTCGGTATCTAATAGCATTTGTTCAGAATCAATGTATTGGTAATACAGGGTGACAGTGACCAACAGACTTGGCTGCAACACTTGCCCCGTTTTCTGTCTCATGAAACTTATCACCCGTTCTCAGTTTTTCTACCTTTTTGTAGCCCTATGTAACAGATTACATATCTGGGATCCTGATCCGGTATCATATACCCAGGATGCAGAGGATACTGAGAAACAGTTCTTTGTAATGAACACACCCGAAGGAGATGCATCATATGCACTTTCTTCGTTTGGGCGGCATAGGAATTCTGGTATTCCCCAATTTCCTGCTCTGTCTTATAACAATTATAAGTTGGAGCGGGACCAACGTTCCCCAGCTCAGTATAACAAGTGGGTTCGGTCAATACATCCATTTTATTATCTTGATTAAGGCGTGATATGGTCGCTACCAGGAGAGTGTTAGTGTATATGCCCTAGAGGCCATTACTGTATCATACTAGTTTGTATATTACTTAATGGATGCTTGGGATATTCACCTTGTATATACAATCTTGCTCAAAATAGTAGTATGCTACTTGGTTTGTTTCTACTTCAATGTGTACATGTGTTTATATTTTGTATATCGCCTATACACATTAGTGGAGCCCTTAGGATCTTTGCTTGATTACCAGCGATGTGATGGCCGTCACACTAGTGGGGCTGGGTAATCTATAAGCACATCCTTATGCAGGTCCCTGGTCACAGGACTATCGAGACAGGGCATCGATACTACGGAGTAGACCAGCGCATGCGCTTCTCATCCCAGTGTGGGAGACGGTCTGTCCCACAGCCGTCAGTACGTCGTACTTGAGATAGTATGCGGGTGCTCGTTAGGTTACGGGTACACTGGACAGGACTCGTCGGGAACTGACTAGTTGGTATTATACCTATCGTCGGTTATCAGTTCCCAGGTGACATGAGTACAGCTTAGTCCGCTGACTTGACACTGTCACTTCGCCTCGAGTGTGTTCCCACTGTACTTTGATCACTACCCTACCACGGCTCAAAGGAGTCGTGCAAACAGGTAGTGGTTGGGTGCAGTCCCGAAGCACTTGGAGGCAGTGACGGTTAGACAGGATTCGTCTCTCCCGGTATTGGGGGTTGACATCGCGCTGTGTCTAGGAGAGCCATTACACGAGTAGTCCCTGGCCAGGGCAAACGAGATATACTGGTAGGTTTCCAATGTTATCTCAGGGTGTTTTGGGCTTCGCTCCGGCACGACTTGTACCGCTATTGGGGGACTAACGTTTACCGCCCCCTAGGCCCGCCATGCGATGTATCAGACGAACAGACCGGACTGTACGAAGAATGTCACACTCAGGCTCAGTAGGAGTTCAGATGGGTTTCGCCTCGTCGGTCTTCTTGTCGGCATTACCTGGGGACCGTTACGCACAGCTAGTGCCGCTTGCGGTCTGTGGTTAAACCCACTGCCAGCGTAGTGTCGAGTCTTTAGAGTCCCACACAGAAAGCTTTTCGCCTTTAGGCAAAAGAGTAGAGGTCGCATGGTATTGCGACAGGTCGCATGGTTTTGCGATAGGGTTCGGTCACATCCGTGCACTTGTGCGCGTACAGTGTCCGGACAGTTCACACTAGCGGGCTTTGGTTTAAGCCAGATCCTAGTGTACCTTATGGGATTGGATTTATCCAGTTTGCATTCGTGTTCCTCGGAACGCGGATGCGGGTGTGTATGCACAGTTGACAGGGAGACAGAGGCAGTGGATTCTCATTAGGGTTGTTAACAGTTGACCGTTGACTATTGACCTTTTGATCAACCCTAATGAGAATATGATATGTGATTAACTATTATATTAATTAAGTATTATGGTGACATGGTTGTTGACTTTTGTTGACTTTGTTGACTTGTTGACTTTTGTTGACTTGTTGACTTTGTTGACCGGTTGACTAGGCTTGACTAGTTGACCATCATGATAACCATAGCCATCATTTCATGGCAAAGACTTTTTCTTGCTTGCTCATTTGTGTAAAATGAGTGCATGAAATGATATGGTTATGGTTGCTTCAAACCATCACATAAGACTTTTTTTAGTATGATGAGTTATCATGACTTTGGATTATGAGAGGGTGAAAGACAAAAGAGAGCCTCATTCTTTCTTGCTCATTCTCTCTCTTGTTCTTGAGCTCTCCTTTTGCTCTCACCCCTTTGCTCTTGCTCCCTCTCTTTAATCTATGGTTCTCTTGTCTCATGAGTTGAGAATCAAGAACCATAGATAAAATCCCACACAAAGTATTCTCTACTCATTCTAGTTCACTAGGTTTAGCAAACCAAGTGAACTAGTTTCTTCAAAGAATGAAGTAGGAGCTAAAGGTTGGAGCTTTCAGGTGGATCTATCTTCGGCGTACGGAGAAGACGAGAAGAAGCCAATCGGACCACCATCGGAGCTTGAAGACGAAGGAGTTCAAGACAAGCAAGGTATAACCCCCTAACCGAGTAGCTAGAAACTCATAGTTAGGTTGTTAGATAGATGTTTAACTAATATCCGGGTTTTAGGTCCATGTTACCACCTCCGTAAAATTCGTTTTTTACCAAATTCCGCATTCCCGAAAGTACCAGGAGAGGTAGCATGGACTTACAGTGGTATCAGAGCCAGGTTAAACTCTATCTAACAAGTTAGCAAGTAACTAGAAGATCGATCAAAGAAAAAGTCCCAAAAACGAACCCATGAATTTTCAACTTTCTGTCGATTTCAAAAGTACTGGAAAAATTTTTTGGAACACACCTAAAATCGACTCAGGCTTTTTTAAAGAAACGGCAAAAATTTAGGCCCCTGACTCGATCAAAGCGCCGCGGAAACGCGGCCGAGTTGACTCGGTCAAGGGTTTTCTTTTTTGCAGTTTACTCATTGGGGTATTTTGGGATTTTTAGTACATATATTTTCAACCCAGATTTTCCAGAACGAAAATTTTATTTTGGGGTCCCGAAAATCCGTATTTTTGATCGAACTTCTAAAAGACTTTAGCTAACGGGTTTTTCTGTTATGTGATATTTGTATTGAACGTCTACTAATCGCTATATGTCGATTAGTGGGGGTTATACAAATCTGTGATCTGTAATGTTGCTGGAATGTGTATATGAATATGTTGGATTGTCGCGGGTGAATAGCCGGGGGTTGTGAGACGAGAGTTTTCTTTTCTTTCAATTCATGTAAATTTGTAAATTGATGTAATAATTATTTGTATGGCCGCACAACCGGGTCGGGGTTGTAGCCGTCATTGTATAATTTCTTTTTACTGTTTTTGCTCTTAGGATAGACCCATGGAGGGGGTGCACAAACTACCGGGTATGCCGAAGTGTCGAGTGGCCTACTCATGGAGATGAGGGAGGTTACTACGCTTCGGGTACTTGGCGGGTAGTTTGCCGCACCCATAGGGGTCTTGGGTGGGGTTTTGGCTATTCACCGCGACCGTGTAATTTGTCTTTCGTTACAGGCTCGTACGAATTACAGATTCCAAGTATATCCAATGTATTCATCTGTGATCTGAAATGTTTATCATTGCAGTATATCTATATATGATATTATTTAGGCGTTGCTTATGTTTTACAGACGCGCTAGCCCAGCCCCCGCTTTGTCGTTAGTTAAGTAACCTAACGGGTAATGACGGGGCCCCGTGGCGAATGCGAATGGCATAAGCGTAAGTCATATTTTGGTTGTTTTCTGCAATGGTAGGATTAAATGATGGGACGCATTAAAAGAACTAATGCAAGAATATCACGCATTAAAAGAACTAATGCAAGATAATAAACCAAGTTAAAGTCGTTGGAACACTTTCGAAAAACCACTCGGTTCTTTTCAAAACCAACTGTTAAATGCGGAGCTTGAGCCACTCCCTTTAAAAGCTATCTCGTTCCATCGACCAAATCAAGTTCACTACGTTCACGGTTTTGCCAAAACCATCCGTAGCCCTCCATCATTTCAGTTAAATATTCGGTAGTATTCAAGCAATGTATTTTGACCTCACGCCAAGGCATAGTGATTGGTAGCTGCCGGATATTTATCTGTTGCATAGATAGAATGCGTTGGTTTGAGACAGTCGTACTACCATTTTGGCCTACGTCAAGGGTATGTACGGGTGGGTTCAAATTAAGCTGGATAATGATGGGACGAACTTGACATGTGACTTATGACATTTTGACCTCACGCCAAGGTCATAAGAGCATGGGGCATAAATCCACATCTGGAGTTTCATAAGTACTGAAACTTGCTAGATTTGCATACCATTTGGAGTGTGATGATTCTGGTAGGATTCCTTCAGTTTCGTCACGCGATGATATTTGGATCCCGATCCTACTGTGAGTATATGCTACTCCTCGGGAAATTTCTCACTTAACGATCAATGCTATAAACCTAGTAGGTGCCTAGAAAGGTGTTAGCGGGGCTACGCCCCCAGGGAAAAGAGGTTCTTTAATTAAGGAACTTCGCGAAAGCGTTGAAAAACCTCCCTCGAAGTACCGACACCGGCCTGGCTGAACGGTTAAGCAAGTATTGTGCGGTAGGATTGATCCCGGCTAATTCTTCCTTTATGGTTTGAGGAAGGATTCGAGAAACAGTGGGAGCCATCCTGTTTAGACAAACTAAAAACCATTCTAAACTTACAAGAGCATCATGCTGAGTGTTTCTTCTTCTCTCTCCTAATTGCAGCGACCAATCAACATGACTGGACTTAAGTTACTCCTAGATAAAAACAAACTGACAGGGCCAAACTACAAAAATTGGCTCAGGAATGTCAAGATAACAATCACTTACGACAAGCTGGGGTATCTTCTTACCACCAAAGCTCCCCCTGTCCCTGGTCCAACTTCCAGCGTCGCGGATAAGGAAATCCGCAAGACTTGGGAGATTGATAGCGCGAAGGCCAAATGCCTCCTGCTTGCCTCGATGGACAACGAACATCAGAGGAGGCACGAGAATATAGACATGGAATCCATATTGCTTCATACAAAAGAACTGTATGGAGAGCAATCTCGTATCGCAAGATACGAAGCGTCGAAAAAGTTATTTTCGACAAGAATGGCCGTCGGATCATCAGTAGCCGAGCACGTGCTAAAGATGATCGGCTACATTGAGGAGCTCGCGGACCTAGGGATCACATTGGAGAGTGAGCTATATACGGATATAGTTCTCCAGTCCCTTCCTTCCACTTACGCCCAGTTTATACTGAACTTCAACTTACAAGAAAAAGAGGTTGAACTTTCAGAGCTCCTCAACATGCTGAGGAGCGCAGAGGGCACCCTACAGAAAGGTAGGGATACATCCACTTTGTTTGTAGGAGGATCATCTTCTTCTAGGTCCAAGGGAAAGAAGAAGAAGGCCCCCGCCAAACCAAGGGGCGGTGTTAGTAAAGTGGATACGAAGGGAAAAGGTAAAGCAACAAAGATAGCGGGGAAGCTTGTGGATAAGGAAGAATGCTTCTATTGTCATAAGAAAGGACACTGGAAGAATGATTGCAGGGCTTGGAAGGCCAGAACACAGGAATTGAAGCAGGTTGCAGCTTCAGCTTCAGGTGTGTATGTTATTGAAAACTGTCTTTCAACAAACTCTACTTCCTGGGTATTGGATACCGGATCAGGATCTCATATCTGTAATTCTTTGCAGGCGTTGAGAAACCATAGGGTTTTGAAGGCAGGTGACATGACCCTCAGAGTTGCGAACGGAGCTAGCATGGATGCTAAAGCCGTGGGGGACTATCACCTGGGAATGTCAGATGGACATGTTTTGGTTTTGCGTAATTGCTTTTTTGTACCCAACGCAACTTGTAATATCATTTCTGTATCTTTAGTTTCTAAAGAAGGTTATGAATTTGCGTTTGTAAGTAATGTTGTAAACATTCACCTTAATCAAGTTTTGATTGGGTCAGGTATATTAAGTAATGGTATATACGTATTGAACCAACCACATATTTTCAATGTCCAGAATACACACAAAAGAAAGTCTCCAGAAATAAATCAGACTTTCTTGTGGCATTGTAGACTGGGTCACATCAATGAGAGAAGGTTGACTAAGTTACATACAGAGGGATATTTGAATGCGTTCGAATATCAATCGTATGCCACTTGTCAATCTTGTCTCAAAGGAAAGATGACAAAGACTCTGTTTACTGGACATGGAGTAAGAGCGAGCGAGCTCTTGGGACTCGTACACAGTGACGTGTGCGGTCCAATGTCTACACATGCGCGAAGCGGCCATTCTTACTTCATTACTTTTACGGATGACTTCTCAAGGTACGGTTATGTTTTCTTAATGAAACATAAGTCCGAAGCCTTTGGAAAATTCCAGGAGTATAAGAATGAAGTAGAGAAACAGACCGGCAAAAGTATTAAGATTCTAAGATCGGATCGAGGTGGAGAATACTTAAGTGCCGAGTTCCTGGACTATCTAAAAGAGAACGGAATTCTCTCTCAGCTTACTCCTCCATACACCCCGCAACATAACGGTGTATCGGAGAGACGGAAACGCACCCTATTGGATATGGTGCGGTCCATGATGAGTAACTCTGAGTTACCGCGATCATTCTGGGGGTATGCGCTAGAATCAGCTGCATACCTTTTGAACCGAGTTCCGACTAAGACTGTGCCTACCACCCCATATGAAATGTGGAGTGGGAAGAAACCCTATCTTCAATATCTGAAGATCTAGGGATGTCCAGCTTTTGTCAAAAAGCAGCATGCGGACAAACTCGAGGCACGCTCAGTACTGTGCAAGTTTGTGGGATACCCAAAGAACACCAGGGGGTATCTTTTCTACTACGCAGAGGAACAAAAAGTCCTTGTTTCTCGTAATTCCCACTTTCTAGAACACCAGTTCTTGGAAAAGGAAATTAGTGGGAGCGCAATAGAACTGGAAGAAATTCCAGAACCACAGACTATTACTGAAAGGTTAGTGGAACCAGAGTGTTCAACAGAACAGGACATTCCTACGCCGCTCCGCAGGAGTAGTAGGCAGTCTCATCCGCCCGAGAGATACTGCGGTTTTCTCATAGACGGGGATAGAGAGGATTGCATCACAGATTATGATGAGCCTACTAGCTTCCAGCAGGCCGTTCAGAGCGTTGACTCAGTGAAATGGCTGGATGCAATGCGGACCGAAATGGAGTCCATGTACACCAACAAGGTATGGACGTTGGACATTGCTCCAGAAGGGGTAAAACCCGTAGGATGCAAGTGGATCTTCAAAAGGAAGATTGGTGTAGATGGACATGTTGAGACCTATAAAGCTAGGCTGGTAGCAAAAGGTTTCCGTCAAAGACCTGGCTTGGACTATGACGAAACCTTTTCTCCAGTAGCCATGCTGAAATCCATTCGGATGATTCTTGCCATTGCTGCCTTCCACGATTATGAGATCTGGCAAATGGACGTAAAGACAGCTTTTCTAAATGGAAATTTAGAGGAGTGTGTCTATATGGACCAGCCAGAGGGCTTCATTCAGAGTGGGAGCAGCGGAAAGGTGTGCAAGTTGCTTAAGTCCATCTATGGACTAAAGCAGGCATCGCGGAGTTGGAACATCTGCTTTGATGAGACAGTCAAAGAATTTGGCTTTATCAAAAATCCAGATGAACCATGCATCTATAGTAGATTTGTAGCGAGAACTGTAGTATTCCTCCTTTTATACGTGGATGACATTCTCTTAATAGGAAATGACATTCCTATGCTACAATCTGTCAAGGGGTTCTTGTCACACAGGTTCTCCATGAAAGACCTGGGTGATGCCTCGTACATTCTGGGTATCCGGATCTACCGTGACAGATCCAAGAGGATATTAGGACTTTCACAGTCCAGGTACATCGACACCATACTGAAGAGATTCAGTATGGAAGATTCCAAGCGCGGTAACCTACCGGCTTGTCACGGGATCACCCTCTCTAAAGAGATGTCTCCCAAGACTGATTTGGAGAGGGATCGCATGTCTATTATACCCTACGCTTCTGCGGTAGGCTCTATAATGTATGCGATGTTGTGTACCAGACCGGATGTAGCTTATGCACTGAGTGTGGTAAGCCGGTATCAGTGAAACCCTGGGGAGAAACACTGGATAGCGGTAAAGAACATTCTCAAGTACCTGAGAAGGACTAAGGAGATGTTCTTGGTGTATGGCGGAAAAGACCTCCAGATCGAGGCCTTTGCTGACTCCAGCTTCCAGAGTGACAAGGATGATTCCAAGTCCATGTCGGGTTTTGTCTTTACCCTCAATGGAGGGGCGGTGTGTTGGAAGAGTTCCAAACAGGAAACCGTTGCAGACTCGACGATGGAAGCGGAATACATCGCTGCATCTGATGCCGCAAAAGAAGCTGTCTGGATGAGGAAGTTCTTGAAAGAACTTCAGGTGGTTCCGTCCATTGTTGATCCAATACCTCTGTATTGCGACAACAACGGGGCTATAGCTTTAGCGAAGGAACCCAGGTCCCATCAGAGATCCAGGCACATCTTGAGGCGGTATCACCTGATCAGGGAGATCGTGGATCGCCAGGAGATCGAGGTTCGGAGAGTCGCTTCAGAAGATAACACTGCAGATCCATTCACCAAGGCCCTGCCCCAGACTCAGTTCGAGCGGCTGATCGAGATGATAGGTCTTCGATACGCCAGTACATGGCCTTAGTGCAAATGGGAGATTGTTAGTGTATATGCCCTAGAGGCCATTACTGTATCATACTAGTTTGTATATTACTTAATGGATGCTTGGGATATTCACCTTGTATATACAATCTTGCTCAAAATAGTAGTATGCTACTTGGTTTGTTTCTACTTCAATGTGTACATGTGTTTATATTTTGTATATCGCCTATACACATTAGTGGAGCCCTTCGGATCTTTGCTTGATTACCAGCGATGTGATGGCCGTCACACTAGTGGGGCTGGGTAATCTATAAGCACATCCTTATGCAGGTCCCTGGTCACAGGACTATCGAGACAGGGCATCGATACTCCGGAGTAGACCAGCGCATGCGCTTCTCATCCCAGTGTGGGAGACGGTCTGTCCCACAGCCGTCAGTACGTCGTACTTGAGATAGTATGCGGGTGCTCGTTAGGTTACGGGTACACTGGACATGACTCGTCGGGAACTGACTAGTTGGTATTATACCTATCGTCAGTTATCAGTTCCCAGGTGACATGAGTACAGCTTAGTCCGCTGACTTGACACTGTCACTTCGCCTCGAGTGTGTTCCCACTGTACTTTGATCACTACCCTACCACGGCTCAAAGGAGTCGTGCAAACAGGTAGTGGTTGGGTGCAGTCCCGAAGCACTTGGAGGCAGTGACGGTTAGACAGGATTCGTCTCTCCCGGTATTGGGGGTTGACATCGCGCTGTGTCTAGGAGAGCCATTACACGAGTAGTCCCTGGCCAGGGCAAACGAGATATACTGGTAGGTTTCCAGTGTTATCTCAGGGTGTTTTGGGCTTCGCTCCGGCACGACTTGTACCGCTATTGGGGGACTGACGTTTACCGCCCCCTAGGCCCGCCATGCGATGTATCAGACGAACAGACCGGACTGTACGGAGAATGTCACACTCAGGCTCAGTAGGAGTTCAGATGGGTTTCGCCTCGTCGGTCTTCTTGTCGGCATTACCTGGGGACCGTTACGCACAGCTAGTGCCGCTTGCGGTCTGTGGTTAAACCCACTGCCAGCGTAGTGTCGAGTCTTTAGAGTCCCACACAGAAAGCTTTTCGCCTTTAGGCAAAAGAGTAGAGGTCGCATGGTATTGCGACAGGTCGCATGGTTTTGCGACAGGGTTCGGTCACATCCGTGCACTTGTGCGCGTACAGTGTCCGGACAGTTTACACTAGCGGGCTTTGGTTTAAGCCAGATCCTAGTGTACCTTATGGGATTGGATTTATCCAGTTTGCATTCGTGTTCCTCGGAACGCGGATGCGTGTGTGTATGCACAGTTGACAGGGAGACAGAGGCAGTGGATTCTCATTAGGGTTGTTGACAGTTGACCGTTGACTATTGACCTTTTGATCAACCCTAATGAGAATATGATATGTGATTAACTATTATATTAATTAAGTATTATGGTGACATGGTTGTTGACTTTTGTTGACTTTGTTGACTTGTTGACTTGTTGACTTTGTTGACCGGTTGACTAGGTTTGACTAGTTGACCATCATGATAACCATAGCCATCATTTCATGGCAAAGACTTTTTCTTGCTTGCTCATTTGTGTAAAATGAGTGCATGAAATGATATGGTTATGGTTGCTTCAAACCATCACATAAGACTTTTTTTAGTATGATGAGTTATCATGACTTTGGATTATGAGAGGGTGAAAGACAAAAGAGAGCCTCATTCTTTCTTGCTCATTCTCTCTCTTGTTCTTGAGCTCTCCTTTTGCTCTCACCCCTTTGCTCTTGCTCCCTCTCTTTAATCTATGGTTCTCTTGTCTCATGAGTTGAGAATCAAGAACCATAGATAAAATCCCACACAAAGTATTCTCTACTCATTCTAGTTCACTAGGTTTAGCAAACCAAGTGAACTAGTTTCTTCAAAGAACGAAGTAGGAGCTAAAGGTTGGAGCTTTCAGGTGGATCTATCTTCGGCGTACGGAGACGAAGAGAAGAAGCCAATCGGACCACCATCGGAGCTTGAAGACGAAGGAGTTCAAGACAAGCAAGGTATAACCCCCTAACCGAGTAGCTAGAAACTCATAGTTAGGTTGTTAGATAGATGTTTAACCAAGATCCGGGTTTTAGGTCCATGTTACCACCTCCGTAAAAATCGTTTTTTACCAAATTCCGCATTCCCGAAAGTACCGGGAGAGGTAGCATGGACTTACAGAGAGAGAGAGAAGAAAACACTCTGCGTGCGCTCTTGCAAGATCAGATTGGTTATATATTTTATCTAATCAGGATGGCTCCCACTGTTTTTATCAAATCTTCCTTCAAACCTTAAAAGGAAAGACTAGCCGGGATTAATTACACTCTACAAGTTCGCCAATCTTTCAGCCAGGCCAGTGTCGGTACTTTGAGGGAGGTTCCCCGTGCTTTCGCACGGACCTAATTACAGTTAACCTCATTTTCCCAGAGGTGTAACCCCGTTGACACCTTTTTAGACACCTACTTGATCGGCTAATTGCAAAGTGCAAAACTCTCCCAGGAGTAACAATTACTCGCAGTGGGTATCGAGATCCAACTATCATATAGAAGGTATGCAATCTCATTGCAAATTTCAACACTTGAAACTCCCGATAAAGGTTTTTACCCCTAGCACCTATGACCTTAACTATGGTCAACAAATCATAAGTACTAGTCAAGTTCTACCCGTCATTTCATGATTAATTAGACCCACCCACATGACGCTTAACTAAGCTCAACAAAGTCACGCGACTGTCCTAACTAATCGCATCATATGCGGTGTAGGAAGACATCACTTAGCTACCGTACACTGTGCCTTGACTATGGTCAACAAACACAGCACGAATACTAAGTACTCTACTTCCTAAAATGACGGAGGGTTGCGAATGGTTTTTGTGAAAACCTTTAACGCTTTGAACTTGATCTCGTTGCGGAATCAAATGGTTTTTAAATGGAATGTTTTTGAGGCTTTTCTAGTTTTGCTAAAGGGGTCACTCCCGGTGAAGGGATCGTCGACCCTTTCCTCGTCGAATGAGGTGCGGGATATTCTATAATGAACACCGCGATGCATAGCAAGAACTGTAGCTACCTGTTTTTATTTTGAAATTCGATTCCACAACATCAATTAGGTTTATTTTCTTTCATTAATCTCATTAATGAATATCCCATCATTTAAGTCCACCTAAACATCACAGATAAAAATAACATACGCTTATGCCATCCGCATTCGCCTCGATGTCCCGTCTGCACCGTTAGGTTAGGTAACTAACGGCAGAGCGGGGCAGGGCTAGCGCGGGTGCAAAACATAAGCAACGTCTATATAATATATCATATATACTATATATAATATCTATCACAAAACATCACATGATCACATCACAGATAACGCACAGTAGAAGATACATATGAAATATTGGATATACTAGGACGTCCGTGTTTTCAATACGAGCCAGTATAAAACACGGATTCCACGGTCGTGATGAATAGCCAATCCCACACCCCTAGACCCCTACGAGAGCGGCAAGTAACCCTACCAATTCTAAGGTTAGGAGACCCCGACTCGACTCCTCGAGTTGGTCTCCCACTGGACCCCAGAACACGGTTACTTGTGCTCCCCTCCTTGGGTCTATCCAAGTGCAGAAAAGTAAATAATATACAAGTGGTGACAACATCCGCAACCTGGAAGTGCCCCAATAAAAGAATATTACATACAAGTTTTTACATGAATGAAAATGAAAAACACTCATCTCACATAAAACCCCCCCGGCTATTCAAACACGACGATCCAATATAACATATCCAGCAACACATAACATCACATGTCATCAACGTAAGTAACTATGCGCATCTCAATTGTCGTTGACATATAGCAACGAAACCGGCGAAATCACATATTACACTTACGGTCACAGAAAAGAAAGTGTAAAACTATAACAGTTGCAATCCGCAACCACCTCAGACATCGCATGCCTGATCAAATGAATTCTTTAGACATCGCATGCCTAACAATTATAAACCCCGCATTTTAGTCTCATTATCGAAAACACTTTTCAATATCAAGTCGGGCAATTCAACAAGATTCCCGACATTTTGATCGAATGCTCGTCGCAAACTTTAGTAGACGGTCGCACCCCCGATACCGTCAACGAAGTGCACCAAGGCGGAACACCGCTTCCGCGAGCACCCGAATGGATGCGTTCGGCGACGGGGTTCTCCTACAGTCACTTGGTCGGGGCTATGAAGTGAGGCTGTCTATTAAGTTTACCCGGCGAGTATCCGCGTACGCTACGTGATTGCGACGGACTTTTGATCACATCAAAACTCCGTGGCAACCGATCAAATGAGACTAAAGTGCTATATTTATAACATTCATTCAGTTATCACATAACTACTTGTGAATTCCAATTATTGTATCACATTCCGGATAAGATAGAAAATGTTAAACTTTTCGATAGAACAATCGAACACCCAAGTTTTCCCGATCAACCGGATGAAATAAGTTCAAAGACATTCACTTCATGCCTCAGTACCAACGGTCCAGCCGTAGAAGGGTCAAGCCAACGCCTCACATGTGGCACGCCGTACTGCCCCAAACCCTAAGGTTCAAAGGGCAGTTCAAGACGGTCACATAATCGAGTTAAGGTTTGTTATCTTCTAGAGGGACCATCGCGTTACCTGCACTACTCAGAACGTCCTTAAACCACGGAAAAATCTAACACTTGGAAATTTTCCGGCAGGGGAAAAAGTGGGTATTTATGTCCGGTCGAAATTTTTAACATATTCTAAAATATCCGAAAAACACATAGACAAAATTAGACAATCCGATCGAATGTACGAACTCCTAATACAACCCAAAAAACTCAACTCTTGATTTCAGATAAAAAAAAATTCCCAGGAAAACCAGCACTGCAAAATAGGAATTACTGTGCAAATTTGAATGCCTAATAAGACAAAACGGCCGCGGAACCGCCGCATTAGCATGCTAATGCCGCGGTTCCGCCGCACTTTTGAGGGATCATTAGTTACTTTTTGGACCGTAATTCTTAGAATTTCCTGCTGATTTTTCTGCATATTTTTAAAGAATCCACGAAAACAGAAAATGTCCAGAGAGCACTTTCAAGTCGGGGTTTCGGGTCGATCGGACTTCTAACTCCGTCTACGCATCGCCTAATGCTCTAGCTAGGCTCTGATAACACTGTAGGGTTCCTAGGCACTCTAATGGAGTCTCACAAGTGATCAAACATGGCCAATTGGAATTTTACAAGTGCCTACAAACCCTAATACGGATCGTTAACTAGATATATAGGCGAAAAAGCAACTAGTAAACTACTTTACTAAGAGAATACGGAAATACAACCTTTGTAGATCCGGTGCTCCACCTCCATAGCTCCGCAATGAAGTCCTCTCGCTGTCCAAAACAAATTCCGGGCTCTAGCATCGGCTTCATCGGAGAATAGGCGAGCTAGGTCGTCGATGTCCATGCCGAAGATGATCTACGTCGAAGCATCGCTAGATCAAGCTCCAACTTCACCAAGTCAAGAAAACTTGTGAAGGAAACACCCTATACTACTTGGCAAGAGGTAGAGGATGAAGAAATAGGAAGTGGGTAGACTTTAGTTTTGGATTTCTCACTAGTTTTCATCACTTGCCATTGGAGTAGCAAGCTTTCTTCATAGAAGAAGAAAATGAAGAAGAAGAAGAAGTTATGATAAGTCTTGAATTATTAGATAAATAAAACAAATACTTATCATGAATTAACCCTTGGTTAATTGTAGAGAATGGACCATGGTTAACTAGAATGGTTAGGGTTAAGTATAAGACAAGGATGGTGGACTAATTCAAAGCTTCAGGAATCTTCAACTAGCAAACAAAAATAGCAACCATTCTTTTCTCATCTTTTTCCAAAATAAATAAATAAATAAATAAGAATAAAGAAAACCCTAATCATAAACTTATAACCATGGTCAATTCTTTACACTTAACCAAGTAAACATGTATCATCAAACATGATACAATCATGTGCACAAATGTATATCACATATACAACTTGCACAATTCAAGTGAGAAAATCCATTTAAAGTGAACCAATACTAGTTAACGGAAAGTAATATATCAAATATATAAATATGCACTAAATCATTAAATCAACACTTGATTTAACGATCCGGTCATATCGGATATAACCGACTTGTATCATATGTATCGGCTTATCGAATCAATCCATGATTCGATAACTAGGTTATATCGCATATAACCAATCGATACATTGATCGCGAGAATGGAATACGGTATCACATACTCAAATTATTCTCGGTCCCGCACATAACTCATATGCGCTCCTATTTCGTTTCGCTTGAGCCAGGAAACCGCTGTGTAGGACTCTAAAGACTCGTCAATACGCCGGCAGCAGATGATGATCATATCAAGCATCCACAAGCCGCAAGCGGTCTGCTAAACGTAACGGCCTCCCGGGTATTGAGCGATCAGAAGATCGACGAGCAAGCCCGCTCACACTCCTGCGAATCCAACCAGTAACACTTACCGTACAGTCCGGTCTGTTCGTCTGATATGTCACATATCTCGCCTAGGGGTGGTAAACGTCAGACCCCAGTAGCTCGATAAGTCATGCCGACTTGAGGTCCATAACATTCGTGAAACTACTGATAACTCTTACCAGTATATCACTGCAACCCTGGCCAGGGATTTCCTGTTATGGCCAGTCAAGCATAGCACAACATCAACCCCCAATACCGGGAGAGACGAATCCCCTCCTATCGCTCATTGCCTCCATGTGAATCAGGACTGTACCCAAAAACCACCTGTTTGCACGACTCAGTAGAGCCGTGGTAGGGTGGAAATCAAAGAACAGTGGGAGACACACAAGACTCTATGACGATCTTGGATCAACAGACTAAGCTGTACCAGTGTCACCAGAGAACTGCCATCTGACGTGAGGTATAATACCATCTGGGAGTTCTCGGCGAATCCGTTCAGTGTACCCAGTCTCCACTGAGCACCCGTATACCATCTCTGATGTCAAACACCAATGGATATGGGATCATCCAACGCCCATCGTATGGGTCGAGAAGATATACGCTAGTCTACTCTGGAATATCGATGCCCCGTCTCGATATTCCCACGACTAGGAACATTGAAGGATGTACTCATGGACTATCCAGGGCCCACTAGTAAGATCTGCATCACAGTCCTGGAAGTCGAGTACACATCCTAAGGGATTTATCAACATGTAATCAGAGAGACAGAAAGTATACATGTTAAGATAAAGAGCAACCAGATAGCGTACTATCATGTCGAGCAAGAAAGTCCTACCGATATATGTCCCAGCATCCACTACAATATACATCCAATGTACAGTAATGGCCTCTAGGGCATACATATAACTAACAGATCATACTAGTGGGGACATGGTAGTCCATAAGTACATCCTTCAAGGTCCCTAGTCGTGGGTGTATCGAGACGGGGTATCGATACACCAGAGTAGACTAGCGTATACCTTCTCGACCCATACAGATGGGCGATGGATGATCCCATATCCATTGGTGTTTAACATCAGAGTGAATATACGGGTGCTCAGTGGAGACTGGGTACACTGGACGGACTTGCAGAGAACTCCCAGATGGTGTTATACCTTACGTCAGATGGCAGTTCTCTGGTGACACTGGTACAGAGTAGTCTGTTAACCCGAGATCGTCATAGAGTCTTGTGTGATTCCCACTGTGCTTTGATTTCCACCTTACCACGTCCAAGAGGGCGTGCAAAACGGTGGCTTTTGGGTACAGTCCCGAATCGCATGGAGGGAATGAGCGATAGGAAGGGATTCGTCTCTCCCGGTATAGGGAGTTGATGTTGCGCTGTGTTCGATTGGCTATAACCGGAAATCCCTGGCCAGGGATGCTGAGATTTACTGGTAAGTGTTACCAGTAGTTTCTCAAACTGTTATAGACCTCATATCGACACGACTTATCGAGTTATTGGGGTCTGACGTTTACCACCCCTAGACGAGATATGCGACATATCAGACGAACAGACCGGACTGTACGGTAAGTGTTACTGGTTGGATTCAGAGGAATGTGAGCTGGCTTGCTCGTCGATCTTCTGATCGCTCAATACCCGGGTGGCCGTTACGTTTAGAAGACCGCTTGCGGCTTGTGGGTGTTTGATATGATCATCACCTGCTGCCGGCGTATTGACGAGTCTTTAGAGTCCTACACAGAGGTTTCCTGGCTCAAGCGAAACGAAATAGGAGCGCATATGAGATATGTGCGGGACCGAGGATAATGAGTGTATGTGATACCGTATTCTATTCTCGCGATCAATGTATTGAATGGTTGTATGCGATATAACCTAGTTATCGAATCGAAGATTGATTCGATAAGTCGATATATTGGATATTAGTCGGTCATATGCGATATGACCGGATCGTTAAATCAAGTGTTGATTTAATGATTTAATGTATAATTATATATTTGATATATTACTTTGCATTAACTAGTATTGGTTCACTCAAGATTGATTTTCTCACTTGATGTGCACATTGTATATGTGATATATTTTTTGTGTACTTGTTTGTATCATGTTTGAGGATACATGCAAACTTGGGTGTGTTTGATTAAACCATGGTTATGTTAATGGTTAGGATTTTGATTTACTTATCTATTTATTTTTATTTATTCATTTATTTTGGAAAGAAATGAAATGGTTGCTTCTTTTGTCTTTTGTTGAAACTTCATGAAGCTTTGAAGCTTTGACCATTTTGTTTCTTAGCCTTAACCTAACCATTAAACCTAACCCTAGTTTATTCTATACACTTAACCATGGTTGCTATATGATAAGAATCACTTTATTTTCTTTTTTCAATAATACTTATCATATTCTTTTCTTCTTCTTCAAGAAGAAAGAAGCTTGCTAGCTTCAATAGTGATTTGAGAAAAAGAGTGAGAAATCCAATTCTAAAGTGAACCCACTTCCTATTTCTTCATCCTCTACCACTTGCCATGTAGTATAGGGTGTTTTTTTCACAAGTTTCATGACTTGGTATAGTTGGAGCTTGATCTTGAGTTGCCTTGACGTAGATCATCTTCGGCATCAAAGTCGACGACCTAGCCCGCCCATTTCTCCGATGAAACCACCGCAAGAGTCTAGGATTCCGATGGGTACAGCGGAGGGACGTCAACACGGAGCTATGGAGGTGGAGGACCGGATCTACAAAGGTTGTATTTTCCGTTTACTCTTAGTTAAGTTGTTAACATATTTTGTTATCGCCTAATCTCTAGTTAACGATCTAGTTAGGGTTTCTCAGCACCGGAAAAATTTGAAATTGGCAGGATTAATGCCTTGTGGAACCTCTTGAGTGTGCCTAGGAACCCTACAGTGGTACCAGAGCCTAGCTAGAGCCTTAGGCGATGCGTAGACGGAATTAGAAGTCCGATCGAACCGAAACCCTAATGCAAATTCCTTCTCTGTACATTTTTTGAAATCGGGGATTTTGGAGAATTAAAAATATACAGAAAAATCAGCAGGCGTTTATAAGAATTTCTGTGAAGCACGTGCGCCTGATTCAATCAAAGCGCGGCGGAACCGCGGCATTAGCATGGCTAATGCGGCGGTTCCGTGGCCACTTAGTCACTTCTTCCATTGATTTTGCACAGTAATTCCTATATTTTGGTGCTGTATTTTCTGGGAATTTTTAAATCTTACTCAAGAGTTGTGTTTTCTGGGATGTATTGGGAGTTCGGAGATTCGATCGGATTGTCTATTTTTGTCTATGTGTTTTTCTGGATAACTTTAGAATATGTTAAAAAGTTCGACCGGATAAAAATACCCACTTTTTCCCCTGCCGGGAAATTTTCAATTGTTGGATTTTTCCATAGTTTAAAGGCGTTCTAAGTAGTGCAAGTAACGCGATGGTCCCTCTAGAAGACAACAAACCATAATTCGATTATGTGACTGTCTTGAACTGCCCTTTGAACCTTAGGGTTTGGGGCAGTACGGCGTGCCACATGTGAGGCGTTGGCTTGACCCTTCTACGGCTGGACCGTTGGTACTGAGGCACGAAGTGAATGTTTTTAAACGTATTTCATGTGTTGAGCTGTTTCGGGAAAACTAGGGTGTTTGATTGTTCGATCGGAAAGTTTAACACTTTCTATTTATCCGGAATGTGATACAATATTTGGAATCCACAAGTAGTTATGAGATAACTGAATGAATGTTATAAACATAGAAGTTTAGTCTCACTTGATCGGTTGCCACGGAATTTTGATGTGATCAAAAGTCCGTCGCAATCACATAGCGTACGCGGATAATCGACGAGTAAACTTAGTAGACAGCCTCACCCCATAGCCCCGACCAAGTGACTGTAGGAGAACCCCGTCGCCGAAAGCATCCGTTCGGGTGCTCGCGGCAGCGGTGTTCCGCCTTGGTGCACTTCGTCAACGGCGTCGGGGGTGCGGCCGCCTACTAAAGTTTGCGATGAGCATTCGATCAGGATGTCGGGAATCTTGTTGAATTGCCTAACTTGATATTGAAAAGAGTTTTCGATAATGAGACTAAAATGCGGGGTTTATAATTGTTAGGCATGCGATGTCTAAGTATTTCATTTGATTAGGCATGCGATGTCTAAAGAGTTTGTGGATTCCAACTGTTGTAGATTTACACATTTTTTTCTGTGACCGTAAGTGTAATATGTGATATCGCTGGTTTCGTTGCTATATGTCAACGACAATTGGGATACGCATGTTTACTTACGTTGATGACATGTGATGTTATGTGTTGCTGGATATGTTATATTGGATTTTCGTGTTTGAATAGCCGAGGGGTTTTATGTGAGATGAGTGTTTTTCATTTTCGTTCATGTAAAAACTTGTATGTAATATTCTTTTATTGGGGCACTTCCAGGCTGCGGAAGATGTCACCGTTTGTATATTATTTACTTTTCCGCACTAGGATAGACCCAAGGAGGGGAGCATAAGTAACCTGGTTCTAGGGTCCAGTGGGAGACCATCTCGAGCAGTCGAGTCCGGGTCTCCTAACCCTAGAATTAGTAGGGTTGCTTGCCGCTCTTGTAGGGGTCTAGGGGTATGGGTTTGGCTATTCATCACGACCGTGGAATCCGTGTCTTATACTGGCTCGTATTAAAAACACGGACGTCCTAGTATATCCAATATTTCATATGATATTTTCTGCTGCGTTATCTTTGATGTGATCATGTGATATGTTCTGTGATAAATACTGTATATAGTATATATGATATATTATATAGACGTTGCTTATGTTTTACACCCGCGCTATCCCTGCCTCGTTCTGGCGTTGGTTAACTAACCTAACGGTGTAGACGGGACATCGAGGCGAATGCGGATGGCATAAGCGTACGTTATATTTATCTGTGATGTTTAGGTGCTTAAATGATGGGACTTCCTTAATGTGATTAATGAAAGAAAAGAAACCTAAGATGTTGTGGAATCGAATTTCAAAAATAAAACAGGTAGCTACAGTTCTTGCTTTGCACAGCGGTATATATGATATATCCAGCACCTTATTCGATAAGGAAAGGACCGAGATCCCATCACCGGGAGTGACTCCTTTAGCAATAACTGGCAGATGCTACAACCCTCGGTTTGTCTTTTGATTGCTCCTATAGTTCTTGCTTTGCACAGCGGTATATATGATATATCCTGCACGTCATTCGACGAGGAAAGGGCCGACGATCCCTTCCCCGGGAGTGACCCCTTTAGCAAAACTAGAAAAGCCATAAAAACACTCCATTTTAAATTCATTCGATCCTACAACGATATCAAGTTCCTTACGCAATAGGTTTTCAGAAAAACCTGTCGTAGCCCTCCATCATTTCAGATAAGTACTAGTTAGTATTCGTGCTACGTTTGTTGACTATATTAAGGCGTAGTGTGTGGTAGCTAATTAGTGCTTATCTGTATAAGCATAGGATGCGATTGGATTAGGGTAGTCGTGCGACTTTGTTGACTATGTTATGGGTCGCGCGGGTGGGTTTAATTCAATCGGGAAATGACGGGTTGAACTTGACTAGCACTTATGATTTGTTGACTATGTTAAGCTCATATAGCTGCTAGGGGCAAAATTATCGGGAATTTCAAGTGTTGAAATTTGCAATGAGATTGCATACCTTCTATGAGATAGCTGGATCCTGATACCCGCTCCGAGTAATTGTTACTCCTGGGAGAGTTTTACACATTACAATTAGCCGATCAAGTAGGTGTCTAGAAAGGTGTTAACGAGGTTACGCCTCTGGGAAAATGAGGTTTACATTAATTAGGTTCGTGCGAAAGCACGGGGGACCTCCCTCAAAGTACCGACACTGGCCTGGCTGAAAGATTGGCGAACTTGTAGTGTGTAATTAATCCCGGCTAGTCTTTCCTTTTAGGGTTTGAAGGAAGATTTGATAAAAACAGTGGGAGCCATCCTGATTAGATAAAACAATAACCAATCTATTCTTGCAAGAGCGCACGCTGATTGTTTTCTTCTCTCTGTCTCTCCTGGTAGCGACCATATCACGCCTTAATCAAGATAATAAAATGGATATATTGACCGAACCCACTTGTTATACTGAGCTGGGGAACGTTGGTCCCGCTCCAACTAATAAATGTTATAAGACAAAGCAGGAAATTGGAGATTACCAGAATTCCCGTGCCGCCCAAACGAAGAAAGTGCATACCGATTCATCATCTTCGGGTGTGTTCGTTATAAAGAACTGTTTCTCTGTATCCTCTACATCCTGGGTATTTGATACCGGATCAGGATCCCAGATATGTAATCTGTTACATAGGGCTACAGTTAGGTAGAAAACTGAGAACGGGTGATAAGTTTCATGAGACAGAAAACGGGGCAAGTGTTGCAGCCAGGTCTGTTGGTCACTGTCACCCTGTATTATCAGTACATTGATTCTGAACAAATGCTATTAGATACCGAACCTGATATACAAAATCATATCTGTCTCTTTATTAGTAAAGAAACGATAAAATTTTGTATTGTTGGATAATGTTTTGAACATTACCTATATCAAAAGTTGATCGGTTCAGGCACGTTATCTAAAAGCATTGATGTTCTAAATCAAACTATAGTTCTTAGTATACGGAACACACACAAGAGGAAGAGTTCAGAAATGAACGGATCCTTCTTGAGGTATTGTAGATTAGGTCATATCAGTGCGACCCGACTAGCTAAGTTGCACAAAGATGCATATTTAAATCTGTTTGAATTTACATATTGTGAAAACTTGCGGGTCATGTCACAAAGATAAGATGACCACAGCTCTGTTTATTGGAAGCAGAGAAAGAGTTAGTGAACTCTTGGGATGATACATGTTGATATATGTAGGTCCCCTGTCTACACATGCCAAGACCGGTTCTCTGTACTTCATTAAATTCTCTGATGATCTTTCGATATTCAGACCTATGTTCCTGTCGAAACACATGTCCGAAACTTTTGAGGTATTCACAGAATATAAGTTAGAAGTAGGGAACCAAAATACGGGTATAAGTATTATGTCCTATGATGAGATCAGGGAGGAGAATACTTGTGCACGGAATTCCTGGACCATTCTAAAGGAGAATGAGATTCTCTCTCAGCATTACTCCTCCGAATACACCACAGCACAACGTTGTATCGGGGCGGAGCAATCACACCCTATATGATATGGTGCGCTCTATGATGAGTACTACTGAGTTTCCTATTTCCTTTTGGGAGTTATGCACTTATGAAGTTGCATACCTATTGAATAGGGTTCTGATTAAATCAGTTGCCTACCACTTCATATGTGATATGGAAAGGGAAGAGCCCATATCTTAAGTTAGTTAAGATTTGGGGTTGTCCGGCCTATGTCTAAAAGCAAAATCCGGACATGCTCGAGGCAAGGTCTGTTATGTAGAACTGGAAATGTTCCAGCTATACAAACTGCAGCTGATGATTTTGTAGAACCGAAGGTTTCAATAGTAACCAACGAACCTCAGCCTCTCCGCCGATCTATTAGGGTTCCTCACCCACCTGAGAGTTACTTTGGTTTCTCTGTGACAGTGGGAGCGAGGATTGCATCATGAGATGATGACCCAACTAGTTTCGAGCTGGCCATCAGGAGTGAGACTCTGTAAGAATGGCTGGATGTTTATCGATCTGAGATGGAATCCATGTACACCAACAAAGTATGGACTTTGGTTGCTATATCTGAAGGGTTAAATCCCCATCAGGAGCAAGTATATCTTGAGAAGATTACTTGGTGTACATGGAAAAGTTGAGACTTTCAAAGCTAGACTTGTTAAAAGTTTTCGTCATCGAACAGGCGTGGATAATGATGAAACCATTTTCCAGTGGCTATGCTTAAGTCCATCCAGATCCTACTTGCCACGGCTACATACCATGACTACGATATCTGGCGGTTGGGTGCCATGACTGCTTTACTAAATGATGTTTTAGAAGAGAACTTCTATAAGTACACAGCCAGAGGGCTTCGTAAATAGTGGGAGCAGCGGAAACGTGTGAAAGATATTTTATGTGATGAAGCAGGCATCGCGGAGTTGGAACATATGTTTTGATGAGTTAGTCAAACAGTTTGACATCATCCAAATGGTAGATGAACCTTGTATATACAAAAAGGTAGTAGGGAGTATGGTAGTGATCCTCGTAGAGTACGTGGATGACATACTCCTGATAGGGAAGGAGTTTCCTATGCTACGCTCGGTCAATCTCCGTTTATCACAATGATTCTCCATATAGGATCAAAGTGATACCTACTAAATCCTGGGTTTTGGATCTATGAGATAGATCTAATTCGATATTAGGATACTCACTAGTTGTAGTGAGATGGTATCAATTGGTCCTGGGAAGAATCACTGGAAGGGTTCCAGGGTGATAAGGACGACTGAAAGTCAGTCACATACATTGTCTTTACCCTCAGTAAAGGGACGGTATGTTGGAAGAGTTCCAAGCTAGATACCGTGGCGTACTAGACGATAAAGGCTGGATACATCGCTACTTAAGATGCTACCAAGGAGGCAATTTGGATGTATATTTGTTCATGAGATGAACTTAGTTCCTCCCATTGTGTGACAATGGAGTTGTGGCTTATGCCAAGGAACGTCCGTCCCATCAGTGATCCAGACATATTCTAAGGCAGTATCACCTGATCATGGAGATGATTGATCTCCAGGGGATCAAGGTTAGGCGAGTAGACTCAGAGGACAACATGGCGGATCCACTCACGAAAGGCCATTTCCCAGAGAGAGACTTTTATGGGATGGTTGAGTATGAGATACTGCAACCACTGCTAATAGATGGCCCTAGTGCAAGTGGGAGATTGTTAGTTATATGTATGCCCTAGAGGCCATTACTATACATAGGATGTATATTGTAGTGGATGCTTGGAAATATATAGGGATGACTTTCTTGCTCGATATGACAGTATGCTATCTGGTTACTCTTTACCTTGACATGTACACTGATTGTCTCTCTGTTACATGTTGGTAAAGCCCTTAGGATGTGTAGTTGACTACCTGGACTATGATGCAGATCATACTAGTAGGGACATGGTAGTCCATAAGTACATCCTTCAAGGTCCCTAGTCGTGGGTGTATCGAGACGGGTCATCGATACACCAGAGTAGACTAGCGTATACCTTCTCGACCCATACAGATGGGCGATGGATGATCCCATATCCATTGGTGTTTGACATCAGAGAGAATATAAGAGTGCTCAGTGGAGACTGGGTACACTGGACGGACTCGCCGAGAACTCCCAGATGGTATTATACCTTACGTCAGATGGCAGTTCTCTGGTGACACTGGTACAGAGTAGTCTGTTGACCCGAGATCGTCATAGAGTCTTGTGTGATTCCCACTGTGCTTTGATTTCCACCTTACCACGTCCAAGAGGGCGTGCAAAACGGTGGCTTTTGGGTACAGTCCCGAATCGCATGGAGGCAATGAGCGATAGGACAGGATTCGTCTCTCCCGGTATAGGGAGTAGATGTTGCGCTGTGTTCGATTGGCTATAACCGGAATTCCCTGGCCAGGGTTGCTGAGATTTACTGGTAAGTGTTACCAGTAGTTTCTCGAACTGTTATAGACCTCATATCGACACGACTTATCGAGTTATCGGGGTCTGACGTTTACCACCCCTAGACGAGATATGCGACATATCAGACGAACAGACCGGACTGTACGGTAAGTGTTACTGGTTGGATTCACAGGAGTGTGAGCGGGCTTGCTCGTCGATCTTCTGATCGCTCAATACCCGGATGGCCGTTACGTTTAGCAGACCACTTGCGGCTTGTGGGTGTTTGATATGATCATCACCTGCTGCCGGCGTATTGACGAGTCTTTAGAGTCCTACACAGAGGTTTCCTGGCTCAAGAGAAACGAAATAGGAGCGCATACGAGATATGTGCGGGACCGAGGATAATGCGTGTATGTGATACCGTATTCTATTCTCGCGATGAATGTATTGAATGGATGTATGCGATATAACCTAGTTATCGAATCGAAGATTGATTCGATAGGTCGATACATTGGGTATTAGTCGGTCATATGCGATATGACCTGATCGTTAAATCAAGTGTTGATTTAATGATTTAATGTATAATTATATATTTGATATATTACTTTGCATTAACTAGTATTGGTTCACTCAAGATTAATTTTCTCACTTGATGTGCACATTGTATATGTGATATATTTTTTGTGCACTTGTTTGTATCATGTTTGATGATACATGCAAACTTGGGTGTGTATGATTAAACTATAGTTATGTTAATGGTTAGGGTTTTGATTTACTTATCTATTTATTTTTATTTATTCATTTATTTTGGAAAGAAATGAAATGGTTGCTTCTTTTGTCTTTTGTTGAAACTTCATGAAGCTTTGAAGCTTTGACCATTTTGTTTCTTAGCCTTAACCTAACCATTAAACCTAACCCTAGTTTATTCTCTACACTTAACCATGGTTGCTATATGATAAGAATCACTTTATTTTCTATTTTCAATAATACTTATCATATTCTTCTTCTTCTTCTTCAAGAAGAAAGAAGCTTGCTAGCTTCAATGGTGATTTGAGAAAAAGAGTGAGAAATCCAATTCTAAAGTGAACCCACTTTCTATTTCTTCATTCTCTACCACTTGCCATGTAGTATAGGCTGTTTTCTTCACAAGTTTCTGTTAGTTGTATATATGCCCTAGAGGCCAGTATTGTACAGATGTTGTATATTATATTGGATGCTTGGACATATATAGAGATGACTTTCTTGCTCGATATGATAGTATGCTATCTGGTTACTCTTTATCTTAACATGTACACTAGTCTCTTTAAACTGTCTTATTGTTACATGTTGGTAAAGCCCTTAGGATGTGTACTTGACTGCCTGGACTATGATGCAGATCATACTAGTGGGGACATGGTAGTCCATAAGTACATCCTTCAAGGTCCCTAGTCGTGGGTGTATCGAGACGGTGCATCGATATACCAGTGTAGACTAGCGTATACGCTTCTCGACCCATGAGATGGGCGATGGATGATCCCATATCCGTTGGTGTTTGACATCAGAGATGGTATGCGGGTGCTCAGTGGAGACTGGGTACACTGGACGGACTCGCCGAGAACTCCCAGATGGTATTATACCTCACGTCAGATGGCAGTTCTCAAGGGACACTTGTGCAGGTTAGTCTGTAGACCCGAGATCGTCATAGAGTCTTATGTGATTCCCACTGTGCTTTGATCTCCACCTTACCACGTCCATGAGGGCGAGCAAAACGGTGGTCTTTGGGTACAGTCCCGAGTCACATGGAGGCAATGAGCGATAGGAGGGGTTTCGTCTCTCCCAGTATTGGGGGTTGATGTTGCGCTGTGCTCGATTGGCCGTAACAGGGAAGTCCCTGGCCAGGGATGATCAGAGATTTGCTGGTAAGTGTTACCAGTAGTTTCTCGACCCGTTATGAGCCTCACATCGGCACGACTTATCGGTTATTGGGGTCTGACGTTTACCACCCCTAGACTTGATATGCGACACATCAGACGAATAGACCGGACTGTACGGTAAGTGTTACTGGTTGGATTCACAGGAGTGTGAGCGGGCTAGCTCGTCGATCTTCTGATCGCTCAATACCCGGATGGCCGTTACGTTTAGCAGACCGCTTGCGGCTTGTGGGTGCTTGATATGATCATCATCTGCTACCGGCGTATTGACGAGTCTTTAGAGTCCTACACAAAGGTTTCCTGGCTCAAGCGAAACGAAATAGGAGCGCATATGAGATATGTGAAGGACCGAGAATAATGCGTGTATGTGATACCGCATTTCATTCTCGCGATATATGTTTCGATTGGTTATATTCGATATGACCTAGTTATCGAATCATTGATTCGATAAATCGATACACTGCGTTCTAGTCGGTTATGTGCGACATGACCGGATCATTGAATCAAATGTTGATTTAATGATTTAATGTATAATTATATATTTGATATATTACTTTGCATTAGCTAGTATTGGTTCACATTATATGGATTTTCTCACTCGATGTGCAAGAAGTATATATGATATACTTTTGTGCACTACTTTGTGTCATGTTTGATGATACATGTAGGTTGGTGTTGTGTTAAGACTTAAACCATGGTTATGATAATAGTTAGGGTTTTTATTTATTTACTTATTTATTTATCTATTCTTTTTGATAAATAAATATATATGATAACAAAATGGTTTCTTTCATGAAGCTTGATGAAGCTTCATTAAGCTTTGACTAAAGTGACTATTTTGTCATCATCCTTAACCCTAACCATTCTCATTTGACCATGGTTTATTCTCTACACTTAACCTAGGTTAGAAGATGATAAGTGTTGATTTTATTATTCTTTTTTCACAAGACTTATCATATTCTATCTACTTCTTCTTCTTCATCTTCAAGAAAGAAACTATGATGCCATCAATGGCAACTTGAGATCCAAAGTGAGAAATCCAATTCTAAAGTGAACCCACCTCCTATTTCTTCACCCTCTACCTCTTGCCAAGTTGTTTTGGGTGTTTTCTTTACAAGTTTCACAACTTTGTGAAGTCGGAGATTGCACTTGTGATGCCTCGACGTAGATCGTCTTTGACACGAAGCCGACGACCTAGCTCGCCAGTTTCTCCGATGAAGCCGACGATTGAGTTCGGGATTCATGATGGACAGCGAGAGGACACCCACGTGGAGCTAAGGAAGTGGAAAACCGGATCTACAAAGGTTGTAGCATCTTACTTTTAGTTAAGTAGTTAACTAGTTTACAGTTTCGCCTAGAAATCTAGCCGACGATCCGTATTCGGGTTTCTCGGCACCCATAAAATTTTAAATTGGCATGATCGATGCCTTGTGAGACCTCTATAGTGTGCCTAGGAAACCTACAGTGGTATCAGAGCCTAGCTAGAGCCTTAGGCGAAGTCTAGACGCAATTTGAAGCCCGAACGAACCCGAAACCCTAAACCAAACATGCTCTCTGGACTTTTTTCAAAATCTGGAGTTTTTCGATATTAAAAATATGCAGAAAAATCAGCAGGAAATTCTAAGGTTTACTGTGAAATTCGTGAGCCTAATTCCACTTTATCACCGCGGTTCCGCGGCATGAGCAAGGCTCATGCGGCGGTTCCGCGGTCGTACGGCCACATTATGTAAAGTTTTTTGCACAATAACTCTTAGTTTCCAGTGGTGATTTTCCTGGGAATTTTTAATGTTTTTTCTAGAGTTTTAATTTTAAGGGTTGTTTTGGGGATTCGGTATTTCGATCGGATTATCAAATTTCGTCTTTTGTGTATTTCCGGATAATTTTTAGAATATGTTAAAAAGTTCGACCGGATATAAATACCCAATTTTTCCCCTGTCGGGAGATTTCCAAGTGTTGGATTTTTCCGTAGTTTAACGACGTTCTAAGTAGTGCAAGTAACGCGATGGACCCTCTAGAAGACAACAAACCTTAACTCGATTATGTGACCGTCTTGAACTGCCCTTTGAACCTGCGGGTTTGGGGCAGTACGGTGTGCCACATGTGAGGCGTTGGCTTGACCCTTCTACGGCTGGACCGTTGGTACTGAGGCACGAACTGAATGCTCTTAGACTTATTTCATGTGTTGAGCTGTATCGAAAAACTTGGGTATTCGACTGTTCGATCGGAAAGTTTAACATTTTCTGTTTATCTGGAATGTGATACAATAATTGGAATTCACAAACAGTTATGAGATAACTGAATGAATGTTATAAATCTAGCGGTTTAGTTTCACTTTATATTGAAAAGTGTTTTCGATAATGAGACTAAAATGCGGGGTTTATAACTGTTAGGCATGAGATGTCTAAGTATTTCATTTGATTAGGCATGTGATGTCTAAAGAAGTTGCGGATTCCAATTGTTGTAGTTTTACACTTTTTTTTCTGTGACCGTAAGTGTAATATGTGAATCCCCGGTATCGTTGCTATATGTCAACGACAATTGGGATGCGCATATTTACTTACGTTGATGACATGTGATGTTATGTGTTGCTGGATATGTTATATTGGATTGTCGTGTTTGAATAGCCGTGGGTTTTTATGTGAGATGAGTGTTTTTCATTTTCATTCATGTAAAAACTTGTATGTAATATTCTTTTATTTGGGGCACTTCCAGGTAGCGGAAGCTGTCACCCTTTGTATATTATTTACTTTTCCGCATTAGGATAGATCCAAGGAGGGGAGCACAAGTAACCGGGTTCTGGGGTCCAATGGGAGACCAACTCGAGGAGTCGAGTCCGGGTCTCCTAACCCTAGAATTGGCAGGGTTGCTTGCCGCTTTCGTAGGGGTCTAGGGGTGTGGGATTGGCTATTCATCACGACCGTGGAATCCGTGTTTTATACTGGCTCGTATTGAAAACACGGACGTCCTAGTATATCCAATGTTTCATATGTTTCTTCTGCTGCGTTATCTGTGATGTGATCATATGATGTTCTTTGATAGATACTATATATAGTATATATGATATATTATATAGACGTTACTTATGTTTTGCACCCGCACTAGCCCTGCCCTGCTCTGTCGTTAGTTACCTAACCTAACGGTGCACGAGGGGACATCGAGGCAAATGCGGATGGCATAAGTGTACGTCGTATTTATCTGTGATGTTTAGGTATTTAAATGATGGGACTTCATTAATGTGATTAATGAAAGTTAAGAAACCTAAGATGTTGTGGAATCGAATTTTAAAATAAAACACGTAGCTACAGTTCTTGCTTTGCACAGCGATATATATGATATATCCCGCACCTTATTCGATGAGGAAAGGACCGAGATCCCTTCACCGGGAGTGACTCCTTTAGCAATAACTGGCAGATGCTACACACTCGGTTTGCTTTTGATAGCTTCTATAGTTTCTGCTTTGCACAGTGATATATATGATATATCCCGCACCTCATTCGACGAGGAAAGGGCCGACGATCCCTTCACCGGGAGTGACCCCTTTAGCAAAACTAGAAAAGCCTCAAAATCATTCCATTTTAAAACTTCATTTGATTCTACAACGATATCAAGTTCATTACGCAATAGGTTTTCAAAAAAACCTGTCGTAGCCCTCCGTCATTTCAGATAAGAACTGTTAAGTATTCGTGCTGCGTTTGTTGGCCTTTGTCAAGGCGTAGTGTGCGGTAGCTGAATAGTGATTATCTCCTTATGCATATGATGCAGATTGTTTCAGGGTAGTCGTACGACCTTGTTGGCCTTTGTCAAGGGCCGTGCGGGTGGGTTTGATTCAATCAAGAAATGACGGGTTGAACTTGACTAGCATGCTATGATTTGTTGGCCTTTGTCAAGGTCATAGGACGCTAGGGGTAAAATATTATCGGGAATTTCAAGTGTTGAAATTTGCAATGAGATTGCATACCTTCTATGAGATAGTTGGATCCCGATACCCACTGCGAGTAAGAGTTACTCCTGGGAGAGTTTTACACATTGCAATTAGCCGATCAAGTAGGTGTCTAGAAAGGTGTCAACGGGGTTACGCCTCTGGGAAAACGAGGTTTACATTAATTAGGTTCGTGCGAAAGCACGGGGGACCTCCCTCAAAGTACCGACACTGGCCTGGCTGAAAGATTGGCGAACTTGTAGTGTGTAATTAATCCCGGCTAGTCTTTCCTTTTAGGGTTTGAAGGAAGATTTGATAAAAAGCAGTGGGAGCCATCCTGATTAGATAAGATAATAACCAATCTGATCTTGCACGAGCATACGCTAAAGTATTTTCTTCTCTCTCTCTCCAGGTAGCGACCATTACATGCCCTAATGAAGATAATAATATGGATGTATTGACCGAACCCGCATGTTATTCTGTGCTGGGGAACGTTGGTTCCGTTCTTTCTTATAAGAGTTATAGGAATGAACAGGATATAGGGGAATGCCAGGATTCCCATGCCACCCGAATGAAGAAAGTACATGTTGATGCATTTTCTTCGGGTGTATTCGTTACTGAGAACTGTTTCTCCATTTGCTCTACGTCCTGGGTATTAGATACCGGGTCAGGATCCCATATATGTAATCAGTTACATGGGCTCAGGAAAGGTAGAGAACTTGGAGAAGGTGATAAAGACATTAGAGTTGGAAATGGTGCAATTGTTGCAGCTAAGACTGTCGGGGAATATCACCTTGTATTACCAACTGGTAATACATTGGTTCTGAACGAATGCTATTACATGCCGAACCTGATATGCAACATTATATCGGTTTCTTTATTAAGTAAAGAGGGATATAATTTTGTATTACAGGATAATGTTATGAACATTTTCCATAACCAAAAGTTGGTTGGATCAGGCACGTTGTGCAATGGCATTTATGTTCTAAATCAATCAACAGTTCTGAACATAACAAACACACACAAGAGGAAGAGTTCTGAACTGAACGAATCCTTCTTGTGGCATTGTAGACTGGGTCACATCAATGCGACACGACTAGCTAAGTTACATAAAGATGGATATTTAAATCCGTTTGAATTTTCATCTTATGACACTTTCCAGTCATGTCTCAAAGGCAAGATGACCAAAACTCCGTTTACGGGACACGGAGAAAGAGTTACCGAACTCTTGGGACTGATACATACTGATGTATGCGGTCCCATGTCTACACATGCCAGGGATGGTTCTTCATACTTCATTACATTCACTGACGATCTCTCTAGGTTTGGGTATGTGTTCCTGATGAAACACAAATCAGAAGCTTTTGAGAAATTTAGGGAATATAAACAAGAAGTTGAGAACCAAACCTGAAAAAGTATTAAAATCCTACGATCTGATCGAGGAGGAGAATACTTAAGCAATGAATTCCTGGACTTCCTAAAAGAGAATGGGATTCTCTCTCAGCTTACTCCTCCTTATACACCACAGCACAACGGTGTATCGGAGCGGAGAAATTGCACCCTATTAGATATGGTGCGCTCTATGATGAGTACAGCTGAGTTACCTATTTCCTTCTGGGTTATGCGCTGGAGACAGCAGCATACCTATTGAATCAAGTTCTATCTAAATCTGTACCTACCACACCATATGAGATATGGAGTGGGAAGGGACCATGTCTTAAACGAGTTAAGATATGTGGTTGCCCGGCCTATGTCAAAAGGCAAAATCCGGACAAACTCGAGGCACGGTCAGTTCTATGTAAGTTTGTGGGATATCCCAAACATTCACATGGATATCTTTTCTACCATACAGAGGAACAAAAAGTGTTTGTTTCTCGACATGCCACCTTTTTAGAAAAGGAATTTCTTGCAAAAGAAATTAGTGGGGATATGGTAGAACTGGAAGAAATTCCGGCTACACAAACTCAAACTGAAGATTTAGTGGAACCAGAGGATTCAGTAGTACCCGACGAACCCCAGCCTCTCCGCCGATCTAGTAGGGTTCCTCGCCAACCTGAGAGATACTACGGTTTTCTCATGGACGGTGGGAGCGAGGATTGCATCATGGAGGATGATGACCCAACTAGCTTCGAGCAGGCCATCACGAGTGGGGACTCAGTGAAATGGCTGGATGCTATGCGGTCCGAGATGGAATCCATGTACACCAACAAATTATGGACTTTGGAAGTTGCTCCTGAAGGGGTAAAACCCATTGGGAGCAAGTGGATCTTCAAGAAGAAACTTGGTGTAGATGGGAAAGTGGAG
Organism: Agapanthus africanus; assembly: GCA_030015575.1. Taxonomy (NCBI): domain Eukaryota; kingdom Viridiplantae; phylum Streptophyta; class Magnoliopsida; order Asparagales; family Amaryllidaceae; genus Agapanthus; species Agapanthus africanus. The sequence continues at coordinate 407,563,410 of CM057340.1, forward strand.
ACTTTCAAAGCTAGACTTGTAGCAAAGGGTTTTCGTCAAAGACCAGGTGTGGACTATGACGAGACCTTTTCTCCAGTGGCTATGCTTAAATCCATCCGGATCATGCTTGCCATCGCTGCATATCATGATTACGAAATCTGGCAAATGGATGTTAAGACCGCCTTTCTAAATGGTAATTTAGAAGAGTGCGTGTACATGACTCAGCCAGAGGGCTTCGTAGATAGTGGGAGCAGCGGGAAGGTATGCAAGCTGCTTAAATCCGTTTATGGATTAAAGAAAGCATCGCGTAGTTGGAACATCTGCTTTGACGTCGTTATCAAAGAGTTTGATTTCGTCAAAAACCCAGATGAACCTTGTATCTACAAGAAGGTGGCAGAGAGTAAGGTTGTCTTCCTCGTATTGTACGTGGACGACATACTCTTGATAGGAAATGATATTCCTATGCTGCAATCGGTCAAGCTCTTCTTATCACAAAGATTCTCAATGAAAGATCTTGGTGATGCCTCCTGCATATTGGGAATTAGGATCTATAGAGATAGATCCAAAAGGATTTTGGGATTGTCCCAATCCAGGTACATTGACACCATACTAAAGAGGTTTAGTATGGAAGAGTCCAAGCGTGGGAACATGCCTACGATCTCTGGAGTCACTCTCTCCAAAGAGATGTCTCCCAAGACTGATTTGGAAAGAGCTCGCATGCAAGGGATACCCTATGCTTCGGCAGTAGGCTCTATCATGTATGCGATGCTATGTACCAGACCCGATGTAGCATACTCACTAAGTGTAGTGAGCAGGTATCAAGCTGATCCTGGAGAGAGTCACTGGACAGCTGTGAAGAGCATTCTCAAGTACTTACGAAGGACTAGAGATATGTTCTCGGTGTATGGTAACGGAGAGCTCCAAGTGGAGTCCTTTACCGATTCGAGCTTCCAGAGTGATAAGGACGACTCTAAGTCGCAGTCGGGCTTTGTCTTTACCCTTTACGGAGGGGCGGTTAGCTGGAAGAGTTCCAAGCAGGAAACCGTGGCAGACTCGACGATGGAGGCTGAATACATCGCTGCCAACGATGCTGCCAAAGAGGCTATCTGGATCAAGAAGTTCATTACTGAACTTGGAGTGGTTCCATCCATTGAGCGTCCAATACCTGTGTATTGCGATAACAATAGAGCGGTGGCTTTGGCCAAGGAACCCAGGTCCCATCAGCGATCCAGGCATATTCTGAGGCGGTATCACCTGATCCGGGAGATAGTTGATCGCCGGGAGATCGAGGTCAGGAGGTTTGACACGAAGAACAACACGGCGGATCCACTCACGAAGGCCATTCCCCAGATACAGTTTGAGAGACTCTTCGGGATGCTCGGTATGCGATACTACAGCAGCTGGCCCTAGTGCAAGTGGGAGATTGTTAGTTGTATGTATGCCCTAGAGGCCAGTATTGTAAAGATGTTGTATATTATATTGGATGCTTGGACATATATAGAGATGACTTTCTTGCTCGATATGATAGTATGCTATCTGGTTACTCTTTATCTTAACATGTATACTAGTCTCTTTAAACTGTCTTATAGTTACATGTTGGTAAAGCCCTTAGGATGTGTACTTGACTGCCTGGACTATGATGCAGATCATACTAGTGGGGACATGGTAGTCCATAAGTACATCCTTCAAGGTCCCTAGTCATGGGTGTATCGAGACGGGGCATCGATATACCAGTGTAGACTAGCGTATACGCTTCTCGACCCATGAGATGGGCGATGGATGATCCCATATCCGTTGGTGTTTGACATCAGAGATGGTATGCGGGTGCTCAGTAGAGACTGGGTACACTGGACGGACTCGCCGAGAACTCCCAGATGGTATTATACCTCACATCATATGGCAGTTCTCAGGTGACACTTGTGCAGGTTAGTCTGTAGACCCGAGATCGTCATAGAGTCTTGTGTGATTCCCACTGCACTTTGATCTCCACCTTACCACGTCCATGAGGGCGTGCAAAACGGTGGTCTTTGGGTACAGTCCCGAGTCACATGGAGGCAATGAGCGATAGGAGGGGTTTCGTCTCTCCCGGTATTGGGGGTTGATGTTGCGCTGTGCTCGATTGGCCGTAACAGGGAAGTCCCTGGCCAGGGCTGATCAGAGATTTGCTGGTAAGTGTTACCAGTAGTTTCTCGACCCGTTATGAGCCTCACATCAGCACGACTTATCGGTTATTGGGGTCTGACGTTTACCATCCCTAGACTTGATATGCGACACATCAGACGAACAGACCGGACTGTACGGTAAGTGTTACTGGTTGGATTCACAGGAGTGTGAGCGGGCTAGTTCGTCGATCTTCTGATCGCTCAATACCCGGATGGCCGTTACGTTTAGCAGACCGCTTGCGGCTTGTGGGTGCTTGATATGATCATCATCTGCTACCGGCGTATTGACGAGTCTTTAGAGTCCTACACAGAGGTTTCCTGGCTCAAGCGAAACGAAATAGGAGCGCATATGAGATATGTGCAGGACCGAGAATAATGCGTGTATGTGATACCGCATTTCATTCTCGCGATATATGTTTCGATTGGTTATATTCGATATGACCTAGTTATCGAATCATTGATTCGATAAATCGATACATTGCATTCTAGTCGGTTATGTGCGACATGACCGGATCATTGAATCAAATGTTGATTTAATGATTTAATGTATAATTATATATTTGATATATTACTTTGCATTAGCTAGTATTGGTTCACTTTATATGGATTTTCTCACTCGATGTGCAAGAAGTATATATGATATACTTTTGTGCACTACTTTGTGTCATGTTTGATGATACATGTAGTTTGGTGTTGTGTTAAGACTTAAACCATGGTTATGATAATAGTTAGGGTTTTTATTTATTTACTTATTTATTTATCTATTCTTTTTGATAAATAAATATATATGATAACAAAATGGTTTCTTTCATGAAGCTTGATGAAGCTTCATGAAGCTTTGACTAAAGTGACTATTTTGTCATCATCCTTAACCCTAACCATTCTCATTTGACAATGGTTTATTCTCTACACTTAACCTAGGTTAGAAGATGATAAGTGTTGATTTTATTATTCTTTTTTCACAAGACTTATCATATTCTTTCTACTTCTTCTTCTTCATCTTCAAGAAAGAAACTATGATGCCATCAATGGCAACTTGAGATCCAAAGTGAGAAATCCAATTCTAAAGTGAACCCACCTCCTATTTCTTCACCCTCTACCTCTTGCCAAGTTGTTTTGTGTGTTTTCTTCACAAGTTTCACAACTTTGTGAAGTCGGAGCTTGTACTTGTGATGCCTCGACGTAGATCGTCTTTGACACGAAGCCGACGACCTAGCTCGCCCGTTTCTCCGATGAAGCCGACGATTGAGTTCGGGATTCATGATGGACAGCGAGAGGACACCCACGTGGAGCTAAGAAAGTGGAAAACCGGATCTACAAAGGTTGTAGCATCTTACTTTTAGTTAAGTAGTTAACTAGTTTACCGTTTCGCCTAGAAATCTAGCCGACGATCCGTATTAGGGTTTCTCGGCACCAATAAAATTTTAAATTGGCATGATCGATGCCTTGTGAGACCTCTATAGTGTGCCTAGGAACCCTACAGTTTCATGACTTGGAGAAGTTGGAGCTTGATCTTGAGTTGCCTCGACGTAGATCATCTTCGGCATCGAAGTCGACGACCTAGCCTGCCCATTTCTCCGATGAAACCACCGCAAGAGTCTAGGATTCCGATGGGTACAGCGGAGAGACGTCAACACGGAGCTATGGAAGTGGAGGACCGGATCTACAAAGGTTGTATTTTCCGTTTACTCTTAGTTAAGTTGTTGACATATTTTGTTATCGCCTAATCTCTAGTTAACGATGTAGTTAGGGTTTCTCAGCACCGAAAAAATTTGAAATTGGCATGGTTAATGCCTTGTGGAACATCTTGAGTGTGCCTAGGAACCCTACAGTTACTGATTGGATTCACAGGAGAACGGACAGGCTAGCTTGTTGATCTTCTGATCGATCAATACCTGGTTGGCTGTTACGTTTAGCTGACCGCTTGCAGCTTGTGGGTGTTTGATATGATCATCACCTGCTACCGGCATATTGACGATTCTTTAGAGTTCTACACAGAGGTTTCTTGGCTCAGGAAAAACGGAGTAGAGGCACATATGTGATATGTACAGGACCGAGGATAATGCGATATGAGATACCGTATTATATTCTCACGATATTTAGATTTGAACCGGGACATCGAATCAAATGTTGATTCGATGAATTGGTACATGATATATTAGTCGGTTATATTCAATATAGCCGGATCGTCGGATCAAGTGTTGATTCGATAATTTAATGTATAATGATATATATGAAATATTGTATTACATTATCTAATATTGGCTCGCTTTATTATTTCATTTTCTCACTGGATTAATACATAGATATATATGCGATATATGTTAATTGTATTATCTTCTTTTGTTACAAATATATAATATATATGTTATATATATTATTGTGACATGATATGATTCATTTTGAAACATGTTTAAGGATGATAAAAAGGGATTAGGGTTAGCTCTTTCTTGCACTTTCCAGAAGGATTCTTTTTTGTCTTGGTTAAGATATTATGGTTGATCCTTATCCTTTACCTAACCAAACCCTAACTCTAGTTTATTCTCTACAAGTTTTAGCCTCTCATCCTTGACTATGGTTATATAATCAATCATATACTCTTGACTACTATTCATCATAAAAGGATCAATTCTTTTCATTCATCATCTTCTTCTCTCTTGAGTTTGAGAGAGAGCTCACTAGAAATTCCTTTTGTGATGATTTATTGTGAGAAAGTGAATTAAAAAGATAGCATAAATACTACTCCATCATTCTCATCTAATCTAGCCCATTAGATTATGGTGTTCATCTCTTTAGAGTGAGAAAGCTTGGGTTATAGCAACTTCGACGTAGATCATCGGAGAAGCGGAACACTTCAAGCTAGCATGGATCGTTCGAGTCGTGGAGCCTCTCTTGAGTCCGGGAGATCGTGGATTGCGGCGAAGGGACTTCTACTCAGAGCCTGTGAAGCGAAGGAGCGGACTACAAAGGTTGTAATCCCTCACACTTAGCTTTAAAGGTGTTATCTTGCATGCTTAACCCTAATAATCTAGAAAAGATCCCGTCTTTGGGTTGTTCGGCACATGTAAAATTTTATTCGGGCATGTTTGATGCTTTATGAACTTTCACAAGTGTGCCTAGGAACCCTACACATACGGCATATCACTCATTATGCAATCATTATCCATATAAATATATATACTTATCTCTCAGGTAAATTCCATGTCAAACTCGTATCAGGGGACCTACAAAGGTATCAACAATCACATCTCGACTCGAGTCTATATAACAACATATCATACTAAGTCATCAATAATCACATCGTATACTCGTTCATCACATTAAATAAACATCACACTTGTTCTCTTTTAATTCGTACCTATCATGATTCACTTATCATTTCATATTCTCATAAATCAATATGTTCTTTAGCATCAATTTCAATCATAATATCGTTTGTAAATCCTACAATCATGTCCGTCGCATATCATTATCAAGATACAATAATTAAACGATAATCCATATCAATGGTTACGGGGGTGCTATACGCCATCCACCCGACTTCCCCCGTTGATATAAATCTACTCACCTGCTAGACTCCTCGCTTAGCCGTAGTCGATGCGCTTCATCGTCACGAAATCCACGTGAAGGTACCTACAAAATCAACACGTATCGCAATACCATTAAAATCTAGTTCCGAAATCCAATACAGCATGCGGTGCGCTCTTAAGTTAGAACCTATAGCCTACGCATGCAAAACAATCAAACAACCCTTGTCGTTGACGTTCAAACATCCAACGACCAAAATACCATATCAAGTTGCAAAATGAATACTTCCCAATACCGGAAAATATAGCCAAAAGCATAACTATAGTCGCTATCCATGAATACCACCAAGCCTAAAATCCCAATCGTACCAATAACCCTATACTAGTAAACTGTAAAGTGGTTTAAGAAATTATACCGATCGATCTGTGTCCTTCGGTCTTTAGGTGTCATTCCACGCTCCTCGCGGCATCCCCGATCTCCGGTCTCCTCATCGAAGGGGAACTACGTCAATGAATCTTTATACGGGCTCCCGCTTCAAACTGAAGCAACTTGGACGTGATGTTTGCTAGCCGACATGTCCAAGATTGAAGTAGAGAGTGTAGAATACTTTTTCTCAAGGCACTCAAGGATTTGGGTGGAGGTAAATTGAAGTTGCCAAGTGAAGAAAATTTGTGAGCTTTAGAAAATTTGCTAATGTGGTAAAGAAATTGGGCTCGGCCAATATAAAGAGAATGTTCATAGGGGATTTGTAAATCAAGTGGTGTGTGTTTTTTTCATGAATTAATAATGCAAGAATTAAACCATCAAATAATCCCCTCACCCAAAAGAAGCAGCCACACACTCCCCTCACAAATTGGGCTAGGCCATTCCCACCAAAAAAGAGAAGGGCAAATGTTCACTGCGAAAAATGAATTTATGATGTGTGCTCTGGGGATTTTTACATGCTAAAAATTGAAGAGATGAGCTAATCAATTTTTGCAAGGAAAAATCAATTCCACAATCAAGTGGGGGGCCGGCCAATACCTTGTGTTCACTGTGAAATGGGAGGGTGACCATAACCTTTTCAAGTGGTGAGTGAAACCAATATCAACACAAATATCTTTTGCTCAAAACAAAACTAATAAAGCAAAACCATGACTCAGCATTTAAAGCCCATGCCTCATTTAAAAGCAATCCAAATGACTCACCCATTCCATGCCACCTCACACAAAGCCCACTGCCCCTTTAAAATTTGAAATGGCCATGACTAATATCACAAGAAAATATCCAAACAAAATATCTAAAAGAAAATATCTTAACACATCACAAAAGCCCTTTAAATGAAGGTGCATGAGTCACAAAATTTCCTTAAAAAAATTTCACTGCCTATTTTCGAAATATACACACTAAATTTCCATGCACACAAAACTCACACTTCATATTAATTATATTTATATCATTTTACGAAAACCCCAAATTCGCAAATCGGTAGTTTTGCAAAATATATTATTTTAATATTAAATTCCAAAAAATAATATTTTATATTTTCTGAAATGTTACAATCTTCCCCCCATAAAGAAATTCGGTCCCCGAATTTAAATTTAAATCCTCAAGTGCTAAACATTTCAAAAATCAGCTCAAATCAACGGGGCTCCGAAATCACGGAAGGTACAGAAATAACACAGCGCATCCTGTGCACCGGAAAAATGAGTACAAAAACTCAAAACCGAACTCCGTCAAGCGTCACGCAAATCATTGGACTTGCACACATATCATCAGAGTAACAATGGAGATACAGACCTCGAAATCCACTACCGAAATCCTTATGCAGTTGTAAAATACTATAATACGGTTATAGTACGCATCCTTGGAAAAGCTCTTAAAACTGAATAAAACATATGCAAAATCTTTTCTGAATTTCCGTGTGATGCGTAACTCACGGCACAAGTGACGCACGCTCATTTGTAAAGTAATAATATACTTTCATATACGTTTTGCTCAAAATATACGTTCCGCCCTTTTTTAAAATATCCCAAAAGGTTTTCTTTTGTAAACGCTCGTGTCATTCGCAGACACGTACGGAAATAGTGAGCCTACAACTCCCTTTTGAAAACCTCTTGATAAACTTTTTATGCATGCAAAATACTCAGGCACTGTGCTCCGATCAGTTATGTTCGGCTACTACAAAGTATAGGGCCTCATCATGAAAACGAAGGGCTCAAGAGCAAAATCATCCTCAAAAGGCGTGTCCAACCATCACGTGCGTCTGGTGCACACGGAAATCCAAATCCAATACAAGTGCCACAATATGCACAAAAGTAAGACTAAGTGCAATAGGTGTGCACGAAAGCATCTGTCCAATGCAACTGGCGTGCATGACAATAACAATTAGTGCATCAAAAGTGCCCGAATATCTCAATCCAGTGCAACTAACATGCACGAACGAAATTGAAATCAAGTGCATCCCACATGCACGAAAACGAACATCATGTACACACGAGTACGAAAACGCAAATCTGGTAAACGAATGCTCAAAGATATAAATGTAGGGTTGCTAGGCATGCGCACAAGGGTCTACGAGGCATCAACCATGCCCGATTAAAAAATTAGCCGTGCCGAACAACCCGAAGCCGGATATTTAAACTAGGGTTTAGGCGAAAATAAGCATGTTAAACACTTTAACACTAAGTGAGAGGGATTACAACCTTTGTAGATCCGGTCCTTCACTTCTAATGCTCCGTGTTGAAGTCCCTTCGCTGCAATCATCGTGTTCCGGACTCTCGAGAGGTTCCACGAAGAGAAAGATGCAGTCTTGCTTCCGATCTTCGATACAAAGATGATCTACCTTAAAGTTTCATTAACACAAGCTAACACTCATAATATGAAGTGAACACCCTCATCTAAATGGCAAGGATAGATGAGGATGATGAAGTAGGATTTTTTCTCTCATTTGTTTTCTTATTCTCACTTATTTTTCATCACAAAATCAAAGTAAGAAAGCTTTGCAAAAAGGGAAGAAGAAGAAGAATAGTGATCCCTTTCATTTGTGATGAATAATAAAAGGATAATTATGATGAATAATGCAACCATGGTTGAATAAATCATTATAGAGAATTAACCAAGGCTAGAGTTTGGGTTAGGTTAAGAATGAGTCATCACAAAATATCTTTCACAAAACAAAACTAAACCTTCTAGAATCACCTAGAAAGTATTAACCCAAATCAAACCCTAATCTTGTTTAATCTCTACTAAACTTGTTGCATTAGTTATCATATCATGTTACAATATTATATATCACATAGATAATACTTATTGTAACCAAATAAAATAATACAGTTAACATATATCGCATATATATCAATTTATTACCCGAGTGAGAAAAAGAATCTTTTAGTGAGCTAATATTAGTTAATGTAATTTAATATATCATATATATTATTATACATTAAATTATCGAATCAACACTTGATCCGACAATCCAGCTATATCGCACATAACCGACTAATATTTATCCGTACCGATTCATCGAATCAACACTTGATCCGATGACCCGACTGATATCATATATCGCGAGAATAGAATACGGTATCTCGTATCGCATTATCCTCGGTCCCGCACATATCACATATGTGCCCCGACTCCATTTCGCCTGAGCCAAGAAACCTCTGTGTAGGACTCTAAAGAATCGTCAATACGCCGGCAGTAGGTGATGATCATATCAAACACCCACAAACTGTAAGCGGTCAGCTAAACGTAATAGCCACCTAGGTATTGAGCGCTCAGAAGATCAACAAGCAAGCCTGTACATTCTCCTGTGAATCCAAGCAGTAACACTCCCGTACAGTCCGGTCACGTCGTCTGATATGTCGCATATCTCGCCTAGGGGTGGTAAACGTCAGACCCCAGTAGCTCGATAAGTCATGTCGATTTGAGGTCTATAACAGTTCGAGAAACTAACGATAACACTTACCAGTAAATCTCAGCAACCCTGGCCAGGGATTTCCGGTTATAGCCAATCGAATACAGCGCAACATCAACTCCCTATACCGGGAGGAACGAATCCCCTCCTATCACTCATTGCCTCCATGTGATTCGGGACTGTACCCAAAAGCCACCTTTTTGCACGCCCTCTTGGAAGTGGTATGATGGAAATCAAAGCATAGTGGGAATCACACAAGACTCTATGACGATCTCGGATCAACAGACTACTCTGTACCAGTGTCACCGGAGAACTGCCATCTGACGTGAGGTATAATACCATCTGGGAGTTCTCGGCAAGTCCGCCCAGTGTACCCAGTCTCTGCTGAGCACCCGTACACCATCCATGATGTCAAACACCGATGGATATGGGATCATCCATCGCCCATCATATGGGTCAAGATGCGTATACGCTAGTCTACTCTGGTGTATCGATGCCCTGTCTCGATACACCCTCGACTAGGAACAATTATAGGATGTACTCGTCGACTACCGTGGCCCCACTAGTATGATCTCATCATAGTCCCAGTAGTCTAGTACATATCCTAAAGGCTTTATCAACATGTAACATAGAGACAATCAGAGTACATGTTAAGATAAAGTACAACCAGATAGCATACTATCATGTCGAGCAAGAATGTCCTCCCTATATATGTCCAAGCATCCATTACAATATACATCATATGCACAGTAATGGACTCTAGGGCATACATATAACTAACAATCTCCCTCTTGCACTAGGGCCATCTGTTGTGGTATCACATACCCAACAATTAGCTGTGGTTGAAGTATCTCATACTCAACCATCCCATAAAAGTCTCTACTGAGAAAAAGGCCTTTGTGGGTGGATCCGCTTTGTTGTCCTCTGTGTCTACTCTCCTAACCTCGATCTCCCTGGAGATCAACCATTTCCATGATCAGGTGATACTGCCAAGAATTATATCTGTATTTCAGATGGGACGGTAGTTCCTTGGCTAAAGCCACAACTCTGTTGTCACACAATGGTTGGAACGAAGTTCATCTCATGAACTTATATATATCCAAACTGTCTCTTTGGTAGCATCCTTGGTAATGATGTATCTTGCCTTTAATCGTCTAGTAAATCACGGTATCTTGCTTGGAACTCTTCCAACATACCGTCCCTCCACTGAGGGTAAAGACAATGCCTGCGACTAACATTCAGTCGTCCTTATCACCCTGGAACCTTTCCAGTGATTCTCCCCAGGATCGATTGATACCATCTCACTACTACTAGTGAGAATCCTATCATCCAATCAGATCTATCTCATAGATCCAAAACCCAGGATTTAGGAGGTATCATATTGATCCTATATGGAGAATCCTTGTGATAAGCGGAGATTGACCGAGCGTAGCATAGGAAACTCCTTCCCTATCAAGAGTATGTCATCCACGTACTCTACGAGGATCACCACCATATTCCCTACTACCTTTTTGTATATACAAGGTTCATCTACCATTTTGATGAAGTCAAACTCTTTGACTACCACATCAAAACAGATGTTCCAACTCCGTGATGCCTGCTTTATCAACAAAAAACATCTTGCACACGTTTTCGCTGCTCCCACTGTCTACGAAGCCCTCTGGCTGTGTACTTATAGACGCTATCTTCTAAAACATCATTTGGAAAAGCAGTCATAACACCCAACCACCAGATATCGTAGTCGTGGTAAGTAGCAGTGGCAAGTAGGATCTGGATGGACTTAAGCATAGCTTTGAAACTCTCAACTTTTCTATGTACACCAAGTAATCTTCTCAAGATATACTCGCTTCTGATGGGGATTTAACCCTTCAGATAAAGCAACCAAAGTCCACACTTTGTTGGTGTATAAGGATTCCATCTCAGATCACTAAGCATCCAGCCATTCTTACAGAGTCCCACTTCTGATGGCCAGCTCGAAACTTAGTTAGGTCATCATCTCATGATGCAATCCTTGCTCCCACTGTCATAGAGAAAACCGAAGTATCACTCCGGTGGGTGAGGAACCCTACTAGATCGGCGGAGAGGCTGAGGTTCGTTGGAAACTATTGAATCCTTTGGTTCTACCAAATCATTAGCTGCAGTTTTTATAGTTGGAACCTTCCCAGTTCTACATAACAGACCTTGCCTCGAGCTTGTCCGAATTTTGCTTTTAGACATAGTCCGGACAACCCCAAATCTTAACAATCTTAAGATATGGGCTCTTCCCTTTCCATATCACATATGAAGTGGTATGCAACTGATTTGATTTGAACCCTATTCAATAGATATGCAGCTTCTAAAGCACATAACACCCAAAAGGAAATAGGAAACTTAGTAGTACTCATCATAGAGCACACCATATCACATAGGGTGCTATTGCTCCACCCCGATACACCTGTTAGTGTATATGCCCTAGAGGCCATTACTGTATCATACTAGTTTGTATATTACTAAATGGAAGCTTGGGATATTCACCTTGTATGGACAATCTTGCTCAATATAGTAGTATGCTACTTGGTTTGTTTCTGCTTTAATGTGTAAATGTGTTTATTTTAGTATATCATCTATACAAATTAGTGGAGCCCTTAGGATCTTTGCTTGATTACCAGCGTTGTGACGGCAGTCACACTAGTGGAGGCTGGGTAATCTATAAGCACATCCTTATGCAGGTCCCTAGTCGAAGGACTATCGAGACAGGGCATCGATACTCCGGAGTAGACTAGCGTATGTGCTTCTCATCCCAGTGTGGGAGACGGTCTATCCCACAGCCGTCAGTATGTCGTACTTGAGATAGTATGCGGGTGCTCGTTAGGTTACGAGTACACTGGACAGGACTCGTCTGGAACTGTTGGTTGGTACTATACCTATTGTCAGTTATCAGTTCCCAGGTGACATGATTACAGCTTAGTCCGCTGACTTGACACTGTCACTTCGCCTCGAGTGTGTTCCCACTGTACTTAGATTACTACCCTACCACGGCTCAAAGGAGTCGTGCAAACAGGTAGTAGTTGGGTGCAGACCCGAAGCACTTGGAGGCAGAGACGGTTAGACAGGATTCGTCTCTCCCGGTATTGGGGTTGACATCGCGCTGTGTCTAGGAGAGCTATTACACGAGTAGTCCGTGGCCAGGGCAAGCGAGATATACTGGTAGGTTTCCAGTGTTATCTCAGGGTGTTCTGGGCTTCACTCCGACACGACTTATACCGCTATTAGGGGAATGACGTTTACCGCCCCCTAGGCCCACCATGCGATGTATCATACGAACAGACCGGACTGTATAGAGATTGTCACATTCAGGCTCAGTAGGAGTTCAGATGGGTTTCACCTCGTCAGTCTTCTTGTCGGCATCTACCTGGGGACCGTTACGCACAGCTAGTGCCGCTTGCGGTCTGTGGTTAAACCCACTGCCAGCGTAGTGTCGAGTATTTAGAGTCCCACACAGAAAGCTATTCGCCTTTAGGCAAAAGAGTAGAGGTCGCATGGTTTTGCGACAGGTCGCATGGTTTTGCGACAGGGTTCGGTCACATCCGTGCACTTGTGCACGTTTGGTGTCCGGACAGCTAACACTAGCGGGCTTTGGTTTAAGCCAGATCCTAGTGTACATTTTGGGATTGGTTTTATCTCGTTTTTATTTCGTGTTCCTCGGAACGCGGTTGCGGGTGTGTATGCCCAGTTGACAGAGAGACAGAGGCAGAGGATTCTCATTGGGGTTGTTGACTGTTGACTGTTGACTGTTGACTATTGACTTTTGGCTAAACCCTAATGAGAATAAGAAATATGATTAACAATAATATTAATTAAGTGTTATCGTGACATGGTTGTTGAGGGGTTGACTTTATTGACCTGTTGACTTTGTTGACCGGTTGACTAGGTTGGACTAGTTGACCATCATCATGACAATGGCTATCATTTCATGGCAAAGACATTTGCTTGCTTGTTTATTTATGCAAAATGAGTGCATGAAATGATATAGCCATTTTGACTTGAACCATCACATAATACTTGATTACTATTTTGTTATGATGGTTTTGGATTATGAGAGCTTGGATGGTAAAAGAGTTACTGATTCCCTCATTTCATTTCTCTCTCTTGCTTGAGCTCTCCCTCTTGCTCTTCCTCTTGCTCTCTCTCTAGTTAAAGCCAACACCCTCTCATAAATCAAGAAACATTGCCTTAGAGATAAAAGAAAACCCAAATCTCTTCTCTACTCATCCTAGTTCATAAGGTTTAAAAAACCAAGTGTTCTAGTTTCTTCAAGTTCGAAGAAGAAGCCAAAGGTAGAAGCTTTCAGGTGGATCCATCTTCGGTGCAAGGAGACGACGAGGTGAGGCCGATCCGTACACCGGAAAGAGTTGAAGACGAAGGAGTTCAAGAAAGGTATAGCCCCCTAACCGAGTAGGTAAAACTCAAGTTAGGTTGTTAGGTAGTTGTTTAACAAAGATCCGTATTTTGAGTCCATGTTACCACCTCTTGAAAAAATCGTTTTTCATCATTTCCGCAAGCCCGTAAGTACCGGGAGAGGTAACGTGGACTTACAGTGGTATCAGAGCCTAGTAAAACACTATCTAACATGTTAGCAAAGTAACTAGAAATTCGATCATAGAAAAAGTCACGAAACGAACCCGAAAAATCAAGTTTCTGTCGATTGTGTATTCTGTTCAAAAATTGAAAAATCATACATCAAAAATCGACTCAGGCTTTTTACAAAATACCCAAGAAAATTGGTCCACTTGTACTGTCAAAGCGTCGCGGAATCGCGGCCGGAGCATGCTTCCGCCGCGGATCCGCGGCCGAGTTGACTCGGCCGTGGCACAATTTTATTGCAGTGTATTTCTGGGGTTGTTTTGGGAATTTTACAATATGTCTTTTCAGCCCAGATTTTGTAGAAAGAAAAATTAGTTTTTAGGGCTTGAAAATCCGAATTTAGATCGAACTTTTAAAGACTTAAGCATACGGGTATATATCTGTGATGTGTTATATGTATTGTACGTCCGCTAATCGCTATACGTCGACTAGTGGGGGTTATACAAATCTGAGATCTGTAATGTTGATGGTGTGTGTATATGAATTCATTGGATTATCGCGGATGAATAGCCGGGGGGTTGTGAGATGAGAGTTTTCTTTTAACTTTCAATTCATGTAATATGTAAATTGATGTAATATTATTTTTGGCCGCACAACCGGGTCGGGGTTGTAGCCGTCATTGTATAATTTCTTTTTACTGGTTTTTCTCCTAGGATAGACCCAAGGTGGGGTGCACAAAATACCGGGTATCTCGAAGTGCCGAGTGGCCTACTCACGTCGTTGAGGGAGGTTGCTCCGCTTCGAATATTTGGTGGGTAGTTTGCCGCACCCGTAGGGGTCTAGGGTTGGGTATTGGCTATTCATCTCGACCGTGTAATCCGTTTTTCGTTACAGGCTCGTACGAATTGCGGATTCCTAGTATATCCAATGTATTCATCTGTGATCTGAAATGGCTATCATTGCAATATATCTATATATGATATTATTTAGGCGTTGCTTATGTTTTTCATCCGCGCTAATCCAGCCCCCGCTCTGTCGTTAGTTAAGTAACCTAACGGGTAATGACGGGGCCCCGTGGCGAATGCGGATGGTATAAGCGTACGTCATATTTTGGTTGTTTTCTGCAATGGTAGGATTAAATGATGGGACGCATTGGAATTAATGCAAGAAAAATAAACCAAGTAAAAGTTGTTGGAACAATTTCAAAACCACTCGGTTTCCTTTCAAAAAGAACTTTTAAACGCGGAGCTTAAGCCACTCCTTTTAAAAGTTATCTCGTTCCATCGATCATATCAAGTTCACTACGTTCACGGTTTTGCCAAAACCATCCGTAGCCCTCCATCATTTTCGTTAAATATTCTGTAGTATTCAAGCTATGTATTTTGACCTCACGCCAAGGCATAGTGATTGGTAGCTGCCGGATATTTATCTATTGCATAGATAGAATGCGTTGGTTTGAGACAGTCGTACTTTCATTTTGGCCTACGTCAAGGGTAGGTACGGGTGGGTTCAAATTAACCTGGATAATGATGGGAAGAACTTGCCATGTGACTTATGACATTTTGACCTCACGCCAAGGTCATAAGAGCATGGGGCAAAAATCCACATCGGGAGTTTCAAAAGAACTGAAACTTGCTAGCGTTGCATACCATTTGGAGTGTGATGATTCTGGTAGGATTCCTTCAGTTTTGTCACGCGATGATATTTTGATCCCGATCCTACTGTGAGTAAATGCTACTCCTCGGGAAATTTCTCACTTAACGATCAATGCTATAAACCAAGTAGGTGTCTAGAAAGGTGTTAGCGGGGGTACACCCATAGGGAAAAGAGGTTATTTAATTAAGGAACTTCGCGAAAGCGTTGGAAAACCTCCCTCGAAGTACCGACACCAGCTTGGCCGAACGGTTAAGCAAGTATTGTACGGTGAGATTGATCCTGACTAATTCTTCCTTTTTGGTTTGAGGAGGGATTCGAGAGACAGTGGGAGCCATCCTGTTTAGAAAAATTAAAAATCACTCTAAACTTGCAAGAGGATCATGCTAAAGTGTTTCTTCTCTCTCTCCTAATTGCAGCGACCAACCATCATGACCGGACTTAAGTTATTACTGTAGGGTTACTAGGCACACTCAAGAGGTTCCACAAAGCATCAACCATGCTAAAATCAAATTTTTCTAAGTGCCGAGAAACCCTAATGCGATCGTTAACTAGAGATTAGGCGAAACTACAAGTTAGTAAACAACTTTACTGCAAAGTGAAAGAGACTACAACCTTTGTAGATCCGGTCCTCAACTTCCTTAGCTTCGTGATGATGTCCCTTCGCTGCGATCATCGGATCCCGGACTCTAGCGATGGTTTCTTCGAAGAAATGATCGGGCTAGGTCGTCGACTTCGATACCGAAGATGATCTACGTCGAGGCAACTCAAGATCAAGCTCCAACTTCACCAAGTCATGAAACTTGTGAAGAAAACACCCTATACTACTTGGCAAGTGGTAGAGGATGAAGAAATAGGAAGTGGGTTCACTTTGGATTTGGATTTCTCACTTGGAATCATCACTTAGACATTTTCAAGAAAAGCTTTTCTTTCTTCTTCAAAATGAAAAAGAAGAAAGAATAAGAATGAATTAAAAAACCAAAAGAAAATGAAGTGATGGTTATCATTTAGCAACCATGGTGACTTAACAAGTGTAGAGAATAAACTAGGGTTAAAGTAAATGGTTAGGGTTAAGGAAAGAAACAAAATGGTCAAACCTTTTTCAAAGCTTCATGAAGCTTCAAGTGAAAAGAAAAGAAGCAACCATTTTCTTTCTTGCCAAAAAATAAATGAAAAGAAATAAGTAAATAAGTAAATGAAACCCTAACCATTAACCTAATCATGGTTTAATCATACACACCCAAGTTTGCTTGTATCATCAAACATGATACAAACTAGTGCACAAAACTATATCAAATATACAATGTGCACATCAAGTGAGAAAATCTATCTTAAGTGAACCAATACTAGTTAATGTAAAGTAATATATCAAAATATATAATTATACATTAAATCATTAAATCAACACTTGATTTAATGATCCGGTCATGTCGCGTATAACCGACTAGTATCAAGTGTATCAATTTATCGAATAAACACTTGATTCGGTAACCCGGCTATATCACATATAACCGACCGATGATACAAATCGCGAGAATAGAATTCAGTATCACATACTGGTATTATTCTCGTTCCCGCACATATCTCATATGCGCTCCTATTTCGTTTCGCTTGAGCCAGGAAACCTCTGTGTAGGACTCTAAAGACTCGTCAATACGCCGGCAGCAGGCGATGATCATATCAAACACCCACAAGCCGCAAGCGGTCTGCTAAACGTAACGGCCATCCAGGTATTGATCGATCAGAAGATCAACGAGCAAGCCCGCTCACACTCCTGTGAATCCAACCAGCTACACTTACCGTACAGTCCGGTCTGATCGTCTGATATGTCGCATATTTCGCCTAAGGGTGGTAAACGTCAGACCCCAGTAGCTCGATAAGTCTTGTCGATATGAGGTCTATAACAGTTCGAGAAACTACTGGTAACACTTACCAGTAAATCTCAGCAACCCTGGCCAGGGATTTCCGGTTATAGCCAATCGAACACAGCGCAAAATCAACTCCCTATACCGGGAGAGACGAATCCCCTCCTATCGCTCATTGCCTCCATGTGATTCGGGACTGTACCCAAAAACCACCGTTTTGCACGCCCTCTTGGACGTGGTAAGGTGGAAATCAAAGCACAGTGGGAACCACCCAAGACTTTATGACAATCTCGGGTCTACAGACTAACCTGTACCAGTGTCACCAGAGAACTGCTGACGTAAGGTATAATACCATCTGGGAGTTCTCGGCGTGTCCGTCCAGTGTAACCAGTCTCCACTGAGCACCCATATATCATCTCTGATGTCAAACACCAATGGATATGGGATCATCCATCGCCCATGTGTATGGGTCGAGAAGGTATACGCTAGTCTACTCTGGTTTATCGAAGCCCCGTCTCGATACACCTACGACTAGGGACCTTGAAGGTTGTACTTATGGACTACCATGTCCCCACTAGTATGATCTGCATCATAGTCTAGGTAGTGAAGTACACATGCTAAGGGCTTTACCAACATGTAACAGAGAGACAATCAGTGTACACGTTAAGGTAAAGAGCAACTAGATAGCAACTATCATGTTGAGCAAGAAAGTCCTCCCTTTATATGTCCAAGCATCCACTACAATATACATCCTATGTATAGTAATGGCCTCTAGGGCATACATATAACAAACAATCTCCCATTTGCACTAGGGCCATCTGTAGCAGTGGTTGTAGTATCTCATACTCAACCATCCCATAATAGTCTCTCTCTGGGAAAAGGCCTTTGCGAGTGGATCCGCCGTGTTGTCCTCTGAGTCTACTCTCCTAACCTCGATCCTCTGGAGATCAACCATCTCCTTGATCATGTGATACTGCCTTAGAATATGTATGGATCACTGATGGGACGGACGTTCCTTGGTATGAGCCACAACTCCATTGTCACACAATGGGAGGAACTGAGTTCATCTCAAGAACTAATATACACCCAGACAGCCTCTTTGGTAGCATCTTAAGTAGCGATGTATCCAGCCTTAATCGTCTAGTATGCCACGGTATCTAGCTTGGAACTCATCCAACATATCGTCCCTTTACTGAGGGTAAAGACAATCCTTGTGACTAACATTCAGTCGTCTTTATCACCCTGGAACCCTTCCAGTGATTCTCCCCAGGATCGATTGATACCATCTCACTACATCTAGTGAGTATCCTAACATCCAATTACATCTATTTCATGTTGGAGATAGTGCCCTCATAGTCGATTATTGGATCACAGGTACGTGATTGCAATGATTGAGGGAGGACCTATCCCGGTAGGACAGTCTTACTCGAGATGATAGTATGCTATCTGGTTTACCTTTATCATCGTGTACTGTTTTAGGTGACCAGACACGTCGCTATTACACGTTGATAGAGCCCCTAGGATTCTTGCTTGACCACCAGCAGTATGAGGGCGATCATATAAGTGGGAGCTGGGGGGTCTATAAGCTTATCCTTAAAAGGTCCCTAGTCGTGGGAGTTTCGAGACTGGGCATCGATACTCCATTAGTAGACTAGTGTATACAGTCGAGACCCCGACGAGGGGCGGTGGCCGGTCTCACAAGCCACTGGTGTCAGTTGGATCACCTAAGATGTATACAGGTGCTCATTAGGTTATGAGTACACCGGACAGGACTCGCCGGGAACATGCTAGTTGGTCATATACCAGACGTCAGATGGCAGTTCCCTGGTGACATGTGTGCAGGTTAGTTCATCGACCTGGGGATCGTCATTTGTCTCGTGTGAGTTCCCACTGTACTTTGATTACTACCCTACCACGGCTCAAAGGAGTCGTGCAAACAGGTTTTAGTTGGGTACAGTCCCGAGCCATATGGAGGCAGTGAGCGTATCTTCAGGGGTTCGTCTCTCCCGGTATTGGGGGTGAGGTCGTGCTGTGTCTAGGAGAGCCATTACACAAAGTCCTTGGCCAAGGCAAGGAGATTTACTGGTAGGTATTCCAGTAGTATCTCAGGGTGTTCTGGGCTACACTCCGACACGACTTGTACCGCTTTTGGGGGTCTGACTTTTACCAACCCCCTAGGCCCGCCATGCGATACTCATAGACGAACGGACCGGACTGCACGGATATTGTCACTGACAGGCTCAGTTGGGTGTCGGGGTGAGCTTCCTCATCGACGTCCCTTTTGGTCAATAGTTGGTGGCCCGTCACGTATTGGCTTATACCTCTGACTGTAAGTCCATATTGCGACCCCCGGTTCTTACGGGGAGGCGGAAACGGTATAAAAAACGAATTTTTATCGCAAGAGGCAACATGGACTAACTTATGGTCGGGATCGTTACCTAAACTAAAACTAGCAAACTAAGCTAAAGATATTTAGCTACTCGGATGAAGATGGTTATACCTAAACTTGAACTCCTTCTCTTCAAGCTCCGGTGGTGGTCCGATGGCTCCTTCTCGTCGTCTCCGTACGCCGAAGATAGATCCACTTGAAAGCTCCAACCTTTAGCTCCTTCTTCGGTCTTTGAAGAAACTAGTTCACTTGGTTTGCTAAACCTAGTGAACTAGAATGAGTAGAGAGGAAATAGAATGGGATTTTATCTATGGTTCTTGATTCTCAACTCATGAGACAAGAGAACCATAGATCAAGAGAGGGAGCAAGAGGTTGAGGGTGAGAGCAAGGGGAGAGCTCAAGAACAAGAGAGAGAATGAGCAAGAAAGAATGAGGCTCTCTTTTCTCTCTCACCCTCTCATAATCCAAAGTGATCATAACTCATCATATCAAAAAAGTCTTTTGGTGATGGTTAGAAGCAACCATAAGGTTATCATATCATGCACTCATTTTACTCAAAAAGCAAGCAAGAAAAAAGTCTTTGGCATGAAATGATAACCATGGTTATCATGATGGTCAACTAGTCAAGCCTAGTCAACCGGTCAACAAGTCAACAAAAGTCAACAAGTCACCAAAGTCAACAAGTCAACAAAAGTCAACAAGTCAACAACCATATCACCATAATACTTAATTAATATAATAGTTAATCACATATCATATTCTCATTAGGGTTGAGCAAAAAGTCAAAAGTCAACGGTCAACTGTCAACAACCCTAATGAGAATCCACTGCCTCTGCCTCCCTGTCAACTGTGCATACACACCCGCATCCGCGTTCCGAGGAACACGAATGCAAACTGGATAAATCCAATCCCATAAGGTACACTAGGATCTGGCTTAAACCAAAGCCCGCTAGTGTAAACTGTCCGGACACTGTACGTGCACACGTGCACGGATGTGACCGAACCCTGTCGCAAAACCATGCGACCTGTCGCAATACCATGCGACCTCTACTCTTTTGCCTAAAGGCGAAAAGCTTTCTGTGTGGGACTCTAAAGACTCGACACTACGCTGGCAGTGGGTTTAACCACAGACCGCAAGCGGCACTAGCTGTGCGTAACGGTCCCCAGGTAATGCCGACAAGAAGACCGACGAGGCGAAACCCATCTGAACTCCTACTGAGCCTGAGAGTGACATTCTCCATACAGTCCGGTCTGTTTGTCTGATACATCGCATGGCGGGCCTAGGGGGCGGTAAACGTCAGTCCCCCAATAGCGGTACAAGTCGTGCCGGAGTGAAGCCCAATACACCCTGAGATAACACTGGAAACCTACCAGTATATCTCGTTTGCCCTGGCCAGGGACTACTCGTGTAATGGCTCTCCTAGACACAGCGCGATGTCAACCCCCAATACCGGGAGAGACGAATCCTGTCTAACCGTCACTGCCTCCAAGTGCTTCGGGACTGTACCCAACCACCACCTGTTTGCACGACTCCTTTGAGCCGTGGTAGGGTAGTGATCAAAGTACAGTGGGAACACACCCGAGGCGAAGTGACAGTGTCAAGTCAGCGGACTAAGCTGTACTCATGTCACCTGGGAACTGATAACTGACGATAGGTATAATACCAACTAGTCAGTTCCCGACGAGTCCTGTCCAGTGTACCCGTAACCTAACGAGCACCCGCATACTATCTCAAGTACGACGTACTGACGGCTGTGGGACAGACCGTCTCCCACACTGGGATGAGAAGCGCATGCGCTGGTCTACTCCGGAGTATCGATGCCCTGTCTCGATAGTCCTGCGACCAGGGACCTGAATAAGGATGTGCTTATAGATTACCCAGCCCCCACTAGTGTGACTGCCATCACAACGCTGGTAATCAAGCAAAGATCCTAAGGGCTCCACTAATGCGTATAAGTGATATACTGAAATAAACACAAGTACACATTGAAGTAGAAACAAACCAAGTAGCATACTACTATTTTGAGCAAGATTGTATATACAAGGTGAATATCCCAAGCATCCATTAAGTAATATACAAACTAGTATGATACAGTAATGGCCTCTAGGGCATATACACTAACAATCTCCCACTTGCACTAAGGCCATGTACTGGCGTATCGAAGACCTATCATCTCGATCAGCCGCTCGAACTGAGTCTGGGGCAAGGCCTTGGTGAATGGATCTGCAGTGTTATCTTCTGAAGCGACTCTCCGAACCTCGATCTCCTTGCGATCCACGATCTCCCTGATCAGGT
Organism: Agapanthus africanus; assembly: GCA_030015575.1. Classification (NCBI taxonomy): domain Eukaryota; kingdom Viridiplantae; phylum Streptophyta; class Magnoliopsida; order Asparagales; family Amaryllidaceae; genus Agapanthus; species Agapanthus africanus. Next base: position 407,585,743 of record CM057340.1, read on the forward strand.
GATACCGCCTCAAGATGTGCCTGGATCTCTGATGGGACCTGGGTTCCTTCGCTAATGCTATAGCCCCGTTGTTGTCGCAATACAGAGGTATTGGATCAACAATGGACGGAACCACCTGAAGTTCTTTCAAGAACTTCCTCATCCAGACAGCTTCTTTTGCGGCATCAGATGCAGCGATGTATTCCGCTTCCATCGTCGAGTCTGCAACGGTTTCTTATTTGGAACTCTTCCAACACACCGCCCCTCCATTGAGGGTAAAGACAAAACCCGACATGGACTTGGAATCATCCTTGTCACTCTGGAAGCTGGAGTCAGCAAAGGCCTCGATCTGGAGGTCTTTTCCGCCATACACCAAGAACATCTCCTTAGTCCTTCTCAGGTACTTGAGAATGTTCTTTACCGCTATCCAGTGTTTCTCCCCTGGGTTAGACTGATACCGGCTTACCACACTCAGTGCATAAGCTACATCCGGTCTGGTACACAACATCGCATACATTATAGAGCCTACCGCAGAAGCGTAGGGTATAATAGACATGCGATCCCTCTCCAAATCAGTCTTGGGAGACATCTCTTTAGAGAGGGTGATCCCGTGACAAGCCGGTAGGTTACCGCGCTTGGAATCTTCCATACTGAACCTCTTCAGTATGGTGTTGATGTACCTGGACTGTGAAAGTCCTAATATCCTCTTGGATCTATCACGGTAGATCCGGATACCCAGAATGTATGAGGCATCACCCAGGTCTTTCATGGAGAACCTGTGTGACAAGAACCCCTTGACAGATTGTAGCATAGGAATGTCATTTCCTATTAAGAGAATGTCATCCACGTATAAAACGAGGAATACTACAGTTCTCGCTACAAATCTACTATAGATGCATGGTTCATCTGGATTTTTGATAAAGCCAAATTCTTTGACCGTCTCATCAAAGCAGATGTTCCAACTCCGCGATGCCTGCTTTAGTCCATAGATGGACTTAAGCAACTTGCACACCTTTCCGCTGCTCCCACTCTGAATGAAACCCTCTGGCTGGTCCATATAGACACACTCCTCTAAATTTCCATTTAGAAAAGCTGTCTTTACGTCCATTTGCCAGATCTCATAATCGTGGAAGGCAGCAATGGCAAGAAGGATCCGAATGGATTTCAGCATGGCTACTGGAGAAAAGGTTTCGTCGTAGTCCAAGCCAGGTCTTTGACGAAAACCCTTTGCTACCAGCCTAGCTTTATAGGTCTCAACCTGTCCATCTACACCAATCTTCCTTTTGAAGATCCACTTGCATCCTACGGGTTTTACCCCGTCTGGAGCAATGTCCAACGTCCATACCTTGTTGGTGTACATGGACTCCATTTCGGTCCGCATTGCATCCAGCCATTTCACTGAGTCAACGCTCTGAACGGCCTGCTGGAAGCTAGTAGGCTCATCATAATCTATGATGCAATCCTCTCTATCCCCGTCTATGAGAAAACCGTAGTATCTCTCGGGCGGATGAGACTGCCTACTACTTCTGCGGAGCGGCGTAGGAATGTCCTGTTCTGTTGAACCCTCTGGTTCTACCAAGCTTTCACTAACAGTCTGTGGTTCCGGAATTTCTTCCAGTTCCACTGCGCTCCCACTAATTTCCTTTTCCAAGAACTGGTGTTCTAGAAAGTGGGCATTACGAGAAACAAGGACTTTTTGTTCCTCTGCGTAGTAGAAAAGATACCCCCTGGTGTTCTTTGGGTATCCCACAAACTTGCACAGTACTGAGCGTGCCTCGAGTTTGTCCGCATGCTGCTTTTTAACAAAAGCTGGACATCCCCAGATCTTCAGATATTGAAGATAGGGTTTCTTCCCACTCCACACTTCATATGGGGTGGTAGGCACAGTCTTAGTCGGAACTCGGTTCAAAAGGTATGCTGCTGATTCTAGCGCATATCCCCAGAATGATCGCGGCAACTCAGCGTTACTCATCATGGACCGCACCATATCCAATAGGGTGCGGTTCCGTCTCTCCGATACACCGTTATGTTGCGGGGTGTATGGAGGAGTAAGCTGAGAGAGAATTCCGTTCTCTTTTAAATAGTCCAGGAATTCGGCACTTAAGTATTCTCCACCTCGATCCGATCTTAGAATCTTAATACTTTTGCCGGTCTGTTTCTCTACTTCATTCTTATACTCCTGGAATTTTCCAAAGGCCTCGGACTTATGTTTCATTAAGAAGACATAACCGTACCTTGAGAAGTCATCCGTAAAAGTAATGAAGTAAGAATGTCCGCTTCGGGCATGTGTAGACATTGGACCGCACACGTCACTATGTACGAGTCCCAAGAGCTCGCTCGCTCTTACTCCTTGTCCAGTAAATGGAGTCTTTGTCATCTTTCCTTTGAGACAAGATTGACAAGTGGCATACGATTGATATTTGAACGCATTCAAATATCCTTCTGTATGTAACTTAGTCAACCTTCTCTCATTGATGTGACCCAATCTACAATGCCATAAGAAAGTCTGATTTATTTCTGGAGACTTTCTTTTGTGTGTATTCTGGACATTAAAAATCTGTGGTTGGTTTAACACGTATATACCATTACTCAGAGTACCTGACCCAATCAATACTTGATTAAGGTGAATGTTTACAACATTACTTACAAACGCAAATTCATAACCTTCTTTAGAAACTAAAGATACAGAAATGATATTACAAGTTGCGTTGGGTACAAAAAAGCAATTACGCAAAACCAAAACATGTCCATCTGACATTCCCAGGTGATAGTCCCCCACGGCTTTAGCATCCATGCTAGCTCCGTTCGCAACTTTGAGGGTCATGTCACCTGCCTTCAAAACACTACGGTTTCTCAACGCCTGCAAAGAATTACAGATATGAGATCCTGATCCGGTATCCAATACCCAGGAAGTAGAGTTTATTGAAAGACAGTTTTCAATAACATACACACCTGAAGCTGAAGCTGCAACCTGCTTCAATTCCTGTGTTCTGGCCTTCCAGGCCCTGCAATCATTCTTCCAGTGTCCTTTCTTATGACAATAGAAGCATTCTTCCTTATCCACAAGCTTTCCCGCTAACTTTGTTGCTTTGCCTTTTCCCTTCGTATCCACTTTACCAACACCGCCCCTTGGTTTGGCGGGGGCCTTCTTCTTCTTTCCCTTGGCTTTCGCCTTGGACCTAGAAGAAGATGATCCTCCTACAAACAAAGTGGATGTTTCCCTACCTTTCTGTAGGGTGCCCTCTGCGCTCCTCAGCATGTTGAGGAGCTCTGATAGTTCAACCTCTTTTTCTTGTAGGTTGAAGTTCAGTATAAACTGGGCGTAAGTGGAAGGAAGGGACTGGAGAACTATATCCGTATATAGCTCACTCTCCAATGTGATTCCTAGGTCAGCGAGCTCCTCAATGAAGCCGATCATCTTTAGCACATGCTCGGCTACTGATGATCCGACGGCCATTCTTGTCGAAAACAACTTTTTCGACGCTTCGTATCTTGCGATACGTGATTGCTCTCCATACAGTTCTTTTGTATGGAGCAATATGGACTCCATGTCCATATTCTCATGCCTCCTCTGATGTTCGTTGTCCATCGAGGCAAGCAGGAGGCACTTGGCCTTCGCGCTATCAATCTCCCAAGTCTTGCGGATTTCCTTATCCGCGACGCTGGAAGTTGAACCAGGGACAGGGGGAGCTTTGGTGGTAAGAAGATACCCCAGCTTGTCATAAGTGATTGCGATCTTGACATTCCTGAGCCAATCTTTGTAGTTTGGCCCTGTCAGTTTGTTTTTATCTAGGAGTAACTTAAGTCCAGTCATGTTGATTGGTCGCTGCAATTAGGAGAGAGAAGAAGAAACACTCAGCATGATGCTCTTGCAAGTTTAGAGTGGTTTTTAGTTTGTCTAAACAGGATGGCTCCCACTGTTTCTCGAATCCCTCCTCAAACCATAAAGGAAGAATTAGTCAGGATCAATCCCACCGTACAATACTTGCTTAACCGTTCAGCCAGGCCGGTGTCGGTACTTCGAGGGAGGTTTTCCAACGCTTTCGCGAAGTTCCTTAATTAGAGAACCTCTTTTCCCTGGGGGCGTAGCCCCGCTAACACCTTTCTAGGCACCTACTAGGTTTATAGCATTGATCGTTAAGTGAGAAATTTCCCGAGGAGTAGCATATACTCACAGTAGGATCGGGATCCAAATATCATCGCGTGACGAAACTGAAGGAATCCTACCAGAATCATCACACTCCAAATGGTATGCAAATCTAGCAAGTTTCAGTACTTATGAAACTCCCGATGTGGATTTTTGCCCCATGCTCTTATGACCTTGGCGTGAGGTCAAAATGTCATAAGTCACATGTCAAGTTCGTCCCATCATTATCCAGGTTAATTTGAATCCACCCGTACATACCCTTGACGTAGGCCAAAATGGCAGTACGACTGTCTCAAACCAACGCATTCTATCTATGCAACAGATAAATATCCGGCAGCTACCAATCACTATGCCTTGGCGTGAGGTCAAAATACATAGCTTGAATACTACCGAATATTTAACTGAAATGATGGAGGGCTACGGATGGTTTTGGCAAAACCGTGAACGTAGTGAACTTGATTTGGTCGATGGAACGAGATAGCTTTAAAATGGAGTGGCTCAAACTCCGTATTTTAAAAGTTTGTTTTGAAAAGAACCGAGTGGTTTTTCGAAAGTGTTCCAACGACTTTAACTTGGTTTATTATCTTGCATTAGTTCTTTTAATGCGTGATATTCTTGCATTAGTTCTTTTAATGCGTCCCATCATTTAAACCTACCATTGCAGAAAACAACCAAAATATGACGTACGCTTATGCCATTCGCATTCGCCACTGGGCCCCGTCATTACCCGTTAGGTTACTTAACTAACGACAGAGCGGGGGCTGGGCTAGCGCGTCTGTAAAACATAAGCAACGCCTAAATAGTAAGCAATGATAGACATTACAGATCACAGATGAATGCATTGGATATACTAGCAATCCGCAATCCTTTCGAGCCTGAAACGAAAAGCGGATAACACGGTCGCGGTGAATAGCCAAATACCCCACCCAAGACCCCTACGGGTGCGGCAAACTACCCGTCAAGTACTCGGTAGTTTGTGCACCCCTCCATGGGTCTATCCTAGGAGCAAAAACAGTAAAAAGAATTATACAATGACGGCTACAACCCCGACCCGGTTGTGCGGCCAAACAAATAATAATTATTACATCAATTTACATTTACAATGAATGAAAGAAAAACAAAAGCTCATCTCACATCCACCCCGGCTATTCACCCGCGACAGTCCAACACATTCATATACACATTCCAGCACATTACAGATCATGTATAACCCCGACTAATCGACTTATAGCGATTAGCCGACGTTCAATACATGCAAGCATCACAGATATAACCATCATAGTCAAAGTGCAGTGAAGTTCGGAAAAAATAAGGAATTATAGGACCCCAAAAGGAAATTTCTTTTCTGGAAAATCTGGGCACATATAATATATTTTAAAAATCCCAAAACCAACACACAAACACACTGCACGAAAAACGATGCAGAGAAGAAACAAAGTCGCGGCGGTTCCGCGGCGGCCAAGAAGGATCACGCGGCGGAAGCGCGGCACTTTAGGCGAATCACTGTATCGTTTTTCTTGGGTGTTCACACAAAACCCTGAGCCGAATTTAGGAGTATAAAGTTTTTCATTTTGACCAGGAAAAATTTCAACAGAAACTCAGATTTTGTAAAGTTTGATTTTTGGATTTTTCCGGTTCCGAACTTCGTTACACTTCACTACCAAGCTAGTTTAAGTTTAGTTAGGCTCTGATACCACTGTAAGTCCATATTGCGACCCCCGGTTCTTACGGGGAGGCGGAAACGGTATAAAAAACGAATTTTTATCGCAAGAGGCAACATGGACTAACTTATGGTCGGGATCGTTACCTAAACTAAAACTAGCAAACTAAGCTAAAGATATTTAGCTACTCGGATGAAGATGGTTATACCTAAACTTGAACTCCTTCTCTTCAAGCTCCGGTGGTGGTCCGATGGCTCCTTCTCGTCGTCTCCGTACGCCGAAGATAGATCCACTTGAAAGCTCCAACCTTTAGCTCCTTCTTCGGTCTTTGAAGAAACTAGTTCACTTGGTTTGCTAAACCTAGTGAACTAGAATGAGTAGAGAGGAAATAGAATGGGATTTTATCTATGGTTCTTGATTCTCAACTCATGAGACAAGAGAACCATAGATCAAGAGAGGGAGCAAGAGGTTGAGGGTGAGAGCAAGGGGAGAGCTCAAGAACAAGAGAGAGAATGAGCAAGAAAGAATGAGGCTCTCTTTTCTCTCTCACCCTCTCATAATCCAAAGTGATCATAACTCATCATATCAAAAAAGTCTTTTGGTGATGGTTAGAAGCAACCATAAGGTTATCATATCATGCACTCATTTTACTCAAAAAGCAAGCAAGAAAAAAGTCTTTGGCATGAAATGATAACCATGGTTATCATGATGGTCAACTAGTCAAGCCTAGTCAACCGGTCAACAAGTCAACAAAAGTCAACAAGTCACCAAAGTCAACAAGTCAACAAAAGTCAACAAGTCAACAACCATATCACCATAATACTTAATTAATATAATAGTTAATCACATATCATATTCTCATTAGGGTTGAGCAAAAAGTCAAAAGTCAACGGTCAACTGTCAACAACCCTAATGAGAATCCACTGCCTCTGCCTCCCTGTCAACTGTGCATACACACCCGCATCCGCGTTCCGAGGAACACGAATGCAAACTAGATAAATCCAATCCCATAAGGTACACTAGGATCTGGCTTAAACCAAAGCCCGCTAGTGTAAACTGTCCGGACACTGTACGTGCACACGTGCACGGATGTGACCGAACCCTGTCGCAAAACCATGCGACCTGTCGCAATACCATGCGACCTCTACTCTTTTGCCTAAAGGCGAAAAGCTTTCTGTGTGGGACTCTAAAGACTCGACACTACGCTGGCAGTGGGTTTAACCACAGACCGCAAGCGGCACTAGCTGTGCGTAACGGTCCCCAGGTAATGCCGACAAGAAGACCGACGAGGCGAAACCCATCTGAACTCCTACTGAGCCTGAGAGTGACATTCTCCATACAGTCCGGTCTGTTTGTCTGATACATCGCATGGCGGGCCTAGGGGGCGGTAAACGTCAGTCCCCCAATAGCGGTACAAGTCGTGCCGGAGTGAAGCCCAATACACCCTGAGATAACACTGGAAACCTACCAGTATATCTCGTTTGCCCTGGTCAGGGACTACTCGTGTAATGGCTCTCCTAGACACAGCGCGATGTCAACCCCCAATACCGGGAGAGACGAATCCTGTCTAACCGTCACTGCCTCCAAGTGCTTCGGGACTGTACCCAACCACCACCTGTTTGCACGACTCCTTTGAGCCGTGGTAGGGTAGTGATCAAAGTACAGTGGGAACACACCCGAGGCGAAGTGACAGTGTCAAGTCAGCGGACTAAGCTGTACTCATGTCACCTGGGAACTGATAACTGACGATAGGTATAATACCAACTAGTCAGTTCCCGACGAGTCCTGTCCAGTGTACCCGTAACCTAACGAGCATCCGCATACTATCTCAAGTACGACGTACTGACGGCTGTGGGACAGACCGTCTCCCACACTGGGATGAGAAGCGCATGCGCTGGTCTACTCCGGAGTATCGATGCCCTGTCTCGATAGTCCTGCGACCAGGGACCTGAATAAGGATGTGCTTATAGATTACCCAGCCCCCACTAGTGTGACTGCCATCACAACGCTGGTAATCAAGCAAAGATCCTAAGGGCTCCACTAATGCGTATAAGTGATATACTGAAATAAACACAAGTACACATTGAAGTAGAAACAAACCAAGTAGCATACTACTATTTTGAGCAAGATTGTATATACAAGGTGAATATCCCAAGTATCCATTAAGTAATATACAAACTAGTATGATACAGTAATGGCCTCTAGGGCATATACACTAACACTGACGTGCTAGTGGTTAAATCCACAGCCATAGTATTGACGAGTCTTTAGAGTCCACCACATTTACAGTTACTCTTGCTTTCGGGCGAAAGGTTGTAGAGGCCGTATGGAGATATGGCAAGGTCCGATCAGATACGTGCGGTATTGCACGGATCAGGATCGGACAGTTTGTACTATAGGCCGTATGGTTATATGGCAGGGTTCGATCAGATACGTGCGGTATTGCACGGATCAGGATCGAACAGATATTACTATCCGGTTTTGGTATAAGCCGGATTCTAGTATAGTACAGTGTAGATTTTGTCTCATTGCATTTGTATTTCGGTCGGAATACAAATGCGGGTGTGTATGCACAGTATCGGGGTTTTCCTGTAATTTATTACGGGACCAGTTTTCTGGAGTTGCCAGTTTGCTTTCCGTTTCGGCCGATTTCCATTGTTCCGTTCATTGGCCGAAGATTGGTGGAGGAGGGCTTATTTGCATTGTTGCAAATAGGCATTTGTGGAAGGGGGTCTTTGCATTTTGTTGTATCATGATAGCACCCTCCTTTGACTTGCTTGACTTCATACTTCATGATGGCTTGACTTTGTTAGCATCATGGTTGTTGATGATGGTTGTGGTTGTGTGTGGTTTTTGCTTGTGATCATATTCTTTCATGATGCCCTCTTGCATCATTGCTTCCACCCACCCCTTGACCTTGTTCTCTCTCTCTCTCTCCAATCACACATGAAGGGGGGGGCCGGCCATTCCTTGGAGTGAATGGGATTGATTTTCATTTTTTGATGTGTGGAAAAAAATATGATACATTCCTTCTTGAGTATGCTCCATTTTTCTCACCTCTCTCCAAGCTCTCTTTTCCTTCACCAATGGCAATTCCACAAACCCCAAAAATGAGACTTGCTCACTACATATTCTACAACGAACCTTGGGCACGTCGAGTAGCCGGCTTCGTGCCCGAGTTGCCTCGGCATTGAGGTGGGAGCCCGTAAACGATGTAAGCAACGTGGTGCACTTCCGGCGACGAGGATGAGACGGACGGAGATCCCGCGAGGAGATCGGATTGGAGATGAAGACCGGAGGACTTGGATCGTCGGTATATCTCTAACCCATCTTGTTAAGTAGCTTAGACTAGTTAATGGTAACGATCCGGAGTTTAGTGCGCGGTGGTGCCGGTTTGCTAAGTCCGCAAATTTTAAGTTATTCACCGCTTCCGCATTCCAGCATCGGATCGACGGCCGGGGCGCCGCCGTGCACTTACAGTGGTATCAGAGCCTCGCCATTAACTTCGTCTAGCTTTCGTTTGATGTGTTTTGCATTTCCGATCGACCAAAATTCCAAAATCTATGTTTTAGTGCACATCAGTTTTCTGTTAAGATTTTTTGGTGTCTAAAAATTTTTCTGGTGATCTCAGAATTATGTGCAGGCGATTATAAGACTACTGGAAAAATTCGATGCGTTCAGTCAATGTTTGGAGCGCGGAACCGCGGCCAAAACCCCCCTCGGGCCGCGGTTCCGCCGCACATTGAACTCTCCAATGCATCAAATTTTCTCTGTAGTCTTATGGGCTATTTCTAGGGCTTTTGGAATATTAAAATTGGGCCCAGGTTTTCTGTGAGTGCTACAGTTTTGATTGGGGGCCCACTTGTTAATTTTTGGTCAATCGGAAAATTTTAAACACATTTTTCACAGTATTTACATTATATCTGCGACCGTGAATGTCACTCGATCGGTAAATCCGGTCTAACTGCTATAGCCCGGTTAGACGGATTTGCGAACGTGACTTTCACGTTGATGTTCTTTGTTTATGCTGTGATGTTGCGGATCGGTCGTGGGGATAGCCTGGATGCAATGCTAGTACTGTGCTGTTGTATTATGTACATTTGATATTGCGGGGCGAGCGTCCGACATGTGGACTGCCGTCACTGCCTGTTTGTATTATTATTTTGGGGCACGACCTGGTTGCGGTCGATGTACCCGGTGTATGTATATTTTACTTTCTGTACTAGGATTGCCCCGCGGAGGGGTGCACGGATAGCCGGGTTCTGGAGGGCAACAAGCCCGCATCTCATGGCATTGAGACGGAGGGGGCTTCACTCTAGGATTGGCGGGCTATTCGCCGCACTCGTAGGGGGTACAGGTTTGACCCAGGAGGGGTGCCCAAGTTACCGGATTCCGTGAAGTGCTGGGTGGTCCATTCACGGCGCTGAAGGGGGCTGCCTCGCTTCAGGTTTTGGCGGGTAACTTGCCGCGCCCGTAGGGGTCTAGGATTTCATTGCACAGGCTATCCACACGACCAGGGGAACGTCGGGTTTCAGTAGTGGCTCTGTGAAACCCGGGGATCCCAGATATCTGTATTGTTTCTGTGATGCTGTACATTTCTGTGATGTTGCATTTTATTCACGCCTTGAGCGAATACTATATATTGGTATATATATTAGTAGATGTTGTATATGTTTTGCATCCGCGCTAGTCCAGTCCCCGCTCTGTCGTTAGTAAGCTAACCTAACGGGTAATGACGGGACCCAGTGGCGAATGCGGATGGCATATACGTACATCAGTATATTTTCGTTCTTTTTGGTGTGATCAATTGATGGGACTGCGTTGATTCGGATCAATGCAAGTTAAAAACAAACCTAATCTGATGTTGTTGGAACACTTTTCAAAAAGCTGTTATTGCAAGGACGTTTACTTTTGTTTTGCATCGTGGTATTCATTGGAATATCCTGCTCCTCAGTCGACGAGGCAAGGGCCGAGATCCCTTCACCGGGAGTGACCCCTTGGACAGAAGTTTGCGTCAGGGCATTAACTTCACTATAGCCGATTACTTTTGCTTTGCATCGCGGTATTCATTTGGAAAATCCTGCACCCCATTCTACGGGGAAAGAGCCGAGATCCCTTCACAGGGAGTGACCTCTTTAGCAACGGTTTTCGTCACTATATTTTTAAAAGCTATCCGTTCCTTCGACGATATCAAGTTCATTACGTTAAAGGTTTTCGCCAGAAACCATTCGTAGCCCTCCATCATTTCAGTTAAATATTCGGTAGTATTCAAGCTATGTATTTTGACCTCACGCCAAGGCATAGTGTTTGGTAGCTGCCGGGTATTTATCTGTTGCATAGATAGATGCGTTGGTTTGGGACAGTCGTACTACTATTTTGGCCTACGTCAAGGGTATGTACGGGTGGATTCAAATTAACCTGGATAATGATGGGCAGAACTTGACATGTGACTTATGATATTTTGACCTCACGCCAAGGTCATAAGAGCATGGGGCAGAAATCACATCGGGAGTTTCAAAAGAACTGAAACTTGCCAGATATGCGCATACCTTCTGGAGTGTGTTGACGTGAGCGGATTCCGTCATGTTATCATGCGATGATAGTTGGATCCCGGTTCCCACTGATGAGTTAGTTTACTCCTCGGGTAACCCCGACTAATTCTTCTTTCAGGTTTGGAGGAGAATTTGAGGTACAGTGGGAGGTTTCCAGATTAGATAAATTGGTAACCATTCTGATCTAGGTTAGAGTGCACGCTGAGTGTTTCTTTTCTCTCTCTCTCTTTGGCAGCGACCATTGACCCGACCCTAAGACTTTGACTCAGTGACCAAGTTGACCGAACCTTCTTAACACTGGCTTTTGGATTGTCAGAGTTGCAAACCTCATTGCCACTCCTACTTTTACCCTTTTCTCCAGGACACCCCGTTTTACTACGAACGTCCACTTCCATTGGACAAAACCATCGTATGGTTAGATACGAACTCGAAATAATTTATTCGAGGATGGTTTCAGGTTCTGGGGAAAACGGATAGGATTATTCAGTTGTCTTTTCCTTTTACCCTCTCTCAGGTTGCGAGTACTCCTTGGTTTAGGGGTAGTACACCTATTACGCAAATTGGATTGTCTTCTTCCAAACCTTAGGCTGGTGCCGACCGGTAGGGAATGAAGAAAACCAATTAGCATAACGATGGTGTGCAGAAGGTATTAAGTTCAGACAAAGCAAGGGATTAGTAAGAGGGCAAAGTAAATTGCAACAGATATTCACGACCAAACCAAATATTTCGTTACCACTCCCACATCACCTTTGTATTTCTCCAGGACACTCCGTATCACTACGAAGATCCACAGCTTATTTGGATATTCCATCGTATGGTTATATACGAACTCGAAAGGAACTTGTTCCAGTTCGGGGATGGATCCTGGTTCAGGAGAAATAGGAATAAAGTACATTCAGGTGTCTTTTATCTTCACCTTCTCTCGTGTTGCGAGTGTTCCTAGGATTGGGACAGTACACCCATTATGCTTATTGGATAGTCTTCTTCCAAACCATAGGCTGGTGCCGAACGGTAGGGAAGGAAGAAAACCATTTGGCCTAAAGGGGTGTGCAGAAGGTAAAGACTAAAGACATATGAAGGGATTTGGAGAGGTGGCAAAGAACTATACGGTTACAGTCGTGAATCTGGAAGAGGCATTACTAGGAATACCGGGATACCCCATCGAAACATTTCAATGTTTCAGTTTCACTGTGTACTGTTAATAGAAAACTGATTTCCCAATTAGATACTTACTCCAGGGTATGTATTTACCAGGTACGATTCTCACATCTGTATGGTTTTACAGATGATGAGTGGGAGTAAGTTATTGGGAATTGGGTGATCATCCTCATTATATCGGGATTCGTTGTAATCGGTGATATTTGAGGAAATCACTTGGGCTGTTTGCCGGTCGGCAAATATTTGGTTTTGAATATCCGCTGTTATGCACCAATTTCAAATTGATATATCTGTACGTCTATTTTCATAGAGTGAGATATACCTTTCTGAAATTATGTCTACGACATTTACCTATATCAGTGGATGGTTAGATAAGGAGCATTAAACAGCGGTGTAATTCTTCTTAACCATAAGTATAGTTTTCAACCTACGACACACAGTGAATGAGTTATCAGACTCAAGGGACTTATACAGAGTATTGTATGTTGTCCAGGGTCCATCAGGACAGAGGGGTAGGTCCTCGTACTATATTCGGTTTACTTATGACTTCTCTAGTTTTTAGACCGGTGTTTCGTGGAAACACAGGGTCCGAATTTTGAGAGGTTACAGGTATTTGAATAGAGTAGAGAACCAGGTGTAGCAAGTATCGGGATTCTTCAAAGAGATCGAAGATGTAGATACTTGTGGTATTCAGTTGATAGTAATGATAAAGAGATCTTGCTTTCCTTTCAGGTTACTCATAATTGGAAGTATTCCTAAGTTGAGTAACGCTGATCGGCCTCCTTCCATTTAGTTGACATGCGCTGGGGACAGCTGCATGATTTGAATCTGGTTCAATTAAATCAGTGCCTCTGTTTCTATATTGGATATAGAACAGTTCATATCTTAACGATGTTAAGGTACGGGGAGTTGTCCGGTTTATGATTAAAACCAGACACTGGACAACTCAAGGCACGTTTCTGTAATGGCTGTTTGTGGGTTGACCCAGGCTATGACGCGGGTTGACTTTCTACCATCTGGAAGATCAATAGCAATATTGTTTTAGACTCGCCACAGTTTTATTAAAAATGGATTTTTTTCAGAAAACAGTAGTGGGAGTATGGTAGAACTGGAAGTGATTCCAGAACCACAAACGATTACTGAAGATTTGATAAGGAACCTAAAGATTCAATCTGGATTGACATTCCATTGGCCACTCCGCAGATAAGGTGGGTAACTTCAGGCACCCGAGAGGTACTACGGTAGCCTCAAGGACGGTGACAGGGAAGTTCTTGTTTACCCACAATTACCATTGCTGTTGTTCCACGGTGCGAGACCCGGCGGGAGGATGAGTATAGCGTTGTTCTAAACTAGTTTTAGAAGTGTACGTCTATATGACTCTGCCAGAGGGTTGTCGTAGTCAGTGGAAGCAGCGGAAGCATTGGTGGACAGGCAGCTTATGTCTATTTATAGACTAAAGCAGATGTAGCGGAGATAGATCATCTATTTCTGACATGACAGTCATGGGTTTGACTTCATCAGAATAGGGGATGGATCTGTTGAGAAGGTAGTAGGGTGTGATGTCCTGGTATCTGGATGACATACACAGAATAGGAAAGGAAACTCCTATACTACAATCGGTTATACTTTGGTCGTCACACAGTGGTTTCTCCACAAGGGACTTGGATTTTACATCAGACATACTGGTTACTAGATCTATGGTTTTAGATCTAGATTTGGGTGGTTTCCCAATCAGGGTACTTGACAGCATTCTAAGAGTATTTAGGATGGACGACTCCTGGCACGGTAGTGTACCTACAGGTAATGGAGTCACCCTCTCCAAAGGTGTCTTACAGACTAAAGGGGAGAGGGACGAGCATGATTGGCAGATCACTTGCTTAGGCAATTGAGTCAATCATGAGATGTCAAGTACCACACCAGATGTTGTTCTTGCACTAGATGCAATAAGTTGACATTAATCCAATCCTGGAAAAACAGTCGGAAGCAGTTTTAGAACATAAGTGGATGTTCTAGGGATATGATAACGACAGCCTCATTCAGGAGACAGTTATCATTCCAGGCTTCCAAGGTGACATGGACGACAAGGAGGTTGTCAGAGCTATAGTTTTCCTTCTGATGAGGGGCAGTATTTTGGACAGGTGGTCCAGGGCAATACTGAGGGAGGCATGGCGCAGGATACTGATTAAGTTCAGTTGACGATACAGTCTAAGAAGTTTGGATTTGGAGTTCATTTATGAGCTATGTCCCATCAGACATCCAGGCACATTCTAAGACAGGTATTGCTCATTTCGGGAGATGGGTTTCTCCGCGAACATGAGATATAGAGAGACATGGAAAGAGACAACAAGGCGGATCCACTCACTGAGGCTATTCCTCGAACGCAATAGTTTCGCAAACGAGCTTTGTGAAACTGACTAGTAGAGGAGTTGGGTGTTCGGTATCACACGGGCTGTGAGTATGCGACATCGCAATAATTAGCCTTGAGTGCAAGTGGGAGATTGTTGGAGATAGTGCCCTCAGAGTCGATTATTGGATCACAGGTACGTGATTGCAATGATTGAGGGAGGACCTATCCCGGTAGGACAGTCTTACTCGAGATGATAGTATGCTATCTGGTTTACCTTTATCATCGTGTACTGTTTTAGGTGACCTGACACGTCGCTATTACACGTTGATAGAGCCCCTAGGATTCTTGCTTGACCACCAGCAGTATGAGGGCGATCATATAAGTGGGAGCTGGGGGGTCTATAAGCTTATCCTTAAAAGGTCCCTAGTCGTGGGAGTTTCGAGACTGGGCATCGATACTCCATTAGTAGACTAGTGTATACAGTCGAGACCCCGACGAGGGGCGGTGGCCGGTCTCACAAGCCACTGGTGTCAGTTGGATCACCTAAGATGTATACAGGTGCTCATTAGGTTATGAGTACACCGGACAGGACTCGCCGGGAACATGCTAGTTGGTCATATACCAGACGTCAGATGGCAGTTCCCTGGTGACATGTGTGCAGGTTAGTTCATCGACCTGGGGGTCGTCATTTGTCTCGTGTGAGTTCCCACTGTACTTTGATTACTACCCTACCACGGCTCAAAGGAGTCGTGCAAACAGGTTTTAGTTGGGTACAGTCCCGAGCCACATGGAGGCAGTGAGCGTATCTTCAGGGGTTCGTCTCTCCCGGTATTGGGGGTGAGGTCGTGCTGTGTCTAGGAGATCCATTACACAAAGTCCTTGGCCAAGGCAAGGAGATTTACTGGTAGGTATTCCAGTAGTATCTCAGGGTGTTCTGGGCTACACTCCGACACGACTTGTACCGCTTTTGGGGGTCTGACTTTTACCAACCCCCTAGGCCCGCCATGCGATACTCATAGACGAACGGACCGGACTGCACGGATATTGTCACTGACAGGCTCAGTTGGGTGTCGGGGTGAGCTTCCTCATCGACGTCCCTTTTGGTCAATAGCTGGTGGCCCGTCACGTATTGGC
Source organism: Agapanthus africanus (assembly GCA_030015575.1). Classification (NCBI taxonomy): domain Eukaryota; kingdom Viridiplantae; phylum Streptophyta; class Magnoliopsida; order Asparagales; family Amaryllidaceae; genus Agapanthus; species Agapanthus africanus. The sequence goes on from CM057340.1 coordinate 407,601,721, forward strand.
TTATACCTCTGACGTGCTAGTGGTTAAATCCACAGCCATAGTATTGACGAGTCTTTAGAGTCCACCACATTTACAGTTACTCTAGCTTTCGGGCGAAAGGTTGTAGAGGCCGTATGGAGATATGGCAAGGTCCGATCAGATACGTGCGGTATTGCACGGATCAGGATCGGACAGTTTGTACTATAGGCCGTATGGTTATATGGCAGGGTTCGATCAGATACGTGCGGTATTGCACGGATCAGGATCGAACAGATATTACTATCCGGTTTTGGTATAAGCCGGATTCTAGTATAGTACAGTGTAGATTTTGTCTCATTGCATTTGTATTTCGGTCGGAATACAAATGCGGGTGTGTATGCACAGTATCGGGGTTTTCCTGTAATTTATTACGGGACCAGTTTTCTGGAGTTGCCAGTTTGCTTTCCGTTTCGGCCGATTTCCATTGTTCCGTTCATTGGCCGAAGATTGGTGGAGGAGGGCTTATTTGCATTGTTGCAAATAGGCATTTGTGGAAGGGGGTCTTTGCATTTTGTTGTATCATGATAGCACCCTCCTTTGACTTGCTTGACTTCATACTTCATGATGGCTTGACTTTGTTAGCATCATGGTTGTTGATGATGGTTGTGGTTGTGTGTGGTTTTTGCTTGTGATCATATTCTTTCATGATGCCCTCTTGCATCATTGCTTCCACCCACCCCTTGACCTTGCTCTCTCTCTCTCTCTCCAATCACACATGAAGGGGGGGGCCGGCCATTCCTTGGAGTGAATGGGATTGATTTTCATTTTTTGATGTGTGGAAAAAAATATGATACATTCCTTCTTGAGTATGCTCCATTTTTCTCACCTCTCTCCAAGCTCTCTTTTCCTTCACCAATGGCAATTCCACAAACCCCAAAAATGAGACTTGCTCACTACATATTCTACAACGAACCTTGGGCACGTCGAGTAGCCGGCTTCGTGCCCGAGTTGCCTCGGCATTGAGGTGGGAGCCCGTAAACGATGTAGGCAACGTGGTGCACTTCCGGCGACGAGGATGAGACGGACGGAGATCCCGCGAGGAGATCGGATTGGAGATGAAGACCGGAGGACTTGGATCGTCGGTATATCTCTAACCCATCTTGTTAAGTAGCTTAGACTAGTTAATGGTAACGATCCGGAGTTTAGTGCGCGGTGGTGCCGGTTTGCTAAGTCCGCAAATTTTATGTTATTCACCGCTTCCGCATTCCGGCGTCGGATCGACGGCCGGGGCGCCGCCGTGCACTTACATTTCATAGATGAAAAAATAGGATTTAGGAGGTATCACTTTTATCCTATATGGAGAATCCTTGTGATAAGCGAAGATTGACCGAGCGTAGCATAGGAAACTCCTTCCTTATCAATAGTATGTCATCCACGTACTCTACGAGGATCACTACCATACTCCCTACTATCCTTTTTTATATACAAGGTCCATCTATCATTTTGATGATGTCAAACTGTTTGACTAACTCATCAAAACAGATGTTCCAACTCCGCGATGCCTGCTTCATCACATAAAACATCTTGCACACGTTTCCATTGCTCCCGCTGTCTACGAAGCCTTCATGGTATGTAGCCGTGGCAAGTAGGATCTGGATGGACTTAAGCATAGCTCCTTAGAAAAAGTTTCATCATGATCCATACCTGGTCAATGATGCAAACCTTTAACAAGTCTAGCTTTGAAAGTCTCAACTTTTCCATGTACACCAAGTAATCTTCTCAAGATATACTTTCACCTGATGGGGATTTAACCCTTCAGCTAAAACAACCAAAGTCCATACTTTGTTGGTGTATAATGATTCCATCTCAGATCGCTAAGCATCCAGCCATTCTTACAGAGTCCCACTCCTGATGGCCAGCTCGAAACTAGTTGGGTCATCATCTCATGATGCAATCCTCGCTCCCACTGTCATAGAGAAACCGAAGTATCTCTCAGGTGGGTGAGGAACCCAACTAGATCGGCGGAGAGGCTGAGGTTCGTTGGAATCTACTGAATCTTTTGGTTATACCAAATCATCAGCTGTAGTTTGTATAGCTAGAACCTTTCCAGTTCTACAAAATTGACCTTGCCTCGAGCTTTTCCGGATTTTGCTTTTAGACATAGGCCAGACAACCCCAAATCTTAACCAACTTAACGTATGGGCTCTTTCCTTTCCATATCATATATGAAGTGGTAGGCATCTTATTTGATTGAAGCCCTATTCAATAGGCATGCAACTTCTCAAGTGCATAACTCCCAAAAAAGGAAATAGGAAACTCAGTAGTACTCATCATAGAGCACACCATATCAAATAGGGTGCTATTGCTCTGCCCCGATATACCATCGTTCTATGGTGTATTCGGAGGAGTAATGCTGAGAGAGAATCTCATTCTCCTTTAGAATAGTCCAGGATTTCCGTGCTCAAGTATTCTCCTCCTCGATCACATCAAAGGACATAATACTTATACCCGTATATTGGTTCTCTACTTCTAACTTATATTCTGTCAATATCACAAAAGGTTCGGACTTGTGTTTCAAGAGGAACATATGTCTGAATCTAAAGAGATCATCAGAGAACGCAATGAAGTACAAAGAACCGGTCTTGGCATTTGTAAACAGGGGATCTTCATACATCAATATGTATCATCCCAAGAATTCACTAACTCTTTCTCTGTTTCCAGTAAACAAAGCTATGGTCATCTTATCTCTGTGACATGACTGGCAAGTTTCACAAGATGTAAATTCAAACAGATTTAAATATGCATCTATATGCAACTTAGCTAGTCGGGTCGCATTGATATGACCTAGTCTACAATACCTCAAGAAGGATCCGTTCATTTCTGAACTCTTCCTCTTGTGTGTGTTCTTTACACTAAGAACTGCTGTTTGATTTAGAACATCAATGCTTTTAGATAACGTGTCTGAACTGATCAACTTTTGATATAGGAAATGTTCAGAACATTATCCAACAATACAAAATTTTATCATTTCTTTACTAATAAAGAGACTGATATGATTTTGTATATCAGGCCCTGTATCTAATAACATTCGTTCAGAATCAATGTATTTAGAATACAGGGTGACAGTGATCAGCAGACTTGGCTGCAACACTTGCACCGTTTTCTGCCTCACGATACTTATCACCCGTTCTCAGTTCTCTACCTATCTATAGCCCATGTAACAGTTTACATATGCAAGATCCTGATCCGGTATCAAATACCCAGGACGTAGAGGATACTGACAAGCAGTTCTCTATGACGAACACACCCGAAGATGATGCATTAAGATGCACTTTCTTCGTTTGGGTGGCACGGGAAATCTGGTATTCCCCAAAATCCTGCTCTGTCTTATAACATTTATAAGTTGGAGCGGGACCAACGTTCCCCAGCTCAGAATAACAAGCGGGTTCGGTCAATACATCCATATTATTATCTTGATTAAGGCGTGATATGGTCGCTACCTAGAGAGAGAGAGAGAAGAAAACACTCAGCGTGCGCTTTTGCAAGAATAGATTGGTTATTATTTTATCTAATCAGGATGGCTACCACTGTTTTTTATCAAATCTTTCTTCAAACCCTAAAAGGAAAGACTAGCCGGGATTAATTACACGCTACAAGTTCACCAATCTTTCAGCCAGGCCAGTGTCGGTACTTTGAGGGAGGTTCCCCGTACTGTCGCACGGACCTAATTACAGTAAACTTTGTTTTCCCAGAGGAGTAACCCCGTTGACACCTTTCTAGACACCTACTTGATCGGCTAATTGTAAAGTGTAAAACTCTCCCAGGAGTAACTCTTACTCGCAGCGGGTATCGGGATCCAACTATCTCATAGAAGGTAAAAAAATCTCATTGCAAATTTCAACACTTGAAATTCCCGATAATATTTTGCCCCTAGCGTGCTATGACCTTGACGCATGCCAAACAACCCATAGTCCGCTAGTCAAGTTCAACCCGTAGATTTCTTGATTGAATTAAACCCACCCGCACGACCCTTGACGCATGCCAAACAACGCCGTGCGAATACCCTAATCCAATCGCATCGTATGCAAGCAGATAAGCACTAGTTAGCTACCGTACACTACGCCTTGACGCATGCCAAACTACCGCAGCACGAATACTAAGTAGTACTTATCTGAAATGACGGAGGGCTACACAGGTTTTTAAGAAAACCATGAGTGTAATGAACTTGATATCGTTGTAGAATCAAATGATTTTAAAATGGAGTGTTTTTTAGGCTTTTCTAGTTTTGCTAAAGGGGTCACTCCCGGTGAAGGGATCGTCGGCCCTTTCCTCATCGAATAAGGTGCAGGATATATCATATATACCGCTGTGCAAAGCAAAAACTATAGAAGCAATGAAAAGACAAATCGAGGGGTGTAGCATTTGCCAGTTATTGCTAAAGGGGTCTCTCCCGGTGAAGGGATCTCGGCCCTTTCCTTATCAAATAAGGTGCAGGATGTTCTACAAGGAACACCGTGATGCAAAGCAAGAACCGTAGCTACCTGTTTTTGAAAATTCAATTCCACAACATCTTAGGTTTCTTTTCTTTCATTAATCACATTAATGAAGTCCCATCATTTAAGCACCAAAACATCACAGATAAATACGACGTACACTTATGCCATCCGCATTCGCCTCGATGTCCCCTCGTGCACCGTTAGGTTAGGTAACTAACGGCAGAGCGGGGCAGGGCTAGCGCGGGTGTAAAACATAAGTAACGTCTATATAATATATCATATATACTATATACTGTATCTATCACAGAACATCAAATGATCACATCACAGATATCGCAGCAGAAGAAACATATGAAACATTGGATATACTAGGACGTCCGTGTTTTCAATACGAGCCAGTATAGAACACGGATTCCACGGTCGCGATGAATAGCCAAACCCACACCCCTAGACCCCTACGAGAGCGGCAAGAAACCCTACCAATTCTAGAGTTAGGAGACCCGGACTCGACTCCTCGAGTTGGTCTCCCACTGGACTCTAGAACCCGGTTACTTGTGCCCTCCTCCTTGGGTCTATCCTAGTGCGGAAAAGTAAATAATAGACAAAGGGTGACATCTTCCGCAGCCTGGAAGTGCCCCGATAAAAGAATATTACATAGAAGTTTTTACATGAATGAAAATGAAAAACACTCATCTCACATAAAAACCCCCGGCTATTCAAACACGACGATCCAATATAACATATCCAGCAACACATAACATCACATGTCATCAACGTAAGTAAACATGCGTATCCCAATCGTCGTTGACATATAGCAACGAAACAGGCGATATCACATATTACACTTACGGTCACAGAAAAGAAAGTGTAAAACTACAACAGTTGGAATCCGCAACCTGCATAGACATCGCATGCCTAATCAAATGAATTCCTTAGACATCGCATGCCTAACAATTATAAACCCCGCATTTTAGTCTCATTATCGAAAACACTTTTCAATATCAAGTCGGACAATTCAACAAAATTCCCGATATCCTGATCGAATGCTCGTCGCAAACTTTAGTAGGCGGCCGCACCCCCGATACCGTCGACGAAGTGCACTAAGGCGGAACACCACTGCCGCGAGCACCCGAACGGATGCTTTCGGCGACGGGGTTCTCCTACAGTCACTTGGTCGGGGCTATGGGGTGTAGCTGTCTATTAAGTTTACCCGGCGAGTATCCGCGTACGCTACGTGATTGCGACGGACTTTTGATCACATCAAAATTCCGTGGCAACCGATCAAGTGAAACTAAAGTGCTATGTTTATAACATCCAAATCAGTTATCTCATAACTACTTGTGAATTCCAAATATTGTATCACATTCCGGATAAATAGAAAATGTTAAACTTTCCGATCGAACATTCAAACACCCAAGTTTTCCCGAAACAGCTCAACACATGAAATAAGTTTAAAATACATTCACTTCATGCCTCAGTACCAACGGTCCAGCCGTAGAAGGGTCAAGCCAACGCCTCGCATGTGGCACGCCGTACTGCTCCAAATCCGAAGGTTCAAAGGGCAGTTCAAGACGGTCACATAATCGAGTTAAGGTTTGTTGTCTTCTAGAGGGTCCATCGCGTTACTTGCACTACTTAGAACGTAATTAAACTACGGAAAAATCCAACAATTAGAAATTTCCCGGCAGTGGAAAAATTGGGTATCTATATACGGTCGAACTTTTTAACATATTCTAAAATTACCCGGAAAAACACATAGACAAAGTTAAACAATCCGATTGAATCGTCGAATTCCCAAAACAACCCCAGAAAACTCAACTGTTGAGTATAATTTAAAAATTCCCAGAAAACACTGAAAATTCATATGGGCATTACTGTGCAAAGCACGTGCCAATAATCACCATTCTGGCCGCGGAACCGCCGCACATGCTAGGGTGGGGCCGCGGTTCCGCGGCGCTTTGGTTGACTTAGCCGCACGTGCTTCACAGTAACTCCTATAATCTCCTGCGGTATTTTTTGGATATTTTTAATTCACAAAAATCCAAAATTCCAGAAAATGTCCAGAGTGTAGTTTGAGTTAGGGTTTCGGGGTTCGTTCGGATTTCTAATTTCGTCTACTCATCGCCTAAGGCTCTAGCTAGGCTCTGATACCACTGTAGGGTTACTAGGCACACTCAAGAGGTTCCACAAAGCATCAACCATGCCAAAATCAAATTTTTCTAAGTGCCGAGAAACCCTAATGCGATCGTTAACTAGAGATTAGGCGAAACTACAAGCTAGTAAACAACTTTACTGCAAAGTGAAAGAGACAACAACCATTGTAGATCCGGTCCTCCACTTCCTTAGCTGCGTGATGATGTCCCTCCGCTGCGATCATCGGATCCCGGACTCTAGCGATGGTTTCGCCGAAGAAATGATCGGGCTAGGTCGTCGACTTCGATGCCGAAGATGATCTACGTCGAGGCAACTCAAGATCAAGCTCCAACTTCACCAAGTCATGAAACTTGTGAAGAAAACACCCTATACTACTTGGCAAGTGGTAGAGGATGAAGAAATAGGAAGTGGGTTCACTTTGGATTTGGATTTCTCACTTGGAATCATCACTTAGACATTTTCAAGAAAAGGTTTTCTTTCTTCATCAAGAAGAAGAAGAAGAAAGAATAAGAATGAATTAAAAAACCAAAAGAAAATGAAGTGATGGTTATCATTTAGCAACCATGGGTGAGTTAACAAGTGTAGAGAATAAATTAGGGTTAAAGTAAATAGTTAGGGTTAAGGAAAGAAACAAAATGGTCAAACCTTTTTCAAAGCTTCATCAAGCTTCAAGTGAAAACAAAAGAAGCAACCATTTTCTTTCTTGCCAAAAAATAAATGAAAAGAAATAAATAAATAAGTTAATGAAACCCTAACCATTAACCTAATCATGGTTTAATCATACACACCCAAGTTTGCTTGTATCATCAAACATGATACAAACTAGTGCACAAAACTATATCAAATATACAATGTGCGCATCAAGTGAGAAAATCTATCTTAAGTGAACCAATACTAGTTAATGTAAAGTAATATATCAAAATATATAATTATACATTAAATCATTAAATCAACACTTGATTTAATGATCCGGTCATGTCGCATATAACCGACTAGTATCAAGTGTATCAATGTATCGAATCAACACTTGATTCGGTAACCCGGCTATATCACATATAACCGACCGATGATACAAATCGAGAGAATAGAATTCAGTATCACATACTGGTATTATTCTCGGTCCCGCACATATCTCATATGCGCTCCTATTTCGTTTCGCTTGAGCCAGGAAACCTCTATGCAGGACTCTAAAGACTCGTCAATACGCCGGCAGCCAGCGATGATCATATCAAACACCCACAAGCCGCAAGCGGTCTGCTAAACGTAACGGTCACCAGGGTATTAAGCGATCAGAAGATCAACGAGCAAGCCCGCTCACACTCCTGTGAATCCAACCAGCAACACTTACCGTACAGTCTGGTCTGATCGTCTGATATGTCGCATATCTTTCCTAGGGGTGGTAAACGTCAGACCCCAGTAGCTCGATAAGTCGTGTCGATATGAGGTCTATAACAGTTCGAGAAACTACTGGTAACACTTACCAGTAAATCTCAGCAACCCTGGCCAGGGATTTCCGGTTATAGCCAATCGAACACAGCACAACATCAACTCCCTATACCGGGAGAGACGAATCCCCTCCTATCGCTCATTGCCTCCATGTGATTTGGGACTGTACCCAAAAACCACCGTTTTGCACGCCCTCTTGGACGTGGTAAGGTGGAAATCAAAGCACAGTAGGAATCACACAAGGCTCTATGATGATCTCGGGTCTACAGACTAACCTGTACCAGTGTCACCAGAGAACTGCCATCTAACGTAAGGTATAACACCATCTGGGAGTTCTGGACGAGTCTGTCCAGTGTATCCAGTCTCCACTGAGCACCCGTATATCATCTCTGATGTCAAACACCAATAGATATGGGATCATCCATCGCCCATCTGTATGGGTCGAGAAGGTATACGCTAGTCTACTCTGGTATATCGATGCCCTGTCTCGATACACCCACGACTAGGGACCTTGAAGGATGTACTTATGGATTACCATGTCCCCACTAATATGATCTGCATCATAGTCCAGGTAGTCAAGTACACATCCTAAGGGCTTTACCAACATGTAACAGAGAGACAATCAGTGTACACGTTAAGGTAAAGAGCAACCAGATAACATACTATTATGTCGAGCAAGAAAGTCCTCCCTATATATGTCCAAGCATCCACTACAATATACATCCTATGTATAGTAATGGCCTCTAGGGCATACATATAACAAACAATTACTAGATAAAAACATACTGAAAGAGCCAAACTATAAAGATTGGCTCTGGAATGTTAAAACGGAAATAACTTATGACAAGTTGGGGTATCTCCTTACCACCAAAGCTCCCCCTGTCCCAGGTCCCAAAACCAGCGTCGCGGATAGGGAAATCCATAAGACCTGGGAAATCGATTGCGCGAAGGCCAAGTGCCTCGTTCTTGCCTCTATGGACAACGAACATCAGAAGAGGCACGAGAATATGGACCTCGAATCCATATTTCTCCATGCAAAAGAACTGTATGGAGAGCAATCTCGTATCGCAAGATACGAAGTGTCGAAGAAGCTAATTTTGGCAAGGTTGGCCATCGGTTCATCGGTAGCGGAGCACGTGCTTAAGATGATTGCCTTCATTGACGAGCTTGCGGACCTTGGGACCACGTTGGAGAATGAGCTCTATACGGACTTGATTCTTCAGTCCCTTCCTTCCACTTACGCCCAGTTCATCCTGAATTTCAACTTGCAAGAAAAAGAAGTTGAACTTTCAGAACTCCTCAACATGCGGAGGAGTGCAGAGGGCACCCTACAGAAAGGTAGGGAAACATCCACTTTGTTTGTAGGAGGATCTTCCTCTTCTAGGTCCATGGCGAAAGCCAAGGAAAAGAAGAAGAAAGCCCCCGCCAAACCAAGGGGCGGTGTTAGTAAAGTGGATACGAAGGGAAAGGCAAAAGCAACAAAGATAGCGGGGAAGCTTATAGAGAAGGAAGAGTGCTTTTTCTGTCATAAGAGTGGGCCCTGGAAGAAAGATTGCAGGGCTTGGAAAGCCAGAACACAGGATCTGAAGCAAGTTGCGGCTTCAGCTACAGGTGTGTATGTTATTGAAAATAGTCTATCAATAAACTCTACATCCTGGGCATTGGATACCGTATCAGGATCTCATATCTGTAATTCTTTGCAGGCGTTGAGAAACCGTAGGGTTTTGAAGGCAGGTGACATGACCCTCAAAGTTGCAAATGGAGCTAGCATGGATGCTAAGGCCGTGGGGGACTATCACCTGGGGTTGTCAGATGGACACGTTTTGGTTTTGCGTAATTGCTATTTTGTACCCATTGTAACTTGTAATATCATTTCTTTATCTTTATTATCTAAAGAAGGTTATGAATTTGCATTTGTAAGTAATGTTGTAAACATTCACCTTAATCAAGTTCTGATTGGGTCAGGTACATTAAGCAATGGTATATACGTATTAAACCAACCAAAGATTTTCAATGTCCAGAATACACACAAAAGAAAGTCTCCGGAAATAAATCAGACTTTCTTATGGCATTGTAGACTGGGTCACATCAATGAGAGAAGGTTGATGAAGTTACATACAGAAGGATATTTGAATCCGTTCGAATATCAATCGTATGCCACTTGTCAATCCTGTCTCAAAGGAAAGATGACAAAGACTCCGTTCACTTGACACGGAATAAGAGCGAGCGAGCTCTTGGGACTCGTACACAGCGACGTGTGCGGTCCAAGGTACGGTTATTCTTAATTCATTACTTTTACGGATGACTTTTCAAGGTACGGTTATGTCTTCTTATTGAAACATAAATCCGAAGCCTTTGGAAAATTCCAGGAATATAAGAATGAAGTAGAAAAACAAACCGGCAAACGTATCAAGACACTGAGATCGGATCGAGGTTGTCAATACTTGAGTGTCGAGTTTCTGGATTACTTAAAAGAGAATGGAATTCTCTCCCAGCTTACTCCTCCATACACTCCGCAACATAACAGTGTATCGGAGAGACGGAACCGGACCCTATTGGATATGGTACGTTCCATGATGAGTAACACTGAGTTACCGCGATCATTCTGGGGATATGCACGAGAATCAGCTGCATACCTTTTGAACCGAGTTCCAACTAAGACTGTGCCTACCACACCATATGAGATATGTAATGGGAAGAAACCCTATCTTCAATATCTGATGATCTGGGGATGTCCGGCTTTTGTCAAAAAGCAGCATGCGGACAAACTCGATGCACGCTCAGTACTGTGCAAGTTTGTGGGATACCCAAAGAACTCCAGGGGTATCTCTTCTATTACGCAGAGGAACAAAAGATCATTGTTTCTCGTAATGCCCATTTTCTGGAACACCAGTTCTTAGAAAAGGAAACAAGTGGGAGCGAAATAGAACTGGAAGAAATTCCAGAACCACAGACTATTACTGAAAGCTTAGTAGAACCAGAGGGTTCAAAAGAACATGACATTCCTACGCCGCTCCGCAGAAGTAGTAGGCAGTTTCATCCGCCCGAGAGGTACTTCGGTTTTCTCATAGACGGGGATAGAGAAGATTGCATCATTGATTATGATGAGCCGACTAACTTCCAGCAGGCCATTCAGAGCGTTGACTCGGTAAAATGGTTGGATGCAATGCGGACCGAAATGGAGTCCATGTACACCAACAAAGTATGGACGTTGGACGTTGCTCCAGATGGGGTAAAACCCGTAGGATGCAAGTGGATCTTCAAAAGGAAGATTGGTATAGATGGACAGGTTGAGACCTATAAAGCTAGACTGGTTGCAAAGGGTTTTCGTCAAAGACCTGGTTTGGACTATGACGAGACCTTTTCTCCAGTAGCTATGCTGAAATCCATTCGGATCCTTCTTACCATTGCTGCCTTCCACGATTATGAGATTTGGCAGATGGACGTAAAGACCGCTTTTCTAAATGGAAATTTAGAGGAGTGTGTTTATATAGACCAGCCAGAGGGTTTCATTCAGAGTGGGAGCAGCGGAAAGGTGTGCAAGTTGCTTAAGTCCATCTACGGACTAAAGCAGGCATCGCGGAGTTGGAACATCTGTTTTGATGAGACGGTAAAAGAATTTGGCTTTATCAAAAATCCAGATGAACCATGCATCTATAGTAGATTTGTAGCGAGAACTGTAGTATTCCTCGTTTTATACGTGGATGACATTCTCTTAATAGGAAATGACATTCCTATGCTACAATCTGTCAAAGGGTTCTTGTCACACAGGTTCTCCATGAAAGACCTGGGTGATGCTTCATACATTTTGGGGATCCGGATCTATCGTGACAGATCCAAGAGGATACTGGGACTCTCACAGTCCAGGTAAATCGACACCATACTGAAAAGATTCAGTATGGAAGATTCCAAGCGCGGTAATTTACCGGCTTGTCACGGGATCACCCTCTCCAAAGAGATGTCTCCCAAGACTGATTTGGAAAGGGATCACATGTCTATTATACCCTACGCTTCTGCGGTAGGCTCTATAATGTATGCGATGTGTACCAGACCAGATGCAGCTTATGCACTGAGTGTGGTAAGCCGGTATCAGTCAAACCCTGGGGAGAAACACTGGATAGCAGTAAAGAACATTCTCAATTACCTGAAAAGGACTAAGGAGATGTTCTTGGTGTATGGTGGAAAAGACCTCCAGACTGAGGCCTTTGCTGACTCCAACTTCCAGAGTGACAAGGATGATTCCAAGTCCATGTCGGGTTATGTCTTTAACTTCAATGGAGGGGCGGTGTGTTGGAAGAGTTCCAAACAGGAAACCGTTAATGACTCGACGATGGAAGCGGAATATATCGCTGCTGCAGATGCCGCAAAAGAAGCCGTCTGGATAAGGAAGTTCTTAACGGAACTTCAGGTGGTTCCGTCCATTGTTGATCCAATACCGCTGTATTGCGACAACAACTGGGCTATAGCTTTAGCGAAGGAACCCAGGTCCCATCAGAAATCCAGACACATCTTGAGGCGGTATCACCTGATCAGGGAGATCATGGGTCGCCAGGAGATCGAGGTTCGGAGAGTTTCTACGGAAGATAACACTGCTGATCCACTCACAAAGGCCTTACCCCAGACTCAGTTCGAGCGGCTGATCGAGATGATAGGTCTTCGATACGCCAGTAGATGGCCTTAGTGCAAGTGGGAGATTGTTAATGTATATGCCCTAGAGGCCATTACTGTATCATACTAGTTTGTATATTACTTAATGGAAGCTTGGGATATTCACCTTGTATAGACAATCTTGCTCAATATAATAGTATGCTACTTGGTTTGTTTCTGCTTTATGTGTACATGTGTTTATTTTAGTATATCACCTATACACATTAGTGGAGCCCTTAGGATCATTGCTTGATTACCAGCGTCGTGCAACAGTCATACTAGTAGGGGCTGGGTAATCTATAAGCACATCCTTATGCAGGTCCCTAGTCGCAAGACTATCGAGACAGGGCATCGATACTCCGGAGTAGACTAGCGTATGCGCTTCTCATCCCAGTGTGGGAGACGGTCTGTCCTACAGCCGTCAGTACGTCGTACTTGAGATACTATGCGGGTGCTCGTTAGGTTACGAGTACACTGGACAGGACTCGTCGGGAACTGTTGGTTGGTAATATACCTATCGTCAGTTATCAGTTCACAGGTGACATGAGTACAGCTTAGTCCATTGACTTGACATTGTCACTTCGCCTCGAGTGTGTTCCCACTGTACTTAGATTACTACCCTACCACGGCTCAAAGGAGTCGTGCAAACAGGTAGTAGTTGGGTGCAGTCCCGAAGCACTTGGAAGTAGTAACGGTTAGACAGGATTCGTCTCTCCCGGTATTGGGGTTGACATCGCGCTGTGTCTAGGAGAGCCATAACACGAGTAGTCCTTGACCAGGGCAAGCGAGATATACTGGTAGGTTTCCAGTGTTATCTGAGGGTGTTCTGGGCTTCACTCCGACACGACTTGTACCGCTATTAGGGGACTGACGTTTACCGCCCGCTAGGCCCGCCATGCGATGTATCAGACGAACAGACCGGACTGTATAGAGATTGTCACATTCAGGCTCAGTAGGAGTTCAGATGGGTTTCACCTCGTCAGTCTTCTTGTCGGTATCTACTTGGGGACCGTTACGCACAGCTAGTGCCGCTTGCGGTCTGTGGTTAAACCCACTGCGAGCGTAGTGTCGAGTCTTTAGAGTCCCACACAGAAAGCTATTTGCCTTTAGGCAAAAGAGTAGAGGTCGCATGGTTTTGCGACAGGTCGCAAGGTTTTGCGACAGGATGCGGTCACATCCGTGCACTTGTGCACGTTTGGTGTCCGGACAGTTAACACTAGCGGGCTTTGGTTTAAGCCAGATCCTAGTGTACATTTTGGGATTGGTTTTATCTCGTTTGTATTTCGTGTTCCTCGGAACGCGGATGCGGGTGTGTATGCACAGTTGACAGAGAGACAGAGGCAGAGGATTCTCATTGGGGTTGTTGACTGTTGACTGTTGACTGTTGACTATTGACTTTTGGCTAAACCCTAATGAGAATAAGAAACATGATTAACAATAATATTAATTAAGTGTTATAGTGACATGGTTGTTAAGGGGTTGACTTTGTTGACTTGTTGACTTTGTTGACCGGTTGACTAGGTTGGACTAGTTGACCATCATCATGACAATGGCAATCATTTCATTGCAAAGACTTTTGCTTGCTTGTTTATTTATGCAAAATGAGTGCATGAAATGATATAACCATTTTGACTTGAACCATCACATAATACTTGATTACTATTTTGTTATGATGGTTTTGGATTATGAGAGCTTGGATGGCAAAAGAGTTACTGATTCTCTCATTTCATTTCTCTCTCTTGCTTGAGCTCTCCCTCTTGCTCTTCCTCTTGCTCTCTCTCTAGTTCAAGGCAACACCCTCTCTTGAGTTGAGAAACATTGCCTTAGAGATAAAAGAAAACCCAAATCACTTCTCTACTCATCCTAGTTCACAAGGTTTAGCAAACCAAGTGTTCTAGTTTCTTCAAGTTCGAAGAAGAAGACAAAGGTAGAAGCTTTCAGGTGGATCCATCTTCGGCGCAAGGAGACGACGAGGTGAGACCGATCCGCATACCGGAAAGAGTTGAAGACGAAGGAGTTCAAGAAAGGTATAGCCCCCTAACCGAGTAGGTAAAACTCAAGTTAGGTTGTTAGGTAGTTGTTTAACAAAGATCCGTATTTTGAGTCCATGTTACCACCTCTTGAAAAAATCGTTTTTCATCATTTCCGCAAGCCCGTAAGTACCGGGAGAGGTAACGTGGACTTACAACACCGATGTGCTGTGTTGTATGCGGAGGAGTAATGCCGAGAGAGAATCTCATTCTCCTTTAGAATAGTCCAGGAATTCCGTGCTCAAGTATTCTCCTCCTTCATCACATCAAAGGACATAATACTTTTACCCGTATTTTGGTTCTCTACTTCTAACTTACATTCTGTGAATATCTCAAAAGGTTCGGACTTGTGTTTCAACAGGAACATATGTCTGAATCTTGATAGATCATCAGAGAATGTAATGAAGTACAAAGAACCGGTCTTGGCATGTGTAGACGGGAGACTTTCATACATCAGCATGTATCAATCCCAAGAGTTCACTAACTCTTTCTCTATTTCCAATAAACAGAGCTATGGTCATCTTATCTTTGTGACATGACTGGCAAGTTTCACAAGATGTAAATTCAAACATATTTCAATATGCATCTATATGTAACTTCAACTAGTCGGGTCGCATTGATATGACCTAGTCTATACTACCTCAAGAAGGATTCATTCATTTCTGAACTCTTCCTCTCGTGTGTGTTCTGTAAACTAAGAACTGTAGTTTGATTTAGAACGTCAATGCTTTTAGATAACGTGCCTGAACCGATCAACTCTTGATATAAGAAATGTTCAAAACATTATCCAACAATACAAAATTATATCCTTTATTTACTAATAAAGAGACCGATATGATGTTGTATATCAGGTTCGTTATCTAATAACATTTGTTCAGAATCAATGTATTCTGGTAATACAGGGTGATAGTGACCAACAGACTTGGCTGCAACACTTGCACCGTTTTCTATCTCTTGAAACTTATCACCCGTTCTCAGTTCTCTACCTATCTGTAGCCCATGTAACAGATTACATATGCGGGATCCTGATCTGGTATCTCATACCTAGGACGTAAAGGATACTAAGAAACAGTTCTCTGTAATGAACACACCCGAAGATGATGCATCAACATGCACTTTCTTCGTTTGGGCGGCACGGGAAATCTGGTATTCCCCAATTTCCTGCTCTGTCTTATAACAATTATAAGTTGGAGCGGGACCTACGATTCCCAGCTCAGTATAACAAGCGGGTTCGGTCAATACATCCATATTATTATCTTGATTAAGGCGTGATATGGTCACTACCTGGAGAGAGAGAGAAGAAAACACTCAGCGTATGCTCTTGCAAGATTAGATTGGGTATCTAATATATCTAATCAGGATGTCTCCCACTGTTTTAATCAAATCTTCCTTCAAACCCTAAAAGGAAAGACTAGCCGGGATTAATTACACGCTACAAGTTCGCCAATCTTTCAGCCAGGCTAGTGTCGGTACTTTGAGTGAGGTCCCCCGTGCTTTCGCACGAACCTAATTAAAGAAAACCTCATTTTCTCAGTGGCATAACCCCGTTGACACCTATCGAGACACCTACTTGATCGGCTAATTGTAATATGTAAAACTCTTCCAGGAATAACTCTTACTCGCAGCGGGTATCGGGATCCAACTATCTCAAAGAAGGTATGCAATCTCATTTCAAATTTAAACACTTAAAATTCCCAATAATATTTTACCCCTAGCAGCTTATGACCTTGGCTAAGGTCAACAAATCATAAGCGCTAGCCAAGTTCAACCCGTCATTTCCCGATTGAATTAAACCCACCCGCGCGACCCTTGGCTAAGGTCAACAAAGTCGCACGACTACCCTAACTCATCGCATCATATGCTTATACAGATAAGCACTAATCAGCTACCGCACATTACGCCTTGGCTAAGGTCAACAAACGCAGAACGAATACTAACCAATACTTATCTGAAATGACGGAGAGCTACGACAGGTTTTTAAGAAAAAAACTTTGCGTAATGAACTTGATATCGTTGTAGAATCGAGTGATTTTAAATGGAATGTTTTTTAGGCTTTCCTAGTTTTGCTAAAGGGGTCACTCCCAGTGAAGGGATCGTCGGCCCTTTCCTCATCGAATAAGGTGCAGGATATTTCACAAATATCGCTGTGCAAAGCAAGAACTATAGAAGAAATCAAAAGACAAACTGAGTTTGTAGCATCTGCTAGTTTCACTAAAGAGGTCACTCCCGGTGAAGGGATCTCGGCTCTTTCCTTATCGAATAAGGTGCTGGATGTTCTACAAGGAACACCGCTATGCAAAGCAAGAACTAGAGCTACCAGTTTTTTTTTAAACAAGTTACTACAACATCTTAGGTTTCTTTTAGTTTCATTAATCTCATTAATGAAGTCCCATTTTAATATGCTTCACCAGCATCACATTTGAAACGAAATCTGCAATATAACATATATCTCATATATATAATATAAACATTCGTCTCAGGCAGTAATATGATCTCATCACAGAACATTGCTGCAGAAGAACATATATGAAATATTGGATATACTAGGATGTCTGTGTTTTCAATACGAGCCTGTATAAAACTCGGATTCCACGGTCGTGATGAATTGCCAAACCCACATCCCTAGACCCCTACGAGAGTGCCAAGCAACACTGCCAATTCTAAGGTTAGGAGACCCGGTCTCGACTCCTCGAGATAATCTCCCACTGGACCCTAGAACCCGGTTACTTGTGCTCCCTGCCTTGGGTCTACCTATTGCGGAAAAGTAAATCATATACAATGGTGACATCATCCTCAGCCCGGAAGTGCCCCAATAAAAGAATATTACATACAAATGAATTTTACATGAATGAAAAATAAAAACTCTCATCTCACATAAAACCCCCGACTATTCAATCGCGACGATTCAATACAACATATCACAGCAACACATAATATCTCATATCATCAACGTAAGCAAGTATGCGTATCCCGATTGTCGTTGATGTATAGCGATGAAGCCGGCGATACACAACATTCTACGCTTACGGTCACAGAAAATAAAGAGTAAAACTACAACAGTTGGAATCCGCAACCCCTTTAGACATCGCATGCCTAACCAGATGAATTCCTTAGACATCGCATGCCTAACAATTATAAACCTCGCATTTTACTCTCATTATCGAAAACTCTTTTCAATATCAAGTCGGGTAATTCAACAAGATTCCCAACATCCTGATCGAATGCTCGTCGCAAACTTTAGTATACGGCCGCACCCCCGGATGCCGTCGACGAAGTGCACTAAGGCGGAACACCGCTGCCGCGAGCACCCGAACGGATGCTTTCGGCGACGGGGTTCTCCTACAGTCACTTGGTCGGGGCTATGGGGCGTGGCTGTCTGTTAAGTTTACCCGGCGAGTATCCACGTACGCTACGTGATTGCGGCGGACTTTTGATCACATCAAAATTCCGTGGCAACGGATCAATTGAGACTGAACTGCTAGATTTACAACATTCAAATTAGTTATCTCATAACTACCTGTAGATTCCAAATATTGTATCACATTCCAGATAAATAGACAATGTTAAACTTTCCGATCGAATAATCAAACACCCACGATTTCCCCAATTCATCTCAACACTTGAAATCAGTTTAAAAAAAACATCCATCACATGCCACAGTACCAATGGTCCAGCCGTAGAAGGGTCAAGCCAACGCCTCACATGTGGCACGCCGTACTGCCACAAACCCTAAAGTTTAGGGGCAGTTCAAGACGGTCACATAATCGAGTTAAGGTCTGTTGTCTTCTAGAGAGTCCACCGTGTTAATTGCATGACCTTACGAAAGTTTCAAACACGAGGAAAAATCCAACTTTTGAAAAATTTTCCGACTGTGGAAAAAGTGAGTTATTGATATCCGTCCGAACTTTCTAACACGTTCTAAAAATTATCCGAACAAACTAAACAAAGTTAAATTATCCGATCGAATCAACGAGTCCCCAATACAACCCTAGAAAACTCAACACTTGAGTGTAATTAAAAAATTCCCAGAAAAAAATTAACAAGAAAGGACCTAAGAATAATTACATGAAATTCCAGGGACTAAGTCACAATTTGGGCCGCGGAACCGCCGCCAAAACCTTGGTTTGGCCGCGGTTCCGCGGTCAAATAATTGACTTACACGACTGTACTTCACAGTAATTCTTAGTTTTTCCTGCTTGTTTTTCTGAGCATTTTTAATTCATAAAAAACCACATTTTTGAAAAATGTACAGAGAAGGTTAAACATCGGGGTTTTCGGGTTCGATCGGACTTTAAACTTCGTCTAGACCTCGCCTAAAGCTCTAGCTTTTCTCTGATACCACTGTAGGGTTGCTAGGCACACGCACAAGGGACTACGAGACAACAACCATGCCCGATTAAAAAATTAGCCGTGCCGAACAACCCGAAGCCGGATATTTAAACAAGGGTTTAGGCGAAAACAAGCATGTTAAACACTTTAACACTAAGTGAGAGGGATTACAACCTTTATAGATCCGGTCCTTCACTTCTAAAGCTCTGTGTTGAAGTACCTTCGCTGCGATCATCGTGTTCCGGACTCTCGAGAGGTTCCACGAAGAGAAAGATGTAGTCTTACTTCCGATCTTCGATACAAAGATGATCTACCTTGAAGTTTCGTTAACACAAGCTAACACTCATAATATGAAGTGAACACCCTCATCTAAATGGCAAGGATAAATGAGGATGATGAAGTAAGATTTTTGCTCTCATTTGTTTTCTTATTCTCACTTATTTTTCATCACAAAATCAAAGCAAGAAAGCTTTGCAAAAAGGCAAGAAGAAGAAGAATAGTGATCCCATTCTTTTGTGATGAATAATGAAAGGATAATTATGATGAATAATGCAACCATTGTTGAATAAACCATTGTAGAGAATTAACCAAGGCTAGGGTTTGGGTTAGGTTAAGAATGAGTCATCACAAAACAAAACTAAACCTTCTAGAATCACCTAGAAAGTATTAACCCAAATCAAACCCTAATCTTGTTTAATCTCTACTAAACATGTTGCATTAGTTATCATATCATGTTACAATATTATATATCACATATATAATATTTATTGTAACCAAATAAAATTATACAATTAACATATATCGCATATATATCAATGTATTACCCGAGTGAGAAAAAGAATATATTAGTTAGCTAATATTAGTTAATGTAATTTAATATATCATATATATTATTATACATTAAATTATCGAATCAACACTTGATCCGACTATCCGGCTATATCGCACATAACCGACTAATATTTATCTGTACCGATTCATCGAATCAACACTTGATCCGATGACCCGGCTGATATCATATATCGCGAGAATAGAATACGGTATCTCATATCGCATTATCCTCGGTCCCGCACATACCACATATGTGCCCCTACTCCGTTTCGCCTGAGCCAAGAAACCTCTGTGTAGGACTCTAAAGAATCGTCAATACGCCGGCAGTAGGTGATGATCATATCAAACACCCACAAGCTGCAAGCGGTCAGCTAAACGTAACAGCCACCCAGGTATTGAGCGCTCAGAAGATCAACAAGCAAGCCTGTACATTCTCCTGTGAATCCAAACAGTAAAACTCGCGTACAGTCCGGTCTCATCGTCTGATATGTCGTATATCTCGCCTAGGGGTGGTAAACGTCAGACCCCAGTAGCTCAATAAGTCGTGTCGATTTGAGGTCTATAACAGTTCGAGAAACTACTGATAACACTTACCAGTAAATCTCAGCAACCCTGGCCAGGGATTTCCGGTTATAGCCAATCGAACACAGTGCAACATCAACTCCCTATACCGGGAGAGACGAATCCCCTCCTATCGCTCATTGCCTCCATGTGATTCGGGACTGTACCCAAAAGCCACCTTTTTGCACGCCCTCTTGGACGTGGTATGATGGAAATCAAAGCACAGTGGGAATCACACAAGACTCTATGACGATCTCGGGTCAACAGACTACTCTGTACCAGTGTCACCGGAGAATTGCCATCTGACGTGAGATATAATACCATCTGGGAGTTCTCGGTGAGTCCGTCCAGTGTACCCAGTCTCTACTGAGCACCCGTACACCATCCTTGATGTCAAACACCGATGGATATTGGATCATCCATCGCCCATCATATTGGTCAAGATACGTATACGCTAGTCTACTCTGGTGTATCGATGCCCTGTCTCGATACACCCTCAACTAGGAACAATTATAGGATGTACTCGTCGACTACCGTGGCCCCACTAGTATGATCTTATCATAGTCCCAGTAGTCCAGTACATATCCTAAGGGCTTTATCAACATGTAACATAGAGACAATCAGAGTACATGTTAAAATAAAGTACAACCAGATAACATACTATCATGTCGAGCAAGAATGTCCTCCCTATATATGTCCAAGCATCCATTACAATATACATCATATACACAGTAATGGCCTCTAGGGCATACATATAACTAACAATAAATTGGGTGCAACAAATGCACGGAATAAAACTTAGTGCAACCAATGCATGAAATACGAATCCGGTGCATCCAGTCCACGAAATATCAAATCCTGTGCATCCACTGCACGAAATATCAAATCCTGTGCATCTACTACACGAAATATAAAATCTTGTGCATCCACTGCACGAAAAATCAAATTCCGTGCATCCACTGCACGAAATATCAAATCCTGTCCATCCACTGCACGAAATATCAAATCCTGTGCATCCACTGCATGAAATATCAAATCCTGTGCATCTATTGCACGAAATATCATAACCACTGTAGGATATCCAGGAAACAATAAACATGTGCAGCTAAGGCAAAATATCGACAACAACTCCACGAAATATAAATATATCAAGTGCAATAACTATGCACAAAAATGTAAATACCCCGTAGGTGGGCCTCGGTGCACGAAAACAATATCCTGAAACTCAATCATCCAAACTCAAATCCAAGCGATATAAGCGAGATACTCGGATCACAAATGCAAATCGCAACAAATGACATTGAGGTACACTTCCTACAATGTCGAAAAAAGTCGGTGCGCCGAAACTGGAAGTGCAAGAACATCCGCATGGCTCCTGCTCACAGTCTGGCGTCTTCTGTCTCTAGGTCCTCATTTCCCTATGGATTACCAATCTCGCACTCTATCGGCTCATCTGCCGGTTCAGGTGTGCTAACGGAAACGATTCCTCTCTGGCACTCCTCAGGTCAACTCTCGGCCAATTAGTATGTTAGTTATATGTATGCCCTAGAGGCCATTACTGTACATATGATGTATATTGTAGTGGATGCTAGGACGTATATAGGGAGGACTTTCTTGCTCGACATGATAGTATGCTATCTGGTTGCACTTTACCTTAACATGTATACTGATTGTCTCTCTGTTACATGTTGGTAAAGCCCTTAGGATGTGTACTTGACTACCTGGACTATGATGCGGATCATACTAGTGGAGACATGGTAGTCCATAAGTACATCCTTCAAAGTCCCTAGTCGTGGGTGTATCGAGACGGGGCATCGATATACCAGAGTAGACTAGCGTATACCTTCTCGACCCATACAGATGGGCGATGGATGATCCCATATCCATTGGTGTTTGACATCAGAGATGATATACGGGTGCTCAGTAGAGACTGGGTACACTGGACGGACTCGCCGAGAACTCCTAGATGGTATTATACCTCACGTCAGATGGCAGTTCTCTGGTGACACTGGTACAGAGTAGTCTGTTGACCCGAGATCGTCATAGAGTCTTGTGTGGTTCCCACTGTGCTTTGATTTCCATCTTACCACGTCCAAGAGGGCGTGCAAAACGGTGGTTTTTGGGTACAGTCCCGAGTCACATGGAGACAATGAGCGATAGGAGGGGATTCGTTTCTCCCGGTATAGGGAGTTGATGTTGCGCTGTGTTCGATTGGCTATAACAGGAAATCCCTGGCCAGGGTTGCCGAGATTTACTGATAAGTGTTACCAGTAGTTTCTCGAACAGTTATAGACCTCATATCGACACGACTTATCGAGCAATTGGGGTCTGACGTTTACCACCCCTAGGCGAGATATGCGACATATCAAACGATCAGACCGGACTGTAGGTAGTGTTACTGGTCGGATTCACTGGAGTGTGAGCGGGCTTGCTCGTCGATCTTCAGATCGCTCAATACCCGGGTGGCCGTTACGTTTAGCAGACCGCTTGCGGCTTGTGGGTGTTTGATATGATCATCGCCTGCTGCCGGCGTATTGACGAGTCTTTAGAGTCCTACACAGAGGTTTCCTGGCTCAAGCGAAACGAAATAGGAGCGCATATGAGATATGTGCGGGACCGAGAATAATGCGTGTATGTGATACCGTATTCCATTCTCGCGATGAATGTATCGATTAGGTTATATGCGATATACCCTAGTTATCGAATCAAAGGTTGATTCGATAAGCCGATACATAGGATACTAGTCGGTTATATGCGATATGACCGGATCGTTAAATCAAGTGTTGATTTAATGATTTAATGTATAATTATATATTTGATATATTACTTTGCATTAACTAGTATTGGTTCACTTTAAGATGGATTTTCTCACTCGGATGTGCGCATTATATATGTGATATGATTTTGTGCACTAGCTTGTATCATGTTTGATGATACATGCTTTTTGGTTAAGTGTAAAGTATTAAACCTTGGTTAATGAATAGGTTAGGGTTTATTATTTATTATTCATTTATCTTATTTAATTATCCATTTATTTATGATAAATGAATAAAAGAAAATGAAATGAAATGGTGGCTTTCATTTGTTGTTTTCATGAAGCTTCATGAACACTTTGACTAAGTGACCATTTTGTCTCTAGCTTGACCCTAACCATTCCTTTAACCATGATTGATTCTCTACACATTACATTATGATAAGAATGGATTATTCTTTTCTTTTTTAATTAACTTATCATATCATTTCTTCTTCTTCTTCCTTGAACTCAAGAAGAAAACTTTGAGGTCATCAATGGTGATTGATGATAAAGAGTGAGAAATCCATTTCTAAAGTCTACCCACTTCCTATTTCTTCATCCTCTACCTCTTGCCAAGTAGGAGAGTGTGTTTTCTTCACAAGTTTTTTTTTGACTTGGTGAAGTCGGAGCTTGATTTAGCGATGCCTCGACGTAGATCATCTTCGGCATGGACATCGATGACCTAGCTCGTCCATTCTCCGATGAAGCCGACGCTAGAGCCTGGGACTTGTTATGGACAGCGAGGAGACTTCATTGCGGAGCTATGGAGGTGGAGAACCGGATCTACAAAGGTTGTATTTCCGTTAAACTTGTAGTTAAGTGTTAACTAGCTCGCTTTTTCGCCTAGATTTCTAGCCAACGGTAAGTATTAGGGTTTCTCGGCACCTAGAATTTTTGAAATTGGCATGTTCGATGCCTTGTGAGACCTTTAGAGAGTGCCTAGGAAACCTACAGTGGCATCAGAGCCTAGCTAGAGCCTTAGGCGATCGGTAGACGAAGTTAGAGATCCGATCGAACCGCGAAACCCCAAGCAAAATCGCTCTCTGTACATTTTTCAAAACTGTTGAATTTTGTGAATTAAAAATATGCAGAAAAATAAGCAGGAAAAACTAAGAATTACTGTGAAGTTTGGTCGACTAATTCAATAATTGGAGCGCGGATCCGCGGCCAAACCAGGGGTTTGGCGGCGCTTCCGCGGCCCAAATTTCGACTTAGTCCCTAAAATTTCATATATTTATTCTTAGGTCCTTTCTTGGTAATTTTTGATGTGAATTTTTTTTAATTCCACTCAAGTGTTGAGTTTTCTAGGGTTTTATTGGGGATTCGTTAATTTGATCGGATAATTTAACTTCGTTTATGTTTTTCCGGATATTTTAGAAACTGTTAAAAAGTTCGACCGGATATAAATACCCAATTTTTCCCTTGCCGGGAAATTTCCAAGTGTTGGATTTTTCCATGGTTTAAAGACGTTCTAAGTAGTGCAAGTAAAGCGATGGTCCCTCTAGAAGACAACAAACCTTAATTCGATTATGTGACCGTCTTGAACTGCCCTTTGAACCTTCGGGTTTGGGGCAGTACGGCGTGCCACATGTGAGGCGTTGGCTTGACCCTTCTACGGCTGGACCGTTGGTACTGAGGCACGAACTGAATGTTGTTAGACTTGTTTCATGTGATGAGCTGTTTCGGAAAACTTGGGTGTTCGATTGTTCGATCGGAAAGTTTAACATTTTCTGTTTATCCGGAATAGGATATAATAATTGGAATTCACAAGAAGTTATGAGATAACTGAATGAATGTTATAAACGTAGCAGTTTAGTCTCACTTGATCGGTTACCACGGAATTTTGATGTGATCAAAAGTCCGTCGCGATCACGTAGCGTACGCGGATACTCGCCGGGTAAACTTAATAGACAGCCTCGCTCCATTGCCCCGACCAAGTGACTGTAGGAGAACCCCGTCGCCGAAAGCATCCATTCGGGTGCTCGCGGCAGCGGTGTTCCGCCTTGGTGCACTTCGTCGACGGCATCGGGGGTGCGGCCGCCTACTAAAGTTTGCGACGAGCATTCGATCAGGTTGTCGGGAATCTTGTTGAATTGCCCGACTTGATATTGAAAAGAGTTTTCGATAATGAGACTAAAATGCGGGGTTTATAATTGTTAGGCATGCGATGTCTAAGTAATTCATTTGATTAGGCATGCAATGTCTATGCAGGTTGCGGATTCCAACTGTTGTAGTTTTACACTTTCTTTTCTGTGACCGTAAGTGTAATATATGATATCGCCGGTTTCGTTGCTATATGTCAACGAAAATTGGGATGGACATATTTACTTACGTTGATGACATGTGATGTTATGTGTTGCTGGATATGTTATATTGGATCGTCGTGTTTGAATAGCCGGGGGTTTTTACGTGAGATGAGTGTTTTTTCATTTTCATTCATGTAAAAACTTGTATGTAATATTCTTTTATTGGGGCACTTCCAGGTTGCGGAAGTTGCCACCTGTTGTATATTATTTACTTTTCCTCACTAGGATAGACCCAAGGAGGGGAGCACAAGTAACCGGGTTCTGGAGTCCAGTGGGAGACCAACTCGAGGAGTTGAGTCCGGGTCTCCTAACTCTAGAATTGGTAGGGTTGCTTGCCGCTCTCGTAGGGGTCTAGGGGTGTGGGTTTGGCTATTCATCACGACTGTGGAATCCGTGTTTTATACTGGCTCGTATTGAAAACACGGACGTCCTAGTTTATCCAATATTTCATATGTTTCTTCTGCTGCGATATCTGTGATGTGATCATGTGATGTTCTGTGATATATACAGTATATAGTATATATGATATATTATATAGGCGTTACTTATGTTTTACACCTGCGCTAGCCCTGCCCTGCTCTGCCGTTAGTTACCTAACCTAACGGTGCACGAGGGGACATGGAGGCGAATGCGGATGGCATAAGTGTATGTCGTATTTATCTGTGATGATTAGGTACTTAAATGATGGGACTTCATTAATATGATTAATGAAATAAAAGAAACCTAAGATGTTGTAGAATCGAATTTCAAAAATAAAACAGGTAGCTACAGTTCTTGCTTTGCACAGAGGTATATATGATATATCCTGCACCTTATTCGATAAGGAAAGGACCGAGATCCCTTCACCGGGAGTGACTCCTTTAGCAATAACTGGCAGATGCTACACACTCGGTCTGTCTTTTGATTGCTTTTAAGTGTTTTTGCTTTGCACAGCGATATATATGATATATCCCGCACCTCATTCGACGAGGAAAGGACCGACGATCCCTTCACCGGGAGTGACTCCTTTAGCAAAACTAGAAAAGCCTCAAAAGCACTCCATTTTAAAATCATTTGATTCTACAACGATATCAAGTTCATTACGCAATAGGTTTTCAGAAAAACCTGTCGTAGCCCTCCGTCATTTCAGATAAGTAGTAGTTAGTATTCGTGCTGCGTTTGTTGGCCTTTGTCAAGGCGCAGTGTGCGGTAGCTAACTGGTGCTTATCTGCTTATGCATATGATGCAGATTGAGTTAGGGTAGTCGTGCGACCTTGTTGGCCTTTGTCAAGGGCCGTGCGGGTGGGTTTAATTCAATCAGGAAATGACGGGTTAACTTGACTAGCATCCTATGGTTTGTTGGCCTTTGTCAAGGTCATAGGAGGTTAGGGGCAAAATATTATCGGGAATTTCAAGTGTTGAAATTTGCAATGAGATTGCATACCTTCTATGAGATAGTTGGATCCCGATACCCGCTGCGAGTAAGAGTTACTCTTGGGAGAGTTTTACACATTACAATTAGCCAATCAAGTAGGTGTCTAGAAAGGTGTTAACGAGGTTACGCCTCTGGGAAAACGAGGTTTACATTAATTAGGTTCGTGCGAAAGCACGGGGGACCTCCCTCAAAGTACCGACACTGGCCTGTCTGAAAGATTGGCGAACTTGTAGTGTGTAATTAATCCCGGCTAGTCTTTCCTTTTAGGGTTGAAGGAAGATTTGATAAAAAGCAGTGGGAGCCATCCTGATTAGATAAAATAAAAACCAATCTATTCTTGCAAGAGCGCACGCTGAGTGTTTTCTTCTCTCTCTCTCTCTCCTGGTAGCGACCATATCACGCCTTAATCAAGATAATAATACGGATATTTGACCGAACCCGCTTGTTATACTGAGCTGGGGAACGTTGGTCCCGCTCCAACTTATAATTGTTATAAGACCGAGCAGGAAATTGGGGATTACCAGAATTCCCGTGCCGCCCAAACGAAGAAAGTGCATATGATGCATCTTCTTCGGGTGTGTTCGTTACACAAAACTGTTTCTCTGTATCCTCTACGTCCTGGGTATGTGATACCAGATCAGGATCCCAGATATGTAATCTGTTACATAGGGCTACAGAAAGGTAGAGGACTGAGAACGGGTGATAAGTTTCATGAGGCAGAAAACGGGGCAAGAGTTGCAGCCAAGTCTGTTGGTCACTGTTACCCTGTATTACCAATACATTGATTCTGGACGAATGCTATTAGATACCGAACCTGATATACAAAATCATATCTGTCTCTTTATTAGCAAAGAAACGATAAAATTTTGTATTGTTGGATAATGTTTTGAACATTTCCTATATCAAAAGTTGATCGGTTCATGCACGTTATCTAAAAACATTAATGTTCTAAATAAAACCACAGTTCTTAGTATACGGAACACACAAAAGAGGAAGAGTTCAGAAATGAACGAATCCTTCTTGAGGCAATGTAGACTAGGTCATATCAATGCGACCCGACTAGCTTAAGTTACATAAAGATGCATATTTAAATCAGTTTGAATCTACATCTTGTGAAACTTGCCAGTCATGTCACAAAGATATAATGACACTAGCTCTGTTTATTGGAAATAGAGAAAGAGTTAGTGAACTCTTGGGATGATACATGTTGATGTATGTAGGTCCCCTGTCTACACATGCCAAGACCGGTTCTTTATACTTCATTATATTCTCTGATAATCTCTCAAGATTCAGACATATGTTCCTGTTGAAACACAAGTCAGAACCTTTTGAGATATTCATAGAATATAAGTTAGAAGTAGAGAACCGATACGGGTAAAAGTATTATGTCCTTTGATGCGATCAAGGAGGAGAATACTTGTGCACGGAATTCCTGGACTATTCTAAAGGAGAATGAGATTCTCTCTCAGCATTACTCCTCCGAATACACCATAGCACGTTGGTGTATCGGGGCAGAGCAATCACACCCTATATGATAAGGTGTGCTCTATGATGAGTACTACTGAGTTACCTATTTCCTCTTGGGAGTTATGCACTTATGAAGCTGCATACCTATTGAATAGGGTTCGAATCAAATCATTTGCCTACCACTCCATATGAGATATGATAAGGGAAGAGCCCATGTCTTAAGCTAGTTAAGATTTGGGGTTGTCCGGCCTATGTCTGAAAGCAAAATCCGGACAAGCTCGAGGCAAAGTCTGTTATGTACAACTGGAAAGGTTCCAGCTATACAAACAACAGCAGATGATCTGGTAGAACCAAGGGATTCAGTAGAATCCAACGAACCTCAGCCTCTCCGCCGATCTAGTAGGTTTCCTCACCCACCTGAGAGTTACTTCTGTTTCTCTATGACAGTGGGAGTGAGGATTGCATCATGAGATGATGACCCAACTAGTTTCGAGCTAGCCATCTGGAGTAAGACTCTGTAAGAATGGCTGGATGCTTAGTGATCTGAGATAGAATCCATGTACACCAACAAAGTATGGACTTTGGTTGCTATATCTGAAGGGTTAAATCCCCATCAGGAGCAAGTATATCTTGAGAAGATTACTTGGTGTAGATGGAAAAGTTGAGACTTTCAAAGCTAGACTTGTTAAAAGTTTGCATCATTGACGAGGTGTGGATAATGATGAAACCTTTTCAAGTGACTATGCTTAAGTCCATCCAGATCCTACTTGTCACGGCTACATACCATGACTACGATATCTGGTGGTTGGGTGTCATGACTGCTTTTCTAAATGATGTTTTAGAAGAGTGCGTCTATAAGTACACAGCCAGAGGGCTTCGTAGACAGTGGGAGCAGCAGAAACATGTGCAAGATGCTTTATAGGATTAAAGCAGGCATCGTGGAGTTGGAACATCTGTTTTGATGGATTAGTCAAACAGTTTGACATCATCAAAATGGTAGATGAACCTTGTATATACAAAAAGTTAGTGAGGAGTATGGTGATGATCCTCGTAGAGTACGTGGATGACATACTCCTGATAGGGAAGGAGTTTCCTATGCTACGCTCGATCAATCTCCGCATATCACAATGATTCTCCACATAGGATCATGATGATACCTCCTAAATCCTGGGTTTTGGATCTATGAGATAGATCTAAATGGATGTTAGGATTCTCACTAGTTGTAGTGAGACGGTATCAATCGACCGTGGGGAGAATCACTGGAATGGTTCCAGGGTGATAATGACGACTGAGTGTCATTCACAGGCATTGTCTTTACCCTCAGTAAAGGGACGGTATGTTGGAAGAGTTCCAAGGTAGATACCGTGACATACTAGACGATAAAGGCAGGATACATTGCTACTTAAGATGCTACCATAGAGGCAGTCTGGGTGTATAATAGTTCATGAGATGAACTTCGTTCCTACCATTGTGAGACAATGGAGTTGTGGCTTATGCCAAGGAACGCCGGTCCCATCAGTGATCCAGACATATTCTAAGGCAGTATCACCTGATCATGGAGATGGTTGATCTCCAGGGTGATCGAGGTTTGGAGAGTAGACTAAGAGGACAACACAGCGGATCCACTCACAAAGGCCTGTTCCCAGAGAGAGACTTTTATGGGATGGTTGAGTATGAGATACTACAACCACTGCTACAGATGGCCCTAGTGCAAGTGGGAGATTGTTAGTTATATGTATGCCCTAGAGGCCATTACTGTACATATGATGTATATTGTAGTGGATGCTAGGACGTATATAGGGAGGACTTTCTTGCTCGACATGATAGTATGCTATCTGGTTGCACTTTACCTTAACATGTATACTGATTGTCTCTCTGTTACATGTTGGTAAAGCCCTTAGGATGTGTACTTGACTACCTGGACTATGATGCGGATCATACTAGTGGGGACATGGTAGTCCATAAGTACATCCTTCAAAGTCCCTAGTCGTGGGTGTATCGAGACGGGGCATCGATATACCAAAGTAGACTAGCGTATACCTTCTCGACCCATACAGATGGGCGATGGATGATCCCATATCCATTGGTGTTTGACATCAGAGATGATATACGGGTGCTCAGTAGAGACTGGGTACACTGGACGGACTCGCCGAGAACTCCCAGATGGTATTATACCTCACGTCGGATGGCAGTTCTCTGGTGACACTGGTACAGAGTAGTCTGTTGACCCGAGATCGTCATAGAGTCTTGTGTGGTTCCCACTGTGCTTTGATTTCCATCTTACCACATCCAAGAGGGCGTGCAAAACGGTGGTTTTTGGGTACAGTCCCGAGTCACATGGAGACAATGAGCGATAGGAGGGGATTCGTCTCTCCCGGTATAGGGAGTTGATGTTGCGCTGTGTTCGATTGGCTATAACAGGAAATCCCTGGCCAGGGTTGCCGAGATTTACTGATAAGTGTTACCAGTAGTTTCTCGAACAGTTATAGACCTCATATCGACACGACTTATCGAGCTATTGGGGTCTGACGTTTACCACCCCTAGGCGAGATATGCGATATATCAGACGATCAGACCGGACTGTACGGTAGTGTTACTGGTCGGATTCACTGGAGTGTGAGCGGGCTTGCTCGTCGATCTTCAGATCGCTCAATACCCGGGTGGCCGTTACGTTTAGCAGACTGCTTGCGGCTTGTGGGTGTTTGATATGATCATCGCCTGCTGCCGGCGTATTGACGAGCCTTTAGAGTCCTACACAGAGGTTTCCTGGCTCAAGCGCAACGAAATAGGAGCGCATATGAGATATGTGCGGGACCGAGAATAATGCGTGTATGTGATACCGTATTCCATTCTCGCGATGAATGTATCGATTAGGTTATATGCGATATACCCTAGTTATCGAATCAAAGGTTGATTCGATAAGCCGATACATAGGATACTAGTCGGTTATATGCGATATGACCGGATCGTTAAATCAAGTGTTGATTTAATGATTTAATGTATAATTATATATTTGATATATTACTTTGCATTAACTAGTATTGGTTCACTTTAAGATGGATTTTCTCACTCGGATGTGCGCATTATATATGTGATATGATTTTGTGCACTAGCTTGTATCATGTTTGATGATACATGCTTTTTGGTTAAGTGTAAAGTATTAAACCTTGGTTAATGAATAGGTTAGGGTTTATTATTTATTATTCATTTATCTTATTTAATTATCCATTTATTTATGATAAATGAATAAAAGAAAATGAAATGAAATGGTGGCTTTCATTTGTTGTTTTCATGAAGCTTCATGAACACTTTGACTAAGTGACCATTTTGTCTCTAGCTTGACCCTAACCATTCCTTTAACCATGATTGATTCTCTACACATTACCATGGTTAATGTTATGATAAGAATGGATTATTCTTTTCTTTTTTAATTAACTTATCATATCATTTCTTCTTCTTCTTCTTCCTTGAACTCAAGAAGAAAACCTTGAGGTCATCAATGGTGATTGATGATAAAGAGTGAGAAATGCATTTCTAAAGTCTACCCACTTCCAATTTCTTCATCCTCTACCTCTTGCCAAGTAGTAGAGTATGTTTTCTTCACAAGTTTTTTTTTGACTTGGTGAAGTCGGAGCTTGATTTGGCGATGCCTCGACGTAGATCATCTTCGGCATGGACATCGATGACCTGGCCCGTCCATTCTCCGATGAAGCCGACGCTAGAGCCCGGGACTTGTTATGGACAGCGAGGAGACTTCATTGGGGAGCTATGGAGGTGGAGAACCGGATCTACAAAGGTTGTATTTCCATTAAACTTGTAGTTAAGTGTTAACTAGCTCGCTTTTTCGCCTAGATTTCTAGCCAACGGTCCGTATTAGGGTTTCTCGGCACCTAGAATTTTTGAAATTGGCATGTTCGATGCCTTGTGAGACCTCTAGAGAGTGCCTAGGAAACCTACATAGTATGATCACTCATAAAGAAGCACGTCACTTGCATCGGCCTCGGGCCCTCTGAATACACGTGACACAACTGATTCTAACTGCAATCTCATCGCAGCAGTGTCCTGGAAGGAAATTCCTCAAGGTCTCTTCCAATCTCGCCTATACCGAACTGTACGGAGGTTGGTACACTTACAAATCATTTCTCACTTTCTGGACATCTGCATTCTCAGCACAACATTTTCGCAGGAACTGGTCGTATCCCAACGCCTCTGCATACATATCAGATCTCTAATCTCGACGGGGAGTAACAACAGCTCGTCAGCATCATGCACGAACTCCTTTTTCCACTCGTCCTTATTGTCGTCCAGTTGACATCATGTCATGCTATCTGCGTACTGCAAATGTGTTAGTGTATATGCCCTAGAGGCCATTACTGTATCATACTAGTTTGTATATTACTTAATGGAAGCTTGGGATATTCACAGTTGTATATACAATCTTGCTCGAAATGGTAGTATGCTACTTGGTTTGTCTCTGCTTTAATATGTGCATGTGTTTCTTTTAACATATTGCTGGTATACATATTAGTAGAGCCCTTAGGATCTTTGCTTGATTACCAGCGTTGTGATGGCGCTCGCACTCGTGGGAGCTGGGTAATCTATAAGCACATCCTTATACAGGTCCCTGGTCGTTGGACTATCGAGACAGGGCATCGATACTCCGGAGTAGACTAGCGTATGCGCTTCTCATCCCAGTGTGGGAGACGGTCTGTCCCACAGCCGTTAGTACGTCGTACTTGGGATAGTATGCGGGTGCTCGTTAGGTTACGAGTACACTGGACAGGACTCATCGGGAACTGTTGGTTGGTAATATACCTATCGTCAGTTATCAGTTCCCAGGTGACATGAGTACAGCTTAGTCCGCTGACTTGACACTGTCACTTCGCCTCGAGTGTGTTCCCACTGCACTTTGATTACTACCCTACCACGGCTCAAAGGAGCTGTGCAAACAGGTAGTTTTCGGGTGCAGTCCCGAAGCACTTGGAGGCAGTGACGGTTAGACAGGATTCGTCTCTCCTGGTATTGGGGGTTGACATCGCGCTGTGTCTAGGAGAGCCATTACACGAGTAGTCCCTGGCCAGGGCAAGCGAGATATACTGGTAGGTTTCCAGTGTTATCTCAGGGTGTTCTGGGCTACACTCCGACACGACTTGTACCGCTATTAGGGGACTGACGTTCACCGCCCCCCTAGGCCCGCCATGCGATGTATCAGACGAACAGACCGGACTGTACGGAGATTGTCACATACAGGCTCAGTAGGAGTGCAGATGGGGTTCACCTCGTCAGTCTTCTTATCGACATCTACCTGGGGACCGTTATGTACAGCTAGTGCCGCTTGCGGTCTGTGGTTAAACCCACTGCCAGCGTAGTGTCGAGTCTTTAGAGTCCCACACAGAGAGCTATTCGCCTTTAGGCAAAATGAGTAGAGGTCGCATGGTTTTGCGACAGGGTTCGTTCGCATCCGCGCACTTGTGCACATTTGCTGTCCGGACAGTTTGTACTAGCGGGCTTTGGTTTAAGCCGGATCCTAGTATATGATTAGAGATTGGTTTTTCTCATTGTGTTCGTGTTCCTCGGATCACGAATGCGGGTGCGTATGCACAGTTGCTTGAGATTGAGGGAGAGGACCTTGATTAGGGTTAATGGCTATTGTCATTTTATTAACCCTAATATTTATGTGTGTGTTATTGTTAATTAGTAATTAGTTTGATAATTATCCATGGTTGTGGTTATTGACCTTTTGACTTCTTTGACTTGTTGACCAAGGTTGACACTTTGACCATCATAATTTCTTTTGGAAGATGCTTTTTGATCTTTGCAATTTGAAATGATAATGGTCATGTCATGATTTACCATGATAATTATCTAGCTAATTATTCAATTAAATTAATTCACACATATTAGTGAGAAGAGCTCTATTATTTTCTCATTCTCTCATATCATTTCTCTCTCTTGTTCATCCTCTCCCTCAAGCTCTCTCCCTCTCATGTGTTGAGAAACAAAAAGCTTGAGAAAAACCTTCACTTGATCCTCTCTACTCTCTTCTAGGGTTCTAGTCTTAGCATTTCTTGCACTCTAGTTACTCCTAGCTTGGAGTTGAAGCTAAAGGTGGTAGCTTTCAAGTGGATCTTTCTTTGACGGAAGAAGACAAGCAAGGTGAGGCCTTTCTACCATTCCGACGAGCAAGGAGAGAAGGACTAAAGACCAAAGGTATAACCTTTCTACAACTTAGTTAGTTGTTAGTTTACTTTAGCTAGTTTTCGTTTAGCAAAGATCCTCACAAGCAAAGTCCATGTTGCCTAAGTCATTAAAAATCCGTTTTTTATTATGTTTTCCGCCTCCCGTAAGCACCGGGATGGGCAACACGGACTTACAGTGGTATCAGAGCCTAACTAAACCTAAACTAGCTAAGTAGTTAAGTGTAACGAAGTTTCGAAACCGGAAAATCGAAAAACCAAACTCGAAAAACCCTAGTTTCTGTTAATTTTTTTTCTGGTCAAAATGAAAAACTTTATACTTCAAAAATTATCTCAGGGTTTTGTGTGAAACACCACCAAAGACGAACCAGAGAGGAGTCTAGAGGACCGCGCTTCCGCGGCATAAGGAAGCTCTTGCCGCGGAAGCGCGGCCATCTTGTCCCCTCTCTGTATCGTTTTTGGTGCAGTATGTTTCTGGGTTGGTTTTAGGATTTTTAGGATATATTATATGTGCCCAGATTTTCCAGAACTAAAATTTACTTTTGGGGGCCTATAAATCCGTATTTTTCGGAACTTCACTACACTTTAACTACATCGGTTATATCTGTAATGCTTGCATGTATTGAACGTCGGCTAATCGCTATAAGACGATTAGTCGGGGTTATACATGATCTGTGATTGTTATTGGTTTGTGGATATGAATGGATTGGATTGTCGCGGGTGAATGGCCGGGGTGGATGTGAGATGAGCGTTGTTTTTCTTTCATTCATTTGTAACATGTAAATTGATGTAATAATATTCTTTGTATGGCCGCACAACCGGGTCGGGGTTGTAGCCGTCATTGTATAATTCTTTTTACTGTTTTTTGCTCCTAGGATAGACCCATGGAAGGGGTGCACAAACTACCGGGTATCTCGAAGTGCCGAGTGGCCTACTCACGGTGGTG
Source organism: Agapanthus africanus (assembly GCA_030015575.1). Taxonomy (NCBI): domain Eukaryota; kingdom Viridiplantae; phylum Streptophyta; class Magnoliopsida; order Asparagales; family Amaryllidaceae; genus Agapanthus; species Agapanthus africanus. Next base: position 407,637,297 of record CM057340.1, read on the forward strand.
AGGGAGGTTGCTTCGCTTCGGGTGCTTGGCGGGTAGTTTGCCGCACCCGTAAGGGTCTTGGGTGGGGTATTGGCTATTCACCGCGACCGTGTAATCCGCTTTGCGTTGCAGGCTCGAACGCATTGCGGATTCCTAGTATATCCAATGTATTCATCTGTGATCTGTAATGTCTATCATTGCTATATATTTATATATAATAACTATTTAGGCGTTGCTTATGTTTTACAGCCGCGCTAGCCCAGCCCCCGCTCTGTCGTTAGTTAAGTAACCTAACGGGTGATGACGGGGCCCCGTGGCGAATGCGAATGGCATAAGCGTACGTCATATTTTGGTTGTTTTCTGCAATGGTAGGATTAAATGATGGGACGCATTAAAAGAACTAATGCAAGAAATAAACCAAGTAAAAGTCGATTGGAACACTTTGAAAACCACTCGGTTCTTTTCAAAAACTAAACTTTTAAACGCGGAGCTTGAACCACTCCTTTTAAAAGCTATCTCGTTCCATCGATTATATCAAGTTCACTACGTTCACGGTTTCGCCAAAACCATCCGTAGCCCTCCGTCGTTTCATATGAATATTCAACGGTATTCAAGCTGTGTTTGTTGGCCTTAGTCAAGGCACAGTGTTTGGTAGCTGGTGGGTATTCATATGTTGCATAGATAGAATGCGTTGGTTTGAGACAGTCGTATTGCCTTGTTGGCCATAGTCAAGGGTGGATACGGGTGGGTTCAAATTAACCTGGATAACGACGGGTAGAACTTGACATGTGACTTATGATTTGTTGGCCTTAGTCAAGGTCATAAGAGCATGGGGCAAAAATCCACATCGGGAGTTTCATAAGTACTGAAACTTGCTAGATTTGCATACCATTTGGAGTGTGATGATTCTGGTAGGATTCCTTCGGTTTTATCACGCGATGATATTTGGATCCCGATCCTACTGTGAGTATATGCTACTCCTCGGGAAAACTCTCACTTAACGATCAATGCTATAAACCTAGTAGGTGCCTAGAAAGGTGTTAGCGGGGCTACGCCCACAGGGAAAAGAGGTTACTTAATTAAGGAACTTCGCGAAAGCGTTGGAAAACCTCCCTCGAAGTACCGACACTGGCCTGGCTGAACGGTTAAGCAAGTATTGTACGGTGAGAATGATCCCGGCTAATCCTTTTCTTTACGGTTTGAGAAGGGATTCGAGAGACAGTGGGAGCCATCCAGTTTAGACAAACTAAAAACCACTCTAAACTTGCAAGAGCATCATGCTAAAGTGTTTCTTTTCTCTCTCCTAATTGCAGCGACCATTCAAGATGACCAGACTTAAGTTACTATTAGATAAAAACATTTTGACAGGGCCAAACTACAAAGATTGGCTCAGGAATGTCAAGATGGCTATCACTTATGACAAGCTGGGGTATATACTTACCACCAAAGCTCCCCCTGTCCCAGGTCCCACCTCCAGCATCGCGGATGTTGAAATCCGTAAGACATGGGAGATAGATTGCGCGAGGGCCAGATGCCTCGTACTAGCCTCGATGGACAACGACCATCAGAGGAGGCACGAGAATATGGACCTAGAGTCCATATTTCTCCATACAAAAGAACTGTATGGAGAGCAGTCTCGTATCGCAAGATACGAAGTGTCGAAGAAGCTCTTTTCGGCAAGGTTGGCCGTCGGATCATCGGTAGCGGACCACGTGCTTAAGATGATCGGCTACATAGAGGAGCTCGCGGACCTTGGGACCACGTTGGAGAATGAACTCTATACCGATTTGATTCTCCAGTCCCTTCCTTCCACTTACGCCCAGTTCATTCTTAACTTCAACATGCAAGGAAAGGAGGTTGAACTTGCCGAGCTTCTGAACATGTTGAGGACTGCTGAGGGCACCCTACAGAAGGGTAGGGAGACATCCACTTTGTTTGTAGGAGGATCTTCCTCTTCTAGGTCCAGGGCGAAAGCCAAGGGCAAGAAGAAGAAAGCCCCCGCCAAACCAAGAGGCGGTGTCGGTAAAGTGGATACGAAGGGAAAGGGTAAAGCAACAAAGGTAGCGGGGAAGCTGGTGGGGAAGGAAGAATGCTTCTATTGTCACAAAAGTGGTCACTGGAAACAAGATTGCAAGGCTTGGAAAGCCAGAACACAGGATTTGAAGCGAGTTGCAGCTTCAGCTTCAGGTGTGTATGTTATTGAAAATTGTCTATCAATAAACTCTACTTCCTGGGTATTGGATACCGGATCAGGATCTCATATCTGTAATTCTTTGCAGGCGTTGAGAAAGCGTAGAGTTTTGAAGGCAGGTGACATGACCCTCAGAGTTGCGAACGGTGCTAGCATGGATGCAGAGGCCGTGGGGGACTATCACCTGGGATTATCTGATGGACACTTTTTGGTTTTGTGTAGTTGTTATAATGTACCAAATGCAACCTGTAATATCATTTCTGTATCTTTATTATCTAAAGAAGGTTATGAATTTGCATTTGTAAGCAATGTAGTGAACATTCACCTTAATCAAGTTTTGATTGGGTCAGGTACATTAAACAACGGTATTTACGTTTTAAACCAACCACAGGTTTTCAATATCCAGAATACACACAAAAGAAAGTCTCCAGATATTAATCAGGCTTTCTTATGGCATTGTAGACTGGGTCACATCAATGAGACACGGTTGACTAAGTTACATAAAGAAGGATACTTGGATCCGTTCGAGTATCAGTCTTATGCCACTTGTGAATCTTGTCTCATGGGAAAGATGACAAAGGCTCCGTTCACTGGACACGGAGAAAGAGCGAGCGAGCTCTTGGGACTCGTACACAGCGACGTGTGCGGTCCAATGTCTACACATGCGCGAAGCGGTTATTCTTACTTCATTACCTTTACGGATGATTTTTCAAGGTACGGTTATGTCTTCTTAATGAAACATAAATCCGAGGCTTTTGAAAAATTCCAGGAATATAAGAATGAAGTAGAAAAACAAACAGGCAAAAGTATCAAGATCCTAAGATCGGATCGAGGAGGAGAATACTTAAGTGCCGAATTCCTGAACTACTTAAAAGAGAATGGAATTCTCTCTCAGCTTACTCCTCCATACACTCCGCAACACAACGGTGTATCGGAGAGACGGAACCGAACCCTATTGGATATGGTACGGTCCATGATGAGTAAAGCTGAGTTACCGCGATCTTTCTGGGGTTATGCACTGGAAACAGCTGCACATCTCTTGAACCAAGTTCCTACTAAAACAGTGCCTACCACACCATATCAGATGTGGAGTGGGAAGAAACCCTGCCTTAAATCCTTTAAGACATGGGGATGTCCAGCTTTTGTAAAAAAGCAGCATGCGGACAAGCTCGAGGCACGCTCAGTACAGTGCAAGTTTGTGGGATACCCAAAGAACTCCAAGGGGTATCTCTTCTATTACGCAGAGGAGCAAAAAGTCCTTGTTTCTCGTCATGCCCGCTTCTTGGAAACTGAGTTTTTAGAAAATCAGATAAGCGGGAGCGCAGTAGAACTGGAAGAAATTCCAGAACCACAAACCATCACTGAAAGCTTAGAGGAACCAGAAGGTTCGAAAGAACAGGACATTCCTATGCCACTCCGCAGGAGTAGTAGGCAGTCTCATCCGCCCGAGAGATACTACGGTTTTCTCATTGACGGGGATAGAGAAGACTGCATCCTGGATTGTGATGAGCCTACTAGCTTCCAGCAAGCCATTCAGAGCGTCGACTCGGTAAAATGGCTGGATGCAATGCGGACCGAGATGGAGTCCATGTACACCAACAAAGTATGGACGTTGGACATTGCTCCAGACGGGGTAAAACCCGTAGGATGCAAGTGGATCTTCAAAAGGAAGATTGGTGTAGATGGACAGGTTGAGACCTATAAAGCTAGACTGGTAGCAAAGGGTTTTCGTCAGCGACCTGGTTTGGACTATGACGAAACCTTTTCTCCAGTAGCTATGCTGAAATCCATTCGGATCCTTCTTGCCATCGCTGCTTTCCACGATTATGAGATTTGGCAGATGGACGTAAAGACAGCTTTTCTAAATGGTCATTTAGAGGAGTGTGTCTATATGGACCAGCCAGAGGGTTTCATTCAGGGTGGGAGCAGCGGAAAGGTGTGCAAGTTGCTCAAGTCCATTTATGGACTCAAGCAGGCATCGCGGAGTTGGAACATCTGTTTTGATGAGACGGTCAAAAAAATTGGCTTTATCAAAAATCCAGATGAACCATGCATCTATTGTAGATTTGTAGCGAGAACTGTAGTATTCCTCGTTTTATACGTGGATGACATTCTCTTAATAGGAAATGACATTCCTATGCTACAATCTGTCAAGGGCTTCTTGTCACACAGGTTCTCCATGAAAGACCTGGGTGATGCCTCCTACATTCTGGGTATCCGGATCTACCGTGACAGATCCAAGAGGATATTAGGACTCTCGCAGTCCAGGTACATCGACACCATACTGAAGAGATTCAGTATGGAAGATTCCAAGCGCGGTAATCTACCGGCTTGTCACGGGATCACCCTCTCTAAAGAGATGTCTCCCAAGACTGATTTGGAGAGGGATCGCATGTCTATTATACCCTACGCTTCTACGGTAGGCTCTATAATGTATGCGATGTTGTGTACCAGACCGGATGTGGCTTATGCACTAAGTGTGGTAAGCAGGTATCAGTCAAACCCTGGGGAGAAACATTGGATAGCAGTAAAGAACATTCTCAAGTACCTAAGAAGGACTAAGGAGATGTTCTTGTTGTATGGCGGAAAAGACCTGCAGGTTGAGGCCTTTGCTGACTCCAGCTTCCAGAGTGACAAGGATGATTCCAAGTCCATGTTGGGTTTTGTCTTTACCCTCAATGGAGGGGCGGTGTGTTGGAAAAGCTCCAAACAGGAAACCGTTGCTGACTCGACTATGGAAGCGGAATACATCGCTGCATCTGATGCCGCAAAAGAAGCTGTCTGGATGAGGAAGTTCTTGAAAGAACTTCAGGTGGTTCCGTCCATTGTAGACCCAATACCTCTGTATTGCGACAACAACGGGGCTATAGCTTTAGCGAAGGAACCCAGGTCCCATCAGAAATCCAGACACATCTTAAGGCGGTATCACCTGATCAGGGAGATCGTAGATCGCCAGGAGATCGAGGTCCGGAGAGTTGCATCACAGAATAACACAGCAGATCCATTCACGAAGGCCCTACCCCAGACTCAGTTCGAGCGGCTGATCGAGATGATAGGTCTTCGATACGCCAGTACATGGCCTTAGTGCAAGTGGGAGATTGTTAGTGTATATGCCCTAGAGGCCATTACTGTATCATACTAGTTTGTATATTACTTAATGGAAGCTTGGGATATTCACAGTTGTATATACAATCTTGCTCGAAATGGTAGTATGCTACTTGGTTTGTCTCTGCTTTAATATGTGCATGTGTTTCTTTTAACATATTGCTGGTATACATATTAGTAGAGCCCTTAGGATCTTTGCTTGATTACCAGCGTTGTGATGGCGCTCGCACTCGTGGGAGCTGGGTAATCTATAAGCACATCCTTATACAGGTCCCTGGTCGTTGGACTATCGAGACAGGGCATCGATACTCCGGAGTAGACTAGCGTATGCGCTTCTCATCCCAGTGTGGGAGACGGTCTGTCCCACAGCCGTTAGTACGTCGTACTTGGGATAGTATGCGGGTGCTCGTTAGGTTACGAGTACACTGGACAGGACTCGTCGGGAACTGTTGGTTGGTAATATACCTATCGTCAGTTATCAGTTCCCAGGTGACATGAGTACAGCTTAGTCCGCTGACTTGACACTGTCACTTCGCCTCGAGTGTGTTCCCACTGCACTTTGATTACTACCCTACCACGGCTCAAAGGAGCTGTGCAAACAGGTAGTTTTTGGGTGCAGTCCCGAAGCACTTGGAGGCAGTGACGGTTAGACAGGATTCGTCTCTCCCGGTATTGGGGGTTGACATCGCGCTGTGTCTAGGAGAGCCATTACACGAGTAGTCCCTGGCCAGGGCAAGCGAGATATACTGGTAGGTTTCCAGTGTTATCTCAGGGTGTTCTGGGCTACACTCCGACACGACTTGTACCGCTATTAGGGGACTGACGTTCACCGCCCCCCTAGGCCCGCCATGCGATGTATCAGACGAACAGACCGGACTGTACGGAGATTGTCACATACAGGGTCAGTAGGAGTGCAGATGGGGTTCACCTCGTCAGTCTTCTTATCGACATCTACCTGGGGACCGTTACGTACAGCTAGTGCCGCTTGCGGTCTGTGGTTAAACCCACTGCCAGCGTAGTGTCGAGTCTTTAGAGTCCCACACAGAGAGCTATTCGCCTTTAGGCAAAATGAGTAGAGGTCACATGGTTTTGCGACAGGGTTCGTTCGCATCCGCGCACTTGTGCACGTTTGCTGTCCGGACAGTTTGTACTAGCGGGCTTTGGTTTAAGCCGGATCCTAGTATATGATTAGAGATTGGTTTTTCTCATTGTGTTCGTGTTCCTCGGATCACGAATGCGGGTGCGTATGCACAGTTGCTTGAGATTGAGGGAGAGGACCTTGATTAGGGTTAATGGCTATTGTCATTTTATTAACCCTAATATTTATGTGTGTGTTATTGTTAATTAGTAATTAGTTTGATAATTATCCATGGTTGTGGTTATTGACCTTTTGACTTCTTTGACTTGTTGACCAAGGTTGACACTTTGACCATCATAATTTCTTTTGGAAGATGCTTTTTGATCTTTGCAATTTGAAATGATAATGGTCATGTCATGATTTACCATGATAATTATCTAGCTAATTATTCAATTAAATTAATTCACACATATTAGTGAGAAGAGCTCTATTATTTTCTCATTCTCTCATATCATTTCTCTCTCTTGTTCATCCTCTCCCTCAAGCTCTCTCCCTCTCATGTGTTGAGAAACAAAAAGCTTGAGAAAAACCTTCACTTGATCCTCTCTACTCTCTTCTAGGGTTCTAGTCTTAGCATTTCTTGCACTCTAGTTACTCCTAGCTTGGAGTTGAAGCTAAAGGTGGTAGCTTTCAAGTGGATCTTTCTTTGACGGAAGAAGACAAGCAAGGTGAGGCCTTTCTACCATTCCGACGAGCAAGGAGAGAAGGACTAAAGACCAAAGGTATAACCTTTCTACAACTTAGTTAGTTGTTAGTTTACTTTAGCTAGTTTTCGTTTAGCAAAGATCCTCACAAGCAAAGTCCATGTTGCCTAAGTCATTAAAAATCCGTTTTTTATTATGTTTTCCGCCTCCCGTAAGCACCGGGATGGGCAACACGGACTTACAAAATGTTCTCGGCGACAATTAATCCGGAATCTCTCGCACGGACTCGAAATCACAAACTCGGTATCTTTAACACTCTGTAGAAGATCTTTAGCCGAACACGTCCTCGGGAATTCGTCCCAACCATCGGAGGAATACTCAAAACTCATCCGTTTCTCGATCAACCCACAACACATTTGGGTGTGGTCCTCTATCTGCAACTGGTCAGCTTACCGATCTCACCTCGGAACATCCGATGAACAACGTCATCTCTGGATCAATCTACTATAGATCTGAGTAAGACTCTCCACACCGGAAAGCTTCAACTCAACAGGGCCTGCGTCGGCGCATCAAATCTGACGAATCACTTTCGTCTCTCAACTCAAGATAGACTAGCTATCACCTGTCGCATCTCCGCCTGGAAGCTCCAGCGATCTCAACTCGTAAGTTATGGAAGCGACATCACATCAATCTCAGCAACAGCTGGGTCATCTGTCTGCATGGTCGATTACATCACAAACTCTGAGGTATGCCGTACCTCAACAGTCCTCTCACAGCAGGCAGCCTCTAACAATGGCATGATCAACCGGTACAAAACCGTATACTCGTCTCAAATGAGAGGTCTCAATACCACACTACATCGATACGTTCCCATGTCACTAGAAAACACGATGGTCATTCCTCGTCCACGACGAGCTTGTCCTGACCGCATCACTAGCAGCTGCTCAATCTGCGCTCAAACCATGGTGACAGGAACCCCAAACAAGTATCGACGAAAAAAGATCAAGTGATGAAATGATACAAAAGATCCAAAAAGAATATACGATCATAAGGAGGAACGGAATCAGTGAGAGTATGATCATGTAAACGAATAGAATCAAGGATCTCAAATGGATGTATAATTAAGGGAAAAAAAAGAATCACCAGTCTCAAGGTATGTACATCCTAAGGTTTAAGTGGAGTATCGTATCGTAAATATGCCGCGGAGCATATGTACGGTACGTCACTCTACTCAAGCTACCTACTCCAACAATCAGGGTCAGCCTATGAAACGAAAGATCGGGTCTAACACCCCCTTGTTTAAGTCTAAGTTCCGTAAGGTCAAGCCTACGTTCCGAAATATATATGCCCTAGACTCCACATAGTCAAACCTAAACTTGAACCAAGGTTAAACCTAGTGCTCTGATACCAACTTTGTCATGACCCAAAATATTTGCTCGTGACCAGCCCTTAAATCATGCGACGTCTGCAGGCGTAACATAATTCAAGTAAGCTGAAACCTAGAAATCTAAACCTTTTTAAGAAATAAAGATACAATAAATCATGTTTTGTCTTTTGAAAAATTGGGCAGCACCTCCTTTGTAAAAACTAACCTCGAAAACTGTAAGTCCACGTTGCTCACCCCGGTTCTTACGGGGAGGCGGAAACGGCGAAAAACAATTATTTAGTGCAAGGCAACATGGACTAGAAGCCGGATCTTTGCTAAACTAGAAACTAGCAAACTACAAGAGGCGTTAACTACTATGCCGTAGAAATTATACCTCACGACACCGGTCCTTCGGGTCTTCATTCCGCTGTCCTACTCGTTCGTCCACGCTCCGAGGGTCGATCCGGACCTTGGTCACCTCCGCGGCCTTCTTGAGTCGAAGACGATCCACCCGAGAGTTGTATACCGAGCTCCACCTCGAGCCGAGGCAACTAGGGCAACAAGATCGCTAGTCTTGAAGTCCTAGGTTATGTAGAGGAGGTTGATGGAAGTGTTTGTCTAAGTGGATTCTTTTTCACTCAACACATGACATCAAAAGAAGAAATCAAGAGGAGGAAGAAGGAGGAAATATAGCAACCATGGAGCTTTTCTTTTCTTCTCTCTTTTTTAAGAGAGAGAATGAGAAAATGAATTATGAGCTAGAGAGAAAGAACCATGGTTGCAATAATACTAAAAAATCATCATTACTAATCTTATCATGATAAAGTTGATGGCTACTAATTGAATTGACAATTTTCATAATCCAAGAAAGAAAAAGAAATCCAAAGAAGAGTGTAGACTTCTCATGAAGGTCAACGGTCAACTTCGGACAAGGGGTCGACAAAGTCAATAGAGGTCAAGGTGGTCAAATGGTCGATGCAATTAGCCATCACTAAATTATCACAAAAGGATTAGTAAATAATGTCTCCGGCTCATAATGGTTTTGACAGAACGAAATGCCAAAACCCTAATGAGCCTGCCACATAACGGTTTTGGCCGAATCAACTGCCAGAACCCTAATGAGGCACCTCCTCCATCTCCGCTCCGCAAAACTGTGCATACATACCCGCATCCGCAATCCGTAGAATGCGAATGCACAGAAGACAAAACAAATCCATCCGTGCAATACTAGGATCCGGCTTAAACCAAAGCCCACTAGTATTGCCTGCCCGAACAGCATACGCACACAAGTGCACGTAAGTGATCGCAGCCCTGCCGTAAAACCATACGGCCTCTACACGTTTCGCTCAGTGCAAGGAAACTCTCTGTGTGGGACTCTAAAGACTCGACACTACGCTGGCAGTGGGTTTAACCATAGACCGCAAGCGACACTAGCTGTACGTAACGGTCCCCAGGTAGATGTCGATATGAAGGCCGATGAGGTAAACCCATCAGAACTCCTACTGAGCCTGTATATGACAATCTCCGTTCAGTCCGGTCTGTTCGTCTGATACATCGCATGGCGGGCCTAGGGGGGTGGTGAACGTCAGTCCTCTAATTGCGGTACAAGTCGTGTCGGAGTGCAGCCTAGAACACCCTGAGATAACACTGGAAACCTACCAGTATATCTCGCTTGCCCTGGCCAGGGACTACTCGTGTAATGGCTCTCCTAGACACAGCGCGATGTCAACCCCCAATACCGGGAGAGACGAATCTTGTCTAACCGTCACTGCCTCCAAGTGCTTCAGGACTGTACCCAACTACTACCTGTTTGCACGACTCCTTTGAGCCGTGGTAGGGTAGTAATCTAAGTACAGTGGGAACACACTCGAGGCGAAGTGATAGTGTCAAGTCGGCGGACTAAGCTGTACTCATGTCACTTGGGAACTGATAACTGACGATAGGTATAATACCAACCAACAGTTCCTGACGAGTCATGTCCAGTGTACTCGTAACCTAACGAGCACCCGCATACTATCTCCAGTACGACGTACTGATGGCTGTGGGACAGACCATCTCCCCTGCTGGGATGAGAAGCGCATATGCTAGTCTACTCCGGAGTATCGATGCCCTGTCTCGATAGTCCAACGACTAGGGACCTGTATAAGGATGTGCTTATAGACTACCCATCCCCCACAAGTATGACTGCTATCATAACGCTGGTAATCAAGCAAAGATCCTGAGGGTTCTACTAATATGTATAAGCGATATGCTAAAAGAAACACATGCACATATTGAAGTAGAAACAAACCAAGTAGCATACTACCATTTTGAGCAAGATTGTTTATACAACTGTGAATATCCCAAGCTTCCCTTAAGTAATATACAAGCTAGTATGATACAGTAATCACCTCTAGGGCATATACACTAACAATCTCCCACTTGCACTAAGGCCATGTACTGGCGTTTCGAAGACTTATCATCTCGATCAGCCGCTCAAACTGAGTATGGGGTAGGGCCTTCATGAGTGGATCTGCAGTGTTATTCTCCGAATTTACTCTCTTCACCTCGATCTCCCGGTGATCTACGATCTCCCTGACCAGGTGGTACCGCCTCAAAATGTGCCTGGACTTCTGATGGGACCTGGGTTCCTTCGCTAAAGCTATAGCGCCGTTGTTGTCGCAATACAGCGGTATTGGATCAACAATGGTAGGAACCACCTGAAGCTCCGTGAGGAACTTCTTCATCCAAACAGCTTCCTTTGCGGCATCGCAGGCAGCTATGTACTCCGCTTCCATAGTTGAGTCAGCAACGGTCTCCTGCTTGGAACTCTTCCAGCAAACCGCCCCTCCATTGAGGGTAAAGACATAACCCGACATGGACTTGGAGTCATCCTTGTCACTCTGGAAGCTGGAGTCAGCAAAGGCCTCAATCTGGAGGTCTTTTCCGCCATACACCAAGAACATCTCCTTAGTCCTTCTCAGGTACTTGAGAATGTTCTTTACCGCTATCCAGTATTTCTCACCTAGGTCCGACTGATACCGGCTTACAATGCTCAATGCGTATGCTACATCTGGTCTGGTACATAACATCGCATACACTATAGAGCCTACCGCAGAAGCGTAGGGTATAATAGACATGCGATCCCTTTCCAAATCAGTCTTGGGAGACATCTCTTTGGAGAGGGTGATCCCGTGACAAGCCGGTAGATTACCGCGCTTGGAATCTTCCATACTGAATCATTTCAGTATGGTGTCGATGTACCTTGACTGTGAAAGTCCCAACATCCTCTTAGATCTATCACGATAGATCTGGATCCCCAGAATGTAGTTGGCATCGCCCAGGTCCTTCATGGAGAACCTCTGTGACAAGAATCCTTTGACTGACTGTAGCATAGGAATATCATTTCCTATTAGGAGAATGTCATCCACGTATAAGACGAGGAATACCACAGTTCTCCCTACAATCTTACTGTAAATGGATGGTTCATCTGGGTTTTTGATAAAGTCGAATTCTTTGACAGTATCATCGAAGCAGTTGTTCCAACTCCGCGATGCCTGCTTCAGTCCATAGATGGAATTTAGCAACTTGCACACTTGACCGCTGCTCCCATTCTGAACGAATCCCTCCGGCAGATCCATATAGACGCACTCTTCTAAATTTCCATTTAGAAAAGCCGTCTTTACGTCCATCTGCCAGATTTCATAATCGCGGAAGGCAGCAATGGCAAGAAGGATCCGAATGGATTTCAGCATAGCCACTGGAGAAAAGGTCTCTTCATAGTCAAAACCAGGTGTTTGACGAAAACCCTTTGCAACAAGTCTAGCTTTATAGGTCTCAACCTGCCCATCTACACCAATCTTCTTTCTGAAGATCCATTTGCAGCCTACGGGTTTTACCCCTTCTGGAGCAAAGTGCAAAGTCCAAACTTTGTTGGTGTACATGGACTCCATCTCGGTCCGCATTGCTTCCAGCCATTTTACCGAGTCGCCACTCTGAATGGCTTGCTGGAAGCTAGTAGGCTCACCATAATCCATAGTGCAATCCTCTCTATCCCCGTCTATGAGAAAACCGTAGTATCTCTCGGGCGGATGAAACTGCCTACTACTCCTGCGGAGTGGCGCTGGGATGTCCGGTTGTCTTGAAACTTCTGGTTCCTTCAAGCTTTCAGTAATAACTTGTGGTTCTGGAATTTCTTCCAGTTCTATTGCGCTCCCACTTATCTGATTTTCTAAAAATTCAGTTTCCAAAAAGTGGGCATGCTGAGAAACAAAAACCTTTTGTTCCTCTGCGGAATAGAAAAGATACCCCCTGGAGTTCTTTGGGTATCCCACAATCTTACACAATACTGAGCGTGGCTCGAGCTTGTCCGCATGCTGCTTTTTTACAAAAGCTGGACATCCCCATGACTTAAGGTACTTAAGACAAGGTTTCTTCCCACTCCACATCTGATATGGGGTTGTAGGCACAGTCTTGGTTGGAGCCTTGTTCAAGAGATATGCAGCTGTTTCTAGCGCATAACCCCAGAAAGATCGCGGCAACTCAGCCTTACTCATCATGGAATGAACCATATCCAATAGGGTTCGATTCCGCCTTTCCGATACACGGTTGTGTTGTGGTGTGTATGGAGGAGTAAGCTGAGAGAGAATTCCATTCTCTTTTAAGTAGCCCAGAAACTCGGCACTCAAGTATTCACCACCTCGATCAGATCTCAGTGTCTTGATACTTTTGCCTGTTTGTTTTTCAACTTCATTCTTGTATTCCTGAAATTTCTCAAAGGCCTCGGATTTGTGCTTCATCAAGAAGACATGCCCATACCTAGAGAAATCATCTGTGAAAGTAATGAAGTATGAATAACCACTTCGCACATGTGTAGACATTGGACCACACACATCACTGTGTATCAGTCCCAAGAGCTCACTTGCTCTTTCTCCATGTCCAGAGAACAGAGTCTTTGTCATCTTTCCCATGAGACAAGATTCACAAGTGCATTAAGACTGATACTCTAACGGATTCAAGTATCCCTCTTTATGTAACTTTGTTAACCGTGTCTCATTAATGTGACCCAGTCTACAATGCTATAAGAAAGCCTGATTTGTTTCCGGAGACTTTTTTTTAAGTGTATTCTGGACACTGAAAATCTGAGCTTGATTTAATACGTATATACCGTTTTCTGATGTACCTGACCCAATCAGAACTTGATTTAGGTGGATGTTTACTACTTCTCTTACAAAAGTAAAATCATATCCTTCCCTAGAAAGTAAGGATACAGATAAGATATTACAAGTCGCACCTGGTACATAAAAACAGTTACGCAGAATCAATATCTGCCCAGTTGTCTGTCCAAGATGATATTCCCCTACGGATTCAGCATACATGCTCATTCCGTTAGCAACCCTGAGAGTCATATCACCTTTCTTGATAACCCTACGGTTTCTCAGAGCCTGTAATGAATTACAGATGTGAGATCCTGATCCGGTATCCAATACCCAGGAAGTAGGGTTAACTGACATACAGTTCTCTATCACAAACACACCCGAAGCCGAAGCCACAACATGCTTCGAATTCTGGCTACTGGCTATACTATCCCTGCAATCCTTCTGCCAATATTCATTCCCGTAACAATAGGAACGTCCCTCTTTTACTACATCCAGCCCCAAAACTTTTGCCCTTCCCTTTCTTTCTACTTCCCTGGTTTCTTTCAGGGTAGTAGGTAGAGATTGTTGAACTAAGTCAGCATCTAACCCGTTGTTCAACGTGGTCTTCAGGTCCGAGAGCTCAAAAGAGCTGGTCTCTGTAAGGATGTTGCCCCCTACAGATGATTCGATAGCCAACCTCGCTGGAAGCAATTCGTTCGAGGTCTCATATCTTGCAATACGAGATTGCTTTCCATATAAATCTTTGTTATGGAGGAAGATAGAAACTAAGTCCATCTTCTCGTGCTGCCTCTGGTATGCACCATCAACTGAGGCTAACACGAGGCACTTGGCTTTCGCACAGTTCCTTTCCGATGTATCGCGGATATGAATATCCGTGACAGGGGAAACTGGACCAGAGACGGCAAGGGTTGGATCAGTCAAGAGGTGTCCCAGCTTGTCATGGGCAATGGACATATTGACAGACCTTTGCCATTCATAACAGTCAGATTCAGTCATTTTATTATCTAGATGTAACCTAGGTGCGGTCACTGGGTCGCTGCAATTAAGAGAGAGAGAAGAAAACACTCAGCATGATGCTCTTTCAAGTTTAGATTGATTTTTAATTTATCTAAACAGGATGGCTCCACTATTTCTCGAATCCCTCCTCAAACCATAAAGGAAGAATTAGTCAGGATCAATCTCACCGTACAATACTTTCTTAACTGTTCAGCCAGGCCAGTGTCGGTACTTCGAGGGAGGTTTTCCAACGCTTTCGCGAAGTTTCTTAATTAAATAACCTCTTTTCCCTGTAGGCGTAGCCCCGCTAACACCTTTCTAGATACCTACATGGTTTATTGCATTGATCGTTAAGTGAGAAAGTTCCCGAGGAGTAGCATATTCTCACAGTAGGATCGGGATCTAAATATCATCGCGTGACAAAACTAAAGGAATCCTACCAGAATCATCACACTCTAAATGGTATGCAGCGCTAGCAAGTTTCAATTCTTTTGAAACTCCCGATGTGGATTTTTGCCCCATGCTCTTATGACCTTGACGAAGGTCAACAAATCATAAGTCACATGTCAAGTTCTACCCGTCATTGTCCAGGTTAATTTGAACCCACCCGTACATACCCTTGACGAAGGTCAACAAGGTAATACGACTATCCCAAACCAACGCATCTATCTATGCTACATACGAACACCCAACAGCTACCAATCACTATGCCTTGACGAAGGTCAACAAACATAGCTTGAATACCATTGAATATTCATACGAAATGACAGAGGGCTACGAATGGTTTTGGCGAAACCGTGGACGTAGTGAACTTGATATAATCGATGGAACGAGATAGCTTTTAAATGGAGTGGTTCAAGCTCCGCGTTTAAAAGTTGGTTTTTGAAAAGAACCGAGTGATTTTGAAAGTGTTCCAACGACTTTTACTTGGTTTATTTGTTAGTGTATATGCCCTAGAGGCCATTACTGTATCATACTAGCTTGTATATTACTTGATGGAAGCTTGGGATACTCACAGTTGTATAGACAATCTTGCTCAAAATGGTAGTATGCTACTTGGATTGTCTCTACTTCAATATGTGCATGTGTTTCTTTTAGCATATCGCTTATATACATATTAGTAGAGCCCTTAGGATCTTTGCTTGATTACCAGCGTTGTGATGGCGCTCACACTCGTGGTGGCTAGGTAATCCATAAGCACATCCTTATACAGGTCCCTGGTCGTTGGACTATCGAGACAGGGCATCGATACTCCGGAGTAGACTAGCGTATGCGCTTCTCATCCCAGTGGGGGAGATGGTCTGTCCCACAGCCTTCAGTACGTCGTACTTGAGATGGTATGCGGGTGCTCGTTAGGTTACGAGTACACTGGACAGGACTCGTCGGGAACTGTTGGTTGGTATTATACCTATCGTCAGTTACCAGTTCCTAGGTGTCATGAGTACAGCTTAGTCCGCTGACTTGACACTGTCATTTCGCCTCGAGTGTGTTCCCACTGTACTTAGATTACTACCCTACCACGGCTCGAAGGAGTCATGCAAACAGGTAGTAGTTGGGTGCAGTCCCAAAGCACTTGGAGGCAGTGACGGTTAGACAGGATTCGTCTCTCCCGGTATTGGGGGTTGACATCGCGCTGTGTCTAGGAGAGCCATTACACAAGTAGTCCCTGGCCAGGGCAAGCGAGATATACTGGTAGGTTTCCAGTGTTATCTCAGGGTGTTCTGGGCTACACTCCGACAAGACTTGTACCGCTATTAGGGGACTGACGTTCACCGCCCCCCTAGGCCCGCCATGCGATGTATCAGACGAACAGACCGGACTGTACGGAGATTGTCACATACAGGCTCAGTAGGAGTTCGGATGGGTTTACCTCATCGGCCTTCTTATCGACATCTACCTGGGGACCGTTACGTACAGCTAATGCCGCTTGCGGTCTGTGGTTAAACCCACTGCCAGCGTAGTGTCGAGTCTTTAGAGTCCCACATAGAGAGTTTCCCTGCACTGAGCGAAACGTGTAGAGGCCGTATGGTTTTACGGCAGGGGTACGATCACTTACATGCACTTGTGTGCGTATGCTGTTCGGGCAGGCAATACTAGTGGGCTTTGGTTTAAGCCAGATCCTAGTATTGCACTGATGGATTTGATTTGTCTTCTGTGCATTCGCATTCTACGGAATGCGGATGCGGGTGTGTATGCACAGTTTTGAGGACTGATGAAGGAGGAGGTGCCACATTAGGGTTTTGGCAGTTGGTTCGGCCAAAACCGTAATGTGGCACACTCATTAGGGTTTTGACAATTCGTTTGGTCAAAACCGTTATGAGTAGGGAGACATTGTTTGTTGGAGTTAGTGCCCTCAGAGTCAATTATTGGATCACAGGCACGTGATTGCAATGATTGAGGGAGGACCTATCCCGGTAGGACAGTCTTACTCGAGATGATAGTATGCTATCTGGTTTATCTTTATCATCGTGTACTGCTTTAGGTGACCTGACATGTCGCTATTGCACGTTGATAGAGGCCCTAGGATTCTTGCTTGACGACCAGCAGTATGATGGCGATCATATACGTGGGAGCTGGGGTCCATAAGCACATCCTTAAAAGGTCCCTAGTCGTGGGAGTTTCGAGACTGGGCATCGATACTCCATTAGTAGACTAGTGTATACAGTCGAGACCCCGACGAGGGGCGGTGGCCGGTCTCACAAGCCACTGGTGTCAGTTGGTTCACCTAAGATGTATACAGGTGCTTATTGGGTTATGAGTACACCGGACAGGACTCGCCGGGAACCTGCTAGTTGGGATTATACCAGACGTCAGATAGCAGTTCCCAGGTGACATGTGTACAGGTTAGTTCATCGACCTGAGGATCGTCATTTGTCTCGTGTGAGTTCCCACTGTACTTTGATTACTACCCTACCACGGCTCAAAGGAGTCGTGCAAACAGGTTTTAGTTGGGTACAGTCCCGAGCCACATGGAGGCAGTGAGCGGATCTGCAGGGGTTCGTCTCTCCCGGTATTGGGGGTGAGGTCGCGCTGTGTCTAGGAGAGCCATTACGCAAAGCCCTCGGCCGAGGCAGGAGATTTACTGGTAGGTATTCCAGTAGTATCTCAGGGCGTTCTGGGCTACACTCTGACACGACTTGTACCGCTTTTGGGGGTCTGACTTTCACCAACCCCCTAGGCCCGCCATGCGATACTCATAGACGAACGGACCGGACTGTACGGATATTGTCACTGACAGGCTCAGTAGGGTGTCGGGGTGAGCTTCCTCATCGACGTCCCTTTTGGTCAATAGCTGGTGGCCCGTCACGTATTGGCTTATACCTCTGACGTGCCAGTGGTTAAATCCACAGCCATAGTATTAACGAGTCTTTAGAGTCCACCACACTTTCAGTTACTCAGCTTTCGGGCGAAACGCTGTAGAGGCCGTATGGAGATATGGCAGGGTCCGATCAGATACGTGCGGTACTGCACGGATCAGGATCGGACAGTTTTGTACTAGTTGCCGTATAGTTATATGGCAGGGTTCGATCAGATACGTGCGGTATTGCACGGATCAGGATCGAACGGATTTTACTAGCCGGCTTTGGCTTAAGCCGGTCCTAATCTAGTACAGTGTAGATTTTGTCTCATTGCATTTGTATCCGGTCGGAATACAGATGCAGGTGTGTATGCACAGTGTCGGGGTTTTTCCTGTAATTTATTACGGGACCAGTTTTCTGGAGTTGCCAGTTTGCATTCCGTTCCGGCCGGTTTTCCTTTGTTCTTTGCCGGCCGGACTTTTCCGATGGAGGGGGTTATTTGCAGTTTTGCAAATAACACTTTGTGGAGGGGTTTCTTTGCATAAAGATTGATTATGATGGCTTCTTTTTCTTTGCTCCATGCTTGCTTTTATGTGATGGGAAAGGGTATGGAGGAAAAGCATGGTTGTTGTTTTGTTGACCTTGGATGTGGTCACCTCTTCATTTGATCCTACACTCACTCTCCTTCATAGTTTTTAGTATGGTTGATTTCTTTTTCCCCACCATTCATTCTCATCTCCTTTTTGGCCGGCCACTCTTTTGGAGGAGAGAAAAAA
The DNA here is from genome assembly GCA_030015575.1 of Agapanthus africanus. Lineage (NCBI taxonomy): Eukaryota > Viridiplantae > Streptophyta > Magnoliopsida > Asparagales > Amaryllidaceae > Agapanthus > Agapanthus africanus. Next base: position 407,655,929 of record CM057340.1, read on the forward strand.
TGAGAGTGTTGTTTTTTGATCATCTCATTTTTGCTTGCTAAAATTGATAGCATCATTTCTCTCAAAGTTTCATTCTTCCTTCACCTCCTCAATGGCAACAACATAACCCCAAATGAGACATATCATCTATACTATATTCTACAGCAATTCTTGGGCATGTCGAGTTGCCGGCTTCATGCTCGAGTTGCCTCGGTATTGAGGCGGGAGCCCGTAAAAGACGAAGGCGATGTGGTGCCCTTTCCGGCGAGGAGGCGACGATATGGAGACTACACTTTCCGCGGGAGATCGGGACGATGACGAGAAGACCGAAGGACTCGGATCACTCCGTATACTTCTCACCCCATCTCTTGTTAGCTAGCGTAGGTTAATGGTAAACGATCCGGGTTTTCTTTGTCCGCGGTAGCGCCGGTTTCCGAGCAAGGAAAAATTTTGATTCCGCAATTTGGCCTCGAGTAAGACGGCCGGGGCGCTGCCGTGGCGCAACATGGTATCAGAGCCTAGCCATTAACCTTACCTAGCTTGTTCTAATGCGTTTTACTTATCCGATCGACCAAAATCTCAAAAACACGTATTTCATGTACATCAGTTTCTGTCGAAATTTTTTGGAGTCTAAAAATTTTTCAGGTGATTGCAGAATGATGTACAGGAAGTTATAAGACATCTGGAAAAATTTGGGCATTTGTTACTGTATATCCGCCGCGGAAGCGCGGCGTAAACCGCCTTGGTGCCGCTCTTCCGCCGCGGTTCTGTTTGTTCTCTGGACCAGATTTTTCCAGTGATGTTCTTACAGGGAATTAGGGCTTTTGGGATATTAAATTTTGGCCCAGTTTCTCTGTGTGTGCTACAGTTTTCTTGGGGGCCCACTTGTTATAATTTGATCGATCGGATATTTTTAAACACATTATTTCACAGTATTTACATTATATCTGCGACCGTGAATGTCACTCGATCGGTAAATCCGGTCTAACTGCTATAGCCCGGTTAGACGGATTTGCGAACGTGACTTTCACGTTGATGTTCTATGTTTATGCTGTGATGTTGCGGATCGGTCGTGGGGGATAGCCTGGATGCAATGCTAGTACAGTTTTGTTGTATTATGTATATTTGATATTGCGGGGCGAGCGTCCGACATGTGGACTGCCGTCACTGCCTGTTTGTATTATTCTTTTGGGGCACGACCTGGTTGCGGTCGATGTACCCGGTGTATGTATATTTTACTTTCTGTACTAGGGTTGCCCCGCGGTGGGGTGCACGGATAGCCGGGTTCTGGAGGGCAACGGGCCCGCATCTCAGGGCATTGAGACGGAGGGGGCTTCAGTCCAGGATTGGCGGGCTATTCGCCGCACTCGTAGGGGGTACAGGTTGACCCAGGAGGGGTGCCCAAGTTACCGGATTCCGTGAAGTGCTGGGTGGTCCATTCACGGTACTGAAGGGGGCTGCCTCGCTTCAGGTTTTGGCGGGTGACTTGCTGCGCCCGTAGGGGTCTAGGATTTCATTGCACAGGCTATCCACACGACCAGGGGAACGTCGGGTTTCAGTAGCGGCTCTGTGAAACCCGGGGCTTCCAGATATCTGTTTTGTTCTGTGATGCTGTACATTTCTGTGATGTTGCATTTTATTCACGCCTTGAGCGAAATACTATATATTGGTATATATATTAGTAGATGTTGTATATGTTTTTCATCCGCGCTAGTCCAGTCCCCGCTCTGCCGTTAGTTAGCTAACCTAACGGGTGATGACGGGACCCAGTGGCGAATGCGGATGGCATATACGTACGTCAGTATATTTTCGTTCTTTGTGGTGTGATCAATTGATGGGACTGCATTGATTCGGATCAATGCAAGTTTAAACAAACCTATTCTGATGTTGTTGGAACACTTTTCAAAAAGCTGTTATTGCAAGGACGTTCACTTTTGTTTTGCATCGTGGTATTCATTTGGAATATCCTGCTCCTCAGTCGACGAGGCAAGGGCCGAGATCCCCTCACCGGGAGTGACCCCTTGGACAAAAGTTTGGGTCAGGGCATTAACTTCACTATAGCCGATTACTTTTGCTTTGCATCGTGGTATTCAGTTGGAATATCCTGCACCTCATTCTACGGGGAAAGAGCCGAGATCCCTTCACCGGGAGTGACCTCTTTAGTAAAGGTTTTCGTCACTATATTTTATAAAAGGTTATCCAGTTCCTTCAACGATATCAAGTTCATTACGTTAAAGGTTTTTCGCCAAAAACCAGTCGTAGCCCTCCGTCATTTCAGATTAGTATTACTTAGTATTCGTGCTGCGTTTGTCGTGCATTGCCGTGGCGTAGTGTTCGGTAGCTATGTAATGCTTTTCTGTCACATGGATAAGTGGATTGGTTAGGACAGTCGTGCGGTCTTGTTGGCATTGTCAAGGACTCGTACGGGTGGGTTTAATGCAATCAAGATAATGACGGGTAGAACTTGACTAGGACTCTTTGATTTGTTGGCATTGTCAAGGTCACTTGGGTCCTAGGGGTAAAAACAATCATCGGGAGTTTCAAAAGAACTGAAACTTGCCAGGCATGCGCATACCTTCTGGAGTGTGGTGACTTGAGTGGATTCCATCAAGTTATCATGCGATGATAGTTGGATCCCGATTTCCACTGATGAGTTAGTTTACTCCTCGGGTGATCCCGACTAATTCTTCTTTCAGGTTTGGAGGAGAATTTGAGGTACAGTGGGAGGTTTCCTGATTAGATAAATTGGTAACCATTCTGATCTAGGTTAGAGTGCACGCTGAGTGTTTCTTTTCTCTCTCTCTGGCAGCGACCATTGACCCGACCCTAAGACTATGACTCAGTGACCAAGTTGACCGAACCTTCTTTACACTGGCTTTTGGATTGTCAGAGTTGCAGACCTCATTGCCACTCCTACTTTTACCCTTTTCTCCAGGACACCCCGTATTACTACGAACGTCCACTTCCATTGGACAAAACCATCGTATGGTTATATACGAACTCGAAGGACTTCGAGGATGGTTTCTGGTTCTGGAGAAAACGGATAGGACTATTCAGTTGTCTTTTCTTTTCACCTTCTCTCAGGATGCGAGTACTCCTTGGTTTAGGAGTAGTACACCTATTACGCAAATTGGATAGTCTTCTTCCAAACTATAGGCTGGTGCCGACCGGTAGGGAATGAAGAAAACCAGTTAGCCTAAAACGGTGTACAGAAGGTATTAAGTTCAGACAAAGCAAGGGATTAGTAAGAGGGCAAAGTAAATTGCGACTGATATTCACGACCAAACCAAGTATTTCTTCGCCAATCCTAAATCACCTTTGTATTTCTCCAGGACACTCCGTATCACTACGAAGATCCCATTTTATTGGATACTCCATCGTATGGTTATATACGAACTCGAAAGGAACTAGTTCCAGTTCGGGGATGGATTCTGGTTCAGGAGAAATAGGAATAAAGTACATTCAGTTGTCTTTTATCTTCACCTTCTCTCGCTTTGCGAGTGCTCCTAAGATTAGGACAGTAAACCTTTTATGCTTATTGGATAGTCTTCTTCCAAACCATAGGCTGGTGCCGAACGGTAGGGAAGGAAGAAAACCATTTGGCCTAAGGGGGTGTGCAGACGGTAATGACTAAAGACATATAAAGGGATTTGGACAGATGACAAAGAGATATACGGTTACAGTTGTGAATCTGGATAATGGAAGAGGCATTACTAGGAATACCAGGATACCCCGACGAAACATTTCAATGTTTCAGTTTTACTGTGTACTGTTAAAAGAAAACTGATTTCCCGATTAGACACTTATTCCAGGGTATGTATTTACCAGGTATGATTCTCACATCTGTATGGTTTTACAGATGATGAGTGGGAGTAAGTTATTGGGAATTGGGTGATCATCCTCATTATATCGGGATTCGTTGTAATCGGTGATATTTGAGGAAGTCACCTGGGTTGTTTGCCGGTCGGCAATTATTTGGTTTTGAATATCCGCTGTTGTGCACCAATTTCAAATTGATATATCTGCACGTCTATTTTTATAGAGTGAGATATACTTTTTGATATTATGTCGATGACATTTACCTATATCAGTGGATGGTTAGGTAAGGAGCATAAAACAGCGGTGTAATTCTTCTTAACTATAAGTACAGTTTTCAACCTACGACACACAGTGAAAGAGTTGTTAGACTCAGCGGACTTATACAGAGTATTGTATGTTGTCCAGTGTCCATTAGGACAGAGGCGTTGGTGCTCGTACTATATTCGGTTTACTTATGACTTCTCTAGATTTTAGACAGCTGTTTCGTGGAAACACAGGGTCTAAGTTTTGAGGAGTTATAGGTATTTGAATAGAGTAGAGAACCAGGTGTAGCAAGTATCGGGATTCTTCAAGGTGATCGAAGATGTAGATACTTATGTATGGTATTCAGTTGATAGTAATGAGAACTTGCTTCTCTTTCAGGTTACTCATAATTGGAAGCATTCCTAAGTTGAGTAACGCTGATCGGCCTCCTTCCATTTAGTTGACATGCACTGGAGATAGTTGCATGATTTGAATCTGGTTCAATTGAATCAGTGCCTCTGGTTCTATATTGGATATAGAACAGTTCATATCTTAACGATGTTAAGGTACGGGGAGTTGTCCAGCTTATGATTAAAACCAGACACTGGACAACTCAAGGCACGTTTCTGTAATAGCTGTTTGTGGGTTGACCCAGGCTATGACGAGGGTTGACTTTCTACCATCTGGCAGATCAATAGAAATATTGTTCTAGACTCGCCACAGTTTTATTAAAAATGGATTTTTTCAAAAACAGCAGTGGGAGTATGGTAGAACTGGAAGTGATTCCAGAACCGCAAACGATTACTGAAGATTTAATAAGGAACCTAAAGATTCAATCTGATTTGACATTCCATTGGCCACTCCGCAGATATGGTGGGTAACTTCAGGCACCCGAGAGGTACTCCGGTAGCCTCAATGACGGTGACAGGGAAGTTCTTGTTTACCCACACTTGCCATTGTTGTTGTTCCAGGCTGCGAGACCCGGCAGGAGGATGAGTATAGCGTCGTTCTAAACTAGCTTTAGAAGTGCACGTCTATATGACTCTGGCAGAGGGTTGTCGTAGTCAGTGGGAGCAGCGGAAGCATTGGTGGACTTTGTGCTTATGTCTATTTATAGACTAAAGCAGATATAGCGGAGTAAGATCATCTGTTTCTGATGTGACAGTCATGGGTTTGACGTCATCAGAATAGGGGATGGATCTGTTGAGAAGGTAGTAGGAAGTGATATTCCTATACTACGATCGGTTATACTTTGGTCGTCACACAGTGTTTTCTCCACAAGGGACTTGGACATTATATCAGACATACTGGTTACTAGATCTATGGTTTTAGATCTAGATTTGGGTGGTTTCCCAATCAGGGTACTTTGACAGCATTCTAAGAGTATTTAGAATGGACGACTCCTGGCACGGTAGTGTACCTGCAGGTAATGGAGTCACCCTCTCTAAAGGTGTCTTACAGACTAAAGGGGAGAGGGATACGCATGATTGACAGATCACTTGCTTAGGCAATTGAGTCAATCATGAGATGTCAAGTACCACACCAGATGTTGTTCTTGCAGTAGGTGCAATAAGTTGATATTGATCCAATCCTGGAGGAACAGTGGGAAGCAGTTATAGAACATAAGTGAATGTTCTAGGGATATGATAACGGCTGTCTCCTTTAGGAGACGGTTATCACTCCAGGCTTCCAAGGTGACATGGACGACAAGGAGGTTGTCAGAGTTATAGTTCTCCCTCTGACGAGGGGCAGTATTTTGGACAGGTGGTCCAAGGCAATACTGAGGGAGGCATGGCGCAGGATACTGATTAAGTTCAGTTAACGATACAGTCTAAGAAGTTTGGATTTGGAGTTCATTTATGAACTAGGTCCCATCAGACATCCAGACATTCTAAGACAGGTATTGCTCATTTCGGGAGATGGCTTTCTCCGCGAACTTGAGATATAGAGAGACATAGAAAGAAACTTCATAGCGGATCCACTCACTGAGGCTATTCCTCGAACGCAATAGTTTCGCAAACGGGTTTTGTGAGACTGACTAGTAGAGGAGTTGGGTGTTCGGTATCACACGGGCTGTGAGTATGCGACATCGCAATAATTAGCCTTGAGTGCAAGTGGGAGATTGTTGGAGTTAGTGCCCTCAGAGTCAATTATTGGATCACAGGCACGTGATTGCAATGATTGAGGGAGGACCTATCCCGGTAGGACAGTCTTACTCGAGATGATAGTATGCTATCTGGTTTATCTTTATCATCGTGTACTGCTTTAGGTGACCTGACATGTCGCTATTGCACGTTGATAGAGGCCCTAGGATTCTTGCTTGACGACCAGCAGTATGATGGCGATCATATACGTGGGAGCTGGGGTCCATAAGCACATCCTTAAAAGGTCCCTAGTCGTGGGAGTTTCGAGACTGGGCATCGATACTCCATTAGTAGACTAGTGTATACAGTCGAGACCCCGACGAGGGGCGGTGGCCGGTCTCACAAGCCACTGGTGTCAGTTGGTTCACCTAAGATGTATACAGGTGCTTATTGGGTTATGAGTACACCGGACAGGACTCGCCGGGAACCTGCTAGTTGGGATTATACCAGACGTCAGATAGCAGTTCCCAGATGACATGTGTACAGGTTAGTTCATCGACCTGAGGATCGTCATTTGTCTCGTGTGAGTTCCCACTGTACTTTGATTACTACCCTACCACGGCTCAAAGGAGTCGTGCAAACAGGTTTTAGTTGGGTACAGTCCCGAGCCACATGGAGGCAGTGAGCGGATCTGCAGGGGTTCGTCTCTCCCGGTATTGGGGGTGAGGTCGCGCTGTGTCTAGGAGAGCCATTACGCAAAGCCCTCGGCCGAGGCAGGAGATTTACTGGTAGGTATTCCAGTAGTATCTCAGGGCGTTCTGGGCTACACTCCGACACGACTTGTACCGCTTTTGGGGGTCTGACTTTCACCAACCCCCTAGGCCCGCCATGCGATACTCATAGACGAACGGACCGGACTGTACGGATATTGTCACTGACAGGCTCAGTAGGGTGTCGGGGTGAGCTTCCTCATCGACGTCCCTTTTGGTCAATAGCTGGTGGCCCGTCACGTATTGGCTTATACCTCTGACGTGCCAGTGGTTAAATCCACAGCCATAGTATTGACGAGTCTTTAGAGTCCACCACACTTTCAGTTACTCAGCTTTCGGGCGAAACGCTGTAGAGGCCGTATGGAGATATGGCAGGGTCCGATCAGATACGTGCGGTACTGCACGGATCAGGATCGGACAGTTTTGTACTAGTTGCCGTATAGTTATATGGCAGGGTTCGATCAGATACGTGCGGTATTGCACGGATCAGGATCGAACGGATTTTACTAGCCGGCTTTGGCTTAAGCCGGTCCTAGTCTAGTACAGTGTAGATTTTTTCTCATTGCATTTGTATCCGGTCGGAATACAGATGCAGGTGTGTATGCACAGTGTCGGGGTTTTTCCTGTAATTTATTACGGGACCAGTTTTCTGGAGTTGCCAGTTTGCATTCCGTTCCGGCCGGTTTTCCTTTGTTCTTTCCCGGCCGGACTTTTCCGATGGAGGGGGTTATTTGCAGTTTTGCAAATAACACTTTGTGGAGGGGTTTCTTTGCATAAAGATTGATTATGATGGCTTCTTTTTCTTTGCTCCATGCTTGCTTTTATGTGATGGGAAAGGGTATGGAGGAAAAGCATGGTTGTTGTTTTGTTGACCTTGGATGTGGTCACCTCTTCATTTGATCCTACACTCACTCTCCTTCATAGTTTTTAGTATGGTTGATTTCTTTTTCCCCACCATTCATTCTCATCTCCTTTTTGGCCGGCCACTCTTTTGGAGGAGAGAAAAAATGAGAGTGTTGTTTTTTGATCATCTCATTTTTGCTTGCTAAAATTGATAGCATCATTTCTCTCAAAGTTTCATTCTTCCTTCACCTCCTCAATGGCAACAACATAACCCCAAATGAGACATATCATCTATACTATATTTTACAGCAATTCTTGGGCATGTCGAGTTGCCGGCTTCATGCTCGAGTTGCCTCGGTATTGAGGCGGGAGCCCGTAAAAGACGAAGGCGATGTGGTGCCCTTTCCGGCGAGGAGGCGACGATATGGAGACTACACTTTCCGCGGGAGATCGGGACGATGACGAGAAGACCGAAGGACTCGGATCACTCGGTATACTTCTCACCCCATCTCTTGTTAGCTAGCGTAGGTTAATGGTAAACGATCCGGGTTTTCTTTGTCCGCGGTAGCGCCGGTTTCCGAGCAAGGAAAAATTTTGATTCCGCAATTTGGCCTCGAGTAAGACGGCCGGGGCGCTGCCGTGGCGCAACATTGTTTACTAATCCTTTTAGTGATAGATTAGTGATGGCTAATTGCATTGACCATTTGACCACTTAGACCCCTCTTGACTTTGTTGACCCGTTGACCGTGTTGACCATTGACCTTCAAGAAGGATCTACACTCTTCTTTTATTTTCTTTTTATTTCTTGTGTTATGATAATGGTCAATTCAATGTGCCATCAAGTCTTTCATGATAGGATTAGTAATGATGATTATTGTGTATTATTGCAACCATGGTTCATTTTCATTTTGGTTTAATCCTTTTCATTATTCTATTCTCATTCTCTCTCATGAAGTGAGAAGAAAAAGAAAAGCTCCATGGTTGCAAACTTTCTCCTTCTTCCTCCTCCTCTTGATCTCTTCTTTTGATCTCATGTGTTGAGAGAAAAAGAATCCACATAGACAAACACATCCATCTTTCTCTTCTACACAACCTAAGGCATTTAGATTAGCAATCTCTTTGCCCTAATTGCCTTGGCTTGAGGCGAAGCTTAGTGTACAACTCTCGGGTGGATCGTCTTCGACTCAAGAAGGCCGCGGAGGTGCCCAAGGTCCGGATCGACGCTTGGAGCTTGGATGGACGAGTGGTACAGCGGGATGAAGACCCGAAGGACCGGTTCCGTGAGGTATACTTTCTACAGCATAGTAGCTAAAACCTTTTAGTGTTTACTAGTTTCTAGTTTAGCAAAGATCCGACTTTTAGTCCATGTTGCCTTGCGCCAAAATCATTGTTTTTCGCCGTTTCCGCCTCCCCGTAAGAACCGGGGTGAGCAACGTGGACTTACATTATTTTCTTGCATTAATTCCAATGTGTCCCATCATTTAATCCTACCATTGCAGAAAACAACCAAAATATGGCGTACGCTTATGCCATCCGCATTCGCCACGGGGCCCCGTCATCACCCGTTAGGTTACTTAACTAACGACAGAGCGGGGGCTGGACTAGCGCAGATGCAAAACATAAGCAATACCTAAATAAATATCATATATAGATATATAGCAATGATAGCCATTCCAGATCACAGATGAACACTTTTGACATACTAGGAATCCGCGATCCGTTCGAGCCTGCGACGAAAAGCGGATTACACGGTCGCGATGATTAGCCAAACCCCACCCTAGACCCCTACGGGTGAGGCAAACTACCCGCCAAGTACCCGAATCGAAGCAACCTCCCTCAACCCGTGAGTAGGCCACTCGGAACTTCGAGATACCCGGTAGTTTGTGCACCCCACCTTGGGTCTATCCTAGGAGCAAAAACAGTAAAAAGAAATTATACAATGGCGGCTACAACCTTATCCCGGATTTGCGGCCAAACAAATAATATTGCATCAATTTACAAATTTTACATGAATGAAAGAAAAAGAAACTCTCATCTCACATCCACCCGGCTATTCATCCGCGACAATCCAACGAGTTCATATCCACAAATCATCAACATTACAGATCACAGATATGTATAACGCCCACTAATCGACGTATAGCGATTAGCAGACGTTCAATACATATATCACATTACAGATAATATCCATTAGCCAAAGTCTACGGAATATCGATCAAAATACGGATTTGTAACCACCCAAAAAATCAATTTGTTCTCTGGAAAATCTGGGTAGAAACAGACTGTATTAAAAATCCCAAAACAACACAGTAAGAACACTGCAGCAAAACGGAGTTGCGGCCGAGTCAACTAGGCCGCGAATCCGCGGCCAAACCGATGGTTTGGCCGCGTTTTCGCGGTGAGTTGGCCGAGTCAGCGGCTCAGTTTTGCTGTGTGTTTTATAAAAACCCTGAGACGACTTTTCATGTATGTCAAATAATTTTTTGAACAGTATAAAAAATCGACAGAAAGATGTTTTTTTTTCGGACGTGTTTTGCGACTTTTTTCCGATCGATATTCTAAATACTTTGCTAACTTGGTAGTTCATATTTAGCCTGGCTCTGATACCACTGTAAGTCTACGTTGCTCACCCCAGTTCTTACGGGGAGGCGGAAATGGCGAAAAACAATTATTTAGTGCAAGGCAACATGGACTAAAAGCCGGATCTTTGCTAAACTAGAAACTAGCAAACTACAAGAGGCGTTAACTACTATGCCGTACAAATTATACCTCATGACACCGGTCCTTCGGGTCTACATACCGCTGTCCTACTCGTCCGTCCACGCTCCGAGGGTCGATACGGACCTTGGTCACCCCCGCGGCCTTCTTGAGTCGAAGACGATCCACCCGAGAGTTGTACACCGAGCTCCACCTCGAGCCGAGGCAACTAGGGCAACAAGATCGCTAGTCTTGAAGTCATAGGTTATGTAGAAGAGGTTGATGGAAGTGTTTGTCTAAGGGGATTCTTTTTCTCTCAATACATGAGATCAAAAGAAGAAATCAAGAGGAGGAGGAAGGAGGAAATATAGCAACCATGGAGCTTTTCTTTTCTTCTCTCTTTTTTAAGAGAGAGAATGAGAAAATGAATTATGAGCTAGAGAGAAAGAAACATGGTTGCAATAATACTAAAAAATCATCATTACTAATCTTATCATGATAAAGTTGACGGCTACTAATTGAATTGACCATTTTCATAATCCAAAAAAGAAAAAGAAATCCAAAGAAGAGTGTAGACCTCTCATGAAGGTCAACGGTCAACTTCGTTCAACGGGTCAACAAAGTCAAGAGAGGTCAAGGTGGTCAAATGGTCAATGCAATTAGCCATCACTAAATTATCACAAAAGGATTAATAAACAATGTCTCCGGCTCATAATGGTTTTGACCGAAGGAATTGCCAAAACCCTAATGAGCCAGCCACATAACGGTTTTGGCCGAATCAACTGCCAAAACCCTAATGAGGCACTTCCTCCTTCTCCGCTCCGCAAAACTGTGCATACACACCCGCATACGCATTCCGTAGAATGTGAATGCACAGAAGACAAAACAAATCCATCCGTGCAATACTAGGATCCGGCTTAAACCAAAGCCCACTAGTATTGCCTGCCCGAACAGCATACACACACAAGTGCACGTAAGTGATCGCAGCCCTGCCGTAAAACCATACGGCCTCTACACGTTTCGCTCAGTGCAGGGAAACTCTCTGTGTGGGACACTAAAGACTCGACACTACGCTGGCAGTGGGTTTAACCATAGACAGCAAGCGGCACTAGCTATACGTAACGGTCCCAAGGTAGATGTCGATAAAAGGCCGATGAGGTAAACCCATCCGAACTCCTACTGAGCCTGTATGTGACAATCTCCGTACAGTCCGGTCTGTTCGTCTGATACATCGCATGGCGGGCCTAGGGGGGTGGTGAACGTCTGTCCCTTTATAGCGGTACAAGTCGTGTCGGAGTGTAGCCCAGAACACCTTGAGATAACACTGGAAACCTACCGGTATATCTCGCTTGCCCTGGCCAGGGACTACTCGTGTAATGGCACTCCTAGACACAGTGCGATGTCATCCCCCAATACCGGGAGAGACGAATCCTGTCTAACCGTCACTGCCTCTAAGTGCTTCGGGACTGTACCCAACTACTACCTGTTTGCACGACTCCATTGAGCCATGGTAGGATAGTAATCTAAGTACAGTGGGAACACACTCGAGGCGAAGTGACAGTGTCAAGTCGGCGGACTAAGCTGTACTCATGTCACTTGAGAACTGATAACTAACGATAGGTATAATACTAACCAACAGTTCCCGACGAGTCCTGTCCAGTGTACTCGTAACCTAACGAGCACCCGCATACTATCTCCAGTACGACGTATTGATGGCTGTGGGACAGACCATCTCCCCTGCTGGGATGAGAAGCGCATACGCTAGTCTACTCCGAAGTATCGATGCCCTGTCTCGATAGTCCTACGACTAGGGACCTGTATAAGGATGTGCTTATTGATTACCCAGCCCCCACAAGTAAGACTGCCATCACAACGCTGGTAATCAAGCAAAGATCCTAAGGGCTCTACTAATATGTATAAGCGATATGCTAAAAGAAACACATGCACATATTGAAGTAGAAACAAACCAAGTAGTATACTACCATTTTGAGCAAGATTGTTTATACAACTGTGAATTCGAACGAGATCAGCTCCAAGATCTGTTGCCAGTTATCCTAAGCTTCCATTAAGTAATATACAAGCTAGTATGATACAGTAATGGCCTGTAGGGCATATACACTAACAAAAACGGGTACAACAAAGAAAATAATAAGGCATCCCCAAACGTGAGAAAATCACGCCCAACGGCGGAAACAACCACCACAAGTATAAAAACAAGTATACGACGCCCAACGGCGAAGATCCACACAAGGAAAAGTAAAGCAAGACATCAACCCCAAAAGAGAACATAAAACCCATCGCTCAAGTCTCGCAACTACATGTCTTCTAAGTCTGCAACATATACAATAACTAGTTTCTGAATTGATGGAGTGACTAGATACAATATGAATAATTAATAAAAGAAAGCACGATCCAACATGTACCACCTACCACAAGCAAGTCACCCAAAAATAGCTGTGTGCCAGCGATGCCGCAACTGATCCATGCGGTCAACCTGCAAGAACTGTGGCACAATGGGGGTGAGTTTCCAACTCATGAATACAAAAAATATCACCATGTAGAAATTGAAATAAACAACGATTCCTAGGTCAACTATATCATAAAGGTAATACTATGATATCTAGGATGACCGTAACTGCATATGTGCCAACACATAATAAATGCCTATCAGCAAGTGGATATCATCCAACAATATAATCAATGCATGTATGCAAGTGGATCCCGTCCAATAATATAATCAATGCATGTATGCAAATAGATCCCGTCCACGTGTCAACCACTGACAAAAAAACTCCTGCATGTAAATATCATAAAAGTATATGCAGGTAAATATGCGGTTATGAAACAACGTGTGTCCCTCGTAACACAACAAAATCATGGAACCGGAGTGTCCACGTCGACACTCGAAAACATCGTTAAACCCGTGTCTAGCATCGACACGGAAATCCTTATCTTCTACGCGTCGTCACCATGACCGGCCCTGATGTCAGTACATCTCATGGAACCTGAGTGTCCACATCGACACCCGCAATCCACATAGCATGTCTGAACATGACTCCAGTCGGTATCCCCCAGATATCCACCGTGTCCAAATAATATCACCGATAGGTAGTGATTCCTCTAGCAGGCTCATCGTCTACACCACGAAATCATATCTCGCCCCGGGGTAGCATCCGGGTCCACCATGTACCCACAGACGGTGTCTCCCACTCCTCGAATCGGGTATCACATGCCAATCTCAGAACTGAGAAATCACATGGTGGACGCACTGAAATATCATATCAAGAGAAACCGATTTTTCAAACAACACATAATTTCTTGAAATACCCCCACGGTTCTCAAATCCATAAATCACATGAAATCCATATCTCAATGCATAAATCCATGAAAACTGATATATGCAACATAAAACAACAATATGAGCATATTAAGCGAAAACCACTCTTTTAAATGAATTTAGCTTTAAAATATATCATGCGGTTCCCAAATTCTCCCAAAAACAAGTGCAGTATCATATGAGGTGTACATGTAACTGTAGCAAGGTATAAGTATCTACATGTAAGCAAGTATGTATGATGCATTTCATAAGCACAATAGCACAATAATCAACGTCCCAATATCACATGTCAATACAATACCACTTAGGGGTATATGCAACTATAGCAAGATATGTGGGTGTACATGTCAGTATGTAGGCCTGATGTACATATAGCTGTAGCAGAGTATATGGGTGTACATGTCAGTATATCATGCAACCTAGCATAGTGATGTGAACATGGCAGTATATCATAGCATGATGTAGCAATTCTACTATGTAACTGACATAGTAATTATCGATGATGAAGTGTGAGCCGGCAATCTGTGTAAGTGTAACATACGCATCATCGATAATGGTGTAGGTGTACTAGCACAGGCATAAGAAATGCAATGAGAATAGCAATGCATATAGTGAATCAAATGCTATAAGGTATACATATCAACAAGACCGAGTCGGTGAATCTATCAATCGGCATCCAGCCTCACAACATCACGTACGGTACAATCCATCGTACGACATCCTCTAATCAGGGGTATGGATAAATCAACAAGTAAAACTCATCGCGTATGGTAATCTAACGTACAACGGCATTAACCAAATAGGGATTCTATCAACCTATATAATATCGGGGGTACGGATATAAGTCTCGTACAGCATATCACTCATTATTCAATCATTATCGATATAAATATATATACCTATCTCTTAGGTCAAATCCATGTCAAACTCGTATCAGGGGACCTACAATGGTATCAACAATAACATCTCGACTCGAGTCTATATAACGACATATCACACCAAGTCATCAATAATCACATCGTATACTCGTTCATCACATTAAATAAACATCATACTTGTTCTCATTTAATTCGTACCTATCATGATTCACTTATCATTTCATATTCTCATAAATCAATATGTTCTTTAGCATCAATTTCAATCATAATATCGTTTGAAAATCCTACAATCATGTCCGTCGCATATCATTATCAAGATATAATAATCAAACGATAATCCATATCAATGGTTGCGGGGGTGCTATACGCCGTCCAACCGACTTCCCCGTAGTTATAAATCTACTCACCTGCTAGTCTCGTCGCTTAGCCGTAGTCGATGCGCTTCATCATCACGAAATCCATGCGAAGGTACCTACAATATCAACACGTATCGCAATACCATTAAAATCTAGTTCCGAAATCCAATACGGCATGTGGTGCGCTCAAAGGTTAGAACCTATCGCCTACGCATGCAAAACAATCAAACAACCCTTGTCGTTGACGTGCAAACATCCAACGACCAAATACCATATCAAGTCGCAAAAAGAAGAAATCCCAATACCGGAAAACATAACCAAAACCATAACTATAGTCGCTATCCATGAATACTACCAAGCCTAAAATCCCAATCGTACCAATAACCCTATACTAGTAAACTGTAAAGTGGTTTAAGAAATTATACCGATCGATCCGTGTCCTTCGGTCTTTAGCTATCATTCCACACTCCTCGCGGCATCCCCGATCTCCGGTCTCCTCGTCGAAGGGGGACCACGTCAACGAATCTTTATACGAGCACCCGCTTCAAGCTGAAGCAACTCGGACATGAAGTTTGCTAGCCGACATGTCCAAGATTGAAGTAAAGAGAGTGTAGAATACTGTCTCAAGGCACTCAAGGATTTGGGTGGAGATAAATTGTAACATTTCAAAAAAATAAAATATTATTTTTGGGGAATTTTTATAATTAAATAATAAAATATTGAATATTTTAATAAGGCGGTATAATTAAATACCGATAAATTGGAAAAAAAAATCTTGAAAATTATGGAAATTATTTAAAGAGGGTGTTTTATGTGAATTATGTAAATTTTAAGTTTTTATGATTAATTATATGCTAATTTAGTGCTAATCGCGATTAAAAATCGCTAATCGCGCTTTAAGCGTATTTTGTGCAAAACATGCACCATATCTTTTTTTTTTCACTTGTTACATTTTTTCATGACCTTCCTTCATGTTTTATAGCATAGTTGTTGATTTATTAGAAAAGGAAAAGAAAAGAAAAGAAAAGGATAAGAATAGAATAAGGAAGTATGGGTAAAAGAGAGAAAGAGTGGGTGAGGGTCAACCCATGTCTTGAGCCATTCCCTCTTCTATCTTTCACTCATTTCTCTCCTCTCCCTCTTCCCTCTAGCTGCTGCTGCTTCCCCTCTCTTCCTCCTCCCGAAAACTCCATGAAAAATACCTCAAGACCCAAGTCCCATTTCACTAAAAAGATGCATGAGCTCACTAGCTACCCCATGGACCAAGAAAGTATAGATTTTGGACATATGGGGCAACTCAAGAAAATTCTTGAGTTGCCAAATGAGGTATTTTCTGAACCTTTAGATTAGTATTTGCTTTGCTTTTACCCCCATGTTAGATTAGAACCGACATTGTGTGGTTTGGGTGAACTTTGAAAATTCTAGTTAGGGTTAATGGAAATTGAGAGTTGTGATGTGAAATTGAGCTCAGTAGAGGCCTAACAAACCCCCTAGTGTTTGAATTCACACCTAAACCAGAGACTAGAACCCCGGAATACGGATTTGGAAACCCGATATCGGAAAATTATGGATTCTGTGGATGTAAAATGAAATCTGCTATCACTCGGAGACTCTGAAAATTATTTTGCAAAAACAGACAGATGCGCAGGCACCTAGAAAACTAACCCCAAGACCCCAGCCCCTTAATCCTTTTCCAGGCCGCAAATAAAAGCTTTATGGCTGCAAATTGCAGCCAGACGTGGGCCAATGTGCCTCGTGTTGGTTCTGTAGTCCCCTCATCAGTAAACTAAACCCTAGGCATATGCAAAATTGACCAGTTTGACCTAGGGTAAAATCTGGGACCTTTTTTCTGAGTTGCTATTTTGATTCGGGGTTTCGTTTCTCGTATTTTGAATTCTGGATTTGCGTATTTGTGTTTTACCTAGATCACTTGACGTTTGTACGACGATATCGAGGGTTGTTTGATGGTTTTGAAAGCGTAGTATATAGGTTCTGACCTATAGGCCTTAGCGTGTCGTTTTGGTTTTCCGATGTGAGTTTAATGTGCATTGCGATTGTATTATCTTGTAGGTACCTTCACGAGGGGTCCATATGATGAAGAAGATGAAGGCGACATCGACACCGACACACAGGATGCATGTGAGTAGATTATATCTACGGGGGAAGTCAGGTGGATGGCGTATAACACCCCCGCAGTTCGATATTTAGTATATATATATATACTATATATATATATATATATGTATGGTAGCGTTAGGTGTGACAGGGATATTCAAGATGTGATTAGGTGTAATATGGATAGATTAGGGTTTAGAAGTAACTAGTATAGTTTTCTAGTTGCGAACCCTAGAATAGGTTCACACCGACACGCACACACATGCTTATCTGTTATACTTATACCCGGATGCTGAGGATAGTGGATGATATTTGGAAATGAGTCGATGAGTTTGGGTATAGTGTCATGAGATCGGTGATATGATGTGGTTCGTATTTGGGATACAACATGAGATTTTAGCGGGCCTTTGGATGTGTGTTTTACACACGCACTTATATTTACATAAATGGTATCAGTTATACTAGACCTAGATCAGTACTCCAGATCGTGAGATATGACGATAAAGATACTAGATAGTTGATGAGATAATTGTGATATTGACCCGTACCCAGATTTGGGATGCCGTATGATGATTTACCGTACGAGCTTTATTTGATGATAAGATCCGCACTCCGGACTCGAGGATGACATATGATATTGTATCTTACGCGGTACCTTTGATGCGGGATCAACGACTATTATATTTACATATATATATATAAATATATATATATATATACATATATATATATCGACTCAGATTTAGGTGGTTCCTATACCCCTCCCGATTAGATTGTTAGTTAGATCCGTAGTTTGCTTAGTAGATGTTAGGCTAGACCGAGTCATACCTATTTCAAAACTAACGAATCTGGAGTATTTTAAAGACTGGCAGAGGGATTCTACCGATATTTTCAAAGACGCACCTTTCCAAAAAACACCGTAGCCCTTATTTTACTAAATGCTCCGATTCGTCTTATTTCAAATGGCAAGACTGTATGACATTTTTATATTGATGCAGATTCTTCACTGTTGTGTTTATTAGTCGATTTCTGCATATTCTTGCTATTCGCGTCGCATTGCATGTCCAAATGTGTTCATTGTTATATCAAACCATGCTGTTAGGACACCAGCACCAATATCAATGATGCATATGTTCCACTTACACCTGATTGCTGGCTCACACACTTCATCATTGATAATTGCCATGTCACTACACTGTAGGACTGTTGAATTCAGGATACGACCCATTGCATGGCATACTTGTGCACATACCTATTGTATACTCATACTTGTGCACATACCTATTGTACACTCATACTTTTGTACTTACATATTGTACACGCATACTTGTGCACATATCTATTGTACACTCATACTTGTGTACTTACATATTGTATACCCATACTTGTGCACATACCTATTGTACACTCATACTTGTGTACTTACATATTGTACACCCATACTTATGCACATACCTATTGTACACTCATACTTGTGTACTTACATATTGTACACCCATACTTGTGTACTTACAAATTGTACACTCATACTTGTGCACATGCCTATTGTACACTCATACTTGTGTACTTACATTTTGTACACTCATACTTGTGCACATATCTATTGTACACTCATACTTGTGTACTTACATATTGTACACTCATACTTGTATACTTACATATTGTACACTTATACTTGTGCATATATCTATTGTACACTCATACTTGTGTACTTACATATTATACACTCATACTTGTGCACGTACTTATTGTACACCCATTCTTGCATACATACATATTTGCACATACATAGATGATTCTGGCTTGATTTGGAGATTTGGGAACCACAAGATAATTTTTAAAACATATTCATTTTAAAGGAACGGTCTTCCCTCGATATGTGCATATTACTATTTTATGTTGCATGATATACTGATATGCTTTTATTTCTTTTATATGTCGCATACATCATGCTTTCTGATTATACGCATTGAGATATTTTGTTTCCATGATATTTCTGGATTTGGGAACCGTGGTTATTTCAAATAAAGGGTGTATTGTTTGAAAAACCCGGTTACCCTTGATATGATATTTCAGTGCGTCCACCATGTGTTTTCTCGGTTCTGAGAGTGGCGTGTGAAACCCGATTCGAGGAGCGGTAGGCACCGTCTGCGGGTACATGGTGGACCCGGTGAGGTATCCCGGGGCAAGAAGGCTCGCATATGTTGGACGGTGAGCCTGGCAGGAGAGTACTACCTACCGGTAATTGTATTTGAGCTCGGCGGATATCTGGACGATACCGACCGAAGTTGAGAGATGATACGGGTCAATCCGGACTGACGGAGCCCGGGGGCCGATCCGGACTGACGGAGCCCTATATATATGAGGATTTACGTGCCGATGATGGGCACAGGCTCCATGATGTTTTCGAGTGTCGATGCTAGACACTCAGGTTCCATGATATTGATGTGTCACGAGGGACACACGTTGATTTATATCCTCATACTTCCATGCATATGCTTTATGATACTTACATGCATGATGTTTTATGTCATTGGGTGACACGTGGACGAGATCCACATACATACAGACATTGATTACATAGTTGGATGATATCCACATATTTAGACATCATGATATAGTTGACATTGATTCATGTTGATGACATCGATCATACCTCATATTTATGTATGTTGCTACCTGAGGCACTGGCATGAGCACTTGGTACTACACTTATGTATAGATGTTTACCCTTGCCATCTTATCATGCTTCAGACTTATTCATTTTGAGGATATATTATTATTGATTGTATTGACCTAGGATTGAGTCATACATACGATTTCTGCTCTGTGATGTTTTCTATTCACGAGTTGGCAACTCACCCACGTTGTGCCACAGTTCTTGCAGGTTTTGCCGTACATGTTTCATTGGGCCTTTTCTGGCACACTGCTTCCCTTCAGGATGATTGCTTTGGTAGGTGGGTTCACTCGCATCGTGACCACCATTGTACTTATTTATTTTCATTGTTGTATCTTGTAATTCCATCAACCAAACATGTATATTTGTTTCAGACTTAGAAAATCAGTTGTGTGTTATTTCGACCTTAGAGTCGCGCGTTGTAGTATTATGGTTTTCATGCTGATTTTGAGTTTCCTTTTGAGTTTTGAACCTCGCCCTTCGGCGTTGTATATTATATTGCTTGCGTGGTTGTGACCGTCGATTGACAAAGAGCCAACTCCCGCTTGGGGATTCCTTTTATCATTGTATATATATTATTCATATTGTAACCCGTTCGGGGCCAGTATTTACAAAGGAAACTCTGCCGAAATTTTCAGAAAAGAATATAAATTTTAAAAATGCATATCCTTCTTACTTATTTAAAAACCTTGCTTTTAAAACATGTTTTCTTTACTACTTAAAAACTAGTTTTTTCTTTATTTACTCCTTAAAATGGTTTTAGATTTCTGGGCTTTTGGCTTGCTTGAATTAGATGAGGTCCTATAGACTTCATATGATTCAAGGGCCAGTCACGTGCTATTTCAGGACATGACAAAGTTGGTATCAGAGCGCTATGTTTACCTTGGTTCGAGTTTAAGTTTGACTATGCGGAGCCTAGAGCGTTTATATATATACGGAAGTTAGGCTTGACCTTACGGAACTTAGACTTAGTCGAGGGGGTATTATACCCGAACTTTCGTCACGTAGGATGACGCTTGGTTGATGGAGTAGGTAGCTTGAGTAGAGTGACGTACCGTACGTATGTTCCGCGGCATACTTACGATACACTACTCCGCTTAAGAAGCCTTAGGATGTACATTTCCTTGCATAGTGTTATATTCATTCGTATGATCTGTCCTCATCGATATTAGTTAAGATTTTGGCGCCACGATTACACGGGCAGAGAGAGCTACGGCTAGAGTTGCGTCAGCTTGAGCTCTTCATGGACGAGGACTGGCCAGGGCGTGATTCTAGGGATGTACGATTGCATAGAGAGGCGTCGTTTTATTGTGTTTTCGCACCATGAGGGTTTGACGGATCGCTTTTACGAGATTTCTCGGACGTGCAGATCAGCACCAGAGGATCAGGCTACTGCTAGAGGCCGGTCAGAATGTGATGACCATTGATATATTGTATATTCATGATGATTGAGGCGCTGTTCAGCGTACAGACGAATGAGCCAGTTGTTGCTGCAAATGACGAGATATCGCCCAGATGTTGGAGCTACTGCAGGTTGAGTATACACTCAGAGATATGATGGAAGGTCGCTAGTCACCCGAGGATGAATGACTAGGACATATGGTTCGTTCGCTTACCCGGGACGAGGTCATCAGATTGATTGATTCCAGCTAGAGACGACTTCACGCAGGTTCGTTAGTAGTCGATAGAGACGATCAAATGTCAGGAACCCATTTCCAAGTTTGAAGTATTCGGAAGACAAAGAAAGTAATGCTTTGGACCCTCTAAAATAATGAAACCATAACTCGACGTAATGACCATAGAACGCCTTCGAACCTTAGGGTTTATGGCAGTTTAGCGGTGCCATTTGTGAGGCTTGGGTTTGCCATTCTACGGTTGGTCCACAGGTGCTGTGGCATGTACTGAAATACTATTATACTGTACTCAAGATGTGGATCTCTTGGGGGATTATGAGGTTTTGACAAATAGATCGAATGGTTCGACATCATTCGGATATCATGTGATGAGATACATTGCTTGGGAGACTCCAGATACGAGTATAGCCGTTGGAGCGCAGTCCATGCAGCTACAATAAGACGAGTCCGAATCAGTCGACATTGGAACAGAGTGGGGTTAAGAGTTCGCACGAGAATTCGACGAAATCACGTTCCACTCTACTGACATCAGAGGTGTGATACGCATGAAGAGGCATTATATATGGATGTGTAAGTGCACGGCGGCGCCCCGGCCGTCAATCCGACACTGAAATGCGGAAACGAAACTTTTCTAAACACTAGAAACAGGCACCACCGCGCACAAAAATCCCGGATCCGGCCATTAACCTAACTCTAGAAAATACGAAAAAGGGAAGGAAGCTATACCAAGCGATCCGAGTCCTTCGGTCTTCGGCCTCCACTCCGATCTTCTTACGGAATTTCCGGTCTTTAGCTCGTTGTCGGAACGGGCACCACATCGTCGGGTTCTTTTACGGGCTCCCACCTCTGGGCCGAGACAACTCGGGCATGAAGTTGGCGAGCCGACGTGCCCAAGGGTGTTGTAGATGAAGTGTAGAAACACTTTGTCTCAATGGGGTTATGAAGTTTCATTTTGATGTGGAGAAGAGAAAGAATGAACTTTCAAGAGAGGTGAAGAATTTTGTAGCAAGCCAAATGTGTGATGAATATTTTTTCACCCCAACCAAAATGAACTCTCATCCTCTCCCAAAAGTGGCCGGCCAAAAACTAATGGTGGAGGAAAAAGGGAATCACCAGCAAGTGGAGAAAAATGGAATGATAAAGAGGTATATGTGTCACACCCATTTCCAAATCAACTCCGTTTCATTTTCCATCACAATAAATGCAAAGGAAAAGATGTAAAAAGAATCTCATGATTCAAGAACCATCATGATGACTCCAATTTCAAATAACCCCACTCCACAATAGCTAATTTGCAAACTTGCAAATAACCCCCTCCATCGGAAAAATCCGGCCGTAAAAGAACAAAGGAAAACTGGCCGAAACGGAATGCAAACATGCAACTTCAGAAAACTGATCCCGTAATAAATTACAGGAAAACCCCGCGACTGCATATACATGGCCGCAGTTGTATTCCCACTGAATACAAATGCAAAGAGACAAAATCTACACCGTACAGTACTAGAATCTGGCTTAAACCAAAGCCCCTAGTATTATCCGTCCGATCATGATCCGTGCAATACCGCACGTATCTGATCGAACCCTGCCATATCTCCATACGGCCTCTACAGCGTTTCGCCCGAAACTTGAGAAAACGGTCTGTGGGCGACTCTAAAGACTCCTCAATACTTTGGCAGTGGATTTAACCATTAGCACGTCAGAGGTATTAGCCTATACGTAACGGGCAACCAGGTATTAACCAAAAGGGACGTCGATGTGCGAACTCATCCTGACACCCTACTGAGCCTGTCAGTGACAATATCCGTACAGTCCGGTCTGTTCGTCTATGAGCATCGCATGGCGGGCCTAGGGGGTTGGTAAAAGTCAGACCCCCAAAGCGGTACAAGTCGTGTCGGAGTGCAGTCCAGAACACCCTGAGATACTACTGGAATACCTACCAGTAAATCTCCTG
Source organism: Agapanthus africanus (assembly GCA_030015575.1). Lineage (NCBI taxonomy): Eukaryota > Viridiplantae > Streptophyta > Magnoliopsida > Asparagales > Amaryllidaceae > Agapanthus > Agapanthus africanus. The sequence continues at coordinate 407,679,312 of CM057340.1, forward strand.
CCTCGGCCGAGGGCTTTGTGTAATGGCTCTCCTAGACACAGCGCGACCTCACCCCCAATACCGGGAGAGACGACCCCCTACAGATCCGCTCACTGCCTCCATTTGGCTCGGGACTGTACCCAACTAAAACCTGTTTGCACGTCTCCTTTGAGCGTTGTAGGGTAGTAATCAAAGCACAGTGGGAACTCACACGAGACAAATGACGATCTCAGGTCGATGAACTAACCTGTACACATGTCACCAGGGAACTGCTATCTGACGTCAGGTATAAGACCAACTAGCATGTTCCCGGCGAGTCCTGTCCGGTATACTCATAACCCAATGAGCCCCTGTATACATCTTAGGTGAACCAACTGACACTAGTGGCTTATGAGACCGGCCACCGCCCCTCGTCGGGGTCTCAACTGTATACACTAGTCTACTTTGGAGAATCGATGCCCTGTCTCGAAACTCCCACGACTAGGGACCTTTTAAGGATGTGCTTATAGACCCCAGCTCCTATGTATATGATCGCCCTCATACTACTGGTAGTCAAGAAAGAATCCTACGGGCTCTATCAACGTGCAATAGTGACCTGTAAGGTCACCTAAAGCAGTACACGATGATAAAGATAAACCAATTAGCATACTATCATCTTGAGTAAGATTGTCCTACTGGTATAGGTCCTCCCTCAATCATTGCAATCACGTGCCTGTGATCCAATAATTAACTCTGAGGGCACTATCTCCAAGAATCTCCCACTTGCACTCAAGGCTAATAATTGCGATGTCGCATACTCACAGCCCGTATGATGCTGAACACCCAACTCCTCTACTAGTCAGTCTCACAAAGCTCGTTTGCGAAACTATTGCGTTCGAGGAATAGCCTCAGTGAGTGGATCCGCTGTGATGTTTCATTCTATGCCTCTCTTTATCTTAAGTTCGCGGAGAAACCCATCTCCTGAAATGAGTAATACCTGTCTTAGAATATGTTTGGATGTCTGATGGGACCTAGTTCATAAATGAACTCCAAATCCAAACTTCTTAGACTGTATCAACAACTTAACTTAATCAGTATCCTGCGCCATGCCTCCCTCAGTATCCGCCTGGACCACCTGTCCATAATACTGCCCCTCTTCAGAGGGAGAACTATAACTCTGACAGTCACTCTGTCATCCAGGTCACCTTGGAAGCCTGGAATGATAATTGTCTCCCAAAGGAGGCTGCCGTTATCAATTCCCTAGAACATCAACTTATGTTCTAAAACTGCTTCCGATCGTTTCTCCAGAATTGGATCAATATCAATTTACTGCATTTCGTGCAAAAACAACATCTGATGTGGTACTTGACATCTCATGATTGACTCAATTGCCTAAGCAAGTGATCTGCCAATCAAGGACATCCCTCTCCCCTTTAGTCTGTAAGACACCTTTAGAGAGGGTGACTCCATTACCCGTAGGTACACCACCGTGCCAGGAGTCGTCCATTCTAAAACACTTTCAGAATGCTTTCTAAGTACCCAGATTGGAAAACTACCCAAATCTAGATCTAAAAGCATAAATCCAGTAACCGGAATGTCTGATATAATATCCAAGACCTATGTGGAGAAACTACTGTGTGACAACCAAAGTATAACCGACCGTAGTATAAGAATTTCACTTCCTACTCTGTGTATGTCATCCAAATACTAGGACGTCACACCCTACTACCTTCTCAACAGATCCATCCCCTATCCTGATGAAGTCAAACCTATGACTGTTACATCAGAAATAGATGATTTATCTCCGGTAAATCTGCTTTAGTGTATAACTAGACATAAGCCACTTGTCCACCAATGCTTCCGCTGCTCCCACTGACTACGACAAGCCTCTGGCAGAGTCATATACACGTGCACTTCTAAAGCTAGTTTAGAACGATGCTATACTCATCCTCCTGCCGGGTCTCACAGTCTGGAACAACAGCAATGGCAAGTCTGGGTAAACAAGAACCTCCCTGCCACCGTCCTTGAGCATACCGAAGTACCTCTCGAGCGCCTAAGGTTAACCACCATATCTGCGGAGTGGCTAATGGAATGTCAAACCAGATTGAATCTTTAGGTTCTTATCAAATTTACATTAATCGTTTGCGGTTCTGGAATCACTTCCAGTTCTACCATACTCTCACTACTGTTTTCTGAAAAAATCCATCTTTTATTGAAACTGTGGCGAGTCAAGAACAATATCACTATTGATCTTCGAGATGGTAGAAAGCCAACCCTCGTCATAGCCTGCGTCAACCCACAAACAGCCTTTACAGAAACGTGCCTCGAGTTATCCGGAGTCTGGTTTTAAGCATAAGCCGGAAAACTCCCCGTACCTTAATAATGTCAAGATATGTACTGTTCCACATCCAATACAGAAATAGAGGCACTGATTTAATTGAACCAGATTCAAATCATGCAGCTATCTTCAGTGCATGTCAACTAAATGGAAGGAGGCTAATCAGTGTTACTCAACTTAGGAATGAATCCAGATATGAGTAACCCGAAAGAGAAGGAAGTTCTCTTAATCATTACTATCAAGTGAATACCATACACAAGTATTTACATCTTCGATCACCTTGAAGAATCCTGATACTTGCAAAACCTGATTCTCTCCTTTATTCATATACCTATAACTTCTCAAAACATAGACCCTGTGTTTCTTCGAAACACTTGTCTAATAACTAGAGAAGTCGTAAGTAAACCGAATATAGTACGAGGACCAACCTCTCTGTCCTAATGGACACTGGACAATGTACAATACTCTGTATAAGTCCCATGAGTCTGATAACTCATTCCCTGTGTGTCGTAGGTTGAAAACTGTACTTATGGTTAAGAAGATTTACATCGCTGTTCAATGCTCCTTACCTAACCATCCACTGATATAGTTAAATGTCATAGACATAATTTCAAAAAGGTATATCTCACACTATAAAAATAGACATACAGATATATCAATTTGAAATTGGTGCATAACAACGGATATTCAAAACCAAATATTTGCCTTCCGGCAAACAACCCAGGTGACCTCCTCAAATATCCCCAATTACAACGGATCCAGATATAATGAGAATGATCACCTAATTCCCAATAACTTACTCCCACTCATCATCTGTAAAACCATACAGATGTGAGAATCAAACCTGGTAAATACATACCCTGGAGCAAGTGTTTAATTGGGAAATCAGTTTTCTTTTAACAGTGCACAGTGAAACTGAAACATTGAAATGTTTCGATGGGGTATCCGGGTATTCCTAGTAATACCACTTCCATTATCCAGATTCACAACTATAACCGTATATTACTTCGCCATCTCTCCAAATCCCTTTATATGTCTTTGGTCATTATCTTTTGTACACCCTCTTAGGCTAAATGGTTTTCTTCCTTTCCTACCGTTCGGCACCAGCCTATGGTTTGGAAGAAGACTATCCAATAAGCATAATGGGTGTACTGTCCTTAACCTAGGAGCACTCGCAATGCGAGAGAAGGTGAAGATAAAAGACAACCGAATAAACCTTATTCCTATTTCTCCTGAACCAGAATCCATCGCCGAACTGGAACAAGTTCCTTTCGAGTTCGTATATAACCATACGATGGAGTATCCAATAAACTGTGGATCTTCGTAATGATACGGAGTGTCCTGGAGAAATACAAAGGTGATTTAGGATTGGCGAAGAAATACTTGGTTTGGTTGTGAATAGCAGTCGTAATTTACTTTGCCCTCTTACTAATCCCTTGATATGTCTTTACTTAATAACTTCTGTACACCATCGTTAGGCTAATTGGTTTTCTTCATTCCCCACCATTCGGCACCAGCCTATGTTTTGGAAGAAGACTATCCAATTTGCGTAATAGGTGTACTATCTCCTAAACCAAGGAGTACTCGCAACGTGAGAGAAGGTAAAAGGAAAAGACAACTGAATAGTCCTATTCGTTTTCTCCAGAACCGGAAACTATCCTCGAATAAATTCCTTTGAGTTCATATATAACCAAACGATGGTTTTATCCCATGGAAGTGGACGTTCGTAGTAATACAGGGCGTCCTGGAGAAAAGGGTAAAAGTAGGAGTGGCAAAGAGGTTTGCAACTCTGACAATCCAAAAGCCAGTGTTTAAGATGGTTCGGTTAATTTTGGTCACTGAGTCATAGTCTAGGATCGGGTCATGGTCGCTGCCAAAGAGAGAGAGAGAGAAAAGAAACACTCAGCGTCCACTCTAGCCTAGATCAGAATGGTTATCACTTTATCTAATCAAGAAACCTCCCACTGTAACGTCAAATTCATCCCCAAACATGAAAGAAGAATTAGTCGGGATCACCCGAGGAGTAAACCAACTCATCAGTGGGAATCGGGATCCAACTATCATCGCATGATAACGTGACGGAACCCGCTCACGTTATCACACTCCAGAAGGTATGCGCATATCTGGCAAGTTTCAGTTTCTTTAGAAACTCCTGATGTGATTTTTACCCTATGCTCTTATGATCTTGATGAAGGCCAACATATCATAAGTCACATGTCAAGTTCTACCCGTCATTGTCCAGGTTAATTTGAACCCACCCATACATACCCTTGACGAAGGCCAAAATAGTAGTACGACTGTCCCAAACCAACGCATCTATCTATGCTTCATATGAATATCCAATAGCTACCAAACACTGTGCCTTGACTTTGGCCAACAAACACAGATTGAATACTATTGACTATCCATATGAAATGACGGAGGGCTACGAATGGTTTCTGGTGAAAACCTTTAACGTAATGAACTTGATATCGTTGAAGAACCCGGATAGCTTTATAAAAATATAGTGGCGAAAACTTTTGCTAAAGAGGTCACTCCCGGTTAAGGGATCTTGGCTCTTTCCCCGTAGAATGCGGTGCAGGATATTCCAACTGAATACCACGATGCAAAGCAAAAGTAATCGGCTATAGTGAAGTTATTGCCCTGACGCAAACTTCTGTCCAAAGGGTCACTCCCGGTGAAGGGATCTCGGCCCTTGCCTCGTCGACCGAGGTGCTGGATATTCATAACCGAATACCACTGTGCAAAACAAAAGAGAACGCCCTTGCAATAACAGCTTTTTCAAAAAAATGTTCCAGCAACATCAGAATAGGTTTGTTTAGCTTGCATTGATCTGAATCAACGCAGTCCCATCAATTGATCACACCACAAAGAACGAAAATAACGATGTACGTATATGCCATCCGCATTCGCCACTGGTCCCGTCATCACCCGTTAAGTTACTTAACTAACGACAGAGCGGGGACTGGACTAGCGTGGGTGTAAAACATATACAACATCTACTAGTATATATATCAATATAAAATATTCATTCAAGGCGTGATAAAATGCAACATCACAGAAATGTAATAAGCAGCATAGAACAATAAAGATATCTGGGATCCCCGGGTTTCATAGAGCCGCTACTGAAACCCGACGTTCCCTTGGTCGTGTGGATAGCCTGTGCAATGAAATCCTAGACCCCTACGGGCGCGGCAAGTTACCCGCCAAAACCTGAAGCGAGGCAGCCCCCTTCAGCAACGTGAATGGACCACCCAGCACTTCACGGAATCCGGTAACTTGGGCACCCCTCCTTGGGTCAACCTGTACCCCCTACGAGTGCGGCGAATAGCCCGCCAATTCTAGAGTAAAGCCCCCTCCATCACAAAGCCATGAGATGCGGGCTCGTTTCCCTCTAGAACCCGGCTATCCGTGCACCCCACCTTGGGGTAATCCTAGTACAGAAAGTAAAATATACATACAACGGGTACATCGACCTCAGCCCGGTCGTGCCCCAAAAGAATAATATACAAACAGGCAGTGACGGCAGTCCACATGTCGGACGCTCGCCCCGCAATATCAAATGTACATAATAAACCAAACTGTACTAACATTGCATCCAGGCTATCCCCCACGACCAATCCGCAATATCACAGCACAACACAGAACATCAACATGAATGTCACGTTCACAAATCCGTCTAAAAGGGCTATAGCAGTTAGACAGGATTTACCGATCAAGTGACATTCACGGTCGGAGATATAATGTAAATACTGTGAACTAACATGTTTAAACTTTTCGATCGACCAAATTTACCGAAGTGGGCCCTAAAAGCACTACTGTAGCACTCAAAGAAAATCTGGGCCCAAAAAAAGAATTTTCCAAAAACTCCATTTCACAGTCTAAGACCCTCTGGAAAAAATTGGTGCAGCAAGGACTCAACATGGCCGCGGAACCGCGGCTAATGCATGGGTTTGGCGACGGTTCCGCGGTGGAACAGTGAAGTCATGCTACCAAATTTTTGCAGAACTTTTAGAATTCCATGCATGTATTTCTGCAACAACCTGAAAAAAATTTCGAGCCAAAAAAAAATTCGACAGAAACTCATGCAAATGGAAATGCGGTTTTTGAAAATTCGTTCGATCGAACTTGTAAACCCATTAGAGAAAGCTAGATCAGGTTAATGGCGTGGCTCTGATACCAGTGTAAGTGTATGGCGGCGCCCCGGCCGTCAATCCGACGCCGGAATGCGGAAAGAAAACTTTTCTAAACACTAGAAACCGGCACCACCGCGCACAAAAATCCCTGATCGGGCCATTAACCTAACTCTAGCAAATATGAGAAAGTGAAGGAAGCTATACCAAGCGATCCGAGTCCTTCGGTCTTCGGCCTCCACTCCGATCTCCTTGCGGAATTTCCGGTCTTCAGCTCCTCATCGGAACGGGCACCACATCGCCGGGTTCTTTTACGGGCTTCCACCTCTGGGCTGAGGCAACTCGGGCACGAAGTTGGCGAGCCGACGTGCCCAAGGGTGTTGTAGATGAAATGTAGAAACACTTTGTCTCAATGGGGTTATGAAGTTGCCTTTTGATGTGGAGAAGAGAAAGAATGAACTTTCAAGAGAGGTGAAGAATTTTGTAGCAAGCCAAATGTGTGATGAATATTTTTTCACCCCAACCAAAATGAACTCTCATCCTCTCCCCAAAGTGGCCGGCCAAAAACTAATGATGGAGGAAAAAGGGAATCACCAGCAAGTGGAGAAAAATGGAATGATAAAGAGGTATATGTGTCACACCCATTTCCAAATCAACTCCCTTTCATTTTCCACCACAATAAATGCAAAGAAAAAGATGTAAAAAGAATCTCATGATTCAAGAACCATCATGATGCCTCCAATTTCAAATAACCGCCCTCCACAATAGCTAATTTGCAAACTTGCAAATAACCCCCTCCATCGGAAAAATCCGGCCGTGAAGGAACAAAGGAAAACTGGCCGAAACGGAATGCAAACATGCAACTTCAAAAAACTGATCCCGTAATAAATTACAGGAAAACCCCGGGACTGCATATACATGCCCGCAGTTGTAGTCCCACTGAATACAAATGCAAAGAGACAAAATCTACACCGTACAATACTAGGATCCGGCTTAAACCAAAGCCTGCTAGTATTATCCGTCCGATCATGATCTGTGCAATACCACACGTATCTGATCGAACCCTGCTATATCTCCATACGGCCTCTACATCGTTTCACCCGAAACTTGAGAAAACGGTCTGTGGGGGACTCTAAAGACTCGTCAATACTTTGGCTGTGGATTTAACCACTAGCACGTCAGAGGTATTAGCCTATACGTAACGGACTACCAGGTATTGACCAAAAGGGACGTCGATGAGCGAACTCATCCTGATACCCTACTGAGCCTGTCAGTGACAATATCCGTACAGTCCGGTCCGTTCGTCTATGAGCATCGCATGGCGGGCCTAGGGGGTTGGTAAAACTCAGACCCCCAAAAGCGGTACAAGTCGTGTCGAAGTGCAGTCCAGAACACCCTGAGATACTACTGGAATACCTACCAGTAAATCTCTTACCTCGGCCGAGAGCTTTGTGTAATGGCTCTCCTAGACACATCGCCACCTCACCCCCAATACCGGGAGAGACGAACCCCTGCAGATCCCCTCACTGCCTCCTTGTGACTCAAGACTGTACCCAACTAAAACTTGTTTGCACGTCTCCTTTGAGCGTGGTAGGGTAGTAATCAAAGCACAGTGGGAACTCACACGAGACAAATGATGATCTCAGGTCGATGAACTAACCTGTAAACATGTCACCAGGGAACTTCTATCTGACGTCAGGTATAAGACCAACTAGCATGTTCCCGGCGAGTCATGTCCGGTGTACTCATAACCCAATAAGCACATGTATACATCTTAGGTGAACCAACTGACACCTGTGGCTTGTGAGAACGGCCACCGCCCCTCGTCGGGGTTTCGACTGTATACACTAGTCTACTCTGGAGTATCGATGCTCTGTCTCGAAACTCCCACGACTATGGACCTTTTAAGGATGTGCTTATAGACCCCAGCTACCACGTATATGATCTCCCTCATACTGCTGGTAGTCATGCAAGAATCCTAGGGGCTGTATCAACGTGCAATAGTGACCTGTAAGGTCACCTAAAGCAGTACACGATGATAAAGATAAACCGGATAGCATACTATCTTCCTGAATAAGACTGTCCTACCGGTATAGGTCATCCCTCAATCATTGCAATCACGTGCCTGTGATCCAATAATTGACTCTTAGGGCACTATCTCCAACAGGATATACCTTCCAGAAGGCGTTGCGATGAGAATGCAGCCGTTACAGAACAAGAGATTGATGTAGTAAAGGACGATGATTTCCGGGCAATTCGGCAGAAACGAGATTTGAGAGAAACCTCGACAGGACCTTTCTGGAATACTATACGAGAAGACTTGGACCCAAGGAGTGGTCATATTGCGTACATCCAGCAGGCCAGAGTTCGGCATCGTCGACGAGATAGTTGACGAGGTTCGGATAGAGGACCTCACCCAGATGCGTTGTGAATTGATCAAGAACGGACGGGTATGGAGCATATCTCCGCAGGTTGGGACGAGTTCCTGAGGACGTGTTCGGCTAGATATCATCCATAGAGTGATGAAGATACCGAGTTCGTAATTTCGAGTCCGTGTAAGAGACTTCGGATTGACCGTAGCCGAGAACATTTGTAGTGCGCAGATAGAGAGGTGACGTCGATGTAGACGATGATACAGACAAGTGGGACAAGAGGTTCGTACGAGATGCTGACGAGCCATTGTTACTCCCCGTTAAGATTAAAGGTCGGATATGTCTACAGAGGCGTTGGGATGCGGCCAGTTTCCGAAAAAACGCTGTGCTGAGGACGCAGATGTCCAGAGAGCGAGAAAGGATTATGCAAGAGTACCGGCCTCCGTACAGTTCGGTATAGGCGAGATCGGAAGACACGTTGAGTAGGATTCCTTCCAGGACACTGCTGGGATAAGATTTACACCAGGATCAGATGTGTGATGTGTATTCAGAGGACCAGAGGTCGGCTCCAGTGACGTGCTGCTTTACGAGTAGTCATGAGGATTGACCGAGAGATGACCAGAGAAGTGCCAGGACGGAATCGTCCCCGTTAGCACACATGACAGGGCCGATGAGCCGACGAATTGCGAGATTGGTAATCCATAGAGAAGATAAGGGCCCAGAGACAGAGGACGCCAGATCGTGAGCAGGAGGCAAGTAGATATCTTGCGCTGCTAGCATTGGATGCGCCGATACCTTCTTGACCTGGAAGGAGGATATATCGACGACGGTATTTATCATTTGTGATTTGGTGATTTGATTATCACGTATCCGTCACCTTGCATTTTGGTATCTTGGGCGATCTATTCGCATGATTTAGTCTTGATGACTTAGTTTCATGATATTTGTTTTCGTGCACCATGGTTGCACCTACTGGGTATTCATGTTTGTGCATAGTTATTGCACCTGATATCGTTTTTTTGTGCCTTGGCTGCACATTCTTATGACTTCATGGATTTCATACAGTTGGATTGATTTTGTGCATATGGCACGCACCCGATTTGATTTTTGCACTCGGTATAGTTCATATACGCTTGCAGTGCTGTGATACGTATTTTGTGCACTACAGTGGCACATGACTTCGATTTGATGTCATTCGATATATTGATTTTGATTTCATGCCTATGTTATGCATGTGATTTGACTTATGCTTTCGGCATAGTTTTCATGCACTTTTAGTGTTTTGATTTGATTTGTGCATGCTGATGCACATGGTTGTAAGATTATATACCGCGGTATACCTGATTTGATTGAGCCGTATTGTATACCGTCGATTTTGATTCTGATATTGATGTTGATTTCTTGCACTCCGTGCATTTGATTTGGACCTTGCGTATGTTCGACGCAAGATATTGGATTTCGTGATTTCGTGCATGTTGAATGCGCATGATTTAGATTTTATTCGTGGATGTCAGATGCACCTGATGTTGCTGTCAGGCACGCCCGTTGCCCATGGCAGATGTTTCATGCACACCCATTGCACCTAGATGTTGTTTCTGTGCATATGTATGGAACATATATGGATTTTGATTTCCGTGCGCGCCAGACGCACGTAGCATTCCTATGCAAATTTTGGGGTTGAGTTCTTATGGAGCAGTACGTTTGTATGATATTTGCTATTTGTTTTCGTACTGAGCAGGATTAGTTAGAGGACAGTACCTGGATATATTTTGCATGCATTGATAGTTATCGAAGAGATTTCCAAAAAGAGAGCTATAGTCTCAGTATTTACCTACGTGTCTTATATGACACGAAACGTTTAAAGCAAGGAAACCCTTCTAAATTGTTTTCAAAACGGCGGGACGTACATATTAAACAAAGGATAAGTACATATATGGTTATTTTCTTATAATAGACGTCCGCCACTGTGCAGTGTTATGTGCATCGCACAACAACTTAAAAAGACTTGGCATGCATGTCCTTTAGCTATTTACATGTATAAATTTGATGTCTACATGTATAATTTTGATGTATATCATATTAGTTTTGTTTTGGATTTGACACTTGTGTCTTTACCATAACTCTGATGATTGCGGGATGCTTGACGGAGTTTTGTTTTCGAGTTATCTGCTCATTGTTCATGTGCATGCATTGCGCAATGATGCGTTTTATGTATTGATGATTTCGGAGCCCCGACGACTTGGACTTTTACTGAAATTTTTTAGTATTTGAGGGGTTTAAATTTAAATTCGGGGACCGAATTTCGTTAAGGGGGGAAGATTGAAACATTTCAAAAAAATAAAATATTATTTTTGTGGAATTTTTATAATTAGATAATAAAATAATGAATATTTTAATAAGGCGGTATAATTAAATACCGATAAATTGGAAAAAAAATCTTGAAAATTATGAAAATTATTAAAAGAGGGTGTTTTATGTGAATTATGCAAATTTTAAGTTTTTATGATTAATTATATACTAATTTAGTGCTAATCACGATTAAAAATCGCTAATCGCGCTTTAAGCGTATTTTGTGCAAAACATGCACCATATCTTTTTTTCACTTGTTACATTTTTTTCATGACTTTCCTTCATGTTTTATAGCATGGTTGTTGATTTATTAGAAAAGGAAAAGAAAAGAAAAGAAAAGGATAAGAATAGAATAAGGAAGTATGGGTAAGAGAGAGAAAGAGTGGGTGAGGGTCAACCCATGTCTTGAGCCATTCCCTCTTCTATCTTTCACTCATTTCTATCCTCTCTCTCTTCCCTCTTGCTGCTGCTGCTGCCCCTCTCTTCCTCCTCCACAAAACCCCCCAAAACTCCATGAAAACCCCCTCAAAACCCAAGTCCCATTTCATTAAAATGATGCATGAGCTCACTAGCTACCCCATGGACCAATAAAGCATGGATTTTGGACATGTGGGGCAAATCAAGAAAATTCTTGAGTTGCCAAATGAGCTATTTTCTGAACCTTTAGCTTAGTATTTCCTTTGCTTTTACCCCCATGTTAGATTAGAACCGATATTGTGTGGTTTGGGTGAACTTTGAAAATTCTAGTTTGGGTTAATGGAAATTGAGAGTTGTGATGTGAAATTGAGCTCAGTAGAGTCCTCACAAACCCCCTAGTGTTCGAACTCAGACCTAAACCAGAGACTAGAACCCCGGAATACGGTTTTGGAAACCCGATATCAGAAAATTGTGGATTCTTTGGATGTAAAATGAAATCTGCTATCACTCGGGGACTCTGAAAATTATTTTGCAAACACAGAGAGATGTGCAGGCACCTAGGAAACTAACCCTAAGCCCTGAATCCTTTTCCAGGCGGCAAATAAAAGCTTTTTGGCCGCAAATTACGGCCAGTCCTGGGCCAATGTGCCTCGTGTTGGTTCTGTAGTCCCTTCATCAGTAAACTAGACCCTTAGCATATGCAAAATTGACCAGTTTGACCTAGGGTAAAATCTGGGACCTTTTTCCTGAGTTGCTGTTTTGATTCGGGGTTTCGTTTCTCGCATTTTGAATTCTGGATTTGCGTATTTTTGTTTTACCTCGATCACTTGACGTTTGTACGACAATATCAAGGGTTGTTTGATGGTTTTGAAAGCGTAGTATATAGGTTATAACCTATAGGCCTTATCTTGTCGTTTTAGTTTTCCAATGTGATTTTAATGTGCATTGCGATTGTGTTATCTTGTAGGTACCTTCACGAGGGTTCCATATGATGAAGAAGATGAAGGAGACATCGACACCGACACGCAGGATGCAGGTGAATAGATTATATCTACAGGGGAAGTCGCGTGGATGGCGTATAACACCCCCGCGGTTCGATGTTTAGTATACTATATATATATATATATATGTATGGTAGCATTAGGTGAGACATGGATATTCAAGATGTGATTAGGTATACTATGGATAGATTAGGGATTAGAAGTAACGAGTATAGTTTTCTAGTTGCGAACCCTAGAATAGGTTCAAACCCACACGCACACACATGCTTATCTGTTATACTTATATCCGGATGATGAGGATAGTGGATGATATTTGGAGATGAATCGATGAGTTTGGTCATATTGTCATGAGATCGGTGATATGATGTGGTCGTATTTGGGATACGACATGAGATTTTAGCGGTCCTTTCGACGCGTGTTTTACATACGTACTTATATTTACATAGATGATATCAGTTGTACTAGACCTAGATTAGTACCGCAGATCGTGAGATATGACGATAAAGATACCAGATAGTTGATGAGATAATTGTGATATTGACTCGTACCTAGATTTGGGATGTCGTACGATGATTTACCGTATGAGCTTTATTTGATGATAAGATCCGCACTCAGGACTCGAGGATGTGATATGATATTGTATCGTACGCGGTACCATTGAGGCGGGATTACCGACTATTATATTTACATATATATATATATATATATATATATATATATATCGACTCAGATTTAGGTTGTTCCCATACCCCTCCCGATTAGATTGTTAGTTAGATCCGTAGTTTACTTAGTAGATGTTAGGCTAGACGGAGTCATACCTATTTCAAAACTAACGAATCGGGAGTATTTTAAAGACAGGCAAAGGGATTCTACGAATATTTTAAAAGACACACCTTTCCAAAAAACACCGTAGCCCTTATTTTACTAAAAGCCCCGATTCGTATTATTTCAAATAGCAAGACTGTATGACATTTTTATATTGATGCAGATTCTTCACTGTTGTGTTTATTAGTCGATTTCTGCATATTCTTGCTATTCGCGTCGCATTGCATTTGCAATTGTGTTTATTGTTATATCAAACCATGCTTATAGGACACCAGCACCATTATCAATGATGCATATGTTCCACGTACACCTGATTGCCGGCTCACATACTTCATCATCGATAATTGCCATGCCACTATACTGTAAGACTGTTGCATTCAGGATATGACCCCTTGCATGGCATACTTGTACACATACCAATTGTACACTCATACTTGTGCACATACCTATTATACACTCATACATGTGCACATACATATTGTACACTCATACTTGTGCACATACCTATTGTACACTCATACATGTGCACATACATATTGTACACTCATACTTGTGCACATAACTATTGTACACTCATACTTATGCACATACCTATTGCACACTCATACTTGTGTACTTACATATTGTACACTCATACTTATGCACATACCTATTGTACACTCATACTTGTGCACATACCTATTGTACACTCATACTTGTGTACTTACATATTGTACACCCATACTTGTGCACATATCTATTTTACACTCATACTTGTGTACTTACATATTTTACACTCATACTTGTGCAAGTACTTATTGTACACCCATTCTTGCATACATACGTATTTTCACCTACATAGATGATTCTGGCTTGATTTGAAGATTTGGGAACCGCAAGATAATTTTTAAAACTGATTCATTTTAAATGAGCGGTCTTCCCTCGATATGTGCATATTACTGTTTTATGTTGCATGATATACTGATATGCTTACATTTCTTTTATATGTCGCATACATCATGCTTTATGATTATACGCATTGAGATATATTGTTTCCATGATATTTCTGGATTTGGGAACCGTGGTTATTTCAAATAAAGAGTGTATTGTTTTAAAAACCCGGTTACCCTTGATATGATATTTCAGTGCGCCCACCATGTGTTTTCTCGGTTTTGAGAGTGGCAATTGAAACCCGATTCGAGGAGCGGTAGGCACTGTCTGCGGGTACATGGTGGACCCGGTATGGTACCCCGGGGCAAGAAGATTCGTATATGTTGGACGGTGAGCCTGACAGGGAAGTACTACCTACCGGTGATTATATTTGAGCTCGGCGGATATCCAGAGGATAACGACCGGAGTTGAGAGATGATACGGGCCGATCCGGACTGACGGAGCCCTATATATATAAGGATTTACGTGCCGATGCTGGGCACTGGCTTCATGACGTTTTCGAGTGTCGATGCTAGACAATCAGGTTCCATGATTTTAATATGTCGCGAGGGACACATGTTAATTTATATCCTCATACTTCCATGCATATGCTTTATAATATTTACATGCATGATGTTATATGTCATTAGGTGACACGTGGATGAGATCCACATACATACAGACATTGATTACATAGTTGGATGATATCCACATATTTAGACCTCATGATATAGTTGACATTGATTCATGTTGATGACATCGATCATACCTCATATTTATGTATGTTGCTACCTGAGGCACTGGCATGAGCACTTGGTACTACACTTATGTATAGATGTTTTCCCTTGCCACCTTATCATGCTTCAAACTTATTCATTTTGATGATATATTATTATTGATCGTATTGACCTAGGATTGATTCATACATACGATTTCTGTTCTGCGATGTTTTCTATTCACGAGTTGGTAACTCACCCCCGTTGTGCCACAGTTCTTGCAGGTTTTGTCGTACAGGTTTCATTGCGGCTTTTCTGGCACACTTCTTCCCTACAGGGTGATTGCTTTGGTAGGTGGGTTCACCCGCATCGTGACCACCATTGTACTTATATATTTTCATTGTTGTATCTAGTAATTCCATCAACCAAACATGTATATTTGTTTCACACTTAGAAAACTAGTTGTGTATTATTTCGGCCTTAGAGTCGCGCTTTGTAGCATTATGGTTTTCATGCTGATTTTGAGTTTCCTTTTGAGTTTTGATCCTCGTCCTTCGGCGTTGTATATTATATTTCTTGCGTGGTTGTGATCGTCGATTAAGGAAGAGCTAGCTCCCGCTTGGGGATGCCTTTTATCATTGTATATATATTATTCATGTTGTAACCCGTTCGGGGCCAGTATTTATAAAGGAAACTCTGCCGAAATTTTCAGAAAAGAATATAAGTTTTAAAGATGTATATTCGGCTTACTTATTTAAAAACCTTGCTTTTAAAACATGTTTTCTTTAATACTTAAAAACTAGTTTTCTTTATTTACTCTTTAAAATGGTTTTAGATTTCTGGGCTTTTGGCTTACTTGAATTAGATGAGGTCCTATAGATTTCATATGATTCAAGAGCCAGTCACGTGCTATTTCAGGACGCGACGAAAATTGAAGTTGCCAAGTGAGGAGTGAAGAAAATTTGTGAGCTTTAGAAACTTTCCTAGTGTGGTAAAGAAATTGGGCTCGGCCAATATGAAGAGAATGTTCACAGGGGATTTGTAAATCAAGTGGTGAGTGTTGTTTTCATGAATTAATAATGCAAGAATTAAACCATCAAATAATCCCCTCACCCAAAAGAAGCCGCCACACACTCCCCTCACAAATTTGGCTCGGCCATTCCCACCAAAAAAGAGAAAGGCAAATATTCACTGTGAAAAATGAATTTATTATGTGTGCTCTTGGGATTTTTACATGCTAAGAATTGAAGAGATGAGCTAATCAATTTTTGCTACGAAAAATCAATTCCACAATCATGTGGGGGGGCCGGCCAATACCTTGTGTTCACATTGAAATGGGGTGGTGACCACAACCTTTTCAAGTGGTGAGTGCAACCAATATCAACACAAATATCTTTTGCTCAAAACAAAACTAATAAAGCAAAACCATGACTCACCATTTAAAGCCCATGCCTCGTTTAAAAGCAATCCCAATTACTCACCCATTCCATGCCAACTCACACAAAGCCCACTGCCCCTTTAAAATTCGAAATGGCCATGACCAAATATCACAAGAAAATATCCAAACAAAATATCTAAAAGAAAATATCGTAACACATTAAAAAAAACCCATTAAATGCAGGTGCATGAGTCACAAAATTTCCTTCAAAAAATTTCACTGCCCATATTCAAAATATACACACTAAATTTCCATGCACACAAAACTCACACTTCACATTAATTATATTTATATCATTTTACGAAAACCCCAAATTGGCAAATCGGTAGTTTTTGCAAAATATATTATTTTGATATTAAATTCCAAAAAATTATATTTTATATTTTCTGAAATGTTACAAACTTGGTCTCTGAGTTATAGTCTAGGGTCAGGCCATGGTCGCTGCCAAAGAGAGAGAGAAAAGAAACACTCTGCGTGCACTCTAACCTAAATCAGAATGGTTAATTACTTTATCTAATCAGGATGTCTCCCACTGTATCCTCAAATTCTTCTCAAAACCTGAAAGAAGAATTAGTCGGGATCACCCGAGGAGTAAACCAACTCATCGGTGGGAATCGGGATCCAACTATCATCGCATGATAACGTGATGGAATCCACTCACGTTATCACACTCCAGAAGGTATGTGCATGCATGGCAAGTTTCCTGTATGTTTGAAACTCCCGATGTGATTTTTAACCCTTGCTCTTATAACCTTGACGAAGGCCAACATATCATAAGTCACATGTCAAGTTCTACCCATCATTATCCAGGTTAATTTGAACCCACCCGTACATACTCTTAACGAAGGCCAAAATAGTAGTACGACTGTCCCAAACCAACGCATCTATCTATGTAACAGAAAAGTAACAAATAGCCACCATACACTATGCCTTCACGAAGTCCAACATACATAGCATGAATACTAAGTGCTACCTGTCTGAAATGAAGGAGGGCTACGAATGGTTTTTGGCGAAAAACCTTTAACGTAATGAACTTGATATCGTTGAAGGAACCGGATAGCTTTTTAAAAATATATAGTGGCGAAAACCTTTGTTAAAGAGGTCACTACCGGTGAAAGGATCTTGGCTCTTTCCTCGTGGAATGAGGTGCAGGATATTCCAACTGAATACCGTGATGCAAAGCAAAAAGTAATCGACTATAGTGAAGTTATTACCCTGACGTAAACTTCTATCCAAGGGGACACTCCCAGCGAAGGGATCTCGACCCTTGCCTCGTCGAATGAGGTGCTGAATATTCATAACCGAATACCTCTGTGCAAAACAAAAGAATACGTCCTTGTACTGACGGGTTTTTGAAAAATATTCCAACAACATCGAATAGGTCTCTTTTCCTTGCATTGATCTGAATCAACGCAGTCCTATCAATTAATCACACCATAAAAGAACGAAAATATGATGTGCGTATATGCCATTCGCATTTGCCACTGGGTCCCGTCATCACCCATTAGGTTACTTAACTAACAACAGAGTGGGGACTGGACTAGCACGGGTGTAAAACATATACAACATCTACTAGTATATATATAACAATATACAATAATCGCTCCCGGTATGATAAATGGAACATCACAAATAAGTAATAAGCATCATAGAACAATATAGATAATCTGGGAGCCCCGGGTTTCATTGTGCCACAAGTGAAACCCAACGTTCCCCTGGTCGTTTGGATTGCCTGTGCAATGAAAACCTAGTCCCCTACGAGTGCGGCAAGTTATCCGCCAAAACCAGGAGCGAGGCGGTCCCCTTCAGCAAAGTGAATGGACCACCCAGCACTTCACGGAATCCGGTAACTTGAGCACTCCACCTTGGGTCAACCTGTACCCCCTACGATTGCGGCGAATAGCCCGCTAAATCTAGAGTGAAGCCATCTCCGTCTCAAATCCATGAGATGCGAGCCTGTTGCCCTCTAGAACTCAGTTATTCATGCACTCCACCGCGGGGTAATCCTAGTACAGAGAAGAAAATTTGTACAACGGTGACATCGACCTCAACCCGGTCGTGCCGCAAAAGAATAATATACAAACAGGCAGTGACGGCAGTCCACATGTCGGACGCTCTCCCCACGATATCAAATGTACAAATATATCCAAACTGCACTACCATTGGACGCAAGCTATCCACCATGAAAAATCCGCAACAACACAACACAACTCAAAACATCAACGTGAATGTCACGTTCGCAAACCCGTCTAAAAGAACTATAGCAATTAGACATGTTGTACCGCTCGAATGAAATTCACGGTCGCAGATAGTAATGTAAGTACTGTAAACTACACATTTAAATTTTCGATCGACTAAACTTTTCCAAATAGGCCCAAATGCAAATCCAGCACTCAAACGAATCGAGGCCAAAACTATATATCACAAAAATTATATTTACATGAACTAGAGCCCAGAAAATTTTTAGGGTACTGTAGCCCAAAAAGGGCCGCGGAATCGCCGCAAAATGTGATATTTCGCGGCGGTTCCGCGGTTGAATTTTAGAGTTAGGTCTCCAAACTTTTTCTGTAGCTTTAGTTATGCCTGCATGTATTTTTAAGATGCCTAAAATAATTTTTTTAACAACTTTGAAATTCGACAGCAAGCACACCAAAATGGAAATACGATTCGGAAATTTCGGTCGATCGATATTCTAACTTTGTGCAGACTATATAGTAGGGTTGATGGGTTGTCTCTGATACCATGTAAGGCTATGCCAGCGCCCTGGCCGTCAATCCGAGGCCAAACCTGGAACAAAAACTTTTATAAACTGGCGCTAACGTAATCCTAAAACCCAGATCGTGCCATTAACCCTGTACTAGTAAAATGAAAAGTGGTTTAAGAGATTATACCGATCAATCAGTGTCCTTAGGTCTTCAATCTCTGCGCCAAGCTCCTCACGGCTGCACCTGAACAAACTCGCTCTCCGGTCTCTCTCGTCGAAGACGGACCACATCGAGGATTCTTTATACGGGCTCCAGCAACTAAAACGAGGCAACTCGGACATCAAGTTTGCTAACCGAGATGTCCAAGGTGAAGTAGAGAGTGTGTAGGATTACTTTGTCTCAAAACACCCAATGTTTCTCAACACATGAGACTTGATGGGTGGAGGAAGAAGATGAAACCATTGGAGGATGAGTGAAGCAACTGAAGAATGGATAATGGCTAAGTGTTGTGAGATATCAAGCATGCTAGCAACTAAAGAAAAATCACCAAGTTAAGAAAATGTAACATTTCAGAAAATATAAAATATTATTTTTCGAATTTAATATTCAAATAATTTATTTCCCGAAAACTGCCCGATTTGCAAAATTGGGGTTTTCGAAAAAGGGTATAAATATATACCAATAATTGTGAAATAAATGGAAATTGAAATGAGCTATTCATTTAAAAGTATATTTAAAGGATTTTGGTATTTTAAATTTTTTTTTATATGCAGTTTCGATAAAAACCCGATTAGTGCACTACTAAACGCGATTAAGCCAAATCCGTGTTTGTACAGTTTTTCATGGCTAGTGCACCATGTAATATTGCATTTTGGTTACATGTTGTTTTATTGTATTGTTTTGGGTATTTTATGGTTTGGTTTTAAAAAGAAATGAGAAAAGCAAAGAGAAAAGGGTAAAAGGGTAAATAGATGAAAGAGTGGGTGAGGATAAAAGAAGAGAGAGAGGCGGGATGCCTCATTTTCACCTCCCCCATCATTTTCTTCTCCTTCTTCTTCCTCACTTCCCTCCACCTTCACCCCATGATATCATCTCAAAATATCCATCAAAACCCTAAACCCCTTTCATTAAAATTGATCACCTCCTTCTCCTCTACACATTAGACCAAGAAAAGTTAGATTTTGACAACCTTGAGGAGCTAGGGTTTTTCTTGGGTTGCCCAAATGAGCTAAGAATTCTTCCATCTAGTTTAAATTGAAGTCTAATAACACCCCATAGTAGTTTAGAGTTAAATGTATATTGATTAGTGATGTTAGAAATTTCAAGTGAAGGGTTTGGGTGTTGTGTGAATTGGGTGATGCCTAGTGGCTGTTAACAAAGCTTGAGTGGTGTTTTACTAACCTAGAACAGAGGATGGAGCCAAAAAACGGATTTAGAAACCCCGACATCGGATAAATGTGTAAATTGTGAGGGTATATGGGAATTTGGAGCAACTCGGAGACACTAAAAATTATTTAGCGATTACTGGGAGTCGTGCAGGCAACCTGGAGTGTACCCTGAAGACCCGAGCCCCAACCCCCAAACCCAAGACGTAATTTTATCCATTCTGGCCGCAATTTACGGCCAAAGCAGGGAATTAGGGTCCCAGGTTTGGTCCATGGCTCCTTTTGCAATAAATTAGACCCCTCTTGTATTCAAAATTGGCTAATTGTCACCTGGGGAAAATCTGGGAGTGTTTTACTTAGTTTCTGAAATTCTTTTGCGGCTTTTAATGAATTTGAATTTAGTATTTGGTATCGTGTTTCCGTCGTGTGGCGTTTGGACGTTAACGAACAGGGTTATTGGTCGTGTTTTGCACGCGAAGCCATAGGTTTTAACCTATGAGCGAAACTTGTGCCGTTTTGGTTTCTCCGACTTAATTTTTATAAGCTTTTGCGATTATGTTGTTATTGTAGATACCTTCGAGTGGATTCCGAGGCAACGGAGCGTGGCATCATCGACATCGGCAAGCGAAGACCAAGGTGAGTGGATCTATATCCACGGGGGAAGTCGGGTGGATGGTGTATAGCACCCCTGCAAGTCTTTGATGGAAACCGATTCATAGTAAATGGTTAGGGAAACCATTAATAGAAAACTATAGATAAAGTTAAAAGATAGTTAGAAAAACCATATTAGAAATTAAAGGATAGTTAGAAGTGATATGATACGGCTAATATGTGATGACGGGATTTGAGGATGATAATTGATGATATTGCCGTTTAGTGTACCATAGGACTAGATAGTCGACGTAATGTGTCATCCGAACCATACCTATTTTCAAAACGGAGGAATCTTATGAATCTTTTAAACAGATACCTTGAGGGACGTTACGGAATTTCAAACGATTTCTTTTCTTAAAAACACTTTAACCCCTACTTTTAAAACTACGATTCGCACCTTTTAAAAACTGATTGTAGGGCTCAGGTGTGTATGTTAGATTAGATACTTATGCTTAGTAAAGGTAGAATGTTTATGTAAACTTGACTTGATGAGGGATATAACGCGATGAAAAGAATATATGACGTGATATGATGATTTGATGATATGTTGACTTAAGTGTATATATATATATATATATATGTTGTGAAAAGTGAGTGATAGTCGTACGAGACGTTCGGTCCGTACACTCCTCGTCTTATAGAATGATATGATCCCTGATAGCTTAATGCCGCCGTAAGATTATTTTCCGTACGTGATGAGTTTGACTTGAGGTTTGATCCATACCCTTGACTAGAGGATGTCGTACGATGGAGTATACCGTACGGGATATTGTGAGGCTGGATGCCGATTGATTGATTCACCGACTCGATCATGTTAGATACGTATACCCGTCAGTATTTGCATATGATTTACCTTATGCTACATTCATATTATTCTCATTGCATTGCTTATATCTATGCTAGTACACCTGCACCATTATCGATGATGCGTATGTTACACGTACAAAGATTTGCTGGCTCACACACTTCATCATCGATAATTGCCATGTCACTACACAGTAGGGTTGCTGCATCATGATATGCATTTTGTACATCCATATTGGCGCACATACATATTGTACACTCATGCTTGCGTAAATACCACTCGTACACCCATATTGGTGCACATATACAGTGATACATCTATACTTGCGCATATACATATTATACCTACATAGATAACTGGCTTTATTGGGAAATTGGGAACCGCATGTTATATTTTAAAAACTGGAAACATTTCAAAAAGAGGTTTTCCCTTAATATGTCATGCCACTGTTCCATGTTGAATGATATATGCAGACATTTCTATTATATGCCATATACATCATGCTTAATGATTTTACGCATTGAGATATGCTGTTTTCATGAGATTTCTGGATTTGAGAACCGTGGACATTTTAAAAGAGATTATGTGTTGTTTTAAAAACACGGTTTCTCTTGATATGATATTTTAGTCCGTCCACTATGTGTTTTCTCTGTTCCGAGACGTGTGACATGTGAAACCCGATTCGAGAAGCCGGATGAGGGCGATTTTAGATACATGGTGGACCCGATATGGTACCCCTGGTCAAGAAAGGGATGCTTTGTATACAGACAGTGAGCCTGGCAGAGGGACTACTACCTACCGGTGATAGTATTTGGGCTCGGCGGATATTGTAAGTCCGTGTTGCCCATCCCGGTGCTTACGGGAGGCGGAAAACATAATAAAAAACGGATTTTTAATGACTTAGGCAACATGGACTTTGCTTGTGAGGATCTTTGCTAAACGAAAACTAGCTAAAGTAAACTAACAACTAACTAAGTTGTAGAAAGGTTATACCTTTGGTCTTTAGTCCTTCTCTCCTTGCTCGTCGGAATGGTAGAAAGGCCTCACCTTGCTTGTCTTCTTCCGTCAAAGAAAGATCCACTTGAAAGCTACCACCTTTAGCTTCAACTCCAAGCTAGGAGTAACTAGAGTGCAAGAAATGCTAAGACCAGAACCCTAGAAGAGAGTAGAGAGGATCAAGTGAAGGTTTTTCTCAAGCATTTTGTTTCTCAACACATGAGAGGGAGAGAGCTTGAGGGAGAGGATGAACAAGAGAGAGAAATGATATGAGAGAAAAAATGAGAAAATAATAGAGCTCTTCTCACTAATATGTGTGAATTAATTTAATTGAATAATTAGCTAGATAATTATCATGGTAAATCATGACATGACCATTATCATTTCAAATTGCAAAGATCAAAAAGCATCTTCCAAAAGAAATTATGATGGTCAAAGTGTCAACCTTGGTCAACAAGTCAAAGAAGTCAAAAGGTCAATAACCACAACCATGGATAATTATCAAATTAATTACTAATTAACAATAACACACACATAAATATTAGGGTTAATAAAATGACAATAGCCATTAACCCTAATCAAGGTCCTCTCCCTCAATCTCAAGCAACTGTGCATACGCACCCGCATTCGTGATCCGAGGAACACGAACACAATGAGAAAAACCAATCTCTAATCATATACTAGGATCCGGATTAAACCAAAGCCCGCTAGTACAAACTGTCCGGACAGCAAACGTGCACAAGTGCGCGGATGCGAACGAACCCTGTCGCAAAACCATGCGACCTCTACTCATTTTGCCTAAAGGCGAATAGCTCTCTGTGTGGGACTCTAAAGACTCGACACTACGCTGGCAGTGGGTTTAACCACAGACCGCAAGCGGCACTAGCTGTACGTAACGGTCCCCAGGTAGATGTCGATAAGAAGACTGACGAGGTGAACCCCATCTGCACTCCTACTGAGCCTGTATGTGACAATCTCCGTACAGTCCGGTCTGTTCGTCTGATACATCGCATGGCGGGCCTAGGGGGGCGGTGAACGTCAGTCCCCTAATAGCGGTACAAGTCGTGTCGGAGTGTAGCCCAGAACACCCTGAGATAACACTGGAAACCTACCAGTATATCTCGCTTGCCCTGGCCAGGGACTACTCGTGTAATGGCTCTCCTAGACACAGCGCGATGTCAACCCCCAATACCGGGAGAGACGAATCCTGTCTAACCGTCACTGCCTCCAAGTGCTTCGGGACTGCACCCAAAAACTACCTGTTTGCACAGCTCCTTTGAGCCGTGGTAGGGTAGTAATCAAAGTGCAGTGGGAACACACTCGAGGCGAAGTGACAGTGTCAAGTCAGCGGACTAAGCTGTACTCATGTCAACTGGGAACTGATAACTGACGATAGATATATTACCAACCAACAGTTCCCGACGAGTCCTGTCCAGTGTACTCGTAACCTAACGAGCACCCGCATACTATCCCAAGTACGACGTACTAACGGCTGTGGGACAGACCGTCTCCCACACTGGGATGAGAAGCGCATACGCTAGTCTACTCCGGAGTATCGATGCCCTGTCTCGATAGTCCAACGACCAGGGACCTGTATAAGGATGTGCTTATAGATTACCCAGCTCCCACGAGTGCGAGCGCCATCACAACGCTGGTAATCAAGCAAAGATCCTAAGGGCTCTACTAATATGTATACCAGCAATATGTTAAAAGAAACACATGCACATATTAAAGCAGAGACAAACCAAGTAGCATACTACCATTTCGAGCAAGATTGTATATACAACTGTGAATATCCTAAGCTTCCATTAAGTAATATACAAACTAGTATGATACAGTAATGGCCTCTAGGGCATATACACTAACAATCTCCCACTTGCACTAAGGCCATGTACTGGCGTATCGAAGACCTATCATCTCGATCAGCCGCTCGAACTGAGTCTGGGGTAGGGCCTTCGTGAATGGATCTGCTGTGTTATTCTCTGATGCAACTCTCCGGACCTCGATCTCCTGGCGATCTACGATCTCCCTGATCAGGTGATACCGCCTTAAGATGTGTCTGGATTTCTGATGGGACCTGGGTTCCTTCGCTAAAGCTATAGCCCCGTTGTTGTCGCAATACAGAGGTATTGGGTCTACAATGGACGGAACCACCTGAAGTTCTTTCAAGAACTTCCTCATCCAGACAGCTTCTTTTGCGGCATCAGATGCAGCGATGTATTCCGCTTCCATAGTCGAGTCAGCAACGGTTTCCTGTTTGGAGCTCTTCCAACACACCGCCCCTCCATTGAAGGTAAAGACAAAACCCGACATGGACTTGGAATCATCCTTGTCACTCTGGAAGCTGGAGTCAGCAAAGGCCTCAACCTGCAGGTCTTTTCCGCCATACACCAAGAACATCTCCTTAGTCCTTCTCAGGTACTTGAGAATGTTCTTTACTGCTATCCAATGTTTCTCCCCAGGGTTTGACAGATACCTGCTTACCATACTCAGTGCATAAGCCACATCCGGTCTGGTACACAACATCGCATACATTATAGAGCCTACCGCAGAAGCGTAGGGTATAATAGACATGCGATCCCTCTCCAAATCAGTCTTGGGAGACATCTCTTTGGAGAGGGTGATCCCGTGACAAGCCGGTAGATTACCGCGCTTGGAATCTTCCATACTGAATCTCTTCAGTATGGTGTCGATGTACCTGGACTGCGAGAGTCCTAATATCCTCTTGGATCTGTCACGGTAGATCCGGATACCCAGAATGTAGGAGGCATCACCCAGGTCTTTCATGGAGAACCTGTGTGACAAGAAGCCCTTGACAGATTGTAGCATAGGAATGTCATTTCCTATTAAGAGAATGTCATCCACGTATAAAACGAGGAATACTACAGTTCTCGCTACAAATCTACAATAGATGCATGGTTCATCTGGATTTTTGATAAAGCCAAATTCTTTGACCGTCTCATCAAAACAGATGTTCCAACTCCGCGATGCCTGCTTGAGTCCATAAATGGACTTAAGCAACTTGCACACCTTTCCGCTGCTCCCACCCTGAATGAAACCCTCTGGCTGGTCCATATAGACACACTCCTCTAAATGACCATTTAGAAAAGCTGTCTTTACGTCCATCTGCCAAATCTCATAATCGTGGAAAGCAGCGATGGCAAGAAGGATCCGAATGGATTTCAGCATAGCTACTGGAGAAAAGGTTTCGTCATAGTCCAAACCAGGTCGCTGACGAAAACCCTTTGCTACCAGTCTAGCTTTATAGGTCTCAACCTGTCCATCTACACCAATCTTCCTTTTGAAGATCCACTTGCATCCTACGGGTTTTACCCCGTCTGGAGCAATGTCCAACGTCCATACTTTGTTGGTGTACATGGACTCCATCTCGGTACGCATTGCATCCAGCCATTTTACCGAGTCGACGCTCTGAATGGCTTGCTGGAAGCTAGTAGGCTCATCACAATCCAGGATGCAGTCTTCTCTATCCCCGTCAATGAGAAAACCGTAGTATCTCTCGGGCGGATGAGACTGCCTACTACTCCTGCGGAGTGGCATAGGAATGTCCTGTTCTTTCGAACCTTCTGGTTCCTCTAAGCTTTCAGTGATGGTTTGTGGTTCTGGAATTTCTTCCAGTTCTACTGCGCTCCCGCTTATCTGATTTTCTAAAAACTCAGTTTCCAAGAAGCGGGCATGACGAGAAACAAGGACTTTTTGCTCCTCTGCGTAATAGAAGAGATACCCCTTGGAGTTCTTTGGGTATCCCACAAACTTGCACTGTACTGAGCGTGCCTCGAGCTTGTCCGCATGCTGCTTTTTTACAAAAGCTGGACATCCCCATGTCTTAAAGGATTTAAGGCAGGGTTTCTTCCCACTCCACATCTGATATGGTGTGGTAGGCACTGTTTTAGTAGGAACTTGGTTCAAGAGATGTGCAGCTGTTTCCAGTGCATAACCCCAGAAAGATCGCGGTAACTCAGCTTTACTCATCATGGACCGTACCATATCCAATAGGGTTCGGTTCCGTCTCTCCGATACACCGTTGTGTTGCGGAGTGTATGGAGGAGTAAGCTGAGAGAGAATTCCATTCTCTTTTAAGTAGTTCAGGAATTCGGCACTTAAGTATTCTCCTCCTCGATCCGATCTTAGGATCTTGATACTTTTGCCTGTTTGTTTTTCTACTTCATTCTTATATTCCTGGAATTTTTCAAAAGCCTCGGATTTATGTTTCATTAAGAAGACATAACCGTACCTTGAAAAATCATCCGTAAAGGTAATGAAGTAAGAATAACCGCTTCGCGCATGTGTAGACATTGGACCGCACACGTCGCTGTGTACGAGTCCCAAGAGATCGCTCGCTCTTTCTCCGTGTCCAGTGAACGGAGCCTTTGTCATCTTTCCCATGAGACAAGATTCACAAGTGGCATAAGACTGATACTCGAACGGATCCAAGTATCCTTCTTTATGTAACTTAGTCAACCGTGTCTCATTGATGTGACCCAGTCTACAATGCCATAAGAAAGCCTGATTAATATCTGGAGACTTTCTTTTGTGTGTATTCTGGATATTGAAAACCTGTGGTTGGTTTAAAACGTAAATACCGTTGTTTAATGTACCTGACCCAATCAAAACTTGATTAAGGTGAATGTTCACTACATTGCTTACAAATGCAAATTCATAACCTTCTTTAGATAATAAAGATACAGAAATGATATTACAGGTTGCATTTGGTACATAATAACAACTACGCAAAACCAAAAAGTGTCCATCAGATAATCCCAGGTGATAGTCCCCCA
This sequence comes from Agapanthus africanus, assembly GCA_030015575.1. Lineage (NCBI taxonomy): Eukaryota > Viridiplantae > Streptophyta > Magnoliopsida > Asparagales > Amaryllidaceae > Agapanthus > Agapanthus africanus. Next base: position 407,707,109 of record CM057340.1, read on the forward strand.
CGGCCTCTGCATCCATGCTAGCACCGTTCGCAACTCTGAGGGTCATGTCACCTGCCTTCAAAACTCTACGCTTTCTCAACGCCTGCAAAGAATTACAGATATGAGATCCTGATCCGGTATCCAATACCCAGGAAGTGGAGTTTATTGATAGACAATTTTCAATAACATACACACCTGAAGCTGAAGCTGCAACTCGCTTCAAATCCTGTGTTCTGGCTTTCCAAGCCTTGCAATCTTGTTTCCAGTGACCACTTTTGTGACAATAGAAGCATTATTCCTTCCCCACCAGCTTCCCCGCTACCTTTGTTGCTTTACCCTTTCCCTTCGTATCCACTTTACCGACACCGCCTCTTGGTTTGGCGGGGGCTTTCTTCTTCTTGCCCTTGGCTTTCGCCCTGGACCTAGAAGAGGAAGATCCTCCTACAAACAAAGTGGATGTCTCCCTACCCTTCTGTAGGGTGCCCTCAGCAGTCCTCAACATGTTCAGAAGCTCGGCAAGTTCAACCTCCTTTCCTTGCATGTTGAAGTTAAGAATGAACTGGGCGTAAGTGGAAGGAAGGGACTGGAGAATCAAATCGGTATAGAGTTCATTCTCCAACGTGGTCCCAAGGTCCGCGAGCTCCTCTATGTAGCCGATCATCTTAAGCACGTGGTCCGCTACCGATGATCCGACGGCCAACCTTGCCGAAAAGAGCTTCTTCGACACTTCGTATCTTGCGATACGAGACTGCTCTCCATACAGTTCTTTTGTATGGAGAAATATGGACTCTAGGTCCATATTCTCGTGCCTCCTCTGATGGTCGTTGTCCATCGAGGCTAGTACGAGGCATCTGGCCCTCGCGCAATCTATCTCCCATGTCTTACGGATTTCAACATCCGCGACGCTGGAGGTGGGACCTGGGACAGGGGGAGCTTTGGTGGTAAGTATATACCCCAGCTTGTCATAAGTGATAGCCATCTTGACATTCCTGAGTCAATCTTTGTAGTTTGGCCCTGTCAAAATGTTTTTATCTAATAGTAACTTAAGTCCGGTCATCTTGAATGGTCGCTGCAATTAGGAGAGAGAAAAGAAACACTTTAGCATGATGCTCTTGCAAGTTTAGAGTGGTTTTTAGTTTGTCTAAATTGGATGGCTCCCACTGTCTCTCGAATCCCTTCTCAAACCGTAAAGAAAAGGATTAGCCGGGATCATTCTCACCGTACAATACTTGCTTAACCGTTCAGCCAGGCCAGTGTCGGTACTTCGAGGGAGGTTTTCCAACGCTTTCGCGAAGTTCCTTAATTAAGTAACCTCTTTTCCCTGTGGGCGTAGCCCCGCTAACACCTTTCTAGGCACCTACTAGGTTTATAGCATTGATCGTTAAGTGAGAGTTTTCCCGAGGAGTAGCATATACTCACAGTAGGATCGGGATCCAAATATCATCGCGTGATAAAACCGAAGGAATCCTACCAGAATCATCACACTCCAAATGGTATGCAAATCTAGCAAGTTTCAGTACTTATGAAACTCCCGATGTGGATTTTTGCCCCATGCTCTTATGACCTTGACTAAGGCCAACAAATCATAAGTCACATGTCAAGTTCTACCCGTCGTTATCCAGGTTAATTTGAACCCACCCGTATCCACCCTTGACTATGGCCAACAAGGCAATACGACTGTCTCAAACCAACGCATTCTATCTATGCAACATATGAATACCCACCAGCTACCAAACACTGTGCCTTGACTAAGGCCAACAAACACAGCTTGAATACCGTTGAATATTCATATGAAACGACGGAGGGCTACGGATGGTTTTGGCGAAACCGTGAATGTAGTGAACTTGATATAATCGATGGAACGAGATAGCTTTTAAAAGGAGTGGTTCAAGCTCCGCGTTTAAAAGTTTAGTTTTTGAAAAGAACCGAGTGGTTTTCAAAGTGTTCCAATCGACTTTTACTTGGTTTATTTCTTGCATTAGTTCTTTTAATGCGTCCCATCATTTAATCCTACCATTGCAGAAAACAACCAAAATATGACGTACGCTTATGCCATTCGCATTCGCCACGGGGCCCCGTCATCACCCGTTAGGTTACTTAACTAACGACAGAGCGGGGGCTGGGCTAGCGCGGCTGTAAAACATAAGCAACGCCTAAATAGTTATTATATATAAATATATAGCAATGATAGACATTACAGATCACAGATGAATACATTGGATATACTAGGAATCCGCAATGCGTTCGAGCCTGCAACGCAAAGCGGATTACACGGTCGCGGTGAATAGCCAATACCCCACCCAAGACCCTTACGGGTGCGGCAAACTACCCGCTAAGCACCCGAAGCGAAGCAACCTCCCTCACCACCGTGAGTAGGCCACTCGGCACTTCGAGATACCCGGTAGTTTGTGCACCCCTTCCATGGGTCTATCCTAGGAGCAAAAAACAGTAAAAAGAATTATACAATGACGGCTACAACCCCGACCCGGTTGTGCGGCCATTCAAAGAATATTATTACATCAATTTACATGTTACAAATGAATGAAAGAAAAACAACGCTCATCTCACATCCACCCCGGCCATTCACCCGCGACAATCCAATCCATTCATATCCACAAACCAATAACAATCACAGATCATGTATAACCCCGACTAATCGTCTTATAGCGATTAGCCGACGTTCAATACATGTAAGCATTACAGATATAACCGATGTAGTTAAAGTGTAGTGAAGTTCCGAAAAATACGGATTTATAGGCCCCCAAAAGTAAATTTTAGTTCTGGAAAATCTGGGCACATATAATATATCCTAAAAATCCTAAAACCAACCCAGAAACATACTGCACCAAAAACGATACAGAGAGGGGACAAGATGGCCGCGCTTCCACGGCAAGAGCTTCCTTATGCCGCGGAAGCGCGGTCCTCTAGACTCCTCTCTGGTTCGTCTTTGGTGGTGTTTCACACAAAACCCTGAGATAATTTTTGAAGTATAAAGTTTTTCATTTTGACCAGAAAAAAAATTAACAGAAACTAGGGTTTTTCGAGTTTGGTTTTTCGATTTTCCGGTTTCGAAACATCGTTACACTTAACTACTTAGCTAGTTTAGGTTTAGTTAGGCTCTGATACCACTGTAAGTCCGTGTTGCCCATCCCGGTGCTTACGGGAGGCGGAAAACATAATAAAAAACGGATTTTTAATGACTTAGGCAACATGGACTTTGCTTGTGAGGATCTTTGCTAAACGAAAACTAGCTAAAGTAAACTAACAACTAACTAAGTTGTAGAAAGGTTATACCTTTGGTCTTTAGTCCTTCTCTCCTTGCTCGTCGGAATGGTAGAAAGGCCTCACCTTGCTTGTCTTCTTCCGTCAAAGAAAGATCCACTTGAAAGCTACCACCTTTAGCTTCAACTCCAAGCTAGGAGTAACTAGAGTGCAAGAAATGCTAAGACTAGAACCCTAGAAGAGAGTAGAGAGGATCAAGTGAAGGTTTTTCTCAAGCATTTTGTTTCTCAACACATGAGAGGGAGAGAGCTTGAGGGAGAGGATGAACAAGAGAGAGAAATGATATGAGAGAAAAATGAGAAAATAATAGAGCTCTTCTCACTAATATGTGTGAATTAATTTAATTGAATAATTAGCTAGATAATTATCATGGTAAATCATGACATGACCATTATCATTTCAAATTGCAAAGATCAAAAAGCATCTTCCAAAAGAAATTATGATGGTCAAAGTGTCAACCTTGGTCAACAAGTCAAAGAAGTCAAAAGGTCAATAACCACAACCATGGATAATTATCAAACTAATTACTAATTAACAATAACACACACATAAATATTAGGGTTAATAAAATGACAATAGCCATTAACCCTAATCAAGGTCCTCTCCCTCAATCTCAAGCAACTGTGCATACGCACCCGCATTCGTGATCCGAGGAACACGAACACAATGAGAAAAACCAATCTCTAATCATATACTAGGATCCGGCTTAAACCAAAGCCCGCTAGTACAAACTGTCCGGACAGCAAACGTGCACAAGTGCGCGGATGCGAACGAACCCTGTCGCAAAACCATGCGACCTCTACTCATTTTGCCTAAAGGCGAATAGCTCTCTGTGTGGGACTCTAAAGACTCGACACTACGCTGGCAGTGGGTTTAACCACAGACCGCAAGCGGCACTAGCTGTACGTAACGGTCCCCAAGTAGATGTCGATAAGAAGACTGACGAGGTGAACCCCATCTGCACTCCTACTGAGCCTGTATGTGACAATCTCCGTACAGTCCGGTCTGTTCGTCTGATACATCGCATGGCGGGCCTAGGGGGGCGGTGAACGTCAGTCCCCTAATAGCGGTACAAGTCGTGTCGGAGTGTAGCCCAGAACACCCTGAGATAACACTGGAAACCTACCAGTATATCTCGCTTGCCCTGGCCAGGGACTACTCGTGTAATGGCTCTCCTAGACACAGCGCGATGTCAACCCCCAATACCGGGAGAGACGAATCCTGTCTAACCGTCACTGCCTCCAAGTGCTTCGGGACTGCACCCAAAAACTACCTGTTTGCACAGCTCCTTTGAGCCGTGGTAGGGTAGTAATCAAAGTGCAGTGGGAACACACTCGAGGCGAAGTGACAGTGTCAAGTCAGCGGACTAAGCTGTACTCATGTCACCTGGGAACTGATAACTGACGATAGGTATATTACCAACCAACAGTTCCCGACGAGTCCTGTCCAGTGTACTCGTAACCTAACGAGCACCCGCATACTATCCCAAGTACGACGTACTAACGGCTGTGGGACAGACCGTCTCCCACACTGGGATGAGAAGCGCATACGCTAGTCTACTCCGGAGTATCGATGCCCTGTCTCGATAGTCCAACGACCAGGGACCTGTATAAGGATGTGCTTATAGATTACCCAGCTCCCACGAGTGCGAGCGCCATCACAACGCTGGTAATCAAGCAAAGATCCTAAGGGCTCTACTAATATGTATACCAGCAATATGTTAAAAGAAACACATGCACATATTAAAGCAGAGACAAACCAAGTAGCATACTACCATTTCGAGCAAGATTGTATATACAACTATGAATATCCCAAGCTTCCATTAAGTAATATACAAACTAGTATGATACAGTAATGGCCTCTAGGGCATATACACTAACAGATATCTGGAGGATACCGACCGGTGTCGAGTGATGATATGGGCCGATCCGGACTGACGGAGCCCGTAGGCCGATCCGAACTGACGGAGCCCGAGATATGAGGATTTACGTGTCGATGTTCGACATGGGTTTCATGATGTTTTCGGGTGTCGATGTTGGACACCCAGGTTCCATGATTTTGATGTGTCGCGAGGGACACCGTTGATTTATATCCTCATACTTTCATGCATATGCCTTTTTTATGATATTTACATGCATGATATTGTGGTGTCATTGGTTGACACGTGGACGAGATCCACATGCATACATACTTTGATTATATGGTTGGACGAGATCCACATGCATACAGACATTGCTTATATTGATAGATTGTATCCGCATACATATAGGTATTGATTACATTGTTGGCACATATGATGACCCGGTCATCCTAGATATCATAGTATTACCTTTATGATATAGTTGACTTAGGAGTCGTTGTTTATTCAATTTCTATCTGTTGATAGTTTTTTACTCACGAGTTGGAAACTCACCCCCGTTTTACCACAGTTCTTGCAGGTTGACCGCTTGGATCAATAGCGGCTTCGCTGGCACACAGTTGCATTCAGGTGTTTTGCATTGATAGGTGGGACATTTGTATCGTACCCACTCTTGTATCTATATTTCATATTATATCTAGTCAACTCCATCAATCAAATTTATTAAATTGTATAAGTAATGAGATTTAGTGGTATTGTGGTTGCGAGGCTTAGAGCGAGGGGTTTTCCGCTACTTGTGGTTTTTATGCCTTGCTTTTGTTTGTCTTTTGTGGTGAACTTCGCTGTTGGGCATCGTATACTTATATACTGTCTTGCATGGTTGTGATCTGCCGTTTGGCGAAGAGCTAGCTCCCGCTTGGGGATGCCTTTATTATCTTTATGTATTTGTGGTTTTGGATCAAAAAAATACAAAGGAGGTGCTGGCCGAATTTTTATAAAAAGACGAAACATGTTTTCAAACTGGTAAATTTTACTTGCATTATTCATGTTCCTTTTCCATGCATCAAGAAAATTTGATTTCATTATACCTTTATTCCAAAACTTCACCTCCTTTATTTTCTTAAAAAGGTTTAGATTTCTGGTTTTCAGCATACTTGAATTACGTTACGCCTTTAGACGTTGCGTGATTTAAGTGCAGGTCACGAGCTAATATTTCGGGTCGTGACAAAGTTGGTATCAGAGCGCTAGGTTTAACCTTGGTTCGAGTCTATGTTTGACTATGCGGAGTCTAGGGGGTATTAGACCAGAACTTTCTATTCATAGGCTGACCCTGATTGATGGAGTAGGTAGCTTGAGTAGAGTGACATATACTCCACTAAAGAAACCTTAGGATGTACACATTTTTGAGATCTATGATTCTCTTCGTACCCATGATTATACATCCATTATGGATATGTTGTTTCCTTTCTTGCCATTGATCTGCTCTCTTCGATACTCGATTGAGCTTCCTGTCACCATGGTTTGAGCGCAGATTGAGCTGCTGCTAATGTTGCGGTCAGGTCAAGCTCGTCTGGTACGAGGGCTGACAATTGTGTTTTCCGGTGACATGGGAACGTCTTGATGTAGTGTTAGGTTGTGACCTCTCGGATGAGGCGAGTGTTTGGTCTTGCACCGGATGATCGGGCCTTTGATAGAGCTGCCAGTTGCGAGAAGACTGTTGATGTACAGCATACCTTAGAGATTTTGATGTCCCCTACCGTGCAGACAGATGACCCAACTGTTGCTGAGATTGATGGAATGTCGCTTCCTGAGCTTACAAGCTGAGATTGCCGGAGCTTCCAGGCAGAATGCGACAGATGATATCTAGTCTATCCCGAGTTGAGAGACGAAGGTGATTCGTCATATTGATGCGCTTACGCAGGCCCAGTTGAGTTGAAGATTTTCAGTGCGGAGAGTCTTACTCAGATCTAGAGCAGACCGATCCAGAGATGACCACCGATGTATTTCCTGTCCTGGAGGATTGAGGCATTGTTTAGCGTGAGGATGGAGGGTATTCGCATGTCGGCTAGGCGAAGTTAAAAAGTTCGAGCGAGTGTCAGAAACCTATTTTTCTCAAGTTTAAAGTGTTTGGAGGAACATGCAGGTAATTCTGTGGACCCTCTAGAAGAATGAAACCCTACCTCGACATGATAACCATGGAACCACTTTTGAACCTTATGGTTTGCAGCAGTTTAGCGGTGCCATCAGTGAGGCTTGGGTTTACCCTTCTACGGCTGGTCCATAGGTACTGTTGTATGTACCAGATATTTTTAGATTGTGCTCATGTGTTGAGCCTTCGGGAAATTTTGGGACCTCGATGACTCGATCGGAAGGTTTTGACATCGTCCAGATATCTTGTGATAAGAGATCAGCAAGCTGACCAGCTTCAGATAGAGGACCTCACCCAGATGCGTTGGGAGTTGATTGGGACGAGTTCCTGAGGACGTGTTCGGCCAGATATCTTCTACAGAGTGTTGAAGATACCGAATTCGTAACTTCGAATCCGTATGAGAGACTCCGGATTGACCGTGGACGAGAACAGTTGCATTGCGCAGATAGCATGGCATGATGTCAAAGTGGACGACGATACAGACGAGTGGAACCAGAGGTCCGTGCGAGATGGTGACGAGCTGTTGTTACTCCTTGTTGATGCCAGAGGATCTGATATGTATACCGAGGCGTTGGGATGCGGCCAATTCCCGAGGAAATGTTGTGCTGAGAACGCAGATGTCTAGAAAATAATAACAAATTATGCAAGAGTACCAGCCTCCGTACAGTTCGGCATAGGCGAGATCGGAAGTGACCTCGAGAAGGATTCCTTCCAGGACACTGCTGCAATGGGATTTGCACCCAGGATCAGTTGTGCCACGTGTATTCAGAGGACCAGAGGCCGGCCCCAGTGACGTGCTGCTTTACAAGTGGTCGTAATGATTGAACGAGAGATGACCAGAGAAGTGCCAGAACGGAATCGTTCCCGTTAGCACACCTGACCGGGCCGATGAGTTGATGGATTGCGAGATTGGGAATCCGCAGAGAAAATGAGGACCCAGCGACAGAAGACGCCAGACCGTGAGCAGGAGGCAAGCGGATGTTCTTGCTCTGCCTGTTCTGGGCACACCGACATTTTTCGACATTGTAGGAGGTGTACCTCGATGTCATTTATTGCGATTTGCGTTTGTAATCCGAGTATCATGCTTATATTGCTTGTATTTGAGTTTTGATGATTGAGTTTCAGAATATTGTTTTCGTGCACCATGGATGCACCTACTGGGTATTTACATTTTGAGCATAGCTATCGCACTTGATATATATTTTATACACCGTTGTGCTGATTTGCGATTTGTGCATATCTATTGAATTTGATGTCGATTTTGTACCTTCGTGTCTTGTGTTTATGATTTCATGGATTTCATATGGTTGATGTGATTTTTGCACTCGGTATAGCATATATGTGCTTGTAGTGCATTGATATGTGTTTTGTGCACGCAGTTGCACACGTTTAAGATTCTATACAACCTGGTACACTCGGTGTTGCTTTTATACGCATTTGAGTTATGTATTTGTATTTCATGCACTGGATGCACTGTATTTGTATTTCGTGCACTGGATGCACTGTATTCGTATTTCGTGCACTGGATGCGCTGTATTCGTATTTCGTGCACTGGATGTACTGTATTTGTATTTCGTGCACTGGATGCACCAGATTTGCGCTTCGTGCTTTTGTGACACAAGATTTTCATTTCGTGCGATTGTCGCACCAGATTTATATTTTTGTGCATTTGCTGCACTAGATTCGTATTTCGTACATTAGTCGCACTAGAATGCATTTCTTGTATTTGTTGCACCGGACAGGTATTTATGCGTTTGTCGCACTGGATTTATACTCCGTACCTTGGTTACACCCGATTTATGTCCTTGAGCATTCGTTTTACCAGATTTGTATTTTCGTGCGCGTTGGTACTTGCCGTTCGTTTTCGTGCATGCAACTGCACTATATGCTTTTACAGACCCGATGTGTTTTAGTTGGATTTTTGCACATATTAGGCCCTTGATTTTGGATTTTTGTGCGCATCGGATGCACTTGAGTGAGATTTAACTCGTGCATGTTGGATGCTCTTGATTTAGATTTCTTTCGTGCATAATGGATGCACTTGATTTGGATTTTCGCTCATGATGGGCGCATAATATGAGATGTGGTTTTGTGCACACCGGATGCACTCAATTGGGATTTTCATTCGTGCATGTTAGTTGCGCCGGATGCACTCTAGATGCACTTGATATTGTTGTCGTGCACACCCGTTGAACTGGACAGATGCTTTCGTGCACACCCATTGCACTGAGTTTTTCTTTTGTGCATATTGTGCCATTTGTATTCGGATTTGGTTTCCGTGCGCACCAGACGCACGCGATTATTGGATACGCCTTTTGAGTCTGATGTTGCTTTTGAGCACCTTGTTTTCATGATAGGCACTATATTATGAAGTAGCTAAACAGGACGGATCCGAGGACAGTACCTGAGTACTTTGCATGCATTAAAAGTTTACCAGGAGCTTTTTGAAAAAAGAGCTATAGTCTCGCTATTTCCTACGTGTCCATGAGCGACACGAACGTTTATAAAAGGAAAACCTTTTGGGATATTTTAAAATGGACGGGACATATATCTGAGTAAAACATATACGAAACGATAATTATTATTTTACAAATCAGCGTCCGTCACTTATGCCATAAGTTACACATTACGCGGCGATTCAGAAAATGTTTTGCTTGTATTTTATTCAGAGTTTGGAGATTTTTCAAGGATGCGTACTATATATGTATTATAGTATTTGATTAGTGCATATTGGATTTCAGTAGTGGATTTCGAGATCTGTATCTCTATTGTAACTCCGAGGATATGCGTGCAAATCCGATGATTTACGTGACGCTTGACGGAATTCGGTTTTTGAGTTTTGTACTCGTTTTCATGCGCACTTGACGCGTTGTGTTGTTTCTGCATCTTCCGTGATTTCGGAGCCCCGTTGATTTGAGCCGATTATTGAAATGTTTAAGATTTTGTGGGTTTAAATTTAAATTCGGGGATCGAATTTCTTTAAGGGGGGAAGATTTTAACATTTCAGAAAATATAAAATATTATTTTTGGAATTTAATATTAAAATAATTTATTTCCCAAAAACTGCCCGATTTACGAAATTGGAGTTTTCGAAAAAGGGTATAAATATATACCAATAATTATGAAATAAATGGAAATTAAAATGAGTTATTCATTTAATAGTATATTTATAGGATTTGGTGTTTTCAAAAAAATTTATATGCAGTTTCGATAAAAACCCGATTAATGCACTGCTAAACGCGATTAAGCCAAATCCGTGTTTCTACAGTTTTTCATGGATAGTACACCATGACATGTTGTATTTTGGTTACATGTTGTTTTCTTGTGTTGTTTTGGTTATTTTATTGTTTGGTTTTAAAAAGAAATGAGAAAAGAAAAGAGAAAGAGGTAAAAGGGTAAATACATGAAAGAGTGGGTGAGAATAAGAGAGGAAAGAGAGAGGGGCTGCCTCATTTTCACCTCCCCCATCATTTTTTCTCCTTCTTCTTCCTCACTTCCCTACACCTTCACCCCATGATATCATATCAAAATATCCATCAAAACCCTAAACCCCTTTCTTTAAAATTTATAACCTCCTTCTCCTTTACACATTAGACCAAGAAAAGTTAGATTTTAACAAGCTTGAGGAGCTAGGGTTTTTCTTGGGTTGCCCAAATGAGGTATGAATTCTTCCATCTAGTTTAAATTGAAGTCTAATAACACCTCATAGTAGTTTAGAGTTAAATGGGTCTTGATTAGTGATGTTGGAAATTTCTAGTGAAGGGTTTGAGTGTTGTGTGAATTGGGTGATGCCTAGTGGCTGTTAACAAGGCTTGAGTGGTGTTTTACTGACCTAGAACAGAGGATGGAACCCAAAACACGTATTTAGAAACCTTGACATCGGATAAATGTGTAAATTGTGAGGGTATATGGGAATCTGGTGTAACTCGAAGACACAAAAAATTATTTAGCGAATACTGGGAGTCGTGCAGGCAACCTGGAGTGTACCCTGAAGACCCGAGCCCCAACCCCCAAACCCAGGCTGCAATTATATCCATTCTGGCCGCAATTTGCGGCCAGATCGGGGAATTAGGGTCCCAGGTTTGGTCCATGGCTCCTTTTGCAATAAATTAGACCCCTCCTGTATGCAAAATTGGCTAACTGTTACCGGGGGAAAATCTGGGAGTGTTTTACTTAGTTTCTGAAATTGTTTTGCGGCTTTTAATGAATTTGAATTTGGTATTTGGTATTGTGTTTCCATCGTGTTGCGTTTGGACGTTAACGACCAGGGTTATTGGTCGTGTTTTGCACGCTAAGCCATAGGTTTTAACCTATGAGCGAAACTTATGCCGTTTTGGTTTCTCCGACTTGATTTTTATATGCTTTTGCGATTGTGTTGTTATTGTAGGTACCTTCCAGTGGATTCCGTGGCAATCGATCGTGGCGTCATCGACATCGGCAAGCGAAGACCAAGGTTAGTGGATCTATATCCACGGGGGAAGTCGGGCGGATGGTGTATAGCACCCCCGAAAGTCTTTGATGGAAACCGATTCATAGTAAATGGTTATGGAAACCTTTAATAGAAAATTATATAGAGAGTTAAATGATAGTTAGAAAAACCGTATTAGAAACTAAAGGATAGTTAGAAGTGATATGATACAGCTAATATGTGATGACGGGATTTGAGGATGATAATTGATTATATTGCCGTTTAGGGTACCATAGGACTAGATAGTCGACGTAATGTGTCATCGGAACCATACCTATTTTCAAAACTGAGGAATCGTAAGCATCTTTTAAATAGATACCTTGAGGGACATTACGGATTTTCAAATGATATCTTTTCTTAAAAACACCGTAACCCCTACTTTCAAAACTAAGATTCGAACCTTTTAAAAACTGATTGTATGGTACAGGTGTGTATGTTAGATTAGATACTTATGCTTAGTAATGGTAGAATGTTTATATAAACTTGACTTGATGAGGGATATAACACGATGAAAAGAATATATGATGTGATATGATTATTTGATGATATGTTGGTATACGGATGCGAGTCGATTGAGATGATTTATACCCTGCCGGTCCTCTGATATGAGGTTATTGCGGATGTGACCTGGGACATAGGTATATAGATATGTATATATATATGTTGTGAATCGTGAGTGATAGCCGTATGAGACGTTAGGTCCATACCCTCCTTGTCTTATAGGATGATAGGATCCCTGATGGCTTAATACCGCCGTACGATGGTTTTACGTACGTGATGAGTTTGAATTGAGGTTTGATCCATACCCTTGACTAGAGGATGCCTTACGATGGAGTATAGCGTATGGGATGTTGTGAGGCTGGATGCCGATTGATTGATTCACCGACTCGGTCATGTTAGATACGTATACCCGTCAGTATTTACATATGATTTACCTTATGCTGCATTCATATTATTCTCATTGCATTGCTTATATCTATGCTAGTACACCTACACCATTATCGATGATGCGTATGTTACACGCACACAGATTTGCCGGCTCACACACTTCATCATCGATAATTGCCATGTCACTACACACTAGGGTTGCTGCATCATGATATGCATTTTGTACATCCATATTGGCGCACATACATATTGTACACTCATGCTTGCGTATATACCACTTGTACACCCATATTGGTGCATATATACAGTGATACATCTATACTTGCGCATATACATATTGTACCTACATAGACAACTGGCTTTATTGGGAAATTGGGAACCACATGTTATATTTTAAAAACTGGAAACATTTAAAAGAGTAGTTTTCCCTTAATATGTCATACCACTGTTACATATTGCATGATATACGGATATGCTTACAATTCTATTATATGTCATATACATCATGCTCAATGATTTTGCGCTTTGAGATATGCTGTTTTCTTGAGATTTCTGGATTTGAGACCGTGGACATTTTAAAAGAGATTATGTGCTGTTTTAAAAACCCGGTTTCTCTTGATATGATATTTCAGTGCGTCCACCATGCGTTTTCTCGGTTTTGAGACGTGTGACATGTGAAACCTGATTCGAGGAGCTGGATGAGGCTGATTGCGGGTACATGGTTGACCCGGTATGGTACACCGGGGCAAGAGAAGGATGCTGTGCATACAGACGTTAAGCCTGGCAGAGGGACTTCTACCTACCGGTAATAGTATTTAGGCTCGGCGGATATCCGGAAGATACCGATCGGAGTCGATAGATGATATGGGTCGATCCGGACTGACGGAGCCCGTGGGTCGATCCGGACTGACGGAGCCCGAGATATGAGGATTTACGTGTCGATGCTGGACACGGGTTTCATGATGTTTTCGGGTGTCGAAGTTGTACACCCAGGTTCCATGATTTTGATGTGTCGCGAGGGACACCGTTGATTTATATCCTCATACTTTCATGCATAAGCATTTTTATGATATTTACATACATGATATTGTGGTGTCATTGGTTGACACGTGGACGAGATCCACATGCAAACATACTTTGATTATATGGTTGGACAAGATCCACATGCATACAGATATTGGTTATATTGTTAGATTGTATTCGCATACATATAGGTATTGATTACATTGTTGGCACATATGATGACCCGGTCACCCTAAATATCATAGTATTACCTTTATGATATAGTTGACCTAGGAGTCGTTGTTTATTCGATTTCTATCTGTTGATATTTTTCTACTCACGAGTTGGCAACTCACCCCCGTTGTGCCACAGTTCTTGCAGGTTGACCGCTTGGATCAGTAGCGTCTTCGCTGGCACAAAGTTGCATTCGGGTGTTTTGAATTGATAGGTGGGACATTTGTATCGTATCCGCTCTTGTATCTATATTTCATATTGTATCTAGTCAACTCCATCAATCAAAATTAGTAAATTGTATAAGTAATGAGACTTAGTGGGATTGTGGTCGCGAGGCTTGGAGCGAGGGGTTTTCCGATACTTGTGGTTTTTATGTTTTTCTTTTATTTATGTTTTGTGGTGAACTTCGCCGTTGGGCGTCGTATACTTATATACTGTCTTGCGTGGTTGTGATCCGCCGTTTGGCGAAGAACTAACTCCCGCTTGGGGATGCCTTTATTATCTTTATGTATTTGTGGTTTTGGATCAAAAAATACAAAGGAGGTGCTGCCCGAATATTTATTAAAAGACGAAACATGTTTTCAAACTGGTAAATTTTACTTGCATTATTCATGTTCCTTTTCCATGCATCAAGAAAACTTGATTTCATTATACCTTTATTCCAAAACTTCACCTCCTTTATTTTCTTAAAAAGGTTTAGATTTCTGTGTTTTAGCTTACTTGAATTACATCACGCCTTTAGACGTTGCGTGATTTAAGTGCTGGTTATGAGCTAATATTTCGGGTCGTGACAAAAAATATCCCACAACCCTTATCATAAGAATAGTGTAGGATGAGTCAGTACATGACTCACCCCATGAATCACCAAAAGAGTCATGCTTCATTTAAAGCCAAACATGACTCATCCTCCACCTCATTAAACCATTTATCCAAATGGTTAATACAATAATGAGGTGGCATCTTCTAGAAGCATCTTGTAATGAAAATACAAGAATACCCCATCATACCGTATATACATATCCGTATCCGTATTCCGAAGAATACGAATACAAAGAGACGAAAATAATCCATCAATATAATACTAGGATCCGGTTTAATCCAAAGCCCATTATTATTATCCGTCCGATCATGATCCGTTCATAAGTGCACGTATATGATCGAACCCTACCATAAAACCATACGGTCTCTACAACGATTCGCCCGAACTAGGGAAACTTTCTTCGGGGGACTCTAAAGACTCATCAATACGCTGGCAGGGGTTTAACCACAAGCACGTCAGTGGCACTAGCTGTACATAATGGCTACCTTGGTATTGAGCGAAAGGGAAGTTGACGAGCGAACTGATCCTGAAACCTTACGAGCCTAGCTGTGACAATCTCCGTACAGTCCGGTCTGTTCTTCTAAGAGTATCGCATATCGGGCCTAGGGGATGGTAAACATCAGGCCCCCAATAGCGGTATATGTCATGTCGGAGTGTAGCCTAGAACACCTAGAGAAACTACTGGAATACCTTCCAGTAAATCTCACTTGCCTTGGACAAGGACTTTTTGTAATGGCTCTCCATACACAGCACGATATCAACCCCCAATACCGGGAGAGACGAATCCTGTCTAACCGCCACACCTCCAAGTGCTTCGGGACTGCACCCAACTACTACCTGTTTGCATGACTCCTTTAAGCCGTAGTAGGGTAGCAATCAAAGAACAGTGGGAACACGGTTAAGGCAAAATAGCTGTGTCAAGTCAATGGACTAAGCTGTACTCATGTCACCTGGGAACTGCTCCTGACGATAGGTATAGTACCAATCAACAGTGCACCTGCGAGTCCGTCTGTTGTACTCATAACCCAATGAGCACCTGTAAACTATCTTAGGTGAACTAACTAACCCCAATGGCTTGTGAGACCATCCGCCGCCCCACGTCGGGGCCTCGATCTGTACACACTAGTCTACTCATGGAGTATCGATGCCCAGTCTCGAAACTCCCACGACTAGGGACACTTTAAGGATGTGCTTATAGACTACCCAACTCTCACATGTATGATGGTCATCATACTGCTGGTGGTCAAGCAAGAATCCTATGGGCTCTATAAACATGTAATAGTAATCTGTAATGTCACCTAAAGCATTTACATGATGATAAAGACAAAGCAGATAGCATACTATCATCTCGAGTAAGACTGCCCTACCGGTATAGGTCCTCCCTCAATCATTGCAATCACATGCCTGCGATCCAATAATTAACTTTGAGGGCACTATAGCCAACAAAGTACATATCCTAAAAGCTTTATCAACATGTAAGAGGCAGACAGTATAAATACCAGTTTACATGTTAAGATAAAGGTAACTTGATAGCATACTATCAAGTTGAGCAAGAAACACCTCTATATATATGTCCAAGCATCCACTATATCAACAATAATGGTCTCTAGGGCATACATATTCCTAACAATATCCCACTTGCACTAAGGCCGGTTGGTGTAGTATCTCATATCCAATGTGCTAAAAGTCTCCCGAATAGCATATGGGGGATGGCCTCGGTGAGTGGATCCCCTGTGTTATTCTCTGTGTCAACTCTCCTGACCTCGATCTCCCAGAGATCAACTATCTCATTGATCAAGTGATATTGTCTAAGAGTATGTCTTGATCGCTGACGGGACCAGGGTTCCTTTGCCAAAGCCACAGCTCCATTGGAATCATAATACACAGGTATTGGATGCTCAAAGGTAGGAACCAAGTTCATCCTATGAACTTATTCATCCAGACAACTACTTTGGCAGCATCGTTGGTAGCGATATAATTAGACTCTATCAACGAGTCTGCTGCGATATATAGCTTGGAACCCTTCCAACATACCGTCCCTCCATTGAGGGTAAAGTCAAAACCCGAGACTGACTTTCAGTCATTTTTATCACCGTGGAAGATCGAATCGGTAAAGGACTCCACCTGGAGTTCGCCGTTACCATACACCAAGAACATCTCAAGTACTTAAGAATGTTCTTCACAGCTTTCTAGTGGTTTTCCTAAAGATATTTCCGATACTTACTCACTACACCTAGTGAGCAAGCTACATCCGGTCTGGTACACAACATCGCATACATGATTGACCCGATGCCGAAGCATTGGGTATCCCTTGTATGCGAGCCCTCTCCAAATCAGTATTGGGAGACATCTCTTTAGAGAGAGTGATTCCTGAACAAGAGGGTACATTACCACGCTTAGAATCTTCCAAACTAAACCCCTTTAGTATGGTGTCTATGTACCTGGATTGGGACAATCCCAAATCTATTTAGATCTATCTCTATAGATCTATATCCCTAGAATGTAAGAGGCATCGGTTAGATCTTTCATCGAAAACTTGTGTAATAAGAGGTGCTTGACCGAGTGTAGCATAGGAACATCGTTTCCTATCAATAGTATGTGATCCATATACAATACGAGGAAGACAACCGTACTCTCCACAACCTTCTTATATATACATGGTTTATCTACCTTTTTGATGAAGTCAAACTCTTTGATAGTTTCATCAAAACAGACGTTCCATCTCCGCGATGCCTGCTTTAATCCGTAGATGGATTCAAGAAGCTTGCACACACTTCTGCTGCTCCTACTGTCTACGAAGCCCTCTGGCAGTGTCATATACACGCTCTCTTCTAAATCACCATTTAGAAAAGTGGTTTTGACGTGCAGTCAGCCAGATTTCGTAGTTACGGTATGCAGTATAGACAAGTAAGATCCTGATGGACTTAAGCATAGCGACAGGAGAAAAGGTTTCATCATAGTCGACACCTGGTCGTTGACGAAAACCTTGTTAGTTGTATGTATGCCCTAGAGGCCATTATTGTACATATGATGTTTATTATAGTGGATACTTGGACATATATAAAGAAGACTTTCTTGCTCGACATGATAGTATGCTATCTGGTTGCTCTTTATCTTAACATGTATACTTGCCTCTTGATACTCTCTTATGGTTTCATGTTGGTAAAGCCCATAGGATGTATACTTGACTACCAAGATTGTGATGCAGATCATACTAGTAGGGCCATGGTAGTCCATAAGTTATCCTTTAATGTTCCTAGTCATGGGTGTATCGAGACAGGGCATCGATATACTATAGTAGACTAGCGTATACGCTTCTCCACCCATGAGATGGGCGATGGATGATCCCATATCCATTGGTGTTTGACATCAGAGATGGTATATGGGTGCTCAGTGGAGACTGAGTACACTGGACGGACCCGGAGAGAACTCCTAGTTGGTATTATACCTATCGTCAGATAGCAGTTCTCTGGTGACACTGGTACAGGTTAGTCTGTAGACCCGAGATCGTGATAGAGTCTTGTGTGATTCCCAGTATGCTTTGATTTCCGCCTTACCACATTCAAGAGGACGTGCAAAACGGTGGTTTTTGGTACAGTCCCGAGTCACATGGAGGAAATGAGCAATGGAGGGGTTTCGTCTTTCCCGGTATTGTTAGTGTATATGCCCTAGAGGCCATTACTGTATCATACCAGTATGTATATTACTTGATGGAAACTTGGGATATTCACAGTTGTATATACAATCTTGCTCGAAATGGTAGTATGCTACTTGGTTTGTCTCTACTTTAATATATGCATGTGTTTCTTTTAGCATATCGCTTATATATACATATTAGTAGAGCCCTTAGGATCTTTACTTGATTACCGGCGTTGTGTTGGCGCTCACACTCGTGGGGGCTGGGTAATCCATAAGCACATCCTTATACAGGTCCCTAGTCGTAGGACTATCGAGACAGGGCATCGATACTCCGGAGTAGACTAGCGTATGTGCTTCTCATCCCAGCGTGGGAGATGGTCTGTCCCACAGCCGTCAGTACGTCGTACTTGAGATAGTATGCGGGTGCTCGTTAGGTTACGAGTACACTGGACAAGACTCGTCGGGAACTGTTGGTTGGTCTTATAGCTATCGTCAGTTATCAGTTCCCAGGTGACATGAGTACAGCTTAGTCCGCTGACTTGACACTGTCACTTCGCCTCGAGTGTGTTCCCACTGCACTTTGATTACTACCCTACCACGGATCAAAGGAGTCGTATAAACAGGTAGTAGTTGGGTGCAGTCCCGAAGCACTTGGAGGCAGTGACGGTTATACAGGATAAATCTCTCCCGGTATTGGGGGTTGACATCGCGCTGTGTCCAAGAGTGCCATTACACGAGTAGTCCCTGACAAGAGCAAGCGAGATATACTGGTAGGTTTCCAATGTTATCTCAGGGTGTTCGGGGCTACACTCTGACACGACTTGTATCGCTATTAGGGGACTGACGTTCACCGCCCCCTAGGCCCACCATACTATGTATCAGACGAACAGACCGGACTGTACGGAGACTGTCACAGACAGGCTCAGTAGGAGTTCAGATGGGGTCACCTCGTCAGTCTTCTTATCGGCATCTACCTGGGGACCGTTACGTACAGCTAGTGCCGCTTGCGGTCTGTGGTTAAACCCACTGCCAGTGTAGTGTCGAGTCTTTAGAGTCCCACACAGAGAGTTATTCGCCTTTAGGCAAAATGAGTAGAGGTCGCATGGTTTTGCGACAGGGTTCGTTCACATCCGCGCACTTGTGCACGTTTGCTGTCCGGACAGCTTATACTAGCGGGCTTTGGTTTAAGCCGGATCCTAGTATATGATTTGGGATTGGTCTTATCTTATTGTATTCGTGTTCCTCGGATCACGAATACGGGTGCGTATGCACAGTTGATTGAGACAGAGGGAGAAGACTTTGATTAGGGTTAATGACCATTGTCATTTTATTAACCCTAATGCTTATGTGTGTATTATGATTAATTGATATTAGTTAAATATAATTGTGCATGGTTAGGGTTGTTGACCATTTGACTATCTTGACTTGTTGACCTAGGTTGACAATTTGACCATCATCATTCCATATAAAAGATGCTCTTTGATCCTTGCAATTTGCATTAAATATAAAATGATAATGGTTATGTCTTGATTAAGCCATGAAAATTATCTTGCTAATTATCAATTTACATAATTCACACATATATGTGGGAATGGTTTTTTATTCTCATTCATTCTATCATATTGATTCTCTCTCCTCCTCTTGCTCTCTCTCAAGCTCTCCCCTCTCATGTGATGAGAAACACTTGAGCTTGAGATAAACCCCTCCAAAGTAATCTCTACTCTCATCTAAGGATCTAGGATTAGCACTTCTAGCACCTTAGTAACTTCTAGTTTGAAGTTGAAGCCAAAGGTTGAGGCTCTCGGGTGGATCCGTCTTCGACTGAAGAAGGCGACAAGGTGGTCTCTTTCTTCCACTCCAAGGAGCAAGAAGAGAAGGACATAAAGCCCAAGGTACAACCTTTCATCCATGTAGCTAAATCTAGTTAACTTTTAGTTAGTTTGTGTTTAGCAAAGATCCTCCTTTAGCTAGTCCATGTTGCCTAGTTCGACAAAAATCCGATTTTTATTCCGTTTTCCGCCTCCCGACAAACACCGGGGTGGGCAACGTGGACTTACAGTGGTATCAGAGCCTAACTAAACATAAATTAGCTAGTTAGTAAAGTGTATAGAAGTTCGATCAGTAAAAATCGCAAAACTAACATTTCAAAACCCTAACTTTCTGTTGATTTTTTTCTGCTCAAAAAATAAAAAATCATACTTCAAAAATCGGCTCAAGGTTTTATCAAGAAGCACACCAAAAACGGTCCAGTGAATTGTTCAAAGCACTGCGGTTCCGCGGCAAAATCATGCCTATTGCCGCGGAACCGCGGCCGTTTTGACTCCTTACTGGACCGAGTTTGGTGCAGTATTCCTCTGTTAAGGTTTTGGGATTTTTAAGATGGTTTATTTCTGCCCAGATTTTCCAGAAAAGAAAATTGTATTTGGGGTGCCTATAAATCCATAATTTTGATCGAACTTCACTACACTTTGACTAATGGGTTATATCTGTGATGTTTATAAGTATTGAACGTCTGCTAATCACTATACGTCGATTAGTGGGGGTTATACATATCTGTGATCTGTGTTTGTTAATGGTATGTGTATATGAATGCGTTGGATTGTCGCGGGTGAATAGCCGGGGGATTTTGTGAGACGAGAGTTTTCTTTTCTTTCAATTCATGTAATATGTAAATTGATGTAATATTATTTGTATGGCCGCACAACCGGGTCGGGGTTGTAGCCGTCATTGTATAATTCTTTTTACTGTTTTTGCTCCTAGGATAGACCCATGGAGGGGGTGCACAAACTACCGGGTATCTCGAAGTGCCGAGTGGCCTACTCACGGTGTTGAGGGAGGTTGCTTCGCTTCGGATACTTGGCGGGTAGTTTGCCGCACCCGTAGGGGTCTTGGGTGGGGTATTGGCTATTCACCGCGACCGTGTAATCCGCTTTTCGTTGCAGGCTCGAACGGATTGCGGATTCCTAGTATATCCAATGTATTCATCTGTGATCTGTAATGTCTATCATTGCTATATATCTATATACGATAACTATTTAGGCGTTGCTTATGTTTTACAGCCGCGCTAGCCCAGCCCCCGCTCTGTCGTTAGTTAAGTAACCTAACGGGTGATGACGGGGCCCCGTAGCGAATGCGAATGGCATAAGCGTACGTCATATTTTGGTTGTTTTCTGCAATGGTAGGATTAAATGATGGGAAGCATTAAAAGAACTAATGCAAGAAAATAAACCAAGTAAAAGTCGATTGGAACACTTTGAAAACCACTCGGTTCTTTTCAAAACCAAACTTTTAAACGCGGAGCTTGAACCACTCCTTTTAAAAAGTTATCTCGTTCCATCGATTATATCAAGTTCACTACGTTCACGGTTTCGCCAAAACCATTCGTAGCCCTCCGTCATTTCGTATGGATATTCAATAGTATTCAAGCTATGTTTGTTGACCTTCGTCAAGGCATAGTGATTGGTAGCTGTTGGGTGTTCATATGTAGCATAGATAGATGCGTTGGTTTGGGACAGTCGTATTGCCATGTTGACCTTCATCAAGGGTATGTGCGGGTGGGTTCAAATTAACCTGGATAATGACGGGTAGAACTTGACATGTGACTTATGATTTGTTGACCTTCGTCAAGGTCATAAGAGCATGGGGCCAAAATCCACATCGGGAGTTTCAAAAGTACTGAAACTTGCTAGCACTGCATACCATTTGGAGTGTGATGATTCTGGTAGGATTCCTTCAGTTTTTTCACGCGATGATATTTGGATCCCGATCCTACTGTGAGTATATGGTACTCCTCGGGAACTCTTTCACTTAACGATCAATGCTATAAACCAAGTAGGTGTCTAGAAAGGTTTTAGCGGGGCTACGCCCACAGGGAAAAGAGGTTACTTAATTAAGTAACTTCGCGAAAGCGTTGGAAAACCTCCCTCGAAGTACCAACACTGACCTGGCTGAACGGTTAAGCAAGTATTGTACGGTGAGATTGATCCTGACTAATTCTTCCTTTATGGTTTGAGGAGGGATTCAAGAGACAGTGGGAGCCATCCTGTTTAGATAAATTAAAAACCAATCTAAACTTGCAAGAGCATCATGCTAAGTGTTTTCTTCTCTCTCTCTTAATTGCAGCGACCTAATGACCGCACCTAGGTTACATCTAGATAATAAAATGACTGAATCTGACTGTTATGACTGGCAAAGGTCTGTCCAGATGTCCATTGCCCAAGATAAGCTGGGACACCTCTTGACTGATCCAACCCCTGCCGTCACAGGTCCAGTTTCCCCTGTCACGGATATTGATATCCGAAGGACATCGGAAGAAGACTGTGCGAAATCCAAGTGCCTCGTGTTTGCCTCAGTTGATGGTATATACCAGAGCCAGCACGAGAAGATGGACTCAGCTTCTATCTTCCTCCATAACAAAGTTTTATATGGAGAGAAATCTCGTATCGTAAGATATGAGACCTCGAACGAATTGCTTCCAGCGAGGTTGGCTATCGGGTCATCTGTAGGGGGCATCATCCTTACAGAGACCAGCTCTTTTGAGCTCTCGGACCTAAAGACCACGTTGAAGAACGGGTCAGATACTGACTTAGTTCAACAGTCTCTACCTACTGCCCTGAAGGAAACCAGGGAAGTAGAAAGAAAGGGAAGGGCAGAAGTTTCGGGACTGGATGTAGTAAAAGAGGGATGTTCCTATTGTAACGGGAATGAACATGGGCAGAAGGATTGCAGGGCTTGCAAAGCCAGTAGCCAGAATTCGAAGCATGTTGTGGCTTCGGCTTCGGGTGTGTTTGTAATTAAGAACTGTATGTCAGTTAACCCTACTTCCTGGGTATTGGATACCGGATCAGGATCTCATATCTGTAATTCGTTACAGGCTCTGAGAAACCGTAGGGTTATCAGGAAAGGTGATATGACTCTCAGGGTTGCTAACGGAATGAGCATGTATGCTGAATCCGTAGGGGAATATCATCCAGGACGGACAACTGGGCAGATATTGATTCTGCGTAACTGTTTTTATGTACCAGGTGCGACTTGTAATATCATATCTGTATCCTTAATTTCTAAGGAAGGATATGATTTTACTTTTGTAAGCGATGTAGTAACATCCACCTAAATCAAGTCCTGATTGGGTCAGGTACATTACAGAACGGAATATACGTATTGAATCAAGCTCAGATCTTCAGTGTCCAGAACACACTTAAAAGGAAGTCTCCGGAAACAAATCAGGCTTTCTTATGGCATTGTAGACTGGGTCATATTAATGAGACACGGTTAACAAAGTTACATAAAGAGGGATACTTGAATCCGTTTGAGTATCAGTCTTATGCCACTTGTGAATCTTGTCTCATGGAAAAGATGACAAAGACTCCGTTCACTGGACACGGAGAAAGAGCAAGCGAGCTCTTGGGACTCATACACAGTGATGTGTGTGGTCCAATGTCTACACATGCGCGAAGTGGTTATTCATACTTCATTACTTTCACAGATTATTTCTCTAGGTATTGGCATATCTTCTTGATGAAGCACAAATCCGAGTCCTTTGAGAAATTTCAGGAATACAAGAATGAAGTTGAAAAACAAACAGGCAAAAGTATCAAGACACTAAGATCTGATCGAGGTGGTGAATACTTGAGTGCCGAGTTTCTGGGCTACTTAAAAGAGAATGGAATTTTCTCTCAGCTTACTCCTCCATACACACCACAACACAACGGTGTATCGGAAAGGAGGAATCGAACCCTATTGGATATGGTTCGTTCCATGATGAGTAAGGCTGAGTTACCGCGATCCTTCTGGGGTTATGCGCTAGAAACAACAGCATATCTCTTGAACAAGGCTCCAACCAAGACTGTGCCTACCACCCCATATCAAATGTGGAGTGGGAAGAAACCCTGTCTTAAGTACCTTAAGACATGGGGATGTCCAGCTTTTGTAAAAAAGCGGCATGCGGACAAGCTCGAGGCACGCTCAGTACTGTTTAAATTTGTGTGATACCCAAAGAACTCCAGGGGGTATCTTTTCTATTCCGCAGAGGAACAAAAGGTTTTTGTTTCTCAGCATGCCCACTTCTTGGAAACTGAATTTTTAGAAAATCAGATAAGTGGGAGCGCAATAGAACTGGAAGAAATTCCAGAACCACAAGCTGTTACTGAAACCTTGGTAGAACCAGAAGGTTCAGGAGAACCGGACATTCCAGCGCCACTCCACAGGAGTAGTAGGCAGTCTCATCCGCCCGAGAGATACTACGGTTTTCTCATAGACGGGGATAAAGGGGATTGCACCATGGATTATGGTGAGCCTACTAGCTTCCAGCAAGCCATTCAGAGCGGCGACTCGGACAAATGGCTGGATGCAATGCGGGCCGAGATGGAGTCCATGTACACCAACAAAGTTTGGACTTTGGACTTTTCTCCAGAAGGGGTAAAACCCATAGGCTGCAAATGGATCTTCAGAAAGAAGATTGGTGTAGATGGGCAGGTCGAGACTTATAAAGCTAGACTTGTTGCAAAGGGTTTTCGTCAAAGACCTGGTTTGGACTATGACGAGACCTTTTCTCCATTGGCTAAGCTGAAATCCATTCGGATCCTTCTTGCCATTGCTGCCTTCCACGATTATGAAATCTGGCAGATGGACGTAAAGACGACTTTCCTAAATGGAAATTTGGAAGAGTGCGTCTATATGGATCAGCCGGAGGGATTCATTCAGAGTGGGAGCAGCGGTAGAGTGTGCAAGTTGCTCAATTCCATTTATGGACTTAAGCAGGCATCGCGGAGTTGGAACATCTGCTTTGATGATACTGTCAAAGAATTCGACTTTATCAAAAACCCAGATGAACCATGTATTTACAGTAAGATTGTAGGGAGAACTGTGGTATTCCTCGTCTTGTACGTGGATGACATTCTCCTAATAGGAAATGATATTCCTATGCTACAGTCAGTCAAAGGATTCTTATCACAGTTGTTCTCCATGAAGGACCTGGGCGATGCCAACTACATTCTGGGGATCCAGATCTATCGTGATAGATCTAAAAGGATGTTGGGACTTTCACAGTCAAGGTACATTGACACCATACTGAAAAGATTCAGTATGGAAGATTCCAAGTGCTGTAATTTACCGGCTTGTCACGGGATCACCCTCTCCAAAGAGATGTCTCCCAAGACTGATTTGGAAAGGGATCGCATGTCTATTATACCCTACGCTTCTAGGGTAAGCTCTATAATGTATGCGATGTTATGTACCAGACCAGATGTAGCATACGCATTGAGCGTTGTAAGCCGGTATCAGTCAAACCCAGTGGAGAAACACTGGATAGCGGTAAAGAACATTCTCATGTACCTGAGAAGGACTAAGGAGATGTTCTTGGTGTATGGCGGAAAAGACCTCCAGCTCGAGGCCTTTGCTGACTCCAGCTTCCAGAGTGACAAGGATGACTCTAAGTCCATGTCGGGTTATGTCTTTACCCTCAATGGAGGGGCGGTTTGCTGGAAGAGTTCCAAGAAGGAGACCGTTGCAGACTCAACTATGGAAGTGGAGTACATAGCTGCTTGCGATGCCGCAAAGGAAGTTGTCTGGATGAAGAAGTTCCTCACGGAGCATCAGGTGGTTCCTACCAATGTTGATCCAATACTATTGTATTGCGACAACAACGGCGCTATAGCTTTAGCGAAGGAACCCAGGTCCCATCAGAAGTCCAGGCACATTTTGAGGCGGTACCACCTGATCAGGGAGATCGTAGATCGCCGGGAGATCGAGGTGAAGAGAGTAAATATGGAGAATAACACTGCAGATCCACTCACGAAGGCCCTACCCCAGACTAAGTTCGAGCGGCTGATCGAGATGATAGGTCTTCGATACGCCGGTACATGGCCTTAGTGCAAGTGGGAGATTGTTAGTGTATATGCCCTAGAGGCCATTACTGTATCATACCAGTATGTATATTACTTGATGGAAGCTTGGGATATTCACAGTTGTATATACAATCTTGCTCGAAATGGTAGTATGCTACTTGGTTTGTCTCTACTTTAATATGTGCATGTGTTTCTTTTAGCATATCGCTTATATGTACATATTAGTAGAGCCGTTAGGATCTTTGCTTGATTACCAGCGTTGTAATGGCGCTCACACTCGTGGGGACAGGGTAATCCATAAGCACATCCTTATACAGGTCCCTAGTCGTAGGACTATCGAGATAGGGCATCGATACTCCGGAGTAGACTAGCGTATGCGCTTCTCATCCCAGCGTGGGAGACAGTCTGTCCCACAGCCGTCAGTACGTCGTACTTGAGATAGTATGCGGGTGCTCGTTAGGTTACGAGTACACTGGACATGACTCGTCGGGAACTGTTGGTTGGTATTATACCTATCGTCAGTTATCAGTTCCCAGGTGACATGAGTACAGCTTAGTCCGCTGACTTGACACTGTCACTTCGCCTTGAGTGTATTCCCACTGCACTTTGATTACTACCCTACCACGGCTCAAAGGAGTCGTGCAAAGAGGTAGTAGTTGGGTGCAGTCCCGAAGCACTTGGAGGCAGTGACGGTTAGACAGGATTAGTCTTTCCCGATATTGGGGGTTGACATCGCGCTGTGTCCAGGAGAGCCATTACACGAGTAGTCCCTGGCCAGGGCAAGCGAGATATACTGGTAGGTTTCCAGTGTTATCTCAGGATGTTCTGGGCTACACTCTAACACGACTTGTACCGCTATTAGGGGACTGACGTTCACCGCCCGCCTAGGCCCGCCATGCGATGTATCAGACGAACATACCAGACTATACGGAGACTGTCATATACAGGCTCAGTAGGAGTTCAGATGGGGTCACCTCGTCATTCTTCTTATTGGCATCTACCTGGGGACCGTTACGTACAGCTAGTGCCGCTTACAGTCTGTGGTTAAACCCACTGCCAGCGTAGTGTCGAGTCTTTAGAGTCCCACACAGAGAGTTATTCGCCTTTAGGCAAAATGAGTAGAGGTCGCATGGTTTTCCGACAGGGTTTGTTCACTTCAGCGCACTTGTGCACGTTTGCTATCCGGACAGCTTATACTAGCGGGCTTTTGTTTAAGCCGGATCCTAGTATATGATTTGGGATTGGTCTTATCTCATTGTATTCGTGTTCCTCGGATCACGAATACGGGTGCGTATGCACAGTTGATTGAGACAGAGGGAGAGGACTTTGATTAGGGTTAATGACCATTGTCATTTTATTAACCCTAATGCTTATGTGTGTATTATGATTAATTGATATTAGTTAAATATAATTGTGCATGGTTAGGGTTGTTGACCATTTGACTATCTTGACTTGTTGACCTAGGTTGACACTTTGACCATCATCATTCCATATAAAAGATGCTCTTTGATCCTTGCAATTTGCATTAAATATGAAATGATAATGGTCATGTCTTGATTAAGCCATGACAATTATCTTGCTAATTATCAATTTACATAATTCACACATATATGTGAGAATGGTTCTTTATTCTCATTCATTCTATCATATTGATTCTCTCTCTTCCTCTTCCTCTCTCTCAAGCTCTCCCCCCTCATGTGTTGAGAAACACTTGAGCTTGAGATAAACCCCTCCAAAGTAATCTCTACTCTCATCTAAGGATCTAGGATTAGCACTTCTAGCACCTTAGTTACTTCTAGCTTGAAGTTGAAGCCAAAGGTTGAGGCTCTCGGGTGGATCCGTCTTCGACTCAAGAAGGTGACAAGGTGATCTCATTCTTCCACTCCAAGGAGCAAGGAGAGAAGGACATAAAGCCTAAGGTATAACCTTTCATCCATGTAGCTAAATCTAGTTAGCTTTTAGTTAGTTTGTGTTTAGCAAAGATCCTCCTTTAGCTAGTCCATGTTGCTTAGTTCGACAAAAATCCGATTTTTATTCCGTTTTTCGCCTCCCCGCAAGCACCGGGGTGGGCAACGTGGACTTACAGGTATTGGGGGTTGATGTTGCGCTGTGCTCGATTGGCCAGAACAGGGAAGTCCCTGGCGAGGGCTGATTTAGAGATTTACTGGTAAGTGTTATCAGTAGTTTCTCGACCCGTTATGAGCCTCATATCGGCATGACTTATCGGTTATTGGGATCTGATATTTACCACCCGTAGACTGGATATGCAGCATATAAGACAAGGAGAACGGACTGTACGGTAGTGTTACTGTTAGGCTTTTGCAGGAGTTAGAGCGGGCTTGCTTGCTGATCTTCTGATCGTTCAATACCCGGGTAGCCGTTACGTCCAGCTAGTACCGCTGACTGCTTGTAGGTGCTTGATGTGATCATCACCTACTGCCGGCGTATTGACGGGTCTTTAGAGTCCTACAAAGAGGTTTTACTGGCTCAGGAAAAACGAAGTGGGAGCACATATGTGATATGTGCGGGACCGAGAATAATGCGAGTATGTGATACCGTATTTTATTCTCGTGATATTTGTATCGGTCGGTTATATGTGATATAGCCGGTTTATCGAATCAAGTGTTGATTCAATAAATTGGTACATATTATATTAGTCGGTTATATAAGATATAGCCGGATTATTAAATAATGTGTTGATTTGATAATTTAGTGTATAAAATTATATTTGATATACTAGTTTACATTAACTAATATTGGCTTATTTAAGCATTTATTTTCTCACATGTGCACACTTAATATATATGTGATATATATAAATTGTGTTTTCTTTTGTGTCATGGTTGTTGATAACACTAAATAGGTGTATGAGACTTACACCATACTAATTATAATGTAGGGTTTAAATATTTAATGTAAATCCAAATTAGTGGATAATTGCTCACATCCATGAAGCTTGTAGAAGCTTATGGATGCATTGACTTAGTCCACTCGTTTAGTTTTACTTAAGATATTTATTAACCTAACTATTATAATTTAGCCATGGTTATGTCTCTACATGAGTTAGCTATATGATACAAACTCACCCATGGTTGATTCTCTCACCTCATTAGTTCATTCTCAACTCTTGACTACATCTTCTTCCTCAAAGCTCAAGAGCTCTTTAGGTTTTGTTCAAGTGAGAAAATATTGTGTGAAAAATAAAACTAAAGTGAGCTCACTTCCTACTTCATCATCCTCTACTAGATTAGCACTTTAGTATAGGGTGTTAGCTTCACTAATCTCTCATTAGTGAAGTTGTAGCTTGAGCTAGTGTCTCCTTGATCTAGATCATCTTCGGCCTCGAAGACTTCAAGCAAGATCGTTCCTTTCACCTTGAGAAGCCAAGCAAGAGTCCGGGAGTTCCATGATCGCAGTGAAGGGACCACTACAAGGAGCTATTGAAGTGAAGGACCGGTATACAAAGGTTGTATTCCGTTATCACTTAGATGTAAAATTGTTTACTTTCTAGTTTAGCTCCTAAAACTCTAGTTAGATCCTAGGTTAGGGTTGTTTGGCGCACTAAATTTTTAAATATAGCTTGTTTGATGTCATGTGAAACCTTGTGGTTGTGCCAAAGAAACCTAAAGCGGTATCATAGCCTTGCTAGAGCATTAGGAGTTGTCTAGGCGAAGTTAGAAGTTCGAACGAACTCCGAAAACCCGATATTGCCCACTTTCTGGAAATTTTTCAAAATGTTGGAATTTTTCACATTAAAAATCCTCAAAAAATCATGCAGGTAAAACGATGGACCCTCTAGAAGAACGACACCCTAACTCGACAACATAACCGCGGAACCGCGGCCAAACCATGTGTTTGGCGGCGGTTCCTCGGCGCTATGTGTGAGGCCTGTGCCGATACTTCTACGGTTGGTCTGTAGCTACTGGGCATGCTTCTGGGTATTTTTTATATTGCTCAAGTGTTGAGCTTTGTGGGAATTTTGGGAATTCGTTGATTCGATCGAAAGGTTTAACATTGTCTAGCTTTTTCTGTAATGTGATACAATATGTAGAATTCATATAGTTAGGCATTAAATCCAAAGTATGTGATATTTTGGGTTTATGATGTCTAAGATTATTATGGATTCCAAATGTTGTAGTTTGACATTTTCTTTTCTGCGACCGTAAGTGTAATATGTGGTGTATCGCCGGTTTCGTTGCTATATGTCAACGACTATTGGGATATGCATATTTACTTACGTTGATGACATGTGATGTTATGTGTTGCTGTGATATGTTATATTGGATCGTCATGTTTTGAATAGCCGGGGTTTTATGTGAGATGAGAGTTTTTATTTTCATTCATGTAAAATTAATTGTATGTAATATTCTTTTATTGGGGCACTTCCGGGTTGAGGATGATGTCACCGTTGTTGTATATTATTTACTTTTCTGCATTAGGATAGACCCAACGAGAGGAGCACAAGTAACCGGGTTCTAGAATCCAGTGGGAGACCAACTCGAGGAGTCGAGTCCGGGTCTCCTAACTGTACAATTGGTAGTGTTGCTTGCCGCTCTCGTAGGGGTCTAGGGATATGGGTTTGGCTATTCATCGCGACCGTGGAATCTGTGTTTTATACATGCTCAAAATTAAACACGGACTTCCTAGTATATCCAATATTTCATATGTTTCTCCTGTTGCTTTGTGATGTGATCACTGTGGATTCTGAGATGAATGGGTATACATTATATATGAGATATATAGTAGACTTTGCTTTTATTTTGCACCCGCGCTAGTCCCGTCCCGCTATGCCGTTAGTTAAGTAACCTAACGGTGCATAACGGGACACAGTGGCTAATGCGGATGGCATAAGCGTACGTTGTGTAGGGTTCTTAGGCACTCTAATGAAGTCTCACAAGGCATCAACCATGCCAATTTCAAATTTTATGGGTGCCGAGAAACCCTAATACGGATTGTCGGCTAGATTTCTAGGCAAAACTATAAACTAGTTAACACTTTAACTAAAAGTTAGATGCTACAACCTTTGTAGATCCGGTTTTCCACTTCCTTAGCTCCACGTGGGTGTCCTCTCGCTGTCTATCATGAATCCCGAACTCAATCGTCGGCTTCATCGGAGAAACGAGCGAGCTTGGTCGTCGGCTTCGTGTCAAAGACGATCTACGTCGAGGCATCACAAGTTCAAGCTCTGACTTCACAAAGTTGTGAAACTTGTGAAGAAAACACCCAAAACAACTTGGCAAGAGGTAGAGGGTGAAGAAATAGGAGGTGGGTTCACTTTAGAATTGGATTTCACTCACTTTTGCTCAAGTTGCCATTGATGGCATCTAGTTTTCTCTCTTGAAGAAGAAGGAGAAGATGAAGCTAGAATATGATAAGTGTTATTTAAAATGAAAAGAAAAATTCATACTTATCATAATCTAACTAGGGTTAAGTGTAGAGAATAAACCATGGTCACTTGAGAGGGTTAGGGTTAAGCATGATGACAAGAATGGTTGCATAAGTCAAAGCTTCATGAAGCTTCAACTAGAAACAAAAGAAGCCACCATTCTTATCTAAATCATTTCCAAATAAATAAACAAATAAATAAATGAAAAAGCAAAACCCTAATCATCTCATAACAATGGTTTAATCCTTTACACATAACCACATGATCAAGTATCATCAAACATGATACAAAAATGTGCACAAAAGCATATCACATATACAATGTGCATCAAGTGAGAAAAATCCGTATAAAGTGAACCAATACTAGTTAATGCAAAGTAATATATCAAATATATAATTATACATTAAATCATTAAATCAACATTTGATTCAATGATCCGGTCATGTCGCAAATAACCGACTAGTATTCAATGTATCGATTTATCGAATCAATGATTCGATAACTAGGTCATATCGAATATAACCAATCGAAACATTTATCGCGAGAATGAAATGCGGTATCACATACACGCATTATTCTCGCTCCCGCACATATCTCATATGCGCTCCTATTTCGTTTCGCTTGAGCCAGGAAACCTCTGTGTAGGACTCTAAAGACTCGTCAATACGCCGGTAGCAGATGATGATCATATCAAGCACCCACAAGCCACAAGCGGTCTGCTAAACGTAACGGCCATCCGGGTATTGAGCGATCAGAAGATCGACGAGCTAGCCCGCTCACACTCCTGTGAATCCAACCAGTAACACTTACCATACAGTCCGGTCTGTTCGTCTGATACGTCGCATATCAAGTCTAGGGGTGGTAAACGTCAGACCCCAATAACCGATAAGTTGTGCCGATGTGAGGCTCATAACGGGTCGAGAAACTACTGGTAACACTTACCAGCAAATCTCTGATCAGCCCTGGTCAGGGACTTCCCTGTTACGGCCAATCGATCACAGCGCAACATCAACCCCCAATACCGGGAGAGACGAAACCCCTCCTATCGCTTATAGCCTCCATGTGACTCGGGACTGTACCCAAAGACCACCGTTTTGCACGCCCTCATGGACGTGGTAAGGTGGAGATCAAAGCACAGTGGGAATCACACAAGACTCTATGACGATCTCGGGTCTACAGACTAACCTGTACAAGTGTCACCTGAGAACTGCCATCTGACGTGAGGTATAATACCATCTGGGAGTTCTCGGTGAGTCCGTCCAGTGTACCCAGTCTCCACTGAGCTCCCGTATACCATCTCTGATGTCGAACACCAATGGATATGGGATCATCCATCGCCGATCTCATGGGTCGAGAAGCATATACGCTAGTCTACTCTGGTATATCGATGCCCTGTCTCGATACACCCATGACTAGGGACCTTGAAGGATGTACTTATGGACTACCATGTCCCCACTAGTATGATCTGCATCATAGTCCAGGTAGTCAAGTACACATCCTAAGGGCTTTACCAACATGTAACTATAAGACAGTTTAAAGAGACAAGTGTACATGTTAAGATAAAGAGTAACCAGATAGCATATGATTGTTACGAAAAATCGTGTTTTTAGTTTAACCGCAATCAATAACGGTGTCGCACGTAGCTAGACCGAGATGAGTACGGGTCGTCCTCTGGGAAACGTGGAACCTTTTAATTTTACTTTAGATATGTTGAAAAGGAGAAAGAAATAAGAATGGTTGTAGGATGGTTTCTAGATCTACTTTAAACAAGAATGTAAATATAGATCTAGAATAGTTTAAAGATGTGATTAATTATAATAAGAAGGGCTTGTAGGGTTCGTTAGGATTTAGTAGTTATGAATGATTAATTAAAGTTACCCTTTTTATCCATTAATAGATTTAGAACTAGAACGACGGCGATGCGTGTAGATTAGGGTTTCTGGAGGGAAAAGGAATCCCACTCTTAACCCTTATCTCGACACAGAACTCCGTTCATATCTAGCCTTTACCAAAACAATCATTAATCTAATCTCTAATCACGGTCGGAACTAGTAAAGAATTGCTAGCGCGCCCGATTAGGATGTTAATGATTATTTTGATAAAGTTCCTAAACTTTATAGGACTTAAAAAGGGTTTAAATATTTTTCATCGTTCATTAGCCTACCCTAATCCTACGAACCCTAACAACCGGAGAATTACTCGCGCATGTTGGGAGAAGAATATGAAAAGAAAGAGATGGAAAACATAATGTAAAAGAAAACAAACAATTAAATAAAAACTACCTTTATTAATCAACTCCTTCAACTACACTTTTAATCCATAGAAAATGATTACAAAACTTGATTTGCTTCTCGATCTTTCCTAGGGAGGTAGTCGAACAGTCGATGATCAGCCTGGATGCGTGAGCGTCGGGAGCTTCGTGATCTCTTCGGCTTGATAGATTTTCCAAGAGGCCCTCGGTGCCTTTTTATAGTGCGAAGCCAGAATCTTTTTGTTGAGAAGTTGGTAAAATTCAGCATTTGAAAATCTCCCAAAATATTACATTCTCTCTCCTCTTCATTGCGGCGGTTCCCCGGCCCCAGGGTGGGTTTGGCCGCGGAAGCGCGCTCCATGGTGGGGATCTTTCTGTCGTTTCTCTTGGGCTCTCTGATGGTGACATTTGGCATCCCTAGGTACCTTCAGAATCTGAAAATATTTTCTCGGTTGCTTTCAGACTTAGTCTCCAAGTTTGCTCTTTAATTTGGAAAGTATTCTTCAACAAATTGATTTGTTTGTTAAATCCTTCATAACAACTTGGAAATAATCTGCACAACAACTCATATAAGATTTTAGTAGACTTTGTTCTACTAGGATTAGACCAATAATATTATTTGCATACATTTTCCTACCAAATGATAATTAAATATATTAACACATGGAAAATAATATTTTTACACATAAACCCTCATATGTTTAATATATTATAATAAGGTCCTTTTTTAATATAAAAATGGTAGGAAAAATGTACTACAAATGTGCAGTTTTATCGACTGAACAAATACCCCCAAACTTATCTTTGATCGTCCCGAGCAAACTAGTTTATTCACGAGGAGAAAAAGAAATAAGAAAACTAAGCACACTTTCGTAGGCAGACACGATTGCACTGAGCACGTGCAACAAGCCGTTAAACCTCTAGGTGTCCCTAGTAGGAGGAGTGTTGTCTCCTGAGGGTTTTCAGCGGATTACACCCACAAAATCCAATAACAAAAGAAAGATGGTGAAATTTACATATAAAGATAAGAACCATAAAAGAAATACTTTGAAAAGAAGAGTTTCCAACTATACCAGCTTTTCAGTTGTCATGAGCCCTATCTTAATAGTCATGAAAAAATGTTAGAAATCACATCATCCCTCAATAAAACATCGTCTTTATTCTTCATTCCTACCTTTCATCCAAACATTGATCATATAACCCCACGTGTGTGTAAATAACATCCCTACGCTCGGAGAATTCAATTCAAGCTATCATACTCTTGTCCATCTACCTTAGTACTTTTTAATTTGATGAATACTTAGATTTGCTCACAAATTTTCATGCGACCGTTAATACTTCTTGAGGTACTAACCGACCGATTACTCATGTGCTTGCTGATTTGGTGATAATATTTTCCTTGTCTTGCACCACCTAAGGCTTAGCAGTGACTCCCAGACCAGTTGGCCTTAGGGCACTAGGTGAAGAGGCACCCTCGCTATATTTTTTTTATTGCTGCCTTGGCGATAACAAAACCAGTGTTCATTTTTCTTTTCACCATTTATATTTTCTTCATCATTTTTTTTTTCACTTCCTTCATACTTTGGCTTTTAGACAAGAGCATTTCAAGGTATCCTCTACTATCCCGAGTTTCAAGACGTGTGTATGTGCATATTGTAGGGTATCAACATTCAAATGTTTGGCTTCCAGAATAGAAACTATTTTTCAGACTTTTTTCTATCCTCAGATTAGTGACTTCCTTCATTTTACTAACCCTTGGGACAACAGCTCATAACTACTTATTACTAGTTTGTATAAGAAAACTTCTAATTTTCTTGGTTTTCTTAAACTATTCCTATCTTTTGGATGTAATGTTTCACTTTCTACTCTTTTGTTATAAAAGAAAATTTTTGAAATTTTTGAAAATGTTGTGCTTATGCAAAATATGATGCAAATTGATGTGTAAATAAGCACAAACCTCCCCCAAACCTGTTTACAGCAGTGTCCTCACTGATGTCATCCATTAAGCTCAAAAACCTGTAGACTTAGGAGGAAATGGAGGCAAAAATATATGAAAGTGAAAATCCTCCCCCAAACTTATTTTAGGCTCACAATTTTATAAAAATCATTTTCTTTCAAGAGCCAAAATATACCACCGCTCCCCCAAACTTGAGTTAAACAATTTTAATCTTTTAAAAATCACATGAGGGGGTCAAGGTTATTGGTCAATGCCAAGCTTTGCAAAGACCGAAGGTCAACACCAACCATTCAAAAATTTTATCGATGAAGCACCAAGGTTGGTGGAAGAACATGTCACATATTGACGTGAAGAAGTGGGGAGGTGACAAGAGGTGTATGGGAAAAGGATTGTGTCTCAATTTGGAGAGACGACACAGTGATAATAATGATGGATTACTCGCATTGTCATGATTGTCCAAAAGAGGGGGTGAAGGTCCAATTTCTTCATCTTGGAGTTGATTCATCTTAACACCCGTGTCTTGTAAAAATGCGAGTTCATCAGCGAAAATTTCCTCAAAGCTTTCATCGATACCCCGAAAAATAATGTCATCAGAAAAAATAGGGTGATTGTCAGACTCAATATAAAGTTCCTCATTAGATGTTGACCCGGAAAACTCGGTGGAAGAGTTCGTGTCAAGCAACAACATATGAAAAGAGTCAGAATTATGAGGTTGATCAAGTTCGCTGCTGTCGACATCCATTAATTCGACAGAACACACATGAGCATAGGGTTCGGAGGGTTCACTTCCCAACTTGTAAATGTTAAGCTCAATTGACTTCTTTCCAAAGGATAGGGTCATAGAGCCGTTTCTACAATTGATTACTGCGTTGGAAGTGGCCAAAAAGGGTCGACCGAGTATCACCGGGATTTGATTGCGTGGGTTTGCTA
This sequence comes from Agapanthus africanus, assembly GCA_030015575.1. Classification (NCBI taxonomy): domain Eukaryota; kingdom Viridiplantae; phylum Streptophyta; class Magnoliopsida; order Asparagales; family Amaryllidaceae; genus Agapanthus; species Agapanthus africanus. Next base: position 407,743,796 of record CM057340.1, read on the forward strand.
CAGGTTGTGTATCTATAACGATAAAGTCTACAGGGAATATGAATTCCCCGACTTTGATTAACACATCCTCTAGCTCACCCCTAGGTTGGGTGATAGATCGATCGGCCATCTGAAGAGTGCAATGCGCAGGTTTTAACTCTCCGATCCCTAATTGCTCATAAACCGAATACGGAAGCAAGTTAACACTAGCACCTAGATCGAGTAGAGCACGATTGATATTTTTACCCCCAATAGAAATTGAAATTGTAGGACTTCCGGGGTCCTTTCGTTTCTTGGGTAGTTGTTGTGTAAAAGCAGTGCTCACATTACTCGCAAGGAAAACTTTTTTAGGTACTTGAACTTTTCTCTTCCTAGTGCACAAGTCCTTTAAGATTTTTGCATATGACGGAACTTGTTGAATAGCATCTAGGAGAGGAATATTTATGTTAACTTGCTTAAAAAATTCCACAATCTTCTCCATTTGTGGACTTGGTCTGTTGCCCCTCAACCTGTTTGGATAAGGTGCTTGATTAATAAGTTTTGGGTCCAATGTTTGTGGAGAAGATTGTGGGGATGGATTCGATCCCAAAACTGGAGTGGGAATCGACTTAGATAGATTTGGCGAAATGGGCGAAGGGTTCGAGCCTTGCGGAAAACGGAGAATAGGCTCGGATGAAGGTGGGAGACTAGACGAGTTAGGGGAAGAAGAAGAAGGGGTATCAAATGTGTCACTATCATCAACTTGCTCACCCACTTGGTTGTTCAGCACTCTCCCCGATCTCAACGTAGTGACGGCATTCACATTATGACTTTGTGAATGGCCAGGATTTGGTAGGGGTTGAGATGGGAGTTTCCCTTTCTCTCTCGCACTCATTGCGGCATTTAACTGTGCGATTTGGTTTTCTATTGATTTAATACTCTCACCATGGGAGGAGGAGTTTTTCGTTAGGGCATCAATAGAAGACCTCATATCAGCCGAATTTTGCATGGATTGTTTCATGAACATATCCAAAGTTTGTGCAAGTGAGTTGTCAATACCGGCCACCTGTGGTGTAGAAATGTTGGCCGGATTTTGGAAATTTTGTGACTGAAAGGGGGGCTGATTCTGTGGTTGTGGTTGCTGTGGAGGAGGACTTTGATAATTACTTTGTTGGTTTTGATTCCAAGCAAAGTTAGGATGATTCCTCCATCCTTGATTATATGTGGAAGAATAAGGATCGTTTCTAGGTCGCTGCTGAAAGCCAGCATTAGCTTGAAACGATGCGTTCATAGGACATTCTTCCGTTAAGTGTGAAGGATCCGAACAGCAACCACAGACAGTCTTAGGGAGCGTAACCTGATTTAGGGAGACTGATGAGAATCTGCTCTCAATAGCATCGAGTTTCTTCTGCATCGCTGCCATTTCGGCTTTCACTGCGATGGAAACATCGAGCTGGTGTATACCTCCCTTAGTTGAAGGTGGTCTTACGCTTTCCCACTGCAAAGTGCTTTCTGCAAGATCTTCCAGATATTTCCAAGCTTCGCCATCATCTTTAGACATGAAATTGCATTGACACATTGTTTCAAGCATCTGCTTTGTCGCTGGATTAATGCCCTCATATATAATCCGACATAAATCCCATCTTTGTATCCCGTGATGGGGGCATTGGACAAGCAGATCTTTGAAACGTTCAAAGCACTTCCAAAATGGTTCATTGGGAAGCTGGGTGAACTGGTTAATCTCGCTCCTAACATGTGCAGTCTTATGATTTGGGTAAAACTTCTTAAGAAATGCTACGACGAATTCATCCCAATTAGCGATAGAGTGTGCGGCAGTATTATAAAGCCATTTTTCTGCCAAGTCGCATAGTGTGAATGGGAGAAGACGTAAGCGCATAGCATCTAAGGTCAATTGTGAAGTACCCATCATTGCGCATACGTTTTCGAATTTGGTGATGAAAACGTACGCGTCTTCCGACTCAAGCCCGTGAAATTTGGGCAGCAGATTGATGTAGTGGGGTTTAATTTCGAAATTATCCCCGTTAGGTGGTGGAAGAGATAGACAAGTAGGAAGGGGACCACGGATAGGATAGCATCTTTCTTAGAGAGAGATGCGCGGTGGATTTTGCGCACCTGCGGGTGGTGGCAGCGTGGTGTTATAATTAGATGGAGTGTCGTCCATCACGATGTGGTGTGTGGTGGGGGAAAAGAAGATGAAGAAGTACCGACTTCGGTGTCGATAGCAGGAACGCGGACAAGACGGGCACTAGGATCCCGTGTCCAGCCGAGCATGCACTAAGCGGGTTTAGTGCAAGTGGCAGCGTGTGTGTGATTTAAAAATTGGCTTGTTTTGAAAAAGTGGGACTCAAGACAAATCACCCTATGATGCACAAGCACCCTAGAACTAAGGTCGCCTAGGTCTGCTAGACAGCTCCTATCTAAGGCTAGAAATAGGACCTCAAACCGCCTCTTCACGGACAAGTACGGCCAGGTAAGTGGGAAGGAACCACCACTACAGTGGGCCTAATTAAAAACCACTAGCCTAGACACCGCAATGTCAGTTAGGATAAACGGCCGATGCCTATACTAGTCTTTTTCCTATTGAGCTCGACAGTCCTTAGAGTCTGGTCTAGATATTTTTTAAATTAATGAAGGGTTGATCTGTATGCTCGGTTTGTGATTTGTGGGGCTTAGGAAGGGTGATGAAATCCCCACCTAATCTTGATTTGGTCTTTGCCCCTTAGAGTCCGTATTAAATATGCAAAACAAAACCAATAACAAAACTTTTGCAAAAAGATTTTTGAGCGGCGCAATTTTGCAAAGAATCCTGCAGAAAATAGATTTTATTGGATTTGAGGGGAGAGAGAAAGAGTTGAGAATCTTACCAGAGGAGTTTGAGCCCTTGATCCCCTTGTCAGGCCGCGTTTCAGCCGCAGATGCTCCTTTGTGCCGCGGTTCCGCCGCAAGGTGGATGGTTCAGTTGCTGAAAATTTTTCTGCGTCCCTCTGTGCTCCTCTGGATCTCTAAAAATGTCTCTGTTTCCTGTTTCCCTTAATTCTGTAACTCCAGATCTCCTTGCAAAAATCCACGCACAAATCGTTAAATATGCAATTTGCAGTTTTGTGTTAATAATGATATGGCTCGTCTAAGAATTCAACACAAATAGTAAAAAAAAAATTACGCACGTATCCCCGGCAACGGCGCCATTTGATTGTTACGAAAAATCGTGTTTTTAGTTTAACCGCAATCAATAACGGTGTCGCACGTAGCTAGACCGAGATGAGTACGGGTCGTCCTCTTGGAAACGTGGAACCTTTTAATTTTACTTTAGATGTGTTGAAAAGGAGAAAGAAATAAGAATGGTTGTAGGATGGTTTCTAGATCTACTTTAAACAAGAATGTAAATATAGATCTAGAATAGTTTAAAGATGTGATTAATTATAATAAGAAGGGCTTGTAGGGTTCGTTAGGATTTAGTAGTTATGAATGATTAATTAAAGTTACCCTTTTTATCCATTAATAAATTTAGAACTAGAACGACGGCGATGCGTGTAGATTAGGGTTTCTGGAGGGAAAAGGAATCCCACTCTTAACCCTTATCTCGACACAGAACTCCGTTCATATCTAGCCTTTACCAAAACAATCATTAATCTAATCTCTAATCGCGGTCGGAAATAGTAAAGAATTGCTAGCGCGCCCGATTAGGATGTTAATGATTATTTTGATAAAGTTCCTAAACTTTATAGGACTTAAAAAGGGTTTAAATATTTTTCATCGTTCATTAGCCTACCCTAATCCTACGAACCCTAACAAGCGGAGAATTACTCGCGCATGTTGGGAGAAGAATATGAAAAGAAAGAGATGGAAAACATAATGTAAAAGAAAACAAACAATTAAATAAAAACTACCTTTATTAATCAACTCCTTCAACTACACTTTTAATCCATAGAAAATGATTACAAAACTTGATTTGCTTCTCGATCTTTCCTAGGGAGGTAGTCGAACAGTCGATGATCAGCCTGGATGCGTGAGCGTCGGGAGCTTCGTGATCTCTTCGGCTTGATAGATTTTCCAAGAGGCCCTCGGTGCCTTTTTATAGTGCGAAGCCAGAATCTTTTTGTTGAGAAGTTGGTAAAATTCAGCATTTGAAAATCTCCCAAAATATTACATTCTCTCTCCTCTTCATTGCGGCGGTTCCGCGGCCCCAGGGTGGGTTTGGCCGCGGAAGCGAGCTCCATGGTGGGGATCTCTCTGTCGTTTCTCTTGGGCTCTCTGATGGTGACATTTGGCATCCCTAGGTACCTTCAGAATCTGAAAATATTTTCTCGGTTGCTTCCAGACTTAGTCTCCAAGTTTGCTCTTTAATTTGGAAAGTATTCTTCAACAAATTGATTTGTTTGTTAAATCCTTCATAACAACTTGGAAATAATCTGCACAACAACTCATATAAGATTTTAGTAGACTTTGTTCTACTAGGATTAGACCAATAATATTATTTGCATACATTTTCCTACCAAATGATAATTAAATATATTAACACATGGAAAATAATGTTTTTACACATAAACCCTCATATGTTTAATATATTATAATAAGGTCCTTTTTTAATATAAAAATGGTAGGAAAAATGTACTACAAATGTGCAGTTTTATCGACTGAACAGCATACTATCATATCGAGCAAGAAAGTCAGCTCTATATATGTCCAAGCATCCAATATAATATACATCATCTGTACAATACTGGCCTCTAGGGCATACATACAACTAACAATCTCCCACTTGCACTAGGGCCAGCTGTTGTAGTATCGCATACCGAGCATCCCGAAGAGTCTCTCAAACTGTATCTGGGGAATGGCCTTCGTGAGTGGATCCGCCGTGTTGTTCTTCGTGTCAACCCTCCTGACCTCGATCTCCCGGCGATCAACTATCTCCCGGATCAGGTGATACCGCCTCAGAATATGCCTGGATCGCTGATGGGACCTGGGTTCCTTGGCCAAAGCCACCGCTCCATTGTTATCGCAATACAACGGTATTGGATGCTCAATGGATGGAACCACTCCAAGTTCAGTAATGAACTTCTTGATCCAGACAGCCTCTTTGGCAGCATCGTTGGCAGAGATGTATTCAGCCTCCATCGTCGAGTCTGCCACGGTTTCCTGCTTGGAACTCTTCCAGCTAACCGCCCCTCCGTAAAGGGTAAAGACAAAGCCCGACTGCGACTTAGAGTCGTCCTTATCACTGTGGAAGCTCGAATCGGTAAAGGACTCCACTTGGAGCTCTCCGTTACCATACACCAAGAACATATCTCTAGTCCTTCGTAAGTACTTGAGAATGCTCTTCACAGCTGTCCAGTGATTCTCTCCAGGATCAGCTTGATACCTGCTCACTACACTTAGTGAGTATGCAACATCGGGTCTGGTACATAGCATCGCATACATGATAGAGCCTACAGCAGAAGCATAGGGTATCCCTTGCATGCGAGCTCTCTCCAAATCAGTCTTGGGAGACATCTCTTTGGAGAAAGTGACTCCAGAGATCGTGGGCAAGTTCCTACATTTGGATTCTTCCATACTAAACCTCTTTAGTATGGTGTCAATGTACCTGGATTGGGACAATCCCAATATCCGTTTGGATCTATCTCTATAGATCCTGATTCCCAATATGCAGGAGGCATCACCAAGATCTTTCATTGAGAATCTCTGTGATAAGAAGAGCTTGACCGCTTGCAGCATAGGAATATCATTTCCTATCAAGAGTATGTTGTCCACGTACAATACGAGGAAGACAACCTTACTCTCTGCTACCTTCTTGTAGATACAAGGTTCATCTGGGTTTTTGACGAAATCAAACTCTTTGATAACGACGTCAAAGCAGATGTTCCAACTCCGCGATGCTTGCTTTAATCCATAAATGGATTTAAGCAGCTTGCACACCTTCCTGCTGCTCCCACTGTCTACGAAGCCCTCTGGCTGAGTCATGTACACGCACTCTTCTAAATCACCGTTTAGAAAGGCGGTCTTAACATCCATTTGCCAGATTTCGTAATCATGATATGCAGCGATGGCAAGCATGATCCGGATGGATTTAAGCATAGCCACTGGAGAAAAGGTTTCGTCATAGTCCACACCTGGTCTTTGGCGAAAACCTTTTGCAACAAGTCTAGCTTTGAAAGTCTCCACTTTCCCATCTACACCAAGTTTCTTCTTGAAGATCTACTTGCTCCCGATGGGTTTTACCCCTTCAGGAGCAACTTTCAAAGTCCATACTTTGTTGGTGTACATGGATTCCATCTCGGACCGCATAGCATCCAGCCATTTTACTGAGTCCCTACTCGTGATGGCCTGCTCGAAGCTAGTTGGGTCATCATCCTCCATGATGCAATCCTCCCTTCCACCGTCAATGAGAAAACCGTAGTATCTCTCAGGTGGACGAGAAACCCTACTAGATCGGCGGAGAGGCTGGGGTTCGTCGAGTTCTACTGAATCCTCTGGTTCTACCAAGTCTTCTGTTGCAGTTTGTGTTGCTGGAACCTCTTCCAGTTCTACCTCAATGCCACTAATCTGTTTCATAAGAAAACCTTTTTCTATGAAAGTGGCATGTCGAGAAACAAACACCTTTTGTTCCTCGGGGTGGTAGAAGATATACCCTTGTGAATTTTTGGGATATCCTACAAACTTACATAAGACAGATCTTGCCTCGAGTTTGTCCGGATTTTGTCTTTTGACATAGGCTGGACAACCCCATATCTTAACATACTTAAGAGATGGTCTCTTCCCTTTCCATATCTCATATGGAGTGGTAGGCACTGATTTGGTAGGAACCATATTCAATATGTGTATGGCTGTCTCAAGCGCATACCCCCAGAAGGAAATAGGTAACTCAGCTGTACTCGTCATTGAACGCACCATATCTAATAGGGTGCGATTCCTTCGTTCCGATACACCGTTGTGCTGTGGTGTATAAGGTGGAGTAAGCTGAGAGAGAATCCCATTCTCTTTTAGATAATCTTGGAACTCATTGCTCAAGTATTCTCCTCCTTGATCAGATCGAAGGATCTTAATACTTTTGCCCGTTTGGTTCTCTACTTCGTGCTTATATTCTCTGAATTTCTCAAAAGCTTCAGACTTGTGTTTCAAAAGGAACACATGCCCGTATCTAGAGAGATCGTCAGTGAATGTAATGAAGTAGGAAGAACCGTTCCTGGCATGGGTAGACATGGGACCACATACATTACTATGTACTAGTCCTAAGAGTTCAGTAACTCTTTCTCCGTGTCCACTAAACGGAGCTTTGGTCATTTTTCCTTTGAGACATGAATGGCAAGTATCATAAGATGATAATTCGAACGGATTCAAATAACCATCCTTGTGTAACTTAGCCAGTCGTGTCGCATTGATATGACCAAGTCTACAATGCACAAGAAGGATTCGTTCATTTCTGAACTTTTCCTCTTGTGTGTGTTTTGTATATTGAGGACTGTATTTTGATTTAGAATGAATATGCCATTATGTAGCGAGCCTGATGCAATCAACTTTTGATCCAGGAATATGTTCATAACATTATCCTTTACTATAAAATTATATCCTTCTTTACTCAATAAAAAAACTGATATAATGTTGCATATCATGTTTGGTATATAATAGCACTCATTCAGAATTATTGTATCACCACTTGGTAATACTAGGTGATATTCGCCAACTGCTTTGGCTGCAACATTTGCACCGTTCCCTACTTGAACGGAATGATCACCTTTTCCCAGTTCTCTACCTTTTCACAGCCCATGTAACATCTTACATATGTGGGATCCTGATCCGGTATCTAATACCCAGGACGTAGGGTGAACTGAGAAACAGTTCTCAATTACAAACACACCCGAAGATGATGCATCAACATGCATGTTCTCCTTTTGGGCGGTGTGAGAATCCAGATATTCTCCTGTTTCCGGTTCATTCTTATAACTCTTATAAGATAGAACCGGTTCAACGTTCCCCTGCACAGTATAACATGCGGGTTCGGTCAATACATCCATATTATTATCTTGGTTAAGGCATGAAATGGTCGCTACCTGGAGAGAGAGAGAAGAAAACACTTTAGCGTAAGCTCTTGCAAGATCAGATTGGTTATTATCTTATCTAATCAGGATGGCTCCCACTGCTTTTTATCAAATCTTCCTTCAAACCCTAAAAGGAAAGACTAACCGGGATTAATTACACACTACAAGTTCGCCAATCTTTCAGCCAGGCCAGTGTCGGTACTTTGAGGGAGGTCCCCCGTGCTTTCGCACGAACCTAATTAATGTAAACCTCGTTTTCCCAGAGGCGTAACCTCGTTAATACCTTTCTAGACACCTACTTAATCGGCTAATTGTAATGTGTAAAACTCTCCCAGGAGTAACTCTTATTCGCAGTGGGTATCGGGATCCAACTATCTTATAGAAGGTATGCAATCTCATTGCAAATTTCAACACTTGAAATTCCCGATAATATTTTACCCCTAGTGTTCTATGACCTTGACGAATACCAAACAACCCATAGTCCACTAGTCGAGTTCAACCCGTACATTTCTTGATTGAATTAAACCCACCCGCACGACCCTTGACGAATGCCAAACAACGTCGTACGAATACCCTAATCCAATCTGCATCATATGCATAAGCAGATAAATACTAGTTAGCTACCGTACACTACGCCTTGACGAATGCCAAACTATCGTAGCACGAATACTAAGTAGTACTTATCTGAAATGACGGAGGGCTACGCAGGTTTTCATAAAACCATGAGCGTAATGAACTTGATATCGTTGTAGAATCAAATGAAGTTTTGAAATGGAGTGATTTTGAGGCTTTTCTAGTTTTGCTAAAGGGGTCACTCCCGGTGAAGGGATCGTCGGCCCTTTCCTCGTCGAATGAGGTGCAGGATATATCATATATATCACTGTGCAAAGCAAAACTCATAAACAATCAAAAGCAAACCGAGTATGTAGCATCTGCCAGTTATTGCTAAAGGAGTCACTCCCGGTGAAGGGATCTCGTTCCTTTCCTCATCGAATAAGGTGCAGGGTATATCATATATACCGCTATGCAAAGCAAGAACTGTAGCTACCTGTTTTGTTTAAAATTTGATTCTACAACATCTTAGGTTTCTTTTCTTTCATTAATCACATTAATGAAGTCCCATCATTTAAATACCTAAACATCACAGATAAATACGACGTACACTTATGCCATCCGCATTCGCCTCGATGTCCCCTCGTGCACCGTTAGGTTAGGTAACTAACTACAGAGCAGGGCAGGGCTAGTGCGGGTGCAAAACATAAGTAACGTCTATATAATATATCGTATATACTATATACTGTATCCATCACAGAACATCACATGATCACATCACAGATATCGCAGCAGAAGAAACATATGAAACATTGGATATACTAGGACGTCCGTATTTTCAATACGAGCCAGTATAAAACATGGATTCCACGGTCGTGATGAATAACCAATCCCACACCCCTAGACCCCTACGAGAGCGGCAAGCAACCCTGCCAATTCTAGGGTTAGGAGACCCGGACTCGACTCCTCGAGTTAGTCTCCCACTGGACCCCAGAACCCGGTTACCTGTGCTCCCCTCCTTGGGTCTATCCTAGTGCAGAAAAGTAAATAATATACAAAAGGTGACAACTTCCGCTACCTGGAAGTGCCCCAAATAAAAGAATATTACATACAAGTTTTTACATGAATGAAAATGAAAAACACTCATCTCACATAAAAACCCCCGGCTATTCAAACACGACAATCCAATATAACATATCCAGCAACACATAACATCACATGTCATCAACGTAAGAAAGTATGCATACCCTAATTGTCGTTGACATATAGCAACGAAACCGGCGATATGAACATACTACACTTACGGTCACAGAAAAGAAAGTGTAAAACTACAACAGTTGGAATCCGCAACCTCTTTAGACATCGCATGCCTAAACAAATGAAATACTTAGACATCACATGCCTAACAGATATAAATCCCGCATTTTAGTCTCATTATCGAAAACTCTTTTCAATATCATGTGGGACTAAACTGCTAGATTTACAACATTCATTCAGTTATCTCATAACTGTTTGTGAATTCCAATTATTGTATCACATTCCAGATAAACAGAAAATGTTAAACTTTCCGATCGAACAGTCGAATACCCAAGTTTTCCCGATACAGCTCAACACATGAAATAAGTCTAACAACATTCAGTTCGTGCCTCAGTACCAACGGTCCAGCCGTAGAAGGGTCAAGCCAACGCCTCACATGTGGCACGCCGTACTGCCCCAAACCCGAAGGTTCAAAGGGCAGTTCAAGACGGTCACATAATCGAGTTAAGGTTTTTTGTCTTCTAGAGGGTCCATCGCGTTACTTGCACTACTTAGAACGTCGTTAAACTACGGAAAAATCCAACACTTGGAAATTTCCCGACAGGGGAAAAATTGGGTATTTATATCCGGTCGAACTTTTTAACATATTCTAAAAAATTATCCAGAAATACACAAAGACGAAATTTGATACCCCGATCGAAACACCGAATCCCCAAAGCAACCCCAGAAAATTCAACTCTTGAATAAATATTAAAAATTCCCATAAAACTCAGCACCAGAAAAGAAGAATTACTGTGCGAACAATATTGCGCAATGTGAATAGTAGGCGGCGGAACCGCGGCAGAAGCCATGCTTCTGCCGCGTTTCCGCGGCTGTTTAGATGAATCATGAGCTCGTGTTTCACCATAATTCTTATATCTTCCTGCTGAATTTTTTAGGCATTTTTAATCTGGAAAAATCCCAGATTTTGGAAAAAGTCCAGAGAGCATGTTTGGTTTAGGGTTTCGGGTTCGTTCGGGCTTCAAATTGCGTCTAGACTTCGCCTAAGGCTCTAGCTAGGCTCTGATACCACTGTAGGGTTCCTAGGCACTCTAATGAAGTCTCACAAGGCATCAACCATGCCAATTTCAAATTTTATGGGTGCCGAGAAACCCTAATACGGATCGTCGGCTAGATTTCTAGGCGAAACTATAAACTAGTTAACACTTTAACTAAAAGTTAGATGCTACAACCTTTATAGATCCGGTTTTCCACTTCCTTAGCTCCACATGGGTGTCCTCTCGCTGTCCATCATGAATCCCGAACTCAATCGTCGGCTTCATCGGAGAAACGAGCGAGCTTGGTCGTCGGCTTCGTGTCAAAGACGATCTACGTCGAGGCATCACAAGTTCAAGCTCCGACTTCACAAAGTTGTGAAACTTGTGAAGAAAACACCCAAAACAACTTGGCAAGAGGTAGAGGGTGAAGAAATAGGAGGTGGGTTCACTTTAGAATTGGATTTCACTCACTTTTGCTCAAGTTGCCATTGATGGCATCTAGTTTTCTCTCTTGAAGAAGAAGGAGAAGATGAAGCTAGAATATGATAAGTGTTATTTAAAATGAAAAGAAAAATTCATACTTATCATAATCTAACTAGGGTTAAGTGTATAGAATAAACCATGGTCACTTGAGAGGGTTAGGGTTAAGCATGATGACAAGAATGGTTGCATAAGTCAAAGCTTCATGAAGCTTCAACTAGAAACAAAAGAAGCCACCATTCTTATCTAAATCATTTCCAAATAAATAAACAAATAAATAAATGAAAAATCAAAACCCTAATCATCTCATAACCATGGTTTAATCCTTTACACTTAACCACATGATCAAGTATCATCAAACATGATACAAAAATGTGCACAAAAGCATATCACATATACAATGTGCATCAAGTGAGAAAAATCCGTATAAAGTGAACCAATACTAGTTAATGCAAAGTAATATATCAAATATATAATTATACATTAAATCATTAAATCAACATTTGATTTAATGATCCGGTCATGTCGTACATAACCGACTAGTATTCAATGTATCGATTTATCGAATCAATGATTCGATAACTAGGTCATATCGAATATAACCAATCGAAACATTTATCGCCAGAATGAAATGCGGTATCACATACACGCATTATTCTCGCTCCCGCACATATCTCATATGCGCTCCTATTTCGTTTCGCTTGAGCCAGGAAACCTCTGTGTCGGACTCTAAAGACTCGTCAATACGCCGGTAGCAGATGATGATCATATCAAGCACCCACAAGCCGCAAGCGGTCTGCTAAACGTAACGGCCATCCGGGTATTGAGCGATCAGAAGATCGACGAGCTATCCCGCTCACATTCCTATGAATCCAACCAGTAACACTTACCATACAGTCCGGTCTGTTCGTCTGATACGTCGCATATCAAGTCTAGGGGTGGTAAACGTCAGACCCCAATAACCGATAAGTCGTGCCGATGTGAGGCTCATAACGGGTCGAGAAACTACTGGTAACACTTACCAGCAAATCTCTGATCATGTAGCGTCTTGAAAAGTCGTTTTGGTGTTTTCCTGAAATTCGGTGAAAATTCGGTATTTTTCCGAAAACCGTCTTTCTTGTTATTTCGCAGTTTAGGGCTAATTATACCTTAAAAGGATAGGTAATTTCTTGTTTTTAGTAGCTAATGAGTTATTTATGAAATTTTGGTCATTTAAAATTTTTCCCTATTTTTCAATTTTTTAATATTATTTTAAGCCGGTAAGAAAATACATTAAATAAGCGATAAATACAAATTTTTCCGGGCTAATTTTAATCTCTAAAATTATGATAATTATAATCTAGTGATAACATGAATTTTTAGTAATTTATTTTGATTTTTAACAAATTTTTATGATTTGAAACGAATTTATTGAATTTTGAGCTAAAACTTGCAATTTTTGAGTTGTAGGGGGCCTTTTTGCATAAAATTTCTTTTGTAAAACCCCTCTCTCTTTTTCCTCAGCCCTAGGACAGCCCCACCTTGTGTGAGACCAGAAATTTCTGGCCTCTCTCTTCTTGGTTTCTTTCTTGAGTTAATTTGATAGTTTATGGTATTATTTTAATTAAAATGGATAATGTATGATACATTGACTTTTGTGGACTTGACCATGACTTTCCCCACTTGCCCACACCCTCCCCCATACCTCATTCTGGCCGAAATTCCTGCACACCCTCTTCTTCCTCTCTTTTCTTTTCATTTTTCTTCAATTTCTTCAAGAAATACATCAAAATCCATGATTTAATTCAAAAATCCAAACAAAATCCTTATGCTATCATTATCCTTAGCCATTCTTGCTTGAATCTTGGAGCTAGGAAGCCATTCCTTGGAGCAAATTCTCTTGCTTGATCCATTGATCAAGAGGTATAATTCTCATCAAGTTGCTTTCTTTTGCTAAAAAATTCCTTTAATTGTATGGTTAGTGTTAAAAGTTAGCTTATTTCTAATCTAGTTTAAAAGAGTAGTTTGTTTAAATTAGGGTTTTGAAGCCATGATAATTAATTAAGTTGTTTATTAGTTAATCTAGTTGTTAGTGAACTAATCTATATGGTTACCTTGTTATGTAGTCTTTAATTATGCTAATTTAGGTAATTTTAGAAGTTGATTTTAGTTGTAAATTGTTGTTTTAAATTTTCAAGAGAAGGTTTTTGTATTGAAATGGTATTTGAAACATGATTAGTGAGTTGATTAAGTTTTAGAAACCATTATTTAATTGATTTAAACCTAATTTTCTATCTAGTGTTTTGTTAACCTTAATCTAAGAGGTGAACTTGCTAATTGGGGTTGAAATTAGTGTTAATTAAGTTTTTCAAGTATGGTTTTTGATTTGCAATTGCTATTTATAAAAATCAAGAAAGGGTTTGGTTGTGGAATATAGGTTTTGGAGCATGGTTAATGTGTTGTAATTAGTGGGTGTGGATTGCTTGTAGTGTGCTTGGGTGAGTATGCTTTATTGTAGTCGTTTTGTCGCAAATCGGCGATTTTTGCACCGATTTTTGGAATGTATATGCTTACTAGATTTTTATATAAATTATGTGATGGACTATTTTTGATATCTTGATGATTGTAATGGCTTGTCCTACGACTTTTAGGATGCGTGAGTGCGGTTTTTGGGTAGTCGGGTTTTAGTTTTGCCGGGTGACCCAAATCGGCGTTTTTGGCAGTTTTTGCGATTTTCGCGTGTGTCCGCGCACTTTGTGCACGTTGTACCTAGCTAGCGAACTTTAGTAGTTTCGTTGGGGGTTTTGCGTCGTTCTTGATATGTAACCTTATATTTGGTACTGATGTAAATTCCAGGTTCGGTCGCGGAAACGTCAGACGCGGCGCGAAAGGGAAAAGCGGTGATCGGACACAACTAGCCAGGGATCCCGGTGAGTAGATTTAACATCTACGGGGGACGATCGTTTGGATGGCGCAAGTCGCCCGATAGATTTAGTAAACTGAAAATAAAATAGTAAACTGGATAACCACTTGTGACATTAGAATAATAATACTGGCATGATAATTGCTGCAATTAGATCAATATGTTATACCCATATACGCAAACTTAATTGTAGGACACATGCACCATTACCAGGTTTTTATATGCAGCACGAGCACTATTCATGTTTACACACACAACCTGGTAATTGCCATGCCACCACACTAGATAACATTTAAATTTAAACCTTTTACTAATTGATACTTAAACTGGTGCTATTGCCTTTAATTCCTTAAAATGAAACCGTAGAATTGCTATTCATGTGCATGTACTTCATCATATTAATTGTTCATGCTTAATCCATTAATCACACATCGCAACTTGATTATTGATATCATATGCATTCATTATCACTGATATATGCACTTATGAGGATTTCTTGAGATTTTATGATATTGCTGGATTTCGGGGGAAAGCCGCAAAATTTCCAAACTTATGATATTTTTAAAACATGTAAATTGCGGTTTTCCAGTGATGTAAGTGTCGTCCACCATGAGTTTGCTGTGGCTTTGGAAATCCGTGTCGAGGAGTGGAGGAACCGGCACGGGTACATGGTGGGCCCGGTAAGGTACCCCGGGGCAAGAGGAATGTGGTGATGACGTTGAGCCTGGCAGGGGACGGATTACCTACCGGTGACTGTTTGGGACGGCGGATATCCAGAGGATACCGACCGTGGCCGCTAGATGATGAGATATTGATATTTGAGATGGGTCAGCCGGACGGCTGAGGCCAGCGATACATTTATGAGATTTGAGACAGCTTTTGGGGTGTCGTTGCTGGACACCGGTTTTCGTCGATTCATTGACATTTGCTGGCATTCTAAAAGAGTTTCAAAAACAACATCTGATTAAATATTTTTATATATAAACCTATTGAGACCTCAGATATTCATGTTGCATACATATTCGTACACTGATGTTGTATACACACCTGCTAGTATATCCATATTGCATACATACTCGCCATTATGTCCTGCCTTACCTGTATATAGATGCTAGGATGCTTGTGTGCATGCATTCGATAGCCTGTGTAAATGTTATTTATTACTCACGAGTTGGCAACTCACCCCCGTTGTGCCATAGCCTGTTGCAGGTCCGCTCCGTCAGTTCAGTAGCGGCGGGTGCGCTTGCTTCTTTTGCCTCTTTTGCCTGGACTCGAGATTTGCTCATAGGTGGGTTATGTTATTTTTTGTACCACCTTGTATATTCTTGTATCTAGTGTACTCCATCTACTGTTTCTACCAGATTATTGTATATTGACCTAGAGATGAGACTGTGAGGTTTGTGGATTTTATGCTGTATTTTGGGGGTCGAGCTCACTTGAGCCGACATGCTACTTTTTCATGCTTCCTTATGCTTTATTATGATTATTATGCTTGTCGTCATTTACATTGCGTGGGATTTGTGACCGCCTTATGGCGAAGAGCTAGCTCCCGCTTGGGGATGCCCTTTTTTGTTGGATTCATGTATATATTTTGTTGTACCCATTTTTGGGGGTCAGTATTTACAAAGGAGACTCTGCCGAAATTTTCGGGAAAAATTGGTATTGTTTTTAAAAAGGGTTTTACATGACTTATTTGATAACTCGCTTTCAATTGATTGGGTTTTCTTCACTCTTTTGCTTAATTGGTTTTGTTTTCTGGGCTTTGGCTTACTTATTTTACGGACGTCTTTAGACGTTTCGTAAACTTAAGTGCCAGTCACGTTCCGTACCCTGCGGGTCGTGACAGCCCTGGCCAGGGACTTCTCTGTTACGGCCAATCGACCACAGCGCAACATCAACCCCCAATACCGGGAGAGACGAAACCCCTCCTATCGCTCATTGCCTCCATGTGACTCGGGACTGTACCCAAAGACCACCGTTTTGCACGCCCTCATGGACGTGGTAAGGTGGAGATCAAAGCACAGTGGGAATCACACAAGACTCTATGACGATCTCGGGTCTACAGACTAACCTGTACAAGTGTCACCTGAGAACTGCCATCTGACGTGAGGTATAATACCATCTAGGAGTTCTCGGCGAGTCCGTCCATTGTACCCAGTCTCCACTGAGCACCCGTATACCATCTCTGATGTCGAACACTAATGGATATGGGATCATCCATCGCCCATCTCATGGGTCGAGAAGCATATACGCTAGTCTACTCTGGTATATCGATGCCCTGTCTCGATACACCCATGACTAGGGACCTTGAAGGATGTACTTATGGACTACCATGTCCCCACTAGTATGATCTGCATCATAGTCCAGGTAGTCAAGTACACATCCTATGGGCTTTACCAACATGTAACTATAAGACAGTTTAAAGAGACAAGTGTACATGTTAAGATAAAGAGTAACCAGATAGCATACTATCATATCGAGCAAGAAAGTCATCTCTATATATGTCCAAGCATCCAATATAATATACATCATCAGTACAATACTGGCCTCTAGGGCATACATACAACTAACACGTTGTATTTTCGTTTCTTCTGTGATGCTTAGGAAGCATGAATGATGGGACTTCATTAATGAGATTAATGAATGAAAAGAAATCTAAAAGATGTTGCAGAATCAAATTTTCAAAAATGGAAGCTTTAGTTTTTTCTTAGCATAGCAGTATTCCTTATAGAATATCTAGCACCTTATTTGATTAGGAAAGAACCGAGATCTCTTCACCGGGAGTGACCTCTTTAGCGAAACTAGCAGATGCTACAACACTTGGTTTGTCTTTTGATTGCTTTTATAGGTTTTGCTTTGCATAGCGGTATTTATGAAATATCCTGCACCTTATTCAATAAAGAAAAAGCCGAGATCCCTTCACCGGGAGTGCCCTCTTTAGCAAAACTAGTAAAAGCCTCAAAAACACTACTTTTAAAGATCACTCAATTCTACAAAATTTTCATGTTCATTACGCAATAGATTTTCTGAAAAACCTGTCGTAGCCCTCCGTCATTTCAGATAAGTAATATTTAGTATTCGTGGTACGTTTGTTGGCTTTCGTCAAGGCGTAGTGTGCGCTAGCTACTTACTGCATATCTGCTGTATATGATGCGATTGGATTAGGGTAGTCGTACGTCTTTGTTGGCTTTCGTCAAGGGTCATGCGGGTGGGTTTAATTCAGTCAAGAAATGAACGGGTTGAACTTGACCAGCGGACTATGGTTTGTTGGCCTTCGTCAAGGTCATAACACGTTAGGGGAAAAATATTATCGGGAATTTCAAGTGTTGAAATTTTCAATGAGATTGCATACCTTCTATTAGATAGTTGGATCCCGATACCCACTGCGAGTAAGAGTTACTCCAGGAAGAGTTTGACACAAGATAATTAGCCGATCAAGTAGGTGTCTAGAAAGGTGTTTACGGGGTTATGCCTCTGGGAAAATGAGTTTTATTTTAATTTGGTCCGTGCGAAAGCACGGGGAACCTCCCTCAAAGTACCAACACTGGCCTGGCTGAATGATTGGCGAAATTGTAGAGTGTAATTAATCCCGGCTAGTTTTTCCTTTTACGGTTTGAAGGAAGATTTGATAAAAACAGTGGGAGCCATCCTGATTAGATAAAATAATAACCAATCTGATCTTGCAAGAGAATACGCTAAAGTGTTTTCTTCTCTCTCTCTCCAGGTAGCGACCATGTCAGGGCATAATCAAGATAATAATATGGATGTATTGACCGAACCCGCTTGTTATACTGAGCTGGGGAACGTTGGTTCCGTTCTTTCTTATAAATGTTATAAGACTGAACAGGGAATAGGTAAATATCCGTATTCCCACGCCGCCCAGACGAAGAATAAGCATGTTGATGCATCTTCTTCGGGTGTGTTAGTTATTGAGAACTGTTTCTCAGTACGTCCTGGGTATTAGATACCGGATCAGGATCCCACTTATGTAATATGTTACATGGGCTAAGGAAAGGTAAAGAACTGGGAATGGGTGATCATTCCGTAAGAGTAGGGAATGGGGCAAATGTTGCAGCCAAAGCTGTTGGCGAATATCACCTTGTATTACCAAATAGTAATACATTGATTCTGAATGATTGCTATTACATTCCGACCCTGATATGCAATCTTATATCAGTTTCTTTATTAAGTAAAGAAGGATATAATTTTGTAGTATAGGATAATGTTATGAAAATCTTCCTGAATCAGAAGCTGATTGGATCAGGCTCGTTAAATAATGGCATATACGTTCTAGATCAAACTACAGTTCTTAAAGTACAAAACACTCACAAGAGGAAGAGTTAGGAAATGAACGAATCCTTCTTGTGTCATTGTAAACTAGGTTATATCAATGCGACACGGCTAGCTAAGTTGCATAAGGATGGATATTTGAATCCGTTCAAATTTTCATCTTTTGACACTTGTCAGTCATGTCTCAAAGGCAAGATGACCAAAACACCGTTTACAGGACACGGAGATAGAGTTACGGAACTCTTAGGACTGATACATAGTGATGTATGTGGTCTTATATCTACACATGCCGGGAATGGTTCTTCGTACTTCATTACATTCACTGACGATCTCTCAAGATACGTACATGTGTTCCTGATAAAACACAAGTCTGAAGTTTTTGAGAAATTCAAGGAATATAAATCCGAAATCGAGAATCAAACGGGTAAAAGTATTAAAATCCTTCGATTTGATCTAGTAGGTGAATACCTGAGCACGGAGTTCCTCGACTTTATAAAAGAGAATGCGATTCTCTATCAGCTTACTCCTCCGTATACACCACAGCACAATGGTGTATCGGAACAGAGGAATCAAACCCTATTGGATATGGTGCGCTCTATGATGAGCACCGCTGCGTTACCTATTTCATTTTGGGGGTATGCTCTTGAAACAGCCATACACCTATTGAATATGGTCCCTACAAAATCTGTGCCTACCACTCCATATGAGATATGGAAGGGGAAGAGACCATGTCTTAATTATGTTAAGATATGGGGTTGTCCGGCCTATATCAAAAGGCACAATCTGGACAAACTCTAAGCAAGATCTGTTCTGTGCAAGTTTGTAGGATATCCCAAAAACTCACAAGGGTATATCTTCTAACACCCCGAGGAACAAAATATGTTTGTTTATCGACATGCCACCATTTTAGAAAAGGAATTTCTTGCAAAGGGAATTAGTGGCAAGGAGGTAGAACTGGAAGAGGTTCTAGCTATACATACCACGACAGAAGATTTGGTGGAACCAGAGGATTCGGTAGTTCCCAACAAACCTCAGCCTCTCCGCCGATCTAGTAGGGTTCCTCATCTAGCTAAGAGATACTACGGTTTTCTCATCGATGGTGGAAACGAGGACCGTATCATGGAGGATGATGACCCAACTAGCTTTGAGCAGGATACGACGAGTGGGGACTCTGTGAAGTGGATGGATGCAATGCGATCTGAGATGGAATCCATGGAATCCATATACACCAACAAAGTATGGACTTTGGATGTTGCTCCTGAAGGGGTAAAACCGATTGGGAGCAAATGGATCTTTAAGAAGAAACTTGGTGTAGATAGAAAAATTGAGACTTTCAAAGCATGACTTGTTGCAAAGGGTTTTCGTCAAAGACCATGTGTGGATTGTGACGAAACCTTTTCTCCAGTGGCTCTGCTTAAGTCCCCGGATCCTACTTGCCATTGCTGCATACAATGACTACGAAATCTGGAAAATGGATGTTAAGACCACCTTTCTAAATGGTGATTTGGAAAAGTGCGTGTACATGACTCAGCCAGAGGGCTTCGTAGATAGTGGGAGCAGCGGAAAGGTGTGCAAGCTTCTTAAATCTATCTACGGGTTAAAGCAAGCATCGCGGAGTTGGAACATCTGTTTTGATGTCGTTATCAAAGAGTTTGATTTCGTCAAAAACGTAGATAAACCTTATATATACAAGAAGTTGGCAGAGAGTAAGGTTGTCTTCCACTTATTTACGTGGATGACATACAGTTGATAGGAAATGATATTCTTATACTGCAATCGGTCAAGCTCTTCTTAACACAATGATTCTCAATGAAAGATCTAGGGGATGCCTCCTACATCTTGGGGATTAAGATCTATAGAGATAAATCTAAACGGATACTGGGATTGTCCCAATCGAGGTACATTGACACCATACTAAAGAGGTTTAGTATGGAAGAATCCAAGCGTGGGTTTTTACCCACGATCTCAGGACTCACTCTCTCTAAAGAGGTGTCTCCCAAGACTGATTTGGAGAGAGCTCGCATGCAAGGGATACCCTATGCTTCGGCAGTAGGCTCTATCATGTACGCGATGCTATGTACCAGACCCGATGAAGCACACTCACTAAGTGTAGTGAGTAGGTATCAAGAAGATCCTGGAAAGAGTCACCGAAAAGCTGTGAAGAGCATTCTCAAATACTTGAGAAGGACTAAAGAGATGCTCTTGGTGTATGGTAACGGAGAACTCTAAGTGGAGTCCTTTACCGATTCAAGCTTCCAGAGTGATAAGGACGACTCTAAGTCGCACTCGGGATTTGTATTTACCCTCAATGGATGGGCGGTATGCTGGAAGAGTTCCAAGCAGGAAACCGTGGCAGACTCGACGATGGAGGCTGAATCCATCGCTGCCAACGATGCTGCCAAAGAGGCTGTCTGGATGAAGATGTTACTGAACTTCGATTGGTTCCATCCAATACCTTTGTATTGTGATAACAATGGAGCGGCGGCTTTGGCCAAGGAACCCAGGTCTTATAAGCGATCCAGGCATATTCTGAGGCGGTATCACCTGATCCGGGAGATAGTTGATCGCCGGATGATCGAGGTCAGGAGATTTGACACAAAGAACAACACAGCATATCCACTCATGAAGGCCATTCCCCATATACAGTTCGATAGACTCTTCGGGATGTTGGGTATGAGATACTACAGCAGCTGGCCCTTGTGCAAGTGGGAGATTGTTAGTTCTATGTATGCCCTAGAGGCTATTATTGTGCATATTATTGTGGATGTTTGGACATATATAGAGAGGACTTTCTTGCTCGACATGATAGTATGCTATCTGGTTTCTCTTTATCTTAACATGTATACATGTCTCTTGATACTGTTTTATGGTTACATGTTGGTAAAGCCCTTAGGATGTATACTTGACTACCAGGATTGTGATGAAGATCATACTAGTGGGCCATGGTAGTCCAAAAGTTCATCATTTAAAGTTCCTAGTCGTGGGTGTATCGAGACTGGGCATCGATATACTAGAGTAGACTAGCGTATACGCTTCTC
Organism: Agapanthus africanus; assembly: GCA_030015575.1. Taxonomy (NCBI): domain Eukaryota; kingdom Viridiplantae; phylum Streptophyta; class Magnoliopsida; order Asparagales; family Amaryllidaceae; genus Agapanthus; species Agapanthus africanus. The sequence goes on from CM057340.1 coordinate 407,765,364, forward strand.
GACCCATGAGACGGGTGATGGATGATCCCATATCCATTGGTGTTTGACATCAGAGATGGTATACGGGTGCTCAGTGGAGACTGAGTACACTGGATGGACTCGCCGAGAACACCTTGTTGGTATTATACCTATCGTCAGATAGCAGTTCTCTGGTGACACTGGTACAGGTTAGTCTGTAGACCCAAGATCGTCATAGAGTCTTGTGTGATTCCCATATTGCTTTGATTTCCACCTTACCACGTTCAAGAGGACGTGCAAAACGGTGGTTTTTAGGTATAGTCCCGAGTCACATGGAGGCAATGAACGATAGGAGGGGTTTCGTCTCTCCCGGTATTGGTGGTTGATATTGCGCTGTGCTCGATTGGCCATAACAGGGAAGTCCCTGGTCGTGGCTGATTTAGAGATTTACTTATCAGTAGTTTCTCGACCCGTTATGAGCCTTATATCGGCATGACTTATCGGTTATTGGGGTCTGACGTTTACCACCCCTAGACTAGATATGTGACATATCAGACGAGGAGACCGGACTATACGGTAGTGTTACTGTCAGGCTTTTGCAGGAGTTAGAGTTGGCTTGCTTACTGATCTTCTGATCGTTCAATAACCGGATAGCCGTTACGTCCAGCTAGTGTTGGGATACCTACAACGGCAGCAAGGTTTCAGGAGGCGTCACACATGCCAAGTTTAAATTTTTGCCATTCTAGATAACTCAAACACAAGATCATTAACTACAGAATAAAAAAAAACATCGAAGCAAACAACTTTACATCTAAGAGTTTGGGATTACAACCTTTGCAGTCCGTTCCTTCGCTTCATAAACTCCGTATTGAGGTCACTTCGCTGTGATCATCATGAACCCGGACTCTAGAGAGGCTCCTGTAAGTGCACGGCGGCGCCCCGGCCTCCATCCCGAGGCCAAATGCGGAAGCGAAAAACTTTAATTTTGCAAACTAGCAAACCGGCACCATCGCGCACTAAACACCCGGATCGAACCATTAACTAGTCCTAGCTAACTACAAGATGGGGAATAGAGATATACCGACTGATCCGAGTCCTCCGGTTTTCTCGTCGTCGTCCTGATCTCCCGCGGAAACTCCGGTCTCCACCTCGTCTCCGGAAGGGCACCACGTCGCCGGCTTCTTTTACGGGTTCCCACCTCTATACCAAGGCAACTCGGGCACGAAGCTGGCTAGTCGACGTGCCCAAGGTTTGCTGTAGAATCTAGTGAAGATCTATATGTCTCATTTGGGGTTTGTGGAGATTGCCTTTGTGGTGGAGGAAAAAGAACTTTGAGAGAGGTGAGGAAAAATATAGCATGCAAAGAATGAGATCAACATTTTTCTCACCACCAAAAGAAAAACCCCCCACCCTCACTAGTGGCCGGCCATACATGTGTGGGAATGAGAGGAGAGAGTGATGGAATAATGCAAGAGAGAGGGAAAAAGAAATCAGGTGAAGAAATGATCACAAGGCAAAAACAACACTCTACCAATTTCATCATCTCATCACAAAGTCAAGCCATCATGAAAACTATCATGAAGCAAAAAGTCAGGTCAATGGATGGTGCACCCATCATGACGCAAGAATAAGCAAACACCCCCTCCACAAATGCTTATTTGCACAAATGCAAATAAGCCCTCCTCCACCAATCTTCGGCCAATGAAGGATACAAAGAAATATGGCCGAAACGGAAAGCAAACTGGCGACTCAAGAAAACTGGTCCCGTAATAAATTACAGGAAAACCCCGATACTGTGTATACACACCCGCATCTGTATTTCGACCGAATACAAATGCAATGAGACAAATCTACACTGTACTATACTAGGATCCGGCTTAAACCAAAGCCGGCTAGTATTATCCGTTCGATCCTGATCCGTGCAATACCGCACGTATCTGATCGAACCCTGCCATATATCCATACGGCCTCTAGTACCAACTTCCCGATCCTGATCCGTGTAATACCGCACGTATCTGATCGAACCCTGCCATATATCCATACGGCCTCTACAGCTTTTCGCCCGAAAACATGAGCAACTGAATGTGGGGGACTCTAAAGACTCGTCAACACCTTGGTTGTGGATTTAACCACTAGCACGTCAGAGGTATAAGCCAATACGTAACGGGCTACCAGGTATTGACCAAAAGGGACATCGATGAGCGAACTCATCCTGACACCCTACTGAGCCTGTCAGTGACAATATCCGTACAATCCGGTCCGTTCGTCTATGAGGATCGCATGGCGGGCCTAGGGGGTTGGTAAAGTCAGACCCCCAAAAGCGGTACAAGTCGTGTCGGAGTGTAGCCCAGAACACCCTGAGATACTACTGGAATACCTACTAGTAAATCTCCTGCCTCGGCCAAGGGCTTTGTGTAATGGCTCTCCTAGACACAGCGTGACCTCACCCCCAATACCGGGAGAGACGAACCCCTGAAGATACGCTTACTGCCTCCATGTGGCTCGGGACTGTACCCAACTAAAACCTGTTTGCACGTCTCCTTTGAGCGTGGTAGGGTAGTAATCAAAGTACAGTGGGAACTCACACGAGACAAATGACGATCCCCAGGTCAATGAACTAACATGTACACATGTCACCAGGGAACTGCTATCTGACGTCTGGTATAAGACCAACTAGCAGGTTCTCGGCGAGTCCTGTCCGGTGTACTCATAACCCAATGAGCACCTGTATACATCTTAGGTGATCCAACTGACACCAATGGCTTGTGAGACCGGCCACCGCCCCTCGTCGGGGTCTCGACTGTATACACTAGTCTACTCTGGAGAATCGATGCCCTGTCTCGAAACTCGCACGACTAGAGACCTTTTAAGGATGTGCTTATAGACTACCAGCTCTCAGGTATATGATCGCCCTCATACTGCTGGTGGTCAAGCAAGAATCCTACGGGCTCTATCAACGTGCAATAGTGACCTGTCAGGTCACCTAAAGCAGTACACGATGATAAAGATAAACCAGATAGCATACTATCATCTCGAGTAAGACTGTCCTACCGGGATAGGTCCTCCCTCAATCATTGCAATTACGTGCCTGTGATCCAATAATTGACTCTGAGGGCACTATCTCCAACAATCTCCCACTTGCACTCAAGGCTAATTATTGCGATGTCGTATACTCACAGCCCGTGTGATACAGAACACCCAACTCCTCTACTAGTCAGTCTCACAAAACTCGTTTGCGAAACTATTGCGTTCGAGGAATAGCCTCAGTGAGTGGATCCGCCATGATGTTTCTTTCTATGTCTCTCTATATCTCAAGTTTGCGGAGAAAACCATCTCCTGAAATGAGCAATACTTGTCTTAGAGTATGTCTGGATGTCTGATGGGACCTAGCTCATAAATGAACTCCAAATCCAAACTTCTTAGACTGTATCGACAACTGAACTTAATCAGTATTCTACGCCATGCCTCCCTCAGTATTGCCTTGGACCACCTGTCCAAAATACTGCCCCTCGTCAGAAGGAAAAACTATAACTCTGAAAACCTCCTTGTCGTCCTTGTCACCTTGGAAGCCTGGAATGATAACCGTCTCCCGAATGAGGCAGTCGTTATCATATCCCTAGAACATCCACTTATGCTCTAAAGCTGCTTCCGACTGTTTCTCCAGGATTGGATCAATGTCAACTTATTGCATCTAGTGCAAGAACAACATCTGGTGTGGTACTTGACATCTCATGATTGACTCAATTGCCTGAGCAAGTGATCTGCCAATCATGCACATCCCTCTCCACTTTAGTCTGTAAGACACCTTTAGAGAGGGTGACTCCATCACCTGCAGGTACACTACCGTGCCAGAAGTCGTCCATTCTAAATACTCTTAGAATGCTGTCTGAGTACCCTAATTGGGAAACCACCCAAATCTAGATCTAAAACCATAGATCTAGTAACCAGTATGTCTGATATAATGTCCAAGTCCCATGTGGAGAAAACACTGTGTGATGACCAAAGTATAACCGATCGTAGTATAGGAGTTTCTTTTCCTATTCTGTGTATGTCATCCAAATACCATGACATCACACTCTACCACCTTCTCAACAGATCCATCCCCTATTCTGATGAAGTCAAACCTATGACTGTCACATCAGAAATTGATGATCTTGCTCCGCTATATCTGCTTTAGTCTATAGATGGACATAAGCTACCTGTCCACCATTGCTTCCGCTGCTCCCACTGACTACGACAACCCTCTGGCAGAGTCATATACACATACACTTCTAAAACTAGTTTAGAACGACGCTATACTCATCCTCCCGCCGGGTCTCACAGCCTGGAACAACAGCAATGGCAAGTGTGGGTAAACAAGAACCTCCCTGCCACCGTCCTTGAGCATACCGAAGTACCTCTCGGGTGCCTGAGGTTACCCACCTTATCTGCGGAGTGGCCAATGGAATGTCAAACCAGATTGAATCTTTAGGTTCCTATCAAATCTTTAGTAATCGTTTGTGGTTCTGGAATCACTTCCAGTTCTACCATACTCCCACTACTGTTTTCTGAAAAAATCCATTTTTGTTAAAACTGTGGCGAGTTAAGAACAATATCACTATTGATCTTCCAGATGGTAGAAAGTCAACCCTCGTCATAGCTTGGGTCGACCCACAAACAGCCATTACAGAAACGTGCCTTGAGTTGTCCAGTGTCTGGTTTTAATCATAAACCGGACAACTCCCCGTACCTTAACATCGTTAAGATATGAACTGTTCTATATCCAATATAGAACCAAAGGCACTGATTTAATTGAACCAGATTCAAATTATGCAGCTGTCTCTAGTGCATGTCAACTAAATGGAAAGAGGCCGATCAGCGTTACTCAACTTAAGAATGCTTCCAATTATGAGTAACCTGAAAGAGAAACAAGTTCCCTAAATCATTACTATCAACTGAATACCGTACACAAGTATCTACATCTTCGATCACTTTGAAGAATCCCGATACTTTCTACACCTGGTTCTCTACTCTATTCAAATACCTATAACTTCTCAAAATTCGGACCTTGTGTTTCCACGAAACACCTGTCTAAAAACTAGAGAAGTCATAAGTAAACCGAATATAGTACGAGGACCAACCCCTCTGTCCTGATGGACCCTGGACAACATACAATACTCTGTATAAGTCCCTTGAGTCTGATAACTCATTCACTGTGTGTCGTAGGTTGAAAACTGTACTTATGGTTAAGAAGAATTACACCGCTGTTCAATGCTCCTTACCTAACCATCCACTGATATACGTAAATGTCATAGACATAATTTCAAAAAGGTATATCTCACTCTATGAAAATAGACGTACAGATATATCGATTTGAAATTGGTGCATAACAGCGGATATTCAAAACCAAATATTCGCCGACCGGCAAACAGCCCAGGTGATTTCCTCAAATATCACCGATTACAACTAATCCCGATATAATGAGGATGATCACCCAATTCCCAATAACTTACACCCACTCATCATCTGTAAAACCATACAGATGTGAGAATCATACCTGGTAAATATATACCCTGGAGTAAGGACTAATTGGGAAATCAGTTTTCTTTTAACAGTACACAGTGAAACTGAAACATTGAAATGTTTCAATGGGGTATCCCGGTATTCCTAGTAATGCCTCTTCCAGATTCACGACTGTAACCGTATAATTCTTTGCCACCTCTCCAAATCCCTTTTTATGTCTTTAATCATTACCTTCTGTACACCCCTTTAGGCCAAATGGTTTTCTTCCTTCCCTACCTTTCGGCACCAGCCTATGGTTTGGAAGAAGACTATCCAATAAGCATAATGGGTGTACTGTCCCAATCCTAGGAACACTCGCAATGCGAGAGAAGGTGAAGATAAAAGACAACCGAATAAACCTTATTCCTATTTCTCCTGAACTAGAATCCATCCCCGAACTGGAAAAAGTTCCTTTCGAGTTCGTATATAACCATACGATAGAGTATCCAATAAACAGTGGATCTTCGTAGTGATACGGAGTGTTCTGGAGAAATACAAAGGTGAAGTAGGAGTGGTAATGAAATACCTGGTTTGGTCGTGAATATCAGTCGCAATTTACTTTGCCCTCTTACTAATCCCTTGCTTTGTCTTAACTTAATACCTTCTGTACACCATCGTTAGGCTAATTGGTTTTCTTCATTCTCTACCGGTCGGCTCCTGCCTATGGTTTGGAATAAGACTATCCAATTTGCGTAATAGGTGTACTATCTCCTAAACCAAGGAGTACTCACAACTCGAGAGAAGGTAAAAGGAAAAGACAACTGAATAATCCTATCCGTTTTCCCCAGAACCTGAAACCATCCTCGAATAAATCCCTTCGAGTTCGTATATAACCATACGATGGTTTTGTCCAATGGAAGTGGACGTTCGTAGTAATATGGGGAGTCCGGGAGAAAAGGGTAAAAGTAGGAGTGGCAATGAGGTTTGCAACTCTGATAATCCAAAAGCCAGTGTTTAAGAAGGTTCGGTCAACTTGGTCACTGAGTCATAGTCTTAGGGTCGGGTCAATGGTCGCTGCCGAAGAGAGAGAGAAAAGAAACACTCAGCGTGCACTCTATCCTAGATCAGAATGGTTACCAATTTATCTAATCTGGAAACCTCCCACTGTCACCTCAAATTCTCCTCCAAACCTGAAAGAAGAATCAGTCGGGGTCACCCGAGGAGTAAACCAACTCATCAGTGCGAATCGGGATCAAACTATCATCGCATGATAACGTGACGGAATCCGCTCACGTCATCATACTCTAGAAGGTATGCGCATATCTGGCAAGTTTCAGTTCTTTTGAAACTCCCGATGTGGATTGTTTGCCCCATGCTCTTATGACCTTGACGAAGGCCAACATATCATAAGTCACATGTCAAGTTCTACCCGTCATTGTCCAGGTTAATTTGAACCCACCCGTACATACCCTTGACGAAGGCCAAAATAGTAGTACGACTGTCCCAAACCAACGCATCTATCTATGCAGCAGAAAGGTAACAAGCAGCTACCATACACTATGCCTTGACGAAGGCCAACATACATAGCATGAATACTACGTGCTACCCATCTGAAACGACGGAGGGCTACGAATGGTTTCTGGCGAAAACATTTAACGTAATGAACTTGATATCGTTGAAGGAACCGGATAGCTTTAAAAATATAGTGACGAAAACCTTTGCTAAAGAGGTCACTCCCAGTGAAGGGATCTCGGCTCTTTCCCCATAGAATGAGGTGCAGGATATTCCTACTGAATACCATGGTGCAAAGCAAAAGTAATCGGCTATAGTGAAATTATTGCCCTGACGGAAACTTTTTGTCCAAGGGGTCACTCCCGGTGAAGGGATCTCGGCCCTTGCCTCGTCGAGTGAGGAGCAGGATATTCCAACTGAATACCACGATGCAAAACAAAAGAGAACGTCCTTGCAATAACAGCTTTTTGAAAAGTGTTCCAACAACATCAGATTAGGTTTGTTTTTAACTTGCATTGATCCGAATCAATGCAGTCCCATCAGTTGATCACACCAAAAAGAATGAAAATATACTGACGTACGTATATGCCATCCGCATTCGCCACTGGGTCCCGTCATTACCCGTTAGGTTAGCTAACTAACGACAGAGCGGGGACTGGACTAGTGCGGATGCAGAACATATACAACATCTACTAATATATATACCAATATATTATATTTCGCTCAAGGCGTGATAAAAAGCAACATCACAGAAATGTACAGCATCACAGAACAATACAGATATCTGGGATCCCCGGGTTTCACAGAGCCGCCGAAAACCCGACGTTCCCCTGGTCGTGTGGATAGCCTGTGCAATGAAATCCTAGACTCCTACGGGCGCGGCAAGTCACCCGCCAAAACCTGAAGCGAGGAAGCCCCCTTCAGCTCCGTGAATGGACCACCCAGCACTTCACGGAATCCGGTAACTTGGGCACCCCTCCTGGGTCAACCTGTACCCCTTACGAGTGCGGCGAATAGCCCGCCAATCCTAGAGTGAAGCCCCCTCCGTCCCAATGCCATGAGATGCGGGCTTGTTACCCTCTAGAACCCGGCTATCCGTGCACCCCTCCTCGGGGCAATCCTATTACAGAAAGTAAAATATACATACAACGGGTACATCGACCACAACCTGGTCGTGCCCCAAAAGAATAATACAAACAGGCAGTGACGGCAGTCCACATGTCGGACGCTCGCCCCGCAAAATCAAATGTACATAATACAACAAAAATTGTACTAGCATTGCATCCAGGCTATCCCCCACGACCGATCCGCAATCATCACAGCAAAATCACAGAACATCAACGTGAAAGTCACGTTCGCAAATCCGTCTAACCGGGCTATAGCAGTTAGACTGGATTTACCGATCAAGTGACATTCACGGTCGTAGATATAATGTAAATACTGTAAACTAATGTGTTTTAAATATCCGATCGATCAAATTTACCAAGTGGGCCCCCAAGTACTACTGTAGCACATCAAGAAATCTGGGCCCAAAAATAATATTCCAGAAACCCTATTTTCACCCCAGAAGACCACTGGAAAAATTTGACGCATTGATCTCTCCATACTGCGGCGGAACCGCGGCCCCAAGTGGGGTTTGGCCGCGGTTCCGCGCTCCCCTTAAAAGATCAATGTGTCGAATTTCTCCAGAATTCTTAGGACTTCCAGTACATCACTTTTCAACAACCTGAAAAAATTTTCGAGCCAGAAAAAATTCGACAGAAAACTGATGCATGTGTTATTGGGTTTTCGGAACATTTGTTTGACCGGAATTGTAAAACACATTAGACAAAGCTATACTAGGTTAATGGCAAGGCTCTGATATCACTGTAAGTGCACGGCGGCGCCCCGGCCTCCATCCCGAGGCCAAATGCGGAAGCGAAAAACTTTAATTTTGCAAACAAGCAAACCGGCACCATCGCGCACTAAACACCCGGATCGAACCATTAACTAGTCCTAGCTAACTACAAGATGGGGAATAGAGATATACCGACTGATCCGAGTCCTCCGGTCTTCTCGTCGTCGTCCCGATCTCCCGCGGAAGCTCCGGTCTCCACCTCGTCGCCGGAAGGGCACCACGTCGCCGGCTTCTTTTACGGGCTCCCACCTCTATACCGAGGCAACTCGGGCACGAAGCTGGCTAGTCGACGTGCCCAAGGTTTGCTGTAGAATCTAGTGAAGATCTATATGTCTCATTTGGGGTTTGTGGAGATTGCCTTTGTGGTGGAGGAAAAAGAACTTTGAGAGAGGTGAGGAAAAATGTAGCATGCAAAGAATGAGATCAACATTTTTCTCACCACCAAAAGAAAAACCCCCCACCCTCACTAGTGGCCGGCCATACATGTGTGGGAATGAGAGAAGAGAGTGATGGAATAATGTAAGAGAGAAAAAATAAATCATGTGAAGAAATGATCACAAGGCAAAAACAACACTCTACCAATTTCATCATCTCATCACAAAGTCAAGCCATCATGAAAACTATCATGAAGCAAAAAGTCAAGTCAATGGATGGTGCACCCATCATGACACAAGAATAAGCAAAGACCCCTTCCACAAATGCTTATTTGCACAAATGCAAATAAGCCCTCCTCCACCAATCTTCGGCCAATGAAGGATACAAAGAAATATGGCCGAAACGGAAAGCAAACTGGCAACTCCAGAAAACTGGTCCAGTAATAAATTACTGGAAAACCCCGATACTGTGTATGCACACCCACATCTGTATTTCGACCGAATACAAATGCAATGAGACAAATCTACACTGTACTATACTAGGATCCGGCTTAAACCAAAGCCGGCTAGTATTATCCGTTCGATCCTGATCCGTGCAATACCACACGTATCTGATCGAACCCTGCCATATATCCATACGGCCTCTAGTACCAACTGCCCGATCCTGATCCGTGCAATACCGCACATATCTGATCGAACCCTGCCATATATCCATACGGCCTCTAAAGCTTTTCGCCCGAAAACTTGAGCAACTGAATGTGGGGGACTCTAAAGACTCGTCAACACCTTGTGTAGGGTTCTTAGGCATCCTAATGAGGTCTCACAAGGCATCGATCATGCCAAATTAAAATTTTAACGGTGCCGAGAAACCCGACTACGGATCGTTTGCTAGAAATCTAGGCGAAAAGTAAACTAGTTAACAATTAACTAATGGGAAACGGAAATACAACCTTTGTAGATCCGGTCCTCCACCTCTACGGCTTCGAGATGAGGTCCTCTCCGCTGTCCAAATCAAATCCGGGCTCTAGCGTCGACTTCATCGGAGAACGAGCGAGCTAGGTCGTCGATGTCCATGCCGAAGATGATCTACGTCGAGGTATCGCTAAATCAAGCTCCGACTTCATCAAGTCAAGAAACTTGTGAAGTAAACACACTCTACTACTTGGCAAGAGGTAGAGGATGAAGAAATAGGAGTTGGGTTCAATTTAGAATTGGATTTCTCACTCTTTATCATCAATCACCATTGATGACCTAAGCTTTTCTTCTTGAGTTCAAGGAAGAAGAAGAAGAAAAGATATGATAAGATGAATAAATATTGAAAAAGAAAATCAATACTTATCATAACATGAACCATGGTCAAGTTTAGAGATTAAACTAGGGTTAATGGAGTGGTTAGGGTTAAGCATGAGACAAAATGGTTACTTAGGTCAAAGCTTCATGAAGCTTCAACTAGAATCCAAAACAAGCCACCATTTTCCTTTATGCTATTCATTTTTCCAAAAAGAATAAATGAACAAATAAATGAATAAGAAAATGTAAACCCTAACCATTACATAACCATGGTTTAAACTTTACACAAAACACAAGTAAACATGTATCATCAAACATGATACAATCAAGTGCACAAAATCATATCGCATATGCAATGCGCACACCCGAGTGAGAAAATCCATTTTAAAGTGAACCGATACTAGTTGATGCAAAGTAATATATCAAATATATAATTATGCATTAAATCATTAAATCAACACTTGATTTAACGATCCGGTCATGACGCACATAACCGACTGGTATCATTAGTAACATCTTATCGAATCAACACTTGATCCGATAACCCGGCTATATCGCATATAACCGATCAATGTCACATCGCGAGAATCGAATACAGTATCACATACTTGTATTATTCTCGGTCCCGCACATATCTCATATGCGCTCCTATTTCGTTTCGCTTGAGCCAGGAAACCTCTGTGTAGGACTCTAAAGACTCGTCAATACGCCGGCAGCGGACGATGATCATATCAAACATCCACAAGCCGCAAGCGGTCTGCTAAACGTAACGGCCACCCGGGTATTGAGCGATCTGAAGATCGACGAGCAAGCCCGCTCACACTCCAGTGAATCCGACCAGTAACACTATCGTACAGTCCGGTCTGATCGTCTGATATGTCGCATATCTCGCCTAGGGGTGGTAAACGTCAGACCCCAATAGCTCAATAAGTCGTGTCGATATGAGGTCTATAACTATTCGAGAAACTACTGGTAACACTTACCAGTAAATCTCAGCAACCCTGGCCAGGGATTTCCTGTTATAGCCAATCGAACACAGCGCAACATCAACCCCCTATACCGGGAGAGACGAATCCCCTCCTATCGCTCATTGCCTCCATGTGACTCGGGACTGTACCCAAAAACCACCGTTTTGCACGCCCTCTTGGACGTGGTAAGATGGAAATCAAAGCACAGTGGGAACCACACACGACTCTATGACGATCTCGGGTCTACAGACTACTCTGTACCAGTGTCACCGGAGAACTGCCATCTGACGTGAAGTATAATACCATCTGGGAGTTCTCGGCGAGTCCGTCCAGTGTACCCAGTCTCTACTGAGCACCCGTATATCTCCTTTGATGTCAAACACCGATGGATATGGGATCATCCATCGCCCATCTGTATGGGTCGAGAAGGTACACGCTAGTCTACTCTGGTATATCGATGCCCCGTCTCGATACACCGACGACTAGGGAATTTGAAGGATGTACTTATGGACTACCATGTCCCCACTAGTATGATCCGCATCATAGTCCAGGTAGTCAAGTACAGATCCTAAGGGCTTTACCAACATGTAACAGAGAGACAATCAGTATACACGTTAAGGTAATGATCAACCAGATAGCATACTATCATGTCGAGCAAGAAAGTCCTCCCTATATATGTCCCAGCATCCACTACAATATACATCCTATGTACAGTAATGGCATCTAGGGCATACATATAACTAACAATCTCCCACTTGCACTAGGGCCATCTGTAGCAGTGGTTTGAAGTATCTCATACTCAACCATCCTATAAAAGTCTCTCTCTGGGAACAGGCCTTTGTGAGTGGATCCGCTGTGTTGTCCTCTGAGTCTACTCTCCTAACCTCGATCCCTTAGAGATCAACCATCTCCATGATCAGGTGATACTGCCTTAGAATATGTCTGGATCACTGATGGGATGGACGTTCCTTGGCATAAGCCACAACTCCATTGTCACACAATGGGAGGAACAAAGTTCATCTCATGAACCATTATACACCCAAACAGCCTCTTTGGTAGCATCTTAAGTAGCGATGTATCCTGCCTTTATCGCCTAGTGTGTCACGGTATCTAGCTTGGAACTCTTCTAACATACCGTCCCTTTACAGAGGGTAAAGACAATGCCTGTGACTGACATTCAGTCGTCTTTATCACCCTGGAACCCTTCCAGTGATTCTCCCCAGGATCGATTGATACCATCTCACTACAACTAGTGAGAATCCTAACATCCATTTAGATCTATCTCATAGATCCAAAATCCAGGAGTTAGTAGGTATCATTATGATCCTATATGGAGAATCATTGTGATAAACGGAGATTGACCAAGCGTAGCATAAGAAACTCCTTTCTTATCAAGAGTATGTCATCCACGTACTTTACGAGGATCGTCACCATACTCCCTACTACCTTTTTGTATATACAAGGTTAATCTACCATTTTGATGATGTCAAACTCTTTGACTGCTTCATCAAAACATACGTTCCAACTCCGCGATGCCTGCTTTATCCTATAAAGCATCTTGCACACGTTTCCGCTGCTCCCACTGTCTACGAAGCCCTCTGGCTGTGTACTTATAGACGCTCTCTTCCAAATCATCATCTAGAAAAGCAGTCAAGACACCCAACCGCCAGATATCGTAGTCATGGTATGTAGCCGTGGCAAGTAGGATCTGGATGGACTTAAGCATAGTCACTTGAAAAGGTTTCATCATGATCCACGCCTGGTCGATGACGAAAAGCTTTAACAAGACTAGCTTTGAAAGTCTCATCTTTTCCATCTACACCAAGTAATCTTCTCAAGATATACTTTCTCCTGATGGGGATTTAACCCTTCAGATATTGCAACCAAAGTCCATACTTTGTTGGTGTATAAGGATTCCATCTCAGATCGCTAAACATCCAGCCATTCTTACAGAGTCTTACTCCTGATGGCCAGCTCGAAACTAGTTGGGTCATCATCTCATGATGTAATCCTCGCTCCCACTGTCATAGAGAAACCGAAGTATCTCTCAGGTGGGTGAGGATCCCTACTAGATCGGCGGAGAGGCTGAGGTTCATTGGAATCTACTGAATCCCTTGGCTCTATCAAATCATCTGCTGTAGTTTGTTGTATAGCTGGAACCTTTCCAGTTGTACATAACTGACCTTGCCTCGAGCTTGTCCGGATTTTTCTTTTAAACATAGGCCGGACAACCCCAAATCTTAACTAACTTAAGACATGGGTTCTTCCCTTTCCATATCTCATATGGAGTGGTAGGCAACTGATTTGATTCGAACCTATTCAATAGGTATGCAGCTTCTCAAGCGCATAACTCCCAAACGGAAATAGGTAACTCAGTAGTACTCATCATAGAGCACACCTTATCATATAGGGTGATATTGCTCCGCCCCGATATACCATCGTGCTATGGTGTATACAGAGGAGTAATGCTGAGAGAGAATCTCATTCTCTTTTAGAAAAGTCCAGGATTTCCGTGCTCAAGTATTCTCCTCCTAGATCACATCAAAGGACATAATACTTATACCCGTATTTTGGTTCTCTACTTCTAATTTATATTCTGTGAATATCTCAAAAGGTTCGGACTTGTGTTTCAACAAGAACATATGTCTGAATCTAAAGAGATCATCAGAGAATGTAATGAAGTTCAAAGAACCAGTCATGGCATGTGTAGACAGGAGACCTTACATACATCATCATGTATCAGTCCCAAGAGTTCATTAACTCTTTCTCTGTTTACAGTAAACGGAGCTATGGTCATCTTATCTTTGCGACATGACTGGCGAGTTTCACAAGATGTAAATTCAAACTGATTTAAATATGCATCTATATGTAACTCTAGCTAGTCGGGTCACATTGATCTGACCTAGTCTACAATGCCTCAAGTAGGATTCGTTCATTTCTGAACTCGTCCTCTTATGTGTGTTCCATACACTAAGAACTGTAGTTTGATTTAGAACATTAATGCTTTTAGATAACGTGCCTGATCCGATCAACTTTTGATATAGGAAATGTTCAAAACATTAGCCAACAATACAAAATTTTATCGTTTCTTTACTAATAAAGAGACAGATATGATTTTGTATATCAGGTTCGGTATCTAATAACATTCGTTCAGAATCAATGTATTGGTAATACAGGGTGACAGTGACCGACAGACTTGGCTGCAACACTTGCCCCGTTTTCTGCCTCATGAAACTTATCACCCGTTCTCAGTTCTCTACCTTTCTGTAGCCCTATGTAACAGATTATATATCTGGGATCCTGATCTGGTATCATATACCCAGGACGTAAAGTATACTGAGAAACAGCTCTTTGTAATGAACACACCCGAAGATGATGCATCATCATGCACTCTCCTCGTTTGGGCGGCACGGGAAATCTGGTATTCCCCAATTTCCTGCTCTGTCTTATAACAATTATAAGTTGGAGCGGGACCAACGTTCCCCAGCTCAGTATAACAAGCGGGTTCGGTCAATATTCCGTATTATTATCTTGATTAAGGCGTGATATGGTCGCTACCTGGAGAGAGAGAGAAGAAAACACTCAGCGTGCGCTCTGTCAAGAATAGATTGGTTATTATTTTATCTAATCAGGATGGCTCCCACTGCTTTTTATCAAATCTTCCTTCAAACCCTAAAAGGAAAGACTAGCCGGGATTAATTACACACTACAAGTTCGCCAATCTTTCAGCCAGGCCAGTGTCGGTACTTTGAGGGAGGTCCCCCGTGCTTTCGCACGAACCTAATTAATGTAAACCTCGTTTTCCCAGAGGCGTAACCTCGTTAACACCTTTCTAGACACCTACTTGATAGGCTAATTGTAATGTATAAAACTCTCCCAGGAGTAACACTTACTCGCAGCGGGTATCGGGATCCAACTATCTCATAGAAGGTATGCAATCTCATTGCAAATTTCAACACTTGAAATTCCCGATAATATTTTGCCCCTAGCTCGCTATAACCTTGACGAATGCCAAACAACCCATAGTCCACTAGACAAGTTCAACCCGTACATTTCTTGATCGAATTAAACCCACCCGCACGACCCTTGACGAATGCCAAACAACGCCGTACGAATACCCTAATCCAATCGCATCATATGCTCAAGCAGATAAATACTAGTTAGCTACCGTACACTACGCCTTGACGAATGCCAAACTACCGCAGCACGAATACTAACTAATACTTATCTGAAATGACGGAGGGCTACGACAGGTTTTTCTGAAAACCTATTGCGTAATGAACTTGATATCGTTGTAGGATCGAATGAATTTTGAAATGGAGTGTTTTTGAGGCTTTTCTAGTTTTGCTAAAGGAGTCACTCCCGGTGAAGGGATCGTCGGTCCTTTCCTCGTCGAATGAGGTGCGGGATATATCATATATATCACTGTGCAAAGCAAAAACACTTAAAAGAAATCGAAAGAAAAACCGAAGGTTGTAGCATCTGCCAGTTATTGCTAAAGGAGTCACTCCCGGTGAAGGGATCTCGGTCCTTTCCTCATCGAATAAGGTGCAGGATATATCGCATATACCGCTGTGCAAAGCAAGAACTGTAGCTACCTGTTTTATTTTGAAATTCGATTCTACAACATCTTAGGTTTCTTTTATTTCATTAATCACATTAATGAAGTCCCATCATTTAAATACCTAAACATCACAGATAAATACGACGTACACTTATGCCATCCGCATTCGCCTCGATGTCCCCTCATGCACCGTTAGGTTAGGTAACTAACGGCAGAGCGGGGCAGGGCTAGCGCGGGTGTAAAACATAAGTAACGTCTATATAATATATCATATATACTATATACTGTATCTATCAAAGAACATCACATGATCACATCACAGATATCGCAGCAGAAGAAACATATGAAATATTGGATATACTAGGACGTCCGTGTTTTCAATACGAGCCAGTATAAAACACGGATTCCACGGTCGTGATGAATAGCCAAACCCACACCCCTAGACCCCTACGAGAGCGGCAAGCAACCCTACCAATTCTGGAGTTAGGAGACCCGGACTCGACTCCTCGAGTTGGTCTCCCACTGAACTCCAGAACCCGGTTACTTGTGCCCTCCTCCTTGGGTCTATCCTAGTGCGGAAAAGTAAATAATATACAAACGGTGACATCTTCCGCAACCTAGAAGTGCCCCAATAAAAGAATATTACATACAAGTTTTTACATGAATGAAAATGAAAAACACTCATCTCACATAAAAAACCCCGGCTATTCAAACACGACGATCCAATATAACATATCCAGCAACACATAACATCACATGTCATCAACGTAAGTAAATATGCGCATCCCAATTGTCGTTGACATATAGCAACGAAACCGGCGATATCACATATTACACTTACGGTCACAGAAAAGAAAGTGTAAAACTACAACAGTTCGAATCCGCAACCACCTCAGACATCTCATGCCTGACCAAATGAATTACTTAGACATCGCATGCCTAACAATTATAAACGCCGCATTTTAGTCTCATTATCGAAAACACTTTTCAATATCGAGTCGGGCAATTCAACAAGATTCCCGATATCCTGATCGAATACTCGTCGCAAACTTCAGTAGGCGGCCGCACCCCCGATACCGTCGACGAAGTGCACCAAGGAGGAACACCGCTGCCGCGAGCACCCGAACGGATGCTTTCGGCGACGGGGTTCTCCTACAGTCACTTGGTCGGGGCTATGGAGTGAGGCTGTCTATTAAGTTTACCCGGCGAGTATCCGCGTACACTACGTGATTGCGACGGACTTTTGATCACATCAAAATTCCGTAGCAACCGATCAAGTGAGACTAAACTGCTATGTTTATAACATTCATTCAGTTATCACATAACTTTTGCGAATTCCAATTATTGTATCCCATCCCAGATAAATAGAAAATGTTAAACTTTTCGATCGAACAATCGAACACCCAAGTTTTCCCAATACAGATCAACACATGAAATAAGTCTAACAACATTCAGTTCGTACCTCAGTACCAACGGTCCAGCCGTAGAAGGGTCAAGCCAACGCCTCACATGTGGCACGCCGTACTGCCCCAAACCCGAAGGTTCAAAGGGCAGTTCAAGACGGTCACATAATCGAGTTAAGGTTTGTTGTTTTCTAGAGGGACCATCGCGTTACTTGCACTACTTAGAACGTCGTTAAACTACGGAAAAATCCAACACTTGGAAATTTCCCGACAGGGGAAAAATTGGGTATTTATATCCGGTCGAACTTTTTAACATATTCTAAAATTTATCCGGAAAGCCACACAGACAAAATTTGATACTCCGATCGAAACACCGAATCCCCAAGAACACAACAGAAAAATTCAACTCTTGAATAAATATTAAAAATTCCCAGAAAACTCAGCTCTTTGAACTAGGAATTACTGTGCAAAGGAACAGGGCTGACGTCATCAAGTGGCCGCTGATCAGCCGCAGAAGCCATGCTTCTGCCGCTGATCCGCCGCGAAATTTACTGTTCACCAGAAAATTTTTGCACCGTAATTCTTATTTTTCCCTGCAGAATTTTTTAGCAATTTTAATCTGGAAAAACTCACTGTTTTCAAAAAAGTACAGAGAGCATGAACGGAATTGGGTTTCGGGTTCGTTCGGACTTCAAATTCCGTCTAGACTTCGCCTAAGGCTCTAGCTTGGCTCTGATACCACTGTAGGGTTCCTAGGCATCCTAATGAGGTCTCACAAGGCATCGATCATGCCAAATTAAAATTTTAACGGTGCCGAGAAACCCGACTACGGATCGTTTGCTAGAAATCTAGGCGAAAAGTAAACTAGTTAACAATTAACTAATGGGAAATGGAAATACAACCTTTGTAGATCCGGTCCTCCACCTCTACGGCTCCGAGATGAGGTCCTCTCCGCTGTCCAAATCAAATCCGGGCTCTAGCGTCGACTTCATCGGAGAACGAGCGAGCTAGGTCGTCGATGTCCATGCCGAAGATGATCTACGTCGAGGTATCGCTAAATCAAGCTCCGAATTCATCAAGTCAAGAAACTTGTGAAGTAAACACACTCTACTACTTGGCAAGAGGTAGAGGATGAAGAAATAGGAGTTGGGTTCAATTTAGAATTGGATTTCTCACTCTTTATCATCAATCACCATTGATGACCTAAGCTTTTCTTCTTGAGTTCAAGGAAGAAGAAGAAGAAAAGATATGATAAGATGAATAAATATTGAAAAAGAAAATCAATACTTATCATAACATGAACCATGGTCAAGTGTAGAGATTAAACTAGGGTTAATGGAGTGGTTAGGGTTAAGCATGAGACAAAATGGTTACTTAGGTCAAAGCTTCATGAAGCTTCAACTAGAATCCAAAACAAGCCACCATTTTCCTTTATGCTATTCATTTTTCCAAAAAGAATAAATGAACAAATAAATGAATAAGAAAATGTAAACCCTAACCATTACATAACCATGGTTTAAACTTTACACAAAACACAAGTAAACATGTATCATCAAACATGATACAATCAAGTGCACAAAATCATATCGCATATGCAATGCGCACACCCGAGTAAGAAAATCCATTTTAAAGTGAACCGATACTAGTTGATGCAAAGTAATATATCAAATATATAATTATGCATTAAATCATTAAATCAACACTTGATTTAACGATCCGGTCATGACGCACATAACCGACTGGTATCATTAGTAACATCTTATCGAATCAACACTTGATCCGATAACCCGGCTATATCGCATATAACCGATCAATGTCACATCGCGAGAATCGAATACAGTATCACATACTTGTATTATTCTCGGTCCCGCACATATCTCATATGCGCTCCTATTTCGTTTCGCTTGAGCCAGGAAACCTCTGTGTAGGACTCTAAAGACTCGTAAATACGCCGGCAGCGGATGATGATCATATCAAACATCCACAAGCCGCAAGCGGTCTGCTAAACGTAACGGCCACCCGGGTATTGAGCGATCTGAAGAACGACGAGCAAGCCCGCTCACACTCCAGTGAATCCGACCAGTAACACTACCGTACAGTCCGGTCTGATCGTCTGATATGTCGCATATCTCGCCTACGGGTGGTAAACGTCAGACCCCAATAGCTCAATAAGTCGTGTCGATATGAGGTCTATAACTATTCGAGAAACTACTGGTAACACTTACCAGTAAATCTCAGCAACCCTGACCAGGGATTTCCTGTTATAGCCAATCGAACACAGCGCAACATCAACCCCCTATACCGGGAGAGACGAATCCCCTCCTATCGCTCATTGCCTCCATGTGACTCGGGACTGTACCCAAAAACCACCGTTTTGCACACCCTCTTGGACGTGGTAAGATGGAAATCAAAGCACAGTGGGAACCACACAAGACTCTATGACGATCTCGGGTCTACAGACTACTCTGTACCAGTGTCACCGGAGAACTGCCATCTGACGTGAGGTATAATACCATCTGGGAGTTCTCGGCGAGTCCGTCCAGTGTACCCAGTCTCTACTGAGCACCCGTATATCTCCTCTGATGTTAAACACCGATGGATATGGGATCATCCATCGCCCATCTGTATGGGTCGAGAAGGTACACGCTAGTCTACTCTGGTATATCGATGCCCCGTCTCGATACACCCACGACTAGGGAATTTGAAGGATGTACTTATGGACTACCTTGTCCCCACTAGTATGATCCGCATCATAGTCCAGGTAGTCAAGTACAGATCCTAAGGGCTTTACCAACATGTAACAGAGAGACAATCAGTATACACGTTAAGGTAAAGATCAACCAGATAGCATACTATCATGTCGAGCAAGAAAGTCCTCCCTATATATGTCCCAGCATCCACTACAATATACATCCTATGTACAGTAATGGCCTCTAGGGCATACATATAACTAACACCTTGGTTGTGGATTTAACCACTAGCACGTCAGAGGTATAAGCCAATACGTAACGGGCTACCAGGTATTGACCAAAAGGGACGTCGATGAGCGAACTCATCCTGACACCCTACTGAGCCTGTTAGTGACAATATCCGTACAGTCCGGTCCGTTCGTCTATGAGGATCGCATGGCGGGCCTAGGGGGTTGGTAAAGTCAGACCCCTAAAAGCGGTACAAGTCGTGTCGGAGTGTAGCCCAGAACAACCTGAGATACTACTGGAATACCTACCAGTAAATCTCCTGCCTCGGCCGAGGGCTTTGTGTAATGGTTCTCCTAGACACAGCGCGACCTCACCCCCAATACCGGGAGAGACGAACCCCTGAAGATACTGTTAGTTATATGTATTCCCTAGAGGCCATTACTGTACATTGGATGTATAATGTAGTGGATGCTGGGACATATATAGGTAGGACTTTCTTGCTCGACATGATAGTATGCTATCTGGTTGCTCTTTATCTTAACGTGTATACTTTCTGTCTCTCTGTTACATGTTGATAAAGCCCTTAGGATGTGTACTCGACTTCCAGGACTGTGATGCAGATCATACTAATGGGGCCTGGATAGTCCATGAGTACATCCTTCAATGTTCCTAGTCGAGGGAATATCGAGACGGGAATCGATATTCCAGAGTAGACTAGCGTATATCTTCTCGACCCATGCGATGGGCGATGGATGATCCCATATCCATTGGTGTTTGACATCAGAGATGGTATACGGGTGCTCAGTGGAGACTGGGTATACTGAACGGACTCGCCGAGAACTCCCAAATGGTATTATACCTCATGTCAGATGGCAGTTCTCTGGTGACACTGGTACAGCTTAGTCTGTTGACCCGAGATCGTCATAGAGCCTTGTGTGTCTCCCACTGTGCTTTGATTTCCACCCTACCACGGCTCTACTGAGGCGTGCAAACAGGTGGTTTTTGGGTACAGTCCCGATTCACATGGAGGCAGTGAGCGATAGGAGGGGATTCGTCTCTCCCGGTATTGGGGGTTGATGTTGCGCTATGCTCGACTGGCCATAACAGGAAATCCCTGGCCAGGGTTGCAGTGATCTACTGGTAAGTGTTGTCAGTAGTTTCACACATGTTATGGACCTCACGTCGGCATGACTTATCGAGCTACTGGGGTCTGACGTTTACCACCCCTAGGCGAGATATGCGACATATCAGACGGTCAGACCGGACTGTACGGTAAGTGTTACTTGTTGGATTCACAGGAGTATGAGCGGGCTTGCTCGTCGATCTTCTGATCGCTCAATACCCTGGTGGCCGTTACGTTTAGCAGACCGCTTGCGGCTTGTGGGTGTTTGATATGATCATCACCTGCTGCCGGCGTATTGACGAGTCTTTAGAGTCCTACACAGAGGTTTCTTGGCTCAAGCGAAACGAAATAGGAGCGCATATGAGATATGTGCGGGACCGAGAATAATTCGTGTATGTGATATCGTATTCCATTCTCGCGATGAATGTATCGATTGGTTATATGCGATATAACCTAGTTGTCGAATCAAGGATTGATTCGATAAGCCGATACATAGGATACTAGTCGGTTATATGCGATATGACCGGATCGTTAAATCAAGTGTTGATTTAATGATTTAATGTATAATTATATATTTGATATATTATTTTGCATTAACTAGTATTGGTTCACTTTAAATGGATTTTCTCACTTGAATATCACAAGTTGTATATGTGATATAATTTTGTACACTTGATTGTATCATGTTTGATGATACATATTTACTTGGTTAAGTGTAAAGAATTAAACCATGGTTAAGTTAATGATTAGGGTTTTCTTTTTTCTTACTTATTTATTTATTTATTTATTTTTGGAAAAGATAAGAAATGAATGGTGGCTATGTTTGTTTTTAGTTGAAGTTTCATGAAGCATTGACTAAGTCATCATTCTTGTCTCATGCTTAACCCTAACCATTTACACTAACCCTAGTTCATTATCTACACTTAACCAAAGGTTAGTATATGATAAGTATTTTTTTTTCTTTTCTATTATTATTAACTTATCATATTCATCTTCATCTTCTTCTTCATCTTGAACAAGAAGAAAACCTAGCCACCATCAATGGCAACTAGTGAAAATGAGTGAGAAATCCAATTCTAAAGTGAACCCACCTCCTATTTCTTCATCCTCTACCTCTTGCCAAGTAGTATAGGATGTTTTCTTCACAAGTTTTATGACTTGGTGAAGTGGGAGCTTTATCTTGTGATGCCTCGACGTAGATCATCTTCGGCATCGAAGCCGACGACCAAGCCCGCCCATTTCTTCGATGGAGCCGATGCTAGAGTCCGGGATCCGATTTGGACAGCGGAGGGACATCGTCGCGGAGCTTAGGAAGTGGTGGACCGGATCTACAAAGGTTGTAGCCTCTTTCCTTTAGCATTTAAAGTTGTTTATTTGCATCGCATAGCCTATAAATCTAGTTAACGATCCGTATTAGGGTTTGTAGGCACATGTAAAATTTGAATTAGCCATGTTTGATCACTTGTGAGACTTCATTAGTGTGCCTAGGAACCCTACAGTGGTATCAGAGTCTCGCTTGAGCCTTAGGCGATGCGTAGACGGAATTAGAAGTCCGATCGAACCGAAACCCAAACCCTAATTTGCTCTCTGTACATTTTCTGAAATCGTGGTTTTTTGAGAATTAAACATATGCAGAAAAACCAGCAGGAGATTCTAAGAATTACTGAGAAGTTCGAGCACCTAAGTCGATAGAAGCGCGGCGGAACCGCGGCAATAGCATGCCTATTGCGGCGGTTCCGCGGCCAATTTATCTCTTCATACAATCATGTTTACATAGTAATTCCTAGTTTTTAGTTATGGTTTTCCTGGGAATTTTTAATATTTATTACAGAGTTGAAATTTCTGGGTTGTATTGGGGCCTCAGTGTATCGATCGGATTGTCTAATTTTGTCAGTATGTTTTTCCGGGTAATTTTGAATATGTCAAAAAGTTCGACCGGATATAGATACCCACTTTTTCCCCTGCCGGAAAATTTCCAAGTGTTGGATTTTTCCGTAGTTTAATGACGTTCTAAGTAGTGCAAGTAATGCGATGGTCCCTCTAGAAGACAACAAACCTTAACTCGATTTTGTGACCGTCTTGAACTGCCCTTTGAACCTTCGGGTTTGGGGCAGTACGGCGTGCCATATGTGAGGCGTTGGCTTGACCCTTCTACGGCTGGACCGTTGGTACTGAGGCACGAAAAGAATGTTTTTAGACTTATTTCATGTGTTGAGACGTATCTGGAAAACTTGGGTGTTCGATTGTTCGATCGGAAAGTTTAACATTTTCTATTTATCCGGAATGTGATACAACATTTGGAATTCACAAGTAGTTATGAGATAACTGAATCAATGTTATAAATCTAGTAGTTTAGTCTCATTTGATCGGTTGCCACGAAATTTTGATGTGATCAAAAGTCCGTCGGAATCACGTAGCGTATGCGGATACTCGCCGGGTAAACTTAATAGACAGCCTCACTCCATAGCCTCGACCAAGTGACTGTAGGAGAACCCCGTCGCCGAAAGCATCCGTTCGGGTGCTCGCGGCAGCGGTGTTCCGCCTTGGTGCACTTTATCGACAGCATCGGGGGTGCAGCCGCCTACTAAAGTTTGCGACGAGCATTCGATCAGAATGTCGGGAATCTTGTTGAATTGCTCGACTTTATATTGAAAAGTGTTTTCGATAATGAGACTAAAATGCGGGGTTTATAATTGTTAGGCATATGATGTCTAAGGAATTCATTTGATTAGGCATGCGACGTCTATGTAGGTTGCGGATTCCAACTGTTGTAGTTTTACACTTTCTTTTCTGTGACCGTAAGCGTAATATGTGTTATTGCCGGTTTCGTTGCTATATGTCAACGACAATTGGGATGCGCATATTTACTTACGTTGATGACAGGTGATGTTATCTGTTGTTGGATATGTTATATTGGATCGTCGTGTTCGAATAGCCGGGGGTTTTTTATGTGAGATGAGTGTTTTTCATTTTCATTCATGTAAAAACTTGCATGTAATATTCTTTTATTGGGGCACTTCCAGGTTGCGGATGATGTCACCATTTGTATATTATTTACTTTTCCGCATTAGGATAGACCCAAGGAGGGGAGCACAAGTAACCGGGTTCTAGGGTCCAGTTGGAGACCATCTCGAGTAGTCGAGTCCGAGTCTCCTAATCCTAGAATTGGTAGGGTTGCTTGCCGCTCTCGTAGGGGTCTAGGGTGTGGGTTTGGCTATTCATCGCGAACGTGGAATCCGTGTTTTATACCGGCTCGTATTGAAAACACGGACGTCCTAGTATATCCAATATTTCATATGATATTTTCTGCTGCGTTATCTGTGATGTGATCATGTGATGTGTTCAGATACATATTATATATAGTATATATGATATATTATATAGACGTTGCTTATGTTTTACACCCGCACTAGCCCTGCCTCGCTCTGGCGTTAGTCACCTAACCTAACGGTGCAGACGGGAAATCGAGGCGAATGCGGATGGCATAAGCGTACGTTATATTTATCTGTGATGTTTAGGTGGACTTAAATGATGGGATATTCATTAATGAGATTAATGAAAGAAAATAAACCTAATTGATGTTGTGGAATCGAATTTCAAAATAAAAACAGGTAGCTACAGTTCTTGCTTTGCATCGCGGTGTTCCTTGTAGAACATCCTGCACCTTATTCGATGAGGAAAGGGCCGAAATCCCTTCACCGGGAGTGACTCCTTTAGCAATAACTGGCAGATGCTACACACTAGGTTTGTTTTTGATTGCTTCTATAGTTTCTGCTTTGCACAGTGATATATATGATATATCCCGCACCTCATTCGACGAGGAAAGGGCCGACGATCCCCTCACCGGGAGTGACCCCTTTAGCAAAACTAGAAAAAGCCATAAAAATATTCCATTTAAAAACCATTTGATTCCACAACGAGATCAAGTTCAAAGCGTTAAAGGTTTTCTTAAAAGCCATTCGCAACCCTCCGTCATTTTAGGAAGTAGAGTACTTAGTATTCGTGCTACGTTTGTCGACCATAGCCGAGGCGTAGTGTGCGGTAGCTAAGTGATGTCTTCCTACACAGCATATGATGCGATTAGTTAGGACAGTCATGTGGCTTTGTTGACCTTAGCCAAGGGCATGTGGGTGGGTCTAATTAATCACGAAATGACGGGTAGAACTTGACTAGTACCTATGATTTGTTGACCTTAGCCAAGGTCATAGGTGCTGTAAGTCCACGCTAGCGCCCCGGCCGTCTACAGACGCCAAATGCGGAACAAAAACTTTTTAACTGGCGCTATCGTATACTTTAACCCGGATCTACCATTATTGCTAAACTAACAAACTGTAAAGAGTGTAGAAAGGTTATACCGAACGATCCGAGTCCTTCGTTCTTTAACCATCATCCCACGCTCCGTTGCGGCTGCTCCGATCTCGTCGATCTCCGATATCCTCGTCGAGGTGGCACCACGTCGACGATTCTTTAAACGGGCTCCCGCCTCTGACTCGAGGCAACTCGGTCGTCAAGTTTGCTAGAAGAGACGACCAAGAATGATGTAGAGAATGAGTAGATGACTTTGTCTCGTTCCATCCAAAACTGTGGACGGACGGTTAATGAAGTTGCCGAGGGAATTGGGTGATGGAATGAAATGAACTGTAAAATTCCATGCACCCCAAATACTATCATAATCTTTTTCTCCAAAATGAAACATCAAGTGAGTGAGGGAGGAGGGGGGGCCGGCCACTTATAGAAGTGGAAGGAGGTGAGTGTAGGAGCTATATGGAGGTGACCATAAACAATCATCCTTATCATAACAAAAGATCAAGAACAAATATCTTAAGAAAAACAAGAAGCTTTAATGATAAAGCATGAGTCACTAATACACATCATCAAGCCTTTAATGCATCCAATGAAAACTCAACACCAATTAATCCTAGTCACCTCATCTAGAATCTTCTATAACACTGAGTCACTCTCATCCAAGAAAAGATAAATCCGTCTTTAACCGAATGTTAAAAGACGGCTGATAGAAAACTGGAAACTGGCAACTTCCAAAAGTGATCCTGAAACGACTTTCAGGATAACCCCGTAACTGTATAAATATACCCGCATTTGTATTACGACCGAATACAAATGCAACTGAGACAAAGATATTATACCTACTCAATACAATACTCGGATCCGGCTTAAACCAAAGCCGACCAGTATCATCTGCCCGAAAACTGACACGTGCGTAAACGCACGTGCATTTTCCGAACCCTGCCATAAAACCATACGGCCTCTACAACGTTTCGCCCGAACTTGGGAAACTGTCTGTGGGGGACTCTAATGACTTGTCAGTACCCTGGCAGTGGGTTTAACCACAAACCGTCAGCGGCACTAGCTATGCGTAACGGCTGCCCATGGACTGACCTCAAGGGAGACCGAGGAGCAAACTCAAGGGAGACCGATGAGCGAACTCCTCCGAAAACCCTACTGAGCCTAACAGTGACAAAGTATATACAGTCCGGTCCGTTCGTCAATGAGTATCGCATATCCGCCTAGGGGGCTAGTAACGTCAGACCCCCAATAGCAGTATAAGTCGTGTCGGAGTGTAGCCCAATAACACCCTGAGATACTACTGGAGTACCTACCAGTAAATCTCCTGCCATGGCCATGGACTATGTGTAATGGCTCTCCTAGACACAGCACGACCTCGCCCCCAATACCGGGAGAGACGAATCCCCTGCCGATCCGCTCACGTGCCTCCATATGGCTCGGGACTGTACCCAAAGCTACCTGTTTGCACGACTCCTTTGAGCCATGGTAGGGTAGAAATCAAAGCACAGTGGGAACTCACACGAGACAAATGACGACCTCAGTTCGATGAACTAACCTGTACACATGTCACCAGGGAACTGCTATCTGACGATAGGTATAGTACTTGTAAGTCCGTGTTGCCCATCCCGGTGCTTACGGGAGGCGGAAAACATAATAAAAATCGGATTTTTAATGACTTAGGCAACATGGACTATCCTTGTGAGGATCTTTGCTAAACTAAAACTAGCTAAAGTAAACTAACAACTAACAAAGTTGTAGAAAGGTTATACCTTTGGTCTTTAGTCCTTCTCTCCTTGCTCCTAGGTATGGTAGAAAAGGATCACCTTGCTTGTCTTCTCCCGTCAAAGAAGGATCCACCCGAAAGCCACCACCTTTAGCTTCAACTCCAAGCTAGGAGTAACTAGAGTGCAAGAAATGCTAAGACTTGAACCCTAGAAGTGAGTAGAGAAGATCAAGAGAGGGTTTTTCTCAAGCTATTTGTTTCTCAACACATGAGAGGGAGAGAGCTTGAGGGAGAGGATGAGCAAGAGAGAGAAAAGAAATGAGAGAATGAGAAAATAGTGAGCCATTCTCACTAATATGTGTGAGTTATCTTAATTAATTAATTAGCAAGAAAATTGTCATGGTTTAATCAAGAGGTGACCATTATCATTTCATTATTAATGCAAATTGCAAGAATCAAAGAGCATCTTCCAAATGAAATGATCATGGTCAAATTGTCAACTTGGTCAACAAGTCAACAAAGTCAAAGTGTCAACAACAACAACCATGCACAATAATTAAGCTAATTATTAATTAACAATAATACACACAAAAACAATAGGGTTAATAAAATGACAATAGTCATTAACCCTAAACAAGGTCCTCTCCCTCAATCTCAAGCAACCGTGCATACGCACCCGCATTCGTGATCCGAGGAACACGAACACAATGAGAAAAACCAATCTCAAATCATATACTAGGATCCGGCTTAAACCAAAGCCCGCTAGTATAAACTGTCCGGACAGCAAACGTGCACAAGTGCGCGGATGCGAACGAACCCTGTCGCAAAACCATGCGACCTCTACTCGTTTTGCCTAAAGGCGAATAGCTCTCTGTGTGGGACTCTAAAGACTCGACACTACGCTGGCAGTGGGTTTAACCACAGACCGCAAGCGGCACTAGCTGTACGTAACGGTCCCCAGGTAGATGTCGATAAGAAGACTGACGAGGTGAACCCCATCTGCACTCCTACTGAGCCTGTATGTGACAGTCTCCGTACAGTCCGGTCTGTTCGTCTGATACATCGCATGGCGGGCCTAGGGGGCGGTGAACGTCAGTCCCCTAATAGCGGTACAAGTCGTGTCGAAGTGTAGCCCAGAACACCCTGAGATAACACTGGAAACCTACCAGTATATCTCGCTTGCCCTGGCCAGGGACTACTCGTGTAATGGCTCTCCTAGACACAGCGCGATGTCAACCCCCAATACCGGGAGAGACGAATCCTGTCTAACCGTCACTGCCTCCAAGTGCTTCGGGACTGCACCCAAAAACTACCTGTTTGCACAGCTCCTTTGAGCCGTGGTAGGGTAGTAATCAAAGTGCAGTGGGAACACACTCGAGGCGAAGTGACAGTGTCAAGTCAGCGGACTAAGCTGTACTCATGTCACCTGGGAACTGATAACTGACGATAGGTATATTACCAACCAACAGTTCCCGACGAGTCCTGTCCAGTGTACTCGTAACCTAACGAGCACCCGCATACTATCCCAAGTACGACGTACTAACGGCTGTGGGACAGACCGTCTCCCACACTGGGATGAGAAGCGCATACGCTAGTCTACTCCGGAGTATCGATGCCCTGTCTCGATAGTCCAACGACCAGGGACCTGTATAAGGATGTGCTTATAGATTACCCAGCTCCCACGAGTGCGAGCGCCATCACAACGCTGGTAATCAAGCAAAGATCCTAAGGGCTCTACTAATATGTATACCAGCAATATGCTAAAAGAAACACATGCACATATTAAAGCAGAGACAAACCAAGTAGCATACTACCATTTCGAGCAAGATTGTATATACAACTGTGAATATCCCAAGCTTCCATTAAGTAATATACAAGCTAGTATGATACAGTAATGGCCTCTAGGGCATATACACTAACAATCTCCCACTTGCACTAAGGCCATGTACTGGCGTATCGAAGACCTATCATCTCGATCAGCCGCTCGAACTGAGTCTGGGGCAAGGCCTTGGTGAATGGATCTGCTGTGTTATCCTCTGATGCAACTCTCCGGACCTCGATCTCCTGGCGATCCACGATCTCCCTGATCAGGTGATACCGCCTTAAGATGTGTCTGGATTTCTGATGGGACCTGGGTTCCTTCGCTAAAGCTATAGCCCCGTTGTTGTCGCAATACAGAGGTATTGGGTCAACAATGGACGGAACCACCTGAAGTTCTTTCAAGAACTTCCTCATCCAGACAGCTTCTTTTGCGGCATCAGATGCAGCGATGTATTCCGCTTCCATAGTCGAGTCAGCAACGGTTTCCTGTTTGGAGCTCTTCCAACACACCGCCCCTCCATTGAGGGTAAAGACAAAACCCGACATGGACTTGGAATCATCCTTGTCACTCTGGAAGCTGGAGTCAGCAAAGGCCTCAATCTGCAGGTCTTTTCCGCCATACACCAAGAACATCTCCTTAGTCCTTCTCAGGTACTTGAGAATGTTCTTTACTGCTATCCAATGTTTCTCCCCTGGGTTTGACTGATACCTGCTTACCACACTCAGTGCATAAGCCACATCCGGTCTGGTACATAACATCGCATACATTATAGAGCCTACCGCAGAAGCGTAGGGTATAATAGACATGCGATTCCTCTCCAAATCAGTCTTGGGAGACATCTCTTTGGAGAGGGTGATCCCGTGACAAGCCGGTAGATTACCGCGCTTGGAATCTTCCATACTGAATCTCTTCAGTATGGTGTCGATGTACCTGGACTGCGAGAGTCCTAATATCCTCTTGGATCTGTCACGGTAGATCCGGATACCCAGAATGTAGGAGGCATCACCCAGGTCTTTCATGGAGAACCTGTGTGACAAGAACCCCTTGACAGATTGTAGCATAGGAATGTCATTTCCTATTAAGAGAATGTCATCCACGTATAAAACGAGGAATACTACAGTTCTCGCTACAAATCTACAATAGATGCATGGTTCATCTGGATTTTTGATAAAGTCAAATTCTTTGACCGTCTCATCAAAACAGATGTTCCAACTCCGCGATGCCTGCTTGAGTCCATAAATGGACTTGAGCAACTTGCACACCTTTCCGCTGCTCCCACCCTGAATGAAACCCTCTGGCTGGTCCATATAGACACACTCCTCTAAATGACCATTTAGAAAAGCTGTCTTTACGTCCATCTGCCAAATCTCATAATCGTGGAAAGCAGCGATGGCAAGAAGGATCCGAATGGATTTCAGCATAGCTACTGGAGAAAAGGTTTCGTCATAGTCCAAACCAGGTCGCTGACGAAAACCCTTTGCTACCAGTCTAGCTTTATAGGTCTCAACCTGTCCATCTACACCAATCTTCCTTTTGAAGATCCACTTGCATCCTACGGGTTTTACCCCGTCTGGAGCAATGTCCAACGTCCATACTTTGTTGGTGTACATGGACTCCATCTCGGTCCGCATTGCATCCAGCCATTTTACCGAGTCGACGCTCTGAATGGCTTGCTGGAAGCTAGTAGGTTCATCACAATCTAGGATGCAGTCTTCTCTATCCCCGTCAATGAGAAAACCGTAGTATCTCTCGGGCGGATGAGACTGCCTACTGCTCCTGCGGAGCGGCATAGGAATGTCCTGTTCTTTTGAACTTTCTGGTTCCACTAAACTTTCAGTAATAGTTTGTGGTTCTGGAATTTCTTCCAGTTCTATTGCGCTCCCACTTATTTCTTTTTCTATGAACTGATGTTCTAGAAAGTGGGCATGACGAGAAACAAGGACTTTTTGTTCCTCTTCGCAATAGAAGTAATATCCCTTGGAGTTCTTTGGATATCCCACAAACTGGCACTGTACTGAGCGTGCCTCGAGCTTGTCCGCATGCTGCTTTTTTACAAAAGCTGGACATCCCCATGTCTTAATGTGATTAAGATAGGGTTTCTTCCCACTCCATAACTCATATGGTGTGGTAGGCACAATCTTAGTGGGAACACGGTTCAAAAGATATGCAGCTGTTTCCAGCGCATACCCCCAGAATGATCGCGGTAACTCAGCGTTACTCATCATGGACCGTACCATATCCAATAGGGTTCGGTTCCGTCTCTCCGATACACCGTTATGTTGCGGAGTGTATGGAGGAGTAAGCTGAGAGAGAATTCCATTCTCTTTTAAGTAATTCAGGAATTCGGCACTTAAGTATTCTCCTCCTCGATCCGATCTTAGGATCTTGATACTTTTGCCGGTCTGTTTTTCTACTTCACTCTTATATTCCTGGAATTTTTCAAAAGCCTCGGATTTATGTTTCATTAAGAAGACATAACCGTACCTTGAAAAGTCATCCGTAAAAGTTATGAAGTAAGAAAAACCGCTTCGCGCATGTGTAGACATTGGACCGCACACGTCGCTGTGTACGAGTCCCAAGAGCTCGCTCGCTCTTTCTCCGTGTCCAGAAAACGGAGCCTTTGTCATCTTTCCTTTGAGACAGGATTGACAAGTTGCATATGATTGATATTCGAACGAATCTAAATATCCTTCAGTATGTAACTTAGTCAATCTTCTCTCGTTGATGTGACCCAGTCTACAATGCCATAAGAAAGTTTTATTAATTTCTGGAGACTTTCTTTTGTGTGTATTCTGGATATTGAAAACCTGTGGTTGGTTTAAAACGTATATACCGTTGTTCAATGTACCTGACCCAATCAACACTTGATTAAGGTGAATGTTCACTACATTACTTACAAATGCAAATTCATAACCTTCTTTAGATAATAAAGATACAGAAATGATATTACAGGTTGCATTTGGTACATAATAACAACTACGCAAAACCAAAAAGTGTCCATCTGATAATCCCAGGTGATAGTCCCCCACGGCCTCAGCATCCATGCTAGCACCGTTCGCAACTCTGAGGGTCATGTCACCTGCCTTCAAAACTCTACGCTTTCTCAACGCCTGCAAAGAATTACAGATATGAGATCCCGATCCGGTATCCAATACCCAGGAAGTAGAGTTTATAGATAGACAGTTTTCAATAACATACACACCTGAAGCTGAAGCTGCAACTCGCTTCAAATCCTGTGTTCTGGCTTTCCAAGCCTTGCAATCTTGTTTCCAGTGACCACTTTTGTGACAATAGAAGCATTCTTCCTTACCCACCAGCTTCCCCGCTACTTTTGTTGCTTTACCCTTTCCCTTCGTATCCACTTTACCGACACCGCCTCTTGGTTTGGCGGGGGCTTTCTTCTTCTTGCCCTTGGCTTTCGCCCTGGACCTAGAAGAGGAAGATCCTCCTACAAACAAAGTGGATGTCTCCCTACCCTTCTGTAGGGTGCCCTCAGCAGTCCTCAACATGTTCAGAAGTTCGGCCAGTTCGACCTCCTTTCCTTGCATGTTGAAGTTGAGAATGAACTGGGCGTAAGTGGAAGGAAGGGACTGGAGAATCAGATCAGTATAGAGTTCATTCTCCAACGTGGTCCCAAGGTCCGCGAGCTCCTCTATATAGCCGATCATCTTAAGCACGTGGTCCGCTACCGATGATCCGACGGCCAACCTTGCCGAAAAGAGCTTCTTCGACACTTCGTATCTTGCGATACGAGACTGCTCTCCATACAGTTCTTTTGTATGGAGAAATATGGACTCTAGGTCCATATTCTCGTGCCTCCTCTGATGGTCGTTGTCCATCGAGGCTAATACGAGGCATTTGGCCCTCGCGCAATCTATCTCCCATGTCTTACGGATTTCTACATCCGCGACGCTGGAGGTGGGACCTGGGACGGGGGGAGCTTTGGTGGTAAGTATATACCCCAGCTTGTCATAAGTGATAGCCATCTTGACATTCCTGAGCCAATCTTTATAGTTTGGCCCTGTCAATATGTTTTTATCTAATAGTAACTTAAGTCCGGTCATCTTGAATGGTCGCTGCAATTAGGAGAGAGAAAAGAAACACTTTAGCATGATGCTCTTGCAAGTTTAGAGTGGTTTTTAGTTTGTCTAAACTGGATGGCTCCCACTGTCTCTCGAATCCCTTCTCAAACCATAAAGAAAAGGATTAGCCGGGATCATTCTCACCGTACAATACTTGCTTAACCGTTCAGCCAGGCCAGTGTCGGTACTTCGAGGGAGGTTTTCCAACGCTTTCGCGAAGTTCCTTAATTAAGTAACCTCTTTTCCCTGTGGGCGTAGCCCCGCTAACACCTTTCTAGGCACCTACTAGGTTTATAGCATTGATCGTTAAGTGAGAGTTTTCCCGAGGAGTAGCATATACTCACAGTAGGATCGGGATCCAAATATCATCGCGTGATAAAACCGAAGGAATCCTACCAGAATTATCACACTCCAAATGGTATGCAACGCTAGCAAGTTTCAGTACTTATGAAACTCCCGATGTGGATTTTTGCCCCATGCTCTTATGACCTTGACTTTGGCCAAAATATCATAAGTCACATGTCAAGTTCTACCCGTCATTCTCCTGGTTAATTTGGACCCACCCGTACCTACCCTTGGCTTTGGCCAAAATGGCAGCACGACTGTCCCAAACCAACGCATCTATCTATGCTGCACATGAATACCCAAACGCTACCAATCACTATGCCTTGACTTTGGCCAAAATACATAGCTTGAATACTTTTGACCATTCATGTGGAATGACGGAGGGCTACGGATGGTTTTGGCGAAACCGTGAACGTAGTGAACTTGATATAATCGATGGAACGAGATAGCTTTTAAAAGGAGTGGTTCAAGCTCCGCGTTTAAAAGTTTTAGTTTTGAAAAGAACCGAGTGGTTTTCAAAGTGTTCCAATCGACTTTTACTTGGTTTATTTCTTGCATTAGTTCTTTTAATGCGTCCCATCATTTAATCCTACCATTGCAGAAAACAACCAAAATATGACGTACGCTTATGCCATTCGCATTCGCCACGGGGCCCCGTCATCACCCGTTAGGTTACTTAACTAACGACAGAGCGGGGGCTGGGCTAGCGCGGCTGTAAAACATAAGCAACGCCTAAATAGTTATTATATATAAATATATCGCAATGATAGACATTACAGATCACAGATGAATACATTGGATATACTAGGAATCCGCAATGCGTTCGAGCCTGCAACGCAAAGCGGATTACACGGTCGCGGTGAATAGCCAATACCCCACCCAAGACCCCTACGAGTGCGGCAAACTACCCGCCAAGCACCCGAAGCGAAGCAACCTCCCTCACCACCGTGAGTAGGCCACTCGGCACTTCGAGTACCCGGTAGTTTGTGCACCCCCTCCATGGGTCTATCCTAGGAGCAAAAACAGTAAAAAGAATTATACAATGACGGCTACAACCCCGACCCGGTTGTGCGGCCATACAAAGAATATTATTACATCAATTCACATGTTACAAATGAATGAAAGAAAAACAACGCTCATCTCACATCCAACCCGGCTATTCACCCGCGACAATCCAATCCATTCATATCCACAAACCAACAACAAACACAGATCATGTATAACCCCGACTAATCGTCTTATAGCGATTAGCCGACGTTCAATACATGCAAGCATTACAGATATAACCGATGTAGTTAAAGCGTAGTGAAGTTCCGAAAAAATACGGATTTATAGGCCCGCAAAAGCAAATTTTAGTTCTGGAAAATCTGGGCATATAATATATATCCTAAAAATCCCAAAACCAATACAGAAAGACACTGCACGAAAAACGATGCAGTGAAGACATCAAACCGCGGCGCTTCCGCGGCACGAGCCTACCTCGTGCGGCGGAAGCGCGGCGGTTTGGATGATTCTCTGTCTCGTTTTTCGTAGGTGTTTTTAAAAAACCCTGAGATGAATTTACAAATATAAAGTTTTCTATTTTGAGCAGAAAAAATTTCAACAGAAACTAGGGTTTTTCAAAGTTCGGTTTTTGGATTTTTCGGTTTCGAAACTTCGCTACACTTTACTACCTAGCTAGTTTGAGTTTAGTTAGGCTCTGATACCACTGTAAGTCCGTGTTGCCCATCCCGGTGCTTACGGGAGGCGGAAAACATAATAAAAATCGGATTTTTAATGACTTAGGCAACATGGACTATCCTTGTGAGGATCTTTGCTAAACTAAAACTAGCTAAAGTAAACTAACAACTAACAAAGTTGTAGAAAGGTTATACCTTTGGTCTTTAGTCCTTCTCTCCTTGCTCCTAGGTATGGTAGAAAAGGATCACCTTGCTTGTCTTCTCCCGTCAAAGAAGGATCCACCCGAAAGCCACCACCTTTAGCTTCAACTCCAAGCTAGGAGTAACTAGAGTGCAAGAAATGCTAAGACTTGAACCCTAGAAGTGAGTAGAGAAGATCAAGAGAGGGTTTTTCTCAAGCTATTTGTTTCTCAACACATGAGAGGGAGAGAGCTTGAGGGAGAGGATGAGCAAGAGAGAGAAAAGAAATGAGAGAATGAGAAAATAGTGAGCCATTCTCACTAATATGTGTGAGTTATCTTAATTAATTAATTAGCAAGAAAATTGTCATGGTTTAATCAAGAGGTGACCATTATCATTTCATTATTAATGCAAATTGCAAGAATTAAAGAGCATCTTCCAAATGAAATGATCATGGTCAAATTGTCAACTTGGTCAACAAGTCAACAAAGTCAAAGTGTCAACAACAACAACCATGCACAATAATTAAGCTAATTATTAATTAACAATAATACACACAAAAACAATAGGGTTAATAAAATGACAATAGTCATTAACCCTAAACAAGGTCCTCTCCCTCAATCTCAAGCAACCGTGCATACGCACCCGCATTCGTGATCCGAGGAACACGAACACAATGAGAAAAACCAATCTCAAATCATATACTAGGATCCGGCTTAAACCAAAGCCCGCTAGTATAAACTGTCCGGACAGCAAACGTGCACAAGTGCGCGGATGCGAACGAACCCTGTCGCAAAACCATGCGACCTCTACTCGTTTTGCCTAAAGGCGAATAGCTCTCTGTGTGGGACTCTAAAGACTCGACACTACGCTGGCAGTGGGTTTAACCACAGACCGCAAGCGGCACTAGCTGTACGTAACGGTCCCCAGGTAGATGTCGATAAGAAGACTGACGAGGTGAACCCCATCTGCACTCCTACTGAGCCTGTATGTGACAGTCTCCGTACAGTCCGGTCTGTTCGTCTGATACATCGCATGGCGGGCCTAGGGGGCGGTGAACGTCAGTCCCCTAATAGCGGTACAAGTCGTGTCGGAGTGTAGCCCAGAACACCCTGAGATAACACTGGAAACCTACCAGTATATCTCGCTTGCCCTGGCCAGGGACTACTCGTGTAATGGCTCTCCTAGACACAGCGCGATGTCAACCCCCAATACCGGGAGAGACGAATCCTGTCTAACCGTCACTGCCTCCAAGTGCTTCGGGACTGCACCCAAAAACTACCTGTTTGCACAGCTCCTTTGAGCCGTGGTAGGGTAGTAATCAAAGTGCAGTGGGAACACACTCGAGGCGAAGTGACAGTGTCAAGTCAGCGGACTAAGCTGTACTCATGTCACCTGGGAACTGATAACTGACGATAGGTATATTACCAACCAACAGTTCCCGACGAGTCCTGTCCAGTGTACTCGTAACCTAACGAGCACCCGCATACTATCCCAAGTACGACGTACTAACGGCTGTGGGACAGACCGTCTCCCACACTGGGATGAGAAGCGCATACGCTAGTCTACTCCGGAGTATCGATGCCCTGTCTCGATAGTCCAACGACCAGGGACCTGTATAAGGATGTGCTTATAGATTACCCAGCTCCCACGAGTGCGAGCGCCATCACAACGCTGGTAATCAAGCAAAGATCCTAAGGGCTCTACTAATATGTATACCAGCAATATGCTAAAAGAAACACATGCACATATTAAAGCAGAGACAAACCAAGTAGCATACTACCATTTCGAGCAAGATTGTATATACAACTGTGAATATCCCAAGCTTCCATTAAGTAATATACAAGCTAGTATGATACAGTAATGGCCTCTAGGGCATATACACTAACAGTACTAACTAGCAGATTCCCGGCGAGTCCTGTCCGGTGTACTCATAACCCAATGAGCACCTGTATACATCTTAGGTGATCCAACTGACACCAGTGGCTTGTGAGACCGGCCACCGCCCCTCGTCGGGGTCTCGACTGTATACACTAGTCTACTCCGGAGTATCGATGCCCTGTCTCGAAACTCCCACGACTAGGGACCACAATTAAGGATATGCATATGAACTACCCAACTCTCACGTATATGATCGCCATCATACTGTTGGTAGTAAAGCAAGATCCTAAGGGCTCTATCAAAGTATAACATGCAATCAGTCACCTGAACATGTACACGACTGATAAAGGCAAACCAGATAGCATACTATCATCTCAAGTAAGACTGTCCTACCGGGATAGGTCCTCCGCAATCATTGCAATCACGTACCTGCGATCCAATAATTGACTATGAGGGCACTATCTCCAACAATCTCCCACTTGCACTCAAGGCTAATATTGCGATGTCGACTACTCACATCCCGTGTGAAACCGAACATCCAACTCCTCTACTAATCAGTTTCACAAAGCCCGTTTGTAAAACTATTGTGTTCGAGAAATAGCCTCAGTGAGTGGATCCGCCTAGAAGTTTCTTTCTATATCTCTCTAAATCTCAAGTTCGCGGAGAAAGCCATCTCCCGAATCGAGTAATACCTGTCTTAGAATATATCTGGATATCTGATGGGACCTTGTTCATAAATGAACTCCAAATCTAAACCTCTTAGACTGTATCGATCACTGAACCTAATCAGTATCTGGCACCATGCCACCCACAGTATCCTCTTGGACCATCTGTCCATAATACTGTCCCTCTTCGTCAGAGGGAAAACTATAACTCTGGCAATCACTCTGTCATCCATGTCACCTTTGAAGCCTGGAATGATAATCGTCTCCCGAAGGAGGCTGTCGTCATCAAATCCGTAGAACATGTACTTATGTTCTAAAACTGCTTCCTTATGTTTCTCCAGGATTGGATTAATACAAACTTATCGCATCTAGTGCAAAAACAACATCTGGTGTGGTACTTGACACCTCACGATTGACTCAATTGCCAAAGCAAGTGATCTGCCAATCATGTACAGCCCTCTCCCCTTTAGTCTATACGACACCTTTAGAGAGGGTGACTCCATCACCTGCAGGTACACTACCATGCTAGGAGTCAACTATTCTAAAAACCATTAGAATATCTGTCAAAGTACCCACATTGGGAAACTACCCAAATCTAGATCTAAAACCATAGATCCAG
The DNA here is from genome assembly GCA_030015575.1 of Agapanthus africanus. Taxonomy (NCBI): domain Eukaryota; kingdom Viridiplantae; phylum Streptophyta; class Magnoliopsida; order Asparagales; family Amaryllidaceae; genus Agapanthus; species Agapanthus africanus. The sequence continues at coordinate 407,804,153 of CM057340.1, forward strand.
AAACCAGAATGTCAAATATTATATCCATATCCTGTCTGGAGAAACAACTGTGTGACGACCACAGTACAACCGATCGTAGTATAGGAATTTTACTTCCCACTCTGTGTATGTCATCCAATCCCATGACATCACACCCTACTACCTTCTTAACAGATCCATCCCCTATTCTGATTGAAGTCAAACCCATGACTATCACATCAAAATTAGATGATCTATCTCCGCTATAACTGCTCTAGTCTATAAATAGACATAAGCTACTTGCCCACTATACTTCTGCTGCTCCCACTGAATACGACAACCCTCTGGCAGAATAATATACACGTACACTTCTAAAGCTAGTTTAGAACGACGCTATACTTATCCTCCTTCCTGGTCTCATAGTCTGGAACAACAGTAGTGTCAAGTCTGGGTAGATAAGAACCTCCCTGTCACCGTCCTTGAGGCTACCGGAGTACCTCTTGGGTGTCTGAGGTTACCCACCATATCTGCGGAGTGGCTATTGGAATGTCAAACTTGATTGAATATATAGGTCCTATTAAATTTTCTGTAATCGTTCGTGGTTCTGGAATCACTTCCAGTTCTACCATACTCCCACTACTGTTTTCTGAAAAAGATCCATTTTACTAAAACTGTGGCGAGTCAAGAACAATATCACTATTGATCTTCCAAATGGTATAATATCAACCCTCGACATAGCCAGGGTCAACCCACGAACAGCCATTACAGAAACATGCCCTGAGTTATCCAGTGTCTGGTTTTAAGCATAAGCTGGAAAACTCCCCGTACCTTAATATCTTTTAAGGTACGATCCATTCTATATCCAATACAGAAACTTTGGCACTTATTTAATTGGAACCGTATTCAATCATGCAGCTGTCTCCAGTGCATATCACTTAATGGAAAGAGGCTAATCAGCATTACTCAACTTAGGAATCCATCCAATTATGAGTAACCTGAAAGAGAAACACGTTTCTCAAAACCATCACTATCATCTGAATACCAATCACAAGAATCTACATCTTCGATCTCTTTGAAGAATCCCGATACTTGTGATATCTGGTTCTCTACTTTATTCTTATACCCACAACTTCTCAAAACTTAGACCTTGTATTTCTACGAAACAATTGTCTAAATACTAGAGAAGTTATAAGTAAACAGAACGTAGTACGAGGACCTACCCCTTTGTCCTGATGGACACTGGACAACATACAATACTCTGTATAAGTCCGCTGAGTTTAAACAACTCAAAACCTGTGCGTCGTAGGTTGAAAACTGTACCCTGGCGATTTCCTCAAATATCACCAATTACAACGAATTCCGATATAATGAGGATAATCACCTAATTCCCAATAACTTACTCCCACTCATCATCTGTAAAACCATACAGATATGAGAATGAAACCTGGTGAATACACACCCTTGGAGTAAGTATCCAATCGGGAAAACTGTTTTCCTTTAACAATGCACTGAAACATGAAAATGTTTCGTAGGGGTATCCTGGTATACATAGCAATGCCTCTTCCATAATCCAATTCATGACTTCAACCGTATATTTTATTGCCATCTCTCCAAACCCCTTTATTTGTCTTTAGTCGTTACCTTCTGTACACCATCGTTAGGCTAAATGGTTTTCTTCCTTCCCTACCGTTCGGCACCAGCCTATGGTTTGGAAGAAGACTATCCAGTAAGCATAATAGGTGTACCCTCCTAAACCAAGGAGTACTCGTATCTTGAGAGAAGGTGATGATAAAAGACAACTGAATAATACCTTATTCCTTTAAAGGTGAAATAGGAGTGGCGACGAAGTACGCGGTTTTGGTCGTGAATGATATCAGTTGCAATTTACTTTGCCCTCTTTCTAATCCCTTTATTTTGTCTTTAGTTATTGCCTTCTGCACACCCTACTTAGGCTAATTGGTTTTCTTCATTCCCTACCTTTCGGCACCTGCCTATGGTTTGGAATAAGACTATCCAATAAGCGTAATAGGTGTACTCTCCTAAACTAAGGAGCTCTCGCAACCTGAGAGAAGGTGATAATAAAAGACAACTGAATAAACCAATTCTATTTCTCCTGAACCTGGATCCATCCTCGAAGAAGTCCCTTCGAGTTCGTATATAACCATACGATGGATCTATCCAATGGAAGTGGATATCCGTAGTAAAACGGGTGTTCTGAGAAATGCAAAGGGTAAAAGAAGGAGTGGCAATGACTTATGCAACATAGACAATCCAAAAGCCAGTATTTTAAGAAGGTTCGGTCAACCTGGTCACTGAGTCATAGTCTAGGGTCGGTCAAAGGTCGCTGCCAAAGAGAGAGAGAAAAGAAACACTCTGCGTGCACTCTAACCTAGATCAGAATGGTTATCACTTTATCTAATCCGGAAACCTCCCACTGTCCTGTCAAATTCTCCTCCAAACCTAAAGAAGAATCAATCGGGATCACCCGAAGAGTAAACCAACTCATCAGTGGGAATTAGGATCCAACTCTCATCGCATGATAACGTGATGGAATGCATCCACGTTACTCATACTCCAGAAGGTATGCGCATACTTGGCAAGTTTCAGTTTCTTTAGAAACTCCCGATCTGATTTTTGCCCCATGCTCTTATAACCTTGGCTTTGGTCAAAATGTCATAAGTCACATGCCAAGTTCTACCCGTCACTATATTGTCAATTTGAACCCACCCGCACATGCCCCTGACTTTGGCCAATCGGCAGAACGACTGTCCCAAACTAACTCATCTATCTATGCAACAATTGAATACCCAGCAGCTACCAAACACTATGCCTTAACTTTGGCTAAAATACATAGCTTGAATACTACTGAATACTCAAAAGAAGTGACGGAGGGCTACGGATGGTTTTTGGTGAAAAACCTTTAACGTAGTGAACTTGATATCGCTGAAGGAACCTGATAGCTTTTTAAAATATAGTGGCGAAAACCTTTTGCTAAAGAGGTCACTCCCGATGAAGGGATCTCGGCTCTTTCCTCGTGGAATGAGGTGCAGGATATTCCACTGAATACCGCTATGCAAAGCAACTTGTAATCGACTATAGTGAAGTTATTACCCTGACGCAAACTTCTGCCCAAAGGGTCAGTCCCGGTGAAGGGATATCGGCCCTTGTCCCGTCGAATGAGGTGCAGGATATTCCACTGAATACCGCTATGCAAAACAAAAGGAAACGTCTCTGCAATAACACTTTTTTAATTTGTTCCAACAACTGAAAACAGGTTTGTTTAACTTTTTGCATTGATCAGAATCAATGCAGTCCCATCAATCAATCACACCAGAAAAGAACGAAAATAAAATGTACGTATATGCCATCCGTATTCGTCACTGGGTCCCGTCATCACCCGTTAGGTTACTTAACTAACGACAGAGCGGGGACTGGACTAGCGCGGGTGTAAAACATATACAACATCTAATAGTATATAAACCAATATACAATAATCGCTCCAGGAGTGATAATATGCAACATTACAGAAAAGTAATAACCATCACAGAACAATACAGATAATCTGGGATCCCCGGGTTTCACAGAGCCGCTGCTGAAACCCGATGTTCCCCTGTCGTGTGGATAGCCTGTGCAATGAAACCTAGACCCCTACGGGTGCGGCAAGTTACCCGCCAAAACCTGAAGCGAGGTAGTCCCCACAGCATAGTGAATGGAACACCCGACACTTCACGGAATCCGGTAAATTGAGCACCCCTCCTTGGGTCAACCTGTACCCCCGAATAGTCTGCCAATTCTAGAGTGGGACCCCTCTGCCTCTCAAAGCCCTGAGATGCGGACCCGTCGCCCCTCCAGAACCCGGCTATCCGTGCACTCCGTCGCGGGGAAAAACCTAGTACAGTAATGAAAAATAGTACAACAGGTACATCGACCGCAACCTGGTCATGCCACAAAAGAATATTATACAACAGGCAGTGACGGCAGTCCACATGTTGGACGCTCGCCCCGCAATATCAAATGTACAAATAAACTCAAACTGTACTACCATTGCACACTGCTATCCACCACGACAAATCCGCAATATCACAGCACAACACAGAACATCAACGCGAATGTCACGTTCGCAAACCCGTCTAAAAGAACTATAGCAATCGGACGCGGTTTACCGATCAAATGACATTCCCGGTCGGAGATATAATGTAAGCACTGTAAACTAACATGTTTAAATTTCGATCGACAAAATATCATAAAGTGGGCCCCACGCAAATCTGGAGAACAGTAATAAAACCTGGGGCCAAAATATATATACCAGAAACCCAAAATTCCACCAGAGAAGACACTGAGAAAATTTGATGCAGTGATTCATTAGGATGGCCGCGGATCCGCGGCGAAACCATGGGTTTGGCCGCGCTTCCGCGGCTATATAGTGGAATCACTTGTTCAAATTTTGTCGTGTGCCTTAGAAAACCCTGCACAGATTTCTGAGATGTATGAAATATTTTTAGGACACCGTTTAAAACCTACAGAAACTGTGAAGGTGAAAAATTGTGATTTTTGATTTCCGGTTCGATCGATGTTTTAAACGCGTTAGCACAAGTTAGTATAGCAAAATGGTGAGGCTCTGATACCACTGTAAGTCCACGCTAGCGCCCCGGCCGTCTACAGACGCCAAATGCGGAACAAAAACTTTTTAACTGGCGCTATCGTATACTTTAACCCGGATCTACCATTATTGCTAAACTAACAAACTGTAAAGAGTGTAGAAAGGTTATACCGAACGATCCGAGTCCTTCGTTCTTTAACCATCATCCCACGCTCCATTGCGGCTGCTCCGATCTCGTCGATCTCCGATATCCTCGTCGAGGTGGCACCACGTCGACGATTCTTTAAACGGGCTCCCGCCTCTGACTCGAGGCAACTCGGTCGTCAAGTTTGCTAGAAGAGACGACCAAGAATGATGTAGAGAATGAGTAGATGACTTTGTCTCGTTCCGTCCAAAACTGTGGACGGACGGTTAATGAAGTTGCCAAGGGAATTGGGTGATGGAATGAAATGAACTGTAAAATTCCATGCACCCCAAATACTATCATAATCTTTTTCTCCAAAATGAAACATCAAGTGAGTGAGGGAGGAGGGGAGGCCGGCCACTTATAGAAGTGGAAGGAGGTGAGTGTAGGAGCTATATGGAGGTGACCATAATCAACCATCCTTATCATAACAAAAGATCAAGAACAAATATCTTAAGAAAAACAAGAAGCTTTAATGATAAAGCATGAGTCACTAATACACATCATCAAGCCTTTAATGCATCCAATGAAAACTCAACACCAATTAATCCTAGTCACCTCATCTAGAATCTTCTAGAACACTGAGTCACTCTCATCCAAGAAAAGATAAATCCGTCTTTAACCGAATGTTAAAAGACGGCTGAAAGAAAACTGGAAACTGGCAACTTCCAAAAGTGATCCTGAAACGACTTTCAGGATAATCCCGTAACTGTATAAATATACCCGCATTTGTATTACGACCGAATACAAATGCAACTGAGACAAAGATATTATACCTACTCAATACAATACTCGGATCCGGCTTAAACCAAAGCCGACCAGTATCATCTGCCCGAAAACTGACACGTGCGTAAACGCACGTGCATTTTCCGAACCCTACCATAAAACCATACGGCCTCTACAACGTTTCGCCCGAACTTGGGAAACTGTCTGTGGGGGACTCTAATGACTCGTCAGTACCCTGGCAGTGGGTTTAACCGCAAACCGTCAGCGGCACTAGCTATGCGTAACGGCTGCCCATGGACTGACCTCAAGGGAGGCCGAGGAGCGAACTCAAGGGAGACCGATGAGCGAACTCCTCCGAAAACCCTACTGAGCCTAACAGTGACAAAGTATATACAGTCCGGTCCGTTCGTCAATGAGTATCGCATATCCGCCTAGGGGGCTAGTAACGTCAGACCCCCAATAGCAGTATAAGTCGTGTCGGAGTGTAGCCCAATAACACCCTGAGATACTACTGGAGTACCTACCAGTAAATCTCCTGCCATGGCCATGGACTATGTGTAATGGCTCTCCTAGACACAGCACGACCTCGCCCCCAATACCGGGAGAGACGAATCCCCTGCCGATCCGCTCACGTGCGTCCATATGGCTCGGGACTGTACCCAAAAGCTACCTGTTTGCACGACTCCTTTGAGCCATGGTAGGGTAGAAATCAAAGCACAGTGGGAACTCACACGAGACAAATGACGACCTCAGGTCGATGAACTAACCTGTACACATGTCACCAGGGAACTGCTATCTGACGATAGGTATAGTACTAACTAGCAGATTCCCGGCGAGTCCTGTCCGGTGTACTCATAACCCAATGAGCACCTGTATACATCTTAGGTGATCCAACTGACACCAGTGGCTTGTGAGACCGGCCACCGCCCCTCGTCGGGGTCTCGACTGTATACAGTAGTCTACTCCGGAGTATCGATGCCCTGTCTCGAAACTCCCACGACTAGGGACCACAATTAAGGATATGCATATAAACTACCCAACTCTCACGTATATGATCGCCATCATACTGTTGGTAGTAAAGCAAGATCCTAAGGGCTCTATCAAAGTGTAACATGCAATCAGTCACCTGAACATGTACACGACTGATAAAGGCAAACCAGATAGCATACTATCATCTCGAGTAAGACTGTTCTACCGGGATAGGTCCTCCGCAATCATTGCAATCACGTACCTGCGATCCAATAATTGACTATGAGGGCACTATCTCCAACAGGTGCTAGGGGTAAAAATCATTATCAGGAGTTTCAAGTGTTGAAATTTGCAATGAGATTGCATACCTTCTATGTGATAGTTGGATCCCGATACCCACTGCGAGTAATTGTTACTCCTGGGAGAGTTTTGCACTTTGCAATTAGCCGATCAAGTAGGTGTCTAGAAAGGTGTCAACGGGGTTACGCCTCTGGGAAAACGAGGTTTACTGTAATTAGGTCCGTGCGAAAGCGCGGGGAACCTCCCTCAAAGTACTGACACTGGCCTGGCTGAAAGATTGGCAAACTTGTAGAGTGTAATTAATCCCAGCTAGTCTTTCCTTTTATGGTTTGAAGGAAGATTTGATAAAAACAGTGGGTGCCATCCAGATTAGATAACATATATAACCAATCTGATCTTGCAAGAGCGCACGCAGAGTGTTTTCTTCTCTCTCTCCAGGTAGCGACCATATCACGCCTTAATCAAGATAATAATTTGGATGTTTTGACCGAACCCGCTTATTATACTGAGCTGGGGAACGTTGGTCCCGCTCCATCTTATAATAGTTATAAGACCGAGCAGGAAATTGGGGAATACCAAAATTCTTTTGCCGCCCAAACGAAGAAAGTGCATATGATGCATCTCCTTCGGGTGTGTTCATTACAAAAAACTATTTTCTCAGTATCCTCTGCATCCTGGGTATTTGATACCGGATCAGGATCCCAGATATGTAATCTGTTACATAGGGCTACAAAAGGGTAGAAAAACTGAGAACGGGTGATAAGTTTCATGAGACAGAAAACGGGGCAAGTGTTGCAGCCAAGTCTGTTGGTCACTGTCACCCTGTATTACCAATACATTGATTCTGAACAAATGCTATTAGATACCGAACCTGATATATAAAATCATATCAGTCTCTTTATGAGTAAAGAAATGATAAAATTTTGTATTGTTGGATAATGTTTTGAACATTTCCTATATCAAATGTTGATCGGTTCAGGCACGTTATCTAAAAGCATTGACGTTCTAAATCAAACTACAGTTCTTAGTATACGGAACACACACAAGAGGAAGAGTTCAGAATTGAACGATTCCTTCTTGAGGCATTGTAGACTAGGTCCGATCAATGTGACCCGACTAGCTAGAGTTACACAAAGATGCATATTTAAATTAGTTTGGATTTACATCTTATGAAACTTGCCAGTCATGTCACAAAGATAAGATGACCATAGCTCTGTTTATTGGAAACAGAGAAAGAGTTAGTAAACTCTTAGGATTGATACATGATGATGTATGTAAGGTTTTCTGTCTGCACATGCCAGGACTGGTTCTTTATACTTCATTATATTCTCTGATAATCTCTCAAGATTCAGTCATATGTTCCTGTTGAAACACAAGTCCGAACCTTTTGAGATATTCACAGAATATAAGTTAGAAGTAGAGAACCAAAAACCGGGTATAAGTATTACGTCCTATGATAAGATCAGGGAGGAGAATACTTGTGCATGGCATTCCTGGACTATTCTAAAGGAGAATGAGATTCTCTCTCAGTGTTACTCCTCTGAATACACCACAGCACAACGGTGTATCGGGGTGGAGCAATCGCACAATATTAGATATGGTGTGCTCCATGATGAGTACTACTGAGTTTCCTATTTCCTTTTAGGGAGTTATGCACTTATGAAGTTGCATACCTATTGAATAGGGTTTGAATCAAATCAGTGCCTACCACTCCATATAAGATATGGTATGGGAAGAGCCTATCTCTTAAATAAGTTAAGATTTGGGATTGTCCGGCCTATGTCAAAAGAAAAATCCGGAGAAGATCAAGGCAAGATCTGTTGTGTAGAACTGGAAAGGTTCCAGCTATACAAACTAAAGCAGGTGATTTGGTAGAACCAAAGGATTCAGTAGATTCGAACGAACCTCAGCCTCTTCGCCGATCTAGTAGGGTTCCTCATCCACCTGAGAGATATTTCGGTTTCTCGATGACAGTGGGAGCGAGGATTGCATCATGAGATGATGACCCAACTAGTTTCGAGCTGGCCATCGAGAGTAGGGACTCTGTAAGAATGGCTGGATGCTTAGCAATCTGAGATGGAATCCATGTACACCAGCAAAGTATGGACTTTAGCTCCTATATCTGAAGGGTTAAATCCCCATCAGGAGCAATTTTATCTTGAGAAGATTACTTGGTGTAGATGGAAAAGTTGAGACTTTCAAAGCTAGACATGTTAAAGCTTTTCATCATCGACCGGGCGTGGATAATGATGAAACCTTTTCTAGGGACTATGCTTAAGTCCATCCAGATCCTACTTGCCACTGCTACATACCATAAGTGCGATATCTGGTGGTTGGGTGCCATGACTACTTTTCTAAATAATGATTTAGAAGAGAACGTCTATAAGAACACAGCCAGAGGGCTACGTAAACAATGGGAGCAGCGAAAACGTGTGCAAGATGTTTTATGTGATGAAGCAGGCATCGCGGAGTTGGAACATCTGTTTTGATGAGTTAGTCAAACAGTTTGACAGCATCAAAATGGTAGATGAACCTTGTATATACAAAACGGTAGTAGAGAGTAAGGTGGTCATCCTCGTATTGTACGTGGACAACATACTCTTGATAGGAATGGGATTTCCTACACTACGCTCGGTCAACCTCCGCTTATCACAAAGATTCTCCAATAGAATCAAAGTGATACCTCCTAAAACCTGAGTTTTCATCTATGAGATAGATGTAACTGGATGCTAGGATTCTCACTAGATGTAGTGAGATGGTATCAATCGATCCTGGGGAGAATCACTGGAAGTGTTCCAGGGTGATAAGGACGACTGAATTTCAGTCACAGGCATTGTCTTTATCCTCAGTGGAGGAACGGTATGTTGGGAGAGTTCCAAGCTAGATACCTTGGCAAACTAGACGATAAAGGCCGGTAACATCGCTATTAAGGATATTACCAAAAAGGCAGTTTGGGTGTATATTGGTTCATAAGATGAACTAGGTTCCTACCATTGTATGACAATGGAAGTGTGGCTTTGGCCAAAGAACTCCCATCCCATCAGTGACCCAGATATATTCTGCGGTAGTATCACCTGATCATGGAGATAGTTGATCTCCAGGGTGATCGAGGTTTGGTGAGTAGACTAAGAGGACAACACGGCGGATCCACTCACGTAGGCCTTTTCACAAAGAGAGACTTTTAGGGGATGGTTGAGTATTAGATACTACAACTAATGCTACAGATGGCCCTAGTGCAAGTAGGAGATTGTTAGTTATATGTATGCCCTGGAGGCCATTACTGTACATTGGATGTATAATGTAGTGGATGCTGGGACATATATAGGTAGGACTTTCTTGCTCGACATGATAGTACGCTATCTGGTTGCTCTTTATCTTAACGTGTATAATTTCTGTCTCTCTGTTACATGTTGATAAAGCCCTTAGGATGTGTACTCGACTTCCAGGACTGTGATGCAGATCATACTAGTGGGGCCTGGATAGTCCATAAGTACATCCTTCAATGTTCTTAGTCGAGGGAATATCGAGACGGGGCATCGATATTCCAGAGTAGACTAGCGTATATCTTCTCGACCCATGCGATGGGCGATGGATGATCCCATATCCATTGGTGTTTGACATCAGAGATGGTATACGGGTGCTCAGTGGAGACTGGGTACACTGAACGGACTCGCCGAGAACTCCCAGATGGTATTATACCTCACGTCAGATGGCAGTTCTCTGGTGACACTGGTACAGCTTAGTCTGTTGACCCGAGATCGTCATAGAGTCTTGCGTGTCTCCCACTGTGCTTTGATTTCCACCCTACCACGGCTCTACTGAGTCATACAAACAGGTGGTTTTTGGATACAGTCCCGATTCACATGGAGGCAATGAGCGATAGGAGGGGATTCGTCTCTCACGGTATTGGGGGTTGATGTTGCGCTATGCTCGACTGGCCATAACAGGAAATCCCTGGCCAGGGTTGCAGTGATCTACTGGTAAGTGTTGTCAGTAGTTTAACACATGTTATGGACCTCACGTCGGCATGACTTATCGAGCTACTGGGGTCTGACGTTTACCACCCCTAGGCGAGATATGCGACATATCAGATGGTCAGACCGGACTGTACGGTAAGTGTTACTGGTTGGATTCACAGGAGTATGAGCGGGCTTGCTCGTCGATCTTCTGATCGCTCAATACCCTGGTGGCCGTTACGATTAGCAGACCGCTTGCGGCTTGTGGGTGTTTGATATGATCATCACCTGCTGCCGGCGTATTGACGAGTCTTTAGAGTCCTACACAGAGGTTTCCTGGCTCAAGCGAAACGAAATAGGAGCGCATATGAGATATGTGCGGGACCGAGAATAATTCATGTATGTGATACCGTATTCCATTCTCGCGATGAATGTATCGATTGGTTATATGCGATATAACCTAGTTGTCGAATCAAGGATTGATTCGATAAGCCGATACATAGGATACTAGTCGGTTATATGCGATATGACCGGATCGTTAAATCAAGTGTTGATTTAATGATTTAATGTATAATTATATATTTGATATATTACTTTGTATTAACTAGTATTGGTTCACCTTAAATGGATTTTCTCACTTGAATATCACAAGTTGTATATGTGATATACTTTTGTGCACTTGATTGTATCATGTTTGATGATACATGTTTACTTGGTTAAGTGTAAAGAATTAAACCATGGTTAAGTTAATGATTAGGGCTTTCTTTTTTCTTACTTATTTATTTATTTATTTATTTTTGGAAAAGATAAGAAATGAATGGTGGCTATGTTTGTTTTTAGTTGAAGTTTCATGAAGCATTGACTAAGTCACCATTCTTGTCTCATGCTTAACCCTAACCATTTACACTAACCCTAGTTCATTCTCTACACTTAACCAAGGGTTAGTATATGATAAGTATTTTTTTTCTTTTCTATTATTATTAACTTATCATATTCATCTTCATCTTCTTCTTCATCTTGAACAAGAAGAAAACCTAGCCACCATCAATGGCAACAAGTGAAAATGAGTGAGAAATCCAATTCTAAAGTGAACCCACCTCCTATTTCTTCATCCTCTACCTCTTGCCAAGTAGTATAGGATGTTTTCTTCACAAGTTTCATGACTTGGTGAAGTGGGAGCTTGATCTTGTGATGCCTCGACGTAGATCATCTTCGGCATCGAAGCCGACGACCAAGCCCGCCCATTTCTTCGATGGAGCCGATGCTAGAGTCCGGGATCCGATTTGGACAGCGGGGGGACATCGTCGCGGAGCTTAGGAAGTGGTGGACCGGATCTACAAAGGTTGTAGCCTCTTTTCTTTAGCATTTAAAGTTGTTTATTTGCATCGTATAGCCTATAAATCTAGTTTACGATCCGTATTAGGGTTTGTAGGCACATGTAAAATCTGAATTAGCCATGTTTGATCACTTGTGAGACTTCATTAGTGTGCCTAGGAACCCTACAGATACGCTCACTGCCTCCATGTGGCTCGGGACTGTACCCAACTAAAACCTGTTTGCACGTCTCCTTTGAGCGTGGTAGGGTAGTAATCAAAGTACAGTGGGAACTCATACGAGACAAATGACGATCCCCAGGTCGATGAACTAACCTGTACACATGTCACCAGGGAACTGCTATCTGACGTCTGGTATAAGACCAACTAGCAGGTTCCCGGCGAGTCCTGTCTGGTGTACTCATAACCCAATGAGCACCCGTATACATCTTAGGTGATCCAACTGACACCAATGGCTTATGAGACTGGCCACCGCCCCTCGTCGGGGTCTCGACTGTATACACTAGTCTACTCTGGAGAATCGATGCCCTGTCTCAAAACTCCCACGATTAGGGACCTTTTAAGGATGTGCTTATAGACTACCAGCTCTCACGTATATGATCGCCCTCATACTGCTGGTGGTCAAGCAAGAATCCTAGGGGCTCTATCAACGTGCAATAGTGACTTGTCAGGTCACCTAAAGCAGTACATGATGATAAAGATAAACCAGATAGCATACTATCATCTAGAGTAAGACTGTCCTACCGGGATAGGTCCTCCCTCAATCATTGCAATCACGTGCCTGTGATCCAATAATTGACTCTGAGGGCACTATCTCCAACAGCTCCATGAGGTGAATGAGGCATCTTGCTTGAAATCATCCTTTACGAAGATGATCTACCTTGAAGATTCTCAAACCCAAGCTCTCACTTTTCTAATGAAGTATTAGTGAAGTGAACACCCTAATCTATGTTGCTAGAATAGATGAGGAGGATGAAGTAAGAATTTTGCTCTCTTTTGTTTTCAATTTCTCACATTAAATCATCACAACACAAAAAGCTAGAATGTTTTTTCCAAGGAGGAAAAGAAGAAGAAAGCTTTTGTGATGAATAAGGAAATCTTATATGAGGTTAGAAATGCAACAAAGGTTAAGATTGAGAAGCTTAACCCATGTAGAGAATAAACCATAGGCTATGGTTCAATGGTTGGGTTAACAAATATCTAGATATTATCTAAAGGGTGGACTAAGTCAACACTTCCAAAATATCTCCTTTTAAATCCACCATTTAGAATAACCTAAAAAGAATGTTAACCCTAATTGAAACCCTAGCTTGCTTTAATCTCAAAACCCTAATTGCATTTGTAACCCAAACATGTTACAATATTATATATCACATATATAATATATAATGCAACAAAAGAAAATAATACAATTAACATATCTCACATATACATCAATGTATTATCCAAGTGAGAAAACGAATTAATAAAGCAAGCTTATATTAGTTAATGTAACTTAATATATCATATATATAATTATATATTAAATTATCGAATCAACACTTGATCCGATAACCTGGCTATATAAACATACACCCGACAAATATAACAAGTACCATTTTATTGAATCAACACTTTATCCGATAACCCGGCTATATCACATATACTCGGCCGATATCACATATCGCGAGAATAAAATACGGTATCTCATATCGTATTAGTCTCGGTCCCGCACATATCACATATGTGCTCCTACTCCGTTTTGCCTGAGCCACGAAACCTCTGTGTAGGACTCTAAAAAATTGTCAATACGCCGGCAGTAGGTAATGATCATATCAAACACCCACAAGCTGCAAGCGGTCAGCTAAACCTAACAGCCACCTAGGTATTGAGCTATCATAAGATCAACAAGCAAGCCTTTACATTCTCCTGTGAATCCAATCAGTAACACTCCTGTACAGTCCGATCTCTTCGTCTGATATGTCGCATATCAAGTCTAGAGGTGGTAAACGTCAGACCCCAGTAACCGATAAGATGTGTTGATGTGAGGCTCATAACAGATCGAGAAACTACTGATAACTCTTACCAGTAGCACTCCATATCAGCCATAGCCAGGGACTTCCAGTTATAGCCAATCGAACACAGCACAAAATCAACTCCCCATACCGGGAGAGACGAAACCCCTCCCATCGCTCATTGCCTCCATGTGATTCGGGACTGTACACAAAAGCCACCGTTAAGAACGCCCTCTTGGACGTCGTAAGGTGGAAATCAAAGAACAGTAGGACTCACACAAGACTCTATGATGATCTCGGGTCTACAGACTAACTTGTACCAGTGTCACCGGAGAACTGCTAACTAACGATAGGTATAAATCCATCTAGGAGTTCTCGGCGAGTTCGTTCAGTGTACCCAGTCTCCACTAAGCACCCGTACACCATCTTTGATGTCAAACACCAATGGATATGGGATCATCCATCGCCCATCATATGGATCAAGATGCGTATATGCTAGTCTACTCTTGTGTATCGATGCCCTGTCTCGATACACCCTCGACTAGGAACAATTATAGGATGTACTCGTTGACTACCCTGGCCCCACTAGTATGATCTCATCATAGTCCTAGTAGTCAAGTACATATCCTAAAGGGTTTTATCAACATGTGAGAGCAAGACAGTAAAGCAATACAAGTCAACATGTTATGACAAAGTGCAACCAGATAGCATACTATCATATCGAGCAAGAAAGTCCTCTCTATTTATATCCAAGAATCCACTATAATATACATCATATATACAATAATGGCCTCTAGGGCATATACATAACTAACAATCTCCCACTTGCACTAAGGCCAGCTGCTATAGTATCTCATACCTAACATCCCGAAGAGTCTCTCAAATTGTATCTGAGGTATGGCCTTCGTGAGTGGATCCACAGTGTTGTCCTTCGTATCAACTCTCCTGACCTCGATCTACCGACGATCAACTATCTCCCGGATTAGGTGATACCGCCTCAGAATATGTCTGGACTTCTGATGGGACCTGGGTTCCTTGGCTAAAGCCACACCTCCATTGTTATCACAATACAAAGGTATTGGATGCTCAATAGACGGAACCACTCCAAGTTCAGTGATGAACTTTTTCACCCAGACAGCTTCTTTGGCAGCATCGTTGGCAGCGATGTATTCAGCCTCCATCGTCGAGTCTTCCACGGTTTCTTACTTGGAACTCTTCAAACAAACCGCCCCTCCATTGAGGGTAAAGAAAAATCCTAAATGCGACTTAGAGTCGTCGTTATGACTTTGGAAGCTCGAATCGGTAAAGGACTCCACTTGGAGTTCTCCATTACCATACACCAAGAACATCTCCTTAGTCCTTCTCAAGTACATGATAATGTTCTTCACAACTGTCCAGTGACTCTCTTCTGGGTCTGCTTGATACCTACTCACTACACTTAGTGAGTATGCTACATCGGGTCTGGTACATAGCATTGCATACATGATAGAGCCTACTGCCGAAGCATAGGGTATCCCTTTCATGCGAGATCTCTCCAAATCAGTCTTAGGAGACATCGCTTTGGAGAGAGAGAGTCCAGAGATCATGGTTAAGTAGCCACGCTTGGATTCTTCCATACTAAACCTCTTTAGTATCAATGTACCAGGATTGGGACAATCCCAATATCCGTTTAGATCTATCTCTATAGATCTTAATCCCCAAAATGAAGGAGGAATCACCTAGATCTTTCATTGAGAATTTTTGTGATAAGAAGAGCTTGACCGAGTGCAGCATAGGAACATCATTTCCTATCAAGAGTATGCCATCCACGTACAATACGAGGAAGACAACCTTACTCTCTGCAACCTTCTTGTAGATATAAGGTTCTTCTACGTTCTTGAGGAAGTCAAACTCTTTGACTACCACGTCAAAACAGATTTTCCAACTCCGTGATGTCTGCTTTAACCCGTAGATGGATTTAAGCAGCTTTCACACCTTTCCGTCGCTCCCACTATCTACGAAGCCCTCTGGCTGAGTCATGTACACGCACTCCTCTAAATCACCATTTAGAAACGCGGTCTTAACATCCATTTGCCAGATTTCGTAGTCATGGTATGCAGCAATGGCAAGTAAGATCCGGATGGACTTAATCATAGACACTGGAGAAAGGGTTTCGTCATAATCCATACCTGGTCGTTGACAATAACCCTTTGCAACAAGTCTAGCTTTGAAAGTCTCAACTTTTCCATCTACACCAAGTTTCTTCTTAAAGATCCATTTACTCTCAATAGGTTTTACGCTTTCAGGAGCAACTTCCAAAGTCATTACTTTGTTGGTGTACATGGATTCCATCTCAGATCGCATTGCATCCAGCCACTTCACAGAGTCCCTACTCGTGATGGCCTGTTCGAAGCTAGTCGGGTTATCATCTTCCATGATGCAATCCTCGCACCGTCTACGAGAAAACCGTAGTATCTCTCAGGTGGATGTGGAACCCTACTAGATCGACGAAGAGGCTGGGGTTCGTTTGGAACTACTGAATCCTCTGGTTCCACCAAATCTTCTGTTATAGTTTGTGGTGCTGAAACTTCTTCCAGCTCTACCTCCTCGCCACTAATTTCTTTTACAAGAAATTCCCTTTCTAAAAAGGTGGCATGTTGAGCAACAGACATCTTTTGTTGTTCACCGTGGTAGAATAGATATCCATACGAATTGCTTGGATATCCCACAAACTTACAAAGAATTGATTTTGCCTCGAGCTTGTCCGGATTTTTCTTTTTAACATAGGCCAGACAACCCCATATCTTAACTCGTTTAAGTGATGGTCTCTTCCCATTCCATATCTCATATGAAGTGGTAGACACTGATTTGGTTGGAACTCTATTCAATAGGTATATGGTTGTCTCAAGCGCATACCCCCAAAAGAAAATAGGAAACTCAGAAGTGCTCATCATAGAGCGCAACATATCTAATATCGTGCGATTCCTCCGTTCCGATACACCGTTGTGCTGTGGTGTATAAGGAGGAGTAAGCTAATAGAGAATCCCATTCTCTTTTAGATAGGCCAGAAACGCATTGCTCAAGTATTCTCCTCCTCGATCAGATCGAAAGATCTTAATACTTTTACCTGTTTGGTTCTCGACTTCGTGCTTATATTCTCTGAATTTCTCAAAAGCTTCAGACTTGTGTTTCAACAGGAACACATGTCCGTATCTTGAGAGATCGTCAGTGAATGTAATAAAGTACGAGGTACCATTCCTGGCATGTGTAGACATGGGACCGCATACATCACTATGTATCAGTCCCAAAAGTTCCGTAACTCTTTCTCCGTGTCCACTAAACGGAGTTTTGGTCATCTTTCCTTTGAAACATAACTGGCAAGTGTCATAAGATGAATATTCGAACGGACTCAAATATCCATCCTTATGCAACTTAGCTAGTCGTGTCGCATTGATATGACCTAGTCTACAATGCCACAAGAAGGATTCATTCATTTCTGAACTCTTTCGCTTGTGTGTGTTCTGTACATTAAGAACTGTAGTTTGATTTGGAACGTATATGCCATTATTTAACGAGCCTGATCCAATCAAATTTTGATCTAGCAAGATGTTCATAACATAATCATGTACTACAAAACTATATCCCTTTTTACTTAATAATGAAACTGATATAAGATTGCATATCAGGGTCGGAATATAATAGCATTTGTTCAGAATCAATGTATTAACATTTGGTAATACAGGGTGATATTCGCTAACTGCTTTGGCTGCAATATCTGCACCATTCCCTACTCTTACGGAATGATCACCCTCTCCCAGTTCCCTACCTTTACGTTGCCCATGTAACATATTACATATGTGGGATCCTGATCCGGTATCTAATATCTAGGACATAGAGTGAACTGAGAAACAGTTCTCGATAACCAACACACCCGAAGAAGATGCATCAACATGCTTATTCTTCGTTTGGGCGGCATGAGAATCCAGATATTCTCCTATTCTCTGCTCGGACTTATAACAATTATAAGTTGGAGCGGGACCAACGTTCCCCTGCTCAGTATAATAAGCGTGTTCGGTCAATACATCCATATTATTATCTTGATTAAGTCCAGACATGGTCGCTGCCTGGAGAGAGAGAGGGAAACACTTTAGCGTAAGCTCTTGCAAGATTAGATTGGTTTTTATCTTATCTAATCAGGATGGCTCCCACCGTTTTCATCAAATCTTCCTTCAAACCATAAAAGGTATGACTAGCCAGGATTAATTACACCTTATAAGTTCACCAATCTTTCGGCCAGGCCAGTGTTGGTACTTTGAGGGTGGTTCCTCGTGCTTTCGCACGGACCTAATTAGAATAAACCTCGTTTTCCTAGAGGCATAACCTCGTTAACACTTTTTTAGACACCTACTTGATCGGCTAATTGTCCTGTGTAAAACTCTCCCAGGAGTAACTCTTACTCGCAGTGGGTATCAGGATCCAACTATCTCATAGTAGGTACGCAATCTCATTGCAAATTTCATCACTTGAAATTCCCTATAATATT
Organism: Agapanthus africanus; assembly: GCA_030015575.1. Taxonomy (NCBI): domain Eukaryota; kingdom Viridiplantae; phylum Streptophyta; class Magnoliopsida; order Asparagales; family Amaryllidaceae; genus Agapanthus; species Agapanthus africanus. The sequence continues at coordinate 407,822,696 of CM057340.1, forward strand.
TTTCCCCTAGCAACATATGACCTTGGCTATGGTCAACAAATCACAAGTGCTAGCCACGTTCAACCCGTCATTTCCTGATTGAATTAAACCCACCCGTACGACCCTTGGCTAAGGTCAACAAAGTCGTACGAATACCCTAATTCAATCAACTCTTTTATTTTAGCAGATAAACACTGATTAGCAACCGTACACTATGCCTTGGGTAAGGTCAACAAACGCAGCACGAATAATAACCAGTCTCTATCTGAAATGACGGAGGGCTACGACAGATTTTTCAGAAAACCTTTCGAGTAATGAACTTGATATCGTTGTAGAAACAAGTGATTTTGAAGAGGAGTGTTTTTGAGGCTTTTCTAGTTTTGCTAAAGAGGTCACTCCCGGTGAAGGGATCTCGGCCCTTTCCTTATCGAATAAGGTGTAGAATATTTCATAAATACCGCTGTGCAAAGTAAGAACTATAGAAGCAATCAAAAACTAAACCGTGAGTTCATAGCATCTGCTAGTTTTGCTAAAGAGGTCACTCCCGGTGAAGGGATCTCGGCTATTTCCATATCGAATAAGGTGCTGGATATTCTAAAAGGAATACCGCTAAGTAAAGCAATACTAGAGCTACCCTTTTTATAAATTTTATTCCACAACATCTTTTAGGTTTCTTTTCTTTTCATTAATCATATTAATGAATCCCATCATTTTTGCTTCCTAAGCATCACAGAAGAAACGAAAGCAGTAATATTTATATATCAACATATATATATATATATAGTATAAGCATTCGTCTCAGGAAGTATTATGATCTCGTCACAGAACATTGCAGCAGAAGAAACTTATGAAATATTGGATATACTAGGAGGTCCGTGTTTTATTTTGAGCATGTATAAGACACGGATTCCACAGTCGTGATGAATAGCCAAACCCACATCCCAAGACCCCTACGAGAGCGGCTAGTAACCCTGCCAATTCTAGGATTACGATACCCGGTCTCGACTACTCGAGATGGCCTCCCACTGGACCCTAGAACCCGGTTACTTGTGCTCCCCTCCTGGGTCTATCCTAATGCAGAAAAGTAAATAATATACAATGGTGACATCATCCTCAACCCGGAAGTGCCCCAATAAAAGAATATTACATACAAATGAATATTACATGAATGAAAATAATAACTCTCATCTCAAATAAACTCCCCGGCTATTCAGAACACGACGATCCAATATAACATATCACAGCAACACATAATATCTCATATCATCAACTTAAAAAGGTATGCTATCTCGATTGTCGTTGATGTATAGCAATGAAGCCGGCAATACCCCACATACTACACTTACGGTCGCAGAAAAGAAAGTGTAAAACTACAACATTTGGAATCCACAATCATCTTAGACATCGTAAACCCGAAATATCACATATTACAGATTTTCATGTCTAACTATATGAATTCCACATATTGTATAACATTACAGAATAAGCTAGACGATGTTAAACATTCCGATCAAATTAACAAACACCCAAAGTTTCCCAAATGCTCAATACTTGAGCGTGGTTTAGAAGTATCCATCACATGCCGCAGAAGTAGTGAACCAGCCGTAGATGGGCCAACCAACGCCTCACTTGTGGCACCGCTAAACCAACACAAACCCTAAGGTTCAGTGACGGTTTTGACGGTCAAAAAATCGAGTTAAGGTTTTGTTCTTCTAGTGGGTTCACCGCATCACTTGCACGATGTTTGAATGTTCTATAACTGTGAAAAAATCCAACTCTTGAAAAATTTCAGCAAAGAAAAAAGTCGGGATTTGATATCCGATCGAACTTTTCAATACCGTCTAAAATAACTGAAACAGAAACTAGAATTTTTAATATGAAACACTCCGAATTTATTAATGTAGTAAATTAACATCACATGCAATTTTAGCAAAAGTAAACAACTCCACAATTTCCAAATCCCAGAGAATTGAAAACACCAAAAAACCCAAACCCTAATCCCCTAAAACATCCGGCGTCGCCGGAAATTCGTACATTAAATTATCGAATCAACACTTGATCCGATAACCCGGCTATATTAACATACAACCGACTAATAACAAGTACCATTTTATCGAATCAACACTTGATTCGATAACCCGGCTGTATCACATATACCCGGACGATATCACATATCGCGATAATAAAATACGGTATCTCATATCGTAATAGTCTCGGTCCCGCACATATCACATATGTGCTCCTACTCCATTTTGCCTGAGCCAGGAAACCTCTGTGCAGGACTCTAAAGAATCATCAATACGCCGGCAGTAGGTAATGATCATATCAAACACCCACAAGCTGCAAGCGGTCAGCTAAATGTAACAGCCACCCAGGTATTGAGCAATCAGAAGATCAACAAGCAGGCCTGTACATTCTCCTGTGAATCCAATCAATAACACTCCCGTACAGTCCGATCTCTTCGTCTGACATATCAAGTCTAGGGGTGGTAAACATCAGACCCCAGTAACCGATAAGTTGTGTCGATGTGAGGCTCATAACAGGTCGAGAAACTACTGATAACTCTTACCAGTAGCACTCCATATCATTCCTGGCTAGGGACTTCCAGTTATAGCCAATCGAACACAGCACAACATCAACTCCCCATACCGGGAGAGACGAAACCCCTCCTATCGCTCATTGCCTCTATGTGATTCGGGACTGCACCCAAAAGCCACCGTTTTGCATGCCCTCTTAGACATGGTAAGGTGGAAACCAAAGTACAGTGGGAATCACACAAGACTCTATGACGATCTCGGGTCTACAGACTAACCTGTACCAGTGTCAATGGAGAAATGCTATCTGACGATAGGTATAAATCCATCTAGGAGTTTTCGGCAAGTCCGTTCAGTATACCCAGTCTCCACTGAGCACCCGTACACCGTCTTTGATGTCAAACACCAATGGATATGGGATCATCGATCGCCCATCATATGGGTCAAGATGCGTATACGCTAGTCTACTCTGGTGTATAGATGCCCTGTCTTGATACACCAAATAGCTAGGAACAGTTATTGGATGTACTCATTGACTACCCTGGCCCAACTAGTATGATCTCATCATACTCCTAGTAGTCAAGTACATATCCCAAAGGGCTTTATCAACATGTGAGAGCAAGATAGTAAAGCAATACAAGTCAACATGTTAAGACAAAGTGCAACCAGATAGCATACTATCATATCGAGCAAGAAAGTCCTCTCTATATATATCCAAAAATCCACTATAATATACATCATATGTACAATAATGGCCTCTAGGGTGTATACATAACTAACAGCTAGTACCGCTGACGGCTTGTGGGTGCTTGATGTGATCATCACCTACTACCGGCGTATTGACGAGTCTTTAGAGTCCTACATAGAGGTTTTACTGGCTCAGGCAAAAAGAAGTGGGAGCACATATGTGATATGTGCGGGACCAAGAATAATGCGAGTATGTGATACCGTATTTTATTCTCGTGATATTTGTATCTGTCGGTTATAAGTGATATAGCGGGATATCGAATCAAGTGTTGATTCGATAAATTGGTACATATTATATTAGTTGGTTATATGAGATATAACCGGATTATTAAATCATGTGTTGATTTGATAATTTAGTGTATAATTGTATATTTGATATAATAGTTTACATTAACTAATATTGGCTCACTTAAGCATTTATTTTCTCACATTCACACACTTAATATATATGTGATATATATTAATTGTGTTTTCTTTTTTGTCATGGTTGTTGATACACACTACATGGGTGTATGAGACTAACAACATACTAATTATAATGTAGGGTTTAAATATTTAAAGTAAATCCAAATTAGTGGATAATTGCTCACATGCATGAAGCTTGTAGAAGCTTATGGATGCATTGACTTAGTCCATTCAATTTGTTTTACATAAGATATTTATTAACCTAACCATTATAATTTAGACATGCTTATGTCTCTACATGAGTTAGCTATATGATACAAACCCACCCATGGTTGATTCTTTCACCTCATTAGTTCATTCTCATCTCTTGACTTCATCTTCTTCCTCAAAGCTCAAGAGCTCTTTAGGTTTTGTTCAAGTGAGAAAATATTGTGAGAAAAATAAAACTAAAGTGAGCCCACATCCTACTTCATCATCCTTTACTAGATTAGCACTTTAGTATAGGGTGTTAGCTTCACTAATCTCCCATTAGTGAAGTAGTAGCTTCAGCTAGTGTCTCCTCGACGTAGATCATCTTCGGCCTCGAAGACTTCAAGCAAAATCGTTCCTTTTACCTTGAGAAGCCAAGCAAGAGTCCGGGAGTTCCATGATCCCAGAGAAGGGACCACTACAAGGAGCTATTGAAGTGAAGGAACAGTCTACAAAGGTTGTATTCCGTTATCACTTAGATGTAAAGTTGATTACTTTCTAGTTTAGCTCCTAAAACTCTAGTTAGATCCTAGGTTAGGGTTGTTTGGCACACTAAATTTTTAAATATAGCTTGTTTGATGCCTTGTGAAGCCTTGTTGTTGTGCCAAAGAAACCTAAAGCGGTATCAGAGCCTTGCTAGAGCATCAGGAGTTGTCTAGGAGAAGTTAGAAGTTCGAACGAACTCCGAAAACCCGATATTGCCCACTTTCTGGAAATTTTGCAAAATGTTGGAAATTTTCACATTAAAAATCCTCAGAAAATCATGCAGGTAAAACTATGGACCATCTAGAAGAACGACACCCTAACTCGACAACATGACCGCGGAACCGCGGACAAACCATGGGTTTGGCGGCGGTTCCGCGGCGCCATGTATGAGGCTTGGGCCGATACTTCTACGGTTGGTCCGTAGCTACTGGGCATGCTTCTGGGTATTTTTGATATTGCTAAAGTGTTGAGCTTTCTGGGAATTTTGGGAATTCGTTGATTCGATCGAAACGTTTAACATCGTTTAGCTTTTTCTGTAATGTGATACAATATGTGGAATTCATATATTTAGGCATTAAATCCCAAATATGTGATATTTTGAGTTTATGATGTCTAAGATTATTATGGATTCCAAATGTTGTAGTTTGACATTTTCTTTTCTGCGACCGTAAGTGTAAAATGTGGTGTATCGCCGGTTTCGTTGCTATATGTTAACGACAATTGGGATACGAATATTTACTTACGTTGATGTCATGTGATGTTATGTGTTGCTGTGATATATTATATTGGATCGTCATGTTCTGAATAGCCGGGGTTTTATGTGAGATGAGAGTTTTTATTTTCATTTATGTAAAATTAATTGTATGTAATATTCTTTTATTGGGGCACTTCTAGTTTGAGGATGATGTCACCGTTGTTGTATATTATTTACATTTCCGCATTAGAATAGACCCAAGACGGGGAGCACAAGTAACCGGGTTCTAGAGTCTAGTAGGAGACCAACTCGAGGAGTCGAGTCTGCGTTACCTAACTCTAGAATTGGTAGGGTTGCTTGCCGCTCTTGTAGGTGTCTAGGGATGTGGGTTTGGTTGTTCATCGCGACCGTGGAATCCGTGTTTTATACAGGCTCAAAATTAAACACGGACTTCCTAGTGATGTGATCACTATGGATTCTGAGATGAATGAGTATACATTATATATGAGATATATAGTAGACATTGCTTATGTTTTGCACCCGTGCTAGTCCCGTCCCTGTATGCCGTTAGTTAAGTAACATAACGGTGCATAACGGGACACTGTGGCGAATGCGGATGGCAAAAGCGTACGTTGTATTTTCGTTTCTTCTATGATGCTTAGGAAGCATGAATGATGGAACTTCATTATTGAGATTAATGAAATAAAAGAAACCTAAAAGTTGTTGTAGAATCAAATTTTCAAAAAGGGTAGATCTAGTTTTTTCTTTGCATAGCGGTATTCCTTGTAGAAGATCCAGCACCTTATTCGACAAGGAAAGAGCCGGGATCCCTTCACCGGGAGTGATCTCTTTAGCGAAACTAGCAGATGCTACAACACTCGGTTTGTCTTTTGATTGCTTTTATAGATTTTCCTTTGCATAGCGCTATTTATGAAATATCATGCACCTTATTCGATAAGGAAAAAGCCGAGTTCCCTTCACCGGGACTGACCTCTTTAAAGAAACTAGTAAAAGCCTCGAAAACACACCTCTTAAAAATCACTCGATTCTACAACAATATCAAGTTCATTACGCAATAGGTTTTCTGAAAAACCTGTCGTAGCACTCCGTCATTTCAGATAAGTAATATTTAATATTCGTGCTACGTTTGTTGGCTTTCGTTAAGGCGTAGTGTGCGGTAGCTACTTACTGTATATCTGTTGCAAATGATGCGATTGGATTAGGGTAGTCATACGGCTTTGTTGGCTTTCATCAAGGGTCGTGCGGGTGGGTTTAATTCAATCAAGAAATGTACGGGTTGAACTTGACTAGCGGACTATGGTTTGTTGGCTTTCGTCAAGGTCATAAACGTTAGGGGCAAAATATTGTCGGGAATTTCAAGTGTTGAAATTTGCAATGAGATTGCATACCTTCTATGAGATTGTTGGATCCCGAAACCCACTGCGAGTAAGAGTTACTCCTGGGAGAGTTTTACCCAAGAAATTAGCCGATCAAGTAGGTGTCTAAAAGGTGTTTACGGGGTTATGCCTCTAGGAGAACTAGGTTTATTTTAATTAGGTCTATGCGAAAGCACGGGGAATCTCCCTCAATGTACCGACGCTGGCCTGGCTGAAAGATTGGCGAAATTGTAGGGTGTAATTAATCCCGGCTAGTTTTTCCTTTTAGGGTTTGAAGGAAGAATTGATAAAAACAGTGGGAGCCATCCTGATTAGATAAAATAATAACCAATTTGATCTTGCAAGAGCATACGCTAAAGTGTTTTCTTCTCTCTCTCTTTCTCCAGGTAGCGACCATGTCAGGCCCTAATCAAGATAATAATTTGGATTTATTGACCGAACCCGCTTGTTTTACTGAGCTGGGGAACGTTGGTTCCGTTCTTTCTTATAAGTGTTCTAAGACTGAATAGAGAATAGGGAAATATCCAGATTCCCACGCCGCCCAAATGAAGAATAAGCATGTTAATGAATCTTCTTCGGGTGTGTTAGTTATTGAGAACTGTTTCTCAGTTCACTCTACGTCCTTGGTATTAGATACTGGATCAGGATCCCACATATGTAATATGTTACATGGGCTAAGGAAAGGTAGAGAACTGGGAATGGGTGATCATTTCGTAAGAGTAGGGAATGGGGAAAATGTTGCAGCCAAAGCTGTTGGCGAATATTGCCTTGTATTGCCAAATGGTAATACATTGATTCTTAACGAATGCTATTACATTCCGACCCTAATATGAAATCTTATATCAGTTTCTTTATTAAGTAAAGAAGGATATAATTTTGTTGTAAAGAATAATGTTATGAACATCTTTCTGAATCAAAAGTTAATTGGATCAGGCTCGTTAAATAATGGCATATGCGTTCTATATCAAACTACAGTTCTTAATGTACAAAACACACACAAGAGGAAGAGTTTTGAAATGAACGAATCCTTCTTGTGGCATTGTAGACTGGATCATATCAATGCAACACGACTATCTAAGTTGCATATGGATGGATATTTGAATCCGTTCGAATTTTCATCTTATAACACTTGCCAGTCATGTCTCAAATGCAAGATGGCCAAAACACTGTTTACAGGACACGGAGAAAGAGTTATGGAACTCTTAGACTGATACATAGTGATGTATGTGGTCCCATGTCTACGCATGGCAGGAATGGTTCTTCGTACTTCAATACATTCACTGACGATCTCTCAAGATACGGATATGTGTTCCTGATAAAACACAAGTCTGAAACTTTTGAGAAATTCAAGGAATATAAATCCAAAGTCGGGAACCAAACGGGTAAAAGTATTAAAATCCTTTGATCTGATCGAGGAGGTGAATACCTGAGCACGGAGTTCCTGGACTTTCTAAAAGAAAATGGGATTCTCTGCCAGCTTACTCCTCCGTATACACCACAGCAAAACGTTGTATCGGAACGGAGGAATCGCACCCTATTAGATATGGTGCGCTCTATGATGAGCACCGCTGAGTTACCTATTATCTTTTGGTGGTATGCGTTTGAAACAGCCATACTCCTATTGTGTAACGCTTTGAAAATCGTTTCGGTGAAATTTCAAAAAATCGGTAAAATAATAGGGTTTTCTGTAAAAAGTCAAAATGCAAATATCTTATTATAAAAATTAAATATACATATTCTAGCTAGGTAATTGCTATTATTTGGTGTTTATTGAGCCGCTGGTGAAATTTCAAATTTTCTTAAAAAAATATTATTTTATTATTATTTAAGCCGTCACTAATACATTTAATCAGGGAAAATTACAAATTGGAATGAGTTGAAAAAAATTTTGTGCATCATAAAACATTAAATAAAATTTTATCATGTGGTTTTTGGAACGAAATCATTTGCCAAAACGGTTTAGAAATTATTGAAGAAAAAAGGCTTTTTTTAGCGTAAATGGATGTTTGGGGTATTGTATTACCATTTTTCATCACCCCACACCCGTACCCACACCCACACACCCCCATTCACTTATCCCCTTGAAGAATTCAGCAGCCCCCTCTTTTGTCCCCACTTGGATTTCAAGGAAAAGAAATGAAAGAAAAGAAAAGAAAATAGATAAATGAGTTGGACTTTTGACTTTGTGTTGACTTGGACTTCCTTACTTGTTATTTTCTCCACCTCACTCTCTCTCCTCCCTCACCCAACCCCCCCACAACCTGGCCGAAACCAGAAACCCCCCAACATGCCCATTTTTCTCTTCTCCTCTCTTTGTTCCATCAAAGAAAAATCCACAAAAAATCAAGCAAAAATCCAAATCAAAATCCGACTCCTACCCATTTTAGCTTAGCCCGTATAGCATGGATTTTGGTGACAAGGGAGCATTTTGGAGGGCTATGCGTGCTTGTGGGATCTTCAATTTGTTTGGGTAAATTCTAACCCTTTTGCTTAAATAGTTGTTAATTGCTTGTAGTTAGCTTAATTAAGTGTTAATTTGGCTTTATGTGGGTTCAATTGTATGATTAAGGAATTCTAGTTAGGGTTTTGTTTTGAAATTGGGTTTTGATCACTTGTGCATGGGTTGTGATGTGAGCTAACATCTTGAAAAATTATTAAAATTTATCTAGTTGCATATTACAAGTTGTTACTTGAAAAATGTCCAAATTAAGCTTTTGTGCAAACTAGGGTTTTATGAAATGCAATTATATGTGAGATTAAAAATATGGTTAGGCTTTTTATCATATTATTAACTTTATTAAGTGTAGTTTAGCACTTTAGTTCATGGAAATCCAACCTAAATTGTAGTTTGCGCATTTTTTTTTGCTATGGAATTGTTAAAAAAAAAGGGTATTTTGTAAACTAGAATATTAGGGTTTTTGGAATTTAATGAGATTAAATTCCGGAAATTGTTTCTATGACTTATTTAAGATATTTAATAAATATATTGGCCGCTACATTCATTTAAACATCCTGTTTTGTACAAAACGGCGAATTGTGCTTGCTAGATTTTCGGAAAAATGACTTTTGAAGTGAAATTGGGGTTTTTGGGAATTGTAAGCTATTTTATATTATAATTAGGGCTTGTAATTGTGCAAATGAGTGTGATTGGATTTTTCTCGATGGTTTGACGTTTTTACATCGACATCGAGGGTTGGTTTGACTATTCTTGCATGCGTAGGCGATAGGTTTGGACCTACGCGTGATACGCGTGCCGATTTGATTTTCGTATGCCGTTTCGATTTCGAATTTATTTTTAATGCGATACGGTGCGTTATCATATGTAGGTACCCCATGTGGACTTCGAGACGACAAGCAAGCGCGTGGCGACGTCGGCACCGGCTAGCGAGGACCATGTGAGTAGATTTATATCTACAGGGAGAAGTCGGGTTGATGGCGTATAGCACCCCCGTAGTCCGTGGTGGTGTATACGGATGCGTATACACACCAACAATTATTATATGTTATTTGGGATTAATAACGATGCTTAGGATGGATATTGGTGTGTTGGATTACTTTAGTGTTGCGAACCCTAGGGTAGTGTTGCACTACACATACACACATACATACTTGCATACTTTCCTATTGATATGTGCTCATGGGATTCTTTATAGTTATGGGTTCACATGGGTATGGGACTATGTGTTCACATACGGATTTGAGGACGATACTTGGGATTGAGCTGAGTCGATGAGATTTTATTTGAGGCCGTGAGATCGGTGATATAGCAGGGTTCGTATTTGAGATACGACATGACGTTGTAGCGGGTCCTTGACGTAGTGTTTCACACACGTCCATGCATACGTAGGCGGTATCAGTATGGTACTAGACGTAGATCAGTACCCCGATCATGATATTTGATAAAGAGGATACCCGGTGAATAGTATGATGAATGTGATATTGACCCGTACCCAGATTGGGATGCCGTACGACGGATTTACGTACGAGCTATATTGATGATTGATCCGCACTCTTGACTTGGGATGCCTGATTATAGATATGGTATCGGATATGATATTATTGAGGCGGGATCACCGACTATACATATACAGGTATGTATATGTATCGACTTAGATGATAGGCGGTTTCCTTACGTGTAGTTCAGCTTGTTAGTTCAGTCGTATAATTTAGTGTAGTTGTTAGATTAGATTAGACTTCTTACCTATTTCAAAAACTAACAAATCGTGGGTATTTTAAAAGACAGCCCAAGGGATCCTACGGATATTTCTAAAGACTTATCTTTTCATAAAAACACCGTAGCCCCTATTTTCAAAACCCCATGATTCGTGTTATTTAAAAAGGCACCATTTGTAGGACTGATATTAGATTGATGCAGATTAGTTATAGTTGCATCTAGTTTTCAGCTCCCGCTCATTTTTGTGGTCCGCTTCGCATCGCATGCTTATTTTATGTTTCATACTCCATTATTGATATCATGCTGTTAGGACACCAGCACCATTACCGATGATGCGTATGTACCACGTACACTTAATTGCCGGCTCACACACATCTTCATCGGTAATTGCCATGTCACGTACACCTTAGAAAATATTATTGCTTGACATAGCCTGTTAGCTAATAGTTAGACATGATATTAGTGTACTTTCCTTATATGTTAGTTTAGACATTGTAGTTATTACCTGCTACTTCATGCATACTGTTATTCATTGTTATGCCGCATTCATGGATTTTCATGCATATATTCACTATTTTACGTGTTATTGAGGTTTTGGATTCGGATTTCCATGAGATTTTCTGGATTTGGAGGAAAACCGCAAAAACATAAATAAACCTTTTCTCTCTTTTAAAATAAAAAGTGCGGTTTTCCTATGATGTATGAGTCGTCCACCATGAGTTTGCTGATGGATTTCGAGACCCGATTCGAGGAGTGGAGGAACCGTTTCGGGTACATGGTGGGCCCGGTATGGTACCCCGGGGCAAGAGGAATGTGGTTTTGACGTTGAGCCTGGCTGGGGAGCACTACCTACCGGTGATATTACCCGACACGTCGGATATCCGGAGGATACCGTCGTGGTCTTGAGATGGATGGTAGGGGCCGGTCTGGACTGACGGCGCCCTAGATATTGAGATTGAGACATTGATATTTCGAGACAGTGAGATTTATGTTTTGTGTCGATGCTAGACACTGTTGATACTGATTTCATTTATGATACCCCAGTTTAAAAATACGAAGGAAATCTCACTAAATTATGAAAACAGTTTCTTCATTTACATGTATTCTGTTTCATGCATGCATACCTCATTCATATGATATATTGCTACCTGAGGCACAGACACGGCCACATGAGATTACACTCGGGTTAGATATTTACTCTAGCCTTGTTATAGGCTGCATGTTATATACATTTTTGAGGATATATTATGATCATTGACCTAGGATTGCGTTATTTATGGGATTTCTGTGCGTAGATGTTTTTCTATTCACGAGTTGGCAACTCACCCCTGTTGTGCCCCAGTTTCTTGCAGGTTTGCCGTACAGGTTTCATTACGGCTTTGCGGGCTCAGTTTCATTCGGGTGACTTGCTAGTAGGTGGGTTTTTCTTGTATCGTACCCATCATATTACCTTGTATAATATTATTCCGTTGTATCTAGTAAATTCCATCAACCAAACATGTATTTATTGAGGTAGAGACCAGTGTTGTTTATTCTTTCGACCTTAGAGTCGCTCGTTATATTTCTGGTGGTTTTGAGTTTCCTTTTGAGTTTTGATCCTCGCCGTTGGCGTTGTATATTATATTGTTTGTGTGGTTGTGACCGTCGATTGACGAAGAGCTAGCTCCCGCTTGGGGATGCCCTTTTCTTGATTTCGTATACTATTCATGTTGTATCCCGTTTGGGGGCCAGTATTTACAAAGGAGACTCTGCCGAAATTTTCAGTAAATTTTGATGTTCTTAAAAACCGCATAATTCGGCTTATGCTATTAAAACTACTTGTTTTAAATTGGTTTTCCTTCACTCTACTTCTTTCCTTGGTTTGGATTTCTGGGTTTTCGGTTTACTTAGATTACGTACGCCTCGAGACGTTTCGTAGTTTAAGTGCCGGTCATGTTCCGTACTTTAGGGACGTGACAAAGTTGGTATCAGAGCGTTAGGTTTTAACCTTCGGAGCGTAGGATAACCCTTGGTTGATGGAATAGGTGACTAAAGTAGAGTGACGTACCGTTGGTATGTTCCGCGGTATATTTACGACACGCCACTCCACTTATGAAGCCTTAGGATGTACATTTCTTTGTTCAGTATTATATTCCTTCCTGATCTAGCCTCATCGGTACCAGTTTGGTTTTGCTGCTGCGGTTACGGGCAGGGAGAGCTACGGCTAGAGTTGCGGTCAACACAAGCTCGTCACGAACGAGGACTGACCAGGGCGAAATTCCGGCGACACACGATTGCAGAGATGTGTCTTTTTACTGTGTTTCCGCGCCACGAGCGTTTGGCGGATCGCCTTTATGAGGTTACTCGGAGGTGCTGATCGACACTAGAGAATTGAGCCAATGATGGAGGCCAGCCAGATTTTGATGACCGTTGGTGTGTTGCTTACTCCTGATGATTGAGGCACGGTTCAGCATGCAGACGAGTGAGCCAGTTATTGCTGCGAACGACGAGATATCGCCCCAGATGTTGGAGCTATTGCAGTATAAGTTGTACTAAGAGATGATAGGAGGTCGCTAGTCATCTAGGATGAATGACTAGGACATGTGGATCGTTCGCTTACCCTGATGCGAGGTCATCAGATAGATTGATTCCAGCTAGAGACGACTTCAGGCAGAGACGTGAGGGTCGACAGAGACGATCGAATGTCAGAAACCTATTATTCCAAGTTTAAAGTAGTCGGAAAGACATGCAGGCAATTCTATGGTCCCTCTAGAAGAATGAAACCCTAACTCGACTTAATGACCGTGTGAAAGCCTTTGAACCTTCGGGTTTGCGGCAGTTCTACGGCGCCATTAGTGAGGCTTGGGTTTGCCCTTCTACGGCTGGACCACCGATGCTGTGGTATGTACTCGATACTATTAAACTGTACCCAAGATGTTGAGCTCTTAGGGGATTATGAGGTTTTGACGAATCGATTGGATGGCTCGATATAATTCGGATGCTAGGTGGTGAGATGCATTTCTTGGGAGACTCCAGATTCGAGGATAGTCGTTGGAGCTCAGTCCATGCAGCCGCGACGAGACGAGTCCAAAGCAGACGACATTAGAGAAAAGTGGAGTAAGAGGTTCGCACCAGATCTAGATGAGATGACGTTCCACTCCGCCGACATCAGAGATGCGATGCGCATGCTGAGGCATGGTACTTGGACTTACCTTCCAGAAGGAGTCGCGATGAGTATGCAGTCGTTCCAGAGCAAGATGCAGATATAGGAAAGGACAATGACTTCCGGACAGTTGGCAGAGACGAGACATGGAAGAGACCGTGAGCAGGATTCCTTCCAGGACACTGCTGCAATGATACTTGCACTCAGGATCAGATGTGTCACGTACATTCAGAGAGCCGGAGGCGGACGCCAGTGATATGCTGTCTTATGAGTGGTCGCGATGATTGACCAAGAGATGACCAGAGGCGTGCCAGAACGGGATGATCCCCGTTAGCACACCTGTCAAGGCCGATGAGCCGAGGGACTGAGAGATTTGTAATTCCCAATAAAGACCTTGACCCAGGAGTGGTCATTGTTACGCACACCAGCAGGCCAGGGTTCATGATCATCGACGAGACGTCCCATTAGTGACCGCGCCAGTTGGCCCAAGATTCTTAGAGGATGCGCTTGAGCGGTACTATGCCGCCATTATTGATTTCGATGTTTTGGGTGATTTATTCGAATGATCTGATTTTGATGATTGAGGATTTATGATCTTTGCACAGTGTTGCACTTGATATCGTTTTCGTGCTTGGGTTTCACATGTTTGTGATTTTACGGTTTTAGACATTTGAGTTGATTTTGTGTATATGTACGCATACGAATTGGTTTTTGCACTCAGTATAGTTCACATATGCTTGCAGTGCAGTGATACGCATTTTGTGCACTTAGATGCACTGGACTTCGATTTCGATTGTGATACTCGATGTTTGTTTTATGCACCTTGTGCACCTGATTTGATTTTACGCATGTTCGGCGCTTGATATTGGATTTCATGATTTCGTGCATGATGGATGCCCTTGGTTTTGGGTTTTCGCGCATGATTGAGTGCAGGTTTTGAGATACGATTTTGGTGCACACCAGATGCACTAAATCGAGATTCTTCGTGCATGTTAGATGCATCTGATTTTGCTGTCAGGCACACATGTTGCCTACGACAGATGTTTCATGCACATCCGATGCACTTAGATGTTGTTTCTGTGCGCATGTATGGCACATTCATGGATTTTGATTTCCGTGCGCACCAGACGCACGTAGCATTCATGTGCATATTTTGGGATTGATTTCGTATAGAGCAGTACGTTTTTATGATATTGCTATGTATTTTCGTACTGAGCAGGACTAGTCAGAGGACAGTACCTGAATATATTTTGCATGCATTGATAGTTATTGAAGGGATTTCCAAGAAGCGAGCTATAGCCTCAGTATTTTCCTACGTGTCTGATATGACACGAAATGTTTAAAACAAGGAGACCCTTCTAAATTGTTTCCAAAACGGCGGAACGTACATTTCAAACAAAGGTATATATGTATATAGTTATTTTCTTATGATAGACGTCCACCACTGTGCAGTGTTATACGCGTTGCACAGCGACTTAAAGAGATTTGGCATGCATTTCCTTAAGATACTTACAGATATAGATTCGATATTTACATATATAGTTTCGAGTTATGTCATATTGGTTTTGATTTGGATTTGGCATTGATGTCTTCTCCATGACTCCGATGATTGCGGGATGCTTGACGGAGTTTTGATTTGAGTTATATGCTCATTTTTCAAGCGCATGCGTTGTGCTACGATTTGTTTTATATATTTACAATTTCGGAGCCCCGACGACTTGATGAGTTTTTTTAGATGTTTTAGTATTTGGGGGAGTTTGAATTTAAATTCGGGGACCGAATTTCTTTAAGTGGGGAAGATTGTAACGCTTTGAAAATCGTTTCGGTGAAATTTCGAAAAATCGGTAAAATAAGGGGGTTTTCTGTAAAAAGTCAAAATGCAAATATCTTTTTATAAAAATTAAATATACATATTCTAGCTATGTAATTGCTATTATTTGGTGTTTATTGAGCCGCTGGTGAAATTTCAAATTTTCTGAAAAAAATATTATTTTATTATTATTTAAGCCGTCACTAATACATTTAATCAGGGAAAATTACAAATTGGAATGAGTTGAAACAATTTTGTGCATCATAAAACATTAAATAAAATTTTATCATGTGGTTTTTGGAACGAAATCATTTGCCAAAACGGTTTAGAAATTATTGAAGAAAAAAGGCTTTTTTTAGCGTAAATGGATGTTTGGGGTATTGTATTACAATTTTTCATCACCCCACACCCGTATCCACACCCACACACCCCCATTCACTTATCCCCTTGAAGAATTCAGCAGCCCCCTCTTTTGTCCCCACTTGGATTTCAAGGAAAAGAAATGAAAGAAAAGAAAAGAAAATGGATAAATGAGTTGGACTTTTGACTTTGTGTTGACTTGGACTTCCTTACTTGTTATTTTCTCCACCTCACTCTCTCTCCTCCCTCACCCAACCCCCCCACAACCTGGCCGAAACCAGAAACCCCCCAACAGCCCCATTTTCCTCTTCTCCTCTCTTTGTTCCATCAAAGAAAAATCCACAAAAAATCAAGCAAAAATCCAAATCAAAATCCGACTCCTACCCATTTTAGCTTAGCCCGTATAGCATGGATTTTGGTGACAAGGGAGCATTTTGGAGGGCTATGTGTGCTTGTGGGATCTTCAATTTGTTTGGGTAGATTCTAACCCTTTTGCTTAAATAGTTGTTAATTGCTTGTAGTTAGCTTAATTAAGTGTTAATTTGGCTTTATGTGGGTTCAATTGTATGATTAAGGAATTCTAGTTAGGGTTTTGTTTTGAAATTGGGTTGTGATCACTTGTGCATGGGTTGTGATGTGAGCTAACATCTTGAAAAATTGTTAAAATTTATCTAGTTGCATATTACAAGTTGTTACTTGAAAAATGTCCAAATTAAGCTTTTGTGCAAACTAGTGTTTTATGAAATGCAATTATATGTGAGATTAAAAATATGGTTAGGCTTTTTATCATATTATTAACTTTATTAAGTGTAGTTTAGCACTTTAGTTCATGGAAATCCAACCTAAATTGTAGTTTGCGCATTTTTTTTGCTATGGAATTGTTAAAAAAAAGGGTATTTTGTAAACTAGAATATTAGGGTTTTTGGAATTTAATGAGATTAAATTCTGGAAATTGTTTCTATGACTTATTTAAGATATTTAATAAATATATTGGCCGCTACATTCATTTAAACATCCTGTTTTGTACAAAAACGGCGAATTGTGATTGCTAGATTTTCGGAAAAATGACTTTTTAAGCGAAATTGGGATTTTTGGGAATTGTAAGCTATTTTATATTATAATTAGTGCTTGTAATTGTGCAAATGAGTGTGATTGGATTTTTCTCGATGGTTTGACGTTTGTACATCGACATCGAGGGTTGGTTTGACTATTCTTGCATGCGTAGGCGATAGGTTTGGACCTACGCGTGATACGCGTGCCGATTTGATTTTCGTATACCGTTTCGATTTCGAATTTAGTTTTAATGCGATACGGTGCGTTATGATATGTAGGTACCCCATGTGGACTTCGAGACGACAAGCAAGCGCGTGGCGACGTCGGCACCGGCTAGCGAGGACCATGTGAGTAGATTTATATCTACGGGGAGAAGTCGGGTTGATGGCGTATAGCACCCCCGCAGTCCGTGGTGGTGTATACGGATGCGTATACACACCAACAATTATTATATGTTATTTGGGATTAATAACGATGCTTAGGATGGATATTGGTGTGTTGGATTACTTTAGTGTTGCGAACCCTAGGGTAGTGTTGCACTACACA
Organism: Agapanthus africanus; assembly: GCA_030015575.1. Classification (NCBI taxonomy): domain Eukaryota; kingdom Viridiplantae; phylum Streptophyta; class Magnoliopsida; order Asparagales; family Amaryllidaceae; genus Agapanthus; species Agapanthus africanus. Next base: position 407,840,272 of record CM057340.1, read on the forward strand.
TACACACATACATACTTGCATACTTTCCTATTGATATGTGCTCATGGGATTCTTTATAGTTATGGGTTCATATGGGTATGGGACTATGTGTTCACATACGGATTTGAGGATGATACTTGGGATTGAGCTGAGTCGATGAGATTTTATTTGAGGCCGTGAGATCGGTGATATAGCAGGGTTCGTATTTGAGATACGACATGACGTTGTAGCGGGTCCTTGACGTAGTGTTTCACACACGTCCATGCATACGTAGGCGGTATCAGTATGGTACTAGACGTAGATCAGTACCCCGATCATGATATTTGATAAAGAGGATACCCGGTGAATAGTATGATGAATGTGATATTGACCCGTACCCAGATTGGGATGCCGTACGACGGATTTACGTACGAGCTATATTGATGATTGATCCGCACTCTTGACTTGGGATGCCTGATTATAGATATGGTATCGGATATGATATTATTGAGGCAGGATCACCGACTATACATATACAGGTATGTATATGTATCGACTCAGATGATAGGCGGTTTCCTTACCTGTAGTTCAGCTTGTTAGTTCAGTCGTATAATTTAGTGTAGTTGTTAGATTAGATTAGACTTCTTACCTATTTCAAAAACTAACAAATCGTGGGTATTTTAAAAGACAGCCCAAGGGATCCTACGGATATTTCTAAAGACTTATCTTTTCATAAAAACACCGTAGCCCCTATTTTCAAAACCCCATGATTCGTGTTATTTCAAAAGGAACCATTTGTAGGACTGATATTAGATTGATGCAGATTAGTTATAGTTGCGTCTAGTTTTCAGCTCCCGCTCATTTTTGTGGTCCGCTTCGCATCGCATGCTTATTTTATGTTTCATACTCCATTATTGATATCATGCTGTTAGGACACCAGCACCATTACCGATGATGCGTATGTACCACGTACACTTAATTGCCGGCTCACACACATCTTCATCGGTAATTGCCATGTCACGTACACCTTAGAAAATATTATTGCTTGACATAGCCTGTTAGCTAATAGTTAGACATGATATTAGTGTACTTGCCTTATATGTTAGTTTAGACATTGTAGTTATTACCTGCTACTTCATGCATACTGTTATTCATTGTTATGCCGCATTCATGGATTTTCATGCATATATTCACTATTTTACGTGTTATTGAGGTTTTGGATTCGGATTTCCATGAGATTTTCTGGATTTGGAGGAAAACCGCAAAAACATAAATAAACCTTTTCACTCTTTTAAAATAAAAAGTGCGGTTTTCCTATGATGTATTAGTCGTCCACCATGAGTTTGCTGATGGATTTCGAGACCCGATTCGAGGAGTGGAGGAACCGTTTCGGGTACATGGTGGGCCCGGTATGGTACCCCGGGGCAAGAGGAATGTGGTTTTGACGTTGAGCCTGGCTGGGGAGCACTACCTACCGGTGATATTACCCGACACGTCGGATATCCGGAGGATACCGTCGTGGTCTTGAGATGGATGGTAGGGGCCGGTCTGGACTGACGGCGCCCTAGATATTGAGATTGAGACATTGATATTTCGAGACAGTGAGATTTATGTTTTGTGTCGATGCTAGACACTGTTGATACTGATTTCATTTATGATACCCCAGTTTAAAAATACGAAGGAAATCTCACTAAATTATGAAAACAGTTTCTTCATTTACATGTATTCTGTTTCATGCATGCATACCTCATTCATATGATATATTGCTACCTGAGGCACAGACACGGCCACATGAGATTACACTCGGGTTAGATATTTACCCTAGCCTTGTTATAGGCTGCATGTTATATACATTTTTGAGGATATATTATGATCATTGACCTAGGATTGCGTTATTTATGGGATTTCTGTGCGTAGATGTTTTTCTATTCACGAGTTGGCAACTCACCCCCGTTGTTCCCCAGTTTCTTGCAGGTTTGCCGTACAGGTTTCATTACGGCTTTGCGGGCTCAGTTTCATTCGGGTGACTTGCTAGTAGGTGGGTTTTTCTTGTATCGTACCCATCATATTACCTTGTATAATATTATTCCGTTGTATCTAGTAAATTCCATCAACCAAACATGTATTTATTGAGGTAGAGACCAGTGTTGTTTATTCTTTCGACCTTAGAGTCGCTCGTTATATTTCTAGTGGTTTTGAGTTTCCTTTTGAGTTTTGATCCTCGCCGTTGGCGTTGTATATTATATTGTTTGTGTGGTTATGACCGTCGATTGTCGAAGAGCTAGCTCCCGCTTGGGGATGCCCTTTTCTTGATTTCGTATACTATTCATGTTGTATCCCGTGGGTGCCAGTATTTACAAAGGAGACTCTGCCGAAATTTTCAGTAAATTTTGATGTTCTTAAAAACCGCATAATTCGGCTTATGCTATTAAAACTACTTGTTTTAAATTGGTTTTCCTTCACTCTACTTCTTTCCTTGGTTTGGATTTCTGGGTTTTCGGTTTACTTAGATTACGTACGCCTCGAGACGTTTCGTAGTTTAAGTGCCGGTCATGTTCCGTACTTTCGGGACGTGACATATTGAATATGGTCCCTACAAAATCTGTGCTACCACTCCATTTGAGATATAGAAGGGGAAGAGACCATGTCTTAATTATGTTAAGATATAAGGTTGTTCGGCCTATGTCAAAAGGCACAATCCGGAAAAACTCGAGGCAAGGTCTGCTATGTGCAAGTTTGTAGGATATCCCAAAAACTCACAAGGATATATCTTCTACCACCTCGATGAATAAAAGGTGTTTATTTCTTGACATGCCACCTTTTTCCAAAAAAGAATTTTCTTGCAAAGGAAATTAGTGGTAAGAAGGTAGAACTGGAAGAGGTTCCTGCTATACAAACCACGACAGGAGATTTGGTGGAACCAGAGGATTCAGTAGTTCCCAACAAAGCTCAGCCTCTCCGCCGATCTAGTAGGGTTCCTCATCCACCTGAGAGATACTACAGTTTTCTCATTGATGGTGGAAGTGAGGATTGCATCATGGAGGATGATGACCCAACTAGCTTCGAGCAAGCCAACACGAGTAGGGACTCTGTGAAGTGGCTGGATGCAATGCGATCTGAGATGGAATCCATGTACACCAACAAAGTATGGACTTTGGAAGTTGCTCCTGAAGGGGTAAAACCCATTGGGAGCAAATGGATCTTTAAGAAGAAACTTGGTGTAGATGGAAAATTTGACTTTCAAAGCTAGACTTGTTGCAAAGGGTTTTCGTCAAAGACCATGTGTGGATTATGACGAAACCTTTTCTCCAGTGGCTATGCTTAAGTCTATCCAGATCCTACTTGCCATTGGTGCATACCATGACTATGAAATCTGGCAAATGGATGTTAAGACCACCTTTCTAAATGGTGATTTGGAAGAGTGCGTGTACGTGACTCAGCCAGAGGGCTTCGTAGATAGTAGGAGCAGCGGAATGGTGTGCAAGCTGCTTAAATCCATCTATGGGTTAAAGCAAGCATCGCGGAGTTGGAACATCTATTTTGATGTCGTTATCAAAGAGTTTGATTTCGTCAAAAACGTAGATGAACCTTGTATATACAAGAAGGTGGAAGAGAGTAAGGTTGTCTTCCTCGTATTGTACGTGGATGACATACTCTTAATAGGAAATGACATTCCTATACTGCAATCGGTCAAGCTCTTCTTATCATAAAGGTTCTCAATGAAAGATCTAGCGGATGCCTCCTACATCTTGGGGATTAAGATCTATAGAGATAGATCGAAACAGATACTGGGATTGTCCCAATCCAGGTACTATGACACCATACTAAAGAGGTTTAGTATGGAAGAATCCAAGCATGGGTTTTTACCCACGATCTCAGTACTCACTCTCTCCAAAGAGATGTCTCCCAAGAATGATTTAGAGAGAGCTGGCTTGCAAGAGATACCCTATGCTTCGGCTGTAGGCTCTATCATGTACGCGATGCTATGTACCAGACTCGATGTAGCACACTCACTAAGTGTAGTGAGTAGGTGTCAAGCAGATCCTGGAGAGAGTCACTGGAAAGCTGTGAAGAGCATTCTCAAGTACTTGAGAAGGACTAAAGAGATGCTCTTGGTGTATGGTAACGGAGAACTCAAAGTGGATTCCTTTACCGATTCGAGCTTCCAGAGTGATAAGGACGACTCTAAGTCGCACTCGGGATTTGCCTTTACCTTCAATGGATGGGCGGTATGCTGGAAGAGTTCCAAGCAGGAAACCGTGGCAGACTCGACGATGGAGGCTGAATCCATCGCTGCCAATGATGCTGCCAAAGAGGCTGTCTGGATGAAGATGTTCATAACTGAACTTGGAGTGGTTCCATCCATTGAGTATCCAATACCTTTTTATTATGATAACAATGGAGCGGTTTCTTTGGCCAAGGAACCCAAGTCCCATCAGTGATCCAGGCATATTCTGAGGCGGTATCGCCTGATCCGGGAGATAGTTAATCACTGGGAGATCGAGGCCAGGAGAGTTGACATGAAGAAAAACACAGCGGATCCACTCACGAAGGCCATTCCTCAGATACAGTTCGAGAGACTCTTCGGGATGTTGGGTATGAGATACTACAGCAGCTGGCCCTAGTGCAAGTGGCAGACTGTTAGTTGTATGTATTGTTGGATATAGTGCCCTCAGAGTCAATTATTGGATTTCATGCACGCGATTGCAATGATTGAGAGAGGACCTATACCGGTAGGACGGTCTTACTCGAAAGGTTTGTATACTATCTGGTTTGTTTTTATCATCGTGTACATACTTTAAATGACATTGTGGTTCACTTTTACACGTTGATAGAAAATTATTATACTATCTGGTTTACCTTTATCATCGTGTACTGCTTTAGGTGATGGTACTGATCACTATAGCACGTTGATAGAGCCCTTAGGATTCTTGCTTGACTACCAGTAGTATGATGGCGATCGTTTATGTGGGAGCTGGGGTCTATAAGCACATCCTTAAAAGGTCACTAGTCGTGGGAATTTCGAGACTGTGCATCGATACTCCATTAATAGACTAGTATATACAGTCGAGACCCCGACGAGGGGCGGTGGCCGGTCTCACAAGCCATTGGTGTCAGTTGGTTCACCTAAGATGTATACATGTGCTTATTGGATTATGAGTAAACAGGACGGGACTCGTCGGGAACATGCTAGTTGGTATTATACTTGACGTAAGATAGCAGTTCCCTGGTGATATGTGTACAGGTTATTTCATCGACCTGAGATCGTCATTTTTCTCGTGTGAGTTCCCACTGTACTTTGATTACTACCCTACCACGGCTCAAAGGAGTCGTGCAAACAGGTTTTAGTTGGGTACAGTCCCGAGCCACAAGGAGGCAAGTGAGCGTATCGGCAGGGATTTCGTCTCTCCCGGTATTGGGGGTGAGATCGCGCTGTGGCTAGGAGAGGCATTACATGAAGCCCTCGACCGAGGCAGGAGATTTACTGGTAGGTATTCCGGTAGTATCTCAGGGTGTTCTGGGCTACACTCCGACACGAATTGTACCGCTTTTGGGGGTCTGACTTTTACCAGCCCCGTAGGCCCGACATGCGATACTCATAGACGAACGAACCGGACTGTACGGATATTGTCACTGACAGGCTCAGTAGGGTGTCAGGATGAGTTCGCTCGTCGACCTCCCTTGTGGTCAATACCTGGTAGCCCGTTACGTACGGCTAATACCTCTGACGTGCTAGTGGTTAAATCCACAGCCAAAGTATGGATGAGTCATTAGATTCCCCCACAGACAGTTTGTCAAGTTCGGGCGAAACATTGTAGAGGCCGTATGGGTTTATGGCAGGGTTTGAACGTACGCGTGCACTTGTGCACGTGTAGTGTTTCGGACGGATAATACTAGCGAGCTTTGGTTTAAGTCAGATCCTAGTATTATACAGTGTAGATTTTGTCTCATTGCATTTGTATTCGGTCGGAATACAAATACGGTTATGTATATACAGTCGCGGGGTTTTCCTGTAATTTATTACGGGATCACTTTTTGAAGTTGCCAGTTTGCATTCCGTTTCGGCCATTTTCCTTTCTTTCTTTCGTTGGCTGAAAATTGATGGGAGTGGCTTATTTGTAAAAGTGGCTTTTACAAAATGGAGGGTGGTTTTTGTGGCACATGGTTGCTTTATGATGGTTCATCATTACTTGCTTTTTGAGATGGGATTTGAAAAGGAATTGGTGTGACATTCAAAATGATGATCACTCATTTTCTCTCTCTTGCATTATTCTTTTCCCTCTCTCCTCTCATATAGCATGGCCGGCCATTTACAGGGGGGCTGTCCAAATTTTGAGGGTAGGAATTTGATCTCTTTTGCTTGCACTAAAATCCTTTAGTTCATCTCCAAAGCTTATTACTCCACCTCCACATCCAAATGGCAACTTCAAATAATCCCTCGAGACATAGCATTCTAGACTCAGTCTATAGCAATCTTGGCCATGTCGGCTAGCCAACTTCCTGTCCGAATTGCCTCGATTCAGAGGTGGGAGCCCGTAAAAATACTTCTCGATGTGGTGCCCTTCCGAGGAGGAGACCAGAGATCAGTGATGCCGCGAGGAGCTTGGGAAGGTGGCCGAAAACCAAAGGACACGGATCGCTCGGTATAGCTCTCTACCCTTCATCCAGTTTGCTAGTAGTAGGTTAATGGTCCGATCCGGGTTTATAATCCGCGGTAGCGCCGGTTTCTAGTTAAAGAAAAGTTTTTGTTTCCGCATTTTGGCCTCGGACAGATGACCACGGCGCTACCGTAGACTTACATGGTATCAGAGCCACGCCATTAATCTTTTCTAGCTTTCTCTAATGTGTTTAGAACTTCGATCGAACAAAAATTCCGAAACCGCCTTTTCAAATGTGCAGTTTCTTTCTATTTTCATTTGTTGTCAAAAAGTTATTTGGTATGTTACAGAAATACGTGCAGGGTTATCAGAGAACACTGCAAAATTTTGGTTCCATAATCTTACTGTAGCGCCGCGGAACCGCGGCCATAACCCCATTTTGGCTGCGGTTCCGCCGCTGAACAGTAGCCTCACTGCACCAAATTTCTACAGTATGTCTCTGACTTGAAAAAGAGGTTTCTGGAATATTTTGTTTGGGCCCAGATTATTTTGAGTGCTGCAGTTGTACTTGGGGCCCACTTCGGGAAATTTTGTCGATCGAAAATTTTAAACATGTTAGTTCACAGTATTTACATTATATCTGCGACCGTGAATGTCATTTCATCGGTAAATCATGTCTAACTACTATAGCCCTTTTAGACGGATTTGCGAACGTGACATTCACGTTGATGTTCTGTGTTATGCTGTGATGTTGCGGATTTGTCGTGGTGGATAGCCTGGATGCAATGGTAGTACAGTTTGGATGTATTTGTACATTTGATATTGCGGGGCGAGCGTCCGACATGTGGACTGCCGTCACTGCCTGTTTGTATATTATTCTTTTGGGGAACGACCGGGCTGAGATCGATGTACCCGTTGTATATATTTTACTTTCTGTACTAGGATTACCCCATGGTGGGGTGCACGGATAGCCGGGTTCTAGAAGGCAACGGGCCCGCATCTCATGGCTTTGAGATGGAGGGGGCTTCACTCTAGAATTGGCGGGCTATTCGCCGCACTCGTAGGGGGTACAGGATGACCCAAGGAGGGGTGCATAAGTTACCAGATTCGGTGAAGTGTTGGGTGGTCCATTCACGTTGTTGAAGGGGGCTGCCTAGCTTCAGGTTTTGGCGGGTAACTTACCACGCCCATAGGGATCTAGGATTTCATTGCACAGGCTGTCCACACGACTAGGGGAACGCCGGCTTTCATTAGCGGCTCTATGAAACCCGGGGATCCCAGATTATCTGTATTGTTTTGTGATGCTTATTACATTTCTGTGATGTTGCATTTTATCACGCCTTGAGCGATTATTATATATTGATATATATACTAGTAGATGTTGTATATGTTATGCATCCGCGCTAGTCCAGTCCCCGCTCTGTCGTTAGTTAAGTAACCTAACGGGTGATGACGGGACCCAGTGGCGAATGAGGATGGCATATACGTACATCGTATTTTCGTTCTTTTGTGGTGTGATCAATTGATGGGACTGCATTGATTCGGATCAATGCAAGCTAAACAAACCTATTCTGATGTTGTTGGAACAATTTTTCAAAAAGCTATTATTTCAAGGACGTTCTCTTTTGTTTTGCACAGTGGTATTCGGTTATGAATATTCAGCACCTCAGTCGATGAAGCAAGGGCCGAGATCCCTTCACCGGGAGTGACCCCTTGGGCAGAATTTTGCGTCAGGGTAATAACTTCACTATAGTTGATTACTTCTTCCTTTGCATCATGTTATTTAGTTGGAATATCCTGCACCTCATTCTATGGAGAAAGAGCGGAGATCTCTTCACCGGGAGTGACCACTTTAGCAAAGGTTTTCATCACTATATTTTTATAAAAGCTATCTCGTTCCTTGAACGATATCAAGTTCATTACGTTAAAGGTTTTTTGCCAAAAACCATTCGTAGCCCTCCGTCATTTCAGAAAGGTAGCACTTAGTATTCATACAATGTATGTTGGACTACGTCAAGGCATAGTGTATGGTATTTATTTGTTACTTTTCTGTTGCACAGATTGATGCGTTAGTTTGAGACAGTCGTACAACTATTTTAGCCTACGTCAAGGGTATGTACGGGTGGATTCAAATTAACCTGGATAATGACGGGTAGAACTTGACATGTGACTTATGATATGTTGGCCTACGTCAAGGTCATAAGAGCATGGGGTAAAAACACACATCGGGAGTTTCTAAAGAAACTGAAACTTGCCAGGCATGCGCATACCTTCTGGAGTGTGATGACTTGAGTGGATTCTATCACGTTATCATGCGATGATAGTTCGATCCCGATTCCCACTGATGAGTTGGTTTACTCCTTGGGTGATCCCGACTAACCCTTCTTTCAGGTTTGGAGGAGAATTTGAGGTTACTGTGGGAGGTTTCCTGATTAGATAATGTGATAACCATTCTGATCTAGGTTAGAGTACACGCAGAGTGTTTTCTTTTCTCTCTCTCTCTTTGGAAGCGATCATGACCCGACCCTTGACTATAACTCAGTGACCAAGTTAACCGAACCTTCTTAAAACACTGGCTTTTGGATTGTCAGAGTTGCATACCTCATTGCCACTCCTTCTTTTACCCTTTTTCTCCCGAACACCCCGTATTACTACGAACGTCCACTTCCATTGGATAAAACCATCGTATGGTAATATACGAACTCGAAGGAATTTATCCGAGGATGGTTTCCGGTTCTGGAGAAAACGAATAGGACTATTCAGTTGTCTTTTCCTTTTACCTTCTCTCAGGTTGCGAGTGCTCCTTGGATTAGGACAGTACACCTATTACGCTTATTGGATAGTCTTCTTCCAAACCATAGGCAGGTGCCGAACGGTGGGGAATGAAGAAAACCAATTAGCCTAACGATGGCGTACAGAAGGTATTAAGTAAAGACAAATAAAGGGATTAGTAAGATGGCAAAGTAAACTGCGACTGCTATTCACAACCAAACCAAGTATTTCATCGCCACTCCTACTTCAGCTTTTTATTTCTCCGGAACACTCTGCATCAGTACGAAGATACACAGTTATTTGGATACTCCATCATATGGTTATATACGAACTCGAAGGAACTTGTTCCAGTTCGGGGATGGATTCTGGTTCAAGAGAAATAGGAATAAGATTTATTCAGTTGTCTTTTATCTTCACCTTCTCTCAGGTTACGAGTACTCCTAGGATTAGGGAGTACACCCATTATGCTTATTGGATAGTCTTCTTCCAAACCATAGGCTGGTGCCGAACGGTAGGGAAGGAAGAAAACCATTTAGCCTAAAGGGGTGTACAGAAGGTAATGACTAAAGACATTTGAAGAGATTTGGAGAGATGAAAAAGAAATATACGGTTATAGTTATGAATCTGATAATAGAAGAGGCATTACTAGGAATACCCGGATACCCTTTCAAAACATTTACATGTTTTAGTTTCATTGTGTATTGTTAAAAGAAAACTGATTTCCCAATTAGTCCTTGCTCCAGGGTATGTATTTACCAGGTTTGATTCTCACATCTGTACGATTTTACAGATGATGAGTGGGAGTAAGTTATTGGGGATTAGGTGATCATCCTCATTATATCAGAATTCGTTATAATTGGTGATATTTGAGGAAGTCACCTGGGTTGTTTACCGGACGACAAATATTTGGTTTTGAATATCCATTGTAATGCACCAATTTCAAATTGATATATCTGTACGTCTATTTTTATAGAGTGAGATATAACTTTTTGAAATTATGTCCATGACATTTACCTATATCAGTTGATGATTAGCTAAGGAGCATTAAACAGTGGTGTAATTCTTCTTAACCATAAGTACAGGTTACAACCAACGACACACATGGAATGAGTTATTAGACTCAGGGGACTTATACAGAGTATTGTATGTTGTCTAGTGTCCATTAGGACAGAGGGGTGGGTACTCGTACTATATTCTGTTTACTTGTGACTTCTCTAGTTCTTAGACATGTGTTTCATAGAAATACAAGTTCCAAGTTTTGAGAAGTTATAGGTATAAGAATAAAGTAGAGAACCAGGCGTTGCAAGTATTGGGATTCTTCAAGGTGATCGAAGATGTAGATACTTGTGTATGGTATTCAGTTGATAGTAATGATTATGAGAACTTGCTTCTCTTTCAGGTTACTCATATATGGAAGTATTCCTAAGTTGAGTAATGCTGATCGGCCTCTCTCCATTTAGTTGACATGCACTGGAGACATCTGCATGATTTGAAACTGGTTGCAATTAAATCAGTGCCTCTGTTTCTATATTCGATATAGAACGGTTCATATCTTAACGATGTTAAGGTACGCGGAGTTGTCTGGCTTATGCTTAAAACCAGACTCTGGATAACTCAAGGCACGTTTATGTAATGGCTATTTGTGGGTTGACCCGGGCTATGACGAGGGTTGATTTTCTACCATCTGGAAAATCAATAGTGATATTGTTCTTGACTCGCCACAGTTTTAGTAAAATGAACTTTTTCAGAAAACAGTAGTGGGAGTATGGTTGAACTGGAAGTGATTCCAGAACCGCAAACGATTACTGAAAATTTGATAAGAACCTAAACATTCAATCTGGTTTGACATTCCATTGCCCACTCCGCAGATATGGTGGGTAACCTCAGGCACTCGAGAGGTACTTCGGTATGCTCATAGACGGTGACAGGGAGGTTCTTGTTTACCCAGGCTTGCCATTGCTGTTGTTCCAGACTGTGTGACCCGGCAGGAAGATGAGTATAGCGTCGTTCTAAACTGGATTTAGAAGTGTACGTGTATATGACTCTACCAGAGGGTTGTCGTAGTCAGTGGGAGCAGCGGAAGCATAGTGTACAAGTGGCTTATGTCTATTCATAGACTAAAGCAGATATAGCGGAGATAGACCATCTATTTCTGAGGTGACAGTCATAGGTTTGATTTCATCAGAATAGGGGATGGATCTGTTAAGAAAGTAGTAGGGTGTGATGTCCTGGTATTTGGATGACATACATAAGGTAGGAAGTGAAATTCCTATAATACGATCGGTTATACTTTGGTTGTCACACGGTGTTTTCTCCACATAGGATATGTATATTATATCAGATATTCTGGTTACCAGATCTAGGGTTTTAGATCTAGATTAGGGTAGTTTGCCAATCTGGGTACTTGTAGGGTTCCGAGGCACTCTAGTGAGGTCTCACAAAGCATCAAACATGCCAATTTCAAAAATTCTAGGTGCCGAGAGACCCGACTACGGATCGTTTGCTAGAAAACTAGGCGAAAAAGCTAACTAGTTAACACTTAACTACAAGATACGGAAATACAACCTTTGTAGATCCGGTGCTCCACCTCCATAGCTCCGCAACAAGGTTCTCTCCGCTGTCCAAATCAAATCCGGGCTCAAGCGTCGGCTTCGTCGGAGAATGGGCAAGCTAGGTCGTCGATGTCCATGCCGAAGATGATCTACGTCGAGGCATCGCTAAATCAAGCTCCGACTTCACCAAGTCAAGAAACTTGTGAAGTAAACACACTCTACTACTTGGCAAGAGGTAGAGGATGAAGAAATAGGAAGTGGGTAGACTTTAGATTTGGATTTCTCACTCTTTTTCATCACTTGCCATTGATGGAGGCAAGTTTTCTTCACTTGAAGAAATGAAGAAGAAGAAGGAAATAGTTATGATAAGTTAATTGAAAATGAAAAGAAAAATCAAAACTTATCATAATCTAAACCATGGTCAAGTGTAGAGATTGAACTAGGGTTAAATCAAATGGTTAGGTTAAGCATGAGATAAGAATGGTGGACAAAGTCAAAGGTTCATGAATCTTCAACTACAAACAAAGAAAGCCACCATTCTTCTCATTTCTTTTTCCAAAAAGAAAATAAATAAATAAATGAATAAATAGATATGAAAAACAAAACCCTAACCATTTAAATAACCATGGTTTAATCTTTACACAAACTCAAGTTAGCATGCATCATCAAACATGATACATACAAGTGCACAAAAACATATCGCATATGCAATGCGCACGAACCAAGTGAGAAAATCCGTCTAAAGTGAACCGATACTAGTTAATGCAAAGTAATATATCAAATATATAATTATACATTAAATCATTAAATCAACACTTGATTCAATGATCCGGTCATGTCGCACATAACCGACTGGTATCTATAGTAACAACTTATCGAATCAACACTTGATCCGATAACCCGGCTATATCGCATATAACCGATCAATGTCACATCGCGAGAATCGAATCCAGTATCACATACTGGTATTATTCTCGGTCCCGCACATATCTCATATGCGCTCCTATTTCGTTTCGCTTGAGCCAGGAAACCTCTGTGTAGGACTCTAAAGACTCGTCAATACGCCGGCAGCAGATGATGATCATATCAAACACCCGCAAGCCGCAAGCGGTCTGCTAAACGTAACGGCCACCCGGGTATTGAGCGATCTGAAGATCGACGAGCAAGCCCACTCACACTCCAGTGAATCCAACCAGTAACACTACCGTACAGTACGGTCTGATCGTCTGATATGTCGCATATCTTGCCTAGGGGTGGTAAACGTCAGACCCCAATAGCTCGATAAGTCGTGTCGATATGAGGCTCATAACGGGTCGAAAAACTACTGGTAACACTTACCAGCAATTGTCTGATCAGCCCTGGCCAGGGACTTCCTGTTATAGCCAATCCAACACAGTGCAACATCAACTCCCTATACCGGGAGAGACGAATCCCCTCCTATCGCTCATTGCCTCCATGTGACTCGGGACTGTACCCAAAAACCACCGTTTTGCACGCCCTCTTGGACGTGGTAAGATGGAAATCAAAGCACAGTGGGAACCACACAAGACTCTATGACGATCTCGGGTCAACAGACTACTCTGTACCAGTGTCACCAGAGAACTGCCATCTGACGTGAGGTATAATACCATCTGGGAGTTCTCGGCGAGTCCGTCCAGTGTACCCAGTCTCCACTGAGCACCCGTATACCATCTCTGTTGTCAAACACCAATGGATATGGGATCATCCATCGCCCATCTCATGGGTCGAGAAGCGTATACGCTAGTCTACTCTGGTATATCGATGCCCCGTTTCGATACACCCACGACTAGGGACCTTGAAGGATGTACTTATGGACTACCATGTCCCCACTAGTATGATCTGCATCATAGTCCAGGTAGTCAAGTACAAATCCTAAGGGCTTTACCAACATGTAACAGGGAGATAATCAGTGTACACGTTAAGGTAAAGATCAACCAGATAGCATACTATCATGTCGAGCAAGAAAGTCCTCCCTATATATGTCCCAGCATCCACTACAATATACATCCTATGTATAGTAATGGGCTCTAGGGCATACATATAACTAACAATCTCCCACTTGCACTAGGGCCATCTGATAGCAGTGGTTGCAGTATCTCATACTCAACCATCCCATAAAAAAATCTCTCTTTGGGAACAGGCCTTTGTGAGTGGATCCGCTGTGTTTTCCTCTGAATCTACTCTCCAAACCTCGATCACCCTGGAGATCAACCATCTCCATGATCAAGTGATACTGCCTTAGAATATGTCTGGATCACTGATGGGACGGACGTTCCTTGGCATAAGCCACAACTCCATTGTCTCACAATGGTAGGAACGAAGTTCATCTCATGAACTATTATACACCCAAACAGCCTCTTTGGTAGCATCTTAAGTAGTGATGTATCCCGCCTTTATCTTCTAGTATGCCACGGCATCTAGCTTGGAACTCTTCCAACATACCGTCCCTTTATTGAGGGTAAAGACAATTCCTGTGACTGACATTCAGTCGTCTTTATCACTCTGGAACACTTCCAGTGATTCTCCCCAGGATCGATTGATACCATCTCACTACAACTAGTGAGTATCCTAACATCCATTTAGATCTATCTCATAGATCCAAAATCCAGGATTTAGGAGGTATCATTTTGATCCTATATGGAGAATCTTTGTGATAAGAGGAGATTGATCGAGCATAGCATAAGAAACTCCTTTCTTATCGAGAGTATGTCATCCACGTACTCTACGAGGATCGTCACCATACTCCCTACTACCTTTTTGTATATACCAGGTTCATCTACCATTTTGATGATGTCAAACTCTTTGACCGCTTCATCAAAATAGATGTTCCAACTCCGCGATGCCTGCTTTATCCTATAAAGCATCTTGCACACGTTTCCGCTGCTCCCACTGTCTACGAAGCCCTCTGGCTGTGTACTTATAGACACTCTCTTCTAAACATCATTTAGAAAAGCTGTCATGACACCCAACCACCAGATATCGTAGTCATGGTATGTAGCCGTGGCAAGTGGGATCTGGATGGACTTAAGCATAGCTACTTAGAAAAGGTTTCATCATCATCCACGCCTGGTTAATGACGAAAAGCTTTAACAAGTCTAGCTTTGAAAGTCTCAACTTTTCCATCTACACCAAGTAATCTTCTCAAGATATACTTGCTCCTGATGGGGATTTAACCCTTCAGATATTGCAACCAAAGTCCATACTTTGTTGGTGTATAAGGATTCCATCTCAGATCGCTAAGCATCCAGCCATTCTTACAGAGTCTTACTCCTGATGGCCAGCTCGAAACTAGTTGGGTCATCATCTCATGATGCAATCCTCGCTCCCACTGTCATAGAGAAACCGAAGTATCTCTCAGGTGGGTGAGGAACCCTACTAGCTCGGCGGAGAGGCTGAGGTTCGTTGGAATCTACTGAATCCTTTGGTTCTATCAAATCATCTGCTGTAGTTTGTATAGCTGAAACACTTCCAGTTCTACATAACTGATTCTTGCCTCGAGCTTGTCCGGATTTTGCTTTTAGACATAGGCCGGACAACCCTAAATCTTAACTGGCTTAAGACATGGGCTCTTCCCTTTCCATATCACATATGAAATGGTAGGCAATTGATTTGATTATAATCTTATTCAATAGGTATGCAACTTCGTAAGTGCATGACTCCTAAAAGGAAAAAGGTAACTCAGTATTACTCATCATAGAGCACACCATATCAAATAGGGTGTATCAGCTCCGCCCCGATATACCATCGTGCTATGGTATATACGGAGGAGTAATGCTGAGAGAGAATCTCATTCTCCTTTAGAATAGTTCAGGAATTTCCGTGCTCAAGTATTCTCCTCCTTGATCACATCAAAGGACATAATACTTATACCCGTATTTTGGTTCTCTACTTCTAACTTATATTCTGTGAATATCTCAAAAGGTTCGGACTCATGTTTCAACGGGAACATATGACTGAATCTTGAGAGATTATCAGAGAATATAATGAAGTATAAAGAACCAGTCCTGGCATTTGTAGACTGGGGACCTACATACATCAACATGTATCATCCCAAGAGTTCACTAACTCTTTCTCTGTTTCCAACAAACGGAGCTTTGGTCATCTTATCTTTGTGACATGACTGGCGAGTTTCACAAGATGTAAATTCAAACTGATTTAAATATGCATCTTTATGTAACTCTGCTAGTCGGGTCGCATTGATATGACCTAGTCTACAATACCTCAAGAAGGATTCGTTCATTTCTGAATTCTTCCTCTTGTGTGTGTTCTGTATACTAAAGAACTGTAGTTTGATTTAGAACGTCAATGCTTTTAGATAACGTGCCTGAACCGATCAACTTTTGATATAGGAAATGTTCAAAACATTATCCAACAATACAAAATTTTATCATTTCTTTACTAATAAAGAGACTGATATGATTTTGTATATCAGGTTCGGTATCTAATAACATTCGTTCAGAATCAATGTATTGGTAATACAGGGTCACAGTGACCAACAGAGTTGGCTGCAACGCTTGCCCCGTTTTCTGCCTCATGAAACTTATCACTCGTTCTCAGTCCTCTACCTTTCTGTAGCCCTATGTAACAGATTACATATCTGGGATCCTGATCTGGTATCACATACCCAGGACGTAAAGGATACTGAGAAACAGTTCTGTATAATGAACAAACCCGAAGATGATGCATCAGCATGCACTCTCTTCGTTTGGGTGGCACGGGAATTCTGGTAATCCCCAATTTCCTGCTCTGTCTTATAACAATTATAAGTTGGAGCTGGACCAACGTTCCCCAGCTCAGTATAACAAGCGGGTTCGGTCAATAATCCGTATTATTATCTTGATTAAGGCGTGATATGGTCGCTATCTTGAGAGAGAGAGAAGAAAACACTCAGCGTGCGCTCTTGCAAGAATAGATTGGTTATTATTTTATCTAATCAGGATGGCTCCCACTGCTTTTTATCAAATCTTCCTCCAAACCCTAAAAGGAAAGACTAGCCGGGATTAATTACACACTACAAGTTCGCCAATCTTTCAGCCAGGCCAGTGTCGGTACTTTGAGGGAGGTCCCCCGTGCTTTCGCACGAACCTAATTAATGTAAACCTCGTTTTCCCAGAGACGTAACCTCGTTAACACCTTTCTAGACACCTACTTGATCGGCTAATTGTAATGTATAAAACTCTCCCAGGAGTAACACTTACTCGCAGCGGGTATCGGGATCCAACTATCTCATAGAAGGTATGCAATCTCATTGCAAATTTCAACACTTGAAATTCCCGATAATATTTTGCCCCTAGCTCGCTATGACCTTGACGAATGCCAAACAACCCATAGTCCACTAGTCAAGTTCAACCCGTACATTTCTTGATCGAATTAAACCCACCCGCACGACCCTTGACGAATGCCAAACAACGCCGTATGAATACCCTACTCCAATCGCATCATATGCTCAAGCAGATAAATACTAGTTAGCTACCGTACACTACGCCTTGACGAATGCCAAACTACCGCAGCACGAATACTAACTAGTACATATCTGAAATGACGGAGGGCTACGACAGGTTTTTCTGAAAACCTATTGCGTAATGAACTTGATATCGTTGTAGAATCAAATGATTTTAATATGGAGTGCTTTTGAGGCTTTTCTAGTTTTGCTAAAGGAGTCACTCCCGGTGAAGGGATCGTCGGTCCTTTCCTCGTCGAATGAGGTGCGGGATATATCATATATATCGCTGTGCAAAGCAAAAACTCTTAAAAGCAATCAAAAGACAAACCGAGTGTGTAGCATCTGCCAGTTATTGCTAAAGGAGTCACTCCCGGTGAAGGGATCTCGGTCCTTTTCTGGTCGAATGAGGTGCGGGATATATCATATATATCGCTGTGCAAAGCAAAAACGCAAAAGCAGTCAAAAGCAAACCGAGTGTGTAGCATCTGCCAGTTATTGCTAAAGGAGTCACTCCCGGTGAAGGGATCTCGGTCCTTTCCTCATCGAATAAGGTGCGGGGTATATCATATATACCGCTATGCAAAGCAAGAACTGTAGCTACCTGTTTTATTTTAAAATTCGATTCTACAACATCTTAGGTTTCTTATCTTTCATTAATCACATTAATGAAGTCCCATCATTTAAATACCTAAACATCACAGATAGATATAACGGACACTTATGCCATCCGCATTCGCCTCGATGTCCCCTCGTGCACCGTTAGGTTAGGTAACTAACGACAGAGCAGGGCAGGGCTAGCGCGGGTGTAAAACATAAGTAACGTCTATATAATATATCATATATACTATATACTATATCCATCACAGAATCACATCACAGATATCGCAGCAGAATAAACATATGAAATATTGGATATACTAGGACGTCCGTGTTTTCAATACGAGCCAGTATAAAACACGGATTCCACGGTCGTGATGAATAACCAATCCCACACCCCTAGACCCCTACGAGAGCGGCAAGCAACCCTGCCAATTCTAGGGTTAGGAGACCCGGACTCGACTCCTCGAGTTGGTCTCCCACTGGACCCCAGAACCCGGTTACTTGTGCTCCCCTCCTTGGGTCTATCCTAATGCGGAAAAGTAAATAATATACAAAGGGTGACAACTTCCGCTACTTGGAAGCGCCCCAAATGAAAGAATATTACATACAAGTTTTTATACATGAATGAAAATGAAAAACACTCATCTCACATAAAAACCCCCGGCTATTCAAACACGACGATCCAATATAACATATCCAGCAACACATAACATCACATGTCATCAACGTAAGTAAGTATGCATACCCCAATTGTCGTTGACGTATAGCAACGAAACCGGCGATATGAACATACTACACTTACGGTCACAGAAAAGAAAGTGTAAAACTACAACAATTGGAATCCGCAACGGTTTTAGACATCACATGCCTAATCAGATATAAATCCCGCATTTTAGTCTCATTATCGAAAACTCTTTTCAATATCATATGGGACTAAATTGCTAGATTTATAACATTCATTCAGTTATCTCATAATTACTTGTGAATTCCAATTATTGTATCACATTCCAGATAAACAGAAAATGTTAAACTTTCCGATCGAACAATCGAACACCCAAGTTTTCCCAATACAGATCAACACATGAAATAAGTCTAACAACATTCAGTTTGTACCTCTGTACCAACGGTCCAGCCGTAGAAGGGTCAAGCCAACGCCTCACATGTGGCACGCCGTACTGCCCCAAACCCGAAGGTTCAAAGGGCAGTTCAAGACGGTCACATAATCGAGTTAAGCTTTGTTGTCTTCTAGAGGGACCATCGAGTTACTTGCACTACTTAGAACGTCGTTAAACTACGGAAAAATCCAACACTTGGAAATTTCCCGACAGGGGAAAAATTGGGTATTTATATCCGGTCGAACTTTTTAACATATTCTAAAATTTATCCGGAAAGCCAAATAGACAAAATTTGATACCCTGATCGAAACACCGAATCCCCAAAACAATTGCAGAAAATTCAACTCTTGAATCAATATTAAAAATTCCCAGAAAACTCAGCAGAATTTATCAGGAGTTACTGTGCTAACAAAGTGGGCTGACGTCACCAATTGGCCGCTGATCAGCCGCAGAAGCCATGCTTCTGCCGCTGATCCGCCGCGAAAAACACTGTTCACCAGAAACTTTTTGCACCGTAATTCTTATTTTTTCCTGCTGAATTTTTTAGCATTTTTTAATTTGGAAAAATCCACTGTTTTCAAAAAAGTACAGAGAGCATATTTTGGGTTTCGGTTTTGGGTCGTTCGGACTTCAAATTCCGTCTACGCTTCGCCTAAGGCTCTAGCTAGGCTCTGATACCAGTGAAAGGTTCCTAGACACCCTATAGTGAGGTCTCACAAGGCATCGAACATGCCAATTTCAAAAATTCTAGGTGCCGAGAGACCCGACTACGGATCGTTTGCTAGAAAACTAGGCGAAAAAGCTAACTAGTTAACACTTAACTACAAGAAACGGAAATACAACCTTTGTAGATCCGGTGCTCCACCTCCTTAGCTCCGCAACAAGGTTCTCTCCGCTGTCCAAATCAAATCCGGGCTCAAGCGTCGGCTTCGTCGGAGAATGGGCAAGCTAGGTCGTCGATGTCCATGCCGAAGATGATCTACGTCGAGGCATCGCTAAATCAAGCTCCGACTTCACCAAGTCAAGAAACTTATGAAGTAAACACACTCTACTACTTGGCAAGAGGTAGAGGATGAAGAAATAGGAAATGGGTAGACTTTAGAATTGTATTTCTCACTCTTTTTCATCACTTGCCATTGATGGAGGCAAGTTTTCTTCACTTGAAGAAATGAAGAAGAAGAAGGAAATAGTTATGATAAGTTAATTGAAAATGAAAAGAAAAATCAAAACTTATCATAATCTAAACCATGGTCAAGTGTAGAGATTGAACTAGGGTTAAATCAAATGGTTAGGTTAAGCATGAGATAAGAATGGTGGACAAAGTCAAAGGTTCATGAATCTTCAACTACAAACAAAGAAAGCCACCATTCTTCTCATTTCTTTTTCCAAAAAGAAAATAAATAAATAAATGAATAAATAGATATGAAAAACAAAACCCTAACCATTTAAATAACCATGGTTTAATCTTTACACAAACTCAAGTTAGCATGCATCATCAAACATGATACATACAAGTGCACAAAAACATATCGCATATGCAATGCGCACGAACCAAGTGAGAAAATCCGTCTAAAGTGAACCGATACTAGTTAATGCAAAGTAATATATCAAATATATAATTATACATTAAATCATTAAATCAACACTTGATTCAATGATCCGGTCATGTCGCACATAACCGATTGGTATCTATAGTAACAACTTATCGAATCAACACTTGATCCGATAACCCGGCTATATCGCATATAACCGATCAATGTCACATCGCGAGAATCGAATCCAGTATCACATACTGGTATTATTCTCGGTCACGCACATATCTCATATTCGCTCCTATTTCGTTTCGCTTGAGCCAGGAAACCTCTGTGTAGGACTCTAAAGACTCGTCAATACGCCGGCAGCAGATGATGATCATATCAAACACCCACAAGCCGCAAGCGGTCTGCTAAACGTAACGGCCACCCGGGTATTGAGCGATCTGAAGATCGACGAGCAAGCCCGCTCACACTCCAGTGAATCCAACCAGTAACACTACCGTACAGTACGGTCTGATCGTCTGATATGTCGCATATCTTGCCTAGGGGTGGTAAACGTCAGACCACAATAGCTCGATAAGTCGTGTCGATATGAGGCTCATAACGGGTCGAGAAACTACTGGTAACACTTACCAGCAATTGTCTGATCAGCCCTGGCCAGGGACTTCCTGTTATAGCCAATCGAACACAGTGCAACATCAACTCCCTATACCGGGAGAGACGAATCCCCTCCTATCGCTCATTGCCTCCATGTGACTCGGGACTGTACCCAAAAACCACCATTTTGCACGCCCTCTTGGACGTGGTAAGATGGAAATCAAAGCACAGTAGGAACCACACAAGACTCTATGATGATCTCGGGTCAACAGACTACTCTGTACCAGTGTCACCAGAGAACTGCCATCTGACGTGAGGTATATTACTATCTGGGAGTTCTCGGCGAGTCCGTCCAGTGTACCCAGTCTCCACTGAGCACCCGTATACCATCTCTGATGTCAAACACCAATGGATATGGGATCATCCATCGCCCGTCTCATGGGTCGAGAAGCGTATACGCTAGTCTACTCTGGTATATCGATGCCCCGTCTCGATACACCCACGACTAGGGACCTTGAAGGATGTACTTATGGACTACCATGTCCCCACTAGTATGATCTGCATCATAGTCCAGGTAGTCAAGTACAAATCCTAAGGGCTTTACCAACATGTAACAGGGAGATAATCAGTGTACACGTTAAGGTAAAGATCAACCAGATAGCATACTATCATGTCGAGCAAGAAAGTCCTCCCTATATATGTCCCAGCATCCACTAAAATATACATCCTATGTATAGTAATGGCCTCTAGGGCATACATATAACTAACAGTACTTAGACGGCATTCTAAAAGGTGTTTTAGAATGGACGACTCCTAGCACGGTACTATACGTGCAGGTGATGGAGTCACCCTCTCTAAAGATGTCTTACAGACTAAAGGGGAGAGGGATGTGCATGATTGGCAGATCACTTGCTTAGGCAATTGAGTTGATCATGAGATGTCAAGTACCACACCAGATGTTGTTTTTGCACGAGATGCGATATGTTGATATTGATCCAATCCTGGAGAAACGATAGGAAGCGTTTTTAGAACATAAGTGAATGCTCTAGGGATATGATAACGGCATCCTCCTTCGGGAGACAGTTATCATTCCAGGCTTCCAAGGTGACCTGGATGATAGAGTGACTGTCAGAGTTATAGTTTTCCCACTGACGACGGACAGTATTTTGGACAGGTGGTCCAAGCGGATACTGAGGGAGGCATGGTGCAGGATACTGATTGGTTTCAGTTGACGATACAGTCTAAGAAATTTGGATTTGGAGTTCATTTATGAACTAGGTCCCATCAGATATCCAGACAAATTCTTAGACAGGTATTGCTCATTTTTGGAAGATGGCTTTCTCTACGAACTTGAGATAAATAGAGACATAGAATGAAACATCAGGCCAGATCTACTCACTGAGGCTATTCCTCGAACGCAATAGTTTCGCAAACGGGCTTTGTGAGACAGTTCAGTAGTGGAGTTGGGTGTTCGGTATCACACGGGCTGTGAGTACGCGACATCGCAATAATTAGCCTTGAGTGCAAGTGGGAGATTGTTGGATATAGTGCCCCCAGAGTCAATTATTAGATCGCAGGCACGTGATTGCAATGATTGAGAGAGGACCTATACCGGTAGGACAGTCTTACTCTAAAGGTTTGTATACTATCTGTGTCATGACCCGAAAGTACGGAACGCGACTGGCACTTAGATTACAAGACATCTAAAGGCGTACCGTAACCTAAGTCAGCCAAAGCCCAGAAGAATCTAAACCAAAATCAAAAGAGAGTGAAGGAAAACCTTTAATGAAAACAATTTTCAAATCAATTAAGTTGCAAAGAATCCCTTTTTAAAAACATCATAAATTTCTGAAAATTTCGGCAGAGTCTCCCCTGTATTTTCTATCCCCCAAAATGGGTACAACAAGATAATAAACCTGTAATCATAAAATGGCATCCCCAAGCGGGAGCTAGCTCTTCGCCCAAGGCGGATCACAACCACATGCAATATATAAGTAATATCAAGAAAAGAGCATAAAAGAAACGCAAAATATCAGAAAACACAACGCCGGCTCAACTGAGCTCGACCCAAAAGAAACCACAAATATACAAATCTCTCAGTCTCATCACTAGGTCGCATATACAATATAAAGTGGTAGATGGAGAATACTAGATACAATGATAAAGCAAAAGAAATAAAGTGTGCTCGCAACCCACCTACGGGCGGTGTCGCGAGTTTGAGCTGGTTATAATAGCCGGCCAGACCTAGAAAACTGCGAACCTCTGTAACTGATACTGGTCTAGGCCAACGCTGAACTGCCTCGATCTTCTTCGGGTCCACACAAATACCGTCTCTCGTCACCACATAACCCAAGAAATCGACACTGTCTAACCAGAATGCGCACTTGGAAAATTTGGCGAACAGCTGATACTCCCTCAAAGTCTGCAATGTGATACGTAAGTGCTGCTCATGTTCCTCCCGGCTCCGAGAATAAACCAAGATGTCGTCAATGAACACAATGATGAACTGGTCGAGATACGGCCTGAATACGCGGTTCATCAAATCCATAAATGCTGCCGGGGCATTGGTGAGCCCGATCGACATCACCAAGAACTCATAGTGACCATATCGAGTACGGAAGGCAGTCTTCGGAATATCCTCCTTCCGAACCCGCAACTGGTGATAACCTGACCGTAAATCAACCTTCGAGAAAAACCCTGCACCCTGGAGCTGATCGAATAAGTCATCAATGCGGGGTAGGGGATACCTGTTCCGTACAGTAACCCGGTTCAGCTGACGATAATCAATGCATAAACGCATACTTCCGTCCTTCTTCTTAACAAACAGGACGGGAGCACCACAAGGTGACACACTCGGTCTGATAAACCCTTTGTCCAGCAAGTCCTGTAACTGATCCTTTAGCTCACTCAGCTCCGCCGGGGCCATCCGATAAGG
This sequence comes from Agapanthus africanus, assembly GCA_030015575.1. Lineage (NCBI taxonomy): Eukaryota > Viridiplantae > Streptophyta > Magnoliopsida > Asparagales > Amaryllidaceae > Agapanthus > Agapanthus africanus. The sequence goes on from CM057340.1 coordinate 407,864,399, forward strand.
CGGTATAGAGATAGGCCCCGTGCCGGGGATCAAGTCAATACAGAACTCAATCTCGCGCTCTGGTGGCAGACCAGGCAGCTCGTCAGGGAATACATCAGGAAACTCTCTCACAACAGGGACCTGGTCCAATGGAACCTCTGTGGAGCTAGTATTACAAACATAGGCTAAGAATCCCCGACACCCTTTCCTTAAGAGCTGACCAGCGCGAAGAGAAGAAATCAAGCTGGGAAGGGTAGCGCTACGTCTCCCTGAATAATAAGAACCGGCTCACTAGGAAAACTGAATCTGACTGCTTTTTCACGGCAGTCCACGGATGCATAACAGGTGGCTAGCCAGTCCATACCAAGAAGAACGTCAAAGTCTAGCATATCGAGGAGTTTCAAATCAACTGAAGAATCTCTCTCCCCGATACGAACGGAACACGATCGATACACAAAACGGGCAACAAAAGACTCGCCTACCGGGGTAATAACGACAAGCGGCTGATCTAACGGAGAAGACTCTCGGCCCAACCTCAGTGCAAAATACGTGGAAACATAGGAATGTGTGGAGCCTGGATCAAATAATACCCGTGCATCAAAAGAACATACTGGCAGAGTACCTGTCACGACGGCATTGGATGCCTGTGTATCCTGAGGAGTCAATGCGAACACTCGGGCCTGTCCACCACTAATAGCTGGCTGTCCTCTGCCTCTACCTCGGCCTCTGCCTCTGCCCCTGTCGCCTCGCCCTCTCGGAACTGCACCACCACGCCCACGGCCTCTAGAAGCATCTGGCTGGCGTGGAGCATTGTCAGGAGTAGGAAGTAAAGCTCTCTGAAAAGGTGGTGAGGGTGGTAAAGTCACATGCGGGACTGTCGCCACGCCCTGGCATCCCATGGTACAGTCTCTGACACGGTGGTACTGACTCACACACCGAAAACATCCTGGAGACGACTGCTGGGTCTGTGGATATAAACCAAATAACTGACCTCGTCTCAATCCTCTGCCTCCACCATCTCTCGGAAATAATCTCTCACGATGTCGGCCCATCTGCCGCTGAGCTGGCGCATCAGTACGGATCCTCTTCGGCCCAGAAACGACCGGAGTCTCAGAAATACGCTCCTCCAAAAGTAAGGCTGCATCCATCGCGGCAGCGTATGTATCAAAGTGCTGGGTGCCGATGGCAAGGAATAGCTGTGTATCAAGCCCTCGCACAAACCTCTTTATTCTCTTCTCTTCTGTGTCTACTAGTTACGGAGCATATCGAGACAACTAGGTAAACTGTATATCATACTCCGACACTGTCATCCCAGGAGTCTTGCGCAAAGACTCAAAACTACGGGCTCGAGCATCTCGGACACTCTCCGGAAGAAAACGGGCAAGAAATGCAGATGTAAACTCATCCCAGGTCATAGAAGGTAGACCTGCAGCTCGGCCTCTCTCTACTGAATCGTACCATGTCTGGGCAAGACCCTCCAAACGAAAACTCATAAACTCCACCAGTCTATCCTCAGAACACCTCAACGAACGGCAAATCCGAGCCATCCTATCCAGAAATGCCTGTGGGTCCTCTGTCGCATCCGTACCGGTAAAAGCTGGAGGTCTCAATCTCATGAACTCCTGTAGTGAAACAGGGATAGTCTCCGTAGTAGCAGCAGGAGTGACCATCTGTGCAACAGGTACGATCGTGGTCTGTGCGGTGGAAGGAACGTCCTCGGATCTCTGTGCCCGGCTGGACTCAACTAAAGATCCCATCATCTGTCGCAACTCTTGCATGCCGGCCTCTATTCTGGCAATACGGTCTGGATAGGGCGGATCAGTATGACCCTGAGGGACAGGCGTATCATCCTGCTCGATCCTCGCCTCAGACGAGCCCGCTCGAATCTCATCCCTAGCGGCAGCCCGCTGAGCTCTCGTAGTCTTTGGCGGCATCGAAGCTGGAATAAGAAACAGGACTGATAAGGACATTGCAATTGAATCAAGGAATGCAAGGAATCAAGAAAGGAGATACAAGCAATTATGTCCTAAGGTCACTTAGGCGGAGTACCGTATCGTAAGTATGCCGCGGATCATACCCACGCTACGCCACTCTGCTTAAGTCACCTACTCCATCTACCAAGGTCGTCCTACACTCAGAAAGGTAAAACCTACGCTCTGATACCAACTTTGTCACGACCCGAAAGTACGGAACGCGACTGGCACTTAGATTACGAGACGTCTAAAGGCGTACCGTAACCTAAGTCAGCCAAAGCCCAGAAGAATCTAAACCAAAATCAAAAGAGAGTGAAGGAAAACCTTTAATGAAAACAATTTTCAAATCAATTAAGTTGCAAAGAATCCCTTTTTAAAAACATCATAAATTTCTGAAAATTTCGGCAGAGTCTCCTCTGTATTTCCTATCCCCCAAAATGGGTACAACAAGATAATAAACCTGTAATCATAAAATGGCATCCCCAAGCGGGAGCTAGCTCTTCGCCCAAGGCGGATCACAACCACATGCAATATATAAGTAATATCAAGAAAATAGCATAAAAGAAACGCAAAATATCAGAAAACACAACGCCGGCTCAAGTGAGCTCGACCCAAAAGAAACCACAAATATACAAATCTCTCAGTCTCATCACTAGGTCGTATATACAATATAAAGTGGTAGATGGAGAATACTAGATACAATGATAAAGCAAAAGAAATAATGTGTGCTCGCAACCCACCTACGGGCGGTGTCGCGAGTCTGAGCAAAAGGAGCTGATGATAAGATGGCCCGCCGCTACAAGACTGACGGGTCCGACCTGCAAGATACTGTGGCACAACGGGGGTGAGTTGCCAGCTCGTGAGTAAATATAACATCTAATAAGGCAATCGTAAGAATGCACGCAATGCACCACAACATGCATGTCCATATGTGATATAATATCTCTAGTATGCATGCACAGGTATGCAATGTCATTATTAAGTCTTTAAGTGTTTTAAATGCTAAGGGTATTGAATTCTTAACTTTAAAAAATGAATATCTGTATAATAGCTAAGTACCATCAAGAAATCATCTGAAAACCCGTGTCAAGCATCGACACCAAATAGGAATCATATCTGTCTCAATATCGGGCTCCGTCAGTCCGGATCGGCCCATATCATAAATCTCACGACAACGGTCGGTATCCTCCAGATATCCGCCGCACCAGACATCACCGGTAGGTAGTCTTTCCCTGCCAGGCTCATCGTCTACAACTCGATCTTCTTGCCCCGGGGTACCATACCGGGCCCACCATGTACCCGAGACGGTTCATCCACTCCTCGAATCGGGTCTCGAAATCCAACAGAAAACATGAAAACTCATGGTGGACGACACATACATCACGAGAAAACCGCAACTTTGTTTTGAAAATGATAAATATAAGGTTTTGTTAAATTCTTGCGGTTTTCCCCAAAAATCCAGAAATCGCAGCAATACTGAAATCCTCAAGAAAATCATAATGTCCACATGTTATATATGATAAATGTCTATGATATCAATGCATACGATGTGAATTTTGCTATAAATCTATGTAAATATGATGATGATGCGAGGTATACGTATGCTATGCAATTTCATATATCAAGTATGAATGCAAGTGGCGATATTATGATAAACAGGTTCTATAGTACACGTGGCATGGCAATTACCAAAGGCGTGTGTGTCACATGAATAGTGCGCGTGCAACAGATGCCAATGGTAATGGTGTTCGTGTCCTACAAAGTGATATCGCATAAGTATAGATGAATGTCCATGCAATCTAATATACTGTTCGCTATAAGGATATGTAGTGTACATGAATGGATAAGCTAGGTAACAATATGAATCTTGCAAAAAGTAGGGTAATCCTAACTAGAGGGGGGGCGCCTCGTGCCATTTAGACGATTCCCCCATAGATGAATACATCTACTCACCTGAAATCCCCGCTAATCCGATCCGGCCACCGCCTTGCCTTTACGCGCCGTGTCCGATGTTTCCCTGACCGATCCTATATTTGCACAACACCAAGCATAAGATTACAAAACCTAAAACGATGCAAGTCACAATGTACAATTATCGACGCTCTCGAATTAAACATAACATACACTCGGTGCGCGGGAAAACGCACGAAAATCGCTAATCGTTAACTAGAATCGTCATTTCGGGGAAATCGACAAAACTACAAACCGACTAGACGAAACCCCGCGTTCGCGCACTCTAATTGTCCTATATGAAGCTAATTATATCGCTAAAATAACGCAATTTGATCACATTCTATTTTGCATAAAAATCTAGCAAGCAATTGCATACCGATTCGACGCAAATATCGAAATTTTATCGATTTAGCGAGCGTAATATCGCACAATTAACCATTCTAACTAATTAGATAACCAAACGCTAGCTTAACTCCATCAACCATGCTACAAACCCTAATTTGGAATCAAATCCCTCTCTTGATTTTCATGAGCAAACAAAATAACCTAAATTTCACACTTAAACTACAAAATCTAGCAAGCTTACACTACAATTAAACACTAGATTAAGATTGTACCTCACAAGTGATGATTCCTAGTTTGAACTAGCCTCCAAGACACCTCTTTTCTCCACCTTTTAAACAAATTAGGGTTTGGGAAGAAGTGGAATGGGATTTAGGTTAGAATTAGTGATGAAAAATGTGTATTTTTGTTGATTTTAGAAGCAATTTTGAAGCAAGAAAGAGAGGAGAAAAATGGTGTTTCCAGCAGTGAGCTCGGCCTGGAGCAAGGGAGGGAGGTTGTGGGAGTTTTGTGGAAGTTTCTAGGTCAATAAAACATCATATGTTATCATTTAATGCTTTCATATCAACAATTTACATAAAAAAACCTCATTTTACACCATTTTTCCATTAAATTTCCCACCCTAAAACCAAAAGTTTGCAAGACATGATATAATTTTATTAACACCATATTTTAGCTTATAAAGACTCCTAATTATGAAATTTACCCAATTAAATTTGTATTTATCCCTAATTTAATGTATTTAAAAAGGCTTAAAATAATTTAAAAAATAATTAATTACGAATTTTTTTTTATTTAACTAGAAAATTATAAGTGACATTTTAGTGACAAAATTATAGTAATATCTTATCTAAATTTTGCATAATTAGGTCTACAATGAAAAATACCTAATTTGACTTTTTACGGAAAAAGCCGAAAAATTAACCGATTACCGAAAAACTGCCTAAACGATTTTCGAAGGGTTACAATCTGGTTTGTTTTTATCATCGTGTACATACTTTAAATGACATTGCGGTTCACATTTACACGTTGATAGAAAATTAGTATACTATCTGGTTTACATTTATCATCGTGTACTGCTTTAGGTGATGGTACAGATCACTATTGCATGTTGATAGAGCCCTTAGGATTCTTGCTTGACTACCAGCAGTATGACGGCGATCATATACATGGGAGCTGGGGGTCTATAAGCACATCCTTAAAAGGTCCCTAGTTGTGGGAGTTTCGAGACTGGGCATCGATACTCCATTAGTAGACAAGTGTATACAGTCGAGACCCCGACGAGTGGCGGTGGCTGGTCTCCCAATCCATTGGTGTCAGTTGGTTCACCTAAGATGTATACAGGTGCTCATTGAGTTATGAGTACACCGGACAGGACTCGCCGGGAACATGCTAGTTGGTATTATACCTGACGTTAGATAGCAGTTCCCTGGTGACATGTGTACAGGTTAGTTCATCGACCTGAGATTGTCATTTGTCCTGTGTTAGTTCCCACTGTACTTTGATTACTACCCTACCACGACTCAAAGGAGTCATGCAAACAGGTTTTAGTTGGGTACAGTCCCGAGCCACAACGAGGCAAGTGAGCGTATCGGCAGGGATTTCGTCTCTCCCGGTATTGGGGGTGAGATCGCGCTGTGTCTAGGAGAGGCATTACACGAAGCCCTCGGCCGAGGCAGAAGATTTACTGGTAGGTATTCCTGTAACACCCGAGCCCAATAATACTATTTATATTACTAGTTGAGGGTTGTATACCGCTCATTCCAATTTTCCTGATTTTCTGGTGTTTATTGCTAAATTTTACCCGGTTAAGTCATTTTTGGCACATAACAAATTTTAACTCCTAAAATGAAATTTAAGATGTCCATGTTGGCCTACTCGTCGCCACTAGTCGCGTGGTAGCGTCCGCGTGTCGAGATTCCGTTCCGTTTGGCTAAACGGGCCAGTTTGGGCGACTAAGCGCACGTGCAAGTGTCCGACTTGGGGGCATGCATTTTAATCATTAAACACCTCTTTTCAAAATTTGGAACCCGCTTAAAATCCTATAATTTGAATTTGGAACCTTTGGGCGCAACCCGGGCGCGATTTGGAAATGTTTCATTTCGCGCCAAAAAGGCCCATTTAATTTAATATCTAAAGTTAATATATTTTACGAATATATATTCTAACAGTTCAAATCCCCTTAAAATCTTTCTTAAATCCTTCTTATAATTCCTTTACCTTTCCCTCAGCCAATCACGAGCTCACAATTGAGCTCGTGGGCCCCGCCTCCCATTCCCTATCTCTCTCTCTCTCTTCCCTCAATCTCTCTCTCATCATCAGAAATCATTCCCTCTCTCTTCAATCTTTTTCTCTCTCTTCCTCTTTAAAACCCATGCATGCAGCCGCCTTCCCCCAACCCTCTTCCATCGCGGAACCCAACAAACCCTAACCCTAGCTTCCTGCGACCTCACCGCCGTTCCCCCGCGACCTCGCCGTCGCCGCCCTCGCCACCACGAGACCCCCGCGCCTTCCTCCTCCCGTTCTCCCGACGACTCCCGCGCCTGCACCCAACCGCGACCTCGCCTCCACCCTCACAAACCTCGCCGTCGACGCCACCTCTCGTCGTCGATGACTCCCGCGACTCCCTCTCACCCTCCTCGTCGAGACCTCGTCAGCACCTCCCTTCCTCTCCTCGCCGGACCACCAACCCGAGCCTTTATCCATTGCCTACCCCGCTGTTCACCGGAGAACGCACCGGCGACCTCGCTGTCGTCACCAGGGCCGCCTCCTTCTCCCCTCGACCACCAGAGCCGACCCCCCTCTCCTCCAGCTCGCCGCAGCACCCTCTCCCGCGCACCCCGAAGCCTCCAACCCTTGCTGCAGCCACTGCCGTTGCTTCGCCGGCGTTCCAGCGCCGTCGAGCTCACCGGGGTCACCTGGTACACCTCTCTCGAGGTCCCCTGGCCCGTGTGATCTCGTTGATCTCTGTTGGGACTCGATCCGTGGCCCGTGCTTTCATATCGCGTTTTCTGCCGACTTTGCATCCGTGTTCCAGTTTGCAGACCGTCGAGGCAAGTATCTGAATACTTGCTTGAACATGCTAGCGTGCGAGATCTAGTCTTGCCACGCAATTGAACTCATACTATTTAATACCACAACTTAATGATGGCATTTGATATCGTATTATTGCAGTATCTTTATATTGGAATCGTTACAATAGTTCCTCGTAATTAATTAACCCACATCAATCCATGCTTTAACTAAATAAAACGACTGAATCATATCTGCTTAAACTGTTAAATCATTCATGAGACAATTACTATATTTAGTATAATTTCACGTAGTTCCTTAATTTATAATTGCGGATTTTGCTTTACCTTGTGGCTATTGCATCCTAAAGATGATTGAACATGTTAATAAGAGAATATAAAGATCACTGTGGTTATATGGAATATTGTGGTTAATTACTGTTTCCTGCTGTTGTTCATTATTGATTGTGTACCTGTTGTGAGCACTTACCCGATTGCACGACATATTGGCCTGACCCTGATACACCTGACATATACATACATACCGACTCACCCTGTCGTACCATGACATTACCTGTTTCATGATTTCATGCCTAATGCCGACAAACCTAACCATTCCTGCTGTCGATCCAGACAGACCTACTTTTACTTGACTTTGTGTTGGCATTAGCCCTTGACTACTGAACACCTGACCTGATATACATAGTTTGGGGGTATGGGGAAATCAAAGGTGAAACCGACTTGTAACTCAACAGTTCGATACATTGTTCTGATCAGTCTTACGGGCTTGGCCAGTCCGGGAGTAATGATGCTGACATCACTCGTCCATCCTATTACCTACTTTTACTGCTTAGCGGCACGTCTCGGATCCAGCCCCGAGGGTCATGACCGTGGTCCCGGGCACGCACGGGATACTATTGAGTTACATCGACGATTCATCAATTGGTTTCAAAGACTATAGAGTAGAAAACCTGATAGGACAGCTTAGTCACCATTGCACATTACCCTGCTTGTTATCTCTCATTATTTCTTTATTCATGTTCATACTTGCATTGCTTATTACCATGTTTATACTTTATACTTGATGTCATGACGTGCTGACGTCTGGGTTTTGCATGGCCCAGATTCCGTACCTTTGTCGACGACCGAGCAGGAGTACTTCAGCCAGCAGGCTGACCAGTGAGTCCTTAGGGTTTAGTTTATTTATTTTCATTTCATTTCCAGATGTGAGCCCGCATTATGGGACGTACTGTTTATTCATTGTATTGGATCATTAGCTTCCGCACTTATTGTTTATTGATTCTTGTTATTATGGATTTGGACATGTACTAGTTTAGTTTATTTTTCTGTTCTTGATATCTTTACAACCGTAATGTGACTGTGGACGGATGCGTCCTACCCACAGGTAGCATGGTTGGCTATGTCACGTGCCCAATCTTGCGTACTCTGGGAAGCGGGGCGTGACATGGTTCTTTTGGTATCAGAGCCAGGTTAATTGGGTTGATTCTTTGTAGTTGGGTATTGTACCCAATACACGAATCAGAATACCCGTGTTTAGGAAACATGTCCAGCCACATTGACCGTTTTACCATTCTTGAATCACATTCCTCCTGATTATATCTTTTACGACGTGCAAACATACTTTGCATGTCGACTCGGAAACCTAAATTATTGTTATCCCTAGGACTTGGGCGACTTGGGTGGAGTTAAGTAATTGCGGCTATGATACCGCGGCATAGCTACAATGCAGTACTCTATTTAAGTATCTTGGAGTTCTAGCCTTGATCTATACTCGAAATCTATCATCATACTAATGTTGGGTACTTTGATTTCCAGGATTTATGGCCAGTACGAATTTGAAGATGGACCAAAGAAGTGCGGTCTTAGCCGCCAGGCGTAGAGTGATAAGGGGATTGCTGGAGAGTCTAAAGGAACAGACCGAGCTGGCACCGGCTTTTGCACTGAACCAAACGCCGGTACGTAGAAGTATTCCTGTGAACAGGCGCAGCGTAGCGCCAATGAAGAAGCCTGTGATCGCTGATCGAAGGAAGAGCATAAGTTGTAACTACTGCAATTTACCGGGCCACATGAAAAGGGATTGTCGAAGAAGACTGGGACTCTGTTTTAGATGTGGAGCGGCAGATCACGCCGTTAATGCTTGTCCGTCGAAGCCTCCGCAGGGTTCGTTCCAAGGGCGGGAACGGCTTACCCACGGACCAAATCAGACTCGAGCGTTCACGTTGACAGCTGAGGAAGCTAAGGCATCGGGAGAAGTGGTTTCAGGTAATTTACTCGTTCATGGTTTTCCCGCTTGGCATTACTTAATTTCGGAGCATCCCACTGTTTATGTCATCCAAATTTATAACTACACACTCGATCACCTGCACGACCCTGTCTAGTTTCTGGGACATACACACTGGGAATGGGAAAATCATAGCTAGTAAGGAATGTAGAGATTGTACGGTTGTTGTTTGCGGACGAGAGCTTTTTGCAGATTTCTTGGTGATTGATACGGGCAGTTATGATGTAGTTTTGGGAATGGATTTTCTTGGCACTTTCCATGCACACATTGATTGTAGGGCAAGGAAAGTAATTTTCCAGATTCCCGGGCACCCTGAGTTTACTTTCATTGGAGGAAGCAGTTCTGTCGGGCCAGTCGAGTTTAGGGCTAGGCCGACGAACAGTGTTCTTGCGGCTATGGTAGTGGATAATAGTGAAGAGCCGGCAGTTGTCCGCGACTTTATGGATGTGTTTGAAGATATTTCGGGCTTACCGCCGAAGCGAGATGTGGAGTTTGCGATTGACCTTATTCCTGGTGCAGCGCCAGTATCAAAATCTTACTATCTAATGGCACCAGTGGAATTGGAAGGAGTTAAGAAACAAGTTGGTGAATTACTCGAGAAGGGTTGGATTCGAAGCAGCAACTCACCTTGGGGAGCTCCAGTTCTTTTAGTGAGGAAGAAGGATCGCACTGCAGACGCTGAGACAAGGGAAGTTATTTGCGAAGATGAGTAAGTGTGAATTCTGGCTGGGAGAAGTGAAGTTTCTGGGGCATGTCGTGTCGGGCGATGGAATCGCCGTTGATCCCGAGAAGATTGCAGCAGTTCGAGACTGGCCTATTCCGAAGAATGTTGCGGAGATAAGGAGTTTTCTTGGACTCGCCGGATACTACAGAAGATTTGTGGAGAACTTCGCGCGTTTAGCTGAGCCGTTAACCAAGCTTACGCGTAAGGAGATACCGTTTGTTTGGACGGATGGATGTGCATTGGCCTTCGAGACGTTGAAGCAGAAGTTGATAACCGCCCCGATCCTGACCGTACCGGATAATTCAGGAGGACTGGTGTCACAGCGACGCATCTGGAAAAGGATTGGGATGTGTTTTAATGCAGAACGGGAAAGTCGTCGCTTACGCATCGAGACAGCTGAAGACTCATGAGAAGAACTATCCGACTCACGACTTGGAGCTTGCAGCCGTGATCTTCGCCCTGAAGATTTGGAGACACTACCTTCTGGGCGAGAGAGTTGAAGTCTTTACAGATCACAAGAGTTTAAAGTATGTGTTCACTCAGAAGGAGTTGAACATGAAGCAACGCAGATGGTTGGAGCTGATGGCCGACTATGACCTTGATCTTAAGTACCATCCGGGAAAGGTTAACGTCGTGCCAGATGCGCTAAGTCGGTTACCAGCAATTCAGTTTTTGACTGCACAGAGAGAGATCATTGAGGATTTTCGGAGATTTGACTTGGAGGTTGTGCTACCGCGTGCTACAGGACAGTTGATGCAGTTGCAAGTACAATCGTCCTTAGTTGAGAAGATAAAAGCGGCACAATCGCAGGATCCTAGACTACAAAAGTTTCGAGAGCAGGTGGAAGCCGGACTACGAACCGATTTACTGATCCATGAAGATGGTTCGTTGAGATATGGTAGCCGTGTGTGTATGCCAAAAGGAGATGTGCGTGAAGAGCTTATGAAGGAGGCACACAGTTCAGCTTACTCTGTACATCCAGGAGGGACAAAGATGTACCGAGATATTCGACAGCACTTCTAGTGGGAAGGTATGAAACGGGAAATTGCTCGCTTCGTGGCTAAGTGCTTGGTGTGTCAGCAAGTCAAGGCTGAACACCAAAGGGTTGCTGTTTTGTTGCAACCACTTCCGATTCCTCAATGGAAGTGGGAACATATAACCATGGATTTCGTGACGGCTTTACCGCGGAGTCCAAAGGGCAACAATGCTGTATGGGTGATTGTCGATCGGTTGACCAAGGCAGCTCACTTTATTCCTTTTCGGGTTGGTCAATCGACGGAGACTTTGGCAGAGCGGTACATGCAGGAGATTGTCAGATTGCATGGAGTACCGGTAAGTATCGTGTCCGATCGGGACACTCGGTTCTTGTCGCACTTTTGGAGGAGTTTACAAGAAAGTTTGGGGACTCGATTGAAGTTTAGCACAGCTTATCTTCCCCAGACTGATGGACAATCAGAGAGAACGATCCAGACCCTTGAAGATATGTTGAGGGCTTGCATGTTAGACTTCAAAGGTTCTTGGGAGGATCATCTACACCTGGTGGAGTTTTCATACAACAATAGCTTCCAAGCGACAATTCGGATTGCTCCGTTTGAAGCGTTGTATGGTCGTAAGTGCCGTTCGCCGGTTTGTTGGGATGATGTTGGTGAACGACGGTTACTAGGACCAGATTTGGTTGTACAGACAGTCGAGAAGGTGAATACAATCAGGAAGCATATGAAGGCAGCTCAAGACAGACAGAAAAGTTGGGCCGACACGTCAAGAAGACTTCTAGAGTTCGCCGTGGGTGATTTGGTATTCCAGAAGATATCACCGACTAGAGGGGTGTTTCGCTTTGGAAGTCGGGGAAAGCTTAGTCCCCGATTCGTTGGACCCTTCGAGATATTGGAGCGTGTTGGAGAGGTATCGTACCGGTTGGCGTTACCACCGTCATTAGCAGAAGTTCACGATGTGTTTCATGTGTCTCAACTATGGAGGTATGTTCGTGATGAGACTCATGTCTTGGATCATTCAGAGTTGACCGTACGGGAGGACCAGACTTTTGAGGAGTGACCAGTCGAAATCAAGGATCGCAGAGAAAAGGTTCTTAAGAACAAGGTTATCCCTCTTGTGCTAGTTTCTTGGGGTAATCGATCGCATGGGGAATCCACTTGGGAGCGAGAAGACGAGATCTGGCAGAAATTCCCTTATCTTTTCCAGTAGTTAGCTATCTTGTATTCTTGGAATTTCGAGGAAGAAATTCTTTTGTAGTTGGGTATGATGTAACACCCGAGCCCAATAATACTATTTATATTACTAGTTGAGGGTTGTATACCGCTCATTCCAATTTTCCTGATTTTCTGGTGTTTATTGCTAAATTTTACCCGGTTAAGTCATTTTTGGCACATAACAAATTTTAACTCCTAAAATGAAATTTAAGATGTCCATGTTGGCCTACTCGTCGCCACTAGTCGCGTGGTAGCGTCCGCGTGTCGAGATTCCGTTCCGTTTGGCTAAACGGTCCAGTTTGGGCGACTACGCGCACGTGCAAGTGTCCGACTTGGGGGCATGCATTTTTATCATTAAACACCTCTTTTCAAAATTTGGAACCCGCTTAAAATCCTATAATTTGAATTTGGAACCTTTGGGCGTAACCCGGGCGCGATTTGGAAATGTTTCATTTCGCGCCAAAAAGGCCCATTTAATTTAATATCTAAAGTTAATATATTTTACGAATATATATTCTAACAGTTCAAATCCCCTTAAAATCTTTCTTAAATCCTTCTTATAATTCCTTTACCTTTCCCTCAGCCAATCACGAGCTCACAATTGAGCTCGTGGGCCCCGCCTCCCATTCCCTATCTCTCTCTCTCTCTTCCCTCAATCTCTCTCTCATCATCAAAAATCATTCCCTCTCTCTTCAATCTTTTTCTCTCTCTTCCTCTTTAAAACCCATGCATGCAGCCGCCTTCCCCCAACCCTCTTCCATCGCGGAACCCAACAAACCCTAACCCTAGCTTCCTGCGACCTCACCGCCGTTCCCCCGCGACCTCGCCGTCGCCGCCCTCGCCACCACGAGACCCCCGCGCCTTCCTCCTCCCGTTCTGCCGACGACTCCCGCGCCTGCACCCAACCGCGACCTCGCCTCCACTCTCGCAGACCTCGCCGTCGACGCCACCTCTCGTCGTCGACGACTCCCGCGACTCCCTCTCACCCTCCTCGTCGAGACCTCGTCAGCACCTCCCTTCCTCTCCTCGCCGGACCACCAACCCGAGCCTTCATCCATTGCCTACCCCGCTGTTCACCGGAGAACGCACCGGCGACCTCGCTGTCGTCACCAGGGCCGCCTCCTTCTCCCCTCGACCACCAGAGCCGACCCCCCTCTCCTCCAGCTCGCCGCAGCACCCTCTCCCACGCACCCCGAAGCCTCCAACCCTTGCTGCAGCCGCTGCCGTTGCTTCGCCGGCGTTCCAGCGCCGTCGAGCTCGCCGGGGTCACCTGGTACACCTCTCTCGAGGTCCCCTGGCCTGTGTGATCTCGTTGATCTCTGTTGGGACTCGATCCGTGGCCCGTGCTTTCATATCGCGTTTTCTGCCGACTTTGCATCCGTGTTCCAGTTTGCAGACCGTCGAGGCAAGTATCTGAATACTTTCTTGAACATGCTAGCGTGCGAGATCTAGTCTTGCCACGCAATTGAACTCATACTATTTAATACGACAACTTAATGATGGCATTTGATATCGTATTATTGCAGTATCTTTATATTGGAATCGTTACAATAGTTCCTCGTAATTAATTAACCCACATCAATCCATGCTTTAACTAAATAAAACGGCTGAATCATATCTGCTTAAACTGTTAAATCATTCATGAGACAATTACTATATTTAGTATAATTTCACGTAGTTCCTTAATTTATAATTGCGGATTTTGCTTTACCTTGTGGCTATTGCACCCTAAAGATGATTGAACATGTTAATAAGAGAATATAAAGATCACTGTGGTTATATGGAATATTGTGGTTAATTACTGTTTCCTGCTGTTGTTCATTATTGATTGTGTACCTGTTGTGAGCACTTACCCGATTGCACGACATATTGGCCTGACCCTGATACACCTGACATATACATACATACCGACTCACCCTGTCGTACCATGACATTACCTGTTTCATGATTTCATGCCTAATGCCGACAAACCTAACCATTCCTGCTGTCGATACAGACAGACCTACTTTTACTTGACTTTGTGTTGGCATTAGCCCTTGACTACTGAACACCTGACCTGACATACATAGTTTGGGGGTATGGGGAAATCAAAGGTGAAACCGACTTGTAACTCAACAGTTCGATACATTGTTCTGATCAGTCTTACGGGCTTGGCCAGTCCGGGAGTGATGATGCTGACATCACTCGTCCATCCTACTACCTACTTTTACTGCTTAGCGGCACGTCTCGGATCCAGCCCCGAGGGTCATGACCGTGGTCCCGGGCACGCACGGGATACTATTGAGTTACATCGAGGATTCATCAATTGGTTTCAAAGACTATAGAGTAGAAAACCTGATAGGACAGCTTAGTCACCATTGCACATTACCCTGCTTGTTATCTCTCATTATTGCTTTATTCATGTTCATACTTGCATTGCTTATTACCATGTTTATACTTTATACTTGATGTCATGACGCGCTGACGTCTGGGTTTTGCATGGCCCAGATTCCGTACCTTTGTCGACGACCGAGCAGGAGTACTTCAGCCAGCAGGCTGACCAGTGAGTCCTTAGGGTTTAGTTTATTTATTTTCATTTCATTTCCAGATGTGAGCCCGCATTATGGGACGTACTGTTTATTCATTGTATTGGATCATTAGCTTCCGCACTTATTGTTTATTGATTCTTGTTATTATGGATTTGGACATGTACTAGTTTAGTTTATTTTTCTGTTCTTGATATCTTTACAACCGTAATGTGACTGTGGACGGATGCGTCCTACCTACAGGTAGCATGGTTGGCTATGTCACGTGCCCAATCTTGCATACTCTGGGAAGCGGGGCGTGACAATTCCGGTAGTATCTCAGGGTGTTCTGGGCTACAATCCGACACGAATTGTGCCGCTTTTGGGGGTCTGACTTTTACCAGCCCCGTAGGCCCGACATGCGATACTCATAGACGAACGAACCGGACTGTACGAATATTGTCACTGACAGGCTCAGTAGGGTGTCAGGATGAGTTCGCTCATCGACATCCCTTGTGATCAATACCTGGTAGCCCGTTACGTACGGCTAATACCTCTGACGTGCTAGTGGTTAAATCCACAGCCAAAGTATGGACGAGTCTTTAGGGTCCCCCACAGAGAGTTTCTTTAGTTTCGGGCGAATCGTTGTAGAGGCCGTATGGGTTTATTGCAGGGTTCGAACGTACGCGTGCACTTATGCACGTGTAGTGTTTCGGACGGATATTACTAGCAGGCTTTGGTTTAAGCCGGATCCTAGTATTATACAGTGTAGATTTTGTCTCATTGCATTTGTATTACAAATGCGGGTATGTATATACAGTCGCGGGGTTTTCCTGTAATTTATTACGGGATCACTTTTTGAAATCTCCAGTTTGCATTCCGTTTCGGCCATTTTCCTTTCTTTCTTTCGTTGGCTGAAAATTGATGGGAGGGGTTTATTTGTAAAAGTGGCTTTTATAAAATGGTGGGTGGTTTTTGTGGCACATGGTTGCTTCATGATGGTTCATCATTACTTGCTTTTTGAGATGGGATTTGAAAAGGAATTGGTATGACATTTAAAATGATGATCACTCATTTTCTCTCTCTTGCATTATTCTTTTCCCTCTCTCCTCTCATATAGCATGGCCGGCCACTTACAAGGGGGGGCTGTCCAAATTTTGGGGGTGGAAATTTGATCTCTTTTGCTTGTACAAAAATCCTTTAGTTCATCTCCCAAGCTTATTACTCCACCTCCACATCCAAATGGCAACTTCATACAACCCCTCGATACATAGCATTCTACACTCAGTTTACAGCAATCTTGGACACGTCGGCTAGCCAACTTCATGTCCGAGTTGCCTCGGTTTAGAGGTGGGAGCCCGTAAAAAGACTTCTCGATGTGGTGCCATTCCGACGAGGAGACCGGAGATCAGTGATGCTGCGAGGAGCTTGGGAAGGTGGCCGAAGACCGAAGGACACGGATCGCTCGGTATATCTCTCTACCCTCTCTCCAGTTAGCTAGTAGTAGGTTAATGGTCCGATCCGGGTTTATAGTCCGCGGTAGCGCCGGTTTCTAGTTAAAGAAAAGTTTTTGTTTCCGCATTTTGGCCTCGGACAGACGGCCGGGGAGCTACCGTAGACTTAAATTATGCCCTAGAGGCCATTGTTGTACATATGATGTATATTATAGTGGATGCTTGGACATATATAGAGAGGACTTTCTTGCTCGACATGATAGTATATTATCTGGTTGCTATTTATCTTAACATGTATACTTGTCTCTTGATGATGTCTTATGGTTCCATGTTGGTAAAGCCCTTAGGATGTATACTTGACTACCAGGATTGTGATTCAGATCATACTAACAGGGCCATGGTAGTCCATAAGTTCATCCTTTAATGTTCCTAGTTGTGGGTGTATCGAGACAGGGCATCGATATACCAGAGTAGACTAGCGTATTCGCTTCTCGACCGATGAGATGGGCGATGGAAAATCCCATATCCATTGGTGTTTGACATCAGAGATTGTATACGGGTGCTCAGTGGAGACTGAGTACAAAGGACGGACTCGCCGAGAACTCCTAGTTAGTATTATACCTATCGTCTGATAGCAGTTCTCTGGTTACACTGGTACAGGTTAGTCCGTAGACCCAAGATGTCATAGAGTCTTGTGTGATTCCCACTGTGCTTTGATTTTCACCTTACCACATTCAAGAGGACGTGCAAAACGGTGGTTTTTGGGTACAATCCCGAGTCACATGGAGGCAATGAGTGATATGAGGGGTTTCGTCTATCCCGGTATTGGAGGTTGATGTTGCACTATGCTCGATTAGCCATAACAGGGAAGTCCCTGGCCAGGGCTGATTTAGAGATTTACTGGTAAGTGTTATCAGTAGTTTCTCAACCCGTTATGAGCCTCATATCGGCATGAATTATTGGTTATTGGGGTCTGACGTTTACCACCCCTAGACTGGATATGTGACATATCAGACGAGGAGACCGGACTGTACGGTAGTGTTACTGTCAGGCTTTTGTAGGAGTTAGAGCGGGCTTGCTTGCTGATCTTCTGATCGTTCAATACTCGGGTAGCCGTTACGTCCAGCTAGTACCGTTGATGGCTTGTGGGTGCTTGATGTGATCAGCACCTACTACCGGCATATTAACGAGTCTTTAGAGTCCTACATAGAGGTTTTACTGGCTCAGGCAAAAACGAAGTGGGAGCACATATATGATATGTGCGGGACCGTGAATAATGCGAGTATGTGATACCGTATTTTATTCTCGTGATATTTGTTTCGGTCGGTTATATGTGATATATCCGGGTTATCGAATCAAGTGTTGATTCGATAAGTTTACACATATTATATTAGTCGGTTATATGAGATATAACCGGATTATTAAAACAAGTATTGATTTGATAATTTAGTGTATAATTGTATATTTGATATACTAGTTTACATTAACTAATATTGGCTCACTTAAGCATTTATTTTCTCACATGTGCACACTTAAAATATATGCGATATATATTAATTGTGTTTTCTTTTGTGTCATGGTTGTGGATACACACTATATGGGTGTATGAGAATTACAACATACTAATTATAATGTAGGGTTTAAAAATTTAATGTAAATCCAAATTAGTGGATAATTGCTCACATGCATGAAGCTTGTAGAAGCTTATGGATGCATTGACTTAGTCCACTCATTTTGTTTTACTTAAAATATTTATTAACCTAACCATTATAATTTAGCCATGGTTATGTCTTTACATGAGTTTGCTATACGATTCAAACTCACCCATGGTTGATTCTTTCATCTCATTAGTTCATTCTCATCTCTTGACTTCATCTTCTTCCTCAAAGCTCAAGAGCTCTCTAGGTTTTGTTCAAGTGAGAAAATATTGTGAGAAAAATAAAACTAAAGTGAGCCCACATCCTACATCATCATCCTCTACTAGATTAACACTTTAGTATAGGTGTTAGCTTCACTAATCTCTCATTAGTGAAGTAGTAGCTTGAGTTAGTGTCTTCTCGACGTAGATCATCTTCTGCCTCGAAGACTTCAAGCAAGATCATCCCTTTCACCTTGAGAAACCAAGGAAGAGTCCAGGAGTTCCATGATCACGGCAAAGGGACCGCTACAAGGAGCTATTGAAGTGAAGGACCAGTCTACAAAGGTTGTATTCCGTTATCACTTAGATGTAAAGTTGTTTACTTTCTAGTTTAGCTCCACAAACTCTTGTTAGATCCTAGGTTAGGGTTGTTTGGCACACTAAATTTTTAAATATAGCATGTTTGATGCCTTGTGGAACCTTGTGGTTGTGCCAAAGAAACCTAAAAACCTTTTGCTACAAGTCTAGCTTTGAAAGTCTCAACTTTTCCATCTACACCAAATTATCTTTCTCAAATATCCCCTTACTCCCGATGGGGTTTACCCCCTCAGGAGAAACTTCCAAAGTCAACACTTTGTTGGTGTACATGGAATCCATCTCAGATCGCATAGCATCCAGCCATTTCACAGAATCCCTATTCGTGATGGCCTTCTCGAAACTAGTTGGGTCATCATCTCCATGATTCAATCCTCGCTCCCACCATCTATGAGAAAACCGTAGTATCTCACTGTTGTATGAGGTACCCTACTAGATCTGCGGAGTGTCTGTGGTTCGTCGGGGACAATTTAATCCTCCGGTTCCACCAAATCGTCAGTTATAGTTTGCATTGCTGGAACTTCTTCCAGTTCTACCTCATTGCCACTAATTTCTTTCACAAGAAATTCCTTTTCTAAAACGGTGGCATGTCAAGAAACAAAATACCTTTTGTTCCTCAGTGTGGTAGAAAATATACCCTCGTAAATATTTGGGATATCCTACAAACTTGCACAGAACTGACCTTGCCTCAAGCTTGTCCGGATTATGCTTTTCAACATAGGCCGGACAACCCTATATCCTAACTTGTTTAAGAGATGGTCTTTTCCTATTCGATATCTCATATGGAGTGGTAGGCAAAAGATTTGGTCGGAACTCTATTCAGGTATGCAGCTATCTCAAGTGCATGTCCCCAAAAAGAAATAGGTAACTCAATAGTACTTATCATTGAGCACACCATATCTAATAGGATGCGATTCCTCCACCCCGATATACCGTTGCTCTATTGTGTATACGGAGGATTAAACTGAGAGAGAATCTCATTCTCTTTTAAATAATCCTGGAATTCCGTGCTCAAGTATTCTCTTCCCCGATCATATCGAAGGACTTGAATACCTTTACCCATATGGTTCTCAACTTCGTACTCACTTCGTACTCGTATTCCTTGAAATTCTTAAAAAGATTCAGATTTGTGTTTCAACAAGAACACATGTCCTTAACTTGAGAGAATATCGTTGAATGTAATAAAGTATTCGGAACTATCCCTGGCATGTATAGACATAGGACCGCATACATCACTATGTATCTGTCAAAGAGTTCTGTGGCTCTTTCTCCGTTTCTAGTAAACGGAGATTTAGTCACCTAGTCTTTGAGACATGAGAGGAAAGTTACATAACATGTAAATTCGAACGGATTCAAATATGCGTCCTTATGCAACTTACGCTAGTTTTGTCGCATCGATATGACCTAGTCTACAATGCCATAAGAAAACTTCGTTCATTTCTGAATTGTTCCTCTTGTGTGTGTTCTTTACGTTTGGAACTATGGTTTGATTCAGAACGTGTATGCTGTTATACAACATACCTTACCCAATCAACACTTGATTTAGGAAAATATTCACAATATTATTGGTACGAAATAACAGTCGCTCAGAATCATTGTATTACCAGTTGGTAACACTAGGTGATATCTGTTGGCTATAGTGCCCTCAAGTCAATTATTGAATCGCAGACACGCAATTGTGATGATTGAGGGAGAACCTATACCGGTAGAACAGTCTTACGCGAGATGATAGTATGCTATCTGTTTTGTCTTAATCATCATGTACAGCATTAGGTGGAGTTACAGATCACTATTCCATATTGATAGAGCCCATAGTATTATTTCTTGACTACCAGCATTATGATGGCGATCATATACGTGGGAGCTGAGTGGTCTATAAGCACATCCTTAAATGTCCCTAGTCGTTGGAGTATCGAGACTGGGCATCAATACTCCAGAGTAGACTAGTGTATGCTTATCGAGACCCCGACGAGGGGTGGGGGCCGGTCTCACAAGCCATTGGTGTCAGTTTGTTCACCTAAGATAGTATACAGGTGCGCATTAGGTTATGAGTATACTGGACGGACTTGCCGGGAACCTGCTAGATGGTATTATACCTATTGTCAGATAGCAGTTCCCAGGTGACTTGTGTACACGTTAGTCTGTAGACCTGAGATCGTCATCTGTCTCGTATGAGTTCCCACTGTGCTTTGATTACTACCCTACCACGACTTAAAAGAGTCATGCAAACAGGTTTTAGTTGGGTACAGTCCCGAACCACATGGAGGCATTGAGCGGATCGTCGGGGATTCGCCTCTCCCGGTATTGGGGTTTGATGTCTCGTTGTGCACAGGTGGCCATCACCAGAAATCCTCGGCCGGGGTAGACGAGAATTACCGATCCAGGATCGATAGTTTCTCAGGTGGTGATGGGTTACATACCGACACTAATTATCGCGTTATTAGGGGTCTGACTTTATCCACCCCCTAGACTCGATATGTGATACTCTTAGAAGAATAGACCGGACTGTACGGAGATTGTCACTGTCAGAATCAGTAGGGGTTTGGATGAGTTTGCTCGTCGGCCTTTCTTTCGCTCAATACCTGGGTAGCCGTTACGTACAGCTTGTGCCGCTGACGTGCTTGTGGTTAAACCCACTGCCAGCGTATTGACGAGTCTTTAGAGTCTCACACAGAGGGTTTTCACGGTTCAGGCGATATGGTGTAGATGACGTATGTTGGTACATATATGTCTCCGATTAAATATGTGTACAGGTTGCACAGACTTTAATCGGACGGTTGATAATACTAGCGGCTTAGGATTAAGCCAGATTATTAAATCAGGTTTTGATTTAATAATTTATATATATGTATTCCAATATTATTGTTCACTATTCATTTTCTCTCTTGGCTATTCGTATATTTGTACGAATACGCGTATATGTATTTCGGTAAGTATACCAGGTTGTATTCAGTATTTATACGGAATAGTTTTTAGAAGATTTGACACCTTATTATTTGATTTTTCTTTTTGGAAAATGAGGTGGAAAGGGTGAGGTGGCATGAACAATGCAAGGCATGTAGAGAGGTATGGTTTGCATTTGTTTATTAGTTAAATGAAAAGAGATATTGTGTGCATGATTGAGAGAGAGAGATAGGCAGCCACTTCTTGACATGCCATGCTTAGATTTTTCTTCACTTGCTTGCTTTCATATTCTTACTTGGAAAAAGACTTAGCCATTCTTGAGTTGCTCATGCCATTGTTTCCTCACCTCCTACTTCATCTTCTATGGTTGCTCTTTGAGCATTTGTGATGAGAGAAAAATTATAGTGAGATAATCCTACACCTCCATTCTCCATTGCTAGCATCCTTGGATCGTCGGTTGCCTCGCTAGGCGAGGCAGGAGCTTGCACCGTTTCCCTCGGGTGGATCATCGTAGACGGAGGAAGACCGGCAACCAAATTCGATTCGCGACCACTAAGAGCTTAGGATGATGGTTGAAGACAAGAAGGACTTGGTTCATTCGGTATAACCAATCTAAACTCCTCTTGATAAGCTTTCTTGTATAGGTTTTTGGTTCGATATTGTGCGGGTTTTGTTCGCGTCAAAGTTTTGAAATATTTGTTCCGCATTTGTCCACGGTTTGATGACCAGGGCGCCGGCAGAACCCAACAGTAACAAACTACATTTGTGGGATCCTGATCCGGTATCCAATACCCAGGACATAGAAGTAACTGAGAAACAGTTCTTAGTTACGAACACACCTGAAGACAATGCATGAACATGCTTATTCTTCGTTTGGATGGCGTGGGAATCCGGATATTCCCCTATTCCTTGCTCAGACTTATGACAATCATAAGATAGAGCGGAACCTAGCCCAGTATAATAAGCAGGTTCGGTCAATACATTCATATTATTATCTTGATTAAAGCATTTCATTGGTCGCTATCAGGAGAGAGAGAAGGATAATCACAGTGCGTGCGCTCTTTGCAAGATTAGATTGGTTATTTTATCTAATCAGGATGGCTCCCTGTAACACCTAAGATTGTGATTAATGGCTATTTATACTTTAATGTGGGGTTTTTAGTAAATGTTTACCAAATTGGTTTTCAAATATTTTATCTGGATTTATGGATATTTTATTAGAATTTAATTTTGGCTTGCACACACATGTGCATGATTACTAGTGTTAAATTTAGGGTTAAACTATGTTTAACAACCATGGTGGACTAACCCATGTCATCAAGTTAATTTGAATTTCTTTAAGTGTATTATTTTTTCTGTTTAAAAAAAAAAGAAAAAAGAGAAATTGAATTATTTTGCTTTGTGGTTGACTTGGAGAGAGAGAGAGGGGGCATGATGGGATTGGCCATGCTTGCATTTAATGAAGTGAGAGAGGGGGTTTGACTTTCTCATATCTCTCATTTCTTTTCATAACACTCATTTCCTCACCTCTCTCCCTCTCACTTACACACACCCTTACCATAGCAGCAGCAGAAGAAGAAGACACAGCAGCAGCAGCAGCACCAGCTTCAGCATCAGCAGTACCAGCAACATAACAACAGCAAAAGTAGCAGCAGCAGCAGGATTCCCCCATTCTCCTTCTTCGTCTTCTTCTTGCACCTAGGATCAAGTGAGGTATACTTTTCTTAAACTTAACTTCTTTCTTTGCTAGAATATGGTTGTTAAGCTTTGATTAGAGTTTAATGTGATTTTAGTGCTTGAATGGTGATTTGGGTGAAAATTTGGCCATGTAAGGATCCTTAGGGTTAGTATAGCTTAACTAAGTGTTTTTAAGGCCATGAAAACTAAGTTTTGCCCCAGATTTCACAAAAATACCATAGGGTTTCAATTTAGTGTAAATTAACAGTTTTAATGTCAATTTTAGCCATTCTCTGATCTGCTCTTGACCCGAGTACTTCAGGAAAAAGTTGCTGATACTGTAGCATAGTGACCAATCCAGACACACACACACGAAGCACGAGGCCCCCTCTCTCCCTTTAAGCCGTAGATTTATTCTGTCTAGCCGCAAATTGCGGCCAGAAGGTAGGTGTGGGTGTTGGGTTTTGGTCTGTAAAAGTCTGCTGTATAATTAGGGTTTGTGGTATATGCAACTTTTTATATTTTCACTCGAGTCAAAATCTGGAACGTAAAACCCTTTTTCGATACTTTTTAACTTGTGCGACACGTGTGTTTTGTGTGTTGGGTCTGTGGTGCACTGCGTGACACAGCGAGTCGGGGTGGTTTCTGGTGAGGTTACACACGCTTTGAAGTATTGAGTGCACGCGCGTTTAGTTTCCAACGCAACATTTTCCTTTGATCGTGATATCGCGTTTGCAGGGTTTTTGCCTTACGTGTGTTACTTTGTGTAAATTCTAGGTTCGCATGCGGGGACTTCGAGCGCCGCGGAAAAAGGAAAGCAGCTGGTCGGATACACCTAGCGTGAGATCACGGGTGAGTAAATGTAACATCTACGGGGGACAATCGTTTGGATGGCGCAAGACGCCCGATAGTTTGAGTAATTTAAAGGATTCCTAGTGCTATTAGTAATTATGAGTATAATGCTTGTCTGAACATCTTGCTACATTCATGATCTATATATTGACATACATATGCGAACCCATTTCATAGGACACCTGCACCATTGCAAGTGTTTTAATATGCAGCACGAGCACTATTCATGCGTACACACACGCCTTGGTAATTGCTATGCAACAACACTAGATAACTTGTAATCTAGAACAACTTCACCATATTAGATGCTTAAACCGTGCTATTGCATTTAAATTCCTCAGGATAACCATGTAGGATTGTTATTCATATGCATGTAGCTTATTACATCGTTTGTTCATGCCTAGCCTATTAGTTATACATTGTAGTTCGACTTATTGATACTATAGGCATTCATTATCATTGACCTGTGCACTTATGATGATTTTTTTGGGATTTATGAGATTTCTGGATTTTGGGGGAAAACCACAAGAATTTTTTAACTTATTACTTTTTTAAAAATATGCAAGTTGCGGTTTTCTAGTGATGTATGTGTCGTCCACCCTGAGTTTTTTTGTTGGTTTTCGAGACCCGTTTCGAGGAGTTGGATGAACCGTCTCGGGTACATGGTGGGCTCGGTAAGGTACCCCGGGACAAGAAGATCGAGATGTAGACGATGAACCTGGCAGGGGACAGACTACCTACTGGTGATTGTTGGCACGGCGGATATCCAGAGGATACCGACCGTGGCCGTGAGATCTTGAGATATTGATATTTGAGATGGGTCAGCCTGACGGCTGAGGTCAGAGATACTGTGATATGGATACATGAGATTTGAGATAGTTGTTGAGGTGTCGATGCTGGACACGGGTTTCTGTTGATTCTATCGATATTATAGAGATATTTCAAAAGAGACTTCTAAGAAGAAAACAATGATTTCTTATACCTCCATATTCAGATCACAAGTTTATTCATGTTGCATACATACCTTCTAGCACATCAAGCCGGTTTAGTATTGTATAGTAATTCATGTTGCATACATATCTGCTAGTATATCCTGCCATATCAGTATTGTAGATTTTATGATACTTGCGTGCATGCTTGTGTTGGAGATAGTGCCCTCAGAGTCAATTATTGGATCACAGGCACGTGATTGCAATGATTGAGTGAGGATCTATCCCGGTACGACAGTCTTACTCGAGATGATAGTATGCTATCCGGTTTATCTTTATCATCGTGTACTGCTTCAGGTGACCTGACAAGTCGCTATTACACGTTGGTAGAGCCCCTAGGATTCTTGCTTGACCACCAGCAGTATGAGGGCGATCATATAAGTGGGAGCTAGGGTCTATAAGCATATCCTTAAAAGGTCCCTAGTCGTGGGAGTTTCGAGACAGGGCATCGATTCTCCAGAGTAGACTAGTGTATACAGTCGAGACCCCGACAAGGGGCGGTGGCCGGTCTCACAAGCCACTGGTGTCAGTTGGTTCACCTAAGATATATACAGGTGCTCATTGGATTATGAGTACACTGGACAGGACTCGCCGGGAACATGCTAGTTGGTCTTATACCTGACGTCAGATAGCAGTTCCCAGGTGACATGTGTACAGGTTAGTTCATCGACCTGGGGATCGTCATTTATCTCGTGTGAGTTCCCACTGTACTTTGATTACTACCCTACCACGGCTCAAAGGAGTCGTGCAAACAGGTTTTAGTTGGGTACAGTCCCGAGCCACATGGAGGCAGTGAGCGGATCTTCGGGGGTTCGTCTCTCCCGGTATTGGGGGTGAGGTCGCGCTGTGTCTAGGAGAGCCATTACACGAAGTCCTTGGCCAAGGCAGGAGATTTACTGGTAGGTATTCCAGTAGTATCTCAGGGTGTTCTGGGCTACACTCCGACACGACTTGTACCGCTTTTGGGGGTCTGACTTTTACCAACCCCCTAGGCCCGACATGCGATGCTCATAGACGAACGGACCGGACTGTACGGATATTGTCTCTGACAGGCTCAGTAGGGTGTCAGGATGAGTTCGCTCATCGACGTCCCTTTTTAGTCAATAGCTGGTGGCCCGTTACGTATTGGCTTATACCTCTGACGTGCTAGTGGTTAAATCCACAGCCATAGTATTGACGAGTCTTTAGAGTCCACCACACATTCAGTTACTCAGCTTTCGGGCGAAACGCTGTAGAGGCCGTATGGAGATATGGCAAGGTCCGATCAGATACGTGCGGTATTGCGCGGATCAGGATCGGACGGTTTGTACTAGAGGCCGTATAGTTATATGGCAGGGTTCGATCAGATTCGTGCGGTATTGCACGGATCAGGATCGGACGAACATTACTAGCCGGCTTTGGTTTAAGCCGGATCCTAGTTTAGTACAGTGTAGATTTTGTCTCTTTGCATTTGTATCCGGACGGAATACAGATGCGGGTGTGTATGCACAGTATCGGGGTTTTCCTGTAATTTATTACGGGACCAGTTTTCTGGAGTTGCCAGTTTGCATTCCGTTCCGGCCGGTTTTCCTTTGTTCTTTCCCGGCCGGACTTTTCCGATGGAGGGGGTTATTTGCAAGTTTGCAAATAACACTTTGTGGAGGTTTTTATTGCAAAAGTATTGATTATGATATCTTTCATCCATGATGCATTTATTGTGATTAGATGAGGGTATGGGTTTGATGTTCATTTGTGATGATAATGTTTGTTTATGGTCACCCTTGCTTTTCTCCTACAATCACCTCCATTCATGCTTGATTAATCCCTCCACCATTCTCATATCATCAAGGGCCGGCCACTATTTTTGGAGAGGAGAGGAAAAATGAGAGTGTTTGATTTTGATGAGGAAATTTCATGATCTCATTTTTTCCTTGTACACAAAACCTCCTCACCTCTCCAAAGTTCTTCTTGATTCCTCCATCAAAGGCAACTCCAATACCCCAAAGAGACATTGACTCTACACATTCTACAGTACATCTTGGTCATGTCGACTTGCCGGCTTCATGCCCGAGTTGCCTCGGTATAGAGGCGGGAGCCCGTAAAAGATGCAGGCGATGTGGTGCCCTTCCGGCAAGGAGGCGACGACCGGATTTTCCGCGAGGAGATAGGAGTGGAGATGAAGACCGGAGGACTCGAATCAGTCGGTATATCTCTAACCCGTCTTGTAGTTAGCTAGATCTAGTTTAATGGCCCGATCCGGGGTTTAGTGCGCGGTGGTGCCGGTTTGCAAAGTCCGCAAAATTAAAGTTTATCACCGTTTCTGCATTTGGTCGTCGGATTGACGACCGGGGCGCCGCCGTGCACTTACAGTGGTATCAGAGCCTCGCCATTAACTTCGTCTAGCTTCGTTTGATGTGTTTGCATTTCCGATCGACCAAAATTTCCAAAAACCGTATTTTTCCTTCACATCAGTTTCTGTCGAAATTTTTTGAAGTCTAAAAATTTTTCAGGTGGTCTCAGAATGATGTGCAGGGAGTTCTAAGAACTCTGGGAAAATTCGAGACAGTGATCCCTCAGGTAGAGCGCGGAACCGCGGCAAAACCCCCCTTGTTGCCGCGGTTCCGCCGCAGGTTGGTGGGATCATTGCTTCCAATTTCTCCAGTGGGCTTCTGGGCTTATTTTAGGGGTATTGGAATATTAAAATTGGGCCCAGAATTTCTGTGAGTGCTACAGTATTGCTTGGGTGCCCACTTGTTAATTTTTGATCGATCGGATATTTTAAACACATTATTTCACAGTATTTACATTATATCTGCGACCGTGAATGTCACTCGATCGGTAAATCCGGTCTAACTGCTATAGCCCGGTTAGACGGATTTGCGAACGTGACTTTCACGTTGATGTTCTGTGTTTTGCTGTGTTTTTGCGGATCGGTCGTGGGGGATAGCCTGGATGCAATGCTAGTACAGTTTTGTTGTATTATGTACATTTGATATTACGGGGCGAGCATCCGACATGTGGACTGCCGTCACTGCCTGTTTGTATTATTATTTTGGGGCACGACCAGGTTGCGGTCGATGTACCCGGTGTATGTATATTTTACTTTCTGTACTAGGATTACCCCGCAGAGGGGTGCACGGATAGCCGGGTTCTAGAAGGCAACAAGCCCGCATCTCATGGAATTGGGACGGAGGGGGCTTCACTCCAGGATTGGCTGGCTATTCGCCGCACTCATAGGGGGTATAGGATTTCATAGCACAGGCTATCCACACGACCAGGGGAACGTCGGGTTTCAGTAGTGGCTCTGTGAAACCCGGGGATCCCAGATATCTGTATTGTTCTGTGATGCTGCACTTTTCTGTAATGTTGCATTTTTTATCATGCCTTGAGCGAAATACTATATATTGGTATATATATTAGTAGATGTTGTATATGTTTTTCATCCGCGCTAGTCCAGTCCCCGCTCTGCCGTTAGTTAGCTAACCTAACGGGTGATGACGGGACCCAGTGGCGAATGCGGATGGCATATACGTACGTCAGTATATTTTCGTTCTTTGTGGTGTGATCAATTGATGGGACTGCGTTGATTCGGATCAATGCAAGTTAAAAACAAACCTATTCTGATGTTGTTGGAACACTTTTCAAAAAGCTGTTATTGCAAGGACGTTCACTTTTGTTTTGCATCGTGGTATTCATTTGGAATATCCTGCTCCTCAGTCAACGAGGCAAGGGCCGAGATCCCTTCACCGGGAGTGACCCCTTGGACAGAAGTTTGCGTCAGGGCATTAACTTCACTATAGCCGATTACTTTTGCTTTGCATCGTGGTATTCATTTGGAATATCCTGCACCCCATTCTACGGGGAAAGAGCCGAGATCCCTTCACCGGGAGTGACCTCTTTAGTAAAGGTTTTCGTCACTATATTTTCTAAAAAGCTATCCGTTCCTTCAACGATATCAAGTTCATTACGTTAAAGGTTTTCGCCAGAAACCATTCGTAGCCCTCCGTCGTTTCAGACGGGTAGCACGTAGTATTCATGCTATGTTTGTTGACCTTCGTCAAGGCATGGTGTATGGTAGCTGCTTGTTGCCTTTCTGTTGCATAGATAGATGTGTTGGTTTGGGACAGTCGTATAGCCTTGTTGACCTTCGTCAAGGGCTTGTACGGGTGGGTTCAAATTAACCTGGACAATGACGGGTGGAACTTGACATGTGACTTATGATTTGTTGACCTTCGTCAAGGTCATAAGAGCATGGGGCAAAAACCACATCGGGAGTTTCAAAAGAACTGAAACTTGCCAGTTATGCGCATACCTTCTGGAGTGTGACACAGTGAGCGGATTCCGTCACGTTATCATGCGATGATAGTTAGATCCCGATTCCCACTGATGAGTTGGTTTACTCCTCGGGTGACCCCGACTAATTCTTCTTTCAGGTTTGGAGGAGAATTTGAGGTACAGTGGGAGCTTTCCAGATTAGATAAAGGGATAACCATTCTGATCTAGGTTAGAGTGCACGTTGAGTGTTTCTTTTCTCTCTCTCTAGCAGCGACTATTAACCCGACCCTAGACTTTGACTCAGTGACCAAGTTGACCGAACCTTCTTAACACTAGCTTTTGGATTGTCAGAGTTGCAGACCTCATTGCCACTCCTACTTTTACCTTTTTCTCCAGGACACCCCGTATTGCTACGAACGTCCACTTCCATTGGACAAAACCATCGTATGGTTAGATACGAACTCGAAGGAATTCGAGGATGGTTTCCGGTTCTGGAGAAAACGGATAGGATTATTCAGTTGTCTTTTCCCTTTTATCTTCTCTCAAGTTGTGAGTACTCCTTAGTTTAGGAGATAGTACACCTATTACGCAAATTGGATAGTCTTCTTCCAAACCTTAGGCTGGTGCCGAACAGTGGGGAATGAAGAAAACCAATTAGCCTAAACGGTGTGCAGAAGGTATTAAGATTAAGACAAAGCAAGGGATTAATAAGAGGGCAAAGTAAATTGCGACTGATATTCACGACCTAACCAAGTATTTCTTCGCCAATCCTAAATCACCTTTGTATTTCTCCAGGACACTCCGTATCACTACGAAGATCCACAGTTTATTGGATACTCCATCGTATGGTTATATACGAACTCGAAAGGAACTTGTTCCAGTTCGGGGATGGATTCTGGTCCAGGAGAAATAGGAATAAGGTTTATTCGGTTGTCTTTTATCCTCACCTTCTCTCGCATTGCGAGTGCTCCTAGGATTAGGACAGTACACCCGTTATGCTTATTGGATAGTCTTCTTCCAAACCATAGGCTGGTGCCGAACGGTAGGGAAGGAAGAAAACCATTTGGCCTAAGGGGTGTGCAGAAGGTAACGACTAAAGACATATAAAGGGATTTGGAGAGGTGGCAAAGAATTATACGGTTATAGTTGTGAATCTGGATAATGGTAGAGGCATTACTAGGAATACCAGGATACCCCATCGAAACATTACAATGTTTCAGTTCAACTGTGTACTGTTAAAAGAAAACTGATTTCCTGATTAGACACTTGCTCCAGGGTATGTATTTACCAGGTTTGATTCTCACATCTGTATGGCTTTACAGATGATGAGTGGGAGTAAGTTATTGGGAATAGGGTAATCATCCTCATTATATCGGGATTCATTGTAATCGGTGATATTTGAGGAGATCATCTGGGCTGTTTGCTGGTCGGCAAATGTTTGGTTTTGAATATCCGCTGTTGTGCACCAATTTCAAATTGATATATCTGTACGTCTATTTTCATAGAGTGAGATATACCCTTTGATATTATGTCGACGACATTTACCTATATCAGTGGATGGTTAGGTAGGGAGCATTAAACAGCGGTGTAATTCTTCTTAACCATAAGTACAGTTTTCAACCTACGACATACAGTGAAAGAGTTGTTAGACTCAGCGGACTTATACAGAGTATTGTATGTTGTCCAGTGTCCATTAGGACAAAGGGGTTGGTCCTCATACTATATTCTGTTTACTTTTAACTTCTCTAGTTCTTAGACATGTGTTTCGTAGAAACACAGGGTCTGAGTTTTGAGGAGTTATTGGTATAAGAATACAGTAGAGAACCAGGTATTGCAAGTATCGGGATTCTTCAAGGTGATCGAAGATGTAGATACTTGTGTATGGTATTCAGTTGATAGTAAAGAGAAATTGCTTCTCTTTCAGGTTACTCATAATTGGAAGCATTCCTAAGTTAAGTAACGCTGATCGGCCTCCTTCCATTTAGTTGACATGCACTGGAGACAGCTGCATGATTTGAATCTGGTTCAATTAAATCAGTGCCTCTAGTTCTATATTGGATATAGTACAGTTCATATCTTAACATTGTTAAGGTACGGGGAGTTGTCCGGCTTATGATTAAAACCAGACTCTGGATAACTCAAGGCACGTTTCTGTAATGGCTGTTTGTGGGTTGACCCAGGCTATGACGAGGGTTGACTTTCTACCATCTGGCAGATCAATAGAAATATTGTTCTGGACTCGCCACAGTTTTATTAAAAATGGTTTTTTCAAAAACAGTAGTGGGAGTATGGTAGAACTGGAAGTGATTCCAGAACCGCAAACGATTACTGAAGATTTGATAAGGAACCTAAAGATTCAATCTGATTTGACATTCCATTGGCCACTCCGCAGATAAGGTGGGTAACTTCAGGCACCCGAGAGGTACTCCGGTAGCCTCAAGGACGGTGACAGGGAAGTTCTTGTTTGCCCACACTTGCCATTGTTGTTTTTCCAGGCTGCGAGACCCGGTGGGATGATGAGTATAGCGTCGTTCTAAACTAGCTTTAGAAGTGTACGTCTATATGACTCTGCCAGAGGGTTGTCGTAGTCAGTGGGAGCAGCGGAAGCATTGGTGGACATCAGGCTTATGTCTATTTATAGACTAAAGCAGATGTAGCGGAGATAGATCATCTATTTCTGATGTGACAGTCATAGGTTTGACTTCATCAGAATAGGGGATGGATCTGTTGAGTAGGTAGTAGGGTGTAATATCCGGGTTTTTGGATGACATACACATAGTAGGAAGTGATATTCCTATACTACGATCGGTTATACTTTGGTCGTCACACAGTGGTTTCTCCACAAGGGACTTGGACATTATATCATACATACTGGTTACTAGATCTATGGTTTTAGATCTAGATTTGGGTGGTTTCCCAATCAGGGTACTTTGACAGCATTCTAAGAGTATTTAGAATGGACGACTCCTGGCACGGTAGTGTACCTGCAGGTGATGGAGTCACCCTCTCTAAAGGTGTCTTATAGACTAAAGTAGAGAGGGATGTGCATTATTGGCAGATCACTTGCTTAGGCAATTGAGTCAATCATGAGATGTCAAGTACCACACCAGATGTTGTTCTTGCACTAGATGCAATAAGTTGACATTCATCCAATCCTGGAGAAACAGTCGGAAGCAGTTTTAGAACATAAGTGGATGTTCTAGGGATATGATAACGGCTACCTCCTTTAGGAGACGGTTATCACTCCAGGCTTCCAAGGTGACATGGACGACAGGGTGATCGTCAGAGTTATAGTTTTCCTTCTGACGAAGGGCAGTATTTTGGACAGGTGATCCAAGGCAATACTGAGGGAGGCATGGCGCAGGATACTGATTAAGCTCAGTTGACGATACAGTCTAAGAAGTATGGATTTGGAGTTCATTTATGAGCTCGGTCCCATCAGATATCCAGACACTCTAAGACAGGTATTGCTCATTTCGGGAGATGGCTTTCTCCGCGAACTTGAGATATAGAGAGACATAGAAAGAAACTTCAGAGCGGATCCACTCGCTGAGGCTATTCCTCGAACGCAATAGTCTCGCAAACGAGCTTTGTGAGACTGACTTGTAGAGGAGTTGGGTGTTCGGTATCACACGGGCTGTGAGTATGCGACATCGCAATAATTAGCCTTGAGTGCAAGTGGGAGATTGTTGGAGATAGTGCCCTCAGAGTCAATTATTGGATCACAGGCATGTGATTGCAATGATTGAGGGAGGACCTATCCCGGTACGACAGTCTTACTCGAGATGATAGTATGCTATCCGGTTTACCTTTATCATCGTGTGCTGCTTCAGGTGACCTGACAAGTCGCTATTACACATTGGTAGAGCCCCTAGGATTCTTGCTTGACCACCAGCAGTATGAGGGCGATCATATAAGTGGGAGCTGGGGTCTATAAGCATATCCTTAAAAGGTCCCTAGTCGTGGGAGTTTCGAGACAGGGCATCGATTCTCCAGAGTAGACTAGTGTATACAGTCGAGACCCCGACGAGGGGCGGTGGCCGGTCTCACAAGCCACTGATGTCAGTTGGTTCACCTAAGATGTATACAGGTGCTCATTGGGTTATGAGTACACTGGACAGGACTCGCCGGGAACATGCTAGTTGGTCTTATACCTGACGTCAGATAGCAGTTCCCAGGTGACATGTGTACAGGTTAGTTCATCGACCTGGGGATCGTCATTTGTCTCGTGTGAGTTCCCACTGTACTTTGATTACTACCCTACCACGGCTCAAAGGAGTCGTGCAAACAGGTTTTAGTTGGGTACAGTCCCGAGCCACATGGAGGCAGTGAGCGGATCTTCGGGGGTTCGTCTCTCCCGGTATTGGGGGTGAGGTCGCGCTGTGTCTAGAAGAGCCATTACACGAAGTCCTTGGCCAAGGCAGGAGATTTACTGGTAGGTATTCCAGTAGTATCTCATGGTGTTCTGGGCTACACTCCGACACGACTTGTACCGCTTTTGGGGGTCTGACTTTTACCAACCCCCTAGGCCCGACATGCGATGCTCATAGACGAACGGACCGGACTGTACGGATATTGTCACTGACAGGCTCAGTAGGGTGTCAGGATGAGTTCGCTCATCGACGTCCCTTTTTAGTCAATAGCTGGTGGCCCGTTACGTATTGGCTTATACCTCTGACGTGCTAGTGGTTAAATCCACAGCCATAGTATTGACGAGTCTTTAGAGTCCACCACACATTCAGTTACTCAGCTTTCGGGCGAAACGCTGTAGAGGCCGTATGGAGATATGGCAAGGTCCGATCAGATACGTGCGGTATTGCGCGGATCAGGATCGGACGGTTTGTACTAGAGGCCGTATAGTTATATGGCAGGGTTCGATCAGATTCGTGCGGTATTGCACGGATCAGGATCGGACGAACATAACTAGCCGGCTTTGGTTTAAGCCGGATCCTAGTTTAGTACAGTGTAGATTTTGTCTCTTTGCATTTGTATCCGGACGGAATACAGATGCGGGTGTGTATGCACATTATCGGGGTTTTCCTGTAATTTATTACGGGACCGGTTTTCTGGAGTTGCCAGTTTGCATTCCGTTCCGGCCGGTTTTCCTTTGTTCTTTCCCGGCCGGACTTTTCCGATGGAGGGGGTTATTTGCAAGTTTGCAAATAACACTTTGTGGAGGTTTTTATTGCAAAAGTATTGATTACGATATCTTTCATCCATGATGCATTTATTGTGATTAGATGAGGGTATGGGTTTGATGTTCATTTGTGATGATAATGTTTGTTTGTGGTCACCCTTGCTTTTCTCCTACAATCACCTCCCTTCATGCTTGATTAATCCCTCCACCATTCTCATATCATCAAGGGCCGGCCACTATTTTTGGAGAGGAGAGAAAAAATGAGAGTGTTTGATTTTGATAAGGAAATTTCATGATCTCATTTTTTCCTTGTACACAAAACCTCCTCACCTCTCCAAAGTTCTTCTTGATTCCTCCATCAAAGGCAACTCCAATACCCCAAAGAGACATTGACTCTACACATTCTACAGTACAACTTGGGCATGTCGACTTGCCGGCTTCATGCCCGAGTTGCCTCGGTATAGAGGCGGGAGCCCGTAAAAGATGCAGGCGATGTGGTGCCCTTCCGGCAAGGAGGCGACGACCGGATTTTCCGCGAGGAGATAGGAGTGGAGATGAAGACCGGAGGACTCGGATCAGTCGGTATATCTCTAACCCGTCTTGTAGTTAGCTAGATCTAGTTTAATGGCCCGATCCGGGGTTTAGTGCGCGGTGGTGCCGGTTTGCAAAGTCCGCAAAATTAAAGTTTATCACCGTTTCCGCATTTGGTCGTCGGATTGACGACCGGGGCGCCGCCGTGCACTTACAGCTTGCGACAGCCTCTGTAGATGTTATTTATTACTTACGAGTTGGCAACTCACCCCCGTTGTGCCACAGCCTTTTTGCAGGTCCGCTCCGTCAGCACAGTAGCGACGGACGCACTAGCTTCATTTTCCTCTTTTTCCTGGACTCGAGGCTTTTGCTCGTAGGCGGTTTGTGTTATTATTTTGTACCAACTTGTATATTCATTGTATCTAGAGTACTCCATCAACTGTATCTACTGTACCTGTTATCTGTATGGCTGTATATTGACCTAGAGACGAGGCAGTGAGATTTGTGGACTTCATGTTGTATTTTGGGGTCGAGCTCACTTGAGCCGACATGATTTTTTACTCGTGTTTTTTTATGCTTATCTTGCTCATGATGATTTATATTGCGTGGGATTTGAGTCCGCTTCGGCGAAGAGCTAGCTCCCGCTTGGGGATGCCTTATTTCATTATATTTATATATATACTCCTGTTTTGTAACCGTTTGGGGCCCGGTTTTACAAAGGAGACTCTGCCAAAATTTTTGGAAAATTGGATGTTGCTTTTAAGAAGCTTGATGTCGCTTATTGGATTAAAAATCGCTTTCATTAAATTGGTTTTTCCTTCACTCTATTTCCTAATTGGGTTTTTGATTTCTGGGCTTTGGCTTACTTATTTTACGTACGCCGGGAGACGTCTCGTAACTTAAGTGCCAGTCATATTCCGTACCCTTCGGGTCGTGACAAAATTGGTATAAGAGTGTTAGGTTTTACCTTTCTGAGTGTAGGATGACCCTTGGTAGATAGAGTAAGTGACTTAAGCAGGGTAACATAGCGTGTATATGTTCGCGGCATACTTGCGATACGGTACTCCGCCTAGGTGACTTTAGGATATAGTTGCTTGAAATTCCTTCTTCAATTCCGTG
Source organism: Agapanthus africanus (assembly GCA_030015575.1). Lineage (NCBI taxonomy): Eukaryota > Viridiplantae > Streptophyta > Magnoliopsida > Asparagales > Amaryllidaceae > Agapanthus > Agapanthus africanus. The sequence goes on from CM057340.1 coordinate 407,900,544, forward strand.
TATCCTATGATTCTATTGCACTGTTCTTATTATCCTGTTTCCTGTACCAGCCGCTATGCCGCCGAAGGCTATGAGGGCGCAGAGGGATGCCGCCCGAGATGAGATCCGAGCAGGCTCGTCCGAGACGAGGATCGAGCAGGACTGTGTACCTACTCCCCAGGGACAGACTGATCCTCCTTCCCCAGGCTGTATGGATAGGCTAGAGTCTGGTATGGAGGAGATACGGTAGATGATGGGATGTATGGAGGAGTTACGACAGATGGTGGGATCTTTAGTAGAGGCCAGTCGTGCACCGAGATCGGAGGACGTACCTACCATAACACAGACTACCATAGTACCTGCTGCCCAGACAGTTGCTCCTCCTACTACTACCGTGGCTCTTCCAGTATCACTACAGGATTTCATGAGGCTGAGACCCCCAGTCTTCACAGGCACAGATGCAGCGGAGGATCCGCAGACATTCCTTGACAGATTAGCCAGGATTTGCCGTTCACTCAGATGTTCCGACGACAGATGGGTGGAGCTTACGAGTTTCCGTTTAGAGGGCCTTGCGCATACATGGTGTGAGTCGGTCGAGAGAGGTCGAGCTGCAGGTCTACCTCCTATGACTTGGGCCGAGTTCACAGCAGTATTTCTAGCCCGTTTCCTTCCCGAAAGCATTCGTGATGCTAGAGCTCCTAGTTTTGAGGCTTTGCGCAAGACTCCAGGGATGAAAGTGTCCGAGTATGATGTCCAGTTTACGCAGGTGTCCAGATATGCTGCGTACTTGGTTGATACTGAAGAGAAAAGGGTGAAGAGGATTTGTGCAGGGACTCGACACACAGCTATTTCTTGCCATCGGCGCCCCGCACTTCGATACTTATGCAGCGGTCATGGACACGTCTTTTCGGATGGAGGCACACATTTCAGAGACTTCGGCCGTTTCTGGGCCGAAGAGGATTCGTACCGATATGCCAGCTCAGAGGGATCGTGCCAGATTCTTTCCGAGAGATGGTGGTGGCAGAGGAGTTGGACGGGGTCAGCTATTTGGTTCTTATCCGCAGGGACAGCAGGCGTCGCCAGGATGTTTTGGGTGCGGGAGTCCGCATCACCGTATCCGAGAGTGTCTGGTGAGACGACAGGGAGCGGCGACAGTTGCACACGTGACTTTACCACCTTCACCACCTCCTCAGAGAGCTTTACTTCCTACCCCCGGCGATGCTCCACGTCAGTAAGATGCACCCATAGGCCGTGGACGCAGCGGTCCTATTCAGAGAGGACGAGGAGGCAGAGGATGAGGTAGAGGACAACCAGCTATTGGAGGGGGACAGTCCCTAGTATTTTCTTTGACAACGCGGGATGCGCAGGCATCCAATGCCGTTGTGACAGGTACCTTGTGTAAGTCCATATTGCGACCCACGGTGCTTACGGGGAGGCGGAAACGGTATAAAATCAAAATTTTAACGCAAGAGGCAACATGGACTAAACTATGGTCGGGATCGTTGTCTAAACTAAAACTAGCAAACTATGCTAAAGAGATTTAGCTACTCGGATAGATGGTTATACCTAAACTTGAACTCCTTCTTCTTCAAACCTTGTAGAGGTTGATGGTTCTCTTTTCGTCGCCTTCTCCCGTCGAAGATGGATCCACGTCGAAGGCTCGACCTTTGGGCTCTTTCTCGTACTTGGAGTGAACTAGAATCGCCGGCTTGCTAGACCCTTGATCCTAGAGTGAGTAGAGAGTGTCTAAGGGTTGCTTTTGTTTTTCAAGAGAAGGATTCTCAACTCATGAGAAGGTTTCTCTTGACTAGAGGAAGAAGAAGATGAAGTGAAGAGAGAGAGTGAGAATGATAGAATGAGCTATATTTTTTCTTTCTTGCAACCATAATGCAAAAGAAAAGAATTATCTAATAATAATAATTGAAAATGAGAATAGTTGATGGCAATTTGGAATGACCACAACCATGCTTCATTTAAAAATGTAAGCATAAATCAAGGAAGACTTTTGAAGCATGATGGTGGTCAACTTTCAACCATGGTCAACAAGTCAACCATGGTCAACAAGTCAACAATATCAACCATAACAAAATTCTCATTTAATTACTATTATAAATAGATAATCCATAAATCCATTAGGGTTTGGAAAAAGATAACCGTCAACTGTGCATACGCACCCGTTCCGAAACCCTAATGAAATACCTCATCCTCCACCTCAAGCAACTGTGCATACACACCTGCATTCTCGTTCCGAGGAACAAGAATACCAAGATATAAAAGCAACCCCAAATATATATACCAGTATCTGGCTCAAACCAGAGCCTGCCAGTATAATCCGTCCGGACTCCAAACGTGCACAAGTGCGCGGATGAGAACGAACCCTGTCGCAAAACCATGCGACCTCTACTCTGTTTTGCCCAGAGGCGAATACCCTCTGTGTGGGACTCTAAAGACTCGACACTACGCTGGCAGTGGGTTTAACCACAGACCGCAAGCGGCACTAGCTGTGCGTAACGGTCCCCAGGTAGATGCCGACAAGAAGGCTGACGAGGTGAAACCCCATCTGAACTCCTACTGAGTCTGAATGTGACAGTCTCCGTACAGTCCGGTCTGTTCGTCTGATACATCGCATGGCGGGCCTAGGGGGTGGTAATCGTCAGTCCCCCAATAGCGGTACAAGTCGTGCCGGAGCGAAGCCCAAAACACCCTGAGATAACACTGGAAACCTACCAGTATATCTCGTTTGCCCTGGCCAGGGACTACTCGTGTAATGGCTCTCCTAGACACAGCGCGATGTCAACCCCCAATACCGGGAGAGACGAATCCTGTCTAACCGTCACTGCCTCCAAGTGCTTCGGGACTGCACCCAACCACCACCTGTTTGCACGACTCCTTTGAGCCGTGGTAGGGTAGTGATCAAAGTGCAGTGGGAACACACTTGAGGCGAAGTGCCAGTGTCAAGTCAGCGGACTAAGCTGTACTCATGTCACCTGGGAACTGATAACTGACGATAGGTATAATACCAACCTGTCAGTTCCCGACGAGTCCTGTCCAGTGTACTCGTAACCCAACGAGCACCCGTATACTATCTCCAGTACGACGTACTGATGGCTGTGGGACAGACCATCTCCCACACTGGGATGAGAAGCGCATACGCTAGTCTACTCCGGAGTATCGATGCCCTGTCTCGATAGTCCTGCGACTAAGGACCTGTATAAGGATGTGCTTATAGATTACCCAGCCCCCACTAGTGTGACTGCCATCACAACGCTGGTAATCAAGCAAAGATCCTAAGGGCTCCACTAATGCGTATAAGTGATATACTGAAATAAACACAAGTACACATTGAAGTAGAAACAAACCAAGTAGCATACTACTATTTTGAGCAAGATTGTATATACAAGGTGAATATCCCAAGCATCCATTAAGTAATATACAAACTAGTATGATACAGTAATGGCCTCTAGGGCATATACACTAACAATCTCCCACTTGCACTAAGGCCATGTACTGGCGTATCGAAGACCTATCATCTCGATCAGCCGCTCGAACTGAGTCTGGGGCAAGGCCTTGGTGAATGGATCTGCAGTGTTCTCTTCTGAAGCAACCCTCCGAACCTCGATCTCCTTGCGATCCACGATCTCCCTGATCAGGTGATACCGCCTCAAGATGTGCCTGGATCTCTGATGGGACCTGGGTTCCTTCGCTAAAGCTATAGCCCCGTTGTTGTCGCAATACAGAGGTATTGGGTCAACAATGGACGGAACCACCTGAAGTTCTTTCAAGAACTTCCTCATCCAGACAGCTTCTTTTGCGGCATCAGATGCAGCGATGTATTCCGCTTCCATCGTCGAGTCTGCAACGGTTTCCTGTTTGGAACTCTTCCAACACACCGCCCCTCCATTGAGGGTGAAGACAAAACCCGACATGGACTTGGAATCATCCTTGTCACTCTGGAAGCTGGAGTCAGCAAAGGCCTCGATCTGGAGGTCTTTTCCGCCATACACCAAGAACATCTCCTTAGTCCTCCTCAGGTACTTGAGAATGTTCTTTACTGCTATCCAGTGTTTCTCCCCAGGGTTAGACTGATACCGGCTTACCACACTCAGTGCATAAGCTACATCCGGTCTGGTACACAACATCGCATACATTATAGAGCCTACCGCAGAAGCGTAGGGTATAATAGACATGCGATCCCTCTCCAAATCAGTCTTGGGAGACATCTCTTTAGAGAGGGTGATCCCGTGACAAGCCGGTAGGTTACCGCGCTTGGAATCTTCCATACTGAATCTTTTCACTATGGTGTCGATGTACCTGGACTGAGAAAGTCCCAATATCCTCTTGGATCTATCACGATGGATCCGGATCCCCAGGATGTAGGAGGCATCACCCAGGTCTTTCATGGAGAACCTTTGTGACAAGAATCCCTTGACAGATTATAGCATAGGAATGTCATTTCCTATCAAGAGAATGTCATCCACGTATAAAACGAGGAATACTACAGTTCTCGCTACAAATCTACTATAGATGCATGGTTCATCTGGATTTTTGATAAAGCCAAATTCTTTGACTGTCTCATCAAAGCAGATGTTCCAACTCCGCGATGCCTGCTTTAGTCCATAGATGGACTTAAGCAACTTGCACACCTTTCCGCTGCTCCCACTCTGAATGAAACCCTCTGGCTGGTCCATATAGACACACTCCTCTAAATTTCCATTTAGAAAAGCTGTCTTTACGTCCATTTGCCAGATCTCATAATCGTGGAAGGCAGCAATGGCAAGAAGGATCCGAATGGATTTCAGCATGGCTACTGGAGAAAAGGTTTCGTCGTAGTCCAAGCCAGGTCTTTGACGAAAACCTTTTGCTACCAGCCTAGCTTTATAGGTCTCAACCTGTCCATCTACACCAATCTTCCTTTTGAAGATCCACTTGCATCCTACGGGTTTTACCCCGTCTGGAGCAATGTCCAACGTCCATACCTTGTTGGTGTACATGGACTCCATTTCGGTCCGCATTGCATCCAGCCATTTCACTGAGTCAACGCTCTGAACGGCCTGCTGGAAGCTAGTAGGCTCATCATAATCTATGATGCAATCCTCTCTATCCCCGTCTATGAGAAAACCGTAGTATCTTTCGGACGGATGAGACTGCCTACTACTCCTGCGGAGCGGCGTAGGAATGTCCTGTTCTGTTGAACACTCTGGTTCCACTAAGCTTTCAGTAACAGTCTGTGGTTCTGGAATTTCTTCCAGTTCTATTGTGTTCCCACTTATCTGGGTTTCCAAAAACTCAGTTTCCAAGAAGCGGGCATGCTGAGAAACAAAAACCTTTTGTTCCTCAGTGGAATAGAAAAGATACCCCCTGGAGTTCCTTGGGTATCCCACAAACTTACACTGTACTGAACGTGCCTCAAGCTTGTCCGCATGCTGCTTTTTTACAAAAGCTGGACATCCCCATACCTTGAGATAATTAAGACAGGGTTTCTTCCCAGTCCACATCTCATATGGGGTGGTGGGCACAGTCTTGGTAGGAGCCTTGTTCAAGAGATACGCAGCTGCTTCTAGTGCATATCCCCAGAATGATCGCGGTAACTCAGCGTTACTCATCATGGACCGCACCATATCCAATAGGGTGCGGTTCCGTCTCTCCGATACACCGTTATGTTGCGGGGTGTATGGAGGAGTAAGCTGAGAGAGAATTCCGTTCTCTTTTAAATAGTCCAGGAACTCGGCACTTAAGTATTCTCCACCTCGATCCGATCTTAGAATCTTAATACTTTTGCCGGTTTGTTTCTCTACTTCATTCTTATACTCCTGGAATTTTCCAAAAGCCTCGGACTTATGTTTCATTAAGAAGACATAACCGTACCTTGAGAAGTCATCCGTAAAAGTAATGAAGTAAGAATGTCCGCTTCGGGCATGTGTAGACATTGGACCGCACACGTCACTGTGTACGAGTCCCAAGAGCTCGCTCGCTCTTACTCCATGTCCAGTAAACGGAGTCTTTGTCATCTTTCCCTTGAGACAGGATTGACAAGTGGCATACGATTGATATTCGAACGCATTCAAATACCCTTCTGTATGTAACTTCGTCAACCTTCTCTCATTGATGTGACCCAATCTACAATGCCATAAGAAAGTCTGATTTATTTCTGGAGACTTTCTTTTGTGTGTATTCTGGACGTTGAAAATCTGTGGTTGGTTTAACACGTATATACCATTACTCAGAGTACCTGACCCAATCAATACTTGATTAAGGTGAATGTTTACAACATTACTTACAAACGCAAATTCATAACCTTCTTTAGAAACTAAAGATACAGAAATGATATTACAAGTTGCGTTGGGTACAAAAAAGCAATTACGCAAAACCAAAACATGTCCATCTGACATTCCCAGGTGATAGTCCCCCACGGCTTTAGCATCCATGCTAGCTCCGTTCGCAACTCTGAGGGTCATGTCACCTGCCTTCAAATCCCTACGGTTTCTCAACGCCTGCAAAGAATTACAGATATGAGATCCTGATCCGGTATCCAATACCCAGGAAGTAGAGTTTATTGAAAGACAGTTTTCAATAACATACACACCTGAAGCTGAAGCTGCAACCTGCTTCAATTCCTGTGTTCTGGCCTTCCAGGCCCTGCAATCATTCTTCCAGTGTCCTTTCTTATGACAAAAGAAGCATTCTTCCTTATCCACAAGCTTCCCCGCTATCTTTGTTGCTTTACCTTTTCCCTTCGTATCCACTTTACTAACACCGCCCCTTGGTTTGGCGGGGGCCTTCTTCTTCTTTCCCTTGGCTTTCGCCTTGGACCTAGAAGAAGATGATCCTCCTACAAACAAAGTGGATGTATCCCTACTTTTCTGTAGGGTGCCCTCTGCGCTCCTCAGCATGTTGAGGAGCTCTGATAGTTCAACCTCTTTTTCTTGTAGGTTGAAGTTCAGTATAAACTGGGCGTAAGTGGAAGGAAGGGACTGGAGAACTATATCCGTATATAGTTCACTCTCCAATGTGATCCCTAGGTCAGCGAGCTCCTCAATGTAGCCGATCATCTTTAGCACGTGCTCGGCTACTGATGATCCGACGGCCATCTTTGTCGAAAACAACTTTTTCGACGCTTCGTATCTTGCGATACGTGATTGCTCTCCATACAGTTCTTTTGTATAGAGCAATATGGACTCCATGTCCATATTCTCATGCCTCCTCTGATGTTCGTTGTCCATCGAGGCAAGCAGGAGGCACTTGGCCTTCGCGCTATCAATCTCCCAAGTCTTGCGGATTTCCTTATCCGCGACGCTGGAAGTTGGACCAGGGACAGGGGGAGCTTTGGTGGTAAGAAGATACCCCAGCTTGTCATAAGTGATTGCTATCTTGACATTCCTGAGCCAATCTTTGTAGTTTGGCCCTGTCCGTTTGTTTTTATCTAGGAGTAACTTAAGTCCAGTCATGTTGATTGGTCGCTGCAATTAGGAGAGAGAAGAAGAAACACTCAGCATGATGCTCTTGCAAGTTTAGAGTGGTTTTTAGTTTGTCTAAACAGGATGGCTCCCACTGTTTCTCGAATCCCTCCTCAAACCATAAAGGAAGAATTAGTCAGGATCAATCCCACCGTACAATACTTGCTTAACCGTTCAGCCAGGCCGGTGTCGGTACTTCGAGGGAGGTTTTCCAACGCTTTCGCGAAGCTCCTTAATTAAATAACCTCTTTTCCCTGGGGGCGTAACCCCGCTAACACCTTTCTAGGCACCTACTAGGTTTATAGCATTGATCGTTAAGTGAGAAATTTCCCGAGGAGTAGCATATACTCACAGTAGGATCGGGATCCAAATATCATCGCGTGACGAAACTGAAGGAATCCTACCAGAATCGCCACACTCCAAATGGTATGCAAATCTAGCAAGTTTCAGTACTTATGAAACTCCCGATGTGGATTTTTGCCCCATGCTCTTATGACCTTGACGAAGGTCAACAAATCATAAGTCACATGTCAAGTTCTGCCCGTCATTATCCAGGTTAATTTGAATCCACCCGTATATACCCTTGACGAAGGTCAACAAGGTAATGCGAGTGTCCCAAACCAACGCATCTATCTATGCTACATATGAACACCCAATAGCTACCAATCACTATGCCTTGACGAAGGTCAACAAACACAGCTTGAATACTATTGAATATTCATATGAAACGACGGAGGGCTACGAATGGTTTTGGCAAAACCGTGAACGTAGTGAACTTGATTTGGTCGATGGAACGAGATAGCTTTTAAAAGGAGTGGCTCAAGCTCCGCATTTAAAAGTTGTTTTTGAAAAGAACCGAGTGGTTTTTCGAAAGTGTTCCAACGACTTTAACTTGGTTTATTATCTTGCATTAGTTCTTTTAATGCGTGATATTCTTGCATTAGTACTTTTAATGCGTCCCATCATTTAATCCTACCATTGCAGAAAACAACCAAAATATGACGTACGCTTATGCCATTCGCATTCGCCACGGGGCCCCGTCATTACCCGTTAGGTTACTTAACTAACGACAGAGCGGGGGCTGGGCTAGCGCGTCTGTAAAACATAAGCAACGCCTAAATAGAAAGCAATGATAGACATTTCAGATCACAGATAAATACATTGGATATACTAGCAATCTGTAATTTGTACGAGCCTGTAACAAAAACAGATAACACGGTCGCGGTGAATAGCCAAATCCCCACCCAAGACCCCTACGGGTGCGGCAAACTACCCGCCAAGTCCTCGGTAGTTTGTGCACCCCTCCATGGGTCTATCCTAGGAGCAAAAACAGTAAAAAGAATTATACAATGACGGCTACAACCCCGACCCGGTTGTGCGGCCAAACAAATAATATAATTACATCAATTTACATTTACAATGAATTGCAAGAAAAGAAAACTCTCGTCTCACAACCCCCGGCTATTCACCCGCGACAATCCAACATATTTATATACACATTCCAGCACATTACAGATCATGTATAACCCCGACTAATCGTCTTATAGCGATTAGCCGACGTTCAATACATGCAAACATCACAGATATAACCAACATAGCCAAAGTGCAGTGAAGTTCGGAAAAAATACGGAATTATAGGACCCCAAAAATGAATTTCAGTTCTGGAAAATCTGGGTACATATAATATATCTTAAAATCCCAAAACCAACACAGAAGAACACTGCACGAAAAACGATGCAAAGATGACACCAACTTGCGGCGGTTCCGCGGCCTGATGAACAGGTGAGGCCGCGGAAGGGCGGCGCTTTGGAGGAATCATGCTATCGTTTTTGGTGGGTGTTCTTACAAAACCCTGAGACGATTTTTAGAGTATAAATTTTTTCATTTTGAGCCAAAAAAATTTCAACAGAAACTCAGGTTTTGTAATTTATCCGGTTTTGTGATTTTTCGTTTCCGAACTTCGTTACACTTCACTACCAAGCTAGTTTAAGTTTAGTTAGGCTCTGATACCACTGTAAGTCCATATTGCGACCCCCGGTGCTTACGGGGAGGCGGAAACGGTATAAAATCAAAATTTTAACGCAAGAGGCAACATGGACTAAACTATGGTCGGGATCGTTGTCTAAACTAAAACTAGCAAACTATGCTAAAGAGATTTAGCTACTCGGATAGATGGTTATACCTAAACTTGAACTCCTTCTTCTTCAAAACTTGTAGAGGTTGATGGTTCTCTTTTCGTCGCCTTCTCCCGTCGAAGATGGATCCACCTCGAAGGCTCGACCTTTGGGCTCTTTCTCGTACTTGGAGTGAACTAGAATCGCCGGCTTGCTAGACCCTTGATCCTAGAGTGAGTAGAGAGTGTCTAAGGGTTGCTTTTGTTTTTCAAGAGAAGGATTCTCAACTCATGAGAAGGTTTCTCTTGACTAGAGGAAGAAGAAGATGAAGTGAAGAGAGAGAGTGAGAATGATAGAATGAGCTATATTTTTTCTTTCTTGCAACCATAATGCAAAAGAAAAGAATTATCTAATAATAATAATTGAAAATGAGAATAGTTGATGGCAATTTGGAATGACCACAACCATGCTTCATTTAAAAATGTAAGCATAAATCAAGGAAGACTTTTGAAGCATGATGGTGGTCAACTTTCAACCATGGTCAACAAGTCAACCATGGTCAACAAGTCAACAATATCAACCATAACAAAATTCTCATTTAATTACTATTATAAATAGATAATCCATAAATCCATTAGGGTTTGGAAAAAGATAACTGTCAACTGTGCATACGCACCCGTTCCGAAACCCTAATGAAATACCTCATCCTCCGCCTCAAGCAACTGTGCATACACACCTGCATTCTCGTTCCGAGGAACAAGAATACCAAGATATAAAAGCAACCCCAAATATATATACCAGTATCTGGCTCAAACCAGAGCCTGCCAGTATAATCCGTCCGGACTCCAAACGTGCACAAGTGCGCGGATGAGAACGAACCCTGTCGCAAAACCATGCGACCTCTACTCTGTTTTGCCCAGAGGCGAATACCCTCTGTGTGGGACTCTAAAGACTCGACACTACGCTGGCAGTGGGTTTAACCACAGACCGCAAGCGGCACTAGCTGTGCGTAACGGTCCCCAGGTAGATGCCGACAAGAAGGCTGACGAGGTGAAACCCCATCTGAACTCCTACTGAGTCTGAATGTGACAGTCTCCGTACAGTCCGGTCTGTTCGTCTGATACATCGCATGGCGGGCCTAGGGGGTGGTAATCTTCAGTCCCCTAATAGCGGTACAAGTCGTGCCGGAGCGAAGCCTAAAACACCCTGAGATAACACTGGAAACCTACCAGTATATCTCGTTTGCCCTGGCCAGGGACTACTCGTGTAATGGCTCTCCTAGACACAGCGCGATGTCAACCCCCAATACCGGGAGAGACGAATCCTGTCTAACCGTCACTGCCTCCAAGTGCTTCGGGACTGCACCCAACCACCACCTGTTTGCACGACTCCTTTGAGCCGTGGTAGGGTAGTGATCAAAGTGCAGTGGGAACACACTTGAGGCGAAGTGCCAGTGTCAAGTCAGCGGACTAAGCTGTACTCATGTCACCTGGCAACTGATAACTGACGATAGGTATAATACCAACCTGTCAGTTCCCGACGAGTCCTGTCCAGTATACTCGTAACCCAACGAGCACCCGTATACTATCTCCAGTACGACGTACTGATGGCTGTGGGACAGACCATCTCCCACACTGGGATGAGAAGCGCATACGCTAGTCTACTCCGGAGTATCGATGCCCTGTCTCGATAGTCCTGCGACTAAGGACCTGTATAAGGATGTGCTTATAGATTACCCAGCCCCCACTAGTGTGACTGCCATCACAATGCTGGTAATCAAGCAAAGATCCTAAGGGCTCCACTAATGCGTATAAGTGATATACTGAAATAAACACAAGTACACATTGAAGTAGAAACAAACCAAGTAGCATACTACTATTTTGAGCAAGATTGTATATACAAGGTGAATATCCCAAGCATCCATTAAGTAATATACAAACTAGTATGATACAGTAATGGCCTCTAGGGCATATACACTAACACCTTGCCAGTATGTTCATTCGATGTGTGAGTATTATTCAACCCAGATCCCACACATTCGTATGTATCTACACACTTTGCACCGATATTGGGCCGTGAGTCATCGTCGTTAGATCAGCCGCTTGTTGTTATTACTCCGGTAGGCGAGTCGTTTGTCGCTCATTTTTTGTTTCGATTGTGTTCCGTTCGTATCGGGGAGAGGGATTCATCGGTTGATTTGATTCTCCTCGATATGTTGGACTTTGATGTGCTTCTAGGCATGGACTGACTAGCCACTTGTTATGCATCTGTGGACTGCCGTGAGAAGGCAGTCAGATTTAGCTTTCCGGGAGAGCCGGTCCTTGTTATTCAGGGAGACCGCAGTGTCACCCTTACCAGCTTGATTTCGTCTTTTCGCGTCGGTCAGCTCTTGCGGAAGGGATGTCAGGGGTTCTTAGCATCTGTTTGTGATACTCGAGTTGCAGAGCTTCCTTTGGACCAGGTCCCGATTGTTAGTGAGTTCCCTGATATTTTCCCTGACGAGCTGCCTGGGCTACCGCCTGAGCGCGATGTTGAGTTCTGCATTGACTTGATTCTCGGGACGGGGCCTATTTTCCTATCGCCTTATCGGATGGCCCCGGCGGAGCTTAGAGAGCTGAAGGTTAAGTTGCAGGATTTTTTAGATAAAGGGCTTATTCGACCTAGTGTTTCTTTGTGGGGTGCTCCTGTCCTGTTCGTCAAGAAGAAAGACAGCAGTTTGCGCTTGTGCATTGATTACCGCCAGCTGAACAAAGTTACCGTACGGAACTGATATCCCTTACCGCGTATTGATGATTTGTTCGACCAGCTTCAGGGTGCGGGATACTTTTCGAGGATTGACTTGCGATCGGGATACCATCAGTTGCGGGTGCGATAGGAGGTTATTCTGAGGACGGCTTTTCACACGCGTTATGGACGCTATGAGTTTTTGGTGATGTCGTTCGGACTCACCAATGCACCAGCCGCGTTTATGGATTTGATGAACCGTATTTTCAGACCATATCTATATCTGTTCATCATCGTGTTTATTGACGACATTTTAGTGTATTTCCGGAGCCGAGAGGAGCATGAGCAGCACTTGCGGATCACGTTGCAGACTTTGAGGGAGCACCAGCTGTTCGCGAAATTCTCCAAGTGCGCATTTTGGCTTGACAGCGTTGATTTCTTGGGTCACGTGATTACGAGAGATGGCATATGTGTGGACCCGAAGAAGATCGAGGTCGTTCAGCATTGACCCAGACCGGCATCAGTTACGGAGATCCGTAGTTTCCTAGGCCTGGCTGGCTACTACCGACGATTTGTTCAAGACTTCTCCCGTATTGCTGCACCGTTGACCATGTTGACCCGGAAGGGAGTTCCTTTTTATTGGACCAAGGCGTGCGAGCATAGCTTCCAGCAGTTGAAGACTCGTCTGACTACTGCACCAGTGTTGTCATTGCTTTCGGGATCAGGCGGATTCGTGGTTTTTTGCGACCCTTCGCGAGTGGGACTAGGTTGCGTGTTGATGCTGCACGACAGAGTTATCGCGTATGCTTCTCGACAGCTGAAGACACATGAACAGAACTATCCTACGCACGATTTAGAGATGGCTGCAGTGGTGTTTGCACTCAAGATCTGGAGACATTACCTATACGGAGAGTCGTGCCAGATATTTACGGACCACAAGAGCTTGAAGTACATATTTCAGCAGCGAGACCTGAATCTGAGACAACGTCGTTGAATGGAACTGGTGAAATACTAGGATTGCGAGATTCTTTACCATCCGGGCAAGGCGAACGTGGTGGCAGATGCTTTGAGTGGGAGGCCCGGAGGTAGTTTATCTTGTTTGAGCGCCGTACAGAGGCAGTCGTCAGCAGATTGGCAAATTTTATGCGACAGCCGAGTTGAGTTCGAGTTCACTCCGACAGGGGGACAGCTTGCGCATATTCATACACGTCCGCAGTTGCTTGACCGTATTCGCGACGCACAGCCCGGTGATCACCGTCTTTCAGAGATCATGGAGAAGATTAGGAAGGGTAGAGATTCCGAGTTCGTGATCGATGAGCAGGGAGTACTACGATTTGGGAATCGATTGTGAGTACCAGATTCTGAGGGACTGCGGCGTGAGATTCTTAAGGAGGCGCATAGATCGATATATAGCGTTCATCCGAGTTCCACCAAGATGTACAGTGATCTGAGAGATGTTTATTGGTGGGACGGAATGAAGAGGGGTCTCACAGACTTCGTGTCGAGATGCCTGACTTGTCAGCAAGTCAAGGCTGAGCACCAGAGGCCAACAGTAAAGGTGCAGCCTTTGCCCATTCCGGAGTGGAAATGGGAACAGATTTCTATGGACTTCATTGTGGGTCTACCCAGGACCAGTCGAGGGTACGACTCCATTTGGGTGATCATGGATAGATTTACGAAAGTGGCTCACTTCCTGCAAGTGAAGACCACTTTCAGTGTAGCTCAGTATGCCTAGATTTACATTGACGAGATCGTACGGTTGCATGGCGTCCCGACTTGTATCGTGTCAGACCGAGGCACCCAGTTTACCAGCCGACTATGGCAGAGACTTCAGGAGGCATTGGACACCCATTTGAGTTTCAGCACAGCATTTCATCCGTAGACCGACGGCCTGTCAGAGCGGAATATTCAGACTCTCGAGGACATGCTCCGAGCGTGCATTTTAGACTTCGCTGGTAGATGGGATCATCATTTACGCTTAGTGGAGTTCTCCTACAACAACAGCTTCCAGGATACTATTCAGATGGCACCTTTCGAGGCCTTATATGGGAGGAGATGTAGATCGCCCGTCTGTTGGACTGAGCTTAGCGAGAGCAGTATTTTAGGGCCGCAGATACTACAGGAGACGACCGAGAAAGTACTGTTGATTCGAGATCGGATGAGAGCGACTCAGTGCAGGCAGAAATCGTATGCAGACAGGCATCGTCGCAGACTAAAGTTCGCAGTTGGCGATCATGTTTTTCTGAGGGTCTCTCCGATGAAGGGCGTGATGCGATTTGGGTGAAAAGGAAAGCTTAGTCCTATATTTGTGGGTCCCTTCGAGATCCTCGAGCGTGTCGGCGCAGTTGCATATCGCTTGGCTCTTCCACCCAGCTTTCCGGATGTTCACCCCGTCTTCCACGTGTCGATGCTGCGCAGATATCTTCATGACCCTTCTCACACGATTGAGCATCAGACCGTTCAGCTTGAGCGCGATCTTTCGTTCACCGAGCGGCTAGTAGTGATATTGGATAGGCAGGTAAAGAAACTTCGATCAAAGGTCTTGCCATCTGTGAAGGTTCTTTGGCGCAGCCTGAATGGTGAAGAGATCACTTGGGTGGCCGAGGGCGAGATGCGAAAGAAATTCCCACATCTCTTTGAACGTATGCGTGGCTATATTTTAAATTCGGGGATGAGTTTTCTTTAAGGGGGAAGATTGTAACACCTTAGATTGTGATTAGTGGGTAATTATACTTTAATGTGGGGTTTTTAGTAAAAGTTTACCAAATCGGTTTTCAAATATTTTATCTGGATTTATGGATATTTTATTAGAATTTAATTTTGGCTTGCACACACATGTGCATGATAACTAGGGTTAAATTTAGGGTTAAACCATGTTTAACAACCATGCTGGACTAACCCATGTCATTAAGTTAATTTGAATTTCTTTAAGTGTATTATTTTTTCTCTTTAAAAAAAAAAGAAAAAGGAGAAAATGAATTATTTTGCTTTGTGGTTGACTTGGAGAGAGAGAGAGAAATGGCATGATGGGCTTGGCCATGCTTGCATTTAATGAGGTGAGAGAGTGGGGGGTTTGACTCACTCATATCTCTCATTTCTTTTCATAACACTCATTTCCTCACCTCTCTCCCTCTCACTTACACACACACCCTTACCATAGCAGCAGCAGCAGAAGAAGAAGAAGAAGAAGACACAGTAGCATCAGCATCAGCACCAACTTCAGCATCAGCAGTAACAGCTTCAGCAGCAGCAGCAACAGCAGCACAACAGCAGCAGCAGCAGCATGATTCCCCTTCTCCTTCTTCTTCTTCTTCTTGCACCTAGGATCAAGTGAGGTATAATTTTTTTAACATAACTTCTTTCTTTGCTAGAATATGGTTGTTAAGCTTTAATTAGAGTTTAATGTGATTTTAGTGCTAGAATGGTGATTTGGGTGAAGATTTGGCTAAGTAAGGATCCTTAGGGTTAGTATAGCTTAACTAAGTGTTTTTAAGGCCATGAAAACAAAGTTTTGCCCCAGATTTCACTAAAATACCATAGGGTTTCAATTTAGTGTAAATTAACGGTTTTAATGTCAATTTTAGCCATTTTGTGATCTGCTCTTGACCCGGGTACTTCAGGAAAAAGTTGCTGATACTGTAGCATAGTGACCAAGCCAGACACACACACACGAAGCACGAGGCCCCCTCTCCCCCTTTAGGCCGCAGATTTATTCTGTCTGGCCGTAAATTGCGGCCAGAAGGTAGGTGTGGGTGTTGGGTTTTGGTCTGTAGAAGTTTGTTGTATAATTAGGGTTTTTGGTATATGCAACTTCTTATATTTTCACTCGAGTCAAAATCTGGAACTTAAAACCCTTTTTCGATACTTTTTAACTCGTGCGACACGTGTGTTGGGTCTGTGGTGCACTGCGCGACACAGCGAGTCAAGGTAGTTTCTTGTGGGGTTACACACGCTTTGACGTATCGAGTGCACGCGAGTTTAGTTTCCAATGCAAGTTTTTCCTTTGATCGTGATATCGCGTTTTGTAGGGGTTTTGCCTTACGTGTGTTACTTTGTGTAAATTCTAGGTTCGCAGGCGGGGACTTCGAGCGACGTGCAAAAATGAAAGCTGGTGGTTGGATACACCTAGCGCAAGATCACGGGTGCATAGATGTAACATCTACGGGGGACAATCGTTTGGATGGCGCAAGACGCCCGATAGTTTGAGTAATTTAAAGGATTCCTCGTGGTATTAGTAATTATGAGTATAATGCTTTCCTGAACATCTTGCTACATTCATTATCTATATATTGACATAAATATGCGAACTCATTTCATAGGACACCTGCACTATTGCCAGGGGTTTTATATGCAGCACGAGCATTATTCATGCGTACACACACACCTTGGTAATTGCTATGCCACAATACTAGATAACTTGTAATCTAGAACAACTTCACCATATAAGATGCTTAAACCGTGTTAATGCATTTAAATTCCTCAGCTTAGCCATGTAGGATTGTTATTCATATGCATGTACCTCATTACATCGTTTGTTCATGCCTAGCCTATTAGTTATACATTGCAGTTCAACTTGTTGATAATATAGGCATTCATTATCATTGACCTGTGCACTTATGATGATTTTCTTGGGATTTATGAGATTTCTGGATTTTGGGGGAAAAGCACAAGAATTAATAAACTTATTACTTTTTTAAAAATATGCAAGTTGCGGTTTTCGAGTGATGTATGTGTCGTCCACCATGTGTTTTTTTGTTAGTATTCGAGACTCTTTTCGGGGCGTTGGATGAACCGTCTCGGGTACATGGTGGGCGCGGTAAGGTACCACGGGGCAAGAAGATCGAGATGTAGACGATAAGCCTGGCAGGGGACAGACTACCTACCGGTGATTGTTGGCACGGCAGATATCCAGAGGATACCAACCGTGGCCGTGAGATGTTGAGATATTGATATTTGAGATGGGTCAGCCGGACGGCTGAGGCCAGAGATACTGTGATATGGATACATGAGATTTGAGATAGTTGTTGAGGTGTCGATGCTGGACACGGGTTTCTGTTGATTCTATCGATATTATAGTGATATTTCAAAAGAGACTTCTAAGAAGAAAACAATGATTTCTTATACCTCCATATTCAAATCACGAGTTTATTCATACTGTTGGGTCCCGGCGGCGCCCCGGCCGTCGAAACGCGGCCAAAATGCGGAACAAAAATTTCTGAAACCGGCACTACCGCTACCCGTATCCCCGATCGACCTTAAACCATAAATTAGCAAACAAACTAAGAGTTAGAATCGTTATACCGAGTTGATCCGTGTCCTTCGATCTTCATTCCAAGCTCCTAGCGGCTCCTTGATGTGGTTTGTTGCCGGTCTTCCTCCATCTCCGATGATCCACCTGAGGGAAACGGCCAAGCTCCAGCCTCGACAAACGAGGCAACCTACCCTCCAAAGTCGCTAGCGATGGAGAGTCGAGGTGTATGGAAGTGTCACTACATTTTTCTCTTTACCCAAAGTGCTCATGGAGCAACCATAGAAGATCAAGAATGAGGTGATGAAGACTTGGCAAGAACAACTAAGGAAATAGGCTAAGTCTTTTGTGTGTAGCATGAGAGAGTGAGAGAGAGCTAGAATAATGTAATGTCTAATGTTTCAAATGAAAAGAACCCCACCACAATTAGTGGCCGGCCCCCCCTCTCTCTCCCATCATAATAAATAAATAAATATCATTTTCCTTTTTTCAATAAACAATGTGCAACCATACCAAAACCCATACCTTGTTCCATGTTCATGCCACATCACACCCTCCACCTTATTATGAAACAAATGAATTTTCATAAATGGAAAATCAATAATGAGGTGGCAAAACTTCTAGAAGCTATTCCGTATAAAATACGGAATACTTCCCGGTACATGTACCGAAATACAAATACGCGTATTCGTACAAAAATATGAATAGCCAAGATAGAAAATAAACAGCGAACAATAATACTAGAGTATATATATATAAATACAAATGTAAATTATTAAATCAGAACCTGATTTAATAAACCGGCTTAATCCTAAGCCGCTAGTATTATCAACCTTCTGATTAAAGTCTGCGCAGCATGTGCACATATTTAATTGGTCACCTATATGTATCAACATACGTCATGTACACCATATCGCCTGAACCGTGAAAACCCTTTGTGTGGGGCTCTAAAGACTCGTCAATACGCTCGCAGTGGGTTTAACCACAAGCACGTCAGCGGCACTAGCTGTACGTAACGGCTACCCAGGTATTGAGCGAAAAGGAGGCCGACGAGCATACTCATCCTGAATCCCTACTGAACATGACAGTGACAATATCTGTACAATCCAGTCTGTTCGTCTAAGAGTATCGCATATCGAGTCTAGGGGAGTGGATAAAGTCAGACACCTAACAATGCAATATTTAGTATCAGCATGTAACCCATCACCTCCTGAGAAACTATCAATCCTGGATCTGTAATCCTTGTCTACCATGGCCATGGATTTGTGGTGATGGCCACCCGTACACAATTCGACATCACCCCCCAATACCGGGAGAGACGAATCCCCGACGATCCGATCACTTCCTCCATGTTGCTCGGGATTGTACCCAACTAAAACCTGTTTGCACTGTAAGTCGACGTTAGACACCCTACGAGTTGCGGGGAGGCGGAATAGGTAAAACAATCATTTGGTTTAAAACAAACATCGACTAACTTACGGATCTTTGCCAAACCCTAACTAACAACATCATAGGAGGGATTAGCTACTATGAAAGAAGATTATACCTAATGAACCAAGTCCTTCTTGTTCTCGTTGACCACCCCCTCGCCGGCCTCCTCTTTGTGATAGAAGATCCACCCGAGAGCTACTACTCCAAGCTTGACCTCTAACTTGAGGTAACTAGGTTACTAAAAGTGCTAATCAAAGCAACCTAGGGGATATAGAGTGGGATTAGGGATCAATTAGTCTTACTAACCCTTGATCTCAACACATGAGAGGTTAGAGTTAGGGTTTGAAAAAAGAGAGCTTGAGGAGAGAGAATGTGATAATAATTATGAAATGGAATTAACTCATTTGTGTATATATATGAAGCATAAGATATTTTGCAAAAAAATCTCTTTGCACAAATATCTTCATGCTTCATTTAATACATAATGAATCATCAATTGAGTCATTAAAAACATTTAATGCATCATTAACTCTCTTGATGAATCATCTTCATGAGTCACAAAACTATTTAATGCATATAACACCTAAGCTCTCCTTGTCATCAACCTTCTAGAAGCTTCTCGACAATTTACGAGAACGCCCATCCTATCCGTGAAAACACGGAAATACTGAGACTGTATAAATCCAATAATCCAATACTAGAATCTGGCTTAAACCAAAGCCTGCTAGTATAAACTGTCCGAACATCGTACGTGCGTAAAAACGCGTGCGTGTCCGAACCCTGTCGTAAAACCATACGACCTCTATATCGTTTCGCACGAAGTAGGGAAACTCTCTATGTGGGACACTAAATACTCGACTACTACGTTAGCAGTGGGTTTAACCACAGACCGCAAGCGACACTAGCTGTACGTAACGGTCCCCAGGTAGATGTCGATAAGAAGGTCGATGAGGAAACCCATCCGAACTCCTTCTGAGCCTGATATGACAATCTCCGTACAGTCCGGTCTGTTCGTCTAGGACTATCGCATATCGGGCCTAGGGGAGGCAAGCGTCAGTCTCCTAAAACCGGTATAAGTCGTGTCGGAGCGAAGCCCATTACACTTTGAGAAACTACTGGAAAACCTACCAGTAAATCTCGCTTGCCCTGGCCAGGGACTTTGCGTAATGGCTCTCCAGACACAACGTGATATCAACTCCCAATACCGGGAGATACGAATCCTGTCTAACCGCCACTGCCTCCAAGTGCTTTGGGACTGCACCCAACTGCTACCTGTTTGCTTGACTCCTTTGAGCCGTGGTAGGGTAGCAATCTAAGAATAGCGGGAACACACTCGAGGCGAAGCAGCAGTGTCAAGTCAACGGACTATGCTGTACTCATGTCACCTGGGAACTGTTAACTAACGACGGGTATAATACCAACCAACAGTTCCCTGCGAGTCTTGTCCGGTGTACCCGTAACCCAACGAGCACCTGTATACTATCTCCAGTACGACGTACTGATGGCTGTGGGACAGACCATCTCCCCAACTGGGATGAGAAGCGTACACAGTAGTCTTCTCCGGAGTATCGATGCCCTGTCTCGATAATCCTACGACTAGGGACCTGAAAAAGGATGTGCTTGTAGACTACCCAGCCCCCACTAGTGTGACTGCCATCACAACGCTGGTAGTCAAGCAAGATCCTAAGGGCTCTATCAATACGTACACACATATTAAGATAGATATAAACCAAGTAGCATACTAACATGTTTAGCAAGACTGTTAATATAACTGTGAATATCCCAAGCTTCCATTAAGTAATATACAAGCTAGTATGATACAATAATGGCCCCTAGGGCATATACACTAACAATCTCCCACTTGCACTAGGGCCATGTACTGGCGTATCGAAGACCGATCATCTCGAGTAGCCTCTCGAACTGAATCTGAGGTAAGGCCTTTGTGAATGGATCAGCTGTGTTCTCCTCTGTAGCAACTCTCCGGACCTCGATCTCCTGGCGATCTATAATCTTCCTGATCGGGTGATACCGTCTTAAGATGTGTCTGGACTTCTGATGGGACCTGGGTTCCTTCGCTAAAGCTATAGCTCCGTTGTTGTCACAATACAGCGGTATTGGGTCAACAATGGTAGGAACCACCTGAAGTTCTGTTAGGAACTTCTTCATCCAGACCGCTTCTTTTATGGCATCGCAAGGAGCAATATACTCCGCTTCCATCGTCGAGTCAGCAACGGTGTCCTGCTTGGAACTCTTTCGGCACACCGCCCCTCCATTGAGGGTAAAGACATAACGTGACATGGACTTGGAGTCATCCTTGTCACTCTGGAAGCTGGAATCAGCAAAGGACTCGATCTTGAGGTCTTTTCCGCCGTAAACCAAGAACATCTCCTTAGTCCCTCTCAGGTGCTTGAGAATGTTCTTTACTGCTATCCAGTGCTTCTCCCCTGGGTCTGACTGATACCTGCTTACCACGCTCAGTGCGTAAACTACATCTGGTCTGGTGCACAACATCGCATACATTATATAGCCTACCGCAGAAGCGTAGGGTATAATAGACATGCGATCCCTTTCCAAATCAGTCTTGGGAGACTTCTCTTTCGAGAGGGTGATTCCGTGACAAGCCAGTAAACTACCGCGCTTAGAATCTTCCATACTGAATCTTTTCAGTACAGTGTTGATATACCTGGACTGCGAAAGTCCCAACATCCTCTTGGATCTATCACGATAGATCCGGATCCCCAGAATGTAAGAGGCATCACCCAGGACTTTCATGGAGAACCTGTGTGACAAGAATCCTTTAACAGATTGTAGCATAGGAATGTCATTTCCTATCAATAGAATGTCATCCACATATAAGACGAGGAATACGACAGTTCTTGCTACAATTTTACTATATATACATGGTTCATCGGGATTTTTGATAAAGTCGTATTCTTTGACCGTTTCATCAAAGCAGATGTTCCAACTCCGCGATGCCTGCTTCAGTCCAAAAATGGACTTAAGCAACTTGCACACTTTCCCGCTGCTCCCACTCTGATTGAAACCTTCTAGCTGATCCATATAGACGCACTCTTCTAAATTACAATTTAGAAAAGCCGTCTTTATTTCCATTTTCCAGATCTCATAATCATAGAAGGCAGCAATGGCAAGAAGGATCCGAATGGATTTGAGCATAGCCACTGGAGAAAAAGTTTCGTTATAGTCCAAACCAGGTCTTTGACAAAAACCCTTTGCAACAAGTCTAGCCTTATAAGTTTCAACCTGTCCATCTACACCAATCTTTTTCTTGAAGATCCATTTGCATCCTATGGGTCTTACCCCACCTGGAGCAAAGTCCAAAGTCCATACTTTGTTGGTGTACATGGACTCCATATCGGTCCGCATTACATCCAGCCATCGTACCGAGTCGCCGCTCTAGATGGCCTGCTGGAAGCTAGTAGGTTCATCATCATCAATGATGCAATCCTCTCTATCCCCATCTGTAAGAAAACCGTAGTATCTCTCAGGCGGATGAGATGGCCTACTACTCCTGCGGAGGGGTGCGGGAATGTCCTTTTCTTCTTGAACTACTGGTTCTACCAAACTTTCAGTAGTAGTTTGTGGTTCTTGAATTTCTTCCAGTTCTATTGCGCTCCCACTTGTTTCCTTTTCTAAAATCAGCTGTTCTAGAAAATGGGCATTACGATAAACAAAAACATTTTCTTCCTCTGCGTTATAGAAGAAATACCCCATGGAGTTCTTTGGATATCCCACAAACTTACACTGTACGGATCGTGCCTCGAGTTTTTCCGCATGCTGCTTTTTAACAAAAGCTGGACATCCCCATATCTTCAGATACTGAAGATAGGGTTTCTTCCCACTCCACATCTGATATGGCGTGGTAGGAATAGTCTTGGTAAGAGCCCTGTTCAAAAGATATGCTGCTGATTCTAGTGCATAACCCCAGAAAGATCGTAGTAACTCAGCATTACTCATCATGGAACGTACCATATCCAATAGAGTTCGATTCCGTCTCTCCGATACACCGTTATGATGTGGAGTGTATGGAGGCGTAATCTGAGAGAGAATTCCTTTCTCTTTTAAGTAACCTAGGAACTCGGTACTTAAGTATTCACCACCTCGATCAGATCTCAGTGTCTTGATACTTTTGCCGGTATGGTTTTCTACTTCATTCTTATATTCTTGGAATTTCTCAAAATCCTCGGATTTATGTTTCATTAATAAAACGAATCCGTACCTAGAGTAATCATCCGTAAAAGTAATGAAATAGGAAAAACCACCTCTTGCATGTGTAGACATTGGACCACATACATCACTGTGTATGAGTCCTAAGAGCTCGCTCGCTCTTACTCTATGTCCAGTGAATAGAGTCTTTGTCATCTTTCCTTTGAGACATGATTGACAAGTGGCATAAGATTGATATTCAAAAGGATCCAAATATCCTTCTCTATGTAACTTAGTTAACCTTGTCTCATTGATATGACTTAGTCTATAATGCCATAAGAAAGCCTTATTTATATCTGGAGACTTTCTTTTTAGTGTGTTCTGGACATTGAATATCTGTAATTGGTTTAAGACATATATACCGTTATCTAGTGTACCAGACCCAATCAAACCATGATTAAGGTGGAAGTTAACAACATCGCTTACAAACGTGAAATCATAACCTTCTTTTGATAACAACGAAACCGATATGATATTACACGTTAAACTGGGTACACAAAAACAGTTATGTAAAACCAAAATATGTCCACTTGTAAATCCAAGGTGATAATCCCTTACGGACACAGCACCCACGCTAGCTCCTTTAGCAACCTGGAGGGTCATATCACCAACCTTCAGCACTCTACGGTTTCTCAGTGCCTGCAATGAATTGCATATATGAGATCCTGATCCGGTATCCAATACCCAGGAAGTAGAGTTGATTGACAGACAATTTTCAATTACAAACACACCTGATGTCGAAGCCACAACTTGCTTCGGTTCCTGGTTCTTGGTATTCCAAGCTTTGCAATCTTTCTTCCAGTGCCCTTTCCTACGACAATGGAAGCACTCGTCCTTTGCCACTACTGGCACTGCAACCTTTGCCTTTCCCTTAGCACCCACCTTACTAACACCATCTCTTGGTTTGGTAGCGGCCTTCATCTTCCTTCCTTTGGCCCTAGCCTTGGACCTGGAAGAAGAAGCACCGCGAACAAACATAGAGGGTGATTCCCTTGCCTTCTGCAAGGTGCCCTCTGCACTCCTCAACATGTTAAGGAGTTCTGGAAGTTCAACTTCTTTTCTTTGAATGTTGAAATTCAGAATAAACTGGGCGTAGGTGGAAGGAAGGGACTGAAGAATCAATTCTGTATAGAGCTCGTTCTCCAAAGTCGTCCCGAGGTCCACGAGCTCTTCTATATAGCCAATCATCTTTAGGACAAGTTCTCCTACAGATGATCCGACGGCCAGCCTCGACTGAAACAAGTTCTTCGAGGTCTCGTATCTTGCTATACGAGAATGCTCTTCATACAGATCTTTTGTATGGAGAAATATGGATTCAAGATCCATATCCTCGTGCCTCCTCTGATGTTCATTATTCATAGAGGCAAGCACGTTGCATTTGGCCTTCGCGCAATCTAACTCCCAGGTATTGTGGATTTCCTTATCCGCAAGACTGGATTTTGGACCAAGGACAGCAGGTGCCTTAGTAGTAAGGACATACCCCAATTTGTCATAAGTCAAAGCCATCTTGACATTCTGCAGCCAATCTTTATAGTTTGGCCCTGTCAACCTATTTTTTTCTAATAGTAACTTAAGGCCTGTCATGTTCTAGGTCGCTGTAATTAGGGGAGAGAGAACACTTTAGCATGATTCTCTTGCAAGTTTAGAGTGGTTTTTAGTTTATCTAAACAGGATGGCTCTGTTCAGACCATAATATTGCATTTTTCATTCCCCTATTCTTATCCGTTTTATAAATAAACAGGTACTCTTGACGCACGTTTGTTGCATATTACAGGATACAGGCTCTTGGAGCGAATACAGTGAAAAAGACGGAAGTTGATACAAAAAAGGGACTTTTGAGCAACAAGTAGACGGATCCTAGCCAAGCCTAGATGAAGAACAGTGCAAGGTCCAAAATGTCGAGGCAAACGGTTAAAAGATCGCTACAAGCTTTCACTGAAGATCTGGAAATAACCAAGAACCCAAATAGAGAAAAGTACTGAAGAAACAGAGAGGAAAAGACACCCTAAAGCATACCCTGAAGTTTGGTGAGCTGAGCTCACCAAAGGGCCGCGGAACCGCGGCCCAAGGCCTACATTTGCCGCGGTTCCGCGGCCGTATAGTGCCCGTGTCGGTGTATTTTTCTCGTGTCGGTGCGTCAGTGCGGGGGTTTGGATTTTACGTGGGCAAATCTGTAATTGTACATGTGCGAATCCCGTAACCCTAAATTCTCCTATTTACTTGTAAACTGTAATCGAAAATTGTAAAACCCTATGCCTCTTTTCAATCAATAAAATTCAGAATTGCTGGGAGTTTATTCAGATCTGTTCTATATTGCTTGGAAGGAGCCGTCAACCTAGTAAGTTAATTTCTGTGTTTTTATTCTCTTTTAATTAGTATGTTCTATCATACCCTAATGAGCGAGTAATCTCCTCGCTTGTTAGGGTTAGCCTTAGGGAAAGGTTTGAGAGATGAGATCTCTCACCCCTTTCATGCCATCCACACCTAAGAGTTAGAACTCTATGCATGCACGCACAACCGCTCCCTACGGCATCCTACCCCTCGAGGTAACGATGAACCGTAGTATAAAGGGCCGGTTGCGCGTGTTTTCCATGGGGGTTAGGGTAATTATCGATAAAGGAAGGATACGAATCTAGAGGAAGAAACATCTTCCCAAAAGATTTGGATCCACTTTATTGATAATTACCGTAACATCTAATAGATCTAAAATAGGGCAATGAAAGCGGTGAGGGAACCTTTAATCTCCAAACTTCCCCTAAACCTAACCCTAGCAAGACTTTAATTTAGATTAATCTAGTTTAGTGATAGATCTAGATTTTAGATTAAACCAACCAAAACAACATTTGGAATCAACTCGTAAAAACACATTAAGGAAATTACCCATCTCTGTGGATCGACCCGTACTCACCGGCTAGGTGCAAAGCGACGCCGTTTCTGATTGCGGTTAACACAAATTTTTGGACAATTCAAATGGCGCCGTTGCCGGGGATGGCGTAAAGTTTCTTTCTGTGTAATTTCGGGTTGATATAAATTTTAAAAATTATAAAAATCTGAAAATAAAAAAAAGAAATAAAAAATTATCAATTTTGATCTGTTTGAAGGGTGTATCTTTTGAATCTTGCAGGAACAGCGAAGAATCGCGGATTTAAAGATTTACAGAAGGCAAATCAGGAAAAATCACATCAGAACAGAGAAGGAGTGGTACAAGGGTGCAGCACAAATTTTTTCATAGCCTGATCACCCTATACGACCGCGCTTCCACGGCCTTATCCCTACTTCTGCAGCTTTTCCGCGTTCTTACCGCTACGTCAGCGCACCAAATTTTCTGGTCTGTTTCCTCCTTCTCCCCTCTGCAACCTACAATATATCCACTGTGAAAATTTTCTGCAGGAATTCTTTGCGCTAAAAATCTTCTCTACCCTTCTAAATAACAGATTTTCTGCAGGTTTCTTTGCGCCGCGCTAAAAATTGATTGCAGGTGAATTTTATTGTTTTGCATAATTTAATCGGACTTTAAGGGGCTAATTGACCAAACTCAGATTGGGTGGGGATTTCATCACCCTTCTCAGGGCCCCAGAAAACACCTAAAGCATGTGCATTGACCACAATTAATTAAGAAAAAAAATATTAGACTCAGACCTAAGGACATCGAGCTCAATAGGAAAAGGACTAGTATAGGCATCGACTGTTTATCCTAACTGATATTGCGGTGTCTAGGCTAGTGGTTATTAATTAGGCCCACTGTTGTGGTGGTTCCTTCCCACTTACCTGGCCGCAGTGTCGGTGAAGAGGCGGTTTGAGGACCTATTTCTAGCCCTAGTTAGGAGCTGTCTAGCAGACCTAGGTGACCCTAGATCTAGGCCTGATTGTGCATGTGTGGTTGATACATTTGTGTCACGAGTCTCTTTTCAAAACTTCTTTGCAAAACTCTCACATAAAAAAAAAAAAACTTTTCAAAACATGCAACTTGTCGCTAAGAAAACTTGCAACTCACTTCCACAACTTCCCTTCACTGACGTTATCTTACCCCCACATTCTGTTTTTCTATTTTTTTTGTGACTACACTACTCCTTTAGTGTATGTCACTTTGGACTAGGGATACTAACGCCCGATTAGTCCGTGTTTCGTTGGTACCGACCAACGAACCCTTCGACGAACCCTTCGTCGACATTCCGCCCATTTCCTTACCTCCACCTTCAAATTCTTCTTTCGAAGGTATGTCGGGACACGACCCCAACGATACCTTACCGACGGGAATGATTCCACCTCCGTTAGGTGCGAATAACCCGAATCTTCTGCCTGTTGTAGCGCCCGCACGAGTCGCGCTCCTGGATCTCTTCTACCCCGTCCGCACTTCTTTACCTATATGTCTTTCACCCCCACCGGCAAATGGGGACAATTTTGAAATAAAACAACATTTCATCAATATGCTGCCAAAATTTCATGGTTTGGAATCCAAAGATGCATATATCTTTATCAATAAATTCCAAAACGTTTGCGCTATGATAAAAACGACCCAATTAAGTGATGACGCTATAAGGCTTGTAGGGTTCCTAGACACGCTAAGGAGGTCTCACAATGCATCAATCATGCCATTTTCTAATTTTACAAGTGCCGAGAAACCCTAATACGGATCGTTAACTAGATGTCTAGGCGAAAAGAGAAACAAGTTAACAACTTAACTACTTAGAACGGAAATACAACCTTTGTAGATCCGGTGCTCCACCTCCATAGCTCCGCGATGAAGTCTCCTCGCTGTCCAAATCAAATCCCGGGCTCTAGCGTCGGCTTCATCGGAGAAACGGGCGGGCTAGGTCATCGAATACGATGCCGAAGATGATCTACGTCGAGGCATCGTAAGATCAAGCTCCCACTTCACCAAGTCATGAAACTTGTGAAAAAAACACTCTATACTACATGGCAAGAGGTAGAGGATGAAGAAATAGGAAGTGGGTTCACTTTAGAAATGGATTTCTCACTCATTTGCTCAAGTTGCCATTGAAGTAGAAAGCTTTTCTTTCTTGCTCATGAAGAAGAAAAAGAAAGAAAATGAATATGATAAGTTAATTAAATCCAAAAGAAAAATGAATACTTATCATATTCAAACCATGGTTAAGTGTAGAGAATGAATCATGGTTAAGTGGAATGGTTAGGGTTAAGCATGAGACAAAATTGTGACTTAGTCAAAGCTTCATGAAGCTTCAAAATCAAACAAAGTTAGCCACCATTTTCTCTTTATGCTTTTCATTTTCCAAAAAGAATAAATAAATAAATAAATGAATAAGAAAATGAAAACCCTAACCAATATACAACCATGGTTTAATCTATACACAAACCCTAGTGAGCATGTATTATCAAACATGATACAAACTTGTGTACAAAAGTATATCACATATACAATGTGCACAATCCAAGTGAGAAAATCCATTTAAAATGAACCAATACTAGTTAATGCAAAGTAATATATCAAATATATAATTATACATTAAATCATTAAATCAACACTTGATTTAACGATCCGGTCATATCGCATATAACCGACTAGTATCCTATGTATCGGCTTATCGAATCAATACTTGATTCGATAACTAGGTTATATCACATACAACCAATCGATACATTCATCGCGAGAATGAAATACGGTATCACATACACGCATTATTCTCGGTCCCGCACATATCTCATATGCGCTCCTATTTCGTTTCGCTTGAGCCAGGAAACCTCTGTGTAGGACTCTAAAGACTCGTCAATACGCCGGTAGCAGATGATGATCATATCAAGCACCTACAAGCCGCAAGCTGTCTGCTAAACGTAACGGCCACCCGGGTATTGAGCGATCAGAAGATCGACGAGCAAGCCCGCTCACACTCCTGTGAATCCAACCAGTAACACTTACCGTACAGTCCGGTCTCGTTGTCTGATATGTCGCATATCTCGCCTAGGGGTGGTAAACGTCAGACCCCAATAGCTCGATAAGTCGTGTCGATATGAGGTCTATAACAATTCGAGAAACTACTGGTAACACTTACCAGTAAATCTCAGCAACCCTGGCCAGGGATTTCCGGTTATAGCCCATCGAACACAGCGCAACATCAACCCCCTATACCGGGAGAGACGAATCCCCTCCTATCGCTCATTGCCTCCATGTGATTCGGGACTGTACCCAAAAGCCACCGTTTTGCACGCCCTCTTGGACGTGGTAAGATAGAAATCAAAGCACAGTGGGAACCGCACAAGACTCTATGACGATCTCGGGTCAACAGACTACTCTGTACCAGTGTCACCAGAGAACTGCCATCTGACGTAAGGTATAATACCATCTGGGAGTTCTCGCCGAGTCCGTCCAGTGTACCCAGTCTCCACTGAGCACCCGTATATCATCTCTGATGTCAAACACCAATGGATATGGGATCATCCATCGCCCATCTGTATGGGTCGAGAAGGTATACGCTAGTCTACTCTGGTATATCGATGCCCAGTCTCGATACACCCACGACTAGGGACCTTGAAGGATGTACTTATGGACTACCATGTCCCCACTAGTATGATCCGCATCATAGTCCAGGAAGTCAAGTACACATCCTAAGGGCTTTACCAACATGTAACTGTAAGTCTACGTTAGCGCCCCGGCCGTCTACAGACGCCAAATGCGGAATAAAACTTTTTAACTGGCGCTATCGTATACTTTAACCCGGATCTGCCATTATTGCTAAACTAACAAACTGTAAAGAGTGTAGAAAGGTTATACCGAACGATCCGAGTCCTTTGTTCTTTAACTATCATCCCACGCTCCGTTGCGGCTGCTTCGATCTCGTCGATCTCCGATATCCTCGTCGAGGTGGCACCACATCACCGATTCTTTAAACGGGCTCCCGCCTCTTGCTCGAGGCAACTCGATCGTCAAGTTTGCTAGAAGAGACGACCAAGATTGATGTAGAGAATGAGTAAATGACTTTGTCTCACTTCGTCCAAAACCGTGGATGATCGGTTAATGAAGTAGCCGTGGAAATCGGGTGATGGAATGAAATGAACTGTAAAATTCCATACACCCTGAATACTATCATATCATTTTACAACCATGAAAAACTATCAAGTGAGAGAGAGTGAGGAGGAAAGAGAGGGCCGGCCTTCTTATAGAAGAGGAGGAGGTGACCGTAGGAGAAAGAGAGTAACCATAGGATAAATATCATGTGTGAACACAAAATAAATATCCTTAGCTAAACAAGAAAGTAATGAAATCAAAGCATGAGTCACTTTGCCTTGTCACAAATTCTAGAACCTTCTAGAACCTTCTAGAAGCACGACTCACTCTCATCCAAGAAAAGATAAATCCGCCTTTAACCAAATGTTAAAAGACGGCTGATAGAAAACTGGAAACTGGCAACTTCCAAAAGTGATCCTGAAACAACTTTCAGGATAACCCCGAAACTGTATAAATATACCCGCATTTGTATTACGACCGAATACAAATGCAACTGAGACAAAGATATTATACCTACTCAATATAATACTCGGATCCGGCTTAAACCAAAGCCGACCAGTATTATCTGCCCGAAAAATAACACGTGCGTAAACGCACGTGTATTTTCCGAACCCTGCATAAAACCATACGGCCTCTACAACGTTTCGCCCGAACTTGGGAAACTGTCTGTGGGGGACTCTAATGACTCGTCAGTACCCTGGCAGTGGGTTTAACCACAAACCGTCAGCTGCACTAGCTATGCGTAACGGCTGCCCACGGACTGACCTCAAGGGAGACTGATGAGTGAACTCAAGGGTGGCCGATGAGCTGACACATCCAGAAACCCTACTGAGCCTAACAGTGACAATGTATATACAGTCCGGTCCGTTCGTCAATGAGTATCGCATATCCGCCTAGGGGGCTAGTAACGTCAGACCCCCAGAAGCAGTATAAGTCATGTCGGAGTGAAGCCCAATAACACCCTGAGATACTACTGGAGTACCTACCAGTAAATCTCCTGCCACGGCCGTGGGCTATGTGTAATGGCTCTCCTAGACACAGCACGATCTCGCCCCCAATACCGGGAGAGACGAATCCCCTGCCGATCCGCTCACGTGCCTCCATATGGCTCGGGACTGTACCCAAAAGCTACCTGTTTGCACGACTCCTTTGAGCCGTGGTAGGGTAGTAATCAAAGCACAGTGGGAACTCACACGAGACAAATGACGACCTCAGGTCGATGAACTAACCTGTACACATGTCACCAGGGAACTGCTATCTGACGATAGGTATAGTACTAACTAGCAGATTCCCGGCGAGTCCTGTCCGGTGTACTCATAACCCAATGAGCACCTGTATACATCTTAGGTGATCCAACTGACACCAGTGGCTTGTGAGACCGGCCACCGCCCCTCGTCGGGGTCTCGACTGTATACACTAGTCTACTCAGGAGTATCGATGCCCTGTCTCGAAACTCCCACGACTAGGGACCACAATTAAGGATATGCATATAAACTACCCAACTCTCACGTATATGATCGCCATCATACTGTTGGTAGTAAAGCAAGATCCTAAGGGCTCTATCAAAGTGTAACATGCAATCAGTCACCTGAACATGTACACGACTGATAAAGGCAAACCAGATAGTATACTATCATCTCGAGTAAGACTGTTCTATCGGTATAGGTTCTCCGCAATCATTGCAATCACGTACCTGCGATCCAATAATTGACTATGAGGGCACTATCTCCAACAATCTCCCACTTGCACTCAAGGCTAATATTGCGATGTCGACTACTCACAGCCCGTGTGAAACCGAACATCCAACTCCTCTACTAATCAGTTTCACAAAGCCCGTTTGTAAAACTATTGTGTTCGAGAAATAGCCTCAGTGAGTGGATCCGCCTAGAAGTATCTTTCAATATCTCTCTAAATCTCAAGTTCGCGGAGAAAGTCATCTCCCGAGTTGAGTAGTACCTGTCTTAGAATATGTCTGGATATCTGATGGGACCTTAGTTCATAAATGAACTCCATATCCAAACTTCTTAGACTGTATGGATCACTGAACCTAATCAGTATCCGGCACCATGCCACCCACAGTATCCTCTGGAACCACCTGTCCATAATACTGTCCCTCGTTAGAGGGAAAACTAAAATTCTGACAATCACTCTGTCATCCATGTCACCTTTGAAGCCTGGAATGATAACCGTCTCCCGAAAGAGGCTGCCGTTATCAAATCCGTAGAACATGTACTAATGTTCTAAAACTGCTTCCTTATGTTTCTCCAGGATTGGATTAATACAAACTTATTGCATCTAGTGCAAAAACAATATTTGGTGCGGTACTTGACATCTCATGATTGACTCAATTGCCTAAGCAAGTGATCTGCCAATCATGCACATCCCTCTCCCCTTTAGTCTATACGACACCTTTAAAGAGGGTGACTCCATCACCTGCAGGTACACCACCATGCTAGGAGTCAACTATTCCAAAAACCATTAGAATATCTGTCAAAGTACCCACATTGGGAAACTACCCAAATCCAGATCTAAAACCATAGATCTAGAAACCAGAATGTCAAATATTATATTCATATCCTGTCTGGAGAAACAACTGTGTGACGACCACAATACAACCGATCGTAGTATAGGAATTTTACTTCCTACTCTGTGTATGTCATCCTGATACCATGACATCACACCCTACTACCTTCTTAACTGATCCATCCCTATTCTGATTGAAGTCAAAACCATGACTGTCACATCAAAATTAGATGATCTATCTCCGCTAAAACTGCTCAAGTCTATAAATAGATATAAGCATCTTGCCCACTATGCTTCCGCTGCTCCCACTGACTACGACAACCCTCCTACCGGGTCTCATAGCCTGGAACAACAGTAGTGTCAAGTCTTGGTAGATAAGAACCTCCCTGTCACCGTTCTTGAGGCTACCGAAGTACCTCTCGGGTGTCTGAGGTTACCTACCATATCTGCGGAGTGGCTATTGGAATGTCAAATCTGATTGAATATATAGGTCCTATTAAATTTTCCGTAATCGTTTACGGTTCTGGAATCACTTCCAGTTCTACCATACTCCCACTACTGTTTTCTGAAAAAGATCCATTTTACTAAAACTGTGGCGAGTCAAGAACAATATCACTATTGATCTTCCAAATGGTAGAATATCAACCCTCGTCATAGCCAGGGTCAACCCACAAACAGCCATTACAGAAACGTGCCCTGAGTTATCCAGTGTCTGGTTTTAAGCATAAGCTGGACAACTCCCCGTACCTTAATTTCTTTTAAGGTACGATCCATTCTATATCCAATACAGAAACTTTGGCACTTATTTAATTGGAACTATATTCAAATCATGCAGCTGTCTCCAGTGCATATCAACTTAATGGAAAGAGGCTAATCAGCATTACTCAACTTAGGAATCCATCCAATTATGAGTAACCTGAAAGAGAAACACGTTTCTCAAAACCATCACTATCATCTGAATACCAATCACAAGAATCTACATCTTCGATCTCTTTGAAGAATCCCGATACTTGTGATACCTGGTTCTCTAGTTTATTCTTATACCCACAACTTCTCAAAACTTAGACCTTGTATTTCTACGAAACACTCGTCTAAATACTAGAGAAGTTATAAGTAAACAGAACATAGTATGAGGACCTACCCCTTTATCCTGATGGACACTGGACAACATACAATACTCTGTATAAGTCCGCTGAGTTGAACAACTCATAACCTGTGCGTTGTAGGTGGAAAACTGTACCGTGGCGATTTCCTCAAATATCACCAATTACAACGAATTCCGATATAATGAGGATGATCACCTAATTCCCAATATCTTACTCCCACTCATCATCTGTAAAACCATACAGATATGAGAATGAAACCTGGTAAATACATACCCTTGGAGTAAGTGTCTAATCGGGAAAACAGTTTTTCCTTTAACAATGCACTGAAACATGAAAATGTTTCGTAGGGGTATCCTGGTATTCATAGTAATGCCTCTTCCATAATCCAATTCATGACTTCAACCGTATATTTTATTGCCATCTCTCCAAATCACTTTATTTGTCTTTAGTCGTTACCTTCTGTACACCATCGTTAGGCTAAATGGTTTTCTTCCTTCCCTACCGTTCGGCACCAGCCTATGGTTTGGAAGAAGACTATCCAGTAAGCATAATAGGTGTACCCTCCTAAACTAAGGAGTACTCGCATCTCGAGAGAAGGTGATGATAAAAGACAACTGAATAATACCTTATTCTTTTAAAGGTGAAATAGGAGCGGCGATGAAGTACGCGGTTTTGGTCGTGAATGATATCAGTCGCAATTTACTTTGCCCTCTTTCTAATCCCTTTATTTTGTCTTTACATATTACCTTCTGCACACCCTACTTAGGCTAATTGGTTTTCTTCATTCCCTACCTTTCGGCACCAGCCTATGGTTTGGAATAAGACTATCCAATAAGCGTAATAGGTGTACTCTCCTAAAAAAAGGAGCTCTCGCAACCTGAGAGAAGGTTATAATAAAAGACAACTGAATAAACCAATTCTATTTCTCCTGAACCTGGATCCATCCTCGAAGAAGTCCCTTCGAGTTCGTATATAACCATACGATGGATCTATCCAATGGAAGTGGATATCCGTAGTAAAACGGGTGTTCTGAGAAATTCAAAGGGTAAAAGAAGGAGTGACAATGACTTATGCAACATAGACAATCCAAAAGCCAGTATTTTAAGAAGGTTCGGTCAATCTGGTCACTGAGTCATAGTCTAGGGTCGGTCAAAGGTCGCTGCCAAAGAGAGAGAGAGAAAAGAAACACTCTGCGTGCACTCTAACCTAGATCAGAATGGTCATAACTTTATCTAATCCGGAAACCTCCCACTGTCTTGTCAAATTCTCCTCCAAACCTAAAGAAGAATCAATCGGGATCACCCGAAGAGTAAACCAACTCATCAGTGGGAATCAGGATCCAACTCTCATCGCATGATAACGTGATGGAATGCATCCACGTTACTCATACTCCAGAAGGTATGCGCATACTTGGCAAGTTTCAGTTTCTTTAGAAACTCCCGATCTGATTTTTGCCCCATGCTCTTATAACCTTGGCGTTAGGTCAAAATGTCATAAGTCACATGCCAAGTTCTACCCATCACTATCTTGTTAATTTGAACCCACCCGCACATGCCCTTGGCGTTAGGTCAAAATGGCAGAACGGCTGTCCCAAACCAACTCATCTATCTATGCAACAATTGAATACCCAGCAGCTACCAAACACTATGCCTTGGCGTTAGGTCAAAATACATAGCTTGAATACTACTGAATACCCAAAAGAAGTGACGGAGGGCTACGGCTGGTTTTTGGCGAAAAACCTTTAGCGTAGTGAACTTGATATCGCTGAAGGAACCTGATAGCTTTTTTAAAATATAGTGGCGAAAACCTTTTGCCAAAGAGGTCACTCCCGGTGAAGGGATCTCGGCTCTTTCCTCGTGGAATGAGGTGCAGGATATTCCACTGAATACCGCTATGCAAAGCAACATGTAATCGGCTAAAGTGAAGTTATTACCCTAACGCAAACTTCTGCCCAAAGGGTCAGTCCCGGTGAAGGGATATCGGCCCTTGCCCCGTCGAATGAGGTGCAGGATATTCCACTGAATACCGCTATGCATAACAAAAGGAAACGTCTTTGCAATAACACTTTTTAAAATTGTTCCAACAACTCAAACAGGTTTGTTTTACTTTGCATTGATCAGAATCAACGCAGTCCCATCAATCAATCACACCAGAAAAGAACGAAAATAAAATGTACGTATATGCCATCCGCATTCGTCACTGGGTCCCGTCATCACCCGTTAGGTTACTTAACTAACGACAGTGCGGGGACTGGACTAGCGCGGGTGTAAAACATATACAACATCTAATAGTATATAAACCAATATACATAATCGCTCCAGGCGTGATAATATGCAACATTACAGAAAAGTAATAAGCATCACAGAACAATACAGATAATCTGGGATCCCCGGGTTTCACAGAGCCGCTGCTGAAACCCGACGTTCCCCTGTCATGTGGATAGCCTGTGCAATGAAACCTAGACCCCTACGGGTGCGGCAAGTTACCCGCCAAAACCTGAAGCGAGGTAGTCCCCACAGCATAGTGAATGGAACACCCGGCACTTCACGGAATCCGGTAAATTGAGCACCCCTCCTTGGGTCAATCTGTACCCCCTACGAGTGCGGCGAATAGTCTGCCAATTTTAGAGTGGGGCCCCTCTGCCTCTCAAAGCCATGAGATGCGGACCCGTTGCCCTCCAGAACCCGGCTATCCGTGCACTCCGTCGCGGGGCAAAACCTAGTACAGTAATGAAAAATAGTACAATAGGTACATCGACCGCAACCTGGTCGTGCCCCAAAAGAATATTATACAACAGGCAGTGACGGCAGTCCACATGTTGGACGCTCGCCCCGCAATAACAAATGTACAAATAAACTCAAACTGTACTATCATTGCACACTGCTATCCACCACGACAAATCCGCAACATCACAGCACAACACAGAACATCAACGCGAATGTCACGTTCGCAAACCCGTCGAAAAGAACTATAGCAATCAGACGCGGTTTACCGATCAAATGACATTCCCGGTCGGAGATATAATGTAAGCACTGTAAACTAACGTGTTTAAATTTCGATCGACAAAATATCAAGAAGTGGGCCCCACGACTTACTGGTGAACAGTAACAAAATCTGGGCCAAAACGATATATATCAAAAACCCCAAAATCCCACAGAGAACCAACTGACAAAATTTGGGAGCACGTGCTCCCCACGTGGCCGCGGTTGCGCGGCCAAACCATGGGTTTGGCCGCGTTTCCGCGGCAGCTTGGAGGGATCACGACCCCAAATTTTGTCGTGACTCTTAAAAGTTCCTGCTCTGATTTTTAAGACATCCAGAAATAATTTTTGAGACCGTTTAAAAACAACAGAAACTGTCGGCTTGGATTTTTGCAGTTTTCGATTTCCGGTCGGATCGAAGTTTTAAACGCGTTAGCACAAGTTAGTATAGCAAAATGGTGAGGCTCTGATACCACTGTAAGTCTACGTTAGCGCCCCGGCCGTCTACAGACGCCAAATGCGGAATAAAACTTTTTAACTGGCGCTATC
Source organism: Agapanthus africanus (assembly GCA_030015575.1). Taxonomy (NCBI): domain Eukaryota; kingdom Viridiplantae; phylum Streptophyta; class Magnoliopsida; order Asparagales; family Amaryllidaceae; genus Agapanthus; species Agapanthus africanus. The sequence goes on from CM057340.1 coordinate 407,937,859, forward strand.
GTATACTTTAACCCGGATCTGCCATTATTGCTAAACTAACAAACTGTAAAGAGTGTAGAAAGGTTATACCGAACGATCCGAGTCCTTCGTTCTTTAACCATCATCCCACGCTCCGTTGCGGCTGCTTCGATCTCGTCGATCTCCGATATCCTCGTCGAGGTGGCACCACATCACCGATTCTTTAAACGGGCTCCCGCCTCTGGCTCGAGGCAACTCGATCGTCAAGTTTGCTAGAAGAGACGACCAAGATTGATGTAGAGAATGAGTAGATGACTTTGTCTCACTTCGTCCAAAACCGTGGATGATCGGTTAATGAAGTAGCCGTGGAAATCGGGTGATGGAATGAAATGAACTGTAAAATTCCATACACCCTGAATACTATCATATCTTTTTACAACCATGAAAAACTATCAAGTGAGAGAGAGTGAGGAGGAGAGAGAGGGCCGGCCTTCTTATAGAAGAGGAGGAGGTGACCGTAGGAGAAAGAGAGTAACCATAGGATAAATATCATGTGTGAACACAAAATAAATATCCTTAGCTAAACAAGAAAGTAATGAAATCAAAGCATGAGTCACTTTGCCTTGTCACAAATTCTAGAACCTTCTAGAACCTTCTAGAAGCACGACTCACTCTCATCCAAGAAAAGATAAATCCGCCTTTAACCAAATGTTAAAAGACGGCTGATAGAAAACTGGAAACTGGCAACTTCCAAAAGTGATCCTGAAACAACTTTCAGGATAACCCCGAAACTGTATAAATATACCCGCATTTGTATTACGACCGAATACAAATGCAACTGAGACAAAGATATTATACCTACTCAATATAATACTCGGATCCGGCTTAAACCAAAGCCGACCAGTATTATCTGTCCGAAAAATAACACGTGCGTAAACGCACGTGTATTTTCCGAACCCTGCCATAAAACCATACGGCCTCTACAACGTTTCGCCCGAACTTGGGAAACTGTCTGTGGGGGACTCTAATGACTCGTCAGTACCCTGGCAGTGGGTTTAACCACAAACTGTCAGCTGCACTAGCTATGCGTAACGGCTGCCCACGGACTGACCTCAAGGGAGACTGATGAGTGAATTCAAGGGTGGCCGATGAGCTGACACATCCAGAAACCCTACTGAGCCTAACAGTGACAATGTATATACAGTCCGGTCCGTTCGTCAATGAGTATCGCATATCCGCCTAGGGGGCTAGTAACGTCAGACCCCCAGAAGCAGTATAAGTCATGTCGGAGTGAAGCCCAATAACACCCTGAGATACTACTGGAGTACCTACCAGTAAATCTCCTGCCACGGCCGTGGGCTATGTGTAATGGCTCTCCTAGACACAGCACGATCTCGCCCCCAATACCGGGAGAGACGAATCCCCTGCCGATCCGCTCACGTGCCTCCATATGGCTCGGGACTGTACCCAAAAGCTACCTGTTTGCACGACTCCTTTGAGCCGTGGTAGGGTAGTAATCAAAGCACAGTGGGAACTCACACGAGACAAATGACGACCTCAGGTCGATGAACTAACCTGTACACATGTCACCAGGGAACTGCTATCTGACGATAGGTATAGTACTAACTAGCAGATTCCCGGCGAGTCCTGTCCGGTGTACTCATAACCCAATGAGCACCTGTATACATCTTAGGTGATCCAACTGACACCAGTGGCTTGTGAGACCGGCCACCGCCCCTCGTCGGGGTCTCGACTGTATACACTAGTCTACTCCGGAGTATCGATGCCCTGTCTCGAAACTCCCACGACTAGGGACCACAATTAAGGATATGCATATAAACTACCCAACTCTCACGTATATGATCGCCATCATACTGTTGGTAGTAAAGCAAGATCCTAAGGGCTCTATCAAAGTGTAACATGCAATCAGTCACCTGAACATGTACACGACTGATAAAGGCAAACCAGATAGTATACTATCATCTCGAGTAAGACTGTTCTACCGGTATAGGTCCTCCGCAATCATTGCAATCATGTACCTGCGATCCAATAATTGACTATGAGGGCACTATCTCCAACAGTAACAGAGAGACAATCAGTGTACACGTTAAGGTAAAGAGCAACCAGATAGCATACTATCATGTCGAGCAAGAAAGTCCTCCCTATATATGTCCCAGCATCCACTACAATATACATCCTATGTACAGTAATGGCCTCTAGGGCATACATATAACTAACAATCTCCCACTTGCACTAGGGCCATCTGATAGCAGTGGTTGCAGTATCTCATACACAACCATCCCATAATAGTCTCTCTCTGGGAAAAGGCCTTTGTGAGTGGATCCGCCGTGTTGTCCTCATAGTCTACTCTCCTAACCTCGATCACCCTGGAGATCAACTATCTCCATGATCAGGTGATACTGCTTTAGAATTTGTCTGGATCATTGATGGGAAGGACGTTCCTTGGCATAAGCCACAACTCCATTGTCACCCAATGGAAGGAACTAAGTTCATCTGATGAACTAATATACACCCAGATAACCTCTTTGGTAGCATCTTAAGTAGCGATGTATTCAGCCTTTATCATCTAGTATGCCACGGTATCTAGCTTGGAACTCTTCCAACATACCGTCCCTTTACTGAGGGTAAAGACAATGCCTGTGACTGACTTTCAGTCGTCCTTATCACTCTGGAACCCTTCCAGTGATTCTCCCCAGGATCGGTTGATACCATCTCACTACAACTAGTGAGAATCCTAATATCCAATTAGATCTATCTCATAGATCCAAAGCCCAGGATTTAGGAGGTATCACTTTCATCCTATCTGGAGAATCATTGTGATAAGCGGAGATTGACCGAGTGTAGCACAGGAAACTCCTTCCCTATCAAGAATATGTCATCCACGTACTCTACGAGGATCATCACCATACTCCCTACTACCTTTTTGTTTCTACAAGGTTCATCTACCATTTTGATGATGTCAAACTCTTTGACTAAATCATCAAAACAGATGTTCCAACTCCGCGATACCTGCTTTATCCTATAAAGCATCTTGTTCACGTTTCCGCTGCTCCCACTGTCTACGAAGCCCTCTGGCTGTGTACTTATAGACGCTCTTTTCTAAAACATCATTTAGAAAAGCTGTCATGACACCCAACCACCAGATATCGTAGTCATGGTATGTAGCCGTGGCAAGTAGGATCTGGATGGACTTAAGCATAGCTACTTGAAAAGGTTTCATCATTATCCATGCCTGGTCGATGACGAAAAGCTTTAACAAGTCTAGCTTTGAAAGTCTCAACTTTTCCATCAACACCAAGTAATCTTCTCAAGATATACTTGCTCCTGATGGGGATTTAACCCTTCAGATATTGCAACTAAAGTCCATACTTTGTTGGTGTATAAGGATTCCATCTCAGATCGCTAAGCATCCGGCCATTCTTACAGAGTCCCTACTCTCGATGGCCTGCTCGAAACTAGTTGGGTCATCATCTCATGATGAAATCCTCGCTCCCACTGTCATAGAGAAACAGAAGTATCTCTCAGGTGGGTGAGAAAACCCTACTAGATCGGCGGAGAGGCTGAGGGTCGTTGGTAACTATTGAATCCTTTGGTTTTATCAAATCATCAGCTGCAGTTTATATAGCTGGAACATTTCCAGTTCTACATAACTGACCTTGCCTCGAGCTTGTCCGGATTTTGCTTTTCAGACATAGGCTGGACAAGCCCAAATCTTAACTAACTTAAGAGATGGGCTCTTCCCTTATAATATCAAATATGAAGTGCTAGGCAACTGATTTGACTGGAACCCTATTCAATAGGTATGCAGCTTCTCAAGTGCATAACTCCCAAAAAGGAAATAGGTAACTCAGTAGTACACATCATAGAGCACACCTTATCATATAGGGTGTTACTGCTCCGCCCCGATATACCCTCATGCTATGGTGTATACGGAGGAGTAATGCTGAGAGAGAATCTCATTCTCCTTTAGAATAGTCCAGGAATTCCGTGCTCAAGTATTCTCCTCCCTGATCACATCAAAGGACATAATACTTATACCTTTATTGGTTCCCTACTTCTAACTTATATTCTGTGAATATCTCAAAAGATTCGGACTTGTGTTTCAACAGGAACATATGTCTGTATCTAAAGAGATCATCAGAGAATGTAATGAAGTACAAAGAACCGGTCTTGGCATGTGTAGACAGGGGACCTACATACATCAACATGTATCGTCCCAAGAGTTTACCAACTCTTTCTCTGTTTCCAGTAAACAGAGCTATGGTCATTTTATCTTTGTGACATGACTGGCAAGCTTCACAAGATGTAAATTCAAACTGATTTAAACATGCATCTATATGTAACTTAAGCTAGTCGGGTCGCATTGATATGACCTAGTCTACAATACCTCAAGAAGGATTCGTTCATTTCTGAACTCTTCCTCTTGTGTGTGTTCTGTCTACTAAGAACTGTAGTTTGATTTAGAATATCAACGCTTTTAGATAACGTGCCTGATCCGATCAACTTTTGATATAGGAAATGTTCAAAACATTATCCATGAATACAAAATTTTATCATTTCTTTACTGATAAAGAGACTGATATGATTTTGTATATCAGGTTCGGTATCTAATAACATTCGTTCAGAATCAATGTATTCTGGTAATACAGGGTGACAGTGACCAACAGACTTGGCTGCAACACTTGCTCCGTTTTCTGTCTCATGAAACTTATCACCCGTTCTCAGTTTTTCTACCTTTTTCTAGCCCTATGTAACAGATTACATATCTGGGATTCTGATCCGGTATCATATACCCAGGATTCGGAGGATACTGAGAAACAGTTCTTTGTAACGAACATACCCAAAGATGATGCATCAACATGCACTCTCTTCGTTTGGGCGGCACGGGAATTCTGGTAATCCCCAATTTCCTGCTCTGTCTTATAACAATTATAAGTTGAGCGGGACCAACGTTCCCCGGCTCAGTATAACAAGCGGGTTCGGTCAATATTCCGTATTATTATCTTGATTAAGGCGTGATATGGTCGCTACCTGGAGAGAGAGAGAGAAGAAAACACTCAGCGTACGCTCTTGCAAGAATAGATTGGTTATTATTTTATCTAATCAGGATGGCTCCCACTGCTTTTTATCAAATCTTCCTTCAAACCCTAAAAGGAAAGACTAGCCGGGATTAATTACATACTACAAGTTCGCCAATCTTTCAGCCAGGCCAGTGTCGGTACTTTGAGGGAGGTCCCCCGTGCTTTCGCACGAACCTAATTAATGTAAACCTCGTTTTCGCAGAGGCGTAACCCCGTTGACACCTTTCTAGACACCTACTTGATCGGCTAATTGTAATGTGTAAAACACTCCCAGGAGTAACAATTACTCGCAGCGGGTATCGAGATCCAACTATCTCATAGAAGGTATGCAATCTCATTGCAAATTTCAACACTTGAAATTCCCGATAATTTTGCCCCTAGCGTCCTATGACCTTGACGCAGGCCAACAAACCATAGTGCGCTAATCAAGTTCAACCCATCATTTCCTGATTGAATTAAACCCACCCGTACGACCCTTGACGCAGGCCAACAAAGTCGCACGACTACCCTAATCCAATTTGCATCATATGCATAAGCAGATAAATACTAGTTAGCTACCGCACACTACGCCTTGACGCAGGCCAACAAACGTAGCACGAATACTAACTACCACTTATCTGAAATGACGGAGGGCTACGACAAGTTTTTCTGAAAACCTATTGCGTAATGAACTTGATATCGTTGTAGAATCAAATGATTTTAAAATGGAGTGTTTTTGAGGCTTTTCTAGGTTTGCTAAAGGAGTCACCCCGGTGAAGGGATCGTCGGTCCTTTCCTCGTCGAATGAGGTGCGGGATATATCATATATATCACTGTGCAAAGCAAAAACTCTTAAAAGCAATCAAAAGACACACCGAGTGTGTAGCATCTGCCAGTTATTGCTAAAGGAGTCACTCCCAGTGAAGGGATCTCGGTCCTTTCCTCATCGAATAAGGTGCAGGATATATCACATATACCGCTGTGCAAAGCAAGAACTGTAGCTACCTGTTTTATTTTGAAATTCGATTCTACAACATCTTTAGGGTTCTTTTATTTCATTAATCACATTAATGAAGTCCCATCATTTAAGTACCTAAACATCACAGATAAATACGACGTACACTTATGCCATCGGCATTCGCCTCGATGTCCCCTCGTGCACCGTTAGGTTAGGTAACTAACGGCAGAGCAGGGCAGGGCTAGCGCGGGTGTAAAACATAAGTAACGTCTATATAATATATCATATATACTATATACAGTATCTATCACAGAACATCACATGATCACATCACAGATATCGCAGCAGAAGAATCATATGAAATATTGGATATACTAGGACGTCCGTGTTTTCAATACGAGCCAGTATAAAACACGGATTCCACGGTCGCGATGAATAGCCAAACCCACACCCCTAGACCCCTACGAGAGCGGCAAGCAACCCTACCAATTCTAGAGTTAGGAGACCCAGACTCGACTCCTCGAGTTGGTCTCCCACTGGACTCCAGAACCCGGTTACTTGTGCCCTCCTCCTTGGGTCTATCCTAGTGTGGAAAAGTAAATAATATACAAACGGTGACATCTTCCGCAACCTGGAAGTGCCCCAAAAAAAGAATATTACATACAAGTTTTTTACATGAACGAAAATGAAAAACACTCATCTCACACAAAAACCCCCGGCTATTCGAACACGACGATCCAATATAACATATCCAGCAACACATAACATCACATGTCATCAACGTAAGTAAATATGTCCATCCCAATTGTCGTTGACATATAGCAACGAAATCGGCGATATCACATATTACACTTACGGTCACAAAAAAGAAAGTGTAAAACTACAACAGTTGGAATCCGCAACCTGCATAGACATCGCATGCCTAATCGAATGAATTCCTTAGACATCATATGCCTAACAATTATAAACCCCGCATTTTAGTCTCAAAATCGAAAACACTTTTCAATATCAAGTCGGGCAATTCAACAAGATACCCGACATCCTGATCGAATGCTCGTCGCAAACTTCAGTAGGCGGCCGCACCCCCGACGCCGTCGACGAAGTGCACCAAGGCGAAACACCGCTGCCGCGAGCACCCGAACGGATGCTTTCGGCGACGGGGTTCTCCTACAGTCACTTGGTCGGGGCTATGGAGTGAGGCTGTCTATTAAGTTTACCCGGCGAGTATCCGCGTACGCTACATGATTGCGAGGGACTTTTGATCGCATCAAAATTCCGTAGCAACCGATCAAGTGAGACTAAACCGCTAGATTTATAACATTCATTCAGTTATCTCATAACTACTTGTGAATTCCAATTATTGTATCACATTCCAGATAAACAGAAAATGTTAAACTTTCCGATCGAACAGACGAACACCCAAGTTTTCCCGAAACAGCTCAACTCATGAAATAAGTTCAAAAACATTCACTTCGTGCCTCACTACCAACGGTCCATCCGTAGAAGGGTCAAGCCAACGCCTCACATGTGGCACGCCGTACTGCCCCAAACCCTAAGGTTCAAAGGGCAGTTCAGGACGGTCACATAATCGAGTTAAGGTTTGTTGTCTTCTAGAGGGTCCATCGCGTTACTTGCACTACTTAGAACGTCTTTAAACCACGGAAAAATCCAACACTTGGAAATTTTCCGGCAGGGGAAAAGTTGGGTATTTATATCCGGTCGAACTTTTTAACATATTCAAAAATTATCCGGAAGCCACATAGACAAAATCTGATAATCCGATCGAATCATCGAATCCCCAAAACAACCCCAGAAAACTCAACTCTTGAGTGCAGATTAAAAGTTCCCAGAGAACAGAGGAAACAGATACGGGCATTACGGTATCAAAACAAATCCCTAATCAGCACAAACGGCCGCGGAACCGTTGCAAAAGGAGGCTATTGCCACGATTCCGCGGCGCTACAGTGGAATTAAGGTTTCATTTTCTGCAGTAATCCTTATAATTTCCTGCTCTATTTTCTGCGAATTTTTAATTGACAAAAATCCAAATTTTTAGAAAATTTCCAGAGAGCATTTTAGATTAGGGTTTCGATCTTCGTTCGGATTTCAAACGTCGTCTACACTTCGCCTAAGGCTCTAGCTAGGCTCTGATACCACTGTAGGGTTCCTAGGCATGCTAAGGAGGTCTCACAAGGCATCAACCATGCCATTTTCTAATTTTACAAGTGCCGAGAAACCCTAATACGGATCGTTAACTAGATGTCTAGGCGAAAAGAGAAACAAGTTAACAACTTAACTACTTAGAACGGAAATACAACCTTTGTAGATCCGATGCTCCACCTCCATAGCTCCGCGATGAAGTCTCCTCGCTGTCCAAATCAAATCCCGGGCTCTAGCGTCGGCTTCATCGGAGAAATAGGCGGGCTAGGTCATCGACTACGATGCCGAAGATGATCTACGTCGAGGCATCGCAAGATCAAGCTCCCACTTCACCAAGTCATGAAACTTGTGAAGAAAACACCCTATACTACTTGGCAAGAGGTAGAGGATGAAGAAATAGGAAGTGGGTTCACTTTAGAAATGGATTTCTCACTCATTTTCTCAAGTTGCCATTGAAGTAGAAAGCTTTTCTTTCTTGCTCATGAAGAAGAAGAAGAAAGAAAATGAATATGATAAGTTAATTAAATCCAAAAGAAAAATGAATACTTATCATATTCAAACCATGGTTAAGTGTAGAGAATGAATCATGGTTAAGTGGAATGGTTAGGGTTAAGCATGAGACAAAATGGTGACTTAGTCAAAGCTTCATGAAGCTTCAAAATCAAACAAAGTTAGCCACCATTTTCTCTTTATGCTTTTCATTTTCCAAAAAGAATAAATAAATAAATAAATGAATAAGAAAATGAAAACCCTAACCAATATAAAACCATGGTTTAATCTATACACAAACCCCAGTGAGCATGTATTATCAAACATGATACAAACTTGTGTACAAAAGTATATCACATATACAATGTGCACAATCCAAGTGAGAAAATCCATTTAAAGTGAACCAATACTAGTTAATGCAAAGTAATATATCAAATATATAATTATACATTAAATCATTAAATCAACACTTGATTTAACGATCCGGTCATATCGCATATAACCGACTAGTATCCTATGTATCGGCTTATCGAATCAATACTTGATTCGATAACTAGGTTATATCGCATACAACCAATCGATACATTCATCGCGAGAATGAAATACGGTATCACATACACGCATTATTCTCGGTCCCGCACATATCTCATATGCGCTCCTATTTCGTTTCGCTTGAGCCAGGAAACCTCTGTGTAGGACTCTAAAGACTCGTCAATACGCCGGTAGCAGATGATGATCATATCAAGCACCCACAAGCCGCAAGCGGTCTGCTAAACGTAACGGCCACCCGGGTATTGAGCAATCAGAAGATTGACGAGCAAGCCCGCTCACACTCCTGTGAATCCAACCAGTAACACTTACCGTATAGTCCGGTCTCGTCGTCTGATATGTCGCATATCTCGCCTAGGGGTGGTAAACGTCAGACCCCAATAACTCGATAAGTCGTGTCGATATGAGGTCTATAACAATTCGAGAAACTACTGGTAACACTTACCAGTAAATCTCAGCAACCCTGGCCAGGGATTTCCGGTTATAGCCCATCGAACACAGCGCAACATCAACCCCCTATACCGGGAGAGACGAATCCCCTCCTATCGCTCATTGCCTCCATGTGATTCGGGACTGTACCCAAAAGCCACCGTTTTGCACTCCCTCTTGGACGTGGTAAGATGGAAATCAAAGCACAGTGGGAACCACACAAGACTCTATGACGATCTCGGGTCAACAGACTACTCTGTACCAGAGTCACCAGAGAACTGCCATCTGACGTAAGGTATAATACCATCTGGGAGTTCTCGGCGAGTCCGTCCAGTGTACCCAGTCTCCACTGAGCACCCGTATATCATCCCTGATGTCAAACACCAATGGATATGGGATCATCCATCGCCCATCTGTATGGGTCGAGAAGTTATACGCCAGTCTACTCTGGTATATCGATACACCCACGACTAGGGACCTTGAAGGATGTACTTATGGACTACCATGTTCCCACTAGTATGATCCGCATCATAGTACAGGTAGTCAAGTACACATCCTAAGGGCTTTACCAACATGTAACAGAGAGACAATCAGTGTACACGTTAAGGTAAAGAGCAACCAGATAGCATACTATCATGTCGAGCAAGAAAGTCCTCCCTATATATGTCCCAGCATCCACTACAATATAGATCCTATGTACAGTAATGGCCTCTAGGGCATACATATAACTAACAAGGCTAAGGGTCATTCCTTTTACCTTATGTGACCTAGCCGAGAAGTGGCTATATAGCACCGCATCACATTCCATTAGAAATTGAGACGAGTTTGTGAGAGCTTTTCTGAAAAAGTTCTATCCTCATCACAAAACTGCTAGAATCCGCAACGAGATTATACAATTTTCACAGCTTCCTTCCGAACCATTTTGGAAGTGCTTCGAGAGATTTAAAGACCTACTCGTTCAATGCCCTCATCAAGGGATCGAAAGTTGGCAACTTTGCCAAACATTATACGAGGGATTGAACTCGGCAAAGAAGCAGTTGCTAGAAACCATATGTCAAGGTCATTTTCTTTCCAAATCTAGCGATGAAGCTTGGCGGTTTCTTGAGGATCTTAGTGAGCAAACAATTCAGTGGGAAAGTACCAAGACCACATCATCTCCTTCTGTTGGTCAATCTAGGGCAGGCATACATCAAGTTGATATGTCAATCGCTATGAAGGCCGAGATGGCCGCACTTATGAAAAAGCTAGAAGCCATTGAGACGAAAATCTCATCGTCTTCTCCTGCCCCTGTTATGCCTCCACGAACTGTTTGTGCTTGTTGTACGGATCCATCGCATCTAACCGAAGAGTGTCCTTATAATGCATCTACTCAAAAACAGGATCAATTCAATGCTGCATTTCAGCAACGACAAAGAAACAATCCGTACTCTTCGACATACAATCAAGGGTGGAGGAGTCACCCATATTTCGCTTGGAACCAAAATCAACAAGTCCAAGGAAATAACAATTTTCAAAGACCTCCTCCACAATAACAACAAGCACCTTCACAAACTCAAAACCAGCAACCTTTCCAACAACAACCTTATACAAATCAAACGAACAATTTGGTTCAACCAAATGTTGATAAGGTTATCTCGCTCGAAAAAAGTCTAGATGCATTTCTTAAGCAATCTACAGAATCCGCAGCAAGATTTGAAAATTATGTTCAGTCTTTGATGCATAACAATGCTTCACACGATCAAAGTATCAAATCTATTGAGGCACAAATTGCACAATTAACTGCTGCGTTGGGCGAGAAAGAAAAGGGAAAGCTTCCATATCAACCATTGCCAAATCCCGGTCACACACAAAACGCATATCACAATCACAATGTAAATGCGGTGACCACGTTGAGATCCGGAAGAGAGTTGCAAAATAATGTGGGAACTAATGATGACATCCCCGCCGGTGGTTCTTCTTCTTCTTCTTCTTCTTCTTCTTCTCCATCGTCATCTTCCCCTTCTTCATTTTCTTCACTTTCTTCTTCATCTTTTTCTTTAGAGCCTATTCTCTACCCTTCACATGGCTCTACTTCTTCTAGCTCGAACGGACCCATTTTTCACAACATGAACACATCTACTCCGGGATCCGTTCCTACTCCACATTTTACTCCACAGACATTTTGTTAGTTGTATGTATGCCCTAGAGGCCAGTATTGTACAGATTATGTATATTATATTGGATGCTTGGACATATATAGAGATGACTTTCTTGCTCGACATGATAGTATGCTATCTGGTTGCTCTTTATCTTAACATGTACACTAGTCTCTTTATACTGTCTTATAGTTACATGTTGGTAAAGCCCTTAGGATTTGTACTTGACTATCTTGACTATGATGCAGATCATACTAGTGGGGACATGGTAGTCCATAAGTACATCCTTCAAGGTCCCTAGTCGTGGGTGTATCGAGACGGGGCATCGATAAACCAGAGTAGACAAGCGTATACGCTTCTCGACCCATGTGATGGGCGATGGATGATCCCATATCCATTGGTGTTTGACATCAGAGATGGTATACGGGTGCTCAGTGGAGACTGGGTACACTGGACAGACTCGCCGAGAACTCCCAGATGGTATTATACCTCACGTCAGATGGCAGTTCTCAGGTGACACTTGTACAGGTTAGTCTGTAGACCCGAGATCGTCATAGAGTCTTGTGTGATTCCCACTGTGCTTTGATCTCCACCTTACCACGTCCATGAGGGCGTGCAAAACGGTGGTCTTTGGGTACAGTCCCGAGTCACATGGAGGCAATGAGCGATAGGAGGGGTTTCGTCTCTCCCGGTATTGGGGGTAAATGTTGCGCTGTGCTTGATTGGCCGTAACAGGGAAGTCCCTGGCCAGGGCTGATCAGAGATTTGCTGGTAAGTGTTACCAGTAGTTTCTCGACCCGTTACGAGCCTCACATCGGCACGACTTATCGGGTTATTGGGGTCTGACGTTTACCACCCCTAGACTTGATATGCGACGTATCAGACGAAGAGACCGGACTGTACGGTAAGTGTTACTGGTCGGATTCGCAGGAGTGTGAGCGGGCTAGCTCGTCGATCTTCTGATCGCTCAATACCCGGGTGGCCATTACGTTTAGCAGACCGCTTGCGGCTTGTGGGTGCTTGATATGATCATCATCTGCTACCGGCGTATTGACGAGTCTTTAGAGTCCTACACAGAGGTTTCCTGGTTCAAGCGAAACGAAATAGGAGCGCATATGAGATATGTGCGGGACCGAGAATAATGCGTGTATGTGATACCGTATTTCATTCTCGCGATACATGTTTCGATTGGTTATATTCGATATGACCTAGTTATCGAATCATTGATTCGATAAATCGATACATTAGATACTAGTCGGTTGTATGCGATATAACCGGATCATTGAATCAAGTGTTGATTTAATGATTTAATGTATAATTATATATTTGATATATTACTTTGCATTAACTAGTATAGGTTCACTTTAAACGGATTTTTCTCACTTGATTTGCACATTGTATATGTGATATATTTATTGTGCACCTTTTTGTATCATGTTTGATGATACTTGATCATATGGTTAAATGAATAGAATTAAACCATGGTTATTTTGTAATTAGGGTTTTGCATATTTATTTATTCATCTATTTGTTTATTTATGTGGATGAATTCAAGATGAGAATGGTGGCAATTCTTGTCTTATGTTGAAGCTTCATGAAGCCTTGACTTTATGCAACCATTCTTGTCCACTAGCTTAACCCTAACTCTCCAAATAACCATGGTTGATTCTCTACACTTAACCTTGTTGGGGTAAAAATTTACACCCCGGTTGACCGAGTCAAAGTTAAGGTCAACCCCCAAGCTAGGTGGGCCCAAGCCCAGGTCAAGCGGACCCATGCCCAAGTCAAGCCCACGGCCAGCCTCTCTCATGCCAACAACAAAATCATGTCATAAATAATTTTTATGTAATTTTTTATGCATGAATGTAAACAAAATGGGCATAAAGCCAATATTTTGTAAGCCCATGGCTTATGTGCAAAAATGAAATGGCACATAAGCCATGGGATGGCAAAAATGCCATTTTTGTAAAGCCCAAGGGGCTATATGTAAATATGTAAGCCTATATAAGGCAACATGATGATGAATAAAAAAAACACTTTTCATTCCCCCAAAAACTAGGGTTCTTTGTGCCTCCTGCTCCTTCTCCAAGGTTCCAAAAACCTTCCTCTTTCTTTTGAATTAAATCAAGAGTTTTACTCTTCCTTTTTCAAAACTAAATAGTTTTCCACCACAAAACCCACAAAGGGGATAGCGGGACCCCCGTAAAAACTCTGCGTGGCTCCCGATATATCCAAAACCCCCCTTTCAAAACAAAACACACGTACACTGCACATTGAGTTCACATGACCAGTTTAACCCGTTAATCGGAGGTTCCCCCGCCCCAAAGGCGAGGGGTAATTAACGGCAGCTTAGTCCGCGGCTGCCGGAGATTCGGATCCCCACAATCATTAAACCCCCGCCTACCCTAGGCAGGGGGAATCTGTAGTATACGCCTGACAAGCGCGCGCGTATTCCCATCTCACTGGGGTGACGAAAAACACCCTACAGATTCTGGCACGCCCGGTGGGACCAATCTCTCCTCCCATATTTCGGGTTAAGCGTTCATGCGAACTCAATCTATATACATGTCTATACTTATACTAAAATAATGCTTTTTCATGCAGGTTTTCAAGCAATCACTTTCCAACAATGTCTCCGATGATAAACTCAGCTCTCAGCACGGCTCCCGTCTCCTACACGATGAGGATAGACTCTAGGACGGTCCTCCCGGCCAGTCTCGGGCGACAATGGGAGGAGCCGCTGCTACCATTCGGCTCTATTATGTTCATGCCAGTTGGCGCCATCCCAGCTCCTCAAGCCCCGGTGGCAGACAAACCGGTCTCGAAAGGCAGGAGACCAAATGGGTGATCTTGAGGGCGCCCCAACCCAAACGCAAGTCGGTATCTGAACGACTTTCCTTGGCCCCAACTGGGGGCAAGGCCATCAACACCGACAAAGCAACAAGGCCTCTTGAGCAAGCTCCGACGGTGCTCTTGACAACTGCTCGATCGGGTAGCTTCTCTAAGCTCCCCATCACTCAGCCTATGGCGGCTTCCCGGAAAGCAGAAGCCTGCCAAGCGCTCAAGGCAGAGAAATTGTGGAAGAAGCGGCTCGGACACAGAGCCAACAAAAGGGCCATGGCTCCGGCCATGTTAGAATTTATGAATTTCCAAAGCCCGGACCGCTCCGTGAAACCAGCTGCCAGTGATGAAAGAATGGCTGAATGTGTTATCCACACCGTCTACATGGCCGGACATGAAGAAACGAACCCTCCTCTTCTTCACAGCCATGGTGATGATATGGTTGACGCTGCCCAGCATCGGCTCGATCTAAATGATGAAGAGCCCGCTCAGGCCGATAAGCCAGAGGAGCCCGTGGTTCCTACGGAATGGGGCTCAGGCAATAAAGATTACCCGGTTGTCATAGCCGGAACTACAGAGCAAGCATTATTCCAATGGCTTCAAAGGCAATTTCAGGACAGGGATGAGAAGATGGCCGATGTCTATTCCAAAGTCGACGAGCTGGCAAACGTCGTGGCGGATCTCGCGACCCAAGTCGCCCGATTGCAATTACAGCAGAATCAAATTTTGGCTCATGAGCCAGGGATTGATACCCGGGGGCAGCCAACTGATATCCCTTCCAACCTAAAAGCGGAGCGCCTTCGCGAAAAACGGCCGCAATCAGTCTCCAGTCCTTCCGATACATACGCCGGGGGGGAATCGCCTCTGAAAGAGAAGCTGGAGAAGGTCTATTCCTTCAAGAGGGAAAAGGTCCACAAGATATTCAGGGACGCCCTAAGAAACGGTCTACAACTGCCAGAATCAAAGAGACCGCAAGAAGAGAATATGACCGACGACCCAAAATATTGCCCCTATCACAGGGTGATAGGTCATGCCATTGAGGACTGCTTCGTCTTCAAAGATTGGGTCGAAAGGCAATACAGGATGGGAGAGATAGAACTGTCTAAAGGCGTGTTAGCAAATAGTCAAGCTACGATCGCCGATTTCATGCGAATAGAGACCGAAACCTTTCGGGAACCTAATCCTCCAAGACATGTGCCTCGAGGACCAGCATCAGTAAAGGCACCTACTCCAATGGAGGGAAAGAAGAAGGTATACTCCTTCAGGAGGGATGAAGTCCGCAAAATATTCGTGGACGCCTTGAACAATGGTCTGCAACTGCCTGTTCCAAAGAGGCCACAGGAAATGAACATGACCGGCAATCCCATATACTGCCCATATCATAGAGTGGTGGGTCATACCATCGAAGACTGCTATATTTTCAAAGATTGGGCAGAGGACCAATATAAACTTGGAAAAACCTCACAATCCTCGGTTGTATCGGCAAGCCACAGAGCTAGGTCATCAACACAGCTCCGCCAAGATCAAAGTTCAAGGAGCTGGGATAAGCAAAAAAGACCACCACGTCATTAAACTGGGAACGATCGACCTCTAAGTCGTTAAACTGGGAACGTAAAAAAAAAATGTAAATGTAAATAAAAAAAATGTGTAAATAAAAGAAAAATGAAAATAAAGCCGAAATGATGGGGCAACCGCGAATAAATAGCCGAAATGATAGGGCAATCGCGACCTTCGCGATAAGAAAAGCTGAAATGATAGAGCAATCGCGGTGAAAACAAAAAAAAAAACAAAAAAAAAAAAAATGGCGAATGATGAGTCGCTCCTGGTACCATATTCTAGTGTAGCGATGCAGACGCCAAACAAAAATTCAAATTTCCAAAATTCTTCCGGCCCTACGGCCAGTCCCCAAATTGACTACC
The DNA here is from genome assembly GCA_030015575.1 of Agapanthus africanus. NCBI lineage: Eukaryota > Viridiplantae > Streptophyta > Magnoliopsida > Asparagales > Amaryllidaceae > Agapanthus > Agapanthus africanus. Next base: position 407,954,378 of record CM057340.1, read on the forward strand.
GTATACAATCCACGGGCTCAAATAATTCTCAGCATACCCATGCCCCACCGCAATCACCAGTTACGCGGCTGGTCTCCGCTTTTGGAATTATGCTCCATTGAGAAGACCCACTCATGTGTCCTCACAATACATGAGGAGAACAAGCCTTTGTGGGATCCTTACGACTCACAAAGGAAAAACACACTTAGGAGTCCTCACGACTCCTAAGGAGAAAATACACCTGCGGGATCCTCACGACTCGCAGGGAGAAAATGCTTTTATGGGATCCTCATGGTCCATAAAATTGAAAAGCCTTAGGCGATAGGGACCTAAACCCATCTCCTAAGCCATCGCTCCGCCAACAAGAGTAGGCAAATGATGAATTGCTCCGAGCACCTCTGCTTCAGTGTTAGCAACGCTGATGCCGGCCCCTATCCTAAAATTCCAAATCAATCCAATAGACCTCTAAGTCATTAAACTGGAAACAGATGACCTCTAAGTCGTTAAACTGGAAACAGCAGACCCCTAAGTCTTTAAACTGGAAACAGACGACCACTACGTCGTTAAACTGGAAACAGATGACCTCTAAGTCTTTAAACTGGAAACAGATGACCTCTACGTCTTTAAACTGGAAACAGATGACCTCTACGTCTTTAAACTGGAAACAGATGACCTCTAAGTCTTTAAACTGGAAACAGATGACCTCTAAGTCTTTAAACTGGAAACAGTCGACCTCCAAGTCGTTAAACTGGAAACAGATGACCTCTAAGTCTTTAAACTGGAAACAGATGACCTCTAAGTCTTTAAACTCGAAACAGATGACCTCTAAGTCTTTAAACTGGAAACAGATGACCACCACGTCATTAAACTGGGAACAGATCGACCACCACGTCTTTAAACTAGGAAACAGATGACCACCACGTCATTAAACTGGGAACAGATCGACCACCACGTCTTTAAACTGGGAAACAGATGACCTCTACGTCTTCAAACTGGAAACAGATGACCTCTACGTCTTTAAACTGGAAACAGATGACCTCTAAGTCTTTAAACTGGAAACAGATGACCTCTAAGTCTTTAAACTGGAAACAGCTGACCTCCAAGTCTTTAAACTGGAAACAGATGACCTCTACGTCTTTAAACTGGAAACAGATGACCTCTAAGTCTTTAAACTGGAAACAGATGACCTCTAAGTCTTTAAACTGGAAACAGCTGACCTCCAAGTCTTTAAACTGGAAACAGCTGACCTCCAAGTCTTTAAACTGGAAACAGATGACCTCTAAGTCTTTAAACTGGAAACAGCTGACCTCCAAGTCGTTAAACTGGAAACAGCTGACCTCCAAGTCGTTAAACTGGAGACAGATGACCACCAAGTCTTTAAACTGGAAGACAGTCGACCTCCAAGTCGTTAAACTGGAAACAGATGACTTCCAAGTCTTTAAACTGGAAACAGATGACCTCTACGTCTTTAAACTGGAAACACATGACCTCTACGTCTTTAAACTGGAGACAGATGACCTCTACGTCATTAAACTAGAAACAGATGACCTCTACGTCTTTAAACTGGAAACAGAGGACCTCTAAGTCGTTAAACTGGAAACAGTCGACCTCTAAGTCATTAAACTGGGAACGAGGGAAATCCACTCATGTGTCCTCACGATACATGAGGAGAACAAACCTTTGTGGGATCCTTACGACTCACAAAGGAAAAACACACTTAGGAGTCCTCACGACTCCTAAGGAGAAAATACACCTGCGGGATCCTTACGACTCGCAGGGAGAAAATACCTTTATGGGACCCTCACGGCCCATAAAATTGAAAAGTCTTAGGTAATAGGGATCCAAACCTGTCTCCTAAGCAATCGCTCCCCAATCCCCAAGTGGCGAATGATGAGTCGCTCCTGGTACTATATTCCAGTGCAGCGATGCAGACGCCAACCAAATTCCAAATCCCAATCCCCAAGCGGCGAATGATGAGTCGCTGCTGGTACTACATTCCAGTGCAGCGATGCAGATGCCAACCAAATTCCAAATCCCAATCCCCAAGCGGCGAATGATGAGTCGCTGCTGGTACTACATTCCAGTGCAGCGATGCAGACGCCAACCAAATTCCAAATCCCAATCCCCAAGCGGCGAATGATGAGTCGCTGCTGGTACTACATTCCAGTGCAGCGATGCAGACGCCAACCAAATTCCAAATCCCAATCCCCAAGCGGCGAATGATGAGTCGCTGCTGGTACTACATTCCAGTGCAGCGATGCAGACGCCAACCAAATTCCAAATCCCAATCCCCAAGCGGCGAATAATGAGTCGCTGCTGGTACTACATTCCAGTGCAGCGATGCAGACGCCAACCAAATTCCATATCCCATACCCAATGGCGAATGATGAGTCGCTCCTGGTACCATAATCCAGTGTAGCGATGCAGACGCCAACCAAATTCCAAATCTCATACCAACGGCGAATGATGAGCCGCTCCTGGTACAATATTCCAGTGCAGCGATGCAGACGCCAACAGAGCCCCGAAATGTCTTTGGCCCTACGGTTTGGATCATACATCCTGCAAAACCGTATACAATCCACGGGCGCAAAACAATCCCGATCTCTCCAAAAAAAAAACAAAAAAAAACGGTATGTCCACAAGCAAAATGGGCACGGATGAAAACTCGAAAGAGCTCCGTGAGTAAAAACAGCAGGACTGCCGGCGAGTTTGTGAAAACCCGAAAGGGCGCAAACTCGTAAAAAAAAAAAAGAAGAAGTGAAATGCACTCGCAAAGTCCTCTCGACTTCGTGAGGAGAAAATTCCCGCGTGAGATCCCTACGACTCACAAAGGAGCAACACACTTAGGAGTCCCCACGACTCCTAAGGAGAAAATACACCTGCGGGATCCTTACGACCCGTAGGGAAGAAATGCTTTTATGGGACCCTCACGGCCCATAAAATTGAAAAGCCTTAGGTGACAGGGATCTAAACCTGTCTCCTAAGCCACCAATTCTCAAATCCTCCCGGGACACATGATGAGTTGCTCCTGGCATCATTCCAGTGCAGCAATGCAGATGCCGACAAAAAAAACCAAATCTAAATCCTCCCGGGGCAAATGATGAGTTGCTCCTGGCATTATTCCGGTGCAGCAATGCAGATGCCGACAAAATACCAATCCCAAAATTCTCTCATGACAAATGATGATTCGCTCCTGGTACCATATTCCAGTGTAGCGATGCTGATGTCAACCCAAATCAAATCAAACCAACAACCTCTATGGCGGAATCATGCTTTGTCCCAGAATTCACCCCGTGTCGAAATGATGCTTCGCCTCGGTGTACCTGCTTTCCCTGTCGAAATTATGCTTCGTCTCGGAATAAAGTCAACAACCCGACACTCCGCGCCGGGGAAAAGTCGATCAGCGACACTCCGTGCCGGGGAAAAGTCAACCCGTGACACTTCGCGCCGGGGAAAAGTCCATCAGCGACACTCCGTGCCGGGGAAAAGTCAACCCGACACTTCGCGCCGGGGAAAAGTCCATCAGCGACACTCCGTGCCGGGGAAAAGTCAACCCGACACTTCGCGCCGGGGAAAAGTCCATCAGCGACACTCCGTGCCGGGGAAAAGTCAACCCGTGACACTTCGCGCCGGGGAAAAGTCCATCAGCGACACTCCGTGCCGGGGAAAAGTCAACCCGTGACACTTCGCGCCGGGGAAAAGTCCATCAGCGACACTCCGTGCTGGGGAAAAGTCAACCCGACACTCCGCGCCGGGGAAAAGTCGATCAGCGACACTCCGGGCCGGGGAAAAGTCAACCCGTGACACTTCGCGCCGGGGAAAAGTCCATCAGCGACACTCCGTGCCGGGGAAAAGTCAACCCGACACTTCGCGCCGGGGAAAAGTCCATCAGCGACACTCCGTGCCGGGGAAAAGTCAACCCGACACTTCGCGCCAGGGAAAAGTCCATCAGCGACACTCCGTGCCGGGGAAAAGTCAACCCGTGACACTTCGCGCCGGGGAAAAGTCCATCAGCGACACTCCGTGCCGGGGAAAAGTCAACCTGTGACACTTCGCGCCGGGGAAAAGTCCATCAGCGACACTCCGTGCCGGGGAAAAGTCAACCCGACACTCCGCGCCGGGGAAAAGTCGATCAGCGACACTCCGTGCCGGGGAAAAGTCAACCCGTGACACTTCGCGCTGGGGAAAAGTCCATCAGCGACACTCCGTGCCGGGGAAAAGTCAACCCGACACTTCGCGCCGGGGAAAAGTCCATCAGCGACACTCCGTGCCGGGGAAAAGTCAACCCGACACTCTGTGCCGGGGAAAAGTCGATCAGCGACACTCCGTGCCGGGGAAAAGTCAACCCGTGACACTTCGCGCCGAGGAAAAGTCCATCAGCGACACTCCGTGCCGGGGAAAAGTCAACCCGTGACACTTCGCGCCGGGGAAAAGTCCATCAGCGACACTCCGCGCCGGGGAAAAGTCGATCAGCGACACTCCATGCCGGGGAAAAGTCAGCCACCGACACTCCGCGCCGGGGAAAAGTCGATCAGCGACACTCCATGCCGGGGAAAAGTCAACCAGCGACACTCCGCGCCGGGGAAAAGTCAACCCGCGACACTCCGCGCCGGGGAAAAGTCGATCAGCGACACTCCGTGCCGGGGAAAAGTCAACCCGACACTCCGCGCCGGGGAAAAGTCCATCAGCGACACTCCATGCCGGGGAAAAGTCAACCACCGACACTCCGCGCCGGGGAAAAGTCGATCAGCGACACTCCATGCCGGGGAAAAGTCAACCCGACACTCCGCGCCGGGGAAAAAGTCGATCAGTGACACTCCGTGCCGGGGACACGTCAACCAGCGACACTCTGCATCGGGGAAACGTCCAACACAGACACTCCGCATCAGGGAAACGTCAACTAGCCGATACTCCGCCTCGGGGAAACGTCAAGCAGACACTCCGTGCCGGGGGCACATCGAAAACAGACACTCCGCCTCGAGGAAACGTCGACCAGCGACACTCCGTGCCGGGGACACGTCTACCAAATCGCTACGGATCAGAGCGTCGACCGTCCATGTCGTAAAAAGGGCAGTGCATCCCAAAAAGTGGGAACCAAATCAAGTCGCCTCCACGTGAAAGAAGATCCATCAATTTCATGCACACGACCCACATATGTGGTGTGCATTTATTGATGGGGGGCAATTTGTTGGGGTAAAAATTTACACCCCGGTTGACCGAGTCAAAGTCAAGGTCAACCCCCAAGCTAGGTGGGCCCAAGCCCAGGTCAAGCGGACCCATGCCCAAGTCAAGCCCACGGCCAGCCTCTCTCATGCCAACAACAAAATCATGTCATAAATAATTTTTATGTAATTTTTTATGCATGAATGTAAACAAAATGGGCATAAAGCCAATATTTTGTAAGCCCATGGCTTATGTGCAAAAATGAAATGGCACATAAGCCATGGGATGGAAAAAATGCCATTTTTGTAAAGCCCAAGGGGCTATATGTAAATATGTAAGCCTATATAAGGCAACATGATGATGAATAAAAAAAACACTTTTCATTCCCCCAAAAACTAGGGTTCTTTGTGCCTCCTGCTCCTTCTCCAAGGTTCCAAAAACCTTCCTCTTTCTTTTGAATTAAATCAAGAGTTTTACTCTTCCTTTTTCAAAACTAAATAGTTTTCCACCACAAAACCCACAAAGGGGAACTTGGATCTGTCATCAGATCTTAAAAAGGAGAGATTTTGAGATTTCACATCTCTTGATCTTCAAGATCCGGCAAGCAACAGGAGGAAGAAGAAGAACCACTCCCATTAAACCCAGAACACATTCAGGAGCCCGACTCCTCTCTGATTTCTCTTTGAGAAATCTTTTTTTCAGGCTAAAAGCCTCTTGTCCTCTCCAGCGCGCAGTGCAAGTGCGCAAAGCGCCCACGTGACGACACGTGGCGCGCGCGCTTGCGCACCTGCGCTCTTGCGCAAGTGCGCAAAGCGCCCGCGTGCCGACACGTGGCGCGCGCGCGCGTTTGCGCACCTGCGCGCTTGCGCAAGTGCGCAAAGCGCCCGCGTGCCGACACGTGGCGCGCGCGCTTGCTTGCGCACCTGCGCGCTTGCGCAAGGGCGCAAAGCGCCCGCGTGCCGACACGTGGCGCGCGCGCTTGCGCACCTGCGCGCTTGCACAAGTGCGCAAAGCGCCCGCGTGCCGACACGTGGCGCGCGCGCGCTTGCGCACCTGCGCGCAGCGCTCATGCGCAAAGCGCCCGCGTGCCGACACGTGGCGCGCTTGCGCCTGAGCGCACAGCACCTGCGCGCACAGCGCCCAAGGTGCTTCCCCACGCATCCTTTGGATGCCCTTTCCCTTTATTTATATATATATGTATATATATACATTTGTATACAAATGTACACATACACATACTCCGCAACATTCTCCCCCTCCAAAAAATTTTCGGGCCGGGGCGCTGCCCCGAACCCCGCAAGGGGGCTGCTAGCCCCCTTGACCCCCAGCCCGCTATCCGGGTAGCGGGACCCCCGTAAAAACTCTGCGTGGCTCCCGATATATCCAAAACCCCCCTTTCAAAACAAAACACACGTACACTGCACATTGAGTTCGCATGACCAGTTTAACCCGTTAATCGGAGGTTCCCCCGCCCCAAAGGCGAGGGGTAATTAACGGCAGCTTAGTCCGCGGCTGCCGGAGATTCGGATCCCCACAATCATTAAACCCCCGCCTACCCTAGGCAGGGGGAATCTGTAGTATACGCCTGACAAGCGCGCGCGTATTCCCATCTCACTGGGGTGACGAAAAACACCCTACAAACCTTAGTTAGAATTATGATAAGTATAGATTTTTCTTTTCATTTTAAAGGACTTATCATAATTCTATCTTTTCTTCTTCTTCATCTTCAAAAGAAAAACTTAGATGCCATCAATGGCAACTTGAGTTATAGTGAGAGAATTCCAAATCTAAAGTGTATCCATCTCCTATTTCTTCACCCTCTACCTCTTGCCAAGTTGTTTTGGGTGTTCTCTTCACAAGTTTCACAACTTTGTGAAGTCGGAGCTTGAACTAGTGCAACCTCGACGTAGATCGTCTTTGACACGAAGCCGACGACCTATTCCGCACGTTTCTCCGATGAAGCCGTCACGAGAGTCCAAGGTTCAAGATGGACAGCGAAAGGACGCCCTCGTGGAGCTAAGGAAGTGGAAATCCGGATCTACAAAGGTTGTAGCATCTAACTTCTAGTTAAATAGTTAACTAGTTTCTTGTTTCGCCTAAACATCTAGTCTATGATCCGTAGTCTAGGGTTTCTCGGCACCATTTTTTTTAAATTGGCATGTTCGATGCCTTGTGAGAACTCTATAGGGTGCCTAGGAACCTTTCACTGGTATCAGAGCCTAGCTAGAGCCTTAGGCGAAGTCTAGACGACGTTTGAAACCCGATTGTCCCGAAACCCTAATTTCCACGGTGCTCTCTGGAAATTTTCCGAAATTTTGGATTTTTGTCAATTAAAAATATGCAGAAAATCATGCAGGGTGTTATATGAAATACTGTGAAATACGAGGGCCTGATTCGACTTTTCCACCACGGAACCGCGGCACGAGCTATGCATGCGCGGCGGTTCCGCGGCCGTACTGTTCCCTTGTTTAATTTTTAATTCACAGTAATTCATATATTTGTATATTATATTTTCTGGGTATTTTTATTGTGACTCCACAGAAGTGTATTTTGGGGTTGCTTTGGGGATTCGTTTATTCAATCGGGTTATCAAATTTTTGTCTAAGTGGATTTCCAGATAACTGTAGAATATGTTAAAATGTTTGACCGGATACAAATACCCAACTTTTCCCCTGCCGGAAAAATTCCAAGTGTTGGATTTTTCTGTGGTTAAAAGACGTTCGAAGTAGTGCAAGTAACGCGATGGTCCCTCTAGAAGACAACAAACCTTAACTCGATTTTGTGACCGTCTTGAACTGTCCTTTGAACCTTCGGGTTTGGGGCAGTACGGCGTGCCACAAGTGAGGCGTTGGCTTGACCCTTCTACGGTTGGACCGTTGGTACTGAGGCATGAAGTGAATGTTTTTGAACCTATTTCATGTGTTGATCGGTGTCGGGAAAACTTGGGTGTTCGAATGTTCGATCGGAAAGTTTAATATATTCTATTTATCCGGAATTGGATACAATAATTGGAATTCACAAACAGTTATGAGATAACTGGATGAATGTCATAAATCTAGCAGTTTAGTCCCATACGATATTGAAAAGAGTTTTCGATAATGAGACTAAAATGCGGGGTTTGTAACTGTTAGGCATGTGATGTCTAAAGAGGTTGCGGATTCCAACTGTTGTAGTTTTACAATTTCTTTTCTGTGACCGTAAGTGTAATATGTGATATCGCCGGTTTCGTTGCTATACGTCAACGACAATTGGGGTATGCATACTTACTTACGTTGATGACATGTGATGTTATGTGTTGCTGGATATGTTATATTGGATCGTCGTGTTTGAATAGCCGGGGGTTTTTATGTGAGATGAGTGTTTTTTCATTTTCATTCATGTAAAAACTTTTATGTAATATTCTTTTATTTGGGGCACTTCCAGGTAGCGGAAGCTGTCACCCTTTGTATATTATTTACTTTTCCGCATTAGGATAGACCCAAGGAGGGGAGCACAAGTAACCGGGTTCTGGGGTCCAGTGGGAGACCAACTCGAGGAGTCGAGTCCGGGTCTCCTAACCCTAGAATTGGCAGGGTTGCTTGCCGCTCTCGTAGGGGTCTAGGGGTGTGAGATTGGCTATTCATCACGACCGTGGAATCCGTGTTTTATACTGGCTCGTATTGAAAACACGGACGTCCTAGTATATCCAATATTTCATATGTTTATTCTGCTGCGATATCTGTGTTGTGATGTTCTCTGATGGATATAGTATATAGTATATATGATATATTATATAGACGTTACTTATGTTTTACACCCGCGCTAGCCCTGCCCTGCTCTGTCGTTAGTTACCTAACCTAACGGTGCACGAGGGGACATCGAGGCGAATGCGGATGGCATAAGTGTACGTCATATCTATCTGTGATGTTTAGGTATTTAAATGATGGGACTTCATTAATGTGATTGATGAAAGATAAGAAACCTAAGATGTTGTGGAATCGAATTTTAAAATAAAACAGGTAGCTACAGTTCTTGCTTTGCATAGCGGTATATGTGATATGCCCTGCACCTTATTCGATGAGGAAAGGACCGAGATCCCTTCACCGGGAGTGACTCCTTTAGCAATAACTGGCAGATGCTACACACTCGGTTTGTTTTGATTGCTTCTATAGTTTCTGCTTTGCACAGTGATATATATGATATATCCCGCACCTCATTCGACGAGGAAAGGGCCGACGATCTCTTCACCGGGAGTGACCCCTTTAGCAAAACTAGAAAAGCCTCAAAATCACTCCATTTCAAAACTTCATTTGATTCTACAACGATATCAAGTTCATTACGCAAAAGGTTTTCTGAAAAACCTGGCGTAGCCCTCCGTAATTTCAGATGCGTAGTAGTTAGTATTCGTGCTAGGTTTGTTGGCCTGCGTCAAGGCGTAGTGTGCGGTAGCTAACTAGTATTTATCTGCTTATGCATATGATGCAGATTGGATTAGGGTAGTCGTGCGACTTTGTTGGCCTGCGTCAAGGGTCGTACGAGTGGGTTTAATTCAATCAGGAAATGACGGGTTGAACTTGACTAGCGCACTATGGTTTGTTGGCCTGCGTCAAGGTCATAGGACGCTAGGGGCAAAAGATTATCGGGAATTTCAAGTGTTGAAATTTGCAATGAGATTGCATACCTTCTATGAGATAGTTGGATCCCGATACCCACTGCGAGTAAGAGTTACTCCTGGGCGAGTTTTACACATTACAATTAGCCGATCAAGTAGGTGTCTAGAAAGGTGTTAACGAGGTTACGCCTCTGGGAAAACGAGGTTTACATTAATTAGGTTCGTGCGAAAGCACGGGGGACCTCCCTCAAAGTACCAACACTGGCCTGGCTGAAAGATTGGCGAACTTGTAGTGTGTAATTAATCCCGGCTAGTCTTTCCTTTTAGGGTTTGAAGGAAGATTTGATAAAAAGCAGTGGGAGCCATCCTGATTAGATAAGATAATAACCAATCTGATCTTGCACGAGCATACGCTAAAGTGTTTTCTTCTCTCTCTCTCCAGGTAGCGACCATTTCATGCCCTAATGAAGATAATAATATGGATGTATTGACCGAACCCGCATGTTATACTGTACTAGGGAACGTTGGTTCCGTTCTTTCCTATAAGAGTTATAGGAATGAACAGGATATAGAGGAATACCAGGATTCCCATGCCACCCGAATGAAGAAAGTACATGTTGATGCATTTTTTTCGGGTGTGTTCGTTACTGAGAACTGTTTCTCTATTTGCTCTACGTCCTGGGTATTGGATACCGGGTCAGGATCCCATATATGTAATCAGTTACATGGGCTCAGGAAAGGTAGAGAACTTGGAGAAGGTGATAAAGACATTAGAGTTGGAAATGGTGCAATTGTTGCAGCTAAGACTGTCGGGGAATATCACCTTGTATTACCAACTGGTAATACATTGGTTCTGAACGAATGCTATTACATGCCGAACCTGATATGCAACATTATATCGGTTTCTTTATTAAGTAAAGAGGGATATAATTTTGTATTACAGGACAATGTTATGAACATTTTCCGTAACCAAAAGTTGGTTGGATCAGGCACGTTGTGCAATGGCATTTATGTTCTAAACCAATCAACAGTTCTGAGCATAACAAACGCACACAAGAGGAAGAGTTCTGAACTCAACGAATCCTTCTTGTGGCATTGTAGACTGGGCCACATCAATGCGACACGACTAGCTAAGTTGCATAAAGATGGATATTTAAATCCTTTTGAATTTTCATCTTATGACACTTGCCAGTCATGTCTCAAAGGCAAGATGACCAAAACTCCGTTTACGGGACACGGAGAAAGAGTTACCGAACTCTTGGGACTGATACATAGTGATGTATGCGGTCCCATGTCTACACATGCCAGGGATGGTTCTTCGTACTTCATTACATTCACTGACGATCTCTCTAGATTCGGATATGTGTTTCTGATGAAACACAAATCAGAAGCTTTTGAGAAATTTAGAGAATATAAACAAGAAGTCGAGAACCAAACCGGAAAAAGTATTAAAATCCTTCGATCTGATCGAGGAGGTGAATACTTGAGCAATGAATTCCTGGACTTCCTAAAAGAGAATGGGATTCTCTCTCAGCTGACTCCTCCATATACACCACAGCACAACGATGTATCAGAATGGAGGAACCGCACCCTATTAGATATGGTGCGCTCTATGATGAGCACAGCTGAGTTACCTATTTCCTTCTGGGGATATGCACTGGAAACAGCTGCAGACCTATTGAATATGGTTCCCACCAAAACCGTGTCGACCACTCCATATGAGATATGGAAAGGAAAGAGACCATGTCTTTATTATGTTAAGATATGGGGTTGTCCGGCCTATGTAAAAACGCAAAATCCGGACAAACTCGCGGCAAGGTCTATTCTGTGTAAGTTTATTGGATATCCCAAACATTCGCGAGGGTATATCTTCTACCACCCTGAGGAACAAAGAGTGTTTGTTTCTCGGCATGCCACCTTTTTAGAAAAGGAATTTCTTGAAAAAGAGATTAGTGGTCATGAGGTAGAACTGGAAGAGGTTCCAGCTGCAGAAGCTACAACAGAAGATCTGGTGGAACCAGAGGATTCCGTAGTTCCCGATGAACCCCAGCCACTCCGCCGATCTAGTAGGGTTCCTCGCCAACCTGAGAGATACTATGGTTTTCTCATAGACGGTGGGAGCGAGGATTGCATCATGGAGGATGATGACCCAACTAGCTTCGAGCAGGCCATCACGAGTAAGGACTCAGTGAAATGGCTGGATGCTATGCGGTCCGAGATGGAATCCATGTACACCAACAAAGTATGGACTTTGGAAGTTGCTCCTGAAGGGGTAAAACCCATTGGGAGCAAGTGGATCTTCAAAAAGAAACTTGGTGTAGATGGGAAAGTGGAGACTTTCAAAGCTAGACTTGTAGCAAAGGGTTTTCGTCAAAGACCAGGTGTGGACTATGACGAAACCTTTTCTCCAGTGGCTATGCTTAAATCCATCCGAATCATGCTTGCCATTGCTGCCTTTCATGACTACGAAATCTGGCAAATGGATGTTAAGACCGCCTTTCTAAATGGTGATTTAGAAGAGTGCGTGTACATGACTCAGCCAGAGGGCTTCGTAGACAGTGGGAGCAGCGGGAAGGTGTGCAAGCTGCTTAAATCCATTTATGGATTAAAGCAAGCATCGCGGAGTTGGAACATCTGCTTTGACGTCGTTATCAAAGAGTTTGATTTCGTCAAAAATCCAGATGCACCTTGTATCTATAAGAAGGTGGCAGAGAGTAAGGTTGTCTTCCTCGTATTGTACGTGGACGACATACTCTTGATAGGAAATGATATTCCTATGCTGCAAGCGGTCAAGCTCTTCTTATCACAAAGATTCTCAATGAAAGATCTTGGTGATGCCTCCTGCATATTGGGAATTAGGATCTATAGAGATAGATCCAAACGAATTTTGGGATTGTCCCAATCCAGGTACATTGACACCATACTAAAGAGGTTTAGTATGGAAGAGTCCAAGCGTGGGAACTTGCCCACGATCTCTGGAGTCACTCTCTCCAAAGAGATGTCTCCCAAGACTGATTTGGAGAGAGCTCGCATGCAAGGGATACCCTATGCTTCGGCAGTAGGCTCTATCATGTATGCGATGCTATGTATTAGACCCGATGTTGCATACTCACTAAGTATAGTGAGCAGTTATCAAGCTGATCCTAGAGAGAGTCACTGGACAGCTGTGAAGAGCATTCTCAAGTACTTGCGAAGGACTAGAGATATATTCTTGGTGTATGGTAACGGAGAACTCCAAGTGGAGTCCTTTACCGATTCGAGCTTCCAGAGTGATAAGGACGACTCTAAGTCGCAGTCGGGCTTTGTCTTTACCCTTTACGGAAGGGCGGTTAGCTGGAAGAGTTCCAAGCAGGAAACCGTGGCAGACTCGACGATGGAGGATGAATACATCGCTGCCAACGATGCTGCCAAAGAGGCTGTCTGGATCAAGAAGTTCATTACTGAACTTGGAGTGGTTCCATCCATTGAGCGTCCAATACCTTTGTATTGCGATAACAATGGAGCGGTGGCTTTGGCCAAGGAACCCAGGTCCCATCAGCTATCCAGGCATATTCTGAGGCGGTATCACCTGATCCGGGAGATAGTTGATCGCCGGGAGATCGAGATCAGGAGAGTTGACACGAAGAACAACACGGCGGATCCACTCACGAAGGCCATTCCCCAGATATAGTTTGAGAGACTCTTCGGGATGCTCGGTATGAGATACTACAGCAGCTGGCCCTAGTGCAAGTGGGAGATTGTTAGTTGTATGTATGCCCTAGAGGCCAGTATTGTACAGATTATGTATATTATATTGGATGCTTGGACATATATAGAGATGACTTTCTTGCTCGACATGATAGTATGCTATCTGGTTGCTCTTTATCTTAACATGTACACTAGTCTCTTTATACTGTCTTATAGTTACATGTTGGTAAAGCCCTTAGGATTTGTACTTGACTACCTGGACTATGATGCAGATCATACTAGTGGGGACATGGTAGTCCATAAGTACATCCTTCAAGGTCCCTAGTCGTGGGTGTATCGAGACGGGGCATCGATATACCAGAGTAGACTAGCGTATACGCTTCTCGACCCATGTGATGGGCGATGGATGATCCCATATCCATTGGTGTTTGACATCAGAGATGGTATACGGGTGCTGAGTGGAGACTGGGTACACTGGACGGACTCGCCGAGAACTCCCAGATGGTATTATACCTCACGTCAGATGGCAGTTCTTAGGTGACACTTGTACAGGTTAGTCTGTAAACCCGAGATCGTCATAGAGTCTTGTGTGATTCCCATTGTGCTTTGATCTCCACCTTACCACGTCCATGAGGGCGTGCAAAACGGTGGTCTTTAGGTACAGTCCCGAGTCACATGGAGGCAATGAGCGATAGGAGGGGTTTCGTCTCTCCAGGTATTGGGGGTAAATGTTGCGCTGTGCTCGATTGGCCATAACAGGGAAGTCCCTGGCCAGGGCTGATCAGAGATTTGCTGGTAAGTGTTACCAGTAGTTTCTCGACCCGTTACGAGCCTCACATCGGCACGACTTATCGGGTTATTGGGGTCTGACGTTTACCACCCCTAGACTTGATATGCGACGTATCAGACGAAGAGACCTGACTGTACGGTAAGTGTTACTGGTCGGATTCGCAGGAGTGTGAGCGGGCTAGCTCGTCGATCTTCTGATCGCTCAATACCCAGGTGGCCGTTACGTTTAGCAGACCGCTTGCGGCTTGTGGGTGCTTGATATGATCATCATCTGCTACCGGCGTATGGACGAGTCTTTAGAGTCCTACACAGAGGTTTTCTGGTTCAAGCGAAACGAAATAGGAGAGCATATGAGATATGTGCGGGACCGAGAATAATGCGTGTATGTGATACCGTATTTCATTCTCGCGATACATGTTTCGATTGGTTATATTCGATATGACCTAGTTATCGAATCATTGATTCGATAAATCGATACATTAGATACTAGTCGGTTGTATGCGATATAACCGGATCATTGAATCAAGTGTGGATTTAATGATTTAATGTATAATTATATATTTGATATATTACTTTGCATTAACTAGTATAGGTTCACTTTAAACGGATTTTTCTCACTTGATTTGCACATTGTATATGTGATATATTTATTGTGCACCTTTTTGTATCATGTTTGATGATACTTGATCATATGGTTAAATGAATAGAATTAAACCATGGTTATTTTGTAATTAGGGTTTTGCATATTTATTTATTCATTTATTTGTTTATTTATGTGGATAAATTCAAGATGAGAATGGTGGCAATTCTTGTCTTATGTTGAAGCTTCATGAAGCCTTGACTTTATGCAACCATTCTTGTCCACTAGCTTAACCCTTGTTAGTTATATGTATGCCCTAGAGGCCATTACTGTACATAGGATGTATATTTTAGTGGATGCTGGGACATATATAGGGAGGACTTTCTTGCTCGACATGATAGTATGCTATCTGGTTACTCTTTACCTTAACGTGTATGCTGATTGTCTCTCTGTTACATGTTGGTAAAGCCCTTAGGATCTGTACTTGACTACCTGGACTGTGATGCGGATCATACTAGTGGGGACATGGTAGTCTATAAGTACATCCTTCAAAGTCCCTAGTCGAGGGTGTATCGAAACGGGGCATCGATACACCAGAGTAGACTAGCGTATACCTTCTCGACCTATACAGATGGGCGATGGATGATCCCATATCCATTGGTGTTTGACATCGGAGATGATATACGGGTGCTCAGTAGAGACTGGGTACACTGGACGGACTCGCCGAGAACTCCCAGATGGTATTATACCTCACGTCAGATGGCAGTTCTCTGGTGACACTGGTACAGAGTAGTCTGTTGACCCGAGATCGTCATAGAGTCTTGTGTGGTTCCCACTGTGCTTTGATTTCCATCTTACCACGTCCAAGAGGGCGTGCAAAACGGTGGTTTTTGGGTACAGTCCCGAGTCACATGGAGGCAATGAGCGATAGGAGGGGATTCGTCTCTCCCGGTATATGGGGGTTGATGTTGCACTGTGTTCGATCGGCTATAACAGGAAGTCCCTGGCCAGGGCTGCTCAGAGAATTGCTGGTAAGTGTTACCAGTAGTTTCTCGAATTGTTATAGACCTCATATCGACACGACTTATTGAGCTATTGGGGTCTGACGTTTACCACCCCTAGGCGAGATATGCGACATATCAGACGATCAGACCGGACTGTACGGTAGTGTTACTGGTCGGATTCACTGGAGTGTGAGCGGGCTTGCTCGTCGATCTTCAGATCGCTCAATACCCGGGTGGCCGTTACGTTTGGCAGACCGCTTGCGGCTTGTGGATGCTTGATATGATCATCATCCGCTGCCGGCGTATTGACGAGTCTTTAGAGTCCTACACAGAGGTTTCCTGGCTCAAGCGAAACGAAATAGGAGCGCATATGAGATATGTGCGGGACCGAGAATAATGCGTGTATGTGATACCGTATTCTATTCTCGCGATAAATGTATCGAATGGTTGTATGCGATATAACCTAGTTATCGATTCAAGCGTTGATTCGATAAGCCGATACATTGTATACTAGTCGGTTGTGTGCGACATGACCGGATCATTGAATCAAGTGTTGATTTAATGATTTAATGCATAATTATATATTTGATATATTACTTTGCACTAACTAGTATTGGTTCACTTTAAGCGGATTTTATCACTTGGATTGTGCACAAAGTATATGTGATATACTTTAGTACACATCTTTGTATCATGTTTGATGATGATTGCTCTTGAGGTTAAGTGTGAAGAATTAAACAATGGTTAAGAGTTGATTAGGGTTTGCTTTATCATTTCATTTATTCATTTATTTATTTAAATGAAAAAGGTTATGAGTTATGATAAGAATGAAGGCTATTTTTGTTTCTTATTGGATGCTTCATGAACATTTGACTATATGCCACCATTCTTGTCATTTTGCTTAACCCTAACCCACTCTAATCACCATGGTTAATTCTCTACACCTAACCCTAGTTAGTTATGATAAGTATTGGATTTTATTTTTGATTAAATATATACTTATCATAATTCTATGCTCATCATCTTCTTCTTCTTCTTCAAGTGAGCAACCTTGATGCCATTCATGGCAACTTGTGTTCTAGTGAGCAAAATCCAAATCCAAAGTGAACCCACCTCCTATTTCTTCATCCTCTACCTCTTGCCAAGTAGTAGAGTGTGTTTCCTTCACAAGTTTCATGACTTGGTGAAGGTGGAGCTTGATTCATCGATGCTTCGACGTAGATCATCTTCGGCATGGACATCGACGACCTAGCTTGCCCATTCTCCGACGAAGCCGATCCTAGAGCCCAGATTCGTTTTGGACAGCGGAGAGGACCTCGTTGCGGAGCTATGGAGGTGGAGCACCGGATCTACAAAGGTTTTATTTCCGTATTTTATATAGTTAACTGTTAACTAGTTCTTGTTCGCCTAGACATCTAGCAAACGATCCGTACTTTAGGGTTTGTAGGCACTATAATTTTTGAAATTGCCATGGTTGATGGCTTGGGAGACCTCACTAGAGTGCCTAGGAACCCTGCAGTGGTATCAGAGACTAGCTAGAGCCTTAGGCGAAGTCCAGACGGAAATTGAAGTCCGATCGAACCGAAACCTCACCCGGGAAATTGCTCTCTGTACAATTTTTAAAAACAGGGATTTTTCCACATTAAAAATGTTCAGAAATATCAGCAGGAAATTATAAGAAATTCTGTAAAATTCGGCTTCCTAATTCCTACAGTGAGCCGCGCTTCCGCGGCACGAGCTTGGCTCGTGCGGCGTAAGCGCGGCCATTTTGTCGTATTAGGCATCCTAATTGGTACAGTAATTCACAATATTCTGTGCTGGTTTTACTGGATATTTTTAATATTTTTTCAAGAGTTGAATTTTTCTGAGTTGATTTGGGGCTTTGGTATTTCGATCGGGGTATCAAATTTTGTCTGTGTGGCTTTCCGGATAAATTTTAGAATATGTTAAAAAGTTCGACCGGATATAAATACCCAACTTTTCCCCTGTCGGGAAATTTCCAAGTGTTGGATTTTTCCGTAGTTTAACGACGTTCTAAGTAGTGCAAGTAACGCGATGGTCCCTCTAGAAGACACAAACCTTAACTCGATTATGTGACCGTCTTGAACTACCCTTTGAACCTTCGGGTTTGGGGCAGTACGGCGTGCCACATGTGAGGCGTTGGCTTGACCCTTCTACGGCTGGACCGTTGGTGCTGAGGTACGAACTGAATGTTGTTAGACTTATTTCATGTGTTGATCTGTATCGGGAAAACTTGGGTGTTCGATTGTTCGATCGGAAAGTTTAACATTTTCTATTTATCTGGAATGGGATACAATAATTGGAATTCACAAAAGTTATGAGATAACTGAATGAATGTTATAAATCTAGCGGTTTAGTCTCACTTGATCGGTTGCCACGGAATTTTGATGTGATCAAAAGTTCGTCGCAATCACGTAGCATACGCGGATAATCGCCGGGTAAACTTAATAGACAGCCTCACTCCAAAGCCCCGACCAAGTGACTGTAGGAGAACCCCGTCGCCGAAAGCATCCGTCCGGGTGCTCGCGGTGGCGGTGTTCCGCCTTGGTGCACTTCGTCGACGGTATCAGGGGTGCAGCCGTCTACTGAAGTTTGCGACGAGTATTCGATCAGACTGTCGGGAATCTTGTTGAATTGCCCGACTAGATATTGAAAAGTGTTTTCGATAATGAGACTAAAATGCGGGGTTTATAATTGTTAGGCATGCGATGTCTAAGTAATTCATTTGGTCAGGCATGCGATGTCTGAGGAGGTTGCGGATTCCAACTGTTGTAGTTTTACACTTTCTTTTCTGTGACCGTAAGTGTAATATATGATATCGCCGGTTTCGTTGCTATATGTCAACGACAATTGGGATGGACATATTTACTTACGTTGATGACATGAGATGTTATGTGTTGCTGGATATGTTATATTGGATCGTCGTGTTTGAATAGCCGGGGGTTTTTATGTGAGATGAGTGTTTTTCATTTTCATTCATGTAAAAACTTGTATGTAATATTCTTTTATTTGGGGCGCTTCCAGGTTGCGGGAGTTGTCACCTGTTGTATATTATTTACTTTTCCGCACTAGGATAGACCCAAGGAGGGGAGCACAAGTAACCGGGTTCTGGAGTCCAGTGGGAGACCAACTCGAGGAGTCGAGTTCGGGTCTCCTAACTCCAGAATTGGTAGGGTCGCTTGCCGCTCTCGTACGGGTCTAGGGGTGTGGGTTTGGCTATTCATCACGACCGTGGAATCCGTGTTTTATACTGGCTCGTATTGAAAACACGGACGTCCTAGTATATCCAATATTTCATATGTTTCTTCTGCTGCGATATCTGTGATGTGATCATGTGATGTTTCTGTGATAGATATAGTATATAGTATATATGATATATTATATAGGCGTTACTTATGTTTTACACCCGCGCTAGCCCTGCCCTGCTCTGCCGTTAGTTACCTAACCTAACGGTGCACGAGGGGACATCGAGGCGAATGCGGATGGCATAAGTGTACGTCATATCTATCTGTGATGTTTAGGTACTTAAATGATGGGACTTCATTAATGTGATTAATGAAATAAAAGAAACCTAAGATGTTGTAGAATCGAATTTCAAAATAAAACAGGTAGCTACAGTTCTTGCTTTGCACAGCGGTATATGTGATATATCCTGCACCTTATTCGATAAGGAAAGGACCGAGATCCCTTCACCGGGAGTGACTCCTTTAGCAATAACTGGCAGATGCTACACACTCGGTTTGTCTTTTGATTGCTTTTAAGAGTTTTTGCTTTGCACAGTGATATATATGATATATCCCGCACCTCATTCGACGAGGAAAGGACCGACGATCCCTTCACCGGGAGTGACTCCTTTAGCAAAACTAGAAAAGCCTCAAAAGCACTCCATTTTAAAATTCATTTGATCCTACAACGATATAAAGTTCATTACGCAAAAGGTTTTCTTAAAAACCTGTCGTAGCCCTCCGTCATTTCAGATAGGTAATAGTTAGTATTCGTGCTGCGTTTGTTGACTCAGTCAAGGCGTAGTCTGCGGTAGCTAATTATTGCTTATCTGCAAAGCATATGATGCGATTGGATTAGGGTAGTCGTGCGGCCTTGTTGACTCAGTCAAGGGTCGTGCGGGTGGGTTTAATTCAATCGAGAAATGACGGGTTGAACTTTACTTGCGGTCTATGGTTTGTTGACTCAGTCAAGGTCATAGATCGCATGGGGCAAAATATTATCGGGAATTTCAAGTGTTGAAATTTGCAATGAGATTGCATACCTTCTATGAGATAGTTGGATCCCGATACCCGCTGCGAGTAAGTGTTACTCCTGGGAGAGTTTTATACATTACAATTAGCCGATCAAGTAGGTGTCTAGAAAGGTGTCAACGGGGTTACGCCTCTGGGAAAACGAGGTTTACATTAATTAGGTTCGTGCGAAAGCACGGGGGACCTCCCTCAAAGTACCGACACTGGCCTGGCTGAAAGATTGGCGAACTTGTAGTGTGTAATTAATCCCGGCTAGTCTTTCCTTTTAGGGTTTGAAGGAAGATTTGATAAAAAGCAGTGGGAGCCATCCTGATTAGATAAAATAAAAACCAATCTATTCTTGACAGAGCGCACGCTGAGTGTTTTCTTCTCTCTCTCTCCTGGTAGCGACCATATCACGCCTTAATCAAGATAATAATACGGAATATTGACCGAACCCGCTTGTTATACTGAGCTGGGGAACGTTGGTCCCACTCCAACTTATAATTGTTATAAGACAGAGCAGGAAATTGGGGAATACCAGATTTCCCGTGCCGCCCAAACGAAGAAAGTGCATGCTGATGCATCATCTTCGGGTGTGTTCATTACAGAGAACTGTTTCTCAGTATCCTTTACGTCCTGGGTATGTGATACCAGATCAGGATCCCAGATATGTAATCAGTTACATAGGGCTACAGAAAGGTAGAGAACTGAGAACGGGTGATAAGTTTCATGAGGCAGAAAACGGGGCAAATGTTGCAGCCAAGTCTGTTGGTCACTGTCACCCTGTATTACAGTACATTGATTCTGAACGAATGTTATTAGATACCGAACCTGATATACAAAATCATATCTATCTCTTTATTAGTAAAGAAATGATAAAATTTTGTATTGTTGGATAATGTTTTGAACATTTCCTATATCAAAAGTTGATCGGATCAGGCACGTTATCTAAAAGCATTGATGTTCTAAATCAAACTACAGTTCTTGGTATACAGAACACACACAAGAGGAAGAGTTCAGAAATGAACGAATCCTTCTTGAGGCATTGTAGACTAGGTCATATCAATGCGACCCGACTGGCTAGAGTTACATAAAGATGCATATTTAAATTAGTTTGAATTTACATCTTGTGAAACTCGCCAGTCATGTCACAAAGATAAGATGACCATAGCTCCGTTTACTGGAAACAGAGAAAGAGTTAGTAAACTCTTGGGATGATACATGTTGATGTATGTGAGGTCCCATGTCTACACATGCCAGGACTGGTTCTTTGTACTTCATTACATTCTCTGATAATCTCTCAAGATTCAGACATATGTTCCTGTTGAAACACAAGTCCGAACCTTTTGAGATATTCAAAGAATATAAGTTAGAAGTAGAGAACTAACATACGGGTATAAGTATTATGTCCTTTGATGTGATCAAGGAGGAGAATACTTGAGCACGAAAATCCTGGATTATTCTAAAGGAGAATGAGATTCTCTCTCGGCATTACTCCTCCGTATACACCACAGCACGTTGGTATATCGGGGCGGAGCAATCACACCCTATATGATAAGGTGTGCTCTATGATGAGTAATACTGAGTTACCTGTTTCCTTTAGGGTGTTATGCACTTGAGAAGCTGCATACCTATTGAATAGGGTTCTAATCAAATCAGTTGCCTACCACTTCATATGTGATATGGAATGGGAAGAACCCATGTCTTAAGTTAGTTAAGATTTGGGGATTGTCCGGCCTATGTCTAAAAGCAAAATCCGGACAAGCTCGAGGCAAGGTCAGTTATGTACAACTGGAAAGGTTCCAGCTATACAAACTACAGCTGATGATTTGATAGAACCAAAGTATTCAGTAGAAACCAACGAACCTCAGCCTCTCCGCCGATCTAGTAGGGTTCCTCACCCACCTGAGAGATACTTCGGTTTCTCTATGACAGTGGGAGCGAGGATTACATCATGAGATGATGACCCAACTATTTTCGAGCTGGCCATCGAGAGTAAGACTCTGTAAGAATGGCTGGATGCTTAGCGATCTGAGATGGAATCCTTATACACCAACAAAGTATGGACTTTGGTTGCTATATCTGAAGGGTTAAATCCCCATCAGGAGCAAGTATATCTTGAGAAGATTACTTGGTGTAAATGGAAAAGTTGAGACTTTCAAAGCTAGACTTGTTAAAGGTTTTCGTCAAAGACCAGGCGTGGATCATGATGATACCTTTTCAAGTAGCTATGCTTAAGTCCATCCAGATCCCACTTGCCACGGCTACATACCATGACTGCGATATCTGGTGGTTGGGTGTCTTGACTGCTTTTCTAAATGATGATTTAGAAGAGAGCGTCTATAAGTACACAGCCAGAGGGCTTCGTAGACAGTGGGAGCAGCGGAAACGTGTGCAAGATGCTTTATAAGATAAAGCAGGCATCGCGGAGTTGGAACGTCTGTTTTGATGAAGTAGTCAAAGAGTTTGACATCATCAAAATGGTAGATGAACCTTGTACAAACAAAAAGGTAGTAGGGAGTATGGTGACGATCCTCGTAGAGTACGTGGATAACATACTCTTGATAGGGAAGGAGTTTCCTATGCTACGCTCGATCAATCTCCGCTTATCACAATGATTCTCCATATAGGATTAAAGTGATACATACTAAATCCTGGATTTTGGATCTATGAGATAGATTTAATTGGATGTTAGGATTCTCACTAGTTGTAGTGAGACGGTATCAACCGATCCTGAGGAGAATCACTGGAATGGTTCCAGGGTGATAAAGACGACTGAGTGTCAGTCACAGGCATTGTCTTTACCCTCAGTAAAGGGACGGTATGTTGGAAGAGTTCCAAGCTAGATACCGTGACATACTAGACGATAAAGGCACGATACATCGCTACTTAAGATGCTACCAAAGAGGCTGTTTGGGTGTATATAGGTTCATGAGATGAACTATGTTCCTCCCATTGTGTGACAATGGAGTTGTGGCTTATGCCAAGGAACGCCGGTCCCATCAGTGATCCAGACTTATTCTAAGGCAGCATCGCCTGATCATGGAGATGGTTGATCTCCAGGGTGATCGAGGTTGGGAGAGTAGACTCAGAGGACAACACAGCGGATCCACTCACAAAGGCCTGTTCCCAGAGAGAGACTTCATGGGATGGTTGAGTATGAGATACTGCAACCACTGCTACAGATGGCCCTAGTGCAAGTGGGAGATTGTTAGTTATATGTATGCCCTAGAGGCCATTACTGTACATAGGATGTATATTGTAGTGGATGCTGGGACATATATAGGGAGGACTTTCTTGCTCGACATGATAGTATGCTATCTGGTTACTCTTTACCTTAACGTGTATGCTGATTGTCTCTCTGTTACATGTTGGTAAAGCCCTTAGGATCTGTACTTGACTACCTGGACTGTGATGCGGATCATACTAGTGGGGACATGGTAGTCTATAAGTACATCCTTCAAAGTCCCTAGTCGAGGGTGTATCGAAACGGGGCATCGATACACCAGAGTAGACTAGCGTATACCTTCTCGACCCATACAGATGGGCGATGGATGATCCCATATCCATTGGTGTTTGACATCGGAGATGATATACGGGTGCTCAGTAGAGACTGGGTACACTGGACGGACTCGCCGAGAACTCCCAGATGGTATTATACCTCACGTCAGATGGCAGTTCTCTGGTGACACTGGTACAGAGTAGTCTGTTGACCCGAGATCGTCATAGAGTCTTGTGTGGTTCCCACTGTGCTTTGATTTCCATCTTACCACGTCCAAGAGGGCGTGCAAAACGGTGGTTTTTGGGTACAGTCCCGAGTCACATGGAGGCAATGAGCGATAGGAGGGGATTCGTCTCTCCCGGTATATGGGGGTTGATGTTGCACTGTGTTCGATCGGCTATAACAGGAAGTCCCTGGCCAGGGCTGCTCAGAGAATTGCTGGTAAGTGTTACCAGTAGTTTCTCGAATTGTTATAGACCTCATATCGACACGACTTATTGAGCTATTGGGGTCTGACGTTTACCACCCCTAGGCGAGATATGCGACATATCAGACGATTAGACCGGACTGTACGGTAGTGTTACTGGTCGGATTCACTGGAGTGTGAGCGGGCTTGCTCGTCGATCTTCAGATCGCTCAATACCCGGATGGCCGTTACGTTTGGCAGACCGCTTGCGGCTTGTGGATGCTTGATATGATCATCATCCGCTGCCGGCGTATTGACGAGTCTTTAGAGTCCTACACAGAGGTTTCCTGGCTCAAGCGAAATGAAATAGGAGCGCATATGAGATATGTGCGGGACCGAGAATAATGCGTGTATGTGATACCGTATTCTATTCTCGCGATAAATGTATCGAATGGTTGTATGCGATATAACCTAGTTATCGATTCAAGCGTTGATTCGATAAGCCGATACATTGTATACTAGTCGGTTGTGTGCGACATGACCGGATCATTGAATCAAGTGTTGATTTAATGATTTAATGCATAATTATATATTTGATATATTACTTTGCACTAACTAGTATTGGTTCACTTTAAGCGGATTTTATCACTTGGATTGTGCACAAAGTATATGTGATATACTTTAGTACACATCTTTGTATCATGTTTGATGATGATTGCTCTTGAGGTTAAGTGTGAAGAATTAAACAATGGTTAAGAGTTGATTAGGGTTTGCTTTATCATTTCATTTATTCATTTATTTATTTAAATGAAAAAGGTTATGAGTTATGATAAGAATGAAGGCTATTTTTGTTTGTTATTGGATGCTTCATGAACATTTGACTATATGCCACCATTCTTGTCATTTTGCTTAACCCTAACCCACTCTAATCACCATGGTTAATTCTCTACACCTAAACCTAGTTAGTTATGATAAGTATTGGATTTTCTTTTTGATTAAATATATACTTATCATAATTCTATGCTCATCATCTTCTTCTTCTTCTTCAAGTGAGCAACCTTGATGCCATTCATGGCAACTTGTGTTCTAGTGAGCAAAATCCAAATCCAAAGTGAACCCACCTCCTATTTCTTCATCCTCTACCTCTTGCCAAGTAGTAGAGTGTGTTTCCTTCACAAGTTTCATGACTTGGTGAAGGTGGAGCTTGATTCATCGATGCTTCGACGTAGATCATCTTCGGCATGGACATCGACGACCTAGCTTGCCCATTCTCCGACGAAGCCGATCCTAGAGCCCAGATTCGTTTTGGACAGCGGAGAGGACCTCGTTGCGGAGCTATGGAGGTGGAGCACCGGATCTACAAAGGTTGTATTTCCGTATTTTATATAGTTAACTGTTAACTAGTTCTTGTTCGCCTAGACATCTAGCAAACGATCCGTACTTTAGGGTTTGTAGGCACTATAATTTTTGAAATTGCCATGGTTGATGGCTTGGGAGACATCACTAGAGTGCCTAGGAACCCTGCAACCCTAACTCTCCAAATAACCATGGTTGATTCTCTATACTTAACCTTAGTTAGAATTATGATAAGTATAGATTTTTTCTTTTCATTTTAAAGGACTTATCATAATTCTAGCTCTTCTTCTTCTTCATCTTCAAAAGAAAAACTTAGATGCCATCAATGGCAACTTGAGTTCTAGTGAGAGAATTCCAAATCTAAAGTGAACCCATCTCCTATTTCTTCACCCTCTACCTCTTGCCAAGTTGTTTTGGGTGTTCTCTTCACAAGTTTCACAACTTTGTGAAGTCGGAGCTTGAACTAGTGCAACCTCGATGTAGATCGTCTTTGACACGAAGCCGACGACCTATTCCGCACGTTTCTCCGATGAAGCCGTCACGAGAGTCCAAGGTTCAAGATGGACAGCGAAAGGACTCCCTCGTGGAGCTAAGGAAGTGGAAATCCGGATCTATAAAGGTTGTAGCATCTAACTTCTAGTTAAATAGTTAACTAGTTTCTTGTTTCGCCTAAACATCTAGTCTATGATCCGTAGTCTAGGGTTTCTCGGCACCATTGTTTTTAAATTGGCATGTTCGATGCCTTGTGAGAACTCTATAGGGTGCCTAGGAACCTTTCACATTTGACTCAATGAATTTTCAAAATGCTCCATTCCCAAACAGGTTGAGTCCTAATAAACCAACTGCACAAGTGGAGAAGATTGTGGAGATATTTAAGCAGGTTAGCATAAATTTACCTCTCTTAGATGCAATCCAACAAGTCCCTTCATACGCGAAAATCTTAAAGGGCTTATGCACCTCGAAGAGAAAGGCATCTCAAGTACCCAAGAAAGTGCTAGTGGCTAGTGTAGTGAGCAATGCTATTAACCACCATCAAACCTTACCCCAAAAACGAAAGGACCCCGGCTGTCCTACGATTTCAATCACAATCGGGGATAAGAAAATTAGTCGAGCACTTTTAGATCTTAGGTCTAGTGTTAACCTGATTCCCTACTCCGTGTACGAACAATTAGGGGTTGGAGAGTTGAAACCCACTCGTTGTACTCTCCAAATGGCTGATCGATCAATCACCCATCCTAGGGGTCAGCTAGAGGATGTGTTGATCAAAGTTGGGGAGTTCATATTCCCCGTTGATTTTATTGTTATGGATACACAACCTGTTGCTAACCCAGGGAACCAAATTCCGGTGATCCTCGGTCGACCATTTTTGGCCACTTTCAATGCTGTAATAAACTGTCGCAATGGCTCCATGACTCTATCCTTTGGGAAGATGTCTAGTGAGTTCAATATTTATAAGACGGGAAGTCTTCCCCCCGTGCCTAAAACTAGTACATGAGCAGTTTGCCTTATTCACGAAATCACGCAGGAGGACTAC
Source organism: Agapanthus africanus (assembly GCA_030015575.1). NCBI lineage: Eukaryota > Viridiplantae > Streptophyta > Magnoliopsida > Asparagales > Amaryllidaceae > Agapanthus > Agapanthus africanus. The sequence continues at coordinate 407,981,228 of CM057340.1, forward strand.
GAGCTTGAAAGATTTCTATTTGATGAAAACAGTTTTGACGCCACTAGTGCGTCCCTTCTTGAGCCTACCACCGTTGACACAACCGATATTGATTATGAATGTTTCACTTTTTCGGATGATGACGACTCACAGCCTGAATATGAGTCTTTTGAATTTTTGGATGAGTTAGTTGAACCATCCGAATTGGTTGTTTGAAGTGATTTCGAACCTGTGTTGGAGTCCTTTGAGTTCGAGGTAGATTCCGCAATGATTCTTTCGCCTCCGAAACTCGAACTCATGTCCTTACCGCCTCACCTTGAATATTCTTACATAGGTGAGAATGAGACCTTTCCCATTATCAGATTGGCTTCTCTAGCCCTTGAACAAGAGAACGCCCTTTTAATGGTCTTACAAGATAGGCGGTAAGTTTTCGGTTGGACTATGGCGGACATCGAGGAGATCAGTTCCCTTATAATTGAATATCATATGAGATTGACGGATGATGCCAAGTCAATAGAGGACCCACAGGAACATTTTGGGGGTATTGTGGTTAGTCAACCTCATCCTTTAGAAGTTGAATCACCCCCATTTCTTTTAATAAGCTACGAGAATGCCAATATTCCACTAATTGCTGATCATTCGCATTCTCGTTTAGATGCATCACCACCTCCTGTATATTCACACCTTCCATACCACCACTTCTATCTTCCCCAATTCTTTGTGAATCGCTACAACTTATTCATCCATCAACCAATACTCTTTACTGATAAATTTTTCAACTGGTTGGTGTTGACGTTTGGTCTATGCAAAGTTTAGCAGTAATGTCTAACATTGTTTAAATGAAGTTTGGGGGGCCTTTCTGTATATATTTGTTTTTCTTAACAATAATTTTTTTTAAATAAATAAACAGGGGAGTGCCGACATTTTGACCCTCTTGGTTTAGGATGACAGTGAGGACACTGTCAAGTTCAAGTTTGGGGATATGCTCGGTACGTCTTCTTCTTTCGCATTCATTTGTACATATTTTTTTTGCATTTGCATACTTATTTTGAAAACCCATAGAAATTGAAAAATTTTGAAAAATTATAAAAATAACTGTATTCAATTTTGGCCTTATTGGACTAGAGTTTGACATATAGGTTAACTAGCTAAGAACAACTAGATCTTAGACTTAGTGAATTAAAAACCCTAAAAATAACATTCCTTAAAGTTTAACGGTATAAAGTATATGCCTTGTAGTTTATTTAGAAATAGGCAAATTTTAGGTTCACTTCTTAGGCTAAGTCGAAACAAGGGAAGAGTATTGACGTTCTTATTAGAGTATAAGTTTGAAAAATAGTTCCTAGCTTAAGTCTAGATTCTGAAAACGTATACCCTACAATTTGCACAATCACGCACCTTGAAACTTGGAATAGTAGAAGAGACCTTGAAATACTCTTGTCTAAAGTCCTTAGTACGAAGAAAATAAAAGAAAAAAAAGTGTGAATAAAGAAAAAAATGGACACTGGTTTTTGTGATTACTTAAGGCTGCAGAAATAGAAAAATATTTAGCGAGGGTGCTTCATCACCTAGTGCCTTAGACCAACTGGTTTGGGAGTCACTGCTAAAGCCTTGGGTGTTGCAAAACTAGGAAGTACACTTTAAAGTGCTAACGCATCTTGTAATAGGTCGTTGGTACCTCAAGAAGTATTAACGGTCGCATGAAGGATGTGTAAGCAAAATTCAATTAAAAATTCACCAATTAAGAAGTACTTTGGACAACGGACAAGGGCATGATTGCTTGATTTGAATTTCCAAGTGTAGGGGTGATCTATATACACACGTGGGGGTATGTGATTGGAGTTTAGATGAGAGAAAGGAATGAAGAATAGAACTTGTATCTTTAGTAGAGTTGATAGAAATTCCTAAGTGGAGATGGAAACCTAGAAGGAAAACTTAAGAAATGCCGAAAGCTAAGTAAGTCTATAGAACATATATAATCTTAAGTTAAATAATGAGGAAGTGTGAAGAATATGGGTGGATAATTTATGAGTCGACGATAATAGAATTCCTTTTTAGAAAACCTAATTGGTGAACAAAAGTCAATGGGCCGAGTTGATAGGATTTTGTGGGTGTAATCCGCTGAAAACCCTCAGGAGACAACACTCCTCCTACTGGGGACACCTAGAGGTTTAACGGCTTGTTGCACGTGCTCAGTGCAATCGTGTTTCCCTGCGAAAGTGTGGTTAGGATTTTAGTGAATAAAAAAATAAGTTTGCTCGAGGAAGAGCAAAAGATAAGTTTGGGGGTATTTGTTCAGACCATAATATTGCATTTTTCATTTCCCTATTCTTATCCGTTTTATAAATAAACAGGTACTCTTGACGCACGTTTGTTGCATATTACAGGATACAGGCTCTTGGAGCGAATACAGTGAAAAAGACGGAAGTTGATACAGAAAAGGGACTTTTGACCAACAAGTAGACGGATCCTAACCAAGCCTAGATGAAGAACAGTGCAAGGTCCAAAATGTCGAGGCAAACGGTTAAAAGATCGCTACAAGTTTTCACTGAAGATCTGGAAATGACCAAGAACCCAAATAGAGAAAAGTACTGAAGAAACAGAGAGGAAAAGACACCCTAAAGCATACCCTAAAGTTTGGTGAGCTGAGCTCACCAAAGGGCCGCGGAATCGCGGCCCAAGGCCTACATTTGCCGCGGTTCCGCGGCCGTATAGTGCCCGTGTCGGTGTATTTTTCTCGTGTCGGTGCGGGGGTTTGGATTTTACGTGGGCAAATCTGTAATTGCACATGTGCGAATCCCGTAACCCTAAATTCTCCTGTTTACTTATAAATTGTAATCGAAAATTATAAAACCCTATGCCTCTTTTCAATCAATAAAATTCAGAATTGCTGGGAGTTTATTCAGATCTGTTCTATATTGCTTGCAGGGAGCCGTCAACCTAGTAAGTTAATTTCTGTGTTTTTATTCTCTCTTAATTAGTATGTTCTATCATCCCCTAATGAGCGAGTAATCTCCTCGCTTGTTAGGGTTAGCCTTAGGGAAAGGTTTGAGAGATGAGATCTCTCACCCCTTTCATGCCATCCACACCTAAGAGTTAGAACTCCATGCATGCACGCACAACCGCTCCCTACGGCATCCTACCCCTCGAGGTAACGATGAACCGTAGTATAAAGGGCCGGTTGCGCGTGTTTTCCATGGGGGTTAGGGTAATTATCGATAAAGGAGGATACGAATCTAGAGGAAGAAACATCTTCCCAAAAGATTCGGATCCACTTTATTGATAATTACCTTAACATCTAATAGATCTAAAATAGGGCAATGAAAGCGGTGAGGGAACCTTTAATCTCCAAACTTCCCCTAAACCTAACCCTAGCAAGACTTTAATTTAGATTAATCTAGTTTAGTGATAGATCTAGGTTTTAGATTAAACCAACCAAAACAACATTTGGAATCAACTTGTAAAAACACATTAAGGAAATTACCCATCTTTGTGGATCGACCCGTACTCACCGGCTAGCTGCAAAGCGACGCCGTTTCTGATTGCGGTTAACACAAATTTTTGGACAAATCAGTCTCCCACTGTTTCTCGAATCCCTCCTCAAACCAAAAAGGAAGAACTAGCCAGGATTATTCTCACCGTACAATACTTTCTTAACCGTTCAGCCAGGCCGGTATCGGTACTTCGAGGGAGGTTTTACGACGCTTTCGCGAAGTTCCTTAATTAAATAGCCTCTTTTCTCTGGGGGCGTAGCACCGCTGACACCTTTCTCGGCACCTACTTGGTTTATAGCATTGATCGTTAAGTGATGAATCTCCTGATGAGTAGCGGATACTCATAGTAGGATCGGGATCCAAATATCATCGTGTGATAAAGCTGAAGGAATCCTACCAAAATTATCATACTCCAAATGGTATGCTTCTCTTTGCAAATTTCAGTTTCTTTAGAAATTCCTGATATGAATTTCTGCCCCATGCTCTTATGACATTGGCGTTGGTCAAAATGTCATAAGTCACATGTCAAGTTCTACCCATCATTATCTTGTTAATTTGAACCCATCCGTACATACCCCTGACGTTGGCCAAATGATAATACGACTGTCCCAAACTAACTCATCTATCTATGCAACAAATGGATACCCAGCAGCTACCAAACACTATGCCTTGGCGTTGGTCAAAATACATAGCTTGAATACTACTGAATACCCAAATGAAATGACGGAGGGCTACGAATGGTTTTGGCAAAACCGTGAACGTAGTGAACTTGATTTGATCGAAGGAACCTGATAGCTTTTAAAAGGAGTGGTTAAATCTCCGCAATTATAAAAAATATCCTCTGTTTTAAAATAACCGAGTGGTTTCTTTTAAACTATTCCAACGATTCAACTTTGGTTTATTTTCTTTGCATTAATATAATGCGTCCCATCAATTAACCTATCATTGCAGAAAACAACGAAAATACAACGTTCTCTTATGTCATCCGCATTCGCCACTGGGTCCCGTCATTCACCCGTTAGGTTACATAACTAACGACAAAGCGGGGGCTGGGCTAGCGCGGGTGCAAAACATAAGCGACGCCTAATAGCTATCATATATAGATATTGTACATTCGTCTGACGCAATAATAGGCATTCCAGAACACAGATGAACATATTGGATTTTCTACGAATCCGCATTTCTTTTGAGCCTGCAAAGAAAGACGGATCACACAGTCGCAATGAATAGCCAAAACCCACCCTAGACTCCTACGGGTACGGAAAACTACCCGCCTAGTACTCGAAGTGAAGCGGTCTCCCTCAACTACGTGAGTAGGCCACTGAACACTTCAACATACCCGGTAGTTTGTGCACCCCACCTTGGGTCTATCCTAGGAGCAAAAAATTGTAAATGAAATAATACAACGGTGGCTACAACCGCAACCTGGATGTGATCCGCAAAAGAATATTACAACAATTGACAAATTACATTTGAATGAAAGAAACGCTCGTTTCACATCCCCAACTATCCATTCACGACAATCCAATAAGTCCACAAACACAAACAGTAAAAACCATTACAGAAATGTGCAACCCCCTGCTAACCGACATACTAGAAGTTAGGGGAGGTTTACGAACACATTAAACAAATCACAGATATAATCAGATTAGACAAACATCGTAGAATTTCGATCAAGCAAACACAAATGATTCTACTCCAAATACTTCACTGTGCACCTGAAACTTGAGCAGAAACAAAACATCCCAGGAAAAACAAAATTAACACAGAAGAGTTACTGGGGAATTTTGGGCTGACTCGGCCCCAACTCGGCCGCCGATCCGCGGCGGATCGCTTGGATCGGCTGCGGATCCGCGGCGGTATGGACGAGTTAGGATCCCAAATTTCTCCAGTAACCTTATAATTCCCTGCTTGTATTTTTAAGGGTCCATGAAAAATTTTTAGACCCCGTTTTAAAATCGACAGAAACTATATGAAAATGATGTTTTTTCCGGTTCGTTTTGCGATCGAATTTCTAACGACTTTGCTAACAAGTTAGTTATGGTTTAGCGAGGCTCTGATACAACAGTAAGTCGACGTTAGACACCCCACGAGTTGCGGGGAGGCGGAATAGGTAAAATAATCATTTTGTTTAAAACAAACATCGACTAACTTATGGATCTTTGCCAATGCCTAACTAACAACATCATAGGAGGGATTAGCTACTATGAAAGAAGATTATACCTAATGAACCAAGTCCTTCTTGTTCTCGTTGACCACCTCCTCGCCGGCCTCCTCTTTGTGATAGAAGATCCACCCGAGAGCTACTACTCCAAGCTTGACCTCTAACTTGAGGTAACTAGGTTACTAAAAGTGCTAATCAAAGCAACATAGGGGATATAGAGTGGGATTAGGGATCAATTAGTCTTGCTAACCCTTGATCTCAACACATGAGAGGTTAGGGTTAGGGTTTGAAGAGAGAGAGAGCTTGAGGAGAGAGAATGTGATAATAATTATGAAATGGAATTAACTCATTTGTGTATATATATGAAGCATAAGATATTTTGCACAAAAATCTCTTTGCACAAATATCTTCATGCTTCATTTAATACATAATGAATCATCAAGTGAGTCATTAAAAACATTTAATACATCATTAACTCTCTTGATGAATCATCTCCATGAGTCACAAAACCATTTAATGCATATAACACCTAAGCTCTCCTTGTCATCAACCTTCTAGAAGCTTCTCGACAATTTACGAGAACACCCCTTCTATCTGTGAAAACACGGAAATACTGAGACTGTATAAATCCAATAATCCAATACTAGAATCTAGCTTAAACCAAAACCTGCTGGTATAAACTGTCCGAACATCGTACGTGCGTAAAAACACATGCGTGTCCGAACCCTGTCGTAAAACCATACGACCTCTATATCGTTTCGCCCGAAGCAGGGAAACTCTCTGTGTGGGACTCTAAAGACTCGACTACTATGCTGGCAGTGGGTTTAACCACAGACCGCAAACGGCACTAGATATACGTAATGGTCCCCAGGTTAATGTCGATAAGAAGGCCGATGAGGAAACCCATCCGAACTACTACTGAGCCTGATGTGACAATATCCGTAGAGTCCGGTCTGTTCGTCTAGGACTATCGCATATCGGGCCTAGGGGGCGGCAAGCGTCAGTCCCCTAAAAGCGGTATAAGTCGTTTCGGAGCGAATCTCATTACACCTTTAGAAACTACTGGAAAACCTACCAGTAAATCTCGTTTGCCCTGGCCAGGGACTTTGCGTAATGGCTCTCCAGACACAGCGTGATATCAACTCCCAATACCGGGGGAGACGAATCCTGTCTAACCGCCACTGCCTCCAAGTGCTTCGGGACTGCACCCAACTGCTACCTGTTTGCATGAGTCTTTTGAGCCATGGTAGGGTAGCAATCTAAGAATAGTGGGAACACACTCGAGGCGAAGCAGCAGTGTCAAGTCAACGGACTATGCTGTACTCATGTCACCTGGGAACTGTTAACTGACGGCGAGTATAATACCAACCAACAGTTCCCTGCGAATCCTGTCCGGTGTACCCATAACCCAATGAGCACCTGTATACTATATCTAGTACGACGTACTGATGGCTGTGGGACAGACCATCTCCCTAACTGGGATGAGAAGCGTACACACTAGTCTACTCCGGAGTATCGATTCCCTGTCTCGATAATCCTACGACTAGGGACCTGAAAAAGGATGTGGTTATAGACTACCCAGCCCCCACTAGTATGACAGTCATCACAACGCTGGTAGTGAAGCAAGATCCTAAGGGCTCTATTAATACGTACACATATATTAAAATAGATATAAACCAAGTAGCATACTACTATGTTTAGCAAGACTGTTAATATAATTGTGAATATCTCAAGCTTCCATTAAGTAATATACAAGCCAATATGATACAATAATGGCCCCTAGGGCATATACACTAACATGCACGACTCCTTTGAGCCATGGTAGGGTAGTTATCAAAGCACGGTGGGAACTCACACGAGAAAAATGACGATCTCAGGTCGACAGACTAACCTGTACACATGTCACCGGGGAACTGCTATCTGACAATATGTATAATACTAACTAGTAGGTTCCCGGCGAGTCCGTCCAGTGTACTCATAACCCAATGAGCACCTGCATACTATCTTAGGTGAACAAACTAACTCCAATGGCTTGTGAGACCTGGCCACCGCCCCTCGTCGGGGTCTCGATCAGTATACACTAGTCTACACTGGAGTATCGCTGCCCGGTCTCGATACTCCTACGACTAGGGACATTTAAGGATGTGCTTATAGAACCCAGCACCCACATATATGATCGCCATCATAACGCTGGCATTCAAGCAAAAATCCTATGGGCTTTATCAATATGATGATAAAGACAAACCGGATAGCATACTATCATCTTGAGTAAGACTGTTTTATCGGTATAGGTCCTGCCTCAATCATCATAATCATCTGTCCGCGTCTATGATAATTTCCTTGAGGGCACTATAGCCAACACATGTTGCATACATACCTGCTAGCACATCATGCCAGTTTAGTATTGTATAGTGATTCATGCTGCATACATATCTGCTAGTATATCCTGCCATATCAGTATTGTAGATGTTATGATACTTGCGTGCATGCTTGCGATAGCCTCTATAGATATTATTTATTACTGACGAGTTGGCAACTCACCACCGTTGTGCCACAACCTATTTGCAGGTCCGCTCCGTCAGCACCGTAGCGGCGGACGCACTAGCTTCTTTTTCCTGGACTCGAGGCTTTTGCTCGTAGGTGGGTTGTGTTATTATTTTTTACCACCTTGTAAATTCATTGTATCTAGAGTACTCCATCTACTGTATCTACTGTACCTGTTATCTGTATGGCTGTATATTGACCTAGAGACGAGGCAGTGAGATTTGTGAACTTCATGTTGTATTTTGGGGTCGAGCTCACCTGAGCCGACATGATGTTTTACTCGTGTTTTTTTTATGCTTATCTTGCACATGATGATTTATATTGCGTGGGATTTTATTCCGCTTCGGCGAAGAGCTAGGTGCCGCTTGGGGATGCCTTATTTCATGATATTTATATATATACTCCTATTTTGTAACCGTTTGGGGGCCTATTTTACAAAGGAGACTCTGCCGAAATTTTTGGAAAATTGGATGTTGCTTTTAAGAAGCTTGATGTCGCTTATTGGATTAAAAATCTCTTTCATTAAATTGGTTTTTCCTTCACTCTATTTCTTAATTGGGTTTTTGATTTCTGGGCTTTGGCTTACTTATTTTACGTACGCCTTGAGACGTCTCGTAACTTAAGTGCCAGTCACGTTCCGTACCCTTCGGGTCCTGACACTCCCACTGTTTTTTTCATATCTTCCTTCAAACCCTAAAAGGTAAGATTAGCCGGGATTTATTACTCCTACAGGTTCGCCAATCGTTCGGCCAGGCAGTTATCGGTACTCTGAGAGAGGATCCCCGTTCTTTCGCATGGACCTATTAAAATAAACCTCGTTTCCTTAGAGGCATAACCCTGTTGACACCTTTCTAGACACCTACTGGATTAGCTAAATGTAAAGTGCAAAATTCTCCCACGAGTAACTCTTACTCGCAGTGGGTATCGGGATCCAACTATCACATAGAAGGTATGCAATCTCATTGCAAATTCCAACACTTGAAATTTTTGATAATAGTTTTTACCCCTAGCTTCCTACGACCCTTGACGCTGGCTAACAAATTCGTACGACTACCCTAATCCAATCTCATCATATGCTGCAGATAAGCACTAATTCAGCTATCGCACACTACGCCTTGACACAGGCCAAACAACCGTAGTACGAATACTAAAATAGTGCTTATCTGAAATGACGGTGGGCTACGCAGGTTTTTAAGAAAACCATGAGCGTAATGAACTTGATATCATTGTAGAATCTAATGATTTTGAAAAGGGGTGTTTTTTAGGCTTTTCTAGCTTCGCTAAAGATGTCGCTCCCAGTGAAGGGATCTCGGCTCTTTCCTCATCGAATGAGGTGCAGGATATTTAGTAACACCACTATGCAAAGCAAGAACTACAGAAGCTGTCGAAAACAAAACCGAGTGAGTTGTAGAATTTGCTATTTTTGCTTAAATGGTCACTCCCGGTGAAGGGATCTCGACTCTTTCCTCATCGAATGAGGTGCTGGATATTCATCAAGGAATACCACTATGCAAAGCAAAAACTAGCGATGCCCTTTTTGAAAATTTGATTCTAAAAAATATTTAGGTTTCATTCTTTTCATTAATCACATTAATGAAGTCCCATCATTTAATTTTTCCTAAACATTACAGAAAAGTGAAATGAAAATCGAACATACGCTTATGCCATCCCTATTCGCCACTGGGCCCTGTGATGCACAGTTAGGTTACTTAACTACCGGCAGAGCGGGGCCGGACTAGCATGGGTGCAAAACATAAACAACGTTTATTATATATCATATATATAATATAACTTTCATCTCACACAGTTATATGATCACATCACAGAACCAAGCAGCAGAAGCAACATATGAAATATTGGATATACTAGGATTTTCGTGTTTTAAATTTAGCCAGTAATGTAAAAAGCAGATTCCATGGGCGTGATGAATAGCCAAACGCACATCCCTAAACCCCTACGAGAGCGGCAAGTAGCCCTACCAATTCTAGAGTTAGGAGACCCGGTCTCAACTCCTTGAGGTGGTCTCCAACTGGACTCTAGAACCCGGTTACTTGTGCTCCCCGCCTTGGGTCGATCCTAATATGGAAAAGTAAACAATATACATCAGTGGTGACATCATCCTCAACTCGAAAGTGCCCCAATAAAAGAATATTACAAACAAATTTTACATGAATGAAAATTGGAAAACACTCATCTCACATAAAACCCCCGGCTATTCAATCACGACGATCCAATAAAACATATAAACGACACATAATATCACATATCATCAACGTAAGTAAATACGCGTATCCCAAATTCCGTTGATATATAGCAACGAGATTTGGGATACCCCACATATTACACGTACGGTCGCAGAAAAGAAATGTAAAACTGCAATAATTAGAATCCGCATATTCTTAGAAATCATAAACCCAAAATATCTCATATTCCGAATTTCATGCCTAACTAGATAAATCTTGTATTTTAGTCTCAAATTGAAAACACTTTTCAATTACATAGTCCGGGATTCAACAAGATTCCCGACTACATTATCGAATACTCGTTAGAAACTTTAGTAGATGGCCGCACCCCCGATGCCATCGACGAAGTGCACTAAAGCATGGCACCGTGGCCGCAGCACCCGAGTCGATGCTTTTGGCAGCGGGGTTATCCTACAGTCACTTGGTCGGGGCAATGGGGCGTGCCTACCTAGCAAAGTTATTTGGCGAGTATTCGCGTACAATACGCTATTGCGACGGAGTTTTGATCTGAATCAAGACTCTGTGGCAACCGATTATCCGAGACTAAAAGACTAGATTTACAAACAAACTAGTTTTCAGAAAACTAATTTATTGTGGATCATAACTACTGCATCCATATCACACTTAAACCCGAAACGATGTAACAATTAAGACTATGAAACACTCAATACATCACATGAAAACTGGGCTAATCAAACAATACCTGACAGCCTAAAGAAAAACGAGGCATTTTGGAGAATGGGGGACCGGCCATGCCGTCCAAATTTAGGGTTTTCGCCGGGTCAAAACCAGTGGAGTAGCCTCGAATTTCTCCAGTGTTCTTACTACATCAAATTGAAGTTTCCGCTGTTTTTAAAAAAAATTTAGAGGCTCTTTGAAAATCGAAAGAAAGTTGATTTCTGGGTTTCGGTGTTTCGGTGTTTTTCGGTTTCGTGATTCTAATTATATCGTCTAATCTTCTAGTTTTGGCTCTGATACCATGAAGGTCTACCCTAGCACCACCTTGAGCTTCTAATGACATCAAACATTCCAAATTCAAATTTTTATAGGTGCTAAGCTAGACTAAACAAGATCGTTAACTAGATGATTAGGGTTTTTGGTTTGATATCAAAGTAAACTATAAGAAGTGAAGATGGCTATACCCTCGTAGATCGAGTCCTTCACTTTACATGCTCCGTGTAGTAGTCCCGGGTCTTTCATGGAGAAGTGCTATCAACAATACTTTATGACGATATCAGGTCTACAGACTAACCTGTACCAGTGTCACCAGAGAACTGCTATCTGACGATAGGTATAATACCAACTAGGTGTCCTCGGCGAGTCCGTTCAGTGTACCGATTCTCCAATGATCACCTCTGTACAATCTTTGATGTCACACACCAATGGTTGTGGGATCAACCATCGTCCTCTAAGGGACAAGAAACGTACACACTAGTCTACTCTGTCATGCCCTAGTCTCGATATTCCCTCGACTAGGAACTGATTAAAGGATGTACTTTTGGACCACCCTGGCCCCACTAGTATGATCTCATCATAATCCTGGTAGTCAAGTACTTATCCTAAGGGCTTTATCAACATGTAAGAGACAGACAATATAAATACCAGTCTACATGTTAAGATAAAGGTAACCTGATAGCATACTATCATGTTGAGCAAGAAAGCCCTTTATATATATGTCTAAGCATCCACTATATCAACAATAATGGCCTTTAGGGTATACATATTCCTAACAAAACAAGCGGGTAAATTACCACGCTTAAAATCTTCCATACTAAACCTCATTAGTATGGTGTCAATGTACCTGGATTTGGACAATCCCAACATTCTTTTAGATCTATCTCTTTAGATCTTAATCCCCAGGATGTATGAGGCATCATCCAGATCTTTCATGGAGAACTTTTGTGATAAGAAGAGCATGACGGAGTCTAGCATAGGAACATCATTTCTTATCAAGAGTATTTCATCCACGTACAATACGATAAGGACAACCTTACTCTCTACATTCTTCTTGTATATACATGGTTCATCTATATTTTTGATGAAGTCAGACTCTTTGACCGCCACAACAAAACAGATGTTCCAGCTCCGCGATGCCTGCTTTAATCCGTAGATTGATTTAAGCATCTTCCATACCTTTCCGCTTCCCCCACTATCTACGAAGCCCTCTGACTGTGTCATGTACACGCTCTCTTCTAAATCACAATTTAGAAAAGCGGTCTTGACGTCCATCTGCCAGATTTCGTAGTGATGGTATGCAGCAATGGCAAGTAGGATCCTGTTGGACTTAAGCATAGCTACTAGAGAAAAGGTTTCATCAAAATCGACACCTGGTAGTTGACGATAACATTTAGCAACAAGTCTAGCTTTGAAGGTCTCAACCTTTCCATCTACACTAAGTTTCTTCTTAAAGATCCACCTGCTCCCGATGTGTTTTACCCCTTCAGGAGCACCTTCCAAAGTTCATACTTTGTTAGTGTACATGGATTCCATCTTATATCGCATAGCATCCAGCCATTTCACAGATTCCCCACTCGTGATGGCCTGCTCGAAACTAGTTGGGTCATCATCTTCCATTATGCAATCCTCTCTCCCACTGTCTATAAGAAAACCGTAGTATCTCTCAGGTGGATGAGGTATCCTACTAGATCTGCGGAGTGGCTGGGATTTGTCGGGGACTATTGAATTCTCCGGTTCTACCAAATCATCAGCTGTAGTTTGTGTAGCTGGAACTTCTTCCAGTTCTACCTCATTGCCACAAATTTCTTTCATAAGAAATTCCTTTTCTAAAAAGGTAGCATTCCGAGAAACAAACACCTTTTGTTCCTCGGTATGGTTGAAAATATACCCTCGTGAATGTTTGGGATATCCAACAAATTTACATAGAACATACCTTGCCTCGAGTTTGTTCGGATTTTGCTTTTTAACATAGGAAGGACAACCCCACATCATAATTAAATTAATACATGGACTCTTTCCCTCCCATATCTCATATGGAGTGGTAGACACTGATTTTGTCAGAACCCTATTCAATAGGTATGCAGCTGTCTCAAGTGCATAACCTCAAAAGAAAATAGGTAACTCAGCAACTCCCATCATAGAGCGCACCATATCTAATAGGGTGCGATTCCTCCACTCTGATACTCCATTGTGCTGTGGTGTATACGAAGGAGTAAGCTGAGAGAGAATCCCATTCTCTTTTAGATAGTCATGGAATTCCATGCTCAAGTATTCTCATCCCCGGTCATATCGAAGGATTTTAATACTTTTACCCGTTTGGTTCTCTATTTCGTACTTATATTCCTTAAATTTCTCAAAAGCTTCAGATTTTTGTTTCAACAGGAACACATGTCCGAATCTTAAGAGATCATCGGTGAATGTAATGAAGTACGAAGAACCATTAATGGCATATGTAGACATAGGACCCCATACATCACTATGTATCATTCCCAAGAGTTCAGTAACTCTTTCTCCATGTCCCGTAAATGGAGTTTTGGTCATTTTGCCTTTGAGACATGACTGGCAAGTTTCATATGATGTAAATTCGAATGAATTCAAATATCCATCTCTATGTAACTTATCAAGTCTGGTCGTATTGATATGACCAAGTCTATAATGCCACAAGAAGGATTCGTTCTTCTCTGAACTTTTCCTCTTGTGTGTTCTGTATATTTATAACTGTAGTTTGATTTAGAACGTATATACCGTTATACAACGTACCAAACCCAATCAACACTTGATTTAAGAAAATGTTCATAACATTTTTTTCTAGTACAAAGCTATATCCTTCTTTATCTAATAAAGAAATTGATATTATATTGCACATCATTTTTGGTACGAAATAAAAGTCACTCAAAATCAATGTATTACCATTTGGTAATATAAGGTGATATTCGCCAACTGCTTTGGCTGCAACAATTGCACCATTCCCTACTACGAGTGACTTGTCACCCTTTCCCAGTTCTCTACATATTCTTAACCTATGTAACATATTACATACGTGTGATCCTGATCTGGTGTCCAATACCTAGGACGTAGAGCATACTGAGAAACAGTTCTCGGTAACGAACACACCCGAAGAAGATGCATCATCATGCTCTTTTTTTGTTCGGGTTGCATGGGAATCCTGATATTCTCCTATTCCTTGCTCAGACTTATGACAATCATAAGAAAAAGTGGAACCAACGTTCCCCAGCTCAGTATAATAAGCGGGTTTGGTCAATACGTCCATATTATTATCTTGATTAAGGCGTGCCATGGTCGCTATCTGGAAAGAGAGAGAAGAAAAAACTTTAGTGTGCGCTCTTGCAAGATTAGATTGGTTATTATCTTATCTAATCAGGATGGTGTTCAGTCAAAAATATTGCACTTTAACATGACAATTTCCTTACTTTTCTTAATGATCTAAAGGTGTTTGTTATAAATATAACACATATTAGAAGTTTATCTGCAAAATACCATTTACCATGTGTTTGTATATTATAATCAACATTATGATGGAAATGTAATTAATATTTTGATACGCTTATCATATAAAATTGTATCTCAAATGTAACTAACATTGTTCATTGAGATATTCTGCAAGATTAGCTCAGGTCAGATATCAAGAATCATGAATCTGCCGATAAAGTAAAGAAAGTCGAAGAATCAAATACTAGCAGAGACTTAGAATAGATAAGAAGACTCTAGACATCAAATAAACACCCAAATACCAACAGAAGAAGACACCAGAAGATTGAAGCCACGAACTCATCATAAAGTCGCGGAATCGCGGCCAAGTCAGGCCGAGTTACCGCGGATCCGCGGCCGATTCAAGGACTCAGGGTTCGGGAATTCTCTGGAATCTTCTGCGCAACAAACTTAGTTTGTTGGGGGCTTCAGTTACTGGTTTCGAGGCTATAAAAAGGACCAAGGGACACATCTCAAAAACATTTTAAAAAATCAATTCCAATGATCAAAAACCAATCTCAAAAAGGATCTAAGATCAAGAATCAACAATCATGAGATCCAAGATCAAGAAATCATCGAGAAGTCCATCAAGCAATCAATCAATCAAGTCTCCTTTACACGAAGCCAATCACCATCAACGAACAAGCAATCCAAGTCAGGTCCACGATTCGAGGTGATCAAGCGACATAATCGACTGAACATCTACTTCTTCGAGGCAGAGATCGAGAGCAAATTCTTCTTCCTCTTGTAATCTAAACTCGAAGAATTGTATTGTGAAGTTGAGTAAAAAAAGGTAGATAATTAGTTTTATCATTTCTCTTTATTTTAATTTCCGCATTATGAATTATTTCTCTATTCTTTCTTTTATATTCATGATGTGCGAATAATTCTCCGCTTGATAGGATTCGTAGGATTATGGTAGATCAATGGATGAGAAAATTCTATACTCCTTTTAAATCTTATGAAGTTTATAAACTTTAACAAAAGCATCGTCAACATCCTTATCGGGCGTGATATCAAATTCTTGATAATCTTGACCACGATTTGAGGTAAGATTGACGATCTTTTTATTAAGTGCTAGACATGAATGGAGATCAATGAAAGGACAAGGGTCAATAGAGGAGAAACCCTAGTTTCTTCCAAAAGAACCCGAATCCTCATTCATCGCCATCAATCTAGTTTTAAATCTATCAATAGATAAGAGGAGTCATCATTATTAGTCATTCATGGCTACTAAATCCCAATGAATCCTACAAGCCTTTTTCATATAAAATTTTCTTGATAATTCAATTAGATCTTTGAAACTATTTCTTGATAATTCAATTAAATCTTGAAACCATTTTCTTGATTTTCTTCATTTAGATCTTGAAATTATCTTCTTGATTTTCTTGATTTTCTCTTTTCTATTTCTTTTAACCCATCTAAAGCAAGAATTATAAAATTCCACGAATCCCAGAGGACGACCCGTATTCACCACAACTAGCTACACGCGACGCCGTGCTGATTGCAGTTACTTTACTACTAAAACTTCTTCTTTCTCCAAAATTAAAAAAACTAATCAAATGGCGCCGTTGCCGGGGATCCATGCATAATTTTTTCTTTCTTGATATTTGGGTTGAAATATTATCAAATCCATAAAAATATAAATCAAGAACGCATCTTTTGTTTAACGATTAGTTTGTGAATTTTGCAAGGAGATCTGGAATCACTGTAGTAGGGAGATAAAGATTCAGAAGCATTCATCAAGACCATAGGAGCAAGGGAAGCACCCGTACCAAAAATTGTTCAAAGAACCCTCAACTTGGCCGCGCAACCGTGGCAAGAAGGCTATTTTCAAGGCGGAACCGCGGTGGGTTTGGTGGATTAGAGCTTCAGGTTTCTCTGGTATATTTTCTATCTTCTTCTCTCTTCTCTGAAAAGTCCAATAACAATTTTTCTGCAGGATTCTTTGCAAAAAAGTTGCCGCTTAAAAAATTCCTTTTGCGTGTTTTGTTTTTTGGTAGTTTGTGCATATTATAATACGGACAATTAAGAGGCAAAGACCAAATTCAGATTAGGTGGGGATTTCATTACCCTTCCTAAGCCCCACAAATCATAAAACTAGCATCCGTATCACCCTTCATTAATTAAAAAATACCTAGACCAAGACACTAATGGCTGTCACGCTCAATTAGGACAGAGGAAGGTCGTGGGTAATTTACTGCTTATCCGCATTTCTTTTATGGTGTCTAGGAAAGTGGTTAATTAATTAGGCCCGCTATTATGGAGATTCGTATAGCGGATACCTCCCATTTACCTAGCACTAACCTGGCCACAAGAGAGATAAAGAGGTAGTAGAGGATTGATCCTGCGATTTGTCTTCTGGAAGTGTAGGAGCGGTCTAGTGACTTGACCTAGATGACCTTAGATCTAGGGTTGATTGTGCATTTTTGTGATTTGACAAAGTCCGACCTTTTCAAAACAAACCTTTCTTTTTACATAATTCTCACAAACGCTGCCACATGTGCTAAACCCGCTTAGTGCATGCTCGGTTGGACACGGGATTCTAGTGCCCGTTTTATCCGCGTTTCTTCTATCGACTCCGAAGTCGGTACAGCTTCATTTTATTTTTTCTCCCCACCCACAAAATCGACTGAGATGTACGGTTCTTCATTAAATTTTAATAACATCACTCTGTCCACCACCCGCGGGTGCGCAGAATCCACCGCGCATCTCTCTCCAAGATAGATGCTACCCTATACGTGGTCCTCTTTCTACTTGTCTATCTATCCCACCAGCCAATAGGGATAATTTTGAAATTAAACCCCACTTTATCAATCTTTTGCCTAAATTTCACGAGCTTGAGTCTGTAGACGCATACGTTTTTATCACCAATTTCGAAAACGTATGTCCTATGATGGGCACTTCATAACTTTCTGTGGATGCTATGCGTTGACTTCTTCTCCTGTTTACTTTGTGTGATTTAGCCGAAAAATGGCTTTATAACACAACCGCACACTCTATTTCTAATTGGAATGAATTCCTTATAGCATTCCTTAAGAAATTTTATCCCAATCATAAGACCGCCCGTGTTCAGAGCGAAATCAACCAGTTTACCCAGCTTCCAAATGAACCATTTTTGAAATGCTTTCAATGGTTTAAGGATCTGCTTGTCCAATGTCCTCATTATGGAATCCATAGATGGGATCTGTGTCGAATTATATATGAGGGCATTACTCCAGCGACAAAGCAGATGCTCGAAACCATGTGTCAATGCAATTTCATGTCCAAAGACGATGGTCAAGCCTGGAAATTTCTGGAAGATCTTGCTGAACACACTTTGTAGTGGGAAAGTATTAGACCACCATCATCTTGGGGAGGTATCCATCAGCTCGATGTTTCCATCGCAGTAAAAGCCGAAATGGAAGCGATGCAAAAAAAACTCGAAGCTGTGGAAAACAAATTTTTATTTGCCTCCCTAAACCAGGTGACGCTCCCTAAGACCATGTGTGGATGCTATTCTGATCGATCACATCTGACAGAAGAATGTCCTTTGAATTCTCCGTTTCACGGTCAAGAACACACTAATGCTGCTTTTCAACAGCGACCTAGAAACGATCCTTATTCTTCCACATATAATCAGGGTTGGAGGAACCACCCTAATTTTTCTTCGAACCAACACCAAACTCAAACTCAAAATACGGTTCTAAACTAAAATAACTATCAAAGGGTTCCTCCACAGCAACAACAACCACCACAGAGTCAGCACCCCTTTCAACCACAAGCTTTTCAAAATCTGGCCAACAATTCTGCATCTTATAATAATTCCTTCCAAACGGCCGGTACCGAAAACTCCTCTGCACTCGAACGAACCTTGGAAATGTTTATAAAACAATCCATGCAAACTTCGGCTAATATAAAGTCTTCTATTGAAACCATAATGAAGGACTCCGCCTCCCACGGTGAGAGTATAAAATCGATAGCACCACAAATTACACAATTAAATACCGCGATGAGTGCTAGAGAGAAAGGGAAACTTCCATCTCAACCCCTACCGAATCCTGGCCACTCACAACATCATAATGTGAATGCCATTACCACTTTGAGATTGGGAAGAGTGTTGAACAACCAAGTCGATGAACAGGTTGATAATGAGGAATCAATCAATGATACCCCGGCTTCCCCTTCTAACCATATTTCGTATAATCTCCCATCTTCTTCTGAGCCTATTCTTCGTTTTCCCCTATGCTCGAACCCTCCGTCCACCTCCTTGAGTCAACCTAACATGATCACAATTCCAATTCTGGGATCCGTTCCACCCCCTCGATTTTCTCAAATATTGGACCCAACCCTTATTGATAAAGCTCCTTATCCAAATAGGTTAAGGGGAAACAAACCAAGTCCACAAATGGAGAAGATTGTGGAAATGTTTAAACGGGTTAATATAAATATCCCTCTCCTAGATGTTATACAACATGTTCCGACTTATGCGAAAATACTTAAAGACTTGTGCACTAGGATGAGAAAAACTCAAGTGCAGAAAAAGGTTTTCATGACGATAATGTACGCACAACTTTTACCCAGAAATTACCTAAGAAATGTAAGGACCCCGGCAGTCCTACAGTTTCTATTTCTATTGGGGGTAAAAATATCAATCGTGCTATACTCAACCTTGGCGCTAGTGTTAACTCGCTTCCTTACTCTTTCTATGAGCAGTTAGGTATAGGAGAGTTGAAACCTGCCCACTGCACTCTCCAGATGGAAGATCGATCTATCTCCCAACCTAGGGGTGAGCTAGAGGATGTGTTGATAAAAGTCGAGGAATTTATATTCCATGTGTACTTTATTGTTCTAGATACACAATCTATAGCAAACCCACGAAACCAAATTCCGGTGATTCTCGTCGACCCTTCTTAGCCACTTCCAATGTTGTCATTAATTGTCGTAACAGTTCTATGAACTTATCCTTCGGGAAGATGAAAATTGAGCATAACATTTACAAGCTAGGAAGTCAACCATCTGAACCTTTTGCACATCTAATTGATGTCTGTTCTGTCAACAAGATAGCTTCTAACAGCTGCAAGGTTGAGGAACTTTGCTATAATGATCTCGACGACACCAGTACATCATTGTTTGATCTAGCAAATTATTGAGGACACCTTTGACGAGTCAACCCTTGAGTTCGAACCTTTTGACTCATCGCAAAAGTCAGTAGCACTTTCCTAGTCAATATACTACGCAAGTTATGAACTTCTTTGAGAGTCCGAGTAAGATTCACTTACCCCACCTTCTATAGTCTCTCCGCCGACATTAGATCTCAAACTGCTACCTTCACATCTTAAATATGCATATTTATGTGAGAATGAATCTTTGCCCGTGATCATATGCTCTTCTCTAGATTTAGAGCAAGAAAACGCTCTTTTGATGGTCTTGAGATCAAATTGGCGAGCATTTGGTTGGACAATGGCAGATATCAAAGGGATTAGTCCCTTGATTGTTGAACGTCATATACATTTGATGGATGAAGACAAACCAACCCGAGACCCACAAATACGATTAAATCCCGTCATAAAAGAGGCGGTAAAGAAAGAAATTTTCAAGTTCCTAGATAGTGGTATAATTTACCCAATCTATGATAGCCAATGGGTAAGTCCTATTCATGTAGTCCATAAAAAATCTGGCATCACGGTTATAACTAATGAGTCTAATGAGTTGATCCAAACACGCATCCAAACTTCGTGGCGTGTATTTATTAATTATAGGAAACTCAATGCCGCAACGTGAAAAGATCGCTTCCCTCTGCCTTTCATTTACCAGATGTTGGAACAATTAGCTGGACATGAATATTATTGTTTCTTGGATGGATACTCTGGCTATAACCAGGTTCCCATTTCTGAAAAGGATCAAAATAAAACAAAATTTACTTGTCCTTTCGGTACCTTTGCTTATAGACGCATGCCCTTTGGGTTATGCAACGCTCCCGCGACATTTCAGCGGTGTATGATGAGGATATTCTCAGACATGGTCGAGAATTTTCTGGAGATATTTATGGACGATTTCTTTATATTTAGGGACTCCTTTGAGAATTGCCTACGTCATCTTGACGCGGTTCTTACCCGCTGTAAAGATAAGAACTTAATTTTGAATTGGGAAAAATGTCATTTCATGCTCCAAGAAGGTATCGTGCTTGGAGATGCCATTTCACGAAAAGGCATTGAGGTAGACAGAGCTAAAATAGATGTCATCCATAACCTTTCTCATCCCAAAATGCGTCAAAGATATACGATCCTTCCTTGGTCATGCAGGATTTTATAGGAGATTTATTAAGGATTTTAGCAAGATTACTAGGCCCTTAACTCTTCTCTTGGCCAAGGATACAACATTTCACTTCAATTCGGATTGCAGGGCTGCTTTTGAATCGCTTAAAAGTTCTCTCACTACAGCCCCCGTTCTATCATCTTCTGATTGGAACCACCCGTTCGAGCTTATGTGTGATGCATCGGATTTTGCTATTGGTGCAGTCTTACGACAGCACATTGTTAAGATGCCACATGCAATTTATTATGTAAGTAAGACCTTGAATGAAGCTCAAATTAATTATACAACTACCGAGAAAGAACTCTTGGCAGTTGTCTTTGCATTAGAAAAATTCAGGCCTTACTTTATTGTCCCACCGATAGTGGTTTACACCGATCACTCCGCCGGAAAACATCTTTTATCAAAGAAAGATGCTAAGGCCAGGTTAATACGCTAGATCCTGTTATTACAAGAATTTGATCTTGTCATACGAGATAAGAGTGGATGTGAAAACGTAGTAGCCGACCATCTTTCACGCATCTCTTCCTTACCTACAGTGACCTTACCAATAAATGATTCTTTCCCTGACGAATAGCTCTTGACCGTATCCTGTGAACCTTGGTTCGTGGATATTGTGAATTATCTAGCAACGGGACTTATTCCTAGCAATTGGTCTAAACAAGAAAATCATCGATTTCTATCCCGAGTAAAGCATTTTTACTAGGATGAACCTTATTTGTTTAAGTATTGTCCCGACCAAATCATTCGCAAATGTGTCCCTAATGATGAATTCAAGAGTGTATTGTCTTTCTGTCATGATCAGGAATGTGGTGGTCACTTTGGTCCACGTAAAACGGCGGAGAAAGTTTTGCAATGTGGCTTTTATTGGCCTACATTATTTAAAGATGCATATGATCAATGCAAAAAGTTTCCATGGTGTCAACACACGGGTCGGATTTCTCGAAGAAATGAGATGTCGCTCCAACCTATATTGGTTGTGGAGATATTCGACGTTTGGAGTATTGATTTTATAGGCCCTTTTCCCAACTCTTTTGGGAATTTAAATATCTTGTTAGCGGTTGATTACGTCTCAAAATGGGTATAAGCGATACCATGTCGCACTAATGACAACAAGGTTGTTATTAAGTTCCTTAAAAAAAATATCTTTTCGCGATTCGGACACCATCACGCTATAATTAGCAACAACGGGACGCATTTCTGTAATCGGTCTTTCGAGACTTTGATGCGGAAATATTCAATCATCAATAAACTTTCTACGCCCGATCATCCTCAAACAAGCGGGCAAGCTAAGATTTCCAATAGGCAGATGAAACAAATTTTGGAGAAGACAGTTTCTTAAAACCGTAAATATTGGTCAACCAAATTGACGGATGATCTTTGGGCATTTCGTACAGCTTATAAGACTGATCTTGGTATATCTCCTTATCTCCTAGTGTTTCGAAAGGCTTGCCACCTTCCTGTCGAGATCGAACCTAAAGCAATGTGGGCCATTAAAGAACTTAACTTCGATTTCAATCAAGCCTGCAACTTTCGGAAGCTGCAATTAAATGAGCTAAGCGAAATCCGCGATGAAGCTTACAATAATATAGTAAAGAGCCGGACTAAAGTGTTACACGATAAAAATATTTTTAGAAAAACTTTTACACCGGGACAACAAGTCCTTCTTTACGATTCCCATCTCCATATTCATGCGGGTAAGCTAAGATCTTGTTGGAAAGGACCATTTGTGGTGCGGTATGTATACCCGCACGAGGCAGTTGAAGTTGAAAATATTTAAAATGGTTATATTTTTAAAGTGAATGGGCATAGATTAAAACCGTATTTTTCCACTGACCCCATGGAGGAGCTCTTGTTTGTACAGGAGCCGTTTTATCATAACTAAATTTTCTCTGCCTCACCTCCATACCTCCATAATATTGTCTCATCGTAAGAATGGAGGTGAGTGGAAAAGGACTTAACTGAATATCCATATGATCAAAAATAAGTTTGGGGGTGGTTTTCACATTCATTTATTTTTATCCCCGTTAATAATTTTTCCTCCAAAGTCTACAGGTTTTTGAGTTTTAAAAGATAACAACAGTGAGGATACTGCTGCAAACAGGTTTGGGGGAGCTTTGTGCTTATTTACGCATTATTTTGCATTACACTTTGCTTAAGCACAAAAAAAATTCTTTTATAATGGAAGGTTAGAAAGTGAAAAATTACATTTAAATGATTGGAAGAGTTCAGAAAAACAAGAAAGTTAGATATTTTCTAAAACGAATCTAGTAATAAGTAGTTATGAGCCGTTGTCCCAAGGATTAGTAAGATAAAGGAAGTCACTAATATGAGGATAAAAATAGGTCTTAAAAATAGTTCCTATTCTTGAGGCCAAACATCTAAACATTGATACCCTACTATACGCACTTACACACGTCTTGAAACTCGGGATAGTAGAGGATACCTTGGAATGCTCTTGGTTAAAAGAAAAAGTACGAATAAAATATAAATGAAGCATAAAAGTATAAAATGGTGAAGAAAAATGAACACTGGTTTTGTAATCACCAAGGCAGCATAAAAAAAATATAGCGAGGGTGCTTTATCACTTAGTGCCTTAGACTAACTGGTTTGGGAGCTACTGCTAAGCCTTAGGTTTTGCAAGACGAGGAATTGCTAATTACACCTAATAAGTGAGCACATTTAGTAATCGTTCGGTTATTACCTCAAGAAGTATTAACGGTCACATGAAGAATGTGTGAGCAATTCTATCTAAAATATTCACCGACTAAAAATACTGAGGTGGATGGACAAGAGTATGATAGCTTGAATTTAATTCTCCGAGTGTTGGGATTTATTTTACACACACGTAGGGGTATATGATCGGTGTTTGGAAGAAATGTAGGGAGGAAGACTAAAGGTGATATTTTATTGAGAGATGATGTGATTTCTAACAACTTTTCATGACCATTAAGATAGGGCTCATGACAACAGAAAAACTAGTGTAGTTGGAAACTCCTATTTTTCAAGTTCTTTTCTTTTATAGTTCTTATCTTTATATATAACTTTCACCAACTTTATTTTATTACGGGATTTTGTGGGCGTATCCGCTGAAAACCCTCGGGAGATAACTCTCCTCCTACTAGGGACACCTAGAGGTTTAACGGCCTGTATCACGTGCTCAGTACAATCGTGTTGCCTACCAAAGTGTGCTAGTTAGTTTTTCTTTTTTCTTTCTATTTTTCTTTCCATTTCTCCTTCTCTTGAATAAATTTTTTGCTCGGGACGATCAAAGTCAAGTTTGGAGGTATTTCTTCAGTCGAAAATATTGCACTTTTAACATGACAATTTCCTTACTTTTCTTAATCATCTAAAGGTGTTTGTTATAAATATAACACATATTAGAAGTTTATCTGCAAAATACCATTTACCATGTGTTTATATATTATAATCAACATTATGAAGGAAAATGTGCTTAATATTTTGATATGCTTATCATATCAAATTGTATCTCAAATACAACTAACATTGTTCATTGAGTTATTCTGCAAGATTAGGTCAAGTCAGATATCATGAATCAAGAATTTGTCGATAAAGTAAAGAAAGTCGAAGAATCAAATACCGGCAGAGACTCAGAAGAGATAAGAAGATTTGAGACATCAAATAAACACCCAAATACCAACAGAAGAAGACTCCAGAAGATTGAAGCCACGAACTCATCATAAAGTCGCGGAACCGCAGCCGAATCTGGCCGAGTCATCGCGAATCTGCGGTCGATTCAAGGATTCATGGTTCGGGAATTCTCTGGAATCTTCTGCGCAACAAGCTTAGTTTATTTGGAGCTTCAGTTACGGGTTTTGAGGCTATAAAAAGGACCGGGGCCTACATCTCAAAATCATCTAAAGGATCTAAATAAATCAATTCCAAAGATCAAAAACCAATCTCAAAAAGGATCTAAGATCAAGAATCAACGATCATGAGATCCAAGATCAAGAAATCATCGAGAAATCCATCAAGCGATCCATCAATCAAGTCTCCTTTACAAAAAGCCAATCACCATCAACGAACAAGCGATCCAAGACAGGTCCACAATTCGAGGTTATCAAGCGACATAATCGACGGAACATCTACTTCTTCGAGGCAGAGATCGAGAGTAAATTCTTCTTCCGCTTGTAATCTAAACTCGAAGAATTGTATCGTGAAGTTGAGTAATAACGGTAAATAATTAGTTTTATCATTTCTCTTTCTTTTAATTTCCACATTATGATTTCTTTATCTATTCTTTCTTTTATTTTCATGATGTGCGAATAATTCTCCTCTTGATAAGATTCGTAGGATTAGGGTAGATCAATGGATGAGAAAATTCTATACTCCTTTTACGTCTTATGATGTTTATAAACTTTAACAAAAGAATCGTCAACATCCTTATCGGGCGTGATATCAAATTCTTTATAATCTTGACCACGATTTGAGATAAGATTGACGGTCTTTTTGTTAAGGGCTAGACATGAATGGAGATCAATTAAAGGACAAGGGTCATGTAACATTTCAGAAAATATAAAATATTATTTTGGGGAATTTAAAATTAAAATAATATATTTCTCGAAAACTGCCGATTTGCGAAATTGGGGTTTTCGAAAAAGGGTATAAATATATACCAATAATTATGAAATAAATAGAAATTAAAATGATTTATTCACTTAAAAATATATTTAAAGAATTTGGCAATTTTAAAATTTATTATATGCAGTTTCGATAAAAACCCGATTAGTTCACTGCTAATCGCGATTAAGCCAAATCCGCGTTTTTACAATTTCTATGGTTGGTGCACCATGACATGTTCATTTTGTTACATGTTTCATTTTATTTGGGCTTTATATTATGGTTTTTGGTGGATAGAAAAGAGAAAAAGAAAAAGGGAAAAGTCAAGGAGACATAATGATTAGGTTAGGTGAGCTTTGGAGAGAGAAAGAGAATGTGAATTAGTGAGAGAAGGAAGGGGGCTGCTGCCCATTCATTGCCCCATCTTTTTTCTTCTTCTCTCCTTCATCTCCTCAACTCCACAACCCTCCACAAAAATCCCTAGATCCGTCTCCAATCATGCCCCAAAATCCTACACACCCTTCACAAATATTAATCCCCTCTTCAACCTCTACACATGGGACCAAGAAAAATTCAGTTTTGATGATCTTGGGGGATTCATGGGTGCTTTATGACGTAATCCCTTCACTAATTGGGTAGTTTTCCATTTACTTAAGTATTTATATGTGTTTAGATGTGATATTGTGGAGGTAGTGAACATTGTGAAACCCTAGTGAAGATTAAGTGTTGGTTTGAATTGGGTGATGCCTAGTAGCTGTTAACTAAACTTAGGTGCTGTTTAATGACCTAGACCGGACCTTAAAAACCCCAAAACACAGATTTAGAAACCCGACATCGGATAAATGTGCGATCTGTGTAGGTATTTTGGAATCTGGAGCAACCCGGGGACACTAGAAATTATTTTGGATTTACTAGGAGTCGTGTAGGCACCTAGGAAGCTACCACTGAGACCCGAGCCCCTAATTCAAACCTATGGCCGCAGATATATTAATTCTGGCCACAATTTGCGGCCAGAGTAGGGTAGAAATGTCCCAGATTTGGTCCATGGCTCTTTTTGCACTAAATTAGACCCCTCCTATGTGCAGTTTTGGCTAATTGTCATCTGGGGAAAATCTGGAAGCATTTTGGTGTGTTTTAGGCTATGTTTTCCGTATTTTAAAATGCATTTTCTTGATATTTAGATTTGTATTTGGTTGTCGGATGTTTGTACATCGACAACAGAGGTTGTTTGATTGATTTGCACGTTTAGGCCATAGGTTCTAACCTGTGAGCACACTGTGCACTGTATCGGTTTTCTGCATCAATTTTAATATGTATTGCGATTGGTTATTATTGTAGGTACACTCGCATGGATTCCGAGGCGAAGAAGCGTGGTGTCATCGATTTGGGCTAGCGAAGACCAGGTGAGTAGATCTATATCTACGGGGAAAGTCGGGTGGATGGCATAAAGCACCGCCGCAAACTTCTGATGGAAAACCGATTTATAGAATATAGTTAGGAAACCTAGATTAGGAAACTAGGTTAGAATATTGATAGCTATGTAGTCATATTAGAAACTAGAGGATAGTTATGTGTGATATGCTACTACTACCCTAGGATGACGTTTAGCGATATTACCGCTTAAGGTTCTGTAGGACTAGATAGTCAATGTAGATGCGTCATCCGAACCATACCTTTTTCTAAACCAAAGAATCGTATGTATCTTTTAAATGTATATCTTGAGTGATGTTACGAATTTTCAAATGATATCTTTTTCTTAAAAACTTCGTAACCCCTGTTTTCAAAACTACGATTCACTTCTTTAAAATCTGATTGTATGGTTCGGGTGTGTTTGTTAGATTAGATACTTATATTTAGTAGAGATTAGCATGTTTATGTAAATTCAACATGATATGAGACATAAATGCGATGAAGGAATACAAGACGAATTTGATATTATGATGAGATGATGATATGATATGATGGTATACGGATGCGAGTCGATCGAGATGATTTATACCCTGCTAGTCCCCTGATATGAGATTATTGCAGATGCGACCTGCGACATAGGTATATAGGGTTATATATATAGAATGTTGTGAATCATGGATGATAGGCCGTATGTGATATTAGGCCGAACCCTCATTTGTCGTATAGGATGTTTGGATCCCTCTTAGTATAATGCCGCCGCACGATGATATTCCGTGCGTGATGAGTTAACTTGATGACTG
Source organism: Agapanthus africanus (assembly GCA_030015575.1). Classification (NCBI taxonomy): domain Eukaryota; kingdom Viridiplantae; phylum Streptophyta; class Magnoliopsida; order Asparagales; family Amaryllidaceae; genus Agapanthus; species Agapanthus africanus. The sequence continues at coordinate 408,009,183 of CM057340.1, forward strand.
ATCCTTACCCTTGACTAGAGGTTGTCGTACGATGGATTATACCGTACGCGGTGTTATTGGGCTAGATGCCGATTGATAGATTCACCGACTCGGACATATGATGGTTATGTATACCTTATAGCTGTTAGCTGATGATTTACTTGCTGCATTCAAGATATTATTATTGCATCGCATATATATGTGATAGTGCACCTGCACCATTATCGATGATGCGTATGTTACACGTACACATAGTTGCCGGCTCACACACTTCATCATCGATAATTGCCATTTCACTAAACAGTAGGGTTGTTGCATCATGATATATATATTGAGACATTCATACTTGTACAGATACATGGTACATCTATACTTGCGCATATTCATATTGTACCTATAGAGATAACTTGTTTTATTGGGAACTTGGGAACCGCAAGTTATATTTTAAAAACTGGAATCATTTTAAAAGAGCGGTTTTCCCCTTAATATGTCATATCACCGTTCCATGTTGCATGATACACGGATATGTTCGCATTTCATTTTATATGTCGCATTCATCATGCTCTACTACTTTACGCATTGATATAGGATGTTTTCATGAGATTTCTGGATTTGAGAACCGTAGTCATTTTAAAGAAAGCATGCACTGTTTTTAAAAACCCGGTTTCTCTTGATATGATATTTCAGTGTGTCCACCATGCGTTTTCTCGGTTCTGAGACGTATGACATGTGGTACCCGATTTGAGGAGTGGACGGGGCCGATTGCGGGTACATGGTGGACCCAGAGAACGGATCTGTCGCGCAGTAGGCGATGATCCTGGCAGTGGGACCACCACCTACCGGTGATTGGTTGGACCTGGCGGTTATCCGGAGGATACTGACCAGAGTCGATGGATGGATACGGGACGACTCGTACTGCCGGGGCCGAGGGCCGATACCGCAGACGGAGCCCGTGGGCTGACCCGGACTGACGGATGCCCGATATATGAGGATTTACATGTCGATACTGGGCACGGTTTTCATGATGTTTTCGAGTGTCGATGCTAGGCCTTCAGGTTCCATGATTTTGATGTGTCGGGAGGGACACCGTTGATATATATATATCCTTATACTTTCATGCACACTCCTTTATGATATTTATGTGCAAACATATCTTGATTATAGTTGGACGAGACCTATATACATGCATTGATTATTACTGTTGGATGCTATCCACATGCATATAGATATTGACTACCTTGTTGGCACATATACGACCCGGTCACCCTAGATATCATAGTATTACCTGATGATATAGTTGACCTAGGAGTTGTTGTTTATTCGATTTCTACTTGTAGATATATTTCAATTCACGAGTTGGCAACTCACCCCCGTTGTGCCACAGTTCATGCAGGTTGACCGCTTGGATCAGTAGCGGATTCACTGGCATACCGCTTTATTTGGGTATTTTGCATTGGTAGGTGGGATATTGTATCGTACCCACTCTTGTGTTATATTTCATATTGTATCTAGTTAACTCCATCAATCAATCAAAATTAGTAATTTGTATAAGTGATGAGACTTAGTGAGACTTGTAGTTGCGAGATTTGAGCGATGGGTTTTATTTTCCCTTTGGGGTTATATCTTGCTCTTTTCTTTTTCTTTTTGTGGTGAACTTCGCCGTTAGGCGTCGTATACTCATTTATATTGTATTGCATGGTTGTGATCCGCCGTTAGGCGAAGAGCTAGCTCCCGTTTGGGGATGCCATTATTCTTGCTATGTATTTGTGGTTTTGGATCAAATATACAAAGGAGGTGCTGCCAAAATTTTTCAAAAGACGAAACATGTTTTCAAACTAGAAATTTTCATTTGCATCATTCATGTTTCTTTCTATGAATTAAGCACACTTGATTTTATTATACCTTTATTTAAAAAACTCCACCTCCTTTATTTTCTTAAAAAGTTTTAGATTTCTGGGTTTCAGCTTACTTGAATTCCGTTACGCCTTTAGACGTGGCGTGATTCAAGTGCTGGTCACGAGCTAATATTTCGGGTTGTGACAAAGTTGGTATTAGAGCGCTAGGTTTAACCTTTGTTCGAGTCTATGTTTGACTATGCGGAGTCTAGGACGGTTATGTATTTCGGAACCTAGGCTTAACCTTACGGAACTTAGACTTGAACAGGGGGGGCGGTATTATACCCGAACTTTCGTTTCATAGGCTGACCCTGATTGATAGAGTAGGTAGCTTGAGTAGAGTAGCGTAGCGTACGTATGTTCCGCGGCATATTTACGATAAGATACTCTACTAATAAAACTTAGGATATACATATTTTTGAGACCAGTGATTCTCATGTATCCATGATTATACATCTATTGGAGATCCTCGATTCTATTTGTTTCCATGATCATACTTTCATTGATGTTGTTCCTTTTCGTGATCATGTATCCATTCCGGATTTGTTGTTTTCTTTCTTTCCACCGATCTGCTCTCTTCGATACTCGATTGAGGTTCCTGTCACCATTTTTTGGGCGCAGTTTGAGCTGCTGCTGGTGTTACGGTCAGGGCGAGCTTGTCCGGTACGAGGGCCGACCATTGTGTTTCCTGGTGACATGGGAACGTCTCGAGTTAGTATTGATGAGTGTGACCTCTTGTGGAGGCGAGTGCTTGGTTTTACACCGGATGATCGGGCCATTGCTAGAGCTGCCAGTTGAAAGAGGATTGTTGATGTACAGCATACCTCAGAGATTATGATGTCACCTACCGTGCAGACAGATGACCCAGCTGTTGCTGAGATTGATAGGATGTCGCTTCCGGAGGTTATGAGCTGAGATCGCCAGAGCTTCAAGGCAGATATGAGACAGATGATAGCTAGTCTACCCCGATTTGAGAGACGAAGGTGATTCGTCCGATTTGTGCGCCTGAGCAGGCGCAGTTGAGTTGAAGATTTCCAGTGTGGAGAGTCTTACTCAGATCTAGAGCAGACTGATTTAGAGATAACCGCCAATGTATCGCCTTTCTTGGAGGATTGCGGCGCTGTTCAGCGTACAGACGAATGAGCCAGCTGCTGCTGCAAATGACGAGGTATCGCCCAGAGGTTGGAGCTACTGCAGCATAAGTATATACTTAGAGATATGATGGATGGTCGCTACCCACCCAAGGGTGAAGGACTAGGACATGTGGTTCGTTCGCTACCCGATGCGAGGTCATCAGATAGATTGATTCCAGCTAGAGATGACTTCACGCAGATTCGTTGAGAGTCGATAGAGACGATCGAATGTCAGGAAACCATATTCCAAGTTTAAAGTATTCGGAAAGACGTGTAAGCAATTCTATGGACCCTTTAGAAGAATGAAACCCTAACTCGACATAATGACCGTGTGAAATCCTTTGAACCTTAGGGTTTACGGCAGTTCCACGGCTCCATTACTGCAGCTTGGGTTTTCCCTTCTACGGCTGAATCAATGATGTTGTGGCATGTATTCGATACTATTAAACTGTACCCAAGATGTTGATCTCTTGAGGGATTATGAGGTTTTGACATATCGATCGGATGGTTCGACATCATTCGGATATCTTGTGATGGGATACATTGCTTGGGAGACTCCAGCTACGAGCATAGCCATTGGAGCGCAGTCCATGCAGCCACGAGAAGACGAGTCCGAATCAGTCGACATTGGAGCCGAGTGAAGTGAAGAATTCGCACGAGAATTCGACGAGGTAACGTCCCACTCCGCTGACATCAGAGATGCGATACGCATGCAGAGGCGTTGTATATAGATATACCTTCCAGAAGGAGTCACGAGGAGTATGCAGCCGTTCCGGAACAAGAAACAGGTATAGGAAAGATAATAACTTCCGGGTAATTCTGCAGAAACGAGATTTGAGAGAGACCTCGACAGGACCTTTCTAGAATACTATATGAGAAGACCTAGACCCTATAGTGGTCATATTGCGCACACCCAGTAGGCCAGGGTTCGGCATCGTCGACGAGATAGTTGACCAGGTTTGGACAGAGGACCTCACCCAAATGCGTTGTGAACTGATCAGGAGCGGGCGAGTGTTGAGTATTCTTCCTATGGTTGGGATGAGTTCCCGAGGACATGTTCGGCCAGATATCTTCTGCAGAGTGATGAAGCTACAGAGTACGCGATTTCGAGACCGTGCGAGAGACGTCGGATTGACCGTTGCCAAGAACAGTTACAGTGCACAGATATCATGGAGTAATGTCATAGTGAGAGATGATAAAGACGAGTGGAACCAAAAGTTCGTGCGAGATGCTAACGAGCTGTTATTACTCCCCGTCGAGATCAGAGACCTGATATGCTTATAGAGGCGTTGGGATACGACCAGTTTCCGAGGAAATGTGTGCAGCACATGCAGATGTCTAGAAAACGAGAAAAGATTATATAAGAATACCAGCCTCCGTACAGTTCGGTATAGGCGAGATCGGAAGAGACCTTGAGCAGGATTCCTTCCAGGACACTGCTGCAATGAGATTTGCACCGAGGATCAGATGTGCCACTTACAGCCAGAGGACCAGAGGCCGACGCCAGCAACGTGCTACTTTATGAGTGGTCAGGATGATTGACCGAGAGATGACCAGAGAAGTGCTAGAGCGGAATCGTCCCCGTTAGCACACCTGACAGGGCCGATGAGCCGATAGATTGCGAGATTGGTAATCCGCAGAGAAGATAGGGACCCAGAGACCGAGGATGCCAGACCGTGAGCAGAAGGCAAGCGGATGTTCTTGTTCTGCCAGTTTCTAGGCGCACCGATTTATTTCTCGACATTGTAGGAGGTGTACCTCGATGTCCTTTGTCGCGATTTGCGTTTGTGATCTGAGTATCACGCTTATATCGCTTGGATTTGAGGTTTGATGACGAGTTTCCTGATATTGATTTCGTGCACCATGGTTTCACCTACTAAGTATTTACATTTTGTGCATGTTTATCGCACTTGATATCGGTTTTGTGCCTTGGTTGCACATGTCTATGATTTCGTGGATTTCATACGGATGATTTGATTTTTGCACTCGGTATAGCTTATATGTGCTTGTAGTGCATTGATATGCGTTTTGTGCACGCAGTTGCACACGTTTACGATTTTATACACCTTGGTGTACTCGGTGTTGATGTTTATGCATTTGAGTTATAGATCGGTATTTCGTGCACTGGATGCATTGTATTTGTATTTTATGCACTAGATTGCATTCTGCATTTGTTGCACCGAACGGGTATTTATGCGTTGTCGTACTGGATTTATACCCCATACCTAGGTTGCGCCCGATTTATATCCTTGAGCATTCGTTTTACCAGATTTGTATTTTCGTGCGCGTTGGCACTTGTCGTTCGTTTTTGTGTATGTTACTGCACTATATGCTTTTACGGACCCGACGCGCTTTGGTTGGATTTTCGCACATGTTGGGCGCATGATATGAGATGCTATTTTTGTGCACTTTAGATGCATTTGATGTTGTTGTCGTGCACACCCGTTGCACTGGACAGATGTTTTGTGCACACCCGTTGCACTTAGTTTTGCTTGTGTGTATTATAGCACCTTTATTTAGATTTGATTTCCATGCACACCAGACGCATGTGATTTTTGGATACGCCCTTTTGAGGCTGATTTTGCTTTTGAGTACTTTATTTTCATGTTGGGCACTATATTGAGTAGTAGCCAAACAGGACTGATCTGAGGACAGTACCTGAGTACTTTGCATGCATTAAAAGATCACCAAAGGGTTTTCAAGAGGAGTTATTGTCTCGCTATTTTCTTAAGTGTCCGTGAGCGACACGAACATTGTTAAAGGAAAACCTTTTGGCATATTTTGAAAACGACGGAACGTGTATTTAAGAAAACATATATGGACATATATTATTATTTTAAAATGAGCGTCCGTCAGTTATGCCGGGAGTTACGCCTTCCCGCGGTGATTTAGAAAAGATTTCGCATGTGTTTTATTCAGATTTTGGAGTTTTCAAGGATGCGTACTTTACACGTATTATAGTATTTGACTAGTGTATATTGGATTTCAGTAGTGGATTTTGAGATCTGTATCTCTATTCGTAACTCCAAGGATATGCGTGCAAATCCGATGATTTTCGTGACGCTTGACGGAGTTCGGTTTTGAGTTTTTACTCGTTTTTATGCGCACTTGACGCGCTGTGTTAGTTCTACGATTTCCATGATTTCGAAGCCCCATGATTTGAGCCGATTATTGAAATGTTTTAGATTTTGGGGGTTTAAATTTAAATTCGGGCACCGAATTTATTTAAAGTGAGAAGATTGTAACATTTCAGAAAATATAAAATATTATTTTTGGGAATTTAATATTAAAATAATATATTTCCCGAAAACTGCTGATTTGCGAAATTGGGGTTTTCGAAAAAGGGTATAAATATATACCAATAATTATGAAATAAATAGAAATTAAAATGATTTTTTCACTCAAAAATATATTTAAAGGATTTGGCAATTTTAAAATTTATTATATGAAGTTTCGATAAAAACCTTATTAGTGAACTGCTAATCGCGATTAAGCCAAATCTGCGTTTTTACAATTTCCATGATTGGTGCACCATGACATGTTCATTTTGTTACATATTTCATTTCATTTGGGCTTTATATTATGTTTTTTTGTGGATAGAAAAGAGAAAAAGAAAAAGGGAAAAGTCAAAGAGACATAATGATTAGGTTAGGTGAGCTTTGGAGAGAGAAAGAGAGTGTGAATTAGTGAGGGAGGGAAGGGGGCTTCTGCCCATTCATTGCCCCATCTTTTTTCTTCTTCCCTCCTTCATCTCCTCAACTCCACAACCCTCCACAAAAATCCCTAGATCCATCTCCAACCATGCCCCAAAACCCTACACACCCTTCACAAATATTAATCCCCTCTTCAACCTCTACACATGGGACCAAGAAAAATTCAGTTTTGAAGATCTTGGGGGATTCATGGGTGCTTGATGAGGTAATCCCTTCACTAATTGGGTAGTTTTACATTTACTTAAGTATTTAGATGTGTTTAGATGTGATATTGTGGAGGTAGTGAACATTGGGAAACCCTAGTGGAGATTGAGTGTTGGTTTGAATTGGGTGATGCCTAGTAGCTGTTAACTAAACTTAGGTGCTGTTTAGTGACCTAGACCAGACCTTAGAAACCCCAAAACACGGATTTAGAAACACGACATCGGATAAATGTGTGATCTGTCAAGGTATTTTAGAATCTGGAGCAACCCGGGGACACTAGAAATTATTTTGGAATTACCGGGAGTCGTGCTGGCACCTAGGAAGCTACCACTGAGACCCGAGCCCCTAATTCAAACCAATGGCCGCAGATATATTAATTCTGGCCGCAATTTGTGTTAGTGTATATGCCCTAGAGGCCATTACTGTATCATACTAGCTTGTATATTACTTAATGGAAGCTTGGGATATTCACAGTTGTGTAGACAATCTTGCTCGAAATGGTAGTATGCTACTTGGTTTGTCTCAACTTCAATATGTGAATGGGTTTCTTTTAGCATATCGCTTATATATACATATTAGTAGAGCCCTTAGGATTTTTGCTTGATTACCAGCGTTGTGATGGCAGTCAAACTCATGGGGGCTGGGCAATCCATAAGCGCATCCTTATACAGATCCCTAGTCGTAGGACTATAGAGACAGGGCATCGATACTCCGGAGTAGACTAGCGTATGCGCTTCTCATCCCAGCGGGGGAGACGGTCTATCCCACAGCCGTCAGTATGTCGTACTTGAGATAGTATGCGGGTGCTCGTTAGGTTACGAGTACACTGGACAGGACTCGTCGGGAACTGTTGATTGGTATTATACCTATCGTCAGTTATCAGTTCCCAGGTGACATGAGTACAGCTTAGTCCGCTGACTTGACACTGTCACTTCGCCTCGAGTGTGTTCCCACTGTTTTTAGATTACTACCCTACCACGGCTCAAAGGAGTCGTGCAAACAGGTAGTAGTTGGATGCAGTCCCGAAGCACTTGGAGGCAGTGACGGTTAGACAGGATTCGTCTCTCCTGGTATTGGGGGTTGACATCGCGCTGTGTCTAGGAGAGCCATTACACGAGTAGTCCCTGGCCAGGGCAAGCGAGATATACTGGTAGGTTTCCAGTGTTATCTCAGGGTGTTCTGGGCAACACTCCGACATGACTTGTACCGCTATTTGGGGACTGACGTTCGCCACCCCCTAGGCCCGCCATGCGATGTATCAGACGAACAGACCGGACTGTACGGCGACTGTCACATTCAGGCTCAGTAGGAGTTCAGATGGGTTCACCTCGTCAGTCTTCTTATCGGCATCGACCTGGGGACCGTTACGTACAGCTAGTGCCGCTTGTGTCTGTGGTTAAACCCACTGCCAGCATAGTGTCGAGTCTTTAGAGTCCCATACAGAGGGTTATTCGCCTTTAGGCAAAATGAGTAGAGGTCGCATGGTTTTGCGACAGGGTTCGTCACATCCGTGCACTTGTGCACGTTTTCTGTCCGGACAGCTTATACTAGCGGGCTTTGGTTTAAGCCGGATCCTAGTATATAATTTGGGATTGGTTTTATCTCATTGTATTCGTGTTCCTCGGAACACGGATACGGGTGTATATGCACAGTTGACTAAGACAGAGGCAGAGGACTTTGATCAGGGTTGATGACCATTGTCATTTTCTTAACCCTAATACTTATGTGTGAATTATGATTAATTGATATTAGTTAATTAAAATTGTGCATAGTTAGGGTTGTTAACCATTTGACAATACTTGACTTGTTGACCTAGGTGGACATGTTGACCATCATCATTCCATATGAAAGATGCTCTTTGATCCTTGCAAAAGGCATTTAATTTGAAATGATAATGGTCAATTCTTGATTAACCGTGACAATTATCTTAACTGATTATCTAATTTCCATAATTCACATATATGAGAGAAGAATGGTTCATTTTATTCTCATTCTATCATTTTGGTTCTCTCTCCTCCTCTTCCTCTCTCTCTCTAGCTCTCCCCTCTCATGAGTTGAGAATCTCTTGAGCTTGAGATAAATCCTTAAAAAATACTCTCTACGCTTTCTAAGGTTCTAGGATTAGCACTCCAAGCATCTTAGTTACTTCTAGTTTAAAGTTGAAGCCAAAGGTGGAGGCTCTCGGGTGGATCCTTCTTCGACAAGAGAAGGCGACAAGAAGATCACTTTCTTTCACTCCAAGGAGCAAGGAGAGAAGGACTAGAAGCCCTAGGTATAACCTCTTTTCCGAGTAGCTAAACTTTTTAGCTTTGTAGTAAGTTTTTGTTTAGCAAAGATCCTCATTTTGTTAGTCCATGTTGCCTTGAGCGTTAAAAATCCAATTTTTATACCGTTTCCGCCTCCTCGCAAGCACCGAGGTGGGCAACGTGGACTTACAGTGGTATCAGAGCCTAACTAAGCATAAACTAGCTAGTTATTAAAGTGTATAGAAGTTCGATCGGTAAAAATCGCAAAACTTCTTTTCAAAACCCTAAGTTTCTGTTGATTTTTTTTCTGCTCTAAAAATAATAAATTATACTTCAAAAATCGGCTCAGGGTTTTGTTAAGAAGCACACCAAAAACGATCCAGTGAACCGTTCAAATCGTCGCGGTTCCCCAGCAAGAACATGCTTCTTGCCGCGGATCCGCGGCCGAGTTGACTCGGTCGTGGACCGAGTTTAGTGCAGTGTTCTTCTGTTAAGGTTTTGCGATTTTTAAAATCTTTTATTTCTGCCCAGATTTTCCAGAAAAGAAATTTGTATTTGGGGTGGTTATAAATCCGTATTTTTGATCGAACTTCCCTATACTTTGACTAATGGGTTATATCTATGATGTATTATATGTATTGAACGTCTGCTAATCACTATACGTCGATTAGTGGGGGTTATACATATCTGTGATCTGTAATGCTTGTTGGTTTGTGTATATGAACGCGGTGGATTGTCACGGATGAATAGCCGGGGTGGATGTGAGATGAGAGTTTCTTTTTCTTTTATTCATGTAACATGTAATTTGATGTAATATTATTTGTCTGGCCGCACAACCGGGTCGAGGTTGTAGCCGTCATTGTATAATTTCTTTTTACTGTTTATGCTTCTAGGATAGACCCATGGAGGGGTGCACAAACTACCGGGTATCTCGAAGTGCCGAGTGGCCTACTCACGTCGTTGAGGGAGGTTGCTTCGCTTCGGGTACTTGGCGGGTAGTTTACCGCACCCGTAGGGGTCTAGGGTGGGGTATTGGCTATTCATCGCGACCGTGTAATCCGCTTTTCGTTGCAGGCTCGAACGAATCGCAGATTCCTAGTATATCCAAAGTGTTCAGCTGTGATCTGGATTGACTATCATTGCTATATATCTATATATGATATCTATTTAGGTGTTGCTTATGTTTTGCATCCGCGCTAGTCCAGCCCCCGCTCTGTCGTTAGTTAAGTAACCTAACGGGTGATGATGGGGCCCCGTGGCGAATGCGGATGGCATAAGCGTACACCATATTTTGGTTGTTTTCTGCAATGGTAGGATTAAATGATGGGACGCATTGCAATTAATGCAAGAAAATAAACCAAGTAAAATTCGTTGGAACACTTTCAAAACCACTCGGTTCTTTTCAAAAACCAGCTTTTTAAACGTGGAGCTTGAACCACTCCTTTTAAAAGCTATCTCGTTCCATCGATTATATCAAGTTCACTACGTTCACGGTTTCGCCAAAACCATCCGTAGCACTCCGTCGTTTCATATGAATACTCATCAGTATTCAAGCTGTGTTTGTTGGCCTTAGTCAAGGCACAGTGTTTGGTAGCTGGTGGGTATTCATATGTTGCATAGATAGAATGCGTTGGTTTGGGACAGTCGTATTACTTTGTTGGCCATAGTCAAGGGTATATACGGGTGGGTTCAAATCAACCTGGACAACGACGGGTAGAACTTGACATGTGACTTATGATTTGTTGGCCTTAGTCAAGGTCATAAGAGCATGGGGTAAAAATCCACATCGGGAGTTTCAAAAGTACTGAAACTTGCTAGCGCTGCATACCATTTGGAGTGTGATGATTCTTGTAGGATTCCTTCAGTTTTGTCATGTGATGATATTTGGATCCCGATCCTACTGTGAGTATATGCTACTCCTCGGGAACTTTTTCACTTAACGATCAATGCTATAAACCAAGTAGGTGTCTAGAAAGGTGTTAGCGGGGCAACGCCCACAGGGAAAAGTGGTTACATAATTAAGGAACTTCGCGAAAGCGTTGGAAAACCTCCCTCGAAGTACCAACACTGGCCTGGCTGAACGGTTAAGCAAGAATTGTATGGTGAGATTGATCCTGACTAATTCTTCCTTTATGGTTTGAGGAGGTATTCGAGAGACAGTGGGAGCCATCCTGTTTAGATAAATTAAAAACCAATCTAAACTTGCAAGAGCATCATGCTAAGTGTTTTCTTCTCTCTCTCTTAATTGCAGCGACCCAGTGACCGCACCTAGGTTACATCTAGATAATAAAATGACTAAATCTGACTGTTATGACTGGCAAAGGTCTGTCCAGATGTCCATTGCCCATGACAAGCTGGGACACCTCTTGACTGATCCAACCCCTACCGTCTCAGGTCCAGTTTCCCCTATCACGGATATTTATATCCATAGGACATCGGAAGAAGACTGTGCGAAAGCCAAGTGCCTCGTGTTAGCCTCAGTTGATGGTACATACCAGAGGCAGCACGAGAAAATGGACTCAGTTTCTATCTTCCTCCATAACAAACATTTATATGGAGAGCAATCTCGTATCGCAAGATATGAGATCTCGAATGAATTGCTTCCAGCGAGGTTGGCTATCGGGTCATCTGTAAGGGGCAACGTCCTTACAGAGACCAGCTCTTTTGAGCTCTCGGACCTGAAGACCATGTTGAAGAACGGGTCAGATGCTGACTTAGTTCAACAGTCTCTACCTACTACCCTGAAGGAAACCAGGGAAGTAGAAAGAAAGGGAAGGGCAGAAGTTTCGGGAAGGGATGTAGTAAAGGAGGGATGTTCCTATTGTTACGGGAATGAACATGTGCAGAAGGATTGCAGGGCTTGTAAAGCCAGTAGCCAGAATTTGAAGCATGTTGTGGCTTCGGCTTCGGGTGTGTTTGTAATAGAGTCAGTTAACCCTACTTCCTGGGTATTGGATACCGGATCAGGATCTCATATCTGTAATTCGTTACAGGCTCTGAGAAACCGTAGGGTTATCAAGAAAGGTGATATGACTCTCAGGGTTGCTAACGGAATGAGCATGTATGCTGAATCCGTAGGGGAATATCATCTAGGACTGACAACTGGGCAGATATTGATTCTGCGTGACTGTTTTTATGTACCAGGTGCGACTTGTAACATCATATCTGTATCCTTACTTTCTAAGGAAGGATATGATTTTACTTTTGTAAGCGATGTAGTAAACATCCACCTAAATCAAGTTCTGATTGGTTCAGGTACATTGAAAAATGGTATATACGTTTTGAATCAAGCTCATGTCTTCAGTGTCCAGAACACACTTAAAAGAAAGTTTCCGGAATTAAATCAGGCTTTCTTATGGCATTATAGACTGGGTCACATCAATGAGACACGGTTGACAAAGTTACATAAAGAAGGATACTTGGATCCGTTCGTGTACCAGTCTTATGCCACTTGTGAATCTTGTCTCATGGGAAAGATGACAAAGACTCCGTTCACTGGACACGGAGAAAGTGCGAGCGAGCTCTTGGGACTCATACATAGTGACGTGTGTGGTCCAATGTCTACATATGCACGAAGTGGTTATTCATACTTCATTACTTTCACAGATGATTTCTCTAGGTATGGGCATGTCTTCTTGATGAAGCACAAATCCGAGGCCTTTGAGAAATTTCGGGAGTACAAGAATGAAATTGAAAAACAAACGGGCAAAAGTATCAAGACACTGAGATCTGATCGAGATGGTGAATACTTAAGTGCCGAGTTTCTGGACTTCTTAAAAGAGAATGGAATTCTCTCTCAGCTTACTCCTCCATACACACCACAACACAACGGTGTATCGGAAAGGCGGAATCGAACCCTATTGGATATGGTTCGTTCCATGATGAGTAAGGCTGAGTTGCCGCGATCCTTCTGGAGTTATGCACTAGAAACAGCTGCATATCTTTTGTACCAAGTTCCTACTAAGTCAGTGCCTACCACACCATATCAGATGTGGAGTGGGAAGAAACCCAGTCTTAAACACTTTAAGACATGGGGATGTCCAGCTTTTGTAAAAAAGCAGCATGCGGACAAGCTCGAGGCACGTTCAGTACAGTGTAAATTTATGGGCTACCCAAAGAACTCTAAGGGGTATCTTTTCTATTACGCAGAGGAACAAAAGGTTTTTGTTTCTCATCATGCCCGCTTCTTGGAAACTGAGTTTTTGGAAAATCAGATAAGTGGGAGCTCAATAGAACTGGAAGAAATTCCAGAACCACGAGCTATTACTGAAAGCTTAGTAGAACCAGAGGATTCGAAAGAGCAGGACATTCCTACGCCACTCCGCAGGAGTAGTACGCAGTCTCATCCGCCCGAGAGATACTACGGTTTTCTCATAGTCGGGGATAGAGAGGATTGCACTATGGATTATGGTGAGCCTACTAGCTTCCAGCAAGCCATTCATAGCGGTGACTCAGTAAAATGGCTGGATGCAATGTGGACCGAGATGGAGTCCATGTACACCAACAAAGTTTGGACTTTAGACTTTGCTCCAGAAGGGGTAAAACCCGTTGGCTGTAAATAGATCTTCAGAAAGAAGATTGGTATAGATGGGCAGGTTGAGACCTATAAAGCTAGACTTGTTGCAAAGGGTTTTCGTCAAAGACCTGGTTTGAACTATGACGAGACCTTTTCTCCAGTGGCTATGCTGAAATCCATTCGGATCCTTCTTGCCATTGCTGCCTTCCATGATTATGAAATCTGGCAGATGGACGTAAAGGCTGCTTTCCTAAATGGAAATTTGGAAGAGTGCGTCTATATGGATCAGCTAGAAGGATTCATTCAGAGTGGGAGCAGCGGTAAAGTGTGCAAGTTGCTAAAGTCCATCTATGGACTTAAGCAGGCATCGCTGAGTTGGAACATCTGCTTTGATGATACTGTCAAAGAATTCGACTTTATCAAAAATCCAGATGAACCATGCATTTACAGTAAGAATGTAAGGAGAACTGTGGTATTCCTCGTCTTGTACGTGGATGACATTCTCCTAATAGGAAATGATATTCCTATGCTACAGTCAGTCAAAGGATTCTTGTCGCAGAGGTTCTCCATGAAGGACCTGGGCGATGCCAACTACATTCTGGGGATCCAGATCTATCGTGATAAATCTAAGAGGATGTTGGGACTTTCACAGTCAAGGTACATCGACACCATACTGAAAAAATTCAGTATGGAAGATTCCAAGCACGGTAATTTACCGGCTTGTCACAGGATCACCCTCTCCAAAGAGTTGTCTCCCAAGACTGATTTGGAAAGGGATCGCATGTCCATTATACCCTACACTTCTGCGGTAGGCTCTATAATGTATGCAATGTTATGTACCAGACCAGATATAGCATACACATTGGGCGTTGTAAACCGGTATCAGTCGAACCCAGGGGAGAAACACTGGATAGCGGTAAAGAACATTCTCAAGTACCTGAGAAGGACTAAAGAGATGTTCTTGGTGTATGGCGGAAAAGACCTCCAGCTCGAGGCCTTTGCTGACTCCAGCTTCCAGAGTGACAAGGATGACTCCAAGTCCATGTCGGGTTATGTCTTTACCCTCAATGGAGGGGCGGTTTGCTGGAAGAGTTCCAAGCTGGAGACCGTTGCTGACTCAATTATGGAAGCGGAGTACATAGCTGCTTGCGATGCCGCAAAGGAAGCAGTCTGGATGAAGAAGTTCCTCACGGAGCTTCAGGTGGCTCCTACCATTGTTGATCCAATACCGCTGTATTGCGACAAAAACGGCGCTATAGCTTTAGCGAAGGAACCCAGGTTCCATCAGAAGTTCAGGCACATATTGAGGCGGTACCACCTGATCAGGGAGATCGTAGATCGCCGGAAGATCGAGGTGAAGAGAGTAAATACGGAAAATAACACTGCAGATCCACTCACGAAGGCCCTACCCCAGACTCAATTCGAGCGGCTGATCGAGATGATAGGTCTTCGATACGCCAGTACATGGCCTTAGTGCAAGTGGGAGATTGTTAGTGTATATGCCCTAGAGGCCATTACTGTATCATACTAGCTTGTATATTACTTAATGGAAGCTTGGGATATTCACAGTTGTATAGACAATCTTGCTCAAAATGGTAGTATGCTACTTGGTTTGTCTCTACTTCAATATGTGCATGTGTTTCATTTAGCATATCGCTTATATATACATATTAGTAGAGCCCTTAGGATCTTTGCTTGATTACCAGCGTTTTGATGGCAGTCATACTCGTGGGGGCTGGGTAATCTATAACCACATCCTTATACAGGTCCCTAGTCGTAGGACTATCAAGACAGGGCATCGATACTCCGGAGTAGACTAGCGTATGCGCTTCTCATCCCAGCGGGGGAGATGGTCTGTCCCACAGCCGTCAGTACGTCGTACTTGAGAAAGTATGCGGGTGCTCGTTAGGTTATGATTACACTGGACATGACTCGTCGGGAACTATTGGTTGGTATTATACCTATCGTCAGTTATCAGTTCCCAGGTGACATGAGTACAGCTTAGTCCGCTGACTTGACACAGTCACTTCGCCTCGAGTGTGTTCCCACTGTACTTAGATTACTACCCTACCACGGCTCAAAGGAGTCGTGCAAACATGTAGTAGTTGGGTGCAGTCCCGAAGCACTTAGAGGCAGTGACGGTTAGACACGATTCGTCTCTCCCAGTATTGGGGGTTGACATCGCGCTGTGTCTAGGAGAGCCATTACACGAGTAGTCCCTGGCCAGGGCAAGCGAGATCTACTGGTAGGTTTCCAGTGTTATCTCAGGGTGTTCAGGGCTACACTCCGACACGACTTGTACCGCTATTAGGGGACTGACGTTCGCCACCCCCTAGGCCCGCCATGCGATTTATCAGACGAACAGACCGGACTGTACGGAGACTGTCATATTCAGGCTTAGTAGGAGTTCAGATGGGTTCACCTCGTCAGTCTTCTTATCGGCATCTACCTGGGGACCGTTACATACAGCTAGTGCCGCTTGCGGTATGTGGTTAAACCCACTGCCAGCGTAGTGTCGAGTCTTTAGAGTCCCACACAGAGGGTTATTCGCCTTTAGGCAAAATGAGTAGAGGTCGCATGGTTTTGCGACAGGGTTCGTTCACATCCGCGCACTTGTGCATGTTTGCTGTCCGGACAGCTTATACTAGCGGGCTTTGGTTTAAGCCGGATCCTAGTATATGATTTTGGATTGGTTTTATCTCATTTTATTCGTGTTCCTCGGAACACGGATACGGGTGTGTATGCACAGTTGACTGAGGCAGAGGCAGAGGACTTTGATTACGGTTGATGACCATTGTCATTTTCTTAACCCTAATACTTATGTGTGAATTATGATTAATTGATATTAGTTAATTATAATTGTGCATGGTTAGGGTTGTTGACCATTTTACTATACTTGACTTGTTGACCTAGGTTGACATGTTGACCATCATCATTCCATATGAAAGATGCTCTTTGATCCTTGCAATAGGAATTTAATGTGAAATGATAATGGTCAATTCTTGATTAACCATGACAATTATCTTAACTAATTATCTAATTTCCATAATTCACATATATGAGAGAAGAATGGTTCATTTTATTCTCATTCTATTATTTTGGTTCTCTCTCCTCCTCTTCCTCTCTCTCTCTAGCTCTCCCCTCTCATGAGTTGAGAATCTCTTGAGCTTGAGATAAATCCTTATAAAATACTCTCTACGCTTTCTAAGGTTCTAGGATTAGCACTCCAAGCATCTTAGTTACTTATAGTTTGAAGTTGAAGCCAAAGGTGGAGGCTCTCGGGTGGATCCTTCTTCGACAAGAGAAGGCGACAAGAAGATCACTTTCTTTCACTCCAAGGAGCAAGGAGAGAAGGACTAGAAGCCCTAGGTATAACCTCTTTTCCGAGTAGCTAAACTTTTTAGCTTTGTAGTTAGTTTTTGTTTAGCAAAGATCCTCATTTTGTTAGTCCATGTTGCCTTGAGCGTTAAAAATCCGATTTTTATACCGTTTCCGCCTCCCCGCAAGCACCGGGGTGGTCAACGTGGACTTACAGTTTGCGGCCAGAGTAGGGTAGAAATGTCCCAGATTTGGTCCATGGATGTTTTTGCACTAAATTAGACCCCTCCTATGTGCAGTTTTGGCTATTTGTCATCTGGGGAAATCTGGAAGCATTTTGGTTTGTTTTAGGCTATGTTTTCCGTATTTTAAAATGCATTTTCTTGATATTTGGATTTGTATTTGGTTGTCGGATGTTTGTACATCGACAACAAAGGTTGTTTGATTGATTTGCACGTTTAGGCCATAGGTTCTAACCTGTGAGCACACTGTGCGCTATATCGGTTTTCTGCATTGATTTTAATACGTATTGTGATTGGTTATTATTGTAGGTACCCTCGCATGGATTCCAAGGCGAAGAAGCGTGGTGTCATCGATTTGGGTGAGCGAAAACCAGGTGATTAGATCTATATCTACTGGGGAAGTCGGGTGGATGGCGTATAGCAGCCCCACAAACTTCTGATGGAAAACCGATTTATAGAATATGGTTAGGAAACCTAGATTAGGAAACTAGGGTTAGAATATAGATAGCTATGTAGTCATATTAGAAACTAGAGGATAGTTAAGTGTGATATGCTACTACTACCCTAGGATGACGTTTAGCGATATTACCGCTTAGGGTTCTGTAGGACTAGATAGTCGATGTAGATGCGTCATCCGAACCATACCTTTTTCTAAACCAAAGAATCGTATGTATCTTTTAAATGTATATCTTGAGGGATGTTACGAATTTTCAAATGATATCTTTTTCTTAAAAACGTCGTAATCCATGTTTTCAAAACTACGATTCACTTCTTTAAAATCTGATTGTATGGTTCGGGTGTGTTTGTTAGATTATATACTTATATTTAGTAGAGATTAGCATGTTTATGTAAATTCAACATGATATGAGACATAAATGCGATGAAGGAATACAAGACGAATTTGATGATATGATGAGATGATGATATGATATGATGGTATACGGATGCGAGTCGATCGAGATGATTTATACCCTGCCAGTCCCCTGATATGAGATTATTGCAGATGCGACCTGGGACATAGGTATATAGGGTTATATATATAGAATGTTGTGAATCATGGATGATAGGTCGTATGTGATATTAGGCTGTACCCTCATTTGTCGTATAGGATGTTAGGATCCCTCTTAGTATAATGCCGTCGCACGATCATATTCCGTGCGTGATGAGTTGACTTGATGACTGATCCTTACCCTTGACTAGAGGTTTCCGTACAATGGATTATACCGTACGCGGTGTTATTGGGCTAGATGCCGATTGATAGATTCACCGACTCGGACATACGATGGTCATGTATACCTTATAGCTGTTAGCTGATGATTTACTTGCTGCATTCATGATATTATTATTGCATCGCATATACCTGTGATAGTAAACCTGCACCATTATCGATGATGCGTATGTTACACGTACACATAGTTGCCGGCTCACACATTTCATCATCGATAATTTCCATGTCACTACACAGTAGGGTTGCTGCATCATGATATATATATTGAGACATTCATACTTGTACACATACATGGTACATCTATACTTGCGCATATTCATATTGTACCTATATAGATAACTGGTTTTATTGGGAACTTGGGAACCGCAAGTTATATTTTAAAAACTGGAATCATTTTAAAAGAGCGGTTTTCCCCTTAATATGTCATATCATCGTTCCATGTTGCATGATACACGAATATGTTGGCATTTCATTTTATATGTCGCATACATCATGCTCTACTACTTTACACATTGAGATATGTTGTTTTCATGAGATTTCTGGATTTGAGAACCGTGGTCATTTTAAATAAAGCATGCACTGTTTTTAAAAACCTAGTTTCTCTTGATTTGATATTTCAGTGCGTCCACCATGCGTTTTCTCGGTTCTGAGACGTATGACATGTGGAACCCGATTCGAGGAGTGAACGAGGCCGATTGTGGGTACATGGTGGACCCGGAGAACGGATCTGTCGCGCAGTAGGTGATGAGCCAGGCAGTGGGACCACCACCTACCGGTGATTGGTTGGACCTGGCAGTTATCCGAAGGATACTGACCAAAGTCGATGGATGGATACGGGACGACTCGCACTGCCGGGGCCGAGGGCCGATACCGCAGACGGAGCCCGTGGGCTGACCCGGACTGACGGATGCCCGATATATGAGGATTTACGTGTCGATGCTGGGCACGGTTTTCATGATGTTTTTGAGTGTCGATGCTAGGCACTCAGGTTCCATGATTTTGATGTGTAGGGAGGGACACCATTGATATATATATATCCTCATACTTTCATGCACACTCCTTTATGATATTTACGTGCATACATATCTTGATTATGGTTGGACGAGATCCATATACATGCATTGATTATTACTGTTCGATGCTATCCACATGCATATAGATATTGATTACCTTGTTGGCACATATACGACCCGGTCACCCTAGATATCATAGTATTACCTGATGATAAAGTTGACCTAGGAGTCGTTGTTTATTCGATTTCTACTTGTATATATATTTCTATTCACGAGTTGGCAACTCAACCCCGTTATGCCACAGTTCTTGCAGGTTGACCGCTTGGATCAGTAGCGGAATCGCTGGCACACAGCTTTATTTGGGTGTTTTGCATTGGTAGGTGGGACATTGTATCGTACCCACTCTTGTATTATATTTCATATTGTATTTAGTTAACTCCATCAATCAATCAAAATTAGTAATTTGTATAAGTGATGAGACTTAGTGAGACTTGTAGTTGCGAGATTTGAGCGATGGGTTTTATTTTCCCTTTGGGGTTATATCTTGCTCTTTTATTTTTCTTTTTGTGGTGAACTTCGTCGTTGGGCGTCGTATATTCATTTATATTGTATTGCGTAGTTGTGATCCGCCATTTGGCGAAGAGCTAGCTCCCGCCTGGGGATGCCATTATTCTTGATATGTATTTGTGGTTTTGGATCAAATATACAGAGGAGGTGCTGCCAAAATTGTTCAAAAGACGAAACATGTTTTCAAACTAGAAAATTTCATTTGCATCATTCATGTTTCTTTCTATGCATTAAGCACACTTGATTTTATTATACCTTTATTTCAAAAACTCCACCTCTTTTATTTTCTTAAAAAGGTTTAGATTTCTGGGTTCCAGCTTACTTGAATTCCGTTACGCCTTTAGACGTGGCGTGATTCAAGTGCTGGTCACGAGCTAATATTTCGGGTCGTGACAGGTCAATAGAGGAGAAACCCTAGTTTCTTCCAAAAGAACCCAAATCCTCATTCATCGCCAACAATCTAGTTTTAAATCTATCAATAGATTAGAGAAGTCATCTTTATTAGTCATCCATGGCTACTAAATCCCAACGTACAAGCCTTTTTCATATAAAATTTTCTTGATAATTCAATTAGATCTTTCAAACTATTTCTTGATAATTCAATTAAATCTTGAAACCATTTTCTTGATTTTCTTCATTTAGATCTTGAAACTATCTTCTTGATTTTCTTGATTTTCTCTTTTCTATTTCTTTCGACCCATCTAAAGAAAGAATTATAATATTCCACGAATCCCAGAGGACGACCTGTATTCACCACAGCTAGCTACACGCGACGCCGTGCTGATTGCCGTTACTTTACTACTAAAATTTCTTCTTTCACAAAAATTAAAAAAACCAATCATCCTATTGTTTTTATCAAATCTTCCTTCAAACCCGGAAAGGTAAGATTAGCCGGGATTAATTACACCCTACAAGTTCGCCAATCGGTCAGCTAGGCAGGTACTGGTACTCCGAGAGAGTCTCCCCATGCTTTTACATGGAACTAATTAAATAACCTCGTTTCCGCAGGGGCATAACCCCGTTGACACCTTTCATAGACACCTAATGGATCAGCTAATTATAAAGTGCAAAACTCTCCCAGGAGTAACATTTACTCGCAGTGGGTATTAGGATCCAACTATCTCATAGAAGGTATGCAATCTCATTGCAAATTTTCAACACTTGAAATTCACAATAGTTGTTTTTACCCGTAACGTCCTATGACCATGACGGAGGCCAACAAACCATAGGCCTCTAGTCAAGTTCAACCCGTTCATTTCGTGATTGAATTAAACCTACCCGCACGACCGTTGACGGAGGACAACAAAGTCGTATGACTATTCTAATCCAATCACCAACAAAGTCGTATGACTATCCTACCCTTGACGGGATCTAGGCTCTTTCCTCATCGAATGAGGTGCTGGATATTCATAAAAGAATACGGCTATGCAAAACAAAAACTAGAGCTACCTTTTTGAAAAACTTGATTCTACAGCATCTTTTAGGTTTCTTTTTTTTTCATTAATCTCATTAATAACGTCCCATCATTTATGTTTCCTAAATATCACAGAAGAAACGAGAATAGAACATACAATTATGACATCCGCATTCGTCACAGGGCCCCATCATTCACCATTAGGTTACTTAACTAACGACAGAGCGGGGGTGGGACTAGCGCGGGTGAAAACTTAAGCAACGTTTATTATATATATCATATATATATAACATTCGTCTCATGTAGTTATATCATCACATCACAGAACTCAGGCAACAGAAACAAACATATGAAATATAGGATAAACTAGGAGATCCGTTTTTTAAATTAAGCCATTAATGAAAAACACAGATTCTACGGTAGTGATGAATAGCCAAACCCACATCCCAAGACCCCTACGAGAGCGGCAAGCAACCCTGCAAAATCTAGAGTTAGGAGACCCGGTCTCGACACCTCGAGATGGTCTCCCACTGGACTCTAGAACCCGGTCACTTGTGCTCCCTGCCTTGGGTCTATCCTAATGCGAAAAGTAAATAATATATATCAATGGTGACATCATCCCCAGCCCAGAAGTGTCCCAATAAAAGAATATTACAAACAATTTTACATGAATGAAAATTGAAAAACTCTTATCTCACGCAAAAATCCCCAGCTATTCAATCACGACGATCCAATATAACATAACACAGCAACACATAACATCGCATGTCATCAACGTAAGTAAATATGTGTATCCCGAATATTGTTGACATATAGCAACGAGATTAGGGATACACCATATATTACACTTACGGTCGCAAAAAAGAAATGAAAACTACAACAATTAGAATCCGCATAATCCTTAGACAACAAAAACCTGGAATATCTCATATTTCGGATTTCATGCCTAACACTATAACCTATAACCTTGTATTTAAGTCTCAAATTGAAAACACTTTTCAATAGTCAGTCAGGTAATTCAACAGGATTCCAGATATAATGATCAAATGCTCATCGAAAACTTTAATAGATTGCCGCACCCCCGATGCCATCAACGAAGTGCACTTAGGCGTAACACCGCGGCCGTGAGCACCCGAGTGGATGCTTTTGGCTACGGTGTTCTCCTATAGTCACTTGGTCGACGCAATGGGGCGTGGCTATCTAGTAGTGTTTCCCGGCGACCATTCGCGTACAATACGAGATTGCGACGGAGTTTTGATCCGAATCGAAACTCCGTGGAAATTGATCAAAAGAGACTAAAACAAGAGATTTACAAAACACAAACTAGTTTTCACAAAACTAATTAATGTGGATTCCAAGTATTGCATCACATATCATATATATCTAGACGATGTTAAACATTTCGATCGATATCTCAAACACCTACAAATCACAGAGACCTTAACAACTTGAGTCTTAATAAAAAACATGCAGAAAGTGCCAAATCACATAATGGAGCAACACAAGAGGAATGAGTCCCTAACTCACCAATCATTCCGCGGATGCACGGCCAATTGGTTGAGTTGGGCCCTCATATTTCTTGGGGCTCCATAAAAAACCTTGCATAATTTTCTGCATATTTTTAATCTGTAAAATATCAACTTTTGAAAAAATGGACAAAAACTATGAATTTAGGGTTTTGAAAATATCGATCGAACACTTTAAGGTTGTTTAGACCAAATCTAATGCTCTAGCCTAGCTCTGATACCATAAAAGTGTGTCATAGCACCTCAACTAGGTTTCCACATGCATCAAATATGCAATTTTAAAAAACCTTAAGGTCTAAGCTACACTAACCTTGAATCAAACTAGAGAATTAGGGTTGCAAGACATGTAAACAAGTTTTACGCTAAGTGAATAGAGAATACAACCTTTGTAGACCGGTCCTTCACTTCTAAAGATCCAAGTAGTAGTCCCATAGCTCAAAGTAGTGGTCTCTAGAACTCTTCTTGGCTCAACTTGGTCAAAGGAACAAACTTGCTTTGTGATCTTCGATGCCAAAGATGATCCACCTTAAACTTACTCTAACTCAAGCTACCTCTTCACTAATAAAGAATTAGTGAAGCAAGCAACCTAATCTTATGGGTTAGATGAGAGTTGGTTGATGAAGTAGGAATTTTGCTCACCTTAGAAATATCTTTATCTATATCTTTTCTCACCTGAAGAAAAGATAGAGAGCTCTTGAGAGGAAAAAGAAGATGATCTAGCGTGAGCAAAAAAATTCTCAAGTGAAGTAGTGAGAGTTAACCATGGGCTAAAGATAAAGGTTGGGTTATAAAATATCTAGAGTAAAATAAAATTAGTATGATGGGTCATGGTTTCTACATGCTTCTATAAGCATCTTAAGCCGTGCTCATTTCTACCTAATTTTTGAATTACTCTTAATTAATAAATAACCTAATTATCTTTAGTTTTGGTGTGAGTCTCATACACCCATGTTCTATATATCATCAAGCATGATACAATAAATAAATATATTTCACATATCTATTAAATGTGTTAAAGAGAAGAAATTCTTTAGTGAGCACAATATTAGTTAATATATAAATATATCAAATATAAATCTATATCAAATTATTAAATCAACACTTGATTCAATAATCCGGTTATATCATATATAACCAACTAATATCACTTATATATATATCACATTATCAAATCAACACTTGATTCAATAACCCGGTCATATCACATATAACTGACATCATTCAATATATATACATATAACATATCATTAAATCAACACTTGATTCAACAATCCGGTCATATGACATATAACCTAACCGATATCAAATATCGCGAGATTAGAATACGGTATCACATACTCGTATTTAATCAAGCTCCCGTACATATCACCATATGTGCCCTACTTCGTTTAGCTTGAGCTAGGAAACCTCTGTGTGGGACTTTCAAGACTCGTCAATACGCCAGGAGTAGGTAATGATCACATCAGACATCCACAAGCTGTCATCGGTACTAGCTGGACGTAATGGCTCAAAGTGTATGTTAGCAGCACCACTGGGTTTTACTAGCATCAAGCATGCCGATTTTAAAATTTTTGGGGTGCTAATCAAAACAAACCAAGATTTTAAACTAGATGATTTGGGTTTAACTATGATATCATAAAAACTAGCTAAGAGATGGATGGCTACAACCTTTGTAGACAGTGTCCTTCTCTTCAAAAGCTCCGGGTTGTAGTCTACGCGACACCACAAGGCTCCACTTGAAAGTTGAATGAACTTGCTTCAATGAACTTCGTGCTAAAGATGATCCACCCGAAGTCCGCTAATCCCAGCTACCTCATCACTAAACTCTTTAGTGAAGTAAACACACTGCACCAAAGTGCTAATCTAGTCTGGGATGGTGAAGTAGGGGTTTTGTTTGCTCACTAGGGTACTCACAAGCTCAAGGTTGACAGCTCATGTGAGGGATTGAGCTTGTAAGAGGAGGTGAAGAAAATGGAGAGAGCTAAAGAGCAACTCATCCCATGTGCTCTCAAAATGAAAAATGAACCAAGTCATGTGAAGAATGGCTTGACCCCCTCACTTATTGAAGCATCCAATATCCATCAATACAGAATTGTAACCATGCTTCAATAGTGCAGGATGATGAATAAAAAATTCATCAAGCCATGCTTTACACCATGCCATAAAAGTCACCTCATTTTTCCACCTCTTTTTCTATTTTCTAAAAATAGAAAATCCGTGCCATGCTTCATAATATATATATATATATCATATATATATATATTAATAAATATATATCATATATTCATATATATATATATATATTATGAAGAATAATTAGTGAGCAATAATAATAGTTAATATATTATTATATCATATATAAATATATGTCATATTATTAAATCAACACTTGATTCGATAATCCGGTTATATCACATATAACCAACTAATATCATTTATCTGTATATCACATTGTCAAATCAACACTTGACTCAATAATCCGGTTATATCACATATAACCTAAATGATAACAAATAGACGCCATATTATGATTGATGAAGATTTTGCGTATGCGTTTTGAAATCAAAGAATAGAATACCGCAATCAATAACGGTGTCGCTTGGTAGCTAGCCGGTTGAGTACGGGTCAGTCCACAAGGAAAACGTGTTCTTTTCTAATTGTTCTAACGAGTCAATTCCTATTTTTGGTAGGTTTTGATTTTTATAAAAACTAAAAATTGAATTTGATTTGGATTAAAAACTTGCTAGGGTTATGATTAGGTTAGTTTGGAAAGTTAATTCTACGCACTGCTTTCTTTGCCCTAATTAAGAACATAGGTGTTGGGGTAATAATTAACAAAGGGGATTAGCACGTCAAGGAAAAAACGTAGTTTCTTTCTTTTGGTCCTTGTCCGTCCTTTCTTAACTCTTAGCCCTAATCTCTATGTAAATCAAACACAACCGGCCTAACTAAGGAATCACCGCTATCTTATGGGATAGGGTGCCGTAGTGAGCGGTTTGTTTTTGATTAACTTAGAGTCCTAATTTAAAGTATTATACGGTTAAGAAAGGAGTGAGAGATTTCATCTCTCAAACCTATCCATTCCTAACCCTAACAAGTGAGGATCTACTAACTCATTAGGGAAATTGCGACAAAATTCATATTTATAAATTTTCTTTTTAATTAACTAATGAACTTGCAGATAAATAAGAGAGGAAAAAAAAATGCAAAGAAATAAAATTGCAATTTAAGAAAAAATTAACTTACTTTATTGATGTACTCTTGACGATTACAAGGAATTTAAATTTAATCTAGAATTAAAAAGAGGCATCCCTTTATTAGGCTTTAGGGTTTCCTATTTATAGATAAGAAAAACCCTAGGGTTTACATCTGATTCACATCTGAAATTACAATATTATCCTAAGAAATTCGGGTCAAAGCACCGACACCACCGACAAAATTGCACCGACACGTGCTCTGCATGGCCGCGGAACCGTGGTCATAAGCCTTGTTTGGCCGCGGATCCGCGGCCATATTGAGGGTTCTCTGTCTCAACTCTTTAGGGATGCTTCATGTTGCTGTGTACTTCTGTTTTCTTCACTTGGTTTCTCAGAATATCTTCTATTTTCCTCCAGATTTCCACAGTGCAGAATGTTATGGACTTTTACCGTTAGCTTCATATTGAAGTCTTGAATCTTGTGCTGCCCTCGTACGTTGTGCAATCGAATTGTTCATTGATCTTTGTTTGTTCCTCAACTGGTAGGCGACATCTTGCAGATTCTTTTATTTGTTGGTCGCAGTCTCACATTTGTAGCGTATTTTCACCATTTTCAATGTATTGTTCTGAGAACCTGTAACCTGCAACTATTTAGCAGACATGGATCAAAAGCACCTATTTATTTGTAAAATGATTATGAATGGGGAATATAATAATGCAAAATTATGATATGAACCAATACCCCCAAACTTATCTTTTGCTCGTCTCGAGCAAAACCAATTTATTCTTGAAAAAACCTAACCGCACTTTCGCAGGGAACGCGATTGCACTGAGCTCGTGCAACAAGCCGTTAAACCTCTAGGTGTCCCTAGTAGGAGGAGTGTTGTCTCCTGAGGGTTTTCAGCAGATATTACCCACAAAATCCGATCAATTTGGCCTATTGACTTTCATATTTCAATTCGGTGTTCTATGAAGAAATTCTATTATCTTCAACTTAGAAATTATCAACCCGTATTTTTCACACTCACTTATCATTTAACTTAAGATCGTATATGTTCTGTAAATTTACTTAGCTTTTTAGCATCTTTTGAAGTTTCCTTCTAAGGATTCATCTCAACTTAGGAATTTTTATCATTTATACTGAAGATATAAGTCCTATTTTTCCATTCCTATCTCTCATCCAAACCCAATCATATACCCCTACGTGTGTGTATGTATGACCCCTACACTTGGAAACTCAATTCAAGCTATCATACTCTTGTCCATTGTCCAAAGTACTTTTATTTGGTGAATTTAGATGAAATTGCTCACACATCCTTCATGCGACCGTTAATACTTCTTGAGGTACTAACGACCGATTACAAAATGTGCTTACGCATTAAGACGTAATTCCTCGTCTTGTAATACCCAAGGCTTTAGCAGTGACTCCCAAACCAGTAGTTCTAAGGCACTAGGTGATAAAGCACCCTCGCTATATATTTTTATTTTACGCAGCCTTAAGTAAGTACAAAATCAGTGTTCATTTTTTTATATCTCTTTATTCACACTTATACTTTTATTCAATTTTTTTCTCATACTAAGGATTTTAGACAAGAGCACTTCAGGGTATCATCTACTATCCCATGTTTCAAGGTGCGTGTATGTACTAGTTGTAGGGTATATACTTTCAGAATTTAGAATCAAGGTTCGGAATTATTTTTCAGACTTACACTTCAATAAAAATTTCAATATTCTTCCTTTATTTTGACTTAACCCAATAATTGAACTCAAAATTTTCCTATTTCTAAATAAACTACAAGGACATATATTTTCTTCCGTTAAACTTTAAGAAGGGTTATTTTTAGGGTTTTTAATTTACTATGTTCAGGATCTAGTTTTTCCAAGCTAGTTAACCGTCTTGTCCAACTTAAATCAATTATGGCCAAAATTCATTTTTTTTATTTTTATGATTTCTAAAATTTTTCAATTTTTCATTTGATTTTATTTTTAAATTTTTTTTTCATTTAAAAAAAAAATTTATGTTTTTTTTTATAAAGATGCAATGCAGAAATAAACATGCAAAAGAGAAAAGAAAAATATATAAAAAGATTAAAATATGCAATGCAATGATAACTATTTACAAACCACATCCTCCCCCAAACTTACCTAAAGTAGTGCCCTCACTGCTCAGGACCTCGCCGTCCTCTTGAACGTGAATGGGAACGCTCCTCTCGCGCTAGCAGCGTAGATATACCATGTTCAATTTCTGTCACCCGGTGATCCAAGTTGGTAACCATCCCTGTCAAATTATATATACCCCTAATGGCTCTTCTAAGAAGACGTGCATGTTCTGCACGGATAAGATCTTCCCCGCTCGCGGTCGAGCTGGACCTGGTTGTAGGGTTCCTAGGCACACTAAGGAGGTCTCACAAGGCATCAACCATGCCAATTTCAAATTTTACGGGTGCCGAGAAACCCTAATACGGATCGTTAACTAGATTTTAGGCGACAAATGAAACTAGTTAACAACTTAACTATAAGAACGGAAATACAACCTTTGTAGATCCGGTCCTCCACCTCTATAGCTCCGCAATGAAGTCTCCTCGCTGTCCAAATCGAATCCCGGGCTCTAGCGTCGGCTTCATCGGAGAAATGGGCGGGTTAGGTCGTCGACTTCGATGCCGAAGATGATCTACGTCGAGGCATCACAAGATCAAGCTCCCACTTCACCAAGTCATGAAACTTGTGAAGAAAACACCCTTTACTACTTGGAAAGAGGTAGAGGATGAAGAAATAGGAGGTGGGTTCACTTTAGAATTGGATTTCTCACTCATTTGCTCATGTTGCCATTGATGGAGCAAGGTTTCTTCTTGAAGAAGAAGAAGAAGAAGAAGATGAATATTATGATACGTTATTCTCAAAATAGAAAATAATATCAATACTTATCATATGGAAACCATGATTAGGTGTAGAGAATAGACCATGGTTAGTTGAATGGTTAGGGTTAAGAGATGAAGACAAAATGGTTGCTTTGGTCAAAGATGCATGAAGCTACAAGAACCTTCTAGCATGAAAGCAACCATTTAGCTTTTCTTTTCTTTTTCAACCAAAATAAATAGATAAAAGAATAAGTGAAATAAATCAAGTAAAACCCTAACCATTGACCAACCATGGTTTAAACCAAACATACACCCAAACAAGCTTGTATCATCAAACATGATTCAATCTTGTGCACAAAAGTATATCACATATACAATTTGTGTACATCAAGTGAGAAAATCCTTTTAAAGTGAACCAATACTAGTTAATGCAAAGTAATATATCAAATATATAATTATGCATTAAATCATTAAATCAACACTTGATTTAACGATCCGGTCATATCACATATAACCGACTAATATCCAATGTATCGACTTATCGAATAAATCCATGATTCGATAACTAGGTTATATCGCATACAACCATTCGATACATTCATCGCGAGAATGAAATACGGTATCACATACACGCATTATTCTCGGTCCCGCACATATCTTATATGCGCTCCTATTTCGTTTCGCTTGAGCCAGGAAACCTCTGTATAGGACACTAAAGACTCGTCAATACGCCGGCAGCAGGTGATGATCATATCAAACACCCAAAAGCCGCAAGCGGTCTGCTAAACATAACGGCCACCCGGGTATTGAGCGATCAGAAGATCGACGAGCAAGCCCGCTCACACTCCTGTGAATCCAACCAGTAACACTTACCGTACAGTCCGGTCTCGTCGTCTGATATGTCGCATATCTTGCCTAGGGGTGGTAAACGTCAGACCCCAGTAGATCGATAAGTCGTGTCGATATGAGGTCCATAACAGTTCGAGAAACTACTGGTAACACTTACCAGTAAATCTCAGCAACCCTGGCCAGGGATTTCCGGTTATAGCCAATCGAACACAGCGCAACATCAACTTCCTATACCGGGAGAGACGAATCCCCTCCTATCGCTCATTGTCTCCATGTGACTCGGGACTGTACCCAAAAACCACCGTTTTGCACGCCCTCTTGGACGTGGTGAGGTGGAAATCAAAGCACAGTGGGAACCACACAAGACTCTATGACGATCTCGGGTCAACAGACTACTCTGTACCAGTGTCACCAGAGAACTGCCATCTGACGTAAGGTATAATACCATCTGGGAGTTCTCGGCGAGTCCGTCCAGTGTACCCAGTCTCCACTGAGCACCCGTATATCATCTCTGATGTCAAACACCAATGGATCATAGTCCATCTGTATGGGTCGAGAAGGTATACGCTAGTCTACTCTGGTATATCGATGCCCCGTCTCGATACACCCACGATTAGGGACCTTGAAGGATGTACTTATGGACTACCATGTCCCCACTAGTATGATCCGCATCATAGTCCAGGTAGTCAAGTACACATCCTAAGGGCTTTACCAACATGTAACAGAGAGACAATCAGTGTACACGTTAAGGTCAAGTGCAACCAGATAGCATACTATCATGTCGAGCAAGAAAGTCCTCCCTATATACGTCCTAGCATCCACTACAATATACATCATATGTACAGTAATGACCTCTAGGGCATACATATAACTAACAATCCCCCACTTGCACTAGGGCCATCTGTAGCAGTAGTTGTAGTATCTCATACTCAACCATCCCTTAAAAGTCTCTCTCTGGGAAAAGGCCTTTGTGAGTGGATCGGCGGTGCTGTCCTCTGAGTCTACTCTCCTAACCTCGATCACCCTGGAGATCAACTATCTCCATGATCAGGTGACACCGCCTTAGAATATGTCTGGATCACTGATGGGACCGGCGTTCCTTGGCATAAGCCACAACTCCATTGTCTCACAATGGTTGGAACATAGTTTATCTCATGAACCAATATACACCTAAACTTCCTCCTTGGTAGCATCTTAAGTAGCGATGTATCCTGCCTTTATCGTCTAGTATGCCACGGTATCTAGCTTGGAACTTTTCCAACATACCGTCCTTTTACTGAGGGTAAAGACAATGCCTGCGACTGACATTCAGTCGTCCTTATCACCCTGGAACATTTCCAGTGATTCTCCCCAGGATCGATTGATACCATCTCACTATAACTAGTGAGAATCCTAACATCCATTTACTTCTATCTCATAGATCCAAAATCCAGGATTTAGGGGGTATCACTTTGATCCTATATGGAGAATCATTGTGATAAGCGGAGATTGACCGAGCGTAGCATAGGAAACTCCTTCCTTATCAAGAGTATGTCATCCAAGTACTCTACGAGGATTATCACTATACTCCCTACTACCTTTTTGTATATACAAGGTTCATCTACCATTTTGATGATGTTAAACTCTTTGACTAACACATCAAAACAGATGTTCCAACTCCGCGATACCTGCTTTATCCTATAAAGCATCTTGTACACGTTTCCGCTGCTCCCACTGTCTACGAAGCCCTCTGGCTGTGTACTTATAGACGTTCTCTTCTAAAACATCATTTAGAAAAGCAGTCATGGCACCCAACCGCCAGATATCGTAGTCATGGTATGTAGCCGTGGCAAGTAGGATCTGGATGGACTTAAGCATAGCCACTTGAAAAGGTTTCATCATTATCCACGCCTGGTCGATGACGAAAAGCTTTAACAAGTCTAGCTTTGAAAGTCTCAACTTTTCCATCTACACCAAGTAATCTTCTCAAGATATACTTGCTCCTGATGGGGATTTAACCCTTCAGATATAGCAACCAAAGTCCATACTTTGTTGGTGTACATGGATTCCATCTCAGATCGCTAAGCATCCAGCCATTCTTACAGAGTCTCTACTCTCGATGGCCTGCTCGAAACCAGTTGGGTCATCATCTCATGATGCAATCCTCGCTCCCACTATCATAGAGAAACAGAAGTGTCTCTCAGGTGGGTGAGAATCCCTACTAGATCGGCGGAGAGGCTGAGGTTCGTTGGTAACTATTGAATCCTTTTGTTTTATCAAATCATCTGCTGTAGTTTGTATAGCTGGAACCTTTCCAGTTCTACATTACAGACCTTGCCTCGAGCTTGTCCGAATTTTGCTTTTCAAACATAGGCTGGACAACCCCAAATCTTAACTAACTTAAGAGATGGGCTCTTCCCTTATCATATCAAATATGAAGTGGTAGGCAACTGATTTGATTTGAACCCTATTCAATAGGTATGCAGCTTCTCAAGTGCATAACTCCCAAAAGGGAACAGGTAACTCAGTATTACTCATCATAGAGCACACCTTATCACATAGGGTGTGATTGCTCTGCCCCAATAAACCATCGTGCTATGGTGTATACGGAGGAGTAATGCTAAGAGAGAATCTCATTCTCCTTTAGAATAGTCCAGGAATTCCGCACCCAAGTATTCTCCTCCTTGATCTCATCAAAGGACTTAATACTTATACCCTTATTGGTTCTCTACTTATAACTTATATTCTGTGAATACCTCAAAAGGTTCTGACTTGTGTTTCAACGGGAACATATGTCTGAATCTTGAGAGATCATCAGAAAATGTAACGAAGTACAAAGAACCAGTCCTTGCATATGTAGACAGGGGACCTTACATACATCAACATGTATCATCCCAAGAGTTCACTAACTCTTTCTCTGTTTCCTATAAACAGAGCTGTGGTCATCTTATCTCTGTGACATGACTGGCAAGTTTCACAAGATGTAGATTCAAACTGATTTAAATATGCATCTTCATGTAACTTCAGCTAGTCGGGTCGCATTGATATGACCTAGTTTACAATGCCTCAAGAAGGATTCGTTCATTTCTGAACTCTTCCTCTTGTGTGTGTTCCGTATACTAAAGAACTGTAGTTTGATTTAGAACATTAATGCTTTTAGATAACGTGCCTGAACCGATCAACTTTTGATATAGGAAATGTTCAAAACATTATCCAACAATACAAAATTTTATCATTTCTTTACTAATAAAGAAATTGATATGATTTTGTATATCAGGTTCGGTATCTAATTACATTCGTTCAGAATCAATGTATTTGGAATACAGGGTGACAGTGACCAACAGACTTGGCTGCAACTCTTGCCCCGTTTTCTGCCTCATGAAACTTATCACCCATTCTCAGTTCTCTACCTTTCTGTAGCCTTATGTAACAGATTACATATCTGGGATCCTGATCTGGTATCATATACCCAGGACGTAAAGGACACTAAGAAACAGTTCTTTGTAATGAACATACCCGAAGATGATGCATCAGCATGCACTCTCTTCGTTTGGGTGGCACGGGAAATCTGGTATTCCCCAATTTCCTGCTCTGTCTTATAACAATTATAAGTTGGAGCGGGACCAACGTTCCCCAGCTCAGTATAACAAGCGGGTTCGGTCAAAATCCGTATTATTATCTTGATTAAGGCGTGATATGGTCGCTACATGGAGAGAGAGAGAAGAAAACACTCAGCGTATGCTCTTGCAAGAATAGATTGGTTATTATTTTATCTAATCAGGATGGCTCCCACTACTTTTTATCAAATCTTCCTTCAAACCCTAAAAGGAAAGACTAGCCGGGATTAATTACACACTACAAGTTCGCCAATCTTTCAGCCAGGCCAGTGTCGGTACTTTGAGGGAGGTCCCCCGTGCTTTCGCACGAACCTAATTAATGTAAACCTCGTTTTCCCATAGGCATAACCCCGTTGACACCTTTCTAGACACCTACTTGATCGGCTAATTGTAATGTGTAAAACTCTCCCAGGAGTAACTCTTTCTCGCAGCGGGTATCGGGATCCAACTATCTCATAGAAGGTATGCAATCTCATTGCAAATTTCAACACTTGAAATTCCCGATAATATTTTGCCCCAAGCGATCTATGACCTTGACTGAGTCAACAAATCATAGACCACAAGTAAATTTCAACCCGTCATTTCTCGATTGAATTAAACCCACCTGCACGACCCTTGACTGAGTCAACAAGGCCGCACGACTACCCTAATCCAATCGCATCATATGTTTTGCAGATAAGCACTAATCAGCTACCGCACACTACGCCTTGACTGAGTCAACAAACGCAGCACGAATACTAACTAGGACTTATCTGAAATGACGGAGGGCTACGTCAGGTTTTTAAGAAAACCTTTTGCGTAATGAATTTTATATCGTTGTAGAATCAAATGATTTTAAAATGGAGTGTTTTTGAGGCTTTTCAAGTTTTGCTAAAGGAGTCACTCCCGGTGAAGGGATCGTCGGTCCTTTCCTCGTCAAATGAGGTGCGGGATATATCATATATATCACTGTGCAAAGCAAAAACTCTTAAAAGCAATCAAAAGACAAACCGAGTGTGTAGCATCTGCCAGTTATTGCTAAAGGAGTCACTCCCGGTGAAGGGATCTCGGTCCTTTCCTCATCGAATAAGGTGCAGGATATATCACATATACCTCTGTGCAAAGCAAGAACTGTAGCTACCTGTTTTTAATTTTGAAATTCGATTCTACAACATCTTAGGTTTCTTTTATTTCATTAATCATATTAATGAAGTCCCATCATTTAAGTACCTAAACATCACAGATAAATACGACGTACACTTATGCCATCCGCATTCGCCTCGATGTCCCCTCGTGCACCGTTAGGTTAGGTAACTAATGGCAGAGCGGGGCAGGGCTAGCGCGGGTGTAAAACATAAGTAGCGTCTATATAATATATCATATATACTATATACTTTATCTATCACAGAACATCACATGATCACATCACAGATATCGCAGCAGAAAATATCATATGAAATATTGGATATACTAGGACGTCCGTGTTTTTAATACGAGCCAGTATAAAACACGGATTCCACGGTCGCGATGAATAGCCAAACCCACACCCCTAGACCCCTACGAGAGCGGCAAGCAACCCTACCAATTCTAGAGTTAGGAGACCCGGACTCGACTCCTCGAGTTGGTCTCCCACTGGACTCCAGAACCCAGTTACTTGTGCTCCCCTCCTTGGGTCTATCCTAGTGCGGAAAATTAAATAATATACAAACGGTGACATCTTCCGCAACCTGGAAGTGCCCCAATAAAAGAATATTACATACAAGTTTTTACATGAATGAAAATGAAAAACACTCATCTCATATAAAAAACCCCGGCTATTCAAACACGACGATCCAATATAACATATCCAGCAACACATAACATCACATGTCATCAACGTAAGTAAATATGCGCATCCCAATTGTCGTTGTCATATAGCAACGAAACCGGCGATATCACATATTACACTTACGGTCACAGAAAAGAAAGTGTAAAACTACAACAGTTGGAATCCGCAACCTCTTTAGACATCACATGCCTAATCAAATGAATTCCTTAGACATCGCATGCCTAACAATTATAAACCCCGCATTTTAGTCTCATTATCGAAAACTCTTTTCAATATCAAGTCGGGTAATTCAACAAGATTCCCGACATCCTGATCGAATACTCGTCGAAAACTTTAGTAGACGGCCGCACCCCCGATACCGTCGACGAAGTGCACCAAGGCGGAACACCGCTGCCGCGAGCACCCGAACGGATGCTTTTGGCGACGGGGTTCTCCTACAGTCACTTGGTCGGGGCTATGGAGCGAGGCTGTCTATTAAGTTTACCCGGCGAGTATCCGCGTACGCTATGTGATTGCGACGGACTTTTGATCACATCAAAATTCCGTGGCAACCGATCAAGTGAGACTAAAATGCTATGTTTATAACATTCATTCAGTTATCTCATAACTACTTGTGAATTCCAAATGTTGTATCCCATTCCGGATAAATAAAAAATGTTAAACTTTCCGATCGAACAATCGAACACCCAAGTTTTCCCGAAACAAATCAACACTTGAAATAAGTTTAAAAACATCCAGTTCATGCCTCAGTACCAACGGTCCAGCCGTAGAAGGGTCAAGCCAACGCCTCACATGTGGCACGCCGTACTGCCCCAAACCCGAAGGTTCAAAGGGCAGTTCAAGACGGTCACATAATCGAGTTAAGGTTTGTTGTCTTCTAGAGGGACCATCGCGTTACTTGCATTACTTAGAACATTATTAAACCACGGAAAGATCCAACACTTGGAAATTTCCCGACAGGGGAAAAGGTGGGTATTTATATCCAGTCGAACCTTTTTAACATATTCTAAAATTACCCGGAAAATCTCAAACAAAGTTAAATTATCCGATCAAATTAACGAGTCCCCAATAAAACCCTAGAATACTCAACACTTGAGTGGAATTAAACAATTCACATAAAAAATTGCCAAGAAAGGACCTAAGAATAAATATATGAAATTTGAGGGACTAAGTCCAAATTTGGGCCGCGGAAGCGCCGCCAAACCCCTGGTTTGGCCGCGGTTCCGCGGTCGAATTATGGAATTAGGAGCCCAAACTTCACAGTAATTCTTAGTTTTTCCTGCTTATTTTTCTGCATATTTTTAATTCACAAAATTCAACAGTTTCGAAAAAAGTACAGAGAGCGATTTTGGGGTTAGGTTTCCGGTTCGATCGGACTTCTAACTCCGTCTACGCATCGTCTAAGGCTCTAGCTAGGCTCTGATACCACTGTAGGGTTCCTAGGCACATTTAGGAGGTCTCACAAGGCATCAACCATGCCAATTTCAAATTTTACGGGTGCCGAGAAACCCTAATACGGATCGTTAACTAGATTTTAGGCGACAAATGAAACTAGTTAACAACTTAACTATAAGAACGGAAATACAACCTTTGTAGATCCGGTCCTCCACCTCCATAGCTCCGCAATGAAGTCTCCTCGCTGTCCAAATCGAATCCCGGGCTCTAGCGTCGGCTTCATCGGAGAAATGGGCGGGCTAGGTCGTCGACTTCGATGCTGAAGATGATCTACGTCGAGGCATCACAAGATCAAGCTCCCACTTCACCAAGTCATGAAACTTGTGAAGAAAACACCCTTTACTACTTGGCAAGAGGTAGAGGATGAAGAAATAGGAGGTGGGTTCACTTTAGAATTGGATTTCTCACTCGTTTGCTCAAGTTGCCATTGATGGAGCAAGGTTTCTTCTTGAAGAAGAAGAAGAAGAAGAAGATGAATATTATGATATGTTATTCTCAAAATAGAAAATAATATCAATACTTATCATATGGCAACCATGATTAGGTGTAGAGAATAGACCATGGTTAGTTGAATGGTTAGGGTTAAGAGATGAAGACAAAATGGTTTCTTTGGTCAAAGATGCATGAAGCTACAAGAACCTTCTAGCATGAAAGCAACCATTTAGCTTTTCTTTTCTTTTTCAAAAAAAATAAATAGATAAAAGAATAAGTGAAATAAATCAAGTAAAACCCTAACCATTGACCAACCATGGTTTAAACCAAACATACACCCAAACAAGCATGTATCATCAAACATGATTCAATCTTGTGCACAAAAGTATATCACATATACAATTTGTGTACATCAAGTGAGAAAATCCTTTTAAAGTGAACCAATACTAGTTAATGAAAAGTAATATATCAAATATATAATTATGCATTAAATCATTAAATCAACACTTGATTTAACGATCCGGTCATATCACATATAACCGACTAATATCCAATGTATCGACTTATCGAATCAATCCATGATTCGATAACTAGGTTATATCGCATACAACCATTCGATACAGTCATCGCGAGAATGAAATACGGTATCACATACACGCATTATTCTCGGTCCCGCACATATCTCATATGCGCTCCTATTTGGTTTCGCTTGAGCCAGGAAACCTCTGTGTAGGACTCTAAAGACTCGTCAATACGCCGGCAGCAGGTGATGATCATATCAAACACCCACAAGCCGCAAGCGGTCTGCTAAACATAACGGCCACCCGGGTATTGAGCGATCAGAAGATCGACGAGCAAGCCCGCTCACACTCCTGTGAATCCAACCAGTAACACTTACCGTACAGTCCGGTCTCATCATCTGATATGTCGCATATCTTGCCTAGGGGTGGTAAACGTCAGACCCCTGTAGCTCGATAAGTCGTGTCGATATGAGGTCCATAACAGTTCGAGAAACTACTGGTAACACTTACGAGCAAATCTCAGCAACCCTGGCCAGGGATTTCCAGTTATAGCTAATCGAACACAGCGCAACATCAACTCCCTATACCGGGAGAGACGAATCCCCTCCTATCGCTCATTGCCTCCATGTGACTCGGGACTGTACCCAAAAACCACCGTTTTGCACGCCCTCTTGGACGTGGTAAGGTGGAAATCAAAGAACAGTGGGAACCACACAAGTCTCTATGACGATCTCGGGTCAACAGACAACTCTGTACCAGTGTCACCAGAGAACTGCCATCTGACGTAAGGTATAATACCATCTGGGAGTTCTTGGCGAGTCCGTCCAGTGTACCCAGTCTCCACTGAGCACACGTATATCATCTCTGATGTCAAACACCAATGGATATGGGATCATCCATCGCCCATCTGTATGGGTCGAGAAGGTATACGCTAGTCTACTCTGGTATATCGATGCCCCATCTCGATACACCCATGACTAGGGACCTTGAAGGATGTACTTATGGACTACCATGTCCCCACTAGTATGATCCGCATCATAGTCCAGGTAGTCAAGTACACATCCTAAGGGCTTTACCAACATGTAACAGAGAGACAATCAGTGTACACGTTAAGGTAAAGTGCAACCAGATAGCATACTATCATGTCGAGCAAGAAAGTCCTCCCTATATACCTCCTAGCATCCACTACAATATACATCATATGTACAGTAATGGCCTCTAGGGCATACATATAACTAACACTGGTTGTTCTGGTGGGTACATGTTCGGTCGGTTCCATTCACGACCATACATCAGTTAGGCGGGTATAGGACGTGGATACGCCCTCAATAAGAGGCCTGATGAGTATACCTCCATGCATGTAAAACTCAAATTCTTCCACAGGGAGGAAATAGCGACACAGTTGTGTCACTAACATAGGACAGGGGTAATTTGCGGCCCTTTTGCCAGCACCAATTGAATTGAGTAAAACCTTGCAAATGTCAAATCTATGGTTTCTAATCATTAAGGTGTGCACGATATGAAGAGATGGGGTGAAAAATGTTGTGTTATGTGAACTGCCAAAAATGTTGTTTTGTGCCCAACGGCACACGGTTAATTCATTAGCGAAGAGGGTTCTAGCCTGTATTCCGATCCTAGGTTCCCTTGAACAGTCATTACCCATTAAGGGTAAGTAACCTTCGAATTGAAGCGGTTGGTCGTGAACAGGTAATCTAGGAATTAAGGTGACTTCATGGATGAAGTCCCTGTCAATGATTATTTCCCTATCACCCCAAAGTAATTTTATAAAACCGTATTGTGTTAGGCACCCTTCCTCCATGCACTCGTAAAAATGAGTGACTAGATCTGGAAGAGCGAAAGCATTAGGATGATTGTAAATTAAAAAGTTCCACCCTCGCCGTGTGATTTCATCAACAAAATAACTTCCGTAAGTTGTGTGTGCAAAGATTTATGAAAAATCTCCTTCTAATTTTATTGTTGGTGCCATTCAGAATGTTCACAGATCTAAAAAAAATTTAACAGAGAGGGAGAGATGATGCAAAACTCCTCTGAAAAAATAAGAGGGTGAAGACACCAATGCACGGCGGTTGCGCTACCGAAGGCAGGATCTGGCGGCGGTTCTGCGGCCACGTGAGAAGATCTGGCTGCAGAAATCGAAGCGGCGGCTAGGGTTTTTAGAGAAATGAAATTAGGGTTTGATAAAAGGCAGAGAGGGGTCGGGTTTTATTTATAGGGGGAATGTGTTGGTTATTTGCAAAAAACTCCTCCTGAAAAAAGGAAATTATTTGTAAATAAATTTTTTTTATTAAAACTGGAAATTTACAAAAATACCAATTTTTTTTATTTTGTTTTTATATAATTACAGATGATACATACCCCCAAACTATTTTGAAACAATGTTTTGGCTAGATAATCGAAATTTAGGGGTAGATGGAGGAAGATCAGTCAATGTAAATCGGCTCCTGCAAAAACAGGAGCTCCTCCGAAGGGGCTGCAGTGAGGAACGGTTTAAGTCTTTGTCCGTTCACTTTAAATAGTGAACCGTCCTCCGGATTTTCTAGATCGACCGCACCGTGCGGATAAACGGTGCGTACCAAAAATGGCCATTTCCATCAAGATCTGAGCTCGCCGGGATGGAAATGTAACCGAGTGTCGTAAAGTAAAACCTGTTGACCAGGTTTGAAAGTCTTGCGCATAAGGTGTTTATCGTGGAACACCTTCGTTCGGTTATTAACAACTACTATGTTCTCGTAGTCTTCATCCCGCAGCTCGTTCAATTCATTCAATTGCAGCTTTCTATTGCTGCCTGCATCTCCTAGAGATATGGTCAACTCTTTTATTGCCCAAAATGCCTTATGCTCTATTTCAACAGGAAGGTGGCAAGCATTTCCATAAACAAGCCTATATGGAGACATGCCAAGATCGGTCTTATAGGCAGTTCGGAATGCCCAAAGGGCATCAATAAGTTATGACGACCAATCTTTACGGTTTTTGGAAACCGTTTTCTCCAATATCTGTTTAATCCGCCGATTCGAAATCTCGGCTTGCTCACAAGTTTGGGGATGATAGGACGTTGACAGCTTGTGAGTAATGGAGTATTTCCGCATTAAGGACTCAAAAGTCCTATTAAAAAAGTGAGATCCATTATCATTGATAATCGCGCGAGGATACCCGAACCAAGAAAAAATGTTTTCTTTGAGAAATCTAACGACAACCTTGTTGTCATTAGTTCGGCTGGGCACAACCTCGACCCATTTAGAAATATAGTCAACTGCGAGTAGAATATACATGTTCCCAAAGGAATTAGGAAATGGTCCAATAAAGTCTATCCCCTAAACATCAAAAATTTCAACTACCAATATTGGTTGTAGCGGCATTTCGTTTCTTCGAGATATTCGGCCCAAGTGTTGGCACCGGGAGCATGTCTTGCAATAATCGTGTGCGTCTTTAAAAAGTTGTGGTCAGTAGAAGCCATATTGCAAGATCTTTTCTGCTGTCTTTTTAGGGCCAAAATGCCCGCCAAATGCATGATCGTGGCAAAAAGACAGCACGCTCTTAAACTCGTTGTCGGGAATACACCGATGAATGATTTTGTCGAAACGGTATTTGAAGAGATACGGTTCATCCCAGTAAAAATGTTTTACTTGGGACAGGAATCGAAGTTTGTCCTGATTCGACCAATCATTAGGTATAAGTCCGGTGGCCAAATAATTTACAATATCTGCGAACCAAGGTTCGCATGACACAGTTAAGAGCTGCTCATCAGGAAACGTGTCTTTAATAGGAATTTTAAGTGTAGGCGAAAAAGGGAGGCGTGAAAGATGGTCGGCGACTACGTTTTCGCATCCTCTCTTGTCTCTAATGACAAGGTCAAACTCTTGTAGTAAGAGGATCCAACGTATCAGCCGAGATTTAGCATCTTTCTTTGCGAAAAGATGGAGAAGAGCTAAGTGGTCCGTATAAACGATGACTGGAGAGTCGATTAAATAGGGCCTGAACTTTTCTAGTGCAAACACAACAGGTAATAATTCTTTTTAAGTTGTTGTGTAATTTAATTGGGCCCCGTTTAAGGTTCGGCTAGCGTAATAAATTACATGCGGCATCTTGTTAATGTGCTGTCTAAGGACAACACCAATGGTGAAATCAGATGCATCGCACATAATTTCAAATGGATGCGTCCAGTCAGGAGATGAAAGAATGGGAGAGTAAATGAGTGAGATTTTCAATCACTCGAACGCTTTCATGCAGGTTGAGTCAAAATCAAAAGTGGTGTCCTTGGCCAACAAAAGAGTCAAGGGTCTAGCAATCTTGCTAAAATCCTTGATGAACCTTTTATAGAAACCGGCATGGCCAAGGAAGGCTCGAATGTCTTGGACGCATTTGGGAAGAGGAAGATTTGAGATGACTTCAATCTTAGCTTTATCCACCTCAATGCTATTTTGCGAGATGATATGTCCTAAGACAATACCTTCTCGCACCATAAAGTCGCATTTCTCCCAATTTAAAGTGAGGTTCTTATCCTTACATCGGGTAAGAACTGCGTCTAAATGTAGCAAACACTCATCAAAGGAGTCGCCGAAAATGGAGAAATCATCCATAAAAATCTCCAAGAATTTTTCAACCATGTCTGAAAAAATTCCCATCATACACCGTTGAAAAGTAGCGGGTGCATTGCATAACCCAAAGGGCATGCGACGGTAAGCAAACGTACCGAAGGGACAAGTAAATGTGGTCTTGTCTTGGTCCATTTCGGCGATGGGAACTTGATTATAGCCGGAGTAGCTATCCAAAAAGCAATAAAATTCATGCCCAGCCAATCGTTCTAGTATTTGGTCAATAAAAGGTAATGGAAAGCGGTCTTTCCGTGTCGCGGCGTTGAGTTTTCTATAATCGATGCATACTCGCCACCCAGTTTGGGTGCGAGTAGGTGTTAACTCATTTGCCTCATTAGTTATGACCGTTATGCCTGATTTCTTTGGGACAACATGAATGGGCTAACCCACCGGCTATTAGAGATAGGGTAAATGATACCACAATCAAGACATTTTACAATCTCCTTTTTAATAGCCTCCTTCATTTTTGGGTTGAGGCATCTCTGTGGATCCCTTGATTGCTTGGCATCATCCATCATATGAATATGATGTTCAACCATTAGAAGACTAATCCCCTTGATGTCCGCTATAGTCCAGCCAAAACTTTGCCGATTATTTTTTAAGACCGCTAAAAGGGCTTTCTCTTGCTCGGTGGCTAGATAGGCCGAGATAATAATAGGAAGGGTCTCATTCTCACCTATGTAAGTGTATTTAAGGTGAGATGGCAATAGCTTGAGTTTGAGTTTTGGAGACGAAACAATTGAAGGTAAAATTGGTGAAACTGTCTCAAACTCGAAGGATTCCAATAGAGGTTCAATGCGAGTGTAAGCAACCGAGTCGAATGGTTCAGCTAACTCATCCATAAATTCAAAGGACTCAAACTCGGGTGGTGATTCTTCAAAATCGTTCGAAAAAGTGAAACACTCGTAATCATTATCAAGTGTGAAAGCTGTGTCAGAATCAAGGAGGAACGCACTAGTAGCGTCAAAATCGTTGTGATCGAACAGAAATTTTTCGAGCTCACAGTCCTCCTGAGTGATCTCTTGGATCGAGCAAACATCAATTATATTAGCATTAGATTCAGAGGGCTGATTCCCCAACTTAAAAATGTTGAGTTCAATTGTCATATTTCCAAAAGATAGGTTCATTGAACCATTTCGACAATTGATCACCGCATTAGAATTGCAAGGAATGGTCGACCGAGTATCACCAGAATTTGACTCCGGGGGTTAGCTACAGGCTGTGTGTCCATAACAATGAAATTAACGGGGAAAATGAAGTCCCCTACTTGAATCAACACATCCTCTAACTCACCACTAGGATTGGTGATAGATCGGTCGGCCATTTGGAGAGTACAATTTGTGGGTTTCAGCTCTCCAACGCCTAATTGCTCATATACTGAATAGGAAAGCAAATTATCACTGGCTCCAAGATCTAAAAGTGCGTTGTTGATGTTCTTATCCTTAATAGTTATTGAAATTGTAGGACAGCCAGGGTCCTTACGTTTTTGAGGTAAAAGTTGGGTAAGAGCATCACTCACTGCATTCGCCAAGAAAACTTTCTTGGGTACCTGTGATTTTCTCTTCTTGGTGGATAAGTCATTCAAAATTTTACCGTAAGAAGGGACCTGTTGGATTGCATCCAAGAGAGGGATGTTTATGCTAACCTGTTTAAATAACTCCACAATCTTCTCCATTTGTGGAGTTGGTTTATTAGATCTCAATCTTTTTGGAAATGGAACATTTTGAAAATTGGTTGAGTC
The DNA here is from genome assembly GCA_030015575.1 of Agapanthus africanus. NCBI lineage: Eukaryota > Viridiplantae > Streptophyta > Magnoliopsida > Asparagales > Amaryllidaceae > Agapanthus > Agapanthus africanus. Next base: position 408,053,245 of record CM057340.1, read on the forward strand.
CAATGTTTGTGGAGGAGATTGCGGAGTTGGAACGGATCCCAGTGTTGGTGTTTTCGTGGAGTGAGATGTGGGTCCGTTCGGAGTAGTAGAAGATGTAGAGCCTTGTGAAGAATGGAGAACAGGCTCTGACGATGAAGAAAATGAAGAAGAAGAAGAAGCGGCCGGGGTGTCATCATTAATTCCCATATTATTATGCAACACTCTTCCAGATCTCAACGTATTCACGGCATCACATTATGATTATGTTGTTCATGAGCAACATGTGCGTTGTGTGTGTGACCGGGATTTGGCAAAGGTTGAGATGGAAGCTTTCCTTTTTCTCACTCGCTTAACGCAGCATTCAGTTATGTAATTTGGGCTTCAATTGTTTTGATGCTCTGATCATGTGAAGTAGTGTGTTGCACCAAAGACTAAATGGAGGATTGGATACTAGCTGAGAATTGCGTAGATTGTTTTAAAAACGCATCCAGACTTCGTTCTAGCGAGGAAACCTTATCGTTATTTGGTTGAACAAAATTATTTTGAGTATAAGAGTTGTTTGGTACAAAATTGGTCATTTGGTTTTGGTAAGGTTGGGGTTGGAAAGGTTGCTGATATTGAGTTTGTTGAGAGGCTTGTTGTTGTGGAGGAGGCCTTTGAAAATTGTTATTGCCTTGGAATTGTTGTTGATTTTGATTCTAAGAAAAATTTGGGAGGCTCTTCCAACCAGGATTATAAGTTGAAGACTATGGATCGTTTCTTTGTCTTTGCTGAAAGGCAGCATTGACTTGATCCTGTCCTTCAGGACAATCTTCAGTGAGATGTGATGGAGCCGAACAACAAGCGCAAATAGTGCGAGTGGGTAAAGCGGGGGCAGGAGAAGGCGATGAGAATTTGCTCTCAATTGCCTCTAGTTTTTTCGTGAGTGCAGCCATTTCGGCCTTCATTGCAATCGACATATCAAGTTGATGTATGCCTGCCCTAGACTGACCTGATGAAGTAGATGAAGTGGTCTGTCTAGTGCTTTCCCACTGAAGTGTTTGTTCAGTAAGATTGTCGAGAAATTGCCAAGCTTCCTCGCTCGTTTTGGTTAGAAAGTGATCTTGACAAATGGTTTCCAGCAACTGCTTAGTTGCTCGGTTCAGTCCGTCGTATAAAGTTTGGCAAAGTTGCCATTTCTCAATACCGTGGTGAGGGCACTGAACAAGAAAACACTTCCAAAAAGGTTCGGAAGGAAGCTGGGAAAATTGATTAATTTCAGTTCGAATTCTTGCGGTCTTGTGGTGTGGGTAAAACTTTTTTAGAAAAGCCTTAACAAACTCTTCCCATTTTTTTATGGAATGCGATGTTGTGCTATATAGCCACTATTCAGCAAGGTCACATAATGTGAAGGGAATGACACGTAGCCTTATAGCATCATCGGAAAGTTGGGTGGTCTTCATCATTGCGCAAACATTCTGGAATTTGTTAATGAAGATGTAAGCATCTTCGGATTCCATCCTATGAAATTTGGGCAACATATTGATGAAGTGGGGTTTAATTTCAAAGTTATCCCCATTAGCCGTTGGAAGTGAAAGACAAGTGGGATGTGCAGTGCGGGTGGGATAGAAAAGATCCTAGAGCATGATTCGTTGGGGCGCTTCAACAGGTGGTAAAGGGCTGTTAGGATTGAATCCCGACATCTCTTTAGAAAGTGGTAAATTTGAAGATGAAGGTAAAGAAGTGGAGGGAATTTCTACTTCGAAGTCGAACGCGTCGTCAGTAGGCACTAACGAGACACGGATTAAATAGGCGCTAGTGTCCCTAGTCCAACTGGACATACACTAACGAGGTGTAGTGTAGTCAAAAAGTAGAAGGTAGGGGTAAGAAAACGTCGATGAGAGAATGTGGGTGTATGTTTGGTGCAATGACTTTCTAGCGACAAAAATGGCAAGTTTTTGTAAAAATTTTTGTTTTTGCTGAAATGTTTTTTTTTTCTTTTTCTTTTAAAGTTTTTGCAAAAGATTTTTATAAGGAACTAAGACACACTTTCAAGAAATCACAATTTAAGCATGCACAATCAAGCCTAGAGCTAGGGTCTCCTAAGTCAACTAGACTGCAACTAACTGGTCCAAAGGGCAAGTTGTGAGATATCACTCGAATCGCCTCTTCACCGCCAATTTTGTCCAGGTAAGAACAAGTAAAGAAAGGAGGGATCTGCTCATGAATCACCGTGAGACGGGCCTTTTAAAATTACCTTTCCCACTTGTCTAGCATAGGAACCACAAAGTCAGGTTTAGATAAACGACCGATTGCCCACAACCTTCCTTTGTCCTAATGAGCGCGACAGTCCTTATTGGATGAGTCTAAATATTTTTTAATTAACTCGAGGGTCGATGCATATGCTTTTTGTGATTTTTGGGGTCTTAGGAAGGGTAATGAAATACCCACCCAATCTGAATTGGTGTTATAGCCCCTAAAATGTCCGTTTTAAAAATACAAAGCAGTAAACACACAAATTCTAAAATAGTTTGCCAAATTTTTTTTTCTTTTAATTGCGGCGCAAAGAATCCTGCATAAGATTGATTTATTGGAGAGGGGGAATATGTTTTTGCACAAAGAACCCTGCAGGAAAAATTTTCAGTGGACTACAGAGGGCAGAGGAGAGGAAAAAAACTTACAGAGAATTTTTGGAAAGTTGACGTCAGCAACTTGCCTCGGTTCCGCGGCCAAATCAATGTTACTGCCGCGTTTCCGCGGTTGAAATATCGGTTCAAGCGTCCAAAAGTTTTATTTTGTCTGTTGTGGTTCTCCTCTGTATGTTCAGATCTTCTGTTTGTTGATTTGTTCACTGGAATTTTCAGATCTGAATCTGTCCGTCTTTCCGTTCTTGCACAATTCACACAAAAGCAGATCAAAAAGTAACCAGATGATTTTTTTTTATTATTTTGTTTTTCAGTTTTTATGATTTTTTTAATTTTTAATTAACCCGAAATTACAATAAGAAAATAACTACCGTTATCCCCGGCAATGGCGCCATTTGATTGATAGAGATTTTCCGTATGCATTTTGAAATCAAAGAAAAGAATACCACAATCAATAACGGTGTCGCTTGGTAGCTAGCCGGTAGAGTACGGGTCGGTCCATAGGGAAAACGTGTTCTTTTCTAATTGTTCTAACGAGTCAATTCCTATTTATGGTAGGTTTTGATTTTTATAAAAACTAAAAATTGAATTTGATTTGGATTAAAAACTTGCTAGGGTTAGGATTAGGTTAGTTTGGAAAGTTAATTCTACTCACTTCTTTTTTTGCCCTAATTAAGAACATAAGTGTTGGGATAATAATAAACAAAGGGGATTATCACGTCAAGGAAGAAACGTAGTTTCTTTCTTTTGGTCCTTGTCCGCCCTTTCTTAACTCTTAGCCCTAACCTCTATGTAAATTAAACACAACCGGTCTAACAAAGGAATCACCGCTATCTTATGGGATAGGGTGCCGTAGTGAGCGGTTTGTGTTTGATTAACATAGAGTCCTAATTTAAAGTATTATACGTGCAAGAAAGGAGTGGGAGATTTCATCTCTCAAACCTACCCAATCCCAACCCTAACAAGTGAGGAACTACTCACTCATTAGGGAAATTGCGACAAAATTCATTTTTATAAATTTTCTTTTTAATTAGCTAATAAACTTGCAGATAAATAAGACAGGTAAAAAAAATATGCAAAGAAATAAAATTGCAATTTAAGAAAAAATTAATTTACTTTATTGATGCACTCTTGACGATTACAAGGAATTGAAATTTAATCTCGAATTAAAAAGAGGCATGCCTTTATTAGGCTTTAGGGTTTCCTATTTATAGAAAGGAGATACCTTAGGGTTTACATCTGATCCACTTCTGAAATTACAATACTACCCTAAGAAAGCCGGGTCAAAGCACCTACACCACCGACAAAATTGCATCGACACGTGCTGTGCACGGCCGTGGAACCGCGGCCATAAGCCTTGTTTGGCCTCGGATTCGCGACCATATTAAGGGTTCTATGTCTCAACTCTTTAGGGATGCTTCACGTTGCTGTGTACTTCTGTTTTCTTCACTTGGTTTCTCAGAGTATCTTCTATTTTCCTCAAGATTTTCACAGTACAGAATGTTGTGGACTTTTACAGTTAGCTTCGTGTTGAAGTCTTGAATCTTGTGCTGCCCTCGTACGTTGTGCAATCGAACTGTTCATTAATCTTCGTTTGTTCCTCAACCGGTAGGCGGCATATTGCAGATTCATTTATTTGTTGGTCGTACTCTCACATTTGTAGCGTCTTTTCACCATTTTCACTGTATTGTTCTGAGAACCTGTAACCTGCAACTATTCAGCCGACATGGATCAAAAGCACCTATTTATTTGTAAAATGATTAAGAATGGGGAATATAATAATGCAAAATTATAATATGAACAGATTACAATACGGTATCATATACACGTATTTACTGGGTTTTGCCTACGCCCTGGCCATCTACCATGGCCGATGCGGAACAAAAACTGGCGTTCAAAAATTTTGGCACAAACAAAACCCGTCCCAAGATCGAAACCATAAACTTATACTAGCTAACTAGAGAGAACAAATCTACTAGGTTACTGAGGGTTTATACCAAAAGAACCAAGTCCTTCGGTCTTCAACCAACTTGATAAGCTCCTAGGGGTTGAGGATTGAATTTGGTTGCTAGTCTTCCTCCATCGATGATCATCCACCCGAGGAAAACGACGAAGGCTCCAACCTTGCCAAACAAGGCAACCGACACTCCAAGGTTTATAGCAATGGAGAGTGGAGGTGTAGGAATGTCTCACTTTCTTTTTCTCTCATATCAAATGCTCAAATGAGAAACTCAAGAAGAAGAAGGAGGAGGTGAAGAAACTAGTGGCATGAGAAACTCAAGAATGGCTAAGTCTCGCAAGTGAGTGAAAGTGCGAATAAAATGATCAAGTCATGAATAAATCAAAAAAATGGATGGCATGTAAAGAATATGGCTAAGTCATTTGCAACTATGCAACCAAAATATCTCGTTCATTTTCCAAATAAAGTATCCAAGAGACATGCTTCTCTACATGCCTCACCATGTTTATGCCAACTCACCTTCCACCTCATTTCAAAAAAGGTAAATCATGTAATGAGGTAGCAATCTTCTAGAAGTAATTCCGTACAAATACGGAATACAACCTGGTATACGTATTGAAATACATATAAGCGTATTCGTACAAAATACGAATAGCCAAGAGAGAAAATGAATAGTGATCAATAATACTAGAATACATATATAAATAAATATATATATATATATATTATTAAATCAAAACCTGATTTAATAATCCGGTTTAATCCTAAGCCGCTAGTATTATCAACCGTCCGATTAAAGTCTGTGTAGCCTGTACACATATTTGATCGGACACCTGTATGTACCAATATACGTCATCTACACCATATCTCCTGAACCGTGAAAACCCTCTTCGTGGGACTCTAAAGACTCGTTAATACGCTGGCAGTGTGTTTAACCACAAGCACGTCAGCGGCACTAGCTGTACGTAACGGCTACCCAGGTATTGAGCGAAAGGAAGACCGACGAGCAAACTCATTCAAACCCCTACTAAGCCTATCCATGAAAATCTCCGTATAGTCCGGTCTGGTCGTCTAAGAGTATCGCATATCGTGTCTAAGGGGGAGGATAAAGTCAGACCCCAAATAACGCGATATTTCGTATCGGTATGAAGCCCATCACCAACCGAGAAACTAGTGATCCAAATCAGTAATTCTCGACTACCTTGGCCAAGGATTTCTGGTGATGGCCACCCATGCACAACGCGACATCAACCCCCAATACCGGGAGAGACGGATCCCCGACGATCCGCTCATTGCCTCCATGTGGCTCGGGACTGTACCCAACTAAAACCTGTTTCATGACTCTTTTGACCCGTGGTACGGTAGTAATTAAAGCACAGCGGGAACTCATACGGTTCAAATGACGATCTCAGGTCAACAAACTAACCTGTACTCGTGTCACCTGGGAACTGCTATCTGACAATAGGTATAATACCAACTAGCATGTTCCCGGCGAGTCCGTCCAATGTACTCATAACCCAATGAGCACCTGCATACTATCTTGGTGACTAACTGACACCAATGGCTTGTGATACCGTCCATCGCCCCTCGTCGGGGTCTCAATAAGTATACACTAGTCTACTCTGGAGTATCGATGCCAAGTCTCGATACTCCCACGACTAGGGACATTTATGGATGTGCTTATAGGCTACCCAGCTCCCACGTATATGATCGCCATCATAATGCTGGTAGTCAAGCAAGAATCCCATAGGCTCTATAAACTTGTAATAGTGATCTGTAGTTCCACCTAATGCTGTACATGATGATAAAGACAAACCAGATAGCATACTATCATCTCAATTAAGACTATTCTACCGGTATAGGTCCTCCATCAATCATCACAATCGCGTGCCTGTGATTCAATAATTGACTTGAGGGCACTATAACCAACAATATCCTACTTGCACTTAAGGCAAATTATTGCGGTGTCGCATACTCACAGCCCGTATGATACCGAACACCCAACTTCTCTACTAATCAGTCTTGCAAAGCCCGTTTGCAAAACTATTGCGTTCGAGAAATAGCCTTAGTGTCATATCTCTCTATATCTCAACTTCGCGGAGAAAGACTGTCTCCTGAAATAGGCAATACCTGTCTTAGAATTTGTCTGGATATCTGATGGGACCCAGTTCACAAATGAACTCTAAATCCAACAAACTTCTTAGACTGTATCATCTACTGAATTTAATCAGTATCCTGCGCCATGCCTTCCTCAGTATCCACTTGGACCACCTGTCTAACATACCGCCCCTCAAAAAGAGAGAAAATTATAACTCTGACACCCACTCTGTCATCCAGGTCATCTTGGAAGCCTAAAATGATAACCGCCTCCTGAAGGAGGCTGTCGTTACCATATACCAACAACATCCACTTATGTTCATAACTGCTTCCCAACGTTTATCCAGGATTGGATTAATATATGTTTATTGTAGCCAGTGCAAAACAATATCTGGTGTGGTACTTGATATCTCATGATTGACTCAATTTCCTAAGAAAGTGATATGCCAATCATGCAAATCGCTCTCTCATCAGTCTAGAAGAATCTCTTAAGAGAGGGTGACTCCATCACTTGTGGGTACACGGCCACACCAGGAGTCGTCCATTCTTAAACACTTTAGAATAGTATCAAGTATCCAAATTGGGACACTTCCTAAATCTAGATCTAAAACCATAGATCTAGTGACCAGAAATCCTGATATTTTATCCAGATCCTGTGTGGAGAAACAACCTTGTGACAAACACTGTATAACCGATCGTAGTATAGGAAGATCACTTCCTATCAAGTGCATGTCATCTAAATACAAGGACATCACTCCCTACTACCTTCTTATCAGGTCCATCTGTTATTCTGATGAAGTCAAACTACTTTATGACTGTCATATAAAAAATAGACAACCTATCTCCGTTTTACCTGCTCTAGTCTATAAATAGACATAAGCTACTTACCCACGATGCTTCTGCTGCTCCCACTGACTACAACAACCCTCTGGCAGAGTCATATACACGTGCACTTCTAAATCCTGTTCAAAACGACATTATACTCGTCCTCCTGTCAGGTCTCGTAGTCTAGAACGGCAGTAGTGGTAAGTTTAGGTCATCAAAAACCTCCCTGTCACCGTATTTGAGGAGACTGATGTACCTCTCGGGTGGCTGAGGTTACCCACCAAAACTGCGGAGTGGCTAATGGATTGATGAATCCAATTGAATCTTTAGGTTCTACTAAATTTTCAGTAATCGTTTGTAGTTCTGGAATCAATTCCAGTTCTACCATACTCCCACTAATGTTTTCTAAAAAAGAATCCATTTTAATAAAACTGGTGGCGAGTCAAGAACAATATAACTATTGATCTTCCAAATGGTAGAATGTTAACCCTCGTCAAAGCCCGGGATAACCGACAAGCTGCCATTACTGAAACGTGCCTAGAGTTTGTCCAGATCTGGTTTTAAGAATCAGAAGGACTACTCCATATATCTTAACATCATTAAGATATGAATCCATTCTATATATCCAATACAGAAACAAAGGAACTAATTTAATTGGAACCAGATTCAAAATCATGCAGCTGTCTCCAGTGAATATCAACTAAATGGAAGGAAGCCAATTATTACTCATCAAGGAATGCACCAACGTATGAGTAACCTGAAAGAGAAGCCAGTTCTCAAAAACTATTATTTACAACGGAATACCTAGCATAAGTATCTACATCTTCGATCACCTTGAAGAATCCTGATACTTGCAACATATGGTTTTCTACTTTATTCTTATACCTATAATTTCTCAAAATTTGGACCCTGTATTTCAATGAAATACTTGTCTAAAACTAGAGAAGTCATGAGTAAACAGAATAGAGTATGTGTACCAACCTATTTTGTCCTAATGGACATCGGACAACATACAATACTCTGTATAAGTCCACTGAGTTTAATAACTCGAACCTTGTGCGTCGTAAGTTGAAAACTGTGCTATGGTTAAGAAGAATTACACCACCGTTGAAAGCTCCTTACCTAAGCATCAACTGATATAGGTAAATGTCATAGACATAATTTCAAAATGTTATATCTCACTTTATAAAATAAACGTACAGATATATCAGTTTGAAATTGGTGCATAACAACGGATATTCAAAACCAAATATTTGCTATCAGGCAAAACCCAGGTGATTTCCTTAAATATCACCAATTACAAAGAATTCTGATATATAGAGGATATAATCATCCAATTCCCAATTTCTTACTCCCACTCAGTATCTGTAACGCCATATAAATGTGAGAATGATACCAGGTAAGTACATACCCTGAAGTCAGAATCTGATTGGGAAAAACAGTTTTCAATTAACACTGCACAGTGAAACTGAAACATGAAAATATTTCGAAGGGGTGGCCGGGTATTCCTAGTAATACCTCTTCCAGTATCCAGATTCATGACAGTAACCATATATATTCTTTCCCACACTCCAATCCCTTTATATGTCTTTACTTATTACCTTTTGTACACCACACTTAGGCTAATTGGTTTTCTTCCTTCCCTACCCTTCGACACCGGCCTAAGGTTTGGAAGAAGACTATCCAATAAGCGTAATAGGTGTACCCTCATAATACCAGGAGCCCTCGCGACCTAAAAGAAAAGACAACAGAATAATCCTTATTCTATTTCTCCAGAACCAGAAACCATCCTTGAACTGGAACAAGTTCCTTCGAGTTTGTATGTAACTATACAATGGATATATCCAAGTAATATGTGGATCTTCGTAGTGATACAGAATGTTCTGGAAAAATGCAAGGGTGAAAGTAGGAGTGTCGATGGTATACGCGGCTTCATCGTGAACGATAGTAATCGCAATTTTTTTCCCCTTAATCTAATCACTTTATATGTCTTTACTTATTACCTTCTGTACACCACACTTAGGCTAATTGGTTTTCTTCCTTCTCTACCCTTCGGTACCTGCCTATGGTTTGGAAGAAGACTATCCAATAAGCACAATAGGTGTACTCTCCTAATAACAGGAGCACTCGCAACCTGAGAGAAGGTAAATTGAAAAGACAAACGAATAATCCTATTCAATTTCTGCAGAACTAGAAACCATCCGTGACCTGAAACAAGTTTCTTCGAGTTCGTATGTAACTATGCGATGGCTTATCCAATAAATGTGGATTTTCATAGTGATACGGAATGTTCCGGTGAAATGCAAAGTGGATATAGGAGTGGCAATGGTATATGCGACTAAATGACAATCCAAAAGCCAAAGTGTTTAAGAAGGTTTGGTTAACTTGGTTCATGAGTTTTAGTTTAGGGTCGGGTCATGGTCGCTGCCAAAGAGAGAGAAAAGAAACACTCAGCGTGCACTCTAACCTAGATCAGAATGGTTAGTCACATTATCTAATCAGGATGTCTCCCACTGTTTCCTCGAATTCTCTACCAAACCCAAAGGAGAATTATTCGGGATCATCTAAAATCACCCGAGGAGTAAACCTACTCATCAGTGGGAATAAGGATCCAACTATCATCGCATGATAACGTGATGGAAGCCACTCAAGTTATCACACACCAGAAGGTATGTGCATGCCTGGAAAGTTTCCTGTATTTTTGAAACTCCCGATGTGATTTTTACCCCAAGTTTCTAATGACCATGACGAAGGACAACAAATCGTAAGTCGCAAGTCAAGTTCTACCCGTCATTGTCCAGATTAATCTAAACCCACCCGTACTCGCCCTTGACGAAAGCCAACAAGGCTGTACGACTGTCCTAGATTAATGCATATCCATGCAACAAAAAAGTAACACATAGCTACCATACACTATACCTTGACGAAGGCCAACAAACATAGTATGAATACTAGGCGCTACTTGTCTGAAATGATGGTGGGCTACGACTGGTTTTTGGCGAGAAACCTTTAACGTAATGAATTTGATATCGTTGAAGGAATCCAAGTGGTTTTACAAATATATAGTAGAGAAAACTTTTTCTAAAGAGGTCACTCCCGGTGAAGGGATCTCAGCTCTGTCCTCATCAAATGAGGTGCATGAAATTCCAAACTGAATACCACGATGCAAAGCAAAGGGAAACGACTATAGTGAAGTTATTACTGTTAGTTATGTATATGCCCTAGAGGCCATTGTTGTACATATGATGTATATTATGGTGGATGCTTGGATATATATAGAGAGAGGACTTTCTTGCTCGATATGATAGTATGCTATCTGGTTCCACTTTGTCTAAACATGTTGACTTGTATTGGTTTACAGTCTTACACTCACATGTTGATAAAGCACTTAGGATATATACTTTACTGCTAGGACTATGATGCAGATCATACTAGTGGGGCCGGGTATTCCAAAAGTACATCCTACAATTGTTCCTAGTCGATGGTGTATCGTGACAGGGCATCGATGCTCCAGAGTAGACTAGCGTATACGCTTCTTGACCTATATGATGGGCAATGGATGATCCAGCATCCATTGGTGTTTGACATCAAAGATGGTATACGGGTGCTCAGTGGAGACTGGGTACACTGAACGGACTCGCCGCGAACTCCTAGAAGGTATTATACCTATCATCAGATAGCATTTCTCTGGTGACACTGGTACAGGTTAGTCTGTAGACCCGAGATCGTCATAGAGCCTTGTGTGATTCCCTCTGTGCTTTGATTTCCACCTTACCACGTTCATGAGAATGTGCAAAATGGTGGCTTTTGGGTACAGTCCCGAATCATATGGAGGCAATGAGTGATAGGAGGGGTTTCGTCTCTCCCGGTATTTGGGGTTCATGTTGCGCTGTGTTCGATTGGCTATAACTGGAAGTCCCTGGCCAGGGCTGATATGAAGATCTACTGGTAAGTGTTATCGGTAGTTTCTTGACCCGTTATGAGCCTCATATCGGCACGAATTATCGGTTACTGGGGTTTGACGTTTACCACCCCTAGACTGGATATGCGACATATCAGAAGAAGAGACCGGACTGTACGGTAGTGTTATTGATTGGATTCACAGGAGTGTGTGCAGGCTTGCTTGTTGATCTTCTGATCTCTCAATACCTGGGTGGCAGTTACGTTTAGCTGACCATGATGGGGTTTCCTAGCATGGCATCAAGGTTTCGAGAGGCATCATCCATACCAAATTCAAAAATTTGCCATTCTAGCTAACCCTAGCCATGAATCGTTAACTAGAAATCGTACGGAAAACATGTGCAAACAATTTACAACTAACAGTGAGCAAGGAATTCAACCTTTGTAGACCGGTCCTTCACTTCAAATAGCTCTATGTAGTAGTCCCCTTCGCTGCGATCGTGATCTCCGGACTCTAGGGAGGCTCCGTTGAAGAAACGAACATGCTTGCTTCGAAGACTTCGATGCCGAAGATGATCTACGTCGAGAAGACACTAACCCAAGATATCTCTTCACTAATCATGTAATTAGTGAAGTAAACACAATCTACTAAATGGTAAGTAGTAGAGGATGATGAAATAGGAAGTGGGCTCATTTTAGATTTCATTTTCTCACACTCTTTCTCATACCTTCATTGAAGCTAGTAAGCTTTTTATGAAGAAGAAGAAGATGAAGAAGAAACTCATATGAATAATTCATCCAAATGAATTATTGCAACCATGTGTGAGTTAAAGCCATCATGCTTAACTCATGTAGAGAATAAACCACACACTATGGTTAAGGGTTGGGTTTGATAAATATCTTTAACTAGACAAAAGAGTTGACTTTGTCAAAGCTTATCCAAAAGCTTTTGTCCAAGCTTTACCATGACAAACTCAATCTCTTTTGAATTAGCTTAACTTAAATAGAAACCCTAACTTAACCCTAGCATGGTATTAATCTCATACACCCATCTTTTATGCATCATCAAACATGACACAATACATGTACACAAATATACATATCACATATATACAATGTGCACATCTAGTGAGAAAACAAATCATAAGTGAGCTTAATATTAGTTAGTGTAATATAATATATCAAATATATAATTATACATTAAATTATCAAACCAACTCTTGATTTAATAATCCGGCTATATCAGATACAACAAACTAATACTATATGAATCAACTTATCGAATCAACACTTGATCCGATGACACGGCTATATCATATATAACCAACCGATATCACTTATCGCGAGAATAGAATACGGTATCTCATATCGTATCAACCTTGGTCCCGCACATATCACATATGTGCTCCTACTCCGTTTCGCTTGAGCCAGGAAACCTCTGTGTAGGACTCTAAAGACTCGTCAATATGCCGGCAGTAGGTGATGATCATATCAAAACACCCACAAGCCGCAAGCGGTCTGCTAAACGTAATGGCCACCCGGGTATTGAGAGATCAGAAGATCAACAAGAAAGCCTGTTCGTACTCTTCCGAATCCAATCAGTAACACTACCGTACAGTCCGGTCTCTTCGTCTGATATGTCGCATATCAAACCCTGGGGTGGTGTACCGTCAGACCCCAATAGCCTGATAAGTCATGCCGATGCAAGGTCCATAACGGTTCGGGAAACTACTGATAACACTTACCAGTAGATCTCAGTAACCCTGGCCAGGGATTTCCTGTTATGGCCAATCGATCTTTGCGCAACATCAACTACCTATACCGGGAGAGATGAAACCTCACCTATCGCTCATTACCTCCATGTGACTCGGGACTGTACCCAAAAGCCACCGTTTTGCACGTTCCCTTGAATGTGCTAAGGTGGAAATCAAAGCACAGTGGGAATCACACAAGACTCTATGACGATCTCGGGTCTACAGACTAACCTGTACTAGTGTCACCAGAAAACTGCCATCTGACGTGAGGTACAATACCATCTGGGAGTTCTCGGCGAGTCCGTTCAGTGTACCCAGTCTCCACTGAGCACCTGTATACTGTCTCCGATGTCAAACACCGGTGGATATGAGATCATCCATCGCCCATCTACATGGGTCGAGAAGGTATATGCTAGTCTACTCTGGTATATCGATGCCCTGACTCGATACACCTATGACTAGGAACATTTGAAGGATGTACTTAACGACTACTCTGTCCCCACTAGTATGATCTGCATCATAGTCCTGGTAGTCAAGTACTCATCCTAAGGGCTTTATCAACATGTATTATAGTGACAATCAGTGTACATGTTAAGATAAAGTGCAACCAGATAGCATACTATCATGTCGAGCAAGAAAGTCATCCATCTATATGTCCAAGCATCCACTACAATATACATCGTATGTACAGTAATGGCCTCTAGGGCATATATATAACTAACAATCTCCCACTTGCATTAGGGCCATCTATTGTAGTATCTCATACCCAACAATCAGCAGTGGTTGAAGTATCTCATACTCAAACATCCCATAAAATTCTCTCCTGGGAATAGGCCTTTGTGAGTGGATCCGCCGTGTTTTCCTCTGTGTCTACTCTCCAAAACCTCGATCTCCCTAGAGATCAACCATTTCCATGATCAGGTGATACTGCCTTAGAATATGTCTGGATCACTGATGGGACGGGGGTTCCTTGGCCAAAGCCATAACTCCATTGTCACACAATGGTAGAAACGAAGTTCATCTCATGAACTAGTGTATATCCAGACTACCTCTTTGGTAGCATTCTTGGTAGCAATGTATCCAGCCTTTATCGTAAAGTATGTCACGGTATCTAGCTTGGAACTCTTCCAACATACCGTCCCTCTACTGAGGGTAAAGACAATGCCTGTGACTGACATTCAGTCGTCCTTATCACCCTGGAACCTTTCCAGTGATTCTCCCCAGGATCGATTGACATCTCACTATAGCTAGTGAGAATACTAACATCCAATTAGATCTATCTCATAGATCGAAAACCCAGGATTTAGGAGGTATCACCTTGATCCTATTTGGAGAATCCTAGTGATAAGAGGAGATTGACCGAGCGTAGTATAGGAAACTCCTTTCCTATCAAGAGTATGTCATCCACGTACAATACGAGGATCACCGCCATATCCCCTACTACCCTTTTTGTATATACAAGGTTCATCTATCATTTTGATGAAGTCAAACTCTTTGACTACCACATCAAAACAGATGTTCCAACTCCGCGATACCTGCTTTATCTCATAAAGCAACTTGCACACGTTTCCACTGCTCCCTCTGTCTACGAAGCCCTATGGCTGTGTACTTATAGACACACTCTTCTAAATCACTATTTATAAAAGCAGTCATGACACCCAACTGCCAGATATCGTAGTCATGGTATGTAGCAATGGCAAGTAGGATCCGGATGGACTTAAGCATAGCTTTGAAAGTCTCAACTTTTCCATGTACACCAAGTAATCTTCTCAAAATTTACTTTCTTCTCATGAGGATTTAACCCTTCAGATAAAGCAACCAAAGTCCATACTTTGTTGGTGTATATGGATTCCATCTCAGATCGCTTAGCACCCAGCCATTCTTACAGAATCACCACTCCTGATGGCCAGCTTGAAACTAGTTGGGTCATCATCTCATGATGCAATCCTCGCTCCCACTGTCATAGAGAAACCGAAGTATCTCTCAGGTGGGTGAGGAACCCTACCAGATCGGCGGAGAGGCTGAGGTTCGTTGGGAACTATTGAATCCTTTGGGTCTACCAAATCATCATCTGTAGTTTGTTCAGCTGGAACTCCTTCCAGTTCTACCTCATGACCAATAATTTCTTCATAAGAAATTACCTTTCCAAAAAGTGGTATGCTGAGAAACAAAACACATTTTGCTCTTCAGTGTGGTAGAATATATTCCCTTGCGAATGCTTGGGATATCCAACAAACTTCCACAGAACTGACCTTGCTTCGAGCTTGTCCGGATTTTGTTTTTGACATAGGCCGGACAACCCCAAATCATAACTTACTTAAGAGATGGGCTCTTCCTATACCATATCTCATATGGAGTGGTAGGCACCTGATTTGGTTGGAACCCAATTCAATAGATATGCAGCTTCTCAAGTGCATAACTCCTAAATGGAAATAGGAAACTCAGTAGTACTCATCATAGAGCGCACCATATCTAATAGGGTGTGATTGCTCCGCCGCGATACACCGACGTGCTGTGGTGAATACGGAGGAGTAATGCTGAGAGAGAATCTCATTCTCCTTTAGAATAGTCGAGAAATTCCGTGCTCAAGTATTCTCCTCCCAGATCACATCAAAGGACATAATACCTATACCCGTTTTGGTTCTCTACTTCAAACTCACATTCTTTGAATTTATCAAAAGGTTCAGACCTGTGTTTCAACTGGAACACATGCGCGAATCTTGAGAGACCATCAATGAATATAATAAAGTACAAAGAACCAGTTCTGGCATGTGTAGACATGGGACCTACATACATCATCATGTATCAATCCAAAGTGTTCACCAACTCTTTCTCTGTTTCCAATAAACAGAGCTAATGGTCATCTTATGTTTGTAACATGACCGGCAAGTTTCACAAGATGTAAATTCAAACTGATTTAAATATGCATCTAAATGTTACTTAGCTAGTCAGGTCGCATTGAGATGACCTAGTCTATAATGCCTCTAGAAGGATTCGTTCATTTCTGAACTCTTCCTCTTGTGTGTGTTCTGTACTTCAAGAACTGTGGTTTGATTTAAAACGTATATGCTTTTAGATAACATGCCTGAAACGATCAACTTTTGTTATAGGAAATGTTCAAAACATTATCCAACCATACAAAATTATATCCTTCTTTACCAAATAAAGAGACTGATAAGATGTTGTATATCAGGTTTGTATCTAATAACATTCGTTCAGAATCAATGTATTTCGTAATACAGGTTCATAATTGCCAACTGCTTGGCTTGCAACAATTGCACCGTTTCCAACTCTTGAAAATTATCACCTGTTCTCAGTTCTCTACCTATCTGTAGCCCATGTAAAAGATTACATATTCGGGATCCTGATCCGGTATCTTATACCCAGGACGTAAAGGATACTGAGAAACAGTTCTCCGTAATGAACATACCCGAAGAAGATGCATCAACATACACTTTCTTTGTTTGGGCGGCACGGGAATCCTAGTAATCCCCTATTTCCTGCTCGGTCTTATAAAAATTATAAGTTGGAGCGGGACCAACGTTCCCCAGCTCAGTATAACTGTAACAACCCTAATTTTCCTATACAAAATTTTCAAATATTTTTTATTAATCCTTAAGGGGAATTTTAGCCTAAGCACAAGATATAAGTAATTATCTTGCTTTTTAATTACAAGTTAAAAGAATGTAACAACTCCATTTTTAGTGTACAAAATTTGCTTAAAACTTAATGTATACTTGGGGTATTTACATTTTCTGTAACTACTTTAAGTAATTAATTAGCTCCATAATTACAAGAAGGAGGTTGTAGCTCATTGGTAATACCTTGCATTGCTGAACCAAGCCACCAGAGTTCAAATCCAATACCCCACATTATTTTTAATATTGTTTTATTTTGAACCTTTGGAATACCAAAAGTTTACACGTGTATATCTCACAAAAACCCCACTACACCCTGAAATGTAACTGTACCAGAGGGATCACCAGTCGTCGGGGGAAGATTCCGGCCGCCTGACTCAGCCGGAATCGGCCAACTCGGCCGGCAAACCAGGACAACTCGGCCGGCGACCGAGGCACGGCCGAGTCGCGACAGGGTCGGTCGATTCCGGTTACGACCCCAACACAAAAATTGTGTCTTTTCACTTTCCCTATACACCTGCAAAATTTTAGCCTCAGATCATTTCCAGAGCTCTTTAAAAACCCCAATTACTCCAGTTTTAATACATTTTATCACATTTTTCATTTTAACCTTTCACCTACCCTAACCCTAGCCTAACCCTATAAATACCACCCCTACCCTCTACCCTCTCACCCCAAACTCTGAGCCAACTCTCTAGAATTCTCAAGAAAACCTTGTGTACTTTGAAATCGAGCACGAGGCGAAGCTACGACGAATTTCCCGATGAACTTCCGACGATCATTCTAGGAGCTCCCGGCAACGAAGCGACGCACTGGCGACTCCTTCCGATCAATCTCCCTCTTCTTATTTTCCTAAACCCGTAAGGCCCATTTTCTATCTCTCTTTTCTATTCTAAAAATACGGATTTACAAAACCCGACGGAATCGGCACAAATCCGATTTCCGACTCGGTTTTCTTATAAACTTCACTTCTCGTTATTTCAATTATGTTTAAACACTCTCCTTTTTACTATTAAACACTAATCAACTAAATTGATCAAGTTTCATTTCATAAAATGATGGCTATTTTACTTTATCGTATTTTTCATTTAAATACCACAATGTTTCAATTATACATTTAAACCATTAAACTTGTTATACCTTTAAGTAAATCACGAGGTAACGACCTACCTCCTCACACACTCATATGCAAACATAACAGGATACCGCAAGAACTTAGAATACGGGAAAACAACATTTTTCATTTAAATACCCTTTACTTAATAAAAACCAATTCTAAAATATTTAGTATTGATACATCTTTAATAAATAACTTTTGAACTAATAAAAAATATCTAGACTCAGCCAATTAAGGACTGTCACATTCATTAGGACAGAGCAAGGTTGTGGGCATTCAGTCGTTTATCTAAACCTGACTTTGTGGTGCCTAGGATAGACAAGTGAGAAAGGTAACTTTAAAATGACCGTCTCACGGTGATTCGTGAGCGGATCTCTCCTTTCTTTACTTGTACTTATCTGGCCACAATTGACGGTGAAGAGGCGATTTGAGGTATTTCACAATTTGTCGCTTTGGACCAGTTAGGAGTAGTCTAGTTGACTTAGGAGACCCTAGAACATAGAATACGGGAAATCGATATCTTTACAAATAATTACCTTAATTAATAAAACTGTTTTTCCTTAATGATTAGTATTTATACAAATCTTTGCAAAGCGCCGCTACAACCCAATTACGGAACCCATTCGGGATGGTGCGGATTATCGCACATCCTTGGGCTTAGTAGTGCGAGATTCAGACCTCCGCAAGGAGCATTCGGTCTCGAAAGATTTAAAATACGTCATCTTAAGAAAACGAGATTTCTAGAATATTATAGATATATACAAAAAATATTTTCATATAAATATATGTATATGTAACATAAACATATCTATTTTTGAAGTATTATAAATATTCTACCTTTTCTACAATATCACAAGAATCAATTTACTTTTCTAATTGTCTGACTCAGAGTTAGTCACATTATAATCTGATTTGAATATCTTTCAAGTAAATCTACAATCTACAATCTACAAATTACAATATTACAATTCAAAATGAATCCTTGAATCCATGATTCCATATATTCAATCTACACCTTGACTGAACCGAACCATGGATATACATTTCATTTACATGATCATCCAGTTTACTTGATTCTTCAGTTACATACATGATTCTATAGTTATATCCGTTTACTGATATCATGGTTTCGGTCGGTCATCCAATTACACAATCTATACAGTTTACAATACCAGACAATACAATAAAAACAAGACACTATGGGGTTTAAGGGGTAGACTGGTACGGAATATTTTAAAGGTGGCACGAGGTGGTCACTTAAGATGTAATTACATCCATGCCGTTGTTCCGTGGTATTATCGACGGAGCCTTGTAGTACGGGTTACCAAAGTCCCCGGTGTAAGTGGGACTCCTCTCGTATACACTGGCATCTTCTATACCAAGTTACAAACAACAGTGTTAGCACAACATCATAACAATATAGTACAACTTTAAAAGTTACCTTCTCATTCTGTCTATTCTATTCTTCCTTATCTTTGGGACTTACCGAGCGATCTATTCACTGACGACATTCTCCTTCTTTCTTGTTTGAATGTCGTCAGGTGATCTGGACACGTCAGAGATCGAGCCTACTGCTGAAGACTTGGACCATTTCAGTGAAGACCCCGAGCTCTAGTCATTGTACAATTTCCATTCAGTACTTTTCATTTCTGTTATGCCATTGTTTAGGCATTGTCTTTTATCAGTTGTATTTACTTTTCATGCATTGTACAAAAGAATTTTAATAAATAAAGTTGTTGTTCAGTTTATATCTCTTGTCCCTTGTGCTTTACTTTTATATTGCTTAGATACGCTTAGCGTATTTACTTCATAGTAAATACGTAGCGGACCAGTCCCGTCCCCTTCGCCGTATATCGGGAAGTGATGCGTGACAGGTTTTGTTGGCGGCCCATGCAGGTCAGAGCTGCATGAAACCCTATCATGCAGTTCTATTCTGCATGAACAACCTGAGCAATATAACACAAGAACCAGCAAATAAAACATTCTTTACAATTCATGTTCTTTGAATCTTACAATTTCATATTCCTTGAATCTTATCATTTCATGTACTTGAATCTTTCCAAACCCAAATTTTTCTTCAAGGTTATGGATTCTCCGAACAACACCAGCACCAATGTCAACAACACACCTCCACCTCCACTACCAATCGTTCCTGCTGTTCCTGCGCCACCCACCGAGCAAACAGTGCTACTTGAGGCGATCCGCAGCCTTCTTGAGGGACAACAACAACTTCTGAACCGTTCCGAGGCAGAAGCACCTGGGGAGAAGCAATTCAGAGCTTTACATCCCAAACAGTTCTCAGGAAAGGGGAGCCCACTAGAAGCTGAGGAATGGGCACAATGTATCGAGGATGATCTGGCAGCAGCACAAGTGCCAGAAATACCTTGGGTCCGAGTTGCAAAGCTGCAGCTCACGGACAATGCACGAAACTGGTGGAAGGCGGAAGAAAGCCGCATTGATCAGCCCATTGAATAGAAGACTTTTCGCGATAAGTTCGACGCAAAGTACTTCCCTGTGACTGCCCGGTTTGCCATGGAATAGCAGTTCATTCATCTACAACAAGGCTCGATGCGGGACAAGCCAGCAGATGAGTATGACGCTGAATTCACCATGCTCAGTCGGTAAGATATGTCACAGTATTTCAAATTTTTAATATCACATACTACACAGCTAACACAAGACCGTAACAGATTTGCGGCACACCTGATATCGACGTATGAGATTAGAGCCCATCGATTTCAACAAGTTTTGGACACAGAAATTCAGGCTACACTAGCCACAGGGAAATTTCTGACTCATGAAGATGCTCTGGAAGCTGCCCGCAGTTATGAGGCAGTGATAAAGGCAAGGGGAAGACCTCAGTCTGCAGGAGTGAAACCCCCTGCCACTCAAATGGCAGGAGGGGCCTCTTCAAGGCCAGCTGTCGAACTCAGAAGACTGGAAGAATTGAAAGATCAGCCAAGACCCGATTTTTGCTTTTATTATAAGAGGGAAGGACACTTGTGGAAGGACTGTAGGCGCGCAAAAGGCCTATGCTTTGTTTGTGGCGCGTCCAATCACGGAATTGGAAACTGTCCTTATAGACGCAACCCGGCTCAGACACCCGTCAACTACCCACAGCAGCCAGCTATCCAGGCTCCTGCAACTCGTCCTGCACTCCCAGCACCACCTCCACGTGGATTTCCTGCTCAGCCAAATCGCCAATTCCATCAGGCACTGAGAAACATGCCTCGAGTAAACGGGAATATGCCTCCAGCTAGGAGGAACGTGCCACGGTGACAGGCTTACACATTAGCAGCCATAGAAGCCAAGACGGTTGACCAAGGTAACACTAGTAAGACTCTTTCACATTTTTAAACTCTTACACCACCTTGTTATTTTTCATACACTGTTAGTACTTAGTCACCAAACTTTCCTAGAATCTGATACACTTTTCTTTTACAAATTTCGAGGACGAAATTTTTATAAGGAGGGTAGAACGTAACAACCCTAATTTTCCTATACAAATTTTTCAAATATTTTTTATTAATCCTTAAGGGGTATTTTAGCCAGAGCACAAGATATAAGTAATTATCTTGCTTTTTAATTACAAGTTAATAGAATGTAACAACTCCATTTTTAGTGTACAAAATTTGCTTAAAAATTAATGTATACTTGTGGTATTTACATTTTCTGTAACTACTTTAAGTAATTAATTAGCTCCATAATTACAAGAAGGAGCATGCAGCTCATTGGTAATACCTTGAATTGATGAACCAAGCCACCAGAGTTTAAATCCCATACCCCACATTATTTTTAATATTGTTTTATTTTGAACCTTTAGAATACCAAAAGTTTACACGTGCATATCTCACAAAAACCCCCACTACACCCTGAAATGTAACTGTAACAGAGGGATCACCAGTCGTCGGGGGGGATTTTGGCCGCCTGACTCGGCTGGAATCGGCCAACTCGGCCGGCAAATCAGGACAACTCGGCCGGCGACCGAGGGACAGCCGAGTCGCGACCGAGTCGGCCGATTCCGGTGACGACCCCAACACAAAAATTGTGTCTTTTCAGATTCCCTATACACCTGCAAAATTTTAGACTCAGACCATTTCCAGAGCTCTTTAAAAACCCCAATTACTCCACTTTTAATACAGTTTTAATACATTTTATCACATTTTTCATTTTAACCTTTCACCTACCCTAACCCTAGCCTAACCCTATAAATACCACCCCTACCCTCTACCCTCTCACCCCAAACTCTGAGCCAACTGTCTAGAATTCTCAAGAAAACCTTGTGTACTTTGAAATCGAGCACGAGGCGAAACTACGACGAATTTCCCGGCGTACTTCCGACGATCATTCTAGGAGCTCCCGGCGACGAAGCGACGCACCGGCGACTCCTTCCGATCAATCTCCCTCTTCTTATTTTCCTAAACCCGTAAGTCCCATTTTCTATCTCTCTTTTCTATTCTAAAAATACGGATTTACAAAACCCGACGGAATCGGCACAAATCCGATTTCCGACTCGGTTTTCTTATAAACTTCACTTCTCGTTATTTCAATTATGTTTAAACACTCTCCTGTTTACTATTAAACACTAATCAACTAAATTGATCAAGTTTCATTTCATAAAATGATGGCTATTTCACTTTATCGTATTTTTCATTTAAATACCACATTGTTTCAATTATACATTTAAAATATAAAACTTGTTATACCTTTAAGTAAATCACGAGGTAACGACCTACCTCCTCACACACTCATATGCAAACATAACAGGATACCGCAAGAACTTAGAATACGGGAAAACAACATTTTTCATTTAAATACATTTACTTAATAAAAACCAATTCTAAAAGATTTAGTATTGATACATCTTTATAAATAAATAACTTTTGAACTAATAAAAAATATGTAGACTCAACCAATTAAGGATTGTCACATTCATTAGGACAGAGCAAGGTTGTGGGCATTCAGTCGTATATCTAAACCTGACTTTGTGGTGCCTAGGCTAAACAAGTGAGAAAGGTGACTTTAAAAGGCCCGTCTCATGGTGATTCGTGAGCGGATCCCTCCTTTCTTCACTTGTACTTACCTGGCCACAATTGGCGGTGAAGATAGGATTTAAGATATCTCACAACTTGTCGCTTTGGACTAGTTAGGAGCTGTCTAGTTGACTTAGGAGACCCTAGAACATAGAATACGGGAAATCGACTTTGTCACGACCCGAAATAATAGCTCGTGACCAGCACTTGAATCACGCAACGTCTAAAGGTGTAACGAAATTCAAGTAAGCTGAAAACCCAGAAATTTAAACCTTTTAAGAAAAATAAAGGAGGTATGGTTTTGAAATACAGGTATAATGAAATCGAGTTTTCTTAAAGCATAGAAAAGAAACATGAAAGATGCATGTGAAATTTACTAATTTGAAAACATATTTCGTCTTTTTAAAAAGTTTTGGCAGCACCTCCTTTGTATATTTTGATCCAAAAACCAAAAATACATAATAATGATAATGGCATCCCCAAGAGGGAGCTAGCTCTTCGCCAAACGTCAGATCACAACCACGCAATACAGTATAAATAAGTATACAACGCCCAACGGCGAAGTTCACTACAAAAAGATAAAAAAAATGAGCAAGACAATACCCTAAAAGTGAATACAAAACCCATCCCTATGATCTCGCAACTACAAGTCTCACTAAGTCTCATTACATATACAATTTACAAATTTTGATGGATGGAGTTTGCTAGATACAATATGAAATATAAATACAAGAGTGGGTACGATACAAGGTCCCACCTATCAAAGCAAAACACCCAAATGAAGCTGTGTGCCAGTGATGCGGCTACTGATCCAAGCGGTCAACCTGCAAGAACTGTGGCACAATGGGGGTGAGTTGCCAACTCGTGAGTGGAAAAATATCAACAGATAGAAATCGAATAAACAACGACTCTTAGGTCAACTATATCATAAAGGTAATATTATGATATCTAGGGTGACCGGGTCTGTATATGTGCCAACAAGGTAGTCAATACCTATATGCGACCGAATATCATCCGAGAAGATAATCAAGGTATGTATGCATGCGGATCCCGTCTACCCATATAATCAATGTATGTATGCATGTAGATCTCGTCCACCCATATAATCAATGTATGTATGCTTGTGGATCTCATCCACGTGTCAACCACTGACACAACAACCTCATGCATGTAAATATCATAAAAGCATATGGATGAAAATATGAGGATATAAATCAATTTGTATCCCTCGCGACACCTCAAAATCATGGAACCTGAGTGTCCAGCATCGACACTTGAAACATCATGAAACCTGTATCGAGCATCGACACACAAATCCTCATATCTCTCGGGCTTCGTCTGTCCGGATCGGCCCACGGGCTCCGTAAGTCCGGATCGGCCCATATCATCTCTCGACTCCGGTCGGTATCCTCTGGATATCTTCCGAGCCCAAATACAATCACCGATGGGTAGTGCTCCCTTGCCAGGCTCACCGTCTAACAATACGAGTCTTCTTGCCCCGGGGTACCTCACCGTGTCCACCATCTACCCGCAGACGGTGCCTACCGGTCCTCGAATCGGGTTTCACATGGTACTCTCAGATCCAAGAAAACACAAGGTGGACGCACTGAAATATCATTTCAAGAGAAACCATATTTTTAAAACAGTACATGCTTTCTTTTGAAATAGCCACGGTTCTTAAATCCAGAAATCTCATGAAAACAGCATATCTCAATGCGTAAAAGCGTAAAGCATGATGTATGCGACATATAACAGAAATGTAAGCATATCAATATATCATGCAGCATGGAACTAATATGGATGTACATTGTGTATATGCGCAAGTATGGATATATCAATTTATATGTGCACCAATATGGATGTATAATGTGTATATGCGCAAGTATGGATATATCAATGTATATGTGCAACAATATGGATGTACAATGTGTATATGTGTAAATATGGATATATCAATATATATGTGCATCGATGTGGATGTACAATGTGTATATGCACAAGTATGGATATATCAATGTATATGTACACCAATATGGATATACAAATGTGTATATCCGCAAGTATGGATGTATCAACCCTACTGTGTAGTGACATGGCAATTATCGATGATGAAGTGTGTGAGACGACAAATCTGTGTACGTGTAACATACGCATCATCGATAGTGGTGCAAGTGTACTAGCACAGGTATAAGCGATGCAATGAGAATAATATGAATACAGCATAAGGTAAATCATATGCAAATGCTGACAGGTATACGTATCTAACATGACTGAGTCGGGGAATCTATCAATCGGCATCCAGCCTAACAACATCCCGTACGGTATAATCCATCCTACGGCAACCTCTAGTCAAGGGTATGGATCAGACCTCAAGTAAAACTCATCACGTACGGAAGATCATCGTACGGCGGCATTAAGCTATTGGGGATCCTATCATCCTATAAGACGAGAAGGGTACGGACCTAACGTCTCGTACGGCTATCACTCATGATTCACAACATAAAAATATCTCTTTATACCTATGTCCCAGGTCACATCCGCAATAATCTCATATCGGGAGACCGACATGGTATAACTCATCTCAATCGACTCGCATCCGTATACCAACGTATCATCATATCATCATATTCGTCTTATATTCTTTTCATCGCATTTATATCTCACATCAAGTCGAGTTTATAAAAACATTCTATCTCTACTATAAGTATAAGTATCTAATATAACATACACACTCGAACCATACTTACAGTTTTTGTAAAGTGCGAATCGTAGTTTTGAAAGTAGGGGTTACGGTGTTTTTAAGGAAAAGATATCATTTGAAAATACGTAACATCCCTCAAATTCTATATTTAAAAGATACATATGATTCTTTGGTTTTGAAAAAGGTATGGTTCGGATGACGCTTCCACATCAACTATCTAGTCCTACAGTACCCTAAACGGCAATATCGACAAGCATCATCCCCAAATCTCGTCATCACATAATAGCCGTATTATATCATTTCTAACTATCCTTAGTTTCTAATATGGTTTTACTAACTATCATTTAACTCTAACCATAGTTTCTAAGTCTAGGTTTTCTTAACCATAAGCTACAAATCGGTTTCCACCAAAACTTTGTGGGGGTGCTATACGCCATCCACCCGACTTCCCCCGTAGATATAGATCCAGTCACCTGGTCATCGCTCGCCGAAATCGATGATGCCATGCTCCGTCGCCTCGGAATCCATGCGAAGTTACCTACAATAATAAACAATCGCAATCCGTACTAAAAATCAAGGCGGAAAAACCAAAACGGCACACGTTTCGCTCATAGGTCAAAACCTATAGCTTTGCGTGTAAAACATGACAATTAACCCTGGTCGTTGATGTACAAACGCCAAACGATGGAAACACAAAATCAAATACCAAAATCAAGCCAAAACGAAGTCATAAAACCATGCATCAACTCATGGAAATGGTCCCAGATTTTACCCTAAGCCAAATTGGTCAATTCTGCATATATGGAGGGACTAATTTACATCTAAAGGGACCCCTGAACAATTACCGATCAGTTCTAACCTACCCTGGCTGCAATTTGCGGCCAGATTGAATAAATCTACGGCCCTGGTGTAGGGGTTGGGGCTCAGGTCTTGGTGGTAGCTTCATACGTACCTGCACGACTCCCAGTAATTGCAAAATCATTTCTAGTGTCCTCGGGTTGCTCCAGATTCCAAAATACCCTCACAATTCACACATTTATCCGATGCCGGGGTTTCTAAATCCATGTTTTAGGGTTTCTAAGGTCTGGTCCAGTTCAATAAAAAGCCCCCAAGTCTAGTTAACAGCCACAACATCACTAATTTCAAACAAACTCTCGAACCCTTTACTAGGGTTTCCCAAACTTTACTAAACATCACAATTTCACCTCTAAACTTGCATGAAAGGTAAAGTGAAGGAAATACTATGCTAAGGGTGATGAAATTAGCTCACTTGGGCAACCCAAGAAAAACCCTAGGTCCTCAAGGTGGTCGAAATCTCACTTTTCTTGGTCCAATGTGAAGAGGGTGTAGAGGGGATCAATTTTTGTGAAAGGGAATTAGGGTTTGGATCAAAGATTTGAGGTGATATCATGGGGTGAAGGTGGAGGGAAGAGAGGAAGAAGAAGAAGAGGAAAATGATGGGGGAGTTTAGAATGAGGCAGCCCCTCTCTCTCTCCTCTCTTATTTCCACCCACTCTCTCTCATTATTACCCTTTTACACTTTCTCTTCTTACCCTTTTCTTTTTATTTAAAACCCAAGTCACAAAATACTCAAAATAACACAAGAACACAAAATGTAATCACCACATAACATGATATGGTGCACTGACCACGAAAAACTGTAGAAATGCGGATTTGGCTTAAGCGCGATTAGCAGTGCACTTATCTGGTGTTTATCAAAACTGCATATAATAAATTTTAAAATTGCCAAATCCTTTAAATAAATTTTTAAATGAATAAATCATTTTAATTTTCATTTATTTCTCTATTATTGGTATACATTTATACCCTTTTTCGAAAACTCCAATTTCGCAAATCGGCAGTTTTCGGGAAAAATATTATTTTACTATTAAATTCCAAAAATAATATTTTATATTATTTTGAAATGTTACAATCTTCCCCCCTTAAATAAATTCGGTCCCCGAATTTAAATCTAAACCCCCAAAATCTGAAACATTTCAATAATCAGTTCAAATCAACGGGGCACCGAAATCATGGAAAACGCAGAAATAACACAGCGCGTCAAGTGCGCATAAAAACGAGTACAAAACTCAAAATCGAACTACTTCAAGCGTCACGCAAATCATCGGATTCGCATGCATATCCTCGGAGTTACAATAGAGATGTCGATCTCGAAATCAACTACTGAAATCTAATATACAATAGTCAAATACTATAATACGTGTATAGTACGCATCTTTGAAAACTCCAAAATCTGAATAATATACATGCAAAATATTTTCTAAATCGCCGCGTGAATGCGTAACTCACGGCATAACTGACGGACGCTCATTTCAAAATAATAATATATATCCATATATGTTTTCTTAAATACACGTTCCGTCGTTTCCAAAATATCCCCAAAGGTTTTCCTTTATAAACGTTCATGTCGCTCACGGACACGTAGGATATAACGAGACTATAGCCCTTTTTCAAAAACCCTTTGGTAAACTTTTAATGCATGTAAAATACTCAGGTACTGTCCTCAGATCAGTCCTGTTCGGCTACTACATAACATAGTGCCTATCATGAAAACAAAGTGCTCAAAAGCAAAATCAGCCTCAAAGGGCCCATCTAACCATCACGTGCGTCTGGTGCGCACGGAAATCAAATCCAAATACATGTGCCACAACATGCACAAAAGCAAAACTAAGTGCAACGGGTGTGCACAAAAGCATTTATCCACTGCAATGGTGTGCATGACAACAATATCAAGTGCATCTAAAATGCACTAAAATCTCAATCCAATGCATCCGGTGTGCACAGAATCGCATCTTATATCATGCGCCCAACATGCGCGAAAATCCAAATCAGTGCATATGTCCCGCACGAATGAAATCGCATCCAATATGCACGGAAGAAATCTAAATCGAGAGCATCCGACATGCACGAGTAAAATCTCACTGAAGTGCACCCGATACGCACAAAATCCAAAATCATGCGGCTAAAAGCAACACCGAGTGTACCAGGGTGTATAAAATCGTAAACGCGTGCAACTGGATGCACAAAACATGAAACAATGCACTACAAGCATATATAAGCTATACCGAGTGCAAAATCAAATCGAGTGCGTACCACACTAACAAAATCGAATCAACTGTATGAAATCCACGAGATCATAAACACATGCTACGAAAGTACAAAATCGACCTCAAACGCAATAGGCATGCACAGATCGCAGATCAACACAACGGTGTATGAAATACATATCAGGTGCGATAACTTTGCGCTAAAATGTATGTACTCAGTAAGTGCAGCCATGGTGCACGAAATCAATCAGGAAACTCATCATCAAAACTCAAATGCAAGCGATATAAGCGTGATACTCGGATCCCAAACGCAAATCGCAATAAATGACATCGAGGTATACCTCCTACAATGTCGAAAAAAAATTCGATGCACCCAAAACTGGAAGGGCAAGAACATCCGCTCGCCTCCTGCTCACGGCATGGCGTCCTCTGTCTCTGGGTACTCATCTTCTCCTCGGATTACCATCCCACAATCCATCGGCTCATCGGCCCTATTAGGTGAGCTAACGGGAACGATTCCGTTCTGGCACTTCTCTGGTCATCTCTCGGTCAATCATCACGACCACTCGTAAGGCAGCACGTCACTGGCGTCGGCCTCTGGTCCTTTGATTACGCGTGACACATTTGATCCTTGGTGCAATTCTCATTGGAGCAGTGTCCCGGAAGGAATCCTGCTCAAGGTTTCTCCCGATCTCGCCTATGCCGAACAGTACGGATGCTGGTACTCTTACATAATCTTTTCTCTTTTTCTGGACATCTGCGTGCTCCACACACATTTCCTCAGGAACTGGCCGTACCCCAATGCTCTTCTATGTATATCAAATCTCTAATCTCGACGGGGAGTAGCAACAGCTCGTCAGCATCTCGCATGAACCTCTGGCTCCACTCGTCTGTATCATCATCCACTACGACGTCACGCCATGCTGTCTGCGCACTGCAACTGTTCTCGGCCAGGGTCAATCTGGAGTCTCTCACACGGACTCGAAATCGCATACTCTGTAGCTTCATCACTCTGTAGAAGATATCTGGCTGAGCATGTCCTCGGGAACTCGTCCCAACCATAGGAGGAATACTCAATACTCGTCCGTCCTCGATCAACTCACAACGCATCAGGGTGAGGTCCTCTATCCAAAGCTGGTAAGCTTACTAATCTCTTATCACATGGTATCCGGACGACGTCAAACTTTTCGATCGAGTTATCGAGGTCCCAAAATTTCCCGACGGCTCAACACCTGAGCATAGTCTAAGAATATCTGGTACATACCACAGCACCTCTGGACCAGCCGTAGAAGGGCAAACCTAAGCCTCACTGATGGCACCGCTAAACTGCTACGAACCTTGAGGTTCAAAGCGGTTCCATGGTCATCATGTCGAGTTAGGGTTTCATTCTTCTAGAGGGTCCACAGAATTACTTACATGTTCCTTCGAACACATTAAACTTGGGAAAAATGGGTTCCTGACACTCGCTCGAACTTTTTAACTTCACCTAGGCGACATGCAAATACCCTTCATTCGCACGGTAAATAATGCCTCAATCCTCCAGGAAAGGCGATACACCATCGGTCATCTCTGGATCGGTCTGCTCTGGATCTGAGTAAGACTCTCCATACTGAAAATCTTCAACTCAACTGGTCCTGCGTCGGCGCATCAATCTGACGAATCACCTTCGTCTCTGAAATCGGGGTAGACTAGCTATCATCTGTCGCATTTCAGCCTGGAAGCTCCGGCGATCTTAGCTCGTAAGCTTTGGAAGCGACATCCTATCATCTCAGCAACAGCTAGGTCACCTGCACGGTAGGCGACATCAAAATCTCTGAGGTACGCTGCACAACAACATTCCTCTCGCAATTGGCGGCTCTAATAATGGACCGATCGTCCGGTGTAAAACCAAGCACTCGCCTCCATAAGAGGCCACAACATAATGCTACCTCGAGATGTTCCCATGTCACCAGAAAACACAATGGTCGGCCCTCGTACCAGACGAGCTCGCACTGACCGCAACACTAGCAGCAGTTCAAACTGCGCTCAAACTATGGTGACAGGAACCTCAATCGAGTATCGAAGAAAGCAGATCAACGGCATGAGATGAAACGACAGATCCAGAATGGATACATGATCATAAGAAGGAACGGCATCAATGAAAGTATGATCATGGAACTAATAGATTTAAGGATCTCCAATGGATGTATAATCATGGATACGAAGAGAATCACTGGTCTCAAAAATATGTACAGCTTAAGGTTTCTTAAGTGGAGTATCGTATCGTAAATATGCCGCGGAACATACGTACAGTACGTCACTCTACTCAAGCTACCTACTCCATCAATCAGGGTCAGCCTATGAAACGAATGTTCGGGTCTAATACCCCCCGTTTAAGTCTAAGTTCCGTAAGGTAAACCCTAGGTTCCGAAATACACTCCAGCCCTAGACTCCGCATAGTCAAACGTAGACTCGAACCAAGGTTAAACCTAGCGCTCTGATACCAACTTTGTCATGACCCGAAATAATAGCTCGTGACCAGCACTTGAATCACGCAACGTCTAAAGGCATAACGGAATTCAAGTAAGCTGAAAACCCAGAAATCTAAACCTTTTAAGAAAAATAAAGGAGGTGAGGTTTTGAAATACACGTATAATGAAATAGATTTTTCTTAATGCATAGAAAATAAACATGAATGATTCAAGTGAAATTTACTAATTTGAAAACATGTTTCGTCTTTTAAAAAAGTTTTGGCGGCACCTCCTTTATATATTTTGATCCAAAAACCATAAATACATAATAATGATAATGGCATCCCCAAGCGGGAGCTAGCCCTTAGCCAAACGGCGGATCACAACCACGCAATACAGTATAAATAAGTATACGACGCCCAACGGCGAAGTTCACCACAAAAAGATAAAGAAATGAGCAAGACAATACCCCAAAAGTGAATACAAAACCCATCTCTCTGATCTCGCAACTACAAGTCTCACCAAGTCTCATTACATATACAATTTACAAATTTTGATTGATGGAGTTTGCTAGATACAATATGAAATATAAATACAAGAGTGGGTACGATACAAGGTCCCACCTATCAAAGCAAAACACCCAAATGAAGCTGTGTGCCAGCGATGCGGCTACTGATCCAAGCGGTCAACCTGCAAGAACTGTGGCACAACGAGGGTGAGTTGCCAACTCGTGAGTGGAAAAATATCAACAGATAAAAATCGAATAAACAACGACTCCTAGGTCAACTATATCATAAAGGTAATACTATGATATCTAGGGTGACCGGGTCTGTATATGTGCCAACAAGGTAGTCAATACCTATATGCGAGCGGATATCATCCGACAAGATAATCAAAGTATGTATGCATGTGGATCCCGTCTACCCATATAATCAATGTATGTATGCATGTGGATCTCGTCCACCCATATAATCAATGTATGTATGCATGTGGATCTCGTCCATGTGTCAACCACTGACACAAAATCATCATGCATGTAAATATCAAAAAAGCATACGCATGAAAATATGAGGATATAAATCAATATGTGTCCCTCGTGACACCTCAAAATCATGGAACCTGAGTGTTCAGCATCGACACTCGAAACATCATGAAACCCATGTCCAGCATCGACACGCAGATCCTCATATCTCTCGGGCTCCGTCAGTCCGGATCGGCCCACGGGCTATGTCAGTCTGGATCGGCCCATATCATCTCTCGACTCCGGTCGGTATCCTCTGGATATCCTCCGAGCCCAAATACTATCACCGATGGGTAGTGCTCCCCTGCCAGGCTCAACGTCTAACAATACGAGTCTTCTTGCCCAAGGGTACCTCACCGGGTCCACCATTTACCCGCAGACGGTGCCTACCACTCCTCGAATCGGGTTTCACATGTCACTCTCAGAACCGAGAAAACATAAGGTGGACGCACTGAAATATCATATCAAGAGAAAGCTGGTTTTTAAAACAGTACATGCTTTCTTTTGAAATAGCCACGGTTCTCAAATCCAGAAATCTCATGAAAACAACATATTTCAATGCTTAAAAGCGTAAAGCATGATGTATGCGACATATAACAGAAATGTAAGCATATAATTATATCATGCAACATTGAACTAATATGGATGTACATTGTGTATATGCGCAAGTATGGATATATCAATGTATATGTGCACCAATATCGATGTACAATGTGTATATGCGCAAGTATGGATATATCAATGTATATGTGCACCAATTTGGATGTACAATGTGTATATTCGTAAGTATGGATATATCAATGTATATGTGCACCAATATGGATGTACAATGTGTATATGCGCAAGTATGGATATATCATTGTATATGTGCACCAATATGGATATACAAATGTGTATATCCGCAAGTATGGATGTATCAACCCTACTGTGTAGTGACATGGCAATTATCGATGATGAAGTGTGTGAACCGGAAAATTTATGAATGTTTAACATACGCATCATCGATAATAGTGCAAGTGTACTAGCACAGGTATAAGCGATGCAATGAGAATAATATGAATGCTGCATAAGGTAAATCATATGCAAATGCTGACAGGTATACATATCTAACATGACTGAGTCGGGGAATCTATCAATCGACATCCAGCCTGACAACATCGCGTACGGTATAATCTATCGTACGGCAACCTCTAGTCAAGGGTATGGATCAGACCTCAAGTCAAACTCATCACGTACGGAAGATCTTCGTACGGCGGCATTAAGCTATCGGGGATCCTATCATCCTATAAGACGAGGAGGGTACGTACCTAACGTCTCGTACGACTGACACTCATGATTCACAACAAAAAAAATATCTCTATATACCTATGTCCCAGGTCACATCCGCAATAATCTCATATCGGGGGACCAGCAAGGTATAACTCATCTCAATCGACTCGCATCCATATACCAACATATCATCATATCATCATATTCCTCTTATATTCTTTTCATCGCATTTATATCTCACATCAAGTCGAGTTTATAAAAACATTCTATCTCTACTATAAGTATAAGTATCTAATCTAACATACACACCCGAACCATACAAACAGTTTTTGTAAAGAGGCGAATCGTAGTTTTGAAAGTAAGGGTTACGGTGTTTTTAAGGAAAAGATATCATTTGTAAATCGGTAACATCCCTTAAAGTATATATTTAAATGATACATACGATTTTTCGGTTTAGAAAAAGGTATGGTTCGGATGACGCATCTACATCAACTGTCTAGTCCTACAGTACCCTAAACGGCAATATCGACATGCATCATCCTCAAATCTCGTCATCACATACTAGCCGTATTATATCATTTCTAACTATCCTTAGTTTCTAATATGGTTTCACTAACTATCATTTAACTCTAACCATAGTTTCTAAGTCTAGGTTTTCTTAACCATAAGATACAAATCGGTTTCCACCAAAACTTTGCGGGGGTGCCATACGCCAGCCACCCGACTTCCCCCGTAGATATAGATCCATTCACCTGGTCTTCGCTCGTCGAAATCGATAACGCCATGCTCCGTCACCACGGATCCATGCGAAGTTGCCTACAATAATAAACAATCGCAATGCGTATTAAAAATCAAGGCGGAAAAACCAAAACGGCACACGTTTCGCTCATAGGTCAAAACCTATAGCTTTGCATGCAAAACACGACAATTAACCCTGGTCGTTGATGTACAAATGCCACACGACGGAAAAACAATATCAAATACCAAAATCAAGCCAAAACGAAGTCGTAAAACCATGCATCAACTCATGGAAATGGTCCCAGAATTTACCCTAAGCCAAATTGGTTAATTCTGCATATATGGAGGGCCTAATTTACATCTAAAGGGACCCCAGAACAAATACAGATCAATTCTAACCTACCATAGCCGCAATTTGCGGCCATATTGAATAAATCTGTAGCCCTGGTGCAGGGGTTGGGGCTCAGGTCTTGGTGGTAGCTTCCTACGTGCCTGCACAACTCCCAGTAATTGCAAAATCATTTCTAGTGTCCTCGGGTTGCTCCAGATTCCAAAATACCCTCACAATTCACACATTTATCCGATGTCGGGGTTTGTAAATCCATATTTTGGGATTTCTAAGCTCTGGTCCAGTTCAATAAAAAGCCCCCAAGTCTAGTTAACAGCCTCAACATCACCAATTTCAAACAAACTCTCAAACCCTTTACTAAACATCACAATTTCACCTCTAAACTTGCATGAAAGGTAGAGTGAAGGAAATACTATGCTAAGGGTGATGAAATTACCTCACTTGGGCATCCCAAGAAAAACCCTAGCTCCTCAAGGTGGTCGAAATCTCACTTTTCTTGGTCCAATGTGAAGAGGGTGTAGAGGGGATCAATTTTTGTGAAAGGGAATTAGGGTTTGGATCAAAGATTTGAGGTGATATTATGGGGTGAAGGTGGAGGGAAGTGAGAAGAAGAAGAAGAAGAAAATGATGGGGGAGTTTAGAATGAGGCAGCCCCTCTCTCTCCTCTCTTATTTCCACCCACTCTCTCTCAATATTACCCTTTTACCCTTTCTCTTCTTAATCTTTTCTTTTTATTTAAAACCCAAGTCACAAAATACCCAAAATAACACAAGAATACAACATGTAATCACCACATAACATGACATGGTGCACTGGCCACGAAAAACTGTAGAAAAACGGATTTGGCTTAAACGCGATTAGTAGTGCACTAATCGGGTTTTTATCAAAACTGCATATAATAAATTTTAAAATTTCCAAATCCTTTAAATAAATTTTTAAATGAATAAATCATTTTAATTTTCATTTATTTCTCTATTATTGGTATACATTTATACCTTTTTTCGAAAACCCCAATTTCGCAAATCGGCGGTTTTTGGGAAAAATATTATTTTAATATTAAATTCCAATAAAACCGTTAGTATTTATACAAATCTTTGTAAAGCGCCACTACAACCCAATTGTGGAACCTGTTCGGGATGGTGCGGATTATCGCACATCCTCGGGCTTAGTAGTGCGGGATTCAGATTTTCGTAAGGAGCATTTGGTCTCGAAAGATTTAAAATACGACATTTTAAGAAAACGAGATTTCTAGAATATTATATATATATACAAAAATTATTTTCATATAAATATATATATATGTAACATAAACATAACTATTTTTGAAGTATTATCAATATTCCACTTTTTCTACAATATCACAAGAATCAATTTACTTTTCTAATTGTCTGACTCAGAGTGAGTGTCATTATAATCTGATTTGAATATGATTCAAGTAAATCTACAATCTACAATCTACAAATTACAATATTACAATTCAACATGAATCCATTATTCCAGATATTCAATCTACAACGTGACTGAACCGAACTATGGATATACATTTCATTAAATGATCATCCAGTTTACTTGATTCTCCAGTTACATACATGATTCTATAGTTATATCCGTTTACTGATATCATGGTTTCGGTCAGTCATCCAATTACACAATCTATACAGTTTACAATACAAGATAATACAATACAAACAAGACACTACGGGGTTTAAGGGGTAGACTGGTATGAAATATGTTAAAGGTGGCCCGAGGTGGTCACTTAAGACGTAATTACATCCATGCCGTTGTTCCATGGTATTATCGGTGGAACCTTGTACTACGGGTTGCCAAAGTCCCCGGTGTAAGTGGGACTCCACTCGTATACACTGGCATCTTCTGTACCAAGCTATAAACAACAGCATTAACACAACATGATAACAATATAATACAACTTTAAAATCTACCTTCTCATTCTGTCTATTCTATTCTTCCTTAGCTTTGGGACTTACCGAGCGATCTGTTCGCTGACGACATTCTCTTTCTTTCTTGTTTGAATGTCGTCAGGTGATCTGGACACGTCATAGATCGAGCCTACAGCTGAAGACTTGGACCATTTCAGTAAAGACCCCGAGCTCTAGTTATTGTACACTTTCCATTCAGTACTTTTTATTTCTGTTATGCCATTGTTTAGACATTGTCTTTTATCAGTTGTATTTACTTTTCATGCATTTTTCAAAAGAATGTTAATAAATAAAGTTGCTGTTCTGTTTATATCTCTTGTCACATGTGCTTTACTTTTATATTGCTTAGATACGTTTAGCGTATTTACTTCATAGTAAATACGTAGCGGACCAGTCCCGTCCCCTTCGCCGTATATCGGGAAGCGGGGCGTGACAATAACAAGCGGGTTCGGTCAATACATCCATATTATTATCTTGATTAAGGCGTGACATGGTCGCTACCTGGAGAGAGAGAAGAAAACACTCAGCGTATGCTCTTGAAAGATTAGATTGGTTATTAATATATCTAATCAGGATGGCTCCCACTGTTTTTATCAAATCTTCCTTAAAACCCTAAAAGGAAAGACTAGCCGGGATTAATTACACCCTACAAGTTCGCCAATCTTTCAGCCAGGACAGTGCGGGTACTTTGAGGGAGGTTCCCCGTGCTTTCGTACGGACCTAATTAGAATAAACCTCATTTTCCCTGGGGCGTAACCCCGTTGACAGCTTTCTAGACAAGTACTTGATCGGCTAATTTTAATGTGTAAAACTCTCCCAGGAGTAACTCTTACTCACAGTGGGTATCGGGATCCAACTATCTCATAGAAGGTATGCAATCTCATTGCAAGTTTCAACACTTGAAACTCCAGATAATTGTTTTTACCCCTAGTACTTATGAACTTAACTATGGTCAAAATATCATAAGCACTGGTCAAGTTCTACCCGTCAATTCATGATTAATTAGACCCACCCACATGACCCTTAACTATGGTCGACATAATCACATGACTGTCCTAATTAATCGCATCATATGCTGTGTAGGAAGACATCACTAAGCTACCGTATACTACGCCTCAACTATGTTCGACATACGCAGCACGAATACTAAGTACTCTACTTCCTAAAATGACGGAGGGCTACGACAGGTTTTTAAGAAAACCTTTTGCGTAATTAACCTGATATCGTTGTAGAATCAAATGATTTAAATGGAGTGATTTTGAGGCTTTTGCTAGTTTCGCTAAAAAGGTCACTCCCGGTGAAGGGATCTCGGCTCTTTCCTCGTCGAATGAGGTGCAGGATATTCACAATACCACTATGCAAAGCAAGAACTAGAAAAGTAATCAAAAGACGAAACCGAGGGTTGCAGCATCTGCCAGTTATTGCTAAAGATGTCACTCTCGGTGAAGCGATCTCGGCTCTTTCCTTATCGAATAAGGTGCTGGATATTCTACAAGGAATACCGCTATACAAAGCAAGAACTAGAGCTACCTGTTTTTGAAAATTCGATTCCACAACATCTTTAGGTTTATTTTCTTCCATTAATCTCATTAATGAAGTCCCATCATTTATGTTTACCTAAACATCAGAAATAAATACAACGTACACTTATGCCATCCGCATTCGCCTCGATATCCCCTCGTGCACCGTTAGGTTAGGTAACTAACGGCAGAGCGGGGCAGTGCTAGCACGGGTGTAAAACATAAGCAACGTCTATATAATATATTACGTATACTATATCCTGTATTCATCTTATCAATATATCAAATGATCACATCACAGATATCGCAGCAGAAGAAACATATGAAATATTGGATATACTAGGAGGTCCGTGTTTTATTGCGAGCCTGTATAAAACACGGATACCATAGTCGCGATGAATAGCCAATCCCATACCCCTAGACCCCTAGGAGAGCGGCAATCAACCCTACTAATTCTTAAGTTATGACACCCATTCTCGACTCCTCGAGATTGTCTCCCACTGGACTCAAGAACCCGGTTACTTGTGCTCCACGCCTTGGGTCTATCCTAATGCGGAAAAGTAAATAATATACAATGGTGACAACATCCTCAACCCGGAAGTGCCCCAATAAAAGAATATTACATACAAAGAATTTTACATGAATGAAAATGAAAAACTCTCATCTCACATAAAACCCCCGGCTATTCAAATACGACGATCCAATATAACATATCACAACAATACATAACATCACATGTCATCAACGTAAGTAAATATACGTATCCCAATTGTCGTTGACATATAGCACCGAAACCAGCGATACACCACATATTACACTTACGGTTGCAAAAAATAAAGCGAAAAATTACAACAGTTGGAATCCGCAACCTCCTTAGACATCACAAGCATAACCATATGAATTCCTTAGACATCGCAAGCCTAACAATTACAAACCCCGCATTTAAGTCTCAAAATCGAAAACACTTTTCAATATCAAGTCGGGCAATTCAACAAGATTCCCGACATCCTGATCGAATGCTCGTCGGAAACTTTAGTAGACGGCCTCACCCCCCGATGCCGTCGACGAAGTGCACTAAGGCGGAACACCACTGCCGTGAGCACCCGAACGGATGCTTTTGGCGACGGGGTTCTCCTACAGTCACTTGGTCAGGGCTATGGGGCGTGGCTATCTATTAAGTTTACCCGACGAGTATCCGCGTACACTACGTGATTACGATGGACTTTTGATCTCAGCAAAATCCCATGGCAATCGATCATCTGAGACTAAAATGCTAGATTTATAACATTCAAACTAGTTATCTCATAACTACTTGTGGATTCCAAATATTGTATCCAATCACAAAATAGCCGGACGATGTTAAAATTTTCGATCGATTGATCAAAGTCCCACAATTTCCCAACAGCTCAACATTTGAGCACAGTTTTAGTAATACCCAGAATATGCTACAGTACCTATGCACCAGCCATAGAAGGGCAAACACAAGCCTCACTCATATTGCCACGGAACTACGACAAACCCTAGGATTTGACCGCGGTTCCGCGATCCAAAAAGTCGAGTTAGGGTTTCATTCTTCTAGAGGGTTCATAGGATTACTTGCATGTTTTTCCGAATACGTTAAAATTAGAAAAATGGGTTTTTGACATTCGATCAAACTTTTTAACTTCGTCTAGACAACTTGCGAACAACCCAAAACAATGTTAAAACTACGAATACAAAACACTCAGAATTGCTTATAGTGTAAGATTACATCACATGCAAAATTAGCAAAAACAAAAAACACCTGAAACATCAAAACCAAGCCACTGGAACACAGGCAAAAACTCAGGGAGGGCTCGGTTTTTGGCCGAGATGGGGTAGGTGGTGCTCGGCCCAATTTTCATGGAATGCCCTGAAATTTTGTGTGTGTTCATGATAGATCCTATACATCACACTGTACTTGTTTAAAAAAATTGACAACTTTTTAAAAACGACAGCCAGCAGGTTTTGGCGATGCAAGTTTCGGAGTATTTCGGTTTCGTAATCTTAACAAAATCCGTATAAATTTCTAGCATGGCTCTGATACCACTGTTGGGGTTTCCTAGCATGACAGCAAGATTTCGAGAGGTATCGTCCATGCCAAATTCAAAAATTTGCCGTTCTAGCTAACCCTTACCATGAATCGTTAACTAGAAATCATACGGAAAACATGTGCAAACACTTTGCAACTTAAAGTGAGCAAGGAATACAACCTTTGTAGACCGGTCCTTCACTTCAAATAGCTCCATGTAGTAGTCCCCTTTGCTGCGATCGTGATCTCCGGACTCTAGAGAGGCTCTCTTGAAGAAACGAACATGCTTGCTTCGAAGACTTCGAGGCCGAAGATGATCTACGTCGAGGAAACACTAACCCAAGCTATCTCTTCACTAATCATATAATTAGTGAAGTGAACACACTCTACTAAATGGCAAGTAGTAGAGGATGATGAAATAGGAAGTGGGCTCACTTTAGATTTCATTTTCTCACACTCTTTCTCATACCTCCATTGAAGCTAGTAAGCTTTTTATGAAGAAGAAGAAGATGAAGAAGAAACTCATATGAATAATTCATCCAAATGAATTATTGCAACCATGGGAGAGTTAAAGCCATCATGCTTAACTCATGTAGAGAATAAACAACACACTATGGTTAAGGGTTGGGTTTGATAAATATCTTTAACTAGACAAAAGAGTTGACTTTGTCAAAGCTTATCCAAAAACTTTTGTCCAAGCTTTACCATGACAAACTCAATCTCTTTTGAATTAGCTTAACATAAATAGAAACCCTAACTTATCCCTAGCATGGTATTAATCTCATACACCCATCTTGTATGTATCAACAAACATGACACAATATATGTACACAAATATACATATCACATATATACAATGTGCACATCTAGTGAGAAAAAATTCTTAAGTGAGCTTAATATTAGTTAATGTAATATAATATATCAAATATATAATTATACATTAAATTATCAAATCAACTCTTGATTTAATAATCCGGCTATATCATATACAACCGACTAATACTATTTGAATCAACACTTGATCCGATGACCCGGCTATATCATATATAACCGACCGATATCACATATCGCCAGAATAGAATACGTTATCTCATATCGTATCAACCTCGGTCCCTCACATATCACAAGTGTGCTCCTACTCCGTTTCGCTTGAGCCAGGAAACCTCTGTGTAGGACTCTAAACACTCGTCAATACGCCGGCTGTAGGTGATGATCATATCAAAACACGCATAAGCCTCAAGCGGTCTGCTAAACGTAACGGCCACCCGGGTATTGAGTGATCAGAAGATCAACAAGAAAGCCTGTTCATACTACTGCGAATCCAATCAGTAACACTACCGTACAGTCCGGTCTCTTCGTATGATATGTCGCATATCAAAGCCTGGGGGTGGTGTAACGTCAGACCCCAATAGCCTGATAAGTCATGCCGATGCAAGGTCCATAACGGTTCGGGAAACTACTGATAAAACTTACCAGTAGATCTCAGCAACCCTGGCAAGGGATTTCCTGTTATGGCCAATCGAGCTTAGCGCAACATCAACTCCCTCTACCAGGAGAGACGAAACCCCTCCTATCGCTCATTGCCTCCATGTGACTCGAGATCCGGATTCTGCTTTTTTACATAATCCGGACAACCCCATATCCTAACTCTTTTAAGAGATGGTTCCTTCCCATACTATATCTCATATGGAGTGGTAGACACGGTCTTGGTTGGAACCCTGTTCAATAGATAAATTGTTGTCTCTAATGCATGTCCCCAAAAGGAAAGCGGTAACTCAGCATCACTCATCATGGACCGTGCCATATCTAATAGGGTACAATTCCTCCGTTCTGACACACCGTTGTGCTGTGGTGTGTAAGAAGGAGTGAGATGAGAGAGAATCACATTCTCTTTTAAGAATTCTGAAAACTCAGTGCTTAAATACTCTCTACATCGATCTGATTTAAGTTTCTTGATACTCAAGCCAGTTTTCTTTTCCACTTCAAGTTTCTACTCCTTGAAATTCTCGAAAGCTTCAGATTTATGCTTCAATAAAAACACGTGTCCGAATCTTGAGAAATCATCAGTAAAAGTGATGAAGTATGAAAAAATGCCTCTAGCATGTATAGACATTGGTCCGCATACATCACTATGTATGAGGCTTAAGAGTTCTGTAGCTCTCTCTGTCTCTGTGTGTCCTATAAACAGAGTTTTGGTCATTTTAACTTTGATACAAGACTGACAAGTCGTATAAGATTTATATTCAAAAGGTTTTAAATATCCATATTTATGTAGCTTGTTTAGTCTTGTTTCATTAATATGACCAAGTCTACAATGCCAAAGAAAAGATTCATTTATATCTGAAATTTTTCTTTTATTTCTATGCTGTATATTGAAAACTGTGTGTTGGTTTAGGACGTAAATTCCGTTACTTAGTGTACCATACCCAATCAACTGTTGATTCAAGTTAATGTTCATAACATTATTTTGCAACACAAAATGATATCCTTCATTGTTCAACAAAGATACGGATATTATATTACATAGCATACCATATACAAAATAACAAGGGTTCAAAACCAAAATACATCCTGAAAGCAACCCCAGATGATACTCTCCTGTGGATGCAGCATGTACATTGGAACCATTTCCAACCCGCAGAGTGTGGTCCCCGGTCATCAAAACTCTATTGTTTCTCAATCCCTGCACACAATTACAGATATGAGAACCAAAACCGGTATCTAATACCCAAGATGCAGAGTTTAATGAAAAACAGTTTTCAGTTACAAACACACCTGAAGCGGAAGAATCAGTATGCTTCTTCTTCTTTAGATCAGCAAGGTACAAAGCATAATTGCGTATCCGATTTCCCGACTTGTGGCAGTAAAAATATTCTCCTTTTCCACTTCCCGCGGCCCCAGAGTTATCTTTCCCCTTCGCCTTTTCAACTCCACCTCTCGGCTTGGCGGGATTCTTCTTCTTCTTTCCCTTGGCCTTGGATTTTAGGACTGAAGAGGAAGATGGCCCATAAAGCAGAGCGGGAGTTTTCGCTATCTTAAGTGTGATCTCTGCACTTCTCAACTATAACATTTCAGAAAATATAAAATATTATTTTTGGAATATAATATTAAAATACTATATTTCCCGAAAACTGCCCGATTTGCGAAATTGGGGTTTTCGAAAAAGGGTATAAATATATACCAATAATTGTGAAATAATTGAAAATTAAAATGAATTATTGATTTAAATATATATTTAAAGGATTTGGCATTTAAAAAAAAAATTTATATGCAGTTTTGACAAAACCCCGATTAGTGCACTGCTAATCGCGATTAAGCGAAATCCGTGTTTTTACAGTTTTCCGTGGCTAGTGCACCACGTCATGTTGTATGTGGTTACATGTTATCACATTTGTGTTGTTTTATGGGTATTTCGTGTTTTATTTTTAAAATTACAAGAGGAAAGAAAATTAAAATTAAAAAAGGTATAAAGGTAAATATTGAAGGAGAGGGTTAGAATAAGTGAGGAGAGAGAGAGGGGCTGCCTCGCTTCTTTTCCTCCCCATTTCTTTTCATCTTCTTCATCTTCACCTTCCCTCCACCTTCACCCTAAGGTATCATCTCAAAATATCCATCAAAAACCCTAAACCTCTTTCATTAAAATTGATCACCTCCTTCTCCTCTACACATTAGACCAAGAAAAGTTAGATTTTGACAATCATGAGGAGCTAGGGTTTTTCTTGGGTTTCCCAA
This sequence comes from Agapanthus africanus, assembly GCA_030015575.1. NCBI lineage: Eukaryota > Viridiplantae > Streptophyta > Magnoliopsida > Asparagales > Amaryllidaceae > Agapanthus > Agapanthus africanus. Next base: position 408,097,007 of record CM057340.1, read on the forward strand.
ATGAGGTATGAATTCTTCCATCTAGTTTAAATTGAAGTATAATAACACCCCATAGTAGTTTAGAGTTAAATGGGTATTGATTAGTGATGTTAGAAATTTCTAGTGAAGGGTTTGAGTGTTGTGTGAATTGGGTGATGCCTAGTGGCTGTTAACAAGGCTTGAGTGGTGTTTTACTGACCTAGAATAGAGGATGGAACCCAAAACATGGATTTAGAAACCCCGACTTCGGATAAATGAGTAAATTGTGAGGGTATATGGGAATTTGAAGTAACTCGGAGACACTAAAAATTATTTAGCGAATACTGGGAGTCGTGCAGGCAACATGGAGTGTACCCTGAAGACCCGAGCCTCAACCCCTAAACCCAGGCCACAATTATATCCATTCTGAAAGAAATTTGCGGCCAGAGCAGGGAATTAGGGTCCCAGGTTTGGTCCATGTCTCCTTTTGCAATAAATTAGACCCCTCCTGTATGCAAAATTGGCTAATTGTCACCTGGGGAAAATTTGGGAGTGTTTTTCTTAGTTTCTGAAATTGTTTTACGGCTTTTAATGAATTTGAATTTGGTATTATGTTTCCGTCGTGTGGCGTTTGGATGTCAACGACCAGGGTTATTGGTCGTGTTTTGCACGCGAAGCCATAGGTTTTAACCTATGAGCGAAACTTGTGCCGTTTTGGTGTCTCCGACTTGATTTTTAAAAGTTTTTGCAATTGTGTTGTTATTGTAAGTACCTTCGCGTGGATTCTGAGGCAACGGAGTGTGGCGTCACCGACATCGGCAAGCGAAGACCAAGGTAAGTCGATCTATATCCATGGCGGAAGTCAGGTGGATGGCGTATAGCACCCCCGCAAGTCTTTGATGGAAACCGATTCATAGTAAATGGTTAAGGAAACCTTTAATAGAAAACTATAGATAGAGTTAAAAGATAGTTAGAAAAACCATATTAGAAACTAAAGGATAGTTAGAAGTGATATGATACGACTAGTATGTGATGACGGAACTTGAGGACGATATTTGATGATATTGCCGTTTAGGGTAGACTAGATAGTCGACGTAGGTGTGTCATCCGAACCATACCTATTTCCAAACTGAAGAATCGTATGCATCTTTTAAACGGATACCTTGAGGGACGTTCCGGATTTTCAAATGATATCTTTTCTTTAAAAACACCGTAGCCCCTACTTTCAAAACTACGATTCACATCTTTCAAAAACTGTTTATATGGTTCGGGTGTGTATCTTAGATTAGATGCTTATGCTTATAGTAAAGGTAGAATGTATTTGTAAAATTGACTTGATAAGGGATATATATGCGATGAAAAGGATATATGACGCGATATGATGATTTGGTGATTTGTTGGTATACGGATGCGAGACGATTGAGATTATTGATACCTTGCCGGTCCCCTGATATTAGATTGTGGTGGATGTGACCGGGGACATAGGTATATTATATATATTTATATGTGGTGAATCTTGTGTGATTGCCGTACGAGACGTTAGGTCCGTACCCCTCATTGTCTTATAGGATGATTGGATCCCTATTGGTTTATTGCCGCCGTACGATGATTTTCCGTACGTGATGAGTTTGACTTGATGATTGATCCATACCCTTGACTAGAGGATGTCGTACGATGGATTATACCGTACGTGATGCTGAGAGGCTAGATGCCGATTGATAGATTCACCGACTCAGACATATGATAGTTACGTATACCTTATAGCTTTTAGCTGATGATTTACCTTATGCTGCATTCATGATATTATCATTGCATTGCATATACCTGTGTTAGTACACTTACACCATTATCGATGATGCGTATGTTACACGTAAACGGATTGTCCGGCTCACACACTTCATCATCGATAATTGCCATGTCACTACACAGTAGAACTGCTGCATCAGGATATGACTCCTTACATGATATACTTGCTATAGCTACATATTGTACATCCGTACTTGCGTACATACACATGCACCTCTCTACGATATTGCATTTGATTTTGGAGATTTGGGAACCGCATGATATATTTTAAAACTGGATTCTTTTAAAAAAGACGATTTTCTCTCGATACATGCATATTACTGTTCCATGTTGCATGATATACGGATATGCTTACATTTCTGTTATATGTCGCATACATCATGCTTTACGCTTTTACGCATTGAGATATGCTGTTTTCATAAGATTTCTGCATTTGAGAACCGTGGCTATTTCAAAAGAAAACATGTACTGTTTTAAAAACCCGGTTTCTCTTGATATGATATTTCAGTGCTTCCACCATGCGTTTTCTCGGTTCTGAGACGTGTGACATGTGAAACCCAATCGAGGAGCTGGATGAGGTCGATTGCGGGTACATGGTGGACCCGGTATGGTACCCCAGGGCAAGAACGGATTACTGTGCTGTAAAGTGAGCCTGGCAGCGGGACTGCTACCTACCGGTGATAGTATTTGGGCTCGGCGGATATCCGGAGGATACCGACCGGAGTCGAGAGATGATATGGGCCGATCTGGACTGACGGAGCCCGTGGGCCGATCCGGACTGACGGAGCCCGATATATGAGGATTTATGTGTCGATGCTGGACACGGGTTTCATGATATTTTCGGGTGTCGATGTTGGACACCTGGGTACCATGATTTTGATGTGTTGCGAGGGACACCGTTGATTTATATCCTTATACTTACATGCACACTCTTTTATGATATTTACGTGCATACATACATTGATTATATGGTTGGGCAAGATCCGCATGCATACATACCTTGATTATATTGTTGGATTATATCCGCATACAAATAGGTATTGATTTCATTGTTGGCACATATGATCACCCGGTCACCCTAGATATCATAATATTACCTTTATGATATAGTTGACCTAGTAGTCGTTATTTATTCGATTTTTACTTGTAGATGTTTTTCTACTCACGAGTTGGAAACTCACCCCCATTGTGCCACAGTTCTTGCAGGTTGACCGCATGGATCAGTAGCGGTATCGCTGGCACATAGCTTCATTTCGGTGTTTTGCATTGGTGGATGGGGCATTTGTATCGTACCCACTCTTGTATTTATATTTCTTATTGTATCTAGTCAACTCCATCAATCAAAATTAGTAAATTGTATAAGTAATGAGACTTAGTGGGATTGTGGTTGCGAGGCTTAGAGCGAGGGGTTTTCCGCTACTTGTGGTTTTTATGTCTTGCTTTTATTTATCTTTTGTGGTGAACTTTGTCGTTGGGCGTCATATACTTATATATTGTCTTGTGTGGTTGTTATCCGCCGTTTGGAGAAGAGCTAGATCCCGCTTGGGGATGCCATTATTATCTTTATGTATTTGCGGTTTTGGATTAAAAAATACAAAGGAGGTGCTGCCCGAATTTTTATAAAAAGATGAAACATGTTTTCAAATTGATAAATTTTACTTGCATTATTCATGTTCCTTTTCCATGCATCAAGAAAACTTGATTTCATTATACCTTTATTCCAAAACTTCACCTCCTTTATTTTCTTAAAAAGGTTTAGATTTCTGGGTTTCAGCTTACTTGAATTACGTTATGCCTTTAGACGTTGTGTGATTTAAGTGCTTGTGACGAGCAAATATTTTGGGCCGTGACATCAACATATTGAGAAGTTCAGGCAATGATTTCTCCAAATCATTCATATTGTAGTTAACTATGAACGAAGCAAAGGAAGGGGAGCGACTGTAGAACAATATATGTATATTGCTCATTATTCATGGTCTATTCCAGTTCCTCAAGTTCTTCTATAAGACCAATCATCTTTAGAATATGTTGTCTTACTGATGTGCCAGCGGCCAAATGCATCTGAAACAACTTTTTAGATGCCTCGTACCGTAAAGTGCGAGATTGCTCTTCATACAACTCTTTTATATGAAGAAATATGGATTGTACATCCATATTCTCGTGTTGCTTCTGATGAATACTGTCCATAGATGCAAGCGCGAGGCAATTAGCTTTGTTACAGTCAATATCCCATGTTTTTTCGGATCTCCCTATCCGAAATAGATGATTCAGGTCCTGGGACAGGTGGGGCTTTGGTACTGAGGACATATGATATTTTATCATATGTGAGTGCAATGTTCAAGTTCCTCAAACATTCTTTATAATTCGGACCAGTCAGTTTGGTTTTCTCTAACTGAAGTTTCAGTCCCGTCAAAGGTATCTGCCATTATGAGAGAGAAAAGAATACACTCAGCGAAATGCTCTTGCAAAGATCAGATTGGTTATTATCTTATCTAATCGATGTCTCCCACTGTTTTTTATCAAATTTTCTTTAAAACCTCAAAAACAAAACTAGCCAAGATCAGATTGGTTATTATCTTATCTAATCGATGTCTCCCACTGGTTATTAATTAAACTCTACAGTTACGCTAACCGGCCAGCCAGGCCAGTGTCGGTACTTTGAGGGAGATTCCTCGTGCTTTCGCACGGACCTAATTAAAATAAACCTCGTTTTCCTAGAGGTCAAACCCCGTTGACACCTTTCTAGACACCTACTGGATTAGCTAATTGTAATGTGCAAACTCTCCTGGGAGTAATTCTTACTCACAGTGGAATCGGGATCCAACTATCACTTAGATAGTATGCAATCTCATTGCAAATTTCAACTCTTGAAACTTCCGATTTTGTTTTTACCCATAGCAACTTATGACCATGGCTATGGTCAATATATCATAAGTACTAGTCAAGTTCTATCCGTCATTTCGAGATTAACTAGACACACCCATGTGATCCTTGACTATGATCAACATAATCACATGAATGTCCTAACTAATCGCATCATATGCTTTGTAGGAAGACATCACTTAGCTACCGTACAATACGCCTTGACAACGATCAATGCACGAATACTAAGTACTCTTCTTCCTAAAATGACGGAGGGCTGCGGATGGTTTTTATGAAAACTTTTAACGCTTTGAACTTGATTTCGTTGTAGAATCTATATAGTTTTAGAAAAGGAGTGTCTTAAGCTCCGCATCTTTTGAAACTTGCTTTTTAATAAAAAGAGCCGAGTGGGTTTCTAATATGATTCTACAACATCATTAGGTTTCTGTTCTTTTACATTAATCTCATTAATGTATTCCCATCTTTTAAGTTCCTAAGCCATTACAGAAAGAAACGAAAAACAGTATTACATATCACATATATAACAATATTACATTTGTCTCAGATATTAAGCAATCACATCATAGAATAATCAGCAGCAGAAACACATATATGAAAATATAGGATATACTAGGAACTCCATATTTTATATTTAGCCTACGATAGAAAATACGGATTCCACGGTCATGATGAATAGTCAAGCCCAGACTCTTAGACCCCTACGAGAGCGGCAAGTGACCCTTCCAGTTCTGGAGTTTAGGAGACCCGGTCTCGAATCCTCAAGGTGGCCACCCACTGAACTCCAGAACCCGGTCACTCGTGCTCCCCACCTTGGGTCGATCCTAATGCAGAAAAGTAAAATATACATCAATGGAGACATCATCCTCAACCCGGATGTGCCCCAATAAAAGAATAATATATACAATGAATTTTACATGAATGAAAAGATAAACTCCCGTCTCACATAAAACCCCCGGCCATTCGATCACGACGATCCTATACATCATATCACATCAACAATTGAAAAGCATAGACGACGTTAAAATATATATCAATCAACACATCAACATACCCACTGTTGTAATAGATCTCAACACTTGAACCTGCATAAAAAATTCCCAAAGGGCATATATAGTACCTACAGATCAACGCAAGAACGCACGGTCTAAGCCTCACCAACAGCGCCGTGGAACCACCACAAATACCCTATTTGGCCGCGGTTCCGCGGTCGTTGTGTTGAGTTAGGTGCTCGTTTTTCTTAGAGATCCACAGAAAACCCTGCTCTATTTTCTGAATATTTTTAATTCGAAAAATTCTAATTTTTAAAAAAATTTCCAGTGAGCATGCAAAAATATCATTTTTCATGTCCGATTGAGTTTTTAAACGTCGTCCGGTTTACCATAAAGCTCTAGCTAGGCTCTGATACCATGTTGGTGTGTAGTAGCACCTCTAGTTAGGTTACAACATCATAAAGTAGTGAACTTTTAAATTTTAGAGGGATATTACAAACGAACTACGAATCGTAACTGGAGTTTAGGGTAATAACAACAATATATGAAGTCTAAACTAAAGGAAAAGGATATACAACCTTTGTAGCCAACTCCTTCACTCTTTTAGACTCCTATGGTTTTGCACGAAGCTTGGAACGACTCCGCTCAAGGTGCTTCATCGTTTACGATGATCCACCCAGAGATTTCTAGGTCAAGCTCAAACACTTTACACTAAAGGGCTAGAGTAGTGTAGAATGGTTGTGTGGTTTGTATACTCACTTAAAAACCCTTTCTTTTTAAGTTCCTCAATCTTTTTCAAACTCAAGAGAGATGGAAAAAGGAGGAAGATGAAGATGGCAAAGCTTTTTGTTAATATATTGAAAAATCTATATTCAATAATTGAAAAGAAAAGATTATATATGAGACACTCTCAAATATAACCATGGTTGGCTAAATATCTAGATATCATTTGGATGGGTTAAAAAACAAAGGAAATATAACCATAGTTAAAGTCAATGGTCAAAGAAGAAGTGTGTAGAAAAATGAGTCATTATAGCTAATTTCCTTTTCTTTAAATCATTAACAAAATCTAGATATTTATCAACCATGCAAGTATTGCATTGCCATCTCCTTTGTATCATCAACCATGACACATATGTATGTGTGTAAGTGTGCATGCACATCATAATGTGTATGTGTAAGCAAACATGCATACACCCAAAAGAAAAAGGGTTAATTAAAAGCGAGCTAAAAGATAATATTAAATCAACACTTGATTTAATAAATCGGTCATATCAAATACGACCCAACCAATAGTGAACGCCCCATTAAAATACGGTATCACATGGTCGTATTTAATCGAGCTCCCGCGCATATCGTGTTAGTTATATGTATGCCCTAGAGGCCATTACTGTACATAGGATGTATATTGTAGTGGATGCTGGGACATATATAGGGAGGACTTTCTTGCTCGACATGATAGTATGCTATCTGGTTGCTCTTTACCTTAACGTGTATACTGATTGTCTCTCTGCTACATGTTGGTAAAGCTCTTAGGATCTGTACTTGACTACCTGGACTATGATGCGGATCATACTAGTGGGGACATGGTGGTCCATAAGTACATCCTTCAAAGTCCCTAGTCGTGGGTGTATCGAGACGGGGCATCGATATACCAGAGTAGACTAGCGTATACCTTCTCGACCCATACAGATGGGCGATGGATGATCCCATATCCGTCGGTGTTTGACATCAGAGATGATATACGGGTGCTCAGTAGAGACTGGGTACACTGGACGGACTCGCCGAGAACTCCCAGATGGTATTATACCTCACGTCAGATGGCAGTTCTCTGGTGACACTGGTACAGAGTAGTCTGTTGACCCGAGATCGTCATAGAGTCTTGTGTGGTTCCCACTGTGCTTTGATTTCCATCTTACCACGTCCAAGAGGGCGTGCAAAACGGTGGTTTTTGGGTACAGTCCCGAGTCACATGGAGGCAATGAGCGATAGGAGGGGATTCGTCTCTCCCGGTATAGGGAGTTGATGTTGCGCTGTGTTCGATTGGCTATAACAGGAAATCCCTGGCCAGGGTTGCTGAGATTTACTGGTAAGTGTTACCAGTAGTTTCTCGAACAGTTATAGACCTCATATCGACACGACTTATCGAGCTATTGGGGTCTGACGTTTAGCACCCCTAGGCGAGATATGCAACATATCAGACGATCAGACCGGACTGTACGGTAGTGTTACTGGTTGGATTCACTGGAGTGTGAGCGGGCTTGCTCGTCGATCTTCAGATCGATCAATACCCGGGTGGCCGTTACGTTTAGCAGACCGCTTGCGGCTTGTGGGTGTTTGATACGATCATCATCTGCTGCCGGCGTATTGACGAGTCTTTAGAGTCCTACACAGAGGTTTCCTGGCTCAAGCGAAACGAAATAGGAGCGCATATGAGATATGTGCGGGACCGAGAATAATGCGTGTTTGTGATACCTTATTTCATTCTCGCGATCAATGTGTCGGATGGTTGTATGCGATATAACCTAGTTATCGATTCAAGCGTTGAATCGATAAGCCGATACATTGAATACTAGTCGGTTGTGTGCGACATGACCGGATCATTGAATCAAGTGTTGATTTAATGATTTAATGCATAATTATATATTTGATATATTACTTTGCATTAACTAGTATCGGTTCACTTTAAATGGATTTTCTCACTCGGGTGTGCGCATTGCATATGCGATATGATTTTTGTGCACTTGATTGTATCATGTTTGATGATACATGTTTACTTGTGTTTTGTGTAAAGTTTAAACCATGGTTATGTAATGGTTAGGGTTTACATTTTCATATCTATTTATTTATCTATTTATTCATTTTGGAAAATGAAAAGCAAATGAGAAAATGGTGGCTTCTTTTGTTTTGTTCATGAAGCTTCATGATGACTTTGACCAAGTGACCATTTTGTCTCATGCTTAACCCTAACCATCCCACTAACCATGATTTATTCTCTACACTTGACCATGGTTCAAGAGATGATAAGTATTATGATTATTTTCTTTTTCTAATAAGACTTATCATATATTCTTCTTCTTCTTCCTTCAACAAAAGAAGAAAAACCTAGACTACATCAATGGTGGATTGATGATATGAGTGAGAAATCTAAATCTAAAGTCTACCTGTAAGTCCTTATTGCGACCCCCGGTTCTTACGGGGAGGCGGAAACGGTATAAAAAACGAATTTTTATCGCAAGAGGCAACATGGACTAAACTATGGTCGGGATCGTTGTCTAAACTAAAACTAGCAAACTATGCTAAAGAGAGTTAGCTACTCGGATGAAGATGGTTATACCTAGACTTGAACTCCTTCTCTTCGAGCTCCGGTGGTGGTCCGATGGCTCCTTCTCGTCGTCTCCGTATGCCGAAGATAGATCCACTTGAAAGCTCCAACCTTTAGCTCCTTCTTCGGTCTTTGAAGAAACTAGTTCACTTGGTTTGCTAAACCTAGTGAACTAGAATGAGTAGAGATGATTTAGAATGGGATTTTATCTATGGTTCTTGATTCTCAACTCATGAGACAAGAGAACCATAGATCAAGAGAGGGAGCAAGAGGTTGAGGATGAGAGCAAGAGGAGAGCTCAAGAACAAGAGAGAGAATGAGCAAGAAAGAATGAGGCTCTCTTTTTCCTTTCACCCTCTCATAATCCAAAGTGATCATAACTCATCATATCAAAAAAGTCTTTTGGTGATGGTTAGAAGCAACCATAAGGTTATCATATCATGCACTCATTTTACTCAAAAAGCAAGAAAGAAAAAAGTCTTTGGCATGAAATGATAACCATGGTCATCATGATGGTCAACTAGTCAAGCCTAGTCAACCGGTCAACAAGTCAACAAAAGTCAACAAGTCACCAAAGTCAACAAGTCAACAAAAGTCAACAAGTCAACAACCATATCACCATAATACTTAATTAATATAATAGTTAATCACAAATCATATTCTCATTAGGGTTGAGCAAAAAGTCAAAAGTCAACGGTCAACTGTCAACAACCCTAATGAGAATCCACTGCCTCTGCCTCCCTGTCAACTGTGCATACACACCCGCATCCGCGTTCCGAGGAACACGAATGCAAACTGGATAAATCCAATCCCATAAGGTACACTAGGATCTGGCTTAAACCAAAGCCCGCTAGTGTAAACTGTCCGGACACTGTACGTGTACAAGTGCACGGATGTGACCGAACCCTGTCGCAAAACCATGCGACCTGTCGCAATACCATGCGACCTCTACTCTTTTGCCTAAAGGCGAAAAGCTTTCTGTGTGGGACTCTAAAGACTCGACACTACGCTGGCAGTGGGTTTAACCACAGACCGCAAGCGGCACTAGCTGTGCGTAACGGTCCCCAGGTAATGCCGACAAGAAGACCGACGAGGCGAAACCCATCTGAACTCCTACTGAGCCTGAGTGTGACATTCTCCATACAGTCCGGTCTGTTCGTCTGATACATCGCATGGCGGGCCTAGGGGGCGGTAAACGTCAGTCCCCCAATAGCGGTACAAGTCGTGCCGGAGTGAAGCCCAATACACCCTGAGATAACACTGGAAACCTACCAGTATATCTCGTTTGCCCTGGCCAGGGACTACTCGTGTAATGGCTCTCCTAGACACAGCGCGATGTCAACCCCCAATACCGGGAGAGACGAATCCTGTCTAACCGTCACTGCCTCCAAGTGCTTCGGGACTGCACCCAACCACCACCTGTTTGCACGACTCCTTTGAGCCGTGGTAGGGTAGTGATCAAAGTACAGTGGGAACACACTCGAGGCGGAGTGACAGTGTCAAGTCAGCGGACTAAGCTGTACTCATGTCACCTGGGAACTGATAACTGACGATAGGTATAATACCAACTAGTCAGTTCCCGACGAGTCCTGTCCAGTGTACCCGTAACCTAACGAGCACCCGCATACTATCTCAAGTACGACGTACTGACGGCTGTGGGACAGACCGTCTCCCACACTGGGATGAGAAGCGCATGCGCTGGTCTACTCCGGAGTATCGATGCCCTGTCTCGATAGTCCTGCGACCAGGGACCTGAATAAGGATGTGCTTATAGATTACCCAGCCCCCACTAGTGTGACTGCCATCACAACGCTGGTAATCAAGCAAAGATCCTAAGGGCTCCACTAATGCGTATAAGTGATATACTGAAATAAACACAAGTACACATTGAAGTAGAAACAAACCAAGTAGCATACTACTATTTTGAGCAAGATTGTATATACAAGGTGAATATCCCAAGCATCCATTAAGTAATATACAAACTAGTATGATACAGTAATGGCCTCTAGGGCATATACACTAACAATCTCCCACTTGCACTAAGGCCATGTACTGGCGTATCGAAGACCTATCATCTCGATCAGCCGCTCGAACTGAGTCTGGGGCAGGGCCTTGGTGAATGGATCAGCAGTGTTATCTTCTGAAGCGACTCTCCGAACCTCGATCTCCTGGCGATCTACGATCTCCCTGATCAGGTGATACCGCCTCAAGATGTGCCTGGATTTCTGATGGGACCTTGGTTCCTTCGCTAAAGCTATAGCCCCGTTGTTGTCGCAATACAGAGGTATTGGATCAACAATGGACGGAACCACCTGAAGTTCTTTCAAGAACTTCCTCATCCAGACAGCTTCCTTTGCGGCATCAGATGCAGCGATGTATTCCGCTTCCATAGTCGAGTCTGCAACGGTTTCCTGTTTGGAACTCTTCCAACACACCGCCCCTCCATTGAGGGTAAAGACAAAACCCGACATGGACTTGGAATCATCCTTGTCACTCTGGAAGCTGGAGTCAGCAAAGGCCTCAATCTGGAGGTCTTTTCCGCCATACACCAAAAACATCTCCTTAGTCCTCCTCAGGTACTTGAGAATGTTCTTTACCGCTATCCAATGTTTCTCCCCAGGGTTTGACTGATACCGGCTTACTACACTCAGTGCATAAGCTACATCCGGTCTGGTACACAACATCGCATACATTATAGAGCCTACCGCAGAAGCGTAGGGTATAATAGACATGCGATCCCTCTCCAAATCAGTCTTGGGAGACATCTCTTTAGAGAGGGTGATCCCGTGACAAGCCGGTAGGTTACCGCGCTTGGAATCTTCCATACTGAATCTTTTCAGTACGGTGTCGATGTACCTGGACTGAGAAAGTCCCAATATCCTCTTGGATCTATCACGATGGATCCGGATCCCCAGGATGTATGAGGCATCACCCAGGTCTTTCATGGAGAACCTTTGTGACAAGAACCCCTTGACAGATTGTAGCATAGGAATATCATTTCCTATTAAAAGAATGTCATCCACGTATAAAACGAGGAATACTACAGTTCTCGCTACAAATCTACTATAGATGCATGGTTCATCTGGATTTTTGATAAAGCCAAATTCCTTGACCGTCTCATCAAAACAGATGTTCCAACTCCGCGATGCCTGCTTTAGTCCATAGATGGACTTAAGCAACTTGCACACCTTTCCGCTGCTCCCACTCTGAATGAAACCCTCTGGCTGATCCATATAGATACACTCCTCTAAATTTCCATTTAGAAAAGCGGTTTTTACGTCCATCTGCCAAATCTCATAATCGTGGAAGGCAGCAATGGCAAGAAGGATCCGAATGGATTTCAGCATGGCTACTGGAGAAAAGGTTTCGTCGTAGTCCAAGCCAGGTCTTTGACGAAAACCCTTTGCTACCAGCCTAGCTTTATAGGTCTCAACCTGTCCATCTACACCAATCTTCCTTTTGAAGATCCACTTGCATCCTACGGGTTTTACCCCGTCTGGAGCAATGTCCAACGTCCATACCTTGTTGGTGTACATGGACTCCATTTCGGTCCGCATTGCATCCAGCCATTTCACTGAGTCAACGCTCTGAACGGCCTGCTGGAAGCTAGTAGGCTCATCATAATCTATGATGCAATCCTCTCTATCCCCGTCTATGAGAAAACCGCAGTATCTCTCGGGCGGATGAGACTGCCTACTACTCCTGCGGAGCGGCGTAGGAATGTCCTGTTCTGTTGAACCCTCTGGTTCCACTAAGCTTTCAGTAACAGTCTGTGGTTCTGGAATTTCTTCCAGTTCTATTGTGTTCCCACTTATCTGGGTTTCCAAAAACTCAGTTTCCAAGAAGCGGGCATGCTGAGAAACAAAAACCTTTTGTTCCTCAGCGGAATAGAAAAGATACCCCCTGGAGTTCCTTGGGTATCCCACAAACTTACACTGTACTGAACGTGCCTCAAGCTTGTCCGCATGCTGCTTTTTTACAAAAGCTGGACATCCCCATACCTTAAGATAATTAAGACAGGGTTTTTTCCCAGTCCACATCTCATATGGGGTGGTGGGCACAGTCTTGGTAGGAGCCTTGTTCAAGAGATACGCAGCTGCTTCTAGTGCATATCCCCAGAATGATCGCGGTAACTCAGCGTTACTCATCATGGACCGAACCATATCCAATAGGGTTCGGTTCCGTCTCTCCGATACACCGTTATGTTGCGGAGTGTATGGAGGAGTAAGCTGAGAGAGAATACCATTCTCTTTTAAGTAATTCAGGAATTCGGCACTTAAGTATTCTCCACCTCGATCCGATCTTAGAATCTTAATACTTTTGCCGGTCTGTTTCTCTACTTCATTCTTATACTCCTGGAATTTTCCAAAGGCCTCGGACTTATGTTTCATTAAGAAGACATAACCGTACCTTGAGAAGTCATCCGTAAAAGTAATGAAGTAAGAATGTCCGCTTCGGGCATGTGTAGACATTGGACCGCACACGTCACTGTGTACGAGTCCTAAGAGCTCGCTCGCTCTTACTCCTTGTCCAGTAAACGAAGTCTTTGTCATCTTTCCTTTGAGACAAGATTGACAAGTGGCATACGATTGATATTCGAACGCATTCAAATATCCTTCTGTATATAACTTAGTCAACCTTCTCTCATTGATGTGACCCAATCTACAATGCCATAAGAAAGTCTGATTCATTTCCAGAGACTTTCTTTTGTGTGTATTCTGGACGTTGAAAATCTGTGGTTGGTTTAACACGTATATACCATTACTCAATGTACCTGACCCAATCAAAACTTGATTAAGGTGAATGTTTACAACATTACTTACAAACGCAAATTCATAACCTTCTTTAGAAACTAAAGATACAGAAATGATATTACAAGTTGCGTTGGGTACAAAAAAGCAATTACGCAAAACCAAAACATGTCCATCTGACATTCCCAGGTGATAGTCCCCCACGGCTTTAGCATCCATGCTAGCTCCGTTCGCAACTTTGAGGGTCATGTCACCTGCCTTCAAAACCCTACGGTTTCTCAACGCCTGCAAAGAATTACAGATATGAGATCCTGATCCGGTATCCAATACCCAGGAAGTAGAGTTTATTGAAAGACAATTTTCAATAACATACACACCTGAAGCTGAAGCTGCAACCTGCTTCAATTCCTGTGTTCTGGCCTTCCAGGCCCTGCAATCATTCTTCCAGTGTCCTTTCTTATGACAATAGAAGCATTCTTCCTTATCCACAAGCTTCCCCGCTATCTTTGTTGCTTTACCTTTTCCCTTCGTATCCACTTTACTAACACCGCCCCTTGGTTTGGCGGGGGCCTTCTTCTTCTTTCCCTTGGCTTTCGCCTTGGACCTAGAAGAAGATGATCCTCCTACAAACAAAGTGGATGTTTCCCTACCTTTCTGTAGGGTGCCCTCTGCGCTCCTCAGCATGTTGAGGAGCTCTGATAGTTCAACCTCTTTTTCTTGTAGGTTGAAGTTCAGTATAAACTGGGCGTAAGTGGAAGGAAGGGACTGGAGAACTATATCCGTATATAGCTCACTCTCCAATGTGATCCCTAGGTCAGCGAGCTCCTCAATGAAGCCGATCATCTTTAGCACATGCTCGGCTACTGATGATCCGACGGCCATTCTTGTCGAAAACAACTTTTTCGACGCTTCGTATCTTGCGATACGTGATTGCTCTCCATACAGTTCTTTTGTATGGAGCAATATGGACTCCATGTCCATATTCTCATGCCTCCTCTGATGTTCGTTGTCCATCGAGGCAAGCAGGAGGCATTTGGCCTTCGCGCTATCAATCTCCCAAGTCTTACGGATTTCCTTATCCGCGACGCTGGAAGTTGGACCAGGGACAGGGGGAGCTTTGGTGGTAAGAAGATACCCCAGCTTGTCATAAGTGATTGCGATCTTGACATTCCTGAGCCAATCTTTGTAGTTTGGCCCTGTCAGTTTGTTTTTATCTAGGAGTAACTTAAGTCCAGTCATGTTGATTGGTCGCTGCAATTAGGAGAGAGAAGAAGAAACACTCAGCATGATGCTCTTGCAAGTTTAGAGTGGTTTTTAGTTTGTCTAAACAGGATGGCTCCCACTGTTTCTCGAATCCCTCCTCAAACCATAAAGGAAGAATTAGTCAGGATCAATCCCACCGTACAATACTTGCTTAACCGTTCAGCCAGGCCGGTGTCGGTACTTCGAGGGAGGTTTTCCAACGCTTTCGCGAAGTTCCTTAATTAGAGAACCTCTTTTCCCTGGGGGCGTAGCCCCGCTAACACCTTTCTAGGCACCTACTAGGTTTATAGCATTGATCGTTAAGTGAGAAATTTCCCGAGGAGTAGCATATACTCACAGTAGGATCGGGATCCAAATATCATCGCGTGACGAAACTGAAGGAATCCTACCAGAATCATCACACTCCAAATGGTATGCAAATCTAGCAAGTTTCAGTACTTATGAAACTCCCGATGTGGATTTTTGCCCCATGCTCTTATGACCTTGACGAAGGTCAACAAATCATAAGTCACATGTCAAGTTCTGCCCGTCATTATCCAGGTTAATTTGAATCCACCCGTATGTACCCTTGACGAAGGTCAACAAGGTAATGCGAATGTCCCAAACCAACGCATCTATCTATGCTACATATGAATACCCAATAGCTACCAATCACTATGCTTTGACGAAGGTCAACAAACACAGCTTGAATACTTATTGAATATTCATACGAAACGACGGAGGGCTACGAATGGTTTTGGCGAAACCGTGAACGTAGTGAACTTGATTTAATCGATGGAACGAGATAGCTTTTAGAAGGAGTGGCTCAAGCTCCGCATTTAAAAGTTATTTTGAAAAGAACCGAGTGGTTTTTCGAAAGTGTTCCAACGACTTTAACTTGGTTTATTATCTTGCATTAGTTCTTTTAATGCGTGATATTCTTGCATTAGTACTTTTAATGCGTCCCATCATTTAACCCTACCATTGCAGAAAACAACCAAAATATGACGTACGCTTATGCCATTTGCATTCGCCACTGGGCCCCGTCATTACCCGTTAGGTTACTTAACTAACGACAGAGCGGGGGCTGGGCTAGCGCGTCTGTAAAACATAAGCAACGCCTAAATAGTAAGCAATGATAGACATTACAGATCACAGATGAATGCATTGGATATACTAGCAATCCGCAATCCTTTCGAGCCTGAAACGAAAAGCGGATAACACGGTCGCGGTGAATAGCCAAATACCCCACCCAAGACCCCTACGGGTGCGGCAAACTACCCGCCAAGTACTCGGTAGTTTGTGCACCCCTCCATGGGTCTATCCTAGGAGCAAAAACAGTAAAAAGAATTATACAATGACGGCTACAACCCCGACCCGGTTGTGCGGCCAAACAAATAATATTATTACATCAATTTACATTTACAATGAATGAAAGAAAAACAAAAGCTCATCTCACATCCACCCCGGCTATTCACCCGCGACAGTCCAACACATTCATATACACATTCCAGCACATTACAGATCATGTATAACCCCGACTAATCGACTTATAACGATTAGCCGACGTTCAATACATGCAAGCATCACAGATATAACCATCATAGTCAAAGTGCAGTGAAGTTCGGAAAAAATACGGAATTATAGGACCCCAAAAGGAAATTTCTTTTCTGGAAAATCTGGGCACATATAATATATTTTAAAAATCCCAAAACCAACACACAAACACACTGCACGAAAAACGATGCAGAGAAGACACCAAGTCGCGGCGGTTCCGCGGCGGCTAAGAAGGATCACGCGGCGGAAGCGCGGCACTTTAGGCGAATCACTGTATCGTTTTTCTTGGGTGTTCACACAAAACCCTGAGCCGAATTTAGGAGTATAAAGTTTTTCATTTTGACCAGAAAAAATTTCAACAGAAACTCAGATTTTGTAAAAGTTTGGTTTTTGGATTTTTCCGGTTCCGAACTTCGTTACACTTCACTACCAAGCTAGTTTAAGTTTAGTTAGGCTCTGATACCACTGTAAGTCCATATTGCGACCCCCGGTTCTTACGGGGAGGCGGAAACGGTATAAAAAACGATTTTTTATCGCAAGAGGCAACATGGACTAAACTATGGTCGGGATCGTTGTCTAAACTAAAACTAGCAAACTATGCTAAAGAGAGTTAGCTACTCGGATGAAGATGGTTATACCTAGACTTGAACTCCTTCTCTTCGAGCTCCGGTGGTGGTCCGATGGCTCCTTCTCGTCGTCTCCGTATGCCGAAGATAGATCCACTTGAAAGCTCCAACCTTTAGCTCCTTCTTCGGTCTTTGAAGAAACTAGTTCACTTGGTTTGCTAAACCTAGTGAACTAGAATGAGTAGAGATGATTTAGAATGGGATTTTATCTATGGTTCTTGATTCTCAACTCATGAGACAAGAGAACCATAGATCAAGAGAGGGAGCAAGAGGTTGAGGATGAGAGCAAGAGGAGAGCTCAAGAACAAGAGAGAGAATGAGCAAGAAAGAATGAGGCTCTCTTTTTCCTTTCACCCTCTCATAATCCAAAGTGATCATAACTCATCATATCAAAAAAGTCTTTTGGTGATGGTTAGAAGCAACTATAAGGTTATCATATCATGCACTCATTTTACTCAAAAAGCAAGCAAGAAAAAAGTCTTTGGCATGAAATGATAACCATGGTCATCATGATGGTCAACTAGTCAAGCCTAGTCAACCGGTCAACAAGTCAACAAAAGTCAACAAGTCACCAAAGTCAACAAGTCAACAAAAGTCAACAAGTCAACAACCATATCACCATAATACTTAATTAATATAATAGTTAATCACAAATCATATTCTCATTAGGGTTGAGCAAAAAGTCAAAAGTCAACGGTCAACTGTCAACAACCCTAATGAGAATCCACTGCCTCTGCCTCCCTGTCAACTGTGCATACACACCCGCATCCGCGTTCCGAGGAACACGAATGCAAACTGGATAAATCCAATCCCATAAGGTACACTAGGATCTGGCTTAAACCAAAGCCCGCTAGTGTAAACTGTCCGGACACTGTACGTGCACAAGTGCACGGATGTGACCGAACCCTGTCGCAAAACCATGCGACCTGTCGCAATACCATGCGACCTCTACTCTTTTGCCTAAAGGCGAAAAGCTTTCTGTGTGGGACTCTAAAGACTCGACACTACGCTGGCAGTGGGTTTAACCACAGACCGCAAGCGGCACTAGCTGTGCGTAACGGTCCCCAGGTAATGCCGACAAGAAGACCGACGAGGCGAAACCCATCTGAACTCCTACTGAGCCTGAGTGTGACATTCTCCATACAGTCCGGTCTGTTCGTCTGATACATCGCATGGCGGGCCTAGGGGGCGGTAAACGTCAGTCCCCCAATAGCGGTACAAGTCGTGCCGGAGTGAAGCCCAATACACCCTGAGATAACACTGGAAACCTACCAGTATATCTCGTTTGCCCTGGCCAGGGACTACTCGCGTAATGGCTCTCCTAGACACAGCGCGATGTCAACCCCCAATACCGGGAGAGACGAATCCTGTCTAACCGTCACTGCCTCCAAGTGCTTCGGGACTGCACCCAACCACCACCTGTTTGCACGACTCCTTTGAGCCGTGGTAGGGTAGTGATCAAAGTACAGTGGGAACACACTCGAGGCGGAGTGACAGTGTCAAGTCAGCGGACTAAGCTGTACTCATGTCACCTGGGAACTGATAACTGACGATAGGTATAATACCAACTAGTCAGTTCCCGACGAGTCCTGTCCAGTGTACCCGTAACCTAACGAGCACCCGCATACTATCTCAAGTACGACGTACTGACGGCTGTGGGACAGACCGTCTCCCACACTGGGATGAGAAGCGCATGCGCTGGTCTACTCCGGAGTATCGATGCCCTGTCTCGATAGTCCTGCGACCAGGGACCTGAATAAGGATGTGCTTATAGATTACCCAGCCCCCACTAGTGTGACTGCCATCACAACGCTGGTAATCAAGCAAAGATCCTAAGGGCTCCACTAATGCGTATAAGTGATATACTGAAATAAACACAAGTACACATTGAAGTAGAAACAAACCAAGTAGCATACTACTATTTTGAGCAAGATTGTATATACAAGGTGAATATCCCAAGCATCCATTAAGTAATATACAAACTAGTATGATACAGTAATGGCCTCTAGGGCATATACACTAACACTACCCACTTCCTATTTCTTCATCCTCTACCTCTTGCCAAGTAGTAGAGTGTGTTTCCTTCACAAGTTTCTTGACTTTGTGAAGTGAGAGCTTGATCTTGCGATGCTTCGACGTAGATCATCTTCGGCATGGACATCGACGACCTAGCTCATTTATTCTTCGACGAAGCCGACGCTAGAGCCCGGGAGCTCACTTGGACAGCGAAGGCACTTCGTTGCGGAGCTATGGAGGTGGACAAACGGATCTACAAAGGTTGTATTTCCGTATTCCCTTAGTTAATTGTTAACTAGTTTACTTTTCGCCTAGTTTTCTAGCAAACGATCCTTAGTTTAGGGTTTCTCGGCACGTTAAAATTTGAAATTGGCATAGTTGATGCCTTGTGAGACCTCACTAGTGTGCCTAGGAACCCTACAGTGGTATCAGAGCCTAGCTAGAGCCTTAGGCGATGCGTAGACGGAGTTAGAAGTCCGATCGACCCGAAACCCCGACTTTAAAATGCTCTCTGGACATTTTTGTAAAATGTGGATTTTTGCAAATTAAAAATATGCAGAAAAATCAGCAGGTAAGTCTATGAATTACGATGCAAAAATTACCTAATGATCTTTCCAAAGTGCGGCGGAACCGCGGCATTAGCGTGCTAATGCGGCCCTTCCGCGGCCCTTTTGTCTTATCTGCAATTGAATTTTGCACAGTAACTCCTATTTTTCAGTGCTGGTTTTCCTGGGAATTTTTAATCTGAAATCAAGAGTTGAGTATTTTGGGTTGTATTGGGAGTTCATACATTCGATCGGATTGTCAAACTTTGTCTATGTGTCGTTCCGGATAATTTTTTTAGAATATGTTAAAAAGTTCGACCGGATATAAATACCCAACTTTTCCCCTGTCGGGAAATTTCCAAGTGTTGGATCTTTCCGTAGTTTAACGACGTTCTAAGTAGTGCAAGTAACGCGATGGACCCTCTAGAAGACAACAAACCTTAACTCGATTATGTGACCGTCTTGAACTGCCCTTTGAACCTTCGGGTTTGGGGCAGTACGGCGTGCCACATTTGAGGCGTTGGCTTGACCCTTCTACGGCTGGACCGTCGGTACTGAGGCACGAACTGAATGTTGTTAGACTTATTTCATGTGTTGATCTGTATCGGGAAAAATTGGGTGTTCGATTGTTCGATCGGAAAGTTTGACATTTTCTATTTATCCAGAATGGGATACAATAATTGGAATTCATAAGTAGTTATGAGATAACGTAATGAATATTATATACATAGCAGTTTAGTCTCACTTGATCGGTTGCCACGGAATTTTGATGTGATCAAAAGTCCGTCGCAATCACGTAGCGTACGCGGATACTCGCCGGGTAAACTTAATAGACAGCCTCACCCCATAGCCCCGACCAAGTGACTGTAGGAGAACCCCGTCGCCGTAAGCATCCGTTCGGGTGCTCGCGGTAGCGGTGTTCCGCCTTGGTGCACTTTGTCGCCGGTATCGGGGGTGCGGCCGCCTACTGAAGTTTGCGACGAGCATTCGATCAGGCTGTCGGGAATCTTGTTGAATTGCCCGACTTGATATTGAAAAGTGTTTTCGATTTTGAGACTAAAATGCGGGGTTTATAATTGTTAGGCATGCGATGTCTGAGGAATTCATTTGGTCAGGCATGCGATGTCTGAGGAGGTTGTGGATTCCAACTGTTGTAGTTTTACACTTTCTTTTCTGTGACCGTAAGTGTAATATGTGATATCGCCGGTTTCGTTGCTATATGTCAACGACAATTGGGATGGACATATTTACTTACGTTGATGACATGTGATGTTATGTGTTGCTGGATATGTTATATTGGATCGTCGTGTTTGAATAGCCGGGGGTTTTTTATGTGAGATGAGTGTTTTTCATTTTCATTCATGTAAAAACTTGTATGTAATATTCTTTTATTTGGGGCGCTTCCAGGTTGCGGAAGTTGTCACCTGTTGTATATTATTTACTTTTCCGCACTAGGATAGACCCAAGGAGGGGAGCACAAGTAACCGGGTTCTGGAGTCCAGTGGGAGGCCAACTCGAGGAGTCGAGGCCGGGTCTCCTTACTCCAGAATTGGTAGGGTTGCTTGCCGCTCTCGTAGGGGTCTAGGGGTGTGGGTTTGGCTATTCATCGCGACCGTGGAATCCGTGTTTTATACTGGTTCGTATTGAAAACACGGACGCCCTAGTATATCCAATATTTCATATGTTTCTTCTGCTGCGATATCTGTGATGTAATCATGTGATGTTCTTTGAAAGATACAGCATATAGTATATATGATATATTATATAGACGTTACTTATGTTTTACACCCGCGCTAGCCCTGCCCCGCTCTGCCGTTAGTTACCTAACCTAACGGTGCACGAGGGGACATCGAGGCGAATGCGGATGGCATAAGTGTACGTCGTATTTATCTGTGATGTTTAGGTACATAAATGATGGGACTTCATTAATGTGATTAATGAAATAAAAGAAACCTAAGATGTTGTAGAATCGAATTTCAAAATAAAACAGGTAGCTACAGTTCTTGCTTTGCACAGCGGTATATGTGATATATCCTGCACCTTATTCGATGAGGAAAGGACCGAGATCCCTTCACCGGGAGTGACTCCTTTAGCAATAACTGGCAGATGCTACACACTCGGTTTGTCTTTTGATTGCTTTTAAGTGTTTTTGCTTTGTACAGTGATATATATGATATATCCCGCACCTCATTCGATGAGGAAAGGACCGACGATCCCTTCACCGGGAGTGACTCCTTTAGCAAGACTAGAAAAGCCTCAAAGACACTCCATTTCAAAATCATTTGATTCTACAACGATATCAAGTTCATTACGCAATAGGTTTTCAGAAAAACCTGTCGTAGCCCTCCGTCATTTCAGATAAGTAGTAGTTAGTATTCATGCTACGTTTGTTGGCCTGCGTCAAGGCGTAGTGTGCGGTAGCTAACTGGTGCTTATCTGCATAAGCATATGCTGTGATTGGATTAGGGTAGTCGTGCGACTTTGTTGGCCTGCGTCAAGGGTCGTGCGGGTGGGTTTAATTCAATCAGGAAATGACGGGTTGAACTTGACTAGCGGACTATGGTTTGTTGGCCTGCGTCAAGGTCATAGGACGCTAGGGGCAAAATATTATCGGGAATTTCAAGTGTTGAAATTTGCAATGAGATTGCATACCTTCTATGAGATAGTTGGATCCCGATACCCGTTGTGAGTAAGAGTTACTCCTGTGAGAGTTTTACACATTGCAATTAGCTAATCAAGTAGGTGTCTAGAAAGGTGTCAACTGGGTTACGCCTCTGGGAAAACGAGGTTTACATTAATTAGGTTCGTGCGAAAGCACAGGGCACCTCCCTCAAAGTACCGACACTGGCCTGGCTGAAAGATTGGCGAACTTGTAGTGTGTAATTAATCCCGGCTAGTCTTTCCTTTTAGGGTTTGAAGGAAGATTTGATAAAAAGCAGTGGGAGCCATCCTGATTAGATAAAATAATAACCAATCTATTCTTGCAAGAGCGCACGCTGAGTGTTTTCTTCTCTCTCTCTCCAGGTAGCGACCATATCACGCCTTAATCAAGATAATAATACGGATATTTGACTGAACCCGCTTGTTTTACTGAGCTGGGGAACGTTGGTCCCGCTCCAACTTATAATTGTTATAAGACAGAGCAGGAAATTGGGGATTACCAGAATTCCCGTGCCGCCCAAACGAAGAGAGTGCATGCTGATGCATCATCTTCGGGTGTGTTCATTACAGAGAACTGTTTCTCAGTATCCTTTACGTCCTTGGTATGTGATACCAGATCAGGATCCCAGATATGTAATCTGTTACATAGGGCTACAGAAAGGTAGAGAACTGAGAACGGGTGATAAGTTTCATGAGGCAGAAAACGGGGCAAGAGTTGCAGCCAAGTCTGTTGGTCACTGTCACCCTGTATTACCAATACATTGATTCTGAACGAATGTTGTTAGATACCGAACCTGATATACAAAATCATATCTGTCTCTTTATTAGTAAAGAAACGATAAAATTTTGTATTGTTGGATAATGTTTTTGAACATTTCCTATATCAAAAGTTGATCGGTTCAGGCACGTTATCTAAAAGCGTTGATGTTCTAAATCAAACTACAATTCTTAGTATATGGAACACACATAAGAGGAAGAGTTCAGAAATGAACGGATCCTTCTTAAGGTATTGTAGACTAGGTCAGATCAATGCGACCCGACTGGCTACAGTTACATAAAGATGCATATTTAAATGAGTTTGAATTTACATCTTGTGAAACTTGCCAGTCATGTCACAGAGATAAGATGACCATAGCTCCGTTTACTGGAAACAGAGAAAGAGTTAGTGAACTCTTGGGATGATACATGTTGATGTATGTAGGTCCCCTGTCTGCACATGCCAAGACCGGTTCTTTGTACTTCATTACATTCTCTGATAATCTCTCAAGATTCAGACATATGTTCCTGTTGAAACACAAGTCCGAACCTTTTGAGATATTCACAGAATATAAGTTAGAAGTAGAGAACCAGAATACGGGTATAAGTATTATGTCCTTTGATGTAATCAAGGAGGAGAATACTTGAGCACGGAAATCCTGGATTATTCTAAAGGAGAATGAGATTCTCTCTCAGCATTACTCCTCTGTATACACCATAGCACGATGGTATATCGGGGTGGAGCAATTACACCCTATTTGATAAGGTGTGCTCTATGATGAGTACTACTGAGTTACCTGTTTCCTTTTTGGGAGTTATGCACTTGAGAAGCTGCATACCTATTGAATAGGGTTCCAATCAAATCAGTTGCCTACCATTTCATATGTGATATGGAAAGGGAAGAGCCCATGTCTTAAGCTGATTAAGATTTAAGGTTGTCCGGGCTATGTTTAAAAGAAAAATCCGGACAAGCTCGAAGCAAGGTCTGTTATGTACAACTGGAAAGGTTCCACCTATACAAACTACAGCAGATGATTTGGTACAACCAAAGGATTCAATAGATACCAACGAACCTCAGCCTCTCTGCCGATCTAGTAGGGTTCCTCACCCACCTGAGAGATACTTCTGTTTCTCTATGACAGTGGGAGCGAGGATTGCATCATAAGATGATGACCCAACTAGCTTCGAGCTGGCCATCAAGAGTAAGACTCTGTAAGAATGGCTGGATGCTTAGCGATCTGAGATGGAATCCATATACACCAACGAAGTATGGACTTTGGTTGCTATATCTGAAGGGTTAAATCCCCATCAGAAGCAAGTATATCTTGAGATGATTACTTGGTGTACATGGAAAAGTTGAGACTTTCAAAGCTAGACTTGTTAAGGGTTTTCGTCATCGACCAGGCGTGGATAATGATGAAACCTTTTCAAGTAGCTATGCTTAAGTCCATCCAGATCCTACTTGTCACGGCTACATACCATGACTATGATATCTGGTGGTTGGGTGTCATGACTACTTTTCTAAATGATGTTTTAGAAGAGTGCGTCTATAAGTACACAGCCAGAGGGCTTCGTAGACAGTGGGAGCAGCGGAAACGTGTGCAAGATGCTTTATAGGATTAAAGCAGGCATCGCGGAGTTGGAACATCTATTTTGATAGATTAGTCAAAGAGTTTGACATCATCAAAATGGTAGATGAACCTTGTATAAACAAAAAGGTAGTAAGGAGTATGGTGGTGATCCTCGTAGAGTACGTGGATGACATACTCTTGATAAGAAAGGAGTTTCTTATGCTACGCTCGATCAATCTCCGATTATCACAATAATTCTCCAAATAGGATCAAATTGACACCTACTAAATCCGGGGTTTTGGATCTATGAGATAGATCTAAATGGATGTTAGGATTCTCACTAGTTGTAGTGAGATGGTATCAATTGATTCTGGAGAGAATCACTGGAAGGGTTCCAGGGTGATAAAGACGACTGAGTGTCAGTCGCAGGCATTGTCTTTACCCTCAGTGAAGGGACGGTATGTTGGAAGAGTTCCAAGCTAGATACCGTGGCATACTAGACGATAAAGGCTTGATACATCTCTATTTAAGATGCTACCAAAGAGGCTGTTTGGGTATATATTGGTTCATAAGATGAACCATGTTCCTCCCATTGTGTGACAATGGAGTTGTAGCTTATGCCAAGGAACGTCCGTCCCATCAGTGATCCAGACATATTCTAAGGCAGTCTCACCTGATCATGGAGATGGTTGATCTCCAAGGGATCGAGGTTAGGAGAGTAGACTCAGAGGACAAACACAGCGGATCCACTCACGAAAGGCCTTTTCCCAGAGAGAGACTTTTATGGGATGGTTGAGTATGAGATACTACAACCACTGCTACAGATGGCCCTAGTGCAAGTGGGAGATTGTTAGTTATATGTATGCCCTAGAGGCCATTACTGTACATAGGATGTATATTGTAGTGGATGCTGGGACATATATAGGGAGGACTTTCTTGCTCGACATGATAGTATGCTATCTGGTTGCTCTTTACCTTAACGTGTATACTGATTGTCTCTCTGCTACATGTTGGTAAAGCCCTTAGGATCTGTACTTGACTACCTGGACTATGATGCGGATCATACTAGTGGGGACATGGTGGTCCATAAGTACATCCTTCAAAGTCCCTAGTCGTGGGTGTATCGAGACGGGGCATCGATATACCAGAGTAGACTAGCGTATACCTTCTCGACCCATACAGATGGGCGATGGATGATCCCATATCCGTCGGTGTTTGACATCAGAGATGATATACGGGTGCTCAGTAGAGACTGGGTACACTGGACGGACTCGCCGAGAACTCCCAGATGGTATTATACCTCAAGTCAGATGGCAGTTCTCTGGTGACACTGGTACAGAGTAGTCTGTTGACCCGAGATCGTCATAGAGTCTTGTGTGGTTCCCACTATGCTTTGATTTCCATCTTACCACGTCCAAGAGTGCGTGCAAAACGGTGGTTTTTGGGTACAGTCCCGAGTCACATGGAGGCAATGAGCGATAGGAGGGGATTCGTCTCTCCCGGTATAGGGAGTTGATGTTGCGCTGTGTTCGATTGGCTATAACAGGAAATCCCTGGCCAGGGTTGCTGAGATTTACTGGTAAGTGTTACCAGTAGTTTCTCGAACAGTTATAGACCTCATATCGACACGACTTATCGAGCTATTGGGGTCTGACGTTTACCACCCCTAGGCGAGATATGCAACATATCAGACGATCAGACCGGACTGTACGGTAGTGTTACTGGTTGGATTCACTGGAGTGTGAGCGGGCTTTCTCGTCGATCTTCAGATCGATCAATACCCGGGTGGCCGTTACGTTTAGCAGACCGCTTGCGGCTTGTGGGTGTTTGATACGATCATCATCTGCTGCCGGCATATTGACGAGTCTTTAGAGTCCTACACAGAGGTTTCCTGGCTCAACCGAAACGAAATAGGAGCGCATATGAGATATGTACGGGACCGAGAATAATGCGTGTATGTGATACCGTATTTCATTCTCGCGATCAATGTGTCGGATGGTTGTATGCGATATAACCTAGTTATCGATTCAAGCGTTGAATCGATAAGCCGATACATTGAATACTAGTCGGTTGTGTGCGACATGACCGGATCATTGAATCAAGTGTTGATTTAATGATTTAATGCATAATTATATATTTGATAAATTACTTTGCATTAACTAGTATCGGTTCACTTTAAATGGATTTTCTCACTCGGGTGTACGCATTGCATATGCGATATGATTTTTGTGCACTTGATTGTATCATGTTTGATGATACATGTTTACTTGTGTTTTGTGTAAAGTTTAAACCATGGTTATGTAATGGTTAGGGTTTACATTTTCATATCTATTTATTTATCTATTTATTCATTTTGGAAAATGAAAAGCAAATGAGAAAATGGTGGCTTCTTTTGTTTTGTTCATGAAGCTTCATGATGACTTTGACCAAGTGACCATTTTGTCTCATGCTTAACCCTAACCATCCCACTAACCATGATTTATTCTCTACACTTGACCATGGTTCAAGAGATGATAAGTATTATGATTATTTTCTTTTTCTAATAAGACTTATCATATATTCTTCTTCTTCTTCCTTCAACAAAAGAAGAAAAACCTAGACTACATCAATGGTGGATTGATGATATGAGTGAGAAATCCAAATCTAAAGTCTACCCACTTCGTATTTCTTCATCCTCTACCTCTTGCCAAGTAGTAGAGTGTGTTTCCTTCACAAGTTTCTTGACTTGGTGAAGTGAGAGCTTGATCTTGCGATGCTTCGACGTAGATCATCTTCGGCATGGACATCGACGACCTAGCTCGTTTATTCTTCGACGAAGCCGACGCTAGAGCCCGGGAGCTCACTTAGACAGCGAAGGCACTTCGTTGCGGAGCTATGGAGGTGGACAAACGGATCTACAAAGGTTGTATTTCCGTATTCCCTTAGTTAATTGTTAACTAGTTTACTTTTCGCCTAGTTTTCTAGCAAACGATCCGTAGTTTAGGGTTTCTCGGCTCGTTAAAATTTGAAATTGGCATGGTTGATGCCTTGTGAGACCTCACTAGTGTGCCTAGGAACCCTACATATCGCATATGCACACCACATCATTTTGCCTGAGCTAGAAAAATCCTGTGTAGGACTCTAAGACTCGTCAATACGCCGGCAGCAGGTGATGATCATATCAAAACACCTACAAGCCGCAAGCGGTCAACTAAACGTAACGGCCACCAGGGTATTGAGCGAACAGAAGAACAACAAGCGAACTTGTCAAAACTCCCGCAGAGCCATAGGCAACACTTACCGTACAGTCCGGTCTCTTCGTCTGATATGCTGTATATCAAGTCTAGGGATGGAATCGTCGAGCCCTAGTAACTCAATAAGTCATGTCGATATGGAATATGACGGGTCGAGAAACTACTGACAACACTTATCAATAAATCTCATCAGCCCTGGCCAGGGACTTCAAGTCAAAGCCAATCGCACATAGCACAACATCAACTCCAAATACCGGGATAGACGAAACCCCTCCTATCGCTCACTATCTCCATGTGTCTCGGAACTATACCCAAAAGCCATCTGTTTGCACGACTCAGTAGAGCAGTGGTAGGGTTGAAATCAAAGTATTGTGGGAGAACACACAAGACTCCATCACGTCTCAGGTCTACAGACTAACCTGTACCAGTGTTACCTGAGAACTGCTATCCAACGATAGATATAATACCATAAAGGAGTTCTTGGTGAGTCCGTTCAGTGTACCCAGTCTCCATTGAGCACCATATACAATCATCGATGTCAAAACACCAATGGATATAGGATCATCCACCGCCCATCATATGGGTCAAGAAACGTATAGGCTTGCCTACTCTGGAATATCGATGCCCCTGTCTCGATATACCCTCGACTAGGAACATTTTATCGATATGCTTATAGACCACTCATGCCCCACTTGTATGATCTGCATCATAGCCATTGATGTCAAGTAGATATCCTGAGGGCTTTATCAACATGTATGCAATGAACAGTATCAAGTAAACATGTTAAGATAAAGTAAAACCAGATAGCATACTATCATGTCGAGCAAGAAAGTCATATATATAAATATACATATATACATGTTCAAGCATCCACTATACATATAATGGCCTCTAGGGCATACATATATCCAACAATCTCCGACTTGCACTAAGGCCAATTATTGGCGTATCTCATACCCAATATCTAAAAAAGTCGCTCATGTTGCGGCTGTGGAAGGGCCTTGGTGAGTGGATCCACGGTGTTATCCTTTGTATCTACTCTCCGAATCTCGATCTCTTGGCGATCAACTATCTCCCGGATCAAATGATATCGCCTGAGGATGTGTCTGGACTTTTGATGGGATCAGGGTTCTTTGTCCAACGCCATAGCTCCATTATTATCACAATACAATGGTATTGGATTAATAATGGTTGGAACTACTCCTAGCTCCACGACGAACTTCCTCATCCAGACGGCTTCCTTGGCGGCATCATTTGCAGCAATATACTCAGCTTCCATCGTGGAGTCTGCAACGGTATCCTGTTTGGAACTCTTCCAACATACCGCCCTTCCATTGAGGGTAAATACAAACCCTGAGATAGATTTACTATCATTCTTATCACTTTAGAAGCTGGAATCGGTAAAGGACTCCATTTGGAGACCCCCATTACCATACACCAAGAATAATTCTTTAGTCCTTCGTAAGTACTTAAGAATGTTCTTCACGGCTATCCAATGTTGCTCCCTTGGGTTGGATTGATACCTGCTTAGTAAAGCTAGTGCATAAGCTACGTCAGGGCGAGTACATATCATCGCATACATTATAGATCCTACGGCTGAAGCGTAGGGTATAATGCTCATGCGAGCTCTCTCTTTATCAGTCTTCGGACAGAAGTCCTTAGAGAGAGTGATTCCTTGGCAAGCGGGTAAGGCACTACGCTTGGAATCTTCCATATTAAACCTTTTAAAGATGGTATCAATCTACTTTGATTGGGACAATCCTAATAACCTCTTGGATCTATCTCTATAGATCCTTATGCCCAAAATTCATGAAGCATCACCCAGGTCCTTCGTGGAGAACCTTTGTGATAAGAATAATTTGACCGATTGTAGCATAGGAATATCATTTCCTATCAAGGATATGTAATCTACGTACAATACGAGGAAAGTGACAGTACTCCCTACAATCTTCTTATAAATGCATGGTTCATCTATATTTTTGATAAAATCAAACTCTTTAATTGTATCATCAAAACAGATGTTCCAGCTCCGTGATGCCTGCTTTAACCCATAAATAGATTTAAGCAACCTACACGCTTTTTCGCTTCTTCCACTATCAATGAAGCCCTCTAGCTGATACATAAAAACACACTCTTCTAAATCACCATTTAGAAATGCAGTCTTAACGTCCATCTTCCAGATTTCATAGCCGTAGTGAGCAGAAATAGCAAGTAGGATCCGAATGGATTTAAGCATTGCTACTGGAGAGAAAGTTTCATCATAGTCCAGTCCTGGTCTTTGACGAAAACTTTTCGCTACAAGCCTTGCTTTATAGGTCTCTACCTGTCCATCTACACCAATCTTTTTCTTAAAGATCCATTTGCACCCTACGGGTTTTATCCCAGGAGGTGCAACGTCCAAAGTCCATACTTTGTTGGAGTACATGGACTCCATTTCAGATCTCATGGCATCCAGCCACTTCACTGAGTCTCTACTCGTGATAGCCTGTTGAAAACTAGTAGGGTCATCATCATCCATGATGCAATATTCTCTATCATCATCAATGAGAAAACCATAGAATCTCTCTGGTGGGCAAGAAGTTCTACTAAATCTCCGGAGCGGCTGAGGTTCTTGATGTTCAACTGCAACATCAGGTTCAACCAACTCTTCATGAGTAATTTGTGTCTATAGAATCTCTTCTAGTTCTACCTCATTGCCATCAGTACTATTTGTAAAAATTTCATTTTCCAAAAATGTGTCATGTTGAGAAACAAACTTCTTTTGTTCCTCCTTGTGGTTGAAAAGATATCCACATGAATGTTTTGGATATCCCACAAAAGTACACATGACTGATCGTGTCTCGAGTTTATCCGGATTCTACTTTTTGACATAATCCGGAAAACACCATATCCCAACTCTTTTAAGAGATGGTATCTTCCCATACCACATCTCATATGGAGTGGTAGACACGGTTTTGGTTGGAACCCTGTTCAATAGATAAATTGTTGTCTCTGATGCATGTCCCCAAAAGGAAAGCGATAACTCAGCATCACTCATCATGGACCGTGCCATATCTAATAGGGTACGATTCCTCCGTTCTGACACACCGTTGTGCTGTGGTGTGTAAGGAGGAGTGAGCTGAGAGAGAATCCCATTCTCTTTTAAGAATTCTGAAAACTCAGTGCTTAAATACTCTCCACCACGATCTGATCGAAGTTTCATGATACTCGGGCTAGTTTTCTTTTCTACTTCAAGTTTGTACTCCTTGAAATTCTTGAAAGCGTCAGATTTATGCTTCAATAAAAACACGTGTCCGAATCTTGAGAAATCATCAGTAAAAGTGATGAAGTATGAAAAAATCCTCTAGCATGTGCAGACATTGGTCCGCATACATCACTATGTATGAGGCTTAAGAGTTCTGTAGCTCCCTCTCTGTGTCCTATAAACGGAGTTTTGGTCATTTTACCTTTGATACAAGAATGAGAAATCGCATAAGATTTATATTCAAAAGGTTTGAAATATCCATCTTTATGTAGCTTGTTTAGTCTTGTTTCATTAATATGACCAAGTCTACAATGCCAAAGAAAAGATTTATTTATATCTGAAATCTTTCTTTTATTTCTATGTTGTATATTGAAAATTGTTTGTTGGTTTAGGACGTAAATTCCGTTACTTAGTGTACCATACCCAATCAACTGTTGATTCAAGTTAATGTTCATAACATTATTTTGCAACACAAAATGATATCCTTCATTGTCCAACAAAGATACGGATATTATATTACATAGCATACCAGGTACAAAATAACAAGGGTTCAAAACCAAAATACATCCTGAAAGTAACCCCGGATGATACTCTCCTACGGATACAACATGTACATTGGAACCATTTCCAACCCGCAGAGTGTGGTCCCCATTCTTCAAAACTCTACTGTTTCTCAATCCCTGCACACAATTACAGATGTGAAAACCAGAACCGATATCTAATACCCAAGATGTTTAATGAAAAACAGTTTTCAGTTACAACACACCTGAAGCGGAAGCATCAGTATGCTTCTTCTTCTTGAGATCAGCAAGCTACAAAGCACAATTGTGTTTCCAATGTCCCGACTTGTTGCAATAAAAACATTCTCCTTTTCCACTTCCCGTGGCCCCAGACTTGTCTTTTCCCTTCGCCTTTTCAACGCCACCTCTCGGCTTGGCGGGATTCTCCTTCTTCTTTCCCTTGGCCTTGGATTTTGGGACAGAACAGGAAGATGGCCCATAAAGCAGAGCGGGAGTTTTAGCTATCTTAAGCGTGCTCTCTGCACTTCTCAACATATTGAAAAGTTCAGGCAATGATTTCTCCAAATCGTTCATATTGTAGTTAACTATGAACGGAGCAAAGGAAGGGGGAGAGACTGTAGAACAATATCCGTATATTGCTCATTATCCATGGTCTATCCCAGTTCCTCAAGTTTCTCTATAAGACCAATCAGCTTTAGAACATGGTATTCTATTGATGTGCCAGCAGCCATATACATCTGAAATAACTTTTTAGATGCCTCGTACCGTAAAGTGCGAGATTGCTCTTCATACAACTCTTTTGTATGAAGAAATATGGATTGTACATCCATATTCTCGTGTTGCTTCTGATGAATATTGTCCATAGATGTCACGACCCAAAGTTCGGCCCGTGACCGGCACTTAACCACGTAACGTCTACAGGCGTAACGCGACTAAGTAAGCCGGAACCCAGAAATCAAAACCATCGAAAAAGTGAGTGAAAGAAACATTAGTTTAAAAAATTTAGAAAAATTCTTTAAGGTTTAAGTTGTTTTCTTAAAAAAAAATTCGGCAGCATTTCCTTTGTAAAAACAAGCCCCCAAATCGGGTACAAGATAAGATATAAATAAAAATGAGATACATTAAGAATAAAGCATCCCAAACGGGAGCAATCGCGCCCAACGGCGGGAACAAACACCACAATAATAGTATACGACGCCGTAGCGAAGAAATGAGCAATATAAGTGAAAACAAGTATCATGAAAGATAAAACTGCATAAATAAAGTCGGCTCACAACGAGCTCGACACCAGAGTACAAAATAATATACATCGTCCTCACAACTGGTCTCTAAGTCAATACATGAATAGTAGATGGAGAGTACTAGATACAACAGTGTATACAACTGGAAAATAAACGGATACCGCAAAAACCCACCTATCAGCAAAAGGGCTCACGCGCCAACTGCAGTTGTATCCGTATCAAAAGATGCAAGAAAGGAGCCAGCCGCGACTACTCTGAGGGGCAACCTGCAAACACTGTGGCAAAACGGGGATGAGTTGCCAACTCGTGAATAGTAGATAACAAATAAAGGTAATCGAGAGTATGCACGTACTGCGATACTCTAACCTATGCCAACAGATAACATCTATATGATGAGCTGGATGCGCAATAATCATCCAACAAGTGCGATCTAATAATATCTCTATGTGTTGAGCAGGGTATGCAATAATCATGCATAGCATGTGCAATCTAATAACATCTATATAGATGAGCAGGGTATGCAATAGTCATGCATAGCAGGTGCAATCTAATAACATCTATATAGGATGAGCAGGGTATGCAATAGTCATGCAAAAGTACTCTATCAGGTACTACAGATACAGGATGAGATGTATAACACTGAATGCTGGGTATAGGAATAAATAACATCTACACGGAATGTCAACGTGGAAAAATAACCGGTGTCCATCAATACATCCAAATCCTAGTAAAACTAACTCATGCGCCGTCACTCTAATCGGCCCTCAAATCCTGTACAGCTCATGGAATCGTGAGTTCCCAACATCGGCACTCGAAATATCATAAAATAATCGTGTCCAGTATCGACACGCAAATTCTCTTGTATCGGGACCCGTCAGTCCGGATCGGCCCACGGGCTCCGTCTGTGGAATCGGCCCTCGGCCCTGGCAGTACGGGTCGGCCCGTATCCATCTCTCAGCTCTGGTCGGTATCCTCCGGATAACCGCAAGGTCCAACCAATCACCGTTAGGTAGTAGTCCCTCCGCCGGGCTCACCGTCTAAGTATACGAGTCTTCTTGCCCCGGAGTACCATACCGGGTCAACCATGTACCCGCAGACGGTGCCTACTACTCCTCGAATCGGGTATAATCACATAAGCTCTCAAGAACCGAGAAAACTCATGGTGGACGCACTAAATCTCATATCAAGCGAAACCGGGTTTTTTAAAACAGTGCGAATTTCCTTAAAATAATACCTCGGTTCTCAAATCCAGAAATCACACGAATCCAAAACTCAATGTGTAAATCCATGCAATGTGTCGTATGATACTAAGAGTAAAAAGGGTAAACCGCTCTTTTAAAATAGATCCAGTTTTTGAAAATATCTCATGCGGTCTCTATTTTCTTGAAATCAAGGCCAAGATCAACCATGTATATGACATATGTATGTATGTAGGTATGGATGTGCATCTGGATATATACGCAAATATGAGTGTGTAAATGTATATGTGCACAAAAATGGATATACAGTGCGCAAGTATGCATATATCAATGAATGTAAGCACTACTATGAATATACAGTGTGCATGTGCGCAA
The DNA here is from genome assembly GCA_030015575.1 of Agapanthus africanus. Classification (NCBI taxonomy): domain Eukaryota; kingdom Viridiplantae; phylum Streptophyta; class Magnoliopsida; order Asparagales; family Amaryllidaceae; genus Agapanthus; species Agapanthus africanus. Next base: position 408,131,506 of record CM057340.1, read on the forward strand.
GTAGTGATATATCAATGAATGTATGCACTAATATGAAAATACAGTGTGCATGTGCGTAAGTAGGGATATATCAATGAATGTAAGCACTGCTATGAATATACAGTGTGCATGTGCGCAAAGTAGGGATATATCAATGAATGTATGCACTAATATGAATATACAGTATGCATATGCGCAAGTAGGGATATATCAATGAATGTAAGCACTACTATGAATATACAGTGTGCACGTGCGCAAGTGAGGATATATCAATGAATGTATGCAGTAATATGAATATACAGTGTGCATGTGCGCGAGTAGGGATATATCAATGAATGTATGCACTAATATGAATATACAGTATGCATGTGCGCTAGTAGGGATATATCAATGAATGTATGCACTAATATGAATATACAGTGTGTATGTGCGCAAGTAGGGATATATCAAAGAATGTACGCACTACTATGAATATACAGTGTGTATGTGCGCAAGTAGGGATATATCAAAGAATGTACGCACTACTATGAATATACAGTGTGCATGTGCGCAAGTAGGGATATAGCAATGAATGTATGGACTAATATGAATATAAGGTGTGCATGTGGGCAAGTGGGGATATATCAATGAATGTAATTATATGCCAATATGTGACAAGTCATATCTAATCATCAATGATGCGGTAATCAAAACGATATATAATTCGTAGCAATCCTATAGTGCGAGTCTCATGGCAATCACTAACGGTGTGAGTGTAACATACAAATAGTTCTCGTGCAGCTTGAAACGTTAGTGACAGTGCAGTGTTATATAACTACCATTTCTATATGCAACAAAAGATGGTATGCTACAATAGTACATATAAATATATACGACTAAAGTATCCTATCATGCAATGACGTTTAACGCCATACGGACGATTTCCCCATAGATGTTAAATCTACTCACCTGGTCTCATGCTAAGCGTAGCCGACTATCTGCTTTCCCTTTTTTGCTGCGTCCGACGTACCCGCCTGCGAACCTAGAATTTACACAAAGAATACATATAAGCTAAAATCCTGCAAAAACGCGATATTAAAACCAAACGAGAAACTCGCGTCACGAACTAAACGCGTGTGTATACGTAACGTGTGTGCATACGCCAAAACCCAACGCGACACGCTGTGGCACACAGCAAACCAACCCGACTCGTATCGTACGTGTCGCGCAAGTCCCGCTACGCAAAATATAGGTAATAGGTCCCAGATTTAATCTGGAGTAGAAAAAAGAAAATCAAACAACACCAAGCCCTTCACAATACCTACAGACAGCTACCTACAAAATTCCAACACGAACACTCAAAATTGGGCCGGCCACCATAGGGGTCATATCGGCCAAAAAGGGGTGAAAAGGGTCCAGATTTCTACACTATGATGCTAGCACAATTTATAGCCTAGTGTATATATTTGTTTCCTAAATTACTATCCTAGCAACAGCAGTTTCAATGTATCATAAGGTTTAGTTTAAAAGCGTTTTAAAAAACTAATTTTGCAACGATAGGGTGCACAAGAGATACAGGTGAAATTACTAGACTTAAGTGATACCATCAGCACAAATTAGAGCTGATCTAACTATAATCACCCTGAATCATCCCATTTTCAATTAAACTATAAGCTTAGAAAAAAAACTCACTTAAAACACTAAACTTAGCTAATCAATGCCAGATTTCAGCCTGCAATTAAATAGAGAAAATAAATAATACCAACCACAGAAAAATCCCGACAGACACCCCCATACACAAAGCACCAACACCCAAAGCAACAAGGGGCCGGCGGAGCCGGAATTTGGTGGATGGTCGCCGGATTTTTGCGAAGGGGTGGGCTCGGATTTCAACACACTAGCCTAAAATGCCTGCACACTAACCTGTATGTGTTTGCTAAGCTAGAAAATGATCACAGTAGTAGCAGATCTCATATATCCTACATTTTGCTCGAAAACCGTATTTTAAAGTTTCAAGTTTGCGACTTTAAGGAGATTTAGTGAAATCTAGTGAAACTACCGGTTTAAACAGCAATAATAACACTTAATTAGGTTCATTAAGCTATACTAACCCTGACTTAGCTTAAACCCCACTTAAATCACAAAACTAGCTCTCAACTCACACTAATCACTAACCGAAGCTAAAATAACCACAAGCAAGCAAAGAAAGGAGTTGAGTTCAGAGATTATACCCCCACTAGATCCTGGGATGCAGGAAGAAGGAGTAGAAGAAGAGAAGGAGATCTGCTTGCTACTGTTGTTGCTGCCTGGAGCTGCTGCTGCTGCCTGATACTGCTGGTGCTGCTTGTGCTGATGTTGCTACTGCTTGTGATGATGTTGTTGCTGCTGCGGCTGCTGCTTCTTCTACTGTTGCTGCAGCTGGTGTAGGGTGTGTGTTTGAGTGAGAGAAAAGTGAGAAAAAAGAGTGTTTGATAACAAAAGAGAATGAGAGCACAAGAGAGTCAACCCCCCTCTCTCTCTTCATTAAATGTGAGCATGGCTCAAGCCATCACGCCCACACACCCCCCCCTCTCTCTCTCTCTCCAAGTCAACTCCCAAAACAAAAATTCATTTCCTTTAAAAAAAATACCCTTAATTAAAATAAAATTAGCTTAACAAGAATGGTTAGTCCACCATGGTTGCTAATCATGGTCTAACCTTAATTTAACCCTAGTTTACATGCACAAGTGTGTGAAAGACTAAATAAATTCTAATAAAATATTCATTAATTTTGATAAAACATTTGAAAATCGTTTTAGTAAACTTTTTACTAAAAACCACACATTAAAATATAATTAGCCACTAATCACATCCAAAGGTGTTACAATCTTCCCCCCTTAAAGAAATTCGTCCCCGAATTTTAAAAATATATCGCTACGCGTACCTTCAAAGAGATAAGGGAATTTCTACCGCATCTCGCCCTCGGCCTCCCAAGTGATCTCTTCACCATTTGGGCTGCGCCAAAGCACCTTCACAGATGGCAAGACCCTCGATCGAAGTTTCTTCACCTGCCGATCCAATATCACTACTGGCTTCTGGGTGAACGAAAGATCGCGCTCGAGCAGAACGGTCTGATGCTGAATCATGTGAGAAGGGTCATGCAGGTATCTGCGAAGCATCGACAGGTGGAATACGGGGTGAACATCTGGGAAGTCAGGTTGAAGAGCCAAACGATATGCTACAGCGCCCACACGCTCGAGGATCTCTAAGGGACCTATAAATCTGGGGCTAAGCTTCCCCTTCCGTCCAAACCTCATCACTCCTTTCATCGGGGAGACCCTCAGAAAAACGTGATCGCCAACTGCGAACTCTAATATGCGGCGGCGTCTATCAGCATACGATTTCTTCCTACTGAGCTGTCCTCATCCTATCTCGAATCAACTGTATCTTTTCGGTCGCCTCCTGTACGATCTGCGGCCCCAAAATACTGCTCTCACTGAGCTCTGTCCAACAGACGGACGATCTACATCTCCTCCCAGACAAGGCCTCGAAAGGTGCCATCTGAATAGTATCATGGAAACTATTGTTGTAGGAGAACTCCACCAAGGGTAAATGATGATCCCAGCTACCACCAAAGTCTAAAACACACGCTCGGAGCATGTCCTCGAGAGTCTGAATAGTCCGCTCTGACCGGCCGTCGGTCTGCGGATGAAATGCTGTGCTGAAACTCAAGCGGGAGACCAAAGCCTCTTCCATAGTCGACTGGTATAATGGGTGCCTCGGTCGGAGACGATATATTTCGAGACTCCATGCAGTCGTACAATCTCGTCGATGTATATCTGGGCATACTGTGCAAATCCGAAAGTAGTCTTTACCTGCAGGAAGTGAGCCTCTTTCGTCAATCGGTCCACGATCACCCAAATGGAGTCGTACCCTCGCCTAGTCATGGGTAGACCCACAATGAAATCCATAGAAATCCGCTCCTATTTCCACTCCGGAATGGCTAACGGCTGTAGCTCTCCCACTGGCCTCTGGTGCTCGGCCTTGACTTGCTGACAAGTCAGGCATCTCGACTCAAAGTCTGTGATGTCCCACTTCATCCCGTCCCACCAGTAAACGTCTCTAATATCATGGTACATCTTGGTGGAACCCGGATGAAAACTATACACCGATCGATGTGCCTCCTCAAGAATCTCACGCCGCAGTCCCTCAGCATCTGGTACGCATAGTCTAGTCCCAAATCGCAGTATTCCCTGATCATCAATCACGAACTCGGAAAATCCGCCCTGTCCAATCTGTGCCATGATCTCTGAACAACAGTCATCACTGTACTGTGCTTCATGTATACGGTCAAGCAACTGTAGGCGTGCACGAACATGCGCAAGCTGTCCTCCGATCGGAGTGAACTCGAACTGCAATCGTCTGTCGCATAAAAGCTTCCAATCTGCCGACGACTGCCTCTGCACTGCGCTCAAACAAGATACACTACCCCCGGGCCTCCTACTCAAAGCATCCACCACTAAATTTGATGGGTCACGGCAGCGCCCCGGCCGTCGAAACGCGCCCAAAATGCGGAACAAAATTTTTCAAAACTGGCGCTACCGCTACCCGAATCCCGGATCGACCTTAAACCCTAAACTAGAAAACTAACTAAGAGTTAGAATCGTTATACCGAGTTGATCCGTGTCCTTCGGTCTTCATTCCAAGCTCCTAGCGGCTCCTTGATGCGGTTTGGTTGCCGGTCTTCCTCCATCTCCGATGATCCACCCGAGGGAAACGGCGCAAGCTCCAATCTCGTCGAACGAGGTAACCGACGCTCCAAAGCTGCTAGCGATGGAGAGTGGGGGTGTATGAAACTGTCACTAGAATTTTTTTCTCATCCATGTGCTCCATGGAGCAACTCAAGAAGAAGATGATGGAGGTGAATGCTTTGGCATGAGCAAGAATAATGCTAAGTGTTTGTGTTCTTTTCTTTTTGAGTGAATGAGAGAGAGGGAGTATAGCAAGTGTAAAAATCTATCACAAAAATTAAATCCCTCATGACCATCAAAGTGGTCGGCCCCCCTCTCATGTCCCCCAAAAAAATATCAATTTCTATTAATCAAATAAAATATACACAACCATACCATGCACTATGCTTGACTCATGCCCATGCCTTTGCCTTGTCACCCTCCACCTCATCATTAAACAAAATGAATTTTCATAAATGAAAAATCAAATAATGAGGTGGCAAAACTTCTATAAGCTATTCCGTATAAAATACGGAATACTTCCCGGTACATGTATCAAAATACATATACGCGTATTCGTAACAAAATACGAATAGCCGAGAGAGAAAACGAAGAGTGAACAATAATACTAGAATACGTATATACAAATACATATATTAATTATTAAATCAAAACCCGATTTAATAATCCGGCTTAATCCTAAGCCGCTAGTATTATTAACCGTCCGATTAAAGTCTGCGCAGCATGTGCACATATTTAATCGGACACCAGTATGTATCAACATACCTCATGTACACCATATCGCCTAAACCGTGAAAACCCTTTGTGTGGTACTCTAAAGACTCGTCAATACGCTGGCAGTGGGTTTAACCACAAGCACGTCAGCGGCACTAGCTGTACGTAACGGCTACCCAGGTATTGAGCGAAAGGGAGGCCAACGAGAAAACTCATCCCGAACCCCTACTGAGCGTGACAGTGACAATATCCGTATAGTCCGGTCTGTTCGTCTGAGAGTATCGCATATCGAGTCTACGGGGGGGGATAAAGTCAGACCCCGTAACAATACGATATTTAGTGTTGGTATGAAACCTCATCACCACCTGAGAAACTATCGATCCTGGATCGATAATTCTCGTCCACCGTGGCCACGGATTTATGGTGATGGCCATTCGTACACAACGCGACATCAACCCCCAATACCGGGAGTGACGAATCCCCGACGATCCGATCACTGCCTCCATGTGGCTCGGGACTGTACCCAACTAAAACCTGTTTGCACGACTCCTTTGAGCCGTGGTAGAGTATTAATCAAAGCACAGTGGGAACTCACACGAGACAAATGACGATCTCAGGTCGACAGACTCACCTATACACATGTCACCTGGGAACTGCTATCTGACAATAGGTATTATACCAACTAGCAGGTTCCCGGGGAGTCCGTCCAGTGTACTCATAACCCAATGAGCACCTGTATACTATCTTAGGTGAACAAACTGAAACCAATGGCTTGTGAGACCTGGCCACCGCCCCTCGTCCGGGTCTCGATCAGTATACACTAGTCTACACTTGAGTATCGATGCCCGGCCTCGATACTCCTACGACTAGGGACATTTAAGGATGTGCTTATAGACCCCAGCTCCCACATATATGATCGCCATCATAATGCTGGCAGTCAAGAAAGAATCCTATGGGCTCTATCAACATGTACATGATGATAAAGAAAAACCAGATAGCATACTATCATCTTGAGTAAGACTGTTTTATCGGTATAGGTCCTGCCTCAATCATCATAATCATCAGTCCGCGACTATGATAATTGCCTTTAGGGCACTATATCCAACAATCTCCCACTTTCACTTAAGGCCAATTATTGCGATGTCGCATACTCACAGCCTGTGTGATACCGAACACCCAACTTCTCTACTAATCAGTTTCGCAAATCCCATTTGCGAAAATGACTGCGTTCGAGAAATAGCCTCAGTGAGTGGATATGCTCCAATGTTTCTTTCTGTATCACTCTTAATCTCAACTTCGCGGAGAAAGCTATCTCCTGAAATGAGCAATACTTGTCTTAGAATTTGTCTGGATATCTGATGGGACCCAGTTCACAAATGAACTACAAATCCAGCAAACTACTTAGACTATATCGTCCACTGAATTTAATCAGTATCCTGCGCCATGCCTTACCTCAGTATCCTTTTGGACTACCTGTCGAACATACTGTTCCTCAAATGAGGGAAAAACTGGAACTCTGACAGTTACTCTGTCATCCAGGCCATCTTGGAAGCCTGAAATGATAACCGTCTCGTGAAGGAGGCTGCCGTAATCATTTCCGTAGAACATTCACTTATGTTCAATAACTGTTTCCCAATGTTTCTCCAGGATTGGATTAATATATCTGCATATTGCATCTAGTGCAAAAGCAATATCTGGTATGGTACTTGACATTTCATGATCAACTCAATTTCCTAAGCAAGTGAAATGCTAATCATGCAGATCCCTCTCCACTTTATTCTGTAAGACACCTTTAGAGAGGGTGACTCTATCACCTGCAGGTACACCACCATGCTAGGAGTCTTCCATTCTAAAATTCCTTTAGAATAATGTCAAAATACCCAGATTGGGATACATCCCAAATCTAGATCTAAAACTATAGATCTAGTAACCAGAAACCCTGATATCATACCCAAGTCCCATATGGAGAAAGAACTTTGAGATAACCAAAATATAACCAATCGTAGTATAGGAACATCTCTTCCTATAAGTGCATGTCATCCTAAATACCCGGACATCACTTTCTACTACCTTCTTAGTAGATCCATCTCCTATTCTGATGAAGTCAAAGCCTATGACTATCACATCAGAAATAGATGATCTATTTCCGCTATACGTGCTTTAGTTTATAAATAGACATAAACTACTTGCCCATTATGCTTCTGCTGCTCCCACTGACTACAACAACCCTTTGGCAGAGTCATATACACGTGCATTTCCAAAGCTAGTTTAGAACGACGCTATACTCATCCTCCTGCCAAGTCTTATAGTCTAGAATAGCAGCAATGGCAAGTCTGGGTAAACAAGAACCTCCCTGTCACCGTGTCTTAGAAGACCGAAGTACCTCTCGGGTGCCTGAGATTACCCACCAAATCTGCGGAGTGGCTAATGGAACGTCAAAACCAATTGAATCCTCACGTTCTATTAAATCTTCAGTAATCGTTTGTGGTTTTGGAAACATTCCAGTTCTACCATACTCCCACTTCTGTTTTCTGAAAAATCCATTTTACTAAAACTGTGGCGAGTCAAGAACAACATTACATTGATCTTCCTGATAGTAGAAAGTTATCGCTCGTCAAAGCCCGGGATAACCTACGAACATCCATTACTAAAACGTGCCTTGAGTTTATCCGGATTCTGGTTTCAAGCATCAGCCGGACAACTCCCTATACCTTAACATCATCAAGATATAAATTGATTCTATATATATCTGATATAGAAACAAAAGCACTAATTTAATTGAACCAGATTCAAAACATGCAGCTGTCTCCAATGCATGGCAATCAAATGGAAAAAGGCCATTCAGCATTACTCATCTAGGAGTGCATCCATATATGAGTAACCCGAAAGAGAAGCAAGTTCTCAAAACCATTACTATCAATGGAATACCAAACACAAGTATATACATCTTCGACTTCATCGAAGAATCCTGATACATCCAACAAATGGTTCTCTACTTTATTCTTATACCTATAGCTTCTCAATATCTGGATTTTGCATTTCAACGAAATACTTGTCCAGAACTGGAGAAGTCACAAGTAAACAAAATATAGTACGAGTACCAACCCCTTTGTCCTAATGGACACTGGACTACATACAATACTTTGTATAAGTCCTCTGAGTTCAATAACTCAAACTCTGTGTGTCGTAGGTTTAAAAACTGTAGTATGGTTAAGAAGGATTACACCGCTGTTGAATGAACCTTACCTAATCACCAACTGATATAGGTAAATGTCATAGACATAATATCAAAAAGTTACATCTCAATTTATAAAATAAATGTACAGATAAATCAGTTTGAAATTGGTGCATAATAACGCATATTCAAAACCAAATATTTGCCATCCGGCAAAATCCAGATGATTTCCTCAAATATCACCAATTACAACGAATTCCGATATAATGAGGATCTAATCACCCAATTCTCAATATCTTAATCCCACTCAACATCTGCAATAACATGCAGATGTGAGAAACTGATCTGGTAAATACATACCCTGGAGTTAGATTCCAACTGGGAAAACAGTTATCAATTAACATCGCACAGTGAAACTGAAACATGAAAATGTTTCGAAAGGGTTTAACTGGTATTCCTAGTAATGCCTCTTCCACTATCCTGATTCACGACAGTAACCATATACTTACCTGCCCTCACTCCTATCCCTTTATTATGTCTTTACTTATTACCTTATGTACACCTTCTTTAGGCTAATTGGTTTTCTTCTTTCCCTACCCTTCGGCACCAGTCTAAGATCTGGAAGAAGACTATCCAATAAGCGTAATAGGTGTACTCTCCTAATCCTAGGAGCCCTCGCAACCTGAGAGAAGGTAATGGGAAAAGACATCTGAATAATCCTATCCAATCTCTCCAGAACCAAAATCCATCCTCGAAAAAGTTCCTCCGAGTTCGTATATAACCAAACGATGGATTTATCCAATGGAAGTGGATATCCGTAGTGATACGAAGTGTCCTAGAGAAAAGCAAACTGGATGTAGGAGTGGCAGGGGTATACACGGTTTTTGTCGTGAATGATGGTGGTCGCAATTTCCTTTGCCATTATTCTAATCCCTTTATATGTCTTTACTTATTACCTTCTGTACACCATACTTAAGATTAATTGGTTTTCTTCATTCCCTACTGTTCGGCACCTGCCTATGGTTTGAAAGGAGACTATCCAATAAGCTCAATAGGTGTACCCTCTCCTAATCCTAGGAGCCCTCACAACCTGAGAGAAGGTAAAGAGAAAATACAACCGAATAATCCTATTCATTCTCTCCAGAAGCAGAATCCATCCTCGAAAAAGTTCCTTCGTGTTCGTATATAACCATACGATGGATTTATCCAATGGAAGTGGATGTTCGTAATAATACAGGGTGTTCTGGAGAAAAGCAAAAGGTGATATATAAATGGCAATGATGTATGCGACACCGTGACATTCCAAAAGTCGAAGTGTTTTAAGAAGGTTCGGTCAAATTGGTTTCATGAGTTTTAGTTAAAGGTCGGGTCATAGTCGCAACCAGAGAGAGAGAGAGAGAGAGAGAGAAGAAACACTCTGCGTGCACTCTAACCTACATCAGAATGGTTAATCATTTTATCTAATCTGGAAGGCTCCCACTGTATCCTCGAATTATCCTCCAAAAACTAAAAGGAGAATTAGTCGGAATCACCCAAGGAGTATTCCTCCTCATCAATGGGAATCGGGATCCAACTATCATCTCATGATAACTTGATGGAAGCCACTCAAGTCACCACACTCCAGAAGGTATGCGCAAGCCTGGCAAGTTTCCTGTATGTTTGAAACTCCCGATGTGATTTTTACCCCAAGCAGCTTATGACCTTGACGGATGACAACAAATCATATATTGCAAGTCAAGTTCTACCCGATATTGTCCTGATTAATTTAGACCCACCCGTACTCGCCCTTGACGGATGCTAACAAGCCTGCACGACTGTCCTAGATTAATGCATATCCATACTACAGAGAAGTAACACGAAGATACCGCACACTATGCCTTGACGGAAGCCAAAAAACATAGCACGAATACTAGGCGGTACTTTTTTGAAATGACGGAGGGCTACGGCTGGTTTTTGGCGAAAAACCTTTAACGTAATGAACTTGATATCGTTGAAGGAATCCAAGTGGTTTTTATAAATATATAGTGGCGAAAACTCTTGCTAAAGAGGTCACTCCCGGTGAAGGGATCTCGGCTCTTTCTCCGTCGAATGAGATGCAGGATATTCCAAACTGAATATCACGATGCAAAGAAAAAGAATCAACTATAGTGAAGTTATTACATTGACGCAATCTTTTACTCAAGGGGTCACTCCCGATGAATGGATCTCGGCCCTTGCTTCGTCGAATGAGGTGCAGGATATTCCAAATGAATACCACGATGCAAAGCAAAAGGAAACGTCTGTAATGTCCATTTTTTTTAAAACTTGGTTCCAACAACATCATAAATAGGTTTTTTTATCCTTGCATTGATAAGAATCAATGCAGCCCCATCAATTAATCACCCCAGAAAAGAACGAAAATAAAATGTACGTATATGCCATCCGGATTCGCCACTGGGTCCCATCATCATCCGTTAGGTTACTTAACTAACGACAGAGCGGGGACTGGGCTAGCGCGGGTGCAAAACATATACAACATCTAGTAGTATATATAAATATATATATAACATTCGTCCTAGGCATGATATAAAGAAACATCACAGAAACATCAGAGAAACCACACAGAATGGTAGATAATCTGGAGCCCCGGGTTTCATTTGAGCCGCAAATGAGACCCGGCGTTCCCTGTCGTGTGGATAGCCTGTGCAATGAAAACCTTGACCCCTACGAGTGCGGTAAGTTACCCACCAAAACCAGAAGCGAGGCAGCCCCCTTCAGCAACGTGAATGGGCCACCCAGCACTTCACGGAATCCGGAAACTTGAGCACCCCTCCTTGGTCAACCTATACCCCTTCGAGTGCGGCGAATAGCCCGCCAATTTTAGAGTAAGGTCCCCTCCGTCCCAACGCCATGAGATGCGGACCAGTTTCCCTCTAGAACCCGACTATTCGTGCACTCCACCGCGGGGTTATCCTAGTACAGAAAATAAAATAATATACAAGGGTGACATCAACCTCAGCCTGGTCGTTCCCCAAAAGAATAATATACAATCTGGCAGTGACGGCAGTCCACATGTCGGACGCTCGCCCCGCAATATCAAATGTACAAATGAAAATAACTGTACTATCATTGCACCATTGCTATCCACCACAACGATCCAACCAACAACACAGCACAACACAGAACATCAACGTGAATGTCACGTTCGCAAACCCGTCGAAAAGAACATATAGCAGTTAGACGGGTTTACCGATCAAATGACATTCACGGTCGCAGATTATAATATATGTACTGTCAAACGTACGATTAAATTATCGATCGACTAAGTTCCAAATTGGCCCCAATGGCAAAAACAACACTTCACAGAAACCTGGGCCAAAACAGTAAATGTTAAAAATCACAATTCCAAGTCATGGTGCTACAGGAAATATTTCGAAGCCCGTAGCCACTAAATGGCCGCGGATCCGACGCCAATTGGGGGTAAGTGCGGCGGTTCCGCAGCGCTTTGGATGCTTCAGGGGCTCAAATTTTTTCTACAGCCATAAAATCGCCTGCACGGATTTTTATGCTACTGGAAAATATTTTTTGAACACTTTTGAAAAACTGTAGAGAACATAGAAATGGAATCGTGATTTTGGAAATTTTCGTCGATCGATCTTTCAAGCACGTTTAAACAAGCTAGTAAGGGGTTTAAAGGGTGGCTCTGATACCAAGATGGGTCACGGCAACGCCCCGGCCGTCGAAACGCGGCCAAAATGCGGAACAAAATTTTTCAAAAACGGCTCTACCGCTACCCGAATCCCGGATCGACCTTAAACCCTAAACTAGCAAACTAACTAAGCGTTACAATCGTTATACCGAGTTGATCCGTGTCCTTCGGTCTTCATTCCAAGCTCCTAACTGCTCTTGATATTGTTTGGTTGTCGGTCTTCCTCCATCTCCGATGATCCACCCGAGGGAAACGGCGCAAGCTCCAACCTCGTCGAACAAGATAACCGACGCTCTAAAGTCGCTAGCGATGGAGAGTGGGGGTGTATGAAAGTGTCACTACAATTTTTCTCTCATCAATGTGCTCCATGGAGCAACTCAAGAAGAAGATGATGGAGGTGAAAGCTTTAGCATGGGCAAGAATAATGCTGAGTGTTTGTGTTCTTTTCTTTTTCAGTGAATGAGAGAGAGGGAGTATAGCAAGTGTAAAAATCTATCACAAAAATGAAATCCCTCATGACCATCAAAGTGGCCGGCCCCCCCTCTCATGTCCCCCAAAAAAATATCAATTTCCATTAATCAAATAAAATATACACAACCATACCATGCACTATGCTTGACTCATGCCCATGCCTTTGCCTTGTCACCCTCCACCTCATCATTAAAAAAAATGAATTTTCATAAATGAAAAATCAAATAATTAGGTGGCAAAACTTCTAGGATCTATTCCGTATAAATTACGGAATACTTCCCGGTACATGTCTGAAAATACATATACGTTTATTCGTACCAAAATACGAATAGCCGAGAGAGAAAACGAATAGTGAACAATAATATTAGAATACATTTATACAAATACATATATTTATTATTAAATAAAACCCGATTTAATTATCCGGCTTAATCCTAAACCGCTAGTATTATAAACCGTCCGATTAAAGTCTGCGCAGCATGTGCACATATTTAATCGGACACCAGTATATATCAGCATACCTCATGTACACCATATCGCCTGAACCGTGAAAACCCTCTGTGTGGGACTCTAAAGACTCGTCAATACGCTGGCAGTGGGTTTAATCACAAGCACGTCAGCGGCACTAGCTGTACGTAACAGCTACCCAGGTATTGAGTGAAAAGGAGGCCGACGAGCAAACTCATCCTGAACCCCTAATGAGCCTGACAGTGACATTATCCGTACAGTCCGGTCTGTTCGTCTGATAGTATCGCATATCGAGTCTAGGGGGGTAGATAAAGTCAGACCCCCTAACAACGCGATATTTAGTGTCGGTATGAAACCTCATCACCACCAGAGAAACTATCGATCCTGGATCGATAATTCTCATCCACCGTGGCCACGGATTTATGGTGATGGCCATCCGTACACAACGCGACATCAACCCCAATACCGGGAGAGACGAATCCCCGACGATCCGGTCACTGCCTCCGTGTGGCTCGGGACTGTACCCAACTAAAACCCGTTTGCACAACTCCATTGAACCGTGGTAGGATAGTAATCAAAGCACAGTGGGAACTCACATGAGACAAATGACAAACAGGACTGGAGCTCCCCAAGGAGACACACTGGGTTGAATAAGTCCCTTATCCAGCAAATCTTGCAACTGACCTTTCAACTCGTCATTTGTCTCAAGAGGCAGATTCCAGCGGAATCGGCCCTCACAGACAGCTACCTACAAAATTCCAACACGAACCCTCAAAATTGAGCCGGCCACCATAGGAGTCATATCGGCCAAAAAGGGGTGAAAAGGGTCCAGATTTCTACACTATGATCATAGCACAATTTATAGCCTAGTGTATATATTTGTTTCCTAAATTATTATCTTAGCAACAGCAGTTTCAATGTATCATAAGGTTTAGTTTAAAAGCGTTTTAAAACACTAATTTTGCAACGATAGGGAGCACAAGTGATATAGGTGAAATTACTAGACTTAAGTGATACCATCAGCACTAATTAGAGCTGATCTAACTATAATTACCCTGAATCATCCCATTTTCAATTAAACTATAAGCTTAGCAAAAAAACTCCCTAAAAACACTAAACATAGCTAAACAAACCCAGATTTCAGCCTGCAATTAAATAGAGAAAATAAATAATACCAACCACAGAAAAATCCCTACAGACACCCCCCTACACAAAGCACCAACACCCAAAGCAACAGGGGTTCGGCGACGCCGGAATTTGGGGGATGGTCGCCGGATTTTGGGAAGGGGGTGGGCTCGCATTTCAACACATTAGCCTAAAATGCTTGCAGACTAACCTGTATGTGTTTGTTAAGCTAGAATATGATCACAGTTGTAGCAGATCTCATATATCCTACATTTTGCTCCAAAACCGTATTTTAAAGTTTCAAGTTTGCGACTTTAAGGCGATTTAGTGAAATCTAATGAAACTACCGGTTTAAACAGCAATAATAACACTTAATTAGATTCATTAATCTATACTAACCCTAACTTAGCTTAAACCCCACTTAAATCACAAAACTAGCTCTAAACTCAAACTAATCACTAACCGAAGCTAAAATAACCACAAGCAAGAAAAGAAAGGAGTTGAGTTTAGAGATTATACCCCCACTAGATCCTAGGATGCAGGAAGGAGTAGAAGTAGAGAAGGAGATCTGCTTGCTACTGTTGTTGCTGCCTGGAGCTGCTGCTGCTGCCTGATGCTGCTGGTGCTGCTGCTGTTGCTGCTTGTGCTGATGTTGTTGCTGCTTCTTCTTCTACTGTTGCTGCAGTTGGTGTAGGGTGTGTGTGTGAGTAAGAGAGAAGTGAGAAAAAAAGATTGTTTGAAAACAAAAGAGAATGAGAGAACAAGAGAGTCAATCCCCTCTCTCTCTTCATTAAATGTGAGCATGGCTCAAGCCATCATGCCCACACCCTCTCTCTCGCTCTCTCTCTCCAAGTCAACTCCCAAAACAAAAATTCATTTCCTTTAAAAAATACCCTTAACTAAAATCAAATTAGCTTAACAAGAATGGTTAGTCCAACATGGTTGCTAATCACGGTCTAATCCTAATTTAACCCTAGTTTACATGCACAAGTGTGTAAAAGCCTAAATAAATCCTAATAAAATATTCATTAATTTTGATAAAATATTTGAAAATCGTTTTGGTAAACTTGTTACTAAAAACCATACATTAAAATATAATTAGCTACTAATCACATCCGAAGGTGTTACAATAGAAGCAAGCGCGGGCCACTTGGCTGTGTTTCAGTCAATATCCCATGTTTTTCGGAACTACCTATCCGAAACAGAAGATTCAGGTCCTGGGACGGGTGGGGCTTTGATAGTGAGGACATATGATATTTTATCATATATGAGTGCAATGCTCAAGTCCTCAACCATTCTTTATAATTCGGTCCAGTCAGTTTGTTTTTCTCTAACAGAAGTTTCAGTCTCATCATAGGTATCTGCCATTTGGAGAGAGAAAAGAAAACACTTAGCGAAATTCTCTTGCAATGATCAGATTGGTTATTATCTTATCTAATCGATTTCTCCCACTGCTTTTATCAAATTTTCTTTAAAACCTCAAAAAGAAAACTAGCCAGGATTAATTACACTCTACAGTTTCGCTAACCGGTCAGCCAGGCCAGTGTCGGTACTTTGAGGGAGGTTCACCGTGCTTTCGAACGGACCTAATTAAAATAAATCTCATTTTTCTAGAGTTCAAACCCCGTTGACACCTTTCTAGACACCTACTGGATTAGCTAATTGTAAAGTGCAAAACTCTCATGGGAGTAACTCTTAATCACAGTGGGATCGGGATCCAACTATCATATAGATGGTATGCAATCTCATTGCAAATTTCAACTCCTGAAACTCCCGTTTTTGTTTTTACCCCTAGCAACATATGACCTTGGCTATGGTCAACATATCATAAGTTCTAGTCAAGTTCTACCCATCATTTCGAAATTAACTAGACCCACCCATGTGACCCTTGACTATGATCAACATAATCACATGAATGTCCTAACTAATTGCATTATGTGCTTTTTAGGAAGATATCACTTAGCTACCGTACACTACGCCTTGACAACGATCAACATACGTAGCACGAATACTAAGTACTCTGCTTCCTAAAATGACGGAGGGCTGCGGATGGTTTTTATGAAAACCTTTAACGCTTTGAACTTGATTTCGTTGTAGAATCTAAATAGTTTTAGAAAAGGTGTGGCTTAAGCTCCGCATCTTTTGAAACTTGCTTTTTCATAAAAAGAGCCGAGTGAGTTTCAAATACGATTCTACAACATCATTAGGTTTCTTTTGTTTTACATTAATCTCATTAATTTATTCCAATCTTTTAAGTTCCTAGGCCATTACAGAAAGAAACGAAAAACAATATTACATATCACATATATAACAATATTACATTCGTCTCAGATATTAACCAATCACATTGTTGGATATATGTATGCCCTAGAGGCCATTATGAGATAGTGTATGTACTGATGTGTATATATATATATATTCGGAGGACAGTCTTGCTCGATATGATAGTATGCTATCTGGTTTTACTTTATCATATGTTCACTTGATCATGTTAATATTCATTTGGTGCATGTTGATAAAGACCTAAGGATATTGGCTTGACTACTGGCATTATGATGCGGATCATACTAGTGGGACATCTGTAGTTTATAAGCATATCCTTGAAATGTTCCTAGTCGTAGGTATATCGAGACAGGGCATCGATATTCCAGTTTAGACTAGCGTATACCATTCTTGTTCCATATGATAGGCGATGGATGATCCTATATCCGTCTGGTGTGTTGACACCGAAGATAGTATACGGGTGCTCAGTGAGACTGGGTACACTGAACGGACTCACCGAGAACTCCTATATGGTATTATATCATAGGTCGGATAGCAGTTCTCAGGTGACACTGGTACAGGTTAGTCTGTAGACCCGAGATCATCATAGAGTCTTGTGTGTCCTCCCACTGTACTTTGATCTCCACCCTACTGCGGCTCTACTGAGTCGTACAAACAGGTGGATTTTGGGAATAGTCTCGAGGCATATGGAGGCAGTGAGCGATAGGAGGGGTTTTGTCCCTCCCGGTATTGGGGGTTGATGCTGTGCTGCGCACGATTGGCTATAACGGGAAGTCCCTGGCCAGGGCTGCTGAGATATTACTGATAAGTGTTATCAGTAAGTTTCTCGATCTGTTATAGACCATATATCGGCAAGACTTATTGAGTTATTGGGGTCGACGATTCCATCCCTGGACTCGATATGCAGCATATCTGACGAAGAGACCGGACTGTACGGTTAGTGTTGCCGGAAGGATTGACAGGAGTTTTGACAGGTTCGCTTGTTCTTATTCTGATCGCTTAATACCCGAGTGGCCGTTACGTTTAGCTGACCGCTTGCGGCTTGTAGGTGTTTGATATGATCATCATCTACTGCTGGCGTATTGACGAGTCTCAGAGTCCCACATAGAAGTTTCTCGGCTCAAGCGAAACGAAGTGGTGCACATATAAGATATGTACGGAGCCTCGATTAAATACTAGTATATGATACTGTATTTTAATCGGGCTTTTAATATTAGTCGGGTCGTATAAGATATGACCGATTTATTAAATCAAGTGTTGATTTAATATTGACTTTTATATTATTTATTTAAATCCTTTTCTTCTTATGGATACATGCATGTATATGTACATGATGATGTGCATACACACATACATACATGAAATGTATCATGGTTGTTGATACAAAGAGGATGGCAATATAAGAATCATATTGTAGATAAATAAATATATGGATATTTTCATTAAAGTTAAAGGTAAAAGAAAAGATTTATGAGTCATTCTTTCTATACTTTTGTACACATTTCCATGGTTGAATTTAACTCAACCATGGTTCTTTTTCCTTTTGCCTTTAACCTTAAATAAAATATCTAGATATTATTTAACTAGAGTTATGGTTATGATAAGATAGATCTCTCTCTCATTTTCTTTTTTATCATTATCATTATTCACTCCAAAAGAAAAAGAGAGAGCCATCTTCTTCCTCCTCATTCTAGCTCTCTTTTAATTGTTAAAATAGAGTTAGACAAATAAAAAGAAAAGGTTTTAAATATGAATAGCAACCACTTCATCATCCTACACAACCTTTGCTATCTTGTGTAGGGTGTTGTGCTTCAAGGTTTTTCAAAGATCAAAGGAAGCATCAAGCTTAGGGCAAAGAGCTTCGGGTGGATCGTCGTGGACGAGGAGTTGATCAAGCGAACCCTTCCAAAGCCAAGGAGTCTTCCAAAGAGCTCTACAAAGGTTGTAGTCTCATCACTTAGTATAACTTAAGTCTTAATCTTTGATACTATTAATAGTTACTTCATAAATTCTAGTTCGATTCATAGTATAGTTTGCTTAGCACCTCAAAATTTTATTGTTATAGCACGTGTGATGCTTCAAAACCCTAATAGAGGTGTTAAGGAAACCCTAAAGTGGTATCAAAGCCAAGCTAGAGCTTTGTAGTAACCTAGACGACGTTGAAAACATCGAACGGATGAAAAACGACACCCGGGGGGTGCTCTCTGGAAATTTTTTAAAAACCTGGATTTTTTCAAATTAAAAATATGTAAAAAATTAAGCAGGGAAATATATGGGCCCACAAGAAATTCGATGCCCTAAGTCGTCCGTACGACGGAGGAACCGCGGCCTAAATGGCCTTTTTGCGGCGGTTCCGCAGCGCCGTAGGCGACTCATGGGCCGTATTTTCTTCTATTGGCCCGTATGTGTTTGCTGCTGTTTCTGGAATTTTTAAAAACTGCTCAAGTGTTGAGCTTTCAGAGCAGTCTGTGGTTGTTTAAATCGTTCGATCGAATGTTTTAACTGCGCCCAGTTTAATAGTATGTGATACAATAATTGGAATCTACAAATTTGTTTGTTGCGTGTAAATCTAGCAGTTCGGTCTCGGGATAAACGGAAATCTTGTTGAATTATCCGGTTTGGTTTGAAAAAGTGTTTTCTTGAATGAGACCCAAATGCGAGCTTTACATTATTTAGGCATGAAATCTTGTATATGTGATATTCCGGGTTTGGTTGTCTAAAGGCAGTTAAAGATTCCAATTGTTGTATTTTTTTTCCATTTTATTTCTCTGTGATCGTAAGTGTAGTATGTATTACCGGTTTTCATTGCTATACATCAACGACGATCGGTGTATGCATACTTACTTACGTTGATGATATTTGATATTATGTGTCGATGAGATTTGATGTGCAGGATTGTCGCAATGAATAGCCGGGTTTTTTTTTAATGTGAGATGAGAGTTTTCTTTTCATTCATGTAAAATTAAATTGTATGTAATATTCTTTTATTTGGGGCACTTCCGGGTTGAGGTTGTTGTCACCAGTGTTGTATATTATTTACTTTTCCGCATTAGGATAGACCCAAGGAGGAGGGCACAAGTGACCGGGTTCTAGGGTTCAGTGGGAGGCCATCTCGAGGAGTCGAGACCGGGTTTCCTAAACTCCAGAATTGGTAGGGTCGCTTGCCGCTCTCGTAGGGGTCTAGGGGTGTGGGCTTGGCTATTCATCGCGACCGTGGAATCCGTATTTTTATTGCTGGCTAAATACAAAATACGGACCGCCTACATATCCTATATGTGCTTCTGCTGCTTTTATTATCTGATGTGATCTTTTAACAGATATCTGAGACGAATGAAATATTATATATATATATATGATATATATTAGACGTTACTTATGTTTTGCACCCGCGCTAGCCCCGTCCCGGTATGCCGTTAGTTAAGTAACCTAACGGTGCATATCAGGACACTGTGACGAATGCGAGTGGCATAAATGTACGTTATATTTTCGTTTCTTTCTGTAATGGCTTAGGATTTAAATGATGGGACTACATTAATGAGATTAATGTAAAAGATAAATGAACCTAAAAAGATGTTGTGGAATCAGATTTTAACATGCTCGGCCTTTTATGAAAAAGCATGTTTCAAAATGCGGAGCTTAAGCCACTCCTTTTAAACCCATTAGATTCTACAATGATATCAAGTTCAAAGCGTCAAAAGTTTTCTTAAAAACTATCCGCAACCTTCCGTCATTTTAGAAGTAGAGTACTTAGTATTCGTGCTGCGTATTTTGACTTTAGTTAAGGCGCAGTGTACGGTAGCTAAGTGATGTCTTCCTACACTGCATATGATGCAGATTAGTTAGGACATTCATATGATTATGTTGACTTTAGTTAAGGGTCATATGGGCGGGTCTAGTTAATCACGAAATAACGGGAAGAACTTGACTAGTACTTATGATATGTTGACTTTAGTTAAGGTCATAAGTACTAGGGGTAAAAATAATATCGGGAATTTCAAGAGTTGAAAATTACAATGAGATTGTATATCATCTATATGATAGTAGGATCCCGATCCCACTGCGAGCAAATGTTGCTCCCGGGAGAATTTTGCACTTTACAATTAGCTGACTCGGTAGGTGTCTAGAAAGGTGGCAAACAGGGCTACGCCTCTGGGAAGACGAGGTTTACTTTAATTAGGTCCGTGCGAAAGCACGGGGAACCTCCCTCAAGTACCGGCACTGGCCTGGCTGAGAGGTTAGCGAAGTTGTGGAATGTAATTAATCCCGGCTAGTTTTCTTTTTAAAGGTTTTAAAGAAAATTTGATAAAAACAGTGGGAGACATCGGTTAGACAAGATAATAACCAATCTGATCTTTGCAAGAGCTTTCGCTAAGTGTATTCTTTTCTCTCTCTTAATGGCAGATACCCATGACAGGACTTAAGCTCTTATTAGATAAAAACAAGCTGAATGAGACCAACTATAAAGACTGGCTGAGGAATTTGAACATAGCCTTGACTTATGATAAAGTATCATATGTCCTTACAGCTCCATCCTTGCCCCCCTAGGTCCTAAATCTTCCGTTGCGGATAGGGAAATCCGCAAGACATGGGACGCTGACTGTGCCACGGCAAAATGCCTCGTGCTTGCATCGATGGATAACACACATCAAAAGCAGCACGAGAATATGGACGTACAAGCCATATTCCTCCATACAAAAGTGTTGTATGGAGAGCAATTCCGCGTATTACGATACGAAGCGTCTAAGAAACTGTTTCAGATGCACATGACCGCTGGCACAGCAGTAGGAGACCATGTTCTGAAAATGATAGCTCTCATAGAAGAGCTTGAGGACCTTGGGTGGACAATGGACAATGAACAGTATACAGATATTATTCTGCAGTCTCTCCCCTGCACCTTTGCTCAGTTCATCGTTAACTTCAACATGCACAACATGGAGAAGGAACTGCCTGAACTCCTTAATATGTTAAGGAGTGCAGAGAGCACACTGAAGTCAGTGAAGACTCCCGTTATGAGTGTTGGGCAATCCTCCTCCTCTTATCCAAAGGCTAAGGACAAGGGAAAGATGAAGAAGAAACCCACCAAACCTAAGGGTGGAGTCAAAAAGGTGAAGGGAAAAGGCAAGTCCAAGGTTGGGGCATCAGAGAAAGGTGAATGTTTCCATTGCAAGAAGACGGGACACTGGAAGAGGAACTGTATTGAGTACCTAGCACTCAAGAAGAAGCATGGTGATGCTTCAGCTTCAGGTGTGTTTGTAATTAAAAACTGTTTTTTTATTAACTCTGCCTCCTGGGTATTGGATACCGGTTCTGGTTCTCATATTTGCAATTCTGTGCAGGCGTTGAGAAATAGCAGAGTTCTGAAGACAGGTGATCATACTCTCCAAGTTGGAAATGGTTCCAATGTAAATGCAGTTTCAGTAGGAGAGTATCACCTAGGTTTGCTTTCGGGTTGTATATTGGTTTTGAACCCGTGTTATTTTGTACCAAGTATGCTTTGTAATATTATATCTGTTTCTTTGTTAGATAATGAAGGGTATCATTTTGCTATGCAATACAATGTTATGAACATTACACTGAATCAAGAGTTGATTAGTTGTGGTACATTAAATAACGGGATATACGTCCTTAATCAACACACAGTTTTCAACGTACAACACAAAAATAAAAGAAAATTTTCAGAGATAAATGAAGCTTTTCTTTGGCATTGTAGACTTGGTCATATTAATGAAACAAGACTAAACATGTTTCATAAAGATGGATATTTAAATTCATTTGAGTATAAATCTTATGCAACTTGCCAGTCTTGTATCAAAGGTAAAATGACCAAAACTCCGTTTACAGGACACGGAGAAAGAGCTACTGAGCTCCTAGGCCTCATACATAGTGATGTATGCGGACCAATGTCTATACATGCAAGAGGCAGTTTTTCATACTTCATAACTTTTACTGATGATTTCTTAAGATTTGGTCACGTGTATTTGATAAAGCATAAATCTGAAGCTTTCGAGAAATTCAAGGAGTATAAACATGAAGTAGAAAACCAAACAGGAAAGAGTATCAAGATACTTCGATCAGATCGATGTGGAGAGTACTTAAGTACTGAGTTCTTAAACTTCCTTAAAGAGAATGGGATTCTCTCTCAGCTCACTCCACCTTACACACCACAGCACAACGGTGTGTCAGAACGAAGGAACCGTACCCTATTAGATATGGTACGATCCATGATGAGTGATTCTGAGTTACCTCTCTCGTTTTGGGGGCATGCATTGGAAACAGCAGCTTTTCTGTTAAACAAAGTTCCAACCAAGACCGTGTCTACCACTCCATATGAGATATGACATGGGAAGAAACCATCTCTTAAAAGAGTTAAGATTTAGGGTTGTCCGGCTTTTGTTAAAAAGCAGAATCCAGACAAACTCGAGACACGATCAGTCAAATGTATATTTGTAGGATATCCTAAACATTCGTTTGGGTATCTTTTCTACCACAAGGAGGAACAAAAAGTGTTTGTTTCTAAGTATGCCACCTTTTTAGAAGATGAGATTTTTTTCAAATAATAAAAATGGCAATGTGGTAAATCTAGATAAGGTTCTAAAGACACAAGTTACAAATGACGACTTGGCTGAACCTGAAGTTATAACAGAATCTAATGAACCTCAGCCACTCCGTAGATCTGGTAGGACTTCTCGCCCACCGGAGAGATACTACGGTTTTCTCATTGATGGTGATAGAGAAAATTGCATCATGGATGATGATGATCCTGCTAGTTTTCATCAGGCTATCACGAGTGGTAACTCAGTGAAATGGCTGGATGCCATGAGATCCGAAATGGAGTCCATGTACACCAACAATGTATGGACTTTGGAAGATGTACCCTCCGGGATAAAACCTGTGGGTTGCAAATGGATCTTTAAAAGAAAGATCGGTGTAGATGGACAGGTAGAGACCTATAAGGCAAGGTTGGTAGCGAAAGGTTTTCATCAAAGACCAGATTTAGACTATGACAAGACTTTCTCTCCGGTAGCCATGCTTAAATCCATTCGGATCCTACTTGCTATTGCTGCTCACTATGACTATGAAATCTGGCAGATGGACGTTAAAACTACATTCCTAAATGGTGATTTAGAAGAATGCGTTTATATGGATCAGCCAGAAGGATTCATTGATAGTGGGAGCAGCGGTAAAGCATGTAAGCTGCTTAAATCCATTTATGGATTAAAGCAGGCATCACGGAGTTGGAACATCTGTTTTGATGATGTTATCAAAGAGTTTGATTTCATCAAAAATCCAGATGAACCTTGTGTTTATAAAAAGACTGTAGGAAGAAATGTCGCAATCCTCGTATTGTACGTAGATGACATACTTCTGATAGGAAATGACATTCCTATGCTACAGTCGGTCAAATCATTCTTATCACAAAGGTTCTCCATGAAGGACCTGGGTGATGCCACATACATATTGGGTATACGGATCTTTAGGGATAGATCCAAACGGTTATTGGGATTGTCCCAAACCAAGTACATTAACACCATCCTCAAGAGATTTAGTATGGAAGACTCCAAGCGGGGTGCCTTACCCGCTTGCCACGGAGTCACTCTCTCAAAAGACGATTGCCCAAAGTCTGATATAGAGAGAGCTCGCATGAGCATTATTACCTATGCTTCGGCAGTAGGATCAATAATGTATGTGATATTATGTACACGCCCTGATGTTGCTTATGCACTTAGTGTAGTAAGCAGGTATCAATCAAACCCAGGGGTGAATCACTGGATTGCTGTGAAGAACATTCTTAAGTACTTGCGAAGGACTAAAGAATTGTTCTTGGTATACGGTAACGGGGATCTCCAAATGGAAGCCTTTACTGATTCGAGCTTCCAGAGTGACAAGGATGACAGCAAGTCTATCTCAGGGTTTGCATTTACCCTCAATGGAGGGATGGTGAGTTGGAAAAGTTCCAAACAGGATACCGTTGCAGACTCAACGATGGAAGCTGAATATATTGCTGCAAATGATGCTGCCAAAGAAGCCGTCTGGATGAGGAAGTTCATCGCGGAGCTAGGAGTAGTTCCAACCATTATTGATCCAATACCTCTGTATTGTGACAATAATGGGGCTATAGCGTTGGCCAAAGAGCCCAGGTCTCATCAGAAATCCAGACACATCCTGAGGCGATATCATATGATCCGGGAGATAGTTGATCGCCGTGAGATCGAGATTAAGAGAGTAGACACAAAGAACAACGCTGCGGATCCATTCACCAAGGCCCTCCCTCAGCCGCAGCATGAGCGACTTTTTGAGACGTTGGGTATGAGATATGCCAATAACTGGCCTTAGTGAAAGTGGGAGATTGTTGGATATATGTATGCCCTAGAGGCCATTATGAGATAGTGTATGTACTGATGTGTATATATATATATTCGGAAGACAGTCTTGCTCGATATGATAGTATGCTATCTGGTTTTACTTTATCATATGTTCACTTGATCATGTTTATATTAATTTGGTGCATGTTGATAAAGCCCTAAGGTTATTGGCTTGACTACTGGCATTATGATGCGGATCATAATAGTGGGACATCTGTAGTTTATAAGCATATCCTTGAAATGTTCTTAGTCGTAGGTATATCGAGACAGGGCATCGATATTCCAGTTTAGACTAGCGTATACCATTCTTGTTCCATATGATGGGCGATGGATGATCCCATATCCGTCTGGTGTGTTGACATAGAAGATAGTATACGGGTGCTCAGTAAGATTGGGTACACTGAACGGACTCACCGAGAACTCCTATATGGTATTATATCATACATCGGATAGCAGTTCTCAGGTGACACTGGTACATGTTAGTCTGTAGACCCGAGATCGTCATAGAGTCTTGTGTGTCCTCCCACTGTACTTTGATCTCCACCCTACCGCGGCTCAACTGAGTCATACAAACAGGTGGATTTTAGGAATAATCTCGAGGCATATGGAGGCAGTGAGCGATAGGAGGGGTTTCGTCTCTCCCGGTATTGGGGGTTGATGCTGTGCTGTGCACGATTGGCTATAACGGGAAGTCCCTGGCCAGGGCTGCTGAGATATTACTGATAAGTCTTATCAGTAAGTTTCTCAATCTGTTATAGACCATATACCGGCATGACTTATTGAGTTATTGGGGTCGACGATTCCATCCCTAGACTCGATATGCAGCATATTTGACGAAGAGACCGGACTGTACGGTTAGTGTTGCCGGAAGGATTGACAGGAGTTTTGACAGGTTCGCTTGTTCTTATTCTGATCGCTCAATACCCGCGTGGCCATTACGTTTAGCTGACCGCTTGCGGCTTGTAGGTGTTTGATATGATCATCATCTACTGCTGGCATATTGACGAGTCTTAGAGTCCCACATAGAAGTTTCTCGGCTCCGGCGAAACGAAGTGGTGCACATATGAGATATGTGCGGAGCCTCGATTAAATACTAGTATATGATACTGTATTTTAATCGGGCATTTAATATTAGTCGGGTCGTATAAGATATGACCGATTTATTAAATCAAGTGTTGATTTAATATTGACTTTTATATTATTTATTTAAATCCTTTTCTTCTTATGGATACATGCATGTATATGTACATGATGATGTGCATACACACATACATACATGAAATATATCATGGTTGTTGATATAAAGAGGATGGCAATATAAGAATCATATTGTAGATAAATAAATATATGGATATTTTCATTAAAGTTAAAGGTAAAAGAAAAGATTTATGAGTCATTCCTTCTACACTTTTCTACACATTTCCATGGTTGAATTTAACTCAACCATGGTTCTTTTTCCTTTTACCTTTAACCTTAAATAAAATATCTAGATATTATTTAACTAGAGTTATGGTTATGATAAGATAGATCTCTCTCTCATTTTCTTTTTTATCATTATCATTATTCACTCCAAAAGAAAAAGAGAGAGCCATCTTTCTCCTCCTCATTCTAGCTCTCTTTTAATTGTTAAAATAGAGTTAGACAAATAAAAAGAAAAGGTATTAAATAAGAATAGCAACCACTTCATCATCCTACACAACCTTTGCTATCTTGTGTAGGGTGTTGTGCTTCAAGGTTTTTCAAAGATCAAAGGAAGCATCAAGCTTAGGGCAAAGAGCTTCGGGTGGATCGTCGTGGATGAGGAGTTGATCAAGCGAACCCTTCCAAAGCCAAGGAGTCTTCCAAAGAGGTCTACAAAGGTTGTAGTCTCATCACTTAGTATAACTTAAGTCTTAATCTTTGATACTATTAATAGTTACTTCATAAATTCTAGTTCGATTCATAGTATAGTTTGCTTAGCACCTCAAAATTTTATTGTTATAGCATGTGTGATGCTTCAAAACCCTAATAGAGGTGTTAAGGAAACCCTACACACATCACATAATAATCAGCAGCAGAAACACATATATGAAAATATAGGATATACTAGGAACTCCTTTTTTTATATTTAGCCTACGATAAAAAAATACGGATTCCACGGTCGTGATGAATAGCCAAGCCCACACCCTTAGACCCCTACGAAAGCGGCAAGTGACCCTTCCAATTCTGGAGTTTAGGAGACCCGGTCCCGACTCCTCGAGATAGCCTCCCACTGAACTCCATAACCCGGTCACTCGTGCTCCCCACCTTGGGTCTATCCTATAGCGGAAAAGTAAAATATACATCAATGGAGACATCATCCTCAACCCGGATGTGCTCCAATAAAAGAATAATATATACAATGAATTTTACATGAATGAAAAGTTAAACTCTCGTCTCACATAAAACCCCCGTCCATTCGATCACGACGATCGTACACATCATATCACATCAACAATTGAAAAGCATAGACGACGTTAAAATATATATCAATCAACACATCAACATACCCACTGTTGTAATAGATCTTAACACTTGAACCTGCATAAAAAATTCCCAGAGAGCATATATAGTACCTACTGATCAACGCAAGAACGCACGGTCCAAGTGTAACACCTTAGGATGTGTTTAGTGGCTATTTATATTTAAATAAAGGGTTTTTAATAAAAGTTTATCAAATTGAGTTTCAAATATTTTTCCCAATTTAATAAATATTTTTCTAGAATTTTCTTAGGCTTGCACACACATGTGCATGTAAACTAGGGTTTTTAAATGAGGTAATACCATGATTAGTAACCATGGTGGGTTAATCATGGGATTAAGTCTTTTAGGTTTTAATTAAGTTATTTAGTTAATTAATGGTTGCTTTAATTTGAATTTCCTTTGGGTGTTGACTTGGTGAGAGAGAGAGAGAGAATGCATCATGGCTTAGGCCATGCTTGCATTTAATGAAGAGAGAGAGAGGAGGGGTTGACATTGGGGTTATGATTCCTCTCATTCTTTTGTTCTTTTCTCTCTACCTCACTCACACACACACACCCACTTACCTTCCCAGCAGCAGCAGCAGCCCGCATCCCCAGCAGCAGCAGCAGGCATCACAGCAGCAGCAGCAAGCATTCCAGCAGCAGCAACAGCATCAGTGAGCAGCAGTAGCAGCAGTTTGCAGCAGCAACAGCAGCAACTCCAGCTGCAGCTCCTTCCCTCCACTTCTTCTTCTTCCTCCATCTCACTAGGGTCGAGTGTGGGGTATATTTCCTGAACTTACTCCCTAGTTTACTTGTTTAGTGTAGTTTTGCTTCGGTTAGTGTTTATTGGTGCGATTTAGTGCGATATGTGGTGATTAGTGGGAACCTTGAGCAAGTGATGTATGATTTGGTTTTAATAGGTTGATAGAGTGTCGTTAGGGCCATTTTAACCCAGCTTAGCCCCCAATTGCACTGAAATACCACCAGATTTCTTTTTGAAGCAGATTCGTCGTTTTAAGGAAAATTTTGTGTTTCTGTAAACTGCTATCGACCCGATGAGTTCAGAATAATTTTGAGAAGACTGCAGTATGTTGTTTAGGTGCTGATCCCCAGGTAGAACCTGACCACCAAATTCCGTACAGTGGCCGCCGAAATATTCGATCTGGCCCCAATTTGCGGCCAGATGGGGAGGGTTTGGGTTGGGGTTTGGTCCTATAGGTGTCTGCTGCAAACCTTAGGCTCCTGGCATGTATAATTTTATTTGATTCTTTCTGTAGGAAAATCTGGAACTATATACCTATTTCTCGTATTTTAAACCTTCGCGACACGCGTGATACGCGTGTGGGTTTGGGGTTTCTGCGTATCGCGACGCGTCGGGGTAGTTTCAGGCGCGTAATCGCACGTTTTAGCATATCGCGCACACACGCGCTTGGTTTGCGACACGGGTTTCTAGTTGACCTTAAATGTCGTGTTTGTATGGTTTGAGCTTATGCGTGATATTCTGTGGAATTCTAGGTTCGCAGGCGAGCGCGACGGACGCCGCGAAGAAGGGAAAACAAATCATCGGCTATACCTAGCGGGAGACTACGGTGAGTAGATTTAACATCTACGGGGATATCACCCGCATGGCATTCTACGTCAGGGCTGATAGGACCTTATATCTACATTTATATATATTGACTGTTCATGGCTACTATTTAGTGCATACTGCATTCCCTGCTATATGTATATAAACACTAGAATTGATAGAACACCGCACCCTTACTGACAGTTCATGTTGCACGAGCACTACCCTGTATGTTACACACACCGTTACAATTGCCATGATATTCATACTTGATGCATGTATCACACCGGATCATTATGCTGTAGCTCATCTTTTATGTGACTTGACATGATATTCATACTTGATGCACATATCACATCATATTTACATGCATATTGGTTGGGATTACATGTGATTTCTGGATTTGGGAACCGTGGCCTTTTAAAATATGTAATCATTTAAAAACCCGGTTCCCTTGATATGATATTTCGGTGCGCCCACCCAGTGTTTTCTCGGTGCTAGAGTGGCATATATTGAGAGAGGGCTGACCCGGACTGACGGATGCCCGATATATTGAGAGAGCGCTGACCCGGACTGACGGATGCCCGATATATTGAGAGAGGGCTGACCCGGACTGACGGATGCCCGATAGAGGAGGATTTGCGTGTCGATGCTAGACACGAGTATTTATGATATTTGGGTGCCGATGTTGGGCACTCATGATTCTCGGGGGTGTACAGGATTTGAGGGCCGATGGGAGTGCCGGCGTCTGGGTTGTTGGGATTTGCGGTGTATATATATATATATTTATTCCACCTTGACATTCCGTGTAGATGTTATATTCCCATGCTCAGCATTCGTTATTGCATCTCATCCTGTAGTTATATCACCTGATAGAGGACTTGCATGATTATTGTACATACTGCTTACCTCGCATTGATATCATCTGCTGGCATATGTTAGAGTAGCGCAGTACGTGCATTCTCGCGATTACCTTTATATGTTATTTCTATTCACGAGTTGGCAACTCACCCCCGTTGTGCCGCAGTATTTGCAGGTTGCCCTTCAGAGTAGTCGCGGCAGGCTGCCTTTTGCATCTTTTGGCTACAGATACCACTACAGTTGGTGTGAGAGCTGTTTTGCATTTTAGGTGGGTTGTGGTATCTGATTACTTTTATTGTACTCCTTTTGTATCTAGTATTCTCCATCTACCATTTTTGTAATGGACTTAGATACTGTGTGAGCAGGATGATATATATTTTGTATTCTGGTGTCGAGCTTGTAGGAGCCGACTGTTTTTATATGCAGTTTATATTTTGTGATATTTACTTATTTCTCATTCTTCGCTACGGCGTCGTATATTACTCTTGTAATGATGGTTTCCGCCGTTGGGCGTGATTGCTCCCGTTTGGGAATGTTTTGTTTCATTATATCTCATTTTCACTCATATCCTCTTTTATACCCGGTCTCGGGGCAACTTTTACAAAGGAAATGCTGCCAAAATTATTTAAATGATTAAGTAACTTTAAAAGAACTTATTGAATTATTTAAGGTTTTCTAAATGCTTTAACTAAATGTTTTCAATACTCATTATTTTTTTTAAATGGTTTTGATTTCTGGGTTCGGCTTACTTAGTCGCGTTACGCCTGTAGACGTAGCGAGGTTAAGTGCCGGTCACGAGTCGAAATATTTAGGTCGTGACAAAGTTGGTATCAGAGCGTAGGTTTTACCTTTCGGAGTGTAGAATGACCTTGGTATGATGGAGTAGGTAGCTGAAGCAGAGTGGTATAGCGTGTGCATGTTCCGCGGCATACTCAAGACACGGTACTCCGCCAAGGTGACCTTAGGACTTATTGATTTAAATTCCTTCTTGAGTTTATGCATTCTTGCGATTCGATTTCCGTATCCTTATCGAATCCTATTGTTCCTTTTAGCCATTATGCCGCCAAATACTACGAGGGCGCAGAGAGCGGCCGCGAGGGCCGAGATTCGAGTTGACTCGTCCGAGACGAGGATGTTGGGTTCCTAGGCACACTAGTGAAGGTTCATAAAGCATCAAACATACCCAAATAAAATTTTACATGTGCCGAACAACCCAAAGACGGGATCTTTGCTAGATTATTAGGGTTTAGCATGCAAGATGATATCTTTAAAGCTAAGTGTGAGGGATTACAACCTTTGTAGTCCGCTCCTTCGCTTCATAAGCTCCGAGTAGAAGTCCCTTCGCTGCTATCCACGATCTCCTGGACTCGAGAGAGGCTCCACGACTCGAACGATCCATGCTAGCTTGAAGTGTTCCGATTCTCCGATGATCTACATCGAACTTTCTATAACCCAAGCTTTCTCACTCAAAAGATATTAACACCCTAATCTAATGGGCTAGATTAGATGAGGATGATGGAGTAGTAATTATGCTTTCTTTTTAATTCACTTTCTCACAATAAATCATCACAAAAATGATTAACTAGTGAGCTCTCTCTCAAAAACTCAAGAAAGAAGAAGATGAAGAATGAAAGAATAATCCTTTTGTGATGAATAGTATTCAAATGTATATGATTGATTATCTAACCATGGTGAAGGATGATAGGATAAAAGTTGTAGACAATAAACTAGAGTTAGGGTTTAGTTAGGTTAAGGATAAGTATCAACCATAATATCTTAACCAAGACAAAATAGAATCCTTCTAGAATGAACAAGAAGAAGCTAACCCTAATCAAACCCTAATCCCTTTTTATCATCCTTAAACATGTTTTATAATAAATCATATTATGTCACAATAATATATATCACATATATATTATATATTTGCTGCAAAAGAAAATAATACATTTAACATATATCGCATATATATCAATGTATTAATCCGGTGAGAAAATGAAATAATAAAGCGAGCCAATATTAGATAATGTAATACAATATATCATATATATAATTATACATTAAATCATCGAATCAACACTTGATCCAACGATCCGGCTATATCGAATATAACCGACTAATAAATCATGTACCGATTCATCGAATCAACAGTTGATCCGATGTCCCGATTCATATCTAAATATCATGAGAATATAATACGGTATCTCATATCGCATTATCCTTAGTCCTGCACATATCACATATGTGCCTCTACTCCGTTTTGCCTGAGCCCAGAAACCTCTGTGTAGGACTCTAAAGAATCGTCAATACGCCGGTAGCAGGTGATGATCATATCAAACACCCACAAGCTGCAAGCGGTCAGCTAAACCTAACAGCTACCCAGGTATTGAGCGATCAGAAGATCAACAAGCTAGCCTGGCCGTTCTTCTGTGAATCCAATCGGTAACACTCCCGTACAGTCTGGTCTGTTCGTCTGATATGTCGCATATCAAGTCTACGGGTGGTATACGTCAGACCCCAGTAACCGATAAGTCGTGTCGATGTGAGGCTCATAACAGGTTGAGAAACTACCAGTAACACTTACCAGTATATCTCTATATCAGCCCTGGCGAGGGACTTCCAGTTATAGCCAATCGAACACAGCACAACATCAACTCCCTATACCGGGAGAGACGAATCCCTTCCTATCGCTCATTGCCTCCATGTGATTCGGGACTGTACCCAAAAGCCACCGTTTTTCACGCCCTCTTGGACATGGTAATGTGGAAATCAAAGCACAGTGGGAATCACACAAGACTCTATGACGATCTCGGGTCTACAGACTACCCTATACCAGTGTCACCGGAGAACTGCCATCTGACGTGTGGTATATGTAGGGTTCCTAGGCACTCTCAAGAGGTCTCACAAGGCATCAACCATGCCAATTTCAAATCTACGGTGCCGAGAAACCCTAAACAACGGATCGTTGGCTAGATGTCTAGGCGAAAAAGCAACTAGTAAACTACTTTACTAAGAGAATACGGAAATACAACCTTTGTAGATCCGGTGCTCCACCTCTATAGCTCCGCAACGAAGTCCCCTCACTGTCCAAATGAATTCCCGGGCTCTAGCGTCGGCTTCGTCGGAGAAATGGCGAGCTAGGTCGTCGATGTCCATGCCGAAGATGATCTACGTCGAGGCATCGCTAGATCAAGCTCCACCTTCACCAAGCCATGAAAACTTGTGAAGGAAACACCCTATACTGCTTGGCAAGAGGTAGAGGATGAAGAAATAGGAAGTGGGTTCACTTTAAAAATGGATTTCTCACTCATATTCATCAATCACCATTGATGAAGCTTGGTTTTCTTCTTGAAGGAGAAGAAGAAGAAGATGATAATTATTATGATAAGTTGTTTTTCAAAAAGAAAATTAAAAGAATACTTATCATCATGAAACCATGGTTTAGTGTAGAGTATTAATCATGGTTGAAAGGAATGGTTAGGGTTAAGCATGAGACAAAATGGTCACAAGGTCAATACTTCATGAACCTTCATGAATAAAACAAAGAAGGCCACCATTTCATCTTATGTTAATATTTTTCCAAAAAAATAAACAAATGAATAAATGAATAAGCAAATAAAAACCCTAACCATTTCTTTAACCAAGGTTTAATTCTTTACACAAACCCTAATGAGCATGTATCATTAAACATGATACAAACAAGTGCACAAAATCATATCGCATATGTAATGCGCACATCCGAGTGAGAAAATCCATCTTAAGTGAACCAATACTAGTTAATGCAAAGTAATATATCAAATATATAATTATATATTAAATCATTAAATCAACACTTGATTTAACGATCCGGTCATGACGCACACAACCGACTGGTATCATTAGTAACAACTTATCGAATCAACACTTGATCCGATAACCCGGCTATATCGCATATAACCGATCAATATCACATCGCGAGAATCGAATACAGTATCACATACTGGTATTATTCTCGGTCCTGCACATATCTCATATGCGCTCCTATTTCGTTTCGCTTGAGCCAGGAAACCTCTGTGTAGGACTCTAAAGACTCGTCAATACGCCGGCAGCAGATGATGATCATATCAAACACCCACAAGCCGCAAGCGGTCTGCTAAACGTAACGGCCACCCGGGTATTGAGCGATCAGAAGATCGACGAGCAAGCCCGCTCACACTCCAGTGAATCCAACCAGTAACACTACCGTACAGTCCGGTCTGATCGTCTGATATGTCGCATATCTCGCCTAGGGGTGGTAAACGTCAGACCCCAATAGCTCGATAAGTCGTGTTGATATGAGGTCTACAACAATTCGAGAAACTACTGGTAACACTTACCAGTAAATCTCAGCAACCCTGGCTAGGGATTTCCGGTTATAGCCAATCGATCACAGCGCAACATCAACTCCCTATACCGGGATAGACGAATCCCCTCCTATCGCTCATTGCCTCCATGTGACTCGGGACTGTACCAAAAAACCACCGTTTTGCATGCCCTCTTGGATGTGGTAAGATGGAAATCAAAGCACAGTGGGAACCACATGAGACTCTATGACAATCTCGGGTCAACAGACTGTACCAGTGTCACCTGAGAACTGCCATCTGACGTAAGGTATAATACCAGCTGGGAGTTCTCGGCGAGTCCGTCCATTGTACCCAGTCTCCATTGAGCACCCGTATATCATCTCTGTTGTCAAACACCAATGGATATGGGATCATCCATCGCCCATCTGTATGGGTCGAGAAGGTATACGCTAGTCTACTCTGGTATATCGATGCCCCGTCTCGATACACCCACGACTAGGGACCTTGAAGGATGTACTTATGGACTACCATGTCCCCACTAGTATGATCCGCATCATAGTCCAGGTAGTCAAGTACACATCCTAAGGGCTTTACCAACTTGTAACAGAGAGAAAAACAATATACACGTTAAGGTAAAGATCAACCAGATAGCATACTATCATGTCGAGCAAGAAAGTCCTCCCTATATATGTCCAAGCATCCACTACAATATACATCCTAAGTACAGTAATGGCCTCTAGGGCATACATATAACTAACAATCTCCCACTTGCACTAGGGCCATCTGTAGCAGTGGTTGCAGTATCTCATACTCAACCATCCCATAAAAGTCTCTCTCTGGGAAAAGGCCTTTGTGAGTGGATCCGCTGTGTTGTCCTCTGAGTTTACTCTCCTAACCTCGATCTCCTTGGAGATCAACCATCTCCATGATCAGGTGATACTTCCTTAGAATATGTCTGGATCACTGATGGGACCGGCGTTCCTTGGCATAAGCCACAACTCCATTGTCACACAATGGAAGGAAAGTAGTTCATCTTATGAACCAATATACACCCAAACAGCCTCTTTGGTAGCATCTTAAGTAGCGATGTATCCTGCCTTTATCGTCTAGTATGTCACGGTATCTAGCTTGGAACTCTTCCAACATACCGTCCTTTTACTGAGGGTAAAGACAATGTCTGTGACTGACATTCAGTCATCCTTATCATCTTGGAACACTTCCAATGATTCTCCCCAGGATCGGTTGATACCATCTCACTATAACTAGTGAGAATGCTAACATCCAATTAGATCTATCTCATAGATCCAAAACCCAGGATTTAGGAGTTATCAATTTGATCCTATATGGAGAATTATTGTGATAAGCGGTGATTGACCGAGCATAGGATAGGAAACTCCTTCCCTATCAAGAGCATGTCATCCACGTACTCTACGAGGATCTTCACTATACTCCCTACTACCTTTTTGTTTATACAAGGTTCATCTACCATTTTGATGATGTCAAACTCTTTGACTAAACCATCAAAACAGATGTTCCAACTCCGCGATGCCTGCTTTATCCTATACAGCATCTTGCACACGTTTCCGCTGCTCCCACTGTCTACGAAGCCACTCTGGTTGTGTACTTATAGACGCTCTATTCTAAAATATCATTTAGAAAAGCTGTCATGACATCCAACCATCAGATATCGTATTCATGGTATGTAGCCATGGCAAGTAGGATCTGGATGGACTTAAGCATAGGCACTGGAAAAGATTTCATCATTATCCACGCCTGGTCGATGATGAAAACCTTCAACAAGTCTAGCTTTGAAAGTCTCAACTTTTCCATCTACACCAAGCAATCTTCTCAAGATATACTTGCTCCTGATGGGGATTTAACCCTTCAGATATAGCAACTAAAGTCCATACTTTGTTGGTGTACATGGATTCCATCTCAGATCGATAAGCATCCAGCCATTCTTACAGAGTCTTACTCCTGATGGCCAGCTCGAAACTAGTTGGGTCATCATCTCATGATGCAATCCTCGCTCCCACTGTCATAGAGAAATCGAAGTATCTCTCAGGTGGGTGAGGAACCCTATTAGATCGGCGGAGAGGCTGAGGTTCGTTGGTAACTATTGAATCCTTTGGTTCTTTCAAATCATCAGCTGCAGTTTGTATAGCTGGAACATTTCCAGTTCTACATAACAGATCTTGCCTCGAGCTTGTCCGGATATTGCTTTTAGACATAGGCCGGACAACTCCAAATCTTAACTAACTTAAGATATGGGCTCTTCCCTTTCCATATCACATATGAAGTGGTAGGCAACTGATTTGATTCGAACCCTATTCAATAGGTATGCATCTTCTCAAGTGCATAACTCCCAAAAAGGAAATAGGTAACTCAGTAGTACTCATCATAGAGCACACCTTATCAAATAGGGTATGATTGCTCCACCCTGATATACCATCGTGCTTTGGTGTATTCGGAGGAGTAATGCTGAGAGAGAATCTCATTCTCCTTTAGAAAAGTCCAAGAATTCCTTGCTCAAGTATTCTCCTCCCTGATCTCATCATAGGACATAATACTTATACCCGTATTGGTTCTCTACTTCTAACTTATATTCTGTGAATATCTCAAAAGGTTCAGACTTGTGTTTCAACAGGAACATATGTCTGAATCTTGAGAGATCATCAGAGAATGTAATGAAGTACAAAGAATCGGTCTTGGCATATGTAGACAGGGGACCTTTCATACATCAACATGTATCATCCCAAGAGTTTTCTAACTCTTTCTCTGTTTCCAGTAAACGGAGCTATGGTCATCTTATCTTTGTGACATGAATGGCAAGTTTCACAAGATGTAAATTCAAACTGATTTAAATATGCATCTTTATGTAACTTAGCTAGTCGGGTCGCATTGATATGACCTAGTCTACAATACTTCAAGAAGGATCGGTTCATTTCTGAACTCTTCCTCTTATGTGTGTTCCGTATACTAAGAACTGTAGTTTGATTTAGAACATCAATGCTTTTAGATAACGTGCCTGAACCGATCAACTTTTGATATAGGAAATGTTCAAAACATTATCCAACAATACAGAATTTTATCGTTTCTTTACTTATAAAGAGACAGATATGATTTTGTATATCAGTTTCGGTATCTAATAGCACTTGTTCAGAATCAATGTATTAGTAATACAGGGTGACAGTGACCAACAGACTTGGCTGCAACACTTGCCCCGTTTTCTGTCTGATGAAACTTATCACCCGTTCTCAGTTCTCTACCTTTCTGTAGCCCTATGTAACAGATTACATATCTGGGATCCTGATCTGGTATCACATACCCAGGATGCGGGGGATACTGAGAAACAGTTCTTTGTAATGAACACACCTGAAGATGATGCATCAGCATGCACTCTCTTCGTTTGGGCGGCACGGGAAATCTGGAATTCCCCAATTCATGCTCTGTCTTATAACAATTATAAGTTGGAGCGGGACCAACGTTCCCCAGCTCAGTATAACAAGCGGGTTCGGTCAATATTCCGTATTATTATCTTGATTAAGGCGTGATATGGTCGCTACCTGGAGAGAGAGAGAAGAAAACACTCAGCGTGCGCTCTTGCAAGAATAGATTGGTTATTATTTTATCTAATCAGGATGGCTCCCACTGC
This sequence comes from Agapanthus africanus, assembly GCA_030015575.1. NCBI lineage: Eukaryota > Viridiplantae > Streptophyta > Magnoliopsida > Asparagales > Amaryllidaceae > Agapanthus > Agapanthus africanus. The sequence goes on from CM057340.1 coordinate 408,169,366, forward strand.
TTTTTATCAAATCTTCCTTCAAACCCTAAAAGGAAAGACTAGCCGGGATTAATTACACACTACAAGTTCACCAATCTTTCAGCCAGGCCAGTGTCGGTACTTTGAGGGAGGTCCCCCGTGCTTTCGCACGAACCTAATTAATGTTAACCTCGTTTTCCCAGAGGCATAACCCCGTTAACACCTTTCTAGACACCTACTTGATCGGCTAATTGTAATGTGTAAAACTCTCCCAGGAGTAACACTTACTCGCAGCGGGTATCGGGATCCAACTATCTCATAGAAGGTATGCAATCTCATTGCAAATTTCAACACTTGAAATTCCCGATAATTTTGCCCCTAGCGTCCTATGACCTTGACGCAGGCCAACAAACCATAGTGCGCTAGTCAAGTTCAACCCGTCATTTCCTGATTGAATTAAACCCACCCGCACGACCCTTGACGCAGGCCAACAAAGTCGCACGACTACCCTAATCCAATCTGCATCATATGCATAAGCAGATAAATACTAGTTAGCTACCGCACACTACGCCTTGACGCAGGCCAACAAACGTAGCACGAATACTAACTACCACTTATCTGAAATGACGGAGGGCTACAACAGGTTTTTTCTGAAAACCTATTGCGTAATGAACTTGATATCGTTGTAGAATCAAATAATTTTAAAATGGAGTGCTTTTGAGGCTTTTCCAGTTTTGCTAAAGGAGTCACTCCCGGTGAAGGGATCGTCGGTCCTTTCCTCGTCGAATGAGGTGCGGGATATATCATATATATCACTGTGCAAAGAAAAAACACTTAAAAGCAATCAAAAGACAAACCGAGTGTGTAGCATCTGCCAGTTATTGCTAAAGGAGTCACTCCCGGTGAAGGGATCTCGGTCCTTTCCTTATCGAATAAGGTGCAGGATATATCATATACACCGCTGTGCAAAGCAAGAACTGTAGCTACCTGTTTTATTTTGAAATTCGATTCTACAACATCTTAGGTTTCTTTTACTTTCATTAATCACATTAATGAAGTCCCATCATTTAAGTACCTAAACATTACAGATAAATACGACGTACACTTATGCCATCCGCATTCCCCTCGATGTCCCCTCGTGCACCGTTAGGTTAGGTAACTAACGGCAGAGCGGGGCAGGGCTAGCGCGGGTGTAAAGCATAATTAACGCCTATATAATATATCACATATACTATATACTGTATCTATCACAGAACATCACATGATCACATCACAGATATCGCAGCAGAAGAATCATATGAAATATTGGATATACTAGGACGTCCGTGTTTTCAATACGAGCCAGTATAAAACACGGATTCCACGGTCGCGATGAATAGCCAAACCCACACCCCTAGACCCCTACGAGAGCGGCAAGCAACCCTACCAATTCTAGAGTTAGGAGACCCGGACTCGACTCCTCGAGTTGGTCTCCCACTGGAATCCAGAACCCGGTTACTTGTGCCCTCCTCCTTGGGTCTATCCTAGTGCGGAAAAGTAAATAATATACAACAACGGTGACAACTTCCGCAACCTGGAAGCGCCCCAATAAAAGAATATTACATACAAGATTTTACATGAATGAAAATGAAAAACACTCATCTCACATAAAAACCCCCGGCTATTCAAACACGACAATCCAATATAACATATCCAGCAACACATAACATCACATGTCATCAACGTAAGTAAACATGCGTATCCCAATTGTCGTTGACATATAACAACGAAACCGGCGATATCACATATTACACTTACGGTCACAGAAAAGAAAGTGTAAAACTACAACAGTTAGAATCCGCAACCTCTTCAGACATCGCATGCCTGATCAAATGAATACCTTAGACATCACATTCCTAACAATTATAAACCCCGCATTTTAGTCTCAAAATCGAAAACACTTTTCAATATCAAGTCGGGCAATTCAACAAGATTCCTGACATCCTGATCGAATGCTCGTCGCAAACTTCAGTAGACGGCCGCACCCCTGATGCCGTCGACGAAGTGCACCAAGGCGGAACACCGCTGCCGCGAGCACCCGGACGGATGCTTTCGGTGACGGGGTTCTCCTACAGTCATTTGGTCGGGGCTATGGAGCGAGGCTGTCTATTAAGTTTACCTGTCGAGTATCCGTGTACGCTACGTGATTGCGACGGACTTTTGATCACATCAAAATTCCGTGGCAACCGATCAAGTGAGACTAAACTGCTGTGTTTATAACATTCATTCAGTTATCTCATAACTGCTTGTGAATTCCAATTATTGTATCACATTCCGGACAAACAGAAAATGTTAAACTTTCCGATCGAACAGTCGAATACCCAAGTTTTCCCGATACAGCTCAACACATGAAAGAAGTCTAACAACATTCAGTTCGTGCCTCAGTACCAACGGTCCAGCCGTAGAAGGGTCAAGCCAATGCCTCACATGTGGCACGCCGTACTGCCCCAAACCCTAAGGTTCAAAGGGCAGTTCAAGACGGTCACATAATCGAGATAAGGTTTGTTGTCTTCTAGAGGGACCATCGCATTACTTGCACTACTTAGAACGTCGTTAAACCACGGAAAAATCCAACACTTGGAAATTTCCCGACAGGGGAAAAGCTGGGTATTTATATCCGGTCGAACTTTTTAACATATTCTAAAATTTATCCGGAAAGCCACACAGACAAAATTTGATAATCCGATCGAACATTCGAATCCGCAAAACAACCCAGAAAAATTCAACTCTTGAATAAATATTAAAAATTCCCAGAAAATCCAGCATAATCAAATAGGAGTTACTGTGCAAACAGGAATTGATGATGTCACCATATGGCCGCGGAACCGCCGCAGAAGCAAAGATTCTGCCGCGGTTCCGCCGCATTTTGTACTGTTCATGAGAAACTTTTTGCACCGTAATTTTTAGATTTCCCTGCTGAATTTTTAGCAATTTTTAATCTCGAAAAATCCCAGTTTTTGGAAAAAGGACAGAGAGCATTTTTTGAGTTGGGGTTTCGGGTCGATCGGACTTCAAACTCCGTCTAGACTTCGCCTAAGGCTCTAGCTAGGCTCTGATACCACTGTAGGGTTCCTAGGCACTCTCAAGAGGTCTCACAAGCCATCAACCATGCCAATTTCAAATCTACGGTGCCGAGAAACCCTAAACGACGGATCGTTGGCTAGATGTCTAGGCGAAAAAGCAACTAGTAAACTACTTTACTAAGAGAATACGGAAATACAACCTTTGTAGATCCGGTGCTCCACCTCCATAGCTCCGCAACGAAGTCCCCTCGCTGTCCAAATGAATTCCCGGGCTCTAGCGTCGGCTTCGTCGGAGAAATGGCGAGCTAGGTCGTCGATGTCCATGCCGAAGATGATCTACGTCGAGGCATCGCTAGATCAAGCTCCACCTTCACCAAGCCATGAAAACTTGTGAAGGAAACACCCTATACTACTTGGCAAGAGGTAGAGGATGAAGAAATAGGAAGTGGGTTCACTTTAAAAATGGATTTCTCACTCATATTCCTCAATCACCATTGATGAAGCTTGGTTTTCTTCTTGAAGGAGAAGAAGAAGATGATAATTATTATGATAAGTTGTTTTTCAAAAAGAAAATTAAAATAATACTTATCATCATGAAACCATGGTTTAGTGTAGAGTATTAATCATGGTTGAAAGGAATGGTTAGGGTTAAGCATGAGACAAAATGGTCACAAGGTCAATACTTCATGAACCTTCATGAATAAAACAAAGAAGGCCACCATTTCATCTTATGTTAATATTTTTCCAAGAAAATAAACAAATGAATAAATGAATAAGCAAATAAAAAGCCTAACCATTTCTTTAACCAAGGTTTAATTCTTTACACAAACCCTAATGAGCATGTATCATTAAACATGATACAAACAAGTGCACAAAATCATATCGCATATGTAATGCGCACATCCGAGTGAGAAAATCCATCTTAAGTGAACCAATACTAGTTAATGCAAAGTAATATATCAAATATATAATTATACATTAAATCATTAAATCAACACTTGATTTAACGATCCGGTCATGACGCACACAACCGACTGGTATCATTAGTAACAACTTATCGAATCAACACTTGATCCGATAACCCGGCTATATCGCATATAACCGATCAATGTCACATCGAGAGAATCGAATACAGTATCACATACTGGTATTATTCTCGGTCCCGCACATATCTCATATGCGCTCCTATTTCGTTTCGCTTGAGCCAGGAAACCTCTGTGTAGGACTCTAAAGACTCGTCAATACGCCGGCAGCAGATGATGATCATATCAAACACCCACAAGCCGCAACCGGTCTGCTAAACGTAACGGCCACCCGAGTATTGAGCGATCAGAAGATCGACGAGCAAGCCCGCTCACACTCCAGTGAATCCAACCAGTAACACTACCGTACAGTCCGGTCTGATCGTCTGATATGTTGCATATCTCGTCTAGGGGTGGTAAACGTCAGACCCCAATAGCTCGATAAGTCGTGTCGATATGAGGTCTATAACAATTCGAGAAACTACTGGTAACACTTACCAGTAAATCTCAGCAACCCTGGCCAGGGATTTCCGGTTATAGCCAATCGATCACAGCGCAACATCAACTCCCTATACCGGGATAGACGAATCCCCTCCTATCGCTCATTGCCTCCATGTGACTCGGGACTGTACCCAAAAACCACCGTTTTGCACGCCCTCTTGGACGTGGTAAGATGGAAATCAAAGCACAGTGGGAACCACACGAGACTCTATGAAGATCTCGGGTCAACAGACTACTCTGTACCAGTGTCACCTGAGAACTGCCATCTGACGTAAGGTATAATACCAGCTGGGAGTTCTCGGCGAGTCCGTCCAGTGTACCCAGTCTCCACTGAGCACCCGTATATCATCTCTGATGTCAAACACCAATGGATATGGGATCATCCATCGCCCATCTGTATGGGTCGAGAAGGTATACGCTAGTCTACTCTGGTATATCGATGCCCCGTCTCGATACACCCACGACTAGGGACCTTGAAGGATGTACTTATGGACTACCATGTCCCTACTAGTATGATCCGCATCATAGTCCAGGTAGTCAAGTACACATCCTAAGGGCTTTACCAACATGTAACAGAGAGACAAACAGTATACACGTTAAGGTAAAGATCAACCAGATAGCATACTATCATGTCGAGCAAGAAAGTCCTCCCTATATATGTCCAAGCATCCACTACAATATACATCCTATGTACAGTAATGGCCTCTAGGGCATACATATAACTAACAGTATATCACCAACTGGGAGTTCTCGGCGAGTCCGTCCAGTGTACCCAGTCTCCACTGAGCACCCGTACACCATCCTTGATGTCAAGCACCGATGGATATGGGATCATCCATCGCCCATCATATAGGTCAAGTGCGTATACGCTAGTCTACTCTGGTGTATCGATGCCCTGTCTCGATATACCCTCGACTAGGAACATTTATAGGATGTACTCATCGACTACCGTGGCCCCACTAGTATGATCTCATCATAATCCCAGTAGTCGAGTACAGATCCTAAGGGCTTTATCAACATGTGAGAGAAAGACAGTAAACCAATACAAGTCAATATGTTAAGATAAAGTGAAACCAAATAGCATACTATCATCACGAGCAAGAAAGTCCTCTCTGTATATATCCAAGCATCCATCATAATATACATCATATGTACAACAATGGCCTCTAGGGCATATACATAACTAACAATCTCCCGCTTGCACTAAGGCCAGCTGCTGAAGTATCTCATACCTAGCATCCCGAATAATCTCTCAAACTGTATCTAGGGAATGGCCTTCGTGAGTGGATCCACAGTGTTGTCCTTCGTATCTACTCTCCTGACCTCGATCTCCCGGCGATCAACTATCTCCCTGATCAGGTGATACCGCCTCGGAATATGTCTAGATTTCTGATGGGATCTGGGTTCCTTGGCCAAAGCCACAGCTCCATTGTTATCGCAATACAGAGGTATTGGATGTTCAATTGATGGAACCACACCAAGTTCAGTGACGAACTTCTTCATCCAGACAGCCTCTTTGGCAGCATCGTTTGCAGCGATGTATTCAGCCTCCATCGTCGAGTCTGCAACGGTATCCTGTTTGGAACTTTTCCAACATACCGCCCCTCCATTGAGGGTAAAGAAAAATCCCGAGTGCGACTTAGAGTCGTCCTTATCACTTTGGAAGCTGGAATCGGTAAAAGACTCCACCCGGAGTTCTCCGTTACCATACACCAAGAACATATCTCTAGTCCTTCGTAAGTACTTGAGAATGTTCATCACAGCTGTCCAGTGACTCTCTCCAGGATCTTCTTGATACCGACTCACTACACTTAGTGAGTATGCTACATCGGGTCTGGTACATAGCATCGCATACATGATAGAGCCTACTACCGAAGCATAGGGTATCCCTTGCATGCGAGCTCTCTCCAAATCAGTCTTGGGAGACATCTCTTTGGAGAGAGTGAGTCCAGAGATCATGGGTTGGTTCCCACGCTTGGATTCTTCCATACTAAACCTCTTTAGTATGGTGTCAATGTACCTGGGTTGGGACAATCCCAGTATCCGTTTGGATCTATCTCTATAGATCCTAATCCCCAATATGCAGGAGGTATCTCCTAGATCTTTCATTGAGAATCTTTGTGATAAGAAGAGCTTGACTGTTTGCAGCATAGGAATATCATTTCCTATCAAGTGTATGTCATCCACGTACAATACGAGGAAGACAACCTTACTCTCTGCTACCTTCTTATAGATACAAGGTTCATCTATGTTTTTGATGAAGTCAAACTCTTTGACTTCTATATCAAAACAGATGTTCCAACTCCGCGATACTTGCTTTAACCCATAAATGGATTTAAGCAGTTTGCACACCTTTCCGCTGCTCCCACTATCTACGAAGCCCTCTAGCTGAGTCATGTACACGCACTCTTCTAAATCACCATTTAGAAAGGCGGTCTTAACATCCATTTGCCAGATTTCGTAGTCATGGTATGCAGCAATGGCAAGTAAGATCCGGATGGACTTAAGCATAGCCACTGGAGAAAAGGTTTCGTCATAATCCACACCAACCCTTTGCTACAAGTCTAGCTTTGAAAGTCTCAACTTTTCCATCTACACCAAATTTCTTTTTAAAAATCCACTTGCTCCCAATGGGTTTTACCCCTTCTGGAGTATTTTCCAAAATCCATAATTTATTGGTGTACATGGATTCTATCTCAGATCGCATTGCATCCAGCCATTTCACAGAGTCACCACTCGTGATGGCCTGTTCGAAACTAGTTGGGTCATCAACTTCCATGATGCAATCCTCGCTTCCACCATCAATGAGAAAACCATAGTATCTCTCAGGCGGATGAGAAACCCTGCTAGATCGGCGGAGAGGCTGGGGTTCGTCGGGTACTACTGAATCCTCTGGTTCTACCAAGTCTTCTGTTATAGTTTGTGTCGCTGGAACCTCTTCCAGTTCTACCTCAATACCACTAATCCAGTTCATTAGAAAACCTTTTTCTAAGAAAGTGGCATGTCGAGAAACAAACACCTTTTGTTCCTCGGGGTTGTAGAAGATATACCCTTGTGAATTTTTGGGATATCCTACAAACTTACATAAGACTGATCTTGCCTCGAGTTTGTCCGGATTTTGTCTTTTGACATAGGCTGGACAACCCCATATCTTAACATACTTAAGAGATAGTCTCTTCCCTTTCCATATCTCATATGGAGTGGTAGACACTGATTTGGTAAGAACCATATTCAATAGGTGTATGGCTATCTCAAGCGCATCCCCCCAGAAGGAAATAGGTAACTCAGCTGTACTCATCATTGAACGCACCATATCTAATAGGGTACGATTCCTTCGTTCCGATACACCGTTGTGCTGTGGTGTATAAGGTGGAGTAAGCTAAGAGAGAATCCCATTCTCTTTTAGATAATCTTGGAACTCATTGCTCAAGTATTCTCCTCCTCGATCAGATCGAAGGATCTTAATACTTTTACCCGTTTGGTTCTCTACTTCGTGCTTATATTCTTTGAATTTCTCAAAAGCTTCAGACTTGTGTTTCAATAGGAACACATGCCCGTATCTAGAGAGATCGTCAGTGAATGTAATGAAGTAGGAAGAACCGTTCCTGGCATGCGTAGACATGGGACCGCATACATCACTATGTACCAGTCCTAAGAGTTCCGTAACTCTTTCTCCGTGTCCACTAAATGGAGCTTTGGTCATTTTTCCTTTGAGACATGAATGGCAAGTATCATAAGATGATAATTCGAACGGATTCAAATAACCATCCTTATGTAACTTAGCCAGTCGTGTCGCATTGATATGACCAAGTCTACAATGCCACAAGAAGGATTCGTTCATTTCTGAACTCTTCCTCCTGTGCATGTTTTGTATATTGAGGACTGTATTTTGATTTAGAATGAATATGCCATTATGTAACGAGCCTGATGCAATCAACTTTTGATCTAAGAATATGTTTATTACATTATCCTGTACTAAAAAATTATGTTCTTCTTTACTCAATAAAGAAACTGATATAATGTTGCACATAATGTTCGGTATATAATAGCACTCATTCAAAATCAGTGTATCACCACTTGGTAATACTAGGTGATATTCGCCAACTACTTTGGCTGCAACATTTGCACCGTTCCCTACTTGAACGGAATGATCACCTTTTCCCAGTTCACTACCTTTACATAGCCCATGTAACTGTTTACATATGTGGGATCCTGATCCGGTATCTAATACCCTAGACGTAGGGTGAACTGAGAAACAGTTCTCAATAACTAACACACCTGAAGAAGATGCATCAACATGCATGTTCTTTTGGGCGGCGTGAGAATCCAGATATTCTCCTATTTCCTGTTCAGTCTTATAACTCTTATAAGAAAGAACGGGTCCAACGTTCCCCTGCTCAGTATAATAAGCGGGATCAGTCAATACATCCATATTATTATCTTGATTATGGCCTGACATGGTCGCTACCTGGAGAGAGAGAGAGGAAAACACTTTAGCGTATGCTCCTGCAAGATTAGATTGGTTATTATCTTATCTAATCAGGATGTCTCCCACCGTTTTTATCAGATCTACCTTCAAACCCTAAAAGGTAAGATTAGCCGGGATTAATTACACCTTACAATTTCGTCAATCTTTCAGCCAGATCAGTGTCGGTACTTTGAGGGAGGTTCCCCGTGCTTTCGCATGGACCTAATTAAAGTAAACCTCGTTTTCCCAGAGGCGTAACCCCGTTAACACTTTTCTAGACACCTACTTGATCGACTAATTGACCTGTGTAAAACTCTCCCAGGAGTAACTCTTACTCGCAGCGGGTATCGGGATCCAACTATCTTATAGAAGGTATGCAATCTCATTGCAAATTTCAACACTTGAAATTCCCAATAATATTTTACCCCTAGTGTTCTATGACCTTAACGAATGCCAAACAACCCATAGTCCACTAGTCAAGTTCAACCCGTACATTTCTTGATTGAATTAAATCCACCCGTATGACCCTTGACCAATGCCAAACAACGCCGTACGAATACCCTAATCCAATCTGCATCATATGCATAGGCAGATAAATACTAGTTAGCTACCGTACACTACGCCTTGACGAATGCCAAACTACCGTAGCACGAATACTAAGTAGTACTTATCTGAAATGACGGAGGGCTACGCTGGTTTTTCAGAAAACCATGAGCGTAATGAACTTGATATCGTCGTAGAATCATGTGAAATTTTGAAATGGAGTGTTTTTTTGGCTTTCATTGGTTTTGCTAAAGAGGTCACTTTCGGTGAAGGGATCTCGGCTCTTTCCTCATCGAATAAGGTGCAGGACATATCATATATATCACTGTGCAAAGCAAAACCCTAAAAGCTATCAAAAGACAAACCGAGTTTTGTAGCATCTGCCAGTTTCGCTAAAGAGGTCACTCCCGGTGAAGGGATCTCGGCTCTTTCCTCATCGAATAAGGTACAGGGTATATCATATATACCACTATGCAAAGCAAAACAGTAGCTACCCTTTTTATAAAGTTTTGACTCTACAACATGTTTTAGGTTTCTTTTCTTTTTATTAATCTCATTAATAAAAATCTCATCAGCTTATGCTTCCTAAGCATCACAGATAAATACGACGTACACTTATGCCATCCGCCTTCATCTCGATGTCCCCTCATGCACCGTTAGGTTAGATAACTAACGACAGAGCAGGGCAGGGCTAGTGCGGGTGTAAAACATAAGTAACGTCTATATAATATATCATATATACTATATATTGTATCCATCACAACATATCAAATGATCAAATCACAGATATCGCAGCAGAAACATAGATATAATGTGGGATTTACTAGGACGTCCGTATTTAGTATTTAGCCAACAATAGAAAATACGGATTCCACAGTCGCGATGAATAGCCAAGCCCACACCCTGGACCCCTATGAGAGCGGCAAGCGACCCTACCAATTCTAGAGTTTAGGAGACCCGGTCTCGACTCCTCGAGATGGCCCCCCACTGGACCCCAGAACCCGGTCACCTGTGCTCCCCTCCTTGGGTCCATCCTAATGCGGAAAAGTAAATAATATACAACACTGGTGGCATCAACCGCAACCTGGAAGTGCCCCAAATAAAAGAATATTACATTACATTTGAATTTACATGAATGAACATATAAAACACTCATCTCACATAAAACCCCCCGGCTATTCAATCGCGACAATCCTGCACATCATATCACAGCAACACATAATATCTCATATCATCAACGTAAGTAAGTATGCATACACCGATCGTCGTCGATGTATAGCAACGAAAACTGGCAATACAACTACATACTACACATACGGTCACAGAAAAGAAATTGAAAAACTACAATATTTGGAATCCACATTCTCTTTAGACATCGTAAATGCGAAATATCACATACTTCGTATTTCATGCCTAAACTATATGAATTCCACATATTTTATCACATTCCAGATAAATAGACAGTATTAAACTTTTCGAACAGATAATTAAATACCCAGAATTTCCTAAAGTGCTCAACACTTGAGCGGAGTTCAAAAAATCCCAGAATATGTCACAGTACCAGTGATCCAGCCGTAGAAGGGTCAAGCCAACGCCTCACATGTGGCATGCCGTACTGCCCCAAACCCGAAGGTTCAAAAGGCAGTTCAAGACGGTCACAAAATCGAGTTAAGGTTTGTTGTCTTCTAGAGGGTCCACCGTATTACTTGCACATTTTTCCGAAAGATTTAAACTCGAGAAAAGATTCAACACTTGAAAATTTTTTGTGTCGGGAAAAAGTGAGTTAATGATATCCGTTTGAACTTTTTAACAGTTTCTAAATATCCGGAAAAAAAATAACGAATTTGAAATTCCCAATCGAATCGACGATTACAAAATAAACCCCATAATACTCAACACTTGAGTCAGATTAAAAATACCCATAAAATAGTAAATACAGATACAAGAATTACTGTGCACAAAACCGTACCTAATACTCTTATACTGCCGCGGAACCGCCGCCAATGGTTGGTCATTGCCGCGGTTCCGCGGCCATGTTGTCGAATTGGAGGCACGAATTTCACCATAATTCTTATACTATCCTGCTGTATTTTTTAAGTATTTTTAATTCTGTAAAAACCCAGATTTTAAAAAATGTACAGAGAGGGGTTTGAAATTCCGTATTCGTGTTCGATCGGGGTTTTAACTTCGTTAACACATCGCCTAATACTCTAGCTAGGCTCTGATACCACTGTTGGGTTCCTAGGCACACTAGTGAAGGTTCATAAAGCATCAAACATGCCCAAATAAAATTTTACATGTGCTGAACAACCCAAAAACGGGATCTTTGCTAGATTATTAGGGTTTAGCATGCAAGATGATATCTTTAAAGCTAAGTGTGAGGGATTACAACCTTTGTAGTCCGCTCCTTCGCTTCACAAGCTCCGAGTAGAAGTCCCTTCCCCGCGATCCATGATCTCCTGGACTAAAGAGAGGCTCCTGTAAGTCCACATTGCCCACCCCGGTGCTTGCGGGGAGGCGGAAAACGGAATAAAAATCGGATTTTTATCATGCTAGGCAACATGGACTAGACAAAGGAGGATCTTTGCTAAACAAAACTAGCTAAATCGAACTAGAAACTAGCTAAAGGGTAGAATGGTTATACCTAGGGCTTTAAGTCCTTCTCTCCTTGCTCCTTGGAGTAGTAGAAAGGGATCACCTTTGTCGTCTTCTCACGTCGAAGAAGGATCCACCCGAAAGCCTCAACCTTTGGCTTCAACTTCAAGCTAGAAGTAACTAGGGTGCTAGAAGTGCTAATCCTAGAACCCTAGATGAGAGTAGAGATTACTATGGAATGGTTTTTCTTAAGCTCAAGTGTTTCTCAACACATGAGAGGGGAGAGCTTGAGGAAGAGGAAGAGCAAGAGAGAGAAACTATATGATAGAATGAGAGAATTATGAAGCATTCTCACATATATGTGTGACTTATCGTAAATTGATAATTAGTGAGATAATTGTCATGGCTTAATAAAGACATGACCATTATCATTTCATTTTTAATGCAAATTGCAAGGATCAAAGAGCATCTTCCAAATGAAATGATGATGGTCAAAGTGCCAACCTAGGTCAACAAGTCAAGAATGTCAAATGGTCAATAACCCTAACCCTGCACAATTATATTAAACTAATATCAATTAATCATAATACACACATAAGCATTAGGGTTAATAAAATGACAATGGCCCTAATCAAAGTCCTATTCCTCTGTCTTAATCAACTATGCATACGCACCCGCATTCGTGATCCGAGGAACACGAATACAAAGAGATAAAACTAATCCCAAATCATATACTAGGATCTGGCTTAAACCAAAGCCCGCTAATATAAGCTGTCCGGACAACAAACGTGCACAAGTGCGCGGATGTGAACGAAACCTGTCGCAAAACCATGCGACCTCTACTCATTTTGCCTAAAGGCGAATAGCTCTCTGTGTGGGACTCTAAAGACTCGACACTACGCTGGCAGTGGGTTTAACCACAGACCGCAAGCGGCACTAGCTGTACGTAACGGTCCTCAGGTAGATGCCGATAAGAAGACTGACGAGGTGACCCCATCTGAACTCCTACTGAGCCTGTATTTGACAGTCTCCGTACAGTCCGGTCTGTTCGTCTGATACATCACATGGCGGGCCTAGGGGCGGTGAATGTCAGTCCCCTAATAGCGGTACAAGTCGTGTTGGAGTGTAGCCCAGAACACCCTGAGATAACACTGGAAACCTACCAGTATATCTCGCTTGCCCTGGCCAGGGACTACTCATGTAATGGCTCTCCTAGACACAGCGCGATGTCAACCCCCAATACCGGGAGAGACGAATCCTGTCCAACCGTCACTGCCTCCAAGTGCTTCGGGACTGCACCCAACTACTAACTGTTTGCACGACTCCTTTGAGCCGTGGTAGGGTAGTAATCAAAGTACAGTGGGAACACACTCGAGGCGAAGTGGCTGTGTCAAGTCAGCGTACTAAGCTGCACTCATGTCACCTGGGAACTGATAACTGACGATAGGTATAATACCAACCAACAGTTCCCGACGAGTCCTGTCCAGTGTACTCATAACCTAACGAGCACCCGCATACTATCTCAAGTACGACATACTGACGGCTGTGGGACAGACCGTCTCCCACGCTAGGATGAGAAGCGCATACGCTAGTCTACTCCGGAGTATCGATGCCCTGTCTTGATAGTCCAACGACTAGGGACCTGTATAAGGATGTGCTTATGGATTACCCAGCCCCCACGAGTGTGAGCGCCATCACAACGCTGGTAATGAAGCAAAGATCCTAAGGGCTCTACTAATATGTATATAAGCGATATGCTAAAAGAAACACATGCACATATTAAAGCAGAGACAAACCAAGTAGCATACTACCATTTCGAGCAAGATTGTATATACAACTGTGAATATCCCAAGCTTCCATCAAGTAATATACATACTAGTATGATACAGTAATGGCCTCTAGGGCATATACACTAACAATCTCTCACTTGCACTAAGGCCATGTACTGGCGTATCGAAGACCTATCATCTCGATCAGCCGCTCGAACTGAGTCTGGGGTAAGGCCTTCGTGAATGGATCTGCATTGTTATCATCTGAAGCAACCCTCCGAACCTCGATCTCCTGGCGATCCACGATCTCCCTGATCAGGTGATACCGCCTCAAGATGTGTCTGGATTTCTGATGGGACCTGGGTTCCTTCGCTAAAGCTATAGCCCCGTTGTTGTCGCAATACAGAGGTATTGGGTCAACAATGGACGGAACCACCTGAAGTTCTTTCAAGAACTTCCTTATCCAGACAGCTTCTTTTGCGGCATCAGATGCAGCGATGTATTCCGCTTCCATAGTCGAGTCAGCAACGGTTTCCTGTTTGGAGCTCTTCCAACACACCGCCCCACCATTGAGGGTAAAGACAAAACCCGACATGGACTTGGAATCATCCTTGTCACTCTGGAAGCTAGAGTCAGCAAAGGCCTCAATCTGGAGGTCTTTTCCGCCATACACCAAGAACATCTCCTTAGTCCTTCTTAGGTACTTAAGAATGTTCTTTACCGCTATCCAATGTTTCTCCCCAGGGTTTGACTGATACGTGCTTACTACACTCAGTGCATAAGCTACATCTGGTCTGGTACACAACATCGCATACATTATAGAGCCTACCGCAGAAGCGTAGGGTATAATAGACATGCGATCCCTCTCCAAATCAGTGTTGGGAGACATCTCTTTGGAGAGGGTGATCCCGTGACAAGCCGGTAGATTACCGTGCTTGGAATCTTCCATACTGAATCTTTTCAGTATGGCGTCGATGTACCTGGACCGTGAGAGTCCAAAAATCCTCTTTGATCTGTCACGGTAGATCCGGATCCCCAGAATGTATGAGGCATCACCCAGGTCTTTCATGGAGAACCTGTGTGACAAGAACCCCTTGACAGATTGTAGCATAGGAATGTCATTTCCTATTAAGAGAATGTCATCCACATATAAAACGAGGAATACTACAGTTCTCGCTACAAATCTACAATAGATGCATGGTTCATCTGGATTTTTGATAAAGCCAAATTCCTTGACCGTCTCATCAAAACAGATGTTCCAACTCCGCGATGCCTGCTTTAGTCCATAAATTGACTTAAGCAACTTGCACACCTTTCCGCTGCTCCCACTCTGAATGAAACCCTCTGGCTGATCCATATAGACACACTCCTCTAAATGTCCATTTAGAAAAGCGGTCTTTACGTCCATCTGCCAAATCTCATAATCGTGGAAGGCAGCAATGGCAAGAAGGATCCGAATGGATTTCAGCATAGCTACTGGAGAAAAGGTTTCGTCATAGTCCAAACCAGGTCGCTGAAGAAAACCCTTTGCAACCAGTCTAGCTTTATAGGTCTCAACCTGTCCATCTACACCAATCTTCCTTTTGAAGATCCACTTGCATCCTACGGGTTTTACCCCATCTGGAGCAATGTCCAACGTCCATACTTTGTTGATGTACATGGACTCCATTTCGGTCCGCATTGCATCCAGCCATTTTACTGAGTCGACGCTCTGAATGGCTTGCTGGAAGCTAGTAGGCTCATCACAATCTATGATGCAATCCTCTCTATCCCCGTCAATGAGAAAACCGTAGTATCTCTCGGGCGGATGAGACTGCCTACTACTGTTGCCGAGTGGCATGGGAATGTCCTGATCTTTCGAACCCTCTGGTTCTACTAAGCTTTCAGTAATAGCTCGTCGTTCTGGAATTTCTTCCAGTTCTATTGCGATCCCACTTATTTCCTTTTCTATGAACTGGTGTTCTAGAAAGTGGGCATGGCGAGAAACAAAAACCTTTTGTTCCTCATCGCAATAGAAGAAATATCCCTTGGAGTTCTTTGGATATCCCACAAACTTGCACTGTACTGAGCGTGCCTCGAGATTGTCCGCATGCTGCTTTTTGACAAAAGCTGGACATCCCCATGTCTTAATGTGATTAAGATAGGGTCTCTTCCCACACCACATCTGATATGGTGTAGTAGGCACAGTCTTAGTAGGAACTCGGTTCAAAAGGTATGCAGCTGATTCTAGCGCATATCCCCAGAACGATCGCGGCAACTCAGCGTTACTCATCATGGACCGTACCATATCCAATAGGGTTCGGTTCCGTCTCACCGATACACCGTTATGTTGCGGAGTGTATGGAGGAGTAAGCTGAGAGAGAATTCCATTCTCTTTTAAGTAACCCAGGAACTCGGCACTCAAGTATTCACCACCTCGATCGGATCTTAGTGCCTTGATACTTTTGCCTGTTTGTTTTCCTACTTCATTCTTATATTCCAGGAATTTTTCAAAAGCCTCGGATTTATGTTTCATTAAGAAGACATAACCGTACCTTGAAAAGTCATCCGTAAAAGTAATGAAGTAAGAATAACCGCTTCGTGCATGCGTAGACATTGGACCGCACACGTCGCTGTGTACGAGTCCCAAGAGCTCGCTCGCTCTTACTCCGTGTCCAGTGAATGGAGTCTTTGTCATCTTTCTTTTGAGACAGGATTGACAAGTTGCATACGATTGATATTCGAACGAATCCAAATATCCTTCTGTATGTAACTTAGTCAACCTTCTCTCATTGATGTGACCCAGTCTACAATGCCATAAGAAAGTTTTATTGATTTCTGGAGACTTTCTTTTGTGTGTATTCTGGACATTGAAAATCTGTGGTAGGTTTAATACGTATATACCGTTGTTCAAAGTACCAGACCCAATCAAAATTTGATTAAGGTGAATGTTCACTACATTACTTACAAATGCAAATTCATAACCTTCTTTAGATAATAAAGATACAGAAATGATATTACAGGTTGCATTTGGTACAAAATAACAACTACGCAAAACCAAAAAGTGTCCATCTGACAATACCAGGTGATAGTCCCCCACGGCCTCAGCATCCATCAACTCTGAGGGTCATATCACCTGCCTTCAAAACTCTACGCTTTCTGAACGCCTATAAAGAATTACAGATATGAGATCTGTTGGAGATACTGCCCTCATAGTCAATTATTGGATCGCAGGTACGTGATTGCAATGATTGCGGAGGACCTATACCGGTAGGACAGTCTTACTCGAGATGATAGTATGCTAACTGGTTTGCCTTTATCAGTCGTGTACATGTTCAGGTGACTGATTGCATGTTACACTTTGATAGAGCCCTTAGGATCTTGCTTTACTACCAACAGTATGATGGCGATCATATATGTGAGAGTTGGGTAGTTTATACGCATATCCTTAATTGTGGTCCCTAGTCGTGGGAGTTTCGAGATAGGGCATCGATACTCCGGAGTAGACTAGTGTGTACAGTCGAGACCCCGACGAGGGGCGGTGGCCGGTCTCACAAGCCACTGGTGTCAGTTGGATCACCTAAAATGTATACAGTTGCTCATTGGGTTATGAGTACACCGGACAGGACTCGCCGGGAATCTGCTAGTTAGTACTATACCTACCGTCAGATAGCAGTTCCCTGGTGACATGTGTACAGGTTAGTTCATCGACCTGATGTCGTCATTTGTCTAGTGTGAGTTCCCACTGTGCTTTGATTTCTACCCTACCACGGCTCAAAGGAGTAGTGCAAACAGGTAGCTTTTGGGTACAGTCCCGAGCCATATGGAGGCACGTGAGCGGATCGGCAGGGGATTCGTCTCTCCCGGTATTGGGGGCGAGGTCGTGCTGTGTCTAGGAGAGCCATTACACAAAGTCCATGGCCATGGCAGGAGATTTACTGGTAGGTACTCCAGTAGTATCTCAGGGTGTTTTTGGGCTACACCCCGACACGACTTATACTGCTTCTGGGGGTCTGACGTTACTAGCCCCCTAGGCGGATATGCGATACTCATAGACGAACGGACCGGACTGTATATACATTGTCACTGTTAGGCTCAGTAGGGTTTCTGGATGAGTTCACTCATCGGCCTCCCTTGAGTTCGCTCATCAGCCTCCCTTGAGGTCAGTCCATGGGCAGCCGTTACGCATAGCTAGTGCCGCTGACGGCTTGTGGTTAAACCCACTGCCAGGGTACTGACGAGTCATCAGAGTCCCCCACAGACAGTTTCCCAAGTTCGGGCGAAACGTTGTAGAGGCCGTATGGTTTTATGGCAGGGTTCGGAAAATGCACGTGCGTTTACGCACGTGTTATTTTTCGGGCAGATAATACTGGTCAGCTTTGGTTTAAGCCGGATCTGAGTATTATATTGAGTAGGTATAATATCTTTGTCTCAGTTGCATTTGTATTCGGTCGTAATACAAATGCGGGTATATTTATACAGTTACGGGGTTATCCTGAAAGTCGTTTCAGGATCACTTTTGGAAGTTGCCAGTTTCCAGTTTTCTATCAGCCGTCTTTTAACATTCGGTTAAAGACGGATTTATCTTTTCTTGGATGAGGGTGAGTCGTGCTTCTAGAAGGTTCTAGAAGGTTCTAGATTTGGTGAGGTGTCTTGTGACTCATGCTTTGGTTTTAACCATTTCTTGTTTTCCTTAAGATATTCTTTTGTGTTCACATTATGATATTTGCTTATGGTCACCCCCCTCTCCTACGATCACCTCCCTCTTTGCCCTATATATGGCCGGCCCCCTCTCTCTCTCCTCATATGCTTTCTCTCACTTGAGTTTTCACTTGAAAAGATTATGATAGGTTTTATCGGTGTATGGAATTTCACAGCTCATTTCATTCCATCACCCGATTTCCTGGGCAACTTCATTAACCGTCCGTCCACAGCTTTGAACGGAACGAGACAAAGTCATCTACTCATTCTCTACATCAATCTTGGTCGTCTCTTCTAGCAAACTTGACGACCGAGTTGCCTCGAGTCAGAGGCGGGAGCCCGTTTAAAGAATCGTCGACGTGGTGCCACCTCGACGAGGATATCGGAGATCGACGAGATCGGAGCAGCCGCAACGGAGCGTGGGATGATGGTTAAAGAACGAAGGACTCGGATCGTTCGGTATAACCTTTCTACACTCTTTACAGTTTGTTAGTTTAGCAATAATGGCAGATCCGGGTTAAAGTATACGATAGCGCCAGTTAAAAAGTTTTTTGTTCCGCATTTGGCGTCTGTAGACGGCCGGGGCGCTAGCGTAGACTTACAAGATCCTGATCCGGTATCCAATACCCAGGATGTAGAGTTTATTGATAGACAGTTTTCAATAACATACACACCTGAAGCTGAAGCCGCAACTTTCTTCAGATCCTGGGTTCTGGCCTTCCAAGCCTTGCAATCCTGTTTCCAGTGTCCACTTTTGTGACAGTAAAAGCACTCTTCCTTCCCCACAAGCTTCCCCGCTACCTTTGTTGCTTTTGCCTTTCCTTTTCCTTTCGTATCCACTTTACTGACACCGCCTCTTGGTTTGGCGGGAGCTTTCTTCTTCTTGCCCTTGGCTTTCGCCCTGGACATAGAAGAGGAAGATCCTCCTACAAACAAAGTGGATGTCTCCCTACCTTTCTGTAGGGTGCCCTCTGCACTCTTCAGCATGTTGAGGAGCTCTGAAAGTTCAACTTCCTTTTCCTGTAAGTTGAAGTTCAGAATGAACTGGGCTTAAGTGGAAGGAAGGGACTGAAGAATCAAGTCTGTATAGAGCTCATTGTCCAACGTGGTCCCAAGTTCCGCGAGCTCCTCTATGTAGCCAATCATCTTAAGCACGTGTTCCGTTACCGATGATCCGACGGCCAACCTTGCCGAAAACAACTTCTTCGACACTTCGTATCTGGCGATACGAGAATGCTCTCCATACAGTTCTTTTGTATGAAGAAATATGGACTCTAGGTCCATATTCTCGTGCCTCCTCTGATGTTCGTTGTCCATCGAGGCAAGTACGAGGCATTTGGCCTTCGCGCAATCTATTTCCCAGGTCTTACGGATTTCCCTATCCACGACACTGGTTTTGGGACCTGGGACAGGGGGAGCTTTGGTGGTAAGGAGATACCCCAACTTGTCGTAAGTGATTGCCATCTTGACATTCCTGAGCCAATCTTTGTAGTTTGGCCCTGTCAGTATGTTTTTATCTAGTAATAACTTAAGTCCGGTCATGTTGAATGGTCGCTGCAATTAGGAGAGAGAAAAGAAACACTTTAGCACGATGCTCTTGCAAGTTTAGAGTAGTTTTTAATTTGTCTAAACAGGATGGCTCCCACTGTCTCTCGAATCCCTTCTCAAACCGTAAAGAAAGGATTAGTCGGGATCAATCTCACCGTACAATACTTGCTTAACCGTTCAGCCAGGCCAGTGTCGGTACTTTGAGGGAGGTTTTCCAACGCTTTCGCGAAGTTCCTTAATTAAGTAACCTCTTTTCCCTGTGGGCGTAGCCCCGCTAACACCTTTCTAGACACCTACTAGTTTTATAGCATTGATCGTTAAGTGAGAGTTTTCCCGAGGAGTAGCATATACTCACAGTAGGATCGGGATCCAAATATCATCACGTGATAAAACCGAAGGAATCCTACCAGAATCATCACACTCCAAATGGTATGCAGCGCTAGCAAGTTTCAGTACTTATGAAACTCCCGATGTGGATTTTTGCCCCATGCTCTTATGACCTTAACTTTGGCCAAAATATCATAAGTCACATGTCAAGTTCTACCCGTCATTCTCCTGGTTAATTTGGACCCACCCGTACCTACCCTTGACTTTGGCCAAAATGGCAGCACGACTGTCCCAAACCAACGCATCTATCTATGCTGCACATGAATACCCAATAGCTACCAATCACTATGCCTTGACTTTGGCCAAAATACATAGCTTGAATACTTTTTGACCATTCATGTGGAATGACGGAGGGCTACGAATGGTTTTGGCGAAACCGTGAACGTAGTGAACTTGATATAATCGATGGAACGAGATAGCTTTTAAAAGGAGTGGTTCAAGCTCCGCGTTTAAAAGTTTAGTTTTGAAAAGAACCGAGTGGTTTTCAAAGTGTTCCAATCGACTTTTACTTGGTTTATTTTCTTGCATTAGTTCTTTTAATGCGTCCCATCATTTAATCCTACCATTGCAGAAAACAACCAAAATATGACGTACGCTTATGCCATTCGCATTCTCCACGGGGCCCCGTCATCACCCGTTAGGTTACTTAACTAACGACAGAGCGGGGGCTGGGCTAGCGCGGCTGTAAAACATAAGCAACGCCTAAATAGTTATAGTATATAAATATATAACAATGATAGACATTACAGATCACAGATGAATACATTGGATATACTAGGAATACGCAATCCGTTCGAGCCTGCAACGAAAAGCGGATTACACGGTCGCGGTGAATAGCCAAATACCCCACCCAAGACCCCTACGGGTGCGGCAAACTACCCGCCAAGTACCCGAAGCGAAGCAACCTCCTTCAACACCGTGAGTAGGCCACTCGGCACTTCGAGATACCCGGTAGTTTGTGCACCCCCTCCATGGGTCTATCCTAGGAGCAAAAACAGTAAAAAGAATTATACAATGACGGCTACAACCCCGACCCGGTTGTGCGTCCATACAAATAATAATACATCAATTTACATATTACATGAATGGAAAAAAAACACTCATCTCACATCCACCCCGGCTATTCACCCGCGACAATGCAACGCATTCATATACACATACCATCATCAAACACAGATCACAGATATGTATAACCCCCACTAATCGACATATAGCGATTAGCCGACGTTCAATACATAAAAAAATCACAGATATAACCGATTAGTCAAAGTATAGTGAAATTCGATCAAAAATACGGATTTATAGGCCCCCAAATACAAATTTCTTTTCTGGAAAATCTGGGCTGATATAAACCATCTTAAAAATCCCAAAACCATGTCAGAAGAACACTGCACCAAACACGACCCTGAACCGAGTCAAAACGGCGGCGGTTCCGCGGCAAAAGTATACCCATTGCCGCAGAACCGCGGCGCTTTGAAAGGATCACTCGACCGTGTTTGGTGGGCTTCTTCACAAAACCCTGAGATGATTTTTGGCGTATGACTTTTTATTTTTAGAGCAGAAAAAATTTTAACAGAAACCTAGGGTTTTGCATGTCGTAGTTTTGTGATTTTTCCGATCGAACTTCTATATACTTTACTACCTAGCTAGTTTATGTTTAGTTAGGCTCTGATACCACTGTAAGTCCACGTTGCCCACCCCGGTGCTTGCAGGGAGGCGGAAACGGAATAAAAATCGGATTTTTATCATGCTCGGCAACATGGACTAGACAAAGGAGGATCTTTGCTAAACAAAACTAGCTAAAGCTAACTAGAAACTAGCTAAAGGGTAGAATGGTTATACCTAGGGCTTTAAATCCTTCTCTCCTTGCTCCTTGGAGTAGTAGAAAGGGATCACCTTTGTCGTCTTCTCACGTCGAAGAAGGATCCACCCGAAAGCCTCAACCTTTGGCTTCAACTTCAAACTAGAAGTAACTAGGGTGCTAGAAGTGCTAATCCTAGAACCCTAGATGAGAGTAAAGATTACTATGGAATGGTTTTCCTCAAGCTCAAGTGTTTCTCAACACATGAGAGGGGAGAGCTTGAGGAAGAAGAAGAGCAAGAGAGAGAAACTATATGATAGAATGAGAGAATTATGAAGCATTCTCACATATATGTGTGAATTATTGTAAATTGATAATTAGTGAGATAATTGTCATGGCTTAATCAAGACATGACCATTATCATTTTATTTTTAATGCAAATTGCAAGGATCAAAGAGTATCTTCCAAATGAAATGATGATGGTCAAAGTGCCAACCTAGGTCAACAAGTCAAGAATGTCAAATGGTCAATAACCCTAACCATGCACAATTATATTAAACTAATATCAATTAATCATAATACACACATAAGCATTAGGGTTAATAAAATGACAATGGTCATTAACCCTAATCAAAGTCCTCTTCCTCTGTCTCAATCAACTGTGCATACGCACCCGCATTCGTGATCCGAGGAACACGAATACAAAGAGATAAAACTAATCCCAAATCATATACTAGGATCTGGCTTAAAACAAAGCCCACTAGTATAAGCTGTCCGGACAACAAACGTGCACAAGTGCGCGGATGTGAACGAACCCTGTCGCAAAACCATGGGACCTCTACTCATTTTGCCTAAAGGCGAATAGCTCTCTGTATGGGACTCTAAAGACTCGACACTACGCTGGCAGTGGGTTTAACCACAGACCGCAAGCGGCACTAGCTGTACGTAACGGTCCCCAGGTAGATGCCGATAAGAAGACTGACGAGGTGACCCCATCTGAACTCCTACTGAGCATGTATGTGACAGTCTCCGTACAGTCCGGTCTGTTCGTCTGATACATCGCATGGCGGGCCTAGGGGCGGTGAACGTCAGTCCCCTAATAGCGGTACAAGTCATATCGGAGTGTAGCCCAGAACACCCTGAGATAACACAGGAAACCTACCAGTATATCTCACTTGCCCTGGCCAGGGACTACTCGTGTAATGGCTCTCCTAGACACAGCGCGATGTCAACCCCCAATACCGGGAGAGACGAATCATGTCTAACCGTCACTGCCTCCAAGTGCTTCGGGACTGCACCCAACTACTACCTGTTTGCACGACTCCTTTGAGCCGTGGTAGGGTAGTAATCAAAGTACAGTGGGAACACACTCGAGGCAAAGTGACAGTGTCAAGTCAGCGGACTAAGCTGCACTCATGTCATCTGGGAACTGATAACTGACGATAGGTATAATACCAACCAACAGTTCCCGACGAGTCCTGTCCAGTGTACTCGTAACCTAACGAGCACCCGCATACTATCTCAAGTACGACGTACTGACGGCTGTGGGACAGACCGTCTCCCACGCTGGGATGAGAAGCGCATACTCTAGTCTACTCCGGAGTATTGATGCCCTGTCTCGATAGTCCAACGACTAAGGACCTGTATAAGGATGTGCTTATGGATTACCCAGCCCCCACGAGTGTGAGCGCCATCACAACGCTGGTAATCAAGCAAAGATCCTAAGGTCTCTACTAATATGTATATAAGCGATATGCTAAAAGAAACACATGCACATATTAAAGCAGAGACAAACCAAGTAGCATACTACCATTTCGAGCAAGATTGTATATACAACTATGAATATCCCAAGCTTCCATCAAGTAATATACATACTAGTATGATACAGTAATGGCTTGTAGGGCATATACACTAACAGCTCCACGACTCGAACGATCCATGCTAGCTTGAAGTGTTCCGATCTCCGATGATCTACGTCGAAGTTGCTATAACCCAAGCTTTCTCACTCTAAAGAGATGAACACCATAATCTAATGGGCTAGATTAGATAAGGATGATGGAGTAGTAATTATGCTTTCTTTTTAATTCACTTTCTCACAATAAATCATCACAAAAAGGATTAACTAGTGAGCTCACTCTCAAAAACTCAAGAGAGAAGAAGATAAAGAATGAAAGAATAATCCTTTTGTGATGAATAATATTCAAATATATATGATTGATTATCTAACCATGGTCAAGGATGATAGGATAAAAGTTGTAGAGAATAAACTAGAGTTAGGGTTTAGTTAGGCTAAGGATAAGTATCAACCATAATATCTTAACCAAGACAAAATATAATCCTTCTAGAATGAACAAGAAGAAGCTAACCCTAATCAAACCCTAATCCCTTTTTATCATCCTGAAACATGTTTTATAATAAATCATATTATGTCACAATAATATATATCACATATATATTATATATTTGCAACCAAAGAAAATAATACATTTAACATATATCGCATATATATCAATGTATTAATCCGGTGAGAAAATGAAATAATAAAGCGAGCCAATATTAGATAATGTAATACAATATATCATATATATCATTATACATTAAATCATCGAATCAACACTTGATCCAACGTTCCGGATATATCGAATATAACTGACTAATAAATCATGTACCGATTCATCGAATCAACACTTGATCCGATGTCCCGATTCATATCTAAATATCGCGAGAATATAATACGGTATCTCATATCGCATTATCCTCGGTCCTGCACATATCACATATGTGCCTATACTCCGTTTTGCCTGAGCCAAGAAACCTCTGTGTAGGACTCTAAAGAATCGTCAATACGCCGGTAGCAGGTGATGATCATATCAAACACCCACAAGCTGCAAGCGGTCAGCTAAACGTAACAGCCACCCAGGTATTGAGCGATCAGAAGATCAACAAGCTAGCCTGTCCGTTCTCCTGTGAATCCAATCAGTAACACTCCCGTACAGTCCGGTCTATTCGTCTGATATGTCGGATATCAAGTCTAGGGGTGGTATACGTCAGACCCCAGTAACCGATAAGTCGTGTCGATGTGAGGCTCATAACAGGTCGAGAAACTACCAGTAACACTTACCAGTATATCTCTATATCAGCCCAGGCCAGGGACTTCCAGTTATAGCCAATCGAACACAGCACAACATCAACTCCCTATACCGGGAGAGATGAATCCCCTCCTATCGCTCATTGCCTCCATGTGATTCAGGACTGTACCCAAAAGCCACCGTTTTGCACGCCCTCTTGGACATGGTAAGGTGGAAATCAAAGCACAGTGGGAATCACACAAGACTTTATGACGATCTCGGGTCTAAAGACTACCCTGTACCAGTGTCACCGGAGAACTGCCATCTGACGTGTGGTATATCACCAACTGGGAGTTCTCGGCAAGTCCGTCCAGTGTACCCAGTCTCCACCGAGCACCCGTACACCATCCTTGATGTCAAACACCGATGGATATGGGATCATCCATCACCCATCATATAGGTCAAGATGCGTATACGCTAGTCTACTCTGGTGTATCGATGCCCTGTCTCGATATACCCTCGACTAGGAACATTTATAGGATGTACTCATCGACTACCGTGGCCCCACTAGTATGATCTCATCATAATCCTCGTAGTCGAGTACAAATCCTAAGGGCTTTATCAACATGTGAGAGAAAGACAGTAAACCAATACAAGTCAACATGTTAAGATAAAGTGAAACCAAATAGCATACTATCATGACGAGCAAGAAAGTCCTCTCTGTATATATCCAAGCATCCATCACAATATACATCATATGTACAACAATGGCCTCTAGGGCATATACATAACTAACAGAGGACTGATCCGGGCAGTACTCCGGTTGTGCCCGAGCAGGCTGTTCCTGCCGTGACAGATCAGATTGCTATGTTAGGGGCTGGTGTGCAGGAGAGACGCCAGACGATGGGATCCAATATGCAGGAGATGCGCCAGATGATAAGATCGCTAGTTGAGACACTTCGAGCACAGCGACCTGAGGTAGCTCCACCCGCCGCAGGTACCGCGATAGTACCGACCGCACAGCCAGTTTCCCCTGCAGCCACGGAGGTGATTACTGTATCGTTATCAGAGTTTATGAGGCTGAAGCCTCCAGTTTTCATAGGCACCAATACAGCCGAGGACCCACAGTCTTTCATTGATAGGATGGCTCGGATGTGCCGTTCCCTCAGATGCGCAGATGTGAGATGGGTTGAGTTCACGAGCTTTCGCCTGGAAGGTTTCGCGCAGAAATGGTGCGAATCAGTCGAGAAGGGTAGAGCAGCAGGTCTTCCTCCTATGACCTGGACCGAGTTTGTGGCACTATTCCTTGCCCGTTTTCTTCCCCAGAGTGTTAGGGATGCCCGAGCACGCAGATTTGAGTCCTTGCGCCAGACGCCAGAGATGTCAGTGGCAGAGTACGATGTGCTGTTTACCGAGCTATCAGTTTATGCTCCGTACCTAGTGGCTACTGAGGAGTTGCGAGTCAAGAGATTTGTCCGAGGATTGCTTACCCCGCTATTCCTTGCTATTAGCTCCCAGCATTATGAGACCTATGCCGCAGCTGTAGATGCAGCCTTATTGGTTGAGGAACGCCTTGCTGAGACTTCGGCAGTTTCAGATCCGAAGAGAGTTCGTGCGGATACATCGGCACAGAGACAGCCTTTTCGGCGCCGTGATAGACGTATTGCAGGCAGCAGAGATTCAGGGCGGGGCCGGTTATTCAGTTCCAATCCCTAAGAGGGTCAGCGGTCATCGTCGGGATGTTTTCGCTGCGGGTGTTCTTATCATCGTGTACGAGCTTATCCTGAGTTACACTGGAGGGAGGTAGCAGTACCGCACATCACACTACCACCTTCACCACCCCAGACGGCGTTGCCTATAGTACCTACTGTTACTCCGCGTCAGACGCATACACAGGGAGGTCGTGGTCGCGGAGGATTTGTTCATAGAGGATGATGTGACCGAGGCAGAGGACAGCCAGCTGCCGGCAGGGGACAGCCAGTCACAGGTGGAGGGCAGGCACGAGTTTTTGCCTTGACGCATCAGGACGCGCAGGCGTCCAATGCGGTGGTTTCAGGCATCCTTCCAGTATGTTCTGTTGATGCACACGTATTGTTCGATCCCGGATCCACGCACTCGTACGAATCCACACATATTGTGCCGAGTTTGGGTAGAGAGTCTGGTTTGCTTGGTCAGCCGCTGGTTGTGACTACTCCTGTGGGAGAGTCGTTTTTTGCTAGGCACGTGTTCCGATCCTGTACCGTACGTATTGGCGAGAGAGAGTTGCCGGTCGATTTGATCCTTCTTGAGATGTTGGACTTCAACGTCCTTTTGGGCATGGATTGGTTAGCCACGTGCTATGCTTCTGTTGACTGCCGCGAGAAGACAGTTAGATTTTGTTTTCCCGGCGAGTCGGTTTTTTTTGTGTTGGGGGACCATGGTGCCACCCCTCACAGTGTGATTTCTTCTTTTCGCGCTGGACAGCTTTTGCGAAAGGATGTCAGGGATTTCTCGCCTATGTTTGTGATACTAGAGCTACAGAGGTTCCGTTGGATCAGGTTCCGGTTGTTAGTGAGTTCCCTGATGTGTTCCCTGACGAGTTTCCTGGGCTACCGCCCGAACGCGACATTTTTTCTGTATTGATCTGGTTCCTGGCACGGGGCCTATTTCCATACCGCCTTATCGGATGGCCCCGGCGGAACTTCGAGAGGTGAAGGGTCAGTTGCAAGATTTGCTGGATAAGGAACTTATTCGACCCAGTGTTTCTCCTTGGGGTGCCCCAATCCTGTTCGTCAAGAAGAAGGACGGCAGTTTGCGTCTGTGTATCGACTACCGCCAGCTGAACAAGGTGACAGTGTGGAACAGATATCCCTTGCCACGTATCGACGATTTGTTCGACCAGCTCCAGGGGGCAGGATACTTTTCGAGGATCGATTTACGATCGGGCTATCATCAGCTGCGTGTTCGACAGGAGGACATTCCTAGGACAACTTTCCATACGCGCTACGGCCATTATGAGTTTTTGGTGATGTCGTTCGGACTCACCAATGCGCCAGCAGCATTCATGGACTTGATGAACCGTATCTTCCGTCCATTTTTGGATCTGTTTATCATAGTCTTCATTGACGATATCTTAGTGTATTCCCAGAGTAGTGAGGAACACGAGCAGCACTTGCGGATTACACTGCAGACTTCGAGGGAGCACCAGCTATATGCGAAATTCTCCAAGTGTGCTTTCTGGCTGGACAGCGTAGACTTCTTGGGGCATGTGATTTCACGAGACGGTATATGTATAGACCCGAGGAAGATCGAGGCCGTGCAGCGTTGGCCCAGACCTACATCGGTTACGGAGATTCGCAGCTTTTTGTGGTTGGCCGGTTACTGCAGGCGCTTTGTGCAGGACTTCTCCAGTATTGCTACCCCTTTGACCGGGTTGACCCGGAAGGGAGTTCCTTTCGATTGGACGGAGGAGTGCGAGCACAGTTTTCAGCAACTACGGACTCGGCTGACTACGGCACCGGTATTATCATTACATTCAGGATCAGGCGGATTTGTGGTCTACTATGATGCTTCTCGAGTGGGGCTAGGGTGCGTATTGATGCAGCATGACAGGGTGATCGCGTATGCCTCGCGACAATTGAAGATGCATGAACAGAACTAGCCCACTCAGGATTTAGAGATGGCTGCAGTGGTCTTTGCACTTAAGATCTGGCGACATTACCTATACGGCGAGTCGTGCCAGATATTCACTGATCACAAGAGTTTAATGTATATATTTCAGCAGCAAGACTTGAACCTTAGACAGCGCCGATGGATGGAGTTAGTGAAGGATTACGACTGCGAGATGTTGTATCACCCGGGCAAGGCGAATGTGGTGGCGGATGCTTTGAGCAGGATGCCCCGGGGTAGTCTATCTTGTTTGAGCGCAGTACAGGGGCAGTCGTCGGCAGATTGGCAGATATTATGTGACCGCCGGATACAGTTCGAGTTCACGCCGATTGGAGGACAGATAGCGCATGTCCGTGCACGCCCACAGTTACTTGACCGCATACTTGAGGAACAGCGCAGTGATGACTGATGTTCGGAGATCATGGCACAGATTGGACAGGGCATATTTTCCGAGTTCGTGATCGATGATCAGGGGGTACACGATTTGGAGTTAGACTGTGCATACCAGATGCTGAGGGACTGCGGCGCGAGATTCTTGAGGAGGCACATCGATCGGTATACAGCATCTATCCCGGTTCCACCAAGATGTATCATGATATGAGAGATGTTTACTGGTGGGACGGAATGAAAAGAGACATCGCCGATTTTGTCTCGAGATGCCTGACTTGTCAGCAAGTCAAGGCTGAGCACCAGAGGCCCGCGGGAGAGCTACAGCCGTTACCCATTCCGGAGTGGAAATGGGAGCAGATTTCGATGGACTTCATTGTGGGTCTACCCTGGACTAGTCGAGGGTATGACTCCATCTGGGTGATCGTGGATCGTTTGACGAAAGCGGCTCACTTCCTACCAGTTAAGACGACTTTCGGATTTGCTCAGTACGCCCAGATTTACATCGACGAGATAGTACGACTGCACGGAGTCCCGACATGTATCGTGTCCGACAGAGGCACCTAGTTTACCAGTCGACTATAGCAGAGGCTTCAGGAGGCTTTAGGCACTCGCTTGAGTTTCAGCACAGCATTTCATCCGCAGACCGATAGACAGTCAGAGCGGACTATTCAGACTCTCGAGGACATGCTCAGAGCGTGTGTATTAGATTTCGGAGGTAGCTGGGATCATCACTTACCCTTAGTAGAGTTCTTATACAATAACAGCTACCAGGAGACCATTCAGATGTCACCATTTGAGGCTCTTTATGGGAGGAGATGCAGATCGCCCGCCTGTTGAACAGAGCTCAGTGAGAGCAGTATCTTAGGGCCACAAATTGTTCAGGAGACGACCGCGAAGATCCAGTTGATTCGCGATAGGATGAGAGCAGCGCAGAGTAGGCAGAGATCTTATGCGGGCCGTCGGCGGCGCAGACTTGAGTTTTCTGTTGGTGATCATGTTTTCTTGAGGGTCTCCCCAATGAAAGGTGTGATGAGGTTTGGGAAGAAGGGGAAGCTCAGTCCCAGATATGTGGGCCCCTTCGAGATCCTCGAGCGTGTTGGTGCAGTTGCGTACCGGTTAGCCCTTTCGCCCAGTTTTCAAGATGTACACCCCGTATTTCACATTTTGATGCTCCGTAGATATCTTCATGATCCCTCGCATGTGATTTAGCACCCGACGATCCAGCTTGAGCGCGACCTTTCCCATGCAGAACAGCCGGTGATGATCTTGGATCGACAAGTGAAGAAATTGAGATCAAAGGACATTCCATCAGTCAAGGTACTTTGGCGTGGTTAGGGCAGTGAGGAGGTCACTTGGGAGACCGAAAGTGAGATGAGGAAGAAGTATCCTCGTCTTTTCGAAGGTACGTATAGTTAGATTTTGAAATTCGGGGACAAATTTATTTAAGGGGGAGAGATTGTAACACCTTAGGATGTGTTTAGTGGCTATTTATATTTAAATAAAGGGTTTTTAATAAAAAGTTTACCAAATTGAGTTTCAAATATTTTTCCCAATTTAATAAATATTTTTCTAGAATTTTCCTTGGCTTGCACACACATGTGGATGTAAACTAGGGTTTTTAAATGAGGTAATACCATGATTAGTAACCATGGTGGGTTAATCATGGGATTAAGTCTTTTGGGTTTTAATAAAGTTATTTAGTTAATTAATGGTTGCTTTAATTTGAATTTCCTTTGGGTGTTGACTTGGTGAGAGAGAGAGAGAATGCATCATGGCTTAGGCCATGCTTGCATTTAATGAAGAGAGAGAGAGGAGGGGTTGACATTGGGGTTATGATTCCTCTCATTCTTTTGTTCTTTTCTCTCTACCTCACTCACACACACACACCCACTTACCTTCCCAGCAGCAGCAGCAGCAGCCCGCATCCCCAGCAGCAGCAGCAGGCATCACAGCAGCAGCAGCAAGCATTCCAGCAGCAGCAACAGCATCAGTGAGCAGCAGCAGCAGCAGTTTGCAGCAGCAACAACAGCACCATCAGCTGCAGCTCCTTCCCTCTACTTCTTCTTCTTCCTCCAGCTCACTAGGGTCGAGTGTGGGGTATATTTCCTGAACTTACTCCCTAGTTTACTTGTTTAGTGTAGTTTTGCTTCGGTTAGTGTTTATTGGTGCGATATGTGGTGATTAGTGGGAACCTTGAGCAAGTGATGTATGATTTGGTTTTAATAGGTTGATAGAGTGTTGTTAGGGCCATTTTAACCCAGCTTAGCCCCCAATTGCACTGAAATACCACCAGATTTCTTTTTGAAGCAGATTCGTCATTTTAAGGCAAATTTTGTGTTTCTATAAAATGCTATTGACCCGATGAGTTCAGAATAATTTTGAGAAGACTGCAGTATATTGGTTAGGTGCTGATCACCCAGGTAGAACCCGACCCCCAAATTCCGTACAGTGGCCGCCGAAAAATTCGATCTGGCCGCAAAATTGCGGCCAGATGGGGAGGGTTTGGGTTGGGGTTTGGTCCTATAGGTGTCTGCTGCAACCGTTAGGCTCCTGGCATGTATAATTTTATTTGATTCTTGCTGTAGGAAAATCTGGAACTATATACCTATTTCTCGTATTTTAAACCTTCGCGACACGCGTGATACGCGTGTGGGTTTGGGGTTTCTGCGTATCGCGACGCGTCGGGGTAGTTTCAGGCGCGTAATCTCATGTTTTAGCGTATCGCGCACACAGGCGCTTCGTTTGTGACACGGGTTTCTAGTTGACCTTAAATGTCGTGTTTGTATGGTTTGAGCTTATGCGTGATATTCTGTGAAATTCTAGGTTCGCAGGAGAGTGCGACGGATGCCGCGAAGAAGGGGAAACAAATCATCGGCTATACCTAGCGGGAGACTACGGTGAGTAGATTTAGCATCTATGGGGATATCGCCAGCATGGCGTTCTACGTCAGGGCTGATAGGACCTTATAGCTACATTTACATACATTAACTGTTCATGGCTACTATTTAGTGCATACTACATTCCCTGCTATATGTATATAAACACTAGAATTGATAGAACACCGCAGCATTACTGACAGTTCATGTTGCACGAGCACTACCCTGCATGTTACACACACCGTTACAATTTCCATGATATTCATACTTGATGCATGTATCACACCGGATCATTATGCTGTAGCTCATCTTTTATGTGACTTGACATGATATTCATACTTGATGCATGTATCACACCGGATCATTATGCTGTAGCTCATCTTTTATGTGACTTGACATGATATTCATACTTGATGCACATATCACATCACATTTACATGCATATTGGTTGGGATTACATGTGATTTCTGGATTTGGGAATCGTGGCCTTTTCAAATATGTAATCATTTACAAACCCGGTTCCCTTGATATGATATTTCGGTGCACCCACCCTGTGTTTTCTCGGTGCTAGAGTGGCATATATTGAGAGAGGGCTAACCCAGACTGACGGATGCCCGATATATTGAGAGGGCTGACCCGGACTGACGGATGCCCGATATATTGAGAGAGGGCTGACCCGGACTGACGGATGCTCGATAGAGGAGGATTTGCGTATCGATGCTAGACACGAGTGTTTATGATATTTGGGTGCCAATGTTGGGCACTCGTGATTCTCAGGGGTGTACAGGATTTGAGGGCCGATGGGAGTGCCGGCGTCTGGGTTGTTGGGATTTGCGGTGTGTGTATATATATATATATATATATATATATATTTATTCCACCTTGACATTCCGTGTAGATGTTATATTCCCATGCTCAGCATTCATTATTGCATCTCATCCTGTAGTTATATCACCTGATAGCGGATTTGCATGATTATTATACATATTGCTTACCTCGCATTGATATCATCTGCTGGCATATGTCAGAGTAGCGCAATACGTGCATGCTCGCTACCTTTATATGTTATTTCTATTCACGAGTTGGCAACTCACCGCCATTGTGCCGCAGTATTTGCAGGTTGCCCTTCAGAGTAGTCGCGGCAGGCTGCCTTTTGCATCTTTTGTCTACAGATACCACTACAGTTGGTGTGAGAGCTGTTTTGCATTTTAGGTGGGTTGTGGTATCTGATTATTTTTATTGTATTCCTTTTGTATCTAGTATTCTCCATCTACCATTTTTGTGCTGGACTTAGCTATTGTGTGAGGACGATGATGTATATTTTGTATTCTGGTGTCGAGCTCGTGGGAGCCGACTGTTTTTATATGCAGTTTATATTCTGTGATATTTACTTATTGCTCATTCTTCGGTACGGCGTCGTACATTACTCTTGTGATGATGGTTTCCACCGTTGGGCGTGATTGCTCCCGTTTGGGAATGTTTTGTTTCATTATATCTCATTTTCACTCATATCCTCTTTTATACCCGGTCTCGGCGCTACTTTTACAAAGGAAATGCTGCCAAAATTATTTAAATGATTAAGTAACTTTAAAACAACTTATTAAATTATTTAAGGTTTTCTAAATGCTTTAACTAAATGTTTTCAACACTCACTATTTTTTTTAAATGGTTTTGATTTCTGGGTTCGGCTTACTTAGTCGCGTTACGCTTGTAGACGTAGCGTGGTTAAGTGCCGGTCACGAGTCAAAATATTTGGGTCGTGACACCAAGCCTCACCATCGGCGCCGAGGAACCGCTACAAATACCCCTATTTGGTTGCGGTTCCGCAGTCGTTGTGTCGAGTTAGGCGCTCGTTTTACTTGGGGATCCACAGAAAACCCTTCTCTATTTTCTGAATATTTTTAATTCGAAAAATTCCAATTTTTAAAAAAAATTCCCGTGAGCACGCAAAAATATTATTTTTCATGTTTGATTTAGTTTTTAAACGTCGTCTGGTTTACCCTAAAGCTCTAGCTAGGCTCTGATACCATGTTGGTGTGTAGTAGCACCTCTAGTTAGGTTACAACATCATAAAGTAGTGAACTTCTAAATTTTAGAGGGCTATTACAAGCGAACTACGAATCGTAACTCGAGTTTAGGGTAATAGAAACAATATATAAAGTCTAAACTAAAGGAAAAGGAAATACAACCTTTATAGCCAACTCCTTCACTCTTTTAGACTCTTACGGTTTTGCACGAAACTTGGAACGACTCCGCTCAAGGTCCTTCGTCGTCTACGATGATCCACCCGGAGATTTCTAGGTCAAGCTCAAACACTCTACACTAAAGGGCTTGGGTAGTGTAGAATGGTTGTGTGGTTTGTATACTCACTTAAAATCCCTTTCCTTTTAAGTTCCTCACTCTTTTTCAAACTCAAGAGAGATGGAAGAAGGAGGAAAATGAAGATGGCAAAGCTTTTTGTGAATATATTGAAAAATCTTTTTTCAATAATTGAAAAGAAAAGATTATATATGAGACACTCTCAAATATAACCATGGTTGACTAAATATCTATATATTATTTGGATGGGTTAAAGAGCAAAGGAAATATAACCATAGTTAAAGTCAATGGTCAAAGAAGAAGTGTGTAGAAAAATGAGTCATTATAGCTAATTTCCTTTTCTTTAAATCATTAACAAAATCTAGATATTTATCAACCATGTAAGTCTTGCATTGCCATCCCCTTTGTATTATCAACCATGACACATATGTATGTGTGCATGCACATCATCATGTGTATGTGTAAACATACATGCATACATCCAAAAGAAAAAGGGTTAATTAAAAGCGAGCTAAAAAATAATATTAAATCAACACTTGATTTAATAAATCGGTCATATCAAATATGACCCAACCAATAGTGAACGCCCGATTAAAATACGAAATCACATATTCGTATTTAATCGAGCTCCCGCGCATATCACATATGCACACCACATCATTTCGCCTGAGCTAGAAAATCCCTTTGGGACTCTAAGACTCGTCAATACGCCGGCAGTAGGTGATGATCATATCAAAACACCTACAAGCCGCAAGTGGTCAGCTAAACGTAACGGCCACCCAGGTATTGAGCGAACAGAAGAACAACAAGCGAACTTGTGAAAAATCCCCCAGAGCCATAGGCAACACTTACCAGACAGTCCGGTTTCTTCGTCTGATATGCTTTATATCAAGTCTAGTGATGGAATCGTCGAGCCCTAGTAACTCAGTAAGTCATGTCGATATGGACCATGACGGGTCGAGAAACTACTGACAATACTTATCAATAAATCTCATCAGCACTGACCATGGACTTCAAGTCAAAGCCAATCGCACATAGCACAACATCAACTCCCAATACTGGGAGAGAAGAAACCCCTCCTATCGCTCACTGTCTCCATGTGTCTCAGGACTATAGCCAAAAGCCATCTGTTTGCACGACTCAGTAGAGCCGTGGTAGGATGGAAATCAAAGTATAGTGGGAGAACACACAAGACTCTATGACGATCTCGGGTCTACAGACTAACCTGTACCAGTGTCACCTGAGAACTGCTATCCGACAATAGATATAATAATATAAAGGAGTTCTTGGTGAGTCCGTTCAGTGTACCTAGTCTCCACTGAGCACCCGTATACAATCTTCGACGTCAAAAAACCAATGGATATGGGATCATCCACCGCCCATCATATGGGTCATGAAACGTATACGCTAGCCTACTCTGGAATATCGATGCCCCTGTCTCGATATACCCTCGACTAGGAATATTTTAAGGATATGCTTATAAACCACTCATGCCCCACTTGTATGATCTGCATCATAGCCATGAAAGTCAAGCAGATATCCTGAGGGCTTTATCAACATGTATGCAATGAACAGTATCAAGTAAACATGTTAAGATAAAGTAAAACCAGATAGCATACTATCATGTCGAGCAAGAAGGTCATATATATAAATATACATATATACATGTCCAAGCATCCACTATACATATAATGGCCTTTAGTGTAAGTCTACGGTAGCGCCCCGGCCGTCTGTCCGAGGCCAAAATGCAGAAACGAAAACTTTTTCAAAACTAGAAACCGGCGCTAACGCAGACTATAAAACCCGGATCGAACCATTAACCTATAACTAGCAACCAGAGAAAGGTTAGAAAGTGGCTATACCGATCTATCCGTGTCCTTCGGTCTTTGGCCACCATCCTGGGTATCTCCGATCTCCGATCTCCTCGGCGGAAGGGCACCACATCAATGAGTCTTTTTACGGGCTCCCGCTTCATCCGAAGCAACTCGGGCACGATGTTCGCTAGCTGACGTGTCCAAGGCGATGTAGAGAATGTGTGTGATAACTTTATCTTAAGCATCCATTGATTCTCATCACATGAGAGTGTATGGATGGAGGTTGAAGGTGATGCCATTGGTTGAAATGGTTAGCTCAAGAAGCAAAAGGAAGAAGAAGAAGAAGTGCCTTTCTTTTTCTTATGTGTTGTTATGATAAAATGAGAGTAATAATGAATAAACACAAGAGAAAACTCAAGCCATATGGCCGCCCTCTCTCTCTCCACTTATCATTTCAATACATAAATCAATCCTAATGTGACATTATCACAAGAAAAGAGACCACGAGTCACTAAGCATGTCCATGTGACATTAAATGCACCTCATCATGAAATCCACTCACATTTTCCACCAAAATAAACATTAACCCAAATGTTTATGACAATAAAAAGAACCGCATCATCTAAAGTAAACTCGTGACGGATCATAAGGATACCCCCACCTGTATATAGATACCTGCATCCGCATTCCGACTGAAAGCGAATGCAATGAGACTAAAGTAATCCAACAAATCTAATACTAGAATCCGGCTTAAACCAAAGCCCACTAGTATGATCCGTCCGATCATGATGCATGCACTACTGCACGTAATGATTGAAACCTGCCATATATCATACCGCCTCTACAACGTTTCGCCCGAAACTTGAGAAACTGTCTGTGGGGGATTCTAAAGACTCGTCAATACACTGGCTGTGGATTTAACCACTAGCACGTCAGTGGTACTTGCTGTATGTAACGAGTTACCAGGTTTTGACCAAAAAGGAGGTCGATGAGTGAACTCATCCTGACACCCTACTGAGCCTGTCAGTGACAATATCCGTACAGTCCGGTACGTTCGTCTATGAGCATCGCATGTCGAGCCTAGGGGGTTGGTAAAAGTCAGACCCCCAAAAGCAGTACAAGTCGTGTCGGAGTGTAGCCTAGAACACCCTGAGATACTACCGGAATAGCTACCAGTAAATCTCCTGCCTTGGCAAAGGACTTCGTCTAATGGCTCTCTTAGACATAGCGCAATCTCACCCCCAATACCGGGAGAGATGAAACCCTTACCGATCCGCTCACTGCCTCCATATGGCTCGGGACTGTACCCAACTAAAACCTGTTTGCACGACTCCTTTGAGCCGTGGTAGGGTAGTAATCAAAGCACAGCGGGAACTCACACGAGACAAAAGACGATATCAGGTCGATGAACTAACCTATACACATGTCATCAGGGAACTGCTATCTGACGTCAGGTATAATACGAACTAGCATGTTCCCGGCGAGTCCTGTCCGGTGTACTCATAACCCAATGAGCACCTGTATACATCTTAGGTGAACCAACTGACACCAATGGCTTGTGAGACTGGCCACCGCCCCTCGTCGGGGTCTCGACTGTATACACTAGTCTACTAATGGAGTATCGATGCCCAGTCTCGAAACTCCTTCGACTAGGGACCTTTTAAGGATGTGCTTATAGACCCCAGCTCCTACGTATATTATCGCCATCATACTGCTGGAAGTCAAGCAAGAATCCTAACGGCTCTATCAACGTGTAATAGCGACCTGTAAGGTCACCTAAAGCAGTGCTCGATGATAAAGATAAACCAGATAGCATACTATCATCTTGAGTAAGACTGTCCTACCGGCATAGGTCCTCCCTCAATCATTGCAATCACGTGCCTGTGATCCAATAATTAACTCTGAGGGCACTATATCTAACAATCTCCCACTTGCACTCAAGGCTAATTGTTGCGATGTCGTATACTCACAGCCCGTGTGATACCGAACACCCAACTCCTCTACTAATCAGTCTCACAAAGCCCGTTTGCGAAACTATTGCGTTCGAAGAATAGCTTCAGTGAGTGGATCCGCCCTAATGTTTCTTTCTATGTCTCTCT
Source organism: Agapanthus africanus (assembly GCA_030015575.1). Lineage (NCBI taxonomy): Eukaryota > Viridiplantae > Streptophyta > Magnoliopsida > Asparagales > Amaryllidaceae > Agapanthus > Agapanthus africanus. Next base: position 408,207,914 of record CM057340.1, read on the forward strand.
TTATCTTAAGTTCGTGGAGAAAGCCATCTCCCGAAAAAAGCAATACCTGTCTTAGAATATGTTTGGATGTCTGATGGGACCTTGTTCATAAATGAACTCCAAATCTAAACTTCTTAGACTACATCGTCAACTGAATTTAATTAGTATCCTGCGCCATGCCTCCCTCAATATCCTCTTGGACCACCTGTCCAAACTACTGCCCCTCGTCAGAGGGAAAACTATAACTCTGACAGTCACTCTGTCATCCAGGTTACCTTGGAAGTCTGGAATGATAACTGTCTCCCGAAGGAGGATGTCGTTATCATATCCCTGGAACATCAACTTATGTTCTAAAACTGCTTCCGAATGTTTCGCCAGGATAGGATTAATATCAACTTACCGCATCTCGTGCAAAAACAACATCCGGTGTGGTACTTGACATCTCATGATCAACTCAATTGCCTAGGCAAGTGATCTGCCAATCATGCACATCCATCTCCCCTTTAGTCTGTAAGACACCTTTAGAGAGGGTGACTCCATCACCTAAAGGTACACTACCGTGCCAGGAGTCGTCCATTCCAAAAACAGCTTTAGAATGCTGTCTAAGTACCCAGATTGGGAAACTACCCAAATCTATATCTAAAACCATAGATCTAGTAACCAGAATGTCTGATATTATATCTATATCCTATGTGGAGAAACTACTGTGTGGAAACCAAAGTATAACCGATCGTAGTATTGGAATTTCACTTCCTACTCTGTGTATGTCATCCAAATACCAGGACATCACACCTTACTACCTTCTTAAAAGATCCATCTCCTATTCTGATGAAGCCAAACCTATGATTGTCAGATCAGAAATCGAAGATCTATCTCCGCTATATCTGCTTCAGTATATAAATAGACATAAGCCACTTGTCCACTATGCTTCCACTTCTCCCACTGACTACAACAACCCTCTTGCAGAATAATATACACGTGCACTTCTGAAGCCAGTTCAGAGTGACTCTATACTCATCCTCCTGCCGAATCTCATATCCTGGAACAACAGTAGTGTCAAGTCTGGGTAAACAATAACCTCCCTGCCACCGTCTTTGAGCATACCGAAGTACCCTCGAGTGCCTGAGGTTACCCACCATATCTGCGGAGTGGCCAATGGAATGTCAAACCAGATTGATTCTTTAGGTCCTATTAAATTTTCAGTAATCGTTTGCGGTTCTGGAATCACTTCCAGTTCTACCATACTCCCACTACTGTTTTTCTGAAAAAATCCATTTTTATTAAAACTGTGGCGAGTCAAGAACAATATCACTATTGGTCTTCCAGATGGTAGAAAGTCAACCCTCGTCATAACCCGGGTCAACCCACAAACAGCCATTACAGAAACGTGCCTTGAGTTATCCAGAATCCGGTTTTAAGCATAAGCCGGACAACTCTCCGTACCTTAACATTGTTAAGATATGAATCGTTCAATATCCAATATAGAAACAGAGGCACTGATTTAATTGGAACCATATTCAAATCATGCATCTGTCTCCAGTGCATGTCAACTAAATGCAGAGAGGCTGATCAGCATTACTCAACTTAGGAGTACATCCAGATATGAGTAACCTGAAAGAGATGCAAGTTTCTCAAAATCATTACTATCAACTGAACACCATACACAAGTATCTACATCTTCGATCACCTTGAAGAATCCCGATACTTGCAATACCTTGTTCTCTACTTTATTCATATACCTGTAACTTCTCAAAACTTGGATCTTATATTTCAATGAAACACAAGTCTAAGAACTAGAGAAGTCACAAGTAAACAGAATATAGTATGAGTACCAACCCTTATGTCCTAATGGACACTGGACAACATACAATACTTTGTATAAGTCCCCTGAGTCTAATAACTCATTCCCCGTGTGTCGTAGGTTGAAAAACTGTACTTATGGTTAAGAAGAATTACACCGCTGTTTAATGCTCCTTACCTAACCATCCACTAATATAGGTAAATGTCATAGACATAATTTCAAAAAGTTATATCTCACTTTATAAAAATAAACGTACAGATATATCAATTTGAAATTGGTGCATAACAACGGATATTCAAAACCAAATATTTGCCGTCCGGCAAACAACCCAGGTGATTTCCTCAAATATCACCAATTACAACGAATCCCGATATAATGAGGATGATCACCCAATTCCCAATAACTTACTCCGATTCATCATCTGTAAAACCATACAGATGTGAGAATCAAACCTGGTAAATAAGTACCCTGGAGTAAGTACTAATTGGGAAATCAGTTTTCTTTTAACAATACACAGTGAAACTGAAACATTTAAATGTTTCGAAGGGGTATCCGGGTATTCCTAGTAATGGCCCTTCCATTGTCAGATTCACAACTATAACCGTATATTTCTTTGTCATCTTTCCAAATCCCTTTATATGTCTTTAGTCATTACCTTATGTACACCCCTTTAGGCTAAGTGGTTTTCTTCCTTCCCTACCGTTCGACACCAGCCTATGGTTTGGAAGAAGACTATCCAATAAGCATAATCGGTGTACTGCCTAATCCTAGGAGCACTCGCAACTGTAGAGAAGGTAAAGATAAAAGACAACTGAATAAACCTTATTCCTATTTCTCCTGAACCAGAATCCATCCCCGAACTGGAAAAACCCCCTTCGAGTTCGTATATAACCATACGATGGAGTATCCAATAAACTGTGGATCTTCGTAGTGATACAGAGTGTCCTGGAGAAATACAAAGGTGTAGTAGGAGTGGCAATGAAATACTTGGTTTGGTCGTGAATAGCAGTCACAGTTTACTTTGCCCTCTTTCTAATCCCTTTATTTATCTTAACTTATTATCTTCTGTACACCATCGTTAGGCTAATTGGTTTTCTTCATTCCCCACCGTTCGGCACCTACCTATGGTTTGGAAGAAGACTATCTAATTAGCATAATAGGTGTACCGTCCTAATCCAAGGAGCACTCGCAACCTGAGAGAAGGTAAAAGGAAAAGACAACTGAATAGTCCTATTCATTTTCTCCAGGACCGGAAACCATTCTCGAATTAGTTCCTTTGAGTTCGTATATAACCATACGATGGTTTTATCCAATGGAAGTGGATGTTCGTAGTAATACGGGGTGTTCTGGAGAAAAGGGTAAAAGTAGGAGTGGCAATGAGGTATGCAACTCAGACAATCCAAAAGCCAGTGTTTTAAGAAGGTTCGGTTAACTAGGTCACTGAGTCATAGTCAAGGGTCGGGTCATGGTCACTGCCAAAGAGATAGAGAAAAGAAACACTCAGCGTGCACTCTAACCTGGATCAAAATGGTTATCAATTTATCTAATCAGGAAACCTCCCACTGTAACCTCAAATTCTCCTCCAAACCTAAAAGAAGAATTCGTCGGGATCACCCGAGGAGTAAACCAACTCATCAATTGGAATCGGGATCCAACTATCATCGCATGATAACGTGATGGAATCCACTAACGTTATCACACTCCAGAAGGTATGCGCATATCTGGTAAGTTTCAATTTCTATAGAAACTCCCGATGTGATTTTTACCCTAAGCGGCTTATGACCTTGACTAGGTAAACAAACCATAAACCGCTAGTTAAGTTCAACCCGTCATTATTCTAGACTGCATTAAACCCACCCGTACGTGACCTTGACTAGGTCAACAAGGCCGCACGACTGTCCTAACCAATCCCATTTATGCAACAAACAAGCACCACTTAGGTACCGAACACTACGTCTTGACTAGGTCAACAAACGCAGCATGAATACTAAATAATACCCGTAAGAAATGACGGAGGGCTACGGCTGGTTTTTGGCGAAAAACCTTTAACGTAATGAACTTGATATCGTTGAAGGAACCGGATAGCTTTTTATAAAAATATAGTGGCGAAAACCTTTGCTAAAGAGGTCACTCCCGGTGAAAGGATCTCGGCTCTTTCCCCGTAGAATGAGGTGCAGGATATTCCAACTGAATACCACGATGCAACGCAAAAAGTAATCGACTATAGTGAAATTATTACCCGGACGCAAACTTCTGTCCAAGGGGTCACTCCCAGTGAAGGGATCTCGGCTCTTGCCTCGTCGACTGAGGTGCTGGATATTCACAACCGAATACCACTGTGCAAAACAAAAGAGAACGTCCTTGCAATAACAGCTTTTTGAAAAATGTTCCAACAACATCAGAATAGGTTTGTTTAGCTTGCTTTGATCCAAATCAATGCAGTCCCATCAATTAACCACACCACAAAAGAACGAAAATATGATGTACGTATATGCCATCCGCATTTGCCACTGGGTCCCGTCATCACCCGTTAGGTTACTTAACTAACGACAGAGCGGGGACTGGACTAGCGCGGGTGTAAAACATATACAACATCTACTAGAATATATATCAATATATAATAATCGCTCAAGGCGTGATTAAATGCAACATCACAGAAATGTAATAAGCATCACAGAACAATACAGATAATCTGGAAGCCCCGGGTTTCACAGACCCGCAACTGAAACCCGACGTTCCCCTGGTCGTGTGGATAGCATGTGCAATGAAATCCTAGACCCCTATGGGCGCGGCAGGTTACCCGCCAAAACCTGAAGCGAGGCAGCCCCCTTCAGCAAAGTGAATGGACCACCCAGTACTTCATAGAATCCGGTAACTTGTGCACCCCTCCTTGGATCAACCTATACCCCCTACGAGTGCGGCGAATAGCCCGCCAATTCTAGAGTAATGCCCCTTCCGTCTCAAAGCCATGAGATGCGGGAACGTTGCCCTCTAGAACCTGGCTATCCGTGCACCCCGCCGTGGGGTAATCCTAGTACAGAAAGTAAAATATATACACCGAGTACATCGACCTCAGCTCGGTTGTGCCCCAAAAGAATAATATACAAACAGGCAGTGACAGCAGTCTACATGTCGGACGCTCGCCCCGCAATATCAAATGTACAAATATAACCAAACTGTACTAACATTGCATCCAGGCTATCCACCACGACAAGTCCACAACATCACAGCCCAACACAGAACATCAACGTGAATGTCACGTTCGCAAACCCATCTAAAAACACTATAGCAATTAGACAAGATTTACTGCTCGAATGACATTCACGGTCGCAGATATAATGTAAGTATTGTAAACCAACGTATTTAAAATTCCGATCGACAAAACTTACCGATGTGGGCCCCAAGTACAATTCCAGCACTCAAGATAATCTGGGCCAATACTATATATCACAAAAATCATATTTCCATGAAATAAAGCCCCATAAAAAATTTGGGTTACTGTAGCCCAAAAAGGGCGGCGGAAGGGCCGCCAAATGCGACATTGCGCGGCGGTTCCACGGCGGAATTTTGGAGTTAGGTCTCCAAACTTTTTCTGTAGCTTTAGTTATGCCTGCATATATTTTTAAGATGCTTAAAATATTTTTTTGACCAACTTTGAAAATCGACAGCAAGCACACTAAAATGAAAACACGATTCGGAAATTTCGATCGATCGATATTTTAAACGCGTTAGAACAAGCTAGTAAAGGTTAATGGCGTGGCTCTGATACCATGTAAGTCTACGGTAGCGCCCCGGCCATCTGTCCAAGGCCAAAATGCAGAAATGAAAACTTTTTCAAAACTAGAAACCGGCGCTAACGTAGACTATAAAATCCGGATCGAACAATTAACCTATAACTAGCAACTAGAGAAAGGTTAGAAAGTGGCTATACCGATCGATCCATGTCCTTCGGTCTTTGGCAACCATCCCAAGCTCCTCGCGGCATCTCCGATCTCCGATCTCCTCGTCGGAAGGGCACCACATCAATGAGTCTTTTTACGGGCTCCCACTTCATCCAAAGCATCTCGGGCACGTTGTTTGCTAGCCGACATGTCCACGGCGATGTAGAGAATGTGTGTGATAACTTTTTCTCAAGCATCCATTGATTCTCGTGTATGGATGGAGGTTGAAGGTGATGCCATTGGTGAAAATGGTGAGCTCAAGAAGCAAGAGGAAGAAGAAGAAGAAGTTCCTTTCTTTTTTTTATGTGTTGCTATGATAAAATGAAAGTAAGAATGAATAAACACAAGAGCAAACTCAAGCCGTATGGCTGCCCTCTCTCTCTCCTCTTATCATTTCAACACATAAATCAATCCTAATGTGACATTAGCACAAGAAAAGAGACCATGAGTCACTAAGCATGTCCATGTCACATTAAATGCACCCCATTAAGAAATCCACTCACATTTTCCACCAAAATAAACATTAACCCAAATGTTTATAACAATAAAAAGAACCACATCATCTAAAGTAAACTCGTGACGGATCACAAGGATACCTCCCACCTGTATATACATACCTTGTAAAATTTCAAAAAAATTGAATATTATTTTTGGGAATTTTTATAATTTAATATTATTTTGATGAATATTTTAATATTTCGGTATAATTAAATACTGATAATGGGGGGAAATTTTGGAAAAATTATGGGAAATTCTAAAATAGGGTATTTTATGGAATTATGCCATTTTTAAGTTTTTATGATTAGTTTGACACTAATTTAGTGCTAATAGCGATTAAAAATCGCTAATTGGATTTTTGTTCAAAACATGCACATATCATTTTTTTTGTGCTCTACACTTGTGCATTTCTACCATGGTTCTTCATTTGGGTTTACTATTTGAGTGAGAAGGATTTTGAATAGAAAAGGAAAAGAAAAGAAAAGGAAAGAGAAAGGATTATTATATGAGGTATGGTGAGAGAGAGAGAGAGAGGTATGGGTTTCTTTTGACCAAGGACTTAGCCATTTCCCTTCATCCCTTCCCACATTTCTCTCCCTCTTCCTCCATAGCTGCTGCTGCTCCTGCTCCTCCCTCATCTCCCTCCCCTTCACTCCATAAATCCCTCTCAATTCTCTCACCAAAACCCTATTCCCACTTCACAAAACTTGCTCCCAAGCTCACTAGCTACACATTGGACTAAGGAAGAGCTGATTTGGAGGACTTTGAGCAACCCAAGAAAATTCTTGAGTTGCCAAAGGAGGTAATTTCTGCACCCTAGAGTAGTATTTCAATTTCCTCGTGCATCTATACTAGTTTCATGTCAATATGGTGTCGTTTGATGGACTTGAGAGATTTCAAGTCAGGGTTTAGGGTGGATCTGAAATCAAAAGTGAAATTAAGGCTTGTTGTGACCTTAGAAACCCTGGTGTGATGTTATTTTAGACCCAAACGTGGAACTAGAACCAGAATACGGATTTATGAGACGATATCGGGAAAAAGTGTAAATCTGGGACTGTTTTCGAAAATCTGCTCTAACCCGAGCCACCTGAAAATAAAATTGACTTGACAGAGAGATGTGCAGGCACCTAGGAACCACAACCCAAAGCCCTAGCCCCTATCTCCTTCCCCAGGATGCAGATTAATCCCTTCTGGCCGCAAATTGCGGTCAGACCAGGTTGGAACCCCTTCGTTTTTTGTTCAGGGCCCTATTTCCAGTAGATTTGACCTTTGGTATGTGCAATTTTGTCTGATTCCATTTAGGTAAAATCTGGGGTAATTTTCATGTGTTGGCGCATGATTTACGACTTGTTTTAGCATGGATTTTAGTGTTTGATGATTCTTTTCTGTCGGGTGGCGTTTGAACGTCAACGGCATAGGATTAGTGATCGTGTTTGCCTGCGAGACTATAGGTTTTTACCTATGCGAGTAGCGTATGCCGTTTTGGTTTCCGATGTGATTTTCATGTGCTTTAGCGTTTGTGATATCCTTGTAGACACCCCACGTGACGTCGAGGCGTTGAAGATAAAGATGGCGACAAAGGTAAGTAGATTTATATCTACGGGGAGAAGTCGGGTGGAGGGCGTATAGCACCCCCGCAGTTCGTGGTGATGTATACGAATACGTATACACACATACATTTATTATATGTCATTTGGAGCTTATTGATGATAAATATGGATAATTGGTGTGCTTGGATTGATTTAGTGTCGCGAAACCCTAGAGTAGTGGTCGCATCACACATGCACACACACACCCAAACTTGCATACATTCTTCTTTCATATGTGCTTAAGGAGAATATATATAGTTATGTTTTCATTTGGGTATGGGACTATGTGTTCACATACTGGATTTGAGGATAGTATTTGGGATTTGAGGTGAGTCGATGAGATGTGATTTGAGACCGTGAGATCGGTGATATGGCAGGATTCGTACTTAAGATACGTCCTGATGTTAGCGGATCTTTGGCTGACGATGCCATGTAAATAGTGATATATATAAAATGGTTGGCATCTGATCGTGATATGAGATAAGATATGTTAAGATATTCATAATATGTCGCATTGGGCGATGTTTACCTCTTTATGACGATATATGATGATGATATCGGTTTGTATAAGGCTGTAGATCAGCAGTCAGATCAGGATTATTGATGATATCAGTATTGTACTAGACGTAGATCAGTACCCCGGGTTATAATCTTTGATGAAGAGGATACCAAATGAATAATATGATGAATGTGATACTGACCCGAACCCAGATTTGGGATGTCGTACGACGGATTTACGTACGAGCTATATATTGATGTTTGATCCGCAATCTTGACTTGGGAATGTCTGATTATAGATATGGTATCGGATGTGATATTATTGAGGCGGGATCACCGACTAATATATATATATATATATCGACTCAGATGTTAGGCGGTTTCCTTACCTTAAGTTCAGCTTGTTAGCTCAGCCGTATAGTTTAGTGTAGTTGTCAGACTAGATTGGATTCCAACCTATTTCAAAAACTAACGAATCACGGGTATTTTAAAAGACAGCTCAAGGAATTTTACGGATATTTCAAAAGACGTATCTTTTCTTAAAAACACTGTATCCCTTATTTTCAAAACACCGCGATTCGTGTTATTTTTAAAAGGCACCATTGTTTGACTTATAGTTATCGTTGTGTCTAGTATTCTGCTCCCGCACATTATTGTTGTTCGCTCCGCATCACATATTCATATTGTGATTTCATATGCCATTGTTGATATTATGCTGTTAGGACACTAGCACCATTACCGATGATGCGAATGTACCACGTACACTTACTTGCCGGCTCACACACATCTTCATCGGTAATTGCCATGTCATGTACACTTAGAAAATACTATTACATTGACATGGCTTGTTAGCTAATAGTTTAGACATGATATTAGTGTACTTGCCTTATATGCTAGTTCAGACATTGTAGTTATTACCTGCTACTTCATGCATGTTATTATTCACTGTTATGCCGCATTCATGGATTCTCATGCCTATATTTACTGTTTACATGCTATTGAAATTTGGATTCGGATTTTCATGAGATTTCATGGATTTGGGGGAAAACCGCAAAAACATTTATAAACTTCTTTTCTCTCTCTTTTAAAAGATAAGTGCGGTTTTCCCATGATGTATGAGTCGTCCACCATGAGTTTGCTGATGGATTTCGAGACCCGAGTTCGAGGAGTGGAGGAACCGTTTCGGGTACCTGGTAGGCCCGGTGCGGTACCCCGAGGCAAGAGGATCGCAGATGATAGCGTTGAGCCTGGCATGGGAGCACTACCGACCGGTGATATTACCCGATGCGTCGGATATCCGGAAGATACCGTCGTGGTCTTGAGATGGATGGTAGGGACCGGTCTGGACTGACGGCGCCCTAGATATTGAGATTGAAACATTGAGATTTCGAGATATTGAGGTACTGAGATTTGATGATACAAGCCAGTCCGGATAGCCGGAGCCTGAGATTTGAGACATTGGGATTTATGTTTTGTGTCGATACTAGACACTATTTGTGCTGATTTCATTTATGATACCTCAATTTAAAAATACAAAGGAAATCTCACTAAATTTATGAAAGCAGTTTATTTAGTATATGTATTCTGTTTTCATGCATTCATACATCATCTATATGATATATTGCTATCTGAGGCACTGACACGAGCACTTGGTATTACTGTTGTTTAGAGGTATACCCTAGCCATTGTTATAGGCTGCTAGTTATATATTTGAGGATTATATTATGATCGTATGACCTAGGATTGCATTATACATGTGATTCCTATTCGTAGATGTATTCTATTCACGAGTTGGCAACTCACCCCCGTTGTGCCACAGTTTCTTGCAGGTTTTGCCGTACAAGTTTCATTATGGCTTTGTTGGCACTACCTCCATTTCCGGGTGATTTGCTAGTAGGTAGGTTTATTGGTATCTTACCCATCATATTACTTTGTATAATATTATCCAGTTGTATCTAGAAGTTCTATCAACCAAACATGTATTTATTTTTGGGATAGAGACCAGTGATGTTATTCTTTCGACTATAGAGTCGCGTGTTATATTTCTGTGGATTTCTTGTTTTCTTGAGTTTCCTTTTGAGTTTTGATCCTCGCCTTTCGGCGTTGTATATTATATTGCTTGTGTGGTTGTGACCGTCGTTTGACGAAGGGCTAGCTCCCGCTTGGGGATGCCTATACCCATTATATATGCTTTATCAGATTTTGTACCCGTTTGGGGTCAGTTTTTACAAAGGAAACTCTGCCGAAATTTTTAGAAAAGACTCGTGATTTTAAAATGCATATTTCGGCGTAGGTTGCAAACTATTTGATTTAAAATGGTTTTCCTCCACTCTACTACTTTTCTTGGTTTGGATTTCTGGGTTTTCGGCTTACTTAGATTACGTACGCCTTGAGACGTTTCGTAATTTAAGTGCCGGTCATGTTTCGTACTTTCGGGTCGTGATAAAGTTGGTATCAGAGCGTTAGGTTTTACCTTCGGAGCATAGGATGACCCTTGGTTGATAGAGTAGGTAGCTTGAGTGGAGTGACGTACCGTACGTATGTTTCGCAGTATATTTACGATACGCTACTCCACTTAAGAAGCCATAGGATGTACATTTCCTTGTTAAGTATTATATCCATTCATAATCTAGCCTCATCGGTACCAGTTATGGTTTTGCTGCCACGATTTCGGGCAGGGAGATCTACGGCTATAGTTGCGGTCAGCACGAGCTCGTTACGAACGAGGACTGACCAGGGCGTAATTCCGGCGACACACGATTGCAGAGATGTGTCTTTTTATTATGTTTTCGCACCACGAGCGTTTGATGGATCGCTGTATGAGATTACTCGGACGTGCAGATCGGCACCAGAGGATTGAGCCACTGATAGAGGCCAGCCAGATTTTGATGACCGTTGATGTATTGTTTATTCATGATGATTGAAGAACGGTTCAGCGTGCAGACGAGCGAGCCAGTTGTTGCTGCGAACGACGAGATATCGCCCCAGATGTTGGAGCTATTACTGTACAAGTTGTACAAAGAGATGATAGAAGGTCGCTAGTCATTGAGGATGAATGACTAGGACATGTGGTTCGTTCGCTACCCCGATGCGAGGTCATCAGATAGATTGATTCCAGCTAGAGACGACTTCACGCGGAGACGTCGAGAGTCAACAGAGACGATCGAATGTCAGAAACCCATTATTCCAAGTTTAAAGTATTCGGAAAGACATGCAGGCAATTCTATGGACCCTCTAGAAGAATGAAACCCTCACTCGACTTAATGACCGTGTGAAAGCCTTTGAACCTTAGGGTTTGCGGCAGTTCCGCGGCGCCATTAGTGAGGCTCTGGTTTGCCCTTCTACGGCTGGACCATTGATGCTATGGTATGTACTCGATACTATTAAACTGCATCCATGACGTTGAGCTCTTGGTGGATTATGAGGTTTTGACGAATCGGTCGAATGGTTTGACTTCATTCGGATGCTATACGATGAGATGCATTTCTTGGGAGACTACAGATACAAGGATAGCCGTTGGAGCTCAGTCCATGCAGCCACGACGAGACGAGTCCGAAGCAGTCGACATTGGAGAAAGGTAGAGTAAGAGGTTCGTACGAGATCTTGAGACGACGTTCCACTCCGCCGACATCAGAGATGCGATACGCATGCCGAGGCATTGTACTGAGATGTACCTTCCAGAAGGAGTCGCAATGAGTATGCAGCCGTTCCGGAACAAGAAACAGATATAGCAAAGGATGATGACTTTCGGACAGTTCAGCAGAGACGAGATTTGGGATAGACCTCGACAGGACTTTTCTGGAATAAATTACGAGAAGACTCGGACCCAAGAGTGTTCATGTTACGCACACCAGCAGGACAGATTTCAGGATCGTCGACGAGATATGCTATGAGTGACCAGGACAGTTGGCCAGAGATTCTTGGAGGATGTGCTTGAGTGGGACTATTCCGCCATACTTGATTTTGGTATTTTAGGCGATCTAGTCGCATGATTAATTTTGAGGATTGAGTTTTATGATATTTGTTTTCATGCACCATGGTTGCACCTACTAAGTATTTACGATTTTTGCACAGTTGTTGCACTTGAGACAGTTTCCGTGCCTTAGTTTCTCATGCTTTTGATTATATGGATTTCATACAGTTGAGTTGATTTGTGCGTATATACGCATACGATCTGGTTTTTGCACTCGGTATAGTTCATATATGCTTGCAGTGCAGTGATACGCATTTTGTGCACTTAGATGCACTGGACTTCGATTTCGATTGTGATGCTCGATATTGGTTTTGTGCACCTTGTGCACCTGATTGGATTTTATGCATGTTCGGCGCTTGATATTGGATTTCATGATTTCGTGCACGATGGATGCACCTGATTTGGATTTTCGTGCATGTTGGGCGCATGTTATGATATGCGATTTTGGTGCACACCAGATGCACTAAATCGAGATTCTTCGTGCATGTCAGATGCACCTGTTTTTTTGCTGTCAGGCACACCTGTTGCCCTTGACAGATGTTTCGTGCACACCCGATGCACTTAGATGTTGGTTCTGTGCGCATGTATGGCACATATATGGATTTTGATTTCCGTGCGCACCAGGCGCACATAGTATTCATATGCACATTTTGGGATTGATTCTTATGGAGCAGTACGTTTTTATGATATTTGCTATGTGTTTTCGTACTGAGTAGGACTAGTCAGAGGACAGTACCTGGATATATTTTGCATGCATTGATAGATTTCAAAGGGATTTCCAAAAAGCGAGCTATAGTCTCAGTATTTACCTATGTGTCCGATATGACACGAAACGTTTAAAACAAAGAAACCCTTCTAACTTGTTTCCAAAACGGCGGAACGTACATATTAAACAAAAGGTATATACGTATATGGTTATTTTCGTATGATAGATGTCCGCCACTGTGCAGTGTTATGCACATTGCACAGCGACTTTAAAAGATTTGGCATGCATTTCCTTTAGATATTTACATGTATAGTTTCGAGTTATATCATATTGGTTTTGCTTTGGATTTGCTATTCGTGTCTTTACCTTGACTCCAATGATTACGGGACGCTTGACGGAGTTTCGATTTTGAGTTATCTGCTCACTACTCATGCGCATGCATTGCGCTATGATGTGTTTTATGTATTGTTGATTTCGGAGCCCCGACGACTTCGACATTTTGTTGAAATGTTTTAGAATTTGGGGCTTTAAAATTAAATTCGGGGACCAAATTTCTTTAAGGAGCGAAGATTGTAACATTTCAAAAAAATAAAGTATTATTTTTGGGAATTTTTATAATTTAATATTATTTTAATGAATATTTTAATATTTCGGTATAATTAAATACCGATAAATGGGGGGAAATTTTGGAAAAATTATGGGAAATTGTAAAATAGGGTATTTTATGGAATTATGCCATTTTAAAGTTTTTATGATTAGTTTGACACTAATTTAGTGCTAATCGTGAATAAAAACCGCTAATTGGATTTTTGTCATTTTTGTGCAAAACATGTACATATCATTTTTTTTGTGCTCTACACTTATGCATTTCTACCATGGTTTTTAATTTGGGTTTACTATTTGAGTGAGAAGTATTTTGAATAGAAAAGGAAAAGAAAAGAAAAGGAAAGAGAAAGGATTATTATATGAGGTATGGTGAGAGAGAGAGGTATGGGTTTCTTTTGACCAAGAACTTAGCCATTTCCCTTCATCCCTTCCCTCATTTCCCTCCCTCTTCTTCCATAGCTACTGCTGCTCCTGCTCCTCCCTCATCTCCCACCCTTTCACTCCATAGATCCCTTTCAATTCCCTCACCAAAACCCCATTCCCACTTCACAAAACTTGCCCCCAAGCTCACTAGCTACACATTGGACTAAGGAAGAGCTGATTTGGAGGACTTTGAGCAACTCAAGAAAATTCTTGAGTTGCCAAAGGAGGTAATTTCTGCACCCTAGAGTAGTATTTCAATTTCCTTGTGCAGTTATACTAGTTTCATATCGATATGGTGTCGTTTGATGGACTTGAGAGATTTCAAGTTAGGGTTTAGGGTGGATCTGAAATCAAAAGGGAAATTGAGGCTTGTTGTGACCTTATAAACCCTGGTGTGATGTTATTTTAGACCCAAACCTGGAACTAGAACAAGAATACGGATTTATGAGACGATATCGGGAAAAACTGTAAATCTGGGACTGTTTTTGAAAATCTGCTTTAACCCGAGCCACCTGAAAATAAAATTGACTTGGCAGAGAGATGTGCAGGCACCTAGGAACCACAACCCAAAGCCCTAGCCCCTATCTCCTTCCCCAGGCCGCAGATTAATCCCTTCTGGCCGCAAATTGCGGCCTGACCAGGTTGGAACCCCTTCGTTTTTGGTTCAGGGCCCTATTTCCAGTAGATTTGACTTTTGGTATGTGCAATTTTGTCTGATTCCATTTAGGGTAAAATCTGGGGTAATTATCATGTGTTGGCGCATGATTTACGACTTGTTTTAGCATGGATTTTAGTGTTTGATGACTCTTTTCTGTCGGGTGGCGTTTGAACATCAATGGCATAGGATTAGTGATCGTGTTTACATGCGAGACTATAGGTTTTTACCTATGCGAGTAGCGTATGCCATTTTGGTTTCCGTTGTGATTTTCATGTGCTTTTGCATTTGTGATATCCTTGTAGGTACCCCACGTGATGTCGAGGTGTTGAAGATAAAGATGGCGACTTCGGCATCGGCACACGAGAAGAAGGGTGAGTAGATTTATATCTACGGGGAGATGTCAGGTGGATGGCGTAAAGCACCCCCACAGTTCGTGGTGATGTATACGAATACGTATACACACATACATTTATTATATGTCGTTTAGAGCTTATTGATGATAAATATGGATAATTGGTGTGCTTGGATTGATTTAGTGTCGCGAAACCCTAGAGTAGTGGTCGCACCACACATGCACATACATACCCATACTTGCATGCATTCTTCTTTCATATGTGCTTAATGGGAATATATATAGTTATGTGTTCATTTGGGTATGGGACTATGTGTTCACATACTGGATTTGAGGATAGTATTTGGGATTTGAGGTGAGTCGATGAGATGTGATTTGAGACCGTGAGATCGGTGATATGGCAGGATTCGTACTTGAGATACGTCCTGATGTTAGCGGATCTTTGGCTGACGATGCCATGTAAATAGTGATATATATAAAATGGTTGGCATGCGATCGTGATATGAGATAAGATATGTTAAGATATTCATAATAGATCACATTGTGCGATGTATACCTCTTTATGACGATATATGATGATGATATCGGTTTGTATGAGGCTGTAGATCAGCAGTCAGATCAGGATTATTGATGATATTAGTATTGTACAAGACGTAGATCAGTACCCCGGATTATAATCTTTGATAAAGAGGATAACAGATGAATAATATGATGAATGTGATACTGACCCGAACCCATATTTGGGATACCGTACGACGGATTTACGTACGAGCTATATATTGATGTTTGATCCGCACTCTTGACTTGGGAATGTGTGATTATAGATATGGTATCGGATGTGATATTATTGAGGCGGGATCACCGATTAATATATATATATATATATATATATATATATATATGTATCGACTCAGATGTTAGGCGGTTTCCTTACCTTTAGTTCAGCTTGTTAGCTCAGCCGTATAGTTTAGTGTAGTTGTCAGACTAGATTGGATTCCTACCTATTTCAAAAACTAACGAATCACGGGTATTTTAAAAGATAGGTCAAGGGATTCTACGGATATTTCAAAAGACGTATCTTTTCTTAAAAACACCGTAGCCCTTATTTTCAAAACACCGCGATTCGTGTTATTTTTAAAAGGCACCATTGTTTGACTTATAGTTATCGTTGTGTCTAGTATTCTGCTCCCGCACATTATTTCTGTTCGCTCCGCATCGCATATTCATATTGTGATATCATATGCCATTGTTGATATTATGCTGTTAGGACACCAGCACCATTACTGATGATGCGTAGTACCACGTAAACTTACTTGCCGGCTCACATACATCTTCATCGGTAATTGCCATGTCACGTACACTAAGAAAATACTATTACATTGACATAGCTTGTTAGCTAATAGTTTAGACATGATATTAGTGTACTTGCCTTGTATGCTAGTTCAGACATTATAGTTATTATGTGCTACTTCATGCATGTTATTATTCACTGTTATGCCACATTCATGGATTCTCATGCCTATATTCACTATTTACATGCTATTGAGGATTTGGATTCGGATTTTCATGAGATTTCCTGGATTTGGGGGAAAACCGCAAAAACATTTATAAACTTCTTTTCTCTCTCTTTTAAAAGAAAAGTACGGTTTTCCCATGATGTATGCGTCGTTCACCATAAGTGTGCTGATGGATTTCGAGACCCGAGTTCGAGGAGTGGAGGAACCGTTTCGGGAACATGGTGGGCCCGGTGCGGTACCCCGGGGTAAGAGGATCGCAGATGATGGCGTTGAGCCTGGTAGGGGAGCACTACCGACCGGTGATATTACCCGACGCGTCGGATATCCGGAAGATACCGTCGTGGTCTTGAGATGGATGGTTGGGGCCGGTCTGGACTGACGGAGCCCTAGATATTGAGATTGAGACATTGAGATTTCGAGATATTGAGCTACTGAGATTTGATGATACAGGCCAGTCCGGATAGCCGGAGCCTGAGATTTGAGACATTGAGATTTATATTTTGTGTCGATGCTAGACACAGTTTATGCTGATTTCATTTATGATACCTCATTTTAAAAATACAAAGGAAATCTCACTAAATTTATGAAAGCAGTTTCTTTAGTACATGTATTCTGTTTTCATGCATTCAAACATCATCCATATGATATATTGCTATCTGAGGCACTGACACGAGCACTTGATATTACTGTTGTTTAGAGCTATACCCTAGCCATTGTTGTAGGTTGCTGGTTATATATTTGAGAATTATATTATGATCGTATGACCTAGGATTGCGTCATACATGCGATTCCTGTTTGTAGATGTATTCTATTCATGAGTTGGCTACTCACCCCCGTTGTGCCACAGTTTCTTGCAGGTTTTGCCGTACATGTTTCATTACGGCTTTGCTGGCACTACCTCCATTTCCGGGTGATTTGCTAGTAGGTGGGTTTATTGGTATCGTACCAATCATTTTACTTTGTATAATATTATCCAGTTGTATCTAGAAGTTCCATCAACCAAACAAGTATTTATTTTTGGGATAGAGACCAGTGATGTTATTCTTTCGACCTTAGAGTCGCGCGTTATATTTCTGCGGATTTCTTATTATTTTGAGTTTCCTTTTGAGTTTTGATCATCGCCTTTCGGCGTTATATATTATATTGCTTGCGTGGTTGTGACCGTCGTTTGACGAAGAGCTAGCTCCCGCTTGGGGATGCCTTTACTCATTATATATGCTTTATCAGGTTTTGTACCCGTTTGGGGTCAGTTTTTACAAAGAAAACTCTGCCGAAATTTTTAGAAAAGAATCATGATTTTAAAATGCATATTTCGGCGTAGGTTGCAAACTATTTGATTTAAAATGGTTTTCCTCCACTCTACTACATTTCTTGGTTTGGATTTCTGGGTTTTCGGCTTACTTAGATTACGTACGCCTTGAGACGTTTCGTAATTTAAGTGCCGGTCATGTTCCGTACTTTCGGGTCGTGACATACCTGCATCCGCATTCCGACTGAATGCGAATGCAGTGAGACTAAAGTAATCCAACAAATTTAATACTAGGATCCGGCTTAAAGCAAAGCCCACTAGTATGATCCGTCCGATCATGATGCGTGCACTACTGCACGTATATGATCGAACCCTGCCATATATCATACGGCCTCTACAACGTTTCGCCCGAAACATGAGAAACTATCTGTGGGGGACTCTAAAGACTTGTCAATACACTGGCTGTGGATTTAACCACTAGCACGTCAGTGGTACTAGTTGTATGTAATGGGCTACCAGGTTTTGACCAAAAGGGAGGTCGATGAGCGAACTCATCCTTACACCCTTCTGAGCCTGTCAGTGACAATATCCGTACAGTCCATTCCGGTCCGTTCGTCTATGAGCATCGCATGTCGGGCCTAGGGGGTTGGTAAAAGTCAGACCCCTTAAAGCGGTACAAGTCAGGTCGGAGTATAGCCCAGAACACCCTGAGATACTACTGGAATACCTACCAGTAAATCACCTACCTTGGCCAAGGACTTCATGTAATGGCTCTCCTAGACACTGCAAGATTTCACCCCCAATACCTCGAGAGATGAAACCCCTGCCGATCCGCTCACTACCTCCATGTGGCTCGGGACTGTACCCAACTAAAACCGGTTTGCACGACTCCTTTGAGCCGTGGTAGGGTAGTAATCAAAGCACAGTTGGAACTCAGACGAGAAAAATGACAATCTCTAGTCGATGAACTAACCTGTACACATGTCACCAGGGAACTGCTATCTGACGTCAAGTATAATACCAACTAGCATGTTCCCGGCGAGTCCTGTCCGGTGTACTTATAACCCAATGAGCACATGTATACATCTTAGGCGAACCAACTGACACCAATGGCTTGTGAGACCGGCCACCGCCCTTCGTCGGGCTCTCGACTGTATACACTAGTCTACTAATGGAGTATCGATGCCCAGTCTCGAAACTCCTTCGACTAGGGACCTTTTAAGGATTTGCTTATAGACCCCAGCTCACACGTATATGATCGCCATCATACCGCTGGCAGTTAAGCAAGAATCATAAGGGCTCTATCAACGTGTAATAGCGACCTGTAAGGTTCCCCAAAGCAGTGCACGATGATGAAGATAAACCAGATAGCATACTATCATCTTGAGTAAGACTGTCCTACCAGCATAGGTCCTCTATCAATCATTGCAATCACGTGCCTGCGATCCAATAATTAACTCTGAGGGCACTATATCCAACATCTAGGGCATACATATATCCAACACGTTCAGTGTACCCAGTATCCACTAAGCACCCGTATACTGTCTCTGATGTCAAACATCAATGGATATAGGATCATCCATCGCCCATCTACATCGGTCGAGAAGCTATACGCTAGTCTTCTCTGGTATATATTGATCCCCTGGCTCGATACACCTACGAGTAGGAACATTTGAAGGATGTACTTAACGACTACTCTGTCCCCACTAGTATGATCTGCATCATAGTCCTGGTAGTCAAGTACTCATCCTAAGGGCTTTATCAACATGTATTATAGAGACAATCAGTGTACATGTTAAGATAAAGTGCAACCAGATAGCATAGTATCATGTCGAGCAAGAAAGTCATCCCTCTATATGTCCAAGCATCCACTACAATATACATCGTATGTACAGTAATGGCCTCTAGGGCATAAATATAACTAACAGACCACTTGCAGCTTATGGGTGTTTGATATGATCATCACCTACTGCCGGTGTATTGACGAGTCTTTAGAGTCCTACACAGAAGTTTCCTGGCACAAGCGAAACGGAGTAGGAGCACATATGTGATATTTGCGGGACCGAGATTAATACGATATATAATACCGTATTCTATTCCCGCGATATGTGATATCGGCCGGGTATATGTGATATAACCGGGTTATCGGATCAAGTGTTGATTCGATAAATTGATACATATTATATTAGTCGGTTATATGTAATATAGCAGGAATATTAAATCAAGTATTGATTTAATAATTTAGTATATAATTATATATGTGATATATTATATTACATTAACTAATATAAGCTCACTTAAGTAATTCTTTTTCTCACTTAGGATACAATGATATGTATGTAATATATGTTAAATGTATTCTATTCTTTTGTTACAAAATTATATATATGTGATATGTATAATTGTAACATGTTAGGTTATACATGCAACTAGGGTTTATGAGAACTAAACCATGCTTTGTAATTAGGGTTAGGTTTATATTTGTTTTAGATAATTCGAAATTGTGGAGTAATGTTAAAGATATTTTTCTTGTTGAATTAGTCCACTCTCTTGATATTTCTAAGATATTTGTTGACCTAACCCTAACCACTTTCCCATGGTTAATTCTCTATAAGGGTTAAGCATGACATGCTTAACCCTTGGTTGCATTTATAACCTCAACAATAATTCGTTTCATCACTTTCTTGCTTCATCTTCTTCTTCCTCATTGCAAAACCTTTCTAGCTTTTGATCTTGTGATGGAAGATTGTGAGAAATAGAAAACAAAAGTGAGCAAAATTCCTACTTCATCATCCTTTTCTATACTAGCTATATAGATTAGTGTGTTAGCTTCACTAATCCCTAATTAGTGAAGAGATAGCTTGGGTTTGTGACTCCTCAAGTTAGATCATCTTTGATAATGAAGACTTCTAGCAAGGATGCATCATTCACTTCATGGAGCCTCTCAAGAGTCCGGGAGCTTGATGATCGCAGCGAAGGGACCTCAACTCGGAGCTTATAAAGCGAAGGAACGGAGTACAAAGGTTGTAATCCCTATCAGTTAGAAGTAAAGATGTTTGCTTTATCGATTCCGTACGATTCTTTAGTTAACGATCTTGGGTTAGGGTTAGATTGAACGGAAATTTTTTTAATTTGGCATGAACGATACCTCCCGAAACCATGCTTCCGTGCTATACAACCCTACAATGGTATCAGAGCCAAGCTAGAGAATTAGACGGATCATATTAGATTACGAAACCGAAATGAATCTGAAACCTGAAACCAAATTACCTAGTTTCTGTCGAATTTGAAAAATGCTCTAAATTTTTTTTTTAAAAACTACAAAATGTTATATGTGATATAACATGAACATCACCAAAATTTAGAGAGCTTTTGGGCAGTTTTGGCCGGCCACAATAGGCTAAAATCCGGCGAGGTCGGGTGAATTTTGTAGTTTTGGCTTAAAATTTTGGTGGTGTTCCAGTCTCTGGGTTTTAGTGTTTCAAGTGTTGTTTGTTTTTGCTAAAATTGCATATGATGGTAATTTTCTGCATAGGCAACTCAGACTGCTTCGTATTCGTAATTCTATTTTGTTTTCGGGTTACTTAGACGGTGTTAAAAAGTTCGAACGGATATCAATAACTCACTTTTTCCCTTGCTAAATTTTTTTCCAAGTGTTGGATTTTTCCTTAGTTTAAAACTTTCAGAAAATGATGCAAGGGATTCTGTGAACCCTCTAGAAGAACGAAAACTTAACTCGATTATGTGACCGTCAGAACCGCCACTAAACCCTAAGGTTTATGCTAGTTCAGCGGTGTCACATGTGAGGCATTGGTTGACCCTTCTACGGCTGGTTCATAAGAGCTGTGGCTTGTTCTGGGACCTTTAGAACTTCGCTCAAGTGTTGAGTTATTTGGGAAATTTTTGGTGTTTGTTTATTCGATCGAAAAGTTTTACATTGTCTAGTTATCTGGAATGTGATACAATATGTGGAATTCATATAGTTAGGCATGAAATCCGTAATATGTGATATTTCGGGTTTATGATGTCTAAGGTGATTGTGGATTCTAAATGTTGTAGTTTTTCACTTTCTTTTCTACGACCGTAAGTGTAATATGTGCTGTATCGCCAGTTTCGTTGCTATATATCAACAACAATTGGTATAGACATATTTACTTACGTTGATGATATGTGATGTTATGTGTTGTTGTTATATGTTATATTGGATCGTCGTGTTTTCAATAGCCGGGGTTTTTTATGTGAGATGGGGGTTTTCATTTTCATTCATGTAAAATTCATTGTATGTAATATTCTTTTATTGGGGCACTTCCGTGTTGAGGATGATGTCACCATTGTATATTATTTACTTTTCCGCATTAGGATATACCCAAGGAGGGGAGCACAAGTAACTGGGTTCTAGGGTCCAATGGGAGGCTATCTCGAGGAGTCGAGACCGGGTCTCCTAACCCTAGTATTTGGAGGGTTGCATGTCGCTCTCGTAGGGGTCTAGGGATATGGGTTTGGCTATTCATCGCGACCGTGGAATCCGTGTTTTATACAGGCTCAAAATAAAACACGAACCTCCTAGTATATCCAATATTTCATATGTTATCTTCTGCTGCTGATATTCTGTGATGTGATCATTTTATATGCGTGAGACGAATGCTTTATTATTGTATATATGATATATAATAAACGTTTCTTATATTTTACACCCGCGCTAGTCCCTCCCCGCTATGCCGTTAGTTATGTAACCTAACGGTGCATAACGGGACACGGTGGTGAATGCGGATGGCATAAGCGCACGTTGTATTTTCATTTCTTCTCTGATGCTTAGGAAGCATAAATGATGGGACAACATTAATGAGATTAATGAAAGAAAAGAAACCTAAAAGATGTTGTAGAATCAAATTTATAAAAAGGGTAGTTCTATAGTTTTTTCTTTGCATAGAGGTATTCATTGTAGAATATCCAGCACCTTATTCGATAAGGAAAGAGCCGAGATCCCTTCACCGGGAGTGACCTCTTTAGCAAAACTAGCAGATGCTACAACTCACTCGGTTTTGTTTTTTATTGTTTCTATAGTTTTTGCTTTGCATAGCGGTATTTATGAAATATCCTGCACCTTATTCGATAAGGAAAGGGCCGAGATCCCTTCACCGGGAGTGACCTCTTTAGAGAAACTAGTAAAAACCTAAAAAACACTCCTTTTCAAAATCACTTGTTTCTACAATGATATCAAGTTCATTACGCAAAAGGTTTTCGGAAAAACCTGTGTAGCCCTCCGTTATTTCAGATAAGTACTACTTATTATTCGTGCTACGTTTGTTGGCCTGCGTCAAGGCGTAGTGTGCGGTAGCTAACTAGTGATTATCTGTAACATAAGATGAGATTGGATTAGGGTAGTCGTGCGACTTTGTTGGCCTGCGTCAAGGGTCGTGCGGGTGGGTTTAATTCAATCAGGAAATGACGGGTTGAACTTGACTAGCGGACTATGGTTTGTTGGCATGCGTCAAGTTCATAGCAAGGTAGGGGTAAAAGTATTATCGGGAATTTCAAGTGTTGAAATTTGCAATGAGATTGCATACCTTCTATGAGATAGTTGGATCCCGATACCCTCTGCGAGTAAGAGTTACTCCTGGGAGAGTTTTACACATGATAATTAACCAATCAAGTAGGTGTCTAGAAATGTGTTAACGGGGTTATGCCTCTGGGAAAACGAGATTTATTTTAATTAGGTCCGTACGAAAGCCCGGGGAACCTCCCTCAAAGTACCAACACTGGGATGGCTGAAAGATTGGCGAACTTATAAAGATTAATTAATCCCGGCTAGTCTTTCCTTTTAGGGTTTGAAGCAAGATTTGATAAAAACAGTGGGAGCCATCCTGATTAGATAAGATAATAACCAATTTAATCTTGCAATAGCATACGCTAAAGTGTTTTCTTCTCTCTCTCTCTCGAGGTAGCGACCATGTCAGGCCTTAATCAAGATAATAATATGGATGTATTGACCGAACCCACTTATTGTACTGAGCAGGGGAACGTTGGTTCTGTTCTTTCTTATAATTGTTATAAGACATAACAGGAAATAGGGGAATATCCGGATTCCCACGCCACCCAAATGAAGAATAAGTATGACGATGCATTTTCTTCAGGTGTGTTTGTTATCGAGAAATGTTTCTCAGTTCACTCTACGTCCTGGGTATTAGATACCGGATCAGGATCCCACATATGTAATATGTTACATGGGCTACGGAAAGGTAGAGAACTGGGAGAGGGTGATCATTCCATAAGAGTAAAGAATGGTGCAAATGTTGCAGCCAAAGAAGTTGGAGAATATTACCTTGTATTACCAAATGGTAATACATTGATAATGCTATTACATTCCGACCCTGATATGCAATCTTATATCAGTTTCTTTATTAAGTAAAGAAGGATACAATTTTGTAGTACAGGATAATGTTATGAACATCTTCTTAAATCAAAAGTTGATTGGATCAAGCTCGTTAAATAATGGCATATACGTTCTAAACCAAACTACGGTTCTGAATGTACAAAACACACACATGAGGAAGAGTTCAGAAATGAACGAATCCTTCTTGTGGCATTGTAGACTAGGTCATATCAATGTGACACGACTAGCTAAGTTACACAAAGATGGATATTTGAATTCATTCGAATTTTCATCTTATTACACTTGCCAGTCATGTCTCAAAGGAAAAATGACCAAAACTCTATTTAGTGGACACGGAGAAAGAGTTACGGAACTCTTGGGACTAATACATAGTGATGTATGTAGTCCCACGTCTACACATGCCAGGAATGGTTCCTCATACTTCATTACATTCACTGACGATCTCTCAAGATACGGACATGTGTTCCTGATGAAACACACGTCTGAAGCTTTTGAGAAATTCAATGAATATAAGAACGAAGTCGAGAACCAAAAGGGTAAAAGTATTAAGATCCTTCGATCTGATCGAGGAGGAGAATACTTGAGCAATGAGTTCCGGGACTATCTAAAAGAGAATGGATTTATCTCTCAGCTTACTCCTCCTTATACACCACAGCACAACGGTGTATCAGAACGGAGGAATCGCACTCTATGATGAGCACCGCTGAGTTGCCTATTTCCTTTTGGGGATATGCACTGGAGACTGCTGCAGACCTATTGAATATAGTTCCGATCAAATCTGTGCCAACCACTCCATATGAGATATGGAAAGGAAAGAGATCATATCTTAATTATGTTAAGATATTAGGTTGTCCGGCATATGTGAAAACACAATATCCGGAGAAGCTCGAGGCAAGGTCTTTTCTGTGTAAGTTAATTCGATATCCCAAAATTCGCGAGGTTATATCTTCTACGACACCGAGGAACAAAAGGTGTTTTTTCTCGACATGACACCTTTTTAGAAAAGGAATTTCTTGAAAAAGAAATTATTGGCAAGGAGGTAGAACTGGAAGAGGTTCCAGCAATACAAACTACGACAGAAAATTTGGTTGAACCAGAGGATTCGGTAGTTTCTGACGAACCTCAGCCGCTCCGCCGATCTAGTAGGGTTCCTCATCCACCAGAGAGATACTACGGTTTTCTCATTGATGGTGGGAGCGAGGACTGCATCATGGAAGATGATGACCCGACTAGCTTCGAGCAGGCCATTACCAGTGTTGACTCTGTAAAATGGCTGGATGCAATGCGATCTGAGATGGAATCCATGTACACCAACAAAGTATGGACTTTGGAAGTTGCTCCTGAAGGAGTAAAACCCATTGGGAACAAATGGATCTTTAAGAAGAAACTTGGTGTAGATGGAAAGGTTGAGACTTTCAAAGCTAGACTTGTTACAAAGGGTTTTCGTCAACGACCAGGTGTGGATTATGACGAAACCTTTTCTCCAGTGGCTATGCTTAAGTCCATCCGGATCCTACTTTCCATTGCTGCATACCTTGACTACGAAATCTGGCAGATGGATGTTAAGACTGTCTTTCTAAATGGTGATTTAGAGGAGTGCGTATACATGACTCAGCCAGAGGGCTTCGTAGACAGTGGGAGCAGCGGTAAGGTGTGCAAGCTACTTAAATCCATCTACGGGTTAAAGCAAGCATCACGGTGTTGGAACATCTGTTTTGATGCGGTAGTCAAAGAGTTTGACTTCATCATGAACGTAGATGAACCTTGTATATACAAGAAGGTTGAAGAGAGTAGGGTTGTCTTCCATGTATTGTACGTCGATGACATACTCTTGATAGGAAATGATGTTCCTATGCTGCACTCGGTCAAGCTCTTCTTATCACATAGATTCTCAATGAATGATCTAGGTGATGCCTCCTGCATCTTGGGAATTAAGATCTATAGAGATAGATCTAAGAGAATACTGGGATTGTCCCAATCTAGGTACATTGACACCATACTAAAGAGGTTTAGTATGGAAGAATCCAAGCGTGGAAACTTATCCACGTTCTCTGGACTCACTCTCCAAAGAGATGTCTCCTAAGACTGATTTTGAAAGTGCTCGCATGCAAGGGATACCTTATGCTTCAGCAGTAGGCTATATCATATACGGAATGCTATGTACCAGACCCGATGTAGCATACTCAATAAATGTAATGAGTAGGTATCAAGAAGATCCAGAAGAGTGTCACTGGACAGCTGTGAAGAACATTATCAAGTACTTGAGAAGGACTAAAGAGATGTTCTTGGTGTATGGTAACGGAGATCTCCAGGTGGATTCCTTTACCGATTCGAGCTTCCAAAGTGATAAGGACGACTCTAAGTCGCACTCGGGATTTGACTTTACCCTAAATGGAGGGGCGGTTTGTTGGAAGAGTTCCAAACAGGAAACCGTGGCAGTCTCGACGATGGAAGCTGAATACATCGCTGCCAATGAAGCTGCCAAAGAGGTTGTCTGGATGAAGAAGTTCATTACTAAACTTGGTGTGGTTCCGTCCATTGAGCATCCAATACCTTTGTATTTTGATAACAATGGAGTTGTGGCTTTGGCCAAGAAAACCAGGTCCCATCAGAGATCGAGGCATATTCTGAGGCGGTATCATCTGATCCGGGAGATAGTTGATTGCCGAGAGATCGAGGTCAGGAGAGTTGACACGAAGGACAACACTGTGAATCCACTCACAAAGGCTATACCCCAGATACAATTTGAGAGACTCTTCGGGATGTTAGGTATGAAATACTACAACAGCTGGCCTTAGTGCAAGTGGGAGATTGTTAGTTATGTATATGCCATAGAGGCCATTATTGTACATATGATGTATATTATGGTGGATACTTGGATATATATATAGAAAGGACTTTCTTGCTCGATATGATAGTATGCTATATGGTTTCATTTTGTCTAAACATGTTGACTTGTACTGGTTTACTGTCTTACTCTCACATGTTGATAAAGCCCTTAGGATATGTACTTGACTACTAGGACTATGATGCAGATCATACTAGTGGGGCCAGGGTAGTCCAAAATTACATCCTGCAATTTTTCCTAGTCGAAGGTGTATCGAGACAAGGCATCGATACTCCAGAGTAGACTAGCGTATACGCTTATTGACCTATATGATGGGCGATGGATGGTCCCGCATCCATTGGTTTTTGATATCAAAGATGGTATACGAGTGCTCAGTGGAGACTAGGTACACTGAACGGACTCACCGAGAACTCCTAGATGGTATTATACCTATCGTCAGATAGCAGTTCTCTGGTGACACTGGTACAGGTTAGTCTGTAGACCCGAGATCATCATAGAGTCATCTGTGATTCCCTCTATGCTTTGATTTCAACCTTACCACATTCATGAGAACGTGCAAAAAGGTGGCTTTTGGGTACATTCCCGAATCACATGGAGGCAATGAGCGATAGGAGGGGTTTCGTCTCTCCCGGTATTGGGGGTTGATGTTGCGCTGTGTTCGATTGGCTATAACTGGAAGTCCCTGGCCAGGGATGATATAGAGATCTACTGGTAAGTGTTATCAGTAGTTTCTCGACCCGTTATGAGCCACATATCGACACAACTTATCGGTTGCTAGAGTCTGACGTTTAACTCCCCTAGACTGGATATGCGACATATCAGACGAAGAGACCAGACTGTACAGCAGTGTTACTGATTGGATTCACAGGAGTGTGTGCAGGCTTGCTTGTTGATCTTCTGATCGCTTAATACCCGGGAGGCTGTTATGTTTAGCTGACCGCTTGCAGCTTGTGGGTGTTTGATATGATCGTCACCAACAGACGGAGTATTGACGAGTCTTTAGAGTCCTACACAGAGGTTTCATGGCTCAGGCGAAACTGAGTAGGGGCACATATGTGATATGTGCGGGACCGAGATTAATACGATATGTGATACCGTATTCTATTCTCGCGATATGTGATATCGGCCGCGTATATGTGATATAGCCGGGTTATCAGATCAAGTGTTGATTCGATAAATTGATACATAATATATTAGTCGGTTATATGTAATATAGCCGGATTATTAAATAAAGTATTGATTTAATAATTTAATGTATAATTATATATGTGATATATTACATTACATTAACTAATATAAGCTCACTCAAGTAATTCATTTTCTCACATAGGATACATTGATATGTATGTGATATATGTTAAATGTATTCTATTCTTTTGTTACAAAATTATATATATGTGATATGTATAATTGTAACATGTTAGGTTATACATGCAACTCGGGTTTATGAGAACTAAACCATGCTTTGTAATTAGGGTTAGGTATTTATTTGTTTTAGATAATTCAAAATTGTGGATTAATGTTAAAGATATTTTTCTTGTTGACTTAGTCCACTCTCATGATATATCTAAGATATTTGTTGGCCTAACCCTAACCACTTTCCCATGGTTAATTCTCTACAAGGGTTAAGCATGACATGCTTAACCCTTGGTTGCATTTCTAACCTCAACAATAATTCATTTCATCACTTGCTTGCTTCATCTTCTTCTTCATCATTGCAAATGTTTTCTAGCTTTTGATCTTGTGATGAAAGATTGTGAGAAATAGAAAACAAAAGAGAGCAAAATTCCTACTTTATCATCCTCTTCTATACTAGCCATATAGATTAGTGTGTTAACTTCACTAATCCCTAATTAGTGAAGGGATAGCTTAGATTTGTGACTCCTCAAGGTAGATCATCTTTGATAGTGAAGACTTCTATCAAGGATGCATCATTCACTTCATGGAGCCTCTCAAGTGTCCGGGAGCTTGATGATCGCAGCGAAGGGACCTCAACTCGGAGCTTATGAAGCGAAGGATCGGACTACAAAGGTTGTAATCCCTATCATTTAGAAGTAAAGTTGTTTGCTTTATTGATTCCGTATGATTCTTTAGTTAACGATCTAGGGTTAGGGTTAGATAGAACGGTAAAAATTTTAATTTGTCATGGACGATGCCTCCCGAAACCTTGCTGCCGTGCTATACAACCCTACAATTACGATAACGCAAACTTTTGCTCAGGGGGTCACACCCGATGAAGGGATCTCGGCCTTTGCCTCGTCGAATGAGGTGCAGGATATTCATAACTGAATACCGATGTGCAAAGCAAAAGGAAACATCTTGTAATAACTGTTTTTGAAAATTTGGTTCAAACAACATCATATAGGTTTGTTTTTCCTTGCATGATCAGAATCAACGCAGTCCCATCTATTAAACATATCACACCAGATAAAGGAACGAAAATATAATGTTCATATATGCCATCCGCATTCGCCACTAGGTCCCATCATCACCCGTTAGGTTACTTAACTAACGACAGAGTAGGGGCTGGACTAGCGCGGGTGCAAAAAATATACAACATCTACTAGTATATATAAATATATATAACATTCGTCCCAGGCATGATATAAGAAACATCACACAATCATCACAGAAGCAACACAAAATGGTGGATAATCTTGGAGCCTCGGGTTTCATTTCAGCCGCAAATGAGACCCGACGTTCCCGGTTGTGTGGATAGTTCGTGCAATGAAAACCTATACCCCTACGAGTGCGGAAAGTTACCCACCAATCCCAGAAGCGAGGTAACCCCAATCAACAACGTGAATGGGCCACCTAGCACTTCACGGAATCCGGTAACTTGGGCACCCCTCCGTGGGTCAACTTGTACCCCCTACGAGCACGGAAAATAGCCCGCCAATTCTAGAGTAAGGTCCCCTCCGTCTCAACGCCATGAGATGCGGACCCGTTGCCCTCCAGAACCCGACTATTCGTGCACTCCACCGCGGGGTAATCCTACTACAGAAAAGAAATATATATATAATGGCGACACTGGCCTCAACCAGGTCGTGCCCCAAACAAATAATATACAATCTGGCAAAGACGGCAGTCCACATGTCGGACATTCATCCCGCGATACTGAATTTACAAATGAATATGAACTGTACTAACGATCATTGTGTTCGCAATATCAGCACAACACAGAATATCAACATGAATATTATGTTCGCAAACCCGTCTAGTTGAAAATATAGCAACTAGTCGGTTGTACCGCTCAATAATATTCACGGTCTCAGATATCATCACATGCACTCATAATCACACACTTAAAATTTCGATCGACTAAACTTTCCCAAATTGGCACAAAATGCAAATCGAGCACTCAAATGAATCTGGGCCAAAACCATGTGTACCAAAAATCATATTTCCAAGTACTTGAGTGCCATGAGAATTTTGACCTACACTTACCACGATACAACCGCGGAACCGCCGCCAATAGGCCACTATTGCCGCTGTTCTGTGACCAATTTATTGGTTCATGCATTCAAATTTCTCGTGGTCCCCTAAAATTGCCTGCATGTATTTTTAAGATGCTCTAAAAGAATTTTTGTACACTTTTGAAAATCGGCAGAAAGCACATGAAAATGGAAATTTGATTCGGAAAAATTGATCGATTGATATTCTAACGTTGTGCAAACTAGGTAGTATTGGTTTATGGGTGGCTCTGATACCATGCTGGGTTTTTCCAGCGCCCTGGCCATCTACCGTGGCCGGTGCAGAACAAAAACTGGCGTTCCAAAATTTTGGCGCAAATAAAACCCGTCCCAAGATCAAAACCGTAAAACTATACTAGCTAACTAGAGAGTGCAAATCTACTAGGTTAAAGTGGGTTTATACCAAAAGAACCAAGTCCTTCGGTCTTCAACCATCTTGATAAGCTCCTAGGGGTTGCGGATCGAATTTGGTTGCCGGTCTTCCTCCATCGATGATGATCCACCCGAGGGAAACGACGTAGCCTCCAGCTTCGCCAAGCGAGGCAACCGAAACTCCAAGGTTGCTTGCAATGGAGACTGGAGGTGTCGGAATGTCTCACTTTCTTTTTCTCTCATATCAAATTCTCAAATGAGCAACTCAAGAAAAGGAAGGAGGAGGTGAGGAAACTAGTGGCATGAGCAACTCAAGAATGGCTAGGTCTCATAATTGAATAAGAGTGTGAATAAAATGATCAAGTCATGAATGAATCAAAAAAATGGATGGCATGTAAATAATATGGCTAAGTCATTTGAAACCATGCAACCAGAATATCTCTTTCATTTTCCAAATAAAATATCCAAGAGCCATGCCTCTCCAAATGCCTTACCATGCTCATGCCAACTCACCATCCACCTTATTTCCAAAATGATTTTCTAAAAAGGAAAATCATGTAATGAGGTAGCAATCTTCTAGAAATAATTCCGTACAAATACGAAATACAACCTGGTATACGTATCGAAATACATATACGCGTATTCATACAAAATACGAATAGCCAAGAATGAAAATGAATAGTGAACAATAATACTAGAATACATATATAAATTTATTTATATTTATATATATATATATATATTATTAAATCAAAACCTGGTTTAATAATCCGTCTTAATCCTAAGCCGCTTGTATTATCAACCGTCCGATTAAAGTCTGTGTAGCCTGTACACATATTTGATCGAACACCGGTATGTACCAACATACGTCATCTACACTATATCGCCTGAACCGTGAAAACCCTCTGTGTGGGACTCTAAAGACTCGTCAATATGCTGGAAGTGGGTTTAACCACAAGCACATCAGCGACACTAGCTGTACGTAACGGCTACCCAGGTATTGAGCGAAAAGAAGGACGACGAGCAAACTATTTCAATCCCCAACTGAGCATGTCCATGATAATTTTCGTACAGTCCGGTCTGTTCATCTAAGAGTATCGCATATCGTGTCTGGGGGGAGGATAAAGTCAGACCCCTAATAACGCTATATTTCGTGTCGGAATGAAGCCTATCACCCACTGAGAAACTACTGATCCAAATCAGTAATTCTCTACTACCTTGGCCAATGATTTCTGGTGATGGCCACCCGTGCACAACGCGACATCAACCCCCAATACCGGGGGAGACGAATCCCCGACGATCCGTTGACTGCATCCATATGGCTCGGGACTGTACCCAACTAAAACCTGTTTGCACGACTCCTTTGAGCCCTGGTAGGGTAGTAATCAAAGCACGGTGGGAACTCACACGAGACAAATGACGATGTCAGGTCGACAGACTAACCTGTGCTCATCCACGTACAATACGAGGAAGACAACCTTACTATCTAGTACCTTCTTATATATACATGGTTCATCTACAATTTTTATGAAGTCAAACTTTTTGATAGCTTCATCAAAATAGACGTTCCATCTCCGCGATGCTTGCTTTAATCCATAAATGGATTTAAGCAGCTTGCACATGCTTCTGCTTCTCCCACTGTCTACATAGCTATCTGGCTGTGTCATGTACTCGCTCTCTTCAAAATCACCATTTAGAAAAGCGGTCTTGATGTCCAACTGCCATATTTCGTAGTCATGATATGAAGCAACGAAAAGTAGGATCCTGATGGATTTAAACATAGCCACTGAAGAAAAGGTTTCATTATAGTCGACACCTGGTCGTTGACGAAAACCTTTTGCTACAGGTCTAGCTTTGAAAGTCTCAACTTTTCCATCTACACCAATTATCTTCTCAAGATCCACTTGCTCCCGATGGGTTTTACCCCTTTAGGAGTAACTTTCAAATTCCATATTTTGTTGGTGTACATGGATTCCATCTCAGATCGAATAGCATCCATCCATTTCACAGAGTCTCCACTTGTGATGGCCTGCATGAAACTAGTTAGATCATCATCTTCCATGATGCAATCCTTGCACCCACCGTCTATGAGAAAACCGTAGTATCTCTTAGGTGGATGAGAAACCTTACTAGATCTGTGGAGTGGCTGGGGTTCCTTGGGGATTATTGAATCCTCCGGTTCTACCAAATTGTCATTTATATTTTGTGTACTTTGAACTTCTTCCAGTTCTACCTCATTGCCACTAATTTCTTTCACAAAAAATTACTTTTCTAAAAAGGTGGCATGTTGAGCAATAAACACTTTTTGTTCCTCAGTATGGTAGAAAATATGCCATCGCAAATGTTTGGGATATCCTACAAACTTGCACAGAACTAACATTGCCTCGAGCTTGTCCGGATTTTTCTCTTTGACATAAGCCGGACAACCCCATATCTTAACTCGTTTAAGAGATGGTCTCTTTCCATTCCATATCTTATATGGAGTGGTAAGCAACGGATTTGGTCGGAACCCTATTCAATAGGTATGCAGTTGTCTCAAGTGCATATCCCCAAAAGGAAATAGGTAACTCAGCAGTACTCATCATAGAGCGCACCATATCTAATAGGGTGCGATTCTTCTGCTCTGATACTCGATTGTCCTATGGTATATATGGAGGATTAAGCTTAAGAGAGAATCCCATTCTCTTTTAAGTAGTCTCTGAATTCCGTGCTCAAGTATTCTACTCCCTGATTAGATCGAAGGATTTTAATACTTTTACTCGTCTGGTTCTCAACTTCGAACTTATATTCCCTGACAAGAACACATGTACGAATCTAAAGAGATCATCGGTGATTGTAATAAAGTAAGAGGAACCATTCCTGACATGTGTAGACATAGGACCGCATACATCACTATGTATCAGTCCGAAGAGTTCAGTAGCTCTTTCTCCGTGTCCAATAAATGGAGTTTTTGGTCATCTTACCATTGAGACATGACTCGCAAGTTTCATGAGATGTAAATTCGAACGGTTTCAAATATCCATCTTTATGCAACTTTAGCTAGTCTTGTCGCATTGATATGACATAGTCAACAATGCTACAAGAAGACTTCGTTCATTTCTGAACTGTTCCTCTTTTGTGTGTTCTGTATACTTAGAACTGTTTTGTGATTTAGAACGTATATACCGTTATACACGTACCATACCCAATCAACACTTGATTTAGGAAAATATTCACAATATTTTTCGTATGAAATAACAGTCGCTCAGAATCATTGTGTTACCACTTGGTAATACAAGGAGATATTCGCCAACTGCTTTGGCTGCAACAATTGTTCCATTCCCTACTTTTAGAGACATATCACCCTTTCCCAGTTCTCTACCTTTCTTTAGCCCATGTAACAAATTACATACATGGGATCCTGATCCTGTATCTAATACCCAGGACGTAGAGTTAACTGAGAAACAGTTCTTGGTAATGAACACACCCGAAGAAGATGCATCGGCATGTTCCTTCTTCGTTCGGGTGGCTTGGGAATCCGGATATTCCCCTATTCCTTGCTCAGACTTATGACAGTCATAAGATAGAGCGGAACCTAGCCTAGTATAATAAGTGGGTTCGGTCAATACATCTATATTATTATCTTGATGAAGGCGTGTCATTAGTTGCTACCTAGAAAGAGAGAAGGAAACAATTTAGCGTGCTCTCTTGTAAGATTAGATTGGTTATTATCTTATCTAATCCGGATGGCTCCCACTGTTTTTATCAAATCTTCTTCAAACCCTAAAAGGTAAGATTAGCCGGGATTAATTACACCCTACATGTTCCCCAATCGTTCGGCCAGGCAGGTATTGGTACTACGAGGGTGTCTCCCTATGCTTTCGCATGGAACTAATTAAATAACCTCGTTTCCGCAGGGGAATCACCCCATTAACACCTTTCTTAGACACCTAATGGATCAGCTAATTGCAAAGTGGAAAACTCTCCCAGGAGTAACTCTTACTCGCAGTGGGTATCGGGATCCAACTATCATATAGAAGGTACGCAATCTCATTGCAAATTTCAACACATGAAATTTCCAATATTATGTCACGACCCGAAAGAGCACGTGACTGGCCCTTGTACCGTATGAAGTCTATAGGACCACATCTGATCCAAGTAAGCCAAAAGCCCAGAAATCTAAATCCATTTTAAGGAGTAAATAAGGAAAACTGGTTTTAAGAAGTAAAGAAATCATGTTTTGAAAATCAAAGTTTCTAAATAACTAAGCCGAAATGCATTTTAAAAATGTGCAGTCTTTTCTGAAAATTTCGGCAGAGTTTCCTTTGTAAAAACTGGCCCCAAACGGGGTACAACAGGAATAATATATAAGAAATGATAAAAGGCATTCCCAAGCGGGAGTTAGCTCTTCGTCAATCGACGGTCACAACCACGCAAGCAATAATAATATACAACGCCAAGGGCGAGGATCAAAACCCAAAATGATACTCAAAACAGCCAGAAAACCATAATACTACAAGCGCGACTCTATGGTCGAAATAATACATCACTGTCTCTAAGTCTGAAACAATATATAAGTTTTGGTTGATGGAATTTCTAGATACAATGAATAATACAGGAACAATGGCGGTTCTGATACAAGAGGATCCACCTACGCAAGCAAGTCACCCATATGTAAGCAGTGTGCTAGAAATGCCGCTATGGAATCTGTACGGCAAAAACCTGCAAGTACTGTGGTACAACGGGGGTGAGTTGCCAACTCGTGAATAGAAAATATCTACAAGCAGAGATCGAATGTATGACCCATCCTCGGTCAATACGATCAGATATAAATAAACCTCAATATGAATAAGTCTGAAGCATGCTAAACTGGCAATGTAATATCTATACAAGAGTGTAGTGCCAAGTGCTCGTGCTATTGCCTCAGGTAATAGCATATCATAAATGTGAGGTATAATCAACGAAATCAATCTGCATGTACGTGGATCCCGTCCACTCGTCACCCAATGACAATAACCATCATGCATGTAAATATCATCAGCATATGCATGGAAATATGAGGATATAAACCACCTGTGTCCCTCGCGACACGTCAAAATCATGGAACCGGAGTGCCTAGCATCGACACTCGAAAACATCATGAAACTGTGCCCAGCATCGGCACGTAAATCCTCATATATCGGGCTCCGTCAGTCCGGACCAGCCCACAGGCTCCGTCTGCGGAATCGGCCCTCGGCCCCAGCAGTACGCCCATATCCATCTATCGACTCCGGTCGGTATCCTCCGGATAATAGCCAGGTCCAACAAATCACCGGTAGGTACTCGCCCACCTCCAGGCTCAATCGACAAAATCCTTCGATCATCTTGCCGAGGGGAACCATACCGGGTCCACCATGTACCCGCAATTGGCTCGTCCGCTCCTCGAATCGGTTTTCACATGTCGCTCTCAGCACCGAGAAAACACATGGTGGACGCACTGAAATATCATATCAAGGGTAACGGGGTTTTTAAAGCAATGACATATTCTCTTTTGAAATACCCACGGTTCCCAAATCCAGAAATATCATGGAAATAGCAACTCTCAATGCGTATAATCAAGAAGCATGATGTATATGACATGTAAAAGAAATGTAAGCATATCAGTCTGTCATGCAAGAATCATATATCGAATGTAACAGTACTACAGTGTAGTGACATGGCAATTATCGATGATGAAGTGTGTGAGCCGGCAAACTGTGTACGTAGAACATACGCATCATCGATAATGGTGCTGGTGTCCTAGCAGCATGACTGTAATATATCAATAAACACAAGCAATGCAATGCAAATAGCACGAGTATGCGGAATCAAATAATGAACGCAACAGTAAAGAATCTATCTCAATAAATATATCATGCAGCCTTGCCTTTTGAAATAAGACGAATCAGGGTTTTTGGTAAAATAAGGGCTACGGTGTTTTAAGAAAAGATGTGTCCTTTGAAAATATCCGTAGAATCCCTTTTTCCTATCTTTAAAATATCCCCGATTCGTTAGTTTTGAAATAGGTATGACTCGGGTCTAGTCTAACGTCTACTATGCGAACTACGGACACAACAATCAAGTCGATCGGGAGGGGTATGAAAACCACCTAAATCTGAGTCAATATATACATTATCTCATTACATAACAGGTATCACTACCATCATATCACATCTCAAATACGAACTCTGTCATATCGCCGATCTCACGGCCTCAAATCAAATCTCATCGACTTATCTCAATCCCACATATCATCCTCAAATCCCGTATATGAACACATAGTCACATACCCATGTGTAGATATACACACCTCCATATGCGCACAGATAAATGAAAGAATGTATGCAAGTATATGTGTGCATGTATGTGTGGGTGCAACCACTACTCTAGGGTTTCGCACTATACTAAACCAATACATCCTTATCATCAATAATTCCATTATTACCATCATTAATCCTAAACAACACAATAATAAATATATGTGTGTATACGTATTCGTATACATCACCACGGACTGCGGGGGTACTATACGCCATCCACCCAACTTCTTCCCGTAGATATAAATCTACTTACCTTGCTTCTCTTGTGCCGATGCCGATGTCGCCATCTTCTTCTTTTTCGCCTCAACATCACGTCGGGTACCTACATGCATATCACAAACGCTAAAGCACATGAAAACCACATCGGAAAACCAAAATAGAACACGCTACTCGCATAGGTAAAAACCTATCGTCTCGCATGTAAACACATTCAATATCCACTTGTCGTTGACGTCCAAACGCCACCCGACAGAAATGAATCACCAAATACCAAAATCCATGCCAAAACAAGTCGTAAATCATACGCCAACTCAAGAAAATCAACCCAGATTTTACCCTAACTGGAATCAGTCAAAACTAGACATACTCAAGGTCAAGTCTACAGGGTATAAGTCTACATAACCAAAACGAGCACCAGAACCCCTGCTCTGGCCGCAAATTGCGGACAAGGGGATTAAATCTGCGGCCAAAGAAATGAGTTCGGGGCTAGGGTTTGGTGTGGTGGTTCCATGCTGCCTGCAAATCTCACTGTCAACTCAGTTTTATTTTTGGGGTCTCGGGGTGTTAGCAGATTCCTAAATACGATCACAGATTCACAGTTTTCCCAATATCGATTCCGTAAATCCGTATTCTGTGTTCTATCTTCAGGTTTGGTCCAATCTATCATCACACCAGGGGTTCTAGGGTCACCACAAGCCTCAATTTCACCTTTGATTTCAGATTTACCCTAAACCCTAACTAGAAATCTCCAAAGTCCACAAACAACACAATATCGATATGAAACTAGAATTGATGCACAAGAAATGAAATACTACTCTAATAGGTCCAGAATTTACCTCCTTTGGCAACTGATGAAAATTCTTGAGTTGCTCAAAGTTCTCCAAATCCAATCTTGCTTGGTTCAATGTGTAGCTAGTGAGCTCGGGAACATTTTTTGTGAAATGGGAATAGGGTTTTGGGGTTGATTTCATTGTGGATCTAGGCTTTTTGTGAAGAGGGAGAGAGAGGGAGCAGGAGCAGCAGCAGCTCATGTTTGAAGAGGGGAGAGAAAACGAGAAGGGAAATGATGGGGGGGCATGGGTCAAAAGATGTTTGACCATGACATTCTCTCTCATCATCATCATACTTTTTCTTTTCGTTACTTTTCCTTTTCTTTTCCTTCTCACTCCATTGCAAACCCTAAGCAACCATATCCCCAAAACATGTAACAAGTGTAACAAGTGTGGAAGAAAAATGATATGGGCACATTTTTGCACAAAATGCTAAAAATCCAATTAGCGATTTTTAATCGCGATTAACACTAAATTAGCATATAACTAATCATAAAAACTTAAAAATGGCATAATTCCATAAAATACCAAATTTTAGAATTTTCCATAATTTTTCCCCATTTATTTGTATTTAATTATACCCGAATATTAAAATATTCATTAAAATAATATTAAATTATAAAAATTCTGAAAAATCATATTTTATTATTTTGAAACGTTACAATCTACCCCCCTTAAAGAAATTCGGGCCCCGAATTTAAATTTAAACCCCTAAATACTAAAATATTTCGATACAATTTCTTAGTCATCGGTGCTCCGAAATCATCAATACATAAAACATCATAGCGCAATGCATGCGCATGAGTACTGAGCAGATAACTCAAAAGCAAAACTCCGTCAAGCATCCCGCAATCATCGGGGTCATGGTAAAGACACAAATGTCAAATCCAATACAAAATCAATATGATATAGATCAGAACTATACATGTAGACATCCAATCTATACATGTGAATAGCTGATGTAAATGCATGCCAAATCTCTCTTAAGTCACTGTGCGATGCGCATAACACTGCACAGTGACAGACGTTTTTCATAAGAAAATAACCATATATGAATTTATCTTTTGTTTACTATGTACGTTCCGCCTTTTTGAAAACAATTTAGAAGGGTTTCCTTGTTTTTAAAACGTTTTGTGTCATATCGGACACGTAGATATATATGTTGAGACTATAGCTCGTTTTTTGGAAATCCCTTCGATAACTATCAATGCATGCAAAATATATCCAGGTACTGTCCTCTGACTAGTCCTACTCAGTACAAAATGAATATCAAATATCATAAAAATGTACTGCTCCAAAAGGAATAAATCCCAAAATGCACATAACACCACCCTGTGCGTCTGGTGCGCACGGAAATCAAAATCCATATATGTGCTATACAGGTTCACAAAATCACATCTAGGTGCAACGGGTGTGCACGAAGTATCTGTCATAGGCAATGTATGTGACTGACAGCCAAATCAGATGCATCTGACATGCACGAAGAATCTCGATTTATTGCATCTGGTGTGCACCAAAACCGTATCTCAAAACATCCACCCAACATGCGCGAAAATCCTAAATTGGTGCATCCATCGTGCACGAATGAAAATCTAAACCCTGCGCACTCAATCATGCACGGAATCACGAAATCCAATGGCTAACGCCGAACATGCGTAAGTACAGTCAAAAGCACGGAGTGCAAG
Source organism: Agapanthus africanus (assembly GCA_030015575.1). Lineage (NCBI taxonomy): Eukaryota > Viridiplantae > Streptophyta > Magnoliopsida > Asparagales > Amaryllidaceae > Agapanthus > Agapanthus africanus. Next base: position 408,247,842 of record CM057340.1, read on the forward strand.
AATCAACATCAATATCAGAATCAAAATCGACATATCGAATGACATCAAATCGAAGTCAGGTGAAACCGTAGTGCACAAAATATAAATCCGGTGCAACAAAGACACGAAATATAAATCTGATGCGATAAACGCAAGAAGTATAGAACTGGTGCATCCCATGCACAAATACCAAGCAATAACTCAAATGCGTAAGCAACAACACCAAGTGTACCCCGGTATAAAGGAAATCATAAACGTGTGCAACTGCGTGCACAAAACACATATCAATGCACTACTAGCACATATAATCTATACCGAGTGCAAAATCAAATCGTGTGCGTAACATATACACAACATCAAATCAACCGTATGAAATCCATGAAGTCATAAGCAGGTGCAGCCAAGGCACGAAACGATATACAATGTGGCTTAATCAAAATCAGGTATACTGCGATGGAAAATCTCACAACCGCGTGCATCAGCGTGCACAAATCAAATCAAAACACTAAAAGTACATGAAAAATATGCTGGAAGCTTAAATCAAATCACCGGCATGAAATAGGCATGAAATCACAATCAACACATCAAGAGTAATAACTATGCGCAAGGTATAAATACCCAGTAGGTACAACCATGGTGCAAGAAAATAAATACCATGAAACTCAGTCATCAAGACTAAATCATGCGATTAGATCGCCCAAAATACCGAAATCCAAAGTGACGGATACGTGATAGTCAAATTACAAAATCACAAATCATAAATACCGCGTCGGTATATCCTTCTGCAAAGTCGAGAAGGTGCCGGTAGATCGAATGCTAGCGGCGCAAGATATCTACTTGCCTCTTGCTTGTGGCTGGCGTCCTCTGCCTCTGGTTCCTTATCTTCCCTGTGGATTACCAATCTCGCAATCCATCGGCTCATCGGCCCGGTCAGGTGTGCTAACAGGAACGATTCCGTTCTGGCACTTTTCTGGTCATCTCTCGGTCAATCCTCACGACCTCTCGTAAAGCAGCACATCTCTGGCGCCGACCTCTGGTCCTCTGAATGCACATCACACATCTGCTCCTGGTGCAAATCTTATTGCAGCAGTGTACTGGAAGGGATCCCGCTCAAGGTCTCTTTTGATCTCGCCTAAGCCAAATTGTACGGAGGCTGGTACTCTGGCATAATCTTTTCTCGCTCTCTGAACATCTGCGTCCTTAGTACCACATCTACTCGAAAGCTGGTCGCATCTCTGTGCCTCTGTATGCATATCCGGCCTTTAATTTTAACGGGGAGTCGTAACAGCTCGTCTGCATCTCGCACGAACTTCTTGTCCCGCTTGTCTGTATCATCGTCCATTTCGACGTCGCGTCTCTATCTGCGCACTGCATTGCCCTCGGCTACGGTCCATCCGAAGTCTCTCACACGGACTCGAAATCACGAACTCGGTATCTTCATCACTCAGTAGAAGATATCTAGCCGAATACGTCCTCAGCGTGTGTATCGCATCGCTGATGTCAGCGGAGTGGAACGTCATCTCGTCGAAATCTTATGCGAACTCTTTACTCCACACTGCATCAATATCGACTGATTCAGACTCATCTCATCGTGGCTGCACGGACTGTGCTCCAACGGCTATGCTCGTATCTGGAGTCTCCCAAGCAGTGTCCCATCATATGATATCCGAATGACGTCGAATCGTCCGATCGACTCGTCAGAACCTCACAATCCCCCAAGAGCTCAACATCTTGGGTACAGTTTAATAGTATCGAGTACATACCACAGCATCGGTGGTCCAGCCGTAGAAGGGCAAACCCAAGCCTCACTAATGGCGCCGTGGAACTGCCGTAAACCCTAAGGTTCAAAGGCTTTCACATGGTCATTATGTCGAGTTAGGGTTTCATTCTTCTAGAGGATCCATAGAATCGCTTGCATGTCTTTCCGGATACTTTAAACTTGGAAAATGGGTTCCTGACATTCGATCGTCTCAATCGACTCTCAACGAACCTGCGTGAAGTCGCCTCTAGCTAGAATCAATCTATCTGGTGACCTCACATCGGGGTAAGCGAACGAACCATATGTCTTAGTCATTCATTCTCGGTGACTAGCGAATCACCAACATATCTCTAAGTATATGCTCATGCTGCAGTAGCTCCAATCATTTGGACAATATCTCATCATTCGCAGCAACAACTGGCTCATTCGTCTATATGCTAAACAGCGCCTCAATCGTCCTGGATAAGCGATATATCAATGGTCATCACATCCTGGCTGGCCTCTATCAGTGGCTCAATCCTCTGGTACCGATCGGTACGCCCGAGAAATCTCGCCAAAGCGATCAGTCCAATGCTCAAGGCGCGAAAACACAATAAGACGACGCCTCAATATGCAATCGTATGTCTCTGGAAACACGCCCTGGTCAGTCCTCGTCCACGACTAGCTCATGCTGATGCAACTCGAGCCGTAGCTCACTCTGCCCGTGCAATCGTAGCAGCAAAACCACAACCAATATCGATAAGGATAGATCATAGGAAGGAATATAATACTATGCAAAGAATTGTACATCCTAAGGTTTCTTAAGCGGAGTGGCGTGTCGTAAGTATGCCGCGGAACAAACGTACGGTACGTCCCTCTACTCAAGCTACCTACTCCATCAACCAAGGGTCATCCTATGCGACGAAAGTTCGGGTATAATACCCCCTCGACTAAGTCTATGTTCCGTAAGGTCAAGCCTAAGTTCCGTATATAGATAACGCCCTAGGCTCCACATAGTCAAACTTAGACTCGAACCAAGGTCAACCTAGGGCTCTGATACCAACTTTGTCACGACGCGAAAGAGAACGTGACTGGCTCTTGAACCATATGAAGTCTATAGGACCCCATCTGATCCAAGTAAGCCAAAAGCCCAGAAATCTAAAACCATTTTAAGGAGTAAATAAGGAAAACTGGTTTTAAGAAGTAAAGAAATCATGTTTTGAAAATCAAAGTTTCTAAATAACTAAGCCGAAATGCATTTTAAAAATGTGTAGTCTTTTCTGAAAATTTCGGTAGAGTTTCCTTTGTAAAAACTGGCCCCAAACGCGGTACAACAGGAATAATATATAAGAAATGATAAAAGGCATCCCCAAGCGGCAGCTAGCTCTTCGTCAATCGACGGTCACAACCATGCAAGCAATAATAATATACAACGCCAAGGGCGAGGATCAAAACCCAAAAAGAAACTCAAAACAGCCAGAAAACCATAATACTACAAGCGTGACTTTAAGGTCGAAATAATACATCACTGTCTCTAAGTGTGAAACAATATACAAGTTTTGGTTGATGGAATTTCTAGATACAATGAATAATACAGGAACAATGGCGGTTCTGATACAAGAGAACCCACCTACCCAAGCAAGTCACCAATATGTAAGCAGTGTGCCAGAAATGCCGCTATGGAATCTGTACGGCAAAAACCTGCAAGGACTGTGGCACAACGGTGGTGAGTTTCCAACTCGTGAATAGAAAATATCTACAAGCAGAGATCGAATGTATGATCCATCCTAGATCAATACGATCAGATATAAATAAACCTCAATATGAATAAGTCTGAAGCATGCTAAAATGGCAATGTAATCTCTATACTTGAGTGTAGTGCCAAGTGCTCGTGCCATTGCCTCAGGTAATAGCATATCATAAATGTGAGTTATAATCAATGAAATCAATCTGCATGTACGTGGATCCCGTCCACTCGTCACCCAATGACAATAACCATCGTGCATGTAAATATCATCAGCATATGCATGGAAATATGAGGATATAAACCACCTGTGTCCTTCGCGACACGTCAAAATCATGGAACCAGAGTGCCCAGCATCGACACTCGAAAACATCATGAAACTGTGCCCAGCATCGGCACGTAAATCCTCATATATTGGGCTCTGTCAGTCCGGACCAGCCCATGGGCTCCGTCTGCGGAATCGGCCCTCGGCCCCAGCAGTACGCTCATATCCATCTATCGACTCCGGTCGGTATCCTCCGGATAACCGCCAGGTCCAACCAATCACCGGTAGTTACTCGCCCACCTCCAGGCTCAATCGGCAAAATCCTTCGATCATCTTGCCGAGGGGAACCATACCGGGTCTACCATGTACCCGCAATTAGCTCGTCCGCTCCTCGAATCGGGTTTCACATGTCGCTCTCAGCACCGAGAAATCACATGGTGGACGCACTGAAATATCATATCAAGGGTAACCGGGTTTTTAAAGCAATGACATATTCTCTTTTGAAATACCCACGGTTCCCAAATCCAGAAATATCATGGAAATAGCAACTCTCAATGCGTATAATCAGAAAGCATGATGTATATGACATGTAAAAGAAATGTAAGCATATCAGTCTGTCATGCAAGAATCATATACCGAATGCAACAGTACTACAGTGTAGTGACATGGCAATTATCGATGATGAAGTGTGTGAGCCGGCAAACAGTGTACGTGGAACATACGCATCATCGATAATGGTGCTGGTGTCCTAGCAGCATGACTGTAATATATATCAATAAACCCAAGCAATGCAATGCAAAGAGCACGAGTATGCGGAATCGAATAATCAACGCAACAGTAAAGAATCTAACTCAATAAATATATCATGCAGCCTTGCCTTTTGAAATAAGACGAATCAGGGTTTTTGGTAAAATAAAGGCTACGGTGTTTTAAGAAAAGATTTGTCGTTTGAAAATATCAGTAGAATCCCTTTTGCCTATCTTTAAAATATCACCGATTCATTAGTTTTGAAATAGGTATGACTCGGGTCTAGTCTAACGCCTATTATGCGAACTACGGACCCAACAATTAAGTCGATCGGGAGGGGTATGAAAACCACCTAAATCTGAGTCAATATATACATTATCTCATCACATAACAGGTATCACTACCATCATATCACATCTCAAATACGAACTCTGTCATATCGCCGATCTCATGGCCTCAAATCAAATCTCATCGAATCATCTCAATCCCACGTATCATCCTCAAATCTCGTATATGAACACATAGTCCCATACCCATGTGTAGATATACACACCTCCATATGCGCACAGATAAATGAAAGAATGTATGCAAGTATTGTTAGTTACATGTATGCCCTAGAGGCCATTACAATACTTAGGATGTATATTGTAGTGGATGCTTGGACATATATAGGGATGACTTTCTTGCTCGGTATGATAGTATGCTATCTGGTTACTCTTTACTTTAACGTGTACACTGATTGTCTCTCTGTTACATGTTGGTAAAGCCCTCAGGATGTGTACTTGACTACCTGGACTATGATGCGGATCATACTAGTGGGGACATGGTAGTCCATAAGTACATCCTTCGATGTCCCTAGTCGTGGGTGTAAGTGCACGGCGGCGCCCCGGCCGTCAAACCGACGGCCAAATGCGGAAACGGTGATAAACTTTAATTTTGCGAACTTTGCAAACCGGCACCACCACGCACTAAACACCCGGATCGGGCCATTAAACTAGATCTAGCAAAAACAAGATGGGAAGAGATATACCGACTGATCCGAGTCCTCCGGTCTTCATCTCCACTCCGATCTCCTCGCGGGATCTCCGGTCGTCGCCTCCTCGCCGGAAGGGCACCACATCGTCTGCATCTTTTACGGGCTCCCACCTCAATACCGAGGCAACTCGGGCACGAAGCTGGCAAGTCGACGTGCCCAAGATTTGCTGTAGAATGTAGTGTAGATGATGCTTGTCTCTTTGGGGTTATGTTGCCTTGATGGAGGAATCAACAAGAAATGAACTTGGGGATTTTGGTAGCAATGAAAATGAGATGGATGATTAATTTCTTTCACCAAAATGAAACCTCTCATTTTCTCTCCTCCTCACAAATTTGTGGCCGGCCAAGTTCTTGTGTGAGAATTGGTGTGTGAAAAATGAAATCAACCATGATAAAAACAAAGAAGGAGAGTGAGTGTAGGAAAAAGCAAGAGGTGACCACAACATCAACCATACTTCATTTAAATCCAACCCTTACCCTTTCAAGTCATAATAAATGCAAGTGATGGATGAAAGATGTCATAATCAATACAATTGCAAGAAGCCCCCTCCACAAATGTTATTTGCACAATTGCAAATAACCCCCTCCATCGGAAAAGTCCGGCCGGGAAAGAACAAACGAAAACCGGCCGGAACGGAATGCAAACTGGCAACTCCAGAAAACTGGTCCCGTAATAAATTACAGGAAAACCCCGATACTGTGCATACACACCCGCATCTGTATTCCGTCCGGATACAAATGCAAAGAGACAAAATCTACACTGTACTAAACTAGGACCGGCTTAAACCAAAGCCGGCTAGTAATAACCGTTCGATCCTGATCCGTGCAATACCGCACGTATCTGATCGAACCCTGCCATATCTTTATACAGCCTCTAGTACAAAACTGTCCGATCCTGATCCGTGCAATACCGTACGTATCTGATCGGACCCTGCCATATCTCCATACGGCCTCTACAGCGTTTCGCCCGAAAGCCGAGTAACTGAAAGTGTGGTGGACTCTAAAGACTCGTCAATACTATGGCTGTGGATTTAACCACTAGCACGTCAGAGGTATAAGCCAATACGTAACGGGCCACCAGCTATTGACTAAAAGGGACGTCGATGAGCGAACATATCCTGACACCCTACTGAGCCTGTCAGTGACAATATCCGTACAGTCCGGTCCGTTCGTCTATGAGCATCGCATGTCGGGCCTAGGGGGTAGGTAAAAGTCAGACCCCCAAAAGCGGTACAAGTCGTGTCGGAGTGTAGCCCAGAACACCCTGAGATACTACTGGAATACCTACCAGTAAATCTCCTGCCTTGGCCAAGGACTTCGTGTAATGGCTCTCCTAGACACAGCGCGACCTCACCCCCAATACCGGGAGAGACGAACCCCCGAAGATCCGCTCACTGCCTCCATGTGGCTCGGGACTGTACCCAACTAAAACCTGTTTGCACGACTCCTTTGAGCCGTGGTAGGGTAGTAATCAAAGCACAGTGGGAACTCACACGAGACAAATGACGATCCCCAGGTCGATGAACTAACCTGTACACATGTCACCTGGGAACTGCTATCTGACGTCAGGTATAAGACCAACTAGCATGTTCCCGGCGAGTCCTGTCCGGTGTACTCATAACCCAATGAGCACCTGTATACATCTTAGGTGAATCAACTGACACCAGTGGCCTGTGAGACCGGCCACCGCCCCTCGTCGGGGTCTCGACTGTATACACTAGTCTACTCTGGAGAATCGATGCCCTGTCTCGAATCTCCCACGACTAGGGACCTTTTAAGGATGTGCTTGTAGACTCCAGCTCTCACTTATATGATCGCCCTCATACTGCTGGCAGTCAAGCAAGAATCCTAGGGGCTCTATCAACGTGCAATAGCGACCTCTCAGGTCACCTAAAGCAGTACACGATGATAAAGGTAAACCAGATAGCAAACTATCATCTCGAGTAAGACTGTCGTACCGGGATAGGTCCTCCCTCAATCATTGCAATCACGTGCCTGTGATCCAATAATTGACTCTGAGGGCACTATCTTCAACAATCTCCCACTTGCACTCAAGGCTAATTATTGCGATGTCGCATACTCACAGCCCGTGTGATACCGAACACCCAACTCCTCTACTAGTCAGTCTCACAAAACTCGTTTGCGAGACTATTGCGTTCGAGGAATAGCCTCAGCGAGTGGATCCGCTCTGATGTTTCTTTCTATGTCTCTCTATATCTCAAGTTCGCGGAGAAAACCATCTCCCGAAATGAGTAATACCTGTCTTAGAGTGTCTGGATGTCTGATGGGACCTAGCTCATAAATGAACTCCAAATCCAAACTTCTTCGACTGTATGGTCAACTGAACTTAATCAGTATCCTGCGCCATGCCTCCCTCAGTATTGCCTTGGATCACCTGTCCAAAATACTGCCCCTCGTCAGAGGGAAAACTATAACTCTGACAACCTCCTTGTTGTCCATGTCACCTTGGAAGCCTGGAATGATAACTGTCTCCCAAATGAGGCTGTCGTTATCATATCCCTAGATCATCCACTTATGTTCTAAAACTGCTTCCGACTGCTTCTCCAGGATTGGATCAATGTCAACTTATTGCATCTCGTGCAAGAACAACATCTGGTGTGGTACTTAACATCTCATGATTGACTCAATTGCCTAAGCAAGTGATCTGCCAATCATGCGCATCCCTCTCTACTTTATTCTATAAGACACCTTTAGAGAGGGTGACTCCATTACCTGCAGGTACACTACCATGTCAGAAGTCGTCCATTCTAAATACTCTTAGAATGCTGTCAAAGTACCCTGATTGGAAACCACCCAAATCTAGATCTAAAACCATAGATCTAGTAACCAGTATGTCTGATATAATGTCCAAGTCCCTTGTGGAGAAACCACTGTGTGACGACCAAAGTATAACCGATCGTAGTATAGGAATATCACTTCCTACTTTGTGTATGTCATCCATAACCCGGATATCACACCCTACTACCTTCTCAACAGATCCATCCGCTATTCTGATGATGTCAAACCTATGACTGTCACATCAGAAATAGATGATCTATCTCCGCTATATCTGCTTTAGTCTGTAAATAGACATAAGCCTGATGTCCACCAATGCTTCCGCTGCTCCCACTGACTACGACAACCCTCTGGCAGAGTCATATAGACGTGCACTTCTAAAGCTAGTTTAGAACGACGCTATACTCATCATCCTGCCGGGTCTCGCAGCCTGGAACAACAACAATGGCAAGTGTGGGTAAACAAGAACTCCCCTGTCACCGTCCTTGAGGCTACCGGAGTACCTCTCGGGTGCCTGAAGTTACCCACCGTATCTGCGGAGTGGCCAATGGAATGTCAAAACAGATTGAATCTTTAGATTCCTTATCAAATCTTCAGTAATCGTTTGCGGTTCTGGAATCACTTCCAGTTCTACCATACTCCCACTACTGTTTTTGAAAAAATCCATTTTTTTTAAAAATGTGGCGAGTTAAGAACAATATCACTATTGATCTTCCAGATGGTAGAAAATCAACCCTCGTCATAGCCTGGGTCAACCCACAGACAGCCATTACAGAAACGTGCCTTGAGCTGTCCAGAGTCTGGTTTTAATCATAAGCCGGACAACTCCCCGTACCGTAACAACGTTAAGATATGAACTGTTCTATATCCAATATAGAACCAGAGGCACTGATTTAATTGAACCAGATTCAAATCATGCAACTGTCCCCAGTGCATGTCAACTAAATGGAAGGGGGCCGATCAGCGTTACTCAACTTAGGAACACTTCCAATTATGAGTAACCTGAAAGAGAAGCAATTTCTCTTTATCATTACTGAATACCATACGCAAGTATCTACATCTTCGATCACTTTGAAGAATCCCGATACTTGCTACACCTGGTTCTCTACTCTATTCAAATACCTATAACTCCTCAAAACTTAGACCCTGTGTTTCTACGAAACACATGTCTAAGAACTAGAGAAGTTAAAAGTAAACAGAATATAGTATGAGGACCAACCTCTCTGTCCTAATGGACACTGGACAACATACAATACTCTGTATAGGTCCACTGAGTCTGACAACTCTTTCACTGTGTGTCGTAGGTTGAAAACTGTACTTATGGTTAAGAAGAATTACACCGCTGTTTAATGCTCCTTACCTAACCATCCACTGATATAGGTAAATGTCATCGACATAATATCAAAAGGTATATCTCACTCTATGAAAATAGACGTACAGATATATCAATTTGAAATTGGTGCATAAAAGCGGATATTCAAAACCAAATATTTGCCGACCGGCAAACAGCCCAGGTGATCTCCTCAAATATCACCGATTACAACGAATCCCGATATAATGAGGATGATCACCCAATTCCCAATAACTTACTCCCACTCATCATCTGTAAAACTATACAGATGTGAGAATCATACCTGGTAAATATATACGCTGGAGTAAGTATCTAATCGGGAAATCAGTTTTCTTTTAACAGTACAAAGTGAACTGAAATATTGAAATGTTTCGATGGGGTATCCTGGTATTCCTAGTAATGCCTCTACCATTATCCAGATTCACAACTATAACCGCATAATTCTTTGCCACTTCTCCAAATCCCTTTATATGTCTTTAGTCGTTACCTTCTGCACACCCCTTAGGCCAGATGGTTTTCTTCCTTCCCTACCGTTCGGCACCAGCCTATGGTTTGGAAGAAGACTATCCAATAAGCATAATGGGTGTACTGTCCTAGTCCTAGGAGCACTCGCAATGCGAGAGAAGGTGACGATAAAAGACAACCGAATAAACCTTTTTCCTATTTCTCCTGGACCAGAATCCATCCCCGAACTGGAACAAGTTCCTTTCGAGTTCGTATATAACCATACGATGGAGTATCCAATAAACTGTGGATCTTCGTAGTGATACGGAGTGTCCTGGAGAAATACAAAGGTGATTTAGGATTGGCGAAGAAATACATGGTTTGGTCGTGAATATCAGTTGCAATTTACTTTGCCCTCTTACTAATCCCTTGCTTTGTCTTAATCTTAATACCTTCTGCACACCGTTTAGGCTAATTGGTTTTCTTCATTCCCTACCGGTCGGCACCAGCCTAAGGTTTGGAAGAAGACTATCCAATTTGCCTAATAAGTGTACTATCTCCTAAACCAAGGAGTACTCACAACTTGAGAAAAGGTAAAAGGGAAAAGACAACTGAATAATCCTATCCGTTTTCTCCAGAACCGGAAACCATCCTCGAATTCCTTCGAGTTCGTATCTAACCATACGATGGTTTTGTCCAATGGAAGTGGACGTTCGTAGTAATACGGGGTGTCCTGGAGAAAAGGGTAAAAGTAGGAGTGGCAATGAGGTCTGCAACTCTGACAATCCAAAAGCCAGTGTTAAGAAGGTTCGGTCAACTTGGTCACTGAGTCATGGTCTTAGGGTCGGGTCAATGGTCGCTGCCAAAGAGAGAGAGAGAAAAGAAACACTCAGTGTGCACTCTACCCTAGATCAGAATGGCTACCAATTTATCTAATCTGGAAACCTCCCACTGTACCTCAAATTCTCCTCCAAACCTGAAAGAAGAATTAGTCAGGGTCACCCGAGGAGTAAACCAACTCATCAGTGGGAATCGGGATCCAACTATCATCGCATGATAACGTGACGGAATCCGATCACGCTATAACACTCCAGAAGGTATGCGCATATCTGGCAAGTTTCAGTTCTTTTGAAACTCCCGATGTGATTTTTACCCCATGCTCTTATGACCTTGACTTTGGCCAACAAATCATAAGTCACATGTCAAGTTCTGCCCGTCATTCTTCAGGTTAATTTGAATCCACCCGTACGTACCCTTGACTTTGGCCAACAAGGCAGTACGACTGTTCCAAACCAACGCATCTATCTATGCTGCATATGAATAACCAACAGCTACCAAACACTGTGCCTTGACTTTGGCCAACAAACACAGCTTGAATACTATTGACTACCCATATGAAACGACGGAGGGCTACGAATGGTTTCTGGCAAAAACCTTTAACGTAATGAACTTGATATCGTTGAAGGAACGGATAGCTTTTTAGAAAATATAGTGACGAAAACCTTTACTAAAGAGGTCACTCCCGGTGAAGGGATCTCGGCTCTTTCCCCGTAGAATGAGGTGCAGGATATTCCAACTGAATACCATGATGCAAAGCAAAAGTAATCGGCTATAGTGAAGTTAATGCCCTGACGCAAACTTCTGTCCAAGGGGTCACTCCCGGTGAAGGGATCTCGGCCCTTGCCTCGTCGACTGAGGAGCAGGATATTCCAAATGAATACCACGATGAAAAACAAAAGTGAACGTCCTTGCAATAACAGCTTTTTGAAAAGTGTTCCAACAACATTAGATTAGGTTTGTTTATCTTGCATTGATCCGAATCAATGTAGTCCCATCAATTGATCACACCACAAAGAACGAAAATATACTGACGTACGTATATGCCATCCGCATTCGCCACTGGGTCCCGTCATCACCCGTTAGGTTAGCTAACTAACGGCAGAGCGGGGACTGGACTAGCGCGGATGAAAAACATATACAACATCTACTAATATATATACCAATATATAGTATTTCGCTCAAGGCGTGAATAAAATGCAACATCACAGAAATGTACAGCATCACAGAACAATACAGATATCTGGGATCCCCGGGTTTCACAGAGCCACTACTGAAACCCGACGTTCCCCTGGTCGTGTGGATAGCCTGTGCAATGAAATCCTAGACCCCTACGGGCGCGGCAAGTCACCCGCCAAAACCTGAAGCGAGGCAGCCCCCTTCAGCACCGTGAATGGACCACCCAGCACTTCACGGAATCCGGTAACTTGGGCACCCCTCCTGGGTCAACCTGTACCCCCTACGAGTGCGGCGAATAGCCCGCCAATTCTAGAGCGAAGCCCCCTCCGTCCCAATGCCATGAGATGCGGGCTTGTTGCCCTCTTGAACCCGGCTATCCGTGCACCCCTCCGCGGGGTAAACCTAGTACAGAAAATAAAATATACATACAACGGGTACATCGACCGCAACCAGGTCGTGCCCCAAAAGAATAATACAAACAGGCAGTGACGGCAGTCCACATGTCGGACGCTCGCCCCGCAATATTAAATGTACATAATACAACCACAACTGTACTAGCATTGCATCCAGGCTATCCCCACGACCGATCCGCAACATCACAGCAAAACACAGAACATCAACGTGAAAGTCACGTTCGCAAATCCGTCTAACCGGGCTATAGCAGTTAGACTGGATTTACCGATCAAGTGACATTCACGGTCGCAGATATAATGTAAATACTGTGAAATAATGTGTTTAAAATATCCGATCGATCAAAAATTAACAATTGGGCCCCCAATCAAAACTGTAGCACTCACAGAAAACCTGGGCCCAATTTTAATATTCCAAAACCCCTAAAAATAGTCCAGAAGCCCACTGGAAAAAAAATGATGCATTGACGACTCCAATGTGCGGCGGAACCACGGCCCCAGGGGGGTTTGGCCGCGGTTCCGCGCTCCAATCGTCGACTGAATGTATCGAATTTTTCCAGTAGTCTTATAATATCTAGTACATCAATATTTTACAACCTGAAAAATTTTTAGAGACCAAAAAATTTCAACAGAAACTGATGTGAACTAAAATTGTAGATTTTGGAATTTTGGTCGATCGGAAATGCAAAACACATCAAACGAAGCTAGACGAAGTTAATGGCGAGGCTCTGATACCACTGTTAGTGCACGGCGGCGCCTCGGCCGTCAAACCGACGGCCAAATGCGGAAACGGTGATAAACTTTAATTTTGCGAACTTTGCAAACCGGCACCACCGCGCACTAAACACCCGGATCGGGCCATTAAACTAGATCTAGCAAAAACAAGATGGGAAGAGATATACCGACTGATCCGAGTCCTCCGGTCTTCATCTCCACTCCGATCTCCTCGCGGGATCTCCGGTCGTCGCCTCCTCACCGGAAGGGCACCACATCGTCTGCATCTTTTACGGGCTCCCACCTCAATACCGAGGCAACTCGGGCACGAAGCTGGCAAGTCGACGTGCCCAAGATTTGCTGTAGAATGTAGTGTAGATGATGCTTGTCTCTTTGGGGTTATGTTGCCTTGATGGAGGGATCAACAAGAAATGAACTTGGGGATTTTGGTAGCAATGAAAATGAGATGGATGATTAATTTCTTTCACCAAAATGAAACCTCTCATTTTCTCTCCTCCTCACAAATTTGTGGCCGTCCAAGTTCTTGTGTGAGAATTGGTGTGTGAAAAATGAAATCAACCATGATAAAAACCAAGAAGGAGAGTGAGTGTAGGAAAAAGCAAGAGGTGACCACAACATCAACCATACTTCATTTAAATCCAACCCTTACCCTTTCAAGTCATAATAAATGCAAGTGATGGATGAAAGATGTCATAATCAATACAATTGCAAGAAGCCCCCTCCACAAATGTTATTTGCACAATTGCAAATAACCCCCTCCATCGGAAAAGTCCGGCCGGGAAAGAACAAACGAAAACCGGCCGGAACGGAATGCAAACTGGCAACTCCAGAAAACTGGTCCCGTAATAAATTACAGGAAAACCCCGATACTGTGCATACACACCCGCATCTGTATTCCGTCCGGATACAAATGCAAAGAGACAAAATCTACACTGTACTAAACTAGGACCGGCTTAAACCAAAGCCGGCTAGTAAAAACCGTTCGATCCTGATCCGTGCAATACCGCACGTATCTGATCGAACCCTGCCATATCTCTATACAGCCTCTAGTACAAAACTGTCCGATCCTGATCCGTGCAATACCGTACGTATCTGATCTGACCCTGCCATATCTCCATACGGCCTCTACAGCGTTTCGCCCGAAAGCCGAGTAACTGAAAGTGTGGTGGACTCTAAAGACTCGTCAATACTATGGCTGTGGATTTAACCACTAGCACGTCAGAGGTATAAGCCAATACGTAAAGGGCCACCAGCTATTGACTAAAAGGGACGTCGATGATCGAACACATCCTGACACCCTACTGAGCCTGTCAGTGACAATATCCGTACAGTCCGGTCCGTTCGTCTATGAGCATCGCATGTCGGGCCTAGGGGGTGGGTAAAAGTCAGACCCCCAAAAGCGGTACAAGTCGTGTCGGAGTGTAGCCCAGAACACCCTGAGATACTACTGGAATACCTACCAGTAAATCTCCTGCCTTGGCCAAGGACTTCGTGTAATGGCTCTCCTAGACACAGCGCGACCTCACCCCCAATACAAGGAGAGACGAACCCCCGAAGATCCGCTCACTGCCTCCATGTGGCTCGGGACTGTACCCAACTAAAACCTGTTTGCACGACTCCTTTGAGCCGTGGTAGGGTAGTAATCAAAGCACAGTGGGAACTCACACGAGACAAATGACGATCCCCAGGTCGATGAACTAACCTGTACACATGTCACCTGGGAACTGCTATCTGACGTCAGGTATAAGACAAACTAGCATGTTCCCGGCGAGTCCTGTCCGGTGTACTCATAACCCAATGAGCACCTGTATACATCTTAGGTGAACCAACTGACACCAGTGGCCTGTGAGACCGGCCACCGCCCCTCGTCGGGGTCTCGACTGTATACACTAGTCTACTCTAGAGAATCGATGCCCTGTCTCGAATCTCCCACGACTAGGGACCTTTTAAGGATGTGCTTGTAGACTCCAGCTCTCACTTATATGATCGCCCTTATACTGCTGGCAGTCAAGCAAGAATCCTAGGCGCTCTATCAACGTGCAACAACGACCTCTCAGGTCACCTAAAGCAGTACACGATGATAAAGGTAAACCAGATAGCAAACTATCATCTCGAGTAAGACTGTCATACCGGGATAGGTCCTTCCTCAATCATTGCAATCACGTGCCTGTGATCCAATAATTGACTCTGAGGGCACTATCTCCAACAGTGGGTGTATCGAGACGGGGCATCGATATACCAGAGTAGACTAGCGTATACCTTCTCGACCCATACAGATGGGCGATGGATGATCCCATATCCATTGGTGTTTGACATCAGAGATGATATACGGGTGCTCAGTAGAGACTGGATACACTGGACGGACTCGTCGAGAACTTCCAGATGGTATTATACCTTACGTCAGATGGCAGTTCTCTGGTGACACTGGTACAGGTTAGTCTGTAGACCCGAGATCGTCATAGAGTCTTGTGTGATTCCCTCTGTGCTTTGATTTCCACCTTACCACGTCCAAGAGGGCGTGCAAAACGGTGGTTTTTGGGTACTGTCCCGAGTCACATGGAGGCAGTGAGCGATAGGAGGGGTTGCGTCTCTCCCGGTATAGGGAGTTGATGTTGCGCTGTGCTCGATTGGCTATAACAGGAAGTCCTTGGCCAAGGCTGCTTTAGGGATTTACTGGTAAGTGTTACCAGTAGTTTCTCGACCCGTTATGAGCCTCATATCGACATGACTTATCGAGTTATTGGGGTCTGACGTTTACCACCCCTAGACAAGATATGCGACATATCAGACGAACAGACCGGACTGTACGGTAGTGTTACTGGTTGGATTCGCAGGAGTTTGAGCGGGCTTGCTCGTTGATCTTCTGATCGCTCAATACCCGGGTGGCCGTTACGTTTAGCAGACCGCTTACGGCTTGTGGGTGTTTAATATGATCATCACCTACTGCCGGCGTATTAACGAGTCTTTAGACTCCTACACAGGGGTTTCCTGGCTCAAGCGAAACGAAATAGGAGCGCATATGAGATATGTACGGGACTGGGAATAATACCAGTATGTGATATTGTATTCTATTCTCGCGATTCGTGACATTAATCGGTTGTATGCGATATAGCCGGGTTATCGGATCAACTGTTGATTCGATAAGTTGTTACTATTGATATTAGTCAGTTATATGCAATATGACCGGATCGTTAAATCAAGTGTTCATTTAATGATTTAATGTATAATTATATATTTGATATATTACTTTACATTAACTAGTATTGGTTCATTTAAGATTGATTTTCTCACTTGAATGTGCATATTGTTTATATGTGATATATGCAAGTGTACATGTTTGTATCATGCTTGATGATACAAACAAGTTGTGTGTATGAGACTTGAACCAAATCAAGGTTAAATTAGGGTTTACTATTTTCCTAACAAATAACAAAAGAGTGAGACTTTGGTTAAAGTTATCAAGCTTTATGAAGCTTGATAAACATTGACAAAGTCAACTCTTTTGTCATTTGTTTAAAGATATTAGTTAACCCAACCCTTAACCTAATGCTTTAGTTAAATCTCTACATGAGTTAAGCATGAGAGCTTAACTCGACCATGGTGCCATAATTCAAAGGATAGGTTTCATTTGGATTGATTTATTATTCATATGATTCTTTTTCTTCTTCTTCTTCTTCATCAAGCTCCACAAAAGCTTGCTAGCTCCAATGGTGACATGGGAAAAAGAGTGAGAAATCCTATTCTAAAGTGAACCCACTTCCTATTTCTTCATCCTCTACTACTTGCCATGTAGTATAGGGTGTTCTCTTCATAAAGTTTTTGACCAAGTGAAGGAATAGCTTGAGTTTGAGTCTCCCCGACGTAGATCATCTTCGGCATCGAAGTCAACGACCTAGCCCGCTTATTTCTCCGACGAAACCATCGCTAGAGTCCGGGATCCCGATGATCGCAGCGGAGGGACGTCAACACGGAGCTAAAAAAGTGGAGGACCGGATCTACAAAGGTTGTAGTCACTTTCACTTGTAGTTAAGTTGTTAACTTGCATGTTCTTTCGCCTTACCTCTAGTAATCGATCTAGTTTAGGGTTTCTCGGCACCGAAAAATTTGAATTTGGCATGGTTGATGCCTTGTGGAACCTCTTGAGTGTGCCTAGGAACCCTACAGTGGTATCAGAGCCTAGCTAGAGCTTTAGACGAAGGGTAGACGAAGTTAGAAACCCGATCGAACCCCGAAACCCCAATCGACACCTCTCTCTATAGAAATTTTAAAACAGTGGATTTTTCCAAATTAAAAATTCTCAAAAATATCAGCAGGCAACTTCAAGGGTTACTGTGAAGCACGTGACTGTAATAAGACTAAAGCGCCGCGGAACCGCGTCCTTAACATGGTATTGGCGGCGGTTCCGCGGCCGTATGTAAATATCAGGGAATCCTTTTTGCACAGTAACCTCATTTGGTGTTTGATGATGCTTCTGGGAATTTTTATGTTTCACTCAAGAGTTGAGTTTTCTGGGGTGTATTGGGGACTCGATAATTCGATCGGATTATTTAACTTTGTTTATTAAGTTTTTCCGGATAATTTTAGAACATGTTAAAAATTTCGATCGGATATAAATACCCTATTTTTCCCCTGACGGGAAATTTCCAAGTGTTGGATTTTTCCGTAGTTTGAAAACGTTCTAAGTAGTGCAAGTAACGCGATGGATCTTCTAGAAGACAACAAACCTTAACTCGATTATGTGACCGTCTTGAACTGCCCTTTGAAACTTAGGGTTTGGGGCAGTATGGCGTGCCACATGTGAAGCGTTGGTTTGACCCTTCTACGGCTGGACCGTTAGTACGGTGGCATGAAGTGAATGTTTTTAAACTTATTTCATGTGTTGAGCTGTTTCGGAAAAACTTAGGTGTTTGATTGTTCGATCGGAAAGTTTAACATTTTCTATTTATCTGGAATGTGATACAATATTTGGAATCCACAAGTAGTTATGAGATAACTGATTTGGATGTTATAAACATAGCACTTTAGTCTCAATTGATCGGTTGCCACGGAATTTTGATTCGATCAAAAGTCCGTCGCAATCACGTAGCGTAAGCGGATACTCGCCGGGTAAACTTAATAGATAACCATGCCCCATAGCCCCGACCAAGTGACTGTAGGAGAACCCCGTCGCCAAAAGCATCCGTTCGGATGCTCGCGGCAACGGTGTTCCGCCTTAGTGCACTTCGTCGACGGCATCCGGGGGTGTGGCCGTCTACTAAAGTTTGCGACGAGCATTCTATCAGTTTATCGGGAATCTTGTTGAATTGCATGACTAGATATTGAAAAGTGTTTTCGATATAGAGACTAAAATGCGGAGTTTATAATTGTTATGCATGCGATGTCTAAGGAGGTTGCGGATTCCAACTGTTGTAGTTTTACACTTTCTTTTCTGTGACCGTAAGTGTAATATGTGATATCGCCGGTTTCGTTGCTATACGTCAACGACAATTGGGATACGCATATTTACTTACGTTGATGACATGTGATGTTATGTGTTGCTGGAAATGTTATATTGGATCGTCGCGTTTTGAATAGCCGGGGGTTTTATGTGAGATGAGAGTTTTTATTTTCATTCATGTAAAAATAAATTGTATGTAATATTCTTTTATTGGGGCACTTCCGGGTTGAGGTTGTTGTCACCATTTGTATATTATTTACTTTTCCGCATTAGGATAGACCCTAGGAGGAGGGCACAAGTAACCGGGTTCTAGAGTCCAGTTGGAGACCAACTCGAGGAGTCGAGTCCGGGTCTCCTAACTCTAGAATTGGTAGGGTTTCTTGCCGCTCTCGTAGGGGTCTAGGGGTGTGGGTTTGGCTATTCATCGCGACCGTGGAATCCGTGTTTTATACTGGCTCGTATTGAAAACACGGACGTCCTAGTATATCCAATATTTCATATGTTTCTTCTGCTGCGATATCTGTGATATGATCATTTGAGATGTTGAGATGGATACAGTATATGATATATATGATATATTATATAGACGTTACTTATGTTTTACACCCACGCTAGCCCTGCCCCGCTCCGCCGTTAGTTACCTAATCTAACGGTGCACGAGGGGACATCGAGGCGAATGCGGATGGCATAAGTGTACGTCGTATTTATCTGTGATGTTTAGGTGATTTAAATGATGGGACTTCATTAATATGATTAATGAAAGAAAAGAAACCTAAAAGATTTTATGGAATCGAATTTTCAAAAAACAGGTAGCTACAGTTCTTGCTTTGCATCGCGGTGTTCCTTGTAGAACATCCTGCACCTTATTCGATAAGGAAAGGGCCGAGATCCCTTCACCGGGAGTGACCTCTTTAGAAAAACTAGAAAAGCCTCAAAAACACTCCATTTTAAAATCATTTGATTCTACAACGATATCAAGTTCATTACGCAATAGGTTTTCAGAAAAACCTGTCGTAGCCCTCCGTCATTTCAGATAAGTTGTATATAGTATTCGTGCTACATTTGTTGGCTTTCGTCAAGGTGTAGTGTGTGGTAGCTATATGCTGCTTATCTGCTGCATACGATGCGATTGGATTAGGGTAGTCGTACGGCTTTGTTGGCTTTTGTCAACGGTCGTGCGGGTGGGTTTAATTCAATCAAGAAATGTACGGGTTGAACTTGACTAGCGGGCTATGGTTTGTTGGCTTTCGTCAAGGTCATAGCACGTTAGGGGCAAAAATTATCGGGAATTTCAAGTGTTGAAATTTGCAACGAGATTGCATCCTTCTATGAGATAGTTGGATCCCGATACCCGCTGCGAGTAAGAGTTACTCCTGGGAGAGGTTTACACATTACAATTAGCCGATCAAGTAGGTGTCTAGAAAGGTGTCAACGGGGTTACGCTTCTGGAAAAACGAGGTTTACTTTAATTAGGTCCGTGCGAAAGCACGGGGAACCTCCCTCAAAGTACCGACACTGGCCTGACTGAAAGATTGGCGAACTTGTAGCGTGTAATTAATCCCGGTTAGTCTTTCCTTTTAGGGTTTGAAGGAAGATTTGATAAAATCAGTAGGAGCCATCCTGATTAGATAAAATAATAACCAATCTGATCTTGCAAGAGCGCACACAGAGTGTTTTCTTCTCTCTCTCTCCATGTAACGACCATGTTACGCCTTAATCAAGATAATAAAACGGATATATTGACCGAACCCGCTTATTATACTGAGCTGGGGAACGTTGGTCCCGCTCCAACTTATAATTGTTATAAGACAGAGCAGGAAATTGGGGAATACCAGATTTCCCGTGCCGCCCAAACGAAGAAAGTGCATGTTGATGCGTCATCTTTTGGTGTGTTCGTTACATATAACTGTTTCTCTGTATCCTCTACGTCCTGGGTATTTGATACCTGATTAGGATCCCACATATGTAATATATTACATGGGCTACAGAAAGGTAGAGAATTGGGAACAGGTGATAAGTTTCATGAGGCAGAAAACGGTACAAGTGTTGCAGCCAAGTCTGTTGGTCACTGTCACCCTGTATTACCAGAATACATTGATTCTGAACAAAAGTTATTAGATACCGAACCTGATATACAAAATCATATCAGTCTCTTTATTTTGATAAAGAAGGATATAATTTTGTATTGTTGGATAATGTTTTGAACATTTCCTAAATCAAGAGTTGATCGGTTCAGGCACGTTATCTAAAAGAATTAACGTTCTAAATCAAACTACAGTTCTTAGTATACAGAACACACACAAGAGGAGGAGTTCAGAAATGAACGAATCCTTCTTGAGGCATTGTAGACTAGGTCATATCAATGCGACCCAACTAGCTGAAGTTACATTAAGATGTAAATTTAAATTAGTTTGAGTTTACATCTTGTGAAACTTGCCAGTCATGTCACAGAGATAAGATGACCATAGCTCTGTTTATTGGAAACAGAGAAAGAGTTAGTGAGCTCTTGGGATGATACATATTGTTGTATGAAGGTCCCCTGTCTACAAATGCCAAGACCGGTTCTTTGTACTTCATTAAATTATCTGATGATCTCTCGAGATTCAGACCTATGTTCCTGTTAAAACACAAGTCCGAACCTTTTGAGATATTCACAGAATATAAGTTAGAAGTAGAGAACCAAAAACGGGTATAAGTATTATGTCCTTTGATGTGATCAAGGAGGAGAATACTTGAGCACGGGATTCCTGGACTATTCTAAGAATGAGATTCTCTCTCAACATTACTCCTCCGTATACACCTCAGCACCTCGGTGTATCGGGGCGGAGCAATAGCACCCTATGTGATATGGTGTGCTCTATGATGAGTACTTATGAGTTTCCTATTTCCTTTTAGGGAGTTATGCACTTATGAAGTTGCATACCTATTTAATAGGGTTCCGATAAAATCAGATGCCTACCATTTTATAAGAGATATGGAAAGGGAAGAGCCCATCTCTTAAGTCAGTTAAGATTTGGGGTTGTATGGCCTATGTCTAAAAGCAAAATCCGGACAAGCTCGAGGCAAATTCAGATCTGTGGAAGTTTGTTGGATATCCCAATCATACGCAAGGGAATATCTTCTACCTAACCGAGGAACAAAAATGTTTTGTTTCTCAGCATGCCATCTTTGTGAAAGGGAATTTCTTGTGAAGAAATTATTGGTCATGAGGTAGAACTGGAAAAAGTTTCAGCTATACAAACTGCAGCTGATGATTTGGTAGAACCAAAGGATTCAATAGCAAACAACGAACCTCAGCCTCTCCGCCGATCTAGTAGGTTTCCTCACCCACCTGAGAGATACCTCGATTTCTCTATGACAGTGGGAGCAAGAATTGCATCATGGGACGATGACCTAACTAGTTTCGAGCTAGCCATCAGGAGTAGGACTCTGTAAGAATTGCTGGATGCTTATCGATCTGAGATGGAATCCTTATACACCAACAAAGTATAGACTTTGGTTGCTTTATCTGAAGGGTTAAATCCCCATCAGGAGCAAGTATATCTTGAGAAGATTACTTGGTGTACATGGAAAAGTTGAGACTTTCAAAGCTAGACTTATTAAAGGTTTGCATCATTGACCAGGTATGGATTATAATGAAACCTTTTCTAAGTAACTATGCTTAAGTCCATCTAGATCCTACTTACCACGGCTACATACCATGACTACGATATCTGGCGGTTGGGTGTCATGACTGCTTTTCTAAATAATGATTTAGAAGACAGAGTCTATAAGTACACAGTCAGAGGGCTTCGTAGACAGTGGGAGCAGCGGAAACGTGTGCATGATGTTTTATATGATAAAGCAGGTATCGCGGAGTTGGAACATCTGTTTTGATGAGTTAGTGAAAGTGTTTGACATCATCAAAATGGTAGATGAACCTTGTATATACAAAAAGGTATTAGGGAGTATACTAGTGATCCTCGTAGAGTACGTGGATGACATACTCTTGATAGGGAAGGAGTTTCCTATGCTACACTCGGTCAATCTCCGCTTATCACAAGGATTCTTCATATAGGATCAAAGTGATACCTACTAGATCCTGGGTTTTGGATCTATGAGATGGATCTAATTGGATGTTAGGATACTCACTAGTTGTAGTGAGATGGTATCAATTGATCCTGGGGAGAATCACTGGAAAGGTTCCAAGGTGATAAGGACGACTGAATGTCAGTCGCAGGCATTGTCTTTACCCTCAGTAAAGGGACGGTATGTTAGAAGAGTTCCAAGCTAGATACCGTGGCATACTAGAAGATAAAGACTGGATACATCGCTACCAAAGAGGCAGTCTGAGTGTATATTAGTTCATGAGATGAACTTCGTTCCTCCCATTGTGTGACAATGGAGTTGTGGCTTATGCTAAGGAACGCCCGTCCCATCAGTGATCCAGACATATTCTAAGGCAGTGTCACCTGATCGTGGAGATGGTTGATCTCGAGGGGATCGAGGTTAGGAGAGCAGACTCAGAGGACAGCACGGCGGATCCTCTCACAAAGGCCTTTTCCCAGAGAGAAACTTTTATGGGATGGTTGAGTATGAGATACTACAACCACTGCTATCAGATGGCCTTAGTGCAAGTGGGAGATTGTTAATTATATGTATGCCCTAGAGGCCATTACTATACTTAGGATGTATATTGTAGTGGATGCTTGGACATATATAGGGATGACTTTCTTGCTCGGTATGATAGTATGCTATCTGGTTACTCTTTACTTTAACGTGTACACTGATTGTCTCTCTGTTACATATTGATAAAGCCCTTAGGATGTGTACTTGATTACCTGGACTATGATGCGGATCATACTAGTGGGGACAAGGTAGTCCATAAGTACATCCTTCAATGTCCCTAGTCGTGGGTGTATCGAGACGGGGCATCGATATACCAGAGTAGACTAGCGTATACCTTCTCGACCCATACAGATGGGGGATGGATGATCCCATACCCATCGGTGTTTGACATCGGAGATGATATACGGGTGCTCAGTGGAGACTGGGTACACTGGACGGAATCGCCGAGAACTCCCAGATGGTATTATACTTTACGTCAGATTGCAGTTCTCTCGTGACACTGGTGCAGGTTAGTCTGTAGACCCGAGATCGTCATAAAGTCTTATGTGATTCCCACTGTGCTTTGATTTCCACCTTACCACATCCAAGAGGGCGTGCAAAACGGTGGTTTTTGGGTACAGTCCCGAGTTACATAGAGGCAATGAGCGATAGGAGGGGTTTCGTCTCTCCCGGTATAGGGAGTCGATGTTGCGCTGTGCTCGATTGGCTATAACAGGAAGTCCTTGGCCAAGGCTGCTTTAGAGATTTACTGGTAAGTGTTACAAATAGTTTCTCGACCCGTTATGAGCCTCATATCGACATGACTTATCGAGTTATTGGGGTCTGACGTTTACCACCCCTAGACAAGATATGCGACATATCAAACGAACAGACCGGACTGCACGGTAGTGTTACTGGTTGGATTCACAGGAGTGTGAGCGGGCTTGCTCGTTGATCTTCTGATCGCTCAATACCCGGGTGGCCGTTACATTTAGCAGACCGCTTGCGGCTTGTGGGTGTTTGATATGATCATCACCTACTGCCGGCGTATTGACGAGTCTTTAGAGTCCTACACAGGGGTTTCCTTGCTCAAGCGAAACGAAATAGGAGCGCATATGAGATATGTGCGGGACCGGGAATAATACCAGTATGTGATACTGTATTCTATTCTCACGATTTGTGACATTAATCGGTTGTATGCGATATAACCGGGTTATCGGATCAACTGTTGATCCGATAAGTTGTTACTATTGATATTAGTCGGTTATATGCAATATGACCGGATTGTTAAATCAAAAGTTGATTTAATGATTTAATGTATAATTATATATTTGATATATTACTTTATACTAACTAGTATTTGTTCACTTAAGATTGATTGTCTCACTTGAATGTGCACATTGTTTATATGTGATATATGCAAGTGTACATGTTTGTATCATGCTTGATGATACAAACAAGTTGTATGTATGAGACTCGAACCAAATCAAGATTAAATTAGGGTTTACTATTTTCCTAACAAATAACAAAAGAGTGAGGATTTGGTCAAAGATATCAAGCTTCATGAAGCTTGATAAACATTGACAAAGTCAACACTTTTGTCATTTGTTTAAAGATATTAGTTAACCCAACCCTTAACCTAATGCTTTGGTTAAATCTCTACATGAGTTAAGCATGAGAGCTTAACTCAACCATGGTGCCATAATTAAAAGGATAAGTTTCATTTGGATTGATTTATTATTCATATGATTCTTTTTCTCCTTCTTCTTCTTCTTCAAGCTCCAAAAAAGCTTGCTAGCTCCAATGGTGCCAAGGGAAAAAGTGTAAGAAATCCACTTCTAAAGTGACCCACTTCCTATTTCTTCATCCTCTACTACTTGCCATGTAGTATAGGGTGTTCTTTTCACAAAGTTTTTGACCAAGTGAAGGAATAGCTTGAGTTTGAGTCTCCCCGACGTAGATCATCTTCGGCATCGAAGTCAACGACCTAGCCCGCTTATTTCTCCGATGAAACCATCGCTAGAGTCTAGGATCCCGATGATCGCAGCGGAGGGACATCAACACGGAGCTAAAGAAATGGAGGACCGGATCTACAAAGGTTGTAGTCACTTTCACTTGTAGTTAAGTTGTTAACTTGCATGTTCTTGCGCCTTACCTCTAGTAATCGATCTAGTTTAGGTTTTCTCGGCACTGGAAAATTTGAATTCGGCATGGTTGATGCCTTGTGGAACCTCTTGAGTGTGTCTAGGAACCCTACAAGTATATGTGTGCGTGTATGTGTGGGTGCAACCACTACTCTAGGGTTTCGCACTATACTAAACCAATACATCCTTATCACCAATAATTCCATTATTACCATCAATAATCCTAAACAACACAATAATAAATATATGTGTGTATACGTATTCGTATACATCACCACGGACTGTGGGGTTGCTATACGCCATCCACCCGACTTCTCCCCTTAGATATAAATCTACTCACCTTGCTTCTCATGTGCCGATGCCGATGTCGCCATCTTCATCTTTTTCGCCTCAACATCACATCGGGTACCTATACGCATATCACAAACGCTAAAGCACATGAAAACTACATCGGAAAACCAAAATAGCACACGCTACTCGCATAGGTAAAAACCTATCGTCTCGCATGTAAACACGTTCAATATCCACTTGTCGTTGACGTCCAAACGCCACCCGACAGAAATGAATCACCAAATACCAAAATCCATGCCAAAACAAGTCGTAAATCATACGCCAACTCAAGAAAATCAACCCAGATTTTACCCTAACTGGAATCAGTCAAAATTAGACATACTCAGGGTCAAGTCTACAGGGTATAAGGCTACAGAACCAAAACGAGCACCAGAACCCCTGATTTGGCCGCAAATTGCGGCTACGGGGATTAAATCTACGGCCAAAGAAATGAGTTGGGGGTTAGGGTTTTGTGTGGTGGTTCCATGGTGCCTGCACATCTCACTGTCAACTCAGTTTTATATTTGGGGTCTCGGGGTGATAGCAGATTCCTAAAGATGATCACAGATTCACAGTTTTCCCCGATATCGATTCCGTAAATCCGTATTCTATATTCTAGCTTCAGGTTTGGTCCAATCTATCATCACACCAGGGGTTCTAGGGTCACCACAAGCCTCAATTTCACCTTTGATTTCAGATTTACCCTAAACCCTTACTAGAAATCTCCAAAGTCCACAAACAACACAATATCGATATGAAACTATAATTGATGCATAAGAAATGAAATACTACTCTAATTGGTCCAGAATTTACCTCCTTTGGCAACTCAAGAAAATTCTTGAGTTGCTCAAAGTTCTCTAAATCCAATCTTGCTAGGTTCAATTTGTAGCTAGTGAGCTCGGGAACATTTTTTGTGAATGGGAATAGGGTTTTGGGGTTGATTTCATTGTGGATCTAGGCTTTTTGTGAAGAGGGAGAGAGAGGGAGCAGGAGCAGCAGCAGCTCATGTATGAAGAGGGGAGAGAAAATGAGAAAGGAAATGATGGGGGGCATGGGTCAAAAGAGGTTTGACCTTGACATTCTCTCTCATCATCATCATACTTTTTCTTTTCTTTTATTTTCCTTTTCTTTTCCTTCTCACTCCATTGCAAACCCTAAGCAACCATATCCCCAAAACATGTAACAAGTGTAACAACTGTGGAAGAAAAATGATATGTGCACATTTTTGCACAAAATGCTAAAAATCCAATTAGCGATTTTTAATCGCAATTAACACTAAATTAGCATATAACTAATCATAAAAACCTAAAAATGGCATAATTCCATAAAATACCGTATTTTAGAATTTTCCATAATTTCCCCCCATTTATTTGTATTTAATTATACCCGAATATTAAAATATTCATTAAAATAATATTAAATTATAAAAATTCCCAAAAATCATATTTTATTATTTTGAAACGTTACATATTGTTTTTACCCTTAGCTTCCTATGACCTTGACGGAGGCCAACAAAACAAAGGCCGCTAGTGAAGTTCAACCCGTTCATTTCTTGATTGAATTAAACCCACCCGCATGAACTTTGACGGAGGCCAACAATGTCGTACGACTACCCTAATCCAATCGCATCACATGCTGCAGACAAGCACTAATCAGCTACCGTACACTACGCCTTGACGGAGGAAAAGAAACGCAGCACGAATACTAAATAGCACTTATCTGAAATGACGGGGGGCAACGTTGATTTTTAAGAAAACCTTTAGCGTAATGAACTTGATATCGTTGTAGAATCTAGTGATTAGAAAAGGAGTGGTTTAAGTTCCGCTTTTAAAATCGAGTAATCTTCAAAAACAAAGCAAATAGCTTTTACTAACTTTTGCTAAAGAGGTCACTACCGGTGAAGGGATCTCGGCTCTTTCCTTAACGAATGAGGAGCTGGATATCCATCAAGGAATACCACTATGTAAAGCAAGAACTACAAAAGCTATGATGATAAACCGAGTGGGTTGTAGCATTTGCTAGTTTTGCTAAAGAGGTCACTCCGGTGAAGGGATCTCGGCTTTTTCCTCATCGAATGAGGTGCTGGATATTCAACAAGGAATACCACTATGCAAAGCAAGAACTAGAGCTACCTTTTTAAAAACTTTTGATTTTAGAACATCTTTAGGTATCTTTTATTTTCATTAATCTCATTAATGAAGTTCTATCATTTAATGTTTCCTGAACATCACAGAAAATGAAACGAAAATAAAACGTACGCTTATGCCATCCGTATTAGCCACGGGACCCCGTCATGCACTATTAGGTTACTTAACAAACGGCAGAGCGGGGGCTGGACTACCGTAGGTGCAAAACATAAGCAACGTTTATTATATATATCATATATATAGCATTCGTCTCACGCAGTTATATGATCACATCACAGAACCAAGCAGCAGAAGTAAACATATAAAATATTGGATATACTAGGAGGTCCGTGTTTTAAATTCAGCCGGTAATGAAAAACACGGATTCTGCAGTCGTGATTAATAGCCAAACCCACATCCCTAGACCCTTATGAGAGCGGAAAGCAACTCTGCCAATTCTAGAGTTAGGAGACCCGGTCTCGAATCCCCGAGATGGTCTCCCACTAAACTCCATAGCCTGGTTACTTGAGCTCCCCGCCTCGGGTGTCACGACCCGGAAAGGCACATGATTGGCATTTGAATCACGTGAAGTCTATAGGACCCCACCTAATTCAAGTAAGCCAAAAGCCCAGAATTCTAAACCTTTTTAGGGGAAATAGTGGACGTGCGGTTTTGAAATAAGGTTTACTGAAATCAACTTAATCTTATATATATACATAAGTTGTAATATATGAAAACACTATATTTGTATCTAACTTGAAAACCATTTTTGTCGTTTGAAATTTGGGCAGCACCGCCTTTGTATATTTTGACCCAAAAACGATACAAACAATATAATATAAGGCATCCCTAAGCGGGAGCTAGCTCTTTGCCAATCAGCGGAAACAACCACGCAAGATAATATAAATATACAACGCCGAAGGGCGAGGATCAAAACTCAGAATGGAAGCGAGAAAACGAAGCATCATTAAGAAAATCCCAACAATAAAGAATACAAGAGCACGACTCAAAGGCCGAAAGAATATACAAACCGTAGTCATCTAAGTCTACAAATATACAAGTCTAGTTGATGGAGCCTTTAACTAGATACAAGTGAAATAAATAACAATACAACTGAAATATAAAGTACTGGTAAAACGGTGGTCGCGATGCAAGTGAAACCACATGCCAAGCAATCACCTGAAGAAATGATGTGCCAGCAAGCCGCAACGAAACCTGTATGGCCGAACATGCAAAGAAACTGTGGCACAACGGGGGTGAGTTGCCAACTCGTGAGTAGAAGACATCACCGAGTAGAAATCGAATATATGACGATCTCCTAGGTCATACAATAATATACTCATAATATAACACCGAAATATCTAATAGTGGCAAGGGTAATAATCTAAGCATAAGTGTATTACCAAATACTCGTGTCAGTGTCACAAAGTAACAACATGTCATATATATGATGTATGAATACATCAAGAATGAAATCAGAATATATCTGTATGAGATAGTTGTGTTCTTATCTCGGTAAGATTTTAGTTTAAAAACTGGAGTATCATTATTGAAATCGACAGAAATCCATGTCAAACATTAACACAAAATCATCAAATCCCGGGCTCCGTCGGCCCAGATCGGCCCATATCATCCAATCTCACGACTACAGTCGGTATCCTCCGGATATCCGCCGCGCCAAATATCATCGGTAGGTAGTCCTCCCCTGGCAAGCTCATCATCTACATATCTAGCTTCTTGCCTTGGGGTACCTTACCGGGTCAACCATGTACCCGAAACGGTTCATCCTACTTCTCAAATCGGGTCTCGAAAACTAACATTTTAAAACCGCAACTTGCATTTTAAAAATGATAATGTGTTTATAAAATTCTTGCGGTTTCCCCCCAAATCCAGAAATCTCATGGAAAATCCAAAATCCAAAAATCAAGAGCAAATAAGCAGTGAATATTGGCATAAAGCCACATAATATTGTATAACAGAATGAATATATAAATGCATGGGGTATCAAAGTAATGAATGCAATATCTGAACTAGCATATGAGAGCAAGCATACTAATAATATGTTGAAACTACCAGCTAGCAGGTTATACCAATGAAGTAACGTTTTCTATAGTGTACGCGACATGGAAATTACAGATGATGATGTGTGCGAGCCGGAAGGCAAGTTTACATGAAACATACGCATTATCGGTAATGGTGTTGGTGTCCTAATAGACGGGATTCATAATAGCTAAAGAAACACATGTAATAAATATGCAATGTAATGAGAACAACATAAATATAACAGAAAAGTGAATAGTAAACGAAACATTAATCAATATACATATCAGTGTACGAGTCATACGGTTTTAGTGTTTTGAAATAACACGAATCATGGTTTTTAGAAAAGTAGGGGCTACGGTGTTTATGAGAAAAGATATTGTTGGGGTCGAAAATTACACCTCGATTGACCAAGTCAACGTCAAAGTCAACCCTAAATAAGTGGGTCCATGCCCAGATCAAGTGGGGCCATAACCAAATCGAGCCCCGCGGCCGGCCTCACCTATACCAAAATGCAATCATGTAATAAATAATTTTGATGTAATTTTTTATGCATGAATGTAAGGAAAATGGGCATAAAGCCAAATTTTTGTAAAGCCCATGGCTCATGTGCAAAAGAATGAGCAAATGAGGCATGGGATGGGAAAAATGTCATTTCGTAAAGCCCGAGGGGCTATATGTAAATTTGTAAGCCTATATAAGGCAACATGATAATGAAATAAGAGATAAAATTTCATTCCCCTAAAAATCTTGGGTTTTTGTGCCTCCTTCTCCTTCCTCATGGTTCTAAACCTTCTTCCCCTTTTTGAATTAAATCAAGAGTTTAACTCTTCCTTTTCCAAAAATAAATAGGTTTTCACCATCAAACCCTTGAAGGGGAATTCAGATCTTCCATCAGATCTCAAAAATGGAAGATTTTGAATCTCACCCCCCTTTCCTCCAAGATCCAGCCAACAAAGAGGGGGAAGAAAGAGAACCATCTCCGAAAATACCACTTTGGAAAAGATCCAAGGCTCAAAAGAAGATCGAAAGCTTAAAAGAGAAGAAAGGGATCCATTTTGACCACCTCTGAAGATCTTTGGGGAGTTCAACTCCAAGAGCTAAATCCTCAAAGGAGTTTAAATCCTAATCCAGATCCTTTAAGAGTTTAACTCAAAATCTAAATCTTTTGGAGTTTAACTCCACTAAAAATCCTCGTTTGGAGTTTAACTCCTATTTCCAGGGCTAAAAGCGCCTTCTTTTCGCCGGCGCCCTACCGCCCAGCGCCCGCGTGCCGGGCACGTGAGGCGCTCGTGCCTAAGGGCCCAGCACCCGCGTGCTGGGCACGTGAGGTCCTCGCGCCCAAGAGCCCAGCGCCCAGTTCCCTAGCGTCTTTAAGATGCTCCTCACCCCTGTAAAAACTCATCGGGCCCCAGATATATCCAAAACCCCATCAAAACACAACACTGTATATTGAGTTCGCATGACCTGTTTGACCCGTCCATCGGAGGTTCTCTCATTCCAAAAGAGAGGGGTAATTAACGGCAGCTTAGTTTTCGGCTGTCGGAGATTTGGATCCTCACAATCAATAAGCCCTAGCCTACCTTAGGCAGATGGAATCTGTAATGCGCCTGACAAGCGCGCGCGTATTCCCATCTCAATGGTGTGACGAAAAACACCCTACAAATTCTGGCACGCCCGGTGGGACCGATCTCTCCTCCCATATTTAGGGTTAAACGTTCATGCAAACTCAATCAATATATATATCAACTGCATCATTCTTCTTTGTGCAGGTTAACACTTTCCAATCGCAATCTTCGGCCGCAACAAAATGTCTCCAAGGACAATCTCAGCTCTCAGCACAGCTCCCATCTCCTACACGATGAAGATGGACGCTAGGACGGTCCTTCTGGCCAGTCTCGGGCGATAGTGGGAGGTGCCGCTGCTACCATTTGGCTCTATTCTGTTCGTGACAGCTAGCGCCATCCCAGCTTTCCAAGCTCCAGTAACAGACAGACCGGCCTCGAAAGGTAGGAGGCCAAATGTGGTGATCTCAAGGACACCACTACCCAAACGCAAGTCGGTGTTTGAACGACTTTCCTTGGCCCCAGCTGGGGGCAAGGCCATCAACACCAACAAAGCAATAAGGCATCTCGGGCAAGCTCCAGCGGTGCCCCTGACAACCGCTCGATCGGGTATCTTCTCTAATCTCCTCATCAATCGACTCACGGCGACTTCCAAGAAAACGGATGCCCTCCAAGCCCTTAAAATTGAGAAGCTAAGACTTGAAAGGCTTGGATACAGAGCCAACAAAATGGCTAGGGCTCATGCTAGGCTGAACTTCATGAGTTTCCAAGAACAGGGTTACCCCGCCAAAGATAAAGAGATGGCTAGATGTGTGTTCCACATTGTCTACAGGGTAGGCACACGCAGCAAAAGCAAGGACGGGGCCACCACATCTTAAATCCAATCTGGCATGAATGTGGCTACCACTTTCCAAGACCAGCCTCCTCTGGAAGGTAATGAAAACCCTTCCAGTGAGGCTGATAAGCAGAGAGATCCCTCGGTTCATGAGGAGTCGGGCTCGGAAAGCGAAGATGAGCTAGTCTTCCGTTCCAAGAACGCAGAGCATCAACTTCTCTAAGAGCTCCGAAAACAGCTCAGAAGTAAAGACAAAGAGATGGCCAAGCTCTACTCAAAGATTAACGACTTGACGAATGTCGTGATGCAGCTCACGGCCTAAGTTGCCTCTCTGCCGCCCAATCAAGCGCAGGGTTCTGCTCATGAACCGGGAAACGGTGTCCCGAGACAGCCGATGCCTATCCCCTCAAATCCAAAGGTGGGTCGACCGCATGAAAGTCAGTCGCATCCTATCTCGAGAAATGTCTTAGCTACCGATGACAGTAGCTCGCTAACTCAAAATCAAATCATGGATTTGGTTTCCAACAAAGTCAAAACATTGGTAGCCGAAGCCGAAGCATAAAAAGATATCAGCAACGGTGGTAGACCATATCCTGCTCAGTATGATCTGGTAGAATTTCCTAGCGGCTATGTCATCCTTATATTCGGAAGATTTGATGGGATGGGAAATGCGAATCAGCACATCACCCATTTTAAAGCCTCGTGCGGGAATACCGGGGGACATGATACGCTTCTACTCCGCCAGTTCGTTAATAGCTTAACCCATGTCGCTTTCGATTGGTACTCGAGCAAACTAGATGGGTCCGTTACTACTTTCGTCCAAATGGAATCTCTGTTCCGACAAAGGTTCATAAGTGTCAGCAATAAAATTACCATTGCCGACCTCGTAAGGACCAAGTCAAAGAACAAAGAAAGAAGCACGGATTTTATAACCTGATGGCGCAATCTCTCCTTTGAATGTGAACTGCCGATAAAGAAGGACCAATCTGTCAGCCTCCTCGTTGGAAATCTCAACAATTGGATGGCCTCGTTTCCATGCACCGCGGGTCTCAAAACATTTCAAGAGCTGACCAGGAAAGTCCAGATGTTGGAGCGCTCAAAGCAGGAGTCTTTCCTGATTCCTAAAATAACAATAGGTCCTGGAGAAACCGAAAGGACGATAATCGGAAAGGCGGAAATTCCGACGATGCTGAATCTTTTAACACTTCGGTTAACCGAAATAAGCTAGTGATGAGCGGGCCTAATGCCAACCAGCCTCGGAAGCCAGTGTTCGGAGAGGGAGGAGAATCTCCATTGAAAGAGAAACTGGATAAGGTCTATTCCTTCAGAATGGATAAAGTCAATAAAATATTCAAATACGCCCTAAGAAACGGTCTACAATTGCAAGAATCAAAAAGACCGCAAGAAGCGAATATGACCGACGACCTTAAATGTTTCCCCTATCACAGAGTGATAAGTCATGCTATTGAGGACTGCTTCGTCTTCTAAGATTGGGTCGAAAAACAATACAAGGCAGGAGAGAAATAACTGTCTAATGGCGTGTTAACAAACAGTCAATCTGCGACCGCCAATTTCATACAAACGGAGACCGAAGTCCTTCATGAAACTGATTCTCTCAGACAACTGCCTTTCTCTGAAAATAGCTGACCACCACGTCGTTAAACTGGGAACAGTCGACCAACACGTCATTAAACTGGGAACAATCGACCTCTAGGTCGTTAAACTGGGGATGTAAAAATGTGTAAATAAAAAATAAATAAATAAAACATAATAGTAATTAAAAGCCGAAATGATGGGGCAGCTCGCAATAAAAATTAGTAGTAAAATAAAAATGAAAATGAATAGCCGAAATGATGGGGCAACCGCGGATAAATAGCCGAAATGATAGGGCAATCGTGACCTTCGCGATAAGAAAAGCTGAAATGATAGAGCAATCGCGGTAAAAAAAACCCTCCAAATGGCGAATGATGAGTCGCTCCTGGTGCTATATTCCAGTGTAGCGATGCATACGCCAACCAAAAATTCAAATCTCTGAATATCCCAACTGCGAATGATGAGTCGCTCCTGATACCATATTCCAGTGCAGCGATACAGACGCCAAAAAAGTCCCAAAATTCTCCCAGACCTACGGTTTGTCCCAAACTGGTTAGCGTATACAATCCACGGGCATAAATAATTCTCTTCATACCCATACCCCACCGCAATCACCAGTCAAGCGGCCGGTCTCCGCTCTTGGAATTATACTCCATTTGGGAAGACCCACTCATGTGTCATCACGATACATGAGGAGAAAATACTTGCGAGATCCTCTCAACTCGTAAGAAAACACCTTCGTGGGATCCTTACGATTCACGAAGGAAAAACACACTTGGGAGTCCCCACGACTCCTAAGGAGAAAGTACACCTACAAGATCCTTTCGACTCATAGGAATAAAATGCTTTTATGGGACCCTTATGGGACCCTTACAGATCATCAAATTGAAAAGTCTTAGTTGATAGGGACCTAAACCTGTCTCCTAAGCCAACGCTCCCCAACAGGGAAAGAAAAATGATGAATTGCTCCTGGCACCTATGCTTCAGTGTTAGCAGCGCTGATGCCGACCCTTGCCCTAAAATTCCAAACTTTCGACCGAATAGACCCTTAAGTCGTTAAACTGGGAATAGATGACCTCTAAGTCGTTAAACTGGAAACATATGACCTCTAAGTGATTAAACTGGGCACAATTGACCTCTAAGTCTTTAAACATGGAACAGATGACCTCTAAGTCATTAAACTTGGAACATAAGACCTTTATGTCGTTAAACTGGGCACAAGAGACCTCTAAGTCTTTAAACTGGGAGCAGATGACCTCTAAATCGTTAAACTGGGAACAGATGACCCCTAAGTCGTTAAATTGGGAACGAGGGAAATCTCTTCATTATAATTCGACGTTGTACACCCCACTACTTGCGGCGAGGCGGAAATATGAAAACAATCATTTTGTTTGAAACAACATCGACTAACCCAAAGGATCTTTGCTAAACTATAACTAACACAAACATAGGAGTTGTTAACTACTATGGAAGAAGATTATACCTAATGAACCGTGTCCTTCTTCTTCTCGTTATCCACCTCCTCGTCGGCCTCCTCTATGTAATAGAGGATCCACCCGAGAGCTTCTACTCCAAGCTTTGCCTCTAATCTTGAGGTAACTAGGTTTCTCTAATTGCTAATCAAAGTCACCTAGGTGATATAGAGTATGGATATGGATTAATTAGTCTTGCTAATCCTTGATCTCAATACATGAGAGGGTAGAATTAGGGTTTGAAGAGAGAGAGATTGAAGAGAGAGAAGGTGAGGATGAGAATGATAATGAAATAATAACTTATCTTGAATATATGAAGCATAATGATTTATCAAATAAATAAATCAAATGATTTATCATCATGCGTCATTTATTCATTATGTGTGATTCATCTCATGAGTCATTAGCTATTTAATGCATCATTAACTACATGAATGAATCACACAAATGAGTCACTAAATCAATAAATGCTTATGCCACCTTAACCCTCAAGTCATCATCCTTCTAGAAGCTTCTCGCCAAATTACGAGAACGCCCCTCCTATCCGTGAAAACACGGAAAAACTTTAGACTGTATAAATCCAATAATCCGATACTAGAATCTGTCTTAAACCAAAGCCGGCTAGTAAAAACTTGTCCGAACATCGTATGTGCATAAATGCACGTGCATGTCCGAACCCTGTCGTAAAACCATACGACCTCTATATCGTTTCGCCCGAAGCAGGGAAACTCTCTGTGTGGGACTCTAAAGACTCGACTACTAAGCTGGCAGTGGGTTTAACCACAGATCGCAAGCGGCACTAGCTGTACGTAACGGTCCCCAGGTAGATGTCGATAAGAAGGCCGATGACGAAACCCATCCGAACTCCAACTGAGCCTGATGTGACAATCTCCGTACAGTCCGGTCTGCTCGTCTAGGACTATCGTATATCGGCCTTAGGGGGCGGCAAGCGTCAGTCCCCTAAAAGCGGAATAAGTCGTGTCGGAGCGAAGCCCATTACACCTTGAGAATCTACTAGAAAACCTACCAGTAAATCTCGCTTGCCCTGGCCAGGGACTTTGCGTAATAGCTCTCTGACACAACGCGATATCAACTCCCAATACAGGAAGAGACGAATCCTGTCTAACCACTACTGCCTCTAAGTGCTCGGGACTGCACCCAACTGCTACCTGTTTGCACGACTCATTTGAGCCGTGGTAGGGTAGCAATCTAAGAACAGTGGAACACACTCGAGGCGAAGTAGCAGTGTCAAGTCTGCGGACTATGCTGTACTCATGTCACCTGGGAACTGTTAACTGACGACGGGTATAATACCAACCCACAGTTCCCTGCGAGTCCTGTCCGGTGTACCCATAACCTAACGAGCACCTGTATACTATCTCCAGTACGACGTACTGATGGCTGTGGGATAGACCATCTCCCCAACTGGGATAAGAAGCGTACACACTAGTCTACTCCGGAGTATCGATGCCCTGTCTCGATAATCCTACGACTAGGGACTTGAAAAAGGATGTGCTTGTAGACTACCCAGCCCCCACTATTGTGACTGCCATCACAACGCTGGTAGTCAAGCAAGATCCTAAGGGCTCTATCAATACGTACAAACATATTAAGATAGATAAAACCAAGTAGCATACTACCATGTTTAGCAAGACTGTTAATATAACTGTGAATATCCCAAGCTTCCATTAAGTAATATACAAGCTAGTATGATACAATAATGGCCCTTAGGGCATATACACTAACAATCTCCCACTTGCATTAGGGCCATGTACTGGCATATCGAAGACCGATCATCTCGAGTAGCCTCTCGAACTGAATCTGAGGTAAGGCCTTTGTGAATGGATCAGCAATGTTTTCCTCTGTAGCAACTCTCCGGACCTCGATCTCCCGGCGATTTACGATCTCCCTGATCAGGTGATACCGCCTTAAGATGTGTCTGGACTTCTGATGGGACCTAGGTTCCTTCGCTAAAGCTATAGCTCCATTGTTGTCGCAATACAGCGGTATTGGATCAACAATGGTAGGAACCACCTGAAGTTCTTTTAGGAACTTCTTCATCCAGACCGCTTCTTTTGCGGCATCGCAAGTAGCAATATACTCCGCTTCCATCGTCGAGTCAGCAACGATGTCCTTCTTGGAACTCTTCCAGCACACCGCCCCTCTATTGAGGGTAAAGACATAACCGGACATGGACTTGGAGTCATCTTTATCACTCTGGAAGCCAGAATGAGCAAAGGCCTCGATCTTGAGGCCTTTTCTGCCGTAAACCAAGAACATCTCCTTAGTCCTTCTCAGGTACTTGAGAATGTTCTTTACTTCTATCCAGTGCTTCTCCCCTGGGTCTGACTGATACCGGCTTACCACGCTCAGTGCGTAAGCTACATATGGTCTGGTGCACAACATCGCATACATTATAAAGCCTACCGCAGAAGCGTAGGGTATAATAGACATGCATTCCTTTTCCAAATCAGTCTTGGGAGACATCTCTTTGGATAGGGTGATTCCGTGACAAGCCGGTAGATTACCGCGCTTAGAATCTTCCATACTGAATCTTTTCAGTATAGTGTTGATATATCTGGACTGCGAAAGTCCCAACATTCTCTTGGATCTATCACGATAGATCCGGATCCTCAGAATGTAAGAGGCATCACCCAGGTCTTTCATGGAGAACCTGTGTGACAAGAATCCTTTGACAGATTATAGCATAGGAATGTCATTTCCTATCAATAGAATGGCATCCACGTACAAGACGAGGAATACAACAGTTTGTGCTACAATTTTACTATATATACATGGTTCATCTGGATTTTGAATAAAGTCATATTCTTTGACCGTTTCATCAAAACAGATGTTCCAACTCCACGATGCCTGCTTTAGTCCATGCACACCTTCCAGCTGCTCCCACTCTGATTGAAGCCTTCTGGCTGATCCATATAGACGTACTCTTCCAAAGTACCATTTAGAAAAGCCGTCTTTACGTCCATCTGCCAGATCTCATAATCATGGAAGGCGGCAATAGCAAGAAGGACTCCAATGGATTTGAGCATAGCCACTGGAGAAAAAGTTTCCTCATAGTCCAAACCAGGTCTTTGATGAAAACCCTTTGCAACATGTCTAGCCTTATAGGTTTCCACCTGTCCATCTACACCAATCTTTTTCTTGAAGATCTATTTGAATCCTATGGGTTTTACCCCATCTGGAGCAAAGTCCAAAGTCCATACTTTGTTGGTGTACATGGACTCCATCTCGGTCCGCATTGCATCCAACCATCGTACCGAGTCACCGCTCTGGATGGCCTGCTGGAAGCTAGTAGGTTCATCATCATTAATGACGCAATCCTCTCTATCCCCATCTATGAGAAAACCGTAGTATCTCTCGGGCAGATGAGACGGCCTACTACATCTGCGGAGGGTTGCAGGAATGTCCTGTTCTTCTTGAACTACTGGTCTTACCAAACTTTCAGTAGTAGTTTGTGGTTCTGGAATTTCTTCCAGTTCTATTTCGCTCCCACATGTTTCCTTTTCTAAAAACTGATGTTCTAGAAAATGGGCATTACGAGAAACAAAAACCTTTTGTTCCTCTGCGTAATAGAAATAATATCCCCTGGAGTTCTTTGGATATCCCACAAACTTACACTGTACTGATCGTGCCTCGAGTTTGTCCGCATGCTGCTTTTTAACAAAATCTGGACATCCCCATATCTTTAGATACTGTAGATAGGGTTTCTTTCTACTCCACATCTGATATGGCATGGTACGCACAGTCTTGGTAGGAACTATGTTCAAAAGATATGATGCTGATTCTAGCGCATAACCCTAGAAAGATCGCGGTAACTCAGCATTACTCATTATGGAACGTACCATATCCGATAGGGTTCGATTCCGTCTCTCCGATACACCGTTATGCTGTGGAGTGTATGGAGGAGTAAGCTGTGAGAGAATTCCTTTCTCTTTTAGGTAACCTAGGAACTCGACACTTAAGTATTCACCAGCTCGATCAGATCTTAGTGTCTTGATACTTTTGCCTGTTTGGTTTTCTACTTCATTCTTATACTCTTGGAACTTCTCAAAAGCGGATTTATGTTTCATCAAGAAAATGAATCCGTACCTAGAGTAATCATCCGTAAATGTAATGAAATATGAAAACCTACCTCTTGCATGTATAGACATTAGACCACATACATCGCTGTGTATGAGTCCTAAGAGCTCGATCGCTCTTACTCCATGTCCAGTGAATGGAGTCTTTGTCATCTTTCCTATGAGACATGATTGACAAGTAAAATAAGTTTGATATTCGAACGAATCCAAATATCGTTCTATATGTAACTTAGTTAACCTTGTCTCATTGATGTAACCTAGTCTACAATGCCTTAAGTAAGCTTTATTTAAATCTGGAGACTTTCTTTTTAGTGTGTTCTGGATTTTGAAAATTTGTAATTAGTTTAAGACATATATACCGTTATCCAGTGTACCGGACCCAATCAAACCATGATTAAGGTGGATGTTAACAACATCGCTTACAAACGTGAAATCATAACCTTCTTTTGATAACAACGAAACCGATATGATATTACACGTTAAAATGGGTACACAAAAACAGTTATGCAAAACCAAAATATGTCCACTCGTCAATCCAAGGTGATAATCCCCTACGGACACAGCTCCCATGCTAGCTCCGTTAGCAACCTGGAGGGTCATATCACCAACCTTTAGCACTCTACGGTTTCTTAGTGCCTGCAATGAATTGCATATATGAGATCCTGATCCGGTATCCAATACCCAGGAAATAGAGTTGATTGACAGACAATTCTCAATTACAAACACACCTGAAGTCGAAGCCACAGCTTGCTTCGGTTCCTGGTTCATGGCGTTCCACGCCTTGCAATCTTTCTTCCAGTGCCCTTTCCGATGACAATGGAAGCACTCATCCTTGGTCACTACTGGCACTGCAAACTTTTTCTTTCCCTTCATTCCCAACTTACTAACACCACCTCTATGTTTGGTGGCGGCCTTATTCTTCCATCCTTTGGCCCTAGCCTTGGACCCGGAAGAAGAAGCACCGCGAACAAACATAGCGGGTGTATCCCTTGCTTTCTGCAAGGTGTCCTCTGCACTCCTCAACATGTTAAGGAGTTCTGAAAGTTCAACTTCTTTTCTTTGAATGTTGAAATTCAGAATAAACTGGGCGTAGGTGGAAGGAAGGGTCTGGAGAATCAAGTCTGTATAGAGCTCATTATCCAAAGTCGTCCCAAGGTCTGCGAGCTCTTCTATATAGCCAATCATCTTTAGGACATGTTCTCCTACTGATGATCCGACGACCAACCTTGCCTGAAACAAGTTCTTTGAGGTCTCGTATCTTGCTATACGAGATTGCTCTCCATAAAGTTCCTTTGTATGGAGAAATATGGCATCTAGATCCATATCCTCGTGCCTCCTCTGATGTTCATTATTCATCGAGGCAAGCACGATGCACTTGGCCTTCGCGCAATCTAACTCCCAGGTTTGGCGGATTTCCTTATCCGCATTACTGGATTTAGGACCAGGGACAGCAGGTGCTTTAGCGGTGAGGACATACCCCAATCTGTCATCGGTCAAAGCCATTTTGACATTCCGCAGCCAATCTTTATAGTTTGGCCCTGTCAATATATTTTTCTCTAATAGTAACATAAGGCCAGTCATGTTTGGGTCGCTGCAATTAGGAGAGAGAGAGAGAACACTTTAGCATGA
This sequence comes from Agapanthus africanus, assembly GCA_030015575.1. Taxonomy (NCBI): domain Eukaryota; kingdom Viridiplantae; phylum Streptophyta; class Magnoliopsida; order Asparagales; family Amaryllidaceae; genus Agapanthus; species Agapanthus africanus. The sequence continues at coordinate 408,288,960 of CM057340.1, forward strand.
TGCTCTTGCAAGTTTAGAGTGGTTTTTAGTTTATCTAAACTGGATGGCTCCCACTGTTTCTCGAATCCCTCCTCAAACCAAAAAGAAAGAACTAGTCAGGACTATTCTCACTTTACAATAATTGCTTAACCGTTCAGCCAGGCCGGTGTCGATACTTTGAGGGAGGTTTTCCAACGCTTTCGCGAAGTTCCTTAATTGAATAACCTCTTTTCTCTAGGGGCGTAGCCCCGCTGACACCTTTCTCGGCACCTACTTGGTTTATAGCATTGATCGTTAAGTGACGAATCTCTTGATGAGTAGCATATACTCACAGTAGGATCGGGATCCAAATATCATCGTGTGATAATGCTGAAGGAATCCTACCAACATTCATCACACTCCAAATGGTATGCATCTCTTTGCAAATTTCAGTTTCCTTAGAAATTCCCGATATAAATTTTTGCCCCATGCTCTTATGACGTTGGCGTTAGGTCAAAATGTCATAAGTCACATGTCAAGTTCTACCCATCATTATCTTGTTAATTTGAACCCATCCGTACATATCCTTGACGTTCGGCCAAAATGATAATACGACTGTCCCAAACTAACTCATCTATCTATGCAACAAATGAATATCCAACAGTTACCAAACACTATGCCTTGGCGTTAGGTCAAAATACATAGCTTGAATACTACTGAATACCCAAATGAAATGACGGAGGGCTAAGAATGGTTTTGGCGAAACCGTGAACATAGTGAACTTGATATGATCGAAGGAACCTGATAGCTTTTAAAAGGAGTGGTTAAAGCTCCGCAATTTAAAAAATATCCTCTGTTTTAAAATAACCGAGTGGTTTCTTTTAAACTGTTCCAACGATTCAACTTTGGTTTATTTTCTTTGCATTAAATATAATGCGTCCCATCATTAACCTATCATTGCAGAAAACAACGAAAATACAACGTCCTCTTATTGCAGGGTTCCTAGGCACTCTAGTGAGGTCTCTCAAGCCATCAACCATGGCAATTTCAAAAATTATGGTGCCTACAAACCCTAGTGTACGGATCGATAACTAGATTTCTAGGCGAACAAGAACTAGTTAACAGTTAACTATATAAAATACGGAAATACAACCTTTGTAGATCCGGTGCTCCACCTCCATAGCTCCGCAACGAGGTCCTCTCCGCTGTCCAAATCGAATCTGGGCTCTAGGATCGGCTTCGTCGGAGAATGGGCAAGCTAGGTCGTCGATGTCCATACCGAAGATGATCTACGTCGAGGCATCGATGAATCAAGCTCCACCTTCACCAAGTCATGAAACTTGTGAAGGAAACACACTCTACTACTTGGCAAGAGGTAGAGGATGAAGAAATAGGAGGTGGGTTCACTTTGGATTTGGATTTTGCTCACTAGAACACAAGTTGCCATGAATGGCATCAAGGTTGCTCACTTGAAGAAGAAGAAGAAGATGATGAGCATAGAATTATGATAAGTCTTTTTTTAATCAAAAAGAAAATCCAATACTTATCATAACTAACTAGGGTTAGGTGTAGAGAATTAACCATGGTGATTAGAGTGGGTTAGGGTTAAGCAAAATGACAAGAATGGTGGCATATAGTCAAATGTTCATGAAGCATCCAATAAGAAACAAAAATAGCCTCCATTCTTATCATAACTCATAACCTTTTTCATTTAAATAAATAAATGAATAAATGAAATGATAAAGCAAACCCTAATCAACTCTTAACCATTGTTTAATTCTTCACACTTAACCTCAAGAGCAAACATCATCAAACATGATACAAAGATGTGTACTAAAGTATATCACATATACTTTGTGCACAATCCAAGTGATAAAATCCGTTTAAAGTGAACCAATACTAGTTAGTGCAAAGTAATATATCAAATATATAATTATGCATTAAATCATTAAATCAACACTTGATTCAATGATCCGGTCATGCGCACATAACCGACTGGTATCTAATATATCGGCTTATCGAATCAACGCTTGAATCGATAACTAGGTTATATCGCATACAACCATTCGATATATTTATCGCGAGAATAGAATACGGTATCACATACACGCATTATTCTCGGTCCCGCACATATCTCATATGCGCTCCTATTTCGTTTCGCTTGAGCCAGGAAACCTCTGTGTAGGACTCTAAAGACTCGTCAATACGCCGGCAGCAGGTGATGATCATATCAAACACCCACAAGCCGCAAGCGGTCTGCTAAACGTAACGGCCACCCGGGTATTGAGCGATCTGAAGATCGACGAGCAAGCCCGCTCACACTCCAGTGAATCCGACCAGTAACACTACCGTACAGTCCGGTCTGATCGTCTGATATGTCGCATATCTCGCCTAGGGGTGGTAAACGTCAGACCCCAATAGCTCAATAAGTCGTGTCGATATGAGGTCTATAACTGTTCGAGAAACTACTGGTAACACTTACCAGTAAATCTCAGCAACCCTGGCCAGGGATTTCCTGTTATAGCCAATCGAACACAGCGCAACATCAACCCCCATATACCGGGAGAGACGAATCCCCTCCTATCGCTCATTGCCTCCATGTGACTCGGGACTGTACCCAAAAACCACCGTTTTGCACGCCCTCTTGGACGTGGTAAGATGGAAATCAAAGCACAGTCGGAACCACACAAGACTCTATGACGATCTCGGGTCAACAGACTACTCTGTACCAGTGTCACCAGAGAACTGCCATCTGACGTGAGGTATAATACCATCTGGGAGTTCTCGGCGAGTCCGTCCAGTGTACCCAGTCTCTACTGAGCACCCGTATATCATCTCTGATGTCAAACACCGATGGATATGGGATCATCCATCGCCCATCTGTATGGGTCGAGAAGGTACACGCTAGTCTACTCTGGCATATCGATGCCCCGTCTCGATACACCCACGACTAGGGACTTTGAAGGATGTACTTATGGACTACCATGTCCCCACTAGTATGATCCGCATCATAGTCCAGGTAGTCAAGTACAGATCCTAAGGGCTTTACCAACATGTAACAGAGAGACAAACAGTGTACACGTTAAGGTAAAGTTCAACCAGATAGCATACTATCATGTCGAGCAAGAAAGTCCTCCCTATATATATCCCAGCATCCACTACAATATACATCCTATGTACAGTAATGGCCTCTAGGGCATACATATAACTAACAATCTCCCACTTGCACTAGGGCCATCTGTAGCAGTGGTTGCAGTATCTCATACTCAACCATCCCATAAAAGTCTCTCTCTGGGAACAGGCCTTTGTGAGTGGATCCGCTGTGTTGTCCTCTGAATCTACTTTCCTAACCTCGATCACCCTGGAGATCAACTATCTCCATGATCAGGCAATGCTGCCTTAGAATATGTCTGGATCACTGATGGGACCGTCGTTCCTTGGCATGAGCCACAACTCCATTGTCTCACAATGGTAGGAACGTAGTTCATCTCATGAACCTATATACACCCAAACAGCCTCTTTGGTAGCATCTTAAGTAGCGATGTATCGTGCCTTTATCGTCTAGTATGTCACGGTATCTAGCTTGGAACTCTTCCAACATACCGTCCCTTTACTGAGGGTAAAGACAATGCCTATGACTGACACTCAGTCGTCTTTATCACCCTGGAACCATTCCAGTGATTCTCCTCAGGATCGGTTGATACCGTCTCACTACAATTAGTGAGTATCCTAACATCCATTTAGATCTATCTCATAGATCCAAAATCCAGGATTCAGTAGGTATCACTTTAATCCTATGTGGAGAATCATAGTGATAGGCGGAGATTGATCGAGCGTAGCATAGGAAACTCCTTCCCTATCAAGAGTATGTCATCCACGTACTCTACGAGGATCATCACCATACTCCCTACTACCTTTTTGTTTGTACAAGGTTCATCTACCATTTTGATGATGTCAAACTCTTTGACTGCTTCATCAAAACAGATGTTCCAACTCCGCGATGCCTGCTTTATCCTATAAAGCATCTTGCACACGTTTCCGCTGCTCCCACTGTCTACGAAGCCCTCTGGCTGTGTACTTATAGACGCACTCTTCTAAAACATCATTTAGAAAAGCAGTCATGACACCCAACCACCAGATATCGTAGTCATGGTATGTAGCCGTGACAAGTAGGATCTGGATGGACTTAAGCATAGCTACTGGAAAAGATTTCATCATTATCCACGCCTGGTCGATGACGAAAACCTTTAACAATTCTAGCTTTGAAAGTCTCAACTTTTCCATGTACACCAAGTAATCTTCTCAAGATATACTTGCTCCTGATGGGGATTTAACCCTTCAGATCTTGCAGCTAAAGTCCATACTTTGCTGGTGTATAAGGATTCCATCTCAGATCGCTAAACATCCAGCCATTCTTACAGAGTCTTACTCCTGATGGCCAGCTCGAAGCTAGTTGGGTCATCATCTCATGATGCAATCCTCGCTCCCACTGTCATAGAGAAACAGAAGTATCTCTCAGGTGGGTGAGGAACCCTACTAGATCGGCGGAGAGGCTGAGGTTCGTTGGTAACTATCGAATCCTTTGGTTCTTTCAAATCATCAGCTGTAGTTAGTATAGCTGGAACCTTTCCAGTTGTACATAACTGACCTTGCCTCGAGCTTGTCCGGATTTTGCTTTTAGACATAGGCCGGACAACCCCAAATCTTAACTGGCTTAAGATATGGGCTCTTCCCTTTCCATATCTCATATGGAGTGGTAGGCAACTGATTTGATTCGAACCCTATTCAATAGGTATGCAGCTTCTCAAGCGCATAACTCCCTAAAAGGAAATAGGAAATTCAGTAGTACTCATCATAGAGCACACCTTATCATATAGGGTGAGATTGCTCCGCCCCGATATACCAACGTGCTATGGTGTAATCAGAGGAGTAATGCTGAGAGAGAATCTCATTCTCCTTTAGAATAGTCCAGGATTTCCGTGCCCAAGTATCCTCCTCCTTGATCACATCAAAGTACATTATACTTATACCCACATTTTGGTTCTCTACTTCTAACTTATATTCTGTGAATATCTCAAAAGGTTCGGACTTGTGTTTCAACAGGAACATAGGTCTGAAACTCGAAAGATCATCAGAGAACGTAATGAAGTACAAAGAACCAGTCCTGGCAATTGTAGACAGGGGACCTAACATACATCAACATGTATCATCCCAAGAGTTCACTAACTCTTTCTCTGTTTCCAATAAACAGAGCTGTGGTCATCTTATCTTTGTGGCATGACTGGCGAGTTTCACAAGATGTAAATTCAAACTGATTTAAATATGCATCTAAATGTAACTCAGCTAGTCGGGTCGCATTGATATGACCTAGTCTACAATACCTCAAGAAGGATTCGTTCATTTCTGAACTCTTCCTCTTGTGTGTGTTCCGTATACTAAGAACTGTAGTTTGATTTAGAACATTAATGCTTTTAGATAACGTGCCTGAACCGATCAACTTTTGATATAGGAAATGTTCAAAACATTATCCAACAATACAAAATTTTATCATTTCTTTACTAATAAAGAGATAGATACGATTTTGTATATCAGGTTCGGTATCTAATAACATTCGTTCAGAATTAATGTATTGGTAATACAGGGTGACAGTGACCGACAGACTTGGCTGCAACTCTTGCCCCGTTTTCTGCCTCATGAAACTTATCACCCGTTCTCAGTTCTCTACCTATCTGTAGCCCTATGTAACAGATTACATATCTGGGATCCTGATCTGGTATCACATACCCAGGACGTAGAGGATACTAAGAAACAGTTCTGTGTAACGAACAAACCCGAAGATGATGCATCAGCATGCACTCTCTTCGTTTGGGCGGCACGGGAATTCAGGTATTCCCTAATTTCCTGCTCTGTCTTATAACAATTATAAGTTGGAGCGGGACCAACGTTCCCCAGCTCAGTATAACAAGCGGGTTCGGTCAATAATCCGTATTATTATCTTGATTAAGGCGTGATATGGTCGCTACCTGGAGAGAGAGAGAAGAAAACACTCAGCGTGCGCTCTGTCAAGAATAGATTGGTTATTATTTTATCTAATCAGGATGGCTCCCACTGCTTTTTATCAAATCTTCCTTCAAACCCTAAAAGGAAAGACTAGCCGGGATTAATTACACACTACAAGTTCGCCAATCTTTCAGCCAGGCCAGTGTCGGTACTTTGAGGGAGGTCCCCCGTGCTTTCGCACGAACCTAATTAATGTAAACCTCGTTTTCCCAGAGGCGTAACCCCGTTAACACCTTTCTAGACACCTACTTGATCGGCTAATTGTAATGTATAAAACTCTCCCAGGAGTAACTCTTACTCGCAGCGGGTATCGGGATCCAACTATCTCATAGAAGGTATGCAATCTCATTGCAAATTTCAACACTTGAAATTCCCGATAATGTTTTGCCCCTAGCTCGCTATGACCTTGACGGAGGCCAAACAACCCATAGTCCGCTAGTCAAGTTCAACCCGTCATTTCCTGATTGAATTAAACCCACCCGCACGACCCTTGACGGAGGCCAAACAACGCCGTACGAATACCCTAATCCAATCGCATCATATGCTAGCAGATAAGCACTAGTTAGCTACCGTACACTACGCCTTGACGGAGGCCAAACAACCGCAGCACGAATACTAACTAGTACGTATCTGAAATGACGGAGGGCTACGACAGGTTTTTCTGAAAACCTATTGCGTAATGAACTTGATATCGTTGTAGGATCGAATGAATTTTGAAATGGAGTGTTTTTGAGGCTTTTCTAGTTTTGCTAAAGGAGTCACTCCCGGTGAAGGGATCGTCGGTCCTTTCCTCGTCGAATGAGGTGCGGGATATATCATATATATCGCTGTGCAAAGCAGAACTCTTAAAAGCAATCAAAAGACAAACCGAGTGTGTAGCATCTGCCAGTTGTTGCTAAAGGAATCACTCCCGGTGAAGGGATCTCGGTCCTTTCCTCATCGAATAAGGTGCAGGATATATCACATATACCGCTGTGCAAAGCAAGAACTGTAGCTACCTGTTTTATTTTGAAATTCGATTCTACAACATCTTAGGTTTCTTTTATTTTCATTAATCACATTAATGAAGTCCCATCATTTAAGTACCTAAACATCACAGATAGATATGACGTACACTTATGCCATCCGCATTCGCCTCGATGTCCCCTCGTGCATCGTTAGGTTAGGTAACTAACGACAGAGCAGGGCAGGGCTAGCGCGGGTGTAAAACATAAGTAACGTCTATATAATATATCATATATACTATATACTATATCCATCACAGAAACATCACATGATCTCATCACAGATATCGCAGCAGAAGAAATATATGAAATATTGGATATACTAGGACGTCCGTGTTTTCAATACGAGCCAGTATAAAACACGGATTCCACGGTCGTGATGAACAGCCAAACCCACACCCCTAGACCCCTACGAGAGCGGCAAGCAACCCTACCAATTCTGGAGTTAGGAGACCCGGACTCGACTCCTCGAGTTGGTCTCCCACTGGACTCCAGAACCCGGTTACTTGTGCTCCCCTCCTTGGGTCTATCCTAGTGCGGAAAAGTAAATAATATACAACAGGTGACAACTCCCGCAACCTGGAAGCGCCCCAATAAAAGAATATTACATACAAGTTTTTACATGAATGAAAATGAAAAACACTCATCTCACATAAAAACCCCCGGCTATTCAAACACGACGATCCAATATAACATATCCAGCAACACATAACATCACATGTCATCAACGTAAGTAAATATGTCCATCCCAATTGTCGTTGACGTATAGCAACGAAACCGGCGATATCACATATTACACTTACGGTCACAGAAAAGAAAGTGTAAAACTACAACAGTTGGAATCCGCAACCACCTCAGACATCGCATGCCTGACCAAATGAATTACTTAGACATCGCATGCCTAACAATTATAAACCCCGCATTTTAGTCTCAAAATCGAAAACTCTTTTCAATATCAAGTCGGGCAATTCAACAAGATTCCCGACATCCTGATCGAATGCTCGTCGCAAACTTCAGTAGACGGCTGCACCCCCGATACCGGCGACGAAGTGCACCAAGGCGGAACACCGCTACCGCGAGCACCCGGACGGATGCTTTCGGCGACGGGGTTCTCCTACAGTCACTTGGTCGGGGCTATGGAGTGAGGCTGTCTATTAAGTTTACCCGGCGAGTATCCGCGTACGCTACGTGATTGCGACGGACTTTTGAACACATCAAAATTCCGTGGCAACCGATCAAGTGAGACTAAATTGCTACGTTTATAACATTCATTTAGTTATCATATAACTCATTGTGAATTCCAATTATTGTATCCCATTCCGGATAAACAGAAAATGTTAAACTTTTCGATTGAACAACCGAACACCCAAGTTTTCCCGAAACTGATCAACACATGAAACAAGTCTAACAACATTCCGTTCGTGCCTCAGTACCAACGATCCAGCCGTAGAAGGGTCAAGCCAACGCCTCACATGTGGCACGCCGTACTGCCCCAAACCCGAAGGTTCAAAGGGCAGTTCAAGACGGTCACATAATCGAGTTAAGGTTTGTGTCTTCTAGAGGGACCATCGCGTTACTTGCACTACTTAGAACGTCGTTAAACAACGGAAAAATCCAACACTTGGAAATTTCCCGACAGGGGAAAAATTGGGTATTTATATCCGGTCGAACTTTTTAACATATTCTAAAATTTATCCGGAAAGCCACACAGACAAAATTTGATATCCCGATCGAAACACCGAAGCTCCAAAACAACTGCAGAAATTTCAACTCTTGAAAAAATATTAAAAATTCCCAGAAACACCAGCACAGCAGAATAAGAATTACTGTAGAAAATCGGATGCCAAAAAACGACAAAATGGTCGCGCTTGCGCCGCACGAGCCAGGCTCGTGCCGCGGAAGCGCGGCGCACTATTTGAATTATGCAGCCGAATTTTACAGACTTTCTTATAATTGCCTGCTGATTTTTCTGAATATTTTTAATGTTGAAAAATCCCAGATTTTAAAAATTGTACAGAGAGCAATATCGATGCGGGGTTTCGGGTTCGTTCGGACTTCAAATTCCGTCTACGCTTCGCCTAAGGCTCTAGCTAGGCTCTGATACCACTGCAGGGTTCCTAGGCACTCTAGTGAGGTCTCTCAAGCCATCAACCATGGCAATTTCAAAAATTATGGTGCCTACAAACCCTAGTGTACGGATCGATAACTAGATTTCTAGGCGAACAAGAACTAGTTAACAGTTAACTATATAAAATACGGAAATACAACCTTTGTAGATCCGGTGCTCCACCTCCATAGCTCCGCAACGAGGTCCTCTCCGCTGTCCAAATCGAATCTGGGCTCTAGGATCGGCTTCGTCGGAGAATGGGCAAGCTAGGTCGTCGATGTCCATACCGAAGATGATCTACGTCGAGGCATCGATGAATCAAGCTCCACCTTCACCAAGTCATGAAACTTGTGAAGGAAACACACTCTACTACTTGGCAAGAGGTAGAGGATGAAGAAATAGGAGGTGGGTTCACTTTGGATTTGGATTTTGCTCACTAGAACACAAGTTGCCATGAATGGCATCAAGGTTGCTCACTTGAAGAAGAAGAAGAAGATGATGAGCATAGAATTATGATAAGTCTTTTTTTAATCAAAAAGAAAATCCAATACTTATCATAACTAACTAGGGTTAGGTGTAGAGAATTAACCATGGTGATTAGAGTGGGTTAGGGTTAAGCAAAATGACAAGAATGGTGGCATATAGTCAAATGTTCATGAAGCATCCAATAAGAAACAAAAATAGCCTCCATTCTTATCATAACTCATAACCTTTTTCATTTAAATAAATAAATGAATAAATGAAATGATAAAGCAAACCCTAATCAACTCTTAACCATTGTTTAATTCTTCACACTTAACCTCAAGAGCAAACATCATCAAACATGATACAAAGATGTGTACTAAAGTATATCACATATACTTTGTGCATAATCCAAGTGATAAAATCCGTTTATAGTGAACCAATACTAGTTAGTGCAAAGTAATATATCAAATATATAATTATGCATTAAATCATTAAATCAACACTTGATTCAATGATCCGGTCATGCGCACATAACCGACTGGTATCTAATATATCGGCTTATCGAATCAACGCTTGAATCGATAACTAGGTTATATCACATACAACCATTCGATATATTTATCGCGAGAATAGAATACGGTATCACATACACGCATTATTCTCGGTCCCGCACATATCTCATATGCGCTCCTATTTCGTTTCGCTTGAGCCAGGAAACCTCTGTGTAGGACTCTAAAGACTCGTCAATACGCCGGCAGCAGGTGATGATCATATCAAACACCCACAAGCCGCAAGCGGTCTGCTAAACGTAACGGCCACCCGGGTATTGAGCGATCTGAAGATCGACGAGCAAGCCCGCTCACACTCCAGTGAATCCGACCAGTAACACTACCGTACAGTCCGGTCTGATCGTCTGATATGTCGCATATCTCGCCTAGGGGTGGTAAACGTCAGACCCCAATAGCTCAATAAGTCGTGTCGATATGAGGTCTATAACTGTTCGAGAAACTACTGGTAACACTTACCAGTAAATCTCAGCAACCCTGGCCAGGGATTTCCTGTTATAGCCAATCGAACACAGCGCAACATCAACCCCCATATACCGGGAGAGACGAATCCCCTCCTATCGCTCATTGCCTCCATGTGACTCGGGACTGTACCCAAAAACCACCGTTTTGCACGCCCTCTTGGACGTGGTAAGATGGAAATCAAAGCACAGTGGGAACCACACAAGACTCTATGACGATCTCGGGTCAACAGACTACTCTGTACCAGTATCACCAGAGAACTGCCATCTGACGTGAGGTATAATACCATCTGGGAGTTCTCGGCGAGTCCGTCCAGTGTACCCAGTCTCTACTGAGCACCCGTATATCATCTCTGATGTCAAACACCGATGGATATGGGATCATCCATCGCCCATCTGTATGGGTCGAGAAGGTACACGCTAGTCTACTCTGGCATATCGATGCCCCGTCTCGATACACCCACGACTAGGGACTTTGAAGGATGTACTTATGGACTACCATGTCCCCACTAGTATGATCCGCATCATAGTCCAGGTAGTCAAGTACAGATCCTAAGGGCTTTACCAACATGTAACAGAGAGACAAACAGTGTACACGTTAAGGTAAAGTTCAACCAGATAGCATACTATCATGTCGAGCAAGAAAGTCCTCCCTATATATGTCCCAGCATCCACTACAATATACATCCTATGTACAGTAATGGCCTCTAGGGCATACATATAACTAACACTTATGCCATCCGTATTCGTCAAGGGGTCCCGTCATCGCCCGTTAGGTTACTTAACTAACGACAGAGCGGGGGCTGGGCTAGCGTGGGTGTAAAACATAAGTGACGTCTAAATAGCTATCATATATAGATATTGTACATTAGTCTGACGCAATAATAGGCATTCCAGATCATAGATGAACATTATTGGATATACAAGCAATCCGTGTATCTTTTGAGCCTGCAACGAAAGACGGATTACACAGTTGTGATGAATAGCCATTACCCCACCCTAGACCCCTACGGGTACGGCAAACTACCCGCTAAGTACCCGAAATGAAGCAGTCTCCCTCAACAACGTGAGTAGGCCACTAAACACTTTAAAGTACCCGGTAGTTTGTGCACCCCACCTTGGGTCTATCCTATGAGCAAAAACAGTAAAATGAAATAATACAACGGTGGCTACAATCGTAACCTGGATGTGTCCAGCAAAATAATATTACAACATATTACAATTACATCGAATGAATGAATATAGAAACCCATCTCAAACCCCGGCTAATCATTACAACAATCCAATCAAGTTCATAATCACAAACAGTAAAATCATTACAGAAATGTGCAACCCCCTGCCAACCGACATACTAGTAGTTAAGGGAGATTTACGAACACATTATGCAATTCACAGATATAATCTAATTAGCCAAACATCGTAGAATTTCGATCGAGCAAACATAATTGATTCTACTCCAAAATCTTCTCTGTGCACCTGACTTGAGCAGAAACAAAACATTCCAGAAAGAACAAAATAACCACAGAAGAGTTCTAGGGAATTTTGGGCTGACTCGGCCCCAACTCGGCCGCGGATCCGTGGTCGATCGCTTGGATCGGGCGCGGTTCCGCGGCGCGTTGGCTAATTTAGTAACCCAAATTTCTCCAGTATTCTTAGGTTTCCCTGCTTGTAATTTTAGAGGTCCCTGAAAAATTTTTAGACCACATTTTAAATTCGACATAAACTTGGTGATTTCGATATTTTTCCGGTTCGTTTTGCGTTCGAAATTCTAACAACTTTGCTAACAAGTTAGTTATGGTTTAGCGAGGCTCTGATACCACTGTAAGTCGACGTTGTACACCCCACTACTTGCGGGGAGGCGGAAATATGAAAACAATCATTTTGTTTGAAACAACATCAACTAACCGAAAGGATCTTTGCTAAACTATAACTAACACAAACATAGGAGTTGTTAACTGCTATGGAAGAAGATTATACCTAATAAATCGTGTCCTTCTTCCTCTATGTAATAGACGATCCACCCGAGATCTTCTACTCCAAGCTTTGCCTCTAATCTTGAGGTAAATAGGCTTCTCTAGTTGCTAATCAAAGTCACCTAGGTGATATAGAGTATTGATATGGATTAATTAGTCTTGCTAATCCTTGATCTCAACACATGAGAGGGTAGGATTAGGGTTTGAAGAGAGAGAGCTTGAGGAAAGAGAAGGTGAGGATGAGAATGATAATGAAATAATAACTTATCTTGAATATATGAAGCATAATGATTTATCAAATAAATAAATCAAATGATTTATCATCATGCTTCATTTATTCATTATGTATGATTCATCTCATGAGTCATTAGCTATTTAATGCATCATTAACTACATGAATGAATCACACAAATGAGTCACTAAATCAATAAATGCTTATGCCACTTTAACCCTCAAGTCATCATCCTTCTAGAAGCTTCTCGCCAAATTACGAGAATGCCCCTCCTATCCGTGAAAACACGGAAAAACTTTAGACTGTATAAATCCAATAATCCGATACTAGAATCTGTCTTAAACCAAAGCCGGCTAGTAAAAACTTGTCCGAACATCGTATGTGCATAAATGCACGTGCATGTCCGAACCCTGTCGTAAAACCATACGACCTCTATATCGTTTCGCCCGAAGCAGGAAAACTCTCTGTGTGGGACTCTAAAGACTCGACTACTACGCTGGCAGTGGGTTTAACCACAGACCGCAAGCGGCACTAGCTATACGTAACGGTCCCCAGGTAGATGTCGATAAGAAGGCCGATGAGGAAACCCATCAGAACTCCTACTGAGCCTGATGTGACAATCTCCGTACAATCCGGTCTGTTCGTCTAGGACTATCGCATATCGGGCCTAGGGGGCAGCAAGCATCAGTCCCGTAAAAGCGGTATAAGTCGTGTCGAAGCGAAGCCCATTACACCTTGAGAAACTACTAGAAAACCTACCTGTAAATCTTGCTTTCCCTGGCCAGGGACTTTGCGTAATGGCTCTCTAACACAGCGCGATATCAACTCCCAATACCGGGAGAGACGAATCCTGTCTAACCACTACTGCTTCCAAGTGCTCGGGACTGCACCCAACTGCTACCTGTTTGCATAACTCCTTTGAGCCGTGGTAGGGTACCAATCTAAGAACAGTGGGACACACTAGAGGCGAAGTAGCAGTGTCAAGTCTGCGGACTATGCTGTACTCATGTCACCTGAGAACTGTTAACTGACGACGGGTATAATACCAACCAACAGTTCCCTGCGAGTCCTGTCCGTTGTACCCGTAACCCAACGAGCACCTGTATACTATCTCCAGTACGACGTACTGATGGCTCTGGGACAGACCATCTCCCCAACTGGGATGAGAAGGGTGCACACTAGTCTACTGCGGAGTATCGATGCCCTGTCTCGATAATCCTATGACTAGAGACCTGAAAAAGGATGTGCTTGTAGACTATCCAGCCCCCACTAGTGTGACTGCCATCACAACACTGGTATTCAAGCAAGATCCTAAGGGCTCTATCAATACGTACATACATATTAAGATAGATAAAACCAAGTAGCATACTACCATGTTTAGCAAGACTGTTAATATAACTGTGAATATCCCAAGCTTCCATTAAGTAATATACAAGCCAGTATGATACAATAATGGCCCCTAGGCATATACACTAAGACTCATGGCAAATGATGATTCTCTCCTGGAACCATATTCTAGTGTAGCGATGCTGATGCCAAACCAAAACTAAAATCCCCGAATCCACTCATGACAAATGATGATTCGCTCCTGGTACCATATTTCAGTGTAACAATGCTGATGTCAACCCAAATCAAATCAAACCAATAACCCCTGCGGCGGAATCATGCTTCGTCTCAGAATGTACCTCGTGTCGAAATCATGCTTCGCCTCGGAGTATCTACCTTCCATGTCGGAATTATTCTTCGCCTGGGAATCAGCGTCTACATTAAAACCAGTGACACTGTAGGGTTGCTAGGCACGCGCACAAGGGTCTACGAGGCATCAACCATGCCCAATTAAAATTTTAGCCTTGCCGAACAACCCGAAGCCGGATCAATAAACTAGGGTTTAGGCGAAAGCTAACATGTTAAACACTTTAACACTAAGTGAGAGGGATTACAACCTTTGTAGATCCGGTCCTTCACTTCTTAAGCTCCGTGTTGTGGTCCCTTCGCTGCGATCATCGTGTTCTGGATTCTCGAGAGGTTCCACGAAGAGAAAGATGCAGTCTTGCTTCCGATCTTCGATACAATGATGATCTACCTTGAAGTTTCGTTAACACAAGCTAACACTCATAATATGAAGTGAACACCCTCATCTAAATGGTAAGGATAGATGAGGATGATGAAGAAGGATTTTTGCTCTCATTTATAATCTTTTTCTCACTCACTTTCATCACAATAGAAAGCTTTTTCAAGAGGAAAACCAAGGAAGAAGAAGAAGAATGAATATCAATTTTCCTTTTGTGATGAACAATGAATTATTGTAGTGGTTACAAATCTAACCAAGGGTTAAGCATGAAAGAGTTAACCCTTGTAGAGAGTTAACTAGAGTTAATGGTTTGGATTGGGTTAATATAATATCTCACAAAAATATCAAGCAACCACAAAGTCAAAGTTTCATGAAGCTTCATGGAAGCTTCATGCAAAAACTAACCCTAATCCAAACCCTAACCAAGTTTTAACCCTAAACCATTGTTAAATTTGTAACCCTAACATGCTACAATATTATATATCACATATACAATATATTTTGTAACAATAGAAAACAATACAATTAACATATATCGCATATATATCAATGTATTATCCCGTAAGAAAATGAATCTTTTAGTGAGCTAATATTAGTTAATGTAATTTAATATATCATATATATTATTATACATTAAATTATCGAATCAACACTTGATCCGATAATCCGGCTATTTCATAAATAACCGACTAATACGATGACCCGGCTATATCACATATACCCGGCCGATATCTCATATCGCGAGAATCCAATACGGTATCACATACCGCATTATCCTCGGTCCCGCACATATCACATATTTGCTCCTACTCCATTTTGCCTGAGCTAAGAAACCTCTGTGTAGGACTCTAAAGAATCGTCAATACGCCGGCAGTTGGTGATGATCATATCAAACACCCACAAGCTGCAAGCGGTCAGCTAAACGTAACAGCCACCCAGGTATTGAGTGCTCAGAAGATCAACAAGCAAGCCTATACATTCTCCTGTGAATCCAATCAGTAACACTCCCGTACAGTCCGGTGTGTTCATCTGATATGCCGCTTATCTCACCTAGGGGTGGTAAACGTTAGACCCCAGTTGCTCGATAAGTCGTGTCGATATGAGATCTATAACAGTTCGAGAAACTACTGGTAACACTTACCAGTAAATCTCAGCAACCCTGGCCAGGGATTTTCGGTTATAGCCAATCGAACAAAGCACAACATCAACTCCCTATAACGGGAGAGACGAATCCCCTCCTATCGCTCCATGCCTCCATGTGATTCGGGACTGTACCCAAAAGCCACCTTTTTGCACGCCCTCTTGGACGTGGTATGATGGAAATCAAAGCATAGTGGGAATCACACAAGACTCTATGACGATCTCGGGTCAACAGACTAAGCTGTACCAGTGTCACCAGAGAACTGCCATCTGACATGAGGTATAATACCATCTGGGAGTTCTCGGCGAGTCCGTCCAGTGTACCCAGTCTCCACTGAGCACCCGTACACCATCCTTGTTGTCAAACACCGATGGATATGGGATCATCCATCGCCCATCATATGGGTCAAGATGCGTATACGCTAGTCTACTCTGGTGTATCGATGCCCTGTCTCGATACACCCTCGACTAGGAACAATTATAGGATGTACTCGTAGACTACCGTGGCCCCACTAGTATAATCTCATCATAGTCCCAGAAGTCGAGTACATATCCTAAGGGCTTTACCAACATGTAACAGAGAGACAATCAGTGTACACGTTAAGGTAAAGAGTAACCAGATAGCATACTATCATGTCGAGCAAGAAAGTCCTCCCTATATATGTCCAAGCATCCACTACAATATACATCGTATGTACAGTAATGGCCTCTTGGGCATACATATAACTAACAATCTCCCACTTGCACTAGGGCCATCTGTTGTGGTATCACATACCCAACAATTAGCTGCGGTTGAAGTATCTCATACTCAACCATCCCATAAATGTCTCTACTAGGAAAAAGGCCTTCGTGAGTGGATCCGTGCTGTTGTTCTCTGTGTCTACTCTCCTAACCTCGATCTCCCTAGAGATCAACCATCTCCATGATCAGGTGATACTGCCTAAGAATTATATCTGGATTTCTGATGGGATGGGGGTTCCTCGGCTAATACCACAACTCCATTGTCACACAATGGTAGGAACGAAGTTCATCTCATGAACTTATATGTATATATCCAGACTGCCTCTTTGGTAACATCTTTGGTAATGATATATCTTGCCTTTAATCGTCTAGTAAGTCATGGTATCTAGCTTTGAACTCTTCCAACATACCGTCCCTCCACTGAGGGTAATGACAATGCCTGCGACTGGCATTCAGTCGTCCTTACCACCCTGGAACCTTTTCAGTGATTCTCCCTAGGATCGATTGATACCATCTCAATATTACTAGTGAATATCCTAATATCCAATTAGATCTATCTCATAGATCCAAAAACACAGCATTTAGGAGGTATCACTATGATCCTATATGAAGAATCCTTGTGATAAGTGGAGATTGACCGAGCGTAGCATAGGAAACTCCTTCCCTATCAAGAGTATGTCATCCATGTACTCTACGAGGATCATTACCATTCTCCCTACTACCTTTTTTTATATACAAGGTTCATCTACCATTTTGATGAAGTCAAACTCTTTGACTACCACATCAAAAAAGACGTTCCAACTTCGCGATGCCTGCTTTATCACATAAAACATCTTGCACACGTTTCCGCTGCTCCCACTGTCTACGAAGCCCTCTGGCTTTGTACTTATAGACGCTTTCTTGTAAAACATCATTTAGAAAAGCAGTCATGAAACCCAACCGCCAGATATCGTAGTCATGGTATGTAGCCGTCGCAAGTAGGATCTGGATGGACTTAAGCATACCTTCTTAGAAAACGTTTCATCATAATCCATACCTGGTTAATGATGCAAAGCTTTAACAAGTCTATCTTTGAAAGTCTCAACTTTTCCATGTACACCAAGTAATCTTCTCAAGATATACTTGCTCCTGATGGGGATTTAACCCTTCAATTAAAGCAACCAAAGTACATACTTTGTTGGTGTATAAGGATTCCATCTCAGATCGCTAAGCATCCAGCCATTCTTACATAGTCCCACTCGTGATAGCCAGCCCGAAACTAGTTGGGTCATCATCTTATGATGCAATCCTCGCTCCCACTGTCTTAGAGAAACCAAAGTATCTCTCAGGTGGGTGAGGAACCCTTCTAGATCGGCGGAGAGGCTGAGGTTCGTTGGTTACTATTGAATCCTTCGGTTCTACCAAATCATCTGCTGCAGTTTGTATAGCTAGAACCTTTCCAGTTCTACATAACAGACCTTGCCTCGAGCTTGTCTGGATTTTTCTTTTAGACATAGTCCGGACAACCCCAAATCTTAACAAACTTAAGATATGGGCCCTTCCCTTTCCATATCACATACGAAGTGGTAGGCAACTGATTTGATTTGAACCCTATTCAATAGGTATGCAGCTTCTCAAGTGCATAACTCCCAAAAAGAAATAGGAAACTCAGTAGTACTCATCATAGAGCACACCATATCACATATGGTGTTATTGCTCCGCCCCGATATACCATCTTGCTATGGTGTATACGGAGGAGTAATGGTGAGAGAGAATCTCATTCTCCTTTAGAATAGTCCAGGAATTCCGTGCTCAAGTATTCTCCTCCTTGATCTCATCAAAGGACATAATACTTATACCCGTATTTTGGTTCTCAACTTCTAACTTACATTCTGTGAATATCTCAAAAGGTTCGGACTTGTGTTTCAACAGGAACATATGTCTGAATCTTGAGAGATCATCAGAGAATGTAATGAAGTACAAAGAACCGGTCTTGGCATGTGTAGACAGGAGACTTTCATACATCAGCATGTATCAATCCTAAGAGTTCACTAACTCTTTCTCTATTTCCAATAAACAGAGCTGTGGTCATCTTATCTTTGTGACATGACTGGCAAGTTTCACAAGATGTAAATTCAAACAGATTTAAATATGCATCTAAATGTAACTTAGCTAGTCGGGTCGCATTGATATGACCTAGTCTACAATGCCTCAAGAAGGATTCGTTCATTTCTGAACTCATCCTCTCGTGTGTGTTCTGCATACTAAGAACTGTAGTTTGATTTAGAACGTCAATGCTTTTAGATAACGTGCCTGAACCGATCAACTCTTGATATAGGAAATGTTCAAAACATTATCCAACAATACAAAATTATATCATTCTTTACTAATAAAGAGACTGATATGATTTTGTATATCAGGTTCGGTATCTAATAACAATCGTTCAGAATCAATGTATTCTGGTAATACAGGGTGATAGTGACCAACAGACTTGGCTGCAACACTTGAACCGTTTCTATCTCATGAAACTTATCACCCGTTTTCAGTTCTCTACCTATCTGTAGCCCGTGTAACACATTACATATGCGTGATCCTGATCCGGTATCTCATACCCAGGACGTAAAGGATACTGAGTAACAGTTCTATGTATTGAACACACCCGAAGATGATGCATCAACATGCACATTCTTCGTTTGGGCGGCACGGAAAATCTGGTATTCCCCAATTTTCTACTCTGTCTTATAACAATTATCAGTTGGAGCGGGACCAATGTTCCCCAGCTCAGTATAACAAGCAGGTTCGGTCAATATATCCGTTTTATTATCTTGATTAAGGCGTCACATGGTCGCTACCAGAAGAGAGAGAGAAGAAAACACTCAGCGTATGCTCTTGCAAGATTAGATTGGTTATCTAATATATCTAATCAGGATGTCTCCCACTGTTTTAATCAAATCTTCCTTCAAAACCTAAAAGGAATGACTAGCCAGGATTAATTATACTCTACAAGTTTGCCAATCTTTCAGCAAGGCCAGTGTCGGTACTTTGAGGGAGGTTCCCCGTGCTTTCGTACGGACCTAATTAAAGTAAACCTCATTTTCCCAGAGGCGTAACCCCGCTAACACCTTTCTAGACACCTACTTGATCGGCTAATTGTAATGTGTAAAACTCTCCCAGGAGTAACTCTTACTCACAGTGGGTATCGGGATCCAACTATCTCATAGAAGGTATGCAATCTCATTGCAAATTTCAACACTTGAAATTCCCAATAAAATTTTGCCCCTAGCGTCCTATGACCTTGACAGAGGTCAACAAACCATAGGCTGCTAGTCAAGTTCAACCCGTCATTTCCTGATTGAAGTAAACCCACGCGCACGACCCTTGACAGAGGTCAACAAGGTCGCACGATTACCCTAAATCAATCACATCATATGCTTATACAGATAAGCACTAATCAGCTACCGCACACTACGCCTTGACAGAGGTCAACAAACGCAGCACGAATACTAACCAGTACTTATCTGAAATGACGGAGGGCTACGACAGGTTTTTAAGAAAACCTTTTGCGTAATGAACTTGATATCGTTGTAGAATCGAGTGATTTTAAATGGAGTGTTTTTTAGGCTTTTCTAGTTTTGCTAAAGGGGTCACTCCCGGTGAAGTGATCGTCGGCCCTTTCCTTATCGAATAAGGTGCAGGATATTTCACAAATATCACTATGCAAAGAAAGAACTATACAAGCAATCAAAAGACAAACCGAGTTTATAGCATCTGCTAGTTTCACTAAAGAGGTCACTCCCGGTGAAGGGATATCGGCTCTTTCCTTATGGAATAAGGAGCTGGATGTTCTACAAGGAACACCGCTATGCAAAGCAAGAACTAAAGCTACCAGTTTTTAAACAAGTTTTTTCTACAACATCTTAGGTTTCTTTTATTTCATTAATCTCATTAATGAAGTCCCATTTTAATATGCTTCAAAAGCAACAGATATGAAACGAAATAAGCAATATATAATATATATCTCATATATATAATATAAACATTCGTCTCAGGGAGTAATATGATCTCATCACAGAACATTGCAGCAGAAGAACATATATGAAATATTGGATATATTAGGACGTCCGTGTTTTAATACGAGCCAGTATAAAACACGGATTCCACGGTCGCGATGAATAGCCAAACCCACATCCCTAGACCCCTACGAGAGCGGCAAGAAGCATTGCCAATTCTAGGGTTAGGAGACCCGGTCTCGACTCCTCGAGATGGTCTCCCACTGGACCCTAGAACCCGGTTACTTGTGCTCCTCGCCTTGGGTCTACCTAATGCGGAAAAGTAAATAATATACAATGGTGACATCATCCTCAGCCCGGAAGTGCCCCAATAAAAGAATATTATATACAAATGAATTTTACATGAATGAAAAAGAAAAACTCTCATATCACATAAAACCCCCGGCTATTCAAACACGACGATCCAATACAACATATCCAGCAACACATAATATCACACATCATCAACGTAAGCAAGTATGCGTATCCCAATTGTCGTTGACATATAGCAACGAAACCGGCGATACACCACATACTACGCTTACGGTGACAGAAAAGAAAGTGTAAAACTACAACAGTTGGAATCCGCAACCTCTTTAGACATCGCATGCCTAACCAAATGAATTCTTTAGACATCGCATGCCTAACAATTATAAACCCCGCATTTTAGTCTCATTATCGAAAACTCTTTTTAATATCAAGTCGGACAATTCAACAAGATTCCCGACGTCCTGATCGCATGCTCGTCGCAAACTTTAGTAGACGGCACCCCCGATGCCGTCGACGAAGTGCACTAAGGCGGAACACCGCTGCCGCGAGCACCCGAATGGATGCTTTTGGCGACGGGGTTCTCCTACAGACACTTGGTCGGGGCTATGGGGCCTGGCTATCTATTAAGTTTACCCAGCGAGTATCCGCGTACACTACGTGATTGCGATGGATTTTTGATCACATCAAAATTCCGTGGCAGCCGATCATTTGAGACTAAACTGCTATGTTTATAATATTCAAATTAGTTATCTCATAACTACCTGTGGATTCCAAATATTGTATCACATTCCAGATAAATAGACAATGTTAAGCTTTCCGATCGAATAATCAAACACCCAAGATTTCCCCAATATATCTCAACACTTGAAATTAGTTTAAAAACATCCATCACATGCCACAATACCAAAGGTCCAGCCGTAGAAGGGTCAAGCCAACGCCTCACATGTGGCACGCCGTACTGCCCCAAACCCTAAGGTTCAAAAGGCAGTTCAAGACGGTCACATAATCGAGTTAAGGTTTGTTTTCTTCTAAAGGGTCCATCACGTTACTTGCACTACTTAGATGTTCTTAAACTACGGAAAAATCCAACACTTGGAAATTTTCCGGGTCGGGAAAAAGTGAGTTATTGATATCCGGTCGAACTTTTTAACACGTTCTAAATTATCCAGAAAAACTAAACAAAGTTAAATAATCCGATCGAATCATTAAGTCCCCAATACAACCCAGAAAACTCAACTTTTGAGTATAAAAAAAATACTCAAAAACAACAGAAAATATAATATAGAAATTACTGTGCAAAAAGTAAAGGATGGCGTCATTATAGGACCGCGGTACCGCCGCAGAAGCCAAGCTCGTGCCGCGGTTCCGCGGCATTTTGAGCGCCAACATTTGTCATTTTGCACAATATTCCTTATAATTGCCTGCTGAAATTTTTTAAGCATTTTTAATTTGGAAAAATCCACAATTTCAAAAAATGTACAGAGAAGGGTTTTATCGGGGTTTTCCGGGTTCGATCGGACTTCTAACTTTGTCTACACTTCACCTAAAGCTCTGGCCTGGCTCTGATACCACTGTAGGGTTGCTAGATACACGCACAAGGGTATACGAGGCATCAACCATGCCCAATTAAAATTTTAGCCGTGCCGAACAACCAGAAACCGGATCATTAAACTAGTGTTTAGGCGAAAACTAACATGTTAAACACTTTAACACTAAGTGAGAGGGATTACAACCTTTGTAGATCTGGTCCTTCACTTCTTAAGCTCCGTGTTGAGATCCCTTCACTGCGATCATCATGTTCTGGACTCTCGAGAGGTTCCACGAAGAGAAAGATGCAGTATTGCTTCTGATCTTCGATACAATGATGATCTACCGTGAAGTTTCATTAACACAAGCTAACACTCATAATATGAAGTGAACACCCTCATCTAAATGGAAAGGATAGATGAGGATGATGAAGTAGGATTTTGCTCTCATTTATAATCTTTTTCCCACTCACTTTCATCACAATAGAAAGCTTTTTCAAGAAGAAAACCAAGGAAGAAGAAGAAGAATGAATATCAATTTTCCTTTTGTGATGAACAATGAATTATTGTAGTGGTTACAAATCTAACCAAGGGTTAAGCATGAAAGAGTTAACCCTTGTAGAGAGTTGACTAAAGTTAATGGTTTGGATTGGGTTAACATAATATCTCACAAAAATATCAAGCAACCACAAAGTCAAAGCTTCATGAAGCTTCATGGAAGCTTCATGCAAAAGCTAACCCTAATCCAAACCCTAACCAAGTTTTAACCCTAAACCATTGTTAAATTTGTAACCCTAACATGTTACAATATTATATATCACATATACAATATATTTTGTAACAATAGAAAATAATACAATTAACATATATCGCATATATATCAATGTATTGTCCCGTGAGAAAATTAATCTTTTAGTGAGCTAATATTAGTTAATGTAATTTAATATATCATATATATTATTATACATTAAATTATCGAATCAACACTTGATCCGATAATCCGGCTATTCATAAATAACAGACTAATACGATGACCCGGCTATATCACATATACCCGGCCGATATCTCATATCGCGAGAATCCAATACGGTATCACATACCGCATTATCCTCGGTCCCGCACATATCACATATGTGCTCCTACTCCGTTTTGCCTGAGCCAAGAAACCTCTTTGTAGGACTCAAAAGAACCGTCAATACGCCGGCAGTAGGTGATGATCGTATCAAACACCCACAAGCTGCAAGCGGTCAGCTAAACGTAACAGCTACCCAGGTATTGAGCGCTCAGAAGATCAACAAGCAAGCCTGTACATTCTCTTGTGAATCCAATCAGTAACACTCCCGTACAGTCCGGTCTGTTCGT
Organism: Agapanthus africanus; assembly: GCA_030015575.1. Classification (NCBI taxonomy): domain Eukaryota; kingdom Viridiplantae; phylum Streptophyta; class Magnoliopsida; order Asparagales; family Amaryllidaceae; genus Agapanthus; species Agapanthus africanus. The sequence goes on from CM057340.1 coordinate 408,312,924, forward strand.
CTGATATGCCGCATATCTCGCCTAGGGGTGGTAAACGTCAGACCCCAGTAGCTCGATAAGTCGTGTCGATATAAGGTCTATAACAGTTCGAGAAACTACTGGTAACACTTACCAGTAAATCTCAACAACCCTGGCCAGGGATTTCCGGTTATAGCCAATCGAACACAGCACAACATCAACTCCCTATACCGGGAGAGCCGAATCCCCTCCTATCGCTCCTTGCCTCCATGTGATTCGGGACTGTACCCAAAAGCCATCTTTTTGCACGCCCTCTTGGATGTGGTATGATGGAAATCAAAGCACAGTGGGAATCACAAAAGACTCTATGACGATCTCGGGTCAACAGACTAAGCTGTACCAGTGTCACCAGAGAACTGCCATCTGACGTGAGGTATAATACCATCTGGGAGTTCTCGGCGAGTCCGTCCAGTGTACCCAGTCTCCACTGAGCATCCGTACACCATCCTTGATGTCAAACACCGATGGATATGGGATCATCCACCGCCCATCATATGGGTCAAGATGCGTATACGCTAGTCTACTCTTGTGTATCGATGCCCTGTCTCGATACACCCTCGACTAGGAACAGTTATAGGATGTACTCGTAGACTACTATGGCCCCACTAGTGTGATCTCATCATAGTCCCAGAAGTCGAGTACATATCCTAAGGGCTTTACCAACATGTAACAGAGAGACAATCAGTGTACATGTTAATGTAAAGAGTAACCAGATAGCATACTATCATGTCGAGCAAGAAAGTCCTCCCTATATTTGTCCAAGCATCCACTACAATATATATCGTATGTACAGTAATGGCCTCTAGGGCATACATATTACTAACAGACACTCCGTGCCGGGGAAACATCGACCACGGACACTCCAAGCCGGGGACAAGTCAACCAGTGACCTCCCTGTCGGAATTATGCATCGGCTCGGAATCAAGTCAACCAGCGACCTCCCTGTCAGAATTATGCATCGACTCGGAATCAAGTCAAAAAGCTACCTCCCTGTCGGAATTATGCTTCGACTTGGAATCAAGTCAACAAGCGACCTCCCTGTCGGAATTATGCTCCGCCTTCTAATCAAGTCAACCAATGACCTTCCCGCCGGAATTATGCTCCGTCTCGGAATCATGTCAACCAACAAGCTCTACGTCAAAATCATGGTTCGTCTCAGAATGTACCCCGTGTCGAAATGATGCTTCGCCTCGGAGTATCTTCCTTCCCTGTCAGAATTATGCTTCGCCTGGGAATCAACCTCAGCATCGAAGTTATGCTTCGGTCAAAATGTCCGCCACACTCCGAAATTATGCTCCGGTCCCTGGAATTATGCTCTGCTCGTTGGAATTATGCTCCGGCCCCTTGGAATCATGATCTGCTCTTCGGAATTATACTCCGATCTTTGGAATCATGCTCTGCTTGTCGGAATTATGCTCCGACCCTTCGGAATTATGCTCCGAACTTCGGAATCATGCTCTGATCTTCGGAATCATGCTCCGCTCTTTAGAATTATGCTCCGGTCTTCAGAATCATGCCCTGCTATTCGGAATTATTCTCCGATCTTTGGAATCATGCTCCGCTCTTCGGAATTATACTCCGATATTCAGAATCATGCTCCGCTCTTCGGAATGATGCTCTGATCCGTGGAATCATGCTCCGATCTCGAAATTATGCTTCGATCTCAGAATTATGCCCTGCTCTTAGGAATTGTGCTCCGACCTCCAGAATCATGCTCCGCAAATCGGAATTATGCTCCACTCCCCGGAATTATGCTCCTGGAATGATACTCCGCCCCCGGAAGGATGTTTCACCTTGAAGTCTAACTTTAAGATCCATCAATTTCATGCACACGACCCATGTGCGGAGTGCATTTATTGATGGGGGCACTTTGTTGGGGTCGAAAATTACACCTCGGTTGACCAAGTCAAAGTCAAAGTCAACCCAAATAAGCGGGCCCATGCCCAAGTCAAGCCCCACGGCCGGCCTCCTCCATGCCAAAATGAAATCATGTAACAAATAATTTTGATGTAATTTTTTATGCATGAATGTAAGGAAAATGGGTATAAAGCCAAATTATTGTAATGCCCATGGCTTATGTGCAAAAGAAATGAGCACATGAGTTATGAGATGGGCAAAATACCATTTTGTAAAGCCCAATGGGCTTTATATAAATTTTAAAGCCTATATAAGGCAACATGATAATGAAATAAGAGATAGAATTTCATTCCCCTAAAAATCTTGAGTTTCTTTGCCTCCTTCTCGTTCCTCAAGGTTCTAAACCTTCTTCCCGTTTTTGAATTAAATCAAGAGTTTACTACTTTCTTTTCCAAAAATAAATAGTTTTTCACCATCAAACCCTTGAAGGGGAACTCAGATCTTCCATCAGATCTCAAAAATGGGAGATTTTGAATCTCATCCCCCTTTCCTCTAAGATCCAGCCAACAAAGAGGAGGAAGAAAGAGACCCATCTCCGAAAATCCCACTTTGTAAAAGAACCAAGGATCAAGAGAAGATCCAAGTCTTAAGAGAGAAGAAAGGGATCCCCTTTGACCACCTCTGAAAATCTTTGTGGAGTTCAACTCCAAGACCCAAATCCTCATAGGAGTTTAACTCCTAATCCACATCTTTTAGGAGTTTAACTCCAAATCTAAATCTTTTGGAGTTTAACTCCACTAAAAATCCTCGTTTGGAGTTTAACTCCTATTTCCGGGGCTAAAAGCCCCTTCTTTTCGCCGGCGCCCAAGCACCCAGCGCCCACGTGCCGGACACAAGAGGCACTAGTGCCCAAGCACCCAGTTCCCTAGCATCTTTAAGACGCTCCTCAACCCTGTAAAAACTCTGCGGGGCCTCCGATATAACCAAAACCCCTTCAAAACACAACATTGTACATTGAGTTCGCATGACCTGTTTGACCCGTCTATTGGAAGTTCTCTCGTTCGAAAGAAGAGGGGTAATTAACGGCAGCTTAGTTCGCGGCTGCCTGAGATTTAGAACCCCACAATCAATAAACTCCAGCCTACCGTAAGCAGAGGGAATATGTAACGTGCCTAACAAGCGCGCGCATATTCCCATCTCAATGGGGTGACGAAAAACACCTTATAAATATGTCCTTTGAAAAATCCGTAGCATCTCTCGGGTTGTCCTTTGAAAATACTCACGATTCATTGGTTTTGAAAATAGGTATGACTCGATCCTAATTTAGCATCTACCGAAACAACTAAACGACTAAATTAAGGAACTAGTATGAAGGATAGAAAATCTACATATATTCCTAGTCGATATACCTAGTAGTCGGCGATACAGCCTCACAGTGTTACGTACTGTATAATACATAGTACGGAATCCTCGAGTCAGAAGTGCAGATCAATCATCTTATACGTCACGTACGGTAATATCCATCATACGGCATCCTCAAAATCGAGGGTACGGGTCAAAATCATACATAATATCATCATTCGTACAATATCATGATCATAGGTACAGTTCTAAAGTCTCGTACATTCAAATATTATCAACTCACATATTATCATATGTATGAATACATATCGACCAACGATCTATTATAATATCATATCATATACCATATCACGACTCAATCACATATAAAAATCTCAAGGCATCATGCCCGATCATATCGACTCATCTCCACATATCACATACTATCCTTATCACCTGTGTATATGTACACACACACACATACATATACACACAAAATCAAGTGTGTGTGCGTATGTGCGTGTGCGTGTGACTACATATAACCTGCGATTCACCACCAAGGTAATCATCCTATGGATAAGTTTTCCCAGATCAACCGAATCTAACTTAAGCTCTTCTAAATACCCTATTCGCTGAGTATCCAAATATCGCATCCAAATCCGTCGGGGTCTCTCCCAAATCTCGTCCCTGCAGGACTGCCCGAAAGTCATCACTCTTTACTTAATCCATTTCTTGTTCAGGGACAGCTGCATTCTCTTCATGATTTTTCTCTGGAATTATGGATGCATTCAACGCATCTGAAAAGACATCCAGTCTCTTATGTCAACGGAGTAGAACGTCAACTCGTCAAGATCTTGTATGAACTTCTTACTCCGCTTTTATCCATTTTGGACCAATTTGGAATCATCCCTTCGTAGCTGTGTAGACGGCGCTCCATTGGCTGTAGTTGTATCTAGAGTCTCTTTTTCCGAAGCTACGAACTCGATATCTCTAATACCCTGTAGTAAGCATCTGACCAAAACGTCCTCGGAAACTCATCCAAATCATCGGAGTGATGCGCTTACGCTCATACTTTCTCGATCGACTCACAACACGCCTGTGTGAGGTCCTCTTCTAGATAAAGCTAGCCAATCTGGTAATCTCGCATCGGGGTAACCAAACGAACAACATGTCCTAGTCCCTATCCAAATATGACTAGCAATCTTATATCATTTCTCTATGTATAAACTCCTGCTGCATTCGCTTCAAGCGTCTGGGGCGATACCTTATCAACTCAGCAACATTTGGCTCATCTGTCCACTCGGTAGACAACGCCGCAATCATCTAGTGTAGACGATACATTAACAGTCTTCACATTCTGTAACATTTCAGAAAATATAAAATATTATTTTTGGAATTTAATATTAAACTAATATATTTCCCGAAAACTGCTCGAATTGCGAAATTGGGGTTTTCGAAAGAAGGTATAAATATATACCAATAATTGTGAAATAATTGGAAATTAAAATGATTTATGCGTCTAAAAGATATATTTAAAGAATTTGGCATTTTTAAAATCAAATATATGCAGTTTAAATGAAAACCCGATTAGTGCACTGCTAATCGCGATTAGGCCAAATCCGTGTTTCTAGAATTTTCCATGGCTAGTGCACCATGTCATGTTGCATTTTGATTACATGTTGTTTTATTGTGTTGTTTTGGGGTTTTATATGGTTTGAGTTTTAAAAAGAAAAAGAATAGTAAAGGGGTAAAGAAATGGGGTATGGGCATGAGAGAGAGTGTGAGGGGTCTTCATTGACCATGGGCCTTTGATAATCATTCATCCTCTTCATCATTTCCCCTCTCCCTTACATCATGGCTGCCTCCTCTTCCCCCCCTCCTCTTCATCCTCACAAACGCCATAAAAAACAACTCAAAATCCCGTATTGCCTTCACAAAAAACATGCACAAGCTTCTCACAAACACTTTGGACCAAGAAAAATTGGATTTTGGAGACTTGGGGCAACTCAAGAATTTTCTTGAGTTACCAAATGAGGTAATCCCTTCACCATTAGTATAGTATTCCATTCCATTAGCTTCTACGTTTAGTTTAGATCGATATAATTGTTAGTTATATATATGCCCTAGAGGCCACTGTTGTACAAATGATGTATATTATAGTGGATGCTTGGATATATATAGAGTGGACTTTCTTGCTCGACATGATAGTATACTATTTGGTTTCACTTTGTCTTAACATGTTGACTTGTATTAGTTTACTGTCTTACCCTCACATGTTGATAAAGCCCTTAGGATATGTACTCGACTACTAGGACTATGATGCAGATCATACTAGTGGGGCCAGGGTAGTCTATGATTACATCCTATAACTGTTCCTAGTCGAGGGAGTGTCAAGACAGGGCATCGATACTCCAGAGTAGACTAGCGTATACACATCTTGACCCATATGATGGGCGATGGATATCCGATATCCATCGGTGTTTGACATCAAAGATGGTGTACGGGTGCTCAGTGGAGACTGGGTACACTGAACGGACACGCCGAGAACTCCTACATCGTATTATACCTATCGTCAGATAGCAGTTCTCCGGTGACACTGGACATGTTAGTCTGTAGAGCCAAGATCGTCATAAAGTCTTGTGTGATTTCCACCTTATCACGTCCAAAAGGGCGTGCAAAACGGTGGCTTTTGGGTACAGTCCCGGATCATATGGAGGCAATGAGCGATAGGAGGGGTTTCGTCTCACCCGGTATAGGGAGTTGATGTTGTGCTGTGTTCGATTGGCTATAACTGGAAGTCCCTGGTAAGGGCTGATATGGAGTGCTACTGGTAAGAGTTATCAATAGTTTCTCGACCCGTTATGAGCCTTACATCTACACGACTTATCGGTTACTAGGGTCTGACGTTTACCACCCCTAGAATTGATATGCGGCATATGAGACGAAAAAATCGGACTATACGGTCTTGTTACTGATTGGATTCACAGGAGAATGTACAAGCTTGCTTGTTGATCTTCTGATCTCTCAATACCTGGATGGATGTTACGTTTAGCTGACCGCTTGCAGCTTGTGGATGTTTGATATGATCATCACCTACTGCCGGCGTATTGACGATTCTTTAGAGTCCTACACAAAGGTTTCCTGGCTCAGGAAAAACGGAGTAGGAGCACATATGTGATATGTGCGGGACCGAGAATAATACGATATGAGATACTGTATTCTATTCTCGTGATATGAGATATCTGCCGGGTATATGTGATATAGCCGGGTCATCGGATCAAGTGTTGATTCGATGAAATGGTACATGTTATATTGGTCGGTTATATGCAATATAGCCGGATTATCAAATCAAGTGTTGATTCGATAATTTAATGTATAATTATATATGTGATATATTACGTTACATTAACTAATATAAGCTCCCATTATTGATTCTTTTTCTCACCGGGTAACACATTGATGTATATGTGATATATGTTAATTGTATTATTATCTTTTGTTACATAATATATTATATATGTGATATATAATACTGTAACACGTTAGAGTTACAAATGCAACATGGTTTTTGAGTTTAAACCAAGTTAGGGTTTGGATTAGGGTTAGCTTTTTGGATGAGGGTTAAGGAAGCTTCATGGATCTTTGACTTTGTCATCTTGCCATGAAATTTCCAAGTGTTGTAATTTTCCGAAGTTGATTACATTCGTAAAATCGTGCAAGTACCCCTATGGACCCCCTAGAAGACTATAATAACCTAAACTCAATTCTATGCCCACGGAACCACGATCGAACCTTAGGGTTTGCCGTAGTTCATTGTTGTCATAGGTCAGGCGTTGGTTAACTCCTTCTACGGCTGGACCATAGACACTGTGGCACGGTTTTTGAGCGTTTTGACTTTGCTCATGTGTTGAGCTCACGGGGGTAATTTGTGAGTGTATGTTGATTCGATCGAAACGTTAAACATCGTCTTGATATTCTGTGATTGTGATACAATATGTGGAATTCATATAGTTAGGCATGAAATCCGTAATATGTGATATTTCGGGTTTACGATGTCTAAGGAGACTATGGATTCCAAATGTTGTAGTTTTTCACTTTTCTTTTCTGCGACCGTAAGTGTAGTATGTGGGGTATTGCTGGCTTCGTTGCTATACATCAACGACAATTGGGATACGCATACTTGCTTACGTTGATGATATGAGATATTATGTGTTGCTGTGATATGTTATATTGGATTGTCGTGTTCTGAATAGCCGGGGTTTTTATGTGAGATGAGGGTTTTTATTTTCATTCATGTAAAATTCTTTGTATTTAATATTCTTTTATTGGGGAACTTCCGGGTTGAGGTTGATGTCACCATTGTATATTATTTAATTTTCCGCATTAGGTAGACCCAAGTAGGGGAGCACAAGTAACCGGGTTCTAGGGTCCAGAGGGAGGCCATCTCGAGGAGTCGAGACCGGCTCTCCTAACCCTGGAATTGACAGGGTTACTTGCCGCTCTCGTAGGGGTCTTAGGATGTAGGTTTGTCTATTCATATTGACCGTGGAATCCGTGTTTTATACAGGCACGAAATAAAACACGGATCTCCTAGTATATCCAATATTTCATATGTTTCTTCTGCTGTTGGTATACTGTGATGTGATCATATTATATGCGTGAGACGAATAATTTATTATTTTATATATCATATATAATAAACTTTGCTTATGTTTTACACCCGCCCTTTTCCCGTCCCGGTATGCCGTTAGTTAAGTAATCTAACGGTGCATAACGGAACATTGTGGCGAATGCGGATGACATAAGCATACGTTGTATTTTTGTTTCTTCTGTGATGCTTAGGAAGCATAAATGATGGGATTTATTAATGAGATTAATAAAAGAAAAGAAGCCTAAAAGATGTTGTAGAATCAAATTTTCAAAAAGGGTAGCTACAGTCTATGCATAATGGTATATGTGATATACCCTGCACCTTATTCGATGAGGAAAGAGCCGAGATCCCTTCACCGGGAGTGACCTCTTTAGCAAAACTGGCAGATACTACAAACTCACGGCTTAGTTTTTGATTGCTCCTATAGTTCTTTCTTTGCACCGTGGTATTTATGAAATATCCTGCACCTTGTTCGATAAGGAAAGAGCCGAGATCCCTTCACCGAGAGTGACCTCTTTAGCGAAACTAGAAAAGCCTAAAAAACACTCCTTTTCAGAAATCACTTGCTTCTACAACGATATCAAGTTCATTACGCTCATGATTTTCTGAAAAACCTGCGTAGCCCTCCGACATTTCAGATAAGTAATACTTAGTATTTGTGCTGCGTTTGTTCGCTTTCGTCAAGGAGTAGTGTGCGGTAGCTAACTATTGCTTATCTGCAGTATATGATGCGATTTGGTTAGGGTAGTCCTACGGCTTTGTTGGCTTTCGTCAAGGGTCGTGCGGGTGGGTTTAATTCAATCAAGAAATGTACAGGTTGAACTTGACTAGCGGACTATGGTTTGTTGGCATTCGTCAAGATCATAGCACGTTAGGGGTAAAAGCATTATCGGGAATTTCAAGTGTTGAAATTTGCAATGAGATTGTATACCTCCTATGAGATAGTTGGATTCCAATACCTACTGCGAGTAAGAGTTACTCCTGGGAGAGTTTTACACAGGACAATTAGCCGATCAAGTAGGTGACTAGAAAGGTGTGTACGGGGTTATGCCTATGGGAAAATGAGGTTTATTCTAATTAGGTCCATGCGAAAACACGGGGAACCTCCCTCAAAGTAGTAACACTGGCCTGGCTAAAAAATTGGCAAACTTGTAAGGTGTAATTAATCCCGGCTAGTCTTACCTTTTAGGGTTTTAAGGAAGATTTGATAAAAAACAGTGGGAGCTATCCTGATTAGATAAGATAATAACCAATCTAATCTTGCAAGAGCATATGCTAAAGTGTTTTCTTCTCTCTCTCTCCAGGTAGCGATCATGTCAGGCCTTTATCAAGATAATAATATGGATGTATTTACTGAACCCGCTTATTATACAAAGCAGGGGAACGTTGGTCCCGCTCCCACTTATAATTGTTATAAGTCCGAGCAGGGAATAAGAAAATATCTAGATTATCATGCCGCACAAATGAAGAACAAGCATGCTGATGCATCTTCTTCGGGTGTGTTTGTTATCGAGAATTGTTTCTCAGTTCACTCTACGTCCTGGGTATTAGAAACCGGATCTGGATCCAATATATGTAATATGTTACATGGGCTACGTAAAGGTAGGGAACTAGGAGAGGGTGATCATTCCGTAATAGTTGGGAATGGTGCAAATGTTGCAGCCAAAGCAGTTGGCGAATATCACCTTGTGTTACCAAATGATAATACATTGGTTCTGAACGAATGCTATTACATTCCAACCCTGATATGCAATCTTATATCAGTTTCTTTATTGAGCAAAGAAGGATATAATTTTGTAGTACAGGATAATGTTATGAACATATTCCTGAATCAAAAGTTGATTGGATCAGGATCGTTAAATAATGGCATATACGTTCTCAACCAAACTACAGTACTTAATGTACAAAACACACACAAGATGAAAAGTTCAGAAATGAACGAATCCTTCTTGTGGCATTGTAGACTAGGTCATATCAATGCGACATGACTAGCTAAGTTGCATAAGGATGGATATTTGAATCCGTTCGAACTTTCATCTTATGACACTTTTCAGTCATGTCTCAAAGGAAAGATGACCAAAACTCCGTTTAGTGGACACGGAGAAAGAGTTACAGAACTCTTGGGACTGATACATAGTGATGTATGTGGTCCCATGTCTACACATGTCAGGAACGGTTCCTCTCATACCTCATTACATTCACTGACGATCTCTCAAGATACGGACATGTGTTCTTGATAAAACACAAGTCTGAAGCTTTTGAGAAATTCAGAGAATATAAGAACGAAGTAGAGAACCAAATGGGCAAAAGTATTCAGATCCTTCAATCTGATCGAGGAGGAGAATACTTAAGCACTGGGTTCCTAGACTATCTAAAAGAGAATGGGATTCTCTCTCAGCTAACTCCTCCTTAGACAACACAGCACAACGGTGTATCGGAGCAGAGGAACCACACCCTATTAAATATGATACGCTCTATGATGAGCACTGTTTAGTTGCCTATTTCCTTCTGGAGGTATGCGCTTGAGACAGCCATACATCTATTGAATATGGTTCCTTACCAAATCAGTTCCTACCACTCCATATGAGATATGGAAGGAGAAGAGACCATCTCTTAAGTATGTTCAGATATGGGGTTGTCCGGCCTATGTCAAAAGGCACAATCCGGACAAACTCGAGGCAAGGTCTGTCCTGTGCAAGTTTGTTGGATATCCCTAGAACTCACAAGGGTATATCTTCTACCACACTGAGGAACAAAAGGTGTTTGTTTCTCGACATGCCACATTTTTAGAAAAGGAATTTCTTGCAAAAGAAATTAGTGGCGAGGAGGTAGAACTGGAAGAAGTTCCAGCTACACAAACTGCAACAGAAGATTTAGTACCAGAGGATTCAGTAGTTCCTGACGAACCTCAGTCTCTCCGCCGATCTAGTAGGGTTCCTCATCCACCTGAGAGATACTACGGTTTTCACATTGACGGTGGAAGCGAGGATTGCATCATGGAAGATGATGACCCGACTAGCTTCGAGCAGGGCATCACGAGTGGTGACTCTGTGAAGTGGCTGGATGCAATGCGATCTGAGATGGAATCCATATACACCAACAAAGTATGGACTTTGGAAGTTGCTCCTGAAGGGGTAAAACCCATTGGGAGCAAGTGGATCTTTAAGAAGAAACTTAGTGTAGATGGAATGGCGGAGACTTTCAAAGCTAGACTTGTTGCAAAGGGTTTTCGTCAACTACCAGGTATGGATTATAACGAAACCTTTTCTCCAGTGGCTATGCTTAAGTCCATCCGGATCTTACTTGTCATTGTTGCATACCATGAATACGAAATCAGGCAAATGGATGTTAAGTCCGCCTTTATAAATGGTGATTTAGAGGAATGCGTGTACATGACTCAGTTAGAGGGCTTCATAGATAGTGGGAGCAGCGGAAAGGCGTGCAAGCTGCATAAATCCATCTACGGGTTAAAACAGGCATCACGGAGTTGGAAAAACTTTTTTGATGTTGTATTCAAAGAGTTTGACTTCATCAAGAACGTAGATGAACCTTGTATTTACAAGAAGGTTGCAGAGTGTAAGATTGTCTTCCTCGTATTGTACGTGGAAGACATACTCTTGATAGGAAATGATGTTCCTATGCTGCACTCGGTCAAGCTCTTCTTATCACATAGATTCTCAATGAAAGATTTAGGTGATGCCTCCTGCATTTTAGGCATTAAGATCTATAGAGATAGATCTAAAAGGATACTGGGATTGTCCCAATCCAGGTACATTGACACCATACTAAAAAGGTTTCGTATGGAAGAATCCAAGCTTGGGAACCAACCCAAGATCTATGGACCCACTCTCTCCAAAGAGATGTCTCCCAAGACTGATTTGGAAAGAGCTCGCATGCAAGGGATAGCCTATGCTTCGGCAGTAGGCTCTATCATGTACGCGATGCTATGTACCAGACCGGATGTAGCATACTCACTAAGTATAGTGAGTAGGTATCAAGCAGATCCAGGAGAGAATCACTGACAGCCGTGAAAAACATTCTCAAGTACTTGAGAAGAACTAAGGAGATGTTCTTGGTGTATGGTAACGGAGAACACCAAGTGGAGTCCATAACCGATTCGAGTTTCCAAAGTGATACGGACGACTCTAAGTCGCACTCGGGATTTTTATTTACCATAAATGGAGGGGCGGTTTGTTGGATGAGCTCCAAGAAAGAAACCGTGGCGGACTCGACGATGGAGGCTGAATACATCGCTGCCAACGATGTTGCCAAAGAGGCTGTCTGGATGAAGAAGATCATCACTAAACTTGGTGTGGTTCCATCCATTGAGCATCCAATACCTTTGTACTGTGATAACAATGGAGCTGTGGCTTTCTCCAAGGAACCCAGGTCCCATCAGAAGCCCAGACATATTCTGAGGCGGTATCACCTGATCCGGGAGATAGTTGATCGCCGAGAGATCGAGATCAGGAGAGTTGACATGAAGGACAACACTGTGGATCCACCCACGAAGGCCATTCCACAGATACGATTTGAGAGACTCTTCGGGATGTTGGGTATGAGATACTACAACAGCTGACATTAGCGAAAGTGGGAGATTGTTAGTTATATATATGCCCTAGAGATCATTGTTGTACATATGATGTATATTATAGTGGATACTTGGATAAATATAGAGAGGACTTTCTTGCTCGACATGATAGTATGCTATTTGGTTTCACTTTGTCTTAACATGTTGACATGTATTAGTTTACTGTCTTACTCTCACATGTTGATAAAGCCCTTAGGATATGTACTCGAATACTAAGACTATGAAGCAGATCATACTAGTAGGGCCAGGGTAGTCCAAGAGTACATCATATAACTGATCCTAGTCGAGGGAGTGTCGAGACAGGGCATCGATACTCCAGAGTAGACTAGCGTATACGCATTTTGACCCATATGATAGGCGATGGATGATCCCATATCCATCGATGTTTGACATCAAAGATGGTGTACGGGTGCTCAGTGGAGACTGGGTACACTGAACGGACTCTCCGAGAACTCCTAGATGGTATTATATCGTCAGATAGCAGTTCTACGGTGACACTGGTACAGGTTAGTCTGTAGACCCGAGAACGTCAGAGAGTCTTGTGTGATTCCCACTGTGCTTTGATTTCCACCTTACCACATCTAAGAGAGCATGCAAAACGGTGGCTTTTGGGTACAGTCCCGAATCACATGGAGGCAATGAGCGATAGGAGGGGTTTCGTCTCTCGCGGTATAGGGAGTTGATGTTGTGCTGTGTTCGATTGGCTATAACTGGATGTCCCTGGCCAGGGCTGATATGGAGTGCTACTAGTAAGAGTTATCAGTAGTTTCTCGACCCGTTATTAGCCTCACATCGACACGACTTATCGGTTACAGGGGTCTGCCGTTTACCACCCATAGACTTGATATGCGACATATCAGACGAAGAGACCGGACTTTACGGTAGTGTTACTGATTAGATTCACAGGAGAATGTACAGGCTTGCTAGTTGATCTTCTGATCGCTCAATACCTGGGTGGTTGTTACGTTTAGCTAACCGCTTGCAGCTTGTGGGTGTTTGATATGATCATCACCTACTGAAGGCGTATTGACGATTCTTTAGAGTCCTACACAGAGGTTTCCTGCCTCAGGCAAAATGGAATAGGAGCACATATGAGATATGTGCGGGACTGAGAATAATATGATATGAGATACCGTATTCTATTCTCGCGATATGAGATATCGGCCAGGTATATGTGATACAGCCGGGTCATCGGATCAAGTGTTGATTCGATGAAATGGTACATGTTATATTAGTCGGTTATATGCAATATAGCCGGATTATCGAATCAAGTGTTGATTCGATAATTTAATGTATAATTATATATGTGATATATTACGTTACATAAACTAATATAAGCTCGCTTTATTGATTCTTTTTCTCACCGGGTAATACATTGATGTATATGCGATATATGTTAATTGTTTTATTATCTTTTGTTACATAATATATTATATATGTGATATATAATATTGTAACATGTTAGGGTTAAAAATACAACATGGTTTTTGAGTTTAAACCAAGTTAGGGTTTGGATTAGGGTTAGCATTTTGGATGAGGGTTAAGGAAGCTTCATGAAGCTTTGACTTTCTCATCTTTCTTTGATATTTTGTGAAGATATTTGTTAACCAAACCCAAATCCTTAATCTATGGTTTATTCTCTACAAGGATTAAGGCTTTCATTCTTAACCCATGTTTGCAATTGTAACCACAACAATAATTGATTATTCATCACAAAAGGTTTAGCTTCTTATTCTTCTTCTTGCTCTTGAAAAAGCTTCACTAGCTTTTGTGTTTATGATGATAAATGGTGAGAAATTGAAAACAAAAGAGAGCAATATTGCTACTTCATCATCCTCATCTATTCTAGCCACTTAGATTAGGATGCTCACTTCTCTAATTACTTCTTTAGTGAAGTGTAAGCTTGGGTTTGAGATTTTTTGAGGTAGATCATCTTAGATCATGAAGACTACAAGCAAGGTGCCTCATTCAACTCATGAAGCCTCTCTAAAGTCGGAGTTCTTGATGATCATAGTGAAAGGACCTCAACACGGAGCTAATGAAGCGAAGGAATGGACTACAAAGGTTGTATTCCAAATCTCTTTAGTTCATTGTATGTGATACAAACTTGTTACCCTAGAAATTCTAGTAAGATTCATGGTTTGCTTGCTTTGCACCTATCTAAATTTTAAAGTGGCATGAGTGATGCTACCAAACCCTAGACTAGGTGCAAGGGAAGCCCAACAATATTGAGGTTTAGTGGACTTTGAAATTTCCATGTTAGGGTTTTGTTAAAAACCTGAGTAGTGAAGTGTAATTGATGTTAGTAGAAGCCATACAACCCCCGTAGTGATGGTATATTGGACTAAACCTGATATTAAACCCCCAATTCACAACTTAGAAACCCCGATATCGTATTTTTATGGAAATTGTGATGGAAATTGAAGATCTGCTATCACCCGGGTGACCTGAAAATTATTTAGCGAAGCCTGAGAGATGTGCAGGCAACCTAGAAGCTACCCTTGAAACCCGGGACCATATGCTCATGTTTAGGCCGCTATTTTTCTCATTTTGGCCGCAATTTACAGCCTTGGTACGTTGGAATCGTCCCGTGCTTGGTCCATGGCTTTATCATAGGCAAATTAGACCTACACCATATGCAGAATTGACTAATTTCACCTGAAACAAAATCTGGGACCATTTCCTTGAGTTGTTGTTTTAAAATGTGACTTTTAAATGACTTGAACTTGTGATATTTCATTTTGTCTCGATCGATTGGCGTTTGTACATCGATGATGAGGGTTATTGGTTCTTCTTGCATGTGTAGACCATAGGTTTAAACCTATGTGTGATACGTGCACTGTTTTGATTTTGTCCGAGATTTCTGTTTACAATGCTATATGTGTATATATGTAGGTATCCTCAAGTAGACTTCGGACGAAGAGTAAGAGCAAGGTGACATCAACTTCGGCAAGCGAGGATCAAGGTGAGTGGATCTACATCCACGGGGGAAGTCGGGTGGATGGCGTATAGCACCCCCGCATGTTTTTGATGGAAACCGATTCATAGTATATGATTAAGGAAACCTTTAATAGAAAACTATAGATAGAGTTAAAATATAGTTAGAGAAATTATATTAGAAACTAAAGGATAGTTAGTAGTGATATGATACGACTAATGTATGGTTACTAGGCACTCTAATAAGGTTCTACAAGGCATCAACCATGCCCGATTAAAATTTTAGCCGTGCCGAATAACCCTAAACAAGATCTTTGCTAGATAATTAAGGTAACACATGCAAGTAAATAACATTTATCACTAAGTGAATACGAAATACAACCTTTGTAGATCGGTCCTTCACTTCTGAAGCTCCTTGTTGTAGTCCCTTCGCTGCGATCATGGTTCTCCCGGGCTCTTGCATGGCTTCACGAGGCGAAAGAAGCGTCCTTTCTTGAAGTCTTCGAGGCTGAAAATGATCTACGTCGAGAGAATACCAACTCAAGCTACTACTTCACTAACTGGAGAATTAGTGAAGCAAACACCCTAAACTAAAGTGCTAGTCTAGTAGAGGATGGAGAAATAGGAAGTGGGTTCTCTTTAGAATTTGATTTATCACAATCTTTCACTCTCTTTTTAAAACCCTAGCAAGCTTTTTCTTTTTGCTCAAAGAAAAAGAAGATTACATAAAAAACGATGAGGATAATGATCAAGTCAAGAGAGCTAACCATGGGTGAGTGAGTATCATATACTAACTCATGTAGAGATATAACCATGGCTAATCCAAAATGGTTAGGCTAATAAAAATATAAAGTAAAACAAAGTTAGTGGACTTTGTCAAAGCATCCACAAGCTTCTACAAGCTTCATGCTTGTGACAAAAGGTCCACTAATTTGTAATTACCTTAAATAATTATTAACTACCATTTAAAATAGAATGGTGTATGTCTTGCACACCCATGCATGATGTATCAACAACCATTATACAAAAAGAAAACACATTTTAATATATATCACATACATATTAAAGTTGGGCACATGTGAGAAAAATTCTTCAGTGAACAAATGTTAGTTAATGTAAATTAGTATATCAAATATACAATTATACACAAAATTATTAAATCAACATTTAACTTAATAATCCGGTTATATCTCATATAACCGACTAACAACCAATGTATCGTTTTTTCGAATCAACACTTGATTCGATAACCCGGCTATATCATATAACCGACCGATACAAAAAGTCACGAGAATAGAATACGGTATCACATACACGCATTATTCTCAGTCCCGCACATATCACATACGTGCTCCAATTTCGTTTTTCCTGAGCCAGTAAAACATCTATGTAGGACTCTAAAGACTCGTCAATACGCCGGCAGTAGGTGATGATCACATCAAGCACCCACAAGCCATCAGCGGTACTAGCTGGACATAACGGCTACCCGGGTATTGAGCGATCAGAAGATCAGCAAGCAAGCCCGCTCCAACTCCAGTAAAAGCCTAACGGTAACACTTCCCGTACCGTCCTGTCTCCTCGTCTGATATGTCGCATATCAAGTCTAGGGTTGGTAAACGTCAGACCCCAATAACCGATAAGTCATGCCGATGTGAGGCTCATAACGGGTCGAGAAACTACTGGTAACACTTACCAGTAAATCTCTAAATCAGCCCTGGCCAGGGACTTCCTGTTATGGCCAATCGAGCACAGCGCAACATCAACCCCCAATACCGGAAGAGACGAAACCCCTCCTATCGCTCATTGTCTCCATGTGACTCGGGACTGTACCCAAAAACCACCGTTTTGCATGCCCTCTTGGACGTGGTAAGGTGGAAATCAAAGCACAGTAGGAATCACACATGACTCTATGACGATCTCGGGTCTACAGACTAACCTGCGCAAGTGTCACCAGAGAACTGCCATCTGACGTGAGGTATAATACCATCTGGGAGTTCTCGGCGAGTTCGTCCAGTGTACCCAGTCTCCACTGGGCACCCGTATACCATCTCTGATGTCAAACACTAATGGATATGGGATCATCCATCACCCATCTCATGGGTCGAGAAGCGTATACACTAGTCTACTCTGGTATATCAATGCCCTGTCTCGATACACCTATGACTAAGAGCATTAAAGGATGTACTTATGGACTACCATGGCCCCACTAGTATGATCTGCATCATAGTCCTGGTAGTCAAGTACACATCCTAAGGGCTTTACCAACATGTAACTATAAGACAGTATCAAGAGACAAGTATACATGTTAAGATAAAGAGCAACCGGATAGCATACTATCATATCAAGCAAGAAAGTCCTCTCTATATATGTCCAAGCATCCAATATAATATTCATCATCTGTATAATACTGGCCTCTAGGGCATACATACAACTAACAATCTTCCACTTGCACCAGGGCTAGCTGCTGTAGTATCGCATACCAAGCATCCCGAAGAGTCTCTCAAACTGTATCTGGGGAATGGCCTTCGTGAGTGGATCCGCAGTGTTGTTCTTCGTGTCAACCCTCCTGACCTCGATCTCCCGGCGATCTACTATCTCCCGGATCAGGTGATACCGCCTCAGAATATGCCTGGATCGCTGATGAGACCTGGGTTTCTTGGCCAAAGCCACCTCTCCATTTTTATCACAATACAAAAGTATTGGATGCTCAGTGGATGGAACCACTCCAAGTTCAGTAAGGAACTTTTTGATCCAGACAGCCTCTTTGGCAGCATCGTTGGCAGCGATGTATTCAGCCTCCATCGTCGAGTCTGCCACGGTTTCCTGCTTGGAACTCTTCCAGCTAACCGCCATTCCGTAAAGGGTAAAGACAAATCCCGAGTGCGACTTAGAGTCGTCCTTATCACTCTGGAAGTTCGAATCGGTAAATGACTCCACTTGGAGTTCTCCGTTACCATACACCAAGAGCATCTCTTTAGTCCTTCGCAAGTACTTGAGAATACTCTTCACAGCTATCCAGTGACTCTCTCCAGGATCAGCTTGATACCTACTCACTACACTTAGTGAGTGTGCTACATCGGGTCTGGTACATAGCATCGCGTACATGATAGAGCCTACAGCCGAATCATAGGGTATCCCTTGCATGCGAGCTCTATCCAAATCAGTCTTGGGAGACATCTCTTTGGAGAGACTGAGTCCAGAGATCGTGGGTAAGTTCCCACGCTTGGATTCTTCCATACTAAACCTCTTTAGTATGGTGTCAATGTACCTGGATTGGGACAATCCTAATATCTTTTTAGATCTATCTCTATAGATCATAATTCCTAGTATGCAGGAGGCATCACCTAGATCTTTCATTGAGAATCTTTGTGATAAGAAGAGCTTGACCGATTGCAGCATAGGAATGTCATTTCCTATCAAGAGTATGTCGTCCACGTACAATACGAGGAAGACAACCTTACTCTCTGCCACTTTCTTGTTGATACGAGGTTCGTCTACGTTTTTGACGAAATCAAACTCTTTGATAACGACGTCAAAGCAGATGTTCCTACTCTGCATTGCTTTGTTTTAATCCATAAATGGATTTAAGTAGCTTTTACACCTTCCCGCTGCTCCCACTAGCTATGAAGCCCTCTGGCTGAGTCATGTACACGCTCTCTTCTAAATCACCGTTTAGAAAGGCGGTCTTAACATCCATTTGCCAGATTTCGTAGTCATGATATGCAGCGATGGCAAGCATGATCCGGATGGATTTAAGCATAGCCACTGGAGAAAAGGTTTCGTCATAGTCCATACCTGGTCTTTGACGAAAACCCTTTGCAACAAGTCTATCTTTGAAAGTCTCCACTTTCCCATCTACACCAAGTTTTTTCTTGAAGATCCACTTGCTCCCAATGTGTTTTACCCCTTCAGGAGCAACTTCCAAAGTCCATACTTTGTTGGTGTACATGGATTCCATCTCGGACCGCATTGCATCCAGCCATTTCACTGAGTCCCCACTTGTGATGGCCTGCTCGAAGCTAGTTGGGTCATCATCCTCCATGATGCAATCCTCGCTCCCACCATCCATGAGAAAACCGTAGTATCTCTCTGGTGGGTGAGGAACCCTACTAGATCGGCGGAGTGGCTGTGGTTCATCGGGAACTACCGAATCCTCTAGTTCCACCAGATCTTCTGTTGCAGCTTTTGTAGCTGGAACCTCTTCCAGTTCTACCTCATGACCACTAATCTCTTTTGCAAGAAATTCCTTTTCTAAAAAGGTGGCATGCCGAGAAACAAACACCCTTTGTTGCTCAGTGTGGTAGAAGATATACCCTTTTGAATTCTTGGGATATCCTACAAATTTGTATAGAACAGACCGTGCCTCAAGTTTGTCAAGATTTTGTCGTTTGACATAGGCTGGACAACCCCATATCTTAACATAGTTAAGACATGGTCTCTTCCTTTTCCATATCTCATATGGAGTGGTAGGCACAGATTTGGTGG
Source organism: Agapanthus africanus (assembly GCA_030015575.1). Lineage (NCBI taxonomy): Eukaryota > Viridiplantae > Streptophyta > Magnoliopsida > Asparagales > Amaryllidaceae > Agapanthus > Agapanthus africanus. Next base: position 408,332,804 of record CM057340.1, read on the forward strand.
GGGCTGATTGATTCGAATTCTTGTTGTGTGTTTAAGAAAATGTATAGAATCACAATCAAAGAATTATTTGACCGCAATCAACTACGGTGCCGGATGTAGATCGTTAGCGAGTACGGATCGTCCACAGGTAAAGTGTAATCGTTCGTGTTTCGAATTAGATGAATTGAAACTTTAAGGAAAAGAAAAGAAAACAATTCATGATTTATAAAATTGCAATTCAAGAAAGAGAAAAATCTAGACCTAAGAAAGCATTAAAAATCAAGAAGTGGTAATTTGGGATGATTTCCAACCAAAAATCAAGATTCGAAGTGTAGCTCGTAGGAGTAGATCGGATCTATAGATGTGATGAGATCTAAAGATTTCATGTTCTTATCCTTTAACAAATTGAGACTAGATCGATGATAATTCATCAAGGTTAAGGATTTTTGCGAAGAAGCTAGGGTTTCCTCGTCTTATCCTTTATCCTTTAAAAGAATCTCATTCGAATTCTAGCTTCTAGTTAATCAAATGATCAATCGTTGTTTCCTAGTTTTGAGTGAACACAATCAAGGAAGGATCATCCCGAAACTAGATCATTGATCATTTGATTCACAAGAATTTACAATCGTTATAGGATTTAAGAATTGTAAAAATATCTAAATCATCATCATTCTATTGATCGTCACAACTCCTATATGAGCGGAGTTTTACTCAAACATCATCATAACAACCGCAATCACAAATTGAGATCGAATCATAATGTTGAATCAAAAGATAAGCAAGATATAGAAATTTCACCTTTATTTATATCAACAATTAGTTACAACTCTCATGAACTATAAGAGGATGGAACTTTGATCGTCGATTTCGGCTTCGCTCGACTCCTTGAGTCGCGGATCGGCTTGGATCTCTTGCTCCGATGGAATCCGGCATCGCTTGCTAAAGGTTGAAGGCTCTCTTGCTTGAATGGTACTCGGGATCTTGATCTTGATTTTGAATTGGAATGAGAATTTGGGGCTACAAGATGTGTCACTCCACTTGTAGATGGAATAGGGGGGAATGAATAAGAATGAACCCTAGATCTAGGCTCTCTTTTATAGACCATCCAAAATCCTAGATCTAGGATTTGAATTTTGAATTTCCCTCCAAAAGTTTGTTAGCAAAAAATTTGAATTTCCCTCCAAAAGTTTGTTAAGAGAGCCTTCTAGAAATAGTTTGTTAGCCGAGCCTTCTAGATGTGCCATGTAGACAATCTAGGCTCTTCTGGAAGCTTTAGCCGTTAGAGTAAGCACGTGCAGAAAAACTGAAATCCTGAAGCCATGGAGCCGCCGAGGAACCGCGGCTCCAGCGTGCTCCCGCCGCGGAACCGCGGCGGCTCTGAAGCCTTGTGGCTTAATCTTTCACTGGTAATTATTAGGCTGACTTATGGGCCTTTTTGTAATATGTTGAATTGTATTTTTCCCTTTGGATTGCTACCAGATCTCAGGCCTTTGAGTTGGCGTAATGTTTGATCAGCAAAATGACAATTTTGGCCTTTCTTCTGGATTTTCCTGCATAATTTCTCGAGACAAGTGTTGCGCAATATAGGGATGATGCGATGCCATGATAAACACACAATTCCCTCAGAAATGTCAGTTTTAGAGTCTAACACATGCAATCTGATATTTTACGACTGATTTGCTAATATGTGTAATATGAATTCCGAACACTTCAAGATGAATGCAAAAGATAGGGAAATTGCCGTGTTAAAATGCAGTATTTTCGACTGATCAGGGGCCATATTCAATAGATGTATGGCTGTCGCTAGCGCATACCCCCAGAAGGAAATAGGTAACTCAGCTGCGCTCATTATAGAGCGCACCAAATCTAATAGGGTGCGGTTCCTCCGTTCTGATACACCGTTGTGCTGTGGTGTATATGGAGGAGTCAGCTGAGAGAGAATCCCATTCTCTTTTAGCAAGTCCAGGAATTCATTGCTCAAGTATTCACCTCCTCGATCAGATCGAAGGATTTTAATACTTTTCCCGGTTTGGTTCTCGACTTCTTGTTTATATTCTCTAAATTTCTCAAAAGCTTCAGACTTGTGTTTTATCAAGAACACATGTCCGTATCTTGAGAGATCGTCAGTGAATGTAATGAAGTACGAAGAACCATCCCTGGCATATGTAGACATAGGACCGCATACATCACTATGTACTAGTCCTGAGAGTTAAGTAACTCTTTCTCCGTGTCCCGTAAACGGAGTTTTGGTCATCTTGCCTTTGAGACATGACTGGCAAGTGTCATAAGATGAAAATTCGAACAGTTTCAAATATCCATCCTTATGCAACTTAGCTAGCCGTGTCGCATTTATATGACCATGTCTACAATGCCACAAGAAGGATTCGTTCATTTCTGAACTCTTCCTCTTGTGTGTGTTTGTTATATTAAGGACTGTAGTTTGATTGAGAACGTATATGCCATTAAATAACGAACATGATCCAATCAACTTTTGATTCAGGAATATGTTCATAACATCATCCTGTACTACAAAATTATATATTTCTTTGCTCAATAAAGAAACTGATATAAGATTGCATATCAGGGTCGGAATGTAATAGCATTCGTTCAGAACCAATGTATTACCATTTGGTAACACAAGGTGATATTCGCCAACTGCTTTGGCTGCAACATTTGCACCATTCCCTACTCTTACGGAATGATCACCCTCTCCCAGTTCCCTACCTTTACGTAGCCCATGTAACATATTACATATATGGGATCCCGATCCGGTATCTAATACCCAGGACGTAGAGTGAACTGAGAAACCGTTCTCTGTAACGAACACACCCGAAGAAAATACATCAACATGTACTATCTTTATTCGTGTGGCATGGGAATCCTGGTATTCCCCTATATCCTGTTCAGTCTTATAACTTTTATGAGAAAGAACAGATCTAACGTTCCCCAGCACTGTATAACATGCGGGTTCGGTCAATACATCCATATTATTATCCAGATTAAGGCATGATATGGTCGCTACCTGGAGAGAGAGAGAAGAAAACACTTTAGCGTATGCTCTTGCAAGATCAGATTGGTTATTATTTTATCTAATCAGGATGGCTCCCACTGTTTTTATCAAATCTTCCTTCAAACCCTAAAAGAAAAGACTAGCCAGGATTAATTACACCCTACAATTTCGCCATTCTTTCATCCAGGCGTCAGTACTTTGAGGGAGGTTCCCCGTGCTTTCGCACGGGCCTAATTAAAGTAAACCTCGTTTTCCCAGAGGCGTAACCCCGTTGACACCTTTCTAGACACCTACTTGATCGGCTAATTATCATGTGTAAATCTCTCCCATGAGTAACAATTACTCGCAGTGGGTATCGGATTCCAACTATCTCATAGAAGGTATGCAATCTCATTGCAAATTTCAAAACTTGAAATTCCCGATAATATTTTGCCCCTAATGTGCTATGACCATGACGAAAGCCAACAAATCATAGCCCGCTAGTCAAGTTCAACCCGTACATTTCTTGACTGAATTAAACCCACCCGCACGACCCCTGACGAAAGACAACAAAGCCGTACGACTACCCTAATCCAATCGCATCATATGCAGCAGATAAGCAGCATATAGCTACCGCACACTACACCTTGACGAAAGCCAACAAATGTAGCACGAATACTATATACAACTTATCTGAAATGACGGAGGGCTACGACAGGTTTTTCTGAAAACATATTGCGTAATGAACTTTCTATCGTTGTAGAATCGAGTGAATTTTGAAATGGAGTGATTTTGAGGCTTTCATTAGTTTTGCTAAAGAGGTCACTCCCGGTGAAGGGATCTCGGCTCTTTCCTTATGGAATAAGGTGTAGGATATATCATATATATCGCTATGCAAAGCAAAAACTCCAAAAGCAATCAAAAGACAAACCGAGTGTTGTACCATCTGCCGGTTTTGCTAAAGAGGTCACTCCCGGTGAAGGGATCTCGGCTCTTTCCTCATCGAATAAGGTTTAGGATATATCATATATATCGCTATGCAAAGCAAAAACTGTAGCTACCCTTTTTGAAAATTTGATTCTACAACATCTTTTAGGTTTCTTTTCTTTCATTAATCATATTAATGATGTCCCATCATTTAAGTCACCTAAACATCACAGATAAATACGACGTACACTTATGCCATCCGCATTCGCCTCGATGTCCCCTCGTGCACCGTTATGTTAGGTAACTAACGGCAGAGCGGGGCAGGGCTAGTGCGAGTGTAAAACATAAGTAACATCTATATAATATATCATATATACTATATACAGTATCTATCACAACATATCAAATGATCACATCACAAATATCACAGCAGAAGAAACATATAAAACATTGGATATACTAGGACGTCCGTATTTTATTTTGAGCCTCTATAAAACCCGGATTCCACGGTCGCGATAAATAGCCAAACCCACACCCCTAGACCCCTACGAGAGTGGCAAGCAACCCTACCAATTCTAGAGTTAGGAGACCCGGACTCGACTCCTCGAGTTGGTCTCCCACTAGACTCTAGAACCTGGTTACTTGTGCTCTCCTCCTTGGGTCTATCCTAGTGCGGAAAAATAAATAATATACAAACGGTGACATCAACCTTATCCCGGAAGTGCCCTAATAAAAGAATATTACATACAATGAATTTTACATGAATGAAAATAAAAAGCCTCATCTCACATAAACCCCCGGCTATTCAAAAACGCGACGATCCAATATAACATATCCAGCAACACATAACATCGCATGTCATCAACGTAAGTAAATATGCGCATCCCAATTGTCGTTGACATATAGCAACGAAACTGGCGATATCACATATTACACTTACGGTCGCAGAAAATAAAGTGTAAAACTACAACTTTTGGAATCCACAATCTCTTTAGATATCGTAAATCCAAAATATCACATACTTCGCATTTCATGCCTAACTATATGAATTCCACATATTGTATCACATTCCAGATAAATAGACAGTATTAAACTTTCCGATCGAATAATCAAATACCCAAGATTTCCTAAATAGCTCAACACTTGAGCGGAGTTAAAAAATTCCAGAATACGTCACAGTACCAACGGTCCAGCCGTAGAAGGGTCAAGCCAACGCCTCACATATGGCACGCCGTACTGCCTCAAACCCTAAGGTTTAGAGGCGGTTCAGACGGTCACATAATCGAGTTAAGATTTGTATTCTTCTAGAGGGTCCATCGCGTTACTTGCACGTTTTTCCGAAAGATTTAAACTCAAGAAAAATTCAACACTTGAAAGTTTTTCGTGCCGGGAAAAATGAGTTAATGATATCCTTTTGAACATTTTAATACTTTCTAAATTATACGGAAAACATAACGAAATTAAATTATCCGATCGAATCAACGAATACAAAATAAACCCTAGAACACTAAACACTTGAGTCAGATAAAAAATACCCAGAAAATATAACTAGCAGCTACGGGCATTACTGTGCCAAAAGAAAAGTCAAAGCTGACTGTACGACCGTGGATCCGCGGCCCAAGCAGGGTATGGCCGCGGTTCCGCGGCCGTCCATATGGCTTACATCATCGTTTTGCACAGTTATGCTTAAAATTACCTGCTGATTTTTTTAGGTATTTTTAATTCAGAAAAATCATGGTTTTTAAAAAATGTCCAGAGAGGGGTTCAAATCGTCGTATCGGGGTTCGAGCGGAGTTTTAACTTCGTATACACATCGCCTAATGCTCTAGCTAGGCTCTGATACCACTGTAGGGTTACTAGGCACTCTAATAAGGTTCTACAGGCATCAACCATGCCCGATTAAAATTTTAGCTGTGCCGAATAACCCTAAACAAGATCTTTGCTAGATAATTAGGGTAACACATGAAAGTAAATAACATTTATCACTATGTGAATACGAAATACAACCTTTGTAGATTGTTCCTTCACTTCTAAATCTACTTGTTGTAGTCCTTTCGCTGCGATCATGGTTCTCCCGGGCTCTTGCATGGTTTCACAAGGCGAAAGAAGCGTCCTTGCTTGAAGTCTTCGAGGCCGAAGATGATATACGTCGAGAGAATACCAACTCAAGCTACTACTTCACTAACTAGAGAATTAGTGAAGCAAACACACTAAACTAAAGTGCTAGTCTAGTAGATGATGGAGAAATAGGAACTGGGTTCTCTTTAGAATTTATTTCTCACAATCTTTCACTCTCTTTTTAAAACCCTAGCAAGCTTTTTCTTTTTGCTCAAAGAAGAAGATGAACAAAAAAAACGATGAGGATAATGATCAAGTCAAGAGAGCTAACCATGGGTGAGTGAGTATCTTATACTAACTCATGTAGAGACATAACCATGGTTAATCCAAAATGGTTAGGTTAATAAAAATCTAAAGTAAAACAAAGTTAGTGGACTTTGTCAAAGAATCCACAAGCTTCTACAAGCTTCATGCTTGTGACAAAAGATCCACTAATTTGTAATTACCTTAAATAATTATTAACCACCATTTAAAATAGAATGGTGTATGTATTGCACACCCTTGCATGATGTATCAACAACCATGATACAAAAAGAAAACACATTTTATTATATATCACATACATATTAAAGTTGTGCACATGTGAGAAAAATCCTTAAGTGAACAAATGTTAGTTAATGTAAATCAGTATATCAAATATACAATTATACACTAAATTATTAAATCAACATTTGACTTAATAATCCGGTTATATCTCATATAACCGACTAACATCCAATGTATCGTTTTATCGAATCAACACTTGATTCGATAACCCGGCTATATCATATATAACCGACCGATACAAAAAGTCACGATAATAGAATACGGTATCACATGTAGGGTTCCTAGGCACACTCAAGAGGTTCCACAAGGCATCAACAATGCCAAATTCAAAAAATTGGGTGCCGAGAAACCCAAATATAGATCGTTAACTAGAGTTTAGGCGAAAGAACAAGCAAGTTAACAACTTAACTACTAAGTGAATGGAAATACAACCTTTGTAGATCTGGTCCTCCTCTTCCTTGGCTCCGTGATGACGTTACTCCGCTGCAACCATCGGAATTCTGCACTCTCATGGTGGTTTCATCGGAGAAAAGATCGGGCTATGTCGTTGACTTCGATGCCGAAGATGATCTACGTCGAGGCAACTCAAGATCAAGCTCCAACTTCACCAAGTCATGAAACTTGTGAAGAAAACACCATATACCACATGGAAAGTGGTAGAGGATGAAGAAATAAGAAGTGGGTTCACATTGGATTTGGATTTCTCACTTGGAATCATCACTTGAAAAATTTCTAGCAATGGTTTTCTTTCTTCTTCAAGAAGAAGAAGAAGAAAGAAAATGAAAAATCAATCAATTAATAAAATAGAAAATCAAGTGATGCCTTATCATATTGCAACCATGGGTGAAGATAACTCATGTAGAGAGCAAACCCTAGTTTAGGTAATGGTTAGGTTAAGGAAAGAAACAAAATGGTCAAAGCTTTCAAAGCTTCATGAAGTTTCAAGAATGAAACAAAATTAGCCACCATTTTATTCTTGCCAAAATAAATAAGTAAATAAATAAATAAGATAATGGAAACCCTAACCATTAACCAAACATGGTTTAAAATAAACACACACCCAAGTTTGCATGTATCATCAAACATGATACAAACTAGTGCACAAACATATATCATATATACAATGTGCACAATCAAGTGAGAAAATAATCTTAAGTGAACCAATACTAATTAATGTAAAGTAATATATCAAATATATAATTATACATTAAATCATTAAATCAACACTTGATTCAATGATCCGGTCATACTGCATATAACCGACTAATATCAAGTGTATCAATGTATTGAATCAACATTTGATTCGGTAACCCGGCTATATCACATATAACCGACCAATGATACAAATCGCGAGAATAGAATACAGTATCACATACTGGTATTATTCTCGGTCCCGCACATATCTCATATGCGCTCTTATTTCGTTTCGCTTGAGCCAGGAAACCTCTGTGTAGGACTCTAAAGACTCGTCAATACGCCGGCAGCAGGTGATGATCATATCAAACACCCATAAGCCGCAAGCGGTCTGCTAAACGTAACGGCCACCCGGGTATTGAGCGATCAGAAGATCAACGAGCAAGCCCGCTCACACTCCTGTGAATCCAACCAGTAACACTTACCGTACAGTCCGGTCTGTTCGTCTGATATGTCGCATATCTTGCCTAGTGGTGGTAAACGTCAGACCCCAGTAGCTCGATAAGTCATGTCGTTATGAGGTCTATAACAGTTCGAGAAACTACTGGTAACACTTACCAGTAAATCTCAGCAACCCTGGCCAGGGATTTCCGGTTACAGCCAATCGAACACAGCGCAACATCAACTCCCTATACCGGGAGAAACGAATCCCCTCCTATCGCTCATTGCCTCCATGTGATTCGGGACTGTACCCAAAAACCACCGTTTTGCACGCCCACTTGGACGTGGTAAGGTGGAAATCAAAGCACAGTGGGAATCACACAAGACTCTACGACGATCTCGGGTCTACAGACTAACATGTACCAGTGTCACCAGAGAACTGCCATCTGACGTAATGTAGAATACCATCTGGGAGTTCTCGGCGAGTCCGTCCAGTGTACCCAGTCTCTACTGAGCACCCGTATATCATCTCTGATGTCAAACACCAATGGATATGGGATCATCCATCGCCCATCTATATGGGTCGAGAAGGTATACGCTAGTCTACTCTGGTATATCGATGCCCCGTCTCGATACACCCACGACTAGGGACCTTGAAGGATGTACTTGTGGACAACCATGTCCCCACTAGTATGATCCGCATCATAGTCCAGATAGTCAAGTACACATCCTAAGGGCTTTACCAATATGTAACAGAGAGACAATCAGTGTACACGTTAAGATAAAGAGCAACCAGATAGCATACTATCAAGTCGAGCAAGAAAGTCCTCCCTATATATGTCCAAGCATCCGCTACAATATACATCCTATGTATAGTAATGGCCTCTAGGGCATACATATAACTAACAATCTCCCACTTGCACTAGGGCCATCTGTAGCAGTGGTTGTAGTATCTCATACTCAACCATCCCATAATAGTCTCTCTCTGGGAAAAAGGCCTTTGTGAATAGACCCGCCGTGTTGTCCTCTGAGTCTGCTCTCCTAACCTCGATCACCTGGAGATCAACCATCTCCACGATCAGGTGACACTGCCTTAGAATATGTCTGGATCACTGATGGGACGGGCGTTCCTTGGCATAAGCCACAACTCCATTGTCACACAATGGGAGGAACGAAGTTCATCTCATGAACTAATATACATCCAGACTGCCTCTTTTGTAGCATCTAGGTAGCGATGTATCCAGCAGTCATCGTCTAGTTTGCCACGGTATCTAGCTTGGAACTCTTCCAACATACCGTCCCTTTACTGAGGGTAAAGACAATGCCTGTGACAGACTTTCAGTCGTCCTTATCATCCTGGAACCTTTCCAGTGATTCTCCCCAGGATCAACTGATACCATCTCACTACAACTAGTGAGAATCCTAACATCCAATTAGATCTATCTCATAGGTCCAAAACCCATGATTTAGGAGGTATCACTTTGATCCTATATGGAGAATCATTGTGATAAGCGGAGATTGACCGAGCGTAGCATAGAAAACTCCTTTCTTATTAAGAGTATGTCATCCACGTACTCTACGAGGATCACCACCATACTCCCTACTGCCCTTTTGTTAATACAAGGTTCATCTACCATTTTGATGATGTCAAACTCTTTGACTAACACATCAAAACAGACGTTCCAACTCCGCGATGCCTTCTTTATCACATAAAACATCTTGCTCGCGTTTCCGCTGCTCCCACTGTCTACGAGGCCCTCTGGTTGTGTACTTATAGACGCACTCTTCTAAAATATCACTTAGAAAAGCAGTCATGGCACCCAACCGCCTGATATCGTAGCCGTGGCAAGTAGGAACTGGATGGACTTAAGCATAGCTACTTAGAAAAGGTTTCATCATAATCCATACCTGGTCAATGATGCAAACTTTTAACAAGTCTAGCTTTGAAAGTCACAACTTTTCCATGTACACCAAGTAATCTTCTCAAGATATACTTGCTCCTGATGGGGATTTAACCCTTCAGATAAAGCAATCAAAGTCCATACTTTGTTGGTGTATAAGGATTCCATCTCAGATTGCTAAGCATCCAGCCATTCTTACAGAGTCCCACTCCTGATGGCCAGCCCGAAACTAGTTGGGTCATCATCTCATGATGCAATCCTCGCTCCCACTGTCATAGAGAAACCGAAGTACCTCTCAGGTGGGTGAGGAACCCTGCTAGATCGGCGGAGAGGCTGAGGTTTGTTGGTTTCTATTGAATCCTTCAGTTCTACCAAATCATCTGCTGCAGTTTGTATAGCTGGAACCTTTCCAGTTCTACATAACAGACCTTGCCTCGAGCTTGTCCGGATTTTGCCTTTTAGACATGGACTGGACAACCCCAAATCTTAACAAACTTAAGATATGGGCCCTTCCCTTTCCATATCACATATGAAGTGGTAGGCAACTGATTTGATTGGAACCCTATTCAATAGGTATGCAGCTTCTCAAGCGCATAACTCCCAAAAGGAAATAGGAAACTCAGTAGTACTCATCATAGAGAACACCATATCACATAGGGTGCTATTGCTCCGTCCCGATATACCATCGTGCTATGGTGTATACGGAGGAGTAATGCTGAGAGAGAATCTCATTCTCCTTTAGAATAGTCCAGGAATTCCGTGCTAAAGTATTCTCCTCCCTTGTCACATCAAAGGACATAATACTTATACCCGTATTTTGGTTCACTACTTCTAACTTATATTCTGTGAATATCTCAAAAGGTTCGGACTTGTGTTTCAACAGGAACATATATCTGAATCTTGAGAGATTATCAGAGAATGTAATGAAGTATAAAGAAACGGTCTTGGCATGTGTAGACAAGGGACCTACATACATCAACATGTAACAACCCAAGAGTTCACTAACACTTTCTCTGTTTCCTACAAACAGAGTTATGGTCATTGTATCTTTGTGACATGACCGGCAAGTTTCACAAGATGTAAATTCAAACTAATTTAAATATGCATCTACAATGTAACTTAAGCTAGCCGGGTCACAATGATATGACCTAGTCTACAATACCTCAAGAAGGAATCGTTCAATTCTGAACTCTTCCTCTTGTGTGTGTTCTGTATACTAAGAACTGTAGTTTGATTTAGAACATCAATGCTTTTAAATATCGTGCCTGAACCGATCAACTTTTGATATAGGAAATGTTCAAAACATTATCCAACAATACAAAATTATATCCTTCTTTACTAATAAAGAGACTGATATGATTTTGTATATCAGGTTCGGTATCTAATAGCATTCGTTCAGAATCAATGTATTTGGAATACAGGGTGACAGTGACCAACAGACTTGGCTGCAACACTTGCACCATTTTTTGTCTCATGAAACTTATCACCCGTTCTCAGTTCTCTACCTTTCTGTAGCCCTATGTAACAGATTACATATCTGGGCTCCTGATCCGGTATCAAATACCCAGGACGTAGAGGATACAGAGAAACAGTTCTTTGTAATGAACACACCCGAAGGAGATGCATCATATGCACTTTCTTCGTTTGGACGGCACGGGAATTCTGGTATTCCCCTATTTCCTGCTCTGTCTTATAACAATTATAAGTTGGAGCGGGACCAACTTTCCCCAGCTCAGTATAACAAGCGGGTTCGGTCAAATATCCGTATTATTATCTTGATTAAGGCGTGATATGGTCCCTACCTGGAGAGAGAGAGGAGAAAACACTCTGCGTGCGCTCTTGCAAGATCAGATTGGTTATTATTTTATCTAATCAGGATAGCTCCCACTGGTTTTATCAAATCTTCCTTCAAACCCTAAAAGGAAAGACTAGCCGGGATTAATTACACGCTACAAGTTCGCCAATCTTTCAGCCAGGCCAGTGTCGGTACTTTGAGGGAGGTTCCCCGTGCTTTCGCACGGACCTAATTAGAGTAAACCTCGTTTTCCCAGAGGCGTAACCCCGTTGACACCTTTCTTGACACCTACTTGTTCGGCTAATTGTAATGTGTAAAACTCTTCCAGGAGTAACTCTTACTCGCAGCGGGTATCGGGATCCAACTATCTCATAGAAGGTATGCAATCTCATTGCAAATTTCAACACTTGAAATTCCCGATAATTTTGCCTCAAACGATCTATGACCTTGACAAGGTCAACAAACCATAGACCGTAAGTCAAGTTCAACCCGTCATTTCTTGATTGAATCAAACCCACCCGCACTACCCTTGACAAGGTCAACAAGGCCGTACGACTACCCTAACCCAATCTGCATCATATGCATAAGCAGATAAATACTGGTTAGCTACCGCACACTGCGCCTTGACAAGGTCAACAAACGCAGCACGAATACTAAGCAGGACTTATCTGAAATGATGGAGGGCTACGACAGGTTTTTCTGAAAACCTATTGCGTAATGAACTTGATATCGTTGTAGAATCAAATGATTTTAAAATGTAGTGTTTTTGATGCTTTTCTAGTTTTGCTAAAGGGGTCCCTCCCGGTGAAAGGATCGTCGACCCTTTCCTCATCGAATAAGGCGCAGGATATGTCATATATACCGTTGTGCAAAGCAAAAACTATAGAAGCAATCAAAAGACAAACCGAGGGTTGTAGCGTCTGCCAGTTATTGGTTAAGGAGTCACTCCCGGTGAAGGGATCTCGGTCCTTTCCTCATCAAATAAGGTGCAGGATGTTCTACAAGGAACACCGCGATGCAAAGCAAGAACTGTAGCTACCTGTTTTTGAAAATTCGATTCCACAACATCTTAGGTTTCCTTTCTTTCATTAATCACATTAATGAAGTCCCATCAATTAAGTCACCTAAACATCACAGATAAATACGACGTACACTTATGCCATCCGCATTCGCCTCGATGTCCCCAAGTGCACCGTTAGGTTAGGTAACTAACGGCAGAGCGGGGCAGGGCTAGCGCGGGTGTAAAACATAAGTAACGTCTATATAATATATCATATATACTATATACAGTATTTATCACAGAACATCAAATGATCACATCACAGATATCGCAGCAGAAGAAACATATGAAATATTGGATATGCTGGGACGTCCGTGTTTTCAATACGAGCCTGTATAAAACACGGATTCCACGGTCATGATGAATCGCCAAACCCACACCCCTAGACCCCTACGAGAGCGGCAAGTAACCCTACCAATTCTAGAGTTAGGAGACCCGGACTCGACTCCTCGAGTTGGTCTCCTACTGGACTCCAAAACCCGGTTACTTGTGCCCTCCTTCTTGGGTCTATCCTAGTGCGGAAAAGTAAATAATATACAATGGGTGACATCTTCCGCAACCTGGAAGTGCCCCAATAAAAGAATATTACATACAAGTTTTTACATGAATGAAAATGAAAAAATACTCATCTCACATGAAAACCCCCGGCTATTCAAACACGACGATCCAATATAACATATCCAGCAACACATAACATCACATGTCATCAACGTAAGTAAACATGCTTATCCTTATTGTCGTTGACATATAGCAACGAAACCGGCGATATCACATATTGCACTTACGGTCACAGAAAAGAAAGTGTAAAACTACAACAGTTGGAATCCGCAACCTCTTTAGACATCGCATGCCTAACCATCTGAATTCCTTAGACATCACATGCCTAACAATTATAAACCCCGCATTTTAGTCTCATTATCGAAAACACTTTTCAATATCAAGTCGGGCAATTCAACAAGATTCCCGACATTTGATCGAATGCTCGTCGCAAACTTTAGTAGGCAGCCGCACCCCCGATGCTGTCGACGAAGTGCACCAAGGCGGAACACCGCTGCCGCGAGCACCCGAACGGATGCTTTTGGCGACGAGGTTCTCCTACAGTCACTTGGTCGGGGCTATGGGGCATGGCTATCTATTAAGTTTTACCGGCGAGTATCCGCGTACGCTACGAGATTGCGACGGACTTTTGATCGCATCAAAATTCCGTGGCAACCGATCAAGTGAGACTAAAGTGCTATATTTATAACATCCAAATCAGTTATCTCATAACTACTTGTGGATTGCAAATATTGTATCACATTCTAGATAAATAAAAAATGTTAAACTTTCCGATCGAATATTCAAACACCCAAGTTTTCCCGAAACAGCTCTACACATGAAATAAGTTCAAAACATCCTTTTCATGCCTCGGTACCAACGGTCCAGCCGTAGAAGGGTCAAGCCAACGCCTCACATGTGGCACGCCGTACTGCCCCAAACCCTAAGGTTCAAAGGGCAGTTCAAGACGGTCACATAATCGAGTTAAGGTTTGTTGTCTTCTAGAGGGACCATCGCGTTACTTGCACTACTTAGAACGTCATTAAACTACGGAAAAATCCAACAATTGGAAATTTCCCGGCATGGGAAAAATTGGGTATTTATATCCGGTCGAACTTTTTAACATACTCAAAATATCCGGAAAAACAAATAGACGAAGTTAAACATTCGATCGACACAACGAACTCCCAATACAACCCAGAAAACTCAACTCTTGAGTAGAATTTAAAAATTCCCAGAAAATACAGCGCTAACAGTTAGGAATTACTGTGCAAAGAAAATGACAAGACGCTCCTATATGGCCGTGGAACCGCCGCACATGTCATGCTCGTGCCGCGGTTTCGCGGCCATTTGGTCGAGTTACGCGCACGTGCTTCACAGTAATTCTTAAAAAAGCCTGCTGATTTTTCTGCATATTTTTAATTCACAAAAAGACCAGTTTTGAAAAATTGTACAGTGAAGGGTTTTGGATTAGGGTTTCGGGTTCGATCGGGTTTCTAACATCGTCTACGCATCGCCTAAAGCTCTTGCTAGGCTCTGATACCACTGTAGGGTTCCTAGGCACACTCAAGAGGTTCCACAAGGCATCAACCATGCCAAATTCAAAAAATTCGGTGCCGAGAAACCCTAATATAGATCGTTAACTAGAGTTTAGGCGAAAGAACAAGCAAGTTAACAACTTAACTACTAAGTGAATGGAAATACAACCTTTGTAGATCCGGTTCTCCACTTCCTTGGCTCAGTGATGATGTCACTCCGCTGCAACCATCGGAATCCTGGACTCTCGCGGTGGTTTCATCGGAGAAAAGATCGGGCTAGGTCATTGACTTCAATGCCGAAGATGATCTACGTCGACGCAACTCAAGATAAAGCTCCAACTTCACCAAGTCATGAAACTTGTGAAGAAAACACACTATACTACATGGCAAGTGGTAGAGGATGAAGAAATAGGAAGTGGGTTCACTTTGGATTTGGATTTCTCACTTGGAATCATCACTTGAAAAATTTCTAGCAATGGTTTTCTTTCTTCTTCAAGAAGAAGAAGAAGAAATAAAATGAAAAATCAATCAATTAATAAAATAGAAAATCAAGTGATGCCTTATCATATTGCAACCATGGGTGAAGATAACTCATGTAGAGAACAAACCCTTGTTTAGGTAACGGTTAGGTTAAGAAAAGAAACAAAATGGTCAAAGCTTTCAAAGCTTCATGAAGTTTCAAGAATGAAACAAAATTAGCCACCATTTTATTCTTGCCAAAATAAATAAGTAAATAAATAAGATAATGGAAACCCTAACCATTAACCAAACATGGTTTAAAGTAAACACACACCCAAGTTTGCATGTATCATCAAACTTGATACAAACTAGTGCACAAACATATATCATATATACAATGTGCACAATCAAGTGAGAAAATAATCTTAAGTGAACCAATACTAGTTAATGTAAAGTAATATATCAAATATATAATTATACATTAAATCATTAAATAAACACTTGATTCAATGATCCGGTCATACTGCATATAGCAGACTAATATCAAGTGTATCAATGCATCGAATCAACATTTGATTCGGTAACCCGGCTATATCACATCTAACCGACCAATGATACAAATCGCGAGAATAGAATACAGTATCACATAGTGGTATTATTCTCGGTCCCGCACATATCTCATATGCACTCCTATTTCGTTTCGCTTGAGCCAGGAAACCTCTGTGTAGGACTCTAAAGACTCGTCAATACGCCGGCAGCAGGTGATGATCATATCAAACACCCACAAGCCGCAAGCGGTCTGCTAAACGTAACGGCCACCCGGGTATTGAGCGATCAGAAGATCAACGAGCAAGCCCGCTCACACTCCTGTGAATCCAACCAGTAACACTTACCGTACAGTCCGGTCTGTTCGTCTGATATGTCGCATATCTTGCCTAGGGGTGGTAAACGTCAGACCCCAGTAACTCGATAAGTCATGTCGATATGAGGTCTATAACAGTTCGAGAAACTACTGGTAACACTTACCAGTAAATCTCAGCAACCCTGGCCAGGGATTTCCGGTTATAGCCAATCGAACACAGCGCAACATCAACTCCCTATACCGGGAGAGACGAATCCCCTCCTATCGCTCATTGCCTCCATGTGATCCGGGACTGTACCTAAAAACCACCGTTTTGCACGCCCTCTTGGATGTGGTAAGGTGGAAATCAAAGCACAGTAGGAATCACACAAGACTCTATGACGATCTCGGGTCTACAGACTAACCTGTACCAGTGTCACCAGAGAACTGCCATCTTACGTAAGGTATAATACCATCTGGGAGTTCTCACCGAGTCCGTCCAGTGTACCCAGTCTCCACAGAGCACCCGTATATCATCTCTGATGTCAAACACCAATGGATATGAGATCATCCATCGCCCATCTATATGGGTCGAGAAGGTATACGCTAGTCTACTCTGGTATATCGATGCCCCGTCTCGATACACCCACGACTAGGGACCTTGAAAGATGTACTTATGGACTACCTTGTCCCCACTAGTATGATCTGCATCATAGTCCAGGTAGTCAAGTACACATCCTAAGGGCTTTACCAACATGTAACAGAGAGACAATCAGTGTACACGTTAAGATAAAGAGCAACCAGATAGCATACTATCATGTTGAGCAAGAAAGTCCTCCTTATATATGTCCAAGCATCCACTACAATATACATCCTATGTATAGTAATGGCCTCTAGGGCATACATATAACTAACATCGCATACACGCATTATTCTCAGTCCCGCACATATCACATACGTGCTCCTATTTCGTTTTGCCTGAGCCAGTAAAACCTCTATGTAGGACTCTAAAGACTCATCAATACGCCGGCAGTAGGTGATGATCACATCAAGCACCTACAAGCCGTCAGCGGTACTAGCTGGACGTAACGGCTACCCGGGTATTGAGCGATCAGAAGATTAGCAAGCAAGCCCGCGCCAACTCCTGTAAGAGCCTAACGGTAGCACTTCCCGTACAGTCCGGTCTCATCGTCTGATATGTCGCATATCAAGTCTAGGGGTGGTAAACGCCAATCCCCAATAACCGATAAGTCGTGCCGATGTGAGGCTCATAACGGTTCGAGAAACTATTGGTAACACTTACAAGTAAATCTCTAAATCAGCCCCGGCCAGGGACTTCCCTGTTATGGCCAATCGAGCACAGCGCAACATCAACCTCCAATACCGGGAGAGACGAAACCCCTCATATCACTCATTGTCTCCATGTGACTCGGGACTGTACCTAAAAACCACCATTTTGCACGCCCTCTTGGACGTGGTAAGGTGGAAATCAAAGCACAGTGGGAATCACACAAGACTCTAGGACGATCTCGGGTCTACAGACTAACCTGCACAAGTGTCACCAGAGAACTGCCATCTGACGTGAGGTATAATACCATCTGGGAGTTCTCGGCGAGTCCGTCCAGTGTACCCAGTCTCTACTGAGCACCCGTATACCATCTCTGATATCAAACACCAATGGATATGGGATCATCCATCGCCCATCTTATGGGTCGAGAAGCGTATACGCTAGTCTACTCTGGTATATCGATGCCCTGTCTCGATACACCTACGACTAGGAACATTAAAGGATGTACTTATGGACTACCATGGCCCCACTAATATGATCTGCATCATAGTCCTGGCAGTCAAGTACACATTCTAAGGGCTTTACCAACATGTAACTATAAGACAGTATCAAGAGACAAGTATACATGTTAAGATAAAGAGCAACCAGATAGCATACTATCATATCGAGCAAGAAAGTCCTCTCTATATATGTCCAAGCATCCAATATAATATACACCATCTATACAATACTGGCCTCTAAGGTATACATACAACTAACAACTAATATGTGATAACGGGATTTGAGGATGATGTTTGATGATATTGCCGTTTAGGGTACTATAAGACTAGATAGCCGGCGTAAATTTGTCATCCGAACCATACCTATTTACAAACTGAATAATCATATGCATCTTTTAAACAGATACCTTGAGGGACGTGATGGATTTTCAAATGATATCTTTTCCTTATAAACACCATAGCCCCGACTTTCAAAACTACATTCGCATCTTTTAAAAACTGATTGTATGGTTCGGGTGTGTATGTTAGATTAGATATGTATGCTTATAGTAAAGGTAGAATATAATTGTAAATTGACCTTATGTGATATATAGATGCGATGAAAAGACAATACGATTTGGCATGTGATATGATGATATGTTGGTATACGGATGCGAGTCGATTGACAGGATTGATACCTTATCGGTCCCCTGATATGATATTGTTATGGATGTGACTTGGGACATAGGTATATGGATATATATGTGTATACATGTTGTGAATCATGAATGATAGGCTGTACGTGACATTTTGCCGTACCCTCATTGTCATATAGGTTGATAGGATCCCTTTTGGTTTAATGCTGTCGTACGATGATTTTCCGTACGTGATGAGTTTGACTTGATGAATAATCCAAACCCTTGACTAGAGGATGCCGTACGATGGATTATACCGTACGTGATGTCATGAGGCTAGGTGCCGATGGTTAGATTCACCGACTCGGTCAAGTTAGATACGTACACCCGTCAGCATTTGCATATGATTTACCTTATGCTGCATTCATGTTATTCCCATTGCATTGCATATACCTGTGCTAGGACACTTACACCATTATTGATGATGAATATGTTACAAATACACAAATTTTCCGGCTCACACACTTCATCATCGATAATTGCCATGTCACTACACAGAAGGATTTGCTGCATCATGATATGACTCCTTGCACGATTTACTTGCTATAGTTGCATATGCACCTTTATACGATATTGCATTGGAATTTAGAGAATTTGGGAACCGCGGGATATATTTTTAAACTTGATTCATTTAAAAGAGCGGTTTTCGCTCGATATGTGCATATTACTGTTCCATGTCGCATGATAAACGGATATGCTTACATTTCTGTTATATGTCGCATACATCATGCTTTACGCTTTTACGCATTGAGATATGTTGTTTTCATGAGATTTCTGGATTTCAGAACCTTGGTTATTTCAAAAGAAAGCAAGTACTGTTTTAAAAAAACCCGGTTTCTCTTGATATGATATTTTAGTGCGTCCACCATGCGTTTTCTCGGTTCTGAAACGTGTGACATGTGAAACCCGATTTGAGGAGCTGGATGAGGCCGATTGCGGGTACATGGTGGACCCGGTTTGGTATCCCTGTAACGATTTAAAAATCGTTTATGTGAAATTTCGGAAATCGGTAAAATAAGGGGTGTTTTCCGTAAAAAAAATAAGACATAAATATATTTTAATACAAAATTAAATATAAATATACTAGCTATGTAATTGCTAGTATTTGGTGTTTATTGAGCCACTGGTAAAATTTCTAAATTTCTGAAAAATTTTCCGAAATTAATTATTTTAATATTATTTTAAGCCGTCACTAATACATTTAATTAGGGAAAATTACAAATTGGAATGGGTTAATACAAATTTTGTGCATCATGACACACTAAACTAACATGTAAAATATTGTTTTTGAATTGAAATGAAGTTGTTAAACGGTTTTAGAAAATATCGGAGAAAAAGGCTTAAATTGTGAAAATAAATCAAATAGAAGTGAGGTATGGCTTGTGACTTGAATTATAGGTTTTCTTTACTTGGAAATCTCGACACACACAACCCACACCTCACTCTCTCTCCTCAATCCCATTTTTGGACAGCGCCTAGGCAGCAGCCCCAAATCCCACTCCTTGTCCCCACTTCATATTAAAGAAAAGAAAATTTAGAAAGGAAATAATAAAGAATGAAGCATGGGCTTGTTGACTTCTGTTATGGGCTTTCTTGACTTGGTTATTTTTCTCACACTCACTCATTTCTCTTCTCTCCTCACCATGGCCGAGCCTTCCCTTGGTGCTGCCCCATGTTTTCCCCACCCCATTTCACACACAAAATCATAATGAAATTCTTCAAAAATCAACACAAAAACCTCACAAATCCCAAATCCAACCTTTACCCATTATTTCTTTGCACTAGCTAGCATGAATCAAGGAGCAAGAAGTTAATTTGGGAGGCTAAGATGCATGTAGATCAACAAGTCTTGGAGGTATAAAATCTTAACCCTATGATCAAGTGTTGATTAATTACTCCAAATTAAGTTATTTTGATGTTTAAGTGTGGTTCTAGATTCAAGATTGAGAATTCAAGAGAGGGGTTGGATTGCTAGTTAGGATTTTTTATCATGTAATTATGGTTGCAAAGTGTAATTTATCACCTTAGGAAATGAAAAACCAAGACTAGTTGCTAGCTTGCAAATTGATACTTTTAAAATGTCCAAATTTAGATTTTTTTAGCAAACTAGGATTTTAGAAATTAATTCAAATGTGAGATTAATATTTAGTTAGGGTTTTCATCACATCATTAACATTATAATATGTAGTTTAATGCTTTGGTTCATGTAAAAACCAAACTTAATTGTTGAATTGTGAAATTTTGTTTAAAAATGTTAACATGTGTTATCCTAACAAAGTAGAATTTTGGTTTTAATTCAAATTGTTGAGAATAAATTATTGAAATGGTTTATATGACTTAGTTATGATATTTAGTCGACATTGTGGCCGCAAAATTTGTTTAAATATCGAGTTTTGTACTAAAACGGTTAATTTTGCTTGCCGGTTTTTCGGAAAAATAGCTTTTAAAGTGAGTTTGAGGTTTTTGTGAATTGCAACATATTTCATAATATAATTAGTGTTTGTGAATGTGCAATTGGGTGTGTTTGGGTTTTTCTCGATGGTTTGACGTTTGTACATCGACATCGAGGGATTGGTTTGGCTATTCATGCATGCGTAGGCGATAGGTTTTGACCTATATGTGATACGCGTGCCGATTTGGTTTTCGTATGCCGTTTTGATTTTGAATTGGGTTTTTATGCGATACGACACGTTGTGACATGTTGGTACTCCATGTGGACTTCGATACGACAAGCAAGCGCGTGGAGACATCGGCACTGGCGAGCGAAGATCAGGTGAGTAGATTTATATCTACGGGGAGAAGTCGGGTAGATGGCGTATAGCACCCCCGCAAAATTGTGAGGAATGAGGTGATGTGGTAACGATATACTTTTATATGTTATTATGAGATATGAACACCTATTAAGAGAAGCCTTAGGAGCTTATGGGTTTAGGGTTAGCGAGAATTGAAGGAAGGACTTAAGCAGATTTCTTAGTCACGAAAACCTAGAGTAAGGATTTGCATACACGCACACATATACACTTGCATATATCATTTTCTTGTGCGTATATGGAATGTGTATATATGTATACACGCATGGGTATGGGACTATGCATATATACATTCATATACACATGCATGAATGTTGAGGATATTGTATGATATTTGGAGATGAGTCGATGAGAATGGGCCTGAGGCCATGAGATCGGTGATGTGATATGGTCCGTATTTGTGATACGACATGATATTTTAGCGGGTTCTTTAGGCGTGGTGTTTTCATACACACGCATGCATTTCATAGATGGTATCAGTATTGTACTAGACGTAGATCAGTACCCCGATCATGATATTTGATAGAGAGGATACCAGATGATTAATGTGATAGATGTGACATTTGACCCGTACCCAGATTTGGGATGCCGTACGAGCTAAATATTGACGATAGATCCGCACTCTTGACTCGAGGATGTCATATGACATGTTGTATCGTACGTGATATTATTAAGGCGGCATCACCGACTATATATATATATGTATATATATATTGACTCAGATTTAGGTGGTTTCCATACCCCCTTAGATTGGCTGTTAGTTAGACCTGTAGCTTACCTAGTCGATGTTAGACTGGACCCGAGTCATACCTTTTTCCAAAACTAATGAATCGTGAGGATTTTAAAGACATGTCAAGGGATACTGCGGATATTTCAAAAGTTGTACCTTTTCTTAAAAACACCGTAGCCCTTATTTTCAAAACACCACGATTCGTACTATTTCAAACGGCAAATCAGTATAACACAGGTGTAGCGATGTAGGTTCCTTATTGTAACGTTATCATTCATGTTCCGCATATTATTGTTGCAATTACTACTCATCGCCGTTTATCATGTTGTTATCGTCTCATTGCATGTTTATTGTGTACTTAGTGATTATGAACCATGCTATCAGGACACCAGCACCATTACCGATGATGCGTATGCTCCACATACACTTGCTTGCCGGCTCACACACATCATCATCGGTAATTGCCATGTCGCATACACTTTAGAAAATACCATTTCATTGACATAGATTGATAGCTGATGTTGCAAAATGTTATAGCTTTCATATGCTAGTTAAACCATTGCATTCATTGCATGATATCAGATGCATTCATATATTCATTGGTTATACAGTATTATATAGACATTATGTCGGTTTTCACTTTCATGGACATGGTGATTTGATGTTTTCGGATCCGTCTTGAGATTTTCTGGATTTGGAAACCGCATGTGAAAGATTTATAACTGATGATGTATTTTAAAGTGAAAAAATGTGGTTTTTCCTTGATATGATGATTAGTGTCCACCATGATGTTTTCTCGGTTCTGAGATAGTTTTCGAGACCCGAATCGAGGAGTTGGATGAACCGTCTGCGGGTACATGGTGGACCCGGTATGGTACCCCGGGGAAAGAAGTTCGAGTAGTAGACGATGAGCCCGGCAGGGGCAGACTACCTACCGGTGATTTTACCTGGCGCGGAGGATATCCGAAGGATACCGTTCGTGGTCATGAGATTAATGATATGGGCTGATCCGTTCTGCCGTTGCCTGCGGACAGATCCCGCAGATGATACAGATGCCTGAGATATTGATATTTGAGATTTGAGATATTGAGATTTGATACTAAGAATTATGTTTTGTGTCGATACTTGACACTGATTTTTCGGTTGCATTCATTGATGATACGTGATTGACATGTTAGTTGTATGTATGCCCTAGAGGCCAGTATTGTACAGATGATGTATATTATATTGGATGCTTGGACATATATAGAGAGGACTTTCTTGCTCGATATGATAGTATGCTATCTGGTTGCTCTTTATCTTAACATGTATACTTGTCTCTTTATACTATTGTGAGAAATAAAAATCCAAAGAGAACCCACTTCCTATATCTCCATCCTCTACTGGACTAGCACTTTAGTATAAGGTGTTTGCTTCACTAATTCTCAAATTAGTGAAGTAGTAGCTTGAGTCGGAATTCCCTCGACGTAGATCATCTTCGGCCTCAGAGACTACAAGCAAGGTCGCACCTTTCGCCTCGTGAAGCCATGCAAGGGTCCGGGAGAACTACGATCGCAGCGAAGGGACATCATCAAAGAGCTAAAGAAGTGGAGGACCGATCTACAAAGGTTGTATTTCGTATCCCTTTAGAGTAAAGTTGTTTACTTGCTAATTGATTCGCCTAAACTCTAGTGTACGATCTTGCTTTGTGTTATTCGGCACATAAAAAAATTAATTTTGGCATGGTCGATGCCTTATAGAGCCTTGTTAGTGTGCCTAGTAACCCTACAGTGGTATCAGAGCCTAGCTAGAGCATTAGGCGATGTGTTAACGAAGTTAAAACTCCGAACGAACCCGAATACGCAATTTTAACCCCCTCTCTGGAATTTTTTCAAAATCTGTGTTTTTTTGGAATTAAAAATACCTAAAAAATTCAGCTGGTGATTTTAGGAATTATTGTGCAAAACGACAAAGTGAGTCGTACGGATGGCCGCGGAACCGCGGCAAGACCCTACTTGTGCCGCGGCTCCGCGGCCGTACAGTGAGCTTGTGTTTTATTTTTTGCACAGTAATACCCTTCTCTATTATTGCTATTTTATGGGTATTTTTTTTAACCTGACTCAAGTGTTGAGTATTTTGGGGCTTATTTCGTAATCGTCGATTCGATCGGAGAACTTAATTTTGTTATGTTATTCTGGACAATTTAGAAAGTATTAAAATGTTCGAACGAATATCATTAACTCAATTTTTCTCGGCACGAAAAACATTCAAGTGTTGAATTTTTCGTGGGTTTAAATCTTTCGGAAAAACGTGCATGTGAAGCGATGGACCCTCTAGAAGACAAGAAACCTTAACTCGATTATGTGACCGTCTTGAACTGCCCTTTGAACCATAGGGTTTGGGGCAGTACGGCGTGCCACATGTGAGGCGTTGGCTTGACCCTTCTACGGCTGGATCGTTGCTACTGTTACGTATTCTGGAATTTTTGAACTCCGCTCAAGTGTTGAGCCATTTAGGAAATTTTGGGTATTTTGATTTTCTGTTCGGAGAGTTTAATACTGTCTATTTATCTGGAATATGATACAATATGTGGAATTCACAAAGTTGGGAATGAAATGCGAAATATGAGATATTTCGGATTTACGATGTCTAAAGAGATTGTGGATTCCAAATGTTGTAGTTTTACACTTTCTTTTCTGTGACCGTAAGTGTAATATATGATATCGCCGGTTTCGTTGCTATATGTCAACGACAATTGGGATGTGCATATTTACTTACGTTGATGACATGTGATGTTCTGTGTTGCTGGATATGTTATATTGGATCGTCGCGTTCTGAATAGCCGGGGGTTTTATGTGAGATGAGAGTTTTCATTTTCATTCATGTAAAATTAAAATGTATGTAATATTCTTTTATTGGGGCACTTCCGGGATAAGGTCGATGTCACCATTTGTATATTATTTTCTTTTCCGCACTAGGATAGACCCAAGGAGGGGAGCACAAGTAACCGGGTTCTAGGGTCCAGTGGGAGACCAACTCGAGGAGTCGAGTCCGGGTCTCCTAACCCTAGAATTGGTAGGGTTGCTTTCCACTCTCGTAGGGGTCTAGGGGTGTGGGTTTGGCTATTCGTCGCGACCGTGGAATCCGTGTTTTATAGAGGCTCAAAATAAAACACGGACGTCCTAGTATATCCAATGTTTCATATGTTTCTTCTGCTGCGATATCTGTGATGTGATCATTTGATGTTCTATGATAAATATTGTATATAGTATATATGATATATTATATAGACGTTACTTATGTTTTACACCCGCGCTAGCCCTGCCCTGCTCTGCCGTTAGTTACCTAACCTAACTGTGCACGAGGGGACATCGAGGCGAATGCGGATGGCATAAGTGTACGTCGTATTTATCTGTGATGTTTAGGTTATTTATATGATGGGACTTCATTAATGTGATTAATGAAAGAAAAGAAACCTAAAAGATGTTGTAGAATCAAATTTTCAAATAAAAAGGGTAGCTACAGTTTTGCCATGCATAGCGGTATATATGATATACCCTGCACCTTTTTCGATGGGGAAAGAGCCGAGATCCCTTCACCGGGTGTGACCTCTTTACCAAAACTGGCAGATGCTACAACACTCGGTTTGACTTTTGACTGCTTTTGGAGTTTTGGTTTGCATAGCGATGTATATGATACATCCCGCACCTTATTCCATAAGGAAAGAGCCGAGATCCCTTCACCGGGAGTAACCTCTTTAGCAAAACTAATGAAAGCCTCAAAATCACTCCATTTCAAAATTCACATGATTCTACGACGATATCAAGTTCATTACGCAATAGGTTTTCAGAAAAACCTATCGTAGCCCTCCGTCATTTCAGATAAGTCCTACTTAGTATTCGTGCTACGTTTGTTGGCTTGCGCCAAGGCATAGTGTGCGGTAGCTAACTACTATTTATCTGCTTATGCATATGATGCAGATTGGATTAGGGTAGTCGTGCGACTTTGTTGGCCTACGTCAAGGGTCGTACGGGTGGGTTTAATTCAATCAAGAAATGACGGGTTGAACTTGACTAGCGCACTATGGTTTGTTGGCCTGCATCAAGGTCATGGGACGCTAGGGGCAAAATATTATCGGGAATTTCAAGTGTTGAGATTTGCAATGAGATTGCATACCTTCTATGAGATAGTTGGATCCCGATACCCACTACGAGTAATTGTTACTCCCAGGAGAGTTTTACACAGGACAATTAGCCGATCAAGTAGGTGTCTAGAAAGGTGTCAACGGGGTTACGCCTCTGGGAAAACAAGGTTTACTTTAATTTGGTCCGTGCGAAAGCACGGGGAACTTCCCTCAATGTACCGACACTGGCCTGGCTGAAAGATTGGCAAAGTTGTAGGGTGTAATTAATCCCGGCTAGTCTTTCCTTTTAGGGTTTGAAGGAAGATTTGATAAAAACAGTGGGAGCCATCCTGATTAGATAAAATAATAAACAATCTAATCTTGCAAGAGCATACGCTAAAGTGTTTTCTTCTCTCTCTCTCCAGGTAGTGACCATATCATGCCTTAATCAAGATAATAATATGGATGTATTGACCGAACCTGCATGTCATATTGTGCTGGGGAACGTTGGTTCCGTTCTTTCTTATAAGGGTTATAGAACTGAACATGATATAGGGGAATACTAGGATTCCCATGCCACCCGAATGAAGAAAGTACATGTTGATGCATTTTCTTCGGGTGTGTTCGTTACAGAGAACTGTTTCTCCATTTGCTCTACTTCCTGGGTACTGGATACCGGGTCAGGATCCCATATATGTAATCAGTTACATGGGCTTAAGAAAGGTAGAGAACTTGGAGAAGGTGATAAAGACATAAGGGTTGGAAATGGTGCAATTGTTGCAGCTAAAACCGTCGGGGAATATCACCTTGTATTGCCAACTGGTAATACATTGATTCTGAACGAATGCTATTTCATGCCAAACCTGATATGCAGCATTATATCGGTTTTTTTATTGAGTAAAGTGGGATATAATTTTGTATTAGAGGATAATGTCATGAACATTTTCCTAAATCAAAAGTTGGTTGGATCAGGCACGTTGTGCAATGGCATTTATGTTCTAAATCAATCAACGGTTCTAAGTATAACAAACAACACAAGAGGAAGAGTTCAGAAATGAACGAATCCTTCTTGTGGCATTGTAGACTGGGTCACATCAATGTGACACGACTAACCAAGTTGCATAAGCATGGATATTTAAATCCGTTTGAATTTTCATCTTATGACACTTGCCGGCCATATGTTTCAAAGGCAAGATGACCAAAACTCCGTTTACGGGACACGGAGAGAGAGTTACCGAACTCTTGGGACTGGTACATAGTGATGTATGCGGCCCCATGTCTGCACATGCCAGGAATGGTTCTGCGTACTTCATTACATTCACTGACGATCTCTCTAGATTCGGATATGTGTTTCTGATGAAAAACAAATCAGTAGTTTTTGAGAAATTTAGAGAATATAAACAAGAAGTCGAGAACCAAACCGGAAAAAGTATTAAAATCCTTCGATCTGATCGAGGAGGAGAATACTTAAGCAATGAATTCCTGGACTTCCTAAAAGACAATGGGATTCACTCTCAGCTAACTCCTCCATATACACCATAGCACAACGGTGGATCGGAACGGAGGAACCGCACCCTATTAGATATGGTGCGCTCTATGATGAGCACAGCTGAGTTACCTATTTCCTTCTGGGGGTATGCACTAGAAACAGCTGCAGACCTATTGAATATGGTTCCCACCAAATCTGTGCTAACCACTCCATATGAGATATGGAAACGAAAGAGACCATGTCTTAATTATGTTAAGATATGGGGTTGTCCGGCCTATGTAAAAACACAAAATCCGGACAAACTCGCGGCAAGGTCCATTCTGTGTAAGTTTATTGGATATCCCAAACATTCGCGCGAGTATATCTTCTACCAAACCGAGGAACAAAAAATGTTTGTTTCTCGACATACCACCTTTTTAGGAAAGGAATTTCTTGAAAAAGAGATTAGTGGCATGGAGGTAGAACTGGAAGAGGTTCCAGCAATGCAGACTAGGACAGAAGATTTGGTTGAACTGGAGGATTCAGTAGTTCCCAACGAACCTCGGCCTCTCCGCCAATCTAGTAGGATTCCTCACCCACCTGAGAGATACTACGGTTTTCTCATGGATGGTTGGAGCGAGGATTGCATCATGGTTGATGATGACCCAACTAGCTTCGAGCAGGCCATCACGAGTGAGGACTCAGTGAAATGGCTGGATGCAATGCGGTCCGAGATGGAATCCATGTACACCAACAAAGTATGGACTTTGGAAGATGCTCCTGAAGGGGTAAAACCCATTGGGAGCAAGTGGATCTTCAAGAAAAAACATGGTGTAGATGGGAAAGTGGAGACTTTCAAAGCTAGACTTGTTGCAAAGGGTTTTCGTCAAAGACCAGGTGTGGACTATGACGAAACCTTTTCTCCAGTGGCTAAGCTTAAATCCATCCGGATCATGCTTGCCATCGCTGCATATCATGACTACGAAATCTGGCAAATGGATGTTAAGACCACCTTTCTAAACGGTGATTTAGAAGAGTGCGTGTACATGACTCAGCCAGAGGGCTTCGTAGATAGTGGGAGCAGCGGGAAGGTGTGCAAGCTGCATAAATCCATTTATGGATTAAAGCAAGCATCGCGGTGTTGGAACATCTGCTTTGACATCGTTATCAAAGAGTTTGATTTCGTCAAAAATGTAGATGAACCTTGTATCTACAAGAAGGTGGCAGAGAGTAAGGTTGTCTTTCTCGTATTGTACGTGGACGACATACTTTTAATTGGAAATGATATTCCTATGCTGCAATCGGTGAAGCTCTTCTTATCACAAAGATTCTCAATGAAAGATCTTGATGATGCCTCTTGCATATTGGGAATTATGATCTATAGAGATAGATCTAAAAGGATATTGGGATTGTCCCAATCCAGGTACATTGACACCATACTAAAGAGGTTTAGTATGGAAGAGTCCAAATGTGGGTTTTTACCCACGATCTCAGGGCTCACTCTATCCAAAGAGATGTCTCCCAAGACTGATTTGGAGAGAGCTCGCATGCAAGAGATACCATATGCTTCGGCAGTAGGCTCTATCATGTACGCGATGCTATGTACCAGACCCGATGTAGCATACTCACTAAGTGTAGTGAGTAGGTATCAAGATGATCGTGGAGAGAGTCACTGGACAGCTGTGAAGAGCATTCTCAAGTACTTACGAAGGACTAAAGAGATGCTCTTGGTGTATGGTAATGGAGAACTCCAAGTGGAGTCTCTTACCGATTCAAACTTCCAGAGTGATAAAGATGACTCTAAGTCGCAGTCGGGATTTGACTTTACCCTTTACGGAGGGGCGGTTAGCTGGAAGAGTTCCAAGCAGGAAACCGTGGCAGACTCGACGATGGAGGCTGAATACATCGCTGCCAACGATGCTGCCAAAGAGGCTGTCTGGATCAAGAAGTTCATTACTGAACTTGGAGTGGTTCCATCCATAGAACATCCAATACCTTTGTATTGCGATAACAATGGAGCGGTGGCTTTGGCCAAGGAACCCAGGTCCCATCAGCGATCCAGGCATATTCTGAGGCGATATCACCTGATCCGGGAGATAGTTGATCTCCGGGAGATCGAGGTCAGGAGGGTTGACACGAAGAATAACATAGCGGATCCACTCACGAAGGCCATTCCCCAGATACAGTTTGAGAGACTCCTCGGGATGCTCGGTATGCGATACTATAGCAGCTGGCCCTAGTGCAAGTGGGAGATTGTTAGTTGTACGTATGCCCTAGAGGCCGGTATTGTACAGATGATGTATATTATATTGGATGCTTGGACATATATAGAGAGGACTTTCTTGCTCGATATGATAGTATGCTATCTGGTTGCTCTTTATCTTAACATGTATACTTGTCTCTTTATACTGTCTTATAGTTACATGTTGGTAAAGCCCTTAGGATGTGTACTTGACTACCTAGGCTATGATGCGGATCATACTAGTGGGGAAAAGGTAGTCCATAAGTACATCCTTCAAGGTCCTTAGTCGTGGGTGTATCAAGACGGGGCATCGATATACCAGAGTAGACTAGCGTATACGCTTCTCGACCCATGAGATGGGCGATGGATGATCCCATATCCATTGGTGTTTGACATCAGAGATGGTATACGGGTGCTCAGTGGAGACTGGGTACACTGGGCGGACTCGCCGAGAACTCCCAGATGGTATTATACCTCACGTCAAATGGCATTTCTCTGGTGACACTTGTGCAGGTTAGTCTGTAGACCCGAGATCATCATAGAGTCTTGTGTGATTCCCACTGTACTTTGATTTCCACCTTACCACGTCCATGAGGGCATGCAAAATGGTGGTTTTTAGGTACAGTCCCGAGCCACATGGAGGCAATGAGCGATAGGAGGGTTTTCGTCTCTCTCGGTATTGGGGGTTGATGTTGCGCAGTGCTCGATTGGCCGTAACAGGGAAGTCCCTGGCCAGGGCTGATTTAGAGATTTACTGGTAAGTGTTACCAGTAGTTTCTCGACCCGTTATGAGCCTCACATCGGCACGACTTATCGGTTATTGGGGTCTGACGTTTACCACCCCTAGACTTGATATGCGACATATCAGACGAGGAGACCGGACTGTACGGGAAGTGTTACCGGCAGGCTTTTATAGGAGTTGGAGCGGGCTTTCTTGCTGATCATCTGATCGCTCAATACCCGGGTAGCCGTTACGTCCAGCTAGTACCGCTGAAGGCTTGTGGGTGCATGATGTGATCATCACCTACAGCCGGCGTATTGACGAGTCTTTAGAGTCCTACATAGAGGTTTTACTGGCTCAGGCAAAATGGAATAGGAGCACGTATGTGATATGTGCAAGACCGAGAATAAATGCGTGTATGTGATACCGTATTCTATTCTCGCGACTTTTTGTATCGGTCGGTTATATATGATATGACCGGGTTATCGAATCAAGTGTTGATTCGATAAGTCGATACAATGGATGTTAGCCGGCTATATGAGATATGACCGGATTATTAAGTCAAGTGTTGATTTAATAATTAAGTGTATAATTGTATATTAGATATACTAATTTACACTTGCTAACACTTGTTCACTTAGGGTTTTTTCTCACATGTACACTACTTTAACATATATATGGTATATGTTAAAATGTGTTATCATATTGTATCATGGTTGATGATACAACATTCATGTGTGTAAGAGATATACACCATCCTATTTGTAATGATTGGGTTTAATGTTTAAAAGTAATTACAAAATAAGTGGAAAATTAGAAAATGCATGAAGCTTGTGGATGCATTGACTAAAGTCCACTAGATTTGTTTTTACTTTGGACTTTAACCTAACCATCACACACTTAGCTATGGTTATGGCTCTACAAGAGTTAGTATATGATACTCACTCACCATGGTTAGCCTTCTCACTTAATCATTATCCTCATTTCTTTTCTTTTGTTCATCATCTTCTTCTTCATTGAGCAAGAGAAAAAGCTTGCTAGGGTTTTGAAAAAAGTGAGATAGATTGTGAGAAATAAAAATCCAAAGAGAACCCACTTCCTATTTCTCCATCCTCTACTAGACTAGCACTTTAGTATAGGATGTTTGCTTCACTAATTCTCAAATTAGTGAAGTAGTAGCTTGTGTCGGAATTCCCTCGACGTAGATCATCTTAGGCCTCGGAGACTACAAGCAAGGTCGCACCTTTCGCCTCGTGAAGTCATGCAAGGGTCCGGGAGAACCATGATCACAGCGAAAGGACTTCATCAAGGAGCTAAAGAAGTGGAGGACCGATCTACAAAGGTTGTATTTCGTATCCCTTTAGAGTAAAGTTGTTTACTTGCTAATTGATTCGCCTAAACTCTAGTATACGATCTTGCTTAGTGTTTTTCGGCAAATAAAAAATTTAATTTTGGCATGGTCGATGCTTTATAGAGCCTTGTTAGTGTGCCTAGTAACCCTACATGACATACATATAGAAATCTCATTGATTAAAGAAAACAGTTGTCTCACTCATGATATATTCTGTTTCCATTCGTATTGCATTCACACATCATATATATCTGATATGTTGTTATCGGAGGCACTGACACGAGCATGTAGTATTATACTATACATAGCTGGACCAGGATTTTTATTGAGGATATTACCTGATATGACCTAGGATAGCATTATGCATGCGATTTCTACTCGTAGATGTTTTCTACTCACGAGTGGGAAACTCACCCCCGTTGTGCCACAGTTCCTTGTAGGTTTTGCCGTACAGGTTTCATTGCGGCTTTGCTGACACACTGTACCTTCCGGTTGATTGCTTTGGTAGGTGGGTTCTTTGCATCAGGACCACCTTTGGTTATTCATTATTTCAGTTGTATCTAGAAACTCCATCAACCAGATTGTATATTTGAGAGAGTTAGAAGACCGTATTTGTTATTCTTTCGACCTTAGAGTCGCGTGTTGTATTATTCTTGGGTTTTCTTGATGTTTTGAGTTTCTTTGAGTTTTGATCCTCGCCCTTGGAGTTGTATATTATATTGCTTGCGTGGTTGCGGCTGTCGATTGACGAAGAGCTAGCTCCCGCTTGGGGATGCTTTTTTGTTGCATTTCGTATACTATTCATGTTGTATCCCGTTTGGGGCCAGTATTTACAAAGGAGACTCTGCCGAAATTTTCAGAAAATACTTGAGACATTAAAAATGCATACTTCGGCCTATGTTGATTAAAACTACTTGCTTTAAATTGGTTTTTCCTTCACTCTACTACTTCTTTGGTTTTGATTTCTGTGTTTTGGCTTACTTAGATTACGTACGCCTCGAGACGTTTCGTAATTTAAGTGCCGGTCATGTTCCGTACTTTTCAGGTCGTGGAAAAGTTGGTATCAGAGCGTTAGGTTTTACTTTCGGAGTGTAGGACGACCCTTGGTAGATGGAGTAGGTAGCTTGAGTAGAGTGACGTACCGTACGTATGTTCCGCGGCATATTTACGATACGATACTCCACTTAAAGAAGCCTTAGAATGTACATTTCCTTGCCCAGTATTATATTCATTCATATGATCTAGCCTCATCAGTACCAGTTATGGTTTTGTTATCACGGTTGTACGGGCGTGGAGAGCTACGGATAGAGTTGCCGTCAGCATGAGCTCGTCATGGACGAGGACAGACCAGAGCGTGATTCCAGGGGCATATGATTGCATAGAGGCGTTGTTTTATTGTGTTTTCGCGCCATGAGCGTTTGATGGATCGCTTTTACGAGATTTCTCGGATGTGCAGATCAGCACCAGAGGATTGAGACACTGATAGAGGCCGCCAGACTGTGATGACCGTTAATGCACCGTATTTTGAGGATTTAGGCACTGTTCAGCATGCGGACGGAAGATTCAGTTGTTGCGGCAACTGACGAGATATCGCCCCAGATGTTTGAGGCCAATGCCGCACGAGTTATACTTCGAGATATGATAGAAGATCTCTAGTCACCAGAGATGAAAGACTAGAACATGTGATTCATTGACTACCCCGATGCGAGGTCATCAGATGGATTGATTCCAGCTAGAGACGACTGCACG
Organism: Agapanthus africanus; assembly: GCA_030015575.1. Classification (NCBI taxonomy): domain Eukaryota; kingdom Viridiplantae; phylum Streptophyta; class Magnoliopsida; order Asparagales; family Amaryllidaceae; genus Agapanthus; species Agapanthus africanus. The sequence goes on from CM057340.1 coordinate 408,366,704, forward strand.
TGGATACGTTGAGAGTCGATAGAGACGATCGAATGTCAGGAACCAATTTTCCAAGTTTAAAGTATTCGGAAAACAATGAAAGCAATTCTACGGACCCTCTAGAAGAATGAAACCCTAACTCGATTTAATGACCATGGAACACCGGTGAACCCTAGGGTTTGCGGCAGTTTAGCGGTGCCATTAGTGAGGCTTGGGTCTGCCCTTCTACGGTTGGTCCATAGGTGCTGTGGCATATATTTGATACTATTAAACTGTACCCAAGATGTTGAGCTCTTGGAGGATTATGAGGTTTTGACAATCTACCGGATGGTTCGACTTAATTCGGATATCATGTGATAAGATGCATTGCTTGGGAGACTCCAGATACGAGTATAGCCATTAGACCGCAGTCCATGCAGCCACGAGGAGACGAGTCCGAAGCAGTCGACATTAGAGAAAAGTGGAGTAAGAGGTTCGTATGAGATCTTGATGAGATAACGTTCCACTCTGCCGTCATCGGAGATGTGATACGCTTGCAGAGGTGTTGTATATGGATATATCTTCCAGAAGGATTCGTGATGAGTATGCAGCCGTTCTGGAACAAGATACAGATTTAGCAAGAGATGATGACTTCCGGGCAGTTCGGCAGAAACGAGATTTGGGAGAGACTTCGACAGGACCTTTCTGGGATTACTATACGAGAAGACTTGGACCCAGGATCATTCATATTGTGCACACCCAACAGGCCAGAGTTTGGCATCGTCGACGGGACATGTTATGAGTAACAATGATTGTTGGCCAGAGATATTTAGAGGATATGTCAGAGCGGGCTTCTTCTGTTACCGTTTCCATATTGGACCGTTGAGCCGAGGAGTTATGTACTTAGCAATTCGCTGTGAGAGACGAGAGCCTAAGGGCACCAGGCGACAGACAATGATCTGGAGGCAAGTAGATACATTGCTCTGCTAGCATTGGGTGCACCGACACCTTCTCAACCTTGAAGGAAGGACATTGACAACAGCATTTATGATTTCTGATTTTGTGATTGATTATCACGTATCCGTCACATTGGATTTCAGTATTTTGGGTGATTTGGCCCGGTAACTGGCAAAGGCGGAGCTGGTTTTCTGATCAGAAAGGAGCAAGCCGGGGTGGATCTCTTTTCACCAGGCTTTCGTAAAAAAAAGTGGATCGATGTCGACCGAAGGCGTATAGGCGACTCTTTAATGAAAGTCCAGTTATACAAGCGTGACACGTTCTCACATTTCTATGCCCGTCTATTAAGGAAAAGAGAATTCATGATTGAGTTTTGATGACCGGGTTTCATGATATTTGATTTCATGCCTAGGGCATGCATATGCCTTGACTTATGCTTTCGGCACAGTTTTCGTGCACTTTTAGTATTTCGGTTCAATTTTGTGCATGCTGATGCACATAGTTGTGAGATTATATACCACGGTAACCGTCGATTTTGATTATGATATTCGATATTCGTTTTCATGGACATTGTGCACTTGATTTGGATTTTGCGTATACTTAAGGCACTTGATGCGATTTAGGTGCACACAAGATGCACTAAATCGAGATTTTTCGTGCATATCAGATGCACCTGGTTTTGCTGTCAGGCACCATGTTGCCTCTGACAGGTGTTTCGTGCACACCTGTTGCACTTAGATGTTATTTCTGTGCACATGTATGGCACATTCATGGATTTCGATTTCCGTGCGCACCAGACGCACGTGGCATTCATATATATATTTGGGATTGATTTCTTTGGAGCAGTATATTTTATGATACTTGCTATCTGGTTTAGAACTGAGTAGGACTAGTCAGAAGATAGTACCTGAGTATATTTTGCATGCATTGATAGTTATCAAAGGGATTTCCAAAGAGGAGCTATAGTCTCAGTAGTTACCTACGTGTCAGTGATGACACGAAACTGTTTAAAAGAGAAACCCTTCTAAATTGTTTTTAAAACGGCGGGACGTGTATGTTAAACAAAGGATATATATATATATATATATATATATATATTTATTTTCTTACAATGGACGTCCGCCACTGTGTAGTGATACACACATCGCACAGCGATTTGAAAAAGGTTTGGCATGCATTGCTTCCAGATGTTTACCTATATAGTTTTGACGTTTACAGGTATAATTTTGATGTATATCATGTAGATTTTCGTTTTGAATTTAGACATTGGTATCTTTTCCATAACTTCGATGATTGAGAGATGCTTGACGGAGTTTTGATTTGTGAGTTATACACACTTTTTCATGCGCATGCATTGCGCTACGATATGTTTTATGCGTTTATGATTTCGGAGCCCCGACGACTTGATTGTTTTGCTGAAATGTTGTAGTATTTGGGGGAGTTTTAATTTAAATTCGGAGACTAAATTTCTTTAAGGGGGGAAGATTGAAACGATTTGAAAATCGTTTAGGTGAAATTTCGGAAAATCGGTAAAATAAGGGGTGTTTTCCATAAAAAAAATCAAGATATAAATATCTTTTAATATAAAATTAAATATATATATATATATTCTAGCTATGTAATTGCTAGTATTTGGTGTTTATTGAGCCACTGGTAAAATTTTTAAATTTCTGAAATTTTTTCCGAAATTAATTATTTTAATATTATTTTAAGCCGTCACTAATACATTTAATTAGGGAAAATTACAAATTGTAATGGGTTAATACAAATTTTTGGCATCATGACACACTAAAGTAACATGTAAAGTATTGTTTTTGAAATGAAATGAAGTTGTTAAACGGTTTTAGAAAATATCGAAGAAAAAGGCATAAATTGTGAAAATAAATCAAATAGAAGTGAGGTATGGCTTGTGACTTGAGTTATAGGTTTTCTTTAGTTGGAAATCTCCACACACACAACCCACACCTCACTCTCTCTCCTCACTCCCATTTCTGGACAGCACCTAGGCAGCAGCCCCAAATCCCACTCCTTGTCCCCACTTCATGTTAAAGAAAAGAAAGTTTAGAAAGGAATTAATAAAGAATGAAGCATGTGCTTGTTGACTTGTGTTATGGGGTTTTCATGACTTGGTTATTTTTCTCACACTCACTCATTTCTCTCCTCTCCTCACCATGGCCGAGCCTTCCCTTGGTGCTGCCCCATGTTTTCCCCACCCCATTTCACACACAAAATCTTAAGGAAATTCTTAAAAATCAACACAAAAACCTCACAAATCCCAAATCCAAACTTTACCCATTATTTCTTTGCCCTAGCTAGCATGAATCAAGGAGTAAGAAGTTAATTTGGGAGACTAAGATGCATGTAGATCTACAAGTCTTGGAGGTATAAAATCTTAACCCTATGATCAAGTGTTGATTAATTACTCCAAATTAAGTTATTTTGATGTTTAAGTGTGGTTCTAAATTCAAGATTGAGAATTCAATAGAGGGGTTTGAATGCTAGTTAAGATTTTTCATCATGTAATTATGGTTGCAAAGTGTAATTTATCATCTTAGGAAATGAAAAACCTAGACTAGTTGCTAGCTTTCAAATTGATACTTTTAAAATGTCCAAATTTAGATTTTTTAGCAAACTAGGATTTTAGAAATTAATTCAAATGTGAGATTAAAATATAGTTAGGGTTTTCATCACATCATTAACATTATAATGTGTAGTTTAATACTTTAGTTCAAGTAAAAACAAAACTTAATTGTTGAATTGTGAAATTTTGCTTTAAAAAATGTTAAGATGTTCTATCCTTGCAAACTAGAATTTTGGTTTTAATTCAAATTGTTGAGAATAAATTATTGAAATGGTTTATATGACTTAGTTATGATATATAGTGGATATTGTGGCTGCTAGATTTGTTTAAACATCGAGTTTTGTACTAAAACGGTTAATTTTGCTTGCTAGATTTTCGGAAAAATAGCTTTTAAAGTGAGTTTGAGGTTTTTGTGAATTGCAACCTATTTCATAATATAATTAGTGTTTATGAATGTGCAAATGGGTGTGTTTAGGTTTTTCTCGATGGCTTGACATTTGTACATCGACATCGAGGGATTGGTTTGGCTATTCTTGCATGCGTAGGCGATAGGTTTTGACGTGTACGTGATACGCGTGCCGATTTGGTTTTCGTATGCCGTATCGATTTCGAATTGGGTTTTTATGCGATACGACACGTTGTGACATGTAGGTACCCCATGTGGACTTCGAAACGAAAAGCAAGCGCATGGAGACGTCTGCACCGGCGAGCGAAGATCAGCTGAGTAGATTTATATCTACGGGGAAAAGTCGGGTGGATGGTGTATAGTAACCCCACCGTCACGACCCGAAGGTACGGAACGTGACCGGCACTAAAATTACAAAACGTCTAAAGGCGTAACGTAATCTAAGTAAGCCGAAGCCCAGAAATCTAAACCATTTAAGAGAAGAAGTGTAGGAAAACAATTTTTAAAAGCAACATCAAATTTTCTCAAAAATTTCGGCAGAGTCTCTTTTATAAAAACTGGCCCCAAACAGGTACAAGCAAGAATATATATACATATGCAATAAAAAGGCATCCCCAAGCGGGAGCTAGCTCTACGCCAAAAGGCGGAAACAACCACATAATGCACTATAATATACAACGCCAAAGGGCGAGACTCAAAACTGAAAAGAAAACCAAATCCACCAAAAACCAAATAATACAAGCGCGACTCTAAGGTCGAAATAAAAACAACTAGTCTTCAAAATCTATCAAGTAATACAAGACTGTTTGATGGAGCTTACTAGATACAAATGAAATAATAAAAGTACAACGGCGGTCCTAATACAGGTGAAACTACCTACCGAGCAAATCACCCTGAATGAAATGAAGTGCCAGCAAGCTGGCAAGGAAACCTGTACATCGAAACCTGTAAGAAAATTTGGCACAACGGGGGTGAGTTGCCAACTCGTGAGTAGAAGACATCTGCGAGTAGAAATCGCATGCACGACGCTCTCCTAGGTCATAATAATATATACTTAATATATCACTAGTCATCTAGTAGTGGCAGGGTAATAATCTATGCGTAAGTGAAATGCTCAGTGCTCGTGTCAGTGCCTCAAGTAGTAACATGTCATGTGTATGAGTATGCATGCACCATGAATGTAAAACAATCAACCATGAAATCTGGATATATCTGTATAAGAAATCTTTAACTTGTATCATACTAAAATTTGTATGGTAATATGAAACATCATCAATGAAATCCATGGAAATCCGTGTCAAGCATCGACACAAAACATGTAAATCTCAAAGTCTCAATACCTCATAGTCTCAATATCTCATAGTCTCAATATATCGGGCTCCCTCAGTCCGGATCGACCCATATCATCAAATCTCACGACAACGTTCGGTATCCTCCGGATATCCGCCGCGCCAGACATCACCGGTAGGTAGTCTTCCCCTGCCCAGCTCATCGTCTACAACTCGATCTTCTTTCCCCGGGGTACCATACCGGACCCACCACGTACCCGAGACGGTTCATCCACTCCTCGAATCGGGTCTGGAAATCCAACAGAAAACATGAAATCTCATAGTTGACGACACATACATCACGAGAAAACCGCAACTTACATTTTAGAAATGACAATAACAAGCTTTTATTAAATTCTTGCGGTTTTCCCGAAAATCCAGAAATATCATAGAAATCCAAAATCTCAAAATCATAAGTAGATAAATAAGTATCGGCATAATCCCCACAGTACTGCATGATAATATGAATATGTGACTACATGAAGTGTCTAAGTAATAAATGCAATGTCTAAACCAGCACATCAGAGTAATCACACAATATTATATTAGACTAGCATTTAGCTGATTATATCAATAGAAGATAATATGTTCTAAAGTGTACGTGACATGGCAATTACCGATGATGATGTATGTGAGCCGGCATATAAGTGTCCGTGGAACATGCGCATCATCGTTAATGGTGTTGTTGTCCTAACAGGAAGAGTTTCAAATTAACTAAAGAAACTTATATATGAACATGCAATGCAATGATTACAATCTGAATATAAGGGTGAATGTGTATTAACCGCACATTTAGAATACACATATCTAACTATAAACTATATGACTCGAGCCTAAACTAGTATCTATTTAACCCACTAAAGAACTAAACTAAAGAAACTAATCGATAGGGAGTAAGAATCCACCTAAAGTCTGAGTCGATATATCTAGTAGTCGGCTATCCAGCCTCAATAGCGTCACGTGCGTAGTACGACTTCCTCAAGTCAAGAGTGCGGATCAATCATCACATCTATGCCTCGTACGGTCAAAATCCATCATATGGCATCGCAAAATCGGGGTACGGGTCAACTATCAGATAAATACATCATCGTTCGTATAGTATCATCATCAAACAATATCATGATCAAGGGTACAATACTATAATCACATACATCCCAATATCATTAAACATATATCATCGTCTGTGTAAACATACATCGTCAAATGATCCACTAAAATATCATGTCATATATCATATTGTGATTAAGTCACATATTACAATCCGGGTTCTATTCTAGAGTCTCTTTCATTCCAATGTCATCAACACATATTATCGTTTATATAAATATACTTTATATAACCTCATTGCCCAACGATCCACTCCTATCATAACACATCTCATGTCATAACTCGATCATATATCCAATCAATCATGGCATCAAGCCTAGTCATATCGACTCATCCACATGTATCATATAACCTCCTCATATCACATGTATATGTTGTGTGTGTGTGTATATATATATATACACACCAATACACATTCATACACACACACACACACACACACACACATATACACCAAGTCAAGTTTATGTGTGCGCGCGTGTGTGTGTCTACATGAAACCTATGAATTCCCTCTAGGGCAATCATCCTCTGGTTAAGTCTTTCTAGATCAGTCTAATCCAACCTAAAGTCTTCAATGGTACCTTACTCGCCAAGAATCTAAGGTCACGTCCGACTTCCTAGTAATAATATGTAATATCCTTATTCTACATTTGCGGGGGTGCTATACGCCATCCACCTGACTTCCCCCGTAGATATACATCTACTCACCTGGTCCTTGTCTGCGGAAGTCGATGCCGCCATCCTCTTATTCATCATCCAAAGTCCACGTGAGGGGTACCTATACGCAAACATATATAATATCGTAAACCGAAATCGCGGACAAAACCAAAACGACGCACGAAACGCGCATAGGTTAAAACCTATGACCCGCTCATGCAAAATAACCACATAACCCTCGACATCGGCATACAAACGCCGATGATCGAGATAAAACTCAAACGTACAAATCGTATTTCCAAAACTCACCGATCATAATATAAAATAGGGTTTAAATCATCAAAACCTTAAAATCAATCAAGTCGTTCTATTTCGCAAAACCTAGAAAGCGTCAATTAACCGTTTTACTTCAAAACTTGACGTTTAAACAAAAATAACGGCCATAATATTCACTAAATATCATAACTAGGTTATATAAACCATTTCCATAATTTATTCTCATCAATTTGTGTTGAATTGAAAATTCAAGTTTGCAAAAATATCAAATGCTAACACTTTATAAAGCAAAATTCACAATTCAACAACTAAGATAGATTTTGCATAATCTAAGTTGCTAAACAACAAACTAAAATGTTAATAATGTTATGAAAACCATAATTAGATTTTAATCTCAATTATTTAATCAATTTCTAAAACCTAGTTAGCAAAAATTAGCATATTTATCACAATTTCCAACTAACAATTTGAAACTAGTAACTAAATTAGCCTTTGCATTCAATTAACATGTTAATCTAACCATTAAAACCATAACCTAATGATAAAAACCCTAATTAGAATTTTATCTCACCAATATATATATATTATAAAAACCTAGTTTGCAAAAATCCTAATTAGGACAATTTAAATGCAACAATTAACAAATTTGTTACTAGATTAGGTTTTGCATTATTTAACATGTTAAACTACACCATATAATCATAAACAATTTATAAAAATCCTAACTTTATTTACAAATATTTTTCTTTAATTTTTAATTTAGCAACTAAAACCATAATTAAACATCGAAATCCATTCAATTTACGTAATTAACTTACAATTAACACTAAGGTTAGAATTATACCTCACTAAACATGAGATCCAACGTGAAAATCATAGACTCCAAGGTGCTAACTTTGCTCCAAGATCCATGCTAGATAGGTGATTGGTAGAGTTTTTGCGTGCTAAGTTTGTTACCGCAATCAAGACGGTTTCGCTAGTAGCTAGCCGGTTGAGTACGGGTCGTCTGCAGGGAGATGGGAATCTTTTTCTATGTGCTTTAACGAGTTAAGTCCAAATGTCCAGATTTGTTTTGAGATTAACTATGTGCTAAAATGATATGTAAAGAGTGCTTGTTAGGGTTAGGATTAGGTAAGTCTGAGTTAGGAGCCGCTCACATCTTTCGTTGCCACTCTTAATATCGGTGTTACGGTAATCGGCAAGAACGGGGATTAGCACGACTAGGAAGGAACTTGCGAGTATAAGCTAGGCTTTCCAACGCATAAGTTCTTCCTTTTGGTGCTTGTCCGTCTGTTCTTGGCTCTTAGCCATAACCTCCAGTTAATTCAACCACAACCGGTCTCACTACGGAATCACCGCTATCATGTAGGATAGGGTGCCGTATGGAGCGGATTGTGGTTCAATTAACGGGAGTTCGAATCAAGATGTTGGGCAAGGAAAGAGTGAGAGAGATTTCCTTCTCTCAAACTTCCCTTATCCTACCCTAACAAGTATGGAGACTACTCACACATCATAACAAAAAGAAAATAAAACAAAAGAGGAAGGTAGAATGAAAGAGGTTAGAAGATTACAACTAGCTATTTGCGACCTCACCTCGGCAAGGATCAAGCGTAAGCATCATGGTTGTTTAAGTATAAAGGAAAAGAGAACAAGAAAGAAACAAACAAAAATAACAACAACTAATTTAGAAAATGAAAAATTACAAGCAATAATAGTTAACAAAATAAAAAGACAAGCATGGTAAGAACAAGAACTCCTTTATTCATTCTTCACTCACAAAAGCTCACTACAAGTTTTTAATGGAGAAGAGATGAGAGGAGAAAGAAGAACAATACATGTATTTCAAAATTCTAAATACAAGATTATGGACCCTTGGCTTTGGCAAGTTCTGGACTATTTATAGGCAGGGAGATGGAAACCTAGGGCAAAATTCTGAACCCTCATGAAAATACCAAACTGCCCCTGAAGTATCGTCAACTGAGGAGACCGTACGGTCGCGGTTCCGCGGCCTAAGCATGCTAATGCCGCGGAATCGCGGCTCTTTAGAGGAGTTGGCTCCTCGGATTTTTTTTACTTCTTAGTGTTGATGTTTGGCTCAGTTAGGTACACTTTGTTTCTCAGAATCTCTCCACATTTTCTCCAGAATTTCAGCAAATCAAAAGGTGATTGGATGTTGATCTTTTTGTCATGATTTCCTCGAGCTCCGCGTAGATTTCTTGGATCTTGTGTTTCCATTGAGCCTTGTGCTTGAAAATGACATTGATTTGCCATTTTGTCTCTTAAACTGGTGTGCGGCAACATACGGATAGAGAGCGGAGACCCGTGTTTTATCTGTGGTAGGCAGGAACCCGGATTTTGTCATGCTTTTCCATGAATTTCACCGTTTAGAGCCGAGAACCTGTATCCTGCAATTGACTAGCAAACACGGCTCAAGAGTACCTACCGATAAGCAATATGATAAAAATTGGGCGGTATAGAAATGCAAAAATCTGATATGAACAAATACCCCCAAACTTATCATTTGCTCGTCCCGAGCAAAGCCAATTTATTCACAAAAAAATCCTAACCTCACTTTCGTTGGGAACGCGATTGCACTGAGCATATGCAACAAGCCGTTAAACCTCTAGGTGTCCCTAGTAGGAGGAGTGTTGTATCCTGAGGGTTTTCAGCGGATACTACCCATAAAATTCGGACAAGCTAGTTTTGCAAAATTACTATGATTCAAACCCCTAAAGTTTTGTTTCAGAAAATAACAAATCTATGATCCTAAGTCTAGACTATCGAACCCTTATTTTTCACACCTTGCTTCTTATTTAACTTAAGATTTTATATGTCTTTACGTGCAATGTAAATAGTATCGTTAAATTCCAGAAGGATCGATTAAAGTCATCATGTCACACAATAAAGCACAGATAACAATTTTAAAAGGATCACATAAGTTTTATAAAGAGTTAAGTATTTTTCAAGTTTCGTTTTCCAGTAAGGTTTCATCTTTAGAATTTCTATCTTTCTTAACAGGAAACTAGGTCTTATTTTTCACTCCACCTTTTTCTTGTTTTCATTTCATACACACCTCTGTGAACGTGCAATAGTCTTTATCTTAGAATAAAACCTTCATATCTCCGCTAATTTTTTTTTATAAAAGCCTGTCTTTTATCAAGATTATACTCACACAAAGAACCGTTAGGAATTTTAACTCGGAGAGAACACTTGCTTGACTTTGTTTTAATCTGGACTTTCTAGGCTTCTTAGCGAGCTTTGGGCCAATGCACCCAAACCAGTTGGTTTTAGGGCATTAGGTGTAGAAACACCCCAGCAAACTTAATTACTCAAGTTACCTAGGTCCAAAAACAAAAGACAATTTAGCGTGAAAATCATGATGATTCAATGCGAACGGAGATATAACTGGCAGTTCAATTATTTTTTTTTGGATAAAAGTCGTGTTTAGTAGGTTCGGTGTGTAATCATTCCAATCAAGTTCCAGATGGGTTATTTTTCAGACTTAGTTCCAATTAAGTCATCAATAACATTCCTTCATATTCACTTCACTTCATAAACTATTCTTGATAATACTTATTTCAGAACAAACCAATTTGATCCTTAGAAAATCATTTATCCATTTAAAAGTTTTTAGACATAAAAGACTTGTCATCTAATTTCCAAAACTCACAACACGTGTAGCGTGATGTAAAGGCGTATATCAGCTATAGTTAACTTCAAAGGAGAGTTATCTTTCAGGTTTTCAAAATCTAAAAATAAGATTTAGTTATTCTTGTCTCATCAAACAAAAACCGTCGAAATGTTGAATCAGAGTCCTCCCACTAGCTAACTTGACAAATTTTTTTTTATGTTTTTAGAATTTTTTTTGGATTTTTATGGATTTTATGGAATTTAATATGCAGATGCAAAATATACATATGAATGCGAAAGGAAGAAATGCGTACTGAGCGTACCCCCAAACTTAAACTGGACGGTGTCCTCACTGACATTGCATCGAGATATCATTTGAAGGGTCAAAATTGTCGTTTAGATATACACAAATTTTTTTGTTTTTGTTTTTAAAGAAAAGAAAAATAGCAAAAATGGAAAAGAATATCCACAAATATGTACAAAATGGTATACACATACCTCCAAACTTAAACCGGACAGTGTCCACTGTTCTTGGCTGGATAACCGAAGTTTGGAGGTAGGCAGAGGAAGATTATGCAGGGTAAACCGGCTCCTGTAAGAACAAGAGCTCCTCTGTTGGTTCGGCGCTAAGGTACGGTTTTAGTCGGTGTCCATTTACTTTGAAAAATGAACCGTCCTTTGGATTCTCCAAATCGACGGCGCCATGCGGATACACATTCCGCACAAAATACGACCCTTTCCAGCGAGATCTGAGCTTTCCTGGATAGAAGTGTAGCCGGGTGTCGTAAAGCAGTACCTGTTGACCAGGTACGAAAGTTTTGCGCAAAAGGTGTTTATCGTGAAACACCTTCGTTCGATTCTTAACGACAACCGCGTTATCGTAAGCCTCATCCCTAAGCTCGCTCAATTCGTTCAACTGCAGCTTCCGAATGCTGCCCGCATCTTCGAGAGACAGATTCAGCTCCTTTATCGCCCAGAATGCGCGATGCTCTATTTCGACAGGTAGGTGGCAAGCCTTTCCGTACACAAGCCGATAGGGAGACATACCAAGATCGGTCTTATAAGCGGTTCGAAATGCCCAAAGGGCATCAGTGAGTTTCAGCGACCAATCTTTTCGGTTCTTGGAAACCGTCTTCTCCAGTATCTGCTTGATTTACCGATTTGAAACTTCGGCCTGCCCGCAGGTTTGGGGGTGGTAGGGAGTTGATAGCTTATGATTAATGGAATATTTCCGCATCAAGGCTTCGAAAGTCTTATTGCAGAAATGGGTTCCATTGTCGCTAATGATCGCTCGGGGGTGCCCAAACCGTGAGAAAATGTTTTCTTTAAGAAACCTAACGACAACCTTGCTGGGCACAGCCTCGACCCACTTAGAGACATAATCAACAGCGAGAAGGATGTACAAGTTCCCGAAAGAGCTAGGAAACGGCCCCATGAAATCTATCCCCCAAACGTCGAAAATCTCCACAACCAAGAATGGTTGGAGCGGCATCTCGTTCCTCCGGGATATCTGGCCCAAGTGTTGGCACCGGGAGCAAGTCTTGCAATAGTCATGAGCGTCTTTGAAGAGTTGTGGCCAGTAGAAACCACATTGCAAGATCTTCTCAGCTGTCTTTCTAGGGCCAAAATGCCCGCCACATGCTTGATCGTGGAAAAATGACAGCACACTCTTGAATTCATCGTCAGGGACACACCGACGAATAATCTGGTCAGGACAGTACTTGAACAGATAGGGTTCGTCCCAGTAAAAGTGTTTCACTTGGGATAAGTAGCAAAGTCTGTCCTGACTTGACCATTCAGTCGGTAGTAATCCTGTGGCCAAATAGTTCACAATATCTGCGAACCAGGGTTCGCAATATACTGTCAAGAGCTGTCCATCCGGGAAAACGTCGTTGATCGGAATTTGAAGCGAAGGCGAAGAAGGAAGTCGTGAGAGATGGTCGGCGACTACGTTTTCACATCCTCTTTTGTCTTTAATGACAAGGTCAAACTCTTGAAGCAAGAGGATCCAACGTATCAGCCGAGATTTTGCATCTTTCTTCACAAAAAGATGGCGCAGAGCAGAATGGTCTGTGTAGACAATGACTGGAGAGCCGATGAGGTAGGGCCTGAACTTTTCTAAAGCAAATACCACAGCCAAGAATTCCTTCTCAGTTGTTGTATAATTAAGTTGGGCGTCGTTCAGGGTTCGGCTAGCATAATAGATTACGTGCGGCATCTTGTTGATGTGTTGTCCAAAGACAGCACCAATGGCAAAGTCGGATGCATCGCACATAATCTCAAATGGGTGCGTCCAGTCAGGTGAAGAAAGAATGGGAGCAGAAGTGAGTGAGCTTTTTAATGACTCGAACGCAGTCACACAGCTCGAGTTGAAGTAGAATGGCGTGTCCTTGGCCAGCAAAAGAGTCAAGGGCCTAGCAATTTTGCTAAAGTCCTTGATGAACCGTCTATAGAAACCGGCATGGCCAAGGAAGGCTCGGATGTCTCGGACGCATTTGGGAGGAGGGAGATTGGAAATGACCTCAATCTTCGCTTTGTCAACCTCTATGCCATTTTGCGAGATGATATGTCCTAAGACAATACCTTCGCGCACCATGAAGTGACACTTCTTCCAATTCAAAGTGAGGTTCTTGTCCTTATATCGGGTAAGGACAGCGTCGAGATGCAGCAAACACTCGTTGAAGGAATCGCCGAAGATGGAGAAATCGTCCATGAAGATCTCCAGAAATTTTTCCACCATGTCTGAAAAGATTCCCATCATACACCGCTGGAAGATAGCGGGTGGATTGCATAACCCAAAGGGCATGCGACGATATGCAAACGTCCCGAAAGGACAAGTGAATGTGGTCTTGTCCTGGTCTTTTTCGGCGATGGGAATTTGATTATAGCCGGAGTAGCCATCAAGAAATCAGTAGTACTCGTGTCCGGCTAATCGTTCAAGCATTTGGTCAATGAAAGGTAGCGGAAAGTTGTCTTTCCGCGTTGCGGCGTTGAGTTTTCTGTAATCGATGCATACTCGCCACCCAGTTTGGGTGCGAGTAGGGATTAACTTGTTCGCCTCGTTAGTGATGACCGTTATGCCTGATTTCTTGGGGACAACGTGAATGGGGCTAAAACCACTGGCTATCAGAGATAGGGTAAATGATACCACTATCTAGACATTTTACGATCTCCTTCTTTACAGCCTCCTTCATGACTGGATTGAGACATCTTTATGGATCCCTGGCTGGTTTGGCATCATCCATCAGATGAATATGATGTTCAACGATCAGGGGACTAATCCCCTTGATGTCCGCTATGGACCAGCCAAAAGCTTGCCTATTGCTGTGCAAGACCGCGAGAAGGGCTCTCTCTTGCTCGGGAGCTAGAGAAGCCGAGATGATAACAGGGAGGGTCTCGTTTTCACCCAAATAAGCGTACTTAAGGTGAGACGGCAAAGGCTTGAGTTCGAGCGTTGGAGGTGAAACGATTGAAGGCAAGATTGGTGAAAAGGTCTCGAACTCAAAAGATTCCAGCAAAGGTTCAAAACGAGTGTAAGCGACCGAGTTGGATAGTTCAGGTAACTCATCCGGAAATTCGAAGGATTCAAACTCGGGTTGTGAGCGGCTAAGATCGTTCGAGAACGTGAAACACTCGTAGTCATTGTCGGGCGTAGAAACATCAGCAGGTTCGAAGAGGAACGCACTAGTGGCGTTAAGGTTATCATGATCGAACAAAAACTCCTCGAATTCACACTCTTCAGGGGTGATCTCCTGGATTGAGCAAACGTCCAGTATATGAGCATTAGGTTCGGAGGGCTGATTCCCCAACCTAAAAATATTGAGTTCAATTGTCATGTTTCCAAAAGAGAGTTTCATCGAACCATTGCGACAATTGATCACAGCATTTGAGGCTGCCAGGAATGGGCGACCGAGTATCACTGGAATTTGATTCCGGGGGTTAGCTACAGGCTGTGTGTCTAATACAATGAAGTCAACGGGGAATATGAAGTCCCCGACTTTGATTAAGACATCCTCTAGCTCACCCCTAGGATGGGTGTTCGATCGGTCGGCCATTTGGAGAGTACAGTGTGTGGGTTTCAGCTCTCCTACGCCTAATTGCTAGTATACTGAGTACGGAAGCAGGTTAACACTGGCACTAAGATCTAATAGTGCGCGGTTGATGTTCTTATCCCCAATGGTAATAGAAATCGTAGGACAGCCAGGGTCCTTCCGTTTTTGCGGTAAAGATTGGGTAAGAGCATCACTCACAGCACTAGCCAAGAAAACTTTCTTGGGTACCTGAGACTTCCTCTTTTTCGTGCACAAGTCCTTTAAGATTTTCACGTAGGACGGGACTTGTTGGACAGCATCTAAAAGGGGAATGTTGATGCTAACCTGCTTAAACAACTCCAGAATCTTCTCCATTTGTGGATTTTGTTTGGTGGACTTCAACCGGTTTGGAAATGGAACGCTTTTAAAATTGGTTGAGTCCAATGCTGGAGGAGGAGATTGTGGAGCTGGAACGGATCCCAGAACTGGTGTTTTCATGGAGTGAAAATTGGGTCCGTTTAGAGCAGAAGAAGAGGAAGAGCCTTTTGAAGAATGGAGAATAGGCTCAGAAGACGAAGACGAAGAAGAAGAAGAAGAAGAAGAAGAAGAAGTGGTGGCCGGGGTGTCATTGTTGATCCGTGTGCCGATGTTGTTTTGCAGCATCCTTCCCGATCTCAATGTGGTCATGGCACTCACATTATGGTTCTGTTGTTCAACAGCAACATGTACATTATGTGGGTGACCGGGATTAAGGAGTGGCTGGGACGGGAGCTTCCCCTTCTCTCGCTCACTTAAGGCCGCATTCAGCCGTGCAATCTAGGCCTCGATGGTCTTGATGCTTTGCCCGTGAGCGGCAGTGTGTTGCACTAAGGACTGAATGGAAGACTGGATGTTGGCGGTGGATTGTGTCGATTGTTTAACGAACGCCTCCAGACTTCGTTCGAGCGAGGAAACCTTATCGTTGTTTGACGGAACAAAGTTGTTTTGGGGAAAAGAATTGTTGGGTGCAAAGTTGTTCGTCTGATTTTGAAAAGGTTGGGGTTGGAAGGGCTGTTGAAATTGATGTTGAGTTTGTTGTTGTGCTTGTTGTTGCGGCGGAGGGGGCCTTTGGAAATTGTCGCCTTGGAATAGATGCTGATTCTGATTCCAGGCGAAATTGGGGTGGTTTCTCCAACCGGGATTGTACATGGAAGAGGATGGATCATTTCTTAGTCTTTGCTCAAATCCAGCATTAACCTGATCCTGTCCTTGAGATGGTGGATTGTAAGGACACTCTTCGGTTATGTGAGAAGGATCGGAACAACAAGCACAAATGGTATGAAGGGGAAGAACTGGGGCAGGAGCAGGGGATGAAAATTTGCTCTCTATTGCTTCAAGTTTTCTCGTTATTGCAGCCATTTCAGCTTTCATCGCAATAGAGACATCAAGTTGGTGAATTCCAACCCTAGACTGACCGGTAGAAGTGGAGGTAGAAGAAGAAGAAGTCGGTCTGGTGCTCTCCCATTGTAGCGTTTATTCCGCAAGGTCGTCGAAGAATTGCCACGCTTCCTCGTCAGATTTCGATAGGAAGTGGCCCTGATAAATGGTTTCCAACAACTGCTTGGTTGCTGGGATCAGGCTCTCGTATATGGTTTGGCAAAGTTGCCATTTCTCAATCTCGTGGTGAGGACACTGAACAAGAAGGTCTTTATACCGGTCTAAGCACTTCCAGAAGGGTTCAGAAGGAAGCTGAGAGAATTGGTTGATTTCATTACGGATCCTTGCGGTTTTATGATTCGGATAGAATTTTTTGAGAAACGCTTTAAAAACTCGTCCCAACTGGTTATTGAGTGGGAAGCGGTGCTATACAGCCATTTTTCAGCAAGATCGCATAAAGTGAACGGAATGACCCGTAGCCGTATAGCATCGTCCGACAGCTGGGTGGTTTTCATCATGGCACAAACGTTTTGAAATTTGTTGATGAAGATATAGGCATCTTCAGATTCAAGCCCATGAAATCGCGGAAGCATGTTAATGAAGTGGGGCTTAATTTCAAAGTTATCCCCATTGGCCGGTGGAAGAGAAAGACAGGTGGGAGTGCAGAACGGGTGGGATAGAAACGATCCTGGAGCGCGATTCGCTGCGGCGCTACAACAGGCGGTGGTGGTGGGTTATTTGCCTCCATAGGCTGTGGAGTCAATCCCGGGGGAGTCAAAGAGATGTTCGGATTAAATTCGGACATCGCGGAAGAAAAGGTTGGTGATGGCGAAGGAGAAGATGTATGAACAGAATTCCGGTCAACGTCGGAGTTGGCCGGCAAAGGTAAGGGTGAAAGAGGCGTGGACGGAGTTTCGATGTCTGAGTCGATCGCGTAGTCGGTAGCGACTAACGTAACGCGGACTAGGCGGGCGCTAGTGTCCTGAGTCCAAGCGGACATACACTAAACGAGTTTAGTATAGTCAAAGCAGAGAAGGTGAGGGTAAGAAAACGTCAATGGAGAAATACGATGGGTGGTGGGTGAAAAATGGATTTTTGGCGACAAAGGGCAAGTTTTTATAAAAGTTTTTGATTTTTTCCTTTTTTTTTTAGAAAGAGCTTTACAGAAATATGCACGGATTTACGGCTTCAAGCAATCACAAACAAGATATGCACAATCACGCCTAGATCTAGGGTCACCTAAGTCAGCTAGACAGCTCCTAACTGTTCCAAAGGGCTAGAAACAGGACCTCAAACCGCCTCTTCTCCAACAATTGCGGCCAGGTAAGTGCCAGGTAAGTGGGAGGCTTCCCACTACGTAAGTAGTGGTCCTAATTAAGTAACCACTTGCCTTCGACACACTTGCCTAGACACCGCAAAAGTCAGGATAGGATAAACGGCCGATGCCTGTAACTAGTCCTCTGTCCTATTGAGCGCGAAGTCTTTAGGGCTGAGTCTAGTATTTTTTAATTAACAGTGGTCAATGCATATGCTTTTTGTGATTTCTGGGGTCCTGGGAAGGGTGTTGAAATCCCCACCCAATCTGAATTGGTTTCAAGCCTCTTAAAGTCCGTATTAATCAATGCAAAGCAGTAACAAATCAACTGCAATCAATTTTTATTTTTTAGCGCAGCGCAAAGAATCCTGCATAAGAACAATTTATTGGAAGGGGGAAGAGAATTTTCGCAAAGAATGCTGCAGAAAACACAGTTCAGTGGAGTCCAGAGGAGTGGAGAGGGAAGAAGAAGTACTCACAGAGATTTTTGCACCCTGAAGGAGCCAAATGGTCACGGTTCCGCGGCCTAAGCTTGCTTATGCCGCGGTTCCGCGGCAATATAATGGAATTGGGCCTCTAGATTTCTTGGGTTTGCTGTATGGGATGTCCTCTTCTCTTCTGGAGCCCTTGAATCTTAATTTGCTCACTGAAACTGCTCCAGAATCTTACAGTAGCCCATTTGTTCTGTTTGGATCAAACGCGGTGTAGCCGCGAGATGTGGGTCTAACTTCCCACGTCTTTGGCACTGAACTTGAACTTCGTATTATCCTGCACACTTGCACAAAAACTAATCAAAAATAACAAGATGGTTTTTTACAATGTATATTTTTTTTGTTTTGTTTTTCGGTTATATTTATATTCACAAATTAACCCGAAATTACACAAAGAAATAAACTACCGTCTCCCCGGAAACGGCGCCATTTGATTGGTAGAGTTTTTGCGTGCTAAGTTTGTTACCGCAATCGAGACGGTTTCGCTTGTAGCTAGCCGGTTGAGTACGGGTCGTCCGTAGGGAGATGGGAATCTTTTTCTATGTGCTTTAACGAGTTAAGTCCAAATGTCCAGATTTGTTTTGAGATTAACTATGTGCTAAAATGATATGTAAAGAGAGCTTGTTAGGGTTAGGATTAGGTTAGTTTGAGTTAGGAGCCGCTCACATCTTTCGTTGCCACTCTTTAATATCGGTGTTACGGTAATCGTCAACAACGGGGATTAGCACGACTTGAAAGGAACTTGCGAGTATAAGCTAGGCTTTCCAATGCATAAGTTCTTCCTTTTGGTGCTTGTCCGTCCGTTCTTGGCTCTTAGCCATAACCTCTGGTTAATTCAACTACAACCGGTCTCACTACGGAATCACCGCTATCATGTAGGATAGGGTGCCGTAGGGAGCGGATTGTGGTTCAATTAACGGGAGTTCGAATCAAGATGTTGGGCAAGGAAAGAGTGAGAGAGATTTCTTTCTCTCAAACTTCCTTTATCCTACCCTAACAAGTCTGGAGACTACTCACACATCATAACAAAAAGAAAATAAAACAAAAGAGGAAGGTAGAAAGAAAGAGGTTAGAAGATTACAACTAGCTATTTACGACCTCACCTCGGCAAGGATCAAGCGTAAGCATCATGGTTGTTTAAGGATAAAGGAAAAGAGAACAAGAAAGAAACAAACAAAAATAACAACAACTAATTTAGGAAAAGAAAAATTACAAGCAATAATAGTTAACAAAATAAAAAGACAAGCATGGAAAGAACAAGAACTCCTTTATTCATTCTTCACTCACAAAAGCTCACTACAAGTTTTTAATGGAGAAGAGATGAGAGGAGAAAGAAGAACAATACATGTATTCTAAAATTCTAAATACAAGATTATGGACCCTTGGCTTTGGCAAGTTCTGGACTATTTATAGGCAGGGAGATGGAAACCTAGGGCAAAATTCTGAACCCTCATGAAAATACCAAACTGCCCCTGAAGTTTCGTCTACTGAGGAGACCTTACGGCCGCGGTTCCGCGGCCTAAGCATGCTAATGCCGCGGAACCGCGGCTCTTTAGATGAGTTGGCACCTAGGATTTTTTTTACTTCTTAGTGTTGATGTTTGGCTCAGTTTGGTACACTTTGTTTCTCAGAATCTCTCCACATTTTCTCCAGAATTTCAGCAAATCAAAAGGTGATTGGATGTGGATCTTTTTGTCATGATTTCCTCGAGCTCCGCGTAGATTTCTTGGATCTTGTGTTGCCATTGAGCCTTGTGCTTGAAAATGACATTGATTTACCATTTTGTCTCTTAAACTGGTGTGTGGCAATATACGGATAGAGAGCGGAGACCCGTGTTTTACCTGTGGTAGGCAGGAATGTTAGTGTATATGCCCTAGAGGCCATTACTGTATCATACTAGTTTGTATATTACTTGATGGAAGCTTGGGATATTCACAGTTGTATATACAATCTTGCTCGAAATGGTAGTACAGTACTTGGTTTGTCTCTGCTTTAATATGTGCATGTGTCTCTTTTAGCATATCGCTGATATACATATTAGTAGAGCCCTTAGGATCTTTGCTTGATTACCAGCGTTGTGATGGCGCTCACACTCGTGGGGGCTGGGTAATCCATAAGCACATCCTTATACAGGTCCCTAGTCGTTGGACTATCGAGACAGGGCATCGATACTCCGGAGTAGACTAGCATATGCGCTTCTCATCCCAGCGTGGGAGACGGTCTGTCCCACAGCCGTCAGTACGTCGTACTTGAGATAGTATGCGGGTGCTCGTTAGGTTACGAGTACACTGGACAGGACTCGTCGGGAACTGTTGGTTGGTATTATACCTATTGTCAGTTATCAGTTCCCAGGTGACATGAGTACAGCTTAGTCCGCTGACTTGACACTGTCACTTCGCCTCGAGTGTGTTCCCACTGTACTTTGATTACTACCCTACCACGGCTCAAAGGAGTCGTGCAAACAGGTAGTAGTTGGGTGCAGTCCCGAAGCACTTGGAGGCAGTGACGGTTAGACAGGATTCGTCTCTCCCGGTATTGGGGGTTGACATCGCGCTGTGTCTAGGAGAGCCATTACACGAGTAGTCCCTGGCCAGGGAAAGCGGGATATACTGGTAAGTTTCCAGTGTTATCTCAGGGTTTTCTGGGCTACACTCCGACACGACTTGTACCGCTATTAGGGGACTGACATTCACCGCCCCCTAGGCCCGCCATGCGATGTATCAGACGAACAGACCGGACTGTACGGAGACTGTCACATACAGGCTCAGTAGGAGTTCAGATGGGGTTCACCTCGTCAGTCTTCTTATCGATATCTACCTGGGGACCGTTACGTACAGCTAGTGCCGCTTGCGGTCTGTGGTTAAACCCACTGCCAGCGTAGTGTCGAGTCTTTAGAGTCCCACACAGAGAGCTATTCGCCTTTAGGCAAAATGAGTAGAGGTCGCATGGTTTTGCGAGATGGTTCGTTCACATCCGTGCACTTGTGCACGTTTGCTGTCCGGACAGCTTATACTAGCGGGCTTTGGTTTAAGCCGGATCCTAGTATATGATTTGGGATTGGTTTTATCTCTTTGTATTCGTGTTCCTCGGATCACGAATACGGGTGCGTATGCACAGTTGTTTGAGACAGAGGGAGAGGACTTTGATTAGGGTTAATGACTATTGTCATTTTATTAACCCTAATGCTTATGTGTGTATTATGGTTAATTGATATTAGTTTAAATAATTGTGCATGGTTATGGTTGTTGACCATTTGACCTCCTTGACTTGTTGACCTAGGTTGACACTTTGACCATCATCATTTCATTTGGAAGATGCTCTTTGATACTTGCAATTTGCATTAAAAATGAAATGATAATGGTCATGTCTTGATTAACCATGACAATTATCTAGCTAATTATCTAATTACAATAATTCACACATATATGAGAGAATGCTTCATATTTTCTCTCATTTTCTATTATTCACTTTCTCTCTCTTGTTCTTCCTCTCCCTCAAGCTCTCCCCTCTCATGTGTTGAGAAACACTTGAGCTTGAGAAAAACCTCTTCTTGATAATCTCTACTCT
This sequence comes from Agapanthus africanus, assembly GCA_030015575.1. Classification (NCBI taxonomy): domain Eukaryota; kingdom Viridiplantae; phylum Streptophyta; class Magnoliopsida; order Asparagales; family Amaryllidaceae; genus Agapanthus; species Agapanthus africanus. The sequence continues at coordinate 408,388,424 of CM057340.1, forward strand.
CATCTAGGGTTCAAGGATTAGCACTTCTTGCACCCTAGTTACTTCTAGCTTGGAGTTGAAGCCAAAGGTCGAGGCTTTCGGGTGGATCTTTCTTCGACGTGAGAAGACGAATAAGGTGACCTCCTTCCACCACTCCAAGGAGCAAGGAGAGAAGGACATAAAGCCCAAGGTATAACCTTTCTAGCACTTAGCTAGTTTCTAGTAAGCTTTAGCTTGTTTTTGTTTAGCAAAGATCCTTCTTTGTCTAGTCCATGTTGCCTAAGTTGATAAAAATTTGATTTTTATTCCGTTTTCCGCCTCCCCGGAAGTACCGGGGTGGGCAACGTGGACTTACAGTGGTATCAGAGACTAACTAAATATAAACTAGCTAGGTAGTAAAGTGTATCGAAGTTCGAATCGGCAAAATCGAAAAACCAAGTTTTCGAAACCCTAAGTTTCTGTTAATTTTTTTTCTGTTCAAAACAAAATAAATTATACTCCAAAAATCATCTCAGGGTTTTGTGAAAAAAGCCACCAAAAACGATCCAGTGATTCGACCAAAGAGCCGCGGTTCCGCGGCAATAGCAAGCTATTGCCGCGCAACCGTGGCCGTCTTGGCTCTTCACTGGGTCGAGTTTGGTGCAGTGTATTTCTGGCTTGGTTTTAGGATTTTTAAGATGGTTTATAAGTGCCCAGATTTTCCAGAATAGAAATTTGTTTTTGGGGGCCTATAAATCCGTATTTTTATTGAACTTCGCTACACTTTGACTATAAGGGTTATATCTGTGATGTTTGTATGTATTGAACGTCGGCTAATCGCTATATGTCGATTAGTCGGGGTTATACATATCTGTGATCTGTGTTTGATGATGGTATGTGTATATGAATGCGTTGGATTGTCACGGGTGAATAGCCGGGGTGGATGTGAGATGAGTGTTTCTTTTTCTTTCATTCATTGTAATATGTAAATTGATGTAATATTATTATTTGTTTGGCCGCACAACCGGGTCAGGGTTGTAGCCGTCATTGTATAATTCTTTTTACTGTTTTTGCTCCTAGGATAGACCCATGGAAGGGGCGCACAAACTACCGGGTATCTCGAAGTGCCGAGTGGCCTACTCACGGCGGTGAGGGAGGTTGCTTCGCTTCGGGTACTTGGCGGGTAGTTTGCCGCACCCGTAGGGGTCTTGGGTGGGGTATTGGCTATTCACCGCGACCGTGTAATCCGCTTTTCGTTGCATGCTCGAACGTATTGCGGATTCCTAGTACATACAATGTATTCATCTGTGATCTGTAATGTCTATCATTGCTATATATTTATATATGATAACTATTTAGGCGTTGCTTATGTTTTACAGCCGCGCTAGCCCAGCCCCCGCTCTGTCGTTAGTTAAGTAACCTAACGGGTGATGACGGGGCCCCGTGGCGAATGCTAATGGCATAAGCGTACGTCATATTTTGGTTTTTTTCTGCAATGGTAGGATTAATTGATGGGACGCATTAAAAGAACTAATGCAAGAAAATAAACCAAGTAAAAGTCGATTGGAACACTTTGAAAACCACTCGGTTCTTTTCAAAACTAAACTTTTAAACGCGGAGCTTGAACCACTCCTTTTAAAAGCTATCTCGTTCCATCGATTATATCAAGTTCACTACGTTCACGGTTTCGCCAAAACCATCCGTAGCCCTCCATCATTTCAGTTAAATATTCGGTAGTATTCAAGCTATGTATTTTGACCTCACGCCAAGGCATAGTGATTGGTAGCTGCCGGATATTTATCTGTTGCATAGATAGAATGCGTTGGTTTGAGACAGTCGTACTGCCATTTTGGCCTACGTCAAGGGTAGGTACGGGTGGGTTCAAATTAACCGGGACAATGATGGGAAGAACTTGACATGTGACTTATGACATTTTGACCTCACGCCAAGGTCATAAGAGCATGGGACAAAAATCCACATTGGGAGTTTCATAAGTACTGAAACTTGCTAGCGCTGCAAACCATTTGGAGTGTGATAATTCTGGTAGGATTCCTTCGGTTTTATCACGCGATGATATTTGGATCCCGATCCTACTGTGAGTATATGCTACTCCTCAGGAAAACTCTCACTTAACGATCAATGCTATAAACCTAGTAGGTGTCTAGAAAAGTGTTAGCGGGGCTACGCCCACAGGGAAAAGAGGTTACTTAATTAAGGAATTTCGCGAAAGCGTTGGAAAACCTCCCTCGAAGTATCGACACTGGCCTGGCTGAACGGTTAAGCAAGTATTGTACGGTGAGATTGATCCTGACTAATCCTTTCTTTACGGTTTGAGAAGGGATTCGAGAGACAGTGGGAGCCATCCTGTTTAGACAAACTAAAAACCACTCTAAACTTGCAAGAGCATCATGCTAAAGTGTTTCTTTTCTCTCTCCTAATTGCAGCGACCATTCAACATGACCGGACTTAAGTTATTACTAGATAAAAACATACTGACAGGGCCAAACTACAAAGATTGGCTCAGGAATGTCAAGATGGCAATCACTTACGACAAGCTGGGGTATCTCCTTACCACCAAAGCTCCCCCTGTCCCAGGTCCCAAAACCAGTGTCGTAGATATGGAAATCTATAAGACCTGGGAAATAGATTGCGCGAAGGCCAAATGCCTCGTACTTGCCTCGATGGACAACGAACATCAGAGGAGGCACGAGAATATGGACCTAGAGTCCATATTTCTTCATACAAAAGAACTGTATGGAGAGCAGTCTCGTATCGCCAGATACGAAGTGTCGAAGAAGTTGTTTTCGGCAAGGTTGGCCGTCAGATCATCGGTAGCGGAACACGTGCTTAAGATGATTGGCTACATAGAGGAGCTCGCAGAACTTGGGACCACGTTGGAGAATGAGCTCTATACGGACTTGATTCTCCAGTCCCTTCCTTCCACTTACGCCCAGTTCATCCTGAACTTCAACTTACAGGAAAAAGAAGTTGAACTTTCGGAACTCCTCAACATGCTGAGGAGTGCAGAGGGCACCCTACAGAAAAGTAGGGAGACATCCACTTTGTTTGTAGGAGGATCTTCCTCTTCTAGATCCAGGACGAAAGCTAAGGGTAAGAAGAAGAAAGCCCCCGCCAAATCAAGAGGCGGTGTCAGTAAAGTGGATACGAAGGGAAAAGGAAAAGCAACAAAGGTAGCGGGAAAGCTGGTGGGGAAGGAAGAATGCTTCTATTGTCATAAAAGTGGTCACTGGAAACAGGATTGCAAGGCTTGGAAGGCCAGAACACAGGATTTGAAGCGAGTTGCGGCTTCAGCTTCAGGTGTGTATGTTATTGAAAACTGTCTATCAATAAACTCTACATCCTGGGTATTGGATACTGGATCAGGATCTCATATCTGTAATTCTTTGCAGGCGTTGAGAAAGCGTAGAGTTTTGAAGGCAGGTGACATGACCCTCAGAGTGGCAAACGGTGCTAGCATGGATGCTGAGGCCATGGGGGACTATCACCTGGGATTGTCGGATGGACACTTTTTAGTTTTGCGTAGTTGTTATTATGTACCAAATGCAACCTGTAATATCATTTCTGTATCTTTATTATCTAAAGAAGGTTATGAATTTGTATTTGTAAGTAATGTAGTGAACATTCACCTTAATCAAGTTTTGATTGGGTCAGGTACATTGAACAACGGTATATACGTATTAAACCAACCACAGATTTTCAATGTCCAGAATACATACAAAAGAAAGTCTCCAGAAATCAATAAAACTTTCTTATGGCATTGTAGACTGGGTCACATCAATGAGAGAAGGTTGACTAAGTTACATACAGAAGGATATTTGGATCCGTTCGAATATCAATCGTATGCAACTTGTCAATCCTGTCTCAAGGGAAAGATGACAAAGACTCCGTTCACTGGACACGGAGTAAGAGCGAGCGAGCTCTTGGGACTCGTACACAGCGACGTGTGCGGTCCAATGTCTACACATGCGCGAAGCGATTATTCTTACTTCATTACTTTTACGGATGATTTCTCAAGGTTCGGGCATGTCTTCTTGATGAAGCATAAATCCAAGGCTTTTGAAAAATTCCAGGAATATAAGAATGAAGTAGAAAAACAAACAGGCAAAAGTATCAAGGCACTAAGATCTGATCGAGGTGGTGAATACTTGAGTGCCGAGTTCCTGGGTTACTTAAAAGAGAATGGAATTCTCTCTCAGCTTACTCCTCCATACACTCAGCAACATAACGGTGTATAGGAGAGACGGAACCGAACCCTATTGGATATGGTACGGTCCATGATGAGTAACGCTGAGTTGCCGCGATCATTCTGGGGATATGCGCTAGAAACAACTGCATACTTTTGAACCGAGTTCCCACTAAGACTGTGCCTACCACACCATATGAGTTATGGAGTGGGAAGAAACCCTATCTTCAATACTTGAAGATTTGGAGATGTCCAGCTTATGTCAAAAAGCAGCATGCGGACAAACTCGAGGCACGCTCAGTACTGTGCAAGTTTGTGGGATACCCAAAGAACTCCAGGGGGTATCTTTTCTATTACGCAGAGGAACAAAAAGTTCTGTTTCTCGTAATGCCCATTTTCTGGAACATCGGTTCTTAGAAAAAGAAATAAGTAGGAGCGCAATAGAACTAGAAGAAATTCCAGAACCACAGGCTATTACTGAAAGCTTAGTAGAACCAGAGGGTTCGAAAGATCAGGACATTCCCACGCCACTTAGCAGGAGTAGTAGACAGTCTCATCCGCCCGAGAGATACTACGGTTTTCTCATTGATGGGGATAGAGAGGATTGCATCATAGATTTTGATGAGCCTACTAGCTTCCAGCAAGCCATTCAGAGCGTCGACTCGGTAAAATGGCTGGATGCAATGCGGACCGAAATGGAGTCCATGTACACCAACAAAGTATGGACGTTGGACATTGCTCCAGATGGGGTAAAACCCGTAGGATGCAAGTGGATCTTCAAAAGGAAGATTGGTGTAGATGGACAGGTTGAGACCTATAAAGATAGACTGGTAGCAAAGGGTTTTCGTCAGCGACCTGGTTTGGACTATGATGAAACCTTTTCTCCAGTAGCTATGCTGAAATCCATTCGGATCCTTCTTGCCATTGCTGCCTTCCATGATTATGAGATTTGGCAGATGGAAGAAAAGACAGCCTTTCTAAATAGACATTTAGAGGAGTGTGTCTATATGGACCAGCCAGAGGGTTTCATTCAGAGTGGGAGCAGCGGAAAGGTGTGCAAGTTGCTTAAGTCCATTTATGGACTAAAGCAGGCATCGCGGAGTTGGAACATCTGTTTTGATGAGACGGTCAAGAAATTTGGCTTTATCAAAAATCCAGATGAACCATGCATCTATTGTAGATTTGTAGCGAGGACTGTAGTATTCCTCATTTTATACGTGGATGACATTCTCTTGATTGGAAATGACATTCCTATGCTACAATCTGTCAAGGGGTTCTTGTCACACAGGTTCTTCATGAAAGACCTGGGTGATGCCTCATACATTCTGGGTATCCGGATCTACCGTGATAGATCCAAGAGGATACTAGGACTTTCGCAGTCCAGGTACATCGACACCATACTGAAGAGATTCGGTATGGAAGATTCCAAGCGCGGTAATTTACCGGCTTGTCACGGGATCACCCTCTCCAAAGAGATGTCTCCCAAGACTGATTTGGAGAGGGATCGCATGTATATTATACCCTACGCTTCTGCGGTATGCTCTATAATGTATGCGATGTTGTGTACCAGACCGGATGTGGCTTATGCACACCTTTGCTGACTCCAGCTTCCAGAGTGACAAGGATGATTCCAAGTCCATGTCGGGTTTTGTCTTCACCCTCAATGGAGGGGCGGTGTGTTGGAAGAGCTCCAAACAGGAAACCGTTGCTGACTCGACTATGGAAGCGGAATACATCGCTGCATCTGATGCCGCAAAAGAAGCTGTCTGGATGAGGAAGTTCTTGAAAGAACTTTAGGTGGTTCCATCCATTGTTGACCCAATACCTCTGTATTGCGACAACAACGGGGCTATAACTTTAGCGAAGGATCCCAGGTCCCATCAGAAATCCAGACACATCTTGAGGCGGTATCACCTGATCAGGGAGATCGTGGATCGCCAGGAGATCGAGGTTCGGAGGGTTGCTTCAGAAGATAACACTGCAGATCCATTCACCAAGGCCTTGCCCCAGACTCAGTTCGAGCGGCTGATCGAGATGATAGGTCTTCGATAGGCCAGTACATGACCTTAATGCAAGTGGGAGATTGTTAGTGTATATGCCCTAGAGGCCATTACTGTATCATACTAGTTTGTATATTACTTGATGGAGGCTCGGGATATTCACAGTTGTATATACAATCTTGCTCGAAATGGTAGTATGCTACTTGGTTTGTCTCTGCTTTAATATGTGCATGTGTTTCTTTTAGCCTATCGCAGATATACATATTAGTAGAGCCCTTACGATCTTTGCTTGATTACCAGCATTGTGATGGCGCTCACACTCATGGGGGCTGGGTAATCCATAAGCACATCCTTATACAGGTCCCTAGTCGTTGGACTATCGAGACAGGGCATCGATACTCCGGAGTAGACTAGCGTATGCGCTTCTCATCCCAGCGTGGGAGACGGTCTGTCCCACAGCCCTCAGTACGTCGTACTTGAGATAGTATGCGGGTGCTCGTTAGGTTACGAGTAAACTGGACAGGACTCGTCGGGAACTGTTGGTTGGTATTATACCTATCGTCAGTTATCAGTTATCAGGTGACATGAGTACAGCTTAGTCCGCTGACTTGACACTGTCACTTCGCCTCGAGTGTGTTCCCACTGTACTTTGATTACTACCCTACCACGGCTCAAAGGAGTCGTGCAAACAGGTAGTAGTTGGGTGCAGTCCCGAAGCACTTGGAGGCAGTGACGGTTAGACAGGATTCCTCTCTCCCAGTATTGGGGTTGACATCGCGCTGTGTCTAGGAGAGCCATTACACGAGTAGTCCCTGGCCAGGGCAAGCGGGATATACTGGTAGGTTTCCAATGTTATCTCAGGGTGTTCTGGGCTACACTCCGACACGACTTGTACCGCTATTAGGGGACTGACGTTCACCACCCCCTAGGCCCGCCATGCGATGTATCAGACGAACAGACCGGACTGTACGGAGACTGTCACATACAGGCTCAGTAGGAGTTCAGATGGGGTTCACCTCGTCGGTCTTCTTATCGACATCTACATGGGGACCGTTATGTACAGCTAGTGCCGCTTGCGGTCTGTGGTTAAACCAAATGCCAGCGTAGTGTCGAGTCTTTAGAGTGCCACACAGAGAGCTATTCGCCTTTAGGAAAAATGAGTAGAGGTCGCATGGTTTTGCGACAGGGTTCGTTCACATCCGTGCACTTGTGCACGTTTGCTGTCCGGACAGCTTATACTAGCGGGCTTTGGTTTAAGCCGGATCCTAGTATATGATTTGGGATTGGTTTTATCTCTTTGTATTCGTGTTCCTCGGATCAAGAATACGGGTGCGTATGCACAGTTGCTTGAGACAGAGTGAGAGGACTTTGATTAGGGTTAATGACTATTGTCATTTTATTAACCCTAATGCTTATGTGTGTATTATGGTTAATTGATATTAGTTTAAATAATTGTGCATGGTTATGGTTGTTGGCCATTTGAACTCCTTGACTTGTTGACCTAGGTTGACACTTTGACCATCATTATTTCATTTGGAAGATGCTCTTTGATCCTTGCAATTTGCATTAAAAATGAAATGATAATGGTCATGTCTTGATTAACCATGACAATTATCTAGCAAATTATCTAATTACAATAATTCACACATATATGAGAGAATGCTTCATATTTTCTCTCATTTTCTATTATTCACTTTCTCTCTCTTGTTCTTCCTCTCCCTCAAGCTCTCCCCTCTCATGTGTTGAGAAACACTTGAGCTTGAGAAAAACATCTTCTTGATAATCTCTACTCTCATCTAGGGTTCAAGGATTAGCACTTCTTGCACCCTAGTTACTTCTAGCTTGGAGTTGAAGCCAAAGGTCGAGGCTTTCGGGTGGATCTTTCTTCGACGTGAGAAGACGACTAAGGTGACCTCCTTCCACCACTCCAAGGAGCAAGGAGAGAAGGACATAAAGCCCAAGGTATAACCTTTCTAGCACTTAGCTAGTTTCTAGTAAGCTTTAGCTTGTTTTTGTTTAGCAAAGATCCTTCTTTGTCTAGTCCATGTTGCCTAAGTTGATAAAAACTTGATTTTTATTCCGTTTTCCGCCTCCCCGCAATTACCGGGGTGGGCAACGTGGACTTACAAGGAACCCGGATTTTGTCGTGCTTTTCCATGAATTTCACCGTTTAGAGCCGAGAACCTGTATCCTGCAATTGACTAGCAAACACGGCTCAAGAGTACCTACCGATAAGCAATATGATAAAAATTGGGCGGTATAAAAATGCAAAAATCTGATATGAACAATAGGCCAACGAATAATGGGTAGGGATTGGATTTGGAATTTAAGGTTTTATTTTGGATTTTTCAAGAATTTTTGAAGATTTTTGTGATGGAAATGAAGTGGGAAATATTTGGGATGGGGGAGTGCCTTTCTCAGCCAGCAAGAAGAGAAGGAAAAGAGAGGGGATGAGGTGTGTTAGTGTGTATACCCTAGAGGCCATTACTGTATCATACTAGTTTGTATATTACTTGATGGAAGCTTGGGATATTCACAGTTGTATAGACAATCTTGCTCAAAATAGTACTATGCTACTTGGTTTGTTTCTACTTTAATGTGTGCATGTGTTTCTTATAGCATATCCCCTTTACACATTAGTGGAGCCCTTAGGATCTTTGCTTGATTACCAGCGTTGTGATAGCAGTCACACTCGTGGGGGCTGGGTAATCCACAAGCACATCCTTATGCAGGTCCCTAGTCGTAGGACTATCGAGACAGGGCATCGATACTGCGGAGTAGACTAGCGTATGCACTTCTCATCCTAGCATGGGAGACGGTCTGTCCCACAGCCGTCAGTACTTCGTACATGAAATAGTATACGGGCGCTCGTTAGGTTACGAGTACACTGGACAGGACTCGTCGGGAACTGTTGGTTGGTATTATACCTATCGTCAGTTATCAGTTCCCAGGTGACATGAGTACAGCTTAGTCCGTTGACTTGACACTGTCACTTCGCCTCGAGTGTGTTGCCGCTGTTCTTAGATTACTACCCTACCACGGCTCAAAGGAGTCGTGCAAACAGGTAGCAGTTGGGTGCAGTCCCGAAGCACTTGGAGGCAGTGACGGTTAGACAGGATTCGTCTCTCCCGGTATTGGGGGTTGACATCGCGCTGTGTCTAGGAGAGCCATTACACGAGTAGTCCCTAGCCAGGGCAAGCAGGATATACTGGTAGGTTTCCAGTGTTATCTCAGGGTGTTCTGGGCTACACTCCGACACGACTTGTACCGCTATTAGGGGACTGACGTTCACCGCCCCCTAGGCCCGCCATGCGATGTATCAGACGAACAGACCGGACTGTACGGAGACTGTCACATACAGGCTCAGTAGGAGTTCAGATGGGGTTCACCTCGTCAGTCTTCTTATCGACATCTACATGGGGACCGTTACGTACAGCTAGTGCCGCTTGCGGTCTGTGGTTAAACCCAATGCCAGCGTAGTGTCGAGTCTTTAGAGTCCCACACAGAGAGCTATTCGCCTTTAGGCAAAATGAGTAGAGGTCGCATGGTTTTGCGACAGGGTTCGTTCACATCCGTGCACTTGTGCACGTTTGCTGTCCGGACAGCTTATACTAGCGGGCTTTGGTTTAAGCCGGATCCTAGTATATGATTTGGGATTGGTTTTATCTCTTTGTATTCGTGTTCCTCGGATCACGAATACGGGTGCGTATGCACAGTTGCTTGAGACAGAGGGAGAGGACTTTGATTAGGGTTAATGACTATTGTCATTTTATTAACCCTAATGCTTATGTGTGTATTATGGTTAATTGATATTAGTTTAAATAATTGTGCATGGTTATGGTTGTTGACCATTTGAACTCCTTGACTTGTTGACCTAGGTTGACACTTTGACCATCATTATTTCATTTGGAAGATGCTCTTTGATCCTTGCAATTTGCATTAAAAATGAAATGATAATGGTCATGTCTTGATTAACCATGACAATTATCTAGCTAATTATCTAATTACAATAATTCACACATATATGAGAGAATGCTTCATATTTTCTCTCATTTTCTATTATTCACTTTCTCTCTCTTGTTCTTCCTCTCCCTCAAGCTCTCCCCTCTCATGTGTTGAGAAACACTTGAGCTTGAGAAAAACCTCTTCTTGATAATCTCTACTCTCATCTAGGGTTCAAGGATTAGCACTTCTTGCACCCTAGTTACTTCTAGCTTGGAGTTGAAGCCAAAGGTCCAGGCTTTCGGGTGGATCTTTCTTCGACGTGAGAAGACGACTAAGGTGACCTCCTTCCACCACTCTAAGGAGCAAGGAGAGAAGGACATAAAGCCCAAGGTATAACCTTTCTAGCACTTAGCTAGTTTCTAGTAAGCTTTAGCTTGTTTTTGTTTAGCAAAGATCCTTCTTTGTCTAGTCCATGTTGCCTAAGTTGATAAAAACTTGATTTTTATTCCGTTTTCCGCCTCCCCGCAATTACCGGGGTGGGCAACGTGGACTTACAAGGAACCCGGATTTTGTCGTGCTTTTCCATGAATTTCACCGTTTAGAGCCGAGAACCTGTATCCTGCAATTGACTAGCAAACACGGCTCAAGAGTATCTACCGATAAGCAATATGATAAAAATTGGGCGGTATAAAAATGCAAAAATCTGATATGAACAATAGGCCAACGAATAATGGGTAGGGATTGGATTTGGAATTTAAGGTTTTATTTTGGATTTTTCAAGAATTTTTGAAGATTTTTGTGATGGAAATGAAGTGGGAAATATTTGGGATGGGGGAGTGCCTTTCTCAGCCAGCAAGAAGAGAAGGAAAAGAGAGGGGATGAGGTGTGTTAGTGTGTATACCCTAGAGGCCATTACTGTATCATACTAGTTTGTATATTACTTGATGGAAGCTTGGGATATTCACAGTTGTATAGACAATCTTGCTCAAAATAGTACTATGCTACTTGGTTTGTTTCTACTTTAATGTGTGCATGTGTTTCTTATAGCATATCGCCTTTACACATTAGTGGAGCCCTTAGGATCTTTGCTTGATTACCAGCGTTGTGATAGCAGTCACACTCGTGGGGGCTGGGTAATCCACAAGCACATCCTTATGCAGGTCCCTAGTCGTAGGACTATCGAGACAGGGCATCGATACTCCGGAGTAGACTAGCGTATGCACTTCTCATCCTAGCTTAGGAGACGGTCTGTCCCACAGCCGTCAGTACTTCGTACATGAAATAGTATGCGGGTGCTCGTTAGGTTACGAGTACACTGGACAGGACTCGTCGGGAACTGTTGGTTGGTATTATACCTATCGTCAGTTATCAGTTCCCAGGTGACATGAGTACAGCTTAGTCCGTTGACTTGACACTGTCACTTCGCCTCGAGTGTGTTGCCACTGTTCTTAGATTTCTACCCTACCACGCCTCAAAGGAGTCGTGCAAACAGGTAGCAGTTGGGTGCAGTCCCGAAGCACTTGGAGGCAGTGACGGTTAGACAGGATTCGTCTCTCCCGGTATTGGGGGTTGATATCGCGCTGCGACTAGGAGAGCCATTACACAAAGTCCCTGGCCAGGGCAAGCGAGATATACTGGTAGGTTTCCAGTGTTATCTCAGGGTGTTCTGGGCTACACTCCGACATGACTTGTACCACTATTAGGGGACTGACGTTTACCGCGCCCTAGGCCCGCCATGCGATACTCTTAGATGAACAGACCGGACTGTACGGAGACCGTCACATTAAAGCTCAGCAGGAGTTCAGATGGGTTTACCTCGTCAGTCTTCTTATCGGCATCTACCTGGGGACTGTTACGTACAGCTAGTGTCGCTTGCGGTCTGTGCTTAAACCCACTGCCAGCGTAGTGTCGAGTCTTTAGAGTCCCACACAGAGGGTTATTCGCCTTTAGGCAAAACGAGTAGAGGTCGCATGGTTTTGCGACGGGGTTCGTTCACATCCGCGCACTTGTGGACGTTTTGTGTCCCGACAGCTTATACTAGCGGGCTTTGGTTTAAGCCAGATTCTAGTATATGTTTTGGGATTGATTTTATCTTATTGTATTCGTGTTCCTCAGAACACGGATACGGGTGTGTATACACAGTTGACTGAGGCAGAGGCAGAGGACTTTCATTAGGGTTGATGACCGTTGTCTTTTTCTTAACCCTAATGTTTATATGTGAAATATGATTATTAATATTAATTAATTATAATTGTGTTATGGTTAGGGTTGTTGACCATTTGACTATGGTTGACATGTTGACCTATGTTGACAAATTGACAATCATCATTTCATATGAAAGATGCTCTTTGATTCTTGCAAAATTCATTAATGTGAAATGATAATGGTCATTTCAAATTAACCATCACAATTATCTTTTGATTAATTATTTAATTATCATAATTCACATATATGTGAGAAGGTTGATATTATCTTCTCAATTCTCTCATTCTCATTCTCTCTCATCCTTTTACTCTCTCTCAAAGCTCTCCCTCTCATGAGTTGAGAACCATTAATCTTTTGAGATAAAACACCAAAATCATTCTCTACTCTTTCTAAGGTTTTAGGTTTAGCACACCAAGCACCTTAATTACTTCTAGTTTGAGGTAGGAGCCAAAGGTAGAGGCCCTCGGGTGGATCTTTCTTTGGCATGAGAAGGCGACGAGGACGACCCGATCATCCCACTTAAAGGAGCTAGAAGAGAAGGACTTCAAGACTTAGGTATAACCCTTTAACCGAGTAGCTAACTCTCTTAGCTTGGTTGTTAGTTTATGTTTAGCAAAGATCCACCTTTAGTTAGTCTATGTTGCCTTGAGTTGTAAAAATCGATTTTTTATACCGTTTCCGCCTCCCCGTAAGCACCGGGGTGGGCAACGTGGACTTATAAGGTGTGTAGGAATGTGTAGAAAGTTCCCCAATTATCACATTACTTATGTCTTTTCATTTATTAATTATTTTATTTATTTTCTTAAATCAATTTAGCCTAGAATTCTCTAGAGTTTTCAAACCAATTCAAGAAGAGAAGAGAATGCAACAATCTTAATTCTAATATGTCATGGTTCACATTTGTCATATTAACCCATAGAAATTTGTAATTTGCACCAATTTATTGTATAATTAAAAGCTTATGTAAATATTGAAAATTAATTAATTACGGAAAATATTTTAGTGGATTAATAATTTATAAGTGACCAAATAAATACCAAATACTAGTAATTACCTAGTTCAAATAGGCATATTTAAATCTATATTGAAAAATAATTATAGTTGGGTTTTACGGAAAATACTGTTTATTTTACCGATCATCAGAAAATTCACCTAAAGGATTTTATTTATTTATTTATTTATTTTTAAAACGTTACAATCTTTCCCCCTTAAAGAAATTCGGTCCCTAAATTTAAATTAAACCCCCCCCCCAAATACTAAAACACTTAGCAGAACACTCAAAGTTGTGAGGAATGAGGTGATGTGGTAACGATATACTTTTATATATTATTATGAGATATGAACACCTAGTAAGAGAAGCCTTAGGAGCTTATGGGTTTAGGGTTAGCGAGAATTGAAGGAAGGACATTAGCGAATTTCTTTGTCACGAAAACCTAGAGTAAGGATTTGCATACACGCACACATATAAACTTGCATATATCATTTTCTTGTGCGTATATGGAATGTGTATATATGTATACACGCATGGCTATGGGACTATGCATATATACATTCATATACACATGCATGAATGTTGAGGATATTGTATGATATTTGGAGATGAGTCGATGAGATTGGGCTTGAGGCCATGAGATCGGTGATGTGATGTGGTTCGTATTTGTGATACGACATGATATTTTAGTGGGTTCTTTAGGCGTGGTGTTTTCATACACACGCATGCATTTCATAGGTGGTATCAGTATTGTACTAGACGTAGATCAGTACCCCGATCATGATATTTGATAAAGAGGATACCAGATGATTAATGTGATAGATGTGACATTTGACCCGTACCCCGATTTGGGACGCCGTACGACGGATTTACCGTACGAGCTAAATATTGACGATAGATCCGCACTCTTGACTCGAGGATGTCATATGACATGTTGTATCGTACATGATATTATTAAGGCGGCATCACTGACTATATATATATATATATATATGTATATATATATCGACTCAGATTTAGGTGGTTTCCATACCCCCTTAGATTGGCTGTTAGTTAGACCTGTAGCTTACCTAGTCGATATTAGACTGGACCCGAGTCATACATTTTTCCAAAACTAACGAATCGTGAGGATTTTAAAGACATGCCAAGGGATACTGCGGATATTTCAAAAGTTGTACCTTTTCTTAAAAACACCGTAGCCCTTATTTTCAAAACACCACGATTCGTACTATTTCAAACGGCAAATCAGTATAACACAGGTGTAGCGATGTAGGTTCCTTATTGTTACGTTATCATTCATGTTCCGCATATTATTGTTGCAATTACTACTCATTGCCATTTATCATGTTGTTATCGTCTCATTGCATGTTTATTGTGTAATTAGTGATTATGAACCATGCTGTCAAGAAACCAGCACCATTACCGATGATGCGTATGCTCCACATACACTTGCTCGCCGGATCACACACATCATCGTCGGTAATTTCCATGTCACGTACACTTTAGAAAATACCATTTCATTGATATAGCTTGATAGCTGATGTTGCAATATATTATAGCTTTCATATGCTAGTCAAACCATTGCATTCATTGCATGATATCAGATGCATTCATATATTCATTGGTTATACAGTATTATGGACATTATGTCGGTTTTCACTTTCATTGACATGGTGATTTGATGTTTTCGGATCCGTCTTGAGATTTTCTGGATTTGGAAACCGCATGTGAAAGGTTTATAACTGATGATGTATTTTAAAGAGAAAAAAATGCGGTTTTTCCTTGATATGATGACTAGTGTCCACCAAGATGTTTTCTCGGTTCTGAGATAGTTTTCGAGACCCAATTCGAGGAGTTGGATGAACCGTCTGCGTGTACATAGTGGACCCAGTATGGTACCCGGGGCAAGAAGTTCGAGTAGTAGACGAAGAGCCCGGTAGGGGCAGACTACCTACCGGTGATTTTACCTGGCGCGGCGGATATCCGGAGGATACCGTTCGTGTCCGTGAGATTGATGATATGGGATGATCCGTTTTGCCGGAGCCCACGGGCCGATCTCGCAGATGATACGGATGCCAGAGATATTGATATTTGAGATTTGAGAATTGAGATTTGATACTGAGACTTATGTTTTGTGTCTATGCTTGACACTGATTTCTCTGTTACATTCATCGATGATACGTGATTGACATACATATAGAAATCTCATTGATTAAAGAAAACAGTTGTCTCACTCATGATATATTCTGTTTCCATTCGTAATGCATTCACAAATCATATATATCTGATATGTTGCTATCTGAGGCACTGACACGAGCATGTAGTATTACACTATACATAGCTGGACCAGGATTTTTATTGAGGATATTACCTGATATGACCTAGGATACCGTTATGCATATGATTTCTACTAGTAGATGTTTTCTACTCATGAGTTGGCAACTCACCCCGTTGTGCCACAGATCCTTGCTGGTTTTGCCGTACAGGTTTCATTGCGGCTTTGCTGGCACACTGTTCCTTCCGGGTGATTGCTTTGGTAGGTGGGTACTTTGCATCAGGACCACTTTTGGTTATTCATTACTTCAGTTGTATCTAGAAACTCCATCAATCGGATTGTATATTTGAGAGAGTTACAACACCATATTTGTTATTCCTTCGACCTTAGAGTCGTGCGTTGTATTATTCTTGGGTTTTCTTGATGTTTTGAGTTTCTTTGAGTTTTGATCCTCGCCCTTGGCGTTGTATATTATATTGCTTACGTGGTTGTGGCCGTCGATTGACGAAGAGCTAGCCCCCGCTTGGGGATGCCTTTTAGTTGCATTTCGTATACTATTCATGTTGTATCCCGTTTGGGGCTAGTATTTACACAGGAGACTCTGCCGAAATTTTCAGAAAATACTTGAGACTTTAAAATACATACTTCGGCCTATGTTGATTAAAACTACTTGCTTTAAATTGGTTTTTCCTTCACTCTACTGCTTCTTTGGTTTTGATTTCTGGGTTTTGGCTTACTTAGATTACGTACGCCTCGAGACGTTTCGTAATTTAAGTGTCGGTCATGTTACTTACTTTTCGGGTCGTGACAACCCCGGGGCGAGAAAGGATTGCTGTACAGTTGACGGTGAGCCTGGCAGAGGGACTACTACCTACTGGTGATAGTATTTGGGCTCCGCGGATATCCGGAGGATTCCGACCGGAGTCGAGAGATGATATGGGCCGATCCGGACTGACGGAGCCCGTGGGCCGATCCGGACTGACGGAGCCCGTGGGCCGATCCGGACTGAGATATGAGGATTTACGTGTCGATGTTGGACACGGGTTTCATGATGTTTTCGAGTGTCGATGCTGGACACCCAGGTTCCATGATTTTGATGTGTCGCGAGGGACGCATGTTGATTTATATCCTCATACTTCCATGCATATGCTTTTATGATATTTACATGCATGATGTTGTTGTGTCATTGGTTAACACGTGGATGGGATCTACTTTCATACATACATTGATTATATTGTTGGATGATATCCACATGCTGATTGACATTGATATTAGTGTTGGCACATATACAGATACGGTCACCGTAGATATCATAGTATTACCTTTATGATATAGTTGACCTAGGAGTCGTTGTTTATTCGATTTCTACTTGTTGATATTTTTCTACTCACGAGTTGGCAACTCACCCCCGTTGTGCGACAGTTCTTGCAGGTTGACCGCATGGATCAGTAGCGGCATAGCTAGCACACAGTTGCTTTCGGGTGATTTCTTTAGTAGGTGGGACATTTGTATCGTACACACTATTGTATTATATTTCATTTTGTATCTAGTAAACTCCATCAATCAAACTAGTATATGTATAAGTAATGAGACTTAGTGAGACTTGCGGTTGCGGGATTTAGAGCAAGGGGTTTTCCGCTACTTGTCGTTTTGATGTCTTGCTTATTTCATTATCTTTTGTGGTGAACTTCGTCGTTGGGCGTCGTATACTTATATTTACTGTCTTGCGTGGTTGTGATCCACCGTTTGGCGAAGAGCTAGCTCCCACTTGGGGATGCCTTTATCATTATCGTGTATTATGGTTTTGGATCAAAATATAAAAAGGAGATGCTGCCTAAATTTTTTTTAAAGGATGAAACATGTTTCCAAACTAGTAAATTTCACTTGCATTATTCATGTTCCTTTTCTATGCATTTAAGAAAACTTGATTTCATTATACCTTTATTTCAAAACTTCACCTCCTTGTTTTTTTCTTTAAAAGGTTTAGATTTCTGGGTTTCGGCTTACTTGAATTACGTGACGCCTTTAGACGTGGCGTGATTTAAGTGACGGTCACGAGCTAAAATTTTGGGTCGTGGCAAAGTTGGTATTAAAGGGCTATGTTTAACCTTGGTTCGACTCTATGTTTGACTTTGCGGAGTTTAGGGCAGGTATGCATTTCGGAACCTACGCTTGACCATACGGAACTTAGACTTGAACAGGGGGTATTAGACCAGAACTTTTGTTTCATAGGTTGACCATGATTGATGGAGTAGGTAGTTTGGGTAGAGTTACGTACTATACGTATGTTCCGCGGCATATTTACAATACGATAATCCACTTAAGAAACCTTAGGATGTATATATTTTGAGATCCGTAACCCTCTTTGTACCCACGATTATACTTCCATTTGAGATCCTTGATTCTATTCGTTTCCATGATCATACTCTCATTGAGGTTGTTCCTTCTTATGATCATGTATCCATTCTGGATCTGTCGTCTCCTCTCATGCCATTGATCTGTTGTCATCGATACTTGATTGAGGTTCCTGTCACCATGGTTTGAGCGCAGAATGAACTGCTGCTAGTGTTGCGGTCGGGACGAGCCCGTTTGGTACGAGGGCTGACCATTGTGTTTCCTGGTGACATGGGAACTTCTCGATATAGTGTTGTGTGGTGACCTCTTCTTCAGGCGAGTGTTTGGTTTTGCACTGGATGATCGGGCCATTAAGAGAGACTGCCTGTTGTGAGAGGACTGTTGATGTACAATATACCTCAGAGATTGTGATATTTGTAGGGTTCCTAGGCACTCTTGTGAGGGTTCATAAGGCATCAAACATGCCCGAATAAAATTTTAGACGTGTCGAACAACCCAAAGCCGGGATCTTTGCTAGATTATTAGGGTTTAACATGCAAGTTAACATCTTTACTACTAAGTGTGAGGGATTACAACCATTGTAGTCCGCTCCTTCGCTTCACAAGCTCCGAGTAGAAGTCCCTTCGCCGCGATCCACGATCTCCCGGACTCAAGAGAGGCTCCACGACTCGAACGGTCCATGATAGCTTATCGTATTCCTTTTCTCCGATGATCTACGTCGAAGTTGCAATAGCTCAAGCTCTCTGACTCTAATGAGCTGAACACCCTAATCTAATGTGCTAGATTAGATGAGGACGATGGAGTAGTATTTATGCTTTCTTTTTATATCATTTTCTCACAATAAATCATCATAAAAGAAATTACAAGTGAGCTCTCTCAAAAACTCAAGAGAGAAGAAGATGAAGAATAATGAGATAATCCTTTTATGATGAATAGTAGATAAGAGTATATGATTGATTATGGAACCATGGTCAAGGATGAGAGGCTAAACCTTTGTAGAGAATAAACTAGAGCTAGGGTTTGGTTAGGTTAAGTATGAGTCAAGGATAAGTATCAACCATAATATCTTAACCATGACAAAAGGAAATCCATCTAGAATAATCAAGAAGAAGCTAACCCTAATCAAACCCTAATCTCTTTTGATCATCCCTAATCATGTTTCATAATAAATCATATCATGTCACAATAGTATATATCATATATATATTATATATTTGCAACAAAAGAAAATAATACAATTAACATATATCGCATATATATCAATGTATTAATCCGATGGGAAAATGAAATAATAAAGCGAACCAAAATTAGATAATGTAATACAATATATCATATATATCATTATACATTAAATCATCGAATCAACACTTGATCCGACGATCCGGCTATATCGAATATAACCGACTAATATATCATGTACCGATTCATCGCATCAACACTTGATCCGATGACCCGGTTCATATCTAAATATCGCGAGAATATAATACGGTATTTCATATCGCATTATCCTCGGTCCTGCACATATCACATATGTGCCTCTACTCCGTTTTGCCTGAGCCAAGAAACCTCTGTGTAGGACTCTAAAGAATCGTCAATACGCCGGTAGCAGGTGATGATCATATCAAGCACCGACAAGCTGCAAGCGGTCAGCTAAACATAACAGCCACCCAGGTATTGAGCGATCAGAAGATCAACAAGCTAGCCTGTCCGTTCTCCTGTGAATCCAATCAGTGACACTTCCGTACTGTCCGGTCTGTTCTTCTGATATGTCGCATATCAAGTCTATGGGTGGTATACGTCAGACCCTAGTAACCGATAAGTCGTGTCGATGCGAGGCTCATAACAGGTCGAGAAACTACTGGTAACACTTACCAGTATATCTCTATATCAGCCCTGGCCAGGGACTTCCAGTTATAGCCAATCGAACACAGCACAACATCAACTCCCTATACCAGGAGAGACGAATCCCCTCCTATTGCTCATTGCCTCCATGTGATTTGGGACTGTACCCAAAAGCCACCTTTTGCACGTCCTCTTGGACGTGGTATGATGGAAATCAAAGCACAGTGGGAATCACACAAGACTCTATGACGATCTCGGGTCTACAGACTACGCTGTACCAGTGTCACCGGAGAACTGCCATCTGACGTATGGTATATCACCATCTGGGAGTTCTCGACGAGTCCGTCCAGTGTACCCAGTCTCCACTGAGCACCCATACACCATCTTTGATGTCAAACACCGATGTATATGGGATCATCCATCGCCCATCATATGGGTCAAGATGCGTATACGCTAGTCTACTCTGGTGTATCGATGCCCCATCTCGATATACCCTCGACTAGGAACATTTATAGGATGTACTCATCGACTACCGTGGCCCCACTAATATGATCTCATCATAATCCCAGTAGTCGAGTACAGATCCTAAGGGCTTTATCAACATGTGAAAGAAATATAGTAAACCAATACAAATCAACATGTTAAGATAAAGTGAAACCAAATAGCATACTATCATGACGAGCAAGAAAGTCCTCTCTGTATATATCCAAGCATCCATTATAATATACATCATATGTACAACAATAGCCTCTAGGGCATATACATAACTAACAATCTCCCAGTTGCAGTAAGGCCAGCTGCTGTAGTATCTCAGACCTAACATCCCGAATAATCTCTCAAACTGTATCTGGGGAATGGCCTTCATGAGTGGATCCGCAGTGTTTTCCTTCTTATCTACTCTCTCGACCTCGATCTCCCGGCGATCAACTATCTCCCTGATCAGGTGATACCGCCTCAGAATATGTCTGGACTTCTGATGGGATCTGGGTTGCTTGGCCAAAGCCAAAGTTCCATTGTTATCACAATACAGAGGTATTGGATACTCAATGGATGGAACCACACCAAGTTCACTAATGAACTTCTTCATCCAGACAGCCTCTTTGGCAGCATAGTTGGCAGCGATGTATTCAGCCTCCATCGTCGAGTCTGCAACGGTATCCTGTTTGGAACTCTTCCAACATACCGCCCCTCCTTTGAGGGTAAAGACAAATCCCAAGTGTGACTTAGAGTCGTCCTTATCACTTTGGAAGCTGGAATCGGTAAAGGGCTCCACCCGGAGTTCTCCGTTACCATACACCAAGAACATGTCTCTAGTCCTTCGTAAGTACTTGAGAATGTTCTTCACAGCTGTCCAGTGACTCTCTCCAGGATCTGCTTGATACCGAATCACTACACTTAGTGAGTATGCTACATCGGGTCTAGTACATACCATCGCATACATGATAGAGCCTACTGCCGAAGCATAGGGTATCCCTTGCATGCAAGCTCTCTCCAAATCAGTCTTTGGAGACATCTCTTTAGAGAGAGTGAGTCCAGAGATCGTGGGTTGGTTCCCACGCTTGGATTCTTCCATACTAAACCTCTTTAGTATGGTGGCAATGTACGTGGATTGGGACAATCCCAGTATCCTTTTGGATCTATCTCTATAGATCCTATTCCCCAATATGCAGGAGGCATCACCTAGATCTTTCATTGAGAATCTTTGTGATAAGAAGAGCTTGACTGATTGCAGCATAGGAATATCATTTCCTATCAAGAGTATGTCATCCACGTACAATACGAGGAAGACAACCTTACTCTCTGCTACCTTCTTATAGATACAAGGTTCATCTATGTTTTTGATGATGTCAAACTCTCTGTCTACAACATCAAAATAGATGTTCCAACTCTGCGATGCTTGTTTCAACCCATAAATGGATTTAAGCAGCTTGCACACCTTTCCGCTGCACCCACTATCTACGAAGCCCTCTGGCTGAGTCATGTACACGCACTCTTCTAAATCACCGTTTAGAAAGGCGGTCTTAACATCCATTTGCCAGATTTCGTAGTCATGGTATGCAGCAATGGCAAGTAAGATCCGGATGGACTTAAGCATAGCCACTGGAGAAAAGGTTTCGTCATAATCCACACCTGGTCGTTGACGAAAACCATTTGCTACTAGTCTAGCTTTGAAAGTCTCACTTTTCCATTTACACCAAATTTCTTTTTAAAAATACACTTGCTCCCAATGGGTTTTACCCCTTCAGGAGCATTTTCCAAAATCCATACTTTATTGGTATACATGGATTCCATCTCAGATCGCATTGCATCCAGCCATTTCACAGAGTCACCACTCGTGATGGCCTGCTCGAAACTAGTCGGGTCATCATCTTCCATGATGCAATCCTCGCTTCAACCATCAATGAGAAAACCGTAGTATCTCTCAGGTGGACGAGAAACCCTACTAGATCGGCGGCGAGGCTGGAGTTTGTCGGGTACTACCAAATTCTCTAGTTCCACTAAATCTTCAGTTACAGTTTGTGTTGCTGGAACTTCTTCCAGTCTACCTTAGAGCCAATAATCTCTTTTGCAAGAAATTCCTTTTCTAAAAAGGTGGCATGTTGAGCAATAAATACCTTTTGTTGTTCACTGTGGTAGAAAAATTTCCATTTGAATGTTTTGGATATCCCACAAACTTACATAGAACTGACCGTGCCTCGAGTTTGTCTGGATTTTGCCTTTTGACATAGGCCAGACAACCCCATATCTTAACTCATTTAAGACATGGTCTCTTCCCACTCCATATCTCATATGGTGTGGTAGGTACAGATTTAGTTGGAACTTGATTCAATAGGTATGCTGCTATCTCAAGCACATACCCCCAGAAGGAAATAGGTAACTCGGCTGTACTCATCATAGAGCGCACCATATCTAATAGGGTGCGATTTCTCCGCTCCGATACACCGTTGTGCTGTGGTGTATAAGTAGGAGTAAGCTGAGAGAGAATCTCATTCTCTTTTAGATAATCTAGGAACTCATTGCTTAAGTATTCTCCTCCTCGATCAGATCGAAGGATTTTAATACTTTTGCCCGTTTGTTTTTCTACTTCTTGCTTATATTCTCTGAATTTCTCAAAAGCTTCAGACTTGTGTTTCATCAGGAACACATGTCCGAATCTAGAGAGATCGTTAGTGAATGTAATGAAGTAGGAAGAACCGTTCCTGGCATGCGTAGACATGGGACCGCATACATCACTATGTATCAGTCCTAAGAGTTCAGTAACTCTTTCTCCGTGTCCACTAAACGGAGCTTTGGTCATTTTTCCTTTGAGACATGAATGGCAAGTATCATAAGATGAAAATTCGAATGAATTCAAATATCCATTTTTTTGTAACTTAGCTAGCCGTGTCTCATTGATATGGCCAAGTTTACAATGCCACAAGAAGGATTCGTTCATTTCTGAACTTTTCCTCTTGTGTGTGTTTTGTATATTGAGGACTGCATTCTGATTTAGAATGAATATACCATTTTATAACGAGCCTGATGCAATCAACTTTTGGTCTCGGAATAAGTTCATAACATTATCCTTTATTACAAAATTATATCCTTCTTTACTTAATAAAGAAACTGATATAATGTTGCACATCATGTTCGGTATATAATAGCACTCATTTAGAATCAGTGTATTATGACTTGGCCTTACTAGGTGATATTCACCAACTGCTTTGGCTGCAATACTTGCACCGTTCCCTACTTGAATAGAATGATCACCTTTTCCCATTTCTCTACCTTAACGTAGCCCGTGTAACAATTTACATATGTGGGATCCTGATCCGGTATCTAATACCCAGGACGTAGGGTGAACTGAGAAACAGTTCTCAATAACTAACACACCTGAAGAAGATGCATCAACATGCATGTTCTTTTGGGCGGCTAGAGAATCCAGATATTCTCCTATTCCCTGTTCAGTCTTATAACTCTTATAAGAAAGAACAGGTCCAACATTCCCCTGCTCAGTATAATAAGCGGGTTCAGTCAATACATCCATATTAGTATCTTGATTATGGCCTGATATGGTCGCTACCTAGAGAGAGAGAAGAAAACACTTTAGCGTATGCTCTTACAAGATTAGATTGGTTATTATCTTATCTAATCAGGATGTCTCCCACTGTTTTTATCAAATCTTCCTTCAAACCCTAAAAGGTAAGATTAGCCGGGATTATCTACACCCTACAATTTCGTCAATCTTTCAGCCAGATCAGTGTCGGTACTTAAGGGAGGTTCCCCGTGCTTTCGCACGGACCTAATTAAAGTAAACCTCATTTTCTCAGAGGCGTAACCTCGTTAAAACTTTTCTAGACACCTACTTGATCGGCTAATTGTCCTGTGTAAAACTCTCCCAAGAGTAACACTTACTTGCAGTTGGTATCGGGATCCAACTATCTCATAGGAGGTACGCAATCTCATTGCAAATTTCAACACTTGAAATTCCCGATAATATTTTGCCTTTAGTGTGCTATGACCTTGACAGAGGCCAACAAACCATAGTGCACTAGTCAAGTTCAACCCGTCATTTCTTGATTGAATCAAACCCACTCGCACGACTCTTGACAGAGGTCAACAAGGTCGTACGACTACCCTAATCCAATCACATCACATGCTTTACAGATAATTACTAGTCAGCTACCGCACACTACGCCTTGACAGAGGTCAACAAACGCAGCACGAATACTAAATAGTCTCTATCTTAAATGACGGAGGGCTACGACAGGTTTTTCTGAAAATCTATTGCGTAATGAACTTGATATCGTCGTAGAATCAAGTGAAATTTTGAAATGGAGTATTTTTGAGGTTTTCATTAGTTTTTCTAAAGAGGTCACTCCCGGTGAAGGGATCTCGACTCTTTCCTCATCGAATAAGGTGCAGAACATATCATATATATCACTGTGCAAAGCAAAACATTAAAAGCAATCAAAAGACAAACCAAGTTTTGTAGCATCTGCCAGTTTCGCAAAAGAGGTCACTCCGGGTGAAGGGATCTCGGCTCTTTCCTCATCGAATAAGGTGCAGGGTATATCATATATACTGCTATGCAAAGCAAAACTGTAGCTACCTTTTTTATAAAGTTTTGATTCTACAACATGTTTTAGGTTTCTTTGCTTTTTATTAATCTCATTAATAAAAAATCCCATCAGCTTATGCTTCCTAAGCATCACAGAAGAAACGAAAGCAGTAATATTTATATATCAGCATATATATATATAGTATAAGCATTCGTCTCAGGCAGTAATATGATCTCACCACAGAACATTGCAGCAGAAGAACATATATGAAATATTGGATATACTAGGATGTCCGTGTTTTCAATACGAGCCGGTATAAAACACGGATTCCACGGTCGCGATGAATAGCCAAACCCACATCCCTAGACCCCTACGAGAGCGGAAAGTAACACTGCCAATTCTAGGGTTATGAGACCCGGTCTCCACTCCTCGAGATGGCCTCCCACTGGACCCTAGAACCCGGTTACTTGTGCTCCCCTCCTTGGGTCTACCTAATGCGGAAAAATAAATAATATACAATGGTGACATCAACCTCATCTCGGAAGTGCCCCAATAAAAGAATATTACATACAATTGAATTTTACATGAATGAAAATAAAAACCCTCATCTCACATAAAACCCCCGGCTATTCAGAACACGATGATCCAATACAACATATCACAGCAACACATAATATCACATATCATCAACGTAAGTAAGTATGCATACACCAATCGTCGTTGTCGTATAGCAACGAAAACCGGCAATACAACTACATACTAAACTTACGGTCACAGAAAAAAATTTGTAAAACTACAATATTTGGAATCCACAATCACTTTAGACATCGTAAATCCGAAATATCACATACTTCGCATTTCATGCCTAACTCTATGAATTCCACATATTGTATCACATTCCAGATAAATAGACAGTATTAAACTTTCCGATCGAATAATCAAATACCCAAGATTTCCTAAAAAGCTCAACACTTGAGCGGAGTTCAAAAGTTCCAGAATACGTCACAGTAGCAACGGTCCAGCCGTAGAAGGGTCAAGCCAACGCCTCATATGTGGCACATCGTACTGTCCCAAACCTGAAGGTTCAAAAGGCAGTTCAAGACGGTCACATAATCGAGTTAAGGTTTGTTGTCTTCTAGAGGGTCCATCGGGTCACATGCACGGTTTTTCGAAAGATTTAAACCCGAGAAAAATTCAACACTTGAATGATTTTCGTGCCGGGAAAAATTGAGTTAATGATATCCGTTCGAACATTTTAACAGATTCTAAATATCCGGAAATAATAACGAATTTAAATATTCCGATCGAATCTACGATTACAAAATAAACCCAAGAATATTCAACACTTCAGTCAGAATAAAAAATACCCTGAAAATATACAAGCAGAAAAAAGAATTACTGTGAAAACAGAAGTGTCCTTTCAAACAGTAGTGCCGCGGATCCACGGCCCAAGCAAGGTACGGCCGCGGTTCCGCGGCGCTCTGTAGGGATGACGTCATCGTTTTTCACACATATTCTTGAATTTACCTGCTGATTTTTTAGGTATTTTTAATTCAGAAAAATCCTAGTTTTTAGAAAAAGTCCAGAGAGGGGTTCAAATTGTCGTATCGGAGTTTGTTCGGAGTTTTAACTTCGTAAACACGTCGCCCAATGCTCTAGCTAGTCTCTGATACCACTGTAGGGTTCCTAAGCACTCTTGTGAGGGTTCATAAGGCATCAAACATGCCCGAATAAAATTTTAGACGTGACGAACAACCCAAAGCCGGGATCTTTGCTAGATTATTAGGATTTAACATGCAAGTAAACATCTTTACTACTAAGTGTTGTAAGTGCACGGCAGCGCCCCGGCCTCCATCCCGAGGCCAAATACGGAAGCGATGGTTAACTTTAAATTTTTCTTGAACCGGCACCACCGCGCACTAAAACCCGGATCGTACCATTAACTAGTCCTAGCTAACTACAAGATAGGGAAGAGAGATATACCGACTGATCCGTGTCCTCCGGTCTTCTCGTCGTCGTCCCGATCTCCCGCGGAAGCTCCGGTCTCCACCTCGTCGCCGGAAGGGCACCACGTCGCCGGCTTCTTTTACGGGCTCCCACCTCTATACCGAGGCAACTCGGGCACGAAGTTGGCGAGCCGACGTGCCCAAGGTTTGCTGTAGAATGGTGTAGTGAGCTATGTCTCATTTTGGGGTTACTTGAAGTCGCCTTTTGGTGGAGGAAATGAAGTGAACCTTTTGTAGAGGGAACTTGGGGATTTTGCAAGCAAATGAGACCAAAAATCCCCCATGAAAATTTGGGACAGCACCCACCTTCAAGTGGCCGGCCTCTTCTTGGCAAGAGAGTGAGTGAGTGAGGGAGAGAGAGAAAGGTCATGATATCAAGAAATGATTACAAGTAAATCCAACACTCATACAACCATCATAATCCATCATCATCACCAAAAAGTCATGCCATCATGACACTACAAGACTAGCCATGATGACTAAAGAAAGTCAAGTGATCATGACACAACAATATGCAAAGACCCCCCTCAACAAATGCTTATTTGCACAAATGCAAATAAGCCCTCCTCCACCAATCTTCGGCCAATGAAAGATACAAAGAAATATGGCCGAAACGGAAAGCAAACCGGCAACTCCAGAAAACTGGTCCCGTAATAAATTACAGGAAAACCCTGATACTGTGTATACACACCCGCATTTGTATTCCTACCGAAATACAAATGCAATGAGACAACATCTACACTGTACTATACTAAGATCCAGCTTAAACCAAAGCCGGCTAGTAATATCCGTTCGATCCTGATCCATGCAATACCGCACGTATCTGATCGAACCCTGCCATATATCCATACGGCCTCTAGTACTAACTGTCCGATCCTGATCCGTGCAATACCGCACGTATCTGATCGGACCTTGCCATATCTCTATACGGCCTCTACAGCTTTTCGCCCGAAAACTTGAACAACTGAATGTGGGGGACTCTAAAGACTCGTCAACACCTTGGTTTTGGATTTAACCACTAGCACGTCAGAGGTATAAGCCAATACGTAACGGGCTACCAGGTATTGACCAAAAAGGGACGTCGATGAGCGAACTCATCCTGACATCCTACTGAGCCTGTCAGTGACAATATCCGTACAGTCCAGTCCGTTCGTCTATGAGCATCGCATGGCGGGTTGGTAAAAGTCAGACCCCCAAAAGCGGTACAAGTCGTGTCGGAGTGTAGCCCAGAACACCCTGAGATACTACTGGAATACCTACCAGTAAATCTCCTGCCTCGGCCGAGGGCTTCGTGTAATGGCTCTCCTAGACACAGCGCGACCTCACCCCCAATACCGGGAGAGACGAACCCCTGATGATCCGCTCACTGCCTCCATGTGGCTCGGGACTGTACCCAACTAAAACCTGTTTGCACGTCTCCTTTGAGCGTGGTAGGGTAGTAATCAAAGTACAGTGGGAACTCACACGAGACAAATGACGATCCTCAGGTCGATGAACTAACCTGTACACATGTCACCTGGGAACTGCTATCTGACGTCTGGTATAAGACCAACTAGCATGTTCCCGGCGAGTCCTGTCCGGTGAACTCATAACCCAATGAGCACCTGTATACATCTTAGGTGAACCAACTGACACCGGTGGCTTGTGAGACCTGCCACCGCCCCTCGTCGGGGTCTCGACTGTATACACTAGTCTACTCTGGAGTATCGATGCCCTGTCTCGAAACTCCCACGACTAGGGACCTTTTAAGGATGTGCTTATAGACTACCAGCTCCCACTTATATGATCGCCCTCATACTGCTGGTGGTCAAGCAAGAATCCTAGGGGCTCTATCAACGTGTAATAGCGACATGTCAGGTCACCCAAAGCAGTACACGATGATAAAGATAAACCAGATAGCATACTATCATCTCGAGTAAGACTGTCCTACTGTGACAGGTCCTCCCTCAATCATTGCAATCACGTGCCTGTGATCCAATAATTGACTCTGAGGGCACTATCTCTAACAAGTGTGAGGGATTACAACCTTTGTAGTCCGCTCCTTTGCTTCACAAGCTCCGAGTAGAAGTCCCTTCTCCGCGATCCACGATCTCCCGGACTCAAGAGAGGCTCCACGACTCGAACGATCCATGATAGCTTGTCGTATTCCTTTTCTCCGATGATCTACGTCGAAGTTGCAATAGCTCAAGCTCTCTCACTCTAATGAGGTGAACACCCTAATCTAATGGGTTAGATTAGATGAGGATGATGGAGTAGTATTTATGCTTTCTTTTTATATCATTTTCTCACAAGAAATCATCACAAAAGAAATTACAAGTGAGCTCTCTCAAAAACTCAAGAGAGAAGAAGATGAAGAATAATGAGATAATCCTTTTGTGATGAATAGTAGATAAGAGTATATGATTGATTATAGAACCATGGTCAAGGATGAGAGGCTAAATCTTTGTAGAGAATAAATTAGAGCTAGGGTTTGGTTAGGTTAAGTCTGAGTCAAGGATAAGTATCAACCATAATATCTTAACCAAGACAAAAGGAAATTCTTCTAGAATAATCAAGAAGAAGCTAACCCTAATCAAACCCTAATCTCTTTTTATCATCCCTAATCATGTTTCATAATAAATCATATCATGTCACAATAGTATATATCATATATATATTATATATTTGCAACAAAAGAAAATAATACAATTAACATATATCGCATATATATCAATGTATTAATCCGGTGAGAAAATGAAATAATAAAGCGAGCCAATATTAGATAATGTAATACAATATATCATATATATCACTATACATTAAAACATCGAATCAACACTTGATCCGACGATCCAGCTATATCGAATATAACCGACTAATATATCATGTACCGATTCATCGAATCAACACTTGATCCGATGACCCGGTTCATATCTAAATATCACGAGAATATAATACGGTATCTCATATCGCATTATCCTCAGTCCTGCACATATCACATATGTGCCTCTACTCCGTTTTCCCTGAACCAAGAAACCTCTGTGTAGGACTCTAAAGAATCGTCAATACGCCGGTAGCAGGTGATGATCATATCAAACACCCACAAGCTGCAAGCGGTCAGCTAAACATAACAGCCACCCATGTATTGAGCGATCAGAAAATCAACAAGCTAGCCTGTCCGTTCTCCTATGAATCCAATCAGTAACACTCCCGTACAGTCCGGTCTGTTCGTCTGATATGTCGCATATCAAGTCTAGGGGTCGTATACGTCAGACCCCAGTAACCGATAAGTCGTGTCGATGTGAGGCTCATAACAGGTCGAGAAACTACTGGTAACACTTACCAGTATATTTCTATATCAGCCCTGGCCAGGGACTTCCAGTTATAGCCAATCGAACACAGCACAACATCAACTCCCTAGACCGGGAGAGACGAATCCCCTACTATCGCTCATTGCCTCCATGTGATTCAGGACTGTACCCAAAAGCCACCTTTTGCACGCCCTATTGGACGTGGTATGATGGAAATCAAAGCACAGTGGGAATCACACAAGACTCTATGACGATCTCGGGTCTACAGACTGTAGAACTTCATGGGTGTGCCTAGGAACCCTACAGTGGTATCAGAGCCTAGCTAGAGCCTTAGGAGAATGTGCAGACGATGTTAGAAACCCGATCGAACCCGAAACCCTAATTCAAAACCACTCTCTGGACATTTTCTGTAAATGTGGATTTTTCCAAATTAAAAATATCCAAAAATTACAGCAGAGAATTATAAGAGTTAATGTGAAGCACCTGAGTCCAAGTCGACCAAAGCGCCGCGGAACCGCGGCCCCACCCTAGCATGTGCGGCGGTTCCGCGGCCAAATTGGTGAATCTTGGCACGTGCTTTGCACAGTAATGTCTTATAATGAATCCTGTGTTTTCTGGGTAATTTTAAATTATATTCAATAGTTGAATTTTCTGGGTTGTTTTGGGGATGCGATGATTCGATCGGTTTATTTAACTTCGTCTATGTGTTTTTCCGGATAATTTTTGAATATGTTAAAAAGTTCGACCGGATATAAATACCTAATTTTTCTCCTGTCGGAAAATTTTCAAGTGTTGGATCGTTCCGTAGTTTAAGAATGTTCGAAGTAGTGCAAGTAACGCGATGGACCCTCTAGAAGACAAAAAACCTTAACTCGATTATGTGACCGTCTTGAACTGCCCTTTGAACCTTAGGGTTTGGGGCAGTACGGCGTGCCACATGTGAGGCGTTGGCTTGACCCTTCTACGGCTGGACCGTTGCTACTGTGGCATGAACTGAATGTTTTTAAACTTATTTCATGTATTGAGCTGTTTCGGGAAAACTTGGGTGTTTGACTGTTCGATCGAAAATTCTATTTATCCGAAATGTGATACAATATTTGGAATCCACAAGTAGTTCTGAGATAACTGATTTGAATGTTATAAACATAGCAGTTTAGTCTCACCTGATCGGTTGCCACGGAATTTTGATGCGATCAAAAGTCCGTTGCAATCACGTAGCGTACGCGGATACTCGCCGGGTAAACTTATTAGACAGCTACACACCTTAGCCCCGACCAAGTGACTGTAGGAGAACCCCGTCGCCGAAAGCATCCGTTCGGGTGCTCGCGGTAGCAGTGTTCCGCCTTGGTGCACTTCGTCGACGATATCGGGGGTGCGGCCGTCCACTAAAGTTTGCGACGAGCATTCGATCAGAATGTCGGGAATCCTGTTGAATTGCCCGACTTGATATTGAAAAGAGTTTTCGATAAATGAGACTAAAATGCGGGGTTTATAATTGTTAGGCATGCGATGTCTAAGGAATTCATTTGATTAGGCATGCGATGTCTAAGCAGGTTGCAGATTTCAACTGTTGTAGTTTTACACTTTCTTTTCTGTGACCGTAAGTGTAATATGTGATATCCCCGGTTTCGTTGCTATATGTCAACGACAATTGGGATGTGCATATTTACTTACGTTGATGACATGTGATGTTATGTGTTGCTAGATATGTCATATTGGATCGTCGTGTTTGAATAGCCGGGTTTTTTTTATGTGAGATGAGTGTTTTTCATTTTCATTCATATAAAAACTTGTATGTAATATTCTTTTATTGGGGAACTTCCAGGTTGCGGAAGATGTCACCTTTTGTATATTATTTACTTTTCCGCACTAGGATAGACCCAAGGAGGAGGGCACAAGTAATCGGGTTCTGGAGTCCAGTGGGAGATCAACTCGAGGAGTCGAGTCCGGATCTCCTAACTCTAGAATTGGTAGGGTTGCTTGCCGCTCTCGTAGGGATCTAGGGGTGTGGGTTTGGCTATTCATCGCGACCGTGGAATTCGTGTTTTATACAGGCTCGTATTGAAAACACGGACGTCCTAGTATATCCAATGTTTTATATGTTTCTTCTGCTGCGATATCTGTGATGTGATCATTTGATATGCTGTGATAGATACTATATATAGTATATATGATATATTATATAGACGTTACTTATGTTTTACACCCGCGCTAGCCCTGCCCCGCTCTGCCGTTAGTTACCTAACCTAACGGTGCACGAGGGGACATCGAGACGAATGTGGATGGCATAAGTGTACGTCGTATTTATCTGTGATGTTTAGGTACTTAAATGATAGGAATTCATTAATATGATTAATGAAAGAAAAAGTAACCTAATGATGTTGTGGAATCGAATTTTCAAAAACAGGTAGCTACAGTTCTTGCTTTGCATCGCGGTGTTCCTTGTAGAACATCCTGCACCTTATTCGATAAGGAAAGGACCGAGATCCCTTCACCGGGAGTGACTCCTTTAGCAATAACTGGCAGATGCTACAACCCTCGGTTTGTCTTTTGATTGCTTCTATAGTTTCTGCTTTGCACAGCGGTATATATGATATATCCTGCACCTTATTCGATGAGGAAAGGGCCGACGATCCCTTCACCGGGAGTGGCCCTTTTAGCAAAACTAGAAAAGCCTAAAAAACACTCTATTTAAAACCATTTGATTCCGCAACGATATCAAGTTCATTACGCAATAGGTTTTCAGAAAAACCTGTCATAGCCCTCCTTCATTTCAGATAAGTTGTATATAGTATTCGTGCTGCATTTGTTGGCTTTCGTCAAGGTGCAGTGTGCGGTAGCTATATGCTGCTTATCTGCTGCATATGATGCGATTGGATTAGGGTAGTCATGCGGCTTTGTTGGCTTTCGTCAAGGGTCGTGCGGGTGGGTTTAATTCAATCAAGAAATGACGGGTTGAACTTGACTAGCGGGCTATGGTTTGTTGGCTTTCGTCAAGGTCATAGCACGTTAGGGGCAAAATATTATCGTGAATTTCAAGTATTGAAATTTGCAATGAGATTGCATACCTTCTACGAGATAGTTGGATCCCGATACCCGCTGCGAGTAAGAGTTACTCCTGGAAGAGTTTTACACATTACAATTAGCCGATCAAGTAGGTGTCTAGAAAGGTGTTAATGAGGTTACGCCTCTGGGAAAACGAGGTTTACGTTAATTAGGTTCGTGCGAAAGCACGGGGGACCTCCCTCAAAGTACCGACACTGGCCTGGCTGAAAGATTGGCGAACTTGTAGTGTGTAATTAATCCAGGCTAGTCTTTCCTTTTAGGGTTTGAAGGAAGAGTTGATAAAAACAGTGGAAGCCATCCTGATTAGATAAAATAATAACCAATCTGATCTTGCAAGAGCATACGCTGAGTGTTTTCTTCTCTCTCTCTCCAGTTAGCGACCATATCACGCCTTAATCCAGATAATAAAACGGATATATTGACCGAACCCGCTTGTTATACTGAGCTGGGGAACGTTGGTCCTGCTCCAACTTATAAATGTTATAAGACAGAGTAGGAAATAGGGAATACCAGAATTCCTATGCCGCCCAAACGAGGAAAGTGCATGATGCATCTCCTTCGGGTGTGTTCATTATACAAAACTGTTTCTCAGTATCCTCTGCGTCCTGGGTATCTGATACCGGATCAGGATCCCAGATATGTAATCTGTTACATAGGGCTACAGAAAGGCAGAGAACTGAGAACGGGTGATAAGTTTCATGAGACAGAAAACGGGGCAAGTGTTGCAACCAAGTCTGTTGGTCACTGTCACCCTGTATTCCAATACAATGATTCTGAACGAATGTTATTAGATACCGAACCTGATATACAAAATCATATCAGTCTCTTTATTAGTAAAGAAATGATAAAATTTTATATTGTTGGATAATGTTTTGAACATTTCCTATATCAAAAGTTGATCGATTCAGGTACGTTATCTAAAAGCATTGATCAAACTACAGTTCTTAGTATACGGAACACACACAAGAGGAAGAGTTCAGGAATGAACGAATCCTTCATGAGGTATTGTAGACTAGGTCATATCAATGCGACCCGACTTGCTGAAGTTACATTTAGATGCATATTTAAATCAGTTTGAATTTACATCTTGTGAAACTTACCAGTCATGTCACAAAGATAAGATGACCATAGCTCCGTTTACTGGAAACAGAGAAAGAGTTAGTAAACTCTTGGGACTGATACATGATGATGTATGTAAGGTCCCCTGTCAAAATATGCCAGGACCGGTTCTTTATACTTCATTACATTCTCTGATGATCTCTCAAGATTCAGACATATGTTCCTGTTGAAACACAAGTCCGAAGTTTTTAAGATATTCACAGAATATAAGTTAGAAGTAGAGAACCAAAAACCGGGTATAAGTATTATGTCCTATGATAAGATCAGGGAGGAGAATACTTGAGCACGGAAATCCTGGACTATTCTAAAGGAGAATGAGATTCTCTCTCAGCATTACTCCTCCGTATACACCATAGCACGATGGTATATAGGGGCGGAGCAATAGCACCCTATGTGATATGGTGTGCTCTATGATGAGTACTACTGAGTTTCCTATTTCCTTTTGGGAGTTATGCGCTTGAGAAGCTGCATACCTATTGAATAGGGTTTAAATCAAATCAGTTGCCAACCACTTCATATGTGATATGGAAAAGGAAGAGTCCATATCTTAAGTTTGTTAAGATTTAGGACTGTCCGGCCTATATCTAAAAGCAAAATCCGGACAAGCTCGAGGCAAGGTCAGTTATGTAGAACTGGAAAGGTTCCAGCTATACAAACTGCAGCTGATGATTTGGTAGAACCAAAGAATTCAATAGTCCCCGACGAACCTCAGCCTCTCCGCCGATCTGGTAGGGTTCCTCATCCGCCTGAAAGATACTTCGGTTTCTCGATGACTGTGGGAGCGAGGAATGCATCATGAGATGATGACCCAACTAGTTTCGAGTAGGCCATCAAGAGTAGGGACTCTGTAAGAATGGCTGGATTCTTAGTGATCTGAGATGGAATCCATGTATACCAACAAAGTATGGACTTTGGTTGCTATATCTGAAGGGTTAAATCCCCATCAAGAGCAAGTATATCTTGAGAAGATTACTTGGTGTAGATAGAAAAGTTGAGACTTTCAAAACTAGACTTGTTAAAGGTTTTCGTCATCGACCAAGCGTGGATAATGATAAAACCTATTTCCAGTAGCTATGCTTAAGTCCATCCAGATCCTACTTGCCACGGCTACATACCATGACTACGATATCTGGCGGTTAGGTGCCATGACTGCTTTTCTAAATGATGTTTTAGAAGAGTGCGTCTATAAGTACACAGCCAGATGGCCTCGTAGATAGTGGGAGCAGCGGAAATGTGTGCAAAATGTTTTATGTGATAAAGCAGGCATTGCGGAGTTGGAACGTCTGTTTTGATGTGTTAGTCAAAGTGTTTGACATCATCAAAATGGTAGATGAACCTTGTATATACAAAAAAGGTAGTAGGGAGTATGGTGGTGATCTTTGTAAAGTACGTGGATGACATACACTTGATAGGGAAGAAGTTTCCTATGCTACGCTCGGTCAATCTCCGCTTATCACAAGGATTCTCTATAGAGGATCAAAGTGATACCTCCTAAATCCTGAGTTTTGATCTGTAAGATACAAGTAATTGGATGTTAAGATTCTCACTAGTTGTAGTGAGATGGTATCAATCGATCCTGGGGAGAATCACTGGAAAGGTTCCAGGGTGATAAGGACGACTGAATGTCGGTCACAGGCATTGTCTTTACCCTCAGTAAAGGGACGGTATGTTAGAAGAGTTCCAAGCTAGATACCGTGGCAAACAAGACGATAAAGGTAAGATACATCGCTACTTAAGATGCTACGAAAGAGGCAGTATGGGTGTATATTAGTTCATAAGATGAACTTCGTTCCTCCCATTGTGTGACAATGGAGTTGTGGATTATGCCAAGGAACGCCCGTCCCATCAGTGATCCAGACATATTCTAAGGCAGTGTCACCTGATCTTGGAGATCGTTGATCTCCAGGGGATCGAGGTTAGGAGAGCAGAATCAGAGGACAACACGGCGGATCCACTCACAAAGGCCTTTTCCCAGAGAGAGACTATTATGGGATGGTTGAGTATGAGATACTGCAACTACTGCTACCGATGGCCCTAGTTCAAGTGGGAGATTGTTAGTTATATGTATGCCCTAGAGGCCATTACTGTACATAGGATGTATATTGTAGTGGATGCTAGGACATATATAGGGAGGACTTTCTTGCTCGACATGATAATATGCTATGTGGTTGCTCTTTATCTTAACGTGTACACTGATTGTCTCTCTGTTTCATGTTGGTAAAGCCCTTAGGATGTGTACTTGACTACCTGGACTATGATGCTGATCATACTAGTTGGGACATGGTAGTCCATAAGTACATCCTTCAAGGTCCCTAGTCGTGGGTGTATCGAGACGGGGCATCGATATACCAGAGTAGACTAGCGTATACCTTCTCGACCCATACAGATGGACGATGGATGATCCCATATCCATTGGTGTTTGACATCAGAGATGATATACGGGTGCTCAGTGGAGACTGGGTACACTGGACGGACTCGCCGAGAACTCCCAGATGGTATTATACCTTACGTCAGATGGGAGTTCCCTGGTGACACTGGTACAGGTTAGTCTGTTGACCCGAGATCGTCATAGAGTCTTGTGTGATTCCCACTGTGCTTTGATTTCCACCTTACCACGTCCAAGAGGGCGTCCAAAACGGTGGTTTTTAGGTACAGTCCCGAATCACATCGAGGCAATGAGCGATAGAAGGGGATTCGTCTCTACCGGTATAGGGAGTTGATGTTGCGCTGTGTTCGATTGGCTATAACCAGAAATCCCTGGCCAGGGTTGCTAAGATTTACTGGCAAATGTTACCAGTAGTTTATCGAACTGTTATAGACCTCATATCGACACGACTTATCGAGCTATTGGGGTCTGACGTTTACCACCCCTAGGCGAGATATGCGACATATCAGACGAAGAGACCGGACTGTACGGTAAGTGTTACTGGTTGGATTCACAGGGAAGTGAGCGGGCTTGCTCGTTGATCTTCTGATCGCTCAATACCCGGATGCCGTTACGTTTAGCAGACCGCTTGCGGCTTGTGGGTGTTTGATATGATCATCACCCGCTGCCGGCGTATTGACGAGTCTTTAGAGTCCTACACAGAGGTTTCCTGGCTCAAGCGAAACGAAATAGGAGAGCATATGAGATTTGTGCGGGACCAAGAATAATGCGTGTATGTGATACCGTATTCTATTCTCGCGATGAATGTATCGATTGGTTGTATGCGATATAACCTAGTTATCGAATCGAGGATAGATTCGATAAGTCGATACATTGGATATTAGCCGGTCATATGAAGTATGACCGGATCATTAAATCAAGTTTTGATTTAATGGTTTAATGTATAATTATATATTTGATATATTACTTTACATTAACTAGCATTGGTTCACTTAAGATGATTTTCTCACTTGATGTGCACATTGTATATGTGATATATTTTTGTGCACTTGTCGGTTTCAACACCATTCACTTAAACATGGTTTAAAGTAAACATACACCCAAGTTTGCATGTATCATCAAACATGATATACACCCAAGTTTGCATGTATCATCAAACATGATACAATCAAGTGCACAAAAATATATCACATATACAATGTGCACATCAAGTGAGAAAATCATCTTAAGTGAACCAATACTAGTTAATGTAAAGTAATATATCAAATATATAATTATACATTAAATCATTAAATCAACACTTGATTTAATGATCCGGTCATACTTCATATGACCGACTAATATCCAATGTATCGACTTATCGAATCAATCCTCGATTCGATAACTAGGTTATATCGCATACAACCAATCGATACATTCATCGCGAGAATAGAATACGGTATCACATACACGCATTATTCTTGGTCCCGCACATATCTCATATGCGCTCTTATTTCGTTTCGCTTGAGCCAGGAAACCTCTGTGTAGGACTCTAAAGACTCGTCAATATGCCGGCAGCGGGTGATGATCATATCAAACACCCACAAGCCGCAAGAGGTCTGCTAAATGTAATGGCCACCCGGGTATTGAGCGATCAGAAGATCAACGAGCAAGCTCGCTCGCTCCCCTGTGAATCCAACCAGTAACACTTACCGTACTGTCCGGTCTCTTCATCTGATATGTCGCATATCTCGCCTAGGAGTTGTAAACGTCAGACCCCAATGGCTCGATAAGTCGTGTCGATATGAGGTCTATAACAGTTCGAGAAACTACTGGTAACACTTACCAGTAAATCTTAGCAACCCTGGCCAGGGATTTCTGGTTATAGCCAATTGAACACAGCGCAACATCAACTCCCTATACCGAGAGAGACGAATCCCCTCCTATCGCTCATTTCCTCAATGTGATTCGGGACTGTACCCAAAAACCACCATTTTTCACGCCCTCTTTGAAGTGGTAAGGTGGATATCAAAGCACAGTGGGAATCACACAAGACTCTATGACGATCTTGGGTCAACAGACTAACCTGTACCAGTGTCACCAGAGAACTGCCATCTGACGTAAGGTATAATACCATCTGGGAGTTCTCGGCGAGTCCGTCCAGTGTACCCAGTCTCTACTGAGCACCCGTATATCATCTCTGATGTCAAACACCAATGGATATGGGATCATCCTGTTGGTGTATATGCCCTAGAGGCCATTACTGTATCATACTAGTATGTATATTACTTGATGGAAGCTTGGGATATTCACAGTTGTACAGACAATCTTGCTCAATATAGTAGTATGCTACTTGGTTTGTCTCTGCTTTAATGTGTACATGTGTGTTTATTTATTATATCACCTATACGCATTAGTAGAGCCCTTAGGATCTTTGCTTGATTACCGGCGTTGTGATGGCGATCACACTCGTGGGGGCTGGGTAATCTACAAGCACATCCTTATACACGTCCCTAGTCGTGGGAGTATCGAGATAGGGCATCGATACTCCGGAGTAGACTAGCGTAAGCGCTTCTCATCCCAGCACGGGAGACGGTCTGTCCCACAGCCGTCAGTACGTCGTACTTGAGATAGTATGCGGGTGCTTGTTAGGTTACGAGTACACTGGACAGGACTCGTCGGGAACTGTTGGTTGGTAATATACCTATCGTCAGTTATCAGTTCCCAGGTGACATGAGTACAGCTTAGTCCGCTGACTTGACACTGTCACTTCGCCTCGAGTGTGTTCCCACTGTTCTTTGATTGCTACCCTACCACGGCTCTACTGAGTCGTGCAAACAGGTAGTAGTTGGGAGCAGTCCCGAAGCACTTGGAGGCAGTGACGGTTAGACAGGATTCGTCTCTCCCGGTATTGGGGGTTGACATCGCGCTGTGTCTAGGAGAGCCATTACACGAGTAGTCCCTGGCCAGGGCAAGCGAGATATACTGGTAGGTTTCCAGTGTTATCTCAGGGTGTATTGGGCTTCACTCCGGCATGACTTGTACCGCTATTAGGGGACTGACGTTTACCGCCCCCCTAGGCCCGCCATGCGATGTATCAGACGAACAGACCGGACTGTACGGAGACTGTCACATACAGGCTCAGTAGGAGTGCAGATGGGGTTCACCTCGTCAGTCTTCTTATCGACATCTACCTGGGGACCGTTACGTACAGCTAGTGCCGCTTGCGGTCTGTGGTTAAACCCACTGCCAGCGTAGTGTCGAGTCTTTAGAGTCCCATACAGAGAGCTATTCGCCTTTAGGCTAAATGAGTAGAGGTCGCATGGTTTTGCGACAGGGTTCGTTCACATTCGCGCACTTGTGCACGTTTGCTGTCCGGACAGCTTATACTAGCGGGCTTTGGTTTAAGCCGGATCCTAGTATATGATTTGAGATTGGTTTTTCTCATTGTGTTCGTGTTCCTCGGATCACGAATGCGGGTGCGTATGCACAGTTGCTTGAAATTGAGGGAGAGGACCTTGATTAGGGTTAATGGCTATTGTCATTTTATTAACCCTAATATTTATGTGTGTGTTATTGTTAATTATTAATTAGTTTAATAATTATCCATGGTTATGGTTGTTGACCATTTGACTTCTTTGACTTGTTGACCTAGGTTGACACTTTGACCATCATCATTTCTTTTGGAAGATGCTTTTTGATCTTTGCAAATTGAAATGATAATGGTCATGTCATGATTTACCATGATAATTATCTAGCTAATTATTCAATTAAATTAATTCACACATATTAGTGAGAATGGCTCTATTATTTTCTTATTCTCTCATATCATTTCTCTCTCTTGTTCATCCTCTCCCTCAAGCTCTCTCCCTCTCATGTGTTGAGAAACAAAAAGCTTGAGAAAAACCTTCACTTGATCTTCTCTACTCTCTTCTAGGGTTCAAGTCTTAGCATTTCTTGCACTCTAGTTACTCCTAGCTTGGAGTTGAAGCCAAAGGTCGAGGCTTTCGGGTGGATCCTTCTTTGACGGGAGAAGACAAGCAAGGTGACCTCTTTCTACCATTCCTAGGGGCAAGGAGAGAAGGACTAAAGACCAAAGGTATAACCTTTCAATCACTTAGCTACTTTGTAGTTAGGGTTAGCAAGTTTATGTTTAGCAAAGATCCTCACAAGCTTGGTCCATGTTGCCTAAGTCCATAAAAATCCAAGTTTTATTATGTTTTCCGCCTCCCCGTAAGCACCGGGGTGGGCAACACGGACCTAACAGTGGTATCAGAGCCTAACTAAACATAAACTAGCTTGGTAGTAAAGTGTATCGAAGTTCGAAACGGAAAAATCGAAAAAAAACCAAGTTGTAAAAAATCTGAGTTTCTGTTAAAACTTTTTCTGGTCAAAACAAAATTTGTTATATCCCAAAAATCATCTCAGGCTTTTTAGAAGAAACCCACCAAAAACGAGACAGGAACTCTACCAGATCGCGGCGCTTCCGCGGCAATAGCAAGCTATTTCCGCGGAAGCGCGGCCAACTAGGTGAGTTACTGTGTCGTCTTTGGTGCAGTGTGTTTCTAACATGGTTTTAGGATTTTTCAGATATATTATATGTGCCCAGATTTTCCAGAATAGAAATTTGTTTTTGGGGGCCTATAATTCCGTATTTTTCCGAACTTCAATACACTTTGACTATAAAGGTTATATCTGTGATGTTCTTATGTATTGAACGTCGGCTAATCGCTATATGTCGATTAGTCGGGGTTATACATATCTGTGATCTGTGATTGTTGTTGATGGTTTGTGTATATGAACTCGTTGGATTGTCGCGGATGAATAGCCGGGGTGGATGTGAGATGAGAGTTTCTTTTTCTTTCATTCATGTAATAAATTTGTAAATTGATGTAATATTATTTGTTTGGCCGCACAACCGGGTCGGGGTTGTAGCCGTCATTGTATAATTCTTTTTACTGTTTTTGCTCCTAGGATAGACCCATGGAGGGGGTGCACAAACTACCGGGTAGCTCGAAGTGCCGAGTGGCCTACTCATGGCATTGAGGGAGGTTGCTTCGCTTCGGGTACTTGGCGGGTAGTTTGCCGCACCCGTAGGGGTCTTGGGTGGGGTTTGGCTATTCATCGCGACCGTGTAATCCGTTTTTCGTTGCAGGCTCGAACGAATTGCGGGTTCCTAGTATATCCAAAGTGTTCATCTGTGATCTGGATTGGCTATCATTGCTATATTGCTATATATAATAACTATTTAGGCGTTGCTTATGTTTTACAGCCGCGCTAGCCCAGCCCCCGCTCTGTCGTTAGTTAAGTAACCTAACGGGTGATGACGGGGCCCCGTGGCGAATGCGAATGGCATAAGCGTACGTCATATTTTGGTTGTTTTCTGCAATGGTAGGATTTAAATGATGGGACGCATTAAAAGAACTAATGCAAGAAAATAAACCTAAAAGACGTTGTTGGAACAATTTTTCAAAAAGCTGTTATTACAAGGACGTTCATC
This sequence comes from Agapanthus africanus, assembly GCA_030015575.1. Classification (NCBI taxonomy): domain Eukaryota; kingdom Viridiplantae; phylum Streptophyta; class Magnoliopsida; order Asparagales; family Amaryllidaceae; genus Agapanthus; species Agapanthus africanus. The sequence continues at coordinate 408,430,587 of CM057340.1, forward strand.
TTTTTGTTTTGCATCGAGGTATTCGGTTATGAATGCCCAGCACCTCAATCGACGAGGCAAGGGCCGAGATCCCCTCATCGGGAGTGACCCCTTGGACAAAAGGTTTGCGTCAGGGTAATAACTTCACCATAGTCGATTATTCTTGCTTTGCATCGAGGTATTCATCTTACGGATGCCCAGCACCTCACTCGACGAGGAAAGAGCCGAGATCCCTTCACAGGGAGTGACCTCTTTAGCAAAAGTTTTCGCCACTATGTTTTTCAAAAAGACTACTAGGTTCCTTCAACGATATCAAGTTCATTACGTTAACGGGTTTTTCGCCAAAAACCCAGCCGTAGCCCTCTGTCATTTCTTATAAGTAACACTTAGTATTCGTGCTGCGTTTGTTGACTCCGTCAAGGCGTAGTGTACGGTAGCTAAGTACTGCTTGTTTGTATCGGTATATGGGATTGATTAGGACAGTCGTATAACCTTGTTGACTCCGTCAAGGGTTATGCGGGTGGGTTTAATGCAATCCAGATAATGACAGGTTGAACTTGACTAGGACTCTTTGATTTGTTGACTCCGTCAAGATCACTTGGGTCCTAGGGGCAAAAACCACATCGGGAGTTTCAAAAGAACTGAAACTTGCAGATTTAGCATACCTTCTGGAGTGTGGTGACTAGAGTGGATTCCATCTAGGTTATCACACAATGACAGTTGGATCCCGATCCCACTGATGAGTTGGTCTACTCTCGGGAGATTATTTCACTTAACGATCAATGCTATAAACCTAGTAGGTGTCTAGAAAGGTGTTAGCGGGGTTACGCCCCCAGGGAAAAGAGGTTATTTAATTAAGGAACTTCGCGAAAGCGTTGGAAAACCTCCCTCGAAGTACCGACACTAGCCTGGCTGAAAGGTTAAGCAAGTATTGTGACGTAAATTAAAACCCGGCTAGTTCTTCTTTTAAAAGGTTTTAAGAAGAATTTGAGTAAACAGTGGGAGACATCCTGGTTAGATAAATTAATAAACCAATCTAATCTTGCAAGAGCATACGCTGAGTGTTTCTTTTCTCTCTCTCCAGGCAGCAACCTTTTCACGCCCTAATCAAGATAATAAAATGTATCGCTTGACCGAACCGAATTCTTATTCGGGACTGGGGAAAGTTGGTTCAGCTCTAACTTGTGACAACAGTCATGAGTATGAGATTGGGAAAGAGGAAAGTATGGATTTCCAGGATACCCATTTGAAGAAGAAGCATGGTTTTGCATCTACTTCAGGTGTTCTTGTAATTGAGAACTGTTTTACGGTCAGCCCTACCTCCTGGGTACTTGATACCGGATCAGGATCTCATATCTGTAATTTATTGCAGGGACTGAGAAAAAGTAGGAAAGTTGCACCGGATGATATGTCGCTCAGAGTAGCGAACGGAGCACAAGTTAATGCGGCAGCCGTCGGTGAATATCACCTAGTATTGCCTAATGGCAAGACTATGATCTTGAACGATTGCTACTATGTACCCTCCATGGTTTGCAACATCATATCAGTTTCTTTACTCGATAAAGATGGATATGACTTTGTTCTTGAAAAGAATATCATGAACATTTACCTTCATAAGGTACTGGTTGCAGAGGGTACACTGTGTAATGGTATCTACGTTCTAAATCAGAATACAGTTCTCAATATACAAAACACACGCAAGAGGAAGAATTCAGATACGAATGAATCCTACTTGTGGCATTGTAGGCTTGGTCATATCGGAGAGAAAAGACTGAGTAAGTTGCATAAAGATGGACTCTTGAATACGTTCGAATTTTCATCTTATGAAACTTGTCAGTCTTGTCTCAAAGGGAAGATGACCAAATCTCCGTTCACCGGACATGGAGAAAGAGCAAGAGAGCTCTTGGGACTCATACACAGTGATGTGTGTGGTCCGATGTCTATACATGCAAGGGGTGGGTTCTCGTACTTCATCACATTCACTGACGATCTCTTTAGGTTCGGATATGTGTATCTGATGAAACACAAATCTGAAGCTTTTGAGAAATTCAAGGAATTCAGAAAGGAAGTAGAGAACCAGATTGGCAAAAGTATCAAGATCCTCCGGTCTGATAGAGGAGGGGAGTACTTAAGCACGGAATTCCTAGATTACTTAAAAGAGAATGGTATTCTCTCTCAGCTTACTCCTCCTTATACACCACAGCACAACGGTGTTTCGGAGCGGAGGAATCGTACCCTATTGGATATGGTTCGGTCCATGATGAGTAGTGCTGAGTTGCCTCTTTCATTCTGGGGACATGCGCTTCAGACAGCGGCGTACCTATTGAACTATGTTCCATCCAAATCAGTGCCTAAGACTCCATATGAAATATGGAGTGGAAGAAATCCGTATCTTAAGCGATTTAAGATATGGGGTTGTCCGGCCTATGTGAAAACACAGAAACCGGACAAGTTAGAGGCACGGTCAGTTCTTTGTAAATTTGTGGGATATCCTAAAGACTCACTAGGATATCTGTTCTACCACACTGAGGAACAGAAGGTGTTTGTATCTCGCCACGCTACCTTCTTAGAAAGGGAGTTTCTTGCAAAAGAAACTAGTGGGAGTTCGGTAGAACTGGAAGAAATTCAGCGACCACAAAATGTAACTGAAAATTTGGAGGAACCGCTAGATTCAATAAACCCAGACGAACCTCAGCCACTCCGCAGATCTGGTAGGATTTCTCATCCGCCCGAGAGATACTACGGTTTTCTCATAGACGGGGATCGAGAGGATTGCATCTTGGAAGAAGATGACCCTACCAGTTTCAGGAAGGCCATTATCAGTAGGGACTCTGATAAGTGGCAGGAAGCAATGCAATCCGAAATGGAGTCCATGTACGCCAATAAAGTGTGGACCTTGGATATTGCTCCAACTGGGGTAAAACCCGTTGGATGCAAATGGATCTACAAAAGAAAACTTGGTGTAGATGGGCAGGTGGAAACCTATAAAGCTAGGCTCGTTGCAAAAGGTTTCCGTCAAAGACCTGGTTTGGACTATGACGAAACTTTTTCTCCGGTGGCTATGCTCAAATCCATTCGGATCCTACTTGCCATTGCTGCCTTCCATGACTATGAGATCTGGCAGATGGATGTTAAAACGGCTTTCCTAAACGGTTGTTTGGAAGAGTGCGTTTACATGGATCAACCAGAAGGTTTCGTAGACAGTGGGAGCAGCGGAAAGGTGTGCAAGTTGCTTAAATCCATTTATGGATTAAAGCAGGCATCGCGGAGCTGGAACATCTGTTTTGATGAGGCAATCAAGGAATTTGATTTCATCAAGAACGAAGATGAACCCTGTGTATATAAGAAGATTGTAGGACGAACTGTCGTATTCCTAGTCTTGTACGTGGACGACATTCTTCTGATAGGAAATGACATTCCTATGCTACAATCGGTCAAGCTGTTTTTGTCACAAAGGTTCTCCATGAAGGACCTGGGTGATGCCTCGTACATTCTGGGGATCAAGATCTATAGAGATAGATCCAAGAAACTATTGGGACTTTCGCAGTCCAGGTACATAGAGACCGTACTAAAGAGATTTAGTATGGAGGATTCCTAGCGCGGTAACATACCCGCATTGCACGGAATTACCCTCTCCAAGAAGATGTCTCCTAAGACTGACGAGGAGAGGGTTCGCATGAGCACTATACCCTACGCTTTGGCGGTAGGATCTATAATGTATGCGATGCTATGTACAAGACCAGATGTAGCTTACGCGTTGAGCACGGTAAGCCGGTATCAGTCGGACCCAGGGAAGGACCACTGGACAGCAGTGAAGAACATTCTCAAGTACCTGAGAAGGACTAAGGAGATGTTCCTGGTTTACGGTAATGGAGACCTTAGGGTCGAGTCCTTTACCGATTCAAGCTTCCAGAGTGACAAAGATGACAGCAAGTCCGTCTCGGGTTTTGTGTTTACCCTCAACGGAGGGGCGGTATGTTGGAGGAGTTCCAAGCAGGATACCGTCGCAGACTCGACGATGGAGGCTGAATACATTGCTGCAAGCGATGCCGCAAAAGAGGCGGTCTGGATTAAGAAGTTCATTAGTGAACTTCAGGTGGTTCCGTCCATTGTTGACCCAATACCTTTGTATTGCGACAACAATGGGGCTATAGCTTTAGCGAAGGAACCAAGGTCCCATCAGAAATCCAGGCACATCTTAAGGCGGTATCACCTGATCAGGGAGATCATTGATCGACAGGAGATCGAGGTGCGGAGAGTGGACACAAAAGACAACACAGCGGACCCATTCACGAAGGCTTTACCCCAGACTCAGTTCGAGCGGCTGATCGAGATGATAGGTCTTCGATACGCCAGTACATGGCCTTAGTGCAAGTGGGAGATTGTTGGTGTATATGCCCTAGAGGCCATTACTGTATCATACTAGTATGTATATTACTTGATGGAAGCTTGGGATATTCACAGTTGTACAGACAATCTTGCTCAATATAGTAGTATGCTACTTGGTTTGTCTCTGCATTAATGTGTACATGTGTGTTTATTTATTATATCACCTATACGCATTAGTAGATCCCTTAGGATCTTTGCTTGATTACCGGCGTTATGATGGCGATCACACTCGTGGGGGCTGGGTAATCTACAAGCACATCCTTATACACGTCCCTAGTCGTGGGAGTATCGAGATAGGGCATCGATACTCCGGAGTAGACTAGCGTATGCGCTTCTCATCCCAGCACGGGAGACGGTCTGTCCCACAGCCGTCAGTACGTCGTACTTGAGATATTATGCGGGTGCTCGTTAGGTTACGAGTACACTGGACAGGACTCGTCGGGAACTGTTGGTTGGTAATATACCTATCGTCAGTTATCAGTTCCCAGGTGACATGAGTACAGCTTAGTCCGCTGACTTGACACTGTCACTTCGCCTCGAGTGTGTTCCCACTGTTCTTTGATTGCTACCCTACCACGGCTCTACTGAGTCGTGCAAACAGGTAGTAGTTGGGAGCAGTCCCAAAGCACTTGGAGGCAGTGACGGTTAGACAGGATTCGTCTCTCCCGGTATTGGGGGTTGACATCGCGCTGTGTCTAGGAGAGCCATTACACGAGTAGTCCCTGGCCAGGGCAAGCGAGATATACTGGTAGGTTTCCAGTGTTATCTCAGGGTGTATTGGGCTTCACTCCGGCACGACTTGTACCGCTATTAGGGGACTGACGTTTACCGCCCCCCTAGGCCCGCCATGCGATGTATCAGACGAACAGACCGGACTGTACGGAGACTGTCACATACAGGCTCAGTAGGAGTGCAGATGGGGTTCACCTCGTCAGTCTTCTTATCGACATCTACCTGGGGACCGTTACGTACAGCTAGTGCCGCTTGCGGTCTGTGGTTAAACCCACTGCCAGCGTAGTGTCGAGTCTTTAGAGTCCCACACAGAGAGCTATTCGCCTTTAGGCTAAATGAGTAGAGGTCGCATGGTTTTGCGACAGGGTTCGTTCACATTCGCGCACTTGTGCACGTTTGCTGTCCGGACAGCTTATACTAGCGGGCTTTGGTTTAAGCCGGATCCTAGTATATGATTTGAGATTGGTTTTTCTCATTGTGTTCGTGTTCCTCGGATCACGAATGCGGGTGCGTATGCACAGTTGCTTGAGATTGAGGGAGAGGACCTTGATTAGGGTTAATGGCTATTGTCATTTTATTAACCCTAATATTTATGTGTGTGTTATTGTTAATTAGTAATTAGTTTAATAATTATCCATGGTTATGGTTGTTGACCATTTGACTTCCTTGACTTGTTGACCTAGGTTGACACTTTGACCATCATCATTTCTTTTGGAAGATGCTTTTTGATCTTTGCAAATTGAAATGATAATGGACATGTCATGATTTACCATGATAATTATCTAGCTAATTATTCAATTAAATTAATTCACACATATTAGTGAGAATGGCTCTATTATTTTCTTATTCTCTCATATCATTTCTCTCTCTTGTTCATCCTCTCCCTCAAGCTCTCTCCCTCTCATGTGTTGAGAAACAAAAAGCTTGAGAAAAACCTTCACTTGATCTTCTCTACTCTCTTCTAGGGTTCAAGTCTTAGCATTTCTTGCACTCTAGTTACTCCTAGCTTGGAGTTGAAGCCAAAGGTCGAGGCTTTCGGGTGGATCCTTCTTTGACGGGAGAAGACAAGCAAGGTGACCTCTTTCTACCATTCCTAGGGGCAAGGAGAGAAGGACTAAAGACCAAAGGTATAACCTTTCCATCACTTAGCTACTTTGTAGTTAGGGTTAGCAAGTTTATGTTTAGCAAAGATCCTCACAAGCTTGGTCCATGTTGCCTAAGTCCATAAAAATCCAAGTTTTATTATGTTTTCCGCCTCCCCGTAAGCACCGGGGTGGGCAACACGGACCTAACACATCCATCGCCCATCTGTATGGGTCGAGAAGGTATACGCTAGTCTACTCTGGTATATCGATGCCCCGTCTCGATACACCCACGACTAAGGACCTTGAAGGATGTACTTATGGACTACCATGTCCCCACTAGTATGATCAGCATCATAGTCCAGGTAGTCAAGTACACATCCTAAGGGCTTTACCAACATGTAACAGAGAGACAATCAGTGTACACGTTAAGATAAAGAGCAACCAGATAGCATACTATCATGTCGAGCAAGAAAGTCCTCCCTATATATGTCCTAGCATCCACTACAATATATATCCTATGTACAGTAATGGCCTCTAGGGCATACATATAACTAACACAGACTACGCTGTACCAGTGTCACCGGAGAACTGCCTTCTGACGTGTGGTATATCACCATCTGGGAGTTCTCGGTGAGTCCGTCCAGTGTACCCAGTCTCCACTGAGCACCCGTACACCATCTTTGATGTCAAACACCGATGGATATGGGATCATCCATCGCCCATCAAATGGGTCAAGATGCGTATACGCTAGTCTACTCTGGTGTATCGATGCCCCGTCTCGATATACCCTCGACTAGGAACATTTATAGGATGTACTCATCGACTACCGTGGCCCCACTAGTATGATCTCATCATAATCCCAGTAGTCGAGTACAGATCCTAAAGGCTTTATCAACATGTGAGAGAAAGACAGTAAACCAATACAAGTCAACATTTTAAGATAAAGTGAAACCAAATACCATACTATCATGACGAGCGAGAAAGTCCTCTCTGTATATATCCAAGCATCCATTATAATATACATCATATGTACAACAATGGCCTCTAGGGCATATACATAACTAACAATATTGTCTACCGTGCAGACAGATGACCCAGTTGTTGCTGAGATTGATGTAATGTCGCCTCCAGACATTACGAGCTAAGATCGCTGGAGCTTTCAGGCCGAGCTGCGACTGATGATAGCTAGTCTACCCCGAATTGAGAGACGGAGGGTATTCACATGTTGGTTAGGCGAAGTTAAAAAGTTCGAACGGATGTCAGGAATCTTATTTTCCAAGTTTTAAGTATTCAGAGGAACATGCAAGTGATTCTGTGGACCCTCTAGAAGAATGAAACCCTAACTCGGCATGATTACCATGGAACCGGTTTTGAACCTTAGGGTTTGTGACAGTTTAGCGGTGCGATCAGTGAGGCTTGGGTTTGCCTTTTTACGAATGGTCCATAGGTACTGTGGTATGTACCAGATATTTTTAGACTGTGCTCAGGTGTTGAGCTTTCGGGAAATTACGGGACTTCGATGACTCGATCGAAAAGTTTAACGCCGTCCGAATACCATGTGATAAGAGACCAGTAAGATGAAAAGTTTCGGATAAAGGACCTTACCCAGATGCATGGTGAGTTGATCGAGAACGGAAGAGTATAGAGTATTCCTTCGATGGTTAAGACGAGTTTCCGAGAACATTGCAGTACGCGAATAGCATGACGTGACGTCGAAGTGGACGATGATAAAGATGAGTGGAACCAGAGGTTCAAGCGAGATGCTGACGAGCTGTTGTTACTCCCCGTTGAGAATAGAGATCTGATGTGTATACAGAGGCGTTAGGATATGACCAGTTCCCGAGGAAATGCTGTGCTGAGAATGCAGATGTCCAGAAAACGAGAAACATTTTGCAAGAGTACCGGCCTCCGTATAGTTCGGCATAGGTTAGATCGGAAACCTTGAGCAAGTTCCTTCCACGACACTGCTGCAATGAGATTGGCACCCAGGATCAGTTGTGTCACATGTAAAGGGACAAAGGCTGACACCAGTGACGTGCTGCTTTACGAGTGGTCGTGATAATTGGCCGAGAGATGACCAGAGAAGTACCAAACCCGAATCGTTCCCATTAGCATACCTGACCGGGCCGATGAGCCGATGGATTGCGAGATTGGTGATCCATAGTGAAAATTGAGGACCCAGAGACAGAAGACGCCAGACCGTGAGCAGGAGGCAAGCAGATGTTCTTACTCTTCTAGTTTTGGGCGTACCGACATTGTAAGAAGTGTATCACAGTTTCATTTATGCAATTTGCGTTTGTTATCCGAGTATCACGCTTATATCGCTTGGATTTGAGTTTTGATTACTGGGTTTCATGATATTAGTTTTCGTGCACCATGGCTGCACCTACTGGGTATTTACATTTTGTGCATAGTATTGCACTTGATATATATTTTACACACCGATATGTTTGTTTATGATTTGTGCATATTTATTGCACTTGATGTCGGTTTTGTGCCTTGGCTGCACGTATTTATGATTTCATAGACTTCATACAGTTGATTTGATATTGTGCGAGTGGTACGCACTTGATTTGATTTTTGCACTCGGTATAGCTCAAATACGCTTGCGTTGCCTTGATACATGTTTTGTGCACGCAGTTGCACGCGTTTTTGGATTTATACAACTTGGTACCCTCGGTGTTGCTTTTATACGCATTTGACTTAATGATGAGTTTTATGCATTTATTGTACCAGATTTCTGTTTTCGTACGCGTTGGCACTTGATGTTCGTTCTCGTGCATGCTACCGCACTAGATGTTTTATATGTGCATTCTACTGCACATGATTTTGGATTTTGTGCGCATCGGATGCAGTTGATTTAGATTTTTATTCGTGCATGTGGGATGCACTCGATTTTGATTTTCATTCGTGCATGACGGATGCACTTGATTTGGATTTTCGCTTAAGTTGGGCGCATGATATGAGATGTGATTTTGTTCACACCGGATGCACTCGATTGGGATTTTCATTCGGTCATGTTAGTTGCACCGGATTAAGATTTTCGTGCATTCTAGATGCACTTGATGTTGTTGTCGTGCACACCTGTTACACTGGACATATGCTTTCATGCACACACGTTGCACTTAGTTTTGGTTTTGTGCACATTCGTAGAACCTGTATTTGGATTTAATTTCCGTGCGCACCAGACGCACGTGATTATTGGATACGTCTTTCGAGGATGATTTTGCTCTTGAGCCCTTTGTTTTCATGATGGGTACTATATTATGTAGTAGCCGAACATGACTGATCTGAGGACAGTACCTGAGTACTAAGCATGCATTAAAAAGTTTAACCAGGGGTTTTCAAAAAGGGGCTATAGTCTCGCTATTTCCTTACGTGTCTGTGAGCGACACGAACGTTTACAAAAAGAAACATTTTGGGATATTTTAGAAACGACGGAACGTATATTTAGCAAAACATATATTATTATTTTACAAATGAGGGTCCGTCATTTATTCCATGAGTTACGCATCACGCGGCGATTCAGAAAATATTTTGCATGTATTTTATGCAGATTTTGAAGTTTTCAAGGATGCGTACTATACACGTATTATAGTATTTGTCTAGTGTACATTGGATTTCTGTAGTGAACTTCGAGATCTGTATTTCCATTGTAACTCCGAAGATATGCGTGCAAATTCGATGATTTGCGTGACGCTTGACGGAGTTCGATTTTGATTTTTATACTCGTTTTCAGGCGCACGCGATGCGCTGTGTTATTTCTGCATCTTCCGTGACTTCGGAGCCCTGTTGATTTGCGTTGAGTATTGAAATGTTTTTGATTTTGGGGGTTTAAATTTAAATTCGGGGACCGAATTTATTTAAGGGGGGGATATTGTAACATTTCAGAAAATATACAATATTATTTTTGGAATTTAATATTCAAATAATATATTTCTCGAAAACTGCCCGATTTACGAAATTGGGGTTTTCGAAAAAAGATATAAATATATACCAATAATTATGAAATAATTGGAAATTAAAATGATATATGCGTCTAAAAAATATATTTAAAGGATTTGGCATTTTTAAAATCAAATATATGCAGTTTAAATGAAAACCCGATTAGTGCACTGTTAATCGCGATTAAGCCAAATCCGTATTTCTACAGTTTTCCATGGCTAGTGCACCATGTCATGATGCATATTGGTTACATGTTGTTTTATTGTGTTGTTTTGGGGTATTATATGGTTTGAGTTTTAAAAAGAAAAAGAATAGTAAAGGGATAAAGAAATGGGGTATGGGCATGAGAGAGAGTGTGAGGGGTCTTCATTGACCATGGGCTTTTGATAATCATTCATCGTATTCATCATTTCCCCTCTTCCTTCCCTCATGGCTGCTTCCTCTTTCCCCCCATCCTCTTCATCCTCACAAACACCATAAAAAACAACTCAAAATCTCATATTGCCTTCACAAAAAACATGCACAAGCTTCTCTCAAACACTTTGGACCAAGAAAAAATGGATTTTGGAGACTTGGGGCAACTCAAGAATTTTCTTGAGTTGCCAAATGAGGTAATCCCTTCACCATTAGTCTAGTATTTCATTCCATTAGCTTCTACGTTTAGTTTAGAATCGATATATTGAGGTTTAGTGGACTTTGAAATTTCCAAGTTAGGGTTTTGATGAAAACTTGAGTAGTGAAGTGTAATTGATGTTAGTAGAGACCATACAACCCCTGTAGTGATGGTATATTGGACTAAACCTGAGAGTAAACCCCCAATTCACAAACTTAGAAACACCGATATCGTATTTTTATGGAAATTATGATGGAAATTGGTGATCTACTAACACCCGGGTGACCTGAAAATTATTTAGCAAAGCCTGAGAGATGTGCAGGCAACCTAGAAGCTACCCTAGAAACCCGAGACCATATTCTCATGTTTAGGCCACCATTTTTCTCATTTTGGCTGCAATTTAAGGCATTGGTACGCTGGAATCGTCCCGTGCTTGGTCCATGGCTTTATCATAAGCAAATTAGACCTACCCCATATGCAGAATTGGCTAATTTCACCTGAAACAAAATCTGGGACCATTTCCTTCAGTTGCTGTTTTGAAATGTGACTTTTAAATGACTTGAACTTGTGATATTTCATTTTGTCTCGATCGATTGGCGTTTGTACGTCGATGAAGAGGGTTATTGGTCCTTCTTGCATGTGTAGACCATAGGTTTAAACCTATATATGATACGTGCACTGTTTTGGTTTTGTGCGAGATTTCTGTTTACGGTGCTATATGTGTATATATGTAGGTACCCTCAAGTGGACTTCGGACGATGAGTAAGAGCAAGGCGACATCGACTTCGGCAAGTGAGGATCGAGGTGAGTGGATCTACATCCACGGGGGAAGTCGGGTGGATGGTGTATAGCAACCCCGCAAGTTTTTGATGGAAACTGATTCATAGTATATGGTTAAGGAAACATTTAATAGAAAACTATAGATAGAGTTAAAAGATAGTTAGAGAAACTATATTAGAAACTAAAGGATAGTTAGAAGTGATATGATACGACTAATATGTGATGATGGGATTTGAGGATGATGTTTGATGATATTGCCGTTTAGGGTACTATAAGACTAGATAGCCAACGTAAATGTGTCATCCGAACCATACCTAATTACAAACAGAAGAATCGTATGCATCTTTTAAATAAATACCTTGAAGGACGTTACGGATTTTCAAATGATATCTTTTCTAGCCCCGACTTTCAAAACTATGATTCGCATCTTTTAAAAACTGATTGTATGGTTTGGGTGTGTATGTTAGATTAGATACGTATGCTTATAGTAAAGGTAGAATGTAATTGTAAATTAACTTTATGTGAGATATTGATGCGATGAAAAGAGAATACGATTTGGCATGTAATATGATGATATTTTGGTATACGGATGCGAGTCGATTGAGAGAATTGATACATTGTCGGTCCCCTGATATGAGATTGTTATGGATGTGACTTTAGACATAGGTATATGGATATATATGTGTATACATGTTGCAAATCATGAATGATAGGCTGTACGTGACATTAGGCCATACCCTCATTATCAAATAGGTTGATAGGATCCCTATTGGTTTAATGCCGTCGTACGATGATTTTCCGTACGTGATGAGTTTGACTTGATGATTAATCCAGACCCTTGACTAGAGGATGCCGTACGATATATTATACCGTACGTGATGTCGTGAGGCTAGGTCCCGATGGTTAGATTCACTGACTCGGTCATGTTAGATACGTATACCCTTCAGCATTTGCATATGATTTACTTTATGCTGCATTCATGTTATTCTCATTGCATTGCATATACCTGTGCTAGTACACTTACACCATTATCGATGATGCGTATGTTACATGTACACTAATTTGCTGGCTCATACACTTCATCATCGATAATTGCCATGACACTACACAGTGATTTGCTGCATCATGATATGACTCCTTGCACGATTTACTTGCTATAGTTGCATATGCACCTTTATACGATGTTGCATTGGACTTTGGAGAATTTGGGAACCGCGGGATATATTTTTAAACTGGATTCATTTAAAAGAACGGTTTTCTTTCGATATGTCCATATTATTGTACCTTGTTGCATGATATATGGATATGCTTGCATTTCTGTTATATGTCGCATACATCATGCTTTACGCTTTTATGCATTGAGATATGGTGTTTTCATGAGATTTCTGGATTTGAGAACCGTGGCTATTTCAAAAGAAAGCTTGTGCTGTTTTAAAAAAATCCGGTTTCTCTTGATATGATATTTCAGTGCGTCCACCATGCGTTTTCTCGGTTCTGAGACGTGTGACATGTGAAACCCGATTCGAAGAGCTGGATGAGGCCGATTGCGGGTACATGGTGGACCCGGTATGGTACCCTGGGGCAAGAAAGGATTGTTGTGCAGTAGACGGTGAGCATGGCAGAGGGACTACTACCTACCGGTGATAGTATTTGGGCTCGGCGGATATCCGGAGGATACCGACCGGAGTCGAGAGATGATATAGGCCGATCAGGACTGACGAGAGATGATATGAGACTTGTGGTTGCGAGACTTAGAGCGAGGTTTTTTTTGCTACTTGTGGTTTTGATGTCTTGCTTTTTTCTTTATCTTTTTTAGTGAACTTCGCCGTTGGGCGTCGTATACTTATATTTACTGTCTTGCGTGGTTGTGATCCGCCTTTTGGCGAAGAGGTAGCTCCCGCTTGGGGAAGCCTTTATCATTATCTTGTATTGTGGTTTTGGATCAAAATATACAAAGGAGGTGCTGCCCAAATTTTTTTAAAGGATGAAACATGTTTTCAAACTAGTAAATTTCACTTGCATTATTCATGTTCCTTTTCTATGCATTTAAGAAAACTTGATTTCATTATACCTTTATTTCAAAACTTCACCTCCTTGTTTTTTTTCTTAAAATTGTTTAGATTTCTGGGTTTCGGCTTACTTGAATTAAGTGACGCCTTTAGACGTGGCGTGATTTAAGTGCCGGCCACGAGCTAAAATTCGGGCCATGACACATTCTGGCTGGCCTTTAGCAGTGGCCCAATCATCTAGTGCAGATCTGATCATTCGTGTCAACGGAAAAATCCAAATAAACAATATATCGATGCAATCGTGTGTCACCGGAATTACGCCCTGGTCGGTTCTCGTTCATGACGAGCTCATGCTGACCGCACCTCTAGCCGCAGCTCTCTCTGCTCGTGTAACCATGGTAACAGAAACCACAATCCGACAACGATAAGGATAGATCATAGGAACGAGTAGAAATACAGTGCCTAAGAAATGTACATCATAAGGCTTCTTAAGCGGAGTAGCGTATCTTAAATATGCCGTGGAACATACACACGGTATGTTACTCTACTTAAATCACCTACTCCATCAACAATGGTCAACCTATGCGACGAAATTTCGGGTCTAATACCCCCTCGGCCAAGTCTAAGTTCCATAAGGTCAAGCCTAGGTTACAAATATAAATATATATCCTAGAATCCTCATAGTGAAACCTAGACTCGAACCAAGGTTAAACCTAACGCTCTAATACCAATTTTGTCACGACCCGGAAAGGCAGGTGAATGGCACTTGAATCATGTGAAGTCTATAGGACCCCACCCAATTCAAGTTAGCCAAAAGCACAGAAATCTAAAACTTTCTAGGGGAAAATAATAGAGGTGCAGTTTTGAAATAAGGTTTACTGAAATCAACTTAATCTTATATATATACATAAGTAGTAATATATGAAAACACTATGTTTGTATCTAACTTGAAAACCCTTATTGTCGTTTGAAATTTGGGCAGACCTCCTTTGTATATTTTATCCCGAAAACGATACAAACGATATAATATAAGGCATCCCCAAGCGGGAGCTAGCTCTTCGCCGATTGACGGAAACAACCACGCAACATAATATAAATATATAACGCTGAAGGGCGAGGATCAAAACTCAGAAAGGAAGCGAGAAAACTAAGCATCATTAACAAAATCCCAAAAATAAAGAATACAAGAGCGCGACTCTAAGGCCGAAAGAATATATAAACCATGGTCATCTAAGTCTACTAATATACATGTCTGGTTGATGGAGCCTTTAACTAGATACAACTGAAATATAAAGTAGAGGTACAACGGCGGTCACGATGCAAGTGAAACCACATACCAAGCAATCACCCAAAGAAATGATGTGCCAGCAAGCCGCAACGGAACTATTACGGCCGAACCTGCAAAGAAATTGTGGCACAACGGGGTGAGTTGCCAACTCGTGAGTAGAAGATATCACTGAGTAGAAATCGAATGTTTGACGATCTCCTAAGTCATATAATAATATACTCATAATATAACACTAAAACATCTAGTAATAGCAAGGGTAATAATCTGAGCATAAGTGTATTACCAAATACTCGTGTCAGTGTCACAAAGTAACAACATGTCATATATATGATGTATGAATACATCAAGAATGAAATCAGAATATATCTGTATGACAAAGCTGTGTTCTTATCTCAGTAAGATTTTAGTACAAAAACTAGAGTATCATCAATGAAATCGACAGAAATCTGTATCAAACATCAACACAAAATCCTCAAATCCCAGGCTCCGTCGGTCCGGATCGACCATATCATCCAATCTCACGACTACGGTCGGTATTATCTGGATATTTGCCACACCAAATATCACCGGTAGGTAGTCCTCCCCTGTCAGGCTCATCGTCTACATCTCGAGCTTCTTGCCCTGGGGTACCTTACCCGGTCCACCATGTACCCGAAACGGTTCATCCTACTTCTCGAATCGGGTCTCAAAAACTAACTCAATCAGGAAAACTCATGGTGGAAGCTATATACATCATATCACGAGAAAACCACAACTTGATTTTTAAAATGATAATGAGTTTATAAAATTCTTGCGGTTTTCCCCTAAATCCAGATATCTTATGGAAAATCCAAAATCCCAAAATCAATAGTCAATAATCAGTGAATATCGGCATAAAGTCCCATAATATTGCATAACAGAATGAATATATAAATGCATTGGGTATCTAAGTAAGGAATGCAATATCTAAACTAGCATATAAGAGCAAGCATACTAATAATATGTTGAAACTACCAGCTAGAAGAATATACCAATGAAGGAACGTTTTCTAAAGTGTACGTGACATGGCAATTACCGATGATGATGTGTGTGAGCTGGAAGGCAAGTATACGTGGAACATACCCATCATCGGTAATGGTGATGTTGTCCTAACAGACGGGATTCATAATAGCTAAAGAAACACATTAAATAAATATGCAACGCAAAGAGTGTTAGTGTATATGCCCTAGAGGCTATTACTGTATCATACTATTTTGTATATTACTTGATGGAAGCTTGGGATATTCACAGTTGTATATACAATCTTGCTCTAAATGGTAGTATGCTACTTGGTTTGTCTCTGCTTTAATATGTGCATGTGTTTCTTTTAGCATATTGCTGATATACATATTAGTAGAGCCCTTAGGATCTTTGCTTGATTACCAGCGTTATGATGGCGCTCACACTCATGGGGGCTGGGTAATCCATAAGCACATCCTTATACAGGTCCCTGGTCGTTGGACTATCGAGATAGGGCATCGATACTCCGGAGTAGACTAGCGTATGCGCTTCTCATCCCAGCATGGGAGACGGTCTGTCCCACAGCCGTCAGTACGTCGTACTTGAGATAGTATGCGGGTGCTCGTTAGGTTACGAGTACACTGGACAGGACTCGTCGGGAACTGTTGGTTGGTATTATACCTATCATCAGTTATCAGTTCCCAGGTGACATGAGTACAGCTTAGTCCGCTGACTTGACACTGTCACTTCGCCTCGAGTGTGTTCCCACTAAACTTTGATTACTACCCTACCACGACTCAAAGGAGTCGTGCAAACAGGTAGTTTTTGGGTGCAGTCCCGAAGCACTTGGAGGCAGTGACGGTTAGACAGGATTCGTCTCTCCCGGTATTGGGGGTTGACATCGCGCTGTGTCCAGGAGAGCCATTACACGAGTAGTCCCTGGCCAGGGCAAGCGAGATATACTGGTAGGTTTCCAGTGTTATCTCAGGGTGTTCTGGGCTACACTCCGACACGACTTGTACCGCTATTAAGGGACTGACGTTCACCGCCCCCATAGGCCCGCCATGCGATATATCAGACGAACAGACCGGACTGTACGGAGACTGTCACATACAGGCTCAGTAGGAGTTCAAATGGGGTTCACCTCGTCTGTCTTCTTATCGACATCTACCTGGGGACCGTTACGTACAGCTAGTGCCGCTTGCGGTCTGTGGTTAAACCCACTGCCAGCGTAGTGTCGAGTCTTTAGAGTCCCACACAGAGAGCTATTCGCCTTTAGGCAAAATGAGTAGAGGTCGCATGGTTTTGCGACAGGGTTCGTTCACATCCGCGCACTTGTGCACGTTTGGTGTCCGGACAGCTTATACTAGCGGGCTTTGGTTTAAGCCGGATCCTAGTATATGATTTGGGATTGGTTTTTCTCATTGTATTCGTATTCCTCGGATCACGAATGCGGGTGCGTATGCACAGTTGCTTGAGATAGAGGGAGAGGACTTTGATTAGGGTTAATGACTATTGTCGTTTTATTAACCCTAATGCTTATGTGTGTATTATGGTTAATTGATATTAGTTTAATAATTGTGCATGGTTATGGTTGTTGACCATTTAACCTTCTTGACTTGTTGACCTTGATTGACACTTTAACCATCATCATTTCATTTGGAAGATGCTTTTTGATCCTTGCAATTTGCATTAAAAATGAAGTGATAATGGTCATGTCTTGATTAAGCCATGACAATTATCTTACTAATTATCTAATTAAAATAATACACACATATATGTGAGAATGGTTTGTTTTATTCTAATTCTATCATTCATTTTCTCTCTCTTGTTCTTCCTCTCCCTCAAGCTCTCCCGTCTCATGTGTTGAGAAACACTTGAGCTTGAGAAAAACCCTTTCTTGATAATCTCTACTCTCATCTAGGTTTCAAGGATTAGCACTTCTTGCACCCTAGTTACATCTAGCTTGGAGTTGGAGCCAAAGGTCGAGGCTTTCGGGTGGATCTTTCTTCGACTTGAGAAGACGACAAAGGTGACCTCCTTCCACCACTCCAAGGAGCAAGGAGAGAAGGACATAAAGCCCAAGGTATAACCTTTCTAACACTTAGCTAGTTGTTGGAGATAGTGCCCTCAGAGTCAATTATTGGATCATAGGCACGTGATTGCAATGATTGAGGGAGGACCTATCCCGGTTGGACAGTCTTACTCGAGATGATAGTATGCTATCTGGTTTATCTTTATCATCGTGTACTGCATTAGGTGACCTGACAGGTCACTATTGCACGTTGATAGAGCCCCTAGGATTCTTGCTTGACTGCCAGCAGTATGAGGGCGATCATATACGTGAGAGCTGGTAGTCTATAAGCACATCCTTAAAAGGTCCCTAGTCGTGGGAGTTTCGAGACAGGGCATCGATTCTCCAGAGTAGACTAGTGTATACAGTCGAGACCCCAACGAGGGGCGGTGGCCAGTCTCACAAGCCATTGGTGTCAGTTGGATCACCTAAGATGTATACAGGTGCTCATTGGGTTCTCGCCGGGAACCTGCTAGTTGGTCTTATACCAGACGTCAGATAGCAGTTCCCTGGTGACATGTGTACAGGTTAGTTCATCGACCTGGGGATCGTCATTTGTCTCGTGTGAGTTCCCACTGTAATTTGATTACTACCCTACCATGCTCAAAGGAGACGTGCAAACAGGTTTTAGTTGGGTACAGTCCCGAGCCACATGGAGGCAGTGAGCGTATCTTCAGGGGTTCGTCTCTCCCGGTATTGGGGGTGAGGTCGCGCTGTGTCTAGGAGAGCCACTACACAAAGCCCTCGGCCGAGGCAGGAGATTTACTGGTAGGTATTCCAGTAGTATCTCAGGGTGTTCTGGGCTACACTCCGACACGACTTGTACCGCTTTTGGGATTCTGACTTTTACCAACCCCCTAGGCCCGCCATGCGATTCTCATAGAAGAACGGACCGGACTGTACGGATATTGTCACTGACAGGCTCAGTAGGGTGTCAGGATGAGTTTGCTCATCGACGTCCCTTTTGGTCAATACCTGGTAGCCCGTTACGTATTGGCTTATACCTCCGACGTGCTAGTGGTTAAATCCACAACCAAGGTGTTGACGAGTCTTTAGAGTCCCCCACATTCAGTTACTCAAGCTTTCGGGCGAAAAGCTGTAGAGGCCGTATGGAGATATGGCAAGGTCCGATCAGATACGTGCGGTATTGCACGGATCAGGATCGAACAGTTGGTACTAGAGGCCGTATGGATATATGGAAGGATTCATCAGATACGTGCGGTATTGCACGGATCAGGATCGAACGGATAATACTAGCCGGCTTTGGTTTAAGCCGGATCCTAGTATAGTACAGTGTAGGTTTGTCTCATTGCATTTGTATTCCGGTCGGAATACAGATGCGGGTGTGTATGCACAGTTGTGGGGTTTTCCTGTAATTTATTACGGGACCAGTTTTCTGGAGTTGCCAGTTTGCTTTCCGCTTCGGCCATATTTCTTTGTATCGTTCATTGGCCGAAGATTGGTGGAGGAGGGCTTATTTGCATTTGTGCAAATAAGCAATTTAGAAGGGGGCTTTTGCATATTAGTTGGATCATGATGGTTGCACCATCCCTTGACCTTTTGACTTCTTCTTTCATGATGGCTTGACCTTTTTGAAGTCATCATGCTTGATGATCATGGTTGGTTATGATGAAAGGGTGTGATGATTGTTGTTTGAGTGTTGGACTTTCATAGTGATCATTTCTTTGCATGATAGCTTTCTCTCTCTCTTGGATTATGAGAGACTCTCATTCTTTTGATTGATAGACTCCCTCGCTCACTCTCATTCTATCCTTCCCCATTGGCATGGCCAGCCACTTCCTCTAATGGGCTGTCCCAATTTTTGGTGTAGGAATTTACACTCATTTGGCTTGGCAAAAATCATTTTAGCTCCTCTCCAAAAAGATAGTTCATACCTCCACCAAAATGGCAATTCCTACAACCCCAAAATGAGACTTGAGCACTACACATTCTACTGCAAACCTTGGACACGTCGACTCGCCAGCTTCGTGCCCGAGTTGCCTCGGTATTGAGGTGGGAGCCCGTAAAAGATGCAGACGATGTGGTGCCCTTCCGGCAAGGAGGCGACGACCGAAGTTTCCGCGGGAGATCAGGACGACGACGAGAAGACCGGAGGACTCGGATCAGTCGGTATATCTCTCTT
This sequence comes from Agapanthus africanus, assembly GCA_030015575.1. NCBI lineage: Eukaryota > Viridiplantae > Streptophyta > Magnoliopsida > Asparagales > Amaryllidaceae > Agapanthus > Agapanthus africanus. Next base: position 408,450,602 of record CM057340.1, read on the forward strand.
CCCCATCTTATAGTTAGCTAAGACTAGTTAATGGTACGATCCGGGTGTTTAGTGCGCGGTGGTGCCGGTTTGCTAGTTTGCAAAATTAAAGTTTTTCGCTTCCGCATTTGGCCTCGGGATGGAGGCCGGGGCACCGCCGTGCACTTACAGTGGTTTCAGAGCCTCGCCATTAACATAGTCTAGCTTTGTCTAATGTGTTTTACATTTCCGATCGAACAATTTTCCAAAAACCGTATTTTTCTTCACATCAGTTTCTGTCGAAATTTTTTGAAGTCCAAAAATTTTTAAGGTTGTTTCTGAATGATGTGTAGGACATTCTAAGAGTTCTGTGAAAATTTGGGCTCGTGAACAGTCCAAACCACCGCGGAACCGCGGCCAAACCCATGCTTGGGCCGCGGTTCCGCCGCGACTTGAACTGTTCAGTCCCCCAAAATTTTACAGAATGCTCCTGGGATGAAAATAGGGGTTTTGGAATATTAATTTTGGGCCCGGAATTTCTTGATGTGCTACAGTAGTACTTGGGGTCCCACTTGGTAAAATTTAATCGATCGAATATTTTAAACACATTAGTTCACAGTATTTACATTATATCTGCGACCATGAATGTCACTTGATCGGTAAATCCTGTCTAACTGCTATAGCCCGGTTAGACGGATTTGCGAACGTGATTTTCACGTTGATGTTCTGTGTATTGCTGTGATGTTGCGGATCGGTCGTGGGGGAAAGCCTGGATGCAATGCTAGTACAGTTTTTATTGTATTATGTACATTTGATATTGCGGGGCGAGCGTCCGACATGTGGACTGCCGTTACTGCCTGTTTGTATTATTATTTTGGGGCACGAAAAGGTTGCGGTCGATGTACCCGTTGTGTGTATATTTTACTTTCTGTACTAGGATTGCCCCACGGAGGGGTGCACGGATAGCCGGGTTCTGGAGGGCAACAAGCCCGCATCTCATGGCATTGAGACGGAGGGGGCTTTACTCTATAATTGGCGGGCTATTCGCCGCACTCGTAAGGGGTACATGTTGACCCAGGAAGGGTACCCAAGTTACCGGATTCCGTGAAGTGCTGGGTGGTCCATTCACGTTGCTGAAGGGGATGCCTCGCTTCAGGTTTTGGCGGGTAACTTGCCGCGCCCGTAGGGGTCTAGGATTTCATTGCATAGGCTATCCACACGACCAGGGGAACGTCGGGTTTCAGTAGTGGCTCTGTGAAACCAGGGGATCCCAGATATCTGTATTGTTCTGTGATGCTGTACATTTCTGCGATGTTGCATTTTTTATCACGCCTTGAGTGAAATATAATATATTGGTATATATATTAGTCGATGTTGTATATGTTTTGCATCCGCGCTAGTCCAGTCCCCGCTCTGTCGTTAGTTAGCTAACCTAACGGGTAATGACGGGACCCAGTGGCGAATGCGGATGGCATATACGTACATCAGTATATTTTCGTTCTTTGTGGTGTGATCAATTGATGGGACAGCGTTGATTCGGATCAATGCAAGTTAAAAACAAACCTAATCTGATGTTGTTGGAACACTTTTCAAAAAGCTGTTATTGCAAGGACGTTCACTTTTGTTTTGCATCGTGGTATTCAGTTGGAATATCCTGCTCCTCAGTCGACGAGGCAAGGGCCTAGATCCCTTCACCGGGAGTGACCCCTTGGACAGAAGTTTGCGTCAGGGCAATAACTTCATTATAGCCGATTACTTTTGCTTTGCATCGTGGTATTCAGTTGGAATATCCTGCACCTCATTCTACGGGAAAAGAGCCGAGATCCCTTCACCGGGAGTGACCTCTTTAGCAATGTTTTTCGTCACTATATTTTTAAAAGCTATCCGTTCCTTCAACGATATCAAGTTCATTACGTTAAAGGTTTTCGCCAGAAACCATTCGTAGCCCTCCGTTGTTTCATATGGGTAGTCAATAGTATTCAAGCTGTGTTTGTTGGCCAAAGTCAAGGCACAGTGTTTGGTAGCTGTTGGTTATTTATATGCAGCATAGATAGATGCGTTGGTTTGGAACAGTCGTACTGCTTTGTTGGCCAAAGTCAAGGGTAGGTACGGATGGATTCAAATTAACCTGGAGAATGACGGGTAGAACTTGACATGTGACTTATGATTTGTTGGCCAAAGTCAAGGTCATAAGAGCATGGGGTAAAAATCACATCGGGAGTTTCAAAAGAACTGAAACTTGCCAGATATGCGCATACCTTCTGGAGTGTGATGACGTGAGCGGATTCCGTCACGTTATCATGCGGTGATAGTTGGATCCCGATTCCCACTAATGAGTTAGTTTACTCCTCGGGTGACCCCGACTAATTCTTCTTTCAGGTTTGGAGGAGAATTTGAGGTGACAGTGGGAGGTTTCCAGATTAGATAAATTGGTAACCATTCTGATCTAGGTTAGAGTGCACGCTGAGTGTTTCTTTTCTCTCTCTCTTTGGCAGCGACCCATTGACCCGACCCTAAGACTATGACTCAGTAACCAAAATTAACCGAACCTTCTTAAACACTGGCTTTTGGATTGTCAGAGTTGCAGACCTTATTGCCACTCCTACTTTTACCCTTTTCTCCAGGACACCCCGTATTACTACGAACGTCCACTTCCATTGGATAAAACCATCGTATGGTTATATACGAACTCGAAGGGATTTATTCGAGGATGGTTTCAGGTTCTGGAGAAAACGGATAGGACTATTCAGTTGTCTTTTCCTTTTACCTTCTCTCAGGTTGCGAGTACTCCTTGGTTTAGGAGATAGTACACCTATTACGCAAATTGGATAGTCTTCTTCCAAACCATAGGCAGGTGCCGACCGGTAGGGAATGAAGAAAACCAATTAGCCTAACAGTGGTGTACAGAAGGTATTAAGTAAAGACATATCAAGAGATTAGTGAGAGGGCAAAGTAAATTGCGACTGCTATTCACGACCAAACCAAGTATTTCTTCGCCAATCCTAAAATCACCTTTGTATTTCTCCAGGACACTCCGTATCACTACGAAGATCCACAGATTATTGGATACTCCATCGTATGGTTATATACGAACTCGAAAGGAACTTGTTCCAGTTCGGGGATGGATTCTGGTTCAGGAGAAATAGGAATAAGGTTTATTCGGTTGTCTTTTATCTTCACCTTCTCTCGCATTGCGAGTGCTCCTAGGATCAGGACAGTATACCCATTATGCTTATTGGATAGTCTTCTTCCAAACCATAGGCTGGTGCCGAACGGTAGGGAAGGAAGAAAACCATTTGGCCTAAAGGGGTGTGCAGAAGGTAATGACTAAAGACATATAAAGGGATTTGGAGAGGTGGCAAAGAATTATACGGTTACAGTCGTGAATCTGGAAGAGGCATTACTAGGAATACCGGGATAGCCCATCGAAACATTTCAATGTTTCAGTTTCACTGTGAACTGTTAAAAGAAAACTGATTCCCCGATTAGACACTTGCTCCAGGGTATGTATTTACCAAGTCTGATTCTCACATCTGTATGGTTTTACAGATGTTGAGTGGGAGTAAGTTATTGGGAATTGGGTGATCATCCTCATTATATCGGGATTCGTTGTAATCGGTGATATTTGAGAAAATCACCTGGGCTGTTTGCCGGTCGACAAATATTTGGTTTTGAATATCCGCTGTTGTGCACCAATTTCAAATTGATATATCTGTACGTCTATTTTCATAGAGTGAGATATACCTTTTTGAAATTATATCTATGACATTCACCTATATCAGTGGATGGTTAGGTAAGGAGCATTTAACAGCGGTGTAATTCTTCTTAACCATAAGTACAGTTTTCAACCTACGACACACAGTGAATGAGTTATCAGACTCAAGGGACTTATACAAAGTATTGTATGTTGTCCAGGGTCCATCAGGACAGAGGGGTTGGTCCTCGTACTATATTCAGTTTACTTATGACTTCTCTAGTTTTTAGACAGCTGTTTCGTGGAAACACAGGGTCCGAATTTTGAGAAGTTATAGGTATTTGAATAAAGTAGAGAACCAGGTGTTGCAAGTATCGGGATTCTTCAAGGTGATCGAAGATGTAGATACTTGTGTATGGTATTCAGTTGATAGTAATGGTTAAGAGAACTTGCTTCTCTTTCAGGTTACTCATAATTGGAAGCATTCCTAAGTTGAGTAACGCTGATCGGCCTCCTTTAATTTAGTTGACATGCACTGGGGACAGCTGCATGATTTGAATCTGGTTCAATTAAATCAGTGCCTCTGTTTCTATATTGGATATAGAACAGTTCATATCTTAACGTTGTTAAGGTACGGGGAGTTGTCTGGCTTATGCTTAAAACCAGACTCTGGATAATTCAAGGCATGTTTCTGTAATGGCAGTTTGTGGGTTGACCCAGGCTATGACGCGGGTTGATTTTCTACCATCTGGATGGACAATAGCGATATTGTTCTAGACTCGCCACAGTTTTAATAAAAATGGATTTTTTCAGAAAACGGTAGTGGGAGTATGGTAGAACTGGAAGTGATTCCAGAACCACAAACGATTACTGAAGATTTGATAGGAACCTAAAGATTCAATCTGGTTTGACATTCCATTGGCCACTCCGCAGATAAGGTGGGTAACTTCAGGCATCCGAGAGATACTTCGGTAGCCTCAAGGACGGTGACAGGGAAGTTCTTGTTTACCCACACTTGCCATTGCTATTGTTCCAGACTGCGAGACCCGGCGGGAGGATGAGTGTAGCGTCGTTCTGAACTGGCTTCAGAAGTGTATGTTTATATGACTCTGCCAGAGGGTTGTCGTAGTCAGTGGGAGCAGTGGAAGCATTGGTGGACAGGTAGCTTATGTCTATTTATAGACTAAAGCAGATTTAGCGGAGATAGATCATCTATTTCTGATGTGACAGTCATAGGTTTGACTTCATCAGAATAGGGGATGGATCTGTTGAGAAGGTAGTAGGGTGTGATGTCATGGTATTTGGATGACATACACAGAGTAGGATGTGATATTCCTATACTACAATCGGTTGTACTTTGGTCGTCACACAGTGGTTTCTCCACATGAGACTTGGACATTATTGTAAGTCCATGCTACCTCTCCCGGTACTTTCGGGAAAGCGGAATTTGGTAAAAAACGATTTTTACGGAGGTGGTAACATGGACCTAAAACCCGGATCTTGGTTAAACATCTATCTAGCAACCTAACTACGAGTTTCTAGCTACTCGGTTAGGGGGTTATACCTTGCTTGTCTTGAACTCCTTCGTCTTCAAGCTCCGATGATGGTTCGGATTGGCTTCTTCCCGTCGTCTCCGTACGCCGAAGATAGATCCACCTGAAAACTCCAACCTTTGGCTCCTTCTTCGTTCTTTGAAGAAACTAGTTCACTCGGTTTGCTAAACCTTGTGAACTAGAATGAGTAGAGAAGAGTTTGTGTGGGATTTTATCTATGGTTCTTGATTCTCAACTCATGAGACAAGAGAACCATAGATTAAAGAGAGGGAAAAAGAGCAAGAGGGTGAGAGCAAAAGGAGAGCTCAAGAACTAGAGAGAGAATGAGCAAGAAAGAATGAGCAAGTCTTTTGTCTCTCACCCTCTCATAATCCAAAGTCATGATAACTCATCATACTAAAAAAGTCTTATGTGATGGATGAAGCAACCATAACCATATCATTTCATGCACTCATTTTACACAAATGAGCAAGCAAATAAAAGTCTTTGTCATGAAATGATGGCTATGGTTATCATGATGGTCAACTAGTCAAGCCTAGTCAACCGGTCAACAAAGTCAACAAGTCAACAAAAGTCAACAAGTCAACAAAGTCAACAAGTCAACAACCATGTCACCATAATACTTAATTAATATAATAGTTAATCACATATCATATTCTCATTAGGGTTGAACAAAAACTCAAATAGTCAACGGTCAACTGTCAACAACGCTAATGAGAATCCGCTTCCTCTGTCTCCCTGTCAACTGTGCATACGCACCCGCATCCGCGTTCCGAGGAACACGAATGCACACTGGATAAATCCAATCCCAAAAGGTACACTAGGATCTGGCTTAAACCAAAGCCCGCAAGTGTAATCTGTCCGGACACTGTATGTGCACAAGTGCACGGATGTGACCGAACCCTGTCGCAAAACCATGCGACCTGTCGCAATACCATGCGACCTCTACTCTTTTGCCTAAAGGCGAAAAGCTTTCTGTGTGGGACTCTAAAGACTCGACACTACGCTGGCAGTGGGTTTAACCACAGACCGCAAGCGGCACTAGCTGTGCGTAACGGTCCCCAGGTAGTGCCGACAAGAAGACCGACGAGGCGAAACCCATCTGAACTCCTACTGAGCCTGAGTGTGACATTCTCCGTACAGTCCGGTCTGTTCGTCTGATACATCGCATGGCGGGCCTAGGGGGCGGTAAACGTCAGTCCCCCAATAGCGGTACAAGTCGTGCCGGAGCGAAGCCCAAAACACCCTGAGATAACACTGGAAACCTACCAGTATATCTCGTTTTCCCTGGCCAGGGACTACTCGTGTAATGGCTCTCCTAGACACAGCGCGATGTCAACCCCCAATACCGGGAGAGACGAATCCTGTCTAACCGTCACTGCCTCCAAGTGCTTCGTGACTGCACCCAACCACCACCTGTTTGCACGACTCCTTTGAGCCGTGGTAGGGTAGTGATCAAAGTACAGTGGGAACACACTCGAGGCGAAGTGACAGTGTCAAGTCAGTGGACTAAGCTGTACTCATGTCACCTGGGAACTGATAACTGACGATTGGCATAATACCAACGAGTCAGTTCCCGACGAGTCCTGTCCAGTGTACCCGTAACCTAACGAGCACCCGCATACTATCTCAAGTACGACGTACTGACGGCTGTAGGACAGACCGTCTCCCACACTGGGATGAGAAGAGCATGCGCTGGTCTACTCCGGAGTATCGATGCCCTGTCTCGATAGTCCTGCGACCAGGGACCTGCATAAGGATGTGCTTATAGATTACCTAGCCCCACTAGTGTGACGGCCATCACATCGCTGGTAATCAAGCAAAGATTCTAAGGGCTCCACTAATGTGTATAGGCGATATACAAAAATAAACACATGTACACATTGAAGTAGAAACAAACCAAGTAGCATACTACTATTTTGAGCAAGATTGTATATACAAGGTGAATATCCCAAGCTTCCATTAAGTAATATACAAACTAGTATGATACAGTAATGGCCTCTAGGGCATATACACTAACAATCTCCCACTTGCACTAAGGCCATGTACTGGCGTATCGAAGACCTATCATCTCGATCAGCCGCTCGAACTGAGTCTGGGGCAGGGCCTTGGTGAATGGATCTGCAGTGTTATCTTCTGAAGCGACTCTCCGAACCTCGATCTCCTGGCAATCTACGATCTCCCTGATCAGGTGATACCTCCTCAAGATGTGCCTGGATCTCTGATGGGACCTGGGTTCCTTCGCTAAAGCTATAGCCCCGTTGTTGTCGCAATACAGAGGTATTGGATCAACAATGGACGGAACCACCTGAAGTTCTTTCAAGAACTTCCTCATCCAGACAGCTTCTTTTGCGGCATCAGATGCAGCGATGTATTCCGCTTCCATCGTCGAGTCTGCAACGGTTTCTTGTTTGGAACTCTTCCAACACACCGCCCCTCCATTGAGGGTAAAGACAAAACCCGACATGGACTTGGAATCATCCTTGTCACTCTGGAAGCTGGAGTCAGCAAAGGCCTCGATCTGGAGGTCTTTTCCGCCATACACCAAGAATATCTCCTTAGTCCTTCTCAGGTACTTGAGAATGTTCTTTACCGCTATCCAGTGTTTCTCCCCAGGGTTTGACTGATACCGGCTTACCACACTCAGTGCATAAGCTACATCCGGTCTGGTACACAACATCGCATACATTATAGAGCCTACCGTAGAAGCATAGGGTATAATAGACATGCGATCCCTCTCCAAATCAGTCTTGGGAGACATCTCTTTAGATAGGGTGATCCCGTGACAAGCCGGTAGGTTACCGCGCTTGGAATCTTCCATACTGACTCTTTTCAGTACGGTGTCGATGTACCTGGACTGAGAAAGTCCTAATATCCTCTTGGATCTATCACGATGGATCCGGATCCCCAGGATGTATGAGGCATCACCCAGGTCTTTCATGGAGAACCTGTGTGACAAGAACCCCTTGACAGATTGTAGCATAGGAATGTCATTTCCTATTAAGAGAATGTCATCCACGTATAAAACGAGGAATACTACAGTTCTCGCTACAAATCTACTATAGATACATGGTTCATCTGGATTTTTGATAAAGCCAAATTCTTTGACCGTCTCATCAAAGCAGATGTTCCAACTCCGCGATGCCTGCTTTAGTCCATAAATGGACTTAAGCAACTTGCACACCTTTCCGCTGCTCCCACTCTGAATGAAACCCTCTGGCTGGTCCATATAGACACACTCCTCTAAATTTCCATTTAGAAAAGCTGTCTTTACGTCCATCTGCCAAATCTAATAATCGTGGAAGGCAGCAATGGCAAGAAGGATCCGAATGGATTTCAGCATGGCTACTGGAGAAAAGGTTTCATCATAGTCCAAGCCAGGTCTTTGACGAAAACCTTTTGCTACCAGCCTAGCTTTATAGGTCTCAACCTGTCCATCTACACCAATCTTCCTTTTGAAGATCCACTTGCATCCTACGGGTTTTACCCCGTCTGGAGCAATGCCCAACGTCCATACCTTGTTGGTGTACATGGACTCCATTTCGGTCCGCATTGCATCCAGCCATTTCACTGAGTCAACGCTCTGAACGGCCTGCTGGAAGCTAGTAGGCTCATCATAATCTATGACGCAATCCTCTCTATCCCCGTCTATGAGAAAACCGTAGTATCTCTCGGGCGGATGAGTCTGCCTACTGCTCCTGCGGAGCGGCGTAGGAATGTTCTGTTCTTTCGAACCCTCTGGTTCCACTAACCCTTCAGTAACAGTCTGTGGTTCTGGAACTTCTTCCAGTTCTACTGCGCTCCCACTAATTTCCTTTTCTAAGAACTGGTGTTCTAGAAAGTGGGCATTACGAGAAACAAGGACTTTTTGTTCCTCTGCGTAGTAGAAAAGATACCCCCTGGTGTTCTTTGGGTATCCCACAAACTTGCACAGTACTGAGCGTGCCTCGAGTTTGTCCGCATGCTGCTTTTTGACAAAAGCCGGACATCCCCAGATCTTCAGATATTGAAGATAGGGTTTCTTCCTACTCCATAACTCATACGGTGTGGTAGGCACAGTCTTAGTGGGAACTCGGTTCAAAAGGTATGCGGCTGATTCTAGCGCATATCCCCAGAATGATCGCGGTAACTCAGCGTTACTCATCATGGACCGCACCATATCCAATAGGGTGCGGTTCCGTCTCTCCGATACACCGTTATGTTGCGGAGTGTATGGAGGAGTAAGCTGAGAGAGAATTCCGTTCTCTTTTAAATAGTCCAGGAACTCGGCACTTAAGTATTCTCCACCTCGATCCGATCTTAGAATCTTAATACTTTTGCCGGTCTGTTTTTCTACTTCATTCTTATACTCCTGGAATTTTCCAAAGGTTTCGGACTTATGTTTCATTAAGAAGACATGACCGTACCTTGAGAAGTCATCTGTAAAAGTAACGAAGTAAGAATAACCGCTTCGCGCATGCGTAGACATTGGACCGCACAAGTCACTGTGTACGAGTCCTAAGAGCTCGCTCGCTCTTACTCCGTGTCCAGTGAACGGAGTCTTTGTCATCTTTCCTTTGAGACAGGATTGACAAGTGGCATACGATTGATATTCGAACGCATTCAAATACCCTTCAGTATGTAACTTCGTCAACCTTCTCTCATTGATGTGACCCAGTCTACAATGCCACAAGAAAGTCTGATTTATTTCTGGAGACTTTCTTTTGTGTGTATTCTGGACATTGAAAATCTGTGGTTGGTTCAATACGTATATACCATTACTCAATGTACCTGACCCAATCAAAACTTGATTAAGGTGAATGTTTACAACATTACTTACAAACGCAAATTCATAACCTTCTTTAGAAACTAAAGATACAGAAATGATATTACAAGTTGCGTTGGGTACAAAAAACCAATTACGCAAAACCAAAACATGTCCATCTGACATTCCCAGGTGATAGTCCCCCACGGCTTTAGCATCCATGCTAGCTCCGTTCGCAACTCTGAGGGTCATGTCACCTGCCTTCAAAACCCTACGGTTTCTCAACGCCTGCAAAGAATTACAGATATGAGATCCTGATCCGGTATCCAATACCCAGGAAGTAGAGTTTATTGAAAGACAGTTTTCAATAACATACACACCTGAAGCTGAAGCTGCAACTTGCTTCAATTCCTGTGTTCTGGCCTTCCAGGCCCTGCAATCATTCTTCCAGTGTCCTTTCTTATGACAATAGAAGCATTCTTCCTTATCCACAAGCTTCCCCGCTTTCTTTGTTGCTTTAGCTTTTCCCTTCGTATCCATCTTACTAACACCGCCCCTTGGTTTGGCGGGGGCTTTCTTCTTCTTTCCCTTGGCTTTCGCCTTGGACCTAGAAGAAGATGATCCTCCTACAAACAAAGTGGATGTTTCCCTACCTTTCTGTAGGGTGCCCTCTGCGCTCCTCAGCATGTTGAGGAGCTCTGAAAGTTCAACCTCTTTTTCTTGTAAGTTGAAGTTCAGTATGAACTGGGCGTAAGTGGAAGGAAGGGACTGGAGAACTATGTCCGTATAGAGTTCACTCTCCAATGTGGTCCCTAGGTCTGCGAGCTCCTCAGTGTAGCTGATCATCTTTAGCACATGCTCGGCTACTGATGATCCGACGGCCATCTTTGTCGAGAATAACTTTTTCGACGCTTCGTATCTCGCGATACGTGATTGCTCTCCATACAATTCTTTTGTATGGAGAAATATGGATTCAAGGTCCATATTCTCGTGCCTCCTCTGATGTTCGTTGTCCATCGAGGCAAGTACGAGGCACTTGGCCTTCGCGCTATCAATCTCCCAAGTCTTGCGGATTTCCTTATCCGCGACGCTGGAAGTGGGACCAGGGACAGGGGGAGCTTTGGTGGTAAGAAGATATCCCAGCTTGTCGTAAGTGATTGCCATTTTGACATTCCTGAGCCAATCTTTGTAGTTTGGCCCTGTCAGTATGTTTTTATCTAGGAGTAACTTAAGTCCAGTCATGTCGATTTGGTCGCTGCAATTAGGAGAGAGAAGAAGAAACACTCAGCATGATGCTCTTGCAAGTTTAGAGTGGTTTTTAGTTTGTCTAAACAGGATGGCTCCCACTGTTTCTCGAATCCCTCCTCAAACCATAAAGGAAGAATTAGTCGGGATCAATCCCACCGTACAATACTTGCTTAACCGTTCAGCCAGGCCGGTGTCGGTACTTCGAGGGAGGTTTTCCAACGCTTTCGCGAAGTTCCTTAATTAAAGAACCTCTTTTCCCTGGGGGCGTAGCCCCGCTAACACCTTTCTAGACACCTACTTGGTTTATAGCATTGATCGTTAAGTGAGAAATTTCCCGAGGAGTAGCATATACTCACAGTAGGATCGGGATCCAAATATCATCGCATGACGAAACTGAAGGAATCCTACCAGAATCATCACACTCCAAATGGTATGCAAATCTAGCAAGTTTCAGTACTTATGAAACTCCCGATGTGGATTTTTGCCCCATGCTCTTATGACCTTGGCGTGAGGTCAAAATGTCATAAGTCACATGTCAAGTTCGTCCCATCATTATCCAGGTTAATTTGAACCCACCCGTACATACCCTTGACGTAGGCCAAAATGGCAGTACGACTGTCTCAAACCAACGCATTCTATCGATGCAACAGATAAATATCCGGCAGCTACCAATCACTATGCCTTGGCGTGCGGTCAAAATACATAGCTTGAATACTACCGAATATTTAACTGAAATGATGGAGGGCTACGGATGGTTTTGGCAAAACCGTGAACGTAGTGAACTTGATTTGGTCGATGGAACGAGATAGCTTTTAAAAGGAGTGGCTCAAGCTCCGCATTTAAAAGTTGGTTTTGAAAAGAACCGAGTGGTTTTTCGAAAGTGTTCCAACGACTTTAACTTGGTTTATTATCTTGCATTAGTTATTTTAATGCGTGATATTCTTGCATTAGTTCTTTTAATGCGTCCCATCATTTAATCCTACCATTGCAGAAAACAACAAAAATATGACGTACGCTTATGCCATTCGCATTCGCCACGGGGCCCCGTCATTACCCGTTAGGTTACTTAACTAACGACAGAGCGGGGGCTGGGCTAGCGCGGCTGTAAAACATAAGCAACGCCTAAATAATATCATATATAGATATACTGCAATGATAAACATTTCAGATCACAGATGAATACATTGGATATACTAGGAATCTGCAATTCGTACGAGCCTGTAACGAAAGACAGATTACACGGTCGCGGTGAATAGCCAAAACCCCACCCAAGACCCCTACTGGTGCGGCAAACTACCCGCCAAGTACCCGAAGCGTAGCAACCTCCCTAATCTCCATGAGTAGGCCACTCGACACTTCGGCATACCCGGTAGTTTGTGCACCCCCTCCATGGGTCTATCCTAGGAGCAAAAATAGTAAAAAGAAATTATACAATGACGGCTACAACCCCGACCCGGTTGTGCGGCCATACAAATAATTATTACATCAATTTACAAATTTACATGAATTGAAAGAAAAGAAAACTCTCGTCTCACAACCCCCGGCTATTCACCCGCGACAATCCAACATATTCATATCCACATTCCAGCAACATTACAGATCACAGATTTGTATAACCCCCACTAATTGACATATAGCGATTAGTAGACGTTCAATACAAATATCACATTACAGAAAACCCGTTAGCTTAAGTCTTTTAGAAGTTCGATCAAAAATACGGATTTTCGGGACCCCAAAATAAAATTTTCGTTCTGGAAAATCTGGGCAGAAAATATATATTCCAAAAATCCCAAAATACCCCTGCAAGTACACTGTAGCAAAGAAACACCAGAGAGGGGCCAAGGAGGCCGCGGAACCGCGGCAATAGGAAGCTATTGCCGCGTTTCCGCGGTCGTTTAGGGGGATCTCTTGGTGATTTTTCTACAGTGGCTTTTAAAAACCCTGAGCCGATTTTAGGTGTAAAAATAATCAACTTTTGAACAGTAAAAAAATCGACAGAAAGTTCGAATTTCGGGGTTCGTTTTCGGGACTTTTTCTTTGATCGATCTTCTAGTTACTTGCTAACATGTTAGATAGAGTTTAACTAGGCTCTGATACCACTGTAAGTCCATGCTACCTCTCCCGGTACTTTCGGGAAAGCGGAATTTGGTAAAAAACGATTTTTACGGAGGTGGTAACATGGACCTAAAACCCGGATCTTGGTTAAACATCTATCTAGCAACCTAACTACGAGTTTCTAGCTACTCGGTTAGGGGGTTATACCTTGCTTGTCTTGAACTCCTTCGTCTTCAAGCTCCGATGGTGGTCCGGATTGGCTTCTTCCCGTCGTCTCCGTACGCCGAAGATAGATCCACCTGAAAGCTCCAACCTTTGGCTCCTTCTTCGTTCTTTGAAGAAACTAGTTCACTCGGTTTGCTAAACCTTGTGAACTAGAATGAGTAGAGAAGAGTTTGTGTGGGATTTTATCTATGGTTCTTGATTCTCAACTCATGAGACAAGAGAACCATAGATTAAAGAGAGGGAAAAATAGCAAGAGGGTGAGAGCAAAAGGAGAGCTCAAGAACAAGAGAGAGAATGAGCGAGAAAGAATGAGCAAGTCTTTTGTCTCTCACCCTCTCATAATCCAAAGTCATGATAACTCATCATACTAAAAAAGTCTTATGTGATGGTTGAAGCAACCATAACCATATCATTTCATGCACTTATTTTACACAAATGAGCAAGCAAATAAAAGTCTTTGTCATGAAATGATGGCTATGGTTATCATGATGGTCAACTAGTCAAGCCTAGTCAACCGGTCAACAAAGTCAACAAGTCAACAAAAGTCAACAAGTCAACAAAGTCAACAAGTCAACAACCATGTCACCATAATACTTAATTAATATAATAGTTAATCACATATCATATTCTCATTAGGGTTGAACAAAAAGTCAAATAGTCAACGGTCAACTGTCAACAACCCTAATGAGAATCCGCTGCCTCTGTCTCCCTGTCAACTGTGCATACGCACCCGCATCCGCGTTCCGAGGAACACGAATGCACACTGGATAAATCCAATCCCAAAAGGTACACTAGGATCTGGCTTAAACCAAAGCCCGCTAGTGTAATCTGTCCGGACACTGTACGTGCACAAGTGCACTTGTGCACGTTTGCTGTCCGGACAGCTTATACTAGCGGGCTTTGGTTTAAGCCGGATCCTAGTATATGATTTGGGATTGGTTTTTCTCATTGTATTCATATTTCTCGGATCACGAATACGGGTGCGTATGCACAGTTGCTTGAGACAGAGGGAGAGGACTTTGATTAGGGTTAATGACTATTGTCATTTTATTAACCCTAATGCTTATGTGTGTATTATGGTTAATTGATATTAATTTAATAATTCTGCATGGTTATGGTTGTTGACCATTTGACCTTCTTGACTTGTTGACCTTGGTTGACACTTTGACCATCATCATTTCATTTGGAAGATGCTTTTTGATCCTTGCAATTTGCATTAAAAATGAAATGATAATGGTCATGTCTTGATTAAGCCATGACAATTATCTTACTGATTATCTAATTAAAATAATACACACATATATGTGAGAATGGTTTATTTTATTCTAATTCTATCATTCATTTTCTCTCTCTTGTTCTTCCTCTCCCTCAAGTTCTCCCCTCTCATGTGTTGAGAAACACTTGAGCTTGAGAAAAACCCTTTCTTGATAATCTCTACTCTCATCTAGGGTTCAAGGATTAGCACTTCTTGCACCCTAGTTACTTCTAGCTTGGAGTTGAAGCCAAAGGTCGAGGCTTTCGGGTGGATCTTTCTTCGACGTGAGAAGACGACAAAGGTGACCTCCTTCCACCACTCCAAGGAGCAAGGAGAGAAGGACATAAAGCCCAAGGTATAACCTTTCTAACACTTAGCTAGTTTCTAGTTAGCTTTAGCTTGTTTTTGTTTAGCAAAGATCCTTCTTTGTCTAGTCCATGTTGCCTAAGTTGATAAAAATTTGATTTTTATTCCGTTTTCCGCCTCCCCGCAAGCACCGGGGTGGGCAACGTGGACTTACAATGAGAACAAAATAAATTTAACAGAAAAGTGAATACCAAACGTAACATTAATCAATATACATATCAGTGTACGAGTCATACGGTTTTAGAGTTTTGAAATAGCACGAATCATGGTTTTTAGAAAAGTTGGGGCTACGGTGTTTATGAGAAAAGGTACGTCCTTTGAAAAATCCGTAGCATCTCTCACGTTGTCCTTTGAAAATACTCACGATTCGTTAGTTTTGAAAATAGGTATGCCTCGAGCCTAGTCTAGCATCTACCTAAACAACCAAAAGACTAAACTAAGGAACTAGTCGGAAGGATAAGAAAATCTACATATATTCCGAGTCGATATACCTAGTAGTCGGCGATCCAGCCTCATAGCGTTACGTACTATATAATACATAGTACGGATCCTCGAGTCAAGAGTGCAGATCAATCATCTTATACGTCTCGGACGGTAATATCCATCGTACGACATCCTCAAAATCGAGGGTACGGTTAGAAATCATATATAATATCATCATTAGTACAATATCATGATCATGGGTACGGTTCTAATGTCTCGTACATTCAAATATTATCAACTAACATATTATCATATGTATGAATACATATCGCCCAACGATCCATTATAATATTATATCATATACCATATCACGACTCAATCACATATCAAAATCTCACGGCATCATGCCCGATCATACCGACTTATCTCCACATATCACATACTATCCTCATCACCCGTGTATATGTATATATATACACATACATACATACATACATACACACACACACACACATATACACACAAAATAAAGTGTGTATGTGTGTGTGGGCGTGTGCTCGCGCGTGTGTGTGTGACTACATATAACCTGCGATTCTCCACCAAGGTAATCATCCTATGGATAGGTCTTCCTAGATCAACCTAATCTAACCTAAGGTCTTCTAAATTCCCTATTCACTAAGTATCCAAATATCGCATCCAAACTTACTAATATAGTAATACCCTATTCTAATGTTGCGGGGGTGCTATACGCCATCCACCCGACTTCCTTCGTAGATATACATCTACTCACCTTTGATCCTTGCTTGCAGAAATCGATGACGCCTTGCTCTCCTTGGTCTTCCCGAACTCCATGCAAAGGTACCTACTTTTCAAATACGCCATATCATAATCAAGAATCAACTCGAGAAAACCGAAACGGCATACTAAGTACACATAGGTTAGAACCTATGGCCTACGCATGCAAGACTAGCCAAACAAATTCTCAATGCTAACGTACAAACGTCAAACCACCGAGTCAAAACCTAAATACCAAAATCCAAGTATTAAAAAGTCGCAAAACCAAAACAGCAACTCGAGAAAATATAGGGTTACTAAGCACACTAACAAGGCTCTACAAGGCATCGACCATGCCAAAATTAAATTTTTATGTGCCGAATAACACTAAGCAAGATCGTATACTAGAGTTTAGGCGAAACTATCATCAAGTAAACAACTTTACTCTAAAGGGAATACGAAATACAACTTTGTAGATCGGTCCTTCACTTCTAAAGCTCCCTGATGAAGTCCTTTCGGTGTGATCAAGGTTCTCCCGGGCTCTTGCATGGCTTCACGACGCGAGGGATGCGACCTTGCTTGAAGTCTCCGAGGCCGAAGATGATCTACGTCGAGAGAATTCCGACTCAAGCTCCTACTTCACTAACTTGAGAATTAGTGAAGCAAACACCCTATACTAAAGGGCTAGTCTAGTAGAGGATGGGGAAATAGGAAGTGGGTTCTCTTTAGAATTTTGTTTCTCACTTTCTTTCCCACTTTAGATCAAACCCTAGCAAGCTTTTCTCTTGCTCAATGAAGAAGAAGATGATGAACAAAAGAAAAGAAATGAGGATAATGATTAAGTGAGAAGTCTAACCATGGTGAGTGAGTATCATATACTAACTCTTGTAGAGCCATAACCATAGCTAACACTTATGGTTGGGTTAAGAAATATCTATGGTAAAAACAAACTCAAGTGGACTTAGTCAATGCATCCAGAAGCTTCCACAAGCTTCATGCATTGATCTAATCCTCCACTTGATTTTGTAATTACTTAAAATATAAAAACCCAACATAATATGTAGCATGGTGTAAGTCTTATATATCCAAGTCTAGTGTATCATCAACCATGATACAAAAGAAAACACTTTAATATATATATCACATATATATATATATACAAGTGTTCACATGTGAGAAAAACCCTAAAGTGAATAAGTGTTAGCAAATGTAAATTAGTATATCTAATATACAATTATACACATAATTATTAAATCAACACTTGACTTAATAATCCGGTCATATCTCATATAACCGGCTAACATCCAACGTATCGTCTTATCGAATCAACACTTGATTCGATATCCCGGTCATATCATATATGACCGACCGATACATAAAGTCGCGAGAATAGAATACGGTATCACATACAGGCATTTATTCTCGGTCTCGCACATATCACATTTGCGCTCCTATTTCATTTCGCCTGAGCCAGTAAAACCTTTGTGTAGGACTCTAAAGACTCGTCAATACGCCGTCAGTAGGTGATGATCACATCACGCACCCATAAGCCGTCAGCGGTACTAGATGGACGTAACGGCTACCCGGGTATTGAGCGATCAGAAGATCAGCAAGCAAGCCCGCTCCAACTCCTGTGAAAGCCTGCCGGCAACACTTCCTGTACAGTCCGGTCTCCTCGTCTGATATGTCGCATATCAAGTCTAGGGGTGGTAAACGTCAGACCCCAATAACCGATAAGTCATGCCGATGTGAGGCTCATAACGGTTGAAGAAACTACTGGTAACACTTACCAGTAAATCTCTAATCATCCCTGGCCAGGGACTTCCCTGTTACGGCTAATCGAGCACAGCGCAACATCAACCCCCAATACCGGGAGAGCGGAAACCCCTCCTATCGCTCATTTCCTCCATGTGACTCGGGACTGTACCCAAAAACCACCGTTTTGCACGCCATCATGGACGTGGTAAGGTGGAAATCAAAGCACAATGGGAATCACACAAGACTCTATGACGATCTCGGGTCTACAGACTATCCTACACAAGTGTCTCCAGAAAACTGCCATTTGACGTAAGGTATAATACCATCTGGGAGTTCTCGGCGAGTCCGTCCAGTGTACCCAGTCTCCACTAAGCACCTGTATACCATCTCTGATGTCAAACACCAATAGATATGGGATCATCCATCGCCCATCTCATGGGTCGAGATGCGTATACGCTAGTCTACTCTGGTGTATCGATGCCCCGTCTCGATACACCCACGACTAGGGTCCTTGAAGGATGTACTTATGGACTACCATGTCCCCACTAGTATGATCCGCATCATAGTCCAGGTAGTAAAGTACACATCCTGAGGGCTTTACCAACATGTAATGATAAGACAGTATAAAGAGACAAGTATACATGTTAAAGTAAAGGGCAACCAGATAGCATACTATCATATCGAGCAAGAAAGTCCTCTCTATATATGTCCAAGCATCCAATATAATATATATCATCTGTACAATACTGGCCTCTAGGGCATACATACAACTAACAATCTCCAACTTACACTAGGGCCAGCAGCTATAGTATCGCATTCCAAGCATCCCGAAGAGTCTCTCAAACTGTATATGGGGAATGGCCTTCGTGAGTGGATCCGTTGTGTTGTTCTTCATGTCAACCCTCCTGACCTCGATCTCCCGGCGATCAACTATCTCCCGGATCAGGTGATACCACCTCAGAATATGCCTGGATCGCTGATGGGACCTGGGTTCATTGGCCAAAGCCACCGCTCCATTGTTATCGCAATACAAAGGTATTGGATGCTCAATGGATGGAACCACTCCAAGTTCAGTAATGAACTTCTTGATCCAGACAGTCTCTTTGGAAGCATCGTTGGCAGCGATATATTCAGCCTCTATTGTCGAGTCTGCCACGGTTTCCTGCTTGGAACTCTTCCAGCTAACCGCCCCTCCGTAAAGGGTAAAGACAAATCCCGACTGCGACTTAGAGTCGTCCTTATCACTCTGGAAGCTCGAATCGGTAATGGACTACACTTGGAGTTCTCCGTTACCATACACCAAGAGCATCTCTTTAGTCCTTCGCAAGTAATTGAGAATACTCTTCACAGCTTTCCAGTGACTCTCTCCAGGATCAGCTTGATACCTACTCACTACACTTAGTGAGTATGCTACATCGGGTCTGGTACATAGCATCGCGTACATGATAGAGCCTACTGCCGAAGCATAGGGTATCCCTTGCATGCGAGCTCTCTACAAATCAGTCTAGGGAGACATCTCTTTGGAGAGAGTGAGCCCTGAGATCGTGGGTAAAAACCGACATTTGGACTCTTCCATACTAAACCTCTTTAGTATGGTGTCAATGTACCTGGATTGGGACAATCCTAATATCCTTTTAGATCTATCTATATAGATCATAATTTCCAATATGCAGGAGGCATCACCAAGATCTTTCATTGAGAATCTTTGTGATAAGAAGAGCTTCACCGATTGCAGCATAGGAATGTCATTTCCTATCAAGAGTATGTCGCCCACGTACAACACGAGGAAGACTACCTTACTCTCTGCTAACTTTTTGTAGATACAAGGTTCATCTATGTTTTTGACGAAATCAAACTCTTTGATAACGACGTCAAAGCAGATGTTCCAACTCCACGATGCTTGCTTCAATCCATAAATGGATTTAAGCAGCTTGCACACCTTCCCGCTGCTCCCACTATCTACGAAGCCCTTTGGCTGAGTCATGTACACGCACTTTTCTAAATCACCGTTTAGAAAGGCGGTCTTAACATCCATTTGCCAGATTTCGTAGTCATGATATGCAGCGATGGCAAGCATGATCCGGATGGATTTAAGCATAGCCACTGGAGAAAAGGTTTCACCATAGTCCACACCTGGTCTTTGGCGAAAACCTTTTGCAACAAGTCTAGCTTTGAAAGTCTCCAATTTCCCATCTACACCAAGTTTTTTCTTGAATATCCACTTGCTCCCAATGGGTTTTACCCCTTCAGGAGCAACTTCCAAAGTCCATACTTTGTTGGTGTACATGGATTCCATCTCGGACCGCATTGCATCCAGCCATTTCACTGAGTCCCCACTCGTGATGGCCTGCTCGAAGCTAGTTGGGTCATCATCAACCATGATGCAATCCTCGCTCCCACCATCCTTAAGAAAACCGTAGTATCTCTCAGGTGGGTGAGAAACCCTACTAGATCGGCGGAGAGGCTGAGGTTCGTTGGGAGCTACCGAATCCTCTGGTTCCACTAAATCTTCCGTTGCAGTTTGTGTATTTGGATCCTCTTCCAGCTCTACCACTTTGCCACTAATTTCTTTTACAAGAAATTCCTTTTCTAAAAAGGTGGCATGTTGAGCAACAAACACTTTTTGTTCCTCTCTGTGGTAGAAAAAATACCCATATGAGTTCTTTGGATATCCCACAAACTTGCAAAGAACTGACCGTGCCTCGAGTTTGTCCGGATTTTGTCTTTTGACATAGGCCGGACAACCCCATATCTTAACTCGTTTAAGAAATGGTCTCTTCCCACTCCATATCTCATATGGTGTGGTAGGTACAGATTTAGATGGAACTTGATTCAATAGGTATGCTGTTGTCTCCAGCACATACCCCCAGAAGGAAATAGGTAACTCAGCTGTGGTCTTCATAGAGCGCACCATATCTAATAAGGTGTGGTTCCTTCGTTCAGATACACCGTTGTGCTGTGGTGCATATGGAGGAGTCAGCTGAGAGAGAATCCCATTCTCTTTTAGGAAGTCCAGGAATTCATTGCTCAAGTATTCACCTCCTCGATTAGATTGAAGGATTTTAATACTTTTCCCGGTTTGGTTCTCGACTTCTTGTTTATATTCTCTAAATTTCTCAAAAGCTACTGATTTGTGTTTCATTAGGAACACATATCCGAATCTAGAGAGATCGTCAGTGAATGTAATGAAGTACGCAGAACCATTCCTGGCATGTATAGACATGGGGCCGCATACGTCACTATGTACCAGTCCCAAGAGTTCCGTAACTCTCTCTCCGTGTCCCGTAAACGGAGTTTTGGTCATCTTGCCTTTGAGACATGACTGGCAAGTGTCATAAGATGAAAATTCAAACGGATTCAAATATCCATCCTTATGCAACTTAGCGAGTCGTGTCGCATTGATGTGACCCAGTCTACAATGCCACAAGAAGGATTCGTTCATTTCTGAACTCTTCCTCTTGTGTGTGTTTGTTATGCTCAGAACTGTTGATTGATTTAGAACATAAATGCCATTGCACATCGTGCCTGATCCGACCAACTTTTGGTTTAGGAAAATGTTCATAATATTATCCTGTAATACAAAATTATAACCCTCTTTACTCAACAAAGAAACCGATATAATGTTGCATATCAGGTTCGGCATGTAATAGCATTCGTTCAGAATCAATGAATTACCAGTTGGCAATACAAGGTGATATTCACCGACGGTTTTAGCTGCAACAATTGCACCATTTCCAACCCTTATGTCTTTATCACCTTCTCCAAGTTCTCTACCTTTTCTAAGCCCATGTAACTGATTACATATATGGGATCCTGACCCGGTATCTAATACCCAGGACGTAGAGGAAATGGAGAAACAGTTCTCTGTAACTAACACACCCGAAGAAAATGCATCAACATGTACTTTCTTCATTCGGGTGGCATGAGAATCCTGGTATTCCCCACATATCCTGTTCAGTCTTATAACTCTTATAAGAAAGAACGGAACCAACGTTCCCCAGCACAGTATAACATGCGGGTTCGGTCAATACATCCATATTATTATCTTTATTAAGGCATGATATGGTCGCTACCTTGAGAGAGAGAGAGAAGAAAACACTTTAGCGTATGCTCTTGCAAGATCAGATTGGTTATTATCTTATCTAATCAGGATGGCTCCCACTTTTTTTTTATCAAATCTTCCTTCAAACCCTAAAAGGAATGACTAACCGGGATTAATTACACCTTACAATTTCGCCAATCTTTCAGCCAGGCCAGTGTCGGTGCTTTGAGGGAGGTTCCCCGTGCTTTCGCACGGACCTAATTAAAGTAAATCTCGTTTTCCCAGAGGCGTAACCCCGTTGACACCTTTCTAGACACCTACTTGATCGGCTAATTGTTCTGTGTAAAACTCTCCCGGGAGTAACAATTGTTGGAGATAGTGCCCTCAGAGTCAATTATTGGATCACAGGCACGTGATTGCAATGATTGAGGGAGGACCTATCCCGGTACGACAGTCTTACTCGAGATGATAGTATGCTATCTGGTTTACCTTTATCATCGTTTACTGTTTCAGGTGACCTTACAGGTCGCTATTACACGTTGATAGAGCCCCTAGGATTCTTGCTTGACTGCCAGCAGTATGAGGGCGATCATATAAGTGGGAGCTGGTGGTCTATAAGCACATCCTTAAATGGTCCCTAGTCGTGGGAGTTTTGAGACAGGGCATCGATTCTCCATAGTAGACTAGTGTATACAGTCGAGACCCCGACGAGGGGCGGTGGCAGCTCTCACGGGCCACTGGTGTCAGTTGGTTCACCTAAGATGTATAAAGGTGCTCATTGGGTTATGAGTACACCGGACAGGACTCGCCGGGAACATGCTAGTTGGTCTTATACCTCATGTCAGATAGCAGTTCCCAGGTGACATGTGTACAGGTTAGTTCATCGACCTGGGGATCGTCATTTGTCTCGTGTGAGTTCCCACTGTGCTTTGATTACTACCCTACCACGGCTCAAAGGAGTCGTGCAAACAGGTTTTAGTTGGGTACAGTCCCGAGCCACATGGAGGCAGTGAGCGGATCTTCGGGGGTTCGTCTCTCCCGGTATTGGGGGTGAGGTCGTGCTGTGTCTAGGGGAGCCATTACACGAAGTCCTTGTCCAAGGCAGGAGATTTACTGGTAGGTATTCCAGTAGTATCTCAGGGTGTTCTGGGCTACACTCCGACACGACTTGTACCGCTTTTGGGGGTCTGACTTTTACCCACCCCCTAGGCCCGACATGCGATGCTCATAGACGAACGGACCGGACTGTACGGATATTGTCACTGACAGGCTCAGTAGGGTGTCAGGATGAGTTCGCTCATCGACGTCCCTTTTGGTCAATAGCTGGTGGCCCGTTACGTATTGGCTTGTACCTCTGACGTGCTAGTGGTTAAATCCACAGCCATAGTATTGACGAGTCTTTAGAGTCCACCACACATTCAGTTACTCAGCTTTCGGGCGAAACGCTGTAGAGGCCGTATGGAGATATGGCCGGGTCCGATCAGATACGTGCGGTATTGCACGGATCAGGATCGGACGGTTTGTACTAGAGGCCGTATAGATATATGGCAGGGTTCGATTAGATACGTGCGGTATTGCACGGATCAGGATCGGACGGATATTACTAGCCGGCTTTGGTTTAAGCCGGATCCTAGTATAGTACAGTGTAGATTTTGTCTCATTGCATTTGTATCCGGCCGGAATACAGATGCGGGTGTGTATGCACAGTATCGGGGTTTTTCCTGTAATTTATTACGGGACCAGTTTTCTGGAGTTGCCAGTTTGCATTCCGTTCCGGCCGGTTTTCCTTTGTTCTTTCCCGGCCGGACTTTTCCGATGGAGGGGGTTATTTGCAATTGTGCAAATAACATTTGTGGAGGGGGTTTTTTGCAAATGTATTGATTATGATAGGATTAGCATCTTTCATCCATGTTGGTGCATTTATGTGATTGGAAAGGGTTATGGTTTGGATGTAAGTTTGTAATCATGATGTTTTGGTTGTGGTCACCCTCCACCTTTTACTACACTCACCTCCCTCTTGCATTTTGTTCACACTCCACCACCATTCATCATTAGATAAGGCCAGCCACAATTTTGAGGGAGTGAGGGAGAGAGTTTCATTTTGGTATGGTGGCATTATTCTTGATCTCATATCATTTCATGCTAGAAAAATGCAAGCACCATTTTTCTTATCTTGATTCCTCCATCATCTTCAAAGGCAACAAAACCCCAAATGAGACATAGCCTCTTCACTACATTCTACAGCTAATCTTGGGCATGTCGACTTGCCAGCTTCATGCCCGAGTTGCCTCGGTATCGAGGCGGGAGCCCGTAAAAGATGCAGGCGACGTGGTGCCCTTCCGGCGAGGAGATGGAGACCGGACATTCCGCGAGAGATCGGGACGACGACGAGAAGACCGGAGGACTCGGATCACTCGGTATATCTCTAACCCGTCTTGTAGTTAGCTAGATCTAGTTTAATGGCCTGATCCGGGGTTTAGTGCGCGGTGGTGCCGGTTTGCTAAGTTCGCAAAATTAAAGTTTATCACCGCTTCCGCATTTGGCCGTCGGATTGACGTCCGGGGCGCCGCCGTGCACTTACAGTGGTATCAGAGCCTCGCCATTAACTTCGTCTAGCTTTGTTTGATGTGTTTGCATTTCCGATCGACCAAAATTCCAAAACCCGCGTTTTTCTCGCATCAGTTTTCTGTCGAATTTTTTCTGGCTCTAAAAATTTTTCAGGTTGTCTCAGAATGATGTGCAGGGAGTTCTAAGACTGCTGTAAAAATTCGACGCAGTGAGTCGATTACTGAAGCGCGGAACCGCGGCCAAATCCCCCCTTGGGCCGCGGTTCCGCCGCACATTGGTGTCCTCACTGTGTCCAATTTCTCCAATGGGCTTCTGGGCTGATTTTAGGGGTTTTGGAATATTAATATTGGGCCCAGAATTTTCTGTGAGTGCTACAGTATTGCTTGGGGGCCCACTTGTTAATTTTTGATCGATCGGATATTTTAAACACATTATTTCACAGTATTTACATTATATCTGCGACCGTGAATGTCACTCGATCGGTAAATCCGGTCTAACTGCTATAGCCCGGTTAGACGGATTTGCGAACGTGACTTTCACGTTGATGTTCTGTGTTTTGCTGTGATGTTGCGGATCGGTCGTGGGGATAGCCTGGATGCAATGCTAGTACAGTGTTGTTGTATTATGTACATTTGATATTGCGGGGCGAGCGTCCGACATGTGGACTGCCGTCACTGCCTGTTTGTATTATTCTTTTGGGGCACGACCTGGTTGCGGTCGTTGTACCCGTTGTATGTATATTTTACTTTCTGTACTAGGTTTACCACGCGGTGGGGTGCACGGATAGCCAGGTTCTGGAGGGCAACAAGCCCGCATCTCATGGCATTGGGACGGTGGGGGCTTCAGTCTGGAATTGGCGGGCTATTCGCCGCACTCGTAGGGGGTACAGGTTGACCCAGGAGGGGTGCCCAAGTTACCGGATTCCGTGAAGTGATGGGTGGTCCATTCACGGTGCTGAAGGGGGCTGCCTCGCTTCAGGTTTTGGCGGGTAATTTGCCGCGCCCGTAGGGGTCTAGGATTTCATTGCACAGGCTATCCACACGACCAGGGGAACGTCGGGTTTCAGTAGTGGCTCTGTGAAACCCGGGGATCCCAGATATCTGTATTGTTCTGTGATGCTGTATATTTCTGTGATGTTGCATTTTATTCACGCCTTGAGCGAATATAATATATTGGTATATATATTAGTAGATGTTGTATATGTTTTTCATCCGCGCTAGTCCAGTCCCCGCTCTGCCGTTTGTTAGCTAACCTAACGGGTGATGACGGGACCCAGTAGCGAATGCGGATGGCATATACGTACGTCAGTATATTTTCGTTCTTTGTGATGTGATCAATTGATGGGACTGCATTGATTCGGATCAATGCAAGTTAAAACAAACCTATTCTGATGTTGTTGGAACACTTTTCAAAAAGCTGTTATTGCAAGGACGTTCACTTTTGTTTTGCATCGTGGTATTCATTTGGAATATCCTGCTCCTCATTCGACGAGGCAAGGGCCGAGATCCCTTCACCGGGAGTGACCCCTTGGACAGAAGTTTGCGTCAGGGCATTAACTTCAGTATAGCCGATTACTTTTACTTTGCATCGTGGTATTCATTTGGAATATCCTGCACCTCATTCTACGGGGAAAGAGCCGAGATCCCTTCACCGGGAGTGACCTCTTTAGTGAAGGTTTTCGTCACTATATTTTCTAAAAAGCTATCCGTTCCTTCAACGATATCAAGTTCGTTACGTTAAAGGTTTTCTCCAGAAACCATTCGTAGCCCTCCGTCGTTTCACACGGGTAGCACGTAGTATTCATGCTATGTTTGTTGGCCTTCGTCAAGGCATAGTGTTTGGTAGCTGCTTGTTGCCTTTCTGCAGCATAGATAGATGCGTTGGTTGTAAGTGCACGGCGGCGTCCCGGCCGTCAATCCGACGGCCAAATGCGGAAACGGTGATAAACTTTAATTTTGCGAACTTAGCAAATCGGCACCACCGCGCACTAAACCCCGGATCGGGCCATTAAACTAGATCTAGCTAACTACAAGACGGGTTAGAGATATACCGAGTGATCCGAGTCCTCCGGTCTTCTCGTCGTCGTCCCGATCTCCCGCGGATCCTCCGGTCGTCATATCCTTGCCGGAAGGGCACCACATCGCCTGCATCTTTTACGGGCTCCCACCTCAATACCGAGGCAACTCGGGCGCGAAGTTGGCTAGCCGACGCGCCCAAGAAGTGCTGTAGAATATAGTATAGAGTTGTGTCTCACTTTGGGGTATTGGTTGCCTTTGGATGTGGAGGAATGAAGGTATGAAAAATGGTGCTTTCATTTTTCCTTGTATCAAAGATGAGATGAATGAAATTTGCCACACCACAAAAATCAAAGCTCTCTCTCCCTCACTCAAAATTGTGGCCGGCCATTGTATCAGGTGAGAATGGTGGAGGGAAAAAGAAATCAACCATGATTAAAACCAAGAAGGAGAGTGAGTGTAGGATAAAGCAAGAGGTGACCACAACATCAACCATACTTCTCACTTTAAACCCATACCATCTCATTAATTCAAAAGCATGGATGAAAGATATCATAATCAAATCATAATGAAGACAAATGCAAGAAACACCCTCCTCAATATGTTATTTGCACAATTGCAAATAACCCCCTCCATCGGAAAAGTCCGGCCGGGAAAGAACAAAGAAAAACCGGCCGGAACGGAATGCAAACTGGCAACTCCAGAAAACTGGTCCCGTAATAAATTACAGGAAAACCCCAATACTGTGTATACACACCCGCATCTGTATTCCGTCCGGATACAAATGCAATGAGACAAAATCTACACTGTACTATACTAGGATCCGGCTTAAACCAAAGCCGGCTAGTAATGTTCGTCCGATCCTGATCCGTGCAATACCGCACGTATCAGATCAAACCCTGCCATATATCTATACGGCCTCTAGTACAAACCGTCCGATCCTGATCCGTGCGATACCGCACATATCTGATCGGACCCTGCCATATCTCCATACGGCCTCTACAGCGTTTCGCCCGAAAGCTGAGTAACTGAAAGTGTGGTGGACTCTAAAGACTCGTCAATACTATGGCTGTGGATTTAACCACTAGCACGTCAGAGGTATAAGCCAATACGTAACGGGCCACCAGCTATTGACCAAAAGGGACGTCGATGAGCAAACTCATCCTGACACCCTACTGAGCCTGTCAGTGACAATATCCGTACAGTCCGGTCCGTTCGTCTATGAGCATCGCATGTCGGGCCTAGGGGGTGGGTAAAAGTCAGACCCCCAAAAGCGGTACAAGTCGTGTCGGAGTGTAGCCCAGAACACCCTGAGATACTACTGGAATACCTACCAGTAAATCTCCTGCCTTGGCCAAGGACTTCGTGTAATGGCTCTCCTAGACACAGCGCGACCTCACCCCCAATACCGGGAGAGACGAACCCCCGAAGATCCGCTCACTGCCTCCATGTGGCTCGGGACTGTACCCAACTAAAAACTGTTTGCACGACTCCTTTGAGCCGTGGTAGGGTAGTAATCAAAGCACAGTGGGAACTCACACGAGACAAATGACGATCCCCAGGTCGATGTACTATCCTGCACACATGTCACCTGGGAACTGCTATCTGACGTCGGGTATAAGACCAACTAGCATGTTCCCGGCGAGTCCTGTCCGGTGTACTCATAACCCAATGAGCACCTGTATACATCTTAGGTGAACCAACTGACACCAGTTGCTTGTGAGACCGGCCACTGCCCCTCGTCGGGGTCTCGACTGTATACACTAGTCTACTCTGGAGAATCGATGCCCTGTCTCGAAACTCCCACGACTAGGGACCTTTTAAGGATATGCTTGTAGACCCCAGCTCTCACATATATGATCGCCCTCATACTGCCGGCAGTCAAGCAAAAATCCTAGGGGCTCTATCAACATGCAATAGCGACCTGTCAGGTCACCTAAAGCAGTACACGATGATAAAGGTAAACCAGATAGCAAACTATCATCTCGAGTAAGACTGTCGTACCGGGATAGGTCCTCCTTCAATCATTGCAATCACGTGCCTGTGATCCAATAATTGACTCTGAGGGCACTATCTCCAACAATCTCCCACTTGCACTCAAGGCTAATTATTGCGATGTCGCATACTCACAGCCCGTGTGATACCGAACACCCAACTCCTCTACTAGTCAGTCTCACAAAGCTCGTTTGCGAGACTATTGCGTTCGAGGAATAGCCTCAGCGAGTGGATCCGCTCTGATGTTTCTTTCTATGTCTCTCTATATCTAAAGTTCGCGGAGAAAAACATCTCCCGAAATGAGCAATACCTGTCTTAGAGTGTCTGGATGTCTGATGGGACCGAGCTCATAAATGAACTCCAAATCCAAACTTCTTAGATTGTATCGTCAACTGAACTTAATCAGTATCCTGCGCCATGCCACCCTCAGTATTACCTTGGACCACCTGTCCAAGATACTGCCTTTCGTCGGAAGGAAAACTATAACTCTGACAACCTCCTTGTCGTCCATGTCACCTTGGAAGCCTGGAATGATAACTGTCCCCCGAATGAGGCTGTCGTTATCATATCCCTAGAACATCCACTTATGTTCTAAAACTGCTTCCGACTGTTTCTCCAGGATTGGATCAATGTCAACTTATTGCATCTAGTGCAAGAACAACATCTGGTGTGGTACTTGACATCTCATGATTGACTCAATTGCCTAAGCAAGTGATCTGCCAATCATGCACATCCGTCTCTACTTTAGTCTATAAGACACCTTTAGAGAGGGTGACTCCATTACCTGCAGGTACACTACCGTGCCAGGAGTCGTCTATTCTAAATACTCTTAGAATGCTGTCAAAGTACCCCGATTGTGAAACCACCCAAATCTAGATCTAAAAACCATAGATCTAGTAACCAGTATGTCTGATATTGTGTCCAAGTCCCTTGTGGAGAAACCATTGTGTGACGACCAAAGTATAACCGATCGTAGTATAGGAATATCACTTCCTACTATGTGTATGTTATCCAAAACCCGGATATGACACCCTACTACCTACTCAACAGATCCATCCCCTATTCAGATGACGTCAAACATATGACTGTCACATCAGAAATAGATGATCTATCTCCGCTATATCTGCTTTAGTCTATAAATAGACATAAGCCTGATGTCCACCAATGCTTCCGCTGCTCCCACTGACTACGAAGAACCTTTGGCAGAGTCATATAGATGTGCACTTCTAAAGCTAGTTTAGAACGACGCTATACTCATCCTCCTGCCGGGTCTCGCAGCCTGGAACAACAACAATGGCAAGTGTGGGTAAACAAGAACTTCCCTGTCACCGTCCTTGAGGCTACCGGAGTACCTCTCGGGTGCCTGAAGTTACCCACCTTATCTGCGGAGTGGCCAATGGAATGTCAAACAAGATTGAATCTTTAGGTTCCTTATCAAATCTTCAGTAATCGTTTGCGGTTCTGGAATCACTTCCAGTTCTACCATACTCCCACTATTGTTTTTGAAAAAATCCATTTTTATTAAAACTGTGGCGAGTCTAGAACAATATTTCTATTGATCTGCCAGATGGTAGAAAATCAACCCTCGTCATAGCCTGGGTCAACCCACAAACAGCCATTACAGAAACGTGCCTTTGAGTTATCCAGAGTCTGGTTTTAAGCATAATCCGGACAACTCCCCGTACCTTAACATCGTTAAGATACGAACTGTTCTATATCCAATATAGGAACAGAGGCACTGATTTAATTTAACCAGATTCAAATCATGCAGCTGTCTCCAGTGCATGTTAACTATATAGAGAGAGGCCGATCAGCGTTACTCAACTTAGGAATGCTTCCAATTATGAGTAACCTGAAAGAGAAGCTATTTCTCTTTATCATTACTATCAACTGAATACCATACACAAGTATCTACATCTTCGATCACTTTGAAGAATCCCGATACTTGCTATACCTGGTTCTCTACTCTATTCAAATACCTATAACTCCTCAAAACTTAGACCCTGTGTTTCTACGAAACACATGTCTAAGAACTAGAGAAGTTAAAAGTAAATAGAATATAGTATGAGGACCAACCCCTCTGTCCTAATAGACACTGGACAATATACAATACTCTGTATAAGTCCGCCGAGTCTAACAACTCTTTCACTGTGTGTCATAGGTTGAAAACTGTACTTATGGTTAAGAAGAATTACACCGCTGTTTAATGCTCCTTACCTAACCATCCACTGATATAGGTAAATGTCATCGACATAATATCAAAAGGTATATCTCACTCTATGAAAATAGACGTACAGATATATCAATTTGAAATTGGTGCACAACAGCGGATATTCAAAACCAAATATTTGCCGACCGGCAAACAACCCAGGTGATCTCCTCAAATATCACCGATTACAACGAATCCCGATATAATGAGGATGATCACCCAATTCCCAATAACTTACTCCCACTCATCATCTGTAAAACCATACAGATGTGAGAATCAAACCTGGTAAATACATACCCTGGAGCAAGTGTCTAATCGGGAAATCAGTTTTCTTTTAACGGTACACAGTGAAATCTTGAAACATTGAAATGTTTCGATGGGGTATCCTGGTATTCCTAGTAATGCCTCTTCCATTATCCAGATTCACAACTATAACCGTATAATTCTTTTCCACCTCTCCAAATCCCTTTATATGTCTTTAGTCATTACCTTCTGCACACCCCTTAGGCCAAATGGTTTTCTTCCTTCCCTACCGTTCGGCACCAGCCTATGGTTTGGAAGAAGACAATCCAATAAGCATAATGGGTGTACTGTCCTAGTCCCAGGAGCACTCGCAATGCGAGAGAAGGTGAAGATAAAAGACAACCGAATAAACCTTATTCCTATTTCTCCTGAACCAGAATCCATCCCCGAACTGGAACAAGTTCCTTTCGAGTTCGTATATAACCATACGATGGAGTATCCAATAAACTGTGGATCTTCGTAGTGATACGGAGTGTCCTGGAGAAATACAAAGGTGATGTGGGAGTGGTAACGAAATACCTGGTTTGGTCGTGAATATCTGTCGCAATTTACTTTGCCCTCTTACTAATCCCTTGCTTTGTCTTAATCTTAATACCTTCTACACACCGTTTAGGCTAATTGGTTTTCTTCATTCCCTACCGGTCGGCACCAGCCTAAGGTTTGGAAGAAGACTATCCAATTTGCGTAATAGGTGTACTATCTCCTAAACCAAGGAGTACTCACAACTTGAGAAAAGGTAAAAGGGAAAAGACAACTGAATAATCCTATCCGTTTTTCTCCAGAACCTGAAACCATCCTCGAATTCCTTCGAGTTCGTATCTAACCATACGATGGCTTTGTCCAATGGAAGTGGACGTTCGCAGTAATACGGGGTGTCCTGGAGAAAAGGGTAAAAGTAGGAGTGGCAATGAGGTCTGCAACTCTGACAATCCAAAAGCCAGTGTAAAGAAGGTTCGGTCAACATGGTCACTGAGTCAAAGTCTAGGGTCGGGTCAATGGTCGCTGCCAGAGAGAGAGAAAAGAAACACTCAGCGTGCACTCTAACCTAGATCAGAATGGTTACCAATTTATCTAATCTGGAAACCTCCCACTGTACCTCAAATTCTCCTCCAAACCTGAAAGAAGAATTAGTCGGGGTCACCCGAGGAGTAAACCAACTCATTGCAGGGTTCCTAGGCACTCTAGTGAGGTCTCCCAAGCCATCAACCATGGCAATTTCAAAAATTGTGGTGCCTAGAAACCCTAAAGTACGGATCGTTTGCTAGATTTCTAGGCGAACAATGAACTAGTTAACAAATTAACTAATGAGATACGGAAATTACAACCTTTGTAGATCCGGATATCCACCTCCACGGCTCCGCAACGAGGTCATCTCCGCTGTCCAAATCAAATCCGGGCTCTAGAGTCGACTTCGTCGGAGAATGGGCAAGCTAGGTCGTCGATGTCCATGCCGAAGATGATCTACGTCGAGGCATCGCTAGATCAAGCTCCTCCTTCACCAAACCCTAAAATCTTGTGAAGGAAACACACTCTACTACTTGGCAAGAGGTAGAGGATGAAGAAATAGGAAGTGGGTATACTTTAGAATTGGATTTCTCACTCATATCATCAATCTACCATTGATGACTAGAAGCTTTTTCTTCATGTGTTTTTGAAGAAGAAGAAGAAGCTCATGAAAAAGTTATGATAAGATATTAGAAAATGAATTCTTATCATAATTCTAACCATGGTTTAGTGTAGAGAATTAATCATGGTTGAGTGGTATGGTTAGGGTTAAGGATGAGATAAGAATAGTGGACTAAGTCAAAGCTTCATGAAGCTTTAACAAAACAACAAAAGAAGCCACCACCCTTTTCTCATTCATATATTCATTTATCAAAAATAAATGAATAACTAAATTAGATAAATGAATAACTAAATTATAAACCCTAACCATATCATTAACCAAGGTTTAATACTTTACACTTAATCAAAAAGCATGCATCATCAAACATGATACATACAAGTGCACAAAAACATATCGCATATGCAATGCGCACGAACCAAGTGAGAAAATCCGTCTAAAGTGAACCGATACTAGTTAATGCAAAGTAATATATCAAATATATAATTATACATTAAATCATTAAATCTACATTTGATTCAATGATCCGGTCATGCGCACATAACCGACTGGTATCTAATATATCGGCTTATCGAATCAACGCTTGAATCGATAACTAGGTTATATCACATACAACCATTCGATATATTTATCGCGAGAATAGAATACGGTATCACATACTCGTATTATTCTCGGTCCCGCACATATCTTATATGCGCTCCTATTTCGTTTCGCTTGAGCCAGGAAACCTCTGTGTAGGACTCTAAAGACTCGTCAATACGCCGGCAGCGGATGATGATCATATCAAACATCCACAAGCCGCAAGCGGTCTGCTAAACGTAACGGCCACCCGGGTATTGAGCGATCTGAAGATCGACGAGCAAGCCCGCTCACACTCCAGTGAATCCGACCAGTAACACTACCGTACAGTCCGGTCTGATCGTCTGATATGTCGCATATCTCGCCTAGGGGTGGTAAACGTCAGACCCCAATAGCTCAATAAGTCGTGTCGATATGAGGCTCATAACGGGTCGAGAAACTACTGGTAACACTTACCAGCAATTCTCTGAGCAGCCCTGGCCAGGGACTTCCTGTTATAGCGGATCGAACACAGTGCAACATCAACCCCCATATACCGGGAGAGACGAATCCCCTCCTATCGCTCATTGCCTCCATGTGACTGGGGACTGTACCCAAAAACCACCGTTTTGCACGCCCTCTTGGACGTGGTAAGATGGAAATCAAAGCACAGTGGGAACTACACAAGACTCTATGACGATCTTGGGTCAACAGACTACTCTGTACCAGTGTCACCAGAGAACTGCCATCTGACGTGAGGTATAATACCATCTGGGAGTTCTCGGCGAGTCCGTCCAGTGTACCCAGTCTCTACTGAGCACCCGTATATCATCTCTGATGTCAAACACCGATGGATATGGGATCATCCATCGCCCATCTGTATGGGTCGAGAAGGTATACGCTAGTCTACTCTGGTATATCGATGCCCCGTCTCGATACACCCTCGACTAGGGACTTTGAAGGATGTACTTATAGACTACCATGTCCCCACTAGTATGATCCGCATCATAGTCCAGGTAGTCAAGTACAGATCCTAAGGGCTTTACCAACATGTAACAGAGAGACAAACAGTATACACGTTAAGGTAAAGAGTAACCAGATAGCATACTATCATGTCGAGCAAGAAAGTCCTCCCTATATATGTCCCAGCATCCACTACAATATACATCCTATGCACAGTAATGGCCTCTAGGGCATATATATAACTAACAATCTCCCACTTGCACTAGGGCCATCTGTAGCAGTGGTTGCAGTATCTCATACTCAACCATCCCATGAAAGTCTCTCTCTGGGAACAGGCCTTTGTGAGTGGATCCGCTGTGTTGTCCTCTGAGTCTACTCTCCCAACCTCGATCACCCTGGAGATCAACCATCTCCATGATCAGGCGATGCAGCCTTAGAATAAGTCTGGATCACTGATGGGACCGGCGTTCCTTGGCATAAGCCACAACTCCATTGTCTCACAATGGGAGGAACATAGTTCATCTCATGAACCAATATACATCCAAACAGCTTCTTTGGTAGCATCTTAAGTAGCGATGTATCCAGCCTTTATCGTCTAGTATGTCACGGTATCTAGCTTGGAACTCTTCCAACATACCGTCCCTTTACTGAGGGTAAAGACAATGCCCGCGACTGACATTCAGTCGTCTTTATCACCCTGGAACCCTTCCAGTGATTCTCCCCAGGATCGGTTGATACCGTCTTACTACAACTAGTGAGAATCCTAATATCCAATTAGATCTATCTCATAGATCCAAAATCCAGGATTTAGTAGGTATCACTTTAATCCTTTATGGAGAATCTTTGTGATAAGCGGAGATTGACCGAGCGTAGCATAAGAAACTCCTTTCTTATCAAGGGTATGTCATCCACGTACTCTACGAGGATCGTCACCATACTCCCTACTACCTTCTTGTTTATACAAGGTTCATCTACCATTTTGATGATGTCAAACTCTTTGACTGCTTCATCAAAACAGATGTTCCAACTCCGCGATGCCTGCTTTATCCTATAAAGCATCTTGCACACGTTTCCGCTGCTCCCACTGTCTACGAAGCCCTCTGGCTGTGTACTTACAGACGCACTCTTCTAAATCATCATTTAGAAAAGCAGTCAAGACACCCAACCACCAGATATCGTAGTCATGGTATGTAGCCGTGGTAAGTAGGATCTGGATGGACTTAAGCATAGTCACTTGAAAAGGTTTCATCATGATCCACGCCTGGTCAATGACGAAAAGCTTTAACAAGTCTAGCTTTGAAAGTCTCAACTTTTCCATGTACACCAAGTAATCTTCTCAAGATATACTTGCTCCTGATGGGGATTTAACCCTTCAGATATAGCAACCAAAGTCCATACTTTGTTGGTGTATAAGGATTCCATCTCAGATCGCTAAGCATCCAGCCATTCTTACAGAGTCTTACTCCTGATGGCCAGCTCGAAACTAGTTGGGTCATCATCTCATGATGCAATCCTCGCTCCCACTGTCATAGAGAAACAGAAGTATCTCTCAGGTGGGTGAGGAACCCTACTAGATCGGCGGAGAGGCTGAGGTTCGTTGGTAACTATCGAATCCTTTGGTTCTTTCAAATCATCAGCTGTAGTTAGTATAGCTGGAACCTTTCCAGTTGTACATAACTGACCTTGCCTCGAGCTTGTCCGGATTTTGCTTTTAGACATAGGCCGGACAACCCCAAATCTTAACTAGCTTAAGACATGGGCTCTTCCCTTTCCATATCACATATGAAGTGGTAGGCAACTGATTTGATTCGAACCCTATTCAATAGGTATGCAACTTCATAAGTGCATAACTCCCAGAAGGAAAAAGGTAACTCAGTAGTACTCATCATAGAGCACACCATATCAAATAGGGTGTATCTGCTCCGCCCCGATATACCAACGTGCTGTGGTGTATACGGAGGAGTAATGCCGAGAGAGAATCTCATTCTCCTTTAGAATAGTCCAGTATTTCCGTGCTCAAGTATTCTCCTCCTTGATCTCATCATAGGACATAATACTTATACCCGTATTTTGGTTCTCTACTTCTAACTTATATTCCGTGAATATCTCAAAAGGTTCGGACTCATGTTTCAGCAGGAACATATGACTGAATCTTGAGAGATTATCAGAGAACGTAATGAAGTATAAAGAACCAGTCCTGGCATGTGTAGACAGGGGACCTGTATATATCAACATGTATCATCCCAAGAGTTCACTAACTCTTTCTCTGTTTCCAGTAAACGGAGCTATGGTCATCTTATCTTTGTGACATGACTGGCGAGTTTCACAAGATGTAAATTCAAACTAATTTAAATATGCATCTTTATGTAACTCTAGCTAGTCGGGTCACATTGATCTGACCTAGTCTACAATGCCTCAAGAAGAATTCGTTCATTTCTGAACTCTTCCTCTTGTGTGTGTTCTGTATACCAAGAACTGTAGTTTGATTTAGAACATCAATGCTTTTAGATAACGTGCCTGATCCGATCAACTTTTGATATAGGAAATGTTCAAAACATTATCCAACAATACAAAATTTTATCATTTCTTTACTGATAAAGAGACTGATATGATTTTGTATATCAGGTTCGGCATCTAATAACATTTGTTCAGAATCAATGTATTGTAATACAGGGTGACAGTGACCAACAGACTTGGCTGCAACTCTTGCCCCGTTTTCTGCCTCATGAAACTTATCACCCGTTCTCAGTTCTCTACCTTTCTGTAGCCCTATGTAACAGATTACATATCTGGGATCCTGATCTGGTATCACATACCCAGGACGTAAAGGATACTGAGAAACAGTTCTCTGTAATGAACACACACGAAGATGATGCATCAGTATGCACTCTCTTCGTTTGGGCGGTGCGGGAATTCTGGTAATCCCCAATTTCCTGCTCTGTCTTATAACAATTATAAGTTGGAGCGGGACCAACGTTCCCCAGCTCAGTATAACAAGCGGGTTCGGTCAATATTCCGTATTATTATCTTGATTAAGGTGTGATATGGTCGCTACCAGGAGAGAGAGAGAGAAGAAAACACTCAGCGTGCGCTCTGTCAAGAATAGATTGGTTATTATTTTATCTAATCAGGATGGCTCCCACTGCTTTTTATCAAATCTTCCTTCAAACCCTAAAAGGAAAGACTAGCCGGGATTAATTACACACTACAAGTTCGCCAATCTTTCAGCCAGGCCAGTGTCGGTACTTTGAGGGAGGTCCCCCGTGCTTTCGCACGAACCTAATTAATGTAAACCTCGTTTTCCCAGAGGCGTAACCCCGTTGACACCTTTCTAGACACCTACTTGATCGGCTAATTGTAATGTATAAAACTCTCCCAGGAGTAACACTTACTCGCAGCGGGTATCGGGATCCAACTATCTCATAGAAGGTATGCAATCTCATTGCAAATTTCAACACTTGAAATTCCCGATAATATTTTGCCCCATGCGATCTATGACCTTGACTGAGTCAACAAACCATAGACCGCAAGTAAAGTTCAACCCGTCATTTCTCGATTGAATTAAACCCACCCGCACGACCCTTGACTGAGTCAACAAGGCCGCACGACTACCCTAATCCAATCGCATCATATGCTTTGCAGATAAGCAATAATCAGCTACCGCACACTACGCCTTGACTGAGTCAACAAACGCAGCACGAATACTAACTATTACCTATCTGAAATGACGGAGGGCTACGACAGGTTTTTAAGAAAACCTTTTGCGTAATGAACTTTATATCGTTGTAGAATCAAATGATTTTAAAAATGGAGTGCTTTTGAGGCTTTTCTAGTTTTGCTAAAGGAGTCACTCCCGGTGAAGGGATCGTCGGTCCTTTCCTCGTCGAATGAGGTGCGGGATATATCATATATATCTCTGTGCAAAGCAAAAACACTTAAAAGCAATCAAAAGACAAACCGAGTGTGTAGCATCTGCCAGTTATTGCTAAAGGAGTCACTCCCGGTGAAGGGATCTCGGTCCTTTCCTCATCGAATAAGGTGCAGGATATATCTCATATACCGCTGTGCAAAGCAAAAACTGTAGCTACCTGTTTTATTTTGAAATTCGATTCTACAACATCTTAGGTTTCTTTTATTTCATTAATCGCATTAATGAAGTCCCATCATTTAAGTACCTAAACATCACAGATAGATATTATTGGAGATAGTGCCCTCAGAGTCAATTATTAGGTCACAGGTACGTGATTGTAATGATTGAGGGAGGACCTATCCCAGTAGGACAGTCTTGCTCGAGATGATAGTATGCTATCTGGTTTACCTTTATCATCGTGTACTGCTTTAGGTGACATGACACGTCGCTATTACACGTTGATAGAGCCCCTAGGATTCTTGCTTGACCACCAGCAGTATGAGGGCGATCATATAAGTGGGAGCTGGGGGTCTATAAGCTTATCCTTAAAAGGTCCCTAGTCGTGGGTGTTTCGAGACTGGGCATCGATACTCCATTAGTAGACTAGTGTATACAGTCGAGACCCCGACGAGGGGCGGTGGCCGGTCTCACAAGCCA
Organism: Agapanthus africanus; assembly: GCA_030015575.1. NCBI lineage: Eukaryota > Viridiplantae > Streptophyta > Magnoliopsida > Asparagales > Amaryllidaceae > Agapanthus > Agapanthus africanus. Next base: position 408,489,499 of record CM057340.1, read on the forward strand.
CTGGTGTCAGTTGGATCACCTAAGATGTATACAGGTGCTCATTGGGTTATGAGTACACCGGACAGGACTCGCCGGGAACATGCTAGTTGGTCATATACCAGACGTCAGATGGCAGTTCCCTGGTGACATGTGTGCAGGTTAGTTCATCGACCTGGGGATCGTCATTTGTCTCGTGTGAGTTCCCACTGTACTTTGATTACTACCCTACCACGGCTCAAAGGAGTCGTGCAAACAGGTTTTAGTTGGGTACAGTCCCGAGCCACATGGAGGCAGTGAGCGTATCTTTAGGGGTTCGTCTCTCCCGGTATTGGGGGTGAGGTCGTGCTGTGTCTAGGAGAGCCATTACACAAAGTCCTTGGCCAAGGCAAGGAGATTTACTGGTAGGTATTCCAGTAATATCTCAGGGTGTTCTGGGCTACACTCCGACACGACTTGTACCGCTTTTGGGGGTCTGACTTTTACAAACCCCCTAGGCCCGCCATGCGATGCTCATAGACGAACGGACCGGACTGCATGGATATTGTCACTGACAGGCTCAGTTGGGTGTCGGGGTGAGCTTCCTCATCGACGTCCCTTTTGGTCAATAGCTGGTGGCCCGTCACGTATTGGCATATACCTCTGACGTGCTAGTGGTTAAATCCACAGCCATAGTATTGACGAGTCTTTAGAGTCCACCACATTTACAGTTACTCAAGCTTTCGGGCGAAAGGTTGTAGAGGCCGTATGGAGATATGGCAAGGTCCGATCAGATACGTGCGGTATTGCACGGATCAGGATCGGACAGTTTGTACTATAGGCCGTATGGTTATATGGCAGGGTTCGATCAGATACGTGCGGTATTGCACGGATCAGGATCGAACAGATATTACTAGCCGGCTTTGGTTTAAGCCGGATCCTAGTATAGTACAGTGTAGACTTTGTCTCATTGCATTTGTATTTCGGTCGAAATACAGATGCGGGTGTGTATGCACAGTATCGGGGTTATCTTGTAATTTATTACGGGACCAGTTTTCTGGAGTTGCCAGTTTGCTTTCCGTTTCGGCCAATTTCCATTGTTCCGTTCATTGGCCGAAGATTGGTGGAGGAGGGTTTATTTGCATTGTTGCAAATAAGCATTTGTGGAGGGGGTCTTTGTATATTATCATGTCATGATACTTGTCCCATCATTTGACTTCATATCTTCATGATGGCTTGACTTTATGTAACCATCATGGTTGTTGATGATGGTGGTGTTGGAGTGAGGGTTTTCTTGTGATCATTGGTTTTTCTTTCATCATCTCTTGCTTGCATCATTGCTATCCAACCACCCTCTTGACCTTGGTTTTTCTCTCTCCAATCAATCTTGAGAAGGGGGGGGGCGGCCATTTCCAAGAGAGGAAATGGGATTCATTTTCTTGTGGTGGAAAATGTTACTCTCATTTTTTGGTATGCTACATTTTCCCCACCTCTCTCCAAGCTCTCTTTTCCTCCACCAAATGGCATCTCCACTACCCCATAAGGAGACACAAGTTCTACTACATATTCTACAATGAACCTTGGGCACGTCGAGTAGCCGGCTTCGTGCCCGAGTTGCCTCGGCATTGAGGTGGGAGCCCGTAAACGAAGAAGGCGATGTGGTGCACTTCCGGCGACGAGGAGGAGACGGGACTTTTCCGCAGGAGATCGGGACCATGACGAGAAGACCGGAGGACTTGGATCGTCGGTATATCTCTACTCCCTTTCTTGTAGATAGCTTAGACTAGTTAATGGTTCGATCCGGTTAAAGTGCGCGGTGGTGCCGGTTTGCAAAGTCCGCAAAATTTTAGTTATTCACCGCTTCCGCATTCCGGCGTCGGATTGACGGCCGGGGCGCCGCCGTGCACTTACAGTGGTATCAGAGCCTCCCCATTAACTTAGTCTAGCTTTGTGTAATGTGTTTTTCTGTTCCGATCGATCGAAATGTCCGAAACCCCAATACACCCACATCAGTTTTCTGTTAAGATTTTTTGGTGTCCAAAAATTTTTCAGGTTGTAAAATATTGATGTACGAGAAAATATAAGAGTTCTGTAAAAATTCGACGATGTAACGCTACAGTGTGAGCGCGGAACCGCCGCGGAAATACCATACTTGCCGCCCTTCCGCGGTGCACTGTGCACGTCACATCACCAAATTTTTACAGATGCCTTCTGGGTTTATTTCAGGGGTTTTGGAACATTAAAATTGGGCCCATATTTTCTGTAACTGCTACAGTTTTCTTTGGGGCCCACTTGTTAATTGTTTGATCAATCGGAAATTTTTTAAACACATTTTTCACAGTATTTACATTATATCTGCGACCGTGAATGTCACTCGATCGGTAAATCCGGTCTAACTGCTATAGCCCGGTTAGACGGATTTGCGAACGTGACTTTCACGTTGATGTTCTATGTATTTGCTGTGATGTTGCGGATCGGTCGTGGGGGATAGCCTGGATGCAATGCTAGTACAGTTTTGTTGTATTATGTACATTTGATATTTCGGGGCGAGTGTCCGACATGTGGACTGCCGTCACTGCCCGTTTGTATTATTATTTTGGGGCACGACCTGGTTGCGGTCGATGTACCCGTTGTATGTATATTTTACTTTCTGTACTAGGATTGCCCCGTGGAGGGGTGCACGGATAGCCGGGTTCTAGAGGGCAGCAAGCCCGCATCTCATGGCATTGGGACGGAGGGGGCTTCACTCTAGGATTGGCGGGCTATTCGCCGCACTCGTAGGGGGTACAGGTTTGACCCAGGAGGGGTGCCCAAGTTGCCGGATTCCGTGAAGTGCTGGGTGGTCCATTCACGGCGCTGAAGGGGGCTGCCTCACTTCAGGTTTTGGCGGGTGACTTGCCGCGCCCGTAGGGGTCTAGGTTTTCATTGCACAGGCTATCCACACGACCAGGGGAACGTCGGGTTTCAGCAGTGGCTCTGTGAAACCCGGGGATCCCAGATATCTGTATTGTTTCTGTGATGCTGTTCATTCTCTGTGATGTTGCATTTCTTTCACGCCTTGAGCGAAATATAATATATTGGTATATATATTAGTAGATGTTGTATATGTTTTACATCCGCGCTAGTCCAGTCCCCGCTCTGTCGTTAGTTAGCTAACCTAACGGGTAATGACGGGACCCAGTGGCGAATGCGGATGGCATATACGTACATCAGTATATTTTCGTTCTTTTTGGTGTGATCAATTGATGGGACTGCATTGATTCGGATCAATGCAAAGTTTAAAACAAACCTAATCTGATGTTGTTGGAACACTTTTCAAAAAGCTGTTATTGCAAGGACGTTTACTTTTGTTTTGCATCGTGGTATTCATTGGAATATCCTGCTCCTCAGTCGACGAGGCAAGGGCCGAGATCCCTTCACCGGGAGTGACCCCTTGGACAGAAGTTTGCGTCAGGGCATTAACTTCACTATAGCCGATTGCTTTTGCTTTGCATCGTGGTATTCAGTTGGAATATCCTGCACCCCATTCTACGGGGAAAGAGCCGAGATCCCTTCACCGGGAGTGACCTCTTTAGCAACGGTTTTCGTCACTATATTTTTAAAAGTTATCCGTTCCTTCGACGATATCAAGTTCTTTACGTTAAAGGTTTTCGCCAGAAACCATTCGTAGCCCTCCGTCGTTTCATATGGGTAGTCAATAGTATTCAAGCTGTGTTTGTTGGCCAAAGTCAAGGCACAGTGTTTGGTAGCTGTTGGTTATTCATATGCAGCATAGATAGATGCGTTGGTTTGGAACAGTCGTATAGCCTTGTTGGCCAAAGTCAAGGGCCTGTGCGGGTGGATTCGAATCAACCTGGAAAATGACGGGTAGAACTTGACATGTGACTTATGATTTGTTGGCCAAAGTCAAGGTCATAAGAGCATGGGGCAGAAATCACATCGGGAGTTTCAAAAGAACTGAAACTTGCCAGATATGCGCATACCTTCTGGAGTGTGATGACGTGAGCGGATTCCGTCACGTTATCATGCGATGAGAGTTGGATCCCGATTCCCACTGATGAGTTGGTATACTCCTCGGGTGACCCCGACTAATTCTTCTTTCAGGTTTGGAGGAGAATTTGAGGTACAGTGGGAGGTTTCCAGATTAGATAAATTGGTAACCATTCTGATCTAGGTTAGAGTGCACGCTGAGTGTTTCTTTTCTCTCTCTCTTTGGCAGCGACCATTGACCCGACCCTAAGACTTTGACTCAGTGACCAAGTTGACCGAACCTTCTTAAACACCGGCTTTTGGATTGTCAGAGTTGCAGACCTCATTGCCACTCCTACTTTTACCCTTTTCTCCAGGACACCCCGTTTTACTACGAACGTCCACTTCCATTGGACAAAACCATCGTATGGTTAGATACAAACTCGAAAGAATTTATTCGAGGATGGTTTCCGGTTCTGGAGAAAACGGATAGGATTATTCAGTTGTCTTTTCCTTTTACCCTCTCTCAGGTTACGAGTACTCCTTGGTTTAGGGGTAGCACACCTATTACGAAAATTGGATCGTCTTCTTCCAAACCATAGGCAGGTGCCGACCGGTAGGGAATGAAGAAAACCAATTAGCATAACGATGGTGTGCAGAAGGTATTAAGTTCAGACAAAGCAAGGGATTAGTAGGAAGGCAAAGTAAATTGCAACAGATATTCACGACCAAACCAAATATTTCGTTACCACTCCCACATCACCTTTGTATTTCTCCAGGACACTCCGTATCACTACGAAGATCCACAGTTTATTTGGATATTCCATCATATGGTTATATACGAACTCGAAAGGAACTTGTTCCAGTTCGGGGATGGATCCTGGTTCAGGAGAAATAGGAATAAAGTACATTCAGGTGTCTTTTATCTTCACCTTCTCTCGTGTTGCGAGTGTTCCTAGGATTGGGACAGTACACCCATTATGCTTATTGGATAGTCTTCTTCCAAACCATAGGCTGGTGCCGAACGGTAGGGAAGGAAGAAAACCATTTGGGCTAAAGGGGTGTGCAGAAGGTAAAGACTAAAGACATATGAAAGGATTTGGAGAGGTGGCAAAGAACTATACGGTTACAGTCGTGAATCTGGAAGAGGAATTACTAGGAATACCAGGATACCCCATCGAAACATTTCAATGTTTCAGTTTCACTGTGTACTGTTAATAGAAAACTGATTTCCCGATTAGATACTTACTCCAGGGTATGTATTTACCAGATACGATTCTCACATCTGTATGGTTTTACAGATGATGAGTGGGAGTAAGTTATTGGGAATTGGGTGATTATCCTCATTATATCGGGATTCGTTGTAATCGGTGATATTTGAGGAAATCACCTGGGTTGTTTGCCGGTCGGCAAATATTTGGTTTTGAATATCCGCTGTTATGCACCAATTTCAAATTGATATATCTGTACGTCTATTTTCATAGAGTGAGATATACCTTTCTGAAATTATGTCTACGACATTTACCTATATCAGTGGATGGTTAGGTAAGGAGCATTAAACAGCGGTGTAATTCTTCTTAACCATAAGTACAGTTTTCAACCTACGACACACAGTGAATGAGTAATCAGACTCAAGGGACTTTTACAGAGTATTGTATGTTGTCCAAAGTCCATCAGGACAGAGGGGATGGTCCTCGTACTATATTCGGTTTACTTATGACTCCTCTAATTTTTAGACAGGTGTTTCGTGGAAACACAGGGTCTGAATTTGGAGAAGTTATATGTATTTGAATAGAGTAGAGAACCAGGTATAGCAAGTATCGGGATTCTTCAAAGAGATCGAAGATGTAGATACTTGTGTATGGTGTTCAGTTGATAGTAATGATTAAGAGAAATTGCTTCTCTTTCAGGTTACTCATAATTGGAAGTATTCCTAAGATTGAGTAACGCTGATCGGCCTCCTTCCATTTAGTTGACATGCGCTGGGGACAGCTGCATGATTTGAATCTGGTTCAATTAAATCAGTGCCTCTGTTTCTATATTGGATATAGAACAGTTCATATCTTAACGATGTTAAGGTACGGGGAGTTGTCCGGTTTATGATTAAAACCAGACACTGGACAACTCAAGGCACGTTTCTGTAATGGCTGTTTGTGGGTTGACCCAGGCTATGACGCGGGTTGATTTTCTACCATCTGGAAGATCAATAGCAATATTGTTCTTGACTCGCCACAGTTTTAAAATAAAAATGGATTTTTTCAGGAAAACAGTAGTGGGAGTATGGTAGAACTGGAAGTGATTCCAGAACCACAAACGATTACTGAAGATTTGATAAGGAACCTAAAGATTCAATCTGGATTGACATTCCATTGGCCACTCCGCAGATAAGGTGGGTAACTTCAGCTACCCGAGAGGTACTCCGGTAGCCTCAAGGACGGTGACAGGGAAGTTCTTGTTTACCCACAATTACCATTGCTGTTGTTCCAGGGTGCGAGACCCGGCGGGAGGATGAGTATAGCGTCGTTCTAAACTAGTTTTAGAAGTGTACGTGTATATGACTCTGCCAGAGGGTTGTCGTAGTCAGTGGGAGCAGCGGAAGCATTGGTGGACAGGTAGCTTATGTCTATTTATAGACTAAAGCAGATGTAGCGGAGATAGATCATCTATTTCTGACGTGACAGTCATAGGTTTGACTTCATCAGAATAGGAGATGGATCTGTTGAGAAGGTAGTAGGGTGTGATATCCTGGTATATGGATGACATACACAAAGTAGGAAAGGAAACTCCTATACTACGATCGGTTATACTTTGGTCGTCACACAGTTGTTTCTCCACAATGGAAATGGATTTTATATCAGACATACTGGTTACTAGATCTATGGTCTTAGATCTAGATTTTGGATGGTTTCCCAATCAGGGTACTTGACAGCATTCTAAGAGTATTTAGGATGGACGACCCCTGGCACGGTAGTGTACCTGCAGGTAATGGAGTCACCCTCTCCAAAGGTGTCTTACAGACTAAAGGGGAGAGGGACGTGCATGATTGGCAGATCACTTGCTCAGGCAATTGAGTCAATCGTGAGATGTCAAGTACCACACCAGATGTTGTTCTTGCACTAGATGCAATAAGTTGACATTAATCCAATCCTGGAGAAACAGTCGGAAGCAGTTTTAGAACATAAGTGGTTGTTCTAGGGATATGATAACGACAGCCTCATTCAGGAGACAGTTATCATTCCAGGCTTCCAAGGTGACATGGACGACAAGGAGGTTGTCAGAGTTATAGTTTTTCCTTCTGATGAGGGGCAGTATTTTGGACAGGTGGTCCAAGGCAATACTGAGGGAGGCATGGCGCGCAGGATACCGATTAAGTTCAGTTGACGATACAGTCTAAGAAGTTTGGATTTGGAGTTCATTTATGAGCTAGGTCCCATCAGACATCCAGACATATTCTGAGACAGGTATTGCTCTTTTCGGGAGATGGTTTTCTCCGCGAACTTGAGATATAGAGAGACATGGAAAGAGACAACAAGGCGGATCCACTCACTGAGGCTATTCCTCGAACGCAATAGTTTCGCAAACGAGCTTTGTGAGACTGACTAGTAGAGGAGTTGGATGTTCGGTATCACACGGGCTGTGAGTATGCGACATCGCAATAATTAGCCTTGAGTGCAAGTGGGAGATTGTTGGAGATAGTGCCCTCAGAGTCAATTATTAGGTCACAGGTACGTGATTGTAATGATTGAGGGAGGACCTATCCCAGTAGGACAGTCTTGCTCGAGATGATAGTATGCTATCTGGTTTACCTTTATCATCGTGTACTGCTTTAGGTGACATGACACGTCGCTATTACACGTTGATAGAGCCCCTAGGATTCTTGCTTGACCACCAGCAGTATGAGGGCGATCATATAAGTGGGAGCTGGGGGTCTATAAGCTTATCCTTAAAAGGTCCCTAGTCGTGGGAGTTTCGAGACTGGGCATCGATACTCCATTAGTAGACTAGTGTATACAGTCGAGACCCCGACGAGGGGCGGTGGCCGGTCTCATAAGCCACTGGTGTCAGTTGGATCACCTAAGATGTATACAGGTGCTCATTGGGTTATGAGTACACCGGACAGGACTCGCCGGGAACATGCTAGTTGGTCATATACCAGACGTCAGATGGCAGTTCGCTGGTGACATGTGTGCAGGTTAGTTCATCGACCTGGGGATCGTCATTTGTCTCGTGTGAGTTCCCACTGTACTTTGATTACTACCCTACCACGGCTCAAAGGAGTCGTGCAAACAGGTTTTAGTTGGGTACAGTCCCGAGCCACATGGAAGCAGTGAGCGTATCTTTAGGGGTTCGTCTCTCCCGGTATTGGGGGTGAGGTCGTGCTGTGTCTAGGAGAGCCATTACACAAAGTCCTTGGCCAAGGCAAAGAGATTTACTGGTAGGTATTCCAGTAATATCTCAGGGTGTTCTGGGCTACACTCCGACACGACTTGTACCGCTTTTGGGGGTCTGACTTTTACCAACCCCCTAGGCCCGCCATGCGATGCTCATAGACGAACGGACCGGACTGCACGGATATTGTCACTGACAGGCTCAGTTGGGTGTCGGGGTGAGCTTCCTCATCGACGTCCCTTTTGGTCAATAGCTGGTGGCCCGTCACGTATTGGCATATACCTCTGACGTGCTAGTGGTTAAATCCACAGCCATAGTATTGACGAGTCTTTAGAGTCCACCACATTTACAGTTACTCAAGCTTTCGGGCGAAAGGTTGTAGAGGCCGTATGGAGATATGGCAAGGTCCGATCAGATACGTGCGGTATTGCACGGATCAGGATCGGACAGTTTGTACTATAGGCCGTATGGTTATATGGCAGGGTTCGATCAGATACGTGCGGTATTGCACGGATCAGGATCGAACAGATATTACTAGCCGGCTTTGGTTTAAGCCGGATCCTAGTATAGTACAGTGTAGACTTTGTCTCATTGCATTTGTATTTCGGTCGAAATACAGATGCGGGTGTGTATGCACAGTATCGGGGTTATCCTGTAATTTATTACGGGACCAGTTTTCTGGAGTTGCCAGTTTGCTTTCCGTTTCGGCCAATTTCCATTGTTCCGTTCATTGGCCGAAGATTGGTGGAGGAGGGTTTATTTGCATTGTTGCAAATAAGCATTTGTGGAGGGGGTCTTTGTATATTATCATGTCATGATACTTTTCCCATCATTTGACTTCATATCTTCATGATGGCTTGACTTTATGTAACCATCATGGTTGTTGATGATGGTGGTGTTGGAGTGAGGGTTTTCTTGTGATCATTGGTTTTTCTTTCATCATCTCTTGCTTGCATCATTGCTATCCAACCACCCTCTTGACCTTGGTTTTTCTCTCTCCAATCAATCTTGAGAAGGGGGGGCCGGCCATTTCCAAGAGAGGAAATGGGATTCATTTTCTTGTGGTGGAAAATGTTACTCTCATTTTTTGGTATGCTACATTTTCCCCACCTCTCTCCAAGCTCTCTTTTCCTCCACCAAATGGCATCTCCACTACCCCATAAGGAGACACAAGTTCTACTACATATTCTACAACGAACCTTGGGCACGTCGAGTAGCCGGCTTCGTGCCCGAGTTGCCTCGGCATTGAGGTGGGAGCCCGTAAACGAAGAAGGCGATGTGGTGCACTTCCGGCGACGAGGAGGAGACGGGACTTTTCCGCAGGAGATCGGGACCATGACGAGAAGACCGGAGGACTTGGATCGTCGGTATATCTCTACTCCCTTTCTTGTAGATAGCTTAGACTAGTTAATGGTTCGATCCGGTTAAAGTGCGCGGTGGTGCCGGTTTGCAAAGTCCGCAAAATTTTAGTTATTCACCGCTTCCGCATTCCGGCGTCGGATTGACGGCCGGGGCGCCGCCGTGCACTTACAGATATGACGTACACTTATGCCATCCGCATTCGCCTCGATGTCCTCTCGTGCACCGTTAGGTTAGGTAACTAACGGCAGAGCAGGGCAGGGCTAGCGCGGGTGTAAAACATAAGTAACGTCTATATAATATATCATATATACTATATACTATATCCATCACAGAAACATCACATGATCACATCACAGATATCGCAGCAGAAGAAATATATGAAATATTGGATATACTAGGACGTCCGTGTTTTCAATACGAGCCAGTATAAAACACGGATTCCACGGTCGTGATGAATAGCCAAACCCACACCCCTAGACCCCTACGAGAGCGGCAAGCAACCCTACCAATTCTGGAGTTAGGAGACCCGGACTCGACTCCTCGAGTTGTTCTCCCACTGGACTCCAGAACCCGGTTACTTGTGCTCCCCTCCTTGGGTCTATCCTAGTGCGGAAAAGTAAATAATATACAACAGGTGACTACTCCCGCAACCTGGAAGCGCCCCAAATAAAAGAATATTACATACAAGTTTTTACATGAATGAAAATGAAAAACACTCATCTCACATAAAAACCCCCGGCTATTCAAACACGACGATCCAATATAACATATCCAGCAACACATAACATCACATGTTATCAACGTAAGTAAATATGTCCATCCCAATTTTCGTTGACATATAGCAACGAAACCGGCGATATCACATATTACACTTACGGTCACAGAAAAGAAAGTGTAAAACTACAACAGTTGGAATCCGCAATCTGCATAGACATCGAATGCCTAATCAAATGAATACCTTAGACATCACATGCCTAACAATTATAAACCCCGCATTTTAGTCTCAAAATCGAAAACACTTTTCAATATCAAGTCGGGTAATTCAACAAGATTCCCGACATCCTGATCGAATGCTCGTCGCAAACTTCAGTAGACGGCCGCACCCCTGATACCGTCGACGAAGTGCACCAAGGCGGAACACCGCTACCGCGAGCACCCGAACGGATGCTTTCGGCGACGGGGTTCTCCTACAGTCACTTGGTCGGGGCTATGGAGTGAAGCTGTCTATTAAGTTTACCCGGCGAGTATCCGCGTACGCTACGTGATTGCGACGGACTTTTGATCACATCAAAATTCCGTGGAAACCGATCAAGTGAGACTAAACTGCTGTGTTTATAACATTCATTTAGTTATCACATAACTACTTGTGAATTCCAATTATTGTATCCCATTCCAGATAAATAGAAAATGCTAAACTTTTCGATCGAACAATCGAACACCCAAGTTTTCCCGAAACTGATCAACACATGAAACAAGTCTAACAACATTCCGTTCGTGCCTCAGTACCAACGATCCAGCCGTAGAAGGGTCAAGCCAACGCCTCACATGTGGCAAGCCGTACTGCCCCAAACCCGAAGGTTCAAAGGGCAGTTCAAGACGGTCACATAATCGAGTTAAGGTTTGTGTCTTCTAGAGGGACCATCGCGTTACTTGCACTACTTAGAACGTCGTTAAACTACGGAAAAATCCAACACTTGGAAATTTCCCGACAGGGGAAAAGTTGGGTATTTATATCCGGTCGAACTTTTTAACATATTCTAAAATTTATCCGGAAAGCCACACAGACAAAATTTGATATCCCGATCGAAATTCCGAATCCCCAAATCAACTCAGAAAAATCAACTCTTGAAAATATATTAAAAATATCCAGGAATACCAGAACAGTACCATAGGAATTACTGTAGAAGACAAGTGGCACAAGACAACAAAATGGCCGCGCTTGCGCCGCACAAGCCAAGCTCGTGCCGCGGAAGCGCAGCTCACTGTAGGAATTGTGTGCACGAATTTTACAGTATTTCTTAGAATTGCCTGCTGATGTTTCTGAATATTTTTAATGTTGAAAAATCCCAGAATTTAAAAATTGTACAGAGAGCAATTTTCCGGGTATGGTTTCGGTTCGATCGGACTTCAATTTCCGTCTGGACTTCGCCTAAGGCTCTAGCTAGGCTCTGATACCACTGCAGGGTTCCTAGGCACTCTAGTGAGGTCTCCCAAGCCATCAACCATGGCAATTTCAAAAATTGTGGTGCCTAGAAACCCTAAAGTACGGATCGTTTGCTAGATTTCTAGGCGAACAATGAACTAGTTAACAAATTAACTAATGAGATACGGAAATTACAACCTTTGTAGATCCGGATATCCACCTCCACGGCTCCGCAACGAGGTCATCTCCGCTGTCCAAATCAAATCCGGGCTCTAGAGTCGACTTCGTCGGAGAATGGGCAAGCTAGGTCGTCGATGTCCATGCCGAAGATGATCTACGTCGAGGCATCGCTAGATCAAGCTCCTCCTTCACCAAACCCTAAAATCTTGTGAAGGAAACACACTCTACTACTTGGCAAGAGGTAGAGGATGAAGAAATAGGAAGTGGGTATACTTTAGAATTGGATTTCTCACTCATATCATCAATCTACCATTGATGACTAGAAGCTTTTTCTTCATGTGTTTTTGAAGAAGAAGAAGAAGCTCATGAAAAAGTTATGATAAGATATTAGAAAATGAAAAGAAAATGAATACTTATCATAATTCTAACCATGGTTTAGTGTAGAGAATTAATCATGGTTGAGTGGTATGGTTAGGGTTAAGGATGAGATAAGAATAGTGGACTAAGTCAAAGCTTCATGAAGCTTTAACAAAACAACAAAAGAAGCCACCACCCTTTTCTCATTCATATATTCATTTATCAAAAATAAATGAATAACTAAATTAGATAAATGAATAACTAAATTATAAACCCTAACCATATCATTAACCAAGGTTTAATACTTTACACTTAATCAAAAAGCATGCATCATCAAACATGATACATACAAGTGCACAAAAACATATCGCATATGCAATGCGCACGAACCAAGTGAGAAAATCCGTCTAAAGTGAACCGATACTAGTTAATGCAAAGTAATATATCAAATATATAATTATACATTAAATCATTAAATCAACATTTGATTCAATGATCCGGTCATGCGCACATAACCGACTGGTATCTAATATATCGGCTTATCGAATCAACGCTTGAATCGATAACTAGGTTATATCGCATACAACCATTCGATATATTTATCGCGAGAATAGAATACGGTATCACATACTCGTATTATTCTCGGTCCCGCACATATCTCATATGCGCTCCTATTTCGTTTCGCTTGAGCCAGGAAACCTCTGTGTAGGACTCTAAAGACTCGTCAATACGCCGGCAGCGGATGATGATCATATCAAACATCCACAAGCCGCAAGCGGTCTGCTAAACGTAACGGCCACCCGGGTATTGAGCGATCTGAAGATCGACGAGCAAGCCCGCTCACACTCCAGTGAATCCGACCAGTAACACTACCGTACAGTCCGGTCTGATCGTCTGATATGTCGCATATCTCGCCTAGGGGTGGTAAACGTCAGACCCCAATAGCTCAATAAGTCGTGTCGATATGAGGCTCATAACGGGTCGAGAAACTACTGGTAACACTTACCAGCAATTCTCTGAGCAGCCCTGGCCAGGGACTTCCTGTTATAGCCGATCGAACACAGTGCAACATCAACCCCCATATACCGGGAGAGACGAATCCCCTCCTATCGCTCATTGCCTCCATGTGACTGGGGACTGTACCCAAAAACCACCGTTTTGCACGCCCTCTTGGACGTGGTAAGATGGAAATCAAAGCACAGTGGGAACCACACAAGACTCTATGACGATCTTGGGTCAACAGACTACTCTGTACCAGTGTCACCAGAGAACTGCCATCTGACGTGAGGTATAATACCATCTGGGAGTTCTCGGCGAGTCCGTCCAGTGTACCCAGTCTCTACTGAGCACCCGTATATCATCTCTGATGTCAAACACCGATGGATATGGGATCATCCATCGCCCATCTGTATGGGTCGAGAAGGTATACGCTAGTCTACTCTGGTATATCGATGCCCCGTCTCGATACACCCTCGACTAGGGACTTTGAAGGATGTACTTATAGACTACCATGTCCCCACTAGTATGATCCGCATCATAGTCCAGGTAGTCAAGTACAGATCCTAAGGGCTTTACCAACATGTAACAGAGAGACAAACAGTATACACGTTAAGGTAAAGAGTAACCAGATAGCATACTATCATGTCGAGCAAGAAAGTCCTCCCTATATATGTCCCAGCATCCACTACAATATACATCCTATGTACAGTAATGGCCTCTAGGGCATACATATAACTAACACTCATCAGTGGGAATCGGGATCTAACTATCATCGCATGATAACGTGACGGAATGCGCTCACGGTATCACACTCCAGAAGGTATGCGCATATCTGGCAAGTTTCAGTTCTTTTGAAAACCCCGATGAGATTTCTACCCCATGCTCTTATGACCTTGGCGTGAGGTCAAAATATCATAAGTCACATGTCAAGTTCTACCCATCATTGTCCAGGTTAATTTGAACCCACCCGTACATACCCTTGACGTAGGCCAAAATAGTAGTACGACTGTCCCAAACCAATGCATCTATCTATGCAACAGATAAATACCCGGTAACTACCAAACACTATGCCTTGGCGTGAGGTCAAAATACATAGCTTGAATACTACCGAATATTTAACTGAAATGATGGAGGGCTACGAATGGTTTCTGGCGAAAACCTTAAACGTAATAAACTTGATATCGTTGAAGGAACGGATAGCTTTTTAGAAAATATAGTGACGAAAACCTTTACTAAAGAGGTCACTCCCGGTGAAGGGATCTCGGCTCTTTCCCCGTAGAATGGGGTGCTGGATATTCATAACCGAATATCACTGTGCAAAGCAAAAATAATCGGCTATAGTGAAGTTAATGCCCTGACGCAAACTTCTGTCCAAGGGGTCACTCCCGGTGAAGGGATCTCGGCCCTTGCCTCGTCGACTGAGGAGCAGGATATTCCAAATGAATACCACGATGCAAAACAAAAGTGAACGTCCTTGCAATAACAGCTTTTTGAAAAGTGTTCCAACAACATCAGAATAGGTTTGTTTTAACTTGCATTGATTCGAATCAACGCAGTCCCATCAATTGATCACACCACAAAGAACGAAAATATACTGATGTACGTATATGCCATCCGCATTCGCCACCGGGTCCCGTCATTACCCGTTAGGTTAGCTAACTAACGGCAGAGCGGGGACTGGACTAGCGCAGATGAAAAACATATACAACATCTACTAATATATATACCAATATATTATATTTCGCTCAAGGCGTGAATAAAATGCAACATCACAGAAATGTACAGCATCACAGAACAATACAGATATCTGGGATCCCCGGGTTTCACAGAGCCACTACTGAAACCCGACGTTCCCCTGGTCGTGTGGATAGCCTGTGCAATGAAAACCTAGACCCCTACGGGCGCGGCAAGTCACCCACCAAAACCTGAAGCGAGGCAGCCCCCTTCAACACCGTGAATGGACCACCCAGCACTTCACGGAATCCGGCAACTTGGGCACCCCTCCTGGATCAACCTATACCCCCTACGAGTGCGGCGAATAGCCTGCCAATTCCAGACTGAAGCCCCCTCCGTCTCAATGCCCTGAGATGCGAGCCCGTTGCCCTCTAGAACCCGGCTATCCGTGCACCCCACCGCGGGGCAATCCTAGTACAGAAAGTAAAATATACATACAACGGGTACATCGACCGCAACCTGGCCGTGCCCCAAAATAATAATACAAACAGGCAGTGACGGCAGTCCACATGTCGGACGCTCGCCCCGCAATATCAAATGTACATAATACAACAACACAGTACTAGCATTGCATCCAGGCTATCCCCCACGACCGATCCGCAACATCACAGCAAAACACAGAACATCAACGTGAAAGTCACGTTCGCAAATCCGTCTAACCGGGCTATAGCAGTTAGATAGGATTTACCGATCGAGTGACATTCACGGTCGCAGATATAATGTAAATACTGTGAAAAATGTGTTTAAAATATCCGATCGATCAAAAATTAACAAGTGGGCCCCCAAGCAATACTGTAGCACTCACAGAAAATCTGGGCCCAATTTTAATATTCTAAAACCCATAAAATAAGCCCAGAAGCCCACTGGAGAAATTGGACACAGTGAGGACACCAATGTGCAGCGGAACCGCGGCCCAAGGGTGGGTTTGACCGCGGTTCCGCGCTTCAGTGATCGATTCACTGCGTCGAATCTTTACAGTGTTCTTAGAACTCCCTGCACATCATTCTGAGACAACCTGAAAAATTTTTAGAGCCAGAAAAAATTCGACAGAAAACTGATGTGAGTGAAAATGTGGATTTTGGAATTTTGGTCGATCGGAAATGCAAAACACATCAAACGAAGCTAGACGAAGTTAATGGCGAGTCTCTGATACTACTGTAAGTGCACGGCGGCGCCCCGGCCGTCAATCCGACGGCCAAATGCGGAAACGGTGATAAACTTTAATTTTGCGAACTTAGCAAACCGGCACCACCGCGCACTAAACCCCGGATCGGGCCATTAAACTAGATCTAGCTAACTACAAGACGGGTTAGAGATATACCGAGTGATCCGAGTCCTCCGGTCTTCTCGTCGTCGTCCCGATCTCCCGCGGATCCTCCGGTCGTCATATCCTTGCCGGAAGGGCACCACATCGCCTGCATCTTTTACGGGCTCCCACCTCAATACCGAGGCAACTCGGGCGTGAAGTTGGCTAGCCGACGCGCCCAAGAAGTGCTGTAGAATATAGTATAGAGTTGTGTCTCACTTTGGGGATTGGTTGCCTTTGGATGTGGAGGAATGAAGGTATGAAAAATGGTGCTTTCATTTTTCCTTGTATCAAAGATGAGATGAATGAAATTTGCCACACCACAAAAATCAAAGCTCTCTCTCCCTCACTCAAAATTGTGGCCGGCCATTGTATCATGTGAGAATGGTGGAGGGAAAAAGAAATCAACCATGATTAAAACCAAGAAGGAGAGTGAGTGTAGGATAAAGCAAGAGGTGACCACAACATCAACCATACTTCTCACTTTAAACCCATACCATCTCATTAATGCAAAAGCATGGATGAAAGATATCATAATCAAATCATAATGAAGACAAATGCAAGAAACCCCCTCCTCAATATGTTATTTGCACAATTGCAAATAACCCCCTCCATCGGAAAAGTCCGGTCGGGAAAGAACAAAGAAAACCCGGCCGGAACGGAATGCAAACTGGCAACTCCAGAAAACTGGTCCCGTAATAAATTACAGGAAAACCCCAATACTGTGTATACACACCCGCATCTGTATTCCGTCCGGATACAAATGCAATGAGACAAAATCTACACTGTACTATACTAGGATCCGGCTTAAACCAAAGCCGGCTAGTAATGTTCGTCCGATCCTGATCCGTGCAATACCGCACGTATCAGATCAAACCCTACCATATATCTATACGGCCTCTAGTACAAACCGTCCGATCCTGATCCGTGCGATACCGCACGTATCTGATCGGACCCTGCCATATCTCCATACGGCCTCTACAGCGTTTCGCCCGAAAGCTGAGTAACTGAAAGTGTGGTGGACTCTAAAGACTCGTCAATACTATGGCTGTGGATTTAACCACTAGCACGTCAGAGGTATAAGCCAATACGTAACGGGCCACCAGCTATTGTCCAAAAGGGACGTCGATGAGCAAACTCATCCTGACACCCTACTGAGCCTGTCAGTGACAATATCCGTACAGTCCGGTCCGTTCGTCTATGAGCATCGCATGTCGGGCCTAGGGGGTGGGTAAAAGTCAGACCCCCAAAAGCGGTACAAGTCGTGTCGGAGTGTAGCCCAGAACACCCTGAGATACTACTGGAATACCTACCAGTAAATCTCATGCCTTGGCCAAGGACTGTTAGTGTATATGCCCTAGAGGCCATTACTGTATCATACTAGTTTGTATATTACTTAATGGAAGCTTGGGATATTCACAGTTGTATATACAATCTTGCTCGAAATGGTAGTATGCTACTTGGTTTGTCTCTGCTTTAATATGTGCATGTGTTTCTTTTAGCATATTGCTGGTATACATATTAGTAGAGCCCTTAGGATCTTTGCTTGATTACCAGCGTTGTGATGGCGCTCGCACTCGTGGGAGCTGGGTAATCTATAAGCACATCCTTATACAGGTCCCTGGTCGTTGGACTATCGAGACAGGGCATCGATACTCCGGAGTAGACTAGCGTATGCGCTTCTCATCCCAGTATGGGAGACGGTCTGTCCCACAGCCGTTAGTACGTCGTACTTGGGATAGTATGCGGGTGCTCGTTAGGTTACGAGTACACTGGACAGGACTCGTCGGGAACTGTTGGTTGGTAATATACCTATCGTCAGTTATCAGTTCCCAGGTGACATGAGTACAGCTTAGTCCGCTGACTTGACACTGTCACTTCGCCTCGAGTGTGTTCCCACTGCACTTTGATTACTACCCTACCACGGCTCAAAGGAGCTGTGCAAACAGGTAGTTTTTGGGTGCAGTCCCGAAGCACTTGGAGGCAGTGACGGTTAGACAGGATTCGTCTCTCCCGGTATTGGGGGTTGACATCGCGCTGTGTCCAGGAGAGCCATTACACGAGTAGTCCCTGGCCAGGGCAAGCGAGATATACTGGTAGGTTTCCAGTGTTATCTCAGGGTGTTCTGGGCTACACTCCGACACGACTTGTACCGCTATTAGGGGACTGACGTTCACCGCCCCCCTAGGCCCGCCATGCGATGTATCAGACGAACAGACCGGACTGTACGGAGACTGTCACATACAGGCTCAGTAGGAGTGCCGATGGGGTTCACCTCGTCAGTCTTCTTATCGACATCTACCTGGGGACCGTTACGTACAGCTAGTGCCGCTTGCGGTCTGTGGTTAAACCCACTGCCAGCGTAGTGTCGAGTCTTTAGAGTCCCACACAGAGAGCTATTCGCCTTTAGGCAAAATGAGTAGAGGTCGCATGGTTTTGCGACAGGGTTCGTTCACATTCGCGCACTTGTGCACGTTTGCTGTCCGGACAGTTTATACTAGCGGGCTTTGGTTTAAGCCGGATCCTAGTATATGATTTGAGATTGGTTTTTCTCATTGTGTTCGTGTTCCTCGGATCACGAATGCGGGTGCGTATGCACAGTTGCTTGAGATTGAGGGAGAGGACCTTGATTAGGGTTAATGGCTATTGTCATTTTATTAACCCTAATATTTATGTGTGTGTTATTGTTAATTAGTAATTAGTTTAATAATTATCCATGGTTGTGGTTGTTGACCATTTGACTTCTTTGACTTGTTGACCTAGGTTGACACTTTGACCATCATAATTTCTTTTGGAAGATGCTTTTTGATCTTTGCAATTTGAAATGATAATGGTCATGTCATGATTTACCATGATAATTATCTAGCTAATTATTCAATTAAATTAATTCACACATATTAGTGAGAAGAGCTCTATTATTTTCTCATTCTCTCATATCATTTCTCTCTCTTGTTCATCCTCTCCCTCAAGCTCTCTCCCTCTCATGTGTTGAGAAACAAAAAGCTTGAGAAAAACCTTCACTTGATCCTCTCTACTCTCTTCTAGGGTTCAAGTCTTAGCATTTCTTGTACTCTAGTTACTCCTAGCTTGGAGTTGAAGCTAAAGGTGGTGGCTTTCAAGTGGATCTTTCTTTGACGGAAGAAGACAAGCAAGGTGAGGCCTTTCTACCATTCCGACGAGCAAGGAGAGAAGGACTAAAGACCAAAGGTATAACCTTTCTACAACTTAGTTAGTTGTTAGTTTACTTTAGCTAGTTTTCGTTTAGCAAAGATCCTCACAAGCAAGGTCCATGTTGCCTAAGTCATTAAAAATCCGTTTTTTATTATGTTTTCCGCCTCCCCGTAAGCACCGGGATGGGCAACACGGACTTACAGTGGTATCAGAGCCTAACTAAACCTAAACTAGCTAAGTAGTTAAGTGTAACGAATTTTCGAAACCGGAAAATCGAAAAACCAAACTCGCAAAACCCTAGTTTCTGTTAATTTTTTTACTGGTCAAAATGAAAAACTTTATACTTCAAAAATTATCTCAGGGTTTTGTGTGAAATACCACCAAAGACGAACCAGAGAGGAGTCTAGAGGACCGCGCTTCCGCGGCATAAGGAAGCTCTTGCCGCGGAAGCGCGGCCGTCTTGTCCCCTCTCTGTATCGTTTTTGGTGCAGTATGTTTCTGTGTTGGTTTTAGGATTTTTAGGATATGTTATATGTGCCCAGATTTTCCAGAACTAAAATTTACTTTTGGGGGCCTATAAATCCGTATTTTTCGGAACTTCACTACACTTTAACTACATCGGTTATATCTGTAATGCTTGCATGTATTGAACGTCGGCTAATCGCTATAAGACGATTAGTCGGGGTTATACATGATCTGTGATTGTTATTGGTTTGTGGATATGAATGGATTGGATTGTCGCGGGTGAATGGCCGGGGTGGATGTGAGATGAGCGTTGTTTTTCTTTCATTCATTTGTAACATGTAAATTGATGTAATAATATTCTTTGTATGGCCGCACAACCGGGTCGGGGTTGTAGCCGTCATTGTATAATTCTTTTTACTGTTTTTGCTCCTAGGATAGACCCATGGAGGGGGTGCACAAACTACCGGATATCTCGAAGTGCCGAGTGGCCTACTCACGGTGGTGAGGGAGGTTGCTTCGCTTCGGGTGCTTGGCGGGTAGTTTGCCGCACCCGTAGGGGTCTTGGGTGGGGTATTGGCTATTCACCGCGACCGTGTAATCCGCTTTGCGTTGCAGGCTCGAACGCATTGCGGATTCCTAGTATATCCAATGTATTCATCTGTGATCTGTAATGTCTATCATTGCTATATATTTATATATAATAACTATTTAGGCGTTGCTTATGTTTTACAGCCGCGCTAGCCCAGCCCCCGCTCTGTCGTTAGTTAAGTAACCTAACGGGTGATGACGGGGCCCCGTGGCGAATGCGAATGGCATAAGCGTACGTCATATTTTGGTTGTTTTCTGCAATGGTAGGATTAAATGATGGGACGCATTAAAAGAACTAATGCAAGAAATAAACCAAGTAAAAGTCGATTGGAACACTTTGAAAACCACTCGGTTCTTTTCAAAACTAAACTTTTAAACGCGGAGCTTGAACCACTCCTTTTAAAATCTATCTCGTTCCATCGATTATATCAAGTTCACTACGTTCACGGTTTCGCCAAAACCATTCGTAGCCCTCCGTCATTCCACATGAATGGTCAAAAGTATTCAAGCTAGGTATTTTGGCCAAAGTCAAGGCATAGTGATTGGTAGCGTTTGGGTATTCATGTGCAGCATAGATAGATGCGTTGATTTGGGACAGTCGTGCTGCCATTTTGGCCAAAGTCAAGGGTAGGTACGGGTGGGTCCAAATTAACCAGGAGAATGACGGGTAGAACTTGACATGTGACTTATGATATTTTGGCCAAAGTCAAGGTCATAAGAGCATGGGGCAAAAAATCCACATCGGGAGTTTCATAAGTACTGAAACTTGCTAGTGTTGCATACCATTTGGAGTGTGATGATTCTGGTAGGATTCCTTCGGCTTTATCACGCGATGATATTTGGATCCCGATCCTACTGTGAGTATATGCTACTCCTCGGGAAAACTCTCACTTAACGATCAATGCTATAAACCTAGTAGGTGCCTAGAAAGGTGTTAGCGGGGCTACGCCCACAGGGAAAAGAGGTTACTTAATTAAGGAACTTCACGAAAGCGTTGGAAAACCTCCCTCGAAGTACCGACACTGGCCTGGCTGAACGGTTAAGCAAGTATTGTACGGTGAGAATGATCCCGGCTAATCCTTTTCTTTACGGTTTGAGAAGGGATTCGAGAGACAGTGGGAGCCATCCAGTTTAGACAAACTAAAAACCACTCTAAACTTGCAAGAGCATCATGCTAAAGTGTTTCTTTTCTCTCTCCTAATTGCAGCGACCATTCAAGATGACCAGACTTAAGTTACTATTAGATAAAAACATATTGACAGGGCCAAACTACAAAGATTGGCTCAGGAATGTCAAGATGGCTATCACTTATGACAAGCTGGGGTATATACTTACCACCAAAGCTTCCCCTGTCCCAGGTCCCACCTCCAGCGTCGCGGATGTTGAAATCCGTAAGACATGGGAGATAGATTGCGCGAGGGCCAGATGCCTCGTACTAGCCTCGATGGACAACGAACATCAGAGGAGGCACGAGAATATGGACCTAGAGTCCATATTTCTCCATACAAAAGAACTGTATGGAGAGCAGTCTCGTATCGCTAGATACGAAGTGTCGAAGAAGCTCTTTTCGGCAAGGTTGGCCGTCGGATCATCGGTAGCGGACCACGTGCTTAAGATGATCGGCTACATAGAGGAGCTCGCGGACCTTGGGACCACGTTGGAGAATGAACTCTATACCGATTTGATTCTCCAGTCCCTTCCTTCCACTTACGCCCAGTTCATTCTTAACTTCAACATGCAAGGAAAGGAGGTTGAACTTGCCGAACTTCTGAACATGTTGAGGACTGCTGAGGGCACCCTACAGAAGGGTAGGGAGACATCCACTTTGTTTGTAGGAGGATCTTCCTCTTCTAGGTCCAGGGTGAAAGCCAAGGGCAAGAAGAAGAAAGCCCCCGCCAAACCAAGAGGCGGTGTCGGTAAAGTGGATACGAAGGGAAAGGGTAAAGCAACAAAGGTAGCGGGGAAGCTGGTGGGGAAGGAAGAATGCTTCTATTGTCACAAAAGTGGTCACTGGAAACAAGATTGCAAGGCTTGGAAAGCCAGAACACAGGATTTGAAGCGAGTTGCAGCTTCAGCTTCAGGTGTGTATGTTATTGAAAACTGTCTATCAATAAACTCTACTTCCTGGGTATTGGATACCGGATCAGGGTCTCATATCTGTAATTCTTTGCAGGCGTTGAGAAAGCGTAGAGTTTTGAAGGCAGGTGACATGACCCTCAGAGTTGCGAACGGTGCTAGCATGGATGCTGAGGCCGTGGGGGACTATCACCTGGGATTATCAGATGGACACTTTTTGGTTTTGCGTAGTTGTTATTATGTACCAAATGCAACCTGTAATATCATTTCTGTATCTTTATTATCTAAAGAAGGTTATGAATTTGCATTTGTAAGTAATGTAGTGAACATTCACCTTAATCAAGTGTTGATTGGGTCAGGTACATTGAACAACGGTATATACGTTTTAAACCAACCACAGATTTTCAATATCCAGAATACACACAAAAGAAAGTCTCCAGAAATTAATAAAACTTTCTTATGGCATTGTAGACTGGGTCACATCAACGAGAGAAGATTGACTAAGTTACATACTGAAGGATATTTAGATTTGTTCGAATATCAATCGTATGCAACTTGTCAATCCTGTCTCAAAGGAAAGATGACAAAGGCTCCGTTTTCTGGACACGGAGAAAGAGCGAGCGAGCTCTTGGGACTCGTACACAGCGACGCGTGCGGTCCAATGTCTACACATGCGCGAAGCGGTTATTCTTACTTCATTACCTTTACGGATGATTTTTCAAGGTACGGTTATGTCTTCTTAATGAAACATAAATCCGAGGCTTTTGAAAAATTCCAGGAATATAAGAATGAAGTAGAAAAACAAACAGGCAAAAGTATCAAGATCCTAAGATCGGATCGAGGAGGAGAATACTTAAGTGCCGAATTCCTGAACTATTTAAAAGAGAATGGAATTCTCTCTCAGCTTACTCCTCCATACACTCCGCAACATAACGGTGTATCGGAGAGACGGAACCGAACCCTATTGGATATGGTACGGTCCATGATGAGTAACGCTGAGTTACCGCGATCGTTCTGGGGGTATGCGCTAGAAACAGCTGCATATCTTTTGAACCGTGTTCCCACTAAGACTGTGCCTACCACACCATATGAGTTATGGAGTGGGAAGAAACCCTATCTTAATCACATTAAGACATGGGGATGTCCAGCTTTTGTAAAAAAGCAGCATGCGGACAAGCTCGAGGCACGCTCAGTACAGTGCAAGTTTGTGGGATATCCAAAGAACTCCAAGGGATATTACTTCTATTGCGAAGAGGAACAAAAAGTCCTTGTTTCTCGCCATGCCCACTTTCTAGAACATCAGTTCATGGAAAAAGAAATAAGTGGGAGCGCAATAGAACTGGAAGAAATTCCAGAACCACAAACTATTACTGAAAGTTTAGTGGAACCAGAAGGTTCAAAAGAACAGGACATTCCTATGCCGCTCCGCAGGAGTAGTAGGCAGTCTCATCCGCCCGAGAGGTACTACGGTTTTCTCATTGACGGGGATAGAGAAGACTGCATCCTGGATTGTGATGAGCCTACTAGCTTCCAGCAAGCCATTCAGAGCGTCGACTCGGTAAAATTGCTGGATGCAATGCGGACCGAGATGGAGTCCATGTACACCAACAAAGTATGGACGTTGGACATTGCTCCAGACGGGGTAAAACCCGTAGGATGCAAGTGGATCTTCAAAAGGAAGATTGGTGTAGATGGACAGGTTGAGACCTATAAAGCTAGACTGGTAGCAAAGGGTTTTCGTCAGCGACCTGGTTTGGACTATGACGAAACCTTTTCTCCAGTAGCTATGCTGAAATCCATTCGGATCCTTCTTGCCATCGCTGCTTTCCACGATTATGAGATTTGGCAGATGGACGTAAAGACAGCTTTTCTAAATGGTCATTTAGAGGAGTGTGTCTATATGGACCAGCCAGAGGGTTTCATTCAGGGTGGGAGCAGCGGAAAGGTATGCAAGTTGCTCAAGTCCATTTATGGACTCAAGCAGGCATCGCGGAGTTGGAACATCTGTTTTGATGAGACGGTCAAAGAATTTGGCTTTATCAAAAATCCAGATGAACCATGCATCTATTGTAGATTTGTAGCGAGAACTGTAGTATTCCTCGTTTTATACGTGGATGACATTCTCTTAATAGGAAATGACATTCCTATGCTACAATCTGTCAAGGGGTTCTTGTCACACAGGTTCTCCATGAAAGACCTGGGTGATGCCTCCTACATTCTGGGTATCCGGATCTACCGTGACAGATCCAAGAGGATATTAGGACTCTCGCAGTCCAGGTACATCGACACCATACTGAAGAGATTCAGTATGGAAGATTCCAAGCGCGGTAATCTACCGGCTTGTCACGGGATCACCCTCTCCAAAGAGATGTCTCCCAAGACTGATTTGGAGAGGGATCGCATGTCTATTATACCCTACGCTTCTGCGGTAGGCTCTATAATGTATGCGATGTTGTGTACCAGACCGGATGTGGCTTATGCACTGAGTGTGGTAAGCAGGTATCAGTCAAACCCTGGGGAGAAACATTGGATAGCAGTAAAGAACATTCTCAAGTACCTGAGAAGGACTAAGGAGATGTTCTTGGTGTATGGCGGAAAAGACCTGCAGGTTGAGGCCTTTGCTGACTCCAGCTTCCAGAGTGACAAGGATGATTCCAAGTCCATGTCGGGTTTTGTCTTTACCCTCAATGGAGGGGCGGTGTGTTGGAAGAGCTCCAAACAGGAAACCGTTGCTGACTCGACTATGGAAGCGGAATACATCGCTGCATCTGATGCCGCAAAAGAAGTTGTCTGGATGAGGAAGTTCTTGAAAGAACTTCAGGTGGTTCCGTCCATTGTTGACCCAATACCTCTGTATTGCGATAACAACGGGGCTATAGCTTTAGCGAAGGAACCCAGGTCCCATCAGAAATCCAGACACATCTTAAGGCGGTATCACCTGATCAGGGAGATCGTAGATCGCCAGGAGATCGAGGTCCGGAGAGTTGCATCAGAGGATAAAACAGCAGATCCATTCACGAAGGCCCTACCCCAGACTCAGTTCGAGCGGCTGATCGAGATGATAGGTCTTCGATACGCCAGTACATGGCCTTAGTGCAAGTGGGAGATTGTAAGTGTATATGCCCTAGAGGCCATTACTGTATCATACTAGTTTGTATATTACTTAATGGAAGCTTGGGATATTCACAGTTGTATATACAATCTTGCTCGAAATGGTAGTATGCTACTTGGTTTGTCTCTGCTTTAATATGTGCATGTGTTTCTTTTAGCATATTGCTGGTATACATATTAGTAGAGCCCTTAGGATCTTTGCTTGATTACCAGCGTTGTGATGGCGCTCGCACTCGTGGGAGCTGGGTAATCTATAAGCACATCCTTATACAGGTCCCTGGTCATTGGACTATCGAGACAGGGCATCGATACTCCGGAGTAGACTAGCGTATGCGCTTCTCATCCCAGTGTGGGAGACGGTCTGTCCCACAGCCGTTAGTACGTCGTACTTGGGATAGTATGCGGGTGCTCGTTAGGTTACGAGTACACTGGACAGGACTCGTCGGGAACTGTTGGTTGGTAATATACCTATCGTCAGTTATCAGTTCCCAGGTGACATGAGTACAGCTTAGTCCGCTGACTTGACACTGTCACTTCGCCTCGAGTGTGTTCCCACTGCACTTTGATTACTACCCTACCACGGCTCAAAGGAGCTGTGCAAACAGGTAGTTTTTGGGTGCAGTCCCGAAGCACTTGGAGGCAGTGACGGTTAGACAGGATTCGTCTCTCCCGGTATTGGGGGTTGACATCGCGCTGTGTCCAGGAGAGCCATTACACGAGTAGTCCCTGGCCAGGGCAAGCGAGATATACTGGTAGGTTTCCAGTGTTATCTCAGGGTGTTCTGGGCTACACTCCGACACGACTTGTACCGCTATTAGGGGACTGACGTTCACCGCACCCCTAGGCCCGCCATGCGATGTATCAGACGAACAGACCGGACTGTACGGAGACTGTCACATACAGGCTCAGTAGGAGTGCCGATGGGGTTCACCTTGTCAGTCTTCTTATCGACATCTACCTGGGGACCGTTACGTACAGCTAGTGCCGCTTGCGGTCTGTGGTTAAACCCACTGCCAGCGTAGTGTCGAGTCTTTAGAGTCCCACACAGAGAGCTATTCGCCTTTAGGCAAAATGAGTAGAGGTCGCATGGTTTTGCGACAGGGTTCGTTCACATTCGCGCACTTGTGCACGTTTGCTGTCCGGACAGTTTATACTAGCGGGCTTTGGTTTAAGCCGGATCCTAGTATATGATTTGAGATTGGTTTTTCTCATTGTGTTCGTGTTCCTCGGATCACGAATGCGGGTGCGTATGCACAGTTGCTTGAGATTGAGGGAGAGGACCTTGATTAGGGTTAATGGCTATTGTCATTTTATTAACCCTAATATTTATGTGTGTGTTATTGTTAATTAGTAATTAGTTTAATAATTATCCATGGTTGTGGTTGTTGACCATTTGACTTCTTTGACTTGTTGACCTAGGTTGACACTTTGACCATCATAATTTCTTTTGGAAGATGCTTTTTGATCTTTGCAATTTGAAATGATAATGGTCATGTCATGATTTACCATGATAATTATCTAGCTAATTATTCAATTAAATTAATTCACACATATTAGTGAGAAGAGCTCTATTATTTTCTCATTCTCTCATATCATTTCTCTCTCTTGTTCATCCTCTCCCTCAAGCTCTCTCCCTCTCATGTGTTGAGAAACAAAAAGCTTGAGAAAAACCTTCACTTGATCCTCTCTACTCTCTTCTAGGGTTCAAGTCTTAGCATTTCTTGTACTCTAGTTACTCCTAGCTTGGAGTTGAAGCTAAAGGTGGTGGCTTTCAAGTGGATCTTTCTTTGACGGAAGAAGACAAGCAAGGTGAGGCCTTTCTACCATTCCGACGAGCAAGGAGAGAAGGACTAAAGACCAAAGGTATAACCTTTCTACAACTTAGTTAGTTGTTAGTTTACTTTAGCTAGTTTTCGTTTAGCAAAGATCCTCACAAGCAAGGTCCATGTTGCCTAAGTCATTAAAAATCCGTTTTTTATTATGTTTTCCGCCTCCCCGTAAGCACCGGGATGGGCAACACGGACTTACAAGGACTTCGTGTAATGGCTCTCCTAGACACAGCGCGACCTCACCCCCAATACCGGGAGAAACGAACCACCGAAGATCCGCTCACTGCCTCCATGTGGCTCGGGACTGTACCCAACTAAAACCTGTTTGCACGACTCCTTTGAGCCGTGGTAGGGTAGTAATCAAAGCACAGTGGGAACTCACACGAGACAAATGACGATCCCCAGGTCGATGAACTATCCTGCACACATGTCACCTGGGAACTGCTATCTGACGTCAGGTATAAGACCAACTAGCATGTTCCCGGCGAGTCCTGTCCGGTGTACTCATAACCCAATGAGCACCTGTATACATCTTAGGTGAACCAACTGACACCAGTGGCTTGTGAGACCGGCCACCGCCCCTCGTCGGGGTCTCGACTGTATACACTAGTCTACTCTGGAGAATCGATGCCCTGTCTCGAAACTCCCACGACTAGGGACCTTTTAAGGATATGCTTGTAGACCCCAGCTCTCACGTATATGATCGCCCTCATACTGCCGGCAGTCAAGCAAGAATCCTAGGGGCTCTATCAACGTGCAATAGCGACCTGTCAGGTCATCTAAAGCAGTACACGATGATAAAGGTAAACCAGATAGCAAACTATCCTCTCGAGTAAGACTGTCGTACCGGGATAGGTCCTCCCTCAATCATTGCAATCACGTGCCTGTGATCCAATAATTGACTCTGAGGGCACTATCTCCAACTTTGGTTTGGGACAGTCGTATAGCCTTGTTGGCCTTCGTCAAGGGCTTGTGCGGGTGGGTTCAAATCAACCTGGAGAATGACGGGTAGAACTTGACATGTGACTTATGATTTGTTGGCCTTCGTCAAGGTCATAAGAGCATGGGGTAAAAATCACATCGGGAGTTTCAAAAGAACTGAAACTTGCCAGATATGCGCATACCTTCTGGAGTGTGATACTGTGAGCGGATTCCGTCACGTTATCATGCGATGATAGTTGGATCCCGATTCCTACTGATGAGTTGGTTTACTCCTCGGGTGACCCCGACTAATTCTTCTTTCAGTTTTGGAGGAGAATTTGAGGTACAGTGGGAGGTTTCCTGATTAGATAAATTGGTAACCATTCTGATCTAGGTTAGAGTGCACGCTGAGTGTTTCTTTTCTCTCTCTCTTTGGCAGCGACCATTGACCCGACCCTAGACTTTGACTCAGTGACCAAGTTGACCGAACCTTCTTAACACTGGCTTTTGGATTGTCAGAGTTGCAGACCTCATTGCCACTCCTACTTTTACCCTTTTCTCCAGGACACCCCGTATTACTACGAACGTCCACTTCCATTGGACAAAACCATCGTATGGTTATATACGAACTCGAAGGAATTTATTCGAGGATGGATTCCGGTTTTGGAGAAAACGGATGGGATTATTCAGTTGTCTTTTTCTTTTACCTTCTCTCAGGTTGCGAGTACTCCTTGGTTTAGGGGATAGTACACCTATTACGCAAATTGGATAGTCTTCTTCCAAACCTTAGGCTGGTGCCGACCGGTAGGGAATGAAGAAAACCAATTAGCATAACGATGGTGTGCAGAAGGTATTAAGTTCAGACAAAGCAAGGGATTAGTAAGAGGGCAAAGTAAATTGCGACTGATATTCACGACCAAACCAAGTATTTCTTCGCCAATCCGAAATTACCTTTGTATTTCTCCAGGACACTCCGTATCACTACGAAGATCCACAGTTTATTGGATACTCCATCGTATGGTTATATACGAACTCGAAAGGAACTTGTTCCAGTTCGGGGATGGATTTTGGTCCAGGAGAAATAGGAATAAGGTTTATTCGGTTGTCTTTTATCCTCACCTTCTCTCGCATTGCGAGTGCTCCTAGGACGAGGACAGTACACCCATTATGCTTATTGGATAGTCTTCTTCCAAACCATAGGCTGGTGTCGAATGGTAGGGAAGGAAGAAAACCATTTGGCCTAAGGG
Source organism: Agapanthus africanus (assembly GCA_030015575.1). Lineage (NCBI taxonomy): Eukaryota > Viridiplantae > Streptophyta > Magnoliopsida > Asparagales > Amaryllidaceae > Agapanthus > Agapanthus africanus. The sequence continues at coordinate 408,519,301 of CM057340.1, forward strand.
GTGTGCAGAAGGTAACGACTAAAGACATATTAAGGGATTTGGAGAGGTGGCAAAGAATTATACGGTTATAGTTGTGAATCTGGATAATGGTAGAGGCATTACTAGGAATACCAGGATACCCTATCGAAACATTTCAATGTTTCAGTTCAACTGTGTACTGTTAAAAGAAAACTGATTTTTTGATTAGACACTTACTCCAGGGTATGTATTTACCAGGTATGATTCTCACATCTGTATGGTTTTACAGATGATGAGTGGGAGTAAGTTATTGGGAATTGGGTGATCATCCTCATTATATCGGGATTCGTTGTAATCGGTGATATTTGAGGAGATCACCTGGGCTGTTTGCCGGTCGGCAAATATTTGGTATTGAATATCCGTTGTTGTGCACCAATTTCAAATTGATATATCTGTACGTTTATTTTTATAGAGTGAGATATACCTTTTGATATTATGTCGATGACATTTACCTATATCAGTGGATGGTTAGGTAAGGAGCATTAAACAGCGGTGTAATTCTTCTTAACCATAAGTACAGTTTTCAACCTACGACACACAGTGAAAGAGTTGTTAGACTCGGCGGACTTATACAGAGTATTGTATGTTGTCCAGTGTCCATTAGGACAGAGGGGTTGGTCCTCATACTATATTCTGTTTACTTTTAACTTCTCTAGTTCTTAGACATGTGTTTCGTAGAAACACAGGGTCTAAGTTTTGAAGAGTTATAGGTATTTGAATAGAGTGGAGAACCAGGTGTAGCAAGTATCGGGATTCTTCAAAGTGATCGAAGATGTAGATACTTGTGTATGGTATTCAGTTGATAGTAATGATAAAGAGAAATTGCTTCTTTTTCAGGTTACTCATAATTGGAAGCATTCCTAAGTTGAGTAACGCTGATCGGCCTCTCTCCATTTAGTTGACATGCACTGGAGACAGCTGCATGATTTGAATCTGGTTAAATTAAATCAGTGCCTCTGGTTCTATATTGGATGTAGAACAGTTCATATCTTAACGTTGTTATGGTACGGGGAGTTGTCCGGCTTATGATTAAAACCAGACACTGGACAACTCAAGGCACGTTTCTGTAATGGCTGTTTGTGGGTTGACCCAGGCTATGATGAGGGTTGACTTTCTACCATCTGGCAGATCAATAGAAATATTGTTCTAGACTCGCCACAGTTTTATTAAAAATGGATTTTTTCAAAAACGGTAGTGGGAGTATGGTAGAACTGGAAGTGATTCCAGAACCGCAAACGATTACTGAAGATTTGATAAGGAACCTAAAGATTCAATCTGATTTGACATTCCATTGGCCACTCCGCAGATATGGTGGGTAACTTCAGGCACCCGAGAGGTACTCCGGTAGCCTCAAGGACGGTAACAGGGAAGTTCTTGTTTACCCACACTTGCCATTGTTGTTGTTCCAGGCTGCGAGACCCGGCAGGAGGATGAGTATAGCGTCGTTCTAATCTAGCTTTAGAAGTGCACATCTATATGACTCTGCCAGAGGGTTGTCGTAGTCAGTGGGAGCAGCGGAAGCATTGGTGGACATCAGGCTTATGTCTATTTATAGACTAAAGCGGATATAGTGGAGATAGATCATCTATTTCTGATGTGACAGTCATAGGTTTGACGTCATCAGAATAGGGGATGGATCTGTTAAGAAGGTAGTAGGGTGTGATATCCTGGTATTTGGATGACATGCACAGAGTAGGAAAAGAAACTCCTATACTACGATCGGTTATACTTTGGTCGTCACACGGTGGTTTCTCCACATGGGACTTGGACATTATATCAGACATACTGGTTACTAGATCTATGGTTTTAGATCTAGATTTGGGTGGTTTCCCAATCAGGGTACTTCGACAACATTCTAAGAGTATTTAGAATGGACGACTCCTGGCACGGTAGTGTACCTGCAGGTGATGGAGTCACCCTCTCTAAAGGTGTCTTATAGACTAAAGTAGAGAGGGATGTGCATGATTGGCAGATCACTTGCTTAGGCAATTGTGTCAATCATGAGATGTCAAGTACCACACCAGATGTTGTTCTTGCACTAGATGCAATAAGTTGACATTGATCCAATCCTGGAGAAACAGTCGGAAGAAGTTTTAGAACATAAGTGGATGTTCTAGGGATATGATAACGACAGCCTCATCTGGGAGACAGTTATCATTCCATGCTTCCAAGGTGACATGGACGACAAGGAGGTTGTCAGAGTTATAGTTTTCCTTCTGACGAGGGGCAGTATTCTGGACAGGTGATCCAGGCAGATACTAAGGGAGGCATGGCGCAGGATACTGATTAAGTTCAGTTGACGATACAGTCTAAGAAATTTTGGATTTGGAGTTCATTTATGAGCTAGGTCCCATCAGAAATCCAGACATTCTAAGACAGGTATTGCTCATTTCGGGAGATGGCATTCTCCGCGAACTTGAGATATAGAGAGACATAGAAAGAAACATCTGAGCGGATCCACTCACTGAGGCTATTCCTCAAACGCAATAGTCTTCCAAACAGGCTTTGTGAGACTGACTAGTAGAGGAGTTGGGTGTTCGGTATCACACGGGCTGTGAGTATGCGACATCGCAATAATTAGCCTTGAGTGCAAGTGGGAGATTGTTGGAGATAGTGCCCTCAGAGTCAATTATTGGATCACAGGCACGTGATTGCAATGATTGAGGGAGGACCTATCCCGATACGACAGTCTTACTCGAGATGTTAGTATGCTATCTGGTTTACCTTTATCATCGTGTACTGTTTCAGGTGACCTTACAGGTCGCTATTACACGTTGATAGAGCCCCTAGGATTCTTTCTTGACTGCCAGCAGTATGAAGGCGATCATATAAGTGGGAGCTGGTAGTCTATAAGCACATCATTAAATGGTCCCTAGTCATGGGAGTTTCGAGACAGGGCATCGATTCTCCAGAGTAGACTAGTGTATACAGTCGAGATCCCGACGAGGGGCGGTGGCCGGTCTCACAGGCCACTGGTGTCAGTTGGTTCACTTAAGATGTATACAGGTGCTAATTGGGTTATGAGTACACCGGACAGGACTCGCCGGGAACATACTAGTTGGTCTTATACCCCATGTCAGATAGCAGTTCCCAGGTGACATGTGTACAGGTTAGTTCGTCGACCTGGGGATCGTCATTTGTCTCGTGTGAGTTCCCACTGTGCTTTGATTACTACCCTACCACGGCTCAAAGGAGTCGTGCAAACAGGTTTTAGTTGGGTACAGTCCCGAGCCACATGGAGGCAGTGAGCGGATCTTCGGGGGTTCGTCTCTCCCGGTATTGGGGGTGAGGTCGCGCTGTGTCTAGGAGAGCCATTACACGAAGTCCTTGGCCAAGGCAGGAGATTTACTGGTAGGTATTCCAGTAGTATCTCAGGGTGTTCTGGGCTACACTCCGACACGACTTGTACCGCTTTTGGGGGTCTGACTTTACCCACCCCCTAGGCCCGACATGCGATGCTCATAGACGAACGGACCGGACTGTACGGATATTGTCACTGACAGGCTCAGTAGGGTGTCAGGATGAGTTCGCTCATCGACGTCCCTTTTGGTCAATAGCTGGTGGCCCGTTACGTATTGGCTTGTACCTCTGACGTGCTAGTGGTTAAATCCACAGCCATAGTATTGACGAGTCTTTAGAGTCCACCACACATTCAGTTACTCAGCTTACGGGCGAAACGCTGTATAGGCCGTATGGAGATATGGCAGGGTCCGATCAGATACGTGCGGTATTGCACGGATCAGGATCGGACGGTTTGTACTAGAGGCCGTATAGATATATGGCAGGGTTCGATCAGATACGTGCTGTATTGCACGGATCAGGATCGGACGGATATTACTAGCCGGCTTTGGTTTAAGCCGGATCCTAGTATAGTACAGTGTAGATTTTGTCTCATTGCATTTGTATCCGGTCGGAATACAGATGCGGGTGTGTATGCACAGTATCGGGGTTTTTCCTGTAATTTATTACGGGTCCAGTTTTCTGGAGTTGCCAGTTTGCATTCCGTTCCGGCCGGTTTTCCTTTGTTCTTTCCCGGCCGGACTTTTCCGATGGAGGGGGTTATTTGCAATTGTGCAAATAACATTTGTGGAGGGAGTTTCTTGCAAATGTATTCATTATGATAGGATTAGCATCTTTCATCCATGTTGGTGCATTTATGTTATTGGAAAGGGTTATGGTTTGGATGTAAGTTTGTAATCATGATGTTTTGGTTGTGGTCACCCTCCACCTTTTACTACACTCACCTCCCTCTTGCATTTTGTTCACACTCCACCACCATTCCTCATTAGATAAGGCCGGCCACAATTTTGAAGGAGTGAGGGAGAGAGTTTCATTTTGGTATGGTGGCATTATTCTTGATCTCATATCATTTCATGCTAGAAAAATGCAAGCACCATTTTTCTTATCTTGATTCCTCCATCATCTTCAAAGGCAACAAAACCCCAAATGAGACATAGCCTCTTCACTACATTCTACAGCTAATCTTGGGCATGTCGACTTGCCAGCTTCATGCCCGAGTTGCCTCGGTATCGAGGCGGGAGCCCGTAAAAGATGCAGGCGACGTGGTGCCCTTCCGGCGAGGAGATGGAGACCGGACATTCCGCGAGAGATCGGGACGACGACGAGAAGACCGGAGGACTCGGATCACTCGGTATATCTCTAACCCGTCTTGTAGTTAGCTAGATCTAGTTTAATGGCCCGATCCGGGGTTTAGTGCGCGGTGGTGCCGGTTTGCTAAGTTCGCAAAATTAAAGTTTATCACCGCTTCCGCATTTGGCCGTCGGATTGACGTCCGGGGCGCCGCCGTGCACTTACAACAATTACTCGCAGTGGGTATCGGGATCCAACTATCTCATAGAAGGTATGCAATCTCATTGCAAATTTCAACACTTGAAATTCCCGATAATATTTTGCCCCAAACGATCTATGACCTCGACAAGGTCAACAAACCATAGACCGTAAGTCAAGTTCAACCCGTCATTTCTTGATAGAATTAAACCCACCCGCACGACCCTTGACAAGGTCAACAAGGCCATACGACTACCCTAAAACAATCCGCATCATATGCATAAACAGATAAATACTGGTCAGCTACCGCACACTACGCCTTGACAAGGTCAACAAACGCAGCACGAATACTAAGCAGGACTTATCTGAATTGACGGAGGGCTACGTCAGGTTTTTCTGAAAACCTATTGCGTAATGAACTTGATATCGTCGTAGAATTGGATGAATTTTGAAATGGAGTAATTTTGAGGCTTTTATTAGTTTTTCTAAAGAGGTCACTCCCGGTGAAGGGATCTCGGCTCTTTCCTTATGGAATAAGGTGCAGGATATATCATATACATCACTATGCAAAGCAAAACTCCAAAAGCAGTCAAAAGTCAAACCGAGTGTTGTGGCATCTGCCAGTTTTGCTAAATAGGTCACTCCCGGTGAAGGGATCTCGGCTCTTTCCCCATCGAATAAGGTGCAGGGTATATCATATATACCGCTATGCAAAGCAAAACTGTAGCTACCCTTTTTATTTGAAAATTTGATTCTACAACATCTTTTAGGTTTCTTTTCTTTCATTAATCACATTAATGAAGTGCCATCATTTAAGTTACCTAAACATCACAGATAAATACGACGTACACTTATGCCATCCGCATTCGCCTCGATGTCCCCTCGTGCACCGTTAGGTTAGGTAACTAACGGCAGAGCGGGGCAGGGCTAGCGCGGGTGTAAAACATAAGTAATGCCTATATAATATATTATATATACTATATACAGTATTTATCACAGAACATTTAATGATCACATCACGGATATCACAGCAGAAGAAACATATGAAATATTGGATATACTAGGACGTCCGTGTTTTATTTTGAGTCTATATAAAACACGGATTCCACTGTCGCGATGAATAGCCAATGCCACACCTCTAGACCCCTACGAGAGCGGCAAGCAACCCTACCAATTCTAGAGTTAGGTGACCCGGACTCGACTCCTCGAGTTGATCTCCCACTGGACTCCAGAACCCGGTTACTTATGCTCTCCTCCTTGGGTCTATCCTAGTGCGGTAAAGTAAATAATATACAAATGGTGACAGCAACCTCATCCCGGAAGTGCCCCAATAAAAGAATATTACATACATTTAAATTTACATGAATGAAAATAAAAACTCTCATTTCACAAAAACTCCCGGCTATTCAAAACGCGACGATCCAATATAACATATCCAGCAACACAGAACATCACATGTCATCAACGTAAGTAAATATGCGCATCCCAATTGTCGTTGACATATAGCAACGAAACCAGCGATATCACATATTACACTTACGGTCACAGAAAAGAAAGTGTAAAACTACAACATTTGGAATCCACAATTTCTTTAGACATCGTAAATCCGAAATATCACATATTCCGCATTTCATGCCTAACTGTATGAATTCCATATATTGTATCACATTCCAGATAAATAGACAATATTAAACTTTCCGATCGAATAATCAAATACTCAAGATTTCCTCAATTGCTCAACACTTGAACGGAGTTCAAAAATTCCAGAATACGTCACAGTAGCAACGGTCCAGCCGTAGAAGGGTCATGCCAACGCTTCACATGTGGCACGCCGTACTGCCCCAAACCCTAAGGTTCAAAAGGCAGTTCAAGACGGTCACATAATCGAGTTAAGGTTTGTTGTCTTCTAGAGGGTCCGTCACATCACATGCAAGTTTTTCCGAAATATTTAAAACCCGATAAAAATTCAACACTTGAATGTTTTTCGTGCCAGGAAAAATTGAGTTAATGATATCCGTTCAAACATTTTAATACTTTCTAAATTATCCGGAATAACATAACAAAATTAAGTTCTCCGATCGAATCAGCGATTTCAAAATAAACCCCAAAATACTCAACACTTGAGTCAGATAAAAATGCCCAGAAAAATATCAGGAAATTGAATAGGAACAATACTGTGCAAACAGTTAAAGGCGATGTCACAATGTGGCCGCGGAACCGCCGCACGAGCCATGCTCGTGTCGCGGATCCGCGGCGCTTTGGGCTCTAAACAGTGTCGCTTTGCACAGTGTTCCTTATATTTTCCTGCTGATTTTTTTAAGCATTTTTAATTTGGAAAAATCCCAGATTTTAAAAATTGTATAGAGAGTGTTTGATTTCGACGTGTTCGGGTTCGTTCGGAATTTTAACTTCGTTAACACATCGCCTAATGCTCTAGCTAGGCTCTGAAACCACTGTAGGGTTACTAGGCACACTAACAAGGCTCTACAAGGCATCGACCATGCCAAAATTAAATTTTTATGTGCCGAATAACACTAAGCAAGATCGTATACTAGAGTTTAGGCGAAACTATCATCAAGTAAACAACTTTACTCTAAAGGGAATACGAAATACAAACTTTGTAGATCGGTCCTTCACTTCTAAAGCTCCTTGATGAAGTCCCTTAGCTGCGATCAAGGTTCTCCCGGGCTCTTGAATGGCTTCACGACGCGAGGGATGCGACCTTGCTTGAAGTCTCCGAGGCCGAAGATAATCTACGTCGAGGGAATTCCGACTCAAGCTCCTACTTCACTAACTTGAGAATTAGTGAAGCAAACAACCTATACTAAAGGGCTAGTCTAGTAGAGGATGGAGAAATAGGAAGTGGGTTCTCTTTAGAATTTTGTTTCTCACTTTCTTTCTCACTTTAGAACAAACCCTAGCAAGCTTTTCTCTTGCTCAATGAAGAAGAAGATGATGAACAAAAGAAAAGAAATGACGATAATGATTAAGTAAGAAGTCTAACCATGGTGAGTGAGTATCATATACTAACTCTTGTAGAGCCATAACCATAGTTAACACTTATGGTTGGGTTAAGAAATATCTATGGTAAAAACTAACTCAAGTGGACTTAGTCAATGCATCCACAAGCTTCCACAAGCTTCATGCATTGATCTAATCCTCCACTTGATTTTGTAATTACTTAAAATATAAAAACCCAACATAATATGTAGCATGGTGTAAGTCTCATACATCCAAGTCTAGTGTATAATCAACCATGATACAATAGAAAACACTTTAATATATATATCACACACATATATATACAAGTGTTCACATGTGAGAAAAACCCTAAAGTGAATAAGTGTTAGCAAATGTAAATTAGTATATCTAATATACAATTATACACTTAATTATTAAATCAACACTTGACTTAATAATCCGGTCATATCTCATATAACCGGCTAACATCCAACATATCGACTTATCGAATCAACACTTGATTCGATAACCCGGTCATATCATATATGACCGGCCGATACATAAAGTCGCGAGAATAGAATACGGTATCGCATACACGCATTTATTCTCGTTCTCGCACATATCACATATCCGCTCCTATTTCGTTTCGCCTGAGCCAGTAAAACCTCTGTGTAGGACTCTAAAGACTCATCAATACGCCGGCAGTAGGTGATGATCACATCACGCACCCACAAGCCATCAGCGGTACTAGCTGGACATAACGGCTACCCGGGTATTGAGCGATCAGAAGATCAGCAAGCAAGCCCGCTCCAACTCCTGTGAAAGCCTGCCGGCAACACTTCCTGTACAGTCCGGTCTTCTCGTCTGATATGTCGCATATCAAGTCTAGGGGTGGTAAACGCCAGACCCCAATAACCGATAAGTCGTGCCGATGTGAGGCTCATAACGGGTCGAGAAACTACTGGTAACATTTACCAGTAAATCTCTAATCAGCCCTGGCCAGGGACTTCCCTGTTACGGCCAATCGAGCACAGCGCTACATCAAACCCCAATACCAGGAGAGACGAAACCCCTCCTATCGCTCATTGCCTCCATGTGACTCGGGACTGTACCCAAAAACCACCATTTTGCACGCCCTCATGGACGTGGTAAGGTGGAAATCAAAGCACAGTGGGATCACACAAGACTCTATGACGATCTCGGGTCTACAGACTAACCTGCACAAGTGTCACCAGAGAACTGCCATCTGACGTAAGGTATAATACCATTTGGGAGTTATCGGCGAGTCCGTCCAGTGTACCCAGTCTCCACTGAGCACCCGTATACCATCTCTGATGTCAATCACCAATGGATATGGGATCATCCATCGCCCATCTCATGGGTCGCGATGCGTATACGCTAGTCTACTCTGGTGTATCGATGCCCCGTCTCGATACACCCACGACTAGGGACCTTGAAGGATGTACTTATGGACTACCATGTCCCCACTAGTATGATCCGCATCATAGTCCAGGTAGTCAAGTACACATCCTAAGGGCTTTACCAACATGTAATGATAAGACAGTATAAAGAGACAAGTATACATGTTAAAATAAAGGGCAACCAGATAGCATACTATCATATCGAGCAAGAAAGTCCTCTCTATATATGTCCAAGCATCTAATATAATATATATCATTTGTACAATACTGGCCTCTAGGGCATACATACAACTAACAGAAAACACCTCCAGATTTTGCCACGGGTCAAATTGGGACATTTCGCATATGAGGAGGGTCTAATTAAAGGATATATAAGCCATGGACAAAGCACGATTCAAATCCATCATGCTCAGGCCGCAATTTTTCGCCAAATTAGGAGAATCTGTGGCCTGGTGATGGATAGGGGCTCAGGTTTCTATGGTGGCTTCTAGGTCACCTGCACGATGTAAGGCTACGCCAGTGCCCCGGCCGTCAATCCGAGGCCAAACGCGGAACAAAAACTTTTAAAACTGGCGCTAACGGAACCATAAAACCCGGATCGTGCCATTAACCCTATACTAGTAAATTGTAAAGTGGTTTAAGAGATTATACCGATCGATCCGTGTCCTTCTGTCTTCAATCTCTGTCCTTGCTTCTCGCGGCTGCCCCCGGACAAGTTCTCTCTCCGGTCTTCCTCGTCGAAGACGATCCACGTCGGGGATTCTTAATACGGAATCCCGCTTCTAAACCGAAGTAACTCGAACAACTAGTTTGCTAGCCTAAGTGCCCAAGATGAAGTAGAGATAGTGTGTGATTACTTTGTCTCAAAACACTCTAGGATTCTCAACACATGAGAGGGATAGAGTAGAGGTTGAAGAAGATGCCCAAGGTGAATGATGTGAGCTCAAGTCTTAGCACAAAAGAAAAAGGCAACACTTGAAGAAGAATGAAGTGGTGGCTGCCCTCTCCTATTGTTGTGATGATATTGTGAGGTATTTGTGTAGAAAATCAAAAGAAATAACATCACAAAATATCTACCGCAAAACCCTCACAAATATCTCACAATCTCAAAAACAATAAACAATAAAGCATGGCACAATAAATGCACCATGCCAAAACTTAGCCTCACACTTTCCACATCATAATATTAAACATTTACAAAAAAAACCTAAACGTTTAATACAATAAAAAGAAATGGCATCTTCAAAAGTAATCTTTTAACGGATTACAAGAATACTGCTCATTTGTATATACATACCTACATCGTTATTCCGACTGAATACGAATATAACGAGACGAAAATAATCCAACAATCTAATACTAGGATCCGGCTTAAACCAAAGCCCACTAGTATGATCCGTCCGATCATGATCCGTGCACAAGTGCACGTATATGATCGAACCCTGCCATAAAACCATACGGCCTCTACAATGTTTCGCCTGAACCAGGGAAACCCTCTCTGTGGCACTCTAAAGACTCGTCAATGCACTAGCAGTGGGTTTAACCACAAGCACGTCAGTGGCACTAGCTGTACGTAATGGATACTCAGGTATTGAGCGAAAGGGAGGCCGACGAGCGAACTCATCCAGAAACCCTACTGAGCTTGATAGTGACAATATCCGTACAGTTCGGTCCATTCGTCGATGAGTATCGCATATCGGGACTAGCGAGTGGATAAAATCAGACCCCTAATAACGCGATATTTAGTGTCGGTATGAAGCTCATTACCACTTGAGAAACTACTGATCCGAATCAGTAATTCCCGACTACCTTGGCCAAGGATTTCTGGTGATGGCCACCTATGCACACCGCGACATCAACCCCCAATACCGGGAGAGACGAATCCCCTTATGATCCGCTCACTGCCTCCATGTGGCTCGGGACTGTACCCAACTAAAACCTGTTTGCACGACCTCTTTGAGCCGTGGTAGGATAGTAATCAAAGCACAGTGGGAACTCACACGAGGAAAATGACGATCTCAGGTCGATAGACTAACCTGTACACATGTCACCAGGGAACTGCTATTTGACAATAGGTATAATACCAACTAGCATATTCCCGGTGAGTCCGTCTGGTGTACTCATAACCCAATGAGCACCTGTATACATCTCAGGTGAACCAACTGACACCAATATTTTGTGAGACCAGACACCGCCCCTCTTTGGGGTCTCGATACTTATACACTAGTCTACTCATGGAGTATCGATTCTCAGTCTCGAAACTCCCACGACTAGGTACACTTTAAGGATGTGCTTATAGACCACCCAACTCTCACGTATATGATCGCCATCATACTGCTGGTAAACAAGAAAGAATCATATGGGCTCTATCAACATGTAATAGTGATCTGTAATGTCACCTGAAGCATGTACACGATGATAAAGACAAACCATATAGCATACTATCATCTCTAGTAAGACTGTTCTACCGGTATAGGTCATCCCTCAATCATTGCAATCACGTGCATGCGATCCAATAATTGACTTGAGGGCATTATAGCCAACAATCTCCCACTTGCACTTAAGGCTAATTATTGCGATGTCGCATACTCACAGCCCGTGTGATACCGAACACCCAACTCCTCTACTAATCAGTTTTACAAAGCTTGTTTGTAAAACTATTGCGTTCGAGAAATAGCCTCAGTGAGTGGATCCGCTCTGATGTTTCTTTCTATATCTCTCTTTATCTCAAGTTTACGGAGAAAGCCATCTTCCAAAATGATCAATACCTGTCTTAGAATATGTCTGGATATCTGATGGGAACAAGTTGACAAATGAACTCCAAATCCAACAAACTTCTTAGACTGTATCGTCAACTGAATTTAAACAGTATCCTGTGCCATGCCTCCCTCAGTATCCGCTTGGACCAACTGTCCAAACTACTGCCCCCTCATCAGAGGGAAAACTATAACTCTGGCAGTCACGCTGTCATCAAGGTCATCTTGGAAGCCTGGAATGATAACCGTCTCCCGAAGGAGGCTACCGTTACCAAATCCCTAGAACATCCACTTATGTTCATAAACTGCTTCCGAACGTTTCTCCAGGATTGGATTGATATATCATCTTATTGCAGCTCGTGCAAAAACAGCATCTGGTGTGGTACTTGACATCTCATGATTGACTCAATTGCCTAAGCAAGTGATATGCCAATCATGCACATCCCTCTCCCCTTTTGTCTGTAAGATTCCTTTAGAGAGGGTGACTCTATTACCTGCATGTACACCACCATGCCAGGAGTCGTCCATTCTAAAACACATTTAGATTATTGTCTATGTACCCAGATTGGGAAACTATCCAAATCTAGATCTAAAACTATAGATCTAGTAACCAGAATGCCTGATATAATATCCATATCCTATATAAAGAAACCACTGTATGACAACCACAGTATAACCGATCGTAGTGTAGGAATTTCACTTCCTACAAAGTGTATGTCATCCAAATATCAGGACATCACACCCTACTACCTTCTTAACAAATCCATCTCCTATTCTGATGAAGTCAAAACCTATGACTGTCACATTAAAAATAGATGATCTATCTCCGCTATATCTGCTTTAGTCTATAAATAGACACAAGCTACTTGTCCACCATGCTTCCGCTGTTCCCACTGACCATAATAACCCTCTGGCTGAGTCATATACACGTGCACTTCTAAAGCTAGTTTAGAACGTCGCTATACTCATCCTCCTGCCGGGTCTCATAATCTAGAACAGCAGTAATTGCAAGTCTGTGTAAAAAAGAACCTCTGTATCACCGTCTTTAAGGATAACGAAGTACCTCTCGGGCGCCTGAGGTTACCCACCATATCTGCGGAGTGGCTAATGGAATGTCAAATTTGATTGAATCTTTAGGTTCTATTAAATTTTCACTAATCATTTGTTGTTCTGGAATCACTTCCAGTTCTACCATACTCCCACTACAGTTTTCTGAAAAAATCCATTTTGCTAAAACTGTATTGAGTCAAGAACAATATCACTATTGATCTTCCAGATGGTAGAAAGTTAACCCTCGTCATTGTTAGTTGTATGTATGCCCTAGAGGCCAGTATTGTACAGATGATGTATATTATATTGGATGCTTGGACATATATAGAGATGACTTTCTTGCTCGATATGATAGTATGCTATCTGGTTACTCTTTATCTTAACATGTACACTAGTCTCTTTATACTGTCTTATAGTTACATGTTGGTAAAGCCCTTAGGATTTGTACTTGACTACCTAGACTATGATGCAGATCATACTAGTGGGGACATGGTAGTCCATAAGTACATCCTTCAAGGTCCCTAGTCGTGGGTGTATCGAGACGGGGTATCGATATACCAGAGTAGACTAGCGTATACGCTTCTCGACCCATGAGATGGGCGATGGATGATCCCATATCCATTGGTGTTTGACATCAGAGATGGTATACGGGTGCTCAGTGGAGACTGAGTACACTGGACGGACTCGCCGAGAACTCCCAGATGGTATTATACCTCACGTCAGATGGCAGTTCTCAGGTGACACTTGTACAGGTTAGTCTGTAGACCCGAGATCGTCATAGAGTCTTGTGTGATTCCCACTGTGCTTTGATCTCCACCTTACCACGTCCATGAGGGCGTGCAAAACTGTGGTCTTTGGGCACAGTCCCGAGTCACATGGAGGCAATGAGCGATAGGAGGGGTTTCGTCTCTCCCAGTATTGGGGGTTAATGATGCGCGGTGCTCGATTGGCCGTTGCAGGGAAGTCCCTGGCCAGGGCTGATCAGAGATTTGCTGGTAAGTGTTACCAGTAGTTTCTCGACCCGTTACGAGCCTCACATCGGCACGACTTATCGGGTTATTGGGGTCTGACGTTTACCACCCCTAGACTTGTTATGCGACATATCAGACGAAGAGACCGGACTGTACGGTAACTGTTACTGATCGGATTCGCAGGAGTGTGAGCGGGCTAGCTCGTCGATCTTCTGATCGCTCAATACCCGGGTGGCCGTTACGTTTAGCAGACCGCTTGCGGCTTGTGGGTGCTTGATATGATCATCATCTGCTACCGGCGTATTGACGAGTCTTTAGAGTCCTACACAGAGGTTTCCTGGTTCAAGCGAAACGAAATAGGAGCGCATATGAGATATGTGCTGGACCGAGAATAATGCGTGTATGTGATACCGCACTTCATTCTCGCGATATATGTGTCGATTGGTTATATTCGATATGACCTAGTTATCGAACCATTGATTCGATAAATCGATGCATTGAATACTAGTCGGTCATGTGCGACATGACCGGATCATTGAATCAAGTGTTGATTTAATGATTTAATGTATAATTATATATTTGATATATTACTTTGCATTAACTAGTATTGGTTCACTTTAAACGGATTTTTCTCACTTGATGTGCACATTGTATATGTGATATGTTTTGTGTACACTTGAATGTATCATGTTTGATGATGCATGTTGACTTGACTTTGTGTAAAAGAATTGAACCATGGTTATGAGAGTGGTTAGGGTTTATGATTTATTCACTTATTATTTAATCCATTCATTATTTATTAATTGGTTTTTATGAAAATAAAATGGCTTCATTTATCATGAAGAATGGTGAAGCTTCATGAAGCATTTTATAATGATGCTATTTTGTCTTCATACTTAAACCTAACCACTCCCACTAACCATGGTCAATTCTCTACACTTGACCATGGTTAGGATATGATAAATATCATTTTCTTTTCTATTTTAAAAAGACTTTGATCATATTCTATCATCTTCTTCATCTTCTTCTTCAACAAGAAAAGCTTGCTACTTTAATGGCAACTTGAGATTTAGTGAGAGAAATCCAAATCTAAAGTGAACACACCTCCTATTTCTTCATCCTCTACCTCTTGCCAAGTGGTTTTGGGTGTTTTCTTCACAAGTTTCACTACTTGGTGAAGTCGAAGCTTGAACTAGTGCAACCTCGACGTAGATCGTCTTTGACACGAAGCCGACGAACTATTCCGCTCACTTCTCCGATGAAGCCGTCGCGAGAGTCCGAGGTTCGTGATGGACAGCGAGGGGACGACCACATGGAGCTAAGCAAGTGGATATCCGGATCTACAAAGGTTGTAGCATCTCAACTTTAGTTAAAGTGTTAACTAGTTTATCTTTTCGCCTAAACATCTAGTCTAAGATCCGTAGTCTAGGGTTTCTCGGCACCATTTTTTTAAATTGGCATGTTCGATGCCTTGTGAGTCCTCACTAGAGTGCCTAGGAACCCTACAGTGGTATCAGAGCCTAGCTAGAGCCTTAGGCGAAGTACCGACGGAGTTTGAAATCCGAACGAACCCGAAACCCATATTCTAAAATGCTCTCTGTCCAGATTTTAAAATTGTGGATTTTTCAAGATTAAAAATATCCAGAAAATCAAGCAGGCGTTATTATGAATTACTGTGAAAAACGGAGTGCTAACGCCGTAATAACGCCGCGGAACCGCGGCCTAAGCCCACGTGGCGCGGCGGTTACGCGGCAGTAATGTTGACTCTTTGACTCCTCTTTCCACAGTAATTGTTATATTTGACTCCTGTGTTTTCTGGATAATTTTAATATTTTATTCTAGAGAAGAGTATTTTGGGGTTGCTTTGGGGATTCAATAGTTCGATCGGATTATCAAATATCGTCTATGTGTATTTCGGGATATTTTTTAGAATATGTTAAAAAGTTCGACCGGATGTAAATACCCTATTTTTCCCCTGTCGGGAAATTTCCAAGTGTTGGATTTTTCTGTAGTTTAACGACGTTCTAAGTAGTGCAAGTAACGCGATGGACCCTCTAGAAGACAACAAACCTTAACTCGATTATGTGACCGTCTTGAACTGCCCTTTGAACCTTCGGGTTTGGGGCAGTACGGCGTGCCACATGTGAGGCGTTGGCTTGACCCTTCTACGGCTGGACCGTCGGTACTGAGGCACGAACTGAATGTTGTTAGACTTGTTTCATGTGTTGAGCTGTATCGGAAAACTTGGGTATTCGACTGTTCGATCGAAAAGTTTAACATTTTCTGTTTATCTGGAATGTGATACAATAATTGGAATTCACAAGTAGTTATGAGATAACTGAATGAATGTTATAAATCTAGCAATTTAGTCCCATATGATATTGAAAAGAGTTTTCGATAACAAGACTAAAATGCGGGATTTATATCTGTTAGGCATGCGATGTCTAAAGAGGTTGCGGATTCCAATTGTTGTAGTTTTACACTTTCTTTTCTGTGACCGTAAGTGTAGTATGTTCATATCGCCGGTTTCGTTGCTATACGTCAACGACAATTGGGGTATGCATACTTACTTACGTTGATGACATCTGATGTTATGTGTTGCTGGATATGTTATATTGGATCGTCGTGTTTTAATAGCCGGGGGTTTTTATGTGAGATGAGTGTTTTTCATTTTCATTCATGTAAAAACTTGTATGTAATATTCTTTTATTTGGGGCACTTCCAGGTAGCGGAAGTTGTCACCCTTTGTATATTATTTACTTTTCCGCATTAGGATAGACCCAAGGAGGGGAGCACAAGTAACCGGGTTCTGGGGTCCAGTGGGAGACCAACTCGAGGAGTCGAGTCCGGGTCTCCTAACCCTAGAATTGGCAAGGTTGCTTGCCGCTCTCGTAGGGGTCTAGGGGTGTGGGTTTGGCAATTCATCATGACCGTGGAATCCGTGTTTTATACTGGCTCGTATTGAAAACACGGACGTCCTAGTATATCCAATATTTCATATGTTTATTCTGCTGCGATATCTGTGATGTGATTCTGTGATGGATATAGTATATAGTATATATGATATATTATATAGACGTTACTTATGTTTTACACCCGCGCTAGCCCTGCCCTGCTCTGTCGTTAGTTACCTAACCTAACGGTGCACGAGGGGACATCGAGGCGAATGCAGATGGCATAAGTGTACGTCATATCTATCTGTGATGTTTAGGTATTTAAATGATGGGACTTCATTAATGTGATTAATGAAAGATAAGAAACCTAAGATGTTGTGGAATCGAATTTCAAAATAAAAACAGGTAGCTACAGTTTTTGCTTTTCACAGCGATATATATGATATATCCCGCACCTTATTCGATGAGGAAAGGACCGAGATCCCTTCACCGGGAGTGACTCCTTTAGCAATAACTGGCAGATGCTACATACTCGGTTTGCTTTTGACTGCTTTTGGGTTTTTGCTTTGCACAGCGATATATATGATATATCCCGCACCTCATTCGACGAGGAAAGGGCCGACGATCCGTTCACCGGGAGTGACCCCTTTAGCAAAACTAGAAAAGCCTCAAAATCACTCCATTTCAAAAACTTCATTCGATTCTACAACGATATCAAGTTCATTACGCTCATGGTTTTTTATGAAAGAACCCGCGTAGCCCTCCGTCATTTCAGATAGATATTATTTAGTATTCGTGCTATGTTTGTTGACTTAGTCAAGGCATAGTGTATGGTAGCTAAATTATGTTTATCTGCAACAACATGAGATGTGATTGGATTAGAGCATTCGCACGGCCTTGTTGACTCAGTCAAGGGTCGTACGGGTGGGTTTAATTCAATCGGGAAATGTACGGGTTGAACTTGACTTGCGATCTATGCTTTGTTGACTTAGTCAAGGTCATAGATCGCTAGGGGCAAAAGCATTATCGGGAATTTCAAGTGTTGAAATTTGCAATGAGATTGCATACCTTCTATGAGATAGTTGGATCCCGATACCCACTGCGAGTAAGAGTTACTCCCGGGAGAGTTTTACACATTACAATTAGCCGATCAAGTAGGTGTCTAGAAAGGTGTTAACGAGGTTACGCCTCTGGGAAAATGAGATTTACATTAATTAGGTTCGTGCGAAAGCACGGGGGACCTCCCTCAAAGTACCGACACTGGCCTGGCTGAAAGATTGGCGAACTTGTAGTGTGTAATTAATCCCGGCTAGTCTTTCCTTTTAGGGTTTGAAGGAAGATTTGATAAAAAGCAGTGGGAGCCATCCTGATTAGATAAGATAATAACCAATCTGATCTTGCACGAGCATACGCTAAAGTGTTTTCTTCTCTCTCTCTCCAGGTAGCGACCATTTCATGCCCTAATAAAGATAATAATATGGATGTATTGACCGAACCCGCATGTTATACTGTGCAGGGGAACGTTGGACCCGTTCAATCTTATAAATGTTATAAGACTGAACAGGAAACAGGAGAATATCTGGATTCTCACACCGCCCAAACGGAGAACATGCATGTTGATGCATCATCTTCGGGTGTGTTTGTCATTGAGAACTGTTTCTCAGTTCACCCTACGTCCTGAATATTAGATACCGGGTCAGGATCCCACATATGTAAGATGTTACATGGGCTGCGAAAAGGTAGAGAACTGAGAAAAGGTGATCATTCCGTTCATGTAGGGAATGGGGCAAATGTTGCAGCCAAAGCAGTTGGCATATATCACCTGGTATTACCAAATGGTGATACACTAGTCCTGAATGAGTGCTATTATATACCGAACATGATGTGCAACATTATATCAGTTTCTTTATTAAGTAAAGAAGGATATAATTTTGTCGTAAAGGATAATGTTATGAACATATTCCTGGATCAAAAGTTGATTGCATCAGGCTCGCTACATAATGGCATATTCATTCTCAATCAAAATACAGTCTTCAATATACAAAACACACACAAAAGGAAAAGCTCAGAAATGAACGAATCCTTCTTGTGGCACTGTAGACTTGGCCATATCAATGAGACATGACTAGCTAAGTTGCATAAGAATGGATATTTGAATTCATTCGAATTGTCATCTTATGACACTTGCCATTCATGTCTCAAAGGAAAAATGACCAAAACTCCGTTTACGGGACACGGAGAAAGAGTTACTGAACTCTTGGGACTGGTGCATAGTGATGTATGCGGTCCAATGTCTACACACGCCAGAAATGGTTCTTCCTACTTCATTACATTCACTGACGATCTCTCTAGATACGGGCATGTGTTCCTGTTGAAACACAAGTCTGAAGCTTTTGAGAAATTCAAAGAATATAAGCACGAGGTAGAGAACCAAACGGGCAAAAGTATTAAGGTTCTTCGATCTGATCGAGGAGGTGAATACTTAAGCAGTGAATTCCTGGATTATCTAAAAGAGAATGGGATTCTCTCTCAGCTTACTCCTCCTTATACACCACAGCACAACGGTGTATCGGAACGAAGGAATCGCACCCTATTAGATATGGTGCGTTCAATGATGAGTAATGCTGAGTTACCTATTTCCTTTTGGGGGTATGCGCTTGAGACAGCCATATACCTATTGAATCTTGTTCCGTCTAAATCTGTACCTACCACACCATATGAGATATGGAGTGGGAAGAGACCATATTTTAAACGAATTAAGATATGGGGTTGTCCGGCCTATGTCAAAAAACAAAATCCGGACAAACTCGAGGCACGATCAGTCCTTTGCAAGTTTGTGGGATATCCTAAGAATTCTCAAGGATATTTTTTCTACCAACCTGAGGAACAAAGAGAGTTTGTTGCTCAACATGCCACCTTTTTGGAAAGGGAATTTCTTGCAAAAGAAATTAATGGCAAAGAGGTAGAGCTGGAAGAGGTTCCCGCACCACAAACTGCAACTAACGATTTGGTAGAACCAGAGGATTCAGTAGTACCCGACGAACCCCAGCCTCTCCACCGATCTAGTAGGGTTCCTCGCCAACCTGAGAGATACTATGGTTTTCTCATTGATGGTGGCAGTGAGGATTGCATCATGGAGGATGATGACCCAACTAGCTTCGAGCAGGCCATCACGAGTGGGGACTCAGTGAAATGGCTGGATGCTATGCGGTCCGAGATGGAATCCATGTACACCAACAAAGTATGGACTTTGGACGTTTCTCCGGAAGGGGTAAAACCCATTGGGAGCAAGTGGATCTTCAAGAAGAAACTTGGTGTAGATGGGAAAGTGGAGACTTTCAAAGCTAGACTTGTAGCAAAGGGTTTTCGTCAAAGACCAGGTGTGGACTATGACGAGACCTTTTCTCCAGTGGCTATGCTTAAATCCATCCGGATCATGCTTGCCATCGCTGCATATCATGATTACGAAATCTGGCAAATGGATGTTAAGACCGCCTTTCTAAATGGTGATTTAGAAGAGTGCGTGTACATGACTCAGCCAGAGGGCTTCGTAGACATTGGGAGCAGCGGGAAGGTGTGCAAGCTGCTTAAATCCATTTATGGATTAAAGCAAGCATCGCGGAGTTGGAACATCTGCTTTGACGTCGTTATCAAAGAGTTTGATTTCGTCAAAAATCCAGATGAACCTTGTATCTACAAGAAGGTGGCAGAGAGTAAGGTTGTCTTCCTCGTATTGTACGTGGACGACATACTCTTGATGGGAAATGATATTCCTATGCTGCAATCGGTCAAGCTCTTCTTATCACAAAGATTCTCAATGAAAGATCTTGGTGATGCCTCCTGCATATTGGGAATTAGGATCTATAGAGATAGATCCAAAAGGATTTTGGGATTGTCCCAATCCAGGTACATTGACACCATACTAAAGAGGTTTAGTATGGAAGAGTCGAAGCGTGGGAACTTGCCCACGATCTCTGGAGTCACTCTCTCCAAAGAGATGTCTCCCAAGACTGATTTGGAGAGAGCTCGCATGCAAGGGATACCCTATGCTTCGGCAGTAGGCTCTATCATGTATGCGATGCTATGTACCAGACCCGATGTAGCATACTCACTAAGTATAGTGAGCAGGTATCAAGCTGATCCTGGAGAGAGTCACTGGACAGCTGTGAAGAGCATTCTCAAGTACTTGCGAAGGACTAGAGATATGTTCTTGGTGTATGGTAACGGAGAACTCCAAGTGGAGTCCTTTACTGATTCCAGCTTCCAGAGTGATAAGGACGACTCTAAGTCGCAGTCGGGTTTTGTCTTTACCCTTTACGGAGGGGCGGTTAGCTGGAAGAGTTCCAAGCAGGAAACCGTGGCAGACTCGACGATGGAGGCTGAATACATCGCTGCCAATGATGCTGCCAAAGAGGCTGTCTGGATCAAGAAGTTCATTACGGAACTTGGAGTGGTTCCATCCATTGAGCATCCAATACCTTTGTATTGCGATAACAATGGAGCGGTGGCTTTGGCCAAGGAACCCAGGTCCCATCAGCGATCCAGGCATATTCTGAGGCGGTATCACCTGATCTGGGAGATAGTTGATCGCCGGGAGATCGAGGTCAGGAGGGTTGACACGAAGAATAACACGGCGGATCCACTCACGAAGGCCATTCCCCAGATACAGTTTGAGAGACTCTTCGGGATGCTCGGTATGCGATACTACAGCAGCTGGCCCTAGTGCAAGTGGGTGATTGTTAGTTGTATGTATGCCCTAGAGGCCAGTATTGTACAGATGATGTATATTATATTGGATGCTTGGACATATATAGAGATGACTTTCTTGCTCGATATGATAGTATGCTATCTGGTTACTCTTTATCTTAACATGTACACTAGTCTCTTTATACTGTCTTATAGTTACATGTTGGTAAAGCCCTTAGGATTTGTACTTGACTACCTAGACTATGATGCAGATCATACTAGTGGGGACATGGTAGTCCATAAGTACATCCTTCAAGGTCCCTAGTCGTGGGTGTATCGAGACGGGGCATCGATATACCAGAGTAGACTAGCGTATACGCTTCTCGACCCATGAGATGGGCGATGGATGATCCCATATCCATTGGTGTTTGATATCAGAGATGGTATACGGGTGCTCAGTGGAGACTGAGTACACTGGACGGACTCGCCGAGAACTCCCAGATGGTATTATACCTCACGTCAGATGGCAGTTCTCAGGTGACACTTGTACAGGTTAGTCTGTAGACCCGAGATCGTCATAGAGTCTTGTGTGATTCACACTGTGCTTTGATCTCCACCTTACCACGTCCATGAGGGCGTGTAAAACGGTGGTCTTTGGGCACAGTCCCGAGTCACATGGAGGCAATGAGCGATAGGAGGGGTTTCGTCTCTCCCGGTATTGGGGGTTGATGATGCGCAGTGCTCGATTGGCCGTAGCAGGGAAGTCCCTGGCCAGGGCTGATCAGAGATTTGCTGGTAAGTGTTACCAGTAGTTTCTCGACCCGTTACGAGCCTCACATCGGCACGACTTATCGGGTTATTGGGGTCTGACGTTTACCACCCCTAGACTTGATATGCGACATATCAGACGAAGAGACCGGACTGTACGGTAAGTGTTACTGATCAGATTCGCACGAGTGTGAGCGGGCTAGCTCGTCGATCATCTGATCGCTCAATACCCGGGTGGCCGTTACGTTTAGCAGACCGCTTGCGGCTTGTGGGTGCTTGATATGATCATCATCTGCTACCGGCGTATTGACGAGTCTTTAGAGTCCTACACAGAGGTTTCCTGGTTCAAGCGAAACGAAATAGGAGCGCATATGAGATATGTGCAGGACCGAGAATAATGCGTGTATGTGATACCGCACTTCATTCTCGCGATATATGTGTCGATTGGTTATATTCGATATGACCTAGTTATCGAACCATTGATTCGATAAATCGATGCATTGAATACTAGTCGGTCATGTGCGACATGACCGGATCATTGAATCAAGTGTTGATTTAATGATTTAATGTATAATTATATATTTGATATATTACTTTGCATTAACTAGTATTGGTTCACTTTAAACGGATTTTTCTCACTTGATGTGCACATTGTATATGTGATATGTTTTGTGTACACTTGAATGTATCATGTTTGATGATGCATGTTGACTTGACTTTGTGTAAAAGAATTGAACCATGGTTATGAGAGTGGTTAGGGTTTATGATTTATTCACTTATTATTTAATCCATTCATTATTTATTAATTGGTTTTTATGAAATTAAAATGGCTTCATTTATCATGAAGAATGGTGAAGCTTCATGAAGCATTTTGTAATGATGCTATTTTGTCTTCATACTTAAACCTAACCACTCCCACTAACCATGGTCAATTCTCTACACTTGACCATGGTTAGGATATGATAAATATCACTTTCTTTTCTATTTTAAAAAGACTTTGATCATATTCTATCATCTTCTTCATCTTCTTCTTCAACAAGAAAAGCTTTCTACTTTAATGGCAACTTGAGATTTAGTGAGAGAAATCCAAATCTAAAGTGAACACACCTCCTATTTCTTCATCCTCTACCTCTTGCCAAGTGGTTTTGGGTGTTTTCTTCACAAGTTTCACTACTTGGTGAAGTCGAAGCTTGAACTAGTGCAACCTCGACGTAGATCGTCTTTGACACGAAGCCGACGAACTATTCCGCTCACTTCTCCGATGAAGCCGTCGCGAGAGTCCGAGGTTCATGATGGACAGCGAGGGGAGACCACATGGAGCTAAGCAAGTGGATATCCGGATCTACAAATGTTGTAGCATCTCAACTTTAGTTAAAGTGTTAACTAGTTTATCTTTTCGCCTAAACATCTAGTCTAAGATCCGTAGTCTAGGGTTTCTCGGCACCATTTTTTTAAATTGGCATGTTCGATGCCTTGTTAGTCCTCACTAGAGTGCCTAGGAACCCTACAGTCATTGCCCGGGTTAACCCACAAACTGCCATTACAGAAACGTGTCTTGAGTTTTCCAGAGTCTGGTTTTAAGCATAATCCGGACAACTCCATATACCTTAACATCGTTAAGATATGAACCATTCTATATAAAATATAGAAACATAAGCACTGATTTAATTAGAACTAGATTCAAATCATGCAACTGTCTCCAGTGCATGTCAACTAAATGGAGAGAGGCCGATCAACATTACTCAACTTAGGAGTGCATCCAAATATGAGTAACCTGGAAGACAAGAAAGTTCTTAAAATCCTTACTATCAACTGAATACCATACACAAGTATCTACATCTTCGATCACCTTGAAGAATCCTGATACTTCCAACACTTGATTCTCTGCTTTATTCTTGTACCTATAACTTCTCAAAACTTGGACCTTGTATTTCTGTGAAACACTTGTCTAAAACTGGAGAAGTCACAAGTAAACAGGATATAGTATGAGCACCAGACCCTAGGTCCTGATGGACACTGGACAACATACAATACTTTGTATAAGTCCCCTGAGTTGAATAACTTAAACCCTGTGCGTCGTAGTTGAAAACTGTACTATGGTCAAGAAGAATTACACCGCTGTTTAATGCTCCTTACCCAATCATCAACTGATATAGGTAAATATCATGGACATAATTTAAAAAAGTTATATATCACTTTATAAAATAAACGTACAGATATATCAGTTTGAAATTGGTGCATAACGACGGATATTCAAAACAAAATATTTGTCGTCCGGCAAAAACCCAGGCGATTTCCTCAAATATCACTAATTACAACGAATCTCGATATAATGCGAATGAACACCTAATTCCCAATAACTTACTCCCACTCATCAACTGTAAAACCATACAGATGTGAGAATCAAACATGGTATATACATACCCTGGAGTAAGGATCTAATTGGGAAATCAGTTTTTAATTAATAATGCACAGAGAAACTGAAACATGAAATTGTTTCGAAGGGGTATCCGGGTATTCCTGGTAATGCCTCTTCCATTATCAGATTCACGAATGTAACCTTATATTTCCTTTCCATCTCTCCAAATCCCTTTATTTGTATTTACTCATTACCTTCTGTACACCACCCTTAGGCCAAATGGTTTTCTTCCTTCCCTACCATTCGGCACCAGCCTATGGTTTGGAAGAAGACTATCCAATAAGCGTAATAGGTGTACTCTCCTAATCCTATGAGTACTCGCAACCTGAGAGAAGGTAAAGATTAAAGACAACTGAATAATCCTTATTCTATTTCTCCAGAACCAGAATCCAACCTCGAACTGGAACAAGTTCTTTCGAGTACGATGGATTATCCAATAACTGTGGATCTTCGTAGTGATACGGGGTTTCCTGGAGAAATACAAAGGTGAAGTAGAAGTGGCGATAAAATACGTGGTTTGGTCGTGAATGATAACAGTCGCATTTTACTTTGCCCTCTTTCTAATCCCTTTATTTTGTCTTTACTTATTACTTTCTGTACACCACACTCAGGCTAATTGGTTTTCTTTCTTCCTTACCTTTCGGCACCTGCCTATGGTTTGGAAGAAGACTATCCAATAAGCGCAATAGGTGTGCCCTCTCCTAATCCTAGGAGCCCTCATAACCTGAGAGAAGGTAAAAGGAGAAGACAACTGAATAGTCATATTCATTTTCTCCAGAACCGAAAACCATCCTCGAATCTGAAACAAGTTTCTTCGAGTTCGTATGTAACTATACGATGGTCATATCCAATGAAAATGGGATCTTCGTAGTGATACGGAATGTTCCAGAGAAAAGCAAAGGGTAAAAGTAGGAGTGGCAATGAAGTATGCAACTCTGACAATCCAAAAGCCAGTGTTTTAAGAAAGTTCGGTTAACTTGGTTACTGAGTTATAGTCTAGGGTCGGCACATGGTCGCTGTCAAAGAGAGAGAGAAAAGAAACACTCTGCGTGCACTCTAACCTAGATCAGAATGGTTAATCACTTTACGTAATCAGGATGTCTCCCACTGTATCCTAAAATTCTCCTCCAAACCTGAAAGAAGAATTTGTCGGGATCATCTAAAATCACCAGAGGAGTAAACCAACTCATCAGTGGGTATCGGGATCCAACTATCATGGCATGATAATCTAATGGAATCCACTCACGTTATCACACTCCAGAAGGTATGTGCATGCCTGGCAAGTTTCCTGTATGTTTGAAACTCCCGATGTGATTTTTACCCCATGCTCTTATGACCTGACGAAGGCCAACAAATCATAAGTCACATGTCAAGTTCTACCCGTCATTGTCCAGGTTAATTTTAACCCACCCATACTCGCTCTTTACGAAGGCCAACAAGGCTGTACGACTGTCCCAAACCAACGCATCTATCTATGCAACAGAAAAGTAACAAGCAGCTACCATACACTATGCCTTGACGAATGCCAACAAACATAGCATGAATACTAAGTGCTACCCGTCTGAAATGACGGAGGGATACGAATGGTTTTTGGCGAAAAACCTTAAACGTAATGAACTAGATATCGTTGAAGGAACCGGATAGCTTTTTACAAATATATAGTGGCAAAAACCAATACTAAAGAAGTCACTCCCGGTGAAGGGATATCGGCTCTTTCCCTGTAGAATGAGGTGCAGGATATTCCAACTGAATACCACGATGCAAAGCAAAAACCAATCGACTATAGTGAAGTTATTACTCTGACGCAAACTTCTGCCCAAGGGGTCACTCCCGATGAAGGGATCTCGGCCCTTGCCTCATCGAATGAGGTGCTGGATATTCATAACTAAATACCTCTGTGCAAAACAAAAGATAACGTCCTTGTAATAACAGCTTTTTTTTTTTAAAATTTGTTCCAACAACATCGAATAGGTTTGTTTTCCTTGCATTGATCAGAATCAATGCAGTCCCATCAATTAATCACACCAGAAAAGAACGAAAATATGATTTACGTATATGCCATCCGCATTCTCCACTGGGTCCCGTCATCGCCCGTTAGGTTACTTAACTACTGACAGAGCGGTTACTGGACTACCGCGGGTGTAAAACATATACAACATCTACTAGTATCTATAACAATATATAATAATCGCTCCAGGCATGATGAATGCAACATCACAGATAAGTAATGAGCATCCAGAACAACACAGATAATCTGGGAGCTCCGGGTTTCCTTTGAGCTGCAAGTGAAACCCGACGTTCCCCTGGTCGTGTGGATAGTCTGTGTAATGAAAACCTTGACCCCTACGAGCGCGGCAAGTTACCCGCCAAAACCAGAAGCGAGGCAGCTGTAACGTTTTAGAAATCGTTTAGGTGAATTTTCCGATATTAGGTAAAGTAAACTGTGTTTTTTCGTAAAACCTAGAAGTGTTCTTTTTCAGTATAGACTTAATTGCACCTAGTTTAACCAGGAAATTTCTAGTTTGCGGTTTTTATTTGTCAGTTGAAAATTTTAGTTCACTTTAATATTTTTTTTCCTTAATTAAAATATTATTATAATCTTTTAATTATTCTCTTAATTAGTGGTAATTACAAATTTGATTGGGTTAATTATACTAAAGTGAATCTATGCTAACTTTATCATAAGATTAAGCAACTTTGACTTCTTTGCAAAATATCTAGATATTTTGGTTGAATTAAAGGAAATTTTAAGTAAAGAATTAACAGGTGGCATAAAGATAAGTTTCTTAAATGTGCATTAATGTGTTTTAACCTAGAATTCTCCACACACTTCCACACATTTCTCTTTTCCTCATGAAGTGGCCGACCCCTCCCCTTGCTACCCAAACTTTTTCTTCACCCCATTTCCACTTCTTCAATCTCAAATAAATCATCAAAAATCATCAAATAATCCCACAAACTCAAATACAAATCCATACCCATTATTCTTTAAGCTTAACCAAGCTTGGATCTTCATGAAAGATAGCATTTTGGAGGTTTTTTTGTTGATCTAGTTGCAAGTGTTTGGATCAAGTTTGAGGTAAAAAATCCTTACCCTAAGCTTAGTTGTTATTTTATTACATTTAGCTAGCTTATTTGATGATTAAATATGGCTTTATTTTGCATGTTTAGAAATTCAAGAAAAGGTTTTGAAGATCAAGTTAGGATTTTGATTATTTCTAATGGCTATGTGAGTTGTCTAGATAAGGAAAACTTAATCTAGTTGTGAGATTGTTAATTGTTATTTTTCCTAATTATATAATTAAGCTTAAATGCAATCTAGTTTTTACTAAATCTTATTTCGGTGAGATTAAAATTCTAGTAAGGGTTTGTGTGGTTTAATCAAGCTATTATGCGAAGATTGTGATCGCTAGAATGGTTTAAACTACTAGATACGAGCTAAAATGTGTTTACTAGGTTTTCGGTAAAATTAGGCGTGGGTTTCTAATGACGTTGCGATGTTATATATATTAGATTCCACGATATTTATTGTGTTGTGAATGCGCGATCGGTACGATCAGGGTTTCGGCTTGGTGGTTGCATAGTTTAGCGATCCTAGCTGAGGTTGGGCCGATATTGTACGCGTTTTGTGCACTAAGTGCACAGTGTGATTATCTTGTGGACGTTATCCTTGCCTTTCATTGTCTTTGTGTCGGTGCAGGATATTTTGTCTTATGTGTTGTGTTTTTGAAATTTAGGATCGCGAGAAGGGTCAAGCCAACGCCTCTCATGTGGCACGCCGTACTGCCATAAACCCTAAGATTCAGAGGCAGTTCAAGACGGTCACATAATCGAGTTAAGGTTTGTTGTCTTCTGGAGGGTCCACCGCGTTACTTGCATGACTTAGAACGTTCTTAAACTTGAGAAAAAATCCAACTTTTGAAAAAATTTCCGACTGGGGAAAAAGTGAGTTATTGATATCCGGTCGAACTTTATAACAGTTTCTAAAATTATCCGGAAAGACTAAACAAAGTTAAATTATCCGATCAAATCATTAAGTCCCCAATACAACCCAGAAAACTCAACACTTGAGTGAAATAAAAATATCCTAAAACAATCAGTAAGGCAGTACGGACAATACTGTGCAAAAATTTAGCATTAATTATCCTATACGGTCACGGAACCGCTGCGGGGCCCATGCTCCTGCCGCGGTTACGCGGTGTATTAGGCGAATTACAATGTAATTTTTTACGCGTGTCCATATAATTCCCTGCTGATTTTTTTAAGTATTTTTAATTTGGAAAAAATCACAGTTTTGAAAAATTTCCAGAGAAGGTGTTTTATCGGGGTTTTCGGGTTCGATCGGACTTTAAACTTCGTCTAGAGTTCGCCTAAAGCTCTAGCTTGGCTCTGATACCACTGTAGGGTTGCTAGGCATGCGCATAAGGGTCTATGAGGCATCAACCATGCTGGATTAAAATTTTAGCCGTGCCGAACAACCCGAACCCGGATCTTTAAACTAGGGTTTAGGCGAAAACAAGCATGTTAAACTCTTTAACACTAAGTGAGAGGGATTACAACCTTTGTAGATCCGGTCCTTCACTTCTTAAGCTCCGTCTTGAGGTCCCTTCGCTGCGATCATCGTGTTCTGGACTCCCGAGAGGATTCACGAAGAGAATGATGCAACCTTGCTTCCGATCTTCGATACAAAGATGATCTACCTTGAAGTTTCGTTAACACAAGCTATCACTCGTGAAATGATGTGAACACCCTCATCTAAATGGCAAGGATAGATGAGGATGATGAAGTAGGATTTTTTCTCTCAATTATAATCTTTTTCTCACTCACTTTCATCACAAAAGAAAGCTTTTTCATGAAGGAACTCAAGCAAGAAGAAGTTGAATGAAGATGATAACCTTAATCCTTTTGTGATGAACAATGAATTAGTGTAGTGGTTACAAATCTAACTAAAGGTTAAGCATGAAAGAGTTAACCCTTGTAGAGAGTTAACTAGAGTTAATGGTTTGGATTGGGTTAACATAATATCTCACAAAAAATATCAAGCAACCACAAAGTCAAAGCATCATGAAGCTTCATGCAAAAGCTAACCCTAATCCAAACCCTAACCAAGTTTAAACCCTAATCCAATGTTAAATTTGTAACCCTAACATGTTACAATATTATATATCACATATACAATATATTTTGTAGCAATAGAAAATAATACAATTAACATATATCGCATATATATCAATGTATTATCCCGTGAGAAAATGAATCTTTTAGGGAGCTAATATTAGTTAATGTAATTGAATATATCATATATATTGTTATACATTAAATTATCGAATCAACACTTAATCCGACAATCCGGCTATATCGCATATAACCGACTAATACGATGACCCGGCTATATCACATATACCCGGCCAATAACTCATAATGCGAGAATCCAATATGGTATCACATACCGCATTATCCTCGGTCTCGCACATATCACATATATGCTCCTACTCCGTTTTGCCTGAGCCAAGAAACCACTGTGTAGGACTCTAAAGAATCGTCAATATGCCGGCAGTAGGTGATGATCATATCAAACACCCACAAGCTGCAAGCGGTCAGCTAAACCTAACAGCCACCCAGGTATTGAACGCTCAGAAGATCAACAAGCAAGCCTATACATTCTCCTGTGAATCCAAACAGTAACACTCCCGTACAGTCCGGTCTCGTCGTCTGATATGTCACATATCTCGCCTAGGGGTGGTAAACGTCAGACCCCAGTAGCTCGATAAGTCGTGTCGATATGAGCTCTATAACAGTTCGAGAAACTACTGATAACACTTACCAGTAAATCTCAGCAACCCTGGCCAGGGATTTCCGGTTATAGCCAATCGAACACAGCATAACATCAACTCCCTATACTGGGATAGACGAATCCCCACCTATCGCTCATTGCCTCCATGTGATTCGGTACTGTACCCAAATGCCACCTTTTTGCACGCCCTCTTAGACGTGGTATGATGGAAATCAAAGCACAGTGGGAATCACACAAGACTCAATGACGATCTCGGGTCAACAGACTACTCTGTACCAGTGTCACCGGAGAACTGCCATCTGACGTGAGGTATAATACCATCTGGGAGTTCTCGGCGAGTCCGTCCAGTGTACCCAGTCTCCACTGAGCACCCGTACACCATCCTTGATTTCAAACACCGATGGATATGGGATCATCCATCGCCCATCATATGGGTCAAGATGCGTATACGCTAGTCTACTCTGGTGTATCGATGCCCTGTCTCGATACACCTTCGACTAGGAACAGTTATAGGATGTACTCGTCGACTACCGTGGCCCCACTAGTATGATCTCATCATAGTCCCAGTAGTCGAGTACATATCCTAAGGGCTATATCAACATGTAACATAGAGACAATCAGAGTACATGTTAAGATAAAGTACAACCAGATAGCATACTATCATGTCGAGCAAGAAAGTCCTCCCTATATATGTCCAAGCAACCATTACAATATACATCGTATGTACAGTAATGGCCTCTAGGGCATCCATATAACTAACAATCTCCCATTTTCACTAGGGCCATCTGTTGTGGTATCTCATACCCAAAAATTAGCTTCTCCCCTGGATCGACTGATACCATCTCACTACAACTAGTGAGTATCCTAACATCCAATTAGATCTATCTCATAGATCCAAAACCCAGGATATAGGAGGTATCATCTTGATCCTATACGGAGAATCCTTGTGATAAGCGGAGATTGACCGAGCGTAGCATAGGAAACTCCTTCCCTATCAAGAGTATGTCATCCACGTACTCTACAAGGATCACCACCATACTCCCTACTACCTTTTTGTATATACAAGATTCATCTTCCATTTTGATGAAGTCAAACTCTTTGACTACCACATCAAAACAGACGTTCCAACTCCGCGATGCCTGTTTTATCACATAAAACATCTTGCACACGTTTCCACTGCTCCCACTGTCTACGAAGCCCTCTGGCTGTGTACTTATAGACGCTCTCTTCTAAGACATCATTTAGAAAAGCAGTCATGACACCCAACCGCCAGATATCGTAGTCATGGTATGTAGCCGTGGCAAGTAGGATCTGGATGGACTTAAGCATAGCTTTGAAAGTCTCAACTTTTCCATGTATACCAAGTAATCTTCTCAAGATATACTTGCTCCTGATGGGGATTTAACCCTTCAGATAAAGCAACCAAAGTCCATACTTTGTTGGTGTATAAGGATTCCATCTCAGATCGCTAAGCATCCAGCCATTCTTACAGAGTCCTACTCCTGATGGCCAGCTCGAAACTAGTTGGGTCATTATCTCATGATGCAATCCTCGCTCCCACTGTCATAGAGAAACCTAAGTATCTCTCAGGTGGGTGAGGAACCCTACTAGATCGGCGGAGAGGTCGAGGTTCATTCGAAACTATTGAATCTTTTGGTTCTACCAAATCATCAGCTGCAGTTTGTATAGCTGGAACCATTCCAGTTCTACATAACAGATCTTGCCTCGAGCTTGTCCGGATTTTGCTTTTAGACATAGGCCGGACAACCCCAAATCTTAACAAACTTAAGATATGGGCTCTTCCCTTTCTATATCACATATGAAGTGGTAGGCAACTGATTTGATTTGAACCCTATTCAATAGGTATGCAGCTTCACAAGTGCATAATTCCCAAATGGAAATAGGAAACTCAGTAGTACTCATCATAGAGCACACCATATCACATAGGGTGCTATTGCTCCATCCCGATACACCGACGTGCTGTGGTGTATACGGAGGAGTAATGCTGAGAAAGAATCTCATTCTCCTTTAGAATAGTCCAGGAATTCCGTGCTCAAGTATTCTCCTCCCTGATCTCATTAAAGGACATAATAACCCGTATTTTAGTTCTCTAATTCTAACTTATATTCTGTGAATATCTCAAAAGCTTCGGACTTATGTTTCAACAGGAACACATGTCTGAATCTTGAGAGATCATCAGAGAATGTAATGAAGTACAAAGAACCGGTCTTGGCATATGTAGACGGGAGACTTTCATACATCAGCATGTATCAATCACAAGAGTTCACTAACTCTTTCTCTGTTTCCAATAAACAGAGCTGTGGTCATCTTATCTCTGTGACATGACCGGCAAGTTTCACAAGATGTAAATTCAAACTAATTTAAATATGCAACTTTATGGAACTTCAGCTAGTCGGGTCGCATTGATATGACCTAGTCTACAATGCCTCAAGAAGGATTCGTTCATTTCTGAATTCTTCCTTTTGTGTGTGTTCCGTATACTAAGAACTGTAGTTTGATTTAGAATGTCAATGCTTTTAGATAATGTGCCTGAACAGATCAACTCTTGATATAGGAAATGTTCAAAACATTATCCAACAATACAAAATTATATCCTTCTTTACTAATAAAGAGACCGATATGATTTTGTACATCAGGTTCGGTATCTAATAACATTCGTTCAGAATCAATGTATTCTGGTAATACAGGGTGACAGTGACCAACAGACTTGGCTACAACACTTGCATCGTTTTCTGTCTTATGAAACTTATCACCCGTTCTCAGTCCTCTACCTATCTGTAGCCCATGTAACAAATCACATATGTGGGATCCTGATCCGGTATCAAATACCCAGGACGTAAAGGATACTGAGAAACAGTTCTCTGTAATGAACACACCCGAAGAAGATGCATCAGTATGCACTTTCTTTGTTTGGGCGGCACGTGAATTCTGGTAATCCCCAATTTCCTGCTCTGTCTTATAACAATTATAATTTCGAGCGGGACCAACGTTCCCCAGCTCAGTATAACAAGCTGGTTCGGTCAATACATCTGTAATATTATCTTGATTAAGGCGTGATATGGTCGCTACCTGGAGAGAGAGAGAAGAAAACACTCAGCGTATGCTCTTGCAAGATTAGATTGGTTAACTAAAATATCTAATCAGGATGTCTCCCACTGTTTTAATCAAATCTTCCTTCAAACCCTTAAAGGAAAGACTAGCCGGGATTAATTACACGCTACAAGTTCGCCAATCTTTCAGCCAGGCCAGTGTCGGTACATTGAGAGAGGTCCCCCGTGCTTTTGCACGGACCTAATTAAAGTAAACCTCGTTTTCCGATAGGCGTAACCCCGTTAACACCTTTATAGACACCTACTTGATAGGCTAATTGTAATGTGTAAAACTCTCCCTGGAGTAACTCTTACTCGCAGCGGGTATCGGGATCCAACTATCTCATAGAAGGTATGCAATCTCATTGCAAATTTCAACACTTGAAACTCCCAATAATATTTTGCCCCTAGCATCTTATGACCTTGGCTAAGGTCAATAAATCATAAGAGCTAGCCTAGTTCAACCCGTAATTTCCCGATTGAATTAAACCCACCCGCACGACCCTTGGCTAAGGTCAATAAAGTCGCACGACTACCCTAACTCAATCATATCATATGCTTATAGAGATAAGCACTAATCAGCTACCGCACACTACGCCTTGGCTAAGGTCAACAAACGCAGCACGAATACTAACCAGTACTTATCTGAAATGACGGAGGGCTACGACAGGTTTTAAGAAAACCTTTTGCGTAATGAACTTGATATCGCTGTAGAATCAAGTGATTTTAAATGGAGTGTTTTTTAGGCTTTTCTAGTTTTGCTAAAGGGGTCACTCCCGATGAAGGGATTGTCGGCCCTTTCCTCATCGAATAAGGTGCATGATATTTCACAAATATCACTATGAAAAGCAAGAACTATAGAAGCAATCAAAAGACAAACCGAGTTTGTAGCATCTGCTAGTTTCACTAAAGAGGTCACTCTCGGTGAAGGGATCTCGGCTCTTTCCTTATCGAATAAGGTGCCGGATGTTCTACAAGGAACACCGCTATGCAAAGCAAGAACTAGAGCTACCAGTTTTTAAACAAGTTTCTACAACATCTTAGGTTTCTTTTATTTCATTAATCTCATTAATGAAGTCCCATTTTATTTTGCTTCACAAGCATCTCATTTGAAACGAAATCTGCAAAATAACATATATCTCATATATATAATATAAACATTCGTCTCAGGAAGTAATATGATCTCATCACAGAACATTGCAGCAGAAGAACATATATGAAATATTGGATATATTAGGACGTCCGTGTTTTCAATATGAGCATGTATAAAACAAGGATTCCACGGTTGTGATGAATAGCCAAGCCCACATCCCTAGACCCCTACGAGAGCGGCAAGCAACACTGCTAATTCTAGGGTTAGGAGACCCGGTCTCGATTCCTCGAGATGGTCTCCCACTGGATCCTAGAACCTGGTTACTTGTGCTCCCCGCCTTGGGTCTACCTAATGCGGAAAAGTAAATAATATACAAGTGGTGCCATCAACCTCATCCCGGAAGTGCCCCAATAAAAGAATATTACATACAAATGAATTTTACATGAATGAAAAAGAAAAACTCTCATCTCACATAAAAACCCCCGACTATTCAGAATGCGACGATCCAATATAACATATCACAGCAACACATAATATCTCCTATCATCAACGTAAGCAAGTATGCGTATCCCGATTGTCGTTGATGTATAGCAACGAAGCCGGCGATACACCACATACTACGCTTACGGTCACAGAAAAGAAAGTGTAAAACTACAACAGTTGGAATCCGCAACCTCCTTAGACATCACATACCTAACCAAACGAATTTCTTAGACATCGCATGCCTAATAATTATAAACCCCGCATTTTAGTCTCATTATCGAAAACTCTTTTCAATATCAAGTCGGGGAATTCAACAAGA
Source organism: Agapanthus africanus (assembly GCA_030015575.1). Lineage (NCBI taxonomy): Eukaryota > Viridiplantae > Streptophyta > Magnoliopsida > Asparagales > Amaryllidaceae > Agapanthus > Agapanthus africanus. The sequence goes on from CM057340.1 coordinate 408,554,832, forward strand.
TTCCCGACATCCTGATCGAATGCTCGTCGCAAACTTTAGTAGATGGCCGCACCCCCGGATGCCGTCGACGAAGTGCACTAAGGCGGAACACCGCTGCCGCAAGCACCCGAACGGATGCTTTTGGCGACGGGGTTCTCCTACAGTCACTTGGTCGGGGCTATGGTGCGTCGTCGTCTATTAAGTTTACCCGGCGAGAATCCGCGTACGCTACGTAATTGCGACGGACTTTTGATCACATTAAAATTCCGTGGCAACCGATCATCTGAGACAAAACCGCTAGATTTATAACATTCAAATTAGTTATCTCATAACTACCTGTGGATTCCAAATATTGTATCACATTCCAGATAAATAGACAATGTTAAACTTCCCGATCGAATAATCAAACACCCAAGATTTTCCCAATATATCTCAACACTTGAAATCAGTTTAAAAACATCCATCACATGCCATAGTAGCAATGGTCCAGCGGTAGAAGGGTCAAGCCAACGCCTCACATGTGGCACGCCGTACTGCCACAAACCTTAAAGTTCAGAGGCAGTTCAAGACGGTCACATAATCGAGTTAAGGTTTGTTGTCTTCTAGAGGGTCCACCGTGTTACTTGCACGACTTAGAACGTTCTTAAACTCGAGAAAAAATCCAACTTTTGAAAAATTTTCCGACTGGGGAAAAAGTGAGTTATTGATATCCGGTCGAATTTTTTAACAGTTTCTAAAATTATCCGGAAAGACTAAACAAAGTTAAATTATCCGATCGAATCATTAAGTCCCCAATACAACCCAGAAAACTCAACACTTGAGTGAAATAAAAATATCCTAAAACAATCAGTAAGGCAGTACGGACAATACTGTGCAAAAATTTAGCATTAATTATCCTATATGGCCGCGGAACCGCCGCGGGACCCATGCTCCTGCAGCGGTTCTGCGGTGTATTAGGGAATTACAATGTAATTTTTTACACGAGTCCATATAATTCCCTGCTGATTTTTTTAAGTTTTTTTAATTTGGAAAAAATCACAGTTTTGAAAAATTTCCAGAGAAGGTGTTTTATCGGGGTTTTCGGGTTCGATCGGACTTTAATCTTCGTCTAGAGTTTGCCTAAAGCTCTAGCTTGGCTCTGATACCACTGTAGGGTTGCTAGGCACGCGCACAAGGGTCTGCGAGGCATCAACCATGCCGGATTAAAATTTTAGCCGTGCCGAACAACCCGAACCCGGATCTGTAAACTAGGGTTTAGGAGAAAACAAGCATGTTAAACTCTTTAACACTAAGTGAGAGGGATTACAACCTTTGTAGATCTGGTCCTTCACTTCTTAAGCTCCGTGTTGAGGTCCCTTCACTGCGATCATCGTGTTCTGGACTCTCGAGAGGCTTCACGAAAAGAATGGTGCAACTTTACTTCCGATTTTCGATACAAAGATGATCTACCTTGAAGTTTCGTTAACACAAGCTATCACTCATGAAATGATGTGAACACCCTCATCTAAATGGCAACGATAGATGAGAATGATGAAGTAGGATTTTTGTTCTCAATTATAATCTTTTTCTCAATCACTTTCATCACAAAAGAAAGCTTTTTCATGAAGGAACTCAAGCAAGAAGAAGATGAATGAAGATGATAACCTTAATCTTTTTGTGATGAACAATGAATTATTGTAGTGGTTACAAATCTAACCAAGGGCTAAGCATGAAAGAGTTAACCCTTGTAGAGAGTTAACTAGAGTTAATGGTTTGGATTGGGTTAACATAATATCTCACAAAAAATATCAAGCAACCACAAAGTCAAAGCTTCATGGAAGCTTCATGCAAAAGCTAACCCTAATCCAAATCCTAACCAAGTTTAAACCCTAATCCAATGTTAAATTTGTAACCCTAACATGTTACAATATTATATATCACATATACAATATATTTTGTAACAATAGAAAATAATACAATTAACATATATCGCATATATATTAATGTATTATCCCGTGAGAAAATGAATCTTTTAGTGAGCTAATATTAGTTAATGTAATTTAATATATCATATATATTATTATACATTAAATTATCGAATCAACACTTGATCCGACAATCCCGCTATATCGCATATAACCGACTAATACGATGACCCGGCTATATCACATATACCCGGCCGATATCTCATATCGCGAGAATCCAATACGGTATCACATACCGCATTATCCTCGGTCCCGCACATATCACATATGTGCTCCTATTCCGTTTTGCCTGAGCCAAGAAACCTCTGTGTAGGACTCTAATGAATCGTCAATACGCCGGCAGTAGGTGATGATCATATCAAACACCCACAAGCTGCAAGCGGTCAGCTAAACGTAACAGCCACCCAGGTATTGAGCGCTCAAATGATCAAAAAGAAAGCCTGTACATTCTCCTGTGAATCCAAACAGTAACACTCCCGTACAGTCCGGTCTCGTTGTCTGATATGTCGCAAATCTTGCCTAGGGTTGGTAAACGCCAGACCCCAGTAGCTCGATAAGTCGTGTCGATATGAGGTCTATAACAGTTCGAGAAACTGCTGATAACACTTACCATTTAATCTCTGCAATCTTGGCCAGGGATTTCCGGTTATAGCCAATCGAACACAGCACAACATCAACTCCCTATACAGGGAGAGACGAATCCCTTCCTAACGCTCATTGCCTCCATGTGATTCGGGACTGTATCCAAAAGCCACCTTTTTGCACGCCCTCTTGGACTAGGTATGATGGAAATCAAATCACAGTGGGAATCACACAAGACTCAATGACGATCTCGGGTCAACAGACTACTCTGTACCAGTGTCACCGGAAAACTGCCATCTGACGTAAGGTATAATACTATATGGGAGTTCTCGGCGAGTCCGTCCAGTGTACCCAGTCTCCACTGAGCACCCGTACACCATCCTCGATGTCAAACATCGATGGATATGGGATCATCCATCGCCCATCATATGGGTCAAGATGCGTATACGCTAGTCTACTCTGGTGTATCGATGCCCTGTCTCGATACACCCTCGACTAGGAACAGTTATAGGATGTACTCGTCGACTACCGTGGCCCCACTAGTTTGATTTCATCATAGTCCCCGTAGTCGAGTACATATCCTAAGGGCTTTATCAAAATGTAACATAGAGACAATCAGAGTACATGTTAAGATAAAGTACAACCAGATAGCATACTGTCATGTTGAGCAAGAAAGTCCTCCCTATATATATCCAAGCATCCATTACAATATACATCGTATGTACAGTAATGGCCTCTAGGGCATACATATAACAAACAGATACATATATCTTGCAATAGTTACATGTACACCTCATAAGATGCTGCACTTGATTTTGGAGGAATTAGGAACCGCATGATATATTTAATGACTTGATGCAGTTAAATAGCGGTTTTTCCTTTATATGCTCACATTACTGTTTTATGTTGCATATATTATATTTCATGGATTTTCGTATTGGGATATGGATTTCATGTGATTTATTGTTTTTGAGAACCGTGAGGGTATTTCAAGAAAATTATGTATTGTTTGAAAACCCAGTTTCTCTTGATATGATATTAGGCTTACTAAGTTTTCGGTAAAATTTGGCGTGGGTTTCTAATGACGTTGCGATGTTATATATATTAGATACCACGATATTTATTGTGTTGTGAATGCGCGATCAATACAATCAGGGACTAGGCTTGGTGGTTGCGTTATTTAGCGATCATAGCTGAGGTTGAGCCGATATTGTACGTGTTTTGTGCACTAAGTGCATAGTGTGTTTATCTTATGGATGTTATCCTTGCGTTTCGTTGCCTTTGTGTCGGCGCAGCATATTTAGTCTTATGTGTTGTGTTTGTGAAATTTAGGATTGCGAGCAGGGACTTCGGACGCTGAGAAGAAAGGGAAGCAGGTGCTCGGATTTACTTAGCTCGAGGTCATCGGTGGGTAGATTTAACATCTACAGGGGAATCGTCCGTATGGCGTTATGCGTCTGGGATAGATTATATTGCATGATTATTAGTTATAAGTATATGGACATTGATTGTGCATGTGTACCATTGTTGCATATCTCATTTCCTATTGTATATGGACATAGTATTAATGAGACACAACAATATTAATGACGGTTCATGTTGCACGAGCACAAATTGTCTGCTACACACACACCGTCGGTAATTTCCATGACACGCAGTACACCTATAAATATGTGATATTGTATTGGTTAGGAACAATTGAGACATTGATTCTTATTCCATTGTGCATATGAGATATAGCATACCTGTATACCTACATGCTTACACATATGTCTTGCTATGCCTACATGTTATAGCTACACATATACCTATAGGGTATTACATCATTATTGACAAGTACAGACACATACCTTGCTATAGCTACATGTACATCTTGCATACATACTTACATGTACACCCACATAACTTGATACACCTACATGTACATCATGCAAACATACTTACATGTATATCCACATACCTTGCTATAGCTACACATACCCCTAAGTGGTATTGTATTGTCATTTGACATTAAGACGTTGATTATTGTGCTATTGCGCTTATGAATTGCATCATACATACTTGCTTACATGTTGATACATATATCTTGTAATAGTTACATGTACACCTCATATGATGTTGCACTTGATTTTGGATGAATTAGGAACCGCATGATATATTTAATAACTTAATGCAGTTAAATAGCGGTTTTTCCTTTATATGCTCACATTACTGTTTTATGTTGCATATATTATATTTCATGGATTTTCGTATTGAGATATGGATTTCATGTGATTTATTGTTTTTGAGAACCGTGGGGATATTTCAAGAAATTTATGTATTGTTTGAAAACCCCCTTTCTCTTGATATGATATTTCAGTGCGTCCACCATGAGTTTTCTCGGTTCTGAGACTTGTGCTAGATACCCGATTCGAGGAGCGGTAGGCACCGTCTGCGGGTACATGGTGGACCCAGTATGGTTCCCCGAGGAAAGAGATGATTTTCGTGGTATAGACTATGAGACTGGCAGGCGGGATAGTACTTACCGGTGATAGTATTTGGACTCGGCGGTTATCGTGGGGATACCGATCGGAGTCGAGAGATGGTTATGGGACGATCCGGACTGACGGAGCCCGAGGGCCGATCCGGACTGACGGAGCCCGAAGGCCGATCCGGACTGTCGGAGCCCGATATATGTATATTTACGTGTCGATGCTGGACACTAGTTTTCATGATGTTTTCGGGTGTCAATGTTGGACACTCAGGTTCCATCAGACTTACAGGACTTGAAGGCCGATCTGAGGATGCGGTGACTTTGGATTTTGGATTTAGATTGTCTTAATGGACACCGGTCTTGCCACGATGAGGATTCCGTGAGGATGACATATTTTATCCCATACTCAGCATTTATTTGATATGCATTGCTTCATTTGTTAGTAGTACCTAATAGATTACCTTTCATGACCGTTGCATATACATATTTCCATTTATTGCTCGTGATAGATTGTCGCAATACGTGCATACCTGCTATTACCTGCTATTTACTATTCACGAGTTGGCAACTCACCCCCGTTGTGCCACAGTGTTTTGCAAGGTTGACCATTAAAGTAGTCATGGCAGGGCTTCATATTATTTCTACTTTTGCGGATACCGCTACAGTTGGCTGTGGGCCTTTTGCTATAGGTGGGTTTCGCGCTTCTCCGTTTATGTATCTTGTGTATCTTTTGTTGGTTCTAGTACTCTCCATCTACCACATTCATGTATTTGACTTAGAGACGAGTTGTGAGGATCGATGTTGTATTATTTTTGTGACTCTGGAGGTCTTTTATGCTGTTGTCACTTTATATCGTCCATTTCTTCGCTATGGCATCGTATATCTGTTGTGGTGATTGTTTCAGCCTTTGGGCGTGGATTTGCTCCCGTTTGGGGATGCTTTATTTATATTTTATGTTGTACCCATTTTCGGGGCTAGTTTTTACAAAGGAGTTGCTGCCAAATTTTTAAGGAAAGTAAATTTGGACTTTAAAGATTTTTACTTGAGATTCCCGAAAGCTTTTGACAATGTTCTTATCACTTACTACTGTTGATGGTTTAGATTTGCTGGGATTTCGGCTCACTTAAATTGCATTACGCCTGTGGACGTTCAGTGGTTTAAGGGCCGTCACGTGCTAAATTTTGAGTCATGACAAAGTTGGTATCAGAGCGCTGGGTTTTACCTTTCAGAGTGTAGGTTGACCTTGGTATGATGGAGTAGGTAGCTTAAGCAAAATAACGTAGCGTGTGTATGTCCGTGGCATACTTACGACACGGTACTCCGCCTAAAGTGACCTAAGTACTTATTTCGTGAAATTCCTTTCATGATTATATATATCCTTGTGATTCGATTTCCGTGTTCGTATCGGATCCTGTTTCCATTTCTAGCCATTATGCCGCCGAAGACAACGAGGGTACAGATAGAGACAGCGAGAGTCGAGGTCAGAGTTGACTCGTTTGGGACGAGGTCTGACCAGGACGGTACGCTCGTTGTTCTGGAGCAGTTTCATCCTCCTTCGATAGATCGTATCGAAAAGCTTGAGGTAGATATGCAAGACTTGCGCCAGATGATGAGCTCGTTGGTTGAGGCCAGTCGAGCGCAGCGATAGGAGGTTGCCACCCCTAATACCCAGTTATTCCTTGCTATCAGCACACAGCATTGTGTCACGTATACAGCACCAGTGGATGCAGCCCTATAAGATTAGGAGCGTCTTCCTGAGACCTTGGGAGTTCCGGAACCAAGGAGGACTCGTACAGGTGTTTCAGCCCAGAGACAGATGCTTACTCGCTGCGACAGTTTTCGTGCACGTCGCGGGAGTAGCAGAGGCTTGGGACGAGGACACTCGTTTAGCTCTTATCCCCAGGAGGATCAACAGCCATCGTATGGATGTTTCCGGTGTGTGAATTTCCATCACCTCGTCAGGAATTATACCTTGGTACGCCAGAAGAAGGAAGCAGTACCATATGTTACCTTATCACCTTCACCTCAGGGAGAGTCGTCTTTTGCGCCTGTTGTGGATCCACGTCAGACTTTTGTTCAGAGAGTTCGTGGTCGCGGAGGGTTTGTTCCGAGAGTACAGGATGGCGGAGGAGGAGGACAGCCAGTTGCAGGTAGAGGGCCGGCACGAGCGTTTGCTTCTATTCATCGGGACGCGTGGGTGTCCATTTCAGAGTTCAGGTAATCTTTTCGCATGATCTTCTGATGCGCATGTTTTGTTTAATTCGGGATCTATACACTCGTTTGTTCTACACACTTCGTGCCGTAGTTGGGCCGAGAGTCATGTATGCTAGATCAGCCATTTGTTGTGTTTACTCCTGTTAGCCATTCTTTTGTTGCGCGACACATGTTTCGGTCATGTGCCAATCAGATAGGAGATAGAGATTCGTCCGTCGATGTGATCCTTCTAAAGATGTTGGATTTGAAGTTCTCCTGGGCACGGACTGGTTAGCTACGTGCTATGCGTCTGTTGACTGCCGCGAGAAAACAGTCAGGTTTTGTTTTCCCGGTGAGTCAGTTCTTGTTGTGTAGGGTGACCATGGTGCCGCCCTTCACAGCTTAATTTCAGCCTTTTACGCTAGTCGGCTTTTGAGGAGAAGTTGTCGAGGATTCTTGGCTTTCATTCGTGATACCGGAGCCACAGTGGATTCGTTCGACCGGGTTCCTATCGTGCGAGAGTTTTCCGACTTTGTTCCAGATGAGCCAGCAGAGCTTAGGGAGCTTAAAGGTCAGCTGCAAGAGTTGCTTGATGGGGGACTTGTACGTCCAAGTGTTTCACTTTGGGGAGCTCCTATTCTGTTCGTCAAGGAGAAGGATGGCAGTTTGAGGTTGTGCATTGATTTTAGTCAATTGAACTGAGTTACGATGCGGAATAGGTATCTTCTACCTCGCATTGACGATTTTTTTGATCAGCTCCAGGGTGCGGGACATTTTTCTAAATTTGATATGATATCAGGTCATCATTGGTTGCGGGTTTGGAGTGATGACATTCTGAAGACTGCTTTTTGTGCACGCTACGGGCATTACGAGTTTTTGGTGGTGTTGTTGGACTCACCAATGCCCTAGCAGTATTCGCGGATGTGATGAACCAGATTTGTTTTAAGGCCGTTCCTCGACCAGTTTATTGTTGTGTTATTGATGACATTATGGTCTATTCCAAGAGTTGTGAGGAACATGAACAACACTTGAGGATTGCTTTGCAGACATTGGAAGAGCACCCGTTGTTTGTTAAATTCTTGAAGTGTTCCTTCAGGCTTAATTGTGTTGACTTCCTAGGTCATTTGGTTATGGGAGATGGTATTTGTATGGACCCGAGGGAGATCGAGGCCGTACAGCTTTGGCCAAGACTTGTATCAGTGACAGAGGTCCGCAGCTTTTTGGGCTTAGCCGGTTTTTACCGCCGTTTCGTGCTGGAATTCTTGAGTATCGCTGCACCGTTGTCCGGACTGACCAGATAGGAAGGGAGTTCCTTTTTCTTTAGACTAAGGCATGCGAGCTGAGTTTTCAGTGGTTGAAGACTTGGTTGACGACTGCACCAGTTCTATCTTTGCTTTCTGGATCGGGCGACATTATCGTTTATTGTGATGTTTCGTGAGTGGGGCTCGATTGGTTATTGATGCAGCATGATAGAGTTATCGCTTATGCTTCCCGACAGTTGGAGGATGTACGAGAAGGATTATCCCACTCATGATCTAGAGATTGCCGCGGTGGTCTTGCGCTGAAGATTTGGAGACACTACTTGTACGGAGAGTCGTGTCAGATTTTCACAGACCACCAGAGCTTAATCTTCCTGCAACGGGATATGAGTTTGAGACAGCGCCGTCGGATGGAGTTTGTGAAGGATTGTGATTGTGAGATCCTTTATTACCCATGGCAAGGCGATTGTGGTAGCTGATGCTTTGAGTCGTAGGCCCGGGGGTAGTTTGTTCCAGTTGTGCGCAGTTCAGAGACAGTCTTCTGCAGATTTACAGTTCTTGTACGACAGCTGAGTACATTTTAGGTTCACCTCTATTGGGGGAACAACTTGCTCACGTCTGTGCCCGTCCACTTCTACTTAATCGTTTTCGTGAGGCACAGCCCGCTGATGCCCATGTGTCTGAGATTCTTGAGCATGTTCGGCAGGGTAGAGATTCGGAGTTGTTGATTAATGACCAGGGTGTGCTACGTTTAGGGACTCATTGGCGTGTACCTGATACCGATGGATAAAGACGCGAGGTCCTAGAGCAGGAACATCAGTCAGCTTTTAGTGTTCACCCAAGTGCCACCATAATGTATCGTGACTTGAGAGATAGTTACGGGTGGGCAGGGATGAAGAGTGATGTTTCGGATTTCGTTTTGAAGTGTTTGGCTTGTTAGCGAGCTAAGGTTGAGCATTTGAGACCGGCAGAAGAGTTGTGACATATGACTGTTCCAGAGTGGGAATGGGAGCAGATCTCCATGAATTTCGTTATGGGTCTACCCAGATCTAGTCGGAGGTATGACTCCATTTGGGTGATTGTTGTTCGGTTATGCTCAGTATGCTCAGTTTTCTCAGTTGTTCATCGATAAGTTGTGCGTTTGCACGGAGTTCCTTCATGCGTTGTATCCAATATAGGCATCCAGTTCACTAGCCATCGCTGGCAGAAGCTTCAGGAAGCCTTGGGTACTGGTTGAGCTTTAGCTCCGCTTCCCATCCGTAGGCCGATGGTTAGACAGAGCGGACTATACAGACTCTGGAGGATATGCTTGTACGTGCGTACTAATTGTTTGTTGGCTGTGGAATCGTCACTTGCTATTGATAGGGTTCTTCTACAATAACAGTTATAAGGAGACGATTCAGATGGCACCTTTCTAGACTTGTATGTTAGATTGTGTCGATCGCTAGTCTGTTAGACCGACTCCGCGAGAGTAGGATTTTTGGACCCCAGCTAGTCATGAGACAATGGAGAAGATCCAGTGGTTCAGGTCAGGATGAGAGCAGCCCAGTGCAGACAAAAGTCTTATGCCGATGGTAGTTGTCGCGGTGGGAGATCATGTATTCCTACGGATTTTTCCGATGAATGGCGTGTGAGTTTTGGGAAGAAGGGAAGCTTAGTCCCAGAATTGTAGGTCCTTTTGAGATCCTTGAGTGAGTTGTACCGTTCCCTTTCATTGGCACTTCCGCCCAGATTTCTGAGTATTCATCCCGTATTCCTTGTGTCGATACTTCGCAATTACCTTCATGACCTTTCTCACATGATTCAGCACCAGACCATTTAACTAGGACGCAATCATTCGTTCACCAGCAGCCGATAGTTATAGTGGACCGGCAGGTAGAGAAACTTTGGTCAAGGGTCTTTCCATCTGTGGAGGTTCTTTGGCGTAACCCGTTTAGTGAGAAGATCGCTTGGGAGGTTGCGAGCGAGATGTGGATGATTTGTGCTCATCTCTTTGAAGGTATGCATAGTAAGAATTTTAAATTCAGGGACGAATTTCTTTAAGAGGGGAAAATTGTAACGTTTTAGAAATCGTTTAGGTGAATTTTCCGATATTAGGTAAAATAAACTGTATTTTTCCGTAAAACCTAGAAGTGTTCTTTTTTTTCAGTATAGACTTAACCGCACCTAGTTTAACCAGGAAATTGCTAGTTTGCAGTTTTTATATGTCACTTTAATATTTTTTCCTTAATTAAAATATTATTATAAGCTTTTAATTATGCACTTAATTAGTGGTAATTACAAATTTGATTGGGTTAATTATGCTAAAGTGAATCTATGCTAACTTAATCACAAGATTAAGCAACTTTGACTTCTTTGCAAAATATCTAGATATTTTGGTTGAATTAAAGGAAATTTTAAGTAAAGAATTAAGAGGTGGCATAAAAATAAGTTTCTTAATTGTGCATTAATTTGTTTTAACCTAGAATTCTCCACACATTTCTCTTTTCCTCATGAAGTGGCTGACCCCTTCCCTTGCTGCCCAAACTTTTTCTTCACCACATTTCCACTTCTTCAATCTCAAATAAATCATCAAAAATCAACAAATAATCCCACAAACTCAAATACAAATCCATTCCTATTATTCTTTAAGCATAACCAAGCCTGGATCTTCATGAAATATAGCATTTTGGAGGTTTTTTTGTTGATCTACTTGCAAGTTTTTGGATCAAGTTTGAGGCATAAAATTCTAACCCTAAGCTTAGTTGTTGTTTTAATACATGTAGCTAGCTTATTAGATATTTAAATATGGCTTTATTTTGCATGTTTAGAAATTCAGGAAAAGGTTTTGAAGATCAAGTTTGGATTTTGATTATTTGTAATGGCTAAGTGAGTTTTTTAGACAAGGAAAACATAATCTAGTTGTGAGATTGTTAATTGATATTTTTCCTAATTATCTAATTAAGCTTAAATGCAATCTAGATTTTACTAAATCTTATTTGGGTGAGATTAAAATTCTAGTAAGGGTTTGTGTGGTTTAATCAAGCTATTATGTAAAGATTGTGATCGCTAGAATGGTTTAAACTACTAGATATGAGCTAAAATGTTTAAAGTGCTTACTAGGTCTCGGATTGTTTCACCCGCTGACTGACATTCTTTATGCGTGCGTTTCTAATGACGTTGCGATGTTATATATATTAGATACCACGATATTTATTGTGTTGTGAATGCGCGATCAGTACGATCGGGGACTAGGCTTGGTGGTTGCGTTATTTAGCGATCATAGCTGAGGTTGAGCCGATATTATACATGTTTTGTACACTAAGTGCACAGTGTGATTATCTTGTGGACGTTATCCTTGCGTTTCTTTGTCTTTGTGTCGGCGCAGCATATTTAGTCTTATGTGTTGTGTTTTTCAAATATAGGATCGCGAGCAGGGACTTCAGACGCTGAGAAGAAAGGGAAGCAGGTGGTCGGATTTAACATTTACAGGGGAATCGCCCGTATGGTGTTATACGTCTGGGCTAGATTATATGAAATGATTATTAGTTACAAGTACATGGACATTGATTGTGCATGTGTACCATTGTTGTATATCTCATTTCCTATTGTATACGGACATAGTATTAATGAGATGCAACACTATTATGGACGGGTCATGTTGCACGAGCACAAATTGTATGCTACACACACACCGTCGGTAATTGCCATGACATGCACTACACCTATACATATGTGATATTGTATTGGTTAGGAACAATTGAGACATTGATTCTTATTCCATTGTGCATATGAGATATAGCATACCTGTATACCTACATGCTTACAAATATGTCTTGCTATGCCTACATGTTATAGCTACACATATACCTATAGGGTATTACATCATTATTGACAGGTACAGACACATACCTTGCTACAACTACATGTACATCATGCATACATACTTACATGTACACCCACATAACTTGATACAGCTACATGTACATCATGCAAACATACTTACACGTATACCCACATACCTTGCTATAGCTACATATACCCCTAAGTGGTATTGTATTGTAATTTAACATTGAGACGTTGAATATTGTGCTATTGCGCTTATGAATTGCATCATACATACTTGCTTACATGTTGATACATCTATCTTGCAATAGTTACATGTACACCTCATATGATGCTGCACTTGATTTTAGAGGAATTAGGAACCGCATGATATATTTAATGTCTTGATGCAGTTAAATAGCGGTTTTTCCTTTATATGCTCATATTACTGCTTTATGTTGCATATATTATATTTCATGGATTTTCGTATTGAGATATGGATTTCATGTGATTTATGGTTTTTGAGAACCGTGGTGGTATTTCAAGAAATTTATGTATCGTTTGAAAACCCGGTTTCTCCTGATATGATATTTAAGTGCGTCCACCATGAGTTTTCTCGGTTCTGAGACTTGTGTTAGACACCCGATTCGAGGAGCGGTAGGCACCGTCTACGGGTACATGGTGGACCCGGTATGGTTCCCCAGGGCAAGAGATGATTTTCGTGGTATAGACAATGATCCTGGCAGGTGGGCTAGTACCTACCGGTGATAGTATTTGGACTCGGCGGTTATCGTGGGGATACCGACCGAAGTCGAGAGATGGTTATGGGCCGATCCGGACTAATGGAGTCCCTGGGTCGATCCGGACTGACGAAGCCCGATATATGTGTATTTACGTGTCGATGCTGGACACTAGTTTTCATGATGTTTTCGGGTGTCGTTGTTGGACACTCAGGTTCCATGAGAGTTACAGGATTTGAGGGCCGATCTGAGGATGCAGTGCCATTGGTTTTGGGATTTAGATTGTCTTGATGGACATCGGTCCTGCCATGATGAGGATTCCGTGAGGATGACATATTTTATCCCATACTCAGCATTTATTTGATATGCATTGCTTCATTTGTTAGTAGTACCTTTCATGACTGTTGCATATACATATTGCCATTTATTGCTTTCAGCTTGTATGTGATAGATTATCGCAGTACGTGCATACGTGTGATTACCTGCTATTTACTATTTACGAGTTGGCAACTCACCCCCGTTGTGCCATTGTGTTTTGCAAGGTTGACCATCAGAGTAGTCACGGCAGGGCTTCATATTATCTCTACTTTTGCGGATACCGCTACAGTTGGCTGTGGGCCTTTTGCTATAGGTGGGTTTCGCGGTTATCCTTTTATGTAGCTTGTATATCTTTTGTTGGATCTAGTACTCTCCATCTACCACCTTCATGTATTTGACTTAGAGACGAGTTGGGAGGATCGATGTTATATTATTTTTGTGACTCTGGATGTCTTTTATGCTGTTGTCACTTTATATCGTCCATTTCTTCGCTATGGCGTCATATATCTGTTGTGGTGGTTGTTTCCGCCTTTGGGCGTGGATTTTCTCCCATTTGGTAATGCTTTATTTATATTCTATGTTGTACCCATTTTCGGGGCTAGTTTTTACAAAAGAGGTGCTGCCAAATTTTTAAGGAAAGTAAATTTGGACTTTAAAGATTTTTACTTGAGATTCCTAAAAGCTTTTGACAATGTTCTTATCACTTACTACTTTTGATGGTTTAGATTTGCTGGGTTTTCGGCTTACTTAGATTGCGTTACGCCTGTGGACGTTACATGGTTTAAGGGCCTTCACGTGCCAAATTTCGGGTCATGACACTGCCCCCTTCAACAAAGTGAATAGGCCACCCAGCACTTCACGGAATCTGGTAACTTGAGCACCCCACCTTGGGTCAACCTGTACCCCCTATGAGTGCGGCTAGTAGCCCTCCAATCCTAGAGTGAGGCCCCTCCTTCTCAAATCCATGAGATGCGGACCCGTTGCCCTCCAGAACCCGGCTATCCGTGCACTCCACAGCGGGGTAATCCTAGTACAGAAAAGAAAATATGTGCATCGGTGACATCGACTTCAACCAGGTCGTGCCCCAAAAGAAAAATATAAAAACAGGCAGTGACGGCAGTCCACAAGTCGGACGCTCCCCCCGCGATATCAAATGTACAAATAAAACTAAACTATACTAACATTGCACGCAAGCTATCCACCATGACGAATCCGCAACATCACAGCACAATACAGAACATCAACGTGAATGCCACGTTCGCAGACCCGTCTAAAAGGACTATAGCAATTAGACAAGTTGTACCGCTCAAATGACATTTACGGTCACAGATAGTAATGTAAGTACTGTAAACTTTAAACAATGTTAGAAAATATTGAGTTCGAAATAACACCGAATAGCCCGAAAAAACTAGATAAAACCATATCAAAACTGGGCTAAACAAACAATACCACTAAACCAACATCCCAGAGACAAAACGACATCCAAAATACGAAACCCAGAAGCTTCATTCTAGCCGTCCTGGCTGGATTTTTGAGCAATGTGCTCGGTTCAATTTTGGGGAAATGGGTTCGTATTTGGGGTGCAGTCTATTGGTCATGTCAGTAGTCTTCTGCAGCTGCTAAAATAATTTTGGAAGACACTTTTAAAAATGACAGAACCTGGAATGTTTAGGTCAGTGAAAGGGAGTTGTTTCGGTTTCGATAATTTAACACGGTCTAAACCACTAGTATACGGTTAATGGGTTGGCTCTAAAACCATGTAAGGCTATGCCAGCGCTCCGTCCATCAATCCGAGGCCAAACGCGGAACAAAAACTTGTAAAACTAGCGCTAACGGAACTCTAAAACCCAGATCGTGCCATTAACCCTATACTAGTAAACTGTAAAGTGGTTTAAGAGATTATACCGATCGATCTATGTCCTTCGGTCTTCAATCTCTGTCCTTGATCCTCACGACTTCCCTCGAACAAGTTCGCTCTCCGGTCTCCCTCATCGAAGACTATCCACCTCTGGGATTCTTAATACGGGCTCCTTCTTCTAAATCGAAGTAACTCAAACAACTAGTTTGCTAGCCTAGGTGCCCAAGATGAAACAGAGATAGTGTGTGATTACTTTGTCTCAAAACACTTTAGGATTCTCAACACATTAGAGGGATAGAGTGGAGGTTGAAGAAGATGCCCAAGGTGAAAGATGTGAGCTCAAGTCTTAGCACAAAAGAAAAAGGCAACACTTGAAGAAGAATGAAGTGGTGGCTGCCCGCTCCTATTGTTGTGATGATATTGTGAGGTATTTATGTAGAAAAACAAAAGAAATAACTACACAAAATATCTACCACAAAACCCTCACAAATATCTCACAATCTCAAAAACAATAAACTATGAAGCATAGCACAATAAATGCACCATGCCAAAACTTAGCCTCACACTTTCCACATCATAATATTAAACATTTACAAAAAACCCTAAATTTTTAATACAATAAAATGAAATGGAATCTTTAAAAGTAATCATGTAACGGATTACAAGAATACCCCTCATCTGTATATACATACCTGCATCCGTATTCCGAATGAATACGAATACAACGAGACGAAAATAATCCAGCAATCTAATACTAGGATTCGGCTTAAACCAAAGCCTACTAGTATGATCTGTCCGATCATGATCCGTGCACAAGTGCACGTATATGATCGAACCCTGCCATAAAACCATACGGCCTCTACAACGTTTCTCCCTAACCAGGGAAACCCTCTGTGTGGGACTCTAAATACTCGTCAATGCACTGGCAGTGGGTTTAACCACAAGCAGGTCAGTGGCACTAGCTGTACGTAACGGTTACCCAGGTATTGAGCGAAAGGGAGGCCGATGAGCGAACTCATCCAGGAACCCTATTGAACCTGATAGTGACAGTATCCGTACAGTCCGGTCCACTGGTCTATGAGCATCGCATATCGGGCTAGGGGGTGGATAAAATCAGACCCCTAATAACACTATATTTAGTGTCGGTATGAAGCTCATTACTACCTGAGAAACTACTAATCCGAATCAGTAATTCTCAACTACCTTGGCCAAGGATTTCTGGTGATGGCCACCCGTGCACACCACGACATCAACTCCCAATACCGGGAGAGACGAATCCCCTTACGATCTGCTCACTGCCTCCATGTGGCTCGGGACTGTACCCAACTAAAACATGTTTGCACGACTCCTTTGAGCCATAGTAGGGTAGTAATCAAAGCACAGTAGGAACTCACACGAGATAAATGACAATCTCAGGTCGATAGACTAATCTGTACACATGTCACCAGGGAACTGCTATCTGACATTAGATATAATACCAACTAGCATGTTCCCGGTGAGTCCGTCTAGTGTACTCATAACCCAATGAGCACCTGTAGACATCTTTGGTGAACCAACTGACACCAATGGCTTGTGAGACTGGCCACCGCCCCTCGTCGGGGTCTCGATCCGTATACACTAGTCTACTTAAGGAGTATCGATGCCCAGTCTCAAAACTCCCACGACTAGGGACACTTTAAGGATGTGCTTATAGACCACCCAACTCTCACGTATATGATTGCCATCATACTGCTGGTAGTCAAGCAAGAATCCTATGGGCTCTATCAACATGTAATAGTGATCTGTAATGTCACCTGAAACTTGTACATGATGATAAAGACAAACCAGATAACATACTATCATCTCGAATAAGACTGTGCTACCAGTATAGGCCCTCCCTCAATCATTGCAATCACATGCCTGCGATCCAATAATTGACTTGAGGGCACTATAGCCAACACACAACTCCCTGTAATCGCTAAATAATTTTCCAAGTCTCCAACTCATAGCAGATCTCTAAAGTCATCACAATTCCTACTCAATTCCGATATTGGGGATTTCTAAGTTCATATTTTGAGGTTTAGTCTCAGGTTTTGTCCATAACATTGACACTACAGAGGTTGTGGTCACTAATTACCATCAATTACACTATCACAACTCATAATCTCCTCTTAAACCTCATCTTCGAACATTCAATGATCACTAAACCGCACTTGATCAACTCTAAACTACTATAGGCGGTGAGGAAAACAAATAACTTAACTAATAGTTTAGGATTTTCCTTATGGAAGTAACTACAGAAAATTCTTGGGTTGTCCAAATGCTCAAAGTCCCATTTTGATTCCACCAAGGGGTTTGTAGTGAGGTTTGGAATGATTTTTGTGAAGGGAGCATGGGGTTTTAGTGTGGATTTAAAGATGATTTGGGGTGGTAGAGGAGATGATGAAAGATGAAGGAGGAGAAACAGGAGAAGAAAAAATGAATCGGAGGAAATGAGGAGATGAGTTATAAGCCATGGTGTGTGTAGAAGTTTCTCCATTTCTCTCCCTCACTCTCATGGCCCCCATGCTTCATGTCACCCCCTCTCTCTCTCTTATTTTCCTTTTTCTTTTCCTTTATTATCTCATTTTCTTGTAAAAACCACAAATGGCAAGAAACAATTTGAAATGAAACCATGCATAAATAAGAATACAATGTGTCATGGTCAATAAAGCTAAATAAAAATGGATTTGGCTTAAACATGATTACTGGTGCACAAATCGGGTTTTAATACAAATTTGAACACAATTAGTTACATAATTATGTATAAAATACCCAAATCTAATAAATACCTTCAAAATCAATAATTCATTTTGATTTCCAAATATTTTTCCAACTATCGGTATATAATTATACCATTTCATTTAAAACCAATCTCCATATTTTATAATATTTATAAAAATAATATTTTATATATTTAAATTCAAAAATAATATTTTATTTTCTGAAATGTTACAATCGTCCCCCCATAAATAAATTCGGTCCCCGAATTTAAATTTAAGACCCCCCCCAAATACTAAAATATTTCAGTAACTTGATCAAGTCGTCGGGGGTACGAAATCATGAATACTTAAAACATATCATAGCGCAATGCATGCGTAATGAGAACGAGTATAAAACTCAAAATAAAACTCCGTCAAGTATCACGCAATTATCGGAGTTAAGGCGAAAATACAAATGTCAAAATTCAATACAAAAACCAACATGACATACTCAAGACTATAACATGTATATAGTACGCATCGTTGTAACATCGTCAAAACATCAAAATAGAAATGCATGCAAAATCCCTTCCAAATCGCCGTGTGATGCGTAAATCACGGCACAAGTAGCGGACATTCTTTTAAAGAAAATAGCTATACATATATATCTTCATATCCTTTATTTAACATATACGTCTTGCCTTTTTGAAACTGATTCAGAAGGGTTTTCTTAGTTAAGTTTTTGTGTTATCATGGACACGTAGGAAAATATTGAGACTATAACTCTTTTTGAAAATTTCTTCCACAAGCTTGAGGCAAGGTCAGTTCTGTGTAAATTTGTAGGATATCCAAAAAATTCACAAGGATATATATCTTCTACCACACTGAGGAACAAAAGGTGTTTGTTTCTAAATATACCACCTTTTTATAAAAGGAATTTCTTGTGAAAGAAATTAGTGGCAATGAGGTAGAACTGGAAAAAGTTCCAGCTACAGAAACTATAACTAATAATTTGGTAAAACCAGAGGATTCAATAATCCTCGACAAACCCTAACCACGCCCCAGATCTATTAGTGTTCCTCATCCTCCTGAGAGATAATACGGTTTTCTCATAGACAGTGGGAGCGAGGATTGCATCATGGAAGATGATGACCCAACTAGTTTCGAGCAGGCCATCACAAGTAGAGACTCTATGAAATGGCTGGATGCTATGCAATCTGAGATGGAATCCATGTACACCAACAAAGTATGGACTTTGGAAGTTACACCTGAAGGGGTAAAACCCATCGGGAGCAAGCGGATTTTAAAGAAGAAAGTTGGTGTAGATGGAAAAGTTGAGACTTTCAAAGCTAGACTTGTAGCAAAAGGATTTCGTCAACGACCTGGTGTCGATAATGATAAGACATTTTCTCCTGTTGCCATGCTTAATTCCAACAGGATCCAACTTGCCATTGTTGCATACCATGACTATGAAATCTGGCAGATGGACGTCAAGGCCGCTTTTCTAAATGGTGATTTAGAAGAGAACGTGTATATGACACAGCCAGAGGGCTTCGTAGATAGTGGGAGCAGCGGAAGCATGTGCAAGCTGCTTAAATCAATCTATGGATTAAAGCAGGCATCGCGGAGCTGGAACATCTGTTTCGATGAAGCTGTCAAAGAGTTTGACTTCATCAAAAACGTAGATGAACCTTGTATATACGAGAAGGTTGTAGAGAGTAAGGTTGCCTTCATCGTATTGTACGTGGATGACATACGCTTGATAGGAAACGATATTCCTATGCTAAACTCGGTCAAGATTTTCTTATAACACAAATTCTCCGTGAAAGATCTAGGTGATGCCTATTACATCCTGGGGATTAAGATCTATAGAGATAGATCTAATTGGATGTTGGGATTGTCCCAATCAAGGTACATAGACACCATACTAAAGAGGTTTAGTATGGAAGATTCTATGCGTGGTAATTTACCCGCTTACTCAGGAATCACTCTCTCCAAAGAGATGTCTCCCAAGACTGATTTGGAGAGGGCTTGCATGCAAGGGATACCCTATGCTCGGCAGTCTGGTAAATCATGTATCCGATGTTATGTACTATACCGGATGTAGCTTACTCACTAGGTGTAGTGAGTAGGTTGTAAGTCGACGTTACACATCCCACTAGTTAGCGGGGAGGCAGAACGGGTAAAAAACGATTTTTACAACAAGGTAACATCGACTTAACACCAAGATCTTAGCTAAACCATAACTAACAAACGAGCTTGACAAATTATCTACTATGTTAGAAGATTATACCTAAAGTTCCAAATCCTTCTTGTTCTTGTTGTCCTCCTCCTCTTCTTTAACTCCTTGTAGTGAGTATGGAACGCACATCCTCGTCGGCCACCTCAAGTCTGTCACGAACGTACAGAACATGACTGGCACATAAATTATGAAAATCTCAAGGCGGACGTAATCTAAGTAAGCCAAAGCCTAGAAATCAAAACCAAATAAGCAGTAGAGTGAAGGAAAACCAATTTATTGAAAGCGATTTTAATCAAATAAGTCACATTAAGCCTTTTAAAAAGCAACATCCATTTTTCCGAAAATTTCGGCAGAGTCTCCTTTGTAAATACTGGCCCCCAAACGAGTACAAAACATGAATATATCAATAACATGAAATAAGGCATCCCCAAGCGGGAGCTAGCTCTTCGCCCTAAGGCGGTCACAAATCCCACGCAATATAAATCAGCAATGTGCAAAAGAAGCAAAAGAAAGCGCAAGTAATAAGCAACATGTCGGCTCAACTGAGCGTGACCCAAAGAAACAATATACATGCCCACAAATCTCACTGTCTCGCCTCTAAGTCAATAAACAATAATACTTGTAGATGATACATTGGATGGAGTATACTAGATACAATGAATGTACATGGTGGAAGACAAAATAAACACATAACCCACCTACGAGCAAAATCCTCAAATCCATGCAAAAGGAGGAAGTGCGTCTGCCGAAACAGTACTGACGGATCGGACCTGCAAAAAGTCTGTGGCACAACGGGGGTGAGTTGCTAACTCGTGAGTAATATGTATCATCTATAAAGACTATCATAAGCATGTATGCTAAGTGTCACAATTCTACAATATTGCTATAGTATGAAGTACGAGCATGTATGCGACATGAGTGCAATGTAACACAAGATCTGAATATGCTGATATGTGGAAATCATTATTTTCATCTTAAGAAAATTTCTGTGAAATATCTGAGGAAATATCATATGAAATCAACAAAAATCCATGCCCAGCATCGGCACCTCAAATACATATCTCAGTGTCCCAAAGTATCTGTATCCAATATCCCGGCCCCAGCCGTTCGGCTGGTCCATATCAAAATAACAATATCTCAACATCTCACGGCCACGGTCGGTATCCTCTGGATATCCACTGTGCCAACAATCACCGGTAGACAGTCCGTCCCTACAAGGCTCATCGTCTACTACTCGAACTTCTTGCCCCGGGATACCTTACCGGGCCTACCATGTACCCGAGACGGTTCATCCAACTCCTCGAAACGGGTCTCGAAAACCAACAGAAAACTCATGGTGTACGACACATGTATCATGTCACGAGAAAAACCGCAATTTTCCATGTTAAAAAATAATATCTGGTTTATAAAATCCTTGCGGCTTTTCCCCAAAATCTCATAAATCTCAAATACTGAAATCCTCCAGAAGAAAGTAACATGAGTATACATGTCAATGATGATGAATACATATTGTATCAACAGTGCGACTGCAATATATGACATAAAGACTATGAATGATCGAATGATGTAATGAGGTACATACATATGACTAGCGATTCTACATGTTCATCTTGAGGAATTTAGTATATTAGTGCTGCTTTATACGTCTTACATGGTGAAATTATTCTAAATTCCGGTTTAAACAAGTTATCTAGTGTTTGTGGAATGGCAATTACCAAGGCGTGTGTGTTCGCATGAATAGTGCTCGTGCAGCATAAAACCCTGGTAATGGTGCAAGTGTCCTATGAGATGAAGTTGCACAATTATAATTATAATGAATTAAACAAGCCAATTATTTCCTGTGTCGCATATTTCATTTAATGGTTTCAATGGTTGTTATACGATGAAATTAGCACAATATGGATATACAGGTCATGCAGTGTCGTAAAATAGGTAACTAGAACTACATGCAACAGGCTGGTATTACTAGAAATTCTAAATTATCGTGCGTCTCGCGCCATCCAAACGATTCTCCCCGTAGATGTATACATCTACTCACCGGAAATCCCCAGCTTGCTCGATCCAATCACCGCTTTACCTTTTCGTGCCGCGTCCGAAGTCTCCGCGACCGATCCTGGAATTTGCACAACACAAAACATAAGATGACATATCCTGAAATGACTCCAAGTCATAAAATAAAAGGGTCAACGTCAACGAGTTAGGCACAACGTGCACCAGGTGTGCGGAACACACACAAAAACCACTAAAGCCTTAACTAAAATTGTCGTTTCGGACCAACCGCGAAAACTAAAACCCGATTAAACCAAAATCCGAAATCACACATCCTAAATGTCATAGGAGATGCTAAAAATATACTCACGATAACTAATATAATTCACCACTTAAATTTTGCGAAAACCTAGTAAGCATGAAAACTAGAAAGTTGACGCCAACATCGCGGATTTGCGACAAAAAGACTACAATCTAGCATGAAAAACCAATCCACACTACAAGCAATCTACAACACTCAAATAGCCCACAAGAAATACTTCAAATTTCCATTTTCCATACACAAACCCTTTCTTGATTTTTCATAATTAGCAATTCCAAACCAAACTATACATGAAAAACACTAGATTATCATTAATTAAAAACCACTTAAGCAAATCAACCTCTTAGATTAGGTTAGCAAAACAACTAGATAGCAAAATAGAATTAATTAACTTAATAATGGTTTCTAAAACCCTAGTTTAAACTCAAACCATTCACTTTAAAAGACTAGATTAGAAATTAGCTATAATTTTAACACTAAAACAATTTCATCAAGGAATTTAACCATAAGTATTTAATTAGGTAGAAATTATACCTCAAATTCTAGAGATCTAGCAATATGATTTGCCTCCAATGATGGCCTCCTAGCATCCAAGATCCATGCAAGAATGGCTAAGGAGAAAGGATGAAGAATGGGCTTGAAATTGTGAGGTAAAAATTGAATTTTGATGGATTTTTCTTTGAATTTTCAAGGAAAATGAGAAGGGGAAAATGGAGCGGGAGTGGCTGCAGATTTTTGAGCAGTGAGGTGAGTGGGGATAGGTGTGGGTGTTGTGGAAAATTTTCTCCAAGTCAACTCCTCTCATTTCACTTTAAACCCATACCCAAATTAATATATTTTATTCCCTTTTCAAATAAATTTCCTTCACATGAGTTAAGGTCAAAATGAGGGGGGAAATGGCTGTTGCAGCAGTGGTGGGGCCGGCCAAAGGAGTAAGGAATGAGTGTGAGAGATTTCAAAAAAAAAATCCATGCAAAAACACCCCCAACAATATCAAAATTGCAAGTTTTAGCTTAATTTATTTAAAATTTTAATTTCCTTTGATTTTAACCAATTTGAACTTGAAATAAAATACTAAAAATTTATATTACTAACTAGATTTTAGTTGTCATGGTTCTATAGTTTAAAATTAGCCCATTCAAATTTGTATTTATCGTTAATTTAATGTATTTTTAACAGCTAAAAATAATATTAAAAATTGAAAATTTAGGGAAAAATTTTAAACGACCAGAATTTTATAAGTGACTCATTAGCTACTAAAAACTAGCGATTACCTATCCAAATTAGGTATAATTAGGCCTATATTGCAAAATAACAATAATGACAATTTACGGAAAAATACCAAATATTTACCGATTTTCGGGAAAACACATAAAACGACTTTTCAAGGCATTACAATCTTCAGCCCTTAAAGTAATTCGGTCTCTGAATTTAAAAATTTAGCTACGCGTATCTTCAAAGAGATGGGGATATTTCTTCCTCATCTCGCCCTCGGTCTCCCAAGTGACCTCCTCACTGCTCGGGCCACGCCAAAGGAACTTGACGGTCGGTATAACCTTCGATCTCAATTTCTTCACCTGGCGATCCAGGATGACCACCGACTGCTCTGGAAAAGAAAGGTCGCGCTCCAGCTGGATCGTCAGGTGCTGAATCGCATGAGAAGGGTCATGAAGGTACTTGCGGAGCATCGAAACATGGAAGACGAGGTGAACATCAGGAAAGTTGGGTGGAAGAGCCAAACGATACGGAACTGTGCCGACACGCTCGAGGATCTCGAAGGGACCCACAAATCTGGGACTAAGCTTTCCTTTTCAACCAAATCGCATCACGCCCTTCATCGGAGAGACCCTCAGAAAAACAAGATCGCCAACTACAAACTCGAGTCTGCGACGGCGTCGGTTCGCATACGATTTCTGCCTGCTCTGGGCCGCTCTCATCCGGTCTCGAATTAACTGTATCTTCGCAGTCGTCTCCTCAACAATCTGCGACCCCAAAATACTGCTCTCGCTGAGCTCTGTCTAACAGACGGGCGATCTGCATCTCCTCCCATACAATGCCTCGAAAGGTGCCATCTGAATAGTATCCTGGAAGCTGTTGTTGTAGGAGAACTGTTCATAACATAATATTACATTATTATATTCCCCATTCTTGTTCTTTTTACAAATAAACAGGTACTTTTGACCCATGTCTGCTACATAAGTACAGGTTAAAGGTTCTTGGATCAAAAACAGTGAAAAAGATAAAAGACGATGCAAAAGTGAGATTACAACCAACAAACAGAAAGATCTTGATAAAGCCTACACAAAGATCAGTTTACAAAGTATAAAGGGAGCGCAAGGTCCAAGATTACACAGCGAGTGGTTAAAAGTCCACTGCAATTGTTCACTGGGAGATCTGGAAGAAACAGAGAAGCCAAATTCACTAAAGAACCAAAGAAGTAGGAAGCCCAGAAAGCCTAAAAGCAGCACACAAAACTTCAGAACATGATCTCTTCATTGGGCCGCGGAACCGTGGCCCAACCCATGCTGAGGCCGCGGATCCATGGCCATCTAGAGCCCAGAGATAAAATATTTTTTACCATAAATTGTGTCAGCGTTGACTAGGTCTTTTACTTAGGGGGTATTTTTGTAAAAGCAGATATGCGAGTCAATTGTAACCCTAGGGTTTTCTATGTCCTTTAAATAGAAACCCAAATACCTCTTTTGAGGTATGTCTCCTTTCATTAATAAAATTCAGATTTCTTTTGGAGAGCATCAATTTGTAAGTTCTTTATTTTCTGCCCTAGGTTAAATTTCTATTCTTGCCCTAGTTAAATTTAATTCCTTGCCCTAGTTAGATCTTTTATTCTCTGCCCTAGATAAATGTTCTTCAATTCACTAATGAGCGAGTAGTCTCCTCGCTTGTTAGGGTTAGATTTGGGGAAGGTTTGAGAGATGAAAATCTCTCACCCCTTTCTTGCCCATCATATATAATTAATAGGACTCTATGCATACATGCACATACCGCTCCCTACGGCACCCTATCTCTCGAGGTAGCGGTGATACCGTAGTATAAAGGCCCGGTTGTGATTATTTTCCATGGAGGTTAGGGTAAGGTTTGATAAAGGAAGGACAAGAACCTAGAGGAAGAAACTTCTTTTCAAATGATTCTAATCCCTTTTATTAATAATTACCATAACTCCTAATAAGATCTTAATATGGGTATAGAAAGCAGTGAGATTTATAGACTTTCCAAACTTAACCTAGACCTAACCCAAGCAAGATTTAGATCTAGATTAATTCAGTTTTTAGATTAAATCAATCCGACGCCCATCGGAATTAACTCGTAAGAGCGATTAAGAAATTCACAACATCCCTGTGGACCGACCCGTACTCACCGGCTAGCTACCAAACGACACCGTTCTTGATTGCGGTAATATATTTTTGATCGATAAAATCTCTCTAAATCAAATGGCGCCGTTGCCGGGGATGGCGTGTTATTTCCTTTTTGCAATTTCGGGTTGATATTAAATTAAAAAAACCATAAAAACTGAAAAATCACAAAAATATAAAAATATATCATCTGTTATTTTTGGAAGGGTATTTTTGTGAATTTTTGCAGGATCAACGGATCTGGAAAAATCCAGAGTGCGAAACAGAAAAAGGTAGATCAGAACATAAGGGAATTGGACCAACAGAACACCAGAATTTTTTCAGAGACCTGAAGACTCAACTCCGCCGCCTTTCCGCCGCGCAAGCCGCTTCCCGCCGCTAATCCGCGGTCCTTCTGGCTATTCATCGCGCGAAAATTTTCACTGTTTGTTTCCTTTCCCCCCCCCTCTGCAACCTAAAATATATCTTTTGTCAAATCTCCTGCAGGATTCTTTGCGCTTAAAAATCTTCCCCCTTCTCAATAACAAATCTTGTCCAGGATTCTTTGCGCCGCGCTTTAAAAAAATAAAAATTTATTGCAAGTGATTTTTTCAGTTTTGCATATCTTTAATCGAACTTTAAGGGGCTTGAGACCAATTCAGATTGGGTGGGGATTTCATCACCCTTCCCAGGACCCCAGAAATCACATAAGGCATATGCATTAACCATCTATTAATTAAAAAATACTAGACTCAGCCCTAAGGACATCGAGCTCAATAAGACAGAGGACTAGTTATAGGCATCGGTCGTTTATCCTAACCTGATTTTGCGGTGTCTAGGCAAGTGTGTCTAAGGCAAGTGGTTACTTAATTAGGACCGCTACTTGTAGCAAGGAGCCTCCCACTTACCTAGCACTTACCTGGCCGCAATTGGCGGTGAAGAGGCGGTTTGAGGTCCTATTTCTAGCCCTTTGGAACAGTTAGGAGCTGTCTAGCTGACCTAGGTGACCCTAGATCTAGGCCTGATTGTGCATTTCTGGTTGATTGCATTTGTGTCTAAGACCTTTATCGAGAATCTTTTTTGTAAAAAGTTACAAATAAAAAAAAGGAAAATTTTTATAAAAAGACTTGCAACTTTTGTCGCTAAGAAATCCGTGCACCCCAATCTTCTTTCTCTTCTCCCTCTTACATCATGGGTATCCCACCTGATAAATCTCTTGCCGAACTTTGGTATCCTGAACCTAACTTTGCCTCGTACGTCAATTGTTTCGGTCAATTTAAGGACGATCCCTCCATACCCAAAATTTCTTTGAAAGATCAAATAGAAGCGTCTAGGAGAAACCGTTCGACATTGCAATCCACTTTGTGTCAACCATGTCAACTTTCACCACCTTCTTATGTTCACACCACTTTTTCGAGTCCTGTTGTAACTCCTAAACCGATGTCTATTGCTGAGCATATTGCACAATCTCGTAGCCGATCTTTCACTCCTCTCCACCCATCCAGTTCTAGGGATCAAAAAGTCCATTCATCTTTTTATCCAAATGTTGATCATATTCCGGTCCAACCATCTAGTTCCTACCAGTCCGACCCGACTTTCTCACCGTCACTAGACATTGCTTCTACACAGACTTTTTGGAGTTTCACGTATCCAAACAATTTCGAATCTTTTATCGAAACTCCTTCACCACCCATGTCTAGTTTGGAACAGTCGTTGGAAGCTTATATTTCTGCAACAAACAAAATGGTTAGGAATGTGGATGCGTCCATTGTCGCCCTTATGCAACCTAGCGAACCGGCAGCTAGTTTCCAACTAGCTCCAAATTTTCCAATGTATAAGGAGGCGGTTGGACAGAGTGAGAATTTGAGAGGAGTGAGTGAATTCTACACATTTCCACATCAAACCTACCCATACCCAATTGAAGCCCACAACTCCGGTTTTCCATCGATTGTCCCAAATGATTCACAAGTTGAAAATAAAACATCTAACGAGTTGTGTGACTTTGTAGTGCTGGATTTTCCAGATTGTGAAGAATCTCTTTCGAGTGAAACCACACCTAATCCTTTCCATCTTTACACCTCCAATCTAGAACCTGAATTGATAAATATCCATGCTTTTGATAAGGTGTCATAAAAAATTGATTTTCACTTGATTGAGGATATAGACGTCGGGAATATTTTGGATGATGAACCCGTAAATTTGACTGAAATTTTATCAATTCATCATCCCGAGTCATTAATTGTTTCTCCCGAACTTCATATGCGTCTTGACTTTAATGATAATGGCATGGATAGGCTAAATTTTGAGGAGAATTATGAGGATAGTATTGAGGAGAGTATTGAGGATAATATTGAAGTTGAACCATTTTTGTTTGATGTGTCGGATTTTCCAATTCATCCTCCTGAACCTTTAACTGTTATATCACCATCCCTCCTTTCCATCGTTCTGACCATGCACAAGATCACGCTTGAAGACTGTGAGCTTCAAAAATTTCCCTTTGAATCTGACACGGTTCTCACAGCCGATGACACTTACGAGTGTTTCACTTTTTCAGACGATGTTGATGACTCACAACCCGAATTTGAGGCTTTTGAATTTTTAGATGAGTTAGTTGAACCATAAGACTCGGTTGCTTACAGTCGTTTTGAACCATTGATGGAATCTTTCAAGTTCGAGACAGTTTACTACGGTGAGAATGAGACTATCCCTAATTCACTCCCTTTCGTCCTTCCCATCGTTCCGACCTTACAAGAGACCGTTACGCTTTCATCTCCAATACCAAATTTGACGGACCCATGTTTGCTTGCGAATCTTGAGGGATTTGACCCCATTTCTCGACGGGTTGATAGATTAGCACAATTGCTTTTAACACATCGGTCATCACAAATTGTGCTAATTTATTCACTCGATTTACACACTCAAGATCGTGCTACACTTCTTTCTCTTTTCCGCCCTTCTTCTCCTTCACCGAGACCATATTCTACCTTTCTCTCCACACGGTCTCGTGTGTTTCTCATTTCTTTCCTTTACACCCCATTCTTTCACCAACCCTACCATTACCACGATAAGATTTTTGAATGGTTGGTGCTAACCTTTGGCTTATGTAAGGCCTTTCTTAGTTTGGGGAGGACCTTATTGTATATATGTTTTTTGTTTTCTTTTCTAATAAAAAAAAACAATTCAAAAAATAATTTTTTTTTTTTATAAATAAATAAACAGGGGAGTGCCGACATTCTCAACCCTCTTAGTGTAGCATGACAGTGAGGACACTGTCACGTTTAAGTTTGGGGGTATGCTAGGTAAGCCTTCTTCTTTCGCATTCATGTGTATATTTTTGCATTTGCATACTTATTTTAAAATCCATAAAAAATTGAAAATTTTCAAAAATTATAAAAATTATTGTATTCAATTTTGGCCGTATTTGACTTGAGTTTGACAAATAGGTTAACTGGCTAGGAACAACTAGATCTTAGACTTAGTAAATTAAAAACCCTAAAAATAACCTTCCTTTTAGTTTAACGGTAGAAAGTATATGTTTTTGTAGTTTATTTAGAAATAGGCAAATTTTGAGTTCACTTCTTGGGCTAAGTTAAAACAAAGGAAAAGTATTGATATTTTTACTAGAGTATAAGTTTGAAAAATAATTCCTAGCTTAAGTCTAGTTTCTGAAAATGTATACCCTACAAATTGCATTATCACGCACATTGAAACTTGGAATAGTAGAAGAGACCTTGAAATTCTCTTGTCTAAAGTCCTTAGTACGATGGAAAAAAATATATATACATGTGTGAATAAAGAAAAAAAAATGAACACTGGTTTTTGTGATTACTTAAGGCTGCAAAAATAGAAAAATATTTAGCGAGGGTGCTTCATCACCTAGTGCCTTAAACCAACTGGTTTGGGAGTCACTGCTAAAAATCCTTAGGTGTTACAAGACTAGGAAGTACGCTTTAAAGTGCAAACACATTTTGTAATCGGTCGTTGGTACCTCAAGAAGTATTAACGGTCGCTTGAAGGATGTGTAAGCAAAAATTCAATTAAAAATTCACCAATTAATAAGTGCTTTGGACAACGGACAAGAGTATGATTGCTTGATTTGAATTTCCGAGTGTATGGGTGATATATACACACATGTAGGGATATGTGATTGGAGTTTAGATGAGAGAAAGGAGTGAAGAATAGAACTTGTATCTTTAATGGAGTTGATAGAAATTCCTAAGTGGAGATAGAACCCTAGAAGGAAAACATAAGAGATGCCGAAATCTAAGTAGGTCTGCAGAACATATATAATCTTAAGTTAGATGATAGGGAAGTGTGAAGAATATGGGTGGATAATTTACGAGTCGACGATAATAGAATTCCTTGTTAGAAAACCAAATTGAAGAATTAAAGTCAATGGGCCAAATTGATAGGATTTTGTGGGTAGTATCCGCTGAAAACCCTCAGGAGACAACACTCCTCCTACTTGGGACACCTAGAGGTTTAACGGCTTGTTGCACGAGCTCAGTGCAATTGCGTTTCCCAGCAAAAGTGAGGTTAGGTTTTTTGTCAAGAATAAAACTAAGTTTGTTCGAGGACGAGCAAAAGATAAGTTTGGGGGTAATTTTTCATACCATAATATTGCATTATTATATTCCCTATTCTTGTTCTTTTTACAAATAAACAGGTACTTTTGACCCATGTCTGCTACATAAGTACCGGTTAAAGGTTCTTGGATCAAAAACGGTGAAAAAGATAAAATACGATGCAAAAGTGAGATTACAATCAACAAACAGAAGGATCTTGATAAAGCCTACACAAAGATCAGTTTACAAAGTATAAAGGTAGCGCAAGGTCCAAGATTACACGGCGAACGGTTAAAAGTCCACTGCAATTGTTCACTGGGTGATTTGGAAGAAACAGAGAAGACAAATTCCGTAAAGAACCAAAGAAGTAGGAAGCCCAGAAAGCCCAAAAGCAGCACACAAAACTTCAGAACATGATCTCTTCATTGGGCCGCGGAACCGTGGCCCAACCCATGCTGAGGCCGCGGATCCATGGCCATCTAGAGCCCAGAGATAAAATATTTTTTACCATAAATTGTGTCAGCGTTGACTAGGTCTTTTACTTAGGGGGTATTTTTGTAAAAGCAGATATGCGAGTCAATTGTAACCCTAGGGTTTTCTATGTCCTTTAAATAGAAACCCAAATACCTCTTTTGAGGTATGTCTCCCTTCATTAATAAAATTCAAAATTCTTTTGGAGAGTATCAATTTGTAAGTTCTTTATTTTCTGCCCTAGGTTAAATTTCTATTCTTGCCCTAGTTAAATTTAATTCCTTGCCCTAGTTAGATCTTTTATTCTCTGCCCTAGATAAATGTTTTTCAATTCCCTAATGAGCGAGTAGTTTCCTCGCTTGTTAGGGTTAGATTTGGGGAAGGTTTGAGAGATGAGGATCTCTCACCCCTTTCTTGCCCATCATATATAATTAATAGAACTCTATGCATACATGCACATAACGCTCCCTACGGCACCCTATCCCTCGAGATAGCGGTGATACCGTAGTATAAAGGCCCGGTTGTGATTGTTTTCCATGGAGGTTAGGGTAAGGATTGATAAAGGAAGGACAAGAACCTATAGGAAGAAATATCTTTCCAAAAGATTCTAATCCCCTTTATTAATAATTACCATAACTCCTAATAAGATCTTAATATGGGTATAGAAAGCGGTGAGATTTATAGACTTTCCAAACTTAATCTAGACCTAACCCTAGCAAGATTTAGATCTAGATTAATTCAGTTTTTAGATTAAATCAATCCGACGCCCATCGGAATTAACTCGTAAGAGCGATTAGGAAATTCACAACATCCCTATGGACCGACCTGTACTCACCGGCTAGCTACCAAGCGACTTCGTTCTTGATTGCGGTAATATATTTTTGATCGATAAAATCTCTCTAAATCAATAACTCTACTAAGGGTAAATGATGATCCCAGCTACCTCCGAAGTCTAAAACGCACGCTCGGAGCATGTCCTTAAGAGTCTGAATATTCCGCTCTGACTGGTCGTCGGTCTGCGGATGAAATGCTGTGCTGAAACTCAATCGGGTGCTCAACGCCTCCTGAAGTCTCTGCCATAGTCGGCTGGTAAACTGGGTGCCTCGGTCGGACACGATACAGATCGGGACGCCATGCAGCCGTACGATCTCGTCGATGTAAATCTGGGCATACTGAGCAAAACTGAAAGTGGTCTTCACTGGCTGGAAGTGAGCCGCTTTCGTCAAACGATCCACGATCACCCAAATGGAGTCATACCCTCGACTGGTCCTGGGTATAACCACAATGAAGTCCATAGAAATATGCTCCCATTTCCACTCCGGAATGGGCAAAGGCTGCAACTCTCTCGCGGGCCTCTGGTGCTCGGCCTTGACTTGCTAACAAGTCAGGCATCTCGACACGAAATCAGTGACGTCCCTCTTCATTCCGTCGCACCAGTAAACATCTCGCAAATTGTTGTACATCTTGGTGGAACCGGGATGAACTCTATACCTCGATCTATGGGCCTCCTCAAGAATCTCACGCCGCAGTCCCTCAGAATCTGGTACGCACAATCGAGTCCCAAATCGAAGTATCCCCTGATCATCGATCACGAACTCGGAAACTCTGCCCTGCCGAACCTGCTCTATGATCTCTGAAAGACGGTCATCACTGGGATATGCCTCTCAAATACGGTCAAGCAACCGCGGACGTGCACGAATATGCGCAAGTTGTCCCTCTGTCGGAGTGAACTCAAACTCAACTCGGCTGTCGTATAGAATCTGCCAATCTGCTGACGACTACCTCTGTACGGCACTCAAACAAGATAAACTACCTCCGGGCCTCCTACTCAAAGCGTCAGCCACCACGTTCGCCCTGCCCGGATGGTAAAGGATCTTGCAATCATAGTCTTTCACCAGCTCCATCCAACGGCGCTGTCTCAGATTCAGGTCTCGCTGCTGAAATATGTAATTCAAGCTCTTGTGGTCCGTAAATATCTGGCACGACTCGCCGTATAGGTAATGTCTCCAGATCTTGAGTGCAAACACCACTGTAGCCATCTCTAAATCGTGCGTAGGATAGTTCTGTTCATGTGTCTTCAGCTGCCGAGAAGCATACGCAATAACCCTGTCGTGCTGCATCAACACGCAACCTAGTCCCACTCGAGAAGCATCGCAATAAACCACGAATCCACCCGATCCCGAAGGCAATGAAAACACCGGTGCAGTAGTCAGACGAGTCTTCAACTGCTGAAAGCTATGCTCGCACGCCTCAGTCCAATCAAAAAGAACTCCCTTCCGGGTCAACCCGGTCAACGGTGCAGCGATACGGGAGAAGTCCTGAACGAATCGTCGGTAGTAGCCAGCCAGGCCTAGGAAGCTGCGGAACTCCGTAACTGATACCGGTCTGGGCCAATGCTGAACGGCCTCAATCTTCTTCGGGTACACACATATCCCATCTATCGTAATCACGTGACCCAAGAAATCAATGCTGTCAAGCCAAAACGCGCACGTGGAAAATTTCGCGAACAGCTGGATCTCCCTCAAAGTCTGTAATGTGATCCGCAAGTGCTGCTCGTGCTCCTCTCAGCTCCGGGAATACATCAAAATGTCGTCAATAAACACGATGATGAACAGATCTAGATACGTCCTGAAAATGCGGTTCATCAAATCTATAAACGCGGATGGTACATTAGTGAGTCCGAACGACATCACCAAAAACTCAAAGTGCCCGTAACATGTGCAAAAAGCCGTCCTCGGAATCTCCTCCTGCCGCACCCACAACTGATGGTAACCCGATCGCAAGTCAATCCTCGGAAAGTATCCCGCACCCTGAAGCTGGTCAAACAAATCATCGATACGTAGTAAGGGATATCTGTTCTGTACGGTAACTCTGTTCAGCTGGCGGTAATCAATACACAAGCGCAAACTGCCGTCATTCTTCTTGACGAACGGGACAGGAGCACCTTACGGAGACACACTAGGTCGAATAAGCCCTTTATCTAACAAATCCTGCAACTGATCCTTCAGCTCTCTAAGCTCCGCCGGGGCCATCCGATAAGGCGGTATGGAAATAGGCCCCGAGCGGGGAATCAAATCAATGCAGAACTTAACATCGCACTCAGGCGGTAACCCAGGCAGCTAGGGAACTCACTAATAATCGGGACATGGTCCAAAAGAACCTCTGCAGCTTGACAATCACAAACATAAGCTAAGAATCCCTTACATCCTTTCCGCAAGAGCTGACCAGCACGAAGAGACGAAATCAAGCAGGGAAGGGTGACGCTGCGGTCTCCCTGAATAACAAGGACAGGCTCTCCCGGAAAGCTAAATCTGACCGCCTTCTCACGGCAGTCCACAGATGCATACCAAGTGGCCAGCCAGTCCATGCCCAGAAGCACATCAAAGTCCAACATATCGAGGAGAATCAAATCAACTAACAAATCCCTCTCCCCGATACGAACGGAACACAATCGAAACACAAAACGAGCGACAAACGACTCGCCTACCGAAGTAATAACAACAAGCGGCTTATCTAACAACGATGACTCCCGGCCCAACATTGGTGCAAAGTGTGTAGATACATATGAATGTGTAGAACCTGGGTCGAATAATACCCACGGGTCGAAAGAACATACTGGCAAGGTACCTGTCACAACGGCATTGGATGCCTGCGCATCCTGCGGAGTCAAAGCGAACACTCGGGCCTGTCCTCCACCAATAGCTGGCTGTCCTCGGCCTCGGCCTCTTCGTCCTCTCTGAATAGGACCGCCACGTCCTTATCCTCTGAGGGCGCCTAACTGACGTGGAACATCACCGGGGGCAAGAAGTAGAGCTCTCTGAGGAGGTGGTGAAGGTGGTAAAGTCACGTGTGGAACTGTCGCCGCTCCCCATCGTCTCACGGAACAGTCTCTGATACGATGGTGTGGACTCCCGCACCCAAAATATCCTAGCGACGCTTGCTGTCCCTCCGGATAAGAACCAAATAGCTGACCCCGTCCAACTCCTCTGCCAGCACCATCTCTCGGAAAGAATCTGGCACGATGCCTCTGAGCTGGCATATCGGTACGAATCCTCTTCGGCCGAGAAACGACCGAAGTCCCTGAAATGGGCGCCTCCATCCGTAAGGCCATGTCCATAGCAGCTGCATATGTGTCAAAATGCTGGGCGCCGATGGCAAGAAATAACTGTGTGTTGAGTCCTGCATAAACCTCTTTATCCTCTTCTCTTCAGTGTCTACCAAGTACAGAGCATATTTAGACAACTGCGTAAACTGGAAATCATACTCCGACACTGTCATCCCTGGAGTCTTGCGCAAAGCCTCAAAACTAAGAGCTCGAGCATCACGAACGCTCTCTGGAAGGAAACGGGCTAGAAATATTGTCGTGAACTCGTCCCAAGTCATAGGAGGTAGACCTGCAGCTCGACCTCTCTCGACGGACTCACACCACGTCTGCGCAAGGCCTTCTAGACGGAAACTCGCAAGTTCCACCCATCGATCGTCAGAACATCTGAGCGAACGGCAAATCCTGGCTAATCTGTCAAGGAATGTCTGTGGATCCTCCGCTGCATCTGTGCCAGTGATGACTGGAGGTCTCAGCCTCATGAACTCCTGTAGTGATACTGGAATAGCCACGGTAGTAGTAGGAGCAACTTTCTGGGCAGCAGGTACTATCGTAGCCTGTGATGTGGTAGGTACGTCCTCCGATCTCGGTGCACGACTAGCCTCTACTAAGGATCCCACCATCTGTCGTAACACCTGCATACCTCCCATCATGTGTCGTAACTCCTCCATACCAGACTCTAGCCTATCCATGCGGCCTGGGGAAGGCGGATCAGTCTGTCCCTGAGGCGTAGGTATGCCACCCTGCTCGGTCCTCGTCTCGGACGAGCCTGCTCGGATCTCATCTTGGGCGGCGGCCCTCTGCGCTCTGATAGCCTTCGGCGGCATAGTGGCTTGTACAGGAAACAAGATGATAAGAACATTGCTATAGAATCATAGGATACACGGAATTGAAAAAGGAATTTCAAGCAAGTATATCCTAAAGTCACCTAGGCGGAGTACCGTATCGCAAGTATGCTAAGGACATACACGCTACGTTGCCCTGCTTAAGTCACTTACTCCATCTACAAAGGGTCATCCTACACTCAGAAAGCTAAAACTTATCGTTCTGATACCAACTTTGTCATGATCCGAAAGGTACGGAACGTGACTTGCACTTAAATTACGAACGTCTCAAGGCGGACGTAATCTAAGTAAGCCAAAACCCAGAAATCAAAACCAAATAAGCAGTAGAGTGAAGGAAAACCAATTTCAAGCGATTTTAACCAAATAAGTCACATTAAGCCTTTTTAAAAGCAACATCCATTTTTCCGAAAATTTCGGCAGAGTCTCCTTTGTAAATACTGGCCCCCAAACGGGTACAAAACAGGAATATATCAATAACATGAAATAAGGCATCCCCAAGCGGGAGCTAGCTCATCGCCCCAAGGCGGTCATAAATCCCACGCAATATAAATCAGCAATGTGCAAAATAAGCAAAAGAAAGCGCAAGTAATAAGCAACATGTCGGCTCAAGTGAGCGCGACCCAAAGAAACATTATACATGCCCACAAATCTCACTGTCTCACCTCTAAGTCAATAAACAACAAAACTGGTAGATGATATAGTAGATGGAGTATACTAAATACAATGAA
Organism: Agapanthus africanus; assembly: GCA_030015575.1. Taxonomy (NCBI): domain Eukaryota; kingdom Viridiplantae; phylum Streptophyta; class Magnoliopsida; order Asparagales; family Amaryllidaceae; genus Agapanthus; species Agapanthus africanus. The sequence continues at coordinate 408,591,336 of CM057340.1, forward strand.
TGTACATGGTGGAAGACAAAATAAACATATAACCCACCTACGAACAAAATCCTCAAATCCACGCAAAAAGAGGAAGTGCGTCCGCCGCAACAGTACTGACGGATCGGACCTGCAAAAAGTCTGTGGCACAACAGAAGTGAGTTTCCAACTCGTGAGTAATATGTATCATCTATAAAAACTATCGTAAGCATGTATGCAACGTGCCACAATTCTACAATATTACTATAGTATGAAGTACTAGCATGTATGCGACATGAGTGCAATGTAACACAAGATCTGAATATGTTGATATGGGGAAATCATTATTTTCATCTTAGGAAAATTTATGTGAAATATCTGAGGAAATATCATACGAAATCAACAGAAATCCGTGCCCAGCATCGGCACCTCAAATACATATCTCAGTGTCCCAAAGTATCTGTATCCAATATCCCGGCCCCAGCCGTCCGGCTGTTCCATCTCAAAATATCAATATCTCAACATCTCACGGCCACGGTCGGTATCCTCTGGATATCCGTCGCGACAACAATCACCGGTAGGTAGTCCTCCGGTGCCAGGCTCAGCGTCTACTACTCGAACTTCTTGCACCGGGGTACCTTACCGGGCCCACCATATACCCGAGACGGTTCATCCAACTCCTCAAACGGGTCTCAAAAACCAACAGAAAACTCATGGTGGACGACACATGTATCATGTCACGAGAAAAACCGCAATTTTCCATGTTTAAAAATAATATCAGGTTTATAAAATCCTTGCGGCTTTTCCCCAAAATCTCATAAATCTCAAATACTGAAATCCTCCAGAAGAAAGTACCATGAGTATACATGTCAATGATGATGAATGCATATGGTATCAACAGTGCGACTGCAATATATGAAATAAAGACTATGAATGATCGAATGATGTAATGAGGTACATGCATATGACTAGCGATTCTACATGTTCATCTTGAGGAATTTAGTATATTAATGCTGGTTTATACGTCATACATGGTGAAATTATTCTAAATTTCGGTTTAAAGAAGTTATCTAGTGTTTGTGGCATGGAAATTACCAAGGCGTGTGTGTTCGCATGAATAGTGCTCGTGTGTCACGACCGAATATTTGGCCCGTAACCGGCACTTAAACTACGTAACGTCTACAGGCATACGCAACTTAAGTAAGCCGAAACCCAGAAATCTAAACCACCCAAAACTAGATCAACGGAGAAAACATAGTTTTAAACATTCGGAAATTTTCAAGTAAAAATCTTTAAGTTTAGTTTTCGTTTATAAAAATTTCGGCAGCACCTCCTTTATAAAAACTAGCCCCGAAAACGGGTACAACATAGATAATAATAAAAGCATCCCAAACGGGAGCAAATCACGCCCAACGGCGGAGACAATCACCACACAAGTATACGACGCCGAAGCGAAGAAATATCAAAGAAAAGACTGCATAAAGAAGTAACCTTTCACAAAACTGGCTCCCACGAGCACGGCACCCAAAGTCACCACAAAATATAATACTGAATCCTCACAAGTCGTCTCTAGGTCATATACAACATAGTGGTCGATGGAGAATACTAGATCCAACAAAAAGATATACAATGTACAAACAGATAACCGCAACCCACCAAAAAACAAGACCTCACATCCAACCGTAGCGGTATCCACAAAAGTAGAGATGATAAGACTCCCTGCCGCGATTACTCAGAGAGTAAGTCCTGCAAAACACTATGGCACAACGGGGGTGAGTTTCCAACTCGTGAATAGTAAATAACATCATACTGTAATCGCAAGTATGCACGAACAGCGATAAATCTAGCACATGTAATCTGATAGCATAAGTATGGCAGTATGGATATGCAAAATCATGTAAAGGTACATCAGCAGGGTACTACACTACATGAAGCAATGCATATCAGAATAATCCTGAGTGTGTGGGATGATATAATAAAAGCTCATGCAAAATCATCAGCATGGTAAAACACCAGTGTCCCTCACTGAAACATCAAATCCCAAATCCTTAGGCACCGCATCCTCAGATCGACCCTCACATCCTGTAAGTCTCGTGGAAACTGAGTGTCAAACATCGACACTCGAAACATCATGAAAACCGTGTCTAGCATCAACACGTAAATCCCCATAACTCAGGCGCTGTCACCACGACTGGCCCTGACGATATGTCATACATCACTCCGGTCGGTATCCCCACGATAACCGCCGAGTCTAATTACTATCACCGGTAGGTAGTGGTCCCAATGCCAGGCTTATCGTCTACACCACGAAATCACCACTCGCCCCGGGTACCATACCGGGTCCACCATGTACCCACAGACGGTGCCTCCCGCTCCTCGAATCGGGTATCACAAGCCAAATCTCAGAACCGAGAAATCACATGGTGGACGCACTGAAATATCATATCAAGAGAAACCGGGTTTTCAAAAAAATACATAATTTTCATGGAACACCCCCACGGTTCTCAAATCCATAAATCATATGAAATCCATATCTCAATGCGTAGATCCATGAAAAACTGATATATGCAACATAAAACAACAATATGAGCATATCAAGGGAAACCCGCTCTGTTAAATGAATCCATCTTTAAAATATATCTTGCGGTTCCCAAAATCCTCCGAAAAACAAGTGCAGCATCATATGAAGTGTACATGTAAGTGTAGCAAGGTTTAAGTATCTACATGTAAGCAAGTATGTATGATGCATTTCATAAGCGCAATGATCAACAACTCAATATCACATATCAAAACAATACCCCTTAGGGTACATACAACTATAGCGAAAATATCATTGTGTTTTCATAAACAATTGTCAAAATTCTTCCCAATATTTGATCATCACTGAAAACTGCATTTTAATACCACTCATTCGTTATCTCTTTTGTTATATATCCGTGTTATTAATCAGTGTCTGCTCTGTAATTACAGTTTACAGGTATTCGTGATAAAATACTAGAAACACATTCAAAATCACGGATATATCGTCTGTGAGTCGACACTGCAACCGAAACTGAAAACCGTTCGATATCCCAAGAGTTCGTTTGCAATAATTTGATGTGTACACACTTTTTGTATAAATGGTCCAACACAAGGCAAGTGTACACACCAAACTCTTGGGCTAGGACCATGATGGGGAAACCATGAATCATGGTGCAAGTGGCATGGCATGATGAATTATGCATATGGGCATGTGTTGGTGTGATGTGCATTAATGAGCATTGAAAGCATAAAGATATGATGTGATGTGAAGCATCTCTTTTCCCTCCAATTCTCTGCATACAAACCAGGTGAAATAAGACCAAACAAATAATATCAGAGGCTTATTGGAGTGCACACAAACCCACACACCCAATACGAGCCCCCTCCTCGGTTTCTGGCCAGCGACCATCCCATGAAATCCGGCGACGTCGGCCCCACCTCCTCCTGTGGGCCCCATCTTTCTTCTGTGCCTCCCTTGCTGCCACGTAGGATTAGTTTTATTGTTTATTTATTCCTACTCTGAGCCTATAAATACAGATCAGCGGGAAAAGGAAGGGGACTACCTATGTACATACCACTTCTCATTTTCATAGTTGTTTTGCTTTTGGTTTAGTTTGAGGGGAGTGAACTTCAGTTGGTTTCTTCTTCTTCTTCCCTCTTGAAGCCCTCTTAGGAGAGCTTCATTAAGGAGGTTGAACAAGTCACCAAATCTTGTATCTTGTCACAAGTGTTTAATGAATTGTTGTTTCTTTTATTTACTTGCTCTCTTTTCTTGCTTTCTTTTCATTATGCTTAACTAATTCTTTATTTTGGTTGTGGTATGGGTGAGGAAGTGAGATGAAAGGATTTACCTCATCCACCTCTTGTTTATGTTTCATGCTCTTAAATTCCATTTTGTGTTAAGGTTGCTCAGCTAGGATATGGTATGTTGTGATAAAGAGCTTGACAAACTCTTTGTTTCATATACTATATACCTTCACAAACACTTAGCAAAATTAACACCAATATCATTTGCTCTCACTAACCTCTTTGTGTTTTTAATGTTGCGGTATGCTTGCAAAACCTTGTGTTTAGTGTTGATACCCCAAGCGCAGACATACAAACGCTAAGTGACCAAAACGGACTCGTTTCGTGCTTTGCGGCGAATGTCGGACTTTGACGGTTTGTGCTCCGCAACCGCGTTGACAAGTTGTGCTCCATGCCGGGATCAAGGTAAGGCCGGACAACTCATAACCAAGGGAGCGTAGAGGTAAACGTCGTGATTCAAGCTTCCGAACCAAGCCACAACCATTCTTTCCTTATACTTGTTTTCTTGCTTTTCTTGTTTTCATTCTTTTCTAATTATTTGTGACAACCAACCAATTCATTAATTTGTTAACCTTAAATAATGATACCTAATACTCAATTCCCTGCGGATCGACCCATGCTTGCCGGCTCGCTACAACGCGTCGTGCACTTGCGGTTTATAAATTTTAAAACGAGAACGATCTCGTGCGCGCAATCCGTTTTCCATAAAAACGTATCCATTTCCAAAACAACATGCGTTTGCGCGCGGGGGAGGATTCCCAACAAGTTTTTGGCGCCATTGCCGGGGAGTTGTAGTTATTAGATATTGTTATTTCTGGTTTTACTAACAAAACTAACTTCTAACTCATTTTTGTCAAAAACTAACAAAATACGATTTTTCTAACTTGTTTCAAATTGTTCTCTGTTGTTTATACCTGCAATCACTCTGCATTTCAATTTAAAAATCCAATAAGACCATTAGAACTCTAATATAACCTAGATATCCCACTACAAAGTTTACCCCCTCTCATCGGATTTCATCCGGCGATTGTAAGAAAAAAACCGGCGTCGCCGACCGTCTGGTGAGGTATTGTGGTTTTTTCTTTTTGGTGATCTCTAGTTCTGTGTTTTGGTTCTTTTGGTCTTGTTTGATTTTTCTAATTTTGAGTATGCAGGAATTGGGGCATTCATATCGCTTTTGACACTAAATATCGTATTTTCCGATATTTTAGGTTTTTTACGGAATTACGACCAGCGATCGTGCGGAGCGAACTTCAAATGCAATTTAAAGACATTGGGGAAGATTAGTGTCGAAGATCCGGGTAGTTTGACCCACGCAAGCGAACATTCAACGACTCGGATCACTTTCAAAGGGTTTTTCTAAAAACCAAATCCTTTTGGTACGTATTTCCTAACACCTCCTTTCGAATCCGACGCAATCCAATTCTCTATCTTTTGCAGGATTCTTTGCACAATTTTGCCGCAATTGTAAAGAGAACTAACCTGTATTTGTTGCAGCACTTAAAACTTAACCACAAAAGAATTATTTAAATTTCATGGTTTCTTAAATTCTTTGATTTGATTGCGCATTGCATCTTAAATATGGAAAATAAGGGCTAAATGACCAGACAAGATACGGTAAAGGAATTTATCACCTTTTCTCCATAGCCCAAAAATCACAAAACTGCATTCTTGCATACCCTCAGTAAATTAAAATCAATTAGACTTTGACTTTATGGACTTCGCGCTCATTAGGAGAAATTAACCGTGTCTAGAACTTTGCTTAACGATATATTGTTCACGGGGTGTCTAGGCAAGCGTTCAAGAGAAAGGGTTATTTAATTAAGGAACTTCGCGACAGCGTTGTAAAACCTCTCCTTCTCTTTTACACTTGGAAATACACGGTAGCGCCCCGGCCGTCTAACAGACGGAAAATGCGGAAAAAAAACTTTTTAACTGGCGCTATCGTATATTAAAACCCGGATATGCCATTAAAACTAAACTAACAAACTACAAAGTGGGTAGAAATGTTATACCGAATAATCCAAGTCCTTCGGTCTTCAACCATCATCCCACGCTTTGTTGCGGCTGCTTCGATCTCCTGAATCTCCAGTCTTCTCATCCAGGTGGCACCACGTCGACGGATCTTTAAACGGGCTCCCGCCTCTGAACCGAGGCAACTCGATCATCAAGTTTGCTAAAAGAGATGACCAAGATTGATATAGAGAATGAGTAGAACACTTTGTCTCTTTACGTCCAAGGCTATGGACGAACGGTTAATAAAGTTGCCTTTTGGATCGGGTGAAATGAGAAATCTAGTTATCTAATTTCCATGAACCAAAACTTGTATCTTTTTCCAATTCAACAACCATATCAATTCAAGAGAGGGGCCGACCATTTTAAAGAGGAGGGAGGTGAGTGTAGGAGGTAGGGAGAGTGACCACAACATTAATGAATGAATGAGTCATAATAAACACCTTGCAAAACATTAATAGCAAACAAATGAATCATCTTCTAATTAATGCAACAAATGAGTCACTAAACATAGTCACCACAACATGAAGCTTCCACTCATGACTCACCTCATTACTCGCTCTTATGAAGAAAAGATAAATCCGCATTTAACCGAATGTTAAATACGGCCGATAGAATACAGGAAACTGGAAACTGGCAACTTCCAAAAGCGATCCTGAAATGAACTTCAGGATAACCCCGTAACAGTATAAACATACCCACATTTGTATTACGACCGAATACAAATGCAACTGAGACAAAGATATTATATCTACACAGTATAATACTCGGATCCGGCTTAAATCAAAGCCTACCAGTATTATCTTCCCGAAATATGACACGTGCGTAAACGCACGTGCATTTTCCGAACCTTGCCATAAAACCATACGGCCTCTACAACGTTTCGCCCGAAATTAGGAAACTGTCTGTGGGGGACTCTAATGACTCATCAACACACCGACACTAGGTATAACCACTACCACGTCAGAGGTACTAGCTGTACGTAACGGTTGCCTGTGTATTGATTGGAAGGGAAGCTGACGAGCCAACTCATCCAGAAACCCTACTGAGCCTAACAGTGACAATATACATACAGTCCGGTCCGTTCTTCTATGAGTATCGCATATCTGCCTAGGGGGCTGGTAACGTCAAACCCCCATTAGCGGTATAAGTCGTGTCAGAGAGTAGCTCAGAACAACCTGAGATACTACTGGAGTACCTACCAGTAAATCTTCTGCCTCGGCCGAGGGCTTTGTGTAATGGCTTTCCTAGACATAGCGCGATCTCACCCCCAATATCGGGAGAGAAGAATCCCCTTCCGATCCGCTCACTTGCCTCCATGTGGCTCGGGACTGTACCCAAAAAAGACCTGTTTGCACGACTCCTTTGAACCGTGGTAGGGTAGAAATCAAAGCACAGTGGGAACTCACACGAGACAAATGACGACCTCAGGTCGATGAACTAACCTGTACACATGTCACCAGGGAACTACTATCTGACGCTAGGCATAATACCAACTAGCAGGTTCCCGGCGAGTCATGTCCGGTGTACTCATAACCCAATGAGCACCTGTATACATCTTAGGTGATCCAACTGACACCAGTGGCTTGTGAGACCGGCCACCGCCCCTCGTCGGGGTCTCGACTGTATACACTAGTCTACTCTGGAGTATCGATGCCCTGTTTCGAAACTCCCACAACTAGGGACACATTTAAGGATGTGCTTATAGACCCCAGCTCCCACGTATATGATCGCCATCATACTGCTGGTAGTCAAGCAAGAATCCTATGGGCTCTATCAACATGCAATAGCGAACTAAAGCATATATACGATGATAAAGACAAACCAGATAGCATACTATCATCTCGAGCAAGACTGTTATATCGGTATAGGTCCTGCCTCAATCATTGAAATCACGTACCTGCGATCCAATAATTGACTTAGAGGGCACTATATCCAACATTCTCCCACTTGCACTTAAGGCTAATTATTGCGATGTCGCATACTCACAGCCCGTGTGATACCCAACACCCAACTCCTCTACTAATCAGTTTCACAAAGCTCGTTTGTAAAACTATTGTGTTTGAGAAATAGCCTTAGTGAGTGGATCCGCCTTGATGTTCCTTTCTATGTCTCTCTTAATCTCAAGTTCACGGAGAAAGTCATATCCCGAATTGAGTAATAACTGTCTTAGAATATGTTTGGATATCTGATGGGACCTAGTTCATAAATGAACTCCAAATCCAAACTTCTTAGACTGAATTGATAACTGAACCTAATCAGTATCCAGCAGCATGCTTCCCACAGTATCCTCTTCGACCACCTGTCCATAATACTATCCCTTGTCAGAGGGAAAACTATAACTCTGACAATCACTCTGTCATCCATGTCACCTTTGAAGCCTGGAATGATAACCGTCTCCAGAAGGAGACAGCCGTCATCAAATCCGTAGAACATTCACTTATGTTCTAAAACTGCTTCCTTATGTTTCTCCAGGATTGGATTAATATAAAATTATCGCATCTAGTGCAAAAACAACATCTGGTCTGGTACTTGACTTCTCATGATTGACTCAATTGCCTAAGCAAGTGATCTGCCAATCATGTACATCCCTCTCCCCTTTAGTCTGCAAGACACCTTTAGAGAGGGTGACTCCATCACCTGCAGGTACACCACGATGCCAGGAGTCATTTATTCCAAAATACTATTAGAATACTGTCAAAGTACCCACATTAGGAAACTACCAAAATCTAGATCTAAAACCATAGATCTAGTAACCAGAATGTCTATTATTATATCCATATCCTGTATGAAGAAACAACTGTGTGACGACCACAGTACAACCGATCGTCGTATAGGAATTTTACTTCCTACTCTGTGTATGTCATCCAAATACCAGGACATCTCACCCTACTACCTTCTTAACAGATCCACCCCTTATTCTGATGAAGTCAAACCCATGACTGTCACATCAAAAATTAGATGATCTATCTCCACTATATGTGCTCTAGTCTATAAATAAACATAAGGTACTTGCCCACTATGCTTTCGCTGCTCCCACTGACTACGACAACCCTCTGGCAGAATAATATATATGTACACTTCTAAAGCTAGTTTAGAATAACGTTATACTTATCCTCTTGCCGGGTCTCATAGTTTGGAGCAATAGTAGTGTCAAGTCTGGGTAAACAAGAACCTCCCTGTCACCGTCTTTGAGGCTACCGGAGTACCTCTCGAGTTTCTGAGGTTACCCACCATATCTGCGGAGTGGCTATTAGAATGTCAAATCTGATTGAATATATAGGTCCTATTAAATTTTCCGTAACCGTTTGCGGTTCTGGAATCACTTCCAGTTCTACCATACTCCCACTACTGTTTTCTGAAAAAATCCATTTTACTAAAACTGTGGCGAGTCAAGAACAATATCACTATTGATCTTCCAGATGGTAGAAAATCAACTCTCGACATAGCCCGGGTTAACCCACAAACTTCCATTATAGAAACGTGCCTTGAGTTATCCAGTGTCTTGTTTTAAGCATAAGCTGGACAACTCCACGTACCTTAACATCGTTAAGATATGAACCATTCTATATCCAATATAGAAACCTTGGCACTTATTTAATTGGAACCAGATTCTAATCATGCAGCTGTCTCCAGTGCATATCAACTTAATGGAGAGTGGCTAATCAGCATTACTCAACTTAGGAATACATCCAATTATGAATAACCTGAAAGAGAAACAAGTTTCTCAAAACCATTACTATCATCTGAATACCAATCACAAGAATATACATCTTCGATCTCTTTGAAGAATCCCGATACTTGTGACACCTGGTTCTCTACTTTATTCTTATACCCACAACTTCTCAAAACTTAGACCTTGTATTTCTACGAAACACTTGTCTAAATAAACTAGAGAAGTCATAAGTAAACAGAATACGAGGACCTACCCCTTTGTCCTGATGGACACTGGACAATATACAATACTCTGTATAAGTCCGCTGAGTTGAATAACTCAAAACCCGTGCGTCGTAGGTTGAAAACTGTACTTATGGTTAAGAACTACTCCGTGGTTCAATGCTCCTTACCCAATCGTATCTGATATAGGTGAATGTCACAGACATAATCTCAAAAAGTTATATCTCACATTATAAAAATAAACGTACAAATATATCATTTTGAAATTGGTGCACAACAACGGATATTCAAAACCAAATACATGTCGTCTGGCAAAAACTCAGGCGACTTCCTTTAACAATGCACTGAAACACGAAAATGTTTCATAGGGGTATCCTGGTATTCATAGTAATGCCTCTTCCATAATCCAATTCATGATTATAACCGTATATTTCCTTGCCATTTCTCCAAATCACTTTATTTGTCTTTATTCGTTACCTTCTGTACACCATCCTTAGGCTAAATGGTTTTCTTCCTTCCCTACCGTTCGGCACCAGCCTATGGTTTGGAAGAAGACTATCCAGTAAGCATAATAGGTGTACTCTCCTAATCCTAGGAGTACTCGCAACTTGAGAGAAGGTGATGATAAAAGACAACTGAATAATACCTTATTCTATTTCTCCCGAACGGGGGAAAAAGGAAAAGGTGAAATAGGAGTGGCGATGAAGTACGTGCTTTGGTCGTAAATGATAGCAGTCACAATTTACTTTACCCTCTTTCTAATCCCTCTATTTTGTCTTTAGTTATTACCTTCTGTACACCCTACTTAGGCTAATTGGTTTTCTTTATTCCCTACCTTTCGGCACCAGCCTATGGTTTGGAATAAGAGTATCCAATAAGCGTAATAGGTGTACCCTCCTAAACTAAGGATCCCTCGCAACCTGAGAGAAGGTGATAATAAAAGACAACTGAATAATGACTAATTCTATTTCTCCTGAACCTGGATCCATCCTCGAAGAAGTCCCTTTGAGTTCGTATATAACCATACGATGAATCTATCCAATGGAAGTGGATATCCGTAGTAATACAGGGTGTTCTGAGAAATACAAAGGGTAAAAGAAGGAGCGGCAATGACTTATGCAACTTAAGACAATCTAAAATCCAGTATTTTAAGAAGGTTCGGTCAACTTGGTCACTAAGTCATAGTCTAGGGTCCGTCAATGGTCGCTGCCAAAGAGAGAGAGAAAAGAAACACTCTGCGTGCACTCTAACCTAGATCAGAATGGTTATGACTTTATCTAATCAGGAAACCTCCCACTGTACCGTCAAATTCTCGTCCAAACCTAAAAGAAGAATCAATCGGGATCACCCGAAGAGTAAACCAACTCATTAGTGGGAATCGGGATCCAACTCTCATCGCATGATAACTCAATGGAAGCCACTAAAGTTATCACACTCCAGAAGGTATGCGCATACTTGGCAAGTTTCAGTTTCTTTAGAAACCCCGGATGTGATTTTTGCCCCATGCTCTTATGACCCTGACGAAAGACAACAAATCATAAGTCACATGTCAAGTTCTGCCCGTCATTATCCAGGTTAATTTGAACCCACCCGTAGATACCCTTGACGAAAGCCAACAAGGTAATACGACTGTCCCAAACCAACACATCTATCTATGCTACAAATGAATACCCCAGCAGCTACCAAACACTATGCCTTGACGAAAGCCAACAAACATAGCTTGAATACTACTGACCATCCATAAGATACGATGGAGGGCTACGGCTGGTTTTTGGCGAAAAACCTTTAACGTAATGAACTTGATCTCGCTGAAGGAACCTTATAGCTTTTTATAAAAATATAGTGGCGAAAACCTTTTGCTAAAGAGGTCACTCCCGGTGAAGGGATCTCGGCTCTTTCCTCGTGGAATGAGGTGCAGGATATTCCAACTGAATACCAAGAGCAAAGCAACTTGTAATCCACTATAATGAAGTTATTACCCTGACGCAAACTTCTGCACAAGGGGTCACTCCCGGTGAAGGGATATCGTCCCTTGCCTCGTCGAATGAGGTGCAGGATATTCTAACTGAAAATCACTATGTAAAACAAAAGGAAACATCTTTGTAATAACACCTTTTAAAAATTTGTTCCAACAACATCAATTATAGGTTTGTTTTATCCTTTGCATTGATCAGAATCAACGCAGTCCCATCATTCAATTACACCAGAAAAGAACGAAAAATAAAATGTACGTATATGCCATCCGCATTCGCCATAGGGTCCCGTCATCACCCGTTAGGTTACTTAACTAACGACAGAGCGGGGACTGGACTAGCGCGGGTGTAAAACATATACAACATCTAATAGTATATATACCAATATACAATAATCGCTCCAGGCATGATAATATGCAACATTACAGAAAAGTAATAAGCATCACAGAACAATACAGATAATTTAGGATCCCCGAGTTTCACAGAGCCGCTGCTGAAACCCGATGTTCCCCTGGTCGTGTGGATAGCCTGTGCAACGAAACCTAGGCCCCTATGGGTGCGGCAAGTTACCCGCCAAAACATGAAGAGAGGCAGCCCCCTACAGCATAGCGAATGGACCACCCGACACTTCACAGAATTCGGTAACTTGAGCTCCCCTCCTTGGGTCAACCTGTACCCCCGACGAGTGCGGCGAATAGTCTGCCAATTTTAGAGTGAGGCCCCTCTGCCTTTCAAAGCCATGAGATACAGACCCGTTGCCCTCCAGAACCCGACTATCCGTGCACTCCGTCGCGGGGTAAACCTAGTACAGAAATAAAAATATGTACAACGGGTACATCGACCTCAGCCCGGTCGTGCCCCAAAATGAATATTATACAAACAGACAGTGACGGCAGTCCACATGTTGGACGCTCGCCCCGCAATATCAAATGTAAAAATAAATCCAAACTGCACTACCATTGCACACTGCTATCCACCACGACAAATCCGCAACATCACAGCACAACACAGAATATTAACGCGAATGTCACGTTCGCAAACCCATATAAAAGAACTATAGCAATCAGACGCAGTTTACCGCTCGAATGACATTCACGGTTGGAGATATAATATAAGTACTGTAAACTAACACGTTTAAATTTCGATCGACTAAATTTCCCGAAGTGGGCCCTACGTACATCTGCTGTAAAGTAACAAAAACTGGGCCCGAAAGAAATATTTCAGAAGCCACAATTTCCTATGAAGAACTTACTATAGAAAATTGGAGAACCAATCTCACACAACGGCGGCGGATCCGTGGCCAAACCCTTGTTTGGTCCGCGGATCCGCGGCGGTACTGTGGAGTTGGGCCACCAAATTTCACCAGTATTCTAATAAAAGCCTGCTCGTTTTTCTGTAGTGCTCAAAATAATTTTTAGACCCCAGTTAAAATCAACAGAAACTTTAAAAATGAAAATTATGATTTTCGAAATTCGGTTCGATCGATATTTTAAACGCGTTAGCACAAGTTAATATAGATTAATGGTGAGGCTCTGATACCACTGAAAGTACACGGCAGCGCCCCAGCCGTATAACAGACGCCAAATGCGGAACAAAAACTTTTTAACTGGCGCTATCGTATACTAAAACCCGGATCTTCCATTAAAGCTAAACTAACAAACTACAAAGTGGGTAGAAATGTTATACCGAACGATCCGAGTCCTTCGGTCTTCAACCATCATCCCACGCTTTGTTGCGGCTGCTCCGATCTCCTGAATCTCCAGTCTTCTCATCCAGGTGGCACCACGTCGACGGATCTTTAAACGGGCTCCCGCCTCTAAACCGAGGCAACTCGATCATCAAGTTTGCTAAAAGAGATGACCAAAATTGATGTAGAGAATGAGTAGAACACTTTGTCTCGTTACGTCCAAGGCTATGGACGAAAGATTAATGAAGTTGCCTTTTGGATTGGGTGAAATGAGAAATCTAGTTATCTAATTTCCATGAACCAAAACTTGTATCTTTTTCCAAATCAACAACCATATCAATTCAAGAGAGGGGCCGGCCATTTTAAGGAGGAGGGAGGTGAGTGTTGGAGGTAGGGAGAGTGACCACAACATTAATGAATGAATGAGTCATAATAAACACCTTGCAAATCATTAATGGCAAATAAATGAATCATAACCCTTAGTCATCATCGAATTAATGCCACAAATGAGTCACTAAACTTAGTCACCACAACATGAAGCTTCCACTCATGACTCACCTAATGACTCGCTCTCATGAAGAAAAGATAAATCCGCATTTAACCGAATTTCAAATACGGCCGATAGAATACAGGAAACTGGAAACTGGCAACTTCCAAAAGCGATCCTGAAACGAATTTCAGGATAACCCCGTAACAGTATAAACATACCCGCATTTGTATTACGACCGAATACAAATGCAACTGATACAAAGATATTATATCTACACAGTATAATACTCGGATCCGGCTTAAACCAAAGCCTACCAGTATTATCTGCCCGAAATATGACACGTGCGTAAACGCACATGCATTTTCCGAACCTTGCAATAAAACCATACGGCTGTAGGATTCTTAGGCACACTCAAGAAGTTCCACAAGGCATCAACCATGCCAAATTCAAAAATTATATGCCGAGAAACCCTAATGCTAGATCGTTAACTAGAGGTAAAGGCGAAAAGCAAGCAAACAACTTTATTGCTAAGTGAATGGAAATACAACCTTTGTAGATCCGGTCCTCCATTTCTTTAGCTCCGTGATGACGTCCCTTCGCTGCGATCACCGGGATCCCGGACTCTAGCGATGGTTTCGTCGGAGAAATGAGCGGGCTAGGTCGTTGACTTCGATGCCGAAGATGATCTACATCGAGGCAACTCTAACTCAAGCTCCATCTTCACTAGCTCATGGAACTTGTGAAGAAAACACCCTATACAACATGGCAAGTGGTAGAGGATGAAGAAATAGAAAGTGGGTTCACTTTGGATTTGGATTTCTCACTTGGAATGATCACTTAGATTTTTCAAGAAAGGTTTTTTTCTCTTCCTCAAGAAGAAGAAGAAGAAGAAAAGAATATCAATAATAATCAATAATGAAAATTCAAGTGAAGAGTTATCATGATGCAACCATGGGTGAAGTAAACTCATGTAGAGAATAAACTAGGGTTTTGGTTTATTGGTTAGGTTAAGGAAAAAGACAAAATGGCTAAGACATTCAAAGCTTCATGAAGCTTCAAGATTAAAACAAAATAAGCCTCCACTTTATTCTTGCCAAAATGAATAAAGAAAATAAATAAAACTAATTAAAACCTAACCATTAACCTAAAGATGGTTTAAAGCAAACATACACCCAAGTTTGCATGTATCATCAAACATGATACAATCTACTGCACAAAAATATATCACATATACAACTTGTGCACAATCAAATGAGAAAATCAATCTTAAGTGAACCAATACTAGTTAATGTAAATTAATATATCAAATATATAATTATACTTAAATGATTAAATCAACACTTGATTTAATGATCCGGTCATACTGCATATAACCGAATAATATCTTGTGTATCAATGTATCGAATCAACACTTGATTCGGTAACCCGGCTATATCTCATATAACCGTCCGATGATACAAACCGTGAGAATAGAATTCAGTATCACATACTGGTATTATTCTCGGTCCCGCACATATCTCATATGCGCTCCTATTTCGTTTCGCTTGAGCCAGAAAACCTCTGTGTAGGACTCTAAAGACTCGTCAATACGCCGGCAGTAGGTGACGATCATATCAAACACCCACAAGCCGCAAGCGGTCTGCTAAACGTAACGGCCACCCGGGTATTGAGCGATCAGATGATCAAAGAGTAAGCCCGCTCACACTCCTGTGAATCCAACCAGCAACACTTACCGTACAGTCCGGTCTCGTCGTCTGATATGTCGCATATCTTGCCTAGGGGTGGTAAACGTCAGACCCTAGTAGCTCGATATGAGGTCTATAACAGTTCGAGATACTACTGGTAACACTTACCAGTAAATCTCAGCAACCCTGACCAGGGATTTCTGGTTATAGCCAATCGAACACGGCGCAACATCAACTCCCTATACCGGGAGAGACGAATCCCCTCCTATCGCTCATTTCCTCTATGTGATTCGGGACTGTACCCAAAAACCACCGTTTCGCACGCCCTCTTGGACTTGGTAAGGTGGAAATCAAAGCACAGTGGGAATCACACAAGACTCTATGACGATCTCGGGTCTACAGACTAACCTGTACCAGTGTCACCAGAGAACTGCCATCTGACGTAAGGTATAATACCATCTGGGAGTTCTCGGCGAGTCCGTCCAGTGTACCCAGTCTCCACTGAGCACCCGTATATCATCTCTGATGTCAAACACCAATGGATATGGGATCATCCATCGCCCATCTGTATGGGTCGAGAAGGTATACGCTAGTCTACTCTGGTATATCGATGCCCCGTCTCGATACACCCACGACTAGGGACCATGAAGGATGTACTTATGGACTACCATGTCCCCACTAGTATGATCCGCATCATAGTCTAGATAGTCAAGTACACATCCTAAGGGCTTTACCAACATGTAACAGAGAGACAATCAGTGTACACGTTAAGGTAAAGAGCAACCAGATAGCATATTATCATGTCGAGCAAGAAAGTCCTCCCTATATATGTCCAAGCATCCACTACAATATACATCTTATGTATAGTAATGGCCTCTAGGGCATACATATAACTAACAATCTCCCACTTGCACTAGGGCCATCTGATAGCAGTGGTGGTAGTATCTCATACTCAACCATCCCATAAAAGTCTCTCTCTTGGAAAAGGCCTTTGTGAGTGGATCCGCCGTGTTGTCCTCTGAGTCTACTCTCATAACCTTGATCACCCTGGAGATCAACTATCTCCATGATCAGGTGATGCTGCCTCAAAATATGTCTGGATCACGGATGGGACGGACGTTCCTTGGCATAAGCCACAACTCCATTGTCACACAATGGGAGGAACTAAGTTCATCGCATGAACTAATATATACCCAGACTTCCTCTTTGGTAGCATCTTTGGTAACGATGTATCTTTCCTTTATCGTCTAGTATGCCACGGTATCTAGCTTGGAACTCTTCCAACATACCGTCCCTCTACTGAGGGTAAAGACAATGCCCGTGACTGACATTCAGTCGTCCTTATCACCCTGGAACTTTTCCAGTGATTCTCCCCAGGATCGATTAATACCATCTCACTACTACTAGTGAGAATCCTAGCATCCAATTACATCTATCTCATAGATGAAAACTCAGGATTTAGGAGGTATCACTTTGATCCTATATGGAGAATTTTTGTGATAAGCGGAGATTGACCAAGCGTAGCATAGGAAACTCCTTTCTTATCAAGAGTATATCATCCACGTACTCTACAAGGATCATCGCCATACTCCATACTACCCTTTTGTACATACAAGGTTCATCTACCATTTTGATGAAGTCAAACTCTTTGACTACCACATCAAAATAGATGTTCCAACTCCGCGATGCCTGCTTCATCACATAAAACATCTTGCACACCTTTCCGCTGCTCCCACTGTCTACGAAGCCTTCTGACTGTGTACTTATAGACTTTCTCTTCTAAAACATCATTTAGAAAAGCAGTCATGACACCCAACCGCCAGATATTGTAGTCATGGTATGTATCCGTGGCAAGCAGGATCTGGATGGACTTAAGCATAGCTCCTTAGAAAAGGTTTCATCATGATCCATACCTGGTCAATGATGCAAACCTTTAACAAGTCTTGCTTTGAAAGTCTCAACTTTTCTATGTACACCAAGTAATCTTCTCAAGATATACTTGCTCCTGATGGGGATTTAACCCTTCAGATAAAGCAACCAAAGTCCATACTTTGTTGGTGTATAAGGATTCCATCTCAGATCGCTAAGCATCCAGCCATTCTTACAAAGTCCCACTCCTGATGGCCAGCTCGAAAATAGTTAGGTCATCATCTCATGATGCAATCCTCGCTCCCACTGTCATAGAGAAACAGAAGTATCTCTCAGGTGGGTGAGAAACCCTACTAGATCGTCGGAGAGGCTGAGGTTCGTTGGTATCTACTGAATCATTTGGTTTTACCAAATCATCTGCTGTAGTTTGTATAGCCGGAACCTTTCCAGATCTACATAACTGACCTTGTCTCGAGCTTGTCCGGATTTTGCTTTTAGACATAGGCCGGACAACCCTAAATCTTAACAAACTTAAGATATGGACTCTTCCTTTCCATATCACATATGAAGTGGTAGGAAATTGATTTGATTGGAACCCCATTCAATAGGTATGTAGCTTCTCAAGCGCATAACTCCTAAAAGGAAATAGTTAACTCAGTAGTACTCATCATAGAGCACACCTTATCATATAGGGTGTGATTGCTCCGCCCCGATACACCGACGTGCTGTGGTGTATACGGAAGAGTAATACTGAGAGAGAATCTCATTCTTCTTTAGAAAAGTCCAAGAATTCCGTGCTCAAGTATTCTCCTCCTTGATCACATCAAAGGACATAATACTTATACCCGTTTTGGTTCTCTACTTCTAACTTATATTATGTGAATATCTTAAAAGGTTCGGACATGTGTTTCAACAGGAACAGATGTCTGAATCTAAAAAGATCATCAGAGAATGTAATGAAGTACAAAGAACCGGTCTTGGTATGTGTAGACAGGGGACCTTCATACATCATCATGTATCAGTCCCAAGAGTACACTAACTCTTTCTCTGCTTCCAATAAACGGAGCTATGGTCATCTAATCTTTATGACATGACTGGCAAGTTTCATAAGATGTAAATTCAAACAGATTTAAATATGCATCTAAATGTAACTTCAGCTAGTCGGGTCGCATTGATATGACCTAGTCTACAATACCTCAAGAAGGATCTGTTCATTTCTGAACTCTTCCTCTTGTGTGTGTTTCATATACTAAGAACTGTAGTTTGATTTAGAACATTAACGCTTTTAGATAACGTGCCTGAACCGATCAACTTTTGATATAGGAAATGTTCAAAACAATATCCAACAATACAAAATTTAATCATTTCTTTACTAATAAAGAGACTGATATGATTTTGTATATCAGGTTCGGTATCTAATAACATTTGTTCAGAATCAATGTATTTGGAATACAGGGTGACAGTGACCAACAGACTTGGCTGCAACACTTGCACCGTTTTCTGTCTCATGAAACTTATCACCCGTTCTCAGTTCTCTACCTTTCTGTAGCCCTATGTAACAGATTACATATCTGGGATCCTGATCCGGTATCAAATACCCAGGATGTAGTGGATACAGAGAAACAGTTCTTTATAATGAACACACCCGAAGGAGATGCATCATAAGCACTTTCTTCGTTTGGGCGGCATAGGAATTCTGGTATTCCCCTATTTCCTGCTCTGTCTTATAACAATTATAAGTTAGAGCGGGACCAACGTTCCCCAGCTTAGTTTAACAAGCGGGTTCAGTCAATACACCCGTATTATTATCTTGATTAAGGCATGATATGGTCGCTACCAGGAGAGAGAGAAGAAAACACTCAGCGTGCGCTTTTGCAAGATCAGATTGGTTATTATTTTATCTGATCAGGATGGCTCCCACTGTTTTTATCAAATCTTCCTTCAAACCCTAAAAGGAAAGACTAGCCGGGATTAATTACACGCTACAAGTTCGCCAATCTTTCAGCCAGGCCAGTGTCGGTACTTTGAGGAAGGTTAACCGTGCTTTCGCAGGGACCTAATTACAGTAAACCTCGTTTTCCCAGAGGCGTAACCCCGTTGACACCTTTCTGTAAGTCCGTGTTGCCCATCCCGGTGCTTACGGGAGGCGGAAAACATAATAAAAATCGGATTTTTAATGACTTAGGCAACATGGACTATGCTTGTGAGGATCTTTGCTAAACTAAAACTAGCTAAAGTAAACTAACAACTAACAAAGTTGTAGAAAGGTTATACCTTTGGTCTTTAGTCCTTCTCTCCTTGCTCCTAGGTATGGTAGAAAAGGATCACCTTGCTTGTCTTCTCCCGTCAAAGAAGGATCCACCCGAAAGCCACCACCTTTAGCTTCAACTCCAAGCTAGGAGTAACTAGAGTGCAAGAAATGCTAAGACTTGAACCCTAGAAGTGAGTAGAGAAGATCAAGAGAGGGTTTTTCTCAAGCTATTTGTTTCTCAACACATGAGAGGGAGAGAGCTTGAGGGAGAGGATGAGCAAGAGAGAGAAAAGAAATGAGAGAAATAAGAAAAATAGTGAGCCATTCTCACTAATATGTGAGGATAAGTTTAATTAGATAATTAGCTTGAAAATTGTCATGATAAATCATGAATTGACCATTATCATTTCATTTTTGCAAAGATCAAAGAGCATCTTCCAAATGAAATGATTATGGTCAAGTTGTCAACATGGTCAACAAGTCAATGAAGTCAAATTGTCAACAACAACCATGCACAATAATTAAGCTAATTATCAATTAACAATAATCCACACAAAATCAATAGGGTTAATAAAATGACAAAGGCCATCAACCCTAAACAAGGTCCTCTCCCCCAATCTCAAGCAACTGTGCATACGCACCCGCATTCGTGATCCGAGGAACACGAACACAATGAGAAAAACCAATCTCAAATCATATACTAGGATCCGGCTTAAACCAAAGCCCGCTAGTATAAACTGTCCGGACAGCAAACGTGCACAAGTGCGCGGATGCGAACGAACCCTGTCGCAAAACCATGCGACCTCTACTCGTTTTGCCTAAAGGCGAATAGCTCTCTGTGTGGGACTCTAAAGACTCGACACTACGCTGGCAGTGGGTTTAACCACAGACCGCAAGCGGCACTAGCTGTACGTAACGGTCCCCAGGTAGATGTCGATAAGAAGACTGACGAGGTGAACCCCATCTGCACTCCTACTGAGCCTGTATGTGACAGTCTCCGTACAGTCCGGTCTGTTCGTCTGATACATCGCATGGCGGGCCTAGGGGGGCGGTGAACGTCAGTCCCCTAATAGCGGTACAAGTCGTGTCGGAGTGTAGCCCAGAACACCCTGAGATAACACTGGAAACCTACCAGTATATCTCGCTTGCCCTGGCCAGGGACTACTCGTGTAATGGCTCTCCTAGACACAGCGCGATGTCAACCCCCAATACCGGGAGAGACGAATCCTGTCTAACCGTCACTGCCTCCAAGTGCTTCGGGACTGCACCCAAAAACTACCTGTTTGCACAGCTCCTTTGAGCCGTGGTAGGGTAGTAATCAAAGTGCAGTGGGAACACACTCGAGGCGAAGTGACAGTGTCAAGTCAGCGGACTAAGCTGTACTCATGTCACCTGGGAACTGATAACTGACGATAGGTATATTACCAACCAACAGTTCCCGACGAGTCCTGTCCAGTGTACTCGTAACCTAACGAGCACCCGCATACTATCCCAAGTACGACGTACTAACGGCTGTGGGACAGACCGTCTCCCACACTGGGATGAGAAGCGCATACGCTAGTCTACTCCGGAGTATCGATGCCCTGTCTCGATAGTCCAACGACCAGGGACCTGTATAAGGATGTGCTTATAGATTACCCAGCTCCCACGAGTGCGAGCGCCATCACAACGCTGGTAATCAAGCAAAGATCCTAAGGGCTCTACTAATATGTATACCAGCAATATGCTAAAAGAAACACATGCACATATTAAAGCAGAGACAAACCAAGTAGCATACTACCATTTCGAGCAAGATTGTATATACAACTGTGAATATCCCAAGCTTCCATTAAGTAATATACAAGCTAGTATGATACAGTAATGGCCTCTAGGGCATATACACTAACAATCTCCCACTTGCACTAAGGCCATGTACTGGCGTATCGAAGACCTATCATCTCGATCAGCCGCTCGAACTGAGTCTGGGGCAAGGCCTTGGTGAATGGATCTGCTGTGTTATCCTCTGATGCAACTCTCCGGACCTCGATCTCCTGGCGATCCACGATCTCCCTGATCAGGTGATACCGCCTTAAGATGTGTCTGGATTTCTGATGGGACCTGGGTTCCTTCGCTAAAGCTATAGCCCCGTTGTTGTCGCAATACAGAGGTATTGGGTCAACAATGGACGGAACCACCTGAAGTTCTTTCAAGAACTTCCTCATCCAGACAGCTTCTTTTGCGGCATCAGATGCAGCGATGTATTCCGCTTCCATAGTCGAGTCAGCAACGGTTTCCTGTTTGGAGCTCTTCCAACACACCGCCCCTCCATTGAGGGTAAAGACAAAACCCGACATGGACTTGGAATCATCCTTGTCACTCTGGAAGCTGGAGTCAGCAAAGGCCTCAACCTGCAGGTCTTTTCCGCCATACACCAAGAACATCTCCTTAGTCCTTCTCAGGTACTTGAGAATGTTCTTTACTGCTATCCAATGTTTCTCCCCTGGGTTTGACTGATACCTGCTTACCACACTCAGTGCATAAGCCACATCCGGTCTGGTACATAACATCGCATACATTATAGAGCCTACCGCAGAAGCGTAGGGTATAATAGACATGCGATCCCTCTCCAAATCAGTCTTGGGAGACATCTCTTTGGAGAGGGTGATCCCGTGACAAGCCGGTAGATTACCGCGCTTGGAATCTTCCATACTGAATCTCTTCAGTATGGTGTCGATGTACCTGGACTGCGAGAGTCCTAATATCCTCTTGGATCTGTCACGGTAGATCCGGATACCCAGAATGTAGGAGGCATCACCCAGGTCTTTCATGGAGAACCTGTGTGACAAGAACCCCTTGACAGATTGTAGCATAGGAATGTCATTTCCTATTAAGAGAATGTCATCCACGTATAAAACGAGGAATACTACAGTTCTCGCTACAAATCTACAATAGATGCATGGTTCATCTGGATTTTTGATAAAGCCAAATTCTTTGACCGTCTCATCAAAACAGATGTTCCAACTCCGCGATGCCTGCTTGAGTCCATAAATGGACTTGAGCAACTTGCACACCTTTCCGCTGCTCCCACCCTGAATGAAACCCTCTGGCTGGTCCATATAGACACACTCCTCTAAATGACCATTTAGAAAAGCTGTCTTTACGTCCATCTGCCAAATCTCATAATCGTGGAAAGCAGCGATGGCAAGAAGGATCCGAATGGATTTCAGCATAGCTACTGGAGAAAAGGTTTCGTCATAGTCCAAACCAGGTCGCTGACGAAAACCCTTTGCTACCAGTCTAGCTTTATAGGTCTCAACCTGTCCATCTACACCAATCTTCCTTTTGAAGATCCACTTGCATCCTACGGGTTTTACCCCGTCTGGAGCAATGTCCAACGTCCATACTTTGTTGGTGTACATGGACTCCATCTCGGTCCGCATTGCATCCAGCCATTTTACCGAGTCGACGCTCTGAATGGCTTGCTGGAAGCTAGTAGGCTCATCACAATCTAGGATGCAGTCTTCTCTATCCCCGTCAATGAGAAAACCGTAGTATCTCTCGGGCGGATGAGACTGCCTACTACTCCTGCGGAGCGGCATAGGAATGTCCTGTTCTTTTGAACTTTCTGGTTCCACTAAACTTTCAGTAATAGTTTGTGGTTCTGGAATTTCTTCCAGTTCTATTGCGCTCCCACTTATTTCTTTTTCTATGAACTGATGTTCTAGAAAGTGGGCATGGCGAGAAACAAGGACTTTTTGTTCCTCTTCGCAATAGAAGTAATATCCCTTGGAGTTCTTTGGATATCCCACAAACTTGCACTGTACTGAGCGTGCCTCGAGCTTGTCCGCATGCTGCTTTTTTACAAAAGCTGGACATCCCCATGTCTTAATGTGATTAAGATAGGGTTTCTTCCCACTCCATAACTCATATGGTGTGGTAGGCACAGTCTTAGTGGGAACACGGTTCAAAAGATATGCAGCTGTTTCCAACGCATACCCCCAGAATGATCGCGGTAACTCAGCGTTACTCATCATGGACCGTACCATATCCAATAGGGTTCGGTTCCGTCTCTCCGATACACCGTTATGTTGCGGAGTGTATGGAGGAGTAAGCTGAGAGAGAATTCCATTCTCTTTTAAGTAATTCAGGAATTCGGCACTTAAGTATTCTCCTCCTCGATCCGATCTTAGGATCTTGATACTTTTGCCGGTCTGTTTTTCTACTTCACTCTTATATTCCTGGAATTTTTCAAAAGCCTCGGATTTATGTTTCATTAAGAAGACATAACCGTACCTTGAAAAATCATCCGTAAAAGTTATGAAGTAAGAAAAACCGCTTCGCGCATGTGTAGACATTGGACCGCACACGTCGCTGTGTACGAGTCCCAAGAGCTCGCTCGCTCTTTCTCCGTGTCCAGAAAACGGAGCCTTTGTCATCTTTCCTTTGAGACAGGATTGACAAGTTGCATATGATTGATATTCGAACGAATCTAAATATCCTTCAGTATGTAACTTAGTCAATCTTCTCTCGTTGATGTGACCCAGTCTACAATGCCATAAGAAAGTTTTATTAATTTCTGGAGACTTTCTTTTGTGTGTATTCTGGATATTGAAAACCTGTGGTTGGTTTAAAACGTAAATACCGTTGTTCAATGTACCTGACCCAATCAACACTTGATTAAGGTGAATGTTCACTACATTACTTACAAATGCAAATTCATAACCTTCTTTAGATAATAAAGATACAGAAATGATATTACAGGTTGCATTTGATACATAATAACAACTACGCAAAACCAAAAAGTGTCCATCTGATAATCCCAGGTGATAGTCCCCCACGGCCTCAGCATCCATGCTAGCACCGTTCGCAACTCTGAGGGTCATGTCACCTGCCTTCAAAACTCTACGCTTTCTCAACGCCTGCAAAGAATTACAGATATGAGATCCCGATCCGGTATCCAATACCCAGGAAGTAGAGTTTATAGATAGACAGTTTTCAATAACATACACACCTGAAGCTGAAGCTGCAACTCGCTTCAAATCCTGTGTTCTGGCTTTCCAAGCCTTGCAATCTTGTTTCCAGTGACCACTTTTGTGACAATAGAAGCATTCTTCCTTACCCACCAGCTTCCCCGCTACTTTTGTTGCTTTACCCTTTCCCTTCGTATCCACTTTACTGACACCGCCTCTTGGTTTGGCGGGGGCTTTCTTCTTCTTGCCCTTGGCTTTCGCCCTGGACCTAGAAGAGGAAGATCCTCCTACAAACAAAGTGGATGTCTCCCTACCCTTCTGTAGGGTGCCCTCAGCAGTCCTCAACATGTTCAGAAGTTCGGCCAGTTCGACCTCCTTTCCTTGCATGTTGAAGTTGAGAATGAACTGGGCGTAAGTGGAAGGAAGGGACTGGAGAATCAGATCAGTATAGAGTTCATTCTCCAACGTGGTCCCAAGGTCCGCGAGCTCCTCTATATAGCCGATCATCTTAAGCACGTGGTCCGCTACCGATGATCCGACGGCCAACCTTGCCGAAAAGAGCTTCTTCGACACTTCGTATCTTGCGATACGAGACTGCTCTCCATACAGTTCTTTTGTATGGAGAAATATGGACTCTAGGTCCATATTCTCGTGCCTCCTCTGATGGTCGTTGTCCATCGAGGCTAATACGAGGCATTTGGCCCTCGCGCAATCTATCTCCCATGTCTTACGGATTTCTACATCCGCGACGCTGGAGGTGGGACCTGGGACGGGGGGAGCTTTGGTGGTAAGTATATACCCCAGCTTGTCATAAGTGATAGCCATCTTGACATTCCTGAGCCAATCTTTGTAGTTTGGCCCTGTCAATATGTTTTTATCTAATAGTAACTTAAGTCCGGTCATCTTGAATGGTCGCTGCAATTAGGAGAGAGAAAAGAAACACTTTAGCATGATGCTCTTGCAAGTTTAGAGTGGTTTTTAGTTTGTCTAAACTGGATGGCTCCCACTGTCTCTCGAATCCCTTCTCAAACCATAAAGAAAAGGACTAGCCGGGATCATTCTCACCGTACAATACTTGCTTAACCGTTCAGCCAGGCCAGTGTCGGTACTTCGAGGGAGGTTTTCCAACGCTTTCGCGAAGTTCCTTAATTAAGTAACCTCTTTTCCCTGTGGGCGTAGCCCCGCTAACACCTTTCTAGGCACCTACTAGGTTTATAGCATTGATCGTTAAGTGAGAGTTTTCCCGAGGAGTAGCATATACTCACAGTAGGATCGGGATCCAAATATCATCGCGTGATAAAACCGAAGGAATCCTACCAGAATCATCACACTCCAAATGGTATGCAACGCTAGCAAGTTTCAGTACTTATGAAACTCCCGATGTGGATTTTTGCCCCATGCTCTTATGACCTTGACTTTGGCCAAAATATCATAAGTCACATGTCAAGTTCTACCCGTCATTCTCCTGGTTAATTTGGACCCACCCGTACCTACCCTTGGCTTTGGCCAAAATGGCAGCACGACTGTCCCAAACCAACGCATCTATCTATGCTGCACATGAATACCCAAACGCTACCAATCACTATGCCTTGACTTTGGCCAAAATACATAGCTTGAATACTTTTGACCATTCATGTGGAATGACGGAGGGCTACGGATGGTTTTGGCGAAACCGTGAACGTAGTGAACTTGATATAATCGATGGAACGAGATAGCTTTTAAAAGGAGTGGTTCAAGCTCCGCGTTTAAAAGTTTTAGTTTTGAAAAGAACCGAGTGGTTTTCAAAGTGTTCCAATCGACTTTTACTTGGTTTATTTCTTGCATTAGTTCTTTTAATGCGTCCCATCATTTAATCCTACCATTGCAGAAAACAACCAAAATATGACGTACGCTTATGCCATTCGCATTCGCCACGGGGCCCCGTCATCACCCGTTAGGTTACTTAACTAACGACAGAGCGGGGGCTGGGCTAGCGCGGCTGTAAAACATAAGCAACGCCTAAATAGTTATAATATATAAATATATCGCAATGATAGACATTACAGATCACAGATGAATACATTGGATATACTAGGAATCCGCAATGCGTTCGAGCCTGCAACGCAAAGCGGATTACACGGTCGCGGTGAATAGCCAAAACCCCACCCAAGACCCCTACGGGTGCGGCAAACTACCCGCCAAGCACCCGAAGCGAAGCAACCTCCCTCACCACCGTGAGTAGGCCACTCGGCACTTCGAGTACCCGGTAGTTTGTGCACCCCCTCCATGGGTCTATCCTAGGAGCAAAAACAGTAAAAAGAATTATACAATGACGGCTACAACCCCGACCCGGTTGTGCGGCCATACAAAGAATATTATTACATCAATTTACATGTTACAAATGAATGAAAGAAAAACAACGCTCATCTCACATCCAACCCGGCTATTCACCCGCGACAATCCAATCCATTCATATCCACAAACCAACAACAAACACAGATCATGTATAACCCCGACTAATCGTCTTATAGCGATTAGCCGACGTTCAATACATGCAAGCATTACAGATATAACCGATGTAGTTAAAGCGTAGTGAAGTTCCGAAAAAATACGGATTTATAGGCCCGCAAAAGCAAATTTTAGTTCTGGAAAATCTGGGCATATAATATATATCCTAAAAATCCCAAAACCAATACAGAAAAACACTGCACGAAAAACGATGCAGTGAAGACATCAAACCGCGGCTCTTCCGCGGCACGAGCCTACCTCATGCGGCGGAAGCGCGGCGGTTTGGATGATTCTCTGTCTCGTTTTTCGTAGGTGTCTTTAAAAAACCCTGAGATGAATTTACAAATATAAAGTTTTCTATTTTGAGCAGAAAAAATTTCAACAGAAACTAGGGTTTTTCAAAGTTCGGTTTTTGGATTTTTCGGTTTCGAAACTTCGCTACACTTTACTACCTAGCTAGTTTGAGTTTAGTTAGGCTCTGATACCACTGTAAGTCCGTGTTGCCCATCCCGGTGCTTACGGGAGGCGGAAAACATAATAAAAATCGGATTTTTAATGACTTAGGCAACATGGACTATGCTTGTGAGGATCTTTGCTAAACTAAAACTAGCTAAAGTAAACTAACAACTAACAAAGTTGTAGAAAGGTTATACCTTTGGTCTTTAGTCCTTCTCTCCTTGCTCCTAGGTATGGTAGAAAAGGATCACCTTGCTTGTCTTCTCCCGTCAAAGAAGGATCCACCCGAAAGCCACCACCTTTAGCTTCAACTCCAAGCTAGGAGTAACTAGAGTGCAAGAAATGCTAAGACTTGAACCCTAGAAGTGAGTAGAGAAGATCAAGAGAGGGTTTTTCTCAAGCTATTTGTTTCTCAACACATGAGAGGGAGAGAGCTTGAGGGAGAGGATGAGCAAGAGAGAGAAAAGAAATGAGAGAAATAAGAAAAATAGTGAGCCATTCTCACTAATATGTGAGGATAAGTTTAATTAGATAATTAGCTTGAAAATTGTCATGATAAATCATGAATTGACCATTATCATTTCATTTTTGCAAAGATCAAAGAGCATCTTCCAAATGAAATGATTATGGTCAAGTTGTCAACATGGTCAACAAGTCAATGAAGTCAAATTGTCAACAACAACCATGCACAATAATTAAGCTAATTATCAATTAACAATAATCCACACAAAATCAATAGGGTTAATAAAATGACAAAGGCCATCAACCCTAAACAAGGTCCTCTCCCCCAATCTCAAGCAACTGTGCATACGCACCCGCATTCGTGATCCGAGGAACACGAACACAATGAGAAAAACCAATCTCAAATCATATACTAGGATCCGGCTTAAACCAAAGCCCGCTAGTATAAACTGTCCGGACAGCAAACGTGCACAAGTGCGCGGATGCGAACGAACCCTGTCGCAAAACCATGCGACCTCTACTCGTTTTGCCTAAAGGCGAATAGCTC
The DNA here is from genome assembly GCA_030015575.1 of Agapanthus africanus. Taxonomy (NCBI): domain Eukaryota; kingdom Viridiplantae; phylum Streptophyta; class Magnoliopsida; order Asparagales; family Amaryllidaceae; genus Agapanthus; species Agapanthus africanus. The sequence continues at coordinate 408,619,888 of CM057340.1, forward strand.
TCTGTGTGGGACTCTAAAGACTCGACACTACGCTGGCAGTGGGTTTAACCACAGACCGCAAGCGGCACTAGCTGTACGTAACGGTCCCCAGGTAGATGTCGATAAGAAGACTGACGAGGTGAACCCCATCTGCACTCCTACTGAGCCTGTATGTGACAGTCTCCGTACAGTCCGGTCTGTTCGTCTGATACATCGCATGGCGGGCCTAGGGGGGCGGTGAACGTCAGTCCCCTAATAGCGGTACAAGTCGTGTCGGAGTGTAGCCCAGAACACCCTGAGATAACACTGGAAACCTACCAGTATATCTCGCTTGCCCTGGCCAGGGACTACTCGTGTAATGGCTCTCCTAGACACAGCGCGATGTCAACCCCCAATACCGGGAGAGACGAATCCTGTCTAACCGTCACTGCCTCCAAGTGCTTCGGGACTGCACCCAAAAACTACCTGTTTGCACAGCTCCTTTGAGCCGTGGTAGGGTAGTAATCAAAGTGCAGTGGGAACACACTCGAGGCGAAGTGACAGTGTCAAGTCAGCGGACTAAGCTGTACTCATGTCACCTGGGAACTGATAACTGACGATAGGTATATTACCAACCAACAGTTCCCGACGAGTCCTGTCCAGTGTACTCGTAACCTAACGAGCACCCGCATACTATCCCAAGTACGACGTACTAACGGCTGTGGGACAGACCGTCTCCCACACTGGGATGAGAAGCGCATACGCTAGTCTACTCCGGAGTATCGATGCCCTGTCTCGATAGTCCAACGACCAGGGACCTGTATAAGGATGTGCTTATAGATTACCCAGCTCCCACGAGTGCGAGCGCCATCACAACGCTGGTAATCAAGCAAAGATCCTAAGGGCTCTACTAATATGTATACCAGCAATATGCTAAAAGAAACACATGCACATATTAAAGCAGAGACAAACCAAGTAGCATACTACCATTTCGAGCAAGATTGTATATACAACTGTGAATATCCCAAGCTTCCATTAAGTAATATACAAGCTAGTATGATACAGTAATGGCCTCTAGGGCATATACACTAACACTTTCTAGACACCTACTAGATCGGCTAATTGTAAAGTGTAAAACACTCACAGGAGTAACAATTACTCGCAGTGGGTATCGGGATCCAACTATCTCATAGAAGGTATGCAATCTCATTGCAAATTTCAACACTTGAAATTCCCGATAATTTTGCCCCTAGCACCCTATGACCTTGACGGAGGTCAACAAACCATAGGCTACTAGTCAAGTTCAACCCGTCATTTCTTTATTGAATCAAATGTAAGTGCACGGCGGCGCCCCGGCCGTCAATCCGACGCCGGAATGCGGAAGCGGTGAATAACTTAAAATTTGCGGACTTAGCAAACCGGCACCACCGCGCACTAAACACCCGGATCGTAACCATTAACAAGTCTAAGCTAACTAGAAGATGGGAAAGAGATATACCGACGATCCAAGTCCTCCGGTCTTCATCTCCAATCCGATCTCCTCGCGGGATCTCCGTCCGTCTCCTCCTCGTCGCCGGAAGTGCACCACGTCGCCTACATCGTTTACGGGCTCCCACCTCAATGCCGAGGCAACTTGGGCACGAAGCCGGCTACTCGACGTGCCCAAGGTTCGTTGTAGAATATGTAGTGAGCTTGTGTCTCTATTTGGGGTAGTGGAGTTGCCATTTGTGGAGGAAGAAGAACTTGGAGAGAGGTGAGGAAAAATGTATCATGCAAAGAAAAATGAGAGTAACATTTTTCTCTTCACAAATGAAAATCAACCCCTTCAAGGGGGAGGCCGGCCATGCTCTAGTGAGGGAGGGAGAGAATGAGAGAGCTTTCAAAAAGAATAAGAAGCCACCATGACAATAATGCAAAGAGGGCATCATGAAAGAATATGATGACCATACCAAAACCACACTCAACACCATCATCATCACCTCACAAAGTCCAACCATGATGAGAAAGGAAAAGTCAAGCCATCATGATAGCTAGAAGTCAAGGTCAAGGAGAGACTATCATGATACAAATATATGCAAAGACCCCCCTCCACAATTGCCTATTTGCAACAATGCAAATAAGCCCTCCTCCACCAATCTTCGGCCAATGAACGGAACAATGGGAATTGGCCGAAACGGAAAGCAAACTGGCAACTCCAGAAAACTGGTCCCGTAATAAATTACGGGAAAACCCCGATACTATGCATACACACCCGCATCTGTATTTCGACCGAAATACAAATGCAATGAGACAAAGTCTACACTGTACTATACTAGGATCCGGCTTAAACCAAAGCCGGCAAGTAATATCTGTTCGATCCTGATTCGTGCAATACCGCACGTATCTGATCGAACCCTGCCATATAACCATACGGCCTATAGTACAGACTGTCCGATCCTGATCCGTGCAATACCGCACATATCTGATCAGACCTTGCCATATCTCCATACGGCCTCTACAACCTTTCGCCCGAAAGCTGAGTAACTGTAATTGTGGTGGACTCTAAAGACTCGTCAATACTATGGCTGTGGATTTAACCACTAGCACGTCAGAGGTATATGCCAATACGTGACGGGCCACCAGCTATTGACCAAAAGGGACGTCGATGAGGAAGCTCATCCCGACACCCAACTGAGCCTGTCAGTGACAATATCCGTGCAGTCCGGTCCGTTCGTCTATGAGTATCGCATGGCGGGCCTAGGGGGTTGGAAAAAGTCAGACCCCCAAAAGCGGTACAAGTCGTGTCGGAGTGTAGCCCAGAACACCCTGAGATACTACTGGAATACCTACCAGTAAATCTCCTTGCCTCGGCCGAGGGCTTGGTGTAATGGCTCTCCTAGACACAGCACGACCTCACCCCCAATACCGGGAGAGACGAACCCCTGAAGATACGCTCACTGCCTCCATGTGGCTCGGGACTGTACCCAACTAAAACCTGTTTGCACGACTCCTTTGAGCCGTGGTAGGGTAGTAATCAAAGTACAGTGGGAACTCACACGAGACAAATGACGATCTCCAGGTCGATGAACTAACCTGCACACATGTCACCAGGGAACTGCCATCTGACGTCTGGTATATGACCAACTAGCATGTTCCCGGCGAGTCCTGTCCGGTGTACTCATAACCCAATGAGCACCTGTATACATCTTAGGTGATCCAACTGACACCAGTGGCTTGTGAGACCGGCCACCGCCCCTCGTCGGGGTCTCGACTGTATAAACTAGTCTACTAATGGAGTATCGATGCCCAGTCTCGAAACTCCCACGACCAGGGACCTTTTAAGGATAAGCTTATAGACCCCCAGCTCCCACTTATATGATCGCCCTCATACTGCTGGTGGTCAAGCAAGAATCCTAGGGGCTCTATCAACGTGTAATAGCGACGTGTCAGGTCACCTAAAGCAGTACACGATGATAAAGGTAAACCAGATAGCATACTATCATCTCGAGTAAGACTGTCCTACCGGGATAGGTCCTCCATCAATCATTACAATCGCGTACCTGTGACCTAATAATTGACTCTGAGGGCACTATCTCCAACAATCTCCCACTTGCACTCAAGGCTAATTATTGCGATGTCTCATACTCACAGCCCGTGTGATACCGAACATCCAACTCCTCTACTAGTCAGTCTCACAAAGCTCGTTTGCGGAACTATTGCGTTCGAGGAATAGCCTCAGTGAGTGGATCCGCTTAGTTGTTTCTTCTTTTGTCTCTCTATATCTCAAGTTCACGGAGAAAGCCATCTCCCGAAATGAGCAATATCAGTCTTAGAATATGTCTGGATGTCTGATGGGACGTAGCTCATAAATGAACTCCAAATCCAAACTTCTTAGACTGTATTGACAACTGAACTTAATCAGTGTCCTGCGCGCCATGCCTCCCTCAGTATTGCCTTGGACCACCTGTCCAAAATACTGCCCCTCATCAGAAGGAAAACTATAACTCTGACAACCTCCTTGTCGTCCATGTCTCCTTGGAAGCCTGGAATGATAACTGTCTCCTGAATGAGGCTGTCGTTATCATCTCCCTAGAACATCCACTTATGTTCTAAAACTGCTTCCGACTGTTTCTCCAGGATTGGATTAATGTCAACTTATTGCATCTAGTGCAAAAACAACATCTGGTGTGGTACTTGACATCTCACGATTGACTCAATTGCCTGAGCAAGTGATCTGCCAATCATGCCCGTCCCTCTCCCCTTTAGTCTGTAAGACACCTTTGGAGAGGGTGACTCCATTACCTGCAGGTACACTACCGTGCCAGGAGTCGTCCATCCTAAATACTCTTAGAATGCTGTCAAGTACCCTGATTGGGAAACCACCCAAATCTAGATCTAAGACCATAGATCTAGTAACCAGTATGTCTGATATAAAATCCATTTCCTTTGTGGAGAAACAACTGTGTGACGACCAAAGTATAACCGATCGTAGTGTAGGAGTTTCTTTTCCTACTCTGTGTATATCATCCAAACACCAGGATATCACACCCTACTACCTTCTCAACAGATCCATCCCCTATTCTGATGAAGTCAAACCCATGACTGTCACGTCAGAAATAGATGATCTATCTCCGCTACATCTGCTCTAGTCTATAAATGACATAAGCAACCTGTCCACCAATGCTTCCGCTGCTCCTACTGACTACGACAACCCTCTGGCAGAGTCATATAGACGTACACTTCTAAAACTGGTTTAGAACGACGCTATACTCATCCTCCCGCCGGGTCTCGTAACCTGGAACAACAGCAATGGGAATTGTGGGAAAACAAGAACTTCCCTGTCACCGTCCTTGAGGCTACCGGAGTACCTCTCGGGTGCCTGAAGTTACCCACCTTATCTGCGGAGTGGCCAATGGAATGTCAATCCAGACTGAATCTTTAGGTTCCTTATCAAATCTTCAGTAATCGTTTGTGGTTCTGGAATCACTTCCAGTTCCACCATACTCCCACTACTGTTTTCTGAAAAAATCCATTTTTAATAAAACTGTGGCGAGTCTAGAACAATATTGCTATTGTTCATCCAGATGGTAGAAAGTCAACCCGCGTCATAGCCTGGGTCAACCCACAAACAGCCATTACAGAAACGTGCCTTGAGTTGTCCAGTGTCTGGTTTTAATCATAAACCGGACAACTCCCCGTACCTTAACATCGTTAAGATATGAACTGTTCTATATCCAATATAGAACCAGAGGCACTGATTTAATTGAACCAGATTCAAATCATGCAGCTGTCTCCAGCGCATGTCAACTAAATGGAAGGAGGCCGATCAGCGTTACTCAACTTAGGAATACTTCCAATTATGAGTAACCTGAAAGAGAAGCAAGATCTCTTTATCATTACTATCATCTGAATACCATACACAAGTATCTACATCTTCGATCTCTTTGAAGAATCCCGATACTTGCTATACCTGGTTCTCTACTCTATTCAAATACCTATAACTTCTCAAAATTCGGACCCTGTGTTTCCAAGAAACACCTGTCTAAAAACTAGAGAAGTCATAAGTAAACTGAATGTAGTACGAGGAACAACCCCTCTGTCCTGATGGACCCTGGACAACATACAATACTCTGTATAAGTCCCTTGAGTCTGATAACTCATTCACTGTGTGTCGTAGGTTGAAAACTGTACTTATGGTTAAGAAGAATTACACCGCTGTTTAATGCTCCTTACCTAACCATCCACTGATATAGGTAGATGTCACAGACATAATTTCAAAAAGGTATATCTCACTCTATGAAGATAGACGTACAGATATATCAATTTGAAATTGGTGCATAACTGCGGATATTCAAAACCAAATATTAGCCGACTGGCAAACAACCCAGGTGATTTCCTCAAATATCACCGATTACAACGAATCCCGATATAATGAGGATGATCACCCAATTCCCAATAACCTACTCCCACTCATCATCTGTAAAACCATACAGATGTGAGAATCATACCTGGTAAATACATACCCTGGAGCAAGTGTCTAATCGGGAAATCAGTTTTCTTTTAACATTACACAGTGAAACTGAAACATTGAAATGTTCCGATGGGGTATTCTGGTATTCCTAGTAATGCCTCTTCCAGATTCACGACTGTAACCGTATAGTTCTTTGCCACCTCTCCAAATCCCTTCATATGTCTTTAGTCTTTACCTTCTGTACACCCCTTTAGGCCAAATGGTTTTCTTCCTTCCCTACCGTTCGGCACCAGCCTATGGTTTGGAAGAAGACTATCCAATAAGCATAATGGGTGTACTGTCCCAATCCTAGGAACACTCGCAATGAGAGAGGGTGAAGATAAAAGACAACCGAATAAACCTTATTCTTATTTCTCCTGAACCAGAATCCATCCCCGAACTGGAACCAGTTCCATTCGAGTTCGTATATAACCATACGATGGAGTATCCAAATAAACTGTGGATCTTCGTAGTGATACGGAGTGTCCTGGAGAAATACAAAGGTGATGTGGGAGTGGTAACGAAATATTTGGTTTGGTCGTGAATATCTGTTGCAATTTACTTTGCCCTCTTACTAATCCCTTGCTTTGTCTGAACTTAATACCTTCTGCACACCATCGTTATGCTAATTGGTTTTCTTCATTCCCTACCGGTCGGCACCAGCCTAAGGTTTGGAAGAAGACAATCCAATTTGCGTAATAGGTGTACTACCCCTAAACCAAGGAGTACTCGTAACCTGAGAGAGGGTAAAAGGAAAAGACAACTGAATAATCCTATCCGTTTTCTCCAGAACCGGAAACCATCCTCGAATAAATTCTTTCGAGTTCGTATCTAACCATACGATGGTTTTGTCCAATGGAAGTGGACGTTCGTAGTAAAACGGGGTGTCCTGGAGAAAAGGGTAAAAGTAGGAGTGGCAATGAGGTTTGCAACTCTGACAATCCAAAAGCCGGTGTTTAAGAAGGTTCGGTCAACTTGGTCACTGAGTCAAAGTCTTAGGGTCGGGTCAATGGTCGCTGCCAAAGAGAGAGAGAAAAGAAACACTCAGCGTGCACTCTAACCTAGATCAGAATGGTCACCAATTTATCTAATCTGGAAACCTCCCACTGTACCTCAAATTCTCCTCCAAACCTGAAAGAAGAATTAGTCGGGGTTACCCGAGGAGTATACTAACTCATCAGTGGGAATCGGGATCCAACTCTCATCGCATGACAACGTGACGGAATCCGCTCACGGTATCACACTCCAGAAGGTATGCGCATATCTGGCAAGTTTCAGTACTTTTGAAACTCCCGATGTGATTTCTGCCCCATGCTCTTATGACCTTGACTTTGGCCAACAAATCATAAGTCACATGTCAAGTTCTACCCGTCATTCTCCAGGTTGATTTGAATCCACCCGCACAAGCCCTTGACTTTGGCCAACAAGGCTATACGACTGTCCCAAACCAACGCATCTATCTATGCTGCATATGAATAACCAACAGCTACCAAACACTGTGCCTTGACTTTGGCCAACAAACACAGCTTGAATACTATTGCCTACCCATATGAAACGACGGAGGGCTACGAATGGTTTCTGGCGAAAACCTTTAACGTAAAGAACTTGATATCGTTGAAGGAACTGATAGCTTTTTGAAAATATAGTGACGAAAACCGTTGCTAAAGAGGTCACTCCCGGTGAAGGGATCTCGGCTCTTTCCCCGTAGAATGGGGTGCAGGATATTCCAAATGAATACCGCGATGCAAAGCAAAAGTAATCGGCTATAGTGAAGTTAATGCCCTGACGCAAACTTTTGTCCAAGGGGTCACTCCCGGTGAAGGGATCTCGGCCCTTGTCTCGTCGACTGAGGAGCAGGATATTCCAACTGAATATCACGATGCAAAACAAAAGTGAACGTCCTTGCAATAACAGCTTTTTGAAAAAGTGTTCCAACAACATCAGATTAGGTTTTGTTTTTAAACTTGCATTGATCCGAATCAATGCAGTCCCATCAATTGATCACACCAAAAAGAACGAAAATATATTGATGTACGTATATGCCATCCGCATTCGCCACTGGGTCCCGTCATTACCCGTTAGGTTAGCTTACTAACGACAGAGCGGGGACTGGACAAGCGCGGATGCAAAACATATACAACATCTACTAATATATATACCAATATATTATATTTCGCTCAAGGCGTGAAAGAAATGCAACATCACAGAGAATGAACAGCATCACAGAAACAATACAGATATCTGGGATCCCCGGGTTTCACAGAGCCACTACTGAAACCCGACGTTCCCCTGGTCGTGTGGATAGCCTGTGCAATGAAAACCTAGACCCCTACGGGCGCGGCAAGTTACCCGCCAAAACCTGAAGCGAGGCAGCCCCCTTCAGCGCCGTGAATGGACCACCCAGCACTTCACGGAATCCGGTAACTTGGGCACCCCTCCTGGGTCAACCTCTACCCCCTATGAGTGCGGCGAATAGCCCGCCAATCCTAGAGTGAAGCCCCCTCCGTCTCAATGCCATGAGATGCGGGCTTGTTGCCCTCCAGAACCCGGCTATCCGTGCACCCCTCCGCGGGGTAATCCTAGTACAGAAAGTAAAATATACATACACCGGGTACATCGACCGCAACCTGGCCGTGCCCCAAAATAATAATACAAACAGGCAGTGACGGCAGTCCACATGTCGGACGCTCGCCCCGCAATATCAAATGTACATAATACCACAAAAACTGTACTAGCATTGCATCCAGGCTATCCCCACGACCTATCCGCAACATCACAGCAAATACATAGAACATCAACGTGAAAGTCACGTTCGCAAATCCGTCTAACCGGGCTATAGCAGTTAGACCGGATTTACCGATCGAGTGACATTCACGGTCGCAGATATAATGTAAATACTGTGAAAAATGTGTTTAAAATTTTCCGATTGATCAAACAATTAACAAGTGGGCCCCAAAGAAAACTGTAGCACTTACAGAAATAATTGGCCCAATTTTAATATTCCAAAACCCCTAATTTAAGCCCAGAAGCCCACTGTAAAAACCCAACCCACTGATTCCTGTATCCTGCGGCGGAAGCGCGGCGAAACGTGGGTTTTAGCCGCCCTTCCGCGCTCTAGTGAGAGGATCAGTGCCTCGAATTTGAACAGTGTTCTTATAATTTTTAGTACATAAATATTTTACAACCTGAAAAATTTTTCGACACCAAAAATTTCCAACAGAAAACTGATGTGGGCAAATACGGGTTTTTGGACATTTCGATCGATCGGAACTAAAAACACATTACACAAAGCTAGACTAAGTTAATGGGGAGTCTCTGATACCACTGTAAGTGCACGGCGGCGCCCCGGCCGTCAATCCGACGCCGGAATGCGGAAGCGGTGAATAACTTAAAATTTGCGGACTTAGCAAACCGGCACCACCGCGCACTAAACACCCGGATCGTAACCATTAACAAGTCTAAGCTAACTAGAAGATGGGAAAGAGATATACCGACGATCCAAGTCCTCCGGTCTTCATCTCCAATCCGATCTCCTCGCGGGATCTCCGTCCGTCTCCTCCTCGTCGCCGGAAGTGCACCACGTCGCCTACATCGTTTACGGGCTCCCACCTCAATGCCGAGGCAACTTGGGCACGAAGCCGGCTACTCGACGTGCCCAAGGTTCGTTGTAGAATATGTAGTGAGCTTGTGTCTCTATTTGGGGTAGTGGAGTTGCCATTTGTGGAGGAAGAAGAACTTGGAGAGAGGTGAGGAAAAATGTATCATGCAAAGAAAAATGAGAGTAACATTTTTCTCTTCACAAATGAAAATCAACCCCTTCAAGGGGGAGGCCGGCCATGCTCTAGTGAGGGAGGGAGAGAATGAGAGAGCTTTCAAAAAGAATAAGAAGCCACCATGACAATAATGCAAAGAGGGCATCATGAAAGCATATGATGACCATACCAAAACCACACTTAACACCATCATCATCACCTCACAAAGTCCAACCATGATGAGAAAGGAAAAGTCAAGCCATCATGATAGCTAGAAGTCAAGGTCAAGGAGAGACTATCATGATACAAATATATGCAAAGACCCCCCTCCACAATTGCCTATTTGCAACAATGCAAATAAGCCCTCCTCCACCAATCTTCGGCCAATGAACGGAACAATGGGAATTGGCCGAAACGGAAAGCAAACTGGCAACTCCAGAAAACTGGTCCCGTAATAAATTACGGGAAAACCCCGATAATGTGCATACACACCCGCATCTGTATTTCGACCGAAATACAAATGCAATGAGACAAAGTCTACACTGTACTATACTAGAATCCGGCTTAAACCAAAGCCGGCAAGTAATATCTGTTCGATCCTGATTCGTGCAATACCGCACGTATCTGATCGAACCCTGCCATATAACCATACGGCCTATAGTACAGACTGTCCGATCTTGATCCGTGCAATACCGCACATATCTGATCAGACCTTGCCATATCTCCATACGGCCTCTACAACCTTTCGCCCGAAAGCTGAGTAACTGTAATTGTGGTGGACTCTAAAGACTCGTCAATACTATGGCTGTGGATTTAACCACTAGCACGTCAGAGGTATATGCCAATACGTGACGGGCCACCAGCTATTGACCAAAAGGGACGTCGATGAGGAAGCTCACCCCGACACCCAACTGAGCCTGTCAGTGGCAATATCCGTGCAGTCCGGTCCGTTCGTCTATGAGTATCGCATGGCGGGCCTAGGGGGTTGGAAAAAGTCAGACCCCCAAAAGCGGTACAAGTCATGTCGGAGTGTAGCCCAGAACACCATGAGATACTACTGGAATACCTACCAGTAAATCTCCTTGCCTCGGCCGAGGGCTTTGTGTAATGGCTCTCCTAGACACAGCACGACCTCATCCCCAATACCGGGAGAGACGAACCCCTGAAGATACGCTCACTGCCTCAATGTGGCTCGGGACTGTACCCAACTAAAACCTGTTTGCACGACTCCTTTGAGCCGTGGTAGGGTAGTAATCAAAGTACAGTGGGAACTCACACGAGACAAATGACGATCTCCAGGTCGATGAACTAACCTGCACACATGTCACCAGGGAACTGCCATCTGACGTCTGGTATATGACCAACTAGCATGTTCCCGGCGAGTCCTGTCCGGTGTACTCATAACCCAATGAGCACCTGTATACATCTTAGGTGATCCAACTGACACCAGTGGCTTGTGAGACCGGCCACCGCCCCTCGTCGGGGTCTTGACTGTATACACTAGTCTACTAATGGAGTATCGATGCCCAGTCTCGAAACTCCCACGACCAGGGACCTTTTAAGGATAAGCTTATAGACCCCCAGCTCCCACTTATATGATCGCCCTCATACTGCTGGTGGTCAAGCAAGAATCCTAGGGGCTCTATCAACGTGTAATAGCGACGTGTCATGTCACCTAAAGCAGTACACGATGATAAAGGTAAACCAGATAGCATACTATCATCTCGAGTAAGACTGTCCTACCGGGATAGGTCCTCCATCAATCATTACAATCACGTACCTATGACCTAATAATTGACTCTGAGGGCACTATCTCCAACATCAAACCCACTCGCATGACCCTTGACGGAGGTCAACAAGGCCGTACGACTACCCTAACCCAATCTGCATCATATGCATAAGCAGATAAATACTAGTTAGCTACCGCACACAACGCTTTGACGGAGGTCAACAAACGTAGCACGAATACTAAGTAGGACTTATCTGAAATGGCGGAGGGCTACGATAGGTTTTTCTGAAAACCTATTGCGTATTGAACTTGATATCGTTGTAGAATCAAATGATTTTAAAATGGAGTGTTTTTTAGGCTTTTCTAGTTTTGCTAAAGGGGTCATTCCCGGTGAAGGGATCGTCGGCCCTTTCCTCGTCGAATGAGGTGCGGGATATATCATATATATCACTGTGCAAAGCAGAAACTATAGAAGCAATCACAAAACAAACCGAGGGTTGTAGCATCTGCCAGTTATTGCTAAAGGAGTCACTCCCGGTGAGGGATCTCGGTCCTTTCCTTATCGAATAAGGTGCAGGATGTTCTACAAGGAACACCGCGATGCAAAGCAAGAACTGTAGCTGCCTGTTTTTGAAAATTCGATTCCACAACATCTTTAGGTTTCTTTTTCTTTCATTAATCATATTAATGAAGTACCATCATTTAATTCACCTAAACATCACAGATAAATACGACGTACACTTATGCCATCCGTGTTCGCCTCGATGTCCCCTCGTGCACCGTTAGGTTAGGTGACAACGGCAGAGCGGGGCAGGGCTAGCGCGGGTGTAAAACATAAGTAACGTCTTTATAATATATTAAATATACTATATATAGTATCTATCACAGAACATCAAATGATCACATCACAGATATCGCAGCAGAAAAAACATATGAAACATTGGATATACTAGGAAGTCCGTGTTTTCAATACGAGCCAGTATAAAACACGGATTCCACGGTCACGATGAATAGCCAAATCCACACCCCTAGACCCCTACAAGAGCGGCAAGCAACCCTACCAATTCTAGAGTTAGGAGACCCGGACTCGACTACTCGAATTGGTCTCCCACTGGACTCCAGAACTCGGTTACTTATGCCCTCCTCCTTGGGTCTATCCTAGTGCGGAAAAGTAAATAAAATACAAAGGGTGACATCTTCCGCAACCTGGAAGTGCCCCAATAAAAGATTATTACATACAAGTTTTTACATGAATGAAAATGAAAAACACTCATCTCACATAAAAAAAAACCCGGCTATTCAAAAACACGACGATCCAATATAACATATCCAGCAACACATAACATCACATGTCATCAACGTAAGTAAATATGCCCATCCCAATTGTCATTGACATATAGCAACGAAACCGGCGATATCACATATTACACTTACGGTCCCAGAAAAGAAAGTGTAAAACTACAACAGTTGGAATCCGCAACCTTCTTAGACATCGCATGCCTAACCATCTGAATTCCTTAGACATCACATGCCTAATAATTATAAACCCAGCATTTTAGTCTCATTATTGAAAACACTTTTCAATATCAAGTCAGGCAATTCAACAAGATTCCCGGCATTTTGATCGAATGCTCGTCGCAAACTTTAGTAGGCAGCCGCACCCCCGATGCCGTCGACGAAGTGCACCAAGGCGGAACACCGCTGCCGCGAGCACCCGAACGGATGCTTTCGGCGACGGGGTTCTCATACAGTCATTTGGTCGGGGCTGTGGGGCGTGGCTATCTATTAAGTTTACCCGGCGAGTATCCGCGTACGCTACGTGATTGCGACGGACTTTTGATCACATCAAAATTTCGTGGCAACCAATCAAGTGAAACTAAACTGCTATGTTTATAACATTCATTCAGTTATCTCATAACTACTTGTGGATTCCAATTATTGTATCACATTCCAGATAAATAGAAAATGTTAAACTTTCCGATCGAACAATAAAACACCCAAGTTTTCCCGAAACAGCTCAACACATGAAATAAGTTTAAAAACATTCACTTCATGCCTCAGTACCAATGATCTAGCCGTAGAAGGGTCAAGCCAACGCCTCACATATGGCACGCCGTACTGCCCCAAACCCTAAGGTTCAAAGGGCAGTTCAAGACAGTCACATAATCGAGTTAAGGTTTGTTGTCTTCTAGAGGGACCATCACGTTACTTGCACTACTTAGAACGTTCTTAAACCACTGAAAAATCCAACACTTGGAAATTTTCCGGCAGGGGAAAAGGTGGGCATTTATATCCGGTCGAACTTTTTAACAGTTTCTAAAATATCCGGAAAAACATAAACGTAGTTAAATTATCCTAACGAATTAACGAGTCGCCAATAAAACCCTAGAAAACTCAACACTTGAGTGGAATTAAAAAATTCCCATAAAAAATTGCCAAGAAAGGACCTAAGAATAAATATATGAAATTTCAGGGACTAAGTCCAAATTTTGGCCGCGGAACCGCCTCCAAACCCATGGTTTCGCCGCGGTTCCGCTTTCAAATTATTGACTTAGTGGACCATACTTCACAGTAATTCTTAGTTTTTCCTGATTGTTTTTCTGAGCATTTTTAATTCACAAAAATCCACTGGTTTGAAAAATGTACAGAGAAGGGTTTTGTCGGGGTTTACGGGTTCGATCGGACTTCTAATTTCGTCTACACTTCGCCTAAACCTCTAGCTAGGCTCTGATACCACTGTAGGTCAGGCAGCCACCCCATCCAATGGGGTCACCGTGGCACCAACGGGTCCCTCAGCCTCTACTTTTTACGCATGCCCCCTCGCGAGGACAACAACCCGCCGGAACACCTTCAGGTCTCGGGACACCCTGGGTGTAAGAGCCCATGCTTCGCCACACTGTCACACAGTGAGAACCCCCCATAAGTCGACATCCAATGCCTAGTACCTCTAATACCACTGTAGGGTTCCTAGGCACACTCAAGAGATTCCACAAGGCATCAACCATGCCAAATTCAAAAATTTTATGCCGAGAAACCCTAATGCTAGATCGTTAACTAGAGGTAAAGGCGAAAAGCAAGCAAGTAAACAACTTTATTGCTAAGTGAATGGAAATACAACCTTTGTAGATCCGGTCCTCCACTTCTTTAGCTCCGTGATGACGCCCCTTCGCTGCGATCACCGGAATCCCGGACCCTAGCGATGGTTTCGTCGGAGAAATGAGCGGGCTAAGTCATTGACTTCGATGCCGAAGATGATCTACGTCGAGGCAACTCTAACTCAAGCTCCATCTTCACTAGCTCATGGAACTTGTGAAGAAAATACCCTATACAACATGGCAAGTGGTAGAGGATGAAGAAATAGGAAGTGGGTTCACTTTGGATTTGGATTTCTCACTTGGAATCATCACTTAGAATTTTCAAGAAAGGTTTTCTTCTCTTCCTCAAGAAGAAGAAGAAGAAGAAAAGAATATCAATAATAATCAATAATGAAAATTCAAGTGAAGAGTTATCATGATGCAACCATGGGTGAAGTAAACTCATGTAGAGAATAAACTAGGGTTTAGGTTTAATGGTTAGGTTAAGGCAAAAGACAAAATGGCTAAGACTTTCAAAGCTTAATGAAGCTTTAAGATTAAAACAAAATAAGCCTCCACTTTATTCTAGCCAAAATGAATAAAGAAAATAAATAAAACTAATTAAAACCTAACCATTAACCTAAATATGGTTTAAAGCAAACATACACCCAAGTTTGCATGTATCATCAAACATGATACAATCTAGTGCACAAAAATATATCACATATACAACTTGTGCACAATCAAGTGAGAAAATCAATCTTAAGTGAACCAATACTAGTTAATGTAAAGTAATATATCAAATATATAATTATACATTAAATCATTAAATCAACACTTGATTTAATGATCCGGTCATACTACATATAACCGACTAATATCTTGTGTATCAATGTATCGAATCAACACATGATTCGGTAACCCGGCTATATCTCATATAACCGTCCGATGATACAAACCGTGAGAATAGAATTCAGTATCACATACTGGTATTATTCTCAGTCCCGCACATATCTCATATGCGCACCTATTTCGTTTCGCTTGAGCTAGGAAACCTCTGTGTAGGACTCTAAAGACTCATCAATACGCCGGCAGTAGGTGATGATCATATCAAACACCCACAAGCCGCAAGCGGTCTGCTAAACGTAACGGCCACCCGGGTATTGAGCGATTAGAAGATCAACGAGCAAGCCTGCTCATACTCCTGTGAATCCAACCAGCAACACTTACCGTACAGTCCGGTCTCGTCGTCTGATATGTCGCATATCTCGCCTAGGGGTGGTAAACGTCAGACCCCAGTAGCTCGATAAGTTGTGTCGATATGAGGTTTATAAAAGTTCGAGATACTACTGGTAACACTTACCAGTAAATCTCAGCAACCCTGGCCAGGGATTTCTGGTTATAGCCAATCGAACACAGTGCAACATCAACTCCCTATACCGGGAGAGACGAATCCCCTCCTATCGCTCATTGCTTCCATGTGATTCGGGACTGTACCCAAAAACCACCGTTTTGCACGCACTCTTGGACGTGGTAAGGTGGAAATCAAAGCACAGTGGGAATCATACAAGACTCTATGTCGATCTTGGGTCTACAGACTAACCTGTACCAGTGTCACCAGAGAACTGCCATCTGACGTAAGGTATAATACCATGTGGGAGTTCTCGGCGAGTCCGTCCAGTGTACCCAGTCTCCACTGAGCACCCGTATATCATCTCTTATGTCAAACACTAATGGATATGGGATCATCCATCGCCCATCTGTATGGGTCGAGAAGGTATACGCTAGTCTACTCTGGTATATCGATGCCCCGTCTCGATACACCCACGACTAGGGACCTTGAAGGATGTACTTATGGACTACCATGTCCCCACTAGTATGATCTGCATCATAGTCCAGGTAGTCAAGTACACATCCTAAGGGCTTTACCAACATGTAACACAGAGACAATCAGTGTACACGTTAAGGTAAAGAGCAACCAGATAGCATACTATCATGTCGCGCAAGAAAGTCCTCCCTATATATGTCCAAGCATCCACTACAATATACATCTTATGTATAGTAATGGCCTCTAAGGCATACATATAACTAACAACGGCCTCTACAACGTTTCGCCCGAACTTAGGAAACTGTCTGTGGGGGACTCTAATGACTCATCAACACACTGGCACTGGGTAGAACCACTAGCACATCAGAGGTACTAACTGTAGGTAACGGTTGCCTATGTATTGATTGGAAGGGAAGCTGATGAGCGAACTCATCCAGAAACCCTACTGAGACTAACAGTGACAATATACATACAGTCCGGTCCGTTCGTCTATGAGTATCGCATATCTGCATAGGGGGCTGGTAACGTCAGACCCCCATTAGCGGTATAAGTCGTGTCAGAGAGTAGCCCAGAACACCCTGAGATACTACTGGAGTACCTACCAGTAAATCTCCTGCCCTGGCCGAGGGCTTTATGTAATGGCTCTCCTAGACAAAGCGCGATCTCACCCCCAATACCAGGAGAGTCGAATCCCCTGCCGATCCGCTCACTTGCCTCCATGTGGCTCGGGACTGTACCCAAAAAAGACCTATTTGCACAACTCCTTTGAGCCGTGGTAGGGTAGAAATCAAAGCATAGTGGGAACTCACACGAGACAAGTGACGACCTCAGGTCGAAGAACTAACCTGTACACACGTCACCAGGGAACTGCTATCTGACGCTAGGTATAATACCAACTAGCAGGTTCCTGGCGAGTCCTGTCCGGTGTACTCATAACCTAATGAGCACCTGTATACATCTTAGGTCATCCAACTGACACCAGTGGCTTGTGAGACAGGCCACCGCCCCTCGTCGGGGTCTCGACTGTATACACTAGTCTACTCTGGAGTATCGATGCCCTGTCTCGAAACTCCCACGACTAAGGACACATTTAAGGATGTGCTTATAGACCCCAGCTCCCACGTATATGATCGCCATCATACTGCTGAGAGTCAAGCAAGAATCCTATGGGCTCTATCAACATGCAATAACGAACTAAAGTATATATACGATGATAAAGACAAACCAGATAGCATACTATCATCTCGAGCAAGACTGTCATATTGGTATAGGTCCTGCCTCAATCATTGCAATCACGTACCTGCGATCCAATAATTGACTTAGAGGGCACTATATCCAACAACACTTACCTGGCTTCGTGATTTGTATATCTTGAGCCTATTTCTCGACACAGTTTTACTTCATCAATCTGGTTCTTGAGCAGGTCTAGTTGACTTAGAAAACCGTAGACTACTAGGGGTGTGATATTCTTTTGTGATATCTGTGCATTCTTGTTAATATGGGTGAAACACAATACAATTCAATTTTTCACGTTTCCTATTCTTTTGTTTATACTCTATCCTAAACTATTTGTACAAATTGTCAAAATTCTTCCCGCATTCATGATGATTGTCCTTTTCTAGGGGGTGACCAACCGTTCCAAATTCTTGATAACGGTCACCCACCTAACACTCGTGAACCCAGTACCACTTCAAACATTGACCAATTGATTGCAAATTTAAAGAAAGAGGTCGACAGAATGACTGCTTTAGCATCACCACCATCACAACCCCTCCAACCCGAATCCGTTAAACCATCTGTAGGATATGATAGTGAGATGGATGCTAGGTTGACCACTTTTGAAAAGGGTATTGAAGTAATGACTGCGATCGAGAACCAATCAGCCACGACGCTAGCCCTGTTTTTACAGCAATCTGAGCAATTATTTGTTGCTCAAGCTCAATCTTTGGATAAAATCGAAGAATAGACGAAACATTTAGCTGAGAGGATTCTAGAGAGTGAGCACAGTCAATCAGAACCCGATAATGTTAATGTCTGTCATCTAGGGAGTCACCCAAGTGAGGTAAATGATCAATCAAATTTTGATGATTTCTTTGATGATGATACGATTGAATTGACTGATTGCTACCAGGTGTTCATATCAGATTTTTGCATTTTCATACCGCCCAATTTTTATCACATTGCATATCGGTAGATACTCTTGAGCCGTGTTTGCTAGTCCATTGCAGGATACAGGTTCTTGGTTCTAAAACGGTGAAATTCATGGAAAACACGACAAAATCCGGGTTCCTGCCAACCACAGATAAAACACGGTCTCCGCTCTTCATCCGTATGTTGCCAGATACCAGTTTAGGAAGACAAAATGGCAAATCGATTGTCACCTTCATGCACAAGGCTCAATGGCAACAACAAGTTCCAAGAAATCTACGCGGAGCTCAAGAAAATCTTGACAAAAGTCCACCTTTCCCTCAACAGAAATTCTGGAAAAATCGTGAAGACAAATTGAGAAAATACATATACCAGAATTAAGTACAGTGAAGACCAGGGAAGCACAAAAAAACTGAGCATCCAATTCATCTATATGGCCGCGGAAACGCGGCCTAAGCATGCTTAGGCCGCGGATCCGCGGCGGTATAGTGGCGGCAGACAAAACTTTTCCACGGGTATTTTGGTCTTTGCATATGTGTTCTGGTGGTTGCCCTAGATTTCCATTCTCCAGCCTATAAATAGCCCAGAACTTTGAGAAGGAGAGGGTCCATAATCTTGTATTCTTTTTCTAGGTTTTAGATTACATGTTCTTCTTCTTCTCATCTCTTCTCCATTAAACTTGTAGTGAGCTTTGTGAGTGAAGAATGGTGAATAAAGAAGATCATTTTATTATCATGCTTGTGTTGCTTTTTCTAAAATTGTTGTAATTTTAATTTGTTAACTAGTTGTTGTTATTTCTTGTTGTTTCTTTCTTCTCTCTTTTTCTTTATCCTTAATACGACCATGATGCTTACGCTCGATCCTCGCCAAGGTGAGGTCGCAAATAGCTAGTCGTTATCTTCTAATCTCTTTCTTTCTATCTTCCTCTTTTGTTTTGTTTTATTTTTCCGTATCATGATGTGTGAGTAGTTCATACTTGTTAGGGTAGGATAAGGGAAGTTTGAGAGAAGGAAATCTCTCTCACTCTTTCCTTGCCCAACAGCTTAATTCGACTCCCGTTAATTGAACCACAATCCGCTCCTTACGGCACCCTATCCTACATGATAGCGGTGATTCCGTAGTGAGACCGGTTGTGGTTGAATTAACCGGAGGTTATGGCTAAGAGCCAAGAACGGACGGACAAGCACCAAAAGGAAGAACTTATGCGTTGGAAAGCCTAGCTTATACTCGCAAGTTCCTTCCTAGTCGTGCTAATCCCCGTTGTTGCCGATTACCGTAACACCGATATTAAGAAGGGCAACGAAAGATGTGGAGACTCCTAACTCAAACTAACCTAATCCTAACCCTAAGAAGCTCTCTTTAAATATCAACTTAACACTTAGATAATCACAAACAAATCTGAACTCTCGGACTTAACTCGTTAAAACACATTGAAAAAGACTCCCATCTCCCTGCGGACGACCCGTACTCAACCGCCTAGCTACAAGCGAAACCGTCTTGATTGCGGTATTTAACTAAAACTTGAACACGCATAATCCTAACAATCAAATGGCGTCGTTGCCGGGGAGACTGTAGTTTATTTCCTTATGTAATTTCGGGTTAACTTGTGAATATAACCAAAAAACAAAACAAAAAAATATACATTGTAAAAAAAAAAACCATCTTGTTGTTTTTGATTAGCTTTTGTGCAAGTGTGCAGGAAAGTACGAAGTTCAAGATCGGCGCCAAAGACGTCGGATAATACGGAGTTCAAGTACAGTGCCAAAGACGTGGGAAGATAGACCCACATTTCGCGGCTACACCGCGATGATTGGTAGAGATTTCATGATCAAAAATATAATTACCGCAATCAGAAACGGCGTCGCTTCGCAGCTAGCCGGTGAGTGCGGGTCGATCCACAGAGACGGGTAAATTCCTTTAGTGTGTCTTAACGAGTTGATTCTATTTGTCGTTTTGGTTTTATAAAAATCTAGATCTAAAACTTAATTAATCTAATTTAAATTCTTGCTAGGGTTAGGCTTAGAGGAAGTTTTGGAGATTGATGTTTCCTCACCGCTTTCAATGCCGTATTTTAGATCCATTAGGTGTTACAGTAATTATCGATAAAGTGGATACGACTCTTTTGGGAAGATGTTTTCTTCCTCTAGATTCGTATCCTTCCTTTATCCTTAATTACCCTAACCCCCATGGAAAACGCGCGCAACCGGCCCTTTATACTGCGGTTCACCGTTACCTCGAGGGGTAGGGTGCCGCAGGGAGCGGTTGTGCGCGCATGCATGGAGTTCTTAATGGGTTAGTTTAATATGACATTGAAAGGGGTGAGAGATCTCATCTCTCAACCCTTTCCCTAAGGCGAACCCTAACAAGCGAGGAGACTACTCGCTCATTAGGGGATGAAATAACATTAAAAGAATAAAAGAAAAACACTTACTAATGGTGATGGCTCCCTCCAAGCGATAAAGAACAGATCTGAATGTCACCTCCAGAATTTCTGAAATTTATTTATTGAAAAGAGGCATACAATTTTTAGATCTAAAATTACAATTTATAGGAAAATAGGAAACCTAGGGTTACAGACTCTCGCACTTACGAATTTACAGATTTGACCCCTGAGAATCCCAACACCAGAACTGTCGCACCGACGCATCAAATTTCCACCGACAAGCTTTCTGTAAGGCCGCGGATCCGCGGCGCCAGCATGGGTTTGGCCGCGGATCCGCGGCCAAACTAAGGAATTGGGATCTGTGATTTTTGGGGCTTTTTCCTTGGCTCTTTGGGCTTCTGTTTTTACTCTTCTTTTCTCTGTTGGACTTCTGGATCTTCTCCAGATTATTAGTGAAGACTTGTATTGGGCTTTTTAACCGTTTCACTTGACTTTTTGGACCTTGCACTGTACTTCGACTAGGCTTGACTGAGATCCGTCTAATTGTTGGTCAAAAGTCCCCTTTTTATGTTGTTTTGTGTCTTTCTCACTGTATTTGCTCCAGAAACCTGTAACCTGTAATATGCAACAAACGTGCGTCAAGAGTACCTGTTTATTTATAAAAAGGCTAAGAATAGGGGAATGATAAATGCAATATTATGGTCTGAACAAATACCCCCAAACTTACCTTTTGCTCGTCCTCGAGCAAACTTATTATTTTATTCTCTAAAATCCTAACCGCACTTTCGCAGGGAAACGCGATTGCACTGAGCACGTGCAACAAGCCGTTAAACCTCTAGGTGTCCCTGGTAGGAGGAGTGTTGTCTCCTGAGGGTTTTCAGCGGATTACACCCACAAAATCCTATCAACTCGGCCCATTGACTTTTGTTTTCCAATTAGGTTTTCTAACAAGGAATTCTATTATCTTTTGACTTGCAAATTATCCACCTATATTCTTCACGCTTCCTCATTATTTAACTTAAGATTATATATGTTATGTGAATCTACTAAGCTTTCGGCATCTCTTAAGTCTTCCTTCTAGGGTTTCATCTCAACTTAGGAATTTTCTATCAACTCCATTAAAGATACAAGTTCTATTCTTCATTCCTTTCTCTTATCTAGATTCCAATCACATACCCCTACGTGTGTGTATAGATCACCCCTACACTTGGAAATTCAAATTAAGCAATCAACCCCTTGTCCGTTGTCCAAAGTACTAATTAGTTATTTGCTTATACATCCTTCATGCGACCGTTAATACTTCTTGAGGTACCAACGACCGATTACAAAATGCGTTTGCACTTTAAAGCATACATCCTAGTCTTTGCAACACCCAAGGCTTTAGCAGTGACTCCCAAACCAGTTGGTCTAAGGCACTAGGTGATGAAGCACCCTCGCTAAATATTTTTCTATTTTTGCAGCCTTAAGTAATCACAAAAACCAGTGTCCATTTTTTTTCTTTATTCACACTTTTTCATACTAAGGACTTAGACAAGAGCATTTCAAGGTCTCTTCTACTATTCCAAATTTCAAGGTGCGTGAATATGCAATTTGTAGGGTATACATTTTCAGAATTTAGACTTAAGCTAGGAACTATTTTTCAAACTTATACTCTAATAAGAACATCAATACTCTTCCCTCATTTTGACTTAGCCCAAGAAGTGAACCCAAAATTTGCCTATTTCTAAATAAACTACAAAGGCATATACTTTCTACTGTTAAACTTTAAGGACGGTTATCTTTAGGGTTTTTAATTCACCAAGTCTAAGATCTAGTTGTTCCTAGCCAGTGGACCTATTTGTCAAACTCTAGTCAATTAGCCAAAATTGAATACATTTATTTATAATTTTTTTTGAAATTTTTCAAATTTTTATAGGTTTTCAAATAAGTATGCAAATGCAAAAATATGTACAAATGAATGCGAAGGAAGAAGACGTACCGAGCATACCCCCAAACTTGACTTTAAAAGTGTCCTCACTGTCATGCTAAACCAAGAGGGTCAAAACACCGGCACTTCCCTGTTTATTTATTTATAAATTTTTTTTTCTTTTTTTTTATTGTTTAGCAAAATAAAAATATATACAAAAAGACCCTCCCCCAAACTTCATTTAAACTATGTTAGAGATTACTGCCAAACCTTGCATCGGCCAAAAGTCAATACCAACCATTTGAAAAATTTATCAGTAAAGAATATTGGTTGGTGGAAAATTAAGTTGTGGTGGTCCGCAAAGAATTGGGGAAGATAGAAGTAGTGGAATGGGAGGTGTGGAGGTGAATATACAGGTGATGGTGATGCAGCGAAACGAGAATGTAAATGATCAGCAATCAGTGGAGTGTTAGCATTCTCGTACCTTATTAAAAGAAATGGGGGTATTTCAACTTCTAAGGGAGGAAGTTGACTCACCACGATACCCCCAAGATGTTCCCGTGGGTCCTCTATTGATATGGCATCATCTATCAATTGTTTATGATATTTAATTATGAGGGGACTGATCTCCTCGATGTCCGCCATAGTCCTACCGAAAACTTGCCGCCTATCTTGTAAAACCGTTAAAAGGGCATTCTCTTGCTCGAGGGCTAGAGAGGCCGATATGATAATGGGAAAGGTCTCATTCTCACCTATGTAAGCATATCTAAGGTGAGACGGTAAGGGCGTGAGTTCGAATTTCTGAGGCGAAAGAATCATTGCGGAATCTACCTCGAACTCAAAGGACTCTAACACAGGTTCGAAATCACTGCAAACAACCGATTCGGATGGTTCGACTGACTCATCCAAAAATTCAAACGACTCATATTCGGGCTGTGAGTCGTCATCATCCGAAAAAGTGAAACATTCATAATCAGCATCGGTTGTGTCAACGGTAGTAGGCTCAATGAGGGACGCACTAGTGGCGTCAAAACTGTTTTCATCAAATAGAAATCATTCAAGCTCGCAGTCCTCCTGCGTGATTTCGTGAATAGAGCAAACTTCTCGTGTACTACTTTTAGGCACGGGGGGCAGACTTCCCATCTTATAAATATTGAACTCACTAGACCTCTTTCCGAAGGATAGGGTCATGGAGCCATTGCGACAATTTATTACGGCATTGGAAGTGGCCAAAAATGGTCGACCAAGAATCACCGGAATTTGGTTTATTGGGTTAGCAACAGGTTGTGTATCCATAACGATAAAATCAACAGGGAATATGAACTCCCCAACTTTGATCAACACATCCTCTAGTTGACCCCTTGGATAGGTGATTGATCGATCAGCCATTTGGAGAGTGCAACGAGTGGGTTTCAACTCTCCAACCCCTAATTGTTCGTACACGGAGTAGGGAATCAGGTTAACACTAGCCCCAAGATCTAAAAGTGCCTGATTAATTTTCTTATCCCCAATTGTAATTGAAATCGTAGGACAGCCGGGGTCCTTTCGTTTTTGGGGTAAGGTTTGATGGTGGTTAATTGCATTGCTCACTGCACTAGCCACTAGCACTTTCTTGGGTACTTGAGATGCTTTTCTCTTTGAAGTGCATAATCCCTTTAAGATTTTCGCGTATGAAGGGACTTGTTGGATAGCATCCAAGAGAGGTATATTTATGCTAACCTGCTTAAATATCTCCACAATCTTCTCCACTTGTGTATTTGGTTTATTAGGACTCAACCTGTTTGGAAATGGTGCATTTTGAAAAATAGTTGAGTCAAAAGTTTATGGAGCAGACTGTGGATTAGGAACGGATCCCGGTGTAGATGTGTTCGTGTTGTGAGAAATGGGTCCGTTCGAGTCAGAAGAAGTAGAGCCGTGTGAAGGGTGGAGAATAGGCTCTAAAGAAAAAGGTGAAGAAGGAAGTCAAGAAAATGAAGAAGGGGAAGAAGAACCACCGGCGGGGATGTCATCACTAGTTTCCACATTATTTTGCAACTCTCTTCCGGATCTCAACGTGGTCACCGCATTTACATTGTGATTGTGATATGCGTTTTGTGGGTGGCCGGGATTGGGCATTGGTTGAGATGGAAGCTTTCCCTTTTCTCTCTCGCTCAACGCAGCAGTTAATTGTGCAATTTGTGCCTCAATAGATTTGATACTTTGATCGTGTGAGACATTGTTATTCATTAAAGATTGCACATAACTTTCAAATCTTGCTGCGGATTCTGTAGTTTTCTTGAGAAATGCTTCAAGACTTTTCTCGAGCGAGCTAACCTTATCATCATTAGGTTGAACCAAATTGTTCGTTTGATTTGTATAAGGTTGTTGTTGGAAAGGTTGCTGGTTTTGAGTTTGTGAGGGTGCTTGTTGTTGTTGTGGAGGAGGTCTTTGAAAATTATTATTCCCTTGGACTTGTTGATTTTGGTTCCAAGCGAAATTCGGGTGACTCCTCCACCCCTGATTGTATGTCGAAGAGTAAGGATCATTTCTTTGTCGTTGCTGAAATGCAGCATTGACTTGATCCTGTCCTTGAGTAGGTGCATTATAAGGACACTCTTCGGTTAAATGCGATGGGTTCGAACAACAAGCACAAACAGTTCGTGTGGGTAGAGTAGGGGCAGGAGAAGACGATGAGATTTTGGTCTCAATGGCTTCTAGCTTTTTCATAAGTGAGGCCATCTCGGCCTTCATAGCTATCGACATATCTATTTGATGTATGCCTGCCCTAGATTGACCACTAGAAGAAGATGATGTGGTCTTGGTACTCTCCCATTGAATTGTTTGCTCACTTAGGTCCTCAAGAAACTGCCAAGCTTCGTCGCTAGACTTGGAGAGGAAATGACCTTGACATATTGTTTCTAGCAACTGCTTCGTTGCTGCATTCAATCCCTCGTATAATGTTTGGCAAAGTTGCCAATTTTCTATCCCATGATGAGGGCATTGAACAAGTAGGTCCTTAAATCTCTCGAAGCACTTCCAAAATGGTTCGGAAGGAAGCTGTGAAAATTGTATGATTTCATTTCGGATTCTAGCAGTTTTGTGGTGAGGATAGAATTTTTTCAGAAAAGCTCTCACAAACTCGTCCCAATTTCTAATGGAGTGTGATGCGGTGCTATATAGCCACTTCTCTGCTAGGTCACATAAGGTGAAAGGAATGACCCTTAGCCTTATTGCGTCATCACTTAATTGGGTTGTCTTCATCATGCTGCAAATGTTTTGGAATTTATTAATGAAAATATATACATCTTCGGATTCCAAACCATGAAACTTCGGTAGCATATTGATGAAGTGTGGTTTTATTTCAAAATTATCCCCATTTGCCGGTGGGGGTGAAAGACATGTGGGTAAAGAAGTGCGGACGGGGTAGAAGAGATCCTGGAGCGCAACTCGTGCGGGCGCTACAACAGGCGGAAGATTCGGGTTATTCGCACCTGGCGGAGGTGGAATCATTCCCGTCGTTAAGGTATCGTTGGGGTTGAATCCCGACATACCTTCGAAAGAAAAATTTGAATGTGGAGGTAAGGAAGTGGACGGAAGATCGACGAAGGGTTCGTCGAAGGGTTCGTTGGTCGATACCAACGAAACACGGACTAATCGGGCGTTAGTATCCCTAGTCCAAAATGACATACACTAAAGGGTAGTGCAGTCAGAAAAAAAAAGAAAAACAGAATGTGGGGGTAAGATAACGTCAGTGAGAAGAAGTGGTGGAAGTGAGTTTCAAGTTTCTTTAGCGGCAAGTTGCAAGTTTTGAAAAGATTTTTTATTTTTTATTTTTTGTGAGTTTTGCGAGGAGGTTTTTGAAAACGGACTCGTGACACAACTGACTCAACCACACATGCACAATCAGGCCTAGATCTAGGGTCGCCTAGGTCTGCTAGACAGCTCCTAACTAGGGCTAGAAATAGACCTCAAACCGCCTCTTCACGGACAAATACGGCCAGGTAAGTGGGAAGGAACCACCACTACAGTGGGCCTAATTAAAAACCACTAGCCTAGACACCGCAATGTCGGTTAGGATAAACGACCGATGCCTACCCTAGTCCTTTTCCTATTGAGCTCGTTGTCCTTAGGTCTGAGTCTAATCTTTTTTTTAATTAAAGGTGGTCGATGCAAAATGCTTAGGTGTTTTCTGGGGTCCTGGGAAGGGTGATGAAATCCCCACCCAATCTGAGTTTGGTCAATTAGCCCCTTAGAGTCCGATTAAAATATGCAAAACAACAAAATCACTTGCAATCAATTTTTAGCGCGGCGCAAAGAAACCTGCAGAAATCTGTTATTTAGAAGGGGGAGAAAGACTCTTTACGCAAAGAAATCCTGCAGAAAGATTTTTACAGAGAGATATATTGTAGGTTGCAGAGGAGAGAGAGAAAAATCAAACCAGAAAAATTTGGAGCGCTGACGTGGCAGCCAGAGCGCGGAAGCGCGGCGGTAACCCCCTGTATGCGGCGGAAGCGCGGTTCAACAGAGGGGTTGGGCTCTGGAAAAAATTCTGCTCCTCCTTTGTTCCACTCCTCCTCTGTTGTTACGTTCACCTTTCTGATTTGACCTCTGTAAAATTTCAGATCTTCGCTATTCCTGCAAGATTCAAAAATAAACCCTTCAAACCGATCAAATTTGATAATTCTTATATTTTTATTTTTTATATTTTCAGATTTTTATAATTTTTTAAAATTTATATCAACCCGAAAATTCACAAAAAGAAAGATTACGCCGTCCCCGGCAACGGCGCCATTTGCTTGATAGGGGATTTTACGATCAAAAATATAATTACCGCAATCAGAAATGGCGTCGCTTCGCAGCTAGCCGGTGAGTGCGGGTCGATCCACAGAGACGGGTAAATTCCTTTAGTGTGTCTTAACGAGTTGATTCTATTTGTCGTTTTGGTTTTATAAAAATCTAGATCTAAAACTTAATTAATCTAATTTAAATTCTTGCTAGGGTTAGGCTTAGAGGAAGTTTTGGAGATTGATGTTTCCTCACCGCTTTCAATGCCGTATTTTAGATCCATTAGGTGTTACAGTAATTATCGATAAAGTGGATACGACTCTTTTGGGAAGATGTTTTCTTCCTCTAGATTCGTATCCTTCCTTTATCGTTAATCACCCTAACCCCCATGGAAAACGCGCGCAACCGGCCCTTTATACTGCGGTTCACCGTTACCTCGAGGGGTAGGGTGCCGCAGGGAGCGGTTGTGCGCGCATGCATGGAGTTCTTAATGGGTTAGTTTAATATGATATTGAAAGGGGTGAGAGATCTCATCTCTCAACCCTTTCCCTAAGGCTAACCCTAACAAGCGAGGAGACTACTCGCTCATTAGGGGATGAAATAACATTAAAAGAATAAAAGAAAAACACTTACTAATGGTGATGGCTCCCTCCAAGCGATAAAGAACAGATCTGAATGTCACCTCCAGAATTTCTGAATTTTATTTATTGAAAAGAGGCATACAATTTTTAGATCTAAAATTACAATTTATAGGAAAATAGGAAACCTAGGGTTACAGACTCTCGCACTTGCGAATTTACAGATTTGACCCCTGAGAATCCCAACACCAGAACTGTCGCACCGACGCATCAAATTTCCACCGACAAGCTTTCTGTAAGGCCGCGGATCCGCGGCGCCAGCATGGGTTTGGCCGCGGATCCGCGGCCAAACTAAGGAATTGGGATCTGTGATTTTTGGGGCTTTTTCCTTGGCTCTTTGGGCTTCTGTTTTTACTCTTCTTTTCTCTGTTGGACTTCTGGATCTTCTCCAGATTTTTAGTGAAGACTTGTATTGGGCTTTTTTACCGTTTCACTTGACTTTTTGTACCTTGCACTGTTCTTCGACTAGGCTTGACTGAGATCCGTCTAATTGTTGGTCAAAAGTCCCCTTTTTCTGTTGTTTTGTGTCTTTCTCACTGTATTTGCTCCAGAAACCTGTAACCTGTAATATGCAACAAACGTGCGTCAAGAGTACCTGTTTATTTATAAAAAGGCTAAGAATAGGGGAATGATAAATGCAATATTATGGTCTGAACACGCGACGGATTAAAACGAAGCAACGGTCTACTTTAAAAATCTGGAGCAGTTACAGTAAGAAAATCAAGATTCAAAATATCCAGTCAAGCAGAGGACAACCAACCCAGACCACACCAGAAAAATGGAGCTCCACTTCCTCAACACTGCCGCGGAACCGCGGCATTAGAGCCCTATTGCCGCGGAACCGCGGCCACTTAGTGGTCTCAGGCTTCCAATTTCTCTGTAAGTCTTTCTTGCTTCCTCCCCACTCCTCTGGACTCCAATAAACTGTGTTTTCTGCAGATTTCTTTGCGCAAACTCTTCTCCCCCTTCCAATAAACTGTTCTTGTGCAGGATTCTTTGCGCCGCAAATAAAAAAAAATTGTTTGCAGTTGATTTGTTACCGCTTTGCATTCTTTAATACGGACTTAAGGGGCTTGAAACCAATTCAGATTGGGTGGGGATTTCATCACCCTTCCCAGGACCCCAAAAATCACAAAAGCATATGCATTGTCCATTGTAAATTAAAAAAATACTAGACTTCAGCCCTAAGGACTTCGCGCTCATTAGGAGAAGATAAACCGTGTTTAGAACCTCGCTTAACGGTATATTGTTTACGGGGTGTCTAGGAAAGTGTTAAAGGCGCAACCGCCGAAAGAGAAAGGGTTATTTAATTAAGGAACTTCGCGAAAGCGTTGGACAACCTCCCCTTATCTCTGCACTTACCTGGCCTCGTGATCAGTGTATTTTTAAGCCCGTTTCTCGATACTGTTTAACTTCGACAATCAAGTTCAGGAGCAGGTCTAGTAGACCTAGGTTACCCTAGATCTAGGTGTGATTGTGCATATCTTGTTTGTGATTGCTTAAGCCGTATATCCGTACATATTTCTGTAAATCTCTTTCTACAAAAAAACAAAAAAAAAGAGAAAAATCAAAAACTTTTATAAAAACTTGCCCTTTGTCGCCAAATCCATTTTTCACCCACCACCCATCGCCTTTCTCCATTGACGTTTTCTTACCCTCACCTTCTCCGCCTTGACTATACTAAACTCGTTTAGTGTATGTCCGCTTGGACTCGGGACACTAGCGCCCGTCTAGTCCGCGTTACGTTAGTCGCTACCGACTACGCGATCGACTCCGAAGTCGATACTCCGTCCACTCCTTTTTCACCCCTTCCTTTGCCGGCCAACTCCGACGTTGACCGGAATTCTGTTCATACATCTTCACCTTCACCTTCACCAACCTCTTCTTCCGTGATGTCAGGATTTAATCCGAACATCTCTTTGACTACCCCTGGATTGGCTCCACCTCCTACGGAGACCAATATCCCACCACCACCGCCTGTTGTAGCGCAGCAGCGAATCGCGCTCCAGGATCATTTCTATCCCACCCATTCTGCACTTCCCACCTGCCTTTCTCTTCCACCGGCCAATGGGGACAACTTTGAAATTATGCCCCACTTCATCAACATGCTTCCACGTTTTCATAGGCTTGAATCTGAAGATGCCTATATCTTCATCAACAAATTTCAAAACGTCGGTGCCATGATGAAAACCACCCAGCTGTTGGACGATGCTATACGTCTACGGGTCATTCCGTTCACTTTATGCGATCTTGCTGAAAAATGGCTGTATAGCACCCCTTCCCACTCAATCACCAGCTGGGACGAGTTTGTTAAAGCGTTTCTGAAAAAATTCTATCCGAATCATAAAACCGCAAGGATTCGAAATGAAATCAACCAATTCTCCCAGCTTCCTTCTGAACCCTTCTGGAAGTGCTTTGACCGATACAAATGTAGGGTTCCTAGGCATCCTAATGAGGTCTCACAAGGCATCAACCATGCCAATTTCAAATTTAAACGGTGCCGAGAAACCCTAGAACGGATCGTTGGCTAGATTTCTAGGCGAAAAGTAAACTAGTTAACACTTAACTAATTAGAAACGGAAATACAACCTTTATAGATCCGGTGCTCCACCTCCATAGCTCCGCAACGAAGTTCCTTTGCTGTCTAAAAAGAATCCGGGCCCTAGCGTCGGCTTCGTCGGAGAATAGGCGAGCTAGGTCGTCGATGTCCATGCCGAAGATGATCTACGTCGAGGCATTGCTAGATCAAGCTCCACCTTCACCAAGTCATGAAAACTTGTGAAGGAAACACACTCTACTACTTGGCAAGAGGTAGAGGATGAAGAAATAGGAAGTGGGTTCACTTTAGAATTGGATTTCTCACTCATTTTCACATTCCACCATTGTTGGTGGAAAGCTTTCTTCAAGGTTGAAGATGAAGAAGAAGAAGATAATGATATGATAAGTTATTATCAAAAGAATAATAAATTTATCCTTATCATAATATTAACCTAAGTTAAGTGTAGAGAATTGACCAAGGTTAAAGAATGGTTAGGGTTAAGGAGATGAGACAAAAATGGTCACTTAATGAATGCTTCATGAAGCTTCATGTTGCAAACAAAATAAGCCACCATTTTTCTCTCATTTCTTTTCCTTTTTCCAAAAATAAAAGGATTAACAAATGAATAAGTAAAACCCTAATTATCCACTTAACCATGGTTTAAATCTTTACACTTAACCAAAAAGATATGTATCATCAAACATGATACAAACAAGTGCACAAAATCATATCGTATATGTAATGCGCACATCCGAGCGAGAAAATCCATTTAAAGTGAACCGATACTAGTTAATGCAAAGTAATATATCAAATATATAATTATGCATCAAATCATTAAATCAACACTTGATTTAACGATCCGGTCATATCGTATATAACCGACTAGTATGCAATGCATCGGTTTATCGAATCAACCCTTGATTCGATAACTAGGGTATATCGCATATAACCTAATCGATACATTCATCGCGAGAATGAAATACGGTATCACATACACGCATTATTCTCGGTCCCGCACATATCTCATATGCGCTCCTATTTCGTTTCGCTTGAGCCAGGAAACCTCTGTGTAGGACTCTAAAGACTCGTCAATACGCCGGCAGCAGGTGATGATCATATCAAACACCCACAAGCCGCAAGCGGTCTGCTAAACGTAACGGCCACCCGGGTATTGAGAGATCTGAAGATCGACGAGCAAGCCCGCTCACACTCCAGTGAATCCAACCAGTAACACTACCGTACAGTCCGGTCTGATCGTCTGATATGTCGCATATCTCGCCTAGGGGTGGTAAACGTCAGACCCCAATAGCTCGATAAGTCGTGTCGATATGAGGTCAATAACAATTCGAGAAACTACTGGTAACACTTACCAGTAAATCTCAGCAACCCTGGCCAGGGATTTCCTGTTATAGCCAATCGAACACAGCGCAACATCAACCCCCTATACCGGGAGAGACGAATCCCCTCCTATCGCTCATTGCCTCCATGTGACTTGGGACTGTACCCAAAAACCACCGTTTTGCACGCCCTCTTGGACGTGGTAAGATGGAAATCAAAGCACAGTGGGAACCACACAAGACTCTATGACGATCTCGGGTCAACAGACTACTTTGTACCAGTGTCACCAGTGAACTGCCATCTGACGTGAGGTATAATACCATCTGGGAGTTCTCGGCGAGTCCGTCCAGTGTACCCAGTCTCTACTAAGCACCCGTATATCATCTCCGATGTCAAACACCAATGGATATGGGATCATCCATCGCCCATCTGTATGGGTCGAGAAGGTACACGCTAGTCTACTCTGGTATATCGATGCCCCATCTCGATACACCCACGACTAGGGACTTTGAAGGATGTACTTATGGACTACCATGTCCCCACTAGTATGATCCGCATCATAGTCCAGGTAGTCAAGTACACATCCTAAGGGCTTTACCAACATGTAACAGAGAGACAATCAGTGTACACGTTAAGGTAAAGAGTAACCAGATAGCATACTATCATGTCGAGCAAGAAAGTCCTCCCTATATATGTCCCAGCATCCACTACAATATACATCCAATGTACAGTAATGGCCTCTAGGGCATACATATAACTAACAATCTCCCACTTGCACTAGGGCCATTTGTAGCAGTGGTTGTAGTATCTCATACTCAACCATCCCATAAAAGTTTCTCTTTGGGAACAAGCCTTTGTGAGTGGATCCGCTGTGTTGTCCTCTGAGTCTACTCTCCAAACCTCGATCACCCTGGAGATCAACCATCTCCATGATCAGGTGACACTGCCTTAGAATATGTCTGGATCACTGATGGGACCGGCGTTCCTTGGCATAAGCCACAACTCCATTGTCACACAATGGGAGGAACAAAGTTCATCTCATGAACTAATATACACCCAGACTGCCTCTTTGGTAGCATGTTAAGTAGCGATGTATCCAGCCTTTATCGTCTAGTATGCCACGGTATCTAGCTTGGAACTTTTCCAACATACCGTCCCTCCACTGAGGGTAAAGACAATGCCTGTGACTGACATTCAGTCGTCTTTATCACCCTGGAACCATTCCAGTGATTCTCCCCAGGGTCGATTGATACCATCTCAATACAGCTAGTGAGTATCCTAGCATCCATTTAGATCTATCTCATAGATCCAAAATCCAGGATTTAGGAGGTATCACTTTGATCCTATATGGAGAATTATGGTGATAAGCGGAGATTGACCGAGCGTAGCATAGGAAACTCCTTCCCCATCAAGAGTATGTCATCCACGTACTCTACGAGGATTGTCACCATACTCCCTACTACCTTTTTGTTTATACAAGGTTCATCTACCATTTTGATGATGTCAAACTCTTTGACTAATTCATCAAAACAGATGTTCCAACTCCGCGATGCCTGCTTTATCCTATAAAGCATCTTGCACACGTTTCCGCTGCTCCCACTGTCTACGAGGCCCTCTGGCTGTGAACTTATAGACGCACTCTTCTAAAATATCATTTAGAAAAGTAGTCATGACACTCAACCGCCAGATATCGTAGTCATGGTATGTAGCCGTGGCAAGTAGGATCTGGATGGACTTAAGCACAGCCACTGGAAAAGGTTTCATCATTATCCACGCCTGGTTGATGACGAAAACCTTTAACAAGTCTTGCTTTGAAAGTCTCAACTTTTCCATCTACACCAAGTAATCTTCTCAAGATATACTTGCTCCTGATGGGGATTTAACCCTTCAGATATAGCAACCAAAGTCCATACTTTGTTGGTGTATAAGGATTCCATCTCAGATCACTAAGCATCCAGCCATTCTTACAGAGTCATACTCCTGATGGCCAGTTCGTAACTAGTTGGGTCATCATCTCATGATGCAATCCTCGCTCCCACTGTCATAGAGAAACCGAAGTATCTCTCAGGTGGGTGAGGAACCCTACTAGATCGGCGGAGAGGCTGAGGTTCGTTGGAATCTACTGAATCCTTCTGGTTCTACCAAATCATCTGCTGTTGTTTGTATAGCTGGAACCTTTCCAGTTCTACATAGCAAACCATGCCTCGAGCTTGTCCGGATTATGCTTTTAGACATAGCCCGGACAACCCCAAATCTCAACTAACTTGAGAGATGGGCTCTTCCCTTATCATATCACATATGAAGTGGTAGGCAACTGATTTGATTCGAACCCTATTCAATAGGTATGTAGCTTCTCAAGTGCATAACTCCCAAAAGGAAATAGGTAACTCAGCAGTACTCATCATAGAGCACACCTTATCATATAGGGTGTGATTGCTCCACCCCGATATACCATCGTGCTATGGTGTATACGGAGGAGTAATGCCGAGAGAGAATCTCATTCTCCTTTAGAATAGTCCAGTATTTCCGTGCTCAAGTATTCTCCTCCCTGATCACATCAAAGGACATAATACTTATACCCGTATTGGTTCTCTACTTCTAACTTATATTCTGTGAATATCTCAAAAGGTTCGGACTTGTGTTTCAACAGGAACATATGTCTGAATCTCGAGAGATCATCAGAGAACGTAATGAAATACAAAGAACCGGTCCTGGCATATGTAGACAGGAGACCTTACATACATCATCATGTATCAGTCCCAAGAGTTCACTAACTCTTTCTCTGTTTCCAATAAACAGAGCTGTGGTCATCTTATCTTTGTGACATGACTGGCGAGTTTCACAAGATGTAAATTAAAACTGATTTAAATATGCATCTACATGTAACTTCAGCTAGTCGGGTCGCATTGATATGACCTAGTCTACAATGCCTCAAGAAGGATTCGTTCATTTCTGAACTATTCCTCTTGTGTGTGATCCGTATACTAAGAACTGTAGTTTGATTTAGAACATCAATGCTTTTAGATAACGTGCCTGAACCGATCAACTTTTGATATAGGAAATGTTCAAAACATTATCCAACAATACAAAATTTTATCATTTCTTTACTGATAAAGAGACTGATATGATTTTGTATATCAGGTTCGGTATCTAATAACATTCGTTCAGAATCAATGTATTCATAATACAGGGTGACAGTGACCAACAGACTTGGCTGCAACACTTGCCCCGTTTTCTGCCTCATGAAACTTATCACCCGTTCTCAGTTCTCTACCTTTCTGTAGCCCTATGTAACAGATTACATATCTGGGA
Organism: Agapanthus africanus; assembly: GCA_030015575.1. Taxonomy (NCBI): domain Eukaryota; kingdom Viridiplantae; phylum Streptophyta; class Magnoliopsida; order Asparagales; family Amaryllidaceae; genus Agapanthus; species Agapanthus africanus. The sequence continues at coordinate 408,655,246 of CM057340.1, forward strand.
TCCTGATCTAGTATCACATACCCAAGAAGTAAAGGATACTGAGAAACAGTTCTCTGTAATGAACACACCCGAAGATGATGCATCATCATGCACTCTCCTCGTTTGGGCGGCACGGGAATTCTGGTAATCCCCAAATTCCTGCTCTGTCTTATAACAATTATAAGTTGGAGCGGGACCAACGTTCCCCAGCTCAGTATAACAAGCGGGTTCGGTCAATATTCCGTATTATTATCTTGATTAAGGCGTGATATGGTCGCTACCAGGATAGAGAGAGAAGAAAACACTCAGCGTGCGCTCTTGCAAGAATAGATTGGTTATTATTTTATCTAATCAGGATGGCTCCCACTGCTTTTTATCAAATCTTCCTTCAAACCCTAAAAGGAAAGACTATCTGGGATTAATTACACACTACATGTTCGCCAATCTTTCAGCCAGGCCAGTGTCGGTACTTTGAGGGAGGTGCCCCGTGCTTTCGCACGAACCTAATTAATGTAAACCTCGTTTTCCCAGAGGCGTAACTTCATTAACACCTTTCTAGACACCTACTTGATCGGCTAATTGTAATGTATAAAACTCTCCCAGGAGTAACTCTTACTCGCAGCGGGTATCGGGATCCAACTATCTCATAGAAGGTATGCAATCTCATTGCAAATTTCAACACTTGAAATTCCCGATAATATTTTGCCCCTAACCTCCTATGACCTTGACAAAGGCCAACAAACCATAGGATGCTAGTCAAGTTCAACCCGTCATTTCCTGATTGAATTAAACCCACCCGCACGTCCCTTGACAAAGGCCAACAAGGTCGCACGACTACCCTAATCCAATCTGCATCATATGCATAAGCAGATAAGCACCAGTTAGCTACCGCACACTGCGCCTTGACAAACGCCAACAAACGCAGCACGAATACCAACTACTACTTATCTGAAATGACGGAGGGCTACGACAGGTTTTTCTGAAAACCTATTGCGTAATGAACTTGATATCGTTGTACAATCAAATGATTTTAAAATGGAGTGTTTTTGAGGCTTTTCTAGTTTTGCTAAAGGAGTCACTCCCGGTGAAGGGATCGTCGGTCCTTTCCTCGTCAAATGAGGTGCGGGATATATCATATATATCACTGTGCAAAGCAAAAACACTTAAAAGCAATCAAAAGACAAACCGAGGGGTGTAGCATCTGCCAGTTATTGCTAAAGGAGTCACTCCCGGTGAAGGGATCTCGGTCCTTTCCTCATCGAATAAGGTGCAGGATATATCACATATACCTCTGTGCAAAGCAAGAACTGTAGCTACCTGTTTTATTTTGAAATTCGATTCTATAACATCTTAGGTTTCTTTTATTTCATTAATCTCATTAATGAAGTCCCATCATTTATGTACCTAAACATCACAGATAAATACGACGTACACTTATGCCATCCGCATTCGCCTCGATGTCCCCTCGTGCACCGTTAGGTTAGGTAACTAACGGCAGAGCGGGGCAGGGCTAGCGCGGGTGTAAAACATAAGTAACGTCTACATAATATATCATATATACTATATATTGTATCCATCACAGAACATCACATGATCACATCACAGATATCACAGCAGAAGAAACATATGAAATATTGGATATACTAGGACGTCCGTGTTTTCAATACGAGCCAGTATAAAACACGGATTCCACGGTCGCGATGAATAGCCAAACCCACACCCCTAGACCCCTACGAGAGCGGCAAGCAACCCTACCAATTCTAGAGTTAGGAGACCCGGACTCGACTCCTCGAGTTGGTCTCCCACTGGACTCCAGAACCCGGTTACTTGTGCTCCCCTCCTTGGGTCTATCCTAGTGCGGAAAAGTAAATAATATACAACAGGTGACAACTCCCGCAACCTGGAAGCGCCCCAATAAAAGAATATTACATACAAGTTTTTACATGAATGAAAATGAAAAATACTCATCTCACATAAAAACCCCCGGCTATTCAAGCACGACGATCCAATATAACATATCCAGCAACACATAACATCACATGTCATCAACGTAAGTAAATATGCGCATCCCAATTGTCGTTGGCATATAGCAACGAAACCGGCGATATCACATATTACACTTACGGTCACAGAAAAGAAAGTGTAAAACTACAACAGTTGGAATCCGCAACCTTCTTAGACATCGCATGCCTAAACCAATGAATTCCTTAGACATCACATGCCTAACAATTATAAACCCCGCATTTTAGTCTCATTATTGAAAACACTTTTCAATATCAAGTCGGGCTATTCAACAAGATTCCCGAAAAACTGATCGAATGCTCGTTGCAAACTTTAGTAGGCGGCCGCACCCCTGATACCGTCGACGAAGTGCACCAAGGCGGAACACCGCTGCCGCGAGCACCCGAACGGATGCTCTCGGCTACGAGGTTCTCCTACAGTCACTTGGTCGGGGCTATGGGGCGAGGCTGTCTATTAAGTTTATCCGGCGAGTATCCGCGTACGCTACGTGATTGCGACGGACTTTTGATCACATCAAAATTCCGTGGCAACCGATCAAGTGAGACTAAACTGCCATGTTTATAACATTCATTTAGTTATCTCATAACTCCTTGTGAATTCCAATTATTGTATTCCATTCCAGATAATTAGAAAATGTTAAACTTTCCGATCGAACATTCAAACACCCAAGTTTTCCCGATACAGATCAACACATGAAACAAGTCTAACAACATTCAGTTCGTGCCTCAGTACCAACGGTCCAGCCGTAGAAGGGTCAAGCCAACGCCTCACATGTGGCACGCCGTACTGCCCCAAACCCGAAGGTTCAAAGGGCAGTTCAAGACGGTCACATAATCGAGTTAAGGTTTGTTGTCTTCTAGAGGGTCCATCGCGTTACTTGCACTACTTAGAACGTCGTTAAACTATGGAAAAATCCAACACTTAGAAATTTCCCGACGGGGGAAAAATTGGGTATTTATATCCGGTCGAACTTTTTAGCATATTCTAAAATTTATCCGGAAAGCCACATAGACAAAATCTGATACTCCGATCAAAACACCGAATCCCCAAAACAACTCCAGAAAATTCAACTCTTGAATAAATTTTAAAAATTCCCAGAAAACTCAGCATAATTTATCAGGAATTACTGTGCAAACAATGAGGGCTGACGTCACCAGATAGCCGCGGAACCGCCTCAGAAGCTAGGCTTCTGCCGCGGTTCCGCCGCAATAAATACTGTTCATCGAAAAAATTTTGCATCGTAATTCTTATTTTTCCCTGTTGAATTTTTTAGCAATTTTTAATTTGGAAAAATCCCAGTTTTTGAAAAAAGGACAGAGAGCTATTTTTGAGTTGGGTTTCGGGTTCGTTCGGGTTTCAAATTCCGTCTAGATTTCGCCTAAGGCTCTAGCTAGGCTCTGATACCACTGTAGGGTTCCTAGGCATCCTAATGAGGTCTCACAAGGCATCAACCATGCCAATTTCAAATTTAAACGGTGCCGAGAAACCCTAGAACGGATCGTTGGCTAGATTTCTAGACGAAAAGTAAACTAGTTAACACTTAACTAATTGGAAACGGAAATACAACCTTTGTAGATCCGGTGCTCCACCTCCATAGCTCCGCAACGAAGTTCCTTTGCTGTCCAAAAAGAATCCGGGCTCTAGCGTCGGCTTCGTCGGAGAATAGGCGAGCTAGGTCGTCGATGTCCATGCCGAAGATGATCTACGTCGTGGCATCGCTAGATCAAGCTCCACCTTCACCAAGTCATGAAAACTTGTGAAGGAAACACACTCTACTACTTGGCAAGAGGTAGAGGATGAAGAAATAGGAAGTGGGTTCACTTTAGAATTGGATTTCTCACTCATTTTCACATTCCACCATTGTTGGTGGAAAGCTTTCTTCAAGGTTGAAGATGAAGAAGAAGAAGATAATGATATGATAAGTTATTATCAAAAGAATAATAAATTTATCCTTATCATAATATTAACCTAAGTTAAGTGTAGAGAATTGACCAAGGTTAAAGAATGGTTAGGGTTAAGGAGATGAGACAAAAATGGTCACTTAATGAATGCTTCATGAAGCTTCGTGTTGCAAACAAAATAAGCCACCATTTTTCTCTCATTTCTTTTCCTTTTTCCAAAAATAAAAGGATTAATAAATGAATAAGTAAAACCCTAATTATCCACTTAACCATGGTTTAAATCTTTACACTTAACCAAAAAGATATGTATCATCAAACATGATACAAACAAGTGCACAAAATCATATCGCATATGTAATGCGCACATCCGAGCGAGAAAATCCATTTAAAGTGAACCGATACTAGTTAATGCAAAGTAATATATCAAATATATAATTATGCATCAAATCATTAAATCAACACTTGATTTAACGATCCGGTCATATCGTATATAACCGACTAGTATGCAATGCATCGGTTTATCGAATCAACCCTTGATTCGATAACTAGGGTATATCGCATATAACCTAATCGATACATTCATCGCGAGAATGAAATACGGTATCACATACACGCATTATTCTCGGTCCCGCACATATCTCATATGCGCTCCTATTTCGTTTCGCTTGAGCCAGGAAACCTCTGTGTAGGACTCTAAAGACTCGTCAATACGCCGGCAGCAGGTGATGATCATATCAAACACCCATAAGCCGCAAGCGGTCTGCTAAACGTAACGGCCACCCGGGTATTGAGCGATCTGAAGATCGACGAGCAAGCCCGCTCACACTCCAGTGAATCCAACCAGTAACACTACCGTAGAGTCCGGTCTGATCGTCTGATATGTCGCATATCTCGCCTAGGAGTGGTAAACGTCAGACCCCAATAGCTCGATAAGTCGTGTCGATATGAGGTCTATAACAATTCGAGAAACTACTGGTAACACTTACCAGTAAATCTCAGCAACCCTGGCCAGGGATTTCCTGTTATAGCCAATCGAACACAGCGCAACATCAACCCCCTATACCAAGAGAGACGAATCCCCTCCTATCGCTCATTGCCTCCATGTGACTCGGGACTGTACCCAAAAACCACCGTTTTGCATGCCCACTTGGACGTGGTAAGATGGAAATCAAAGCACAGTGGGAACCACACAAGACTCTATGACGATCTCGAGTCAACAAACTACTTTGTACCAGTGTCACCAGAGAACTGCCATCTGACGTGAGGTATAATACCATCTGGGAGTTCTCGGCGAGTCCGTCCAGTGTACCCAGTCTCTACTGAGCACCCGTATATCATCTCCGATGTCAAACACCAATGGATATGGGATCATCCATCGCCCATCTGTATGGGTCGAGAAGGTACACGCTAGTCTACTCTGGTATATCGATGCCCCATCTCGATTCACCCACGACTAGGGACTTTGAAGGATGTACTTATGGACTACCATGTCCCCACTAGTATGATCCGCATCATAGTCCAGGTAGTCAAGTACACATCCTAAGGGCTTTATCAACATGTAACAGAGAGACAATCAGTGTACACGTTAAGGTAAAGAGTAACCAGATAGCATACTATCATGTCGAGCAAGAAAGTCCTCCCTATATATGTCCCAGCATCCACTACAATATACATCCAATGTACAGTAATGGCCTCTAGGGCATACATATAACTAACAACAAAGACCTTCTTGTTCAATGTCCCCACCACGGTATAGAGAAATGGCAACTCTGCCAAACCTTATACGAGGGACTGAACCCAGCAACGAAGCAGTTGTTGGAAACCATCTGTCAGGGCCACTTCCTATCCAAATCTGACGAGGAAGCGTGGCAATTCTTTGACGACCTTGCGGAGCAAACGCTATAATGGGAGAGCACCAGACCGACTTCTTCTTCTTCTACCGGTCAGTCTAGGGTAGGAATCCACCAACTTGATGTCTTTATTGCGATGAAAGCTGAAATGGCTGCAATAACAAGAAAGCTTGAAGCGATAGAGAGCAAATTTTCTGCTCCTGCTCCTGCCCCTGTTCTCCCCCTTCGTACTATCTGCGCTTGTTGTTCCGATCCTTCTCACTTGACCGAAGAGTGTCCTTACAATCCACCCTCGCAAGGACAGGATCAGGTCAATGCTGCATTTCAGCAAAGACCGAGGAATGATCCATACTCTTCCACCTACAATCCCGGTTGGAGGAACCACCCCAATTTCGCCTGGAATCAGAATCAGAATCAATTCCAGGGCAACAATTTCCAAAGGGCCCCTCCGCCGCAACAACAAGCGCAACAACAAACTCAACATCAATATCAGCAGCCCTTCCAACCCCAACCTTTCCAAAATCAGACGAACAACTTTGCACCCAACAATTCTTTTCCACCAAACAACTTTGTTCCGTCAAACAACGATAAGGTTTCCTCGCTCGAACGAAGTCTGGAGGCGTTTGTTAAACAATCGACTCAATCCACCGCCAACATCCAGTCTTCCATTCCATCCTTAGTGCAACACACTGCCGCACACGGGCAAAGCATCAAGACCATCGAGGCCCAGATTGCACAGCTGAACGCGGCCTTAAGCGAGCGAGAAAAGGGGAAGCTCCCGTCCCAGCCACATCCAAATCCCGGTCACCCACATAATGCACATGTTGCTCTTGAACAACAGAACCATAATGTGAGTGCCGTGACCACATTAAGATCGGGAAGGATGCTGCAAAACAACATTGGCAAACGAATCAACGATGACACCCCGGCCGCTGCTGCTTCTTCTTCTTCTTCTTCTTCTTCTTTTTCTTCTTCTTCGTCTTCTGAGCCTATTCTCCGTTCTTCACAAGGCTCTCCTCCCTCTTCTTCTGCTCTGAACGGACCCACTTCTCACTTCACGAAAACACCTGGTCTGGGATCCGTTCCAACTCCACAATCTCCTCCTCCAGCATTAGACTCAACCAATTTTCAAAATATTCCATTTCCAAACCGGTTGAGGTCTAACAAACAAAATCCACAAATGGAGAAGATTCTGGAGTTATTTAAGCAAGTTAACATTAACATTCCACTCTTAGATGCTGTCCAACAAGTCCCGTCTTACGCGAAAATCTTAAAGGACTTGTGCACGAAAAAGAGGAAGTCTCAGGTACCCAAGAAAGTTTTCTTGGCTAGTGCTGTGAGTGATGCCCTTATCCAATCTTTACCACAAAAACGGAAGGACCCTGGCTGTCCTACGATTTCAATTACTATTGGGGATAAGAACATCAACCGCGCACTATTAGATCTTGGTGCCAGTGTTAACCTGCTTCCATATTCAGTATACGAGCAATTAGGCGTCGGAGAGCTGAAACCCACCACTGCACTCTCCAAATGGCCGACCGATCGATCACCCATCCTAGGGGTGAGCTAGAGGATGTGTTAATCAAAGTCGGGGACTTCATATTCCCCGTTGACTTCATTGTATTAGACACACAGCCTGTAGCTAACCCCCGGAATCAAATTCCGGTGATACTCGGTCGCCCATTCCTTGCAACCTCAAATGCTGTGATCAATTATCGCAATGGTTCGATGAACCTCTCTTTTGGAAACATGACGATTGAACTCAACATTTTTATGTTGGGGAATCAGCCTGCCGAACCTAATGCTCATATACTAGACGTCTTCTCGATCCAGGAGATCACCCCAGAAGAATGTGAATTCGAGGAGTTTCTGTTTGATCACGATAATCTTGACGCCACTAGTGCGTTTCTCTTCGAACCTGCTGCTGTTTCTGCGCCCGACAACGACTACGAGTGTTTCACATTTTCAAACGATCTTAGCCGCGCACAACCCGAGTTTGAATCCTTCGACTTTCCGGATGAGTTACCTGAACCATCCAACTCGGTTGCCTACACTCGTTTTGAACCTTTGCTGGAGTCCTTTGAGTTCGAGACCTTTGCACCAATCTTGCCTTCCATCATTTCACCTCCAACGCTCGAACTCAAGCCTTTGCCGTCTCACCTTAAGTACGCTTACTTAGGTGAGAACGAGACCCTCCCTATCATTATCTCGGCTTCTCTAGCTCCAGAGCAAGAGAAAGCCCTTCTCGCGGTCTTGCACAGCAACAGGAAAGCTTTTGGCTGGTCCATGGCGGACATCAAGGGGATTAGTCCCCTGATCGTTGAGCATCAAATTCATCTGATGGATGATGCCAAACCAGCCCGGGATCAACAAAGACGTCTTAATCCAGTCATGAAAGAGGCTGTGAAGAAGGAAATTGTAAAATGTCTAGATAGTGGTATCATTTACCCTATCTCTGATAGCCAGTGGGTTAGCCCCATCCACGTTGTCCCCAAGAAGTCGGGCATCACGGTCATAACCAACGAGGCGAACGAGTTAATCCCTACTCGCACCCAAACTGGGTGGCGAGTATGCATTGATTACAGAAAACTCAACGCCGCAACGCGGAAAGACCACTTTCCGCTACCTTTCATTGACCAGATGCTTGAACGATTGGCTGGACACGAGTACTACTGCTTTCTTGATGGCTACTCCGGCTATAATCAAATTCCCATCGCCGAAAAAGACCAGGACAAGACCACATTCACTTGTCCTTTCGGCACGTTTGCATACCGTCGCATGCCCTTTGGGTTATGCAATGCGCCCGCTACCTTTCAGCGGTGTATGATAGGAATTTTCTCAGACATGGTGGAAAAATTTCTGGAGATTTTCATGGATGACTTCTCCATCTTCGGCGATTCCTTCAACGAGTGTTTGCTGCATCTTGACGCTGTCCTTACTCGATGTAAGGACAAGAATCTCACTTTGAACTGGGAGAAATGCCACTTCATGGTGCGCGAAGGTATTGTCTTAGGACATATCATCTCGCAAAATGGCATAGAGGTTGAAAAAGCAAAGATTGAGGTCATTTCCAATCTTCCTCCTCCCCGATGCGTCAGAGATATCCGAGCCTTCCTTGGCCATGCTGGTTTCTATAGACGGTTCATCAAGGACTTTAGCAAGATTGCCAGGCCCTTGACTCTTTTGCTGGACAAGGATACGCCATTCGACTTCAACTCGAGCTGTGTGACTGCATTCGAGTCATTGAAAAGCTCACTCACTTCTGCTCCCGTTCTTTCTTCACCTGAGTGGACGCACCCATTCGAGATTATGTGCGATGCATCCGACTTTGCCATTGGTGCTGTCCATGGACAACACATCAACAAGATGCCGCACATAATCTATTATGCGAGCCGAACCCTGAACGACGCCCAACACCATTATACAACAACTGAGAAGGAATTCTTGGCTGTTGTATTTGCTTTAGAAATGTTCAGGTCCTACCTCATCGGCTCTCCAGTCATTGTCTACACTGACCATTCTGCTCTGCGCCATCTTTTTGCGAAGAAAGATGCAAAATCTCGGTTAATACGTTGGATCCTCTTGCTTCAGGAGTTTGACCTTGTCATTAAGGAAAAACGAGGATGTGAAAACGTAGTTGCCGACCATCTCTCACGACTTCCTTCTTCGCCTTCGCTTCAAATTCTGATCAACGACGTTTTCCCGGATGAACAGCTCTTGACAGTATCGTGCGAACCCTGGTTCCCAGATATTGTGAACTATTTGGCCACAGGATTACTACCGACTGAATGGTCAAGTCAGGACAGACTTCGCTTCTTATCCCAAGTAAAACACTTTTACTGGGACGAACCCTACTTGTTCAAGTACTGTCCCGACCAGATTATTCGTCGGTGTGTCCCTGACGAGGAATTCAAGAGTGTGCTGTCGTTTTGCCACGATCAAGCGTGTGGCGGGCATTTTGGCCCCAGAAAGACAGCTGAGAAGATCTTGCAATGTTGTAACGTTTTGAAAATCGTTTCGGTGGAATTTCAAAAAAACGGTAAAATAAGGGGGTTTTCTGTAAAAAGTCAAAATACAAATATCTTATTATAAAAATTAAATATACATATTCTAGCTATGTAATTGCTATTATTTGGTGTTTATTGAGCCGCTGGTGAAATTTCAAATTTTCTGGGAAAAAAAAAATTTCTATTTTATTATTATTTTAAGCCGTCACTAATACATTTAATTAGGGAAAATTACAAATTGGAATGAGTTGAAACAAATTTTGTGCATCATAAAACATTAAATAAAAATTTATCATGTGGTTTTTGGAACGAAATCATTTGCCAAAACGGTTTAGAAATTATTGAAGAAAAAAGGCTTTTTTTTTAGCGTAAATGGATGTTTGGAGTATTGTATTTATCATTTTTCATCACCCCACACCCGTACCCACACCCACACACCCCCATTCACTCATCCCCATGGCTGAATTCAGCAGCCCCTCTTTGGTCCCCACTTGAATTTCATAGAAAAGAAAAGAAAAGGAAAAGAAAGGATAAAAGAATGTATAAGAATGGGCTTTTGACTTTTCTTTGACTTTGAAACCAACACTCTCTCTCTCTCACTCTCCCACTCACCTCATCCTCCCCATTTTCGGCCAGAAACAGCCTCCCCCATTTTCTCCAAGTATCCATCTTCCTTCACCTCCATTTTCCTTCAAAAAATCAACAAAAAAATCAACACAAACCCTCACAAAATCAAAATCCGACTCCTACCCATTTCTCTATAGCCAAAATTGCATGGATCTAGGGAACAAGATTCCAATTTGGGAGGCTATGTGTGTGCTTGTGGATCTTCAATTCATTGGGTATAAATTCTAACCATTTTTGCTTAATTAGTTAGTTAATTTCTTAAGGCTAAGTTGTTAAAGTGTTAATTTTGCTCTTGTTGCTAATTTGAGAATGCAAGAGTATGGTTTGAAGCTAATTTGGGTTTAACCATCACTAATAGGATAATCAAGTGTAGATTATCATCTTGTGGGAATGTAAAACCTAATCTAGTTGCTAGTTGCAATTTGTTAATTTAAGATTTGCAATAAATAAGCTTTTATGTAAACTAGGTTTTTATGAAATGCATATATATGTGAGATTTAAATCTAGTTAGGGTTGTATATCATTTGAACATGTTTTAAGTGTGTAATTTATCATATTAAGGCATGTTAAATCAAACCTAGTAACTAGTTTGCAAATCGTATTTTAGAATTTTACTATTTAAGCTAAATTGCAAACTAGAATTTTGGGATTTATGGAAATGAGTAAGTTTAAAATCTAGTAATGGTTTGGGTGGCTTAGTTAAGATATTTAGTGAGCATTGTAGCCACTAAAATCATTAAAACATTTAGTTTTGTACAAAAATGGAAAAGTTTGCTTACTAGGTTTTCGGAAAAATCGCTTTTAAAGTGAGTTTGAGGTTTTTGTGAATTCTAACCTATTTCATATTATAATTAGTGTTTGTGAATGCGCAAAGGGGTGCATTTGGGTTTTTTTCTCGATGGTTTGACGTTCGTACATCGACATCGAGGGTTGGTTTGACTATTCTTGCATGTGTAGGCGATAGGTTTTGACCTATGCATGATACGCGTGCCGATTTAGTTTTCGTATGCCGTTTCGATTTTGAATTGGGTTTTTATGCGATACGATACGTTGTGATATGTAGGTACCCCATGTGGACTTCGAGACGGCAAGCAAGCGCGTGGCGACGTCGGCACCGGCGAGCGAGGACCAGGTGAGTAGATTTATATCTACGGGGAGAAGTCGGGTGGATGGCGTATAGCACCCCCGCAGTTCGTGGTGATGTATACGAATACGTATACACACATATATATATATATATATTTTGACTATAATTTGTTTGATATTATCGATGATATAGATATTTGGTGTTCTTGGATGATTTGGTGTTGCGAAACCCTAGAGTAGTGGTCGCACCACACATGCACACACACACCCATACTTGCATACGTTCTTCTTTCAATTGCGCTTATACGGGATTATATAGTTATGTGTTCACATGGGTATGGGACTATGTGTTCACATACGGATTGAGGATGATAGTACTTGGGATTTATAATGAGTCGATGAGATTTGATTTGAGGCCGTGAGATCGGTGATATAGCAGGGTTCGTATCTTAGATACGACATGACGTTGTAGTGGGTCCTTGACGTAGTGTTTCACACACGTCCATGCATACGTAGGCGGTATCAGTATGGTACTAGACGTAGATCAGTACCCCGATCATGATATTTGATAAAGAGGATACCAGGTGAATAGTATGAAGAATGTGATATTGACCCGTACCCAGATTGGGATGCCTTACGACGGATTTACGTACGAGCTATATTGATGATTGATCCGCACTCTTGACTTGGGATGCCTGATTATAGATATGGTATCGGATATGATATTATTGAGGCGGGATCACCGACTATACATATACAGGTATGTATATATATCGACTCAGATGATAGGCGGTTTCCTTACATGTAGTTCAGCTTGTTAGTTCAGCCGTATAGTCTAGTGTAGTTGTTAGATTAGATTAGACTTCTTACCTATTTCAAAAACTAACGAATCGTGGGCATTTTTAAAGACAGCTCAAGGGAATCTACGGATATTTCAAAAACGACGTATCTTTTCATAAAAACACCGTAGCCCCTATTTTTAAAACCCCATGATTCGTGTTATTTCAAAAGGCACCATTCGTAGGACTTATATTAGATTATTGCAGATTAGTTATCGTTGTGTCTAGTATTCAGCTCCCGCACATTATTGTTGTTCGCTCTGCCTCGCATATTTATTTTGCTGCATATTCCATTATTGATATCATGTTGTTAGGACACCAGCACCATTACCGATGATGCGTATGTACCACGTACACCTACTTGCCGGCTCACACACATCTTCATCGGTAATTGCCATGTCACGTACACTTTAGAGAATATAATTGCTTGACTTAGATTGTTAGCTAGTAGTGTTGACATGATATTAGTGTACTTCCCCTATATGCCATATTAGACATTGTAGTTATTACCTACCACTTCATGCATACTGTTATTCAGTTGTTCATGCCTAGTTCATTATCATTGACATATGCACTTGTGATGATTTCTTGAGATTTATGATATTTCTGGATTTCGGGGAAAGCCGCAAAATTTACAACTTATGATCTTTTAAAATATAAAATGTGCGATTTTCTAGTGATGTAAAGTGTCGTCCACCATGAGTTTGCTGTGGTTTTGGAGATCCGTGTCGAGGAGTGGAGGAACCGTCACGGGTACATGGTGGGCCCGGTATGGTACCCCGGGGCAAGAGGAATGTGGTGTTGACGTTGAGCCTGGCTGGGGAGCACTACCTACCGGTGATATTACCCGACGCGTCGGATATCCGGAGGATACCGTCGTGGTCTTGAGATGGATGGTAGGGGCCGGTCTGGACTGACGGCGCCCTAGATATTGAGATTGAGACATTGATATTTCGAGACAGTGAGATTTATGTTTTGTGTCGATGCTAGAAACTGTTGATACTGATTTCATTATGATACCTCAGTTTAAAAATAAGAAGGAAATCTCACTAATTTATGAAAACAGTTTCTTCATTTACATGTATTCTGTTTCATGCATTCATACCTCATTCATATGATATATTGCTACTTGAGGCACTGACACGGGCACATGAGATTACACTCGGGTTAGATATTTATCCTAGCCTTGTTATAGGCTGCATGTTATATACTTATTTTGAGGATATATTATGATCATTGACCTAGGATTGCGTTATTTATGCGATTTCTGTGCGTAGATGTTTTTCTATTCACGAGTTGGCAACTCACCCCCGTTGTGCCCTAGTTTCTTGCAGGTTTGCCGTACCGGTTTCCTTACGGCTTTGCGGGCATAGTTTAATTCGGGTGATTTGCTAGTAGGTGGGTTTACTAGTATCATACCCCCATTATTTACCTTGTATGATATTATTCAGTTGTATCTAGTAAATTCCATCAACCAAACATGTATTTTTTTTTGAGATAGAAACCAGTGTTGGTTATTCTTTCGACCTTAGAGTCGCTCGTTATTTTTCTGGTGGTTTTGAGTTTCCTTTTGAGTTTTTGATCCTCGCCGTTGGCGTTGTATATTATATTGCTTGTGTGGTTGTGACCGTCGATTGACGAAGAGCTAGCTCCCGCTTGGGGATGCCTTTTATTTATTTCGTATACTATTCATGTTGTATCCCGTTTGGGAGCCAGTATTTACAAAGGAGACTCTGCCGAAATTTTCAGTAAAATTTTGATGTTTTAAAAACCGCATAATTCGGCTTATGCTATTGAAATTACTTGCTTTAAGTTGTTTTTCCTGCACTCTACTATTTTCTTGGTTTGGATTTCTGGGTTTTCGGTTTACTTAGATTACGTACGCCTCGAGACGTTCGTAGTTTAAGTGCCGGTCATGTTCCGTACTTTCGGGACGTGACAAAGTTGGTATCAGAGCGTTAGGTTTTACCTTCGGAGCGTAGGATGACCCTTGGTTGATGGAATAGGTGACTAAAGTAGAGTGACGTACCGTTGGTATGTTCCGCGGCATATTTACGACACGCCACTCCACTTATGAAGCCTTAGGATGTACATTTCCTTGTTCAGTATTATATTCCTTCCTGATCTAGCCTCATCGGTACCAGTTTGGTCTTGCTGCTACGGTTACCGGCATGGAGAGCTACGGCTAGAGTTGCGGTCAGCACAAGCTCGTCACGAACGAGGACTGACCAGGACGAAATTCCGGCGACACACGATTGCAGAGATGTGTCTTTTTACTGTGTTTCCGCGCCGCGAGCGTTTGGCGGATCGCCTTTATGAGGTTACTCGGATGTGCTGATCGACACTAGAGGATTGAGCCACTGACAGAGGCCAGCCAGATTTTGATGACCGTTGGTGTGTTGCTTACTCCTGATGATTGAGGCACTGTTCAGCGTGCAGACGAGCGAGCCAGTTGTTGCTGCGAGCGACGAGATATCGCCCCATATGTTGGAACTATGGCGGGGCGAGTTGTACGAATAGATGATAGAAGGTCGCTAGTCACCCGATAATGAATGACTAGGACAGGTGGTTCATTCGCTTACCCCGATGCGACGTCCTCAGATAGATTGATTCCAGCTAGAGACGACTTCACGCGGAGACGTTGGGAGTCGACAGAGACGATCGAATATCAGAAACCTACTATTCCAAGTTTAAAGTATTCGGAAAGACATGCAGGCAATTCTATGGTCCCTCTAGAAGAATGAAACCCTAACTCGACTTAATGACCGTATGAAAGCCTTTGAACCTTAGGGTTTGCGGCAGTTCTGCGGCGCCATTAGTGAGGCTTGGGTTTGCCCTTCTACGGCTGGACCACCGATGCTGTGGTATGTACTCGATACTATTAAACTGTGTCCAAGATGTTGAGCTCTTGGGGGATTATGAGGTTTTGACGACTCGATCGGATGACTCGACTTAATTCGGATGCTAGGTGGTGAGATGCATTCTTGGGAGACTCCAGATACAAGGATAGCCGTTGGAGCTCAGTCCATGCAGCCGCGACGAGACGAGTCCAAAGCAGACGACATTAGAGAAAAGTGAAGTAAGAGGTTCGCACCAGATGTAGATGAGATGACGTTCCACTCCGCCGACATCAGAGAGGCGATGCGCATGCCGAGGCATGGTACTGGATATACCTTCCAGAAGGAGTCGCGATGGGTATGCAGCCGTTACAGAGCAAGATGCAGATATAGGAAAGGACAATGACTTCCGGATAGTTGGCAGAAGACGAGACATGGAAGAGACCGTGAGCAGGATTCCTTCCAGGACACTGCTGCAATGATACTTGCACCCAGGATCAGATGTGTCACGTACATTCAGAGAGCCAGAGGCCGACGCCAGTGATATGCTGTCTCACGAGTGGTCGCGATGATTGACCAAGAGATGACCAGAGGAGTGCCAGAACGGAATCGTCCCCGTTAGCACACCTGACAGGGCCGATGAGCCGATGGACCGAAAGATTGGTAATTCACAGTGAAGACCTTGACCCAGGAGTGGTCATGGTTACGCACGCCAGCAGGACAGAGTTCATGATCATCGACGAGACGTCCCACTAGTGACCGCGACAGTTGCCGAGATTCTTAGAGGATGCGCTTGAGCAGTACTATTCCGCCATTATTGATTACGATGTTTTGGGTGATTTATTCGTATGATTTGATTTTGATGATTGAGGATTTACGACCTTTGCACAGTGTTGCACTTGATATCGTTTTCGTGCTTTAGTTTCATATGTTTGTGATATTACGGTTTTAAATAGTTGAGTTGGTTTTGTGCGTATGCATGCACACGATTTCGTTCCTGCACTCGGTATAGTTTATATATGCTTGCAGTGCAGTGATACGCCTTATGTGCACTTAGATGCACTGGACTTCGATTTCGATTATGATACTCGATATTTGTTTTGTGCACCTTGTGCACCTGATTGATTTTGCGCACGTTCGGCGCTTGATATTGGATTTCATGATTTCGTGCGCGATGGATGCACCTGATTTGGATTTTCGCGCATGTTGAGCGCATGTCTTGAGATGCGATTTTGGTGCACACCAGATGCACTAAAGTGAGATTTTTCGTGCATGTTAGATGCACCTGATTTTGCTGTCAGGCACACATGTTGCCTACGACAGATGTTTCGTGCACACCCGATGCACTTAGGTGTTGTTTCTGTGCGCATGTATGGCACATTCATGGATTTTGATTTCCGTGCGCACCAGACGCACGTAGCATTCATGTGCATAGTTTGGGGATTGATTTCGTATAGAGCAGTACGTTTTTATGATATTGCTATGTGTTTTCGTACTGAGCAGGACTAGTCAGAGGACAGTACCTGAATACATTTTGCATGCATTGATAGTTATTGAAGGGATTTCCAAAAGCGAGCTATAGCCTCAGTATTTACCTACGTGTCTGATATGACACGAAATGTTTAAAACAAGGAGACCCTTCTAAATTGTTTCCAAAACGGCGGAACGTACATTTCAAACAAAAGTATATATGTATATAGTTATTTTCTTATAGTAGACGTCCGCCACTGTGCAGTGTTATACGCGTTGCACAGCGACTTAAAGAGATTTGGCATGCATTTCCTTCAGATGCTTACAGATATAGATTCGATATTTACATTTATAGTTTTGAGTTATATCATATTGGTTTTGATTTGGATTTGGCATTGATGTCTTCTACACGACTCCGATGATCGCGGGATGCTTGGAGGAGTTTTGATTTGAGTTATATACTCATTTTTCAAGCGCATGCGCTGCGCTACGACTTGTTTTATGTATTTATAATTTCGGAGCCCCGACGACTTGATGGGTTTTCTTAGATGTTTTAGTATTTGGGAGAGTTTGAATTTAAATTCGGGGACCGAATTTCTTTAAGGGGGGAAGATTGTAACGTTTTGAAAATCGTTTCGGTGGAATTTCAAAAAAAGGTAAAATAAGCGGGTTTTATGTAAAAAGTAAAAATACAAATATCTTATTATAAAAATTAAATATACATATTCTAGCTATGTAATTGCTATTATTTGGTGTTTATTGAGCCGCTGGTGAAATTTCAAATTTTCTGAAAAAAAAATTTCTATTTTATTAATATTTTAAGCCGTCACTAATACATTTAATTAGGGAAAATTACAAATTGGAATGAGTTGAAACAAATTTTGTGCATCATAAAACATTAAATAAAAATTTATCATGTGGTTTTTGGAACGAAATCATTTGCCAAAACGGTTTAGAAATTATTGAAGAAAAAAGGCTTTTTTTTAGCGTAATTGGATGTTTGGGGTATTGTATTTATCATTTTTCATCACCCCACACTCGTACCCACACACACACACCCCCATTCACTCATCCCCATGGCTGAATTCAGCAGCCCCTCTTTGGTCCCCACTTGAATTTCATAGAAAAGAAAAGAAAAGGAAAAGAAAGGATAAAAGAATGTATAAGAATGGGCTTTTGACTTTTCTTTGACTTTGAAACCAACACTCTCTCTCTCTCACTCTCCCACTCACCTCACCCTCCCCATTTTCGGCCAGAAACAGCCCCCCCCCATTTTCTCCAAGTATCCATCTTCCTTCACCTCCATTTTCCTTCAAAAAATCAACAAAAAAATCAACACAAACCCTCACAAAATCAAAATCCGACTCCTACCCATTTCTCTATAGCCAAAATTGCATGGATCTAGGGAACAAGATTCCAATTTGGGAGGCTATGTGTGTGCTTGTGGATCTTCAATTCATTGGGTATAAATTCTAACCATTTTTTGCTTAATTAGTTAGTTAATTTCTTAATGCTATGTTGTTAAAGTGTTAATTTTGCTCTTGTTGCTAATTTGAGAATTCAAGAGTATGGTTTGAAGCTAATTTGGGTTTAACCATCACTAATAGGATAATCAAGTGTAGATTATCATCTTGTGGTAATGTAAAACCTAATCTAGTTGCTAGTTGCAATTTGTTAATTTAAGATTTGCAATAAATAAGCTTTTATGTAAACTAGGTTTTTATGAAATGCATATATATGTGAGATTTAAATCTAGTTAGGGTTGTATATCATTTGAACATGTTTTAATTGTGTAATTTATCATATTAAGGCATGTTAAATCAAACCTAGTAACTAGTTTCCAAATCGTATTTTAGAATTTTACTATTTAAGCTAAATTGCAAACTAGAATTTTGGGATTTATGGAAATGAGTAAGTTTAAAATCTAGTAATGGTTTGGGTGGCTTAGTTAAGATATTTAGTGAGCATTGTAGCCACTAAAATCATTAAAACATTTAGTTTTGTACAAAAATGGAAAAGTTTGCTTACTAGGTTTTCGGAAAAATCGCTTTTAAAGTGAGTTTGAGGTTTTTGTGAATTCTAACCTATTTCATATTATAATTAGTGTTTGTGAATGCGCAAAGGGGTGCGTTTGGGTTTTTTTCTCGATGGTTTGACGTTCGTACATCGACATCGAGGGTTGGTTTGACTATTCTTGCATGTGTAGGCGATAGGTTTTGACCTATGCATGATACGCGTGCCGATTTAGTTTTCGTATGCCGTTTCGATTTTGAATTGGGTTTTTATGCGATACGATACGTTGTGATATGTAGGTACCCCATGTGGACTTCGAGACGGCAAGCAAGCGCGTGGCGACGTCGGCACCGGCGAGCGAGGACCAGGTGAGTAGATTTATATCTACGGGGAGAAGTCGGGTGGATGGCGTATAGCACCCCCGCAGTTCGTGGTGATGTATACGAATACGTATACACACACATATATATATATATATATATATATTGACTATAATTTGTTTGATATTATCGATGATATAGATATTTGGTGTTCTTGGATGATTTGGTGTCGCGAAACCCTAGAGTAGTGGTCGCACCACACATGCACACACACACCCATACTTGCATACGTTCTTCTTTCATTTGCGCTTATACGGGATTATATAGTTATGTGTTCACATGGGTATGGGACTATGTGTTCACATACGGATTGAGGATGATAGTACTTGGGATTTATAATGAGTCGATGAGATTTGATTTGAGGCCGTGAGATCGGTGATATAGCAGGGTTCGTATCTTAGATACGACAAGACGTTGTAGTGGGTCCTTGACGTAGTGTTTCACACACGTCCATGCATACGTAGGCGGTATCAGTATGGTACTAGACGTAGATCAGTACCCCGATCATGATATTTGATAAAGAGGATACCAGGTGAATAGTATGAAGAATGTGATATTGACCCGTACCCAGATTGGGATGTCGTACGACGGATTTACGTACGAGCTATATTGATGATTGATCCGCACTCCTGACTTGGGATGCCTGATTATAGATATGGTATCGGATATGATATTATTGAGGCGGGATCACCGACTATACATATACAGGTATGTATATATATCGACTCAGATGATAGGCGGTTTCCTTACCTGTAGTTCAGCTTGTTAGTTCAGCCGTATAGTCTAGTGTAGTTGTTAGATTAGATTAGACTTCTTACCTATTTCAAAAACTAACGAATCGTGGGCATTTTTAAAGACAGCTCAAGGGAATCTACGGATATTTCAAAAACGACGTATCTTTTCATAAAAACACCGTAGCCCCTATTTTCAAAACCCCATGATTCGTGTTATTTCAAAAGGCACCATTCGTAGGACTTATATTAGATTATTGCAGATTAGTTATCGTTGTGTCTAGTATTCAGCTCCCGCACATTATTGTTGTTCGCTCTGCCTCGCATATTTATTTTGCTGCATATTCCATTATTGATATCATGTTGTTAGGACACCAGCACCATTACCGATGATGCGTATGTACCACGTACACCTACTTGCCGGCTCACACACATCTTCATCGGTAATTGCCATGTCACGTACACTTTAGAGAATATAATTGCTTGACTTAGATTGTTAGCTAGTAGTGTTGACATGATATTAGTGTACTTCCCCTATATGCCATATTTGACATTGTAGTTATTACCTACCACTTCATGCATACTGTTATTCAGTTGTTCATGCCTAGTTCATTATCATTGACATATGCACTTGTGATGATTTCTTGAGATTTATGATATTTCTGGATTTCGGGGAAAGCCGCAAAATTTACAACTTATGATCTTTTAAAATATAAAATGTGCGGTTTTCTAGTGATGTAAAGTGTCGTCCACCATGAGTTTGCTGTGGTTTTGGAGATCCGTGTCGAGGAGTGGAGGAACCGTCACGGGTACATGGTGGGCCCGGTATGGTACCCCGGGGCAAGAGGAATGTGGTGTTGACGTTGAGCCTGGCTGGGGAGCACTACCTACCGGTGATATTACCCGACGCGTCGGATATCCGGAGGATACCGTCGTGGTCTTGAGATGGATGGTAGGGGCCGGTCTGGACTGACGGCGCCCTAGATATTGAGATTGAGACATTGATATTTCGAGACAGTGAGATTTATGTTTTGTGTCGATGCTAGACACTGTTGATACTGATTTCATTATGATACCTCAGTTTAAAAATAAGAAGGAAATCTCACTAATTTATGAAAACAATTTCTTCATTTACATGTATTCTGTTTCATGCATTCATACCTCATTCATATGATATATTGCTACTTGAGGCACTGACACGGGCACATGAGATTACACTCGGGTTAGATATTTACCCTAGCCTTGTTATAGGCTGCATGTTATATACTTATTTTGAGGATATATTATGATCATTGACTTAGGATTGCGTTATTTATGCGATTTCTGTACGTAGATGTTTTTCTATTCACGAGTTGGCAACTCACCCCCGTTGTGCCCCAGTTTCTTGCAGGTTTGCCGTACCGGTTTCCTTACGGCTTTGCGGGCATAGTTTCATTCGGGTGATTTGCTAGCAGGTGGGTTTACTTGTATCATACCCCCATTATTTACCTTGTATGATATTATTCAGTTGTATCTAGAAAATTCCTTCAACCAAACATGTATTTTTTTTTGAGATAGAGACCAGTGTTGGTTATTCTTTCGACCTTAGAGTCGCTCGTTATTTTTCTGGTGGTTTTGAGTTTCCTTTTGAGTTTTTGATCCTCGCCGTTGGCGTTGTATATTATATTGCTTGTGTGGTTGTGACCGTCGATTGACGAAGAGCTAGCTCCCACTTGGGGATGCCTTTTATTGATTTCGTATACTATTCATGTTGTATCCCATTTGGGAGCCAGTATTTACAAAGGAGACTCTGCCGAAATTTTCAGTAAAATTTTGATGTTTTAAAAACCGCATAATTCGGCTTATGCTATTGAAATTACTTTCTTTAAGTTGTTTTTCCTGCACTCTACTATTTTCTTGGTTTGGATTTCTGGGTTTTCGGTTTACTTAGATTACGTACGCCTCGAGACGTTCGTAGTTTAAGTGCCGGTCATGTTCCGTACTTTCGGGACGTGACAAATATAGTTTCTACTGGCCACGACTCTTCAAAGACGCTCATGACTATTGCAAGACTTGCTCCCGGTGCCAACACATGGGCCGGATATCCCGGAGGAACGAGATGCCGCTCCAACCGATCTTGGTTGTGGAGATTTTCGATGTTTGGGGGATAGATTTCATGGGGCCGTTTCCCAGCTCTTTCGGGAATGTGTACATCCTTCTCGCTGTTGATTACGTCTCTAAATGGGTCGAGGCTGTGCCCAGCCGAACTAACGACAACAAGGTTGTCGTTAGGTTCCTTAAAGAAAACATTTTCTCTCGTTTTGGGCACCCCCGAGCGATCATTAGCGACAATGGAAGTCATTTCTGCAACAAAACCTTCGAGGCCTTGATGCGGAAATACTCCATTAATCATAAGCTCTCTACACCTTACCACCCCCAAACCTGCGGGCAGGCCGAAGTTTCAAATCGGCAAATCAAGCAGATACCGGAGAAGACGGTTTCCAAGAACCGTAAGGATTGGTCGCTGAAACTCACTGATGCCCTTTGGGCATTTCGAACCGCTTATAAGACCGACCTTGGCATGTCTCCCTATCTGCTTGTGTACGGAAAAGCCTGCCACCTACCTGTCGAAATAGAGCATCACGCATTTTGGGCGATAAAGGAGCTGAATCTGTCTCTTGATGATGCGGGCAGCCATCGGAAGCTGCAGTTGAACGAACTAAGCGAGCTTAGGGATGAGGCTTACGATAACGCGGTTGTCGTTAAGAACCGAACGAAGGTGTTTCACGATAAACACCTTTTGCGCAAAACCTTCGTACCTGGTCAGCAGGTACTGCTTTAGACACCCGACTTCACTTCCATCCAGGAAAGCTCAGATCTCGCTGGAAAGGGCCGTATTTTGTGCGGAATGTGTATCCGCAGGGCGCTGTGGATTTGGAAAATCCAAAGGACGGTTCACTTTTCAAAGTAAACGGACACCGATGCAAACCGTACCTTAGCGCCGAACCAACAGAGGAGCTCCTGTTCTTACAGGAGCTGGTTTACCCTGCCTAATCTTCCTCTGCCTACCTCCAAACTTCGGTTATCCAGCCAAGAACAGTAGACACTGTTCCAAATAAGTTTGGGAGTATGTATAAACCATTTTGTATATATTTATGTATATTCTTTTTCTTTTCTTTAAAAAACAAAAACAAATAAAAATTTGTGTATCGCTAACCGACAATTTTGACCCTTCAAATGATCTCTTCATGCAACGACAGTGAGGACACTGTCCAGTTTAAGTTTGGGGGTACGCTCGGTACGCATTTCTTACCTTCGCATTCATATGTATATTTTGCATCTGCATATTAAAATCCTTAAAATCCATAAAAATCTGAAAATTTTCTAAAAATATAAAAACTTTTCTGTCAAGTTAGCTAGTGGAAGAACTCTGATTCAACATTTCGACGGTTTTGTTTGAAAAAATAGGAATAACTAAATCTTATGTTTAGATTTTGAAAACCTGAAAGATAACTCTCCTTTGAAGTTAACTATAGCTGATATATGTCTTTACATCATACTACACGTGTCATGAGTTTTTGGAAATTAGATGACAAGTCTTTTATGTTTAAAAACTTTTAAACAGATAAATGATTTTCTGAGGATCAAATAGGTTTGTTCTGAAATAAGTAATGTCAAGAATAGTTTATGAAGTAAAGCAAATATGAAGGAATGTTATTGATGCCGTAATTGGAACTAAGTCTGAAAAATAACCCATCCAAAACTTGATTGGAATGATTACACACCAAAACCCACGAAACACGTCTTTTATCCAAAAAAATAATTGAACTGCCGGTTATATCTCCGTTCGTATTAAATCATCTGATTTTCACGCCAAACTGTCTTTTGTTTTTGGACCTAGGTAACTTGAGTAATTAAGTCCGCTGGGGTGTTTCTACACCTAATGCCCTAAAACCAACTGGTTTGGGTGCATTGGCCCAAAGCTCGCTAAGAAGCCTAGAAAGTCCAGATTAAAACAAAGTCATGCAAGTGTTCTCTCCGAGTTAAAATTCCTAACGGTTCTTTGTATGAGAATAATCTTGATAAAAAGACAGGCTTTTATAAAAATTTTAACGGAGATATGAAGGTTTTATTCTATGATAAAGACTATTGCACGTTCACAGAGGTGTGTATGAAATGAAAACAAGAAAAAGGTGGAGTGAAAAATACGACTTATTTTTCTGTTAAGGAAGATAGAAATTCTGAAGTTGAAACCTTACTGAAAAACGAAACTTGAAAAATGCTTAACTCTCTTTAAAACTTATGTGATCCTTTTAAAATTGTTATATGGGCTTTATTGTGCGACATGATGACTTTAATCGATCCTTCTGGAACTTAACGACACTATTTGCACTGCACGTAAAGACATATAAAATCTGTAGTTAAATAAGAAGCGAGGTGTGAAAAATAAAGGTTCGATAGTCTAGACTTAGGATTATAGAATTGTTATTTTCTGAAACAAAACTTTAGGGTTTGAATCTTAGTTATTTTCCAAAACCAACTTGACCGGATTTTATGGGTAGTATCCGCTGAAAACCCTCAGGAGACAACACTCCTCCTACTAGGGACACCTAGAGGTTTAACGGCTTGTTGCACATGCTCAGTGCAATCGCGTTCCCTGCGAAAGTGAGGTTAGGAAATTTTTTTGTGAATAAATTGGTTTTGCTCGGGACGAGCAAATGATAAGTTTAGGGGTATTTGTTCATATCAGATTTTTGCATTTTCATACCGCCCAATTTTTATCACATTGCATATCGGTGGATACTCTTGAGCCGTGTTTGCTAGTCCATTGCAGGATACAGGTTCTCGGTTCTAAAACGGTGAAATTCATGGAAAACACGACAAAATCCGGGTTCCTGCCAACCACAGATAAAACACGGTCTCCGCTCTTCATCCGTATGTTGCCAGATACCAGTTTAGGAAGACAAAATAGAAAATCGATTGTCACCTTCATGCACAAGACTCAATGGCAACAACAAGTTCCAAGAAATCTACGCGGAGCTCAAGAAAATCTTGACAAAAGTCCACCTTTCCCTCAACAGAAATTCTGGAAAAATCGTGAACACAAATTGAGAAAATACATATACCAGAATTAAGTACAGTGAAGACCAGGGAAGCACAAAAAAACTGAGCATCCAATTCATCTATATGGCCGCGGAAACGCGGCCTAAGCATGCTTAGGCCGCGGATCCGCGGCCGTATAGTGGCGGCAGACAAAACTTTTCCAGGGGTATTTTGGTCTTTGCATATGTGTTCTGGTGGTTGCCCTAGATTTCCATTCTCCAGCCTATAAATAGCCCAGAACTTTGAGAAGGAGAGGGTCCATAATCTTGTATTCTTTTTCTAGGTTTTAGATTACATGTTCTTCTTCTTCTCATCTCTTCTCCATTAAACTTGTGGTGAGCTTTGTGAGTGAAGAATGGTGAATAAAGAAGATCATTTTATTATCATGCTTGTCTTGCTTTTCCTATAATTGTTGTAATTTTAATTTGTTAACTAGTTGTTGTTATTTCTTGTTGTTTCTTTCTTCTCTCTTTTCCTTTATCCTTAATACGACCATGATGCTTACGCTCGATCCTCGCCAAGGTGAGGTCGCAAATAGCTAGTCGTTATCTTCTAATCTCTTTCTTTCTATCTTCCTCTTTTGTTTTGTTTTATTTTTCCGTATCATGATGTGTGAGTAGTTCATACTTGTTAGGGTAGGATAAGGGAAGTTTGAGAGAAGGAAATCTCTCTCACTCTTTCCTTGCCCAACAGCTTAATTCGACTCCCGTTAATTGAACCACAATCCGCTCCTTACGGCACCCTATCCTACATGATAGCGGTGATTCCGTAGTGAAACCGGTTGTGGTTGAATTAACCGGAGGTTATGGCTAAGAGCCAAGAACGGACGGACAAGCACCAAAAGGAAGAACTTATGCGTTGGAAAGCCTAGCTTATACTCGCAAGTTCCTTCCTAGTCGTGCTAATCCCCGTTGTTGCCGATTACCGTAACACCGATATTAAGAGGGGCAACGAAAGATGTGGAGACTCCTAACTCAAACTAACCTAATCCTAACCCTAACAAGCTCTCTTTAAATATCAACTTAACACTTAGATAATCACAAACAAATCTGAACTCTCGGACTTAACTCGTTAAAACACATTGAAAAAGACTCCCATCTCCCTGCGGACGACCCGTACTCAACCGCCTAGCTACAAGCGAAACCGTCTTGATTGCGGTATTTAACTAAAACTTGAACACGCATAATCCTAACAATCACCAGGACACACAAGAAAACCCTCTAAGTCCGTCCACCACTAGCTTTCAAGTATCCACTGAACCTCTTGTCACTTGTGATTTAGAGATTGATTTAACTAAAATAATACTTGACGAGGAAATTCTTGAACCGACCGATTTCTTCTTTCCAGTTTTAGAGGAGGAACCTTGTAAATTTGACGGGTATGGTTGGGATGAATTGTTAGAGAAGATCAACGATCAGGAACCCACAATTTTTGTATCACCTAGTGATATTGTTTCGGAAGAAACATTAGGGTGGGAACCTATTTTTTTAGATGATATGAACCAACCCAGTTATGAATGTGAAAAGGAAAAAATCATTTTGGGAGAGAGTGTAAATAATGAGAGCAGGATGGTGAAAATTAATTGGGAGGAAGACGGTGTTGAAAATTATTCTTTTATACAGAGTTTTGAGGAAATTTTTGCAGATGAACTTGATATTCTTGGTGAGATTGGGTCAAGATCATTTTGGGATCATCCTTTGAACCTTTCTTTTGCAAAACTTTTGGCGGATGAACTCCAGTTCTTAAATGAACCTGACTTCGAAACGCAACACGTACTTATTGAAAATTCAGAAAACAATGCTTTGACCGCTTCAAAACTTCATTTTCACCTTCAACATTTTTTGCTCCCTACTTTTACACAACCATGCCCTTTAGTAACATCTAACCAGTTTATGTATATTCTCATCTTCTTTTTATTATACCTATTCTTTTGCCAGCCATGGCACTATATTGATAAAAAATTTTGAATGGCTGGTATTAATTTCTACACTAACCCATTCTTTTAATTTGTACATGTTGTAATTAGTCTTAGGTTTTTCCCTTTTCTTCAATAAAATTCTCACCCCGATGTCTAAATCTAGCTACCGGAAACGGGGGCAACGACGAGGACATCGTAAAACTCAGGTTTGGGGGTGAGCACTGCATCATGTGTATATTCTGCACTGCATATATATTAAAGAAAACCCATAAATATTGAAAATTTTTACAAAAATATAAAAACTTTGTCATCAAGTTAGCTAATAAGCTAACTTAGATTTTATTCCGAAAATTTAGTTGATATGTTAGAGGTACCTAAGTCCTAGGATTACAAATTGGAAACCCTAAAAATCACCCTCATTCTGTTTAAACTTGGTATTTATACGTCCTTACAGTATTTTTTGAGAAATAGGTAACCTTGAGTTCAGTTCTTTAGTTAAGTCAAGATGAAGGGAGAGTATTGAAGCTTTACTGAAAGATAAGTCTGAAAAATAGTTTCTGTTCTTGAGTCCAAATTTAGAAAGTATATACCCTACAAATTGCACATACACACACCTTGAATCTTGGGATAGTAGAGGATACCTAGAAATACTCTTTCCTGAAAGCCTAGTATGAAAGAAAAATCGGTATTTAAAGCTAAACACCAAAAAAAAGGAGCATCATTGAAAAATATATCCGGTCTTGAAAAGAAAAATTTAAAAAAAGAAAAAATATATATATAATAAAGTCAAGAGCTGGAGACTGCTATTTGCGCTTTAATGCTTATGCATTCAGTAATCGACTGTTAGTGACTCAAGAAGCATTACTGGTCGCATGAAAGGTGTACGAGCAACACCGTCCATCCATTAATGAAAAGAAGTAGTATTAGGTATTAAGGCAAGGGTACTATAGCTTTAATTGAATTCTTAAGCGTAGGGGTGAAAATTTACACACACGTAGGGGTATACAATCGATATTTGGAGGAAAGATAAAAACGAAGAATAAGACTTATGTTTCTGTAAAGTTGATAAAAATTCCTGACTTGAGACCGCACTTTTAGAAGGAAAACATAGGAGATACCGAAATCGTTCTAAACTGTAAATACATATAGGATCTAGGGTTAAATAGACTTGAGGTGTGAAACAAAAGGGTTGAATATTTCTTACTTAGGATGATAGAATTTCTAACGTAGATACTAAGCTGTAGAAGTAGAATTGACGTTAACTTATGAAACTAACTTGACTGGATTTTGTGGGTGTAATCCGCTGAAAACCCTCAGGAGACAACACTGCTCCTACTAGGGACACCTAGAGGTTTAACGGCTTGTTGCACATGCTCGGTGCAATCGAGTTCCCTGCGAAAGTGAGGCTAGGATTTTTTTGTATTTCTCGGGACGAGCAATAGATAAGTTTGGGGGTATTTGATCATCAATGAAAACAGCATTTTAATACCACTCATTCGTTATCTCTTTTGTTATATATCGGTGATATTAATCAGTGTCTGCTCTGTAATTACAGTTTACAGGTATTCGTGATAAAATACTGGAAACACATTCAAAATCACGGATATATCGTCTGTGAGTCGACACTGCAACCGAAACTGAAAACCGACCGAT
Source organism: Agapanthus africanus (assembly GCA_030015575.1). Classification (NCBI taxonomy): domain Eukaryota; kingdom Viridiplantae; phylum Streptophyta; class Magnoliopsida; order Asparagales; family Amaryllidaceae; genus Agapanthus; species Agapanthus africanus. The sequence goes on from CM057340.1 coordinate 408,683,641, forward strand.
ATCCCAAGAGTTCGTTTGCAATAATTTGATGTGTACACATTTTTTGTATAAATAGTCCAACGCAAGGCAAGTGTACACACCAAACTCTTGGGCTAGGACCATGATGGGGCAGCCATGAATCATGGTGCAGGTGGCATGGCATGATGAATTATGCATATGGGCATGTGTTGGTGTGATGTGCATTAATGAGCATTGAAAGCATAAAGATATGATGTGATGTGAAGCATCTCATTTCCCTCTAATTCTCTGCATACAAACCAGATGAAATAAAACCAAACAAACAGCATCAGAGGCTTATTGGAGTGCACACAAACCCACACACCCAATACGAGCCCCCCTCCTCGGTTTCTGGCCAGCGACCATCCCATGAAATCCGGCGATGCCGGCCCCACCTCCTCCTGTGGGCCCCATCTTTCTTCTATGCCTTCCTTGCTGCCACGTAGGATTAGTTTTATTGTTTATTTATTCCTCTTCTGAGCCTATAAATACAGATCAGTGGGCAAAGGAAGGGGACTACCTATGTACATACTACTTCTTAATTTCATAGTTGTTTTGCTTTTGGATTAGCTTCAAGGGAGTGAACTTCAGTTGGTTTCTTCTTCTTCTTCCCTCTTGAAGCCCTCTTTGGAGAGCTTCATTAAGGAGGTTGAACAAGTCACCAAATCTTGTTGTTAGTTATATATATGCCCTAGAGGCCATTACTATACATGTGATGTATATTGTAGTGGATGCTTGGACATATATAAGGAGGACTTTCTTGCTCGACATGATAGTATGCTATCTGGTTACTCTTTACCTTAACTTGTATACTGATTGTCTCTCTGTTACATGTTGGTAAAGCCCTTAAGATGTGTACTTGACTACCTGGACTATGATGTGGATCATACTAGTGGGGACATGGTAGTCCATAAGTACATCCTTTAAGGTCCCTAGTCGTGGGTGTATCGAGACGGGGCATCGATATACCAGAGTAGACTAGCGTATACCTTCTCGACCCATACAGATGGGTGATGGATGATCTCATATCCATTGATGTTTGACATCAGAGATGATATACGGGTGCTCAGTGGAGACTGGGTACACTGGACGGACTCGCCGAGAACTCCCAGATGGTATTATACCTTACGTCAGATGGCAGTTCTCTGGTGACACTGGTAAAGGTTAGTCTGTAGACCCGAGATCGTCATAGAGTCTTGTGTGATTCCCAGTGTGCTTTGATTTCCACCTTACCACGTCCAAGAGGACGTGCAAAACGGTGGTTTTTGGTTACAGTCCCGAGTCACATGGAGGCAATGAGCGATAGGAGGGGTTTCGTCTCTCCCGGTATTGGGGGTTGATGTTGCGCTATGCTCGATTGGCCATAACAGGGAAGTCCCTGGCCAGGGCTGGTTTTGAGATATACTGGTAAGTGTTACCAGTAGTTTCTCGACCCGTTATGAGCCTCACATCGGCATGACTTATCGGTTATTGCGGTCTGACGTTTACCACCCCTAGACTTGATATGCGACATATCAGACGAGGAGACCGGACTGTACGGTAGTGTCACTGTCAGGCTTTTGCAGGAGTTGGAGCGGGCTTGCTTGCTGATCTTCTGATCGCTCAATACCCGGGTAGCCGTTACGTCCATCTAGTACCGCTGACGGCTTGTGGGTGCTTGATATAATCATCACCTGTTGCCGGCGTATTGACGAGTCTTTAGAGTCCTACATAGAGGTTTTACTGGCTCAGGCGAAACGAAATAGGAGCGCATATGTGATATGTGCGGGACCGAGAATAATGTGTGTATGAGATACCGTATTCTGTTCTCGCGATGTTTATATCGATCGGTTGTATGCGATATAACCTAGTTATCGAATCAAGGGTTGACTCGATAAATCGATACATTGAATGTTAGTCGGCTATATATGATATAACCGGATTATTAAGTCAAGTATTGATTTAATAATTTAGTGTATAATTGTATATGTGATATACTAATTTACATTAACTAACATTGGTTCACTTAAGCATTTGATTTTCTCACTTGTGCAAAAGTTAATATATATGTGATATATATTTATTTGTGTACAAATTGTATCATGCTTGATGATACACACTACATGGGTGTATGAGACATACACCATTATGATTATATGGGTGAAGTTTTAATATACAAAGTAAATACAAAATTAGTGGATAATTGTTCAAGTGCATGAAGCTTCATGAAGCTTGTAGGTGCATTGACCAATGTCAACTTGTTTTGTTTTTACTTTGAATATTCAAAAACCTAACCACTATAATTAACCTATGGTAATGTCTCTACATGAGTTAGTATATGATACTCACTCACCATGGTTAGCTCACTCTCTCTCTTGATCATTTCTCATTATCATTTGGAGCTCATCTTCTTCCTCCTTCACTTTCATTCTAGGGTTTGAAAAAGAGAGAGATCCAAAGTGAGAAATCAAATTCTAAAGAGTACCCATTTCCTATCTCACCATCCTCTACTAGACTAGCACTTTAGTTTAGGGTGTTTGCTTCACTAATTCTATGGTTAGTGATGTAGAAGCTTGAGTTTGTATTCCCTCGACGTAGATCATCTTCGGCCTCGAAGACTTCAAGCAATACCGTTGCTATTTCCTCATGTAGCCGTCCGAGAGTCCGGGAGTTGATTGATCGCAGCGAAGGGACTACATCACGGAGCTTAAGAAGTGAAGGATCGATCTACAAAGGTTGTATTTCGTATTCACTTAGGGTTAAAGTGTTTAGCTTGCTTAGTTTTCGCCTAATCTCTAGTTAACGATCTTGTTTGGGGTTATTCGGCACGGATAAAATTTTAATCCGGCATGGTTGATGCCTTGTAGAACCTCATTAGAGTGTCTAGTAACCCTACAGTGGTATCAGAGCCTATCTAGAGCATTAGGCGATGTGTTAACGAAGTTAAAACCCCGATCGAACCCGGAAACTATACTTTAAACCCCTCTCTGTACATTTTTTAAAAACTGGGATTTTTCTGAATTAAAAATTCTTAAAAAAATCAGCAGGCAATTATAAGGACATCTGTGCAAAACGACAACGTTTGGCGCCCAAAGAACCGCGGAACCGCGGCACGACCATGGCTCGTGCGGCGGTTCCGCGGCCATAAGGTGACGTCACCGTTGTCATTTTGCACAGTAATGCTCATATTTAATTTCCTGATTTTTTTATGGGTATTTTTATCTGACTCAAGTGTTGAGTATTTTTGGGGTTTATTTTGTATTTGTTGATTCGATCGGAATATTTAATTTCGTTGGCTTTTCCGGATATTTAGAAAGTATTAAAAAGTTCGGACGAATATCAATAACTCACTTTTTCCCGACCCGGAAAATTTCCAAGAGTTGGATTTTTCCGTTTGTTTAAGAACGTCTAGATCATGCAAGTTACGCGATGGACCCTCTAGAAGACAACAAACCTTAACTCGATTATGTGACCGTCTTGAACTGCCCTTTGAACCTTAGGGTTTGAGGCAGTACGGCGTGCCACATGTGAGGCGTTGGCTTGACCCTTCAACGGCTGGACCATTGGTACTGTGGCATGTGATGGATGTTTTTAAACTCCCCTCAAGTGTTGAGATATATTTGGAAAACTTGGGTGTTTGATGATTCGATCGGAAAGTTTAACATTGTCTATTTATCTGGAATGTGATACAATATTTGGAATCCACAAGTAGTTATGAGATAACTAATTTGGATGTTATAAACATAGCAGTTTAGTCTCGATTGATCGGTTGTCACGGAATTTTGATGCGATCAAAAGTCCGTCGCAATCTCGTAGCGTACGCGAATACTCGCCGGATAAACTTAATAGACAGCCATGCCCCATAGCCCCGACCAAGTGACTGTAGGATAACCCCGTCGCCGAAAGCATCCGTTCGGGTGCTCGCGGCAGCAGTGTTCCGCCTTAGTGCACTTCGTCGACGACATCCGGGGGTACGGCCGTATACTAAAATTTGCGACGAGCATTCGATCACTTATCGGGAATCTTGTTGAATTGCCCGACTTGATATTGAAAAGTGTTTTCGATATAGAAACTAAAATGCGGGGTTTATAATTGTTAGGCATGTGATGTCTAAGGAGGTTGCGGATTTTTTACACTTTCTTTTCTGCGACCGTAAGTGTAATATATGAAATCGCCGGTTTTGTTGCTATATGTAACGACAATTGGGATGCGCATATTTACTTACGTTGATGACATGTGATGTTATGTGTTGCTGGATATGTTATATTGGATCGTCGCATTTTGAATAGCCGGGGGGTTTTATATGAGACGAGAGATTTTATTTCATTCATGTAAAATTTATTGTATGTAATATTCTTTTATTGGGGCACTTCCGGGTTGAGGTTGATGTCACCATTTGTATATTATTTACTTTTCCGCACTAGGATAGACCCAAGGAGGAGAGCACAGGTAACCGGGTTCTAGGGTCCAGTGGGAGACCAACTCGAGGAGTCGAGTCTGGGTCTCCTAACTCTGGAATTGGAAGGGTTCCTTGTCGCTCTCATAAGAGTCTAGGGGTGTAGGTTTGGCTATTCATCGCGACCGTGTAATCCGTGTTTTATAGTGGCTCAAAATAAAACACGGACGTCCTAGTATATCCAATGTTTCATATATTTCTTCTGCTGTGATATCTGTGATGTGATCATTTGATGTTCTGTGATAAATACTGTATATAGTATATATGATATATTATATAGACGTTACTTATGTTTTACACCCGCGCTAGCTCTGCCCTGCTCTGCCGTTAGTTACCTAACCTAACGGTGCACGAGGGAACATCGAGGCGAATGCTGATGACATAAGTGTACGTCGTATTTATCTGTGATGTTTAGGTAATTTAAATGATGGGAATTCATTAATAAGATTAATGAAAGAAAAAGAAACCTAAAAGATGTTGTGGTGTCGAATTTTGAAAAACAGGTAGCTACAGTTCTTGCTTTGCATCATGGTGTTCCTTGTAGAACATCCTGCACCTTATTCGATAAGGAAAGGGCCGAGATCCCCTCACCGGGAGTGACCCATTTAGCAATGAGTGGCAGATGCTACACCCCTCGGTTTTGTCTTTTGATTGCTTTTCTAGTTCTTGCTTTGCACAGTGATGTATATGATATATCCCGCACCTCATTCGACGAAGAAAGAGCCGACGATCCCTTCATCGGGAGTGACCTCTTTAGCGAAACTTGCAAAAGCCTAAAAAACACTCCATTTTAAAATCATTTGATTCTACAACGATATCAAGTTCATTACGCAATAGGTTTTCAGAAAAACCTGTCGTAGCCCTCCGTCATTTCAGATAAGTCATACTTAGTATTCGTGCTACGTTTGTTGACCTCCGTCAAGGCATAGTGTGCGGTAGCTAACTAGTATTTATCTGCTTTTGCATATGATGCAGATTGGGTTAGTGTAGTCGTACGACCTTATTGACCTCCGTCAAGGGTCGTGCGGGTGGGTTTGATTCAATCAAGAAATGACGGGTTGAACTTGACTAGTAGCCTATGGTTTGTTGACCTCCGTCAAGGTCATAGGGTGCTAGGGGCAAAATATTATCGGGAATTTCAAGTGTTGAAATTTGCAATGAGATTGCATACCTTCTATGAGATAGTTGGATCCCGATACCCACTGCGAGTAATTGTTACTCCTGGGAGAGTTTTACACATTACGATTAGCCGATCAAGTAGGTGTCTAGAAAGGTGTCAATGGGGTTACGCCTCTGGGAAAACGAGGTTTACTTTAATTAGGTCCGTGCGAAAGCACGGGGAACCTCCCTCAAAGTGCCGACACTGGCCTGGCTGAAAGATTGGCGAAGTTGTAGGGTGTAATTAATCCCGGCTAGTCTTTCCTTTTAGGGTTTGAAGGAAGATTTGATAAAAACAGTGGGAGCCATCTTGATTAGATAAAATAATAACCAATCTGATCTTGCAAGAGCGCACGCAGAGTGTTTTCTTCTCTCTCTCTCCAGGTAGCGACCATGTCACGCCTTAATCAAGATAATAATACGGATGTATTGACCGAACCCGCTTGTTATACTACGCTGGGGAACGTTGGTCCCGCTCCAACTTATAATTGTTATAAGACAGAGCAGGAAATTGGGGATTACCAGAATTCCCGTGCCGCCCAAACGAAGAAAGTGCATGATGATGCATCATCTTCGGGTGTGTTCATTACAGAGAACTGTTTCTCAGTATCCTTTACGTCCTGGGTATGTGATACAGGATCAGGATCCCGCATATGTAATCTGTTACATGGGCTACAGATAAGGTAGAGAACTGAGAACGGGTGATAAGTTTCATGAGATAGAAAACGGTGCAAGTGTTGCAGCCAAGTCTGTTGGTCACTATCACCCTGTATTACCAGAATACATTGATTCTGAACGAATGTTGTTAGATACCGAACCTGATATACAACATCATATCAGTCTCTTTATTAGTAAAGAAGGATATAATTTTGTATTGTTGGATAATGTTTTGAACATTTCCTATATCAAGTGTTGATCGGTTCAGGAACGTTATCTAAAAGCATTGACGTTCTAAATCAAACTACAGTTCTTAGTATATAGAACACGCACAAGAGGAAGAGTTCAGAAATGAACGAATCCTTCTTGAGGTATTGTTGACTAGGTCATATCAATGCGACCCGACTAGCTGAAGTTACATATAGATGCATATTTAAATTAGTTTGAATTTACATCTTGTGAAACTTGCCAGTCATGTCACAGAGATAAGATGACCATAGCTTTGTTAATAGGAAACAGAGAAAGTGTTAATGAACTCTTAGGATGATACATACTGATGTATGAAGGTCCCCTGTCTATACATACCAAGACCGGTTCTTTGTACTTCATTACATTCTCTGATAATCTCTCAAGATTCAAACATATGTTCCTGTTGAAACAGAAGTTCGAACCTTTTGAGATATTCACAAAATATAAGTTAGAAGTAGAGAACAAAAACGGGTATAAGTATTATGTCCTTTGATGTGATCAAGGAGGAGAATACTTGAGCACGGAATTCCTGGACTATTCTAAAGGAGAATGAGATTCTCTCTCAGCATTACTCCTCCGCATACACCACAGCACGTCGGTGTATCGGGACGGAGCAATCACACCCTATATGATAAGGTGTGCTGTATGATGAGTACTGCTGAGTTACCTATTTCCTTTTGGGAGTTATGCACTTATGAAGTTGCATACCTATTGAATAGGGTTCCGATCAAATCAGTTGCCTACCACTTCATATGAGATATGGAAAGGGAAGAGCCCATCTTAAGTTTATTAAGATTTGAGGTTTTCCGACCTATGTCTAAAAGCTAAATCCGGACAAGCTCGAGGCAAGATCTGTTATGTAGAACTGGAAGGGTTCCAGCTATACAAACTGCAGCTGATGATTTGGTAGAACCAAAGGATTCAATAGCAACCGACGAACCTCAGCCTCTCCGCCGATCTAGTAGAGTTCCTCGCCCACCTGAGAGATACTTCGGTTTCTCTATGACAGTGGGAGCGAGGATTGCATCATGAGATGATGACCCAACTAGTTTCAAGCTGGCCATCAAGAGTAGGACTCTGTAAGAATGGCTGGATGCCTAGTAATCTGAGATGGAATCCTTATACACTAACAAAGTATGGACTTTGGTTGCCTTATCTAAAGGGTTAAATCCCCATCAGGAGCAAGTATATCTTGAGAAGATTACTTGGTGTACATGGAAAAGTTGAGACTTTCAAAGCTAGAATTGTTAAAGGTTTGTAGCATTGACCAGCTATGGATTATGTTGAAACCTTTTCTAAGTACCTATGCTTAAGTCCATCCAGATCCTACTTGCCACGGCTACATACCATGACTACGATATCTGGCGGTTAGGTGCCATGACTACTTTTCTAAATGATGTTTTAGAAGACAGAGTCTATAAGTACACAGTCAGAGGGCTTCGTAGACAGTGGGAGAAGCGGAAACATGTGTAAGATGTTTTATATGAAAAAGCAGGCATCGCGGAGTTGGAACGTCTGTTTTGATGTTTTAGTCAAAGAGTTTGACATCATCAAAATGGTAGATGAACCTTGTATAAACAAAAAGGTAGCAGGGAGTATGGTGGTGATCCTCGTAGAGTATGTGGATGACATACTCTTAATGGGGAAGGAGTTTCTTATGCTACGCTCGATCAATCTCCGCTTATCACAAGTATTCTCCATACAGGATCTAAATGATACCTCCTAAATCCTGAGTTTTGATCTATGAGATAGATGTAAATGGATGTTAGGATTCTCGCTGGTTGTAGTGAGATTGTATCAATCGATCCTGGGGAGAATCACTGAAAGGGTTCCAGGGTGATAAGGACGGCTGAATGTCAGTCATAGGAATTGTCTTTACCCTTAGTAAAGGGATGGTATGTTGGAAGAGTTCCAAGCTAGATACCGTGGCATACTAGACGATAAAGACTAAATACATCGCTACCAAAGAGGAAGTCTGGGTGTATAATAGTTCATGAGATGAACTTCGTTCCTACCATTGTGTGACAATGGAGTTGTGGCTTACGCCAAGGAACGCCCGTCCCATCAGTGATCCAGGCATATTCTAAGGCAGCGTCACCTGATCATGGAGATGGTTGATCTCCAGGGGATCGAGGTTAGGAGAGTAGACTCAGAGGACAACACGGCGGATCCACTCACGAAGGCCTTTTCCCAGAGAGAGACTAGTTTTGGGAAGGTTGAGTATGAGATACTACAACCACTGTTATCAGATGACCCTAGTGCAAGTGGGAGATTGTTAATTATATGTATGCCCTAGAGGCCATTACTATACATGTGATGTATATTGTAGTGGATGCTTGGATATATATAGGGAGGACTTTCTTGCTCGACATGATAGTATGCTATCTGGTTACTCTTTACCTTAACTTGTATACTGATTGTCTCTCTGTTACATGTTGGTAAAGCCCTTAGGATGTGTACTTGACTACCAGGACTATGATGCGGATCATACTAGTGGGGACATGGTAGTCCATAAGTTCATCCTTCAAGGTCCCTAGTCGTGGGTGTATCGAGACGGGGCATCGATATACCAGAGTAGACTAGCGTATACCTTCTCGACCCATACAGATGGGCGATAGATGATCCCATATCCATTGGTGTTTGACATCAGAGATGATATACGGGTGCTCAGTGGAGACTGGGTACACTGGACGGACTCACCGAGAACTCCCAGATGGTATTATACCTTACGTAAGATGGCAGTTCTCTGGTGACACTGGTACATGTTAGTCTGTAGACCCGAGATCGTCATAGAGTCTTGTGTGATTCCCACTGTGGTTTGATTTCCACCTTACCACGTCCAAGAGGACGTGCAAAACGGTGGTTTTTGGGTACAGTCCCGAGTCACATGGAGGCAATGAGCGATAGGAGGGGTTTCGTCTCTCCCTGTATTGGGAGTTGATGTTGCGCTATGCTCGATTGGCCATAACAGGGAAGTCCCTGGCCTGGGATGGTTTAGAGATATACTGGTAAGTGTTACCAGTAGTTTCTCGACCCGTTATGAGCCTCACATCGGCATGACCTATCGGTTATTGTGGTCTGACGTTTACTACCCCTAGACTTGATATGCGACATATCAGACGAGGAGACCGGACTGTACGGTAGTGTCACTGTCAGGCTTTTGCAGGAGTTGGAGCGGGCTTGCTTGCTGATCTTCTGATCGCTCAGTACCCGGGTAGCCGTTACGTCCAGCTAGTACCGCTGACGGCTTGTGGGTGCTTGATATGATCATCACCTACTGCCGGCGTATTGACGAGTTTTTAGAGTCCTACATAGTGGTTTTACTGGCTCAGGCGAAACGAAATAGGAGCGCATATGTGATATGTGCGGGACCGAGAATAATGCATGTATGAGATATCGTATTCTATTCTCGCGATGTTTGTATCGATCGGTTGTATGTGATATAACCTAGTTATCGAATCAAGGGTTGACTCGATAAATCGATACATTGAATGTTAGTCGGCTATATATGATATAACCGAATTATTAAATCAAGTATTGATTTAATAATTTAGTGTATAATTGTATATGTGATATACTAATTTACATTAACTAACATTGGTTCACTTAAGCATTTGATTTTCTCACTTGTGCACAAGTTAATATATATGTGATATATATTTATTTGTGTACAAATTGTATCATGCTTGATGATACACACTACATGGGTGTATGAGACATACACCATTATGATTATATGGGTGAGGTTTTAATATACAAAGTAAATACAAAATTAGTGGATAATTGTTCAAGTGCATGAAGCTTCATGAAGCTTGTAGGTGCATTGACCAATGTCAACTTGTTTTGTTTTTACTTTGAATATTCGAAAACCTAACCACTATAATTAAACTATGGTAATGTCTCTACATGAGTTAGTATATGATACTCACTCACTATGGTTAGCTCACTCTCTCTCTTGATCATTTCTCATTATCATTTGGAGCTCATCTTCTTCCTCCTTCACTTTCATTCTAGGGTTTGAAAAAGAGAGAGAGCCAAAGTGAGAAATCAAATTCTAAAGAGTACCCATTTCCTATCTCACCATCCTCTACTAGACTAGCACTTTAGTTTAGGGTGTTTGCTTTATGGTTAGTTAAGTATAAGCTTGAGTTTGTATTCCCTCGACATAGATCATCTTCGGCCTCGAAGACTTCAAGCAATACCGTTGCAATTTCCTCATGGAGTCGTCCGAGAGTCCGGGAGTTGATTGATCGCAGCGAAGGGACTACATCACGGAGCATAAGAAGTGAAGGACCGATCTACAAAGGTTTTATTTCGTATTCACTTAGGGTTAATGTGTTTAGCTTGCATAGTGTTCGCCTAATCTCTAGTTAACGATCTTGTTTGGGGTTATTCGGCACGAATAAAATTTTAATCCGGCATGATTGATGCCTTGTAGAAGCTCATTAGAGTGCCTAGTAACCCTACACTTGTATCTTGTCTCAAGTGTTTAATAAATTGTTGTTTCTTTTATTTACTTGCTCTCTTTTCTTGCTTTCTTTTCATTATGCTTGACTAATTCTTTATTTTGGTTGTGGTGTGGGTGAGGAAGTGAGATGAAAGCCTCCTCTTGTTTATGTTTCATGCGCTTAAATTCCATTTTGTGTTAAGGTTGCTAAACTAGGATATGGTATGTTGTGATAAAGTGCTTGACAAACTCTTTGTTTCATATACTATATACCTTCATAAACACTTAGCAAAATTAACACCAATATCATTTGCTCTCACTAACCTCTTTGTGTTTTCATTGTTGCGGTATGCTTGCAAAACCTCGTGTTTAGTGTTGATACCCTAAGCGCAGACATACAAACGGTAAGTGACCAAAACAGACTCGTTTCGTGCTTTGCGGCGAATATCGGACTTTGACGGTTTGTGCTCCGCAACCGCGTTGACAAGTCGTGCTCCATGCCGGGATCAAGGTAAAGCTGGACAACTCATAACCAAGGGAGCGTAGAGGTAAACGTCGTGATTCAAGCTTCCGAACCAAGCCACAACCATTCTTTCTTTATACTTGTTTTCTTGCTTTTCTTTTTTTAATTCTTTTCTAATTATTTGTGACAACCAACCAATTCATTAATTTGTTAACCTTAAACAACGATACCTAATACTCAATTCCCTGCGGATCGACCCGTGCATGCCGGCTCGCTACAGCGCGCCGTGCACTTGCGGTTTATAAATTTTAAAACGAGAACGATCCGGTGCGCGCAATACGTTTTTCATAAAAACGTATCCATTTCCAAAACAACATGCGTTTGCGCGTGCGGGAGGATTCCCAACAGATTAAGTATCTACATGTACGCAAGTATGTATGATACATTTCATAAGCGCAATGATCAACAACTCAATATCATATATCAAAACAATACCCCTTAGGGTACATACAACTATAGTGAAAATATGCGGGTGTACATGTCAATATGTGTGCATGATGTACATGTAGCTGTAATAGACTATGTGGGTGGACATGTCAATATGTGTGCATGATGTACATATAGCTGTAATAGACTATGTGGGTGTACATGTCAATATGTATGCAAGATGTACAAGTAGCTATAGTAAGGTATACGTGAAATGGATTAAGAGTTACTATCATAACTATCCATGTCAAACACAATAACTCGTATGTAGGTGTCAACAATATCTCATATGAATAAAGGAATAAGAATTACTACTTCCACTATCCCTACCCACTACCATATCACGTATGTAGATGGTTTGTGTGTGTCATGGCAATTACTGACCATGTGGGTGTAGCATACAATTTAGTGCTCGTGTAACATGAACTGTCAGTAATGTGTTATATCTAAAGGTACAACAGATACTACTATGCAATGACATTCATAAGAAATTAACCAATAAGCAATAACATGCAGCTAACATATCATATCAGCCCCGACGCATAACGCCATACGGGCGATTTCCCCGTAGATGTTAAGTCTACTCACCGATGGTCTCGAGCTATGAAAATCCGATCACCTGCTTCCCCTTATTCGCAGCACCCGAAGCCCTTGCTTGTGAACCTAAAATTTCACAAATACAACTCATAAGCTAAATATCCTATAATGACGAAAAGACAACGAAACGCGATGAAAACGCCCGGAAAATTACACTGTGCGCTTAGCGCATCTATCGCGCACGACATCGGCCAAAAGTCCTAACTGGGGTCGCTAAACTACAAAACACAAAGTCTAGACCCCGATCGTCCCGATCGCGCAACACAACACAAACAATTACGAGGAATACAATAGATATAACCTCGCAATGACCAATCGAACCCACGTCGGAAAAACCCCGAAACCTAGTAAGAAACATATCGCAATATTTCGCACTAGTTTCAAGCTAACGCATATCTATCTATTACAAACACCTTATAATAGCTTAACTAAGCTATCTAAACCATTCCTATATTTTTAACACTTGCTAATTAAGTTTTAGCAAAAACCTAGTAAGCAAATTGCATAATTAAACAAAGTGTTCATTAGCAAAAATTAACATTTTCTACTAGGTTAATCTTTTCCAAATCACAAATTAACACTTTAATGAACATTAAGTACTTAATCAATCTTTAACCCTAACTTGAATTTCTTAAAAAATTGAAATAAATGAATTAATCATAATTTAAAAGCTATATTAAACACATAATTAGCTAACTTAAATAGCTAGATTAAGATTTTAACAATTAATTAAGGATTAAGGTAAGAAATTATACCTCCTCAAGAACACCAAAATGAAATTTAATCCCTCATCTTAGCATTAAAAAAACCATGCTTTGTTGAAGATCCAAGAAGGATTAGTGAAGGACATGATGGTTTTATTTTTATTTAGGATTTTGTGGATTATTTTTGGGATTTTTCTTGAAGCGAGAATGAAGAAATGAGCTTGGGAAAATGAAAGGGAAGAATTTTGGGGATGGCTCGGCTAAGAAGGGATGGGGGGTAGTTTTGTGAATTTTGTGTGAAGAAATTGCTAGGAAATTAGGTAATAAATGCTAATAAATGTAATTTGCCACCTTTACACCTTTTCTTTTCTTTTTAAATTAAATCCTTTTGCATTCTAAAAATATCTAGATATTTAGAAAAGAAGTTTCCAAAATTTTCTAGTGACAAAATTTAATTTATTCTCAAGAGAAGAAATTTCCCGATTTACATGCACAATTTACCGCTTAAAATAATATTTTATTTGGGAAAAATTCTATCTGAACCAAAACCTCCCAAATACCCCCAAAGTTCACGCAATAGCTTTTATTTAGCTAAACTAGGTGCCGGCATGCTTATACGGATGTTTGATCGAAATCGGGTTAAAACGGGAAATACCGACAATTTTGCCCCAAAATGGGAAAATTCGCAAAACGATTTCTAAAACGTTACAATCTCCTCCCTTATAGAAATTCGGTCCCCGAATTAAAATTTAACTACGCGTACCTTCAAAGAGATGAGGGAATTTCTTCCGCATCTCGCTCTCGGCCTTCCAAGTGATCTCCTCACTAGTTGGGCTACGCCAAAGAACCTTCACAGATGGCAAGATCTTTGACCGAAGTTTCTTCACCTGCTGATCCAAACTAACTACCGGCTGCTCGGTGAACGAAAGATCTCGCTCAATCTGAACGGTCTCATGCTGAATCCTGTAAGAAGGATCATGAAGATATCTACGAAGTATCGACACATGGAAAACGGGGTGCACATCCGAAAAACTATGCGGGAGCGCCAAACGATAAGCAACAGAACCCACTCGCTCAAGATCTCGAAAGGACCAACAAATCTGGGACTGAGTTTCCCCCTCTTTCCAAATTGCATAACGCCCTTCATCGGAGAAATCCTCAGGAATACATGATCCCCCACTGCGAACTCAAGTCCGCGATGACGACGGTCGGCATAAGACTTCTGCCTGCACTGGGCTGCTCTCATCCTGTCCTGAATCAGCTGGATCTTCTCCGTAGTCTCCTGAACAAGCTGGGGTCCCAAAACACCACTCTCACTGAGTTCGGTCCAACAGACTGGCGATCGACACTTCCTACCATACAAAGCCTCAAAAGGTGCCATCTGAATAGTCTGCTGAAAGCTGTTGTTTTCGGAGAACTCAATCAACGGCAAGTGACGATCCCAACTGACACCAAAATCAAGCACACATGCATGGAGCATATCCTCCAGAGTCTGTATAGTCCGCTCCGACTGGCCATCGGTCTGTGGAGGAAAAGCGGTACTAAAACTCAGCCGGGTACCTAAAACTTCCTGAAGCTTCTGCCAAAGACGGCTAGTAAACTGGGTGCCTCTGTCGGATACTATGCATGTGGGAACACCATGCAAACGCATAATCTCATCTATGTACAACTGAGCATACTGAGCATAACCGAAAGTGGTCTTCACTGGAAGGAAGTGAGCCGCTTTCGTCAACCGGTCAACAATAACCCAAATGGAGTCATACTCTCGACTGGTCCTAGGTAGACCCACAATGAAGTCTATGGAAATTTTCTCCCATTTCCACTCCGGAAGCGGTAAAGGCTGCGACTCTCCAGCCGGTCTCTGATGCTCAGCCTTGACTTGCTGACAAGTCAGGCATCTCGAAACAAAGTCCGATATATCACGCTTCATCCCTTCCCACCAGTAAAAGTCCCTCAAGTCACGGTACATCTTGGTGGAACCTGGATGAACGCTAAAGGCAGACTGATGTGCCTGCTCTAGGATCTCGAGTCTCAACCCATCAGCATCTACACACCGGCGAGTCCCGCATCATAGCACACCCTGGTCATCAATCATGAACTCCGAAACTCTTCCCTGCCGAACAAGTACAAGAATCCCAGTCAAACGGGCATCACTGGGCTATGCCTCACGGATACGCTCAAATAGTAGTAGACGGGCGCGGACATGAGCAAGCTGTCCCCCAGCGGAAGTGAACTCGAACTGCACTCTACCATCACACAAGAGCTGCCAATTTGCAGAAGACTGACGCTGAACTGCGCTCAACTGGGAAAAGCTACCCCCGGGCCCACGACTCAATGCATCAGCTACCACATTCGCCTTGCCCGGGTGATAAAGGATCTCACAATCATAATCCTTCACTGGCTCCATCCAACGGCGCTGTCTCAGATTTAGATCCCGCTGCTGGAAGATATGCTTCAAGCTCTTATGATCCGTGAAGATCTGACACGACTCCCCGTACAAGTAGTGTCTCCAAATCTTCAACGCAAAGACCACCGCTGCCATCTCAAGATCGTGAGTTGGGTAATTCTGCTCGTGCTTCTTCAGCTGCCTAGAAGCTTAAGCAATCACTCTATCATGCTACATCAGTACACAACCGAGTCCCACTCGAGAAGCATCACAGTAAACAACGTAGCCGCCCGATCCAGAAGGCAAAGATAGAACTGGTGTTGTCGTCAACCGAGTCTTCAACAGCTGAAAACTCTGCTCGCACGCATCAGTCCAAAGAAAAGGAACTCCCTTCCGGGTCAGTCCAGTCAACGGTGCAGCGATACTCAAGAAATCCTGCACAAAATGGCGATAATAACCAGCTAAGCCTAAAAAGCTGCGGAGCTTAGTCACCGACACAGGTCTGGGCCAAAGCTGTACAGCCTCGATCTTCCTCGGGTCCACTAGAATACCATCACCAGTCACCACATGACCCAGGAAGTCCACACTATCAAGACAAAATGCGCACTTTGAGAATTTAGCATATAGCTGGTGCTTTCTCAATATCTGCAAACAATCCTCAAGTGCTGCTCATGCTCCTCACGACTCGTAGAGTAGACCAGTATGTCATCAATAAACACAATAATGAACTGGTCGAGGAACGGCCTGAAAATCCGGTTCATCAGATCCATGAACGCTGCTGGCGCATTGGTGAGTCCGAACGACATCACCAAAAACTCATAATGCCCATAGCGCATACGAAAAGCAGTCTTCGGAATGTCATCATTCCGAACCCGCAACTGATGATAACCCGAACGCAAATCAATCTTAGAAAAATGTTTCGCACCCTGGTGGTGATCAAATAAATCGTCAATGCGAGGTAAAGGATACCTATTCTGCACCGTAACTCGGTTCAATTGACGATAATCCACACATAACCTCAAACTGCCGTCCTTCTTCTTGACGAACAGAATAGGAGCTCCCCACGGCGAAACACTCGGATGCACAAGTCCCATATCAAGCAACTCTTGTAATTGATCTTTAAGCTCTCTAAGCTCTTCCGGAGCCATCCGATAAGGCGGTATAGAAATAGGCTCTGTGCCAGGAATCGGATCAATGCAGAACTCAATATCGCGCTCTGGCGGCTTCCCAGGTAACTCAACGGGAAAGACGTCGGGAAACTCTTGCACGGTAGGAACCTGGTCAAATGACCCCACAGTGTCTCCAGTATCATGGATGAAAGCCAAGAATCGGCGACAACCTCTCCTCAAAAGTCGACTAGCGCAAAGGACCGAAATCAAAATGTGAGGGGAGGCACTACGGTCCCCCTGCACAACAAATACTGATTCGCCGGGAAAACAAAATCTAACTGTCTTCTCGTGGCAGTCCACTGACGCGTAGCAAGTAGCTAACCAGTCCATCCCAACAGAACGTCGAAGTCCAACATTTCTAGTAGGATCAAGTCGACGGACAGATCTCTGCCACCAATACGGACAACACAAGACCGGAACACGTATCGTGCAACAAACGACTCTCCCACAGGAGTAGTCACGACAAGCGGCTGATCTAGCAAACACGACTCTCGGCCTAACCTCGGTGCGAAGTGCGTAGAAACATACGAATGCGTAGATCCCGGATCGAAAAGAACATGTGCATCATAAGAACATACAGAAAGGGTACCTGAAACCACAGCATTGGATGCCTGAGGGTCCTGGTGAGTCAAGGAAAAAACCCGTGCCTGCCCTCTACCGGCTACTGGCTGTCCTCTGCCTCTGCCACCTCGACCTCTCGGTACAAAACCCCCGCGACCACAACCTCTCTGAACAGGAGTCTGACACGGCGCAGCAACAGGAACAAGAGGCAACGCTCTCTGAGGCGGAAAAGGTGGTAAGGTAACCTGGGAAACTGCTGGCCCTCTCTGACGCACCACGGTGCAATCCCGAACAAGGTGATGTAGACTGCCACACCCAAAGCACCTATAAGACGATCGCTGGCCCTCCTGAGAGTAAGAGTTGAATAACTGGCCTCGACCCATATCTCTGCTACTCCACGAGTCTGAAGGAACTCTGCCTCTGCGTGCAAACCTCGGTCTCCGTGCTGGTACATCCGTACGAGTCCTCTTCGGTTCCGGAACAACCGATGACTCAGCTAGACGCTCCTCCACCAATAGGGCCTCATCCACAGCTGCCGCATACGTGTCACAATGCTGAATGCTGATGGCTAGGAACAACTGGGTAAGCAGGCCTCGAACAAACCTCTTCACCCTCATCTCCTCAGTCGCCACCAAATACGGAGCATACACCGACAGCTCAGTAAACAGTACATCATACTCAGACACCGTCATCCCTGGAGTCTGACGTAACGACTCAAATTTGCGCGCTCGCGCATCCCTGACGCTCGGTGGAAGAAAACGGGTAAGAAACACAGTCACAAACTCAGCCCAGGTCATAAGAGCAAGACCAGCGGCTCTGCCCCTTTCCAACGACTCACACCACTTCTGGGCCAGACCCTCCAGCCGGAAACTCACGAACTCCACCCACCTCTCGTCGGAGCATCGGAGCGAACTACAAATCCTGGCTATCCGGTCGATAAACGACTGCGGATCCTCAGTATCATCTATGCCAGTAAACACCGGTGGCCTCAGCCTCATGAACTCTGTCAGCGACACGGTAATAACCTCTGGAGCTGTAGCTGCGACTGCCCGAACGGTAGGTACCATCGTGGTCCCCGCAACGGGTGGAACAACAGCCTGCCCCTGTGCTCGAATGGCCTCTAGTAAAGTCCCCACAATCTGGCGCAGGTTCTGCATACCAGCCCCAATCATAGCAATGTGCTCCGGTACCATAGGCGTATCGCCCTGGTCAGTCCTCGCCTCAGACGAGTCGACTCTGACCTCGGCCCTCACGGCCGCTCTCTGTGCCCTCGTAGTCTTCGGCGGCATATAGGCTGGAAATTGAAACAAGATTCGATAAAGATACAGAAATCGAAACACAAGGATGTACAAAATCATGGAAAGAATTTCAATAAGTCCTAAGGTCACTTAGGCGGAGTATCGTATCGTAAGTATGCCGCGGAACATACACACGCTACGTCACTCTGCTTAAGCTACCTACTCCATCATACTAAGGTCATCCTACACTCCGAAAGGTAAAACCTAGCGCTCTGATACCAACTTTGTCACGACCCAATATTTGGCCTGTAACCGGCACTTAAACTATGTAACGTCTACAGGCGTACGCAACTTACGTAAGCCCAAACCCAGAAATCTAAACCACCCAAAACTGGATCAACGGAGAAAACATAGTTTTAAACATTCGGAAATTTTCAAGTAAAAATCTTTAAGTTTAGTTTTCGTTCATAAAAATTTCGGCAGCACCTCCTTTGTAAAAACTAGCCCCAAAAACGGGTACAACATAGATAATAATAAAAGCATCCCAAACGGGAGAAAATCACGCCCAACGGCTGAGACAATCACCACACAAGCATACGACGCCGAAGCGAAGAAATATCAAAGAAAAGACTGCATAAAGAAGTAACCTTTTCACAAAACCGGCTCCTACAAGCACGGCACCCAAAGTCACCACAAAATATAACACTGAATCCTCACAAGTCGTCTCTAAGTCATATACAACATAGTGGTATATGGAGAATACTAGATCCAACAAAAAGATATACAATGTACAAACAGATAACCGCAACCCACCTAAAAGCAAGGCCTCACAGCCAACCGTAGTGGTATCCACAAAAGTAGAGATGATAAGACTCCCTGCCGCGACTACTCAAAGGGTAAATCCTGCAAAACACTATGGCACAACGGGGGTGAGTTGCCAACTCGTGAATAGTAAATAGCATCATACTGTAATCGCAAGTATGCACGAATAACAATAAATCTTGCACATGTAATCTGATAGCATAAGTATGGCAGTATGGATATGCAAAATCATGTAAAGGTACATCAGCAGGGTACTACACTACATGAAGCAATGCATATCAGAATAATCCTGAGTGTGTGGGATGATATAATAAAATCTTATGCAAAATCATCAGCATGGGAAAACACCAGTGTCCCTCACTGAAACATCAAATCCCAAATCCTCAGGCACCGCATCCTCAGATCGGCCCTCACATCCTGTAAGTCTCATGGAACCTGAGTGTCAAACATCGACACCCGAAACATCATGAAAATCGTGTCTAGCATCGACACGTAAATCCCCATAACTCAGGTGCTGTCACCACGACTGGCCCTGACGATATGTCATACATCACTCCGGTCGGTATCCTCACGATAACCGCCAAGTCTAATTACTATCACCGGTAGTTAGTGGTCCCACCGCCAGGCTTATCGTCTACACCACGAAATCACCACTCACCCCGGGGTACTATACCGGGTCCACCATGTACCCACAGACGATTCCTCCCACTCCTCGAATCGGGTATCACAAGCCAAATCTCAGAACCGAGAAATTACATGGTGGACGCATTGAAATATCATATCAAGAGAAACCGGGTTTTCAAAAAAATACATAATTTCCTTGGAATACCCCCACGGTTCTCAAATCCATAAATCATATGAAATTCATATCTCAATGCGTAAATCCATGAAAAACTGATATATGCAATATAAAACAACACTATGAGAATATCAAGGGAAACCCGCTCTTTTAAATGAATCCATCTTTAAAATATATCTTGCGGTTCCCAAAATCCTCCGAAAAATAAGTGCAGCATCATATGAGGTGTATATGTAAGTGTAGCAAGATTTAAGTATCTACATGTAAGCAAGTATGTATGATGCATTTCATAAGCGCAATGATCAATAACTAAATATCACATATCAAAACAATACCCCTTAGGGTACATACAACTATAGCGAAAATATGTGGGTGTACATGTCAATATGTGTACATGATGTACATGTAGCTGTAATAGACTATGTGGGTGTACATATCAATATGTGTGCATGATGTACATGTAGCTGTAATAGACTATGTGGGTGTACATGTCAATATGTATGCAAGATGTACAAGTAGCTATAGTAAGGTATACGTGAAATGGATTAAGAGTTACTATCATAACTATCCATGTCAAACACAATAACACGTATGTAGGTATCAACAATATCTCATATGCACAAAAGAATAATAATTACTACCTCCACTATCCCTACCCACTACCATATCACGTATGTAGATGGTTTGTGCGTGTCATTGCAATTACTGACGATGTGGGTATAGCATACAATTTAGTGCTCGTGTAACATGAACCGTCAGTAATGTGTTATATCTAAAGGTACAACAGATACTACTATGCAACGACATTCATATGAAATTAACCAATATGCAATAACATGCAGCTAACATATCATATCAGCCCCGACACATAGCGACATACGGGCGATTTCATAATTGCATAATTAGATTGCATAATTAAAAAAAGTGTTCATTGGCAAAAGTTAACATTTTCTACTAGGTTAATCTTTTCCAAATCACAAATTAACACTTTAATGAACATTAAGCACTTAATCAATCTTTAACCCTAACTTGAATTTCTTAAAAAATTAAAATAAATGAATTAATCATGATTTAAAAGCTATATTAAACACATAATTAGCTAACTTAAATAGCTAGATTAAGATTTAAAAAATTAATTAAGGATTAAGGTAAGAAATTATACCTCCTCAAGAACGCCAAAATGAAATTTAATCCCTCATCTTAGCATCAAAAATACCATGCTTTGTTGAAGATCCAAGAAGGATTAGTGAAGGAAATGATGGTTTTATTTTTATTTAGGATTTTGTGGATTATTTTTGGGATTTTTCTTGAAGAATTTTGAAGCAAGAATGAAGAAATGAGCTTGGGAAAATGAAAGGGCAGAATTTTGGGGATGGCTCGACCAAGGAGGGATGGGAGTAGTTTTGTGAATTTTGTGTGAAAAAATTGCTAGGAAATTAGGTAATAAATGCTAATAAATGTAATTTGCCACCTTTACACCTTTTCTTTTCTTTTTAAATTAAATCCTTTTGCACTCTAAAAATATATAGATATTTAGAAAAGAAGTTTCCAAAATTTTCTAGTGACAAAATTTAATTTATTCTCAAGAGAAGAAATTTCCCGATTTACGTGCACAATTTACTGCTTAAAATAATATTTTATTTGGGAAAAATTCTATCTGAACCAAAACCTCCCAAATACCCCCAAACTTCGCGCACTAGCTTTATTTTAGCTAAACTAGGTGCCGGCAAACTTATACGGACGTTTGATAGAAATCGGGTTAAAACGGGAAATACTGACAATTTTGCCCTAAAATGGGAAAATTCGCAAAACGATTTCTAAAACTTTACATCATGCAGCATAAAACCCTGGTAATGGTGCAAGTGTCCTATGAGATGAAGTTGCACAATTATAAATATAATGAATTAAACAAGCCAATTATTTCCTGTGTCGCATATTTCATTTACTGGTTTCAATGGTTTTTATACGATGAAATTAGCACAATATGGATATACAGGTCATGCAGTGGCGTAAAATAGGTAACTAGAACTACATGAAACAGTCTGGTATTACTAGAAATTCTAAATTATCGGGCGCCTCGCGGCATCCAAACGATTCTGCCCGTAGATGTATACATCTACTCACCGGAAATCCCCAGCTAGCTCGATCCAATCACCGCTTTCCTTTTTCGTGCAGCGTCCGAAGTCTCCGCGAACGATCCTGGAATTTGCACAACACAAAACATAAGATGACATATCCTAAGGGTCAACGTCAACGAGTTTGGCACAACGTGCACCAGGTGCGCGGAACACACACAAAAACCACTAAAGCCTTAACTAAAATTGTCGTTTCAGACCAACCGCCAAAACTAAAACCCGATTAAACCAAAATCCGAAGTCACATATCCTAAATGTCATAGGAGATGCTAAAAATACACTCATGATAACTAATATAATTCAACGCTTAAATTTTGCGAAAACCTAGTAAGCATGAAAACTAGAAAGTTGACTCCAACATCGCGGATTTACGACAAAAAGACTACAATCTAGCATGAACAACCAATCCACACTACAAGCAATCTACAACACTCAAATAGCCCACAAGAAATACTTCAAATTTCCATTTTCCATACACAAACCCTTTCTTTATTTTTCATAATTAGCAATTCCAATCCAAACTATACATAAAAAACACTAGATTATCATCAATTAAAACCCACTTAAGCAAATTAACCTCTTAGATTAGGTAAGCAAAACAACTAGATAGCAAAATAGAATTAACTAACTTAATAATGGTTTCTAAAACCCTAGTTTAAACTCAAGCCATTCACTTTAAAAGACTAGATTAGAAATTAGCTATAATTTTAACACTAAAACAATTTTATCAAGGAATTTAACCATAAGTATTTAATTAGGTAGAAATTATACCTCAAATTCTAGAGATCTAGCAATATGATTTGCCTCCAAAGATGGCCTCCTAGCATCCAAGATCCATGCAAGAATGGCTAAGGAGAAAGGATGAAGAATGGGCTTGAAATTGTGAGGTAAAAATTGGATTTTGATTGATTTTTCTTTGAATTTTCAAGGAAAATGAGAAGGGGAAAATGGAGGGGGAGTGGCTGCAGATTTTCGAGCAGTGAGGGGAGTGGGGAGAGGTGTAGGTGTTGTGCAAAATTTTCTCCAAGTCAACTCCTCTCATTTCACTTTAAACCCATACCCAAATTAATATATTTTATTCCCTTTTCAAATCAATTTCCTTCGCATGAGTTATGGTCAAAAGGAGGCGGGAAATGGCTGTTGCAGCAGTGGTGGGGCCGGCCAAAGGAGTGAGGAATGAGTGTGAGAGATTTCAAAAAAAATTCCATGCAACAACACCCCCCACAATATCAAAATTGCAAGTTTTAGCTTAATTTATTTAAAATTTTAATTTCCTTTGATTTTAACCAATTTGAACTTGAAATAAAATACTAAAAATTTATATTACTAACTAGATTTTAGTTGTCATGGTTCTATAGTTTAAAATTAGCCTATTCAAATTTGTATTTATCGCTAATTTAATGTATTTTTAACAGCTTAAAATAATATTAAAAATTGAAAATTTAGGGAAAAATTTTAAACGACCAGAATTTTATAAGTGACTCATTAGCTACTAAAAAGTAGTAATTACCTATCCAAATTAAGTATAATTAGGCCTATATTGCAAAATAATAATAATGACAATTTAAGGAAAAATACTAAATATTTACCGATTTTTGGGAAAACACCAAAACAACTTTTCAAGGCGTTACAAACTCGAAGAAGATCCACCCGAAAATGCCTACCTTGAACTTTAACCTCTAAGATGAGCTAACTAAGTGACTTAGAGTGCTAATCTAAGTGATCTAGAGAATATATAGTGTGATTAAAGATTTGTTCGTCTCACTAACCCTAAGATTCTCAACTCATGAGGCAATTAGGGTTAAGAGGAAGAAGAAGGGAGCTTAAGGAGTGAGAAAGTGTTTGTGATAATTATAATGATCAGCATAACTCATTTGTGAATAACATGAAGCATGAAAATATCTCACAAAAAATATCTTATAGATATCAAGCATGCTTCATTTAATTCGTATGATGAATCATTACCATGAGTCATGGTTCATTTAATGAAAACTACACCTCATTTGCTCCACCTCATTAAGTTTAATCCATAAAATAAATAAACCCTAATGAGTCACTCACTTCTAGAAGCTTTCCCGACAAATTACGAGAATGCCCCTCATCCGTATTTTCGTACCCACATCCGTGTTTACAAAAAACAAGAATACTTTGAGACTAAACTAATCCAATAATCTAATACTAGGATCCGGCTTAAACCAAAGCCCACTAGTATAATCTGTCCGAATATCGTACGTGCACAGGTACACGTATATGTTCGAACCCTATCGTAAAACCTTACGACCTCTATATCGTTTCGCCCGAAGCAGGGAAACCCTCTATGTGGGACTCTAAAGACTCGACAGTACACTGGCAGTGAGTTTAACCATAAGCCGCAAGCGGTACTAGTTGCACGTAACCGGTACCCAGGTACCTGTCGATAAGAATGCCGATGAGCAAACTCATCTGAACTCCTACTGAGCCTATCTGTGACAATATCCATACAGTCCGGTCAGTTCATCTAAGAGTATCGCATATCGGGCCTATGGGGCGGTAAACGTCAGACCCCTAACAGCGGTATAAGTCGTGTCGGAGTGTAGCCCAGAATACCCTGAGAAACTACTGGAATCTCTACCAGCAAATCTCGCTTGCCCTGGCCAGGGACTTTGTGTTATGGCTTTCCAAACACAGCGCAACATCAACCCCCAATACCGGGAGAGACGAATCCTATCTTAACACCACTGCCTCAAAGTGTTTCGGGACTGCACCCAACTACTACCTTTTTGCACGACTCAGCAGAGCCGGGTAGGGTAGTAATCTAAGAACAGTGGGAACACACTTGAGGCGAAATAGCAGTGTCAAGTCGACGGACTAAGCTGTACTCATGTCACCTGGGAACTGCTACCTGACGATAGGTATATTACTAACCAGCAGTTCCCCATGAGTCTGTCCAGTGTATCTCATAACCCAATGAGCACTTGCATACTATCTCCAGTACGACGTACTGATGGCTGTGGGACAAACCATCTCCCCTCCTGGGATGAGAAGCGTATACACTAGTCTACTCTGGAGTATCGATGCCCTTGTCTCGATAATCCTACGACTAGGGACCTGTATAAGGATGTGCTTGTAGACTACCCAGCCCCCACTAGTGTGACTGCCATCACAACGCTGGTAGTCAAGAAAAGATCCTAAGAGCTCTATCAATATGTATTAGCGATATGTTAAAAGAAACATACACACATATTAAGATAGATACAAACCAAGTAGCATACTACCATATTAAGAAAGACTGTTATAATTTTGTGTATATATCCCAAGCTTCCAAAATGTAATATACAAACTAGTACTATACAATAATGGCCTTTAGGGTATATTACACGAACAATCTCCTACTTGCACTAAGACCATGTGCTGGCATATCGCAGACCGATCATCTCGAATAGCCTCTCGAACTGCGTCTGAGGGATGGCCTTTGTGAATGGATCTGCAGTGTTGTCCTCTGTAGCAACTCTCCGAATCTCGATCTCCCGGCGATCCACGGTCTCCCTGATCAGGTGATACTGCTTCAAGATGTGTCTCGACTTCTGATGGGACCTGGGTTCCTTTGCTAAAGCCGTAACCCCGTTGTTGTCACAATACAGAGGTATTGGATCAACAATGGACGGAACCACCTGAAGTTCTTTTAAGAACTCCCTTATCCAGGCTGCTTCTTTTGCGGCATCTGAAGCAGCGATATATTCCGCTTCCATCGTCGAGTCAGCAACGGTGTCCTGCTTGGAACTCTTCCAACAGACCCCCACTCCATTGAGGGTAAAGACATAACCCGACATGGATTTGGAGTCATCCTTGTCACTCTGGAAGCTGGAGTCAGCAAAGGCCTCGATCTGGAGGTCCTTTCCTCCATACACAAAGAACATCTCCTTAGTCCTTCTCAGGTAGTTGAGAATGTTCTTTACTGCTATCCAGTGCTTCTCCCCAGGGTTCTACTGATATCGGCTTACCACGCTCAGTGCGTATGCAACATCTGGTCTGGTACATAACATTGCATACATTATAAAGCCTACTACAGAAGCGTGGGGTATAATAGACGTGTGATCCATTTCCAAATCAGTCTTGGGAGATATCTCTTTGGAGAGGGTGATTCCGTGACAAGCCGGTAAACTACCGCGCTTAGAATCTTCCATACTGAATCTTTTAGTATGCTGTCGATGTACCTGGACTGTGAAAGTCCCAACATCCTTTTAGATCTATCACGATAGATCTGGATCCCCAGAATGTAAGAGGCATCACACAGGTCTTTCATGGAGAACCTATGTGACAAGAATCCGTTGACAGATTGTAGCATAGGAATGTCATTTCCTATCAAGAGAATGTCATCCACGTACAAGATGAGGAATACAACAGTTCGTGCAACAATCTTACTATAAATATGTTCCCCTCCGAATGGCGGCGCGCAGGACTGCGATGTCTTGGCACTGAGACTCGGGGCAGATGCTAATTGGTACTATCCGTCCACCTCTCCGAAGATGCCAAGTTGATTTATGGCACCATGTATCGAAGGTTTAGACGGATGCGTCCGATGTAGCAGACTTCGTCAGATTCCCCCTCGTTTGAGGGGTTTTTGATTATGGGGACGCTCTTCCCTGCAGGCGCAAGCCCCTGCAGTTAATTACGCTACCGCATCGCGGTAACAACTTTCTCCTTCTCCAAATGGTCACTTCGTGTCGTGGATATTTGTTTTCTGTTTTGTTGC
The DNA here is from genome assembly GCA_030015575.1 of Agapanthus africanus. Taxonomy (NCBI): domain Eukaryota; kingdom Viridiplantae; phylum Streptophyta; class Magnoliopsida; order Asparagales; family Amaryllidaceae; genus Agapanthus; species Agapanthus africanus. The sequence continues at coordinate 408,710,676 of CM057340.1, forward strand.
CCGTGGATTGTTTACGGAGACTGAGTTATGTCGTCGCCCGTAGGGCGTGGACTAGTCCAAATCCGTATTATCTTAGATTTGGGTTTGGGGGTTTGGTTTGAGGATACGTCAGCCATACTTGAGGCTAAGATCAACTCAAACGTTTTTTAAGGATACGTTAGTCCAGTTTGAGACTAAGATCAACTTAACGGGATCGTTTAGATCCGATAAAGGAGCGTTTTAGGCTCCATTGTTCCAGTTTAAGGACATAGTGGTCCATCGTATGTATGGCCGTCGGGACCCGTCACCTCTCTGACGGCGTTGAAGGATTACAACGACGGATGTCAGAGGAGTTCAGGGATGTACCCTCGAGCCAGAGTTAATTGGGGGGATTTATAGTCCACTCTGTTTGAAGGTTTAAGGATACGTTAGCCATCTTTAAGGCTAAGATCAACTTAAACGGGACCGTTTAGATCCGACAAAAGAGCATGCGGGGCTCTATTGTTCTAGTTTAAGGACATTGCGGTCCATGGGTAGTTTAAGGACGTTGCGGTCCATGGGCAGTTTAAGGACATTGCGGTCCATGGGTTTAAGGACTCCATAGTCCGGTATGTGCTCTGGATGCTTCACACGGGTTCACTGCCGTGCTTGGCGAGGACCAGGCTCCGCTCTGGACGTTTTCCGCGGGGTCAAAGAGTGACGTTATCCGCATTCCACGTAACCCGGAATTTTGCACTAGATGCTTCACACGGGTTCACTGCCGTGCTCGGCGAGGACTAGGCTCCGCTCTAGACGTTTTCCACGGGGTCAAAGAGTGACGTTATCCGCGTTCCACGTAACCAGGAATTTTGCATTAGACACGGGTTTAAGGACCCCACAGTCCATATCAATGTGTGGTCGTCGGGACCCGTCACCTCTTTGAAGACATTGAGGGATTACAATGCCAAATATCAAAGGAGTGGAGAGATGTACCCTAGAACCGGAATGGATTGAATAGTCCTTGGCCCAATTTGGGATCAAGACCAATTAATTATGTTATGAGCCCATTAGCCCAGTTGATTACGAATTGAGGACTTATGGCCAGCTTGGGCTAAGTCCAATCAGGAGAGGCTTTGCCTCTATCCATTTAGCCAATTGGACCAATGTCTAGTGTTAAACACTAAAGACCAACCAGTGTCGAACACTGAGAATGAGACTGACAAGTTAGTGTTTAACACTAAAAGATAATTGGTGTTAAACACCAGCAACAGGGCTTTTCAAATTAGTGTTAAACACTAAAACAGATCAGTGTTGAACACTGGCAATAAAGATCTCAGATTAGTGTTAAATACTAAGGTAATCAGTGTTGAACACTGCGAATAAAGCTCTTTGATTAGTGTTAAACACTAAGGCCCAACAGTATTTTAACACTGGGTTCGGGAGTTTCAATTTAGTGTTAAGCACTAAGGCAAGAGGGGTCACGTGGCGACACGTGAGAGCGCCCTCCCTTCATTTGTTCTTCTGAGACTATTGCATCTTTTAGAGCATCACGTGCCATCACGTGACGGGCATTCAAATGCTTATACGTTAAAGCTTCTGCCTAGGGTCACGTAGGTCACGTGGGGCACTGCTTCAAAGGGGCTTTCTGTAGACCTTTTGGGGGGGGTCACGTGGTGACACGTGACCCCGCCTCTATGTATGTTGTTTAGAGGATCTGTTAATCTTTTCCAGGAATTAAACTCCTCGTAGGGTTAAACCCTGACAGTAATTTCAGAGGAATTAAATTCCTACTTCCTTTTGAAGATTTATATTCTGGAATAGAGTTGAACTCTGAATTTTCTGTATGAATTAAATTCCTCATACATGTGAAGAACTAAATAGGGTTAAACCCTAATAAAAGCTTTTAAGGAATTAAATTCCCACTCTCTGTTAAATTATGATCAAGGGAATTAAATCCCCGCTGTTCCAACAGAATTAGGGTTAAACCCTGTTTCTTTTTGTTCGGAAGGAATTAAATTCCCATAACACAGGGTCAAGCCCTAGTTTTATTTTAAAGGAATTAAATTGCTATAGTTCTGTGAGAATTAAATTCTCGTGCTTCCATTCCCTCTCTATGTTTTGGATCTGCATGGCAGGCTCTCGACCCATTGAGAATTAAATTCTCAACTTCAAGGGGAAATGTGCACTTTGCAGATCCTCTATCAAAGAGAGAAGAAATATGTTCTTCTGTTTTATATATCAGAGTTAAACTCTATTGAGAATTAAATTCTCGTTTCCTTCAAGGAGCCTTCCCTTTCTTACCTAGGGTTTTCTTTTGCAGAAGATCCAAGTTCCTCGAAGTATCAAGGCTCTCTCTCCCTTTCTTCCCTCTGCGTATCTGTCTCTTGTGTCTCTTGGCTCCTATTTATAGGAGAAGCAGCCGAATCAATTAGTTTTTGACGAATCTTCATTGAGAGGTTTGATTTGCATCCATCATTCGTTTTTGACCTTTGGATTATTAGGTGAATTTTATTCACCATTGGATTTCAAATCCAGGGATTCTCTTTTGTTATTTCGGTTAGATTTAAAGGGGAAATCTTTCCAAACCCAAGATTTTCCCATAGATAAATGATATTCAATCATCTTTAAATCTTTAATTCGATTGGTTCCAGATAATCGCTTTCCATTGGAAAGATTCGAATCTCTTTCAGAATTTAATTCTGTCAACGAAATGGGCTTTGAAAGCCGGTCACGTGTGACCACGTGACCCATGGTCACGTGTGGGCACGTGACCCCCTTTGAACGAGCCTTCCTCTTTCTTTTTACGCTCTATCTTCTGGTTGCTGCTTAACCGTCACGTGCCACCACGTGACCCCTAGTCACGTGTGAGCACGTGACCCTTGTCTGGACTCTTTTTCTTGATTTAACTGGAGAACAATTCTGATGTTTTGATCGTCACGTGCCAACACGTGACCCTGGTCACGTGGGAGCACGTGTCCTCTTCTGAAGCTTTTTCCTTGATTTGATCAGGAAGCGTTGGCTCTTTGCTGCTGCTTTTAAATGTCATGTGCCGACACGTGACCCAGGTCACGTGGGAGCACGTGACCCTTACTGAAGCCCTTTCTTTGATGTAGTTGGGAAACTGAACTTGCTTTGCCGGTACTTTTGGGTGTCACGTGCCAACACGTGACTGCTGGTCACGTGTATGCACGTGACCCTCTTCTGAAGCTTTTTCATAAGCTTTCCTGATTTTAATTCAGGAAACAAATGCCCCCACAGCGTTGTTCTCACGTGTCAGCACGTGAGTGCAACGCTGTCACCTCTTGCGGCCGTTGGATTCCTTTAGGGATCTGGGGAGATGAAACGTTTCCATTGCCTTCTATAAATACCTCTGTCTCTTCATAGGAGCCTTCACTTTGCTCATCTTCTTCTTCTGAGAACTTTTTTCTTGAGAATTTAATTCTCGCTTCCAGAGCTTAGTTCTCTATCTTGAAACAATTTTCAGAGTTTAACTCTGTTCGAAAAGAATTCTTTTCCTCAGGTAATGTTCTTGGACAAACGATGGACCTTCACATTCCTCTGGATTTTAAATCCAAAACAAGGGTTTTTACCCTTTTTTCTTCATGTTTTTCCATAAGAACCTGAAACCGCCTAACCTTCGAACTGTAGATCCCTCAGGATTTAGATGATGTTTGGGGAGATGATGATGGCGTTTCAACTCCATGGAATTTAATTCCACCCAAAAATGTTTCTGGGAATTTAATTCCCTTTTCTTAATAAGGAATTTAATTCCAATGAAGGACTTGATTTCTTCACGCGGAGGCTTCCTGGGGTCTCTTAGCCCGAGGTTGTTCTCTTGCAATTAATGAAACATGAGTTTTCTAATGATTCTCATGACCTTTATTACAGGTATCATGGATGCCCATCTGTATGGTCTTGACGAGATCATTTCCTACGGGAATATTCGTGCGCTGGGCCGCAGTCAGAACCAGGAGTTCACCGATGCTCAGTGTGCCGAGATCATGAGCCGCTTTGACGAGTACAACCATTGTCTACTCCCCCGTCGCTCTTCTCTTCTGAGGCTGATCGTGCTGGCGATCAGGGAGGCTCTCCCTTTATTCTGTGCTGGTGTACCGCTTGGGGCATTGGACGCCGCCGAGGATAAAGTACACTCGGTGTATCTGATGCACTTGATCTCAAAGAGAAGGCGGGATAATCTCATTGATCTCCTGCATAAAATTTTCAGCAATCAGCCATACTTGCCGCCTACCGGAGGGTAGAGGACATCCGCGGGGACCCCGAAGCTTTTGATCGTGAGAGGAAGCATACTCGGGAGGTTCGAAATGCTTGGAAGATCTTGAATAAAGTTAATTTTGAGTTTCTCAACCCATGCCCCGCATCTGAAGTTTTACCATTGTAAATGTGTCCTCTATATTTTGTATGAACCTCTTGAAGTATGCATGCCTTTTCTCTGGGATTTTATCATTTTGCTACTGTTGTTGTTTGTGCTTTTAATATGCAGGGTACTACTCCATATATTTTCTTTTAAGTGTACATCAGGTTTAGGCCTCACGTGTTCTTCACGTGGGGTCCCTTGATGGGGCTGTTCACAAAATTTTCCCATGCCGTATTTTCAGTGCACAATATTGGATGCAGAGAAAGGGCCTTGGAAATAATTTCATCTCCTTGATTTTAGATGCCTTTCCTTTTTTTTGGCCTTGGAAATAGCTTTACCATGCAAGATTTTCCGCGCACAGCACTTAATACACTCCTTTATATATGAGGCTATAGCTTTCTTTTCCCTTTACGGAGAGATTTATATTATTATTATTTTTTTGTAACTTGTCTTGAGAGACAAACGAGTGCCATGGCCTGCAATCGTCCGCACGCTCGTCGACAGCCGTGGGAAGTTCCTATCGAGGAGATGCTCCCCCGCTTTGCTGCTCGGTTGGTGGATCCCCTCCTTACCGACAACGAATGCGACTCAGCCATGCATGAACTCTCGATCCGTAGGGGGTCCCCCCTCCCGATGGGTTCTCTCTGGCTCCGGATGATCCTCACGGCCGTGCTTGCCGACATCCCTCCTCACTCGGCGGAGATGACCCTGGCGATGCTTGATGCGGCGGAAGAAAAGCTCGAGGGCTTTCATGAGGCGTGCCTGATTACCCAGGCTTTGAAAGACTGCTCAATTCATCTGCTGAACGAGATAAGAGCCCGATGGGCTGTTATGTTTGCTTTTGCAGATGGTCATGGCGCCAATCGATGGGAAGCGACTTCTCGTGAGAACCGTCGCTTTGATGTGTTGGAGAGAGCAGAGAGAGAGATGGAGAACCTTGTTTTTTGTTTTGTTAACCCTTGTATTTCTGATCCCTTGTTTGGTGATCTTTTCCGTTAGCGTAGAACATTTTTAAATTAGTCCCTCCTTTTCTACGCTTTATGCTGAAATTCCATGTAGGCTTGGTGCTAGCATGTATGTTTCCGCTTGCATAAATAAACTTTGTATTCTTCTCATGAGAACTTTCTTTAATTGCAAATGCTATCATCACTTTCCTTTCTTGTTGCCTTTCACGTCAGGTGATGTGAGCGCGTTTTAGATCGATTATTCCCGTCGACTGGAAGCCCATTTATACGGTCTTGTAAATGTCTTGTTTCCAAGGCCGCGGTCACGAAAGCGAGCTTACGTGGCCTGATAAAGCGACACGTAGCGAACATATTGTTGTGCGAGAAAAGGGCTCGGCCGTAAATTTTCGGAAAGGGCATTGGCTTCTAAGGCGCCGAGCGAGCTTCAGGCCATCCTCACAGCCAAGGCCAACAAAGCAAACGAACTCTGGCGGGTGCTTCAGGAGTCCACAAAAGAGGTGGTGGCTCTTGATACAGCTGCCATGTTCACTCGTGAGAGGGTCGAGGCTCATAAAGCCACCGAGAAAGAGCTCGAAGCTCGGCTCGCTTTGTATCAGGCTCAGCAAGCTCAAGCGGAGGCTCGTCTTTTGGAGATCTTGCATCATGAAGCCGTGGTCCAATAAAAGCAGGATGAGCTGATCAAGGTGCTGAATCGCCCGCCGGCTTGAAACATTTGTATCTTTTCCTTCCTTTTTGTACATACTCATGGAAGAGAGTATTTTCTTTTTGTTTCTTTCATGAACTGTACTTTGTACCCATTTTGGTTTATGAATAAAAGATACATTTTTTTTTCTCAATGATGTGTCTCCTTTTCATTGAATGTATTCTGCGGATATTCTATCTTGATCTCCTTGCAGGACAGCAATGGCTCAGGATTCAGGGTTAAGATTTTCTTCCTAAGACTTTGCTTTTTACGAGCCACGAGGGTCTCATAAAGAGTTTTTCTCCCTACAGGTCGAGAGGATCCCATAGGTGTGAGTTCTTCTTAAAGATCGTGAGGATCCTTAAGCGGGTTTTCCCTTGAGAGTCGTAAGGATCTCACAAGAGAGTTTTTTCTTCCTTACAGGTCGTGAGGACCTGCAAGTGTCGGATGTGATCGTCCTTATCCGTGTTTCACGGAGTCAGGGGTCTCTCCAGGTATCGTAGTTTAAAGACATCACGGTCAAGGTTAAGGACCTCATAGTCCGTGGATTTAAGGACTCCACAGTCCGCTGTTAGTTTTAAGACATCACGGTCAAGGTTAAGGACCTCATAGTCCGTGGATTTAGGGATTCCACAGTCCGATGTTTAGTTGCAGGGACCCGTCACCTCTTTGAAGACGTTGAGGAATTACAACGCCGGGTATCAAAGGAGTGAAGAGATGTACCCTTAAACCAAGGCAGAATCCGTAGGGGATCGGGTGGTTGATCGTTAGTTTTAAGACATCACGGTCGAGGTTAAGGACGTCATAGTCCGTGGATTTTAAGGACTCCACAGTCCGGTATTTGCTCTGGATGCTTCACACGGGTTCACTGCCGTGCTTGGCGAGGACCAGGCTCCGCTCTGGGCTTTTTCCGCGGGGTCAAAGAGTGACGTTATCCGCGTTCCACGTAACCAGGAATTTTGCACTAGATGCTGCACATGGGTTCACTACCGTGCTCGGCGAGGACTAGGCTCCGCTCTGGACGTTTTCCACGGGGTCAAAGAGTGACATTATCCGCGTTCCACGTGACCAGGAATTTTGCACTAGATGCTTCACACGGGTTCGCTGCCGTGCTTGGCGAGGACTAGGCTCCGCTCTGGATGCTTCACACGGGTTCACTGCCGTGCTCTGCGAGGACCAGGATCCGCTCTGGACATTTTCCACGGGGTCAAAGAGTGACGTTATCCGCGTTCCACGTAACCAGGGATTTTGCACTAGATGCTTGACACGGGTTCACTGCCGTGCTTGGCGAGGACTAGGCTCCGCTCTGGACGTTTTCCACGGGGTCAAAGAGTGACATTATCCGCGTTCCACGTGACCAGGAATTTTGCACTAGATGCTTCACACGGGTTCACTGCCGTGCTCGGCGAGGACTAGGCTCCGCTCTGGATGCTTCACACGGGTTCACTGCCGTGCTCTACGAGAACCAGGATCCGCTCTGGACGTTTTCCACGGGGTCAAAGAGTGACATTATCCGCGTTCCACGTAACCAGGAATTTTGCTGATTGTATCTGCATTTCACGGGATGGAGGTTTGACTGTTGGCGATATGTATACCATCGAGCCATGGAACTGGGAGTTGCCGCTGTTCCGCTTAGCTTGAAGTTGTGTCCGTTGTTACGAGACGAGTGTTGGGATGATCTCTAGGTCGCTTGTGGCCCGTCGAGATTTAGCTTCTTTCTTTGGTGAAACCTGGGTGAGGGAGGTATGTTCCCTTTTTTTTATGCCATTGGATTGTATACAGGGTGTGATGGAACATCACCTGTAAGGCATACATTTTCTTTTTATTTTATTTCTTTTTCCGCGATGCTCTATCGTTTCAGCTTTTATATCGCGAAGGTCGCGATTGCCCCATCATTTTGGCTATTTTTCGCGGTGCCCAATCATTTCGGCTATTTTTTTTATTTTCACTCGCTGTTTTTTATTGCGAGTTGCCCCATCATTTCGGCTATTTTTCATGCATACATTTTTACTTGCTGTTTTTTATTGCAAGTTGCCCCATCATTTCGGCTATTTCTTAGGCATGTGTGGCTTGTTAGCTTTTTCGCCGCAAGCTTGGATTTTAGACACCGATTTCGGCATCAGCACCGCTGCAACTGGGATGCTGCCAGGAGCGAATCATCATTTGCCTCTGTCGATATTGAACAAAGGTGGCTTAGTAAACAGCGTTAAGGGTCCTGTCGACCAAGGCTTTTGACTTCATGAGCCGTAAGGGTCTCACAAAGGTATTTCTCCCTACAAGTCGTGAGGATCTTGCAGGTGTATTTTCTCCTTAGGGATCGTGAGGATTCCTAAGTGTATGTTCCTCTGCAAGTCGTAAGGATCCTACAAGAGGGCTTTCTCCTTATGGGTCGAGGGGACCTACAAGGGTTGGACTTTGCTGGGGAAATGTTTTTTCGCGCCCGTGGATTGTATACAAGGGTCAGTATTGAGCCTCTTGTAGGGCAATATCGAAGGTTGTGGAGGATTTGCTTAAGAACAGGTTTAGGTTTCTGTAACTTAAGACTTTCAAATCTCATGAGCCGTGAGGGTCCCATAAGAGAATTCTCCTTACGAGTCGTGAGGATCTCGTAAGTGTATTTTCTCCTTAGGAATCATGAGGATCCCTAAGTGTGTTGCTCCTTTGTCTGTCGTAAGGATCTCACGCCGGTGGTTTTCTCTTTACAAGGTCGAGAGGACCCTGCAAGTGTCTTTTTAACGAGGTTGCGCCCTTTCGGGTTTTCACAAACACTCGCTGGTAGTCCTGCTGTTTTTACTCACGGAGCCCTTTCGGGTTTTCATCCGTGCCCATTTTGCTTATGGACATACCGTTTTTTTATTCTTTTTCACTTTTTGTTTTTTAACAAGGTCGCGCCTTTTCGGGTTTTCACGAACACTTGCCGGCAGCCCTGCTGTTTTTACTCATGGAGCCCTTTCGGGTTTTCATCCGTGCCCATTTTGCTTCTGGACATACCGTCTTTTATTTAATTTTTTTTTATTCTCTCTTTTTTTTTAACGAGCTTAAGGATGCTGCGGTAGTAGTTTAGGGACGTTTCGGTCCGTCGTTAGTTTAAGGACGTTTCGGTCCGTCGATAGTTTAAGGACGTTTCGGTCCACCGTTAGTTTAAGAACGTTTCGGTCCGTCGTTAGTTTAAGGACGTTTCGGTCCGTCGCTATGGGAAGGCCGGCTGCTGCTTGTAAAGTCTGAGCCTAGGAAGATAGTGAACGGGCATAGTCGTCGTCATCTATCATTGACCCAGGCTGTGGCTTATTAAGCGTAGTATTTCTTTAAGAAGCGACCGTTTATTGGCCTGAAAGGCCTTTCACCGTGCATGTCCATGAGTAGGTAGGCTCCACCCTGGTAGACCTTGTCTATGATGTACGGGCCTTCATAGTTTGGCTCAAATTTTCCTCGCTTGGCACGATTGGGGATCATAGGTCTTTTGACCACTAGTACGAGTTCGCCTTGGCGGAATGTCCTCGGCCTGGTCAATCTTTCGTACGAGCGCGTCATCTTTGCTTTGTAGGCCTCTAGATGTTGTTGCGCTATGAGCCGGGTTTCGTCGAGGGCATCAAGCTCCTCAAGCCAAAGGTGAGCATTTTCTTCGTTCGTCAGCTCGTGGTGGACTGCTACTCGTAGAGAGGGTAACTCTATCTCGAGGGGGAGAACTGCTTCCGTCCCAAATACCAACGCGTACGGCGTTGTGTTCGTGGCCGTCTTGAATGTAGTTCGATAAGCCCAAAGGGCTTCTTGCAGCCTTTCGTGCCAGTCTCTCTTATTCCTGGAAACGGTCTTTTTTATGATCTTCGTCAAGGTCTTATTGAAGGCCTCGGCCAGACCGTTAGCTCGTGGATTGTAAACCGAAGAATATCTCCATTCTATATTGTGCTGCTGTGCGAAGCGGCTAATCTTATGGCTTCGGTAGGCCGGCCCATTATCGGAGATAATCCGCCGTGGAGTTCCGAACCGATAGATGACGTGCGTCTTGAAGAAATGGAGGATATTCTCCGTCTTCGCTTCCCTCAGTGGTACTGCTTCTGCCCATTTGGAGAAGTAATCAGTTGTCGCCAGGATAAAACGGTGTCCCCGGAATGATGCTGGCTCAATGGGGCCGACTATGTCAGTCCCCCACATTTCGAACGGCCAAATAGCCACCGTTGGGTGTAGTAGATTCGGATGTTGGTGGATAAAGTCTCCATGAATCTGGCACGAGTGGCATTGCTTCGCATACTCGAGGCAGTCCTGGATCATCGTGGGCCAGTAGTAACCCATCCGTTTAATTTTTAACTTCATCTTTGGGCCTGCTTGGTGAGAACCGCAAAGTCCGTCATGAACTTCCTGAATGACTCTTTCTGCTTCGTCAGGTCCTAAGCATCTCAGCCATAGAGAATCAAACGATCTCTTGTATAGAATATCATTGACGGAAGCGAAAGATAGAGCTCGTTTCATGAGCTGATATCTTGAGGACGCTTCTTTGGGCATTCGGTGGGACTTAAAGTAGTCTATGAAGACTTCCCTCCAGTCTTCGGCCTTCTCATGGTCTTTTATTTGTAGGGTCGTTTGCTCAGTCACTCCCTTCTCTTCGGGTGATTCCGAAGGTATTTCTGCCAGGGCGAGCACTCGACGGCTTTGTACCACGATTCTGACGTCATCGAGGTTCTCGTCAGCCAGTTCTTTAGCAAGTTTAGCCAACGCGTCTGCTTTGCTGTTTTCCGCGCGCGGTATGTTCTCCAAAATATAGGAGGGAATTTGGGTCAACAGTTGTTGCACCTTTTCTCCGTACTTCACCAACTCCGGTTTGCACGTTTGGTAGTCACCATTTACTTGACTAATAACCAGCTGAGAATCCCCGTATATAAGGAGGTCTTCAATTCCCATGTCGATGGCGATTTCGAGGCCTGCTATCAGAGCTTCGTATTCAGCTTCATTGTTTGTCCTCGGCTTTGTTAAAGAGAAGGCGAAGCGCATTATCCCTCCTTGTGGGGTTGCAAAGACGAGGCCTATCCCCGATTTGATCATTGGGATACCTTGTTTCTGTTTCTTTACGGAGGACGCTCCATCGAAATAGAGTTCCCATCGGGTGCTTCCGCCGCTAATCGCATCAAATGCATGCTCGTCCGGCAGATCACAGTTCAGAGGAGAATCGGCCGGTATTGGGTGCTCAGCGAGAAAGTCGGCAATGGCCTGGCCTTTCACTGCCTTAAGAGGTTGATACGTTATCGAGAACTCCATCAAGAGCAGGGCCCACTTAGCGAGTCGTCCCGTCAATATGGCTTTCGACATCAAGTATTTAAGGGGATCCACTTTTGAAATGAGACGGACTTCATGCGCCAACGCATAGTGCTTGAGCTTTGTTATCGCGAAGATTAACGCCAAGCAATGTTTTTCAATGGGAGAGTAGTTGCTTTCTGCCCCCAGTAGAACTCGACTTAAGTAGTAGAGTGCCCTCTCTTTCCCCTGATCGTTCTCTTATGCCCATAACGCGCCCAAGGAACCTTCGAGGGCGGTCGTATAAAGAATGAGGGGTTTTCCTTTGACCGGCGCAGCCAACACCGGAGGGTTCTGCAGATACTGCTTGATCTCGTCTAGTGCACCTTGGCATTTGTGATCCCAAACGAATGGAGTTCCCTTCTTCATCAGGTGGCTGTAAGGACGGCATTTGCCTGAAAGATTGGCGATAAATCGCCGGATGTATGCGAGCTTCCCATGGAGAGACCGCAACTGCTTGAAGGTTCTTGGCGGAGGCATTTCCATGATCGCTTTAATCTTTGAAGGATCTATTTCTATACCTTGGTGTCGAACGATGAATCCCAGAAATTTGCCCGAGGAGACTCCAAACGCGCATTTGAGGGGATTCATTTTCAAATTATATTGCCGAAGGCGTCGAAATACAGTCTCCAGATGCTTCAAATGATCTTCGTATGACATGCACTTTACTACGAGGTCATCGATATAGCACTCGACGACGTCGTGTATGAGGTCATCAAAGATCTTCGTCATGGCCCTTTGATAGGTAGCGCCAGCGTTCTTTAGACCAAAGGGCATAACCCTGTAGCAGAATATACCCAAAGGGGTGCGGAAAGCGGTGTGCTTCTGGTCTTCGGGATGCATCTTTATCTGATTGTATCCTGACGAACCATCCATAAAGGAGAAAACCTCGTGAGTGGACGTGTTATCTATCATTAGCTCGGTTATTGGTACTGGGAAATCATCTTTTGGACAGGCTTTATTGAGATCCCTGAAATCCACGCATATGCGTACCGTCCCATTCTTCTTCATTACCGGGACGATATTGGCGATCCAGTAGGGATATTGGACTTCTTGGATAAATCCATAATCGATCAGCTTCTTGACTTCGGCGTTGATGCTCATCTCAAGCTCGAGTCGCATCCTCCTTGGCGCCTGCTTGACTGGCTTGATATCTGGGGATATTGCTAATTTATGCACAGCAATCTCCGGATCTAATCCTGGCATCTCGGAGTAGTTCCACGCGAAGCAGTCTTTATGCCGTAGAAGCACGTTCTTTAACGCAGCTACCCTTTCTTCGGATAACAGCTCGCTGACAAATGTCGGTCGCGGGTCGTCTGCCAATCCCAACTCAATCTTCTTGAGGTTATCTGCAGTAGTATGTATACCATCTGCCAGTTCTTTCGGAGCGGGCGGAAATTCTGAGATCGCCTCATCATCGCTGTTCTCAAAGCACCGGGGAAGGTCATCTACGTTCTCGGGCTCTTCTCTTAATATCGTAATCGTATAACAGGTGCGAACCCGCTCCCCGGACTGAGGTGGGCCCGGTTCTACTCTTGCGGCCTTGGGTTCATGCTTTCGTGGCGGCGTTACCCTCTAGCCGTCGGATAAAGCGAATCTGCCCTGTTGGTACTGGTCCTCGACCCAGTTCTTGAAGGTGAAGCAGTCTTCGGTAGGATGTCCTATGGCTCAGTGATAAGAGCAATAGCTCAGATGAGGAGCCTTGTTAGCTTGCTCAGGATGTCTAGACTCTGGAAGCGCGATCATTTGATGTTTTATAGAGAGCTTGAGTAACTTCTCCGTCTTGTCTCGGGGGAAGGAGTACGCTCGACTCATCTTCTTCATGAGGGACAAATCCGAGCCATGCAACACCCGACCACGTAACCCTCTAATCCTGCGTCGTTGTTGTCGGCTCCTCATTCCGCCTCTTGATTTATTTCCGTCCCTGCGTCGGGCCTTTCGTACAACGGATTGACGAGGATGAGCGTCTTTGTCTTTTGCAGCCTGTTGAAATAGACGTTGCGTCCTGGCCTTCTCGTAGATGGCCATTTCGCGGTTGTGGTCTTCCCAAGCTTTCTGACCCACTTTCCTGATAGGCTTGTCCATTCGTTCTTCAAACGACGGACTCGGCGCTTCAATCGCGGGGTCTAGTTTTGATGAGGGGTTGGCATCTCCCGACGAGGCATCCTCTTCTTCATCAAAGGTACATATGGCGTAGCTACTGTGGGCCCGTTCCCGTTTTCCGGCTCTTGCGTATCCAAGCCCGAGTGTTTCCATTTTCCCGTTGGGCAATTTGCGTTGAGTCCCGGGGACATCCCAAATCCTGTTGTAGAACCGAGCCTGCCGAACAGTCTGTTTTAAGGGTACTCCTTGGCACTTCAATAGCTTCTTTAATCCATTTATATAGTATCTGGGCAGACGGATGGGTTGGAGCCTGTCAAGTGTAGCATCCGCGCCATGCCAGATCTCTTTCTCTATTTTCGACTCTGAGGATCGGTAGAATAGGATCACCTTCTCACCCCTTTGCCTGGGAGGGACGTAAAATGTTTGCAGGTCCTGCACATTGTGAGCTTGAAGCGCGTCGAGATCCTTGTAGTGTTCTCGCGGTACCATGGTGATTTGCAAACTATGGTCATCGCCAGGGGGTGCTTGTATTGACAGCCGATTGGAGAACACAGCATTAACTTCATCTTCTGAATCACTTCCGAAGACTAACGTGGGGGCGGGCGTCCCCAGGTTGTTGTGTTGAGATGGCCCTGCATAAACCATCTCTTCTTCTTCTTCGGTATCGCTCCCGAAAACAGGGATGGTGGCGGCGGTTTTGTTCTCCGGGTTGCGACACCTTTCTGTATCATCGAAATCTGGAAAAAAGTACTTCGCATCTTCATATTTGCGGACTTCGTTCACGGAAAATGGGTTTAACTCACCTGTTACGGTATACTCGAAACCATCCTTAAAGTACTTCATACACTGATGTTGTGTAGAAGGGATGATGTTGTATTCGTGTAACCAAGGACGACCGAGCAAGGCGTTGTAGCAGGTCTTGGCGTCAATGACATGGAATTTGATGTCTGTGACGAGAAGTCCAAAGCGTAATATTAGTATCACAGATCCGAGAGTCCGTGACGATTGTGAATCGAAACCGGAGATAGTAATTTTGTCACGAGCGAGGTGTTGCACACTCATGCAGATTTCCTTCAACACCCGAACATTAAGGAGATTGACGGAGGATCCATTATCTACCAGGATCTTGCCTATCTTGATATCATGGCAACATCCGGAGACATATAGGGAACGGTTGTGGTCGCACGTCCCGAGAAGGAGGTCTTCATTACCTAAAGTGATGTCGGCCGTATGCACTTCCTCCAGTTCATCCTTCATCTTTCAGTGGCGAGGAAGGCTTGGAATTGCTCAGGTTCTTGTAACGCCTTAATTAGTGAGTCTCGCGCTTCTTTTGATAATAGGAGGGCATCGAGAATGCTAAGCTGAGAAGGTAGCTTCCTTAGGTGCGCGAGGATGTTATAGTCCACCTTACCCTTCCTAGGAGGGTCTTTGGCAGCCAGCTCTCTCATGACTTGGTCATCTAAAGTGATATCTTCAGTGACCTTTTCCTTTCCCTTATCCTTTTTACTTACGGGCCCGAGATTCTTTTCTCGGAGTGTGCGATTGCGCAGCTGAATGTTCTCGCAGATCTCCGATTTCTCCTCTTTCCCTGAAGCGGATTCTTTAAAGAGAGGGCCCAGAGCCATTTCTTCATCAGAGTCGCTCCCAAAGGTGTGAACTTGTGACCCCCTGGCGTTAACCATGTAACAGTTGCCAGTAGTTCTGTTGTGCCCGTCGACGGTACTTCTTCGCTCCCGACGGATCTTACGTTTCATGCGCTCAAAATGTTGCCGATGAGCAACATATCCTTGCCACCATATCTTAAAGGCGTCGCACTCCTCCGTGGGGTGTGATATTTTCCGGTGATATGCGCAATAATCAGGGTGCCTTTCCACCCCATCATGTGTGTTTCCTTCCGAGGGTGGTAGCTTCATCCCTATTGACATGGCTTTGGGAAACCTTTTTCTCGTCTTGAATATCTTCTTGTCTACTTCGGATGCCTTTCGCTCTGGCGGAGGTAGTTCAACTCTTCCGTTCAGTCGCCTGCATTTGGTTCCTTCTGACGCTGCCATCTCACGCTCCTGATCCGCTTTACTTTTTAGACGAATCTCGTCTAGGAAAGCGTCGATCATTTCGTCTGTTGGCCATCTACGCTCTGGTATAGGCTCTGCCTCCAGCTTCTTAGTGCCAGGAGTTTTCCTAGCATCGGTAAACGAGTGGGAGATTAAGTTACAACTCGCCACATATCCTTCGGATTCATCCGACGAGCTCTCTCCATCATCTTCCTCTTGAAAGATGTGGTTGAGGAACTCTTGCACTGTGACAGGAGTTCGCGCCTTTTGATTGTACTCTTCCAGTGCGTCGATTTGCTTCTGCAAGTTCGTGTGCTCGTTTCCAAGCTTCACGGTCTTCTTGGATTTCTTCTTCTTTTTCTTCGAAGATTTTGACGGTTGGGCGTGAGTATTTGGGTCCTCATCGCGAGTCTTCGTAGTTGGGCGGCGCCTTAGCATCCCTTCGATAATTTGAGGTTCAAGAGGGTCCTTCCATTCGATCGCAGGGCACGCATGAAGGTCTCTCAGCATTCTTTTGGTTTTAGTTGATAGCACGACCTCCCATGGAGCTTCTTTAATAAAGGAGCAGGTTGCCCCCGGTGTATCTGCTTTCTTAAGAGTATGCGGTTGTGGTGGGTTCACCTTCCACTTTTCGGACAGTACAAACTTCCCCTGGAGGTATTGATCTTCAATCCATCCTTTGAAGACGAAGCAATCTTCAATCGGATGGCTTACCGTTTGATGGTAAGGGCAATAGTTAGGGTTATTCACCTCGGCGGGTTGCGGCGGTCGTCTTGGATTTGGTAGGCTTATAAGTCTGTTGCGTATTGCCAGCTCGAATAGCCGTTTCGTCTTGTCTCGTGGGAACGAGTAGGGACGCTTCATCTTCTCATTATAATACCGGCGTCTTTCCTCCAGTTGATCTGCCGGTTTCGGGGCGTTAGGTTGCTGTTGGGCATTCGCAACAAAGGTTGCCCTTCCTTTACCCTTGTCATTCCGAGGTTCCGACTTCGGGGGGGGGTGGTCTATGACCCATCTGGTCCATCTGAGCCAACTTGTCGATTAAAGCCTGGAATGTGGTTGGCTTAAAGAACATCATAAACTGGGAGATAGTTGCGTGGGGGTCTAGGCTTCCCACGAACATGCCCACTGCGGGTGCCTCCTCAATGCGTTGTTCACATCTCGACCACAAGTTCCGCCAGTGTATAGCATACTGGACCCAGGTTTCTCCTTGTTTTACCCTGGCGTTAATCAGTGCAGTTATTGGAGTGCGTTCGTTGGCACTTGCGAATCGCTGAGTGAATAACAACTCCATTTCAGCGAACGTTTTGATAGAATCGTTCGGGAGTTCCGAATACCATTCGAACGCAGTTTCTGATAGGCTGCCCACGAACTGGCGGAGCAACAGTTTATCATCACCGCCGGTGTTACCGCAGATGGCCCGGAACTGGGCGACATGTTGATGGGGGTTGCCGGTCCCCTTGTACACGTGGAATTTTGGTATCATATAGCCTTGCGGGTATTTGATTTGGTCGTACCAGCTTGGATACGGCCGCCCCGTTTTCACGACTTGACCAGCTGCCTCAGTCGCGTGATGAACCCGGATTTGCTGGGCTATATAGTCAACCAAGTCAGCCTTAGAGATTGCCTCCTCCTTGGCCGTTGAGAGGGCTGGTGATGGATTTGACGTTTCTCCTCGGTCGTCTTCAAGAACGATTGGGGGATCCTCGGCGGGTAAGTCCTGCTGGATCATCATTCCTATCATATCTTGGAAGAGAAGGCCCATACGTTGTATGTTGGCTGCTTGTTCAGCAGCCTCTTTGTCCTTTTTCTCCAGTATCCGGCGAAGGAATTCAGCGTCGGTTTCTTCCTCCTGACGCGCGTCTGAGGACGTTTCTGGGCTTTCTTTTGGCCCGGTAAGTGCGGCCATAGCATTCATCATTTCCTGAAGCTTTTGTTGCTGCTCCTGGGCTTTCGTCACGGATCGGGTTAGCGGTCGGTGGCCCATAGAAGTGCGGCTTTCCTCCTTTCCAGAGGCCATGTAAACAGTGTGCACCACCATGCCCCCAGACTTAGGGCGTCTGGGCTCAGTGCTTTTAGTCGTCGTTGCATGCTGGGGGGTCTTCTCTGGCCTCCTCCTTTTATGAGCCATGGAGGTTGAGGGGGCCGTTGAGGTGGGCGTCCAGACAGCCTTTTGCGGTTTAGCCTGGTGACCAGCTTCCGGTTGGATTTTCAGCTTCTTGTGCTGGCGGGAGAAGTTTGGATCGATGATCGAGTCTCGGGCCTGCCGCCAAACCTTATAGATTTTGGAAGACAGCCGTTGAGGAGATCGGGGCTGCTCTGGTTTTATTTCTACAACCTTTTTTAATGGGGGAGGAGACCACTTCAGCACTGCAGTAGGAGAATTCCTTCGCACCTTATTTAGCATTTCGAAGCAGTTCCCAGTTAGAACAGCAGCATTAACTTCTGCCATCGGGGCTGATGGAGTCAACCCGGAGGGGGAGTTGCCCCCAGCCTTCCTTATTCGGCGCCAATGGCGACGTCGAGCGTGTCGAGCGGACGGCGTAGGGTCAGCGGTAAGAATGGTTTCGTCTTGCCCCCTGTCTGGGTGGGGGGTCGCTGTTGGTATTAGCCTGTCAAAGACCGATGTCCTTTGGGCAGCAGGAGCGGGAGCTGAAGCCGTCAATCTTGTAAAGACCGACCTTTTGGCCGGAGAAGCTGCCTTGACGACTTCGGGGGCAGGAGCGGCCACCTTCTTAGAAGCAGCCTTCTCTGAGATTGTAGGCCCCATGATGGGTTTGCAGGATTTCTGGCCCAATCTAGAGAAGACCGAGGCGTTGACGTTGGGCGACTCGTTGAGAGGAGCCGCGGCAGGGGTAAGACGTTCAAAGACCGACTTCTTGAGAGCTTCCGTTGTCAGCACTGGAGCGGTGAAGCTTGTCGGCGGGAGCATGGTTCCAAAGAACAATCCTGTGGTGGCGCGAGTGACCTGTACCACGGGCATTGTGAATAGCGAAGCAGCTTGGGGTCCGAAGGCTATACCTCCTGGAGAGGCAGAGCGTTGGTCGCAATTGCAGTCTGAGCAGTTGGAGAATTTCACGGAAGTAGAAGCCATCGATCCTTTGCTTTCTGCAATAAGCGAGACGCCAATTCTTAGTATCTTGAAACCCAAGGGCAACCAATAGCGAACCGCGATTGGTTCGCGAGTCACGACACACGAAGTGTGGAGTGGAAAGAGGAAAAGGTCCCACCGGGCGTGCCAGAATCTGTTCCCCTCCGAATGGCGGCGCGCAGGACTGCGATGTCTTGGCACTGAGACTCGGGGCAGATGCTAATTGGTGCTATCCGTCCACCTCTCCGAAGATGCCAAGTTGATTTATGGCACCATGTATCGAAGGTTTAGAAGGATGCGTCCGATGTAGCAGACTTCGTCAGATTCCCCCTCGTTTGAGGGGTTTTTGATTGTGGGGACGCTCTTCCCTGCAGGCGCAAGCCCTTGCAGTTAATTACGCTACCGCATCGCGGTAACAACTTTCTCCTTCTCCAGATGGTCACTTCGTGTCGTGGATATTTGTTTTGTGTTTTGTTGCCCGTGGATTGTTTACGGAGACTGAGTTATGTCGTCGCCCGTAGGGCGTGGACTAGTCCAAATCCGTATTATCTTAGATTTGGGTTTGGGGGTTTGGTTTGAGGATACGTCAGCCATACTTGAGGCTAAGATCAACTCAAACGTTTGTTAAGGATACGTTAGTCCAGTTTGAGACTAAGATCAACTTAACGGGATCGTTTAGATCCGACAAAGGAGCGTTTTAGGCTCCATTGTTCCAGTTTAAGGACATAGTGGTCCATCGTATGTATGGCCGTCGGGACCCGTCACCTCTCTGACGACGTTGAAGGATTACAACGACGGATGTCAGAGGAGTTCAGGGATGTACCCTCGAGCCAGAGTTAATTGGGGGGATTTATAGTCCACTCTGTTTGAAGATTTAAGGATACGTTAGCCATCTTTAAGGCTAAGATCAACTTAAACGGGACCGTTTAGATCCGACAAAAGAGCATGCGGGGCTCTATTGTTCTAGTTTAAGGACATTGCGGTCCATGGGTAGTTTAAGGACGTTGCGGTCCATGGATAGTTTAAGGACATTGCGGTCCATGGGTAGTTTAAGGACATTGCGGTCCATGGGTTTAAGGACTCCATAGTCCGGTATGTGCTCTGGATGCTTCACACGGGTTCACTGCCGTGCTTGGCGAGGACCAGGCTCCGCTCTGGACGTTTTCCGCGGGGTCAAAGAGTGACGTTATCCGCATTCCACGTAACCAGGAATTTTGCACTAGATGCTTCACACGGGTTCACTGCCGTGCTCGGCGAGGACTAGGCTCCGCTCTGGACGTTTTCCACGGGGTCAAAGAGTGACGTTATCCGCGTTCCACGTAACCAGGAATTTTGCATTAGAAACGGGTTTAAGGACCCCACAGTCCATATCAATGTGTGGTCGTCGGGACCCATCACCTCTTTGAAGACATTGAGGGATTACAATGCCAAATATCAAAGGAGTGAAGAGATGTACCCTAGAACCGGAGTGGATTGAATAGTCCTTGGCCCAATTTGGGATCAAGACCAATTAATTATGTTATGAGCCCATTAGCCTAGTTGATTACGAATTGAGGACTTATGGCCAGCTTGGGCTAAGTCCAATCAGGAGAGGCTTTGCCTCTATCCATTTAGCCAATTGGACCAATGTCTAGTGTTAAACACTAAAGACCAACCAGTGTCGAACACTGAGAATGAGACTGACAAGTTAGTGTTTAACACTAAAAGATAATTGGTGTTAAACACCAGCAACAGGGCTTTTCAAATTAGTGTTAAACACTAAAACAGATCAGTGTTGAACACTGGCAATGGAGATCTCAGATTAGTGTTAAATACTAAGGTAATCAGTGTTTAACACTGCGAATAAAGCTCTTTGATTAGTGTTAAACACTAAGGCCCAACAGTGTTTTAACACTGGGTTCAGGAGTTTCAATTTAGTGTTAAGCACTAAGGCAAAAGGGGTCACGTGGCGACACGTGAGAGCGCCCTCCCTTCATTTGTTCTTCTGAGACTATTGCATCTTTTAGAGCATCACGTGCCATCACGTGACCGGCATTCAAATGCTTATACGTTAAAGCTTCTGCCTAGGGTCACGTGGGTCACGTGGGGCACTGCTTCAAAGGGGCTTTCTGTAGACCTTTTGGGGGGGGTCACGTGGTGACACGTGACCCCGCCTCTATGTATGTTGTTTAGAGGATCTGTTAATCTTTTCCAGGAATTAAACTCCTCGTAGGGTTAAACCCTGACAGTAATTTCAGAGGAATTAAATTCCTACTTCCTTTTGAAGATTTATATTCTGGAATAGAGTTGAACTCTGAATTTTCTGTATGAATTAAATTCCTCATACATGTGAAGAACTAAATAGGGTTAAACCCTAATAAAAGCTTTTAAGGAATTAAATTCCCACTCTCTGTTAAATTATGATCAAGGGAATTAAATCCCCGCTGTTCCAACAGAATTAGGGTTAAACCCTGTTTCTTTTTGTTCGGAAGGAATTAAATTCCCATAACACAGGGTCAAGCCCTAGTTTTATTTTAAAGGAATTAAATTCCTATAGTTCTGTGAGAATTAAATTCTCTTGCTTCCATTCCCTCTCTATGTTTTGGATCTGCATGGCAGGCTCTCGACCCATTGAGAATTAAATTCTCAACTTCAAGGGGAAATGTGCACTTTGCAGATCCTCTATCAAAGAGAGAAGAAATATGTTCTTCTGTTTTATATATCAGAGTTAAACTCTGTTGAGAATTAAATTCTCGTTTCCTTCAAGGAGCCTTCCCTTTCTTACCTAGGGTTTTCTTTTGCAGAAGATCCAAGTTCCTCGAAGTATCAAGGCTCTCTCTCCCTTTCTTCCCTCTGCGTATCTGTCTCTTTTTTTGTGTCTCTTGGCTCCTATTTATAGGAGAAGCAGCCGAATCAATTAGTTTTTGACGAATCTTCATTGAGAGGTTTGATTTGCATCCATCATTCGTTTTTGACCTTTGGATTATTAGGTGAATTTTATTCACCATTGGATTTCAAATCCAGGGATTCTCTTTTGTTATTTCGGTTAGATTTAAAGGGGAAATCTTTCCAAACCCAAGATTTTCCCATAGATAAATGATATTCAATCATCTTTAAATCTTTAAGTCGATTGGTTCCAGATAATCGCTTTCCTTTGGAAAGATTCGAATCTCTTTCAGAATTTAATTCTGTCAACGAAATGGGCTTTGAAAGCCGGTCACGTGTGACCACGTGACCCATGGTCACGTGTGGGCACGTGACCCCCTTTGAACGAGCCTTCCTCTTTCTTTTTGCGCTCTATCTTCTGGTTGCTGCTTAACCGTCGCGTGCCACCACGTGACCCCTGGTCACGTGTGAGCACGTGACCCTTGTCTGGACTCTTTTTCTTGATTTAACTGGAGAACAATTCTGATGTTTTGATCGTCACGTGCCAACACGTGACCCTGGTCACGTGGGAGCACGTGTCCTCTTCTGAAGCTTTTTCCTTGATTTGATCAGGAAGCGTTGGGTCTTTGCTGCTGCTTTTAAATGTCACGTGCCGACACGTGACCCAGGTCACGTGGGAGCACGTGACCCTTACTGAAGCCCCTCTCTTTGATGTAGTTGGGAAACTGAACTTGCTTTGCCGGTACTTTTGGGTGTCACGTGCCAACACGTGACTGTTGGTCACGTGTAAGCACGTGACCCTCTTCTGAAGCTTTTTCCATAAGCTTTCCTGATTTTAAATCAGGAAACAAAATATATGGCTCATCTGGATTTTTGATAAAGTCAAATTCTTTGACCGTCTCATCAAAATAGATGTTCCAACTCCGCGATGCCTGTTTTAGTCCATAGATGGACTTAAGCAGCTTGCACACTTTCCCGCTGCTCCCACTATGAATGAAACCTTCTGGCTAGTTCATATAGACGCACTCTTCTATATTTCCATTTAGAAAAGTGGTTTTACATCCATCTGCCAAATCTCATAATCGTGGAAGGGAGCAATGGCAAGAAGGATCCGAATGGATTTGAGCATAACCACTGGAAAAGAGTTTCATCATAGTCCAAACCTGTCCTTTGACGAAATACTTTTGCAACGAGCTTAGCCTTATAGGTTTCAACCTGTCTATCTACACCAATCTTCTTTCTGAAGATCCATTTGTAGCCTACGGGTTTTACCCCTTCTGGAGCAATGTCCAAAGTCCATACTTTGTTGGTGTACATGGACTCCATCTCGGTCTGCATTGCATCCAGCCATTATACCGAGTCAGTGCTCTGAATGGCTTGTTAGAAGTTAGTCAGCTCATCATTATCAATGATGCAATCCTCTCTATCCCCGTCTATGAGAAAACCGTAGTATCTCTCAGGCGGATGAGACAACCTACTACTCCTGCGAAGTGGTGCGGGAATGTCCTGTTCTTTTGAAACTTCTGGTTCCACCAAGCTTTCAGTAATAGCTTGTGGTTCTGGAATTTCTTCCAGTTCTATTGCGCTCCCACTTATCTGACTTTCTAAAATTTCAGTTTCCAAGAAGCGGGCATGACGAGAAACAACGACCTTTTGCTCCTCTGCGTAATAGAAAAAATACCCCTCGGAGTTCTTTGGGTATCCCACAAACTTACACTCTACTGAACGTGCCTCGAGCTTGTCCGCATGCTGTTTTTTAACAAAAGCTGGACATCCTCATGTCTTAAAGTGTTTAAGACAGGGTTTCTTCCCACTCCACATTTGATATGGTGTGGTAGGCACTGACTTAGTAGGAACCTGGTTCACAACATATGCAGCTGATTCTAGTGCATATCACCAGAAGGATCGCGGTAACTCAGCATTACTCATCATGGAGCGAACCATATCCAATAGGGTTCAATTCTGCCTTTCCGATACACCGTTGTGTTGTGGTGTGTATGGAGGAGTAAGCTGAGAGAGAATTCGATTCTCTTTTAAGTATTCCAGGAACTCGGCACTTAAGTATTCACCACCTCGATCAGATCTTAGTGTCTTGATACTTTTGCCTGTTTGTTTTTCTGCTTCATTCTTATATTCCTGGAATTTCTCAAAGGCCTCTGATTTATGCTTCATTAAGAAGATATGTCCATACCTAGAGAAATCATCCGTAAAAGTAATGAAGTAAGAATAACCACTTCACGCATGTGTAGATATTGGACCACATACATCACTGTGTGTGAGTTCCGAGAGCTCTCTCGCTCTTACTCCGTGTCTAGTGAACGGAGTCTTTGTCATCTTTCCCATCCGACAAGATTGACAAGTTGCATAAGACTGATAATTGAACTGATCCAAATATCCCTCTCTATGTAATTTATTCAACCGTGTTTCATTGATGTGACCCAGTCTAAATTGCCATAAGAAAGACTGATTTAATTACGGAGACTTTATTTTAAGTGTGTTCTAGACATTGAAAATTTGAAGTTAGTTTAATACGTATATGTTGGAGATAGTGCCCTCAGAGTCAATTATTGGATCACAGGCACGTGATTGCAATGATTGAGGGAGGACCTATCCCGGGACAACAGTCTTACTCGAGATGATAGTATGCTATCTGGTTTACCTTTATCATCGTGTACTGTTTCAGGTGACCTTACAGGTCGCTATTACACGTTGATAGAGCCCTTAGGATTCTTGCTTGACTACCAGCAGTATGAGGGCGATCATATACGTGGGAGCTGGTAGTCTATAAGCACATCCTTAAATGGTCCCTAGTCGTAGGAGTTTCGAGACAGGGCATCGATTCTCCAGAGTAGACTAGTGTATACAGTCGAGACCCCGACGAGGAGCGGTGGCCGGTCTCACAAGCCACTGGTGTCAGTTGGTTCACCTAAGATGTATACAGGTGCTCATTGGGTTATGAGTACACCGGACATGACTCGCCGGGAACATGCTAGTTGGTCTTATACCTTACGTCAGATAGCAGTTCCCAGGTGACATGTGTACAGGTTAGTTCATCGACCTGGGGATCGTCATTTGTCTCGTGTGAGTTCCCACTGTGCTTTGATTACTACCCTACCACGGCTCAAAGGAGTCGTGCAAACAGGTTTTAGTTGGGTACAGTCCCGAGCCACATGGAGGCAGTGAGCGGATCCTTAGGGGTTCGTCTCTCCCGGTATTGGGGGTGAGGTCGCGCTGTGTTTAGGAGAGCCATTACACGAAGTCCTTGGCCAAGGCAGGAGATTTACTGGTAGGTATTCCAGTAGTATCTCAGGGTGTTCTGGGCTACACTCCGACACGACTTGTACCGCTTTTGGGGGTCTGACTTTTACCAACCCCCTAGGCCCGACATGCGATGCTCATAGACGAACGGACCGGACTGTACGGATATTGTCACTGACAGGCTCAGTAGGGTGTCAGGATGAGTTCGCTCATCGACGTCCCTTTTAGTCAATAGCTGGTGGCCCGTCACGTATTGGCTTATACCTCTGACGTGCTAGTGGTTAAATCCACAGCCATTGTATTGACGAGTCTTTAGAGTCCACCACACCTTCAGTTACTCAATCTTTCGGGCGAAACGCTGTAGAGGCCGTATGGAGATATGGCAGGGTCCGATCAGATACGTGCGGTATTGCACGGATCAGGATCGAACAGTTTTGTACTAGTGACCATATAGTTATATGGCAGGGTTCGATCTGATACGTGCGGTATTGCACGGATCAGGATCGGACGAACATTACTAGCCGGCTTTGGTTTAAGCCGGATCCTAGTTTAGTACAGTGTAGATTTTGTCTCTTTGCATTTGTATCCGGACGGAATACAGATGCGGGTGTGTATGCACAGTATCGGGGTTTTCCTGTAATTTATTACGGGACCAGTTTTCTGGAGTTGCCAGTTTGCATTCCGTTCCGGCCGGTTTTCCTTTGTTCTTTCCCGGCCGGACTTTTCTGATGGAGGGGGTTATTTGCAAGTTTGCAAATAACATTTGTGGAGGGGGTTTCTTGCAAATATATTTATTATGATATGTTAAGCATCTTTCTTCCATCACTTGCATTAAATGATATTTGAAAGGATTTGATTTGGATATGGGTTTTGTTATCATGATGTCTTTGTATGTGGTCACCCCTTCACTTTACACTACCATCACCTCCCTCTTGTTCTTTTGTTGACCTCCACCATTTTGGAACAAAAAAGGGGGGCCGGCCAATTTTAGATGAGGGAGAGAGAGAGGTTCATTTGTGTGGAGATATATTTGATCATCTCATTTTCTTTGAAAAAGATTGATAGCTTCATTTCCCTCCAAAGCTCATTCTTCCTTCACCTCCATCAAAGGCAACATAACCCCAAAGTGAGACATAGCCTCTACACTACACATTCTACAGCATATCTTGGGCATGTCGACTTTCTGGCTTCATGCCCGAGTTGCCTCGGTATAGAGGCGGGAGCCCGTAAAAGAAACAGGCGATGTGGTGCCCTCCCGGCGAGGAGGCGACGACCGGAGTTTCCGCGGGAGATCGGGACGATGACAAGAAGACCGGAGGACTCGGATCACTCGGTATATCTCTTCCCATCTTGTAGTTAGCTAGAACTAGTTTAATGGCCCGATCCGGGGTTTAGTGCGCGGTGGTGCCGGTTTGCTAAGTTCGCAAAATTAAAGTTTATCACCGTTTCCGCATTTGGCCGTCGGATTGACGACCGGGGCGCCGCCGTGCACTTACAGTATATACCGTTGTTTAGAGTACCTGACCCAATCAGACCATGATTAAGATGGAAGTTTACAATATCGCTTACAAATGTAAAATCATAACCTTCTTTTGATAATAAAGATATTGAAATGATATTACAAGACAAACTAGGTACACAAAAACAATTGCGCAAAACCAAAATATGTCCACTCGTCAATCCAAGGTGATATTCTCCTACGGACACAACATCAACGCTCGCTCTGTTAGCAACCCTGAAGGTCATATCATCGGTCTTCAGAACTCTACGGCTTCTCAGTGCCTGCAAAGAATTACAGATATGAGATCCTGATCCGGTATCCAATACCCAGGAAGTAGAGTTGATTGACAGACAGTTTTCAATTACAATCACACCTAAAGCCGAAGCCACAATTTGCTTCGAGTCCTGGTTCTTGGCCTTCCAAGCCCTGCAATCTTTCTTCTAGTGGCCCTTCTTATGACAGTAGAAGCATTCTTCCTTCCCTACTGTCGGCCCCGCAACTCTTGCCTTGCCCTTCACTTCCACCTTACTAACACCGCCTTTCAGCTTGGTGGGGGCCTTCTTCTTCTTTCCTTTGGCTTTTGCCTTGGACCTAGAGGAGGAAGCTCCACCGACAAGTAGAGTGGGTGTTTCCCTGGCTTTCTGCAGGGTGCCCTCTTCATTCCTCAACATATTGAGGATTTCCGAAAGTTCAACTTCTATACCTTGAATATTAAAATTCAAGATAAACTGGGCGTAGGTGGAAAGAAGGGACTGCAGAATTAAGTCTGTATACAGCTCATTCTCTAGCGTGGACCCGAGGTCCGCGAGCTGCTCAATGTAGCCAATCATCTTAAAGACGTGTTCCCCTACAGATGATCCGACGGCCAGCCTCGACTGAAATAGCTTATTCGAGGTCTCGTATCTTGCGATACGAGATTGATCTCCATACAGTTCCTTGGTGTGGAGAAATATGGATTCAAGATCCATATTCTCATGCCTCCTCTGATGTTCATTGTCCATAGAGGCAAGCATGAGGCATTTGGCCTTCGCGCAGTCAATCTCCCAGGTCTTATAGATTTCCTTATCCGCGACACTGGATTCTGGACCTGGGACGGAGGGGGCTTTTGTAGTAAGGACATACCCAAATTTGTCATAAGTTATAGCCATCTTGACATTCCTGAACCAATCTTTGTAGTTTGGTTCAGTATATTTTTATCTGACAATAACTTAAGGCCAGTCATCTCTGGTCGCTGAATTTAGGAGAGAGAGAAGAAACACTTTAGCATGATGCTCTTGCAAGTTTAGATTGGTTTTAAATTTATTTCAAAAGGATGGCTCACACTGTTTCTCGAATCCTTCCTCAAACCAGAAAAGAATAATTATTCAGGATTAGTCTCACCGTACAATACTTGCTTAACCGTTCAGCCAGGTTAGTGTCGGTACTTCGAAAGAGGTTTTACGAAGCTTTCGTGAAGTTCCTTAATTAAATAACCTCTTTTCCGTGGAGGCGTAGCCCCGCAAACACATTCTAGACACCAACTTGGTTTATAGCAATGATCGTTAAGTGAAAGAGTCTCCCAAGGAGTAGCATATACTCACAGTAGGATCAGGATCCAAATATCATCGTGTGATAAAGTCGAAGGAATCCTACCAAAATTATCGCACTCCAAATGGTATGCAACACTTGCAAGTTTCAGTTTCTTTAGAAACTCCCGATGTGAATTTTTGTCCCGTGCTCTTATGACCTTGACTAAGACCAACAAATCATAAGTCACATGTCAAGTTCTACCTATCATTATCCAGGTTAATTTGAACCCACCCATACCTACCCTTGACAAAGGCCAACAAAGTAGTATGAATGTCCCAAACCAACACATCTATCTATGCAACATACGAATACCAAGCAGCTACCAATCACTATGCCTTGACTAAGGCCAACAAACATAGCTTGAATACTATTGAATATTCATATGAAATGACAGAGGGTTACGTATGGTTTTGGCGAAACTATGAACGTAGTGAACTTGATATAATCGAAGGAATACGATAGCTTTTAAAAGGAGTGGTTTAAGTTCCGCATTTTAAAAGTTTTACTGTTTTGAAAAACCGAGTGGTTTTAAAACTGTTCCAACGATTCAGCTTAGGTTTGTTTACATTGCTTTAATGTAATGCGGCCCCATCATTTAACCTACCATTGCAGAAAACAATGAAAATACAACGTACGCTTATTCCATCCGCATTCGCCACTGGGCCCCGTCATCACCCGTTAGGTTACTTAACTAACGACAGAGCGGGGGCTGGACTAGCGAGGATGCAAAACATAAGCAACGCCTACTAGATATCATATATAGATATGTACATTCGTATGAGGCAATAATAGGCATTCCAGATCACAGATGAACACATTGGATATATTAGGAAGTCCGCGTTTCGTTTGAGCCTGCAACAAAAGACGGTTTCCACGGTCGTGATGAATATCCAAACCTCACCCTAGACCCCTACGGGTGTGGCAAGCTATCCGCCAAATACCCGAAGTGAAGCAACCTCCCTTAGCAAAGTGAGTAGGTCACTCGGCACTTCAAAGTATCCGGTAGTTTGTGCACCCCACCTTTGGTCTATCCTAGGAGCAATAAACAGTAAATGAAATAATACAACGGTGGCTACAAGCTCAACCCGGATGTGCCCCGCGAGATAATATTACAACAAATTACAATTTACATTTGAATGAAAGAATGAAATACCCTCATCTCACATCCCCGGCTATTCATCCACGACAATCTAACAAGTTCATATACACAAACCAATATAATCAACACAGAAATGTGCAACCCCCGACTAACCGACATATAGCACTTAGCGGAAGTTTACAAACACATTTAATAGAACTTGAAACATTAAATGACATTAAACCGCGACATCGAAACACCCGGTATTTGCCACAGTAAAATCAAAATTGGCAAAAACAAACAACTCCTGAAGCCCTAGATTCAAGTCACAAAGCCACACACCAAAATTCAAGGCATTTCCCTCAAATTGGACCGAGCTCGCCGAAATTTTGGGCATTGTGGCCGGCCACTTTTTGGTGGAAATGTCTCGTTTTTAGTGTGTGTCTATTTTACAGTTCAATGAGTACTCTGCAGTTGTTTAAATAATTTTTAGAGCCTCATTCAAAATCGACAAAAACTTGAATCTTGGATTCGATGTTTTCAGGTTGTTTCGGTTTCGTAGTTTAACTTGTCGTTTAAACTTTTAGTTATGATTTAGTCGGCTCTGATACCACTGTAAGTCAACGTTACACATCCTACTAGTTAGAGGGGGGCGAAACGGGTAAAAAACGATTTTTACAACAAGGTAGCATCGACTTAACACCAAGATCTTAGCTAAACCATAACTAACAAACGAGCTAGAGGTATTATCTACTATGTTAAAAGATTATACCTAAAGTTCCATATCCTTCTTGTTCTTGTTGTCCTCCTCCTCTTCTTTAGCTCCTTGTAATGAGTATGGAACGCACCTCCTCGTCGGCCACCTTAAGTCGAAGAAGATCTACCCGAAAGTGCCTACCTTGAGCTTTACCTCTAAGATGAGGTAACTAAGTGACTTAGAGTGCTAATCTAAGTGACCTAGAGAATATAGAGAGTGATTAAAGATTTTTTAGTCTCACTAACCCTAAGATTCTCAACTCATGAGACAATTAGAGTTAAAAGGAAGAAGAAAAGAGCTTAAGGAGAGAGAAAGTGTTTGTGATAATTATAATGAAGCATAACTCATTTGTGAATAATATGAAGCATGAAAATATCTCACAAAAAATATCTTGTAAATATCAAGCATGCTTCATTTAATTCATATGATGAATCATTACCATGAGTCAAGGTTCATTTAATGAAAACTACACCTCATTTCCTCCACCTCATTAAGTTTAATCCATAAAAGAAATAAACCCTAAAGAGTCACCTTCTTCTAGAAGCTTTCCCGACAAATTATGAGAATGCCCCTCATCCGTATTTTCATACCCGCATCCGTGTTTACGAAAAACAAGAATACTGTGAGACTAAACAAATCCAATAATCTAATACTAGTATCTGTCTTAAACCAAA
Source organism: Agapanthus africanus (assembly GCA_030015575.1). Taxonomy (NCBI): domain Eukaryota; kingdom Viridiplantae; phylum Streptophyta; class Magnoliopsida; order Asparagales; family Amaryllidaceae; genus Agapanthus; species Agapanthus africanus. Next base: position 408,740,889 of record CM057340.1, read on the forward strand.
ACCCACTAGTATAATCCGTCCGAATATCGTACGTGCACAAGTACACGTATATGTTCGAACCCTGTCGTAAAACTATACGACCTCTATATCGTTTCGCCCGAAGCAGGGAAACCCTCTGTGTGGGACTCTAAAGATTCAACAGTACACTGGCAGTGGATTTAACCACAAGACACAAGCGGTACTAGCTGCATGTAATGGCTACCCAGGTATCTGTCGATAAGAAGGCCGATGAACAAACTCATCCGAACTCCTACCGAGCCTATCTGTGACAATATCCGTACAGTCCGGTCTGTTCATCTAAGAGTATCGTATATCGGGCCTAGGGGCGGTAAACGTCAGACCCCTAATAGCGGTATAAGTCGTGTCGGAGTGTAGCCCAGAACACCTTGAGAAACTACTGGAATCCCTACCAGCAAATCTCGCTTGCTCTGGCCAGAGACTTTGTGTAATGTCTTTCTGAACACAGCGCGACATCAACTCTCAATACCGAGAGAGACGAATCCTGTCTAACCGCCACTGCCTCTAAGTGCTTCGGAACTGCACCCAACTACAACCTGTTTGCACGACTCAGCAGAGTCGTGGTAGGGTAGTAATATAAGAACAGTGGGAACTGATTTGTATCTCAAAAACTATCTATTACCGCAATCAAGAACGGCGTCGCTTTACAGCTAGCCGGTGAATACGGGTCGGTCAACAGGGATGTTGTGAATTTCCTAGTCGCGCTTACGAGTTAATTCCGAAAGGTGTTCAGATTGATTATTAAATCTAAAAACCTAATTATTCTATACTACGATTATCTAGATCTAGTCTTGCTAGGGTTAGGTTTAGGGATAGTTTGGAAAGTCAATAAATCTCACCGCTTTCTATACCCATATGAAGATCTAATTAGGTGTTATGGTAAATATTAATAAAAGGGATTAGGATGATTGGGAAGATTATTCTTCCTCTAGATCCTTGTCCTTCCTTTCTTAATCTTTACCCTAACCTCCATGGAAAACCTTAAAATCCGGGCCTTTAGACTACGGTATCACCGCTACCTCATGGGTAGAGTGCCGCAGGGAGCGGAATAAGAAGGTATGCATGGAGTTCTATGAAAATATATGACGGGCAAGAAAGGGGATGAGAGATCTTCGTCTCTCAAACCTTCCCCAGATCTAACCCTAACAAGCGAGGAGACTACTCACTCATTAGGGAATTTAAAAACATTTATCTAGGGCAGAGAATGAAAATTACCTAGGGCAATGAATTAAATCTAAACTAGGGCAATTAAATAAATCTACTTACTTTACAGATGGCTCTCTCCAAACATTTAAGCAGGGTTGTCAGATCTGAATAGATGATATGAAAAGAGGCATCGATGCTCTCCAAAAGAATTCTAAATTATATTCATAGAAAGAGGCATAGGGAGGCATGAAAAAGATACAATGATTTGGGCTTCTATTTATAGGAGTTCGAAACCCTAGGTTACAATTGATTCGCATGTCTACATTTACCAAAATATCCTTAGGAAGACCCAGTCAAAGTAGACTTCAAGCTTTGGCAAAATTTTATGTCTCTGTCTTTTATTAAAAGGAAGTATTGGGCCTTGAAATTTCCTTTGTGGGCTCTTCTGTCTTTGGGCTTTCTTATTATTTGGTTCTTTTATAAAAATAGCTTCTATGTTTCTTCCAGATCTCCAGTGAATAATTGCGGTGGACTTTTAACCGTTCGCTTTGTAATCTTGGACCTTGCATTGCCTTATACTTTGTGAATTTTATCTTTGATGTAGGCTTGATCAAGAGTCTTCTATTTGTTGGTCAAAGTCCACTTTTGCATCGTCTTTTCATCGTTTTCACTGTTTTCTGTCCAAGAACCTGTAACCTGTAATATGTAGCAGACATGCGTCAAAAGCACCTATTTTTTTATTAAACGAATAAGAATGGGGAATATAATAATACAATATTATGGTATGAACAAATACCCCCAAACTTATCTTTTGCTCGTCCTCGAGCAAACTTATTTTTATTCTCTACAAAAAACCTAACCGCACTTTCGCAGGGAAATGCGATTGCACTGAGCTCGTGCAACAAGCCGTTAAACCTCTAGGTGTCCCTAGTAGGAGGAGTGTTGTCTCCTGAGGGTTTTCAGCGGATACTACCCACAAAATCCTATCAATTTAGCTTTTTCTACTTTTGTTTTCGAATTAGGTTTTCTAACAAGGAATTCTATTATCTTCGACTTGCAAGTTATCCACCCATATTCTTCACACTTTCTCATCGTTTAACTTAAGATTATATATGTTCTGCAGACCTACTTAGCTTTCGGCATCACTTAAGCTTTCCTTCTACGGTTCCATCTCCACTTAGGAATTTCTATCAACTCTACTAAAGATACAAGTTCTATTCTTCACTCCTTTCTCTTATCTAAATTCCAATCACATATCCCTACGTGTGTGTATAAGTCACCCTTACACTTGGAAATTCAAATCAAGCAATCATACCCTTGTCCGTTGTCCAAAATACTTATTAATTGGTGAATTTTTAATTGAAATTTGCTTACACATCCTTCATGCGACCGTTAATACTTCTTGAGGTACCAACGACCAATTACAAAATGCGTTTGCACTTTAAAGCGTACTTCCTAGTCTTGTAACATCCAAGGCTTTAGCAGTGACTCCCAAACCAGTTGGTCTAAGGCACTAGGTGATGAAGCACCCTCGCTAAATATTTTTCTATTTTTGCAGCCTTAAGTAATCACAAAAACCAGTGTTCATTTTTTTTTCTTTATTCACTTTTTTTTTCTTTTATTTTCTTTTCTTCATACTAAAGACTTTAGACAAGAGCATTTCAAGGTCTCCTCTACTATTCCAAGTTTCAAGGTGCGTGATTGTGCAAATTGTAGGGTATACATTTTCAGAATCTAGACTTAAACTAGGAATTATTTTTCAAACTTATACTCTAATAAGAATATCAATACTTTTCCTTTATTTCAACTTAGCCCAAGAAGTGAACCCAAAATTTGCCTATTTCTAAATAGACTACAGAGCCATATACTTTCTACCGTTAAACTTTAAGGGAGGTTATTTTTAGGGTTTTTAATTCACTAAGTCTAAGATCTAGTTGTTCCTAGCCAGTTAACCTATTTGTCAAACTCAAGTCAATTAGCCAAAATTGAATACAATAATTTTTATAATTTTTGAAATTTTTCAATTTTTATGGGTTTTAAAAATAAGTATGCAAATGCAAAAATATACACATGAATGCGAAGGAAGAAGACGTACCGAGCATACCCCCAAACTTGAACTGGACAGTGTGCTCACTGTCATGCTAAACCAAGAGGGTAAAAATACCGGCACTCCCCTGTTTATTTATTTACAGTTTTCTTTTATATTTTTTAATGTTTTGAAATTTTTTTTTATTTTTTATAGAAAAAGAAAACAAAAAATATATATACATATATACAACGGTTCCCCCCAAACTTAAGCTTGGTATTACACAAGCCAAAGGTTAGCAACAACCATTCAAAGATTTTATCGTGGTAATGGTGTAGTTGGTGAAAGGAGGTAGTGGAAAGAAGAGAAATGAGAAACACGCGAGACCGTGTGGAAAGAAGAATGGTAGAATATGGTCTCGGTGGGGGAGAAGAATGGCGGAAAGGAGAAAGAAGGGTAGCACGATCTTGAGGGTGTAAATCGAGTGAATAAATTAGCGCAATTTAGGATGACCGAAGTGTGAAAACTGATTGTGCTAATCTATCAACTCGTCGTGCAATGGGGTCAAATCCCTCAAGATTCACATGAAAAGATGGGTACGTCGAACTTGGTATTTGAGATGAAAGCGTAACAGTCTCTTGTAAGGTCGGGACGATAGGAAGGACGAAAGGAAGTGAATTAGGGATAGTCACATTCTCACCGTAGTAAACTGTCTCGAACTGGAAAGATTCCATCAATGGTTCGAAACGACTGTAAGCAACCGAGTCTGATGGTTCAACTAACTCATCTGAAAATGTAAAAGACTCAAACTCGGGCGGTGAGTCATCAACATCGTCCGAAAAAGTGAAACACTCGTAAGTGTTAACGTCTGTGAGAACTGTGTCAGATTCAAAGGAAAATTTTTCAAGCTCACAGTCTTCAAGCATGGTCGGAACGATGGAAAGGCGGGAGGGTGATTTAATAGTTAAAGGTTCAGGAGGATGAATTGGAAAATCAGACACATCAAACAAAAATAGTTCAACCTCAATATGATCCTCAAAACTCTCCTCAATACTATCCTTATAATTCTCCTCAAGATTCAACTCATCCATGCCGTTATCATCAAAGTCAAGACGCATATGAGATTCGGGAGAAACATTTAATAACTCGGGATGATGATTTGAACTTAAAATCTCAATTAAATCTACAGGTTCATCATCCGAAATATTCCCGGCGTCTATATCCTCAATCAAGTGAAAATCAAATTTCTTAGACACCTCATCAAAAGCATGGATATTTATCGATTTAGGTTCTAGAGTGGAGGTGTAAAGGTCAAAAGGATTAGGTGCGGTTTCACTCGAAAGGGGTTCCTCACAATTTGGTAAATCAAGCACTACAAAATCACACAACTCGTTTTTATTTTCAACTGGTGAATTATTTGGAACAATCGATGGAAAACCGGAGTTGTGGGCTTCAATTGGGTAAGGGTAGGTTTGATTTGGAAATCCTCTCACATTCTCATTCTGTCCAACCGCCTCCTCATACATTGAAAAATTTGGGGCTAGCGGGAAACTAGCTACCGGTTCAGCAGGTTGCATAAGGACGGCCACGGACGCTTCCACATTCCTAACCATTTTATTTGTTGCTGCGATATACGCCTCCAACGACTCTTCCAAACTAGACTTGGGTGGTAAGGGGGTTTCGGGAAAAGATTCGAAATTGTATGGATATGCAAAACTCCCAACAGGCTGTGTAGAATCAATGTCTAGTGAAGGTGGGAAAGTCGGGTAGGACTGGTAGGAAGTGGGTAGTTGGGCAGGGGTAGGGTCAACATATAGATAAAAAGGTGAATAGTCGTGTGGGCCCGCAGAACTAGATGAGTGGAGAGGGGTGAAAGATCGGCTGCGAGATTGAGCAATATGCTCAGCAATGGACATCGGCTTAGGAGTGACAGAAGGACTCGAAAAAGTGGTGTCAACATATGGAGGTGTTAAAGGTTGACTTGGTTGACATAAAGTGGGTTGAAAAGTCGAACTGTTTCTCCTAGACGCCTCTATTTGATCTTTCAAAGATATTTTAGGCAAGGAAGGATCGTTTTTAAATTGACCGAACAAATTGACGTACGACGCAAAATTGGGTTCGGGGTACCAAAGTTCGGCAAGAGATTTATGATATGGGGTACCCATGATAGAAGAATGAGAAAAGAAAGAAGATTGGAGTGCACGGATTTCTTAACGATAAAAGTTGCAAGTCTTTTTTAAAAAAAAAATTCCTCTTATTTTTTTATTTGTTTTGCAAAAATTTTCGACAAAGGGCTTAGACACAAATGCAATCAACCAGAAATGCACAATCAGGCCTAGATCTAGAGTCACCTAGGTCAGTTAGACAGCTCCTAACTGTTCCAAAGGGCTAGAAATAGGACCTCAAACCGCCTCTTCACCGCCAATTGCGGCCAGGTAAGTGCAAGGTAAGTGGGAGGCTCCCCACTACAAGTAGCGGTCCTAATTAAGTAACCACTTTCCTTGACACACTTGCCTAGAAACCGCAAAGTCAGGTTAGGATAAACGGCTGATGCCTATAACTAGTTCTCTGTCCTATTGAGCTCGAAATCCTTAGGGCCGAGTCTAGTATTTTTTAATTAATAGATGGTCAATGCATATGCCTTATGTGATTTCTGGGGTCCTGTGAAGGGTGATGAAATCCCCATCCAATCTGAATTGGTTAAAAGCCCCTTAAAGTCCGATTAAAGATATGCAAAATAGTAAATCACTTGCAATCAAATATTTTTTTGTTATTACAATATGAGAAAAGATATGCAAACCAGAAAAGATTTCTTGCAATCAATTTTTATTTTAAATGCGCGCAAAGAATCCTGCACAAGATTTGTTATTTGGAAGGGAAAATATTTTTAGGCGCAAAGAATCCTGCAGGAGATTTTTCAGAAGATATCAGAGATTTATAGAGGAGAAGATCAGAAGACTTACAGATTTTTTTTGATTTTTTTTTACTGAACCGCAGAGCAAATCTGGCGACTTGAAATGACCAAACGGCCGCGGATCCGTCGCCGCAACCCTCTTTCAACCGCGGTTCTGCCGCAAGGCGATGACGTCAGCAGAATTTTTTTTTGCTCGGTTGACTTGTTGACTCGGTACTCCAAATTTCTTCTGTTGTCTGTTGTGATATTTCTCTGTTTGTTCGGATTTGATACTTACTGTTTTGATCTCTGTAGATTTCTAGATCCGGATTTGTTCGTAGATCCTGCAAAATTGACACAAAATACCCTTTCCAAAAATAACAGATGACATATTTTAATATTTTTTGTTGATTTTTCAGATTTTTATGATTTTTTGAATTTTGATTAACCCGAAATTGCAAAAAGGAAATAACACGCCATCCCCGGCAACGGCGCCATTTGATTTGTAACTCAAAAACTATCTATTACCGCAATCAAGAACGGCGTCGCTTTGCAGCTAGCCGGTGAATACGGGTCGGTCCACAGGGATGTTGTGAATTTCCTAGTCGCGCTTACGAGTTAATTCCGAAGGGTGTTCGGATTGATTATTAAATCTAAAAACCTAATTATTCTATACTACGATTATCTAGATCTAGTCTTGCTAGGGTTAGGTTTAGGGATGGTTTGGAAAGTCAATAAATCTCAGCGCTTTCTATACCCATATGAAGATCTAATTAGGTGTTATGTTAAATATTAATAAAAGGGATTAGGATGATTGGGAAGATTATTCTTCCTCTAGATCCTTGTCCTTCCTTTCTTAATCTTTACCCTAACCTCCATGGAAAACCATAAAATCCGGGCCTTTAGACTACGGTATTACCGCTACCTCATGGGTAGAGTGCCGTAGGAAGCGGAATAAGAAGTTATGCATGGAGTTCTATGAAAATATATGACGGGCAAGAAAGGGGATGAGAGATCTTCATCTCTCAAACCTTCCCCAGATCTAACCCTAACAAGCGAGGAGACTACTCACTCATTAGGGAATTTAAAAACATTTATCTAGGGCAGAGAATGAAAATTACCTACGGCAAGGAATTAAATCTAAACTAGGGCAATTAAATAAATCTACTTACTTTACAGATGGCTCTCTCCAAACATTTACGCAGGGTTGTCAGATCTGAATAGATGATATGAAAAGAGGCATCGATGCTCTCCAAAAGAATTCTAAATTATATTCATAGAAAGAGGCATAGGGAGGCATGAAAAAAATACAATGATTTGGGCTTCTAATTATAGGAGATAGAAACCCTAGGTGACAATTGATTCGCATGTCTATATTTACCAAAATATCCTTAGGAAGACCTAGTCAAAGTAGACTTCAAGCTTTGGTAAAATTTTATGTCTCTGTCTTTTATTAAAAGGAAGTACTGGGCCTTGAAATTTCCTTTGTGGGCTCTTCTGTCTTTGAGCTTCCTTATTATTTGGTTCTTTTATAAAAATAGGTTCTATGTTTCTTCCAGATCTCCAGTGAATAATTGCGGTGGATTTTTAACCGTTCGCTTTGTAATCTTGGACCTTGCATTGCCTTATACTTTGTGAATTGTATCATTGATGTAGGCTTGATCAAGAGTCTTCTGTTTGTTGGTCAAAGTCCACTTTCTCATCGACTTTTCATCGTTTTCACTGTTTTCTGTCCAAGAACCTGTAACCTGTAGTATGTAGCAGACATGCGTCAAAAGCACCTGTATATTTATTAAACGAATAAGAATGGGGAATATAACAAAACAATATTATGGTATGAACAGGAACACACTTGAGGCGAAGTAGCAGTGTCAAGTCGACGGACTAAGCTGTACTCATGTCACTAGGGAACTGCTACTTGACAATAGGTATATTACCAACCAGCAGTTCCCCACGAGTCCGTCCAGTGTATCACATAACCCAATGAGCACTTGCATACTATCTCCAGTACGTCGTACTGATGGCTGTGGGACAGACCATCTCCCCTCCTGGGATGAGAAGCGTATACACTAGTCTACTCTAGAGTATCGATGCCCTTGTCTCGATAATCCTACGACTAGGGACTTGTATAAAGATGTGCTTGCAGACTACCCAGCCCATACTAGTGTGACTGCCATCACAACGCTGGTAGTCAAGCAAAGATCCTAAGGGCTCTATCAATATGTATTAGCGATATGTTAAAAGAAACGTACACACATATTAAGATAGATATAAACCAAGTGGCATACTGTCATATTGAGCAAGACTGTTATAATGCCGTGTATATATCCCAAGCATCCAAAATGTAATATACAAACTATTACTATACAATAATGGCCTCCAGGGCATATTACACTAACAAAGGTATCAATCAGATCCTGGGGAGAAACACTGGACAACTGTGAAGAACATTCTTAAGTACTTGAGAAGGACTAAAGAAATGTTCATGTTGTATGGTTACGGTGAAATCCAGGCGGAGTCCTTTACCGATTCGAGCTTCCAGAGTGATAAGGACGATAGCTAGTACCACTGACGGCTTGTGGGTAACTATTGTGATCATTATCTACTGCTGGCGTATTGACGAGTCTTTAGTGTCCCACACAAAAGTTTCCTAGTTCAAGCGAAACAAAGTAGGGCACATATGCTGATATGTGTAGGGGCCTGATTAAATATGAGTATGTGATACCGTATTCTAATCTGGCGGTTATTTGATATCAGTTAGGTTATATGTGATATAACCGGATTATTGAATCAAGTTTTGATTTGATAATGTGATATACAGATAAATGATATTAATCAGTTATATGTGATATAACCGGATTATTAAATCAAGTGTTGATTTAATAATATGATATATATTTATATTTGATATAATTGTATATTGACTAATATTATTAGCTCACTAATTATTCTTCATAATATATATAATATATATATATATATATTATATGAAACATGGTATGGATTTTCTATTATTAAAAAATAGAAAATGAGATGGAAAATGGGGAGACTTTTTTGTGGAATGGGCAAGCATGGCTTTGTTATTTATTTTATTCATTTGCTTGCACTATTGAAGCATGGTTACTATAGGGTGTTTTTCTTCACCTCTTTGAGATGGCAATATGCGCACGCTTGTCAGGCATACTACAGATTCCACCTGCCTAGGATAGGCGGATGTTTATTGATTATGGGGATCTGAATCTTCGGCAGCCGCGGACTAAGCTGCCGTTAATTACCCCTCGCCTTTCGAGCAAAGGAACCTCCGATTGATGGGTCGAACAGGACATGCGAACTTATTGTGCAGTATACGTATATTGTGTTTTGAAGTTGTTTTGGATAAATCAGGGGCCCCATAGAGTTTATGGGGGTCCCGCTACCCATATAGCGGGCAGTAGGTCAAGAGGGATAGCAGCCCCCAGGGTGCGGGCAGCGCCCCGTTAGGAATTTTTTCTAACGAGGGATAGTGTTATGGAGTGTATGAGAAAATAAAGTGTATAGCGTCCAAAGGATGCATGGGCGCCATTGCCTCACGTGATTGGCACACGGGCGCTGGGAGCCAGCGCCTTACGTGCATGGCATGAAGGCGCTGGGAGCCAGCACCTTACGTGCATGGAACGCGGGCACTGGGCGCCAACGTCTCGCGTGCTTGGCACGCGGGCGCTGGGCGCTAGCTGGAGAAAGGGGCTTAGCCCCTAATTGAGGAGTTGAACTCCCAAAAGGGGTTTTGAGTGGAGTTAAACTCTAAAAGGTTTGGATCTGGAGTTAAACTCTTGAAAGATCTGGATTAGGAGTTAAACTCCTTCGAGAATTTGGGTCTTAGAGTTGAACTCCCCAAAGATCTTTGGAGACAATCAAAGGGGACCCTTTTCTTCTTCTCTGAGCCTTGGATTTTCCCCAAAGTGAGATTTTTGAAGGTGAGTCTCCTTCTTCCTCCTCTCTATTGGCTGGATCTTGGAGAAAAGTGGGTGAGATTTTAAAAATCTCCCCTTTTGGAAGTTTGATGGAAGATCTGCGTTCCTCTTCAAGGGTTTTGTGGTGAAAAACTATTTCTTTTTGGAAAAGGAAGAGTGAAAATCTTGATTTAATTCAAAAAAAAAGGGAGAAGGTTTAGAACCTTGAGTAAGGAGAAGGAGGCACAGAAACCCTAATTTTTTAGTGGAATGAATTGTTGTTCATTTCATCATCGTGTTGCCTTTTATAGGCTTACAAATTTACACATACCCCCTTTGGCTTTACAAAATGGCATTTTGCCCATCCCATGTATCATGTGCTTACTTCTTTTTGCACATGAGTCATGGGCTTTACAAAAATTTGGCTTTATGCCCGTTTATCTTACATTTATTCATAAAAATTATATCAAAATAATTTATTACATAATTTTCATATTGGCATGAGGGAGGCTGGCCGCGGGGCTCGACTTGGGCTTGGGCCCACTTGACCTGGGCTTGGGCCCGCTTACTTGGGGTTGACTTTGACTTTGACTTGGTCAACTGGGGTGTAATTTTTTACCCCAACAAAGTGCCCCCCATTAATAAATTCACACCGCGTACATATGTCGTGTGTATGAAATTGATGGATCTTGGAGTTGGACTTCGAGGTGGAACATCATTCCGGGGGCGCAACATCATTCCGGTGATTGGAGCATAATTCCGAAATTGGAGCATAATTATGAGGATCGGAGACTAATTCTGACACGGGACAGGTGTATCCTGAGAACAGGTTTAGTTCCGGCACAGGGCAGACATTCAGAACAAAGTATAGTTTCGATGCAGTGGTTGATTCCGAGTGGAAGCATAATTCCGACAGGGAAGGATGATACTCCGAGGCAAATCATGATTTCAACACGGGGTATACTCTGAGATAAAGCATGATTCCGACGCAGAGGTCACATCCCAAGCGAAGCATAATTCCAACGGGAAAAGCAGGTACTCCGAGGCGAAGCATGATTTCGACACAGGGTACACTCTGAGGCGAATCTTGATTCTGCCACAGAGGTTGTTGTTTGACTTGATTTCGAGTTGGAGCATAATTCCGAAGGGGAGGTCATTGGTTGACTTGATTCCGAGATGGAGCATTATTCCGATGGGGAGGTCGTTGGTTGACTTGATTCCGTGTTGAAGCATAGTTCCAACGGGGAGGTCCTTGGTTGACTTGATTCCGAGTCGAAGCATAATTCCGACAGGGAGGTCATTGGTTGACTTGATTCCGAGACGGAGCATAATTCCGAAAGGGGGTCATTGCTACCCTTTTTGCGACTTGACGGTCGATACTTGATTTGACTTGCTCCGCTTCTTGCGGTGTTAGGAATTGGATTTGACTTACTCCACTTCCTGCGGTGTCAGTGTTGAAGTTGACTTGATCTGTTTTCTGTGGTGTCGAGATTCGACTTGTTTCCGAGGTGGAGCTTGATTCCGCTAGGGAGGTCGTTGGTTGTCTTGCTGATTTGATATGATTTGGGTTGACATCGGCATCACTACACTGGAATATGGTACCAGGAGAGAATCATCATTTGCTATGAGAGGATTTAGGGATTTTGGTTTTGGTTTGGCATCAGCACCGCTACACTGGAATATGGTACCAGGAGAGAATCATCATCTGTTGTGAGGGGATTTCCTTCATTCCCAGTTTAACGATTTAGGGGTCATATGTTCCCAGTTTAACAACTTAGGGGTCATCTATTCGCGGTTTAATGACTTAGAGGTCATCTGTTCCTAGTTTAACGACTTAGAGGTCATCTGTTCCTAGTTTAACGACTTAGAGGTCATCTGTTCCTAGTTTAACGACTTAGAGATCTATTGAATCGGAAGTTTGGAATTTTGGGGTTGGGGTCGGCATCAGCGTTGCTAACACTGAAGCACAAGTGCCAGGAACAATTCATCATTTGCTTTTTCCTATTGGTGAGCGTTAGCTTAGGGACAGGTTTAGGTCCCTATCACCTAAGGCTTTTCAATTTTATGAGCCGTAAGGGTCCCATAAAAGCATTTTCTCCCCAATAGTCGAAAGGATCTCATAAGTGTACTTTCTCCTTAGGAGTCGTGGGGACTCCCAAGTGTATTTTTCCATTGTAAGTCATAAGGATCCCACGAAGGTGTTTTCTTACGAGTCGTGAGGATCCCGTAAGTTTTGTTCTCTTCATGTATCGTGAGAACACATGAGTGGGTCTTCCTAAATGGGGCATAATTCCAAGGGCGTAGATCGGCCGTTGGACTGGTGATTGCAGCGGGGTATGGGTGTGATGAGAATTATTTAAGCCCGTGGATTGTATACGGTAGTCAACTTGGGGATCAACCGTAGGGCAGGGAGAATTTTGGGAGTTTGAATTTTGGTTGGCGTCTACATCGCCGCACTAGAATATGGTACCAGGAACGACTCATCATTCGCCGTTGGGAATTTAGGGATTTGGATTTTGGTTGGCGTATGCATCGCTGCACTGAAATATAGTACCAGGAGCTACTCATCATTCGCCATTTGGAGTTTTTTTATTACCGTGATTGCTCTATCATTTCAGATTTTCTTATCGAGAAGGTCGCGATTGCCCTATCATTTCGGCTATTTATTCACGGTTGCCCCCATCATTCCGGTTTTATTTTCATCTTTATTTTACTCGCTGATTTTTATTGCGAGTTGCCCCATCATTTCGTCTGTTTATTTTCATTTTTATTTTACTCGCTGATTTTTATAGCGAGTTGCCCCATCATTTCGGCTTTTTTTTATTTACACTTTTTTATTTACACATTTTTTTTACATTCCCAGTTTAAGGACTTAGGGGTCGTATGCTCCCAATTTAATGACGTGGTGGTCAGCTGTTGGAGCCTGGGCTCAATTCTGCAGGAATCATGGGCTATTTTGGCCTAATTATATAAGTGGGCTCTTCATCATCTAGATCGAATCGATGTTTGATAACAACAACCGCGTCATCGTCATGGCTATAGGGCGTAGGAGGACTTGTTCCTCTGGGCTCCATCATGTAGACCGTATGGGTTGTGTACCCATTCACCGCTTCTTTATTTGCAATATTGCTCGTTTGGCTCTTAGCTTGTTGCCTTGGTCCGCTCCTTTCATGGAAAGGCAGATGACTGAGAGAACCAGTTTCCCGAAGGACTTCGGTCCCCATTTGTATAAAATTGGCGGTCGCAACTTGAGTGTCTGTTAACACGCCTTTAGACAGTTCTATCTCTCCTGCCTTGTATTGTTTTTTGACCTAATCTTGGAAGATGAAGCAGTCCTCAATAGCATGACTTATCGCTCTATGATAGGGGCAATATTTGGGGTCGTCGATCATATTCGCTTCTTACGGTCTTTTTTATTCTGGAAATTGTAGACCATTTCTTAAGGCGACTTTGAATATTTTACGGACTTTGTCCATTCTGTAGGAATAGACCTTATCCAGCTTCTCTTTCAGTGGGGATTCTACCCCCTCTCCGAACACTGGCTTCCGAGGATTGTTGGAATTAGGCCCGCTCATCCTTCGCTTATTTCGGTTGGCCGAAGTGTTAAAAGATTCAGCATCGTCAGAATTTCCGCCTTTGCGATTATCATCCTTTCGGTTTTTCCAGGACCTATCATTATTTTGGGAATCAGAGGAGGACTCCTGGTTTGAGTGCTGCAACATCTGGACTTTCCTCTCAGCTCCTGGAATGTTTTGAGACCCGCGGTGCATAAAAACGTGGCCATCCAATAGTTGAGATTTCCAACGAGGAGGCTCACAAATTGGTCATGCTCTATCGGCGATTCACATTTGACGGATAGATTGCGCCATCGGGTTATAAAATCCATGTTGCTTTTGTTGTTCTTTGGCTCGGTCCTTATGAGGTTGGAAATGGTGATTTTATCGCTGACGCTCATGGACCTTTTCTTGAACATGGATTCTATTTGAGCGAACGTCGTGATCGAGTCATCCGGTATGCTTGCATACCAATTGAAAGCAACATCGGTCAAGCTATTGACAAACTGACGGAGAAGAGCGAATCATTGCCCCCAGTATTCACGCATGATGCTTTAAATTGGGCAATGTGCTAATTTGCATTTCCTGTCCTATCAAATCTTCCGAATTTAGGGATGACATAGCCGCTAGGAAACTCTACCAGATCATACCGAGCAGGATACAGTCACCCACTACTGCTGATATCTTTTTGCGCTTCGGCTTCGGCTACCAATGTTTTTACTTTGTTGGCAACCAAATCCATGATCTGATCTTGAGTTAGCAGGTTGTTGTCATCGGTAGTCAAGACATTTCCCGAGATAGGATGCTGCTGACTTTCATGCAGCTCGTCCACCTTTAGATTTGTAGGAATAGGCGTCGGCTTCCTTGGGACACCGTTTCTCGGATCATGAGCAGAGCCCTGCACTTGATTGGGCGGCTGAGAGGCAAGTTGGGCCATGAGCTGTAAGACGACATTTTTCAAGTCATCAATCTTCGAGTACAGCTTGGCCATCTTCCTATCTTTGTTTCTAAGCCGCTATTAGAGCTCTTGGAGAAGTTGCTGCTCTACGGTCTTGGGACGGAAGATTGGCTCCCCTTCGCTTTCCGAGCCCGACTCCTCATGAACTAAGGGATCTCTCTGCTTATCAGCCTCACTGGAAGGGTTTTCATTACCTTCCAGAGAATGCCGGTCTTGAGAAGTGGCAGCCACATTCACACCAGATTGGATTTGAGATGTGGTGGCCCCATCCTTGCTCTTAATGTGTGTACCCACCGTGTAGACAGTGTGGACTACATATCCAGCCATCTTTTTATCTTTGGCGGGGTAACCCTATTCTTGGAACCTCATGAAGTTCAGCCTAACATGAGCCCTAGCCCTTTTGTTGGCTCTATATCTCAGCCTTTTCTGCCTTAGCTTCTCAATTTTGAGGGCTTGACGGGCATCCGTTATCCAGGAAGCTATCATGAGTCGATTGATTGGGAGCTTAGAGAAGATACTCGATTGAGCAGTTGTCAGGGGCACTGCTGGAGCTTGCCCGAGATGCCTTATTTCTTTGTTGGTGTTGATGGCCTTGCCCCCAGCTGGAGCAATGGAGAGTCTTTCAGAAACGGATTTGTGCTTGGGCTGAGGTGCCTTCACGACCATAACATTCGGCCTTTTCCCTTTTGAGGCCGGTTTATCCATCACCGGTTCTTAAAGAGCAAGGACGGCGTTAGCTGGCATGAACAAAATAAGCCAAATGGTAGCAGCGGCTCCTCCTACTGTCGTCCGAGACTGGCTGGGAGGACCGTCCTGGCGTCCATCTTCATCGTATAGGAAATGGGAGCTGTGTTGAGAGGTGAGCTTGTTCTTGGAAACATTTTTGCTGTGTCCGAAGATTGCAATTAGAAACTATTAACCTGCAAAAAGAAGCATAATTTCAGTATAAGTAATCAATGTATATGTTGATTGAGTTCGCATGATCGTTTAACCCGAAATATGGGAGGAAAGATAGGTCCCACCAGACGTTCCAGAATCTGTAGGGTGTTTTTAGTCACCCCATTGAGATGGGAATACACGCGCGCTTATCAGGCGTACTACAGATTCCTCCTGCCTAGGGTAGGTGGAGGTTTATTGATTGTGGGGTTCCGAATCTCCAGCAACCGCGGACTAAGCTGACGTTAATTACCTCTCGCCTTTGGAACGAAGGAACCTCCGATTGACGGGTAAACTGGACATGCGAACTTAATGTGCAGTATACATATATTGTGGTTTTGGATATATCGGAGGCCCCTCAGAGTTTACGGGGGTCCTGCTACCCGGATAGCGGGCAGGAGGTCAAGGGGCTAGCAGCCCCCTTGCGGGGTGCGGGGCAGCCCCCCGTTAGAAATTTTTTCTAATGAGGATAGTGTTGTGGAGTGTATGAGAAAAAAAAGTGAATAGCGTCTAAAGGACGCGTGGGAGCCGGCGCCTCACGTGCTTGGCACGCGGGCGTTGGGCGCCGGCGCCTCACGTGCTTGGTACACGGGCGTTGGGAGCCGGTGCCTCACGTGCTTGGCACGCGGGCGCTGGGCACCGGCGCCTCACGTGCATGGCACGCAGGCGCTGGGCGCGCGCGGAAGAAAGGGGCTTAGCCCCTAATTGAGGAGTTGAACTCCCAAAAAGGGTTTTGTGTGGAGTTAAACTCCAAAAGGTTTGGATCTAGAGTTAAACTCCTAAAAGATATGTATTAGGAGTTAAACTCCTTTGAGAATTTGGGTCTTGGAGTTGAACTCCCCAAAGATCTTCGGAGACGAACAAAGGGGACCCCTTTCTTCTTCTTTGAGCCTTGGATTTTCCCCAAAGTGGGATATTTTAAGGTGGGACTCCTTCTTCCTCTTCTCTATTGGCTGGATCTTGGAGAAAAGAGTGTGAGATTTTAAAAACTCCCCTTTTGGAGGTTTGATGGAAGATCCGCGTTCCCCTTCAAGGGTTTTGTGGTGAAAAACTATTTCTTTTTGGAAAAAAAAGAGTGGAACTCTTGAATTAATTCAAAAAAATTTGGAGAAGGTTTAGAACCTTGAGCAAGGAGAAGGAGGCACAGAAACCCTAATTTTTGAGGGGAATGAATTGTTGTTCATTTCATCATCATGTTGCCTTTTATAGGCTTATAAATTTCCACATAGCCCCTTGGGATTTACAAAATGGCATTTTGCCCATTCCATGTCTCATGTGCTTACTTCTTTTTGCACATTAGCCATGGGCTTTCCAAAAATTTGGTTTTATGCCCATTTATCTTACATTTATTCATAAAAATTAAATTATTTATTACACAATTTTCATATTAGCATGAGGGAGGCTGGCCGCGGGGCTCGACTTGGGCGTGGGCCCACTTGACCTAGTCTTGGGCCTTCCTACTAGGGGTTGATTTTGACTTTGACTTGGTCAACCGGTGTGTAATTTTTTACCCCAACAGTTACAATTTTTAATGGTTAAAAATTGTATGCTTCAATAATGTGTGAGCTTTGAAGAGCCATTGTACACTTCATTCTTCACTTGAGTTATTTTCTTCACTTGAGCTCCTTGCTCTCTAGCTCTCTCCATCTTCTACACCTTCACCTTCAAGCTCAATCCCTCACATGAGTTGTGAACTCTTTGAGCTTGTGAGAACCCTAGTGAGAAAACAAACAAAACCCCTACTTCACCATCCTACACTAGATTAGCGTTTTGGTGTAGTGTGTTTCCTTCACTAAAGAGTTTAGTGAAGAGGTGGTTTGGATTAGTAGAGTTTCGAGTGGATCATCTTCGGCACGAAGGTATTTGAAGAAAGTTCGTTCAACCTTCAAGTGGAGCCTAGTGGAGTCGTAGGGACTACAACCCAGAGCTTTAGAAGAGAAGGACACGGTCTACAAAGATTGTAGCCTCATTTTCTTTATAATGTTTTTATGATAACATAGTTAAACCCTAATCATCTAGTTTAAGATCTTGGTTAGTGTTAATTAGCACCCCCATAAAATTTAAAAATAGCATGCTTGATGCTAGTAAAACCCAGTGGTGGTGCTAACAAACACTTTCAGTTTGGACAAGCTTGCTTGTTGATCTTCTATTCGCTCAATACCTGGGTAGCCGTTACGTCTAACTAGTACCGCTGATGGCTTGTGGGTAACTGATGTGATCATTACCTACTGCTGGCGTATTAACGAGTCTTTAGAGTCCCACACAGAAGTTTCCAGGTTAAACGAAGTAGGGCACATATGCTGATATGTGCAGGGGCCTGATTAAATACGAGTATGTGATACCGTATTCTAATCTGGCGGTTATTTGATATCAGTTAGGTTATATATGATATAACCGGATTATTGAATCAAGTGGTGATTTGATAATGTGATATACAGATAAATGATATTAGTCGGTTATATGTGATATAACCGGATTATTAAATCAAGTGTTGATTTAATAATATTATATAATTATATATTAACTAATATTATTGCTCACTAATTATTTTCTTATCTTTATATATATATATATATATATGAGAATAATGGAGGAAAACGGCCATAGGAGGGAATTTCCTCCTATGGCGTCGAAAAAGTACACCCTCCATCGTGTTTTCCGACGATCGGAATCCATCATCTTCATCGTTATCATCTAAGATGTAGGTACACTAAATTTCATGTGATTCTATAACTTTTTCACCGTTGATTTAGCAATGTAAAAAGTTCTATTGTCGGTAAACCGTTAATTTTGAACCCACATATTCGACGGTGAAAAAGTTGTAGAATCACATGAAATTTGGTGTACCCATATCTTAGATGATAACGATGAAGATGATGGGAGCCGATCATCGGAAAACACGATGGATGGCGTACTTTTTCGACGCCAAAGGAGGAAATTCCCTCCTATGGCATCTTTCATCCATTATTCTCTCTCTCTCTCTCTATATATATATATATTAATATATATGTGATATATATATATATATATTATATGAAGCATGGTTGATTTTCTATTTTTTGAAAATCGAAATGAGGTGGAAAATGAAAGCATGGGTGAAGCATGGCCTTGGTCATTATTTTATTACTCTTGCTACACTATTGAAGCATGTTAGGAATTATTAATTTGTTAATAATTCCATGCTTCAATAAATGAGAGGGGTCAAGCCATTTCTTTAGTTCACTTGTTCATTTTTCTTCATATGAGACTTGAGCTCATGTGACGAGTTCTCCTCTCTAGCTCTCTCCATCTTCTTCCTCACATCCTCCAAGCTCAATCCCTGACATGAGTTGTGAAACCTTGATCTTGAAAGAACCCTAGTGAGCAAACAACACCCCTACGTCACCATCCTACACTAGATTAGCACTTTGGTGTAGTGTGTTTACTTCACTAAAGAGTTTAGTGAAGAGATAGCTTGGATTAGCGGAGCTTCGGGTGGATCATCTTCGGCACGAAGATCGCAAAGGAAGCTCGATCCAACATCAATTGTAGCGTAGTGGAGTCGCATGGACTACTACACGGAGCTTGAGAAGAGAAGGACATGGTCTACAAAGGTTGTAGCCTCCTTTCTCTTAGTATAGTTTTTATGATATCAAGAAAAAACCCTAATCATCGAGTATCGATTCTTGTTTAGTGTTAATTAGCACCCAAAAAAATTTTAAATGGCATGCTTGATGCTAGTAAAACCCAGTAGTAGTGCTAAAAAACACTTTCAGTCACTCCCTATGAGGGGATCTCGGCTCTTGCCTCGTCGAATGAGGTGCTGGATATTCAGAACTGAAAGTCGACCTTAGCACAACCATGAGGTTCTAGAGGAAAAAATCATGCTAAATTTTAATTTTATTAAGTGCTAAGTTAGACTAACAATATCTTTACTAGAATATTAGGGTTTGCCATTCATGATATGATGAACTAAAGAGAAGAAAAGAGCATACAACCTTTGTAGTTCGAGTCCTTCACTTCAATAGCTCCGGGTTGTGGTCCACGCGACTCCACTAGGCTCCTCTTCAAGAAGAAAGAATCTTCTTTGTGATCTTCGCGCCAAAGACGATCTACCCGAAGTCCACAAGATTTAGTAACCCTTCACTAATCTCATTAGTGAAGGCAACACTCCACATAAAATTGCTAATCTAATGTGTGATGGTGAAGTAGGGGTTTAATTTACTCACTAGGGTTTTCATAAGTTCAATGATTCACATCACATGTGAGGGTTATGTTGGAGATAGTGCCCTCAGAGTCAATTATTGGATCACAGGCACGTGATTGCAATGATTGAGGGGAGGACCTATCCCGGTATGACAGTCTTACTCGAGATGATAGTATGCTATCTGGTTTATCTTTATCATCGTGTACTGCTTTAGGTGACCTTTCGAGTCGCTATTACACGTTGATAAAGCCCCTAGGATTCTTGCTTGATACCAGCAGTATGAGGGCGATCATATACGTGAGAGCTGGGGTCTATAAGCACATCCTTAAAAGGTCCCTAGTCGTGGGAGTTTCGAGACAGGGCATCGATACTCCGGAGTAGACTAGTGTATACAGTCGAGACCCCGACGAGGGGCGGTGGCCGGTCTCACAAGCCACTGGTGTCAGTTGGTTCACCTAAGATGTATACAGGTGCTCATTGGGTTATGAGTACACCGGACAGGACTCGCCGGGAACCTGCTAGTTGGGATATACCAGACGTCAGATAGCAGTTCCCAGGTGACATGTGTACAGGTTAGTTCATCGACCTGGGATCGTCATTTGTCTCGTGTGAGTTCCCACTGTACTTTGATTACTACCCTACCACGGCTCAAAGGAGTCGTGCAAACAGGTTTTAGTTGGGTACAGTCCCGAGCCACATGGAGGCAGTGAGCGGATCTGCAGGGGTTCGTCTCTCCCGGTATTGGGGGTGAGGTCGTGCTGTGTCTAGGAGAGCCAGAACATGAAAAGTCCTTGGCCAAGGCAGGAGATTTGCTGGTAGGTATTCCAGTAGTATCTCAGGATGTTCTGGGCTACACTCCGACACGACTTGTACCGCTTTTGGGGGTCTGACTTTTACCAACCCCCTAGGCCCGCCATGCGATACTCATAGACGAACGGACCGGACTGTACGGATATTGTCACTGACAGGCTCAGTAGGGTGTCAGGATGAGTTCGCTCATCGACGTCCCTTTTGGTCAATACCTGGTGGCCCGTCACGTATTGTCTTATACCTCTGACGTGCTAGTGGTTAAATCCACAGCCACAGTATTGACGAGTCTTTAGAGTCCACCACACAGACAGTTACTCAAGTTTCGGGCGAAACGCTGTAGAGGCCGTATGGAGATATGGCACGGTTCGATCAGATACGTGCGGTATTGCACGGATCGTGATCGGACAGATTTTACTAGTCGGCTTTGGCTTAAGCCGGATTCTAGTATTTGATAGTGTAGTTTTGTCTCTTTGCATTTGTGTTCAGTGGGAATACAAATGCGGGCATGTATTTGCAGTAGTGGGGTTTTCCCGTATTTTATTACGGGATCAGTTTTCTGAAGTTGCCAGTTTGCATTCCGTTCCGGCCGGTTTTCCTTCATTCCTTCTCGGTCGGACTTTCTTGTTGGAGGGTGTTAATTGCAAGTTTGCAATTAACATTTTGTGGAGGGTTTTCTTGCACTTGTGGATTATGATGAGACTTGCTTCATGATGATATTCCTTTCTTATCCATTTGATGGCTTTTCACTTGATGGTTTGATTAGTGAAATGAGTTTGACCATTTTTCCATATTGTTGATATATTCTTTCTTTCTTGCATTTTTTCTCTCTCCAATCTCATTCTTGAGATGGAGGGGCCGGCCACTAGAGAGAGAGGGAAAAAATGAGGGTTTCATTTTTAGATGAGGAAATTGTTTCATCTCATTCATTCATGCTAGAAATTCCTCACATCACAAAAGGGTTAAAAAGTTCATTCTTTTTCTTCCATCCATCCATGGCCACTTCATGAAACCCCAAGGAGACATGCTTTCTACACTATTTCTATAGCAAGCCTTGGACGCGTCGGCTAGCCAACTTCGCGCCCGAGTTGCCTCGGTCAAGAGGCGGGAGCCCGTAAAAGATTCCGGCTACGTGGTGCCTTTCCGACGAGCGAGGAGGTGACGGAGATTCCGCAAGAGATCGGAGTGGAGATGAAGACCGGAGGACTCGGATCGCTTGGTATAGCATCTCTACTCTTTTCATTTTTGCTAGCTAGCTAGGTTAATGGCCCGATCCGGGTGAGAAAGTCCGCGGCGGTGCCGTTTTGCAAAGTCCGCAAATTTTTGTTTTCCGCGTTTCCGGCGTCGGATCGACGGCCGGGGCGCCCCCGCGGGCTTACAATGGTATCAGAGCCACGCCGTTAACCTACCTAGCTTGCTCTAGTATGTTTAGTGCTCGATCGAACGAAAATTCCCAAAAACCGTATTTTGTGCACATGTGTTCTCTGTTAAAATTTTTTGAGCTCCTAAAATTTTTCAGGTTGTTTCAGAGGCATGTACATGCAATTATAAGAATTCTGGGAAAATACGATCCAATGATTCTTCACTTCGACCGCGGAAGGGCGGCCAAACCCTCTGTTTGGCCGCGCTTCCGCGGCGGATAGGAGGAATCTTGGCACCATATTTTCCCAGTAAGCTTATGAGTTGGAAATAGGGCTTTTGGGACATTTTCTTTGGGCCCAGATTTTCTGTAAGTGCTACAGTAGTGTGTGGGGCCCACTTTGATAAATTTGTTCGATCGGATATTTTAAACATGCTAGTTCACAGTTTTTACATTATATCTGCGACCGTGAATGTCACTTGATCGGTAAATCCCGCTTAACTGCTATAGCCCGGTTAGACGGATTTGCGAACGTGATTTTCACGTTGATGTTCTGTGATTGTACTGTGTTGTTGCGGATCGGTCGTGGGGGATAGCCTGGTTGCAGTAGTAGTACAGTTTTGTTTTATATGTACTTTTGATATTGCGGGGCGAGCGTCCGACATGTGGACTGCCGTCACTGCCAGTTTGTATTATTATTTTGGGGCACGACCTGGTTGCGGTCGATGTACCCGTTGTTTGTATATTTTACTTTCTGTACTAGGATTACCCCAAGGAGGGGTGCACGAATAGCCGGATTCTAGAGGGCAACAAGCCCGCATCTCATGGCATTGAGGCGGAAGGGGCTTCACTCTAGAATTGGCGGGCTATTCGCCGCACTCATAGGGGGTATAGGATTGACCTAGGAGGGGTGCCCAAGTTACCGGATTCCGTGAAGTGCTGGGTGGTCCATTCACGTTGCTGAAGGGGGCTGCCTCACTTCAGGTTTTGGCGGGTGACTTGCCGCGCCCGTAGGGGTCTAGGATTTCATTGCACAGGCTATCCACACGACCAGGGGAACGTCGGGTTTCAGCGGCTCTGTGAAACCCGGGGATCCCAGATATCTGTATTGATCTGTGTTGCTATACATTTCTGTGTTGCTGCATTTTTATCACACCTTGAGCGAAAATTATATTTTATATATATATTAGTAGACGTTGTATATGTTTTGCATCCGCGCTAGTCCAGTCCCCGCTCTGTCGTTAGTTAGCTAACCTAACGGGTGATGACGGGACCCAGTGGCGAATGCGGATGGCATATACGTACGTCAGTATATTTTCGTTCTTTATGGTGTGATCAATTGATGGGACTGCATTGATTCGGATCAATGCAAGTTAAACAAACCTATTCTGATGTTGTTGGAACACTTTCTCAAAAAGCTGTTATTGCAAGGGCGTTCACTTTTGTTTTGCACAGTGGTATTCAGTTGGAATATCCTGCTCCTCAGTCGACGAGGCAAGGGCCGAGATCCCTTCACCGGGAGTGACCCCTTGGACAAAAGTTTGCGTCAGGGCAGTAACTTCACTATAGCCGATTACTTTTGCTTTGCATCGTGGTATTCATTTGGAATATCCTGCACCTCATTCTACGGGGAAAGAGCCGAGATCCCTTCACCGGGAGTGACCTCTTTAGCAAAGGTTGTCGTCACTATATTTTTATAAAGCTATCCGTTCCTTCAACGATATCAAGTTCATTACGTTAAAGGTTTTCGCCAGAAACCATTCGTAGCCCTCCGTCATTTCATATGGATGGTCAATGGTATTCAAGCTGTGTATGTTGGCCAAAGTCAAGGCACAGTGTTTGGTAGCTGTTGGGTATTCATATGCAGCATAGATAGATGCGTTGGTTTGGGACAGTCGTACTGCCATTTTGGCCAAAGTCAAGGGTAGGTACGGGTGGGTTCAAATTAACCAGGAAAATGACGGGTAGAACTTGACATGTGACTTATGATATGTTGGCCAAAGTCAAGGTCATAAGAGCATGGGGCAGAAATCCACATCGGGAGTTTCAAAAGTACTGAAACTTGCCAGATATGCGCATACCTTCTGGAGTGTGATAACGTGAGCGGATTCCGTCACGTTATCATGCGATGAGAGTTGGATCCCGATTCCCACTGATGAGTTGGTTTACTCCTCGGGTTATCCCGGCTAATTCTTCTTTCAGGTTTGGGGAAGAATTTGACGTTACAGTGGGAGGTTTCCAGATTAGATAAATTGGTAACCATTCTGATCTAGGTTAGAGTGCACGCTGAGTGTTTCTTTTCTCTCTCTCTTTGGCAGCGACCATTGACCCGACCCTAGACTATGACTCAGTGACCATGTTGACCGAACCTACTTAACACTGGCTTTTGGATTGTCAGAGTTGCAGACCCCTTTGCCACTCCTATTTTTACTCTTTTCTCCGGGACACCCCGTATTACTACGAACGTCCACTTCCATTGGACAAAACCATCGTATGGTTATATACGAACTCGAAGGAATTCGAGGATGGTTTCCGGTTCTGGAGAAAACGAATAGGACTATTCAGTTGTCTTTACCTTTTACCTTCTCTCAGGTTGCGAGTACTCCTTGGTTTAGGAGACAGTACACCTATTATGCAAATTGGATAGTCTTCTTCCAAACCTTAGGCTGGTGCCGAACGGTAGGGAATGAAGAAATCCAATTAGCCTAAACGGTGTACAGAAGGTATTAAGTTCAGACAAAGCAAGGGATTAGTAAGAGGGCAAAGTAAATTGCGACTGCTATTCACGACCAAACCATGTACTTCTTTGTCAATCCTAAATCACCTATGAATTAAGTACATTCGGTTGTCTTTTATCCTCACCTTCTCTCGCATTGCGAGTGCTCCTAGGACTAGGACAGTACACCCATTATGCTTATTGGATAGTCTTCTTCCAAACCATAGGCTGGTGCCGAACGGTAGGGAAGGAAGAAAACCATTTGGCCTAAAGGGGTGTACAGAAGGTAATGACTAAAGACATGTAAAGGGATTTGGAGAGATGGCAAAGAATTATACGGTTATAGTTGTGAATCTGGATAATGGAAGAGGCATTACTAGGAATACCAGCATACCCCATCGAAACATTTCAATGTTTCAGTTTCACTGTGTACTGTTAAATGAAAACTGATTTCCCAATTAGGCACTTGCTCCAGGGTATGTATTTACCAGGTAGGATTCTCACATCTGTATGGTTTTACAGATGATGAGTGGGAGTAAGTTATTGGGAATTAGGTGACCATCCTCATTATATCAGGATTCGTTGTAATTGGTGATATTTGAGGAAGTCACCTGGGTTGTTTGCCGGTCGGCAAATATTTGGTTTTGAATATCCGTTGTTGTGCACCAATTTCAAATTGATATATCTGTACGTCTATTTTTATAGAGTGAGACATATCTTTTTGAAATTATGTCTATGACATTTACCTATACCAGTGGATGGTTAGGTAAGGAGCATTGAACAGCGGTGTAATTCTTCTTAACCATAAGTACAGTTTTCAACCTACGACACACAGTGAATGAGTCACTAGACTCAGGGGACTTATACAGAGTATTGTATATTGTCCAGTGTCCATTAGGACAGAGGGGTTGGTCCTCATACTATATTCTGTTTACTTTTAACTTCTCTAGTTCTTAGACATGTGTTTCGTAGAAACACAGGGTCTAAGTTTTGAGGAGTTATAGGTATAAGAGTAAAGTAGAGAACCAGATGTTGCAAGTATCAGGATTCTTCAAGGTGATCGAAGAGTAGATACTTGTGAATGATATTCAGTTGATAGTAATGATTAAGAGAACTAGCTTCTCTTTCAGGTTACTCATAATTGGAAGTACTCCTAAGTTGAGTAACGCTGATCGGCCTCTCTTCCATTTACTTGACATGCACTGGAGACAGCTGCATGATTTGAATCTGGTTCAATTAAATCAGTGCCTCTGCTTCTTGGATATAGAACAGTTCATATCTTGACATTGTTAAGATACGGGGAGTTGTCCGGCTTATGCTTAAAACCAGACTCTGGACAACTCAAGGCACGTTTCAGTAGTGGCTGTTTGTGGGTTGACCCGGGCTATGACGAGGGTTGATTTTCTACCATCTGGAAGATCAATAGTGATATTGTTCTTGACTCGCCACAGTTTTATTAAAAATGGATTTTTTCAGAAAAACAGGAGTGGGAGTATGGTAGAACTGGAAGTGATTCCAGAACCACAAACGATTACTGAAGATTTCATAAGATCCTAAAGATTCAATCTGGTTTGACATTCCATTGGCCACTCCGCAGATATGGTGGGTAACCTCAGGCACTCGAGAGGTACTTCGGTATGCTCAAGGACGGTGGCAGAGAGGTTCTTGTTTACCCACACTTGCCATTGCTGTTGTTCCAGGCTGCGAGACCCGGCGGAAGGATGAGTATAGCGTCGTTCTAAACTTGCTTTAGAAGCGAACGTGTATATGACTCTGCCAGAGGGTTGTCGTAGTCAGTGGGAGCAGCGGAAGCATTAGTGGACATCAAGCTTATGTCTATTTATAGACTAGAGCAGATATAGCGGAGATAGATCATCTATTTCTGATGTGACAGTCATAGGTTTGACTTCATCAGAATAGGGGATGGATCTGTTAAGAAGGTAGTAGGGTGTGATGTCCTGGTATTTGATGACATACACGGAGTAGGAAGTGATATTCCTATACTACGATCGGTTATACTTTGGTCGTCACACAGTAGTTTCTCCACATAGGACTTGGATATTATATCAGACATTCTGGTAACTAGATCTATGGTTTTAGATCTAGATTTGGGTGGTTTCCCAATCTGGGTACTTTGACCGCATTCTATGAGTATTTAGAATGGACGACTCCTGGCACGGTAGTGTACCTGCAGGTAATGGAGTCACCCTCTCTAAAGGTGTCTTACAGACTAAAGGGGAGAGGGATACGCATGATTGACAGATCACTTGCTTAGGCAACTGAGTCAATCATGAGATGTCAAGTACCACACCAGATATTGTTCTTGCAGTAGGTGCAATAAGTTGATATTAATCCAATCTTGGAGAAACAGTCGGAAGCAGTTTTAGAACATAAGTTGATGTTCTAAGGAATTGATAACGGCAGCCTCCTTTAGGAGACGGTTATCATTCCTGGCTTCCAAGGTGACCTGGATGACAGAGTGGCTGTCAGAGTTATAGTTTTCCCTCTGTTGAGGGGCTGTATTTTGGACAGGTGGTCCAGGTAGATACTGAGGGAAGGCATGGCGCAGGATACTGATTAAGTTCAGTTGACGATACAGTCTAAGAAGTTTGGATTTGGAGTTCATTTATGAGCTAGGTCCCATCAGACATCCAGACATTCTAAGACAGGTATTGCTCATTTCGGGAGATAGCTTTCTCCGCGAACTTGAGATAAAGAGAGACATAGAAAGAAACACCAGAGCGGATCCACTCACTGAGGCTATTCCTCGAACGCAATAGTTTCGCAAACGAGTTTTGTGAGACTAACTAGTAGAGGAGTTGGGTGTTCGGTATCACACGGGCTGTGAGTATGCGACATCGCAATAATTAGCCTCGAGTGCAAGTGGGAGATTGTTGGAGATAGTGCCCTCAGAGTCAATTATTGGATCACAGGCACGTGATTGCAATGATTGAGGGGAGGACCTATCCCGGTATGACAGTCTTACTCGAGATGATAGTATGCTATCTGGTTTATCTTTATCATCGTGTACTGCTTTAGGTGACCTTTCGAGTCGCTATTACACGTTGATAAAGCCCCTAGGATTCTTGCTTGATACCAGCAGTATGAGGGCGATCATATACGTGAGAGCTGGGGTCTATAAGCACATCCTTAAAAGGTCCCTAGTCGTGGGAGTTTCGAGACAGGGCATCGATACTCCGGAGTAGACTAGTGTATACAGTCGAGACCCCAACGAGGGGCGGTGGCCGGTCTCACAAGCCACTGGTGTCAGTTGGTTCACCTAAGATGTATACAGGTGCTCATTGGGTTATGAGTACACCGGACAGGACTCGCCGGGAACCTGCTAGTTGGGATATACCAGACGTCAGATAGCAGTTCCCAGGTGACATGTGTACAGGTTAGTTCATCGACCTGGGATCGTCATTTGTCTCGTGTGAGTTCCCACTGTACTTTGATTACTACCCTACCACGGCTCAAAGGAGTCGTGCAAACAGGTTTTAGTTGGATACAGTCCCGAGCCACATGGAGGCAGTGAGCGGATCTGCAGGGGTTCGTCTCTCCCGGTATTGGGGGTGAGGTCGTGCTGTGTCTAGGAGAGCCAGAACAT
Source organism: Agapanthus africanus (assembly GCA_030015575.1). Classification (NCBI taxonomy): domain Eukaryota; kingdom Viridiplantae; phylum Streptophyta; class Magnoliopsida; order Asparagales; family Amaryllidaceae; genus Agapanthus; species Agapanthus africanus. The sequence continues at coordinate 408,769,025 of CM057340.1, forward strand.
GAAAAGTCCTTGGCCAAGGCAGGAGATTTGCTGGTAGGTATTCCAGTAGTATCTCAGGATGTTCTGGGCTACACTCCGACACGACTTGTACCGCTTTTGAGGGTCTGACTTTTACCAACCCCCTAGGCCCGCCATGCGATACTCATAGACGAACGGACCGGACTGTACGGATATTGTCACTGACAGGCTCAGTAGGGTGTCAGGATGAGTTCGCTCATCGACGTCCCTTTTGGTCAATACCTGGTGGCCCGTCACGTATTGGCTTATACCTCTGACGTGCTAGTGGTTAAATCCACAGCCACAGTATTGACGAGTCTTTAGAGTCCACCACACAGACAGTTACTCAAGTTTCGGGCGAAACGCTGTAGAGGCCGTATGGAGATATGGCAGGGTTCGATCAGATACGTGCGGTATTGCACGGATCGTGATCGGACAGATTTTACTAGTCGGCTTTGGCTTAAGCCGGATTCTAGTATTTGATAGTGTAGTTTTGTCTCTTTGCATTTGTGTTCAGTGGGAATACAAATGCGGGCATGTATTTGCAGTAGTGGGGTTTTCCCGTATTTTATTACGGGATCAGTTTTCTGAAGTTGCCAGTTTGCATTCCGTTCCGGCCGGTTTTCCTTCATTCCTTCTCGGTCGGACTTTCTTGTTGGAGGGTGTTAATTGCAAGTTTGCAATTAACATTTTGTGGAGGGTTTTCTTGCACTTGTGGATTATGATGAGACTTGCTTCATGATGATATTCCTTTCTTATCCATTTGATGGCTTTTCACTTGATGGTTTGATTAGTGAAATGAGTTTGACCATTTTTCCATATTGTTGATATATTCTTTCTTTCTTGCGTTTTTTCTCTCTCCAATCTCATTCTTGAGATGGAGGGGCCGGCCACTAGAGAGAGAGGGAAAAAATGAGGGTTTCATTTTTAGATGAGGAAATTGTTTCATCTCATTCATTCATGCTAGAAATTCCTCACATCACAAAAGGGTTAAAAAGTTCATTCTTTTTCTTCCATCCATCCATGGCCACTTCATGAAACCCCAAGGAGACATGCTTTCTACACTATTTCTATAGCAAGCCTTGGACGCGTCGGCTAGCCAACTTCGCGCCCGAGTTGCCTCGGTCAAGAGGCGGGAGCCCGTAAAAGATTCCGGCTACGTGGTGCCTTTCCGACGAGCGAGGAGGTGACGGAGATTCCGCAAGAGATCGGAGTGGAGATGAAGACCGGAGGACTCGGATCGCTTGGTATAGCATCTCTACTCTTTTCATTTTTGCTAGCTAGCTAGGTTAATGGCCCGATCCGGGTGAGAAAGTCCGCGGCGGTGCCGTTTTGCAAAGTCCGCAAATTTTTGTTTTCCGCGTTTCCGGCGTCGGATCGACGGCCGGGGCGCCCCCGCGGGCTTACAGGTTAGAGCTTGGAAGTGAGGTGAAGAAAATTGTAGAGTGCAAGAGGAAGCAAGAGTTCAAGAATAATGGCTAAGGCATGAAGAATGAAAATGATGAGTGTAAACTCAAAATCGCTCTCTCTTTCCCCACTTATTCAAGCATAGAATAAAACTGCAATTCTAAATTGCAACCATGCTTGAATAGTGAGTCAAGACTAATATACAAATAATAAAACCCATGCCTTGCCCATTCCACAAATATCTCTACAATTTACACCTCATTTTTCTTTTTTCTAAAAATAGAATAACATGACATGCTTCATATATTAATATATACATTTATATATATCAAATATACATTAATATATATATATATATAAATAAATAAAGCAATTGGTGAGCTAATGATATTAATTAAGATATAATTATATCGCATATAATATATATCACATTATTAAATCAACACTTGATTCGATAATCCGGTTATATCACATATAACCGACAAATATCATTAATCTGAATATCACATTATCAAACCAACACTTGATTCGATAATCCAGTTATATCACATATAACCTGACCAACATCAGATAACTGCCAGATTATAATATGGTATCACATACTCATATTTAATCAGGCCCACGCACATATCAATATATGTGCCCTACTTCATTTCGCTCATACCAGGAAACTTCTGTGTAGGACTCTAAAGACTCGTCAATACGCCAACAGTAGATGATGATCAAATCAATCACCTTGTCACGACCCGAAAGGTACGGAACGTGATTGTCACTTAAATTACGAACATCTCAAGGCGTACGTAATATAAGTAAGCCAAAGCCCAGAAATTAAAACCAAATAAGCAGTAGAGTGAAGGAAAACCAATTTATTGAAAGCAATTTTAAACCAAAACGAGCCGCATTAAACATTTTATTAAAGCAACAAATTTTCTCGAAAATTTCGGCAGAGTCTCCTTTGTAAATACTGGCCCCCAAATGGGTACAAACAGGAATATATATGAATACAAGAAATAAGGCATCCCCAACCGGGAGCTGGCTCTTCGTCCCAAGGCGGACACAAATCCCACGCAATAAAAAAACAGCAATGTGCAAAATAAGCATGAAAAGGCACAAGTAATAGGCAACATGTCGGCTTAAGTGAGCGCGACCCAAAGAAACAATATACATGCCCACAAATCTCACTGTCTCGCCTCTAAGTTAATATACATCAGTACGGGTAGATGATACAGTAGATGGACTACACTAGATACAATGAATGTACAAGGTGGAAACAAAATAAACACATAACCCACCTACGAGCAAAAATCATCAAATCCACGGAAAAAGAGGACGTGCGTCCGCTGGTACAGTACTGACGGAGCGGACCTGCAAAAAGGCTGTGGCACAACGGGGGTGAGTTGCCAACTCGTGAGTAATATGTACCATCTATAAAAACTATCGTAAGCATGAACGAAAAGTGCCACAATTCTACAATATTGAAATGGTATGATGTACTAGCATGTGTGCGGCATGAATTCTATTTAACATGTGATCCAATATGTTTTATATGGGAAAGTCATTAATTTCATCTTAGAAAAATTCCTGTGAAATATCTGAGGAAATATCAAACAAATCAACAGAAATCCGTGCCCAGCATCGGCACCTCAAATAAATATCTCAGTGTCCCAAAGTATAGGTATCCAACATCTCGGCCCCAGCCGTCCGGCTGGTCCATCTCAACATCTCACGACCACTGTCGGTATCCTCTGGATATCCGTCGCGTTAACAATCACCGGTAGGTAGTCTACCCCTGCCAGGCTCATTGTCTACTACTCGAACTTCTTGCCCCGGGGTACCATACCGGGCCCACCATGTACCGTAGACGGTTCATCATACTCCTCGAAATGGGTCTCGAAAACTAACATAAAACTCATGGTGGACGACACAAGTATCATATCTCGAGAAAACCGCAACATGCAATATTTAAAAATGATATCAGTTTTATTAAATCCTTGCGGTTTCTCCAAAATCTCATAAATCTCAAATGCTGAAATCCTCAAGAAAGAAAGTACCACAAGTACACATGTCAATGATGATGAATGCCTATGTTATCAACAATGCGAACTGCAATATATGACTAAAAGACTATGTATGATCGAATGATGTAATGAGTTACATGCATCTGACTAGCAATTCTATATGTTCATCTTACGGAATTTACTATGTTAGTACTGGTTTATATGTCTTATATGGTGAAATTATTCTAAATTCCGGTTTAAACAAGTTATCTAGTGTTTGTGGCATAGCAATTACCAAGGCGTGTGTGTTCGCATGAATAGTGCTCGTGCAAAATAAAACCCTGGTAATGGTGCAAGTGTCCTATGAGATAAAGTTGCACAATTATATATAATGAATTAGGCAAGCCAATTATTTACTATATCGCATATCTTATTTAATAGTTTCAACGGTTTTTATACGATGAATTTAAAATAAATATGGATACGCAGGTCATGCAGTGCCGTGAAATAGGTAACTACATGCAACAAGATGGTATTACTAGAAATTCTAAATTATCGGGCGCCTCGCGCCATCCAAACGATTCTCCCCGTAGATGTATACATCTACTCACCAGAAATCCCTAGCTAGCTTGATCCAATCACCGCTTTCCTTTTTCGTGCCGCGTCTGAAGTCTCCGCAACCGATCCTGGAATGTGCACAACACAAAACATAAGGTTAAACATCATGAAACGACGCATGTCACAAAATGAAAGGGTCAACGTCAACGAGTTAGGCACATTTTGCACAAGGTGTGCGGAACACACACGAAAAACACTACAACCTTAACTAAAATTGTCGTTTCGGAGCAACCGCCAAAACAAAACCCGATTAAACCAAATTCCGCATTCACACATCCTAAAAGTCGTAGGAGATGCCAATAATATCATCAAGATATCATAAATAATTCATCACATAATTTTATAAAAAACCTAGTAAGCATTAGCAATTGAAAATTGGCGCAAACATCACGGATTTGCGACAAAAAATGGCTACAATCAAGCATAATCATCCAAACTAACCCACTAGATATCCACTACATTTAAATTTAACCCATTTACCATGCTTCAAAACATATTTTCCATAAACAACCCTTTCTTGATTTTATAAACTAGCACTTCCAATCAAAATCCATACTAGAAAAACCTAGATTAACACTAATTTGAAACCCATTAAGCAAGTTAACCTCTTGGATTAGATTAGCATAATGACTAGATAGCAAAATAGAATTTATTAACTTAGTAATGAATTTTTAAAACCCTAGTTTAAACTCAAACCATTTACTTTAAAAAACTAGATTAGAAATTAGCAATGAAATTTAACACTAAAACAATTTCATTCAAGGAATCAAACCATAAGTATTTAAATGGGTCAAAATTATACCTCAATTTCATAGGGATCTAGCAAGAGAATTTACCTCCAATGATGGCCTCATAGCACCAAGATTCAAGCTAGAGAAGCCAAGGAGAATGGGATGAAGAATGTGAATTAAATTGTGAGATTAAAAATGGAATTTTTGAAGCAATTTGTGAAGTTTTTTGAAGGAAAAGAGGGGAAATTTTGGGGGGGGCACAACAGCAGTTTCGGCAGCAAGGAGGGATGGGGAGAAGTGTGGGGTGATGTGGGTTTTTGTCAAAGTTAAAGCCACCCCATTCTCAAAGTAACCATACCCCCAAATTAATATATTTTAATCAAAACACAAGGTTTTATTCAAAAGAGATGAAGACAAATTGAGGGGCGGGGGGAATGGGTTGCTGCCAAGGTGTTGGGGCCGGCCAATAAGAGGGGTGAGGTTGTGAGAGGTGTACAAAGAAATTCTATGCAAAAAGAACCCCTCAAGTTACAAAATTGCAAGTTTTAGTTTAATTTATTTAAATTTTAGTTTTCCTTAATTAAAACCAATTAGAACTTGAAATAAAATGCTAAAAATTTATATTACTCACTAGATTTTAGTTGTCATGGTTCTAAAGCATGTAATTAGCCCATTCAAATTTGTATTTATCGCTAATTTAATGTATTTTTATCAACTTAAAATAATATTAAAAATAGTAAATTAGGGAAAAAATTTAAATGACAAGAATTTTATAAGTGACTCATTAGCTACTAAAAACTAGCAATTACCTATCCAAATTAGGTATAATTAGGCCTAAATTTCAAAATAACAACAATGACGATTTAAGGAAAAATACCAAATATTTACCGATTTTTGGAAAAACACCAAAACGACTTTTCAAGACGTTACAATCTTCCCCCCTTAAAGAAATTCGATTCTCGAATTTAAAAATATAGCCACGCGTACCTTCAAAGAGATGGGGATATTTCTTCCTAATCTCGCCCCCGGTCTCCCAGGTGACTTCCTCGCTGCTCGGGCCACGCCAAAGGACTTTGACGGTTGGTATAACCTTCGATCTCAATTACTTCTCCTGCCGATCTAGGATGACCACCGGCTGCTCTGCGAAAGAAAGGTCGCGCTCCAGCTGGATCGTCGGGTACTGAATCGCATATGAAGGGTCATGAAGGTACTTGCGGAGCATCGAAATGTGGAAGACGGCGTGAACATCAGGAAGGCTGGCCAGAAGAGCCAAACGATACGCGATTGGGCCGACATGCTCGAGGATCTCGAAGGGACCCACAAATCTGGGACTAAGCTTTCCTTTTCGCCCAAATCGTATCACGCCCTTCAACGGAGAGACCCTCAGAAAAACATGATCGCCAACTGCGAACTCTAGTCTGCGACGGCGTCGGTCCGCATACGATTTCTGCCTGCTCTGGGTCGCTCTCATCTGGTCTTGAATCAACAGTATCTTCTCGGTCGTCTCCTCAATAATCTACGGCCCCAAAATACCGCTCTCGCTGAGCTCTGTCCAACAGACGGGCGATCTGCATCTCCTCCCATACAATGCCTCAAAAGGTGCCATCTGAATAGTATCCTGGAAGCTGTTGTTGTAGGAGAACTCCACTAAGGGTAAATAATGATCCCAGATACCTCCGAAGTCTAAAACGCACGCTCGGAGCATGTCCTCAAGAGTCTGAATAGTCCGCTCTGACTGGCCGTCGGTCTGCGGATGAAATGCTATGCTGAAACTCAATCGGGTGCCCAACGCCTCCTGAAGTCTCTGCCATAGTCGGCTGGTAAACTGGGTGCCTCGGTCGGACACGATACAGGTCGGGACGCTATGCAGCCGTACGATCTCGTCGATGTAAATCTGGGCATACCGAGCAAATCCGAAAGTATTCTTCACTGGAAGGAAGTGAGCCGCTTTCGTCAATCGATCCACGATCACCCAAATGGATTCATACCCACGACTGGTCCTAGGTAGACCCACGATGAAGTCCATAGAAATCTGCTCCTATATCCACTCTGGAATGGGCAAGGTCTGCAACTCTCCCGCGGGCCTCTGGTGCTCGGCCTTGACTTGCTGACAAGTCAGGCATCTCGACATGAAGTCTGTGACGTCCATCTTCATTCCGTCCCACCAGTAAACATCTCGTAAGTCGTGGTACATCTTGGTGGAACCGGGATGAACGCTATATATCAATCTATGTGCCTCCTCAAGAATCTCACGCCGCAGTCCCTCAGAATCTGGTACGCACAATCGAGTCCCAAATCGCAGTACTGCCTGATCATCGATCACGAACTCGGAAACTCTGTCCTGCCGAACCTTCTCTATGATCTCTGAAAGAAGGTCATCACTGGGATGTGCCTCTCGAATAAAGTCAAGCAACTGCGGACATGCACGAACATGCGCAAGCTGTCCCTCTGTCGGAGTGTACTCAAACTCAACTCGGCTGTCACATAAAATCTGCCAATCTACAGACGACTGCCTCTGTACGGCGCTCAAACAAGATAAACTATCTCCGGGCCTCCTACTCAAAGCATCAGCCACTACGTTCGCCTTGCCTGGATGGTAAAGGATCTCGCAATCATAGTCTTTCACCAGCTCCATCCAACGGCATTGTCTCAGATTCAGGTCTCGCTGCTGAAATATGTACTTCAAGCTCTTGTGGTCCGTAAATATCTGGCACGACTCGCCGTATAGGTAATGTCTCTAGATCTTGAGTGCAAACACCATTGCATCCATCTCTAAATCGTGCATACGATAGTTCTGTTCATGTGTCTTTAGCTGCCGAGAAGCATAAACAATAACTCTGCCATGCTGCATCAACACGCAACCTAGTCCCACTTGAGAAGCGTCGCAATAAACCACGAATCCGCCCGATCCCGAAGGCAATGACAACACTGGTGCAGTAGTAATACGAGTCTTCAACTACTGGAAGCTATGCTCGCACGCCTCGGTCCAATCAAAAGGAACTCCCTTCCGGGTCAACCCGGTCAACGGTGCAGCAATGTGGGAGAAGTCTTGAACAAATCGCCGGTAGTAGCCAGCCAGGCCTAGGAAACTGCGGATCTCCATAACTGATGCCGGTCTGGGCCAACGCTGAACGACCTCGATTTTCTTTGGGTCCACACATATGCCATCTCTCGTAATCACGTGACCCAAAAAATCAACGCTGTCAAGCCAAAACGCGCACTTAGAGAATTTTGCGAACAGCTGGTGCTCCCTCAAAGTCTGTAATGTGATCCGCAAGTGCTGCTCGTGCTCCTTTCGGCTCCGGAAATACACCAAAATGTCGTCAATAAACACGGTGATGAACAGATCTTGATACGGCCTGAAAATGCGTTTCATCAAGTCCATAAACGCGGCTGGTGCATTGGTGAGTCCGAACGACATCACCAAAAACTCATAGTGCTTGTAACGTGTGCGAAAAGCCGTCCTCAGAATATCCTCCTGCCTCACCTGCAACTGATGGTACCTTTAACGTTTTGAAAATCGTTTCGGTGAAATTTCGGAAAATCGGTAAAATGAGGGGGGGTTCTATAAAAAGTCAAAATACAAATATCTTTATTATAAAATTAAATATACTTATTCTAGCTATGTAATTGCTAGTATTTGATGTTTATTGAGCCACTTGTGAAATTTCAAATTTTCTGAAAATTTTTCCGAAAATAATTATTTTAATATTATTTTAAGTTGTCACTAATACATTTAATTAGGGAAAATTAAAAATTGGAATGAGTTGAAACAAATTTTATGCATCATAACACATTAAACAAAATTTTAACACGTTGTTTTTGAAATGAAATGAAGTTGTTAATCGGTTTTAGAAATATTGAAGAAAAAGACTTTTTTTGGTGAAATTAGTGTAAGTGGAAGTGGGGTATAACATTTATCTTTGTTTCTCACCCAAACAAAACCCACACCCATCCCCAAAATTTCTGGGCCGAGCCCAAGCCGTCCCCTTCCATCTCACACTTCTTTCTGGTTTGAAAAGAAAACAAGAGAAGAAAAGGAAATGAAAGGATAAAAGAATATACAAGAATGGGCTTTTGACTTTATCTTTGACTTTGAAACCAACACCCTCTCTCTCTCACTCTCCCACTCACCTCACCCCTCCCGATTCTCGGCCAGAAATCAGCCCCCCCATTTTCTCCAAGTATCCATCTTCCTTCACCTCCATTTTGCTTCAAAAAATCAAAAAAAATCAACACAAACCCTCACAAAATCAAAATCCGACTCATACACATTTCCCATTAGCCAAAATTGCATGGATCTAGGGAACAAGATTTCAATTAGGGTGGCTTTGTGTGCTTATAGATCTTCAAATTTATTGGGTATAAATTCTAACCCTTTTTGCTTAATTTGTTAGTTAATTTCTTAAAGCTAAGTGATTTAAGTGTTAATTAGGCTTTAGTTGCAAGTTTGGAATTTCAAGAATTGGGTATGGATCAAGTTAGGGTTTTATATCATTTGAACATGGTTTAAGTGTATAATTTAACATATTATGGCATGTAAAATCTTACCTAGTAACTAGTTTGCTAATTGTTATTTTAAAATTTTACTTATTAAGCTATTTTGCTAACTGGGTTTTTGGAAAATGGCTTTTAAAGTGAGTTTGGGGTTTTTGTGAGTTTTAACCCATTTTATATTATAGTTAGTGTTCGTGAATGTGCAAATGAGTGTGTTTGGGTTTTTATCGATGGTTTCACGTTGTACATCGACATCGAGGGTTGGTTTGGCTATTCTTGCATGCGTAGGCGATAGGTTTTGACCTATGCTTGATACGCGTGCCGATTTGATTTTCGTATGCCGTTTCGATTTCGAATTTGGTTTTTAATGCGATACGGTGCGTTATGACATGTAGATACCCCATGTGGACTTCGAGACGACAAGCAAGCGCGTGGCGATGTCGGCACCGGCGAGCGAGGACCAGATGAGTAGATTTATATCTACGGAGAGAAGTCGGGTGGATGGCGTATAGCACCCCGGCAGTTCGTGGTGATGTATACGAATACGTATACACACATATATAGTGATTATATTGTTGAGTTTATTGATGATAAAGATATATTTTAGGTGTGATTGGATAGGTTTAGTGTTGCGAGACCTAGAGTAGAGGTCGCACCACATTTACACACACACATACTTACATACATTCTTCTTTCATACGTGTCTTTATGGGGTTATATTGTTATGCGTTCATATGGATATGGGACTATGTGTTGACATACTGTATTTGAGGATAGTGTTTGGAATTTAAGATGAGTCGATAATATTTGACTGAGACCGCAAGAACGGTGATATGGCAGGATTCGTACTTGAGATACGTCCTGATGTTATAGCGGATCTTGGGACGACGATACTGGTGAATAGTGTTATACATTGAATGGTTGGCTTGTGATCATGATATGAGATAAGATGTGTTAAGATATTCATAATAGGCCGCATTAGGCGATGTATACCTCTTTATGACGATATATGATAATGATATCGGTTTGTATGAGGCTGTAGATCAGCAGTCAGATCATGATTAGATTGATGATATTAGTATTGTACTAGACGTAGATTATGATCTTTGATAAAGAGGATACCAAATGATTAATTTGATGAATGTGATACTGACCCGTACCCAGATTTGGGATGTCATACGACGGATTTACGTACGAGCTATATATTGATATTTGATCCGCGCCCTTGACTTGGAAATATTTGATTATAGATATGGTATCGGATGTGATATTATCGAGGCGAGATCACCGAATAATATATATATATATATATATGTATGTATGTATCGACTCAGGTGTCAGGCGGTTTCCTTACCTTCAGAAGCCAGTTAGCTTAGCCCTTTAGTTTAGTGTAGTTGTTAGACTAGATTTATATTAAATATAGATTGTTATCTTTGTGTCTAGTATTTAGCTCCCGCTCATTATTGTTGTTCGCTCCGCATCGCATGCTTATATTATGTTTCATATTCTATTGTTGATATCATGCTGTTAGGACACCGGCACCATTACCGATGACGCGTATGTACCATGTACACTTACTTGCTGGCTCGCACACATCTTCATTGGTAATTGCCATGTCACGAACACTTTAGAAAATACTATTTCATTTGACATAGGTTGTTAGCTAACAGTTTAGACATGATATTAGTATACTTGCCTTATATGCTAGTTTAGACATTGTTGTTACTACTTGCTACTTCATGCATACTGTTATTCATTGTTATGCCGCATTCATGGATTCTCATGCCTATATTAATGGTTTTACATGCTATTGATTATTTGGATTCGGATTTCCATGCGATTTTCTGGATTTGGGGGAAAACAGCAAAAGTTATATAAACTTCTTTTCTCTCTTTTTAAATAAAAAGTGCGTTTTTCCCATGATGTATGAGTCGTCCACCATGAGTTTGCTGAGGGATTTCGAGACCCGATTCGAGGAGATGGAGGAACCGTTTCGGGTACATGGTGGACCTGGTGCGGTACCCCGGGGCAAGAGGATCGCAGATGATGGCGTTGAGCCTGGCAGGGGAGCACTACCGACCGGTGATTTTACCCGACGCGTCGGATATCTGGAGGATACCGTCGTGGTCTTGAGATGGATGGTAGGGGCCAGTCTGGACTGACGGCGCCCTAGATATTGTGATTGAGAAATTGAGATTTTGAGATATTGAGGTACAGAGATTGCGACACAGAGATATCGAGATATTTTGATACTTGTTTTGTGTCGATGCTAGGCACTGTTTATGCTGACTTCATTTATGATACCTCATTTTAAAAATACAGAAATCTTACTAATTTATGAAAGCAGTTTTCTTCAGTACATGCAATCTGTTTCATGCATTCATACATCATCCATATGATACATTGCTACTTGAGGCACTGACACGGGCACATGGAATTACACTCGGGTTTGATATTTACCCTAGCCATTGTTATAGGCTGCTGGTTATTTTATTTGAGGATATATTATGATCGTATGACCTAGGATTGCGTCATACATGCAAAATTGGTTATTGGGCAGTAAAAATCGTAATATTCCTGTTCGTAGATGTTTTTCTACTCACGAGTTGGCAACTCACCCCCGTTGTTCCACAGTTTCTTGCTGGTTTTGCCGTACAGGTTTCATTACGGCTTTGCTGGCAATACTTCTTTCGGGTTACTTGCTAGTAGGTGGGTTTATTTGTATCGTATCCATCATTATCCATTGTATATTATTATTCAGTTGTATCTAGAAGTTCCATCAACCAAACATGTATTTATTTTTGAGATAGAGACCAGTGATGTTATTCTTTCGACCTTAGAGTCGCGCGTTATATTTCTGTGGATTTCTTGTTGTTTTGAGTTTCTTGTATAGTTGTGACCGTCGATTGACGAAGAGCTAGCTCCCGCTTGGGGATGCCTTTTATTGATTTCGTATACTATTCATGTTGTATCCCGTTTGGGAGCCAGTTTTTACAAAGGAGACTCTGCCGAAATTTTCAGGAAATATTTGATGTTTTAAAAAAACGCATAATTCAGCTTATGCTATTAAAACTACTTGATTTAAATTGGTTTTCCTTCACTCTACTACTTCTCTTGGTTTGGATTTCTGGGTTTTCGGCTTACTTAGATTACGTACGCCTTGAGACGTTTCGTAGTTTAAGTGCCGGTCATGTTCTGTACTTTCGGGACGTGACAAAGTTGGTATCAAAGCGTGAGGTTTTACCTTCGGAGCGTAGGATGACCCTTGGTTGATGGAATAGGTGACTAAAGTAGAGTGACGTACCGTGGTATGTTCCGCGGCATACTTACGATACGCTACTCCACTTAAGGAGCTTCAGGATATACATTTCTTTGCTCAGTATCATATTCAGTCCTGATCTAGCCTCATCGATACAAGTTATGGTTTGCTACCACGATTATGGGCAGGGAGAGCTATGGCTAGAGTTGCGGTCAGCACGAGCTCGTCACGAGCGAGGACTGACCAGGGCGTAATTCCGGCGACACACGATTGCGGAGATGTGTCTTTTTACTGTGTTTTCGCGCCACGAGCGTTTGGCGGATCGCCTTTACAAGATTTCTCGGACGTGTCGATCAGTACCAGAGGATTGAGCCGATGATAGAGGCTAGCCAGATTTTGATGACCGTTGGCGTATTGCTTACTCCTGATGACTGAGGCACTGTTCAGCGTGCAGACGAGTATGCCAGTCATTGCTGCGAACGACGAGATATCGCCCTAGATGTTGGAGCTATTGCAGTACGAGTTGTACTAAGAGATGATAGAAGGTCGCTAGTCACCAAGGAGGAATGACTAGGACATGTGGTTCGTTCACTACCCCGATACGAGGTCATCAGATAGATTGATTCCGGCTAGAGACTACTTCACGAGGAGACGTTGAGAGTCGACAGAGACGATCGAATGTCAGCAACCTATTATTCCAAGTTTAAAGTATTCGGAAAGACATGCAGGCAATTCTATGGACCCTCTAGAAGAATGAAACCCTAACTCGACTTAAGGACCGTGTGAAAGCCTTTGAACCTTAGGGTTTGCGGCAGTTCCGCGGCGCCATTAGTGAGGCTTGGGTTTGCCTTTCTACGGCTGGACCATCGATACTGTGGTACGTACTCGATACTGTTAAACTGTACCCAAGATGTTGAGCTCTTGGGGGATTATGAGGTTTTGACAAATCGATCGGATGGTTCGACTTCATTCGGATGCTAGGTGGTGAGATGCATTCTTGGGAGACTCCAGATACGAGGATAGCCGTTGGAGCTCAGTCCATGCAGCTACGACGAGACGAGTCCGAAGCAGTCGACATCAGAGAAAAGTGGAGTAAGAGGTTCGTACGAGATCTTGATGAGAAGACGTTCCACTCCCCCATCAGAGATGCGATACGCATGCCGAGGTATTGTACTTGGATATACCTTCCAGAAGAAGTCGCGATGAGTATGCAGCCGTTCCGGAACGAGAAAAGATCTAGTAAGGGATGATGACTTCCGGACAGTTCGGCAGAGATGAGATTTGGGAGAGATTTCGACAGGACCTTTCTGGAATGAATTATGAGAAGACTTGGACCCAGGAGTGGTCATGTCAAGCACACCGGCAGGCCAGAGTTCAGGATCGCCGACGAGACATGCTATGAGTGACCACGACAATTGGCCAGAGGTTCTTAGAGGAAGTGCTTGAGCGGGGACTATTCCGCGATATTTGATTAGGTATTTTGGGCGATCTATTCGCAGTATTGATTTTGATGATTGAGTTTCATGATATTTGTTTTCATGGACCATGGTTGCACTTGCTGAGTATTTGCGATTTTTGCACAGTTGTTGCACTTGATCTCGTTTTCGTTCCTTGGTTTCTCACGTTTATGATTTTATGGGTTCCATACTGTTGAGTTGATTTTGTGCGTATATACGCACACGATTTGGTTTTTTTGCACTCGGTATGATTCACATATGCTTGCAGTGCAGTAATACGCATTTTGTGCACTTAGATGCACTGGACTTCGATTTCGATTGTGATACTCGATGTTTGTTTTGTGCACCTTATGCACCTGGTTTGGATTTTCATGCATGTTGAGCGCATGTTTTGAGAAGCGATTTTGGTGCACACCATATGCACTAAATCGAGATTCTTCGTGCGTGTCAGTCGCACCTGTCCTTGCTGTCAGGCACACACGCTGCCTATGACAGATGTTGTGTGCACACCCGATACACTTAGATGTTGTTTCTGTGCGCATGTATGGCACATATATGGATTTTGATTTCCGTGCGCACCAGACGCACATAGCATTTATATGCATATTTTGGGATTGATTTCTTATGGAGCAGTACGTTTTTATGATGATAGCTATGAGTTTTTGTACTGAGCATGACTAGTCAGAGGACAGTACCTGAATATATTTTGCATGCATTGATAAGTATTGAAGGGATTTCCAAAAAGCGAGCTATAGTCTCAGTATTTACCTACGTGTCTGATATGACACGAAATGTTTAAAACAAGGAGACCCTTCTAAATTGTTTCCAAAACGGCAGAACATACATATTAAACAAAGGATATATATATATATATATATATATGTATATATGTAGTTATTTTCTTACAATAGACATCCGCCACTGTGCAGTGCTGCGAGCATCGCAAAGCGATTTGTAGAAGATTTGGCATGCATTGCTTCCAGATGTTTTAATGATGTATATCATATTGATTTTCATTTTGGATTTAGACATTGTGTCTTCACCATAACTCCGATGATTGCGGGATGCTGGATGGAGTTCTGATTTTGAGTTACATGCTCATTTTTCATGCGCATGCGCTGCGCTACGATTGTTTTATGTATTTATGACTTCGGAGCCCCGACGACTTGATGGTTTTGCTTAGATGGTTTAGTGTTTGGGGGGAGTTTTAATTTAAAATTCAGGGACCGAATTTCTTTAAGGGGGGAAGATTGTAACGTTTTGAAAATCGTTTCGGTGAAATTTCGGAAAATCGGTAAAATGAGTGGGGTTTTCTGTAAAAAGTCAAAATATAAATATCTTTATTATAAAATTAAATATACATATTCTAGCTATGTAATTGCTAGTAATTGATGTTTATTGAGCCACTGGTGAAATTTCAAATTTTCTGAAAATTCTTCCGAAAATAATTATTTTAATATTATTTTAAGCCGTCACTAATACATTTAATTAGGGAAAATTACAAATTGGAATGAGTTGAAACAAATTTTTTGCATCATAACACAATAAAAAAAAATTAACACGTTATTTTTGAAATGAAATGAAATTGTTAATCGGTTTTAGAAATATTGAAGAAAACGGCTTTTTTGGTGAAATTAGTGTAAGAGGAAGTGGGGTATAACATTTATCTTTGTTTCTCACCCAAACAAAACCCACACCCATCCCAAAAATTTCTGGGCCAAGCCCATGCTGTCCCCCTCCATCTCACACTTCTTTTTGGTATGAAAAGAAAACAAGAGAAGAAAAGGAAATGAAAGGATAAAAGAATATATAAGAATGGGCTTTTGACTTTATCTTTGACTTTGAAACCAACACCCTCTCTCTCTCACTCTCCCACTCACCTCACCCTTCCCCACTCTCAGCCAAAAATCAACCCCCCCTATTTTCTCCAAGTATCCATCTTCCTTCACCTCAATTTTCCTTCAAAAAATCAACAAAAATCAACACAAACCCTCACAAAATCAAAATCCGACTCCTACCCATTTCTCATTAGCCAAAATTGCATGGATCTAGGGAACAAGATTTCAATTAGGGAGGCTTTGTGTGCATGTGGATCTTCAAATTTATTGGGTATAAATTCTAACCCTTTTTGCTTAATTTGTTAGTTAATTTCTTAAAGCTAAGTGATGTAAGTGTTAATTAGGTTTTAGTTGCAAGTTTGGAATTTCTAGAATTGGGTATGGATCAAGTTAGGGTTTTATATCATTTGAACATGGTTTAAGTGTATAATTTAACATATTATGGCATGTAAAATCTTACCTAGTAACTAGTTTGCTAATTGTTATTTTAAAATTTTACTAATTAAGCTATTTAGCTAACTAGGGTTTTTGGAAAATGGCTTTTAAAGTGAGTTTGGGGGTTTTGTGAGTTTTAACCCATTTTATATTATAATTAGTGTTCGTGAATGTGCAAATGAGTGTGTTTGGGTTTTTCTCGATGGTTTGACGTTGTACATCGACATCGAGAGTTGGTTTGGCTATTCTTGCATGCGTAGGCGATAGGTTTTGACTTATGCGTGATACGCGTGCCGATTTGATTTTCGTATGCCGTTTCGATTTCGAATTTGGTTTTTATTGCGATACGGTGCGTTATGACATGTAGGTACCCCATGTGGACTTCGAGACGACAAGCAAGCGCGTGGCGACGTCGGCACCGGCGAGCGAAGACCAGGTGAGTAGATTTATATCTACGGGGAGAAGTCGGGTGGATGGCGTATAGCACCCCGGCAGTTCGTGGTGATGTATACGAATACGTATACACACATATAGTGATTATATTGTTGAGTTTATTGATGATAAAGATAGATTTTAGGTGTGATTGGATAGGTTTAGTGTTGCGAGACCTAGAGTAGAGGTCGCACCACATTTACACACACACACATACTTGCATATATTCTTCTTTCATATGTGTCTTTATGGGGTTATATTGTTACGTGTTCGCATGGGTATGGGACTATGTGTTCACATACTGGATTTGAGGATAATGTTTGGGATTTGAGATGAGTCGATAATATTTGACTGAGACCGTGAGAACGGTGATATGGCAGGATTCATACTTGAGATACGTCCTGATGATATAGCGGATCTTGGGACGACGATACGGGTGAATAGTGTTATACATTAAATGGTTGGCTTGTGATCGTGATATGAGATAAGATATGTTAAGATATTCATAACAGGCCGCATTAGGCGATGTATACCTCTTTATGACGATATACGATAATGATATCAGTTTGTATAAGGCCGTAGATCAGCAGTCAGATCTTGATTAGATTGATGATATTAGTATTGTACTAGACGTAGATCAGTACCCCGGATTATGATCTTTGAGAAAGAGGATACCAAATGATTAATTTGATGAATGTGATACTGACCCGTACCCAGATTTGGGATGCCGTACGACGGATTTACGTACGAGCTATATATTGATGTTTGATCCGCGCCCTTGACTTGGGAATATTTGATTATAGATATGGTATCGGATGTGATATTATCGAGGCGGGATCACCGAATAATATATATATATATATATATATGTATGTATCGACTCAGGTGTCAGGCGGTTTCCTTACCTTCAGTAGCCAGTTAGCTTAGCCCTTTAGTTTAGTGTAGTTGTTAGACTAGATTTATATTAAATATAGATTGTTATCTTTGTGTCTAGTATTAAGCTCCCGCTCATTATTGTTGTTCGCTTCGCATCGCATGCTTATATTATGTTTCATATTCTATTGTTGATATCATGCTGTTAGGACACCAGCACCATTACCGATGACGCGTATATACCACGTACACTTATTTGCCGGCTCACACACATCTTCATCGGTAATTGCCAAGTCACGAAAACTTTAGAAAATACTATTTCATTTCACATAGGTTGTTAGCTGACAGTTTAGACATGATATTAGTATACTTGCCTTATATGCTAGTTTAGACATTGTAGTTATTACTTGCTACTTCTTGCATACTGTTATTCATTGTTATGCCGTATTCATGGATTCTCATGCCTATATTCAAGGTTTTACATACTATTGATGATTTGGATTCGGATTTCCATGAAATTTTCTGGATTTGGGGGAAAACCGCAAAACTTATATAAACTTCTTTTCTCTCTTTTTAAATAAAAAGTGCGGTTTTCCCATGATGTATGAGTCGTCCACCATTAGTTTACTGATGGATTTCGAGACCCGATTCGAGGAGATGGAGGAACCGTTTCGGGTACATGGTGGACCCGGTGCGGTACCCCGGGGCAAGAGGATCGCAGATGATGGCGTTGAGCCTGGCAGGGGAGCACTATCGACCGGTGATTTTACCCGGTGCGTCGGATATCCGGAGGATACCGTCGTGGTCTTGAGATGGATGGTAGGGGCCGGTCTAGACTGACGGCGCCCTAGATTTTGTGATTGAGATTTTGAGATATTGAGGTACAGAGATTGCGATATAGAGATTTCGAGATATTTGGATACTTGTTTTGTGTCGATGCTAGGCACTGTTTTTGCTGACTTCATTTATGATACCTCATTTTAAAAATACAGAAATCTCACTAATTTATGAAAGCAGTTTTCTTCAGTACATGCATTCTGTTTCATGCATTCATACATCATCCATATGATACATTGCTACATGATGCACTGACACGGGAATATGGGATTACACCCGGGTTAGATATTTACCCTAGCCATTGTTATAGGCTGCTGGTTATTTTATTTGAGGATATATTATGATCGTATGACCTAGGATTGCGTCATACATGCGATTCCTGTTCGTAGATGTTTTTCTACTCACGAGTTGGCAACTCACCCCCGTTGTACCACAGTTTCTTGCAGGTTTTGCCGTACAGGTTTCATTACGGCTTTGCTGGCACTGCTTCTTTCGGGTGACTTTCTAGTAATTGGGTTTATTTGTATCGTACCCATCATTATACATTGTATATTATTATTCAGTTGTATCTAGAAGTTCCATCTGTAAGTGCACGGCAGCGCCCCGGCCGTCAATCTGATGCCGGAATGCGGAAACGAAATTTTTATAAAACTTGTAAACTGGCAGTACCGCGCACTATAAACCCGGATCGGTCCATTAACGTAATCCTAGAAAACTAGAGAATGGGTAGAATGCTATACCGAACGATCCGTGTCCTTCGGTCTTCGGCCTCCATCCTGATCTCCTCGCGGAATCTGCAGTCTTCACCTCCTCGTCGGAAAGGGCACCACATCGCCGGGTTCTTTTACGGGCTCCCACCTCTGGACCGAGGCAACTCGGTCACGAAGTTGGCGAGCCGACGTGTCCAAGAATGATGTAGGCTAAGTGTAGAATCACTTGTCCCAAGCGGGTATGAAGTTGCCATAATGATGGAGGTCGAGGAAAGAACAATGGAGATGAACTTGAGAATTTTGGTGTAAGCAAAATAATATGAGATGAACTAATTTTCCCCACACCAAAAATGAACCTCTCTCTCTCCCAAGAAGTGGCCGGCCATAACAATAATGGAGAAGGGAAAATACAAGGGAGGTGAGTGTAGTAAAAGCAAGAGGTGATCATAACAAATGTGATGATAATAATGTCACTTCTATTTCTAATCCCATCCTTTCAAAACTAATCACCATAAATGCAAAGGATATGATGAGGGAAAAAGAAAAGATGCTTGAACCATCATAATCATCCATTTACAAGAAACCCCCTCCACAATGCTAATTTGCAAACTTGCAAATAAGCCCCTATCATCACAAAAGTTCTCCATGAAGGAATAAAAAAAATGGCCGAAACGGAATGCAAACTGGCAACTTCAAAAAGCTGATCCCGTAATAAATTACAGGAAAATCCCGTGACTGTATATACATACCCGCATTTGTATTCCGACCGAATACAAATGCAAAGAGACAAAATCTACACTGTACTATACTAGGATCCGGCTTAAACCAAAGCCCGCTACTATTATCCGTCCGATCACGATCCGTGCAATACCGCACGTATATGATCGAACCCTGCCATATCTCCATACGGCCTCTACAGCGTTTCGCCCGAAACATGAGAAACGGTCTGTGGGGGACTCTTAAGACTCGTCAACACTTTGGCTGTGGATTTAACCACTAGCACGTCAGAGGTATTAGCCATAAGTAACGGGCTACCAGGTATTGAACAAAAGAGACGTCGATGAGCGAACTCATCCTGACACCCTACTGAGCCTGTCAGTGACAATATCCGTACATTCCGGTCCGTTCGTCTATGAGCATCGCATGGCGGGCCTAGGGGGTTGGTAAAAGTCAGACCCTCAAAAGCGGTACAAGTCATGTCGGAGTGTTGCCCAGAACACCCTGAGAGACTACTGGAATACCTACCAGTAAATCTCCTGCCTTGGCCAAGGACTTCGTGTAATGGCTCTCCTAGATACAGCACGACCTCACCCCCAATACCGGGAGAGACGAACCCCTGCAGATCCACTCACTGCCTCCATGTGGCTCGGGACTGTACCCAACTAAAACCTGTTTGCACGACTCGTTTGAGCCGTGCTAGGGTAGTAATCAAAGCACAGTGGGAACTCACACGAGACAAATGACGATCTCAGGTCGATGAACTAACCTGTACACATGTCACTAGGGAACTGCTATCTGACGTCAGGTATAAGACCAACTAGCCTGTTCCCGTTTAGTCCTGTCCGGTGTACTCATAACCCAATGAGCACCTGCATATATCTTAGGTGAACCAATTGACACCAGTGGATTGTGAGACCGGCCACCGCCACTCGTCGGGGTCTCGACTGTAAACACTAGTCTACTCCGGAGTATCGATGCCCTGTCTCGAATACTCCCACAACTAGGGACCACTTTAAGGATGTGCTTATAGACCCCAGCTTCCACGTATATGATCGCCATCATACCGTTGGCAGTCAAGAAAGAATCCTAGGGGCTCTATCAATGTGTAATAGCGAGCTGTATGGTCACCTAAAGCAGTACACGATGATAAAGATAAACCAGATAGCATACTAACATCTCGAGTAAGACTGTCCTATCGGTATAGGTCCTTCCTCAATCATTGCAATCACGTGCCTGTGATCCAATAATTGACTCTGAGGGCACTATGTCCAACAATCTCCCACTTGCACTCAAGGCTAATTATTGCGATGTCGCATACTTACAGCTCGGTAGATACCGAACACCCAACTCCTCTTCTAATTTGTCTCACAACGCCCGTTTGCGAAACTATTGCGTTCGAGAAATAGCCTCAGTGAATGGATCCGCCCTAATGTTTCTTTCTATGTCTCTCTTTATCTCAAGTTCGCGGAGAAACCCATCTCCCGAATTGAGCAATACCTGTCTTAGAATATGTCTGGATATCTTGTGGGACCTAGTTCATAAATGAACTCCAAATCCAAATTTCTTAGACTGTATCGACAACTAAACTTAATCAATATCCTACGCCATGCCTCCCTCAGTATCCTCTTGGACCATCTGTCCAACATACTGCCACTCGTAGGAGTGAAAACTATAACTCTGACAGCCACTCTGTCATCTAGGTCCCCTTGGAAGCCTGGAATGATAACTGCCTCCCGAAGGAGGATGCTGTTATCATATCCCTAGAACAATCACTTATGTTCTAAAACTACTTCAGAATGTTTCTCCAGGATTGGATCAATATCTACATACTGCATCTCGTGCAAAAACAATATCCGGTGTGGTACTTGACATCTCATGATTGACTCAATTGCCTAAGCAAGTGATCTGCCAATCATGCACATCCCTCTCCCCTTTAGTCTGTAAGACACCTTTAGAGTGGGTGACTCCATTACCTGCAGGTACACTACCGTGCCAGGAGTCGTCCATTCTAAAACACCTTTAGAATGTTGTCTAAGTACCCAGATTGGGAAACCACCCAAATCTAGATCTAAAACCATATATCCAGTAACCAGAATGTCTGATATTTCATCTATATCCTATGTGGAGAAACCACTGTGTGACAACCAAAGTATAACCGATCGTAGTATAGGAATTTCACTTCCTACTCTGTGTATGTCATCCAAATACTAGGACATCATACGCTACTACCTTCTTAACAGATCCATCCCCTATTCTGATGAAGTCAACCCTATGACTGTCACATCAGAAATAGATGATCTATCTCCGCTATATCTGCTTTAGTCTATAAATAGATATAAGCCACTTGTCCACTATGCTTCCGCTGCTCCCACTGACTACGACAACCCTCTGGCAGAGTCATATACACGTGCACTTCTAAAGCTAGTTTAGAACGACGCTATACTCATCCTCCTGCCGGGTCTCACAGTCTGGAACAATAGCATTGGCAAGTCTGGGTAAACAAGAACCTCCCTGTCACCGTCCTTGAGGCTACCGGAGTACCTCTCGGGTGCCTGATGTTACCCCCCATATCTGCGGAGTGGCAAATGGAATGTCAAGCCATATTGAATCTTTAGGTTCTTATCAAATTTTCAGTAATCGTTTGTGGTTCTGGAATCACTTCCAGTTCTACCATACTCCCACTACTGTTTTCTGAAAAAATCCATTTTTATTAAAACTGTGGTGAGTCAAGAACAATATCACTATTGATCTTCCAGATGGTAGAAAGTCAACTCTCGTCATAGCCTGGGTCAACCCAGAAACAGCCATTACAGAAACGTGCCTCGAGTTATCCAGATTCTTGTTTTAAGCATAAGCCGGACAACTCCCCGTACCTTAACATCGTTAAGATATGAACTGTTCTATATCCAATACAGAAACAGAGGCACTGATTTAATTTAACCAGATTCAAATCATGCAACTGTCTCCAGTGCATGTGAACTAAATGGAAAGAGGCCGATCAGCTGTAACGTTTTGAAAATCGTTTCGGTGAAATTTCGGAAAATCGTTAAAATAAGGGGGTTTTCTGTTAAAAGTCAAAATACAAATATCTTTATTATAAAATTAAATATACATATTCTACCTATGTAATTGCTAGTATTTGGTGTTTATTGAGCCACTGGTAAAATTTCTAATTTTCTGAAATTTTTTCCGAAATTAATTATTTTAATATTATTTTAAGCCGTCACTGATACATTTAATTAGGGAAAATTACAAATTGGAATGAGTTGAAACAAATTTTGCGCATCATAACACATTAAACAAAATTTTAACATGTGGTTTTTAAAATGAAATGAAGTTGTTAAACGGTGTTAGAAAATATCGAAGAAAAAGGCTTAAATAGTGAATTTAGTGTAAATGGATGTTTGGGGTATAGCATTAATCATTTTCCCTCACCCCACACCCATACCCACACCCTCACCCTCTCCTCTTTTGTGGCTGAAATCAGCAGCCCTCCCCTCACTTTCCCCACTTGAAAAGTCAATGAAGAGAAAAGAAAACAAGAAATAAAAAGGGAATTGAATATGTTATAACATAGAGGTATTGGCTTTATCTTTTCCCATCATTTTCAACCCCTCCCTCTCTCTCCTCACTCCCCTCAAATTTCTGGCTGAAATTTGAGCCCCTAACAGCAGCAGACCCTCTCCCAAAACCCACTCCATTTTGCTTCAAAAATCCACAAAAATGCTTCAAAATCCATACAATTTCAAAGCTAATTCCAAATCCAACCCCTACCCATTTTCCCTTATCTCGTTTAGCATGGATCTTGGTGCAAGAATTTCAATTTGGAGGTCTAGATTCTTGTTAGATCTCAGGATAATTGTGGGGCAAATTCTTAACCTTATGGCTAAATTGTTGGTTAATTATGGTAATCTATTGTATTCAAGTGTTAAATTGGTGGAATTGCTAGTTTTAAATTTTAAAGTTAGGGTTTGGAAATTCTAGAATTTGGTTTTGAAAATCAAGTGAGGGGTTTTAACATTGTTTATGATTGTATAGTGTAGTCAACATGCTAAGTCATGCAAAGTGTAATCTAAGTGCTAAATTTGCTAATTTCTACATCTAAATTATTCTAATTAAACTAATTGCAAACTAGTTTTTTAAGATCTATTATAATTAGTGAGTTTGAAATTTAGTTTGGTTTTGGGTGACTTAATTAAGTTATTTAGTGAGCATTTTAGCCACTAAAATTGTTAAAATATTTAAAGTTGATTAAAACCCAAGTTTTGAGCTAAAATGGAAAATTGTGCTAATTTTGTTAACTAGGTTTTGTAAATATATATATTTTGATGAGAATAAATTATTGGAATGGTTTATATGACGTGATTATGATATTTAGTGGATATTGCGGCCACTAGATTTGTTTAAACGTCGAGTTTTGTACAAAAACGGTTAATTTTGCTTGCTAGATTTTCGGAAAAATAACTTTTAAAGTGAGTTTGAGATTTTTGTGAATTTTAACCTATTTTATATTATAATTAGTGCTTATGAATGTGCAAATGAGTGTGTTTGGGTTTTTCTCGATGGTTTGGCGTTTGTACGCCGACATCGAGGGTTTTGGGGTTGATTTGTGAAAACTGTTGGAGATAGTGCCCTCAGAGTCAATTATTGGGTCACAGGCACGTGATTGCAATGATTGAGGGGAGGACCTATCCCGGTAGGACAGTCTTACTCGAGATGATAGTATGCTATCTGGTTTATCTTTATCATCGTGTACTGCTTTAGGTGACCTTTCGAGTCGCTATTACACGTTGATAAAGCCCCTTGGATTCTTGCTTGACCACCAGCAGTATGAGGGCGATCATATAAGTGGGAGCTGGGGGTCTACAAGCATATCCTTAAAAGGTCCCTAGTCGTGGGAGATTCGAGACAGGGCATCGTTTCTCCAGAGTAGACTAGTGTATACAGTCGAGACCCCGACGAGGGGCGGTGGCCGGTCTCACAAGCCACTGGTGTCAGTTGGTTCACCTAAGATGTATACAGGTGCTCATTAGGTTATGGGTACACCGGACAGGACTCGCCGGGAACCTGCTAGTTGGGCATATACCAGACGTCAGATAGCAGTTCCCAGGTGACATGTGTACAGGTTAGTTCATCGACCTGGGATCGTCATTTGTCTCGTGTGAGTTCCCACTGTACTTTGATTACTACCCTACCACGGCTCAAAGGAGTCGTGCAAACAGGTTTTAGTTGGGTACAGTCCCGAGCCACATGGAGGCAGTGAGCGGATCTGCAGGGGTTCGTCTCTCCCGGTATTGGGGGTGAGGTCGTGCTGTGTCTAGGAGAGCCAGAACATGAAAAGTCCTTGGCCAAGGCAGGAGATTTGCTGGTAGGTATTCCAGTAGTATCTCAGGGTGTTCTGGGCTACACTCCGACACGACTTGTACCGCTTTTGGGGGTCTGACTTTTACCAACCCCCTAGGCCCGCCATGCGATACTCATAGACGAACGGACCGGACTGTACGGATATTGTCACTGACAGGCTCAGTAGGGTGTCAGGATGAGTTCGCTCATCGACGTCCCTTTTGGTCAATACCTGGTGGCCCGTCATGTATTGGCTTATACCTCTGACGTGCTAGTGGTTAAATTCACAGCCACAGTATTGACGAGTCTTTAGAGTCCACCACACAGACAGTTACTCAAGTTTCGGGCGAAACGCTGTAGAGGCCGTATGGAGATATGGCAGGGTTCGATCAGATACGTGCGGTATTGCACGGATCGTGATCGGACAGTTTTTACTAGCCGGCTTTGGCTTAAGCCGGATTCTAGTATTTGATAGTATAGTTTTGTCTCTTTGTATTTGTGTTCAGTGCGAATACAAATACGGGCATGTATTTGCAGTAGCGGGGTTTTCCTGTAATTTATTACGGGATCGGTTTTCTGAAGTTGCCAGTTTGCATTCCGTTCCGGCCGGTTTTCCTTCATTCCTTCTCGGTCGGACTTTCTTGTTGGAGGGTGTTAATTGCAAGTTTGCAATTAACTTTGTTGTGAGGGGCTTTCTTGCATTTGTGGATTATGATGAGACTAGCTTCATGATGATATTCTATAATGGTCATTTCATTTGCTTTTCTTGTGAGTGGACCTTGATGAGATTTGAAATGGTTGTGACCATTTTCATTTTGATTTATCATTTCTTTTTCACTTGATAATTCTTGGAGAATTGTTTTTCTCTCTCCAATCTATTTTCTCATCTTAGAGGGCCGGCCACTTTGGCTAGAGAGAGAGAGAGGTTGATTGGTGTTAGATTTTTTTTTTTCATCTCATTTCATGCTTTGAGGCTTGCCATGATCCCAAGCTTCATTCATTCATTCTCCTCCTCAAATCCCTCCACCAAGGGCAACTTCATGAACCCCTAAAGAGACATCTCACTACACTATTCTATAGCAAGCCTTGGACGCGTCGGCTAGCCAACTTCGCGCCCGAGTTGCCTCGGTCAAGAGGCGGGAGCCCGTAAAAGATTCCGGCTACGTGGTGCCCTTTCCGACGAGCGAGGAGGTGACGGAGATTCCGCGGGAGATCGGAGTGGAGACGAAGACCGAAGGACACGGATCGTTTGGTATACTTTTCTACTATTTTCTTATTTGCTAGTTAGCTAGGTTAATGGCCCGATCCGGGTAAAAAGTCCGCGGTGGTGCCGGTTGCAAAGTTCGCAAAGTTTTTGTTTTCCGCGTTTTCCGGCGTCGGATCGACGGCCGGGGCGCCCCCGCGGGCTTACAATGGTATCAGAGCCACGCCGTTAACCTTACCTAGCTTGCTCTAGTATGTTTAGTGCTCGATCGAACGAAAATCCCCAAAAACCGTATTTTGTGCACATGTGTTCTCTGTTAAAATTTTTTGAGCTCCTAAAATTTTTCTGGTGATTGCAGAGACATGTACAACCAATTTTAAGAAATCTGGGAAAATACGATCCACCAATTCCTCAGTTCCACCGCGGAAGCGCGGCCAAAACCCTGGTTTGGCCGCGCTTGCGCGGCGGATAAGAGGAATTGTGGCACCAAATTTTCCCAGTAAGCTTGTGGTATAGAAATAGGGCTTTTGGGATATTTTATTTGGGCCCAGTTTTTCTGTAAGTGCTACAGTAGTATTTGGGGCCCACTTTGATAAATTTGTTCGGTCGGATATTTTAAACATGCCAGTTCACAGTTTTTACATTATATCTGCGACCGTGAATGTCACTTGATCGGTAAATCCCGTCTAACTGCTATAGCCCGGTTAGACGGATTTGCGAACGTGACTTTCACGTTGATGTTCTGTGATTGTACTGTGTTGTTGCGGATCGGTCGTGGGGGATAGCCTGGTTGCAGTGGTAGTACAGTTCTGTTTTATATGTACTTTTGATATTGCGGGGCGAGCGTCCGACATGTGGACTGCCGTCACTGCCAGTTTGTATTATTCTTTTGGGGCACGACCTGGTTGCGGTCGATGTACCCGTTGTATGTATATTTTACTTTCTGTACTAGGTTTACCCCGCGGAGGGGTGCACGTGTAGCCGGGTTCTGGAGGGCAACAAGCCCGCATCTCATAGCGTTGAGACGGAAGGGGCTTCACTCTAGAATTGGCGGGCTATTCGCCGCACTCGTAGGGGGTACAGGGTTGACCCAGGAGGGGTGCCCAAGTTACCGGATTCCGTGAAGTGCTGGGTGGTCCATTCACGTTGCTGAAGGGGGCTGCCTCGCTTCAGGTTTTGGCGGGTAACTTGCCGCGCCCGTAGGGGTCTAGGTTTTCATTGCACAGGCTATCAACACGACCAAGGGAACGTCGGGTTTCAGTAGCGGCTCTGTGAAACCCGGGGATCCCAGATATCTGTATTGATCTGTGTTGCTATACATTTCTGTGTTGCTTTTATCACGCCTTGAGCGAAAATTATATATTATATATATATTAGTAGATGTTGTATATGTTTTGCATCCGCGCTAGTCCAGTCCCCGCTCTGTCGTTAGTTAGCTAACCTAACGGGTGATGACGGGACCCAGTGGCGAATGCGGATGGCATATACGTACGTCAGTATATTTTCGTTCTTTGTGGTGTGATCAATTGATGGGACTGCATTGATTCGGATCAATGCAAGATAAACAAACCTATTCTGATGTTGTTGGAACACTTTTTCAAAAAGCTGTTATTGCAAGGGCGTTCACTTTTGTTTTGCACCGTGGTATTCAGTTGGAATATCCTGCTCCTCAGTCGACGAGGCAAGGGCCGAGATCCCTTCACCGGGAGTGACCCCTTGGACAGAAGTTTGCGTCAGGGCAATAACTTCACTATAGCCGATTGCTTTTGCTTTGCACCGTGGTATTCAGTTGGAATATCCTGCACCTCATTCTACGGGGAAAGAGCCGAGATCCCTTCACCGGGAGTGACCTCTTTAGCGAAGGTTTTCGTTACTATATTTTTTCTAAAAAGCTATCCGTTCCTTCAACGATATCAAGTTCATTACGTTAAAGGTTTTCGCCAGAAACCATTCGTAGCCCTCCGTCATTTCAGTTAAATATTCGGTAGTATTCAAGCTATGTATTTTGACCTCACGCCAAGGCATAGTGTTTGGTAGCTGCCGGGTATTTATCTGTTGCATAGATAGATGCGTTGGTTTGGGACAGTCGTACTACTATTTTGGCCTACGTCAAGGGTATGTACGGGTGGGTTCAAATTAACCAGGAAAATGACGGGTAGAACTTGACATGTGACTTATGATATTTTGACCTCACGCCAAGGTCATAAGAGCATGGGGTAAAAATCCACATCGGGAGTTTCAAAAGTACTGAAACTTGCCAGATATGCGCATACCTTCTGGAGTGTGATAACGTGAGCGGATTCCGTCACGTTATCATGCGATGAGAGTTGGATCCCGATTCCCACTGATGAGTTGGTTTACTCCTCGGGTGATCCCGACTAATTCTTCTTTCAGGTTTGGAGGAGAATTTGAGGTACAGTGGGAGGTTTCCAGATTAGATAAATTGGTAACCATTCTGATCTAGGTTAGAGTGCACGCTGAGTGTTTCTTTTCTCTCTCTCTGGCAGCGACCATTGACCCGACCCTAGACTATGACTCAGTGACCAAGTTGACCGAACCTACTTAACACTGGCTTTTGGATTGTCAGAGTTGCAGACCACATTGCCACTCCTACTTTTACTCTTTTCTCCGGGACACCCCGTATTACTACGAACGTCCACTTCCATTGGACAAAACCATCGTATGGTTATATACGAACTCGAAGGACTTCGAGGATGGTTTCCGGTTCTGGAGAAAACGAATAGGACTATTCAGTTGTCTTTACCTTTTACCTTCTCTCAGGTTGCGAGTACTCCTTGGTTTAGGAGATAGTACACCTATTACGCAAATTGGATAGTCTTCTTCCAAACCTTAGGCTGGTGTCGAACGGTGGGGAATGAAGAAAGCCAATTAGCCTAAACGGTGTACAGAAGGTATTAAGTTCAGACAAAGCAAGAGATTAGTAAGAGGGCAAAGTAAATTGCGACTGCTATTCACGACCAAACCATGTACTTCTTTGTCAATCCTAAATCACCTATGAATTAAGTTCATTCGGTTGTCTTTTATCCTCACCTTCTCTCGCATTGCGAGTGCTCCTAGGGCTAGGACAGTACACCCATTATGCTTATTGGATAGTCTTCTTCCAAACCATAGGCTGGTGCCGAACGGTAGGGAAGGAAGAAAACCATTTGGCCTAAAGGGGTGTACAGAAGGTAATGACTAAAGACATATAAAGGGATTTGGAGAGGTGGCAAAGAATTATACAGTTATAGTTGTGAATCTGGATAATGGAAGAGGCATTACTAGGAATACCAGCATACCCCATCGAAACATTTCAATGTTTCAGTTTCACTGTGTACTGTTAAAAGAAAACTGATTTCCCGATTAGACACTTACTCTAGGGTATGTATTTACCAGGTTGGATTCTCACATCTGTATGGTTTTACAGACGATGAGTGGGAGTAAGTTATTGGGAATTAGGTGACCATCCTCATTATATCGGGATTCGTTGTAATCGGTGATATTTGAGGAAGTCACCTGGGTTGTTTGCCGGTCGGCAAATATTTGGTTTTGAATATCCGTTGTTGTGCACCAATTTCAAATTGATACATCTGTACGTCTATTTTTATAGAGTGAGATATACTTTTTGAAATTATGTCTATGACATTTACCTATACCAGTGGATGGTTAGGTAAGGAGCATTGAACAACGGTGTACTTCTTAACCAAAAGTACAGTTTTCAACCTACGACACACAGTGAATGAGTTGTTAGACTCAGCGGACTTATACAGAGTATTGTATATTGTCCAGTGTCCATTAGGACAGAGGGGTTGGTCCTCGTACTATATTCTGTTTACTTTTAACTTCTCTAGTTCTTAGACATGTGTTTCGTAGAAACACAGGGTCTAAGTTTAGAGGAGTTATAGGTATAAGAATACAGTAGAGAACCAGGTATCGCAAGTATCGGGATTCTTCAAGGTGATCGAAGATGTAGATACTTGTGTATGGTATTCAGTTGATAGTAATGATTAAGAGAACTTGCTTCTCTTTCAGGTTACTCATAATTGGAAGTACTCCTAAGTTGAGTAACGCCGATCGGCCTCTCTTCCATTTAGTTGACATGCACTGGAGACAGCTGCATGATTTGAATCTGGTTCAATTAAATCAGTGCCTCTAGTTCTTGGATATAGAACAGTTCATATCTTGACATTGTTAAGATACGGGGAGTTGTCCGGCTTATGCTTAAAACCAGACACTGGACAACTCAAGGCACGTTTCAGTAGTGGCTGTTTATGGGTTGACCCGGGCTATGACGAGGGTTGACTTTCTACCATCTGGAAGATCAATAGTGATATTGTTCTTGACTCGCCACAGTTTTATCAAAAATGGATTTTTTCAGAAAACAGTAGTCGGAGTATGGTAGAACTGGAAGTGATTCCAGAACCGCAAACGATTACTGAAGATTTGATAAGGAACCTAAAGATTCAATCTGGTTTGACATTCCATTGGCCACTCCGCAGATATGGTGGGTAACCTCAGGCACTCGAGAGGTACTTCGGTATGCTCAAGGATGGTGGCAGGGAGGTTCTTGTTTACCCACACTTGCCATTGCTGTTGTTCCAGGCTGCGAGACCCGGCGGGAGGATGAGTATAACGTCATTCTAAACTAGCTTTAGAAGTGTACGCCTATATGACTCTGCCAGAGGGTTGTCGTAGTCAGTGGGAGCAGCGGAAGCATTGGTGAATATCAGGCTTATGTCTATTTATAGACTAAAGCAGATATTACGGAGATAGATCATCTATTTCTGATGTGACAGTCATAGGTTTGACTTCATCAGAATAGGAGATGGATCTGTTGAGAAGGTAGTAGGGTGTGATGTCCTGGTATTTGATGACATACACGGAGTAGGAAGTGATATTCCTATACTACGATCGGTTATACTTTGGTCGTCACACAGTAGTTTCTCCACATAGGACTTGGATATTATATCAGACATTCTGGTTACTAGATCTATGGTTTTAGATCTAGATTTGGGTGGTTTCCCAATCTGGGTACTTTGACCGCATTCTATGAGTATTTAGAATGGACGACTCCTGGCACGGTAGTGTACCTGCAGGTAATGGAGTCACCCTCTCTAAAGGTGTCTTACAGACTAAAGGGGAGAGGGATACGCATGATTGACAGATCACTTGCTTAGGCAATTGAGTCAATCATGAGATGTCAAGTACCACGCCAGATGTTGTTCTTGCAGTAGATGCAATAAGTCGATATTGATCCAATCCTGGAGAAACAGTCGGAAGCAGTTTTAGAACATAGTTGATGTTCTAGGGAATTGATAACGGCAGCCTCCTTTAGGAGACGGTTATCATTCCAGGCTTCCAAGGTGACATGGATGGCAGAGTGGCTGTCAGAGTTATAGTTTTCCCTTTGACGAGGGGCAGTATTTTGGACAGGTGGTCCAGGTGGATACTGAGGGAAGGCATGGCGCAGGACACTGATTAAGTTCAGTTGTCGATACAGTCTAAGAAGTTTGGATTTGGAGTTCACTTATGAGCTAGGTCCCATCAGACATCCAGACATTCTAGGACAGGTATTGCTCATTTCGGGAGATAGTTTTCTCTGCGAACATGAGATATAGAGAGACATAGAAAGAAACATCAAAGCGGATCCACTCACTGAGGCTATTCCTCGAACGCAATAGTTTCGCAAACGAGCTTTGTGAGACTGACTAGTAGAGGAGTTGGGTGTTCGGTATCACACGGGCTGTGAGTATGCGACATCGCAATAATTAGCCTCGAGTGCAAGTGGGAGATTGTTGGAGATAGTGCCCTCAGAGTCAATTATTGGGTCACAGGCACGTGATTGCAATGATTGAGGGGAGGACCTATCCCGGTAGGACAGTCTTACTCGAGATGATAGTATGCTATCTGGTTTATCTTTATCATCGTGTACTGCTTTAGGTGACCTTTCGAGTCGCTATTACACGTTGATAAAGCCCCTTGGATTCTTGCTTGACCACCAGCAGTATGAGGGCGATCATATAAGTGGGAGCTGGGGGTCTACAAGCATATCCTTAAAAGGTCCCTAGTCGTGGGAGATTCGAGACAGGGCATCGTTTCTCCAGAGTAGACTAGTGTATACAGTCGAGACCCCGACGAGGGGCGGTGGCCGGTCTCACAAGCCACTGGTGTCAGTTGGTTCACCTAAGATGTATACAGGTGCTCATTAGGTTATGGGTACACCGGACAGGACTCGCCGGGAACCTGCTAGTTGGGCATATACCAGACGTCAGATAGCAGTTCCCAGGTGACATGTGTACAGGTTAGTTCATCGACCTGGGATCGTCATTTGTCTCGTGTGAGTTCCCACTGTACTTTGATTACTACCCTACCACGGCTCAAAGGAGTCGTGCAAACAGGTTTTAGTTGGGTACAGTCCCGAGCCACATGGAGGCAGTGAGCGGATCTGCAGGGGTTCGTCTCTCCCGGTATTGGGGGTGAGGTCGTGCTGTGTCTAGGAGAGCCAGAACATGAAAAGTCCTTGGCCAAGGCAGGAGATTTGCTGGTAGGTATTCCAGTAGTATCTCAGGGTGTTCTGGGCTACACTCCGACACGACTTGTACCGCTTTTGGGGGTCTGACTTTTACCAACCCCCTAGGCCCGCCATGCGATACTCATAGACGAACGGACCGGACTGTACGGATATTGTCACTGACAGGCTCAGTAGGGTGTCAGGATGAGTTCGCTCATCGACGTCCCTTTTGGTCAATACCTGGTGGCCCGTCATGTATTGGCTTATACCTCTGACGTGCTAGTGGTTAAATTCACAGCCACAGTATTGACGAGTCTTTAGAGTCCACCACACAGACAGTTACTCAAGTTTCGGGCGAAACGCTGTAGAGGCCGTATGGAGATATGGCAGGGTTCGATCAGATACGTGCGGTATTGCACGGATCGTGATCGGACAGTTTTTACTAGCCGGCTTTGGCTTAAGCCGGATTCTAGTATTTGATAGTATAGTTTTGTCTCTTTGTATTTGTGTTCAGTGCGAATACAAATACGGGCATGTATTTGCAGTAGCGGGGTTTTCCTGTAATTTATTACGGGATCGGTTTTCTGAAGTTGCCAGTTTGCATTCCGTTCCGGCCGGTTTTCCTTCATTCCTTCTCGGTCGGACTTTCTTGTTGGAGGGTGTTAATTGCAAGTTTGCAATTAACTTTGTTGTGAGGGGCTTTCTTGCATTTGTGGATTATGATGAGACTAGCTTCATGATGATATTCTATAATGGTCATTTCATTTGCTTTTCTTGTGAGTGGACCTTGATGAGATTTGAAATGGTTGTGACCATTTTCATTTTGATTTATCATTTCTTTTTCACTTGATAATTCTTGGAGAATTGTTTTTCTCTCTCCAATCTATTTTCTCATCTTAGAGGGCCGGCCACTTTGGCTAGAGAGAGAGAGAGGTTGATTGGTGTTAGATTTTTTTTCTTCATCTCATTTCATGCTTTGAGGCTTGCCATGATCCCAAGCTTCATTCATTCATTCTCCTCCTCAAATCCCTCCACCAAGGGCAACTTCATGAACCCCTAAAGAGACATCTCACTACACTATTCTATAGCAAGCCTTGGACGCGTCGGCTAGCCAACTTCGCGCCCGAGTTGCCTCGGTCAAGAGGCGGGAGCCCGTAAAAGATTCCGGCTACGTGGTGCCCTTTCCGACGAGCGAGGAGGTGACGGAGATTCCGCGGGAGATCGGAGTGGAGACGAAGACCGAAGGACACGGATCGTTTGGTATACTTTTCTACTCTTTTCTTATTTGCTAGTTAGCTAGGTTAATGGCCCGATCCGGGTAAAAAGTCCGCGGTGGTGCCGGTTGCAAAGTTCGCAAAGTTTTTGTTTTCCGCGTTTTCCGGCGTCGGATCGACGGCCGGGGCGCCCCCGCGGGCTTACAAAAACAAATCATGGGTTTTGACCTATGTGGGATTCGTGTGTCGTTTTAGTCTTGAGTCGGATTTTAATGCGATACGCTGCGTTATGATATGTAGGTACCCCATGTGGACTTCGAGATGACAAGCAAGCGCGTGGCGACGTCGGCACCGGCGAGCAAGGACCGGGTGAGTAGATTTATATCTACGGGGAGAAGTCGGGTGGATGGCGTATAGCGTTGCGAGATCCTAAAGTAGAGGTTGCACCACATTTAGCTAATTCGTGGTGATGTATACGAATACGTATACACACATATATTGATTATATATTGTTGAGTTTATTGATGATAAAGATAGATTTTAGGTGATTGGATAGGCTTAGCGTTGCGAGATCCTAAAGTAGAGGTTGCACCACATTTACACACACACACCCATACTTGCATACATTCTTCTTTCATATGTGCGTATATGGGAATATATTTTTATGTGTTCACATAGGTATGGGACTATGTATTCTTATACTGGATTTGAGGATAGTACTTGGGATTTGAGATGAGTCGATGAGATTCGATTTGAGGCCGTGAGATCGGTAATATGACAGGGTTCGTATTTGATATACAACCTGATGTTTTAGCGGGTCCTTTGACGTAGTTTTCACCCATGTGCATGCATAGGTGTCAGTATTGTACTAGACAGAGATCAGTACCCGGATTAGGATCTTTGATAAAGAAGATACCAGATGAATAATATGATGAATATGATATTGACCCGTACCCAGATTTGGGGATGCCGTACGACGGATTGACGTATGAGCTATATATTGATGATAGATCCACACTCTTGACTTGGGAATATCTGATTATAGATATGGTATCAGATGTGATATTATCAGGGCGGGATCACCGACTAATATATATGTTTATATATATATCGACTCAGATGTTAGGCGGTTTCCTTACCCTAAATTCAGCTTGTTAGTTCAGCCGTATAGTTTAGTGTAGTTGTCAGACTAGATTAGATTCCTATCTATTTAAAAAAATAACGGATTGCGGGTATTTTTAAAGACAGGTCAAGGGATTCTACGGATATTTCAAAGGACTTATCTTTTCTTAAAAACACCGTAGCCCTTATTTTCAAAACACCGCGATTCGGGTTATATTCAAATGGCACCACCGTAGAACTCATATTTATATTAAATATAGATTTGTTATCTTGTGTCTAGTATTTAGCTCCCGCTCATTATTGCTGTTCGCTCCGCACCGCATACTTATATTGTGATTCCTATTTGCATTGTTGATATCATGCTGTTTGGACACCAGCACCATTACCGATGATGCGTATGTACCACGTACACTTACTTGCCGTCTCACACACATCTTCATCGGTAATTGCCATGCCACGTACACTTTAGAAATACTATTGCATTGACATAGGTTGTTAGCTAATAATTTAGACATGATATTAGTGTACTTTCCTTATATGCTAGATTATACATTGTAGTTATTACTTGTTACTTCATGCATGTTATTATTCATTGTTATGCCGCATTCATGGATTTTTATGCCTATATTCACTGTTTACATGCTATTGAGGATTTGGATTCGGATTTTCATGAGATTTTATGGATTTGGGGGAAAACCGCAAAACTTATATAAACTTCTTTTCTCTCTTTAAAATAAAAAGTGCGGTTTCTCATGATGTATGAGTCGTCCACCATGAGTTTGCTGATGTATTTCGAGACACGAGTTCGAGCAGTGGAGGAACCGTTTCGGGTTCATGGTGGACCCGGTGCGGTACCCCGGAGTAAGAGGATCGCAGATAATGGCATTGAGCCTGGCAGGGGAGCACTACCGACCGGTGATATTACCCGACGTGTCGGATATCCGGAGGATACCATCGTGGTCTTGAGATTGATGGTAGGGGCCAGTCTGGACTGACGGCGCCCTAGATAGTGAGATTGAGACATACAGAGATATTGGAGATATTGAGGTACAGAGATTGCGACACAGAGATATCGAGATATTTGGATATTTGTTTTGTGTCGATGCTAGGCACTGTTTATGCTGATTTCATTTATGATACCTCATTTTAAAAGATACAGAAATCTCACTAATTTATGAAAGCAGTTTTCTTCGGTACATGCATTCTGTTTCATGCATTCATACATCATCCATATGATATATTGCTACCTGAGGCACTGACACGGGCACATGGGATTACACTCGGGTTAGATATTTACCCTAACCATTGTTATAGGCTGCATGTTATATATTTGAGGATATATTATGATCGTATGACCTAGGATTGCGTCATACATGTGATTCCTGTTCGTAGATGTATTCTATTCACGAGTTGTCAACTCACCCCCGTTGTGCCACCGTTCTTGCAGGTTTTGCCGTACAGGTTTCATTACAGCTTTGCTGGCACTGCTTCCTTCGGGTGATTTTTCTAGTATGTGGGTTTATTGGTATCGTATCCATCATTATACTTTGTATAATATTATTCAGTTGTATCTTGTAAATTCCATCAACCAAACATGTATTATTTTTGAGATAGAGACCAGTGATGTTATTCTTTCGACCTTAGAGTCGCGAGTTATATTTCTGTGGATTTCTTGTGGTTTTGAGTTTCCTTTTGAGTTTTGATCCTCGCCCTTGGCGTTGTATATTATATCGCTTGTGTAGTTGTGACCGTCGATTGATGAAGAGCTAGCTTCCGCTTGGGGATGCCTTTTATTGATTTCGTACACTATTCATGTTGTATCCCGTTTGGGGGCCAGTATTTACAAAGGAGACTCTGCCGAAATTTTCAGGAAATATTTAATGTTTTTAAAAACGCATAATTCGGCTTATGCTACTAAAACTACTTGATTTAAATTGGTTTTCCTTCACTCTACTACCTTTCTTGGTTTGGATTTCTGGGTTTTCGGCTTACTTAGATTACGTACGTCTCGAGACGTTTCGTAGTTTAAGTGTCGGTCATGTTCCGTACTTTCGGGACGTGACAAAGTTGGTATCAAAGCGTTAGGTTTTACCTTCGGAGCGTAGGACGACCCTTGGTTGATGGAATAGGTGACTAAAGTAGAGTGACATACCGTGGGTATGTTCCGCGGCATACTTACGATACGCTACTCCGCTTAAGAAGCCTTAGGATGTACATTTTCTTGCACAGTAATATATTCCTTCTTATGATCTAGTATCATCGGTACCAGTTATGGTTTACCGCCACGATTTCGGGCAGGGAGAGCTATGGCTAGAGTTGCGGTCAGCACGAGCTCGTCACGAACGAGAACTGACCAGGGCGTAATCCCGGCGACACACGATTGCAGAGATGTGTCTTTTTATGGTGTTTTCGCGCCACGAGCGTGGGATGGATCGCTGTATGAGGTTACTCGGATGTGCTGATCGGCACCAGAGGATCGAGCCACTGATAGAGGCCAACCAGATTTTGATGACCGTTGATGTATTGCTTATTCATGATGGTTAAGGCACGGTTCAGCATGCAGACGAGTGAACCAGTTGTTGCTGTGAACGACGAGATATCGCCCCAGATGTTGGAGCTATTGCAGTACAAGTTGTACTAAGAGATGAGAGAAGGTCGCTAGTCACCGAGGATGAATGAATAGGACATGTGGTTCGTTCGCTACCCCGATGCGAGGTCATCAGATAGATTGATTCCAGCTAGAGACGACTTCACGCGGAGACGTTGAGAGTCGACAGAGACGATCGAATGTCAGAAACCCATTATTCCAAGTTTAAAGTATTCGGAAAGACATACAGTCAATTCTCTGGACCCTCTAGAAGAATGAAACACTAACTCGACTTAATGACCGTGTGAAAGCCTTTGAACCTTAGGGTTTCCGGCAGTTCCGTGGCGCCATTAGTGAGGCTTGGGTTTGCCCTTCTACGGCTGGACCACCGATGCTGTGGTATGTACTCGATACTATTAAACTGTACCCAAGATGTTGAGCTCTTGGGGGATTATGAGGTTTTGACAAATCGATCTGATGGTTCGACTTCTTTCGGATACTAGGTGGTGAGATGCATTTCTTGGGAGACACCAGATACGAGGATAGCCATTGGAGCTCAGTCCATGCTGCCAAGACGAGATGAGTCCGAAGCAGTCGACATTAGAGAAAGTGGAGTAAGAGGTTCGTACGAGATCTTGATGAGACGACGTTCCACTCCCCTGACATCAAAGATGTGATACGCATGCCGAGGCATTGTACTTGGATATACCTTCCAGAAGGAGTCGCGATGAGTATGCAGCCGTTCTGGAACGAGAACAGATCTAGTAAGGGACGATGACTTCCGGACAGTTCGGCAGAGACGAGATTTGGGAGAGACCTCGATAGGACCTTTCTGGGATGAATTACGAGAAGACTTGGACCCAGGAGTGGTCATGTTACGCACACCGGCAAGCTAGAGTTCAGGATCGTTGACGAGACTGCTATAAGTGACCACGACAGTTGGACAGAGATTCTTGGAGGATGTGCTTGAGCGGGACTATTCCGCCATACTTGATTTGGGGTATTTTGGGCGATCTATTCGTATGATTGATTTTGATGATTGAGTTCATGATAATTGTCTTCATTGACTATGGTTGCACCTGCTGAGTATTTACGATTTTTGCATAGTTGTTGCACTTGATATCGTTTTCGTGCCTTGGTTTCTCACGTTTATGATTTTATGGGTTTCATACATTGGAGTTGATTTTGTGCGTATATACGCACACGATTTGGTTTTTGCACTTGGTATGACTCACATATGCTTACAGTACAGTGATACGCATTTTGTGCACTTAGAAGCACTAGACTTCGATTTCAATTGTGATACTCGATGTTTGTTTTGTGCACCTTGTGCACCTGATTGGATTTTGAGCACGTTCGGCGCTTGATATTGGATTTCATGATTTCGTGCATGATGGATGCTCCTGATTTGGGTTTTCGCGCATGTTGGGCGCATGTTATGAGATATTATTTTGGTGCACACCAGATGCACTAAATCGAGATTCTTCGTGCATGTCAGATGCACCTGTTTTGCTGTCTGGCACACCTGTTGCCCTTGACAGATGTTTCGTGCACACCCGATGCACTTAGAGTTTTTTCTATGCATATGTATAGCACATTCATGGATTTCGATTTCCGTGCGCACCAGACACACGTAGTATTCATATGCATATTTTGGGATTGATTTGTTATAGAGCAGTACGTTTTTATGATATTTGCTATGTGTTTTCGTACTGCGCAGGACTAGTCAGAGGACAGTACCTGAATATATTTTGCACGTATTGATAGCTATCGAAGGGAATTCCAAAAAGCGAGCTATAGTCTCAGTATTTACCTACGTTTCTGATATGACACGAAACGTTTAAAACAAGGAAAGCCTTCTAAATTGTTTCCCAACACGGCGGAACGTATATTTTAAACAAAAGGATTATATGTATATGGTTATTTTCTTATGATAGACGTCCGCTACTGTGCAGTGTTATGCGCATTGCACAGCGACTTTAAGAGATTTGGCATGCATTTTCTTCAGATATTTACATATATAGATTTGATATTTACATGTATAGTATCGAGTTATATCATATTGGTTTTGCATTGGATTTGACATTTGCGTCTTTCCCATGACTCCGATGATTGCGGGATGCTTGACGGAGTTTTGATTTTGAGTTATATGCTCATTTTTCATGAGCATGCGCTGCGCTATGATTTGTTTTATGTATTTATGATTTCGGAGCCCCGGCGACTTGATGGTTTTGCTTAGATGTTTTAGTATTTGAGGGGGAGTTTTAATTTAAATTCGGGGAACGAATTTCTTTAAGGGGAGAAGATTGTAACGTTTTGAAAATCGTTTCTTTGAAATTTCGGAAAATCGGTAAAATAAGGGGGGTTTCTGTAAAAAGTAAAAATACAAATATCTTTTTTATAAAATTAAATATACATATTCTAGCTATGTAATTGCTAGTATTTGGTGTTTATTGAGCCACTAGTAAAATTTATAATTTTCTGAAAAGATTTCCGAAATTAATTATTTTAATATTATTTTAAGCCGTCACTGATACATATTAAGGAAAATTACAAATTGGAATGAGTTGAAACAAATTTTGAGCATCATAACACATTAAACAAAATTTTAACATGTAGTTTTTGAAATGAAATGAAGTCGTTAAACGGTGTTAGAAAATATCGAAGAAAAATGCTTAAATAGTGAATTTAGTGTAAATGGATGTTTGGGGTATAGCATTTATCATTTTCCCTCACCCCACACCCATACCCACACGTTCACCCTCTCCCCTTTTGTGGATGAAATCAGCAGCCCTCCCCTCACTTTCCCTACTTGAAAAGTCAATGAAGAGAAAAGAAAACAAGAAATAAAAAGGGAATTGAATATGTTATAACATAGAGGTATGGGCTTTGTCTTTTCCCATCATTTTCAACCCCTCCCTCTCTCTCCTCACTCCCCTCAAATTTCTGGCTGAAATTTGAGCCCCCAACACCAGCAAACCCTCCCCCAAATCCCACTCCATTTTGCTTCAAAAATCCACAAAAATGCTTCAAAATCCATACCATTTCAAAGCTAATTCCAAATCCAACCCCTACCCATTTTCCCTTATCTCGTTTAGCAAGGATTTTGGTGCAAGGATTTCAATTTGGAGTTCTAGATTCTTGTTAGATCTCAAGATAATTGTGGGGTAAATTCTTAACCTTATGGCCAAATTGTTGTTTAATTATGGTAATCTATTGTATTCAAGTGTTAAATTGGTGGAATTGCTAGTTTTAAATTTTAAAGTTAGGGTTTGGAAATTCTAGAATTTGGTTTTGAAAATCAAGTGAGGGGTTTTA
Organism: Agapanthus africanus; assembly: GCA_030015575.1. NCBI lineage: Eukaryota > Viridiplantae > Streptophyta > Magnoliopsida > Asparagales > Amaryllidaceae > Agapanthus > Agapanthus africanus. Next base: position 408,810,132 of record CM057340.1, read on the forward strand.
ACATTGTTTATGATTGTATAGTGTATTTAACATGCTAAGTCATGCAAAGTGTAATCTAAGTGCTAAATTTGCTAATTTCTACATCTAAATTATTCTAATTAAGCTAATTGCAAACTAGTTTTTTTAGATCTATTATAATTAGTGAGATTGAAATTTAGTTTGGTTTTGGGTGACTTAATTAAGTTATTTAGTGAGCATTTTAGCCACTAAAATTGTTAAAATATTTAAAGTTGATTAAAACTCAAGTTTTGAGCTAAAATTGAAAATTGTGCTAATTTTGTTAACTAGGTTTTGTAAATATATATATTTTGATGAGAATAAATTATTGGAATGGTTTATATGACTTGGTTATGATATTGAGTGGATATTGCGGCCGCTAGATTTGTTTAAACGTCGAGTTTTGTACAAAAACGGTTAATTTTGCTTGCTAGATTTTCGGAAAAATAACTTTTAAAGTGAGTTTGAGGTTTTTGTTAATTTTAACCTATTTTATATTATAATTAGTGCTTTTGAATGTGCAAATGAGTGTGTTTGGGTTTTTCTCGATGGTTTGGCTTTTGTACGCCGACGTCGAGGGTTTTGAGGTTGATTTGTGAAAACAAATCATCGGTTTTGACCTATGTGGGATTCGTGTGTCGTTTTGGTCTTGAGTCGGATTTTAATGCGATACGGTGCGTTATGATATGTAGGTACCCCATGTGGACTTCGAGATGACAAGCAAGCGCGTGGCGACGTCGGCACCGGCGAGCAAGGACCGGGTGAGTAGATTTATATCTACGGGGAGAAGTCGGGTAGATGGCGTATAGCACCCCCGCAGTTCGTGGTGATGTATACTAATACGTATACACACATATATTGATTATATATTGTTGAGTTTATTGATGATAAAGATAGATTTTAGGTGATTGGATAGGTTTAGCGTTGCGAGACCCCAAAGTAGAGGTTGCACCACATTTACACACACACACACCAATACTTGCATACATTCTTCTTTCATATGTGCGTATATGGGAATATATTTTTATGTGTTCACATAGGTATGGGACTATGTGTTTATATACTGGATTTGAGGATAGTACTTGGGATTTGAGATGAGTCGATGAGATTCGATTTGAGGCCGTGACATCGGTAATATGACAGGGTTCGTATTTGATATACGACCTGATGTTTTAGCGGGTCCTTTGACGTAGTTTTCACCCACGTGCATGCATAGGTATCAGTATTGTACTAAACAGAGATCAGTACCCGGATTAGAATCTTTGATAAAGAAGATACCAGATGAATAATGTGATGAATATGATATTGACCCGTACCTAGATTTGGGAATGCCGTACGACGGATTTATGTACGAGCTATATATTGATAATAGATCCGCAATCTTGACTTGGGAATATCTGATTTTGGATATGGTATCGGATGTGATATTATCGAGGCGGGATCACCGACTAATATATATGTTTATATATATATCGACTTAGATGTTAGGCGGTTTCCTTACCCTTAATTCAGCTTGTTAGTTCAGCCGTATAGTTTAGTGTAGTTGTCAGACTAGATTAGATTCCTATCTATTTCAAAAACTAACAGATCGCGGGTATTTTTAAAGACAGGTCAAGGGATTCTAAGGATATTTCAAAGGACTTATCTTTTCTTAAAAACACCGTAGCCCTTATTTTCAAAACACCGCGATTCGGGTTATTTTCAAATGGCACCACCGTAGAACTCATATTTATATTAAATATAGATTTGTTATCTTGTGTCTAGTATTTAGCTCCCGCTCATTATTGCTGTTCGCTCCGCACCGCATACTTATATTGTGATTCCTATTTGCATTGTTGATATCATGCTGTTTGGACACCAGCACCATTACCGATGATGCGTATGTACCACGTACACTCACTTACCGGCTCACACACATCTTCATCGGTAATTTCCATGCCACGTACACTTTAGAATTACTATTGCATTGACATAGGTTGTTAGCTAATAATTTAGACATGATATTAGTGTACTTTCCTTATATGCTAGATTAGACATTGTAGTTATTACTTGTTACTTCATGCATGTTATTATTCATTGTTATGCCGCATTCATGGATTTTTATGCCTATATTCACCGTTTACATGCTATTGAGGATTTGGATTCGGATTTCCATGAGATTTTCTGGATTTGGGGGGAAACCGCAAAACTTATATAAACTTCTTTTCTCTCTTTAAAATAAAAAGTGCGGTTTCCCATGATGTATGAGTCGTCCACCATGAGTTTGCTGATGGATTTCAAGACCCGAGTTCGAGGAGTAGTGGAACCTTTTCGGGTACATGGTGGACCTGATGCGGTACCCCGTGGAAAGAGGATCGCAGATGATGACGTTGAGCCTGGCAGGGGAGCACTGTTAGTGTATATGCCCTAGAGGCCATTACTGTATCATACTAGTATGTATATTACTTAATAGAAGCTTGGGATATTCACCTTGTATTGATAATCTTGCTCAAAATAGTAGTATGCTACTTGGTTTGTTTCTGCTTTAATGTGTGCATGTGTTTCTTTTAGCATATCGCCTTTACACATTAGTGGAGCCCTTAAGATCTTTGCTTGATTACCAGCGTTGTGATGGCAGTCAAACTCGTGGGGGCTGGGTAATTTACAAGCACATCCTTATGCAGGTCCCTAGTCGCAGGACTATCGAGACAGGGCATCGATACTCCAGAGTAGACTAGCGTATGCGCTTCTTATCCCAGCTTGGGAGACAGTCTGTCCCACAGCCGTCAGTACGTCGTACTTGAGATGGTATGCGGGTGCACGTTAGGTTACGAGTACACTGAACAGGACTCGTCGGGAACTGTTGGTTGGTATTATACCTATCGTCAGTTATCAGTTCCCAGGTGACATGAGTACAGCTTAGTCCGTTGACTTGACACTGTCACTTTGCCTCGAGTGTGTTCCCACTGTACTTTGATTACTACCCTACCACGGCTCAAAGGAGTCGTGCAAACAGGTAGTTTTTGGGTGCAGTCCCGAAGCACTTGGAGTCAGTGACAGTTAGACAGGATTCGTCTCTCCCGGTATTGGGGGTTGATATCGTGCTGTGTCTAGTAGATCCATTACACAAAGTCCCTGGCCAGGGCAAGCGAGATAGACTGGTAGGTTTCCAGTGTTATCTTAGGTGTTCTGGGCTACACTCCGACACGACTTGTACCGCTAGTAGGGGACTGACATTTACCGCCCGCTAGGCTTGCCATGCGATGTTCTTAGACGAACAGACCGGACTGTATGGAAACTGTCACATTCAGGCTCAGTAGAAGTTCAGATGGGTTTACCTTGTCAGTCTTCTTATCGGCATCTACTTGGGGACCGTTACGTACAGCTAGTACCGCTTGCGGTCTGTGGTTAAACCCACTGCCAGCGTAATGTCGAGTCTTTAGAGTCCCACACAGATGGTTATTCGCCTTTAGGCAAAATGAGTAGAGGTCGCATGCTTTTGCGACAGGGTTCGTTCATATCCACGCACTTATGCACGTTTGGTGTCCGGACAGCTTATACTAGCGGGCTTTGGTTTAAGCCGGATCCTAGTATACGATTTGGGATTGGTTTTATCTCATTGTATTCGTGTTCCTCGGAACACGGATACGGGTGTGTATGCACAGTTGACTGAGGCAGAGGCAGAGGACTTTCATTAGGGTTGATGACCATTGTCATTTTCTTAACCCTAATGTTTATGTGTGAAATATGATTTATTAATATTAGTTAATTATAATTGTGCATGGTTAGGATTGTTGACCATTTGACTATACTTGACTTGTTGACCTAGGTTGACAAGTTGACCATCATCATTCCATATAAAAGATGCTCTGTGATCCTTGCAAAAGCATTTAATGTGAAATGATAATAGTCATTTCTTGATTAACCATCACAATTATCTTTAGCTAATTATCTATTTTTCATAATTCACATATATGTGAGAAGGTTGGATTATTCTTCACATTTTATCATTCTGATTCTCTCTCCACCTCTTCCTCTCTCTCAAAGCTCTCCCCTCTCATGAGTTGAGAACCATTGAGCTTGAGATAAATCCCTTAAAAATACGCTCTACTCTTTCTAAGGTTCTAGGTTTTGCACACCAAGCACCTTAGTTACTTCTAGTTTGAGGTTGAAGCCAAAGATAGAGGCTCTCGGGTGGATCTTTCTCCAACAAGAGAAGGCGACGAGGAGAATCCGATCATCACACTCCAAGGAGCAAGAAGAGAAGGACTTGAAGACCTAGGTATAACCCTTTTTCCGAGTAGCTAAACTTTTTAGCTTTGTAGTTAGTTTTTGTTTAGCAAAGATCCCTCCTTTACATAGTCCATATTGCCTAGTGTTGTAAAAATCCGATTTTTCATAACGTTTCCGCCTCCTCGCAAGCTCCAGGGTGGGCAACGTGGACTTACAATGGTATCAGAGCCTAGCTAAACACAAACTAACTAGTTAGCAATGTATCTAGAACTTCGATCGGAATAAATCGCAAAACCCATTTTCAAAAACCCTAGTTTCTGCCGATTTTTATTTCTGCCTTAAAAATAATAAATCATACATGAAAAATCGGCTCAGGGTTTTCTAAAGACACCCACCAAAAACGATCCACTGAACCGGTCAAAGCGCCGCGGTTCCGCGGCAAGAACATGCTTCTTGCCACGGATCCGCGGATGAGTTGACTCGACCGTGGACCGAGTTTGGTGCAGTGTACTTAGTTGGAGGTTTTAGGATTTTTAATATAGTTTGTTTCTACCCAGATTTTCCAGAGAACAAGTTAATTTTTTTGGGGTGGTCACAAATCCGTATTTTGATCGAATTTCTTTACACTTTGGCTAATGGGTTATATCTGTGATGTGATATATGTATTGAATGACTGCTAATCGCTATACGTCGATTAGCGGGGGTTATACATATCTGTGATCTGTAATGTTGATGGTTTGTGTATATGAATTCGTTGGATTGTCGCGTATGAATAGTCGGGGGGTTGTGAGATGAGTTTTCTTATTCTTTCAATTCTTGTAATATGTAAATTGAGTAATATTATTTGTATGGCCGCACAACCTGGTCGGGGTTGTAGCCGTCATTGTATAATTTCTTTTTACTGTTTTTGCTCCTAGGATAGACCCAAGGTAGGGTGCACAAACTACCGGGTACCTCGAAGTGCTGAGTGGCCTACTCACGTTGTTGAGGGAGGTTGCTTCGCTTCGGGTACTTGGCGGGTAGTTTGTCTTACCCGTAGGGGTCGAGGGTGGGGTTTGGTTATTCATCGCGAACGTGTAATCCGATCTTCGTTACAGGCTCGTACGAAATGCGGATTCCTATTATATCCAATGTGTTCATCTGTGATCTGGAATGGCTATCATTGCATGTGATGAATGTTTATATATATCTATATGATATCTATTTAGGCGTTGCTTATGTTTTGTATCCGCGCTAGTCCAGCCCCCGCTCTGTCGTTAGTTAAGTAACCTAACGGGTGATGACAGGACCCCGTGGCGAATGCGGATGGCATAAGGGTACGTCATATTTTCGTTGTTTTCTGTAATGGTAGGATTAAATGATGGGACGCATTGGAATTAATGCAAGAAAAAAATAAACCAAGTAAAAGTCGTTGGAACACTTTCAAAACCACTCGGTTCTTTTCAAAACCAAATTTTAAATGCGGAGCTTGAGCCACTCCTTTTGAAAGCTATCTCGTTCCTTCGATTATATCAAGTTCACTACGTTCACGGTTTCGCCAAAACCATTCATAGCCCTCCGTCATTTCATATGAATATCCAACAGTATTCAAGCTGTGTTTGTTGGCCATAGTCAAGGCACGGTGATTTGTAGCTGGTGGGTGTTCATATGTTGCATAGATAGATGCGTTGGTTTGGGACAGTCGTATTACTTTGTTGGCCATAGTCAAGGGTATATACGGGTGGGTTCAAATCAACCTGGACAACGATGGGTAGAACTTGACATGTGACTTATGATTTATTGGCCTTAGTCAAGGTCATAAGAGCATGGGGCAAAAATCCACATCGGGAGTTTCTAAATAAACTGAAACTTGCTAGTGCTGCATACCATTTGGAGTGTGATGATTCTGAAAGGATTCCTTCAGTTTTATCATACGATGATATTTGGATCCCGATCCTACTGTGAGTATATGCTACTCCTCGGAAACTTTCTCGCTTAACGATCAATGCTATAAACCAAGTAGGTGTTTAGAAAGGTATTAGCGGGGCTACGCCCACAGGGAAAAGAGGTTACTTAATTAAGGAACTTCGCGAAAGCATTGGAAAACCTCCCTCGAAGTACCGACACCAGCCTGGCTGAACTGTTAAGAAAGTATTGTACGGTGAGATTGATCCCGACTAATTCTTCCTTTATGGTTTGAGGAGGGATTCGAGAGAAAGTGGGAGCCATCCTGTTTAGATAAATTAAAAACCAATCTAAACTTGCAAGAGCATCATGCTAAAGTGTTTTCTTCTCTCTCTCTTAATTGCAGCGACCCAGTGACCAGACATAGGTTACATCTAGATAATAAAATGACTAAATCTGACTATTTTGACTGGCAAAGGTCTGTCCAGATGTCCATTGCCCATGATAAGCTGGGACACCTCTTGACTGATCCAACCCCTGCCGTCTCAGGTCCAGTTTCCCCTGTCACTGATATTCATATCCGCAAGACATCGGAAAAAGACTGTGCGAAAACCAAGTGCCTCGTGTTAGCCTCAGTTGATGGTGCAGACCAGAGGCAGCACGAGAAGATGGACTTAGTTTCTATCTTCCTCCATAACAAAGATTTATATGGAGAGCAATCTCGTATCGCAAGATATGAGATCTCGAACGAATTTCTTCCAGCGAGGTTGGCTATCGGGTCCTCTGTAGGGGGCAACGTCCTTACAGAGACCGGCTATTTTGAGCTCTCGGACCTGAAGACCACGTTGAAGAACGGGTCAGATGCTTACTTGATTCTACAGTCTCTACCTTCTACCCTGAAAGAAACCAGGGAAGTAAAAGGAAAGGAAAGGGCAGAAGTTTCGGGACTGGATGCAGTAAAAGAGGGACGTTCCTATTGTTATAGGAATGAACATTGGCAGAAGGATTGCAGGGCTAGCATAGCCAGTAGCCAAAATTCGAAGCATGTTGTGGCTTCGGCTTTGGGTGTGTTTATAATAGAGAACTGTATGTCAGTTAACCCTACTTCCTGGGTATTGGATACCAGATCAGGATCTCACATCTGTAATTCGTTACAGGCTCTGAGAAACCGTAGGGTTATCAGGATAGGTGATATGACTCTCAGGGTTGCTAACGGAATGAGCATGTATGCTGAATCCGTAGGGGAGTATCATCTTGGACTGACAACTGGGCAGATATTGATTCTACATGACTGTTTTTATGTACCAGGTGCGACTTGTAATATCATATCTGTATCCTTACTTTCTAAGGATGGATATGACTTTACTTTTGTAAGCGATGTGGTCAACATCCACCTAAATCAAGTTCTGATTGGGTCAGGTACATTAAAGAACGGGATCTACGTATTGAATCAAGATCAGATTTTCAGTGTCCAGAACACACTTAAAAGAAAGTCTCCGGAATTAAATCAGGCTTTCTTATGGCATTGTAGACTGGGTCACATTAATGAGACACGGTTGACAAAGTTACATAAAAAAGGATACTTGGATCCGTTCGAGTACTAGTCTTATGCCACTTGTGAATCTTATCTCATGGGAAAGATGACAAAGACTCCGTTCACTGGACACGGAGAAAGAGCAAGCGAGCTCTTGGGACTCATACACAGTGATGTGTGTGGTCCAATGTCTACACATGCACGAAGTGGTTATTCATACTTCATTACTTTCACAGATGATTTCTCTAGGTTTGGACATGTCTTCTTGATGAAGCATAAATCCGAAGCGTTTGAGAAATTTCGGGAATACAAGAATGAAGTTGAAAAACAAACAGGCAAAAGTATCAAGACACTAAGATCTGATCGAGGTGGAGAATACTTAAGTGCCGAGTTTCTGGGCTGCTTAAAAGAGAATGGAATTCTCTCTCAGCTTACTCCTCCATACACACCACAACACAACGGTGTATCGGAAAGGAGGAATCGAACCTTATTGGATATGGTTCGTTCCATGATGAGTAAGGCTGAGTTGCCGCGATCCTTCTGGAGTTATGCACTAGAAACAGCTGCATATCTTTTGAACCAAGTTCCTACTAAGTCAGTGCCTACCACACCATATCAGATGTGGAGTGGGAAGAAACCCTGTCTTAAACACTTTAAGACATGGGGGTATCCAGCTTTTGTTAAAAAGCAGCATGCGGACAAGCTCGAGGCACGTTCAGTACAGTGTAAGTTTGTGGGATACCCAAAGAACTCCAAGGGGTATCTTTTCTATTACGCAGAGGAACAAAAGATTTTTGTTTCTCGTCATGCCCGCTTCTTGGAAACTGCATTTTTGGAAAATCAGATACGTGGGAGCGCAATAGAACTGGAAGAAATTCCAGAACCACATGCTATTACTGAAACCTTGGTAGAACCAGAAGGTTCAGGAGAACCGGACATCCCAGCGCCACTCCGCAGTAGTAGTAAGCAGTCTCATCCGCCCGAGAGATACTACGGTTTTCTCATAGACGGGGATAGAGAGGATTGCACTATTGATTATGGTGAGCCTACTAGCTTCCAGCAAGCCATTCAGAGCGATAACTCGGTAAAATGGCTGGATACAATGCGGACCGAGATGGAGTACATGTACACCAACAAAGTTTGGACTTTGGACTTTGCTCCAGAAGGGGTAAAACCCGTAGGCTGCAAATGGATCTTCAGAAAGAAGATTGGTGTAGATGGGCAGGTTGAAACCTATAAAGCTAGACTTGTGGCAAAGGGTTTTCGTCAAAGACCTGGTTTGGACTATGACGAGACCTTTTATCCAGTGGCTATGCTCAAATCCATTCGGATCCTTCTTGCCATTGCTGCCTTCCATGATTATGAGATCTGGCAGATGGACGTAAAGACGGCTTTCCTAAATGGAAATTTAGAAGAGTGCGTCTATATGGATCAGCCGGAGGGATTCATTCACAGTGGGAGCAGCGGTAAGGTGTGCAAGTTTCTCAAGTCCATCTATGGACTGAAGCAGGCATCGCGGAGTTGGAACATCTGCTTTGATGATACTGTCAAGGAATTCAACTTTATCAAAAACCCAGATAAACCATGCATTTACAGTAAGATTGTAGGGAGAACTGTGGTATTCCTCGTCTTGTACATGGATGACATTCTCCTAATAGAAAATGATATTCCTATGCTACAGTCAGTCAAAGGATTCTTGTCACAGAGGTTCTCCATGAAGGACCTGGGCGATGCCAACTACATTCTGGGGATCCAGATCTATCGTGACAGATCTAAGAGGATGTTGGGACTTTCACAGTCCAGGTACATAGAAACCATTCTGAAACGATTTAGTATGGAAGATTCCAAGCGCGGTAATATACTAGCTTGTCATGGAATAGCCCTGTCCAAAGAGATGTCTCCCAATACTGATTTGGAAAGGGCTCGCATGTCATCTATACCCTACGCATCTGCGGTAGGCTCTATAATGTATGCGATGTTATGTACCAGACAAGATGTAGCATACGCATTGAGCGTTGTAAGCCGGTATCAGTCGGACCCAGGAAAGAAACACTGGATAGTAGTAAAGAACATTCTCAAGTACCTGAGAAGGACTAAAGAGTTGTTCTTGGTGTATGGCGGAAAAGACCTCTAGATCGAGGCCTTTGCTGACTCCAGCTTCCATAGTGACAAGGATGACTCCAAGTCCATGTCGGGTTATGTCTTTACCCTCAATGGAGGGGCGGTTTGCTGGAAGAGTTCCAAGCAGGAGACCGTTGCTGACTCAACTATGGAAGCGGAGTACATAGCTGCTTGCGATGCCGGAAAGGAAGCTGTCTGGATGAAGAAGTTCCTCACGGAACTTCAGGTGGTTCCTACTATCGTTGATCCAATACCGCTGTATTGTGACAACAACGGAGCTATAGCTTTAGCGAAGGAACCCAGGTCCCATCAGAAGTCCAGCCATATTTTGAGGTGGTACCACCTGATCAGGGAGATCGCAGATCGTCGGGAGATCGAGGTGAAGAGAGTAAATTCGGAGGATAACACTGCAGATCCACTCACGAAGGCCCTATCCCAGACTCAGTTTGAACGGCTGATCGAAATGATAGGTCTTCGATACGCCAGTACATAGCCATAGTGCAAGTGGGAGATTGTTAGTGTATATGCCGTAGAGGCCATTACTGTATCATACTAGTATGTATATTACTTGATGGAAGCTTGGGATATTCACCTTGTATTGAACAAATCTTGCTCAAAATAGTAGTATACTACTTGGTTTGTTTCTGCTTTAATGTGTGCATGTGTTTCTTTTAGCATATCGCCTTTACACATTAGTGGAGCCCTTAGGATCTTTGCTTGATTACCTGCGTTGTGATGGCAGTCACACTCGTAGGGGCTGGGTAATCTACAAGCACATCCTTATGCAGGTCCCTAGTCGCAGGACTATCGAGACAGGGCATCGATACTCCGGAGTAGACTAGCGTAAGCACTTCTTATCCCAGCTTGGGAGACGGTCTGTCCCACAGCCGTCAGTACGTCGTACTTGAGATAGTATGCGGGTGCTCGTTAGGTTACGAGTACACTGGACAGGACTCGTCGGGAACTGTTGGTTGGTATTATACCTATCGTCAGTTATCAGTTCCCAGGTGACCTGAGTACAGCTTAGTCCATTGACTTGACACTATCACTTCGCCTCGAGTGTGTTCCTACTGTACTTTGATTTCTACCGTACCACGGCTCAAAGGAGTCGTGCAAACAGGTAGTTTTTGGGTGCAGTCCCGAAGCACTTGGAGGCAGTGACGGTTAGACAGGATTCGTCTCTCCCGGTATTGGGGGTTGATATCGCGCTGTGTCTAGGAGAGCCATTACACCATGTCCCTGGCCAGGGCAAGCGAGATAGACTGGTATGTTTCAAGTGTTATCTTAGGTGTTCTGGGCTACACTCCGACACGACTTGTACCTCTAGTAGGGGACTGACGTTTACCGCCCCCTAGGCCCGCCATGCGATGTTCTTAGACGAACAGACTGGACTGTACGGGGACTGTCACATTCAGGCTCAGTAGGAGTTCAGATGGGTTTACCTCGTCAGTCTTCTTATCGGCATCTACCTGGGGACTGTTACGTACAGCTAGTACCGCTTGCGGTCTGTGGTTAAATCCACTGCCAGCGTAGTGTCGATTCTTTAGAGTCCCACACAGAGGGTTATTCGTCTTTAGTCAAAATGAGTAGAGGTCGCATGGTTTTGCGACAGGGTTCGTTCACATCCGCGCACTTGTGCACGTTTGGTGTCCGGACAACTTATACTAGCGGGCTTTGGTTTAAGCCGGATCCTAGTATATGATTTGGTATTAGTTTTATCATATTGTATTCTTGTTCCTCGGAACACGGATACGGGTGTGTATGCACAGTTGACTGAGGCAGAGGCAGAGGACTTTCATTAGGGTTGATGACCATTGTCATTTTCTTAACCCTAATGTTTATGTGTGAAATATGATTTATTAATATTAGTTAATTATAATTGTGCATGGTTAGGGTTGTTGACCTAGGTCGACAAGTTGACCATCATCATACCATATGAAAGATGCTCTTTGATCTTTGCAAAAGCATTTAATGTGAAATGACAATGGTCATTTCTTGATTAACCATCACAATTATCTTTAGCTAATTATCTATTTTCATAATTCACATATATTTGAGAAGGTTAGATTATTCTTCTCATTCTATCATTCTCATTCTCTCTCCTCCTCTTCCTCTCTCTCAAAGCTCTCCCTTCTCATGAATTGAGAACCATTGAGCTTAAGATAAATCCCTTAAAAATACTTTCTACTCTTTCTAAGGTTCTAGGTTTAGCACACCAAGCACCTTAGTTACTTCTAGTTTGAGGTTGAAGCCAAAGGTAGAGGCCCTCGGGTGGATCTTTCTCCGGCAAGAGAAGGCGACGAGGAGAATCCTATCATCACACTCCAAGGAGCAAGAAGAGAAGGTCTTAAAGACTTAGGTATAACCCCTTTTCCGAGTAGCTAAACTTTTTAGCTTTGTAGTTAGTTTTTGTTTAGCAATGATCCCTCCTTTACATAGTCCATGTTGCCTAGTGTTGTAAAAATCCGATTTCATAACGTTTCCGCCTCCCCGCAAGCACAGGGGTGGGCAACGTGGACTTACAAGCACTACCGACCGATGATATTACCCGACGCATCGGATATCCGGAGGATACCGTCGTGGTTTTGAGATTGATGGTAGGGGCCGGTCTGGACTGACGGCGCCCTATATAGTGAGATTGAGACATACGGAGATATTTGAGATATTGAGGTACAGAGATTGCGACACAGAGATATCGAGATATTTGGATATTTGTTTTGTGTCGATGCTAGGAACTGTTTATGCTGATTTCATTTATGATACCTCATTTTAAAAGATACAGAAATCTCACTAATTTATGAAAGCAGTTTTCTTCGGTACATGCATTCTGTTTCATGTATTCATACATCATCCATATGATATATTGCTACCTGAGGCACTGACACTGGCACATAGGATTACACTCGGGTTAGATATTTACCCTAGCCATTGTTATAGGCTGCACGTTATATATTTGAGGATATATTATGATCGTATGACCTAGGATTACGTCATACATGCGATTCCTGTTCGTAGATGTATTCTATTCACGAGTTGGCAACTCACCCCCGTTGTGCCATAGTTCTTGCAGGTTTTACCGTACAGGTTTCATTACGGCTTTGCTGGCACTGCTTCCTTCGGGTGATTTTTCTAGTAGGTGGGTTTATTGGTATCGAACGCATCATTATACTTTGTATAATATTATTCAGTTGTATCTAGTAAATTCCATCAACCAAACATGTATTATTTTTGAGATAGAGACCAGTGATGTTATTCTTTCGACCTTAGAGTCACGCGTTATATTTCTGTGGATTTCTTGTGGTTTTGAGTTTCCTTTTGAGTTTTGATCCTCGCCCTTGGCGTTGTATATTATATTTCTTGTGTGGTTGTGACCGTCGATTGACGAAGAGCTAGCCCCCGCTTGGGGATTTCTTTTATTGATTTCGTATACTATTCATGTTGTATCCCGTTTGGGGGCCAGTATTTACAAAGGAGACTCTGCCGAAATTTTCAGGAAATATTTAATGTTTTTAAAAACGCATAATTCGGCTTATGCTATTAAAAATACTTGATTTAAATTGGTTTTCCTTCACTCTACTACCTTTCTTGGTTTGGATTTCTGGGTTTTCGGCTTACTTAGATTACGTACGCCTCGAGACGTTTCGTAGTTTAAGTGCCGGTCATGTTCCGTACTTTCGGGACGTGACATCAGCGTTACTCAACTTAGGAGTGCTTCCAATTATGAGTAACCTGAAAGAGAAGCAAGATCTCTTAAAACCATTACTATCAACTGAATACCACACACAAGTATCTACATCTTCAATCACCTTGAAAAATCCTGATACTTGCAATAGCTGGTTCTCTACTCTATTCTTATACCTATAACTTCTCAAAACTCAGACCCTGCATTTCTACGAAACACATGTCTAAAAACTGGAGAAGTCATAAGTAAACCGAATATAGTACGAAGACCAACCCCTCTGTCCTAATGGACACTAGACAACATACAATACTCTGTATAAGTCCCTTGAGTCTGATAACTCATTCCCTGTGTGTCGTAGGTTGAAAATTGTACTTATGGTTAAGAAGAATTACACCGCCGTTTAATGCTCCTTACCTAACCATCCACTGATATAGGTAAATGTCATCGATATAATTTCAAAAGGTATATCTCACTCTATAAAAATATACGTACAGATATATCAATTTGAAATTGGTGCATAACAACGGATATTCAAAACTAAGTATTTATCGTCCGGCAACCAACCCAGGTGACTTCCTCAAATATCACTAATTACAACGAATTCCGATATAATGAGGATGATCACCTAATTCCCAATAACTTACTCCCACTCATCATCTGTAAAACCATACAGACGCGAGAATCAAACCTGGTAAATACATACCCTGGAGCAAGTGTCTAATTGGGAAATCAGTTTTCTTTTAATAGTACACAGTGAAACTGAAACATTGAAATGTTCCGTAGGGGTATCCGGGTATTCCTAGTAATGCCTCTTCCATTATCCAGATTCACAACTGTAACCGTATATTTCTTTTCCATCTCTCTAAATCCCTTTATATGTCTTTAGTCATTACCTTCTGCACACCCCTTTAGGCTAAATGGTTTTCTTCCTTCCCTACCGTTCGGCACCAGCCTATGGTTTGGAAGAAGACTATCCAATAAGCATAATGGGTGTACTGTCCTAATCCTAGGAGCACTCGCAACCCAAGAGAAGGTAAAGATAAAAGACACCTGAATAAACCTTATTCCTATTTCTCCTGAACCAGAATCCATCCCCGAACTGGAACAAGTTCCTTTCGAGTTCGTATATAACCATACGATGGGGTATCCAAATAACTGTGGATCTTCGTAGTGATACGGAGTGTCCTGGAGAAATGCAAAGGTGATGTAGGAGTGGTAATGAAATACTTGGTTTGGTCATGAATAGCAGTCACAGTTTACTTTGCCCTCTTACTAATCCCTTTATTTGTCTTAACTTATTACCTTCTGTATGCCTTTTAGGCTAAATGGTTTTCTTCATTCCCCACCGTTCGGCACCAGCCTATCGTTTGGAAGAAGACTATCCAATAAGCGTAATAGGTGTACTGTCCTAATCCAAGGAGCACTCGCAACCTGAGAGAAGGTAAAAGGATAAGACAACTGAATAGTCATATTCGTTTCCTCCAGAGCTGGAAACCATCCTCGAATAAACTACTTCGAGTTCGTATATAACCATACGATGGTTTTAACCAATAGATGTGGACGTTCGTAGTAATACGGGGTGTCCTGGAGAAAAGGGTAAGAGTAGGAGTGGCAATGAGGTATGCAACTCTGACAATATAAAAGCCAGTGTTTTAAGAAGGTTCGGTTAATCTTGGTCACTGAGTCATAGTCAAGGGTCAGGCCATGGTCGCTACCAAAGAGATAGAGAAAAGAAAGACTCAGCGTACACTCTAACCTAGTTCAGAATGGTTATCAATTTATCTAATCAGGAAACCTCCCACTGTACCGTCAAATTCTCCTCCAAACCTGAAAGAAGAATTAATCGGGATCACCCGAGGAGTAAACCAACTCATTAGTGGGTATCGGGATCCAACTATCATCGCATGATAACGTGATGGAATCCACTCACGTTATCATACTCCAGAAGGTATGCGCATATCTGGCAAGTTTCAGTTTCTTTAGAAACTCCCGATGTGATTTTTACCCCATGCTCTTATGACATTGATGAAGGTCAACAAATCATAATTCACATGTCAAGTTCTACCCGTAATTGTCCAGATTAATTTGAACCCACCCGTACAAGCCCTTGACGAAGGTCAACAAGGCTATACGACTGTCCCAAACCAACGCATCTATCTATGCAGCAGAAAGGTAACAACCAGCTACCATTCACTATGCCATGACGAAGGTCAACAAACATAGCATGAATACTAAGTGCTGCCCATCTGAAATGACAGAGGGCTACGAATGGTTTTTGGCGAAAAACCTTTAACGTAATGAACTTGATATCGTTGAAGGAACCGGATAGCTTTTTATGAAAATATAGTGGCGAAAACCTTTGTTAAAGAGGTCACTCCCGGTGAAGCGATCTCGGCTCTTTCCCCGTAGAATGAGGTGCAGGATATTCTAAGTGAATACCACGATGCAAAGCAAAAGTAATCGACTATAGTGAAGTTATTGCCCTGACGCAAACTTCTGTCCAAGTGGTCACTCCCGGTGAAGGGATCTCGGGCCTTGCCTCGTCGACTGAGGTGCTGGATATTCATAACCGAATACCATTGTGCAAAACAAAAGTGAACGTCCTTGCAATAACAGCTTCTTGAAAAATTGTTCCAACAACATCAGAATATGTTTGTTTAGCTTGCATTGATCTGAATCAACGTAGTCCCATCAATTGATCACACTAATAAAGAACGAAAATAATGATGTACGTATATGCCACCCGCATTCACCACTGGATCCCGTCATCACCCGTTAGGTTACTTAACTAACGATAGAGCGGGGAATGGACTAGCGTGGGTGCAAAACATATACAACATATACTAGTATATATATATCAATATATAATATTCGCTCAAGGCGTGATAAAATATAACATCACAGAAATGTAATAAGCATCACAGAAAAATACAGATATCTGGGATCCCCGGGTTTCATAGAGCCGCTACTGAAACCCGACGTTCCCTTGGTCGTGTGGATAGCCTGTGCAATAAAATCCAAGACCCCTACGGGCGCGGCAAGTTACCCGCCAAAACCTGAAGCGAGGCAGCCCCCTTCAGCAATGTGAATGGACCACCCAGCACTTCATGGAATCCGGTAACTTGGGCACCCCACCTTGGGTCAACCTGTACCCCTACGAGTGCGGCGAATAGCCCGCCAATTCTAGAGTGAAGCCCCCTCCGTCTCAAAGCCATGAGATGCGGGCCCGTTGCCCTCTAGAACCCGGCTATCCGTGCACCCCACCTTGGGGTAATCCTAGTACAGGAAGTAAAATATACATAGAACGGGTACATCGACCTCAGCCCGGTTGTGCCCCAAAAGAATAATATACAAACAGGCAGTGACGGCAATCCACATATCGGACGTGTGGGGTTCCTAGGCACTCTAAGGTAGTCTCACAAGCCATCAACCATGGCAATTTCAAATTTTAACGTGCCGAGAAACCCTAAACAACGGATCGTTAGCTAGAAATCTAGGCGAAAAACAATCTAGTTAACAACTTAACTAAAGGTTTAACGGAAATACAACCTTTGTAGATCCGGTGGTCCACCTCCTAAGCTCCGCAACGAAGTCTCCTCGCTGTCCAAGACCAATCCCGGGCTCTAGCGTCGGCTTCGTCGGAGAATAAACGAGCTAGGTCGTCGATGTCCATGCCGAAGATGATCTACGTCGAGGCATCGCTAAATCAAGCTCTGACTTCACCAAGTCAAGAAACTTGTGAAGGAAACACACTCTACTACTTGGCAGGAGGTAGAGGATGAAGAAATAGGAAGTGGGTAGACTTTAGATTTGGATTTCTCACTCATTTTCTTCACTTGCCATTGGAGTAGTAAGCTTTCATCATGAAGTGAAGAAGATGAAGAAGATGATAATTGTTATGATAAGAATAATTAAAAAGAAAAGAATATCAATTCTTATCATAACTTGACCATGGTCAAGTGTAGAGAATAAATCATGGTTAGTGGGATGGTTAGGGTTAAGCATGAGACAAAATGGTCACTTGGTCAAAGTCTTCATGAAGCTTCATGAACAAAACAAAAGAAGCCACCATTTTCTCATTTGCTTTTCATTTTCCAAAATGAATAAATGAAAAAATAAATAGATATGAAAATGTAAACCCTAACCATTACATAACCATGGTTTAAACTTTACACAAAACACAAGTAAACATGTATCATCAAACATGATACAATGAAGTGCACAAAAATCATATCGCATATGCAATGCGCACACCCGAGTGAGAAAATCCATTATAAAGTGAACCGACAATAGTTAATGCAAAGTAATATATCAAATATATAATTATGCATTAAATCATTAAATCAACACTTGATTTAACGACCCGGTCATATCGCATATAACCGACTAATATCAACAGTAACAACTTATCGAATCAACACTTGATCCGATAACCCGGCTATATCGCATATAACCGATCAATGTCACATATCGCGAGAATCGAATACAGTATCACATACTGGTATCATTCTCGGTTCCGCACATATCTCATATGCACTCCTATTTCGTTTCGCTTGAGCCAGGAAACCTCTGTGTAGGACTCTAAAGACTCGTCAATACGCTGGCAGCAGATGATGATCATATCAAACACCCACAAGCCGCAAGCGGTCTGCTAAATGTAACGGCCACCCGGGTATTGAGCGATCTGAAGATCGACGAGCTAGCCCGCTCACACTCCAGTGAATCCGACCAGTAACACTACCGTACAGTCCGGTCTGATCGTCTGATATGTCGCATATCTCGCCTAGGGGTGGTAAACGTCAGACCCCAATAGCTCGATAAGTCGTGTCGATATGAGGTCTATAACAATTCGAGAAACTACTGGTAACACTTACCAGTAAATCTCAGCAACCCTGGCCAGGGATTTCCTGTTATAGCCAATCGAACACAGCGCAACATCAACCCCCTATACCGGGAGAGATGAATCCCCTCCTATCGCTCATTGCCTCCATGTGACTCGGGACTGTACCCAAAAACCACCGTTTTGCACGCCCTCTTGGACGTGGTAAGATGGAAATCAAAGCACAGTGGGAACCACACAAGACTCTATGACGATCTCGGGTCAACAGGCTACTCTGTACCAGTGTCACCAGAGAACTGCCATCTGACGTGAGGTATAATACCATCTGGGAGTTCTCGGCGAGTCCGTCCAGTGTACCCAGTCTCTACTGAGCACCCGTATATCATCTGTTAGTTGTATGTATGCCCTAGAGGCCAGTATTGTACAGATTATGTATATTATATTGGATGCTTGGACATATATAGAGATGACTTTCTTGCTCAACATGATAGTATGCTATCTGGTTGCTATTTATCTTAACATGTACACTAGTCTCTTTATACTGTCTTATAGTTACAT
Organism: Agapanthus africanus; assembly: GCA_030015575.1. Taxonomy (NCBI): domain Eukaryota; kingdom Viridiplantae; phylum Streptophyta; class Magnoliopsida; order Asparagales; family Amaryllidaceae; genus Agapanthus; species Agapanthus africanus. The sequence goes on from CM057340.1 coordinate 408,828,960, forward strand.
GTTGGTAAAGCCCTTAGGATTTGTACTTGACTACCTAGACTATGATGCAGATCATACTAGTGGGGACATGGTAGTCCATAAGTACATCCTTCAAGGTCCCTAGTCGTAGGTGTATCGAGACGGGGCATCGATATACCAGAGTAGACTAGCGTATACGCTTCTCGACCCATGTGATGGGCGATGGATGATTCCATATCCATTGGTGTTTGACATCAGAGATGGTATACGGGTGCTCAGTGGAAACTGGGTACACTGGACGGACTCGCCGAGAACTCCCAGATGGTATTATACCTCACGTCAGATGGCAGTTCTCAGGTGACACTTGTACAGGTTAGTCTGTAGACCCGAGATCGTCATAGAGTCTTGTGTGGTTCCCACTGTGCTTTGATCTCCACCTTACCACGTCCATGAGGGCATGCAAAACGGTGGTCTTTGGGTACAGTCCCGAGTCACATGGAGGCAATGAGCGATAGGAGGGGTTTCGTCTCTCCCGGTATTGGGGGTTGATGTTGCGCTGTGCTCGATTGGCCGTAACAGGGAAGTCCCTGGCCAGGGCTGATCAGAGATTTGCTGGTAAGTGTTACCAGTAGTTTCTCGACCCGTTACGAGCCTCACATCGGCACGACTTATCGGGTTATTGGGGTCTGACGTTTACCACCCCTAGACTTGATATGCGACGTATCAGACGAAGAGACCGGACTGTATGGTAAGTGTTACTGGTCGGATTCGCAGGAGTATGAGCGGACTAGCTCGTCGATCTTCTGATCGCTCAATACCCGGGTGGCCGTTACGTTTAGCAGACCGCTTGCGGCTTTTGGATGCTTGATATGATCATCATCTTCTACCGGCGTATTGACGAGTCTTTAGAGTCCTACACAGAGGTTTCCTGGCTCAAGCGAAACGAAATAGGAGCGCATATGAGATATGTGCAGGACCGAGAATGATGCATGTATGTGATACCGCATTTCATTCTCGCGATATATGTTTCGATTGGTTATATTCGATATGACCTAGTTATCGAATCATTGATTCGATAAATCGATACATTACATTCTAGTCGGTCATGTGCGACATGACCGGATCATTGAATCAAATGTTGATTTAATGATTTAATGCATAATTATATATTTGATATATTACTTTGCATTAACTAGTATTGGTTCACTTTAAACGGATTTTTCTCACTTGATGCACATTGTATATGTGATATGCTTTCGTGCACTTTTTTGTATCATGTTTGATGATACTTGATCATTATGTTAAGTTTATAGAATTAATCCATGGTTAATTTGATAATTAGGGTTTTGCATAATCATTTATTTATTTATTTGTTTATTTGAAATAAGTTATGATAAGAATGGTGGCTAAGTTTGTTTTATATTGAAGCTTCATGAAGCTTTGACTTTGCTAACCATCCTTATCTTCATGCTTAACCCTAACCCATCCAAGTGACCATGGTTAATTCTCTACACTTAACCCTAGTTCAAGTTATGATAAGTATTTTGATTTAAATTTATTTTTATCACAAGACTTATCATATTCTTTTCTTGAGCTCATCTTCTTCTTCTTCTTCTTCTTCAAGCTTGCTACTCCAATGGCAACTTGAGTTTTAGTGAGAGAAATCCAAATCTAAAGTGAACCCACCTCCTATTTCTTCACCCTCTACCTCTTGCCAAGTTGTTTTGGGTGTTTACTTCACAAGTTTCACAAGTTTGTGAAGTCGGAGCTTGAGTTTGTGCAACCTCGACGTAGATCGTCTTTGACACGAAGCCGACGACCTATTCCGCACGTTTTTCCGATGAAGCCGTCACGAGAGTTCAAGCTTCAAGATGGACAGCGAGAGGATGCCCTTGCGGAGCCGTGGAGGTGGATATCCGGATCTACAAAGGTTGTAATTTTCGTATCCCAGTAGTTAACTGTTAACTAGCTTTTAGTTTCGCCTAGAATTCTAGCAAACGATCCGTAGTCGGGTCTCTCGGCACCGTTAAAATTTTAATATGGCATGTTCGATGCCTTGTGTGACCTCATTTGGGTGCCTAGGAACCCTACAGTGGTATCAGAGCCTAGCTAGAGCCTTAGGCGAAGTCTAGACGGAGTTTGAAGTACGGACGAACCCGAAATCCCGATGCCCAAGAGCTCTCTGGATATTTCATGAAATCTGGGAATTTTTGATATTAAAAATGTCTAAAAAATTCAGCATAGAATTATAAGAATTACTGTGCAAAACTTTTCCCCTGAACTGTTCATTGTGCCGCGGAAACGCGGCAGAAGCATGGCTTCTGCCGCTGTTCCGCGGCCATATAGTGACGTCATCCCACTATTTTTGCACAGTAATACCTGATAAATTCTGGTGAGTTTTCTGGGTATTTTTAAATTGATTTAAGGGTTGAGTGCTCTGGGGTTATTTTGGGAATAGACGATTCGATCGGAATATCAAACTTTGTCTAAGTGTTTTTCCAGATAACTGTAGAATATGTTAAAGAGTTCGACCGGATATAAATACCCAGGTTTTCCCCTGCCGGAATAATTCCAAGTGTTGGATTTTTCTGTGGTTAAAAGACGTTCCGAGTAGTGCAAGTAACGCGATGGTCCCTCTAGAAGACACAAACCTTAACTCGATTATGTGACCGTCTTGAACTGCCCTTTGAACCTTCGGGTTTGGGGCAGTACGGCGTGCCACATGTGAGGCGTTGGCTTGACCCTTCTACGGCTGGACCGTTGGTACTGAGGCATGAAGTGAATGTCTTTGAACCTATTTCATGTGTTGATCGGTGTCGGGAAAACTTGGGTGTTCGAATGTTCGATCAGAAAGTTTAATATATTCTATTTATCCGGAATTGGATACAATAATTGGAATTCACAAACAGTTATGAGATAACTGGATGAATGTTATAGATCTAGCAGTTTAGTTTCACAAGATATCGAAAAGAGTTTTCGATGATGGGACTAAAATGCGGGGTTTATAACTGTTAGGCATGTGATGTCTAAAGAGGTTGCGGATTCCAATTGTTGTAGTTTTACACTTTCTTTTCTGTGACCGTAAGTGTAGTATGTTCATATCGCCGGTTTCGTTGCTATACGTCAACGACAATTGGGGTATGCATACTTACTTACGTTGATGACATGTGATGTTATGTGTTGCTGGATATGTTATATTGGATCGTCGTGTTTGAATAGCCGGGGGTTTTTATGTGAGATGAGTGTTTTTCTTTTTCATTCATGTAAAAACTTGTATGTAATATTCTTTTATTCGGGGCACTTCCAGGATGCGGGAGTTGTCACCCTTTGTATATTATTTACTTTTCTGCACTAGGATAGACCCAAGGAGGGGAGACAAGTAACCGGGTTCTGGGGTCCAGTGGGAGACCAACTCGAGGAGTCGAGTCCGGGTCTCCTAACCCTAGAATTGGCAGGGTTGCTTGCCGCTCTCGTAGGGGTCTAGGGGTGTGGGATTGGCTATTCATCACGACCGTGGAATCCGTGTTTTATACTGGCTCGTATTGAAATCACGGACGTCCTAGTATATCCAATATTTCATATGATTATTCTGCTGCGATATCTGTGATATGACTCTGTGATGGATATAGTATATAGTATATATGATATATTATATAGACGTTACTTATGTTTTACACCCGCGCTAGCCCTGCCCTGCTCTGTCGTTAGTTACCTAACCTAACGGTGCACGAGGGGACATCGAGGCGAATGCGGATGGCATAAGTGTACGTCATATCTATCTGTGATGTTTAGGTATTTAAATGATGGGACTTCATTAATGTGATTAATGAAAGAAAAGAAACCTAAGATGTTGTAGAATCAGATTTTAAATAAAACAGGTAGCTACAGTTCTTGCTTTGCACAGCGGTATATATGATATACCCCGCACCTTATTCGATGAGGAAAGGACCGAGATCCCTTCACCGGGAGTGACTCCTTTAGCAATAACTGGCAGATGCTACACACTCGGTTTGGTTTTGATTGCTTTTAAGAGTTTTTGCTTTGCACAGTGATATATATGATATATCCCGCACTTCATTCGACGAGGAAAGGACCGAGATCCCTTCGCCGGGAGTGACTCCTTTAGCAAAACTAGAAAAGCCTCAAAATCACTCCATTTCAAAACTTCATTTGATTCTACAACGATATCAAGTTCATTACGCTCATGGTTTTATGAAAACCTGCGTAGCCCTCCGTCATTTCAGATAAGTACTAATTAGTATTCGTGCTACGGTAGTTTGGCATTCGTCAAGGCGTAGTGTACGGTAGCTAACTAGTATTTATCTGCTTATGCATATGATGCAGATTGGATTAGGGTATTCGTACGGCGTTGTTTGGCATTCTTCAAGGGTCGTGCGGGTGGGTTTAATTCAATCAAGAAATGTACGGGTTGAACTTGACTAGTGGACTATGGGTTGTTTGGCATTCGTCAAGGTCATAGAACACTAGGAGTAAAATATTATCGGGAATTTCAAGTGTTAAAATTTGCAATGAGATTGCATACCTTCTATGAGATAGTTGGATCCCGTTACCCGCTGCGAGTAAGAGTTACTCCTGGGAGAGTTTTACACATTGCAATTAGCCGATCAAGTAGGTGTCTAGAAAGGTGTCAACGGGGTTACGCCTCTGGGAAAACGAGGTTTACATTAATTAGGTTCGTGCGAAAGCACGGGGGACCTCCCTCAAAGTACCGACACTGGCCTGGCTGAAAGATTGGCGAACTTGTAGTGTGTAATTAATCCCGGCTAGTCTTTCCTTTTAGGGTTTGGAGGAAGATTTGATAAAAAGCAGTGGGAGCCATCCTGATTAGATAAGATAATAACCAATCTGATCTTGCACGAGCTTACGCTAAAGTGTTTTCTTCTCTCTCTCTCCAGGTAGCGACCATTTCATGCCTTAATAAAGATAATAAAATGGATGTATTGACCGAACCCGCATGTTATACTGTGCAGGGGAACGTTGAACCCGTTCTATCTTATAAGTGTTATAAGAATGAACAGGAAACTTGAGAATATCTGGATTCTCACACCGCCCAAACGGAGAACATGCATGTTGATGCATCATCTTCGGGTGTGTTTGTCATTGAGAACTGTTTCTCAGTTCACCCTACGTCCTGGGTATTAGATACCGGATCAGGATCCCACATATGTAAGATGTTACATGGGCTGCGAAAAGGTAGAGAACTGGGAAAAGGTGATCATTCCGTTCAAGTAGGGAACGGTGCAAGTGTTGCAGCCAAAGCAGTTGGCGAATATCACCTAGTATTACCAAGTGGTGATACATTAAATCTGAATGAGTGCTATTATATACCGAACATGATGTGCAACATTATATCAGTTTCTTTATTAAGTAAAGATGGATATAATTTTGTAGTAAAGGATAATGTTATGAACATATTCCTAGATCAAAAGTTGATTGCATCAGGCTCGCTATATAATGGCATGTTCATTCTAAATCAAAATACAGTCCTCAATATACAAAACACACACAAGAGGAAAAATTCAGAAATGAACGAATCCTTCTTGTGGCATTGTAGACTTGGTCATATCAATGTGACACGACTGGCTAAGTTACATAAGGATGGTTATTTGAATCCGTTCGAATTATCATCTTATGATACTTGTCATTCATGTCTCAAAGGAAAAATGACCAAAGCTCCGTTTAGTGGACACGGAGAAAGAGTTACTGAACTCTTAGGACTGATACATAGTGATGTATGCGGTCCTATGTCTATACATGCCAGGGATGGTTCTTCCTACTTCATTACATTCACTGACGATCTCTCTAGATACGGGCATGTGTTCCTGTTGAAACACAAGTCTGAAGCTTTTGAGAAATTCAGAGAATATAAGCACGAAGTAGAGAACCAAACGGGCAAAAGTATTAAGATCCTTCGATCTGATCGAGGAGGAGAATACTTGAGCAATGAGTTCCAAGATTATCTAAAAGAGAATGGGATTCTCTCTCAGCTTACTCCACCTTATACACCACAGCACAACGGTGTATCGGAACGAAGGAATCGCACCCTATTAGATATGGTGCGTTCAATGATGAGCACAGCTGAGTTACCTATTTCCTTCTGGGGGTATGCGCTTGAGACAGCCATACACCTATTGAATATGGTTCCTACCAAATCAGTGCCTACCACTCCATATGAGATATGGAGAGGGAAGAGACCATCTCTTAAGTATGTTAAGATATGGGGTTGTCCAGCCTATGTCAAAAGACAAAATCCGGACAAACTCGAGGCAAGATCTGTCTTATGTAAGTTTGTAGGATATCCCAAAAATTCACAAGGGTATATCTTCTACCACCCCGAGGAACAAAAGGTATTTGTTTCTCGACATGCCACTTTCTTAGAAAAAGGTTTTCTTATGAAACAGATTAGTGGCATTGAGGTAGAACTGGAAGAAGTTCCAGCAACACAAACTGTAACAGAAGACTTGGTGGAACCAGAGGATTCAGTAGAACTCAACGGACCCCTGCCTCTCCGCCGATCTAGTAGGGTATCTCGTCCACCTGAGAGATACTACGGTTTTCTCATTGACGGTGGAAGTGAGGATTGCATCATGGAGGATGATGACCCAACTAGCTTCGAGCAGGCCATCACGAGTAGGGACTCAGTGAAATGGCTGGATGCTATGCGGTCCGAGATGGAATCCATGTACACCAACAAAGTATGGACTTTGGAAGTTGCTCCTGAAGGGGTAAAACTCATTGGGAGCAAGTGGATCTTCAAGAAGAAACTTGGTGTAGATGGGAAAGTAGAGACTTTCAAAGCTAGACTTGTAGCAAAGGGTTTTCGTCAAAGACCAGGTGTGGACTATGACGAGACCTTTTCTCCAGTGGCTATGCTTAAATACATCCGAATCATGCTTGCCATTGCTGCCTTTCATGACTACGAAATCTGGCAAATGGATGTTAAGACCGCCTTTCTAAATGGTGATTTAGAAGAGTGCGTGTACATGACTCAGCCAGAGGGCTTCGTAGACAGTGGGAGCAGCGGGAAGGTGTGCAAGCTGCTTAAATCCATTTATGGATTAAAGCAAGCATCGCGGAGTTGGAACATCTGCTTTGACGTCGTTATCAAAGAGTTTGATTTCGTCAAAAATCCAGATGAACCTTGTATCTACAAGAAGGTGCCAGAGAGTAAGGTTGTCTTCCTCGTATTGTACGTGGACGACATACTCTTGATAGGAAATGATATTCCTATGCTGCAATCGGTCAAGCTCTTCTTATCACAAAGATTCTCAATGAAAGATCTTGGTGATGCCTCCTGCATATTGGGAATCAGGATCTATAGAGATAGATCCAAACGGATTTTGGGATTGTCCCAATCCAGGTACATTGACACCATACTAAAGAGGTTTAGTATGGAAGAGTCCAAGCGTGGGAATATGCCCACGAACTCTGGAGTCACTCTCTCCAAAGAGATGTCTCCCAAGACTGATTTGGAGAGAGCTCGCATGCAAGGGATACCTTATGCTTCGGCAGTAGGCTCTATCATGTATGCGATGCTATGTACCAGACCCGATGTAGCATACTCACTAAGTGTTGTGAGCAGGTATCAAGCTGATCCTGGAGAGAGTCACTGGACAGCTGTGAAGAGCATTCTCAAGTACTTGTGAAGGACTAGAGATATGTTCTTGGTGTATGGTAACGGAGAACTCCAGGTGGAGTCCTTTACCGATTCCAGCTTCCAGAGTGATAAGGAAGACTCTAAGTCGCAGTCGGGTTTTGTCTTTACCCTTTACGGAGGGGCGGTTAGCTGGAAGAGTTCCAAGCAGGAAACCGTGGCAGACTCGACGATGGAGGCTGAATACATCGCTGCCAACGATGCTGCTAAAGAAGCTGTCTGGGTCAAGAAGTTCATTACTGAACTTGGTGTGGTTCCATCCATTGAGCATCCAATACCTTTGTATTGCGATAACAATGGAGCAGTGGCTTTGGCCAAGGAACCCAGGTCCCATCAGCGATCCAGGCATATTCTGAGGCGGTATCACCTGATCCGGGAGATAGTTGATCGCCGGGAGATCGAGGTCAGGAGGGTTGACATGAAGAACAACACGGCGGATCCACTCACGAAGGCCATTCCCCAGATACAGTTTGAGAGACTCTTCGGGATGCTCGGTATGAGATACTACAGCAGCTGGCCCTAGTGCAAGTGGGAGATTGTTAGTTGTATGTATGCCCTAGAGGCCAGTATTGTACAGATTATGTATATTATATTGGATGCTTGGACATATATAGAGATGACTTTCTTGCTCAACATGATAGTATGCTATCTGGTTTCTATTTATCTTAACATGTACACTAGTCTCTTTATACTGTCTTATAGTTACACGTTGGTAAAGCCCTTAGGATTTGTACTTGACTACCTAGACTATGATGCAGATCATACTAGTGGGGACATGGTAGTCCATAAGTACATCCTTCAAGGTCCCTAGTCGTAGGTGTATCGAGACGGGGCATCGATATACCAGAGTAGACTAGCGTATACGCTTCTCGACCCATGTGATGGGCGATGGATGATCCCATATCCATTGGTGTTTGACATCAGAGATGGTATACGGGTGCTCAGTGGAAACTGGGTACACTGGACGGACTCGCCGAGAACTCCCAGATGGTATTATACCTTACGTCAGATGGCAGTTCTCAGGTGACACTTGTACAGGTTAGTCTGTAGACCCGAGATCGTCATAGAGTCTTGTGTGGTTCCCACTGTGCTTTGATCTCCACCTTACCACGTCCATGAGGGCGTGCAAAACGGTGGTCTTTGGGTACAGTCCCGAGTCACATGGAGGCATTGAGCGATAGGAGGGGTTTCGTCTCTCCCGGTATTGGGGGTTGATGTTGCGCTGTGCTCGATTGGCCGTAACAGGGAAGTCCCTGGCCAGGGCTGATCAGAGATTTGCTGGTAAGTGTTACCAGTAGCTTCTCGACCCGTTACGAGCCTCACATCGGCACGACTTATCGGGTTATTGGGGTCTGACGTTTACCACCCCTAGACTTGATATGCGACGTATCAGACGAAGAGACCGGACTGTATGGTAAGTGTTACTGGTCGGATTCGCAGGAGTATGAGCGGACTAGCTCGTCGATCTTCTGATCGCTCAATACCCGGGTGGCCGTTACGTTTAGCAGACCGCTTGCGGCTTGTGGATGCTTGATATGATCATCATCTGCTACCGGCGTATTGACGAGTCTTTAGAGTCCTACACAGAGGTTTCCTGGCTCAAGCGAAACGAAATAGGAGCGCATATGAGATATGTGCAGGACCGAGAATGATGCGTGTATGTGATACCGCATTTCATTCTCGCGATATATGTTTCGATTGGTTATATTCGATATGACCTAGTTATCGAATCATTGATTCGATAAATCGATACATTACATTCTAGTCGGTCATGTGCGACATGACCGGATCATTGAATCAAATGTTGATTTAATGATTTAATGCATAATTATATATTTGATATATTACTTTGCATTAACTAGTATTGGTTCACTTTAAACGGATTTTTCTCACTTGATGCACATTGTATATGTGATATGCTTTCGTGCACTTTTTTGTATCATGTTTGATGATACTTGATCATTATGTTAAGTTTATAGACTTAATCCATGGTTAATTTGATAATTAGGGTTTTGCATATTCATTTATTTATTTATTTGTTTATTTGAAATAAGTTATGATAAGAATGGTGGCTAAGTTTGTTTTATATTGAAGCTTCATGAAGCTTTGACTTTGCTAACCATCCTTATCTTCATGCTTAACCCTAACCCATCCAAGTGACCATGGTTAATTCTCTACACTTAACCCTAGTTCAAGTTATGATAAGTATTTTGATTTAAATTTAATTTTATCACAAGACTTATCATATTCTTTTCTTGAGCTCATCTTCTTCTTCTTCTTCAAGCTTGCTACTCCAATGGCAACTTGAGTTTTAGTGAGAGAAATCCAAATCTAAAGTGAACCCACCTCCTATTTCTTCACCCTCTACCTCTTGCCAAGTTGTTTTGGGTGTTTACTTCACAAGTTTCATAAGTTTGTCAAGTCGGAGCTTGAGTTTGTGCAACCTCGACGTAGATCGTCTTTGACACGAAGCCGACGACCTATTCCGCACGTTTTTCCGATGAAGCCGTCACGAGAGTTCAAGCTTCAAGATGGACAGCGAGAGGATGCCCTTGCGGAGCCGTGGAGGTGGATATCCGGATCTACAAAGGTTGTAATTTCCGTATCCCAGTAGTTAACTGTTAACTAGCTTTTAGTTTCGCCTAGAATTCTAGCAAACGATCCATAGTCGGGTCTCTCGGCACCGTTAAAATTTTAATATGGCATGTTCGATGCCTTGTGTGACCTCATTTGGGTGCCTAGGAACCCTACATCATCTCTGATGTCAAACACCAATGGATATGGGATCATCCATCGCCCATCTATATGGGTCGAGAAGGTACACGCTAGTCTACTCTGGTATATCGATGCCCTGTCTCGATACACCCACGACTAGGGACTTTGAAGGATGTACTTATAGACTACCATGTCCCCACTAGTATGATCCGCATCATAGTCCAGGTAGTCAAGTACAGATCCTAAGGGCTTTACCAACATGTAACAGAGAGACAATCAGTATACACGTTAAGGTAAAGATCAACCAGATAGCGTACTATCATGTCGAGCAAGAAAGTCCTCCCTATATATGTCCCAGCATCCACTACAATATACATCCTATGTATAGCAATGGCCTCTAGGGCATACATATAACTAACAATCTCCCACTTGCACTAGGGCCATCTGTAGCAGTGGTTTGAAGTATCTCATACTCAACCATGCCATAAAAGTCTCTCTCTGGGAACAGGCCTTTGTGAGTGGATCCGCTGTGTTGTCCTCTGAGTCTACTCTCCTAACCTCGATCCCTTAGAGATCAATCATCTCCATGATGAGGTGATACTTCCTTAGAATATGTCTGGATCACTGATGGGACCTGCGTTCCTTGGCATAAGCCACAACTCCATTGTCACACAATGGGAGAAACTAAGTTCATCTCATGAACCAATATACATCCAAACAGCCTCTTTGGTAGCATCTTAAGTAGCGATGTATCCTGCCTTTATCGTCTAGTATGCCACGGTATCTAGCTTGGAACTCTTCCAACATACCGTCCCTTTACTGAGGGTAAAGACAATGCCTGCGACTGACATTCAGTCATCCTTATCACCCTGGAACCCTTCCAGTGATTCTCCCCAGGATCATGTGATACCATCTCACTTCGACAAGTGAGAATCCTAACATCCATTTAGATCTATCTCATAGATCCAAAATCCAGGAGTTAGTAGGTATCATTATGATCCTACACGGAGAATTATTGTGATAATCGGAGATTGATCGAGCGTAGCATAGGAAACTCCTTCCCTATCAAGAGTATGTCATCCACGTACTCTACGAGGATCACCACCATACTCCCTACTACCCTTTTGTTTATACAAGGTTCATCTACCATTTTGATGATGTCAACTTCTTTGACCGCTTCATCAAAACAGATGTTCCAACTCCGCGATGCCTGCTTTATCCTATAAAGCATCTTGCATACGTTTCCGCTGCTCCCACTGTCTACGAAGCCCTCTGGCTGTGTACTTATAGACACTCTCTTCTAAACATCATTTAGAAAAGCTGTCATGACACCCAACCACCAGATATCGTAGTCATGGTCTGTAGCCGTGGCAAGTAGGATCTAGATGGACTTAAGCATAGCTACTTAGAAAAGGTTTCATCATCATCCATACCTGGTCAATGATGTAGACCTTTAACAAGTCTAGCTTTGAAAGTCTCAACTCTTCCATGTACACCAAGTAATCTTCTCAAGATATACTTGCTCCTGATGGGGATTTAACCCTTCAGATATAGCAACCAAAGTCCATACTTTGTTGGTGTATAAGGATTCCATCTCAGATCGATAAACATCCAGCCATTCTTACAGAGTCCCACTCCTGATGGCCAGCTCGAAACTAGTTGGGTCATCATCTCATGATGTAATCCTCCCTCCCACTGTCATAGAGAAACCGAAGTATCTCTCAGGTGGGTGAGGAACCCTACTAGTGTTAGTGTATATGCCCTAGAGGCCATTACTGTATCATACTAGTTTGTATATTACTTAATGGATGCTTGGGATATTCACCTTGTATATACAATCTTGCTCAAAATAGTAGTATGCTACTTGGTTTGTTTCTACTTCAATGTGTACTTGTGTTTATTTCAGTATATCACTTATACGCATTAGTGGAGCCCTTAGGATCTTTGCTTGATTACCAGCGTTGTGATGGCAGTCACACTAGTGGGGGCTGGGTAATCTATAAGCACATCCTTATTCAGGTCCCTGGTCGCAGGACTATCGAGACAGGGCATCGATACTCCGGAGTAGACCAGCGCATGCGCTTCTCATCCCAGTGTGGGAGACGGTCTGTCCCACAGCCGTCAGTACGTCGTACTTGAGATAGTATGCGGGTGCTCGTTAGGTTACGGGTACACTGGACAGGACTCGTCGGGAACTGACTAGTTGGTATTATACCTATCGTCAGTTATCAGTTCCCAGGTGACATGAGTACAGCTTAGTCCGCTGACTTGACACTGTCACTCCGCCTCGAGTGTGTTCCCACTGTACTTTGATCACTACCCTACCACGGCTCAAAGGAGTCGTGCAAACAGGTGGTGGTTGGGTGCAGTCCCGAAGTACTTGGAGGCAGTGACGGTTAGACAGGATTCGTCTCTCCCGGTATTGGGGGTTGACATCGCGCTGTGTCTAGGAGAGCCATTACACGAGTAGTCCCTGGCCAGGGCAAACGAGATATACTTGTAGGTTTCCAGTGTTATCTCAGGGTGTATTGGGCTTCACTCCGGCACGACTTGTACCGCTATTGGGGGACTGACGTTTACCGCCCCCTAGGCCCGCCATGCGATGTATCAGACGAACAGACCGGACTGTACGGAGAATGTCACGCTCAGGCTCAGTAGGAGTTCAGATGGGTTTCGCCTCGTCGGTCTTCTTGTCGGCATTACCTGGGGACCGTTACGCACAGCTAGTGCCGCTTGCGGTCTGTGGTTAAACCCACTGCCAGCGTAGTGTCGAGTCTTTAGAGTCCCACACAGAAAGCTTTTCGCCTTTAGGCAAAAGAGTAGAGGTCGCATGGTATTGCGACAGGTCGCATGGTTTTGCGACAGGGTTCGGTCACATCCGTGCACTTGTGCACGTACAGTGTCCGGACAGTTTACACTAGCGGGCTTTGGTTTAAGCCAGATCCTAGTGTACCTTATGGGATTGGATTTATCCAGTTTGCATTCGTGTTCCTCGGAACGCGGATGCAGGTGTGTATGCACAGTTGACAGGGAGGCAGAGGCAGTGGATTCTCATTAGGGTTGTTGACAGTTGACCGTTGACTTTTGACTTTTTGCTCAACCCTAATGAGAATATGATATGTGATTAACTATTATATTAATCAAGTATTATGGTGATATGGTTGTTGACTTGTTGACTTTTGTTGACTTGTTGACTTTGGTGACTTGTTGACTTTTGTTGACTTGTTGACCGGTTGACTAGGCTTGACTAGTTGACCATCATGATAACCATGGTTATCATTTCATGCCAAAGACTTTTTTCTTGCTTGTTTTTGAGTAAAATGAGTGCATGATATGATAACCTTATGGTTGCTTCTAACCATCACCAAAAGACTTTTTTGATATGATGAGTTATGATCACTTTGGATTATGAGAGGGTGAGAGAGAAAAGTGAGCCTCATTCTTTCTTGCTCATTCTCTCTCTTGTTCTTGAGCTCTCCCCTTGCTCTCACCCTCAACCTCTTGCTCCCTCTCTTGATCTATGGTTCTCTTGTCTCATGAGTTGAGAATCAAGAACCATAGATAAAATCCCATTCTACATCCTCTCTACTCATTCTAGTTCACTAGGTTTAGCAAACCAAGTGAACTAGTTTCTTCAAAGACCGAAGAAGGAGCTAAAGGTTGGAGCTTTCAAGTGGATCTATCTTCGGCGTACGGAGACGACGAGAAGGAGCCATCGGACCACCACCGGAGCTTGAAGAGAAGGAGTTCAAGTTTAGGTATAACCATCTTCATCCGAGTAGCTAAACATCTTTAGCTTAGTTTGCTAGTTTTAGTTTAGGTAACGATCCCGACCATAAGTTAGTCCATGTTGCCTCTTGCGATAAAAACTTTGATTTTATACCGTTTCCGCCTCCCCGTAAGAACCGGGGGTCGCAATATGGACTTACAGTGGTATCAGAGCCTAACTAAACTTAAACTAGCTAGGTAGTAAAGTGTAACGAAGTTCGGAACCGAAAAAAATCACAAAACCGGAAAACTACAAAAACTGAGTTTCTGTTGAAATTTTTTCTGGTCAAAATGAAAAACTTCATACTCCTAAATTCGTCTCAGGGTTTTGTTAGAACACCCATGAAAAACGATTCACCAATTCGTCTAAACCGCCGCGCTTCCGCCGCGTGACCCTTCTTGGCCGCCGCGGAAGCGCCGCGGTTTGTTGTCTTTAGTGCGTCGTTTTTCGTGCAGTGTGTGTCTGTGTTGGTTTTGGGATTTTTGAGATATATTATATGTGCCCAGATTTTACAGAAAAGAAATTTCCTTTTGGGGTCCTATAATTCCGTATTTTTTCCGAACTTCATTGCACTTTGACTATGATGGTTATATCTGTGATGTTTGCATGTATTGAACGTCGGCTAATCGCTATAAGTCGATTAGTCGGGGTTATACATGATCTGTAATGTGCTGGAATGTGTATATAAATATGTTGGATTGTCGCGGGTGAATAGCCGGGGGTTGTGAGACGAGAGTTTACTTTTCTTGCAATTCATGTAAATTTGTAAATTGATGTAATAATTATTTGTTTGGCCGCACAACCGGGTCGGGGTTGTAGCCGTCATTGTATAATTTCTTTTTACTGTTTTTGCTCCTAGGATAGACCCGTGGAGGGGTGCACAAACTACCGGGTATGCCGAAGTGTCGAGTGGCCTACTCATGGAGATGAGGGAGGTTGCTACGCTTCGGGTACTTGGCGGGTAGTTTGCCGTACCCGTAGGGGTCTTGGGTGGGGTATTGGCTATTCACCGCGACCGTGTTATCTGTTTTTGTTACAGGCTCGTACAAATTACAGATTACTAGTATATCCAATGTATTTATCTGTGATCTGAAATGTTTATCATTGCAGTATATCTATATAAGATATTATTTAGGCGTTGCTTATGTTTTACAGACGCGCTAGCCCAGCCCCCGCTCTGTCGTTAGTTAAGTAACCTAACGGGTAATGACGGGGCCCAGTGGCGAATGCGAATGGCATAAGCGTACGTCATATTTTGGTTGTTTTCTGCAATGGTAGGATTAAATGATGGGACGCATTAAAAGTACTAATGCAAGAATATCACGCATTAAAAGAACTAATGCAAGATAATAAACCAAGTTAAAGTCGTTGGAACACTTTCGAAAAACCACTCGGTTCTTTTCAAAACAAACTTTTAAAATACGGAGTTTGAGCCACTCCATTTTAAAGCTATCTCGTTCCATCGACCAAATCAAGTTCACTACGTTCACGGTTTTGCCAAAACCATCCGTAGCCCTCCATCATTTCAGTTAAATATTCGGTAGTATTCAAGCTATGTATTTTGACCTCACGCCAAGGCATAGTGATTGGTAGCTGCCGGATATTTATCTGTTGCATAGATAGAATGCGTTGGTTTGAGACAGTCGTACTGCCATTTTGGCCTACGTCAAGGGTATGTACGGGTGGATTCAAATTAACCTGGATAATGATGGGACGAACTTGACATGTGACTTATGACATTTTGACCTCACGCCAAGGTCATAAGAGCATGGGGCAAAAATCCACATCGGGAGTTTCATAAGTACTGAAACTTGCTAGATTTGCATACCATTTGGAGTGTGATGATTCTGGTAGGATTCCTTCAGTTTCGTCACGCGATGATATTTGGATCCCGATCCTACTGTGAGTATATGCTACTCCTCGGGAAATTTCTCACTTAACGATCAATGCTATAAACCTAGTAGGTGCCTAGAAAGGTGTTAGCGGGGCTACGCCCCCAGGGAAAAGAGGTTCTCTAATTAAGGAACTTCGCGAAAGCGTTGGAAAACCTCCCTCGAAGTACCGACACCGGCCTGGCTGAACGGTTAAGCAAGTATTGTACGGTGGGATTGATCCTGACTAATTCTTCCTTTATGGTTTGAGGAGGGATTCGAGAAACAGTGGGAGCCATCCTGTTTAGACAAACTAAAAACCACTCTAAACTTGCAAGAGCATCATGCTGAGTGTTTCTTCTTCTCTCTCCTAATTGCAGCGACCAATCAACATGACTGGACTTAAGTTACTCCTAGATAAAAACAAGCTGACAGGGCCAAACTACAAAGATTGGCTCAGGAATGTCACGATAGCAATCACTTATGACAAGCTGGGGTATCTTCTTACCACCAAAGCTCCCCCTGTCCCTGGTCCAACTTCCAGTGTCGCGGATAAGGAAATCCGCAAGACTTGGGAGATTGATAGCGCGAAGGCCAAGTGCCTCCTGCTTGCCTCGATGGACAACGAACATCAGAGGAGGCATGAGAATATGGACATGGAGTCCATATTGCTCCATACAAAAGAACTGTATGGAGAGCAATCACGTATCGCAAGATACGAAGCGTCGAAAAAGTTGTTTTCGACAAGAATGGCCGTCGGATCATCAGTAGCCGAGCATGTGCTAAAAATGATCGGCTTCATTGAGGAGCTCGCTGACCTAGGGATCACATTGGAGAGTGAGCTATATACGGATATAGTTCTCCAGTCCCTTCCTTCCACTTACGCCCAGTTTATACTGAACTTCAACCTACAAGAAAAAGAGGTTGAACTATCAGAGCTCCTCAACATGCTGAGGAGCGCAGAGGGCACCCTACAGAAAGGTAGGGAAACATCCACTTTGTTTGTAGGAGGATCATCTTCTTCTAGGTCCAAGGCGAAAGCCAAGGGAAAGAAGAAGAAGGCCCCCGCCAAACCAAGGGGCGGTGTTGGTAAAGTGGATACGAAGGGAAAAGGCAAAGCAACAAAGATAGCGGGGAAGCTTGTGGATAAGGAAGAATGCTTCTATTGTCATAAGAAAGGACACTGGAAGAATGATTGCAGGGCCTGGAAGGCCAGAACACAGGAATTGAAGCAGGTTGCAGCTTCAGCTTCAGGTGTGTATGTTATTGAAAACTGTCTTTCAATAAACTCTACTTCCTGGGTATTGGATACCGGATCAGGATCTCATATCTGTAATTCTTTGCAGGCGTTGAGAAACCGTAGGGTTTTGAAGGCAGGTGAAATGACCCTCAAAGTTGCGAACGGAGCT
Organism: Agapanthus africanus; assembly: GCA_030015575.1. Taxonomy (NCBI): domain Eukaryota; kingdom Viridiplantae; phylum Streptophyta; class Magnoliopsida; order Asparagales; family Amaryllidaceae; genus Agapanthus; species Agapanthus africanus. The sequence continues at coordinate 408,846,357 of CM057340.1, forward strand.
AGCATGGATGCTAAAGCCGTGGGGGACTATCACCTGGGAATGTCAGATGGACATGTTTTGGTTTTGCGTAATTGCTTTTTTGTACCCAACGCAACTTGTAATATCATTTCTGTATCTTTAGTTTCTAAAGAAGGTTATGAATTTGCGTTTGTAAGTAATGTTGTAAACATTCACCTTAATCAAGTATTGATTGGGTCAGGTACTCTGAGTAATGGTATATACGTGTTAAACCAACCACAGATTTTTAATGTCCAGAATACACACAAAAGAAAGTCTCCGGAAATAAATCAGACTTTCTTATGGCATTGTAGATTGGGTCACATCAATGAGAGAAGGTTGACTAAGTTACATACAGAAGGATATTTGAATGCGTTCGAATATCAATCGTATGCCACTTGTCAATCTTGTCTCAAAGGAAAGATGACAAAGACTCCGTTTACTGGACATGGAGTAAGAGCGAGCGAGCTCTTGGGACTCGTACACAGTGACGTGTGCGGTCCAATGTCTACACATGCCCGAAGCGGACATTCTTACTTCATTACTTTTACGGATGACTTCTCAAGGTACGGTTATGTCTTCTTAATGAAACATAAGTCCGAGGCCTTTGGAAAATTCCAGGAGTATAAGAATGAAGTAGAGAAACAGACCGGCAAAAGTATTAAGATTCTAAGATCGGATCGAGGTGGAGAATACTTAAGTGCCGAGTTCCTGGACTATTTAAAAGAGAACGGAATTCTCTCTCAGCTTACTCCTCCATACACCCCGCAACATAACGGTGTATCGGAGAGACGGAACCGCACCCTATTGGATATGGTGCGGTCCATGATGAGTAACGCTGAGTTGCCGCGATCATTCTGGGGATATGCGCTAGAATCAGCAGCATACCTTTTGAACCGAGTTCCGACTAAGACTGTGCCTACCACCCCATATGAAATGTGGAGTGGGAAGAAACCCTATCTTCAATATCTGAAGATCTGGGGATGTCCAGCTTTTGTCAAAAAGCAGCATGCGGACAAACTCGAGGCACGCTCAGTACTGTGCAAGTTTGTGGGATACCCAAAGAACACCAGGGGGTATCTTTTCTACTACGCAGAGGAACAAAAAGTCCTTGTTTCTCGTAATGCCCACTTTCTAGAACACCAGTTCTTGGAAAAGGAAATTAGTGGGAGCGCAGTAGAACTAGAAGAAATTCCAGAACCACAGACTATTACTGAAAGATTAGTGGAACCAGAGGGTTCAACAGAACAGGACATTCCTACGCCGCTCCGCAGGAGTAGTAGGCAGTCTCATCCGCCCGAGAGATACTGCGGTTTTCTCATAGACGGGGATAGAGAGGATTGCATCATAGATTATGATGAGCCTACTAGCTTCCAGCAGGCCGTTCAGAGCGTTGACTCAGTGAAATGGCTGGATGCAATGCGGACCGAAATGGAGTCCATGTACACCAACAAGGTATGGACGTTGGACATTGCTCCAGACGGGGTAAAACCCGTAGGATGCAAGTGGATCTTCAAAAGGAAGATTGGTGTAGATGGACAGGTTGAGACCTATAAAGCTAGGCTGGTAGCAAAGGGTTTTCGTCAAAGACCTGGCTTGGACTACGACGAAACCTTTTCTCCAGTAGCCATGCTGAAATCCATTCGGATCCTTCTTGCCATTGCTGCCTTCCACGATTATGAGATCTGGCAAATGGACGTAAAGACAGCTTTTCTAAATGGAAATTTAGAGGAGTGTGTCTATATGGACCAGCCAGAGGGTTTCATTCAGAGTGGGAGCAGCGGAAAGGTGTGCAAGTTGCTTAAGTCCATCTATGGACTAAAGCAGGCATCGCGGAGTTGGAACATCTGCTTTGATGAGACGGTCAAAGAATTTGGCTTTATCAAAAATCCAGATGAACCATGCATCTATAGTAGATTTGTAGCGAGAACTGTAGTATTCCTCGTTTTATACGTGGATGACATTCTCTTAATAGGAAATGATATTCCTATGCTACAATCTGTCAAGGGGTTCTTGTCACAAAGGTTCTCCATGAAAGACCTGGGTGATGCCTCATACATCCTGGGGATCCGGATCCATCGTGATAGATCCAAGAGGATATTGGGACTTTCTCAGTCCAGGTACATCGACACCGTACTGAAAAGATTCAGTATGGAAGATTCCAAGCGTGGTAACCTACCAGCTTGTCACGGGATCACCCTCTCTAAAGAGATGTCTCCCAAGACTGATTTGGAGAGGGATCGCATGTCTATTATACCCTACGCTTCTGCGGTAGGCTCTATAATGTATGCGATGTTGTGTACCAGACCGGATGTAGCTTATGCACTGAGTGTGGTAAGCCGGTATCAGTCAAACCCTGGGGAGAAACACTGGATAGCGGTAAAGAACATTCTCAAGTACCTGAGAAGGACTAAGGAGATGTTCTTGGTGTATGGCGGAAAAGACCTCCAGATCGAGGCCTTTGCTGACTCCAGCTTCCAGAGTGACAAGGATGATTCCAAGTCCATGTCGGGTTTTGTCTTTACCCTCAATGGAGGGGCGGTGTGTTGGAAGAGTTCCAAACAGGAAACCGTTGCAGACTCGACGATGGAAGCGGAATACATCGCTGCATCTGATGCCGCAAAAGAAGCTGTCTGGATGAGGAAGTTCTTGAAAGAACTTCAGGTGGTTCCGTCCATTGTTGATCCAATACCTCTGTATTGCGACAACAACGGGGCTATAGCTTTAGCGAAGGAACCCAGGTCCCATCAGAAATCCAGGAACATCTTAAGGCGGTATCACCTGATCAGGGAGATCGTAGATCGCCAGGAGATCGAGGTTCGGAGAGTCGCTTCAGAAGATAACACTGCTGATCCATTCACCAAGGCCCTTCCCCAGACTCAGTTCGAGCGGCTGATCGAGATGATAGGTCTTCGATACGCCAGTACATGGCCTTAGTGCAAGTGGGAGATTGTTAGTGTATATGCCCTAGAGGCCATTACTGTATCATACTAGTTTGTATATTACTTAATGGATGCTTGGGATATTCACCTTGTATATACAATCTTGCTCAAAATAGTAGTATGCTACTTGGTTTGTTTCTACTTCAATGTGTACTTGTGTTTATTTCAGTATATCACTTATACGCATTAGTGGAGCCCTTAGGATCTTTGCTTGATTACCAGCGTTGTGATGGCAGTCACACTAGTGGGGGCTGGGTAATCTATAAGCACATCCTTATTCAGGTCCCTGGTCGCAGGACTATCGAGACAGGGCATCGATACTCCGGAGTAGACCAGCGCATGCGCTTCTCATCCCAGTGTGGGAGACGGTCTGTCCCACAGCCGTCAGCACGTCGTACTTGAGATAGTATGCGGGTGCTCGTTAGGTTACGGGTACACTGGACAGGACTCGTCGGGAACTGACTAGTTGGTATTATACCTATCGTCAGTTATCAGTTCACAGGTGACATGAGTACAGCTTAGTCCGCTGACTTGACACTGTCACTCCGCCTCGAGTGTGTTCCCACTGTACTTTGATCACTACCCTACCACGGCTCAAAGGAGTCGTGCAAACAGGTGGTGGTTGGGTGCAGTCCCGAAGTACTTGGAGGCAGTGACGGTTAGACAGGATTCGTCTCTCCCGGTATTGGGGGTTGACATCGCGCTGTGTCTAGGAGAGCCATTACACGAGTAGTCCCTGGCCAGGGCAAACGAGATATACTGGTAGGTTTCCAGTGTTATCTCAGGGTGTATTGGGCTTCACTCCGGCACGACTTGTACCGCTATTGGGGGACTGACGTTTACCGCCCCCTAGGCCCGCCATGCGATGTATCAGACGAACAGACCGGACTGTACGGAGAATGTCACGCTCAGGCTCAGTAGGAGTTCAGATGGGTTTCGCCTCGTCGGTCTTCTTGTCGGCATTACCTGGGGACCGTTACGCACAGCTAGTGCCGCTTGCGGTCTGTGGTTAAACCCACTGCCAGCGTAGTGTCGAGTCTTTAGAGTCCCACACAGAAAGCTTTTCGCCTTTAGGCAAAAGAGTAGAGGTCGCATGGTATTGCGACAGGTCGCATGGTTTTGCGACAGGGTTCGGTCACATCCGTGCACTTGTGCACGTACAGTGTCCGGACAGTTTACACTAGCGGGCTTTGGTTTAAGCCAGATCCTAGTGTACCTTATGGGATTGGATTTATCCAGTTTGCATTCGTGTTCCTCGGAACGCGGATGCAGGTGTGTATGCACAGTTGACAGGGAGGCAGAGGCAGTGGATTCTCATTAGGGTTGTTGACAGTTGACCGTTGACTTTTGACTTTTTGCTCAACCCTAATGAGAATATGATATGTGATTAACTATTATATTAATCAAGTATTATGGTGATATGGTTGTTGACTTGTTGACTTTTGTTGACTTGTTGACTTTGGTGACTTGTTGACTTTTGTTGACTTGTTGACCGGTTGACTAGGCTTGACTAGTTGACCATCATGATAACCATGGTTATCATTTCATGCCAAAGACTTTTTTCTTGCTTGTTTTTGAGTAAAATGAGTGCATGATATGATAACCTTATGGTTGCTTCTAACCATCACCAAAAGACTTTTTTGATATGATGAGTTATGATCACTTTGGATTATGAGAGGGTGAGAGAGAAAAGTGAGCCTCATTCTTTCTTGCTCATTCTCTCTCTTGTTCTTGAGCTCTCCCCTTGCTCTCACCCTCAACCTCTTGCTCCCTCTCTTGATCTATGGTTCTCTTGTCTCATGAGTTGAGAATCAAGAACCATAGATAAAATCCCATTCTACATCCTCTCTACTCATTCTAGTTCACTAGGTTTAGCAAACCAAGTGAACTAGTTTCTTCAAAGACCGAAGAAGGAGCTAAAGGTTGGAGCTTTCAAGTGGATCTATCTTCGGCGTACGGAGACGACGAGAAGGAGCCATCGGACCACCACCGGAGCTTGAAGAGAAGGAGTTCAAGTTTAGGTATAACCATCTTCATCCGAGTAGCTAAACATCTTTAGCTTAGTTTGCTAGTTTTAGTTTAGGTAACGATCCCGACCATAAGTTAGTCCATGTTGCCTCTTGCGATAAAAACTTTGATTTTATACCGTTTCCGCCTCCCCGTAAGAACCGGGGGTCGCAATATGGACTTACAACTAGATCGGCGGAGAGGCTGAGATTCGTTGGTATCTACTGAATCCTTTGGTTGTACCAAATCATCTGCTGCAGTTTGTATAGCTGGAACATTTCCAGTTCTACATAACAGATCTTGCCTCGAGCTTGTCCGGATTTTGCTTTTCAGACATAGCCCGGACAACCCCAAATCTTAACTAGCTGAAGACATGGGCTCTTCCTATTCCATATCACATATGAAGCGGTAGGCAACTGATTTGATTCGAACCCTATTCAATAGGTATGCAACTTCTCAAGTGCATAACTCCCAAAAGGAAATAGGTAATTCAGTAGTACTCATCATAGAGCACACCTTATCATATAGGGTGTAATTGCTCCACCCCGATATACCATCGTGCAATGGTGTACACGGATACTGAGAGAGAATCTCATTCTCCTTTTAGAATAGTCCAGGATTACCGTGCTCAAGTATTCTCCTCCTTGATCTCATCAAAGGACATAATACTTATACCCGTATCGGTTCTCTACTTCTAACTTATATTCTATGAATATCTCAAAAGGCTCGGACTTGTGTTTCAACAGGAACATAGGTCTGAAACTCGAAAGATCATCAGAGAACGTAATGAAGTATAAAGAACCGGTCTTGGCATGTGTAGACAGGGGACCTACATACATCAACATGTATCATCCCAAGAGTTCACTAACTCTTTCTCTGTTTCCAGTAAACGGAGCTATGGTCATCTTATCTTTGTGACATGACTGGCGAGTTTCACAAGATGTAAATTCAAACTGATTTAAATATGCATCTATATGTAACTCTAGCTAGTCAGGTCACATTGATCTGACCGAGTCTACAATACCTTAAGAAGGATCCGTTCATTTCTGAACTCTTCCTCTTATGTGTGTTCCATATACTAAGAACTGTAGTTTTATTTAGAACATTAATGCTTTTAGATAACGTGCCTGAACCGATCAACTTTTGATATAGGAAATGTTCAAAACATTATCCATCAATACAAAATTTTATCATTTCTTTACTAGCAAAGAGACTGATATGATTTTGTATATCAGGTTCGGTATCTAATAACATTCGTTCAGAATCAATGTATTGGTAATACAGGGTGACAGTGACCAACAGATTTGGCTGCAACTCTTGCCCCGTTTTCTGCCTCATGAAACTTATCACCGGTTCTCAGTTCTCTACCTTTCTGTAGCCCTATGTAACTGATTACATATCTGGGATCCTGATCCGGTATCATATACCCAGGACGTAAAGGATACTGAGAAACAGTTCTGTGTTATGAACACACCCGAAGATGATGCATCAGCATGCACTCTCTTCGTTTGGGCGGCACGGGAATTCTGGTAATCCCCAGTTTCCTGCTTTGTCTTATAACAATTATAAGTTGGAGCGGGACCAACGTTCCCCAGCTCAGTATAACAAGCTGGTTCGGTCAATAATCCGTATTATTATCTTGATTAAGGCGTGATATGGTCGCTGCCTGGAGAGAGAGAGAAGAAAACACTCAGCGTGCGCTCTGTCAAGAATGGATTGGTTATTATTTTATCTAATCAGGATGGCTCCCACTGCTTTTTATCAAATCTTCCTTCAAACCCTAAAAGGAAAGACTAGCCGGGATTAATTACACACTACAAGTTCGCCAATCTTTCAGCCAGGCCAGTGTCGGTACTTTGAGGGAGGTCCCCCGTGCTTTCGCACGAACCTAATTAATGTAAACCTCGTTTTCCCAGAGGCGTAACGTCGTTGATACCTTTCTAGACACCTACTTGATCGGCTAATTGTAATGTATAAAACTCTCCCAGGAGTAACAATTACTCGCAGCGGGTATCGGGATCCAACTATCTCATAGAAGGTATGCAATCTCATTGCAAATTTCAACACTTGAAATTCCCGATAATATTTTGCCCCGAACGATCTATGACCTTGACAAGGTCAACAAACCATAGACCGCAAGTCAAGTTCAACCCGTCATTTCTTGATTGAATCAAACCCACCCGCACGACCCTTGACAAGGTCAACAAGGCCGCACGACTACCCTAACCCAATCTGCATCATATGCATAAGCAGATAAATACTGGTTAGCTACCACACACTGCGCCTTGACAAGGTCAACAAACGCAGCACGAATACTAAACAGGATTTATCTGAAATGACGGAGGGCTACGACAGGTTTTTCTGAAAACCTATTGCGTAATGAACTTGATATCGTTGTAGGATCGAATGAATTTTGAAATGGAGTGTTTTTTAGGCTTTTCTAGTTTTGCTAAAGGAGTCACTCCCGGTGAAGGGATCGTGGGTCCTTTCCTCGTCGAATGAGGTGCGGGATATATCATATATATCACTGTGCAAAGCAAAAACTCTTAAAAGCAATCAAAAGACAAACCGAGTGTGTAGCATCTGCCAGTTATTGCTAAAGGAGTCACTCCCGGTGAAGGGATCTCGGTCCTTTCCTCATCGAATAAGGTGCAGGATATATCACATATACCGCTGTGCAAAGCAAGAACTGTAGCTACCTGTTTTATTTTGAAATTCGATTCTACAACATCTTAGGTTTCTTTTATTTCATTAATCACATTAATGAAGTCCCATCATTTATGTACCTAAACATCACAGATAAATACGACGTACACTTATGCCATCCGCATTCGCCTCGATGTCCCCTCGTGCACCGTTAGGTTAGGTAACTAACGGCAGAGTAGGGCAGGGCTAGCGCGGGTGTAAAACATAAGTAACATCTATATAATATATCATATATACTATATATAGTATCTATCACAGAACATCATATGATCACATCACAGATATCGCAGCAGAAGAAACATATGAAATATTGGATATACTAGGACGTCCGTGTTTTCAATACGAGCCAGTATAAAACACGGATTCCACGGTCGTGATGAATAGCCAAACCCACACCCCTAGACCCCTACGAGGGCGGCAAGCAACCCTACCAATTCTAGAGTTAGGAGACCCGGACTCGACTCCTCGAGTTGGTCTCCCACTGGACTCCAGAACCCGGTTACTTGTGCTCCCCTCCTTGGGTTTATCCTAGTGCGGAAAAGTAAATAATATACAAACGGTGACTACTTCCGCAACCTGGAAGCGCCCTAATAAAAGAATATTACATACAAGTTTTTACATGAATGAAAATGAAAAAACACTCATCTCACGTAAAAACCCCCGGCTATTCAAACACGACGATCCAATATAACATATCCAGCAACACATAACATCACATGTCATCAACGTAAGTAAACATGCGTATCCCAATTGTCGTTGACATATAGCAACGAAACTGGCGATATCACATATTACACTTACGGTCACAGAAAAGAAAGTGTAAAACTACAACAGTTGGAATCCGCAATCTCTATAGACATCGCATGCCTAATCAAATGAATTCCTTAGACATCGCATGCCTAACAATTATAAACCCCGCATTTTAGTCTCAAAATTGAAAACACTTTTCAATACCAAGTTGGGCAATTCAACAGGATTCCCGACATCCTGATCGAATACTCGTCGCAAACTTCAGTAGACGGCTGCACCCCCGATACCGTCGACGAAGTGCACCAAGGCGGAACACCGCTACCGCGAGCACCCGAACGGATGCTTTCGGCGACGGGGTTCTCCTACAGTCGCTTGGTAGGGGCTATGGAGTGTAGCTGTCTATTAAGTTTACCCGGCGAGTATCCGCGTATGCTACGTGATTGCGACGGACTTTTGATCACATCAAAATTCCGTGGCAACCGATCAAGTGAGACTAAACTGCTATGTTTATAACATTCATTCAGTTATCACATAACTTTTGTGAATTCCAATTGTTGTATCCCATTCCAGATAATTAGAAAATGTTAAACTTTCCGATTGAACATTCGAACACCCAAGTTTTCCCGATACAGATCAACACATGAAATAAGTCTAACAACATTCGGTTCGTGCCTCAGTACCGACGGTCCAGCCGTAGAAGGGTCAAGGCAACGCCTCACATGTGGCACGCCGTACTGCCCTAAACCCTAAGGTTCAAAGGGCAGTTCAAGACGGTCACATAATCGAGTTAAGGTTTGTTGTCTTCTAGAGGGACCATCAAGTTACTTGGACTACTTAGAACATCGTTAAACTACGGAAAGATCCAACACTTGGAAATTTCCCGACAGGGGAAAAATTGGGTATTTGTATCCGGTCGAACTTTTTAACATATTCTAAAAATTATCCGGAAAGCCACACAGACAAAATTTGATACTCCGATCGAAACACCGAATCCCCAAAGCAGCCCCAGAAAATTCAACTCTTGAATAAATATTAAAAATTCCCAGAAAATCCAACTCCAGAAAATAGGAATTACTGTGCAAAGAAAAGTCAAAGAGTCTACAGTCTCGCCGCGGAACCGCCGCGCCTTGTGGGCTTAGGCCGCGGTTCCGCGCCGTCATGACGGAGTTACGGCTCCGTTTTGCACAGTATTTCATAATAAACCCTGCTTGATTTTCTGGATATTTTTAATCTTGAAAAATCCACATTTTTGCAAAAAGGACAGAGAGCAATATTGGTTCGGGGTTTCGGGTTCGTTCGGACTTCAAATTCCGTCTGGACATCGCCTAAGGCTCTAGCTAGGCTCTGATACTACTGTGGGGTTCCTAGACACTCTAAGGTAGTCTCACAAGCTATCAACCATGGCAATTTCAAATTTTAACGTGCCGAGAAACCCTAAACTACGGATCGTTAGCTAGAAATCTAGGCGAAAAACAATCTAGTTAACAACTTAACTAAAGGTTTAACGGAAATACAACCTTTGTAGATCCGGTGCTCCACCTCCTAAGCTCCGCAACGAAGTCTCCTCGCTGTCCAAGACCAATCCCGGGCTCTAGCGTCGGCTTCGTCGGAGAATAAACGAGCTAGGTCGTCGATGTCCATGCCGAAGATGATCTACGTCGAGGCATCGCTAAATCAAGCTCCGACTTCACCAAGTCAAGAAACTTGTGAAGGAAACACACTCTACTACTTGGCAAGAGGTAGAGGATGAAGAAATAGGAAGTGAGTAGACTTTAGATTTGGATTTCTCACTCATTTTCTTCATTTGCCATTGGAGTAGTAAGCTTTCATCATGAAGTGAAGAAGATGAAGAAGATGATAATTGTTATGATAAGAATAATTAAAAAGAAAAGAATATCAATTCTTATCGTAACTTGACCATGGTCAAGTGTAGAGAATAAATCATGGTTAGTGGGATGGTTAGGGTTAAGCATGAGACAAAATGGTCACTTGGTCAAAGTCTTCATGAAGCTTCATGAACAAAACAAAAGAAGCCACCATTTTCTCATTTGCTTTTCATTTTCCAAAATGAATAAATGAATAAATAAATAGATATGAAAATGTAAACCCTAACCATTACATAACCATGGTTTAAACTTTACACAAAACACAAGCAAACATGTATCATCAAACATGATACAATGAAGTGCACAAAAATCATATCGCATATGCAATGCGCACACCCGAGTGAGAAAATCCATTATAAAGTGAACCGACACTAGTTAATGAAAAGTAATATATCAAATATATGATTATGCATTAAATCATTAAATCAACACTTGATTTAACGACCCGGTCATATCGCATATAACCGACTAATATCAACAGTAACAACTTATCGAATCAACACTTGATCCGATAACCCGGCTATATCGCATATAACCGATCAATGTCACATATCGCTAGAATCGAATACAGCATCACATACTGGTATCATACTCGGTCCCGCACATATCTCATATGCACTCCTATTTCGTTTCGCTTGAGCCAAGAAACCTCTGTGTAGGACTCTAAAGACTCGTCAATACGCCGGCAGCAGATGATGATCATATCAAACACCCACAAGCCGCAAGCGGTCTGCTAAACGTAACGGCCACCCGGGTATTGAGCGATCTGAAGATCGACGAGCAAGCCCGCTCACACTCCAGTGAATCCGACCAGTAACACTACCGTACAGTCCGGTCTGATCGTCTGATATGTCGCATATCTCGCCTAGGGGTGGTAAACGTCAGACCCCAATAGCTCGATAAGTCGTGTCGATATGAGGTCTATAACAATTCGAGAAACTACTGGTAACACTGTAAATCTCAGCAACCCTGGCCAGGGATTTCCTGTTATAGCCAATCGAACACAGCGCAACATCAACCCCCTATACCGGGAGAGACGAATCCCCTCCTATCGCTCATTGCCTCCATGTGACTCGGGACTGTACCCAAAAACCACCGTTTTGCACGCCCTCTTGGACGTGGTAAGATGGAAATAAAAGCACAGTGGGAACAACATAAGACTCTATGACGATCTCGGGTCAACAGACTACTCTGTACCAGTGTCACCAGAGAACTGCCATCTGACGTGAGGTATAATACCATCTGGGAGTTCTCGGCGAGTCCGTCTAGTGTACCCAGTCTCTACTGAGCACCCGTATATCATCTCTGATGTCAAACACCAATGGATATGGGATCATCCATCGCCCATCTATATGGGTCGAGAAGGTACACGCTAGTCTACTCTGGTATATCGATGCCCTGTCTCGATACACCCACGACTAGGGACTTTGAAGGATGTACTTATAGACTACCATGTCCCCACTAGTATGATCCGCATCATAGTACAGGTAGTCAAGTACAGATCCTAAGGGCTTTACCAACATGTAACAGAGAGACAATCAGTATACACGTTAAGGTAAAGATCAACCAGATAGCGTACTATCATGTCGAGCAAGAAAGTCCTCCCTATATATGTCCCAGCATCCACTACAATATACATCCTATGTATAGCAATGGCCTCTACGGCATACATATAACTAACAGGACGCTCGCCCCGCAATATCAAATGTGCATATAAAATGAAACTGAACTACCATTGCATCCAGGCTATCCACCACGACAGATCCACAACATCACAGCACAACACAGAACATCAACGTGAATGTCACGTTCGCAAATCCGTCTAAAAAGGCTATAGCAGTTAGACAGGATTTACCGATCAAATGACATTCACGGTCGCAGATATAATGTAAATACTGTGAAGTAACATGTTTAAAATTTTCGATCTACTAAATTTCCCGAAGTGGGCCCCAAGCACAACTGTAGCACTCAAAGAAAATCTGGGCCAAAACAAAACATACCAAGAACCCCATTTTCCAGCCAAGGAGTACTGTAGAAATTGTGAACCAGTGAAGGCACAGAACGGCGGTGGAACCGTGGCATAAAGAGGGTTATTGCCGCGGTTCCGCGGCGAGGCCGTACGATCATGCAGTCAAATTTTCTCAGAATTCCTATAAAACCTTGCTCGTATTTTTACAATGTACCAAATAATTTTTAGAGCACAGGAAAAATTCGACAGAAACTGGACTTGAAAATACGGTTTTTGGAAAATCCGATCGATCGAACTTGTAAACATGTTAGAGCAAGCTAGACTAAGTTAATGGCGTGTTTCTGATACCAATGTAAGTGCACAGCAGCGACCCGGCCGTCAATCCGATGCCGGAATGCGGAAACGAAATTTGTACAAAACTTGTAAACCGGCACTACCGCGCACTATAAACCCGGATCGGGCCGTTAACCTAATCCTAGCAAACTAGAGAATGGGTAGAATGCTATACCGAGCGATCCGTGTCCTTCGGTTTTCGGCCTCCATCCCGATCTCCTCGCGGAATCTCCGGTCTTCACCTCCTTGTCGGAAAGGGCACCACATCGCCGGGTTCTTTTACGGGGTCCCACCTCTGGACCGAGGCAACTCGGGCACGAAGTTGGCCAGCCGACGTGTCCAAGAATGCTGTAGGCTAAGTGTAGAATCACTTGTCTCTAGCGGGTATGAAGTTGCCATAATGATGGAGGTGGAGGAAAGAACAATGGAGATGAACTTGGGAATTCTGGTGTAAGCAAAATAATATGAGATGAACTAATTTTCCCCACACCAAAAATGAACCTCTCTCTCTCCCAAGAAGTGGCCGGCCATAACAATAATGGAGAAGGGAAAATACAAGGGAGGTGAGTGTTGTAAAAGCAAGAGGTGATCATAACAAATGTGATGATAATAATGTCACTTCTATTTCTAATCCCATCCTTTCAAAACTAATCACCATAAATGCAAAGGATATGATGAGGAAAAAAGAAAAGATGCTTGAACCATCATAATCATCCATTTACAAGAAACCCCCTCCGCAATGATAATTTGCAAACTTGCAAATAAGCCCCTTTCATCCCAAAAGTTCGGCCATGAAGGAACAAAGGAAAACTAGCAGAAACGGAATGCAAACTGGCAACTTCAAAAAACTGATCCCGTAATAAATTACAGGAAAACCCCGCGACTGTATATACATACCCGCATTTGTATTCCGACCGAATACAAATGCAAAGAGACAAAATCTACACTGTACTATACTAGGATCCGGCTTAAACCAAAGCCCGCTAGTATTATCCGTCCGATTACGATCCGTGCAATACCGCACGTATATGATCGAACCCTGCCATATCTCCATACGGCATCTACAGCGTTTCACCCGAAACTTGAGAAACGGTCTGTGGGGGACTCTAGAGACTCGTCAACACTTTAGCTGTGGATTTAACCACTAGCACGTCAGAGGTATTAGCCATACGTAACGGGCTACCAAGTATTGACCAAAAGGGACGTCGATGAGCGAACTCATTCTGACACCCTACTGAGCCTGTCAGTGACAATATCCGTACAGTCCGGTCCGTTCGTCTATGAGCATCGCATGGCGGGCCTAGGGGGTTGCTAAAAGTCAGACCCCCAAAATCGGTACAAGTCGTGTCGGAGTGTAGCCCAGAACACCCTGAGATACTACTGGAATACCTACCAGTAAATCTCCTGCCTAGGCCAAGGACTTCGTGTAATGGCTCTCCTAGACACAGCGCGACCTCACCCTCAATGCTGGGAGAGACGAACCCCTGCAGATCCGCTCACTGCCTCCATGTGGCTCGGGACTGTACCCAACTAAAACCTGTTTGCACGAATCCTTTGAGCCGTGGTAGGGTAGTAATCAAAGAACAATGGGAACTCACACGAGACAGATGACGATCTCAGGTTGATGAACTAACCTGTACACATGTCATCAGGGAACTGCTATCTGTCGTCAGGTATAAGACCAACTAGCATGTTCCCGGCGAGTCCTGTCCGGTGTACTCATAACCCAATGAGTACCTGCATACATCTTAGGTGAACCAACTGACACCAGTGGCTTGTGAAACCGGCCACCGCCCCTCGTCGCGGTCTCGACTGTATACACTAGTCTACTCTGGAGTATCGATGCCTTATCTTGAATACTCTCACGACTAGGGACCACTTTAAGGATGTGCTTATAGACCCCAGCTTCCATGTATATGATCGCCATCATACTGCTGGCAGTCAAGCAAGAATCCTAGGGGCTCTATCAATGTGTAATAGCGACATGTAAGGTCACCTAAAGCAGTACACGATGATAAAGATAAACCAGATAGCATACTATCATCTCAAGTAAGACCGTCCTACCGGTATAGGTCCTCCCTCAATCATTGCAATCACGTGCCTGTGATCCAATAATTGACTCTGAGGGCACTATATCCAACACCATCAACCAAACATGTATTTATTATTGAGTTAGAGACCAGTGATGTTATTCTTTCGACCTTAGAGTCGCGCGTTATATTTCTGTGGATTTCTTGTTGTTTTGAGTTTCCTTTTGAGTTTTGATTCTCGCCCTTGGCGTTGTATATTATATTGCTTGTGTGGTTGTGACCGTCGATTGACGAAGAGCTAGCTCCCGCTTGGGGATGCCATTTATTGATTTCGTATACTATTCATGTTGTATCCCGTTTGGAAGCCAGTTTTTACAAAGGAGACTGTGCTGAAATTTTCAGGAAATATTTGATGTTTTAAAAAACGCATAATTCGGCTTATGCTCTTAAAACTACTTGATTTAAATTGGTTTTCCTTCACTCTACTACTTCTCTTGGTTTGGATTTCTGGGTTTTCGGCTTACTTAGATTGCGTACGCCTCAAGACGTTTCATAATTTAAGTGCCGGTCATGTTCCGTACTTTCAGGACGTGACAGTAACCCGTTCGCAAGTTAATCCTCGAAAAGTATCCCGCACCCTGAAGCTGGTCAAACAAATCATCGATACGTGGTAAGGGATATCTGTTCCGTACAATAACTCTGTTCAGCTGGCGGTAATCAATGCACAAGCGCAAACTGCCATCTTTCTTTTTGACGAACAGGACAGGAGCACCCCACAGAGACACACTAGGTTGAATAAGCCCTTTATCTAACAGATCCTAGAACTGATCTTTCAGCTCTCTAAGCTCTGCCGGGGCCATCCGATAAGGTGGTATAGAAATAGGCCCCGAGCCAGGAATGAAGTCAATGCAGAAAGCAATATCGCGCTCAGGCGGTAACCCAGGCAGCTCGTCAGGGAAAACATCAGGGAACTCACTAACAATCGGGACCCAGTCCAAAGGAACCTCTGCAGCTCGAGTATCACAAACATTAGCTAAGAATCCTTGACATCCCTTCAGCAAGAGCTGACCAGCGTGAAGAGACGAAATCAAGATGGGAAGGGTGACGCTGCGGTCATCCTGAATAACAAGGATTGGCTCTCCCGGAAAGCTAAATCTGACTGCCTTCTCACGGCAGTCCACAAATGCATAACAAGTGGCCAGCCAGTCCATGCCCAGAAGCACATCAAAGTCCAACATATCGAGAAGAATCAAATCAACCGACGAATCCCTCTCTCCGATAGGAACGAAACACAAAACGAGCGACAAACGACTCGCCTATCGGAGTAATAACAACAAGCGGTTGATCTATCGATAATGACACACGGCCCAACATCGGTGTAAAGTGTGTAGATACATACGAATGTGTGGAACCTGGGTCGAATAATACCCGCGCGTCGAAAGAACATACTAGCAAGGTACCTGTCATGACGACATTGGATGCCTGGGCATCCTGCGGAGTCAAAGCGAACACTCGGTCCTGTCCCCCACCAATAGCTGGCGGTCCTCGGTCTCGGCCTCGGCCTCTCTGAATAGGACCGCCGTGTCCACGGCCACTGGGGCGTCTAACTGACGTAGAGCATCACCAGGGGCAGGAAGTAGAGCTCTCTGAGGAGGTGGTGAAGGTGGTAAAATCACATATGGAACTTTCTCCGCTCCCTATCGTCTCACCGGACAGTCCCTGATATGTCACGACCCGAAATTGGCACGTGACGGCTCTAATACTACGCAACGGCTCTAATACTACGCAACGTCTACAGGCGTAACGCAGTAAAAGAAACCCAAAACCCAGAAATCTAAACCATTAAAAGACAAGAAAAGATAAGAAACATTGTTTAAACTTTTAAAAATCTCAAGTATAAATTCTTTAAGTCCAATTTACTTTCTTGAAAATTTCAGCAGCACCTCCTTTGTAAAAACCAACCCCAAAAATGGGTACAACATAAATATAAAGTAAAGCATCCCCAACGGGAGCAAATCCACGCCAAAAGGAGGAAAACAACCACCACAACAGATATACGACGCCGTAGCGAAGAAATAAAAGATGATAAAATGGAAACTGTATAAAAGACAACCCAGTCACAAAATAATATACAATATCGTCCTCACCAAGTCTCTAAATCAACATGAAAATAGTAGATGAAGAGTACAAGGATACAAAGAATATACAATACAACAACGAATAACCACAAAACCCACCTAAGCAAACTGCACACTGTGAGCTGATGCGGTATCCGCAGCAAAAGATGATAACATAGATGAATAGCCTGCCTCGACTACTCTGGGGAACAACCTGCAAAACAAACTGTGTCACAACGGGGGTGAGTTTCCAACTCGTGAAGAGTAAATAACATATGCAGGTAATCGCAAGTATGCACATACAGCGCGAATCTAACATATGCAATTAACAGCAATAAAAGGTCATATGAATGCAGTAATCATGAAAGGTACACTAGCAGGTAAAAGTAATACATGAAGCAATAATATGACAATCGGTATGCAATAATATTGCAATAATGATATGGAAAGGTGTATATGCAACAGGCATGAAATGTACACTAACAGGTACAACTAATACATGAAGCAATGCATATAAAATAAAGTATGTAAATACAACAGTCATGAAAGTACTCTATCAGGTACAACTAATACATGAAGTAGTGCATAAACAATAAATGTGGAGTACGGAATGAAACATGTCATTTCTACGGAATCTTGACATCGTGGTAGGATCAAAATCCATCAAGACAATCCAAATCCCAATTCCTCAAACCAGCCCCCAAATTGGCTCTCATATCATATAAGTCTCGCAAATCCTGAATGTACAATATCAAATAAATCTCATATATCCTGAATGTACAAAATCAGCAATCTCATAAATATCCTGTATCCAATATCAAATGAATCACCTATATCCCAAATCCAATATCAAGTAAATCTCTTATATCCTATATATAATTTGCATGAATAATTAAGATGAAGTATATGAATTTATATGTATACATATATATTAGCGTCCCATTCCACTAATATATATGTATATGCATATATAACAGCATCCCATTCCACTGTTATATATACTTAGGAGTAAAATATCATGAAAACCAAGTGTCAAGCATCCACACAAAATAGTGATCTATCAGGTGCTGTCACCAAGACTGGCACCCTGATGGTACGTATCATACGCTATACTGAAAGCTCGAGTGCCTAGCTCTTACCCTCGCCTCTCGACGTATCTATACGCACATGCTCCCGTCGGTATCCCCATGATAACCGCCGAGTTATTGGTAATGTCACCGGTAGGTACTTGCTACCTTCCAAGCTCAATCGGCATGGACCGTCGATCATCTTGCCGAGGGGAACCGTACCGGCCCCACCATGTACCCTCATACGTCCCCCGACTCCTTGCATGGGGTATATATATATATATATCAGAATCGATAAATCTCATGGTGGATGCTGATATATCATATCAAGGAAAACCGGGTTTTTCAAATAATGCATAATTTCATGAAACTACCATGGTTCCCAAATCCAGAAAACATCATGAAAAATCCATATCTCAATGCGAAAATCCATGAATAAAATATACGCAACATAAAACTATAATGTATGCATATAAAGGAAAAGCCGCTAATTAACTGCAACAAGTTAATATAAAATATCATGCGGTTCCTATTTTCTCCAATTCTAAATAACATAAAGTAATGGTAAACATGTAGCCATAACCAAATATATGTGTAAACATAAAGGTATAGCAAGATATTGATATCTACCTATCAGTAATGATGTAATATACCCTCCAGGAATAAGTGTAAGTATGTATGCAAAGTATACATGTAGCTATGTCGTTATGTGTCACGACCCGAAAGTACGGAACATGACCGGCACTTAAACTACGAACGTCTCGAGGCGTACGTAATCTAAGTAAACCGAAAACCCAGAAATCCAAACCAAGAAAATAGTAGAGTGCAGGAAAAACCAACTTAAAGCAAGTAGTTTTAATAGCATAAGCCGAATTATGCGGTTTTTTAAAAATATCAAAAATTTACTGAAAATTTCGGCAGAGTCTCCTTTGTAAATACTGGCCCCCAAACGGGATACAACATGAATAGTATACGAAATCAAGAAAAAGGCATCCCTAAGCGGGTGCTAGCTCTTCGTCAAACGACGGCCACAACCACACAAGCAATATAATATACAACGCCAACGGCGAGGATCAAAACTCAAAAGGAACTTAAAACCACCAGAAATCCACAGAAATAAAACGCGCGACTCTAAGGTCGAAAGAATAACATCACGGGTCTCTATCTCAAAAATAAATACATGTTTGGTTGATGGAACTTCTAGATACAACAGAATAATGATATACAAGATATAATGATGGGTAAGATACAAATAACCCACCTACTAGTAAGTCACCCGGAAATGGAAAGAGTGCCAGCAAGCCGTAATGAAACCTGTACGGCGAAACCTGCAAGAACTGTGGCACAACGGGGGTGAGTTGCCAACTCGTGAGTAGAAAAACATCTACGCACAGAAATCGCATAAATAACGCAACCTAGGTCAATAATCATAATATAGCCTCAAAAATGCATATAACATGCAGCCTATAAGAATGGCTAGGGTAAATATCTAATCCGAGTGTAAACTCATGTGCCCGTGTCAGTGCCTCGGGTAGCAATATATCATATGAATGAGGTATGAATGCATGAAAACAGAATACATGTAAATGAAGAAACTGTTTTCATAAATTAGTGAGATTTCCTTCGTATTTTTAAACTGAGGTATCATAAATGAAATCAGTATCCACAGTGTCTAGCATCGACACAAAACATAAATCTCACTGTCTCGAAATATCAATGTCTCAATCTCAATATCTAGGGCGCCGTCAGTCCAGACCGGCCCCTACCATCCATCTCAAGACCACGACGGTATCCTCCGGAAATCCGACGCGTCGGGTAATATCACCGGTCGGTAGTGCTCCCCTGCCGGGCTCAACGTCAACACCACATTCCTCTTGCCCCGAGGTACCGCACCGGGCCCACCATGTACCCGTGACGGTTCCTCCACTCCTCGACACGGATCTCGAAAACCACAGCAAACTCATGGTGGACGACACTTTACATCACTAGAAAACCGCAACATTTTATATTTTAAAAGATCATAAGTCGTAAATTTTGCGGCTTTCCCCGAAATCCAGAAATATCATAAATCTCAAGAAATCATCACAAGTGCATATGTCAATGATAATGAATGCATATGGTATCAATAACCAAGTTGCAATGTATGATTAATAAACTAGGCATGTAAGGCAGGTACACTAATATCATATCAAACTACTAACTAACAAGCTAAGTCAAGCAAATATATTCTCTAAAGTGTACGTGACATGGCAATTACCGATGAAGATGTGTGTGAGCCGGCAAGTAGGTGTACGTGGTACATACGCATCATCGGTAATGGTGCTGGTGTCCTAACAGCATGATATCAATAATGGAATATGCAGCAAAATAAGTATGCGAAGCAGAGCGAACAGCAATAATGTGCGGGAGCTGAATACTAGACACAACGATTACTAATCAGTATTAATCTAATATAAGTCCTACAAATGGTGCCTTTTGAAATAACACGAATCATGGGGTTTTGAAAATAGGGCTACGGTGTTTTTATGAAAAGATACGTCTTTTGAAATATCCGTAAGATCCCTTGGGCTGTCTTTTAAAATACCCACGATTCGTTAGTTTTGAAATAGGTAAGAATCGAATCTAATCTAACAACTAAACTAAACTAAAGGGCTAAGCTAACAAGCTGGACTACAGGTAAGGAAACCGCCTAACATCTGAGTCGATACATATACCTACCTGTATATGTATAGTCGGTGATCCCGCCTCAATAATATCATAGCCGATACCATATCTATAATCAGGCATCCCAAGTCAAGAGTGCGGATCAATCATCAATATAGCTCGTACGTAAATCCATCGTACGGCATCCCAAATCTGGGTACGGTCAATATCACATTCATCATACTATTCACCTGGTATCCTCTTTATCAATTATCATGATCGGGGTACTGATCTACGTCTAGTACCATACTGATACCGCCTAAGTATGCATGCCGGTGTAAGAATCACTACGCCAAAAGACCCGCTAAAACATCATGTCGTATATCAATACGAACCAAATCACATCACCGATCTCCTGGCCTCAAGCCCAATCTCATCGACTCATCTCAAATTCCAAATACTATTCTCAAATCCAGTATATGAACACATAGTCCCATACCTATGTGAACACATAAATATATATTCCCATATACGCACATATAAAAGAAAGAATGTATGCAAGTATGTGTGTGCGTGCAGGTGTGAGTGCGACCACTACTCTAGGGTTCTGCAACTACACTAAACCAATCCAAAACATACCAAATATCCATCTTTATCATCGTTATTAATCCCAAATAACATATAATAATTGTTGGTGTGTATACCCATCCGTATACACCACCACGGACTGCGGGGGTGCTATACGCCATCCACCCGACTTCTCCCCGTAGATATAAATCTACTCACCTGGTCCTCGCTAGCCGGTGCCGACGTCGCCACGCGCTTGCTTGTCGTCTCGAAGTCCACATGGGGGTACCTACATATCATAACGCACCATATCGCATTAAAACTAAATTCGAAATCGAAACGGCATACGAAAATCAAATCGGCACGCGTATCACGCATAGGTCTAAACCTATCGCCTAAGAATGCAAGAATAGTCAAACCAACCCTCGATGTCGATGTACAAACGTCAAACCATCGAGAAAAATCCAATCACACTCATTTGCACATTCACGAACACTAATTTTAATATAAACTAGGTTAAAACTCACAAAAGCCCCAATTTCACTTAAAAAGTCATTTTTCCGAAAATCTAGCAAACACAATTCGCCGTTTTTGTACAAAACAGGATGTTTAAATGAATGTAGCGGCCAATATATTTATTAAATATCTTAAATAAGTCATATAAACAATTCCCGGAATTTAATCTCATTAAATTCCAAAACCCCTAATATTCTAGTTTACAAAATACCTAAAATTTAACAATTTCAAAGCAAAAATGCACAAACTACAACCTAGCTTAGATTTGCATGATCTAAAGCAATAACCCACACTTAATAAAGTTAATGAAGTCATGAAAAACCTAAACACATTTTTAATCCCAAGTATTTAACCAATTTCAAAAACCTAGTAAGCAAATTAGCAAATTAACACAATTTTTAAACTAACCATTAGCACAAGCTACTAATCTTGTATTAACATGACAAAAAAAAAACCTAAATATAACACACAACCATACACCAATTTTATAAAACCCTAACTTGCATTCAATTTCTTAACTTGAATTCCAAAACTTGCAACTTAAGCCTAATTAACACTTAAGTAGTTTAGCTTTAAGAAATTAGTAACAAATTAAGCAAAAATGTTTTAGAATTATACCCAAAAACATTTGAAGATCCACAAGCATCCATGGCCTCCCAAAATGCTCTCTTTTCACAAATATCCATGCTATACGGGCTAAGCTAAAATGGGTAGGAGTTAGATTCGAGTTTTGGTTTAATTTTTGATGGAAATTTGATGGATTTTGAAGACTTTTTGATGAGGAAAAGAGAGGGGGAAAATTGGGGCTGCACAAAAGGGGGGCTTGGTTGAAAATAGAGGGGAGAGGAGAGAGAGGGAGGTGGGGAAAATAGTCCAAGTCAAGGCATAAAGTCAAAGGTCCAACTCATTTTACAATTTCCTTTCATTTCCTTTGTTTTTCTTTCTTTTCTTTTCTTTGAAATTCAAGTGGGGACAAGAGAGGGGGCTGCTGAATTCAGCCAAGGGGAGAAGTGAATGGGGGTGTGTGGGTGTGGGTACGGGTGTGGGGTGATGAAAAATGATAAATACAATACACCAAACATCCATTTACGCTAAAAAAAAGCCTTTTTTCTTCAATAATTTCTAAACCGTTTTGGCAAATGATTTTGTTCCAAAAACCACAGGATAAAATTTTATTTAATGTTTTACGATGCACAAAATTTGTTTCAACTCATTCCAATTTGTAATTTTCCCTAATTAAATGTATTAGTGACGGCTTAAAATAATAATAAAATAATATTTTTTTCAGAAAATTTGAAATTTCACCCGCGGCTCAATAAACACCAAATAATAGCAATTTCATAGCTAGAATATGTATATTTAGTTTTTATAATAAGATATTTGTATTTTGACTTTTTACAGAAAACCCCCTTATTTTACCGTTTTTTCGAAATTTCACCGAAACGATTTTCAAAACGTTACAATCTTCCCCCCTTAAAGAAATTCGGTCCCCGAATTTAAATTAAAACTCTCCCCAAATACTAAAACATCTAAACCAAAACCATCAAGTCGTCGGGGCTCCGAAATTGTAAATACATAAAACAAATCGTAGCGCGGCGCATGCGCATGAAAAATGAGTATATAACTCAAATCACAACTCCGTCAAGCATCCCGCAATCATCGAAGTCATGGGGAAGACATCAATGCCAAATCCAAAGCAAAACCAATATGATATAACTCGAAACTATACATGTAAATATCGAATCTATATATGTAAGTATCTGAAGGAAATGCATGCCAAATCTCTTTAAGTCGCTGTGCACGCATATAACACTGCACAGTGGCGGACGTCTATCATAAGGAAATAACTATATACATATATACCTTTGTTTGAAATGTACGTTCCGCCATTTTGGAAACAATTTAGAAGGGTCTCCTTCTTTTAAACATTTCGTGTCATATGAGACACGTAGGTAAATACTGAGGCTATAGCTCGCTTTTTGGAAATCCCTTCAATAACTATCAATACATGCAAAATATATTCAGGTACTGTCCTCTGACTAGTCCTGCTCAGTACGAAAACACATAGCAATATCATAAAAACGTACTGCTCTATACGAAATCAATCCCAAAATATGCACATGAATGCTACGTGCGTCTGGTGCGCACGGAAATCAAAATCCATGAATGTGCCATACATGCGCACAGAAACAACATCTAGGTGAATCGGGTGTGCACGAAACATCTGTCGTAGGCAACGTGTGTGCCTGAAGCAAAATCAGGTGCATCCGACATGCACGAAAAATCTCGAATTAGTGCATCTGGTGTGCACCAAATCGCATCTCGTAACAGGCGCCCAACAAGTGCTAAAAATCCAATCCGGTGCATAAAATGCACAAAACAAATGTCTAGCATCACCCTCGAAATCGAAATCCAGTGTATCCAAGTGCACAAAATACATGTCACTGCACTGCCAGCATATATAAACTATACAGAGTGCAGGAACCAAATCGCGTGCGTGCATACGCACAAAATCAACTCAACTGTTTAAAACCGTAAAATCACAAACATGTGAAACTAAAGCATGAAAACGATATCAAGTGCAACACTGTGCAAAGATCGTAAATCCTCAATCATCAAAATCAAATCATACGAATAAATCACCCAAAACATCGAAATCAATAATGGCGGAACAGTACCGCTCAAGCGCATCCTCTAAGAATCTCGGCCAACTGTCACGGTCCCTAGTGGGACGTCTCGTCGATGATCATGAACTCTGTCCTGCTGATGTGCGTAACCATGACCACTCCTGGGTCAAGGTCTTCACTGTGAATTACCAATCTTTCGGTCCATCGGCTCATCGGCCCTGTCAGGTGTGCTAACGGGGACGATCGCATTCTGGCACTTCTCTGGTCATCTCTTGGTCAATCATCGCGACCACTCGTAAGACAGCATATTACTGGCATCAGCCTCTGGCTCTCTGAATGTACGTGACACCTCTGATCTTGGGTGCAAGTATCATTGCAGCAGTGTCCTGGAAGGAATCCTGCTCATGGTCTCTTCCATATCTCGTCTCTGCCAACTGTCCGGAAGTCATTGTCCTTTCTTATATCTGCATCTTGCTCTGGAACGACTGCATACTCATCGCAACTCCTTCTGGAAGGTAAGTCTAAGTACCATGCCTCGGCATGCGCATCGCATCTCTGATGTCGGCGGAGTGGAACGTCATCTCATCTAGATCTGGTGCGAACCTCTTACTCCACTTTTCTCTAATGTCGTCTGCTTTGGACTCGTCTCGTCGCGGCTGCATGGACTGAGCTCCAACAGCTATCCTCGTATCGGGAGTCTCCCAAGAAATGCATCTCACCACCTAGCATCCGAATTAAGTCGAACCATCCAATCGATTATCAAAACCTCATAATCCCCCAAGGGCTCAACATCTTGGGTACAGTTTAATAGTATCGAGTACATACCACAGCATCGGTGGTCCAGCCGTAGAAGGGCAAACCCAAGCCTCACTAACGGCGCCGTAGAACTGCCGCAAACCCGAAGGTTCAAAGGCTTTCACACGGTCATTAAGTCGAGTTAGGGTTTCATTCTTCTAGAGGGACCATAGAATTGCCTGCATGTCTTTCCGACTACTTTAAACTTGGAATAATAGGTTTCCGACATTCGATCGTCTCTGTCGACCCTCACGTCTCTGCGTGAAGTCGTCTCTAGCTGGAATCAATCTATCTGATGACCTCGCATCGGGGTAAGCAAACGAACCACCTGTCCTAGTCATTCATCATCGGGTGACTAGCGACCTTCTATCATCTATTCGTACAACTCGCCCCGCAATAGCTCCAACATATGGGGCGATATCTCGTCGCTCGCAGCAACAATTGGCTCGCTCGTCTGCATGCTGAACAGTGCCTCAATCGTCAGGAGTAAGCAACACACCAACGGTCATCAAAATCTGGCTGGCCTCTATCATTGGCTCAATTCTCTAGTGTCGATCAGCGCCTCCGAGTAACCTCATAAAGGCGATCCGCCAAACACTCATGGCGCGGAAACACAGTAAAAAGATACATCTCTGCAATCGTGTGTCGCCGGAATTTCGCCCTGGTCAGTCCTCGTTCGTGACGAGCTTGTGCTGACCGCAACTCTAGCCGTAGCTCTCCCTGCCGTAACCGTAGCAGCGAAACCAAACTGGTACCGATGAGGCTAGATCAGGAAGGAATATAATACTGAACAAGGAAATGTACATCCTAAGGCTTCATAAGTGGAGTAGCGTGTCGTAAATATGCCGCGGAACATACCAACGGTACGTCACTCTACTTTAGTCACCTATTCCATCGACCAAGGGTCATCCTACGCTCTGAAAGTTAAAACCTAACGCTCTGATACCAACTTTGTCACGACCCGAAAGTACGGAACATGACCGGCACTTAAACTACGAACGTCTCGAGGCGTATGTAATCTAAGTAAACCGAAAACCCAGAAATCCAAACCAAGAAAATAGTAGAGTGCAGGAAAAACCAACTTAAAGCAAGTAGTTTCAATAGCATAAGCCGAATTATGCGGATTTTTAAAAGCATCAAAAATTTACTGAAAATTTCGGCAGAGTCTCCTTTTTAAATACTGGCCCCCAAACGGGATACAACATGAATAGTATACGAAATCAAGAAAAAGGCATCCCCAAACAGGATCTAGCTCTTCGTCAAACGACGGCCACAACCACACAAGCAATATAATATACAACGCCAACGGCGAGGATCAAAACTCAAAAGGAACTCAAAACCACTAGAAATCCACAGAAATAAAACGCGCGACTCTAAGGTCGAAAGAATAACATCACGGGTCTCTATCTCAAAAATAAATACATGTTTGGTTGATGGAACTTCTAGATACAACAGAATAATGATATACAAGATATAATGATGGGTAAGATACAAATAACCCACCTACTAGCAAGTCACCCGGAAATGGAAAGAGTGCCAGCAAGCCGTAATGAAACCTGTACGGCGAAACCTGCAAGAACTGTGGCACAACGGGGGTGAGTTGCCAACTCGTGAGTAGAAAAACATCTACGCACAGAAATCGCATAAATAACGCAACCTAGGTCAATGATCATAATATAGCCTCAAAAATGCATATAACATGCAGCCTATAACAATAACTAGGGTAAATATCTAATCCGAGTGTAAACTCATGTGCCCGTGTCAGTGCCTCAGGTAGCAATATATCATATGAATGAGGTATGAATGCATGAAAACAGAATACATGTAAATGAAGAAACTGTTTTCATAAATTAGTGAGATTTCCTTCGTATTTTTAAACTGAGGTATCATAAATGAAATCAGTATCCACAGTGTCTAGCATCGACACAAAACATAAATCTCACTGTCTCGAAATATCAATGTGTCAATCTCAATATCTAGGGCGCCGTCAGTCCAGACCGGCCCCTACCATCCATCTCAAGACCACGACGGTATCCCCCGGATATCCGACGCGTCAGGTAATATCACCGGTCAGTAGTGCTCCCCTGCCGGGCTCAACGTCAACACCACATTCCTCTTGCCCCGGGGTACCGCACCGGGCCCACCATGTACCCGTGACGGTTCCTCCACTCCTCGACACGGATCTCGAAAACCACAGCAAACTCATGGTGGACGACACTTTACATCACTAGAAAACCGCAACATTTTATATTTTAAAAGATCATAAGTCGTAAATTTTGCGGCTTTCCCTGAAATCCAGAAATATCATAAATCTCAAGAAATCATCATAAGTGCATATGTCAATGATAATGAATGCATATGGTATCAATAACCAAGTTGCAATGTATGATTAATAAACTAGGCATGTAAGGCAGGTACACTAATATCGTATCAAACTACTAACTAACAAGCTAAGTCAAGCAAATATATTCTCTAAAGTGTACGTGACATGGCAATTACCGATGAAGATGTGTGTGAGCCGCCAAGTAGGTGTACATGGTACATACGCATCATCGGTAATGGTGCTGGTGTCCTAACAGCATGATATCAATAATGGAATATGCAGCAAAATAAGTATGCGAGGCAGAGCGAACAGCAATAATGTGCGGGAGCTGAATACTAGACACAACGATTACTAATCAGTATTAATCTAATATAAGTCCTACAAATGGTGCCTTTTTAAATAACACGAATCATGGGCTTTTGAAAATAGGGCTACGGTGTTTTTATGAAAAGATACGTCTTTTGAAATATCCGTAAGATCCCTTGGGCTGTCTTTTAAAATACCCACGATTCGTTAGTTTTGAAATAGGTAAGAATCGAATCTAATCTAACAACTAAACTAAACTAAAGGGCTAAGCTAACAAGCTGGACTACAGGTAAGGAAACCGCCTAACATCTGAGTCGATACATATACCTACCTGTATATGTATAGTCGGTGATCCCGCCTCAATAATATCATAGCCGATACCATATCTATAATCAGGGATCCCAAGTCAAGAGTGCGGATCAATCATCAATATAGCTCGTACGTAAATCCGTCGTACGGCATCCCAAATCTGGGTACGGTCAATATCACATTCATCATACTATTCACCTGGTATCCTCTTTATCAATTATCATGATCGGGGTACTGATCTACGTCTAGTACCATACTGATACCGCCTAAGTATGCATGCCGGTGTAAGAATCACTACGCCAAAAGACCCGCTAAAACATCATGTCGTATATCAATACGAACCAAATCACATCACCGATCTCCTGGCCTCAAGCCCAATCTCATCGACTCATCTCAAATTCCAAATACTATTCTCAAATCCAGTATATGAACACATAGTCCCATACCTATGTGAACACATAAATATATATTCCCATATACGCACATATAAAAGAAAGAATGTATGCAAGTATGTGTGTGCGTGCGGGTGTGAGTGCGACCACTACTCTAGGGTTTCGCAACTACACTAAACCAATCCAAAACATACCAAATATCCATCTTTATCATCGTTATTAATCCCAAATAACATATAATAATTGTTGGTGTATATACGCATCCGTATACACCACCACGGACTGCGGGGGTGCTATACGCCATCCGCCCGACTTCTCCCCGTAGATATAAATCTACTCACCTGGTCCTCGCTAGCCGGTGCCGACGTCGCCACGCGCTTGCTTGTCGCCTCGAAGTCCACATAGGGGGTACCTACATATCATAACGCACCATATCGCATTAAAACTAAATTCGAAATCGAAACGGCATACGAAAATCAAATCGGCACGCGTATCACGCATAGGTCCAAACCTATCGCCTACGCATGCAAGAATAGTCAAACCAACCCTCGATGTCGATGTACAAACGTCAAACCATCGAGAAAAATCCAATCACACTCATTTGCACATTCACGAACACTAATTTTAATATAAACTAGGTTAAAACTCACAAAAACCCCAATTTCACTTAAAAAGTTATTTTTCCGAAAATCTAGCAAACACAATTCGCCGTTTTTGTACAAAACAGGATGTTTAAATGAATGTAGCGGCCAATATATTTATTAAATATCTTAAATAAGTCATATAAATAATTCCCGGAATTTAATCTCATTAAATTCCAAAACCCCTAATATTCTAGTTTACAAAATACCTAAAATTTAACAATTTCAAAGCAAAAATGCACAAACTACAACCTAGCTTAGATTTGCATGATCTAAAGCA
Organism: Agapanthus africanus; assembly: GCA_030015575.1. Classification (NCBI taxonomy): domain Eukaryota; kingdom Viridiplantae; phylum Streptophyta; class Magnoliopsida; order Asparagales; family Amaryllidaceae; genus Agapanthus; species Agapanthus africanus. The sequence goes on from CM057340.1 coordinate 408,875,560, forward strand.
TTAACCCACACTTAATAAAGTTAATGAAGTCATGAAAAACCTAAACACATTTTTAATCCCAAGTATTTAACCAATTTCAAAAACCTAGTAAGCAAATTAGCAAATTAACACAATTTTTAAACTAACCATTAGCGCAAGCTACTAATCTTGTATTAACATGACAAAAAAAAAACCTAAATATAACACACAACCATACACCAATTTTATAAAACCCTAACTTGCGTTCAATTTCTTAACTTGAATTCCAAAACTAGCAACTTAAGCCTAATTAACACTTAAGTAGTTTAGCTTTAAGAAATAAGTAACAAATTAAGCAAAAATGTTTTAGAATTATACCCAAAAACATTTGAAGATCCAAAAGCATCCATGGCCTCCCAAAATGCTCTCTTTTCACAAAGATCCATGCTATACGGGCTAAGCTAAAATGGGTAGGAGTTAGATTTGAGTTTTGGTTTAATTTTTGATGGAAATTTGATGGATTTTGAAGACTTTTTGATGAGGAAAAGAGAGGGGGGAAATTGGGGCTGCACAAAAGGGGGGCTCGGCTGAAAATGGAGGGGAGAGGAGAGAGAGGGAGGTGGGGAAAATAGTCCAAGTCAAGGCATAAAGTCAAAGGTCCAACTCATTTTACAATTTCCTTTCATTTCCTTTGTTTTTCTTTCTTTTCTTTTCTTTGAAATTCAAGTGGGCACAAGAGAGGGGGCTGCTGAATTCAGCCAAGGGTAGAAGTGAATGGGGGTGTGTGGGTGTGGGTACGGGTGTGGGGTGATGAAAAATGATAAATACAATACCCCAAACATCCATTTACGCTAAAAAAAAGCCTTTTTTCTTCAATAATTTCTAAACCGTTTTGGCAAATGATTTCGTTCCAAAAACCACATGATAAAATTTTATTTAATGTTTTATGATGCACAAAATTTGTTTCAACTCATTCTAATTTGTAATTTTCCCTAATTAAATGTATTAGTGACGGCTTAAAATAATAATAAAATAATATTTTTTTCAGAAAATTTGAAATTTCACCCATGGCTCAATAAACACCAAATAATAGCAATTTCATAGCTAGAATATGTATATTTAATTTTTATAATAAGATATTTGTATTTTGACTTTTTACAGAAAACCCCCCTATTTTACCGTTTTTTCGAAATTTCACCGAAACGATTTTCAAAACGTTACATTATGTGTGTATGTACCTATTGCTAATGGTACAATACTCTATAGGTATACAGATAACTATCATGTAAGTATGTCAAGCCTTATGTGTAAGCATGTGGGTATACAGGTATGCTATATGTTATATGCGTAAAGAAATATGAATCAATGTCTCAATGTCCCTAACCAAACAATATCATATCTATAAGTGGGTTGTGCGTAACATGGAAATTATTGACGGTGTGTGTGGCATACAATCAGTGCTCGTGCAACATGAATCGTCAATAATATGTGCAGTGTCCTAAGCGTACTAGTCCAAGCACAACAATATCTAAGCAATAAAGTGTAGTCGCAAATTCTAAATATGAAATAGAATATGCGACAAGTCAAGTCATTTCTAGCCCAGACGCATAACGCCATACGGACGATTCCTCTGTAGATGTTAAATCTACTCACAGATGGTCTCGAGCTAAGAAAACCTGACCACCTGTTTCCCCTTGTTCGCAGCGCCCGAAGTCCCCGCTTGCGATTCTGAAAGCATATAACAATATAACAGATATATATTAGCAATAGACCCAAAATACGTACAAACTACGCTGACCAACGCGACAACACAAAACTTACTCTCAAGTGTTCGTATTGTGGCTAACGCGCGTAGCGACACTACGAAACCAACTCAAGAGCAAAAGCTATACAAAGACACGAGCGACATCGGCATGACCCTAACTAGGAACGCAAAGTGACACAACTACCAAGCCTAGACCCTGATCGTACCGATCGCGCATTCAAAACACAATAATAAACATGGAATCAATATAATTAACGTCGCAACGTCAAAAGAAACCCACGCCTAAAAGTTACCGAAATCTAGTAAGCAGTATTTATCATTTTAGCACAAAACTACAAGTTTTACCAAAACTATAATTTACAAATATCTTCAAATAGCAAGGTTAAACCATTTAAACCTTTACTGAAATTTTAGATTTCACTAATTAGGATTAGCAAAAGTTTAGTTTGTTAATTAGCTTAATTATCCGATTAGGAAAATATCATTTAACAAATTAGCATCTTGATTTAATTTTCTTCAAGCTTAACATATTAACTAACCATTTCACTAATCAAAACCCTAATTTGATTAATAAAATGATATCTTGAATTTCTAAATAATAAATTAAAAGATTAAATTAAATATCTAATTAAGCTAATTAAATGATTTAGAACAACAAAGAGAGTTTAGGATTAGGGTTTATACCTCCACAAAAGTGTAGGGTTCCTAGGCACTCTTGTGAGGATTCATAAGGTATCAACCATGCCCGAATAAAATTTTAGACGTGCCGAACAACCCAAAGCCGGGATCTTTGCTAGATTATTAGGGTTTAACATGCAAGTAAACATCTTTACTACTAAGTGTGAGGGATTACAACCTTTATAGTCCGCTCCTTCGCTTCATAAGCTCCGAGTAGAAGTCCCTTCGCCGCGATCCACGATCTCCCGGACTCAAGAGAGGCTCCACGACTCGAACGATCCATGCTAGCTTATAGTGTTCCGCTTCTCCGATGATCTACGTCGAATTTGCTATAACTCAAGTTCTCTCACTCTAAAGAGGTGAACACCCTAATCTAATGGGCTAGATTAGATGAGGATGATGTAGTAGTATTTATGCTATCTTTTTATATCAATTTCTCACAAGAAATCATCACAAAATGAATAACTAGTGAGCTTTTTCAAAGCTCAAGAGAGAAGAAGATGATGAAAAAAAAAGTTAATCCTTTTGTGATGAATAGTAGATAAGAATATATGATTGATCATGGAACCATAGTCAAGGATGACAAGGTTAACCTTTGTAGAGAATAAACTAGGGCTAGGGTATGGTTAGGTTAAAGAATGAGTCATAAGATAATATCAACCATAATATCTTACACTTGACAAAAGGAAAGCTTCTAGATGGTGCAAGAAGGAGCTAACCCTAATCAAACCCTAACCTTGCTTAATCTCTACTAAACATTTTCCATTATTAATCATATCATGTCACAATAATATATATCACATATATATTATATATTTCCAACAAAAGAAAATAATACAATTAACATATATCACATATATATCAATGTATTATCCGGTGAGAAAATGAAATAATAAAGCGAGCCAATATTAGATAATGTAATACAATATATCATATATATTATTATACATTAAATCATTGAATCAACACTGGATCCGACAATCCGGCTATATCGAATATAACCGACTAATATATCATGTACTGATTCATCGAATCAACACTTGATCCGATAACCCGGTTCATATCTAAATATCGCGAGAATATAATACGGTATCTCATATCGCATTATCCTCGGTCCTGTACATATCACATATGTGCCTCTACTCCGTTTTTCCTGAGCCAAGAAACCCCTGTGTAGGACTCTAAAGAATCGTCAATACGCCGGTAGCAGGTGATGATCATATCAAACACCCACAAGCTGCAAGCGGTCAGCTAAACGTAACAGCCACCCAGGTATTGAGCGATCAGAAGATCAACAAGCTAGCCTGCATGTTCTCCTGTGAATCTAATCAGTAACACTCCCGTACAGTCCGGTCTGTTCGTCTGATATGTCGCATATCAAGTCTAGGGGTGGTATACGTCAGACCCCAGTAACCGATAAGTCGTGTCGATGTGAGGCTCATAACGGGTCGAGAAACTACTAATAACACTTACCAGTAAATCTCTATATCAGCCCTGTCCAGGGACTTCCAGTTATAGCCAATCGAACACAGCACAACATCAACTCCCTATACCGGGGGAGACGAATCCTCTCCTATCGCTCATTGCCTCCATGTGAATCGGGACTGCACCCAAAAGCCACCGTTTTGCATGCCCTCTTGGACGTGGTAAGATGGAAATCAAAGCACAGTGGGAATCACACAAGACTCTATAACGATCTCGGGTCTATAGACTACCCTGTACCAGTGTCACCGGAGAACTGCCATGTAACGTGTGGTATATCACCATCTGGGAGTTCTCGGCGAGTCCGTCCAGTGTACCCAGTCTCCACTGAGCACCCGTACACCATCTCTGATGTCAAACACCGATGGATATGGGATCATCCATCGTCCATCATATGGGTCAAGATGCGTATACGCTAGTCTACTCTGGTGTATCGATGCCCTGTCTCGATATACCCTCGACTAGGAACAGTTATAGGATGTACTCATCGACTACCGTGGCCCCACTAGTATGATCTCATCATAGTCCCAGTAGTCGAGTACAGATCCTAAGGGCTTTATCAACATGTGAGAGAAAGACAGTAAACCAAAACAAGCCAACATGTTAAGATAAAAGAAAACCAAATAGCATACTATCATGAAGAGCAAGAAAGTCCTCTCTATATATATCCAAGCATCCATTATAATATACATCATATGTACAACATTGGCCTCTAGGGCATATACATAACTAATAATCACCCACTTGCACTAAGGCCAGCTGCTGTAGTATTTCATACCTAGCATCCCGAATAATCTCTCAAACTATATCTGGGGAATGGCCTTCGTGAGTGGATCCGAAGTGTTTTCCTTCGTATCTACTCTCCTGACCTCGATCTCCCGGCGATCAACTATCTCCCTGATCAGGTGATACCACCTCAGAATATGTCTGGACTTCTGATGGGACCTGGGTTCCTTGGCCAAAGCCACAGCTCCGTTGTTATCGCAATACAGAGGTATTGGATGCTCAATGGATGCAACCACACCAAGTTCACTAATGAACTTCTTTATCCAGACATCATCTTTGGCAGCATCATTGGCAGCGATGTATTCAGCCTCCATCGTTGAGTCAGCAACGGTATCCTGTTTGGAACTCTTCCAACATACCGCCCCTCCATTAAGGGTAAAGACAAATCCCGAGTGCGACTTAGATTCGTCCTTATCACTTTGGAAGCTTGAATCGGTAAAGGACTCCACCCGGAGTTCGCCCTTACCATACACCAAGAACATCTCTTTAGTCCTTCGTAAGTACTTGAGAATGTTCTTCACAGCTGTCCAGTGACTCTCTCCAGGATCTGCTTGATACCGACTCACTACACTTAGTGAGTATGCTACATCGGGTCTGGTACATAGCATCGCATACATGATAGAGCCTACTGCCGAAGCATAGGGTATCCCTTGCATGCGAGCTCTCTCCAAATCAGTCTTGGGAGACATCTCTTTGGAGAGAGTGAGTCCAGAGATCATGGGTTGGTTCCCACGCTTGGATTCTTCCATACTAAACCTTTTTAGTATGGTGTCAATGTACCTCAATTGGGACAATCCCAGTATCCGTTTAGATCTATCTCTATAGATCATGATTCCCAATATGCAGGAGGCATCACCTAGATCTTTCATTGAGAATCTTTGTGATAAGAAGAGCTTGACTGATTGCAGCATAGAAATATCATTTCCTATCAAGAGTATGTCATCCACGTACAATACGAGGAAGACAACCTTACTCTTTGCTACCTTCTTATAGATACAAGGTTCATCTATATTTTTGATGAAGTCAAACTCTTTGACTACAACATCAAAACAGATGTTCCAACTCCGCGATGCTTGCTTTAACCCATAAATGGATTTAAGTAGCTTGCACGGCTTTCCGCTGCTCCCACTATCTACGAAGCCCTCTGGCTGAGTCATGTACACGCACTCTTCTAAATCACCGTTTAGAAAGGCGGTCTTAACATCCATTTGCCAAATTTCGTAGTCATGGTATGCAGCAATGGCAAGTAAGATCCGGATGGACTTAAGCATAGCCACTGGAGAAAAGGTTTGTCATAATCCACACCTGGTCGTTGACGAAAACCCTTTGCAACAAGTCTAGCTTTGAAAGTCTCAACTTTTCCATCTACACCAAATTTCTTTTTAAAGATCCACTTGCTCCCAATGGGTTTTACCTATTCAGGAACATTTTCCAAAGTCCATACTTTGTTGGTGCACATGGATTTCATCTCAGATCGCATTGCATCCAGCCATTTCACAGAGTCACCACTCGTGATGGCCTGCTCGAAACTAGTCGGGTCATCATCTTCCATGATGCAATCCTCGCTTCCACCATCAATGAGAAAACCGCAGTATCTCTCAGGTGGATGAGGAACCCAGCTAGATCGACGGAGAGGCTGGGTTTCGTTGGGTACTACCGAATCCTCTGGTTCAACTAAATCATCTGTTGTAGTTTGTTCTGCTGGAACTTCTTCCAGTTCTACCTCAATGCCACTAATCTATTTCATAAGAAAACCTTTTTCTAAGAAAATGGCATGTCGAGAAACAAACACCTTTTGTTCCTCGGAGTGGTAGAACATATACCCTCGCGAATGTTTGGGATATCCAATAAACTTACATAGGACAGACCTTGCCTCGAGCTTGTCCGGATTTTGTGTTTAAACATAGGCCGGACAACCCCATATCTGAATAAAATTAAGACATGGTCTCTTACCATTCCATATCTCATATGGAGTGGTAGGCACTGATTTGGTTGGAACTCTATTCAATAGGTATGCAGCTGTCCCCAGTGCATATCCCCAGAAGGAAATAGGTAACTCAGCAGTGCTCATCATAGAGCGCACCATATCTAATAGAGTGTGATTCCTTCGCTCCGATACACCGTTGTGCTGTGGTGTATAAGGAGGAGTAAGCTGAGAGAGAATCCCATTCACTTTTAGATAATCCAGAAAATCATTGCTCAAGTATTCTCCTCCACGATCAGATCGAAGGATCTTAAAACTTTTGCCCGTTTGGTTCTCTACTTCGTGCTCATATTCTCTGAATTTCTCAAAAGCTTCAGACGTGTGTTTCATCAGGAACACATATCCGAATCTTGAGAGATCGTCAGTGAATGTAATGAAGTAGGAAGAACCGTTCCTGGCATGCGTAGACATGGGACCGCATACATCACTATGTACCGGTTCTAAGAGTTCGGTAACTCATTCTCCGTGTCCACAAAACGGAGTTTTGGTCATTTTTCCTTTGAGACATGAATGGCAAGTATCATAAGATGATAATTCGAACGGGTTCAAATATCCATCCTTATGTAACTTAGCCAGTCGTGTCGCATTGATATGCCCAAGTCTACAATGCCACAAGTAGGATTCGTTCATTTCTGAACTTTTCCTTTTGTGTGTGTTTTGTATATTGAGGACTGTATTTTGATTGAGAATGAATATGCCATTATGTAACAAGCCTGATGCAATCAAATTTTGATATAGGAATATGTTCATAACATTATCCTGTACTACAAAATTATATCCTTCTTTACTTACTAAAGAAACTGATATAATGTTGCACATCATGTTCGGTATATAATATCACTCATTCAGAATCAGTGCATTACGACTTGGTAATACTAGGTGATATTCGCCAACTGCTTTAGCTACAATACTTGCACCGTTCCCTACTTGAACAGAATGATCACCTTTTCCCAGTTCTCTACCTTTACGTAGCCCATGTAACATTTTACATATGTGGGATCCTGATCCGGTATCTAATACACAGGACGTAGGATGAACTGAGAAACAATTCTCAATAACTAACACACCCGAAGAAGGTGCATCAACATGCATGTTCTCCGTTTGGGCGGCATCAGAATCAAGATATTCTACTATTCCCTGTTCAGTCTTATAACTCTTATAAGAAAGAACGGGACCAACGTTCCCCTGCTCAGTATAATAAGCCGGTTCAGTCAATACATCCATATTATTATCTTAATTATGGCCTGACTTGGTCGCTACCTAGAGAGAGAGAGAAGAAAACACTTTAGCGTATGCTCTTGCAAGATTAGATTGGTTATTATCTTATCTAATCAGGATGTCTCCCACTGTTTTTATCAAATCTACCTTCAAACCCTAAAAGGTAAGATTAGCCGGGATTAATTAAACCCTACAATTTCGTCAATCTTTCAGCCAGATCAGTGTCGGTACTTTGAGGGTGGTTCCCCGTGCTTTCGTACGGACCTAATTAAAGTAAACCTCATTTTCCCAAAGGCGTAACCCCGTTAACACTTTTCTAGAAACCTACTTGATCGGCTAATTTTCCTGTGTAAAACTCTCCCAGGAGTAACTCTTACTCGCAGTGGGTATCGGGATCCAACTATCTCATAGGAGGTATGCATTCTCATTGCAAATTTCAACACTTGAAATTCCCGATAATGCTTTGCCCCTAGCGTCCCATGACCTTGACGGAGGCCAAACTACCCATAGGGCGCTAGTCAAGTTCAACCCGTTCATTTCTTGATTGAATTAAACCCACCCGTACGACCCTTGACGGAGGCCAAACTACGCCGTACGAATACCCTAATCCAATCTCATCGTATGCTAGCAGATAAGCACTAGTTAGCTACCATACACTACGCCTTGACGGAGGCCAAACTACCGCAGCACGAATACTAAGTAGCACTTATCTGAAATGACGGAGGGCTACGCAGGTTTTTCAGAAAAAACCATGAGCGTAATGAACTTGATATCGTTGTAGAATCTTGTGGTTTTTGAAAAAGGAGTGTTTTTGAGGCTTTTCTAGTTTCGCTAAAGTGGTCACTCCCGGTGAAGGGATCTCGGCTCTTTCCCCATCGAATAAGGTGCAGGATATATCACATATATCACTGTGCAAAGAAAGAACTATATAAGCAGTCAAAAACTAAACCGTGAGTTTGTAGCATCTGCCAGTTTCGCTAAAGAGGTCACTCCCGGTAAAGGGATCTCGGCTCTTTCCACATCGAATAAGGTGCAGGGTATATCATATATACCGCTATGCAAAGCAAGACTGTAGCTACCATTTTTATAAAGTTTTGATTCTACAACATCTTTTAGGTTTCTTTTCTTTTTATTAATCTCATTAATAAAATCTCATCAGCTTATGCTTCCTAAGCATCACTGAAGAAACGAAAGCAGTAATATTTATATATCAGCATATATATATAGTATAAGCATTCGTCTCAGGCAGTAATATGATCTCATCACAGAACATTGCAGCAGAAGAACATATATGAAATATTGGATATACTAGGATGTCCGTGTTTTTAATACGAGCCGGTATAAAACACGGATTGCACGGTCGTGATGAATAGCCAAACCCACATCCCTAGACCCCTACGAGAGCGGCAAGTAACACTGCCAATTCTAGGGTTAGGAGACCCGATCTCGACTTCTCGAGATGGCCTCCCACTGGACCCTAGAACCCGGTTAAGAAACGAAAGCAGTAATATTTATATATCAGCATATATATATATAGTATAAGCATTCGTCTCAGGCAGTAATATGATCTCATCACAGAACATTGCAGCAGAAGAATATATATGAAATATTGGATATACTAGGATGTCCGTGTTTTTAATACGAGCCGGTATAAAACACGGATTGCACGGTCGTGATGAATAGCCAAACCCACATCCCTAGACCCCTACGAGAGCGGCAAGTAACATTGCCAATTCTAGGGTTAGGAGACCCGATCTCGACTTCTCGAGATGGCCTCCCACTGGACCCTAGAACCCGGTTACTTGTGCTCCCCTCCTTGGGTCTACCTAATGCGGAAAAGTAAATAATATACACTGGTGACATCAACCTCATCCCGGAAGTGCCCCAATAAAAGAATATTACATACAAATGAATTTTACATGAATGAAAATAAAAACCCTCATCTCACATAAAACCCCCGGCTATTCAGAACACGACGATCCAATATAACATATCACAGCAACACATAATATCACATATCATCAACGTAAGTAAGTATGCATACACTGATCGTCGTTGACGTATAGCAAAGAAAACCGGCAATACAACTACATACTACACTTACGGTCACAGAAAAGAAATTGTAAAACTACAATATTTGGAATCCACAATCACTTTAGACATCGTAAATCCGAAATATCACATACTTCGCATTTCATGCCTAACTATATGAATTCCACATATTGTATCACATTCCAGATAAATAGACAGTGTTAAACTTTCCGAATAGATAATCAAATACCCAAAAATTCCTTAATAGCTCAACACTTGAGCGGAGTTCAAATAATCCCAGAATATGTCACAGTACCGGTGATCCAGCCGTAGAAGGGTCAAGCCAACGCCTCACATGAGGCACGCCGTGCTTCCCCAAACCCTAAGGTTTAGAGGCAGTTCAAGACGGTCACATAATCGAGTTAAGGTTTGTTGTCTTCTAGAGGGTCCACCGCGTTACTTGCATTTTTTTCCGAATGATTTAAACCCGATAAAAATTCAACACTTGAAAGTTTTTCGTGCCGGGAAAATGTGAGTTAATGATATCCGCTCGAACATTTTAACAGTTTCTAAATATCCGGAAAACGTAACAAAATTAAATTTTCCGATCGAATCAACGATTACAAAATAAACCCCAGAACACTCAACACTTGAGTCGAATTAAAAATACCCAGAAGTAGCAACAAGCACCTAAGGATATTACCCTGAAGACACGTGTCCCAATGCCAAAGATCGGCCGCGGAACCGCCGCGGGAAGCAGGTTACCGCCGCGGTTCTGCGGCGACTTCATAGAATTGTGAGCTCGTATTTCATGATAATTCTTAGAATTTCCTGCTGATTTTTTTGAGTATTTTTAATGCAGAAAAAATCACATTTTTACAAAATTTCCAGAGAGGGGTTCTATTTCGTCGTATCGGGTTCGATCGGAGTTTTAACTTCGTATACACGTCGCCTAATGCTCTAGCTAAGCTCTGATACCACTGTAGGGTTCCTAGGCACTCTTGTGAGGATTCATAAGGCATCAACCATGCCCGAATAAAATTTTAGACGTGTTGAACAACCCAAAGTCGGGATCTTTGCTAGATTATTAGGGTTTAACATGCAAGTAAACATCTTTACTACTAAGTGTGAGGGATTACAACCTTTGTAGTCCGCTCCTTCGCTTCATAAGCTCCCAGTAGCAGTGCCTTCGCCGCGATCCGCGATCTCCCGGACTCAAGAGAGGATCCACGACTCGAACGATCCATGCTAGCTTGTAGTGTTCCGCTTCTCTGATAATCTACGTCGAAATTCCTATAACTCAAGCTCTCTCACTCTAAAGAGGTGAACACCCTAATCTAATGGGCTAGATAGATGAGGATGACGGAGGAATATTTAAGCTATCTTTTTATATCAATTTCTCATAAGAAATCATCACAAAATGAATAACTAGTGAGCTTTTTCAAAGCTCAAGAGAGAAGAAGATGATGGAAAAAAAAGTTAATCCTTTTGTGATGAATAGTAGATAAGAATATGTGATTGATCATGGAACCATGGTCAAGGATGACAAGGTTAACCTTTGTAGAGAATAAACTAGGGCTAGGGTATGGTTAGGTTAATGAATGAGTCATAATATAATATCAACCATAATATCTTACACTTGACAAAAGGAAAGCTTCTAGAAGGTGCAAGAAGGAGCTAACCCTAATCAAACCCTAACCTTGCTTAATCTCTACTAAACATGTTCCATTATTAATCATATCATGTCATAATAATATATATCACATATATATTATATATTTGCAACAAAAGAAAATAATACAATTAACATATATCGCATATATATCAATGTATTATCCAGTGAGAAAATGAAATAATAAAGCGAGCCAATATTAGATAATGTAATACGATATATCATATATATTATTATACATTAAATCATCGAATCAACACTTGATCCGACAATCCAGCTATATCGAATATAACCGACTAATATATCATGTATCGATTCATCGAATCAACACTTGATCCGATGACCCGGTTCATATCTAAATATCGGGAGAATATAATACGGTATCTCATATCGCATTATCCTCGGTACTGTACATATCACATATGTGCCTCTACACCGTTTCTCCTGAGCCAAGAAAGCTCTGTGTAGGACTCTAAAGAATCGTCAATACGCCAGTAGCAGGTGATGATCATATCAAACACCCACAAGCTGCAAGCGGTCAGCTAAACGTAACAGCCACCCAGGTATTGAGCGATCAGAAGATCAACAAGCTAGCCTATACGTTCTCCTATGAATCCAATCAATAACACTCCCGTACAGTCCGGTCTGTTCGTCTGATATGTCGCATATCAAGTCTAAGGGTGGTATACGTCAGACCCCAGTAACCGATAAGTCGTGTTGATGTGAGGCTCATAACGGGTCGAGAAACTACTGATAACACTTACCAGTAAATCTCTATATCACCCCTGGCCAGGGACTTCCAGTTATAGCCAATCGAACACAGCACAACATCAACTCCCTATACCGGGAAAGACGAATCCCCTTCTATCGCTCAATGCCTCCATGTGATTCGGGACTGCACCCAAAAGCCACCGTTTTGCACGCCCTCTTGGACATGGTAAGGTGGAAATCAAAGCACAGTGGGAATCACACAAGACTCTATGACGATCTCGGGTCTACAGACTATCCCGTACCAGTGTCACCGGAGAACTGCCATCTGACGTGTGGTATATCACCATCTGGGAGTTCTTGGCGAGTTCGTCCAGTGTACCCAGTCTCTACTGAGCACCCGTACACCATCTCTGATGTCAAACACCGATGGATATGGGATCATCCATCGCCCATCATATGGGTCAAGATGCGTATACGCTAGTCTACTCTGGTATATCGATGCCCTGTCTCGATATACCCTCGACTAGGAACAGTTATAGGATGTACCCATCGACTACCGTGGCCCCACTAGTATGATCTCATCATAGTCCCAGTAGTCCAGTACAGATCCTAAGGGTTTTATCAACATGTGAGAGAAAGACAGTAAACCAATACAAGTCAACATGTTAAGATAAAGGAAAACCAAATAGCATACTATCATGACGAGCAAGAAAGTCCTCTCTATATATATCCAAGCATCCATTATAATATACATCATATGTACAACAATGGCCTCTAGGGCATATACATAACTAACAAAAAGATCCAAAAAAACAAGTTTTCTAGCCGACAAGTCCAAGATTGAAGTAGAGAGAATGTAGAATACTTTGCCTCAAGGCACCCAATGAATTGGATGAAGATTAAATTGAAGTTGCCATGGAAATTGATCAAAGGAATTTTTCTTGGAAAAAATATCAAGCACCCACACATAATGAATGTGCTCGGCCAAAGATGGGGGGGATGAAATTAGCTCTCGGCCATAACAAAATAGGGGTGAGCACAATGAGCTAGAGGTGACCACATCCAAAACTTATCAACACAAATCCTATGCAAATATCTTCAGCAAGACAAGAAACATTAATTGAAAAGATGAGTCACAAAAATAACCATGCTTCATAACAATGACTCACCCAAACCAATCAAGCCCACCACAGAATTGATTTCGGCCACTACATGAAAATGAATGAAATTTGGGCCGAAAATAGAATGCACAACATTAACCAATAATTAAAAAATATAAATAACAACTTAAAATAATAATTTAATTAGGGAAAATTCTATGAGAACCAAAACTTCCCGTAGACCTCCAAAGCTCACGCACTAGCTTTATTTTAACTAAAATAGGTGTCGACAAGTTTCTACGGAAGGTTGATCACAATCGGGTTAAAAGGGAAAACACCGACAAATTTACCCTAAAACGGAAAAATTCGCAAAACGATTTCTAAAACGTTACAATCTCCCCCCTTATAAAAATTCGTCCTCGAATTTAAAATTTTCACTAGGAGTACCTTCAAAGAGAAGATTACAAAACTCCCAAATCTCGCTCGCAGCCTTCCAAGTGATCACCTCACTATACGGCTACGTCCAAGAAAACGCTTCACAAATGGCAAAACCCTTGGCCGAAGTTTCTCCACCTGCTGAGACATTAACACAATTGGCTGCCGGTGAACGAAACGATCGCGTCCAAGCCAAATGGTCTGATGCTGAATCATGTGAGAAAGGTCATGAAGGTAATTGCAAAGTATCGACACAAGGAATACTGGGTGAACACCCAATAATCTGGGCGGAAGTGCCAAATCAAAGACAACGGAACTAACTCGCTTTAAGGATCTTAAAAGGACTTATATTTCTGGGATAAGCTTCCCAAAACTCAACACGTCATTCATCGAAAAAATCCGTAGAAATACATGAGCTCCCACTGCAAACTCAAGTCTACGACCACAACGGTCAGCATAAGACCTCTGTCTGCACTGGGATGTCATCATCCTGACCTGAACCAACTGGATCATTTTCGAAGTCTCTAGACTAGCTGGGGTCCAAAAATCATAATCTCGCAGAGTCAGAAAAATAGACTGGAGATGGACACCACCTAACAAACAAAACTTAAAGGTTTCCAATTGGAGTGCCTCCTGATAACAGCTATCGAAGGAGAATCCTAACAATGGCAAGTGATGATCCCAACTGTCGACAAAAGTTAATACATACGCACAAGTATATCCTATAGAGTCGGTATAGCCCGCTCTCACAAAACCATCATCCTGCGGAAGGAAAGGCGGAGCTAAAGCTCAACCAGTACCCAAGGCTTCCTGAAGTTTCTGCCCAAGACGGCAAGCGAATAGGGTTCTCTATTTGGATACGACCCATGAAGGAACTCCGTGCAACGCACAACTTAACAAAGGACAACTGAGCAAACTGAGCATAACCGGACGACAAACACCAAATGGAGTCATACCCTGTCTAGACCGGGGTAGACACCACAACGAAATTCGTAGAGATCTGCTCCAATTTCCACTTCGGAACGGTTAAAGGTTGCAACTCTCCAGCCGGTCTCAAATGCTCAACCTTAGCACGCAACAAGACAGACACCTTGAAACGAGATCCGAAACTTCACTCTTCATCCCTGCCCACCCGAAACTATCTCACAAGTCACGCTACAAATTGGTGGAACTTGAATAAACACCGAAAGTTGACAGGTATGCCTGCTCTAGGATTTCACGTCTCTACCCAACAGTATCAGGTACACAAAAGATCCAAAAAAAAACAAGTTTGCTAGCCGACAAGTCCAAGATTGAAGTAGAGAGAATGTAGAATACTTTGCCTCAAGGCACCCAATGAATTGGATGAAGATTAAATTGAAGTTGCCATGGAAATTGATCAAAGGAATTTTTCTTGGAAAAAATATCAAGCACCCACACACAATGAATGTGCTCGGCCAAAGATGGGGGGGATGAAATTAGCTCTCGTCCACAACAAAAAGGGGGTGAGCACAAGGAGCAAGAGGTGACCACATCCAAAACTTATCTACAAAAATCCTATGCAAATATCTTATGCAAGTCAAGAAACATTAATTGAAAAGATGAGTCACAAAAATAACCATGCTTCATAACAATGACTCACCCAAAACCAATCAAGCCCACCGCAGAATTGATTTCGGCCACTACATGAAAATGAATGAAATTTGGGACAAAAATAGAATGCACAACATTAACCAATAATTAAAAAATATAAATAACAACTTAAAATAATAATTTAATTAGGAAAAATTCTATGAGAACCAAAACTTCTCATAGACCCCCAAAGCTCACGCACTAGCTTTATTTTAACTAAAATAGGTGCCGGCAAGTTACTACGGATGTTTGATCACAATCGGGTTAAAAGGGAAAACACCGACAAATTTACCCTGAAACGGAAAAATTCGCAAAACGATTTCTAAAACGTTACATAATACGATGGTGCGGACTCCCGCACCCAAAACATCCTGGCGACGCTTGCTGTCCCTGCGGATAAGAACCAAATAGCTGACCCCGTCCAACTCCTCTGCCGGCACCATCTCTCGGAAAGAATCTGGAATGATGCCTCTGAGCTGGCATATCGGTACGAATCCTCTTCGGCCCAGAAACGACCGAAATCTCTGAAATGCGCACCTCCATCCGTAAGGCCATGTCCATAGCAGCTGCATAAGTGTCAAAGTGCTGGGCGCCGATGGTAAGAAATAACTCTGTGTCGAGTCCCTGCATAAACCTCTTTATCCGCTTCTCTTCAGTGTCTACCAAGTACAAAGCATATCTGGACAACTGCATAAACTGGATTTCATACTCGGACACTGTCATCCCTGGAGTCTTGCGCAAAGCCTCAAAACTAAGAGCTCGAGCATCACGAACGTTCTCTGGAAGGAAACGGGCTAGAAATACTTCTGTGAACTCGTCCAAAGCCATAGGAAGTAGACCTGCAGCTCGACCTCTCTCGACGGACACACACAACGTCTACGTAAGGCCGTCTAGACGGAAACTTGTAGGGTTCCTAGGCACACTTGTGAAGGTTCATAACGCATCAAACATGCACGAATAAAATTTTACATGTGCCGAACAACCCAAAGACAGGATCTTTGCTAGATAATTAGGGTTAAGCATACAAGATTACATCTTTTAAGCTAAGTGTAAGGGATTACAACCTTTGTAGTCCGCTCCTTCGCTTCACAAGCTCCGAGTAGAAGTCCCTTCACCGCGATCCACGATCTCCCGGACTCAAGAGAGGCTCCACGACATTCTAGCTTGAAGTGTTCCAAATCTCCGATGATCTACGTCGAAGTATCAATAACTCAAGTTTTCTCACTCCAAAGAGATGAACACACTTATCTCATGAGCTAGATGAGATGAGGATGAGAGAGTAGTATTTATGCTTTCTTTTTAAATCATTTTCTCATAATTTATCATCACAAAATGAATTTCTAGTGAGCTCAAAATCAAGAGAGAAGAAGATGATCATGGAAATGATAATTTCTTTTGTGATGAATAGAAAGAAATGTATATGATTGATATATAAACCATGGTCAAGGATGAGTGGCTAATAGTTTGTAGAGAATAAACTAGAGTCAGGGTTTGGTTAGGTTAGAAATGAGTCATGAGATATTATCAACCATAATATCTTAACCATGACAAAAGAAAAAGCTTCTAGAATGTGCAAGAAGAAGAAGCTAACCCTAATCAAACCCTAATCCCATTTAATCATCCTTAAACATGTTTAATAACAAATCATATTATCTCACAATAATATATATCACATTTATATTATATATTTGCAACAAAAGAAAATAATACAATTAACATATATCGCATATATATCAATGTATTAATCCAGTGAGAAAATGAAATAATAAAGCGAGCCAATATTAGATAATGTAATACAATATATCATATATATTATTATACATTAAATCATCGAATCAACACTTGATTCGACGATCCGGCTATATCGAATATTACCGACTAATATATCATGTACCGATTCATCGAATCAACACTTGATCCGATGTTCCGGTTCATTTCTAAATATCGTGAGAATATAATACGGTATCTCATATCGCATTATTCTCGGTCCTGCACATATCACATATGTGCCTCTACTCCGTTTCGCCTGAGCCAAGAAACCTCTGTGTAGGACTCTAAACAATTGTCAATACGCCGGTAGCAGGTGATGATCATATCAAACACCCACAAGCTGCAAGCGGTCAGCTAAACGTAACAGCCACCCAGGTATTGAGCGATCAGAAGATCAACAAGCTAGCCTGTGCGTTCTCCTCTGAATCCAATCAGTAACACTCCCGTACAGTCCGGTCTGTTCGTCTGATATGTCGCATATCAAGTCTAGGGGTGGTAAACGTCAGACCCCAGTAACCGATAAGTCGTGTCGATGTGTGGCTCATAACGGGTCGAGAAACTACTAGTAACACTTACCAGTAAATCTCTATATCAGCCCTGGCCAGGGACTTCCAGTTATAGCCAATCGAACACAGCACAACATCAACTCCCTATACCGGGAGAGACGAATCCCCTCCTATCGCTCATTGCCTCCATGTGATTCGTGACTGTACCAAAAAGCCACCGTTTTGCATGCCCTCTTGGACGTGGTAAGGTGGAAATCAAAGCGCAGTGGGAATCACACAAGACTTTTTGACGATCTCGGGTCTACAGACTACCCTGTACCAGTGTCACCGGAGAACTGCCATCTGACATGTGGTATATCACCATCTGGGAGTTCTCGGCGAGTCCGTCCAGTGTACCCAGTCTCCACTGAGCACCCGTATACCATCTCTGATATCAAACACCGATGGATATGGGATCATCCATCGCCCATCATATGGGTCAAGATGCGTATACGCTAGTCTACTCTGGTGTATCGATGCCCTGTCTCGATATACCCTCGACTAGGAACAGTTATAGGATGTACTCATTGACTACCATGGCCCCACTAGTATGATCTCATCATAGTCCCAGTAGTCGAGTACAGATCCTAAGGGCTTTATCAACATGTAAGAGAAGAACAGTAAACCAATACAAGTCAACATGTTAAGATAAAGTGAAACCAAATAGCATACTATCATGACAAGCAAGAAAGTCATCTCTATATATATATCCAAGCATCCATTATAATATACATCATATGTACAACAATGGCCTCTAGGGCATATACATAACTAACAATCTCCCACTTACACTAAGGCCAGCTGTTGTAGTATCTCATACCTAGAATCCCGAATAATCTCTCAAACTGTATCTGGGGAATAGCCTTCATGAATGGATCCGCAGTGTTGTCCTTCGTATCTACTCTCTTGACCTCGATCTCCCGGCGATCAACTATCTCCCTGATCAGGTGATACCGCCTCAGAATATGTCTGGACTTCTGATGGGATCTGGGTTCCTTGGCCAAAGCCACAGCTCCATTGTTATCGCAATACAGAGGTATTGGATGCTCAATGGATGGAACCACACCAAGTTCACTAATGAACTTCTTGATCCAGACAGCCTCTTTGGCAGCATCGTTGGCAGCGATGTATTCAGACTCCATCGTCGAGTCTGCAACGGTATCCTGTTTGGAACTCTTCCAACATACCGCCCCTCCATTGAGGGTAAAGACAAATCCCGAGTGCGACTTAGAGTCGTCCTTATCACTTTGGAAGCTGTTATCGGTAAAGGACTCCACCTGGAGTTCTCTGTTACCATACACCAAGAACATCTCCTTAGTCCTTCGCAAGTACTTGAGAATGTTCTTCACAGCTGTCCAGTGACTCTCTCCAGGATCTGCTTGATACCGACTCACTACAGTTAGTGAGTATGCTACATCGGGTCTAGTACATAGTATCGCATACATGATAGAGCCTACTGCCGAAGCATAGGGTATCCCTTGCATGCGAGCTCTCTCCAAATCAGTCTTGGGAGACATCTCTTTGGAGAGAGTGAGTCCAGAGATCGTGGGTTGGTTCCCACGCTTGGATTCTTCCATACTAAACCTCTTTAGTATGGTGTCAATGTACCTGGATTGGGAAAATCCCAGTATCCTTTTAGATCTATCTCTATAGATCATGATTCCCAATATGCAAGAGGCATCACCTAGATTTTTCATTGAGAATCTCTGTGATAAGAAGAGCTTGACTGATTGCAGCATAGGAATATCATTTCCTATCAAGGATATGTCATCCACGTACAATACGAGGAAGACAACCTTACCCTCTGCTACCTTCTTATAGATACAAGGTTTATCTATATTTTTGATGAAGTCAAACTCTTTGACTACAACATCAAAACAGATGTTCCAACTCCGCGATGCTTGCTTTAACTCATAAATGGATTTAAGCAGCTTGCACACCTTTCCGCTGCTCCCACTATCTACGAGGCCTTCTGGCTGAGTCATGTACACGCTCTCTTCTAAATCACCATTTAGAAAGGCGGTCTTAACATCCATTTGCCAGATTTCATAGTCATGGTTTGCAGCAATGGCAAGTAAGATCCGGATGGACTTAAGCATAGCCACTGGAGAAAAGGTTTCGTCATAATCCATACCTGGTCGTTGACGAAATCCCTTTGCTACAAGTCTAGCTTTGAAAGTCTCAACTTTTCCATCTACACCAAATTTCCTTTTGAAAATCCACATGCTCCCAATGGGTTTTACCCCTTCCGGAGCATTTTCCAAAAACCATACTTTATTGGTGTACATGGATTCCATCTCAGATCGCATTGCATCCAGCCATTTCACAGAGTCACCACTTGTGATGGCCTGCTCGAAACTAGTCGGGTCATCATCTTCCATGATGCAATCCTTGCTTCCACCATCAATGAGAAAACCGTAGTATCTCTCAGGTGGATGAGAAACCCTGCTAGATCTGCGGAGAGGCCGGGGTTCGTCGGGTACTACTGAATCCTCTGGTTCTACTAAATCTTCAGTTGCAATTTGTGTTTCTAGAACCTCTTCCAGCTCTACCTCTTTGCCACTAATTTCTTTTGCAAGAAATTCTTTTTCTAAAAAGGTGGCATATTGAGAAACAAACACTTTTTGTCCCTCGGCGTGATAGAAAATATATCCTTGAGAATTCTTAGGATATCCCACAAATTTGCAAAGAACTGATCGTGCCTCGAGTTTTTCTGGATTTTGTCTTTTGACATAGGCCGGACAACCCCATATCTTAACTCGTTTAAAATATGGTCTCTTCCCACTCCATATCTCATATGGTGTGGTAGGTACAGATTTAGACGGAACTAGATTCAATATGTATATGGCTGTCTCAAGCGCATACCCCAAAAGGAAATAGGTAACTCAGCATCGCTCATCATAGATCGCACCATATCTAATAGGGTCCGATTCCTTCGTTCCGATACACCGTTGTGCTGTGGTGTATAAGGAGGAGTAAGCAGAGAGAGAATCCCATTCTCTTTTAGATAATCTAGGAACTCACTGCTTAAGTATTCACCTCCTGGATCAGATCGAAGAATCTTAATACTTTTGCCCGTTTGGTTCTCTACTTCGTGCT
The DNA here is from genome assembly GCA_030015575.1 of Agapanthus africanus. Taxonomy (NCBI): domain Eukaryota; kingdom Viridiplantae; phylum Streptophyta; class Magnoliopsida; order Asparagales; family Amaryllidaceae; genus Agapanthus; species Agapanthus africanus. The sequence continues at coordinate 408,896,405 of CM057340.1, forward strand.
TATATTCTCTGAATTTCTCAAAAGCTTCAGACTTGTGTTTCATCAGAAACACATGACCGTATCTAGAGAGATCGTCAGTGAATGTAATGAAGTAGGAAGAACCGTTCCTGGCATGCGTAGACATGGGACCACATACATCACTATGTATTAGTCCTAAGAGTTCAGTAACTCTTTCTCCGTGTCCACTAAACGGAGCTTTGGTCATTTTTCATTTGAGACATGAATGGCAAGTATCATAAGATGATAATTCGAACGGATTCAAATAACCATCCTTATGTAACTTAGCCAGTCGTGTCGCATTGCTATAACCAAGTCTACAATGCCACAAGTAGGATTCGTTCATATCTGAACTTTTCCTCTTGTGTGTGTTTTGTATATTCAGGACTGTATTCTGATTCAGAATGAATATGCCATTATGTAACGAGCCTGATGCAATCAACTTTTGATCTAGGAATATGTTCATAACATTATCCTTTACTACAAAATTATATCCTTCTTTACTTAATAAAGAAACTGATATAATATTGCACATCATGTTCGGTATATAATAGCACTCATTTAGAATCAGTGTATTACGATTTGGTAATACAAGGTGATATTCACCAACTGCTTTGGCTACAATACTTGCACCGTTCCCTACTTGAACGGAATGATCACCTTTTCCCAATTCTCTACCTTTACGTAGCCCATGTAACAATTTACATATATGAGATCCTGATCCGGTATCTAATACCCAGGACGTAGGGTGAACTGAGAAACAGTTCTCAATAACTAACATGTTAGTTATATGTATGCCCTAGAGGCCATTACTGTACATAGGATGTATATTGTAGTGGATGCTGGGACATATATAGGGAGGACTTTCTTGCTCGACATGATAGTATGCTATCTGGTTGAACTTTACCTTAACGTGTATACTGATTGTCTCTCTGTTACATGTTGGTAAAGCCCTTAGGATGTGTGCTTGACTACCTGGACTATGATGCGGATCATACTAGTGGGGACATGGTAGTCCATAAGTACATCCTTCAAAGTCCCTAGTCGTGGGTGTATCGAGATAGGGCATCGATATACCAGAGTAGACTAGCGTATAGCTTCTCGACCCATACAAATGGGCGATGGATGATCCCATATCCATCGGTGTTTGACATCAGAGATGATATACGGGTGCTCAGTAGAGACTGGGTACACTGGACGGACTCGCCGAGAACTCCCAGATGGTATTATACCTCACGTCAGATGGCAGTTCTTTGGTGACACTGGTACAGAGTAGTCTGTTGACCCAAGATCGTCATAGAGTCTTGTGTGGTTCCCACTGTACTTTGATTTCCATCTTACCACGTCCAAGAGGGCATGCAAAACGGTGGTTTTTGGGTACAGTCCCGAGTCACATGGAGGCAATGAGCGATAGGAGGGGATTCGTCTCTCCCGGTATAGGGAGTTGATGTTGCGCTGTGTTCGATTGGCTATAACAGGAAATCCCTGGCCAGGGTTGCTGGGATTTACTGGTAAGTGTTACCAGTAGTTTCTCGAACAGTTATAGACCTCATATCGACACGATTTATCGAGCTATTGGGGTCTGACGTTTACCACCCCTAGGCGAGATATGCGACATATCAGACGATCAGACCGGACTGTACGGTAGTGTTACTGGTCGGATTCACTGAGATATGAGCGGGCTTGCTCGTCGATCTTCAGATCGCTCAATACCCGGGTGGCCGTTACGTTTGGCAGACCGCTTGCGGCTTGTGGGTGTTTGATATGATCATCATCCGCTGCCGGCGTATTGACGAGTCTTTAGAGTCCTACACAGAGGTTTCCTGGCTCAAGCGAAACGAAATAGGAGCGCATATGAGATATGTGCGGGACCGAGAATAATACCAGTATGTGATACTGGATTCGATTCTCGCGATGTGACATTGATCGGTTATATGCGATATAGCCGGGTTATCGGATCAAGTGTTGATTCGATAAGTTGTTACTATAGATACCAGTCGGTTATGTGCGACATGACCGGATCATTGAATCAAGTGTTGATTTAATGATTTAATGTATAATTATATATTTGATATATTACTTTGCATTAACTAGTATCGGTTCACTTTAGACGGATTTTCTCACTTGGTTCGTGCGCATTGCATATGCGATATGTTTTTGTGCACTTGTATGTATCATGTTTGATGATGCATGCTAACTTGAGTTTGTGTAAATATTAAACCATGGTTATTCAAATGGTTAGGGTTTTGATTTTCATATCTATTTATTTATTTATTTATTTATTTTCTTTTTGGAAAAAGAAATGAGAAGAATGGTGGCTTTCTTTGGATTGTAGTTGAAGATTCATGAACCTTTGACTTTGTCCACCATTCTTATCTCATGCTTAACCTAACCATCTGATTTAACCCTAGTTCAATCTCTACACTTGACCATGGTTTAGATTATGATAAGTTTTGATTATTCTTTTCTTTTTCTAATTAACTTATCATAACTATTTTCCTTCTTCTTCTTCATTCTTCAAGTGAAGAAAACCAAGCTCCATCAATGGTGATTGTTGGAAAAGAGTGAGAAATCCAAAACTAAAGTCTACCCACTTCCTATTTCTTCATCCTCTACCTCTTGCCAAGTAGTAGAGTGTGTTTACTTCACAAGTTTCTTGACTTGGTGAAGTTGTGAGCTTGATCTAGCGATGCCTCGACGTAGATCATCTTCGGCATGGACATCGACGACCTAGCTCCCTTTTTCTCCGACGAAGTCGACTCTAGAGCCCGGATTTGATTTGGACAGCGGAGAGGACCTCGTTGCGGAGCCGTGGAGGTGGAGCACCGGATCTACAAAGGTTGTATTTCCGTTAAACTTTTAGTTAAGTGTTAACTAGTTAGTTTTTCGCCTAGACTTCTAGCCAACGATCCGTAGTTTAGGGTTTGTAGGCACCGTAAAATTTTAATATGGCATGTTCGATGCCTTGTGAGACCTCCTTGGGGTGCCTAGGAACCCTACATAACACACCCGAAGAAAATGCATCAACATGCATGTTCTTTTGGGCGGCGTGAGAATCCAGATATTCTCCTGTTTCCTGTTCTGTCTTATAACTTTTATAAGAAAGAACGGGTCCAATGTTCCCTTGCTCAGTACAATAATCGGGTTCAGTCAATACATCCATATTATTATCTTGATTATGGCCTGACATGGTCGCTACCTGGAGAGAGAGAGAAGAAAACACTTTAGCGTATGCTCTTGCAAGATTAGATTGGTTATTATCTTATCTAATCAGGATGTCTCCCACTGTTTTTATCAAATCTACCTTCAAACCCTAAAAGGTAAGATTAGCCGGGATTAATTACACCCTACAATTTCGTCAATCTTTCAGCCAGATCAGTGTCGGTACTTTGAGGGAGGTTCCCCGTGCTTTCGCACGGACCAAATTAAAGTAAACCTCATTTTCCCAGAGGCGTAACCCCGTTAACACTTTTCTAGACACCTACTTGATCGGCTAATTGTCCGGTGTAAAACTCTCCCAGGAGTAACTCTTACTCGCAGTGGGTATCGGGATCCAACTATCTCATAGAAGGTATGCAATCTCATTGCAAATTTCAACACTTGAAATTCCCGATAAATATTTTGCCCCTAACGTTCTATGACTTTGACGAAAGCCAACAAACCATAGTCCGCTAGTCAAGTTCAACCCGAACATTTCTTGATTGAATTAAACCCACCCGTACGTCCCTTGACGAAAGCCAACAAAGCCGCACGACTACCCTAACCCAATCTCATCAAATGTAACAGATGAGTAATAATTAGCTACCGCACACTACGCCTTGACGAAAGCCAACAAACGTAGCACGAATACTAAGTATTACCTATCTGAAATGTCGGAGGGCTACGCAGGTTTTTCAGAAAACCCTGAGCGTAATGAACTTGATATCGTCGTAGAATCGAGTAGTTTTTGAAAAGGAGTGTTTTTTAGGCTTTTCTTAGTTTTGCTAATGGGGTCACTCCCGGTGAAGGGATCGTCGGCCCTTTCCTTATCGAATAAGATTTAGGGTTCCTAGGCACACTATAGAGGTCTTACAAGGCATCAACCATGCCAATTTAAAATTTTATGGGTGCCGAGAAACCCTAATACGGATCGTAGACTAGATGTTTAGGCGAAATACGAAACTAGTTAACACTTTAACTAAAGGAGAGAGACTACAACCTTTGTAGATCCGGTTCTCCACTTCCTTAGCTCCACGTAGTGGTCCCCTCGCTGTCCATCTCGAATCTCGGACTCTCGCGTCGGCTTCATCGGAGAAATGAGCGGAATAGATCGTCGGCTTCGTGCCGAAGATGATCTACGTCGAGGTTGCACAAGTTCAAGCTCCAACTTCACCAAGTTGTGAAACTTGTGAAGAAAACACCCAAAACAACTTGGCAAGAGGTAGAGGGTGAAGAAATAGGAGGTGGGTTCACTTTAGAATTGGATTTCTCTCACTTTAGCTCAAGTTGCCATTGATGGCATCAAGCTTTCTTTCTTGAAGATGAAGATGAAGAAGAAGAAAGAATATGATAAGTGTTGAGTTAAAATGAATAATAATTCAATACTTATCATAAGCTAACTATAGTTAAGTGTAGAGAATAGACCATGGTTACTTGGATGAGTTAGGGTTAAGCATGAAGACAAGAATGGTTACAAAAGTCAAAGCTTCATGAAGCTTCAACTTAAACCAAAGAAAGCCACTATTCTCATCATAATCCTTTTCAAATAAATGAATAAATAAATAAATAAATATGCAAAACCCTAATCAACACTTAACCATGATTTTAATTCTTTACACTTAACAAAATGATCAAGTATCATCAAACATGATACAAATATGTGCACAAAAGTATATCACATATACTTCTTGCACATCAAGTGAGAAAATCCATATAAAGTGAACCAATACTAGTTAATGCAATGCAATATATCAAATATATAATTATACATTAAATCATTAAATCAACATTTGATTCAATGATCCGGTCATGTCGCACATAACCGACTAGAATCCAATGTATCGATTTATCGAATCAATGATTCGATAACTAGGTCATATCGAATATAACGAATCGAAACATATATCGCGAGAATGAAATGCGGTATCATATACACGCATTATTCTCGGTCCTGTACATATCTCATATGCGCTCCTATTTCGTTTCGCTTGAGCCAGGAAACCTCTGTGTAGGACTCTAAAGACTCGTCAATACGCCGGTAGCAGATGATGATCATATCAAGCACCCATAAGCCGCAAGCGGTCTGCTAAACGTAACGGCCATCCGGGTATTGAGTGATCAGAAGATCGACGAGCTAGCCCGCTCGCACTCCTGTGAATCCAACCAGTAACACTTACCGTACAGTCCGGTCTGTTCGTCTGATATGTCGCATATCAAGTCTAGGGGTGGTAAACGTCAGACCCCAATAACCGATAAGTCGTGCCGATGTGAGGCTCATAACGGGTCGAGAAGCTACTGGTAACACTTACCAGCAAATCTCTGATAAGCCCTGGCCAAGGACTTCCCTATTACGGCCAATCGAGCACTGCGCAACATCAACCCCCAATACCGGGAGAGACGAAACCCCTCCTATCGCTCATTGCCTCCATGTGACTCGGGACTGTACCCAAAGACCACCGTTTTGCACGCCCTCATGGGCGTGGTAAGGTGGAGATCAAAGCACAGTGGGAATCACACAAGACTCTATGACGATCTCGGGTCTACAGACTAACCTGCACAAGTGTCACCTGAGAACTGCTATCTGACGTGAGGTATAATAACATCTGGGAGTTCTCGGCGAGTCCGTCCAGTGTACCCAGTCTCCACTGAGCACCCGTATACCATCTCTGATGTCAAACATTAATGGATATGGGATCATCCATCGCCCATCTCATAGGTCGAGAAGCGTATACGCTAGTCTACACTGGTATATCGATGCCCTGTCTCGATACACCCACGATTAGGAACCTTGAAGGATGTGCTTATGGACTACCACGTCCCCACTAGTACGATCTACATCATATTCCAGGTAGTCAAGTACACATCCTAAGGGCTTTACCAACATGCAACTATAAGACAGTTTAAAGAGACAAGTGTACATGTTAAGATAAATAGTAACCAGATAGCATACTATCATATCGAGCAAGAAAGTCATCTCTATATATGTCCAAGCATCCAATATAATATACATCATCTGTACAATACTAGCCTCTAGGGCATACATACAACTAATAATCTCCCACTTGCACTAAGGCTAGCTGCTGTAGTATCGCATACCGAGCATCCCGAAGAGTCTCTCAAACTGTATCTAGGGAATGGCCTTCGTGAGTGGATCCGCCGTGTTGTTCTTCGTGTCAACCCTCCTGACCTCGATCTCCCGGCGATCAACTATCTCCCGGATCAGGTGATACCGCCTCAGAATATGCCTGGATCGCTGATGGGACCTGGGTTCCTTGGCCAAAGCCACCGCTCCATTGTTATCACAATACAAAGGTATTGGATGCTCAATGGATGGAACCACTCCAAGTTCAGTAATGAACTTCTTGATCCAGACAGCCTCTTTGGCAGCATCGTTGGCAGCGATGTATTCAGCCTCCATCGTCGAGTCTGCCACGATTTCCTTCTTGGAACTCTTCCAGCTAACCGCCCCTCCGTAAAGGGTAAAGACAAATCCCGACTGCGACTTAGAGTCTTCCTTATCACTCTGGAAGCTCGAATCGGTAAAGGACTACACTTGGAGTTCCCCGTTACCATACACCAAGAGCATCTCTTTAGTCCTTCGTAAGTACTTGAGAATGCTCTTCACAGCTGTCCAGTGACTCTCTCCAGGATCAGCTTGATACCTGCTCACTACACTTAGTGAGTATGCTACATCGGGTCTGGTACATAGCATCGCATACATGATAGAGCCTACAGCCGAAGCATAGGGTATCCCTTGCATCCGAGCTCTCTCCAAATCAGTCTTGGGAGACATCTCTTTGGAGAGAGTGACTCCAGAGATCGTGGGCATGTTCCCATGCTTGGATTCTTCCATACTAAACCTTTTTAGTATGGTGTCAATGTACCTGGATTGGGACAATCCCAATATCCGTTTGGATCTATCTCTATAGATCCTGATTCCCAATATGCAGGAGGCATCACCAAGATCTTTCATTGAGAATCTTTGTGATAAGAAGAGCTTGACCGATTGCAGCATAGGAATATCATTTCCTATCAAGAGTATGTCGTCCACGTACAATACGAGGAATACAACCTTACTCTCTGCCACCTTCTTGTAGATACAAGGTTCATCTGGATTTTTGACGAAATCAAACTCTTTGATAACGACGTCAAAGCAGATGTTCCAACTCCGTGATGCTTGCTTTAATCTATAAATGGATTTAAGCAACTTGCACACCTTCCCGCTGCTCCCACTATCTACGATGCCCTCTGGCTGAGTCATGTACACGCACTCTTCTAAATCACCATTTAGAAAGGCGGTCTTAACATCCATTTGCCAGATTTCGTAATCATGATATGCAGCGATGGCAAGCATGATCCGGATGGATTTAAGCATAGCCACTGGAGAAAAGGTCTCGTCATAGTCCACACCTGGTCTTTGACGAAAACCCTTTGCTACAAGTGTAGCTTTGAAAGTCTCCACTTTCCCATCTACACCAAGTTTTTTCTTGAAGATCCATTTGCTCCCAATGGGTTTTACCCCTTCAGGAGCAACTTCCAAAGTCCATACTTTGTTGGTGTATATGGATTCCATCTCGGACCGCATAGCATCCAGCCATTTCACTGAGTCCCCACTCGTGATGGCCTGCTCGAAGCTAGTTGGGTCATCATCCTCCATGATGCAATCCTCGCTCCCACCGTCCATGAGAAAACCGTAGTATCTCTCAGGTTGGCGAGGAACCCTACTAGATCGGCGGAGAGGCTGGGGTTCGTCGGGTACTACTGAATCCTCTGGTTCCACTAAATCTTCAGTTTGAGTTTGTGTAGCCGGAATTTCTTCCAGTTCTACCAAATCCCCACTAATTTCTTTTGCAAGAAATTCCTTTTCTAAAAAGGTGGCATGTCGAGAAACAAACACTTTTTGTTCCTCTGTATGGTAGAAAAGATATCCATATGAATGTTTGGGATATCCCACAAACTTACATAGAACTGACCGTGCCTCGAGCTTGTCCGGATTTTGCTTTTTGACATAGGCCGGGCAACCCCATATCTTAACTCGTTTAAGACATGGTCTCTTCCCACTCCATATCTCATATGGTGTGGTAGGTACAGATTTAGATGGAACTTGATTCAATAGGTATGTTGCTGTCTCCAGCGCATAACCCCAGAAGGAAATAGGTAACTCAGCTGTACTCATCATAGAGCGCACCATATCTAATAGGGTGCGATTTCTCCGCTCCGATACACCGTTGTGCTGTGGTGTATAAGGAGGAGTAAGCTGAGAGAGAATCCCATTCTCTTTTAGGAAGTCCAGGAATTCATTGCTTAGGTATTCTCCTCCTCGATCAGATCGTAGGATTTTAATACTTTTTCCGGTTTGGTTCTCAACTTCTTGTTTATATTCCCTAAATTTCTCAAAAGCTTCTGATTTGTGTTTCATCAGGAACACATACCCGAACCTAGAGAGATCGTCAGTGAATGTAATGAAGTATGAAGAACCATCCCTGGCATGTGTAGACATGGGACCGCATACATCACTATGTATCAGTCCCAAGAGTTCGGTAACTCTTTCTCCGTGTCCCGTAAACGGAGTTTTGGTCATCTTGCCTTTGAGACATGACTGGCAAGTGTCATAGGATGAAAATTCAAACGGATTTAAATATCCATCTTTATGCAACTTAGCTAGTCGTGTCGCATTGATGTGACCCAGTCTACAATGCCACAAGAAGGATTCGTTCAGTTCAGAACTCTTCCTCTTGTGTGTTTGTTATGTTCAGAACTGTTGATTGATTTAGAACATAAATGCCATTACACAACGTGCCTGATCCAACCAACTTTTGGTTATGGAAAATGTTCATAACATTATCCTGTAATACAAAATTATATCCCTCTTTACTTAATAAAGAAACCGATATAATGTTGCATATCAGGTTCGGCATGTAATAGCATTCGTTGAGAACCAATGTATTACCAGTTGGTAATACAAGGTGATATTCCCCGACAGTCTTAGCTGCAACAATTGCACCATTTCCAACTCTAATGTCTTTATCACCTTCTCCAAGTTCTCTACCTTTTCTAAGCCCATGTAACTGATTACATATATGGGATCCTGAGCCGGTATCTAATACCCAGGACGTAGGGCAAATGGAGAAACAGTTCTCTGTAACGAACACACCCGAAGAAAATGCATCATCATGTACTTTCTTCAATCGGGTGGCATGGGAATCCTGGTATTCCCCTATATCCTGTTCAGTCCTATAACTCTTATAGGAAAGAACGGAACCAATGTTTCCCAGCACAGTATAACATGCGGGTTCGGTCAATACATCCATATTATTATCTTTATTATGGCATGAAATGGTCGCTACCTGGAGAGAGAGAGAAGAAAACACTTTAGCGTATGCTCGTGCAAGATCAGATTGGTTATTATCTTATCTAATCAGGATGGCTCCCACTGCTTTTTATCAAATCTTCCTTCAAACCCAAAAAGGAAAGACTAGCCGGGATTAATTACACACTACAAGTTTGCCAATCTTTCAGCCAGGCCAGTGTCGGTAATTTGAGGGAGGTCCCCTGTGCTTTCGCACGAACCTAATTAATGTAAACCTCGTTTTTCCAGAGGCGTGACCTCATTGACACCTTTCTAGACACCTACTTGATCGGCTAATTGCAATGTGCAAAACTCTTCCAAGAGTAACTCTTACTCGCAGTGGGTATCGGGATCCAACTATCTCATAGAAGGTATGCAATCTCATTGAAAATTTCAACACTTGAAATTCCCGATAATATTTTGCCCCTAGTGTCCTATGACCTTGACAAAGGCCAACAAATCACAGGATGCTAGTCAAGTTCAACCCGTCATTTCTTGATTGAATCAAACCCACCCGCACGGCCCTTGACAAAGGCCAACAAGGTCGCACGACTACCCTGAAACAATCTGCATCATATGCATAAGCAGATAATCACTATTCAGCTACCGCACACTACGCCTTGACAAAGGCCAACAAACGCAGCACGAATACTAAACAGTTCTTATCTGAAATGACGGAGGGCTACGACAGGTTTTTCTGAAAACCTATTGCGTAATGAACTTGATATCGTTGTGGAATCAAATGAAGTTTTAAAATGGAGTGATTTTGAGGCTTTTCTAGTTTTGCTAAAGGGGTCACTCCCGGTGAAGGGATCGTCGGCCCTTTCCTCGTCGAATGAGGTGCGGGATATATCATATATATCACTGTGCAAAGAAGAAACTATAGAAGCAATCAAAAGTCAAACCGAGTGTGTAGCATCTGCCAGTTATTGCTAAAGGAGTCACTCCCGGTGAAGGGATCTCGGTCCTTTCCTCATCGAATAAGGTGCAGGGTATATCATATATATCGCTATGCAAAGCAAGAACTGTAGCTACCTGTTTTGTTTAAAATTTGATTCTGCAACATCTTAGGTTTCTTTTCTTTCATTAATCACATTAATGAAGTCCCATCATTTAAATACCTAAACATCACAGATAAATATGACGTACACTTATGCCATCCGCATTCGCCTCGACGTCCCCTCGTGCACCGTTAGGTTAGGTAACTAACGACAGAGCAGGGCAGGGCTAGTGCGGGTGCAAAACATAAGTAACGTCTATATAATATATCATATATACTATATATAGTATCTATCACAGAACATCACATGATCACATCACAGATATCGCAGCAGAAGAAACATATGAAACATTGGATATACTAGGACGTCCGTGTTTTCAATACGAGCCAGTATAAAACACGGATTCCACGGTCGTGATGAATAGCCAATCCCACACCCCTAGACCCCTACGAGAGCGGTAAGCAACCCTGCCAATTCTAGGGTTAGGAGACCCGGACTCGACTCCTCGAGTTGGTCTCCCACTGGACCCCAGAACCCGGTTACTTGTGCTCCCCTCCTTGGGTCTATCCTAATGCGGAAAAGTAAATAATATACAAAAGGTGACATCTTCCGCTACCTGGAAGTGCCCCAAATAAAAGAATATTACATACAAGTTTTTTACATGAATGAAAATGAAAAACACTCATCACACATAAAAACCCCCGGCTATTCAAACACGACGATCCAATATAACATATCCAGCAACACATAACATCACATATCATCAACGTAAGTAAGTATGCATACCCCAATTGTCATTGACGTATAGCAACGAAACCGGCGATATGAACATACTACACTTACGGTCACAGAAAAGAAAGTGTAAAACTACAACAGTTGGAATCTGCAACCTCTTTAGACATCGCATGCCTAATCAAATGAAATACTTAGACATCACATGCCTAACAGTTATAAACCCCGCATTTTAGTCTCATTATCGAAAAATCTTTTCAATATTTAGTGAAACTAAACCGCTAGATTTATAACCTTCATTCAGTTATCTCATAACTGTTTGTGAATTCCAATTATTGTATCACATTCCAGATAAACAGAAAATGGTAAACTTTCCGATCGGACAGTCCAATACCCAAGTTTTCCCGATACAGCTCAACACATGAAACAAGTCTAAAAACATTCAGTTCGTGCCTCAGTAGCAACGGTCCAGCCGTAGAAGGGTCAAGCCAACGCCTCACATGTGGCACGCCGTACTGCCCCAAACCCGAAGGTTCAAAGGGCAGTTCAAGACGGTCACATAATCGAGTTAAGGTTTGGTGTCTTCTAGAGGGTCCATCGCGTTACTTGCACTACTTAGAACGTCTTTAAACTACGGAAAAATCCAACACTTGGAAATTTCCCGACAGGGGAAAATTTGGGTATTTATATCCGGTCGAACTTTTTAACATATTCTAAAGTCATCCGGAAAACACATAGACGAAATTTGATAATCCGATCGAACAGTTGAATCTCCAAAACACCCCAGAAAATTAAACTCTGGAATAAATATTAAAAATACCCATAAAACTCGGCTTCTGAAATAATTAATTACAGCGCAAAATAGGAGTGCTTACGTCATCATCCTGCCGCGGAACCGCCGCCTAAGGAGGCTTATGCCGCGGTTCCGCCGCAGGTTGCACTGTTCATGACTCAAATTTTGTGTCGTAATTCTTAGAATTTCTTGCTAAGTTTTCTGCATATTTTTAATTTGGAAAAAACCCAGTTTTAAAAAAATGTACATAGAGCATTTTGGATTTAGGGTTTCGGGTTCGTTCGGACTTCAAACTCCGTCTGGACTTCGCCTAAGGCTCTAGCTAGGCTCTGATACCACTGTAGGGTTCCTAGGCAAACTATAGAGGTCTCACAAGGCATCAACCATGCCAATTTAAAATTTTATGGGTGCGGAGAAACCCTAATACGGATCGTAGACTAGATGTTTAGGAGAAATACGAAACTAGTTAACACTTTAACTAAAGGAGAGAGACTACAACCTTTGTAGATCCGGTTCTCCACTTCCTTAGCTCCACGTAGTGGTCCCCTCGTTGTCCATCTCGAATCTCGGACTCTCGCGTCGGCTTCATCGGAGAAATGAGCGGAATAGATCGTCGGCTTCGTGCCGAAGATGATCTACGTCGAGGTTGCACAAGTTCAAGCTCCAACTTCACCAAGTTGTGAAACTTGTGAAGAAAACACCCAAAACAACTTGGCAAGAGGTAGAGGGTGAAGAAATAGGAGGTGGGTTCACTTTAGAATTGGATTTCTCTCACTTTAGCTCAAGTTGCCATTGATGGCATCAAGCTTTCTTTCTTGAAGATGAAGATGAAGAAGAAGAAAGAATATGATAAGTGTTGAGTTAAAATGAATAATAATTCAATACTTATCATAAGCTAACTATAGTTAAGTGTAGAGAATAGACCATGGTTACTTGAATGAGTTAGGGTTAAGCATGAAGACAAGAATGGTTACAAAAGTCAAAGCTTCATGAAGCTTCAACTTAAAACAAAGAAAGCCACCATTCTCATCATAATCCTTTTCAAATAAATGAATAAATAAATAAATAAATATGCAAAACCCTAATCAACACTTAACCATGGTTTTAATTCTTTACACTTAACAAAATGATCAAGTATCATCAAACATGATACAAATATGTGCACATAAGTATATCACATATACTTCTTGCACATCAAGTGAGAAAATCCATATAAAGTGAACCAATACTAGCGAATGCAATGCAATATATCAAATGTATAATTATACATTAAATCATTAAATCAACATTTGATTCAATGATCTGGTCATGTCGCACATAACCGACTAGAATCCAATGTATCGATTTATCGAATCAATGATTCGATAACTAGGTCATATCGAATATAACCAATCGAAACATATATCGCGAGAATGAAATGCGGTATCACATACACGCATTATTCTCGGTCCTGTACATATCTCATATGCGCTCCTATTTCGTTTCGCTTGAGCCAGGAAACCTCTGTGTTGGACTCTAAAGACTCGTCAATACGCCGGTAGCAGATGATGATCATATCAAGCACCAACAAGCCGCAAGCGGTCTGCTAAACGTAACGGCCATCCGGGTATTGAGCGATCAGAAGATCGACGAGCTAGCCCGCTCACACTCCTGTGAATCCAACTAGTAACACTTACCGTACAGTCCGGTCTGTTCGTCTGATATGTCGCATATCAAGTCTAGGGGTGGTAAACGTCAGACCCCAATAACCGATAAGTCGTGCCGATGTGAGGCTCATAACGGGTCGAGAAGCTACTGGTAACACTTACCAGCAAATCTCTGATCAGCCCTGGCCAGGGACTTCCCTGTTACGGCCAATCGAGCACTGCGCAACATCAACCCCCAATACCGGGAGAGACGAAACCTCTCCTATCGCTCATTGCCTCCATGTGACTCGGGACTGTACCCAAAGACCACCGTTTTGCATGCCCTCATGGACGTGGTAAGGTGGAGATCAAAGCACAGTGGGAATCATACAAGACTCTATGACGATCTCGGGTCTACAGACTAACCTGCACAAGTGTCACCTGAGAACTGCCATCTGACGTGAGTTATAATACCATCTGGGAGTTCTCGGCGAGTCCGTCCAGTGTACCCAGTCTCCATTGAGCACCCGTATACCATCTCTGATGTCAAACATCAATGGATATGGGATCATCCATCGCCCATCTCATGGGTCGAGAAGCGTATACGCTAGTCTACATTGGTATATCGATGCCCTGTCTCAATACACCCACGACAAAGGACCTTGAAGGATGTACTTATGGACTACCACGTCCCCACTAGTACGATCTACATCATAGTCCAGGTAGTCAAGTACACATCCTAAGGGCTTTACCAACATGTAACTATAAGACAGTTTAAAGAGACAAGTGTACATGTTAAGATAAAGAGTAACCAGATAGCATACTACCATATCGAGCAAGAAAGTCATCTCTATATATGTCCAAGCATCCAATATAATATACATCATCTGTACAATACTGGCCTCTAGGGCATACATATAACTAACATAAGGTGCAGGATATATCATATGTACCGCTGTGCAAAGAAAAACTCTAAAAGCAATCAAAAGACAAACCGCATTTTGTAGCATCTGCCAGTTTTGCTAAAGAGGTCACTCCCAGTGAAGGGATCTCGGCTCTTTCCTCATCGAATAAGGTGCACGGTATATCATATATACAGCTGTGCAAAGCAAAACTCTAAAAGCAATCAAAAGACAAACCGCATTTTGTAGCATCTACCAGTTTCTCTAAAGAGGTCACTCCCGGTGAAGGGATCTCGGCTCTTTCTTCATCGAATAAGGTGCAGGGCATATCATATATACCGTTGTGCAAAGCAAAACTGTAGCTACCCTTTTTATAAAGTTTTGATTCTACAACATCTTTAGGTTTCTTTTCTTTTTAATAATCTCATTAATAAAATCCCATCAGCTTATGCTTTCTAAGCATCACAGAAGAAACGAAAGCAGTAATATTTATATATCAGCATATATATAGTATAAGCATTCGTCTCAGGCAGTAATATGATCTCATCACAGAACATTGCAGCAGAAGAACATATATGAAATATTGGATATACTAGGACGTCCGTGTTTTCAATACGAGCCTGTATAAAACACGGATTCCACGATCGCGACGAATAGCCAAACCCACATCCCAAGACCCCTACGAGAGCTGCAAGTAATACTGCCAATTCTAGGGTTAGGAGACCCGGTCTCGACTCCTCGAGATGGCCTCCCACTGGACCCTAGAACCCGGTTACTTGTGCTCCCCTCCTTGGGTCTACCTAATGCGGAAAAGTAAATAATATACACTGGTGACATCATCCGCAACCTGGAAGTGCCCCAATAAAAGAATATTACATACAAATGAATTTTACATGAATGAAAATAAAAACCCTCATCTCACATAAAACCCCCGGCTATTCAGAACGCGACGATCCGATATATCATATCACAGCAACACATAATATCACATATCATCAACGTAAGTAAATATGCACATCCCAATTGTCGTTGACATATAGCAACGAAACCGGCGATATCACATATTACACTTACGGTCACAGAAAAGAAAGTGTAAAACTACAACATTTGGAATCCACAATCACTTTAGACATCGTAAATCCGAAATATCACATACTTCGCATTTCATACCTAACTCTATGAATTCCACATATTGTATCACATTCCAGATAAATAGACAATATTAAACTTTTCGAACAGATAATCAAATACCCAAAATTTCCTAAAATGCTCAACACTTGAGCGAAGTTCAAATATTCCCAGAATATGTCACAGTACCAGTGATCCAGCCGTAGAAGGGTCAAGCCAACGCCTCACATGTGGCACGCCGTACTGCCCCAAACCCGAAGGTTCAAAAGGCAGTTCAAGACGGTCACATAATCGAGTTAAGGTTTGTTGTCTTCTAGAGGGTCCACCGCTTATCTTGTACAATTTTTCGGAAAGATTTAAACCCGATAAAAATTCAACAATTGAAAGTTTGCCGTGCCGGGATAAAGTGGGTTAATGATATCCGTTCAAATAGTTTAACAGTTTCTAAATATCCGGAAATAAAACGAATTTAAATTTTCCGATCGAATCTATGATTACAAAATAAACCCCAGATTAAACAACACTTGAATCACTTTTAAAAATACCCAGAAGCATCAACAAGCACCTACGAATATTACCATGAAAACCACGTGTCACAATTCCAAAATTCCGCCGCGGAACCGCCGTAGAAACCATGTTTTCGTCGCGGTTCCGCCGCGGTTTAGTGGAGTTGTGGGCCCGTGTTTCATGGTAATTCTTAGAATTCCCTGCTGATTTTTTTAGGTATTTTTAATTTAGAAAAATCCCAGATTTTGAAAAATTTCCAGAGAGGGGGTTATTTTCGTCGGTTCGGGTTCGATCGGAGTTTTAACTTCGTAAACACATCGCCTAATGCTCTAGCTAGGCTCTGAAACCACTGTAGGGTTCCTAGGCACACTTGTGAAGGTTCATAACGCATCAAACATGCACGAATAAAATTTTACATGTGCGGAACAACCCAAAGACAGGATCTTTGCTAGATAATTAGGGTTAAGCATACAAGATTACATCTTTTAAGCTAAGTATAAGGGATTACAACCTTTGTAGTCCGCTCCTTCGCTTCACAAGCTCCGAGTAGATGTCCCTTCGCCGCGATCCACGATCTCCCGTACTCAAGAGAGGCTCCACGACTCGAACGATCCATGCTAGCTTGAAGTGTTCCAAATCTCCGATGATCTACGTCGAAGAATCAATAACTCAAGCTTTCTCACTCTAAAGAGTTGAACACACTTATCTCATGAGCTAAATGAGATGAGGATGAGAGAGTAGTATTTATGCTTTCTTTTTAAATCATTTTCTCATAATTTATCATCACAAAATGAATTTCTAGTGAGCTCAAAATCAAGAGAGAAGAAGATGATCATGGAAATGATAATTTCTTTTGTGATGAATAGAAAGAAATGTATATGATTGATATATAAACCATGGTCAAGGATGAGTGGCTAATAGTTTGTAGAGAATAAACTAGAGTTAGGGTTTGGTTAGGTTAGAAATGAGTCATGAGATATTATCAACCATAATATCTTAACCAAGACAAAAGAAAAAGCTTCTAGAATGTGCAAGAAGAAGAAGCTAACCCTAATCAAACCCTAATCCCATTTAATCATCCTTAAACATGTTTAATAACAAATCATATTCTGTCACAATAATATATATCACATATATATTATATATTTGCAACAAAAGAAAATAATACAATTAACATATATCGCATATATATCAATGTATTAATCCAGTGAGAAAATGAAATAATAAAGCGAGCCAATATTAGATAATGTAATACAATATATCATATATATTATTATACATTAAATCATCGAATCAACACTTGATTCGACGATCCGGCTATATCGAATATTACCGACTAATATATCATGTACCGATTCATCGAATCAACACTTGATCCGATGTTCCGGTTCATATCTAAATATCGCGAGAATATAATACGGTATCTCATATCGCATTATTCTCGGTCCTGCACATATCACATATGTGCCTCTACTCCGTTTCGCCTGAGCCAAGAAAGCTCTGTGTAGGACTCTAAAGAATCGTCAATACGCCGGTAGCAGGTGATGATCATATCAAACACCCACAAGCTGCAAGCGGTCAGCTAAACGTAACAGCAACCCAGGTATTGAGCGATCAGAAGATCAACAAGCTAGCCTGTGCGTTCTCCTTTGAATCCAATCAGTAACACTCCCATACAGTCCGGTCTGTTCGTCTGATATGTCGCATATCAAGTCTAGGGGTGGTAAACGTCAGACCCCAGTAACCGATAAGTCGTGTCGATGTGTGGCTCATAACGGGTCGAGAAACTACTAGTAACACTTACCAGTAAATCTCTATATCAGCCCTGGCCAGGGACTTCCAGTTATAGCCAATCGAACACAGCACAACATCAACTCCCTATACCGGGAGAGACGAATCCCCTCCTATCGCTCATTGCCTCCATGTGATTCGGGACTGTACCCAAAAGCCACCGTTTTGCACGCCCTCTTGGACGTGGTAAGGTGGAAATCAAAGCACAGTGGGAATCACACAAGACTCTATGACGATCTCGGATCTACAGACTACCCTGTACCAGTGTCACCGGAGAACTGCCATCTGACGTGTGGTATATCACCATCTGGGAGTTCTCGGCGAGTCCGTCCAGTGTACCCAGTCTCCACTGAGCACCCGTATACCATCTCTGATGTCAAACACCGATGGATATGGGATCATCCATCGCCCATCATATGGGTCAAGATGCGTATACGCTAGTCTACTCTGGTGTATCGATGCCCTGTCTCGATATACCTTCGACTAGGAACAGTTATAGGATGTACTCATTGACTACCATGGCCCCACTAGTATGATCTCATCATAGTCCCAGTAGTCGAGTACAGATCCTAAGGGCTTTATCAACATGTGAGAGAAAAACAGTAAACCAATACAAGTCAACATGTTAAGATAATGTGAAACCAAATAGCATACTATCATGACGAGCAAGAAAGTCATCTCTATATATATATCCAAGCATCCATTATATTATACATCATATATACAACAATGGCCTCTAGGGCATATACATAACTAACAAAACTCGCAAGCTCCACCCATCGATCGTCACAACATCTGAGCGAACGGCAAATCCTGGGTAATCTGTCAAGGAATGTCTGCGGATCCTCTGCTGCATCTGTGCCGGTGAATACTGGAGGTCTCAGCCTCATGAACTCCTGTAGTAATACTGGAATAGCCACTGTAGTAGTAGGAGCAACTGTCTGGGCAGTAGGTACTATCGTAGTCCATGATGTGGTAGGTACGTCCTCCGATCTCGGTGGACGACTAGCCTCTACTAAGGATCCCACCATCTGTCGTATCTCCTGCATACCTCCCATCATCTGTCGTAACTCCTCCATACCATACTCTAGCCTATCCATGCGGCCTGGGGAAGGCGGATCAGTCTGTCCCTGAGGCGTAGGTATGCCACCCTGCTCGGTCCTCGTCTCGGACGAGCCAGCTCGGATCTCATCTCGGGCGGCAACCCTATGGGCTCTTGTAGCCTTCGGCGGCATAGTGGCTGGTACAGGAAATAGGATAATAAGAACAGTGCAATAGAATCATAGGATACACGGAATTGAAGAAGGAATTTTCAAGCAAGTATATCCTAAAGTCACCTAAGCGGAGTACCGTATCACAAGTATGCCGCGGACATACACACGCTACGTTACCCTGCTTAAGTCACTTACTCCATCTACCAAGGGTCATCATACACTAAGAAAGGTAAAACCTATCGCTCTGATACCAACTTTGTCACGACCCGAAAAGTACGAAACGTGACTGGCACTTAAATTACGAACGTCTCAAGGCGTACGTAATATAAGTAAGCCAAAGCCCAGAAATCAAAACCAAATAAGCAGTAAAGTGAAGGAAAACTAATTTATTGAAGCGATTTTAAACCAAAACGAGTCGCATTAAACATTTTATTAAAGCAACAAATTTTCCCGAAAATTTCGGCAAAGTCTCCTTTGTAAATACTGGCCCCCAAACGGATACAAAAAGGAATATATATGAATACAAGAAATATGGCATCCCCAAGCGGGAGCTAGCTCTTCGCCCCAAGGCGGACACAAATCCTATGAAATAAAAAAATAGCAATGTGCAAAATATGCATGAAAAGGCACAAGTAATAGGCAACATGTCGGCTCAAGTGAGCGCGACCCAAAGAAACAATATACATGCCCAAAAATCTCACTGTCTCGCCTCTAAGTCAACATACACAAGTACTGGTAGATGATACAGTAGATGGAGTACACTAGATACAATGAATGTACAAGGTGGAAATAAAATAAACACATAACCCACCAACGAGTAAAAATACTCCAATCCACACAAAAAGAGGAAGTGCGTCCGCCGGTACAGTACTGACGGAGCGTACCTGAAAAAAGGCTATGGCACAACGGCGGTGAGTTGCCAACTCGTGAGTAATATGTATCATCTATAAAGACTATCGTAAGCATGAACGAAAAGTGCCACAATTCTACAATATTGATATGGTATGATGTACTAGCATGTGTGCGGCATGAATGCTATTTAACATGTGATCCAGTATGTTTGATATGAGAAAGTCATTAATTTCATCTTAGAAAAATTCCTGTGAAATATCTGAGGAAATATCAAACAAATCAACTGAAATCCGTGCCCAGCATCGACACCTCAAATAAATATCTCAGTGTCCCAAAGTATTGGTATCCAACATCTCGGCCCCAGCAGTCCGGCTGGTCCATCTCAAAATATCAATATCTCAACATCTCTCGACCACGGTCGGTATCCTCTAGATATCCGCCGCGTCAACAATCACCAGTAGGTAGTCTGCCCCTGCCAGGCTCATCGTCTACTATTCGAACTTCTTGCCCCGGGGTATCTTACCAGGCCCACCATGTACCCAAGACGGTTCATCCTACTCCTCAAAACGGGTCTCGAAAACTAACATAAAACTCATGGTGGACGACACAAGTATCATATCTCGAGAAAACCGCAACTTGCAATATTTAAAAATGATATCAGTTTTATTAAATCCTTGCGGTTTCTCCAAAATCTCATAAATCTCAAATGCTGAAATCCTCAAGAAAGAAAGCACGACAAGTACACTTGTCAATGATGATGAATGCCTATGGTATCAACAATGCGAACTGCAATATATGACTAAAAGACTATGTATGATCGAATGATGTAAAGAGGTACATGCATCTGACTAGCAATTCTACATGTTCATCTTACGTAATTTACTATATTCGTACTGGTTTATATGTCTTATATGGTGAAATTATTCTAAATTCCGGTTTAAACAAGTTATCTAGTGTTTGTGGCATAGCAATTACCAAGGCGTGTGTGTTCGCATGAATAGTGCTCGTGCAGCATAAAACCCTGGTAATGGTGCAAGTGTACTATGAGATGAAGTTGCACAATTATATATAATGAATTAGGCAAGCCAATTATTTACTATGTCGCATATCACATTTAATGGTTTCAATGGTTTTTATACGATGAATTTAACATAAATATGGATATGCAGGTCATGCAGTGCCGTAAAATAGGTATCTAGGAAGTACATGCAACAAGCTGGTATTACTAGAAATTCTAAATTATCGGGCGCCTCGCACCATCCAAACGATTCTCCCCGTAGATGTATACATCTACTCACCAGAAATCCTCAGCTAGCTTGGTCCAATCACCGCTTTTCCTTTTCGTGCCGCGTCCGAAGTCTCCGCGACCGATCCTGGAATGTGCACAACACAAAACATAAGGATACACATCATGAAACGACGCATGTCATAAAATGAAAGGGTCAAGGTCAACAAGTTAGGCACATTGTGCACAAGGTGCACGGAACACACACGAAAAACACTACAAGCTTAACTAAAATTGTCGTTACGGACCAACCACCAAAACAAAACCTGATTAAACTAAATTCCGCATTCACACTCCTAAAAGTCATATGTGATGCCAATAATATAATCAAGATATCACAAATAATTCATCACATAATTTTATAAAAAACCTAGTAAGCATTAGCAATTGAAAATT
This sequence comes from Agapanthus africanus, assembly GCA_030015575.1. Classification (NCBI taxonomy): domain Eukaryota; kingdom Viridiplantae; phylum Streptophyta; class Magnoliopsida; order Asparagales; family Amaryllidaceae; genus Agapanthus; species Agapanthus africanus. The sequence continues at coordinate 408,918,175 of CM057340.1, forward strand.
GGCGCACACGTCGCGGATTTGCGACAAAAAAAATGGCTACAATCAAGCATAATCATCCAAACTAACCCACTAGATATCCACTACATTTAAATTTAACCCATTTACCATGCTTCAAAACCTATTTTCCATAAACAACCCTTTCTTGATTTTATAAACTAGCACTTCCAGTCAAAATCCATACTAGAAAAACCTAAATTAACACTAATTTGAAAACCATTAAGCAAGTTAACCTCTTGGATTAGGTTAGCATAACAACTAGATAGAAAAATAGAATTTATTAACTTAGTAATGGTTTTCTAAAACCCTAGTTTAAACTCAAACCATTCACTTTAAAAAACTAGATTAGAAATTAGCAATGAAATTTAACACTAAAACAATTTCATTGAAGGAATCAAACCATAAGTATTTAAATGGGTGAAAATTATACCTCAATTTCCTAGGGATCTAGCAAGAGAATTTGCCTCCAATGATGGCCTCATAGCACCAAGATTCAAGCTAGAGAAGCCAAGGAGAATGGGATGAAGAATGGGAATTAAATTGTGAGATTAAAAATGGAATTTTTGAAGCAATTTGTGAAGTTTTTTAAAGGAAAAAGAGGGGAAATTTGGGGGGGGGGGACAGCTACAGTTTCGGCAGCAAGGAGGGATGGGGAGAAGTGTAGGGTGATGTGGGTTTTTCTCAAAGTCAAAGACACACCATTCTCAAAGTAACCATACCCCCAAATTAATATATTTTAATCAAAACACAAGGTTTTATTCAAAAGAGATGAAGACAAATTGAGGGGGGAATGGGCTGCTGCCAAGGTGTTGGGGCCGACCAATAAGAGGGGTGAGGTTGTGAGAGGTGTACAAAGAAATTCTATGCAAAAAGAACCCCTCAAGTTACAAAATTGCAAGTTTTAGTTTAATTTATTTAAATTTTAGTTTTCCTTAATTAAAACCAATTAGAACTTGAAATAAAATGCTAAAAAATTATATTACTCACTAGATTTTAGTTGTCAGGGTTCTAAAGCATGTAATTAGCCTATTCAAATTTGTATTTATCGCTAATTTAATGTATTTTTAACAGCTTAAAATAATATTAGAAATAGAAAATTATGGGGGGAAAATTTAAATGACAAGAATTTTATAAGTGACTTATTAGCTACTAAAAACTAGCAATTACCTATCCAAATTAGGTAAAATTAGGCCTAAATTGCAAAATAACAACAATGACGATTTACGGAAAAATACCAAATATTTACCGATTTTTGGGAAAACACCAAAACGACTTTTCAAGGCGTTACACACCTACAAGCCGTCAGCGGTACTAGCTAGACGTAACAGCTATCCGGGTATTGAAAGATCAACAAGAGACCTCATCCATACTCTCCATAAAGCCTATCAGTAACACTACCGTACAGTCCAGTCTCTTCGTCTGATATGTCGCATATCATCTCTAGGGTGGTAAACGTCAAGCCCCAGTAACGTGATAAGTTTTGCCGATGTCTAGCCTATAACGGTTTGAGAAACTACTGATAACTCTTATCAGTAAATCTCAGCAGCAGCCCTGGCCAGGGACTTCCAGTTATAACCAATCGAGCATAGCGCAACATCAACCCCTAATACTGGCAGAGACGAAACCCTTCCTATCGCTTATTGCCTCCATGTGCCTCAGGACTGTACCCAAAATCCACCTGTTTACACGCCTCCTTTAAGCCGTCGTAGGGAGGAAATCAAAGCACAGTGGGAGCCATACAAGACTCTATGACGATCTCGGGTCTACAGACTAACCTGTACCAGTGTCACCAGAGGACTGCTATCTGACGATGGGTATACTACCACATAGGAGTCCTCAGCGAGTCCTGTTCGGTGTACTCATTCTCCAATGAGCACATGTGTACAATTTTTGATGTCACACACAAATGGTTGTGGGATCAACCATCGCCCTCTAAGGGATAAGAAACGTACACACTAGTCTACATTGGAATATCGATGCCCTGGTCTCGATATTCCCACGACCAAGAACTGATTAAAGGATGTACTTATGGACCACCCTGGCTCCACTAGTATGATCTTATCATAATCCTGGCAGTCAAGTACATATCTTAAGGGCTTTATCAACATGTGAGAGCAAGATAGTAAAGAATACCAGTCAACATGTTGAGATAAAGAGTAACCAGATAGCATACTATCATGTCGAGTAAGAAAGTCCTTTATATATATGTCCAAGCATCCACTATAATATAAATCACATGTACCATAATGGCCTCTAGGACATACATATTCCTAACAATCTCCCACTTGCACAAAGGCCATGTGTTGTAGTATCTCATACCCAAAATCCTAAAAAGTCTCTCGAACTGTATCTGGGGGAGGCCTTCGTGAGTGGATCTACTACATTGTCCTTCGTGTCAACTCTCCTGACCTCGATCTCCCGGCGATCTACTATCTCCCTGATCAGGTGATAACGCCTCAGAATATGTCTGGATCTCTGATCGGACCTTGGTTCCTTGGCCAAAGCCACCGCTCCATTGTTATCACAATACACAGGTATTGGATGCTCAATGGATGGAACCACACCAAGCTCAGCAATGAAATTCTTCATCCAGACAACCTCTTTGGCAGCGATGTATTCAGCCTCCATCATTGAGTCTGCTACGGTGTCTTGCTTAGAACTCTTCCAACACACCGCCCCTCCGTTGAGGGTAAGACAAAACCCGAGACCGACTTACTGTCGTCCTTATCACTTTGGAAGCACGAATCGGTAAAGGACTTCACCTGGAGTTCACCGTTACCATACACCAAGAACATTTCTATAGTCCTTTTCAAGTACTTAAGAATATTCTTCACAGCTGTCCAGTGGTTTTTCCCAGGATCTGATTGATACCGTTTCACTACACCTAGTGAGTAAGCTACATCCGGTCTGGTGCATAACATCACATACATGATAGAGCCTACTGCCGAAGCATAGGGTATCCCTTGCATGCGAGCCCTCTCCAAATCAGTCTTAGGAGACATCTCTTTGGAGAGAGTGATTCCTGAACAAGCGGGTACATTACCTCGCTTGGAATCTTCCATACTAAAGCTCTTTAATATAGTGTCTATGTACCTGGATTGGGACATTGCAAAAATCCGTTTAGATCTATCTCTATAGATATTTATCCCTAGAATGTAGGAAGCATCACCAAGATCTTTCATGGAGAACTTGAGTGATAAGAAGAGCTTGACCGAGTGTAGCATAGGAACATCGTTTCCTATTAAGAGTATGTCATCCACGTATAATACGAGGAAGACCACCTTACTTTCTACAGCCTTCTTATATATACAAGGTTCATCTACAAGTTTGATGAAGTCAAACTCTTTGATAGCTTCATCAAAACAGATGTTCCAACTCCGCGACGCCTGCTTTAATCCGTAGATGGATTTAAGAAGCTTGCACACCTTTTCGCTGCTCCCACTGTCTACGAATCCCTCTGGCTGTGTCATGTACACGCTCTATTCTAAATCACCATTTAGAAAAGCCGTCTTGACGTCCATCTTCCAGATTTCTTAGTCATGGTATGCAGTAATGGCAAGTAGGATCCTGATGGACTTAAGCATAGTGACAGGAGAAAAGGTTTCATCATAGTCGATGCCAGGTCATTGACGAAAACCTTTTGCTACAAGTCTAGCATTGAAAGTCTCGACTTTTCTATCTACACAAATCTTCTTTTTGAAGATCAACTTGATCCCAATGGGTTTTACCCCTTCAGGAGAAACATCCAAAGTCCATACTTTGTTGGTGTTCATGGATTCCATCTCGGATCGCATAGCATCTAGCCATTTCACAGAGTCTCCACTTGTGATAGCCTGCTCGAAACTAGTAGGGTCGTCATCTTCAATGATGCAATCCTCCCTCCCACCGTCTATGAGAAAACCGCAGTATCTCTCTGGTGGATGAGGAAGCCTACTAGATCTGCGGAGTGGCTGGGGTTCGTTGGGTACTATTGGATCCTCTGGTTCCACTAAATCGTCAGTTGTAGTCTGTGGTGCCAGAACTTCTTCCAGTTCTACCTCATTGCCACTAATTTCTTTTACAAGAAATTTCTTTTCTAAAAAGGTGGCATGTTAAGCAACAAACACCTTTTGTTCATCAGTGTGGTAGAAAAGATATCCATGCGAATTCTTTGGATATCCTACAAACTTACACAAAACTGACCATGCCTCGAGTTTGTCCGGATTTTGCCTTTTGACATAGGCCGGACAACCCCATATCTTAACTCGTTTAAGATATGGTCTCTTTCCACTCCATATCCCATATGGTGTTTTAGGCATAGATTTTGATGGAACTTGATTCAATAGATATGCTGAAGTCCCAAGCGTATAACCCCAAAAAGAAATAGGCAACTCAGCAGTACTCATCATAGTGTGAACCATATCTAATAGGATGCGATTCCTCTGCTCCGATACACCGTTGTGCTGTGGCGTATATGGAGGAGTAAGATAGGAGAGAATCCTATTCTCTTTTAGATAATCACGGAATTCCCCGCTCTAGTATTATCCTCCCCGATCAGATCGTAGGATTTTAATACTTTTGCCTGTCTGGTTTTCTACTTCGCACTTATATTCCTTGAATTTTTCAAAAGCTTCATACTTGTGTTTCAACAAGAACACATGTCCGAACCTTGGGAGATCATCGGAGAATGTAATAAAGTACGAGAAATCATTTCTGGCATGTGTAGACATAGGACCGCATACATCACTATGTATTAGTCCTAAGAGTTCTGAAATTCTTTCTCCGTGTCCAGTAAACGGAGTTTTGGTCATCTTGCCTTTGAGACATAATTGGCGAGTTTCATAAGATGAAAATTTGAACAGATTCAAATATCCATCTTTATGCAACTTCATAAGTCTTGTGGCATTGATATGACCTAGTCTACAGTGCTACAAGAAGGCTTCGTTCATTTCTGAACTTTTCCTCTTGTTTTTGTTTTGTACATTAAAAACTATACTTTGATTAAGGACGTATATACTGTTACATAACGTACCAAAACCAATCAACACCTGATTTTGGAAAATGTTCATAACATTATCCTCTAATGTGAGAATATATCCTTCTTTAGTTAGCAAAGAAACCGATATAATGTTGCACGTCATCATTGGTACGTAGTAACAGTCGTTCAGAATCAATGTGTTACCAGTTGGTAATACAAGGAGATAATCGCCAACTGCCTAGGTTGCAACAATTGCACCATTCTCTACTGTTAGGGATTTATCACCCTTTCCCAGTTCTCTACCTTTCTTTAGCCTATATAACAAATTACATACGTGGGATCCTGATCCGGTATCCAATACCCAGGACGTAGATTAAACTGAAAAACAGTTCTCGGTAACGAACACACCCGAAGAAGATGCATCAACATGCTATTTCTTCGCACGGGTGGCATAGGAATCCTGATACTCTCCTATCCCTTGCTCAGACTTATGACAGTCATAAGATAGAATGGGACCAACGTTCCCTAGCCCTATATAATAGGAGGGTTCGGTCAATACATCCATTTTAATATCTTGATTAAAGCGTAACATTGGTTGCTGCCTGGAGAGAGAGAGAGAAGGAAATGCGTTAGCGTGCGCTCTTTGCAAGATTAGATTGGTTATTATCTTATCTAATCAGGATGGCTCCCATTGTTTTTATCAAATCTTCTTTCAAACCCTAAAAGGTAAGATTAGCCTGGATTAATTACACCGTACAGGTTCGCCAATCGTTCGGCCAGGCAGGTATCGGTACTCCGAGGGAGGTTCCTCGTGCTTTCGCACGGACCTAATTAAAATAAATCTCATTTTCCTAGAGACATAACCCCGTTGACACCTTTCTATACACCTACTGGATTAGCTAATTGTAAAGTGCAAAATTCTCCCAGCAGTAACTCTTACTCACAGTGGGCATTTGGATCCAACTATCATATAGAATGTTAGCTATAGTGCCCTCAAGTCAATTATTAGATCACAGGCACGTGATTGCAATGATTGAGGGAAGACCTATACCGGTAGAACAGTCTTACTCGAGATGATAGTATGCTATCTGGTTTGTCATTATCATCATGTACATGCCTCAGGTGACATTACAGATCACTATTACATGTTGATAGAGCCCATAGGATTCTTGCTTGACTACTAGCAGTATGATGGCGATCATATACGTGAGAGTTGGGTAGTCTATAAGCACATAATTAAAATTTCCCTAGTCGTGGGAGTTTCGAGACTGGGCATCGATACTCCGATAGTAGACTTATGTATACAGATCGAGACCCTGACGAGGAGCGATGGCCGGTCTCACAAGCTATTGGTGTCAGTTGGTTCACCTAAGATAGTGTACAGGTGCTCATTAGGTTATGTGTACACCGGACGGACTCGCAGGGGCACTGCTGATTGGTACTATACCTATCATCAGGAGCAGTTCCCAGGTGACATGAGTACAGCTTAGTCCGTTGACATGACACTGCTACTTAGCCTCAAGTGTGTTCCCACTGTTCTTTGATAGCTACCCTATCACGGCTCAAAGGAGTCATGCAAACAGGTAGTAATTAGGTGCAGTCCCGAAGCACTTAAAGGCAGTGGCGGTTAGATGGGATTCGTCTCTCCCGGTATTGGGGGTTGATATCGTGCTGTGTCTGGAGAGCCATTACACAAAATCCTTGGCCAAGGCAAGTGAGATTTACTGGTAGGTATACCATTAGTTTCTCAAGGTGTTCTAGGCTACACTCCGACACGACTTATACCGCTATTGGGGGTCTGACGTTTACCAACCCCCTAGGCCCGATATACGATACTCTTAGACGAACAGACCGGACTGTACGAAGATTGTCACAGATAGGCTCAGTAGGGTTTCAGGATGAGTTCGCTCGTCAGCTTCCCTTCCACTCAATACATGGGCAGCCGTTACGCACAGCTAGTACCACTGACGTGCTTGTGGTTAAACCCACTGCTAACGTATTGACGAGTCTTTAGAGTCCTCCACAGAAAGTTTCCCAAGTTCGGGCGAAACGTTGTAGAGGCCGTCTGGGTTTATGGCAGGGTTCGATCATATACGTGCACTTGTGCACGGATCATGATCGGACGGATCTTACTAGTGGGCTTTGGTTTAAGCCGGATCCTAGTATTAGATTTGTTGGATTACTTTCATCTCGAAGTATTCGTATTCAGTCGGAATACGAATGCAGGTATGTATATACAGGTGAAGGGTATTCTTGTGATCCGTCACGAGTTTACTTTAGAAGATGACATTCTAATTTTTGTGTTAAACATTTGGATTAATGTTAATTAAGTGGAAATTTTGAGTGCTAGTCATGATCAAGAGCATTAAATGCGGCATATGCTTTATTGGTGACTCATGGTGTGTTTTATTATGCCATGACCATTTTCTTGATTGATTTGTGGTGTGAGATAAGATGTGGAGAGAGAGAGGGCAGCCACAAGAGGTGGGGGTTTGCTCTTGAGATTATTATTGGAGCTCTCACATTTTATCTCACAAGTTTTTAGCAATGCCACATTCTTCTCTAGCTTCATTTTGTGCTCACAACTTCTTCTCCAATAGCTTCTTCTTCAACCTCCACTCATCCCTCTCATGAGTTGAGAATCCATGGGTGTATTGAGACAAAATTATCACACACATTCTCTACTTCACTTTGGACATGTCGGCTAGCAAATTTTATGTCCGAGTTGCTTCGGTTTGAAGCGGGAGCCCGTATAAAGAATCCGCGAAGTGGAGCCATTTCGACGAGCGAGATCGGAGAGCGAGTTTTTTCGGGGGCAGCCGCAAGGAGCTTGGCGAAGAGATTGAAGACCGAAGGAAACGGATCAATCGGTATAATCTCTCCAAACTCTTTTCTGTATTACTAGTATAGTGTTAATGGCACGATCCGGGAATCGGGTTGCGTTAGCGCCAAGTTTGAAAAGTTTTTGTTCCGCATTTGGCCTCGGATTGACGGGCGGGGCGCTGCCGTAACCCAACATGGTATCAGAGCCAGGTCATTAACTTTACTAACTAGTCTGCACAAGGTTAAAATCTCGATTGACAAATTTTTCCGGATCACGAATCTATGTTCATGTGCTTGTTGTCGATTTTCAAAGTTGTTCTTAAATTTTTTTTAGGTATCTGAGAATTATGAGCAAACAAAACTAGAGCTGCAGAAAAAATTTGGAGACCTAATTCCAAAATTCCGCCGTGGAACCGGAGTAAAATGTCTCATTTTACGGCCCTTCCGTGGCGCTTTTTGGGCTACGGTACCCCAAAAATTTTCTGGGGCTCTAGTTCATGAAAATATGATTTTTGTAATATATAGTTTTGGCCTAGATTTGTTTGAGTGCTGGATTACCATTTGGGGCCTATTGTGAAAAGTTTAGTCGATCGAAATTTTTAATGTGTATTTTTCAGTACTTGCATTACTATATGCGACCGTGAATGTCATTTGATCGGTACAACTTGTTTAATCGCTATAGTCCTTTCAGACGAGTTTGCGAACGAGACATTCACGTTGATGTTCTGTATTGTGATGTGTTGTTGCGGATTTATCGTGGTGGATAGCTTGAGTGCAATGTTAGTACAATTTAGTTTCATTTGTACATTTAATATTGCGGGGCGAGCGCCCGACATGTGGACTGCCATCACTGCATGTTTGTATATTATTCTTTTGGGGCATTGATTGTTAATGTTTTTGCGTGCTTAGTTAATTACCGCAATCAAGACGGTTTCGCTTGTAGCTAGCCGGTTGAGTTCGGGTCGTCCGCAGGGAGATGGGAATCTTTTTCTATGTGCTTTAATGAGTTAAGTCCAAATGTCCAGGTTTGTTTGAGATTAACTATGTGCTAAAATGTTATATAAAGAGAGCTTGTTAGGGTTAGGATTAGGTTAGTTTGAGTTAGGAGTCGCTCACTTCTTTCGTTACCACTCTTAATATTGGTGTTACGGTAATCGGCAACAACGGGGATTAGCACGACTAGGAAGGAACTTGCGAGTATAATCTAGGCTTTCCAACGCTTAAGTTCTTCCTTTTGGTGCTTGTCCGTCCGTTCTTGGCTCTTAGCCTTAACCTCCGGTTAATTTAACCACAACCAGTCTCACTAAGGAATCACCGCTATCATGTAGGATAGGGTGCCGTAGGGAGCAGATTGTGGTTAAATTAACGGGAGTCCGAATTAAGATGTTGGGTAAGAAAAGAGTGAGAGGGATTTCTGTTAGTTATATGTATACCCTAGAGGCCATTACTGTACATTGGATGTATATTGTAGTGGATGCTGGGACATATATAGGTAGGACTTTCTTGCTCGACATGATAGTACGCTATCTGGTTACTCTTTATCTTAACATGTATACTTTCTGTCTCTCTGTTACATGTTGATAAAGCCCTTAGGATGAGTACTCGACTTCCAGGACTATGATGTAGATCATACTAGTGGGGCCTGGGTAGTCCATGAGTACATCCTTCAATGTTCCTAGTCGTGGGAATATCAAGACGGGGCATCGATATTCCAGAGTAGACTAGCGCATATCTTCTCGACCCATATGATGGGCGATGGATGATCCCATATCCATTGGTGTTTGACATCAGAGATGGTATACGGGTGCTCAGTGGAGACTGGGTACACTGAACGAACTCGCCAAGAACTCCCAGATGGTATTATACCTCACGTCAGATGGCAGTTCTCTGGTGACACTGGTACAGCTTAGTCTGTTGACCCGAGATCGTCATAGAGTCTTGTGTGTCTCAGACGAACAGACCGGACTGTACGGTAAGTGTTACTGGTTGGATTCACAGGAGTGTGAGCGGGCTTGCTCATCGATCTTCTAATCGCTCAATACCCGGGTGTCCGTTACATTTAGCAGACCGCTTGCAGCTTGTGGGTGTTTGATATGATCATCACCTGCTGCCGGCGTATTGACGAGTCTTTAGAGTCCTACACAGAGGTTTCCTGGCTCAAGTGAAACGAAATAGGAGCACATATGAGATATGTGCGGGACAGAGAATAATACCAGTATGTGATACTGTATTCTATTCTCGCGATATGTATCATAAGACGGTTATATGTGATATAGCCGGGTTACCGAATCAAATGTTGATTCGATACATTGATACACTTGATATTAGTCGGTTATATGCAGTATGACCGGATCATTAAATCAAGTGGTGATTTAATGATTTAATGCATAATTATATATTTGATATATTACTTTGCATTAACTAGTATTGCTTGACTTAAGATGGATTTTCTCACTTGATGTGCACATTGTATATATGATATAGTTTTGTGCACTAGTTTGTATCATGTTTGATGATAAATGCAAACTTGGGTATGTGTATGATTTAAAGCTTGTTTGGATTAATGGTTAGGGTTTAGTAATCTTTTCTTTATTACTTATTCATTTTAGTTATCTTTTAGTAAAAATGAAATGGTGGCAAAATTTGTTCTTTACTTAAGCTTCATGAAGCTTCTTAGCTTTATCTACCATTTTGTTTTTTCCTTAACCTAACCATTCACCTAACCCTAGTTTATTCTCTACACATAACCATGGTTGCCATATGATAAGGTCACTTGATTTATTATAATTAATCAATTGATTTTAATTCTTATCATATTCTTTTTCTTCTTCTTCTTCTTCTTCAAGAAGAAAGAAGCTTGCTAGCTTCAATGGTGACTTGAGATAAAGAGTGAGAAATCCAATTCTGAAGTGAACCCACTTCCTATTTCTTCATCCTCTACCACTTTCCATGTAGTATAGGGTGTTTTACTCACAAGTTTCATGACTTGGTGAAGTTGGAGCTTGATCTTGTGTTGCCTCGACGTAGATCATCTTCGGCAACGAAGTCGACGACCTAGCCCGATCATTTCTTCGACGAAACCATCGCTAGAGTCGGGATCTGATGATCGCAGCGGAGGGACATCATCACGGAGCTAAGGAAGTGGAGGACCGGATCTACAAAGGTTGTAGTCTCTTTCACTTAGTTAAAGTTGTTAACTTTCTTGCATCGCCTTACCTCTAGTAACGATCTAGTTTAGGGTTTCTCGGCACATAGAAATTTTTTGAATTGGCCATGTTTGATCTGTTGTGGAACCTCATGGGTGTGCCTAGGAACCCTACAGTGGTATCAAAGCCTAGCTAGAGCCTTAGGCGATGAGTAGACGAAGTTAGAAACCCGATCGAACACCGAAACCCTAGATTTCACCCTTCTCTGTACAATTTTTGAAAACTGGGATTTTTCCAAATTAAAAATATGCAGAAAAATCAGCAGGGATTTATAAGAAATACTGTGAAAAACGAACGGCTAACTCCATCAAACCGCCGCGGAACCGCGGCACGAGCATGGCTCGTGCGGCGGTTCCGCGGCCGTACGGCAACATCATTCATTTAATTTTGCACAGTAATTCCTATGTTGTTGTGCTGAGTTTTCTGGGAATTTTAAAATATACTCCAGAGTTGAGTTTTCTGTGTTGTATTGGGAGTTCATAGATTCGATCGGATTGTCTAATTTTGTCTGTGTGTTTTTCCGGGTAATTTTAGAATATGTTAAAAAGTTCGACCGGATATAAATACCCACTTTTTTCCCTGCCGGGAAATTTCCAATTGTTGGATTTTTCCGTAGTTTGATGACGTTCTAAGTAGTGCAGGTAACGCGATGGTCCCTCTAGAAGACAACAAACCTTAACTCGATTATGTGACCGTCTTGAACTGCCCTTTGAACCTTAGGGTTTGGGGCAGTACGGTGTGCCACATGTGAGGCGTTGGCTTGACCCTTCTACGGCTGGACCGTTGGTACTGAGGCATGAAGTGAATGTTTTTAAACTTATTTCATGAGTTGAGCTGTTTCGGGAAAACTTGGGTGTTCGATTGTTCGATCGAAAAGTTTAACATTTTCTATTTATCCGGAATGTGATACAATAATTGGAATTCACAAGTAGTTATGAGGTAACTGTATGAATGTTATAAATTTAGCGGTTTAGTCTCGCTTGATCGATTTCCACGGAATTTTAATGTGATCAAAAGTCCGTCGCAATCACGTAGAGTACGCGGATACTCGCCGGGTAAACTTAATAGACAGCCACACCCCATAGCCCCGACCAAGTGACTGTAGGAGAACCCCGTCGCCGAAAGCATCCGTTCGGGTACTCGCGGTAGCGGTGTTCCGCCTTGGTGCACTTCGTCGACGGTATCGGGGGTGCGGCCGTCTACTAAAGTTTGCGACGAGCATTCGATCAGAATGTTAGGAATCCTGCTGAATTGCCCGACTAAATATTGAAAAGAGTTTTCGATAATGAGACTAAAATGCGGGGTTTATAATTGTTAGGCATGCGATGTCTAAGTATTTCATTTGATTAGGCATGCGATGTCTAAAGAGTTTGCGGATTCCAACTGTTGTAGTTTTACACTTTCTTTTCTGTCACCGTAAGTGTAATATGTGATATCGCCGGTTTCGTTGCTATATGTCAACGATAATTGGGATGCGCATATTTACTTACGTTGATGACATGTGATGTTATGTGTTGCTGGATATGTTATATTGGATCATCGTGTTTGAATAGCCTGGAGGTTTTTATGTGAGATGAGTGTTTTTCATTTTCATTCATGCAAAAACTTGTACGTAATATTCTTTTATTGGGGCACTTCCAGGTTGCGGAAGTTGTCACAATTTGTATATTATTTACTTTTCCGCATTAGGATAGACCCAAGGAGGGGAGCACAAGTAACCGTGTTCTGGGGTCCAGTGGGAGACCATCTCGAGGAGTCGAGTCCGGGTCTCCTAACCCTAAAATTGGTAGGGTTGCTTGCCGCTTTCGTAGGGGTCTAGGGGTGTGGGATTGGCTATTCATCACAACCGTGGAATCCGTGTTTTATACTGGCTCGTATTAAAAACACGGACGTCCTAGTATATCCAATATTTCATATGATATTTTCTGCTGCGTTCTCTGTGATGTGATCGTATGATGTGTTCAGATAGATATTATATATAGTATATATGATATATTATATAGACGTTGCTTATGTTTTACACCCGCGCTAGCCCTGCCTCGCTCTGGCGTTAGTTACCTAACCTAACGGTGCAGACGGGACATCGAGGCGAATGCGGATGGCATAAGCGTACGTTATATTTATCTGTGATGTTTAGGTGGACTTAAATGATGGGACATTCAATAATGAGATTAATGAAAGAAAATAAACCTAATTGATGTTGTGGAATCGAATTTCAAAATAAAACAGGTAGCTGCAGTTCTTGCTTTGTATCGCGGTGTTCCTTGTAGAACATCCTGCACCTTATTCGATAAGGAAAGGGCCGAGATCCCTTCACCGGGAGTGACCCCTTTAGCAATAACTGGCAGATGCTACACACTCGGTTTGTCTTTTGATTGCTTCTATAGTTTCTGCTTTGCACAGTGATATATATGATATATCCCGCACCTTATTCGACGAGGAAAGGGCCGACGATCCCTTCACCGGGAGTGGCCCCTTTAGCAAAACTAGAAAAGCCTCAAAAACACTCCATTTAAAAACCATTTGATTCCGCAATGAGATCAAGTTCAGAGCGTTAAAGATTTCCATAAAAACCATTCGCAACCCTCCGTCATTTTAGGAAGTAGAGTACTTAGTATTCATGTTGTGTTTGTTGACCATAGTCAAGGCACAGTATACGGTAGCTAAGTGATGTCTTCCTATACCGCATATGATGCGATTAGTTAGGACAGTCGCGTGACTTTATTGACCTTAGTTAAGGGTCATGTGGATGGGTCTAATTAATCATGAAATGACGGGTAGAACTTGACTAGTACTTATGATTTGTTGACCATAGTTAAGGTCATAGGTGCTAGTGGTAAAACCTTTATCGGGAGTTTCAAGTGTTGAAATTTGCAATGAGATTGCATACCTTCTATATGATAGTTGGATCCCGATACCCACTGCGAGTAATTGTTACTCCTGTGAGAGTTTTGCACTTTACAATTAGCCGATCAAGTAGGTGTCTAGAAAGATGCCAACGGGGTTACGCCTCTGGGAAAACGGGGTTTACAATAATTAGGTCCGTGCGAAAGCACGGGGAACCTCCCTCAAATTACCGACACTGGCCTGGCTGAAAGATTGGCAAAGTTGTAGGGTGTAATTAATCCCGGCTAGTCTTTCCTTTTAGGGTTTGAAGGAAGATTTGATAAAAACAGTGGGAGCCATCCTGATTAGATTAAATATATAACCAATCTAATCTTGCAAGAGCGCACGCAGAGTGTTTTCTTCTCTCTCTCTCTCCAGGTAGTGACCATATCACGCCTTAATCAAGATAATAATATGGATGTATTGACCGAACCCGCTTGTTATACCGAGCTGGGGAACGTTGGTCCCGCTCCAACTTATAATTGTTATAAGACAGAGCAGGAAATAGGGGAATACCAGGATTCCCATGCCGCCCAAACGAAGAAAGTGCATATGATGCATCTCCTTCGGGTGTGTTCATTATAAAGAACTGTTTCTCAGTATCCTCTACGTCCTGGGTATTAGATACCGGATCAGGATCCCGTTAATGTAATCCGTTACATGGGCTACCGAAAGGTAGAAAACTGAGAACGGGTGATAAGTTTCATGAAACAGAAAACGGGGCAAGTGTTGCAGCCAAGTCTATTGGTCACTGTCACCCTGTATTACCAGTACACTGATTCTGAACGAATGTTATTAGATACCGAACCTGATATACAAAATCGTATCAGTCTCTTTATTAGTAAAGAAAGGATATAATTTTGTATTGTTGGATAATGTTTTGAACATCTCCTATTTTCAAAAGTTGATCGGTTCCGGAACGTTATCTAAAAGCATTGACGTTCTAAATCAAACTACAGTTCTCAGTATACAGAACACATACAAGAGGAAGAGTTCAGAAATAAACGATTCCTTCTTGAGGTATTGTAGACTAGGTCATGTCAATGTGACCCGACTAGCTTAAGTTACATTTAAGATGCATATTTAAATCAGTCTGAATTTACATCTTGTGAAACTTGCCAGTCATGTCACAAAGATAAAATGACCATAGCTCTGTTTATTGGAAACAAAGAAAGAGTTAGTAAACTCTTGGGATTGATACATGTTGATGTATGTAAGGTCCCATGTCTATACATGCCAGGACCGGTTCTTTGTACTTCATTACATTCTCTGACAATCTCTCAAGATTCAGCCATATGTTCCTGTTGAAACATAAGTCCGAAGCTTTTGAGATATTCACAGAATATATGTTAGAAGTAGAGAACCAAAAACCGGGTATAAGTATTATGTCCTATGATAAGATAAGGGAGGAGAATACTTGTGCATAGAATTCCTGGACTATTCTAAAGCAGAATGAGATTCTCTCTTGGTATTACTCCTCTAAATATACCACAGCACAACGGTGTATCGGGGCAGAGTAATCATACCATATTAGATATGGTGTGATCTATGATGAGTACTACTGAGTTACCTATTTCCTTTTGGGGTTGTGCACTTGAGAAGATGCATACCTATTGAATTAGATTCGAATCAAATCAGTGCCTACCACTCCATATAAGATATGGTATGGGAAGAGCCTATCTCTTAAGTAAGTTAAGATTTGGGATTGTCCGGCCTATGTCAAAAGCAAAATCCGGACAAAATCGAGGCAAGGTCAGTTCTGTAGAACTGGAAAGGTTCCAGCTATACAAAACTGCTGATGATTTGACAGAACCAAAGGATTCAAAAGTTCCCAACGAAGCTCAGCCTCTCCGCCGATCTAGCAGGGTTCCTCACCTGCCTGAGAGATACTTCGGTTTCTCAATGACAGTGGGAGCGAAGAATGCATCATGAGATGATGACCCAACTAGTTTCGAGCAGGCCATCGAGAGTGTGGACTCTGTAAGAATGGCTGGATGCTTAGCAATCTGAGATGGAATCCATGTACACCAGCAAAGTATGGACTTTGGCTGCTATATCTGAAGGGTTAAATCCCCATAAGGAGCAAGTATATCTTGAGAAGATTACTTGGTATAGATGGAAAAGTTGAGACTTTCAAAGCTAGACTTGTTAAAGGTTTTCGTCATCGACCAGGCGTGGATAATAATGAAACCTTTTCCAGGGACTATGCTTAAGTCCATCCAGATCCTACTTGCCATTGCTACATACCATGACTACGATATCTGGTGGTTGGGTGCCATGAATACTTTTCTAAATAATGATTTAGAAAAGAACGTCTATAAGAACACAGCCAGAGGGCTTCGTAAACAGTGGGAGCAGCGGAAACGTGTGCAAGTTGCTTTACAGAATAAAGAAGGCATCGCGCAGTTGGAACGTCTGTTTTGATGTGGTACTCGAAGTGTTTGACTTCATCAAAATGGTAGATGAACCTTGTATATACAAAACGGTAGTAGAGAGTAAGGTGGTCATCCTCGTATTGTACATGGACAATATACTCTTGATAGGAAAAGAGTTTCCTATACTACGCTCGGTCAATCTCCGCTTATCATAAGGATTCTCCAATAGGATTAAAGTGATACCTCATAAATCCTGAGTTTTTATCTATGAGATAGATGTAATTGGATGCTAGGAGTCTCACTAGTTGTAGTGAGATGGTATCAATCGATCCTGGGGAGAATCACTGGAAAGGTTCCAGGGTGATAAGGACGACTGAATGTCAGTCGCAGGCATTGTCTTTACCCTCAGTAGAGGGACGGTATGTTGGAAGAGTTCCAAGCTAGATACCATGGCAGACTAGATGATAAAGGCTGGTAACATTGCTATTAAAGATACTACCAAAAAGGCAGTTTGGGTGTATATTGGTTCATGAGATGAACTAGATTCCTACCATTGTATGACGATGGAAGTGTGGCATTGGCCCAGGAACCCCGATCCCATCAGTGACCCAGACATATTCTGAGGCAGCATCACCTGATCATGGAGATTCCAAGGTGATCGAGGTTAGGAGAGTAGACTCAGAGGACAACACGGCGGATCCACTCACAAAGGCCTATTCCCAAAGAGAGACTTTTATGGGATGGTTGAGTATTAGATTCTACAACCACTGCTACAGATGGCCCTAGTGCAAGTGGGAGATTGTTAGTTATATGTATGCCCTAGAGGCCATTACTGTACATTGGATGTATATTGTAGTGGATGCTGGGACATATATAGGTAGGACTTTCTTGCTCGACTTGATAGTACGCTATCTGGTTACTCTTTATCTTAACATGTATACTTTCTGTCTCTCTGTTACATGTTGATAAAGCCCTTAAGATGAGTACTCGACTTCCAGGACTATGATGTAGATCATACTAGTGGGGCCTGGGTAGTCCATGAGTACATCCTTCAATGTTCCTAGTCGTGGAAATATCAAGATGGGGCATCGATATTCCAGAGTAGACTAGCGCATATCTTCTCGACCCATGTGATGGGCGATGGATGATCCCATATCCATTGGTGTTTGACATCAGAGATGGTATGCAGGTGCTCAGTGGAGACTGGGTACACTGAACGGACTCGCCGAGAACTCCCAGATGGTATTATACCTCACGTCAGATGGCAGTTCTCTGGTGACACTGGTACATCTAAGTCTGTTGACCCGAGATCGTCATAGAGTCTTGTGTGTCTCCCACTGTGCTTTGATTTCCACCCTACCACGGCTCTACTGAGTCATGCAAACAGGTGGTTTTTGGGTACAGTCCCGATTCACATGGAGGCAATGAGCGATAGGAGGGGATTCGTCTCTCCAGGTATTGGGGGTTGATGTTGCGCTATGCACGACTGGCCATAACTGGAAATCCCTGGCCAGGGTTGTGGTGATCTACTGGTAAGTGTTATCAGTAGTTTCGTGCTATGTTATGGACCATATATCGGCATGACTTATCGAGCTACTGGGGTCTGACGTTTGCCACCCCTAGACGAGATATGCGACATATCAGACGAACAGACCCGACTGTACGATAAGTGTTACCGGTTGGATTCACAGGAGTGTGAGCGGGCTTGCTCGTCGATCTTCTGATCGCTCAATACCCGGGTGGCCGTTACGTTTAGCAGACAGCTTGCGGCTTGTGGGTGTTTGATATGATCATCACCTGCTGCCGGCGTATTGACAAGTCTTTAGAGTCCTGCACAGAGGTTTCCTGGCTCAAGCGAAACGAAATAGGAGCACATATGAGATATGTGCCGGACCGCGAATAATACCAGTATGTGATACTGTATTCTATTCTCACGATATGTATCATAAGACGGTTATATGTGATATAGCCGGGTTACCGAATCAAATGTTGATTCGATACATTGATACACTTGATATTAGTCGGTTATATGTAGTATGACCGGATCATTAAATCAAGTGGTGATTTAATGATTTAATGCATAATTATATATTTGATATATTACTTTGCATTAACTAGTATTGGTTCACTTAAGATGGATTTTCTCACTTGATGTGCACATTGTATATATGATATAGTTTTGTGGACTAGTTTGTATCATGTTTGATGATACATGCAAACTTGGGTATGTGTATGCTTTAAACCTTGTTTGGGTTAATGGTTAGGGTTTAGTAATCTTTTCTTTATAACTTATTCATTTTAGTTATCTTTTGGTAAAAATGAAATGGTGGCAAAATTTGTTCTTTACTTAAGCTTCATGACGCTTCTTAGCTTTATCTACCATTTTGTTTTTTCCTTAACCTAACCATTCACCTAACCCTAGTTTATTCTCTACACTTAACCATGGTTGCCATATGATAAGGTCACTTGATTTATTATAATTAATCAATTGATTTTAATTCTTATCATATTCTTTTTCTTCTTCTTCTTCTTCTTCAAGAAGAAAGATGCTTGCTAGCTTCAATGGTGATTTGAGATAAAGAGTGAAAAATCCAATTCTAAAGTGAACCCACTTCCTATTTCTTCATCCTCTACCACTTGCCATGTAGTATAGGGTGTTTTCCTCACAAGTTTCATGACTTGGTGAAGTTGGAGCTTGATCTTGTGTTACCTCGACGTAGATCATCTTCGGCAACAAAGTCGACGACCTAGCCCGATCATTTCTTCGACGAAACCATCGCTAGAGTCCGGTATCCGATGATCGCAGCGGAGGGACATCATCACGGAGCTAAGGAAGTGGATGACCGGATCTACAAAGGTTGTAGTCTCTTTCACTTAGTTAAAGTTGTTAACTTGCTTGCATCGCCTTACCTCTAGTAACGATCTAGTTTAGGGTTTCTCAGCACATAGAAAATTTTTGAATTGGCCATGTTTGATCTGTTGTGGAACCTCATGGGTGTGCCTAGGAACCCTACAATTTCCTTCTATCAAACTTTCCTTATCCTACCCTAACAAGTAAGAAAACTACTCACCCATTACAAAAAAAAGGAAAATACAACAAAAGGAGAATGATAGAAAGAAAGAGGTTAGGAGATTACAACCAGCTATTTGAGACCTCACCTTGGCAAGGATCAAGCTTTAGCATCATTGTTGTTAAGGATAAAGAATAAGAGAACAAGAAAGAAACAAACAACAAATAACAACAACTAGATTAGAAAATGAAAAATACAAGCAATTATAATCAACAATATAACAAGACAAGCATGATAACAAAAAGAACTCTTTTATTCATCACTTCACTCATGAAACCTCACTACAAGATTTTAATGGAGAAAAGATGAAAAGAGGAAGAAGAACAACAAAGTAAATCTAAAACCTAATACAAGAATTAAGCACTCTTGGCTTGGCATGTTCTGGGCTATTTATAGGCAGGAAACAGAGAACCTAGGGCAACATTCAGGACCAACATGAATTGACCAAACTGCCCCCAAAAGATAACTCTCTGCCGAGTCAGCATGGCCGCAGAACCGCGGCCAAAGCGCCATGTTGGCCGCGGATCCGCGGCCATAAAGAGGAATTGATGTCTCGTTTTTTGTGGTTTTCCCTGGTTTTCTATGTCCTTCAGTGTGGTATATGTTGGATATATGTATGCCCGAGAGGCCATTATATGATAGTGGATGTATTTGTATATGTATATATATATTCAGTGTACATTCTTGCTCGACATGATAGTACGCTATCTGGTTCTTCTTTATCTGACATGTTGATTTGATCATGCTTTTATTCATTCACACATGTTGATAAAGCCCTGAGGATATTAGCTTGACTACAGTGATTATGATAGAGATCATACTAGTGGGACATCTGTAGTTTATAAGCATATCCTGGAATGTCTCTAGTCGTGGGTGTATCGAGATGGGGCATCGATATACCAGAGTAGACTGGCGTATATGATACTAGACCCATATGATGGGAGATGGATGTTCCCACATTCATCGATGTTTGACATCGAGATCGTATACGGGTGCTCAGTAGTGACTGGGTACACTGGACGGACTCTCCGAGAACTCCTTTATGGAATTATATCTATCGTCGGATAGCAGTTCTCAGGTGACACTGGTGCAGGTTAGTCTGTAGACCGGATATCGTCATAGAGTCTTGTGTGCTCTCCCACTGTACTTTGATTACCACCCTACCACGGCTCTACTGAGTCGTGCAAACAGGTGGCCGTTGGGTACAGTCCTGAGACACACGAAGGCGATGAGCGATATGAGGGGTTTCGTCTTTCCCGGTATCGGGAGTTGATGCTGTGCTATGCTCAACTGGTTATATCAGTAAGTCCCTGGCAAGGGCTGCTGAGAATTACTGATAAGTGTTATCAGTAGTTTCTCGATCTGTTATAGACCATTCACCGGCATGACTTATTGAGTTATTGGGGTCGACGTGACCATCCCTAGGCTCGATATACAGCATATCTGACGAAGAGACCGGACTGTACGGTAGTGTTGCCGGTTGGCTCGACGGGAGTTGTAGCAGATTCGGTTGTTTTCTTCTGATCGCTCAATACCCGGGTGGCCGTTACGTTTAGCTGACCGCTTGCGGCTTGGGGGTGCTTGATATGATCATCACCCACTACCGGCGTATTGACGAGTCTTAGAGTCCCATAAAGGAGTTACCTAGTCCAGGCGAAACGTTGTGGTGCGCGTATGCGATATGCGCATGGACCTGGTTAAAATGCGCGTATAAGATACAGTATATTAATCGGGCGGCTTGCTTTTGGTTGGGTTGTATCTGATATGGCCGGATTTCTAAATCAAGTGTTGATTTATCATTTAACCATTAGTTTCTCACTAGAAATCCTTTCTTGTATTTTGGATGTATGCATGCATGTATGCATTCATTCTTGTTCATGCACATATGGATGTGCATGCACACATACATACATACATCATCCTTCATGGTTGTATATACATAGAAAATGGTGGCAATATAAGACTCACACCTTAGTTTTATATATGGATTATTATTTCTATTTGTGTTAAAACAAAAAGAAAAAGGAAAGGATAATTCATAGTTAAGATTC
This sequence comes from Agapanthus africanus, assembly GCA_030015575.1. Classification (NCBI taxonomy): domain Eukaryota; kingdom Viridiplantae; phylum Streptophyta; class Magnoliopsida; order Asparagales; family Amaryllidaceae; genus Agapanthus; species Agapanthus africanus. The sequence continues at coordinate 408,939,541 of CM057340.1, forward strand.
TACACTCTTCTTCAACAAACCATGCTCATCTACTTTTTAACCATATGTTAATCTTTCTTTTATGTTTTAACTCAAGTGAAATAATATCCATATAATATAACCATGGTTTGAGATGAAGAGTGGAAAATATATATACATATATTTTCCATTTTTTCATTAGTGATTATCTTTTTCTCTTGTTCTAAAAAGGCCATCATCTTCTTCCTTCTTCTTCTTTTGCTCTCTAGATTTCTCTAGTGAGCAAAACACTCACCAAGTTAGGATTTTGAAGTGAGAAAAGCCACTACAATACCATTCTTCACAAGTCTTGCCCACTTGTGAAGAGTGTTAGCTTCATTTCCTTCTCTTGATCAAGTGAAGTTGCAAGCTTGGACAAAGGAGCTTCGGGTGGATTGTCGTGGACATTAGAAAACCTCAAGCGAACTCTTTTCCAACCCTCAAGTAGCCAAGGAGTTTAGCGCAGGAAGCTACAATGGTTGTACTCTCAAAACCCTAGCCCTTGTTGCTTGTGATGTTGTTTAAGTTATGAAACCCTAATTTTCTAGGAATGATTCTTTGTGTGTTCACTTAGCACCGGTAAAATTTAATTTTGAGACATTTGATGCTTCCAAATCCTTCATAAGGTGCTAGGTAAACCTAACATTGGTATCAGAGCCGACCTAGAACTTTAGACGACACTTTAGCGAAGTTAAAACTCCGATCGAACCGAAAAATACGGTTTTTTAGCACTCTCTGGACAATTTTTCAAAATTGTTATTTTCCAGAATTAAAAATACGCAAAAAATTCAGCAGGTAAATCTAAGAACCACTATAAAAAACGATGCAGTGAACAGTAATTTCCGCTGCGGAAACGCGGCCAAAGCTTACTTGGGCCGCGGTTCCGCGGCCGTACAAAAGAATCAATGCATGTTTTTTGTACAGTAGTTCTTATAACTGCTTGTTGGTATTTTTAGGTATTTTTAAATCTGGTTTAAGTGTTATTTGTTATGGAGATTGTTTTGGATTAAATGATTCGATCGGAATTTAAATTTCATGCTTTTTCCGGATAATTAGAAAGTATTAAAATGTTCGAACGAGTATCATTAACTCACTCTTTCACGGGGTTTAAATCTTTCGGAAGCATGTGCAAGTTTTTTTGTGGTGGACCCTCTAGAAGACAACAAACCTTAACTCGATTATGTGACCATCTTGAACTGCCTTTTGAACCTTAGGGTTTGAGGCAGTACGGCGTGCCACATGTGAGGCGTTGACTTGACCCTTCTACGGCTGGACCGCTACTACTGTGTCACATTCTGGGTTTTTTGAACTCCGCTCAAGTGTTGAGCTTTAGGGAATTTTTGGTTATTTGATTATTTGATCGAAAAGTTTAATACTGTCTATTTATATGGAATGTCATACAATATGTGGAATTCATATAGTTAGGCATGAACGAAGTATGTGATATTTCGCATTTACGATGTCTAAAGAGAATGTGGATTCCAAATATAGTAGTTTTACACTTTCTTTTCTGTGACCGTAAGTGTAGAATGTCGATATCGCCGGTTTCGTTGCTATACATCAACGACAATCGGGGTACGCATACTTACTTACGTTGATGATATATGATATTATGTGTTGCTGAGATATGATGTGCACGATTGTCGCGATTGAATAGCCGTGGGTTTTATGTGAGATGAGAGTTTTATTTTTCATTCATGTAAAATTCAAATGTAATGTAATATTCTTTTATTTGGGGCACTTCCGGGTTGTGGTTGCTGCCACCAATGTTGTATATTATTTACTTTTCCGCATTAGGATAGACCCAAGGAGGGGAGCACAGGTGACCGGGTTCTGGGGTTCAGTGGGAGGCCATCTCGAGGAGTGGAGACTGGGTCTCCTAAACTCCAGGATTGGTAGGGTCGCTTGCCGCTCTCGTAGGGGTCTAGGGGTATGGGCTTAGCTATTCATCGCGACTGTGGAATCCGTATTTTCTATTGGTGGCTAAATACTAAATACGGACGTCCTAGTAGATCCCACATTATATATATGTTTCTGCTGCTTGTGTTCTTTGATATCTGAGACGAATGATATATTATATATGAGATATATAGTAGACGTTGCTTATGTTTTACACCCGTGCTAGTCCCGTCCCGGTATGCCGTTAGTTAAGTAACCTAACGGTGCATAACGGAACATTGCGAAGAATGTGGATGGCATAAGCGTACGTGTTATTTTCGTTTCTTTTCTGTGATTGGCTTAAGAACTTAAATGATGGGACTACATTAATATGATTAATGTAAAGAAAATAAACCTAAAAAGATGTTGTAGAATCAGATTTGAAAACCACTCGGCTCTTTATGAAAAAGCTATATTTCAAAACTGCGGAGCACAAGCCACTCCTTTTGAAAACCATTTGATTCTATGACGATATCAAGTTCAAAGCGTTAAAGATTTTCTTAAAAATCATCCGCAACCCTCCGTCATTTTAGGAAGTAGAGTACTTAGTATTCGTGCTACGTTTGTTGACTTTAGTTAAGGCGTATTGTACGGTAACTAAGTGTTGTCTTCCTACACTGCATATTATGCAGATTAATTAGGACATTCATGCGACTTTGTTGACCATAGTTAAGGTTCATATGGGTGGGTCTAATTGATCAAGAAATGACGGGTAGAACTTGACTGGTACTTATGATTTGTTGGCCATAGTTAAGGTCATAAGTACTAGGGGTAAAAATCACATCGGGAATTTCAAGCGTTGAGATTTGCAATGAGATGGCATACCTTCCATATGATGGTTGGATCCCGATCCCACTGTGGGCAATAGTTGCTCCTAGGAGAGTTTTGCAGTTTACAATTAGCTAACTCATTAGGTGTCTAGAAAGGTGTTAACGAGGCTACACCTCTGGGAAAATGAGGTTTACTTTAATTAGGTCCGTGCGAAAGCACGGGGAACCCCCCTCAAGTACCGACACTGGACTGGCTGAACGGTTAGCGAAGTTGTAGACTGTAATTAATCCTGGCTAGTTTTTCTTTTTAAGGTTTGAAAGAAAACTTGATTAAAAGCAGTGGGAGACATCGATTAAACAAGATAATAACCAATCTGATCTTTACAAGAGCTTTCGCTGAGTGTATTCTTTTCTCTCTCTTAAGGGCAGATACCAATGACTGGACTCAAGCTTCTACTTGATAAAAACAAACTGAATGGGACCAATTATAAAGACTGGCTGAGGAATCTGAAAATAGCTTTGACTTATGATAAAGAATCATATGTCCTCACGGCTTCACCCCCGCCCACCCCAGGTCCAAAATCCTCAGTTGCGGACATTGAAGTCCGTAAGACATGGGACGCTGACTGTGCCACGGCCAAATGCCTCACGCTTGCATCGATGGACAATACACATCAAAAGCAGCACGAGAATATGGACATTCATGACATATTCCTCCATACAAAGGAGTTGTATGGAGAGCAATCCCGCGTATTACGATACGAAGCATCAAAGAAATTGTTTCAGATGCGAATGGCCCCTAGCACATCAGTAGGAGACCATGTTCTGAAGATGATAGCTCTTATAGAAGAGCTTGAGGACCTTGGATGGACGATGGACAATGAACAATATACGGATATTATTCTGCAGTCCCTCCCCTCCACCTTTGCTCAATTCATAGTTAACTTCAACATGCACAACATGGAGAAGGAACTACCTGAACTTCTTAATATGTTAAGGAGTGCAGAGAGCACACTGAAATCAGCGAAAACTCCCGTTATGACTATTGGGCAATCTTCTTCTTCTCGCCCAAAGGCCAAGGCCAAGGGAAAGAAAAAGAAGAAGCCCACCAATCCTAACGGTGGAGTTAAGAAGGTTAAGGGGAAGGAAAAGTCCAAAGCTGGAGAATCGGGAAAAGGTGAATGTTTTCATTGCCACAAGACAGGACATTGGAAGCGCAACTGCACGGAGTACTTAAATCTCAAGAAGAAGCATGGGGATGCTTCTGCTTCAGGTGCGTTTGTGACAGAAAACTGTTTTTCAATAAACTCTGCTTCCTGGGTATTGGATACCGGTTCAGGTTCTCACATTTGCAATTCTATGCAGGGGCTGAGAAATAGCAAGGTTTTGAAGACAGGTGACCATACTCTCCGCATTGGCAATGGTTCCAATGTACATACAGTCGTAGTGGGAGAGTATCACTTGGGGTTGCCATCTGGATGTATATTGGTTTTGAACCCATGTTATTTTGTACCAAGTATGCTTTGTAATATAATATCCGTTTCTTTGTTAGACAATGAAGGATATAATTTTGTATTGCAGAACAATATTATGAACATTCACCTGAATCAAACGTTGGTTGGGTATGGTACGCTTAATAACGGGATATATGTCCTAAATCAACACACAGTTTTTTCAGTATACAACACATTAATAAAAGAAAACTTTCAGAAATAAATGAAGCTTTTCTTTGGCACTGTAGACTTGGTTATATTAACGAAACAAGACTAAACAAGTTACACAAAGATGGATATTTAAACCCTTTTGAATATAAATCTTATGCGACTTGCCAGTCTTGTATCAAGGGTAAAATGACCGAAACTCCATTTACAGGACACGGAGAAAGAGCTACTGAGCTCCTAGGCCTCATACATAGTGATGTATGCGGGCCAATGTCTACACAGGCTAGAGGAGGTTTTTCTTACTTCATTACGTTCACTGACGATTTCTCAAGATTCGGTCATGTATTTTTATTAAAGCACAAGTCCGAAGCTTTCGAGAAATTCATTGAATATAAACAAGAAGTAGAAAAACAAACCGGCTTGAGTATCAAGATGCTTCGATCAGATCGAGGTGGTGAGTTTCTCAGTACAGAATTTGCAAACTTCCTAAAAGAGAATGTGATTCCCTCTCAGCTCACTCCTCCTTACACACCACAGCACAACGGTGTGTCAGAACGACGGAATCGGACCCTATTAGATATGGTCCGTTCCATGATGAGTGATGCTGAGTTACTCGTCTCATTTTGGGGGCATGCATTGGAGACTGCAGCATTTCTACTAAACAGGGTTCCAACCAAAACCGTGTCTACCACGCGATATGAGATATGGCATGGGAAGAGACCATCTCTTAAGGGAATTAAGATTTGGGGTTTCCCGGCCTATGTTAAAAAATAGAATCCGGACAAACTCGAGACACGGTCAGTCATGGGTAACTTTGTGGGATATCCAAAGAACTCTTATGGATATCTATTCTACCACAAGGAGGAACAAAAGGTGTTTGTTTCTCAGTATGCCACATTCTTAGAAAAAGAGTTTTTCACAGATAAAGATGATGGCAAGGTAGTGGATCTAGAAGAGGTTCTAGAGACACAAACTACAAATGATGACTTGGTTGAACCGGCTGTTGCAATAGAAACTGAGGAACCTCAGCCACTCCGTAGGTCTGGTAGGACTTCTCGCCCACCGGAGAGGTACTATGGTTTCCTCATTGATGGTAACAGAGAAGACTGCATCATGGAGGATGATGACCCTACCAGTTTTCAGCAAGCTATCACGAGTGGAGACTCTGTGAAGTGGCTGGATGCCATGAGATCCGAAATGGAGTCTATGTACACCAACAAAGTTTGGACTTTGGATGTTGTACCCCCTGGGGTAAAACCTGTGGGGTGCAAATGGATCTTTAAAAGAAAGATTGGTGTAGATGGGCAGGTAGAGACCTATAAGGCAATACTTGTGGCGAAAGGTTTTCGTCAAAGACCAGGTTTGGACTATGACGAAACTTTTTCGCCCGTAGCCATGGTTAAATCCATTCGGATCCTACATGCTATTGCTGCTCACTACGACTATGAAATCTGGCAGATGGACGTTAAAACGGCATTTCTAAATGGAGATTTAGAAAAATGCGTTTATATGGATCAGCCAGAAGGCTTCATTGATAGTGGGAGCAGCGGGAAAGCATGTAGATTGCTTAAATCCATAAATGGGTTAAAGCAGGCATCACGGAGTTAGAACATCTGTTTCGATGATGTTATCAAAGAGTTTGATTTCATCAAAAATCCAGATGAACTTTGTGTTTATAAGAAGGCTGTAGGAAGAGCTGTCACATTCCTCGTATTGTACGTGGATGACATTCATCTGATAGGAAATGATATTCCTTTGCTACAGTCGGTCAAATCTTTCTTATCACTAAGGTTCTCCATGAAGGACCTGGGTGATGCCACATACATCCTGGGCATAAGGATCTATAGGCATAGATCCAAAAAGTTATTGGGATTGTCCCAAACCAGGTACATCAACACCATCCTAAAAAGGTTTAGTATGGAAGACTCCAAGCGGGGTGTCTTACCCGCTTGCCATGGAGTCACTCTCTTCAAGGATTCTTGTCTAAAGACCGATGAAGAGAGAGCTCGCATGAGCATTATACCCTATGCTTCGGCAGTAGGATCTATAATGTATGCGATGTTATGTACTGTAAGTGCACGGCGGCGCCCCGGCCGTCAATCAGACGGCCAAACGCGGAAACGGTGGTAAACTTAAATTTTGCGGACTTAGCAAACCGGCACCCCCGCGCACTAAACACCCGGATCGTTACCATTAACAAGTCTAAGCTAACTAGAAGATGGGAAAGAGATATACCGACGATCCAAGTCCTCCGGTCTTCTCGTCATGCTCCCGATCTCCTGCGGAAAAGTCCCGTCTCCTCCTCGTCGCCGGAAGTGCACCACATCGCCAACTTTGTTTACGGGCTCCCACCTCAATGCCGAGGCAACTCGGGCACGAAGCCGGCTACTCGACGTGCCCAAGAATCGCTGTAGAATGTGTAGTAGAAGAAGTCTCATTTTTGGAGTTGTGGAGTTGCCATTTGTGGAGGAGAAGAGAGCTTGGAGAGAAGTGGGAAAAATGTAGCATACAAAGAAAAATGAGAGTAACATTTTTTTCTTCACAAATGAAAATGAACCCTTGTCATGGAATGGCCGGCCCCCCCCATTTTGGTGTGATTGGAGAGAGAGAGAGAGTGGCTTGAACAATAATGCAAAGAGAAATGATGGCTTGTAAAGTCCAACACTCAACAACCATCTCCTCTCCCATCATCACAACCAAAGTCAAGAAAGCAAGGTAAGGTGCAACCATGATGAAGTCAAAAAGTCAAGCCATGATCAACTAGAGAAAGTCAAGGTAAGGGGAGCCATCATGATACAAGGAAATATGCAAAGACCCCCCCTCCACAAATGCCTATTTGCAACAATGCAAATAAGCCCTCCTCCACCAAACTTCGGCCAATGAACGGAACAAAGGAAATCGACCGAAACGGAAAGCAAACTGGCAACTCCAGAAAACTGGTCCCGTAATAAATTACAGGAAAACCCCGATACTGTGCATACACACCCGCATCTGTATTTCGACCGAAATACAAATGCAATGAGACAAAATCTACACTGTACTATACTAGAATCCGGCTTATACCAAAACCGGATAGTAATATCTGTTCGATCCTGATCCGTGCAATACCGCACGTATCTGATCGAACCCTGCCATATAACCATACGGCCTATAGTACAAACTGTCCGATCCTGATCCGTGCAATACCGCACGTATCTGATCGGACCTTGCCATATCTCCATACGGCCTCTACAACCTTTCGCCCGAAAGCTTGAGTAACTGAAAGTGTGGCGGACTCTAAAGACTCGTCAATACAATGGCTGAGGATTTAACCACTAGCACGTCAGAGGTATATGCCAATACGTGACGGGCCACCAGCTATTGACCAAAAGGGACGTCGATGAGGAAGCTCACCCCGACACCCAACTGAGCCTGTCAGTGACAGTATCCGTGCAGTCCGGTCCGTTCGTCTATGAGCATCGCATGGCGGGCCTAGGGGGTTGGTAAAAGTCAGACCCCCAAAAGCGGTACAAGTCGTGTCGGAGTGTAGCCCAGAACACCCTGAGATACTACTGGAATACCTACCAGTAAATCTCCTTGCCTTGGCCAAGGACTTTGTGTAATGGCTCTCCTAGACACAGCACGACCTCACCCCCAATACCGGGAGAGACGAACCCCTGAAGATACGCTCACTGCCTCCATGTGGCTCGGGACTGTACCCAACTAAAACCTGTTTGCACGACTCCTTTGAGCCGTGGTAGGGTAGTAATCAAAGTACAGTGGGAACTCACACGAGACAAATGACGATCCCCAGGTCGATGAACTAACCTGCACACATGTCACCAGGGAACTGCCATCTGACGTCTGGTATATGACCAACTAGCATGTTCCCGGCGAGTCCTGTCCGGTGTACACATAACCCAATGAGCACCTGTATACATCTTAGGTGATCCAACTGACACCAGTGGCTTGTGAGACCGGCCACCGCCCCTCGTCGGGGTCTCGACTGTATACACTAGTCTACTAATGGAGTATCGATGCCCAGTCTCGAAACTCCCACGACTAGGGACCTTTTAAGGATAAGCTTATAGACCCCCCAGCTCCCACTTATATGATCGCCCTCATACTGCTGGTGGTCAAGCAAGAATCCTAGGGGCTCTATCAACGTGTAATAGTGACGTGTCAGGTCACCTAAAACAGTACACGATGATAAAGGTAAACCAGATAGCATACTATCATCTCGAGTAAGACTGTCCTACCGGGATAGGTCCTCCCTCAATCATTGCAATCACGTACCTGTGATCCAATAATCGACTCTGAGGGCACTATCTCCAACAATCTCCCACTTGCACTCAAGGCTAATTATTGCGATGTCGCATACTCACAGCCCGTGTGATACCGAACACCCAACTCCTCTACTAGTCAGTTTCACAAAGCTCGTTTGCGAAACTATTGCGTTCGAGGAATAGCCTCAGTGAGTGGATCCGCCTTGTTGTCTCTTTCCATGTCTCTCTATATCTCATGTTCGCGGAGAAACCCATCTCCCGAAATGAGCAATACCTGTCTTAGAATGTGCCTGGATGTCTGATGGGACATAGCTCATAAATGAACTCCAAATCCAAACTTCTTAGACTGTATCGTCAACTGAACTTAATCAGTATCCTGCGCCATGCCTCCCTCAGTATTGCCCTGGACCACCTGTCCAAAATACTGCCCCTCATCAGAAGGAAAACTATAGCTCTGACAACCTCCTTGTCGTCCATGTCACCTTGGAAGCCTGGAATGATAACTGTCTCCTGAATGAGGCTGTCGTTATCATATCCCTAGAACATCCACTTATGTTCTAAAACTGCTTCCGACTGTTTTTCCAGGATTGGATTAATGTCAACTTATTGCATCTAGTGCAAGAACAACATCTGGTGTGGTACTTGACATCTCATGATTGACTCAATTGCCTAAGCAAGTGATCTGCCAATCATGCACATCCCTCTCCCCTTTAGTCTGTAAGACACCTTTAGAGAGGGTGACTCCGTTACCTGCAGGTACACTACCGTGTCAGGAGTCGTCCATCCTAAATACTCTTAGAATGCTGTCAAGTACCCTGATTGGGAAACCACCCAAATCTAGATCTAAGACCATAGATCTAGTAACCAGTATGTCAGATATAATGTCCAAGTCCATGTGGAGAAACCACTGTGTGACGACCAAAGTATAACCGATCGTAGTATAGGAGTTTCCTTTCCTACTTTGTGTATATAATCCGAATACCAGGATATCACACCCTACTACCTTCTCAACAGATCCATCCCCTATTCTGATGAAGTCAAACCTATGACTGTCACGTCAGAAATAGATGATCTATCTCCGCTACATCTGCTTTAGTCTATAAATAGACATAAGCTACCTGTCCACCAATGCTTCCGCTGCTCCCACTGACTACGACAACCCTCTGGCAGAGTCATATAGACGTGCACTTCTAAAACTAGTTTAGAATGACGCTATACTCATCCTCCCGCCGGGTCTCGCAGCCTGGGACAACAGCAATGGTGATTGTGGGTAAACAAGAACTTCCCTGTCACCGTCCTTGAGGCTACCGTAGTACCTCTCGGGTGCCTGAAGTTACCCACCTTATCTGCGGAGTGGCCAATGGAATGTCAATCCAGATTGAATCTTTAGGTTCCTTATCAAATCTTCAGTAATCGTTTGTGGTTCTGGAATCACTTCCAGTTCTACCATACTCCCACTACTGTTTTCTGAAAAAATCCATTCTTTTTAAAACTGTGGCGAGTCTAGAACAATATCGCTATTGTTCATCCAGATGGTAGAAAGTCAACCCGCGTCATAGCCTGGGTCAACCCACAAACAGCCATTACAGAAACGTGCCTTGAGTTATCCAGTGTCTGGTTTTAATCATAAACCGGACAACTCCCCGTACCTTAACATCGTTAAGATATGAACTGTTCTATATCCAATATAGAAACAGAGGCACTGATTTAATTGAACTAGATTCAAATCATGCAGCTGTCCCCAGCGCATGTCAACTAAATGGAAGGAGGCCGATCAGCGTTACTCAACTTAGGAATACTTCCAATTATGAGTAACCTGAAAGAGAAGCAAGATCTCTTCATCATTACTATCAACTGAATACCATACACAAGTATCTACATCTTCGATCTCTTTGAAGAATCCCGATACTTGCTATACCTGGTTCTCTACTCTATTCAAATACATATAACTTCTCCAAATTCAGACCCTGTGTTTCCACGAAACACCTGTCTAAAAACTAGAGAAGTCATAAGTAAACTGAATGTAGTACGAGGACCAACCCCTCTGTCCTGATGGACCCTGGACAACATACAATACTCTGTATAAGTCCCTTGAGTCTGATAACTCATTCACTGTGTGTCGTAGGTTGAAAACTGTACTTATGGTTAAGAAGAATTACACCGCTGTTTAATGCTCCTTACCTAACCATCCACTGATATAGGTAAATGTCGTAGACATAATTTCAGAAAGGTATATCTCACTCTATGAAAATAGACGTACAGATATATCAATTTGAAATTGGTGCATAACAGCGGATATTCAAAACCAAATATTTGCCGACCGGCAAACAGCCCAGGTGATTTCCTCAAATATCACTGATTACAACGAATCCCGATATAATGAGGATAATCACCCAATTCCCAATAACTTACTCCCACTCATCATCTGTAAAACCATACAGATGTGAGAATCGTACCTGGTAAATACATACCCTGGAGTAAGTATCTAATCGGGAAATCAGTTTTCCTTTAACATTACACAGTGAAACTGAAACATTAAAATGTTCCGATGGGGTATCCCGGTATTCATAGTAATGCCCTTTCCATTATCCAGATTCACAACTGTAACCGTATAATTCTTTGCCACCTCTCCAAATCCCTTCATATGTCTTTAGTCTTTACCTTCTGCACACCCCTTTAGGCCAAATGGTTTTCTTCCTTCCCTACCGTTCGGCACCAGCCTATGGTTTGGAAGAAGACTATCCAATAAGCATAATGGGTGTACTGTCCCAATCCTAGGAACACTCGCAACACGAGAGAAGGTGAAGATAAAAGACACCTGAATGTACTTTATTCCTATTTCTCCTGAACCAGGATCCATCCCCGAACTGGAACAAGTTCCTTTCGAGTTCGTATATAACCATACGATGGATTATCCAATAAAATGGGATCTTCGTAGTGATACGGAGTGTCCTGGAGAAATACAAAGGTGATTTAGGATTGGCGAAGAAATACTTGGTTTGGTCGTGAATAGCAATCGCAATTTACTTTGCCCTCTTACTAATCCCTTGCTTTGTCTGAACTTAATACCTTCTGTACACCGTTTAGGCTAACTGGTTTTCTTCCTTCCCTACCGGTCGGCACCAGCCTATGGTTTGGAAGAAGACTATCCAATTTGCGTAATAGGTGTACTACTCCTAAACCAAGGAGTACTCGCAACCTGAGAGAGGGTGAAAAGAAAAGACAACTGAATAATCCTATCCGTTTTCTCCAGAACCGGAAACCATCCTCGAATAAATTTGTCGAGTTCGTATCTAACCATACGATGGTTTTGTCCAATGGAAGTGGACATTCGTAGTAAAACGGGGTGTCCTGGAGAAAAGGGTAAAAGTAGGAGTGGCAATGAGGTTTGCAACTCTGACAATCCAAAAGCCGGTGTTTAAGAAGGTTCGGTCAACTTGGTCACTGAGTCAAAGTCTTAGGGTCGGGTCAATGGTCACTGCCAAAGAGAGAGAGAAAAGAAACACTCAGCGTGCACTCTAACCTAGATCAGAATGGTTACCAATTTATCTAATCTGGAATCCTCCCACTGTACCTCAAATTCTCCTCCAAACCTGAAAGAAGAATTAGTCGGGGTTACCCGAGGAGTAAACTAACTCATCAGTGGGAATCGGGATCCAACTCTCATCGCATGACAACGTGACGGAATCCGCTCACGGTGTCACACTCCAGAAGGTATGCGCATATCTGGCAAGTTTCAGTTCTTTTGAAACTCCCGATGTGATTTTTACCCCATGCTCTTATGACCTTGACTAAGGCCAACAAATCATAAGTCACATGTCAAGTTCTACCCGTCATTATCCAGGTTAATTTGAATCCACCCGTACAAGCCCTTGACTAGGGCCAACAAGGCTATACGACTGTCCCAAACCAACGCATCTATCTATGCAGCATATGAATACCCAATAGCTACCAAACACTGTGCCTTGACTAAGGCCAACAAACACAGCTTGAATACTATTGACTACCCATATGAAACGACGGAGGGCTACGAATGGTTTCTGGCGAAAACCTTTAACGTAATGAACTTGATATCGTCGAAGGAACGGATAGCTTTTTGAAAATATAGTGACGAAAACCGTTGCTAAAGAGGTCACTCCCGGTGAAGGGATCTCGGCTCTTTCCTCGTAGAATGGGGTGCAGGATATTTCAACTGAATACCACGGTGCAAAGCAAAAGTAATCGGCTATAGTGAAGTCATTGCCCTGACGCAAACTTTTGTCCAAGGGGTCACTCCCGGTGAAGGGATCTCGGCCCTTGCCTCGTCGACTGAGGAGCAGGATATTCCAATGAATACCACGATGCAAAACAAAAGTAAACGTCCTTGCAATAACAGCTTTTTGAAAAGTGTTCCAACAACATCAGATTAGGTTTGTTTTTAACTTGCATTGATCCGAATCAATGCAGTCCCATCAATTGATCACACCACAAAGAACGAAAATATACTGATGTACGTATATGCCATCCGCATTCGCCACTGGGTCCCGTCATTACCCGTTAGGTTAGCTTACTAACGACAGAGCGGAGACTGGACTAGCGCGGATGCAAAACATATACAACATCTACTAATATATATACCAATATATTATATTTCGCTCAAGGCGTGAATAAAATGCAACATCACAGAAAATGAACAGCATCACAGAAACAATACAGATATCTGGGATCCCCGGGTTTCACAGAGCCGCTGAAACCCGACGTTCCCCTGGTCGTGTGGATAGCCTGTGCAATGAAATCCAAGACCCCTACGGGCGCGGCAAGTTACCCGCCAAAACCTGAAGCGAGGCAGCCCCCTTCAGCGCCGTGAATGGACCACCCAGCACTTCACGGAATCCGGTAACTTGGGCACCCCTCCTGGGTCAACCTGTACCCCCTACGAGTGCGGCGAATAGCCCGCCAATCCTAGAGTGAAGCCCCCTCCGTCTCAATGCCATGAGATGCGGGCTTGTTGCCCTCTAGAACCCGGCTATCCGTGCACCCCTCCGTGGGGTAATCCTAGTACAGAAAGTAAAATATACATACACCGGGTACATCGACCGCAACCAGGTCGTGCCCCAAAAGAATAATACAATCCGGCAGTGACGGCAGTCCACAAGTCGGACGCTCGCCCCGCAATATCAAATGTACATAATACGACATCACAGTACTAGCATTGCATCCAGGCTATCCCCCACGACCGATCCGCAACATCACAGCAAAAACAAAACATCAACATGAAAGTCACGTTCGCAAATCCGTCTAACCGGGCTATAGCAGTTAGACCGGATTTACCGATCGAGTGACATTCACGGTCGCAGATATAATGTAAATACTGTGAAAAATGTGTTTAAAATTTTCCGATTGACCAAAAATTAACAAGTGGGCCCCCAAACAAAACTGTAGCAATTACAGAAAATATGGGCCCAATTTTAATGTTCCAAAACCCCTGAAATAAACCCAGAAGGCATCTGTAAAAATTTGGTGATGTGACGTGCACAGTGCGCCGCGGAAGGGCGGCATGTATGGGGTTTCCGCGGCGGTTCCGCGCTCACACTGTAGCTTTGCATCGTCGAATTTTTAAAGAACTCTTATATTTTTTGGTAGATCACTTTTCTGTCACCTGAAAAAATTTTGGACACCAAAAAATCTTAACAGAAAACTGATGCGACAAAATACGGGTTTTTGGACTTTTTGATCGATCGGAAATGCAAACACATTACACCAAGCTAGACTAAGTTAATGACGAGGCTCTGATACCACTGTAAGTGCACGGCGGCGCCCCGGCCGTCAATCCGACGGCCAAACGCGGAAACGGTGGTAAACTTAAATTTTGCGGACTTAGCAAACCGGCACCCCCGCGCACTAAACACCTGGATCGTTACCATTAACAAGTCTAAGCTAACTAGAAGATGGGAAAGAGATATACCGACGATCCAAGTCCTCCGGTCTTCTCGTCATGCTCCCGATCTCCGGCGGAAAAGTCCCGTCTCCTCCTCGTCGCCGGAAGTGCACCACATCGCCAACTTTGTTTACGGGCTCCCACCTCAATGCCGAGGCAACTCGGGCACGAAGCCGGCTACTCGACGTGCCCAAGAATCGCTGTAGAATGTGTAGTAGAAGAAGTCTCATTTTTGGGGTTGTGGAGTTGCCATTTGTGGAGGAGAAGAGAGCTTGGAGAGAAGTGGGAAAAATGTAGCATACAAAGAAAAATGAGAGTAACATTTTTTTCTTCACAAATGAAAATGAGCCCTTGTCATGGAATGGCCGCCCCCCTCCCCCATTTTGGTGTGATTGGAGAGAGAGAGAGAGTGGCTTGAACAATAATGCAAAGAGAAATGATGGCTTGTAAAGTCCAACACTCAACAACCATCTCCTCTCCCATCATCACAACCAAAGTCAAGAAAGCAAGGTAAGGTGCAACCATGATGAAGTCAAAAAGTCAAGCCATGATCAACTAGAGAAAGTCAAGGTAAGGGGAGCCATCATGATACAAGGAAATATGCAAAGACCCCCCCTCCACAAATGCCTATTTGCAACAATGCAAATAAGCCCTCCTCCACCAAACTTCGGCCAATGAACGGAACAAAGGAAATCGACCGAAACGGAAAGCAAACTGGCAACTCCAGAAAACTGGTCCCGTAATAAATTACAGGAAAACCCCGATACTGTGCATACACACCCGCATCTGTATTTCGACCGAAATACAAATGCAATGAGACAAAATCTACACTGTACTATACTAGAATCCGGCTTATACCAAAACCGGATAGTAATATCTGTTCGATCCTGATCCGTGCAATACCGCACGTATCTGATCGAACCCTGCCATATAACCATACGGCCTATAGTACAAACTGTCCGATCCTGATCCGTGCAATACCGCACGTATCTGATCGGACCTTGCCATATCTCCATACGGCCTCTACAACCTTTCGCCCGAAAGCTTGAGTAACTGAAAGTGTGGCGGACTCTAAAGACTCGTCAATACAATGGCTGAGGATTTAACCACTAGCACGTCAGAGGTATATGCCAATACGTGACGGGCCACCAGCTATTGACCAAAAGGGACGTCGATGAGGAAGCTCACCCCGACACCCAACTGAGCCTGTCAGTGACAATATCCGTGCAGTCCGGTCCGTTCGTCTATGAGCATCGCATGGCGGGCCTAGGGGGTTGGTAAAAGTCAGACCCCCAAAAGCGGTACAAGTCGTGTCGGAGTGTAGCCCAGAACACCCTGAGATACTACTGGAATACCTACCAGTAAATCTCCTTGCCTTGGCCAAGGACTTTGTGTAATGGCTCTCCTAGACACAGCACGACCTCACCCCCAATACCGGGAGAGACGAACCCCTGAAGATACGCTCACTGCCTCCATGTGGCTCGGGACTGTACCCAACTAAAACCTGTTTGCACGACTCCTTTGAGCCGTGGTAGGGTAGTAATCAAAGTACAGTGGGAACTCACACGAGACAAATGACGATCCCCAGGTCGATGAACTAACCTGCACACATGTCACCAGGGAACTGCCATCTGACGTCTGGTATATGACCAACTAGCATGTTCCCGGCGAGTCCTGTCCGGTGTACTCATAACCCAATGAGCACCTGTATACATCTTAGGTGATCCAACTGACACCAGTGGCTTGTGAGACCGGCCACCGCCCCTCGTCGGGGTCTCGACTGTATACACTAGTCTACTAATGGAGTATCGATGCCCAGTCTCGAAACTCCCACGACTAGGGACCTTTTAAGGATAAGCTTATAGACCCCCCAGCTCCCACTTATATGATCGCCCTCATACTGCTGGTGGTCAAGCAAGAATCCTAGGGGCTCTATCAACGTGTAATAGCGACGTGTCAGGTCACCTAAAACAGTACACGATGATAAAGGTAAACCAGATAGCATACTATCATCTCGAGTAAGACTGTCCTACCGGGATAGGTCCTCCCTCAATCATTGCAATCACGTACCTGTGATCCAATAATCGACTCTGAGGGCACTATCTCCAACAATGTACATGCCCAGATGTAGCTTATGCACTTAGTGTTGTAAGCAGGTATCAATCCAACCCAGGGGAGAATCACTGGATAGCTGTGAAGAACATTCTTAAGTACTTGCGAAGGACTAAAGAATTGTTCTTGGTGTATGGTAATAGAGATCTCCAAATGGAGGCCTTTACCGATTCGAGCTTCCATAGCGATAAGGACGATAGCAAATCTATCTCTGGGTTTGTATTTACCCTCAATGGAAGGGCGGTAAGTTGGAAGAGTTCCAAACAGGATACCGTTGCAGACTATACGATGGAGGCTGAGTACATTGCTGCGAAAGATGCCGCCAAGGAAGCCGTCTGGATGAGGAAGTTCGTCTCGGAGCTAGGAGTAGTTCCAACCATTATTGATCCAATACCATTGTATTGTGATAATAATGGGGCTATGGCGTTAGCCAAAGAGCCCAGGTCCCATCAGCGGTCCAGACACATCCTGAGGCGCTTTCATTTGATCCGGGAGATTGTAGATCGCCGCGAGATCGAGATTAAGAGAGTAGATACAAAGAATAATGCCGCGGATCCACTCACCAAGGCCCTCCCTCAGCCGCAGCATGAGCGACTTTTTGAGATGTTGGGTATGAGATACGCGAATAACTGGCCTTAGTGTAAGTGGGAGATTGTTGGATATATGTATGCCCTAGAGGCCATTATATGATAGTGGATGTATTTGTACATGTATATATATATATATATTCAGTGTACATTCTTGCTCGACATGATAGTATGCAATCTGGTTCTTCTTTATCTGACATGTTGATTTGATAATGCTTTTATTCATTCACACATGTTGATAAAGCCCTGAGGATATTGGCTTGACTACAGTGATTATGATAGAGATCATACTAGTGGGACATCTGTAGTTTATAAGCATATCCTGGAATATCCCTAGTCGTGGGTGTATCGAGATGGGGCATCGATATACCAGAGTAGACTAGCGTATATGATACTAGACCCATATGATGGGCGATGGATGTTCCCACATTCATCGATGTTTGACATCGAGATCGTATATGGGTGCTCAGTGGTGACTGGGTACACAGGACGAACTCATCGAGAACTCCTATATGGAATTATATCTGTCGTCGGATAGCAGTTCTCAGGTGACACTGGTGCAGGTTAGTCTATAGACCCGATATCGTCATAGAGTCTTGTGTGCTCTCCCACTGTACTTTGATTACCACCCAACCACGGCTCTACTGAGTCGTGCAAACAGGTGGCCGTTGGATACAGTCCCGAGACACACGAAGGTGATGAGCGATAGGAGGGGTTTCGTCTCTCCCGGTATCGGGAGTTGATGCTGTGCTATGCTCAACTGGTTATATCAGTAAGTCCTTGGCAAGGGCAGCTCAGAATTACTGATAAGTGTTATCAATAGTTTCTCGATCTGTTATAGACCATTCACTGGCATGACTTATTGAGTTATTGGGGTCGACGTGACCATCCCTAGGGTCGATATACAGCATATCTGACGAAGAGACCGGACTGTACGGTAGTGTTGCCGGTTGGCTCGACGGGAGTTGTAGAAGGTTCGCTTGTTTTCTTATGATCGCTCAATACCCGGGTGGCCGTTACCTTTAGCTGACCGCTTGCGGCTTGGGGGTGCTTGATATGATCATCACCCACTGCCGGCGTATTGACGAGTCTTAGAGTCCCACAAAGGAGTTACCTAGTCCAGGAGAAACGTTGTGGTGCGCGTATGCGATATGCGCATGGACCCGGTTAAAATGCGCGTATGAGATACCGTATATTAATCGGGCGGCTTGCTTTTGGTTGGGTCCTATGTGATATGGCCGGATTGCTAAATCAGGTGTTGATTTATCATTTAACTATTAGTTTCTCACTAGAAATCCTTTCTTGTATTTTGGATGTATGCATGCATGTATGCATTCATTCTTGTTCATGCACATATGGATGTGCATGCACACATACATACATAAATCATCCTTCATGGTTGTATATACATAGAAAATGGTGGCAATATAAGACTCACACCTTGGTTTTATATATGGATTATTATTCTTATTTGTGTTAAAACAAAAAGAAAAAGCAAAGGATAATTCATGGTTTAGATTCTACACTCTTCTTCAACTAACCATGCTCACCTACTTTTTAACCATATGTTAATCTTTCTTTTATGTTTTAACTCAAGTGAAATAATATCCATATAATATAACCATGGTTTGAGATGAAGAGTGGAAAATATATACACATATATTTTCCATTTTCTCATTAGTGATTATCTTTTTCTCTTGTTCTAAAAAGGCCATCATCTTCTTCCTCCTTCTTCTTTTGTTCTCTAGATTTCTCTAGTGAGCAAAACACTCACCAAGTTAGGATTTTGAAGTGAGAAAAGCCACCACAACACCATTCTACACAAGTCTTGCCCACTTGTGAAGAGTGTTAGCTTCATTTCCTTCTCTTGATCAAGTGAAGTTGCAAGCTTGGACAAAGGAGTTTCGGGTGGATCGTCGTGGACATTAGAAAACCTCAAGCGAACCCTTTTCCAACCCTCAAGTGGCCAAGGAGTCTAGCGTAGGGAGCTACAAAGGTTGTACTCTCAAAACCCTAGCCCTTGTTGCTTGTGATGTTGTTTAAGTTATGAAACCCTAATTTTTCTACGAATGATTCTTTGTGTGTTCACTTAGCACCGGTAAAATTTAATTTTGAGACATGTGATGCTTCAAAACCCTTCATAAGGTGCTAGGTAAACCTAACAGTATACTTAGTTTCTCAGAAGCTCTTCATAATTTTTCCAGAATTTCAGCAGATCAAAAGGTGATTTGATGTGGATCTTTTGCCATGATTTTTCTTGAGCTCCGCGTAGACATGTTGGATCTTGTGTTGACATTGTGCTTTGTGCATGAAAATGACAATCGATTTGCCATTTTGTCCCTTAAACTGGTGTGCGGCAACATACGGATAGAGAGCGGAGACCCGTGTTTTATCTGTGGTTGGCAGTAATCCAGAATTTGTCGTGCTTTTCCATGAATTTCACTGTTTAGAGCTGAGAACCAGTATCCAGCAATTAACTGGCAAACACGGCTCAAGAGTACCTACCGATAAGCAATGTGATAAAAAATGGGCGGTATAAAAATGCAAAAATCTGATATGAACAAATACCCCCAAACTTATCATTTGCTCGTCCCGAGCAAAGCCAATTTATTCACAAAAATTCCTAACCTCATTTTCGCAGGGAACGCGATTGCACTGAGCATGTGCAACAAGCCATTAAACCTCTAGGTATCCCTAGTAGGAGGAGTGTTGTCTCCTGAGGGTTTTCAGCGGATACTACCCAGAAAATTCGGTCAAGCTAGTTTTGCAAAATAACTATGATTCAAATCCTAGGGTTTTGTTTTAAAAATAACAATTCTATTATCCTAAGTCTAGACTATCGAACCTTTATTTTTCACACCTCGCTTCTTATTTAACTTAAGATTTTATATGTCTTTACGTGCAGTGCAATTAGTGTCGTTAAGTTCCAGAAGGATCGATTAAAGTCATCATGTCACAAAATAACGCCCAGATAAAAATTTTAAAAGGATCACATAAGTTTTAAAAAGAGTTAAGTATTTTTCAAGTTTCGTTTTCCAGTAAGGTTTCAATTTCAGAATTTCTATCTTCCTTAACAGGAAACTAGGTCTTATTTTTCACTCCACCTTTTTCTTGTTTTCATTTCATACACACCTCTGTGAACGTGCAATAGTCTTTATCATAGAATAAATCCTTCATATCTCCGCTAGAAATACTTTTTTATAAAAACCTGTCTTTTGTCAAGATTATTCTCACACAAAGAACCGTTAGGAATTTTAACTCGGAGATAAAACTTGCTTGTCTTTGTTTTAATCTGGACTTTCTAGGCTTCTTTACGAGCTTTGGGCCAATGCTCCCAAACCACTTGGCTTTATGGCATTAGGTGTAGACACGCCCCAGCGGACTTAATTACTCAAGTTACATAGGCCCAAAAACAAAAGACAATTTAGCGTGAAAATCATGATGATTCAATACGAATGGAGATATAACCGGCAGTTCGATTATTTTTTTGGATAAAAGACGTGTTTAGTGGGTTCGGTGTGTAATCATTCCAATCAAGTTTCAGATGGGTTATTTTTCAGAATTAGTTCCAATTAAGGCATCAATAACATCCCTTCATATTCGCTTCACTTCATAAACTATTCTTGATATTACTTATTTTAGAACAAACCTATTTGATCCTCAGAAAATAATTTATCCATTTAAAAGTTTTTAGAATTAATAGACTTGTCATCTAATTTTCAAAACTCACGACACGTGTAGCGTGATGTAAAGACGTACATCAGCTATAGTTAACTTCAAACGAGAGTTATCTTTCTGGTTTTCAAAATCTAAAAATAAGATTTAGTTATTCTTATCTTATTAAACAAACCGTTGAAATGTTGAATCTGAGTTCTCCCACTAGCCAATTTGACGAAAAAGTTTTTATGTTTTTAGAAAATTTTCAGATTTTTATGGATTTTATGGATTTTAGTATGCAGATGCAAAATATACATATGAATGCGAAGGTTAGAAATGCATACCCCCAAACTTAAACTGGACAGTGTCCTCACTGTCATTGCATGAAGAAACCATTGAAGGGTCAAAATTGTCGGTTAGATATGCACAATTTTTTTTGTTTTTAAAGAAAAGAAAAGTAATAAAAATGGATATGCACCGGACAAGAATATCCACATATATATACAAAATGGTATATACATACCCCCAAACTTATTTGAAACAGTGTCCACTGTTTTGGCTGGATAACCGAAGTTTGGTGGTAGGCAGAAAAAGATTATGCAGGGTAAACCGGCTCCTGTAAGACCAGGAGTTCCTCTGTTGGTTTAGCGCTAAGGTACGGTTTTAATCTGTGTCCGTTTACATCGAAAAATGAACCGTCCTTTGGATTCTTCAAATCCACAGCGCTATGCGGATACACATTCCGCACAAAATATGGCCCTTTCCAGCGAGATCTGAGCTTACCTGGATGAAAATATAGCCGGGTGTCGTAACGCAGTACCTGTTGACCAGTTGCGAATGTTTTGCGCAAAAGGTGTTTATCGTGAAACACCTTCGTTCGGTTCATAACGACAACCGCGTTTTCATAAGCCTCATCCCGAAGCTCACTCAATTCGTTCAACTGTAGCTTCCGATGACTGCCCGCATCTTCGAGAGACAGATTCGGCTCCTTTATCGCCCAAAATGCGCGATGCTCTATTTCCATAGGAAGGTGGCAAGCCTTTCCGTAAACAAGCCGATAGGGAGACATGGTAAGATCGGTCTTATAAGCAGTTCGAAATGCCCAAAGGGCATCAGTGAGTTTTAACGACCAATCCTTACGGTTCTTGGAAACCGTCTTCTCTAGTATCTGCTTGATTTGCCGATTTGAAACTTCGGCTTCCCCACAGGTTTGGGGGTGGTAGGGCGTAGATAGCTTATGATTAATGGAATATTTCTGCATCAAGGCCTCGAAAGTTTTATTGCAGAAATGAGTTCCATTGTCGCTAATGATCGCTCGGGGGTGCCCAAACCGGGAGAAAATGTTTTCGTTAAGAAATCTAACGATAACCTTGTTGTCGTTAGTCCGTCTGGGCACAGCCTCGACCCACTTAGAGACATAAGCAATAGCGAGAAGGATGTACAAGTTCCCAAAAGAGCTGGGAAACGGCCCCATGAAATCGATCCCCCAAACATCAAAAATATCCATAACCAAGATTGGTTGGAGCGGCATCTCATTTCTCCTGGATATCCGGCCCAAGTGTTGGCACCGGGAGCAAGTCTTGCAGTAGACATGAGCGTCTTTGAAAAGTTATGGCCAGTAGAAACCACCCTGCAAGATCTTCTCAGCTGTCTTTCTGGGGCCAAAATGCCCGCCACATGCTTGATCGTGGCAAAACGACAGCACACTCTTGAATTCATCGTCAGGGACACACCGACGAATAATCTGGTCGGGATGGTACTTGAACAGATAGGGTTCGTCCCAGTAAAAGTGTTTTACTTGGGATAAGAATCGAAGTCTGTCCTGACTTGACCATTCAGTCTGTAGTAATCCTGTGGCCAAATAGTTCACAATATCTGCGAACCAGGGTTCGCAAGATACTGTCAAGAGCTGTTCATCCGGAAAAACGTCGTTGATCGGATATTGAACCGACGGCGAAGAAGGAAGTCATGAGAGATGGTCGGCGACTACGTTTTCACATCCTCTTTTGTCCTTGATGACAAGGTCAAACTCTTGAACCAAGAGGATCCAACGTATCAGACGAGATTTTGCATTTTTCTTCGCAAAAAGATGGCGCATAATAGAATGGTCCGTATAGAAGATGACTGGAGAGCCGATGAGGTAGGGCCTGAACTTTTCTAAGGCAAATACAACGGCCTAGAATTCCTTCTCAGTTGTTGTATAGTTCAGTTGGGCGTCGTTCAGGGTTCGGCTAGCATAATAGATTACATGCGGCATCTTGTTGATGTGTTGTCCAAGGACAGCACCGATGGCAAAGTCGGATGCATCGCACATAATCTCAAATGGGTGCGTCCAGTCAGGAGAAGAAAGAACAGGAGCAGAAGTGAGTGAGCTTTTTAATGACTTGAACGCAGTCACACAGCTCGAGTTGAAGTCGAATGTCGTGTCCTTGGCCAGCAAAAGAGTCAAGGGCCTAGCAATCTTGCTAAAGTCCTTGATGAACCGTCTATAGAAACCGGCATGGCCAAGGAAGGCTCGGATGTCTCTGACGCATCTGGGAGGAGGGAGATTGAAAATGACTTCAATCTTTGCTTTATCTATCTCAATGCCATTTCGCGAGATGATATGTCCTAAGACAATACCTTCGCGCACCATGAAGTGGAACTTCTCCTAATTCAAAGTGAGGTTCTTGTCCTTACACCGGGTAAGGACAGCGTCGAGATGCAGCAAACACTCAGCAAAAGAATCGCCGAAAATGGAGAAATCGTCCATGAAGATCTCCAAGAATTTTTCCACCATGTCTGAGAAGATTCCCATCATACACCGCTGGAAGGTAGCGGGCGCATTGCATAACCCAAAGGGCATGCGATGATATGCAAACGTGCCGAAAGGACAAGTGAATGTGGTCTTGTCCTTGTCTTTTTCGGCGATGGGAATCTGATTATAGCCGGAGTAGCCATCAAGAAAGCAGTAGTACTCGTGTCCGGCCAATCGTTCAAGCATCTGGTCAATGAAAGGTAGCGGAAAGTGGTCCTTCCGCGTTGCGGCGTTGAGTTTTTCTGTAATCGATGCATACTCGCCACCCAGTCTAGGTGCGAGTCGGGATTAACTCGTTTGCCTCGTTGGTTATGACCGTTATGTATGATTTCTTGGGGACAACGTGAATGGGGCTGACCCACTGGATATCAGAGATAGGGTAAATGATACCACTATCCAGACACTTTACGATCTCCTTTTTTACAGCCTCCTTCATGGCTGGGTTGAGTCGCCTTTGTGGATCCCTGGCTGGTTTGGCATCATCCATCAGATGAATGTGATGTTCAACGATCAGGGGACTGATCCCCTTGATATCCGCCATGGACCAGCCAAAAGCTTGCCTATTGCTGTGCAAGACCGCAAGAAGGTCTCTCTCTTGCTCTGGAGCTAGAGAAGCCGAGATGATAACAGGGAGGGTCTCATTCTCAACCAAGTAAGCGTACTTAAGGTGAGACGGCAAAGGCTTGAGTTCGAGCATTGGAGGTGAAACGATTGAAGGCAAGATTGGTCAAAAGGTCTCGAACTCAAAGGATTCCAGCAGAGGTTCAAAACGAGTGTAAGCGACCGAGTTGGATGGTTCAGCTAACTCATCCGGAAATTCAAAGGATTCCAACTTGGGTGGTGACTGGCTGAGATCGGTCGAGAAAGTGAAACACTCGTAGTCATTGTCGGGTGCAAAAGCAGCAGCAGGTTCGAAGAGGAACGCACTAGTGGCGTCAAGATTGTTGTGATCGAACAAAAACTCCTCGAATTCACAGTCCTCCGAGGTGATCTCCTGGATTGAGCAAACGTCTAGTATATGAGCATTAGGTTCGGAGGGCTGATTACCCAACCTAAAAATGTTGAGTTCAATTGTCATGTTTTCAAAAGATAGGTTCATCGAACCATTTCGATAATTGATCACAGCATTTGAGGATGCAAAGAATGTGCGACCGAGTATCACCGGAATTTGATTCTGGGGGTTAGCTACAGGCTGTGTGTCCAAAACAATGAAGTCAACGTGGAATATGAAGTCTCCGACCTTGATTAACACATCCTCTAGCTCACCCCTAGGATGGGTGATCGATCGGTCAGCCATTTGGAAAGTACAGTGTGTGGGTTTCAGCTCTCCTACACCTAGTTGCTCATATAATGAGTACGGAAGCAGGTTAACATAGGTACCAAGATCTAAAAGTGCGCGGTTGATGTTCTTATCCCCAATGGTAATAGAAATCGTAGGACAGCCAGGGTCCTTCCGTTTTTGAGTTAAAGATTGGGTAAGAGCATCACTCACAGCACTAGCCAAGAAAACTTTCTTGGGTACCTGAGATTTCCTCTTTTTCGTGCACAAGTCCTTTAAGATTTTTGCATAGGAAGGGACTTGTTGGACAGCATCTAAAAGGGGAATGTTAATGTTAACCTGCATAAACAACTCCAGAATCTTCTCCATTTGTGGATTTTGTTTATTGGACCTCAACCGGTTTGGAAATGGAACGTTTTTAAAATTGGTTGAGTCCAATGCTTGTGGAGGAGATTATGGAGTTGGAACGGATCCCAGAGCTGGAGTTTTCGTGGAGTGAGAAGCGGGTCCGTTTAGAGCAGAAGAAGAGGAAGAGCCTTTTGAAGAATGGAGAATAGGCTCAGAAGACGAAGAAGAAGAAGAAGAAGAAGAAGAAGAAGCCGGGGTCTCATCATCTATTTGTGTCCCAATGTTGTTGTGTAGCATCCTTCCAGATCTCAATGTAATCACGGCACTCACATTATGGTTCTGTTGTTCAAGAGCAACATGTACATTATGTGGGTGACCAAGATTTGGGAGTGGTTGAGATGGAAGCTTCCCCTTCTCTCGCTCGCTTAAGGACGCATTCAGTTGTGCGATTTGGGCTTCGATGGTCTTGATGCTTTGCCCGTGTGCAGCAGTGTGTTGAACCAAAGATTGAATGGACGACTGGATGTTGGCGGTGGATTGAGTCAATTGTTTTACAAATGCATCCAGACTTCGTTCGAGTGAGGAAACCTTATCTTTGTTTGACGGAACAAAATTGTTTTGGGTAAGAGAATTGTTGGGTGCAAAGTTGTTCGTCTAATTTTGAAAAGGTTGGGGTTGGAAGGGCTGCTGAAATTGATGTTGAGTTTGTTGCTGAGCTTGTTGTTGCGGAAGAGGGGGCCTCTGGAAATTGTTGCCTTGGAATTGATGCTGGTTCTGATTCCAGGCGAAGTTGGGGTGGTTCCTCCAACCGGGATTGTAGGTGGAAGAGTATGGATCGTTTCTTGGTCTTTGCTGAAAAGCAGCATTAACCTGATCCTGTCCTTGAGATGGTGGATTGTAAGGACACTCTTCGGTTAGGTGAGATGGATCGGAACAACAAGCACAAATGGTACAAAGGGGAAGAACATGGGCAGGAGCAGGAGATGAAAATTTGCTCTCTATCGCTTCAAGTTTTCTCGTTATTGCAGCCATTTCGGCTTTCATTGCAATAGAGACATCGAGTTGGTGAATACCTACCCTATACTGACCAGTAAAAGTGGAGGAAGAAGAAGAAGAAGTTGGTCTGGTGCTCTCCTATTGAAGCGTTTGTTCTGCATGGTCGTCGAAGAATTGCCGTGCTTCCTCGTCAGATTTGGATAGGAAGTGGCCTTGACAAATGGTTTCCAACAACTGCTTGGTTGCTGGGTTCAGGCCCTCGTATAAGGTTTGGCAAAGTTGTCATTTCTCAATACCGTGGTGAGGGCACTGAACAAGAAGGTCTTTATACCGGTCAAAGCACTTCCAAAAAGGTTCATTAGGAAGCTGGGAGAATTGTTTGATTTCGTTACGGATCCTCGCGGTCTTGTGATTCGATAGAATTTCTTGAGAAACGCTTTCACAAACTCATCCCAACTGGTTATGGAGTGGGAAGCAGTGCTATACAACCACTTTTCAGCAAGATCGTAAAAAGTGAACGGAATGACCCGTAGCCGTATAGCATCGTCTGACAGCTGGGTCGTTTTCATCATGGCGCAAACATTCTGGAACTTATTGATGAAGATATAGGCATCTTCAGATTCAAGCCTATGAAATTTCGGAAGCATGTTAATGAAGTGGGGCTTAATTTCAAAATTATCCCCATTGGCCGGTGGAAGGGAATGACAGGTGGGAAGTGCAGAGCGGGTGGGATAGAAACGATCCTGGAGCGCGATTCATGGTGGCGCTACAACAGGCGGTGGTTGTGGGTTATTCGCATCCATAGGAGGTGGAATGAATCCCGAGGGAGTCAAAGGGATGTTTGGATTAAATCCTGACATCGCAGAAGAAGAAGTTGGTGATGGTGAAGGTGAGGATGTATGAACAGAATTCCGGTCAACGTCGGAGTTGGCCGGCAAAGGTAAGGGTGAAAGAGGCGTGGACGGAGTTTCGACGTCTGAGTCGATCGCGTAGTCGATAGCGACTAACGTAACGCGGATTAGGCGAGCGCTAGTTTCCCGAGTCCAACCGGACATATACTAAACTAGTTTAGTGTAGTCAAAGCGGAGAAGGTGTGGGTAAGAAAACGTCAATGGAGAAATACGATGGGTGGTGGGTGAAAAAATGGATTCTGGCGACAAATGGCAAGTTTTTATAATAGTTTTGTGTTTTGTGTTTTTTTTCTTTTTCTTTTTTTAGAAAGAGCTTTACAGAAATATGTACGGACTTACGGCTTCAAACATTCACGGACAAAATATGCACAATCACACCTAGATCTAGGGTCACCTAGGTCAGCTAGACAGCTCCTAACTGTTCCAAAGGGCTAGAAATAGGACCTCAAACCGCCTCTTCTCCGCCAATTGCGGCCAGGTAAGTGCCAGGTAAGTGGGAGGCTCCCCACTACGTTAGTAGTGGTCCTAATTAAGTAACCACTTGCCTTAGACACACTTTCCTAGACACAGCAAAGTCAGGATAGGATAAACGGCCGATGCCTACAACCAGTCCTCTGTCCTATTGAGCGCGACCTCCTTAGGGGTGATTCTAGTATTTTTTAATTAAGTAATGGTCAATGCATATGCTTTTTGTAATTTCTAGGGTCCTGGGAAGGGTGATGAAATCCCCGCCCAATCTGGATTGGTATCAAGCCCCTTAAAGTCCGATTAGAATATGCAAAGCAGTAACAATCAACAGCAATCAATTTTTTTATTTTTAAAGCACGGCGCAAAGAATACTGCACAAAAACAATTTATTGGAAGGGGGAAGAGAGTTTGCGCAAAGAATGCAGCAGAAAATACAGTTCAGTGGAGTTCAGAGGAGTAGAGAAGGAGGAAGAAATACTCACAGAAATTTTGAGATGCTGACAGCAGCAAGTGGTCGCGGTTCCGCGGCTATAGCCTGCTTATGCCGCGGTTCAGCGACAATAAGGTGGAGTTGGGCCTTGAAATTCCTGTGCTATGCTGGGCTGGGTGTCCTCTTCTTGTCTGGAGCTCCTGAATCTTGATTTGCTTACTGGGTTTGCTTCAGAATTTTACAGTAGACCGTTGGTTCCGTTTTGATCAAACGTAGTGTAGCCGCGAGATATGGGTCTAAATTCCCACGTCTTTGGAACTGAACTCGACCTTTCTTTTTTATCCTGCACATTTGCACAAAAACTAATCAAAAATAACAAGATGATTTTTACAATGTATATTTTTTTTGTTTTTCGGTTATGTTTATATTCACAAATTAAACCGAAATTACACAAAGAAATAGACTACCGTCTCTTCGGCAACGGCGCCATTTGATTGTTAAAGTTTTTGCGTGCTTAGTTAATTACCGCAATCAAGACGGTTTCGCTTGTAGCTAGCCGGTTGAGTACGGGTCGTCCGCAGGGAGATGGGAATCTTTTTCTATGTGCTTTAACGAGTTAAGTCCAAATGTCCAGGTTTGTTTGAGATTGACTATGTGCTAAAATGTTATATAAAGAGAGCTCGTTAGGGTTAGGATTAGGTTAGTTTGATTTAGGAGTCACTCATTTCTTTCGTTGCCACTCTTAATATCGGTGTTACGGTAATCGGCAACAACGGGGATTAGCACGACTAGGAAGGAACTTGCGAGTATAAGCTAGGCTTTCCAACGCTTAAGTTCTTCCTTTTGGTGCTTGTCCGTCCGTTCTTGGCTCTTAGCCTTAACCTCCAGTTAATTTAACCACAACCGGTCTCACTAAGGAATCACCGCTATCATGTAGGATAGGGTGCCGTAGGGAGCGGATTGTTGTTCAATTAACGGGAGTCCGAATTAAGATGTTGGGCAAGAAAAGAGTGAGAGAGATTTCCTTCTCTCAAACTTTCCTTATCCTACCCTAACAAGTACGAAAACTACTCACCCATTTAAAAAAAAAGGAAAATACAACAAAAGGAGGAAGATAGAAAGAAAGAGGTTAGGAGATTACAACTAGCTATTTGAGACCTCACCTTGGCAAGGATCAAGCTTAAGCATCATTATTGTTAAGGATAAAGAAAAAGAGAACAAGAAAGAAACAAACAACAAATAACAACAACTAGATTTGCAAATGAAAAATACAAGCAATTATAATTAACAACATAATAAGACAAGCATGATAACAAAAAGAACTCTTTTATTCATCACTTCACTCATGAAACCTCACTACAAGATTTTAATGGAGAAAAGATGAAAAGAGAAAGAAGAACAACAAAGTATATCTAAAACTTAATACAAGAATTAAGCACTCTTGGCTTGGCATGTTCTGGGCTATTTATAGGCAGGAAACAGAGAACCTAGGGCAACATTCAGGACCAACATGAATTGACCAAACTGCCCCCAAAAGATAACCCTCTGCCGAGTCATCATGGCCGCGGAACCGCGGCCAAAGCGCCATGTTGGTCACGGATCCGCGGCCATAAAGTGGAATTGATGTCTCGTTTTTTATGGTTTTCCCTGGTTTGCTATGTCCTTCAGTGTGGTATACTTAGTTTCTCAGAAGCTCTTCACAATTTTTCCAGAATTTCAGCAGATCAAAAGGTGATTTGATGTGGATCTTTTGCCATGATTTTTCTTGAGCTCCGCGTAGACATGTTGGATCTTGTGTTGACATTGTGCTTTGTGCATGAAAATGACAATCGATCTGCCATATTGTCCCTTAAACTGGTGTGCGGCAACATACGGATAAAGAGCGGAGACCCGTGTTTTATCTGTGGTTGGCAGTAATCCAGAATTTGTCGTGATTTTCCATGAATTTCACTGTTTAGAGCTGAGAACCTGTATCCTGCAATTAACTAGCAAACACGGCTCAAGAATACCTACCGATAAGCAATGTGATAAAAAATGGGCGGTATAAAAATGCAAAAATATGATATGAACAGGCAAGACCGGGTTGAGGTCGATGTACTCGTTGTACATATTTTCTTTTCTGTGCTAGGATTACCCCACGGTGGAGTGCACTGATAGCCTTGTTCTAGACGGCATCGGGCCCGCATCTCATAGCTTTGAGACGGAGGGGGCTTCACTCTAGAATTGACGGGCTATTCGCCGCACTCATAGGGGATACAGGTTAACCAAAGGTGGGTGCTAAAATTACCGGATTCCGTGAAGTGCTGGGTCGTCTATTCACTTTGCTGAAGGGGGCTTCCTCGCTTCTGGTTTTGGCGGGTAACTTTCCGCACTCATAGGGGTTTAGGTTTTCATTGCACAGGCTATCCACACGACCAGGGGAACGTCGGGTTTCACTTGCGGCTCAAAGGAAACCCCAGGATCTCAGATTATCTGTATTGTTCTGTGATGCTTATTACTTATCTGTGATGTTGCATTTGTCACGCCTGGAGCGATTATTATATATTGTTATATATACTAGTAGATGTTGTATTTGTTTTACACCGGCGCTAGTCAGTCCCCGCTCTGTCGTTAGTTAAGTAACCTAACGGGTGATGACGGAACCCAGTGGCGAATGCGGATGGCATATACGTACATTATATTTTCGTTCTTTTTTGGTGTGATCAATTGATGGGATTGCGTTGATTCATATCAATGCAAGGAAAACAAACATATTCGATGTTGTTGGAACAATTTTAAAAAGCTGTTATTACTAGGGCATTTTCTTTCTGTTTTGCACAGTGGTATTCAGTTGGAATATCCAGCACCTCTTTCGACGAGGCAAGGGCCGAGATCCCTTCATCGGGAGTGACCCCTTGGACAAAGGTTTGCGTCAGGGTAATAACTTCACTATAGTCGATTACTTTTTTCTTTGCATCGCGGTATTCAGTTGGAATATCCTGCACCTCATTCTACGGGGAAAGAGTCGAGATCCCTTCATCGAGAGTGACCTCTTTATCAAAGGTTTTCGCTACTATATATTTATAAAAGGCTATGCAGTTCCTTCAACGGTATCAAGTTCATTAAGTTAAAGGTTTTTCGCCAAAAACCAAACGTATCCCTCCGTCATTTCTTACAGGTATTACTTAGTATTCATGTTGTGTATGTTTACCTCTGTCAAGGCACAGTGCTTGGTAGCTGGGAAATGCTTGTTTGTTGCATAGATATGCGATTATTTAGGACAGTCACACGGTCATTTTGACCTCTGTCAAGGGCACGTGCGAGTGGGTCTAAGTTAATCAAGGACAATGACGGGTTGAACTTGACTTGCGACTTATGATATGTTGACCTCTGTCAAGGTCATAAGTGTATGTCTACGCCAACGCCCCGGCCGTCAATCCGAGGCCAAATGCGGAACAAAATCTTTTCAAACTGGTGCTAACGTACCCCTAAAACCCGGATCGTTCCATTTACCCTATACTAGTAATCTGTAAAGCTGTAAAAGAGATTATACCGATCGATCCGTGTCCTTCGGTCTTCAATCTCTTCCCGTAACTTGTTGCGGCTGCCCCGATGAAGTTCGCTCTCCGATCTCACTCGTCGAAGTGGCTCCACGTCGAGGATTTTTTATACGTGCTCCCGCCTCAAAACCGAGGCAACTCGGGTATCCAGTTTGCTAGCCTAGAAACCCACGATGTAGTAGAGATAGGGTGTGAATACTTTGTCTCAAAGCACCCTAGCATTTATGTGGAGGTGAATGAAGTTGCCAAGTGATTAAGAAATGTGAGCAAAAGAATTTTCTTGCTTGAAAAATTATGCTCGGCAATGGTGCTCTCTGTGTATCTTTTGTGAAGTGTAGTGGTGTGGAATTAATAGCAACTCATGAAGAAGAATAATCACTCCAAAATAATTCCCCGCACACACCAAATTGGCAGCCACCTCACTCCATTCAAAACCAGCCACACACACTTGCACAAAATATCAACAAATATCCTAGCAATGACAAACACCAATTAATGCCAAATGAAATATCCTACCCACTCCAATCACTCACCAAAAAGCCCACTGCCCAATGAAATGCTCACGAAATTTTGGCAAGGAAATAGGACAAAAAAAACTCACAATATCACAATAATTAAACATTAATCAAAATGTTTAAGTCGAAAAAAGAAATTGGCAACTTCAAAAGTAATCTCGTAACAAATTACAAGATTACCCCTCATCCGTATATACATACCCGCATCCGTATTCCGACTGAATACGAACACAACGAGACGAAAGTAATCCAACAAAGCTAAGATTAGGATTCAGCTTAAACCAAAGCCCACTAGTATTATCCGTCCGAAACATGACACGTGCACAAGTGCACGTGTATGTTCGAACCCTGCCATAAAACCATACGGCCTCTACAACGTTTCACCCGAACTTAGGAAACTCTCTGTGTAGGACTCTAAAGACTCGTCAATACACTGGCAGTGGGTTTAACCACAAGCACGTCAGTGGTACTAGCTGTACGTAACGCCTGTCCAGGTATTGAGCAAAAGGAAGGCTGACGAGCGAACTCATCCTGAAACCCTACTGAGCCTGTCAGTGACAATATCCGTACAGTCCGGTCCGTTCGTCTATGAGTATCGCATATCGGGCCTAGGGGGCTGGTAAACGTCAGACCCCAAATAGCGGTATAAGTCGTGTCGTGGTGTATCTCAGAACACCTTGAGAAACTACTGGAATACCTACCAGTATATCTCACTTACCCTGGCCAGAGATTTCGTGTAATGGCTCTCCAGACACAGTGTGATATCACCCCCAATACTGGGAGAGACGAATCCCCTGCCGATCCGCTCACAGCCTCGATGTGGCTCGGGACTGTACCCAACTAAAACCTATTTGCAAGATTCCTTTGAGCCATGGTAGGGTAGTAATCAAAGCACAGTGGGAACTCACATGAGACAAATGATGATCTCAGGTCGATGGACTAACCAGTACACATGTCACCAGGGAACTGCTATCTGACGATAAGTATAATACAAACTAGCATGTTCCCGGCGAGTATGTCCGGTGTACTCATAACCGAATGAGCGCCTGTATAAGTCTTAGGTGAACCAACTGACACCAATGGCTTGTGAGACCAGCCACCGCCCCTCGTCGGGGTCTCGATCCTTATACACTAGTCTACTCTCGGAGTATCGATGCCAAGTCTCGAAACTCCCACGACTAGGGAAACTTTAAGGATGTGCTTATAGACCTCAGCCTCCACGTATATGATCGCCATCATACTGCTGGCTGTCAAAAAAGAATCTTATTGGCTCTATCAACATGTAATAGTGATCTGTAATGTCACTGAAGCATGTACACGATGATAATGACAAACCAGATAGCATACTATCATCTCGAGTAAAACTGTTCTACCGGTATAGGTCCTCCCTCAATCATTGCAATCACGTTCCTGCGATCCAATAATTGACTTTGAGGGCACTATATCTAACAATCTCCCATTTGCTCTTAAGGCTAATTATTGCAATGTCGCATACTCACAGCCCGTGTGATACCGAACATCCAACTTCTCTACTAATCATTTTCACAAAGCTCGTTTGTAAAACTATTGTGTTCGAGAAATAGCCTCAGTGAGTGGATCCGCCCTGATGTTTCTTTCTATGTCTCTCTTTATCTCAAGTTCGCGGAGAAAGCCATCTCCCGAAATGAGCAATACATGTCTTCGAATATGTCTTGATATCTGATAGGACCCGGTTCACAAAGGAACTCCAAATCCAGCAAATTTCTTAGACTGTATCGTCAACTGAATTTAATCAGTATCCTGCGGCATGCCTCCCTCAGTATCCGCTTAGACCACCTGTCCAAAATACTGCCCCCCGTCAAGAGGGAAAACTATAACTCTGACATTCACTCAGTCATCCAGGTCACCTTGGAAGCCTGGAATGATAACTGCCTCTCAAAGCAGGCTGTCATTATCATATCCATATAACATTTCACTTATGTTCTAAAACTGCTTCCGAACGTTTCTTCAGGATTGGATCAATATATCAAGTGATTGCATCTAGTGCAAAAATAACATCTGGTGTGATACTTGACATCTCATGATTGACTCAATTGCCTGAGCAAGTGATATGCCAATCATGCACATCCCTCTCCCCTTTAGTCTGTAAGACACCTTTAGAGAGCGTGACCCCATCACCTGTAGGTACACCACCATGCCAGGAGTCGTCCATTCTAAAACACCTTTAGAATACTGTCTAAGTTCCCAGATTGGAACACTTCCCAAATCTAGATCTAAAACCATACATCTAGTAACTAGAATGGCTGATATTATATCCATATCCTATATGGAGAAAACACTGTGTGACAACCACAGTATAACCGATCGTAGTATAAGAATTTTACTTCCTTCTATGTGTATGTCATCCAAATACCAGGACATTACACCCTACTACCTTCTTAACAGATCTATCCCTTATTCTGATGAAGTCAGAACCTATGACTTTCACATCAAAAATAGATGATCTATCTCCGCCATATCTGCTTTAGTCTATAAATAGACATAAGCTACTTGTCCACTATGCTTCCGCTGCTCCCACTGACCACAACAACCCTCTGGCAGAATCATATACACGTGCACTTCTATAGATAGTTTAGAACGACGCTATACTTATCCTCCTGCCGGGTCTCATAGTCTGTAACAGCAGTAGTGTCAATTCTGGGTAAACAAGAACCTCCCTGTCACCGTCTTTAAGGATACCGAAGTACCACTCGGGCGCCTGAGGTTACCCAACATATCTGCTGTGTAGCTAATGGAATGTCAAACCTGATTGAATCTTTTGGTCCTATTAAATTTTCAGTAATCGTCTGTGGTTCTAGAATCACTTCCAGTTATACCATACTCCCACTACTATTTTCTGAAAAAGTCCATTTTACTAAAACTGTTGCGATTCAAGAACAATATCACTATTGATCTTCCAGATGGTCGAAAGTTAACCCTCGTCAAAGCCCGGGTTAACCCACAAACTGCGATTACTGAAACGTGTCTTGAGTTATCCATAGTCTGGTTTTAAGCATAAGCCGGACAACTCCATATACCTTAATATCGTTAAGATATGATCCATTCTATATACAATATAGAAACAGAGGCACATATTTAATTGGAACCAGATTCAAATCATGCATCTGTCTTCAGTGCATGTCAACTAAATGCAGAGAGTCCTATCAGCATTACTCAAGTTAAAAGTGTATCCAAACATGAGTAACCTGAAAGAGAAACAAGTTTCTCAAAATCATTACTATCAACTGAATACCAAACAGAAGTATCTACATCTTTGATCACCTTGAAGAATCCCGATACTTGCAACACAAGGTTCTATACTTTATTCTTGTACCTATAACTTCTAAAAACTTGGACCTTGTATTTCTACGAAGCACATGTCTAAAACTAGAGAAGTCATAAGTAAACAGAATTTAGTACAAGAACCAACCCCTCTGTCCTAATGGACACTGGACAACATAAAAAAAACTTTGTATAAGTCCCCTGAGTTCAATAACTCAAACCATGTGCGTTGTAGATTGAAAACCGTACTATGGTTATGAAGAATTATACCGCTGTTGAATACTCCTTACCTAACCATCAACTGATATAGGTAAATGTCATAGAAATAATTTCAAAAAGTTATATCTCACTTTATAAAATAAACGTATAGATATATCAATTTGAAATTGGTGCATAACAACGGATATTCAAAACCAAATATTTGCCATCCGGCAAAAACCCAGGCGATTTCCTCAAATATCACCAATTACAACGAATTTCGATATAATGAGGATGATCACCTAATTCCCAATAAGTTACTCCCACTCATCATCTGTAAAACCATACATATGTGAGAATTAAACCTGGTAAATACATACCTCGGAGTAAGGATCTAATTGGGAAATCAGTTTTCAATTGTCAACGCATAGTGAAACTGAAACATGAAAATGTTTCGAAGGGATATCCGGGTATTCCTAGTAATGCCTGTTCCATTATCCAGATTCATGATTATAACCGTATATTTCTTTTTCATCTCTCAAATTCCCTTTATTTGTCTTTACTCATTACCTTCTGTACACCATCGTTAGGCTAAATGGTTTTCTTCCTTCCCTACCGTTCGGCACTAGCCTATGGTTTGGAAGAAGACTACCCAATAAGCATAATAGGTGTACTCTCCTAATTCTAGGAGTACTCGCGCAACCTGAGAGAAGGTAAAGATAAAAGACAACTGAATAAACATTATTCCTATTTCTCCTGAACCAGAGAAAACCAAAGGTGAAGTAGGATTGGCAATGAAATACGCGGTTTGGTCGTAAATGATAGCAGTCGCAATTTACTTCGCACTCTTTCTAATCCCTTTATTTGATTTTACTTATTACCTTCTGTACACCTTACTTAGGCTAATTGGTTTTCTTCATTCTATACCTTTCGGCACCTGCCTATGGTTTGGAAGAAGACTATCCAATAAGCGTAATAGGTGTATCCTCTTCTAATCCTAGGAGCCTTCACAACCTGAGAGAAGGTAAAAGGAAAAGACAACTGAATAGTCATACTCATTCTCTACAGAACCAGAATCCATCCTCGAAAAAGTTCCTTCGAGTTCTTATATAACCATACGATGGATTTATCTAATGGGAGTGGATCTACGTAGTGATACGGAATGTTCAGGAGAAAAGCAAAGGGTAAAAGTAGGAGTGGCAATGAGGTATGCAACTCTGACAATCCAAAATCCAGTGTTTTAAGAAAGTTCGGTTAACTTGGTCACTGAGTCATAGTCTAGGGTCGGGCCATAGACGCTGCCAAAGAGAGAGAAAAGAAACACTCTGCGTGCACACTAACCTAGATCAGAATGGTTAATCACTTTATCTAATCAGGATGTCTCCCACTGTAACCTCAAATTCTCCTCCAAACATGAAAGAAGAATTATTCGGGATCACCCAAGGAGTAAACCAACTCATCAGTCGGATCGGGATCTAACTATCATCGCATGATAACCTGATGGAATTCACTCAAGTTATCACAATCTAGAAAGTATGTGCAAGCCTGGCAAGTTTCCTGTATGTTTAAAACTCCCGATGTGATTTCTACCTCATGCTCTTATGACCTTGACTAAGGCCAACAAATCATAAGTCACATGTCAAGTTCTACCCGTCATTGTCCAGGCTAATTTGAACCCACCCGTACAAGCCCTTGACTAAGGGCAACAAGGCTGTACGACTGTCCCAAACCAACACATCAATCTATGAAACAGAAAAGTAACAAATATCTACCATACACTATGCCTTGACTAAGGCCAACAAACATAGCATGAATCTAAGTGCTACCCGTCTGAAATGACGGAGGGCTATGCATGGTTTTTGGCGAAAAACCTTTAACGTAATGAACTTGATATTGTTGAAGGAACCAGATAGCTTTTTACAAAAATATAGTGGCGAAAACCTTTGCTAAAGAGGTCACTCCCGGTGAAGGGATCTCGGCTCTTTCCCCATAGAATGAGGTGCAGGATATTCCAACTGAATACCGCGATGCAAAGAAAAAAGTAATCGACTATAGTAATGTTATTACCCTGACGCAAACTTCTGCCCAAGGGGTCACTCTCGTTGAAGGGATCTTGGCCCTTGCCTCGTCGAATGAGGTGCTGGATATTCATAACCGAATACCTCTGTGCAAAAAAAAAAGCGAATGTCCTTATAATAACAGCTTTTTAAAACTGTTCCAACAACATCGAATAGATTTGTTTTCCTTGCATTGATCTGAATCAACGCAGTCCCATCAAATAATCACACTACAAAGAACGAAAATATGATGTACGTATATGCCATCTGCATTCGCCACTGGGTCCCGTCATCGCCCGTTAGGTTACTAAACTAACGACAGAGCGGGGACTGGACTAGCGCGAGTGTAAAACATATACAACATCTACTAGGCGTGATAAATGCAATATCACAGATAAGTAATAAGCATCACAGAACAATACAGATAATCTGGAAGCCCCGGGTTTCCTTTGAGCTGCAACTGAAACCTGACGTTCCCATAGACGTGTGGATAGCCTATGCAATGAAAACCTAGACCCCTACGAGCGCGGAAAGTTACCCGCCAAAACCAGATGCGAGACAGCCCCCTTCAGCAAAGTGAATAGACCACCCAGCACTTCACGGAATCCGGTAACTTGAGCACCCCACCTTGGGCCAACCTGTACCCCCTAAAGTGTGATGAATAGCCTGCCAATTCTAGAGTGAAGCCCCCTCCATCTCAAAGCCATGAGATGTGGGCCCGTTGCCCTCCAGAATCCGGCTATCCGTGCACTCCATCGCGGGGTAATCCTAGTATTGAAAAGAAAATATGTACAACGGTGACATCGACCTCAAGCCGGTCGTGCCCCAAAAAAATAATATACAAACAGGCAGTGACGGCAGTCCACATGTCGGACGCTCGCCCCGCGATATAATGTACAAATATATCCCAACTGCACTATCATTGCACGCAAGCTATCCACCACGACGAATCCGCAACAATACAGCACAATACAGAATATCAACGTGAATCACGTTCGCAAAGCCGTCTAAAAGAGCTATAGAAATTAGACAAGATTTACAGCTAGAATGACATTTACGGTCGCAGATAATAATGTAAGTACTGCAAACATTAAAAAATGTTAGAAAATATCGATTTCGAAATACCCCCGAATAGCCCCAAACAACTAGATAAAATCATATCCAAACTGGGCTAAACAAACAATACAACCGAACCAATATTCCAGAGGCAAAATGCTATTGGGCTGAAGAAAATGTGAGCACTAGAATTTTTGCTTGGACGAAAAATGTGAGCATGCAGGAAAATAGGCTCCGCCTCATTTTATATTCACTGGGGATTTTTGAAGTTGCAGTAGTTAATCAATAAATTAACCCAAGAATATCATTCCACCCAAAAAAAATCCTCAGCACACACATCAAAATCAGCCATCTTGCACAAAAAAAAACTTAAGCATGATAAAGCTCATTTAAAGCCAAAGCATGAGCCAATTTTCCTGCAAGAAAAATCCACAGCCCCCTAAATTTCCTCACAAAAATATCATTGGTAATGTTTCGGGTTATTGCGGTTTCGATATTTTAACATTGTCTAAACTACTAGTATACGGTTAATGGGTTGGCTCTGATACCATATAAGTCTACGCCAGCGTCCTGGCCGTCAATTCGAGGCCAAATGCGGAACAAAATTTTTTCAAACTGGCGCTAACGTAGCCCTAAAACCCGGATCATTCTATTAACCCTATACTAGTAATCTGTAAAGTGGTAAAAGAGATTATACCGATCGATCCATGTACTTCGGTATTCAATCTCTTTCCCTAACTTGTTGCGGCTGTCTCGACGAAGTTCGCTCTCCGATCTCGCTCGTCGAAGTGGCTCCATGTCGAGAATTCTTTATACGGGCTCCCGTCTCAAAACCGAGGCAACTCGGCTATCCAGTTTGCTAGCCTAGATACACAAGAAGAAGTAAGGATAGTGTATGAATATTTTGTCTCAAAGCACCCAAGCATTTGCGTGGAGGTGAATGAAGTTGCTAAGTGATTAAGAAATGTGAGCAAAAGAATTTTCTTGCTTGAAAAAATTAGGCTCGGCCATTGTGCTCTCTGTGTATTTTTTGTGAAGTGTAGTGGTGTGGAATTAATAGCAACTCATGAAGAATAATAATCACTACAAAATAATTCCCTGCACACACCAAATTGGCAGCCACCTTACTCCATTCAAAACCACCCACACACACTTGCACAAAATATCAACAAATATCCTAACAATGACAAACATCAATTAAAGCCAAATGAAACATCCTACCCATTCCAATCACTCACCAAAAAGCCCACTGCCCAATGAAATGCTCACGAAATTTTGGCAAGGAAATGGGCCAAAAACAAAACTCACAATATCACAATAATTAAACATTAATCAAAATGTTTAAGTCGAGAAAAGAAATTGGCAACTTCAAAAGTAATCTCGTAACGAATTAAAAGATTACCCCTCATCCGTATATACGTACCCGCATCCGTATTCTGACTGAATACGAACACTACGAGACGAAAGTAATCCAACAATCTAATACTAGGATCCGGCTTAAACCAAAGCCCACTAGTATTATCCGTCCGAAACATGACACGTGCATAAGTGTACGTGTATGTTCAACCCTGCCATAAAACCATACGGCCTCGACAACGTTTCGCCCGAACTTGGGAAACTCTCTGTGTAGGACTCTAAAGACTCGTCAATACACTGGCAGTGGGTTTAACCACAAGTACGGCAGTGGTACTAACTGTACGTAACGGCTGTCCAGGTATTGAGCAAAAGGGAGGCTGACGAGTGAACTCATCCTGAAACACTACTGAGCCTGTCAGTGACAATATACGTACAGTCCGGTCCGTTCGTCTATGAGAATCGCATATCGAGCCTAGGGGGCTGGTAAACGCAGACCCCCAATAGCGGTGTAAGTCGTGTCGGAGTGTAGCCCAGAACACCCTGAAAAAATACTGGAATACCTACCAGTAAATCTCACTTATCCTGGCCAGGGATTTCTTGTAATGGCTCTCTAGATACAGCGTGATATCACCCTTAATACCGGGAGAGACGAATCCCCTGCCGATCCGCTCACTGCCTCCATGTCGCTCGGAACTGTACCCAACTAAAACCTGTTTACACGACTCTTTGAGCCGTGGTAGAGTAGTAATCAAAGCACAGTGGGAACTCACACGAGACAAATGACGATCTCAGGTCGATGGACTAACCTGTACACATGTCACCAGGGAACTGCTATCTGACACGATAGGTATAATACCAACTAGCATGTTCCCGGCGAGTATGTCCGGTGTACTCATAACCCAATGAGCACCTGTATACGTCTTAGGTGAACCAACAGACACCAATGGCTTGTGAGACCAGCCATCGCACCTCGTCGGGGTCTTGATCCGTATATGCTAGTCTACTCTCGGAGTATCGATGCCCAGTCTCGAAACTCCCATGACTAGGGACACTTTAAGGATGTGCTTATAGACCCCAGCCCCCATGTATATGATCGCCATCATACTGCTGGCAGTCAAGCAAGAATCCTATAGGCTCTATCAACGTGTAATAGTAATTTGTAATGTCACCTGAAGCATGTACACGATGATAAAGACAAACCAGATATCATACTATCATCTCGAGTAAGACTGTTCTACCGGTATAGGTCTTCGCTCAATCATTGCAATCACGTGCCTGCGATCCAATAATTGACTTTGAGGGCACTATATCCAACAATAAGCCGCTTGGGGTAAAAATCACATCGGGGGTTTCTAAACAAACTGAAACTTACCAGGTATGCGCATGTAGGGTTCCTAGGCACACTAATGAAGTCTCACAAGTGATCAAGCATGGCTAATTCAAATTTTACAAGTGCCTACAAACCCTAATACGGATCGTTAACTAGATATATAGGCGATGCGAGCATGTAAACGAATTTAATGCTAAAGGAAAGGGGCTACAACCTTTGTAGATCCGGTCTACCACTTCCTAAGCTCCGCGATGATCTCCCTCCGCTGTCCAAATCGAACCCATGACTCTAGCATCGGCTTCATCGAAGAAATGGGCGGGCTTGATCGTCGGCTTCGATGCCGAAGATGATTTACGTCGAGGCATCACAAGATCAAACTCCGACTTCACCAAGTCATGAAACTTGTGAAGAAAACACCCTATACTACTTGGCAAGAGGTAGAGGATGAAGAAATAGGAGGTGGGTTCACTTTAGAATTGGATTTCTCACTTGTTTTGGCTAGTTGCCATTGAAGGTTGCAAGCTTTTTCTTTTGTTGAAGAAGAAGAAGATGAAGAAAAAGAATATGATAAGTATATTTAAATTATCAAATAAAATGATACTTATCATGATAGTAACCATAGTTAGGTGTAGAGAATAAACCATGGTTAGGGTTAATGGTTAGGTTTAGGAAAAGAACAAGAATGGTCAAGATTTCAACATTTCATGAAGTTTCCACAAAACTACAAAAAAGCCACCATTCTCTTTATCTTTTCCAAAAAGAAATAAATAAATAAATCAATAGATAAATGAATAAGATAAAAGTAAACCCTAACCACTAACTTAACCATTGTTTAATTCTTTACACAAACCTAAGCTTGCATGTATCATCAAACATGATACAATCTTGTGCACAAAAGTATATCTCATATACAACTTGTGCAAATCAAGTGAGTAAATACATTTAAAGTGAACCAATACTAGTTAATACAAAGTAATATATCAAATATATAATTATACATTAAATCATTAAATCAACACTTGATTCAATGATCCGGTCATATCGCATATAACCGGCTAGTATCCAATGTATCGGCTTATCGAATCAATCCTTGATTCGATAACTAGGTTATATCGCATATAACTAATCGATACATTCATCGCGAGAATATAATACGGTATCACATACACGCATTATTCTCGGTCCCGCACATATCTCATATGCGCTCCTATTTCGTTTCGCTTGAGCCAGGAAACCTCTGTGTAGGACTCTAAAGACCCGTCAATACGCCGGCAGCGGATGATGATCATATCAAACATCCACAAGCCGCAAGCGGTCTGCTAAACGTAACGGCCACCCGGGTATTGAGCGATCAGAAGATCGACGAACAAGACCGCTCACACTCCTGTGAATCCAACCAGTAACCCTTACCGTACAGTCCGGTCTGTTCGTCTGATATGTCGCATATCTCGCCTAGGGGTGGTAAACGTCAGACCCAGTAGCTCGATAAGTCATGCCGACATAAAGTCCATGACATGTGTGAAACTACTGATAACACTTACCAGTAGGTCACTGCAACCCTGGCCAGGGATTTCCTGTTATGGCCAGTCGAGCATAGCGCAACATCAACCCCCAATACCGGAAGATACGAATCCC
Organism: Agapanthus africanus; assembly: GCA_030015575.1. Lineage (NCBI taxonomy): Eukaryota > Viridiplantae > Streptophyta > Magnoliopsida > Asparagales > Amaryllidaceae > Agapanthus > Agapanthus africanus. The sequence goes on from CM057340.1 coordinate 408,982,660, forward strand.
CTCCTATCGCTCATTGCCTCCATGTGAATCGGGACTGTACCCAAAAACCACCTGTTTGTACGACTCAGTAGAGTCGTGGTAGGGCGGAAATCAAAGCACAGTTGGAGACACACAAGACTCTATGACGATCTCGGGTCAACAGACTAAGCTGTACCAGTGTCACCAGAGAACTGCCATCTGACGTGAGGTATAATACCATCTGGGAGTTCTCGGCGAGTCCGTTCAGTGTACCCAGGCTTCACTGAGCACCCGCATACCATCTCTGATGTCAAACACCAATGGATATGGGATCATCCATCGCCCATCGCATGGGTCGAGAAGATATACGCTAGTCTACTCTGGAATATCGATGCCCCGTCTCGATAATCCCACGACTAGGAACAATGAAGGATTTACTCATTGACTACCCAGGCCCCACTAGTGTGATCTGCATCATAGTCCTGGAAGTCGAGTACTAATCCTAAGGGCTTTATCAACATGTAATCAGAGAGACAGAAAGTATGCATGTTAAGACAAAGAGCAACCAGATAGCGTACTATCATGTCGAGCAAGAAAGTCCTACCTATATATGTCCCAGCATCCACTAAAATATACATCCAATGTACAGTAATGGCCTCTAGGGCATACATATAACTAACAATCTCCCACTTGCACTAGGGCCATCTGTAGCAGTGGTTGCAGTATCACATACTCAACCATCCCTAAAAGTCTCTCTTTGGGAAATGGCCTTTGTGAGTGGATCCGCCGTGTTGTCCTCTGAGTCTACTCTCCTAACCTCGATCACCCTGGAGATCAACTATCTCCATGATCAGGTGATGCTGCCTCAGAATTTGTCTGGGTCACTGATGGGACCAGGGTTCCTAGGCCAAAGCCACAGTTCCATTTTCATACAATGGTAGGAACCTAGTTCATCTTATGAACCAATATACACCCAAACTTCCTCTTTGGTAGTATCTTTAATAGCGATGTTACCAGCCTTTATCGTCTAGTTTGTCACGGTATCTAGCTTGGATATCTTCCAACATACCGTCCCTTTACTAAGGGTAAAGACAATGCCTGTGACTGACATTCAGTCGTCTTTATCACTCTGGAACCCTTCCAGTGATTCTCCCCAGGATCGATTGATACCATCTCACTACAACTAGTGAGTATCCTAACATCCAATTAGATCTATCTCATAGATCCAAAGCTTAGGATTTAGTAGGTATCACTTTGATCCTATATGGAAAATCATTGTGATAAGCGGAGATTGATCGAGCGTAGCATAGGAAACTCCTTCCCTAACAAGAGTATGTCATCCACGTACTCTACGAGGATCGTCACCATACTCCCTACTACCTTTTTGTTTATACAAGGTTCATCTACCATTTTGATGATGTCAACTTCTTTGACTAATCCATCAAAACAGATGTTCCAACTCCGCGATGCCTGCTTTATCCTATAAAGCATCTTGCACACGTTTCTGCTGCTCCCACTGTCTACGAGGCCCTCTGGCTGTGTACTTATAGACATACTCTTCTAAAACATCATTTAGAAAAGTAGTCATGGCACCCAACCACCAGATATCGTAGTCATGGTATGTAGCCGTGGCAAGTAGGATCTGGATGGACTCAAGCATAGTCCCTAGAAAAGGTTTCATCATTATCCACACCTGGTTGATGACTAAAACCTTTAACAAGTCTAGCTTTGAAAGTCTCAACTTTTCCATCTACACCAAGTAGTCTTCTCAAGATATACTTGCTCCTGATGGGGATTTAACCCTTCAGATATAGCAACCAAAGTCCATACTTTGTTGGTGTACATGGATTCCATCTCAGATCGCTAAGCATCCAGCCATTCTTACAGAGTCCCTACTTTTGATGGCCTGCTCGAATCTAGTTGGGTCATCATCTCATGATGCAATCCCTGCTCCTACTGTCATCGAGAAACCAAGGTATCTCTCAGGTAGGTGAGGAACCCTACTAGATCGGCGGAGAGGCTGAGGTTCGTTGGAATCTACTGAATCCTTTGGTTCTACCAAATTATCTGCTGTAGTTTGTATAGCTGGAACCTTTCCAGTTCTACATTACAGACCTTGCCTCGAGCCTGTCCGGATTTTGCTTTTAGACATAGGCCGGACAATCCCAAATCTTAACTAACTTAAGATATGGGCTCTTCCCTTTCCATATCACATATGAAGTGGTAGGCAGTGATTTGATTCGAACCTAATTCAATAGGTATGCAGCTTCTCAAGTGCATAACCTCTAAAAAGGAAACAGGTAACTCAGTAGTACTCATCATGGAGCACACCATATCATATAGGGCGTGATTGCTCCGTCCCGATACACCGTTGTGCTGTGGTGTATTCAGAGGAGTAGTACGGAGAGAGAATCTCATTTTCCTTTAGAATAGTCCAGGAATTCCGTGCTCAAGTATTCTCCTCCCTGATCACATCAAAGGACATAATACTTATACCCGTTTTGGTTCTCTACTTCTAACTTATATTCTGTGAATATCTCAAAAGGTTCAGACTTGTGTTTCAACAGGAACATAGGTCTGAATCTTGAGAGATCATCAGAGAATGTAATGAAGTTCAAGGAACCGGTCTTGGCATGTGTAGAAAGGGGACCTACATACATCAACATGTATCATCCCAAGAGTTCATTAACTCTTTCTCTGTTTCCAGTAAACGGAGCTATGGTCATCTTATCCTTGTGACATGACTGGCGAGTTTCACAAGATGTAAATTCAAACTGATTTAAATATGCATCTAAATGTAACTTCAGCTAGTCGGGTCGCATTGATATGACCTAGTCTACAATACCTCAAGAAGAATTTGTTCATTTCTGAACTCTTCCTCTTGTGTGTGTTCAGTATACAAGGAACTGTAGTTTGATTTAGAACGTCAATGCTTTTAGATAACGTGCCTGGACCGATCAACTTTTGATATAGGAAATGTTCAAAACATTATCCAACAATACAAAATTATATCATTTCTTTACTAATAAAGAGACTGATATGATTTTGTATATCAGGTTCGGTATCTAATAGCATTTGTTCAGAATCAATGTATTGGTAATACAGGGTGACAGTGACCAACAGACTTGGCTGCAACACTTGCCCCGTTTTCTGTCTCATGAAACTTATCACCCGTTCTCAGTTTTTCTACCCTTTTGTAGCCCTATGTAACAGATTACATATCTGGGATTCTGATCTGGTATCATATACCCAGGATGCAGAGGATACTGAGAAACAGTTCTTTATAATGAACACACCCGAAGGAGATGCATCATATGCACTTTCTTCGTTTGGGCGGCATAGGAATTCTGGTATTCCTCTATTTCCTGCTCGGTCTTATAACAATTATAAGTTGGAGCGGGACCAACGTTCCCCAGCTCAGTATAACAAGCGGGTTCGGTCAATACATCCATTTTATTATCTTGATTAAGGCGTGATATGGTCGCCACCAGGAGAGAGAGAGAAGAAAACACTCTGCGTGCGCTCTTGCAAGATCAGATTGGTTATATATTTTATCTAATCAGGATGGCTCCCACTGTTCTTATCAAATCTTCCTTCAAACCTTAAAAGGAAAGACTAGCCGGGATTAATTACACTCTACAAGTTCGCCAATCTTTCAGCCAGGCCAGTGTCGGTACTTTGAGGGAGGTTCCCCGTGCTTTCGCACGGACCTAATTACAGTAAACCTCGTTTTCCCAGAGGCGTAACCCCGTTGACACCTTTCTAGACACCTACTTGATCGGCTAATTGCAAAGTGCAAAACTCTCCCAGGAGTAACAATTACTCGCAGTGGGTATCGGGATCCAACTATCACATAGTAGGTATGCAATCTCATTGCAAGTTTCAACACTTGAAACTCCCGATAATGGTTTTTACCCCTAGCACCTATGACCTTGGCTAAGGTCAACAAATCATAGGTACTAGTCAAGTTCTACCCGTCATTTCGTGATTAATTAGACCCACCCACATGACCCTTGGCTAAGGTCAACAAAGCCACATGACTGTCCTAACTAATCGCATCATATGCTGTGTAGGAAGACATCACTTAGCTACCGCACACTACGCCTCGGCTATGGTCGACAAACGTAGCACGAATACTAAGTACTCTACTTCCTAAAATGACGGAGGGTTGCGAATGGTTTTTAAGAAAACCTTTAACGCTTTGAACTTGATCTCGTTGCGGAATCAAATGGTTTTTAAATGGAATGTTTTTGAGGCTTTTCTAGTTTTGCTAAAGGGGTCACTCCCGGTGAAGGGATCGTCGGCCCTTTCCTCGTCGAATGAGGTGCGGGATATATCATATATATCACTTTGCAAAGCGGAAACTATAGAAGCGATCAAAGACAAACCGAGGGTTGTAGCATCTGCCAGTTATTGCTAAAGGAGTCACTCCCGGTGAAAGGATCTCGGTCCTTTCCTCATCGAATAAGGTGCAGGATGTTCTATAATGAACACCGCGATGCAAAGCAAGAACTGTAGCTATCTGGTTTTATTTTGAAATTCGATTCCACAACATCAATTAGGTTTATTTTCTTTCATTAATCTTATTAATGAATATCCCATCATTAAGGTCCACCTAAACATCACAGATAAATATAACGTACGCTTATGCCATCCGCATTCGCCTCGATGTCCCGTCGTGTTTCTATTCTCTCTCTCTCTTTGGCTGCGACCATGGCCCGACCCTAGACTATAACCCAGTGACCAAGTTAACCGAACTTTCTTAAAACACTGGCTTTTGGATTGTCTAAGTTGCATACATCATTGCCACTCCTTCTTTTACCCTTTGCATTTCTCTAGAACACCCCGTATCACTACGAACATCCACTTCCATTGGATAAATCCATCTTATAGTAACATACGAATTCGAAGGAACTTGTTCTAGATTCGAGGTTGGATTCTGGTTCTGGAGAGATTGAATAGGTTTATTCAGCTGTCTTTTCCTTTTACCTTCTCTCAAGTTACGAGGGCTCCTACGATTAGGAGAGGGTACACCTATTACGCTTATTGGATAATCTTCTTCCAAACCATAGGCAGGTGCCGAAAAGTAAGGAATGAAGAAAACCAATTAGCCTAAGTGTAGTGTACAGAATGTAATAAGTAAAGACAAATAAAGGGATTAGAAAGTGGGCAGAGTAAATTGCGACTGCTATCATTCACAACCAAACCGCGTATTTCATCGCCACTCCTATATCACCTTTGCTTTTCTCCGGTTCAGGAGAAATAGAATAAGGTTTATTCGGTTGTCTTTTATCATCACCTTCTCTCAGGTTGCGAGTACTCCTAGGATTATGAGAGTGCACCTATTATTCTTATTGGATAGTCTTCTTCCAAATCATAGGCCGGTGCCAAACGGTAGGGAAAGAAGAAAACCATTTAGCCTAAGTGTGGTGTACAGAAGGAAATGAGTAAAGACAAATAAAGAGATTTGGAGATATGGTAAGGAAATATACGGTTACAATCATGAATCTTGATAGTGGAAGAGGCATTACTAGGAATACCCGGATACCCCTTCGAAATATCTCCATGTTTCAGTTACACTGTGCGTTGTTAATAGAAAACTGATTTCCCAATTAGATCCTTACTCCAGGGTATGTATTTACCAGGTATGATTCTAACATCTGTATGGTTTTACAGATGATGAGTGGGAGTAAGTTATTGGGAATTAGGTGATCATCCTCATTATATCGGGATTCGTCGTAATTGGTGATATTTGAGGAAATCTCCTGGGTTTTTGCCGGACGGCAAATATTTGGTTTTGGATATCCGTTCTTATGCATCAATTTCAAAATGATATATCTATACGTTTATTTTATAAATTGAGATATAACTTTTTGAAATTATGTCCATGACATTTACCTATATCAGTTGATGGTTAGGTAATGAGTATTCAACAGCGGTGTAATTCTTCATAACCATACTACAGTTTTCAACCTACGACGCACAGGGTTTGAGTTATTCAACTCTGGGGACTTATACAAAGTATTGTATGTTGTCCAGTGTCCATTAGGACAGAGGGTTGGTACTCATACTATATTCTGTTTACTTGTGACTTCTCTAGTTTTTAGACAAGTGTTTCGTAGAAATACAAGGTCTAAGTTTTGAGAAGTTATAGGTACAAGAATAAAGTAGAGAACCACGTGTTGCAAGTATCAGGATTCTTCAAGGTGATCGAAGATGTAGATACATGTGTTTGGTATTCCGTCGATAGTAATGATTTTGAGAACTTGCTTCTTTTTCAGGTTACTCATAATTGGATGCACTTCTAAGTTGAGTAATGCTGATCGGCCTTTCTCTATTTAGTTGACATGCACTAGAGAAAGCTGCATGATTTGAATCTGGTTCCAATTAAATCAGTGCCTCTGTTTCTATATTGTATGTAGAATGGATCATATCTTAACGATGTTAAGGTATATGGAGTTGTCCGGCTTATGCTTAAAACCAGACTCTGGATAACTCAAGGCATGTTTCAGTAATGGCAATTTGTGGGTTAACCCGGGCTATGAAGAGGGTTAACTTTCTACTTGTAAGTCCATGCTACCTCTCCCGGTACTTTCGGGCATGCGGAATTTGACGAAAAACGATTTTCTTAGAGGTGGTAACATGGACTCAAAACCGGATCTTTGTTAAACATCTAACTAACAACCTAACTAGGAGTTGTTAACTACTCGGTTAGGGGGTTATACCTTTCTTTCTTGAACTCCTTCGTCTTCAAGCCTCGATGGTTGTCCGGATCGGCTTCACTCCGTCGTCTCCTTGCGCCGAAGATAGATCCACCTGAAAGCTTCTACCTTTGGCTCCTTCTTCGAACTTTGAAGAAACTAGTTCACTCGGTTTGCTAAACCTTGTGAACTAGAGTGAGTAGAGAAGAGTTTGTATGGGATTTTATCTATGGTTCTTGGTTCTCAACTCATGAGACAAGTGAACCATAGAATCAAGAGAGGGAGAGCAAGAGGAGGAAGATTAGAGCTCAAGAACAAGAGAGAGAAATGAGCATGAAAGAATGAGAGAAGACTTTTCTCATTTGGCTCTCATAATCCAAAACAATCATAACACCTCATATCAATCAAGTATTATGTGATGGTTTAAGCAACCATAGCCATATCATTTCATGCACTCATTTTGCACAAAAGAGCAAGCAAGCAAAAGTCTTTGCCATGAAATGATAGCTATAGTTATCATGATGGTCAACTAGTCAAGCCTAGTCAACCGGTCAACAAAGTCAACAAGTCAACAAAAGTCAACAAGTCAACAAAGTCAATCCCTCAGCAACCATGTCACCATAATACTCAATTAATATAATTGTTAATCATATATCATATTCTCATTAGGGTTGAGCAAAAAGTCAATAGTCAACTGTCAACGGTCAACAACCCTAATGAGAATCCTCTGCCTCTGTCTCTCCGTCAACTGTGCATACACACCCGCATCCGCGTTCCGAGGAACACAAATGCAAACTGGATAAAACCAATCCCAAAACGTACACTAGGATCTGGCTTAAACCAAAGCCCGCTAGTGTAAACTGTCCGGACACTGTACGTGCACAAGTGCACGGATGTGACCGAACCCTGTCGCAAAACCATGCGACCTGTCGCAAAACCATGCGACCTCTACTCTTTTGCCTAAAGGCGAATAGCTTTCTGTGTGGGACTCTAAAGACTCGACACTACGCTGGCAGTGGGTTTAACCACAGACCGCAAGCGGCACTAGCTGTGCGTAACGGTCCCCAGGTAGATGCCGACAAGAAGACTGACGAGGAGAAAACCCATCTGAACTCCTACTGAGCCTGAATGTGACATTCTCCGTACAGTCCGGTCTGTTCGTCTGATACATCGCATGGCGAGCCTAGGGGGCGGTAAACGTCAGGCCCCCAATAGCGGTACAAGTCGTGTCGGAGTGAAGCCCAAAACACGCTGAGATAACACTGGAAGCCTACCAGTATATCTCGTTTGCCCTGGCCAGGGACTACTCGTGTAATGGCTCTCCTAGACACAGCGCGATGTCAACCCCCAATACCGGGAGAGATGAATCCTGTCTAACCTTCACTGCCTCCAAGTGCTTCGGGACTGCACCCAACTACCACCTGTTTGCACGACTCCTTTGAGCCGTGGTAGGGTAGTAATCAAAGTACAGTGGGAACACACTCGAGGTGAAGTGACAGTGTCAAGTCAGCGGACTAATCTGTACTCATGTCACCTGGGAACTGATAACTGACGATAGGCATAATACCAACTAGTCAGTTCCCGACGAGTCCTGTCCAGTGTACTCGTAGCCCAACGAGCACCCGCATACTATCTCAAGTACGACGTACCGACAGCTGTGGGACAGACCGTCTCCCACACTGGGATGAGAAGCGCATGCGCTAGTCTACTCCGGAGTATCGATGCCCTGTCTCGATAGTCCTGCGACCAGGGACCTGCATAAGGATGTGCTTATAGATTACCCAGCCCCACTAGTGTGACTGCCATCACAACGCTGGTAATCAAGCAAAGATCCTAAGGGCTCCTAATGTGTATAGGCGATATACTAAAATAAACACATGCACACATTGAAGTAGAAACAAACCAAGTAGCATACTACTATTTTGAGCAAGATTGTATATACAAGGTGAATATCCCAAGCTTCCATTAAGTAATATACAAACTAGTATGATACAGTAATGGCCTCTAGGGCATATACACTAACAATCTCCCACTTGCACTAAGGCCATGTACTGGCGTATCGAAGACCTATCATCTCGATCAGCCGCTCGAACTGAGTCTGGGGCAAGGCCTTGGTGAATGGATCTGCAGTGTTATCTTCTGAAGCGACTCTCCGAACCTCGATCTCCTGGCGATCCACGATCTCCCTGATCAGGTGATACCGCCTCAAGATGTGTCTGGATCTCTGATGTGACCTGGGTTCCTTCGCTAAAGCTATAGCCCCGTTGTTGTCACAATACAGAGGTATTGGATCAACAATGGACGGAACCACCTGAAGCTCTTTCAAGAACTTTCTCATCCAGACAGCTTCTTTTGCGGCATCAGATGCAGCGATGTATTCCGCTTCCATCGTCGAGTCTGCAACGGTTTCCTGTTTGGAACACTTCCAACACACCGCCCCTTCATTGAGGGTAAAGACAAAACCCGACATGGACTTGGAATCATCCTTGTCACTCTGGAAGCTGGAGCCAGCAAAGGCCTCGATCTGGAGGTCTTTTCCGCAATACACCAAGAACATCTCCTTAGTCCTTCTGAGGTACTTGAGAATGTTCTTTACTGCTATCCAGTGTTTCTCCCCAGGGTTTGACTGATACCGGCTTACCACACTCAGTGCATAAGCTACATCCGGTCTGGTACACAACATCGCATACATTATAGAGCCTACCGCAGAAGCGTAGGGTATAATAGACATGCGATCCCTCTCCAAATCAGTCTTGGGAGACATCTCTTTAGAGAGGGTGATCCCGTGACAAGCCGGTAGGTTACCGCGCTTGGAATCTTCCATACTGAATCTTTTCAGTATGGTGTCGATGTACCTGGACTGTGAAAGTCCTAATATCCTCTTGGATCTATCACGATGGATCCGGATCCCCAGGATGTATGAGGCATCACCCAGGTCTTTCATAGAGAACCTGTGCGACAAGAACCCCTTGACAGATTGTAGCATAGGAATGTCATTTCCTATTAAGAGAATGTCATCCACGTATAAAACGAGGAATACTACAGTTCTCGCTACAAATCTACTATAGATGCATGGTTCATCTGGATTTTTGATAAAGCCAAATTCCTTGACCGTCTCATCAAAACAGATGTTCCAACTCCGCGATTCCTGCTTTAGTCCATAGATGGATTTAAGCAACTTGCACACCTTTCCGCTGCTCCCACTCTGATTGAAACCCTCTGGCTGGTCCATATAGACACACTCCTCTAAATTTCCATTTAGAAAAGCTGTCTTTACGTCCATCTGCCAAATCTCATAATCGTGGAAGGCAGCAATGGCAAGAAGGATCCGAATGGATTTCAGCATAGCCACTAGAGAAAAGGTTTCGTCATAGTCCAAACCAGGTCTTTGACGAAAACCCTTTGCCACAAGTCTAGCTTTATAGGTCTCAACCTGTCCATCTACACCAATCTTCCTTTTGAAAATCCACTTGCATCCTACGGGTTTTACCCCGTCTGGAGCAATGTCCAATGTCCATACTTTGTTGGTGTACATGGACTCCAATTCGGTCCGCATTGCATCCAGCCATTTTACTGAGTCAACGCTCTGAACGGCCTGCTGGAAGCTAGTAGGCTCATCATAATCTATGATGCAATACTCTCTATCCCCATCTATGAGAAAACCGTAGTATCTCTTGTAAGTCCATGTCACGCACCCCATTAACTCGCGGGGAGGCGGAATATATGAAAAACGATTATCAAAGCTTCGTAACACGGACTTGAGCGCATGAATCGTAATCTAAACCATTGCTAACGATATACTAGAGGTTTAACTATTCGGTACCGGAGTTATACCTCACGTTACATGTCCTTCGGGTCTTCATCGCTGTTCTCCACTCCTCGTAGGCTCCTTGGAACATCGGCAACTTCACGGCCTCCTCGAATCAAAGACGATCCACCCGAAAGCTTCTACGCCAAGCTTAATCTCAAACTTGAGATAACTATGTTGCTTAAAGTGCTAATCTAAGCTACCTAGAGGATATAGAGTGAGGTTATGGATGTTTTAGTCTATCTAACCCTTGATCTCAACACATGAGAAGTTAGGGTTAGGGTTTCAAGAGAGAGTGAGCTTGAGGAGAGAGAAGGAGAAGATGAGAGTGAGAACAAAAATCCTTCTCACTTGAATATATGATACATTATGAATTATCAAATAATATCAATTAATTGATTATTCACCATGTTTCATTTAATCAAGGAGAGTGATTCATCATGTGAGTCATTAGATCATTAATGAAGCATTAATGATATGATGAATCATATAAATGAGTCACACAAAGTAATCATGAAAAAGCCACCTCAACCCCTCATGTCACCACTCTTCTAGAACCTTCTCGACAAATTACGAGAACGCCCCTCCAATCCGTGAAAACACGGAAAAACTTTAGACTGTATAAATCCAATAACCTTATACTAGAATCTGGCTTAAACCAAAGCCGGCTAATATAAACTGTCCGAAAAGTCGTACGTGCGAAAACACACGTATACATCCGAACGCTCGTCGTAAAACCATACGACCTCTATATCGTTTCGCCTGGAGCAGGGAAACTCTCTGTGTGGGACTCTAAAGACTCGACACTACGCTGGCAGTGGGTTTAACCACAGACCGCAAGCGGCACTAGCTGTACGTAACGGTCCCCAGGTAGATATCGATAAGAAGGCCGATGAGGAAAATCATCCGAACTCCCACTGAGCCTGATGTGACAATCTTCATACAGTCCGGTCTGTTCGTCTAAGACTATCGCATATCAAGCCTAGGGGGCGGCAAGCGTCAGTCCCCTAATAGCTGTATAAGTCGTGTTGGAGCGAAGCCCATTACACCCTGAGAAGCTACTGGAACCTACCAGTATATCCCGTTTGCCCTGGCCTGGGACTTTGTGTAATGGCTCTGTGACACATCGCGATATCATCTCCCAATACCGGGAGAGACGAATCCTATCTAACCACCACTGCCTCCAAGTGCTCGGGACTGCACCCAACTGCTACCTGTTTGCACGACTCCTTTGAGCCGTGGTAGGGTAGCAATCTAAGAACAGTGGGACACACTCGAGGCGAAGCAGCAGTGTCAAGTCTGCGGACTATGCTGTACTCATGTCACCTGGGAACTGATAACTGACGATGGGTATAATACCAACCAATCAGTTCCTCGGCGAGTCCTGTCCGGTGTACCCGTAACCTAACGAGCACCTGTATACTATCTCCAGTACGGCGTACTGATGGCTGTGGGACAGACCATTTCCCCAACTGGGATGAGAAGCGTATACACTTAGTCCACTCCGGTATATCGATGCCCTATCTCGACAATCCAATGACCAGGGACCTGTATAGGATGTTGCTTACAGACTACCCAGCCCCCACTAGTGTGACTGCCATCACGACGCTGGTAATCAAGCAAAGATCCTATGGGCTCTACTAATATGTATAAGTGATACGTTACAAGAGACATATACACATATTAAAGTAGACACAAACCAAGTAGCATACTACCATTTTTAGCAAGACTGTATATATAACTGTGAATATCCCAAGCTTCCATTAAGTAATATACAATCTAGTATGATATAATAATGGCCCCTAGGGCATATACACTAACAATCTCCCACTTGCACTAGGGCCATGAGCTGGCATATCGTAGACTTATCATCTCGAATAGCCTCTCGAACTGCGTCTGAGGAAGGGCCTTTGTGAATGGATCAGCAATGTTATTCTCTGTCTCTAGTCTCTTCACCTCGATCTCCAGGCGATCTATGATCTCCCTGATCAGGTGATACCGCCTTAAGATGTGTCTGGACTTCTGATGGGACCTAGGTTCCTTCGCTAAAGCAATAGCGCCGTTGTTGTCACAATACAGAGGTATTGGATCAACACTGGTAGGAACCACCTGAAGTTCTGTGAGGAACTTCTTCATCCAGACTGCTTCTTTTGCGGCATCGCAAGCAGCTATGTACTCTGCTTCCATCGTTGAGTCAGCAACGGTCTCCTGTTTGGAACTCTTCCAACAGACCGCCCCTCTATTGAGGGTAAAGACATAACCCGACATGGATTTGGAGTCATCTTTGTCACTCTGGAAGCCGGAGTAGGCAAAGGCCTCCATCTGGAGGTCTTTTCCGCCATATACTAAGAATATTTCCTTAGTCCTTCTCAGGTACTTGAGAATGTTCTTTACTGCTATCCAGTGATTCTCCCCTGGGTTTGCTTGATACCGGCTTACTACGCTTAATGCGTATGCTACATCTGGTCTGGTACATAACATTGCATACATTATAGAGCCTACCGCAGAAGCGTAGGGTATAATCGACATGCGATCCCTTTCCAAATCAGTCTTGGGAGACATATCTTTTGAGAGGGTGATTCCGTGACAAGCCGGTAGGTTGCCGCGCTTAGAATCTTCCATACTGAATCTCTTCACTATGGTGTCTATGTACCTGGACTGTGAAAGTCCCAATATCCTCTTTGATCTATCACGATAGATCCGGATCCCCAGAATGTAGGTGGCATCACCCAAGTCTTTCATGGAGAATTTATGTGACAAGAATCTTTTGACTGACTGTAATATAGGAATATCATTTCCTATTGGAGAATGTCATCCACGTGCAAGACGAGGAATAATACAGCTCTCCCTACAATCTTACTGTATATGCAAGGTTCATCTGGATTTTTGATGAAGTCAAATTCTTTGACAGCATCATCAAAACAGATGTTCCAACTCCGCGATGCCTGCTTTAGTCCATAAATGGACTTAAGCAGCTTCCATACTTTACCGCTGCTCCCACTCTGAATGAATCCTTCTGGCTGATCCATATAGACGCTTTCTTCCAAATTACCATTTAGAAAGGCCGTCTTTACGTCCATCTGCCAGATTTCATAATCGTGGAAGGCAGCAATAGCAAGAAGGACCCGAATAGATTTAAGCATAGCCACTGGAGAAAAGGTTTCGTCGTAGTCCAAACCAGGTCTTTGACGGAAACCCTTTGCAACAAGTCTAGCCTTATAGGTTTCAACCTGTCTATCTACACCAATCTTCTTTTTGAAGATCCATTTGCATCCTACGGGTTTTACCCTATCTGGAGCAATGTCCAAAGTCCATACTTTGTTGGTGTACATGGACTCCATTTCGGTCTGCATTGCATCCAGCCATTTTACTGAGTCACCACTCTGAATGTCTTGCTGGAAGCTAGTAGGCTCATCGTAATCAATAGTGCAATCCTCTCTATCCCCGTCTATGAGAAAACCGTAGTATCTCTCGGGCGGATGAGATTGCCTACTACTCCTGCGGAGTGGCGTTGGGATGTCCTGTTCTTCTTGAACTTCTGGTTCTACCAAACTTTCAGTAACAGTTTGTGGTTCTGGAATTTCTTCCAGTTCTACTGTGCTCCGACTCTTCTGATTTTCTAAAAATTCAGTTTCTAAGAAGTGGGGATGCTGAGAAACAATAACCTTTTGTTCCTCTGCGGAATAGAAAAGATACCCCTTGGAGTTCTTTGGGTATCCCACAAACTTACACAGTACTGAGCGTGCCTCGAGCTTGTCCGTATGCTGCTTTTTTACAAAAGCTGGACATCCTCAAGTCTTAAGATACTTAAGACAGGGTTTCTTCCCACTCCACATCTGATATGGGGTGGTAGGCACAGTTTTGGTTGGAGCTTTGTTTAATAGATATGCAGCTGTTTCTAGTGCATAACCCCAGAAAGATCGCGGCAACTCAGCCTTACTCATCATGGAACGAACCATATCTAATAGGGTTCGATTCCTCCTTTCCGATACACCGTTGTGTTGTGGTGTGTATGGAGGAGTAAGCTGAGAGAGAATTACATTCTCTTTTAAGTAACCTAGGAACTCGGCACTTAAGTATTCACCACCTCGATCAGATCTTAGTGTCTTGATACTTTTGCCGGTTTGTTTTTCTACTTCATTCTTGTATTCTCGAAATTTCTCAAAGGCCTCGGATTTATGCTTCATTAAGAAGATATATCCATACCTAGAGAAATCATCTGTAAAAGTAATGAAGTATGAATAACCACCTCGCGCATGTATAGACATTGGACCGCACACATCACTGTGTATGAGCCCTAAGAGCTCGCTTGCTCTTACTCCGTGTCCAGTAAATGGAGTCTTTGTCATCTTTCCTATGAGACAAGATTCACAAGTAGCATAAGATTGATATTCGAACGGATTTAAATATCCTTCTCTATGTAACTTAGTCAACCTTCTCTCATTGATGTGACCTAGTCTCCAATGCCATAAGAAAGCCTGATTTGTTTCCGGAGACTTTCTTTTAAGTGTGTTCTGGACACTGAAAATCTGAGCTTGATTTAATACGTATATTCCGTTTTCTAATGTACCTGACCCAATCAAATCTTGATTTAGGTGGATGTGAACCACATCTCTTGTAAAAGCAATATCATATCCTTCCTTAGAAAGTAAGGGTACAGATATGATATTACAAGTCGTACCTGGTACATAAAAACAGTTACGCAGAATCAATATCTGCCCAGTTGTCAGTCCAAGATGATATTCCCCTACGGATTCAGCGTCCATGCTCATTCCGTTAGCAACTGTGAGGGTCATGTCACCTATCCCGATAACCCTACGATTTCTCAGAGCCTGTAATGAATTACAAATGTGAGGTCCTGATCCGGTATCCAATACCCAGGAAGTAGGGTTAACTAACATACAGTTCTCTATCATAAACACACCCGAAGTCGAAGCCACAACATGCCTCGAATCCTGGCTACTGGCTTCTAAAGCCCTGTAATCTTTCTGCCAATGCCCAATCCCATAGCAATAGGAATGTCCCTCAATAGGGTGGTCCAGCTTGTCATAGGCAATGGACATCTGGACAGACTTTTTCCAGTCATATAAGTCAGATTCAGTCAAATTATTATCTAGATGTAACCTATGTGTGGTCACAGGGTCGCTGCAATTTTAAGAGAGAGAAGAAGATATTATTAGCATGATGCTTTTGCAAGTTTAGAGTGGTTTAATTTATCTAAACAGGATGGCTCCCACTGTTTCTCGAATCCCTCCTCAAACCATAAAAGAAGAATTAGCCAGGACAATTCTCACCGTACAATACTTGCTTAACCGTTCAGCCAGGCCAGTGTCGATACTTCGAGGGAGGTTTTCCAACGCTTTCGCGAAGTTCCTTAATTAAATAACCTCTTTTCTCTGGGGGCGTAACCCCGCTGACACCTTTCTTGGCACCTACTTGGTTTATAGCATTGATCGTTAAGTGACGAATCCCCTGATAAGTAGCATGTACTCACAGTAGGATCGGGATCCAAAATATCATCGTAAGATAATGTTGAAGGAATCCTACCAACATTCATCAAACTCCAAAATGGTATGCATCTCTCTGCAAATTTCAGTTTCTTTTGAAACTCCCGATATGGATGTTTGCCCCATGCTCTTATGACCTTGACGAAGGTCAACAAATCATAAGTCACATGTCAAGTTCTACCCGTCATTATCCAGGTTAATTTGAACCCAACCGTACATACCCTTGACGAAGGTCAACAAGGTAATACGACTGTCCCAAACCAACGCATCTATCTATGCTACATATGAACACCCAACAGCTACCAATCACTATGCCTTGACGAAGGTCAACAAACATAGCTTGAATACTATTGAATATCCGTATGAAATGACGGAGGGCTACGAATGCTTTTGGCAAAACCGTGAACGTAGTGAACTTGATATAATCGAAGGAACCTGATACTTTTTAAAAGGAGTGGTTAAAGCTCAGCAATTTAAAAAATTCTGATCTTTTAAAATAACCGAGTGGTTTCTTTTAAATTTGTTCCAACGATTAAACTATGGTTTATTTTCTTTGCATTATAATAATGCGTCCCATTATTTAACCTATCATTGCAAAAAACAACGAAAATACAACGTCCTCTTATGCCATCCGCATTCGCCACGGGGTCCCGTCATCACCCGTTAGGTTACTTAACTAACGACAGAGCGGGGGCTGGGCTAGCGCGGGTGTAAAACTTAAGTGACGTCTAATAGCTATTTATATATAGATATTGTACATTCGTCAGACGCAATAATAAGCATTCCAGATCACAGATAAACTTTATTGGATATGCAAGTAATCCGCGTTTCTTTTGAGCCTGCAATGAAAGACGGATTACACAGTTGTGATGAATAGCCATTACCCCACCTAGACCCCTACGGGTACGGCAAACTACCCGCCAAGTACCAGAAGTGAAGCGGTCCGCCTCAACACTTCAAAATACCCGGTAGTTTGTGCACCCCACCTTGGGTCTATCCTAGGAGCAAAAACAGAAAAAAGAAATAATACAACGGTGGCTACAACCGCAACCTGGATGTGCCCCGCAAAATAATATTACAACTTATTACAATTATATCGAATGAATTAATACAATAACCCATCACAAAACCCGGCTATTCACCACAACAGTCCAATACAGTTTATATACACAAACAGTTATATATTACATCACAGATATGTGCAACCCCCTGCCAACCGACATACTAGCAGTTAGGGGAGGTTTACGAACACATAAAACATTACAGATAAAGATCCAATTAGCAAATTGATTAGAACATCGATCGATTACCTATATCCGTGTCTACCCCCAAAAGCAAATCATCACAGAGGCAATCTGGGCTGAAACAGTATATACAGGAAAACAAAAAACCCAAAATTATGAATTACTGTGAAACTCCGAGTCAACTCGGCGTTGACTCGGCGGCGGTTCCGCGGCAGAAGCTCTCTATTGCCGCGGAACCGCGGTCGTTTAGTCGAGTTGCCTCCTCGAATTTTCCCAGATTTCTTACAATTCCCTGCTGTGAATTTTAAGGTATGTCAAAAAAATTTTGCGACACTTTTAAAATTTACAGAAACTGTCAAGGCTTAGGGTTTTGTTTTCCGTGTTTTCCGTCGATCGAACTTCTAATCAGTTGCTAACAAGCTAGTAATGGTTTAGTTGGCTCTTATACCACTGTAAGTCCATGTCACGCACCCCACTAACTCGCGGGGAGGCGGAATATATGAAAAACGATTATCAAAGCTTCATAACACGGACTTGAGCGCATGAATCGTAATCTAAACCATTGCTAACGATATACTAGAGGTTTAACTACTCGGTACCGGAGTTATACCTCACGTTACATGTCCTTCGGGTCTTCATCGCTGTCCTCCACTCCTTGTAGGCTCCTTGGAACATCGGCAACTTCACGGCCTCCTCGAATCAAAGACGATCCACCCGAAAGCTTCTACGCCAAGCTTAATCTCAAACTTGAGATAACTAGGTTGCTTAAAGTGCTAATCTAAGCTACCTAGAGGATATAGAGTGAGGTTATGGATGTTTTAGTGTATCTAACCCTTGATCTCAACACATGAGAGGTTAGGGTTAGGGTTTCAAGAGAGAGTGAGCTTGAGGAGAGAGAAGGAGAAGATGAGAGCGAGAACAAAAATCCTTCTCACTTGAATATATGATACATTATGAATTATCAAATAATATCAATTAATTGATTATTCACCATGTTTCTTTTAATCAAGGAGAGTGATTCATCATGTGAGTCATTAGATCATTAATGAAGCATTAATGATATGATGAATCATATAAATGAGTCACACAAAGTAATCATGAAAAAGCCACCTCAACCCCTCATGTCACCACTCTTCTAGAACCTTCTCGACAAATTACGAGAACGCCCCTCCAATCCGTGAAAACACGGAAAAACTTTAGACTGTATAAATCCAATAACCTTATACTAGAATATGGCTTAAACCAAAGCCGGCCAGTATAAACTGTCCGAAAAGTTGTACGTGCGAAAACACACGTATACATCCGAACGCTCGTCGTAAAACCATACGACCTCTATATCGTTTCGCCTGGAGCAGGGAAACTCTCTGTGTGGGACTCTAAAGACTCGACACTACGCTGGCAGTGGGTTTAACCACAGACCGCAAGCGGCACTAGCTGTACGTAACGGTCCCCAGGTAGATGTCGATAAGAAGGCCGATGAGGAAAATCATCTGAACTCCCACTGAGCCTGATGTGACAATCTTCGTACAGTCCGGTCTGTTCGTCTAAGACTATCGCATATCAAGCCTAGGGGGCGGCAAGCGTCAGTCCCCTAATAGCTGTATAAGTCGTGTTGGAGCGAAGCCCATTACACCCTGAGAAGCTACTGGAACCTACCAGTATATCCCGTTTGCCCTGGCCAGGGACTTTGTGTAATGGCTCTGTGACACATCGCGATATCATCTCCCAATACCGGGAGAGACGAATCCTATCTAACCGCCACTGCCTCCAAGTGCTCGGGACTGCACCCAACTGCTACCTGTTTGCACGACTCCTTTGAGCCGTGGTAGGGTAGCAATCTAAGAACAGTGGGACACACTCGAGGCGAAGCAGCAGTGTCAAGTCTGCGGACTATGCTGTACTCATGTCACCTGGGAACTGATAACTGACGATGGGTATAATACCAACCAATCAGTTCCTCGGCGAGTCCTGTCCGGTGTACCCGTAACCTAACGAGCACCTGTATACTATCTCCAGTACGGCGTACTGATGGCTGTGGGACAGACCATTTCCCCAACTGGGATGAGAAGCGTATACACTTAGTCTACTCCGGAATATCGATGCCCTATCTCGACAATCCAACGACCAGGGACCTGTATAGGATGTTGCTTACAGACTACCCAGCCCCCACTAGTGTGACTGCCATCATGACGCTGGTAATCAAGCAAAGATCCTATGGGCTCTACTAATATGTATAAGTGATACGTTACAAGAGACATATACACATATTAAAGTAGACACAAACCAAGTAGCATACTACCATTTTTAGCAAGACTGTATATATAACTGTGAATATCCCAAGCTTCCATTAAGTAATATACAATCTAGTATGATACAATAATGGCCCCTAGGGCATATACACTAACATCTCTCGGGCGGATGAGACTGCCTACTACTCCTGCGGAGCGGCGTAGGAATGTCTTGTTCTTTTGAACCCTCTGGTTCCACTAAGCTTTCAGTAATAGTTCGTGGTTCTGGAATTTCTTCCAGTTCTACTGTGCTCCCACTTATCTAGGTTTCCAGAAACTCAGTTTCCAAGAAGTAGGCATGACGAGAAACAAGAAATTTTTGTTCCTCTTCGCAGTAGAAGAAATATCCCTTGGAGTTCTTTGGATATCCCACGAACTTACACTGTACTGAGCGTGCCTCGAGCTTGTCCGCATGTTGCTTTTTAACAAAAGCTGGACATCCCCATGTTTTAATATGCTTAAGATAGGGTTTCTTCCCACACCACATCTCATATAGTGTAGTAGGCACAGTCTTAGTGGGAACTCGGTTCAAAAGGTATGCAGCTGATTCTAGCGCATACCCCCAGAATGATCGCGATAACTCAGCATTACTCATCATGGACCGTACCATATCCAATAAGGTCCGGTTCCGTCTCTCTGATACACCGTTATGTTGCAGAGTGTATGGAGGAGTAAGCTGAGAGAGAATTCCGTTCTCTTTTAAATAGACCAGGAACTCGGCACTTAAGTATTCTCCACCTCGATCCGATCTTAGAATCTTGATACTTTTGCCGGTTTGGTTTTCTATTTCATTCTTATATTCCTGGAATTTTCCAATGGCTTCGGACTTATGTTTCATTAAGAAGACATAACCGTACCTTGAAAAGTCATCCGTAAAAGTAATGAAGTAAGAATAACCGCTTCGCGCATGTGTAGACATTGGACCGCACACGTCGCTGTGTACGAGTCCCAAGAGCTCGCTCGCCCTTACTCCGTGTCCAGTAAACGGAGTCTTTGTCATCTTTCCTTTGAGACAGGATTGACAAGTGGCATACGATTGATATTCGAACGGATTCAAATATCCTTCTGTATGTAACTTCGTCAACCTTCTCTCATTGATGTGACCCAGTCTACAATGCCACAAGAAAGTCTCATTTATTTCCGGAGACTTTCTTTTGTGTGTATTCTGGACATTGAAAATCTGTGGTTGGTTTAATACGTATATACCATTGCTCAATGTACCTGACCCAATCAGAACTTGATTAAGGTGAATGTTTACAACATTACTTACAAACGCAAATTCATAACCTTCTTTAGAAACTAAAGATACAGAAATGATATTACAAGTTGCGTTGGGTACAAAAAAGCAATTACGCAAAACCAAAACATGTCCATCTGACATTCCCAGGTGATAGTCCCCCACGGCCTAGGCATCCATGCTAGCTCCGTTTGCAACTTTGAGGGTCATGTCACCTGCTTTCAAAATCCTACGGTTTCTCAACGCCTGCAAAGAATTACAGATATGAGATCCTGATCCAGTATCCAATACCCAGGAAGTAGAGTTTATTGAAAGACAGTTTCCAATAATATACACACCTGAAGCTGAAGCTGCAACCTGCTTCAATTCCTGTGTTCTGGCCTTCCAAGCCCTGCAATCATTCTTCCAGTGTCCTTTCTTATGACAATAGAAGCATTCTTCCTTATCCACAAGCTTCCCCGCTTTCTTTGTTGCTTTAGCTTTTCCCTTCGTATCCACTTTACTAACACCGCCCCTTGGTTTGGCGGGGGTTTTCTTCTTCTTTCCCTTGGCTTTCGCCTTGGACCTAGAAGAAGATGATCCTCCTACAAACAAAGTGGATGTTTCCCTACCTTTCTATAGGGTGCCCTCTACGCTCCTCAGCATGTTGAGGAGCTCTGAAAGTTCAACTTCTTTTTCTTGTAAGTTGAAGTTCAGTATAAACTGGGCGTAAGTGGAAGGAAGGGACTGGAGAACTAAGTCCGTATAGAGTTCACTCTCCAATGTGGTCCCTAGGTCCGCGAGCTCCTCAATGTAGCCGATCATCTTAACCACGTGTTCTGCTACTGATGATCCGACGGCCATCCTTGCCGAAAATAACTTTTTCGACGCTTCGTATCTTGCGATACGAGATTGCTCTCCATACAGTTCTTTTGTATGAAGAAATATGGATTCCAAGTCCATATTCTCGTGCCTCCTCTGATGTTCATTCTCCATAGAAGCAAGTACGAGGCACTTGGCCTTCGCTCTATCAATCTCCCAAGTCTTACGAATTTCCTTATCCGCGACGCTGGAAGTGGGACCAGGGACAGGGGGAGCTTTGGTGGTAAGAAGATACCCCAGCTTGTCGTAAGTGATTGCCATTTTGACATTCCTGAGCCAATCTTTGTAGTTTGGCCCTATCAGTATGTTTTTATCTAGGAGTAACTTAAGTCCAGTCATGTCGATTGGTCGCTGCAATTAGGAGAGAGAAGAAACACTCAGCATGATGCTCTTGCAAGTTTAGAATGGTTTTTAGTTTGTCTAAACAGAATGGCTCCCACTGTTTCTCGAATCCCTCCTCAAACCAAAAATGAAGAATTAGTCAGGATCAATCTCACCGTACAATACTTGCTTAACCGTTCAGCCAGGCCAGTGTTGGTACTTCGAGGGAGGTTTTCCAACGCTTTCGCGAAGTTCCTTAATTAAATAACCTCTTTTCCCTGGGGGCGTAGCCCCGCTAACACCTTTCTAGGCACCTACTAGGTTTATAGCATTGATTGTTTAGTGAGAAATTTCCCGAGGAGTAGCATATACTCACAGTAGAATCGGGATCCAAATATCATCGCGTGACGAAACTGAAGGAATCCTACCAGAATCATCACACTCCAAATGGTATGCAACACTAGCAAGTTTCAGTTCTTTTGAAACTCCCGATGTGGATTTTTGCCCCATGCTCTTATGACCTTGACTTTGGCCAACAAATCATAAGTCACATGTCAAGTTCTATCCGTCGTTCTCCAGGTTAATTTGAATCCACCCGCACCTACCCTTGACTTTGGCCAACAAGGCAGTACGACTGTTCCAAACTAACGCATCTATCTATGCTGCACATGAATACCCAATAGCTACCAATCACTATGCCTTGACTTTGGCCAACAAACATAGCTTGAATACTATTGACCATCCATGTGAAACGACGGAGGGCTACGAATGGTTTTGGCGAAACCGTGAACGTAGTGAACTTGATATAATCGATGGAACGAGATAGCTTTTAAAAGGAGTGGCTCAAGCTCCGCATTTAAAAGTTAGTTTTGAAAAGAACCGAGTGGTTTTTCGAAAGTGTTCCAACGACTTTTACTTGGTTTATTTTTCTTGCATTAGTTCTTTTAATGCGTGATATTCTTGCATTAGTTCTTTTAATGTGTCCCATCATTTAATCCTACCATTGCAGAAAACAACCAAAATATGACGTACGCTTATGCCATTCGCATTCGCCACGGGGCCCCGTCATTACCCGTTAGGTTACTTAACTAACGACAGAGCGGGCAACGCGGCTGTAAAACATAAGCAACGCCTAAATAATATCATAAATAGATATACTGCAATGATAGCCATTTCAGATCACAGATGAACACATTGGATATACTAGGAATCCGCAATTCGTACGAGCCTGTAACGAAAAGCAGATTACACGGTCGCGGTGAATAGCCAATACCCCACCCAAGACCCCTACGGGTGCGGCAAACTACCCGCCAAGTCCCCGAAGCGAAGCAACCTCCCTCAACCCCGTGAGTAGGCCACTCGGCACTTCGGCATACCCGGTAGTTTGTACACCCCCTCCATGGGTCTATCCTAGGAGCAAAAACAGTAAAAAGAAATTATACAATGACGGCTACAACCCCGACCCGGTTGTGCGGCCATACAAATAATTATTACATCAATTTACAAATTTACATGAATTGAAAGAAAAGAAAACTCTCGTCTCACAACCCCGGCTATTCACCCGCGACAATCCAATGAATCCATATACACATTACAGATCACAGATTTGTATAACCCCCACTAATCGACATATAGCGATTAGCAGACGTTCAATACAAATATCACATCACAGAAAAACCCGTCAGCTTAAGTCTTTTAGAAGTTCGATCAAAAATACGGATTTTCAGGACCCCAAAAATAAAATTTTCGTTCTGGAAAATCTGGGCAGAAAATATATATTCCAAAAATCCCAAAATACCCCTACAAGCATACTGTAGCAAAGCAAACACAGAGAGGAGCTAAGAAGGCCGCGGAACCGCGGCAATAGCAAGCTATTGCCGCGTTTCCGCGGCGGAATGATGAGATCATGTGACCATTTTTCTACAGTATACTTAGAAAACCCTGAGTCGATTTTTGGTGTATCCCAAAAAAATTTTCCAGCACTTTTAAAATCGACAGAAAGTTTAAAAACGGGGTTCGTTTTGTGACTTTTTCTTTGATCGATCTTCTAGATACTTTGCTAACATGTTAGATAGTGTTTAACCGGCTCTGATACCACTGTAAGTCCATGCTACCTCTCCCGGTACTTTCGGGCATGCGGAATTTGACGGAAAACGATTTTCTTAGAGGTGGTAACATGGACTCAAAACCGGATCTTTGTTAAACATCTAACTAACAACCTAACTAGGAGTTGTTAACTACTCGGTTAGGGGGTTATACCTTTCTTTCTTGAACTCCTTCGTCTTCAAGCCTCGATGGTTGTCCGGATCGGCTTCACTCCGTCGTCTCCTTGCGCCGAAGATAGATCCACCTGAAAGCTTCTACCTTTGGCTCCTTCTTCGAACTTTGAAGAAACTAGTTCACTCGGTTTGCTAAACCTTGTGAACTAGAGTGAGTAGAGAAGAGTTTGTATGGGATTTTATCTATGGTTCTTGGTTCTCAACTCATGAGACAAGTGAACCATAGAATCAAGAGAGGGAGAGCAAGAGGAGGAAGATGAGAGCTCAAGAACAAGAGAGAGAAATGAGCATGAAAGAATGAGAGAAGACTTTTCTCATTTGGCTCTCATAATCCAAAACAATCATAACACCTCATATCAATCAAGTATTATGTGATGGTTTAAGCAACCATAGCCATATCAATTCATGCACTCATTTTGCACAAAAGAGCAAGCAAGCAAAAGTCTTTGCCATGAAATGATAGCTATAGTTATCATGATGGTAAACTAGTCAAGCCTAGTCAACCGGTCAACAAAGTCAACAAGTCAACAAAAGTCAATAAGTCAACAAAGTCAATCCCTCAACAACCATGTCACCATAATACTCAATTAATATAATTGTTAATCATATATCATATTCTCATTAGGGTTGAGCAAAAAGTCAATAGTCAACTGTCAACGGTCAACAACCCTAACGAGAATTCTCTGTCTCTGTCTCTCCGTCAACTGTGCATACACACCCGCATCCGCGTTCCGAGGAACACGAATGCAAACTGGATAAAACCAATCCCAAAACGTACACTAGGATCTGGCTTAAACCAAAGCCCGCTAGTGTAAACTGTCCGGACACTGTACGTGCACAAGTGCACGGATGTGACCGAACCCTGTCGCAAAACCATGCGACCTCTACTCTTTTGCCTAAAGGCGAATAGCTTTCTGTGTGGGACTCTAAAGACTCGACACTACGCTGGCAGTGGGTTTAACCATAGACCGCAAGCGGCACAAGCTGTGCGTAACGGTCCCCAGGTAGATGCCGACAAGAAGTCTGACGAGGCGAAAACCCATCTGAACTCCTGCTGAGCCTGAATGTGACATTCTCCGTACAGTCCGGTCTGTCCGTCTGATACATCGCATGGCGGGCCTAGGGGGCGGTAAACGTCAGTCCCCGAATAGCGGTACAAGTCGTGTCGGAGTGAAGCCCAAAACACCCTGAGATAACACTGGAAGCCTACCAGTATATCTCGTTTGCCCTGGCCAGGGACTACTCGTGTAATGGCTCTCCTAGACACAGCGCGATGTCAACCCCCAATACCGGGAGAGACGAATCCTGTCTAACCGTCACTGCCTCCAAGTGCTTCGGGACTGCACCCAACTACCACCTGTTTGCACGACTCCTTTGAGCCGTGGTAGGGTAGTAATCAAAGTACAGTGGGAACACACTCGAGGCGAAGTGACATTGTCAAGTCAGCGGACTAAGCTGTACTCATGTCACCTGGGAACTGATAACTGACGATAAGCATAATACCAACTAGTCAGTTCCCGACGAGTCCTGTCCAGTGTACTCGTATCCCAACGAGCACCCGCATACTATCTCAAGTACGACGTACCGACGGCTGTGGGACAGACCGTCTCCCACACTGGGATGAGAAGCGCATGCGCTAGTCTACTCCGGAGTATCGATACCCTGTCTCGATAGTCCTGCTACCAGGGACCTGCATAAGGATGTGCTTATAGATTACCCAGCCCCACTAGTGTGACTGCCATCACAACGCTGGTAATCAAGCAAAGATCCTAAGGGCTCCACTAATGAGTATAGGCGATATACTAAAATAAACACATGTACACATTGAAGTAGAAACAAACTAAGTAGCATACTACTATTTTGAGCAAGATTGTATATACAAGGTGAATATCCCAAGCTTCCATTAAGTAATATACAAACTAGTATGATACAGTAATGGCCTGTAGGGCATATACACTAACACTACCATCTGGAAGATCAATAGTAATATTGTTCTTAATTCGCCACAGTTTTAGTAAAATAGACTTTTTCAGAAAACAGTAGTTGGAGTATGGTAGAACTGGAAATGATTCCAGAACCACAAACGATTACCGAAAATTTAAAATAACCTAAAGATTCAATCAGGTTTGACATTCCATTAGCCACTCCGCAGATATGGTGGGTAACCTCAGGCGCCGGTACTTCGGTATCCTCAAATACTGTCACGACCCGAAAGAGCACGTGACTGGCCCTTGAACCATATGAAGCCTATAAGACCTCATCTGATCTATGTAAGCCAAAAGCCCAGAAATCTAAAACCATTTTAAGAAGTAAATAAAAAAAACTGGTTTTAAGAAGTAAAGAAAACATGTTTTGAAAATCAAAGTTTTTAATTAACTAGGCCGAATATGCATTTCTTTTTAAATGTGTAATCTTTCCTGAAAATTTCGGCAGAGTTTCCTTTGTAAATAATGGCCCCGAACGGGGTACAAAAAGAATAACATATATATATGCAAGAAAAAAGGCATCCCCAAGCGGGAGCTAGCTCTTTGTCAATTGACGGTCACAACCACGCAAGCAATATAATATACAACGCCAAAAGGGCGAGAATCAAAACTCAAAACAGCCAGAAAACCGTAATACTACAAGCGTGACTCTAAGGTCGAAATAGTACATCACTGTTTTACTAAGTCTGAAACAATATACAAGTTTTGGTTGATGGAATTTCTAGATACAATGAATAATAAATGTACAATAGTGGTTCTGATACAAAAGAACCCACCCACCCAAGCAAGTCACCCATATAGAAGCAGTGTGTCAGAAAAGCCGCTATGGAATCTGTACGGCAAAACCTGCAAGAACTGTGGCACAACGGGGGTGAGTTGCCAACTCGTGAATAGAAAATATTTACAAGCAGAGATCGAATGTATGACCCATCCTAGGTCAAAACGATCAAATATATAAACCTCAATATGAATAAATCTGAAGCATGCTAAACTGGCAATGTAACCTCAATACATAAGTGTAGTGCCAAGTGCTCGTGCCAGTGCCTCCGGTAATAGCATATCATGAATATGAGGTAAGATCAATGTAATCAAATCTGCATGTACGTGGACCCCGTCCACTCGTCACCCAATGACAATAGCATCATGCATGCAAATATCATAAAGCATATGCATGGAAAAATATGAAGATATAAACCATCTGTGTCCCTCGCGACACGTCAAAGTCTGTTGGTGTATATGCCCTAGAGGCCATTACTGTATCATACTAGCTTGTATATTACTTAGTGGAAGCTTGGGATATTCACAGTTGTATAGACAATCTTGCTCAAAATGGTAGTATGCTACTTGGTTTGTCTCTACTTCAATATGTGCATGTGTTTCTTTTAGCATATCGCTTATATACATATTAGTAGAGCCCTTAGGATTTTTGCTTGATTACCAGCGTTGTGATGGCGCTCACACTCGTGGGGACTGGGTAATCCATAAGCACATCCTTATACAGGTCCCTAGTCGTAGGACTATAGAGACAGGGCATCGATACTCCGGAGTAAACTAGCGTATGCACTTCTCATCCCATCGGGGGAGACGGTCTGTCCCACAGCCGTCAGTACGTCGTACTTGAGATAGTATGCGGGTTCTCGTTAGGTTACGAGTACACTGGACAGGACTCGTCGGGAACTGTTGGTTGGTATTATACCTATCGTCAGTTATCAGTTCCCAGGTGACATGAGTACAGCTTAGTCCGCCGACTTGACACTGTCACTTCGCCTCGAGTGTGTTCCCACTGTACTTAGATTACTACCCTACCACGGCTCAAAGGAGTCGTGCAAACAGGGAGTAGTTGGGTGCAGTCCCGAAGCACTTAGAGGCAGTGACGGTTAGACAGGATTCATCTCTCCCGGTATTGGGGGTTGACATCGCGCTGTGTCTAGGAGAGCCATTACACAAGTATTCCCTGGCCAAGGCAAGCGAGATATACTGGTAGGTTTCCAGTGTTATCTCAGGGTGTTCTGGGCTTCACTCCGACACGACTTGTACCGCTGTTAGGGGACTGACGTTTACCGCCCCCCTAGGCCCGCCATGCGATGTATCAGACGAACAGACCGGACTGTACGGAGATTGTCATATACAGGCTCAGTAGGAGTTCGGATGGGTTTACCTCATCGGCCTTCTTATCGACATCTACCTGGGGACTGTTACGTACAGCTAGTGCCGCTTGCGGTCTGTGGTTAAACCCACTGCCAGCGTAGTGTCGAGTCTTTAGAGTCCCACACAGAGCGTTTCCCTGCACTGGGCGAAACGTGTAGAGGCCGTATGGTTTTACGGCAGGACTGCGATCACTTGCGTACACTTGTGTGCGTATGCTGTTCGGGCAGGCAATACTAGTGGGCTTTGGTTTAAGCCGGATTCTAGTATTGCACAGATGGATTTGTTTTGTCTTATGTGCATTCGCATTCTACGGAATGCGGATGCGGGTATGTATGCACAGATTTTTGGAGTGGTGAAGGAGGAGGTGCCTCATTAGGGTTTTGACAGTTGGTTCGGTCAAAACATTATGAGCCGGGGACATTATTTACTAATCCTTTTATTGATAATTATGTTGTAGCTAATTACATTGACCATTTGACCATCTTGACTTTGTTGACCGTTTGACCAAAGTTGACTAGGATCTTCTTGAAAGGTCTAAAGTATTCTTTGGTTTTTCATTTTCATTTTGTTATAATAATGGTCATGTCATTTGTATCCATCAACTTTATCTTGATGGGATTAGTAATGATAATGTTTTGCATTATTGAACCATGGTTGTGTTTTTCTCTTGGTTAAGCTTTTCATTTGTTCATTCTCATTCTTTCTCATAGAAAAGAAATGAGAAACATATCCATGGTTGCTCATCCTTCTTCCTCCTCTTGATTCTTCTTTTGATCTCATGTGTTGAGAGAAAAAGGATTCCACTTGACAACCACATACATACATCTCCTCTACACATCCTAGGGCTTCTTGACTAGCAATCTCTTTGCCCTAGTTGCTTCGGCTCGAGGTGGAGCTCGGTGTACATCTCTCGGGTGGATCGTCTTCGACTCAAGAAGGCCGCGGAGGTGTCCAAGGTCCGGATCGACACTTGGAGCTTGGATGGACGAGCGGGACAGCGGAATAAAGACCCGAAGGACCGGTTTCGTGAGGTATACTTTCTACAGCATAGTAGTTAAAGCCTCTAGTAGTTTACTAGTTTCTAGTTTAGCAAAGATCCGTGCTTTAAGTCCATGTTGCCTTGCGCCAAATTATTGTTTTTCGTTGTTTCCGCCTCCCCGTAAGAACCGGGATGAGCAACGTGGACTTACAGTGGTATCAGAGCCTAGCTAAACATAAACTAGTAAGTTAGCAAAGTGTTTAGAACATCGATCGGAAAAAAGTCGCAAAACACATCCGCAAAAACCTCTAGTTTCTGTCGATTTTCATACTGCTCAAAAGGTGATTTAAAATATATGAAAATTCATCTTAGGGTTTTGTGAAAACACTGCAGAAAAACGATCCAGTGAATCGATCAAACGGCCGCGGTTCCGCGGCAATGACATGCTCATTGCCGCGGTTCCGCCGCGGTTTTGACTCATCACTGGATCGGGTTTTGTGCAGTGTTTTATTTTGGCTGTTTTGGGATTTTTAATACATGATTTTTCTGCCCAGATTTTCCAGAGAGCAAATTGACTTTTGGGGTGGTTAAAAATTCGTATTTTGATCGGTATTCCGTACACTTTGGCTAATGGATATTTTCTGTGATGTGATATATGTATTGAACGTCTACTAATCGCTATAAGTCGATTAGTGGGGGTTATACATATCTGTGATCTGTAATGTTGATGGTTTGTGGATATGAACTCGGTGGATTGTCGCGGATGAATAGCCGGGAATGGGTGTGAGATGAGAGTTTCTTTTTCTTTCATTCATTGTAAAATTTGTAAATTGATGTAATATTATTTGTATGGCCGCACAACCGGGTCGGGGTTGTAGCCGTCATTGTATAATTCTTTTTACTGTTTTTGCTCCTAGGATAGACCCAAGGTGGGGTGCACAAACTACCGGGTATCTCAAAGTGCTAAGTGGCCTACTCATGGGTTGAGGGAGGTTGCTTCGCTTCGGGTACTTGGCGGGTAGTTTGCCGCACCCGTAGGGGTCTAGGGTGGGGTTTGGCTATTCATCGCGACCGTGTAATCCGCTTTTCGTTGCAGGCTCGAACGAATCGCGGATTTCTAGTATATCCAAAATGTTCATCTGTGATCTGTAATGTCTATCATTGCTATATATCTATATATGATATCTATTTAGGCGTTGGTTATGTTTTTCAGCCGCGCTAGCCCAGCCCCCGCTCTGTCGTTAGTTAAGTAACCTAACGGGTGATGACGGGGCCCCATGGCGAATGCGAATGGCATAAGCGTACGTCATATTTTGGTTGTTTTCTGCAATGGTAGGATTAAATGATGGGACGCATTAAAAGAACTAATGCAATAAAATAAACCAAGTAAAAGTCGTTGGAACACTTTCAAAACCACTCGGTTCTTTTCAAAAACCAGCATTTTAAACACGGAGCTTGAACCACTCCTTTTAAAAGCTATCTCGTTCCATCGATTATATCAAGTTCACTACGTTCACGGTTTCGCCAAAACCATCCGTAGCCCTCCGTCATTTCGGTTAAATATTCAGTAGTATTAAAGCTATGTATTTTGACCTTCGCCAAGGCATAGTGATTGGTAGCTGCTGAATATTTATCTGTAGCATAGATAGATGCGTTGGTTTGGGACAGTCGTACTACTATTTTGGCCTTCGTCAAGGGTATGTACGGGTGGGTTCAAATTAACCTGGATAATGACGGGTAGAACTTGACATGTGACTTATGATATGTTGGCCTTCGTCAAGGTCATAAGAGCATCGGGCAAAAAATCCACATCGGGAGTTTCAAAAGTACTGAAACTTGCTAGCGCTGCATACCATTTGGAGTGTGATGATTCTGGTAGGATTCCTTCAGTTTTGTCACGCGATGATATTTGTATCCCGATCCTACTGTGAGTATATGCTACTCCTCAGGAACTTTCTCACTTAACGATCAATGCTATAAACCAAGTAGGTGTCTAGAAAGGTGTTAGCGGGGCTACGCCCACTAGGAAAAGAGGTTACTAAATTAAGGAACTACGCGAAAGCGTTGGAAAACCTCCCTCGAAGTACCGACACTGGCCTGGCTGAACGGTTAAGCAAGTATTGTACGGTGGGATTGATCCTGACTAATTCTTCCTTTATGGTTTGAGGAGGGATTCGAGAGACAGTGGGAGCCATCCTGTTTAGATAAATTAAAAACCAATCTAAACTTGCAAGAGCATCATGCTGAGTGTTTTCTTCTCTCTCTCTTAATTGCAGCGACCCAGTGACCGCACCTAGGTTACATCTAGATAATAAAATGACTGTTATGACTGGCAAAGATCTGTCCAGATGTCCATTTCCCATGACAAGCTGGGACACCTCTTAACTAATCCGACCCCTACCGTCTCAGGTCCAGCTTCCCCTGTCACGAATATTCATATCCATAAGACATCGGAAAAACACTGTGAGAAAACCAAGTGCCTCGTGTTAGCCTCAGTTGATGGTGTATACCAGAGGCAACACGAGAAGATGGACATAGTTTCTATCTTCCTCCATAACAAAGATTTATATGGAGAGCAATCTCGTATCGCAAGATATGAGACCTCGAACGAATTGCTTCCAGCGAGGTTGGCTATCGGGTCATCTGTAAGGGGCAACGTCCGTACAGAGACCAGCTCTTTTGAGCTCACGGACCTGAAGAACGGGTCAGATGCTGACTTAGTTCAACAGTCCCTACCTACTACCCTGAAGGAAACCAGGGAAGTAGAAAGAAAGGGAAGGGCAGAAGTTTTGGGAATGGATGTAGTAAAAGAGGGATGTTCCTATTGTTACGGGAATGAACATGGACAGAAGGATTGCAGGGCTTGCAAAGCCAATAGCCAGAATTCGAAGCATGTTGTGGCTTCGGCTTCGGGTGTGTTTGTAATAGAGAACTGTACGTCAGTTAACTCTACTTCCTGGGTATTGGATACCGGATCAGGATCTCATATCTGTAATTCGTTACAGGCTCTGAGAAACAGTAGGGTTATCAGGAAAGGTGATATGACTCTCAGGATTGCTAACGGAATGAGCATGTATGCTGTATCCATAAGGGAATATCATCTTGGACTGACAACTGGGCAGATATTGATTCTGCGTGACTGTTTTTATGTACCATGTGCGACTTGTAACATCATATCTGTATCCTTACTTTCTAAGAAAGGATATGATTTTACTTTTGTAAGCGATGTAGTAAACATCCACCTAAATCAAGTACTGATTGGGTCAGGTACATTGAAAAACGGTATATACGTTTTAAATCAAGCTCAGGTCTTCAGTGTCCAGAACACACTTAAAAGAAAGTCTCCGGAATTAAATCAGGCTTTCTTATGGCATTGTAGACTGGGTCACATCAATGAGACACGGTTAACAAAGTTACATAAAGAAGGATACTTGGATCCGTTCGAGTACCAGTCTTATGCCACTTATGAATCTTGTCTCATGGGAAAGATGACAAAGACTCCGTTCACTGGACACGGAGAAAGAGCGAGCGCGCTCTTGTGACTCATACACAGTGACGTGTGTGGTCCAATGTCTACACATGCGCGAAGTGGTTATTCATACTTCATTACTTTCACAGATGATTTCTCTAGGTATGGGCATGTCTTCTTGATGAAGCACAAATCCAAGGCCTTTGAGAAATTTTAGGAATATAAGAATGAAGTTGAAAAACAAACAGGCAAAAGTATCAAGACACTGAGATCTGATCGAGGTGGTGAATACTTAAGTGCCGAGTTTCTGGGCTACATAAAAGAGAATGGAATTCTCTCTCAGCTTACTCCTCCATACACACCACAACACAACGGTGTATCGGAAAGGCGGAATCGAACCCTATTGGATATGGTTCGTTCCATGATGAGTAAGGCTGAGTTACCGCAATCCTTCTGGGGTTATGCACTAGAATCAACTGCATATCTTTTGAACAAGGTTCCCTCCAAGACTGTGCCTACCACACCATATCAGATGTGGTGTGGGAAGAAACCCTGTCTTAAGTATCTAAAGATATGAGGATGTCCAGCTTATGTAAAAAAGCAGCATGCGGACAAGTTCGAGGCACGCTCAGTACTGTGTAAGTTTGTGGGATACCCAAAGAACTCCAGGGGGTATTTTTTCTATTACGCAGAGGAACAAAAGGATTTTGTTTCTCGTCATGCCCACTTTCTGGAACATCAGTTTTTAGAAAAAGAAGCAAGTGGGAGCGTAGTAGAACTGGAAGAAATTCCAGAACCACAAACTATTACTGAAAGCTTGGAAGAACCAGAAGTTTCAAGAGAACCGGACATCCCAGCGCCACTCCGCAGGAGTAGTAGGCAGTCTCATCCGCCCGAGAGATACTACGGTTTTCTCATAGACGGGGATAGAGAGGATTGCACCATGGATTATGGTGAGCCTAGTAGCTTCCAGCAAGCCATTCAGAGCGGCGACTCGGTAAAATGGCTGGATGCAATGCGGGCCGAGATGGAGTCCATGTAGACCAACAAAGTTTAGACTTTGGACTTTGCTCCAGAAGGGGTAAAATCCGTAGGCTGCAAATGGATCTTCAGAAAGAAGATTGGTGTAGATGGGCAGGTTGAGACCTATAAAGCTAGACTTGTTGCAAAGGGTTTTCGTCAAAGACCTGGTTTGGACTATGACGAGACCTTTTCTCCAGTGGCTATGCTGAAATCCATTCGGACCCTTCTTGCCATTGCTGCCTTCCACGATTATGAAATCTGGCAGATGGACGTAAAGACGGCTTTTCTAAATGGAAATTTGGAAGAGTGCGTCTATATGGATCAGCCGGAGGGATTCATTCAGAGTGGGAGCAGCGGTAGAGTGTGCAAGTTGCTCAAGTCCATTTATGGACTTAAGCAGGCATCGCGGAGTTAAAACATCTGCTTTGATGATCCTGTCAAAGAATTCGACTTTATCAAAAACCCAGATGAACCATGCATTTACAGTAAGATTGTAGGGAGAACTGTGGTATTCCTCGTCTTGTACGTGGATGACATTCTCCTAATAGGAAATGATATTCCTATGCTACAGTCAGTCAAAGGATTCTTGTCGCAGAGGTTCTCCATGAAGGACCTGGGCGATGCCAACTACATTCTGGGGATCCAGATCTATCGTGATAGATATAAGAGGATGTTGGGACTTTCACAGTCAAGGTACATCGACACCATACTGAAAAGATTCAGTATGGAAGATTCCAAGCGCGGTAATTTACCGGCTTGTCACGGGATCACCCTCTCCAAAGAGATGTCTCCCAAGACTGATTTGGAAAGGGATCGCATGTCTATTATACCCTACGCTTCTGCGGTAGGCTCTATAATGTATGCGATGTTATGTACCAGACCAGATGTAGCATACGCATTGAGCGTTGTAAGCCGGTATCAGTCGAACCCAGGGGAGAAACATTGGATAGCGGTAAAGAACATTCTCAGGTACCTGAGAAGGACTAAGGAGATGTTCTTGGTGTATGGCGGAAAAGACCTCCAGCTTGAGGCCGTTGCTGACTCCAGCTTCCAGAGTGACAAGGATGACTCCATGTCCATGTCGAGTTATGTCTTTACCCTCAATGGAGGGGCGGTTTGCTGGAAGAGTTCCAAGCAGGAGACCGTTGCAGCCTCAACTATGGAAGCGGAATACATCGCTGCATCTGATGCCGCAAAGGAAGCTGTCTGGATGAAGAAGTTCCTCACGGAGCTTCAGGTGGTTCCTACCATTGTTGATCCAATACCGCTGTATTGCGACAAGAACGGCGCTATATCTTTAGCGAAGGAACCCAGGTCCCATCAGAAGTCCAGGCACATTTTGAGGCGGTACCACCTGATCAGGGAGATCGTAGATCGCCGGGAGATCGAGGTGAAGAGAGTAAATACGGAGAACAACACTGCAGATCCACTCACGAAGGCCCTACCCCAGACTCAATTCGAGCGGCTGATCGAGATGATAGGTCTTCGATACGCCAGTACATGGCCTTAGTGCAAGTGGGAGATTGTTGGTGTATATGCCCTAGAGGCCATTACTGTATCATACTAGCTTGTATATTACTTAATGGAAGCTTGGGATATTCACAGTTGTATAGACAATCTTGCCCAAAATGGTAGTATGCTACTTGGTTTGTCTCTACTTCAATATGTGCATGTGTTTCTTTTAGCATATCGCTTATATACATATTAGTAGAGCCCTTAGGATTTTTGCTTGATTACCAGCGTTGTGATGGCGCTCGCACTCGTGGGGGCTGGGTAATCCATAAGCACATCCTTATACAGGTCCCTAGTCGTAGGACTATCGAGACAGGGAATCGATACTCCGGAGTAGACTAGCGTAAGCGCTTCTCATCCCAGCGGGGGAGACGGTCTGTCCCACAGCCGTCAGTACGTCGTACTTGAGATAGTATGCGGGTGCTCGTTAGGTTACGAGTACACTGGACAGGACTCGTCGGGAACTGTTGGTTGGTATTATATGTTAGTTATATGTATGCCCTAGAGGCCATTACTATACATAGGATGTATATTGTAGTGGATGCTGGGACATATATAGGGAGGACTTTCTTGCTCGACATGATAGTATGCTATCTGGTTGATCTTTACCTTAACGTGTACACTGATTGTCTCTCTGTTACATGTTGGTAAAGCCCTTAGGATGTGTACTTGACTACCTGGACTATGATGCGGATCATACTAGTGGGGACATGATAGTCCATAAGTACATCCTTCAAGGTCCCTAGTCGTGGGTGTATCGAGATGGGGCATCGATATACCAGAGTAGACTAGCGTATACCTTCTCGACCCATACAGATGGGCGATGGATGATCCCATATCCATTGGTGTTTGACATCAGAGATCATATACGGGTGCTCAGTAGAGACTGGGTACACTGGACGGACTTGCCGAGAACTCCCAGATGGTATTATACCTTACGTCAGATGGCAGTTCTCTGGTGACACTGGTACAGAGTAGTCTGTTGACCCGAGATCGTCATAGAGTCTTGTGTGATTCCCACTGTGCTTTGATTTCCACCTTACCACGTCCAAGAGGGCATGCAAAATGGTGGTTTTTGGGAACAGTCCCGAATCACATGGAGGCAATGAGCGATAGGAGGGGATTCGTCTTTCCCGGTATAGGGAGTTGATGTTGCGCTGTGTTCGATTGGCTATAACCGGAAATCCCTGGCCAGGGTTGCTGAGATTTACTGGTAAGTGTTACCAGTAGTTTCTTGAAATGTTATAGACCTCATATCGACACGACTTATCGAGCTACTGGGGTCTGACGTTTACCACCCCTAGGCAAGATATGCGACATATCAGACGAACAGACCGGACTGTACGGTAAGTGTTACTGGTTGGATTCACAGGAGTGTGAGCGGGCTTGCTCGTCGATCTTCTGATCGCTCAATACCCGGGTGGCCGTTACGTTTAGCAGACCGCTTGCGGCTTGTGGGTGCTTGATATGATCATCATCTGCTGCCGGCGTATTGACGAGTCTTTAGAGTCCTACACAGAGGTTTCCTGGCTCAAGCGAAACGAAATAGGAGCGCATATGAGATATGTGCGGGACCGAGAATAATGCATGTATGTGATACCGTATTCTATTCTCGCGATGAATGTATCGATATGGTTGTATGCGATATAACCTAGTTATCGAATCAAGGATTGATTCGATAAGCCGATACATTGGATATTAGTCGGTCATATGCGATATGACCGGATCGTTAAATCAAGTGTTGATTTAATGATTTAATGTATAATTATATATTTGATATATTACTTTGCATTAACTAATATTTGTTCACTTTAAATGGATTTTCTCACTTGATGTGCACATTGTATATGTGATATACTTTTGTGCACTTGTATGTATCATGTTTGATGATACATGTTTACTTGAGTTTGTGTAAAGATTAAACCATGGTTATTTAAATGGTTAGGGTTTTAATTTTCATATCTATTTATTTATTTATTATGGAAATGATAATGAGAAAAATGGTGGCTTTCTTTGTTTGTTCATGAAGCTTCATGAAGCTTTGACTAAAGTGACCATTTTGTCTCATCCTTAACTCTAACCATTTCACTTAACCATAGTTCTCTCTCTACACTTAACCATGGTATAGTTATGATAAGAATAATCTTTTTTCTATTTTTCTCATTATTCTTATGATAATCATCATCTTCTTCTTCTTCTTCTTCAAGAAGAAAACCTTGCTTCCATAAATGGTGATTTGATGAAAAGAGTGAGAAATCCAATTCTAAAGTGAACCCACTTCCTATTTCTTCATCCTCTACCTCTTGCCAAGTAGTATAGGGTGTTTTCTTCATAAGTTTCATGACTTGGTGAAGTGGGAGCTTGATCTAGTGATGCCTCGACGTAGATCATCTTCGGCATCGAAGCCGACGACCAAGCCCGCCCATTTCTCCGATGAAGCCGACGCTAGAGCCTGGGATTCGATTTGGACAGCAAGGAGACTTCATCATGGAGCTATGGAGGTGGAGAACCGGATCTACAAAGGTTGTATTTCCGTTCACTTAGTTAAGTTGTTAACTAGTTGCATGTTTCGCCTAAAATCTAGTTAACGATCCGTATTAGGGTTTCTCGGCACTTGTAATTTTTGAAATTGGCATGGTTGATGCCTTGTGAGACCTCAGTAGTGTGCCTAGGAATCCTACAGTGGTATCAGAGCCTAGCTAGAGCCTTAGGCGAAGTGTAGACGACGTTTGAAACCCGATCGAACCGAAACCCTAAAAACCAAATTGCTCTCTGGACTTTTTTCAAAAACTGGGTCTTTTCCAGATTAAAAATGCTAACAAATTCAGCAGGGAATTATAAGAATTACGGTGTAAAATTTGACAAAAGATACTTCAAGATTGCGGCGGAACCGCGGCAGAAGCCTAGCTTCTGCGGCGGTTCCGCGGCAATAGTGTGACGTCACCCTCCTAATTTTGCACAGTAACTTCCTTTATTCAGTGCTGAGTTCTCTGGGTATTTTTAAATATCACTCAAGAGTTGAGTTTTCTGGGGTGTTTTGGGAGTTCGCAGATTCGATCGGATTATCAAGCTTTGTCTATGTTTCTTTCCGGATAATTATTGAATATGTTAAAAAGTTCGACCGGATATAAATACTCAACTTTTCCCCTGCCGGAAAATTTCCAAGTGTTGGATTTTTCTGAGATTTAAAAACGTTCTAAGTAGTGCAAGTAACGTGATGGTCCCTCTAGAAGACAACAAACCTTAACTCGATTATATGACCGTCTTGAACTGCCCTTTGAACCTTAGGGTTTGGGGCAGTACGGCGTGCCACATGTGAGGCGTTGGCTTGACCCTTCTACAGCTGGACCGTTGGTACTAAGGCATGAAGTGAATGTCTTTGAACTTATTTCATGTACTGAGCGGTTTCGGGAAAAACTTGGGTGTTCGATTGTTCGATCGGAAAGTTTAACATTTTCTATCTTATTCGGAATGTGATACAATAATTGGAATTCACAAGTTGTTATGAGATAACTGAATGAATGTTATAAACATAGCAGTTTAGTCTCACTTGATCGGTTGCCACGGAATTTTGATGCGATCAAAAGTCCGTCGGAATCACGTAGCGTACGCGGATACTCGCCGGGTAAACTTAATAGACAGCCTCACTCCATAGCCCCGACCAAGTGACTGTAGGAGAACCCCGTCGCCGAAAGCGTCCGTTCGGGTGCTCGCTGCAGCGGTGTTCCGCCTTGGTGCACTTCGTCGACGGTATCGGGGGTGCGGCCGCCTACTAAAGTTTCAGACGAGCATTCAATCTGGATGTCGGGAATCTTGCTGAATTGCCCAAGTTGATATTGAAAAGAGTTTTCGATAATGAGACTAAAATGTGGGGTTTATAATTGTTAGGCATGTGATGTCTAACTATTTCATTTGATTAGGCATGAGATGTCTAAGGAGTTTGCGGATTCCAACTGTTGTAGTTTTACACTTTCTTTTCTGTGACCGTAAGTGTAATATGTAATATCGCCGGTTTCGTTGCTATATGTCAATGACAATTGGGATGGACATATTTACTTACGTTGATGACATGTGATGTTATGTGTTGCTGGATATGTTATATTGGATCGTCGTGTTTGAATAGCCGGGGGTTTTTATGTGAGATGAGTGTTTTTCATTTTCATTCATGTAAAAACTTTATGTAATATTCTTTTATTGGGGCACTTCCAGGTTGTAGAAGATGTCACCCTCTGTATATTATTTACTTTTCCGCACTAGGATAGACCCAAGGAGGGGAGCACAAGTAACCGGGTTCTGGAGTCCAGTGGGAGACCAACTCGAGGAGTCGAGTCCGGGTCTCCTAACTCTAGAATTGGTAGGGTTGCTTGCCGCTCTCGTAGGGGTCTAGGGGTGTGGGTTTGGCTATTCATCGCGACCGTGGAATCCGTGTTTTATACTGGCTCGTATTGAAAACACGGACGTCCTAGTATATCCAATATTTCATATGTTTGTTCTGCTGCGATATCTGTGATGTGATCATGTGATGTTCTGTGATAGATACTGTATATAGTATATATGATATATTATATAGACGTTACTTATGTTTTACACCCGCGCTAGCCCTGCCCCGCTCTGCCGTTAGTTACCTAACCTAACGGTGCACGAGGGGACATCGAGGTGAATGCGTATGGCATAAGTGTACGTCGTATTTATCTGTGATGTTTAGGTATTTTAAATGATGGGACTTCATTAATGAGATTAATGAAAGAAAAAGAAACCTAAGATGTTGTGGAATCGAATTTCAAAAATAAAAACAGGTAGCTACAGTTCTTGCTTTGCACAGAGGTATATGTGATATATCCTGCACCTTATTCGATAAGGAAAGGACCGAGATCCCTTCACCGGGAGTGACTCCTTTAGCAATAACTGGCAGATGCTACACACTCGGTTTGTCTTTTGATTGCTTTTAAGAGTTTTTGATTTGCACAGTGATATATATGATATATCCAGCACCTTATTCGATGAGGAAAGGACCGACGATCCCTTCACCGGGAGTTACTCCTTAGCAAAACTAGAAAAGCCTCAAAAGCACTCCATTTTAAAAATTATTTGATTCTGCAATGATATCAAGTTCATTACGCAATAGGTTTTCAGAAAAACCTGTCGTAGCCCTCCGTCATTTCAGATAAGTGGTAGTTAGTATTCGTGCTACGTTTGTTGGCCTGCGTCAAGGCGTAGTGTGCGGTAGCTAACTAGTATTTATCTGCTTATGCATATGATGCAGATTGGATTAGGGTAGTCGTGCGACTTTGTTGGCCTGCGTCAAGGGTCGTGCGGGTGGGTTTAATTCAGTCAGGAAATGACGGGTTGAACTTGACAAGCGCACTATGGTTTGTTGGCCTGCGTCAAGGTCATAGGACGCTAGGGGCAAAATTATCGGGAATTTCAAGTGTTGAAATTTGCAATGAGATTGCATACCTTCTATGAGATAGTTGGATCCCGATACCCGCTGCGAGTAATTGTTACTCCTGGGAGAGTTTTACACGTTACAATTAGCCGATCAAGTAGGTGTCTAGAAAGGTGTCAACGGGGTTACGCCTCTTGGAAAACGAGGTTTACTGTAATTAGGTTCGTACGAAAGCACGGGGGACCTCCCTCAAAGTACCGACACTGGCCTGGCTGAAAGATTGGCGAACTTGTAGTGTGTAATTAATCACGGCTAGTCTTTCCTTTTAGGGTTTGAAGGAAGATTTGATAAAAACAGTGGGAGCCATCCTGATTAGATAAAATAATAACCAATCTATTCTTGCAAGTGCGCACGCTGAGTGTTTTCTTCTCTCTCACTCCAGGTAGCGACCATATCACGCCTTAATCAAGATAATAATACGGATATATTGACCGAACCCGCTTGTTATACTGAGCTAGGGATCGTTGGCCCCGCTCCACCTTATAATTGTTATAAGACGGAGCAGGAAATTGGGGATTACCAGAATTCCCATGCTGCCCATACGAAGAGAGTGGATGCTGATGCATCATCTTCAGGTGTGTTCATTATACAGAACTGTTTCTCAGTATTCTTTACGTCCTGGGTATGTGATACCAGATCAGGATCCCGCATATGTAATTTGTTACATAGGCTACAGATAGGTAAAGAACTGAGAACGGGTGATAAGTTTCATGAGGCAGAAAATGGGACAAGTGTTGCAGCCAAGTCTGTTGGTCACTGTCACCCTGTATTACCAATACATTGATTCTGAACGAATGTTATTAGATACCGAACCTGATATACAAAATCATATCAGTCTCTTTATTTGTAAACAAATGATATAATCTTGTATTGTTGGATAATGTTTTGAACATTTCCTATATCAAAAGCTGATCGTTTCAGGCACGTTATCTAAAAGCATTAACGTTCTAAATCAAACTACAGTTCCTTGTATACAGAACACACACAAGAGGAAGCGTTCAGAAATGAACGGATCCTTCTTGAGGTATTGTAGACTAGGTCATATCAATGCGACCTGACTAGCTGAAGTTACATTTAGATGCATATTTAAATCTGTTTGAATTTACATCTTATGAAACTTGCCAGTCATGTCACAAAGATACGATGACCATAGCTCTGTTTACTGGAAACAGAGAAAGAGTTAGTAAACTCTTGGGATGATACATGTTGATGTATGTAAGGTCCCATGTCTACATATGCCAGGACTGGTTCTTTGTACTTCGTTACATTCTCTGATAATCTCTCAAGATTCAGACATATGTTCCTGTTGAAACACAAGTCCGAACCTTTTGAGATATTCACAGAATATGATTTAGAAGTAGAAAACCAAAACACGGGTATAAGTATTATGTCCTTTGATGAGATCGAGGAGGAGAATACTTGAGTACGGAATTCCTGGACTATTCTAAAGGAGAATGAGATTCTCTCTCAGCATTACTCCTCCGTATACACCATAGCACGATGGTATATCGGGGCGGAGAAATAACACCCTATGTGATAAGGTGTGCTCTATGTTGAGTACTACTGAGTAACCTATTTCCTTTTTAGGAGTTATGCACTTGAGAAGCTGCATACCTATTGAATAGGGTTCAAATCAAATCAGTTGCCTAC
Organism: Agapanthus africanus; assembly: GCA_030015575.1. NCBI lineage: Eukaryota > Viridiplantae > Streptophyta > Magnoliopsida > Asparagales > Amaryllidaceae > Agapanthus > Agapanthus africanus. The sequence continues at coordinate 409,025,076 of CM057340.1, forward strand.
CATTTCATATGTGATATGATAAGGGAAGAGCCCATATCTTAAGTTGGTTAAGATTTGGGGTTGTCCGGGCTATATCTAAAAGCATAATCCGGATAGGCTCGAGGCAAGGTCTGTTATGTACAACTGGAAAGGTTCCAGCTATACAAACAACAACAGATGATTTGGTAGAACCAAACGATTCAGTAGATTCCAACGAACCTCAGCCTCTCAGCCGATCTAGTAGGGTTCCTCACCCACCTGAGAGATATTTCGGTTTCTCTATGACAATGGGAGCGAGGAATGCATCATGAGATGATGATCCAACTAGTTTCGAGCTGGCCATCAGGAGTGGGACTCTATAAGAATGGCTGGATGCTTAGTGATCTGAGATGGAATCCTTATACACCAACAAAGTATGGACTTTAGTTGCTTTATCTGAAGGGTTAAATCCCCATCAGGAGCAAGTATATCTTGAGAAGATTACTTGGTGTAAATGGAAAAGTTGAGACTTTCAAAGCTTGACTTGTTAAAGCTTTTCGTCATCGACCAGGCGTGGATAATGATGAAACCTTTTTAAGTGGCTATGCTTAAGTCCATCCAGATCCTACTTGCCACGGCTACATACCATGACTACGATATCTGGCGGTTGGGTGTCATGACTGCTTTTCTTAAATGATGTTTCAGAAAAGAGAGTCTGTAAGTACACAGTCAGAGGGCTTCATAGACAGTGGGAGCAGCGGAAACGTGTGCAAGATGGTTTATGTGATAAAGCAGGCATCGCGGAGTTGGAACATCTGTTTTGATGTAGTAGTCAAATAGTTCGACTTCATCAAAATGGTAAATGAACCTTGTATATACAAAAAGGAAGTAGGGAGTATGGTGGTGATCCTCGTAGAGAACGTGGATGACATACTCTTGATAGGGAAGGAGGTTCCTATGCTACGCTCGGTCAATCTCCGCTTATCACAAAGATTCTCCATAAAGGATCAAAGTGATACCTCCTAAATCCTGGGTTTTGGATCTGTGAGATAGATCTAATTGGATGTTAGGATACTCACTAGTTGTAGTGAGAAGGTATCAATTGATTCTGGGGAGAATCACTGGAAAGGTTCCAGAGTGATAAGGACGACTGAATGTCAGTCACAGGCATTGACTTTACCCTCAGTAAAGGGACGGTATGTTGGAAGAGTTCCAAGCTAGATACCGTGGCATACTAGACGATAAAGGCTGGATACATCGCTACTTAAGATGCTACCAAAGAGGCAGTCTGGGTGTATATTAGTTCATGAGATGAACTTTGTTCCTCCCATTGTGTGACAATGGAGTTGTGGCTTATGCCAAGGAACACCGGTCCCATCAGTGATCCAGACATATTCTAAGGCAGTGTCACCTGATCATGGAGATAGTCGATCTCCAGGGTGATCGAGGTTAGGAGAGTAGACTCAGAGGACAACACGGCGGATCCACTCACAAAGGCCTTTTCCCAGAGAGAGACTTTTATGGGATGGTTGAGTATGAGATACTACAACCACTGCTATCAGATGGCCCTAGTGCAAGTGGGAGATTGTTAGTTATATGTATGCCCTAGAGTCCATTACTATACATAGGATGTATATTGTAGTGGATGCTGGGACATATATAGGGAGGACTTTCTTGCTCGACATGATAGTATGCTATCTGGTTGATCTTTACCTTAACGTGTACACTGATTGTCTCTCTGTTACATGTTGGTAAAGCCCTTAGGATGTGTACTTGACTACCTGGACTATGATGCGGATCATACTAGTGGGGACATGATAGTCCATAAGTACATCCTTCAAGGTCCCTAGTCGTGAGTGTATCGAGACGGGGCATCGATATACCAGAGTAGACTAGCGTATACCTTCTCGACCCATACAGATGGGCGATGGATGATCCCATATCCATTGGTGTTTGACATCAGAGATCATATACGGGTGCTCAGTGGAGACTGGGTACACTGGACGGACTCGCCGAGAACTCCCAGATGGTATTATACCTTACGTCAGATGGCAGTTCTCTGGTGACACTGGTACAGAGTAGTCAGTTGACCCGAGATCGTCATAGAGTCTTGTATGGTTCCCACTGTGCTTTGATTTCCACCTTACCATGTCCAAGAGGGCGTGCAAAACGGTGGTTTTTGGGTACAGTCCCGAATCACATGGAGGCAATGAGCGATAGGAGGGGATTCGTCTCTCCCGGTATAGGGAGTTGATGTTGTGCTGTGTTCGATTGGCTATAACCGGAAATCCCTGGCCAGGGTTGCTGAGATTTACCGGTAAGTGTTACCAGTAGTTTCTCGAAATGTTATAAACCTCATATCGACACGACTTATCGAGCTACTGGGGTCTGACGTTTACCACCCATAGGCAAGATATGCGACATATCAGACGAACAGACCGGACTGTACGATAAGTGTTACTAGTTGGATTCACAGGTGTGTGAGCGGGCTTGCTCGTCGATCTTCTGATCGCTCAATACCCAGGTGGCCGTTACGTTTAGCAGACCACTTGCGGCTTGTGGGTGCTTGATATGATCATCATCTGCTGCCGGCGTATTGACGAGTCTTTAGAGTCCTACACAGAGGTTTCCTGGCTCAAGCGAAACGAAATAGGAGCGCATATGAGATATGTGCGGGACCGAGAATAATGCGTGTATGTGATACCGTATTCTATTCTCGCGATGAATGTATCGATATGGTTGTATGCGATATAACCTACTTATCGAATCAAGGATTGATTCGATAAGCCGATACATTGGATATTAGTCGGTCATATGCGATATGACCGGATCGTTAAATCATGTGTTGATTTAATGATTTAATGTATAATTATATATTTGATATATTATTTTGCATTAACTAATATTTTTCACTTTAAATGGATTTTCTCACTTGATGTGCACATTGTATATGTGATATAGTTTTGTGCACTTGTATGTATCATGTTTGATGATACATGTTTACTTGAGTTTGTGTAAAGATTAAACCATGGTTATTTAAATGGTTAGGGTTTTAATTTTCATATATATATATTTATTTATTTATTATGGAAATGATAATGAGAAAAATGGTGGCTTTCTTTGTTTGTTCATGAAGCTTCATGAAGCTTTGACTAAAGTGACCATTTTGTCTCATCCTTAACTCTAACCATTTCACTTAACCATAGTTCTCTCTCTACACTTAACCATGGTTATAGTTATGATAAGAATAATTTTTTTTCTATTTTTCTCATTATTCTTATTATAATCATCTTCTTCTTCTTCTTCTTCTTCAAGAAGAAAACCTTGCTTCCATCAATGGTGATTTGATGAAAAGAGTGAGAAATCCAATTCTAAAGTGAACCCACTTCTTATTTCTTCATCCTCTACCTCTTACCAAGTAGTATAGGGTGTTTTCTTCACAAGTTTCATGACTTGGTGAAATGGGAGCTTGATCTAGTGATGCCTCGACGTAGATCATCTTCGGCATCGAAGCCGACGACCAAGCCCGTCCATTTCTCCGATGAAGCCGACGCTAGAGCCCGGGATTCGATTTGGACAGCAAGGAGACTTCATCATGGAGCTATGGAGGTGGAGGACCGGATCTACAAAGGTTGTATTTCCGTTCACTTAGTTAAGTTGTTAACTAGTTGCATGTTTCGCCTAAAATCTAGTTAACGATCCGTATTAGGGTTTCTCGGCACTTGTAATTTTTGAAATTAGCATGGTTGATGCCTTGTGAGACCTCATTAGTGTGCCTAGGAACCCTACATTATACCTATCGTCAGTTATCAGTTCCCAGGTGACATGAGTATAGCTTAGTCCGCCGACTTGACACTGTCACTTCGCCTCGAGTGTGTTCCCACTGTACTTAGATTACTATCCTACCACGGCTCAAAGGAGTCGTGCAAACAGGTAGCAGTTGGGTGCAATCCCGAAGCACTTGGAGGCAGTGACGGTTAGACAGGATTCGTCTCTCCCGGTATTGGGGGTTGACATCGCGCTGTGTCTAGGAGAGCCATTACACAAGTAGTCCCTGGCCAGGGGAAGCGAGATATACTGGTAGGTTTCCAGTGTTATCTCAGGGTGTTCTGGGCTTCACTCCGACACGACTTGTACCGCTATTAGGGGACTGACGTTTACCGCCCCCTAGGCCCGCCATGCGATGTATCCGACGAACAGACCAGACTGTACGGAGATTGTCACATACAGGCTCAGTAGGAGTTCGGATGGGTTTACCTCATCGGCCTTCTTATCGACATCTACCTGGGGACCATTACTTACAGCTAGTGCCGCTTACGGTCTGTGGTTAAACCCACTGCCAGCTTAGTGTCGAGTCTTTAGAGTCCCACACAGAGAGTTTCCCTGCACTGGGCGAAACGTGTAGAGGCCGTATGGTTTTACTGCAGGGCTGCGATCACTTACGTACACTTGTGTGCGTATGCTATTCGGGCAGGCAATACTAGTGGGCTTTGGTTTAAGCCAGATTCTAATATTGCACAGATGGATTTGTTTTGTCTTATGTGCATTCGCATTCTACGGAATGCGGATGCGGGTGTGTATGCACAGATATGCGGAGTGGAGAAGGAGGAGGTGCCTCAATAGGGTTTTGACAGTTGGTTCGGTCAAAACCATTATGAGCCGGGGACATTATTTACTAATCCTTTTATTGATAATTATGTTGTGGCTAATTACATTGACCATTTGACCATCTTGACATTGTTGACCGTTTGACCAAAGTTGACTAGGATCTTCTTGAAAGGTCTAAAGTATTCTTTGGTTTTTCTTTTTCATTTTGTTATGATAATGGTCATGTCATTTGTAGCCATCAACTTTATCTTGATGGGATTAGTAATGATAATGTTTTGCATTATTGAACAATGGTTGTGTTTTTCTTTTGGTTAAGCTTTTCATTTGTTCATTCTCATTCTCTCTCATAGAAAAGAAATGAGAAACATTTCCATGGTTGCTCCTCCTTCTTCCTCCTCTTGATTCTTCCTTTGATCTCATGTGTTGAGAGAAAAAGGATTCCACTTGACAAACACATCCATACATCTCCTCTACACATCTTAGGGCTTCTTGACTAGCAATCTCTTTGCCCTAGTTGCCTCGGCTCGAGGTGGAGCTCGGTGTACATCTCTCGGGTGGATCGTCTTCGACTCAAGAAGGTCGCGGAGGTGTCCAAGGTCCGGATCGACACTTGGAGCTTGGATGGACGAGCGGGACAGCGGAATGAAGACCCGAAGGACCGGTTTCGTGAGGTATACTTTCTACAGCATAGTAGTTAAAGCCTCTAGTAGTTTCCTAGTTTCTAGTTTAGCAAAGATCCGTGCTTTAAGTCCATGTTGCCTTGTGCCAAATTATTGTTTTTTGTCGTTTCCGCCTCCCCGTAAGAACCGGGATGAGCAACGTGGACTTACAGAGTCATGGAACCAGAGTGCCCAGCATCGACACTCGAAAACATCATGAAAGCTGTGCCCAGCATCGGCACGTAAATCCTCATTTATCGTGCTCCGTCTGCGGAATCGGCCCTCGGCCCCAGCAGTACGCCCATATCCATCTATCGACTCTGGTCGGTATCCTCCGGATAATCGCCAGGTCCAACCAATCACCGGTAGGTACTCGCCCACCTCCAGGCTCAATCGGCAAAGTCCATTGATCATCTTGCCGAGGGGAACCATACCGGGGCCACCATGTACCAGCAATCGGCCTCGTCCACTCCTCGAATCGGGTTTCACATGTCGCTCTCAGCACCGTGGAAACACATGGTGGATGTACTGAAATATCATATCAAGGGTAACCGGGTTTTTAAAACAATTACATATTCTCTTTTGAAATACCCACGGTTCCCAAATCCAGAAATATCATGGAAACAACATATCTCAATGTGTATAATCAGAAAGCATGATGTATGCGACATGTAAAAGAAATGTAAGCATATCATTATGTCATGCAAGAATCATATACTGAATGCGACAGTACTACAGTGTAGTGACATGGCAATTATCGATGATGAAGTGTGTGAGCCGGCAAACAAGTGTATGTGGAACATACGCATCATCGATAATGGTGCTGGTGTCCTAGCAGCATGACGGTAATATATCAACAACACAAGCGATGCAATGCAAATAGCAGGAATATGCGGAATCAAATAATCAACGCAGCAGTAAAGAATCTACCTCAAGAAATATATCTTGCAGCCTTGACATTTGAAATAAAACGAATTGGGGTTTTTAATAAAATAAGGGCTACGGTGTTTTAAGAAAAGATGAATCGTTTGAAAATACCCGTAGAATCTCTTTTTGCCTATCTTTAAAATATCCCCGATTTGTTAGTTTTGAAATAGGTAAGACTCGGATCAAGTCTAGTGTCTACTAGGTAATCTACAGACCTAACTAACAAGCTAAATAAGAGGGGTATGGAAACCACCTACATCTGAGTTGACATATATAAATATAAATATAATAGTCGGTGATCCCGCCTCTATAATATCATATAATATCCTCGAGTCATGAGTGCGGATCTATCATCAATAATTGCTCGTACGTAAATCTGTCGTACGGCATCCCAAATCTTGGTACGGGTCAATATCACGGTCAGCTCATCAATTATCTGGTATCCTTATCATCATCTCTCATGATCTGGGGTACTGTTCTAAGTCTAGTACAATCGACACCATCTAAACAAATATGAGCGCGTGTGTAAAACACATGTCCAAAGGCCCGCTAAAATCTTGTATCGTATCCTAAATACGAATCACATCATATCGCCGATCTCACGGCACCATGCCCAAACTCATCGACTCATCTCCAGTATCATACACTATCCTCATCATCACGATATAAGTATAGCAATAAGCATGTGTGTATGGAGGTGTAAACCTATGCTAGGGTTCGCAACTAGGAAAATAAACTAGTTCACTTCTAACCCTAAATACCCATAGTACACCTAACACATCTATGATCTCCATGTCACTCAATAAGCCATCATATATATAGTATATATATATATACTAGACATCGAAATGCGGGGGTGCTATATGCCATCCACCTGACTTCCCCCGTAGATATAATCTACTCACCTGGTCTTCGCTCGCCGAAATCGATGGCGCAGTGCTTCTTAGCCTCGGAATCCTTGTGAGGGTAGCTACAATAATAAACAGTCACAATACGTATTAAAATCGAGGCAGAAAACCGATACAGTGCACCGCATGCTCATAGGTTGGAACCTATGGCTTAAACGTGCAAATCAATCAAACAATCCTTGTTGCCGATGTACGAACACGCAACAACCAAATACAAATACAAATTTCAAGAAAGTGCATTTTAAAATACGTAAAAAATCGCCTAAAACACACCAAAATGCTCCCAGATTTTCCCCAGGTGACAACTAACCAAAACTGCATATAGGAAGGGTCTATTTAGTGCAAAAGGAGCAATGAACCAAACCTGGGACCCAATTTCCCTGGTCTGGCCGCAAATTGCGGCCAGAATGAATATATCTGCGGCCTGGGGTTGGAGTTAGGGGATGGATCTCTGTGGTAGCTTCCTAGGTGCCTGCGCGACTCCCAGTAATCCCAAAATCAATTCTAGTGGCCCCGGGTTGCACCAGATTCCTAAATACCCTCACAAATCACAAATTTATCCGATGTCGGGGTTTCTAAATCCGTATTCCGGGTTTCAAGTCTCTGTTTTGGGTCATAGTTCAAGCACTAGGGTGTTGGGGTGTCCTCTACTGATCTCAATTTCACAACACAACTCTCAATTCCCTCAAACCCTAACTTAGTCTTCCTTAAGTCCACAACATCACCCGATATCGATTCAATTTTTAAATAGGGGTATAAGTAATGCTAAAACTAAGTTAAGGGTTCGGTAATTACCTAATTTTGCAACTCAAGAAAATTCTTGAGTTACCCCTAGTGGCCAAAATCCTTGCTTTCTTAGTCCAATGTGTAGATCTTGAGCTTGTGCACACTTTTTGTGAAATGGAGATAGGGTTTTGATGTATTTTTAGAGGTGATTTGGGGCTTGAAGAGGGGAGAGAGTAAGGGGGAGGCAGCATTCAGCAGATAGGATGGGAGGGAGAGGAGAGAATGAGAGGAAGAATGCCCAAGTCAAAGCTAACCCCTCTCCTTTCTCTCTCACCCATACCTACTACCATTATTCTAATATATCCATTTTCTTTTCTTTTCTTGTTTTCTTCTCACTCAAATAGTGAACCCAAAGTAAAGCCATGGTAACAAAATGTAACACAAGTGTAGAAAAAGATATCTGCATGTTTTGCACAAAAATGCCAAAAATCCGATTAGCGATTTTTAATCGCGATTAGCACTAAATTAGTGTCAAACTATTCACAAAAACTTAAAAATGACATAAACCAATAAAATACCCTAATTTGGAATTTTCCCTAATTTTTCCAAAATTTTCCCCATTTATTTGTATTTAATTATACCGAAATATTAAAATATTCATTAAAATAATATTAAATTATAAAAATTCCCAAAAATAATATTTTATTATTTTGAAATGTTACAAATACGGTGGCAGGGAGGTTCTTGTTTACCCAGGCTTTCAATCACTGTTGTTCTAGACTATGAGACCCGGCAGGAGGATGAGTATAGCGTCATTCTAAACTAGTTTTAGAAGTGCACGTATATATGTCTCTGCCAGAGGGTTGTTGTAGTCAGTGGGAGCAGCGGAAGCATAGTGGACAAGTAGCTTATGTCTATATATAGACTAAAGTATGTTAGTTTATATGCCCTATAGGCCATTACTGTATCATACTGGTTTGTATATTACTTAATGGAAGCTTGGGATATTCACCTTGTATATACAATCTTGCTCAAAATGGTAGTATGCTACTTGGTTTGACTCTACTTCAATGTGTACATGTGTTTATTTTATTATATCACTTATGCACATTAGTGGAGCCCTTAGGATCTTTGCTTGATTACCAGCATTGTGATGGCTGTCACACTAGTGGGGCTGGGTAATCTATAAGCACATCCTTATGCAGGTCCCTAGTCGCAGGACTATCGAGATAGGGCATCGATACTCCGGAGTAGACTAGCGCATGTGCTTCTCATCCCAGTGTGGGAGACGGTCTGTCCCACAGCCGTCAGTACGTCGTACTTGAGATAGTATGCGGGTGCTCGTTGGGTTACGAGTACAATGGACAGGACTCGTCGGGAACTGACTAGTCGGTATTATGCCTATCGTCAGTTATCAGTTCCCAGGTGACATGAGTACAGCTTAGTCCGCTGACTTGACACTGTCACTTCGCCTCGAGTGTGTTCCCACTGTACTTTGATCACTACCCTACCACGGCTCAAAGGAGTCGTGCAAACAGGTAGTGATTGGGTGCAGTCCCGAAGCACTTGGAGGCAGTGACGGTTAGACAGGATTCGTCTCTCCCGGTATTGGGGGTTGACATCGCGCTGTGTCTAGGAGAGCCATTACACGAGTAGTCCCTGGCCAGGGCAAACGAGATATACTGGTAGGCTTCCAGTGTTATCTCAGGGTGTTTTGGGCTTCGCTCCGACACGACTTGTACCGCTATTGGGGTACTGACGTTTACCGCCCTCTAGGCCCGCCATGCGATGTATCAGACGAACAGACCGAACTGTACGGAGAATGTCACATTCAGGCTCAGTAGGAGCTCAGATGGGTTTCCCCTCATCAGTCTTCTTGTCGGCATTACCTGGGGACCGTTACGCACAGCTAGTGCCGCTTGCGGTCTGTAGTTAAACCCACTGCCAGCGTAGTGTCGAGTCTTTAGAGTCCCACACAGAAAGCTTTTCGCCTTTAGGAAAAAGAGTAGAGGTCGCATGGTTTTGCGACAGGTCGCATGGTTTTGCGACAGGGTTCGGTCACATCCGTGCACTTGTGCATGTACAGTGTACGGACAGTTTACACTAGCGGGCTTTGGTTTAAGCCAGATCCTAGTGTACCTTTTGGGATTGGATTTATCCAGTTTGCATTCGTGTTCCTCGGAACGCGGATGCGGGTGTGTATGCACAGTTGACGGGGAGACAGAGGCAGTGGATTCTCATTAGGGTTGTTGACAGTTGACCGTTGACTATTGACTTTTTGCTCAACCCTAATGAGAATATGATATGTGATTAACAATTATATTAATTAAGTATTATGGTGACATGGCTGATGTGGGATTGACTTTGTTGACTTGTTGACTTTTGTTGACTTATTGACTTTGTTGACCGGTTGACTAGGCTTGACTAGTTGACCATCATGATAAACATAGCTATCATTTCATGGCAAAAACTTTTGCTTGCTTGCTCATTTGTGCAAAATAAGTGCATGGAATGATATGGCTATGGTTGCTTCAACCATCACATAACACTTGATTGGTATGATGTGTTATCATTGTTTTGGATTATGAGAGGGTGAAAGACAAAAGAGAGCCTCATTCTCACTTGCTCATTCTCTCTCTTGTTCTTGAGCTCTCTTGCTCTTGCTCTCACCCTCTTCCTCTTTCTCCCTCTCTTGACTCTATGGTTCATTTGTCTCATGAGTTGAGAATCAAGAACCATAGATAAAATCCCATACAAACTCTTCTCTACTCACTCTAGTTCACAAGGTTTAGCAAACCGAATGAACTAGTTTCTTCAAAGTACGAAGAAGGAGCCAAAGGTTGGAGCTTTCAGGTGGATCTATCTTCGGCGTAAGGAGACGACGGGAAGAAGCCGATCCGGACCACCATCGGAGTTTGAAGACGAAGGAGTTCGAGACAAAGAAAGGTATAACACCCTAACCGAGTAGTTAGCAACTCGTAGTTTGGTTGTTAGTTAGATGTTTAACAAAGATCCGGGTTTTAAGTCCATGTTACCACCTCTATAAAAATCGTTTTTTATCAAATTCCGCATGCCCGAAAGTACCGGGAGAGGTAGCATGGACTTACAGTGGTATCAGAGCCTAGTTAAACTCTATCTAACATGTTAGCAAAGTAGCTAGAAGATCGATCAAAGAAAAAGTCCCGAAATAAACCCGATTTTCAAAGTTGCTGTCGATTTTTTATGTTCTGTAAAAATGATAAATCATGCATCAAAAATCGACTCAGGGTTTTTACAAGCTACTGTAGAAAAATCACCAAGAGTTCCCCCTAAACGACCGCGGAAACGCGGCAATAGCTTGCTATTGTCGCGGTTCCGCGGCCTCCTTGGCCCCTCTCTGGTGTTTCTTTGCTACAGTATGCTTGAAAGGGTATTTTGGGAATTTTGGTACATGTATTTTCAGCCCAGATTTTCCAGAACGAAAATTTTATTTTTGGGGTCCTGAAAATCCGTATTTTTGATCGAACTTCTAAAAGACTTAAGCTAACGGGTTTTTCTGTAATGTGATATTTGTATTGAACGTCTACTAATCGCTATATGTCGATTAGTGGGGCTTATACAAATCTGTGATCTGTAATGTTGCTGGAATGTGGATATGAATATGTTGGATTGTCGCGGGTGAATAGCCGGGGGTTGTGAGACGAGAGTTTTTCTTTTCTTTCAATTCATGTAAATTTGTAAATTGATGTAATTATTATTTGTATGACCGCACAACCGGGTCGGGGTTGTAGCCGTCATTGTATAATTTCTTTTTACTGTTTTTGCTCCTAGGATAGACCCATGGAGGGGGTGCACAAACTACCGGGTATGCCGAAGTGCCGAGTGGCCTACTCACGGCGTTGAGGGAGGTTGCTCCACTTCGGGTACTTGGCGGGTAGTTTGCCGCACCCGTAGGGGTCTTGGGGGGTATTGGCTATTCACCGCGACCGTGTAATCTGCTTTTCGTTACAGGCTCGTACGAATTGTAGATTCCTAGTATATCCAATGTATTCATCTGTGATCTGAAATGGCTATCATTGCAAATATATCTATATATGATATTATTTAGGCGTTGCTTATGTTTTACAGACGCGCTAGCCCAGCCCCCGCTCTGTCGTTAGTTAAGTAACCTAACGGGTAATGACGGGGCCCAGTGGCGAATGCGAATGGCATAAGCGTACGTCATATTTTGGTTGTTTTCTGCAATGGTAGGATTAAATGATGGGACGCATTAAAAGAACTAATGCAAGAATATCATGCATTAAAAGAACTAATGCAAGATAATAAACCAAGTTAAAGTCGTTGGAACACTTTCGAAAAACCACTCGGTTCTTTTTAAAACTAACTTTTAAATGCGGAGCTTGAGCCACTCCTTTTAAAAGCTATCTCGTTCCATCGACTATATCAAGTTCACTACGTTCAAGGTTTAGCCAAAACCATTCGTAGCCCTCCATCATTTCAGTTAAACATTCGGTAGTATTCAAGCTATGTATTTTGACCTCACGCCAAGGCATAGTGATTGGTAGCTACCGGATATTTATCTGTTGCATAGATAGAATGCATTGTTTTGGGACAGTCGTACTACCATTTTGGCCTACGTCAAGGGTAGGTACGGGTGGGTCCAAATCAACCTGGATAAAGATGGGAAGAACTTGACATGTGACTTATGACATTTTGACCTCACGCCAAGGTCATAAGAGCATGGGGCAAAAATCCACATCGGGAGTTTCATAAGTACTGAAACTTGCTAGATTTGCATACCATTTGGAGTGTGATGATTCTGGTAGGATTCCTTCAGTTTTGTCACGCGATAATATTTGGATCCCGATCCTACTGTGAGTATATGCTACTCCTCGGGAAATTTCTCACTAATCGATCAATGCTATAAACCTAGTAGGTGCCTAGAAAGGTGTTAGCGGGGCTACGCCCCTAGGGAAAAGAGGTTCTTGAATTAAGGAACTTCGCGAAAGCGTTGGAAAACCTCCCTCGAAGTACCGACACTGGCCTGGCTGAACGGTTAAGCAAGTATTGAGCAGTGGGATTGATCCCGACTAATTCTTCCTTTATGGTTTGAGGAGGGATTCGAGAAACAGTGGGAGCCATCCTGTTTAGACAAACTAAAAACCATTCTAAACTTGCAAGAGCATCGTGCTGAGTGTTTCTTCTCTCTCTCCTAATTGCAGCGACCAATCGATATGACTGGACTTAAGTTACTCCTAGATAAAAATATACTGACAGGGCCAAACTACAAAGATTGGCTCAGGAATGTCAAAATGGCAATCACTTACGACAAGCTGGGGTATCTTCTTACCACCAAAGCTCCCCCTGTCCCTGGTCCCACTTCCAGCGTCGCGGATAAGGAAATCCGTAAGACTTGGGAGATTGATAGCGCGAAGGCCAAATGCCTCGTACTTGCCTCTATGGACAATGAACATCAGAGGAGGCACGAGAATATGGACTTGGAATCCATATTTCTTCATACAAAAGAACTGTATGGAGAGCAATCTCGTATCGCAAGAAACGAAGCGTCGAAAAAGTTATTTTCGGCAAGAATAGCCGTCGGATCATCAGTAGCCGAGCACGTGCTAAAGATGATCGGCTACATTGAGGAGCTCGCGGACCTAGGGACCACATTGGAGAGTGAGCTCTATACAGACTTAGTTCTCCAGTCCCTTCCTTCCACTTACGCCCGGTTTATACTGAATTTCAACCTACAAGAAAAGGAGGTTGAACTTTCAGAGCTCCTCAACTTATTGAGGAGCGCAGAGGGCACCCTACAGAAAGGTAGGGAAACATCCACTTTGTTTGTAGGAGGATCATCTTCTTCTAGGTCCAAGGCGAAAGCCAAGGGAAAGAAGAAGAAAGGCCCCGCCAAACCAAGGGGCGGTGTTAGTAAAGTGGATACGAAGGGAAAAGCAAAAGCAACAAAGAAAGCGGGGAAGCTTGTGGATAAGGAAGAATGCTTCTATTGTCATAAGAAAGGACACTGGAAGAATGATTGCAGGGCCTGGAAGGCCAAAACACAGGAATTGAAGCAGGTTGCAGCTTCAGCTTCAGGTGTGTATGTTATTGAAAACTGTCTTTCAATAAACTCTACTTCCTGGGTATTGGATACCGGATCAGGATCTCATATCTGTAATTCTTTGCAGGCGTTGAGAAACCGTAGGGTTTTGAAGGCAGGTGACATGACCCTCAGAGTTGCGAACGGAGCTAGCATGGATGCTAAAGCCGTGGGGGACTATCACCTGGGAATGTCAGATGGACATGTTTTGGTTTTGCGTAATTGCTTTTTTGTACCCAACGCGACTTGTAATATCATTTCTGTATCTTTAGTTTCTAAAGAAGGTTATGAATTTGCGTTTGTAAGCAATGTTGTAAACATTCACCTTAATCAAGTTTTGATTGGGTAAGGTACATTGAGTAATGGTATATACGTATTAAACTAACCACAGATTTTCAACGTCCAGAATACACACAAAAGAAAGTCTCTAGAAATTAATCAGACTTTCTTATGGCATTGTAGACTGGGTCACATCAATGAGAGAAGGTTGACTAAGTTACATACAGAAGGATATTTGAATCCGTTCGAATATCAATCGTATGCCACTTGTCAATCCTGTCTCAAGGGAAAGATGACAAAGACTCCGTTCACTGGACACGGAGTAAGAGCAAGCGAGCTCTTGGGACTCGTACACAGCGATGTGTGCGGTCCAATGTCTACATATGCGCGAAGCGGTTATTCTTACTTCATCACTTTTACGGATGACTTTTCAAGGTACGGTTATGTCTTCTTAATGAAACATAAGTCCGAAGCCTTTGGAAAGTTCCTAGAATATAAAAGTGAAGTAGAAAAACAGACCGGCAAAAGTATCAAAATTCTAAGATCGGATCGAGGTGGAGAATACTTAAGTGCCGAGTTCCTGGATTATTTAAAAGAGAACGGAATTCTCTCTCAGCTTACTCCTCCATACACTCCGCAACATAACGGTGTATCGGAGAGACGGAACCGAACCCTACTGGATATGGTACGGTCCATGATGAGTAACGCTGAGTTACCGCGATCATTCTAGGGGTATGCGCTAGAATCAGCTGCATACCTTTTGAACCGAGTTCCTACTAAGACTGTGCCTACCACACCTTATGAGTTATGGAGTGGGAAGAAACCCTATCTTCAATATCTGAAGATCTGGGGATGTCCAGCTTTTGTCAAAAAGCAGCATGCGGACAAACTCGAGGCACGCTCAGTACTGTGCAGGTTTTTGGGATACCCAAAGAACACCAGGGGGTATCTTTTCTACTACGCAGAGGAACAAAAAGTCCTTGTTTCTCGTAATGCCCACTTTCAAGAACACCAGTTCTTGGAAAAGGAAACTAGTGGGAGCGCAGTAGAACTGGAAGAAATTCCAGAACCACAGACTATTACTGAAAGTTTAGTGGAACCAGAGGGTTCAAAAGAACAGGACATTCCTACGCCGCTCCGCAGGAGTAGTAGGCAGTCTCATCCGCCCGAGAGATACTACGGTTTTCTTATAGACGGGGATAGAGAGGATTGCATCATAGATTATGATGAGCCTACTAGCTTCCAGCAGGCCGTTCAGAGCGTTAACTCAGTGAAATGGCTGGATGCAATGCGGACCGAAATGGAGTCCATGTACACCAATAAAGTATGGACATTGGACATTGCTCCAGACGGGGTAAAACCCGTAGGATGCAAGTGGATCTTCAAAAGGAAGATTGGTGTAGATGGACAGGTTGAGACCTATAAAGCTAGACTTGTAGCAAAGGGTTTCCGTCAAAGACCTGGCTTGGACTATGACGAAACCTTTTCTCCAGTGGCTATGCTGAAATCCATTCGGATCCTTCTTGCCATTGCTGCCTTCCACGATTATGAGATTTGGCAGATGGACGTAAAGACAGCTTTTCTAAATGGAAATTTAGAGGAGTGTGTCTATATGGACCAGCCAGAGGGTTTCATTCAGAGTGGGAGCAGCGGAAAGGTGTGCAAGTTTCTTAAGTCCATCTATGGACTAAAGCAGGCCTCGCGGAGTTGGAACATCTGTTTTGATGAGACGGTCAAGGAATTTGGCTTCATCAAAAATCCAGATGAACCATGCATCTTTAGTAGATTTGTAGCGAGAACTGTAGTATTCCTCGTTTTATACGTGGATGACATTCTCTTAATAGGAAATGACATTCCTATGCTACAATCTGTCAAGGGGTTCTTGTCACACAGGTTCTCCATGAAAGACCTGGGTGATGCCTCATACATCCTGGGGATCTGGATCCATCGTGATAGATCCAAGAGGATATTAGGACTTTCACAGTCCAGGTACATCGACACCATACTGAAAAGATTCAGTATGAAAGATTCCAAGCGCGGTAACCTACAGGCTTGTCACGGGATCACCCTCTCTAAAGAGATGTCTCCCAAGACTGATTTGGAGAGGGATCGCATGTCTATTATACCCTACGCTTCTGCGGTAGGCTCTATAATGTATGCGATGTTGTGTACCAGACCGGATGTAGCTTATGCACTGAGTGTGGTAAGCCGGTATCAGTCAAACCCTGGGGAGAAACACTGGATAGCAGTAAAGAACATTCTCAAGTACCTGAGAAGGACTAAGGAGATGTTCTTGGTGTATGGCGGAAAAGACCTCCAGATCGAGGCCTTTGCTGACTCCAGCTTCCAGAGCGACAAGGATGATTCCAAGTTCATGTCGGGTTTTGTCTTTACCCTCAATGGAGGGGCGGTGTGTTGGAAGAGTTCCAAACAGGAAACCGTTGCAGACTCGACGATTGAAGCGGAATACATCGCTGCATCTGATGCCGCAAAAGAAGCCATCTGGATGAGGAAGTTCTTGAAAGAACTTCAGGTGGTTCCATCCATTGTTGATCCAATACCTCTGTATTGTGACAACAACGGGGCTATAGCTTTAGCGAAGGAACCCAGGTCCCATCAGAAATCCAGACACATCTTAAGGCGGTATCACCTGATCAGGGAGATCGTGGATCGCCAGGAGATCGAAGTTCGGAGAGTCGCTTCAGAAGATAACACTGCAGATCCATTCACCAAGGCCTTGCCCCAGACTCAGTTCGAGCGGCTGATCGAGATGATAGGTCTTCGATACGCCAGTACATGGCCTTAGTGCAAGTGGGAGATTGTTAGTGTATATGCCCTAGAGGCCATTACTGTATCATACTGGTTTGTATATTACTTAATGGAAGCTTGGGATATTCACCTTGTATATACAATCTTGCTCAAAATGGTAGTATGCTACTTGGTTTGTTTCTACTTCAATGTGTACATGTGTTTATTTTATTATATCACTTATGCACATTAGTGGAGCCCTTAGGATCTTTGCTTGATTACCAGCATTGTGATGGCTGTCACACTAGTGGGGCTGGGTAATCTATAAGCACATCCTTATGCAGGTCCCTAGTCGCAGGACTATCGAGACAGGGCATCGATACTCCGGAGTAGACTAGCGCATGCGCTTCTCATCCCAGTGTGGGAGACGGTCTGTCCCACAGCCGTCAGTACGTCGTACTTGAGATAGTATGCGGATGCTCGTTGGGTTACGAGTACACTGGACAGGACTCGTCGGGAACTGACTAGTCGATATTATGCCTATCGTCAGTTATCAGTTCCCAGGTGACATGAGTACAGCTTAGTCCGCTGACTTGACACTGTCACTTCGCCTCGAGTGTGTTCCCACTGTACTTTGATCACTACCCTACCACGGCTCAAAGGAGTCGTGCAAACAGGTAGTGATTGGGTGCAGTCCCGAAGCACTTGGAGGCAGTGACGGTTAGACAGGATTCGTCTCTCCCGGTATTGGGGGTTGACATCGCGCTGTGTCTAGGAGAGCCATTACACGAGTAGTCCCTGGCCAGGGCAAACGAGATATACTGGTAGGCTTCCAGTGTTATCTCAGGGTGTTTTGGGCTTCGCTCCGACACGACTTGTACCGCTATTGGGGGACTGACGTTTACCGCCCCTAGGCCCGCCATGCGATGTATCAGACGAACTGACCGGACTGTACGGAGAATGTCACATTCAGGCTCAGTAGGAGTTCAGATGGGTTTCGCCTCGTCAGTCTTCTTGTCGGCATTACCTGGGAACCGTTACGCACAGCTAATGCCGCTTGCGGTCTGTGGTTAAACCCACTGCCAGCGTAGTGTCGAGTCTTTAGAGTCCCACACAGAAAGCTTTTCGCCTTTAGGCAAAAGAGTAGAGGTCGCATGGTTTTGCGACAGGGTTCGGTCACATCCGTGCACTTGTGCTTGTACAGTGTCCGGACAGTTTACACTAGCGGGCTTTGGTTTAAGCCAGATCCTAGTGTACCTTTTGGGATTGGATTTATCCAGTTTGCATGCGCGTTCCTCGGAACGCGGATGCGGGTGTGTATGCACAGTTGACGGGGAGACAGAGGCAGTGGATTCTCATTAGGGTTGTTGACAGTTGACCGCTGACTATTGACTTTTTGCTCAACCCTAATGAGAATATGATATGTGATTAACAATTATATTAATTAAGTATTATGGTGACATGGCTGATGTGGGATTGACTTTGTTGACTTGTTGACTTTTGTTGACTTGTTGACTTTGTTGACCGGTTGACTAGGCTTGACTAGTTGACCATCATGATAACCATAGCTATCATTTCATGGAAAAGACTTTTGCTTGCTTGCTCATTTGTGCAAAATAAGTGCATGGAATGATATGGCTATGGTTGCTTCAACCATCACATAACACTTGATTGGTATGATGTGTTATTATTGTTTTGGATTATGAGAGGGTAAAAGACAAAAGAGAGCCTCATTCTCACTTGCTCATTCTCTCTCTTGTTCTTGAGCTCTCTTGCTCTTGCTCTCACCCTCTTCCTCTTGCTCCCTCTCTTGACTCTATGGTTCATTTGTCTCATGAGTTGAGAATCAAGAACCATAGATAAAATCCCATACAAACTCTTCTCTACTCACTCTAGTTCACAAGGTTTAGCAAACCGAGTGAACTAGTTTCTTCAAAGTACGAAGAAGGAGCCAAAGGTTGGAGCTTTCAGGTGGATCTATCTTCGGCGTAAGGAGACGACGGGAAGAAGCCGATCCAGACCACCATTGGAGTTTGAAGACAAAGGAGTTCGAGACAAAGAAAGGTATAACCCCCTAACCGAGTAGTTAGCAACTCGTAGTTAGGTTGTTAGTTAGATGTTTAACAAAGATCCGGGTTTTAAGTCCATGTTACCACCTCTATAAAAATCGGTTTTTATCAAATTCCGCATGCCCGAAAGTACCGGGAGAGGTAGCATGGACTTACAAAGTAAATATAGCGGAGACGGATCATCTATTTTTGATGTGACAGTCATGGGCTTTGACTTCATCTGAATAAGAGATGGATCTGTTAAGAAGGTAGTAGGGTGTGATGTCCTAGTAATTGGATGACATGCACGTTGTAGGAAGTGAAATTCCTACACTACGATCGATTATACTGTGGTTGTCACATAGTGGTTTCTCCACATAGGATATGGATATAATATCAGACATTCTGGTTACTAGATCTATGGTTTTAGATCTAGATTTAGATAGTTTCCCAATCTGGGTACTTAGACAGTATTCTAAAGGTATTTTAGAATGGACGACTCCTGGCATGGTGGTGTACCTGCAGGTGATGGGGTCACCCACTCTGAAGGTGTCTTACAGACTAAAGGGGAGAAGGATGTGCATGATTGGCATATCACTTGCTTAGGCAATTGAGTCAATCATGAGATGTCAAGTACCACACAAGATGTTGTTTTTGAACCAGATGCAATAAGTTTATATATATTAATCCAATCCTGGAGAAACGTTTGGAAGCAGTTTATGAACATAAGTGAATGTTCTAGGGATATGATAACGGCAGCCTCCTTCGGGAGACGGTTATCATTCCAGGCTTCTAAGGTGACTTGGATGGCAGAGTGACTGTCAGAGTTATAGTTTTCCTCTGACGAGGGGCAGTAGTTTAGACAGGTGGTCCAAGCAGATACTGAGTGAGGCATGGCGTAGGATACTGATTAAATTCAGTTGACGATACAGTCTAAGAAGTTTACTGGATTTGGAGTTCATTTGTGAACTAGGTCCCATCAGTTATCCAGACACATTCTAAGACAGGTATTGCTCATTCGGGAGATGGCTTTCTCCGCGAACTTGAGATTAAGATAGACATAGAAAGAAACATCAGAGCGGATCCACTCACTGAGGCTATTTCTCGAAAGCAATAGTTTCACAAACGAGGTTTGTGAAACTGATTAGTGGAGGAGTTGGATGTTCGGTATCACACGGGATGTGAGTATGCGACACCGCAATAATTAGCCTTAAGTGCAAGTGGGAGATTTTTGGCTATAGTGCCCTCAAGTCAATTATTGGATCACAGGCATGTGATTGCAATGATTGAAGGGCGACCTATACCGGTAGAACAGTCTTACTCGAGATGATAGTATGCTATCTGGTTTGTCTTTATCATCATGTACATGCTTCAGGTGACATTACAGATCACTATTACATGTTGATAGAGCCCATAGGATTCTTGCTTGACTACCAACAGTATGATGGCCATCATATACGTGAAAGTTGGGTAGTCTATAAGCACATCCTTAAAGTGTCCCTAGTCATGGGAGTTTCGAGACTGGGCATCGATACTCCGATAGTAGACTAGTGTATACGGATCGAGACCCCGACGAGGGGTGATGGCCAGTCTCACAAGCCATTCTTGTCAGTTGGTTCACCTAAGATAGTATACAGGTGCTCATTGGGTTATGAGTACACCGTACGGACTCGCAGGGGCACAGCTGATTGGTACTATACCTATCGTCAGGAGCAGTTCCCAAGTGACATGAGTATAGCTTAGTCCGTTGACTTGACACTGCTACTTAGCCTCAAGTGTGTTCCTACTGTTCTTTAATTGCTACACTACCACGGCTCAAAGGAGTCGTGCAAACAGGTAGTAGTTGGGTGCAGTCCCGAAGCACTTGGAGGCAGTGTCGGTTAAATAGGATTCGTCTCTCCCAGTATTGGGGGTTGATATCGTGCTGTGTATGGAGAGCCATTACACAAAGTCCTTGGCCAAGGCAAGTGAGATTTACTGGTAGGTATTCCAGAAGTTTTAAAAGGTGTTCTGGGCTACAATCCGACACGACTTATACCGCTATTGGGGGTCTGACATTTAGCATCCCCCTAGGCTCGATATGCGATACTCTTAGATGAACAGACCGGACTGTACGGAGATTGTCACAGATAGGCTCAGTAGGGTTTCAGGATGAGTTCGCTCGTCAGCTTCCCTTTCACTCAATACATGGGCAGCCGTTACGTACAGCTAGTACCACTGACGTGCTTGTGGTTAAACCCACTGCCAGCGTATTGACGAGTCTTTAGAGTCCCCCACAGAAAGTTTCCCAAGTTCGGACGAAACGTTGTAGAGGTCGTATGGTTTTATATCCAGGTTCGATCATATACGTAGACTTGTGCACAGATCATACTAGTGGGCTTTGGTTTAAGCCGGATCGTAGTATTAGTTTGTTGGATTACTTTCATCTCGAAGTATTCGTATTCAGTCGGAATATGAATGTGGGTATGTATATACAGGTGAGGGGTATTCTTGTAATCCGTCACGAGTTTACTTTAGAAGATGCCATTCTATTTATTGTGTTAAACATTTGGATTAATGTTTATTAAGTGGAAATTGTGAGTGCTAGTCATGATCAAGAGCATTAAATGTGGCATATGCTTTATTGGTGACTCATGGTGTGTTTTATTGTGCCATGACCATTTTCTTGATTTATTTGCGGTGTGAGATAAGATGTGGAGAGAGAGAGGGCAGCCACAAGAGGTGGTGATTTGCTCTTGAGATTATTATTGGAGCTCCCACATTTTATCTCACAAGTTTTTAGCAATGCCACTTTCTTCTATAGCTTCATTTTGTGCTAACAACTTCTTCTCCAATGGCTTCTTCTTCAACCTCCACCCATCCCTCTCATGAGTTGAGAATCCATGAGTGTATTGAGACAAAGTTATCACACACATTCTCTACTTCACCTTGGACATGTCGGCTAGCAAACTTCATGTCCTAGTTGCTTCGGTTTGAAGCGGGAGCCCGTATAAAGAATCCTCGATGTGAAGCCATTTCGACGAGCAAGATCGGAGAGCGAGTTCGCTCGAGGACAGCCGCAAGGAGCTTGGCGAAGAGATTGAAGACCGAAGGATACGGATCGATCGGTATAATCTCTCCAAACACTTTTCTGTATTACTAGTACAGGGTTAATGGCACGATTCGGGAATCGGGTTGCGTTAGCGCCAAGTTTCAAAAGTTTTTGTTCCGCATTTGGCCTCGGATTGACGGCCGGGGCACTGTCGTAACCCAACATAGAAGGTATGCAATCTCATTGGAAATTTCAACACTTGAAATTCCCGATAATGGTTTTTACCCATTGCAACTTACGACCTTGGCTATGGTCAACAAATCATAAGTGCTAGCTAAGTTCAACCCGTCATTTCTTGATTGAATTAAACCCACCCATGTGACCCTTGGCTAAGGTCAACAAACCCGCACGACTACCCTAATCCAATCGCATCACATGCCGCAGACAAGCACTAATTAGCTACCACACTCTACGCTTTGGCTAAGGTCAACAAACGCAGCACGAATACTGAATAGTACTTATCTGAAATGACGGAGGGCTATGCAGGTTTTTAAGAAAACATTGAGCGTAATGAACTTGATAACGTTGTAGAATCTCATGTTTTTGAAAAGGAGTGTTTTTTAGGAATTTGCTTGTTTTGCTAAAGAGGTCACTCCCGATGAAGGGATCTCAGCACTTTCCTAATCGAATGAGGTGCTGGATATTCATGAATACAACTATGCAAAACAAGAAATAGAGAAGCAATCAAAAGACAAAACCGAGTGGGCTGTAGCATTTGCTAGTATCTCTAAAGAGGTCACTCCCGGAGAAGGGGTCTCCGCTCTTTCCTCATCGAATGAGGCGTTGGATATTCATCTAGGAATACCACTATGCAAAGCAAAAACTAGAGCTACACTTTTTGAAAATTTGATTCTGCAACATCTTTTGGTTTCTTTCTTTTCATTAATATCATTAATGAAGTCCCATCAATTAATGTTTCCTAAACATTACAGAAAAATGAAACGAAAATAGAACGTACGCTTATGCTATCCGCATTCGCCACGGGCCCCGTCATGCACTGTTAGGTTACTTAACGACCGCCAGAGCGGGGGCTGGACTAGCGCGGGTGCAAAACATAAGCAACGCTTATTATATATCATATATATAGTATTACATTCATCTCACACAGTTATATGATCAACATCACAGAATCAAGCAGCAGAAGCAATATATGAAATATTGGATATACTAGGATGTCCGTGTTTTAAATTTAGCCAGTAATTAAAAACATGGATTCCACGGTCATGATGAATAGACAAACCCACATCCCTAGACCCCTATAAGAGCGGCAAGTAACCCTGCCAATTCTAGAGTTAGGAGCCCCGGCCTTAACTCCATGAGATGGTCTCCCACTGGACTCTAGAACCCAGTTACTTATGCTCCCCGCCTTGGGTCTATCCTAATGCGGAAAAGTAAATATTATACAACAGTGGTGACATCATCCTCAAACTGGAAGTGCCTCAATAAAATAATATTACATACAGATTTTACATGAATGAAAATAAAAACTCTCATCTCACATAGAACCCACCGGCTATTCTTTCACGAGGATCCAATAAATCATATCAACAGCAACACATAATATCACATATCATCAACGTAAGAAAATATTTGTATCCATAAAACTTGTTGACATATAGAAACGAGATTGGGATACCCCACATATTATACTTATGGTCGCAGAAAAGGAAACAGAAAACTACAATAATTAGAATCCGCAATATCTTTAGACATCATAAACCCGGAATATCTCATATTCTGGATTTTATGCCTAACTTATAAAACTTGCATTTTAGTCTCAAATTGAAAAATCTTTTCAATTCATTGTCGGATAATTCAACAAGATTCCCGACATAGCGATTGCGTACAATACGCAATTGCGACGGAGTTTTGATCCAAATCAAAACTTCGTGGCTATCGATCAATTGAAACTAAACGGCTAGGTTTACAATATACTAACTAGTTTTCATAAAACTAATTAATGGGGATTATAATAATTGTATCATACACATCAGAAAGCTTTTAAAATAACCGCGAAATTTGAATTCCGCACGCAATTAGCAAACTAAACCAATTTTTCCAAGTCATGAAAAATCCAGTGAGCTAAAGTTCCAAAACCGATCGTTTTAAGCCAATCCGGGAGTCGAAACGAACTCGAAACCCGCCTGAATCTTCGCAAAGGTGAAGACCCTAAGATTAACTGTCAAATGGGGGCCTCATGGGGTACCTACCACCGGGGGCCACCACGAAGTGGCCCCCTAGGGTAGGCAGACCCGAGAGCAGCCAGTTCGGGTGCCCTCGGGTCACCCACCCCCAAGGCCACCTTGTGGTGGTCTTGGAGTGTGGGTCTGGCCTCTGGTCCCCCCGGGGTGCGCACGCTCTACCCCACGGCTTGTCAGTTCAAACCATATGCCCGCGGGGTGTGCAAACAACTCAAAACATCATTTTTGAAACTGTTTTTATCGGCAGTTTCTGCGCGAAAAAAGCAGCGGATTTCCAATGTCGCTACAAGTTATCCTAATGTTCTAGCTTGGCTCTGATACCATGAAAGTCTACCTTAGAACCACCATGAGGTTCTAGAGGCACCAAGCAAGCCAAATTTTATTTTTATTAGGTGCTAAGTTAGATTAACAAGATCTTTACAAGAATATTAGGGTTTGCCTTTAATGATGTGATGAACTAAAGAGAAGAAAAGAGCATACAACCTTTGTAGTTCGAGTCCTTCTCTTTAATAGCTTCGGGTTGTGTTCCACGCGACTCCACTAGGCTCCTCTTGAAGATGAAAGAACCTACTTCGTGATCTTCTTGCCAAAGAAGATCCACCCGAAGTCCACAAGCTCAAGCTAACCCTTCACTAATCTCATTAGTGAAGGCAACACTCCACATCAAATTGCTAATCTAATGTGTGATGTTGACTTAGGTGTTTAATTTGCTCACTCTATTTTTCACAAGTTCAATGATTCACATCACATGTGAGGGTTTGAACTTGGATGTGAAGTGAAGAAAATTGTAGAGAGCAAGAGAAAGCAAGAGCTCAAGAAAAATGTCTAAGGCATGAAGAATGAAAATGATGAGAGTAAACTCAAAATGGCTCACTCTTTCCTCACTTATTCAAGCATGGAATAAAATTGCAATTCTAAATTACATCCATGCTTGAATAGTGAGTCAAGTCTAGTATACAAATAATAAAACCCATGCATTGCCCATTCCACAAATATCTCAACAATTTACACCTCATTTTTCTATTTTCTAAAAATAGAAAAACATGCCATGCTTCATATAATAATATATATATTTATATATATCAAATATACATTAATATATATATATATAAAAATAAAACAATTAGTGAGCTAATGATATTAGTTAAGATATAATTATATCATATATAATATATATCACATTATTAAATCAACACTTGATTTAATAATCCGGTTATATCACATATAACCGACTAATATCATTAATCTGAATATCACATTATCCAACACTTGATTCGATAATCCGGTTATATGAAATATAACCTGACTGACATCAGATAACTGCCAGATTATAATATGGTATCACATACTCATATTTAATCAATCCCACGCACATATCAACATATGTGTCTTACTTCGTTTTGCTCAAACCAGGAAACTTCTGTGTGAGACTGTAAAGACTCGTCAATACGCCAGCAATAGGTGATGATCACATCAATCACCTACAAGCCGTCAGCGGTACTAGCTTGACGTAACGGCTATCCGGGTATTGAGCGATATGAAGATCAACAAGCAAGCTCATCCATACTCTCCATGAAGCCTATCAGTAACACTACCGTGCAGTCTTGACTCTTTGTCTGATATGTCGCATATCATGTCTAGGGGTGGAAAACGTCAGGACTCAGTAACGTGATAAGTCATACCGATGTATGGCCTATAACGGTTTGAGAAACTACTGATAACTCTTGTCAGTAAATCTCAGTAGAAGCCCTGGCTAGGGACTTCCAGTTATAGCCAATCGAGCATAGCGCAACATCAACCCCCAATACCGGGAGAGACGAAACCCCTCCTATCGCCCATTGCCTCTATGTTACTCGGGACTGTACCTAAAATGCACCTGTTTGCAGACCCCTTTGAGCCGTGGTAGGGAGGAAATCAAAGCACAGTGGGAGCCACACAAGACTCTATGAAGATCTCGGGTCTACAGACTAACCTGTACCAGTGTCACCAGATGTAACGTTTTGAAAATCGTTTCGGTGAAATTTCGAAAAAAACGGTAAAATAAGGGTGTTTTCTGTAAAAAGTCAAAATACAAATATCTTTATTACAAAATTAAATATACATATTCTAGCTATGAATTTGCTAGTATTTGGTGTTTATTGAGTCACTGGTGAAATTTCAAATTTTCTGAAAATTTTTCCGAAATTAATTATTTTAATATTATTTTAAGCCGTCACTAATACATTTAATTAGGGAAAATTACAAATTGGAATGAGTTGAAACAAATTTTGTGTATCATAACACATTAAACAAAATTTTATCATATGGTTTTTGAAATGAAATGGTTTGCCAAAACGGTTTAGAAAATATCGAAGAAAAAAGCTTTTTTCGGTGAAATTAGTGTTAATGGGAATTGGGGGTAATACATTTATCTTTTTCCCACACCCACACTCACCCACACCCTCTCACCCCTCTCCAAATCAGCAGCCCCAAGTGCCCCCTCATTTTCCCACTTGAATGGCTAAAAGAAATGAAATGAAAAGAAATGAGAAGAAAGGGTAATATATATAAGTATTGGTTAGGTTGACTTGGACTTTCTTTGACTTGACTTTTCTCCCCACACCCACACACTTCACTCCCATCCTTCCCCCATTTCTGGCCGAGCCCTCCCCAAGTGCAGCCCCCCAATTTTCTCCTCTCATTTCCTCATCAAAAACCTATCAAAAACCTCCAAAATTCCATCACAAATCCAGCTAAAACCCAAATCCAACTCTTACCCATTTTTCCTTGACCTATTCTAGTGTGGATCTTGGAGCAAGAAGCAAGTTTGTGAGGCTAGGTTGGATGTTGATTCAAGTTTTGTGAGGTATAAATTTTTGTTCCATGGTTTGTTTGTTGCTTAGCTACTTAATTGTTGCTATCATACCTCATTTGAAGCTAATTAGGTGTTTAATTAGGTTTAATTGCTTGGTTGGAAAATTCAAAAAAAGGGGTTTGTAAATCAAATTTGGGTTTTCTTCATTGGGTATTGATCTTGATGTGGGGATTAACATGTTAATGTGATGCTAAAACCAACCTAGTTGCTAGTTTACTAATTGATGCTTGTAATTGTTAAAATTGGAATTTTATGCAAACTAGGTTTTGGAAATTTATTGCAAATGTTAGACTAAAAATCTAATTAGGTTTTTCATGACTTCATTAACATTATTAAGTGTATTTTAATGCTTTAGATCATGCAAATCTAAGCTAGATTGTAGTTTGTGCATTTTTGCAATGAAATTGTTAAAATTTAGATATTTGGTAAACTAGAATTTTAGGTTTTTTGGAATTAAATGAGATTAAATTATGGGAATTGTTTTTATGACTTATTTAAGAAATTTAGTGAATATTGTGGCCGCTAGATTCGTTTATACATCGAGTTTTGTACTAAAACGGTGATTTGTGCTTGCTAGATTTTCGGGAAAATGATTTTTTAAGTGAAATTGGGGTTTTTGAGAATTTTAAGCTATTTTATATTATAATTAGTGCTTGTAATTGTACAAATGAGTGTGTTGAGAGCTTTCTCGATGGTTTGGCATTTGTACGCCGACGTCGAGGGTTTTTGAGTCGGGTTTTAATGCGATACGGTGCGTTATGATATGTAGGTACCCCATGTGGACTTCGAGACGACAAGCAAGTGCGTGGCGACGTCGGCACCGGCGAGCGAGGACCAGGTGAGTAGATTTATATCTACGGGAAGAAGTCGGGTGGATGGCGTATAGCACCCCCGCAGTTCGTGGTGATGTATACGAATACGTATACACACATTTATTGATTATATTTTGTTTGAGTTTATTGATGATAAATATGGATGGTTTAGTATCGCGAAACCCTAGAGTAGTGGTCGCACCATACATGCACACACCCACCCATACTTGTATACATTCTTCTTCCATTTGTGTTTACGGGAATATATATATATAGTTATGTGTTCACATGGGTATGGGACTATGTGTTCACATACGGATTTGAGGATGATACTTGGGTTTGAGATGAGTCGATAAGATTTATGTTAAGGTTGTGATATCGGTGATATGGCAGGATTCGTATTTGAGATACGTCCTGATATTATAGCGGGTCTTTGAACGACGATACGGGTGAATAGTGCTATAATCAAAATGGTCGACATGTGATCGTGATATGAGATATGATATGCTAGGATATTGATATTAGGCCGTATCGGGCGATGTATACCCTTGATGATGCTATGTGCTGACGGTATCGGTTTGTACGAGATTGTCGATCTGTAGTCAGATCATGAGTATATTGAGGGTATTAGTATTGTACTAGACATAGGTCAGTACCCTAGACTATGATCTTGAATAAAGAGGATACCAGAGGAATGGTGTGAGGAATATGATATTGACCCGTACCCAGATTTAGGGATGCCGTACGACGGATTTACGTACGAGCTATATCTTGATGATCGATCCGCACTCTTGACTTGGGATGTCTGATTGTAGATATGGTATCGGATATGATATTATTGAGGCGGGATCACCGACTAATATATATACAGGTATGTATATGGATCGAATCAGATGTTAGGCGGTTTCCTTACCTGTAGTCCAGCTTGTTAGCTTAGCCCTTTAGTTTAGTTTAGTTGTTAGATTAGATTCGATTCTTACCTATTTCAAAAACCAACGAATCGTGGTTATTTTAAAAGACAGCCCAAGGGATCCTACGGATATTTCAAAAGACGTATCTTTTCATAAAAACACCGTAGCCCCTATTTTCAAAACCCCATGGCTCGTGTTATTTCAAAAGGCACCATTTGTAGGACTTATATTAGATTAATGCAGGTTAGTTACAGTTGCGTCTTGTATTCAGCTCCCGCTTATTATTGTAGTTCGCTTCGCATCGCACACTTATGTTATAATTTCTTATTGTAATGTTGATATCATATTGTTAGGACACCAGCACCATTACCGATGATGCGTATGTACCACGTACACTTACTTGCCGGCTCACACACATCTTCATCGGTAATTGCCATGTCACGTACACCTTAGAAAATATTATTGCTTCACTTAGCTTGTTATTTAGTAATTTGACATGTTATTAGTGTACCTGCCTTATATGCCAGCTTAACATTTTATTACTTGCCACTTCATGCATACTGTTATTCATTGTTATGCCTATATTCATGGTTTTACATGCTATTGATGATTTGGATTCGGATTTTCATGAGATTTTCTGGATTTGGGGCGGGGGGGGGGGGAACCGCAAAACTTATATAAACCGATTTCTCTCTTTTTAAATAAAAAGTGCGGTTTTTCCATGATGTATGAGTCGTCCACCATGAGTTTGCTGATGGATTTCGAGACCCGATTCGAGGAGACGGATGAACCGTTTCGGGTACATGGTGGACCCGGTAAGGTACCCCGGGGTAAGAAGCGCGTGATGATGACGATGTGAGCCTGGCAGGGGAGCACTACCTACCGGTGATATTACCCGACGCGTCGGATATCCGGAGGATACCGTCGTGGTCTTGAGATGGAGGGTAGGGGTCGGTCTGGACTGACGGCGCCCTAGATATTGTGTTTGAGACATTGAGATTTCAAGATATTGAGGTACAGAGACTGTGATACAGAGATATCGAGATATTGGGATTACGTTTTGTGCCGATGCTAGGCACTGTTTTATGCTGATTTCATTTATGATATCTCATTTAAAAATACAAAGGAAATCTCACTAAATTATGAAAACAGTTTCTTCATTTACATGTATTCTGTTTTCATGCATTCATACCCCATTCATATGATATATTGCTACCTGAGGCACTGACACGGGCACATGAGATTACACTCGGGTTAGATTTTTACCCTAGCCTTGTTATAGGTTGCATGTTATTATATAGATAATTGTGGATTTATATTATGATCATTGACCTAGGTTGCGTTATTTATGCGATTTCTTTCCGTAGATATTTTTCTATTCATGAGTTGGCAACTCACCCCCGTTGTGCCCCAGTTCCTTGCAGGTTTGCCGTACAGGTTTCTTTACGGCTTGCGTGCATAGTTTCCTTCGGGTGATTTGCTAGTAGGTGGGTTTACTTGTATCGTACCCCCCCATTATATAACTTGTATATTATTACTCTGTTGTATCTAGAAGTTCCATCAACCAAACATGTATTTATTTTGAGATAGAGACCAGTGATGTTATTCCTTCAACCTCAGAGTCGCGCGTTATATTTCTGTGGTTTTCTTGTGGTTTTGAGTTTCCTTTGAATTTTAATCCTCGCCGTTGGCGTTGTATATTATATTGCTTGTGTGGTTGTGACCGTCGATTGACGAAGAGCTAGCTCCCGCTTGGTGATGCCTTTTTATTGATTTCGTATACTATTCATGTTGTATCCCGTTTGGAAGCCAGCTTTTACAAAGGAGACTCTGCCGAAATTTTCAGGAAATATTTGATGTTTTTAAAACCGCATAACTCGGCTTATGCTATTAAGACTACTTGATTTTAAATTGGTTTTCCTTCACTCTACTACTTTTCTTGGTTTGGATTTCTGGGTTTTCGGTTTACTTAGATTACGTACGCCTCGAGACGTTCGTAGTTTAAGTGCCGGTCATGTTCCGTACTTTCGGGTCGTGACACCAGAGGACTGCTATCTGACGATAGGTATACTACCACATAGGAGTCCTCAGCGAGTCCTGATTGGTGTACCCATTCTCCAATAAGCACCTGTGTACAATATTTGATGTCACACACCAATGGTTGCGGGATCAACCATCGCCCTCTAATGGACAAGAAACGTGCACACTAGTCTACATTGGAATATCGATGCCCTGGTCTTGATATTCCCACGACTAGGAACTGATTAAAGGATGTACTTATGGACCACCCTGGCTCCACTAATATGATCTCATCATAATCCTGGCTGTCAAGTACATATCCTAAGGGCTTAATCAACATGTGAGAGCAAGATAGTAAAGAATACCAGTCAACATGTTAAGATAAAGAGTAACAAGATAGCATACTATCATGTCGAGCAAGAAAGTCCTTTATATATATATATATATCCACTATAATATACATCACATGTACAATAATGGCCTCTAGGGCCTATATATTCCTAACAAGAACCGAATACCTCTGTGCAAAGCAAAAAGATACGTTTGTAATAACAGTTTTCAAAATTGGTTCCAAAAATATCATTTAGGTTTGTTTTTCCTTGCATTAATCAAAGTTAACGCAGTCCCATCAATTAATCCGTATCACACCAGAAAAAGGAATGAAAATACAATTTACGTATATGCCATCCGCATTCGCTACGGGGCCCCGTCATGCACCGTTAGGTTACTTAACTAATGCCAGAGCGAGGGCTGGACTAGCACGGATGCAAAAACATATACAACATTTACTAGTTTATATAAGTATATATATAACATTCGTCCCAGGCATGATATAAGCAACATCACAGAATATCAACAAGCAACACAGAATGGTAGATAACCTTGGAGCCTCGGGTTTCATTTGAGCCGCAAATGAGACCCGACGTTACCGGTCGTGTGGATAGCCCGTGAAATGAAAACCTGGACCCCTACGAGCGTGGAAAGTTACCTGCCAATCCGAGAAGTGAGGCAACCCCAATCAACAAAGTGAATGGGCCACCCAGCACTTCACGGAATCCGGTAACTAGAGTACTCCACCGTGGGTCATCCTATACCCCCTACGAGTGCGGCGAATAGCCAGCCAATTCTATAGTAAGACCCCTCCGTTTCAACGCCATGAGTTGCTGGCTTGTTGCCCTCTAGAACCCGGCTATTCGAGCACTCCACCACGGGGTAATCCTAGTAAAGAAAAGAAAAGTATATATACAATGGCGACATCAACCTCAACCCGGTCGTGCCCCAATAAAATAATATACAACCTGGCAGAGACGGTTGTCCACATGTCGGACGCTCGCCCCGCAATACTAAATATACAAATGAATATGAACTGTACAACTACCATTGCACTATAAGCTATCCACCATAACAATCCAACCACAATATCAGCACAATACAGAACATCGGCATGAATATTATGTTCACAAACCCGTCTAGTTGAACATATAGCAACTAGTCGGGTTGTACCTCTCAATAATATTCACGGTCGCAGATATTATCATATGCACTGATAAACATGTGTCCAAAATTTCGATCGACAAAAACTTTTCCACATTGACCCCAAATGCAAACCAGCACTCAAATAAATCTGGGCCAAAAACATACATCCCAAAAATCATATATCCATGAACTAGAGCCCCAGAAAAAATTTGGGGCACTGCAGCCTAAAAAGTGCGGCGGTTCAACCGCAAAATGTGCCATTTTGCTTAGGTTCCGCCGCCGAATTTTGGACTTAGGTGCCTAAATTTTTTTCTTAGCTCTAGTTTTGCCTGCATATAATTATAATACAACCAGGAATTTTTTTTAAACAACTTTGAAACTCGAACAGCAAGCAACAGTTTTGGAAATACGATTCGGAAAATTCCGTCAATTGATACTTTAAACTTGTGTAAACTAGCTACTAAAGGTTTATAGGGTGGCTATGATACCATGTTGGGTTCGATAGCACCTTGGCCATCTACCATGGCCGATGCGGAACAAAAATGACGTTTAAAAACATGGCGCTAACAAACCCGTCGTAGAATCGAACCATAAACCTATACTAGCAAACTACAAGAGCTAAACTAGTATGATAGAAGCATTATACCGAATGAACCATATCCTTCGGTCTTCCACCATCATCCTTAGATCCTTGAGGTGTCCACGATTGAGCTTGGCCTCCGGTCTTCCTCCGTCCAAAAAGATCCACCCGAGGGAGACGATGAAGTCTCCAGCTTCGCCTAGCGAAGCAACCGACGCTCCAAGGTTGCTAGCAATGAAGAGTGGGGTGTGTAGGAATATCTCACTATCTTATTCTCTCATATCTCATGCTCAAGTGAGCAATCAAAGAAGAACAAAGAGGAGGTGAGGAAAACCATGGGCATGAGCAACTCAAGAAAAATGGCTTAGTCTCCAAGAGTGTATGAATGAATGAATAGATGAATTGATGAGTGAATGAGTGTAGCATGTAGAAAGAATGGCTAAGTGTTTTCAACCATGCAAGAAAATATCTCACACATTTTACAATAAACAATCACTAGCCATACCTCTCTACATACCTCCATCCATGCTTATGCCACCTCACCCTCCACCTCATTTCCAAATGATTTTCTAAAAAGATAATCATATAATGAGGTGTCCATCTTCTAGATGATATTCCGTATAAATACGGAATACAACCCGTATAAGAATCGAAATACATATATGCGTATTCATATAAAAATACGAATAGCCAAGAAAGAAAATGGATAGTGAACAATAATACTAGAATATATATAAATATATATAAATATATAAATTATTAAATCAAAACATGATTTAATAATCCGGCTCAATCCTAAGCCGCTAGTATTATCAACCGTCTGATAAAAGTCTGTGTAGCCTGTACACATATTTAATCGGACACATGTATGTACCAACATACGTCATCTACATCATATCGCCTGAACCGTAAAAACCCTCTATGTATGACTCTAAAGACTCGTCAATATGCTGGCAGTAGGTTTAACCACAAGCACGTCAGCGGCACTAGCTATACATAACGGGCACCTATGTATTGAGAAAAAGGAAGGCCGACAAGAAAACTCATCCGTACCCCTACTGAGCCTGTCAGTGACAATCTCCGTACAGTCCAGTCTGTTCGTCTAAGTGTATCGCATATTGAGTCTACGGGGTGGATAAAGTCAGATCCCTAATAATGCGACATTTCGTGTCGGTATGAAGCCCATCTCCCACTGAGATACTACTGATCCAAATCAGAAATTCTCGTCTATCTTGGCCAAGGATTTCTGGTGATGGTCACCAGTGCACATCGTGACATCAACCCCCAATACCGGGAAAGACGAATCCCCGAAGATCCGCTCACTACCTCCATGTGGGAACTCACACGAGACAAATGATGATCTCAGGTTGACAGACTAATATGTACCGATGTCACCTGTGAACTGCTATCTAACAATATGTATAATACCAACTAGCATGTTCCCGGCGAGTCCGTCCAGTGTACTCATAACCCAATGAGCACCTGTATACTATCTTAGTGTAACATTTCAGAGAATATAAAATATTATTTTTGGAATTTAATATTAAAATAATATATTTCGCGAAAACTACCCGATTTGCGAAATTGGGGTTTTCGTAAAATGGTATAAGTGTATACCAATAATTGTGAAATAATTGGAGATTAAAATGATTTATTCATTTAATAATATATTTATTGGATTTGGCATTTTTATAATTAATTATATGCAGTCTGGATAAAAATTGATTAGTCCACTGCTAATCGCGATTAAGCCAAATCCGTGTTTCTACAGTTTTCCATGGCTAATGCACCATGTCATGTTGCATTTTGTTGCATGTTGTTTCATTTTTGTTGTTTTATTAGTGTTATGTAAATTATTGTGAGAAGAAAAGAGAAAAGGAAAGAAAAAAGTGAATTATTGTGGAGAGAGAGAGTGGGAAATAGATTAAGTGAGGGTGAGAATAAGAGAGGGGGGGCTGCCATTTCCTTCATCCCCCATTGTTTCCTTCATCTTCTTCAACTCATGTTCCCTCCATCTCTACCCCATGAAATCATCTCAAAATCTTCATCAAAACCCTAAACCCCTTTTATTAAAGATGATCCCCTCCTCATCCTCAACACATTGGACCAAGCAAAGTTGGATTTTGGAGACTTTGGGAAGCTAGGGTTTTTCTTGAGTTGCCCAAATGAGGTATATCTTCTTCCATTTAGTTTAGTTTGAGTTTTCTTGTATTCTAGTTTAGTTTAGAATGTGATATGGTTAGGATATATGATGTTTAGAACTTTCAAGAGAAGGGTTGGGTGATTGTGTGGATTTGTGATGTTTAGGGGCTGTTACACGACCTTAGCGTTGATCTTGCTGGCCAAGACCCGAAATAGAAACCCGAAATACGAACTTAGAAATCATCCCGTGTCGGTTTTGTGAAGTTGTGTTGGCCTACAGCGAATCTGGAGCAACCTAGGAAGTTTCTGAGTTAAACAAATAACTCCAGAAACCTAGTTAGACTCATAGGAGACCACCCTGAGGAGACGAACCCCAACAGAGCAGGTTTGGCCGAGCAGGCCAATTTTATGGGGAGTGTGGCCAGCCATGTTGGAGTGGTTGGTGCCTAGGTTGGTTCAGTAGCTCACATACTCCATATACAACACCTTATACTTTCTAGTTTTGTTCCAATTGACCTGAACAAAAATCTAGGAGCACATTGGGGTGTTTTTGGTTATGTTTTCCGTATTTTGGAATTCTTTGTTTTAGTATTTGATATTTTATTGGGTCGTTGGATGTCTGTACGTTAACGACGAGGGTTGTTTAGTTGTCTTTGCATGCGTAGGCTATAAGTTCTAACCTATGAGCACACCATGTTCTGTATTGGTTTTCCGGACTTGATTTTAATGGTATTACGATATGTGTTGATTTGTAGGTACCTTCGCGTGGATTCTGAGACGACGAACCACATCGACTACAGCTGAACAAGAAGATCTGCATGTGAGTAGATTTATATCTACGGAAGAAGTCGGGTGGATAGCTTATAGCACCCTCGCAAATTTTGATGGAAACCGATATATAGGATATGGTTAGGGAAACCTATTCTAGGAACCTAGGGATGTGATTAAAGGTTTAGTGTGACAGGATATGAAAGAAATGATGTCTCGGATTGATACATATATAAGGATAGGATATGTGAACGTGAATCACGATATATAGATAGGTAGTGCACGAGGATAAGTATGAGATTTAGAGTAGCATGACATGAGATTTATAAGATAGGATATATATATGTAAATAACTTGATATGGGATATAAATGTGATGAAAAGAATATACGATGTGATATGATGACTTGATTGATATGTCAGTATACGGATGTGAGTCGATATGAGAGGATTGCTACCTTTGCCGGACCCCTAATATGAGATTGTTATGGATCCGACCTGGGAATAGGTATATAGATATATATAATGTTGTGAATCATGAGTGTTATACCGTACGTGATATTGTGAGGCTGGAGGCCGATTGATAGATTCACCGACTCGGTCATGATTAGATACGTATACCTTATAGCATTTAGCTGACGATGTACCTTATGCTACGTTCATGCCATTCTCATTGCATTACATATGTTAGTTATATGTATGCCCTAGAGGCCATTACTATACATAGGATTTATATTGTAGTGGATGCTTGGACATATATAGGGAGGACTTTCTTGCTCGACATGATACTATGCTATCTGGTTACTCTTAACCTTAACATGTATACTGATTGTCTCTCTGTTACATGTTGGTAAAGCCCTTAGGATATGTACTTGACTACCTGGACTATGATGCGGATCATACTAGTGGGGACATGGTAGTCCATAAGTACATCCTTCAAGGTCCCTAGTCGTGGGTGTATCGAGATGGGGCATCGATATACCAGAGTAGACTAGCGTATGCCTTCTCGACCCATACAGATGGGCGATGGATGATCCCAGATCCATTGGTGTTTGACATCAGAGATGATATACGGGTGCTCAGTAGAGACTGGGTACACTGGACGGACTCGCCGAGAACTCCCAGATGGTATTATACCTTACGTCAGATGGCAGTTCTCTGGTGACACTGGTACAGGTTAGTCTGTAGACCCGAGATCGTCATAGAGTCTTGTGTGATTCCTACTGTGCTTTGATTTCCACCTTACCACGTCCAAGAGGACGTGCAAAACGGTGGTTTTTGGGTACAGTCCCGAGTCACATGGAGGCAATGAGCGATAGGAGGGGTTTCGTCTCTCCCGGTATTGGGGGTTGATGTTGCGCTATGCTCGATTGGCCATAATAGGGAAGTCCCTGGCCACGGCTGTTTACCCCAATCAGAGCAAAGCTCTGTTCAAATTCCAAGGTAGGAAAAGA
The DNA here is from genome assembly GCA_030015575.1 of Agapanthus africanus. Lineage (NCBI taxonomy): Eukaryota > Viridiplantae > Streptophyta > Magnoliopsida > Asparagales > Amaryllidaceae > Agapanthus > Agapanthus africanus. The sequence goes on from CM057340.1 coordinate 409,062,323, forward strand.
AGCAATGCTTCTGTTTTTCTCCAATCAGAGCAAAGCTCTGTCTTGAAAATTAAAGTGAAAATTGAAGTTAAAATAAATGAAGCAACGCTTCAGATCCCCTGCGCTGCACGCAGAGCGCCACTTGTCAAAAACAGACACGTTAGCGCAGGAAGCACAGCGCCCAAGACAGCGCACCCAATCAGAGCAAGGCTTTGTTTAAAATTCAAACTTTAATTAAAGAAGCAACGCTTCAGCTGGCCTGCGCCCTGCGCTGCACGCCACGTGGCAGCGCAGTTGCGCTGTGCTGTGCGACACGTGTCAGCGCAGTTGCGCTAGCGTAGTTGCGCTAGCGCAGTTACATTGCGCTGTGCGCTGCGCGACACGTGTAAGCGCAGTTGCGCTGCGCTGTGCGCTGCGCGACACGTGTCAGCGCAGATGCGCTAGCGCAGTTGCGCTGCGCGACACGTGTCGCGCGCTGGGGCATTTGCGCCAAACAGAATTAAAATTCTAAAGAAATCTTTTCTGTTCTTGTAAAAACAAGAAGATTTTCTTCTGTGAAACAGAAGCGCTTAGATCAAAGATCCAACGGTGGGGGAAATTCCCCAAATCGCTCAGAGAAAGATCTCTTTAACAAATTTAACTAATTTATGTGCACTATAAAAAGGACCCTAGGCCTCAATTCAAGAGGAGGAACATTTTCTTAAAAAAAAGTGAGAAAGAGAACTCTGAAGAACTCCTCTAGAACAAAAAAAAGGTAAAGACCTTTAGAAAAAGAGAATGTTCTCTTATGAACAGATCATAGATCTTTAATAAAAAAAACAACAAAAATAAAAATAGTGCTTTGCACTTCTTTTATGAACCATTGGTTCCTTGAAAACAAGAAAAAACTTGTTTTCTTTGATTTAAAATCGATCAAAAGATAAAACAGTGCTCTGCACTTGCAAGAACTGCGCTGTTGCGCTCCTGTATTGGTGCAAGCCACCAGGAAGCGCCACGTGTCAGTAGCGCAGCAGCGCAGCGCCCTGACACAGCGCACTGCGCTGTTGCGCTTGCGCTCGCCAGAGCGTGACACGTGTCACCACCATATGAGCTTGCGCTCATTTCTTGGCACAAAGCGCCTGACAAGCCATGTGGGGCACTGTCAGAGTACTTAATGCTTTGCATTATTAAAGAAAAGGGACAGAGCCCAATTAAAAGGCCTAACAGGCCTAATCAAACATGCTATGCATTTTAAAAAGGGCAAAGCCCAAACAAAATAGATACTCTGCATCATTTATAAAGGGCAGAGCCCAACAAAAACAAAGGAAAATAATGCAGTGAAGGGGCAAAGCCCTAGCACAAGTCCAATAGACCAAAGACAAAAGAATATTGAAACTGGACTTAGCCCAGTCGTGGCCATAAGTCCTCAAATTAAATTGACTGAGCACGGCTGATCCCTAAATCAATTTACATCCGGTTCGAGGGTACATCTCCGAACTCCTCTGACACCTATCGTTGTAATTCCTCAACGACGTCAGAGAGGTGACGGGTCCCAACGACCACACATGAATATGGACTGCGGGGTCCTTAAACTCGTGGACCGAAACGTCCCTAAACTAATATCGGACCGAGACGTCGCTAAACTAATATCGGACCGACACGTCCCTAAACTAATGTCGGACCGAAACGTCCCTAAACTAATATCAGACCGAAACGTCCCTAAACTAATATCGGACCGAGACGTCCTTAAACTAATATTGGACCACCACGTCCGTAAACTAATAATGGACCACCACGTCCCTAAACTGGCAATGGACCACCACGTCCCTAAACTAGAACAATAGAGCCTCCAAATGCTCTTTTGCCGGATCTAAATGATCCCGTTTAAGTTGATCTTACCCCCAAACACGGCTAACGTATCCTTAAACATTCAAATGGACTGTAAAAATCCAAATTGACTTTGCTTCAAGGGTACATCTCTGAACTCTTCTGACATCTGCCGTTGTAATCCTTCAACGACGTTAGAGAGGTGACGAGTCCCGATGGCCAGATATTAAATGGATTATCACGTTAAGTTGATCCTAGTCTCAAACAGGACTATCGTATCCTTAACGAACGTTTAAGTTGATCTTAGCCGCAACGCGACTAATGCATCCTTAAACTAAAAACACCAAACCCAAATCTAAGAAAATACGGATTTGGACTAATCCACGTCCTACGGGCGACGGCATTATTCAGTCTCCGTATACAATCCACGGGCAACCACAAACAAAACAAACACACACGACACGAAGTGAAATTCTGGAGAAGGAGAAAGTTGCTACCGCGATGCGGTAGCGTAATTAACTGCAGGGGCTTGCACCTGCAGGGAAGAGCGTCCCCACAATCAAAAACCCCTCAAGCGAGGGGGAATCTGACGAAGTCTGCTACATCGGCCGCATCCGTCTAAACCTCCGATACACGGTGCCATAAATCAACTTGGTATCTTCGGAGAGGTGGACGGATAAAACCAAATAGCATCTGCCCCGAATCTCAGCGCCAGGACATCGCGGTCCTGTGCGCCGTCTTTCGGAGATGGAGCAATCTCCAAAGCTGACTTGGACGAATATATAGCTCAGCAGATCCGGGTTCATCAGGTGAATGAAGCGGCTGGGCAAATTGCTAGAACCGGACGACCGTATCCGAGATGGTACGACCAAATCAGTTACCCGCCGGGATATACGATCCCTAAATTCCACCTATATAAAGGGACAGGGAATCCGCATCAGCATGTCGCTCAATTCAGGGCCTTATGCGGCAATACTGGAGGCGATGACAAATTGTTGCTACGTCAATTCGTCAGCAGCTTAGCAGAAACAGCCTTTGAATGGTATTCGGAGCTACCTAATGACTCTGTCAAAATATTTGCGGAGATGGAGCAACTGTTCACACAAAAATTCACGAGTGCTAGTGAACGCACCCCGATAACAGCACTAATAAATGCCAGAATAAGGCCAGGCGAAACGTGGGTCCAATACGCAACACGATGGCGAAACCTATGGTCGAAATGCAAACAACGCATTGAAGAGGCACCTGCGGTAGGCATGTTTGTGTGCACTCTTGATCCGCAGGCGACCATCTCACAATTCATGATGTTCTTCAGGCCGACTACCTTCCAGGCCTTGATCGACAAATTAGCCCAAATGGACCAGATGGGCCATAGACCGTCTCCTCCAAAACCAGATTCCCGAAATGAGAAAGGAAAAGGGAAAACGATCGTCGTCGCCAATGCTCAGCAACAGTCGAACAACTCAAAGCCGGTCGTTCGCCAAAACAACGTGCGTCCACGCCCTTCCCTCGAAGAGTGGCTAGGACGTCCTTACTCGTTTCCTCAGAATAAAACGAGAAGACTGTTCGAGCTGGCAGTGCGCAACAGACTCATTAATCTGCCGAGTCCAAAGCGTTTATCGCAGCCAGGCGATCTGAATAATCTCAATTATTGCCCTTACCACCAAACGGTAAGTCACCCGATTTAGGATTGTTTCGTCTTTAAGGGATGGATTGAGGATCAGTACCTACAAGGCAAGTTCGCGCTGTCGGAAAACTGGTAGGTAAACCCACCACAGCCGCACTCTCCAAAGAAGACGGACACGCCGGGGGCAGTTCGTTCTTTAGTCAAGGATGAAAACGATGGAGAAAACTCATCAGATGAATCCGAAGACTACATAGCGATTGTCATGTGATTTCTCACTCACTGACAGATAATAAAGAAGCTTCTTGCGCCGAGAAACCAATGGCGAACCTTGAGCCGGAGACTCTACAGCCATCAGACGAGTTAATCGATGTCTTCCTAAACGAAATTCGTCTGAAAGAAAAAGCCAATCAAGAGCGTGAAATGGCCATACTGGAAAGAGCCAAGGCATTCCCGTCAAATCAAAAGTCATCCACTGCGGATAAAAACAAATTCAAGACGAGGAAAAGGTTCGCCAAAGCTCTATCAGTAGGAATGAAGCTACCACCCTTTGAAGAAAATACTCTCGCTGAGGTAGAGATGCACCCTAACTTCTGCTTATATCATCAGAAGATCATACATCCTACCGAAGACTGCGAATCTTTTAACTGTTGGTGGCAAGGGTATGTCTCTCAAAACCAACACTTCGACAGGACAAAATGTGAAGCTTGTAGACGCCAAAAAAATGCGATAGATGATCGCAAAAGAGCCGCCGACGATTGTCATACGGCCGACTCTAAGGTATCGCAAATTATCACCTTTGGAAGCGACTCTGACGAAGAAGCTACCCCCAACCCTTCCCTCACGGAATATATTTCAAAAATGAAGGAATTGAGGAGCTGCGAGAACGTTCAGCCATGCAATCGCACGCTACTCGGAAAAAATCCCGGCCCCGCAAACAACGGAGCGAACAAAAAGGATAAAGTAAAAGGAAAAACGGCCTTCGTCGCCAGCGCTCAATAACAATTAAGTGACCCTAGACCGGTTGCTCGCCAAAGCAACAAGCGGCAACCCCTCCAGGAAAAGTTGAAACGTCCTTACTCGTTTCCGCAAGATAAAACAAGGGGACTGTTCGAGCTGGCAGTGTGCGACAGAATCATCAATCTGCCGAGTCCAAAACGTCCGTTGCTGCTAGGAGATGTTAATAATCCTAATTATTGCCCTTACCATCAAACGGTAGGTCATCTGATCGAGGATTGCTACGTCTTCAAGAACTGGGTTGAAGACCAATACCAACAAGGCAAGTTCGCGCTGTCCGAAAATTAGAAGGTGAACCCGCCACAACCGCATGCTCCGAGAAAGTTGGATACACCGGGGGCATCATGGTCAGTCATAGAGAAAGACCCATAGACTGAAAAGTCAATAAACTAGATATTCGCCTCAAATACGGCGACACCGGACCGAAACGTCCTTAAACTAATGATGGACCGCAATGTCCTAAAACTTGCAAATGACCGAAATGTCTTTAAACTATTACCGCAGCATCCTCAGGCTGACGAGAATATAAAAAAAAGAGAAAAAAAAAATAAACGGTATGTCCATAAGCAAAATGGGTACGGATGAAAACCCGAAAGGGCTCCGTGAGTAAAAACAGCAGGGCTACCGGCGAGTGTTCATGAAAACCCGAAAGGGCGCGACCTCGTTTTTTTTTAAAAAAAAAGAGAAGAAGAAAATAAAATGAATAAAAAAGAAAAACGGTATGTCCTTAAGCAAAATGGACACGGATGAAAACCCGAAAGGGCTCCGTGAGTAAAAACAGCAGGGCTACCGGCGAGTGTTTGTGAAAACCTGAAAGGGCGCAACCTCGTTAAAAGACGCTTACAGGATCCTCTCGACCTTATAAGGAGAAACCACCTGCGTGAGATCCTTACGACTCACAAGGGAGCAACACACTGAGGGATCCTCAAGATTCCTAAGGAGAAAATACACTTGCGAGATCCTCGCGACTCGTAAGGAGAACTCTCTTATGGGACCCACACGGCTCATAAGATTTGAAAGTATTAAGTTACACAGACTTAAACCCGTGCTTAAGCAACCCCCACAATTTTCGACATTGCCCTACAAGTGGCTCAGTACTGACCCTTGTATACAATCCACGGGCGCGAATAAACATTTCCCTAACCAAGTCTCATCCGTGACTGGGGATATGTTTGCATGGTGAACAACCCATGTAAATCCTCTCGACTTACAAGGAGAAAACTCTCTTGTAGGATCCTTACGACTTACAGAGGAACATACACTTAGGAATCCTCACGATTCCTAAGGAGAAAATACACCTACAAGATCCCCACGACTTGTAGGGAGAAATACCTTTGTGAGACCCTTACGGCTTATGAAGTTAAAAGCTTTAGACGACAGGACCCTAACCCTGGTCGCTAAGCTACCTTTGTTCAACATCGACAGAAGCAGATGATGATTCGCTCCTGGCAATATCCCAGTTGTAGCGGTGCTGATGCCGAAATCGGTGTCTAATTCCAGATTTACGGCGGAAAGCCAGTATGCCACACATGCAAACGAAATAACCGAAATGATTGGGCAACTCGCAATAAAAAGCAGCGAGTAAAAATAAAAGAAATAGCCGAAATGATGGGGCAACTAGCAATAAAAAGCGGCAAGTAAAAATAAAAATAAATAGCCGAGATGATTGGGCAACTCGCATTAAAAAGCAGCGAGTAAACATAAAATAAATAGCCGAAATGATTGGGCAACTCGCAATAAAAAAACAGCGAGTAAAAATGAAATGAATAGCCGAAATGATTGGGCACCGCGAAAAATAGCCGAAATGATTGTGCAATCGCGACCTTCGCGATATAAAAGATGAAATGATAGAGCATCGCGGAAAGAAATAAAATTAAAAAATATATATATGTAACGAAATTCATGCCCTACAGACGATAGCACAGCAATCCCTGTATACAATCCAGGGGCACAAACAAAGAGGGAACCAAACCTTCCCGACAGGCTCCGCCAAAAAGCGAAGCCAAATCTCGACGGTTCAACAACAACCTAGAAAAAACCGTGACATTCACCTCGATACAGTAGACGCAATGTCAACAATAACGTTCTTCCTCCAACAAGCTTCGAACATGACAAAGAAAACGAAGCAAAGACTAAATTCCTAGCTTCAAGGTCTTGACGGCAACCCGTATAAAGCCAGAAAGACAACTGGAGATCGTCTCACACCAGTGTAGAATGGTCACCACCTCAACGTTCGTCTCGACACAGCAGACGCAACAATCAAACAAACGGAGTCACGACAAAATTCCAGCTCCACCTCGACGTTCATTTCGATACATTAGACGAGTTGTCACCCCAGCGTTCTTCCTCCAGCAAGGATCAGACGAAACAATCAAACAAACGGAGTCACGGCAAAATTCCAGCTCCACCTCGACGTTCGTTTCGATACAGCAGACGAGTTGTCACCCCAGCGTTCTTCCTCCAGCAGGGATCAGACGCGACAATCAAACAAACGGAGCCACGGCAAAATCCCTAGTTCCTACCGCAACATTCGTCTCGGTACAGCAGATGCAATGCCAGCAAAAGAAGCGAAGGCCAAATTCCTAGCTTCAACGTCTTGACGGTAACTCATATAAAACCGGAAAGACAATCGGAGATCATCTCGCACCAGCACAGAGTAGTCACCACCTTGACGTTCGTCTCGATACAGCAGACGAGATGTCACCCCAACGTTCTTCTCGATACAGCAGACGCAACGTCATCAAACAAACGGAGCCACGGCAAAATCCCTAGTTCCCACCGCAACATTCATCTCGGTACAGCAGACGCAATGCTAGCAAACGAAGCAAATGCCAAATTCCTAGCTTCAGGGTCTTGACGTCAACTCACATAAAGCTCGAAAGACTATCGGAGATCATCCCCACACCAGCGCGGAGTGGTTATCACTCATCGGGGCTCGCCAAAATAAGCCTAACCTCAAGTAAAAAGCGACATGGCAAATTCCTAACGCTTGCTCTTCCGACGGTCAAACTGCCAAGGAGGATTGCTTGAAGACGCCTTGTCCATCCCCCGAAGGGATCAGAGACACGGCAGTCGCAGGGCTACTCGAACAAAACGATTGCCTATCGAGGACTATATCAGCTTATGCGACGGTACGATGGCCAAAACCCTAAGTACCACCAACCTTAACGGTCTTCTGTCGTAAAGAGCAGAGGTTAAATGCGACGTTAAGATGTTCTTACGAGAAACGATCGATTCGTCTCGATTTGCAAAAAAAAAAATTGTTGAGGCGGCTCTACTCGTGAGATAAAGCCTTAGGCAGTGGGCATAAATGAAGCCTGTTTCCTAAGTACTGGGACCCTGCAAGTTGGCCCAAAACGGTCTCTTGCATACCATCCACGGGTCTCACTCTCCAACATCGAACTTCGACAAGGAGGGAAACAACCGCTTACAAGTTCTCTCGACTCGTAAGAGGGAAAAATTCTCTTATAGGATCCTTACGACTTATAAGAGAAAACCACACTTAGGAATCCTCACGATTCCTAAGGAGAAAAAACCCACCAACGAGATCCTCTCGATCCGTAGGGAGAAAAATCTCTACGCGCTGCGCTGTTGCGAATCCATATGTGTCAGTGCAGTTGCGCTGCGCTGTACGCTGCGCGACATGTGTCAGCGCAGATGCGCTAGCGCAGTTGCGCTGCGCGACACGTGTCACGCGCTGGGGCATTTGCGCCAAACAGAATTAAAATTCTAAAGAAATCTTTTCTGTTCTTGTTAAAACAAGAAGATTTTCTTCTGTAAAACAGAAGCGCTTGGATCAAAGATCCAACGGTGGGGGAAATTACCCAAATCGCTTAAAGAAAGATCTCTTTAACAAATTTAACTAATTTATGGGCACTATAAAAAGGACCCTAGGCCTCAATTCAAGAAGAGGAACATTTTCTAAAAAAAAGAGAGAAAGAGAACTCTGAAAAACTCCTCTAGAACAAAAAAAAGGTAAAGACCTTTAGAAAAAGAGAAAGTTCTCTTATGAACAGATCATAGATCTTTAATAAAAAAAACCGCAAAAATAAAAATAGTTCTTTGCACTTCTTTTATGAACCATTGGTTCCTTGAAAACAAGAAAAAACTTGTTTTCTTTGATTTAAAATCGATCAAAAGATAAAACAGTGCTCTGCACTTGCAAGAACTGCGCTGTTGCGCTCCTGTATTGGCGCAAGCCACCAGGAAGCGCCACGTGTCAGTAGCGCAGCAGCGCAGCGCACTGACACAGCGCACTGCGTTGTTGCGCTTGCGCTCGCCAGAGCGTGACACGTGTCACCACCATATGAGCTTGCGCTCATTGCTTTGCATTATTAAAGAAAAGGGACAGAGCCCAATTAAAAGGCCTAACAGGCCTAATCAAACATGTTATGCATTTTAAAAAGGGTAGAGCCCAAACAAAATTGATGCTCTGCATCATTTATAAAGGGCAGAGCCCAACCAAAACAAAGGAAAATAATGCAGTGAAGGGGAAAAGCCCTAGCACAAGTCCAATAGACCAAAGACAAAAGAATATTGAAACTGGACTTAGCCCAGTCGTGGCCAAAAGTCCTCAAATTAAATTGACTGAGAACGGCTGCTCCCTAAATCAATTTACATACGGTTCGAGGGTACATCTCCGAACTCCTCTGACACCTATCGTTGTAATTCCTCAACGACGTCAGAGAGGTGACGGGTCCCAACGACCACACATGAATATGGGCTGCGGGGTCCTTAAACTCATAGACCGAAACGTCCCTAAACTAATATCGGACCGAGACATCCCTAAACTAATATCGGACCGACACGTCCCTAAACTAATGTCGGACCGAAACGTCCCTAAACTAATATCGGACCGAAACGTCCCTAAACTAATATCGGACCGAGACGTCCTTAAACTAATATTGGACCACCACGTCCTTAAACTAATAATGGACCACCACGTCCCTAAACTGGCAATGGACCACCACGTCCCTAAACTAGAACAATAGAGCCTCCAAATGCTCTTTTGCCGGATATAAATGATCCCGTTTAAGTTGATCTTAGCCCCAAACACGGCTAACGTATACTTAAAAATTCAAATGGACTGTAAAAATCCAAATTGACTTTGGTTCAAGGGTACATCTCTGAACTCCTCTGACATCTGCTGTTGTAATCCTTCAACGACGTTAGAGAGGTGACGAGTCCCGATGGCCAGATATTAAATGGATTATCACGTTATGTTGATCCTAGTCTCAAACAGGACTATCGTATCCTTAACGAACGTTTAAGTTGATCTTAGCCGCAATGCGACTAATGCATCCTTAAACTAAAAACACCAAACCCAAATCTAAGTAAATACGGATTTGGACTAATCCACGTCCTACGGGCGACGGCATTATTCAGTCTCCGTATACAATCCACGGGCAACCACAAACAAAACAAACACACACGACACGAAGTGAAATTCTGAAGAAGGAGAAAGTTGCTACCGCGATGCGGTAGCGTAATTAACTGCAGGGGCTTGCGCCTGCAGGGAAGAGCGTCCCCACAATCAAAAACCCCTCAAGCGAGGGGGAATCTGACGAAGTCTGCTACATCGGCCGCATCCGTCTAAACCTCCGATACACGGTGCCATAAATCAACTTGGTATCTTCGGAGAGGTGGACGGATAAAACCAAATAGCATCTGCCCCGAATCTCAGCGCCAGGACATCGCGGTCCTGTGCGCCGTCTTTCGGAGGGGAACAAGGGCTAGTTTAGAGATTTATTGGTAAGTGTTACCAGTAGTTTCTGTTGGAGGTAGTGCCCTCAGAGTCAATTATTGGATCACAGGTACGTGATTGCAATGATTGAGGGAGGACCTATCCCGGTATGACAGTCTTACTCGAGATGATAGTATGCTATCTGGTTTACCTTTATCATCGTGTACTGCTTTAGGTGACATGACACGTCGCTATTACACGTTGATAGAGCCCCTAGGATTCTTGCTTGACCACCAGCAGTATGAGGGCGATCATATAAGTGGGAGCTGGGGGTCTACAAGCATATCCTTAAAAGGTCCCTAGTCGTGGGAGTTTCGAGACCGGACATCGATACTCCATTAGTAGACTAGTGTATACAGTCGAGACCCCGACGAGGGGCGGTGGCCGGTCTCACAAGCCACTGGTGTCAGTTGGATCACCTAAGATGTATACAGGTGCTCATTGGGTTATGAGTACACCGGACAGGACTCGCCGGGAACATGCTAGTTGGTCTTATACCTGACGTCAGATGGAAGTTCCTGGTGACATGTGTGCAGGTTAGTTCATCGACCTGGGGATCGTCATTTGTCTCGTGTGAGTTCCCACTGTACTTTGATTACTACCCTACCACGGCTCAAAGGAGTCGTGCAAACAGGTTTTAGTTGGGTACAGTCCCGAGCCACGTGGAGGCAGTGAGCGTATCTTCAGGGGTTCGTCTCTCCCGGTATTGGGGGTGAGGTCGTGCTGTGTCTAGGAGAGCCATTACACAAAGTCCTTGGCCAAGGCAAGGAGATTTACTGGTAGGTATTCCAGTAGTATCTCAGGGTGTTCTGGGCTACACTCCGACACGACTTGTACCGCTTTTGGGGGTCTGACTTTTACCAAGCCCCTAGGCCCGCCATGCGATACTCATAGACGAACGGACCGGACTGCACGGATATTGTCACTGACAGGCTCAGTAGGGTGTCAGGATGAGTTTACTCATCGACGTCCCTTTTGGTCAATAGCTGGTGGCCCGTCACGTATTGGCTTATACTTCTGACGTGCTAGTGGTTAAATCCACAGCCATAGTATTGACGAGTCTTTAGAGTCCACCACACTTTCAGTTACTCAAGCTTTCGGGCGAAACGCTGTAGAGGCCGTATGGAGATATGGCAGGGTCCGATCAGATACGTGCGGTATTGCACAGATCAGGATCGGACGGTTTGTACTAGTGGCCGTATAGTTATATGGCAGCGTTCGATCAGATACGTGCGGTATTGCACGCATCAGGATCAGACGGATATTACTAGCCGGCTTTGGCTTAAGCCGGTCCTAGTTTAGTACAGTGTAGATTTTGTCTCATTGCATTTGTATCCGGACGGAATATAGATGCGGGTGTGTATGCACAGTATGGGGGTTTTCCTGTAATTTATTACGGGACCAGTTTTCTGGAGTTGCCAGTTTGCATTCCGTTCCGGCCGGTTTTCCTTTGTTCTTTGCCGGCCGGACTTTTAAGATGGAGGGTGTTATTTGCAATTGTGCAAATAACATTTGTGGAGGGGGTATCTTGCATATTGGTGGCATCATGATGGCTTTTCATGATGAGATCCTTTTTCTTTCTTTTCTTTGCTTTATGAGATTAGATGAGATTAGAAATGATTTGAGGTTGATGTAAGTTTAGTGATGATTATGTTTGGATGTGGTCACCCTCCTCCTTTTACTACACTCACCTCCCTCTTGCTTCATATTGTTATCCTCCACCATTTCTAAAGAGATGAGATTATTTATCATGGTTGTAAGAAGAAAGAGAACAAGAAAAGAGAAGAAGAGAGAGCTTCATCTTTGAGAGAGGTTTTCATTCTTGATCTCATTCCATGCCAAGAAAAATGCAAGCACCATTTTTCTTATCCTTGTTTCCTCCATCATCCACAAATGGCAACCAACCCCAAAGTGAGACATACACTCTACACTATCTTCCTACAGCAAATCTTGAGCATGTCGAGTTGCCGGCTTCATGCGCGAGTTGCCTCGGTATTGAGGTGGGAGCCCGTAAAAGTACCCGGCTTCGTGGTGCCCTTTCCGACGAGGAGGAGATGGACGGAGATCCCGCGAGGAGATCGGAGTGGAGATGAAGACCGGAGGACTTGGATCGTCGGTATATCTCTTCCCCTTCTCTTTGTAGTTAGCTAGATTTAGTTTAATGGCCCGATCCGGTTTTAGTGCGCGGTGGTGCCGTTTTGCCAAGTCCGCAAAATTTATGTTTATCACCGTTTCCGCGTTTGGCCGTCGGATTGACGGCCGGGGCGCCGCCGTGCACTTACAGTGGTATCAGAGCCTCGCCATTAACTTCGTCTAGCTTTCGTTTGATGTGTTTTGCGGTTCCGATCGACCAAAATTCCAAAAACTCATTTTTACCTCACATCAGTTTTCTGTTAAGATTTTTTGGTGTCTAAAAATTTTTCAGGTGGTCTCAGAATGATGTGCAGGGAGATATAAGACTACTGGAAAAATTCGATGCATTCAGTCAATGATTGGAGCGCGGAACCGCGGCCAAACCCCCCCTGGGGCCGCGGTTCCGCCGCACATTGAAGTCTTCAATGCATCAATTTTTCCCTGTAGCCTTCTGGGCTATTTTTAGGGGTTTTGGAATATTAAAATTGGGCCCAGGTTTTCTGTGATTGCTACAGTTTTGTTTGGGGGCCCACTTGTTAATTTTTGGTCAATCGGAAAATTTTAAACACATTTTTCACAGTATTTACATTATATCTGCGACCGTGAATGTCACTCGATCGGTAAATCCGGTCTAACTGCTATAGCCCGGTTAGACGGATTTGCGAACGTGACTTTCACGTTGATGTTCTTTGTTTATGCTGTGATGTTGCGGATCGGTCGTGGGGGATAGCCTGGATGCAATGCTAGTACTGTGATGTTGTATTATGTACATTTGATATTGCAGGGCGAGCGTCCGACATGTGGACTGCCGTCACTGCCCGTTTGTATTATTCTTTTGGGGCACGACCTGGTTGCGGTCGATGTACCCGTTGTATGTATATTTTACTTTCTGTACTAGGATTGCCCCGCGGAGGGGTGCACGGATAGCCGGGTTCTGGAGGGCAACAAGCCCGCATCTCATGGCATTGAGACGGAGGGGGCTTCACTCTAGGATTGGCGGGCTACTCGCCGCACTCGTAGGGGGTACAGGTTGACCCAGGAGGGGTGCCCAAGTTACCGGATTCCGTGAAGTGCTGGGTGGTCCATTCACGGTGCTGAAGGGGGCTGCCTCGCTTCAGGTTTTGGCGGGTGACTTGCCGCGCCCGTAGGGGTCTAGGATTTCATTGCACAGGCTATCCACACGACCAGGGGAACGTCGGGTTTCAGTAGTGGCTCTGTGAAACCCGGGGATCCCAGATATCTGTATTGTTCTGTGATGCTGTACATTTCTGTGATGTTGCATTTCATTCACGCCTTGAGCGAAATACTATATATTGGTATATATATTAGTAGATGTTGTATATGTTTTTCATCCGCGCTAGTCCAGTCCCCGCTCTGCCGTTAGTTAGCTAACCTAACGGGTGATGACGGGACCCAGTGGCGAATGCGGATGGCATATACGTACGTCAGTATATTTTCGTTCTTTTTGGTGTGATTAATTGATGGGACTGCATTGATTCGGATCAATGCAAGTTAAAACAAACCTAATCTGATGTTGTTGGAACACTTTTCAAAAAGCTGTTATTGCAAGGACGTTCACTTTTGTTTTGCATCGTGGTATTCATTTGGAATATCCTGCTCCTCAGTCGACGAGGCAAGGGCCGAGATCCCTTCACCGGGAGTGACCCCTTGGACAGAAGTTTGCGTCAGGGCATTAACTTCACTATAGCCGATTACTTTTGCTTTGCATCGTGGTATTCATTTGGAATATCCTGCACCCCATTCTACGGGGAAAGAGCCGAGATCCCTTCATCGGGAGTGACCTCTTTAGTAAAGGTTTTCGTCACTATATTTTTAAAAGCTATCCGTTCCTTCGACGATATCAAGTTCATTACGTTAAAGGTTTTCGCCAGAAACCATTCGTAGCCCTCCGTCGTTTCATATGGGTAGTCAATAGTATTCAAGCTGTGTTTGTTGGCCAAAGTCAAGGCACAGTGTTTGGTAGCTGTTGGTTATTCATATGCAGCATAGATAGATGCGTTGGTTTGGGACAGTCGTATAGCCTTGTTGGCCAAAGTCAAGGGCTTGTGCGGGTGGATTCGAATCAACCTGGAGAATGACGGGTAGAACTTGACATGTGACTTATGATTTGTTGGCCAAAGTCAAGGTCATAAGAGCATGGGGCAGAAATCACATCGGGAGTTTCAAAAGAACTGAAACTTGCCAGATATGCGCATACCTTCTGGAGTGTGATAGCGTGAGCGGATTCCGTCACGTTATCATGCAATGATAGTTGGATCCCGATTCCCACTGATGAGTTGGTATACTCCTCGGGTGACCCCGACTAATTCTTCTTTTAGGTTTGGAGAAGAATTTGAGGTACTGTGGGAGGTTTCCAGATTAGATAAATTGGTAACCATTCTGATCTAGGTTAGAGTGCACGCTGAGTGTTTCTTTTCTCTCTCTCTCTTTGGCAGCGACCATTGACCCGACCCTAGACTATGACTCAGTGACCAAGTTGACCGAACCTACTTAACACTGGCTTTTAGATTGTCTGAGTTGCGAACCTCATTGCCACTCCTACTTTTACCCTTTTCTCCAGGACACCCCGTATTACTACGAACGTCCACTTCCATTGGACAAAACCATCGTATGGTTAGATACGAACTCGAAGGAATTCGAGGATGGTTTCTGGTTCTGGAGAAAACGAATAGGATTATTCAGTTGTCTTTTCTTTTCACCATCTCTCAGGTTGCGAGTACTCCTTGGTTTAGGAGTAGTACACCTATTGCGCAAATTGGATAGTCTTCTTCCAAACCATAGGCTGGTGCCGACCGGTAGGGAATGAAGAAAGCCAATTAGCCTTAACGGTGTACAGAAGGTATTAAGTTCAGACGAAGCAAGGGATTAGTAAGAGGGCAAAGTAAATTGCGACTGCTATTCACGACCGAACCAAGTATTTCTTCGCCAATCCTAAATCACCTTTGTATTTCTCCAGGACACTCCGTATCACTACGAAGATCCCATTTTATTGGAAAATCCATCGTATGGTTATATACGAACTCGAAAGGAACTTGTTCCAGTTCGGGGATGGATCCTGGTTCAGGAGAAATAGGAATAAAGTACATTCAGGTGTCTTTTATCTTCACCTTCTCTCGCGTTGCGAGTGCTCCTAGGATTAGGACAGTACACCCTTTATGCTTTTTGGATAGTCTTCTTCCAAACCATAGGCTGGTGCCGAACGGTAGGGAAGGAAGAAAACCATTTGGCCTAAAGGGGTGTACAGAAGGTAATGACTAAAGACATATGAAGGGATTTGGAGAGGTGGCAAAGAATTATATGGTTACAGTTGTGAATTTGGATAATGGATGAGGCATTACTAGGAATACCAGGATACCCCAACGAAACATTTCAATGTTTCAGTTTCACTGTGTACTGTTAATGGAAAACTGATTTCCCGATTAGACACTTACTCCAAGGTATGTATTTACCAGGTATAATTCTCACATCTGTATGGTTTTACAGATGATGAGTGGGAGTAAGTTAGTGGGAATTGGGTGATCATCCTTATTATATCGGGATTCGTTGTAATCGGTGATATTTGAGGAAATCACCTGGGCTGTTTGCCGGTCGGCAAATATTTGGTTTTGAATATCCGCAGCTACGCACCAATTTCAAATTGATATATCTGTACGTCTATTTGAATAGAGTGAGATGTACCTTTTTGAAATTATGTCTATGACATCTACCTATATCAGTGGATGGTTAGGTAAGGAGCATTAAACAGCGGTGTAATTCTTCTTAACCATAAGTACAGTTTTCAACCTACGACACACAGTGAATGAGTTATCAGACTCAAGGGACTTATACAGAGTATTGTATGTTGTCCAGGGTCCATCAGGACAGAGGGGTTGGTCCTCGTACTACATTCAGTTTACTTATGACTTCTCTAGTTTTTAGACAAGTGTTTCGTGGAAACACAGGGTCCGAATTTGGAGAAGTTATTGGTATTTGAATAGAGTGGAGAACCAGGGGTCGCAAGTATCGAAGATGTAGATACTTGTGTATGGTATTCAGTTGATAGTAATGATAAAGAGATCTTGCTTCTCTTTCAGGTTACTCATAATTGGAAGTATTCCTAAGTTGAGTAACGCTGGTCGGCCTCCTTCCATTTAGTTGACATGCGCTGGGGACAGCTGCATGATTTGAATCTGGTTCAATTATATCAGTGCCTCTGTTTCTATATTGGATATAGAACAGTTCATATCTTAACGATGTTAAGGTACGGGGAGTTGTCCGGTTCATGATTAAAACCAGACACTGGACAACTCAAGGCACGTTTCTGTAATGGCTGTTTGTGGGTTGACCCAGGCTATGACGAGGGTTGACTTTCTACCATCTGGATGAACAATAGCGATATTGTTCTAGACTCGCTACAGTTTTATAAAAAATGGATTTTTCAGAAAAACAGTAGTGGGAGTATGGTAGAACTGGAAGTGATTCCAGAACCGCAAACGATTACTGAAGATTTGATAAGGAACCTAAAGATTCAATCTGATTTGACATTCCATTGGCCACTCCGCAGATAAGGTGGGTAACTTCAGGCACCCGAGAGGCACTACGGTGGCCTCAAGGACGGTGACAGGGAAGTTCTTGTTTACCCACAATTGCCATTGCTGTTGTTCCAGGTTACGAGACCCGGCGGGAGGAAGAGTATAGCGTCGTTCTAAAACTAGTTTTAGAAGTGTACGTGTATATGACTCTGCCAGAGGGTTGTCGTAGTCAGTGGGAGCAGCGGAAGCATTGGTGGACAGGTAGCTTATGTCTATTTATAGACTAAAGCAGATGTAGCGGAGATAGATCATCTATTTCTGACGTGACAGTCATAGGTTTGACTTCATCAGAATAGGAGATGGATCTGTTGAGAAGGTAGTAGGATGTGATGTCATGGTATTTGGATGACATACACAAAGTAGGAAAAGAAACTCCTATACTACGATCGGTTATACTTTGGTCGTCACACAGTGGTTTCTCCACAAAGGAAATGGATTTTATATCTGACATACTGGTTACTGGATCTATGGTTTTAGATCTAGATTTTGGTGGTTTCCCAATCAGGGTACTTGACAGCATTCTAAGAGTATTTAGGATGGACGACTCCTGGCACGGTAGTGTACCTGCAGGTAATGGAGTCACCCTCTCCAAAGGTGTCTTAAAGACTAAAGTGGAGAGGGACGTGCATGATTGGCAGATCACTTGCTAAGGCAATTGAGTCAATCGTGAGATGTCAAGTACCACACCAGATGTTGTTCTTGCACTAGATGCAATAAGTTGACATTAATCCAATCCTGGAGAAACAGTCGGAAGCAGTTTTAGAACATAAGTGGATGTTCTAGGGATATGATAACGACAGCCTCATTTAGGAGACAGTTATCATTCCAGGCTTCCAAGGTGACATGGACGACAAGCAGGTTGTCAGAGTTATAGTTTTCCTTCTGATGAGGGGCAGTATTTTGGACAGGTGATCCAAGGCAATACTGAGGGAAGCATGGCGCGCAGGATACTGATTGAGTTCAGTTGACGATACAGTCTAAGAAGTTTGGATTTGGAGTTCATTTATGAGCTATATCCCATCAGACATCCAGACACATTCTAAGACAGGTATTGCTCATTTCGGGAGATGGGTTTCTCCGCGAACTTGAGATATAGAGAGACATAGAAAGAAACAACTAAGCGGATCCACTCAATAAGGCTATTCCTCGAACGCAATAGTTCCGCAAACGAGCTTTGTGAGACTGACTAGTAGAGGAGTTGGGTGTTCGGTATCACACGGGCTGTGAGTATGCGACATCGCAATAATTAGCCTTGAGTGCAAGTGGGAGATTGTTGGAGGTAGTGCCCTCAGAGTCAATTATTGGATCACAGGTACGTGATTGCAATGATTGAGGGAGGACCTATCCCGGTATGACAGTCTTACTCGAGATGATAGTATGCTATCTGGTTTACCTTTATCATCGTGTACTGCTTTAGGTGACATGACACGTCGCTATTACACATTGATAGAGCCCCTAGGATTCTTGCTTGACCACCAGCAGTATGAGGGCGATCATATAAGTGGGAGCTGGGGGTCTACAAGCATATCCTTAAAAGGTCCCTAGTCGTGGGAGTTTCGAGACCGGGCATCGATACTCCATTAGTAGACTAGTGTATACAGTCGAGACCCCGACGAGGGGCGGTGGCCGGTCTCACAAGCCACTGGTGTCAGTTGGATCACCTAAGATGTATACAGGTGCTCATTGGGTTATGAGTACACCGGACAGGACTCGCCGGGAACATGCTAGTTGGTCTTATACCTGACGTCAGATGGCAGTTCCTGGTGACATGTGTGCAGGTTAGTTCATCGACCTGGGGATCGTCATTTGTCTCGTGTGAGTTCCCACTGTACTTTGATTACTACCCTACCACGGCTCAAAGGAGTCGTGCAAACAGGTTTTAGTTGGGTACAGTCCCGAGCCACGTGGAGGCAGTGAGCATATCTTCAGGGGTTCGTCTCTCCCGGTATTGGGGGTGAGGTCGTGCTGTGTCTAGGAGAGCCATTACACAAAGTCCTTGGCCAAGGCAAGGAGATTTACTGGTAGGTATTCCAGTAGTATCTCAGGGTGTTCTGGGCTACACTCCGACACGACTTGTACCGCTTTTGGGGGTCTGACTTTTACCAACCCCCTAGGCCCGCCATGCGATACTCATAGACGAACGGACCGGACTGCACGGATATTGTCACTGACAGGCTCAGTAGGGTGTCAGGATGAGTTTACTCATCGACGTCCTTTTTGGTCAATAGCTGGTGGCCCGTCACGTATTGGCTTATACCTCTGACGTGCTAGTGGTTAAATCCACAGCCATAGTATTGACGAGTCTTTAGAGTCCACCACACTTTCAGTTACTCAAGCTTTCGGGCGAAACGCTGTAGAGGCCGTATGGAGATATGGCAGGGTCCGATCAGATACGTGCGGTATTGCACAGATCAGGATCGGACGGTTTGTACTAGTGGCCGTATAATTATATGGCAGCGTTCGATCAGATACGTGCGGTATTGCACGCATCAGGATCAGACGGATATTACTAGCCGGCTTTGGCTTAAGCCGGTCCTAGTTTAGTACAGTGTAGATTTTGTCTCATTGCATTTGTATCCGGACGGAATACAGATGCGGGTGTGTATGCACAGTATGGGGGTTTTCCTGTAATTTATTACGGGACCAGTTTTCTGGAGTTGCCAGTTTGCATTCCGTTCCGGCCGGTTTTCCTTTGTTCTTTGCCGGCCGGACTTTTAAGATGGAGGGTGTTATTTGCAATTGTGCAAATAACATTTGTGGAGGGGGTATCTTGCATATTGGTGGCATCATGATGGCTTTTCATGATGAGATCCTTTTTCTTTCTTTTCTTTGCTTTATGAGATTAGATGAGATTAGAAATGATTTGAGGTTGATGTAAGTTTAGTGATGATTATGTTTGGATGTGGTCACCCTCCTCCTTTTACTACACTCACCTCCCTCTTGCTTCATATTGTTATCCTCCACCATTTCTAAAGAGATGAGATTATTTATCATGGTTGTAAGAAGAAAGAGAAGAAGAAAAGAGAAGAAGAGAGAGCTTCATCTTTGAGAGAGGTTTTCATTCTTGATCTCATTCCATGCCAAGAAAAATGCAAGCACCATTTTTCTTATCCTTGTTTCCTCCATCATCCACAAATGGCAACCAACCCCAAAGTGAGACATACACTCTACACTATCTTCCTACAGCAAATCTTGAGCATGTCGAGTTGCCGGCTTCATGCGCGAGTTGCCTCGGTATTGAGGTGGGAGCCCGTAAAAGTACCCGGCTTCGTGGTGCCCTTTCCGACGAGGAGGAGATGGACGGAGATCCCGCGAGGAGATCGGAGTGGAGATGAAGACCGGAGGACTTGGATCGTCGGTATATCTCTTCCCCTTCTCTTTGTAGTTAGCTAGATTTAGTTTAATGGCCCGATCCGGTTTTAGTGCGCGGTGGTGCCGTTTTGCCAAGTCCGCAAAATTTATGTTTATCACCGTTTCCGCGTTTGGCCGTCGGATTGACGGCCGGGGCGCCGCCGTGCACTTACAGTTTCTCGACCCGTTATGAGCCTCTCATCGGCATGACTTATCGGTTATTGGGGTCTGACGTTTACCACCCCTAGACTTGATATGCGACATATCAGACGAGGAGACCGGACTGTACGGTAGTGTCACTGTCAGGCTTTTACAGGAGTTGGAGCGGGATTGCTTGCTGATCTTCTGATCGCTCAATACCTGGGTAGCCGTTACGTCCAGCTAGTACCGCTGACGGCTTGTGGGTGTTTGATATGATCATCACCTACTGCCGGCGTATTGACGAGTCTTTAGAGTCCTACATAGAGGTTGTACTGGCTCAGGCAAAACGAGATAGGAGCACATATGTGATATGTGCAGGACCGAGAATGATACGAGTATGTGATACCGTATTCTATTCTCGCGATGATTGTATCGATTGGTTGTATGCGATATAACCTAGTTATCGAATCAAGTGTTGATTCGATAAGTCGATACATTGATATTAGTCGGTTATATGCGATATGACCGGATCGTTAAATCAAGTGTTGATTTAATAATTTAATGTATAATTATATATTTGATATATTTCTTTACATTAACTAGTATTGGTTCACTTAAGATTGATTTTCTCACGTGATGTGCACAAGTTGTATATGTGATATTTTTTTGTGTACAAGTTTGTATCATTTTGATGATACATGCAAACTTGGGTGTGTGTGTGACTTACACTATATTTAGGTTAATGGTAAAGGTTTTTAATTCTTTTTGTAATTCAAAAATGGTGCTCATTTTTGAATTTGCTTGAAGCTTCATGAAGCTTTCAAGCATCTTTGACAAAGTCCACCATTTTTGTTTTGCATCACATTTCATTAACCTAACCTTCACCTAAACTCTAGTTTAGTCTCTACATTGGTTTAACTCACCCATGGTTGCATTATGATAGATATCACTTGATAATTCATTTAATGATTATTCTTATTCTTTTCTCTTCTTCTTCTTCTTCATGAAGAAAAAGAAAAGCTTGCTAGATAATTATCAAGTGATGAATCCAAGAGAGAAATCAAAATCTAAAGAGTACCCATTTCCTATCTCACCATCCTCTACTAGACTAGCACTTTAGTTTAGGGTGTTTGCTTCACTAATTCTTTGATTAGTGAAGTAGAAGCTTGAGTCCGCATTCTCTCGACGTAGATCATCTTCGGCATCGAAGACTTCAAGCGATCCCGTTGCAACTTCTCAAGGAGCCGTCCGAGAGTCCGGGAGTTGGATGATCGCAGCGAAGGTACGTCGTCATGGAGCTATGGAAGTGGTGGACCGGATCTACAAAGGTTGTAGTCCCTTCGTTTTAGTGTAAATGTGATTTACTTGCTTTTGATTCGCCTAATATCTAGTTAACGATCTAGCTTAGGGTTGTTCGGCACCTAAAAATTTTTAATCCGGCATGATCGATGCCTTGTAGAGCCTCCTTAGTGTGCCTAGTAACCCTACAGTGGTATCAGAGCCTAGCTAGAGCTTTAGGCGATATGTAGACGATGTTAGAAATCCGATCGAACCCCGAAACCCTAACTCAAACCCTTCTCTGTATATTTTCTGAAATTGTGGTTTTTTCCAAATTAAAAATAGCCAAAAAATTCAGCAGAGTTTTTGAAGAGTTACTGTGAAGCACGTGCGCTTAACTCAATAAAAGCGCGGCGGAACCGCGGCACGAGCATGGCTCGTGCGGCGGTTCCGCGGCCGTATTGACACATTATTCTTTCCTTTTTGCACAGTAACTCCTTATTTGATTCATGTGTTTTCTGGGTATTTTTTAATTTATATCCGACAGTTGAATTTTCTGGGTTGTATTGGGGACTCGGTGTTTCGATCGGGATGTTTAACTTCGTCTATAGGTTTTTCCGGATATTTAGAATATGTTAAAAGGTTCGACCGGATATAAATACCCACTTTTTCCCCTTTCGGGAAATTTCCAAGTGTTGGATATTTTCGTAGTTTAAAGACGTTCTAAGTAGTACAAGTAACGCGATGGACCCTCTAAAGGACAACAAACCTTAACTCGATTATGTGACCGTCTTGAACTGCCCTTTGAACCTTAGGGTTTGGGGCAGTACGGCGTGCCACATGTGAGGCGTTAGCTTGACCCTTCTACGGCTGGACCGTTGGTACTGTGGCATGAAATGGATGTTTTTAGACTTATTTCATATATTGAGTTGTTTTGGGAAAACTTGGGTGATTGATTGTTCGATCGAAAAGTTTAACATTTTCTATTTATCTGGAATGTGATACAATATTTGGAATTCACAAGTAGTTATGAGATAACTAATATGAATGTTATAAACATAGCACTCTAGTCTCACTTGATCGGTTGCCACGGAATTTTGATGCGATCAAAAGTCCGTCGCAATCGCGTAGCATACGCGTATACTAGCCGGATAAACTTAATAGACAGCTACACCCCTTAGCTCCGACCAAGTGACTGTAGGAGAACCCCGTCGCCGAAAGCATCCGTTCGGGTGCTCGCGGTAGCGGTGTTCCGCCTTGGTGCACTTCGTCGACGGTATCGGGGGTGCGGCCGCCTACTAAAGTTTGCGACAAGTATTCGATCAGGATGTCGGGAATCTTGTTGAATTTCCCGACTTGATATTGAAAAGAGTTTTCGATATGGAGACTAAAATGCGGGGTTCATAATTGTTAGGCATGTGATGTCTAAGAAGGTTGCGGATTCCAACTGTTGTATTTTTACACTTTCTTTTCTGCGACCGTATGTGTAATATGTGATAGCGCCGGTTTCGTTGCTATATGTCAACGACAATTGGGATGCGCATATTTACTTACGTTGATGACATGTGATGTTATGTGTTTTTGGATATGTTATATTGGATCGTCGCGTTTTGAATAGCCAGGGGTTTTATGTGAGATGAGAGTTTTTATTTTCATTCATGTAAAATTAATTGTATGTAATATTCTTTTATTGGGGCACTTCCAGGTTGCGGAAGATGTCACCTTTTGTATATTATTTACTTTTCCGCACTAGGATAGACCCAAGGAGGGGAGCACAAGTAACCGGGTTCTAGAGTCCAGTGGGAGACCAACTCGACGAGTCGAGTCCGGGTCTCCTAACTCTAGAATTGGTACGGTTGCTTGCCGCTCTCGTAGGGGTCTAGGGGTGTGGGTTTGGCTATTCATCGCAACCGTGGAATCCGTGTTTTATACTGGCTCATATTGAAAACACGGACGTCCTAGTATATCCAATGTTTCATATGTTTCTTTTGCTGCGATATCTGTGATGTGATCATTTGATGTTCTGTGATAAATACTGTATATAGTATATATGATATATTATATAGTCGTTACTTATGTTTTACATCCGCGCTAGCCCTGCCCCGCTCTGCCGTTAGTTACCTAACCTAACGGTGCACGAGGGGACATCGAGGCGAATGCAGATGGCATAAGTGTACGTCGTATTTATCTGTGATGTTCAGGTAACTTAAATGATGGGACTTCATTAATATGATTAATGAAAGAAAAAGAAACCTAAAAGATGTTGTGGAATCGAATTTTCAAAAACAGGTAGCTACGGTTCTTGCTTTGCATCGCGGTGTTCCTTGTAGAACATCCTGCACCTTATTCGATAAGGAAAGCGCCGAGATCCCTTCATCGGGAGTGACCCATTTAGCAATAACTGGCAGATGCTACAACCCTCGGTTTGTCTTTTGATTGCTTCTATAGTTTTTGCTTTGCACAGCGGTATATATGATATATCCTGCACCTTAGTCGATGAGGAAAGGGCCGACGATCCCTTCACCGGGAATGACCCATTTAGCAAAACTAGAAAAGCCTAAAAAACACTCCATTTCAAAATTCATTCGATCCTACAACGATATCAAGTTCATTACACAATAGGTTTTTAGAAAAACCTGTCGTAGCCCTCCGTCATTTCAGATAAGTCCTGTTTAGTATTCGTGTTGCGTTTGTTGACCTTGTCAAGACGCAGTGTCCGGTAGCTAACCAGTATTTATCTGCTTATGCATATGATGTAGATTGTTTTAGGGTAGTCGTACGGCCTTGTTGACCTTGTCAAGGGTCGTGCGGGTGGGTTTAATTCAATCAAGAAATGACGGGTTGAACTTGACTTACGGTCTATGGTTTGTTGACCTTGTCAAGGTCATAGATCGTTTGGGGCAAAATTATCGGGAATTTCAAGTGTTGAAATTTGCAATGAGATTGCATATCTTCTATTAGATAGTTGGATCCCGATACCCGCTGCGAGTAAGAGTTACTCCTGGGAGAGTTTTACACATTACAATTAGCCGATCTAGTAGGTGTCTAGAAATGTATCAACGGGGTTACGCCTCTGGGAAAACGAGGTTTACATTAATTAGGTCCGTGCGAAAGCACGGGGCACCTCCCTCAAAGTACCGACACTGGCCTGGCTGAAAAATTGGCGAACTTGTAGCGTGTAATTAATCCCGGTTAGTCTTTCCTTTTAGGGTTTGAAGGAAGATTTGATAAAAACAGTGGGAACCATCCTGATTAGATAAAATAATAACCAATCTGATCTTGCAAGAGCATACGCAGAGTGTTTTCTTCTCTCTCTCCAGGTAGCGACCATATCACGCCTTAATCAAGATAATAATACGGATATTTGACCGAACCCGCTTGTTATACAAAGCTGGGGAACGTTGGTCCCGCTCGAACTTATAATTGTTATAAGACAGCAGGAAATTGGGAATTACCAGAATTCTCGTGCCGCCCAAACGAAGAAAGTGCATGCTGATGCATCATCTTCGGGTGTATTCATTACCGAGAACTATTTCTAAGTGTCCTTTACGTCCTGGGTATTTGATACCGGATCAGGATCCCACATATGTTATATATTACATGGGCTACAGAAAGATAGAGAACTGAGAACGGGTGATAAGTTTCATGAGGCAGAAAACGGTGCAAGTGTTGCAGCCAAGTCTGTTGGTCACTGTCACCCTGTATTACCAGAATACATTGATTCTGAAAAAATGATATTAGATACCGAACCTGATATACAAAATCATATCAGTCTCTTTATTTAGATAAAGAAGGATATAATTTTGTATTGTTGGATAATGTTTTGAACATTTCCTATATCAAGAGTTGATCGGTTCATGCAAGTTATCTAAAAGCATTGACGTTCTAAATCAAACTACAGTTCTTAGTATACAGAACACACCTATGAGGTAGAGTTCAGAAATGAATGAATCCTTCTTGAGGTATTGTAGACTAGGTCATATCAATGCGACCCGACTAGCTGAAGTTACATTTATATGCATATTTAAATTAGTTTGAATTTACATCTTGTGAAACTTGCCGGTCATGTCACAAAGATAAGATGACCATAGCTCCGTTTACTGGAAACAGAGAAAGAGTTGGTAAACTCTTGGGATGATACATGTTGATGTATGTAGGTCCCCTGTCTGCACAAGCCAAGACCGGTTCTTTGTACTTCATTACATTCTCTGATGATCTCTCAAGATTCAGACATATGTTCCTGTTGAAACACAAGTCCAAACCTTTTGAGATATTCACAGAATATAAGTTAGAAGTAAAGAACCAAAAACGGGTATAAGTATTATGTCCTTTGATACGATCAGGGAGGAGAATACTTGAGCACGGAATTCCTGGACTATTCTAAAGGAGAATGAGATTCTCTCTCAGCATTAATCCTCCGTATACACCATAGCACGATGGTATATCGGGACGGAGCAATCACACCCTATATGATAAGGCGTGCTCTATGATGAGTACTACTGAGTTACCTTTTTCCTTTTTGGGAGTTATGCACTGGAGAAGTTGCATACCTATTGAATAAGGGTTCCGATCAAATCAGTTGCCTACTATTTCATATAAGATATGGATTGGGAAGAGCCCATATCTTAAGTTTGTTAAGATTTGGGGATGTCCGGCCTATGTCTAAAAAGCAAAATCCGGACAAGCTCGAGGCAAAGTCAGTTCTGTAGAAGTTTGTTGGATATCCTAAGCATTAGCAAGGGAATATCTTCTACCAAACCGAGGAACAAAAATGTTTTTTTTCTCAACATGCCACCTTTGTGAAAGGGAATTTCTTGTGAAGAAATTAGTGGACATGAGGTAGAACTGGAAGAAGTTCCAGTTATACAAACTGCAGCTGATGATTTGTTAGAACCAAATGGATTCAATAGCAACCAACGAACCTCAGCCTCTCCACCGATCTAGTAGGGTTCCTCACCCACCTGAGAGATACTTTGGTTTCTCTATGACAGTGGGAGCAAGGATTGCATCATGAGATGATGACCCAACTAGTTTCGAGCTGGCCATCAGGAGTGGGACTCTATAAGAATGGCTGGATGCTTATCGATCTGAGATGGAATCCTTATACACCAACAAAGTATGGACTTTGGTTGCTTTATCTGAAGGGTTGAATCCCCATCAGGAGCAAGTATATCTTGAGAAGATTACTTGGTGTACATGGAAAAGTTGAGACTTTCAAAGCTAGACTTGTTAAAGGTTGGCATCATTGACCAGGTATGGATTATGATGAAACCTTTTCTAAGTAGCTATGCTTAAGCCTATCCAGATCCTACTTGCCATGGCTACATACCATGACTACGATATCTGGCGGTTGGGTGTCTGGACTGCTTTTCTAAATGATGTTTTAGAAGAAAGAGTCTATAAGTATACAGTCAGAGGGCTTCGTAGACAGTGGGAGCAGCGGAAACATGTGCAAGATGTTTTATGTTATAAAGCAGGCATCGTGGAGTTGGAACGTCTGTTTTGATATGTTGGTCAAAGAGTTTGACATCATCAAAATGGTAGATGGACCTTGTATATACAAAAAGGTAGTAGAGTATATGGTGGAGATCCTCATAGAGTACATGGATGACATACTCTTGATAGGGAAGGAGTTTCCTATGCTACGCTCAGTCAATCTCCGCTTATCATAATAATTCTCCATATAGGATCAAAGTGATACCTACTAAATCCTGGGTTTTGGATCTATGAGATAGATCTAATTGGATGTTAGGAAACCTACTAGATGTAGTGAGATGGTATCAATTGATCCTGGGGAGAATAACTGGAAAGGTTCCAGGGTGATAAGGACGACTGAATGTCAGTCACAGGCATTGTCTTTACCCTCAGTAAAGGGATGGTATGTTGGAAGATTTCCAAGCAAGATACCGTGGCATACTAGACGATAAAGGCTGGATACATCGCTACTTAAGATGCTACCAAAGAGGCAGTCTGGATGTATATTAGTTCATGAGATGAACTTTGTTCCCTCCATTGTGTGACAATGGAGTTGTGGCTTATGCCAAGGAACGCCCGTCCCATCAGTGATCCAGACATATTCTAAGGCAAGTGTCACCTGATCATGGAGATGGTTGATCTCCAAAGGATCGAGGTTAGGAGGGTAGACTCAGAGGACAATACGGCAGATCCACTCACGAAGGCCTTTTTCCCAGAGATAGACTAGTTATGGGATGGTTGAGTATGAGATACTACAACCACTGTTATCAGATGGCCCTAGTGCAAGTGGGAGATTGTTAGTTATATGTATGCCCTAGAGGCCATTACTATACATAGGATGTATATTGTAGTGGATGCTTGGACATATATAGGGAGGACTTTCTTGCTCGACATGATAGTATGCTATCTGGTTACTCTTTACCTTAACTTGTATACTGATTGTCTCTCTGTTACATGTTGGTAAAGCCCTTAGGATATGTACTTGACTACCTGGACTATGATGCGGATCATACAGGTGGGGACATGGAAGTCCATAAGTACATCCTTCAAGGTCCCTAGTCGAGGGTGTATCGAGACGGGGCATCGATATACCAGAGTAGACTAGCGTATGCCTTCTCGACCCATACAGATGGGCGATGGATGTGTTAGTGTATATGCCCTAGGGGCCATTATTGTATCATACTAGATTGTATATTACTTAATGGAAGCTTGGGATATTCATAGTTATATATACAGTCTTGCTAAAAATAGTAGTATGCTACTTGGTTTGTGTCTACTTTAATATGTGTATATGTCTCTTGTAACGTATCACTTATACATATTAGTAGAGCCCATAGGATCTTTGCTTGATTACCAGCGTCGTGATGGCAGTCACACTAGTGGGGGCTGGGTAGTCTGTAAGCAACATCCTATACAGGTCCCTGGTCGTTGGATTGTCGAGATAGGGCATCGATATTCCGGAGTAGACTAAGTGTATACGCTTCTCATCCCAGTTGGGGAAATGGTCTGTCCCACAGCCATCAGTACGCCGTACTGGAGATAGTATACAGGTGCTCGTTAGGTTACGGGTACACCAGACAGGACTCGCCGAGGAACTGATTGGTTGGTATTATACCCATCGTCAGTTATCAGTTCCCAGGTGACATCAGTACAGCATAGTCCGCAGACTTGACACTGTTGCTTCGCCTCGAGTGTGTCCCACTGTTCTTAGATTGCTACCCTACCACGACTCAAAGGAGTCGTGCAAACAGGTAGCAGTTGGGTGCAGTCCCGAGCACTTGGAGGCAGTGGCTGTTAGATAGGATTCGTCTCTCCCGGTATTGGGAGATGATATCGCGATGTGTCAGAGAGCCATTACACAAAGTCCCTGGCCAGGGCAAACGGGATATACTGGTAGGTTCCAGTAGCTTCTCAGGGTGTAATGGGCTTCGCTCCAACACGACTTATACAGCTATTAGGGGACTGACGCTTGCCGCCCCCTAGGCTTGATATGCGATAGTCTTAGACGAACAGACCGGACAGTACGAAGATTGTCACATCAGGCTCAGTGGGAGTTCGGATGATTTTCCTCATCGTCCTTCTTATCGACATCTACCTTGGGACCGTTACGTACAGCTAGTGCCGCTTGCGGTCTGTGGTTAAACCCACTGCCAGCGTAGTGTCGAGTCTTTAGAGTCCCACACAGAGAGTTTCCCTGCTCCAGGCGAAACGATATAGAGGTCGTATGGTTTTACGACGAGCGTTCGGATGTATACGTGTGTTTTCGCACGTACGACTTTTCGGACAGTTTATACTAGCCGGCTTTGGTTTAAGCCAGATTCTAGTATAAGGTTATTGGATTTATACAGTCTAAAGTTTTTCCGTGTTTTCACGGATTGGAGGGGCGTTCTCGTAATTTGTCGAGAAGGTTCTAGAAGAGTGGTGACATGAGGGGTTGAGGTGGCTTTTTCATGATTACTTTGTGTGACTCATTTATATGATTCATCATATCGTTAATGCTTCATTAATGATCTAATGACTCACATGATGAATCACTCTCCTTGATTAAATGAAACATGGTGAATAATCAATTAATTGATATTATTTGATAATTCATAATGTATCATATATTCAAGTGAGAAGGATTTTTGTTCTCACTCTCATCTTCTCCTTCTCTCTCCTCAAGCTCACTCTCTCTTGAAACCCTAACCCTAACCTCTGATGTGTTGAGATCAAGGGTTAGATAGACTAAAACAACCATAACCTCACTCTATATCCTCTAGGTAGCTTAGATTAGCACTTTAAGCAACCTAGTTATCTCAAGTTTGAGATTAAGCTTGGCGTAGAAGCTTTTGTTAGTTATATGTATGCCCTAGAGGCCATTACTGTACATAGGATGTATATTGTAGTGGATGCTGGGACGTATATAGGGAGGACTTTCTTGCTCGACATGATAGTATGCTATCTGGTTGAACTTTATCTTAACGTGTATACTGATTGTCTCTCTGTTACATGTTGGTAAAGCCCTTAGGATCTGTACTTGACTACCTGGACTATGATGCGGATCATACTAGTGGGGACATGGTAGTCCGTAAGTACATCCTTTAAAGTCCCTAGTCGTGGGTGTATCGAGACGGGGCATCGATATACCAGAGTAGACTAGCGTGTACCTTCTCGACCCATACAGATGGGCGATGGATGATCCCATATCCATCGGTGTTTGACATCAGAGATGATATACGGGTGCTCAGTAGAGACTGGGTACACTGGACGGACTCGCCGAGAACTCCCAGATGGTATTATACCTCACGTCAGATGGCAGTTCTCTGGTGACACTGGTACAGAGTAGTCTGTTGACCCGAGATCGTCATAGAGTCTTGTGTGGTTCCCACTGTGCTTTGATTTCCATCTTACCACGTCCAAGAGGGCGTGCAAAACGGTGGTTTTTGGGTACAGTCCCGAGTCACATGGAGACAATGAGCGATAGGAGGGGATTCGTCTCTCCCGGTATAGGGAGTTGATGTTGCGCTGTGTTCGATTGGCTATAACAGGAAATCCCTGGCCAGGGTTGCTGAGATTTACTGGTAAGTGTTACCAGTAGTTTCTCGAACAGTTATAGACCTCATATCGACATGACTTATTGAGCTATTGGGGTCTGACGTTTACCACCCCTAGGCGAGATATGCGACATATCAGACGATCAGACCGGACTGTACGGTAGTGTTACTGGTCGGATTCACTGGAGTGTGAGCGGGCTTGCTCGTCGATCTTCAGATCGCTCAATACCCGGGTGGCCGTTACGTTTATCAGACCGCTTGCGGCTTGTGGGTGTTTGATATGATCATCGCCTGCTGCCGGCGTATTGACGAGTCTTTAGAGTCCTACACAGAGGTTTCCTGGCTCAAGCGAAACGAAATAGGAGCGCATATGAGATATGTGCGGGACCGAGAATAATGCGTGTATGTGATACCGTATTCCATTCTCGCGATTAATGTATCGAATGGTTGTATGCGATATAACCTAGTTATCGATTCAAGCGTTGATTCGATAAGCCGATACATTGTATACTAGTCGGTTGTGTGCGACATGACCGGATCATTGAATCAAGTGTTGATTTAATGATTTAATGTATAATTATATATTTGATATATTACTTTGCATTAACTAGTATTGGTTCACTTTAAATGGATTTTCTCACTCGGGTGTGCGCATTATATATGTGATATGATTTTGTGCACTTGCTTGTATCATGTTTGATGATACATCCTTTTTGGTTAAGTGTAAAGTATTAAACCTTGGTTAATGAAATGGTTTGGGTTTATTATTTATTATTCATTTATCTTGTTTAATTACCCTTTTTATTTTTGATAAATGAATAAAAGAAAAGAGAAAAGAATGGTGGCTAATTTTGTTCTTTAGTTGAAGCTTCATGAAGCTTTGTTCAAGTCAACCATTCTTATCTCATCCTTAACCCTAACCATTCCCACTAACCCTAGTTTAGTCTCTACACTTGACCATGGTTAATTTGATGATAAGAATTCATTTTCTTTTCTTATTCTTTTAACTTATCATAATATTCTAGATCATCTTCTTCATTCTTCAAGTGAAGAAAACCAAGCTCCATCAATGGTGATTGTTGGAAAAGAGTGAGAAATCCAAAACTAAAGTCTACCCACTTCCTATTTCTTCAACCTCTACCTCTTGCCAAGTAGTAGAGTGTGTTTACTTCACAAGTTTCTTGACTTGGTGAAGTTGTGAGCTTGATCTAGCGATGCCTCGACGTAGATCATCTTCGGCATGGACATCGACGACCTAGCTCCCTTTTTCTCCGACGAAGCCGACTCTAGAGCCCGGATTTGATTTGGACAGCGGAGAGGACCTCGTTGCGGAGCTATGGAGGTGGAGCACCGGATCTACAAAGGTTGTATTTCCGTTAAACTTTTAGTTAAGTGTTAACTAGTTAGTTTTTCGCCTAGACATCTAGCCGACGATCCGTAGTTTAGGGTTTGTAGGCACCGTAAAATTTAAAATTGGCATGGTTGATGCCTTGTGAGACCTCACTAGGGTGCCTAGGAACCCTACAGTGGTATCAGAGCGTAGCTAGAGCCTTAGGCGAAGTCCAGACGGAGTTTGAAGTCCGAACGAACCCGAAAACCCATTACAAACATGCTCTCTATACTTTTTCTGAAAACGTGGATTTTTCCAGATTAAAAATTGCCAAAAAATTCAGCAGGGAATATAGTGAGTTACTGTGAAACACGTGATGATAAATCCACTAATGAAGCGTGGATCCGCGGCCCCCACCATAGCACTAGCGGCGCTTCCTCGGCCTCCATGTAGATTTACATCACGTGGCTTGCACAGTAATTCATGTTTTGTAGTGCTGAGTCTTCTGGAAATTTTTAATAATTTTTCCAGAGTTGAATTTTTCTGGGTTGTTTTGGGATTTCATGGACTCGATCGGATTATCAAATTTTGTCTGTGTGGCTTTCCGGATAAATTTTAGAATATGTTAAAAAGTTCGACCGGATATAAATACCCACTTTTTCCCCTGTCGGGAAATTTCCAAGTGTTGGATTTTTCCGTAGTTTAACGACGTTCTAAGTAGTGCAAGTAACGCGATGGACCCTCTAGAAGACAACAAACCTTAACTCGATTATGTGACCGTCTTGAACTGCCCTTTGAACCTTCGGGTTTGGGGCAGTACGGCGTGCCACATGTGAGGCGTTGGCTTGACGCTTCTACGGCTGGACCGTCGGTACTGAGGCACGAACTGAATGTTGTTAGACTTATTTCATGTGTTGAGCTGTATCGGGAAAATTTGGGTGTTCGAATGTTCGATCGGAAAGTTTAATATATTCTATTTATCCGGAATTGGATACAATAATTGGAATTCACAAACAGTTATGAGATAACTGGATGAATGTTATAAATCTAGCAGTTTAGTCCCATACGATATTGAAAAGAGTTTTCGATAATGAGACTAAAATGCGGGATTTATATCTGTTAGGCATGCGATGTCTAAAGAGGTTGCGGATTCCAATTGTTGTAGTTTTACACTTTCTTTTCTGTGACCGTAAGTGTAGTATGTTCATATCGCCGGTTTCGTTGCTATACGTCAACGACAATTGGGGTATGCATACTTACTTACGTTGATGACATGTGATGTTATGTATTGCTGGATATGTTATATTGGATCGTCGTGTTTGAATAGCCGGGGGTTTTTATGTGAGATGAGTGTTTTTCATTTTCATTCATGTAAAAACTTGTATGTAATATTCTTTTATTTGGGGCACTTCCAGGTAGCGGGAGTTGTCACCCTTTGTATATTATTTACTTTTCTGCACTAGGATAGACCCAAGGAGGGGAGCACAAGTAACCGGGTTCTGGGGTCCAGTGGGAGACCAACTCGAGGAGTCGAGTCCGGGTCTCCTAACCCTAGAATTGGCAGGGTTGCTTGCCGCTCTCGTAGGGGTCTAGGGGTGTGGGATTGGCTATTCATCACGACCGTGGAATCCGTGTTTTATACTGGCTCGTATTAAAAACGCGGACGTCCTAGTATATCCAATATTTCATATGTTTATTCTGCTGCGATATCTGTGTTGTGATTCTGTGATGGATATAGTATATAGTATATATGATATATTATATAGACGTTACTTATGTTTTACACCCGCGCTAGCCCTGCCCTGCTCTGTCGTTAGTTACCTAACCTAACGGTGCACGAGGGGACATCGAGGCGAATGCGGATGGCATAAGTGTACGTCATATCTATCTGTGATGTTTAGGTATTTAAATGATGGGACTTCATTAATGTGATTAATGAAAGGAAAGAAACCTAAGATGTTGTAGAATCAGATTTTAAATAAAACAGGTAGCTACAGTTCTTGCTTTGCATAGCGGTATATATGATATACCCCGCACCTCATTCGACGAGGAAAGGACCGAGATCCCTTCACCGGGAGTGACTCCTTTAGCAATAACTGGCAGATGCTACACACTCGGTTTGCTTTTGACTGCTTTTGCGTTTTTGCTTTGCATAGCGATATATATGATATATCCCGCACCTCATTCGACGAGGAAAGGACCGAGATCCCTTCACCGGGAGTGACTCCTTTAGCAAAACTAGAAAAGCCTCAAAATCACTCCATTTCAAAACTTCATTTGATTCTACAACGATATCAAGTTCATTACGCTCTAGGTTTTCAGAAAAACCTGCGTAGCCCTCCGTCATTTCAGATAGAGACTAGTTAGTATTCATGCTGCGTTTGTTGACCTTAGCCAAGGCGTGATGTACGGTAGCTAATTAGTATTTATCTGCTAAAACATGAGATGTGATTGAGTTAGGGCAGTCGTGCGACTTTGTTGACCTTAGCCAAGGGTCGTACGGGTGGGTTTGATTCAATCAGGAAATGACGGGTTGAACTTGACTAGTAGCCTATGGTTTGTTGACCTCCGTCAAGGTCATAGGGTGCTAGGGGTAAAATATTATCGGGAATTTCAAGTGTTGAGATTTGCAATGAGATTGCATACCTTCTATGAGATAGTTGGATCCCGATACCCGCTGCGAGTAAGAGTTACTCCTGGGAGAGTTTTATACATTACAATTAGCCGATCAAGTAGGTGTCTAGAAAGGTGTCAACGGGGTTACGCCTCTGGGAAAACGAGGTTTACATTAATTAGGTTCGTGCGAAAGCACGGGGGACCTCCCTCAAAGTACCGACACTGGCCTGGCTGAAAGATTGGCGAACTTGTAGTGTGTAATTAATCCCGGCTAGTCTTTCCTTTTAGGGTTTGAAGGAAGATTTGATAAAAAGCAGTGGGAGCCATCCTGATTAGATAAAATAATAACCAATCTATTCTTGCAAGAGCGCACGCTGAGTGTTTTCTTCTCTCTCTCTCCAGGTAGTGACCATATCATGCCTTAATCAAGATAATAATACGGAATATTGACCGAACCCGCTTGTTATACTGAGCTGGGGAACGTTGGTCCCGCTCCAACTTATAATTGTTATAAGACAGAGCAGGAATTTGGGGAATACCAAATTTCCCGTGCCGCCCAAACGAAGAGAGTGCATGTTGATGCATCATCTTCGGGTGTGTTCATTACAAAGAACTGTTTCTCTGTAACCTCTACGTCCTAGGTATGTGATACCGGATCAGGATCCCAGATATGTAATCTGTTACATAGGGCTGCAGATAGGTAGAGAACTGAGAACGGGTGATAAGTTTCATGAGGCAGAAAACGGGGCAAGTGTTGCAGCCAAGTCTGTTGGTCACTGTCACCCTGTATAAAAATACATTGATTCTGAACGAATGTTATTAGATACCGAACCTGATATACAAAATCATATCACTCTCTTTATTAGTAAAGAAATGATAAAATTTTGTATTGTTGGATAATGTTTTGAACATTTCCTATATCAAAAGTTGATCGGTTCATGCACGTTATCTAAAAGCGTTGATGTTCTAAATCAAACTACAGTTCTTAGTATACTGAACACACACAAGAGGAAAAGTTCAGAACTGAACGATTCCTTCTTGAGGTATTGTAGACTAGGTCAGATCAATGTGACCCGACTAGCTAGAGTTACATATAGATGCATATTTAAATCAGTTTGAATTTACATCTTGTTAAACTCGCCAGTCATGTCACAAAGATAAGATGACCATAGCTCTGTTTACTGGAAACAGAGAAAGAGTTAGTGAACTCTTAGGATGATACATGTTGATGTATGTAGGTCCCCTGTCTACACATGCCAGGACTGGTTCTTTGTACTTCATTACATTCTCTGATAATCTCTCGAGATTCAGACATATGTTGCTGTTGAAACACAAGTCTGAACCTTTTGAGATATTCACAGAATATAAATTGGAAGTAGAGAACCAATACGGGTATAAGTATTATGTCCTGTGATGAGATCAAGGAGGAGAATACTTGAGCACGGAAATCCTGGACTATTCTAAAGGAGAATGAGATTCTCTCTCAGCATTACTCCTCCGTATACACCATAGTACGATGGTATATCGGGGCAGAGCAATAGCACCCTATGTGATATGGTGTGCTCTATGATGAGTACTACTGAGTTACCTATTTCCTTTTTGGGAGTTATGCGCTTGAGAAGATGCATACCTATTGAATACGGTTCGAATCAAATCAGTTACCTACCACTTCATATGTGATATGGAAAGGGAAGAGCCCATGTCTTAAGCTAGTTAAGATTTGGGGTTGTCCGGGCTTTGTCTAAAAGCATAATCCGGACAAGCTCGAGGCAAAGTCTGTAATGTAGAACTGGAAAGGTTCCAGCTATGCAAACTACAGAAGATGATTTGACAGAACCAAAGGATTCAGTAGATACCAACGAACCTCAGCCTCTCCGCCGATCTAGTAGGGTTCCTCAGCCACCTGAGAGATACTTCGGTTTCTCTATGACAGTGGGAGCGAGGATTGGATCATGAGATGATGACCCAACTAGTTTCGAGCTGGCCATCAGGAGTGAGACTCTGTAAGAATGGCTGGATGCTTAGCGATCTGAGATGGAATCCTTATACACCGACAAAGTATGGACTTTGGTTGCTATATCTGAAGGGTTAAATCCCCATCAGGAGCAAGTATATCTTGAGAAGATTACTTGGTGTACATGGAAAGGTTGAGACTTTCAAAGCTAGACTTGTTAAAAGTTTGTATCATTGACCAGGTACGGATAATGATGAAACCTTTTCAAGTAGCTATGCTTAAGTCCATCCAGATCCTACTTGCCACGGCTACATACCATGACTATGATATCTGGCGGTTGGGTGCCATGACTGCTTTTCTAAATATTGATTTAGAAGAGTGCGTCTGTAAGTACACAGCCAGAGGGCTTCGTAAACAGTGGGAGCAGCGGAAACGTGTGCAAGATGTTTTATCTGATAAAGCAGGCATCACGGAGTTGGAACATCTGTTTTGATGAAGCAGTCAAAGAGTTTGACATCATCAAAATGGTAGATGAACCTTGTATATACAAAAAAGGTAGTAGGGAGTATGGTGACGATCCTCGTAGAGTACGTGGATGACATACTCTTGATAAGAAAGGAGTTTCTTATGCTACGCTCGATCAATCTCCGCTTATCACAAAGATTCTCCATATAGGATTAAAGTGATACCTACTAAATCCTGGATTTTGGATCTATGAGATAGATCTAAATGGATGTTAGGAAACTCACTAGATGTAGTGAGGTGGTGTCAATCGATCCTGAGGAGAATCACTGGAAGGGTTCCAGGGTGATAAAGACGACTGAATGTCAGTCACAGGCATTGTCTTTACCCTCAGTAAAGGGACGGTATGTCGGAAGAGTTCCAAGCTGGATACCGTGACATACTAGACGATAAAGGCTGGATACATCGCTACTTAAGATGCTACCAAAGAGGCAGTCTGGGTGTATATTGGTTCATGAGATGAACTATGTTCCTCCCATTGTGTGACAATGGAGTTGTGGCTTATGCCAAGGAACGCCGGTCCCATCAGTGATCCAGACATATTCTAAGGCAGTATCACTTGATCATGGAGATGGTTGATCTCCAGGGAGATCGAGGTTTGGAGAGTAGCCTCAGAGGACAACACAGCGGATCCACTCACAAAGGCCTGTTCCCAGAGAGAGACTTTTATGGGATGGTTGAGTATGAGATACTACAACCACTGCTATCAGATGGCCCTAGTGCAAGTGGGAGATTGTTAGTTATATGTATGCCCTAGAGGCCATTACTGTACATAGGATGTATATTGTAGTGGATGCTGGGACGTATATAGGGAGGACTTTCTTGCTCGACATGATAGTATGCTATCTGGTTGAACTTTACCTTAACGTGTATACTGATTGTCTCTCTGTTACATGTTGGTAAAGCCCTTAGGATGTGTACTTGACTACCTGGACTATGATGCGGATCATACTAGTGGGGACATGGTAGTCCGTAAGTATATCCTTTAAAGTCCCTAGTCGTGGGTGTATCGAGACGGGGCATCGATATACCAGAGTAGACTAGCGTGTACCTTCTCGACCCATACAGATGGGCGATGGATGATCCCATATCCATCGGTGTTTGACATCAGAGATGATATACGGGTGCTCAGTAGAGACTGGGTACACTGGACGGACTCGCCGAGAACTCCCAGATGGTATTATACCTCACGTCAGATGGCAGTTCTCTGGTGACACTGGTACAGAGTAGTCTGTTGACCCGAGATCGTCATAGAGTCTTGTGTGGTTCCCACTGTGCTTTGATTTCCATCTTACCACGTCCAAGAGGGCGTGCAAAACGGTGGTTTTTCGGTACAGTCCCGAGTCACATGGAGACAATGAGCGATAGGAGGGGATTCGTCTCTCCCGGTATAGGGAGTTGATGTTGCGCTATGTTCGATTGGCTATAACAGGAAATCCCTGGCCAGGGTTGCTGAGATTTACTGGTAAGTGTTACCAGTAGTTTCTCGAATAGTTATAGACCTCATATCGACACGACTTATTGAGCTATTGGGGTCTGACGTTTACCACCCCTAGGCGAGATATGCGACATATCAGACGATCAGACCGGACTGTACGGTAGTGTTACTGGTCGGATTCACTGGAGTGTGAGCGGGCTTGCTCGTCGATCTTCAGATCGTTCAATACCCGGGTGGCCGTTACGTTTAGCAGACCGCTTGCGGCTTGTGGGTGTTTGATATGATCATCGCCTGCTGCCGGCGTATTGACTAGTCTTTAGAGTCCTACACAGAGGTTTCCTGGCTCAAGCGAAACAAAATAGGAGCGCATATGAGATATGTGCGGGACCGAGAATAATGCGTGTATGTGATACCGTATTCCATTCTCGCGATGAATGTATCGAATGGTTGTATGCGAGATAACCTAGTTATCGATTCAAGCGTTGATTCGATAAGCCGATACATTGTATACTAGTCGGTTGTGTGCGACATGACCGGATCATTGAATCAAGTGTTGATTTAATGATTTAATGTATAATTATATATTTGATATATTACTTTGCATTAACTAGTATTGGTTCACTTTAAATGGATTTTCTCACTCGGGTGTGCGCATTATATATGTGATATGATTTTGTGCACTTGCTTGTATCATGTTTGATGATACATCCTTTTTGGTTAAGTGTAAAGTATTAAACCTTGGTTAATGAAATGGTTAGGTTTTATTATTTATTATTCATTTATCTTGTTTAATTACCCTTTTTATTTTTGATAAATGAATAAAAGAAAAGAGAAAAGAATGGTGGCTAATTTTGTTCTTTAGTTGAAGCTTCATGAAGCTTTGTTCAAGTCAACCATTCTTATCTCATCCTTAACCCTAACCATTCCCACTAACCCTAGTTTAGTCTCTACACTTGACCATGGTTAATTTGATGATAAGAATTCATTTTCTTTTCTTATTCTTTTAACTTATCATAATATTCTAGATCATCTTCTTCATTCTTCAAGTGAAGAAAACCAAGCTCCATCAATGGTGATTGTTGGAAAAGAGTGAGAAATCCAAAACTAAAGTCTACCCACTTCCTATTTCTTCATCCTCTACCTCTTGCCAAGTAGTAGAGTGTGTTTACTTCACAAGTTTCTTGACTTGGTGAAGTTGTGAGCTTGATCTAGCGATGCCTCGACGTAGATCATCTTCGGCATGGACATCGACGACCTAGCTCCCTTTTTCTCTGACGAAGCCGACTCTAGAGCCCGGATTTGATTTGGACAGCGGAGAGGACCTCGTTGCGGAGCTATGGAGGTGGAGCACCGGATCTACAAAGGTTGTATTTCCGTTAAACTTTTAGTTAAGTGTTAACTAGTTAGTTTTTCGCCTAGACATCTAGCCGACGATCCGTAGTTTAGGGTTTGTAGGCACCGTAAAATTTGAAATTGGCATGGTTGATGCCTTGTGAGACCTCACTAGGGTGCCTAGGAACCCTACAGCTTTCGGGTGGATCGTCTTTGATTCGAGGAGGCCGTGAAGTTGCCGATGTTCCAAGGAGCCTACGAGGAGTGGAGGACAGCGATGAAGACCCGAAGGACATGTAACGTGAGGTATAACTCCGGTACCGAGTAGTTAAACCTCTAGTATATCGTTAGCAATGGTTTAGATTACGATTCATGCGCTCAAGTCCGTGTTACGAAGCTTTGATAATCATTTTTCATATATTCCGCCTCCCCGCGAGTTAGTGGGTTGCGTGACATGGACTTACAGTGGTATCAGAGCCAACTAAACCATTACTAGCTTGTTAGCAACTGATTAGAAGTTCGATCGACGGAAAACACAGAAAACAAAACCCTAAGCCTTGACAGTTTCTGTAAATTTTAAAAGTGTCGCAAAATTTTTTTGACATACCTTAAAATTCACAGCAGGGAATTGTAAGAAATCTGGGAAAATTCGAGGAGGCAACTCGACTAAACGACCGCGGTTCCGCGGCAATAGAGAGCTTCTGCCGCGGAACCGCCGCCGAGACAACGCCGAGTTGACTCGGAGTTTCACAGTAATTCATAATTTTGGGTTTTTTGTTTTCCTGTATATACTGTTTCTGCCCAGGTTGCCTCTGTGATGATTTGCTTTTGGGGGTAGACACGGATAAAGGTAATCGATCGATGTTCTAATCAATTTGCTAATTGGATCTTTATCTGTAATGTTTTATGTGTTCGTAAACCTCCCCTAACTGCTAGTATGTCGGTTGGCAGGGGGTTGCACATATCTGTGATGTAATATATAACTGTTTGTGTATATAAACTGTATTGGACTGTTGTGGTGAATAGCCGGGTTTTGTGATGGGTTATTGTATTAATTCATTCGATGTAATTGTAATAAGTTGTAATATTATTTTGCGGGGCACATCCAGGTTGCGGTTGTAGCCACCGTTGTATTATTTCTTTTTTCTGTTTTTGCTCCTAGGATAGACCCAAGGTGGGGTGCACAAACTACCGGGTATTTTGAAGTGTTGAGGCGGACCGCTTCACTTCTGGTACTTGGCGGGTAGTTTGCCGTACCCGTAGGGGTCTGGGTGGGGTAATGGCTATTCATCACAACTGTGTAATCCGTCTTTCATTGCAGGCTCAAAAGAAACGCGGATTACTTGCATATCCAATAAAGTTTATCTATGATCTGGAATGCTTATTATTGCGTCTGACGAATGTACAATATCTATATATAAATAGCTATTAGACGTCACTTATGTTTTACACCCGCGCTAGCCCAGCCCCCGCTCTGTCGTTAGTTAAGTAACCTAACGGGTGATGACGGGACCCCGTGGCGAATGCGGATGGCATAAGAGGACGTTGTATTTTCGTTGTTTTCTGCAATGATAGGTTAAATGATGGGACGCATTATTATAATGCAAAGAAAATAAACCATAGTTTAATCGTTGGAACAAATTTAAAAGAAACCACTCGGTTATTTTAAAAGATCAGAATTTTTTAAATTGCGGAGCTTTAACCACTCCTTTTAAAAAGTATCAGGTTCCTTCGATTATATCAAGTTCACTACGTTCACGGTTTTGCCAAAACCATTCGTAGCCCTCCGTCATTTCATACGGATATTCAATAGTATTCAAGCTATGTTTGTTGACCTTCGTCAAGGCATAGTGATTGGTAGCTGTTGGGTGTTCATATGTAGCATAGATAGATGCGTTGGTTTGGGACAGTCATATTACCTTGTTGACCTTCGTCAACGGTATGTACGGATGGGTTCAAATTAACCTGGACAATGACGGGTAGAACTTGACATGTGACTTATGATTTGTTGACCTTCGTCAAGGTCATAAGAGCATGGGGCAAAAATCCATATCGGGAGTTTCAAAAGAAACTGAAATTTGCAGACAGATGCATACCATTTTGGAGTTTGATGAATGTTGGTAGGATTCCTTTAACATTATCTTACGATGATATTTTGGATCCCGATCCTACTGTGAGTACATGCTACTTATCAGGGGATTCGTCACTTAACGATCAATGCTATAAACCAAGTAGGTGCCAAGAAAGGTGTCAGCGGGGTTACGCCCCCAGAGAAAAGAGGTTATTTAATTAAGGAACTTCGCGAAAGCGTTGGAAAACCTCCCTCGAAGTATCGACACTGGCCTGGCTGAACGGTTAAGCAAGTATTGTACGGTGAGAATTGTCCTGGCTAATTCTTCTTTTATGGTTTGAGGAGGGATTCGAGAAACAGTGGGAGCCATCCTGTTTAGATAAATTAAACCACTCTAAACTTGCAAGAGCATCATGCTAATAATATCTTCTTCTCTCTCTTAAAATTGCAGCGACCCTGTGACCACACCTAGGTTACATCTAGATAATAATTTGACTGAATCTGACTTATATGACTGGCAAAAGTCTGTCCAGATGTGTCACGACCCGAAAGTACGGAACGTGACCGGCACTTAGATTACGAAGCGTCTAGAGGCGCCACGTGACCTAAGTAAGCCGAAGCCCAGAAATCTAAACCATAAAAGAAGAAAAAGAAGAAAAGAAAATAAAACAAGTATAAAAACATCAGCAAATTTTACCAAAAATTTCGGCAGAATCTCCTCTGCAAAACTGGCCCCCAAACGGGTACAACAAGTATAATATGAATAAACAATAAAAAGCATCCCCAAACGGG
The DNA here is from genome assembly GCA_030015575.1 of Agapanthus africanus. Taxonomy (NCBI): domain Eukaryota; kingdom Viridiplantae; phylum Streptophyta; class Magnoliopsida; order Asparagales; family Amaryllidaceae; genus Agapanthus; species Agapanthus africanus. The sequence goes on from CM057340.1 coordinate 409,105,053, forward strand.
TGCTAGCTCAACGCCAACGGGCGGAGACAACCACAACAATCACAAAAATATACAACGCCAAAGGGCGAGGCTCAAATCTCAAAAGAAAACACAAACCACCAGATCAGAATAATACATGCGCGACTCTAAGGTCGAAATAAAAGACTGGTCCAATAAACTTATCAAGTAATACAAATATGGTTGATGGAGCTTTCTAGATACAAATGAAATAATAAAAATACAACGGCGGTTCAGATACAAATGAACCAACCTACCGTGCAAATCACCCGAAATGAAAATGATGTGCCAGCAACCACCAAGGGAGACCTGTACATCGCACCTGAAAAGAATTTGGCACAACGGGAGTGAGTTGCCAACTCGTGAGTAGAAGACATCTACGAAAAGAAATCGAATGCACGACGCTATCCTAGGTCATAATAATACACTACTATATCTTAAACATCTAGTAAAAGCAGGGTAATACTACGTGTAAGTGTAGATAATCCGTGTTCGTGTCAGTGCTTAATATAATACTATGTCATATGAAATGAAATGCATGCACCATGAATGTAAAGTAACAAATCCTGAAATCCAGATATACATGTATAAGAACTTTTTATCTATTATCATAGTAAAGTGTGTATAAGCATCTGAAATCTCAACAATGAAATCCATAGAAATCCGTGTCAAGCATCGACACAACACATGTAATCTCAAGTCTCAATATGTCGGGCTCCGTCAGTCCGGATCGGCCCATATCATCAAATCTCACGACAACGGTCGGTATCCTCCGGATATCCGCCGCGCCAGACATCACCGGTAGGTAGCCTTCCCCTGCCAGGCTCATCGTCTACAACTCGATCTTCTTGCCCCGGGGTACCATACCGGGCCCACCATGTACCCGAGACGGTTCATCCACTCCTCGAATCGGGTCTCGAAATCCATCAGAAAACATGAAATACTCATGGTGGACGACACATACATCACGAGAAAACCGCATCTTATTTTAAAAAGAGAAGAGGAGAGAGAGAGAAGTTTTTATATATATTCTTGCGGTTTTCCCCAAAAATCCAGAAAATCTCACAGAAATCCAAATCTCAAAATCATGAGTAGTATATGATAAATGTCGGCATATGCTCATAATACTGTGCGATAACATGAAAATATGAATGCAGGAATGTCTAAGTTATGAATATCATGTCTATACTAACATCAGAGAGTAATCACAATATTATATCGGTTTAGTTGTTAACTGATTCTATCAACAAAATATAATATGATCTAAAGTGTACGTGACATAGCAATTACCGATGATGATGTGTGTGAGCCGGCAAATAAGTGTGTGTGGAATATGCGGATCATCGGTAATGGTGCTGGTGTCCTAACCGGTAAAGTTTATATTGATTATAGCAACATATAAAAGAACATGCACCATGATGATTATAGTATGAATGTAAATGCAGGTGTGCATTATCCACTCCTCTGCGAGATACGAGTACAACTACCACTGTGTGAGTCAAACCTAAACCAGTATCCATCTAACATCCTAAGGAACTAAACCTAAGAGACTAGTCAGTAGGAAACTAGAATCTACCTAAGGTCTGAATCATTATCTCCAATAGTCGGCGATTCCGCCTCAATAGCATCACGTACGTAGTACGGCTTCCTCGAATCAAGAGTGCGGATCAATCACCAAATCTAAGCCTCGTACGGTAAGATCCCTCGTACGGCATCCCAATATCGGGGTACGGTCAAGTATCTCCTGGGTGTCCCCTCATTCGTATAATGTCATATGTATCTTATTATGATTAAGTTATACGTATATGATATCGACATCAGGTCACACCAATATAATGTCGTAATCAAGTTATACATATATCATATAGTGATCAGTCACAAGTTACAGTTCGGGTACTATTCTAGCGTCCCATGTACATCAATATCACCACCACTCCTTATAACTTATATAATCATGATCATTATCTCATTCTCTAATGATCCGCTAACACTCAATACGACTGTATAGTCAAGAATCACGGCATCAAGCCAGTTATACTGTTTCATCATATCTCGGACATCATATCACATCAATGAATCACCTATACGTGTTGTACATATATGTATATACCTATACCTAGTTCTATATATATCCACATACACGCACCCCATGTCGAGTTTCAGTGTGTGCGTGGGTGTGTTTCTGTCTGAAACCTACGAACCCCCTTCCAAGGTACTCATCCTCTGATTTGGCTTTCCTAAATCGGTCTAATCCAGCCTAGGGTCAATACTAGAGTCCTACTAGGGTCACGTCTGGTTTCCTAATGTCAATAAGTACTAATCCTATTCTACGTTGCGGGGGTGCTAAACGCCATCCACCCGACTTCCCCCCGTAGATATGCATCTACTCACCTGGTCCATGTCTGCCGACGACGGTGTCGCGATCCTCCTCTTCATCGCCCGTAGTCCACTTGAAGGGTACCTAAACGCAAACATATAAATAACATCGTAAACCGAATCACATACAAAAGTCAAACGATACAAGGAACAAGCATAGGTTAAAACCTATGTCTCGTCCACGCAAAAGCACCAAATACCGCTCGATATCGGTGTACAAACGCCGACTGATCGAGGTAGAAACCAATAAACAACCCGTAGTTTCAAAACCCATTACTTATAATATTAAACTTGGTTCAAATCATCGGAACCCTATAATCGATCAAATCATCCAATTCCGAAAACCTTGAAAATATCAATTCACCATTTTACTTCAAAACTTGACGTTTAATGAAACTAATGGTCATAATATTCATTAAATAACATAACTAAGTTATAGAAACCCTTACCATATTTTTATTACACTAATTTATATTACAAATAAATTTCTAGTTTGCAATTTTATCAATTTTCCACAACTTACAAGCAAAATTCCACAATTCCACAACAACACTTGATTTTGTATGAATTAATGTTTCAAACTACAATTTACAATGATAATGATATAATAAAACCTTAATTTATATTTTAAATCTCATTTATTTAATAATTTCCAAAAACTAGTTAGCAAAAATAGAAATTTTTATCAAAATTTATCAATTATCAATAATACTAGTAACTAAACTAAGTTTTCCATTCCTTTAACATGTCAATATCCTCATTTAAACAACAATCTATTGTTACAAACATTCATTGGAATTTATATCACCAATATATAAAATATATAGAAATCTAGTTTATTAAAAATGGTTTAATTTAAGAAATTTGGATCACAATTTGCAATATATCAACTATGCATGATTTTCCATTTGTAAAAGTGCTACTCTAGTTACTATAAACCTAATGATATAATAAATCCCCAACTTAATTTTACAAACCCTCACTTGAATTTTTAAAAGTAGTAAATAGAATTAACATATTAAATCTAATTAAGCTTAATGAAACATCTAATAATAATAAAACAAAAGAAGGAAATTTATACCTCCAAAATTATGAAATCCAACATGAAAATGAGCCTCAAAAATGCATGCTTCCCATCTCCAAAATCCATGTAAAATGAGCAAAGAAAAAAGGGTAGAGAATAAATAGGATTTTGTGCATTTTATATTGAATTTTGGTGGATTTTTAATGATTTTTTGTAATAAAATGAGGTGGGAAATTAGGGGGGCTGCCATGGGGATCATGGCCGGCCACATGAGGAAGAGAGGGAGAAAAAGAAAGAGGGAAGAATTGTGTAGAAGGTTCACACAATATGATGTATACATATGTCTTTTCATGATTTATTAATTTTCTTTTCATTTCTTCACTATAGCAACTAAAGAAAAGTCTAGAAAATTGGAAAAGTTTGCAAATAAATTTTGCATGATACACACTAAATTCTAATATGCCATGGTTCATTTTTACAAATTAAAACCATTCAAATTTGTAATTTACACTAATTTAGTGTAAAATAAAGCTTATGTTAATATTTAAAATAATTAATTTAGGAAAAATATTTAATTAAACTAAAATTTTATAAGTGGCTAAATAAACACCATTTACTAGTAATTACATAATTTAAATAGGTATTTTTGAATTTATAATGAAAAACAATTGCGGTTTGATTTTACGAAAAAATACATTTTGCTTTACCGAAAATCAAAATTTCACTTAAACAATTTTATTCATTTAATTATTTATTTAATTATTTTTAAAACGTTACAATCTTCCCCCCTTTAGGAAATTCGGTCCCCGAATTTAAATTAACACTCCCCTTCCAAATACTAAAACATTTAGCAAAATACTCAAATCGTCGGGGCTCCGAATCATTAATACATAACAAAAATCAACTCCGTCAAGCATAATGCAATCATCGGAGTTATGGCGAGAATAAAATATCATAACCCAATATGAAAACCATTATAATATACATCAATCTATAACTTATATATAGTGTGCATCATAGTGAAACCGTACAAATATCCGGATAAGGAAATATGCAAACCCCCTTTTTGAAAATTGCCATGTGATGCACGTGTCACGGCATAAGTAGCGGACGTTTATTTTTTTTAAAAAAATAGCTATATATATATCTTTTATTTAGCATACACGTCCCGCCTGGTTACTAAATCAAATAATAATGATTATGAAAATATACTGCTCAAACTGAAATCAACCCCAATCACATCAATAAAATGTCATGTGCGTCCGGTGCGCACTGAAATCGAAACCAAATGCAGAAACCATGAATACCCACAAAACAAAACTAAGTGCAACAGGTGTGCACCAAAAACATCTGTCAAGTGCAACGGGCGTGCACGACTCAAAATCAGGTGCATCTAATCTGCACAAAACCCCGATTTAGTGCATCTGGTGTGCACAAAATCGCATCAAGTGCGCCAAGTATGCGCAAGAATCCTAATCAGGTGCACATGGAGCACGAAAACATACATCGAATATCAAAATCGAAATCACAGCACAAAAATGCATGAAAACTAGGTCGAAACATATGTCAAAATCATGTGTAACCCCTATGCACGAAGTCAAATCAAAAATCTCAATATATATAAAACCAAATCAAGTGTATTGGGTGTGTACTAAACAACATCAATACAACTGGTATATGAAACACAACTAGAATGTAATGAAGGTACACACATGAAATACCAATCGTAAAACGAATTCCTCAAATGCCAAAATCCAATAACAGAAAATATGGAATTCAAATCACTAAATCACAATCGTAAACACTATCGTCAATGTGCGCCTCTTCCCTCTGATGTCGACTGCTTCAAACTCGTTCCTTCATAGGTGTGCTGACTGCGCTACCAACGGCAATACTCGTGTCTAGAGCCTCCCACATAGTCGATCCTTTCACTTGATATCCGGACTACATTAAACTTTTTGATCGATTCATCAAAATCCCATAATTCCCCGAGAGCTCAACACTCAAATACAGTTTAAAAATATCCGGTACATACCCCAGCATCGATGATCCAGCTGTAGAAGGGCAAACCCAAGCCTCACTAATGGCACAGCGGAACAGCCGTAAACCCTAAGGTTCAAGGGCGTTCTCGTGGTCATTATGTCGAGTTAGGGTTTCATTCTTCTAGAGGGTCCATCGAAATACCTGCATGTTCTTCCGAATACTTTAAACTTGGGAAAATGGTTTCCTGATAATCGTTCGAACCCTTTAACTTCATCCGGACGGCATGTGACTACCCTTCGTCCACACGTTAAGCAATGCTTCAATCCTCAAGAATAACCAATACTCTAATGGTTATCGCATTCGAGCCGCAACTTCCTCTGCCCGCGCGCCCGTGGTAACAAAAACCACCCTCCGACATCGACGAAGATAGATCAAAGGAGCGAATGAAATACGGTGCAAACAAATGTACATCCTAAGGTTCCTTAAGCAGAGTAGCGTATCGTAAGTATGCCGCGGACCATACCCACGGTACGTTACTCTACCTAAATCGCCTACTCCATCAACCAAGGGTCACCTAGACTTATACAGGGTAAAACCTAGCGCTCTGATACCAACTTTGTCACGACCCGAAAGTACGGAACGTGACCGGCACTTAGATTACGAAGCGTCTAGAGGCGCCACGTGACCTAAGTAAGCCGAAGCCCAGAAATCTAAACCATAAAAGAAGAAAAAGAAGAAAAGAAAATAAAACAAGTATAAAAACATCAGCAAATTTTACCAAAAATTTCGGCAGAATCTCCTCTGCAAAACTGGCCCCCAAACGGGTACAACAAGTATAATATGAATAAACAATAAAAAGCATCCCCAAACGGGTGCTAGCTCAACGCCAACGGGCGGAGACAACCACAACAATCACAAAAATATACAACGCCAAAGGGCGAGGCTCAAATCTCAAAAGAAAACACAAACCACCAGATCAGAATAATACATGCGCGACTCTAAGGTCGAAATAAAAGACTGGTCCAATAAACTTATCAAGTAATACAAATATGGTTGATGGAGCTTTCTAGATACAAATGAAATAATAAAAATACAACGGCGGTTCAGATACAAATGAACCAACCTACCGTGCAAATCACCCGAAATGAAAATGATGTGCCAGCAACCACCAAGGGAGACCTGTACATCGCACCTGAAAAGAATTTGGCACAACGGGAGTGAGTTGCCAACTCGTGAGTAGAAGACATCTACGAAAAGAAATCGAATGCACGACGCTATCCTAGGTCATAATAATACACTACTATATCTTAAACATCTAGTAAAAGCAGGGTAATACTACGTGTAAGTGTAGATAATCCGTGTTCGTGTCAGTGCTTAATATAATACTATGTCATATGAAATGAAATGCATGCACCATGAATGTAAAGTAACAAATCCTGAAATCCAGATATACATGTATAAGAACTTTTTATCTATTATCATAGTAAAGTGTGTATAAGCATCTGAAATCTCAACAATGAAATCCATAGAAATCCGTGTCAAGCATCGACACAACACATGTAATCTCAAGTCTCAATATGTCGGGCTCCGTCAGTCCGGATCGGCCCATATCATCAAATCTCACGACAACGGTCGGTATCCTCCGGATATCCGCCGCGCCAGACATCACCGGTAGGTAGCCTTCCCCTGCCAGGCTCATCGTCTACAACTCGATCTTCTTGCCCCGGGGTACCATACCGGGCCCACCATGTACCCGAGACGGTTCATCCACTCCTCGAATCGGGTCTCGAAATCCATCAGAAAACATGAAATACTCATGGTGGACGACACATACATCACGAGAAAACCGCATCTTATTTTAAAAAGAGAAGAGGAGAGAGAGAGAAGTTTTTATATATATTCTTGCGGTTTTCCCCAAAAATCCAGAAAATCTCACAGAAATCCAAATCTCAAAATCATGAGTAGTATATGATAAATGTCGGCATATGCTCATAATACTGTGCGATAACATGAAAATATGAATGCAGGAATGTCTAAGTTATGAATATCATGTCTATACTAACATCAGAGAGTAATCACAATATTATATCGGTTTAGTTGTTAACTGATTCTATCAACAAAATATAATATGATCTAAAGTGTACGTGACATAGCAATTACCGATGATGATGTGTGTGAGCCGGCAAATAAGTGTGTGTGGAATATGCGGATCATCGGTAATGGTGCTGGTGTCCTAACCGGTAAAGTTTATATTGATTATAGCAACATATAAAAGAACATGCACCATGATGATTATAGTATGAATGTAAATGCAGGTGTGCATTATCCACTCCTCTGCGAGATACGAGTACAACTACCACTGTGTGAGTCAAACCTAAACCAGTATCCATCTAACATCCTAAGGAACTAAACCTAAGAGACTAGTCAGTAGGAAACTAGAATCTACCTAAGGTCTGAATCATTATCTCCAATAGTCGGCGATTCCGCCTCAATAGCATCACGTACGTAGTACGGCTTCCTCGAATCAAGAGTGCGGATCAATCACCAAATCTAAGCCTCGTACGGTAAGATCCCTCGTACGGCATCCCAATATCGGGGTACGGTCAAGTATCTCCTGGGTGTCCCCTCATTCGTATAATGTCATATGTATCTTATTATGATTAAGTTATACGTATATGATATCGACATCAGGTCACACCAATATAATGTCGTAATCAAGTTATACATATATCATATAGTGATCAGTCACAAGTTACAGTTCGGGTACTATTCTAGCGTCCCATGTACATCAATATCACCACCACTCCTTATAACTTATATAATCATGATCATTATCTCATTCTCTAATGATCCGCTAACACTCAATACGACTGTATAGTCAAGAATCACGGCATCAAGCCAGTTATACTGTTTCATCATATCTCGGACATCATATCACATCAATGAATCACCTATACGTGTTGTACATATATGTATATACCTATACCTAGTTCTATATATATCCACATACACGCACCCCATGTCGAGTTTCAGTGTGTGCGTGGGTGTGTTTCTGTCTGAAACCTACGAACCCCCTTCCAAGGTACTCATCCTCTGATTTGGCTTTCCTAAATCGGTCTAATCCAGCCTAGGGTCAATACTAGAGTCCTACTAGGGTCACGTCTGGTTTCCTAATGTCAATAAGTACTAATCCTATTCTACGTTGCGGGGGTGCTAAACGCCATCCACCCGACTTCCCCCCGTAGATATGCATCTACTCACCTGGTCCATGTCTGCCGACGACGGTGTCGCGATCCTCCTCTTCATCGCCCGTAGTCCACTTGAAGGGTACCTAAACGCAAACATATAAATAACATCGTAAACCGAATCACATACAAAAGTCAAACGATACAAGGAACAAGCATAGGTTAAAACCTATGTCTCGTCCACGCAAAAGCACCAAATACCGCTCGATATCGGTGTACAAACGCCGACTGATCGAGGTAGAAACCAATAAACAACCCGTAGTTTCAAAACCCATTACTTATAATATTAAACTTGGTTCAAATCATCGGAACCCTATAATCGATCAAATCATCCAATTCCGAAAACCTTGAAAATATCAATTCACCATTTTACTTCAAAACTTGACGTTTAATGAAACTAATGGTCATAATATTCATTAAATAACATAACTAAGTTATAGAAACCCTTACCATATTTTTATTACACTAATTTATATTACAAATAAATTTCTAGTTTGCAATTTTATCAATTTTCCACAACTTACAAGCAAAATTCCACAATTCCACAACAACACTTGATTTTGTATGAATTAATGTTTCAAACTACAATTTACAATGATAATGATATAATAAAACCTTAATTTATATTTTAAATCTCATTTATTTAATAATTTCCAAAAACTAGTTAGCAAAAATAGAAATTTTTATCAAAATTTATCAATTATCAATAATACTAGTAACTAAACTAAGTTTTCCATTCCTTTAACATGTCAATATCCTCATTTAAACAACAATCTATTGTTACAAACATTCATTGGAATTTATATCACCAATATATAAAATATATAGAAATCTAGTTTATTAAAAATGGTTTAATTTAAGAAATTTGGATCACAATTTGCAATATATCAACTATGCATGATTTTCCATTTGTAAAAGTGCTACTCTAGTTACTATAAACCTAATGATATAATAAAACCCCAACTTAATTTTACAAACCCTCACTTGAATTTTTAAAAGTAGTAAATAGAATTAACATATTAAATCTAATTAAGCTTAATGAAACATCTAATAATAATAAAACAAAAGAAGGAAATTTATACCTCCAAAATTATGAAATCCAACATGAAAATGAGCCTCAAAAATGCATGCTTCCCATCTCCAAAATCCATGTAAAATGAGCAAAGAAAAAAGGGTAGAGAATAAATAGGATTTTGTGCATTTTATATTGAATTTTGGTGGATTTTTAATGATTTTTTGTAATAAAATGAGGTGGGAAATTAGGGGGGCTGCCATGGGGATCATGGCCGGCCACATGAGGAAGAGAGGGAGAAAAAGAAAGAGGGAAGAATTGTGTAGAAGGTTCACACAATATGATGTATACATATGTCTTTTCATGATTTATTAATTTTCTTTTCATTTCTTCACTATAGCAACTAAAGAAAAGTCTAGAAAATTGGAAAAGTTTGCAAATAAATTTTGCATGATACACAATAAATTCTAATATGCCATGGTTCATTTTTACAAATTAAAACCATTCAAATTTGTAATTTACACTAATTTAGTGTAAAATAAAGCTTATGTTAATATTTAAAATAATTAATTTAGGAAAAATATTTAATTAAACTAAAATTTTATAAGTGGCTAAATAAACACCATTTACTAGTAATTACATAATTTAAATAGGTATTTTTGAATTTATAATGAAAAACAATTGCGGTTTGATTTTACGAAAAAATACATTTTGCTTTACCGAAAATCAAAATTTCACTTAAACAATTTTATTCATTTAATTATTTATTTAATTATTTTTAAAACGTTACAAGATGTCCATTGCCTATGACAAGCTGGACCACCCTATTGAGGGACATTCCTATTGCTATGGGATTGGGCATTGGCAGAAAGATTACAGGGCTTTAGAAGCCAATAGCCAGGATTCGAGGCATGTTGTGGCTTCGACTTCGGGTGTGTTTATGATAGAGAACTGTATGTCAGTTAACCCTACTTCCTGGGTATTGGATACCGGATCAGGAACTCACATTTGTAATTCATTACAGGCTCCTTGAAATCGTAGGGTTATCGGGATAGGTGACATGACCCTCACAGTTGCTAACGGAATGAGCATGGACGCTGAATCCGTAGGGGAATATCATCTTGGACTGACAACTGGGCAGATATTGATTCTGCGTAACTGTTTTTATGTACCAGGTACGACTTGTAATATCATATCTGTACCCTTACTTTCTAAGGAAGGATATGATTTTGCTTTTACAAGAGATGTGGTTCACATCCACCTAAATCAAGATTTGATTGGGTCAGGTACATTAGAAAACGGAATATACGTATTAAATCAAGCTCAGATTTTCAGTGTCCAGAACACACTTAAAAGAAAGTCTCCGGAAACAAATCAGGCTTTCTTATGGCATTGTAGACTAGGTCACATCAATGAGAGAAGGTTGACTAAGTTACATAGAGAAGGATATTTAAATCCGTTCGAATATCAATCTTATGCTACTTGTGAATCTTGTCTCATAGGAAAGATGACAAAGACTCCGTTTACTGGACACGGAGTAAGAGCAAGCGAGCTCTTAGGGCTCATACACAGTGATATGTGCGGTCCAATGTCTATACATGCGCTAGGTGGTTATTCATACTTCATTACTTTTACAGATGATTTCTCTAGGTATGGATATATCTTCTTAATGAAGCATAAATCCGAGGCCTTTGAGAAATTTCGAGAATACAAGAATGAGGAAGAAAAACAAACCGGCAAAAGTATCAAGACACTAAGATCTGATCGAGGTGGTGAATACTTAAGTGCCGAGTTCCTAGGTTACTTAAAAGAGAATGGAATTCTCTCTCAGCTTACTCCTCCATACACACCACAACACAACGGTGTATCGGAAAGGAGGAATCGAACCCTATTAGATATGGTTCGTTCCATGATGAGTAAGGCTGAGTTGCCGCGATCTTTCTGGGGTTATGCACTAGAAACAGTTGCATATCTCTTAAACAAAGCTCCAACCAAAACTGTGCCTACCACCCCATATCAGATGTGGAGTGGGAAGAAACCCTGTTTTAAGTATCTTAAGACTTGGGGATGTCCAGCTTTTGTAAAAAAGCAGCATACGGACAAGCTCGAGGCACGCTCAGTACTGTGTAAGTTTATGGGATACCCAAAGAACTCCAGGGGGTATCTTTTCTATTCCGCAGAGGAACAAAAGGTTTTTGTTTCTCAGCATCCCCACTTCTTAGAAACTGAATTTTTAGAAAATCAGAAGAGTGGGAGCACAGTAGAACTGGAAGAAATTCCAGAACCACAAACTGTTACTGAAAGTTTGGTAGAACCAGAAGTTCAAGAAGAACAGGACATCCCAACGCCACTCCGCAGGAGTAGTAGGCAATCTCATCCGCCCGAGAGATACTACGGTTTTCTCATAGACGGGGATAGAGAGGATTGCACTATTGATTACGATGAGCCTACTAGCTTCCAGCAAGCCATTCAGAGTGGTGACTCAGTAAAATGGCTGGATGCAGTGTGGACCGAAATGGAGTCCATGTACACCAACAAGGTATGGACTTTGGACATTGCTCCAGATGGGGTAAAACCCGTAGGATGCAAATGGATCTTCAAAAAGAAGATTGGTGTAGATAGACAGGTTGAAACCTATAAGGCTAGACTTGTTGCAAAGGGTTTCCGTCAAAGACCTGGTTTGGACTACGACGAAACCTTTTCTCCAGTGGCTATGCTTAAATCTATTCGGGTCTTTCTTGCTATTGCTGCCTTCCACGATTATGAAATCTGGCAGATGGACGTAAAGACGGCCTTTCTAAATGGTAATTTGGAAGAAAGCATCTATATGGATCAGCCAGAAGGATTCATTCAGAGTGTGAGCAGCGGTAAAGTATGCAAGCTGCTTAAGTCCATTTATGGACTAAAGCAGGCATCGCGGAGTTGGAACATCTGTTTTGATGATGCTGTCAAAGAATTTGACTTCATCAAAAATCCAGATGAACCTTGCATATACAGTAAGATTGTAGGGAGAGCTGTAGTATTCCTCGTCTTGTACGTGGATGACATTCTCCTAATAGGAAATGATATTCCTATATTACAGTCAGTCAGAAGATTCTTGTCACATAAATTCTCCATGAAAGACTTGGGTGATGCCACCTACATTCTGGGGATCCGGATCTATCGTGATAGATCAAAGAGGATATTGGGACTTTCACAGTCCAGGTACATAGACACCATAGTGAAGAGATTCAGTATGGAAGATTCTAAGCGCGGCAACCTACCGGCTTGTCACGGAATCACCCTCTCAAAAGATATGTCTCCCAAGACAGATTTGGAAAGGGATCGCATGTCGATTATACCCTACGCTTCTGCGGTAGGCTCTATAATGTATGCAATGTTATGTACCAGACCAGATGTAGCATACGCATTAAGCGTAGTAAGCCGGTATCAAGCAAACCCAAGGGAGAATCACTGGATAGCAGTAAAGAACATTCTCAAGAACCTGAGAAGGACTAAGGAAATGTTCTTAGTATATGGCGGAAAAGACCTCCAGATGGAGGCCTTTGCCGACTCCGGCTTCCAGAGTGACAAAGATGACTCCAAATCCATGCCGGGTTATGTCTTTACCCTCAATGGAGGGGCGGTCTGTTGGAAGAGTTCCAAACAGAACACCGTTGCTGACTCAACGATGGAAGCAGAGTACATAGCTGCTTGCGATGCCGCAAAAGAAGCAGTCTGGATGAAGAAGTTCCTCACAGAACTTCAGGTGGTTCCTACCAGTGTTGATCCAATACCTCTGTATTGTGACAACAACGGCGCTATTGCTTTAGCGAAGGAACCCAGGTCCCATCAGAAGTACAGACACATCTTAAAGCGGTATCACCTGATCAGGGAGATCATAGATCGCCGGGAGATCGAGGTGAAGAGAGTAGAGACAGAGAATAACATTGCTGATCCATTCACAAAGGCCCTTCCTCAGACGCAGTTCGAGAGGCTATTCGAGATGATAGGTCTACGATATGCCAGCTCATAGCCCTAGTGCAAGTGGGAGATTGTTAGTGTATATGCCCTAGGGGCCATTGTTGTATCATACTAGATTGTATATTACTTAATGGAAGCTTGGGATATTCACAGTTATATATACAGTCTTGCTAAAAATGGTAGTATGCTACTTGGTTTGTGTCTACTTTAATATGTGTATATGTCTCTTGTAACGTATCACTTATACATATTAGTAGAGCCCATAGGATCTTTGCTTGATTACCAGCGTCGTGATGGCAGTCACACTAGTGGGGGCTGGGTAGTCTGTAAGCAACATCCTATACAGGTCCCTGGTCGTTGGATTGTCGAGATAGGGCATCGATATTCCGGAGTAGACTAAGTGTATACGCTTCTCATCCCAGTTGGGGAAATGGTCTGTCCCACAGCCATCAGTACGCCGTACTGGAGATAGTATACAGGTGCTCGTTAGGTTACGGGTACACCGGACAGGACTCGCCGAGGAACTGATTGGTTGGTATTATACCCATCGTCAGTTATCAGTTCCCAGGTGACATGAGTACAGCATAGTCCGCAGACTTGACACTGCTGCTTCGCCTCGAGTGTGTCCCACTGTTCTTAGATTGCTACCCTACCACGGCTCAAAGGAGTCGTGCAAACAGGTAGCAGTTGGGTGCAGTCCCCAGCACTTGGAGGCAGTGGCGGTTAGATAGGATTGGTCTCTCCCGGTATTGGGAGATGATATCGCAATGTGTCAGAGAGCCATTACACAAAGTCCCTGGCCAGGGCAAACGGGATATACTGGTAGGTTCCAGTAGCTTCTCAGGGTGTAATGGGCTTCGCTCCAACACGACTTATACAGCTATTAGGGGACTGACGCTTGCCGCCCCCTAGGCTTGATATGCGATAGTCTTAGACGAACAGACCGGACTGTACGAAGGTTGTCACATCAGGCTCAGTGGGAGTTCGGATGATTTTCCTCATCGGCCTTCTTATCGACATCTACCTGGGGACCGTTACGTACAGCTAGTGCCGCTTGCGGTCTGTGGTTAAACCCACTGCCAGCGTAGTGTCGAGTCTTTAGAGTCCCACACAGAGAGTTTCCCTGCTCCAGGCGAAACGATATAGAGGTCGTATGGTTTTACGACGAGCGTTCGGATGTATACGTGTGTTTTCGCACGTACGACTTTTCAGACAGTTTATACTAGCCGGCTTTGGTTTAAGCCAGATTCTAGTATAAGGTTATTGGATTTATACAGTCTAAACTTTTTCCGTGTTTTCACGGATTGGAGGGGCGTTCTCGTAATTTGTCGAGAAGGTTCTAGAAGAGTGGTGACATGAGGGGTTGAGGTGGCTTTTTCATGATTACTTTGTGTGACTCATTTATATGATTCATCATATCATTAATGCTTCATTAATGATCTAATGACTCACATGATGAATCACTCTCCTTGATTAAATGAAACATGGTGAATAATCAATTAATTGATATTATTTGATAATTCATAATGTATCATATATTCAAGTGAGAAGGATTTTTGTTCTCACTCTCATCTTCTCCTTCTTTCTCCTCAAGCTCACTCTCTCTTGAAACTCTAACCCTAACCTCTCATGTGTTGAGATCAAGGGTTAGATAGACTAAAACATCCATAACCTCACTCTATATCCTCTAGGTAGCTTAGATTAGCTCTTTAAGCAACCTAGTTATCTCAAGTTTGAGATTAAGCTTGGCGTAGAAGCTTTTGTTAGTTATATGTATGCCCTAGAGGCCATTACTGTACATAGGATGTATATTGTAGTGGATGCTGGGACGTATATAGGGAGGACTTTCTTGCTCGACATGATAGTATGCTTCGAGGAGGCCGTGAAGTTGCCGATGTTCCAAGGAGCCTACGAGGAGTGGAGGACAGCGATGAAGACCCGAAGGACATGTAACGTGAGGTATAACTCCGGTACCGAGTAGTTAAACCTCTAGTATATCGTTAGCAATGGTTTAGATTACGATTCATGCGCTCAAGTCCGTGTTACGAAGCATTGATAATCGTTTTTCATATATTCCGCCTCCCCGCGAGTTAGTAGGGTGCGTGACATGGACTTACAGGATGATCCCATATCCATTGGTGTTTGACATCAGAGATGATATACAGGTGCTCAGTGGAGACAGGGTACACTGGACAGACTCGCCGAGAACTCCCAGGTGGTATTATACCTTACGTCAGATGGCAGTTCTCTGGTGACACTGGTACAGGTTAGTCTGTAGACCCGAGATCGTCATAGAGTCTTGTGTGATTCCCACTGTACTTTGATTTCCACCTTACCACGTCCAAGAGGGCGTGCAAAACTGTGGTTTTTGGGAACAGTCCCGAGTCACATGGAGGCAATGAGCGATAGGAGGGGTTTCGTCTCTCCCGGTATTGGGGGTTGATGTTGCGCTATGCTCGATTGGCCATAACAGGGAAGTCCCTGGCCAGGGCTGGTTTAGAGATTTACTGGTAAGTGTTACCAGTAGTTTCTCGACCCGTTATGAGCCTCTCATCGGCATGACTTATCGGTTATTGGGGTCTGACGTTTACCACCCCTAGACTTGATATGCGACATATCAGACGAGGAAACCGGACTGTACGGTAGTGTCACTGTCAGGCTTTTACAGGAGTTGGAGCGGGCTTGCTTGCTGATCTTCTGATCGCTCAATACCTGGGTAGCCGTTACATCCAGCTAGTACCGCTGACGGCTTGTAGGTGTTTGATATGATCGTCACCTACTGCCGGCGTATTGACGAGTCTTTAGAGTCCTACATAGAGGTTGTACTGGCTCAGGCAAAACGAGATAGGAGCGCATATTTGATATGTGCAGGACCGAGAATGATACGAGTATGTGATACCGTATTCTATTCTCACGATGATTATATTGATTGGTTGTATGTGATATAACCTAGTTATCGAATCAAGTGTTGATTCGATAAGTCGATACATTGATATTAGTCGGTTATATGCGATATGACCGGATCGTTAAATCAAGTGTTGATTTAATGATTTAATGTATAATTATATATTTGATATATTTCTTTACATTAACTAGTATTGGTTCATTTAAGATTGATTTTCTCACTTGATGTGCACAAGTTGTATATGTGATATATTTTTGTGCCCAAGTTTGTATCATGTTTGATGATACATGCAAACTTGGGTGTGTGTGTGACTTACACTATATTTAGGTTAATGGTAAAGGTTTTTAATTCTTTTTGTAATTCAAAAATGGTGCTCATTTTTGAATTTGCTTGAAGCTTCATGAAGCTTTCAAGCATCTTTGACAAAGTCCACCATTTTTGTTTTGCATCACATTTTCATTAACCTAACCATTCACCTAAACTCTAGTTTAGTCTCTACAATGGTTTAACTCACCCATGGTTGCATTATGATAGATATCACTTGATAATTCATTTAATGATTATTCTTATTCTTTTCTCTTCTTCTTCTTCTTCATGAAGAAAAAGAAAAGCTTGCTAGATAATTATCAAGTGATGAATCCAAGAGAGAAATCAAAATCTAAAGAGTACCCATTTCCTATCTCACCATCCTCTAATAGACTAGCACTTTAGTTTAGGGTGTTTGCTTCACTAATTCTTTGATTAGTGAGGTAGAATCTTGAGTCCGCATTCCCTCGACGTAGATCATCTTCGGCATCGAAGACTTCAAGCGATCCCGTTGCAACTTCTCAAGGAGCCGTCCGAGAGTCCGGGAGTTGGATGATCGCAGCGAAGGTACGTCGTCACGGAGCTATGGAAGTGGTGGACCGGATCTACAAAGGTTGTAGTCCCTTCCCTTTAGTGTAAAAGTGATTTACTTGCTTTTGATTCGCCTAATATCTAGTTAACGATCTAGCTTAGGGTTGTTCGGCACCTAAAATTTTTTAATCCGGCATGATCGATGCCTTGTAGAGCCTCCTTAGTGTGCCTAGTAACCCTACAACATATACCTGTGCTAGTACACCTACACCATTATCGATGATGCATATGTTACACTTACACAGATTGGCCGGCTCACACACTTCATAATCGATAATTGCTATGTCACTTACACAGTAGACTTGCAACATCATTATGCTATGTTGCATGATATACATGCTATACTCACATCATTTGATATATCGCATGATATATTGATATTATCACATCACTGTTCCATGATGCATGATATACGGATATGCTCACATTTCTGTTATATGTTTGCATACATCATGTTTTATGATTATACGCATTGAGATTTGCTGATTTCATGAGATTCTGGATTTGAGAACCGCGGTCAAATTTCAAAGGAAATTATGTATTGTTTTAAAATCCTGGTTACTCTTGATATGATATTTTGAGACGTCCATTATGTGTTTTCTCGGTTCTGAGAGTGGCATGTGAAACCCGATTCGAGGAGCGGGAGGCACCATCTACAGGTATATGGTAGACCCGGTCTGGTTCCCCGGGGCATGAGATGATTTTCGTGGTGTAGACGTTGAGCCTAGCAGAGGGAGTAGTACCTACCGGTGATAGTATTTGGACTCGGCGGTTATCCGGAAGATACCGACCAGAGTAGTGAGATGGATATGAGGGACGACTAGAGCGTGCGGCGCCTGAGGGCCGATCTGAGGATGCGGCACCTGAGATATATGAAGATTTATGTGTCGATGCTCGACACGAGTTTCATGATGTTTCGAGTGTCGATGTTGGACACTCAGGTTCCATGATCTTGATGTGTCACTGATGGACATATGTTGATAAATATCCTCATATTTACATGCATATGCTTACATGATATTTACATGCATGATGTAGTTGTGTCATTGGTTGACATGTGGATGATATCCACATGCATATAGGCATTGAGTATATTGTTGGCACGCATGCAGACACGGTCACCCTAGATATCATATTATTACCTTTATGATATAGTTGACCTAGGAAATCGTTATTTTATTCGATTTCTACCTGATGATGTTTTCTACTCACGAGTTGGCAACTCACCCCCGTTGTGCCACAGTTCTTGCAGGTTGACCGCATGGATCCGTAGCGGCATCGCTGGCATACAGCTTGCATTTGGGTGATTGCTTAGGTAAGTGGTACATGTTGGATCGTACCCCTCTTGTATTAACTTTTCCTGTTGTATCTAGTTAACTCCATCAATCAGAAACTAGTATTTGTAAAAGTAGTAAGACTTAGTGAGGATTGTGGTTGCAAGACTTAGAGCGAGGGCTTATGTTCGCTTTTGGGTTGATGTCTTGCTTTATTATCCATTGTGTTGATCTTCGTCGTTGGGCGTCGTATACATGTTTTATGACTTGCGTGGTCGTGATTCCGCCGATTGGAGAAGAGCTAGCTCCCACTTGGGGATGCCTTTTATATTATCATGTGTATGTGGTTTTGGATCAAAATATACAAGGGAGGTGCTGCCCAAATTTTTAAAAGACGAAACATGTTTTTCAACTAATAAATTCCACATGCATTTTTCATGTTTCCTTTTCTATGCATTTAAGAAAACCTTTGATTTCATCATACCTTTATTTCACCTTTTTTAATTTCTTAAAAAGGTTTTAGATTTCTGGGCTTCGGCTTACTTGAATTACGTTACGGCTTTAGACGTGGCGTGGTTTAAGTGCCGGTCACGAACAATATTTTCGGGTCGTGACAAAGTTGGTATCAGAGCGCTAGGTTTAACCTTGGTTCGAGTCTAGGTTTGACTTGTAGGGTTCCTAGGAACCCTAATGAGGTCTCACAAGGCATCAACCATGCCAATTTCAAATTTAAACGGTGCCGAGAAACCCTAGAACGGACCGTTGGCTAGAAATCTTGGCGAAAATATAATCTAGTTAACAACTTAACTATGAGATAACGGAAATACAATATTTGTAGATCCGGTGCTCCACCTTCATAACTCCGCAATGAGGTCTCCTCGCTGTCCAAGTCGAGATCCGGGCTCTTGCGTCGGCTTCATCGGAGAAGAAGCGGGCTAAGTCATCGACGACGTGCCGAAGATGATCTACGTCGAAGCATCACTAGATCAAGCTCCACCTTCACCAAGCCATGAAAACTTGTGAAGGAAACACACTCTACTACTTGGCAAGAGGTAGAGGATGAAGAAATAGGAAGTGGGTAAACTTTAGAATTGGATTTCTCACTCTAATTCATCAATCACCATTGATGATGTCATGGTTTTTTCAAGTAGAAGATGAAGAAGAAGAAGATGATAAGTTATGATATATTCATTAAAAAAGAAAAGAATAATCTATACTTATCATAATATTAACTATAGTTATATGTAGAGAATTGACCAAGGTTAAAGGAATGGTTAGGGTTAAGCATGAAGACAAGAATGGTTACAAAGTCAAAGCTTCATGAAGCTTCAACTAAACTCCAAAATTAGCAACCATTCTTTTCTCATTTATTCAAAATAAATAAATAAATAAATAAATAAGAAAAGAAAACCCTAATCATTAGTTTAACCATGGCTTAATTCATTACACTTAACTATAGTTAAACATGTATCATCAAACATGATACAATCAAGTGCACAAAAGTATATCACATATACAATGTGAACTACCGAGTGAGAAAATCCATTTAAAGTGAACCAATACTAGTTAACGCAAAGTAATATATCAAATATATAATTATGCATTAAATTATTAAATCAACACTTGATTTAACGATCCGGTCATATCGCATATAACCAACTAGTATCCAATGTATCGGCTTATCGAATCAATCCTTGATTCGATAACTAGGTTATATCGCATACAACCAATCAATACATTCATCGCGAGAATAGAATACGGTATCACATAGACGCATTATTCTCGGTCCCACACATATCTCATATGCGCTCCTATTTCGTTTCGCTTGAGCCAGGAAACCTCTGTGTAGGACTCTAAAGACTCGTCAATACGCCGGCAGCAGGTGATGATCATATCAAACACCTACAAGCCGCAAGCGGTCTGCTAAACGTAACGGCCACCCGGGTATTGAGCGATCTGAAGATCGACAAGCAAGCCCGCTCATACTCCAGTGAATCCAACCAGTAACACTACCGTACAGTCCGGTCTGATCGTCTGATATGTCGCATATCTCGCCTAGGGGTGGTAAACGTCAGACCCCAATAGCTCGATAAGTCGTGTCGATATGAGGTCTATAACAATTCGAGAAACTACTGGTAACACTTACCAGTAAATCTCAGCAACCCCAGCAAGGGATTTCCGGTTATAGCCAATCGAACACAGCGCAACATCAACTCCCTATACCGGGAGAGACGAATCCCCTCCTATCGCTCATTGCCTCCATATGACTCGGGACTGTACCCAAAAACCACCGTTTTGCACGCCCACTTGGATGTGGTAAGATGGAAATCAAAGCACAGTGGGAACCACACAAGACTCTATGACGATCTCGGGTCAACAGACTACTCTGTACCAGTGTCACCAGAGAACTGCCATCTGACGTAAGGTATAATACCATCTGGGAGTTCTCGGCGAGTCCGTCCAGTGTACCCAGTCTCCACTGAGCACCCGTATATCATCTCCGTTGTCAAACACCAATGGATATGGGATCATCCATCGCCCATCTATATGGGTCGAGAAGGTATACGCTAGTCTACTCTGGTATATCGATGCCCCATCTCGATATACCCACGACTAGGGACTTTGAAGGATGTACTTATGGACTACCATGTCCCCACTAGTATGATCCGCATCATAGTCCAGGTAGTCAAGTACAGATCCTAAGGGCTTTACCAACATGTAACAGAGAGACAATCAGTGTACACGTTAAGGTAAAGAGCAACCAGATAGCATACTATCATGTCGAGCAAGAAAGTCCTCCCTATATATGTCCAAGCATCCACTACAATATACATCATATGTACAGTAATGGCCTCTAGGGCATACATATAACTAACAATCTCCCACTTGCACTAGGGCCATCTGTAGCAGTGGTTGTAGTATCTCATACTCAACCATCCCATAAAAGTCTCTCTCTGGGAACAGGCCTTTGTGAGTGGATCCGCTGTGTTGTCCTCTGAGTCTACTCTCCTAACCTCTATCTCCCTGGAGATCAACCATCTCCATGATCAAGTGATACTGCCATAGAATATGTCTGGATCACTGATGGGACCGGCGTTCCTTGGCATAAGCCACAACTCCATCGTCACACAATGGGAGGAACAAAGTTCATCTTATGAACTAATATACACCCAGACTGCCTCTTTGGTAGCATCTTAAGTAGCGATGTATCTTGCCTTTATCGTCTAGTATGTCACAGTATCTATCTTGGAACTCTTCAAACATACCGTCCCTCCACTGAGGGTAAAGACAATGCCTGTGACTGACATTCAGTCGTCTTTATCACCCTGGAACCCTTCCAGTGATTCTCCCCAGGATCGGTTGATACCGTCACACTACAACTAGTGAGAGTCCTAACATCCAATTAGATCTATCTCATAGATCCAAAAACCCAGGATTTAGGAGGTATCACTTTGATCCTATATGGAGAATCATTGTGATAAGCGGAGATTGATCGAGCGTAGCATAGGAAACTCCTTCCCTATCAAGAGTATGTCATCCACGTACTCTACGAGGATCACCACCATACTCCCTACTACCTTTTTGTTTATACAAGGTTCATCTACCATTTTGATGATGTCAACTTCTTTGACTTATCCATCAAAACAGATGTTCCAACTCCGCGACGCCTGCTTTATCCTATAAAACATCTTGCACACGTTTCCGCTGCTCCCACTGTCTACGAAGCCCTCTGGCTGTGTACTTATAGACGCTCTCTTCCAAATCATCATTTAGAAAAGCAGTCATGACACCCAACCACCAGATATCGTAGTCATGGTATGTAGCCGTGACAAGTAGGATCTGGATGGACTTAAGCATAGCCACTTGAAAAGGTTTCATCATTATCCACGCCTGGTCGATGACGAAAAGCTTTATCAAGTCTAGCTTTGAAAGTCTCAACTTTTCCATTTACACAAAGTAATCTTCTCAAGATATACTTGCTCCTGATGGGGATTTAACCCTTCAGATATAGCAACCAAAGTCCATACTTTGTTGGTGTATAAGGATTCCATCTCAGATCGCTAAGCATCCAGCCATTCTTACAGAGTCCCACTCCTGATGGCTAGGTCGAAACTGGTTGGGTCATCATCTCATGATGCAATCCTCGCTCCCACTGTCATAGAGTAACCGAAGTATCTTTCAGGTGGGTGAGGAACCCTACTAGATCGTCGGAGAGGCTGAGGTTCGTTGGTATCTACTGAATCCTTTGGTTGTATCAAATCATCTGCTGTAGTTTGTATAGCTGGAACCTTTCCAGTTCTACATTACAGACCTTGCCTTGAGCTTGTCCGGATTTTGCTTTTAGACATAGGCCGGTCAACCCCAAATCTTAACTAGCTTAAGACATGGGCTTTTCCCATACCATATCTCATATGGAGTGGTAGGCAACTGATTTGATTGGAACCCTATTCAATAGGTACGCAGCTTCTCAAGTGCATAACTCCCAAAAAGGAAATAGGTAACTCAGTAGTACTCATCATAGAGCACACCTTATCATATAGGGTGAGATTGCTCCGCCCCGATATACCATCGTGCTATGGTATATACAGAGGAGTAATGCTGAGAGAGAATCTCATTCTCCTTTAGAATAGTCCAGAAATTCCGTTCTCAAGTATTCTCCTCCTTGATCTCATCATGGGACATAATACTTATACCCGTATTGGTTCTCTACTTCTCGCTTATATTCTGTGAATATCTCAAAAGGTTCGGACTTGTGTTTCAACAAGAACATAGATCTGAATCTCGAGAGATTATCAGAGAATGTAATGAAGTACAAAGAACCGGTCTTGGCATGTGTAGACTGGGGACCTACATACATCAACATGTATCATCCCAAGAGTTTACTAACTCTTTCTCTGTTTCCAATAAACAGAGCTTGTGTCATTATATCTATGTGACATGACTGGCAAGTTTCACAAGATGTAGATTCAAACTGATTTAAATGTGCATCTACATGTAACTTCAGCTAGTCGGGTCACATTGATATGACCTAGTCTACAATGCCTCAAGAAGGATTCGTTCATTTCTGAACTTTTCCTCTTGTGTGTGTTCCGTATACTTAAGAACTGTAGTTTGATTTAGAACATCAATGCTTTTAGATAACGTGCCTGAACCGATCAACTTTTGATATAGGAAATGTTCAAAACATTATCCAACAATACAAAATTTTATCATTTCTTTACTAATAAAGAGACTGATATGATTTTGTATATCAGGATCGGTATCTAATAACATTCGTTCAGAATCAATGTATTGTAATACAGGGTGACAGTGACCAACAGACTTGGCTGCAACTCTTGCCCCGTTTTCTGCCTCATGAAACTTATAACCCGTTCTCAGTTCTCTACCTATCTGTAGCCCTATGTAACAGATTACATATCTGGGATCCTGATCTGGTATCACATACCCAGGATGTAGAGGATACAGAGAAACAGTTCTTTGTAATGAACACACCCGAAGATGATGCATCAGCATGCACTTTCTTCGTTTGGGCGGCATGGGAATTCTGGTATTCCCCAATTTCCTGCTCTGTCTTAAAACAATTAAAAGTTGGAGCGGGACCAACGTTCCCCAGCTTAGTATAACAAGCGGGTTCGGTCAATAATCCATTTTATTATCTTGATTAAGGCGTGATATGGTCGCTACCTGGAGAGAGAGAGAAGAAAACACTCAGCGTGCGCTCTTGCAAGAATAGATTGGTTTTTATTTTATCTAATCAGGATGGCTCCCACTGCTTTTTATCAAATTTTCCTTCAAACCCTAAAAGGAAAGACTAGCCGGGATTAATTACACACTACAAGTTCGCCAATCTTTCAGCCAGGTCAGTGTCGGTACTTTGAGGGAGGTCCCCCGTGCTTTCGCACGAACCTAATTAATGTAAACCTCGTTTTCCCAGAGGCGTAACCTCGCTAACACCTTTCTAGACACCTACTTGATCGGCTAATTGTAATGTATAAAACTCTCCCAGGAGTAACACTTACTCGCAGCGGGTATCGGGATCCAACTATCTCATAGAAGGTATGCAATCTCATTGCAAATTTCAACACTTGAAATTCCCGATAATATTTTACCCCTAGCGTGCTATGACCTTGACGCAGGCCAACAAACCATAGTGCGCTAGTCAAGTTCAACCTGTCATTTCCTGATTGAATTAAACCCACCCGCACGACCCTTGACGCAGGCCAACAAAGTCGCACGACTACCCTAATCCAATCTGCATCATATGCATAAGCAGATAAATACTAGTTAGCTACCGCACACTATGCCTTGACGCAGGCCAACAAACGTAGTACGAATACTAACTACCACTTATCTGAAATGACGGAGGGCTACGACAGGTTTTTCTGAAAACCTATTGCGTAATGAACTTGATATCGTTGTAGGATCGAATGAATTTTTAAAATGGAGTGCTTTTGAGGCTTTTCTAGTTTTGCTAAAGGAGTCACTCCCGGTAAAGGGATCGTCGGTCCTTTCCTCGTCGAATGAGGTGTGGGATATATCATATATATCACTGTGCAAAGCAAAAACTTTTAAAAGCAATCAAAAGACAAACCGAGTGTGTAGCATCTGCCAGTTATTGCTAAAGGAGTCACTCCCGGTGAAGGGATCTCAGTCCTTTCCTCATCGAATAAGGTGCAGGATATATCACATATACCTCTGTGCAAAGCAAGAACTGTAGCTACCTGTTTTATTTTGAAATTCGATTCTACAACATCTTAGGTTTCTTTTACTTTCATTAATCACATTAATGAAGTCCCATCATTTAAGTACCTAAACATCACAGATAAATACGACGTACACTTATGCCATCCGCATTCGCCTCGATGTCCCCTCGTGCACCGTTAGGTTAGGTGACTAACGGCGGAGCGGGGCAGGGCTAGCGCGGGTGTAAAACATAAGTAACGCCTATATAATATATCATATATACTATATACTGTATCTATCACAGAACATCACATGATCACATCACAGATATCGCAGCAGAAGAAACATATGAAATATTGGATATACTAGGACGTCCGTGTTTTCAATACGAGCCAGTATAAAACACGGATTCCACGGTCGTGATGAATAGCCAAACCCACACCCCTAGACCCCTACGAGAGCGGCAAGCAACCCTACCAATTCTAGAGTTAGGAGACCCGGACTCGACTCCTCGAGTTGGTCTCCCACTGGACTCCAGAACCCGGTTACTTATGCCCTCCTCCTTGGGTCTATCCTAGTGCGGAAAAGTAAATAATATACAAAGGGTGACAACTTCCGCAACCTGGAAGTGCCCCAATAAAAGAATATTACATACAAGTTTTTACATGAATGAAAATGAAAAACACTCATCTCACATAAAAAACCCCCCGGCTATTCAAACACGACGATCCAATATAACATATCCAGCAACACATAACATCACATGTCATCAACGTAAGTAAATATGTCCATCCCAATTGTCGTTGACATATAGCAACAAAACCGGCGATATCACATATTACACTTACGGTCACAGAAAAGAAAGTGCAAAACTACAACAGTTGGAATCCGCAACCTCCTCAGACATCGCATGCCTGACCAAATGAATTACTTAGACATCGCATGCCTAACAATTATAAACCCCGCATTTTAGTCTCATTATTGAAAACTCTTTTCAATATCAAGTCGGCCAATTCAACAAGATTTCCGACATCCTGATCGAATGCTCGTCGCAAACTTCAGTAGACGGCCGCACCCCCGATACCGTCGACGAAGTGCACCAAGGCGGAACACCGCTACCGCGAGCACCCGAACGGATGCTTTCGGCGACGGGGTTCTCCTACAGTCACTTGGTCGGGGCTATTGAGTGAGGATGTCTATTAAGTTTACCCGGCGAGTATCCGCGTACGCTATGTGATTGCGACGGACTTTTGATCACATCAAAATTCCGTGGCAATCGATCAAGTGAGACTAAACTGCTATGTTTATAACATTCATTCAATTATCTCATAACTATTTGTGAATTCCAATTGTTGTATCACATTCCGGATAAATAGAAAATGTTAAACTTTCCGATCGAACAATCGAACACCCAAGTTTTCCCGATGCATGAAATAAGTCTAAAAACATTCAGTTCGTGCCTCAGTACCAACGGTCCAGCCGTAGAAGGGTCAAGCCAACGCCTCACATGTGGCACGCCGTACTGTCCCAAACCCGAAGGTTCAAAGGGCAGTTCAAGACGGTCACATAATCGAGTTAAGGTTTGTTGTCTTCTAGAGGGACCATCGCGTTACTTGCACTACTTAGAACGTCGTTAAACTACGGAAAAATCCAACACTTGGAAATTTCCCGACTGGGGAAAAATTGGGTATTTATATCCGGTCGAACTTTTTAACATATTCTAAAGTTTATCCGGAAATCCACATAGACCAAATTTGATACTCCGATCGAAACACCGAATCCCCAAAACAAACCCAGAAAATTCAACTCTGGAAAAAAAAATATTAAAAATTCCCATAAAACTCAGTACAGTGAACTAGGAATTACTGTGCAAAGGAACAGGGCTGACGTCATCAAGGAGCCGCGGAACCGCCGCAGAAGCCATGCTTCTGCCGCGGTTCCGCCGCGAAATTTACTGTTCATGAAATAATTTTTGGATCGTAATTCTTAGATTTCCCTGCAGAATTTTTAGCAATTTTTAATCTTGAAAAATCCACGATTTTAGAAAAAGTACAGAGAGCAATTTTTGGGGTTGGGTTTCGGTTCGATCGGACTTCAAATTGCGTCTAGACTTCGCCTAAGACTCTAGCTAGGCTCTGATACCACTGTAGGGTTCCTAGGCACCCTAATGAGGTCTCACAAGGCATCAACCATGCCAATTTCAAATTTAAACGGTGCCGAGAAACCCTAGAACGGACTGTTGGCTAGAAATCTAGGCGAAAATATAATCTAGTTAACAACTTAACTATGAGATAACGGAAATACAACCTTTGTAGATCCGGTGCTCTACCTCCATAGCTCCGCAATGAGGTCTCCTCGCTGTCCAAGTCGAGATCCGGGCTCTTGCGTCGGCTTCATCGGAGAAGAAGCGGGCTAGGTCATCGACGACGTGCCGAAGATGATCTACGTCGAAGCATCACTAGATCAAGCTCCACCTTCACCAAGCCATGAAAACTTGTGAAGGAAACACACTCTACTACTTGGCAAGAGGTAGAGGATGAAGAAATAGGAAGTGGGTAAACTTTAGAATTGGATTTCTCACTCTAATTCATCAATCACCATTGATGATGTCATGGTTTCTTCAAGTAGAAGATGAAGAAGAAGAAGATGATAAGTTATGATATATTCATTAAAAAAGAAAAGAATAATCTATACTTATCATAATATTAACTATAGTTATGTGTAGAGAATTGACCAAGGTTAAAGGAATGGTTAGGGTTAAGCATGAAGACAAGAATGGTTACAAAGTCAAAGCTTCATGAAGCTTCAACTAAACTCCAAAATTAACAACCATTCTTTTCTCATCTATTCAAAATAAATAAATAAATAAATAACTAAGAAAAGAAAACCCTAATCATTAGTTTAACCATGGCTTAATTCATTACACTTAACTATAGTTAAACATGTATCATCAAACATGATACAATCAAGTGCACAAAAGTATATCATATATACAATGTGAACTACCGAGTGAGAAAATCCATTTAAAGTGAACCAATACTAGTTAACGCAAAGTAATATATCAAATATATAATTATGCATTAAATCATTAAATCAACACTTGATTTAACGATCCGGTCATATCGCATATAACCGACTAGTATCCAATGTATCGGCTTATCGAATCAATCCTTGATTCGATAAATAGGTTATATCGCATACAACCAATCAATACATTCATCGCGAGAATAGAATACGGTATCACATACACGCATTATTCTCGGTCCCGCACATATCTCATATGCGCTCCTATTTCGTTTCGCTTGAGCCAGGAAACCTCTGTGTAGGACTCTAAAGACTCGTCAATACGCCGGCAGCAGGTGATGATCATATCAAACACCCACAAGCCGCAAGCGGTCTGCTAAACGTAACGGCCACCCGGGTATTGAGCGATCTGAAGATCGACGAGCAAGCCCGCTCACACTCCAGTGAATCTAACCAGTAACACTACCGTACAGTCCGGTCTGATCGTCTGATATGTCGCATATCTCGCCTAGGGGTGGTAAACGTCAGACCCCAATAGCTCGATAAGTCGTGTCGATATGAGGTCTATAACAATTCGAGAAACTACTGGTAACACTTACCAGTAAATCTCAGCAACCCTGGCCAGGGATTTCCGGTTATAGCCAATCGAACACAGCGCAACATCAACTCCCTATACCGGGAGAGACGAATCCCCTCCTATCGCTCATTGCCTCCATATGACTCGGGACTGTACTAAAAAACCACCGTTTTGCACGCCCTCTTGGACGTGGTAAGATGGAAATCAAAGCACAGTGGGAACCACACAAGACTCTATGACGATCTCGGGTCAACAGACTACTCTGTACCAGTGTCACCAGAGAACTGCCATCTGACGTAAGGTATAATACCATCTGGGAGTTCTCGGCGAGTCCGTCCAGTGTACCGAGTCTCCACTGAGCACCCGTATATCATCTCCGATGTCAAACACCAATGGATATGGGATCATCCATCGCCTATCTGTATGGGTCGAGAAGGTATACGCTAGTCTACTCTGGTATATCGATGCCCCATCTCGATATACCCATGACTAGGGACTTTGAAGGATGTACTTATGGACTACCATGTCCCCACTAGTATGATCCGCATCATAGTCCAGGTAGTCAAGTACAGATCCTAAGGGCTTTACCAACATGTAACAGAGAGACAATCAGTGTACACGTTAAGGTAAAGAGCAACCAGATAGCATACTATCATGTCGAGCAAGAAAGTCCTCCCTATATATGTCCAAGCATCCACTACAATATACATCATATGTACAGTAATGGCCTCTAGGGCATACATATAACTAACATGACTATATGGAGTCTGGGGCGTAAATCATTTCGGAACCTAGGCTTGACCTTATGGAACATAGACTTGAACAGGGGGGTATTAGACCCGAACTTTCGTTACATAGGCTGACCCTGATTGATGGAGTAGGTAGCTTGAATAGAGTGACGTACCTTACGTATGTTCCACGGCATATTTACGATACGATACTCCGCTTAAGAAACCTTAGGATGTACATATCTTGAAACTTGTGATTCTCTTCGTTCCCTTGATCATACATCCATTTGAGATCCTTGATTCTATTCGTTTCCATGATCTACTCTCATTGATTCTGTTCCTCCTTATGATCATATATCCATTCTGGATCTGTTGATTCCTTTCATCCCTTTGATCTATTGTCGTCGATACTTGATTGAGGTTCCTGTCACTATAGTTTGAGCGCAGATTGAGCTGCTGTTAGTGATGCGGTCAGGGCGACCTCGTCATGGACGAGGACTGACCATCGTATTTTCCGGAGACATGGGAACGTATCGATTTAGTGTTTATGTTGTGACTTCTCGTTTGAGGCGAGTGTTCGGTTTTGCACCGGTTGATCGGGCCATTGTTAGAGGTTGCCTGTTGTGAGAGGACTGTTGATGTATAGCCTACCTCAGAGTTGTGATGTCGTCTACCGTGCAGACAGATGACCCAGCTGTTGCTTAGATTGATAGGATGTGACTTCCAGAGTTTACGAGCTGAGATCGCTGGAGCTTTCAGACAGAGATGCGATAGACAATAGCTAATCTATCTTGAGTTGAGAGACGAAGGTGATTCGTCAGATTTGATGCGCCGACGCAGGCCCAGTTGAGTTAAAGATTTCCAGTGTGGAGAATCTTACTTAGATCTAAAGTAAATCGATCCAGAGATGACGTTGTTCGTTGGATGATCCAAAAGGAGATCAGTATGTGGACCAGATTCAGATAGAGGACCTCACCCAGATGCGTTGTGACTTAATCGAAAACGGATGAGTATTGAGTATTTCTCCGATAGTTAGGAAGAGTTCCCGAGGACGTGTTCGGCTAGATGTCTTCTACAGAGTGATTAAGATACCGAGTTCGTAATATCGAGTCCGTGTGTGAGACTCCGGATTGACTATAGCCGAGAACAATTGTTGTACGCAGATAGCATGACGTGACGTCGAAGTGGACGATAATAAAGACGAGCGGAGCAAGAGGTTCGTGCGAGATGTTAACGAGCTGCTATTACTCCACGTTGAGATTAGAGA
This sequence comes from Agapanthus africanus, assembly GCA_030015575.1. Classification (NCBI taxonomy): domain Eukaryota; kingdom Viridiplantae; phylum Streptophyta; class Magnoliopsida; order Asparagales; family Amaryllidaceae; genus Agapanthus; species Agapanthus africanus. The sequence goes on from CM057340.1 coordinate 409,136,009, forward strand.
TCGTATATGTATACAGTGGCATTGGGATATGGCCAGATCCCGAGGGAATGCTATGCTTAGAACGCAGATGTCCAGAAGACGAGAAAAGATTATGTAAGTGTACCAGCCTCCGTATAGTTCGGCATAGGTGAGATCGGAAGAGACTTTGAGCAGGTTCCTTCCAAGACACTGCTGTGATAAGATTTGCACCGAGGATTAGTTGTGTCATGTATATTCAGAGGGCCAGAGGCCGACGCCAGTGACGTGCTGCTTTACGAGTGGTCATGCTGATTGGCCGAGAAATGACCAGAGGAGTGCCAGAGCGGAATTGTTTCCATTAGTACACCTGACCGGACCGACGAGCCGATGAGTTGCGAGATTGGTAATCCACAAAGAAATGAGGAACCAAAGATAGAGGACGCCAGACCGTGAGCAGGAGGCAAGCGGATCTTCTTGCTCTGCCAGTTTTGGGTGCACTGAAATTATTTTTTCGACATTGTAGGAGGTGTACCTCAATGTCATTTGTTGCGATTTGCGTTTGTGATCCGAGTATCACGCATATCGCTTGGATTTGAGTTTTGATGATTGAGTGTCATGATATTGTTTTCGTGCACCTTGGCTGCACCTACTGGGTATTTACATTTTTGTGCATAGTTATTGCACTTGATATACATTTATACACCGTTGCGTTGGTTTGCGATTTGTGCACACCTATTGTATTTGATGTCGATTTTGTGTCTTGGTAGCACGTATTTACGATTTCATGGATTTCATATGGATGATTTGATTTTTGTGTATGTGGTACGCACTCGATTTGATTTTTGCACTCGGTATAGCTCACATGTGCTTGCAGTACATTGATACGGATTTTGTGCACATAGCTGCACATGTTTTAGGATTTTATACACCTTGGTACACTCGGTGTGGCTTTTATACGCATTTGAGTTATTGATGAGTTTCCGTGCATTTGCTGCACTAGATTGGTATTTTGTGCACTGGATGCACCGTATTCGTATTTCATGCACAGGATGCACCGGATTTGTATTTCATGCACTGGATGCACCGTATTTGTATTTCATGCACTGGATGCACCCGATTTGTATTTCGTGCATTTGTTGCACTAGATTTATACTCTGTACATTGGTTGCACCCGACTTATGTATTTGAGCATTCGTTTTACCAGATTTATGTTTTGTACGCGTTTGCACTTGATGTTCGTTTTCGTGCATGCTACTGCACTAGATGCTTATTACGGACTTGACGCGCTTGGATTGGATTTTTTCGTATATTAGGTGCTTGGTATTGGATTTTGTACGCATCAGATGCACTTGATTTAGATTTTATTCGAGCATGTCGGATGCACTTGATTTAGACTTTATTCGTGCATGTTGGATGCACTTGATTTAGATTTCGTTCGTGCATGACGGATGCACTTGATTTGGATTTTTGCACATGTTGGGCGCATGATATGAGATGTGATTTGTGCTCACCGGATGCACTCGATTGGGATTTTCATTGTGCAAGTTAGTTGCACTGGGTTGAGACTTTCGTGCATTCTAGATGCACTTGATATTGTTGTCGTGCACATACGTTGCACTGGACAGATGTTTTCGTGCACACCTGTTGCACTTAGTTTTCTCTTTTGTGCACATTCGTAGCACTTGTACTTAGCTTTGATTTTCGTGTGCACCAGATGCACGTGATTATTGGATACGTCTTTCGAGGCAGATTTTGCTCTTGAGCACCTTGTTTTCATGATGGGCACTTATTGTGTAGTAGCCGAAATCTGAGGACAGTACCTGAGTACTTTGCATGCATTAAAAGTTTAAAGAGAGGTTTTCAAAAAGGAGCTATAGTCTCGCTATTTCCTACGTGTCCGTGAGCGACACAAACGTTTACAAAGAAAAACCTTTTGGGATATTTTAAAAGGGCGGAACCTATATTTTAGCAAAACCTATATGAACGTATATTTATTACTTTACAAATGAGCGTCCGTCAATTGTGCTGTGAGTTACGAATCACACGGCGATTCATAAAAGATTTTTGCATGAGTTTTATTCAGTTTTAGAAGATTTTTCCAAGGATGCGTACTACACACATATTTTAGTTTTTGACTAGTACATTTTGGATTTCAGTAGTGGATTTCGAGATTTGTATCTCCATTGTAACTCCGATGATATGCGTGAAAATCCGATGATTTGCGTGATGCTTGACGGAGTTCGATTTTGAGTTTCACACTCGTTTTCAGGCACAGGATGCGCTGTAGTGTTTTTGTATTTTCCGTGATTTTCGGAGCCCCGTTGATTTGAGCTGATTATTGAAATGTTTTGGTATTTAGGGGTTTAAATTTAAATTCGGGGACCGAATTTATTTAAGTGGGGAAGATTGTAACATTTCAGAAAATATAAAATATTATTTTTGGAATTTAATATTAAAATAATATATTTCACGAAAACTACCCGATTTGCGAATTTGGGGTTTTCCTAAAATGGTATAAGTATATACAAATAATTGTGAAATAATTGGAGATTAAAATGATTTATTCATTTAATAATATATTTATTGGATTTGGCATTTTTATAATTAATTATATGCAGTCTGGATAAAAATTGATTAGTGCACTGCTAATCGCGATTAAGCCAAATCCGTATTTCTACAGTTTTCCATGGCTAGTGCACCATGTCATGTTGCATTTTTTTGCATGTTGTTTCATTTGTGTTGTTTTATTAGTGTTATGTGAATTATTGTGAGAAGAAAAGAGAAAAAGAAAGAAAAAAGTGAATTATTGGGGAGAGAGAGAGTGGGGCATAGCTTAAGTGAGAGTGAGGGTGAGAATAAGAGAGGGGGGCTACCATTTCCTTCGTCCTCCATTGTTTCCTTCATCTTCTTCAACTCATGTTCCCTCCACCTATACCCCATGAAATCATCTCAAAATCTTCATCAAAATCCTAAACCCCTTTCATTAAAGATGATCCCCTCCTCATCCTCAACACATTGGACCAAGCAAAGTTGGATTTGGAGACTTTGGGAAGCTAAGGTTTTTCTTGAGTTGCCCAAATGAGGTATATCTTCCCCCCATTTAGTTTAGTTTGAGTTTTCTTGTATTCTAGTTTAGTTTAGAATGTGATTTGGTTAGGATATGTGATGTTTAGAAATTTCAAGAGAATGGTTGGGTGATTGTGTGGATTTATGGTGTTTAGGGGCTGTTACACGACCTTAGCGTTGATCTTACTGGCCAAGACCCAGAATAGAAACCTAAAATATGAACTTAGAAATCATCCCGTGTCGGTTTTGTGATGTTGTGTTGGCCCACAGGGAATCTGAAGCAACCCGGGATGTTTCTGAGTTAAACAAATAACACCAGAGACCTAGTTAGACACATAGGAGACCACCCTGAAGAGAAGAACCCCAACAGAGCTGGTTTGGCCGAGCAAGCCGGTTTTAGGGGGAGTGTGGCCGGCTATGTTGGAGTGGTTGGTGCCTAGGCTGGTTCAGTAGCTCACATACTCCATATACAACACCCTATACTTACTAGTTTTGTTCCAATTGACCTGAACCAAAATCTGGGAGCACATTAGGGAGTTTTTGGTTATGTTTTCCGTATTTTGGAATTCTTGGTTTTAGTACTTGATATTGTATTGGGACTTTGGATTTTTGTACGTCAACGACGAGGGTTGTTTGGTTGTTTTTGCATGCGTAGGCTATAGGTTCTAACCTATGAGCGCACCGTGTGCCGTATTGGTTTTCCACACTTGATTTTAATGGTATTGCGATATGTGTTGATTTGTAGGTACCTTCGCGTGGATTCCGAGACGACGAAGCACATCGACTACAGCTTAACAAGAAGATCCGCAGGTGAGTAGATTTATATCTACGGGGGAAGTCGGGTGGATGGCATATAGCACCCCCACAAATTTTGATGGAAACCGATATATAGGATATGGTTAGAGAAACCTATTCTAGGAACCTAGGGATGTGATTAAAGGTTTAGTTTGACAGGATATGAAAGAAATGATGTCTCGGATTGATACATATATAAGGATGGGTAAGTGAACGTGGATCACGATATATAGATAGGTAGTGCACGAGGATAAGTATGAGATTTAAAGTAGCATGACAAGAGATTTATAAGATAGGATATATATTTGTAAATAACTTGATGTGGGATATAAATGTGATGAAAAGAATATACGATGTGATATGATGACTTGATTGATATGTCGGTATACGGATGCGAGTCGATATGAGAGGATTGCTACCTTTGCCAGCCCCCTGATATGAGATTGTTATGGATACGACCTGGGATATAGGTATATAGATATATATAATGTTGTGAATCATGAGTGTTATACCGTACGTGATATTGTGAGGCTAGAGGCCGATTGATAGATTCACCGACTCGATCATGATTAGATACGTATACCTTATAGCATTTAGCTGACGATGTACCTTATGCTACGTTCTTGTCATTCTCATTGCATTACATATACCTGTGCTAGTACACCTACACCATTATCGATGATGCGTATGCTACACTTACACAGATTGGCCGGCTCACACACTTCATCATCGATAATTGCTATGTCACTAACAAAGTAGACTTGCCACATCATTATGCTATGTTGCATGATATACTTGTTATGCTCACATCATTTGATATATCGCATGATATACTGATATTGTCACATCACAGTTCCATATTGCATGATATTCGGATATGCTGACATTTCTGTTATATGTTTGCATACATCATGCATTATGATTATACGCATTGAGATTTGCTGATTTCATGATATTATGGATTTGAGAACCGTGGTCAAATTTCAAAGGAAATTATGTATTGTTTTAAAAACCCGGTTTCACTTGATATGATATTTTGAGACGTCCACCATGTGTTTTCTCGTTTCTGAGAGTGGCATGTGAAACCCGATTCGAGGAGCGGGAGGCACCGTCTGCGGGTACATGGTGGACTCGGTATGGTTCCAGGGGCAAGAGATGATTTTCGTAGTGTAGACAATAAGCCTGGCAGAGGGAGTAGTACCTGCCGGTGATAGTATTTTGACTCAGCGGTTATCCGGAGGATACCGACCAGAGTAGTGAGATGGATATGAGGGCCAACCAGAGCGTGCGGCACCTGAGGGCCGATCTGAGGATGCGGCGCCTGAGATATATGAGGATTTACGTGTCAATGCTGGACACGGGTTTCATGATGTTTCGAGTGTCGATGTTGGACACTCAGATTCCACGATCTTGATGTGTCACTGATGGACATACGTTGATTTATATCCTCATATTTATATGCATATGCTTTCATGATATTTACATGCATGATGTTGTTGTATCATTGGTTGACACATGGATGATATGCACATGCATAAAGGCATTAAGTATATTGTTGGCACACATGCAGACACAGTCACCCTAGATATCATAGTATTACCTTTATGATATAGCTGACCTAGAAATCGTTATTTTATTCGATTTCTACCTGATGATGTTTTCTACTCATGAGTTGGCAACTCGCCCCCGTTGTGCCACAGTTCTTGCAAGTTGACCGCATGGATCCGTAGCGGCATCGCCGGCACACAGCTTGCAATCGAGTGATTTTCTTTGGTAGGTGGTACATGTTGGATCGTACCCTTCTTGTATTTACTTTTCCTATTGTATCTAGTTAACTCCATTAATTAGAAACTGTTAGTTATATGTATGCCCTAGAGGCCATTACTGTACATAGGATGTATATTGTAGTGGATGCTGGGACATATATAGGGAGGACTTTCTTGCTCGACATGATAGTATGCTCTCTGGTTGCTCTTTACCTTAACGTGTATACCGATTGTCTCTCTGTTACATGTTGGTAAAGCCCTTAGGATGTGTACTTGACTACCTTGACTATGATGCGGATCATACTAGTGGGGACATGGTAGTCTATAAGTACATCCTTCAAAGTCCCTAGTCGTGGGTGTATCGAGACGGGGCATCGATATACCAGAGTAGACTAGCGTGTACCTTCTCGACCCATACAGATGGGCGATGGAAGATCCCATATCCATCGGTGTTTGACATCAGAGGAGATATACGGGTGCTCAGTAGAGACTGGGTACACTGGACGGACTCGCCGAGAACTCCCAGATGCTATTATACCTCACGTCAGATGGCAGTTCTCTGGTGACACTGGTACAGAGTAGTCTGTTGACCCGAGATCGTCATAGAGTCTTGTGTGGTTCCCACTGTGCTTTGATTTCCATCTTACCACGTCCAAGAGGGCGTGCAAAATGGTGGTTTTTGGGTACAGTCCCGAGTCACATGGAGGCAATGAGCGATAGGAGGGGATTCGTCTCTCCTGGTATAGGGGGTTTATGTTGCGCTGTGTTCGATTGGCTATAACAGGAAATCCCTGGCCAGGGTTGCTGAGATTTACTGGTAAGTGTTACCAGTAGTTTCTCGAATTGTTATAGACCTCATATCGACACGACTTATCAAGCTATTGGGGTCTGACGTTTTACCCCCCTAGGCGAGATATGCGACATATCAGACGATCAGACCGGACTGTACGGTAGTGTTACTGTTTGGATTCACTGGAGTGTGAGCGGGCTTGCTCGTCGATCTTCAGATCGCTCAATACCCGGGTGGCCGTTACGTTTAGCAGACCGCTTGCGGCTTGTGGATGTTTGATATGATCATCATCCGCTGCCGGCGTATTGACGAGTCTTTAGAGTCCTACACAGAGGCTTCCTGGCTCAAGCAAAACGAAATAGGAGCGCATATGAGATATGTGCGGGACCGAGAATAATGCGTGTATTTGATACCGTATTCCATTCTCGCGATGAATGTATCGATTAGGTTATATGCGATATACCCTAGTTATCGAATCAAAGGTTGATTTGATAAGCCGATACATTATATACTAGTCGGTTGTGTGCGACATGACCGGGTCATTGAATCAAGTGTTGATTTAATTATTTAATGCATAATTATATATTTGATATATTACTTTGCATTAACTAGTATCGGTTCACTTTAGATGGATTTTCTCACTCGGTTATGCACATTATATATGTGATATGATTTTGTGCATTTGCTTGTATCATGTTTGATGATACATGCTTTTTGGTTTGTGTAAAGATTAAACCATGGTTATTTAAATGGTTAGGGTTTTGATTTTCATATCTATTTATTCATTTATTTATTTATTTTCTTTTTGGAAAAAGAAATGAGAAGAATGGTGGCTTTCTTTGTTTGTAGTTGAAGATTCATGAACCTTTGACTTTGTCCACCATTCTTATCTCATGCTTAACCTAACCATTTGATTTAACCCTAGTTCAATCTCTACACTTGACCATGGTTTAGATTATGATAAGTTTTGATTTTTCTTTTCATTTTTAATTAACTTATCATAATTCTTTCTTCTTCTTCTTCTTCATCTTCTTCACATGAAGAAAGTTCACTTCATCAATGGTGATTGATGAAAATGAGTGTGAAATCCAATTCTAAAGTCTACCCACTTCCTATTTCTTCATTCTCTACCTCTTTCCAAGTAGTAGAGTGTGTTTACTTCACAAGTTTCTTGACTTGGTGAAGTCGGAGCTTGATCTAGCGATGCCTCGACGTAGATCATCTTCGGCATGGACATCGACGACCTAGCTTGCCCATTCTCCGACGAAGCCGACGTGAGAGCCCGGGAACTCTTTTGGACAGCGAGGAGACATCGTTGCGGAGCTATGGAGGTGGACCACCGGATCTACAAAGGTTGTATTTCCGTATTCCATTAGTTAAGTGTTAACTAGTTAGCTTTTTCGCCTAGAATTCTAGCCAACGATCCGTAGTCGGGTCTCTCGGCACCTAGATTTTTTGAAAATGGCATGGTAGATGCCTTCTGAGACCTCATTAGGGTGCCTAGGAACCCTACAGAAACTAGTATTTGTATAAGTAGTAAGACTTAGTGAGACTTGTGGTTGCGAGACTTAGAGCGAGGGTTTATGTTTGCTTTTGGGTTGATGTCTTGCTTTATTATCATTTGTGTTGGTCTTCACCGTTGGGCGTCGTATACATGTTTTATGACTTATGTGGTTGTGATTCCGCATATTGGCGAAGAGCTAGCTCCTGCTTCATGTGTATGTGGTTTTGGATCAAAATATACAAGGGCGGTGCTGCCCAAATTTTTAAAAGACGAAACATGCTTTTCAACTAATAAATTCCACTTGCATTTTTCATGTTCCCTTTTCGATGCATTTAATAAAACCTTTGATTTCATCATACCACTATTTCAAAACTTCACTTCTTTTATTTTCTTAAAAAGGTTTTAGATTTCTGGGCTTCGGCTTACTTGAATTACGTTACGCCTTTAGACGTGGCGTGGTTTAAGTGTCGGTCACGAACAATATTTTCGGGTCGTGACACTTAGGTGACTGACTGACACGAATGGCTTGTGAGACCGACTACCGCCTCTTGTTAGGGTCTCGAAAAGTATACACTAGTCTACTCTGAAGTATCAATGCCCAGTCTCGACACTCCCTCGATTAAGGACATTTAAGGATGTGCTTATAGACCATCCAGCTCCCACGTATATGATCGTCATCATAATGTTGGTAGTCAAGCAAGAATCCTATGGGCTCTATCAACATGTAATAGTGATCTGTAATACCACATAAAGCATGTATATGATGATAGAAACAAACCGGATAGCATGCTATCATTTTGAGTAAGATGGTTCTACCCGTATAGGTCCTCCCTCAATCATCATAATTGTGTACCTGCGATTACAATAATTGACTTGAGGGCACTATAGCCAACACCAGGGTCCTTCCGTTTTGAGGCAAATCTTGGGTAAGAGCATTACGCATGTTATTTGCTAAGAAAACTTTCTTCGGTGTTTGAGATTTCTTCTTCTTAGTGCTTAAATCTTTTAAGATTTTTGTATAAGAGGGGATTTGTTGGGTTGTATCTAAGAGGGGAATGTTTATGTTAACAAGTTTAAATAACTCCACAACCTTCTCCATTAGTGGACTTTGTTTATTGGGCCTCAACCGGTTTGGAAATGGAGATTTGTTTAAAAGGGTTGAGTCTAATACTTGTGGAGGAGATTGTGGAGACGGAACGGAACCCAAAACTGGAGTTTGAGCGGAGTGAGATATGGGTCTATTGGAAGTAATAGATTTTTAAGAAAAGCCCGGTGCAGAATAGAGAACGGGCTCAAAAGAAGAAGTTGAGATTGAAGAAGAAATAGCCGAGGTGTCATCATCATCGTCGATTTGTGCGCCAATGTTTTTATTCAGCAGTCTTCCCGATCTCAACGTAGTAATTGCACTCATATTATGATTCTATTATACGATAACAACATGCGCATTATGTGGGTTACCAGGATTTGGTAGTGGTTGAGATGGAAGCTTTCCCTTCTCTCTCTCTCGCTCATTGCCGCATTCAACTGTGCAATCTGGGCTTCGATGGTTTTTATGCTCTGGCTGTGTGAAGCGGTATATTGCACAAGAGACTAAATCGAAGATTGGATGTTTGCGATGGATTGAGTAGATTGCTTCACAAAATCATCAATACTCCATTCAAGAGAGGAGACTTTATCCTTACAGAAAGGAACAAAGTTGTTTTTAGTGAACAAATTGTTATACGGGGAAAAGTTTTTTGTCGGGGTTTAGTATTGTTGCTGCTGTTGGAAGAGTTGTTGAAATTGTTGCTGAGCTTGTTGTTGTTGAGGTGGAAGGGGCCTTTGAAAGTTATTTTGGCCTTAGAACTGGTTTTGGTTTTGTCTTTGATTTTGGTTCCAGGAAAAATTGGGATGATTCCTCCATCCAGGATTATATGTGGAAGAGTAAGGATCATTTCTGGGGCATTGCTGGAAGGCAGCATTAGCTTGATCCTGACCCTGAAATAGTGGATTTAAAGGACACTCTTCCATCAAATGTGACAGATCGAAACAACAAGCATAAATGGTTCGAAAGAGAGCAACATGGCTAGGGGAAGGTATTGAAAATTTGCTTTCGATTGTCTCGAGCTTCCGCGTTAATGCCGCCATCTAGGCTTTCATTGCAATTAAGATATTGAGTTGATGAACTCCTGCTCTAGATTGACCGGAAGAAGAGATTGAAAAATATGAAGCGTTCGACCGGGTGCTCTCCTACTGCAGCATTTATTCCACGAGATCGTCAAAGAATTACCAAGCTTCTTCGTTGGATTTGGATCGAAAGTGGTATTGATAAATGGTTTCCATCAACTGTCTAGTTGCTGGATTCAGGCCCTCGTATAAAGTTTGGCAAAATTACCATTTCTCGATACCGTGATGAGGACACTGAACAAGGAGACCCTTGTACGTCAAAGCACTTTCAAAAAGGTTCATTTGGAAGCTGGGTGAACTGATTTATTTCGTTTCAGATTCTTGCGGTTTTATAATTGAGGTAGAATTTCTTTAAAAATGCTTTCACGAATTTATCCCAACTGGTAATAGAATGAGATGCAGTGCTATATAGCCATTTTTCCGCAAGATCAAAAAGAGTGAAAGGAATAACACGCAGCCGAATCGCATCGTCGGACAATTTGGTTCTTTTTATCATTGAACACATATTTTGGAATTTGTTGATGAAAATATAGGCATCTTTGGATTCAAGCCCATGGAGTTTGGGCAACATGTTGATGAAGTAGGGCTTAATTTCAAATTTGTCCCCTTTGGCCGGTGTCCCATTGGCTAGTAGAAGAGAAAGACAAGTGGGAAGAGTTGCACGAGTTTGATAGAAATTGTCTTGAAGCGCGATTCGCGGCGGCGCTCCTGGAGGTGGTGGAACAATACCCGGAGGTGGTAAAGTGATGTTCAGTGGAAGTCCATATTTGGGTTCCTAGCACCTTAGCCGCCATAACCGCCGTCTATGCGGAATGAAAAATAAAAAATTCTAGAGGTGGTAGAAACCACAAAACCAAGAATCGAATCCAAACACTTAAACTAAACACAAAGAAAAAGTTTTAACTACTATGATAGAGGTGTTATACCAAATTATTCATGTCCTTTGGTCTTCTAACCTCTTCCTTAGCTCCATGAGGTCTCCGTGATCGAGCTTAACCACCGATCTTCCTCCGTCGAAGATGATCCACCCGAGATATGTGGTTCATGGCTCTAGCTCCACACTAAAAATCAAGTGGAGCAACTAAAGGTCCTAGCATACTAAACTAGGATTTCTAGTGATGTAGTGAGTTGTTCTAGTACTTTTTCTACCACTCTTCACCCTTGATTCTCAACTCATGAGAGTGTAGGGATAAAAAGGAAGAAGGAGCTCAAGAAAGAAGAGAGAAAGAGAATGGTGAAATGAATCAAAACTTAACACAATAATAATGCAAGCATGGTTTTGATCAAATGATTTTTGTAATATAAAAAACCAACCATACTTGAATAGTGTGGACAAATGAATTATAAATTCATTTATCTACCCTATTCATCCATACCTTACCCCTCCATCTCGTTTCTAATTTCTAGAAAATAAAAAAAAAGGAAATGAGGTGTCCTCCTTCTAGAATGTTGTCCGTATAAATACGAAATACACTCTATCATATATACATACCCGTATTTGTATCAAATACGAATACCCAAAAAATAGAATAATACAAAGAACATAATGCTAGAATATAAATATCGAAATATGTATATGTAAATTATTAAATCAATACCTAATTTAATAATCCGGCTCAATCCTAAGTCGGCTAGTATTATCAATCGTCCGATCGAAAGTCTGGGTAGCTAGTACAATCATTCGATCGGAACCCCACACGTATCAAAATATGGCTACTACATCATTTCTCTTGAACTAGGGAAACCCTCTGTGCGGGACTCTAAAGACTCGACAGTACGCCGGCAGTGAGTTACTGAATAAATTCATAACCACAAGCACGTCAGCGGCACTAGCTGTACATAACAGCTACCCGAGTACCTGTAGAAAAGGAAGGCCGATGAGCAAACTCATATGAATCTTTACTGAGCCTTTCTATGACAATCTCTGTACAGTCCGGTCTCTTCGTCTAAGAGTATCATATATCGGTTCTAGGGGTGGTAAACGTCAGACCCTAATAGCTTGATAATTCGTGCCGATGTGGCTCGAAACCAATACGGAAAACTACTTGTTGTATATGTATGCCCTAGAGGCCATTATTGTATAGTCCTAGTTTGTTTATTACATTTTGGAAGCTCGGGATATATACACGGATTTACGACAGTCTTGCTCGATATAGTAGTATGCTGCTTGGTTTGTATCTATCTTAATATGTGTATATGTTTCTTTTAACATATCGCTAATACATATTGATAGAGCCCTTAGGATCTTTGCTTGACTACCAGCGTTGTGATGGCGGTCACACTAGTGGGGGCTGGGTAGTCTATAAGCACATTCTTATGCAGGTCTCTAATCGTAGGATTATCGAGACAGGGCATCGATACACCAGAGTAGACTAGTGTATACGCTTCTCATCCCAGCACGTGAGATGGTCTGTCCCATAGCCATTAGTACGTCGTACTGGAGATAGTATGCCGGTGCTCGTTAGGTTATGAGTACACTGGACAGGACTCGTCGGGAACTGTTGGTTGGTATTATACCTTTTGTCAGGTAGCAGTTCCCAGGTGACATGAGTACAGTTTAGCCCATTGACTTAACACTGCTACTTCGCCTCAAATATGTTCCCACTGTTCTTTGATTGCTACCCTACCACGGCTCAAAGGAGTCGTGCAAACAGGTAGTAGTTGGGTGCAGTCCTGAAGCACTTGGAGGCAGTGGCGGTTAGAAAGGATTCGTCTCTCTCGGTATTAGGGGTTGATATCGCGTTGTGTTTGGAAAGCCATTACACAAAGTACCTGACCAGGGCAAGTGAGATTTACTGGTAGGTGTTCCAGTAGTTTCTCAGGGTGTTCTGGGCTACACTCCGACACGACTTATACCGCTATTAGGGGTCTGACGTTTTACCAACCCCCTAGGCCCGATATGCGATACTCTTAGACGAACAGACCGGACTGTACGGAGATTGTCATATATAGGCTTAGTAGGATTTTGGATGAGCTTGCTCGTCGACCTTATCGACAGATACCTGGGTAGCCGTTACGCACAGCTAGTGCCGCTGACGTGCTTGTGGTTAAACCCACTGTCAGAGTACTGTCGAGTCTTTAGAGTCCCACACAGTGGGTTTCCTAGCTTCGGGCGAAATGAATAGAGGTCGTATGGTTTTACGACAGGGTTCGATCACATACGTGTACTTGTACGCGTGTGGTGTTCGAACGGATAATACTAGTGGGCTTTGGTTTAAGCCGGATCCGAGTATTTGATTATTGGATAAGCTTCGTCTCATAGTATTCGTGTTCCTCGGAACACGGATGCGGGTATGTATATACGGATGAGAGGGGGTATAAAAGAAGATACCTCATTAGGGTTTTGACCATTGACTTGGTCAAAAAAAATATGAGGTAAAGAAAAGACTTTGTTATTTTTTATAAATGATAATATTTGTGGCATGGCTACTTATGTTGACCTTTTGACTTGGGTTGACTTATTGACACCAGATATTTTGATGAGATATTTTTGACCTAGATATTTTGGCGAGATATTTTCCATGCCTTGCTTGAGGTCATATATAAGTGAGCCATTCTATTTTTATAATCATTATCACAAATACTTTCTCTTTCTTCAAGCTTGCTCTCTCCTTCTTCCTCTCTCAAACCCAGTGTATCATGTGTTGATAATCAAGGGTTAGTGAGACTAAGCCACTCTAAATCACACTTTACTCACTCTAGTCTACTTATATTAGCAAGCTAAGTATTCTAGTTACCTCAAGTTGGAGGTTTAGCTCATGGTTGGAGCTCTCGGGTGGATCATTGTTGACACAAGGAGGCTGAAGTTCAAGAACGATCCATACTTCCATCGAGGAGCTTAAGGAGAGGATCGAAGACCCGAAGGACTTTTTTTCTTTAGGTATACTTTCTATCATAGTAGATAGAACCCTAACTAGCTAACTAGGTTTATGGTAAAGATCCGGTTTAGGTTTATTCTAGCGCCAAGTTTCGTATCGCTATAAAAATTTTGTTCCGCATTTGGCCACGGAAGTTGGCCGGGGCGCTAGCGTAACCCTTCATGGTATCAGAGCCAGCCAATAAACCCTAGACAAGCAAGTTTAAACAATGTTAAAACAAAGAAACCGAAACGACTCCATAACATCGAAACCAAACTACAGTTTCTGTCGATTTTTTAAAGGCTTCAAATTTTTTTTAAAACAACTGCAGAGTGATCTTTACACCCCAGAACAAAAACGAAGCAATTTCACCAAGTTTTGGCCGACCAAACACCTCAAAAAACCGGCCTCCTCGGTTTTCTCATGGCCAATTGCGTCGTGTTTTGGTCTGTATTCTTGTCTCTTGATGTTTTGGTTTCTGATGTTGTTTGTTTTTTGCCCAAGTTTGATTCTATGTTCTTTTCTATACGGGGAAATTCGGAGTGTTTCAAAGTCGTTATATTTGACATTGTTTAATAGTTTACAGTACATTCACTTTTATCTGCGACCTTGAATGTCATTTGATCAGTAAACTCATCTGATTGCTATATGTTCTTTTAGACGGGTTTGCGAACGTGTTATTCGCATTTGTGTTTTGTGCATGTGCTGTGATTGTTATTGGATAGTCGTGGTGGATAGCATGTGGTGCAATGTTAGTGGTATAGTTAAAGATTCATTTGTATATTCTTTTTGCGGGGCGAGCGTCCGATATGTGGACTGCCGTCTTTGCCGGGTTGTATATTATTTTGGAGCACGACCGGGTTGAGGTCGATGTCACCATTTGTACATATTATTTTCTTTTTCTGTACTAGAATTACCCCACGGTGGAGTGTACGGATAGCCGGGTTCTATATGGCAACAAGCCCGCATCTCATAGAGTTGAGACGGAGGGGGCTTCATTCTAGAATTGGCGGGCTATTCGCCGTACTAGTAGGGGGTATAGTTTGACCCATGGAGGGGTGCCCAAGTTACCGGATTCCGTGAAGTGCTGGGTGGCTCATTCACTTTGTTGAAAGGGGCTGCCTGACTTGTGGCATTGGCGGGTAACTTTCCGCGCTCGTAGGGGTCCAGGTTTTCATTGCACAGGCTATCCACACGATCGGGAACGTCGGGTTTCATTTGCGGCTCAAATGAAACCCGGGGCTCCAAGATTATCCACCATTTTGTATTATTGGCTGAGATTCTGTGATGTTGATTAATATCATGCATGGGATGAATGTTGTATATACTTATATATATACTAGTAGATGTTGTATATGTTTTGCGCCCGCACTGGTCCAGCCCCGCTCTGTCGTTAATTAAGTAACCTAACGGGTGATGACGGGGCCCAGTGGCGAATGCGGATGGCATATACGTACAATGTATTTTCGTCCTTTTCTGGTGTGATAGGTTAATTGATGGGACCGCATTAATTTTGATTAATGCAAGAAAATAAACCTAAAAAATGTTGTTGGAACAAATTTCGAAAAACTACAGTTATATTCTTTCGCTTTGCATAGTGGTATTCGGTCATGAATATCCAGCACCTCATTCTACGAGGCAAGAACCGAGATCCCTTCACGGGGAGTGACCTCTTGAGCTAAAGTCTATACTGTATATTACTCGGTTTTTTCAAAACCAGAAATTTTCAAAAAGCGGAGCTTAAAACCACTCCTTTTCAAAATAGCTCAGGTTCATTCAATGATATCAAGTTCATTACGTTAACGGGTTTTTCGCCAAAAACCCAGCCGTAGCTCTCCATCATTTCGGAATGGTATTGCTTAGTATTCGTTCTACGTATTTCGTGATCAGCCGAGGCGTAGTGTTCGGTAGCTATGTAATATTTTTCTGTAGCACATAATGTGATTGGTTGGGACAGTTGTGCGGTCATTTTAGCTCATTCAAGGACTCGTAGGGGTGGGTCTAATGCAATCAAGATAATGACGGGTTGAACAT
The DNA here is from genome assembly GCA_030015575.1 of Agapanthus africanus. Taxonomy (NCBI): domain Eukaryota; kingdom Viridiplantae; phylum Streptophyta; class Magnoliopsida; order Asparagales; family Amaryllidaceae; genus Agapanthus; species Agapanthus africanus. The sequence goes on from CM057340.1 coordinate 409,151,945, forward strand.
GACTAGGATCCTTTGATATGTCGGCTCAGTCAAGGTCACTTGGGTCCTAGGGGCAAAAACCACATCGGGAGTTTCAAATATACAGGAAACTTGCAGATTTAGCATACCTTCTGGAGTGTAGTGACTAGAGTGGATTCCATCTAGGTCATCACACAATGATAGTTGGATCCCGATCCCACTGATCAGTTGGATTACTCTTGGGAGATTATTTCACTTAACAATCAATGTATAAACCAAGTAGGCGTCTAGAACAGTATTAGCGGGGCTACGCCTCCATGGAAAAGAAGTTATATAATTAAGAAACTTTGCGAAAGCGTTGGAAAACCTCCCTCGAAGTTCCAACACTAGCTTGGCTGAAAGGTTAAGCAAGTATTGTGATGTGTGATTAAATCCTGACTAGTTCTTCTTTTAGGGTTTGAAGAAGAATTTGAGGAAACGGTGGGAGCCATCCGGGTTAGATAAATTAATAACCAATCTAATCTTGCAAGAGTGCACACTGAGTGTTTCTTTTCTCTCTCTCCAGGTAGCAACCATTTCATGCCCTAATCAAGATAACAAAATGTATCGCTTGACCGATCCGAATTCTTATTCGAGGCTGGGGAACGTCGGTTCGGCTCTAACTTACGACAACAGTCATAAGTGTGAGCAAGGAAAAGAGGATTGTATGGATTCCAAGGAGACCCCAATGAAGAAGAAGCATATTATTGCATCTACTTCAGGTGTTCTTGTAGTTGAGAGCTGCTTTTCGGTCAATCCTACCTCCTGGGTACTAGATACCGGATCAGGATCTCATATCTGTAATTTATTGCAGGGACTGAGAAAAAGTAGGATAGTTGCACCTGGTGATATGTCTCTCAGGTTAGGGAATGGAGCACAAGTTAATGCTGCAGCCGTCGGTGAATATCACCTAATGTTGCCAAATGGCAATACTATAATTTTGAACAATTGCTACTATGTACCTTCCATGGTTTGCAACATCATATTAGTTTCTTTACTTGATAAAGATGGATATAATTTTGTTCTTGATAGAAATATCATGAACATTTACCTTTATAAGGTACTGGTTGCAGAAGGTACATTGTGTAATGGTATCTATGTTCTAAATCAGAATACAGTTCTCAATGTACAAAACATACACAAGAGGAAGAGTTCAGATACGAACGAATCCTACTTGTGGCATTGTAGACTTGGTCATATCGGAGAGAAAAGAATAAGTAAGTTACATAAAGATGGACTCTTGAATACGTTCGAATTTTCATCTTATAAAACTTGTCACTCTTGTCTCAAAGGAAAGATGACCAAATCTCCGTTCACCGGACATGGAGAAAGAGCAGCAGAGCTCTTGGAACTCATACACAATGATGTGTGTGGCCCGATGTATATACATGCAAGGGGTGGGTTCTCGTACTTCATCACATTCTCTGACGATCTCTCTAGGTTCGGATATGTGTATCTAATGAAACACAAATCTGAAGCTTTTGAGAAATTCAAAGAATTCAGAAACGAAGTAGAGAACCAGGTTGGCAAAAGTATCAAGATCCTCCGATCGGATAGAGGAGTAGAGTACTTAAGAACGGAATTCCTAGAATACCTAAAAGAGAATGGAATTCTCTTTCAGCTTACTCCTCCGTATACACCACAGCACAACGGTGTACCGGAGCGGAGGAAACGTACCCTATTTGTAACATTTCAAAAAATATAATATTATTTTTGGGAATTTTTATAATTTAATATTATTTTATTGAATATTTTAATATTTCGGTATAATTAAATACCGAGAAATGGGGAAAATTCTGAAGAAAAATTATGGAAATTCTAAAATATGTTATTTAGTGGTAATTGTGTTTAAAGTAGGGTTTTTGGTAAAAAGTTAACCAAAACGGCTTTTAAATATTTTATCTTGTTTTATGAATATTTTATCGGAATTTTATCTAGACTGCACAAACTTGTGCATGTTAACTTGGGTTAAGTCCAGGGTTACCATGTTTAGATGAGCATGGTGGGTTAACCATGTTTGGCCAACCATGATGGGTTAACCCTTTGGTTAAGCTAATTGGAGTTAATCAAGGGTGTGGTTTTGTTTACATTGGATTAGGATTGGGGGTTGACTTGTGTTAAGGAGAGAGAAAGGTTATGGTGGCTTGAGCAAGCAAGTATTTATTAAGAGAGAGAGAAAGGTGGCTCTAGGATGTGTCATGGTCCATCTCATTTCAAATCTTTTGCTTTCCCTCATATTTCTCCCTCTCACTCACATTATTCCCTCACATCTCCCACTCTCACACTTCTCCACACCAACAACAAAAACAACATCAACAGCTGTAGCTGCTGCAACAACAGCCACTACCACTACAGCAACATCAACAAAAGAGAGAAAAGATTGCAAGCAGCAGCAGCAGCCTGGGCAGCTTCAGCAACAGCTGCAACAACAACTACAGGAGCTATAGAAGCAGCTCAGCAGCAGCAACAGACCCTTCTCCTCCTTCTCCTTCCCCTCTTCTCCTTCATCTTGGATCTCTTGAGGTATAATCTTGCAACCCAACTCCTATCTTGCAAGTTATGGGTAGTAGGCTGAAATTTAGTGTTATATTTGTGATCTAGTTCTAGTTTTAGTGATTTTAAGTGAGATGTGGCCAAGTAATGGTTTTGATTGTTAGGGTAACCTTATTAGGTGTATTTGAGACTAGTTTAACCCAGAATACCCTAGATTTCCAGTTAGTTACCTGAATGTTTCGACTTGGCGTATTTTATCGATTTTGTCGATTTTGTGGCCTTTCTGGAAACTGCAATCAACCCGGACCTTCTAAAATAATTTTGACTTGACAGTAGGTGTTAGTGTTTATGCCCTAGAAGGCCATTACTGTATCATACTAGTTTGTATATTACTTAATGGAAGCTTGGGATATTCACATGTATATAACAGTCTTGCTAAACATGGTAGTATGCTACTTGGTTTTTCTATCTTAATATGTGAGTATACGTATTGATAGAGCTCTTGGGATCTTGCTTGACTACCAGCGTTGTGATGGCAGTCACACTAGTGGAGGCTGGGTAGTCTACAAGCACATCCTTATTCAGGTCCCTGGTCGTTGGATTATCGAGACAGAGCATCGATACTCCGGAGTAGACTAGTGTGTACGCTTCTCATCCCAGTTGGGGAGATGGTCTGTCCCACAGCCGTCAGTACGTCGTACTGGAGATAGTATGCAGGTGCTCGTTGGGTTACGGGTACACCGGACAGGACTCACAGGGAACTGTTGGTTGGTTTTATACCAGTCGTCAGTGAACAGTTCCCAGGTGACATGAGTACAGCATAGTTCGCAGACTTGACACTGCTACTTCGCCTCGAGTGTGTCCCACTGTTCTTAGATTGCTACCCTACCACGACTCAAAGGAGTCGTGCAAACAGGTAGCAGTTGGGTGCAGTCCCGAGCAGTTGGAGGCAGTGGCAGTTAGACAGGATTCGTCTCTCCCGGTATTGGGAGTTGATATCGCGCTGTGTCAGAGAGCCATTACGCAAAGTCCCTGGCCAGGGCAAGCGAGATTTGCTGGTAGGTTCCAGTAGTTTCTCAGGGTGTAATGGGTTTCCCTCCGACACGACTTATACCGCTATTAGGGGACTGACGCTTGCCGCCCCCCTAGGCCCGATATGCGATAGTCTAAGACGAACGGACCGGACTGTATGGAGATTGTCACATCAGACTCAGTAGGAGTTCGGATGGGTTCCCTCATCGGCCTTCTTATCGACATCTACCTGGGGACCGTTACGTACAGCTAGTGCCGCTTACGGTCTGTGGTTAAACCCACTGCCAGCGTAGTAGTCGAGTCTCTAGAGTCCCACACAGAGAGTTTCCCTACTCCAGGAGAAACGATATAGAGGTCGTATGGTTTTACGACAAGGGTTCGGACGCATACGTGCGTTTACGCGCGTACGACTTTCGGACAGTTTTTACCAGTCGGCTTTGGTTTAAGCCAGTTACTGGTATCCGGTTATTGGATTTATACAGTCTAAAGTTTTTCCGTATTTTTGCGGATTGAAGGGGCGTTCTCGTAATTGTGCGAGAAGCTTCTAGAAGATGGTGACTAAGGAGGTTTAGGTGTCATATGCATTGAATGAGTTTAGTGAGTCATGAGAGTGATTCATCCATATCATTAATGCACAATAAATGCTTAATGAGTCATGGTTATGAATCACCATTAGATATTTATGAAACTTGATTATTCATCATTTGTTTTTCTTTTATTGATGAATTTTAATGTTTCATATATATTATGATAACTCATTATTCTCATATGATAATTATCCTCACCTTCTCTCTCCTCAAGCTCTCCCTCTTCAAACCCTAATCCTCCCCTCTCACGTGTTGAGTACAAGGATTAGTTAGACTACTTAATCCATAACCCTCTCTATATTACACCTAACTTCTTTGATTAGCACTTAAAGAAGTTTAGTTGCCTCAAGTTTAGAGGCTAAGCTTGGAGTAAAGCTCTCGGGTGGATCTTCTACTACTTCGAGAAGGCCGAGGAGGAGGTGGAGTTCGCAAAGACGAAGGACACGATTCGTTAGGTATAATCCCTAAACATAGTAGCATAGCAACTCTATGTTTCAAGTTAGTTATCGTTTAGCTTCGATTCAAGCGGTTAGTCGATGTTTGTTCACTAAACAAGTTCGTTTTTGAAATTTCCGCCTCCCCACAAGTATTGGGGTGTTGTACATCGACTTACAGTGGTATCAGAGCCTCGCTAAACAATAAATAACTTTTTTGCAAATTTGTAAGAATTTCGTGTTAGTGTATATGCCCTAGAGGCCATTACTGTATCATACTAGTTTGTATATTACTTGATGGAAGCTTGGGATATTCACCTTGTATAAACAATCTTGCTCAATATAGTAGTATGCTACTTGGTTTGTTTCTACTTCAATGTGTACTTGTGTTTATTTCAGTATATCACTTATACGCATTAGTGGAGCCCTTAGGATCTTTGCTTGATTACCAGCGTTGTGATGGCAGTCACACTAGTGGGGGCTGGGTAATCTATAGGCACATCCTTATACAGGTCCCTAGTCGTAGGACTATCGAGACAGGGCATCGATACTCCGGAGTAGACTAGCGTATGCGCTTCTCATCCCAGTGTGGGAGATGGTCTGTCCCACAGCCATCAGTACGTCGTACTGGAGATAGTATACGGGTGCTCGTTGGGTTACGAGTACACTGGACAGGACTCGTCGGGAACTGACAGGTTGGTATTATACCTATCGTCAGTTATCAGTTCCCAGGTGACATGAGTACAGCTTAGTCCGCTGACTTGACACTGACACTTCGCCTCGAGTGTGTTCCCACTGCACTTTGATCACTACCCTACCACGGCTCAAAGGAGTCGTGCAAACAGGTGGTGGTTGGGTGCAGTCCCGAAGCACTTGGAGGCAGTGACGGTTAGACAGGATTCGTCTCTCCCGGTATTGGGGGTTGACATCGCGCTGTGTCTAGGAGAGCCATTACACGAGTAGTCCCTGGCCAGGGCAAGCGAGATATACTGGTAGGTTTCCAGTGTTATCTCAGGGTGTTTTGGGCTTCACTCCGACACGACTTGTACCGCTATTGGGGGACTGACGTTTTACCGCCCCCTAGGCCCGCCATGCGATGTATCAGACGAACAGACCGGACTGTACGGAGAATGTCACATTCAGACTCAGTAGGAGTTCAGATGGGGTTTCACCTCGTCAGCCTTCTTGTCGGCATCTACCTGGGGACCGTTACGCACAGCTAGTGCCGCTTGCGGTCTGTGGTTAAACCCACTGCCAGCGTAGTGTCGAGTCTTTAGAGTCCCACACAGAGGGTATTCGCCTCTGGGCAAAACAGAGTAGAGGTCGCATGGTTTTGCGACAGGGTTCGTTCTCATCCGCGCACTTGTGCACGTTTGGAGTCCGGACGGATTATACTGGCAGGCTCTGGTTTGAGCCAGATACTGGTATATGTTTTGGGGGTTGCTTTTATATCTTGGTATCCTTGTTCCTCGGAACGAGAATGCAGGTGTGTATGCACAGTTGCTTGAGGCGGAGAATGAGGTTTTTCATTAGGGTTTCGGAACGGGTGCGTATGCACAGTTGACAGTTATCATTTTCCAAACCCTAATGGATTTATATATTATCTATTAATAATAGTAATTAAATAAGAATTATGTTATGGTTGTTTTTCTTGTTGACTTGTTGACCTTGGTTGACTTGTTGACCATTGACCACTTTTTATGCCTTGAAAGTCTTCCTTGATTCATGCTTACACTTCATTAAAAGAGGTATGATAGTGGTCATTCCAAAATAACCATCAACTATTCTTATTTCAATTATTATCATTTAGATAATTCATTTCTTTTGCAATATGGTTGCAAGAAATGAATTATTGAGCTCATTCTATCATTCTCACTCTCTCTCCTCATTTCATCTTCTTCTTCCTCTTGAAAAGAGAAACCTTCGCATGTGTTGAGAATCATTCTCTTTAGATAGAAAAGCAAACCCTAATCACTCTCTACTCATTCTAGGATGAAGGTTTAGCAAGCCGGAAACCCTAGTTCACTCAAAGATCGAGGAAGAGCCCAAAGTCGAACCTTCGAGGTGGATCCATCTTCGACGGGAGAAGGCGACGAAAAGAGAACCATCAACCTCTACAAGGTTTGAAGAAGAAGGAGTTCAAGTTTAGGTATAACCATCTTCCATAGTAGCTAACTCTCTTTAGCTTGTTAACTAGTTTTAATTTAGACAACGATCCCGACAAAGTTTAGTCCATGTTGCCTCTTGCGATAAAAATTCGTTTTTTATACCGTTTCCGCCTCCCCGTAAGTACCGGGGGTCGCAATATGGACTTACAGTGGTATCAGAGCCTAACTAAACTTAAACTATCTTGGTAGTGAAGTGTAACGAAGTTCGGAACCGAAAAATCGCAAAACCGGAAAAACGAAAACCTAACTTTCTGTTGAAATTTTTTCTGCTCAAAATGAAAAACTTTATACTTGTAAAATCGTCTCAGGGTTTTCTAAGAACACACAAGAAAAACGATATCATGTTTATTCCAAACCACCGCGTTTCCGCGGCCTCACCTACTCATCTGGCCGCGGAACCGCCGCAAGTTGGTGTCTTCTTTGCGTCGTTTTTCGTGCAGTGTTCTTCTGTGTTGGTTTTGGGATTTTTAAGATATATTATATGTACCCAGATTTTCCAGAACAGAAATTCACTTTTGGGGTCCTATAATTCCGTATTTTTTTCCGAACTTCACTGCACTTTGGCTATGTTGGTTATATCTGTGATGTTTGCATGTATTGAACGTCGGCTAATCGCTATAAGTCGATTAGTCGGGGTTATACATGATCTGTAATGTTCTGGAATGTGTATATGAATGTGTTGGACTGTCGCGGGTGAATAGCCGGGGTGGATGTGAGATGAGCTTTTGTTTTTCTTTCATTCATTGTAAATGTAAATTGATGTAATAATATTATTTGTTTGGCCGCACAACCGGGTCGGGGTTGTAGCCGTCATTGTATAATTCTTTTTACTGTTTTTGCTCCTAGGATAGACCCATGGTGGGGTGCACAAACTACCGGGAACATGGAGGGTAGTTTGCCGCACCCGTAGGGGTCTTGGGTGGGGTATTTGCTATTCACCGCGACCGTGTTATCCGCTTTTCGTTTCAGGCTCGAAAGGAATGCGGATTGCTAGTATATCCAATGTATTCATCTGTGATCTGTAATGTCTATCATTGCTTTCTATTTAGGCGTTGCTTATGTTTTACAGCCGCGCTAGCCCAGCCCCCGCTCTGTCGTTAGTTAAGTAACCTAACGAGTGATGACGGGACCCCGTGGCGAATGCGAATGGCATAAGCGTACGTCATATTTTGGTTGTTTTCTGCAATGGTAGGATTAAATGATGGGACGCATTAAAAGAACTAATGCAAGAATATCACGCATTAAAAGAACTAATGCAAGATAATAAACCAAGTTTAAGTCGATGGAACACTTTCGAAAAACCACTCGGTTCTTTTCAAAAACTAACTTTTAAATGCGGAGCTTGAGCCACTCCTTCTAAAAGCTATCTCGTTCCATCGATTATATCAAGTTCACTACGTTCACGGTTTCGCCAAAACCATTCGTAGCCCTCCATCATTTCAGTTAAATATACGGTAGTATTCAAGCTATGTATTTTGACCTCACGCCAAGGCATAGTGATTGGTAGCTGCCGGATATTTATCTGTTGCATAGATAGAATGCGTTGTTTTGAGACAGTCGTACCACCATTTTGGCCTACGTCAAGGGTAGGTACGGGTGGATTCAAATCAACCGGGATAATGATGGGAAGAACTTGACATGTGACTTATGACATTTTGACCTCACGCCAAGGTCATAAGAGCATGGGGCAAAAATCCACATCGGGAGTTTCATAAGTACTGAAACTTGCTAGATTTGCATACCATTTGGAGTGTGATGATTATGGTAGGATTCCTTCATTTTCGTCACGCGATGATATTTGGATCCCGATCCTACTGTGAGTATATGCTACTCCTCGGGAAATTTCTCACTAAACGATCAATGCTATAAACCTAGTAGGTGCCTAGAAAGGTGTTAGCGGGGCTACGCCCCCAGGGAAAAGAGGTTCTTAAATTAAGGAACTTCGCGAAAGCGTTGGAAAACCTCCCTCGAAGTACCGACACTGGCCTGGCTGAACGGTTAAGCAAGTATTGTACGGTGGGATTGATCCCGGCTAATTCTTCCTTTGTGGTTTGAGGAGGGATTCGAGAGACAGTGGGAGCCATCCTGTTTAGACAAATTAAAAACCATTCTAAACTTGCAAGAGCATCATGCTAAGTGTTTCTTCTCTCCCCCTGCAGCGACCAAATCGAAATGACTGGACTTAAGTTACTTCTAGATAAAAACATATTGACAGGGCCAAACTACAAAGATTGGCTCAGGAATGTCAAATTGGCAATCTCTTACGACAAGCTGGGGTATCTTCTTACCAGCAAAGCTCCCCCCGTCCCAGGTCCCACCTCCAGCGTCGCGGATAAGGAAATCCGTAAGACTTGGGAGATAGACAGCGCGAAGGCCAGATGCCTCGTACTTGCCTCGATGGACAACGACCATCAGAGGAGGCACGAGAATATGGATTTGGAATCCATATTTCTTCATACAAAAGAACTGTATGGAGAGCAGTCTCGTATCGCAAGATACGAAGTGTCGAAGAAGTTATTTTCGACTAAGTTGGCCGTCGGATCATCGGTAGCGGACCACGTGCTTAAGATGATTGGCTACACTGAGGAGCTCGCGGAACTTGGGACCACGTTGGATAGTGAACTCTACACAGATATAATTCTCCAGTCCCTTCCATCCACTTACGCCCAGTTCATACTGAATTTCAACTTGCAAGAAAAGGAAGTTGAACTTTCAGAACTCCTCAACCTGCTGAGGAGCGCAGAGGGCACCCTACAGAAGGGTAGGGATACATCCACTTTGTTTGTAGGAGGATCTTCTTCTTCTAGGTCCAAGGCGAAAGCCAAGGGAAAGAAGAGGAAAGCCCCCGCCAAACCAAGGGGCGGTGTTAGTAAAGTGGGTGCGAAGGGAAAGGAAAAGGCAACAAAGATAGCGGGGAAGCTTGTTGGTAAAGAGGAATGCTTCTATTGTCACAAGAGTGGACACTGGAAGAAAGATTGCAGGGCTTGGAAAGCCAGGACACAGGAACTGAAGCAGGTTGCGGCTTCAGCTTCAGGTGTGTATGTTATTGAAAACTGTCTTTCTATAAACTCTACTTCCTGGGTATTGGATACCGGATCAGGATCTCATATCTGTAATTCTTTGCAGGCGTTGAGAAACCGTAGGTTTTTGAAGGAAGGTGACATGACCCTCAGAGTTGCGAACGGAGCTAGCATGGATGCTAAAGCCGTGGGGGACTATCACCTAGGAATGTCAGATGGACATGTTTTGGTTTTGCGTAATTGCTTTTTTGTACCCAACGCAACTTGTAATATCATTTCTGTATCTTTGGTTTCTAAAGAAGGTTATGAATTTGCGTTGTTAACATTCACCTTAATCAAGTTCTGATTGGGTCAGGTACACTGAGCAATGGTATATACGTATTAAACCAACCACAGATTTTCAATGTCCAGAATACACACAAAAGAAAGTCACCAGATATTAATCATACTTTCTTATGGCATTGTAGATTGGGTCACATCAATGAGAGAAGGTTGACGAAGTTACATACAGAAGGGTATTTGAATGCGTTCGAATATCAATCGTATGCCACTTGTCAATCCTGTCTCAAGGGAAAGATGACAAAGACTCCGTTTACTGGACATGGAGTAAGAGCGAGCGAGCTCTTGGGACTCGTACACAGTGACGTGTGCGGTCCAATGTCTACACATGCCCGAAGCGGACATTCTTACTTCATTACTTTTACGGATGACTTCTCAAGGTACGGTTATGTCTTCTTAATGAAACATAAGTCCAAGGCCTTTGGAAAATTCCAGGAGTATAAGAATGAAGTAGAGAAACAGACCGGCAAAAGTATTAAGATTCTAAGATCGGATCGAGGTGGAGAATACTTAAGTGCCGAATTCCTGGACTATTTAAAAGAGAATGGGATTCTCTCTCAGCTTACTCCTCCATACACCCCGCAACATAACGGTGTATCGGAGAGACGGAATCGCACCCTATTGGATATGGTACGGTCTATGATGAGTAACGCTGAGTTACCGCGATCATTCTGGGGGTATGCGCTAGAAACAGCTGCATACCTATTGAACCGAGTTCCTACTAAGACTGTGCCTACCACACCATATGAGTTATGGAGTGGGAAGAAACCCTATCTTCAGTACCTGAAAATTTGGGGATGTCCAGCTTATGTCAAAAAGCAGCATACGGACAAGCTCGAGGCGCGCTCAGTACTGTGCAAGTTTGTGGGATACCCAAAGAACTCCAGGGGGTATCTTTTCTATTACGCAGAGGAGCAAAAAGTCCTTGTTTCTCGTAATGCCCATTTTCTGGAACATCAGTTCTTAGAAAAAGAAGTAAGTGGGAGCGCAATAGAACTGGAAGAAATTCCAGAACCACAGACTATTACTGAAAGCTTAATGGAACCAGAGGGTTCAAATGAACAGGACATTCCTATGCCGCTCCGCAGAAGTAGTAGGCAGTCTCATCCGCCCGAGAGATACTACGGTTTTCTCATAGACGGGGATAGAGAGGATTGCATCATAGACTATGATGAGCCTAGTAGCTTCCAGCAGGCCGTTCAGAGCATTGACTCGGTAAAATGGCTGGATGCAATGCGGACCGAAATGGAGTCCATGTACACCAATAAAGTATGGACGTTGGACATTGCTCCAGACGGGGTAAAACCCGTAGGATGCAAGTGGATCTTCAAAAGGAAGATTGGTGTAGATGGACAGGTTGAGACCTATAAAGCTAGACTTGTAGCAAAGGGTTTCCGTCAAAGACCTGGCTTGGACTACGACGAAACCTTTTCTCCAGTGGCTATGCTGAAATCCATTCGGATCCTTCTTGCCATTGCTGCCTTCCACGATTATGAGATTTGGCAGATGGACGTAAAAACCGCTTTTCTAAATGGAAATTTAGAGGAGTGTGTCTATATGGATCAGCCAGAGGGTTTCATTCAGAGTGGGAGCAGCGGAAAGGTGTGCAAGTTGCTTAAGTCCATCTATGGACTAAAGCAGGCATCGCGGAGTTGGAACATCTGTTTTGATGAGACGGTCAAGGAATTTGACTTTATCAAAAATCCAGATGAACCATGCATCTATAGTAGATTTGTAGCGAGAACTGTGGTATTCCTTGTTTTATACGTGGATGACATTCTCTTAATAGGAAATGACATTCCTATGCTACAATCTGTCAAGGGTTTCTTGTCACACAGGTTCTCCATGAAAGACCTGGGTGATGCCTCTTACATCCTAGGGATCCGGATCCATCGTGATAGATCCAAGAGGATATTAGGACTTTCACAGTCCAGGTACATCGACACCGTACTGAAAAGATTCAGTATGGAAGATTCCAAGCGCGGTAACTTACCAGCTTGTCACGGGATCACCCTCTCTAAAGAGATGTCTCCCAAGACTGATTTGGAGAGGGATCGCATGTCTATTATACCCTACGCTTCTGCGGTAGGCTCTATAATGTATGCGATGTTGTGTACCAGACCGGATGTAGCTTATGCACTGAGTGTAGTAAGCCGGTATCAGTCAAACCCTGGGGAGAAACATTGGATAGCGGTAAAGAACATTCTCAAGTACCTGAGGAGGACTAAGGAGATGTTCTTGGTGTATGGCGGAAAAGACCTCCAGATTGAGGCCTTTGCTGACTCCAGCTTCCAGAGTGACAAGGATGATTCCAAGTCCATGTCGGGTTTTGTCTTTACCCTCAACGGAGGGGTGGTGTGTTGGAAGAGTTCCAAACAGGAAACCGTTGCAGACTCGACTATGGAAGCGGAATACATCGCTGCATCTGATGCCGCAAAAGAAGCTGTCTGGATAAGGAGGTTCTTAAAAGAACTTCAGGTGGTTCCGTCCATTGTTGACCCAGTACCTCTGTATTGCGACAACAACGGGGCTATAGCTTTAGCAAAGGAACCCAGGTCCCATCAGAGATCCAGGCACATCTTGAGGCGGTATCACCTGATCAGGGAGATCGTGGATCGCAAGGAGATCGAGGTTCGGAGGGTTGCTTCAGAAGAGAACACTGCAGATCCATTCACCAAGGCCCTACCCCAGACTCAGTTCGAGCGGCTGATCGAGATGATAGGTCTTCGATACGCCAGTACATGGCCTTAGTGCAAGTGGGAGATTGTTAGTGTATATGCCCTAGAGGCCATTACTGTATCATACTAGTTTGTATATTACTTGATGGAAGCTTGGGATATTCACCTTGTATAAACAATCTTGCTCAATATAGTAGTATGCTACTTGGATTGTTTCTACTTCAATGTGTACTTGTGTTTATTTCAGTATATCACTTATACGCATTAGTGGAGCCCTTAGGATCTTTGCTTGATTACCAGCGTTGTAATGGCAGTCACACTAGTGGGGGCTGGGTAATCTATAGGCATATCCTTATACAGGTCCCTAGTCGTAGGACTATCGAGACAGGGCATCGATACTCCGGAGTAGACTAGCGTATGCGCTTCTCATCCCAGTGTGGGAGATGGTCTGTCCCACAGCCATCAGTACGTCGTACTGGAGATAGTATACGGGTGCTCGTTGGGTTACGAGTACACTGGACAGGACTCGTCGGGAACTGACAGGTTGGTATTATACCTATCGTCAGTTATCAGTTCCCAGGTGACATGAGTACAGCTTAGTCCGCTGACTTGACACTGACACTTCGCCTCGAGTGTGTTCCCACTGCACTTTGATCACTACCCTACCACGGCTCAAAGGAGTCGTGCAAACAGGTGGTGGTTGGGTGCAGTCCCGAAGCACTTGGAGGCAGTGACGGTTAGACATGATTCGTCTCTCCCGGTATTGGGGGTTGACATCGCGCTGTGTCTAGGAGAGCCATTACACGAGTAGTCCCTGGCCAGGGCAAGCGAGATATACTGGTAGGTTTCCAGTGTTATCTCAGGGTGTTTTGGGCTTCACTCCGACACGACTTGTACCGCTATTGGGGGACTGACGTTTTACCGCCCCCTAGGCCCGCCATGCGATGTATCAGACGAACAGACCGGACTGTACGGAGAATGTCACATTCAGACTCAGTAGGAGTTCAGATGGGGTTTCACCTCGTCAGCCTTCTTGTCGGCATCTACCTGGGGACCGTTACGCCCAGCTAGTGCCGCTTGCGGTCTGTGGTTAAACCCACTGCCAGCGTAGTGTCGAGTCTTTAGAGTCCCACACAGAGGGTATTCGCCTCTGGGCAAAACAGAGTAGAGGTCGCATGGTTTTGCGACAGGGTTCGTTCTCATCCGCGCACTTGTGCACGTTTGGAGTCCGGACGGATTATACTGGCAGGCTCTGGTTTGAGCCAGATACTGGTATATGTTTTGGGGGTTGCTTTTATATCTTGGTATTCTTGTTCCTCGGAACGAGAATGCAGGTGTGTATGCACAGTTGCTTGAGGCGGAGAATGAGGTTTTTCATTAGGGTTTCGGAACGGGTGCGTATGCACAGTTGACAGTTATCATTTTCCAAACCCTAATGGATTTATATATTATCTATTAATAATAGTAATTAAATAAGAATTATGTTATGGTTGTTTTTCTTGTTGACTTGTTGACCTTGGTTGACTTGTTGACCATTGACCACTTTTTATGCCTTGAAAGTCTTCCTTGATTCATGCTTACACTTCATTAAAAGAGGTATGATAGTGGTCATTCCAAAATAACCATCAACTATTCTTATTTCAATTATTATCATTTAGATAATTCATTTCTTTTGCAATATGGTTGCAAGAAATGAATTATTGAGCTCATTCTATCATTCTCACTCTCTCTCCTCATTTCATCTTCTTCTTCCTCTTGAAAAGAGAAACCTTCTCATGTGTTGAGAATCATTCTCTTTAGATAGAAAAGCAAACCCTAATCACTCTCTACTCATTCTAGGATGAAGGTTTAGCAAGCCGGAAACCCTAGTTCACTCAAAGATCGAGGAAGAGCCCAAAGTCGAACCTTCGAGGTGGATCCATCTTCGACGGGAGAAGGCGACGAAAAGAGAACCATCAACCTCTACAAGGTTTGAAGAAGAAGGAGTTCAAGTTTAGGTATAACCATCTTCCATAGTAGCTAACTCTCTTTAGCTTGTTAACTAGTTTTAGTTTAGACAACGATCCCGACAAAGTTTAGTCCATGTTGCCTCTTGCGATAAAAATTCGTTTTTTATACCGTTTCCGCCTCCCCGTAAGTACCGGGGGTCGCAATATGGACTTACATTTCGAACGGAAAAAACGAAACCGGAAAACCCTAAAATATCAAGTTTCTGTCGATTTATAAATGAAGTCCAAAAATTTTTCAGGGAGGTTCAGAAAGTTTAAAATGACAGTAGTAGAACACACAAAAAATTTGGTCCCCTGAATCGCCTACGGCGCCGTGGAACCGCGGCGGATAGCACCGATCCGCCGCGCTTCCGCCGCCGAGTTGACGATTCAGGGACCCATTTTTCTTGTGATGGTTCTCTGTGATATTTGGGATTTTCTGGTATTTTTTAATTTTGCTCAGGTTTCAAGTTACAGAGAAGTATTGGAGCAATATTAAATGTGTTTAATCGATCGAAATTATACAGTATTTGCTTGATGGATTATATCTGTGTTTGTATAATGTGTTCGTAAATCTCCCCTAACTGCTAGTATGTCGGTTGGCAGGGGGTTGCACATTTCTGAAATGGATTTTATCTGTTTATGCATATGAACTGTGTTGGACTGTTGTGATGTATAGCCGGGGTTATGTGATGGGTTATTATTTAATTCATTTGATGTAAATGTAATTTGTTGTAATATTATTTTGCGGGGCACATCCAGGTTGCGGTTGTAGCCACCGTTGTATTATTTCATTTTACTGTTTTTGCTCCTAGGACAGACCCAAGGTTGGGTGCACAAACTGCCGGGCGGGTAGTTTGCCGTGTCCGTTGGGGTCTTGGGTGGGGTAATGGCTATTCATCACAACTGTGTAATCCGTCTTTTGTTGCAGGCTCAAAACAAACACGGATTACTTGCAAATCCAATAAAGTTCATCTGTGATCTGGAATGCTTATTATTGCGTCTGACGAATGTACAATATCTATATATGATAGCTATTTAGACGTCACTTATGTTTTACACCCGCACTAGCCCAGCCCCCGCTCTGTCGTTAGTTAAGTAACCTAACGGGTGATGACGGGACCCCGTGGCGAATGCGGATGGCATAAGAGGACGTTGTATTTTCGTTGTTTTCTGCAATGATAGGTTAATGATGGGACGCATTATTTATAATGCAAAGAAAAACAAACCAAAGTTTAAATCGTTGGAACAATTTAAAAGAAACCACTCGGTTAATTTTAAAACAGATATTTTTAAATGCGGAGACTTAACCACTCCTTTTAAAAGCTATCAGGTTCCTTCGGTTATATCAAGTTCACTACGTTCACGGTTTCGCCAAAACCATTCGTAGCCCTCCGTCATTTCATTTGGGTATTCAGTAGTATTCAAGCTATGCATTTTGGCCAAAGTCAAGGCATAGTGTTTTGTAGCTGCTGGGTTTTCATTTGTTGCATAAGATAGATGAGTTAGTTTGGGACAGTCGTATTATCATTTGACCAAAGTCAGGGGTATATACGGATGGGTTCAAATTGACAAGATAATGACGGGTAGAACTTGACATGTGACTTATGACATTTTGACCAAAGCCAAGGTCATAAGAGCATGGGGCAAAAATATATATCGGGAATTTTTAAAGAAACTGAAATTTGCAAAGAGTTGCATACCATTTGGAGTTTGATGAATGTTGGTAGGATTCCTTCAACATTATCATACGATGATATTTGGATCCCGATCCTACTGTGAGTATAAGCTACTTATCAGGATATTCGTCACTTAACTATCAATGCTATAAACCAAGTAGGTCTCCAGAAAAGTGTCAGCGGGGTTACGCCCCCAGAGAAAAGAGGTTATTTAATTAAGGAACTTCGCGAAAGTGTTGGAAAACCTCCCTCGAAGTATCGACACTGGCCTGGCTGAACGGTTAAGCAAGTATTGTACGGTGAGAATAGTCCTGGCTAATTCTTCATTTATGGTTTGAGGAAGGATTCGAGAAACAGTGGGAGCCATCCAGTTTAGATAAACTAAAAACCACTCTAAACTTGCAAGAGCATCATGCTAAAGAGTTTTCTTCTCTCTCTCCTAATTGCAGCGACCCTGAAAATGACTGGACTTAAGTTACTTTTAGAGAAAAATATACTGACAGGGCCAAACTATAAAGATTGGCTGCGGAATGTCAAAATGGCTTTGACCTATGACAAACTGGGGTACGTCCTCACCGCTACGGCACCTGCTGTCCCTGGTCCCAAATCCAGCAATGCGGATAAGGAAATCCGCAAAACCTGGGATTTAGATTGCGCGAAAGCCAAGTGCATCGTGCTTGCCTCAATGAACAATGAACATCAGAGGAGGCACGAGGATATGACCCTAGATGGCATATTTCTCCATACAAAGGAACTTTATGGAGAGCAATCTCGTATAGCAAGATACGAGACCTCTAAGAACTTGTTTCGAGCGAGGTTGGCTGTCGGGTCATCGGTAGGAGAACATGTCCTAAAGATGATCGGCTATATTGAAGAGCTCGCAGACCTTGGGACGACTTTGGACAATGAGCTCTATACAGACCTTATTCTCCAGTCCCTTCCTCCCACCTACGCCCAGTTTATCCTGAACTTCAACCTTCAAGGAAAAGAAGTTGAACTTCCGGAACTCCTGAACATGTTAAGGAGTGCAGAGGGCACCTTGTAGAAGGCAAGGGAAACACCCGCTATGTTTGTTGGCGGTGCATCTTCTTCCGGGTCCAAGGCTAGGGCCAAAGGAAGGAAAAAGAAGGCCGTCCCCAGACCTAGAGGAGGTGTTAGTAAGGTGGGAGGGAAGGGAAAGAAAAAGTTTGCGGTACCGATAGTGGGCTAGGATGAGTGCTTCCATTGTCACAGGAAAGGGCACTGGAAGAAGGATTGCAAGGCGTGGAACGCCAAGAACCAGGAACCGAAGCAAGCTGTGGCTTCGACTTCAGGTGTGTTTGTAATTGAGAATTGTCTGTCGATCAACTCTACTTCCTGGGTATTGGATACCGGATCAGGATCTCATATTTGCAATTCATTACAGGCACTGAGAAACCGTAGAGTGCTGAAGGAAGGTGATATGACCCTAAAGGTTGCTAACGGAGCTAGCGTGGGAGCTGCGTCCGTCGGGGATTATCACCTAGGATTGACGAGTGGACACATTTTGGTTTTACATAACTGTTATTTTGTACCAAGCTTAACGTGTAATATCATATCGGTTTCCTTGTTATCAAATAAAGGTTATGATTTCACGTTTGTAAGAGATGTTGTCAACATCCACCTTAATCATGGTTTGGTTGGGTCGGGTACACTAAATAACGGTATATATGTTTTAGACCAACTCCAAATTTTCAATGTCCAGAACACACTAAAAAGAAAGTCTCCAGATTTAAATAAAGCTTTCTTATGGCATTGTAGACTGGGTCACATCAATGAGAGAAGGTTGACTAAGTAGCATAGAGAAGGATATTTGGACTCGTTCGAATATCAAACCTATGACACTTGTCAATCTTGTCTCAAAGGAAAGATGACAAAGAATCCATTTACTGGACAAGGAGTAAGAGCGAGCGAGCTCTTAGGACTCATACACAGCGATATATGTGGTCCAATGTCTACACATGCGAGAGGTGGTTTTTCATATTTCATTACTTTCACGGATGATTACTCAAGATACGGATTCATTTATCTGATGAAACATAAATCCGAGGCTTTTGAGAAATTCCAAGAGTATAAGAATGAAGTAGAAAACCAAACCGGCAAAAGTATCAAGACACTTAGATCTAATCGAGGTGGTGAATACTTGAGTGCTGAGTTCCTAGGTTACTTAAAAGAGAAAGGAATTCTCTCTCAGCTTACTCCTCCATACACTCCACGGCATAACGGTGTATCGGAGAGACGGAATCGAACCCTATTGGATATGGTACGATCCATGATGAGTAATGCTGAGTTACCGCGATCTTTCTGGGGTTATGCGCTAGAATCAGCGGCATATCTTTTGAACAGGGCTCCTACCAAGACTGTGCCTACCACTCCATATTAGATGTGGACTGGGAAGAAACCCCATCTTCAACATATGAAGATTTGGGGATGTCCAGCTTTTGTTAAAAAACAGCATGTGGACAAGCTCGAGGCACGATCAGTAAAATGTTTGTTTGTGGGATATCCAAAGAACTCCAAGGGATATTATTTCTATTACGCAGAGGAACAAAAGATTTTTGTTTCTCGTAATGCCCATTTTCTGGAAAATCAGTTTTTAGAAAAGGAAATAAGTGGGAGCGAAATAGAACTGGAAGAAATTCCAGAACCACAAACTAATACTGAAAGTTTGGTAGAACCGGTAGTTCAAGAAGTACAGGACATTCCCTCACCCCTCCGTAGGAGTAGTAGGCCGTCTCATCCGCCTGAGAGATACTACGGTTTTCTCATAAATGGGGATAGAGAGGATTGCATCATAGATGATGATGAACCTACTGACTTCCAGCAGGCCATCCAGAGCGGCGACTCGGTACGATGGCTAGATGCAATGCGGACCGAAATGGAGTCCATGTACACCAACAAAGTATGGACTTTGGACTTTTCTCCAGATGGGGTAAAGCCCATAGGATGCAAATGGATCTTCAAGAAAAAGATTGGTGTAGATGGACAGGTGGAAACCTATAAGGCTAGACTTGTTGCAAAGGGTTTTCGTCAAAGACCTGGTTTGGACTATGACGAAACTTTTTCTCCAGTGGCTATGCTCAAATTCATTCGGGTCCTTCTTGCTATTGCTGCCTTCCATGATTATGAAATCTGGCAGATGGACGTAAAGACGGCTTTTCTGAATGGAAATTTTGAAGAGTGCGTCTATATGGATCAGCCAAAGGGTTTCAATCAGAGTGGGAGCAGCGGGAAAGTATGCAAGCTGCTTAAGTCCATTTATGGACTAAAGCAGGCATCGCGGAGTTGGAACATCTATTTTGATGAGACAGTCAAAGAATATGACTTTATCAAAAATCCAGATGAACCGTGCATATATAGTAAAGTAGTAGCCAGAAGTGTCGTATTCCTCGTCTTGTACGTGGATGACATTCTATTAATAGGAAATGACATTCCTATGCTACAATCTGTCAAAGGATTCTTGTCACACAGGTTCTCCATGAAAGACCTGGGTGATGCCTCTTACATTCTGGGGATCCGGATCTATCGTGATAGATCGAAGAGGATGTTGGGACTTTCGCAGTCCAGGTATATCGACACTGTACTGAAGAGATTCAGTATGGAAGATTCTAAGCGCGGTAATCTACCGGCTTGTCACAGAATCACCCTCTCCAAAGAGATGTCTCCCAAGACTGATTTGGAAAGGGAACGCATGTCTATTATACCCTACGCTTCTGCGGTAGGCTCTATAATGTATGCGATGTTGTGCACCAGACCAGATGTAGCTTACGCACTAAGCGTGGTAAGCCGGTATCAGTCAGACCCAGGGGAGATGCACTGGAGAGCAGTAAAGAACATTCTCAAGTACCTGAGAAGGACTAAGGAGATGTTCTTGGTTTACGGCGGAAAAGACCTCAGGTTGGAGGCCTTTGCTGATTCCGGCTTCCAGAGTGATAACGACGATTCCAAGTCCATGTCGGGTTATGTCTTTACCCTCAATGGAGGGATGGTGTGCTGGAAGAGCTCCAAGTAGGACACCGTTGCTGACTCGACGATGGAAGCGGAGTATATAGCTGCTTGCGATGCCGCAAAAGAAGCAGTCTGGATGAAGAAGTTCCTAACAGAACTTCAGGTGGTTCCTACCATAGTTGATCCAATACCTCTGTATTGCGACAACAACGGAGCTATAGCATTAGCGAAGGAACCAAGGTCCCATCAGAAGTCCAAACACATCTTGAGGCGGTATCACCTGATCAAAGAGATCATTGATCGTCAGGAGATCAAGGTTCGGAGAGTTTCTTCTGAAGAGAACATTGCTGATCCATTCACGAAGGCCCTACCTCAGATTCAGTTCGAGAGGCTACTCGAGATCATCGGTCTTCGATACGCCAGTACATGGCCCTAGTGCAAGTGGGAGATTGTTAGTGTTTATGCTCTAGATGGCCATTACTGTATCATACTAGTTTGTATATTACTTAATGGAAGCTTGGGATATTCACATGTATATAACAGTCTTGCTAAACATGGTAGTATGCTACTTGGTTTTTCTATCTTAATATGTGAGTATACATATTGATAGAGCTCTTGGGATCTTGCTTGACTACCAGCGTTGTGATGGCAGTCACACTAGTGGGGGCTGGGTAGTCTACAAGCACATCCTTATTCAGGTCCCTGGTCGTTGGATTATCGAGACAGAGCATCGATACTCCGGAGTAGACTAGTGTGTACGCTTCTCATCCCAGTTGGGGAGATGGTCTGTCCCACAGCCGTCAGTACGTCGTACTGGAGATAGTATGCAGGTGCTCGTTGGGTTACAGGTACACCGGACAGGACTCACAGGGAACTGTTGGTTGGTTTTATACCAGTCGTCAGTGAACAGTTCCCAGGTGACATGAGTACAGCATAGTCCGCAGACTTGACACTGCTACTTCGCCTCGAGTGTGTCCCACTGTTCTTAGATTGCTACCCTACCACGACTCAAAAGAGTCGTGCAAACAGGTAGCAGTTGGGTGCAGTCCCGAGCACTTGGAGGCAGTGGCAGTTAGACAGGATTCGTCTCTCCCAGTATTGGGAGTTGATATCGCGCTGTGTCAGAGAGCCATTACGCAAAGTCCCTGGCCAGGGCAAGCGAGATTTGCTGGTAGGTTCCAGTAGTTTCTCAGGGTGTAATGGGTTTCCCTCCGACACGACTTATACCGCTATTAGGGGACTGACGCTTGCCGCCCCCCTAGGCCCGATATGCGATAGTCTAAGACGAATGGACCGGACTGTATGGAGATTGTCACATCAGACTCAGTAGGAGTTCGGATGGGTTCCCTCATCGGCCTTCTTATTGACATCTACCTGGGGACCGTTACGTACAGCTAGTGCCGCTTACGGTCTGTGGTTAAACCCACTGCCAGCGTAGTAGTCGAGTCTCTAGAGTCCCACACAGAGAGTTTCCCTACTCCAGGCGAAACGATATAGAGGTCGTATGGTTTTACGACAAGGGTTCGGACGCATACGTGCGTTTACGCGCGTACGACTTTCGGACAGTTTTTACCAGTCGGCTTTGGTTTAAGCCAGTTACTGGTATCCGGTTATTGGATTTATACAGTCTAAAGTTTTTCCGTATTTTTGCGGATTGGAGGGGCGTTCTTGTAATTGTGCGAGAAGCTTCTAGAAGATGGTGACTAAGGAGGTTTAGGTGTCATATGCATTGAATGAGTTTAGTGAGTCATGAGAGTGATTCATCCATATCATTAATGCACAATAAATGCTTAATGAGTCATGGTTATGAATCACCATTAGATATTTATGAAACTTGATTATTCATCATTTGTTTTTCTTTTATTGATGAATTTTAATGTTTCATATATATTATGATAACTCATTATTCTCATATGATAATTATCCTCACCTTCTCTCTCCTCAAGCTCTCCCTCTTCAAACCCTAATCCTCCCCTCTCATGTGTTGAGTACAAGGATTAGTTAGACTACTTAATCCATAACCCTCTCTATATTACACCTAGCTTCTTTGATTAGCACTTAAAGAAGTTTAGTTGCCTCAAGTTTAGAGGCTAAGCTTGGAGTAAAGCTCTCGGGTGGATCGTCTACTACTTCGAGAAGGCCGAGGAGGAGGTGGAGTTCGCAAAGACGAAGGACACGATTCGTTAGGTATAATCCCTAAACATAGTAGCATAGCAACTCTATGTTTCAAGTTAGTTATCGTTTAGCTTCGATTCAAGCGGTTAGTCGATGTTTGTTCACTAAACAAGTTCGTTTTTGAAATTTCCGCCTCCCCACAAGTATTGGGGTGTTGTACATCGACTTACAGTAGGATGTGCAGGGAGATAGGAACCAACACCCAAAACCATAGCCCCAACCCCCATTTTCAGGCTGCCATTTAATTCCCTCTGGCCGCAATTTGCGGCCAGACCAGGGTGAAACTGGCTCGTTTTCTATGCACGGCTCTTTTACCTGTAAACTTGCCCTGGGTATGTCTAGTTTTGACTGATTCCATTCAGGGTTGAATCTGGGTTGATTTCCTTGAGTTGGTGCATGGTTTACGACTTCTTTTCGTATGGATTTTGGTATTCGATGATTCGTTTCTGTCGGGTGGCGTTTGAACGCCAACGGCAGAGGGTTATTGGCTGTGTTTGCACGCGAGGCTACAGGTTTTTACCTATGGGCATAGCGTGCACCATTTTTGTTTCCGACATAGTTTTCATGTATTTTAGCGTGTGATATCCTTGTAGATACCCCACATGGCGTCGAATCGTTGGAGATGCAAATGGTGACATCGGCACCGGCACATAAGAAATGTGAGTAGATTTATATCTACGGGGAGAAGTCGGGTGGATGGCGTATAGCACCCCCGCAGTCCGATGTCTAGTATACCATATATACTATACTTATATATTTGATAGCTTATGTGTGACTTGGTCGTTTAGGATGTGTTAGGTGTACTATACATAGATTAGGGTTAGAAGTAACTGGTGTAGTTCCTAGTCGTGAACCCTAGAATAGGTTTACACCCACACGCATATACGTGCATATTTGCTATGTTTTTACTGTGATGATGAGGATATTGGAGGACATTGGAGGTGAGTCGATGAGATTGGGCATGGTGCCATGATATCGGTGATGTGATGTGACTCGTATTTGGGATACGATATGTGATTTTAGCGGGCCTTTGGACGTGTCTTTCGCACACGCATTCATACTTATGCAGATGGTGTCGATTCGTACTAGACTTAGATCAGTACCCCAGATTATATGATATAATGATAAGGATACCAGATAATTGATGTGATGATTGTGGTATTGACCCGCACCCAGCTATTAGGATGTTGTATGACGATTTACCGTACGAGCTTTATATTGATGATTGATCCGCACTCATGACTTGAGGATGTCGAATGATATACGGTATCGTATGCGATACTATTGAGGCGGGATCACCGACTACTATCTTTATATTTATATATATCGACTCAGATTTAGGTGGTTTCCATACCCTTCCATATTGACTTGATAGTTAGATCAGTAGTTAGTATAGTAGATGTTAGACTAGACCCGAGTCATACCTATTTCAAAACTAACGAATCGGGAGTATTTTAAAGACAGGAAAAAAGGGGTTCTACAGAAAATTTCAAAAGGGGCATCTTTTCTTAAAAACACCGTAGCCCTTATGTTACTAAAAACCCCGATTCGTCTTATTTCAAAAGGCAAAACTGCATGACACTTACATATTGATGTAGATTCTGCACTATTGCGTTGATTATTTGATTCCGCATATTCATATTATTTGTATCCCATTACTTGTGTTTATTGAGATATTACCATCATGCTGTTAGGACACCAGCACCATTATCGATGATGCGTATGTTCCACATACACTATTTGCCGGCTCACACACTTCATCATCGATAATTGCCATGCCACTGCACTGTAGTACTGTTGCATTCATGATGTGATTCTTGCATGGCATATTGTACACTTATACCTGTACACATACATAGATGATTCTGGCTTGATTAGAGATTTGGAAACCGCAAGATATTCTTTAAAACTGATTCATTTTAAAAAGAGCAGTTTCCCTCGACATGTGCACATTACTATTCCATGTTGCATGACTTACTGATATGCTTACCTTTCTTCACATGTCGCATACATCATGTTTGATTATACGCATTGAGATATGTTGTTTCCATGATATTTCTGGATTTGGGGACCGTGGATATTCCAAAAGAAAATATGTGATTGCTTTAAAAACCCGGTTACCCTTGATATGATATTTCAGTGCGTCCACCATGAGTTTTCTCGGTTCCAGAGAGCTTGTGTGGGTATACCCGGTTCGAGGAGCAGTAGGCACCGATCGTGGGTATATGGTGGACCCGGTGAGGCACCCCGGGGCAAGAAAACTCGTATATGCTAGACGGTGAGCCCGGCAGGGGAGTACTAACCTACCGGTGATAGTATTTAGGACCCGTCGGTTATCCGGAGGATACCGACTGGAGTCATGAGATGGATATGAGGGCCGACCAGGGTGTGCGGCGCTTGAGATACATGAGGATTTACGTGCTGATGCTAGGCACAGGTGTTCATGATGTTTTCGAGTGTCGATGCTAGGCACTCAGGTTCCATGGTTTGATTATATCCTCATATTTCCATGCATATACTTTACGATATTTACATGCATGATGCTTATTGTCATTGGGTGACACGTTGACGGGATCCACCTATTTACAGACATTGATTACCTAGTTGGAAGATATCCACATACTACTAGACTTCATGTTATAGCTGACATTGATTCATATTGATTACATCGATCATACCTCATTTGTATATATAACAGTGGATGAGGACGCTGTTATATATACCCTTACACCAATATTAGTGGAATTGGACGCTAATATATGTGTATTGATATCAAATTAGATACTTCATCATATTACTTCATGCAGACATACCTCATATTTATGACATGTTATTACCTGAGGCACTGGCACGAGCACTTGGCACTACATACATGTATAGATGTTACATTGCCACCTTAGCATGCTTCAGACTCATTCAGTTGAGGTTTATACTATATTATGATCGTATGACCTAGGATTGCGTCATACATGCGATTTTCTGTTCGTAGATGTTTTTCTATTCACGAGTTGGCAACTGACCCCCGTTGTGCCCCAGTTCTTGCAGGTTTTGCCGTACAGGTTGCATTACGGCTTGCGGGCACTGCTTCTTTCGGGTGACTTGCTAGTAGGTGGGTTTATTTGTATCGTACCCATCATTATACATTGTATATTATATTTCTGCTGTATCTAGAAGTTCATCAACCAAACATGTACTTATTTGAGATAGAGACCAGTGATATTTATTCTTTCGACCTTAGAGTCGCGTGTTACGTTTCTATAGATTTCTTGCTGTTTGGAGTTTCCTTTCCTGTTGTGATCCTCGTCTTTAGGTGTTGTATATTATGTTGCTAGCTGGTTGACTTATTGTAGTTTTCCTACACTCTACTACTTTCTTGGTTTGGATTTCTGGGCTCGGCTTAGTTAGAGCACATACGCCTTGAGACATTCGTAGGCTAAGTGCCGGTCATGTTCCGTACTTTCGTGTCATGACACTATTGGACATGGTTCGCTCCATGCTGAGTAATGCTGAGTTGGGGAAATGCGCTTTTGACAGCGGCATACCTATTGAATGATGTTCCGTCCAAATCTGTGCCTAAAACACCATTCGAGATATGGAATGGGAAAAGGCCATATCTTAAACGTATTAAGATATAGGGTTGTCCGGCCTATGTAAAAGTAAAAAATCCGGACAAATTGCAGGCACGTTCAGTTTTATGTAAGTTTGTAGGATATCCTAAAAATTCAATAGGATATTTGTTCACACAGAGGAACAGAAGGTGTTTGTATCTCGCCACGCCACATTTTTAGAGTGGCAATTTCATGCAAAAGAAACAAGTAGGAGTTCGGTAGAACTGGAAGAAATTCAGTGACCACAAACTGAAACTGAAGATTTGACAGAACCTCAAGATTCAATAACCCCATATGAACCTCGGCCACTCCGCAGATCTGGTAGGATTTCTTATCCGCCCGAGAGATACTACGGTTTTCTCATAGACGGGGATCGAGAGATTGCATCTTGGAAGAAGATGACCCTACAAGTTTCAGGCAGGCCATTATCAGTAGGGACTCTGATAAGTGGCTGGATGCTATGCGATCCGAAATGGAGTCCACGTACACCAATAAAGTGTGGACCTTGGATATTGCTCCACCTGGGGTAAAACCCATTGGATGCAAATGGATCTATAAAAGAAAACTTGGTGTAGATGGGCAGGTGGAAACCTATAAGGTTAGACTCGTTGTAAAAGGTTTTCGTCAAATACCAGGTGTGGACTATGATGAAAACTTTTCTCCAGTGGCTATGCTCAAATCCATTCGGATCCTACTTGCCATTGCTTCCTTCCATGACTATGAAATCTGGCAGATGGACGTAAAAACGGCTTTTCTAAACGGCAGTTTGGAAGAGTGCGTTTATATGGTTCAGCCAAAAGGTTTAGTAGACAATGGGAGCAGCGGGAAGGTGTGCAAGTTGCTTAAATCCATTTATGGATTAATGCAGGCATCGCGGAGCTGGAACATCTGTTTTGATGAAACAGTCAAGGAATTTGACTTCATCAAAAACGAGGATGAGCTTGTATTTATAAGAAGATTGTAGGACGAACTGTCGTATTCCTAGTCTTGTACGTGGACGCCATTCTTTTGATAGGAAATGATATTCCTATGCTACAATCGGTCAAGCTATTCTTCTCACAACAGTTCTCCATGAAGGACCTGGGTGATGCCTCATGCATTCTGGGGATCAAGATCTACAGAGATAGATCTAAGAGATTACTGGGACTTTCGCAGTCCAGGTACATAGAGACCGTACTAAAGAGATTTAGTATGGAAGATTCCAAGCGCGAAAATATACCCGCATTACACGGAATCACCCTCTATAAGAAGATGTCTCCAAAGACTGACGAGGAGAGGGTTCGCATGTGCACTATACCCTATGCTTCGGTGGTAGGTTCTATAATGTATATGATGCTATGTATAAGACCAGATGTAGCTTACGCGCTAAGCGTAGTGAGCCGGTATCAGTCAGATCCAGGTGAGAACCACTGGAAAGCGGTGAAGAACATTATCAAGTACCTGAGAAGGACTAAGGAGATGTTCCTGGTTTACGGTAATAGAGACCTCATGGTCTAGTCCTTTACCCATTCAAGCTTCTAGAGTGACAACGACAACAGCAAGTCTGTCTCGGGTTTTTTGTTTACCCTCAACAGAGGGGCGGTGTGTTGGAGGAGTTCCAAACAGAACACCGTCGCAGACTTGACGATGGAAGCTGAATACATTGCTGCAAGCGATGCCGCAAAAAAGACGGTCTAGTTGAAGAAGTTCATTAGTGAACTTCAGGTAGTTCCGTCCATTGTTCACCCAATACCTTTGTATTGCGATAACAATGGGGTTATAGCCTTAGCGAAGGAACCACGATCCCATCAGAAAACCAGACACATCTGAAGGCGGTATCACCTGATCAGGGAGATCATTGATCGCTGGAAGATCGAGATACGGGGAGTGGACACTAAAGATAACACAGCAGATCCATTCACAAAGGCCCTCCCTAAAGCACAGTTTGAGCGACTTTTTGAGCTATTGGGTATGCGGTACACCAACAGCCGCCTTAGTGCAGAAGTTGGGTATGCGGTACACCAATTACTGGCCTTTAGTGCAAGTGGGAGATTGTTGGATATGTATTCCCTAGAGGCCATTATTGTATAGTACTAGTTTGTATATTACATTTTGGAAGCTTGGGATATATACACGGATTTACGACAGTCTTGCTCGATATAGTAGTATGCTACTTGGTTTGTATCTACCTGAATATGTGTATATGTTTCTTTTAACACATCGCTCATACATATTGATAGAGCCCTTAGGATCTTCGCTTGACTACCAGCGTTGTGATGGCGGTCACACTAGTGGGGGCTAGGTAGTCTATAAGCACATCCTTATACAGGTCCCTAGTCGTAGGATTATCAAGACAGGGCATCGATACTCCAGAGTAGACTAGTGTATACGCTTCTCATCCCAGCAGGGGAGATGGTTTGTCCCACAGCCATTAGTACGTCGTACTGGAGATAGTAAGCAGGTGCTCGTTAGGTTATGAGTACACTGGACAGGACTTGTTTGGAACTGTTGGTTGGTATTATACCTTTCGTCAGGTAGCAGTTCCCAAGTGACATGAGTACAACTTAGTCCGTTGACATGACACTGCTACTTCGCCTCAAGTGTGTTCCCGCTATTCTTTGATTGCTACCGTACCACGGCTTTATTGAGTCATGCAAACAGGTAGTAGTTGGGTGCAGTCCCGAAGCACTTGGAGGCAGTGGCGGTTAGATAGGATTCGTCTCTCCCGGTATTAGGGGTTGATATCGCGCTGTGTTTGGAGAGCTATTACACAAAGTCCCCGGCAAGGGCAAGTGAGAATTTCTGGTAGGTGTTCCAGTAGATTTTCAAGGTGTTCTGGGCTACACTCCGACACGACTTATACCGCTATTAGGGGTCTGACGTTTTACCAACCCCCTAGGCCCGATATGCGATACTCTTAGATGAACAGACCGGACTGTACGGAGATTGTCACAGATAGGCTCAGTAGGAGTTTGGATGAGCTTGCTCGTCGACCTTCTTATCGACAGATACCTGGGTAGCCGTTACGCACAGCTAGTGCCGCTGACGTGCTTGTGGTTAAACCCACTGCCAGAGTACTGTCGAGTATTTAGAGTCCCACATAGAGGGTTTCCCAGCTTCGGGCGAAACGAGTAGAGGTTGTATGGTTTTACGACAGGGTTCGATCACATGCGTGTACTTGTGCGTGTGTAGTGTTCGAACGAATAATACTAGTGGGCTTTGGTTTAAGCCGGGTTCTAGTATTTGATTGTTGGATAAGCTTCGTCTCATAGCATTCGTTTTTCTAGGAACACGGATGCGGGTATGTATATATGGATGAGAGGGGGTATAGAAGGAGATACCTCATTAGGATTTTGACCATTGACTTGGTCAAAACAAATATGAGGTAAAGAAAAGACTTTGTTATTTTAGATAAATGATAATATTTGTGGCATGGCTACTTATGTTGACCTTTTGACTTGGGTTGACTTGTTGACCCTAGATATTTTGATGAGGTATTTTTGACCTAGATATTTTGGTGAGATATTTTCCATGCCATGCTTGAGGTCATATATAAGTGAGCCATTTTATTTTTATAATCATTATCACAAATACTTTCTCTTTCTTCAAGCTTGCTCTCTCCCTCTTCCTCTCTCAAACCCTAGTGTATCATGTGTTGATAATCAGGGGTTAGTGAGACTAAGCCACTCTAAACCACACTCTACTCACTCTAGTCTACTTAGATTGGTAAGCTAAGTATTCTAGTTATCTCAAGTTGGAGGTTTAGCTCAAGGTTGGAGCTCTCGGGTGGATCATCGTTGACACAAGGAGGCCGAAGTTCAAGCACGATCTATACTTCCATCAAGGAGGTTAAGGAGAGGATCAAAGACCTGAAGGACTTGTTTTCTTTAGGTATACTTTCTATCATAGTAGATAGAACCCTAACATGCTAACTAGGTTTGTGGTAAAGATCCGGTTTAGGTTTATTCTAGCACCAAGTTTCGTATCGTTATAAAAGTTTTGTTCCGCATTTGGCCACGGAAGTTGGCCGGGGCGCTAGCGTAACCCTTCACTACTGATCTAACTATCAGTAAATCCCAACTGCCTTGGCCATGGTTTTATGGTGCTGGCTAACCGAACACAGTGCGATATCGACTCCCTATACCGGGAGAGACGAATCCCCAACAATCGCTCACTGCCTCCTTGTGGCTCGGGACTGTACCCAATTAAAACCTGTTTGCACGACTCATTAGAGCCGTGGTAAGGTAGTAATCTAAGTACAATAGGAACTTACATGAGACAAATGACGATCTCAAGTCTGAAGACTAACCTGTGAAAGTCTATCCTAGCACCACCATGAGGTTTAAACCGGCATCAAGTATGCAATTTTAAAATTTTGGGGTGCTAAGCTACACTAACTAAGGATCAAACTAGACGGTTAAGGTCTAAGCTATGATATCAAAACTCTAACACCAAGTGAAGGTGGCAATAACCTTTGTAGACTGTGTCCTTCTCTTCAAAAGCTCCATGTAGCAGTCCACGCGACTCCACTAGGCTCCACATGATATTAGATCGAGCTTCCTACGTGACCTTCGTGCCGAAAATGGTCCACCTGAAGCTCCGTTAATCCAAGTTACCACTTCACTAAACTTACTTTAGTGAAGGAAACACACTACACCTAAGTGCTAATCAAGTGTAGGATGGTGAAGTAGGGGTTTTGTTTTCTCACTATGGATACTTTCAAGCCTTAGGGTTCACAACTCATGTAAGTGTTAGGGCTTGGAGGAGGTGAGGAGGAAGATGAAGAGAGCTAGAGAGAAAAGAGCTCAAGTGAAGAAAAAGAACAAGTGTAGTGAAGAATGGCTTAAGCCCCTCCCACTTATTGAAGCAACAAATATCATCAAATAATAAAATGTAACCATGCTTCAATAGTGTAGGATGATGAATAAAAAATTCATCAAGCCATGCTTCACCCATTCCTCTTTTTCCACCTCATCATTTCTATTTTCACAAAATAGAAATTCAACCATGCTTCTTTTAATATATATATATATATATATATATATATATTAAGAAAATAATTAGTGAGCTTAATATTAGTAAATATATAATTATATCAAATATAAATATATATCAAATTATTAAATCAACACTTGATTTAATAATCCGGTTATATCACATATAACCAACTAATATCATTTATCTGATTATCATATTATCAAATCAACACTTGATTCAATAATCCGGTTATATCACATATAACCTAACCGATATCAAATGTCCGCCAGATTAGAATACGGTATCATGTACTCGTATTTAATCAGGCCCCCTGCACATATCAGCATATGTGCCCTACTTCGTTTCGCTTGAAAAAGGAAACTTCTATGTGGGACTCTAAAGACTCGTCAATACGTTAGCAGTAGGTAATGATCACATCAGTTACCCACAAGCCGTCAGCGGTACTAGCTGGACGTAACGGCTACCGAGGTATTGAGCGAATAGAAGATCAACAAGCAAGCTTGTCCAAACTCCCATGAAGCCTATAAGTAACACTTACCGTACAGTCCGGTCTCTTCTTCTGATATGTCGCTTATCGATTCTAGGGGTGGAATCGTCAGACCCCAATAACTTGATAAGTCATGCCGATGTATGGCGCATAACGGTTCGAGAAACTACTGATAACTCTTACTAGTAAATCCCATCAGCCCTGACCAGGAACTTACAGTTATATCCAATCGAGCATAGCACAGCATCAACTCCCAATACCGGGAGAGACGAAACCCCTCCTATCGCTCACTGCCTCCATGTGACTCGGGACTGTACCCAATATCCACCTGTTTGCACGACTCCTTTGAGTCGTGGTAGGGAGGAAATCACAGAACAGTGGGAACCATGCAATGCAGGGTTTCCTAGCATGGCGGCAAGGTTGCTGGAGGTATCGTCCATGCCAATTTCAAAAATTTGTCATTCTAGCTAACCATAACCTAGAATCGTATACTAGAAAAAGCGACGGAATGAAATGCAAACAACTTTGCATAAGAAATGAGCAAGGAATATAACCTTTGTAGACCGGTCCTTCACTTCAATAGCTCCGTGTAGTAGTCCCTTCGCTGTGATCATGAAGTCCCGGACTCTAGAGAGGCTCCCATGAAGAAATGAGCATGCTTGCATCGAAGTCTTCGAGGCCGAAGATGATCTACGTCGAGAAGACACTAAACCAAGCTATCTCTTCACTAATTATGGAATTAGTGAAGCAAACACCTTATACTAAATGGAAAGTTGTAGAGGATGATGAAGTAGAAAGTGGGCTCACTTTAGTTTTATTTTTCTCACAATATTTTCTCACTCACAAAAAGCTAGCAAGCTTTTTTCCATGAAGAAGATGAAGAAAAACCATCAAGAGATAATGAACCCATGAGGTGAGAATATGAACCATGGGTGAGTTAGTGTCATACACTAACTCATGTAGAGACTTAACTAGGGTTAGTATAATGGTTGGGTTGATAAATATCTACAAGTGAAACAAAAAGAGAAGACTATGGTTAATGCATCCATAAGCTTCTACAAGCTTGTAGACTTGCCAAATATGCATCCAATTTTTGAATTACTTAGATAATTTTAAACCCTAGATTATATCAAGCATGGTATAAGTCTCATACACCCATGTATCATGTATCATCAAGCATGACACAAATCTTTGTACATTAATATATATCACATATATACACATGCACACAAGTGAGAAAAAGAAATCATATGTGAGAAAATATTAGTTAATGTAATGTAATATATCAAATATATAATTAAATTAAATTATCAGATCAACACTTGATTTAATAATCCGGCTATATTACACATAACCGACTAATATCAGATGTAACAACTTATCGAATCAACACTTGATCCGATAACCCGGCTATATCACATATAACCGACCGATGTCACAAATCGCGAGAATATAATACGGTATCATATATCGTATTAATCTCGGTCACGCACATATCACATATGTGCTCCTAATCCGTTTCGCTTGAGCCAGGAAACCTCTGTGTAGGACTCTAAAGACTCGTCAATACGCCGGCAGTAGGTGATGATCATATCAAACACCCACAAGCCGTAAGCGGCCTGCTAAACGTAACGGCCACCCAGGTATTGAGCGATCAGAAGATCAACAAGCAAGCCTGCTCACACTCCTGTGAATCCAATTAGTAACACTACCGTACAGTCCGGTCTCTTCGTCTGATATGTCGCTGTAACGTGTTAAAAATAATTAAATAAATAAAATCGTTTAAGTGAATTTTATAATTTCGGTAAACTAAAACGTAGTTTTCATAAAACTAAACCGTAATTATTCTTCACTATAAATTTAAAAATACCAATTTTAATTATGTTATTATTAGTAAATGGTGTCTATTTAGCCACTTATAAATTTTTAGTTTAATTAAATATTTTTCCTAAATTAATTATTTTAAATATTAACATAAGCTTTATTTTTACACTAAATTAGTGTAAATTACAAATTTGAATGGGTTAAATTTGAAAAAATGAACCATTGCATCTTATAATCAAGTGTGTTTTATGCAAAATTTATTTTCAAAATTTTACAATGGTTCTAGACCATTCTTGGTCAAATGGAGTGAAGAAAATAAAGAATTTTTAAATAAATTCATGAAAAGACTTAATGGTGTGATATTTTTGTGAAACCTTCTACACTTTTCTTCACCTTTTCTCACTCTCCTCTCTTTTCCTCACCTCATGGCCGGCCTCACCTCCATGGGCAGCCCAAAAAATTTTCCTCCATCATTTTTGCATTAAAAATCATCAAAATTCATCAAAAATTCATAAAAAATCCACAAAATCCTAATAAATTCCTACCCTCTATTCTTTGCTCATCTTTACATGGAATTTGGAGATGGAAAGCATTCATTTTGGAGGCTTATTTTCATGTTTGGATTTCATGTTGTGGAGGTATAAATCTTCTTCTTTTGATTTATTGTTATTAGATGTTTCATTTAAGCAGAATTAGATTTAATAAATAATTTCTATCTACTAGTTTTAAAACTCAAGTTAGGGTTTATAAAATTAAGTTACGGTTTTTATTAATTAAGTAGGGTTATAATAACTAGTTTAACATTTTTAGAAGTGGAAAATCTTGTATGGATGATATATTGTAAATTGTTTATCCAAAATTGTTTAAATTAATCCATTTTGCAAACTAGATTTCTATATATTGTATATATTGATGAGATAAAATTCCAATTAATGTTTGTAACACTATATTGTGATTTTAATGAGGATATTAACTTATTAGTGAAATGAAAAACTTAAATTGGTTACTAGTTTCTTTTGATAATTGAAAAATACTAATAAAAATGCTATTTTTGCTAACTAGATTTTAGAAACTCTTAAATAAATGAGGTTTAAAATCTAAATTATGATTTCATTATATTATTATCATCATGAATTGTAGTTTAATAAGTTAATTCATGTAAAATCATGTTTAGTTGTGACATTGTCAAATTTTGCTTAAAAGTATCGAAATCGGGCAAGTTTGCAAACTAGAATTTTCAAACTAATATAAATTAGGGTGTTAAAAATTTAGTGATGGTTTATATAGTCTAGTTATGCTAATTAATGAATACTATGACCATTAGTTTCAATTAAACAGTAAGCTTTGAAGTAAAACGGTAAATTGACGTTTTCGGGTTTTTCGAAATCGGACGATTTGATCGATTTTTAGGGTTTTGATGAATTAAATCATGTTTTATATTATAAGTAATCAGTTTTTAAACTACAAGTTGTTTGTTGATGTTTATCTCGATCAATCGGCGTTTGTACGCCGACATCGAGCGATATTGCATGAGCGGGACATAGGTTTTAACCTATGCGTGTTTCGTGCGTCGTTTTGATGTTGTTCGTGATCCAGTTTACGATATTATATGTGTTTGCGTATAGGTACCACTCACGTGGACTGCGGGCGATGAAGAAGAGGATGGCGACACCGTCTTCGGCAGACAAGGACCAGATGAGTAGATGTATATCTACGGGGGGAAGTCGGGTAGATGGCGTTTAGCACCCCCACAAACGTAGAATAGGAATAGTACTTATTGTCATTAGGAAGCCAGACGTGACCTTAGAATTTCGGTGAGTAGGACCCTAGTAGTGACCTTAGGTTGGACTAGATTGATTTAGAAAGACCTTACCCGAGGATGAATATCTTGGAGGAGATTCGTAGGTTTCAGGTAGATACACACCCACGCACACACTGAGACTCGACGTGGTGTATACGTGTATGTATATATATATATAGGACTAGGTGTAAGTATATATATATACACAATATGTATATGTGATACAGGGATGTGATATGATACACGGGAATGAAACAATATAACTGGGCTTGATGCCGTGATTCTTGGCTTTACGGTCGTGTTATGATGTTAGCGGATCATTAGGAAATGAGATAATGAATAGGTATACATAAATAATAAAGGGTGGTGATGATATTGAAGTATATGGGACTCTAAAATAGAACCCGGACCGTAACCTGTGCCTGAAATTCTGATATGATATAAGTGTGACCTAATCACAATATGATACATGTGACATGATATTTCCGAGGATAACTTAACGATGTATGTTTATGCTGGCAATGATATATGATTGATGAATGCGATTACAGTATAGCACCTTGATCTTGACATGTGTGGATGATGATATTTTACGAATGATGAGACACGTAGGTAATACTTGACCCGTACCCCGATATTGGGATGTCGTACGATGGATTTTACCGTACGAGGCATAGATAGGATGATTGATCCGCACTCTTGATTTGAGGAAGCCATACTACGTACGTGACGCTATTGAGGCTGGATCGCCGACTATTAGAGATATGGACTCAGATTTTAGGTGTACTCTTATTTCTTATCGATTAGTTTCTTAGGTTTAGTTCCTTTGGAGGTTAAATGGACACTAGTTTAGGCTCGAGACATATAGTTGTAGTTATACTAGTATATCAAATGAGTGGATAATACACATCCGTCTTTACTTTCAGACTGTAATCATCATGGTGCATGCTCATTCATATGTTTCTATAATCAGTATAAAACTCTGCCTGTTAGGATACCAGCACCATTACCGATGATGCGCATATTCCACGCACACTTATTTGCCGGCTCACACACATCATCATCGGTAATTGCTATGTCACGTACACTTTAGATCATATTATCTTTTATTGATACAATCAGCTAACAGCTAGATCGATATAGTATTGTGATCACTCTCTGGTGTTAGTATAGACATGGTATTTATTACTTAGACATTTCATGCATTCGCATTTTCATGTCATCATGCAGTATTATGGGGCATATGCCGATACTTATCATATACTTACTCATGATTTTGGGATTTTGGATTTCTATGAGATTTCTGGATTTTTGGGGAAAACCGCAAGAATATATAAAAACTTCTCTCTCTTTCCTCTTCTCTTTTTAAAATATAAGATGCGGTTTTCTCGTGATGTATGTGTCGTCCACCATGAGATTTCATGTTTTGTGTTGGATTTCGAGATCCGATTCGAAGAGTGGATGAACCGTCTCGGGTATATGGTGGGCCCGGTATGGTACCCCGGGGCAAGAAGATCGAGTTGTAGATGATGAGCCTGGCAGGGAAAGGACTACCTACCGGTGATGTCTGGCGCGGCGGATATCCGGAGGATACCGAACGTTGTCGTGAGATTTGATGATATGGGCCGATCCGGACTGACGGAGCACGAGATATTGAGACTATGAGACATTGAGATTATGAGGTATTGAGAGTTGAGATTTACGTGTTTTGTGTCGATGCTTGACACGGATTTCCATGGATTTCATCGTTGATATTTCAGATTTCTATACACATTTTACCATGTTAAAAGTTAAAGATTTCTTATACAGATATATCTAGATTTCAGGGTTGGTTATTTCACATTCATGGTGCATGCATACTCATTCACATGACATAGTTCTATATGAGGCGCTGATACGAGCACGGAGCATTTGCACTTACACGTAGCTTATTATCCTGTCTTTACTTGATGACTAGTAGTATATTAGTATATTATTATGACCTAGGACAGCGCCGTGCATTCGATTTCTTTTCGCAGATATCTTCTACTCACGAGTTGACAACTCACCCCCGTTGTGCCAAATTTTATTACAGGTTCGATGTACAGGTTTTCCTGGCAGCTTGCTGGCACATCTTTTCATTCAGGGTGATTTGCACGGTAGGTTGGTTCACATGTATCTGGACCGCCATTGTACTTTTATTATTTCATTTGTATCTAGAAAACTCCATCAACCAAACTTGTATTACTTGATAGTTTACTGGACCAGTTGTTTATTTCGACCTTAGAGTCGCGCTTGTATTATTATGATATCTGGTGGTTTTGTTTTCTTTTGAGTTTTGAGCCTCGCCCTATGGCGTTGTATACTATTGTGCATTTGTGTGGTTGTTTCCGCCTTTTGGCGTAGAGCTAGCTCCCGTTTAGGGATGCTTTTTATTGTTTGTGTATATTATACTTGTTGTACCCATTTGGGGTCATTTTTTACAAAGGAGACTCTGCCAAAATTTTTGAGAAAATTGGATGATGCTTTTAAACTTGTTTTCTACATGTTTTCCTTTACATCTTCTTCTTTTATGGTTTAGATTTCTGGGCTTCGGCTTACTTAGGTTACGTTGCGTCTCTCGATGCTTCATAATCTAAGTGCCGATCACGTTCCGTACTTTCGGGTCGTGACAGTCGCATATCTCGTCTAGGGGTTGTAAACGTCAGACCCCAGTAACTCAATAAGTCATGCCGATATGAGGCTCATAACGGGTCGAGAAACTACTGATAACACTTACCTATATATCTCTGAAGCAGCCCTGGCCAGGGACTTCCTGTTATAACCAATCGAGCACCGCGCAACATCAACCCCGAATACCGGGAGAGACGAAACCCCTCCTATCGCTCATTGCCTCCATGTGATTTGGGACTGTACCCAAAAGCCACCGTTTTGCACGTTCTCTTGAACGTGGTAAGATGGAAATCAAAGCACAGTGGGAATCACACAAGACTCTATGACGATCTCGGGTCTACAGACTAATCTGTACAAGTGTCACCAGAGAACTGCTATCTGACGATAGGTATAATACCATCTAGGAGTTCTCGGCGAGTCCGTTCAGTGTACCCAGTCTCCACTGAGCACCCGTATACCATCTCTGATGTCAAACACCAATGGATATGGGATCATCCATCGCCCATCTACATGGGTCGAGAAGCTATACGCTAGTCTACTCTAGGCAAAACACCATATGGGCTTTATCAACATGTATATATATATGAATACTACGCAAAATATATCATATGTTAAGATAAAGACAAAACAAATAGCGTACTATCATATTAAGCAAGACTGTCATGTACATACATATCCCTAGCATCCTATACAATGAAGGCCTCTAGGGCATATATATCCAACAATCTCCCACTTGCACTAAGGCCTATAATTGGCGCAATGAGTACCCACTGTCTGCACTAGATCTAGTTGTTAGCATACCGCATGACCAACATCTCAAACAGCTTCTCAAACTGGACTTGAGGGGTGGCCTTGGTGAATGGATCTACCGTGTTGTCTTTTGTGTCCACTCTCCGTACCTCGATCTCCCGACGATCTACGATCTCCCTGATCAGGTGAAACCGCCTTAAGATATGCCTGGATTTCTGATGGGGCCTCGGTTCCTTCGCTAATGCTACAGCCCCATTGTTATCACAATACAAAGGTATTGGATTGGTAATGGACGGAATCACCTGATGTTCAGAGATGAACTTCCTTATCCAGACAGCCTCTTTTGCGGCTTCACTATCAGCTATATACTCAGCCTCCATAGTTGAGTCTGCGATGGTATCCTGTCTGGAACTTTTCCAACATACCGCCCCTCCATTGAGGGTAACACAAAACCCAAAATGGATTTAGAATCATCTTTGTCACATTGGAATCCGGAGTCGGTAAAAGCCTCAACCTGGAGGTCCCCGTTACCGTAAATCAAGAACATCTCCTCAGTCCTTCTCAGGTACTTGAGAATGTTCTTTACTGCTATCCAATGCTTCTCACCTGGTTCAGACTGATACCTGCTTACCACACCAAGTGCGTAAGCTACATATGGTCTTGTACATAACAACGCATACATTATAGATCCTACTGCTAAAGCATAGGGTATAATGCCCATGCGAGCCCTCTCTTCATCAGTCTTTGGAGACATCTCTTTTGAGAGGGTGATCCCGTGACAACAGGGCATATTACCGCGCTTGGAATCTTCCACACTAAATCTCTTTAGTATAGTGTCAATATACCTGGACTGTGAAAGTATCAACATTCTATTAGATCTATCATGATAGATCTTAATGCCAAAAATGTAGGTTGCATCACCCAAGTCTTTCATGGAGAATTTCTGTGACAAGAAGAGCTTTACTGATTGTAGCATAGGGACATCATTCCCTATCAGTAGTATGTCGTCGACGTACAAAACGAGGAAGACTTCTACTCTTTCTATAATCTTCCTATAAATACATGGTTCATCTACATTTTTGATAAAGTCAAATTCTTTGACTGTCTCATCAAAGCAAATGTTCCAACTTCACGATGCATTCTTTAATCCATAGATGGATTTAAGCAACCTGCACACTCTTCCGCTGCTCCCACTGTCTAAGAAACCTTCTGGTTGATCCATGTAAACACTCTATTCTAAATGTCCATTTAGAAAAGCTGTTTTTACGTCCATCTGCCAGATTTCATAGTCATGGAAGGCAGCAATAGCAAGCAGGATCCGAATGGATTTAAGCATAGCTACAGGTGAAAAGGTTTCATCATAGTCCAATCCTGGTCTTTGACGAAAACCTTTTGCAACGAGTCTAGCTTTTTAGGTTTCCACTTGTCCAAGTGCACCAATCTTCTTTTTGAAGATCCATTTGCATCCAACTGGTTTCACTCCAGGAGGAGCAACTTCTAAAGTCCATACTTTATTGGTGTACATGGATTCCATTTCGGATCTCATAGCATCCAGCCACTTCACCGAGTCACTACTCGTGATAGCCTGCTAAAAACTAGTAGGCTCATCATCATCAATGATGCAATCCTCTCGATCCTCATCTAGAAGAAAACCATAGTATCTCTCAGGAGGATGAGAAAGCCTACTAGATCTGCGGAGTGGCGTTGGTTCGTCATGTTCTATTGAAATCTGAGGTTCAACTAAGTCCTCGGTTGTAGTTTGAGATTCTGGAATTTCTTCAAGCACTACCGCGCTCCCACTAATTTCTTTTGCAAGAAATTCGCTTTCTAAGAAGACAATGTGGCGAGCGACAAACACTTTTTGTTGTTCAGTGTGGTAGACCATGTACCCCCTTGAATGTTTGGGGTATCCTACAAACTTGCACAAAACCGATCATGCCACGAGCTTGTCCGGACTATGCTTTTTAACATATGTCGGACACCCCCATATCTTGATATACTTGAGATATGGTCTCTTCCCGCTCCACATTTCAAATGGAGTGGTAGGCACAGACTTAGTTGGAACTCTATTCAATAAGTATGTTGTTGATTCTAGAGCAAATCCCCAGAAGGATATTGGCAACTCAGCACTACTCATCATTGAACGTACCATATCTAATAGCGTGCAATTCCTCCTTTCTGATACACCATTATGCTGAGGTGTATAAGGCGGAGTAAGCTGAGAGAGAATTCCATTCTCTTTTAAGCATTCAAGGAAACTGGTACTTAAGTATTCTCCACCTCGATCAGATCGAAGTGTCATGATGCTTTTACCAGTTTGTTTCTCTACTTCATTTTTATACTCCTTAAATTTCTCAAAGGCCTCGGATTTATGTTTCAGTAAGAACACATGTCCATACCTATAAAAGTCATCAGTAAAAGTGATGAAGTAGGAGTGACCGCTTCTCGCATGCGTAGACATTGGACCACATACATCACTGTGTACAAGTCCTAAGAGTTCTGTGGCTCTTGCTCCGTGTCCGGTGAACGGAGATTTGGTCATTTTTCCTTTGATACAAGATTGACAAGTTGCATATGATGAATATTCAAACGGATCTAGATATCCATCTTTATGTAACTTAGTCAACCTTGTTTCGTTTATATGACCAAGTCTACAATGCCATAGGAAGGCTTGATTTGAATCTGGAGCCTTTCTTTTAAGTGTCTTTTTAATGTTTAAAACTCGAGGTTGATTAAGTATGTATATGCCGTTTTCCAGTGTGCCATACCCAATCAGTTCTTGATTTAGGAGAATGTTCATGACATTTCTTTCAAGCGCAAAATTATATCCTTCATTAGGCAACAAAGATACTGATATAATATTACACAACATACTGGGAATACAAAAACAGCTGTACAACACCAAAATGTGCCTACTAGTCAACCCTAGGTGATATTCCCCTATTGCAATAACATCTACATGCATTTCATTGCCCATCTGGAGAGTCATATCACCTGTCCCCAGTACTCTACTATTTCTCAGATCCTGCAATGAATTACAGATGTGAGAACCAGAACCGGTATCAAGTACCCATGATGTAGAGTTTACTGAAAGACAATTTTCGATTACGAACACACCTGAAGCAGAAGCAACAGCTTGCTTCTTGTCCTTGGCTTTGAAGGCTATACAGTCCTTCTTCCAGTGCCCTTGCTTGTGACAATAAAAGCATTCGTTTATATCCGCTTTCACCCTTCCTGCCTTGTTCGTTCCCTGCACCTTCTTGACCCCACCCTTCGGTTTGGTGGCTTTCATCTTCTTCTTCCCTTTAGCTTTCGCTTTAGATTTAGAAGAGGATGATTGGCCAACATACAGAACGGGGGTCTTCTCCTTTTTCAAGGAGGTCTCTGCTACCCTCAACATGTTGAGGAGCTTTGGAAGATCAGCTTCCATTTCGTGCATGTTGAAGCTAAGCACGAACTGAGAGAAGGTGTGGGGAAGGGACTGCAAAATCAAGTCGATATACAAATCATTCTCTAGCACACATCCCGGGTTTGCGAGTTCCTCGATGAGGCTGATCATTTTGATGGCGTGCTCTCCTACAGGAGATCCTGGAGCTAACCTCATCTGGAAGAGCTCCCTTGAGGTCTCGTACCTCGCGATACGGGAGTGCTCTCTATATAATTCCTTGACATGGAGAAAGATGGATATAATATCCATACTCTCGTGCTGTTTCTGGAGTTCATTGTTCGTGGACGCCAGCACGATACACTTAGCTCGCTCACAATCTAGATCCCAGGTTTTGCGAACTTCCTTGTCCACAACTGAGGAATCTGGTCCTGGGATAAGGGGAGGAACAGCGGTGGTAACATATGCTACTTTGTCATAAGTCAGTGCAATGTTGACGTTCCTTAGCCAATCTTTATAGTTCTGCCCGGTCAGTATATTTTTTTCAAGTAATAGTTTTAGTCCTGTCATGGTAGCTGCTAGAGAGAGAGAAAAGAAAACACTCAGCATATGCTTCTTGCAAGTTTAGATTGGTTATTAGTTTATCTAAACAGGATGGCTCCAACTGTTCCCTCAAATCCTTCTTCAAAACCTAAAAGAAGAACTAGTCAGGATTTAATCACACGTCACAATACTTGCTTAACCTTTCAGCCAGGCCGGTGTTGGTACTTCGAGGGAGGTTTTCCAACGCTTTCGCAAAGTTACTTAATTAAATAACCTCTTTTCCCTGGAGGCGTAGCCCCTCTAACACCTTTCTGGACACCTACTTGGTTTATAGCATTGATTGTTAAGTGAGAAAGTTTCCCGAGAGTAATCCTACTCATCAGTGGTATCGGGATCCAACTATCATTGCATGATGTACTAGATGGAAGCCACTCTAGTCACCACACTCCAGAAGGTATGCTAAATCTGCAAGTTTTCTTTATGTTTGAAACTCCCGATGTCATTTTTTACCCCAAGCTCTTATGACCTTGACGTAGGCCAACAAATCATAAGACGCAAGTCAAGTTCTACCCGTCGTTGTCCTGATTAATTTAGGTAAATCGTACATGCCCTTGACGTAGGCCAACAAGGCTGTACGTCTGTCCTATACTAATGCATCTATCTTTGCAACAAATAAGCAAACACACTGCTACCATCCACTATGCCTTGACGTAGGCCAACAAGCATAGCATGAATACGATATGTTGTCTATTTGAAACGACGGAGGGTTATGGCTGGTTTTTGACAAAAAACCGTTAACGTAGTGAACTTGATATGATCGAAGGAACCATGATAGCCTTTATTAAAAGGAGTGGTTTAAGTCCCGTATTTAAATTTTGCTTTTTAAAGAAAACCGATTGGTTTTGAAATTGTTCCAACGATTCAGTTTAGTTTTTATTTTTCTTTGCATTAAAAATAATGCGTCCCATCTTTAACCTATCATTACAGATAACAATGAAAATACAACGTCCTCTTATTCCATCTGCATTCGCCACGGGGTCCCGTCATCACCCGTTAGGTTACTTAACTAACGGCAGAGCGGGGGCTGGGCTAGCATGGGTGTAAAACATAAGTGACGTCTAAATAGCTATCATATATAGATATTGTACATTCGTCAGACGCAATAATAGGCATTCCAGATCATAGATAAACTTTATTGGATATGCAAGCAATCCGCGTTTGTTTTGAGCCTGCAACGAAAGACGGATTACACAGTTGTGATGAATAGCCATTACCCCGCCCCAGACCCCTACGGGTACGGCAAACTACCCGCCAAGTACCCGAAGTGAAGCGGTCTACCTCAACAACGTGAGTAGGCCACTAAGCACTTCGAAATACCCGGTAGTTTGTGCATCACACCTTGGGTCTATCCTAGGAGCAAAAAACAGTAAAAAGAAATAATACAATGGTGGCTACAACCGCAACCTGGATGTGCCCCGCAAAATAATATTACAACTTATTACAATTACATCGAACGAATTAATACAATAACCCATCACATAACCCCGGCTAATCATCACAACAATCCAATATAGTTCATAATCACAAACAGTTAAAACATTACAGATATGTGCAACACCTGCCAACCGACATACTAGCAGTTAGGGGAGGTTTACGAACACATAATATGTTGGAGATAGTGCCCTCAGAGTCAATTATTGGATCACAGGCACGTGATTGCAATGATTGAGGGAGGACCTATTCCGGTAAGACAGTCTTACTCAAGATGATAGCATGGTATCTAGTTTATCTTTTGTTGGAGACAGTGCCCTCAGAGTCAATTATTGGATCACAGGCACGTGATTGCAATGATTGAGGGAGGACCTATCCCAGTAGGACAGTCTTACTCAAGATGATAGTATGCTATCCGGTTTATCTTTATCATCGTGTACTGCTTTAGGATTCTTGCTTGACTGCCAGCACTATGAGGGCAATCATATACGTTGGAGCTGGTAGTCTATAAGCACATCCTTAAATGGTCCCTAGTCGTAGGAGTTTTGAGACAGGGCATCGATACTCCAGAGTACACTAGTGTATATAGTCGAGACCCCGACGAGGGGCGGTGGCCGGTCTCACAAGCCACTGGTGTC
This sequence comes from Agapanthus africanus, assembly GCA_030015575.1. Classification (NCBI taxonomy): domain Eukaryota; kingdom Viridiplantae; phylum Streptophyta; class Magnoliopsida; order Asparagales; family Amaryllidaceae; genus Agapanthus; species Agapanthus africanus. The sequence goes on from CM057340.1 coordinate 409,196,657, forward strand.
AGTTTGTTCACCTAAGATGTATACAGGTGCTCATTGGGTTATGAGTACACCGGACAGGACTCGCCGGGAACATGGTAGTGTAGGGTTCCTAGGCACTCTCAAGAGGTCTCACAAGGCATCAACCATGCCAATTTCAAAAATTACGGGTGCCGAGAAACCCTAATACGGATCGTTAACTAGAATTTTAGGCGAAAACGATAACTAGTAAACAACTTTACTAAGTGAACGGAAATACAACCTTTGTAGATCCGGTCCTCCACCTCCATAGCTCCGCAATGAAGTCTCCTCGATGTCCAAATGGAATCCCGGGCTCTAGCGTCTGCTTCATCGGAGAAATGGGCAGGCAACGTCGTCGGCTTCGTGCCGAAGATGATCTACGTCGAGGAAACACAAGTTCAAGCTCCAACTTCACCAAGTTGTGAAACTTGTGAAGAAAACACCCTATACTACTTGGCAAGAGGTAGAGGATGAAGAAATAGGAGTTGGGTTCACTTTAGAATTGGATTTCTCACTCAATTACTCAAGTTGCCATTGATGGAGGCAAGCTTCTTCTTGAAGAAGAAGAAGAAGAAGATGAAGTATATTATGATAAGTGGTTTTCAAAAAGGAAAATAAAAAGAATACTTATCATAAACCAACCATGGTCAAGTGTAGAGAATGAACTAGGGTTAAGTGGAATGGTTAGGGTTAAGCATGAGACAAAATGGTCACTTAGTCAAAGCTTCATGAAGCTTCAAAATCAAACAAAATAAGCCACAATTTTCTTTCATTATCTTTTCCATAAAGAAATAAATAAATAAATGAATAAATAAATAAAAGGAAAACCCTAACCATTACACAACCATGGTTTAATCTTTACACATACTCAAGTATGCATGTATCATCAAACATGATACAAACTTGTGTACAAAAATATATCACATATACAATGTGCACAATTCAAGTGAGATAATCCATTTAAAGTGAACCAATACTAGTTAATGCAAAGTAATATATCAAATATATAATTATGCATTAAATCATTAAATCAACACTTGATTCAATGATCCGGTCATGTCGCACACAACCGACTAGTATACAATGTATCGTTTTATCGAATCAATCCTTGATTCGATAACTAGGTTATATCGCATATAACCATTCGACACATTCATCGCCAGAATGAAATACGGTATCACATACACGCATTATTCTCGGTCCCGCACATATCTCATATGCGCTCCTATTTCGTTTCGCTTGAGCCAGGAAACCTCTGTGTAGGACTCTAAAGACTCGTCAATACGCCGGCAGCAGATGATGATCATATCAACCACCCACAAGCCGCAAGCGGTCTGCTAAACGTAACGGCCACCAGGGTATTGAGCGATTAGAAGATCGACGAGCAAGCCCGCTCATACTCCTGTGAATCCAACCAGTAACACTTACCGTACAGTCCGGTCTCGTCGTCTGATATGTCGCATATCTCGCCAAGGGGTGGTAAACGTCAGACCCCAATAGCTCGATAAGTCGTGTCGATATGAGGTCTATAACAGTTCGAGAAACTACTGGTAACACTTACCAGTAAATCTCAGCAACCCTGGCCAGGGATTTTCGGTTATAGCCAATCGAACACAGCGCAACATCAACTCCCTATACCGGGAGAGACGAATCCCCTCCTATCGCTCATTGCCTCCATGTGATTCGGGACTGTACCCAAAAGCCACCATTTTGCACGCCCTCTTGGACGTGGTAAGACGGAAATCAAAGCACGGTGGGAACCACACAAACTCTATGACGATCTCGGGTCAACAGACTACTCTGTACCAGTGTCACCAGAGAACTGCCATCTGACGTAAGGTATAATACCATCTGGGAGTTCTCGGCGAGTCCGTCCAGTGTACCCAGTCTCCACTGAGCACCCGTATATCATCTCTGATGTCAAACACCAATGGATATGGGATCATCCATTGCCCATCTGTATGGGTCGAGAAGGTATACGCTAGTCTATTCTGGTATATCGATGCCCCGTCTCGATATACCCACGACTAGGGACTTTGAAGGATGTACTTATGGACTACCATGTCCTCACTAGTATGATCCGCATCATAGTCAAGGTAGTCAAGTACACATCCTAAGGGCTTTACCAACATGTAACAGAGAGACAATCAGTATACACGTTAAGGTAAAGATCAACCAGATAGCATACTATCATGTCGAGTAAGAAAGTCCTCCTTATATATATCCCAGCATCCACTACAATGTACATCCAATGTACAGTAATGGCCTCTAGGGCATACATATAACTAACAGCTAGTTGGTCTTATACCTGACGTCAGATGGCGGTTCCCTGGTGACATGTGTACAGGTTAGTTCATCGACCTGAGGATCGTCATTTGTCTCGTGTGAGTTCCCACTGTACTTTGATTACTACCCTACCACGCTCAAAGGAGATGTGCAAACAGGTTTTAGTTGGGTACAGTCCCGAGCCACATGGAGGCAGTGAGCGGATCTTCTGGGGTTCGTCTCTCCCGGTATTGGGGGTGAGGTCGCGCTGTGTCTAGGAGAGCCAATACACAAAGCCCTCGGCCGAGGCAGGAGATTTACTGGTAGGTATTCCAGTAGTATCTCAGGGTGTTCTGGGCTACACTCCGACACGACTTGTACGGCTTTTGGGGGTCTGAAGTTTACCAACCCCCGAGGCCCGCCATGCGATGCTCATAGACGAACGGATCGGACTATATGGATATTGTCACTGACAGGCTCAGTAGGGTGTCAGGATGAGTTCGCTCATCGACGTCCCTTTTTGTCAATAACTGGTAGCCCGTCACGTATGGCTAATACATCTGACGTGCTAGTGGTTAAATCCACAGCCATAGTATTGACGAGTCTTTAGAGTCCCCCACTTTCAGTTGCTCAAGTTTTCGGGCGAAACGCTGTAGAGGCCGTATGGAGATATGGCAGGGTTCGATCAGATATGTGCGGTATTGCACGGATCATGATCGGACGGAAAATACTAGCGGGTTTTGGTTTAAGCCGGATCCTAGTATTGCACAGTGTAGATTTTGTCTCAGTGCATTTGTATTCGGTCGGAATACAAATGCGGGAATGTATATACAGTAGAGGGGTTTTCCTGTAATTTATCACGGGATCAGTTTTTTGGAGTTGGCAGTTTGTTTTCCGTTTCGGCCATATTTCATTTGTATTTTTCTTTGGCCGAAAAATGGTGGAGGAGGGCTTATTTACATTTGTGCAAATAAGCATTAGTGGAGGGTGTTCTTTGCATTTTATTGCTTCATGATAGCTCTTATTGACCTTGACTTGTTCACTTCATCATTGCTTGACTTTTATCTTCATGATGGCTTGACTTTTGGAAGTGATGATAGTTGATGGAGTGTTGGTTTAGGCTAGTGATCATTTCTTTGCATGATAGCCTTTTCTCTCTCTCCCTTGGATAATATTGTGAGGCTCCCCTCATTTTTTACACTCTCCCATTCTTGAGGGAGTCATGGACGTCCAAGCTCTTAGGGGCTGTCCAAATTGTGGGTGTGGGATTTTTGTTCTTTTGGCTTTGCTAAAAATCCCTAAAGTTCCATCTCCATTAACTTATATCATTTCCTCCACCATATGGCAACTCCCTCAACCCCTAGAGACACATATAGCACTACACCATTCTACAGCAACCCTTGGGCACGTCGACTCGCCAACTTCGTGCCCGAGTTGCCTCGGTCTAGAGGTAGGAGCCCGTAAAAGAAGCCGGCGATGTGGTGCCCTTCCGGCAAGGAGGCGACGACCGGAGATTCCGCAGGAGATCGGGACGACGATGAGAAGACCGGAGGACACGGATCACTCGGTATATCTCTCTACCCGTTCTTTAGATAGCTAGGACTAGTTTAATGGCACGATCCGGGTTTATAGTGCGCGGTGGTGCCGGTTATAAAAGTTAAAGTAAATCATCGCTTCCGCATTCCGGCGTCGGATTGACGGCCGGGGTGCCGCCGTGCACTTACAGTGGTATCAGAGCCTCGCCATTAACATAGTCTAGCTTTGTCTAATGTGTTTTACATTTCCGATCGAACAAAAATCCCAAAACTGCGTTTTCATGTACAATCAGTTTCTGTCAAAAAATTTTTGTCTCTAAAAATTTTTCAGGGTGTTGCAGAATGATGTGCAGAGAATCCTAAGAATCCTGTAAAATTTTGGTGACATGATCTCTCCATATGACAGCGGAACCGCGGCCGTAACCCCTCTTTGGCCACGGTTCCGCCGCAGGAATTTAGCTTCACTTCACCAATTTTTTGAAGTGGGCTTTTGGGCTGAAAATAGGGGTTTTGGTATACTTTTTTTGGGCCCAGAATTTCTGTGAGTGCTACAGTATTGCTTGGGGGCCCACTTGGTAAAATTTAATCGATCGGATATTTTAAACACATTTTTTCACAGTATTTACATTATATCTGCGACCGTGAATGTCACTTGATCGGTAAATCCTGTCTAACTGCTATAGCCCGGTTAAACGGATTTGCGAACGTGGCATTCACGTTGATGTTCTATGATTTTGCTGTGATGTTGCGGATTGGTCGTGGGGGATAGCCTGGTTGCAGTGGCAGTACAGTTTTGTTGTATTATGTACATTTGATATTGCGGGTCGAGCGTCCGACATGTGGACTGCCGTCACTGCCTGTTTGTATTATTATTTTGGGGCACGACCAGGTTGCGGTCGATGTACCCGTTGTATGTATATTTTACTTTCTGTTCTAGGATTACCCCAAGGAGGGGTGCACGGATAGCCGGGTTCTAGAGGGCAACAAGCCCGCATCTCATGGAATTGAGACGGAGGGGGCTTCACTCTAGAATTGGCGGGCTATTCGCCGCACTCGTAGGGGGTACAGGTTGACCCAGGAGGGGTGCCCAAGTTACCGGATTCCGTGAAGTGCTGGGTAGTCCATTCACGTTGCTGAAGGGGGCTGCCTCGCTTCAGGTTTTGGCGGGTTACTTGCCGCGCCCGTAGGGGTCTAGGATTTCATTGCACAGGCAATCCACACGACCAGGGAACGTCGGGTTTCAGTAGCGGCTCTGTGAAACCCGGGGATCCCAGATATCTGTATTATTCTGTGATGCTGTATATTTCTGTGATGTTGCATTTTTATCACGCCTTGAGCGAAATATTATATATTATATATATATTAGTAGATGTTGTATATGTTTTGCATCCGCGCTAGTCCAGTCCCCGCTCTGTCGTTAGTTAGCTAACCTAACGGGTAATGACGGGACCCAGTGGCGAATGCGGATGGCATATACGTACATCAGTATATTTTCGTTCTTTATTAGTGTGATCAATTGATGGGACTGCGTTAATTCGGATCAATGCAAGTTAAACAAACCTAATCTGATATTGTTGGAACATTTTTCAAAAAGCTGTTATTGCAAGGACGTTCTCTTTTGTTTTGCATCGTGGTATTCAGTTGGAATATCCTGCTCCTCAGTCGACGAGGCAAGGGCCGAGATCCCTTCACCGGGAGTAACCCCTTGGACAAAAGTTTGCGTCAGGGCAATAACTTCACTATAGCCGATTGCTTTTGCTTTGCATCGTGGTATTCAGTTGGAATATACTGCACCTCATTCTACGGGGAAAGAGCCGAGATCCATTCACCGGGAGTGACCTCTTTAGCGAAGGTTTTCGTTACTATATTTTTATAAAAGCTATCCGTTCCTTCAACGATATCAAGTTCTTTACGTTAAAGGTTTTCGCCAGAAACTATTCGTAGCCCTCCGTCGTTTCATATGGGTGGTCAATAGTATTCATGCTGTGTTTGTTGGCCAAAGTCAAGGCACAGTGTTTGGTAGCTGTTGGGTATTCATATGCAGCATAGATAGATGCGTTGGTTTGGGACAGTCGTACTACCTTGTTGGCCAAAGTCAAGGGTGTGTACGGGTGGGTTCAAATCAACCTGGACAATGACGGGTAGAACTTGACATGTGACTTATAATTTGTTGGCCAAAGTCAAGGTCATAAGAGCATGGGGCCGAAATCACATAGGGAGTTTCTAAAGAAACTGAAACTTGCCAGATATACGCATACCTTCTGGAGTGTGATGATGTGAGCGGATTCCGTCACGTTATCATGCGATGATAGTTGGATCCCGATTCCCACTGATGAGTTAGTTTACTCCTCGGGTGACCCCGACTAATTCTTCTTTCAGGTTCGGAGGAGAATTTGACGGTACAGTGGGAGGTTTCCAGATTAGATAAATTGGTAACCATTCTGATCTAGGTTAGAGTGCACGCTGAGTGTTTCTTTTCTCTCTCTCTCTGGCAGCGACCATTGACCCGACCCTAAGACTATGACTCAGAGACCAAAATTAACCGAACCTTCTTATACGCTGGCTTTTGGATTATCAGAGTTGCAAACCTCATTGCCACTCCTACTTTTACCCTTTTCTCCAGGACACCCCGTATTACTACGAACGTCCACTTCCATTGGACAAAACCATCGTATGGTTATATACGAACTCGAAGGAATTCGAGGATGGTTTCCGGTTCTGGAGGAAACGGATGGGACTATTCAGTTGTCTTTTCCTTTTACCTTCTCTCAGGTTGTGAGTACTCCTTAGTTTAGGAGATAGTACACCTATTACGCAAATTGGATAGTCTTCTTCCAAACCTTAAGCTGGTGCCGACCGGTAGGGAATGAAGAAAAACAGTTAGCCTAAACGGTGTACATAAGGTATTGGGTTAAGACAAAGAAAGGGATTAGTAAGAGGGCAAAGTAAATTGCGACTGCTATTCACGACCAGACCAAGTATTTCTTCGCCAATCCTAAATCACCTTTGTATTTCTCCAGGACACTCCGTATCACTACGAAGATCCACAGTTTATTGGATACTCCATCGTATGGTTATATACGAACTCGAAAGGAACTTGTTCCAGTTCGGGGATGGATTCTAGTTCAGGAGAAATAGGAATAAGGTTTATTCGGTTGTCTTTTATCTTCACCTTCTCTCGCATTGCGAGTGCTCCTAGGATTAGGACAGTACACCCATTATGCTTATTGGATAGTCTTCTTCCAATCCATAGACTGGTGCCGAACGGTAGGGAAGGAATAAAACCATTTGGCCTGAAGGGGTGTACAGAAGGTAATGACTAAAGACATATAAAGGGATTTGGAAAGATGGCAAAGAATTACATGGTTACAGTTGTGAATCTGGATAATGGAAGAGGCATTACTAGGAATACCAGGATACCCCATCGAAACATTTCAATGTTTCAGTTTCACTGTGTACCGTTAAAGGAAAACTGATTTCCCAATTAGTCCTTACTCCAGGGTATGTTTTTACCAGGTATGATTCTCACATCTGTATGGTTTTACAGATGATGAGTGGGAGTAGGTTAGTGGGAATAAGGTGATCATCCTCATTATATCGGGATTCGTTGTGATCGGTGATATTTGAGGAAATCACCTGGGATGTTTGCCGGTCGGCATTGGTTTTGAATATCCGCTGTTATGCACCAATTTCAAATTGATATATCTGTACGTCTATTTTCATAGAGTGAGATATACCTTTTTGAAATTATGTCTATAACATTTACCTATATCAATGGATGGTTAGGTAAGGAGCATTGAACAACGGTGTAATTCTTCTTAACCATAAGTACAGTTTTCAGCCTACGACACACAGGGATTGAGTTGTTTGACTCAAGGGACTTATACAGAGTATTGTATGTTGTCCAGTGTCCATTAGGACAGAGGGGTTGGTCCTCGTACTAGATTCTGTTTACTTGTGACTTCTCTGGTTCTTAGACACGTGTTTCGTAGAAACACAAGGTCTGAGTTTTGAGAAGTTATAGGTAAAAGAATAGAGTAGAGAACCAAGTGTTGCAAGTATCGGGATTCTTCAAGGTGATTGAAGATGTAGATACTTGTGTGTGATATTCAGTTGATAATAATGGTTAAAAGAACTTGCTTCTCTTTCAGGTTACTCATAATTGGAAGTGCTCCTTAGTTGAGTAACGCTGATAGGCCTCCTTCCATTTAGTTGACATGCACTGGAGAAAGCTGCATGTTTTGAATCTGGTTCAATTAAATCAGTGCCTCTGGTTCTATATTGGATATAGAACAGTTCATATCTTAACGATGTTAAGATACGGGGAGTTGTCCGGCCTATGCTTAAAACCAGACTCTGGATAACTCAAGGCACGTTTTCTGTAATGGCTGTTTGTGGGTTGACCCAGGCTATGACGAGGGTTGATTTTCTACCATCTGGAAGATCAATAGTGATATTGTTCTAGACTCGCCACAGTTTTAATAAAAATGGATTTTTTCAGAAAACAGTAGTGGGAGTATGGTAGAACTGCAAGTGATTCCAGAACCACAAACGATTATTGAAGATTTGATAGGAACCTAAAGATTCAATCTGGTTTGACATTCCATTGGCCACTCCGCAGATAAGATGGGTAACCTCAGGCACCCGAGGGGTACTCCGGTAGCCTCAAGGACGGTGACAGGGAGGTTCTTGTTTACCCAGACTTGCCATTGCTGTTGTTCCAGGCTGCGAGACCCGGCAGGAGGATGAGAATAGCGTCGTTTGGAACTAGCTTTAGAAGTGTACATCTATATGACTCTGCCAGAGGGTTATCGTAGTCAGTGGGAGCAGCGGAAGCATTGGTGGACAAGTGGCTTATGTCTATTTATAGACTAAAGCAGATATAGCGGAGATAGATCATCTATTTCTGATGTGACAGTCATAGGTTTGACTTCTTCAGAATAGGTGATGGATCTGTTGAGAAGGTAGTAGGGTGTGATGTCATGGTATTTGGATGGCATACACAGAGTAGGAAGTGATATTCCTATACTACGATCGGTTACACTTTGGTCGTCACACAGCGGTTTCTCCACACAGGACTTGGATATTATATCTGACATTCTGGTTACTAGATCTATAGATCTAGATTTGGGTGGTTTCCCAATCAGGGTACTTAGACAGCATTCTAAAAGTATTTAGAATGGACGACTCCTGGCATGGTGGTGTACCTGCAGGTAATGGAGTCACCCTCTCTAAAGGTGTCTTACAGACTAAAGGGGAGAGGGATGTGCATGATTGGCAGATCACTTGCTCAGGCAATTGAGTCAATCATGAGATGTCAAGTACCATACTAGATGTTGTTTTTGTAGTGGATGCAATAAATTGATATTGATCCAATCCTGGAGAAACAGTCGGAAGCAGTTTTAGAACATCAGTAGATGTTCTAGGGATATGATAGCGTCAGCCTCATTTAGGTGACGGTTATCGTTCCAGGCTTCCAAGGTGACCTGGATGACAGAGTGGTTGTCAGAGTTATAGTTTTCCCTCTGACGAGGGGCAGTATTTTGGACAGATGGTCCAAGGAAATACTGAGGGAGGCATGGCGCAGGATACTGATTAAGTTCAGTTGACGATACAGTCTAAGAAGTTTGGATTTGGAGTTCATTTATGAGCTAGGTCCCATCAGACATCCAGACACATTCTAAGACATATATTGCTCATTTCGGGAGATGGCTTTCTCCACGAACTTGAGATATAGAGAGACAAAGAAAGAAACATCAAAGCGGATCCACTCACTGAGGCTATTCCTCGAACGCCATAGTTTCGCAAACAAGCTTTGTGAGACTGACTAGTAGGGGAGTTGGGTGTTCGGTATCACACGGTCTGTGAGTATGCGATATCGCAATAATTAGCCTTGAGTGCAAGTGGGAGATTGTTGGAGATAGTGCCCTCAGAGTCAGTTATTGGATCACAGGCACATGATTGCAATGATTGAGGGAGAACCTATCCCGGTAGGACAGTCTTACTCAAGATCATAGTATGCTATCTGGTTTATCTTTATCATCGTGTACTTCTTTAGGTGACCAGACAGGTCGCTATTACACGTTGATAGAGCCCCTAGGATTCTTGCTTGACTGCCAGCAATATGAGGGCGATCATATACGTGGGAGCTGGTAGTCTATAAGCACATCCTTAAATGGTCCCTAGTCGTGGGAGTTTCGAGACAGGGCATCGATACTCCAGAGTAGACTAGTTTATACAGTCGAGACCCCGACGAGGGGCGGTGGCCGGTCTCACAAGCCACTGGTGTCAGTTGGTTCACCTAAGATGTATACAGGTGCTCATTGGGTTATAAGTACACCGGACAGGACTCGGAGGGAACATGCTAGTTGGTCTTATACCTAACGTCAGATGGCAGTTCCCTGGTGACATGTGTATAGGTTAGTTCATCGACCTGAGGATCGTCATTTGTCTCATGTGAGGTCCCACTGTACTTTGATTACTACCCTACCACGCTCAAAGGAGACGTGCAAACAGGTTTTAGTTGGGTACAGTCCCGAGCCACATGGAGACAGTGAGCGGATCTTCAGGGGTTCGTCTCTCCCGGTATTGGGGGTGAGGTCGCGCTGTGTCTAGGAGAGCCATTACACAAAGCCCTCAGCCGAGGCAGGAGATTTACTGGTAGGTATTCCAATAGTATCTCAGGGTGTTATGGGCTACACTCCGACACGACTTGTACCGCTTTTGGGGGTCTGACTTTTACCAACCCCCTAGGCCCACCATGCGATGCTCATAGACGAACGGACCGGACTGTACGGATATTGTCACTGACAGGCTCAGTAGGGTGTCAGGATGAGTTCGCTCATCGACGTCCCTTTTTGTCAATAGCTGGTAGCCCGTCACGTATGGCTAATACCTCTGACGTGCTAGTGGTTAAATCCACAGCCATAGTATTGACGAGTCTTTAGAGTCCCCCACTTTCAGTTGCTCAAGTTTTCGGGCAAAACGCTGTAGAGGCCGTATGGAGATATGGCAGGGTTCGATCAGATACGTGCGGTATTGCACGGATCATGATCGGACGAAAAATACTAGCGGGCTTTAGTTTAAGACGGATCCTAGTATTGCACAGTGTAGATTTTGTCTCAGTGCATTTGTATTCGGTCGGAATACAAATATGGGTATGTATATACAGTAGAGGGGTTTTCCTGTAATTTATTACGGGATCAGTATTTTGGAGTTGGCAGTTTGTTTTCCGTTTCGGCCCTATTTCATTTGTATCTTTCTTTGGCCGAAAAATGGTAGAGGAGGGCTTATTTGCATTTGTGCAAATAAGCATTAGTGGAGGGTGTTCTTTGCATTTTGTTGCTTCATGATAGCTCTTGTTGACCTTGACTTGTTCACTTCATCATTGCTTGACTTCTATCTTCATGATGGCATGACTTTTGGAAGTGATGATTGTTGATGGAGTGTTGGTTTAGGCTAGTGATCATTTCTTTGCATGATAGCCTTTTCTCTCTCTCCCTTAGATAATATTGTGAGGCTCCCCTCATTTTTTACACTCTCCCATTCTTGAGGGAGTCATGGCCGGCCAAGCTCTTAGGGGCTATCCAAATTGTGGGTGTGGGATTTTTGTTCTTTTGGCTTTGCTAAAAATCCCCAAAGTTCCATCTCCATTAGCTTATATCATTTCCTCCACCATATGGCAACTCCCTCAACCCCTAGAGACACATATAGCACTACACCATTCTACAGCAACCCTTGGGCATGTTGACTCGCCAACTTCATGCCCGAGTTGCCTCGGTCCAGAGGTGGGAGCCCGTAAAAGAAGCCGGCTATGTGGTGCCCTTCCGGCAAGGAGGCGACGACCAGAGATTCTGCGGGAGATCGAGTCGACGACGAGAAGACCGGAGGACACGGATCACTCGGTATATCTCTCTACCCGTTCTTTAGATAGCTAGGACTAGTTTAATGGCACGATCCGAGTTTATAGTGCGCGGTGGAGCCGGTTATAAAAGTTAAAGTATATCATCGCTTCAACATTCCGGCGTCGGATTGACGGCCGGGGCGCCGCCGTGCACTTACATCTTTATCATCGTGTACTACTTTAGGTGACCTTACAGGTCGCTATTACACGTTGATAGAGCCCCTAGGATTCTTGCTTGACTGCCAGCAGTATGAGGGCGATCATATACGTGGGAGCTGGTAGTCTATAAGCACATCCTTAAAAGGTCCCTGTTCCCCTCCGAACGGCGGCCGTGACGACGTTAGGACGTCTCGCCTGATATTCGGGGCAGATGCTATATGGTTTTATCCGTCCACCTATCCGAAGAAACCAAGTTGATTTATGGCACCGTGTATCGGAGGTTTAGACGGATACGGCCGATGTAGCAGGCTTTGTCAGATTCCCCCTCGTTAGAGGGGTTTTTGATTGTGGGGACGCTCTTCCCTGCAGGCGCAAGCCCCTGCAGTTAATTACGGTACCGCATCGCGGTAACCACTTTCTCCTCCAGAATTTCACTTCATGTCGTGTGTGTTTGTTTTGTTTATGGTTTCCCGTGGATTGTATACGGAGACTGAGTAATGCCGTCGCCCGTAGGACGTGGATTAGTCCAAATCCGTATTTACTTAGATTTGGGTTTGGTGTTTTTAGTTTAAGGATACGTTAGTCGTATTGAGACTAAGATCAACTTAAACGTTCACCAAGGATACGTTAGTCCTGTTTTGGACTAAGATCAACTTGACGTGGTGATCCATTTAATATATGGCCGTCGGGACTCATCACCTCTCTGACATCGTTGAAGAATTACAACGATAGGTGTCAGAGGAGTTCAGAGATGTACCCTTGAACCAAAGTTGATTTGGAATTTTATAGTCCATTTGAATGTTCAAGGATACGTTAGCCGTATTTGGGGTTAAGATCGACTTAAACGGGACCGTTTAGATCCGGCAAAAGAGCGTTTGGAGGCTCTATTGTTCCAGTTTAGGAACGTAGTGGTCCGTGTTCCAGTTTAGGGACGTGGTGGTCCGTATTCCAGTTTAGGGACGTGGTGGTCCATGTTCCAGTTTAGGGACGTAGTGGTCCGTATTCCAGTTTAAGGACGTAGTGGTCCGTATTCCAGTTTAGGGACGTGATGGTCTATGTTCCAGTTTAGGGACGTAGTGGTCTGACATTAGTTTAAGGACGTTTCGGTCTAACATTAGTTTAAGGACGTTTCGGTCCAACATTAGTTTAAGGACGTTTCGGTCCACGAGTTTAAGGACCTATTAGTTTAAGGACGTTTCGGTCCACGAGTTTAAGGACCCCGCAGTCCATATTCATGTATGGTCATTGGGACCCGTCACCTCTCTGACGTCGCTGAGGAATCACAACGATAGCTGCCAGAGAAGTTCGGAGATGTACCCTCGAACCGGATATAAATTAATTTAAGAGAGCAGCTGGACTCAGTCAATTTAGTTTGAGGACTTACGGCCATGATTGGGCTAAGTCCAGTTTCAACAATTTTTGTCTTTGGCCTGTGCTAAGGCTTTACCCCTTTTTAGCAATGCACTGCATTATTCTTGTTTTGGTTGGGCTCTGCCCTTTTATAAATGATGCAGAGCATCTATATTTCTGTTTGGGCTTTGCCCCCCCTTTTTTTAAAATGCATAGCATTTTTTTATTAGGCCTGGTAGGCCTTCTAATTGGGCTGTGTCCCTTTTCTTTAATAATGCAGAGCATTAAATACTCTGACAGTGCCCCACGTAGCTTGTCAGGCGCTTTGCGCCAAATAATGAGCGCAAACTCATATGGTGGTGACACGTGTCACGCTCTGGGGAGCGCAAGAGCAACAGCGCAATGCGCTATATCAGTGCGCTGCGCCGTTGCGCTGCTGACACGTGGCGCTTCCTGGTGGCTTGCGCCAACACAGGAGCGCAACAGCGCAGTTCTTGCAAGTGCAGAGCACTGTTTTATCTTTTGATCGATTTTAAATCAAAGAAAACAAGTTTTTCTTGTTTTCAAGGAACCAATGATTCATAAGCAAGTGCAAAGCACTATTATTAGTTAGTTTTCTTTCTTATTGAAGATCATTGATCTTGTTCTTAGATCAATGATCTGTTTTTAAGAGAATTTTTTCTTTTTCTGAAGGTTTTTACCTTTTTTGTTCTTGAGGAGTTCTTCTGAGTTCTCTTTTTTTCTCTCAGAAAAATGTTGATGCCTTTGAATTGAGGTCTGGGGTCCTTTTTATAGTGCTCATAAACTAGTTAAATTTGTTAAAGAGATCTTTCTCTGAGTGATTTGGGGAATTTTCCCCACCGTTGGATCTTTGATCCAAAGGCCTCTGTTTTACAGAAGAAAATCTTCTTGTTTTAACAAGAACAGAAAATATTTCTTTAAAATCTTAATTCTGTTTTACGCAAACGCCCCAGCGCGTGACACGTGTCGTGCAGCGCAGCGCTTGCGCGGCTGTGCTTGCGCAGCTGCGCAGACACGTGTCACGCAGCGCAGCTCTTGCGCGGCTGTGCTTGCGCAGCTGCGCAGACACGTGTCACGCAGCGCAGCGTTTGCGCAACTGAAACGTTGCTTTCTTTACTTTTTATTTTAAAAGAGCCTTGCTCTGATTGGACACACTGCCTCGGGCGCTGTGCTGACGTATCAACTTCTGACACGTGGCGCGTTGCGCGCAGCACATGGGATTTTGAAGCGTTGCTTCAGAAAATTTGAATTTTTGAAATTCAAACAGAGTCTTGCTATGATTGGGGGAAATAAATGCCCCCCCCCACCGTTGCGCTCACGTGGCGCGCACGTGAGTGCAGCGGTGGCAAGATCCTGGCCGTTGGATCAAAAGGGGTAAGTTGAAGAGGCGCAGGCGCCTATAAATAGGACCCTTGGTCCTTGGTAAATTTCACCGTTTTCTTGAATCTTGAATCCCAGAGCCTTGCTCTTGCTTAAGAACTTTTAGAGCCTTGCTCTTGTTTCTTTTTAAGAACTTTCAAAGTTCAGAACCTAGCACCATCTTAGGTAAAAAAAATTTAAATTACATTAAATTAAGTTTAATTAGCAGAGCCTTGCTCTCAAAAATCTACAGATCTATAGAGATCTTGTTCGTGGGTTTTAACCCATGAACTGAGCTTTGGTCATAGATCAAATGTAGATCTTTTAGATCTGAACATAGAGAACTTCTAAAGGTTTCCATGGATCTTTAAGATCCTAAAAATTTTACTTTTTAGTAGTTAAAGTTTTCTTTTTGATGGATTCTTCCATCATTATTATGAAGCTAAGCTCTTTTTAAGAATCTTTACCCTTGAGACCAGAGTTTGACAAGTGTCATTCTATTGACAGAGCTTTGCTCTAAAAGAGGGGACTTTCTCCTTGTCCTTAGGGATTTCCCATCAATGAGGATATTCTTTTGGAGATCTTTTCATTAATTGACAGTCTCATCTAATGATGGGGCTGTCTTATTAAATGATGCACTGGCATCCCGATTTTGTGGGTCCCTCTTTTGTCCCCCACCCACTGCAGTGCAGTGTAGTGTAAAATTACAACATTGATGGCTAATTAAAAATTTTTGTCCCTCCGCAGGAAACATGTCTGGTAATTTGTCTTTTCCGTTTGTTCGTTCGGAGGGAGGGTTTCCCCAGGCACCGGTGGACCGAGTGGTGTTCGCTCTCATTATGGATCATGACCCCAAGTACAAAAACCTTCACTTGTGGGGTAGGTGGTACAATGAAATCATCCAGGGTCGTCGCAGTTTCAGTTCCGCCTCGCCGTCTGAGCCCATAGTTATGATCCCCTATGCGGACGAACCCCCGGTGAAGTATGCCGTGGAGGTTAAAAATTGGAATTCTGATGACCTCCTCCAGCCTGCAATCAGTGCCATCCCCGTGCAGCCGCCGCCGGCAATAGACATTCTGGGGAGGCGAATCTGTCAGGGTGAAGCACGCCCTTGAGGACAGGCTTACAATATTGGACTGATCCCGCGACCGCCCGCCGGATATTTGCAGTGGGCCCGGTACATCTTATCGGCGAAAAGGACTCATCTAACGAAGATTGGTTTATATTCGGCCATCTACGTCTCGCTTTTCGAGTATTCCTCTCCTCCAACGTGGTGGATCAAGGCCTTTATTGAACAATGGAATATCCCTACCCACACCTTCCTGATGACGGACAGGGAGGTCTCCATCTCCTTAGAGGAGTTTGCTGAAGTCTCGGGTCTACCAATGAGGGGGGAGCACTACGAGGAGCTGCTTCCTCCTGACGAATACGTCTTTGCCACCAAGCTGCTGGTGTTCGACCTAACTCCGGAGAACGCCATTCAGCATCAGTATCCGGGCTTGGTGAAGGTGTTAGAGATCTATGAAGGACTCCATTTGGAATCGGGCGACCGGGGCGTCAGTTTCGCAGATTTTATTGCCCGCTTCATTCACCCGGAGTTCCTATCAGAGCGGAGCGAGAAGTTCGCCCAGCTCGATGACCCTTTTGGTTTCGGCTTGGACCGCCGACCCGTATCGGAGAATGATCAAAGGGATTTTTATCTCCCCAGCGTTGCCATCGTCCCTTTCTCAAAAATCGCCGTCCCGGGCATGGATGAGGAGACCTTTTTTATTGGGTTCTTGGGTTTGTGGCTATGCAGCTTTGCGCTCCCCATGCACCCACGCCACATGCGGCCCTCCATCTTTTACCCAGCGCATCGGATGGTGGCTGGTTTGTAGTTATTGGTAGGAATCGCCGGGCTGGCTTACCTTTATAATGGACTTAGCGTAGCGGCGGACGCTAGTGAGCCTAGGGTACAGCCTGCTAAATTCCCGATGCACTATTTCACCTCCTGGATGGAGATGCATGTGCAAGGGGTGTTTGGTGCCCATAAGATTCCTCCGTTCTTTGAGAAATGCAGACTCCCGAGGGTCATACGGCTGGTCGGGGCTTCGATCGTAGTTACACCTCCGCGGGAGGCTAGGGGGCTGCTCCTTCGACCACACCTGGTCGGAGCGAAGGTTTCCTTTGTGGATAAGGTCATAACCATAGGCTCAGAGACCACTAAGTCAGTGGTGCCACTGCGCGATGATTTTAAGGACGGGGCTTCTATATTGAAGGCTCGGGAAATCCTCCACCTCTACTCCATTCGGCCGGGCTACCTAGTGTTTAGGCAGAATGAGACAGCACTCTTTATGAGGTATAACCCGCACCGGTTTGCTCAGCAATCGAGCTACAACCAAGGGATCCCAATGGAAGCCTTCCTGGAAAAGCCCGTGGTCAGCCGAGAAGGGATAAAGAATGCAATGGACCATTTCACACGGCTTAACACGGGTTCCTATTTCTTTATCAGCGAACCCAGCTGTGCCCCCAAGATGTTCAACACGTACGTGGCTTGGTATGCGCATGCGATGGGCCCAGTTATCTTAACGGAGAAGCGCATGCTGGTTGACCGTAGGGGTGCGCCTCCTGGCAATGATCGCAAGGCCCCCTTGAAGCCAAGGATTCCGTTCATTCCTCCGCTAAAAGATGCCGGAGTCGATCGACCATGCGTGTTGAGCCCCCTGCGTGGCTTACCGCTGCCTGCTATGGTGAATGCACCACCGGCGCCCCATGCTCCCATGAAGACGATTAATGTAATATTGCAAGAGTCCGGCGCAGGAGCGGATATCGGGACCCGCCGCCCCAAGGTGCCTGCCAAGCGCAAATCAATTCCAGGTGCATCTAGAGCTGGCGGGCAAAAGATGAAGAAGTCTATCCTTTCCCTCGATGCGATCCTCGGCTTAGAGCCTGAGGCTCCTCCCAACGAAGGAATAAGTGAATATGGCAGCAACAAGGGCTTCTTGGTAGACCCCACAGACACCAATTTGGCGGCCGCCATTGCAGCTTCGGAGCGATCGGCGAGGCTCGAAGCGATGTTAAGTAAACTCGTTGAGTCAGGTAACCATTAGCCGCTTTCTTCGTTACTTTATTGCACTTCTTATCATTATTTTTAAATAATACTTTCCCCATTTTCAACAGGTGTTTCTACCGAAGAAGCTATTGCTGCCTCTTTGAAAACCTTCCAAGAGGAGGAGGAGAAACGTGCTCTAGCGAGCGCCGGTATGTCCCACCCCCCTTTTTTATAAAAAGAATTTCGTTATCTTTTTCGATGGTCAACCTAACTTTCTTCATTTGTTTCTTTGCGGGGGTTATACCAGTCGATGAGGAGATCCTCCCCGAACCTGTTACTGGAATTCCGGTCTCGTCGGGGTTGCCGCAAGAGCCTCGACTTGACAAGTCGACGAGGGATGCCTTAAAGAATTTGGAGGCATCCCTGTATACGGACGAGGACGCTTCAATGAAAGTGGCTCTGGTGAGGTCCGTCTCATCGGCCCAGGAGGAGAGGAAGCGGCTGAGGCGCGAGGCGAAAGAGCGCAGGGCTGCTTTGGCCACACGAGCGAGCCCAAGCACCATCCCTCGCACTGATACTCCCTCAGAAGAGGCTCCCGTCGCCCTATCCACCGCTCGCAGACAGGTGGCGCGTGCTGTTCGGAGTGCTAATGACAAGTCTAGCTCTGGTAATGTATTTTGCAAGACTTTACTGTAAGAATTGTAAACCTGTCGGTTCTTATTTATCTTTTTCTACAGGGCCAAGTCCAACCGAAGGGGAGGCGGAGACTGTCGAACCTGAGGGGCCAGTGGAAGAGGCATTGGTCGAGCCCGAGCCGACGGTGGGCAGCATCGCCGGGGTTGTTGAACCTGAGGCAAAGGCCGAGGGGGCTATGCTAGAGAAAGTCGTTGATGCCGAGCCTGAGGAAGCGGCAAATGAGACGACCCTTATAACTGAGCCCGAGTTAGTGGCGGGTGAGGCGCTTGAGGCGGGCGATCTCACGGTGACGGCTAATGAGGCGATGGGGACTGCCGAGCTCGAAGTAGCGGGTGAGATGGACATGACTCTTGGGGAAGAGTCAGCCGCTCTTTCTCAAGAGTCCGACAATGCTCCGGTTATTTCCCTCCCTGTCTACAATCTTCCACCGTCTCCTGGCCGCGCAAGCACGGCGACGGTCCCCATCGAGTCGGAGTATGAGGCCACGGGCGGTGGCCTCATGTCAATAGAGGAGGGGGTCGCCTCCGTTTCAGCCGGGAGCTCATCAGGTAAATCTCAAGTTACTGTCATCTCTTTATTATATCTTGCGATTTTCCCTTAACAAGTTTGTCTTTGTTTTGAACGTAGGTGCGGCCATCGCCGATGCTCCATTGCTCGAAGGAGCACCATCAACTACTGCCTTGGCGGTGGTCACCTCCCAGCCTTCCCTTAAGCCATCGCAGATGTTAGAAGGTATGGATCTGTGATTGATTGGTTTATCTTTTAGCCGCATGATTTCTGTACTAACGTCGTACCACTGTGTCTTTTCAGGAGTGCTTTTTAATCATATCCATCAGGTGTTGCTTCCGCACTTCTCCTTCCCGTCTGAGCTCGCTTCTCCCTCTAGTGGTGTCGATGAGTATATTTTCACTTCGATGTCTTTCTTTTCATTCTTTTTTTTTAGCAATGGGATTATTTCTGACTTTTCCTCTTCCTTATTGTAGTTCCAATAATCGAAGGAGGGGACGCAAGACCCGCCACGCCACCGGCCCTTCCGGCTTTGCCGTTCGTTGCAGCTGGTATAGTAAATTTCCTTTTTGATGACTCTTCAACATCTCTTGAACCATCGTTTAACTATGTTTTGTTTTGCAGCTATCATTCCGGCTCCAGTCCCTCTTGAGTCTCGTGTCCTTTCACCGGCAGGCCCTTTCTTGAAACGTCCATCTTCAAAGGGTGCCGTGATGAGTTTGGGCATGCTGAGCGGGTATATCGAAGAGCTTAACGCGGACGCTCTCCCCTCTGCCGCAGATTTCGCTGTGGAGATTAACCCAATGTTTGTGGCGCTCATAAACTTTCACAACGAAGGCGTCGTCGAATCTTGGGTTAACCACTGCAGGGAGATCGAGGCTTGCCTACATCGGTTGGAGTCGACGCGTCCTTCCCCTGAAGTTTTGGCCATAAGCACCCAACGGACGGCCTGGCTCGAGCGAAGCACTTCTTATTTCCGCCATTTGGAGCAAGAAGCAGCTTTACGGTTGAAGGAACGTCAGGAATCTTCAAGCGCAACTGCTCGCCTGCGCGCTGAAGTTAGGACGAATGCTGCCGAGGTGAAAGCTGTCGTTGAAGGCCTCCTGGAGCGTATCTCTAATGGGCTAGCACTGAAGCGGAAGCTTGATGCCGCCGAGCGTGGTGTCCGAGGCCGTGAAGCAGCTCAGCAGGTCGTTGGGGAACAGCTTGCATACTTCATGCAGCAGCGGGCTTAAGTAGAGGCCGAACTGGCGGTGGCGGCTGATCAAGAGAAGGCGTGGAAGGAAGTACGCGAGCAATTGATAGAGCTATTCAAGAGGCTTCCTTCTCCCTGAACATTTTGTATCATTTACACACTTGTAATTTTTGCATAGTATATATACATTCTTTGTTCTTTAGATGATTCGCCTTGTATTTGATTGAATTTATGAATAAAGATACACATTCCTTTTTGCAATGTCTTGTATTATTTCTTTGCTTTCTCCCTTCTCAGCATGATGTCTCGATAAACCTAATTGGCAGATAACTTAATTTCTCCAAGAGATAGCGATGGCTTAGGCCGCAGGTTCAGATCTGCCGCCTAAGACTTTTCAACTCTATGAGCCGTGAGGGTCTCATAGAGACTTTTCTCCCTATGGATCGAGAGGATCTCGTAGGTGGGTTTTTCTCCTTAGGAATCATGAGGACTCCTAAGTGTGGTTTTCTCTTATAAGTCGTAAGGATCCTATAAGAGAATTTTTCCCTCTTACGAGTCGAGAAGGCCCGTAAGCGGTTGTTTCCCTCCTTATCAAGATTCGACTTTGGAGAGTGAGACCCGTGAATAGTATGCAAGAGACCTTTTTGGATCGACTTGTAGGGTCCCATTGTTCAGGAAGCAAGTTTTTTAGTCCCTGTTGCCTGAGGCTTCATCTTGCAAGTTGAGACAAATCGGGAATTTTCCCGTGGAGACACTGGTTTCTCTGCGAGCCGACGCGAATCAGGAGGCTCTCGTCAAGGAGTGTTTGTATCCGTGAGTCGAGGAATTTTCTAGGGATTATTTGTTTCCCTAGCGCCAAGGATTATTTGTTTCCTTGGGTTTGAAACGAGTCGAGAATTTCCCATGGAGGCACTGGTTGCTCTGCGAGTCGACGCGGATCAGGAGGCTCTCATCAAGGAGTGTTTGTATCCGTGATTCGAGGAATTTGCTAGGGATTATTTGTTTCCCTAGCGCCAAGGATTATTTGTTTCCTTCGGGTTTGAAACGAGTCGAGAATTTCCCACGGAGGCACTGGTTGCTCTGCGAGTCGACGTGGATCAGGAGGCTCTCATCAAGGAGTGTTTGTATCCGTGAGTTGAGGTGTTTGCTAGGGATTATTTGTTTCCCTAGCACCAAGGATTATTTGTTTCCTTGGGGTTGAAACGAGTCGAGGATTTCCTACGGAGGCACTGGTTGCTCTGCAAGTCGACGCGGATCAGGAGGCTCTCGTCAAGGAGTGTTTGTATCCGTGAGTTGAAGTATTTTGCCGAAGACACTGGCTTCTTCGGGGTTGGGATGAACCGTCGAGATTTGGCTTCGTTTTCTGGCGGAGTCTGTTGGGAAAGTATGGTTCTCTCTTTGTTTGCGCCCTTGGATTGTATACAGGGATCGATGTGATCTCAACTGTAGGGCCAAAGTTTTATCATTTCTTTTCTTTTTTTTGTTTTATTTCCGCGATGCTCTATCATTCAGCTTTTATATCGCGACGGTCGCGATTGCCCAATCATTTCGGCTATTTTTCGCGGTGCCCAATCATTTCGGCTGTTTATTTTGTTTTTACTCGCTGCTTTTTATTGCGAGTTGCCCCATCATTTCGGCTATTTTGCATGCATACATTTTTACTTGCTGCTTTTTATTGCAAGTTGACCCATCATTTCGGCTATTTCATATGCATGTTCGTCCTACTGGCTTTTCGCCGTAAACCTGAAATTAAACACCGATTTCGGCATCAGCACCGCTACAACTGGGATATTGACAGGAGCGAATCATCATTTTCCTCTGTCGATGTCGAACAAGGGTGGCTTAGCGAGCAGGGTTAAGGTCCTGTCGACTAAGGCTTTTGACTTCATGAGCCGTAAGGGTCTCACAAAGGTATTTCTCCCTACATGTCGTGAGGATCTTGTAGGTGTATTTTCTTCTTAGGAATCGTGAGGATTCCTAAGTGTTTGTTCCTCTATAAGTCGTAAGGATCCTACAAGAGGATTTTCTCCTTGTAAGTCGAGAGGACTTATAAGGGTTGTTCGTCATGCGAACATATCCCCAATCTCGGATAGGGCTTGATTAGGGAAATGTTTATTCGCGCCCGTGGATTGTATACAAAGGCCAGTATTAAGCCACTTGTAGGGCAATATCGAAGGTTGTGGGGGTTGCTTAAGCACAGGTTTAGGTCTCTGTAACTTAAGACATTCAAATCTTATGAGCCGTGAGGGTCTCATAAGAGAGTTCTCCTTACGTGTCATGAGGATCTCGCAAGTGTATATTCTCCTTAGGAATCATGGGGATCCCAAAGTGTGTTGCTCCCTTGTGAGTCGTAAGGATCTCACGCGGGTGGTTTCTCCTTACAAGGTCGAGAGGATCTTGTAAGTGTTCTTTTAATGAGGTTGCGCCCTTTCGGGTTTTCACAAACACTCGCCGGTAGTCATGCTGTTTTTACTCACGAAGCCCTTTCGGGTTTTCATCCGTGCCCATTTTGCTTGTGGACATACCGTTTTATTTTTATTCTTTTTATTTTTATATACATTTTTCCACGAGGTCGCGCCCTTTCGGGTTTTCACGAACACCCGCCGGTAGTCCTGCTGTTTTTACTCACGGAGCCCTCTCGAGTTTTCATCCGTGCCCTTTTTGCTTATGGACATACCGTTTTTATTTATCTATATATATTTTTTTTGTTAGACTACGGATGCTGCGGTATTAGTTTTAAGGACGTTTCGGTCCGCTATTAGTTTAAGGACGTTTCGGTCCGTCATGGAGAAGGTCGGCTATTGTTTATAAAGCTTGAGCTTAGGAAGATAGCGAGCGGACATAGTCGTCGTCATCTATCATTAACCTAGGCTGTGGCTCATTAAGCGTAGTATCTCTTAAGGAAGCGACCGTTTATTGGCCTGAAAGGCCTTTCATCGTGCATGTCCATGAGTAGATAGGCCCCACCGTGGTAGACCTTATCTATGATGTACGGGCCTTCATAGTTTGGCTCAAACTTTTCCCGCTTGGCGCGATTGGGGATCATAGGCCTTTTGACCACTAGCACGAGCTCGCCTTGGCGGAATGTCCTCGGTCGGGTCAATCTTTCATATGAGCGCGTCATCTTTGCTTTATAAGCTTCCAGATTCTGTTGCGTTATGAGCCGGGTTTCATCAAGGTCGTCAAGCTCCTCAAGCCGAAGGTGAGCATTTTCTTCGTCCGTCAGCTCATACTGGACTGTCACTCGTAGAGAGGGTTACTCTATCTCGAGGGGGAGTACTGCTTCCGTCCCAAATACCAACGCATACGGCGTTGTGTTCGTGGCCGTCTTGAATGTAGTTCGATACGCCCAAAGAGCCTCTTGCAGTCTCTCGTGCCAATTTTTCTTATTTTGGGACACCGTTTTCTTTATGATCTTTGTCAGGGTCTTGTTGAAGGCTTCAGCTAAACCATTAGCTCGCGGATTATAAACCGAGGAATATCTCCAGTCTATATTGTGCTGTTGCGCAAAGCGACTGATCTTGTGGCTTCTGTAAGCTGGCCCGTTATCGGAGATGATCCGTCGCGGAGTTCCAAACCGATATATGACATGCGTCTTGAAGAAATGGAGGATATTCTCCGTCTTCACATCCTTCAGTGGTACCGCTTCTGCCCATTTGGAGAAGTAATCAGTCGTCTCCAGGATGAAACGATGTCCCATAGACGATGCTGGTTCGATGGGGCCGACTATGTCAGTTCCCCACATCTCGAACGGCCAGCTAGCCACCGTTGGATGGAGTGGATTTGGATGCTGGTGGATGAAATTCCTATGAATTTGGCATGAGTGGCATTGCTTCGCATATTTGAGGCAGTCCTGAATCATCGTGGGCCAGTAGTAGCCCATCCGTTTGATCTTCAACTTCATCTTTAGGCCCGCTTGGTGAGAACTGCAGAGTCCGTCATGAACTTCCTGGACAACCCTTCTCGCTTCGTCAGGTCCTAAGCATCTCAGCCACAGAGAATCAAATGACCTTTTGTACAGAGTATCGTTGACGAAGGCGAAAGACAGAGCTCGTTTCATGAGCTGATGCCTTGTGGACGCTTCTTCAGGCATTCGGTGGGACTTAAAGTAGTCTATGAAGACTTCTCTCCAATCCCCGGCATTTTTCCAATCTTTTACTTGCAGGATCGTCTGCTCGCTCACTCTCTTTTCCTCGGATGATTCCGGAGGTATTTCTGCTGGGGAAAGCACCCGACAGCTTTGTACCACGATTCTAACGTCATCGAGGTTCTCGTCAGCCAGTTCTTTAGCAAGTTTGGCCAACGTGTCTGCTTTGCTGTTTTCCACGCGCGGTATGCTTTCCAAAGTATAGGAGGGAATTTAGGTCAACAGTTGTTGCACCTTTTTACCGTACTTCACCAACTCCGGTTTTCACGTTTGGTAATCGCCGTTTACTTGACTAACGACCAGTTGAGAATCTCTGTATATGAGGAGGTTTTCAATTCCCATGTCGATGGCGATCTTGAGGCTTGCTATCAGAGCTTCGTATTCAGCTTCATTGTTTGTCCTTGGCTCCGTCAGGGAGAACGCGTAGCGCATTATCCCTCCTTGTGGAGTTACAAAGATGAGTCCTACCCCCGATTTGATTATAGGGGTACTTTGTTTGCGCTTTTTCATGGAAGATGCTCCATCGAAATAGAGCTCCCATTGGGTATCACCACCGTTGATTGCGTCGAAAGTATGTTCGTCTGGCAAATCGCAATTCAAAGGAGAATCGATGAGTATCGGATGCTCAGCAAGGAAGTCGGCAATGGCCTGGACTTTCACTGCCTTGAGAGGTTGATAGGTTATCGAGAACTCCATTAAGAGCAGGGCCCATTTAGCGAGCCGTCCCGTTAGTATGGCCTTTGACATTAAATACTTAAGAGGGTCCACCTTCGAAATAAGATGGACCTCATGCGCCAACGCATAGTGCCTGAGCTTTATTATCACGAAGATCAACGCCAGGCAGTGTTTTTCAATGGGAGAGTAGTTGCTTTCTGCCCCCAGCAGAAATCGACTTAAGTAATAGAGTGCTCTCTCCTTCCCTTGATCGTTCTCTTGTTCCCATAATGCGCCTAAGGAACCTTCGAGGGCGGTTGTGTAAAGAATGAGAGGCTTTCCCTTAACCGGAGCAGCCAACACTGGCGGGTTCTGCAGGTACTGTTTAATCTCATCCAGCACGCTCTGGCATTTTTGGTTCCAGACGAACGGGGTTCCCTTCTTCATTAGGTTACTGTAAGGACGGCACTTGCCTGAAAAGTTGGCTATAAATCGCCGTATATATGCGAGCTTCCCTTGGAGAGATCGCAGCTGCTTAAGAGTCCTTGGCGGAGGCATTTCCATGAACGCCTTGATCTTCGACGGTGTCGGACGATGAATCCCATGAATTTGCCCGAGGAAACTCCGAATGCACACTTGAGAGGGTTCATCTTCAAGTTGTATTGCCGAAGGCGTTGAAATACAGTTTTTAGGTGCTCGAGATGTTCCTCGTACGATTTGCTCTTAACCACGAGGTCGTCAATATAACATTCGACGATTTCATATATAATGTCATCGAAGATCTTCGTCATAGCCCTTTGGTAAGTGGCACCGGCGTTCTTTAATCCGAAGGGCATCACTTTATAACAGAATATTCCTAAAGGGGTCCGGAAAGCGGTATGCTTCTGGTCTTCAGGATGCATTTTTATCTGATTATACCCTGATGAGCCGTCCATGAAGGAGAAAACCACATGAGTGGACGTATTGTCTATCATCGGTTCGGTGACTGGCACTGGGAAATCGTCCTTCGGGCAAGCTTTATTGAGATCCCGAAAATCCGCGCATATGCGCACCGTCCCATTTTTCTTCATCACCGGGACGATGTTGGCGATCCATTCAGGGTATTGAACTTCTTGGATGAAGCCAGAGTCGATCAGCTTCTTGACCTCAGCATTGATGTTCATCTCAAGCTCGAGCCGCATTCTCCTCGGCGCTTGTTTGACTGGCTTGATGTCCGGAGATATCGCCAATCTATGCACAGCGATTTCTGGATCTAGTCCCGGCATTTCGGAATAGTTCCATGCAAAGCAATCTCTATGCTGTAGAAGCACGTCTTTTAACGCGGCCACCCTTTCTTCAGATAGCAGCTCGCTGATGAATGTCGGTCGCGGGTCATTTAGCGTTCCCAACTCAATTTTCTTGAGGTTATCTGCGGTGGTATGTATTCCATCCTCCAGTTCTTTCGGAGCTGGCGGAAATTCTGAAATCACCTCATCATTGCTGTTTTCGAAGCACCAGGGAAGGTTGTCCATGTTCTCGGGCCCGTCTTTTAATATTGTTATCATGTGACAAGTGCGAATCCGCTTCCAATCCCAATGTGGAGTTGGTTCTGTTCTCGTGGCTTTGGGTTCGTGCTTCTGTGGCGGCGTTACCCTCTAGCTGTCAGACAGAGCGAACTTGCCGAGCTGGTACTGATCTTCGACCCAATTCAAAAAGGTGAAGCAGTCTTCGAGCGGGTGCCCTATTACTCGATGGTAAGAGCAATAATTTGGGTCAAAGACTTCGCCTGCTTGTTCGGGGTTTTTGGACTCCGGCAGTATAAGCATTTGATGTTTTAAAGCAAGATCAAGTATCTTATTCGTCTTGTCCTGCGGAAACGAGTATGCTCGACCCATTTTCTTTATGAGGGATAGATCGATAACGCTCGACTCCCGTTTGCGTGGCTTCTTAGCCCCGCTTTGTTGCTGTTGAGCGCCGTTTTGGCCTTTCGACTTTCTTCTGCCTCTACGTCGAGCCTTTTTTATAACAGGTTGACAGGGGGCGGTGATTGGTAGAGATTCTGCGTGTTCAAGTTTAGTTAATTACCGCAATCAAAACGGTTTCGCTTGTAGCTAGTCGGTTGAGTACGGGTCGTCCGCAGGGAGATGGGAATCTTTTTCTATGTGCTTTAACGAGTTAAGTCCGAAAGTCCAGATTTGTTAGTGATTATCTAAGTGTTAAAATGGTATGTAAAGAGAGCTTGTTAGGGTTAGGATTAGGTTAGTTTGAGATAGGAGTCGCTCACTTCTTTCGTTGCCACTCTTAAGATCGGTGTTACGGTAATCGGCGACAACGGGGATTAGCACGACTAGGAAGGAACTTGCGAGTATAAGCTAGGCTTTCCAACGCTTAAGTCCTTCCTTTTGTTGCTTGTCCGTCCGTTCTTGGCTCTTAGCCATAACCTCCGGTTATTTCAACCACAACCGGTCTCACTACGGAATCACTGCTATCATGTAGGATAGGGTGCCGTAGGGAGCGGATTGTGGTTCAATTAACGGGAGTTGATTTAAGATGTTGGGCACGGAAAGAGTGAGAGAGATTTCCTTCTCTCAAACTTCCCTTATCCTACCCTAACAAGTATGGAAACTACTCACACATCATAATGAAAGACAATAAAACAAAGAAGAAGATAGAAAGAAAGAGATTAGAAGATAACAACTAGCTATTTGCGACCTCACCTTGGCAAGGATCAAGCGTATGCATCATGGTTGTTTTAAGGATAAAGAAAAAGAGAAAGAAAGAAACAACAAGAAATAACAACAACTAAGTTAACAAGTGAAAATTACAAGCATTTAACATAAGAGCAAGACAAGTATGATAATAAAATGAACTTCTTTATTCACCATTCTTCACTCACAAAAGCCCACTACAAGTTTTTCAATGGAGAAGAGATGAGAAGAGGAAGAAGAACAAGTATTCTAAAACCTAGAAAATACAAGATTATGCACCCTTGGCTTTGGCAAGTTCTGGACTATTTATAGGCAGGCAACAGAAATTCTAGGGCAACATTCTGGAGCCATGTAAAAAGACAAATCTACCCCCAAAAAACCATCAACTGCGGCGCCTGTATGGCCGCGGATCCGCGGCCTAGACCCCCTATTGGCCGCAGATCCGCGGCCCCATGGTGGAGTTAGGGAGTGGGCTTTTTTGTACTTCCCTGGTCTGCTGTGTCCATGAGTCTGGTATATGATATTTCTCAGATTTTCTTCACGATTTTTCCAGAATTTCTGTTGAGCAATAGGTGATTTGATGTGGATCTTTTTGTCATGATTTCCTTGAGCACTGCGTAGATTTCTTGGATCTTGTGTTGCCATTGAGCCTTGTGCATGAAAATGACATCGATTTGCCATTTTGTCTCTCAAACTGGTGTGTGGCAACAGACGGATAAAGAGCGGAGATCCGTGTTTTATCTGTGGTTGGCAGGAATCCGGGTTTTGTCGTGTTTTTCCATGAATTTCACCGTTCAGAGCCGAGAACCTGTATCCTGCAATTGACTAGCAAACACGGCTCAAGAGTACCTACCGATATGCAATGTGATAAAAATTGGGCGGTATAAAAATGCAAAAATCTGATATGAACAAATACCCCCAAACTTATTATTTGCTCGTCCCGAGCAAAGCCAATTTATTCAAAAAAAAATTCCTAACCTCACTTTCACAGGGAACGCGATTGCACTGAGCATGTGCAACAAGCCGTTAAACCTCAAGGTGTCCCTAGTAGGAGGAGTGTTATCTCCTGAGGGTTTTCAGCGGATACTACCCACAAAATCCGGTCAAGCTAGTTTTACAAAATAACTATGATTCAAACCCTAAAGTTTTGTTTCAGAAAATAACAATTCTATGATCACAAGTCTAGATTATCAAACCCTTATTTTTCACACCTCGCTTCTTATTTAACTACAGATTTTATATGTCTTTACGTGCAGTGCAAATAGTGTCGTTAAGTTTCCAGAAGGATCGATTTACGTCATCATGTCACACAATAAAGCCCAGATAAAATTTTTGAAAGGATCACATAAGTTTTATAAAGAGTTAAGCATTTTTCAAGTTTCGTTTTCCAGTAAAGTTTCAACTTTAGAATTTCTATCTTCCTTAACAGGAAACTAGTCCTATATTTCACTCCACCTTTTTCCTGTTTTCATTTCATACACACCTCTGTGAACGTGCAATAGTCTTTATCAAAGAATAAAACCTTCATATCTCTGCTAAAATTTTTATAAAAGCCTGTCTTTTATCAAGATTATTCTCACACAAAGAACCGTTTGGAATTTTAACTCGGAGAGAACACTTGCTTGACTTTGTTTTAATCTGGACTTTCTAGGCTTCTTAGCGAGCTTTGGGCCAATGCACTCAAACCAGTTGGCTTTAGGGCATTAGGTGTAGAAACACCCCAGCGGACTTAATTACTCAAGTTACCTAGGTCCAAAAACAAAAGACAGTTTGGCGTGAAAATCATGATGATTCAATACGAACGGAGGCATAACAGGTAGTTCAATTATTTTTTGGATAAAAGACGTGTTTGGTGGGTTCGGTGTGTAATCATTCCAATCAAGTTTCAGATGGGTTATTTTTCAGACTTAGTTCCAATTAAGGCATCAATAACATTCCTTCATATTCACTTCACCTCATAAACTATTCTTGACATTACTTATTTCAGAACAAACCTATTTGATCTTCAGAAAATCATTTATCCATTTAAAAGTTTTCAGACAGAAAAGACTTGTCATCTAATTTCCAAAACTCACGACACGTGTAGTGTGATGTAAAGACGTATATCAGCAATAGTTAACTTCAAAGGAAAATTATCTTTCAGATTTTCAAAATCTAAAAATAAGATTTAGTTATTCTTATTTTATCAAACAAAACCGTCGAGATGTTGAATCAGAGTCCTCCCACTAGCTAACTTGACAAAAAAGTTTTTATGTTTTTAGAAAATTTTCTGATTTTTATGGATTTTATGGATTTTAATATGCAGATGCAAAATATACATATGAATGCGAAGGTAAGAAACGCGTACCGAGCGTACCCCCAAACTTAAACTGGACAGTGTCCTCACTGTCATTGGATGAAGAGATCATTTGAAGGGACAAAATTGTCGGTTAGATATACACAAATTTTTTTTTTTTTTTTTTTTTGTGTTTTAGGTTTTAAGAAAAAGAAAAAGAAAAAGAATATCCACAAAAATGTACAAAATGGTATATACATACCCCCAAACTTATTTGGAACAGTGTCCACTTGTTCTTGGCTGGATAACCGAAGTTTGGAGGTAGGCAGAGGAAGATTATGCAGGGTAAACCGGCTCCTGTAAGAACAGGAGCTCCTCTGTTGGTTCGGCGCTAAGGTACGGTTTAAGTCGGTGTCCGTTCACTTTGAAAAATGAACCGTCCTTTGGATTCTCCAAATCCACAGCGCCATGCGGATACACATTCCGCACAAAATACGGCCCTTTCCAGCGAGATCTGAGCTTTCCTGGATGGAAGTGTAGTCTGGTGTCGTAAAGCAGTACCTGTTGACCAGGTACGAAAGTTTTGCGCAAAAGGTGTTTATCGTGAAACACCTTCGTTCGGTTCTTAACGACAACCGCGTTATCATAAACCTCATCCCTAAGCTCGCTTAATTCGTTCAACTGCAGTTTCCGATGGCTGCCCGCATCTTTGAGAGACAGATTCAGCTCCTTTATCGCCCAAAATGCACGATGCTCTATTTCGACAGATAGGTGGCAGGCTTTTCCATACACAAGCCGATAGAGAGACATGCCAAGGTCGGTCTTATAAGCGGTTCGAAATGCCCAAAGGGCATCAGTGAGTTTCATCGACCAATCCTTACGGTTCTTGGAAACCGTCTTCTCCAGTATCTGCTTGATTTGCCGATTTGAAACATCGGCCTGCCCGCAGGTTTGGGGGTGGTAGGGCGTAGAGAGCTTATGATTAATGGAATATTTCCGCATCAAGGCCTCGAAAGTTTTGTTGCAGAAATGACTTCCATTGTCGCTAATGATCGCTCGGGGGTGCCCAAAACGGGAGAAAATGTTTTCTTTAAGAAACCTAACGACAACCTTGTTGTCGTTAGTCCGGCTGGGCACAGCCTCGACCCATTTAGAGACGTAATCAACAGCGAGAAGAATGTACAAGTTCCCGAAAGAGCTGGGAAACGGCCCCATGAAATCTATCCCCCAAACGTCGAAAATCTCCACAACCAAGATCGGTTGGAGTGGCATCTCGTTCCTCCGGGATATCCGGCCCAAATGTTGGCACCGGGAGCAAGTCTTGCAATAGTCATGAGCATCTTTGAAGAGTTGTGGCCAGTAGAAACCACATTGCAAGATCTTCTCAGCTGTCTTTCTGGGGCCAAAATGCCCGCCACATGCTTGATTGTAGCAAAATGACAGCACACTCTTGAATTCCTTGTCAGGGACACACCGACGAATAATCTGGTCGGGACAGTACTTGAACAAATAGGGTTCGTCCCAGTAAAAGTGTTTTACTTGGGATAAGAAGCGAAGTCTGTCCTGACTTGACCATTCAGTCGGTAGTAATCCTGTGGCCAAATAGTTCACAATATCTGCGAACCAGGGTTCGCAAGATACAGTCAAGAGCTGTTCATCCGGAAAAACGTCGTTGATCGGAATTGGAAGCGAAGGCGAAAAAGGAAGTCGTGAGAGATGGTCGGCAACTACGTTTTCACATCCTCGTTTGTCCTTAATGACAAGGTCAAACTCTTGAAGCAAGAGGATCCAACGTATTAACCGAGATTTTGTATCTTTCTTCGCAAAAAGATGGTGCAGAGCAGAGTGGTCTGTGTAGACAATGACTGGAGAGCCGATGAGGTAGGGCCTGAACTTTTCTAAAGCAAATACAACAGCCAAGAATTCCTTCTCAGTTGTTGTATAATTGAGTTGGGCGTCGTTCAGGGTTCGGCTCGCATAATAGATTACGTGCGGCATTTTGTTTATGTGTTGTCCCAGGACAGCACCAATGGCAAAGTCGGATGCATCGCACATAATCTCAAATGGGTGCGTCCAGTCAGGTGAAGAAAGAACGGGAGCAGAGGTGAGTGAGCTTTTCAATGACTCGAATGCAGTCACACAGCTCAAGTTGAAGTCGAATGGCGTATCCTTGGCCAGCAAAAGAGTCAAGGGCCTAGCAATCTTGCTAAAGTCCTTGATGAACCGTCTACAGAAACCGGCATGGCCAAGGAAGGCTCGAATATCTCTGACGCATCGGGGAGGAGGGAGATTGGAAATGACTTCAATCTTCGCTTTGTCAACCTCTATGCCATTTTGCGAGATGATATGTCCTAAGACAATACCTTCGCGCACCATGAAGTGGCACTTCTCCCAATTCAAAGTGAGATTCTTGTCCTTACATCGGGTAAAGACAGCGTCAAGATGCAGCAAACACTCGTTGAAGGAATCGCCGAAGATGGAGAAATCGTCCATGAAGATCTCCAGAAATTTTTCCACCATGTCTGAGAAGATTCCCATCATACACCGCTGGAAGGTAGCGGGCGCATTGCATAACCCAAAGGGCATGCGACGATATGCAAACGTGCCGAAAGGACAAGTGAATGTGGTCTTGTCCTGGTCTTTTTCGGCGATGGGAATCTGATTATAGCCGGAGTAGCCATCAAGAAAGCAGTAGCACTCGTGTCCGGCCAATCGTTCAAGCATTTGGTCAATGAAAGGTAGCCGAAGGTGGTCCTTCCGCGTTGCGGCGTTGAGTTTTCTGTAATCGATGCATACTCGCCACCCAGTTTGGGTGCGAGTAGGGATTAACTCGTTCACCTCGTTAGTGATGACCGTTATACCTGATTTCTTGGGGACAATGCGAATGGGGCTAACCCACTGGCTATCAGAGATAGGGTAGATGATACCACTATCCAGACATTTTACGATCTCCTTCTTCACAGCCTCTTTCATGACTGGATTGAGACGTCTTTGTGGATCCCGGGCTGGTTTGGCTTCATCCATCAGATGAATGTGATGTTCAACGATCAGGGGACTAATCCCCTTGATGTCCGCCATGGACCGGCCACAATCTTACCTGTTACTGTGCAAGACCGTGAGAAGGGCTTTCTCTTGCTCTGGAGCTAGAGAAGCCGAGATGATGACAGGGAGGGTCTCGTTCTCACCTAAGTAAGCGTACTTAAGGTGAGACGGCAAAGGCTTGAGTTCGAGCATCGGAGGTGAAACGATTGAAGGCAAGATTGGTGCAGAGGTCTCGAACTCAAAGGACTCCAGCAAAGGTTCAAAACGAGTGTAAGCGACAGAGTCGGATGGTTCAGGTAACTCATCCGGAAATTCGAAGGATTCAAACTCGGGTTGCGAGCGGCTAAGATCGTTCAAGAATGTGAAACACTCGTAGTCGTTGTCGGGCGCAGAAACAGCAGCAGGTTCGAGGAGGAACGCACTAGTGGCGTTAAGGTTAGCATGATCGAACAGAAACTCCTCGATTTCACACTCTTCAGGGGTGATCTCCTGGATCGAGCAGACGTCCAGTATATGAGCATTAGGTTCGGAGGGCTGATTCCCCAACCTAAAAATGTTGATTTCAATTGTCATGTTTCCAAAAGAGAGGTTCATCGAACCATTGCGACAATTGATCACAGCATTTGAGGTTGCAAGGAATGGGCGACCGAGTATCACCGGAATTTGATTCCGGGGGTTGGCTACAGGCTGTGTGTCTAATACAATGAAGTCAACGGGGAATATGAAGTCCCCGACTTTGATTAACACATCCTATAGCTCACCCCTAGGATGGGTGATCGATCGGTCGACCATTTGGAGAGTGCAATGCGTGGGTTTCAGCTCTCCTACTCCTAATTGCTCGTATACTGAGTACGGAAGCAGGTTAACACTGGCACCAAGATCTAATAGTGCGCGGTTGATGTTCTTATCCCCAATGGTAATAGAAATCGTAGGAAGCCAGGGTCCTTCCGTTTTTGTGGTAAAGATTGGGTAAGTGCATCACTCACAGCACTAGCCAAGAAAACTTTCTTTGGTACCTGAGACTTCCTCTTTTTCGTGCACAAGTCCTTTAAGATTTTCGCGTAGGATGGGACTTGTTGGACGGCATCTAAAAGAGGAATGTTAATGTTAACCTGCTTAAATAACTCCAGAATCTTCTCCATTTGAGGATTTTGTTTATTAGACCTCAACCGGTTTGGAAATTGGACGTTTTTAAAATTGGTTGAGTCTAATGCTTGTGGAGGAGATTGTGGAGTTGGAACGGATCCCTGAACAGGTGTTTTCGTGGAGCGAGAAGCGGGTCCGTTCAGAGCAGAAGGAGAAGAAGAGGAGCCTTTTGACGAATGGAGAATAGGCTCAGAAGACGAAGAAGAAGAAGAAGAAGAAGAAGCGGCCGGGGTGTCATCGTTGCTCCGTGTGCCAATGTTGTTTTGCAGCATCCGTCCCGATCTCAATGTGGTCACGGCACTCACATTATGGTTCTGTTATTCAAGAGCAACATGTACATTCTGTGGGTGACCGGGATTTGGGAGTGGCTGGGACGGGAGCTTCCCCTTCACTCGCTCGCATATGGCCGCATTCAGCTGTGCAATCTGGGCCTCGATGGTCTTGATGCTTTGCCCGTGAGCGGCAGTGTGTTGCACTAAGGACTGAATGGAAGACTGGATGTTTGCGGTGGATTGAGTCGATTGTTTAACGAACGCCTCCAGACTTCGTTCGAGCGAGGACACCTTATCGTTGTTTGACGGAACAAAGTTGTTTGGTGGAAAAGAATTGTTGGGTGCAAAGTTGTTCGTCTGATTTTGAAAAGGTTGGGGTTGGAAGGGCTGCTGAAACTGATGTTGAGTTTGTTGTTGCACTTGTTGTTGCGGCGGAGGGGGCCTTTGGAAATTGTTGCCTTGGAATTGATTCTGATTCTGATTCCAGGCGAAATTGGGGTGGTTCCTCCAACCGGGATTGTAGGTGGAAGAGTATGGATCATTCCTTGGTCTTTGCTGAAATGCAGCATTAACCTGATCCTGTCCTTACGATGGTGGATTGTAAGGACACTCTTCGGTCAAGTGAGAAGGATCGAAACAACAAGCGCAAATGCTACGAAAGGGAAGAACAGGGGTAGGAGCAGGAGAAGAAAATTTGCTCTCTATCGCTTCAAGCTTTCTCGTTATTGCAGTCATTTCAGCTTTCATCGCAATAGAAACATCAAGTTGGTGAATTCCTACCCTAGACTGACCGGTAGAAGTGGAGGTAGAAGAAGAAGAAGTCGGTCTGGTGCTCTCCCATTGTAGCGTTTGCTCCGCAAGGTCGTCAAAGAATTGCCACGCTTCCTCGTCAGATTTTGAAAGGAAGTGGCCCTGACAGATGGTTTCCAACAACTGCTTCGTTGTTGGGTTCAGGCCCTCGTATAAGGTTTGGCAAAGTTGCCATTTCTCTATACCGTGGTGAGGACACTGAACAAGAAGGTCTTTGTACCGGTCAAAGCACTTCCAGAAGGGTTCAGAAGGAAGCTGAGAGAATTGGTTGATTTCATTGCGAATCCTTACGGTTTTATGATTCGGATAGAATTTCTTTAGAAACGCTTTTACAAACTCGTCCCAACTGGTTATAGAATGGGAAGCGGTGCTATACAGCCATTTTTCAGCAAGATCGCATAAAGTGAATGGAATGACCCGTAGACGTATAACATCGTCCGACAGTTGGGTAGTTTTCATCAAGGCACAAACGTTTTGAAATTTATTGATGAAGATATAGGCATCTTCAGATTCAAGCCCATGAAATCGTGGAAGCATGTTGATGAAGTGGGGCTTAATTTCAAAATTATCCCCATTGGCCGGTGGAAGAGAAAGGCAGGTGGGAAGTGCAGAACGGGTGGGATAGAAACGATCCCGGAGCGCGATTCGCTGCGGCGCTACAACAGGCGGCGGCGGCGGGTTATTGGTCTCCGTAGGAGGTGGAGCCAATCCAGGGGTAGTCAAAGAGATGTTCGGATTAAATCCTGACATCGCGGAAGAAGAGGTTGGTGATGGTGAAGGTGAAGATGTACGAACAGAATTCCGGTCAACGTCGGAGTTGGCCGGCAAAGGTAAGGGTGAAAGAGGAGTGGACGGAGTTTCGACGTCTGAGTCGATCGCGTAGTCGGTAGCGACTAACGTAACGCGGACTAGGCGGGTGCTAGTTGTAAGGTTCCTAGGCATCCTAATGAAGTCTCACAAGGCATCGATCATGCCAATTTCAAAAATTATGGGTGCCGAGAAACCCTAATACGGATCGTCGGCTAGATTTCTAGGCGAAAAGATAATCTAGTTAACACTTTAACTAAAGGAAAGAGGCTACAACCTTTGTAGATCTGGTTACCCTCTTCCTTGGCTCCACGAAGGCATCCTCTCGCTGTCCATCTCGAATCTCGGACTCTCGCGACGGCTTCATCGGAGAAGTGAGCGGAATAGGTCGTCGGCTTCGTGCCGAAGATGATCTACGTCGAGGTTGCACAAGTTCAAGCTCCAACTTCACCAAGTTGTGAAACTTGTGAAGAAAACACCCAAAACAACTTGGCAAGAGGTAGAGGGTGAAGAAATAGGAGGTGGGTTCACTTTAGAATTGGATTTCTCTCACTAGAACTCAAGTTGCCATTAAAGTAGCAAGCTTTTTCTTTTTAGAAGAAGAAGATGATGAAGCTAGTTATGATAAGTTTTCTTTTAAAATGAAAAGAAAATACAAACTTATCATAACTTTAACTAGGGTTAAGTGTAGAGAATAAACCATGGTCATTTGAGTGGGTTAGGGTTAAGCATGAAGACAAGAATGGTTAGCAAAGTCAAAGCATCATGAAGCTTCAATATGAAACAAAAATTGCCACCATTTTCATCTTAAAGTTTATCCAAATAAATGAATAAACAAATAAATGAATAAATGCATAATCAAAACCCTAATCTCAAGTTAACTATGGTTCAATTCTATACACTTAACCATATGATCAAGTATCATTAAACATGATACAAATATGTGCACAAAAGTATATCACATATACAATGTGTAAATCAAGTGAGAAAAATCCGTTTAAAATGAACCAATACTAGTTAATGCAAAGTAATATATCAAATATATAATTATACATTAAATCATTAAATCAACACTTGATTCAATGATCCGGTCATGTCGCACATAACCGACTAGTATAGAATGCATCGATTTATCGAATCAATGATTCGATAACTAGGTCATATCTCATACAACCAATCGAAACATTAATCGCGAGAATCAAATATGGTATCACATACACGCATTATTCTCGGTCCCGCACATATCTCATATGCACTCCTATTTCGTTTCGCTTGAGCTAGGAAACCTCTGTGTAGGACTCTAAAGACTCGTCAATACGCCGGTAGCAGATGATGATCATATCAAGCACCCACAAGCCGCAAGCGGTCTGCTAAACGTAACGGCCACCCGGGTATTGAACGATCAGAAGATCGACGAGCTAGCCCGCTCACACTCCTGCGAATCCGACCAGTAACACTTACCATACAGTCCGGTCTCTTCGTCTGATATGTCGCATATCAAGTGTAGGGGTGGTAAACGTCAGACCCTAATAACCCGATAAGTCGTGCCGATGTGAGGCTCATAACGAGTCGAGAAACTACTGGTAACACTTACCAGCAAATCTCTGATCAGCCCTGGCAAGGGACTTCCCTGCTACGGCCAATCGAGCACTGCGCAACATCAACCCCCAATACCGGGAGAGACGAAACCCCTCTTATCGCTCATTGCCTCCATGTGACTCGGGACCGTGCCCAAAGACCACCGTTTTGCACGCCCTCATGGATGTGGTAAGGTGGAGATCAAAGCACAGTGGGAATCACACAAGACTCTATGACGATCTCGGGTCTACAGACTAACCTGTACAAGTGTCACCTGAGAACTGCCATCTGACATGAGGTATAATACCATCTGGGAGTTCTCGACGAGTCCGTCCAGTGTACTCAGTCTCCACTGAGCACCCGTATACCATCTCTGATGTCAAACACCAATGGATATGGGATCATCCATCGCCCATCACATGGGTCGAGAAGCGTATACGCTAGTCTACACTGGTATATCGATGCCCTGTCTCGATACACCCACGACTAGGGACCTTGAAGGATGTACTTATGGACTACCATGTCCCCACTAGTATGATCTGCATCATAGTCCAGGTAGTCAAGTACAAATCCTAAGGGCTTTACCAACATGTAACTATAAGACAGTATAAAGAGACTAGTGTACATTTTAAGATAAAGAGCAACCAGATAGCATACTATCATATCGAGCAAGAAAGTCATCTCTATATATGTCCAAGCATCCAATATAATATACATCATCTGTACAAT
The DNA here is from genome assembly GCA_030015575.1 of Agapanthus africanus. Taxonomy (NCBI): domain Eukaryota; kingdom Viridiplantae; phylum Streptophyta; class Magnoliopsida; order Asparagales; family Amaryllidaceae; genus Agapanthus; species Agapanthus africanus. The sequence goes on from CM057340.1 coordinate 409,234,822, forward strand.
ACTGGCCTCTAGGGCATACATACAACTAACAATCTCCCACTTGCACTAGGGCCAGCTGCTGTAGTATCGCATACCGAGCATCCCGAAGAGTCTCTCAAACTGTATCTGGGGAATGGCCTTCGTGAGTGGATCCGCAGTGTTGTCCTTCGTGTCAACCCTCCTGACCTCGATCTCCCGGCGATCAACTATCTCCCGGATCAGGTGATACCGCCTCAGAATATGCCTGGATCGCTGATGGGACCTGAGTTCCTTGGCCAAAGCCACTGCTCCATTGTTATCGCAATACAAAGGTATTGGATGCTCAATGGATGGAACCACACCAAGTTCAGTAATGAACTTCTTGATCCAGACAGCCTCTTTAGCAGCATCGTTGGCAGCGATGTATTCAGCCTCTATTGTCGAGTCTGCCACGGTTTCCTGCTTGGAACTCTTCCAGCTAACCGCCCCTCCGTAAAGGGTAAAGACAAAGCCCGACTGCGACTTAGAGTCGTCCTTATCACTCTGGAAGCTCGAATCGGTAAAGGACTCCACTTGGAGTTCTCCGTTACCATACACCAAGAACATATCTCTAGTCCTTCGTAAGTACTTGAGAATGCTCTTCACAGCTGTCCAGTGACTCTCTCCAGGATCAGCTTGATACCTGCTCACTATACTTAGTGAGTATGCTACATCGGGTCTGGTACATAGCATCGCATGCATGATAGAGCCTACTGCCGAAGCATAAGGTATCCCTTGCATGCGAGCTCTCTCCAAATCAGTCTTGGGAGACATCTCTTTGGAGAGAGTGACTCCAGAGATCGTGGGTAAGTTCCCACGCTTGGACTCTTCCATACTAAACCTCTTTAGTATGGTGTCAATGTACCTGGATTGGGATAATCCCAAAATCCGTTTGGATCTATCTCTATAGATCCTAATTCCCAATATGCAGGAGGCATCACCAAGATCTTTCATTGAGAATCTTTGTGATAAGAAGAGCTTGACCGATTGCAGCATAGGAATATCATTTCCTATCAAGAGTATGTCGTCCACGTACAATACGAGGAAGACAACCTTACTCTCTGCCACCTTCTTGTAGATACAAGGTTCATCTGGATTTTTGACGAAATCAAACTCTTTGATAACGACGTCAAAGCAGATGTTCCAACTCCGCGATGCTTGCTTTAATCCATAACTGGATTTAAGCAGCTTGCACACCTTGCCGCTGCTCCCACTGTCTACGAAGCCCTCTGGCTGAGTCATGTACACGCACTCTTCTAAATCACCATTTAGAAAAGCGGTCTTAACATCCATTTGCCAGATTTCGTAATCATGATAAGCAGCGATGGCAAGCATGATCCGGATGGATTTAAGCATAGCCACTGGAGAAAAGGTCTCGTCATAGTCCACACCTGGTCTTTGACGAAAACCCTTTGCTACAAGTCTAGCTTTAAAAGTCTCCACTTTCCCATCTACACCAAGTTTTTTCTTGAAGATCCACTTGCTCCCGATGGGTTTTACCCCTTCAGGAGCAACTTCCAAAGTCCATACTTTGTTGGTGTACATGGATTCCATCTCGGACCGCATAGCCTCCAGCCATTTCACTGAGTCCCCACTCGTGATGGCCTGCTCGAAGCTAGTTGGGTCATCATCCTCCATGATGCAATCCTCGCTTCCACCATCCATGAGAAAACCATAGTATCTCTCAGGTGGGCGAGGAACCCTACTAGATCGGCGGAGAGGCTGAGGTTCGTCGGAAGCTACTGAATGCTCTGGTTCCACTAAATCTTCTGTTGTGTTTTGTTCAGCTGGAACCTCTTCCAGTTCTACCTCAGAGCCACTAATTTCTTTTGCAAGAAATTCCTTTTCTAAAAAGGTGGCATGTTGAGCAACAAATACTCTTTGTTCCTCACTGTGGTAGAAGATATACCCTCGCGAATGTTTGGGATATCCAACAAACTTACACAAAACAGATCTTGCCTCGAGTTTGTCCGGTTTTTTGTCTTTTGACATAGGCCGGGCAACCACATATCTTTATAAAATTAAGATATGGTCTCTTCCCTTCCCATATCTCATATGGTGTGGTAGGCACAGATTTGGTGGGAACCCTGTTCAGTAGGTATGCTGCCGTTTCCAGTGCATATCCACAGAAGGAAACAGGTAACTCAGCTACACTCATCATAGAGCGCACCATATCTAATAGGGTGTGGTTTCTCCGCTCCGATACACCATTGTGCTGTGGTGTATATGGAGGAGTTAGCTGAGAGAGAATCCCATTCTCTTTTAGGAAGTCCAGGAATTCAATGCTCAAGTATTCTCCTCCTCGATCAGATCGTAGGATTTTAATACTTTTTCCGGTTTGGTTCTCAACTTCTTGTTTATATTCTCTAAATTTCTCAAAAGCTTCTGATTTTTGTTTCATCAGGAACACATATCCGAATCTAGAGAGATCGTCAGTGAACGTAATAAAGTACGAAGAACCATCCCTGGCATGTGTAGACATGGGACCGCATACATCACTATGTATAAGTCCCAAGAGTTCGGTAACTCTTTCTCCGTGTCCCGTAAACGGAGTTTTGGTCATCTTGCCTTTGAGACATGACTGGCAAGTGTCATAAGATGAAAATTCAAACGGATTTAAATATCCATCCTTATGCAACTTAGCCAGTCGTGTCGAATTGATGTGACCCAGTCTACAATGCCACAAGAAGGATTCGTTGAGTTCAGAACTCTTCCTCTTGTGTATGTTTGTTATGCTCAGAACTGTTGATTGATTTAGAACATAAATGCCATTGCATAACTGTTGGAGATAGTGCCCTCAGAGTCAATTATTAGGTCACATGTACGTGATTGCAATGATTGATGGAGGACCTATCCCGGTAGGACAGTCTTACTCGAGATGATAGTATGCTATCTGGTTTACCTTTATCATCGTGTACTGCTTCAGGTGACCTGACAAGTCGCTATTACATGTTGATAGAGCCCCTAGGATTCTTGCTTGACCACCAGCAGTATGAGGGCGATCATATAAGTTGGAGCTGGGGTCTATAAGCATATCCTTAAATGGTCCCTAGTCGTGTGAGTTTCGAGACAGGGCATCGATACTCCAGAGTAGACTAGTGTATACAGTCGAGACCCCGACGAGGGGCGGTGGCCGGTCTCACAAGCCATTGGTGTCAGTTGGATCACCTAAGATGTATACAGGTGCTCATTGGGTTATGAGTACACCGGACAGGACTCACCGGGAACATGCTAGTTGATCATATACCAGACGTCAGATGGCAGTTCCCTGGTGACATGTGTGCAGGTTAGTTCATCGACCTGGGGATCGTCATTTGTCTTGTGTGAGTTCCCACTGTACTTTGATTACTACCCTACCACGGCTCAAAGGAGTCGTGCAAACAGGTTTTAGTTGGGTACAGTCCCGAGCCACATGGAGGCAGTGAGCGTATCTTCAGGGGTTCGTCTTTCCCGGTATTGGGGGTGAGGTCGCGCTGTGTCTAGGAGAGCCATTACACGAAGCCCTCGGCCGAGGCAAGGAGATTTACTGGTAGGTATTCCAGTAGTATCTCAGGGTGTTCTGGGCTACACTCCGACACGACTTGTACCGCTTTTGGGGGTCTGACTTTTACCAACCCCCTAGGCCCGCCATGCGATGCTCATAGACGAACGGACCGGACTGTACGGATATTGTCACTGACAGGCTCAGTAGGGTTGTCAGGCTGAGTTCGCTCACAGACGTCCCTTTTAGTCAATACCTGGTAGCCCGTTACGTATTGGCTTATACCTCTGACGTGCTGGTGGTTAAATCCACAACCAAGATGTTGACGAGTCTTTAGAGTCCCCCACATTCAGTTACTCAGCTTTCGGGCGAAAGGTTGTAGAGGCCGTATGGAGATATGGCAAGGTCCGATCAGATACGTGCGGTATTGCACGGATCAGGATCGGACAGTTTGTACTTTAGGCCGTATGGTTATATGGCAGGGTTCGATCAGATACGTGCGGTATTGTACGGATCAGGATCGAACAGATATTACTAGCCGGTTTTGGTATAAGCCGGATCCTAGTATAGTACAGTGTAGATTTTGTCTCATTGCATTTGTATTTCGGTCGAAATACAGATGCGGGTGTGTATGCACAGTATCGGGGTTTTCCTGTAATTTATTACGGGACCAGTTTTCTGGAGTTGCCAGTTTGCTTTCCGTTTCGGCCAATTTCCTTTGTATCGTTCATTGGCCGAAGATTGGTGGAGGATGGCTTATTTGCATTGTTGCAAATAAGTTTTTGTGGAGGGGTTCTTTGCATATTCTTATGTCATGATGGTTGCACCATTCCTTGACCTTGACCTCTTCATGATGGCTTGACTTTTTGAAGTCATCATGCTTGATGATTGTTGATGATGGGAGATGGTATGGTTGTTGAGTGAGGACTTTTCTTTGTGATCATTATTTTCCATATGATAGCTTTCTCTCTCTCTCCATTTTGGATTATTGGATGGCTCCTTCATTCTCACCCCCCCTTGATTGTCTTGGCCGGCCATTCTCATGGGTGGGCTGTCCAACATTTTGTGTGTGGGATTTTGGTTCATTTGATGTTGCAAAAATCCCACAAGATCAATTCAAAAAGCTCCAAGTTCAATCCCTCCACCAATGGCAATTCCACAACCCCAAAGTGAGACATGGTTCTACACATATTCTACAGCAAACCTTGGGCACGTCGACTAGCCAGCTTCGTGCCCGAGTTGCCTCGGCATTGAGGTGGGAGACCGTAAAAGAAGTAGGCGATGTGGTGCACTTCCGGCGACGAGGTGGAGACCGGAGCTTCCGCAGGAGATCGGGACGACGACGAGAAGACCGGAGGACTTGGATCAGTCGGTATATCTCTCTTCCCCATCTTGTAGTTAGCTAGGACTAGTTAGTGGTTCGATCCGGGTATTAGTGCGCGGCGGTTTGCCAGTTCAAGTAAAAATTAAAGTTTATCACCGCTTCCGCATTTGGCCGTCGGATTGACGGCCGGGGCGCCGCCGTGCACTTACAGTGGTATCAGAGCCTCGCCATTAACTTAGTCTAGCTTGGTTTAATGTGTTTTGCATTTCCGATCGACCAAAATTCCAAAATCTACACTTTTGTTCACATCAGTTTTTTGTTGAAATTTTTTGGTGTCGAAAATTTTTTCAGGTTACAGAAAATTGATGTACTGGAAAATATAAGAGCTCTGTAAAAATTCGATGAAGCGACTCCACTGTGGGAGCGCGGAACAGCCGCAAATACCCCCTTCTCGCCGCGGTTCCGCCGCACACTGTGGAGATCCCTGTACCAATTTTTTACAGAGGCTTTCTGGACTTAAAATTGGGGTTTTGGAATATTAATATTGGGCCCAGAATTTCTTGATCTGCTACAGTAATGCTTGGGGGCCCACTTGTTAAAATTTGATCGATCGGATATTTTAAACACATTATTTCACAGTATTTACATTATATCTGTGACCGCGAATGTCACTTGATCGGTAAATCCGGTCTAACTGCTATAGCCCGGTTAGACGGATTTGCGAACGTGACTTTCACGTTGATGTTCTGTTTTTGCTGTGATGTTGCGGATCGGTCGTGGGGGATAGCCTGGATGCAATGCTAGTACAGTTGTGGTTCTATTATGTACATTTGATATTGCGGGGCGAGCGTCCGACATGTGGACTGCCGTCACTGCATGTTTGTATTATTATTTTGGGGCACGGCCAGGTTGCGGTCGATGCACCCGTTGTATGTATATTTTACTTTCTGTACTAGGATTACCCTGCGGAGGGGTGCACGGATGGCCGGGTTCTAGAGGGCAACGAGCCCGCATCTCATGGCATTGAGACGGAGGGGGCTTCACTCTAGGATTGGCGGGCTATTCGCCGCACTCGTAGGGGGTACAGGTTGACCCAGGAGGGGTGCCCAAGTTACCGGATTCCGTGATGTGCTGGGTGGTCCATTCACGGTGATGAAAGGGGCTGCCTCGCTTCAGGTTTTGGCGGGTAACTTGCCGCGCCCGTAGGGGTCTAGGATTTCATTGCGCAGGCTATCCACACGACCAGGGGAACGTCGGGTTTCAGTAGTGTCTCTGTGAAACCCGGGGATCCCAGATATCTGTATTGTTCTGTGATGCTGTACATTTCTGTGATGTTGCATTTTATTCACGCCTTGAGCGAAATATAATATATTGGTATATATATTAGTAGATGTTGTATATGTTTTTCATCCGCGCTAGTCCAGTCCCCGCTCTGCCGTTAGTTATCTAACCTAACGGGTAATGACGGGACCCAGTGGCGAATACGGATGGCATATACGTACGTCAGTATATTTTCGTTCTTTGTGGTGTGATCAATTGATGGGACTGCATTGATTCGGATCAATGCAAGTTAAAACAAACCTATTCTGATGTTGTTGGAACACTTTTCAAAAAGCTGTTATTGCAAGGACGTTCACTTTTGTTTTGCATCGTGGTATTCATTTGGAATATCCTGCTCCTAAGTCGACGAGGCAAGGGCCGAGATCCCTTCACCGGGAGTGACCCCTTGGACAGAAGTTTGCGTCAGGGCATTAACTTCACTATAGCCGATTACTTTTGCTTTGCACAGTGATATTCGGTTATGAATATCCAGCACCCCATTCTACGGGGAAAGAGCCGAGATCCCTTCACCGGGAGTGACCTCTTTAGTAAAGGTTTTCGTCACTATATTTTCTAAAAAGCTATCCGTTCCTTCAACGATATCAAGTTCTTTACGTTAAAGGTTTTCGCCAGAAACCATTCGTATCCCTCCATCGTTTCATATGGGTAGTCAATAGTATTCAAGCTGTGTTTGTTGGCCATAGTCAAGGCACAGTGTTTGGTAGCTGTTGGGTGTTCATATGCTGCATAGATAGATGCGTTGGTTTGGGACAGTCGTATAGCCTTGTTGGCCCTAGTCAAGGGCCTGTACGGGTGGGTTCAAATCAACCTGGATAATGACGGGTAGAACTTGACATGTGACTTATGATTTGTTGGCCTTAGTCAAGGTCATAAGAGCATGGGGCAGAAATCACATCGGGAGTTTCAAAAGAACTGAAACTTGCAAGATATGCGCATACCTTCTGGAGTGTGATGACGTGAGCGGATTCCGTCACGTTATCATGCGGTGATAGTTGGATCCCGATTCCCACTGATGAGTTAGTTTACTCCTCGGGTGACCCCGACTAATTCTTCTTTCAGGTTTGGAGGAGAATTTGAGGTACAGTGGGAGGTTTCCAGATTAGATAAATTGGTAACCATTCTGATCTAGGTTAGAGTGCACGCTGTGTGTTTCTTTTCTCTCTCTCTTTGGCAGCGACCATTGACCTGACCCTAAGACTATGACTCAGTGACCAAGTTGACCGAACCTTCTTTACACTGGCTTTTGGATTGTCAGAGTTGCAGACCTCATTGCCACTCCTACTTTTACCCTTTTCTCCAGGACACCCCGTATTACTACGAACGTCCACTTCCATTGGACAAAACCATCGTATGGTTAGATACGAACTCGAAAGAATTTATTCGAGGATGGTTTCAGGTTCTGGAGGAAACGAATAGGACTATTCAGTTGTCTTTTCCTTTTACCTTCTCTCAGGTTGCGAGTACTCCTTGGTTTAGGAGATAGTACACCTATTACGCAAATTGGATAGTCTTCTTCCAAACCATAGGCAGGTGCCGACCGGTAGGGAAGGAAGAAAACCAATTAGCCTAACGATGGTGTACAGAAGGTATTAAGTTAAGACAAAGCAAGGGATTAGTAAGAGGGCAAAGTAAATTGCAACAGATATTCACGACCAAACCAGGTATATCGTTACCACTCCCACATCACCTTTGTATTTCTCCAGGACACTCCGCATCACTACGAAGATCCACAGTTTATTGGATACTCCATCGTATGGTTATATACGAACTCGAAAGGAACTTGTTCCAGTTCGGGGATGGATTCTGGTTCAGGAGAAATAGGAATAAGGTTTATTCGGTTGTCTTTTATCTTCACCTTCTCTCATTGCGAGTGCTCCTAGGATTAGGACAGTACACCCATTATGCTTATTGGATAGTCTTCTTCCAAACCATAGGCTGGTGCCGAACGGTAGGGAAGGAAGAAAACCATTTGGCCTAAAGGGGTGTGCAGAAGGTAATGACTAAAGACATATGAAGGGATTTGGAGAGGTGGCAAAGAATTATACGGTTACAATCGTGAATCTGGAAGAGGCATTACTAGGAATACCAGGATACCCATCGGAACATTTCAATGTTTCAGTTTCACTGTGTAATGTTAAAAGAAAACTGATTTCCCGATTAGACACTTGCTCCAGGGTATGTATTTACCAGGTATGATTCTCACATCTGTATGGTTTTACAGATGATGAGTGGGAGTAGGTTATTGGGAATTGGGTGATCATCCTCATTATATCGGGATTCGTTGTAATCAGTGATATTTGAGGAAATCACCTGGGCTGTTTGCCGGTCGGCAAATATTTGGTTTTGAATATCCGCTGTTATGCACCAATTTCAAATTGATATATCTGTACGTCTATTTTCATAGAGTGAGATATACCTTTCTGAAATCATGTCTACGACATTTACCTATATCAGTGGATGGTTAGGTAAGGAGCATTAAACAGCGGTGTAATTCTTCTTAAGCATAAGTACAGTTTTCAACCTGCGACACACAGTGAATGAGTTATCAGACTCAAGAGACTTATACAGAGTATTGTATGTTGTCCAGGGTCCATCTGGACAGAGGGGTTGGTCCTCGTACTATATTCGGTTTACTTATGACTTCTCTAGTTTTTAGACAGGTGTTTCGTGGAAACACAGGATCCGAATTTTGAGAAGTTATAGGTATTTGAATAAAGTAGAGAACCAAGTATAACAAGTATCGGGATTCTTCAAAGTGATCGAAGATGTAGATACTTGTCAATGGTATTCAGTTGATAGTAATGATTAAGAGAACTTGCTTCTCTTTCAGGTTACTCATAAGTGGAAGCATTCCTAAGTTGAGTAACGCTGATCGGCCTCCTTCCATTTAGTTGACATGCACTGAGGACAGCTGCATGATTTGGATCTGGTTCAATTAAATCAGTGCCTCTGGTTCTATATTGGACATAGTACAGTTCATATTATAACGGTGTTAAGGTATGGGGAGTTGTCCGGCTTATGATTAAAACCAGACGCTGGACAACTCAAGGCACGTTTCTGTAATGGCTGTTTGTGGGTTGACCCAGGCTATGACGAGGGTTGACTTTCTACCATCTGGATGAACAATAGCAATATTGTTCTAGACTCGCCACAGTTTTATTAAAAATGGATTTTTTCAGAAAAACAGTAGTGGGAGTATGGTAGAACTCGAAGTGATTCCAGAACCACGAACGATTACTGAAGATTTGATAAGGAACCTAAAGATTCAATCTGGATTGACATTCCATTGGCCACTCCGCAGATGCGGTGGGTAACTTCAGGCACTCGAGAGGTACTACGGTAGCCTCAAGGACGGTGACAGGGAAGTTCTTGTTTACCCACAATTACCATTGCTGTTGTTCCAGGTTGCGAGACCCGGCGGGAGGATGAGTATAGCGTCGTTCTAAACTAGTTTTAGAAGTAGACGTCTATATGACTCTGCCAGAGGGTTGTCGTAGTCAGTGGGAGCAGCGGAAGCATTGGTGGACTGGTAGCTTACGTCTATTTATAGACTAAAGCACATGTAGCGGAAATAGATCATCGATTTCTGATGTGACAGTCATAGGTTTGACTTCATCAGAATAGGGGATGGATCTGTTGAGAAGGTAGTAGGTGTAGGGTTCCTAGGCACTCTAATGGAGTCTCACAAGTGATCAAACATGCCAATTTAGAAAATCAAGGTGCCGAGAAACCCTAATACGGATCGTTGGCTAGAAAAACTAGGCGAAAAGTAAACTAGTTAACACTTAACTAAGAGATACGGAAATACAACCTTTGTAGATCCGGTTCTCCACCTCCATAGCTCCGCAATGAAGTCTCCTCGCTGTCCATAACAAGTCCCGGGCTCTAGCGTCGGCTTCATCGGAGAATGGACGGGCTAGGTCATCGACGACGTGCCGAAGATGATCTACGTCGAAGCATCACTAGATCGAGCTCCACCTTCACCAAGTCTTGAAAACTTGTGAAGGAAACACACTCTACTACTTGGCAAGAGGTAGAGGATGAAGAAATAGGAAGTGGGTAGACTTTAGTTTTGGATTTCTCACTCATTTCATCAATCCACCATTGATGAACTGAAGGTTTCTTCTTGAGTTCAAGGAAGAAGAAGAAGAAATGATATGATAAGTTTTTTTAAAAAAAGAAAAGAATAATCCATTCTTATCATAACATAACCCAAGTTAAGTGTAGAGAATTGACCAAAGTTAAAGAATGGTTAGAGTTAAGGAGATGAGACAAAAATGGTGACTTAATGAAAGCTTCATGAAGCTTCATGTTGAAAACAAAACTAGCCACCATTTTTCACTTCTTTTCCTTTTCTCATTTATCTTTTAAATGCAAATGAAAAGATAAATGAATGAATAAAAGAAAACCCTAATCATTTACTTAACCTAGGTTTAATTCATTACACTTAACAAAAAAGATATGTATCATCAAACATGATACAATCAAGTGCACAAAAATCATATCGCATATGCAATGCGCACACCCGAGTGAGAAAATCCATTTAAAGTGAACCAATACTAGTTAATGCAAAGTAATATATCAAATATATAATTATACATTAAATCATTAAATCAACACTTGATTTAACGATCCGGTCATATCGCATATAACCGACCAGTATCCTATGTATCGGCTTATCGAATCAACCTTTGATTCGATAACTAGGGTATATCGCATATAACCTAATCGATACATTCATCGCGAGAATGGAATACGGTATCACATACACGCATTATTCTCGGTCCCGCACATATCTCATATGTGCTCTTATTTCGTTTCGCTTGAGCCAGGAAACCTCTGTGTAGGACTCTAAAGACTCGTCAATACGCCGGCAGCAGGCGATGATCATATCAAACACCCACAAGCCGCAAGCGGTCTGCTAAACATAACGGCCACCCGGGTATTGAGCGATCTGAAGATCGACGAGCAAGCCCGCTCACACTCCAGTGAATCCGACCAGTAACACTACCGTACAGTTGTTCATATCAGATTTTTGCATTTTCATACCGCCCAATTTTTATCACATTGCATGTCGGTAGATACTCTTGAGCCGTGTTTGCTAGTCGATTGCAGGATACAGGTTCCCGGTTCTCAAACGGAGAAATTCATGGAAAACACGACAAAAATCCGGTTCCTGCCAACCACAGATAAAACACGGTCTCCGCTCTTCATCCGTATGCTGCCAGATACCAGTTTAGGAAGACAAAATGTCAAATCAATGTCGTTTTCAGGCACAAGGCTCAATGGTAGCACAAGATCCAAGAGATCTACGCGGAGCTCGAGACAATCATGACAAAATCTTAACAAAAAGTCCACCTTTCCTTCAACAGAAATTCTGGAAAAATCGTGGAGCCAAATTGAGAAAATACATATACCAGAATGAAGCACACAGAAGATCAGGCCACCACAAGAAAGAACAAACCCCAACTCCACAGAATGGCCGCGGAACCGCGGCCAAAGTGGGGTCCAGGCCGCGGTTCCGCGGCCATTCTGGCGCCTCTTTTGCAGGGTTTTAGGGGGTAGTTTGGTCTTTTCATCAGGGTTCTGGTGGTTGCCCTAGGGTTTCATTCTCTGGCCTATAAATAGCCCAGAAGTTTGTGAAGGAAAGGGTCCAATTCTTGTATTTCTTTTGCTAGGTTTTAGTTACATGTTCTTCTTCCTCTTCTCACCTCTTCTCCATTAAACTTGTAAGTGAGCTTTTGAGTGAAGAGTGATGAATAAAGAAGACCATTTTATTATCATGCTTGTCTCCTTATCTTTATGCTTGTTGTAATTTTAATTCGTTAAGTAGTTGTTGTTATTTCCTTGTTGTTTATTTCTTCTCTCTTTTTCTTTATCATTCATACGACAATGATACTTACGCTTGATCCTCGCCAAGGTGAGGTCGCAAATAGTTAGTCGTATTCTTCTAGTCTCCTTCTTTCTATCTTCCTCTTTTGTTTGTTTTATTTTTCCGGATGATGATGTGTGAGTAGTTGTATACTTGTTAGGGTAGGATAAGGGAAGTTTGAGAGAAGGAAATCTCTCTCACTCTTTCCTTGCCCAACAACTTAAATCGACTCCCGTTAATTGAACCACAATCCGCTCCTTACGGCACCCTATCCTACATGATAGCGGTGATTCCGTAGTGAGACCGGTTGTGGTTGAATTAACCGGAGGTTATGGATAAGAGACAAGAACGGACGGACAAGCACCAAAAGGAAGGACTATGCGTTGGAAAGCTTAGCTTATACTCGCAAGTTCCTTCCTAGTCGTGCTAATCCCCGTTGTTGCCGATTACCGTAACACCGAGATTAAGTGGGGCAACGAAAGATGTGGAGACTCCTAACTCAAACTAACCTAATCCTAACCCTAACAAGCTCTCTTTAAATATCAACTTACACTTAGATAGTTACAAACAAAATCTGAACAACCGGACTTAACTCGTCGAAAAACACATATAAAAAGATTCCCATCTCCCTGCGGACGATCCGTACTCAACCGGCTAGCTACGTGCGAAACCGTCTTGATTGCGGTATTTAAACTTAAACTTGAACACGCTCGTATCCTATCAATCAAATGGCGCCGTTGCCGGGGAGACGGTAGTTTGTTTCTTTGTGAAATTTCGGGTTAATTTGTAAGTATAACTCTAACCGAAAAACAAAACAAAAAAAAAATATATATACATTGTAAACAAAACCATCTTGTTATTTTTGATTAGCTTTTGTGCAAGTGTGCAGGAAAATACAAGGTTCGAGTTCAGTGGCCAAGACGTTGAAAATACGGAGTTCAAGTACAGTGCCAAAGACGTGGGAAGATAGACCCACATTTCGCGGCTACACCGCGACGGACAAAAAGAAGTTAACGGTCTACTGTCAAGATCTGGAGCAGTTACTGTAAGTGCACGGCGGCGCCCCGGCCGTCAATCCGACGGCCAAATGCGGAAGCGGTGATAAACTTTAATTTTTACTTGAACTGGCAAACCGCCGCGCACTAATACCCGGATCGAATCACTAACTAGTCCTAGCTAACAATAAGATGGGAAAGAGATATACCGACGATCCAAGTCCTCCGGTCTTCTCATCATCGTCTGGATCTCCTGCGGAATGTCCCATCTCCTCCTCGTCGCCGGAAGTGCACCACATCGCCTACTTCTTTTACGGGCTCCCACCTCAATGCCGAGGCAACTCGGGCACGAAGCCGGCTACTCGACGTGCCCAAGGTTCGCTGTAGAATATGTAGTCCTCAAGTCTCACTTTGGGGTTGTGGAATTGCCATTTGGTGAAGGAATGATACTTGGAGCTTTTGGGATTGATCTTGTGGGAATTTTGCAACATGAAATGAGCCAAAAAACCCACACCCTAAATTTGGACAGCCCCCCATGGCTTTGGCCGGCCAAGCATTAGGAAAGAATGAGAGAGACACAAAAAAATAATGGGAGCCATACACATATCATGCAAGAGAGAGAGAGAGGAATGGTTATCATGAAAGAACATGGTCACCAAAACAAAAACCACACACAACCAACCTCACCCCTCATCATCATCAACAATCATGACTTTAAAAGTCAAGTCATGATGGAGTCAAAACAAGTCAATGATGGTGCACATCATGAAAGCCATCATGATGCAACAAGATGCAAAGAACCCCCTCCACAAATGCCTATTTGCAACAATGCAAATAAACCCTCCTCCACCAAACTTCGGCCAATGAACTGAACAAAGGAAATCGGCCGAAACGAAAAGCAAACTGGCAACTCCAGAAAACTGGTCCCGTAATAAATTACAGGAAAACCCCGATACTGTGCATACACACCCGCATCTGTATTTCGACCGAAATACAAATGCAATGAGACAAAGTCTACACTGTACTATACTAGGATCCGGCTTAAACCAAAGCCGGCTAGTAATATCCGTTCGATCCTGATCCGTGCAATACCGCACGTATCTGATCAAACCCTGCCATATAACCATACGGCCTATAGTACAGACTGTCCGATCCTGATCCGTGCAATACCGCACGTATCTGATCGGACCTTGCCATATCTCCATACGGCCTCTACAACCTTTCGCCCGAAAGCTGAGTAACTGAATGTGGGGGACTCTAAAGACTCATCAACACCTTGGTTGTGGATTTAACCACTAGCACGTTAGAGGTATAAGACAATACATAACGGGCTACCAGGTACTGACTAAAAGGGACGTCTGTGAGCGAACTCAGCCTGACAACCCTACTGAGCCTGTCAGTGACAATATCCGTACAGTCCGGTCTGTTCGTCTATGAGCATCGCATGGCGGGCCTAGGGGGTTGGTAAAAGTCAGACCCCCAAAAGCGGTACAAGTCGTGTCGAAGTGTAGCCCAGAACACCCTGAGATACTACTGGAATACCTACCAGTAAATCTCCTTGCCTCGGCCGAGGGCTTCGTGTAATGGCTCTCCTAGACACAGCACGACCTCACCCCCAATACCGGGAGAGACGAACCCCTGAAGATACGCTCACTGCCTCCATGTGGCTCGGGACTGTACCCAACTAAAACCTGTTTGCACGACTTCTTTGAGCCGTGGTAGGGTAGTAATCAAAGTACAGTGGGAACTCACACGAGACAAATGACGATCCCCAGGTCGATGAACTAACCTGCACACATGTCACCAGGGAACTGCCATCTGACGTCTGATATATGACCAACTAGCATGTTCCCGGCGAGTCCTGTCCGGTGTACTCATAACCCAATGAGCACCTGTATACATCTTAGGTGATCCAACTGACACCAGTGGCTTGTGAGACCGGCCACTGCCCCTCGTCGGGGTCTCGACTGTATACACTAGTCTACTATGGAGAATCGATGCCCTGTCTCGAAACTCTCACGACTAGGGACCTTTTAAGGATATGCTTATAGACCCCCAGCTCCCACTTATATGATCGCCCTCATACTGCTGGTGGTCAAGCAAGAATCCTAGGGGCTCTATCAACGTGTAATAGCGACGTGTCAGGTCACTTAAAACAGTACACGATGATAAAGGTAAACCAGATAGCATACTATCATCTCGAGTAAGACTGTCCTACCGGGATAGGTCCTCCCTCAATCATTGCAATCACGTACCTGTGATCCAATAATTAACTCTGAGGGCACTATCTCCAACAATCTCCCACTTGCACTCAAGGCTAATTATTGCGATGTCGCATACTCACAGCCCGTGTGATACCGAACACCCAACTCCTCTACTAGTCAGTCTCACAAAGCTCGTTTGCGAAACTATTGCGTTCGAGGAATAGCCTCAGTGAGTGGATCCGCTTTGTTGTATCTTTCCATGTCTCTCCAAATCTCATGTTCGCGGAGAAAGCCATCTCCCGAAATGAGCAATACCTGTCTTAGAATGTGTCTGGATGTCTGATGGGACATAGCTCAAAAATGAACTCCAAATCCAAACTTCTTAGACTGTATCGTCAACTGAACTTAATCAGTATCCTTCGCCATGCCACCCTCAGTATTTCCTTGGACCACCTGTCCAAAATACTGCCCCTCATCTGAAGGAAAGATATAACTCTGACAACCTCCTTGTCGTCCAAGTCACCTTGGAAGCCTGGAATGATAACTGTCTCCCGAATGAGGCTGTCGTTATCATATCCCTAGAACATCCACTTATGTTCTAAAACTGCTTCCGACCGTTTCTCCAGGATTGGATCAATGTCAACTTATTGCATCTAGTGCAAGAACAACATCTGGTGTGGTACTTGACATCTCATGATTGACTCAATCGCCTGAGCAAGTGATCTGCCAATCATGCACATCCCTCTCCCCTTTAGTCTGTAAGACACCTTTAGAGAGGGTGACTCCATTACCTGCAGGTACACTACCGTGCCAGGAGTCGTCCATTCTAAATACTCTTAGAATGCTGTCTAAGTACCCAGATTGGGAAACCACCCAAATCTAGATCTAAAACCATAGATCTAGTAACCAGTATGTCTGACATAATATCCAAGTCCTGTATGGAGAAACTACTGTGTGACGACCAAAGTATAACCGTTTGTAGTATAGGAATATCACTTCCTACTCTGTGTATGTCATCCAAATACCAGGACATCACAGCCTACTACCTTCTCAACAGACCCATCCCCTATTCTGATGAAGTCAAACCTATGACTGTCACGTCAGAAATAGATGATCTATCTCCGCTACATCTGCTTTAGTCTATAAATAGACATAAGCTACTTGTCCACCAATGCTTCCGCTGCTCCCACTGACTACGACAACCCTCTGGCAGAGTCATATAGACGTACACTTCTAAAACGAGTTCAGAACGACGCTATACTCATCCTCCCGCCGGGTCTCGCAGCCTGGAACAACAGCAATGGTAATTGTGGGTAAACAAGAACTTCCCTGTCACCGTCCTTGAGGCTACCGTAGTACCTCTCGGGTGCCTGAAGTTACCCACCTTATCTGCGGAGTGGCCAATGGAATGTCAAACCAGATTGAATTTTTAGGTTCCTTATCAAATTTTCAGTAATCGTTTGTGGTTCTGGAATCACTTCCAGTTCTACCATACTCCCACTACTGTTTTTCTGAAAAAATCCATTTTTATTAAAAATGTGGCGAGTCTAGAACAATATTGCTATTGTTCATCCAGATGGTAGAAAATCAACCCTCGTCATAGCCTAGGTCAACCCACAAACAGCCATTACAGAAACGTGCCTTGAGTTATCCAGTGTCTGGTTTTAATCATAAACCGGACAACTCCCCGTACCTTAACATCGTTAAGATACGAACTGTTCTATATCCCATATAAGACCAGAGGCACTGATTTAATTGAACCAGATCCAAATCATGCAACTGTCTCCAGTGCATGTCAACTAAATGGAAGGAGGCGGATCAGCGTTACTCAACTTAGGAATGCTTCCAATTATGAGTAACCTGAAAGAGAAGCAATTTCTCTTTATCATTACTATCAACTGAATACCACAAGTATCTACATCTTCGATCTCTTTGAAGAATCCCGATACTTGCTACACCAGGTTCTCTACTCTATTCAAATACCTGTAACTTCTCAAAATTCGGACCCTGTGTTTCCACGAAACACCGGTCTAAAAACTAGAGAAGTCATAAGTAAACCGAATATAGTACGAGGACCTACCCCTCTGTCCTGATGGACCCTGGACAACATACAATACTCTGTATAAGTCCCTTGAGTCTGATAACTCATTCACCGTGTGTCGCAGGTTGCAAACTGTACTTATGGTTAAGAAGAATTACACCGCTGTTTAATGCTCCTTACCTAACCATCCACTGATATAGGTAAATGTCGTAGACATAATTTCAAAAAGGTATATATCACTCTATGAAAATAGACGTACAGATATATCAATTTGAAATTGGTGCATAACTGCGGATATTCAAAACCAAATATTTGTCAACCGGCAAACAGCCCAGGTGATTTCCTCAAATATCACCGATTACAACGAATCCCGATATAATGAGGATAATCACCCAATTCCCAATAACTTACTCCCACTCATCATCTGTAAAACCATACAAATGTGAGAATCGTACCTGGTAAATACATACCCTGGAGCAAGTGTCTAACTGGGAAATCAGTCTTCCTTTAACAGTACACAGTGAAACTGAAACATTGAAATGTTTCGATGGGGTATCCCGGTATTCCTAGTAATGCCTCTTCCAGATTCACGACTGTAACCGTATAATTCTTTGCCACCTCTCCAAATCCCTTCATATGCCTTTATTCATTACCTTCTGCACACCCCTTTAGGCCAAATGGTTTTCTTCCTTCCCTACCGTTCGGCACCAGCCTATGGTTTGGAAGAAGACTATCCAATAAGCATAATGGGTGTACTGTCCTAATCCTAGGAACACTCGCAATGAGAGAAGGTGAAGATAAAAGACAACCGAATAAACCTTATTCCTATTTCTCCTGGACCAGAATCCATCCCCGAACTGGAACAAGTTCCATTCGAGTTCGTATATAACCATACGATGGAGTATCCAAATAAACTGTGGATCTTCGTAGTGATACGGAGTGTCCTGGAGAAATACAAAGGTGATTTAGGATTGGCGAAGGAATACTTGGTTTGGTCGTGAATATCTGTTGCAATTTACTTTGCCCTCTTACTAATCCCTTGCTTTGTCTGAACTTAATACCTTCTGTACACCATCGTTATGCTAATTGGTTTTCTTCATTCCCTACCAGTCGGCACCTGCCTATGGTTTGGAAGAAGACTATCCAATTTGCGTAATAGGTGTACTATCTCCTAAACCAAGGAGTACTCGCAACCTGAGAGAAGGTAAAAGGAAAAGACAACTGAATAATCCTATCCGTTTTCTCCAGAACCTGAAACCATCCTCGAATAAATTCCTTCGAGTTCGTATCTAACCATACGATGGTTTTGTCCAATGGAAGTGGACGTTCGTAGCAACACGGGGTGTCCTGGAGAAAAGGGTAAAAGTAGGAGTGGCAATGAGGTTTGCAACTCTGACAATCCAAAAGCCAGTGTCAAGAAGGTTCGGTTAATTTGGTCACTGAGTCATAGTCTTAGGGTCGGGTCAATGGTCACTGCCAAAGAGAGAGAGAAAAGAAACACTCAGCGTGCACTCTAACCTAGATCAGAATGGTTACCAATTTATCTAATCTGGAATCCTCCCACTGTACCTCAAATTCTCCTCCAAACCTGAAAGAAGAATTAGTCGGGGTCACCCGAGGAGTAAACTAACTCATCAGTGGGAATCGGGATCCAACTATCATCGCATGATAACGTGACGGATTCCGCTCACGCTATCACACTCCAGAAGGTATGCGCATATCTGGCAAGTTTCAGTTCTTTTGAAACTCCCGATGTGATTTCTGCCCCATGCTCTTATGACCTTGGCGAAGGTCAACAAATCATAAGTCACATGTCAAGTTCTACCCGTCATTATCCAGGTTAATTTGAATCCACCCGTACAAGCCCTTGACGAAGGTCAACAAGGCTATACGACTGTCCCAAACCAACGCATCTATCTATGCAGCAGAAAGGTAACAAGCAGCTACCATACACTATGCCTTGACGAAAGTCAACAAACACAGCATGAATACTACGTGCTACCCGTCTGAAACGACGGAGGGCTACGAATGGTTTCTGGCGAAAACCTTTAACGTAAAGAACTTGATATCGTTGAAGGAACGGATAGCTTTTAAAAATATAGTGACGAAAAACCGTTGCTAAAGAGGTCACTCCCGGTGAAGGGATCTCGGATCTTTCCCCGTAGAATGGGGTGCAGGATATTCCAACTGAATACCACGATGCAAAGCAAAAGTAATCGGCTATAGTGAAGTTAATGCCCTGACGCAAACTTATTGTCCAAGGGGTCACTCCCGGTGAAGGGATCTCGGCCCTTGCCTCGTCGACTGAGGAGCAGGATATTCTAAATGAATACCGCGATGCAAAACAAAAGAGAACGTCCTTGCAATAACAGCTTTTTGAAAAGTGTTCCAACAACATCAGATTAGGTTTGTTTTTAACTTGCATTGATCCGAATCAATGCAGTCCCATCAATTGATCACACCATAAAGAACGAAAATACACTGATGTACGTATATGCCATCCGCATTCGCCACTGGGTCCCGTCATTACCCGTTAGGTTAGCTAACTAACGACAGAGCGGGGACTGGACTAGCGCGGATGCAAAACATATACAACATCTACTAATATATATACCAATATATTATATTCGCTCAAGGCGTGAATAAAATGCAACATCACAGAAATGTACAGCATCACAGAAACAATACAGATATCTGGGATCCCCGGGTTTCACAGAGCCACTGCTGAAACCCGACGTTCCCCTGGTCGTGTGGATAGCCTGTGCAATGTAATCCTAGACCCCTACGGGCGCGGTAAGTCACCCGCCAAAACCTGAAGCGAGGCAGCCCCCCTTCAGCACCGTGAATGGACCACCCAGCACTTCACGGAATCCGGTAACTTGGGCACCCCTCCTGGGTCAACCTGTACCCCCAACGAGTGCGGCGAATAGCCCGCCAATCCCAGAGTGAAGCCCCCTCCGTCTCAATGCCATGAGATGCGGGCTTGTTGCCCTGTAGAACCCGGCTATCCGTGCACCCCTCCGCGGGGCAATCCTAGTACAGAAAGTAAAATATACATACAACGGGTACATCGACCGCAACCAGACCGTGCCCCAAAATAATAATACAATCAGGCAGTGACGGCAGTCCACATGTCAGACGCTCGCCCCGCAATATCAAATGTACATAATACAACAGAACTGTACTAGCATTGCATCCAGGCTATCCCCCACGACCGATCCGCAACATCACAGCAAAAATAGAACATCAACGTGAAAGTCACGTTCGCAAATCCGTCTAACCGGGCTATAGCAGTTAGACCGGATTTACCGATCGAGTGACATTCACGGTCGCAGATATAATGTAAATACTGTGAAATAATGTGTTTAAAATATCCGATCGATTAAACTTTAACAAGTGGGCCCCCAAGTACTACTGTAGCACATCAAGAAATTCTGGGCCCAATATTAATATTCTAAAACCCCAATTTTAACCCCAGAAAGGTACTGTAGAAATTTGGTGCAGGGAACCCAACAGTGTGCGGTGGATCCGCGGCCCAAAGGGGTGTTTGGCCGCGGATCCGCGCTCCAACAGTGGACTTAGTGCATCGAATTTTCACAGAACTCTTAGATTTTCCAGTACATCACTTTTCTGTAACCTGAAAAAAATTTCGACACCAAAAAATTTCAACAGAAAACTGATGCAAGTAAAAATGTAGATTTTGGAATTTTGGTCGATCGGAAATGCAAAACACATTAAACCAAGCTAGACTAAGTTAATGGCGAGGCTCTGATACCACTGTAAGTGCACGGCGGCGCCCCGGCCGTCAATCCGACGACCAAATGCGGAAGCGGTGATAAACTTTAATTTTTACTTGAACTGGCAAACCGCCGCGCACTAATACCCGGATCGAACCACTAACTAGTCCTAGCTAACAATAAGATGGGAAAGAGATATAACGACGATCCAAGTCCTCCGGTCTTCTCATCATCGTCTGGATCTCCTGCGGAATGTCCCATCTCCTCCTCGTCGCCGGAAGTGCACCACATCGCCTACTTCTTTTACGGGCTCCCACCTCAATGCCGAGGCAACTCGGGCACGAAGCCGGCTACTCGACGTGCCCAAGGTTCGCTGTAGAATATGTAGTCCTCAAGTCTCACTTTGGGGTTGTGGAATTGCCATTGGGTGAAGGAATGATACTTGGAGCTTTTAGGATTGATCTTGTGGGAATTTTGCAACATGAAATGAGCCAAAAAACCCACACCCTAAATTTGGACAGCCCCCCATGGCTTTGGCCGGCCAAGCATTAGGAAAGAATGAGAGAGACACAAAAAAATAATGGGAGCCATACACATATCATGCAAGAGAGAGAGAGGAATGGTTATCATGAAAGAACATGGTCACCAAAACAAAAACCACACACAACCAACCTCACCCCTCATCATCATCAACAATCATGACTTTAAAAGTCAAGTCATGATGGAGTCAAAACAAGTCAATGATGGTGCACATCATGAAAGCCATCATGATGCAACAAGATGCAAAGAACCCCCTCCACAAATGCCTATTTGCAACAATGCAAATAAACCCTCCTCCACCAAACTTCGGCCAATGAACGGAACAAAGGAAATCGGCCGAAACGAAAAGCAAACTGGCAACTCCAGAAAACTGGTCCCGTAATAAATTACAGGAAAACCCCGATACTGTGCATACACACCCGCAACTGTATTTCGACCGAAATACAAATGCAATGAGACAAAGTCTACACTGTACTATACTAGGATCCGGCTTAAACCAAAGCCGGCTAGTAATATCCGTTCGATCCTGATCCGTGCAATACCGCACGTATCTGATCAAACCCTGCCATATAACCATACGGCCTATAGTACAGACTGTCCGATCCTGATCCGTGCAATACCGCACGTATCTGATCGGACCTTGCCATATCTCCATACGGCCTCTACAACCTTTCGCCCGAAAGCTGAGTAACTGAATATGGGGGACTCTAAAGACTCATCAACACCTTTGTTGTGGATTTAACCACTAGCACGTTAGAGGTATAAGCCAATACATAACGGGCTACCAGGTACTGACTAAAAGGGACGTCTGTGAGCGAACTCAGCCTGACAACCCTACTGAGCCTGTCAGTGACAATATCCGTACAGTCCGGTCCGTTCGTCTATGAGCATCGCATGGCGGGCCTAGGGGGTTGGTAAAAGTCAGACCCCCAAAAGCGGTACAAGTCGTGTCGGAGTGTAGCCCAGAACACCCTGAGATACTACTGGAATACCTACCAGTAAATCTCCTTGCCTCGGCCGAGGGCTTCGTGTAATGGCTCTCCTAGACACAGCACGACCTCACCCCCAATACCGGGAGAGACGAACCCCTGAAGATACGCTCACTGCCTCCATGTGGCTCGGGACTGTACCCAACTAAAACCTGTTTGCACGACTCCTTTGAGCCGTGGTAGGGTAGTAATCAAAGTACAGTGGGAACTCACACGAGACAAATGACGATCCCCAAGTCGATGAACTAACCTGCACACATGTCACCAGGGAACTGCCATCTGACGTCTGGTATATGACCAACTAGCATGTTCCCGGCGAGTCCTGTCCGGTGTACTCATAACCCAATGAGCACCTGTATACATCTTAGGTGATCCAACTGACACCAGTGGCTTGTGAGACCGGCCACTGCCCCTCGTCGGGGTCTCGACTGTATACACTAGTCTACTATGGAGAATCGATGCCCTGTCTCGAAACTCTCACGACTAGGGTCCTTTTAAAGTTATGCTTATAGACCCCCAGCTCCCACTTATATGATCTCCCTCATACTGCTGGTGGTCAAGCAAGAATCCTAGGGGCTCTATCAACGTGTAATAGCGACGTGTCAGGTCACTTAAAACAGTACACGATGATAAAGGTAAACCAGATAGCATACTATCATCTCGAGTAAGACTGTCCTACCGGGATAGGTCCTCCCTCAATCATTGCAATCACGTACCTGTGATCCAATAATTGACTCTGAGGGCACTATCTCCAACAGTTACAGTGAGCAACTAAAGATTCAGTAGATCCAGACAAGAAGAGGAAAGCCACAGAACATCACCCAATTTTTCCAGAGACCCAAATCCCTAGTACTGCCGCGGAAACGCGGCATAAGCAAGCTTAGGCCGCGGTTCCGCGGCCACTTGGTGGGGTCAGTGTGCCATCTTCTCTCTGTAAGTCCCTCTGCCTCTCTCAACTTCTCTGAACTCCAATAAACTGTGTTTTCTGCAGCTTTCTTTGCGCAAATTCTTCTCCCCCTTCCAATAAACTATTCTTGTGCAGGATTCTTTGCACCGCAAAATAAAAATTGTTTGCAGTTGATTTGTTACTGTTTTGCATTCTTTAATACGGACTTAAGGGGCTTGAAACCAATTCAGATTGGGTGGGGATTTCATCACCCTTCCCAGGACCCCGGAAATCACTAAAGCATATGCATTGTCCATTGTAAATTAAAAAATACTAGACTTCAGCCCTAAGGACTTCGCGCTCATTAGGAGAAGATAAACCTTGTTTAGAAACTCGCTTAACCGTATATTGTTTACGGGGTGTCTAAGAAAGTGTTAAAGGCGCAACCGCCGAAAGAGAAAGGGTTATTTAATTAAGGAACTTCGCGAAAGCGTTGGACAACCTCCCCTTATCTCTGCACTTACCTAGCCTCGTGATCGGTGTATTGTTAAGCCCGTTTCTCGACATTGTTTAACTTCGACAATTAAGTTCAGAAGCAGGTCTAGTAGACCTAGGTTACCCTAGATCTAGGTGTGATTGTGCATATCTTGTTTGTGATTGCTTAAGCCGTATTTCCGTACATATCTCTGTAAATCTCTTTCTAAAAAAAAAAAAGAGAAAAAAAAAGAAAAAAATCAAAAAGAAAAACTTTTATAAAAACTTGCCCTTTTGTCGCCAAATCCATTTTCACCCACCACCCATCGCCTTTCTTCATTGACGTTTTCTTACCCTCACCTTCTCCGCTTTGACTATACTAAACTCGTTTAGTGTATGTCCGCTTGGACTCGGGACACTAGCGCCCGTCTAGTCCGCGTTACGTTAGTCGCGACCGACTACGCGATCGACTCCGAAGTCGATACTCCGTCCACTCCTCTTTCACCCCTTCCTTTGCCGGCCAACTCCGACGTTGACCGGAATTCTGTTCATACATCTTCACCTTCACCTTCACCTTCACCAACCTCTTCTTCCGCGATGTCGGGATTTAATCCGAACATCTCCTTGACCACCCCTGGATTGGCTCCACCTCCTACGGAGACCAATCTTCCACCACCTCCGCCTGTTGTAGCGCCGCAGCGAATTGCGCTCCAGGATCGTTTCTACCCTACCCGTTCTGCACTTCCCACTTGCCTTTCTCTTCCTCCGGCCAATGGGGACAACTTTGAAATTAAGCCCCATTTCATCAACATGCTTCCACGTTTTCATGGGCTTGAATCTGAAGATGCCTATATCTTCATAAATAAATTTCAAAATGTCTGTGCCATGATGAAAACCACCCAGCTGTCGGACGATGCTATACGTCTACGGGTCATTCCGTTCACTTTATGCGATCTCGCAGAAAAATGGCTGTATAGCACCGCTTCCCACTCAATCACCAGCTGGGACGAGTTTGTTAAAGCGTTTCTGAAAAAATTCTACCCAAATCATAAGACCGCAAGAATTCGAAATGAGATCAACCAATTCTCCCAGCTTCCTTCTGAACCCTTCTGGAAGTGCTTTGACCGATACAAAGACCTTCTTGTTCAGTGTCCTCACCACGGTATAGAGAAATGGCAACTCTGCCAAACCTTATACGAGGGACTGAACCCAGCAACGAAGCAGTTGCTGGAAACCATCTGTCAGGGCCACTTCCTATCCAAATCTGACGAGGAAGCGTGGCAGTTCTTTGACGATCTTGCGGAGCAAACGCTACAGTGGGAGAGCACCAGACCGACTCCTTCTTCTTCTTCTACCTCCACTTCTACCGGTCAGTCTAGGGTAGGAATTCACCAGCTTGATGTCTCTATTGCGATGAGAGCTGAAATGGCTGCAATAACAAAAAAACTTGAAGCAATAGAGAGCAAATTTTCTTCTCCTACTCCTGCCCCTGTTCTCCCCCTTCGTACCATCTGCGCTTGTTGTTCCGATCCTTCTCACTTGACCGAAGAGTGTCCTTACAATCCACCATCGCAAGGACAGGATCAGGTTAATGCATTCCAGCAAAGACCAAGGAATGATCCATACTCTTCCACCTACAATCCCGGTTGGAGGAACCACCCCAATTTCGCCTGGAATCAGAATCAGAATCAATTCCAGGGCAACAATTTCCAAAGGGCCCCTCCACCGCAACAACAAGCGCAACAACAAACTCAGTATCAGCAGCCCTTCCAACCCCAACCTTACCAAAACCAGACGAACAACTTTGCACCGAACAATTCCTTTCCACCAAACAACTTTGTTCCGTCGAACAACGATAAGGTTTCCTCGCTCGAGCGAAGTCTGGATGCGTTTGTTAAACAATCGACTCAATCCACCGCCAACATCCAGTCTTCGATCCAATCTTTAGTGCAACACACCGCCGCACACGGGCAGAGCATCAAGACCATCGAGGCCCAGATTGCACAGCTGAACGCGGCCTTGAGCGAGCGAGAGAAGGGGAAGCTCCCGTCCCAGCCACTTCGAAATCCCGGCCACCCACATAATGCACATGTTGCTCTTGAACAACAAAACCATAATGTGAGTGCCGTGACCACACTGAGATCAGGGAGGGTGCTGCAAAACAACATTGGCAAGCAAATCAACGATGACACCCCGGCCGCTTCTTCTTCTTCTTCTCCTTCTTCTTCTTCGTCTTCCGAGCCTATTCTCCGTTCTTCACAAGGCTCTCCCTCTTCTTCTTCTGCCCTGAACGGACCCGCTTCTCACTCCACGAAAACACCTATTCTAGGATCTGTTCCAACTCCAAAATCTCCTCCTCCAGCTTTAGACTCAACCAATTTTCCAAATGTTCCATTTCCAAACCGGTTGAGGTCTAACAAACAAAATCCACAAATGGAGAAGATTTTGGAGTTATTCAAGCAAGTTAACTTTAACATTCCTCTTTTAGATGCTGTCCAACAAGTCCCGTCTTACACGAAAATCTTAAAGGACTTGTGCACGAAAAAGAGGAAGTCTCAGGTACCCAAGAAAGTTTTCTTGGCTAGTGCTGTGAGTGATGCCCTTACCCAATCTTTACCACAAAAACGGAAGGACCCTGGCTGTCCTACGATTTCAATTACTATTGGGGATAAGAACATCAACCGCGCACTATTAGATCTTGGTGCCAGTGTTAACTTGCTTCCGTATTCAGTATACGAGCAATTAGGCGTCGGAGAGCTGAAACCCACACACTGCACTCTCCAGATGGCCGACCGATCGATCACCCATCCTAGGTGTGAGCTAGAGGATGTGTTAATCAAAGTCGGGGACTTCATATTCCCCGTCGACTTCATTGTCTTAGATACACAGCCTATAGCTAACCCCCGGAATCAAATTCCGGTGATACTCGGTCGCCCATTTCTCGCAACCTCAAATGCTGTGATCAATTGTCGCAATGGTTCGATGAACCTCTCTTTTGGAAATATGACAATTGAACTCAACATTTTTAGGTTGGGGAATCAGCCCGCCGAACCTAATGCTCATATACTGGATGTCTGCTCGATCCAGGAAATCACCCCCGAAGAGTGTGAATTCGAGGAGTTTCTGTTTGAACACGATAATCTTGACGCCACTAGTGCGTTTCTCCTCGAATCTGCTGCTGCTTCTGCGCCCGATAACGAATACGAGTGTTTCACGTTCTTGAACGATCTTAGCCGCGCACAACCCGAGTTTGAATCTTTTGACTTTCCGGATGAGTTACCTGAACCATCCAACTCGGTTGCCTACACTCGCTTTGAACCTTTGCTGGAGTCCTTTGAGTTCGAGACCTTTGCACCAGTCTTGCCTTCCATCATTTCACCTCCAACGCTCGAACTCAAGCCGTTGCCGTCTCACCTTAAGTATTCTTACTTAGGTGAGGACGAGACCCTCCCTGTCATCATTTCGGCTTCTCTAGCTCCAGAGCAAGAGAAAGCCCTTCTCACGGTCTTGCACAGCAACAGGCAAGCTTTTGGCTGGTCCATGGCGGACATCAAGGGGATTAGTCCCCTGATCGTTGAGCATCACATTCATCTGATGGATGATGCCAAACCAGCCCGGGATCCACAAAGACGTCTTAATCCAGTCATGAAGGAGGCTGTAAAGAAGGAGATCGTCAAATGTCTAGATAGTGGTATCATTTACCCTATCTCTGATAGCCAATGGGTTAGCCCCATTCACGTTGTCCCCAAGAAGTCGGGCATCACGGTCATAACCAACGAGGCGAATGAGTTAATCCCTACTCGCACCCAAACCGGGTGGCGAGTTTGCATTGATTACAGAAAACTCAATGCCGCAACGTGGAAAGACCACTTTCCGCTACCTTTTATTGACCAGATGCTCGAACGATTGGCCGGACATGAGTACTACTGCTTTCTTGATGGCTACTCTGGCTATAATCAAATTCCCATCGCCGAAAAAGACCAGGACAAGACCACTTTCACTTGTCCTTTCGGCACGTTTGCATATCGACGCATGCCCTTTGGGTTATGCAATGCGCCCGCTACCTTCCAGCGGTGTATGATGGGGATTTTCTCAGACATGGTGGAGAAATTTCTGGAGATCTTCATGGACGACTTCTCCATCTTTGGCGATTCTTTTGACGAGTGTCTGCTGCATCTCGACGCTGTCCTTACCAGATGTAAGGACAAGAATCTCACTTTGAACTGGGAGAAATGCCACTTCATGGTGCGCGAAGGTATTGTCTTAGGACATATCATCTCGCAAAATGGCATAGAGGTTGACAAAGCAAAGATTGAGGTCATTTCCAATCTGCCTCCTCTCCGACGCGTCAGAGATATCCGAGCCTTCCTTGGCCATGCCGGTTTCTATAGACGGTTTATCAAGGACTTTAGCAAGATTGCTAGGCCCTTGACACTTTTGCTGGCCAAGGACACGCCTTTCGACTTCAACTCGAGCTGTGTGACTGCATTCGAGTCACTGAAACGCTCACTCACTTCTGCTCCCGTTCTCTCTTCTCCTGACTGGACGCACCCATTCGAGATCATGTGCGATGCATCCGACTTTGCCATCGGTGCTGTCCTTGGACAGCACATCAACAAGATGCCGCATGTAATCTATTACGCGAGCCGAACCCTGAACGACGCACAACTCAATTATACAACGACTGAGAAAGAATTCTTAGCTGTTGTATTTGCTCTAGAAAAGTTCAGGCCCTACCTCATCGGCTCTCCAGTCATTGTCTACACGGACCATTCGGCTTTGCGCCATCTTTTTGCGAAGAAAGATGCAAAATCTCGGTTAATCCGTTGGATCCTCTTGCTTCAAGAGTTTGACCTTGTCATTAAGGACAAACGAGGATGTGAAAACGTGGTTGCCGACCATCTCTCACGACTTCCTTCTTCGCCTTCGCTTCCAATTCCGATCAATGACGTTTTCCCGGATGAACAACTCTTGGCAGTATCTTGCGAACCCTGGTTCGCAGATATTGTGAACTATTTGGCCACGGGATTGCTACCGACCGAATGGTCAAGTCAGGACAGACTTCGCTTCTTATCCCAAGTAAAACACTTTTACTGGGATGAACCCTACTTGTTCAAGTACTGTCCCGACCAGATTATTCGTCGGTGTGTCCCTGATGAGGAATTCAAGAGTGTGCTGTCATTTTGCCACGATCAAGCGTGTGGCGGGCATTTTGGGCCCAGAAAGACAGCTGAGAAGATCTTGCAATGTGGTTTCTACTGGCCACAACTTTTCAAAGACGCTCACGACTATTGCAAGACTTGCTCCCGGTGCCAACACATGGGCCGGATATCCCGGAGGAACGAGATGCCGCTCCAACCGATCTTGGTTGTGGAGATTTTCGATGTTTGGGGGATAGACTTCATGGGGCCGTTTCCCAGCTCTTTTGGGAACTTGTACATCCTTCTAGCTGTTGATTACGTCTCTAAATGGGTCGAGGCTGTGCCCAGCCGAACTAACGACAACAAGGTTGTCGTTAGGTTCCTTAAAGAAAACATTTTCTCACGGTTTGGGCACCCCCGAGCGATCATTAGCGACAATGGAAGTCATTTCTGCAATAGGACTTTCGAGGCCTTGATGCGGAAATACTCCATTAATCATAAGCTTTCTACGCCCTACCACCCCCAAACCTGCGGGCAGGCCGAAGTTTCCAATCGGCAAATCAAGCAGATACTGGAGAAAACGGTTTCCAAGAACCGTAAGGATTGGTCTTTGAAACTCACTGATGCCCTTTGGGCATTTAGAACCGCTTATAAGACCGACCTTGGCATGTCTCCCTATCGGCTTGTGTACGGAAAAGCCTGCCACCTTCCGGTCGAAATCGAGCATCGCGCGTTTTGGGCGATAAAGGAGCTGAATCTGTATCTGGAGGACGCGGGAAGCCATCGGAAGCTGCAGCTGAACGAACTGAGCGAGCTTAGGGATGAGGCTTACGACAACGCGGTTGTCGTTAAGAATCGAACGAAGGTGTTTCACGATAAACACCTTGTGCGCAAAACCTTCGTACCTGGTCAGCAGGTACTTCTTTACGACACCCGACTTCACTTCCATCCGGGAAAGCTCAGATCTCGCTGGAAAGGGCCGTATTTTGTGCGGAATGTGTATCCGCAGAGCGCTGTGGATTTGGAAAATCCAAAGGACGGTTCACTATTCAAAGTGAACGGACACCGATGCAAACCGTACCTTAGCGCCGAACCAACAGAGGAGCTCCTGTTCTTACAGGAGCCGGTTTACCCTGAATGATCTTCCTCTGCCTACCTCCAAACTTCGGTTATCCAGCCACGAACAGCGGACACTGTTCCAAATAAGTTTGGGGGTATGTACAAACCATTTTGTTTATATTTGTGTAT
Source organism: Agapanthus africanus (assembly GCA_030015575.1). NCBI lineage: Eukaryota > Viridiplantae > Streptophyta > Magnoliopsida > Asparagales > Amaryllidaceae > Agapanthus > Agapanthus africanus. The sequence goes on from CM057340.1 coordinate 409,265,092, forward strand.
ATTCTTTTTCTTTTCTTTCAAAACAAAAACAAATAAAAATTGTGTATCGCTAACCAACAATTTTGAACCTTCAAACTGCTCTCTTCATGCAACGACAGTGAGGACACTGTCCAGTTTAAGTTTGGGGGTACGCTCGGTACGCATTTCTTACCTTCGCATTCATATGTATATTTTGCATCTGCATATTAAAATCCATAAAATCCATAAAAATTTGAAAATTTTCTAAAAATATAAAAACTTTTTGTCAAGTTAGCTTGTGAAAGAACTCTGACTCAACATTCGACGGTTTTCGTTTGAAAAATAGGAATAACTAGATCTTATGTTTGGATTTTGAAAACCTGAAAGATAACTCTCCTTTGAAGTTAACTATAGCTGATATAAGTCTTTACATCACACTACACGTGTCGTGAGTTTTGGGAATTAGATGACAAGTTTTTCATGTTTAAACTTTTAAACAGATAAATGATTTTCTGAGGATCAAATAGGTTTGTTCTGAAATAAGTAATGTCAAGAATAGTTTATGAAGTAAAGCGAATATGAAGGAATGTTATTGATGCCGTAATTGGAGCTAAGTCTGAAAAATAACCCATCTAAAACTTGATTGGAATGATTACACACCAAACCCACTAGACACGTCTTTTATCCAAAAAAAAAAAATATTTGAACTGCCGGTTATATCTCCGTTCGTATTAAATCATCTGATTTTCACGCCAAACTGTCTTTTGTTTTTGGACCTAGGTAACTTGAGTAATTAAGTCCGCTGGGGTGTTTCTACACCTAATGCCCTAAAACCAACTGGTTTGGGTGCATTGGCCCAAAGCTCGCTAAGAAGCCTAGAAAGTCCAGTTTAAAACAAAGTCAAGCAAGTGTTCTCTCCGAGTTAAAATTCCTAACGGTTCTTTGTGTGAGAATAATCTTGATAAAAGACAGGCTTTTATAAAAATTTTAGCGGAGATATGAAGGTTTTATTCTATGATAAAGACTATTGCACGTTCACAGAGGTGTGTATGAAATGAAAACAAGTAAAAGGTGGAGTGAAAAATACAACTTAGTTTCCTGTTAAGGAAGATAGAAATTCTGAAGTTGAAACCTTACTGGAAAACGAAACTTGAAAAATGCTTAACTCGTTATAAAACTTATGTGATCCTTTTAAAATTGTTATCTGGGCTTTATTGTGCGACATGATGACTTTAATCGATCCTTCTGGAACTTAACGACACTATTTGCACTGCACGTAAAGACATATAAAATCTGTAGTTAAATGAGAAGCGAGGTGTGAAGAATAAAGGTTCGATGGTCTAGACTTAGGATTATAGAATTTTTATTTTCTAAAAAAAAAAACTTTAGGGTTTGAAGCTTAGTTATTTTACAAAACCAACTTGACCGGATTTTATGGGTAGTATCCGCTGAAAACCCTCAGGAGACAACACTCCTCCTACTAGGGACACCTAGAGGTTTAACGGCTTGTTGCACATGCTCAGTGCAATCGCGTTCCCTGCGAAAGTGAGGTTAGGAATTTTTTTGTGAATAAATGGACTTTGCTCGGGACGAGCAAATGATAAGTTTGGGGGTATTTGTTCATATCAGATTTTTGCATTTTCATACCGCCCAATTTTTATCACATTGCATGTCGGTAGATACTCTTGAGCCGTGTTTGCTAGTCGATTGCAGGATACAGGTTCCCGGTTCTTAAACGGAGAAATTCATGGAAAACACGACAAAAATCCGGTTCCTGCCAACCATAGATAAAACACGGTCTCCGCTCTTCATCCGTATGCTGCCAGATACCAGTTTAGGAAGACAAAATGTCAAATCAATGTCGTTTTCAGGCACAAGGCTCAATGGTAGCACAAGATCCAAGAGATCTACGCGGAGCTCGAGACAATCATGACAAAATCTTAACAAAAAGTCCACCTTTCCTTCAACAGAAATTCTGGAAAAATCGTGGAGCCAAATTGAGAAAATACATATACCAGAATGAAGCACACAGAAGATCAGGCCACCACAAGAAAGAACAAACCCCAACTCCACAGAATGGCCGCGGAACCGCGGCCAAAGTGGGGTCCAGGCCGCGGTTCCGCGGCCATTCTGGCACCTCTTTTGCAGGGTTTTGGGGGGTAGTTTGGTCTTTTCATCAGGGTTCTGGTGGTTGCCCTAGGGTTTCATTCTCTGGCCTATAAATAGCCCAGAAGTTTGTGAAGGAAAGGGTCAAATTCTTGTATTTCTTTTGCTAGGTTTTAGTTACATGTTCTTCTTTCTCTTCTCACCTCTTCTCCATTAAACTTGTAAGTGAGCTTTTGAGTGAAGAGTGATGAATAAAGAAGACCATTTTATTATCATGCTTGTCTCCTTATCTTTATGCTTGTTGTAATTTTAATTCGTTAAGTAGTTGTTGTTATTTCCTTGTTGTTTATTTCTTCTCTCTTTTTCTTTATCATTCATACGACAATGATACTTACGCTTGATCCTCGCCAAGGTGAGGTCGCAAATAGTTAGTCGTATTCTTCTAGTCTCCTTCTTTCTATCTTCCTCTTTTGTTTGTTTTATTTTTCCGGATGATGATGTGTGAGTAGTTGTATACTTGTTAGGGTAGGATAAGGGAAGTTTGAGAGAAGGAAATCTCTCTCACTCTTTCCTTGCCCAACAACTTAAATCGACTCCCGTTAATTGAACCACAATCCGCTCCTTACGGCACCCTATCCTACATGATAGCGGTGATTCCGTAGTGAGACCGGTTGTGGTTGAATTAACCGGAGGTTATGGATAAGAGCCAAGAACGGACGGACAAGCACCAAAAGGAAGGACTATGCGTTGGAAAGCCTAGCTTATACTCGCAAGTTCCTTCCTAGTCGTGCTAATCCCCGTTGTTGCCGATTACCGTAACACCGAGATTAAGTGGGGCAACGAAAGATGTGGAGACTCCTAACTCAAACTAACCTAATCCTAACCCTAACAAGCTCTCTTTAAATATCAACTTACACTTAGATAGTTACAAACAAAATCTGAACAACCGGACTTAACTCGTCGAAAAACATATAGAAAAAGATTCCTATCTCCCTGCGGACGACCCGTACTCAACCGGCTAGCTACGTGCGAAACCGTCTTGATTGCGGTATTTAAACTTAAACTTGAACACGCTTGTATCCTATCAATCAACAGTCCGGTCTGATCGTCTGATATGTCGCATATCTCGCCTAGGGGTGGTAAACGTCAGACCCCAGTAGCTCGATAAGTCATGCCGACTTGAGGTCCATAACATTCGTGAAACTACTGATAACTCTTACCAGTATATCACTGCAACCCTGGACAGGGATTTCCTGTTATGTCCAGTCGAGCATAGCACAACATCAACCCCCAATACCGGGAGAGACGAATCCCCTCCTATCGCTCATTGCCTCCATGTGAATCGGGACTGTACCCAAAAACCACCTGTTTGCACGACTCAGTAGAGCCGTGGTAGGGTGGAAATCAAAGCACAGTGGGAGACACACAAGACTCTATGACGATCTCGGGTCAACAGACTAAGCTGTACCAGTGTCACCAGAGAACTGCCATCTGACGTGAGGTATAATACCATCTGGGAGTTCTCGGCGAGTCCGTTCAGTGTACCCAGTCTCTACTGAGCACCCGCATACCATCTCCGATGTCAAACACCAATGGATATGGGATCATCCATCGCCCATCGCATGGGTCGAGAAGATATACGCTAGTCTACTCTGGAATATCGATGCCCCGTCTCGATATTCCCTCGACTAGGAACATTTCAAGGATGTACTCATGGACTATCCAGGCCCCGCTAGTATGATCTGCATCATAGTCCTGGAAGTCGAGTACACATCCTAAGGGCTTTATTAACATGTAACAGAGAGACGAAAAGTATACACGTTAAGATAAAGAGCAACCAGATAGCGTACTATCATGTCGAGCAAGAAAGTCCTTCCTATATATGTCCCAGCATCCATTACAATATGCATCCAATATACAGTAATGGCCTCTAGGGCATACATATAACTAACAATCTACCACTTGCACTAGGGCCATCTGTAGCAGTGGTTGCAGTATCACATACTCAACCATCCCCTAAAAGTCTCTCTTTGGGAAAAAGGCCTTCGTGAGTGGATCCGCCGTGTTGTCCTCTGAGTCTACTCTCCTTAACCTCGATCACCCCGGAGATCAACTATCTCCATGATCAGGTGATGCTTCCTCAGAATTTGTCTGGGTCACTGATGGGACCAGGGTTCCAGGGCCAAAGCCACACTTCCATTGTCATACAATGGCAGGAACCTAGTTCATCTTATGAACCAATATACACCCAAACTTCCTCTTTGGCAGTATCTGCAATAGCGATGTTACCAGCCTTTATCGTCTAGTTTGCCACGGTATCTAGCTTGGAACTCTTCCAACATAGCGTCCCTTTACTGAGGGTAAAGACAATGCCTATGACTGACATTCAGTCGTCTTTATCACTCTGGAACCCTTCCAGTGATTCTCCCCAGGATCGATTGATACCATCTCACTACAACTACTGAGTATCCTAACATCTAATTAGATCTATCTCATAGATCCAAAGCTTAGGATTTAGTATGTATCACTTTGATCCTATATGGAAAATCATTTTGATAAGCGGAGATTGATCGAGCGTAGCATAGGAAACTCCTTCCTTAACAAGAGTATGTCATCCACGTACTCTACGAGGATCGTCACCATGCTCCCTACTACCTTTTTGTTTATACAAGGTTCATCTACCATTTTGATGATGTCAAGTTCTTTGACAAATCCATCAAAACAGATGTTCCAACTCCGCGATGCCTGCTTTATCCTATAAAGCATCTCGCACATGTTTCCAATGCTCCCACTGACTACGAAGCCCTCTGGCTGTGTTCTTATAGACGTTCTCTTCTAAATCAATTATTTAGAAAAGTAGCCATGGCACCCAACCACCAGATATCGTAGTCATGGTATGTAGCCGTGGCAAGTAGGATCTGGATGGATTTAAACATAGTCCCTGGAAAAGGTTTCATCACTATCCGTGCCTGGTTGATGACGAAAACCTTTAACAAGTCTAGCTTTGAAAGTCTCAACTTGTCCATGTACACCAAGTAATCTTCTCAAGATATACTTGCTCCTGATAGGGATTTAACCCTTCAGATATCGTAACCAAAGTCCATACTTTGTTGGTGTATATGGATTCCATCTCAGATTGCTAAGCATCCAGCCATTCTTACAGAGTCCCTACTCTTGATGGCCTGCTCGAATCTAGTTGGGTCATCATCTTATGATGTATTCCATGCTCCCACTGTCATCGAGAAACCGAGGTATCTCTCAGGTGGGTGAGGAACCCTACTAGATCGGCGGAGAGGCTGATGTTCGTCGGAAACTATTGAATCCTTTGGTTCTACCAAATTATCTGCAGTTTTGTACAGCTGGAACCTTTCCAGTTCTACAGAACTGAACTTGCCTCGATCTTGTCCGGATTTTGCTTTTGACATAGGCCGGACAATCCCAAATCTTAACTTACTTAAGAGATAGGCTCTTCCCATACCATATCTCATATGGAATGGTAGGCACTGATTTGATTCGAACCTAATTCAATAGGTATGCAGCTTCTCAAGTGCATAACTCCCAAAAGGAAATAGGTAACTCAGTAATACTCATCATAGAGCACACGATATGTAATATTGTGTGATTGCTCCGCCCCGATACACCGTTGTGCTGTGGTGTATTCAGAGGAGTAATACTGAGAGAGAATCTCATTTTCCTTTAGAATAGTCCAAGGATTCCATGCTTAAGTATTCTCCTCCCTGATCTCATCATAGGACATAATACTTATACCCGGTTATTGGTTCTCTACTTCCAACTTATATTCTGTGAATACCTCAAAAGGTTCGGACTTATGTTTCAACAGGAACATATGACTGAATCTTGAGAGATTATCAGAGAATATAATGAAGTAAAAGGAACCAGTCCTGGCATGTGTAGACAGGAGACCTTACATACATTATCATGTATCAGTCCCAAGAGTTTACTAACTCTTTCTCTGTTTCCAGTAAACAGAGCTGGTGTCATTATATCTTTGTGACATGACTGGCAAGTTTCACAAGATGTAAATTCAAACTGATTTAAATATGCATCTAAATGTAACTTCAGCTAGTCGGGTCGCATTGATATGACCTAGTCTACAATACCTCAAGAAGAATTCGTTCATTTCTGAACTCTTCCTCTTGTGTGTGTTCTGTATACGAGGAACTGTAGTTTGATTTAGAACGTCAATGCTTTTAGATAACGTGCCTGAACCGATCAACTTTTGATATAGGAAATGTTCAAAACATTATCCATCAATACAAAATTATATCCTTTCTTTACTAATAAAGAGACTGATATGATTTTGTATATCAGGTTCGGTATCTAATAGCATTTGTTCAGAATCAATGTATTCGTAATACAGGGTGACAGTGACCAACAGACTTGGCTGCAACACTTGCCCCGTTTTCTGTCTCATGAAACTTATCACCCGTTCTCAGTTTTTCTACCTTTTTGTAGCCCTATGTAACAGATTACATATCTGGGATCCTGATCCGGTATCATATACCCAGGATGTAGAGGATTCTGAGAAACAGTTCTTTGTAATGAACACACCCGAAGGAGATGCATCATATGCACTTTCTTTGTTTGGGCGGCATAGGAATTCTGGTATTCCCCTATTTCCTGCTCTGTCTTATAACAATTATAAGTTGGAGCGGGACCAACGTTCCCCAGCTTCCAACATAACAAGCGGGTTCGGTCAATACATCCGTATTATTATCTTGATTAAGGCGTGATATGGTCGCTACCAGGAGAGAGAGAGAGAAGAAAACACTCTGCGTGCGCTCTTGCAAGATCAGATTGGTTATATATTTTATCTAATCAGGATGGCTCCCACTGTTTTTATCAAATCTTCCTTCAAACCTTAAAAGGAAAAACTAGCCGGGATTAATTACACTCTACAAGTTCGCCAACCTTTCAGCCAGGCCAGTGTCGGTACTTTGAGGGAGGTTCCCCGTGCTTTCGCACGGACCTAATTACAGTAAACCTCGTTTTCCCAGAGGCGTAACCCCGTTGACACCTTTCTAGACACCTACTTGATCGGCTAATTGCAAAGTGCAAAACTCTCCCAGGAGTAACAATTACTCGCAGTGGGTATCGGGATCCAACTATCATATAGAAGGTATGCAATCTCATTGCAAATTTCAACACTTGAAACTCCCGATAAAGGTTTTTACCCCTAGCACCTATGACCTTAACTATGGTCAACAAATCATAAGCACTAGTCAAGTTCTATCCGTCATTTCGTGATTAATTAGACCCACCCACATGACCCTTAACTAAGGTCAACAAAGTCACGCGACTGTCCTAACTAATCGCATCATATGCGGTGTAGGAAGACATCACTTAGCTATCGTACACTGTGCCTTGACTATGGTCAACAAACACAGCACGAATACTAAGTACTCTACTTCCTAAAATGACGGAGGGTTGCGAATAGTTTTTGTGAAAACCATTAACGCTTTGAACTTGATCTCGTTGCGGAATCAAATGGTTTTTAAATGGAATGTTTTTGAGGCTTTTCTAGTTTTGCTAAAGGGGTCACTCCCGGTGAAGGGATCGTCGGCCCTTTCCTCGTCGAATGAGGTGCGGGATATATCATATATATCACTGTGCAAAGCAGAAACTATAGAAGCGATCAAATACAAACCGAGTGTGTAGCATCTGCCAGTTATTGCTAAAGGAGTCACTCCCGGTGAAGGGATCTCGGTCCTTTCCTCATCGAATAAGGTGCAGGATGTTCTATAATGAACACCACAATGCAAAGCAAGAACTGTAGTTACCTGTTTTTATTTTGAAATTCGATTCCACAACATCAGTTAGGTTTATTTTCTTTCATTAATCTCATTAATGAAGTCCCATCATTTAAGTACCTAAACATCACAGATAAATACGACGTACACTTATGCCATCCGCATTCGCCTCGATGTCCCCTCGTGTACCGTTAGGTTAGGTAACTAACGGCAGAGCAGGGCAGGGCTAGCACGGGTGTAAAACATAAGTAACGTCTATATAATATATCATATATACTATATATAATATCTGTCACAGAACATCACATGATCTCATCACAGATATCGCAGCAGAAGAAACATATGAAATATTGGATATACTAGGACGTCCGTGTTTTCAATACGAGCCAGTATAAAACACGGATTCCACGGTCGTGATGAATAGCCAAACCCACACCCCTAGACCCCTACGAGAGCGGCAAGAAACCCTACCAATTCTAGGGTTAGGAGACCCGGACTCGACTCCTCGAGATGGTCTCCCACTGGACCCTAGAACCCGGTTACTTGTGCTCCCCTCCTTGGGTCTATCCTAGTGCAGAAAAGTAAATAATATACAACAACGGTGACAACTTCCGCAACCTGGAAGTGCCCCAATAAAAGAATATTACATACAAGTTTTTACATGAATGAAAATGAAAAACACTCATCTCACATAAAAAACCCCCCCGGCTATTCAAACACGACGATCCAATATAACATATCCAGCAACACATAATATCACATGTCATCAACGTAAGTAAATATGCGCATCCTAATTGTCGTTGACATATAGCAACGAAACCGGCGATATCACATATTACACTTACGGTCACAGAAAAGAAAGTGTAAAACTACAACAGTTGGAATCCGCAACCTCTTTAGACATCACATGCCTAATCAAATGAATTACTTAGACATCACATGCCTAACAATTATAAACCCCGCATTTTAGTCTCGTTATCGAAAACACTTTTCAATATCAAGTCGGGCAATTCAACAAGATTCCCGAAAAACTGATCGAATGCTCGTCGCAAACTTTAGTAGGCGGCCGCACCGCTGATACCGTCGACGAAGTGCACCAAGGCGGAACACCGCTGCCGCGAGCACCCGGACGGATGCTTTCGGCGACGGGGTTCTCCTATAGTCACTTGGTCGGGGCTATGGGATGAGGCTGTCTATTAAGTTTACCCGGCGAGTATCCGCGTACGATACGTGATTGCAACGGACTTTTGATCACATCAAAATTCCGTGGCAACCGATCAAATGAGACTAAACTGCTATGTTTATAACATTCATCCAGTCATCTCATAACTATTTGCGAATTCCAAGTATTGTATCACATTCCGGATAAATAGAAAATGCTAAACTTTTCGATCGAACAATCGAACACCCAAGTTTTCCCGATCAACCGAATGAAATAAGTTCAAAGACATTCACTTCATGCCTCAGTACCAACGGTCCAGCCGTAGAAGGGTCAAGCCAACGCCTCACATGTAGCACGCCGTACTGCCCCAAACCCTAAGGTTCAAAGGGCAGTTCAAGACGGTCACATAATCGAGTTAAGGTTTGTTGTCTTCTAGAGGGACCATCGCGTTACCTGCACTACTCAGAACGTCCTTAAACCACGGAAAAATCCAACACTTGGAAATTTTCCGGCAGGGGAAAAAGTGGGTATTTATGTCCGGTCGAAATTTCTAACATATTCTAAAATATCCGAAAAACACATAGACAAAATTAGACAATCCGATCGAATGTACGAACTCCTAATACAACCCAAAAAACTCAACTCTTGATTTCAGAAAAAAAAAATTCCCAGGAAAACCAACACTGCAAAATAGGAATTACTGTGCAAAATTGAATGCCTAATAAGACAAAACGGCCGCGGAAGCGCCGCATTAGCATGCTAATGCCGAGGTTCCGCCGCACTTTTGAGGGATCATTAGTTACTTTTTGCACCGTAATTCTTAGAATTTCCTGCTGATTTTTCTGCATATTTTTAATTCTCAAAAATCCACGAAAACAGAAAATGTCCAGAGAGCACTTTCAAGTCGGGGTTTCGGGTCGATCGGACTTCTAACTCCGTCTACGCATCGCCTAAGGCTCTAGCTAGGCTCTGATACCACTGTAGGGTTCCTAGGCACTCTAATGGAGTCTCACAAGTGATCAAACATGCCAATTTCGAAAATCAAGGTGCCGAGAAACCCTAATACGGATCGTTGGCTAGAAAAACTAGGCGAAAAGTAAACTAGTTAACACTTAACTAAGAGATACGGAAATACAACCTTTGTAGATCCGGTTCTCCACCTCCATAGCTCCGCAATGAAGTCTCCTCGATGTCCATCACAAGTCCCGGGCTCTAGCGTCGGCTTCATCGGAGAATGGACGGGCTAGGTCATCGACGACGTGCCGAAGATGATCTACGTCGAAGCATCACTAGATCGAGCTCCACCTTCACCAAGTCTTGAAAACTTGTGAAGGAAACACACTCTACTACTTGGCAAGAGGTAGAGGATGAAGAAATAGGAAGTGGGTAGACTTTAGTTTTGGATTTCTCACTCATTTCATCAATCCACCATTGACGAAGTGAAGGTTTCTTCTTGAGTTCAAGGAAGAAGAAGAAGAAATGATATGTTAAGTTTTTTTAAAAAAAGAAAAGAATAATCCATTCTTATCATAACATAACCCAAGTTAAGTGTAGAGAATTGACCAAAGTTAAAGAATGGTTAGGGTTAAGGAGATGAGACAAAAATGGTGACTTAATGAAAGCTTCATGAAGCTTCATGTTGAAAACAAAACTAGCCACCATTTTTCACTTCTTTTCCTTTTCTCATTTATCTTTTAAATGAAAATGAAAAGATAAATGAATGAATAAAAGAAAACCCTAATCATTTACTTAACCTAGGTTTAATTCATTACACTTAACAAAAAAGATATGTATCATCAAACATGATACAATCAAGTGCACAAAAATCATATCGCATATGCAATGCGCACACCCGAGTGAGAAAATCCATTTAAAGTGAACCAATACTAGTTAATGCAAAGTAATATATCAAATATATAATTATACATTAAATCATTAAATCAACACTTGATTTAACGATCCGGTCATATCGCATATAACCGACCAGTATCCTATGTATCGGCTTATCGAATCAACCTTTGATTCGATAACTAGGGTATATCGCATATAACCTAATCGATACATTCATCGCGAGAATGGAATACGGTATCACATAAACGCATTATTCTCGGTCCCGCACATATCTCATATGCGCTCCTATTTCGTTTCGCTTGAGCCAGGAAACCTCTGTGTAGGACTCTAAAGACTCGTCAATACGCCGGCAGCAGGCGATGATCATATCAAACACCCACAAGCCGCAAGCGGTCTGCTAAACGTAACGGCCACCCGGGTATTGAGCGATCTGAAGATCGACGAGCAAGCCCGCTCACACTCCAGTGAATCCGACCAGTAACACTACCGTACAGTCCGGTCTGATCGTCTGATATGTCGCATATCTCGCCTAGGGGTGGTAAACGTCAGACCCCAGTAGCTCGATAAGTCATGCCGACTTGAGGTCCATAACATTCGTGAAACTACTGATAACTCTTACCAATATATCACTGCAACCCTGGCCAGGGATTTCCTGTTATGGCCAGTCGAGCATAGCACAACATCAACCCCCAATACCGGGAGAGACGAATCCCCTCCTATCGCTCATTGCCTCCATGTGAATCGGGACTGTACCCAAAAAACACCTGTTTGCACGACTCAGTAGAGCCGTGGTAGGGTGGAAATCAAAGCACAGTGGGAGACACACAAGACTCTATGACGATCTCGGGTCAACAGACTGAGCTGTACCAGTGTCACCAGAGAACTGCCATCTGACGTGAGGTATAATACCATCTGGGAGTTCTCGGCGAGTCCGTTCAGTGTACCCAGTCTCTACTGAGCACCCGCATACCATCTCCGATGTCAAACACCAATGGATATGGGATCATCCATCGCCCATCGCATGGGTCGAGAAGATATACGCTAGTCTACTCTGGAATATCGATGCCCCGTCTCGATATTCCCTCGACTAGGAACATTTCAAGGATGTACTCATGGACTATCCAGGCCCCGCTAGTATGATCTGCATCATAGTCCTGGAAGTCGAGTACACATCCTAAGGGCTTTATTAACAAGTAACAGAGAGACGAAAAGTATACACGTTAAGATAAAAAGCAACCAGATAGTGTACTATCATGTCGAACAAGAAAGTCCTTCCTATATATGTCCCAGCATCCATTACAATATGCATCCAATGTACAGTAATGGCCTCTAGGGCATACATATAACTAACAGTAGGGTGTGATATCCTGGTATTTGGATGACATACACAGAATAGGAAAAGAAACTCCTATACTACAGTCGGTTATACTTTGGTCGTCACACTGTGGTTTCTCCACAAAGGAAATGGATTTTGTATCAGACATACTGGTTACTAAATCTATGGTTTTAGATCTAGATTTGGGTGGTTTCCCAATCAGGGTACTTGACAGCATTCTAAGAGTATTTTGGATGGACGACTCCTGGCACAGTAGTGTACCTGCAGGTAATGGAGTCACCCTCTCTAAAGGGGTCTTACAGACTAAATTGGAGAGGGATGTGCATGATTGGCAGATCACTTGCTCAGGCAACTGAGTCAATCATGAGATGTCAAGTACCACACCAGATGTTGTTCTTGCACTAGATGCAATAAGTTGACATTGATCCAATCGTGGAGAAACAGTCGGAAGCAGTTTTAGAACATAAGTGGATGTTCTAGGGATATGATAACGACAGCCTCATTCAGGAGACAGTTATCATTCCAGGCTTCCAAGGTGACATGGACGACAAGGAGGTTGTCAGAGTTATAGTTTTTCCTTCTGATGAGGGGCAGTATTTTGGACAGGTGGTCCAAGGCAATACTGAGGGTGGCATGGCGCAGGATACTGATTAAGTTCAGTTGACGATACAGTCTAAGAAGTTTGGATTTGGAGTTCATTTATGAGCTATGTCCCATCAGACATCCAGACACATTCTAAGACAGGTATTACTCATTTCGGGAGATGGCTTTCTCCGCGAACTTGAGATTTAGAGAGACATAGAGAGAGACTACAAAGCGGATCCACTCACTAAGGCTATTCCTCGAACGCAATAGTTTCGCAAACGAGCTTTGTGAGACTGACTAGTAGAGGAGTTGGGTGCTCGGTATCACACAGGCTGTGAGTATGCGACATCGCAATAATTAGCCTTGAGTGCAAGTGGGAGATTGTTAGAGATAGTGCCCTCAGAGTCAATTATTAGGTCACAGGTACGTGATTGCAATGATTGATGGAGGACATATCCCGGTAGGACAGTCTTACTCGAGATGATAGTATGCTATCTGGTTTACCTTTATCATCGTGTACTGCTTCAGGTGACCTGACAAGTCGCTATTACACGTTGATAGAGCCCCTAGGATTCTTGCTTGACCACCAGCAGTATGAGGGCGATCATATAAGTGGGAGCTGGGGTCTATAAGCATATCCTTAAATGGTCCCTAGTCGTGTGAGTTTCGAGACAGGGCATCGATACTCCAGAGTAGACTAGTGTATACAGTCGAGATCCCGACGAGGGGCGGTGGCCGGTCTCACAAGCCATTGGTGTCAGTTGGATCACCTAAGATGTATACAGGTGCTCATTGGGTTATGAGTACACCGGACAGGACTTGCCGGGAACATGCTAGTTGGTCATATACCAGACGTCAGATGGCAGTTCCCTGGTGACATGTGTGCAGGTTAGTTCATCGACCTGGGGATCGTCATTTGTCTTGTGTGAGTTCCCACTGTACTTTGATTACTACCCTACCACGGCTCAAAGGAGTCGTGCAAACAGGTTTTAGTTGGGTACAGTCCCGAGCCACATGGAGGCAGTGAGCGTATCTTCAGGGGTTCGTCTCTCCCGGTATTGGGGGTGAGGTCGCGCTGTGTCTAGGAGAGCCATTACACGAAGCCCTCGGCCGAGGCAAGGAGATTTACTGGTAGGTATTCCAGTAGTATCTCAGGGTGTTCTGGGCTACACTCCGACACGACTTGTACCGCTTTTGGGGGTCTGACTTTTACCAACCCCCTAGGCCCGCCATGCGATGCTCATAGACGAACGGACCGGACTGTACGGATATTGTCACTGACAGGCTCAGTAGGGTTGTCAGGCTGAGTTCGCTCACAGACGTCCCTTTTAGTCAATACCTGGTAGCCCGTTACGTATTGGCTTATACCTCTGACGTGCTGGTGGTTAAATCCACAACCAAGGTGTTGACGAGTCTTTAGAGTCCCCCACATTCAGTTACTCAGCTTTCGGGCGAAAGGTTGTAGAGGCCGTATGGAGATATGGCAAGGTCCGATCAGATACGTGCGGTATTGCACGGATCAGGATCGGACAGTTTGTACATTAGGCAGTATGGTTATATGGCAGGGTTCGATCAGATACGTGCGGTATTGCACGGATCAGGATCGAACAGATATTACTAGCCGGTTTTGGTATAAGCCGGATCCTAGTATAGTACAGTGTAGATTTTGTCTCATTGCATTTGTATTTCGGTCGAAATACAGATGCGGGTGTGTATGCACAGTATCGGGGTTTTCCTGTAATTTATTACGGGACCAGTTTTCTGGAGTTGCCAGTTTGCTTTCCGTTTCGGCCAATTTCCTTTGTATCGTTCATTGGCCGAAGATTGGTGAAGGAGGGCTTATTTGCATTGTTGCAAATAAGTTTTTGTGGAGGGGTTCTTTGCATATTCTTATGTCATGATGGTTGCACCATTCCTTGACCTTGACCTCTTCATGATGGCTTGACTTTTTGAAGTCATCATGCTTGATGATTGTTGATGATGGGAGATGGTATGGTTGTTGAGTGAGGACTTTTCTTTGTGATCATTATTTTCCATATGATAGCTTTCTCTCTCTCTCCATTTTGGATTATTGGATGGCTCCTTCATTCTCACCCCCCCTTGATTGTCTTGGCCGGCCATTCTCATGGGTGGGCTGTCCAACATTTTGTGTGTGGGATTTTGGTTCATTTGATGTTGCAAAAATCCCACAAGATCAATTCAAAAAGCTCCAAGTTCAATCCCTCCACCAATGGCAATTCCACAACCCCAAAGTGAGACATGGTTCTACACATATTCTACAGCAAACCTTGGGCACGTCGACTAGCCAGCTTCATGCCCGAGTTGCCTCGGCATTGAGGTGGGAGCCCGTAAAAGAAGTAGGCGATGTAGTGCACTTCCGGCGACGAGGTGGAGACCGGAGCTTCCGCAGGAGATCGGGACGACGACGAGAAGACCGGAGGACTTGGATCAGTCGGTATATCTCTCTTCCCCATCTTGTAGTTAGCTAGGACTAGTTAGTGGTTCGATCCGGGTATTAGTGCGCGGCGGTTTGCCAGTTCAAGTAAAAATTAAAGTTTATCACCGCTTCCGCATTTGGCCGTCGGATTGACGGCCGGGGCGCCGCCGTGCACTTACAATAACGTGCCTGATCCAACCAACTTTTGGTTACGGAAAATGTTCATAACATTGTCCTGTAATACAAAATTATAACCCTCTTTACTTAATAAAGAAACCGATATAATGTTGCATATCAGGTTCGGCATGTAATAGCATTCGTTCAGAACCAATGTATTACCAGCTGGTAATACAAGGTGATATTCCCCGACAGTCTTAGCTGCAACAATTGCACCATTTCCAACTCTAATGTCTTTATCACCTTCTCCAAGTTCTCTACCTTTCCTAAGCCCATGTAACTGATTACATATATGGGATCCTGACCCGGTATCTAATACCCAGGACGTAGAGCAAATGGAGAAACAGTTCTCTGTAACGAACACTCCCGAAGAAAATGCATCAACATGTACTTTCTTCAATCGGGTGGCATGGGAATCCTGGTATTCCCCTATTTCCTGTTCATTCCTATAACTCTTATAAGATAGAACGGAACCAACGTTCCCCAGCATAGTATAACATGCGGGTTCGGTCAATACATCCATATTATTATCTTCATTAGGGCATGAAATGGTCGCTACCTGGAGAGAGAGAGAAGAAAACACTTTAGCGTATGCTCGTGCAAGATCAGATTGGTTATTATCTTATCTAATCAGGATGGCTCCCACTGCTTTTTATCAAATCTTCCTTCAAACCCTAAAAGGAAAGACTAGCCGGGATTAATTACACACTACAAGTTCGCCAATCTTTCAGCCAGGCCAGTGTCGGTACTTTGAGGGAGGTCCCCCGTGCTTTCGCACGAACCTAATTAATGTAAACCTCGTTTTCCCAGAGGCGTAACCCCGTTGACACCTTTCTAGACACCTACTTGATCAGCTAATTGCAATGTGTAAAACTCTCCCAGGAGTAACTCTTACTCGCAGTGGGTATCGGGATCCAACTATCTCATAGAAGGTATGTAATCTCATTGCAAATTTCAACACTTGAAATTCCCGATAATATTTTGCCCCAAGCATCCTATGACCTTGACGGAGGTCAACAAACCACAGGGTGCAAGTCAAGTTCAACCCGTCATTTCTTGATTGAATCAAACCCACCCGCACGACCCTTGACGGGGGTCAACAAGGTCATACGACTACCCTAATCCAATCTGCATCACATGCATAAGCAGACAAATACTAGTTAGCTACCGCACACTACGCCTTGACGGAGGTCAACAAACGTAGCACGAATACTAAGTAGGATTTATCTGAAATGACGGAGGGCTACGTCAGGTTTTTCTGAAAACCTATTGCGTAATGAACTTGATATCGTTGTAGAATCAAATGAAGTTTTGAAATGGAGTGATTTTGAGGCTTTTCTAGTTTTGCTAAAGGGGTCACTCCCGGTGAAGGGATCGTCGGCCCTTTCCTCGTCGAATGAGGTGCGGGATATATCATATATATCACTGTGCAAAGCAAAAACTCTTAAAAGCATTCAAAGCCAAACCAAGTGTGTAGCATCTGCCAGTTATTGCTAAAGGAGTCACTCCCGGTGAAGGGATCTCGGTCCTTTCCTCATCGAATAAGGTGCAGGGTATATCATATATACCGCTATGCAAAGCAAGAACTGTAGCTACCTGTTTTGTTTAAAATTTGAATCTACAACATCTTAGGTTTCTTTTCTTTCATTAATCAAATTAATGAAGTCCCATCATTTAAATACCTAAACATCACAGATAGATATGACGTACACTTATGCCATCCGCATTCGCCTCGATGTCCCCTCGTGCACCGTTAGGTTAGGTAACTAACGACAGAGCAGGGCAGGGCTAGCGCGGGTGTAAAACATAAGTAACGTCTATATAATATATCATATATACTATATACTATATCCATCACAGAACATCACATGATCACATCACAGATATCGCAGCAGAATAAACATATGAAACATTGGATATACTAGGACGTCCGTGTTTTCAACACGAGCCAGTATAAAACACGGATTCCACGGTCGTGATGAATAGCCAATCCCACACCCCTAGACCCCTATGAGAGCGGCAAGCAACCCTGCCAATTCTAGGGTTAGGAGACCCGGACTCGACTCCTCGAGTTGATCTCCCACTGGACCCTAGAACCCTGTTACTTGTGCTCCCCTCCTTGGGTCTATCCTAATGCGGAAAAGTAAATAATATACAAAAGGTGACAACTTCCGCAACTTGGAAGTGCCCCAAATAAAAGAATATTACATACAAGTTTTTACATGAATGAAAATGAAAAACACTCATCTTACATAAAAAACCCGGCTATTCAAACACGACAATCCAATATAACATATCCAGCAACACATAACATCACATGTTATCAACGTAAGTAAATATGTCCATCCCAATTGTCGTTGACATATAGCAACGAAACCGGCGATATCACATATTACACTTACGGTCACAGAAAAGAAAGTGTAAAACTACAACAATTGGAATCCGCAACTTCTTTAGACATCACATGCCTAATCAAATGAAATACTTAGACATCACATGCCTATCAGATATAAATCCCGCATTTTTGTCTCATTATCGAAAACTCTTTTCAATATCATATGGGACTAAACTGCTAGATTTATAACATTCATTCAGTTATCTCATAACTGTTTGTGAATTCCAATTATTGTATCACATTCCAGATAAACAGAAAATTTTAAACTTTCCGATCGAACAGTCGAATACCCAAGTTTTCCCGATACAACTCAACACATGAAATAAGTCTAACAACATTCAGTTCGTGCCTCAGTACCAACGGTCCAGCCGTAGAAGGGTCAAGCCAACGCCTCACATGTGGCACGCCGTACTGCCCCAAACCCGAAAGTTCAAAGGGCAGTTCAAGACGGTCACATAATCGAGTTAAGGTTTGTTGTCTTCTAGAGGGTCCATCGCGTTACTTGCACTACTTAGAACGTCGTTAAACTACGGAAAAATCCAACACTTGGAAATTTCCCGACAGGGGAAAAGTTGGGTATTTATATCCGGTCGAACTTTTTAACATATTCTAAAAATTATCCGGAAAAACACAAAGACGAAATTTGATACCCCGATCGAAACACCGAATCCCCAAAGCAACCCCAGAAAATTCAACTCTTGAATAATTATTAAAAATTCCCATAAAACTCAGCACCAGAAAAGAAGAATTACTGTGCAAACAGTATTGCGCAATGTGAATAGTAAGCGGCGGAACCGCGGCAGAAGCCATGCTTCTGCCGCGTTTCCGCGGCTGTTTGGACGCCTCATGATCTCGTGTTTCACCATAATTCTTAGATTTTCCTGCTGAATTTTTTAGGCATTTTTAATATGGAAAAATCCCAGATTTTATAAAAAGTCCAGAGAGCTCATGGGTTTTGGGGTTTCGGGTTCGTTCGGACTTCAAACTCCGTCTAGACTTCGCCTAAGGCTCTAGCTAGGCTCTGATACCACTGTAGGGTTCCTAGGCATCCTAATGAAGTCTCACAAGGCATCGATCATGCCAATTTCAAAAATTATGGGTGCCGAGAAACCCTAATACGGATCGTCGGCTAGATTTCTAGGCGAAAAGATAATCTATTTAACACTTTAACTAAAGGAAAGAGGCTACAACCTTTGTAGTTCCGGTTACCCTCTTCCTTGGCTCCACGAAGGCATCCTCTCGCTGTCCATCTCGAATCTCGGACTCTCGCGACGGCTTCATCGGAGAAGTGAGCGGAATAGGTCGTCGGCTTCGTGCCGAAGATGATCTACGTCGAGGTTGCACAAGTTCATGCTCCAATTTCACCAAGTTGTGAAACTTGTGAAGAAAACACCCAAAACAACTTGGCAAGAGATAGAGGGTGAAGAAATAGGAGGTGGGTTCACTTTAGAATTGGATTTCTCTCACTAGAACTCAAGTTGCCATTAAAGTAGCAAGCTTTTTCTTTTTAGAAGAAGAAGATGATGAAGCTAGTTATGATAAGTTTTCTTTTAAAATGAAAAGAAAATACAAACTTATCATAACTTTAACTAGGGTTAAGTGTAGAGAATAAACCATGGTCATTTGAGTGGGTTAGGGTTAAGCATGAAGACAAGAATGGTTAGCAAAGTCAAAGCTTCATGAAGCTTCAATATGAAACAAAAATTGCCACCATTTTCATCTTAAAGTTTATCCAAATAAATGAATAAACAAATAAATGAATAAATGCATAATCAAAACCCTAATCTCAAGTTAACTATGGTTTAATTCTATACACTTAACCATATGATCAAGTATCATCAAACATGATACAAATATGTGCACAAAAGTATATCACATATACAATGTGTAAATCAAGTGAAAAAAATCCGTTTAAAATGAACCAATACTAGTTAATGCAAAGTAATATATCAAATATATAATTATACATTAAATCATTAAATCAACACTTGATTCAATGATCCGGTCATGTCGCACATAACCGACTAGTATAGAATGCATCGATTTATCGAATCAATGATTCGATAACTAGGTCATATCTCATACAACCAATCGAAACATTAATCGCGAGAATCAAATACGGTATCACATACACGCATTATTCTCGGTCCCGCACATATCTCATATGCACTCCTATTTCGTTTCGCTTGAGCTAGGAAACCTCTATGTAGGACTCTAAAGACTCGTCAATACGCCGGTAGCAGATGATGATCATATCAAGCACCCACAAGCCGCAAGCGGTCTGCTAAACGTAACGGCCACCCGGGTATTGAGCGATCAGAAGATCGACGAGCTAGCCCGCTCACACTCCTGCGAATCCGACCAGTAACACTTACCATACAGTCCGGTCTCTTCGTCTGATATGTCGCATATCAAGTCTAGGGGTGGTAAACGTCAGACCCCAATAACCCGATAAGTCGTGCCGATGTGAGGGTCATAACGGGTCGAGAAACTACTGGTAACACTTACCAGCAAATCTCTGATCGGCCCTGGCCAGGGACTTCCCTGCTACGGCCAATCGAGCACTGCGCAACATCAACCCCCAATACCGGGAGAGACGAAACCCCTCTTATCGCTCATTGCCTCCATGTGACTCGGGACTGTGCCCAAAGACCACCGTTTTGCACGCCCTCATGGACGTGGTAAGGTGGAGATCAAAGCACAGTGGGAATCACACAAGACTCTATGACGATCTCGGGTCTACAGACTAACCTGTACAAGTGTCACCTGAGAACTGCCATCTGACGTGAGGTATAATACCATCTGGGAGTTCTCGGCGAGTCCGTCCAGTGTACTCAGTCTCCACTGAGCACCCGTATACCATCTCTGATGTCAAACACCAATGGATATAGGATCATCCATCGCCCATCACATGGGTCGAGAAGCGTATACGCTAGTCTACACTGGTATATCGATGCCCCGTCTCGATACACCCACGACTAGGGACCTCGAAGGATGTACTTATGGACTACCATGTCCCCACTAGTATGATCTGCATCATAGTCCAGGTAGTCAAGTACAAATCCTAAGGGCTTTACCAACATGTAACTATAAGACAGTATAAAGAGACTAGTGTACATGTTAAGATAAAGAGCAACCAGATAGCATACTATCATGTCGAGCAAGAAAGTCATCTCTATATATGTCCAAGCATCCAATATAATATACATCATATGTACAATACTGGCCTCTAGGGCATACATACAACTAACAATAGTGTCCCGAGTCCAAGCGGACATACACTAAACGAGTTTAGTATAGTCAAAGCGGATAAGGTGAGGGTAAGAAAACGTCAATGGAGAATGGCGATGGGTGGTGGGTGAAAAATGGATTCTGGCGACAAAGGGCAAGTTTTTATAAAAGTTTTTGATTTTTTCCTTTGTAATTTTTTTTTTAGAAAGAGCTTTACAGAAATGTGTACGGACTTACGTCTTTAAGCAATCACAAACAAGATATGCACAATCACACCTAGATCTAGAGTCACCTAGGTCTGCTAGACAGCTCCTGACTGTTCCAGAGGGCTAGAAATAGGACCTCAAACCGCCTCTTCTCCGTCAATTGCGACCAGCTAAGTGGGAGGTTGTCCAACGCTTTCGCGAAGTTCCTTAATTAAATAACCACTTGCCTTCGACACACTTGCCTAGACACCGCAAAAGTCGGATAGGATAAACGGCTGATGCCTGTAACTAGTCCTCTGTCCTATTGAGCTCGAAGTCCTTAGGGCTGAGTCTAGTATTTTTTTAATTTTAACAATGGTCAATGCATATGCTTTTTGTGATTTCTGGGGTCCTGGGAAGGGTGATGAAATCCCCACACAATCTGAATTGGTTTCAAGCCCCTTAAGGCCGTATTAATGAATGCAAAGCGGTAACAAATCAACTGCAAACAATTTTTATTTTTAGCGCGGCGCAAAGAATCCTGCACAAGAACAGTTTATTGGAAGGGGGAAGAGAATTTGCGCAAAGAATGCTGCAGAAAACACAGTTTATTGGAGTCCAGAGGAGTGGGGGGAAGAAAAGGAGGACTTACAGAGATTTTTGCACCCAGAAGGAGCCCAAACGGCCGCGGTTCCGCGGCCTAAGCTTGCTTATGCCGCGGTTCCGCGGCAGTAATGGGGAGTTGGGGCTTCAGTTTTCTGGTGTGGGCTGTTTTTGGTGTCCTCTGCTGTTTTTAAAACCCTGAATCTGGATTTGTTCACTGGAACTGCTCCAGAATCTTTCAGTAGACCGTTTTATCCGTCTTGAATCTGTCGCGGTGTAACCGCGAAATATGGGTCTATCTTCCCACGTCTTTGGCACTGAACTTGAACTCCGTATATCCCACTTTTTTGGCACTGAACTCGAACTTCATATTATCCTGCACACTTGCACAAAAACTAATCAAAAATAACAAGATGATTTTTTTACAAAGTATTTTTTTTGTTTTGTTTTTCGGTTATATTTATATTCACAAGTTAACGCGAAATTACACAAAGAAATAAACTACCGTCTCCCCGGCAACGGCGCCATTTGATTGGTAGAGATTCTGCGTGTTCAAGTTTAGTTAATTACCGCAATCAAAACGGTTTCGCTTGTAGCTAGCCGGTTGAGTACGGGTCGTCCGCAGGGAGATGGGAATCTTTTTCTATGTGCTTTAACGAGTTAAGTCCGAAAGTCCAGATTTGTTTGTGATTATCTAAGTGTTAAAATGGTATGTAAAGAGAGCTTGTTAGGGTTAGGATTAGGTTAGTTTGAGATAGGAGTCGCTCACTTCTTTCGTTGCCACTCTTAAGATCGGTGTTACGGTAATCGGCGACAACGGGGATTAGCACGACTAGGAAGAAACTTGCGAGTATAAGCTAGGCTTTCCAACGCTTAAGTCCTTCCTTTTGGTGCTTGTCCTTCCGTTCTTGGCTCTTAGCCATAACCTCCGGTTAATTCAACCACAACCGGTCTCACTACGGAATCACCGCTATCATGTAGGATAAGGTGCCGTAGGGAGCGGATTGTGGTTCAATTAACGGGAGTTGATTTAAGATGTTGGGCAAGGAAAGAGTGAGAGAGATTTCCTTCTCTCAAACTTCCCTTATCCTACCCTAACAAGTATGGAAACTACTCACACGTCATAATGAAAGACAACAAAACAAAGAGGAAGATAGAAAGAAAGAGATTAGAAGATAACAACTAGCTATTTGCGATGTCACCTTGGCAAGGATCAAGCGTAAGCATCATGGTTGTTTTAAGGATAAAGAAAAAGAGAAAGAAAGAAACAACAAGAAATAACAACAACTAAGTTAACAAATGAAAATTACAAGCATTTAACATAAGAGCAAGACAAGTATGATAATAAAATGAACTTCTTTATTCATCATTCTTCACTCACAAAAACTTACTACAAGTTTTTCAATGGAGAAGAGATGAGAAGAGGAAGAAGAACAAGTATTCTAAAACCTAGAAAATACAAGATTATGCACCCTTGGCTTTGGCAAGTTCTGGACTATTTATAGGCAGGCAACAGAAATTCTAGGGCAACATTCTGGACCCATGTAAAAAGACAAATCTACCCCTAAAAAACCATCAACTGCGGCGCCTGTATGGCCGCGGATCCGCGGCCTAGACCCCCTATTGGCTGCGGATCCGCGGCCCCATGGTGGAGTTAGGGAATGGACTTTTTTGTACTTCCCTGGTCTGCTGTGTCCATGAGTCTGGTATATGATATTTCTCAGATTTTCTTCACGATTTTTCCAGAATTTCTGTTGAGCAATAAGTGATTTGATGTGGATCTTTTTGTCATGATTTCCTCGAGCTCCGCATAGATTTCTTGGATCTTGTGTTGCCATTGAGCTTTGTGCATGAAAATGACATCGATTTGCCATTTTGTCTCTCAAACTGGTGTTTGGCAACAGACGGATAAAGAGCGGAGATCCGTGTTTTATCTGTGGTTGGCAGGAACCCGGGTTTTGTCGTGTTTTTCCATGAATTTCACCGTTCAGAGCCGAGAACCTGTATCCTGCAACTGACTAGCAAACACGTCTCAAGAGTACCTACCGATATGCAATGTGATAAAAATTGGGCGGTATAAAAATGCAAAAATCTGATATGAACAGGCGGCACTTTCATCTTTCATGGTCTGTTGAAGGAGACGTTGCGTTTTGGCTTTCTCATAGATGACCATTTCACGGTTGTGATCATCTCGGACTTTTTGACCAGCTTCCCTTATAAGCCTGTCCATTTGTTCTTCAAACGACGGACCGGGCACTTTTGCATCTGGAACTTTTACTAGTTTAGGATTGGCGTCCTCCCATTGAGCACCCGCTTCTTCATTGAAATTGTGCACGACGTAACAGTCGCGGAGCAGCTCTCTTTTCTCGAAGCGAATGTATCCGAGCCCGATTGTCTCCATTCTCCCATTAGGCAGCTTGTGCTGAGTTCCAGGGACATTCCAGACCCTGTCTTAGAATTTGGCCTTTCTAACGGTCTGTTTCAAGGGTATCCCTTGGCGCTTCAACAGCCTCTTCAAGCCTTCTGTATAATATCTGGGTAGACGGATGGGTTGAAGCCTGTCCAACGTAGGATCCGCCCCGTGCCAAATTTCTTTCTCCACTTTGTTTTCTTCAGATCGGTAGAATAGAATTGCTTTTTCGCCTTCTCGCCTGGGAGGGATATAAAATGTCTGCAGCTCTTCTACACTGTAGATATTAAGTGCATCCAGTTCTTTATGATGTTTAGGCGGCACTATGGCGACTTGTAGACTTTGCTCTTCGTCAGCGGACGTTTGTATTGAAGGTCGAGCAGAGAATACAGCATGGACTTCATCTTCCGAATCACTACCAAAGACCAACGTAGGAGTGGACGGTCCTGGCTTGTTATGTTGGGGCGGACCCGAATACACTATCTCTTCTTCTTCCTCGGTATCACTGCCGAAGACAGGGATGGTGGCGTTAGCTTTGTTCTCCGGCTTGTGACACTTCTCTGTGTCTTCGAAATCCGGTAAGAAGTATTTGGCGTCTTCATATTTGCGGACCTCGTTCACAGAGAACGGGTTCAGTTCTCCCGTCACGGTATACTCGAAACCATCCTTAAAATACTTCATACACTGATGTTGTGTAGAAGGGATGATGTTGTACTCGTGTAACCATGGTCGGCCGAGCAAAGCGTTGTAGCATGTCTTGGCGTCTATGAAGTGGAATTTAATGTCCGTGACGAGCAGCCCGAAGCGTAGCGTTAGTATCACAGATCCAAGAGTCTTTGATGATTGGGAGTCGAACCCGGAGATGGTGATCTTGTCCCGAGCAAGGTGTTGAACGCTCATGCAGATTTCCTTTAACACCCGCACATTGAGTAGGTTAACAGACGACCCGTTATCGATCAGGATTTTGCCTATCTTTATATCATGGCAGTATCCTGAGACGTAGAGAGGGCGATTGTGTTCGCACGTCCCAAGTAGAAGGTCTTCATCACCAAAAGTAACATCTGCCGTGTGCACGTCCTCCAATTCATCCTTCATCTTTTCCTCGGCCAGGAAAGCCTAGAACTGCTCCGGGTCCTGTAGTGCTTTAATCAATGAATCTCTCACCTCCTTTGATAGTAAAAGGGAGTCAAGAATGCTGAGCTGCCATGGTAGTTTCCTCAGATACGCTAAGACGTTGTAATCCACATTATTTTTCTTTGGCGGGTCCTTGGCGCTTAGCTCCTCCACCACTTGGTCATCTAAGACGATATCTTCAGAGACCTTTTCTTTCCCTTTATCCTCTCGGTTTGGGGGTCCGAGATTCTTTTCAGGCAGCGTTCGATTCCGCAGCCGAATATTTTCGCAAACCTTCGGCTCTTCTTCTTTTCCCAAAATGGACTCTTTAAAGAGAGGGGCAAGTTCCAGCTCTTCATCAGAATCGCTCCCGAATGTAGGCACTTGTGACCCGCCGGTGTTAACCATGCAACAATCGCCAGTAGTTCTTTTAAGCCCTTCGGTCATATTTCTTCGCTCCCGACGAGTTTTGCGCTTTTCCCACTTGAAGCGTTGTCTATGAGCAACGTATCCTTGCCACCATTTATCGAAAGCTTTGCACTCTTGAGTAGGGTGCGAAACCTTCTGATGATATAAGCAATAGGAGGGGTGCATTTCTATTTCACCAGTAATTTTTCCTTCGGAGGATGGTAGCTTCATGCCCATTGATATGGCCTTAGCAAACCTTTTCCTCATCTTGAATTTGCTTTTGTCAGTAATGGAGGTATTTTGCTCCAGCGGGATCGTCTCAGCTCTTTCATCAAGTCGCTGGCGCTTGGCCCTTTCAAATATGACTGCCTCACGTTCTCGATCAGCATTACTTTTCAACCGAGCTTCGTTAAGGAACGTGTCAATTATCTCATCTGATGGCACCGGAATTTTTGATTCGGTATCTGCCCCCAGCGTTTCAGTACAAGAAGTCTCCTCATCGTTCATGAACGAATGGGAAATCACATGACAGCTCGCCACGTGTTCTTCAAACTCATCAGCTGAACTTTCTCCCTCATCTTCCTTTTGAAAGACATGATTGAGGAACTCTTGGAATGTAATGGGAGTCCGTGCCTTCTGGTTGTATTCCTCCAGCGTGTCAATTTGTTTTTGCAAGTCCGAGCGCTTGTCACCAGGCTTCACGGGCTTCTTTGATTTCTTTTTCTTCTTCTTCGAAGATTTTGACGGCCGGTTGCGAGTGCTTGAGCCACCTCCATCGGTCTTTGGAGTTGGACGTGGCTTCAACATCCCCTCAATGACCTGCGGTTCTAACGGGTTCTTCCACCTAATCGCTGGGCATGTCTGAAGATCGTTTAGCATCATCTTTGTCTTGGTTGATAATACAACCTCCCAAGGAGTTTCTTCAACGACGGAGCATGTTGCCCCCGGCATATTCGTCCCCTTAGATGTGTGGGGCTGCGGGGGATTCACCTTCCATTTGTCAGATAACGCGAATTTGCCCTGTCGGTACTGGTTTTCAAGCAAATTTTTGAAAACGTAGCAATCTTCGATCGGATGGCCCAGTACTCGATGCTAAGGACAGTAGTTGGGCTCATTGACATCACTTGGTTGCAACGGACGTTTTGGATCCGGCAGATTTATGAGTCGGTTGCGTAACGCCAGCTCGAATAACCTCCTCGTTTTATCGCGGGGAAAGGAGTAAGAACGTCTTAGCCTCTCCTCAAGGGCCACGTATGGACGCGTATTATTTTGACGAACAACCGACTTCGAGTCGCTCGGTTGTTGTTGAGCATTAGCGACAACGATCGCTTTTCCCTTCCCCTTTTCATTTCGGGAGTCCGGCTTTGGAAGAGGGGGTTTATGGCCCATCTGATCCATTTGCGCTAGCTTGTCAATCAAGGCCTGGAAGGTAGTTGGCTTGAAAAACATCATAAATTGCGAGATGGTTGCTTGCGGATCAAGGGATCCCATAAACATACCCACTGCGGGAGCTTCTTCAATGCGCTGCTCACACTTTGACCATAAGTTTCGCCATCGTATAGCATATTGGACCCATGTCTCACCTGGCTTTACCCTAGCGTTGATCAGTGCCGTCATCGGGGTACGTTCACTGGCGCTTGCAAAACATTGAGTAAACAACAGCTCCATCTCCGCGAAGGTCTTGATAGAGTCATTCGGGAGCTCAAAGTACCACTCGAACGCCGTATCTGATAAACTTCCAACAAACTGACGAAGCAAAAGCTTGTCATCACCGCCGGTGTTGCCGCAGAGTGCCCTGAACTGGGCAACATGCTGATGAGGATTGCCCGTCCCCTTGTAGACATGGAACTTGGGAATTGTGTAACCCGGCGGGTACTTGATTTGGTCGTACCAACTTGGATATGGCCACCCCGTTTTTACGACCTGGCTGGCTGCTTCAGTCGCATGATGAACCCGTATTTGCTGGGTTATGTACTCGTCCAAATCAGCTTTAGAGATTGTATCCTCTTTAGCCGTTGACAGAGCTGGCGGTGGATTTCATGTCTCTCCCGTATCATCTCCGAGAACGATCGGGGGCTCTTCAGCCGGAGGATCTTGTTGTATCATCATCCCTATCATGTCTTGGAAGAGGAGGCCCATACGCTGTATGTTGGCTGCTTGTTCAGCAGCCTCTTTGTCCTTCTTTTCCAATATTCGACGAAGGAATTCGGCGTCGGTTTCTTCCTCCTGGCATTCATCCGAGGACGTTTCAGGGTTTTCTTTTGGCCCTGTAAGTGCGGCCATAGCGTTCATCATCTCTTAGAGCTTCTGCTGCTGCTCCTGCGCCTTGGTCACTGATCGTGTAAGCGGTCGATAACCCGTAGATATGCGACTGTCCTCTTTACCAGACGCCACATAGACGGTATGAACTACAATGCCCCCTGACTTAGGGCGTTTGGGTTCACTACCTCTGATATTTGCCGCCGGCGCGGGGTTTTTCTCCGGCCTTCTTCTTTTATGGGCCATTGAAGTTGAAGGGGCCGTTGCAGTGGGTACCCGGGTCACTGTCATCCTTTTCTGTTTGATCGGACGGTCTTTTTCTTTTTGCACCTTCGTCTTCTTTTGTTGACGAGAGTGATCTGGGTCAATTACGGAGTCTTGAACTCTTCGCCAAACTTTATAAATTTTTGAAGACAGCCGTTGAGTGGGCTGTTCCTGTTTTGTTTCCGGAACTCTCTCCGCGGGCGGAGGAGATCTTTTCAGTGTAGCGGCTGGAGAGTTTTTCCGTACCCTCTTCAGTAGTTCAAAGCTGTTCCCAGTTGGAACAGCAGCGTTGACTTCCACCACTGGAGCCGGTGGAGTTAGCTCTGAGGGGGAGTTGCCCCCTGCCTTCCTCACTCGTTGCCAATGGCGACATCGAGCATGACGAGCCGTTGGGACTGGCTCGGAGATTGAGACAGCTTCTTTTTGCCCCTGTCTGAATGAGGCGCCGCCGGTGTTAACCTCTTAAAGAGTGAGGTTGTCTTTTGAGGGGTGATATTCAACCTGTCGAAGACGGATCCTCGAGCAGGGGCAGGAGCAGGAATCGTCAGCCTTGAAAAGACTGACTCTTTGACAGGGGAAGCCGCCTTGACGACTTCTCGAGCAGCAGTTATTGCTTTCATTGGGACAGCCAATTTAGAGCTCTGATTTAGCCTGGTGAAAACAAAGGCTGTCGGTTTGGTAGTGGGAGACCCGTTGACAGGGGCCGCCGTAGCAGTGAGCCGGTCGAAGACCGACTTTTTGTTCACTTCCGATGCAGGTATTGGCATAGGGGAGCTTGTAGGTGGGATCATGGTCCCGAAGAACAGGCCAGTGGTGGCTTGGGTCACCTGGTCTACCGGCAGAGCGAGGAAGGAGGCCGCTTGGGGCCCATATGCTACACTTCCGGGGGAGGTGGAACGTCCGTTGCAGTGGCATTTCGAGCAGTTGGTGCAGTTAAAGGCCATTGAATCTTGAGTTCTGCGCCAGGCAAAAGACCAAATCTTAGTAACTTGAAATCCGAAGGCAACCATTTAAAAAAACCGCGATTGGTTCACGAAGACGACACACGAAGTGTGGAGTGGAAAGAGGAAAAGGTCCCACCGGGCGTGCCAGAATTTGTTCCCCTCCGAACGGCGGCCGCGACGACGTTAGGACGTCTCGACTGAGATTCGGGGCAGATGCTATATGGTTTTATCCGTCGACCTCTCCGAAGATACCAAGTTGATTTATGGCACCGTGTATCGGAGGTTTAGACGGATACGGACGATGTAGCAGACTTCGTCAGATTCCCCCTCGTTAGAGGGGTTTTTGATTGTGGGGATGCTCTTCCCTGCAGGCGCAAGCCCCTGCAATTAATTACGCTACCGCATCGCGGTAACCACTTTCTCCTTCCCCAGAATTTCACTTCGTGTCATGTGTGTTTGTTTTGTTTGTGGTTGCCCGTGGATTGTATACGGAGACTGAGTAATGCCGTCGCCCGTAGGACGTGGATTAGTCCAAATCCGTATTTACTTAGATTTGAGTTTGGTGTTTTTAGTTTAAGGATACGTTAGTCGTATTGAGACTAAGATCAACTTAAACGTTCGCCAAGGATACGTTAGTCCTGTTTTGGACTAAGATCAACTTGACGTGGTGATCCATTTAATATATGGCCGTCGGGACTCATCACCTCTCTGACGTCGTTGAAGAATTACAACGATAGGTGTCAGAGGAGTTCAGAGATGTACCCTTGAACCAAAGTTGATTTGGAATTTTATAGTCCATTTGAATGTTTAAGGATACGTTAGCCGTATTTGGGGCTAAGATCGACTTAAACGGGACCGTTTAGATCCGGCAAAAGGGCGTTTGGAGGCTCTATTGTTCCAGTTTAGGAACGTAGTGGTCCGTGTTCCAGTTTAGGGACGTGGTGGTCCGTGTTCCAGTTTAGGGACGTAGTGGTCCGTATTCCAGTTTAGGGACGTAGTGGTCCATATTCCAGTTTAGGGACGTGTTGGTCTATGTTCCGGTTTAGGGACGTAGTGGTCCGACATTAGTTTAAGGACGTTTCGGTCCCACATTAGTTTAAGGACGTTTCGGTCCAACATTAGTTTAAGGACGTTTCAGTCCAAGATTAGTTTAAGGACGTTTCGGTTCACGAGTTTAAGGACCCCGCAGTCCATATTCATGTGTGGTCATTGGGACCCATCACCTCTCTGACGTCGTTGAGGAATCACAACGATAGGTGCCAGAGGAGTTCGGAAATGTACCCTCGAACCGGATATAAATTGATTTAAGAGAGCAGCTGGACTCAGTCAACTTAGTTTGAGGACTTACGGCCATGATTGGGCTAAGTCCAGTTTCAACATTTTTTGTCTTTGGCCTGTGCTAGGGCTTTACCCCTTTTTAGCAATGCACTGCATTATTCTTGTTTTAGTTGGGCTCTGCCCTTTTATAAATGATGCAGAGCATCTATTTTTCTGTTTGGGCTTTGCCCCCCTTTTTTTTCAAAATGCATAGCACTTTTTTATTAGGCCTGTTAGGTCTTTTAATTGGGCTCTGTCCCTTTTCTTTAATAATGCAGAGCATTAAATACTCTGACAGTGCCCCGCGTAGCTTGTCAGGAACTTTGCGCCAAATAATGAGCGCAAACTCATATGGTGGTGACACGTGTCACGCTCTGGTGAGCGCAAGAGCAACAGCGCAGTGCGCTATGTCAGTGCGCTGCGCCGATGCGCTGCTAACACGTGGCGCTTCCTGGTGGCTTGCGCCAACACAGGAGCGCAACAGCGCAGTTCTTGCAAGTGCAGAGCACAGTTTTATCTTTTGATCGATTTTAAATCAAAGAAAACAAGTTTTTCTTGTTTTCAAGGAACCAATGGTTCATAAGCAAGTGCAAAGCACTATTATTAGTTAGTTTTCTTTCTTATTGAAGATCATTGATCTTGTTCTTAGATCAATGATCTGTTTTTAAGAGAATTTTCTCTTTTTCTGAAGGTTTTTACCTTTTTTTGTTCTTGAGGAGTTCTTTAAAGTTTCATTTTTTTCTCTCAGAAAAATGTTGATGCCTTTGAATTGAGGTCTGGGGTCCTTTTTATAGTGCTCATAAACTAGTTAAATTTGTTAAAGAGATCCTTCTCTGAGTGATTTGGGGAATTTTCCCCACCGTTGGATCTTTGATCCAAAGGCCTCTGTTTTACAGAAGAAAATCTTCTTGTTTTAACAAGAACAGAAAAGATTTCTTTAAAATCTCAATTCTGTTTTGCGTAAACGCCCCAGCGCGTGACACGTGTCGCGCAGCGCAACGTTTGCGCAGCTGTGCTTGCGCAACTGCGCAGACACGTGTCGTGCAGCGCAGCGCTTGCGCAGCTGTGCTTGCGCAACTGCGCAGACACGTGTCACGCAGCGCAGCGTTTGCGCAACTGAAACGTTGCTTCCTTTAATTTTTATTTTAAAAGAGCCTTGCTCTGATTGGACGCACTGCCTCGGGCGCTGTGCTGACGTATCAACTTCTGACACGTGGCGCGTTGCGTGCAGCACACGTGATTTTGAAGCGTTGCTTTAGAAAATTTGAATTTTTGAAATTCAAACAGAGCCTTGCTATGATTGGGGGAAACAGTCCCTAGTCGTGGGAGTTTCGAAACAGGGCATCGATACTCCAGAGTAGACTAGTGTATACAGTCGAGACCCCGACGGGGGGCGATGGCCGGTCTCACAAGCCACTGGTGTCAGTTGGTTCACCTAAGATGTATACAGGTGCTCATTGGGTTATGAGTACACCGGACAGGACTCGCCGGGAACATGCTAGTTGGTCTTATTCCTGACGTCAGATAGCAGTTCCCTGGTGACATGTGTACAGGTTAGTTCATCGACCTGAGGATCGTCATTTGTCTTGTGTGAGTTCCCACTGTACTTTGATTACTACCCTACCACGCTCAAAGGAGACGTGCAAACAGGTTTTAGTTGGATACAGTCCCGAGCCACATGGAGGCAGAGAGCGGATCTTCAGGGGTTCGTCTCTCCCGGTATTGGGGGTGAGGTCGCGCTGTGTCTAGGAGATGTTAGGTTTACCTAGCACCTCATGAAGGGTTTGGAAGCATCACATGTATCAAAGATTAAATTTTTAGGGTGCTAAGTAAGCATACAAAGAATCAATCCTAGAAAATTAGGGTTTCATAACTTTAAACCACACCACAAGTAACAAAGGCTAGGGTTTTGAGAGTACAACCTTTGTAGCTCCCTACGCTAGACTCCTTGGCCACATGAGTGTTGGAGAAGGGTTCTCTGGAGGTCTTCTAGTGTCCACGACGATCCACCCGAAGCTCCTTTGTCCAAGCTTGCAACTTCACTTGATCAAGAGAAAAAAATGAAGCTAACACTCTAAACAAGTGGGCAAGACTTGTGTAGAATGATGTTGTGGTGGCTATTCTCGCTTCAAAATCCAAACTTGGTGAGTAATTTTCTCACTAGAGAAATCTAGAGAGCAAAAGAAGAAGGAGGAAGAAGATGATGGCCTTTTTAGAACAAGAGAAAGGATTATTTCTTATGAAAAATGGAAAATATATGTATATATGTTTTTCACTTCTCATCTCAAACCATGGTTAGTTGAAGAAGAGTGTAGAATCAAGACCATGAATTATCCTTTTCTTTTTCTTTTTGTTTTAATACAAATAGAAATAATAATCCATATAAATAACCAAGGTGTGAGTCTTATATTGCCACCATTTTCTTTGTATATACAACCATGAAGGATGATGTATGTATGTATGTGTGCATGCACATCCATATGTGCATGAATCAAGAAAAAATGCATACATGCATGCATACATCCAAAAATACAAGAAAGGATTTCTAGTGAGAAACTAATGGTTAAATGATAAATCAACACTTAATTTATCAATCCGGCCATATCACATACGACCCAACCAAAAGCAAGCCGCCCGATTAATATACGGTATCTCATACGCGCATTTTAACCGGGTCCATGCGCATATCGCATACGTGCACCACAACGTTTCGCCTGGACTAGGTAACTCCTTTATGGGACTCTAAGACTCGTCAATACGCCGGCAGTGGGTGATGATCATATCAAGCACCCCCAAGACGCAAGCGGTCAGCTAAACGTAACGGCCACCCGGGTATTGAGCGATCAGAAGAAAACAAGCGAACCTGCTACAACTCCCGTCGAGCCAACCGGCAACACTACCGTACAGTCCGGTCTCTTCGTCAGATATGCTACATATCGAGCCTAGGGATGGTCACATCGACCATAATAACTCAATAAGTCGTGCCGGTGAATGGTCTATAACAGATCGAGAAACTACTGATAACACTTATCAGTAAATCTCAGCAGCCCTGGCCAGGGACTTACTGATATAACCAGTCGAGCACAGCACAGCACAACTCCCAATACCGGGAGAGACAAAACCCCTCCTATCGCTCATCGCCTTCGTGTGTCTCGAGACTGTACCCAACGGCCACCTGCTTGCACGACTCAGTAGAGCCGTGGTAGGGTGGTAATCAAAGTACAGTGGGAGAGCACACAAGACTCTATAACGATCTCGGGTCTACAGACTAACCTGCACCAGTGTCACCTGAGAACTGCTATCCGACGATAGATATAATTCCATATAGGAGTTCTCGGAGAGTCTGTCCAGTGTACCCAGTCACCACTGAGCACCCGTATACGATCTCGATGTCAAACATCGATGAATGTGGGAATATCCATCGCCCATCAAATGGGTCTAGTAATATATACGCTAGTCTCTTCTGGTATATCGATGCCCCGTCTCGATACACCTTCGACTAGGGACATTTCAGGATATGCTTATAAACTACAGATGTCCCACTAGTATGATCTCTATCATAATCACTGTAGTCAAGCCAATATCCTCAGGGCTTTATCAACATTTGTGAATGAGTAAAAGCATGATCAAATCAACATGTCAGATAAAGAAGAACCAGATAGCATACTATCATGTCGAGCAAGAATGTACACTGAATATATATATATATATATATATATATATATAAATGCATCCACTATCTCATAATGGCCTCTAAGGCATAGATATATCCAACAATCTCCCACTTGCACTAAGGCCAGTTATTGGCGTATCTCATACCCAACATCTTAAAAAGTCGCTCATGTTGCGGCTGAAGGAGGGCCTTGGTGAGTGGATCCGCGGTGTTATTCTTTGTGTCTACTCTCTTAATCTCGATCTCGCGGTGATCTACAATTTCCCGGATCAAATGAAAGCGCCTCAGGATGTGTCTGGATCGCTGATGGGACCTGGGCTCCTTGGCTAACGCCATAGCCCCATTATTATCACAATACAACGGTATTGGATCAATAATGGTTGGAACTACTCCTAGCTCCGAGACGAACTTCCTCATCCAGACGGCTTCCTTGGTGGCATCATTCGCAGCAATGTACTCAGCTTCCATCGTATAGTCTGCAACGGTATCCTGTTTGGAACTCTTCCAACTTACCGCCCCTCCGTTGAGGGTAAATACAAACCCAGAGATAGATTTGTTGTCATCCTTATCGCTCTGGAAGCTCGAATCGGTAAAGGCCTCCATTTAGAGATATCCATTACCATACACCAAGAACAATTCTTTAGTCCTTCGCAAGTACTTAAGAATGTTCTTCACAGCTGTCCAGTGATTCTCCCCTGGGTTGGATGGATACCTGCTTACAACACTAAGTGCATAAGCTACATCTGGGCGTGTACATAACATCGCATACATTATAGATCCTTCTGCCGAAGCATAGGGTATAATGCTCATGTGAGCTCTCTCTTCATCGGTCTTTGGACAAGAATCCTTAGAGAGAGTGACTCTATGGCAAGCGGGTAAGGCACCCCGCTTGGAGTCTTCCATACTAAACCTTTTTAGTATGGTGTTGATGTACCTGGTTTGGGACAATCCAAATAACTTTTTAGATCTATCCCTATAGATCCTTATGCCCAGGATGTAAGTGGCATTACCCAGGTCCTTCATGGAGAACCTTAGTGATAAGAAAAATTTGACCGACTGTAGCATAGGAATATCATTTCCTATCAGAAGAATGTCATCCACGTACAATACGAGGAATGTAACAGCTCTTCCTACAGCCTTCTTATAAACACAAGGTTCATCTGGATTTTTGATGAAATCAAACTCTTTGATAACATCATCGAAACAAATGTTCCAACTCTGTGATGCCTGCTTTAACCCATATATGGATTTAAGCAATCTACATGCTTTCCCGCTGCTCCCACTGTCAATGAAGCCCTCCGGCTGATCCATATAAACGCATTCTTCTAAATCTCCATTTAGAAATGCCGTTTTAATGTCCATCTACCAGATTTCATAGTCATAGTGAGCAGCAATAGCAAGTAGGATCCGAATGTATTTAAGCATGGCTACGGGCGAAAAAGTCTCGTCATAGTCCAAACTGGTCTTTGACGAAAACCCTTCGCCACAAGTCTTGCCTTGTAGGTCTCTACCTGCCCATCTACACCAATCTTTCTTTTAAAGATCCATTTGCATCCCACGGGTTTTACCCCAGGGGGTACAACGTCCAAAGTCCAAACTTTGTTGGTGTACATAGACTCCATTTCGGATCTCATGGCATCCAGCCACTTCACAGAGTCACCACTCGTGATAGCTTGCTGAAAACTGGTAGGATCATCATCTTCCATGATGCAGTCTTCTCTGAACCATCAAAGAGGAAACCATAGTACCTCTCCGGTGGGCGAGAAGTCCTACCAGACCTACGGAGTGGCTGAGGTTCCTCAGTTTCTATTGCAACAGCTGGTTCAACCAAGTCGTCATTTGTAGTTTGTGTCTCTAGAACCTCTTCTAGATCCACCACCTTGCCATCTTCTTTATCTGTGAAAAACTCTTTTTCTAAGAATGTGTCATACTGAGAAATAAACACCTTTTGTTCCTCCTTGTGGTAAAATAGATATCCATAAGAGTTCTTTGGATATCCCACAAAGTTACACATGACCGACCGTGTCTCGAGTTTGTCCGGATTCTGCTTTTTAATATAGGCCGGGCAACCCCAAATCTTAATTCTCTTAAGAGATGGTCTCTTCCCATGCCATATCTCATATGGCGTGGTAGATACGGTTTTGGTTGGAACCCTGTTCAAAAGAAACGTTGCAGTCTCTAATGCATGCCCCCAAAATGAGACAGGTAACTCAGCATCACTCATCATGGAACGGACCATATCTAATAGGGTCCGATTCCGTCGTTCAGACACACCGTTGTGCTGTGGTGTGTAAGGAGGAGTAAGCTGAGAGAGAATCCCATTCTCTTTTAGGAAGTTTGCAAATTCTGTACTGAGGTACTCCCCACCTCGATCTGATCGAAGTATCTTGATACTCAAGCCGGTTTGTTTTTCTACTTCTTGTTTATATTCGGTGAATTTCTCGAAAGCTTCGGACTTATGCTTTAATAAAAATACATGACCGAATCTAGAGAAATCGTCAGTGAAAGTAATGAAGTAAGAAAAACCGCCTCTAGCCTGTGTAGACATTGGCCTACATACATCACTATGTATGAGTCCTAGGAGCTCGGTAGATTTTTCTCCGTGTCCGGTAAACGGAGTTTTGGTCATTTTACCCTTGATACAAGACTGGCAAGTCGCATAAGATATATATTCAAAAGAGTTTAAATATCCATCTTTGTGTAACTTGTTTAGTCTTGTTTCGTTAATATGACCAAGTCTACAGTGCCAAAGAAAATCTTCATTTATTTCTGAAAGTTTTCTTTTATTAGTGTGTTGTATGCTGAAAACTGTGGGTTGATTTATGACGTATATCCCGTTATTAAGTGTACCATACCCAACCAACATTTGATTCGGGTGAATGTTCATAACATTGTTCTGCAATATAAAGTTATATCCTTCATTGTCTAACAAAGAAACAGATATTATATTACATAGCATACTTGGTACAAAATAACATGGGTTCAAAACCAATATACACCCAGATGGCAACCCCAAGTGATACTCTCCCACTACGACTGTATGTATATTGGAACCATTTCCAACGCGGAGAGTATGGTCACCTGTCTTCAAAACTTTGCTATTTCTCAGTCCCTGCATAGAATTGCAAATGTGAGAACCTGAACCGGTATCTAATACCCAGGAAGCAGAGTTTATTGAAAAACAGTTTTCTGTCACAAACACACCTGAAGCGGAAGCATCCCCATGCTTCTTCTTGAGATTTAAGTACTCCGTACAGTTGCGCTTCCAATGTCCTGCTTTATGGCAATGAAAACATTCACCTTTCCCCGAGTCTCCAGCTTTGGACTTTTCCTTTCCCTTCACCTTTTTAACTCCACCCTTAGGATTGGTGGGCTTCTTCTTTTTCTTTCCTTTGGCCTTAGCCTTTGGGCGAGAAGAGGAATATTGTCCAACAGTCATAACGGGAGTTTTCACTGATTTCAGTGTGCTCTCTGCACTCCTTAACATATTAAGGAGTTCAGGTAGTTCCCTCTCCATGTTGTGCATGTTGAAGTTAACTATGAACTGAGAAAAGGTGGAGGGGAGGGACTGTAGAATAATATCTGTATATTGTTCATTGTCCATCGTCCATCCAAGGTCCTCAAGCTCTTCTATAAGAGCTATCATCTTCAGAACATAGTCTCCTACTGATGTGCCAGGGGCCATTCGCATCTGAAACAATTTCTTTGACCCTTCGTATCATAATACGCGGGATTGCTCTCCATACAACTCCTTTGTATGGAGGAGTATGGTTTGAATGTCCATATTCTCGTGCTGCTTTTGATGTGTATTGTCCATCGATGCAAGCGCGAGGCATTTGGCCGTGGCACAGTCAGCGTCCTATGTCTTGCGGACTTCAATGTCCGCAACTGAGGATTTTGGACCTGGGGTAGGCGGGGCTGAAGCCGTGAGGACATATGATACTTTATCATAAGTCAAGGCTATTTTCAGATTCCTCAGCCAGTCTTTATAATTGGTCCCATTCAGTTTGTTTTTATCTAGTAGAAGCTTGAGTCCAGTCATTGGTATCTGCCATTAAGAGAGAGAAAAGAATACACTCAGCTAAAGCTCTTGCATAGATCAGATTGGTTATTATCTTGTCTAATCGATGTCTCCCACTGCTTTAATCAAGTTTTTCTTTCAAACCTTAAAAAGAAAACTATCTAGGATTAATAACAGTCTACAACTTCGCTAACCGTTCAGCCAGGCCAGTGTCGGTACTTGAGGGAGGTTCCCCATGCTTTCGCACGGACCTAATTAAAGTAAACCTCGTTTTCCCAGAGGCATAGCCCCGTTAACACCTTTCTATACACCTAATGAGCTAGCTAATTGTAAACTGCAAAACTCTCCTAGGAGCAACTATTGCCCACAGTGGGATCGGGATCCAACCATCATATAGAAGGTATGCAATCTCATTGCAAATCTCAACACTTGAAATTCCCGATGTGATTTTTACCCCTAGTACTTATGACCTTAACTATGGTCAACAAATCATAAGTACCAGTCAAGTTCTACCCGTCATTTCTTGATCAATTAGACCCACCCATATGACCCTTAACTATGGTCAACAAAGTCGCATGAATGTCCTAATTAATCTGCATCATATGCAGTGTAGGAAGACATCACTTAGCTACCGTACACTACGCCTTAACTAAAGTCAACAAACGTAGCACGAATACTAAGTACTCTACTTTCTAAAATGATGGAGGGTTGCGGATGATTTTTAAGAAAATCTTTAACGCTTTGAACTTGATATCGTCATAGAATCAAATGGTTTTCAAAAGGAGTGGCTTGTGATCCGCAGTTTTGAAATATATCTTTTTCATAAATAGCCGAGTGGTTTTCAAATCCGATTCTACAACATCTTTTTAGGTTTATTTTCTTTACATTAATCATATTAATGTAATCCCATCATTTAAGTCCTTAAGCCAATCACAGAAAAGAAACGAAAATACAACGTACGCTTATGCCATCCGCATTCGCCGCAATGTTCCGTTATGCACCGTTAGGTTACTTAACTAACGGCATACCGGGACGGGACTAGCGCGGGTGCAAAACATAAGCAACGTCTACTATATATCTGATATATAATATATCATTCGTCTCAGATATCACAAAACACAGGCAGCAGAAACATATATATAATGTGGGATATACTAGGACGTCCGTATTTAGTATTTAGCCAACAATAGAAAATACGGATTCCACAGTCGCGATGAATAGCCAAGCCCACACCCCTAGACCCCTACGAGAGCGGCAAGCGACCCTACCAATCCTGGAGATTAGGAGACCCGGTCTCGACTCCTCGAGATGGCCTCCCACTGAACCCCAGAACCCGGTCACTTGTGCTCCCCTCCTTGGGTCTATCCTAATGCGGAAAAGTAAATAATATATAATACTGGTGACATCAACCTCAACCCGGAAGTGCCCCAAATAAAAGAATATTACATTACATTTGAATTTTACATGAATGAAAAATAAAACTCTCATCTCACATAAAACCCCCCGGCTATTCGATCGCGACAATCCTGCACATCATATCTCAGCAATACATAACATCATATATTATCAACATAAGTAAGTATGCGTACCCTAATTGTCGTTGATGTATAGCAACGAAACCGGCGATATCGACATACTACACTTACGGTCACAGAAAAGAAAGTGTAAAAGTACAATATTTGGAATCCGCATTCTCTTTAGACATCGTAAATCCGAGATATCACATACCTCGCATTTCATGCCTAACTATATGAATTCCATATATTGTATCACATTCCAGATAAATAGACAGTATTAAAGTTTTCGATCGAATGATCAAATACCCAAAATTCCCTAAAGCTCAACACTTGAGCGGAGTTCAAAAAATCCGGAGTGTGTCACAGTAGTAGCGGTCCAGCCGTAGAAGGGTCAAGCCAACGCCTCACATGTGGCACGCCGTACTGTCCCAAACCCTAAGGTTCAAAAGGCAGTTCAAGACGGTCACATAATCGAGTTAAGGTTTGTTGTCTTCTAGAGGGTCCACCACAAAACTTGCACATATTTCCGAAAGATTTAAACCCCGTGAAAAATGAGCAAACAACACTCGTTCGAACAATTCAATACTTTCTAATTATTCGGAAAAAACATGAAGTTAAAATTCCGATCGAATCATTGAACCCCAATCTCCAGAACAAATAACACTTAAACCAGATTTTAAAATACCCAAAAATATACACAAGCAGGTAGTAAAAACACTGTACAAAAACGAGGCAGTGAGGCATCTGTACGGCCGCGGAGCCGCGGCCTAAGCAAGCTTTGGCCGCGGTTCCGCGCTAGGGTTTACTGTTCACAGCTTCGTATTTTACAGTTTGTCTTAGATTTCCCTGCTGATATTTTTACATATTTTTAATTCTGAAAAATAACAGTTTTAAAAAAATGTCCAGAGAGTGTCCCGAAAATCCGTATTTCGGTTCGATCGGAGTTTTTACTTCGCTAAAGTGTCGCCTAATGTTCTAGGTCGGCTCTGATACCAATGTTAGGTTTACCTAGCACCTCATGAAGGGTTTGGAAGCATCACATGTACCAAAGATTAAATTTTTAGGGTGCTAAGTAAGCATACAAAGAATCAATCCTAGAAAATTAGGGTTTCATAACCTTAAACCACACCACAAGTAACAAAGGCTAGGGTTTTGAGAGTACAACCTTTGTAGCTCCCTACGCTAGACTCCTTGGTCACTTGAGTGTTGGAGAAAGGTTCGCTTGAAGTCTTCTAGTGTCCACGACGATCCACCCGAAGCTCCTTTGTCCAAGCTTGCAACTTCACTTGATCAAGAGAAAGAAATGAAGCTAACACTCTAAACAAGTGGGCAAGACTTATGTAGAATGATGTTGTGGTGGCTATTCTCACTTCAAAATCCAAACTTGGTGAGTAATTTGCTCACTAGAGAAATCTAGAGAGCAAAAGAAGAAGGAGGAAGAAGATGATGGCCTTTTAAGAACAAGAGAAAGGATTATCTCTTATGAAAAATGGAAAATATATGTATCTATATTTTTCACTTCTCATCTCAAACCATGGTTAGTTGAAGAAAAGTGTAGAATCAAGACCATGAATTATCATTTTCTTTTTCTTTTTGTTTTAACACAAATAGAAATAATAATCCATATAAATAACCAAGGTGTGAGTCTTATATTGCCGCCATTATCTTTGTATATACAACCATGAAGGTTGATGTATTTATGTATGTGTGCATGCACATCCATATGTGCATGAATCAAGAAAGAATGCATACATGCATGCATACATCCAAAAATACAAGAAAGGATTTCTAGTGAGAAACTAATGGTTAAATGATAAATCAACACTTGATTTATCAATCCGGCCATATCACATACGACCCAACCAAAAGCAAGCCGCCCGATTAATATACGGTATCTCATACGCGTATTTTAACCGGGTCCATGCGCATATCGCATACGCGCACCACAACGTTTCGCCTGGACTAGGTAACTCCTTTGTGGGACTCTAAGACTCGTCAATACGCCGGTAGTAGGTGATGATCATATCAAGAACCTCCAAGCCGCAAGCGGTCAGCTAAACGTAACGGTCACCCGGGTATTGAGCGATCAGAAGAAAACAAGCGAACCTGCTACAACTCCCGTCGAGCCAACCGGCAACACTACCGTACAGTCCGGTCTCTTCGTCAGATATGTTGCATATCGAGCCTAGGGATGGTCACGTCGACCCCAATAACTCAATAAGTTATGCCGATGAATGGTCTATAACAGATCGAGAAACTACTGATAACACTTATCAGTAAATCTCAGCAGCCCTGGCCAGGGACTTACTGATATAACCAGTCGAGCACAGCAGAGCATCAACTCCCAATACCGGGAGAGACAAAACCCCTCCTATCGCTCATCGCCTTCGTGTGTCTCGGGACTATACCCAACGGCCACCTGCTTGCACGACTCAGTAGAGCCATGGTAGGGTGGTAATCAAAGTACAGTGGGAGAGCACACAAGACTCCATGACGATCTCGGGTCTACAGACTAACCTGCACCAGTGTCACCTGAGAACTGCTATCCGACGATAGATATAATTCCACATAGGAGTTCTCGGTGAGTCCGTCCAGTGTACCCAGTCACCACTGAGCACCCGTATACGATCTCGATGTCAAACATCGATGAATGTGGGAACATCCATCGCCCATCAAATGGGTCTAGTATCATATACGCTAGTCTACTCTGGTATATCGATGCCCCGTCTCGATACACCTTCGACTAGGGACATTTCAGGATATACTTATAAACTACAGATGTCGCACTAGTATGATCTCTATCATAATCACTGTAGTCATGCCAATATCCTCAGGGCTTTATCAACATGTGTGAATGAGTAAAATCATGATCAAATCAACATGTCAGATAAAGAAGAACCAGATAGCATACTATCATGTCGAGCAACAATGTACACTGAATATATATATATATATATGTATGTATGTATATATATATATATATATATGTATGTATGTATGTATAAATACATCCAATATCTCATAATGGCCTCTAGGGCATACATATATCCAACAGGAGAGCCATTACATAAAGCCCTCGGCCGAGGCAGGAGATTTACTGGTATGTATTCTAGTAGTATCTCAGTGTGTTCTGGGCTACACTCTGACACGACTTGTACCGCTTTTGGGGGTCTGACTTTTACCAACCCCCTAGGCCCGCCATGCGATGCTCATAGACGAACAGACCGGACTGTACGGATATTGTCACTGACAGGCTCAGTAGGGTGTCAAGATGAGTTCGCTCATCGACGTCCCTTTTGGTCAATAGCTGGTAGCCCGTCACGTATGGCTAATACCTCTGACGTGCTAGTGGTTAAATCCACAGCCATAGTATTGACGAGTCTTTAGAGTCCCCCACATACAGTTGCTCAAGTTTCGGGCGAAACGCTGTAGAGGCCGTATGGAGATATGGCAGGGTTCGATCAGATACGTGCGGTATTGCATGGATCATGATTGGACGGATATTACTGGCCGGCTTTGGTTTAAGATGGATCCTAGTATAATACAGTGTAGATTTTGTCTCATTGCATTTGTATTTCGGTCGGAATACAAATGCGGGTATGTATATACAGTAGCGGGGTTTTCCTGTAATTTATTACGGGATCAGTTTTCCGAAGTTACCAGTTTGTTTTCCGTTTCGGCCATATTTCTTTGTATCTTTCATTGGCTGAAGATTGGTGGAGGAGGGCTTATTTGCATTTGTGCAAATTAGCAATTTGGAGGGTTGTCTTTGCATATTATTGCTTCATGATGGTTGCACCCTCAATTGACTTTCCTTAGATAATCATTGCTTGACTTTCTTATTCATCATGGTTTACTTTAGGAGTCATCATGCTTGATGATGATGTTTGGTGATGATGGAGGGTTATGGTTGATGGAGTGTTTGGATTAGTTTGTGATCATTTCTTTTGTTAATAATAACCCTTTCTCTCTCTTGATTATTGGAGACACCCATATTCATTTGGCCACTCACACTCCTCTCATTTCTGACCTGGCCATGGCCGGCCATTCACTAGTAAGGGGCTGTCCAAAATTTTGAGTGGGGAATTTTTGTTCTTTTCATGCTACAAAATTCCCAAGTTCATCTCCAAAAAGGTTTAGTTCATTTCCTCTACCAAATGGCAACTTCTTGTTAGTTATATGTATGCCCTAGAGGCTATTACTATACATAGGAT
Organism: Agapanthus africanus; assembly: GCA_030015575.1. Classification (NCBI taxonomy): domain Eukaryota; kingdom Viridiplantae; phylum Streptophyta; class Magnoliopsida; order Asparagales; family Amaryllidaceae; genus Agapanthus; species Agapanthus africanus. The sequence continues at coordinate 409,309,029 of CM057340.1, forward strand.
GTATATTGTAGTGGATGCTTGGACATATATAGGGATGACTTTCTTGCTCGATATGATAGTATGCTATCTGGTTACTCTTTAATTTAACGTGTACACTGATTGTCTCTCTGTTACATGTTGGTAAAGCCCTTAGGATGTGTACTTGACTACCTAGACTAAGATGCGGATCATACTAGTGGGGACATGGTAGTCCATAAGTACATCCTTAGAAAGTCCCTAGTCGTGGGTGTATCGAGACGGGGCATCGATATACCAGAGTAGACTAGCGTATACCTTCTCGATCTATACAGATGGGCGATGGATGATCCCATATCCATTGGTGTTTGACATCAGAGATGATATACGGGTGCTCAGTGGAGACTGGGTACACTGGACGGACTCGCCGAGAACTCCCAGCTGGTATTATACCTTACGTCAGATGGCAGTTCTCTGGTGACACTGGTGCAAGTTAGTCTGTAGACCCGAGATCGTCATAGAGTCTTGAGTGATTCCCACTGTGCTTTGATTTCCACCTTACCACGTCCAAGAGGGCGTGCAAAACGGTGGTTTTTGGGTACAGTCCCGAATCACATGGAGGCAATGAGCGATAGGAGGGGTTTCGTCTCTCCCGGTATAGGGAGTTGATGTTGCGCTGTGCTCGATTGGCTATAACACGAAGTCCTTGGCCAAGGCTGCTTTAGGGATTTACTGGTAAGTGTTTCCAGTAATTTCTCGATCCGTTATGAGCCTCATATCGACACGACTTATCGAGTTATTGGGGTCTAACGTTTACCACCCCTAGACGAGATATGCGACATATCAAACGAACAGACCGGACTGTACGGTAGTGTTACTGGTTGGATTCACAGGAGTGTGAGCGGGCTTGCTCGTTGATCTTCTGATCGCTCAATACCCGGGTGGCCGTTACGTTTAGCAGACCGCTTGCGGCTTGTGGGTGTTTGATATGATCACCACCTACTGCCGGCGTATTGACGAGTCTTTAGAGACCTACACAAGGGTTTCCTGGCTCAAGCGAAACGAAATAGAAGCGCATATGAGATAAGTGCGGGACCGAGAATAATACCAGTATGTGATACTATATTCTATTCTCGCGATTTGTGACATTAATCGGTTGTATGCGATATAGCCGGGTTATCGGATCAAGTGTTGATTCGATAAGTTGTTACTATTGATATTAGTCGGTTATATGCAGTATGACCGGATCATTAAATCAAGTGTTGATTTAATGATTTAATGTATAATTATATTTGATATATTACTTTACATTAACTAGTATTTGTTCACTTAAGATTGATTTTCTCACTTGATGTGCACAAGTAGTATATATGATATATTTTTGTGCACTTGATTGTATCATGTTTGATGATACATGCAAACTTGGGTGTGTATATGCTATACACCATGTTTAGTTAATGGTTAGGATTTCATTTGCCTTATTTATTTATTTTCTTTATTTGTTTTTGGCAAGAAACAAAATGGTGGTGGCTTTCTTTGTTTTATTCTTGAAGATTCATGAAGCTTCAACCATTTTGTTTTATACTTAACCAAACCATTTAACTAAACCTTAGTTTATTCTCTACATGAGTTACACTCACCCATGATTGCTAAATGATAAGCAACACTTGATTTTCTATTATTGATTTATTCATTTTCATTATTTTCTTTCTTCTTATTCATCTTCTTCATGAAGAGAAGAAAACCATTGCAAGAAAATTCCAAGTGATGAATCCAAGTGAGAAATCCAAATCCAAAGTGATCCCACTTCCTATTTCTTCATCCTCTACCACTTGCCATGTAGTAGAGTGTGTTATATTCACAAGTTTCATGACCAAGTGAAGATGGAGCTTGAGTTAGAGTTGCCTCGACGTAGATCATCTTCGGCATCGAAGTCAACGACCTAGCCCGCTCATTTCTCCGACGAAACCATCGCAAGAGTCCGGGATCCCGGTGATTGCAGCGAAGGGACGTCATCACGGAGCTAAAGAAGTGGAGGAACGGATCTACAAAGGTTGTATTTCCATTCACTTGTTAGCAAAGTAGTTTGCTTACTTCTCTTTTTCGCCTTACCTTTAGTAATCGATCTAGTTTAGGGTTTCTCGGCACCGGAAAATTTGAATTTGGCATGGTTGGTGCCTTATGGAACTTCTTGAGTGTGCCTAGTAACCCTACAGTGGTATCAGAGCCTAGCTAGAGCTTTAGGCGAAGTGTAGACGAAGTTAGAAGTCCGATCGAACCCGAAACCCTAATCCAAAACCCTTCTCTGTACATTTTTCAAAACTGTGGATTTTTGTGAATTAAAAATACTCAGAAAAATCAGCAGGCTTTTCTAAGGATTACTGTGCAGCACGTGCGCTTAACTCGCTCATTGAGCATGCTCATGCGGCGGTTCCACGGCCGTACAGTCACATTGATACTTTATTTTTGCACAGTAACTTCCTTATTAGTTTACTGAATCTTCTGGAAATTTTTAATGTATACTCAAGTGTTGAGTTTTCTGGGTTGTATTGGGAGTTCGACGATTCGATCGGAATCTTTAACTTTGTCTGTGTTTTTCCGGATAATTTAGAATATGTTAAAAAGTTCGACCGGATAAAAATACCCAATTTTTCCCCTGCCGGGAAATTTCCAATTGTTGGATTTTTCCGTAGTTTAATAACGTTCTAAGTAGTGCAAGTAACGCGATGGACCCTCTAGAAGACAACAAACCTTAACTCGATTATGTGACCGTCTTGAACTGCCCTTTGAACCTTCCGGTTTGGGGCAGTACGGTGTGCCACATGTGAGGCGTTGGCTTGACCCTTCTACGGCTGGACCGTTGGTACTGAGGCATGAACTAGATGTTTTTAAACTTATTTCATGTGTTGAGTTGTTTCGGGAAAACTTGGGTGTTTGATTGTTCGATCGGAAAGTTTAACATTTTCTATTTATCTGGAATGTGATACAATATTTGGAATCCACAAGTAGTTATGAGATAACTGATTTGGATGTTATAAACATAGCAGTTTAGTCTCGAATGATCGGTTGCCATGGAATTTTGATGCGATCAAAAGTCCGTCGCAATCACGTAGCGTACGCGGATACTCGCCGGGTAAACTTAATAGACAGCCATGCCCCATAGCCCCGACCAAGTGACTGTAGGAGAACCCCGTAGCCAAAAGCATCCGTTCGGGTGCTCGCAGCAACGGTGTTGCGCCTTAGTGCACTTCGTTGACGGCATCCGGGGGTGCGGCCGTCTACTAAAGTTTGCGACGAGCATTCGATCAGTTTATCGGGAATCTTGTTGAATTGCACGACTAGATATTGAAAAGTATTTTCGGTATAGAGACTAAAATGCGGGGTTTATAATTGTTAGGCATGCGATGTCTAAGGAGGTTGCGGATTCCAACTATTGTAGTTTTACACTTTCTTTTCTGTGACCGTAAGTGTAATATGTGATATCGCTGGTTTCGTTGCTATATGTCAACGACAATTGGGATGCGCACATTTACTTACGTTGATGACATGTGATGTTATGTGTTGCTGGATATGTTATATTGAATCGTCGCGTTTTGAATAGCCGGGGGTTTTATGTGGGATGAGAGTTTTTATTTTCATTCATGTAAAATTTATTGTATGTAATATTCTTTTATTGGGACACTTCCGGGTTGAGGTTGCTGTCTCCATTTGTATATTATTTACTTTTCCGCACTAGGATAGACCCAAGGAGGAGAGCACAAGTAACCGGGTTCTAGAGTCCAGAGGGAGACCAACTCGAGGAGTCGAGTCCGGGTCTCCTAACTCTAGAATGGGTAGGGTTGCTTGCCGCTCTCGTAAGGGTCTAGGGGTGTGGGTTTGGCTATTCATCGCGACCGTGGAATCCGTGTTTATTACAGGCTCGTATTGAAAACACGGACGTCCTAGTATATCCAATGTTTCATATGTTTCTTCTGCTGTGATATCTGTGATGTGATCATTTGATATATTATGATAGATACTGTATATAGTATATACGATATATTATATAGACGTTACTTATGTTTTACACCCGCGCTAGCCCTGCCCCGCTCTACCGTTAGTTACCTAACCTAACGGTGCACGAGGGGACATCGAGGCGAATGCGGATGGCATAAGTGTACGTCGTATTTATCTGTGATGTTTAGGTGATTTAAATGATGGGACTTCATTAATATGATTAATGAAATAAAAGAAACCTAAAAGATGTTGTGGAATCGAATTTTCAAAAACAGGTAACTACAGTTCTTGCTTTGCATCGTGGTGTTCCTTGTAGAACATCCTGCACCTTATTCGATAAGGAAAGGGCCGAGATCCCTTCACCGGGAGTGACCCCTTTAGCAATGACTGGCAGATGCTACACCCCTCGGTTTGTCTTTTGATTGCTCCGATAGTTCTTGCTTTGCACAGCGGTATATATGATATATCCTGCATCTTATTCGATGAGGAAAGGGCCGACGATCCCTTCACCGGGAGTGACCCTTTTAGCAAAACTAGAAAAGCCTCAAAAACACTCCATTTTAAAATTATTTGATTCTACAACGATATCAAGTTCATTACGCAATAGGTTTTCATAAAAACCTGTCGTAGCCGTCCGTCATTTCAGATAAGTAGTAGTTAGTATTCGTGCTGCGTTTGTTGGCCTTTGTCAAGGCGTAGTGTGCGGTAGCTGACTGGTGCTTATCTGCTTATGCATATGATGCAGATTGGGTTAGGGTAGTCGTGCGACCTTGTTGGCCTTTGTCAAGGGTCGTGCGGGTTGGTTTAATTCAATCAGGAAATGACGGGTTGAACTTGACTAGTATCCTATGGTTTGTTAGCCTTTGTCATGGTCATAGGAGGTTAGGGGCAAAATTATCGGGAATTTCAAGTGTTGAAATTTGCAATGAGATTGCATACCTTCTATGAGATAGTTGGATCCCGATACCCACTGCGAGTAATTGTTACTCCTGGGAGAGTTTTACGCATTACAATTAGCCGATCACGTAGGTGTCTAGAAAGGTGTCAACGGGGTTACGCCTCTGGGAAAACGAGTTTTACTTTAATTAGGTCCGTGCGAAAGCACGGGGAACCTCCCTCAAAGTACCGACACTGGCCTGGCTGAAAGATTAGCGAACTTGTAGCGTGTAATTAATCCCGGCTAGTCTTTCCTTTTAGGGTTAGAAGGAAGATTTGATAAAAACAGTGGGAGCCATCCTGATTAGATAAAATAATAACCAATCTGATCTTGCAAGAGCGCACGCAGAGTGTTTTCTTCTCACTCTCTCCAGGTAGCGACCATGTCACGCCTTAATCAAGATAATAAAATGGATATATTGACCAAACCCGTTTGTTTTACTGTGCTGGGAAACGTTGGTCCCTGTAACGTTTTGAAAATCGTTTCGGTGAAATTTCGAAAAAACGGTAAAATAAGGGGGTTTCTGTAAAAAGTCAAAATGCAAATATCTTTATTATAAAATTAAATATACATATTCTAGCTATGTAATTGCTAGTATTTGGTGTTTATTGAGCCACTGCTGAAATTTCAAATTTTCTGAAAATTTTTCCGAAATTAATTATTTTAATATTATTTTAAGCCGGTAAGAAAATACATTAAATTAGCGATAAATACAAATTTAAATGGGCTAATTTTAATCTTTAAAATCATGTTAATTAAAATCTAGTTGTTATATAATTTTTTAGTATTTTATTTCAAGTTTTAATTGATTTATTTTATGGAAAACAAAAATATAGTTATTTTGAACTAAAACTTGCAAATATGGTATTGTGGGGGGTCTTTTTGCATAGAATTTTTTTGTAAATTCTTTCACACTCACCCTCACTCCCCTTGGCCGGCCCCACACTATTGTAGCAGCCCAAGAATTTTATTTCCCTCTTTTTGACCTTAAATCATGTGAGAAATGGGTTAAAATAAGGTTTTTATATATAGTAAAGTAGGTGGGGGTATTATGGTAATTTGGGGGGGCTTTGACTTGGATTCTTTTCCACAACTCCCCCACACCTCTCCCCACTCCCTCCTCAGCCGAAATTCCTGCAATAAACAGCCCCAAAATTTCCCCTCTCATTTTTCTTCTAAACTCATCAAAATTCCATTTAAACTTCACAATTTCAAGCCCATCCTTCATCCATTCTTCTTAACCTTTCTTGCATGGATTTTGGATGCTAGGAGGACATCTTTGGAGTCAAAATTTCTTGCTAGATCTCTAGATCTAGAGGTATAATTCTTACCCATTTAAATTCTTATGGTTAGATTTCTTTAAATGAGTTGTTTTAGTGTTAATATTGGTGCTATTTTCATCTAGGATCTTCAAGAGAATGCTTTGAGTTAAACTAGGGTTTTTAGCACACCATTATTAAGTTAATTATTCTATTTTGCTATCTAGTGTTTTATACAAACCAAATCTAAGAGTTTAACTTGCTGTTTGGGCTTCAAATTAGTGCTAATTTAGTGTTTCATGTATAGTTTGGGTTGGATTTTGTTAGTTATAAAATTCAAGAAAGGGTTTGAATGCAAGTTAGGGTTTTGTGAAATTGGTGTATGGTTGTGTAATGTATTAGGCTCTTATGGATTGTTAAAACAAAGTTAGTAGATAGTTGTTAATTGTTAGTTTAAAAATTATGATAATTACGCTAATTTGCTAACTAGCTATTTAAAATTCGTTAAATAATTGGGTTAAAATTGTAATTATGTTTTTAGGACATCATTAACATTATTATGAGTGGTTTAATATCTTAGGTTATGCAAAACCAAGCTTAATTGTTGAATTGTGAATTTTGCTTTAAAAGGTGTTAAAAATTGATATTTTTGCAAACTAGGATTTTGGAATTTATGCAAATTGATGAGAATAAATTATAGGAATGGTTTATATGACTTTGTTATGATATTTAGTGAATATTGTGGATGCTAGGTTCGTTTATACATCGAGTTTTGTACTAAAACGGTGATTTGTGCTTGCTAGATTTTCGGAAAAATGACTTTTTAAGTGAAATTGGGGTTTTTGTGAATTTTTAAGCTATTTTATATTATAATTAGTGCTTGTAATTGTACAAATGAGTGTGTTGGGAGTTTTCTAGATGGTTTGGCGTTTGTACGCCGACGTCGAGGGTTTTTGGGTTAATTTGTGAAAGCAACCATAGGTTTTGACCTATGTGGGATTCGTGCGTCGTTTTGGTCATGAGTCGGATTTTAATGCGGTATGGTGCGTTATGATATTTAGGTACCCCATGTGGACTTCGAGACGACAAGCAAGCGCGTGGCGACGTCGGCACCGGCGAACGAGGACCAGATGACTAGATTTATATCTACGGGGAGAAGTCGGGTGAATGGCGTATAGCACCCCCGCAGTCCGTGGTGGTGTATACGGATGCGTATACACACCAACAATTTATTATATGTTATTTGGGATTAATAACGATGTTTAGGATGGATATTTGGTGTTCTTGGATATTTAGTGTCGTGAAACCCTAGAGTAGTGGCCGCACCACACATGCACACACCAACCCATACTGGCATACTTTCTTCTTTCATTTGTGCTTACGAGAATATATAGTTATGTGTTCACATGGGTATGGGACTATGTGTTCACATACGGATTTGAGGATGATACTTGGGATTTATGATGAGTCGATGAGATTTGATTTTGAGGCCGTGAGATCGGTGATATAGCAGGGTTCGTATTTGAGATACGACATGACGTTGTAGCGGGTCCTTGACGTAGTGTTTCACACACGTGCATGCATACTCAGACGGTATCAGTATTGTACTAGACGTAGATCAGTACCCCGATCATGATTTTGATAAAGAGGATACCAGGTGAATAGTATGAGGAATGTGATATTGACCCGTACCCAGATTTGGGGATGCCGTACGACGGATTTACGTACGAGCTATATTTTGATGATTGATCCGCACTCTTGACTTGGGATATCTGATTATAGATATGGTATCGGATATGATATTATTGAGGCGGGATCACCGACTAATATATATACAGGTATGTATATGGATCGACTCAGATGTTAGGCGGTTTCCTTACCCGTAGTCCAGCTTGTTAACTTAGCCCTTTAGTTTAGTTTAGTTATTAGATTAGATTCGATTCTTACCTATTTCTAAAACTAACGAATCGTGGGTATTTTAAAGGACAGCCCAAGGGATCCTACGGATATTTCAAAAGACGTATCTTTTCATAAAAACACCGTAGCCCCTATTTTCAAAACCCCATGATTCGTGTTATTTCAAAAGGCACCATTTATAGGATTTACATTAGGGTAATGCAGTTTAGTTATCGTTGTATCTAGTATTCCGTTCATTATTGATGTTCGCTCCGCATCGCATACTTATGTTATAATTTCTTATTGCATTGTTGATATCATATTGTTAGGACACCAGCACCATTACCGATGATGCGTATGTACCACGTACACTTACTTGCCGGCTCACACACATCTTCATCGGTAATTGACATGTCACGTACACCTTAGAAAATATTATTGCTTGACTTAGCTTGTTAGTTAGTAATTTGACATGATATTAGTGTACCTGCCTTATATGCCAGCTTAACATTGTAGTTATTACTTGTCACTTCATGCATACTGTTATTCATTGTTATGCCTATATTCATGGTTTTACATGCTATTGATGATTTGGATTCGGATTTCCATGAGATTTTCTGGATTTGGGGGGGGCGGGAAACCGCAAAACTTATATAAACTGATTTCTCTCTTTTTAAATAAAAAGTGTGGTTTTTCCCATGATGTATGAGTCGTCCACCATGAGTTTGCTGATGGATTTCGAGACCCGATTCGTGATGGATTTCGAGACCCGATTCGAGGAGACGGATGAACCGTTTCGGGTACATGGTGGACCCGGTAAGGTATCCCGGGGCAAGAAGCGTATGATGATGACGATGTGAGCCTGGCAGGGGAGCACTACCTACCGGTGATTTTACCCGACGCGTCGGATATCCGGAGGATACCGTCGTGGTCTTGAGATGGATGGTAGGGGCCGGTCTGGACTGACGGCGCCCTAGATATTGTGATTGAGACATTGAGATTTCGAGATATTGAGGTACAGAGACTGTGATACAGAGATATCGAGATATTGTGATTACGTTTTGTGCCGATGCTAGGCACTGTTTTATGCTGAATTCATTATGATACCTCATTTTAAAAATACAAAGGAAATCTCACTAAATTATGAAAACAGTTCTTCATTTACATGTATTCTGTTTCCATGCATTCATACCTCATTCATATGATATATTGCTACCTGAGGCACTGACACGGGCACATGAGATTACACTCGGGTTAGATATTTACCCTAGCCTTGTTATAGGTTGCATGTTATATATATAATTGAGGATATATTATTGATCTTTGACCTAGGTTGCGTTATTTATGCGATTTCTTTCCGTAGATGTTTTTCTATTCACGAGTTGGCAACTCACCCCCGTTGTGCCACAGTTCTTGCAGGTTTCGCCGTACAGGTTTCATTACGGCTTTGCTAGCACTACTTCCATTTCCGGGTGATTTGCTAGTAGGTGGGTTTATTTGTATCGTACCCCCATTATATATCTTGTATATCATTATTCTGTTGTATCTAGAAGTTCCATCAACCAAACATGTATTTATTTGAGATAAAGACCAGTGATGTTATTTTTTCGACCTTAGAGTCGCGCGTTGTATTTCTGTGGTTTTCTTATGGTTTTTGAGTTTCCTTTTGAATTTTGATCCTCGCCCTTGGCGTTGTATATTATATTGCTTGTGTGGTTATGACCGTCGATTGACGAAGAGCTAGCTCCCGCTTGGGGATGCCTTTTTATTGATTTCGTATACTATTCATGTTGTATCCCATTTGGGGGCCAGTTTTTACAAAGGAGACTCTGCCGAAATTTTCGGGAAATTTTTGATATTTTTAAAACCGCCTAATTCGGCTTATGCTATTGAAACTACTTGCTTTAAGTTGGTTTTTCCTGCACTCTACATCTTTCTTGGTTTGGATTTCTCGGTTTTCGATTACTTAGATTGCGTACGCCTCGAGACGTTCGTAGTTTAAGTGCCGGTCATGTTCCGTACTTTCGGGTCGTGACAATGTTGGTATCAGAGCGTTAGGTTTTACCTTCGGAGCGTAGGATGACCCTTGGTTGATGGAATAGGTGACTAGAGTAGAGTGACGTACCGTGGGTATGTTCCGCGGCATACTTACGACACGCCACTCCACTTAAGAAACCTTAGGATGTACATTTCTTTGCTCAGTATTATATTCATTACTGATCTAGCCTCATCGGTACCAGTTATGGTTTGCTGCCACGATTACGGGCAGGGAGAGCTACGGCTAGAGTTGCGGTCAGCACGAGCTCGTTACGAACGAGGACTGACCAGAGCATAATTCCGGTGACACACGATTGTAGAGATGTGTCTTTTGATTGTGCTTTCGCGCCACGACTGTTGGATGGATCGCTATATGAGATTACTTAGACGTGCCAATCAGCACTAGAGGATTGAGCCACTGACAGAGGCCAGCCAGATTTTGATGACCATTGGTATATTGCTTACTCATGATGATTGAGGCACTGTTCAGCGTGCGGACGAGTGAGCCAGTTGTTGTTGCGAGTGACGAGATATCGTCCCAGAGGTTGGAGCTATTGCAGTACGAGTTGTACTAAGAGATGATAGAAGGTCGCTAGTCACTAAGGATGAATGACTAGGACATGTGGTTCGTTCGCCTATCCCAATGCGAGGTCATCAGATAGATTGATTCCAGCTAGAGACGACTTCACGCGGAGACGTTGGGAGTCGACAGAGACGATCGAATGTCAAAAACCTATTATTCCAAGTTTAAAATAGTCGGAAAGACATGCAGGCAATTGTATGGTCCCTCTAGAAGAATGAAGCCCTAACTCGACTTAATGACCGTGTGAAAGCCTTTGAACCTTCGAGTTTGCGGCAGTTCCACGGCGCCATTAGTGAGGCTTGGGTTTGCCCTTCTACGGCTGGACCACCGATGCTGTGGTATGTACTCGATACTATTAAACTGTGCCCAAGATGTTGAGCCCTTGGGGGATTATGAGGTTTTGACAATCAATTGGATGGTTCGACTTAATTCGGATGCTAGGTGGTGAGATGCATTTCTTAGAAGACACCCGATACGAGGATAGCCGTTGGAGCTCAGTCCATGCAGCCACGACGAGACGAGTCCGAAGCGGTCGACATTAGAGAAAAGTGAAGAAAGAGGTTCGTACCAGATCTAGATGAGATGACATTCCACTCCGCCGACATCAGAGATGCGATGCGCATGCCGAGGCGTGGTACTTGGATTTACCTTCCAGAAGGAGTCGTGATGAGTATGCAGCCGTTCTGGAACGAGAATAGATCTAGTAAGGAACGATGACTTTCGGACAGTTCGGCAGAGGCGAGATTTGGGAGAGACCTCGACAGGACCTTTCTGGGACAAATTACGAGAAGATTTGGACCCAGGAGTGGTCGTGTTACGCACACCAGCAAGCCAGAGTTCATGATCATCGACGAGACATCCCACTAGTGACCGCGACAGTTGGCCCGAGATTCTTAGAGAATGCACTTGAGCGGTACTATTCCGCCATTATTGATTTCGATGTTTTGGGTGATTTATTCGCATGATTTGATTTTGATGATTGAGGATTTACGATCTTTGCACAGTGTTGCACTTGATATCATTTTCGTGCTTGGTTTCACATGTTTGCGATTTTACGGTTTTAGACATTTGAGTTGATTTTGTGCGTATATACGCACACGATTTGGTTTTTGCACGCGGTATAGTTCATATATGCTTGCAGTGCAGTGTTACGTATGTTGTGCATTTAGATGCCCTGGACTTTGATTTCGATGGTGATGATCGTATTTGTTTTGTGCACCTTGTGCACCTGATTTGATTTTGCGCATGTTCGGCACTTGATATTGGATTTCATGATTTCGTGCACGATGGATGCACCTGATTTGGATTTTCGCGCATGTTGGGCGCATGTTTTGAAGTGTGATTTTGGTGCACACCAGATGCACTAAATCGAGATTTTTCGTGCATGTCAGATGCACCTGATTTTGCTGTCAGGCACACATGTTGCCTATGACAGATGTTTCGTGCACACCCGATGCACTTAGATGTTGTTTCTGTGCATATGTATGGCACATATTTAGATTTTGATTTCCGTGCGCACAAGACGCACGTAGTATTCATACACGTATTTTGGGGATTGATTTTTCTTATAGAGCAGTACGTTTTTATGATATTTCTATGTGTTTTCGTACTGAGCAGGACTAGTCAGAGGACAGTACCTGAATATATTTTACATGTATAGTTTCGAGTTATATCATATTGGTTTTGCTTTGGATTTGGTATTGATGTCTTCCCCATGACTCCGATGATTGCGGGATGCTTGACGGAGTTCTGATTTGAGTTATATGCTCATTTTTCATGCGCATGCGTTGCGCTACGATTTGTTTTATGTATTTATGATTTCGGAGCCCCGGCGATTTGATAGTTTTGGCTGAAATATTTTAGTATTTGGGGGAAGTTTTAATTTAAATTCGGGGACCGAATTTCTTTAAGGGGAGAAGTTTTAATTTAAATTCGGGGACCGAATTTCTTTAAGGGGGGAAGATTGTAACGTTTTGAAAATCGTTTCGGTGAAATTTCGAAAAAACGGTAAAATAACGGTGTTTTCTGTAAAAAGTCAAAATGCAAATATCTTTATTATAAAATTAAATATACATATTCTAGCTATGTAATTGCAAGTATTTGGTGTTTATTGAGCCACTGCTGAAATTTCAAATTTTCTGAAAATTTTTCCGAAATTAATTATTTTAATATTATTTTAAGCATGTAAGAAAATACATTAAATTAGCGATAAATACAAATTTAAATGGGATAATTTTAATATTTAAAATCATGTTAATTAAAATCTAGTTGTAATATAATTTTTTAGTATTTTATTTCAAGTTTTAATTGATTTATTTTATGGAAAAAAAATATATAGTTATTTTGAACTAAAACTTGCAAATATGGTATTGGGGGGGGTCTTTTTGCATAGAATTTTTTTTAAAGTCTCTCACACTCACCCTCACTCCCCTTGGCCGGCACCACACTATTGTAGCAGCCCAAGAATTTTATTTCCCTCTTTTTGACCTTAAATCATGTGAGAAATGGGTTAAAATAAGGTTTTTATATATAGTAAAGTAGGTGGGGGTATTATGGTAATTTGGGGGGGCTTTGACTTGGATTCTTTTCCACAACTCCCCCACACCTCTCCCCACTCCCTCCTCAGCCGAAATTCCTGCAATAAACAGCCCCAAAATTTCCCCTCTCATTTTTCTTCTAAACTCATCAAAATTCCATCAAAATTCCATTTAAACTTCACAATTTCAAGCCCATCCTTCATCCATTCTTCTTAACCTTTCTTGCATGGATTTTGGATGCTAGGAGGCCATCTTTGGAGTCAAAATTTCTTGCTAGATCTCTAGATCTAGAGGTATAATTCTTACCCATTTAAATTCTTATGGTTAGATTTCTTTAAATGAGTTGTTTTAGTGTTAATATTGGTGCTATTTTCATCTAGGATCATCAAGAGAATGCTTTGAGTTAAACTAGGGTTTTTAGCACACCATTATTAAGTTAATTATTCTATTTTGCTATCTAGTCTTTTATACAAACCAAATCTAAGAGTTTAACTTGCTTTTTGGGCTTCAAATTAGTGCTAATTTAGTGTTTCATGTATAGTTTGGGTTGGATTTTGTTAGTTATAAAATTCAAGAAAGGGTTTGAATGCAAGTTAGGGTTTTGTGAAATTGGTGTATGGTTGTGTAATGTATTAGGCTCTTATGGCTTGTTAAAACAAAGTTAGTAGCCAGTTGTTAATTGTTAGTTTAAAAATTATGATAATTACGCTAATTTGCTAACTAGCTATTTAAAATTGGTTAAATAATTGGGTAAAAAATGTAATTATGTTTTTAGGACATCATTAACATTATTATGAGTGGTTTAATATCTTAGGTTACGCAAAACCAAGCTTAATTGTTGAATTGTGAATTTTGCTTTAAAATGTGTTAAAAATTGATATTTTTGCAAATTAGGATTTTGGAATTTATGCAAATTGATGAGAATAAATTATAGGAATGGTTTATATGACTTTGTTATGATATTTAGTGAATATTGTGGATGCTAGGTTCGTTTATACATCGAGTTTTGTACTAAAATGGTGATTTGTGCTTGCTAGATTTTCGGAAAAATGACTTTTTAAGTGAAATTGGGGTTTTTGTGAATTTTTAAGCTATTTTATATTATAATTAGTGCTTGTAATTGTACAAATGAGTGTGTTGGGAGTTTTCTCGATGGTTTGGCGTTTGTACACCGACGTCGAGGGTTTTTGGGTCGATTTGTGAAAGCAACCATAGATTTTGACCTATGTGGGATTCGTGCGTCGTTTTGGTCATGAGTCTGATTTTAATGCGGTATGGTGCGTTATGATATGTAGGTACCCCATGTGGACTTCGAGACGACAAGCAAGCGCGTGGCGACGTCGGCACCGGCGAACGAGGACCAGGTGAGTAGATTTATATCTACAGGGAGAAGTCGGGTGGATAACGTATAGCACCCCCGCAGTCCGTGGTGGTGTATACGGATGCGTATACACACCAACAATTTATTATATGTTATTTGTGATTAATAACGATGTTTAGGATGGATATTTGGTGTTCTTGGATATTTAGTGTCGTGAAACCCTAGAGTAGTGGTCGCACCACACATGCACACACCAACCCATACTGGCATACTTTCTTCTTTCATTTGTGCTTACGGGAATATATAGTTATGTGTTCACATGGGTATGGGACTATGTGTTCACATACGGATTTGAGGATGATACTTGGGATTTATGATGAGTCGATGAGATTTGATTTTGAGGCCGTGAGATCGGTGATATAGCAGGGTTCGTATTTGAGATACGACATGACGTTGTAGCGGGTCCTTGACGTAGTGTTTCACACACGTGCATGCATACTCAGGCGGTATCAGTATTGTACTAGACATAGATCAGTTCCCCGATCATGATTTTGATAAAGAGGATACCAGGTGAATAGTATGAGGAATGTGATATTGACCCGTACCCAGATTTGGGGATGCCGTACGACGGATTTACGTACGAGCTATATTTTGATGATTGATCCGCACTCTTGACTTGGGATTTCTGATTATAGATATGGTATCGGATATGATATTATTGAGGCGGGATCACCGACTAATATATATACAGGTATGTATATGGATCGACTCAGATGTTAGGCGGTTTCCTTACCCGTAGTCCAGCTTGTTAACTTAGCCCTTTAGTTTAGTTTAGTTATTAGATTAGATTCGATTCTTACCTATTTCTAAAACTAACGAATCGTGGGTATTTTAAAGGACAGCCCAAGGGATCCTACGGATATTTCAAAAGACGTATCTTTTCATAAAAACACCGTAGCCCCTATTTTCAAAACCCCATGATTCGTGTTATTTCAAAAGGCACCATTTATAGGATTTATATTAGGGTAATGCAGTTTAGTTATCGTTGTATCTAGTATTCCATTCATTATTGATGTTCGCTCCGCATCGCATACTTATGTTATAATTTCTTATTGCATTGTTGATATCATATTGTTAGGACACCAGCACCATTACCGATGATGCGTATGTACCACGTACACTTACTTGCCGGCTCACACACATCTTCATCGGTAATTGACATGTCACGTACACCTTAGAAAATATTATTGCTTGACTTAGCTTGTTAGTTAGTAATTTGACATGATATTAGTGTACCTGCCTTATATGCCAGCTTAACATTGTAGTTATTACTTGTCACTTCATGCATACTGTTATTCATTGTTATGCCTATATTCATGGTTTTACATGCTATTGATGATTTGGATTCGGATTTCCATGAGATTTTCTGGATTTGGGGGGGAGGGGGGGAAACCGCAAAACTTATATAAACTGATTTCTCTCTTTTTAAATAAAAAGTGCGGTTTTTCCCATGATGTATGAGTCGTCCACCATGAGTTTGCTGATGGATTTCGAGACCCGATTCGAGGAGACGGATGAACCGTTTCGGGTACATGGTGGACCCGGTAAGGTACCCCGGGGCAAGAAGCGCGTGATGATGACGATGTGAGCCTCGCAGGGGAGCACTACCTACCGGTGATTTTACCCGACGCGTCGGATATCTGGAGGATACCGTCGTGGTCTTGAGATGGATGGTAGGGGCCGGTCTGGACTGACGGCGCCCTAGATATTGTGATTGAGACATTGAGATTTCGAGATATTGAGGTACAGAGACTGTGATACAGAGATATCGAGATATTGGGATTACGTTTTGTGCCGATGCTAGGCACTGTTTTATGCTGAATTCATTATGATACCTCATTTTAAAAATACAAAGGAAATCTCACTAAATTATGAAAACAGTTCTTCATTTACATGTATTCTGTTTCCATGCATTCATACATCATTCATATGATATATTGCTACCTGAGGCACTGACACGGGCATATGAGATTACACTCGGGTTAGATATTTACCCTAGCCTTGTTATAGGTTGCATGTTATATATATAATTGAGGATATATTATTGATCTTTGACCTAGGTTGCGTTATTTATGCGATTTCTTTCCGTAGATGTTTTTCTATTCACGAGTTGGCAACTCACCCCCGTTGTGCCATAGTTCTTGCAGGTTTCGCCGTACAGGTTTCATTACGGCTTTGCTGGCACTACTTCCATTTCCGGGTGATTTGCTAGTAGGTGGGTTTATTTGTATCGTACCCCCATTATATTTCTTGTATATCATTATTCTGTTGTATCTAGAAGTTCCATCAACCAAACATGTATTTATTTGAGATAGAGACCAGTGATGTTATTCTTTCGACCTTAGAGTCGCGTGTTGTATTTCTGTGGTTTTCTTGTGGTTTTTGAGTTTCCTTTTGAATTTTGATCCTCACCCTTGGCGTTGTATATTATATTGCTTGTGTGGTTGTGACCGTCGATTGACGAAGAGCTAGCTCCCACTTGGGGATGCCTTTTTATTGATTTCGTATACTATTCATGTTGTATCCCATTTGGGGGCCAGTTTTTACAAAGGAGACTCTGCCGAAATTTTCGGGAAATTTTTTATATTTTTAAAACCGCCTAATTCGGCTTATGCTATTGAAACTACTTGCTTTAAGTTGGTTTTTCCTGCACTCTACATCTTTCTTGGTTTGGATTTCTTGGTTTTCGGTTTACTTAGATTACGTACGCCTCGAGACGTTCGTAGTTTAAGTGTCGGTCATGTTCCGTACTTTCGGGTCGTGACAGTCCGGCTCCAACTTATAATTGTTATAAGACAGAGCAGGAAATTAGGGATTACCAGAATTCCCGTGCCGCCCAAACAAAGAAAGTGCATACCGATGCATCATCTTCGGGTGTGTTCATTACAGAGAACTGTTTCTCAAATATCCTCTACGTCCTGGGTATTTGATACCGAATCAGGATCCCAGATATGTAATCTGTTACATAGGGCTACAGAAAGGTAGAGAACTGAGAACGGGTGATAAGTTTCATGAGACAGAAAACGGTGCAAGTGTTGCAGCCAAGTCTGTTGGTCACTGTCACCCTGTATTACCAGAATACATTGATTCTGAACAAATGTTATTAGATACCGAACCTGATATACAAAATCATATCAGTCTCTTTATTAGTAAAGAAATAATATAATTTTGTATTATTGGATAATGTTTTGAACATTTCCTATATCAAGAGTTGATCGGTTCAGGCACGTTATCTAAAAGAATTAATGTTCTAAATCAAACTACAGTTCTTAGTATAAAGAACACACACAAGAGGAAGAGTTCAGAAATGAACGAATCCTTCTTGAGGCATTGTAGGCTAGGTCATATCAATGCGACCCGACTAGCTGAAGTTACATTAAGATGAATATTTAAATTAGTTTGAATTTACATCTTGTGAAACTAGCCAGTCATGTCACAGAGATAAGATGACCATAGCTCTGTTTATTGGAAACAGAGAAAGAGTTAGTGAACTCTTGGGATGATACATATTGATGTATGAAGGTCCCCTGTCTACAAATGCCAAGACCGGTTCTTTGTACTTCATTAAATTCTCTGATGATCTCTCAAGATTCAGACGTATGTTCCTGTTAAAACACAAGTCAGAAATTTTTGAGATATTCACAGAATATAAGTTAGAAGTAGAGAACCAAAATACGGATATAAGTATTATGTCCTTTGATGTGATCAAGGAGGAGAATACTTGAGCACGGAATTCCTGGATTATTCTAAAGGAGAATGAGATTCTCTCTCAGCATTACTCCTCCGTAGACACCATAGCACGATGGTATATCGGGGCGGAGCAATAACACCCTATGTGATATAGTGTGCTCTATGATGAGTACTACTGAGTTTCCTATTTCCTTTTGGGAGTTATGCACTTGAGAAGCTGCATACCTATTGAATAGGGTTCCGATCAAATCAGATGCCTACCATTTCATATGAGATATGGAAAGAGAAGAGCCCATATCTTAAGTTTGTTAAGATTTGGGGTTGTCCAGCCTATGTCTAAAAGCATAATCCGGACAAGCTCGAGGCAAAGTCAGTTCTGTGGAAGTTTGTTAGATATCCCAAGCATACGCAAGAGAATATCTTCTACCTAACCAAGGAACAAAAGATGTTTTATTACTCAACATGCCACCTTTGTGAAAGAGAATTTCTTGTGAAGAAATTATTGGTCATAAGGTAGAACTGGAAATAGTTCCAGCTATACAAACTGCAGCTGATGATTTGGTAGATTCAAAGGATTCAATAGCAACCAACGAACCTCGGCCTCTCCGCCGATCTAGTAGGTTTCCTCACCCACCTGAGAGATACTCCGGTTTCTCTATGACAGTGGGAGCGAGGATTGCATCATGGGATGATGACCTAACTAGTTTCGAGCTGGCCAGCAGGAGTGGGACTCTTTAAGAATGGCTGGATGTTAATCGATCTGAGATGGAATCCTTTTACACCAATAAAGTATGGACTTTGGTTGCTTTATCTGAAGGGTTAAATCCCCATCAGGAGCAAGTATATCTTGAGAAGATCACTTGGTGTACATGGAAAAGTTGAGACTTTCAAAGCTAGACTTGTTAAAGGTTTGCATCATTGACCAGCTATGGATTGTGATGAAACCTTTTCTAAGTACCTGTGCTTAAGTCTATCCAGATCCTACTTGCCACGGCTACATACCATGACTACGATATCTGGCGGTTTGGTGTCATGACTGCTTTTCTAAATGATGTTTTAGAAGAGAAAGTCTGTAAGTACACAGTCAGAGGGATTCGTAGACAGTGGGAGCAGCGGAAACGTATGCAAGATGTTTTATGTGATAAAGCAGGCATCACGGAGTTGGAACATCTGTTTTGATGTGGTAGTCAAAGAGTTTGACTTCATCAAAATGGTAGATGAACCTTGTATATACAAAAAGGAAGTAGGGAGTATGGTGGTGATCCTCGTAGAGTACGTGGATGACATACTCATGATAGGGAAGAAGTTTCCTATGCTACGCTCGGTCAATCTCCGCTTATCACAAGGATTCTCCATAAAGGATCAAAGTGATACCTCCTAAATCCTGGGTTTTGGATCTATGAGATAGATCTAATTGGATGTTAGGATACTCACTAGTTGTAGTGAGATGGTATCAATTGATCCTGGGGAGAATCACTGGAAAGGTTCCAGGGTGATAAGGACGACTGAATGTCAGTCGCAGGCATTGTCTTTACCCTCAGTAAAGGGACGGTATGTTGGAAGAGTTCCAAGCTAGATACCGTGGCATACTAGACGATAAAGGCTGGATACATCGCTACTTAAGATGCTACCAAAGAGGCTGTCTGGGTGTATAGTGGTTCATGAAATGAACTAGGTTCCTACCATTGTGTGACAATGGAAGTGTGGCTTTAGCCCAGGAACCCCGGTCCCATAAGTGACCCAGACGTATTCTGAGGCAGCATCACCTGATCATGGAGATAGTTGATCTCCAGGGTGATCGAGGTAAGGAGAACAGACTCAGAGGAAAATACGGCGGATCCACTCACAAAGGTCTTTTCCTAGAGAGAGACTTTTATGGGATGGTTGAGTATGAGATACTACAACCACTGCTATCAGATGGCCCTAGTGCAAGTGGGAGATTGTTAGTTATATGTATGCCCTAGAGGCCATTACTATACATAGGATGTATATTGTAGTGGAAGCTTGGACATATATAGGGATGACTTTCTTGCTCGATATGATAGTATGCTATCTGGTTACTCTTTACTTTAACGTGTACACTGATTGTCTCTCTGTTACATGTTGGTAAAGCCCTTAGGATGTGTACTTGACTACCTGGACTATGATGCGGATCATACTAGTGGGGACATGGTAGTCCATAAGTATATCCTTAGAAAGTCCCTAGTCGTGGGTGTATCGAGACGGGGCATCGATATACCAGAGTAGACTAGCGTATACCTTCTCGACCAATACAGATGGGCGATGGATGATCCCATATCCATTGGTGTTTGACATCAGAGATGATATATGGGTGCTCAGTAGAGACTGGGTACACTGGACGGACTCGCCGAGAACTCCCAGATGGTATTATATCTTACGTCAGATGGCAGTTCTCTGGTGACACTGGTGCAGGTTAGTCTGTAGACCCGAGATCGTCATAGAATCATGTGTGATTCCCACTTTGCTTTGATTTCCACCTTACCACGTCCAAGAGGGTATGCAAAATGGTGTTTTTTGGGTACAGTCCCGAATCACAAGGAGGCAATGAGCGATAGGAGGGGTTTCGTCTCTCCCGGTATAGGGAGTTGATGATGTGTTGTGCTCGATTGGCTATAACAGGAAGTCCTTGGCCAAGGCTGCTTTAGGGATTTACTTACCAGTAGTTTCTCGACCCGTTATGAGCCTCATATCGATACGACTTGTGGATTTATTGGGGTCTGACGTTTACCACCCCTAGACGAGATATGCGACATATCAGACGAACAGACCGGACTGTACGGTAGTGTTACTGGTTGGATTCATAGGAGTGTGAGCGGGCTTGCTCGTTGATTTTCTGATCGCTCAATACCCGGCTGGCCGTTACGTTTAGCAGACCGCTTGCGGCTTGTGGGTGTTTGATATGATCATCACCAACTGCCGGCGTATTGACGAATCTTTAGAGTCCTAAATAGGGGTTTCCTGGCTCAAGCGAAACGAAATAGGAGCGCATATGAGATATGTGCGGGACCGAGAATAATACCAGTATGTGATACTGTATTCTATTATCGCGATTTGTGACATTAATCGGTTGTATGGGATATAGCCGGGTTATCGGATCAAGTGTTGATTCGATAAGTTGTTACTATTGATATTAGTCGGTTATATGCAGTATGACCGGATCATTAAATCAAGTGTTGATTTAATGATTTAATGTATAATTATATATTTGATATATTACTTCACATTAACTAGTATTTGTTCACTTAAGATTGATTTTCTCACTTGATGTGCACAAGTAGTATATGCGATATATTTCTGTGCACTTGATTGTATCATGTTTGATGATATATGCAAACTTGGGTGTGTGTATGCTATACACCATGTTTAGTTAATGGTTAGGATTTCATTTGCCTTATTTATTTATTTTCTTTATTTATTTTTGGCAAGAAACAAAATGGTGGTGGCTTTCTTTGTTTTATTCTTGAAGATTCATGAAGCTTCAACCATTTTGTTTTATGCTTAACCTAACAATTTAACTAAACCTTAGTTTATTCTCTACATGAGTTACACTCACCCATGGTTGCTAAATGATAAGCATCACTTGATTTTCTATTATTGATTTATTGATTTTCATTATTTTCTTTCTTCTTCTTCATCTTCTTCATGAAGAGAAGAAAACCATTGCAAGAAAATTCCAAGTGATGAATCCAAGTGAGAAATCCAAATCCAAAGTGAACCCACTTCCTATTTCTTCATCCTCTACCACTTGCCATGTAGTAGAGTGTGTTATCTTCACAAGTTTCATGACCAAGTGAAGATGGAGCTTGAGTTAGAGTTGCCTCGACGTAGATCATCTTCGGGATCGAAGTCAACGACCTAGCCCGCTCATTTCTCCGACGAAACCATCGCAAGAGTCCGGGATCCCGGTGATCGCAGCGAAGGGACGTCATCACGGAGCTAAAGAAGTGGAGGACTGGATCTACAAAGGTTGTATTTCCATTCATTTGTTAGCAAAGTAGTTTGCTTGCTTCTCTTTTTCGCCTTACCTCTAGTAATCGATCTAGTTTAGGGTTTCTCAGCACCGGAAAATTTGAATTTGGCATGGTTGATGCCTTGTGGAACCTCTTGAGTGTGCCTAGTAACCCTACACTTCTAATACCCCAAATGAGACATGAGTTCTACAGTCAACCTACAGCATCCTTGGGCACGTCGACTCGCCAACTTCGTGCCCGAGTTGCCTCGGTCCAGAGGTGGGAGCCCGTAAAAGAAGCCGGCGACGTGGTGCCCTTCCGGCGAGGAGGTGGCGACCGGACATTCCGCGGGGAGATCGGGACGACGACGAGAAGACTGAAGGACACAGATCGCTCGGTATATCTCTCTACCCGTTCTTTAGTTAGCTAGAATTAGATTAATGGCCCGATCCGGGACTTTTGTGCGCGGTGGTGCCGGTTTAAAAGTTAAAGTAAATTATCGCTTCCGCATTTTGGCCTCGGAAAGACGGCCGAGGCGCCGCCGTGCACTTACACTGGTATCAGAGCCACGCCATTAACCTAGTCTAGCTTGGTTTAACGTGTTTACATTTCCGATCGAACAAAAATCCCAAAACCGCATTTTCATGTACATATGTTCTCTGTCGATTTTGTTTTGGCTCAGAAATTTTTTTAAAGTGTTGCAGAATGATGTGCAGGGAATTCTAAGCACTCTGTAAAATTTTGGTCGTGTAACGTCATCATCCCACCGCGGAACCGCGGCCAAACCCATGCT
Organism: Agapanthus africanus; assembly: GCA_030015575.1. Classification (NCBI taxonomy): domain Eukaryota; kingdom Viridiplantae; phylum Streptophyta; class Magnoliopsida; order Asparagales; family Amaryllidaceae; genus Agapanthus; species Agapanthus africanus. Next base: position 409,332,064 of record CM057340.1, read on the forward strand.
TGGGCCGGCCGCCACATTTACTGTTCATTGCACCAAACTTTTACAGAGAGCTTCTGAGTTAAAAATGAGGTTTTTGGAATGTTCTTTTTGGACCCAGAATTTCTTTAAGTGCTACAGTAGTGCTTGGGGGCCCACTTAGGAAAATTTGATCGATAAAAAATTTTAAATACATTAGTTCAAAGTATTTACATTATATCTGCGACCGTGAATGTCACTTGATTGGTAAATCCTGTCTAACTGCTATAGCCCGGTTAGACGGATTTGCAAACGTGACATTCACGTTGATGTCTGTGTTGTGCTGTGATGTTGCGGATTGTCGTGGTGGATAGCCTGGGTGCAATGTTAGTACAGTTTTTGTTGTATTATGTACATTTGATTTTGCGGGGCGAGCTTCCGACATGTGGACTGCCGTCACTGCCTGTCTGTATATTATTCTTTTGGGGCACGACCGGGGTGAGGTTGATGTACCCATTGTATGTATATTTTACTTTCTGTACTAGGATTACCCCGCGGAGGGGTGCACGGATAGCCGGGTTCTAGAGGGCAACGGGCCCGCATCTCATGGCGTTGAGATGGAGGGGGCCTCACTCTAGAATTGGCGGGCTATTCGCTGCACTCGTAGGGGGTACAGGTTGACCCAGGAGGGATGCCCAAGTTACCGGATTCCGTGAAGTGCTGGGTGGTCCATCACATTGCTGAAGGGGGCTGCCTCGCTTCAGGTTTTGGCAAGTAACTTGCCACGCCCGTAGGGGTCTAGGATTTCATTGCACAGGCTATCCACACGACCAGGGGAACGTCGGGTTTCAGTAGCGGCTCTGTGAAACCCGGGGATCCCAGATATCTGTATTGTTCTGTGATGCTGTACATTTCTGTGATGTTGCATTTTATCACGCCTTGAGCGAAAATTATATATTATATATATACTAGTAGATGTTGTATATGTTTTGCATCCGCGCTAGTCCAGTCCCCGCTCTGTCGTTAGTTAACTAACCTAACGGGTAATGACGGGACCCAGTGGCGAATGCGGATGGCATATACGTACATCATTATTTTCGTTCTTTGTGGTGTGATCAATTGATGGGACTGCATTGATTCGGATCAATGCAAACTAAACAAACCTATTTGATGTTGTTGGAACATTTTTCCAAAAAGCTGTTATTGCAAGGACGTTCACTTTTGTTTTGCACAGTTGTATTCGGTTTTGAATATCCAGCACCTCAGTCAACGAGGCAAGGGCCGAGATCCCTTCACCGGGAATGACCCCTTGGACAGAAGTTTGCGTCAGGGCAATACCTTCACTATAGTCGATTACTTTTGCTTTGCATCATGGTATTCAGTTGGAATATCCTGCACCTCATTCTACGGGGAAAGAGCCGAGATCCCTTCACCGGGAGTGACCTCTTTAGCAAAGGTTTTCGTCACTATATTTTTCTAAAAAGCTATCCTGTTCCTTCAACGATATCAAGTTCATTACGTTAAAGGTTTTTTGCCAGAAACCATTCGTAGCCCTCCGTCGTATTAGACGGGTAGCACGTTGTATTCATGCTATGTTTGTTGGCCTTCGTCAAGGCATAGTGTATGGTAGCTGCTTGTTGCCTTTCTGCAGCATAGATAGATGCGTTGGTTTGGGACAGTCGTATAGCTTTGTTGGCCAAAGTCAAGGGCTTGTACGGGTGGGTTCAAATCAACCTGGAGAATGACGGGTAGAACTTGACATGTGACTTATGATTTGTTGACCTTCGTCAAGGTCATAAGAGCATGGGGCAAAAATCACATCGGGAGTTTCTAAAGAAACTGAAACTTGCCAGAAATACGCATACCTTCTGGAGTGTAATAACGTGAGCGAAGTCCGTCACGTTATCATGCGATGATAGTTGGATCCCGATTCCTACTGATGAGTTGGTTTACTCCTCGGGTGATCCCGACTAATTCTTCTTTCAGGTTTGGAGGAGAATTTGACGGTACAGTGGGAGGTTTCCAGATTAGATAAATTGGTAACCATTCTGATCTAGGTTAGAGTGCACGCTGAGTGTTTCTTTTCTCTCTCTCTTTGGCAGCGACCATGACCCGAACCTAGACTATGACTCAATGACCAAAATTAACCGAACCTTCTTAAACACTGGCTTTTGGATTGTCAGAGTTGCATACCTCATTGCCACTCCTACTTTTACCCTTTTCTCCAAGACACCCCGTATTACTACTAACGTCCAATTCCAATGGAAAAAACCATCGTATGGTCATATACGAACTTGAAGGAATTTATTCGAGGATGGTTTCCGGTTCTGGAGGAAAGGGATAGGATTATTCAGTTGTCTTTTCCTTTTACCTTCTCTCAGGTTGCGAGTACTCCTTGGTTTAGGAGATAGTACACCTATTACGCAAATTGGATAGTCTTCTTCCAAACTATAGGCAGGTGCCGACCGGTAGGGAATGAAGAAAACCAATTAGCATAATGAAGGTGTACAGAAGGTATTATGTAAAGACAAAGAAAGGGATTAGAAGGAGGGGCAAAGTAAATTGCGACTGCTATTAACGACCAAACCAAGTATTTCATTACCACTCCCATTTCACCTTTGTATTTCTCTAGGACACTCCATATCACTACGAAGATACACAGTTTATTGGATAATCCATCGTATGATTATATACGAACTCGAAAGGAACTTGTTCCAGTTCGGGGATGGATTCTGGTTCAGGAGAAATAGGAATAAGGTTTATTCGGTTGTCTTTTATCTTCACCTTCTCTCGCATTGCGAGTGCTCCTAGGATTAGGACAGTACACCCATTATGCTTATTGGATAGTCTTCTTCCAAACCATAGGCTGGTGCCGAACGGTAGGGAAGGAAGAAAACCAATTGGCCTATAGGGGTGTGCAGAAGGTAATGACTAAAGACATATGAAGGGATGTGGAGAGATGGTATAGAAATATACAGTTACAGTTGTGAATCTGATAATGGAAGAGGCATTACTAGGAATACCAGAATACCCCATCGAAACATTTCAAATGTTTCAGTTTTACTGTGTACTGTTAAAAGGAAACGGATTTCCCAATTAGTCCTTACTCCAGGGTATGTATTTACCAGGTGTGACTCTCACATCTGTATGGTTTTACAGATGATGAGTGGGAGTAAGTTATTGGGAATTGGGTGATCATCCTCATTATATCGGGATTCGTCGTAATCGGTGATATTTAAGGAAGTCACCTGGGTTGTTTGCCGGACGGCAAATATTTGGTTTTGAATATCCGCTGTTATGCACCAGTTTCAAATTGATATATCTGTACGTCTATTTTTATAGAGTGAGATATACCTTTTTGAAATTATGTCTATGACATTTACCTATATCAGTTGATGGTTAGGTAAGGAGCATTAAACAGCGGTGTAATTCTTCTTAACCATAAGTACAGTTTTCAACCTGCGACACACAGGGAGTGAGTTATTAGACTCAAGGGACTTATACAGAGTATTGTATGTTGTCCAGTGTCTATTGGGACAGAGGGGTTGGTCCTCGTACTATATTCAGGTTTACTTATGACTTCTCTAGTTTTTAGACAGGTGTTTCGTAGAAACACAAGGTCCGAATTTTCAGAAGTTATAGGTATATGAATAAAGTAGAGAACCGGGTATTGCGAGTATCGGGATTCTTCAAGGTGATCGAAGATGTAGATACTTGTGTATGGTATTCAGTTAATAGTAATGATTAAGAGAACTTGCTTCTCTTTCAGGTTACTCATAATTGGAAGCATTCCTAAATTGAGTAACGCTGATCGGCCTCTTTCCATTTAGTTGACATGCACTGGAGACAGCTGCATAATTTGAATCTGGTTCAATTAAATCAGTGCCTCTGTTTCTGTATTGGATATAGAACAGCTCATATCTTAACGATGTTAAGGTACGGGGAGTTGTCCGGCTTATGCTTAAAACCAGACTCTGGATAACTCAAGGCACGTTTCTGTAATGGCTGTTTGTGGGTTGACCCAGGCTATGACGAGGGTTGACTTTCTACCATCTGGAAGATCAATAGCGATATTGTTCTTGACTCGCCACAGTTTTAACAAAAATGGATTTTTTCAGAAAACAGTAGTGGGAGTATGGTAGAACTGGAAGTGATTCCAGAACCGCAAACGATTACTGAAGATTTGATAAGAACTTAAAGATTCAATCTGGTTTGACATTCCATTGGCCACTCCGCAGATATGGTGGGTAACCTCAGGCACCCGAGAGGTACTCAGGCAGCCTCATGGACGGTGACAGGGAGGTTCTTGTTTACCCAGACTTGCCATTGCTGTTGGTCCAGGCTGCGAGACCCGGCAGTAGGATGAATATAGCGTCGTTCTAAAGTAGCTTTAGAAGTGTACGTGTATATGACTCTGCCAGAGGGTTATCGTGGTCAGTGGGAGCAGCGAAAGCATTGGTGGACAAGTGTCTTATGTCTAGCTATAGACTAAAGAAGATGTAGCGGAGATAGATCATCTATTTCTGATATGACAGTCATAGGTTTGACTTCATCAGAATAGGGGATGGATCTGTTAAGAAGGTAGTAGGGTGTGATGTCCTGGTATTTGGATGACACACACAAAGTAGGAAGTGAAATTCCTATACTACAATCGGTTATATTTTGGTTGTCACACAGTGGTTTCTCCACATAGGACTTTGATATTATATAAGACATTCTGGTTACTGGATCTATGGTTTTAGATCTAGATTTGAGTGGTTTCCCAATCAGGGTACTTAGACAGCATTCTAAGAGTTTTTAGAATGGACGACTCCTGGCATGATAGTGTACCTGCAGGTGATGAAGTCACCCTCTCTAAAGGTGTCTTACAGACTAAAGGGGAGAGGGATGTGCATGATTGACAGATCACTTGCTTAGACAATTGAGTCAATCATGAGATGTCAAGTACCACACCAGATGTTGTTTTTGGAGTGGATGCAATAAGTTGATATTGTTAGTGTATATGCCCTAGAGGCCATTACTGTATCATACTAGTTTGTATATTACTTAATGGAGGCTTGGGATATTCACCTTGTATAAACAATCTTGCTCAATATAGTAGTATGCTACTTGGTTTGTTTCTACTTCAATGTGTACATGTGTTTATTTTGCGATATCACCTATACGCATTAGTGGAGCCCTTAGGATCTTTGCTTGATTACCGGCGTTGTGATGGCAGTCACACTAGTGGGGGCTGGGTAATCTGTAAGCACATCCTTATACAGGTCCCTAGTCACAGGACTATCGAGACAGGGCATCGATACTCCGGAGTAGACTAGCGTATGCGCTTCTCATCCCAGTGTGGGAGATGGTCTGTCCCACAGCCATCAGTACATCGTACTGGAGATAGTATACGGGTGCTCGTTAGGTTACGAGTACACTGGACAGGACTCGTCGGGAACTGACAGGTTGGTATTATACCTATCGTCAGTTATCAGTTCCCAGGTGACATGAGTACAGCTTAGTCCGCTGACTTGACACTGGCACTTCGCCTCGAGTGTGTTCCCACTGCATTTTGATCACTACCCTACCACGGCTCAAAGGAGTCGTGCAAACTGGTAGTGGTTGGGTGCAGTCCCGAAGCACTTGGAGGCAGTGACGGTTAGACAGGATTCGTCTCTCCCGGTATTGGGGGTTGACATCGCGCTGTGTCTAGGAGAGCCATTACACGAGTAGTCCCTGGCCAGGGCAAGCGAGATATACTGGTAGGCTTCCAGTGTTATCTCAGGGTGTTTTGGGCTTCACTCCGACACGACTTGTACCGCTATTGGGGGACTGACGTTTTACCGCCCCCTAGGCCCGACTTGCGATGTATCAGACGAACAGACCGGACTGTACGGAGAATGTCACATTCAGACTCAGTAGGAGTTCAGATGGGGTTCACCTCGTCAGCCTTTTTGTCGGCATCTACCTGAGGACCATTACGCACAGCTAGTGCCGCTTGCGGTCTATGGTTAAACCCACTGCCAGCGTAGTGTCGAGTCTTTAGAGTCCCACACAGAGGGTATTCGCCTCTGGGCAAAACAGAGTAGAGGTCGCATGGTTTTGCGACAGGGTTCGTTCTCATCTGCGCACTTGTGCACGTTTGGAGTCCGGACGGATATTGCCAGCTGGCTCTGGTTTGAGCCGGATACTGGTATATGTTTTGGGGTTGCTTTTATATCTCGGTATTCTTGTTCCTCGGAACGAGAATGCAGGTGTGTATGCACAGTTGCTTGAGGCGGAGGATGAGATATTTCATTAGGGTTTCGGAACGGGTGCGTATGCACAGTTGACAGTCGTCATTTTCCAAACCCTAATAGATTTATGAAATATCAATTAATAATAGTAATTAAATGAAATATTGTTATGGTTGATTTTGTTGACTTGTTGACCATGGTTGACTTGTTAACCATGGTTGAATGTTGACCACCATCATGCTTTGCAAGGATACTCCTTGATTCTTGCTTACACTCATTTATTGAAAGTTATGATAGTGGTCATTCCAAATACAACCATCAACTATTTCATTTTTGATTTATTATTATTAATTAGATAATTCCTTTTCTTTTAGTCATGGTTGCAAAAGAAAAGAGCTCATTCTATCATAATCATTCTCTCTCCTCATTTCATCTTCTTCTTCCTCAAGCTCAAGGTGATTCCTTCTCATGTGTTGAGAATCCCTCACCTTGAAAAAGAAACAACCCCTAGACACTCTCTACTCACTCTAGGATCAAGGGTTTAGCAAGCCGGAGATTCTAGTTCACTCAAAGTTCGAGGAAGAGCCCGTAGGTTGAACCCTCAGGTGGATCCATCTTCGACGGAAGAAGGCGACGAGGAAAGAACCATCAACCTCTACAAGGTTTGAAGAAGGAGTTCAAGTTTAGGTATAACCATCTTTCCGAGTAGCTAACTCTCTTTAGCAAGTTTGCTAGTTTTAGTTTAGGAAAAGATCCCGACTTTGTTAGTCCATGTTGCCCCATGCGCTAAAAATTTGATTTTTATACCGTTTCCGCCTCCCCGTAAGAACCGGGGGTCGCAACGTGGACTTACAGTGGTATCAGAGCCTAACTAAACTTAAACTAGCTTGGTAGTGAAGTGTAACGAAATTCGGAACCGAAAAAATCCAAAAACCAAACTTTTGCAAAACCCTAGTTTCTGTTAAAAAAATTTCTGGTCAAAACAAGATTGGTTATACACCTAAATTCGGCTCAGGGTTTTGTGTGAACACCCAAGAAAAACGATCACCTAATTCATTCAAACCGCCGCGGATCCGCGGCCTCACCTATTCTTAGCGCCGCGGATCCGCCGCCGTTTGGAGTCTTCTGGTGATCGGGTTTCGTGCAGTGTGTTTCTGTGTTGGTTTTGGGATTTTTAAAATATGTTATATGTGCCCAGATTTTCCAGAACAGAAATTTACTTTTGGGGTCCTATAATTCCGTATTTTTTTCCGAACTTCACTGCACTTTGACTATGATGGTTATATCTGTGATTTTTGCATGTATTGAACGTCGGCTAATCGCTATAAGTCGATTAGTCGGGGTTATACATCTCTGTGATCTGTGTTTGATGTTGGAATGTGTATATGAATGTGTTGGACTGTCGCGGGTGAATAGCCGGGGTGGATGTGAGATGAGCTTTTGTTTTTCTTTCATTCATTTGTAAATGTAAATTGATGTAATAATATTATTTGTATGGCCGCACAACCGGGTCGGGGTTGTAGCCGTCATTGTATAATTCTTTTTACTGTTTTTGCTCCTAGGATAGACCCATGGAGGGGTGCACAAGCTACCGGGTACTTGGCGGGTAGTTTGCCGCACCCGTAGGGGTCTTGGGTGGGGTATTTGCTATTCACCGCGACCATGTAATCCGCTTTTCGTTGCAAGCTCGAACGGATTGCGGATTGCTAGTATATCCAATGTATTCATCTGTGATCTGTAATGTCTATCATTGCTTTATATTTAGGCGTTGCTTATGTTTTACAGCCGCGCTAGCCCAGCCCCCGCTCTGTCGTTAGTTAAGTAACCTAACGAGTGATGACGGGACCCCGTGGCGAATGCGAATGGCATAAGCGTACGTCATATTTTGGTTGTTTTCTGCAATGGTAGGATTAAATGATGGGACGCATTAAAAGAACTAATGCAAGAATATCACGCATTAAAAGAACTAATGCAAGATAATAAACCAAGTTAAAGTCGTTGGAACACTTTCGAAAAAACCACTCGGTTCTTTTCAAAACTAACTTTTAAATGCGGAGCTTGAGCCACTCCTTCTAAAAGCTATCTCGTTCCATCGATTATATCAAGTTCACTACGTTCACGGTTTCGCCAAAACCATCCGTAGCCCTCCGTCGTTTCATATGAATATTTAACAGTATTCAAGCTGTGTTTGTTGGCCTTAGTCAAGGCACAGTGTTTGGTAGCTGGTAGGTATTCATATGTTGCATAGATAGAATGCGTTGGTTTGGGACAGTCGTATTGCCTTGTTGGCCATAGTCAAGGGTATATACGGGTGGGTTCAAATTAACCTGGATAACGACGGGAAGAACTTGACATGTGACTTATGATTTGTTGGCCTTAGTCAAGGTCATAAGAGCATGGGGCAAAAATCCACACCGGGAGTTTCATAAGTACTGAAACTTGCTAGATTTGCATACCATTTGGAGTGTGATGATTCTGGTAGGATTCCTTCAGTTTCGTCACGCGATGATATTTGGATCCCGATCCTACTGTGAGTATATGCTACTCCTCGGGAAATTTCTCACTAAACGATCAATGCTATAAACCTAGTAGGTGCCTAGAAAGGTGTTAGCGGGGCTACGCCCCCAGGGAAAAGAGGTTCTTAAATTAAGGAACTTCGCGAAAGCGTTGGAAAACCTCCCTCGAAGTACCGACACTAGGCTGGCTGAACGGTTAAGCAAGTATTGTGCGGTGGGATTAATCCCGGCTAATTCTTCCTTTGTGGTTTGAGGAGGGATTCGAGAGACAGTGGGAGCCATCCTGTTTAGACAAATTAAAAACCATTCTAAACTTGCAAGAGCATCGTGCTAAAGTGTTTCTTCTCTCCCCCCTGCAGCGACCAAATTCGAAATGACTGGACTTAAGTTACTTCTAGATAAAAACATACTGACATGGCCAAACTACAAAGATTGGCTCAGGAATGTAAAATTGGCAATCACTTACGACAAGCTGGGGTATCTTCTTACCACCAAAGCTCCCCCCGTCCCAGGTCCCACCTCCAGCGTCGCGGATAAGGAAATCCGTAAGACTTGGGAGATTGATTGCACGAAGGCCAGGTGCCTCGTGCTTGCCTCTATGGACAACGAACATCAGAGGAGGCATGAGAATATGGACCTCGAGTCCATATTTCTCCATACAAAAGAACTGTATGGAGAGCAGTCTCGTATCGCAAGATACGAAGTGTCGAAGAAGTTATTTTCGACAAAGTTGGCCGTCGGATCATCGGTAGCAGACCACGTGCTTAAGATGATTGGCTACACTGAGGAGCTCGCGGAACTTGGGACCATGTTGGACAGTGAACTTTATACGGATTTAATTCTCCAGTCCCTTCCATCCACTTACGCCCAGTTCATACTGAATTTCAACTTGCAAGAAAAGGAAGTTGAACTTTCAGAACTCCTCAACATGCTGAGGAGCGCAGAGGGCACCCTACAGAAGGGTAGGGAAACACCCGCTTTGTTTGTAGGAGGATCTTCTTCCTCTAGGTCCAAGGCGAAAGCCAAGGGAAAGAGGAAGAAAGCCTCCGCCAAACCAAGAGGCGGTGTTAGTAAAGTGGGTACGAAGGGAAAGGAAAAGGCAACAAAGATTGCGGGGAAGCTTGTTGGAAAGGAAGAATGCTTCTATTGTCATAAGAGTGGACACTGGAAGAAAGATTGCAGGGCTTGGAAGGCCAGGACACAGGAACTGAAGCAGGTTGCGGCTTCAGCTTCAGGTGTGTATGTGATTGAAAACTGTCTTTCTATAAACTCTACTTCCTGGGTATTGGATACCGGATCAGGATCTCATATCTGTAATTCTTTGTAGGCGTTGAGAAATCGTAGGTTTTTGAAGGCAAGTGACATGACCCTCAGAGTTGCGAACGGAGCTAGCATGGATGCTAAAGCCGTGGGGGACTATCACCTGGGAATATCAGATGGGCATGTTTTGGTTTTGCGTAATTGCTTTTTTGTACCCAACGCAACTTGTAATATCATTTCTGTATCTTTGGTTTCTAAAGAAGGTTATGAATTTGCGTTTGTAAGTAATGTTGTAAACATTCACCTAAATCAAGTTCTGATTGGGTCAGGTACACTGAGCAATGGTATATACGTATTAAACCAACCACAGATTTTCAATGTCCAGAATACACACAAAAGAAAGTCTCCAGATATCAATCAGGCTTTCTTATGGCATTGTAGACTGGGTCACATCAATGAGACACGGTTGACTAAGTTACATAAAGAAGGATACTTGGATCCGTTCGAGTATCAGTCTTATGCCACTTGTGAATCTTGTCCCATGGGAAAGATGACAAAGACTCCGTTCACTGGACACGGAGAAAGAGCGAGAGAGCCTTTGGGACTCATACACAGTGACGTGTGTGGTCCAATGTCTACACATGCGCGAAGCGGTTATTCATACTTCATTACTTTCACAGACGATTTCTCTAGGTATGGACATGTCTTCTTAATGAAGCACAAATCCGAGGCCTTTGAGAAATTTCGGGATTACAAGAATGAAGTTGAAAAACAAACAGGCAAAAGTATTAAGATTCTAAGATCGGATCGAGGTGGTGAATACTTGAGTGCCGAGTTCCTGGATTATTTAAAAGAGAATGGAATTCTCTCTCAGCGTACTCCTCCATACACTCCGCAACATAACGGTGTATCGGAAAGAAAAAATCGAACCCTATTGGATATGGTTCGTTCCATGATGAGTAAGGCTGAGTTACCGCGATCTTTCTACGGTTATGCACTAGAAACAGCTGCACATCTCTTAAACCAAGTCCCTACTAAGACAGTGCCTACCACACCATATCAGATGTGGAGTGGGAAGAAACCCTGTCTTAAATCCTTTAAGACATGGGGATGTCCGGCTTTTGTAAAAAAGCAGCATGCGGACAAGCTCGAGGCACGCTCAGTACAGTGCAAGTTTGTGGGATACCCAAAGAACTCCAAGGGGTATCTATTCTATTACGCAGAGGAGCAAAAAGTCCTTGTTTCTCGCCATGCCCACTTCTTGGAAACTGAGTTTTTAGAAAATCAGATAAGTGGGAGCGCAGTAGAACTGGATGAAATTCCAGAACCTCAGACTGTTACTGAAAGCTTAGTGGAACCAGAGGGTTCAAAAGAACAGGACATTCCTATGCCGCTCCGTAGAAGTATTAGGCAGTCTCATCCGCCTGAGAGATACTACGGTTTTCTCATAGACGGGGATAGAGAGGATTGCATCATAGACTATGATGAGCCTACTAGCTTCCAGCAGGCCGTTCAGAGCGTTGACTCGGTAAAATGGCTGGATGTAATGCGTACCGAAATGGAGTCCATGTACACCAACAAAGTATGGACGTTGGACATTGCTCCAGACGGGGTAAAACCCGTAGGATGCAAGTGGATCTTCAAAAGGAAGATTGGTGTAGATGGACAGGTTGAGACCTATAAAGCTAGACTTGTAGCAAAGGGTTTCCGTCAAAGACCTGGCTTGGACTATGACGAAACCTTTTCTCCAGTGGCTATGCTGAAATCCATTCGGATCCTTCTTGCCATTGCTGCCTTCCACGATTATGAGATTTGGCAGATGGACATAAAAACCGCTTTTCTAAATGGAAATTTAGAGGAGTGTGTCTATATGGATCAGCCAGAGGGTTTCATTCAGAGTGGGAGCAGCGGAAAGGTGTGCAAGTTGCTTAAGTCCATCTATGGACTAAAGCAGGCATCGCGGAGTTGGAACATCTGTTTTGATGAGACGGTCAAGGAATTTGACTTTATCAAAAATCCAGACGAACCATGCATCTATAGTAGATTTGTAGCGAGAACTGTAGTATTCCTTGTTTTATACGTGGATGACATTCTCTTAATAGGAAATGACATTCCTATGCTACAATCTGTCAAGGGTTTCTTGTCACACAGGTTCTCCATGAAAGACCTGGGTGATGCCTCATACATCCTGGGGATCCGGATCTATCGTGATTGATCCAAGAGGATATTAGGACTTTCACAGTCCAGGTACATCGACACCGTACTGAAAAAATTCAGTATGGAAGATTCCAAGCACGGTAACCTACCGGCTTGTCACGGGATCACCCTCTCTAAAGAGATGTCTCCCAAGACTGATTTGGAGAGGGATCGCATGTCTATTATACCCTACGCTTCTGCGGTAGGCTCTATAATGTATGCGATGTTGTGTACCAGACCGGATGTAGCTTATGTACTGAGTGTAGTAAGCCGGTATCAGTCAAACCCTGGGGAGAAACACTGGATAGCAGTAAAGAACATTCTCAAGTACCTGAGAAGGACTAAGGAGATGTTCTTGGTGTATGGCGGAAAAGACCTCCAGATCGAGGCCTTTGCTGACTCCAGCTTCCAGAGTGACAAGGATGATTCCAAGTCCATGTCGGGTTTTGTCTTTACCCTCAATGGAGGGGCGGTGTGTTGGAAGAGTTCCAAACAGGAAACCGTTGCAGACTCGACTATGGAAGCGGAATACATCGCTGCATCTGATGCCGCAAAAGAAGCTGTCTGGATGAGGAAGTTCTTGAAAGAACTTCAGGTGGTTCCGTCCATTGTTGACCCAATACCTCTGTATTGCGACAACAACGGGGCTATAGCTTTAGCGAAGGAACCCAGGTCCCATCAGAGATCCAGGCACATCTTGAGACGGTATCACCTGATCAGGGAGATCGTGGATCGCAAGGAGATCGAGGTTCGGAGGGTTGCTTCAGAAGAAAACACTGCAGATCCATTCACCAAGGCCCTACCCCAGACTCAGTTCGAGCGGCTGATCGAGATGATAGGTCTTCGATACGCCAGTACATGGCCTTAGTGCAAGTGGGAGATTGTTAGTGTATATTGTTAGTGTATATGCCCTAGAGGCCATTACTGTATCATACTAGTTTGTATATTACTTAATGGAAGCTTGGGATATTCACAGTTGTATATACAATCTTGCTCGAAATGGTAGTATGCTACTTGGTTTGTCTCTGCTTTAATATGTGCATGTGTTTCTTTTAGCATATTGCTGGTATACATATTAGTAGAGCCCTTAGGATCTTTGCTTGATTACCAGCGTTGTGATGGCGCTCGCACTCGTGGGAGCTGGGTAATCTATAAGCACATCCTTATACAGGTCCCTGGTCGTTGGACTATCGAGACAGGGCATCGATACTCCGGAGTAGACTAGCGTATGCGCTTCTCATCCCAGTATGGGAGACGGTCTGTCCCACAGCCGTTAGTACGTCGTACTTGGGATAGTATGCGGGTGCTCGTTAGGTTACGAGTACACTGGACAGGACTCGTCGGGAACTGTTGGTTGGTAATATACCTATCGTCAGTTATCAGTTCCCAGGTGACATGAGTACAGCTTAGTCCGCTGACTTGACACTGTCACTTCGCCTCGAGTGTGTTCCCACTGCACTTTGATTACTACCCTACCACGGCTTGAAGGAGTCGTGCAAACAGGCAGTTTTTGGGTGCAGTCCCGAAGCACTTGGAGGCAGTGACGGTTAGACAGGATTCGTCTCTCCCGGTATTGGGGGTTGACATCGCGCTGTGTCCAGGAGAGCCATTACACGAGTAGTCCCTGGCCAGGGCAAGCGAGATATACTGGTAGGTTTCCAGTGTTATCTCAAGGTGTTCTGGGCTACACTCCGACACGACTTGTACCGCTATTAGGGGACTGACGTTCACCGCCCCCCTAGGCCCGCCATGCGATGTATCAGACGAACAGACCGGACTGTACGGAGACTGTCATATACAGGCTCAGTAGGAGTGCAGATGGGGTTCACCTCGTCAGTCTTCTTATCGACATCTACCTGGGGACCGTTACGTACAGCTAGTGCCGCTTGCGGTCTGTGGTTAAACCCACTGCCAGCGTAGTGTCGAGTCTTTAGAGTCCCACACAGAGAGCTATTCGCCTTTAGGCAAAATGAGTAGAGGTCGCATGGTTTTGCGACAGGGTTCGTTCGCATCCGCGCACTTGTGCACGTTTGCTGTCCGGACAGTTTATACTAGCGGGCTTTGGTTTAAGCCGGATCCTAGTATATGATTTGAGATTGGTTTTTCTCAGGGTATTCGTGTTCCTCGGATCACGAATGCGGGTGCGTATGCACAGTTGCTTGAGATTGGGGGAAAGGACCTTGTTTAGGGTTAATGGCTTTTGTCATTTTATTAACCCTATTGATTTTGTGTGGATTATAGTTAATTGATAATTAGCTTAATAATTGTGCATGGTTGTTGTTGACAATTTGACTTCATTGACTTGTTGACCTTGTTGACAACTTGACCATAATCATTTCATTTGGAAGATGCTCTTTGATCTTTGCAAAATTGAAATGATAACGGTCATGTCATGATTTATCATGACAATTTTCAAGCTAATTATCCAATTAAAATTATCCACACATATTAGTGAGAATGGCTCACTAATAATTCATTCTCTCATATTATTTCTCTCTCTTGCTCATCCTCTCCCTCAAGCTCTCTCCCTCTCATGTGTTGAGAAACAAAAAGCTTGAGAAAAACCTTCACTTGATCCTCTCTACTCTCTTCTAGGGTTCAAGTCTTAGCATTTCTTGCACTCTAGTTACTCCTAGCTTGGAGTTGAAGCTAAAGGTAGTGGCTTTCGGGTGGATCGTTCTTTGACGGGAGAAGACAAGCAAGGTGAACTCTTTCAACCATTCCAAGGAGCAAGGAGAGAAGGACTTTGAGCTCAAGGTATAACCTTTCCATCACTTAGCTACTTTGTAGTTAGGGTTAGCAAGTTTATGTTTAGCAAAGATCCTTAAAGCATAGTCCATGTTGCCTATAGTTGATAAAAATCCAATTTTTATTATGTTTTCCGCCTCCCCGTAAGCACCGGGGTGGGCAACACGGACTTACAGTGGTATCAGAGCCTAACTAAACCTAAACTAGCTAAGTAGTTAAGTGTAACGAAGTTTCGAAACCGAAAAACCCAAAAACCAAACTTTTTCAAAATCCAAGTTTCTGTTAAAATTTTTTCTGGTCAAAATGAAAAACTTTATACTCCTAAATTCGGCTCAGGGTTTTGTATGAACACCCAAGAAAAACGATGCAGTGATTCGTTCAAACCGCCGCGCTTCCGCCGCACGAGGTAGGCATGTGCCGCGGAAGCGCCGCGGTTTGTCGTCTTCTGTGCATTGTTTTTCGTGCAGTGTTTGTCTGTGTTGGTTTTGGGATTTTTGAAATATATTATATGTACCCAGATTTTCCAGAAAAGAATTTTCCTTTTGGGGTCCTATAATTCCGTATTTTTTCGGAACTTCACTACACTTTAACTATATCGGTTATATCTGTGATGCTTGAATGTATTGAACGTCGGCTAATCGCTATAAGTCGATTAGTCGGGGTTATACATCTCTGTGATCTGTGATTGTTGGTTTGTGGATATGAATGGATTGGATCGTCGCGGGTGAATAGCCGGGTTGGATGTGAGATGAGCGTTTTTTTTCTTTCATTCATTTGTAACATGTAAATTGATGTAATAATATTATTTGTATGGCCGCACAACCGGGTCGGGGTTGTAGCCTTCATTGTATAATTCTTTTTACTGTTTTTGCTCCTAGGATAGACCCATGGAGGGGGTGCACAAACTACCGGGTATCTCGAAGTGCCGAGTGGCCTACTCACGGTGGTGAGGGAGGTTGCTTCGCTTCGGGTGCTTGGCGGGTAGTTTGCCGCACCCGTAGGGGTCTTGGGTGGGGTTTTGGCTATTCACCGCGACCGTGTAATCCGCTTTGCGTTGCAGGCTCGAACGCATTGCGGATTCCTAGTATATCCAATGTATTCATCTGTGATCTGTAATGTCTATCATTGCTATATATTTATTTATAATAACTATTTAGGCGTTGCTTATGTTTTACAGCCGCGCTAGCCCAGCCCCCGCTCTGTCGTTAGTTAAGTAACCTAACGGGTGATGACGGGGCCCCGTGGCGAATGCGAATGGCATAAGCGTACGTCATATTTTGGTTGTTTTCTGCAATGGTAGGATTAAATGATGGGACGCATTAAAAGAACTAATGCAAGAAATAAACCAAGTAAAAGTCGATTGGAACACTTTGAAAACCACTCGGTTCTTTTCAAAACTAAAACTTTTAAACGCGGAGCTTGAACCACTCCTTTTAAAAGCTATCTCGTTCCATCGATTATATCAAGTTCACTACGTTCACGGTTTCGCCAAAACCATCCGTAGCCCTCCATCATTTCGGTTAAATATTCGGTAGTATTCAAGCTATGTATTTTGACCTCACGCCAAGGCATAGTGATTGGTAGCTACCGGATATTTATCCGTTGCATAGATAGAATGCGTTGATTTGAGACAGTCGTACTGCCGTTTTGGCCTACGTCAAGGGTAGGTACGGGTGGGTTCAAATTAACCAGGATAATGATGGGAAGAACTTGACATGTGACTTATGACATTTTGACCTCACGCCAAGATCATAAGAGCATGGGGCAAAAATCTACATCGGGAGTTTCATAAGTACTGAAACTTGCTAGCGTTGCATACCATTTGGAGTGTGATGATTCTGGTAGGATTCCTTCGGTTTTATCACGCGATGATATTTGGATCCCGATCCTACTGTGAGTATATGCTACTCCTCGGGAAAACTCTCACTTAACGATCAATGCTATAAACCTAGTAGGTGCCTAGAAAGGTGTTAGCGGGGCTACGCCCACAGGGAAAAGAGGTTACTTAATTAAGGAACTTTGCGAAAGCGTTGGAAAACCTCCCTCGAAGTACCGACACTGGCCTGGCTGAACGGTTAAGCAAGTATTGTACGGTGAGAATGATCCCGGCTAATCCTTTTCTTTACGGTTTGAGAAGGGATTCGAGAGACAGTGGGAGCCATCCAGTTTAGACAAACTAAAAACCACTCTAAACTTGCAAGAGCATCATGCTAAAGTGTTTCTTTTCTCTCTCCTAATTGCAGCGACCATTCAAGATGACCGGACTTAAGTTACTATTAGATAAAAACATATTGACAGGGCCAAACTACAAAGATTGGCTCAGGAATGTCAAGATGGCTATCACTTATGACAAGCTGGGGTATATACTTACCACCAAAGCTCCCCCTGTCCCAGGTCCCACCTCCAGCGTCGTGGATGTAGAAATCCGTAAGACATGGGAGATAGATTGCGTGAGGGCCAGATGCCTCGTACTAGCCTCGATGGACAACGAACATCAGAGGAGGCACGAGAATATGGACCTAGAGTCCATATTTCTCCATACAAAAGAACTGTATGGAGAGCAGTCTCGTATCGCAAGATACGAAGTGTCGAAGAAGCTCTTTTCGGCAAGGTTGGCCGTCGGATCATCGGTAGCGGACCACGTGCTTAAGATGATCGGCTACATAGAGGAGCTCGCGGACCTTGGGACCACGTTGGAGAATGAACTCTATACCGATTTGATTCTCCAGTCCCTTCCTTCCACTTACGCCCAGTTCATTCTTAACTTCAACATGCAAGGAAAGGAGGTTGAACTTGCCGAACTTCTGAACATGTTGAGGACTGCTGAGGGCACCCTACAGAAGGGTAGGGAGACATCCACTTTGTTTGTAGGAGGATCTTCCTCTTCTAGGTCCAGGGCGAAAGCCAAGGGCAAGAAGAAGAAAGCCCCCGCCAAACCAAGAGGCGGTGTCGGTAAAGTGGATACGAAGGGAAAGGGTAAAGCAACAAAGGTAGCGGGGAAGCTGGTGGGGAAGGAAGAATGTTTCTATTGTCACAAAAGTGGTCACTGGAAACAAGATTGCAAGGCTTGGAAAGCCAGAACACAGGATTTGAAGCGAGTTGCAGCTTCAGCTTCAGGTGTGTATGTTATTGAAAACTGTCTATCAATAAACTCTACATCCTGGGTATTGGATACCGGGTCAGGATCTCATATCTGTAATTCTTTGCAGGCGTTGAGAAAGCGTAGAGTTTTGAAGGCAGGTGACATGACCCTCAGAGTTGCGAACGGTGCTACCATGGATGCTGAGGCCGTGGGGGACTATCACCTGGGATTATCAGATGGACACTTTTTGGTTTTGCGTAGTTGTTATTATGTACCAAATGCAACCTGTAATATCATTTCTGTATCTTTATTATCTAAAGAAGGTTATGAATTTGCATTTGTAAGTAATGTAGTGAACATTCACCTTAATCAAGTATTGATTGGGTCAGGTACATTGAACAACGGTATATACGTTTTAAACCAACCACAGGTTTTCAATATCCAGAATACACACAAAAGAAAGTCTCCAGAAATTAATAAAACTTTCTTATGGCATTGTAGACTGGGTCACATCAATGAGAGAAGATTGACTAAGTTACATACTGAAGGATATTTAGATCCGTTCGAATATCAATCGTATGCAACTTGTCAATCCTGTCTCAAAGGAAAGATGACAAAGGCTCCGTTTTCTGGACACGGAGAAAGAGCGAGCGAGCTCTTGGAACTCGTACACAGCGACGTGTGCGGTCCAATGTCTACACATGCGCGAAGCGGTTTTTCTTACTTCATAACTTTTACGGATGATTTCTCAAGATTCGGACATGTCTTCTTAATGAAGCATAAATCCGAAGCTTTTGATAAGTTCCAGGAATATAAGAATGAAGTAGAAAAACAAACAGGCAAAAGTATCAAGATCCTAAGATCGGATCGAGGAGGAGAATACTTAAGTGCCGAATTCCTGAATTACTTAAAAGAGAATGGAATTCTCTCTCAGCTTACTCCTCCATACACTCCGCAACATAACGGTGTATCGGAGAGACGGAACCGAACCCTATTGCATATGGTACGGTCCATGATGAGTAACGCTGAGTTACCGCGATCATTCTGGGGATATGCGCTAGAAACAGATGCATATCTTTTGAACCGTGTTCCCACTAAGACTGTGCCTACCACACCATATGAGTTATGGAGTGGGAAGAAACCCTATCTTCAATACTTGAAGATTTGGGGATGTCCAGCTTATGTCAAAAAGCAGCATACGGACAAGCTCGAGGCACGCTCAGTACTGTGCAAGTTTGTGGGATACCCAAAGAACTCCAGGCGGTATCTTTTCTATTACGCAGAGGAACAAAAAGTCCTTGTTTCTCGCAATGCCCACTTTCTGGAACATCAGTTTTTAGAAAAAGAAATAAGTGGGAGCGCAATAGAACTGGAAGAAATTCCAGAACCACAAACTATTACTGAAAGTTTAGTGGAACCAGAAGGTTCAAAAGAACAGGACATTCCTACGCCACTCCGCAGGAGTAGTAGGCAGTCTCATCCGTCCGAGAGGTACTACGGTTTTCTCATTGACGGGGATAGAGAAGACTGCATCATAGATTGTGATGAGCCTACTAGCTTCCAGCAAGCCATTCAGAGCGTCGACTAGGTAAAATGGATGGATGCAATGCGGACCGAGATGGAGTCCATGTACACCAACAAAGTATGGACGTTGGACATTGCTCCAGACGGGGTAAAACCCGTAGGATGCAAGTGGATCTTCAAAAGGAAGATTGGTGTAGATGGACAGGTTGAGACCTATAAAGCTAGACTGGTAGCAAAAGGTTTTCGTCAGCGACCTGGTTTGGACTATGACGAAACCTTTTCTCCAGTAGCTATGCTGAAATCCATTCGGATCCTTCTTGCCATCGCTGCTTTCCACGATTATGAGATTTGGCAGATGGACGTAAAGACAGCTTTTCTAAATGGTCATTTAGAGGAGTGTGTCTATATGGACCAGCCAGAGGGTTTCATTCAGGGTGGGAGCAGCGGAAAGGTGTGCAAGTTGCTCAAATCCATTTATGGACTCAAGCAGGCATCGCGGAGTTGGAACATCTGTTTTGATGAGACGGTCAAAGAATTTGGCTTTATCAAAAATCCAGATGAACCATGCATCTATTGTAGATTTGTAGCGAGAACTGTAGTATTCCTCGTTTTATACGTGGATGACATTCTCTTAATAGGAAATGACATTCCTATGCTACAATCTGTCAAGGGGTTCTTGTCACACAGGTTCTCCATGAAAGACCTGGGTAATGCCTCATACATTCTGGGTATCCGGATCTACCGTGACAGATCCAAGAGGATATTAGGACTCTCGCAGTCCAGGTACATCGACACCATACTGAAGAGATTCAGTATGGAAGATTCCAAGCGCGGTAATCTACCGGCTTGTCACGGGATCACCCTCTCCAAAGAGATGTCTCCCAAGACTGATTTGGAGAGGGATCGCATGTCTATTATACCCTACGCTTCTGCGGTAGGCTCTATAATGTATGCGATGTTGTGTACCAGACCGGATGTGGCTTATGCACTGAGTGTGGTAAGCAGGTATCAGTCAAACCCTGGGGAGAAACATTGGATAGCAGTAAAGAATATTCTCAAGTACCTGAGAAGGAGTAAGGAGATGTTCTTGGTGTATGGCGGAAAAGACCTGCAGATTGAGGCCTTTGCTGACTCCAGCTTCCAGAGTGACAAGGATGATTCCAAGTCCATGTCGGGTTTTGTCTTTACCCTCAATGGAGGGGCGGTGTGTTGGAAGAGCTCCAAACAGGAAACCGTTGCTGACTCGACTATGGAAGCGGAATACATCGCTGCATCTGATGCCGCAAAAGAAGCTGTCTGGATGAGGAAGTTCTTGAAAGAACTTCAGGTGGTTCCGTCCATTGTTGACCCAATACCTCTGTATTGCGACAACAACGGGGCTATAGCTTTAGCGAAGGAACCCAGGTCCCATCAGAAATCCAGACACATCTTAAGGCGGTATCACCTGATCAGGGAGATCGTGGATCGCCAGGAGATCGAGGTCCGGAGAGTTGCATCAGAGGATAACACTGCAGATCCACTCACGAAGGCCCTACCCCAGACTCAGTTCGAGCGGCTGATCGAGATGATAGGTCTTCGATACGCCAGTACATGGCCTTAGTGCAAGTGGGAGATTGTTAGTGTATATGCCCTAGAGGCCATTACTGTATCATACTAGTTTGTATATTACTTAATGGAAGCTTGGGATATTCACAGTTGTATATACAATCTTGCTCGAAATGGTAGTATGCTACTTGGTTTGTCTCTGCTTTATTATGTGCATGTGTTTCTTTTAGCATATTGCTGGTATACATATTAGTAGAGCCCTTAGGATCTTTGCTTGATTACCAGCGTTGTGATGGCGCTCGCACTCGTGGGAGCTGGGTAATCTATAAGCACATCCTTATACAGGTCCCTGGTCGTTGGACTATCGAGACAGGGCATCGATACTCCGGAGTAGACTAGCTTATGCGCTTCTCATCCCAGTGTGGGAGACGGTCTGTCCCACAGCCGTTAGTACGTCGTACTTGGGATAGTATGCGGGTGCTCGTTAGGTTACGAGTACACTGGACAGGACTCGTCGGGAACTGTTGGTTGGTAATATACCTATCGTCAGTTATCAGTTCCCAGGTGACATGAGTACAGCTTAGTCCGCTGACTTGATACTGTCACTTCGCCTCGAGTGTGTTCCCACTGCACTTTGATTACTACCCTACCACGGCTTGAAGGAGTCGTGCAAACAGGTAGTTTTTGGGTGCAGTCCCGAAGCACTTGGAGGCAGTGACGGTTAGACAGGATTCGTCTCTCCCGGTATTGGGGGTTGACATCGCGCTGTGTCTAGGAGAGCCATTACACGAGTAGTCCCTGGCCAGGGCAAGCGAGATATACTGGTAGGTTTCCAGTGTTATCTCAGGGTGTTCTGGGCTACACTCCGACACGACTTGTACCGCTATTAGGGGACTGACGTTCACCGCCCCCCTAGACCCGCCATGCGATGTATCAGACGAACAGACCGGACTGTACGGAGACTGTCACATACAGGCTCAGTAGGAGTGCAGATGGGGTTCACCTCGTCAGTCTTCTTATCGACATCTACCTGGGGACCGTTACGTACAGCTAGTGCCGCTTGCGGTCTGTGGTTAAACCCACTGCCAGCGTAGTGTCGAGTCTTTAGAGTCCCACACAGAGAGCTATTCGCCTTTAGGCAAAATGAGTAGAGGTCGCATGGTTTTGCGACAGGGTTCGTTCGCATCCGCGCACTTGTGCACGTTTGCTGTCCGGACAGTTTATACTAGCGGGCTTTGGTTTAAGCCGGATCCTAGTATATGATTTGAGATTGGTTTTTCTCAGGGTATTCGTGTTCCTCGGATCACGAATGCGGGTGCGTATGCACAGTTGCTTGAGATTGGGGGAGAGGACCTTGTTTAGGGTTAATGGCTTTTGTCATTTTATTAACCCTATTGATTTTGTGTGGATTATAGTTAATTGATAATTAGCTTAATAATTGTGCATGGTTGTTGTTGACAATTTGACTTCATTGACTTGTTGACCTTGTTGACAACTTGACCATAATCATTTCATTTGGAAGATGCTCTTTGATCTTTGCAAAATTGAAATGATAATGGTCATGTCATGATTTATCATGACAATTTTCAAGCTAATTATCCAATTAAAATTATCCACACATATTAGTGAGAATGGCTCACTAATAATTCATTCTCTCATATTATTTCTCTCTCTTGCTCATCCTCTCCCTCAAGCTCTCTCCCTCTCATGTGTTGAGAAACAAAAAGCTTGAGAAAAACCTTCACTTGATCCTCTCTACTCTCTTCTAGGGTTCAAGTCTTAGCATTTCTTGCACTCTAGTTACTCCTAGCTTGGAGTTGAAGCTAAAGGTAGTGGCTTTCGGGTGGATCGTTCTTTGACGGGAGAAGACAAGCAAGGTGAACTCTTTCAACCATTCCAAGGAGCAAGGAGAGAAGGACTTTGAGCTCAAGGTATAACCTTTCCATCACTTAGCTACTTTGTAGTTAGGGTTAGCAAGTTTATGTTTAGCAAAGATCCTTAAAGCATAGTCCATGTTGCCTATGGTTGATAAAAATCCAATTTTTATTATGTTTTCCGCCTCCCCGTAAGCACCGGGGTGGGCAACACGGACTTACATATATGCCCTAGAGGCCATTACTGTATCATACTAGTTTGTATATTACTTAATGGAGGCTTGGGATATTCACCTTGTATAAACAATCTTGCTCAATATAGTAGTATGCTACTTGGTTTGTTTCTACTTCAATGTGTACATGTGTTTATTTTGCGATATCACCTATACGCATTAGTGGAGCCCTTAGGATCTTTGCTTGATTACCAGCGTTGTGATGGCAGTCACACTAGTGGGGGCTGGGTAATCTGTAAGCACATCCTTATACAGGTCCCTAGTCGCAGGACTATCGAGACAGGGCATCGATACTCCGGAGTAGACTAGCGTATGCGCTTCTCATCCCAGTGTGGGAGATGGTCTGTCCCACAGCCATCAGTACGTCGTACTGGAAATAGTATACGGGTGCTCGTTAGGTTACGAGTATACGGGCAGGACTCGTCGAGAACTGACAGGTTGGTATTATACCTATCGTCAGTTATCAGTTCCCAGGTGACATGAGTACAGCTTAGTCCGCTGACTTGACACTGGCACTTCGCCTCGAGTGTGTTCCCACTGCACTTTGATCACTACCCTACCACGGCTCAAAGGAGTCGTGCAAACAGGTAGTGGTTGGGTGCAGTCCCGAAGCACTTGGAGGCAGTGACAGTTAGACAGGATTCGTCTCTCCCGGTATTGGGGGTTGACATCGCGCTGTGTCTAGGAGAGCCATTACACGAGTAGTCCCTGGCCAGGGCAAGCGAGATATACTGGTAGGCTTCCAGTGTTATCTCAGGGTGTTTTGGGCTTCACTCCGACATGACTTGTACCGCTATTGGGGGACTGACGTTTTACCGCCCCCTAGGCCCGACATGCGATGTATCAGACGAACAGACCGGACTGTACGGAGAATGTCACATTCAGACTCAGTAGGAGTTCAGATGGGGTTCACCTCGTCAGCCTTTTTGTCGGCATCTACCTGGGGACCGTTACGCACAGCTAGTGCCGCTTGCGGTCTGTGGTTAAACCCACTGCCAGCGTAGTGTCGAGTCTTTAGAGTCCCACACAGAGGGTATTCGCCTCTGGGCAAAACAGAGTAGAGGTCGCATGGTTTTGCGACAGGGTTCGTTCTCATCTGCGCACTTGTGCACGTTTGGAGTCCGGACGGATATTGCCAGCTGGCTCTGGTTTGAGCCGGATACTGGTATATGTTTTGGGGTTGCTTTTATATCTCGGTATTCTTGTTCCTCGGAACGAGAATGCAGGTGTGTATGCACAGTTGCTTGAGGCGGAGGATGAGGTATTTCATTAGGGTTTCGGAACGGGTGCGTATGCACAGTTGACAGTCGTCATTTTCCAAACCCTAATAGATTTATGAAATATCAATTAATAATAGTAATTAAATGAAATATTGTTATGGTTGATTTTGTTGACTTGTTGACCATGGTTGACTTGTTGACCATGGTTGAATGTTGACCACCATCATGCTTTGCAAGGATACTCCTTGATTCTTGCTTACACTCATTTATTGCAAGTTATGATAGTGGTCATTCCAAATACAACCATCAACTATTTCATTTTTGATTTATTATTATTAATTAGATAATTCCTTTTCTTTTAGTCATGGTTGCAAAAGAAAAGAGCTCATTCTATCATAATCATTCTCTCTCCTCATTTCATCTTCTTCTTCCTCAAGCTCAAGGTGATTCCTTCTCATGTGTTGAGAATCCCTCACCTTGAAAAAGAAACAACCCCTAGACACTCTCTACTCACTGTAGGATCAAGGGTTTAGCAAGCCGGAGATTCTAGTTCACTCAAAGTTCGAGGAAGAGCCCGTAAGTTGAACCCTCAGGTGGATCCATCTTCGACGGAAGAAGGCGACGAGGAAAGAACCATCAACCTCTACAAGGTTTGAAGAAGAAGGAGTTCAAGTTTAGGTATAACCATCTTTCCGAGTAGCTAACTCTCTTTAGCAAGTTTGCTAGTTTTAGTTTAGGAAAAGATCCCGACTTTGTTAGTCCATGTTGCCCCATGCGCTAAAAATTTGATTTTTATACCGTTTCCGCCTCCCCGTAAGAACCGGGGGTCGCAACGTGGACTTACAGATATTAATCCAATCCTGGAGAAATAATCGGAAGAAGTTTTAGAACATAAGTGGATGTTCTTGTAAGTGCACGGCGGCGCCCCGGCCGTCAATCCGACGGCCAAATGCGGAAACGGTGATAAACTTTAATTTTGCGAACTTTGCAAACCGGCACCACCGCGCACTAGACTCCGGATCGAACCATTAAACTTATTCTAGCTAACTACAAGACGGGTTAGAGATATACCGACTGATCCGAGTCCTCCGGTCTTCTCGTCATCGTCCCGATCTCTTGCGGAAACTCCAGCCGTCGCCTCCTCGCCGGAAGGGCACCACATCGCCTGCATCTTTTACGGGCTCCCACCTCAATACCGAGGCAACTCGGGCACGAAGCTGGCAAGTCGACGTGCCCAAGGTTTGCTGTAGAATGTGTAGTGCTTTGTCTCTTTGGGGTTATATTGCCTTGATGGAGGAATCAAGATGATATGAACTTAGGGATTATTGGTAGCAATGGAAAAATGAGATGGATGATTAATTTCCCACACCAAATGAAAACCTCTCATTTTCTCCCCTCCTCCAAAAAAAATGGCCGGCCATTAACTTAAGGAATGGTGGTGGAGTGGTGAACAAAATGCAAGAGGGAGGTAAGTGTAGTAGAAAGCAAGGGTGACCATAAACAAAACATTATCATCACAAATGAACATCAAACCCATACCCTCATCTAATCACAATAAATGCATCATGGATGAAAGATATCATAATCAATACAATTGCAAGAAACCCCCCTCCACAAAAGTTATTTGCACAATTGCAAATAACCCCCTCCATCGGAAAAGCCCGGCCGGGAAAGAACAAAGGAAAACCGGCCAGAACGGAATGCAAACTGGCAACCCCAGAAAACTGGTCCCGTAATAAATTACAGGAAAACCCCGATACTGTGCATACACACCCGCATCTGTATTCCGTCCGGATCCAAATGCAAAGAGACAAAATCTACACTGTACTATACTAGGATCCG
The DNA here is from genome assembly GCA_030015575.1 of Agapanthus africanus. Taxonomy (NCBI): domain Eukaryota; kingdom Viridiplantae; phylum Streptophyta; class Magnoliopsida; order Asparagales; family Amaryllidaceae; genus Agapanthus; species Agapanthus africanus. The sequence goes on from CM057340.1 coordinate 409,358,277, forward strand.
GCTTAAACCAAAGCCGGCTAGTAATATCCGTCCGATCCTGATCCGTGCAATACCGCACGTATCTGATCGAACCCTGCCATATATCTATACGGCCTCTAGTACAAACCGTCCGATCCTGATCCGTGCAATACCGCACGTATCTGATCGGACCCTGCCATATCTCCATACGGCCTCTACAGCGTTTCGCCCGAAATCTGAGTAACTGAAAGTGTGGTGGACTCTAAAGACTCGTCAATACTTTGGCTGTGGATTTAACCACTAGCACGTCAGAGGTATAAGCCAGTACGTAACGGGCCACCAGCTATTGACTAAAAGGGACGTCGATGAGCGAACTCATCCTGACACCCTACTGAGCCTGTCAGTGACAATATCCGTACAGTCCGGTCCGTTCGTCTATGAGCATCGCATGTCGGGCCTAGGGGGTGGGTAAAAGTCAGACCCCCAAAAGCGGTACAAGTCGTGTCGGAGTGTAGCCCAGAACACCCTGAGATACTACTGGAATACCTACCAGTAAATCTCCTGCCTTGGCCAAGGACTTCGTGTAATGGCTCTCCTAGACACAGCGCGACCTCACCCCTATTACCGGGAGAGACGAACCCCCGAAGATCCGCTCACTGCCTCCATGTGGCTCGGGACTGTACCCAACTAAAACCTGTTTGCACGACTCCTTTGAGCCGTGGTAGGGTAGTAATCAAAGCACAGTGGGAACTCACACGAGACAAATGACGATCCCCAGGTCGATGAACTAACCTGTACACATGTCACCTGGGAACTGCTATCTGACGTCAGGTATAAGACGAACTAGCATGTTCCCGGCGAGTCCTGTCCGGTGTACTCATAACCCAATGAGCACCTGTATACATCTTAGGTGAACTAACTGACACCAGTGGCCTGTGAGACCGGCCACCGCCCCTCGTCGGGGTCTCGACTGTATACACTAGTCTACTCTGGAGAATCGATGCCCTGTCTCGAATCTCCCACGACTAGGGACCTTTTAAGGATGTGCTTATAGACCCCAGCTCCCACTTATATGATCGCCCTCATACTGCTGGTGGTCAAGCAAGAATCCTAGGGGCTCTACCAACGTGTAATAGCGACTTGTCAGGTCACCTGAAGCAGTACACGATGATAAAGGTAAACCAGATAGCATACTATCATCTCGAGTAAGACTGTCGTCCCGGGATAGGTCCTCCCTCAATCATTGCAATCACGTGCCTGTGATCCAATAATTGACTCTGAGGGCACTATCTCCAACAATCTCCCACTTGCACTCAAGGCTAATTATTGCGATGTCGCATACTCACAGCCCGTGTGATACCGAACACCCAACTCCTCTACTAGTCAGTCGCACAAAGCCTGTTTGCGAAACTATTGCGTTCGAGGAAAAACCTCAGTGAGTGGATCCGCCTAGATGTTTCTTTCTATGTCTCTCTATATCTCAAGTTCGCGGAGAAAGCCATCTCCCGAAATGAGCAATACCTATCTTAGAATGTCTGGATGCCTGATGGGACCTAGCTCATAAATGAACTCCAAATCCAAACTTCTTAGACTGTATAGTCAACTGAACTTAATCAGTATCCTGCGCCATGCCACCCTCAGTATTGCCTTGGATTACCTGTCCAAAACACTGCCCCTCGTCTGAAGGAAAAAACTATAACTCTGACAACCTCCTTGTCGTCCATGTCACCTTGGAAGCCTGGAATGATAACTGTCTCCCAAATGAGGCTGTCGTTATCATCTCCCTAGAACATTAACTTATGTTCTAAAACTGCTTCCGATTGTTTCTCCAGGATTGGATCAATATCATCTTATTGCATCTAGTGCAAGAACAACATCTGGTGTGGTACTTGACATCTCATGATTGACTCAATTGCCTAAGCAAGTGATCTGCCAATCATGCAAATCCCTCTCCCCTTTAGTCTATAAGACACCTTTAGAGAGGGTGACTCCATCATCTGCAGGTACACTACCGTGCCAGGAGTCGTCCATTCTAAATACTCTTAGAATGCTGTCAAAGTACCCTGATTGGGAAACCACCCAAATCTAGATCTAAAAACCGTAGATCTAGTAACCAGTATGTCTGATATAATGTCCAAGTCCTTTGTGAAGAAACCACTGTGTGACGACCCAAGTATAACTGATCGTAGTATAGGAATGTCACTTCCTACCTTGTGTATGTCATCCAAATACCATGACATCACACCCTACTACCTTCTCAACAGATCCATCCCCTATTCTGATGACGTCAAACCCATGACTGTCACATCAGAAATAGATGATCTATCTCCGCTATATCTGCTTAAGTCTATAAAATAGACATAAGCCAGATGTCCACCAATGCTTCCGCTGCTCCCACTGACTACGACAACCCTCTGGCAGAGTCATATAGACGTGCACTTCTAAATCTAGTTTAGAACGACGCTACACTCATCCTCCTGCCGGGTCTCGCAGCCTGGAACAACAACAATGGCAAGTGTGGGTAAACAAGAACTTCCCTGTCACCGTCCTTGAGGCTACCGGAGTACCTCTCGGGTGCCTGAAGTTACCCACCGTATCTGCGGAGTGGCCAATGGAATGTCAAATCAGATTGAATCTTTAGGTTCCTTATCAAATCTTCAGAAATCGTTTGCGGTTCTGGAATCACTTCCAGTTCTACCATACTCCCACTACTGTTTTCTGAAAAAATCCATTTTTAATAAAACTGTGGCGAGTCTAGAACAATATCGCTATTGTTCATCTAGATGGTAGAAAATCAACCCTCGTCATAGCCTGGGTCAACCCACAAACAGCCATTACAGAAACGTGCCTTGAGTTATCCAGAGTCTGGTTTTAATCATAAGCCGGACAACTCCCCGTACCTTAACAATGTTAAGATATGAACTGTACTATATCCAATATAGAACCAGAGGCACTGATTTAATTGAACCAGATTCAAATCATGCAGCTGTCTCCAGTGCATGTCAACTATATGGAGAGAGGCCGATCAGCGTTACTCAACTTAGGAATGCTTCCAATTATGAGTAACCTGAAAGAGAAGCAATTTTTCTTTATCATTACTATCAACTGAATACCATACACAAGTATCTACATCTTCGATCACTTTGAAGAATCCCGATACTTGTTACACCTGGTTCTCTACTCTATTCAAATACCTATAACTCCTCAAAACTTAGACCCTGTGTTTCTACGAAACACATGTCTAAGAACTAGAGAAGTTAAAAGTAAACAGAATATAGTATGAGGACCAACCCCTCTGTCCTAATGGACACTGGACAACATACAATACTCTGTATAAGTCCACTGAGTCTGACAACTCTTTCACTGTGTGTCGTAGGTTGAAAACTGTACTTATGGTTAAGAAGAATTACACCGCTGTTTAATGCTCCTTACCTAACCATCCACTGATATAGGTAAATGTCATCGACATAATATCAAAAGGTATATCTCACTCTATGAAAAATAGACGTATAGATATATCAATTTGAAATTGGTGCACAACAGCGGATATTCAAAACCAAATATTTGCCGACCGGCAAACAGCCCAGGTGATTTCCTCAAATATCACCGATTACAACGAATCCCGATATAATGAGGATAATCACCCTATTCCCAATAACTTACTCCCATTCATCATCTGTAAAGTCATACAGATGTGAGAATCAAACCTGGTAAATACATACCCTGGAGCAAGTGTCTAATCAGGAAATCAGTTTTCTTTTAACAGTACACAGTTGAACTGAAACATTGAAATGTTTCGATGGGGTATTCTGGTATTCCTAGTAATGCCTCTACCATTATCCAGATTCACAACTATAACCGTATAATTCTTTGCCACCTTTCCAAATCCCTTTATATGTCTTTAGTCGTTACCTTCTGCACACCTCTTAGGCCAAATGGTTTTCTTCCTTCCCTACCGTTCGACACCAGCCTATGGTTTGGAAGAAGACTATCCAATAAGCATAATGGGTGTACTGTCCTAGTCCTAGGAGCACTCGCAATGCGAGAGAAGGTGAAGATAAAAGACAACCGAATAAACCTTATTCCTATTTCTCCTGGACCAGAATCCATCCCCGAACTGGAACAAGTTACTTTCGAATTCGTATATAACCATACGATGGAGTATCCAATAAACTGTGGATCTTCGTAGTGATACGGAGTGTCCTGGAGAAATACAAAGGTGATTTAGGATTGGCGAAGAAAAACTTGGTTTGGTCGTGAATATCAGTCGCAATTTACTTTACCCTCTTACTAATCCCTTGCTTTGTCTTAATCTTAATACCTTCTGCACACCGTTTAGGCTAATTGGTTTTCTTCATTCCCTACCGGTCGGCACCAGCCTAAGATTTGGAAGAAGACTATCCAATTTGCGTAGTACGTGTACTATCTCCTAAACCAAGGAGTACTCACTACTTGAGAGAAGGTAAAAGGGAAAAGACAACTGAATAATCCTATCCGTTTTCTCCAAAACCGGAAACCATCCTCGAATAAATTCCTTCGAGTTCGTATATAACCATACGATGGTTTTGTCCAATGGAAGTGGAGGTTCGTAGTAATACGGGGTGTCCTGGAGAAAAGGGTAAAAGTAGGAGTGGCAATGAGGTCTGCAACTTTGACAATCCAAAAGCCGGTGTAAAGAAGGTTCGGTCAACTTGGTCACTGAGTCATAGTCTTAGGGTCGGGTCAATGGTCGCTGCCAAGAGAGAAAGAAAAGAAACACTCAGCGTGCACTCTAACCTAGATCAGAATGGTTACCAATTTATCTAATCTGGAAACCTCCCACTGTACCTCAAATTCTCCTCCAAACCTTAAAGAAGAATTAGTCGGGGTCAACCGAGGAGTAAACTAACTCATCAGTGGGAATCGGGATCCAACTATCATCGCATGATAACGTGACGGAATCCGCTCACGCTATCACACTCCAGAAGGTATGCGTATATCTGGCAAGTTTCAGTTCTTTTGAAACTCCCGATGTGGATTTTTACCCCATGCTCTTATGACCTTGTCGAAGGTCAACAAATCATAAGTCACATGTCAAGTTCCACCCGTCATTGTCCAGGTTAATTTGAACCCACCCGTACAAGCCCTTGACGAAGGTCAACAAGGCTATACGACTGTCCCAAACCAACACATCTATCTATGCAGCAGAAAGGCAACAAGCAGCTACCATACACTATGCCTTGACGAAGGTCAACAAACATAGCATGAATACTACGTGCTACCCGTCTGAAACGACGGAGGGCTACGAATGGTTTCTGGCGAAAACCTTTAACGTAATGAACTTGATATCGTTGAAGGAACGGATAGCTTTTTAGAAAATATAGTGATGAAAACCTTTACTAAAGAGGTCACTCCCGGTGAAGGGATCTCGGCTTTTTCCCCGTAGAATGGGGTGCAGGATATTCCAACTGAATACCACGATGCAAAGCAAAAGTAATCGGCTATAGTGAAGTTAATGCCCTGACGCAAACTTCTGTCCAAGGGGTCACTCCCGGTGAAGGGATCTCGGCCCTTGCCTCGTCGACTGAGGAGCAGGATATTCCAAATGAATACCACGATGCAAAACAAAAGTGAACGTCCTTGCAATAACAGCTTTTTGAAAAGTGTTCCAACAACATCAGATTAGGTTTGTTTTAACTTGCATTGATCCGAATCAATGCAGTCCCATCAAATGATCACACCATAAAGAACGAAAATATGCTGACGTACGTATATGCCATCGGCATTCACCACTGGGTCCCGTCATCACCCGTTAGGTTAGCTAACTAACGGCAGAGCGGGGACTGGACTAGCACGGATGAAAAGCATATACAACATCTACTAATATATATACCAATATATAGTATTTCGCTCAAGGCGTGAATAAAATGCAACATCACAGAAATGTACAGCATCACAGAACAATACAGATATCTGGGATCCCCGGGTTTCACAGAGCCACTGCTGAAACCCGACGTTCCCCTGGTCGTGTGGATAGCCTGTGCAATGAAATCCTAGACCCCTACGGGCGCGGCAAGTCACCCGCCAAAACCTGAAGTGAGGCAGCCCCCTTCAGCACCGTGAATGGACCACCCAGCACTTCACGGAATCCGGTAACTTGGGCACCCCTCCTGGGTCAACCTTTACCCCTTACGAGTGCGGCGAATAGCCCGCCAATCCTGGAGTGAAGCCCCCTCCGTCCCAATGCCATGAGATGCGGGCTTGTTGCCTTCTAGAACCCGGCTATCCGTGCACCCCTCCGCAGGGTAACCCTAGTACAGAAAGTAAAATATACATACAACGGGTACATCGACCGCAACCTGGTCGTGCCCCAAAATAATAATACAAACAGGCAGTGACGGCAGTCCACATGTCGGACGCTCGCCCCGCAATATCAAATGTACATAATACAACAACACTGTACTAGCATTGCATCTAGGCTATCCCCACGACCGATCCGCAACATCACAGCAAATACATAGAACATCAACGTGAAAGTCACGTTCGCAAATCCGTCTAACCGGGCTATAGCAGTTAGACTGGATTTACCGATCGAGTGACATTCACGGTCGCAGATATAATGTAAATACTGTGAAAGATGTGTTTAAAATATCCGATCGATCAAAAATTAACAAGTGGGCCCCCAATCAAAACTGTAGCACTCACAGAAAACCTGGGCCCAATTTTAATATTCCAAAACCCCTAAAAATAGCCCAGAAGCCCACTGGGAAAAAATGATGCATTGACGACTCCAATGTGCGGCGGAACCGCGGCCCCATGGGGGGTTTGGCCGCGGTTCCGCGCTCCAATAGTCGACTGAATGTATCGAATTTTTCCAGTAGTCTTATAGTCTCCAGTACAACAATTTTATACAACCTGAAAAATTTTTGGAGACCAAAAAATTTCAACAGAAAACTGTCGTGAACTAAAATTGGGTTTTTAGAATTTTGGTCGATCGGAACTGAAAAATACATCAAACGAAGCTAGACGAAGTTAATGGCGGGGCTCTGATACCGCTGTAAGTGCACGGCGGCTCCCCGGCCGTCAATCCGACGGCCAAATGCGGAAACGGTGATAAACTTTAATTTTGCGAACTTTGCAAACCGGCACCACCGCGCACTAGACTCCGGATCGAACCATTAAACTTATTCTAGCTAACTACAAAGCGGGTTAGAGATATACCGACTGATCCGAGTCCTCCGGTCTTCTCGTCATCGTCCCGATCTCTTGCGGAAACTCCGGCCGTCGCCTCCTCGCCGGAAGGGCACCACATCGCCTGCATCTTTTACGGGCTCCCACCTCAATACCGAGGCAACTCGGGCATGAAGCTGGCAAGTCGACGTGCCCAAGGTTTGCTGTAGAATGTGTAGTGCTTTGTCTCTTTGGGGTTATATTGCCTTGATGGAGGAATCAAGATGATATGAACTTGGGGATTATTGGTAGCAATGGAAAAATGAGATGGATGATTAATTTCCCACACCAAATGAAAACCTCTCATTTTCTCCCCTCCTCCAAAAAAAATGGCCGGCCATTAACTTAAGGAATGGTGGTGGAGTGGTGAACAAAATGCAAGAGGGAGGTAAGTGTAGTAGAAAGCAAGGGTGACCATAAACAAAACATTATCATCACAAATGAACATCAAACCCATACCCTCATCTAATCACAATAAATGCATCATGGATGAAAGATATCATAATCAATACAATTGCAAGAAACCCCCCTCCACAAAAGTTATTTGCACAATTGCAAATAACCCCCTCCATCGGAAAAGTCCGGCCGGGAAAGAACAAAGGAAAACCGGCCAGAACGGAATGCAAACTGGCAACCCCAGAAAACTGGTCCCGTAATAAATTACAGGAAAACCCCGATACTGTGCATACACACCCGCATCTGTATTCCGTCCGGATCCAAATGCAAAGAGACAAAATCTACACTGTACTATACTAGGATCCGGCTTAAACCAAAGCCGGCTAGTAATATCCGTCCGATCCTGATCCGTGCAATACCGCACGTATCTGATTGAACCCTGCCATATATCTATACGGCCTCAAGTACAAACCGTCCGATCCTGATCCGTGCAATACCGCACGTATCTGATCGGACCCTGCCATATCTCCATACGGCCTCTACAGAGTTTCGCCCGAAAGCTGAGTAACTGAAAGTGTGGTGGACTCTAAAGACTCGTCAATACTTTGGCTGTGGATTTAACCACTAGCACGTCAGAGGTATAAGCCAGTACGTAACGGGCCACCAGCTATTGACTAAAAGGGACGTCGATGAGCGAACTCATCCTGACACCCTACTGAGCCTGTCAGTGACAATATCCGTACAGTCCGGTCCGTTCGTCTATGAGCATCGCATGTCGGGCCTAGGGGGTGGGTAAAAGTCAGACCCCCAAAAGCGGTACAAGTCGTGTCGGAGTGTAGCCCAGAACACCCTGAGATACTACTGGAATACCTACCAGTAAATCTCCTGCCTTGGCCAAGGACTTCGTGTAATGGCTCTCCTAGACACAGCGCGACCTCACCCCCAATACCGGGAGAGACGAACCCCCGAAGATCCGCTCACTGCCTCCATGTGGCTCGGGACTGTACCCAACTAAAACTTGTTTGCACGACTCCTTTGAGCCGTGGTAGGTTAGTAATCAAAGCACAGTGGGAACTCACACGAGACAAATGACGATCCCCAGGTCGATGAACTAACCTGTACACATGTCACCTGGGAACTGCTATCTGATGTCAGGTATAAGACGAACTAGCATGTTCCCGGCAAGTCCTGTCCGGTGTACTCATAACCCAATGAGCACCTGTATACATCTTAGGTGAACTAACTGACACCAGTGGCCTGTGAGACCGGCCACCGCCCCTCGTCGGGGTCTCGACTGTATACACTAGTCTACTCTGGAGAATCGATGCCCTGTCTCGAATCTCCCACGACTAGGGACCTTTTAAGGATGTGCTTATAGACCCCAGCTCCCACTTATATGATCGCCCTCATACTGTTGGTGGTCAAGCAAGAATCCTAGGGGCTCTACCAACGTGTAATAGCGACTTGTCAGGTCACCTGAAGCAGTACATGATGATAAAGGTAAACCAGATAGCATACTATCATCTCGAGTAAGACTGTCGTCCCGGGATAGGTCCTCCCTCAATCATTGCAATCACGTGCCTGTGATCCAATAATTGACTCTGAGGGCACTATCTCCAACAGTTCTAGGGATATGATAACGACAGCCTCATTCGGGAGACTGTTATCATTCCAGGCTTCCAAGGTGACCTGGATGACAGAGAGGTTGTCAGAGTTATAGTTTTCCTTCTGACGAGGGGCAGTATTTTGGACAGGTGGTCCAAGGGGATGCTGAGGGAGGCATGGCGCAGGATACTGATTAAGTTCAGTTGACGATACAGTCTAAGAAGTTTGGATTTGGAGTTCATTTATGAGCTAGGTCCCATCAGATATCCAGACATACTCTAAGACAGGTATTGCTCATTTCGGGAGATAGGTTTCTCCGCGAACTTGAGGTAAAGAGAGACATAGAAAGAAACATTAGAGATGATCCACTCACTGAGGCTATTCCTCAAACGCATTAGTTTCGCAAACGAGCTTTGTGAGACTGACTAGTAGAGGAGTTGGGTGTTCGGTATCACACGGGCTGTGAGTATGCGACATCGCAATAATTAGCCTTGAGTGCAAGTGGGAAATTGTTGGAGATAGTGCCCTCAGAGTCAATTATTGGATCACAGGCACGTGATTGCAATGATTGAGGGAGGACCTATTTCGGTAGGACAGTCTTACTCAAGATGATAGTATGCTATCTGGTTTATCTTTATCATCGTATACTGCTTTAGGTGACCTTACAGGTCGCTATTACACGTTGATAGATCCCCTAGGTTCTTGCTTGACTGCCAGCAGTATGAGGGCGATCATATACGTGGGAGCTGGTAGTCTATAAGCACATCCTTAAAAGGTCCCTAGTCGTGCGAGTTTCGAAACAGGGCATCGATACTCCAGAGTAGACTAGTGTATACAGTCGAGACCCCGACGAGGGGCGGTGGACGGTCTCACAAGCCACTGGTGTCAGTTAGTTCACCTAAGATGTATACAGGTGCTCATTGGGTTATGAGTACACCGGACAGGACTCGCCGGGAACATGCTAGTTGGTCTTATACCTGACGTCAGATAGCAGTTCCCTGGTGACATGTGTACAGGTTAGTTCATCGACCTGAGGATCGTCATTTATCTCGTATGAGTTCCCACTGTACCTTGATTACTACCCTACCACGCTCAAAGGAGACGTGCAAACAGGTTTTAGTTGGGTACAGTCCCGAGCCACATGGAGGCAGTGAGCGGATCTTCAGGGGTTCGTCTCTCCCGGTATTGGGGGTGAGGTCGTGCTGTGTCTAAGAGAGCCATTACACAAAGCCCTCGGCCGAGGCAGGAGATTTGCTGGTAGGTATTCCAGTAGTATCTCAGGATGTTCTGGGCTACACTCCGACACGACTTGTACCGCTTTTGGGGGTCTGACTTTTACCAACCCCCTAGGCCCGCCATGCGATGCTCATAGACGAACGGACCGGACTGTACGGATATTGTCACTGACAGGCTCAGTAGGGTGTCAGGATGAGTTCGCTCATCGACGTCCCTTTTGGTCAATAGCTGGTAGCCCGTCACGTATGGCTAATACCTCTGATGTGCTAGTGGTTAAATCCACAGTCATAGTGTTGACGAGTCTTTAGAGTCCCCAACATACAGTTGCTCAAGTTTCGGGTGAAATGGTGTAGAGGCCGTATGGAGATATGGCAGGGTTCGATCAGATACGTGCGGTATTGCACGGATCATGATTGGACGGATATTACTAGCCGGCTTTGGTTTAAGCCGGATCCTAGTATAATACAGTGTAGATTTTGTCTCATTGCATTTGTATTTCGGTCGGAATACAAATGCGGGTATGTATATTCAGTAGCGGGGTTTTCCTGTAATTTATTACGGGATCAGTTTTCCGATGTTGCCAGTTTGTTTTCCGTTTCGGCCATATTTCTTTGTATCTTTCATTGGCTGAAGATTGGTGGAGGAGGGCTTATTTGCATTTGTGCAAATTAGCAATTTGGAGGGTTGTCTTTGCATATTATTGCTTCATGATGGTTGCACCCTCATTTGACTTTCCTTGGATAATCATTGCTTGACTTTCTTATTCATCATGGTTTACTTTTGGAGTCATCGTGCTTGATGATGATGTTTGGTGATGATGGAGGGTTATGGTTGATGGAGTGTTTGGATTAGTTTGTGATCATTTCTTTTGTTAATAATAACCCTTTCTCTCTCTTGATTATTGGAGACACCCATATTCATTTGTCCACTCACACTCCTCTCATTTCTGACCTGGCCATGGCCGGCCATTCCCTAGTAAGGGGGTGTCCAAAATTTTGAGTGGGGAATTTTTGTTCTTTTCATGCTACAAAAATTCCCAAGTTCATCTCCAAAAAGGTTTAGTTCATTTCCTCTACCAAATGGCAACTTCTAATACCCCAAATGAGACATGAGTTCTACAGTCAACCTACAGCATCCTTGGGCACGTCGACTCGCCAACTTCATGCCCGAGTTGCTTCGGTCCAGAGGTGGGAGCCCATAAAAGAAGCCGGCGATGTGGTGCCCTTCCGGCGAGGAGGTGGAGACCGGACATTCCACGGGGAGATCGGGACGACGACGAGAAGACCGAAGGACACGGATCGCTCGGTATATCTCTCTACCCGTTCTTTAGTTAGCTAGAATTAGATTAATGGCCCGATCCGGGACTTTTGTGCGCGGTGGTGCCGGTTTAAAAGTTAAAGTAAATTATCGCTTCCGCATTTTGGCCTCGGAAAGACGGCCGGGGCGCCGCCGTGCACTTAGATAATACAGTTCACAGATATAATCAAACAAGAAAACATCGTATAATTTCGATCGATCAAACCCATTAGATTCTTCTCCAAAACTTCTTTGTAAACCTGAGACCTGAGCAAAAAATAAACATTCCAGAAAAGACAAAATATTCACAGAAGAGTTACTGGAGAGATTTGGGGGTGAATCGGGCTCAACTCGGCCGCGGATCCGCGGCGGATCGGTGGGATCAGCCGCGGTTCCGCGGTTTGTTGGCCGATTCATGCACCTAAATTTCTCCAGTGTTCTTAGGTTTCCATGTAGGTTATTCTGGAGGTCCCTGAAAAAATTTTGGACCTCAATTTAAAATCGACAGAAACTATGTGAATACGATATCTTTTCCAGTTCGTTTTGCGTTTGAAATTCATACGACTTTGCAAGTGAGTTAATTATTGTTTAGTGAGGCTCTGATACCACTGTAAGTCGATGTGCAACACCCCACGAGTTGCGGGGAGGCGGAAATATGAAAAAACGATCTTGTTCTTGAAGCATACATCGACTAACCGAAGATCTTTGCTAAACGATAATTAACATCTACCATAGAAGTTCATAGCTACTATGAAAAGAGATTATACCTAGTGAATCGTGTCCTTCTTCTTTTCGTTCTCTTCGTCCTCCTCGGCCTCCTCTAAGTGATAGATGATCCACCCGAGAACCCTAATCCAAGCTTCACCTCAACAACTTAAGGTAACTAAGTTTCTCTAGTTGCTAATCAAAGGAACTTAGATCATATAGAGTTAGGTTATGGGATGTTTAGTCTTTTCTAATCTTTGTTCTCAACTCATGAGTGGTAGGATTAGAGCTTGAAGAGATAGTGAGCTTGAGGAGAGAGAAGGTGAACTAGAATAATGAATATGAAATTGTTTCTCACTTGATATATGAAGCATAATGAATAAATCAATAAATGAATAAAAAGAGATTATTCATCATGCTACATAAATGTATTATGAGTGATTCACTATGTGAGTCATTAATCATTTAATAATGCATTAATAACATAATGAATCACACATTATGAGTCACACTATCATTTAATGACAATGCCACCTAAACCCCTCAAGTCACCATGCTTCTAGAAGCTTCCCGGAAATTACGAGAACGCCCCTCCCATCCGTGAAAACACGGAAAAACTTTAGACTGTATAAATCCAATAACCTGATACTGGAATCTGGCTTAAACCAAAGCCGTCTAGTAAAAACTGTCCGAATGTCGTACATGCGTTTAAATACGTATTCGTCCGAACCCTTGTCGTAAACCGTACGACCTCTATATCTTTTCGCTTGGAGTTGGGAAAACTCTGTGTGGAACTCTAAAGACTCGACTACTACGCTGGCAGTGGGTTTAACCACAGACCGCAAGCGGCACTAGCTGTACGTAACGGTCCCCAGGTAGATGTCGATAAGAAGACCGATGAGGAAACCCATCAGAACTCCTACTGAGCCTGTCCGTGACAATATCCGTGCAGTCCGGTCTGTTCGTCTAAGAGTATCGCATGTATGGTCTAGGGAGGTGGTAAACGTCAGACTCCTAATAACCGTACAAGTCGTGTCGGCATGGCTTAATTACCATCCGAGAATCTACCGATCAGTCTATCAGTAATTCTCAATCAGCCCTGGCCAGGGACTTATGGTAATGACCAACCGATCACCGTGCGATATCAACTCCCTATACAGGGAGAGATGAATCCCTAACAGTCACTCACTGCCTCCACGTAGCTCGGGATTTGCCCAACTAAAACCTGTTTGCACGACTCCTTTGAACCGTGGTAGGGTAGTAATCAAAGCACAGTGGGAACTCACATGAGAAAAATGACGACTTTAAGTCAACGGACTATCTGCACAGATGTCACCTGAGAACTGCTATCTGACGTTAGGTATAAATACCATCCAGTCAGTTCTCGACAAGTCCTGTCCGGTGTACTCACACCTAGTAAGCATCCGTATACAATCTTAGGTGCACTCCACCAATGGCTGTGGGACCAATCCATCGCCCCTCCTCAGGGTCTAGATATGTATACACTAGTCTACTCTGGAGTATCGATGCTCAGTCTCGATACTCCTGCTACCAGGGACATCTAAGGATGTGCCTATTGACTATCCAGCTACCACAAGTATGACTGCCATCACAACACCGGTAGTCAGGCAAAATACCATATGGGCTTTATCAACATGTATATATATATATGAATACTACGCAAAATATATCATATGTTAAGATAAAGACAAACCAAATAGCGTACTATCATATTAAGCAAGACTGTCATGTACATACATATCCCCAGCATCCTATACAATGAAGGCCTCTAGGGCATATATATCCAACATTTCTAACCTCATCTCATTCATTATTCATCTTCTTTCTTATCTCATTTTTTGCTCTCTAGTTTTTGAGAAAAGAGAAGAAAATAGTGAGAAAATAAATAATAAAGTGAGAAAAATTCCTACTTCATCATCCTCTTATATACTAGCCATATAGATTAGAGTGTTGGCTTCACTAATTTCATATTAGTGAAGTCATAGCTTGAGTTCGTGTTTCCTCGAAGTAGATCGTCTTGGATTTCGAAGACTTCAAGCAAGATGCATCCTACATCGTGCAGAGCCTCTCTTGAGTCCCGAAGTTCATGGATCGCAGCGAAGGGACCACTACTCGGAGATTTTGAAGCGAAGGAATGGACTACAAAGGTTGTAATCCCTATCTCTTAGATGTAAAGTTGTTTACATGCAAAGTTAACCCTAATTCTCTAGTTAAGATCTTGGTTATGTTTTCATAGCACCCCAAAATTTTTCAATATGGCATGTCTGATGCCTGCCAAAACCTTGCTAAGGTGCTAAGCTAACCTATATCCCTTACCCAACAATGAGCAGTAGTTGAAGTATCTCATACTCAACCAATCCCATAAAAGTCTCTCCTGGGAAAAGGCCTTTGTGAGTGGATCCGCCGTGTTGTCCTCCGTGTCTACTCTCCTAACCTCGATCTCCCTGGAGTTCATCCATCTCCATGATCAGGTGATACTGCCTAAGAATATGTCTGGATCACTGATAGGACGGGGTTTCTAGGCCAAAGCCAAAACTCCATTGTCACATAATGGTAGGAAGGAAGTTCATCTCATGAACTTATATACATCCAGACTACCTCTTTGGTAGTATCCTTGGTAGCGATATATCCAGCCTTTATCATCTAGTTTGCCACAGTATCTATCTTGGAACTCTTCCAACATACCGTCCCTTCACTGAGGGTAAAGACAATGCATGTGACTGACATTCAGTCGTCCTTACCATCCTGGAAGCTATCCAGTGATTCTCCCCAGGATCTATTGATACCATCTCACTACACCTAGTGAGAATCCTAACATCCATTTTGATCTATCTCATAGATCCAAAACCCAGGATTTAGGAGGTATCGCTTTGATCCTTATATGGAGAATCCTTGTAATAAGAGCAGATTGACCGAGCGTAGCATAGGAAACCCCTTCCCTATCAAGAGTGTGTCATCCACGTACAATACGAGGATCACCACCATACTCCCTTCTACCTTTTTTGTATATACAAGGTTCATCTACTATTTTGATGAAGTCAAACGCTTTGACTACTATATCAAAACAGATGTTCCAACTCCGCGATGCCTGCTTTAACCCATAAAGCAACTTGCACACGTTTCCGCTGCTCCCACTGTTTACGAAGTCCTCTGGCTGTGTACTTATAGATGCTCTCTTCTGAATCACTATTTAGAAAAGTAGTCATGACACCCAACCGCCAGATATCGTAGTCATGGTATGTAGCAGTGGCAAGTAGGATCCGGATGGACTTAAGTATAGGCACTGGAGAAAAGGTTTCATCATTATCCATACCCGGTCGATGACGAGAACCTTTTGCAATAAGTCTATATTTGAAAGTCTCAACTTTTCCATGTACACCAAGTAATCTTCTCAAGATATATTTTCTACTGATATGGATTTAACCCTTCAGATAAAGCAACCAAAGTCCATACTTTGTTGGTGGATATGGATTCCATCTCAGATCACTTAGCATCCAGCCATTCTTACAGAGTCCTCACTCTTGATGGCCTTCTCGAAACTAGTTGGGTCATCATCTCATGATGCAATCCTCGCTCGCACTGTCATAGAGAAAACCAAGTATCTCTCAGGTGGATGAGGAACCCTACCAGATCAGCGGAGAGGCTGAGGTTCGTTGGAAACTATTGAATCTTACGGTTCTACCAAATCATCAGCTGTAGTATGTATAGCTGGAACTCCTTCCAGTTCTACCTCATGACCACAAATTTGTTTCCAAAATAAATTCCTTTTCTAAAAATGTGGTATGCCGAGAAATAAAACACCTTTAGTTCATCAGTGCGGTAAAATATATTCCCTTGCGAATGCTTGGGATATCCAACAAACTTCCACAAAACTGACCTTGCCTTGAGCTTCTCCGGATTTTGCTTTTGACATAGGCCGGACAACCCCAAATCTTAACTTACTTAAGAGATGGTCTCATCCCATACCATATCACATATGGAATGGTAGGCACTGATTTAGTTGGAACGCTATTCAATAGGTATGCAATTTCTCAAATACATAACCCCAAAAGGAAATAGGTAACTCAGTAGTACTCATCATAGAGCACACCATATCACATAGGGTGCGATTGCTCCGCCCCGATACACCAACGTATTGTTGTGTATACGGAGGAGTAATGCTGAGAGAGAATCTCATTCCCCTTTAGAATAGTCCAGGAATTCCGTGCTCAAGTATTCTCCTCCCTGATCTCATCATAGTACATAATACTTATACCCGTTTTGGTTCTCTACTTCTAACTTATATTCATTGAATTTCTCAAAAGCTTCAAACTTGTGTTTCAACAGGAACATATGTCCGAATCTTGAGAGATCATCAGTGAATGTAATGAAGTACAAAGAACCATTCCTGGCATGTGTAGATAGGGGACGTACATACATCATCATGTATCAATCCCAAGAGTTCACTAACTCTTTCTCTGTTTCCAATAAACAGAGCTATGGTCATCTTATATTTGTGACATGACTGGCAAGTTTCACAAGATGTAAATTCAAACTGATTTAAATATGCATCTAAATGTAACTTAGCTAGTCGGGTCGCATTGCTATGACCTAGTCTACAATGCTTCAAGAAGGATTCGTTCATTTCTGAACTCTTCCTCTTGTGTGTGTTCTGTACGTTATGAACTGTGGTTTGATTTAGAACGTATATGCTTTTAGATAATGTGCCTGAACCGATCAACTCTTGATATAGGAAATGTTCAAAACATTATCCAACAATACAAAATTATATCCTGCTTTACTAAATAAAGAGACTGATATGATGTTGTATATCAGGTTCGGTATCTAATAACATTGGTTCAGAATCAATGTATTTGGTAATACAGGGTGATAACTGCCAACATACTTGGCTGCAACAATTGCACCGTTTCCAACTCTTAAAACTTTATCGCCCATTCTCAGTTCTTTACCTATCTATAGCCCATGTAACAGATTACATATGTGGGATCCTGATCCGGTATCTCATACCCAGGACGTAGAGTATACTGAGAAATAGTTCTCGGTAATGAAACACCCGAAGAAGATGCATCATCAAGCACTTTCTTCGTTTGGGCGGCACGGGAATCCTGGTATTCCCCTATTTCCTGCTCGGTCTTATAACAATTATAAGTTGTAGCGAGACCAACGTTCCTTAGCTCAGTATAACAAGTGGGTTCGGTCAATACATCCATATTATTATCTTGATTAAGGCGTGACATGGTCGCTACTTGGAGAGAGAGAGAAAAAAACACTCAGCGTATGCTCTTGCAAGATTAGATTGGTTATTAATTTATCTAATCAGGATGGCTCCTACTGTTTTAGTCAAATCTACCTTCAATCCCTAAAAGGTGAGACTAGCCGGGATTAATTACACCTTACAAGTTTGCCAATCTTTCAGCCAGGCCAGTGTCGGTACTTTGAGGGAGGTTCCCCATGCTTTCGCACGGACCTAATTAAAATAAAACTCGTTTTCTCAGGGGCGTAACCCCGTTGAAACCTTTCTAGACACCTACTTGATCGGCTAATTGTAATATACAAAACTCTCCCAGGAGTAACTCTTACCCGCAGTGGGTATCGGGATCCAACTATCTCATAGAAAGTATGCAATCTCATTGCAAATTTCAACACTTCAAATTCCCGATAATATTTTGCCCCTAGCTTCTTATGACCTTGACGGAGGCCAACAAACCATAGGCTACTAGTCAAGTTCAGCCCGTACATTTCATAATTGAATTAAACCCACCCGCACGACCCTTGACGGAGGCCAACAAAGTCGCATGACTACCCTAATCCAATCGCATCGTATGCTGCAGTTAAGCACTAGTTAGCTACCGCACACTATGCCTTGACGGAGGCCAACAAACGTAGCACGAATACTAAGTAGTACTTATCTGAAATGACGGAAGGCTACAACAGGTTTTTAAGAAAACCTTTTGCGTAATGAACTTGATATCATCGAAGAATCGAGTCATTTTGAAAAGGAGTGTTTTTAGGCTTTTGCTAGTTTCGCTAAAGAGGCCGCTCCCGGTGAAGGGATCTCGGCTCTTTCCTTATCGAATAAGGTGCAGGATATTTCACAAATACCTCTGTGCAAAGCAAAAACTATAAAAGCGATCAAAAGACAAACCGAGTTTGTAGCATCTGCTAGTTTCTCTAAAGAGGTCACTCCCGGTGAAGGGATCTCGGCTCTTTCCTTATCGAATAAGGTGCTGGATATTCTATAAGGAATACCGCTATGCAAAGCAAGAACTAGAGCTACCAGTTTTCGAGACAAGTTTCTACAACATCTTTAGGTTTCTTTTATTTCATTAATCTCATTAATGAATCTCCCATCATATAAGTTACCTAAAAATCACAGATAAATACAACATACGTTTATACCATCCGCATTCGCCTCGATGTCCCGTCAAGCACCGTTAGATTAGGTAACTAACGGCAGAGCGGGGCAGGGCTAGCGCGGGTGTAAAACATAAGCAACGTCTATATAATATATCACATATACTATATACAGTATCTATCACATCATACAAAGTGATCACATCACAGATAAATATCGCAGCAGAACAACATATATGAAATATTGGATATACTAGGAATTCCGTGTTTTAAATTAAGCTTGTACAAAAAACGGATTCCACGGTCGTGATGAATAGCCAATCCCACATCCCTAGACCCCTACGAGAGCGGCAAGCAACCCTGCCAATTCTAGAGTTAGGAGACCCGGTCTCGACTCCTTGAGATGGTCTCCCACTGGACCCCAGAACCCGGCTACTTGTGCTCCCCGCCTTAGGTCTATCCTAATGCGGAAAAGTAAATAATATACATCAACGGTGACATCTTCCTCAACCCGGAAGTGCCCCAATAAAAGAATATTACATACAATTAATTTTACATGAATGAAAATAAAAACCCTCATCTCACATAAAAAAAACCCAGCTATTCAAAACACGACGATCCAATATAACATATCACAGCAACTCATAACATCACATGTCATCAACGTAAGTAAATATGCGTATCCCAATTTTTGTTGACATATAGCAACGAAAACGGTGATACACCACATATTACACTTACGGTCGCAGAAAAGAAAGTGAAAAACTACAACAATTGGAATCCGCAACCACCTTAGACATCATAAACCCAATGTATCACATACTTTGGATTTCATGCCCAACCAAATGAATTCCTTAGACATCGCATGCCTAACAATTATAAACCCCACATTTTAGTCTCGATCTCGAAAATACTTTTCAAGCTCAAGTCGGGAAATTCAACAAGATTCCCGACATCCTGATCGAATGCTCGTCGGAAACTTTAGTAGACGGCCGCACCCCCAATACCGTCGACGAAGTGCACTAAGGCGGAACACCGCTGCCGTGAGCACCCGAACGGATGCTTTTGGCTACGGGGTTCTCCTACAGTCACTTGATCGGGGCTATGGAGCATGGCTATCTAATAAGGTTACCCAGCGAGTATCCACGTACACTACGTAATTGCGACGGACTTTTGATCACATCAAAATCCCGTGGCAACTGATCAAATGAGACTAAACTGCTAGATTTATAAAATTCAAACTAGTTATCTCATAACTACTTTTGTGGATTCCAAATATTATATCCCGCCACATGATATCCGGACGACGTTAAACTTTTCGATCGAATCATCAAAGTCCCACAATTCCCCGACGACTCAACACTTGAGCACAGTTTTAATAATACCCAGAACATGCCACGGTACCTATGCACTAGCCGTAGAAGGGCAGACCCAAGTCTCACTCATATCGCCACGGAACTGCGGCAAACCCTAGGGTATGACTGCGGTTTCGCGATCCAAAAAGTCGAGTTAGGGTTTCATTCTTCTAGAGGGATCACAGAATTACTTGCATGATTTTCCGGATACGTTAAACTTGGAAAAATAGGTTTTTGACATTCGATCGAACTTTTTAACTTCTCCTAGACAACATGCAACAACCTGAAACAATATTAAAACTATGAATACGAAACACTCCGAATTTCTTATAGTGTAAGATCACATCACATTCAAAATCAGCAAAAACAAACAACATCTGAAATACTAAAACCCAGTCTCTAGAACACCATGTAAATTTCAAGGCAAAAGCACATCAATGGGCCGGCCACCTCAGCCAGAACCTCATTATGCTCGGCCAAAATCCGAGCATACCCCCTGAAATTTTCATGGTGTTCATGATATTTCTCATACATCATTCTGCAGTTGTTTAAAAAAAATTTGAAGGCTTTTTAAAATCGACAGAAACCAAGTTTTGGTGTTACAAGTTTCGGAGTATTTCGGTTTTGTAATCTTAACAAAATCCATCTAATTTTCTAGCATGGCTCTGATACTACTGCAGGGTTGCCTAGCATGGCAGCAAGGTTGCGGGAGGCATCGTCCATGCCAATTTCAAAAATTTGCCGTTCTATCTAACCCTAACCTAGAATCGTATACTAGAAAAGGCGACTGAATGAAATGGAAACAACTTTGCATAAGAAGTGAGCAAGGAATACAACCTTTGTAGACTGGTCTTTCACTTCAATAGCTCCGTGTAGTAGTCCCTTCGCTGCGATCATGAAGTCTCGGACTCTAGAGAGGCTCCCATGAAGAAATGAACATGCTTGCATCGAAGTCTTCGAGGCCGAAGATGATTTACGTCGAGAAGACACTAACCCAAGCTATCTCTTCACTAATTATGGAATTAGTGAAGCAAACACCTTATACTAAATGGAAAGTAGTAGAGGATGATGAAGTAGGAAGTGGGCTCACTTTAGTTTTATTTTTCTCACAATATTTTCTCACTCACAAAAAGCTAGCAAGCTTTTTTCCATGAAGAAGATGAAGAAAAATCATCAAGAGAGAATGAACCCATGAGGTGAGAATATGAACCATGGGTGAGTTAGTGTCATACACTAACTCATATAGAGACTTAACTAGGGTTAGTATAATGGTTGGGTTGATAAAGTTCTACAAGTGAAACAAAAAGAGAAGACTTTGGTTAATGCATCCATAAGCTTCTACAAGCTTGTAGCCTTGCCAAATATGCATCCAATTTTTGAATTACTTAGATAATTATAAACCCTAGATTATATCAAGCATGGTATAAGTCTCATACACCCATGTATCATGTATCATCAAGCATGACACAAATCTTTGTACATTAATATATATCACATATATACGCATGCACACAAGTGAGAAAAAGAAATCATATATGGGAAAATATTAGTTAATGTAATGTAATATATCAAATATATAATTACAATAAATTATCAAATCAACACTTGATTTAATAATCCGGCTATATCACATATAACCGACTAATATCAGATGTAACAACTTATCGAATCAACACTTGATCCGATAACCCGGCTATATCACATATAACCGACCGATGTCACAAATCGCGAGAATAGAATACGGTATCACATATCATATTAATCTCGGTCACGCACATATCACATATGTGCTCCTACTCCGTTTTGCTTGAGCCAGGAAACCTCTGTGTAGGACTCTAAAGACTCGTCAATACGCCGGCAGTAGATGATGATCATATCAAATACCCACAAGCCGCAAGCGGTCTGCTAAACGTAACGGCCACCCATGTATTGAGCGATCAGAAGATCAATAAGCAAGCCAGCTCACACTCCTGCGAATCCAATCAGTAACACTACCGTACAGTCCGGTCTCTTTGTCTGATATGTCGCATATCTCGTCTAGGGGTGGTAAACGTCAAACCCCAGTAACTCGATAAGTCATGCCGATATAAGACTCATAACGGGTCGAGAAACTACTGATAACACTTTCCAGTATATCTCTAAAGCATCCCTGGCCAGGGACTTCCTGTTATAGCCAATCGAGCACAGCGCAACATCAACCCCCAATACCGGGAGAGACAAAACCCCTCCTATCGCTCATTGCCTCCATGTGATTCGGGACTGTACCCAAAAGCCACCGTTTTGCACATTCTCTTGAACATAGTAAGTTAGAAATCAAAGTACAGTGGGAATCACACAAGACTCTATGACGATCTCGGGTCTATAGACTAACCTGTACCAGTGTCACCAGAGAACTGCTATCGGACGATAGGTATAATACCATCTAGGAGTTCTCGGCGAGTCCGTTCGGTGTACCCAGTCTCCACTGAGCACCCGTATACCATCTCTGATGTCAAACACCAATGGTGGGATCATCCATCGCCCATCTACATTGGTCGAGAAGCTATACGCTAGTCTACTCTGGTATATCGATGCCCTGTCTCGATACACCTACGGCTCGGAACATTTGAAGGATGTACATACCGACTACACTATCCCCACTAGTATGATCTGCATCATAATCATGATAGTCAAGTACTCATCCTAAGGGCTTTATCAACATGTAACATAGAGACAATCAGTGTACATGTTATGATAAAGAGCAACCAGATAGCATACTATCATGTCGAGCAAGAAAGTCCTCCCTATATATGTCCAAGCATCCACTACAATATACATCGTATGTACAATAATGGCCTCTAGGGTATACATATAACTAAAATGCAAGTCTCTATGACGATCTCGGGTCTACAGACTAACCTGTACCAGTGTCACCATAGAACTGCTATCTGACGATAGGTATAGCACCATCTAAGAGTTCTCGGCGAGTCCTGTTAGGTGTACCCATTCTCTAATGAGCACATGTGTACAATCTTTGATGTCAAACACCAATGGTTATGGGATCAACCATCGCCCACTACAGGGTCAAGAAACGTACACACTAGTCTACTCTGGAATATCGATGCCCTATCTCGATACTCCCTCGACTAGGAACAATTAAAGGATGTGCTTGTGGACTACACAAGCCCCGGTAGTATGATCTGCATCATAGTCCTGGTAGTCATGCTAGCATTCTAAGGGCTTTATCAACATGTATCAGAGAGACGGTATAATAATACAAGTGTACATCTTAAGATAAAGAGCAACCAGATAACATACTATCATGCCGAGCAAGAAAGTCCTCTATATATATGTCGAAGCATCCACTATATCATACAATAATGGCCTCTGGAGCATACATATTCCTAACAACATGTACTCATGTCACCTGAGAACTGCTATCTGACGATTGGTATAGTACCATATAAAAGTTCTCGGCGAGTCTGTCCAGAGTACTCAACCCCAGTGAGCACCTGTATACGATCTTAGGTGCGAAAGACCAATGGTTGTAGGATCAACCATCTCCCTTCGTCAGGGTCTAGAAATGTATACACCAGTCTACTCCGTAATATCGATGCCCAGTCTCGATACTCACACGACTATGGTCATTTAAAGATGTGTTAATAGACTACCCAGCCCCTATATGTATGATCGCCATCATAACACTGGTAGTGAAGCAATGATCCCATGGGCTTTATCAACATGTATTAATAATACGTAATAACAAGTAAAACATATACACAAGTTAAGATAAGGACAAACCAAATAGCATACTATCATATCGAGCAAGATTGTCCTGTATATATATATATATATGGCCTAGCATCAACTATATATACATATACAATAATGTCCTTTAGGGCATACATATCCAACAATTTCATACTTACACTAAGGCCATATATTGGCGTATTGACTACCCAACGTCTGCTCTAGGGCCAGTTGTTGGCGTATCGCATACCCAACATATCAAATAATCTATCGAATTGTGCTTGAGGGAGGGCCTCGGTGAATGGATCCACCGTATTCTCTTTTGTATCTACTCTCCGCACCTCGATCTCCCTGATCAGGTGATACCGCCTCAAGATGTGTCTGGACTTCTGATAGGACTGTGGTTCCTTTGCTAAAGCCATAGCCCCATTGTTGTCGCAATACAAAGGTATTGGATCAATAATGGACGGAACCACCTCAAATTCAGTAATGAACTTCTTTATCCAGACCGCTTATTTTGCGGCATCGTTGGCAGCAATGTATTCAGCCTCCATCATCGAGTCTACGACGATGTTTTATTTGGAGCTCTTCCAACAGACTGCCCATCCGTTGAGGGTAAATACAAAACCCGAGATAGACTTGCTGTCATCCTTGTCACTCCGGAAGCTCGAGTCGGTAAAGGATTCCAGCTGGAGGTCCCCATTACCGTACACCAAGAACAGTTCCTTAGTCCTTCTCAGGTATTTAAGAATGTTCTTCACTGCTGTCCGGTGGTTCTCTCCTTGGTTTGACTGATTCCGCCTCACCACGCTAACCGTGTAAGCCACATCTGGTCTGGTACATAGCATTGCATACATTATAGATCCTACCGCCGAATCGTAGGGTATAATGCTCATGCGAGCCTTCTCCTCATCAGTCTTGGGAGGCATCTTTTTGGAGAGGGTGATTCCGTGCAATGCAGGTATATTACCACGTTTGAAATCTTCCATACTAAATATCTTTAGTATGGCCTCTATGTAACTAGACTGTGAAAGTCCTAACAATCTCTTGGATCTATCTCTATAGATCTTAATCCCGAGAATATAGGAGGCATCACCCAGGTCTTTCATGGAGAACCTTTGTGATAAGAACAGCTTGACCGATTGTAGTATAGGAATGTTATTTCCTATCAAGAGAATGTCGTCTACGTACAAGACTAAGAATACGGCAGTTCTCCCTAAAATCTTCTTGTAGATACATGGCTCATTCTCGTTCTTGATAAAGTCAAATTCCTTGATTGTCTCATCAAAACATATGTTCCAGCTCTGCGATGCATGCTTTAATCTATAAATGGATTTAAGCAACTTGCAAACCTTCCCGCTGCTTCCACTGTCTACGAATCCCTCCGGCCGATTCATATAAACGCACTCTTCCAAACATCCGCTTAGAAAAGCCGTTTTTACGTCCATCTGCCAGATTTCATAGTCATGGAAGGAAGCAATGGTAAGTAGGATCTGAATGGATTTCAGCATGGCCAATCGAGAAAAGGTTTCGTCATAGTCCACCCTCGGTCTTTGACGAAAACCTTTTGCAACAAGTTTGGCCTTATAGGTTTCCACCTGTCCATCTACTGTTAGTTATATGTATGCCCTAGAAGCCATTACTATACATAGGATGTATATTGTAGTGGATGTTGGGACATATATAGTGAGGACTTTCTTGCTCGACATGATAGTATGCTATCTGGTTGAACTTTACCTTAACATGTACACTGATTGTCTCTCTGTTACATGTTGGTAAAGCCCTTAGGATGTGTACTTGACTACCTGGACTATGATGCGGATCATACTAGTGGGGACATGGTAGTCCATAAGTACATCCTTCAAAGTCCCTAGTCGTGGGTGTATCGAGATGGGGCATCGATATACCAGAGTAGACTAGCGTATACCTTCTCGACCCATACAGATGGGCGATGGATGATCCCATATCCATTGGTGTTTGACATCAGAGATGATATACGGGTGCTCAGTAGAGACTGGGTACACTGGACGGACTCGCCGAGAACTCCCAGATGGTATTATACCTTACGTCAGATGGCAGTTCTCTGGTGACACTGGTACAGAGTAGTCTGTTGACCCGAGATCGTCATAGAGTCTTGTGTGGTTCCCACTGTGCTTTGATTTCCATCTTACCACGTCCAAGAGGGCGTGCAAAACGGTGGTTTTTGGGTACAGTCCTGAGTCACATGGAGGCAATGAGCGATAGGAGGGGATTCGTCTCTCCCGGTATAGGGAGTTGATGTTGCGCTGTGTTCGATTGGCTATAACCGGAAATCCCTGGCCAGGGTTGCTGAGATTTACTGGTAAGTGTTACCTGTATTTTCTCGAACTGTTATAGACCTCATATCAACACGACTTATCGAGCTATTAGGGTCTAACGTTTACCACCCCTAGGCGAGATATGCGACATATCAGACGATCAGACCGGACTGTACGGTAAGTGTTACTGGTTGGATTCACAGGAGTGTGAGCGGGCTTGCTCGTCGATCTTCTGATCGCTCAATACCCGGGTGGCCGTTACGTTTAGCAGACCGCTTGCGGCTTGTGGGTGTTTGATATGATCATCACCTGCTGCCGGCGTATTGACGAGTCTTTAGAGTCCTACACAGAGGTTTCCTGGCTCAAGCGAAACGAAATAGGAGCGCATATGAGATATGTGCGGGACCGAGAATAATGCGTGTATGTGATACCGTATTCCATTCTCGCGATGAATGTATCGAATGGTTATATGAGATATAACCTAGTTATCGAATCGAGGGTTGATTCGATAAGCCGATACATTGGATACTAGTCGGTTATATGCGATATGACCGGATCATTGAATCAAGTGTTGATTTAATGATTTAATGCATAATTATATATTTGATATATTGCTTTGCATTAACTAGTATTGGTTCACTTTAAATGGATTTTCTCACTTACATTGTACACATTGTATATGTGATATACTTTTGTGCACTTGATTGTATCATGTTTGATGATACATGTTTACTTGGGTTTGTGTAAAGAATTAAACCTTGGTTAAATAAATGGTTAGGGTTTTTATTTTGTTATTCATTCATTTATCTTTTTAATTGGATTAAAAAGGAATGGATAAGAAAACAAAATGGTGGCTTTCTTTGTTTGCATCTTGAATCTTCATGAAGCTTTGACCAAAGTCACCACTTTGTCTTCATCTTTAACCCTAACCATTCCCACTAACCATGATTCATTCTCTACACTTGACCATGGTTATTATTATGATAAGTATTGATTTACTTTTGATTTTAAATTAACTTATCATATATTATCTTCATCTTCTTCTTCTTCTTCACTTGAAGAAAACCTTTCTTCATCAATGGTGATTGATGAAAATGAGTGAGAAATCCAATTCTAAAGTCTACCCACTTCCTATTTCTTCATCTTCTACCTCTTGCCAAGTAGTAGAGTGTGTTTCCTTCACAAGTTTTCTTGACTTGGTGAAGTTGGAGCTTGATCTAGCGATGCCTCGACGTAGATCATCTTCGGCACGTCGTCGATGACCTAGCCCGCTTCTTCTCCGATGAAGCCGACGCTAGAGCCCGGGATTGCATGAGGACAGCGGAGAGGACTTCATCATGGAGCTATGAAGGTGGAGGACCGGATCTACAAAAGTTGTATTTCCGTATTCTTGTAGTTAAGTGTTAACTAGTTTGTTTTTCGCCTAAACTTCTAGCCAACGATCTTGTTAGGGTTTCTCGGCACCGTTAAATTTTGAAATTGGCATGGTTGATGCCTTGTGAGACCTCTTGGGAGTGCCTAGGAACCCTACATCTACACCAATCTTCTTTTTGAAGGTCCATTTGCATCCAACGGGTTTTACCTCAGGAGGAGAAATATCCAAGGTCCAAACATTATTTGTGTACATGGACTCCATTTCAGATCGCAGAGCGTCCAGCCATTTTACAGAGTCCCTATTGATAATGGCCTGCTTGAAACTAGTAGGATCATTTTCTTCCAAGATGTAATCCTCTCGATCCCCGTCTATAAGAAAACCTTAGTATCTCTCGGGCGGATGAGAAATCCTACTAGATCTGCGGAGTGGCTGAGGTTTGTCGGGTTCTACTGAATCTTGCGGTTCCATCAAATCCTCAGTTTCAATTTGTGGTTCTATAATTTCTTCCAGTTCTACCGTGCTCCCACTTATTTCTTTTGCAAGAAACTGCCATTCTAAAAAGGTGGCGTGATGTGCAACAAATACCTTCTGTTCCTCAGTGTGGTAGAACAAAGATTCCCATGAATTCTTGGGGTATCCCACAAACTTACATAGAACCGAACGTGTCTCCAGTTTGTCCGAATTTTGCTTTTTAACATAAGCTGGACAAGCCTATATCTTAATGAATTTAAGACATTGTTTCTTACCACTCCATATTTCATATGGAGTGGTAGGCACGGATTTGGTCAGAACCCTATTCAATAGATATCTCGCTGTCTGAAGTGCATATCCCCATAAAGAACTCGGTATTACTCATCATAGGGCGAACCATATCTAATAGAGTGCAATTCCTCCGCTCTGATACACCATTGTGCCATGGTGTATACGGAGGAGTAAGTTGAGAGAGAATACCATTCTCTTTTAGAAAGTCACGGAATTCCGTACTGAAGTGCTCCACTCCTCGATCTGATCGAAAGATCTTGAGATTTTTTCCTGTCTGGTTCTTTACTTCGCTTTTATATTCTTTGAACTTCTCAAAAGTTTCAGATTTGTGTTTCATGAGAAACACATATCCGAACCTAGAGAGATCATCAATGAATGTAATGAAGTACGAGAACCCACCCCTTGCATGTATAGACATTGGACCACATACATCACTTTGTATGAACCCCAAGAGCTCTATATCTCTTTCTCCGTATCCCGTGAACGGAGATTTGGTCATCTTTCCTTTGAGACAAGACTGATAAGTTTCATAAGATGAAAATTCGAACAGATTCAAATATCCATCTTTCTGTAACTTAGAAAGTCTTTTCTCATTGATATGACCAAGTATACATAACATAAGTAGGATTCGTTCACTTCTGAACTCTTCTTCTTGCGTGTGTTTTGTATATTGAAAAATGTGTTTTGATTTAGAACGTAGATACCATTACATAGTGTACCTTCTCCAACCAATACCTGATTAAGATAGATGTTCATGATATTTCTATTTAGAATAAAGTTAAATCTATCTTTATCAAGTAAAGAAACTGATATGATGTTACAAAGAATGGAAGGTATATAGTAGCAGTTGTTCAAAATCATAGTAATGCCGCTTGGCAATACTAGGTGATATGCACCGACAGCAGTAGTATCAACTTGTGCTCCGTTCCCTACTCTGAGGGATATATC
Source organism: Agapanthus africanus (assembly GCA_030015575.1). NCBI lineage: Eukaryota > Viridiplantae > Streptophyta > Magnoliopsida > Asparagales > Amaryllidaceae > Agapanthus > Agapanthus africanus. The sequence continues at coordinate 409,387,523 of CM057340.1, forward strand.
AACAGGTCCAACCATCCTACTTTTTCTCAGTCCCTATAATAAATTACAGATATGAGATCCTGATCCGGTATCTAATACCCAGGAGGTAAGACTGACCGAAAAATAGTTCTCAATAACAAGAACACCCGAAGAAGATGTATTAGAATGCTTCTCCTTCTTTAGGGTCATGTGGAAGTCCATGAAATCTTCTTTCTTTTGCTCATACTCATGATAGTTGTCATCAGTTAGAGCCGAACCGACGTTCCCCGGCCCCGAATAAGAATCCGGGGCAGTCAAGTCATACATTTTATTATCTTGATTAAGGAGTGATATGGTTGCTACCTGGAGAGAGAGAAAAGAAACACTCAGCGTACGCTCTTGCAAATTTAGATTGGTTATTATTTTATCTAAATGGAATACCAATACCAAGTTGGTGTTGGTATTCCGAGAGAGGTTCCCCGTGCTCTCGCACGGACCTAATTAGAATAATCTCGTTTCCACAGAGGCGTAGCCCCGTTAACACCTTTCTAGACACCTAATAGGTTTGTTAATTGTGAAGTGAAAAATATTTCCCAAGAGTAATCCTACTCATTAGAGGGGTCGGGATCTAACTATCATCGCGTGATAACCTAGATGGAAGTCACTCTAGTTACCACACTTCAGAAGGTATGCAACACCAGTGGTTTCATGTATATTTGAAACTCCCGATGTGGTTTTTGCCCCTAACGCTTATAACCTTGACATAGGCCAACATATCATAAGTCGTTAGTCAAGTTCAACCCGTCATTGTCTTGGATTAATTTATACCCACCCGTACTAGTCCTTGACGTAGGCCAAAATAACTGTACAACTGTCCTAAATAATCGCATATCTATGCAGTAAACAAGTATTACTCAGCTACCATTCACTATGCCTTGACGTAGGCCAACATATATAGCATGAATATTAGGTGATACTTGTAAGAAATGATGGAGGGCTATGACTGGGTTTTTGGCGAAAAACACTTTAACGTAATGAACTTGATATCGTTGAAGAAACCGAGCAGTTTTGAAAAGGAGTGGTTTAGGCTCCGCTTTTGAAAATTGGTGGTTTTGAAGAAAACCGAGTAATCTATAGTAATGCAAACTTTTACTCAAGAGATCACTCTCTGTGAAGGAATTTAGACTCTTGCCCCCTCGAATGAGGTGCGGTATATTCATGACCGAATATCTCTATGCAAAGCAAAAGAATACGACTATAGTTTTTCAAAAAAATTGTTCCGACAATATCTTTTAGATTTATTTTTTCTTGCATTAATCAAAATTAATGTGGTCCCATCAATTAATTCCTATCACACCAGAAAAAAAAGAAAATACAATGTGTGTATATACCATTCACATTCGCCATGGGGTCCCATCATACACTGTTAGGTTACTTAAGTAACGGCAGAGCGGGGGCTGAACTAGCGTGGATGCAAAACATATACAACATCTACTAATATATATATATATATATATATATATATATATATATATATATAACCATTCGTCCCAGGCGTGACATAATGTAACACCTGAGTTTGTGTTTAGTGGTAAGTGTGTCTTAATGTGGGGGTTTTGGTAAAAAGTTTACCAAAATGGCTTTTAAATATTTTATCTAGTTTTATGGATATTTTATCGGAATTTTATCTGGACTGCACACACTTGTGCATGTTAACTTGGGTTAAGTCTAGGGTTGCCATGTTTAGCCAACCATAATGAGTTAACCTTTTGGTTATGTTAATGGGGTTAATTAAGGGTTTTTAGCTTGTTAAAGGTGATTAGGGTTAGGGTTAACCTTGGGGTAGAGAGAGAGAAAGCCATGATGGTTGTTCATTTATTAAGAGAGAGAGAGATGGCTAGGGTGTGCCATGATCCATCTCATTCTTCAATATCCTTCGTGCTCTTTCACACCCCCTCTCACTCATATCACTCCCTCTCATATCAACTCTTTTGGCTCTCATCTCTTACATCTCTCCCTCTCACTCTCAACAACATCAACACACCATAGCCCAACACCTACTACAGCTACATCAGCACAACTTCAGCCCCACTCTTTATCACATCAGCTGCAACAAAGCAGCAGCAGCATCATCATCAGCTGCAACAGCAGCTGATGTAAAAGTTCAGCCCCCAATATCAACACTTCAGCTCCCAATATCAACACTTCAGCCCCAATTCTGCATCAGCTGAAACTATACCATTCAAAACAACAACAACACACCACCATAACCATTCCCACAACACCAAAGTAACAACAACAACAGCCACAACAATTCCAGCATCAGCAACATACTGCTGTTGAAAAACAGCTTCAGCTCTGCTGCAGTGGAAACAGCAGCAGCAGCCATACACTTGAGGCTGCTACAGGGCACTTCAGCAGCAACACCCCTCCTCCTTCTTCCCTTCTCCTTCATCCTAGGACCCCCCTTGAGGTATAATCTCACAACCCAACTCCTTTCTTGCAAGTTATGGGTAATAGGCTGAAATTTAGTGTTATATTTATGATCTAGTACTAGTTTTAGTGATTTGGAGTGAGATGTGACCAAGTGATGGTTTTGATCGTTAGGATAACCTTATTAGGTGTATTTGAGACCGTTGTTACCAAGATCACCCCAGATTCCCGGTTAGTTACCTGAATGTTTCGACTTGGCGTATTTCATCGATTTTGTCGAATTTGTGACCTTAATGGAATCTGCTACAACCCGAGATACCCTAAAATAATATTGACTTGGCAGTGAGGTATGCAGGCAGATAGAAACCAAAACCCAAAACCCTAGCCCCAACCACCTTACTCTGGCCGTAGATTTAATCCCTCTGGCCGCAATTTGCGGCCAGAGCAGGAGGGAACTGCCGCGTTTTGCGTGCACGGCTCTTTTACCTGTAAACTTGACCCTGGGTATGTCTAGTTTTGACTGATTCCAGATAGGATAAAAGCTGGGTTGATTTTCTTGAGTTGGCGCATGATTTACGACTTGTTTTCGTATAGATTTTGGTATTCGATGATTCGTGACTGTCGGGTGGCGTTTGAACGCCAACGGCAGCAGGTTGTTGGCTGTGTTTGCACGCAAGGCTACAGGTTTTTACCTATGGGCATAGCGTATACCATTTTGGTTTCCGACATGGTTTTCATGTGTTTTAGCATGTGATATCCTTGTAGGTACCCCACATGGCGTCAAAGCGTTGGAGATGCAAATGGCGACATCGACACCGGCACACATAAAGAAAGGTGAGTAGATTTATATCTACGGGGAGAAGTCGGGTGGATGGCGTATAGCACCCCCGCAATTCGTTGTGATGTATACGGATGCGTATACACACATATAATTATCATCTGTTATTTAGGATTAATGATAATGTTAAGATGGATATTGGTGTGTTGGATTGGTGAAAGGTTACGAAACCCTAGAGTAGTGGGTGCACTACACATACATATACACACATTCATACTTGCATACATCTTTATTTCATATGTGCTTATGGGATTCTATATAGTTATGTGGTCACGTGGGTATGGGACTATGTGTTCACATACGGATTTGAGGATGATACTTGGGTTTGAGATGAGTCGATGATATTTGATCCGAGATTATGATATCGGTGATATGGTAAAATTCATATTTGAGATATGTCTTGATGCTTTAGCGGATTTTGGATGATGATGGCATATGAATAGTGATTTATATATATAAAATGATCGACATGTGATTATGATACGAGATATGATATGATATGATATAATAGTGACAAGATTAGTATGACAGGCCGCCTTGGGCGAGGTATACTCCTTGAGATGATATATGCTGATGATATCTATTCATACGAGACTGTCGATCAGTAGTCAGATCATGATGATAGTGATGATGTTAGCTTTGTATTAGACGTAGGTCAGTACCCGGATTTTGATATTTGATATAGAGAATACCAGCTGAATGATATGACGAATGTGATATTGACCCGTACCCAGATTTGGGGATGCCGTATGACGGATTTACGTACGAGCTATAACTTGATGTTTGATCCGCACTCTTGACTTGGGAATAACCGATTATAGAGATATGGTATTGGATGTGATATGATCGAGGCCGGATCACCGACTATATATATATATATATATATATATATATATATATATATATCGACTCAGAGATTAGGCGGTTTCCCTTACCTACTGTTAGCTTTAGCTCAGCCTTATAGTGGTGTAGCTATATGACTCTTATGACATTAGATGCAGTTTAGCTATCATTGTGTTTGGTATTCAGCTCCCGCACATTATTATTGTTGCTCTGCATCGCATACTCATTATGATTCATATTCTATTGTTGATATCATGCTGTTAGGACACCAGCACCATTACCGATGATGTGTATGTACCACGTACACTTACTTGCCAGTTCACACACATCTTCATCGGTAATTGCCATGTCACTACACAGTAGTATTCTTGCTGCAGGATATGACCCTTGTATGTGCATACTATTATTCCATGTTGTATGATATACTGTTATACTTGCACTTCATTGATATGTCACATACATCATGTTTTCTAATTATGCGCATTGAGATATGTTGTTTCTATGATATTTCTGGTTTGGGAACCGTGGGTATTTCAAAGAGATTATGTAATCGTTTTAAAAACCCGGTTACCCCTGATACGATATTTCAGTGCGTCCACCATGTGTTTTCTCGGTGCTGAGAGCAACATATGAAACCAGATTCGAGGAGGCGGATGAAGCCGATTACGGGTACATGGTAGACCCGGTGCGGTACCCCGAGGCAAGAAGATCGCGGGAGATGGCGTCGATCCTGGCAGGGGAGCACTACCGACCGGTGATTTTACCCGACGCGTCGGATATCCGGAGGATACCGTCGTGGTCTTGAGATTGATGGTAGGGGACGGTCTGGATTGACGGCGCCCTAGATAGTGAGACTTATCAGAGACATTGAGATATTGAGATTGAGGCTATGTTTTGTGCCGATGCTGGGCACAGGTTTCATGATGTTTTTCCATGATTTTGACTATATCCTCATATTTACATGCATGATGCTTATTGTCATTGGGTGACACGTGGACGGGATCCACCTATATACGGACATTGATCACATACAGACTTTGATTACAATGATCATACTTTTCATGCATTCATAGATCATTCATATGATACATTGCTACCTGAGGCACTGACACTGACACAGGCACATGGGATTTCATTTGGGTTAGATAGTTACCCTAGCCATTGTTATAGGTTGCTGGTTATATATATTTGAGGATTATATATATTATGATCGTATGACCTAGGATTGCGTCATACATGCGATTTTCTGTTCGTAGATTTTTTTCTACTCACGAGTTGGCAACTCACCCCCGTTGTGCCCCAGTTTCTTGCAGGTGTTGCCGTACGGGTTTCATTACGGCTTTGCGGGCACAGCTTCTTTCAGGTGACTTGCTAGTAGGTGGGCTATTTGTATCATACCCATCATTATACATTGTATATTATATTTCAGTTGTATCTAAAAATTCCATCAACCAAACATGTACTTAAATGAGATACAGACCTATGTTGTTTATTCTTTCGACCTTAGAGTCGCACGTTATATTTCTGTGGATTCCATGCTGTTGAGTTTCCTTCTCTGTTGTCATCCTCGCCTTTAGGCGTTGTATATTATGTTGCAAACTGGTTGATTTACATATGGTTTTCCTTCACTCCACTACTTTTCTTGGTTTGGATTTCTGGGCTCGGCTTACTTAGAACACGTACGCGTTGAGACGTTCGTAGTCTAAGTGCCGGTCATGTTCCGTACTTTCGGGTCGTGACAAAGTTGGTATCAGAGCGTTAGGTTTTACCTTCGGAGCATAGGATGACCCTTGGTTGATGGAATAGGTGACTAAAGTAGAGTGACGTACCGTGGGTATGTTCCGCGGCATATTTACGACACGCCACTCCACTTAAGATGCCTTAGGATATACATTCCTTGTTCAGTATCATATTCATTCCTGATCTAGCCTCATCGGTACCAGTTATTGTTTTGCTACCACGATTACGGGCAGGGAGAGCTACGGCTAGAGTTGCGGACAGCATGAGCTCATTATGAACGAGGACTGACCGGAGCATAATTCCGGCGACACACGATTGTAGAGATATGTCTTTTGATTGTTTTTGCACCACGAGCGTTGGATGGATCGCTGTATGAGATTACTAGGACGTGCAGATTAGCACCAGAGAATTGAGCCACTGACATAGGCCAGCCAGATTTTGATGACCGTTGAAGTATTGCTTATTCATGATGATTGAGGCACGGTTCAGCGTGCAGACGAGTGAGCCAGTTATTGCTGCGAACGACGAGATATCGCCCCAGATGTTGGAGCTATTGCAGTACGAGTGTACTATGAGATGATAGAAGGTCGCTAGTCCCCGAGGATGAATGACAAGGACGTGTGGTTTGTTCGCTACCCCGATGCGAGGTCATCAGATAGATTGATTCCAGCTGAGACGACTTCACGCGGAGACGTTGAGAGTCGACAAAGACGATCGAATGTCAGAAATCTATTATTCCAAGTTTAAAGTATTCGGGAAGACGTGCAGGCAATTCTATGGTCCCTCTAGAAGAATGAAACCCTAACTCGACTTAATGACCGTGTGAAAGCCTCTGAACCTTAGGGTTTACGACAGTTCTGCAACGCCATTAGTGAGGCTTGGGTTTGCCCTTCTACGGCTGGACCACCGATGCTGTGGTACATACTCGATACTATTATACTGTACCCAAGATGCTGAGCTCTTGGGGGATTATGAGGTCTTGACAAATCGATCGGATAGCTCGACTTAATTCGGATGCTAGATGGTGAGATGCACTTCTTGGGAGACTCCAGATATGAGGATAGCCGTTGGAGCTCAGTCCATGCAGCCACGACGAGACGAGTCCGAAGTAGTCGATATTAGAGAAAAGTGGAGTAAGAGGTTCGTACAAGATCTAGATATGATGACGTTCCACTCCGCCGACACCAGAGATGCGATGCGCATGCCGAGGCATAGTACTAGATATACCTTCCAGAAGGAGTCGCGATGAGTATGTAGCCATTCCGAAGCAAGAAGCGGATATAATAAGGGACGATGACTTCCGGACAGTTGGCAGAGATGAGACTTGGGAGAGACCTTGAGCAGGATTCCTTCCAGGATACTGCTGCAATGATTTTTGCACTCAGGATATGATGTGTCACATGCATTCAGAGAGCCAGATGCCGACGCCAGTGACATGCTGCTTATGAGTGGTCGTGAGGATTGACCGAGCAATGACCAGAGGAGTGCCAAGACGGAATCGTCCCCGTTAGCACACCTGACAGGGCCGATGAGCCGATGGATCGTGAGATTGGTAATCCACAGGGAAGACTTGGACCCAGGAGTGGTCATGTTATGCACACCAGCAGGCCAGAGTTCAGGATCGTTGACGAGGCATGCTATGAGTGATCACGACAGTTGGCCAGAGATTCTTAGAGGATGTGCTTGAGTGGGACTATTCCGCCATACTCGATTTCGATGTTTGGGCGATTTATTCGCATGACTGATTTGATGATCAGGGGATACGGTGAGTTTGGACTAGACTGTGCGTACCAGGTGCCGAGGGAATGCAGCGTGAGATTCTTGAGGAGGCACATCGATTGGTGTACAGTGTTCATCCGGGTTCCACCAAGATGTACCATAATAGGAGAGATGTTTACTGGTGAGACGGAATGAAGATGGACATCGCAGATTTCGTGTCGAGATGCCTGACTTGCCAGCAGGTCAAGGCCGAGCACCAGAGACGAGCAGGTGAACTACAGCCGTTACCCATTCCGGATGGAAATGGGAATAGATTTCGATGGATTTCATTGTGGGTCTACCCAGGACTAAGCAAGGGTATGACTCCATTTGGATGATCATGGATCGTTTGACGAAAGCGGCTCACTTCCTGCCAGTGAAGACGACTTGCGGATTGCTCAGTACGCCCAGATTTACATCGACGAGATTGTACGACTGCATGGAGTCCCGACGTGTATCATGTCCGACGGAGGCACCCAGTTTACCGGCCGACTATGGCAGAGGCTTCAGGAGGCGTTGGGCACACGATCGAGTTTCAGCACAGTATTGCATCCGCAGACCGACGGCCAGTCAGAGAAGACTATGCAGACTCTCGAGGACATGCTTAGAGCGTGCGTTTTAGACTTTGGTGGTAGCTGGGATCATCATTTACCCTTGGTGGAGTTCACCTACAACAACAGCTTCCAGGACACTATTCAGATGGCACCTTCCGAGGCCTTGTAATGGGAAGAGATGCAGATCGCCGTCTGTTAGGCAGAGTTCAGTGAGAGCAGTATTTTAGGGCTACAGATCGTACAGGAGACGACTGAGAAGATACAGCTGATTCGAGATAGGGTGAGGTCAGAAATCTTATGCTGACAGACGTCGCCGCAGATTAGAGTTCGCAGTTGGTGATGACGTTTTTTTTCTAAGGGTCTCTCCGATGAAGGGAGTGATGAGGTTTGGACGGAAGGGGAAGCTTAGCCCCAGATTCATACGTCCCTTCGAGGTCCTCAAGTGTGCGGGCACAGTAGCATATCGTTTGGATCTTCCACCCGACTTTTCAGATGTTCACCCCATCTTCCACGTGTAGATGCTTCGCAGATACCTACATGACCCTTCGCACATGATTCAGCATCAGACCATTCAGCCTGAGCGCAATCTTACATTCACCGAGAAGCCTGTCGTGATATTGGACCGACAAGTGAAGAAAGTTGGATCGAAGGTCTTGCCATCAGTAAGGGTGCTTTGGCGCAGCTTGAATGGTGAAGAGGTCACTTGGGAGGCCAAGGGCGAGATGCGGGAGAAGTTCCCTCATCTTTTTGAAGGTATGCGTTGCTTTATATTTTAAAATTCGGAGACGAATATTCTTAAGGGGGGAAGACTGTAACACCTGAGTTTGTGTTTAGTGGTAAGTGTGTCTTAATGTGGGGTTTTTGTTAAAAAGTTTACCAAAATGGCTTTTAAATATTTTATCTGGTTTTATGGATATTTTATCGGAATTTTATCTGGACTGCACACACTTGTGCATGTTAACTTGGGTTAAGTCTAGGGTTGCCATGTTTAGCCAACCATGATGGGTTAACCTTTTAGTTATGTTAATGGGGTTAATTAAGGGTTTTTAGCTTGTTAAAGGTGATTAGGGTTAGGGTTGACCTTGTGTAGAGAGAGAAAGCCATGATGGTTGTTCATTTATTAAGAGAGAGAGAGAGAGACAGAGATGGCTAGGGTGTGCCATGATCCATCTCATTCTTCAATATCCTTTGTGCTCTTTCGGACGCCCTCTCACTCATATCACTCCCTCTCATATCAACTCTTTTGGCTCCCATCTTTCACATCTCTCCCTCTCACTCTCAACAACATCAACACACCATAGCCCAACACCTACTACAGCTACATCAGCACAACTTCAGCCCCACTCTTTATCACATCAGCTGCAATAAAGCATCAGCAGCATCATCATCTACTCCAACAATAGCTGATGTAAAAGTTCAGCCCCCAATATCAACACTTCAGCCCCCAATATCAACACTTCAGCCCCAATTCTGCATCAGCTGAAACTATACCATTCAAAACAACAACAACACACCACCACAACCATTCCCACAACACCAAAGTAACAACAACAACAGCCACAACAATTCCAGCATCAGCAACATACTGCTGTTGAAAAACAGCTTCAGCTCTGCTGCAGTGGAAACAGCAGCAACCATACACTTGAGGCTGCTACAGGGCACTTCAGCAGCAACACCACTTCTTCTTCTTCCCTTCTCCTTCATCCTAGGACCCCCCCTTGAGGTATAATCTCACAACCCAACTCCTTTCTTGCAAGTTATAGGTAATAGTCTGAAATTTAGTGTTATATTTGTGATCCAGTGCTAGTTTTAGTGATTTGGAGTGAGATGTGACCAAGTGATGGTTTTGATCGTTAGGATAACCTTATTAGGTGTATTTGAGACCATTGTAACCAAGATCACCCTAGATTCACAGTTAGTTACCTGAATGTTTCGACTTGGCGTATTTCATCGATTTTGTCGAGTTTGTGACTTTTATGGAATCTGCTACAACCCGAGATACCCTAAAATAATATTGACTTGGCAGTGAGGTATGCAGGCAGATAGAAACCAATACCCAAAACCCTAGCCCCAACCACCTTACTCCGGCCGCAGATTTAATCCCTCTGGCCACAATTTGCGGCCAGAGCAGGAGGGAACTGCCTTGTTTTGCGTGCACGGCTCTTTTACCTGTAAACTTGACCCTGGGTATGTCTAGTTTTGACTGATTCCAGTTAAGATAAAAGCTGGGTTTATTTTCTTAAGTTAGCGCATGATTTACGACTTGTTTTCGAATGGATTTTGGTATTCGATGATTCGTGACTGTCGGGTGGCGTTTGAACGCCAACGGCAGCATGTTGTTGGCTGTGTTTGCACGCAAGGCTACAGGTTTTTACCTATAGGCATAGCGTGCACCATTTTGGTTTCCGGCATGGCTTTCATGTGTTTTAGCGTGTGATATCCTTGTAGGTACCCCACGTGGCGTCGAAGCGTTGGAGATGCAAATGGCGACATCGGCACCGGCACGCATAAAGAAAGGTGAGTAGATTTATATCTACGGGGAGAAGTCGGGTGGATGGCGTATAGCACCCCCACAATTCGTTGTGATGTATACGGATGCGTATACACACATATAATTATCATATGTTATTTGGGATTAATGATAATGTTAAAATGGATATTGGTGTGTTGGATTGGTGAAAGGTTACGAAACCCTAGAGTAGTGGGTGCACTACGCATACATATACACACATTCATACTTGCATACATCCTTATTTCATATGTGGTTATGGGATTCTATATAGTTATGTGTTCACGTGGGTATGGGACTATGTGTTCATATACGGATTTGAGGATGATACTTGGGTTTGAGATGAGTCGATGATATTTGTTCCGAGATTATGATATCGGTGATATGGTAAAATTCATATTTGAGATATGTCTTGATGCTTTAGCGGATTTTGGATGATGATGGCATATGAATAATGAGTTATATATATAAAATGATCGACCTGTGATTATGATACGTGATATGATATGATATAATAGTGACAAGATTAGTATGATAGGCCGCCTTGAGCGAGGTATACTCCTTGAGATGATATGGGTGGATGATATCTATTCATACGAGACTGTCGATCAGTAGTCAGATCATGATGATAGTGATGATATTAGCTTTGTACTAGACGTAAGTCAGTACCCGGATTTTGATATTTGATATAGAGAATACCAGCTGAATGATATGATGAATGTGATATTGACCCGTACCCAGATTTGGGGATGCCGTACGACGGATTTACGTACGAGCTATAACTTGATGTTTGATTCGCACTCTTGACTTGGGAATAACCGATTATAGAGATATGGTATTGGATGTGATATGAGCGAGGCGGGATCACCGACTATATATATGTGTGTGTGTGTGTGTGTGTGTGTGTGTGTGTGTGTGTGTGTGTGTGTGTGTATGTATGTATCGACTCAGAGGTTAGGCGGTTTCCCTTACCTACTGTTAGCTTTAGCTGAGCCTTATAGTAGTGTAGCTATATGACTCTTATGACATTAGATGCAGTTTGGCTATCATTGTGTTTGGTATTCAGCTCCCGCACATTATTATTGTTGCTCTGCATCGCATACTCATTGTGATTCATATTCTATTGTTGATATCATGCTGTTAGGACACCAGCACCATTACCGATGATGCGTATGTACCACGTACACTTACTTGCCAGTTCACACATATCTTCATCTGTAATTGCCATGTCACTACACAGTAGTATTCTTGCAGCAGGATATGACCCTTGTATGTGCATACTATTATTCCATGTTGCATGATATACTGTTATACTTGCACTTCATTGATATGTCACATACATCATGTTTTCTGATTATGCGCATTGAGATAAGTTGTTTCTATGATATTTCTGGATTTGGGAACCGTGGGTATTTCAAAGAGATTATGTAATCGTTTTTAAAACCCGTTACCCCTGATATGATATTTCAGTGCGTCCACCATGTGTTTTCTCGGTGCTGAGAGCGACATGTGAAACCCGATTCGAAGAGGCGGATGAGGCCGATTGCGGGTACATGGTGGGCCCGGTGCGGCACCCCGGGGTAAGAAGATCGCGGGAGATGGCGTCGAGCCTGGAAGGGGAGCACTACCGACCGGTGATTTTACCCGACGCATCGGATATCCGGAGGATACCGTCGTGGTCTTGAGATTGATGGTAGGGGCTGGTCTGGATTGACGGTGCCCTAGATAGTGAGACTTATCAGAGACATTGAGATATTGAGATTGAGGCTATGTTTTCTGCCGATGCTGGGCACAGGTTTCATGATGTTTTTCCATGATTTTGACTATATCCTCATATTTACATGCATGATGCTTATTGTCATTGGGTGACACGTGGACGGGATCCACCTATATACGGACATTGATCACATACAGACTTTGATTACAATGATCATACTTTTCATGCATTCATACATCATTCATATGATACATTGCTACCTGAGGCACTGACAATGACACGGGCACATGGGATTTCATTTGGGTTAGATTGTTACCCTAGCCATTGTTATAGGTTGCTGGTTATATATATTTGAGGATTATATATATTATGATCGTATGACCTAGGATTGCGTCATACATGCGATTTTCTGTTCGTAGATCTTTTTCTACTCACGAGTTGGCAACTCACCCCCGTTGTGCCCCAGTTTCTTGCAGGTGTTGCCGTACGGGTTTCATTACGGCTTTGCGGGCACAGCTTCTTTCAGGTGACTTGCTCGTAGGTGGGTTATTTGTATCATACCCATCATTATACATTGTATATTATATTTCAGTTGTATCTAGAAGTTCCATCAACCAAACATGTACTTAAATGAGATAGAGATCAGTGTTGTTTATTCTTTCGACCTTAGAGTCGCACGTTATATTTCTGTGGATTCCATGCTGTTGAGTTTCCTTCTCTGTTGTGATCCTCGCCTTTAGGCGTTGTATATTATGTTGCAAACTGGTTGATTTACATATGGTTTTCCTTCACTCCACTACTTTTCTTGGTTGGGATTTCTGGGCTCGGCTTACTTAGAACACGTACGCCCTGAGACGTTCGTAGTCTAAGTGCCGGTCATGTTCCGTACTTTCGGGTCGTGACATATAAGCAATATCACACACACATATATATATAACCATTCTTCCCAGACATGATATAAGCAATATCACAGAAAAGCGATAAGCAATATGGAAAAGCGGACAATCTAAGAGCCCCGGGTTTCATTTGAGCCTCAAATGAAACCCGACGTTTCCCGGTTGTATGGATAGCATGTACAATGTATAACCAAGACCCCTACGAGTGCGGAAATTTACCCGTCAATCCCGGAAGTGAGGCAACCCTAATCAACGAAGTGAATGGGCCACCCAGCACTTCTTAGAATCCGGTAACTTTAGCACTCCACCGTCGGTCATCCTATACCCCTTACGAGTGCGGCGAATAGCCCGCCAATTCTAGAGTAAGGCACCCCGGTCTCAACGCCATGAGATGAGGGCATGTTGTCCTCTAGAACCCGGCTACTCGAGCACTCCGCCGTGGGGTAATCCTAGTACAGAAAAGAAAAATATATGCAGTGGTGACATCGACCTCAACCCGGTCGTGCCCCAATAAAAGAATATACAAACTGGCAGAAACGACAGTACACATGTTGGACGCTCGCCCCGCAATAAAGAATATACAAATGAATTCAAAAATGTACTACAAACATTGCACAAAAGGCTATCCATCATGACAATCCATCGAAACCATCACAAAGATATCACAAGCATCATCACAGATAAACAAGATGCGTGTAACCCCTTCTAATCGACGTATAGAGATTAGAAGACGTTAAACAACACATGGATGAATCACACAAGTAAGTAACGAAAACCACGACAATAAAATTCCGTGCACAAATAGCAAACAAAGCAAGTTTTCCAAAGCCTGAAAAAACAGTTTACTAAGTCCCCAAAAAACCATAGTTTTAGGCCAATCCGGGAGTCGAAACGAACTCAAAACTCGCCCGAACCTTCGTAGCGTCGAAGTACCCAAAATTAACTATCACTCAGGAAGGATAGAGGGTACCCAACCCCGGGGTCCACGACAAGGTGGCCCACAAAGGCAGGCTGACCCAAACCTACCCGTATAGGGTAAGTCTCGGGTCCCTACCCCCCAAGGCCACATTGTGGTGGTCCTGAGGGATAGGCCCGGCCTTTGTCCCTCCAGGGCAATCCCCAGGATACCCACGCAACTCCCCGTGTCTTCTCGGTCTAAATTGTGAGCCCGCGGGGAGTGCAAACATGCTAAAACTCGGATTTTTGGGACTGTTTTCGTCGGCAGTTTTTGTGCAACGAAAACGGCTGATTTGAAATGTCGTAACAAGATAGTTAATGTTTTTGGGTGGCTCTGATACCATGTTTTGGTTCCTAACGCCTTATCCACCACAACCGCGGCCTATGCGGAATGAAAAACAAAAAATTCTAGAGGCGCTAGAAACTAAAAAAACTAGAATCGAATCCGAACACTTAAACTAGATACAAAGAAAGAGTTTTAAATACTATGATAGATATGTTATACCAAAGTATTCATGTCCTTCGTTCTTCTACCCTCTTCCTTAACTCCATGGGGTCTCCCTGATCGAGCTTGACTGTCGGTATTCCTCCATCGAAGATGATTCACCCGAAGGATGTGGTTCATGATTCTAAATCCACACTAAAAATCAAGTGGAGCAACTAAAGGTCCTAACTTGCTAAACTAGGATGTATAGTGATGTAATGAGTTATTCTAGTATTTTTTCTACCCTCTTCACCATTGATTCTCAACTCATGAGAGTGTAGGGATGAAGAGGAAGAAGGAGCTCAAGAAAGGAGAGAGAAAAAGAATGGTGAAATGAATCAAAACTTATCACAATAATAATGCAAGTATGGTTTTGATCACATGATTTTTGTAATATGAAAAACCAACCATACTTGAATAGTGTAGACAAATAAATTATACCCTATTCATCCATACCTCACACCATTCTCATGCCACCTCACCCCTCTACCTCATTTGTAATTTCTAAAAAAGAAAAACCAAGGAAATAAAGTGTCCTCCTTCTAGAATGTTTTCCATATATGTAACGTTTCTGAAATCGTTATGCGGATTTTTCCGTTTTAGGGTAAATTAGTCGATATTTTCCGTTTTAACCCGATTGTGTTCAAACTTCCGTATAAACTTGCCGGCATCTAGTTTAGCTAAAATAAAACTAGTGCGCGAGCTTTAGGGGTCAATGGGAAGTTTTGGTTCAAATAGAAATTTTCCCTAATAAAATATTATTTTAAGTGGTAAATTATGCACGTAAAATTGGGAAATTTCTTCTATGAGATTTTTTGCTAATCTAATCAGTAGGATTAGTTTAGAACCTTCTTTTTTTATATCTAGATATTTTGTGATGACTAATGGTTTAAATTTCAAAAAGAAAATAAAGAAGGAAAAGGTGACAAATTGCATTTAATGTTGCATTTATTGTTTTGTGTTAGATATTTCCTTGCAATTTCACAAAAAAAAAACCACTCTCATGGCCGAGCCCCCGAAATTCTGCCCCAAATTTTTCCTTGCTCATTTCCAACATTCCAAGCTCCAAAAATTCATCAAAATCCTAAAATAAATCCACAAAATTCCTAAACAAAAAAATTAAACCATCATCCTTCTTCACTAACCAGCTCGGATCTTCATGAAAAAGCATCATTTTGGAGGGTTAATTTTGGTGATGTTGCAAAATTGAGATCTTGTTTATGAGGTATAAATCCTAAACCTAATCCTAATTTGTTGCTTAATTCCTTAAGCTTGCTTAATTATGTGCTAATTATGGCTTTAAAGTTCATGTGTAATAAATTCATGATAATTAATTATGAAATCAAGTTAGGATTTTGATGTGCTTATGTTGTTAAGCAAGATGTGTAGATTTGGAAAAGTTAAGTATTTTGTGAAAAATATAATTGTTATTTTTCCTAATCGCCTATTAAGAATAATCGCAAACTAAGTTTTTCTAACTCATTTTTGGGAAAGATTAAAAATATGGAAGGGGTTTGGATAGCTTAGTTAAGCTATTATATGATGTTTGAAATCGCTAGAATTGTTAAATTTCTAGACTTGTGCTAAATTGAGAGAAAATGATATAAACTGCTTACTAGCTTTTCGGTAAAATTTGGCATGGGTTTTAAATGAAAGTGGAGATGACGTAAATATTAATACCTACGACATTTATTGTGTTTGTAAATGCGTATTGGTATTATTGGGTTTTAATGTGGTTGTATTAATGTATAGCGACCCTATTTAGGGTTTCGGCTATGTTTTCCGATATTTGGATTATTGGTTTTGAGTTTTGGATGCTGCATTTGATCGTTGGATGTTTGTACGTCAACGACAAGGGTAGTTGATTGTTTTGCATGTGTAGGCTATAAATTCTAACCTATGAGCGCACCGCGTGCCGTATTTTGGATTTCGGAATTTGATGTTAATAGCGTTGCGAATTCGTATTGGTTATAGGTACCTTCGCGTGGATTCCGAAACAACGAAGCGCATCGACTATGGCTTAGCGAGGAGTTTAGCAGGTGAGTAGATTTATATCTACCGGGAAAGTCAGGTGGATGGCGTATAGTACCCCTGCAAATATTGGATTGAAAGATCGTTTGATTATTATATCCTGATAAATGATAGGCGACTGATATGATTTTAGGACTTGTAAAAGATAATATGATAGAAGTGGACATTAGTGAACATATTGGTTTAGGAGAATATGAAATGATAAGTGAATCATGATGAGTAATATTTGAAAGAGAACAAGTATGATATTTATACTAATGTGTTGCGAGATATTAGTGTAATGAACGGGTATACGATGTGATATGATGACTTAGTGTGATAGGTCGTTATATGGATTCGAGTCGATATGTGATGGTTGATACCTTTGTAGGTCCCCTGATATGAGAGTGACATGGATGTGACCTGAGAGATTGGTATATAATTATCATGGATAATGATTGCATAATGAGTGATATGCCGTACGAGACTTAGATCCATACCCCGATGTTGTATAGGTTGATAGAAAACCTATTTGTTAATGCCGCTGTATGTTAGATTACCGTACGCGGTGACTTTTACCTGTTGATTTATCCATACCCTTGATTAGAAGAAGGATGTCGTACAATAGATTGTACTGTACGTGATCTTGGGAGGCTGGATGCCGATTGATAGATTCACCGACTCGGTCTTGTTGATATTTATACCCCATAGCATTTGATTCATTATATGCATTATACTGCATTCATGCTATTCTCATTGCATTTCTTATACCTATGCTAGTACACTACACCATTATCGATGATACGTATGTTACACTTACACAGATTGCCGGCACACACACTTCATCATCGATAATTGCTATGTCACTTACACAGTAGAATTGCCACATCTTGCTATGATATACTGCCATGTTCACATCGCTATGCTAGGTTGCATGATATACTGACATGTACACCCACATACTCTGCTACAACTACATGTACATCATGTCTACATATTGACATGTGATATTGAGATATTTCTTATTGTGATTAGGAGATGCATCATACATATCTGCTTACATGTAGATACTTAAACCTTGCTAAAATTACATGTACACTTCATATGATGCTGCACTTGATTTAGGAGGATTTGGGAACCACATGATATATTTTAAAGCTGGATTCATTTAAAAGAGCGGTTTTCCCTTTATATGCTCATATTGTTGTTTTATATTGCATATATCAGTTGTTCATGAATTTTACGCATTGAGATATGGATTTCATGTGATTTATGGATTTGAGAATCGTGGGGGTATTTCAAGAAATTATGTGTTGTTTGAAAACCCAGTTTCTCTTGATATGATACTTCAGTGCGTCCACCATGTGATTTCTCGGTTCTGAGATAGGCATGTGAAACCTGATTCGAGGAGCAGGAGGCACCGTCTGCGGGTACTTGGTGGACCCGGTATGGTACCCCAGGGCGAGTGGTGATTTCGTGGTGTAGACGATAAGCCTGACAGAGGGACCACTACCTACCGGTGATAGTATTTGGACTCGGCGGTTATCGTTGTAAGTGCACGGCGGCGCCCCGGCCGTCAAACCGACGGCCAAATGCGGAAGCGGTGATAAACTTTAATTTTGCGAACTTAGAAAACCGGCACCACCGCGCACTAAACCCCGGATCGGGCCATTAAACTAGATCTTGCAAAGTAACAAGATAAGGAAGAGGGATATACCGAGTGATCCGAGTCCTCCGGTCTTCTTGTCGTCGTCCCGATCTCTCGCGGAATGTCCGGTCTCCATCTCCTCGCCGGAAGGGCACCACGTCGCCTGCATCTTTTACGGGCACCCACCTCAATACCGAGGCAACTCGGGCGTGAAGTTGGCTGGCCGACGCGTCTAAGATTTGCTGTAGAAAGAGTAGTGTAGAGGCTATGTCTCATTTGGGGTTTTGTTGCCATTTGAAGATGATGGAGGAAAACAAGATAAGAAAAATGGTGCTTGCATTTTTCTAGCATGAAATGAGATCAAGAATGCCACAAGCTCAAAAATGAAACTCTCTCATTCCCTCTCCAAGAAGTGGCCGGCCATGCTCTTTTTGAGGAATGGTGGTGGAGTGTGAACATAATGCAAGAGGGAGGTGAGTGTAGTAAAAGGTGGAGGGTGACCACAACCAAAACATCATCATTACAAACTTACATCCAAACCATAACCCTTTCCAATCACATAAATGCACCATCATGGATGAAAAAGCAAAGATGCTTAACATATCATAATGAATACATTTGCAAGAAACCCCCTCCACAAAAGTTATTTGCACAATTGCAAATAACCCCCTCCATCGGAAAAGTCCGGCCGGGAAAGAACAAAGGAAAACCGGCCGGAACGGAATGCAAACTGGCAACTCCAGAAAACTGGTCCCGTAATAAATTACAGGAAAACCCCGATACTGTGCATACACACCCGCATCTGTATTCCGACCGGATACAAATGCAATGAGACAAAATCTACACTGTACTATACTAGGATCCGGCTTAAACCAAAGCCGGCTAGTAAAATCCGTTCGATCCTGATCCGTGCAATACCGCACGTATCTGATCGAACCGTGCCATATATCTATACGGCCTCTAGTACAAAACGTCTGATCCTGATCCGTGCAATAACGCACGTATCTGATCGGACCCTGCCATATCTCCATACGGCCTCTACAGCGTTTCGCCCGAAAGCTGAGTAATTGAATGTGTGGTGGACTCTAAAGACTCGTCAATACTATGGCTGTGGATTTAACCACTAGTACGTCAGAGGTATAAGCCAATACGTAACGGACAACCAGCTATTGACCAAAAGGGACGTCGATGAGCGAACTCATCCTGACACCCTACTGAGCCTGTCAGTGACAATATCCGTACAGTCCGGTCCGTTCGTCTATGAGCATCGCATGTCGGGCCTAGGAGGTTGGTAAAAGTCAGACCCCCAAAAGCGGTACAAGTCGTGTCGGAGTGTAGCCCAGAACACCCTGAGATACTACTGGAATACCTACCAGTAAATCTCCTGCCTTGGCCAAGGACTTTATGTAATGGCTCTCCTAGACACAGCGCGACCTCACCCCCAATACCGGGAGAGACGAACCCCCGAAGATCCGCTCACTGTCTCCATGTGGCTCGGGACTGTACCCAACTAAAACCTGTTTGCACGACTCCTTTGAGCCGTGGTAGGGTAGTAATCAAAGTACAGTGGGAACTCACACGAGACAAATGACGATCCCCAGGTCGATGAACTAATCTGTACTCATGTCACCAGGGAACTGCTATCTGACGTCAAGTATAATCCCAACTAGCAGGTTCCCGGCGAGTCCTGTCCGGTGTACTCATAACCAATGAGCACCTGTATACATCTTAGGTGAACCAACTGACACCAGTGGCTTGTGAGACCGGCCACCGCCCCTTGTCGGGGTCTCGACTGTATACACTAGTCTACTCTGGAGAATCGATGCCCTGTCACGAAACTTCCACAACTAGGGACCTTGTAAGGATGTGCTTATAGACTACCAGCTCCCACGTATATGATCGCCCTCATACTGCTGGCAGTCAAGCAAGAATCCTAGGGGCTCTATCAGCGTGTAATAGCGACTTGTCAGGTCACCTAAAGCAGTATACGATGATAAAGGTAAACCAGATAGCATACTATCATCTCGAGTAAGACTGTCGTACCGGGATAGGTCCTCCCTCAATCATTGCAATCACGTGCCTGTGATCCAATAATTGACTCTGAGGGCACTATCTCCAACAATCTCCCACTTGCACTCAAAGCTAATTATTGCGATGTCGCATACTCACAGCCCGTGTGATACCGAACACCCAACTCCTCTACTAGTCAGTCTCACAAAGCCTGTTTGGAAGACTATTGCGTTCAAAGAATAGCCTCAGTGAGTGGATCCGCTTTTATGTCTCTTTCTATGTCTCTCTATATCTCAAGTTCGCGGAGAAACCCATCTCCCGAAATGAGCAATACCTGTCTTAGAATGTGTCTGGATGTCTGATGGGACCTAGCTCATAAATGAACTCCAAATCCAAACTTCTTAGACTGTATCGTCAACTGAACTAAATCAGTATCCTGCGCCATGCCTCCCTCAGTATTGCCTTGGACCACCTGTCCAAAATACTGCCCCTCGTCAGAAGGAAAAACTATAACTCTGACAACCTCCTTGTCGTCCAGTGCACCTTGGAAGCCTGGAATGATAACTGTCTCCCGAATGAGGCTGTCATTATCACATCCCTAGAACATCTACTTATGTTCTAAAACTGCTTCCGACTGTTTCTCTAGGATAGGATCAATGTCAACTTATTGCATCTAGTGCAAGAACAACATCTGGTGTGGTACTTGACATCTCATGATTGACTCAATTGCCTGAGCAAGTGATCTGCCAATCATGCACATCCCTCTCCCCTTTAGTCTGTAAGACACCTTTAGAGAGGGTGACTCCATCACCTGCAGGTACACTACCGTGCCAGGAGTCGTCCATTCTAAATACTCTTAGAATGCTGTCAAAGTACCCTGATTAGGAAACCACCCAAATATAGATCTAAAACCATAGATCTAGTAACCAGTATGTCTGATACAAAATCCATTTCCTTTGTGAAGAAACCACTGTGTGACGACCAAAGTATAACCGATCGTAGTATAGGAATATCACTTCCTACTTTGTGTATGTCATCCAAAACCCAGATATCACACCCTACTACCTACTCAACAGATCCATCCCCTATTCTGATGAAGTCAAACCTATGACTGTCACATCAGAAATAGATGATCTATCTCCGCTACATCTGCTTTAGTCTGTAAATAGACATAAGCCTGATGTCCACCAATGCTTCCGCTGCTCCAACTGACTACGACAACCCTCTGGCAGAGTCATATAGACGTGCACTTCTAAAGCTAGTTTAGAACGACGCTATACTCATCCTCCCACCGGGTCTCGCAGCCTGGAACAACAGTAATGGCAAGTGTGGGTAAACAAGAACTTCCCTGTCACCGTCCTTGAGGCTACCGGAGTACCTCTCGGGTGCCTGAAGTTACCCACCGTATCTGCGGAGTGGCCAATGGAATGTCAAATCAGATTGAATCTTTAGGTTCCTTATCAAATCTTCAGTAATCGTTTGCGGTTCTGGAATCACTTCCAGTTCTACCATACTCCCACCTCTGTTTTTGAAAAAATCCATTTTTATTAAAACTGTGGCGAGTCTAGAACAATATTACTATTGATCTCCCAGATGGTAGAAAATCAACCCTCGTCATAGCCTGGGTCAACCTACAAACAGCCATTACAGAAACGTGCCTTGAGTTATCCAGAGTCTGGTTTTAATCATAAGCCGGACAACTCCCCGTACCTTAACAATGTTAAGATATGAACTGTACTATATCCAATATAGAACCAGAGGCACTGATTAAATTGAGCCAGATTCAAATCATGCAGCTATCTCCAGTGCATGTCAACTAAATGGAAGGAGGCCGATCAGCGTTACTCAACTTAGGAATGCTTCCAATTATGAGTAACCTGAAAGAGAAGCAATTTCTCTTTATCATTACTATCAACTGAATACCAAACACAAGTATCTACATCTCCGATCACTTTGAAGAATCCCGATACTTGCTACACTTGGTTCTCTACTCTATTCAAATACCTATAACTCCTCAAAACTTAGACCCTGTGTTTCTACGAAACACATGTCTAAGAACTAGAGAAGTTAAAAGTAAACAGAATATAGTATGAGGACCAACCCCTCTGTCCTAATGGACACTGGACAACATACAATACTCTGTATAAGTCCGCTGAGTCTGACAACTCTTTCACTGTGTGTCGTAGGTTGAAAACTGTACTTATGGTTAAGAAGAATTACACCGCTGTTTAATGCTCCTTACCTAACCATCCACTGATATAGGTAAATGTCATCGACATAATATCAAAAGGTATATCTCACTCTATGAAAATAGACGTACAGATATATCAATTTGAAATTGGTGCATAAAAGCGGATATTCAAAACCAAATATTTGCCGACCGGCAAACAGCCCAGGTGATTTCCTCAAATATTACCGATTACAACGAATCCCGATATAATGAGGATGATCACCCTATTCCCAATAACTTACTCCCACTCATCATCTGTAAAGCCATACAGATGTGAGAATCAAACCTGGTAAATACATACCCTGGAGCAAGTGTCTAATCAGGAAATCAGTTTTCTTTTAACAGTACACAGTTGAACTGAAACATTGAAATGTTTCGATGGGGTATTCTGGTATTCCTAGTAATGCCTCTTCCATTATCCAGATTCACAACTATAACCGTATAATTCTTTGCCACCTCTCCAAATCCCTTTATATTTCTTTAGTCATTACCTTCTGCACACCCCTTTAGGCCAATTGGTTTTCTTCCTTCCCTACCGTTTGGCACCAGCCTATGGTTTGGAAGAAGACTATCCAATAAGCATAATGGGTGTACTGTCCTAGTCCTAGGAGCACTCGCAATGCGAGAGAAGGTGAAGATAAAAGACAACCGAATAAACCTTATTCCTATTTCTCCTGAACCAGAATCCATCCCCGAACTGGAACAAGTTCCTTTCGAGTTCGTATATAACCATACGATGGATTATCCAATAAACTGTGGATCTTCGTAGTGATACGGAGTGTCCTGGAGAAATACAAAGGTGATTTAGGATTGGCGAAGAAATACTTGGTTTGGTCGTGAATATCAGTCGCAATTTACTTTGCCCTCTTACTAATCCATTGCTTTGTCTTAATCTTAATACCTTCTGCACACCGTTTAGGCTAATTGGTTTTCTTCATTCCCTACCGGTCGGCACCAGCCTAAGGTTTGGAAGAAGACTATCCAATTTGCATAATAGGTGTACTATCTCCTAAACCAAGGAGTACTCACAACTTGAGAGAAGGTAAAAGGAAAAGACAACTGAATAGTCCTATTCGTTTTCTCCAGAACTAGAAACCAACCTCGAATTCCTTCGAGTTCGTATATAACCATACGATGGTTTTGTCCAATGGAAGTGGACGTTTGTAGAAATACGGGGTGTCCTGGAAAAAAGGGTAAAAGTAGGAGTGGCAATGAGGTCTGCAACTCTGACAATCAAAAAGCCAGTGTTAAGAAGGTTCGGTCAACTTGGTCACTAAGTCATAGTGTTAGGGTCGGGTCAATGGTCGCTGCCAGAGAGAGAGAGAAAAGAAACACTCAGCGTGCACTCTATCCTAGATCAGAATGGTTACCAATTTATCCAATCAGGAAACCTCCCACTGTACCTCAAATTCTCCTCCAAACCTGAAAGAAGAATTAGTCGGGGTCACCCGAGGAGTAAACCAACTCATCAGTGGGAATCGGGATCTAACTCTCATCGCATGATAACGTGACGTAATCCGCTCACGTCATCACACTCCAGAAGGTATGCGCATATCTGGCAAGTTTCAGTTCTTTTGAAACTCCCGATGTGGATTTCTACCCCATGCTCTTATGACCTTGACTTTGGCCAACAAATCATAAGTCACATGTCAAGTTCTACCCGTCATTCTCTAGGTTAATTTGAATCCACCCGTACCTACCCTTGACTTTGGCCAACAAGGCAGTACGACTGTTCCAAACCAACGCATCCTATGCTGCATATGAATAACCAACAGCTACCAAACACTGTGCCTTGACTTTGGCCAACAAACACAGCTTGAATACTATTGACTATCCATATGAAACGACGGAGGGCTACGAATGGTTTCTGGCGAAAACCTTTAACGTAATGAACTTGATATCGTTGAAGGAACGGATAGCTTTTTAGAAAATATAGTAACGAAAACCTTCGCTAAAGAGGTCACTCCCGGTGAAGGGATCTCGGCTCTTTCCCCGTAGAATGAGGTGCAGGATATTCCAACTGAATACCACGACGCAAAGCAAAAATAATCGGCTATAGTGAAGTTAATGCCCTGACGCAAACTTCTGTCCAAGGGGTCACTCCCGGTGAAGGGATCTCGGCCCTTGCCTCGTCGACTGAGGAGCAGGATATTCTAAATGAATACCACGATGCAAAACAAAAGTGAACGTCCTTGCAATAACAGCTTTTTGAAAAGTGTTCCAACAACATCAGAATAGGTTTGTTTATCTTGCATTGATCCGAATCAATGCAGTCCCATCAATTGATCACACCACAAAGAACGAAAATATACTGACGTACGTATATGCCATCCGCATTCGCTACTGGGTCCCGTCATCACCCGTTAGGTTAGCTAACTAACGGCAGAGCGGGGACTGGACTAGCGCGGATGAAAAACATATACAACATCTACTAATATATATACCAATATATAGTATTTCGCTCACGGCGTGATAAAATGCAACATCACAGAAATGTACAGCATCACAGAACAAAACAGATATCTGGGATCCCCGGGTTTCACAGAGCCACTACTGAAACCCGACGTTCCCCTGGTCGTGTGGATAGCCTGTGCAATGAAAACCCTAGACCCCTACGGGCGCGGCAAGTTACCTGCCAAAACCTGAAGCGAGGCAGCCCCCTTCAGCACCGTGAATGGACCACCCAGCACTTCACGGAATCCGGTAACTTGGGCACCCCTCCTGGGTCAACCTGTACCCCTAACGAGTGCGGCGAATAGCCTGCCAATCCTAGAGTGAAGCCCCCTCCGTCTCAATGCCATGAGATGCGGGCTTGTTGCCCTCTAGAACCCGGCTATCCGTGCACCCCTCCGCGGGGCAATCCTAGTACAGAAAGTAAAATATACATACACCGGGTACATCGACCGCAACCTGGTCGTGCCCCAAAATAATAATACAAACAGGCAGTGACGGCAGTCCATATGTCGGACGCTCGCCCCGCAATATCAAATGTACATAATACAACAAAAATGTACTAGCATTGCATCCAGGCTATCCCCCACGACCGATCTGTTAGTTATATGTATGCCCTAGAGGCCATTAATATACATAGGATGTATATTGTAGTGGATGCTGGGACATATATAGGGAGGACTTTCTTGCTCGACATGATAGTATGCTATCTGGTCGATCTTTACCTTAACGTGTATACTGATTGTCTCTCTGTTACATGTTGGTAAAGCCCTTAGGATGTGTACTTAACTACCTGGACTATGATGTGGATCATACTAGTGGGGACAGATAGTCTATAAGTACATCCTTCAAAGTCCCTAGTCGTGGGTGTATCGAGACGGGGCATCGATATACCAGAGTAGACTAGCGTATACCTTCTCGACCCATACAGATGGGCGATGGATGATCCCATATCCATTGGTGTTTGACATCAGAGATGATATACGGGTGCTCAGTAGAGACTGGGTACACTGGACGGACTCGCCGAGAACTCCCAGATGGTATTATACCTCACGTCAGATGGCAGTTCTCTGGTGACACTGGTACAGAGTAGTCTGTTGACCCGAGATCGTCATAGAGTCTTGTGTGGTTCCCACTGTGCTTTGATTTCCATCTTACCACGTCCAAGAGGGCATGCAAAATGGTGGTTTTTGGGTACAGTCCCGAGTCACATGGAGGCAATGAGCGATAGGAGGGGATTCGTCTCTCCCGGTATAGGGAGTTGATGTTGCGCTGTGTTCGATTGGCTATAACAGGAAATCCCTGGCCAGGGTTGCTGAGATTTACTGGTAAGTGTTACCAGTAGTTTCTCGAATTGTTATAGACCTCATATCAACACGACTTATTGAGCTATTGGGGTCTGACGTTTACCACCCCTAAGCGAGATATGCGACATATCAGACGATCAGACCGGACTGTACGGTAGTGTTACTGGTTGGATTCACTGGAGTGTGAGCGGGCTTGCTCGTCGATCTTCAGATCGCTCAATACCCGGGTGGCCGTTACGTTTAGCAGACCGCTTGCGGCTTGTGGGTGCTTGATATGATCATCACCTGCTGCCGGCGTATTGACGAGTCTTTAGAGTCCTACACAGAGGTTTCCTGGTTCAAGCGAAACGAAATAGGAGCGCATATGAGATATGTGCGGGACCGAGAATAATACGTGTATGTGATACCGTATTCCATTCTCGCGATGAATGTATCGATTGGTTATATTCGATATAACCTAGATATCGAATCAAGGATTGATTCGATAAGCCGATACATTGGATACTAGTCGGTTATGTGCGACATGACCGGATCATTGAATCAAGTGTTGATTTAATGATTTAATGTATAATTATGTATTTGATATATTACTTTGCATTAACTAGTATTGGTTCACTTTATATGGATTTTTTCACTTGGATGTACAAGTTGTATATGTGATATACTTTTTGTGCATATTATTGTATCATGTTTGATGATGCATGTTTACTTGGTTAAGTGTAAAGAATTAAACCATGGTTAAACTTATGATTAGGGTTTTATTTCCTTTTCTTATTTATTTATCTATTTATTCATTTTGGAAATAATTAGAAAAGGCATAAAGAGAAAATGGTGGCTAATTTTGTTTCATATTGAAGCTTCTTGAAGACTTTGACCTAGTCACCATTTTGTTCTTATCCTTAACCCTAACCATTCCATTAACCATGGTCTTTTCTCTACACTTAACTAAGGTTGAAAGTATGATAAGTATTCTATTTATTTTCTTTTTAAAATTAACTTATCATATCATTTCTTCTTCTTCCTCCTTGAACTCAAGAAGAAAACCTTGAGGTCATCAATGGTGATTGATGATAAAGAGTGAGAAATCCAATTCTAAAGTCTACCCACTTCCTATTTCTTCATCCTCTACCTCTTGCCAAGTAGTAGAGTGTGTTTTCTTCACAAGTTTCTTGACTTGGTGAAGTCGGAGCTTGATTTAGCGATGCCTCGACGTAGATCATCTTCGGCATGGACATCGATGACCTAGCCCGTCCATTCTCCGATGAAGCCGACGCTAGAGCCCGGGACTTCTTATGGACAGCGAGGAGACTTCATTGCGGAGCTATGGAGGTGGAGAACCGGATCTACAAAGGTTGTATTTCCGTATCTCTTAGTTAAGTGTTAACTAGTTTATTGTTTCGCCTAGATTTCTAGCCAACGATCCGTAGTCGGGTTTCTCGGCACTTAGATTTTTTGAAATTGGCATGGTTGATGCCTTGTGAGACCTCATTAGGATGCCTAGGAACCCTACACGATCCGTAACATCACAGCATAAACACAGAACATCAACGTGAAGGTCACGTTCGCAAATCCGTCTAACCGGGCTATAGCAGTTAGACAGGATTTACCGATCAAGTGACATTCACGGTCGCAGATATAATGTAAATACTGTGAAATAATGTGTTTAAAATATCCGATCGATCAAAAATTAACAAGTGGGCCCCCAAGTAATACTGTAGCACTCACAGAAATTCTGGGCCCAATTTTAATATTCCAAAACCCCTATTTTTAGCCTAGAAGCCCACTGGAAAATTTCAACCCATTGATCCCTCAAACATGCGGCGGAACCGCGGCAACAAGGGAGGTTTTGCCGAGGTTCCGCGCTCTACCTGAGAGATCAATGTCTCGAATTTTCCCAGAACTCTTAGAACTTCTAGTACATCAATTTTCTACAACCTGAAAAATTTTTGGACTTCAAAAAATTTCGACAGAAAACTGATGTAAAGAAAAACGCGGGTTTTTGGAATTTTGGTCGATCGGAAATGCAAACACATCAAACAAAGCTAGACGAAGTTAATGGCGAGGCTTTGATACCACTGTAAGTGCACGGCGGCGCCCCGGCCGTCAAACCGACGGCCAAATGCGGAAGCGGTGATAAACTTTAATTTTGCGAACTTAGCAAACCGGCACCACTGCGCACTAAACCCCGGATCGGGCCATTAAACTAGATCTAGCAAAGTAACAAGATAAGGAAGAGGGATATACCGAGTGATCCGAGTCCTCCGGTCTTCTCGCCGTCGTCCCGATCTCTCGCGGAATGTCCGGTCTCCATCTCCTCGCCGGAAGGGCACCACATCGCCTGCATCTTTTACGGGCTCCCACCTCAATACCGAGGCAACTCGGGCGCGAAGTTGGCTGGCCGACGCGTCCAAGATTTGCTGTAGAAAGAGTAGTGTAGAGGCTATGTCTCATTTAGGGTTTTGTTGCCATTTGAAGATGATGGAGGAAAACAAGATAAGAAAAATGGTGCTTGCATTTTTCTAGCATGAAATGAGATCAAGAATGCCACAAGCTCAAAAATGAAACTCTCTCATTCCCTCTCCAAGAAGTGGCCGTCCATGCTCTTTTTGAGGAATGGTGGTGGAGTGTGAACATAATGCAAGAGGGAGGTGAGTGTAGTAAAAGGTGGAGGGTGACCACAACCAAAACATCATCATTACAAACTTACATCCAAACCATAACCCTTTCCAATCACATAAATGCACCATCATGGATGAAAAAGCAAAGATGCTTAACATATCATAATGAATACATTTGCAAGAAACCCCCTCCACAAAAGTTATTTGCACAATTGCAAATAACCCCCTCCATCGGAAAAGTCCGGCCGGGAAAAACAAAGGAAAACCGGCCGGAACGGAATGCAAACTGGCAACTCCAGAAAACTGGTCCCGTAATAAATTACAGGAAAACCCCGATACTGTGCATACACACCCGCATCTGTATTCCGACCGGATACAAATGCAATGAGACAAAATCTACACTGTACTATACTAGGATCCGGCTTAAACCAAAGCCGGCTAGTAAAATCCGTTCGATCCTGATCCGTGCAATACCGCACGTATCTGATCGAACCGTGCCATATATCTATACGGCCTCTAGTACAAAACGTCCGATCCTGATCCGTGCAATACCGCACGTATCTGATCGGACCCTGCCATATCTCCATACGGCCTCTACAGCGTTTCGCCCGAAAGCTGAGTAATTGAATGTGTGGTGGACTCTAAAGACTCGTCAATACTATGGCTGTGGATTTAACCACTAGCACGTCAGAGGTATAAGCCAATACGTAACGGGCCACCAGCTAATGACCAAAAGGGACGTCGATGAGCGAACTCATCCTGACACCCTACTGAGCCTGTCAGTGACAATATCCGTACAGTCCGGTCCGTTCGTCTATGAGCATCGCATGTCAGGCCTAGGGGGTTGGTAAAAGTCAGACCCCCAAAAGCGGTACAAGTCGTGTCGGAGTGTAGCCCAGAACACCCTAAGATACTACTGGAATACCTACCAGTAAATCTCCTGCCTTGGCCAAGGACTTTGTGTAATGGCTCTCCTAGACACAGCGCGACCTCACCCCCAATACCGGGAGAGACGAACCCCCGAAGATCCGCTCACTGCCTCCATGTGGCTCGGGACTGTACCCAACTAAAACCTGTTTGCACGACTCCTTTGAGCCGTGGTAGGGTAGTAATCAAAGTACAGTGGGAACTCACACGAGACAAATGACGATCCCCAGGTCGATGAACTAATCTGTACTCATGTCACCAGGGAACTGCTATCTGACGTCAAGTATAATCCCAACTAGCAGGTTCCCGGCGAGTACTGTCCGGTGTACTCATAACCAATGAGCACCTGTATACATCTTAGGTGAACCAACTGACACCAGTGGCTTGTGAGACCGGCCACCGCCCCTCGTCGGGGTCTCGACTGTATACACTAGTCTACTCTGGAGAATCGATGCCCTGCCTCGAAACTCCCACGACTAGGGACCTTATAAGGATGTGCTTATAGACTACCAGCTCCCACGTATATGATCGCCCTCATACTGCTGGCAGTCAAGCAAGAATCCTAGGGGCTCTATCAGCGTGTAATAGCGACTTATCAGGTCACCTAAAGCAGTATACGATGATAAAGGTAAACCAGATAGCATACTATCATCTCGAGTAAGACTGTCGTACCGGGATAGGTCCTCCCTCAATCATTGCAATCACGTGCCTGTGATCCAATAATTGACTCTGAGGGCACTATCTCCAACAATCGTGGGGATACCGACCGGAGTGATGTACAGCGGAGTGATGTACGGACATGATATCAGGGCCAGTCATGGTGACAGCGCCTGAGTTATGAGGATTTATGTGTCGATGCTAGACACGGGTTTTCATGATGTTTCGGGTGTCGGTGATAGACACCCAGATTTCAATGATTGTGATGTGGCATTGATGGACACACATTCTTTGATATCCTCATATTTACCTGCATATGTCTTTATGATATTTACATGCAGGAGTTGTTGTGTCAGTGGTTGACACGTGGACGAGATCCACTGCATACATGCATTGATTTTATTGTTGGACGAGATCCACCGGTATACATGCATTGATTCATTGTTGGATGATATACACTTGCTGATAGACATCTATCTTGTGTTGGCACATATATAGTTTTGGTCACCCTAGATATTATAGTATTACCTTTATGATATAGTAGACCTAGGAATCGTTGTTTATTTCGATTTCTGTCTGTTGATGTTTTCTACTCACGAGTTGGCAACTCACCCCCGTTGTGCCTCAGTTCTTGCAGGTTGTCTGCTTGGATCAGTACCGGCATTGCTGGCACACAGCTTGCTTTCGGGGGTTTTGCTTTGGTAGGTGGTACATGTTGAATCGTGCCCCTCTTGTTTTTGATATTCATATTGTATCTAGTCACTCCATCAATTCAGAAACTAGTAATTGTATATGTTGCAGACTTAGAAGACTTGTAGTTGCGAGACTTGAGCGATGGTTTTTATGTTCTCTTTTGGGCTTTATGTCTTGCTTTACTTTATTTCTTATTTTGGATCTTCGCCATTGGGCGTCGTATACTTGTTACTTATACTTGTGGTGTTGTTTCCACCGTTGGGCGTGTTTTGCTCCCGTTTGGGATGCTTTCTATATATTCCTTGTTGTACCCGTTTTCGGGGCTAGTTTTTACAAAGGAGGTGCTGCCGAAATTTTTATGAAAAACAAGGAAAAGAGTTAAAATAAGTTTTAAGGATCTTTACTTAAAGTTTCTAAATGTTGTAAATGTTTTGTTTACTTACTTCAGTTGTAAGGTTTAGATTTCTGGGTTTCGGCTTACTTAGGTTACGTTACGCCTGTAGACGTTGCGTAATTTAAGTGTCGGTCACGAGCTGCTATTTTGGGTCGTGACAAAATTGGTATCAGAGCGCTAGGTTTAACCTTAGTTCGAGTTTAGGTTTGACTATGTGGGGTCTAGGGCATATGTATTTTGGAACCTAGGCTTGGCCTTACGGAACTTAGACTTGAACAAGGAAGTGTTAGACCTGAACTTTCGTTTCATAGGCTGACCATGATTGATGGAGTAGGTAGCTTGAGTAGAGTGACGTACCGTACGTATGTTCCGCGGCATATTTATGATACGATACTCCACTTAAGTGACCTTAGGATGTACATATCTTGAGACTGGTGATTCTCTTCGTTCCTTTGATTTTACATCCATTGAGATACTTGATTTTATTCGCTTGCATGATCATACTCTCAGTGATTTTACTCCTCCTTATGATCATGTATCCATTTTGGGATTTGTTGACTCTTTTCAGCCCTTTGATCTTTTCGTCGATACTTGATTGAGGTTCCTGTCACCATGGTTTGAGCGCAGATTAAGCTACTGCTGGTGATGCAGTCAGGGTGAGCTCGTCGTGGACGAGGAATGACCATCGTGTTTTCTGGTGACATGGGAATGTATCGATGTAGTGTTGTATTGTTGTGACCCCTCGTGTGAGACGAGTGTGCGGTTTTGTACCGGATGACCGGGCCTTTTTCAAAGGCTGCCTGTTGGGAGAGAACTGTTGATATACATATACCCCTGAGATTGTGATGTCATCTACCGTGCAGACAGATGACCCAGCCATTGCTGAGATTGATGTGAGGCCGCTTCCAGAGCTTACGAGCTGAGATCGCTGGAGCTTTCAGGCAGCGAGGCGACAGGTGATAGCTAGTCTATCTTGAGTTGTATGACGAAAGTGATTCGTCTGATTGATGCGCCGACGCAGGCCCAGTTGAGTTGAAGATTGCCAGTGTGGATAGTCTTACTCAGGTCTAGAGTAGAACGACCCGGAGATGACCGTTGATGTATCATCTATCCTTGAGGATTGGGGGCATTGTTTATCATGCGGAAAAAGGATGTTCACATATCGTCTAGGCGGAGTTGAAAGGTTCGAACGAATGTCAAAAAACCCATTTTTCCATGTTTAAAATGTTCGGAAGGACATGCAAGTTCTTCTGTGGACCCTCTAGAAGAATGAAACCCTAACTCGACGTGATGACCATGAAACCACTTTTGAACCTTAGGGTTTGCGGCAGTTTAGCGGTGCCATCAGTGAGGCTTGGGTCTGCCCCTCTACGGTCGGTCCATAGGTATTGTGGCATATACCGAATATTATTAAACCGTGCTCAGGTGTTGAGTTCTCGGAAAATTTTGTGACTTTTGATGACTCGATCAAAAAGTTTAACGCCGTCTGGATATCCTGTGATAGGACCAACTTCGGATAGAGGACCTCACCAGGTGTGTTGTGAGTTGATCGAGCACGGACGAGTATTGAGTATTCCTCCGATTGTTGGGACGGGTTCCCTAGGACGTGTTCGGCTAGATATCTTCGACAGAGCGATGAAGATACCATGTTCGTAGTTCGAGTCCGTGTGAGACTCCGGATTGACTGTAGCCGAGAACATTTGCGGTACGCAGATAGCATGATGCGACGTCAAGTGGACGATAATGAAGACGAGTGGAGCAAGAGGTTCGTGCGAGATGTTAACGAGCTGTTGTTACTCCCCGTTGAGATTAGAGATCGGATATGTGTACAGAGGCTTTAAGATATGGCCAGTGTTCGAGGAAAAGTTATGCTGAGAACGCAGATGTCCTGAGAACGAGAAAGATTATGTAAGAGTACCAGCCTCCGTATAGTTCGGTGTAGGCGAAATCGGAAGAGACCTTGAGCCGGTTCCTTCTATGACACTGCTGCAATAATATTTGCACCGAGGATCAGATGTGTTACGTGTATTCTGAGGACCCAGAGACAGAGGACGCCAGACAGTGGGCAGGGGGCGAGTGGATATTCTTGCTCTGCCAGTTTTGGCGCACCGACTCTTTCTTCGACATTGTAGGAGGTGTACCTCAATGTCAATTGTTGCGATTTGCGTTGTGATCCGAGTATCATGCTTATTCGCTTGGATTGGAGTTTCATGATATTTCGTGCACCATGGCTGCACCTACTGGGTATTTACATTTTGTGCATAGTTGTTGCACTGGATATACGTTTTACACATTGTTGTATTGGTTCGTGATTTGTGCATATCTATTTGCACTTGATATTGATTTTGTGCCTTAGCTGCACATGTTTATGATTTTGTGGATTTCATACATTTGATTTGATATGTGGGTGTGGTACACACTCGATTTGATTTTAGCACTCGGTATAGCCCATATGTGCTTGCAATGCATTGATACGTGTTTTGTGCATACAGTTGCACACTTTTATGATTTTTATACACCTTGGTACGCTCGTGTGTTTTCATACGCATTTGAGTTATTGATGATATTTCGTGCACGGGATGCACAAGATTTGATATTTCGTGCACGGGATGCACAGGATTGGTTTTTCGTGCATTGGTTGCACTCGATTTGTGCCTTTGAGCATTCATTTTACCGGATTTGTGTTTTCGTGCGCGAGCATACTTGATGTCCGTTTTCGTGCATGCTATTGCACTCGATGCTTATTACGGACCGGACGCGCTTGGGTCGGATTTTACGCATATTAGGCGCTTGATTTAGATTTTTATTCGTGCATGTGGGATGCACTTGATTCAGAATTTATTCGTGCATGACGGATGCACTTGAGTTGGATTTTCGCGTATGATGAGCGCATGATATGAGATGTGATTTGTGCACACCGGATGCACTCGATTGGGATTTTCGTTCGTGCATAACAGTTGCACTGGTTGAGATTTTCGTGCACTATATATGCACTAGATGTTGTTGTCATGCATGCCTGTTGCACTGGATAGATGCTTTCGTGCACACCCGTTGCACTTAGATTTGCTTTCGTGCATATTGGCACTTGTATTTGGGTTTGATTTCCATGCGCACCAGACGTACGTGATTGTTGGATACGCCTTTTGAGGCTGATTTTGCTTTTGTGCACTTTGTTTTCATGATGAGGCCCTATACTTTGTAGTACCCTAACAGGAATGATCCGAGGACGGTACCTGTGTACTTTGCATGCATAAAAAATTTACCAAGAGGTTTTAAAAAGGAGCTATAGTCTCGCTATTTCTTACGTGTCTGCGTATGACACGAAAGTTTACAAATAAAGCCTTTTGGAATGTTTCAAAAAGGCGGGACACATATTTTGGCAAAACATGTATGTTAGTATATTATTACTTTAACAATGAGCGTCCGCCACTTGTGCCGTGAGTTACGCATTACGCGGCAATTCAGAAAAGATTATGCATATGATTTATTCGGTTTTTTGAGATTTTTTTCAAACAGGATGCGTACTATATATGTATTATGGTATTTGATTAGTGCATATGGTATTTCGGTAGTGGATTTAAGATTTGTATCCCCTTTGTGACTCCGATGATATGCATGCAAGTCCGTTGATTTGCGTGACGCTTGACGGAGATCGGTTTTGAGTTTAGTACACATTTTTCCAGCGCGCAGGATGCGCTGTGGTTTTCTGTTTCTTCCGTTATTTCGGAACCCCGTTGATTTAGCTGTTTATTGCAATATTTTAGCATTTGGGAGTTTAAATTTAAATTTAAATTCGGGGACCGAATTTCTTTAAGGGGGGAAGATTGTAACGTTTCTGAAATCGTTATGCGAATTTTTCCGTTTTAGAGTAAAATAGTCGGTATTTTCCGTTTTAACCCGATTGTGTTCAAACTTCCGTATAAACTTTCCGGCACCTAGTTTAGCTAAAATAAAACTAGTGCGCGAGATTTGGGGGTCAATGGGAGGTTTTGGTTCAAATAGAATTTTTCCCTAATAAAATATTATTTTAAGTGGTAAATTATGCACGTAAAATTGGGAAATTTCTTCTATGAGATTTATTGCTAATCTAATCACTAGGATTAGTTCAGAACCTTCTTTTTTATATCTAGATATTTTGTGATAACTAATGGTTTAAATTTCAAAAAGAAAATAAAGAAGGAAAAGATGGCAAATTGCATTTAATGTTGCATTTATTGTTTTGTGTTAGATATTTCCTTGCAATTTCACAAAAAAAAAAACCACTCTCATGGACGAGCCCCCCAAATTCTGCCCCAAATTTTTTCTTTCTCATTTCCATCATTCCAAGATCCAAAAATTCATCAAAATCCTAAAATAAATCCACAAAATTCCTAAACAAAAAAATTAAACCATCATCCTTCTTCACTAACCAGCTCAGATCTTCATGAAAAAGCATCATTTTGGAGGGTTAATTTTGGTGATGTTGCAAAATTGAGATCTTGTTTATGAGGTATAAATCCTAAACCTAATCCTAATTTGTTGCTTAATTCCTTAAGCTTGCTTAATTATGTGCTAATTATAGGTTTAAAGTTCATGTGTAATAAATTCATGATAATTAATTATGAAATCAAGTTAGGATTTTGATGTGCTTATGTTGTTAAGAAAGATGTGTAGATTTGGAAAAGATAAGTATTTTGTGAAAATGATAATTGTTATTTTTCCTAATCGCCTATTAAGCTTAATCGCAAACTATGTTTTTCTAACTCATTTTTGGGAAAAATTAAAAATATGGAAGGGGTTTGGATAGCTTAATTAAGCTATTATATGATGTTTGAAATCGCTTGAATTGTTAAATTTTTAGACTTGTGCTAAATTGAGAGACAATGATATAAACTGCTTACTAGCTTTTCGGTAAAATTTGGCGTAGGTTTTAAATGAAAGTGGAGAAGACGTAAATATTAATACCTACGATATTTATTGTGTTTGTAAATGCGTATTGATATTATTGGGTTTTAATGTGGCTGTTTTCATGTATAGCGACCCTATTTAGGGTTTCGGCTATGTTTTCCCATAGTTGGATTATTGGTTTTGAGTTTTGGATGCTGCATTTGGCCGTTGGATGTTCGTACGTCAACGACAAGGGTAGTTGATTGTTTTGCAAGTGTAGGCTATAAGTTCTAACCTATGAGCGCACCGCGCGCCGTATTTTGGATTTTGGAATTTGATGTTAATAGCGTTGCAAATTCGTATTGATTATAGGTACCTTCACGTGGATTCCGAGACAACGAAGCGCATCGACTACGGCTAAGCGAGGAGTTTAGCAGGTGAGTAGATTTATATCTACCGGGGAAATTGGGTGGATGGCGTATAGCACCCCCGCAAATATTGGATTGAAAGATCGTTTGATTATTATATCCTGATAAATGATAGGCGAATGATTTGATTTTAGGACTTGCAAAAGATAATATGATAGAAGTGGACATTAGTGAACATATTGGTTTAGGAGAATATGAAATGATAAGTGAATCATGATGAGTAATATTTGAAAGAGAACAAGTGTGATGTTTATACTAATGTGTCG
Organism: Agapanthus africanus; assembly: GCA_030015575.1. Lineage (NCBI taxonomy): Eukaryota > Viridiplantae > Streptophyta > Magnoliopsida > Asparagales > Amaryllidaceae > Agapanthus > Agapanthus africanus. The sequence continues at coordinate 409,424,715 of CM057340.1, forward strand.
CGAGATATTAGTATAACGAAAGGGTATACGATGTGATATGATGACTTAGTGTGATAGGTCGTTATATGCATGTAACACCTTAGGATGTGTTTAGTGGCAATTTATATTTAAATAATGGGTTTTTAATAAAAATTTTACCAAATTGTGTTTCGAATATTTTTCCTAATTTAATAAATATTTTTCTAAAATTTTCCTAGGCTTGCACACACATGTGCATGTAAACTAGGGTTTTTAAAAGAGTTAATACCATGATTAGTAACCATGGTGGGTTTAATCATGGGGATTAAAGTCTTTAGGGTTTTAATTGAGTTTATTTAGTTAATCAATAGTTGCTTTAATTTGAAATTGTTTAAGGGCGTTGACTTGTGAGAGGGAGAGACAGTGCATCATGGCTTAAGCCATGCTTGCAATCATGAGGAGAGAGAGAGAGAAGGGTTGACATTGGGTGATGATTTTTCCTCTCAATTGTTTTGTTTTATTTCTCTCAACCTCACTCTCACACACACATACACACACACACACACACTTACCTCTCAGCTAAGGCAAGCATTCACAGCAACAGCAGCAACAGAGATCAGCAGCAGCAGCAACAGTGAACAGCAACAGTAGCATCAGTGAGCAGCAGTAGCCACAACTTCGACCACAGCCCCTTCCCTTCATTTCTTCTTCTTCCTCCGGCTCCCTAGGGTCAAGTGTGAGGTATATTTCATTAACTTACTCCCTAGTTTGCGTGGTTTGAGTAGTTTTGCTTCGGTTAGTGGTTTTTAATGCGTTTTAGTGCGATATGAGGTATTTAGTGGGAACCTTGAGCTAATGTGGTGTGAATTGGTTTCAGGAGATTGTTAGAGGGTTGTTGAGACCATATTAACCTAGATTAACCCCCAATTGCACTAAAATACCACCAGTTCCCTAATTGATGCAAATTCGTCGTATTTGTGCAAAACTGAGTTTTCTGGAAACTGCTTTTTACCCGGTGGGTTCAGAATATATTTGAGTGTACTGCAGTATAGTAGTGAGGTGCTGATACCCTAGATAGAACCCGACCCCCTAATTCCTTCATGTGGCCGCCAATTAATTCGTTCTGGCCGCAATTTGCGGCCAGATGGGTAGGGTTTAGGTTGGGGTTTGGTCCATTGGGTGTCTGCTGCTATGTGGAGTTTTGTGATATATATATTTTTGTAATTTAAGTTCTGTGTAAAAATCTGGGAGTAAATACCTATTTCTCGTATTTTCTAAACCTTCGCGACACGCGTGATACGTGTGTGAGTTTGGGGTTTCTACGTATCGCGACGCGTCAGGGTAGTTTCAAGCACGTGATCACACGTTTTAGCGTATCGCGCACACGCGCGATTGGTTTACGACACGGGTTTCTAATTGTATCGTAATATCACATTTTGTGAAATTGAGCTTATGTGTGATATATGTTATGTGATTCTAGGTTCGCCGGTGAGTGAGACGGACGCAGCGAAGAAGGGCAAGCAAGTCGTCGGCTACACTTAGCGCGAGACTTCGGTGAGTAGATTTCACATCTACGGGGATATCGCCCGCATGGCGTTATGCGTCAGGGCTGATAGGATGTTATTATTATATGTTGCATTTACCTCATGTACTGTTATTGCATATTGCATTCCCTGCTGTATGTATGCTTAGAATTGATAGAACACCGCACTATTACTAACGGTTCATGTTGCACGAGCACTGATCTGCATGCTACACACACACCGTTAGTAATTGCCATGACACACTCACTGTAGAACTGCCATGATTATATTGCTGTAGTTCATTTCATATATGATTCGATATGACTGTCATGGGAATTGGGAGCTGCATGATATCTTTAAAAACGGAACAAATTTTAAAAGCGGTTTTCCCTTATACCTATATCATGGATTGATGTACGTAGCACCTCGCATTGGATTTATTTCTTGGTGTTGGATTTTCATGTGATTTCTATATTTGAGGACCGTGGGATTTTTAAGAAAAGATGCACTATTTGAAAACCCGGTTCCTCGTCATATGATATTTTGGTGCGTCCACCACGCGTTTTCTCGGTGCTGAGACGTGTGCTTGAAACCCGATTCGAGGAGATGGATGATCCGTTTGCGGGTTCGTGGTGGACCCGGTATGGTTCCCCGGGGCGAGAAATGTTTTTCGTGGAGTAGACGGTGAGCCTGGCAGGGTGGCGAGTACCTACCGGTGATTGGTTGGACCTGGCGGTTATCCGGAGGATACCGACCAGAGTCGAGAGATGGATGCGGGATCATCCGTACTGCCGGGGCCGAGGGCCGATACCGCAGACGAGCCCGTGGGCTGATCCGGACGGACGGAGCCCGATATTTGAGGTTTTGCGTGTCGATGCTGGACAGGAGTATTTTATGAGGTTTTGGGTGCCGATGTTGGGCACTCGTGATTTCTCAGAGGTTTACAGGATTTGAGGGCCGATGGGTGTGCCGGCGCCTGGGTTATTTGGGATTTGGGGTGCAGTTGTGGGCACCGATTGTTTTCCACGTTGATATTCCGTGTAGATGTTGTTTATCCCATGCTCAGCATTGATTACCATATATCTTATCCTGTAGTTATTTTACCTGATAGAGTATCTGCATGGTTATTGCACATACTGCTTATCACGCATTGATATCATCTGCTGGCATTGTTAGAATAGCGCAGTACGTGCATACTCGTGATTACCTTTATATGTTATCTCTATTCACGAGTTGGCAACTCACCCCCGTTGTGCCACAGTATTTGCAGGTTGCCCTCAGCATAGTCGCGGCAGGCTGTCTTTTGCATCTTTTGGCTACAGATACCACTACAGTTGCAGTGAGATCTGTTTTGCATTTAGGTGGGTTGTGGTATCTGATTACTTTTATTGTATCCCTTTTTGTATCTAGTAGTCTCCATCTACCACTTATGTACTAGACTTAGATATTGTGTGAGGACGATGATGTATATTTTGTATTCTGGTGTCGAGCTCGTGGGAGCCGACTGTTTTATATGCAGTTATTTTCTGTGATATTTACTTATTGCTTATTCTTCGCTACGGCGTCGTATATTACTCTTGCGATGTTGGTTTCCGCCGTTGGGCGTGATTGCTCCCGTTTGGGGATGTTTCTTTTCATTTACATTTCATTTCATTTATATCCTGTTTTGTACCCGGTCTCGGGGCTACTTTTACAAAGGAAATGCTGCCAAAATTATTTAAATGATTAAGTAACTTTAAAGGAACTTATTGAATTATTTAAGGTTTTCTAAATGCTTCAACTAAATGTTTTCAACACTCACTATTTTTTTTTATGGTTTTGATTTCTGGGTTCGGCTTACTTAGTCGCGTTACGCCTGTAGGCGTACCGTGGTTAAGTACCGGTCACGAGTCGAAATACTCGGGTCGTGACAAAGTTGGTATCAGTGAGTAAGTTTTACCTTCGGAGTGTAGGATGACCCTGGTATGATGGAGTAGGTAGCTGCAGCAGGGTAGCGTAGCGTGTGTATGTTCCGCGGCATACTCACGACACGGTACTCCGCCTAAGCGACCTTAGGACTTATTGATTTAATCCCTTCTTATATTCTTGTGATTCGATTCCTATATTCTTATCGAATCCTAATTTCCTTTCAGCCATTATGCCGCCAAAGACTACGAGGGCGCAGAGAGCGGCCGCGAGGGCCGAGATTCGAGTTGACTCGTCCGAGACGAGGACTGATCCGGGCAGTACACCGGTTGTGCCCGAGCAGGCTGTTCCTGTCGTGACAGATCAGATCGCCACGCTAGGGGCTGGTATGCAGGAGATGCGCCAGACGGTGGGATCTAGCATGCAGGAGATGCGACAGATGATAGGATCGCTAGTTGAGACGCTTCGAGCGCAGCGACCAGAGGTAGCTCCACCCGTTCCAGAGACCGCGATGGTACCGCACAGCCAGTTGCCCCTGCAGCCACGGAGGTGATTACAGTATCGCTGTCAGAGTTCATGAGGCTGAAGCCTCCGGTCTTCACAGGCACCGATACAGCCGAGGACCCACAGTCTTTCATCGACAGGATGACCCGGATATGCCGTTCCCTCAGATGCGCAGATACGAGATGGATTGAGTTCGCGAGCTTTCGTCTGGAGGGTCTTGTGCAGAAGTGGTGTGATTCAGTTGAGAAGGACAGAGCAGCAGGTCTTCCTCCTATGACCTGGACGGAGTTCGTGACCATATTTCTAGCCCGTTTCCTTCCCCAGAGTGTTAGGGATGCCCGAGCACGCAGATTTGAGTCCTTGCGCCAGACGCCAGGGATGACAGTGGCAGAGTATGACGTGTTGTTTACAGAGCTAGCAGTCTATGCCCCATATTTAGTGGCTACCGAAGAGTTGCGAGTCAGGAGATTTGTTCGAGGCTTGCTTACACCACTGTTCCTCGCGATCAGCGCCCAGCACTACGAGACCTATGCAGCAGCTGTAGACGCAGCCCTAATAGTCGAGGAGCACCTTGCTGAGACTTCGGTAGTTCCAGAGCCGAAGAGAGTTCGTACCAGTATTTCCGCACGGAGGCAGTCATTCAGACGCCGCGACAGGTATCGTTCTGGTACGAGGAGTAGTAGAGATTCGGGACGAGGCCAGATGTTTAGTTCGTATCCCCAGGAGAGTCAGCAGTCACCGCGGGGTTGCTTTAGGTGCGGCAGTCTACTTCACCTCGTTAGAGATTGTCCTGAGATACACCGGAGGGAGGCGGCAGCACCGCATGTTACCTTACCACCTTCACCACCCCAGAGGGCGTTTCCTGTTGTACCTACCGTTGCTCCGCGCCAGACTCATACACAGAGAGGTCGTGGGCGTGGAGGAGTTGCTCAGAGAGGGGGAGATGACCGAGGCAGAGGGCAGTCAGTCGCAGGTGGTGGACAGGCGCGGGTTTTTTCTTTGACGCATCAGGACGCGCAGGCGTCTAATGCGGTGGTTTCAGGTATCCTTCCAGTATGTTCAGTTGATGCACACGTTTTGTTCGATCCCGGATCCACGCACTCGTACGTATCCACACACTTCATGCCGAGTTTGGGTAGAGAGTCCGATTTGCTTGATCAGCCGCTTGTTGTGACCACTCCTGTGGGAGAGTCGTTTGTTGCTAGGCACGTGTTCCGATCCTGTACCGTCTGTATTGGCGAAAGGGAGTTGCCTGTCGACTTGATCCTTCTTGAGATGTTGGACTTCGACGTTCTTTTAGGCATGGATTGGTTAGCCACGTGCTATGCTTCTGTGGACTGCCGTGAGAAGACAGTTAGATTTTGTTTTCCCGGTGAGTCGGTTTTTGTTGTGTTGGGGGACCGTGGTGCCGCCCCTCACAGTGTGATTTCTTCTTTTCACGCTGGACAGCTTTTGAGGAAAGGATGTCAGGGATTTCTCGCCTATGTTTGCGATGCTAGTGCTACGCAGGTTCCATTGGATCAGGTTCCGACTGTTAGCGAGTTCCCTGATGTGTTCCCTGACGAGCTTCCTGGGCTACCGCCCGAGCGCGACATTTCTTTCTGTATTGATTTGGTTCCTGGCACGGGGCCTATTTCCATACCGCCTTATCGGATGGCCCCGGCTGAACTTCGAGAGTTGAAGGGTCAGTTGCAAGATTTGCTGGACAAGGGACTTATTCGACCCAGTGTTTCTCCTTGGGGTGCTCCAGTCCTGTTCGTTAAGAAGAAGGACGGCAGTTTGCGTCTGTGTATCGACTACCGCCAGCTGAACAGGGTGACAGTGCGGAACAGGTATCCTTTGCCGTGCATCGACGATTTGTTTGACCAGCTTCAGGGGGCAGGGTACTTTTCGAGAATCGATTTACGATCGGGCTATCATCAGCTGCGGGTTAGACAGGAGGACATTCCCAGGACAGCTTTCCGTACGCGCTACGGCCATTATGAGTTTTTGGTGATGTCGTTCGGACTCACTAACGCGCCAGCAGCATTCATGGACTTGATGAACCGTATTTTCCGGCCATATTTGGATCTGTTCATTATCGTGTTCATTGACGATATCTTGGTGTATTCCCGGAGTAGTGAGGAGCACGAGCAGCACCTGCGGATTATACTGCAGACTTTGAGGGAGCACCAGCTTTATGCGAAATTCTCCAAGTGTGCTTTTTGGCTGGACAGCGTAGACTTCTTGGGGCATGTGATTTCACGAGATGGTATATGTGTAGACCCGAGGAAGATCGAGGCCGTTCAGCGTTGGCCCAGACCCACATCGGTTACGGAGATTCGCAGCTTTTTGGGGTTGGCCGATTACTACAGGCGATTTGTGCAGGACTTCTCCAGTATTGCTACCCCTTTGACCGGGTTGACCCGGAAGGGAGTCCCTTTCGATTGGACGGAGGAGTGCGAGCACAGTTTTCAGCAGTTGCGGGCTCGGCTGACGACGGCACCGGTGTTATCATTACCTTCAGGCTCAAGAGGGTTTGTGGTCTATTGTGATGCCTCTCGAGTGGGACTAGGGTCCGTTTTGATGCAGCACAACAGGGTGATCGCGTATGCTTCGCGACAATTGAAGAAACATGAACAAAACTACCCCACTCACGACTTGGAGATGGCTGCAGTGGTCTTTGCACTTAAGATCTGGTGACATTACCTATACGGCGAGTCGTGCCAGATATTCACTGATCACAAGAGTCTAAAGTATATATTTCAGCAGCGGGACCTGAACCTTAGACAGCGCCGATGGATGGAGTTAGTGAAGGATTACGACTGCGAGATCTTGTATCACCCGGGCAAGGCAAATGTGGTGGCGGATGCTTTGAGCAGGAGGCCCGGGGGTAGACTATCTTATTTGAGCGCAGTACAGGGACAGTCGTCGGCAGATTGGCAGATATTATGCGACAGCCGAGTACAGTTCGAGTTCACGCCGATCGGAGGACAGATCGCGTATGTTCGTCCACGCCCACAGTTACTTGACCACATACATGAGGCATAGCGCAGTGATGACCGATGTTCAGAGATCATGGCACAGATTGGACAGGGTAGATTTTCCGAGTTCGTGATCGATGATCAGGGGGTACTACGATTTGGAGTTAGACTGTGCATACCAGATGCTGAGGGACTGCGACGCGAGATTCTTGAGGAGGCACATCGATCGGTGTACAGCGTCCATCCCGGTTCTACCAAGATGTATCATGATATGAGAGATGTTTATTGGTGGGACGGAATGAAGAGGGACATCGCAGATTTTTTGTCGAGATGCCTGACTTGTCAGCAAGTCAAGGTTGAGCACCAGAGGCCCGCGGAAGAGCTACAACCGTTACCCATTCCGGAGTGGAAATGGGAGCAGATTTCGATGGATTTCGTTGTGGGTCTACCCAGGACTAGTCGAGGGTATGACTCCATCTGGGTGATCGTGGATCGTTTGACGAAGGCGGCTCACTTCCTACCAGTGAAGACGACTTTCGGATTTACTCAGTATGCCCAGATCTACATCGACGAGATTGTGCGACTACACGGGGTCCCGACATGTATTGTGTCCGACAGAGGTACCCAGTTTACCAGCCGATTATGGAAGAGGCTTCAGGAGGCTTTGGGCACTCGCTTGAGTTTCAGTACAGCATTTCATCCGCAGACCGACGGACAGTCAGAGCGGACTATTCAGACTCTCGAGGACATGCTCAGAGCGTGTGTATTAGATTTCGGAGGTAGCTGGGATCATCACTTACCCTTAGTAGAGTTCTCCTACAATAACAGCTACCAGGAGACCATTCAGATGGCACCGTTTGAGGCTCTTTATAGGAAGAGATGCAGATCGCCCGCCTGTTGGACAGAGCTCAGTGAAAACAGTATCTTAGGGCTACAGATTGTTGAGGAGACGACCGCGAAGATCCAGTTGATTCGCGATAGGATGAGAGCTGCGCAGAGTAGGCAGAGATCTTATGCAGACCGTCGGCAGCGCATGCTTGAGTTTTCTGTTGGTGATCATGTTTTCTTGAGGGTCTCCCTATGAAAGGTGTGATGAGGTTTGGGAAGAAGGGGAAGCTCAGTCCCAGGTATGTGGGCCCCTTCGAGATCCTCGAGCGTGTTGGTGCAGTAGCATACCGATTAGCCCTTCCGCCCAGTTTTCCAGATGTGCACCCCGTATTTCACGTTTCGATGCTCCGTAGATATCTTCATGATCCTTCGCATGCGATTCAGCACCCGACGATCCAGCACCCGACGATCCAGCTTGAGCGCGACCTTTCCTATGCAGAGCAGCCGGTGATGATCTTGGATCGACAAGTGAAGAAATTGAGATCGAAGGACATCCCATCAGTTAAGGTACTTTGGCGTGGTCAGAACCGTGAGGAGGTCACTTGGGAGACCGAAAGCGAGATGATGAAGACGTACCCCCATCTTTTCAAAGGTACGTGTAGTTCGATTTTGAAATTCGGGGACGAATTTCTTTAAGGGAGAGAGATTGTAACACCTTAGGATGTGTTTAGTGGCAATTTATATTTAAATAATGGGTTTTTAATAAAAAGTTTACCAAATTGTGTTTCAAATATTTTTCCTAATTTAATAAATATTTTTCTAAAATTTTCCTAGGCTTGCACACACATGTGCATGTAAACTAGGGTTTTTAAAAGAGTTAATACCATGATTAGTAACCATGGTGGGTTTAATCATGGGGATTAAAGTCTTTTGGGTTTTAATTGAGTTTATTTAGTTAATCAATAGTTGCTTTAATTTGAAATTGTTTAAGGGTGTTGACTTGTGAGAGGGAGAAAGAGTGCATCATGGCTTAAGCCATGCTTGCAATCATGAGGAGAGAGAGAGAGAAGGGTTGACATTGGGTGATGATTTTTCCTCTCGATTGTTTTGTTTTCTTTCTCTCAACCTCACTCTCACACACACACACACTTACCTCTCAGCTGAGGCAAGCATTCACAGCAACAGCAGCAACAGAGATCAGCAGCAGCAGCAACAGTGAACAGCAACAGTAGCATCAGTGAGCAGCAGCAGCCACAACTTCGACCACAGCCTCTTCCCTTCATTTCTTCTTCTTCCTCCAGCTCCCTAGGGTCAAGTGTGAGGTATATTTCCTTAACTTACTCCCTAGTTTGCGTGGTTTGAGTAGTTTTGCTTCGGTTGGTGGTTTTTAATGCGTTTTAGTGCGATATGAGGTATTTAGTAGGAACCTTGAGCTAATGTGGTGTGAATTGGTTTCAGGAGATTGTTAGAGGGTTGTTGAGACCATATTAACCTAGCTTAACCCCCAATTGCACTAAAATACCACCAGTTCCCTAATTGATGCAAATTCGTCGTATTTGTGCAAAAGTGAGTTTTCTGGAAACTGCTTTTGACCCGGTGGGTTCAGAATATATTTGAGTGTACTGCAGTATAGTAGTGAGGTGCTGATACCCTAGATAGAACCCGACCCCCTAATTCCTTCATGTGGCCGCCAATTAATTCGTTCTGGCCGCAATTTGCGGCCAGATGGGTAGGGTTTGGGTTGGGGTTTGGTCCATTGGGTGTCTGTTGCTATGTGGAGTTTTGTGATATATATATTTTTGTAATTTAAGTTCTGTGTAAAAATCTGGGAGTAAATACCTATTTCTCGTATTTTCTAAACCTTCGCGACACGCGTGATACGTGTGTGAGTTTGGGGTTTCTACGTATCGCGACGCGTCAGGGTAGTTTCAGGCACGTGATCACACGTTTTAGCGTATCGCGCACACGCGCGATTGGTTTACGACACGGGTTTCTAATTGTATCGTAATATCACGTTTTGTGAAATTGAGCTTATGTGTGATATATGTTATGTGATTCTAGGTTCGCCGGTGAGTGAGACGGACGCAGCGAAGAAGGGCAAGCAAGTCGTCGGCTACACTTAGCGCGAGACTTCGGTGAGTAGATTTCACATCTACGGGGATATCGCCCGCATGGCGTTATGCGTCAGGGCTGATAGGACCTTATTATTATATGTTGCATTTACCTCATGTACTGTTATTGCATATTGCATTCCCTGCTGTATGTATGCTTAGAATTGATAGAACACCGCACTATTACTAACGGTTCATGTTGCATGAGCACTGATCCGCATGCTACACACACACCGTTTGTAATTGCCATGACACACTCACTGTAGAACTGCCATGATTATATTGCTGTAGTTCATTTTATATATGATTCGATATGACTGTTATGGGAATTGGGAGCTACATGATATCTTTAAAAACGGAACAAATTTTAAAAGCGGTTTTCCCTTATACCTATATCATGGATTGATGTACGTAGCACCTCGCATTGGATTTATTTCTTGGTGTTGGATTTTCATGTGATTTCTGGGTTTGAGGACCGTGGGATTTTTAAGAAAAGATGCACTATTTGAAAACCCGGTTCCTCGTGATATGATATTTTGGTGCGTCCACCACTCGTTTTCTCGGTGCTGAGACGTGTGCTTGAAACCCGATTCGAGGAGATGGATGATCCGTTTGCGGGTTCGTGGTGGACCCGGTATGGTTCCCCGGAGCGAGAAATGTTTTTCGTGGAGTAGACGATGAGCCTGGCAGGGTGGCGAGTACCTACCGGTGATTGGTTGGACCTGGCGGTTATCCGGAGGATACCGACCAGAGTCGAGAGATGGATGCGGGATCATCCGTACTGCCGGGGCCGAGGGCCGATACCGCAGACGAGCCCGTGGGCTAATCCGGACTGACGGAGCCCGATATTTGAGGTTTTACGTGTCGATGCTGGACACGAGTATTTTATGAGGTTTTGGGTGTCGATGTTGGGCACTCGTGATTTCTCAGAGGTTTACAGGATTTGAGGGCCGATGGGTGTGCCGGCGCCTGGGTTATTTGGGATTTGGGGTGCAGTTGTGGGCACCGATTGTTTTCCATGTTGATATTCCGTGTAGATGTTGTTTATCCCATGCTCAGCATTGATTACCATATATCTCATCCTGTAGTTATTTTACCTGATAGAGTATCTGCATGGTTATTGCACATACTGCTTATCACGCATTGATATCATCTGCTGGCATTGTTAGAATAGCGCAGTACATGCATGCTCGCGATTACCTTTATATGTTATCTCTATTCACGAGTTGGCAACTCACCCCCGTTGTGCCACAGTATTTGCAGGTTGCCCTCAGCATAGTCGCGGCAGGCTGTCTTTTGCATCTTTTGGCTACAGATACCACTACAGTTGCAGTGAGAGCTGTTTTGCATTTAGGTGGGTTGTGGTATCTGATTACTTTTATTGTATCCCTTTTTGTATCTAGTACTCTCCATCTACCACTTATGTACTGGACTTAGATATTGTGTGAGGACCATGATGTATATTTTGTATTCTGGTGTCGAGCTCGTGGGAGCCGACTGTTTTATATGCAGTTATTTTCTGTGAGGTTTACTTATTGCTTATTCTTCGCTACGGCGTCGTATATTAGTCTTGCGATGTTGGTTTCCGCCGTTGGGCGTGATTACTCCCGTTTGGGGATGTTTCTTTTCATTTACATTTCATTTCATTTATATCCTGTTTTGTACCCGGTCTCGGGGCTACTTTTACAAAGGAAATGCTGCCAAAATTATTTAAATGATTAAGTAACTTTAAAGGAACTTATTGAATTATTTAAGGTTTTCTAAATGCTTCAACTAAATGTTTTCAACACTCACTATTTTTTTTTATGGTTTTGATTTCTGGGTTCGGCTTACTTAGTCGCTTTACGCCTGTAGGCGTACCGTGGTTAAGTGCCGGTCACGAGTCGAAATACTCAGGTCGTGACAATGGATTCGAGTCGATATGTGATGGTTGATACCTTTGTAGGTCCCCTGATATGAGAGTGACATGGATGTGACCTGAGAGATTGGTATATAATTATCATGGATAATGATTGCATAATGAGTGATATGCCGTACGAGACTTAGATCCATACCCCGATGTTGTATAGGTTCATAGAATCCCTATTTGTTAATGTCGTTGTACGTTAGATTACCGTACGCGGTGAATTTTACCTGTTGATTTATCCATACCCTTGATTAGAGGATGCCGTACGATGGATTGTACCGTAAGTGATGTTGGGTGGCTGGATGCCGATTGATAGATTCACCGACTCGGTCTTGTTGATATGTATACCCCATAGAATTTGATTCATTATATGCATTATGCTGCATTCATGCTATTCTCATTGCATTTCTTATACCTGTGCTAGTACACTACACCATTATCGATGATGCGTATGTTACACTTACACAGATTGCCGACGCACACACTTCATTATCGATAATTGCTATGTCACTTACACAGTAGAATTACCACAACATGCTATGATATACTGCCATGTTCACATCGCTATGCTAGGTTGCATGATATACTGACATGTACACCCACATACTCTGCTACAGCTACATATACATCATGTCTACATATTGACTTGTGATATTGAGATATTGCTTATTGTGCTTAGGAGATGCATCATACATACCTGCTTACATGTAGATACTTAAACCTTTCTAAAATTACATGTACACTTCATATGATGCTGCACTTGATTTCGCAGGATTTGGGAACCACATGATATATTTTAAAGTTGGATTCATTTAAAAGAGCGGTTTTCCCTTTATATGCTCATATTGCTGTTTTATATTGCATATATCAGTTGTTCATGGATTTTACGCATTGAGATATGGATTTCATGTGATTTATGGATTTGAGAACCGTAGGGGTATTTCAAGAAATTATGTATTGTTTGAAAACCCGGTTTCTCTTGATATGATATTTCAGTGTGTCCACCATGTGATTTCTCGGTTCTAAGATTGGCATGTGAAACCCGATTCGAGGAGCGGGAGGCATCGTCTGCGGGTATATGGTGGACCCGGTATGGTACCCCGGGGCGAGTGGTGATTTCGTTGTGTAGACGATAAGCCTGACAGAGGGACCACTACCTACCGGTGATAGTATTTGGACTCGGCAGTTATCGTGGGGATACCGACCGGAGTGATGTACGGACATGATATCAGGGCCAGTCGTGGTGACAGCGCCTGAGTTATGAGGATTTACGTGTCGATGCTAGAAACGGGTATTCATGATGTTTCGGGTGTCGGTTATAGACACCCAGGTTTCCATGATTGTGATGTGGTATTGATGGACACACATTCTTTAATATCCTCACATTTACCTGCATATACCTTTATGATATTTACATGCAGGAGTTGTTGTGTCAGTGATTGACACGTGGACGAGATCCACTGCATACATGCATTGATTTTATTGTTGGACGAGATCCACCTGCATACATGCATTGATTCATTGTTGGATGATATACACTTGCTGATAGGCATCTATCTTGTGTTGGCACATATACAGTTTTGGTCACCCTAGATATCATAGTATTACCTTTATGATATAGTTGACCTAGGAATCGTTGTTTATTTCGATTTCTACCTGTTGATGTTTTCTACTCACGAGTTGGCAACTCACCCCCGTTGTGCCTCAGTTCTTGCAGGTTGTCCGCTTGGATCAGTAGCGGTATTGCTGGCACACGGCTTGCTTTCGAGTGTTTTGCTTTGGTAGGTGGTACATGTTGGATCGTGCCCCTCTTGTTTTTTATATTCATATTGTATCTAGTCACTCCATTAATTCAGAAACTAGTAATTGTATATGTTGCAGACTTAGAAGACTTGTAGTTGCGAGACTTGAGCGATGGTTTTTATGTTCGCTTTTGGGCTTTATGTCTTGCTTTACTTTATTTCTTATTGTGGATCTTCGCCGTTGGGCGTCGTATACTTGTTACTTATACTTGTGGTGTTGTTTCCGCTGTTGGGCGTGTTTTGCTCCCGTTTGGTATGCTTTCTATATATTCCTTGTTGTACCTGTTTTCGGGGCTAGTTTTTACAAAGGAGGTGCTGCCGAAATTTTTATGAAAACCAAGGAAAAGAGTTAAAATAAGTTTTAAGGATCTTTACTTAAAGTTTCTAAATGTTGTAAATGTTTTCTTTACTTACTTCAGTTGTAAGATTTAGATTTCTGGGTTTCGGCTTACTTAGGTTACGTTACGCCTGTAGACGTTGCGTAATTTAAGTGATGGTCATGAGCTTCTATTTTGGGTCGTGACAATATAAATACGGAATATACTCTACCGTATATACATACCCGTATTCATATCAAAATACGAATACCCAAAAAAATAGAATAATACAATGAATATAATATTAGAATATACATATCGAAATATGTATATGTAAATTATTAAATCAATACCTAATTTAATAATCCGGCTCAATCATAAGCCGGCTTGTAACAACTCCAATTTCAATGTACAGAAAATTGTATGAAAGTTCATGTACAATAGGGGTATTTGCAAGCCTGTGTACACCATAAGTATTTGATTTGCTTTTGAACAGCAAGAAAACACTTGTAGCACATTGTTAAAGCCTTGCACTGCTTGACGTAGCCCCTGTGATCGAATCCCACTAGCTATATTAACTTTTTATTTAAATTTCATTCAAACTTTTATAAGCCCAAGGGTTTGCACGTGCACTACACGTAGAATAAAGAGTCACATAATATTTAAACATGTGCATGAAGGTATATGAATCGTGAGGGACATGTGATGAAAATCTAGAACTCCTCCACCGGTTTCCGACCGGCTAAACCGTTGGTAATGCCGGCACAGCCGGGCCCCCCGTAGGCAATGCCCCCTTATCTTTTCACCCGAACACCTCTTCAGCTACCCCACTTCTCTCATATTGTTTATTTTCTCAGCATTCATCCAAAGAGAAATAAAACACCATTTAATCCCATTTTTAATGCAATTTTTAAATTCATTCATTCACCCTCTAAACCCTAATTTTACCTATAAATACCACACCATATTTCACACATCCTCACTCAGAAATCCCCTTCCAAAACTCTCAAAAACTTTCAAGTCCTAATAGTGTGCAAGTGGAGTTAACGAAAGGCGAAGCTCCGGCGAAATTCCAAGGAGTTTCCGGCGACGAAATGATGCCTCGACGATCCCTAAAGCTTCTCCTACCTCTCCCCTTTCCTTGAAGCCAGTAAGTCCCCTCTCCCCCTCTCTTCTCCTATTATAAAAAGTTCTATTTCTAAAACCCGACGAAAGCGGAGTTAATCCGACTTCCGATTCGGTTTTTCTATAAAACTCTACTTTTCTTAATCAATAAAATTCCATACTATCACATAATGTTAACAAACATTAACAAACTCTTTAAAACAAATTTCATCTCAAAATATTCTTCTATGCAATTTTTATTGTATTTTTACAGTAAAATACCACATACTATAGTTTCGACATAAAACAACATAAAACTTGTATTACCTTTAGATAACTCACAATATAATGACCTAGCTCATCACAACACACATTTTTGATATAGCACGATGAGGTTTTTGGGAATATATTCATGGGATAACACGACTTTACAAATTAATACCGTCAACTTATAAAACCATTTCTTTAAAAATTGTATTAAACAATTCCTTACAATTGCGCCTCTACAACCCACTTTTGGGGACCCCGTTCGGGATGGTGCCGGTTATCGCACATTCTCGGGCCTAGTAGAGCGAGATGCAGACCTCCGAATGAAGCATTCGATCTTGATGGAATTTTAATGCATTTTTCTTTAGAAAATGAGATTTTTACAAGAAAATAAATAAAATTATTTTCATTAAATATATATATATATATATATTATCAAAATATCTACTTTAATTATAGTATATAAATATTCCAAATTTTCAAAAGGAATCACTTTTACATGAAAATACCATCCGAATACAAAACAATACCAATATTTCAATAAAATACCATTTACTATGAAAACTAGGTTCTACTCACTAGAAATTTCACTTTTATAAAATATTCATCTATGAAAACCCTAAAAATGATAATTAAATGCTTTAGGTGTAATTTGAAAATTATATCAAACTATTTTTACATAAAAACCCCTCAAGTTATACTAAATTACAATAAAAACCCTAGTAAACATAGGTTTAAGCGGGACCGATTCTCTTGAGGCTCAGGGAGCCGGAGAATATGGGTGCTTGCCTCTTTAAGATGGACAATCTAACAAACGTTGTTATCAACACGGTAATTGTCTTGGAAAAAAACACAAATTCTGCCGTCCATGTGCAGTAGTTACCAATAATATCAAAACTAATTCAGGATTTCAAATTCTTTTCAAAGAGTCTGACCCAGACCGAGTCTCAATCTAATCAATCCGACTTGAATGTGATTAAACTATAAACTACAATTCAACATGAGTCCATCTAGTCAATCTATATCAATCTGTATTGACTGAACCGAACCATAGATATACTCCGTCTACATGACTCTCCATTTACATCCATTCCATTTACTGATATCATGGTTTCGGCAAGTCATCCATCTATATAGAAAACAATACAATCAATACAAAATACATCGTGGGGTTTATAAGGGGTAGATTGGTACGGAAGATGTTAAAAGTGGCACAAGACTGTAACCATAATACACCTAACCTGAATATCCATTGCCGTTGTACCATGGCTGAATAGTTCCTTGTGCTCCGTATACCTTGGTCTCCGGAATAGTGGGACTCCTCTCGTATACACTGGCATTTTCTATACCAAACTGCAAGCAACGGCGTTAACAATATAATTAAACATTATAAGATATATTCTCTTTCTGTCTATTCTATCTCTACTCACCTTTGGGACTTACCGAGCGATTGTTCGCTGACGACATTCCTTTCTTATTTCTTTGAAATGTTGTCAGGTGTTTCGGACTCATTGGAGATCGAGCCCAGCACTGAAGATTTGGAGCTGATATCATTTGACCCAGAGCTATAGGCACTTGTACATATTTATTTCATTTCAGTTATATTATTGTTTAGACATCACTTTCTATTCATGTACTTTCATTTCAGTTGTACTTGTAAAAGAATGTTTAATAAATAAAGTTGTTGTTCATTTGCATTCCTGTCTCTTGTGTACTTTACTTTATATTACTTAGTTAGGCTTAGCGTATTTACTTTCGAGTAAATACGTAGCGCGCATCGCCGCGTCCTCTTGCCGTACACCAGGAAGCGGGGCGTGACACGGCTAGTATTATCAGCCATCCGATCGAAAGTCCGGATGGCTAGTACAATCATTCGATCGAAAGCCTACGCGTATCAAAATATGGCTACTACATCATTTTGTCTGAACCAGGAAAACCCTCTGTGCGGGACTCTAAAGACTCGACAGTATGCCAGCAGTGAGTTATTGGATAAATTCATAACCACAAGTACGTCAGCAGCACTAGCTGTACGTAACGGCTACCCGGGTACCTATAGAAAAGGAAGGCCGACGGGAAAATTCATCCGAACCCCTACTGAGCCTATCTGTGACAATCTCCGTATAGTTCGGTCTCTTCGTTTAAGAGTATCGCATACTAGGTCTAGTGGTGGTAAACGTCAGAACCTAATAACCCGATAATTCATGCCAATGTGGTTCAGGACAAATCCGGGAAACTACTGATCTAACTATCAGTAAATCCCAACTGCCTTGGCCAAGGTCTTACGGTACTGGCCAACCGAACACAATGCGATATCGATTCCATATACCGGGAGTGACGAATCCCCAACAATCGCTCAGTGCCTCTATATAGCTCGGGACTGTACCCAACTAAAAGCTGTTTGCACGACTCGGTAGAACCGTTGTAGGGTAGTAATCTAAGTACAATGGGAACTCACACGAGACAAATGACGATATCAGGTCTGAAGACTAACATGTACTCATGTCACCTGAGAACTGCTATCTGACGATAAGTATAGTACCATCTAGAAGTTCTCGGCGAGTCCGTCCAGTATACTCACTCCCAGTGAGCACCTGTATACGATCTTAGATACGAAAGACCAATGGTTGTGGGACCAACCATCGCCAACCAGTGAGCACTTCGTCGGGGTCTCAAAACGTATATACAAGTCTACTCTTAAATATCGATGCCCAGTCTCGATACTCTCACTACTAGGGACATTTACGGATGTGCTTATGGACTACCGAGCCCCCACATGTATGATCTCCATCATAACGCTTGTAGTCAAATAATGATCCTACGGGCTTTATCAACATTTATTAATGATACATGATAACAAGTAAAACATATACACATGTTAAGATAATGACAAACCAAATAGCATACTATCATATCGAGCACGATTGTCATGTACATACATATGTCCAAGCATCCACTATATATACATATAAAATAATGGCCTCTAGGGCATACATATCCACCTAATCTGAATTTGGTTCGTGTCCCTTAATATCCGTATTAACGATGCAATGTGCAATTCAATAAACGGGTTGTTTAAAATATCAAACAACCGCTTTTTAATTTAAGCGGCGGTGCTGCAAAAAATACGGTTGGTTCTCTTTTCGCTTTTGACGGCGAACTTGCAAAGAATCCTGCAAAGAATAGAATATTGGAGTGTCGGATTTGAGTAAGAAGGTATTAGAAAATACACACAAAAAATTTTCGGGTTAAGAAACCCCAATCGAATCGATTCCAAATAGCTTGGAATGTTCGCTTGCGCGGGTCAAATTTCTGGGTATTTAACACTATACTTTATTATCTCCTTGTTCTTGAATGTGCACTTTGCTCCGTATCGTTGTTCGCTAATCCGTTAAAATCTGAAAATTTCGGAAAACAGATAATTTAGCGAAAAAGCGATATAGATAGCCAATATGCTGCACACACAAAATTGTGAGATTTAAAGTGCGAAAATGGAGTAATAACAGAGCAATAGAACACCAAACAAAAATTTAGAGCAATCTGGGCAAGTTAGGCCGCCAGAAGTAATAAATGGGCGGCCAAATGAGTTAATTGAAGCTCCAACTTTTTTGCAGTGTTCTCTGTATTCTATTATTGTCCCATTTTTTTACTTTAAATATTTCAATGAATCTCAGAGTGATAGCAGATCAAAAATACAGAGAACAACAAAACGCTAAAAAGTTATATTTTTGTTCTGGTTTTTTGAAAATTTTGACAATTGCACATCACGAAATTAATATTTATACATCAAAGGTGTCATTAAAAAAATAGATCTAATATATGATGACAAATGATGCAAAAATTGATAGATCTTTTATGATCCATCAAAAACGATATCCCTAAAAACATAGATCTGTCATAAAAACAATTAATTTTTTTTTATATATGTTTAGATAAAAAAATTACAACATTTGATTTATAATTTTTTTTAAATAACAGATCTATAAATCTACGAACGTGGGCATGCATGACTCTGATACCTATGTTCACTTTGGGTGCGTAAATATAATATAAACGATCAAAGCAACGGAAATATCTTGTATCTACCCTAAAAGTTTACTGATATACTTGATCCGAATGGTCGGATCGTTATTATCGCCAACATCACATTGTAGACCCGTTATTTTACGCCTCCACCCAACGACCGGAGGAAAACCACATTTTGAAGAAGTGAGAATCCCCCACATGATCAACCCGCAATCTAACCGTAGTAGAATAGGATGAAGAAAGAGACGGCGGCTCTTTTGATTCTCTCTAGAAAACTCTTTGTAAATATTGTATATCTCTCATATAAAACCCTAGACTCCGATATATATATATATATATATATATATATATATATATATATATATGGTACCTTCATATGGGCGGGTATTGTGCTGAATCGGGCCCAAATGGGCGGGTATTGTGCTGAATCGGGCCCAATGGCTAACACTATATATTGAATTGTAGAATGTATCAATTTTGATCTCTTTTCTTGTTTTCACAGAGGGAACAAAGTTAAAGACAATTTAAGCCCAAAAATATGCGGCCAGGCTCATTTTCTTGTTAATGATAAACAGGGACACCAATTGGGGACCCCAGTGGGGCAAATACGTAGGAGATGAAGCCTACACTGTCATTTAGATATCCACTTCAGAAGTAGAATAAGGCCATAAAACACACATGTTTGGGCCTTTTCTCAATCCACACAAGTATAATTTAATTATACACACTTATTTATCAGTCTATGTATTTTTATTTTTTTTTATTTAACCTTTTGTTTTTATTTCAGAGCAAGGGTTACTACAAGTTTCTCGGCATGGAGCAGGCCGATAACAACTATTTGCTCTATGATCCACCACTATTTATAAGGTGGTTGCTGTGATGACTTACAAATAAGAAGAGGAAATGAACGAGATTTCTTAAAAGCTGCCTTCTTAGAAGATGGCTCGATTCAACTCCATATAAAAAACCAGGGATTCTAGAAGTGAACGAAAAAATTATGCCGAGATATTGTTGCGATGAAGGGATCGTTTGTTTTGTTGAGTTTGGGCTTATCTTGGATTAGTGTTGGGAAAAGAAGTTCTATAGGATGGTTTTTTTTGTCTCTTTGAGTGGTGAACGTTTGTTTACTGGGCTTTGAAAGAGAGTTAAGTACGTTATGATATCGGCCTCACGTCATAAAAATAAACGGCCTTTAGGTCTGACTTGGACCACGTCAGCATATTACAATTCTTTTAGATTAAAAGAGGATATAGCTATCACCTTTTGCTTTTCTCTTATTTATTATTAACACAAAATATTTTCTTGTTTTTCCAAGGAATGTTGGGGGAATACACAGTTATGTTATTTAATCTAACTCCTAATTTATAAGCAAACAAGAGATTATGAGGCGCTCCAAGTTAATGTGACAATAATTTAGCACACAAACACATGATTAATTTAGGAGTCAAGGAAGAAAACACTTCTCCTCACATCTAACATTTTGAGAATTAATTTTGGGACTCGTTAGCCAACTAGACCCATAACATATATATTGAAGTATAAATCTGTAAATAGATACTTGAAAAGAGTAACTATAGCGATTAATGTGTGCATCGCGTGATTCGAAACTTAGACGGAAAAGAAAAAGGAAAATGTGAAGAATGTGTGATTCGAAACTTAGACGGAAAAGAAAAAGGAAAATGTGAAGAATGTTACAGAAATTTTCAGAAAAAAAACACTTACAATCCCTCATATTCTGGTCTGGACATGTTCTAGAGGTATGATTTGTTCGATTGCATTTGCTTCACTTACATACTCTCTTTTCTCATTGAATGATCTGATATGTTTTCGTGCTCACCCTAGGATGAGATGCAATAAATCTTTCACTTGATCGACAACACAGTATTTGAGCCAGAATTACCATGACAGTTATTGTCATTGGTTACTCTTTTCTCCTTCCGTTCAATGCAGAGCTTTTCTTAGAGTCATCACTTACTTTCCAGATATTGTTCTTCAGATCTAGCAGTGGACAAAAACAATCCTTTCCCTCTTGTAAAAGATCTTGATATCTTATTGTATCATCATATATATTCATATTATAACTGTCTTTGAAGTTGAGGTATACAAATATTGCTGTTTATAGCTCATCTATATCATATGCAGATTTCTGCGCTACAAAAAATAGGGGCCTATTACCACGGAAAAATACCAACAAAATCTATTTTGTCGGAATTTAATTATTTCATCGTGAAAAATCCGACGAAATGCATAGTCCCAATAGATTTATTTGTAGGATTTTATTTATTTATTTCGTCGGAAGTTTCAATCGTCCGATATTTACCGATGAAATAAACCTTGGATGATTTTTTTTTTGTTAAATAGTTTATTTCTACGGCTTCTCACCAACCAAATAGGTGCCTAGTCGGATTTTTACCGACAAAATAAGTCTATGAAATTTAAGAAGGAAGAATAATAAATTTTGAATTTTCAGCCGTGTACAAATGTAATTTAAAATCGTCAAACAACAGCTACAATCCAACCCCCACTTTACCGCACATGATACAGTACACAATTACACTTAAACCGATACGATTTTGATACAAATCCAATACAGTACGTCACATAATACAAACAAAAGAATTCAATCTACCAAAAACGATCACAATAGAATCTGATACGAACGTTATATCATGCAGACCTAACAAGTTATATTGTTAATTAGAATCCGATATGAAATATCTAAATGGATTTAGTATAAAGAGTTTATAAATGCAAGCAAATAATGATACCGAATACGCTAATTAGAATTCGATATGAAATATCACAAAATAGGAGTTTATAAATTCAAGAAAAAAACACTTACGACCATGACACGACACTAGTCATTCTCATCATTCACGCCACCTTCGTCATCAGAAACAAGAAGATGCTATCGTGTAAAAAAAGAAGAAGATTTAGTACACATGATATATAATTAAATAAATTAACAAAAAAGTTAAAAGGATTATCGAACTTATTACTGATGTTGGCTTGTTGCATTAGATGTAAGATTTAGTACATATGATATATAAGTAAATGAATTATCAAACAAGTTGAAGGATTATCGAACTTACTTCTGATATTGGCTTGTTGCGCTCGATGTGGCTTGTTGCGCTCGATGTAAGATGATGTAAGATGTTCTCAGTGCTAATCTTGCTCAAATCTCCACATGCAGTCATTCTGCTACTGGATCCCAATCTCAAACCGGAACCAGATGAGTAGGAACCTGCTCCATGATGGACCTGGGTGAATGGAAACGCTCTGCTGGTTGCTCCACTAAACTGGGGTGGACGTATATGCTCTACTGGGTGGGTCCTCCTGCTGTTCCGGTGCACGTATTTCCTATCGAATCACAAGAAGATTTGTAGAGTGATGCTGAGATGACCAATATTGGGTCAGCTTGATATGCTGACCCACTAGATAAACCCTCCCGTGTTGGTCCCAGCTCCTCTCGATCTAAATGACATTCTCGGTAATAGAATGCATCTGCTCATACGTGAGAGGAGTGCCTCTCTCTTGTATCTCCTGCTCTGCCAATTCATCGATGCATTCTCTCATTGCTCTCTATTTGAAACAACAGAACACAAATTTATTTCCTTGTCAAATAAATACTAATTAAATTAAATAAACCTATAAACAGAACATCTTACATATCGTGTGTGTGCGCGCCTGCTGTGATGATTCGGTTTATTGGTTACGTGTGAACAACATACCATACATCTTTATCCGATCAGGTAAATGTCCATCCTATCTCGCCTTTATTTAAACGAAAATATTAAGAAATTTACAAAACACACAACCCGTAAAGAAATTTAAGAACGTCTAATATTGAAACTTACATGCTAGTCCCCGGCATTCCTCCATCCTCCAAGGTAAACATCCTCAACTAGGGCGCGGGCTACAGCACCCGGTGCACTCCTCCCCTGCCATTTAAACCAGATATGAATCTAAAATTACAATACTTATAAATATTACACTCTAAAAGATATACTTAGAACTCGGGAGACTGAATGTGCTCCATCATGACGGTCCAGTAAAGATCTGATCGATTCTTTGGCTTCGCCACCCATTTGTAGCATAGCAGCTTCCTTCCACTTGTCGTATACTTTCATCTTATGATCACACCAACTGCTGCATAAATAATTTAACATTATATCTTTCTTCAGGGACCGGCGGATGATCCGCCCACCGTTCGAATTAGAATCGGCCCTACAAAACAGAAAGGACAAAGTATAATATGATCATACCATTAGACAAATATGTCTACATAATAATACAGATAACTATTGAATAACTTCAATAAATCTTTACCAAAATCTCAAATAAGACATCCCGCTTTTTCCCTTCTAATGCAGAACTAGACCAATCGATAAGAACATGACGGTCCCCCTGTTGAATCAAGTTTGGTATGCGTGATTCAGTGTTCATGAAAGAAGACAAGAAATTTCTAAGATCTTTCACCCCGTTCTCGACGAAATCGTTATAACCGGACACGTAGACTACAATCTTGTTTGCTCAATGCTATTGCTTTTAGACCTTGCGTGCCAAAACGGGTCCGCTCATTCCAAGACCCTGTCCGTGTCCATGTCCCTTTCCACGACCACGTCCTTGGGCCTGTGACATATCTAATATAATATTACTATGAAAATTTATTCAACTATTAAGCAATTCATAAAATAACGAGATGAAATTTAACAGAATGTAAATTTAACATTAACAATTCAAATTTCTTATGAATCTTTAAAAGCTACTTCTATAAAAGACATTAGAAACAAGTAAAAATTGGGTTGTTCTTCGGTGCTTCCAAACGGGTAAAATATATGCCGTACGGATTTTATTTTAATAGTTAGATTAATTTTACTCCCTGCTAAACTTTTCAGCCGGTCACTCCTCCCCTAAACTCACATGACCTTTGCCACATAATCAAATCAACGGTACTAATTCGTCACATAATCAAATCAATAGTACTACAAATATTTCGAATGGTTGATTTGATTATGTCCCAAGGGTCATGTGAGCCTAAAAGATGGGTGGCCGGCTTAACAGGAAATTGATCTAATGGTTAAAATTAAATCGTTACAACCTATATTTTTATTAGCTTGGAAGCACCGATCTTATGTGTTCTATAAAAGTGTTTTTAGAAATCCACAACAAATTTGAATTGTTAATGTTAAATTTACATTCTATTAAATTTTCATCTCGTTATTTTGTGCATTACTTAACAATTGAATAATTTGTCATAGAAATATTATATTAGATATGTCAAAGGCTAAAGGGCGTAGCCGTGGACATGAACGTTGACAAGGACAGGGCCCTGGAGTTAGGGCACCTGTTTCAGCATGCAAGATCTGGAAATGAGAGCATGGAACAAACTAGATTGCAGTCTACATGTCCGGTTATAACGATTTCGTCGAGGACAGTGCGAAAGATCTAAGAAATTTCGTGTCTTCTTTCACGAACAATAAATCACACGTCACGGAAAAAACTACTATGCCATTGGATTGGGGGCCTCCACTAGTGGGGCTCCCCCATCCAATGGCTCTAGAGGGGCTTGCACCATGCAAGCCCTTCAAGAGGAGTTTTTTCCACATGTCACACTTGATTCAACAGGGAGACCGTTATGTTCCTGTTGATTGGTCTAGTCCTGCTTTAGAACATAAAAAATAGAACACATTATTTAAGATTTTGGTAAGATTTATTGAAATTATGCGGTAGTTATTTTATTATTATGTTAATTTATATGTATAATTCTACGATCATATTATATGTTGTCTATTTCATCAGTTAAATTGTTTAACAATAAATAAATAAAGTCAATTAAGATTTATTTCGTAATTATTATCCAACGAAATAAACTTCTGACGAAATAAATAAAAAAAATCCGACGAAGTAAATCTATTGTGACATGCCAAGTTAATATCTTACGATATAGGATATGTATCTTACGATGCGATATGATATAAAAAGTTTTTGATATATATAAGTCATTTGTATCAAAAAAATCTATCGTATCTATCGACATACGATACATATCCTATGATATAATACATTATATACAATATTAATGATACTAGATTTAAAGATGTTCTTGGGTCGGATCTGGATCTCCTGACTCAGACTTAAAGAACTTAAAAATATAAAATATCTCATCTTTAAAGCGCTAACAAATCTAAGCCGCAAAATGCAAGATTTCAGAATCTCTCGCATGGTCCTCGCGTGCACTCACAAAGAAGAAATATGTTAGAAATTAAAACAACTAAGGCTTAATATCTTAGTTTATATTAAGTACAACTTGTAATGACCAAAGAAAAGAGAACAATACGATACGATTTGTTTATTAGATAAGAAGTCTTATGATTGACGGATTACATAGCAAGAATATTCTTGCTTACTAGGAGACAGACGTTACATGGATAGTGTTTATAAATGCTTTGAAGTTGATGGAGGACCGAGTAGTAAGAGAAAAAAGAAATAAGATATGACAATATTATATTTTCTAGTTAATTTAAATAATAATTTGAAATTTATTATTAGTTTTTAACCAAATTTTAATAGGACCTTGAAATTTGAATGTTATTCCAAAACAGAAATCTTGCAACAGGAAAATGAAAGACGATAGTGGAAGTGAAGGAGGAAGAGAAGTTCGTGGAATATGAAAGAAAGATGAGGACATCGTCATCGACGATGATGATTGGCGATGAATTCATTAAATACTATTGATTGTTATTTTTAAGAAGATTTTAGTTTATCATGTGTGAACTTAGTTAGAAAATGTTGTTACTTATGAAACTTCTGTCTATGTCATGTAGTTTACACCTTTTGACTATAATACCATTTTTCTTATGAGTTATAATTGTTTATATGGCTTTTGTTGTTTTTTGTATTTTCCATTTGCACTTTACATATATTGTGTTATATTGTGTTGGTTGTATAGCCAGGGATATACTAAACTCTTTTATAATTCTTTTAAAATAAAAATGGATTGGGCAGCCTGATGTTGCACGATTCGTCGAATAGCAAAGCTACGACACCAGATCTTCAAACTGCAAGATAAAGAACGTCCGGATATTCGCTCAGGGGTCCTACTCCGATGCCAGTCGTCGCTTAATATGAGATTAGGGTTTTTGGTAGAAGATGAGTGCATACCTTTGGCCTCAAGTAAGAGGGGTTTATATAAGTTTTGTTTACGGCTGTGATGCAATCGAAGAGGATCCAATTGGTTATTTCGGGTTTTGTACGTAGGCCCTTACTGGTATCAGATTCGGCTTCTCCCCAATTCGTGGGCCCTAATTCGCTTCATGGGCCCTCAATAGGCTTGCAGATACAAAAACATATAAGTGGGAGCCCATGAGGATATTTCATGCTACATCAGTACCCCTGTTTCGAGTTCATAAATTAGGATCTCGGGTCACACTAATGTCATGGCTTTTGGGACCCGATGTATGTGGCCCCCATCTAAGTCCTAACTATTAGGCTCATCAAGCAGTCATTAATCAATCCCGGCTTTTCATAAAAAGGGAAAAGCCTTGTAGAGGAAGCGCCACTCTTATCATTGCGCTTAGGGTTTTGCTATTCATCTTCGTCGCCGCCGATCCTGCTGCCTCTGGAAGATCCCAACCTTTACCGGTGGTATTATCGTAAGTTTCCTTTTTTCCTTCTTCCTCAATTCTTGCACTATGGCATCTGGTTGTTTGAGTGGCGAGGATTGATTGGTTCATTTTAATACATATTTTATATTCATTCTTAGTTTTATTTTGTCATATTTAATGTTGCTCTAGGTGTTATTGTGATACTTGCAGGTCATAGGGTCTTAATTGCATAAAGAGAAGAAAAGAAACGAACCTTGTGCGATTCATGCTACAAAACAAGTTAATTTGGAGCAGAAACGCAAGGGATATCAAATCATACAAAACAATATTTAAATAAAGTCAAAATAATACAAAATATCCAAGCCCAAGTCAGCATACAGGCCAGACAGGAGAGTCAACTTCAAACGATCATTACTCGAAGACCATAACTCCGATTGGGATCATCTTGGACTCATTGGAAAGATATTGATGAGAAAAACATGCTACCAAAATTTGAGGTCCAAAACAAAAGGTCAGACCAGGAAATTGCAGTCAACGCTCAAAGTCGCGGCCCTATATTGGCTAAAGGGTCTGATTTTGTTCTTGGGTTGTGTTTGTATTCTAATCTTTGTTGGTACCCTGTAAACGATACAGAGACCATATATAGGCATCGTTTACAGAGACCTAGGTTTTTTTTATCTCTTGTACTTTTGGTGGTGAGAGTTTGAGAGCAAGATCAATTTAGGTTGTAAGCACTATTTCTTACTTTTAATTTATTTTATTGTAATGTCTTTCTTTTACAATTGCTTTGCTTTTGAATATATGAGTCGCTAATTCTATTATCTAGGGTTAGATGAAACTGGATCTATGATTAGTGATATGTATTAAAGTTCTAGTTTTTCTTATATGTTCTTAATGGCAACTTCTTAAATAATAAAAATCTTACCTTTGCATAAACATCACTGATAAAGTAGATGAAACTCATGATTAACAACCATGACATCTTATCAGGGGAAAGGATGGTAAAAGGGGATTTCTATTATTTGGAGTTGATCTAATTAATTTATGGTTAACTTTGACTAGCCAATAAAATTAGGTAGACCTTTGATTGATAACCATGAGATCTACCTAAATTAATTAGTACATAATCTTAAAGATTCTTATTTTTCTCATTATTAATTGATAGGGTATCTTTCGATGTTCATATAGGTTATGCTTATTGTTAGTTATATGTATGCTCTATAGGCCATTATTATACATGTGATGTATATTATAGTTGATGCTGGACATATATAGGAAGGCCTTTCTTGCTCGACATGATAGTATGCTATCTGGTTGCTCTTTATCTTAACATGTGCACTTATTGTCTCTCTATTACATGTTGATAAAGCCCTTAGGATGAGTACTTGACTACCAGGATTATGATGCAGATCATACTAGTGGGGCAGAGGTAGTCGGTAAGTACATCCTTCAATTGTTCCTAGTCGTAGGAGTATCGAGACGAGGCATCGATATTCCAGAGTAGACTAGCGTATACGCTTCTCGACCCATATGATGGGTGATGGATGATCTCACATCCATTGGTGTTTGACATCAGAGATGGTATACGAGTGCTTAGTGGAGACTGGGTACACTGAACGGACTCGCCGAGAACTCCTAAATAGTATTATACCTATCGTCGGATAGCAGTTCTCTGGTGACACTGGTACAGGTTAGTCTGTCGACCCGAGATCGTCCTAGAGTCTTGTGTGATTCCCACTATATTTTGATTTCCACCTTACCACGTTCAAGAGATCGTATAAAATGGTGGTTTTGGGGTACATTCCCGAGCCACATGGAGGCAATGAGCGATAGGAGGGGATTTCGTCTCTCCCGGCATTGGGGGTTGATGTTGCGCTATGCTTGATTGGCCATAACAGGAAATCCCTGGCCACGGTTGCTGAGATCTACTGGTAAGTGTTATCAGGAGTTTCTCGAACCGTTATGAGCTTCACATCGGCATGACTTATCAGGCTATTGGGGTCTGACGTTTACCACCCCCAGGCTGTGATATGCGACATATCAAGCGAAGAGACCGGACTGTACGGTAGTGTTACTAATTGGATTCGCAGGATTATTGTTGGATATAGTGCCCTCAAAGTCAATTATTGGATCGCAGGTACATGATTGCAATGATTTAGGGAGGACCTATACCGATAGGACAGTCTTACTCGAGATGATAGTATGCTATTTGGTTTGCCTTTATCATCGTGTACAGCTTTAGGTGACATGATCACTATTACACATTGATAGAGTCCTTAGGGTCCTGCTTGACTACCAATAGTATGATAGCGATCATATACGTGAGAGTTGGGTAGTCTATAAGCACATCCTTAAAAGTGGTCCCTAGTCGTGGGAGTTTCGAGACAGGGCATCGATACTCCGGAGTAGACTAGTGTATACAGTCGAGACCCCGACGAGGGGCGGTGGCCGGTCTCACAAGCCATTGGTGTTAGTTGGATCACCTAAGATGTATACAGGTGCTCATTGGGTTATGAGTGCACCGGACAGGACTCGCCGGGAACCTGCTAGTTGGTATTTATACCTAGCGTCAGATAGCAGTTCCCTGGTGACATGTGTACAGGTTAGTTCATCGACCTGAGGTCGTCATTTGTCTCGTGTGAGTTCCCACTGTGCTTTAATTACTACCCTACCACGGCTTAAAGGAGTTGTGCAAACAGGTTTTAGTTGGGTACAGTCCCGAGCCACATAGGGGCAGTGAGCGGATCGGCAGGGGATTCGTCTCTCCCGGTATTGGGGGTGAGATCGCGCTGTGTCTAGGAAAGCCATTACACCTAGTCCTTGGCCAAGGCAGGTGAGAATTAATGGTAGGTATTCCAGTAGTTTCTCAGGGTGTTCAGGGCTACCCTCCGACACGACTTATACCGCTATTGGGGGTCTGACGTTACCAGCCCCCTAGGCCGGATATACGATGCTCATAGACGAACGGACTGGACTATACAGATATTGTCATTGATAGGCTTAGTAGGGTTCCACGATGAGTTCGCTCATCGGCTTCCATTTCGGTCAGTACATGGGCAGCCGTTACGTACAGCTAGTACCACTGACGGCTTATGGTTAAATCCACTGCCAAGGTACTGACGAGTCTTTAGAGTCCCCCACAGATAGTTTACCAAGTTCGGGCGAAACGTTGTAGAGGCCGTATGGTTTTATGGAAGGGTTCGAACATGCATGTGCAGTTGTGCACGTGTCATATTTTGGACAGATAATACTGGTGGGCTTTGGTTTAAGCCGGATCCAAGTATTATATTGAGTCGGAATATTTTAGTCTCATCGTATTCGTATTCGGTCGGAATATGGATATAGGTATGTATTTACAGGTGAGGGGTATTCTCGTAATCCGTTACGAGATTACTTTAGAAGATGCATTTCTTTTTGGGTTAATCATTTTGGTTTAAATGATTATTGGATTTGGAAAGTGTGACTCATATGGATGACACATTTCTTCTAGCATGTTCATTAGTGACTCATGCTAATGAGTCACTAAGTGAGTCATGATAGAATTAATGGTAGTTTGTTTTGGGTGTAGATATTTTAGGGTTTGTGGAGATATTTTTGGGAGATATTTTTTTATGAGATATTTTCATTACACAACCTTATATATATCTACTCACAAAAGAAAAATCATCACAAGTGATTATGCTTGGGTCTTTGCTCTCTTGATAGTTTCTTGAGCTCACAATTTCCATCTCTTAGCATCTTCTTCAACCTCCACCCTAACCCTCTCATGTGATGAGAACCCTAGGGTGTTTGAGACAAAGTATTCTACTCATTCTCTACTTCATCTTGGTCATCTCTTTTAGCAGACTTGATGTTCGAGTTGCCTCGGTATAGAGGCGGGAGCCCGTATAAAGATCCGTTGATGTGGTGCCACCTCGACGAGGAGATAGGAGATCGGAGATGTCGCAAGGAGCGTGAGATGATGGATAAAGACCGAAGGACACGGATCGATCGGTATAGCCTTTCTACCTCTTACAGTTTGCTAGTTTAGCGTTAATGGCAAGATCCGGGTTATAGTATGCGATAGCGCCAGTTGTAAAAGTTTTTGTTCCGTGTTTGGCGTCAGATTATTGGCCGGGGCGCTACCGTAGACTTACAAGTATGAGCAGGCTTGCTTGTTGATCTTCTGATCGCTCAATACCCGGATGGCCGTTACATTTAGCAGACCGCTTGCGGCTTGTGGGTGACTGATATGATCACCACCTACTATCGGCGTATTGACGAGTCTTTAGAGTCCTACACAGAGGTTTCCTGGCTCAGGTGAAACGAAATAGGAGCACATATGTGATATGTGCGAGACCGAGATTAATACGTGTATGTGATACCGTATTCTATTCTATCGATATGTGATATCGGTCGGTTATATGTGATATAGCCGGGTTATCGGATCAAGTGTTGATTCGATAAGTTGTTACATTTGATATTAGTCGGTTGTATGTGATATAGCCGGATTATTAAATCAAGTGTTGATTTAATAATTTAATGTATAATTATATATTTGATATATTAACTTACATTAACTAATATTAGCTCACTTAAGAATTCTTTTTCTCACTTGTGCATTTAATATATATGTGATATATATTAATGTACATTTTTTTTGTGTGTCATGCTAGATGATACATATGACATGGGTGTATGAGACTCACACCATGCTTAACATAATCAAGGGTTTTATTTATTTAAAGTAATTCAAAATTGGGTGAATATTGGTCATGGTTGATGCGTAGTGGAAGCTTGTAGAATCATTGACTAAGTCCACCAATTTTGTTTTACTTAAGATATTTATTAACCCAACCATTATGATTAGCCATGGTTTAGTCTATACATGAGTTAGTATATGATATTAACTCACCTATGGTTCTCATTCTACACTTGATCTTTTCCATAGTTGTTTTTCTTCATCTCTTTCCTCTAGCTCTCTTGAATTTGGGAGGTGAAGAAAATGAGTGAGAAAAATATTTCTGAAGTGAGCAAAATTCCCACTTCATCATCCTATACTAGATTAGCCATTTATTTTTGGGTGTTTGCTTCACTAATTCCATATTAGTGAAGAGCTAGCTTGAGTTGGTATCTCCTCGACGTAGATCATCTTCGGCCTCGAAAACTTCAAGCAAGCTTGTTCCGTTCATCTTGTGGAGCCTTTCTAGAGTCCGAGAGTTCACTACTTGGAGCGAAGGGACTACTACACGGAGCTATTGAAGTGAATGACTGGTCTACAAAGGTTGTATTCCTTGTTCACTTAGATATAAAGATATTTACATTCTAGTTTCGTCTAATTCTCTAGTTAAGATTCTAAGTTAGGGTTCTTTAGCGTGCCAATTTTTAAAAAAATGGAATGGTCGATGTCTCCCGAAACCCAGCGGCGACCGAGGGAACCCTGCACTTATGATATGTTTGATAATTTATTGCGATGTACGAATGCCCTATACTTTTCATAGTTGATAGATATTTGTTTTTTGGGTTGACATAAAATAAGGAAACATATAATTTAAATTCACCATGAATAGATTTAGTGGGTTCAACACCCTAGGTATATTTACCTATTTTAATCTCTTCTAAGTTTTTATTTTTATTTAATTTATTTTCACAATTAATAATTAATAATCTCTTATAAAAAATTTATTATTAATTCGCCTAAATTTAATTAGATTACCATATTTTCTGTGGATCGACTTGTAATTTGCATATGTGCTACAATTGTAAATCGTGCACTTGCGATAATAAATTAGGACTACTTAAAATAACCCAACAAGTTTTTGGCGCTGTTGACGGGGAAGACGGTTTATTTAATTGAATTTGACGAATTAAGTTTTCTTTTATTATCTTTATTAATTTTAGTTTTATTTTGCTCTATTTTTTATTTTTGATTTCTGCAACAGGGATTTTGAATTTACAGAGAGCTATCTTTTAGAGGAGACATAGATGACAGAAGAAGATCGAAGCGGAACGCCAAGGTCTGGCCGTGAATTACCCACCCATACCCGTGATTTTCGGCCGTGTGGGTCCCACTACTTCTTTGGTTTGCATGTTCTGATTCTACTTTTATTTCTCTGTTAGTCTTTAAATTTATTAAGATGAAGTGTGAAATCTATCACGAGAATGAAGCAAATCCGCAACACTTCTATCTACCTGTTTGAAGTGACTTGTTCTTCTATCGTCTATGGTCTAGGATCCTTAATGCTGCACATCCTATCACCATCCTTAGGCCTAGATTTTAGGAAGTTGGTTTGTAGTTAATTTAATTCGGTTTTAATTAGCTAGTTTAATATTCTGCATTTTGTTTTTATTGTAAAAAAAAAAGAGAATATAATTTATTATATTCTGAGTTGACTAGTGCATGTCAAATTGGTTTAGGGATGACACAAACCGCATAGTTCGACTTAATACTAGTACTTCTAAAATGGGTGACATTGTTCCTGCATAACCTACCCTATATGATAAAAGTTATCAGTTCGTACCGCCTTACCTTTTTGCATTGCTTTACTTCCTGCCGTAAGTAATAATTTTGAAATTAAACAACAATTTATTAATTCACTTTCCAAATTCTACGATCTAAATTCTGAAGACGCTTATGTCTTTATTAGAGAATTTGAGGAAATGTGCCAAATGATGAAGATGTAACTATTGTCAGAAGATAAATCCAAAGTTAGGCTAGCATCTTTTGCCCTTGCTGAAAAGGAAAAACATTGGCTTTATAACATACCCACTAACACTATTGAGGAACATGTTTTATTGCATTTATTTTATCACTATGCTCTTATCTTTTGTTAGTTATTTTAAATAAAAGTGCTACTAAACACGTGTGTTGAGTGTAAGTGCATGCCACAGGTTTATCTGGAACAATTGGGTCAATTCTGGTCTGATTAGGAGTTCAATTCGCTATTATAAAGATTTGAAGATCAAGCTAACTAAGAAACCGAGCCAAATTAGTGTTGGGTTACCTTCAACGGCAGCAAGGTTTCGGGAGGCATCATCCATACCAAGTTAAAATTTTGCCATTATAGATAACCCTAAACCTAGATCATTAACTAGAGAATAAAAAAAAACAAGCATGTTAAACACTTTAACATCTAAGAGTTAGAGATTACAACCTTTGTAGTCCATTCCTTCGCTTCATAAGCTCCGTGTTGAGGTCCCTTCGCTGCGATCATCAAGTACCCGGACTCTAAAGAGGCTCCATGAAGAGAACGATGCACCCTTACTTGAAGACTTCACTAATCCAAGATGATCTACCTTGAAGAATCTCAAACCCAAGCTCTTGCTTCACTAATCAAGTATTAGTAAAGCAAACACCCTAATCTAAGTGGCTAGAATAGATGAGGATGATGAAGTAGGAATTTTGCTCTCTTTTGTTTTCATATTCTCACTCATTATCATCACTTATCAAAAACCTAGTGAAGGATTTCATCCAAGAAGAAAGAAGAAGAAGATGAAACAAATCCTTTTGTGATGAATAATGAATTGTGTTGTGGTTACAAAATCAACCATGAGTTAAGCATGAAGGCTTAACCCTTTTATAGAATAAACTAGGGTAAAGGGTTTGGGTTGGGTTAAGAAATATCTACACAAAAAAATCAAAGCAAGTGACAAAAGTCAAAGCTTCATGAAGCTTCATGGAAGCTTCATCCAAGCTTAACCCTAATCCAAACCCTAACCATGTTTAAACTTTACAAAACATGTTGCATTTGTAACCCTAACATGTTACAATATTATATATCACATATACAATATATTTTGTAACAAAATAAAATAATACAATTAACATATATCGCATATACATTAATGTATTATCCAAGTGAGAAAAAGAATCTTTAAGTGAGCTTATATTAGTTAATGCAATATAATATATCATACATATAATTATACATTAAATTATCGAATCAACACTTGATCCGATAATCCGGCTATTTCACAAACAACCAACTAATATAACAAGTATCAGTTTATCGAATCAACACTTGATCCGATGACCCGGCTATATCACATATCGCGAGAATCGAATACAGTATCACATACTCGTATTATTCTCGGTCCCGCACATATCACATATGTGCTCCAACTCTGTTTTGCCTGAGCCAGGAAACCTCTGTGTAGGGCTCTAAAGAATCGTCAATATGCCGGCAGTAGGTGATGATCATATCAAACACCCACAAGCTGCAAGCGATCAGCTAAACGTAACAGCTACCTAGGTATTGAGCGATCAGAAGATCAACAAGCAAGCCTGTACATTCTCCTGTGAATCCAACCAGTAACACTCCTGTACAGTCCGGTCTCTTCGTCTGATATGTCGCATATCTCGCCTGGGGGTGGTAAACGTCAGACCCCAGTTGCTTGATAAGTCGTGTCAATTTGAGGTCCATAACAGTTTGAGAAACTACTGATAACACTTACCAGTAAATCTCAGCAACCATGGCTAGGGATTTCCAGTTATAGCCAATCGAACACAGCGCAACATCAACTCCCAATACCGGGAGAGACGAAACCCCTCCTATCGCTCATTGTCTCCATGTGATTCGGGACTGTACCCTAAAATCACCGTTTTGCACGCCCTCATGGACGTGGTATGATGGAAATTGGTATGATGGAAATCAAAGCACAGTGAGAATCACACAAGACTCTATGACGATCTCGGGTCTACAGACTAACCTGTACTAGTGTCACCAGAGAACTGCCATCTGACGTGAGGTATAATACCATCTTGGAGTTCTCGGTGAGTCCGTCTAGTGTACCCAGTCTCTACTGAGCACCCATATACTATCTCTGATGTCAAACACCAATGGATATGGGATCGTCTATCGCCCATCTACATGGGTCGAGAAGCATACGCTAGTCTACTCTGGTATATCGATGCTATGTCTCGATACACCTACGACTAGGAACATTTGAAGGATGTACTTAGCGACTACTCTGTCCTCACTAGTATGATCTGCATCATAGTCCTGGTAGTCAAGTACTCATCGTAAGGGATTTATCAACATGTAATCAAGAGACAATCAGAGTACATGTTAAGATAAAGAGCAACCAGATAACATACTATCATGTCGAGCAAGAAAGTCATCCCTATATATGTCCAAGCATCCACTACAATATACATCATATGTACAGTAATGGCCTATAGGGCATACATATAACTAACAATCTCCCACTTGCACTAGGGCCATATGTTGCAGTATCTTATACTCAACAATCAGCTGTGGTTGAAGTATCTCATACTCAACCATCCCATAAAAGTCTCTATAGGGAACTGGCCTTTGTGAATGGATCCGTTGTGTTGTCCTCTGAGTCTACTCTCCTATCCTCAATCTCCCTGTAGATCAACCATCTCCATGATCAGGTGATACTGCCTAAGAATATGTCTGGATCTCAAATGGGACGGGTGTTCCTAGGCCTAAGCCACAACTCCATTGTCACACAATGGTAGGAACGAAGTTCATCTCATGAACTTATATATATCCAGACTACTTCTTTGGTAGTATCCTCGGTAGTGATATATCCGGTCTTTATCGTCTAGTATGTCACGGTTTCTAGCTTGGAACTCTTCCAACATACCGTCCATCCACTGAGGGTAAAGACAATGCCTGTGACTGACAATCAGTCAACCTTATCACTCTGGAAGCTTTCCAGTGATTCTCCCCAGGATCGATTGATACCATCTCACTACACCTAGTGAGAATCCTAACATCAAATTAGATCTATCTCATAGATCAAAAACCCAGGATTTAGGAGGTATCATCCTATATGGAGAATCCTTGTGATAAGAGGAGATTGACCGAGCGTAGCATAGGAAACTCCTTCCCTATCAAGAGTATATCTTCTACGTACCATACGAGGAACACCACCATACTTACTACCTTTTTGTATATACTAGGTTCATCTACCATTTTGATGAAGTCAAACTCTTTGACTACCACATCAAAACAGATGTCCCAACTCCGCGATGCCTGATTTATCCCATAAAACAACTTCCACATGTTTCCGTTGCTCCCACTGTCCACGAAGCCCTCTGGCCGTGTGCTTATAGACGCTCACTTCTAAATCACTATTTAGAAAAGCAGTAATGGTACCCAACCGCCAGATATCGTAGTCATGGTATGTAGCAATGGCAAGTAGGATCTGGATGGACTTAAGCATTGCTTTGAAAGTCTCAACTTTTCCATGTACACCAAGTAATATTCTTAAGATATACTTGCTCCTGATGGGGATTTAACCCTTCAGATAAAGCAAGAAAAGTCCATACTTTGTTGGTGTATATGGATTCCATCTCAAATCGCTTAGCATCCGGCCTTTCTTACAGAGTCCCTACTCTTGATGGACTGCTCGAAACTAGTTGGGTCATCATCTCATGATGCAATCCTCGCTCCCACTGTCATAGAGAAAACCGAAGTATCTCTCAGGTGGGTGAGGAACCCTACCAGATCGGCGGAGAGGCTGGGGTTCGTTGGAAACTATTGAATTCTCTGGTTCTATCAAATCATCAGCTGTAGTTTGTATAGCTGGAACTTCTTCCAGTTCTACATCCTGACCACTAATTCCTTCACAAGAAATTCCCTTTTTCTCAAAAAGGTGGCATGCCGAGAAATAAAACACCTTTTTTTCCTCGGTTCGGTAGAAGATATTCCCTTGCGAATGCTTGGGATATCCAACAAAGTTCCACAGAACTGACCTTGCCTTGAGCTTGTCCGGATCATGCTTTTAGACATAGGCCGGACAACCCTAAATTTTAACATCCTTAAGAGATGGGCTCTTCCCATACCATATCACATATGGAGTGGTAGGCACCTGATTTGATTAGAACCCTATTCAATAGGTATGCAGCTTCTCAAGCGCATAACCCCCAAAAGGAAATAGACAACTCAGTACTACTCATCATAGAGCACACCATATCATATAGGGTGCGATTGCTCCACCCCGATATACCAACGTACAGTGGTGTATACGGAGGAGTATTGCTGAGAGAGAATCTCATTCTCCTTTAAAATAGTCCAGGATCTCCGTGCTCAAGTATTCTCCTCCCTGATCACATCAAAGGACATAATACTTATACCCGTTTTGGTTCTCTACTTCTAACTTAAATTCATTGAATTTCTCAAAAGGTTCAGACTTGTATTTCAACAGGAACATATGTCCGAATCTTGAGAGATAATCAGTGAATGTAATGAAGTACAAAGAACCGGTCCTGGTATGTGTAGACTGGGGACCTTACATACATCATCATGTATCAATCCCAAAAGTTCACTAACTCTTTCTCTGTTTCCAATAAACAGAGCTGTGGTCATTTTATCTTTGTGACATGACTGACAAGTTTCACAAGATGTAAATTCAAACAGATTTAAATATGCATCTTTATGTAACTTCAGCTAGTCGGGTCGCGTTGATATGACCTAGTCTACAATACCATAAGAAGAATTCGTTCATTTCTGAACTCTTCCCCTTGTGTGTGTTCTGTACGTTAAGAACTGTGGTTTGATTTAGAACGTATATGCTTTTAGCTAACGTGCCTGAATCGATCAACTCTTGATATAGGAAATGTTCAAAACATTGTCCAACAATACAAAATTATATCCTTCTTTACTAATAAAGAGACTGATATGATATTGTATATCAGGTTCGGTATCTAATAACATTCGTTCAGAATCAATGTATTTGGTAATACAGGGTGATAACTGCCAACAGACTTGGCGGCAACACTTGCACCATTTTAACTCTTAAAACTTATCACCCTTTCTCAGTTCTCTACCTTTCAGTAGTCCATGTAATCATATTACATATGTGGGATCCTGATCCGGTATCTCATACTCAGGACGTAAAGGATACTGAGAAACAGTTCTCGGTAATGAACACACCCGAAGAAGATGCATCATCATATACTTTCTTCGTTTGGGCGGCACGGGAATTCTGGTAATCCCCTATTTCCTGCTCGGTCTTATAATAATTATAAGTTGGAGCGGGACCAACGTTCCTAAGCTCAGTATAACAAGCGGGTTCGGTCAATATATCCGTATTATTATCTTGGTTAAGGCGTGACATAGTCGCTACCAGGAGAGAGAGAGAAGAAAACACTCAGCGTATACTCTTGCAAGATTAGATTGGTTATTAATATATCTAATCAGAATGGCTCCTACTGTTTTAGTCAAATCTTCCTTCAAACCCTAAAAGGAAAGACTAGCCGGGATTAATTGCACCTTACAATTTCGTCAATCTTTCAGCCAGGCCAGTGCCGGTTCTTTGAGGGAGGTTCCCCATGCTTTCGCACGGACCTAATTAAAATAAACCGCGTTTTTCCAGGGGCGTAACCCCGTTGACACATTTCTAGACACCTACTTGATCGGCTAATTGTAATGTGTAAAACACTCCCAAGAGTACCTCTTACTCGCAGCGGGTATCGGGATCCAACTATCTCATATGAGGTATGCAATCTCATTGCAAATTTCAACACTTGAAATTCCCAATAATATTTTACCCCTAGCATCCTATGACCTTAATGCAGGCCAACAAACCATAGTCCGCTAGTCAAGTTCAACCCGTACATTTCCTGATTGAATTAAACCCACCCGCACGACCCTTGACGCAGGCCAACAAAGTCGCATGACTACCCTAACTCAATCGCATCATATGCTTTTGCAGATAAGCATAAATAGCTACCGAACACTATGCCTTGACGCAGGCCAACAAACGCAGCACGAATACTATGAAGTACTTATCAGAAATGACGGAGGGCTACGACAGGTTTTTATGAAAACCTTTTGTGTAATGAACTTGATATCGTTGTAGAAACTAGTGATTTTGAAAAGGACTGTTTTTGAGGCCTTTGCTAGTTTCGCTAAAGAGGTCACTCCCGGCGAAGGGATCATCGGCTCTTTCCTTATCGAATAAGGTGCAGGATATTCACAATACCACTATGCAAAGGAAGAACTAGAAAATAAATCAAAAGACAAAACCGAGGGTTGTAGCATCTGCCAGTTATTGCTAAAGAGGTCACTCCCGGTGAAGGGATCTCGGCTCTTTCCTTATCGAATAAGGTGCTGGATGTTCTACAAGGAACACCGCTATTCAAAGCAACAACTAGAGCTACCTGTTTTTGAAAATTCGATTCTACAACATCTTTAGATTTCTTTTATTTCATTAATCTCATTAATGAAGTCCCATTTTATTATGATTCACAAGCATCACATTTGAAACGAAATCAACAATATATAATATATATCTCATATATATAATATAAACATTCATCTCAGGCAGTAATATGATCTCATCATAGAACAATGCAGCAGAAGAACATATATGAAATATTGGAAATACTAGGTTGTCCGTGTTTTAATATGAGCCTGTATAAAACACGGATTCCACGGTCGCGATGAATAGCCAATCCCACATCCCTAGACCCCTACGAGAGCGGCAAGCAACCCTACCAATTCTAGAGTTAGGAGACCCAGTCTCGACTCCTCGAGATGGTCTCCCACTGTGTTAGTGAAATGCATGCCCTAGAGTCCATTACTGTACATGCGATGTATATTGTAGTGTATTCATGGACATATATATGGAGGACTTTCTTGCTCGACATGATAGTATGCTATCTGGTTGCTCTTTATCTTAACATGTACTCTGATAGTCTCTATGTTACTTGTTGATAAAGCCCTTAGGATGAGTACTTAACTACAAGGACTATGATCATACTAGTGGGGACAATGTAGTCGCTAAGTACATCCTTCAAATGTTCCTAGTCGCAGGTGTATCGAGACAGGGCATCGATATACCAGAGTAGACTAGCGTATGCTTCTTGACCCATGAAGATGGGCGATGGATGATCCCATATCCATTGATGTTTGACATCAGAGATAGTATATGGGTGCTCAGTGGAGACAGGATGCACTGGACGGACTCGCCGAGAACTCCCAGATGGTATTATACCTCACGTCAGATGGCAGTTCTCTGGTGACACTGGTACTGGTTAGTCTGTAGACCCGAGATCATCATAGAGTCTTGTGTAATTCCCACTGTGCTTTGATTTCCATCATACCACATCCAAGAGGGCATGCAAAACGGTGGATTTTGGGTACAGTCCCGAATCACATGGAGGCAATGAGCGATAGGAGGGGTTTCGTCTCTCCCGGTATAGGGAGTTGATGTTGCGCTGTGTTCGATTGGCTATAACTGGAAATCCCAGGCCAGGGTTGCTGAGATTTACTGGTAAGTGTTATCAGTAGTTTCTCGAACTGTTATGGACCTCATATCGACACGACTTATTGGTTACTGGGGTCTGACGTTTACCACCCGTAGACTAGATATGCGACATATCAGACGAAGAGACCGGACTGTATGGGAGTGTTACTGATTGGATTCACAGGAGAATGTACATGCTTGCTTGTTGATCTTCTGATTGCTCAATACCTGGGTAGCTGTTACGTTTAGCTGACCGCTTGTAGGTGTTTGATATGATCATCACCTACTGCCGGCGTATTGACGATTCTTTAGAGTCCTACACAGAGGTTTCCTGGCTCAGGCAAAATGGAGTAGGAACACAAATGTGATATGTGAGGGACCGAGAATGATACGATATGAGATACCGTATTCTTTTCTCGCAATATGAGATATCGGTCGGGTATATGTGATATAACCGGGTTATCGGATCAAGTGTTGATTCGATGAAATGGTACATGTTATATTAGTCGGTTATATATAAATATATCCGGGTTATCGGATCAAGTGTTGATTCGATAATTTAATGTATAATTATATATATGAGATATATTACTTTACGTTAACTGATATAAGCTTGCTTTATTGATTCATTTTCTCACGGGATAATACATTGATATATATGCGATATATGTTAATTGTATTATTTTCTTTTGTTGCAAAAAATATATTATATGTGATATATAATATTGTAACAAGTTAGGGTTACAAATGCAACATGTTTTGTTGAGCTTAAATATGGTTAGGGTTTGGATTAGGGTTAAGCTTGGATGAAGCATTCATGAAGCTTCTTGAAGCTTTGACTTTGACTTTGATATTTTGTGTAGATATTTCTTTAACCCAACCCAAACCCTAGTTAATTCTCTACAAGGGTTAAGTCTTCTTTCTTAACCCATGGTTGATTTGTAACCACAACAATGATTTATTATTCATCACAAATTGATTTGCTTCATCTTCTTCTTCTTTCTTCATGAAGAAAACCTTCGCTAGCTTTTTGTGATATGATGATAATGAGTGAGAAATTGAAAAAAAAAGAGAGATAAATTCCTACTTCATTATCCTTATCTATTCTAGCCACTTAGATTAGGGTGTTTGCTTTGCTAATACTTGATTAGTGAAGCAAGAGCTTGGGTTTGAGATTCTTCAAGGTAGATCATCGTAGTTTGGAAGATTTGAAGCAAGTTTGCATCTTTCTCTTCATGGAGCCTCTATAGAGTCCGGGTACTTGATGATCGCAGCGAAGGGATCTCAACACGGAGCTTATGAAGCGAAGGAACGGACTACAAAGGTTGTAATCCCTCTCTCTTAGATGTAAAGTTGTTTACTTGCTCATTGTTTTGCCTAATCTCTAGTCTAAGATCTTGCTTCGGTTGTTCGGCACTTGAAAAATTTGATTTTGGCATGGTTGATGCCTTGTAGAACCTTTTACTAGTGCCTAGTAACCCTACAGTGGTATCAGAGTCTAGCTAGAGCTTTAGGCGTTGTCTAGACGAAGTTAAAAGTTCGATCGAACCCCGAAACATCGTTTTATACCCCCTCTCTGGAAATTTTTAAAAACTTGGTTTTTTTCTGTATTAAAAATACTCAGAAAAATAAGCAGGTGATTCTATTGATATCTGTGAAGTATGACTCCCTGAATCCACCAAACCACCGCGGAACCGCGGCCAAACCAAGCTATTAGCGGCGGTTCCACGGCAGAACATGGGGATTGAGGGATCGTACTTCATGAGGTGATCCGTAGGTATTACATTATGCTTCTGGGAATCTTTAATATTACTCAAGTGTTGAGTGTTATGGAGATCTTTAGAATTCGTCGATTCGATCGGAAAGTTTAGCATCATTTAGTTTTTCGGGTAATTTAGAACGTGTTAAAAAGTTCGAACAGATATCAATAACTCGCTTTTTCCCCTGTCGGAAAACTTTCAAGCGTTGTATTTTTCCACGAGTTTAAAACTTTCGGGAAATCATGCAAGCGTATCTGTGGATCCTCTAGAAGAACATAACCTTAACTCGATTATATAACCGTCAAAACTACCAAAGAATCCTAGGGTTTGTGGTTGTTTAGCATTGCCACATGTGAGGCGTTGGTTTGACCCTTCTACGGCTGGTTCATTGGGGCTGTGACATGTTCTGGGATTTTTGAACTCCGCTCAAGTGTTGAGCTATTTGGAAAATCTTGGGTGTTTGTTTATTCGATCGGAAAGTTTAACATTGTCTATTTATCTGGAATGCGATACAATATGTGGAATTCATATAGTTAGGCATGAAATGCGAAGTATGTGATATTTCAGATTTAAGATGTCTAAAGTGATTGTGGATTCCAAATGTTGTAGTTTTACACTTTCTTTTCTGCGACCGTATGTGTAATATGTGGTGTATCACCGGTTTCGGTGCTATATGTCAACGACAACTGGGATACGCATATTTACTTACGTTGATGATATGTGATGTTATGTGTTGCTGTGATATGTTATATTGGATCGTCGTGTTTTGAATAGCCGGGTTTTTTTTGTGAGATGAGAGTTTTTCTTTTCATTCATGTAAAATTCATTGTATGTAATATTCTTTTATTGGGGCACTTCCAGGTTGAGGATGATGTCACCATTGTATATTATTTACTTTTCCGCATTAGGATAGACCCGAGGAGGGGAGCACTAGTAACCGGGTTCTAGGGTCCAGTGGAAGGCCATTTCGAGGAGTCGAGACCGGGTCTCTTAACCTTAGAATTGGCAGTGTTACTTGCCGCTCTCG
The DNA here is from genome assembly GCA_030015575.1 of Agapanthus africanus. Taxonomy (NCBI): domain Eukaryota; kingdom Viridiplantae; phylum Streptophyta; class Magnoliopsida; order Asparagales; family Amaryllidaceae; genus Agapanthus; species Agapanthus africanus. Next base: position 409,468,522 of record CM057340.1, read on the forward strand.
TAGGGGTCTAGGGATGTGGGTTTGGCTATTCATCGCGACCGTGGAATCCGTGTTTTATACTGGCTCGTATTAAAACACGTACCTCCTAATATATCCAATATTTCATATATGTTCTTCTGCTGCAATGTTCTGTGATGAGATCATATAACTGCCTGAGATGAATGTTTATATTATATATATGAGATATATATTATATATTGGTTATTTCGTTTCATATCTGATGCTTGTGAAGCATAATAAAATGGGACTTCTTGAATATGATTAATGAAATAATAGAAACCTAAAGATGTTGTAGAAACTTGTTTTAAGAACTGGTAGCTCTAGTTCTTGCTTTGCATAGCGGTGTTCCTTGTAGAACATCCAGCACCTTATTCGATAAGGAAAGAGCCGAGATCCCTTCACCGGGAGTGACCTCTTTAGCGAAACTAGCAGATGCTACAAACACGGTTTGTCTTTTGATTGCTTCTATAGTTTTTGCTTTGCATAGTGATATATATGATATATCCCGCACCTTATTCGATGAAGAAAGAGCCGAAAATCCCTTCACCAGGAGTGACCTCTTTGGCAAAACTAGTAAAGCCTAAAAAACACCCATTTTCAAAATTCACTTGATTCTACAACGATATCAAGTTCATTACGCTCATGGTTTTCTTAAAAACCTGTGTAGCCCTCCGTTATTTTAGGAAATAGAGTACTTAGTATTCGTGCTGCGTATGTCGACTATAGCCGAGGCGTAGTGTACGGTAGCTAAGTGATGTTTTTCCTATACAGCATATGATGCGATTAGTTAGGACAGTCACATGATTATGTCGACCATAGCCGAGGGTCATGTGGGTGGGTCTAATTAACCACGAAATGACAGATAGAACTTGACTATTGCTTATGATATGTTGATCATAGTCAAGGTCATAGGCACTAGGGGTATAAAATATTATTGGGAATTTCAAGTGTTGAAATTTGCAATGAGATTGCATACCTTCTATGAGATAGTTGGATCCCGATACCCACTGCGAGTAAGAGTTACTCCTAGGAGAGTTTTACACATTAAAATTAGTCGATCAAGTAGGTGTCTAGAAAGGTGTCAACGGGGTTAAGCCTCTGGGAAAACGAGGTTTACTTTAATTAGGTCCGTGCGAAAGCACGGGGAACCTCCCTCAAAGTACTGGCACTAGCTTGGCTGAAAGATTGGCGAACTTGTAGCGTGTAATTAATCCCGGCTAGTCTTTCCTTTTAGGGTTTGAAGGAAGATTTGACTAAAACAGTGGGAGACATCCTGATTAGATATATTAATAACAAATCTAATCTTGCAAGAGCATACGCTGAGTGTTTTCTTCTCTCTCTCTCCAGGTAGAGACCATGTCACGCCTTAATCAAGATAATAATACGGATGTATTGACTGAACCCTCTTGTTATACTGCGCTAGGGAACGTTGGTCCCGCTCTAACTTATAAATATTATAAGACCGAAAAGGAAATAGGGGATTACCAGAATTCCCGTGCCGCCCAAACGAAGAAAGTGATGCTGATGCATATTCTTCGGGTGTGTTCATTACTGAGAACTGTTTCTCAGTATCCTTTACGTCCTGGGTATGAGATACCAGATCAGGATCCCGCATATGTAATCTGTTACATGGGCTACAGATAGGTAGAGAACTGAGAATGGGTGATAAGTTTTAAGAGTTGGAAACGGTGCAATTGTTGCAAGCCAAGTCTGTTGGCAGTTATCACCCTGTATTATCAAATACATTGATTCTGAACGAATGTTATTAGATACCGAACCTGATATACAACATCATATCAGTCTCTTTATTAGTAAAGAAGGATATAATTTTGTATTGTTGGATAATGTTTTGAACATTTCCTATATCAAGAGTTGATCGGTTCAGGCACGTTATCTAAAAGAATATACGTTCTAAATCAAACCACAGTTCTTAGTGTACAGAATACACACAAGAGGAAGAGTTCAGAAATGAACGAATCCTTCTTGAGACATTGTAGACTAGGTCATATCAATGCGACCCGACTAGCCAAGTAACATTTATATGCATATTTAAATCTGTTTGAATTTACATCTTGTGAAACTTTCCAGTCATGTCACAAAGAAATAATTACCAAAGCTCCGTTTATTGGAAACAGAGAAAGAGTTAGTGAACTCTTGGGATTGATACATGATGATGTATGTAAAGTCCCCTGTCTACACATGCCTGAACTGGTTCTATGTACTTTAGAAGTAGAGAACCAAAACGGGTATAAGTATTATTTCCTTTGATGTGATCAGGAAGGAGAATACTTGGGCACGGAGATCCTGGACTATTCTAAAGGAGAATGAGATTCTCTCTTAGCATTACTCCTCCGTATGCACCACAACACGTATGGTATATCGGGGCGGAGAAATCGCACCCTATGTGATATGGTGTGCTCCAAGATGAGTACTACTGAATTGCCTATTTCCTTTTGGGTGTTATGCACTTGTGAAGCTGCATACCTATTGAATAGGGTTCAAATCAAATCAGGTGCCTACCACTCCATATGTGATATGGTATGGGAAGAGCCCATGTCTTAAGTATGTTAAGATTTGGGGTTGTCCGGCCAATGTCTAAAAGCAAAATCCGGACAAGCTCGAGGCAAGGTCAGTTCTGTGGAAGTTTGTTGGATATGTAAGTCCACGTTACCTCTCCCGGTACTTATGGGCTTGCGGAAATGATGAAAAACGATTTTTCTAGAGGTGGTAACATGGACTCAAAATACGGATCTTTGTTAAACAACTATCTAACAATCCTAACAAGAGTTTTACCTACTCGGTTAGGTGGTTATACCTTAACTTGAACTCCTTCGTCTTCAACTCCTTGCGGTGGTCGGATCGGCCTCACCTCGTCGTCTCCTTACGCCGAAGATGGATCCACCTGAAAGCTTCTACATTTGGTTTCACTTCAAATTAGAAGAAACTAGAAGACTTGATTTGCTAAACCTTGTGAACTAGGATGAGTAGAGGAGTGTGTTGGGTTTTATCTCTATGGTTCTTGCTTCTCAACACATGAGACAAGTGAACCATAGACTAGAGAGAGAGCAAGAGGATGAGGGAGAGCTCAAGGATGAGAGAGAAAGGAAATGAAAGAATGAGCATGCCTTTTGCCATCCAAGCTCTCATAATCCAAAATCATGATAACTCATAATAGTAATTGAGTATTATGTGATGGTTCAAGTCAAAATGGTCATATCATTTCATGCACTCATTTTGCAAAAAGAAACAAGCAAGCAAAAGTCTTTGATAGCCATTGTAATGATGGTGGTCAACTAGTCCAACCTAGTCAACCGGTCGACAAAGTCAACAAGTCAACAAAGTCAACCGTTCATCTCAACCATGACACTATAATACTTAATTAATATTATCATTAATCATATTTCTTATTCTCATTAGGGTTTAGCAAAAGTCAATAGTCAACAGTCAACAACCCTAATGAGAATCCTCTGCCTCTGTCTCTCTGTCAACTGTGTATACACACCCGCATCCACGTTCCGAGAAACACGAATACAAACGAGATAAAACCAATCCCAAAACGTACACTGGGATCTGGCTTAAACCAAAGCCCGCTAGTGTTAACTGCCCGGACACTAAACGTGCACAAGTATACGGATGTGACCGAACCCTGTCGCAAAACCATGCGACCTCTACTCTTTTGCCTAAAGGCGAATAGCTTTCTGTGTGGGGCTCTAAAGACTCGACACTACGCTGGCAGTGGGTTTAACCACAGACCGCAAGCGGCACTAGCTGTGCGTAACGGGCCCCAGGTAGATGCCGATAAGAAAACGGACGAGGTGAAACCCATCTGAACTCCTACTGAGCCTGAATGTGACAATCTCCGTACAGTCCGGTCTGTTCGTCTAAGAATATCGCATGGCGGGCCTAGGAGGGCGGTAAACGTCAGTCCCTTAATAGAGGTACAAGTCATGTCGGAGTGTAGCCCAGAACACCTTGAGATAACACTGGAAACCTACCAGTATATCTCGCTTGCCCTGGCCAGGGACTTTGTGCAATGGCTCTCCTAGAAACGGCGCGATATCAACCCCCAATACCGGGAGAAACGAATCCTGTCTAACCATCACTGCCTCCAAGTGCTTCGGGACTGCACGCAACTACTACCTGTTTGCACGACTCCTTTGAGCCATGGTAGGGTAGTAATCTAAGTACAGTGGGAACACACTCGAGGCGAAGTGACAGTGTCAAGTCAGAGGACTAAGCTGTACTCACGTCACCTGTGAACTGATAACTGACGATAGGTATAGTACCAACCAACAGTTCCCGACGAGTCCTGTCCAGTGTACTCGTAACCTAACGAGCACCCGCATACTATCTCAAGTACGACGTACTGACGGCTGTGGGACAGACTGTCTCCCACACTGGGATGAGAAGCGCATACGCTAGTCTACTCCGGAGTATCGATGCCCTGTCTCGATAGTCCTACGACTAGGGACCTGCATAAGGATGTGCTTGTGGATTACCCAGCCCCCACTAGTGTGACTGCCATCACAACGCTGGTAATCAAGCAAAGATCCTAAGGGCTCCACTAATGTGTATAGGTGATATACTAAAATAAACACATGTACACATGAAAGCAGAAACAAACCAAGTAGCATACTACTATATTGAGCAAGATTGTCCATACAAGGTGAATATCCCAAGCTTACTTTAAGTAATATACAAACTAGTATGATACAGTAATGGCCTCTAGGGCATATACACTAACAATCTCCCACTTGCACTAAGGCCATGTACCGGCGTATCGAAGACCTATCATCTCGATCAGCCGCTCAAACTGAGTCTGGGGTAAGGCCTTCGTGAATGGATCAGTAGTGTTATCTTCTGTAGTAACTCTCCGAACCTCGATCTCCTGGCGACCCACGATCTCCCTGATCAGGTGATACCGCCTCAAGATGTGTCTGGATCTCTGATGGGACCTGGGTTCCTTCGCTAAAGCTATATCCCCGTTGTTGTCGCAATACAGAGGTATTGGATCAACAGTGGACGGAACCACCTGAAGTTCTGTCAAGAACTTCCTTATCCAGACGGCTTCTTTTGCGGCATCTGCAGCAGCGATATATTCGGCTTCCATCGTCTAGTCAGCAACGGTTTCCTGTTCGGAACTCTTCCAACACACCGCCCCTCCATTAAGGGTAAAGACATAACCCGACATGGACTTGGAATCATCCTTGTCACTCTGGAAGCTGGAGTCAGCAAAGGCCTCGATCTGGAGGTCTTTTCCTCCATACACCAAGAACATCTCCTTAGTCCTTCTCAGGTACTTGAGAATGTTCTTTACCGCTATCCAGTGTTTCTCCCCAGGGTTTGACTGATACCGGCTTACCACACTCAGTGCATAATCTACATCTGGTCTGGTACACAACATCTCATACATTATAGAGCATACCGTAGAAGCGTAGGGTATAATAGACATGTGATCCCTTTCCAAATCAGTCTTGGGAGACATCTCTTTGGAGAGGGTGATCCCGTGACAAGCCGGTAGATTACCGCGCTTGGAATCTTCCATACTGAATCTTCTCAGTATGGTGTCGATGTACCTGGACTGTGAAAGTCCTAATATCCTCTTGGATCTGTCACGAAAGATCCGGATCCCCAGAATGTATGAGGCATCACCCAGGTCTTTCATGGAGAACCTGTATGACAAGAATCCCTTGACAGATTGTAGCATAGGAATGTCATTTCCTATCAAAATAATGTCATCCACGTATAATACGAGGAATATGATAGTTCTTGCTACAAATCTACTATAGATGCATGGTTCATCTGGATTTTTGATAAAGCCAAATTCTTTGACCGTCTCATCAAAACAGATGTTCCAACTCTGCGATGCCTACTTTAGTCCATAGATGGACTTAAGCAACTTGCACACCTTTCCGCTGCTCCCACTCTGAATGAAACCCTCTGGCTGGTCCATATAGACACACTCCTCTAAATTTCTATTTAGAAAAGCGGTCTTTACGTCCATCTGCCAAATCTCATAATCGTGGAAGGCAGCAATGGCAAGAAGGATCCGAATGGATTTCAGCATAGCCACTGGAGAAAAGGTTTCGTCATAGTCCAAACCAGGTCTTTGGCGAAAACCCTTTGCAACAAGTCTAGCTTTATAGGTCTCAACCTGTACATCTACACTAATCTTCCTTTTGAAGATCCACTTGCATCCTACGGGTTTTACCCCATCTGGAGCAACGTCCAACGTCCATACTTTGTTGGTGTACATGGACTCCATTTCGGTCCGCATTGCATCCAGCCATTTTACCGAGTCAACGCTCTGAATGGCCTGCTGGAAGCTAGTAGGCTCATCACTATCAATGATGCAATCTTCTCTATCCCCGTCAATGAGAAAACCATAGTATCTCTCGGACGGATGAGACTGCCTACTACTCCTGCGGAGCGGCGTAGGAATGTCATGTTTTTTTGAACCCTCTGGTTCTACTAAGCTTTCAGTAATAGTCTGTGGTTCTGGAATTTCTTCCAGTTCTATTTCACTCCCACTACTTTCCTTTTCTAAGAACTGGTGTTTCAGAAAATGGGCATTACGAGAAACAATGATCTTTTGTTCCTCTGCGTAATAGAAGAGATACCCCGTGGAGTTCTTTGGGTATCCCACAAACTTGCACAGTACTGAGCGTGCCTCGAGTTTGTCCGCATGCTGCTTTTTGACAAAAGCTGGACATTCCCAGATCTTCAGATATTGAAGATAGGGTTTCTTCCCACTCCATATCTCAAATGGTGTGGTAGGCACAGTCTTAGCTGGAACTCGGTTCAAAAGGTATGCAGCTGATTCTAGCGCATATCCCCAGAATGATCGCGGTAACTTTGCGTTACTCATCATGGAACGTACCATATCCAATAGGGTCCGGTTTCATCTCTCCGATACACCGTTATGTTGCGGAGTGTATGGAGGAGTAAGCTGAGAGAGAATTCCATTCTCTTTTAAGTAATCTAGGAACTCGGCACTTAAGTATTCACCTCCTCGATCAGATCTCAGTGTCTTGATACTTTTTCCTGTTTGTTTTTCTACTTCATTCTTATATTCCTAGAATTTTCCAAAGGCTTCGGATATATGTTTCATTAAGAAGACATATCCGTACCTTGAAAAGTCATCCGTAAAAGTAATGAAGTAAGAATAACCGCTTCGCGCATGTGTAGACATTGGACCGCACACGTCGCTGTGTACGAGTCCCAAGAGCTCGCTCGCTCTTACTCCGTGTCCAGTGAACGGAGTCTTTGTCATCTTTCCTTTGAGACAGGATTGACAAGTGGCATACGATTGATATTCGAACGGATCCAAATATCCTTCTGTATGTAACTTCGTCAACCTTCTCTCATTGATGTGACCCAGTCTACAATGCCATAAGAAAGCCTGGTTTGTTTCCGGAGACTTTCTTTTGTGTGTATTCTGGACATTGAAAATCTGTGGTTGGTTTAGTACGTATATACCATTGCTTAATGTACCTGACCCAATCAAAACTTGATTAAGGTGAATGCTTACAACATTACTTACAAATGCAAATTCATAACCTTCTTTAGATAATAAAGATACAGAAATGATATTACAAGTTGCATTGGGTACAAAATAGCAATTACGCAAAACCAAAACGTGTCCATCTGACAACCCCAGGTGATAGCCCCCCACGGACTCAGCATCCATGCCAGCTCCGTTTGCAACTCTGAGGGTCATATCTCCTGCCTTCAAAACCCTACGCCTTCTCAGTGCCTGTAAAGAATTACAGATATGAGATCATGATCCGGTATCCAATACCCAGGATGTAGAGTTTATTGATAGACAGTTTTCAATAACATACACACATGAAGCTGAAGCCGCAACTTGCTTCAGATCCTGGGTTCTGGCCTTCCAAGCCCTGCAATCCTTTTTCCAGTGTCCACTCTTGTGACAGTAAAAGCACTCTTCCTTTCCCACAAGCTTTCCCGCTACCTTTGTTGCTTTTGTCTTTCCCTTCGTATCCACTTTACTAACACCGCCCCTTGGTTTGGCGGGGGCTTTCTTCTTCTTTCCCTTGGCTTTCGCCTTGGACCTAAAAGAGGAAGATCCTCCTACAAACAAAGTGGATGTTTCCCTACCTTTCTGTAGGGTGCCCTCTGCACTCCTCAGCATGTTGAGGAGTTCTGAAAGTTCAACTTCTTTTTCTTGCAAGTTGAAGTTCAGGATAAACTAGGCGTAAGTGGAAGGAAGGGACTGGAGAATCAAGTCCGTATAGAGCTCGTTCTCTAACATGGTCCCAAGGTCCGCGAGCTCCTCAATGAAGCCAATCATCTTAAGCACGTGTTTCGCTACCGATGATCCGACGGCCAATCTTGCTGAAAACAGCTTTTTCGAGACTTCGTATCTTGCGATATGTGATTGCTCTCCATACAGTTCTTTTGTATAGAGAAATATGGATTCAAGGTCCATATTCTCGTGCCTTCTCTGATGTTCATTGTCCATAGAGGCAAGCACGAGGCACTTGGCCTTCGCGCAATCGATTTCCCAGGTCTTACGGATTTCCCTATCCGCGATGCTGGTTTTGGGACCTGGGACAGGGGGAGCTTTGGTGGTAAGGAGATACCCCAACTTGTTATATGTGATTGCCATTTTGACATTCCTGAGCCAATCTTTGTAGTTTGGCCCTGTCAGTATGTTTTTATCTAGTAGTAACTTAAGTCCAGTCATGATGTTTGGTCGCTGCAATTAGGAGAGAGAGAAGAAACAATTTAGCATGACGCTCTTGCAAGTTTAGAGTGGTTTTTAATTTGTCTAAACAGGATGGCTCCCACTGTCTCTCGAATCCCTCCTCAAACCAAAAAGGAAGAATTAGTCTAAATCAATCTCACCGTACAATACTTGCTTAACCGTTCAGCCAGGCTAGTGTCGGTACTTCGAGGGAGGTTTTCCAACGCTTTCGCGAAGTTCCTTAATTAAATAACCTCTTTTCCCTAGGGGCGTAGCCCCGCTAACACATTTCTAGACACCTACTTGGTTTATAAGATTGATCGTTAAGTGAGAGATTTCCCAAGGAGTAGCATATACCCACAGTAGGATCGGGATCCAAATATCATTGCGTGACAAAACTGAAGGAATCCTACCAGAATCATCACACTCTAAATGGTATGCAGCGCTAGCAAGTTTCAGTTCTTTTGAAACTCCCGATGTAGATTTTTGCCCCATACTCTTATGACCTTGGCGTGAGGTCAAAATGTCATAAGTCACATGTCAAGTTCTTCCCATCATTATCCAGGTTAATTTGAACCTACCCATACCTACCCTTGACGTAGGCCAAAATGGTAGTACGACTGTCTCAAACCAACGCATTCTATCTATGCAACAGATAAATATCCGGCAGCTACCAATCACTATGCCTTGGCGTGAGGTCAAAATACATAGCTTGAATACTACCGAATATTTAACTGAAATGATGGAGGGCTACGGATGGTTTTGGCGAAACCGTGAACGTAGTGAACTTGATATAATCGATGGAACGAGATGGCTTTTAAAAGGAGTGGCTTAAGCTCCGCGTTTTAAAAGTTGTTTTTGAAAAGAAACTGAGTGGTTTTGAAAGTGTTCCAACGTCTCAACTTTGGTTTATTTTCTTGCATTAATTTAATGCGTCCCATCATTTAATCCTACCATTGCAGAAAACAACGAAAATATGACGTACGCTTATGCCATCCGCATTCGCCATAGGGCCCCGTCATTACCCGTTAGGTTACTTAACTAACGACAGAGCGGGGGCTGGACTAGCGCGGATGCAATACATAAGCAACGCCTAAATAGATATCATATATAGATATACACATTCGTCATATGCAATGATAGCCATTCCAGATCACAGATGAACACATTGGATATACTAGGAATCCGCAATCCGTACGAGCCTGTAACGAAGAGCGGATTACTCTGTCGCGATGAATAGCCAAGACCCCACCCTAGACCCTTACGGGTGAGGCAAACTACCCGCCAAGTACCCGAAGCGAAGCAACCTCCCTCAACACCATGAGTAGGCCACTCGGCACTTCGAGATACCCGGTAGTTTGTGCACCCCACCTTGGGTCTATCCTAGGAGCAAAAACAGTAAAAGAAATTATACAATGACGGCTACAACCCCATCCCGGTTGTGCGTCCATATAAATAATATTACATCAATTACAAATTTACATGAATTGAATGAAAAAGAAAACTCTCATCTCACAACCCCCCGGCTATTCATCCGTGACAATCCAATGAATTCATATACACATTCCATCAACATTACAAATCACAGATATGTATAACCCCCACTAATCGACGTATAGCGATTAGCAGACGTTCAATACATATATCACATCACAGATATAACCCGTTAGCTTAAGTCTTTAGAAGTTCGATCAAAATACGGATTTTTAAGCCCCAAAAACAAATTTTGCTTTCTTGAAAATCTGGGTAGAAAAATCATATTGTAAAAATCCCAAAACAACCCCAGAAACACACTGCAGGAAATTTGTACCACAGCCGAGTCAACTCGGCCGTGGATCCGCGGCGGGAGAATGCTCCTGCCGCGGTTCCGCGGCGCTTTGACCGAGCCAGTGGACCAAATTTCTTGGGTGTATTTTAAAAAGCCTGAGTCGATTTTTGGTGCAAGATTTATTATTTTTTGAACAGAATACAGAATCGACAGAAACTTGTTTTTTCGGGCATGTTTCGTGACTTTTTCTCTGATCGAACTTCCAGTTACTTTGCTAACATGTTAGATAGTGTTTAACTAGGCTCTGATACCACTGTAAGTCCACGTTACCTCTCCCGGTACTTACGGGCTTGCGGAAATGATGAAAAACGATTTTTCTAGAGGTGGTAACATGGACTCAAAATACGGATCTTTGTTAAACAACTATCTAACAATCCTAACAAGAGTTTTACCTACTCGGTTAGGTGGTTATACCTTAACTTGAACTCCTTCGTCTTCAACTCCTTGCGGTGGTCGGATCGGCCTCACCTCGTCGTCTCCTTGCGCCGAAGATGGATCCACCTGAAAGCTTCTACATTTGGCTTCACTTCAAACTAGAAGAAACTAGAACACTTGGTTTGCTAAACCTTATGAACTAGGATGAGTAGAGGAGTGTTTTGGGTTTTATCTCTATGGTTCTTGCTTCTCAACACATGAGACAAGTGAACCATAGACTAGAGAGAGAGCAAGAGGAAGAGGGAGAGCTCAAGGATGAGAGAGAAAGGAAATGAAAGAATGAGCAAGCCTTTTGCCATCCAAGCTCTCATAATCCAAAATCATGATAACTCATAATAGTAATTGAGTATTATGTGATGGTTCAAGTCAAAATGGCCATATCATTTCATGTACTCATTTTTCAAAAAGAAACAACCAAGCAAAAGTCTTTGATAGCCATTGTAATGATGGTGGTCAACTAGTCCAACCTAGTCAACCGGTCAACAAAGTCAACAAGTCAACAAAGTCAACCCTTCATCTCAACCATGACACAATAATACTTAATTAATATTATCATTAATCATATTTCTTATTCTCATTAGGGTTTAGCAAAAGTCAATAGTCAACAGTCAACAACCCTAATGAGAATCCTCTGCCTCTGTCTCTCTGTCAACTGTGCATACACACCCGCATCCGCGTTCCGAAGAACACGAATACAAACGAGATAAAACCTATCCCAAAACGTACACTAGGATCTGGCTTAAACCAAAGCCCGCTAGTGTTAATTGCCCGGACACTAAACGTTCACAAGTGCACGGATGTGACCGAACCCTGTCGCAAAACCATGCGACCTCTACTCTTTTGCCTAAAGGCGAATAGCTTTCTGTGTGGGACTCTAAAGACTCGACACTACGCTGGCAGTGGGTTTAACCACAGACCGCAAGCGGCACTAGCTGTGCGTAACGGTCCCCAGGTAGATGCCGATAAGAATACGGACGAGGTGAAACCCATCTGAACTCCTACTGAGCCTGAATGTGACAATCTCCATACAGTCCGGTCTGTTCGTCTAAGAATATCGCATGGCGGGCCTAGGGGGGCGGTAAACGTCAGTCCCCTAATAGCGGTACAAGTCGTGTCGGAGTGTATCCCAGAACACCCTGAGATAACACTGGAAACCTACCAGTATATCTCGCTTGCCCTGGCCAGGGACTTTGTGTAATGGCTCTCCTAGACACAGCGCGATATCAACCCCCAATACCGGGAGAGACGAATCCTGTCTAACCATCACTGCCTCCAAGTGCTTCGGGACTGCACCCAACTACTACCTGTTTGCACGACTCCTTTGAGCCGTGGTAGGGTAGTAATCTAAGTACAGTGGGAACACACTCGAGGCGAAGTGACAGTGTCAAGTCAGAGGACTAAGCTGTACTCACGTCACCTGTGAACTGATAACTGACGATAGGTATAGTACCAACCAACAGTTCCCGACGAGTCCTGTCCAGTGTACTCGTAACCTAACGAGCACCCGCATACTATCTCAAGTACGACGTACTGACGGCTGTGGGACAGACCGTCTCCCACACTGGGATGAGAAGCACATACGCTAGTCTACTCCGGAGTATCGATGCCCTGTCTCAATAGTCCTACGACTAGGGACCTGCATAAGGATGTGCTTGTGGATTACCCAGCCCCCACTAGTGTGACTGCCATCACAACGCTGGTAATCAAGCAAAGATCCTAAGGGCTCCACTAATGTGTATAGGTGATATACTAAAATAAACACATGTACACATCAAAGCAAAAACAAACCAAGTAGCATACTACTATATTGAGCAAGATTGTCTATACAAGGTGAATACCCCATGCTTCCATTAAGTAATATACAAAGTAGTATGATACAGTAATGGCCTCTAGGGCATATACACTAACTGGATATCCCAAGCATTCGCAAGAGAATATCTTCTACCAAACTGAGGAACAAAAGGTGTTTTTGTTTCTCAGCATGCCACCTTTGTGAAAGGGAATTTCTTGTGAAGAAATTAGTGGTCATAAGGTTGAACTGGAAGGAGTTCCTGCTATACAAACTGTAGCTGATGATTTGGTAGAACCGGAGGATTCAATATTTTTCGACGAACCTCAGCCTCTCCGCCGATCCGGCAGGGTTCCTCATCCACCTGAGAGATACTTCAGTTTTCTCTATGACAGTGGGAGCGAGGGTTGCATCATGAGATGATGAACCAACTAGTTTCGAGCAGGCCACCAGGAGTGGGGACTCTGTAAGAATGGTTGGATGCTTAGCGATCTGAGATAGAATCTATATACACCAACAAAGTATGGACTTTGGTTGCTTTATCTGAAGGGTTAAATTCCCATCAGGAGCAAGTATATCTTGAGAAGATTACTTAGTGTACATGGAAAAGTCGAGACTTTCAAAACTATGCTTATGTCCATCCAGATCCTACTTGCCATTGCTACATACCATGACTACGATATCTGGCTGTTGGGTGTCATGACTGCTTTTCTAAATATTGATTTAAAAAAGAGCGTCTATAAGTACACAGCCAGAGGGCTTCGTAGACAGTGGGAGCAGCGGAAACGTGTGCAAGGTGCTTTATGGGATAAAGCAGGCATCGCGGAGTAGGAACGTCTGTTTTGATATGATAGTCAAAGAGTTTGATTTCATCAAAATGTTAGATAAACCTAGTATATACAAAAAGGTAGTAGGGAGTATGGTGGTGATCCTCGTATAGTACGTGGATGGCATACTCTTGATAGGTAAGAAGTTTCCTATGCTACGTTCTGTCAATCTCCTCTTATCATAAGGATTCTCCATATAGGATCAAGAAGATATCTCCTAAATCCTGGGTTTTGGATCTATGAGATAGATCTAATTGGATGTTACGATTCTCACTAGGTGTAGTGAGATGGTATCAATCGATCCTGGGGAGAATCACTGGAAAGCTTCCAAGGTGATAAGGATGACTGAATGTCAGTCACATGCAATTGTCTTTGCCCTCAATGGAGGGACAGTATGTTGGAAGAGTTCCAAACTAGATACACATTCTAGACGATTAAAGGCAAGATACATCGTTACCAAGGATGGTACCAAAGAGACAGTCTGGATATATATATATAAGTTCATGAGATGAACTTCGTTCCTACCATTGTGTGACAATGGTAGGAACGAAGTTCATCTCATGAACTTATATATATATATCCAGACTGTCTCTTTGGTACCATCCTTGGTAACGATGTATCTTGCCTTTAATCGTCTAGAATGTGTATTCAGACAATGGAGTTGTGGCTCAGGCCAAGGAAACCCCGTCCCATCTATGATCCAGACAAATTCTAAGGCAGTATCACCTGATCATGGAGATGGTTGATCTTTAGGGAGATCGAGATTCGGAGAGTAGACACAGAGGACAACAACGCGGATCCACTCACAAAGGCCTATTTCCCAGTAGAGACTCTTATGGGATGGTCGAGTATGAGATACTTCAACCACAGCTGATTGTTGGGTATGGGATACTACAACAGATGACCCTAGTGCAAGTGGGAGATTGTTAGTGATATGTATGCTCTAGAGGCCATTACTGTACATGCGATGTATATTGTAGTGGATGCTTGGACATATATATGGAGGACTTTCTTGCTCGACATGATAGTATGCTATCTGGTTGCTCTTTATCTTAACATGTACTCTGATAGTCTCTATGTTACATGTTGATAAAGCCCTTAGGATGAGTACTTGACTACCAGGACTATGATGCAGATCATACTAGTGGGGACAGTGTAATCGCTAAGTACATCCTTCAAATGTTCCTAGTCACAGGTGTATCGAGACAGGGCATCGATATACCAGAGTAGACTAGCGTATGCTTCTTGACCCATGAAGATGGGCGATGGATGATCCCATATCCATTGATGTTTGACATCAGAGATAGTATACGGGTGCTCAGTGGAGACGGACTCGCCGAGAACTCCCAGATGGTATTATACCTCAGGTCAGATGGCAATTCTCTGGTGACGCTGGTACAGGTTAGTCTGTAGACCCGAGATCGTCATAGAGTCTTGTGTGATTCCTACTGTGCTTTGATTTCCATCATACCACGTCTAAGAGGGCATGCAAAACGGTGGCTTTTGGGTACAGTCCCGAATCACATGGAGGCAATGAGCGACAGGAGGGGTTTCGTCTCTCCCGGTATAGGGAGTTGATGTTGCGCTGTGTTTGATTGGCTATAACTGGAAATCCCTGGCCAGGGTTGCTGAGATTTACTGGTAAGTGATATCAGTAGTTTCTCGAACTGTTATGGACCTCATATCAACACGACTTATCGGTTACTGGGGTCTGACGTTTAGTACCCCTAGACTAGATATGCGACATATTAGACAAAGAGACCGGACTGTACGGGAGTGTTACTGATTGGATTCGCAGGAGAATGTACTGGATTTCTTGTTGATCTTATGATTGCTCAATACCTGGGTAGCTGTTACGTTTAGCTGACCGCTTGCAGATTGTGGGTGTTTGATATGATCATCACCTACTGCCGGCGTATTGACGATTCTTTAGAGTCCTACACAGAGGTTTCCTGGTTCAGGCAAAACAGAGTAGGAGCACATATGTGATATGTGAGGGACCGAGAATGATACAATATGAGATACCGTATTCTATTCTCGCGATATGAGATATCGGCCGGGTATATGTGATATAACCGGGTCATCGGATCAAGTGTTGATTCGATGAAATGGTACATGTTATATTAGTCGGTTATATATAAATATAGCCGGGTTATCGGATCAAGTGTTGATTCGATAATTTAATGTATAATTATATATATGAGATATATTACTTTACGTTAACTAATATAAGCTCTCTTTATTGATTCATTTTCTCACGGGATAATACATTGATATATATATGTTATATATGTTAATTGTATTATTTTCTTTTGTTGCAACATATATATTATATATGTGATATATAATATTGTAACAAGTTAGGGTTACAAATGCAACATGTTTTGTGGAGCTTAAATATGGTTAGGGTTTGGATTAGGGTTAAGCTTGGATGAAGCTTCTTGAAGCTTTGACTTTGACTTTGATATTTTGTGTAGATATTTTTTTAACCCAACCCAAACCCTTTACCCCAGTTAATTCTCTACAAGGGTTAAGTCTTCATTCTTAACCCATGGTTGATTTGTAACCACAACAATGATTTCATTATTCATCACAAATTGATTTTCTTCATCTTCTTCTTTCTTCATGAAGAAAACCTTCACTAGCTTTTTGTGATATGATGATAATGAGTGAGAAATTGAAAACAAAAAAATTCCTACTTCATCATCCTCATTTATTCTAGCCACTTAAATTAGGGTGTTTGGTTTGATAATACTTGATTAGTGAAGCAAGAGCTTGGGTTTGAGATTCTTCAAGGTAGATCATCTTAGTTTGGAAGATTGGAAGCAAGTTTGCATCTTTCTCTTCATGGAGCCTCTATAGAGTCCGGGTAGTTGATGATCACAGCGAAGGGACCTCAACACGGAGCTTATGAAGCAAAGGAACGGACTACAAAGGTTATAATCCCTCTCTCTTAGATGTAAAGTTGTTTTTTGCTCATTGTTTTGCCTAATCTCTAGTCTAAGATCTTGCTTGGGTTGTTCGGCACTTGAAAAATTTGATTTTGGCATGGTTGATGCCTTGTAGAACCTTTTACTAGTGCCTAGTAACCCTACACACTGGACCCTAGAATCCGGTTACTTGTGCTCCCCGCCTTGGGTCTGTCCTAATGCGGAAAAGTAAATAATATACAATGGTGACATCATCCTCAACCCGGAAGTGTCCCAATAAAAGAATATTACATACAATGAATTTTACATGAATGAAAATGAAAAACTCTTATCTCACATAAAACCCCCGGCTATTCAAAACACGACGATCCAATATAACATATCACAGCAACACATAACATCACATGTCATCAACATAAGTAAATATGCGTATCCTAATTGTCGTTGATGTATAGCAATGAAACCGGCGATACACCATATATTACACTTACGGTCGCTGAAAAGAAAATGTAAAACTACAACAGTTGGAATCCGCAACCTCCTTAGACACCGCATGCCTAACCAAATGAATTCCTTAGACATCGCATGCCTAACAATTATAAACTCCGCATTTAGTCTCGATCTCGAAAACACTTTTCAACATCAAGTCGGTCAATTCAATAAGATTCCCGATATCCTGATCGAATGCTCATCGGAAACTTTAGTAGACGGCCGCACCCCCCGATACCGTCGACGAAGTGCACTAAGGCGGAACACCACTGCCACGAGCACCCGAACGGATGCTTTTGGCGACGGGGTTCTCCTACAGTCACTTGGTCGGGGCTATGGGGCATGGCTATCTATTAAGTTTACCTGGCGAGTATCCGCGTACGTTACGTGATTGCGACGGACTTTTGATCGCATCAAAATCCCGTGGCAACCGATCAACTGAGACTAAACTGCTAGATTTATATTATTCAAATTAGTTATCTCATAATTACATGTGAATTCCAAATATTGTATCACATTACAGAAAAAGTTAGACGGTGTTAAACATTCCGATCGAATCAACAAACACCCAAAATTTCCCTATTTTCCCAACACTTGAACTTAGTTTAAAAGCATCCATCACATGCCACAGTACCAATGGTCCAGCCGTAGAAAGGTCAAACCAACGCCTCACATGTGGCAACGCCAAACTACCACAAACCCGAAGGTTTAGAGGCGGTTCTGACCATCACATAATCGAGTTAAGATTTCGTTCTTCTAGTGGGTCCACCGCGATACTTGCACGACTTTGAATGTTCTTTAACTAAAGAAAAATCCAACACTTGGAAATTTTCCGACAGGGGAAAAAGTGAGTTATTGATATCCGTTCGAACTTTTTAACACTGTCTAAACATTCAAGAAACCAAGCTAGAATTGCGAATATGAAACACTCCAAATTACCTTTTGAGTAAATAAACATCTCATGCAAATTTATCAAAAATAAACAACACCAAAAGTACCAAACCACAGAGACTGGACCACACTATAAAACCCAAATCCTAACCCTTTGCAAAAACCGGGGTCGTCGGAATTTTGTCCTTGGTCGCCGGCCATGGTCCGAGCAGGGGGTGGGTTTTGTGCTATGTTCATATTGCATCACATACAACATTCTGCAACTGTTTTAAAAATTTTTAGACACCAAAAATAATTCGACAGAAATTAGTGTTTCGATACGGGTGTTTCGGAGTTGTTTCGGTTTCGTAATCCTACACTTATCCGTCTAATTCTCTAGCTAGGCTCTGATACCACTGTTAGGTTACCTTCAACGGCAGCAAGGTTTCGGGAGGCATCATCCATGCCAAGTTAAAATTTTGCCATTATAGATAACCCTAAACCTAGATCTTTAACTAGAGAATCAAAACAAACAAGCATGTTAAACACTTTAACATCTAAGAGTTAGGGATTACAACCTTTGTAGTCCGTTCCTTCGCTTCATAAGCTCCGTGTTGAGGTACCTTCACTGCGATCATCAAGTACCCGGACTCTAGAGAGGCTCCATGAAGAGAACGATGCACCCTTGCTTGAAGACTTCACTAATCCAAGATGATCTACCTTGAAGAATCTCAAACCCAAGCTCTTGCATCACTAATCAAGTATTAGAAAAGCAAACACCCTAATCTAAGTGGCTGGAACAGATGAGGATGATGAAGTAGGAATTTTGCTCTCTTTTGTTTTCATATTCTCACTCATTATCATCACTTATCAAAAACCTAGTGAAGGTTTTCATCCAAGAAGAAAGAAGAAGAAGATGAAGCAAATCCTTTTGTGATGAATAATGAATTGTGTTGTGGTTACAAAATCAACCATGAGTTAAGCATGAAGGCTTAACCCTTGTAGAGAATAAACTAGGGTAAAGGGTTTAGGTTGGGTTAAGAAATATCTACACAAAAAATCAAAGCAAGTGACAAAAGTCAAAGCTTCATGAAGCTTCATCCAAGCTTAGCCCTAATCAAAACCCTAACTATGTTTAAACTTTACAAAACTTGTTGCATTTGTAACCCTAACTTGTTACAATATTATATATCACATATACAATATATTTTGTAACAAAATAAAATAATACAATTAACATATATCGCATATACATCAATTTATTATCCAAGTGAGAAAAAGAATCTTTAAGTGAGCTTATATTAGTTAATGCAATGTAATATATCATATATATAAATATACATTAAATTATCGAATCAACACTTGATCCGATAATCCGGCTATTTCACAAACAACCGACTTATATAACAAGTATCAGTTCATCGAATGAACACTTGATCCGATGACCCGGCTATATCACATATCGTGAGAATAGAATACAGTATCACATACTCGTATTATTCTCGGTCCCGCACATATCACATATGTGCTCCTACTCCATTTTTCCTGAGCCAGGAAACCTCTGTGTAGGACTCTAAAGAATCATCAATATGCCAGCAGTAGGTGATGATCATATCAAACACCCACAAGCTGCAAGCGGTCAGCTAAACGTAACAGCTACCCAGGTATTGAGCGATCAGAAGATCAACAAGCAAGCCTGTACATTCTCCTGCGAATCCAACGAGTAACACTCCCGTACAGTCCGGTCTCTTCGTCTGATATGTCGCATATCTCGCCTAGGGGTGGTAAACGTCAGACCCCAGTAGCTTGATAAGTCGTGTCGATTTGAGGTCCATAATAGTTCGAGAAACTACTGATATCACTTACCAGTAAATCTCAGCAACCCTGGCCAGGGATTTCCGGTTATAGCCAATCGAACACAGCGCAACATCAACTCCCAATACCGGGAGAGACGAAACCCCTCCTATCGCTCTTTGCCTCCATGTGATTCGGGACTGTACCCAAAAACCACCTTTTTGCACGCCCTCTTGGACGTGGTATGATGGAAATCAAAGTACAGTGGGAATCACACAAGACTCTATAACGATCTCGGGTCTACAGACTAACCTGTACCAGTCTCACCAGAGAACTGCCATCTGACGTGAGGTATAATACCATCTGGGAGTTCTCGGCGAGTCCGTCCAGTGTACCCAGTCTCTACTGAGCACCCGTATACTATCTTTGATGTCAAAAACCAATGGATATAGGATCATCCATCGCCCATCTACATGAGTCGAGAATCATACGCTAGTCTACTCTGGTATATCGTGCCCTGTCTCGATACACCTATGACTAGGAACATTTGAAGGATATACTTACCGACTACTCTGTCCCCACTAGTATGATCTGCATCATAGTCCTGGTAGTCATGTTGTTATCCTAAGGGCTTTATCAACATGTAGTCAAGAGACAATCAGAGTACATGTTAAGATAATGAGCAACCAGATAGCATACTATCATGTCGAGCAAGAAAGTCATCCCTATATATGTCCAAGGATCCACTACAATATACATCGTATGTACAATAATGGCCTCTAGGGCATACATATAACTAACAATCAGGAAAGTAGCAACCTAGCCCATGTTAATGTTGGGTTACGCCAGCGCCCCGGCCATCAATCCGTGGCCAAATGCGGAACTAAAACTTTAAAAAAACGTCACTAACGAAACCTTAATCTACGGATCGACCATTAACCCTAAACTAGTTATATGAAAAGGAGTTTAGAGAGGTTATACCGAATGATCCGTGTCCTTCGGTCTTCAACCTCTGTCCCAAACTCCTCATGGCTTCCTCGATCATGTTTGATCTCCGGTCTCCCCCCATCGAAGACGATCCACCTCGAGAGTTTGTAATACGGGCTCCAATCTCAAAACTGAAGCAACTCGGGTATCTAGTTTCTCAACAGATGAGGCATATAGGGTGGAGGTTGAAGAAGATGCCAATGGGTGAAAGTGTGAGCTAAAGAAAAAAGGGAAGTGAAGAAAAGAATAATGGTGGCTTCCTTTATTCTTTTTGTGTTGTGTTGTGAGTGTTTTTGTTGTGAGAAATAATGTAGTGTGTTAGCAACTAAAGAAAACCAACTCAAGAATAAATATCTCCTTTGCTCACAACAAATATCTCACACTACAAACCAAGAATTCATCATGCCACCATGAGTCACAACATGACCCACCACCATGAGTCACACCCATGTGGCGTGCATGAACCAAAGACAAACAACGAGTCACACTTTCCACCAATAAACATTTAAAACCCTAAATGTTTATAACATAAAATAAAATGACAACTTCTATAGTAATGTTGTAATAAATTACAAGAATACCCCTCATCCGTATATACATACCCGCATCCGCATTCCGAAAGAATACAAATACTATGAGACGAAAATAATCCAACAATATAATACTAGGATCCGGCTTAAACCAAAGCCCACTAGTATTATACGTCCGAGTCATGATCCGTGCACAAGTGCACGCATATGATCGAACCCTGCCATAAAACCATACGGCCTCTACAACGTTTCGCCCGAAGCAGGAAAACCCTCTATGTGGGACTCTAAAGACTCATCAATATGCTGTCAGTGGGTTTAACCACACGTACGTCAGTGGTACTAGCTGTACGTAAAGGCTACCCAGGTATTGAGAGAAAGGGAGGCGGACGAGCAAACTCATCCTGAAACCCCTACTGAGCCTGATAGTGACAATATTCATACAGTCCGGTTCGTTCCTCTATGAGTATCGCATATCGAGTATAGGGGGGTAGATAAAGTCAGAGCACTAATAACTTAGCATTTAGTGTCGGTATGAAACCCATCACCACCTGAGAAACTACTGATCCTAGATTAGTAATTCTCGACTACCTTGGCCAAGGATTTCTGGCGATGGACACCCGTGCACACCGCGACATCAACCCCCAATACCGGGAGAGACGAATCCCCTGACGATCTGCTCACTGCCTCCATGTGGCTCGGGACTATACCTAACTAAAACCTGTTTGTACGACTCCTTTGAGCCGTGGGAGGTAGTAATCAAAGCACAGTGGGAACTCACACGGGACAAATGACAATCTCAGGTCGATAGACTAACCCGTACACATGTCACCAGGGAACTGCTATCTAACAATAGGTATAATACCAGCTAGCATGTTCCCGGCGAGTCCGTCCGTTGTACTCATAACACAATGAGCACCTGTATACATCTTAGGTGAACCAACTTATACCAATGACTTATGAGACCGGCCACTGCCCCTCGTCAGGATCTCGATCAGTATACACTAGTCTACTCTTGGAGTATCGATGCCCAGTCTTGAAACTCCCATGACTAGGGACATTTTAAGGATGTGCTTATAGACCACCCAGCTCCCACGTATATGATCGCCATCGTACTGCATGTAGTCAAGCATGAATCCTATAGGCTTTATCAACATGTAATAGTGATATGTAATGTCACCTGAAGCATGTACATGATGATAAAGACAAACCAGATAGCATACTGTAAGTCGATGTCGCTCACCCCACGTGTTCGCGGGGAGGCGGAAATAGAAAAAAATGATTTTTACGGGCTTCGCAACACCGACTTGAACCAAGGATCGATCACAAACCCTAGCTAGCAAAAAACTTGAGGTTTAACTACTCGGTTGAATGTTATACCTCGTAGTATCGTGTCCTTCAGGTCTTCTCGCTGTCCTCCTCGTCATTGTAGGCTCCGAGGATCGGAACGGATCGAAGCAACCTCGATGGCCTCCTCGAGTCAAAGACGATCCACCCGAGAGTCTATAGTCTGAGCTCCTACTTCAAATCAGAGATAACTACGGCATCTAGATTGCTAAACTAGATATCCTAGGTTGTGTAGAGTGAGAAGATGGAGTGATTTGTCTCTAAGAACCCTAGGTTTCTCAACTCATGAGAGTTATAACTTATGGGGAAGAAGAAGAAGCTTGAGGAAATGAGAGAGGAGTTGTGAACATAGGACTTGAGCTTGGCTGCCCTCTTGAGATAGAATGAAGAATATTAGATATTTTATGAGATAAATATCACAATAAAGTATCTTCAAACCTCCACAAATATCTTGTGGTGACTCTTGACCATGAGTCACCAAGTAGCCATGCCAGGTTCAATGCTCAAATCCACTTCATTTCCTCCACCCATTTTGTTTAATCCAAAAAGAATAAAACCCTAATAGGTGTCCCCCTTCTAGAAGCCAATCCCGAGGAATTACGAGAATGCCCCTCATCCGTATATACATACCCGCATCCATATTCCGAAGAAAACGAATACTAAGAGACGAAACAATCCATCAATATAATACTAGGATCCGGCTTAAACCAAAGCCCACTAGTATTATCCACCCGATCATCATACGCGCACAAGTGCACGTACGTGATTGAAGCCATTCCGTAAAAACCATACGGCCTCTACACCTTTTGCCCGGTGCAGGGAAACTCTCTATGTGGGACTCTAAAGACTCGACACTACGCTGGCAGTGGGTTTAATCACAAGCCTCAAGCGATACTAGCTGCATGTAATGGCTACCTAGGTATGTGTCGATAAGAAGGCCGATGAGCTAACTCATCCAAACTCCTACTGAGCCTATATGTGACAATCTCCGTACAGTCCGGTCTGTTCCTCTAAGGTTATCGCATATCGGACTTAGGGGGGCGGTAATCGTCAGACCCCTAATAGCGCAATAAGTCATGTCGAAGTGTAGCCCAAAACACCCTAAGAAACTACTGGAATACCTACCAGTAAATCTCGCTTGCCTTGGCCAATCATTTTGTTTAATGGCCTTCCGAACACAGCATGATATCAATCCCCAATACCGGGAGAGACAAATCCTATCAAACCGCCACTGCCTCCAAGTGCTACGGGACTGCACCCAACTACTACCTGTTTGCACGACTCCTTTGAGCCGTGGTAGGGTAGTAATCAAAGTATAGTAGGAACACACTCGAGGCGAAGTAGCAGTGTCAAGTCGACGGACTAAGCTATACTCATGTCACCTAGGAACTGCTTCCCGACGATAGGTATAATACCCACCAGCAGTTTCCGACGAGTCCTGTCTAGTGTACTCTTAACCTAATGAGCACCTGCATCTCCAGTACGACGTACTAATGGCTGTAGGACAGACCATCTCCCCTGCTGGGATGAGAAGCGTATAAACTAGTCTACTGTGGAGTATCGATGCCCCGTCTCGATAATCCTACCACTAGGGACCTGTATAGGATGTGCTTATAGATTACCCAGCCCCCACTAGTGTGACTGTCACCACAACTGTCACGACCCAATTTAGGAACATAACCGGCACTTAAACCACATGATGTCAACAGGCGTAACGCAATTTAAGTAAGCCGTTAAATTGCACCGAGCACAGGCGTAACGCAAATCCTAGCCTCACTTTCGCAGGGAACGCGATTGCACTGAGCACGTGCAACAAGCCGTTAAACCTCTAGGTGTCACTAGTATGAGGAGTGTTGTCTCCTGAGGGTTTTCAGCGGATTACACCCATAAAATCTAGTCAAGTTAGCGTTACGGAGAGACTGTTGATTCTAATCTTAAGGTTAGAGATTAAAGCTAGAAGTTCTATCACCCAAGTCAGAAACGTTAAACCCTATTTTTCACTCCTCACAATTTGTTCAACATGAGCTTATACGCGTCTTTACGTGGTTGTGCGGATAGTGTCCATAAGGTTTTAAGAACTTTGATTTGAGTCATCATGTCAAAATTACGGACCAGGATAAACT
This sequence comes from Agapanthus africanus, assembly GCA_030015575.1. NCBI lineage: Eukaryota > Viridiplantae > Streptophyta > Magnoliopsida > Asparagales > Amaryllidaceae > Agapanthus > Agapanthus africanus. The sequence continues at coordinate 409,493,178 of CM057340.1, forward strand.
TCTGAAGGATCACACGAGTTTGAAAGGAGTTTAAGATTTTCTCAAGTTTTATTCTCCAGTTAGGTTTCAAGTCAGAATATATATCATTTTTAACAGAGAACCTAAGTCTTATTTTTCACTCTTACCTTTCACCTGTAGTTGTTCATACACACCTTTCGTTATCGTGCAAAACGTCTTTTATAAATATACCTTCATATCTCCATGAAAAAACTGTTTTAATAGAAAACTCATCTCTGCCAAGATTATTCTCCCACAAAGAACTATTAGTACTTTTAACTCGGAGAGAACACTTGCTTAGCTTGCTTTATTTGGCGATTGGAAACTTAGCGAGCTTTGGGTCAATGACTCCCAAACCAGATGATTTTAGGGCATTAGGTGTGGGGACAACCCAAGGACTTAATTACCCGAGTTACCAAGTCCACAAAACAAAAAACTCATTTTATTTTAAAATATTAGGAACTCTGTGAAAACGGAGATATAGCCAGCATTTCTTTTAAATCCGAAGACGTTACATGTGGATAAGGTGTGTAATCACTCCAACAAGGTTCCAGATGGGTTATTTTTCAGACTTATAGCTTCTATTAAAACCTCCATAATATCCTTCATATTCACCTTACTTTATGGACTATTCTTGATATTTACTTAACTCAGAACAAACCTGTTTGATCCTAAAGATATTTATCAAATAATGAATAGGTTTGGTTTGTCACTAAAATAGAAAGAAAACGAAAACAAGATAACAAAGAAAACAAGTTAAGAAAGAAATGGTTGTGGCTTTGGCTCGGAAGGTCGAATCGTGACGATTCCTTCGACGCTCCCTTGATCATGAGTTGTCCGTCCTTACGTCGATCCCGGCATGAAGCATGACTTGTCAAGGTGGTTGCGAGCACAAATCATCAAATTCCGATATTCGCCGCAAAACATGAAACGAGTCCGTTTTGTTCACTTACCGTTTGTATGTCCAAGCTTGAGGTATCAACACTAAACACGAGGGTTAGCAAGCATACAACAACATCAAAAACACAAAGTAGTGAGTGAAAGCAAATGATTTTAGTGTTGAGTTTGCTAAGTGTTAGTGATAGTATATAGTATATGAAACCAAGAGATTTGTCAAGTCACTTAATCACAAAATACCATATCAACACCTACCAACCTTAACACTAAATTGATTTTAACTTAAACATTGAAATGGGGAAAGGGAGTGAATATGGTATATGAGGAGGTTACAAAGTAACCATGTTTCAAAATACCATACCACATCAATACATAAACAATCTTTAAGTTAGAATCATATATATATATATAAGCACATTTAAACATTAACAAGAGGAGGAGGAGGCAAAACCTTTCATCTCATTTCCTCACCATTACCACAACCAATGATATTAGTTAAGCATGATAAAAGAAAAGCAAATAAGTAAAAGAAGCAAGTAATCAAAGAAACAACAAACAATATTATTAACACTTGAAGTTGAGGTACAAGATATTTGTAACTTGTTCAACCTCCATAATGAAGCTCTCAAGAGAAAGTTTGAAGAGGGAAGAAGAAGAAGAGACCAAGTAAAGCTCACAAAACTCTCAAGCCTAAACCAAAAATAAACTAAAATGGAAATAGGTTATATATTACATGGTATGTGATACCCCTTCCCTTATTCACTGATCTGGCTTTTATAGGCACCAAAAAAGATTAAACAAATAATAAAAATAAGGTGGTGTGACTGCAAGGGAGGGACATGTAGGGTTACTAGGCACTCTAACAAGGGTTAAGAAAACATCAACCATGCCCGATTTAAATTTTAGCCGTGCCTAACAACCCTAAACAAGATCTTTGCTAGAAAATTAGGGTTTCACATGCAAGTAAATAGCATCTACAACTAAGTGAATACGAAATACAACCTTTGTAGATCGGTCCTTCACTTCTTTAGCACCTTGTTGAAGTCCCTTCGCGGCGATCGTGGTTCTCCCGGACTCTTGCATGGCTTCACGAGGCTAAAGGAGCGCCCTTTCTTGAAGTCTTCGAAGCCGAAGATGATCTACGTCGAGGGGATGCTAACTCAAGCTTCTACTTCACTAACTAGAGAATTAGTGAAGCAAACACCCTAAACTAAAGTGCTAGTCTAGTAGAGGATGGAGAAATAGGAAGTGGGTTCACTTTAGAATTTATTTTCTCACAATGTTTCTCACTTTGGATCAAACCCTAGAGAGCTCTTTTGCTCAAGGAAGAAGATGAAGAAAAATAAAGAGAGAAAGATAATGATCAAGTGAGAAAACTAACCATGGTGAGTGAGTATCATATACTAACTCATGTAGAGACATAACCATGGCTAATCCTTATGTTTGGGTTAACAAATATCCATAGTAAAAACAAACTTAATGGACTTAGTCAATGCATCCACAAGCTTCCACAAGCTTCCACAAGCTTCATGCATTTATCTAATCCTCCACTAATTTTGTAATTACTTTAAATATTAAAACCCAACATAATAAATAGCATGGTGTAAGTCTCATACACCCATGAATGATGTATCAACAACCATGATACAAAAAGAAAACACATTTTAATATATATCATATATATACATTAAAGTTGTGCACATGTGAGAAAAACCCTTAAGTGAACAAATATTAGTTAATGTAAATTAGTATATCCAATATACAATTATACAATAAATTATTAAATCAAAACTTGACTTAATAATCCGGTCATAACTCATATAACCGACTAACATCCAATGTATCGACTTATCGAATCAACACTTGATTCGATAACCCGGCTATATCACATATAACCGACCGATACAAAAAGTCGCGAGAATAGAATACGGTATCACATACACGCATTATTCTCGGTCCCGCACATATCACATATGCGCTCCTATTTCGTTTTGCCTGAGCCAGTAAAACCTCTATGTAGGACTCTAAAGACTCGTCAATACGCCGACAGTAGGTGATGATCACATCAAGCACCCACAAGACGTCAGCGGTACTAGCTGGACGTAACGGCTACCCGGGTATTGAGCGATCAGAAGATCAGCAAGCAAGCCCGCTCCAACTCCTGTAAAAGCCAAACGGTAACACTTCCCGTACAGTCCGGTCTCCTCGTCTGATATATCGCATATCAAGTGTAGGGGTGGTAAACGTCAGACCCCAATAACCGATAAGTCATGCCGATGTGAGGCTCATAACGGGTCGAGAAACTACTGGTAACACTTACCAGTAAATCTCTAAATCAGCCCTGGCCAGGGACTTCCCTGTTATGGCCAATCGAGCACAGCGCAACATCAACCCCCAATACCGGGAGAGACGAAACCCCTCCTATCGCTCATTGCCTCCATGTGACTCGGGACTGTACCCAAAAACCACCCTTTTGCACGCCCTCTTGGACGTGGTAAGGTGGAAATCAAAGCACAGTAGGAATCACACAAGACTCTATGACGATCTCGGGTCTACAGACTAACCTGCACAAGTGTCACCAGAGAACTGCCATCTGACGTGAGGTATAATACCATCTGGGAGTTCTCGGCGAGTCCGTCCAGCGTAGCCAGTCTCCACTGAGCACCCGTATACCATCTCAGATGTCAAACACCAATGGATATGGGATCATCCATCACCCATCTCATGGGTCAAGAAGCGTATACGCTAGTCTACTCTGGTATATCGATGCCCTGTCTCGATACACCTATGACTAGGAACATTAAAGGATGTACTTATGGACTACTCTGTGCCCACTAGTTTGATCTGCATCATAGTCCAGGTAGTCAAGTACACATCCTAAGGGCTTTACCAACATGTAACTATAAGACAGTATCAAGAGACAAGTATACATGTTAAGATAAAGAGCAACCAGATAGCATACTATCATATCGAGCAAGAAAGTCCTCTCTATATATGTCCAAGCATCCAATATAATATACATCATCTGTACAATACTGGCCTCTAGGGCATACATACAACTAACAATCTCCCACTTGCACTAGGGCCAGCTGCTGTAGTATCGCATACCAAGCATCCCGAAGAGTCTCTCAAACTGTATCTGGGGAATGGCCTTCATGAGTGGATCCGCTGTGTTGTTCTTCGTGTCAACCCTCCTGACCTTGATCTCCCGGCGATCAACTATCTCCCGGATCAGGTGATACCGCCTCAGAATATGCCTGGATCGCTGATGGGACCTGTGTTCCTTGGCCAAAGCCACCGCTCCATTGTTATCGCAATACAAAGGTATTGGATGCTCAATGGATAGAACCACTCCAAGTTCAGTAATGAACTTCTTGATCCAGATAGCCTCTTTGGCAGCATCGTTGGCAGCGATGTATTCAACCTCCATCGTCGAGTCTGCCACGGTTTCCTGCTTAGAACTCTTCCAGCTAACCGCCCCTCCGTAAAGGGTAAAGACAAATCCCGAGTGTGACTTAGAGTCATCCTTATCACTCTGGAAGCTCAAATCGGTAAAGGACTCCACTTGGAGTTCTCCGTTACCATACACCAAGAGCTTCTCTTTAGTCCTTCACAAGTACTTGAGAATGCTCTTCACAGCTGTCAAGTGACTCTCTCTAGGATCAGCTTGATACCTACTCACTACACTTAGTGAGTATGCTACATCGGGTCCGGTACATAGCATCGCGTACATGATAGAGCCTACAACCGAAGCATAGGGTATCCCTTGCATGCGAGCTCTCTCCAAATCAATCTTGGGAGACATCTCTTTGGAGAGAGTGAGCCCTGAGATCGTGGGTAAAAACCCACGTTTGGACTCTTCCATACTAAAACTCTTTAGTATGGTGTCAATGTACCTGGATTGGGACAATCCCAATATCCTTTTAGATCTATCTCTATAGATCATAATTCCCAGTATGCAGGAGGCATCACCTAGATCTTTCATTGAGAATCTTTGTGATAAGAAGAGCTTGACCGATTGCAGCATAGGAATGTCATTTCCTATCAAGAGTATGTCGTCCACGTACAATACGAGGAAGACAACCTTACTCTCTACCACCTTCTTGTAGATACAAGGTTCATCTACGTTTTTGACGAAATCAAACTCTTTGATAACGACGTCAAAGCAGATGTTCCAACTCGGCGATGCTTGCTTTAATCCATAAATGGATTTAAGCAGCTTGCACACCTTCCCGCTGCTCCCACTATCTACGAAGCCCTCTAGCTGAGTCATGTACACGCACTCTTCTAAATTACCGTTTAGAAAGGCGGTCTTAGCATCCATTTGCCAGATTTCGAAGTCATGATATGCAGCAATGGCAAGCATGATCCGGATGGTTTTAAGCATAGCCACTGGAGAAAAGGTTTCGTCATAGTCCACACCTGGTCTTTGACGAGAACCTTTTGCAACAAGTCTATCTTTGAAAGTCTCCACTTTCCCATCTACACAAAGTTTTTTCTTGAAGATCCACTTGCTCCCAATGGGTTTTACCCTTTCAGGAGCATCTTCCAAAGTCCATACATTGTTGGTGTACATGGATTCCATCTCGGACCGCATTGCATCCAGCCATTTCACTGAGTCCCCACTGATGATGGCCTGCTCGAGGCTAGTTGGGTCATCATCAACCATGATGCAATCCTCGCTCCCACCATCCATGAGAAAACCGTAGTATCTCTCAGGTGGGTGAGGAACCCTACTAGATCGGCGGAGTGGCTGAGGTTCGTTGGGAACTACCGAATCCTCCGGTTCTACTAAATCTTCAGTTTGAGTTTGTGTAGCTGGAATTTCTACCAGTTCTACCTCGTCGCCACTAATTTCGTTTTTAAGAAATTCCTTTTCTAAAAAGGTGGCATGTCGAGAAACAAACACTTTTTGTTCCTTAGTATGGTAGAAAAGATATCCATGTGAATGTTTGGGATATCCCACAAACTTGCATAGAACTGACCGTGCCTCGAGTTTGTCCGGATTTTTCCTTTTGACATAGGCCGGACAACCCCATATCTTAACTCGTTTAAGACATGGTCTCTTCCCACTCCATATCTCATATGGTGTGGTAGGTACAGATTTAGATGGAACTTGATTCAATAGGTATGCTGCTGTCTCCAGCGCATACCCCCAGAAGGAAATAGGTAACTCAGCTGTGCTCATCATAGAGCGCACCGTATCTAATAGGGTACGGTTCCTCCGTTCCGATACACCGTTGTGCTGTGGTGTATATGGAGGAGTTAGCTGAGAGATAATCCCATTCTCTTTTAGGAAGTCCAGGAATTCATTGCTCAAGTATTCACCTCCTCGATCAGATCGAAGGATTTTAATACTTTTCCCGGTTTGGTTCTCGACTTCTTGTTTATATTCTCTAAATTTCTCAAAATCTTCTGATTTGTGTTTCATCAAGAACACATACCCGAATCTAGAGAGATCGTCAGTGAATGTAATGAAGTACGCAGAACCATTCCTGGCATGTATAGACATGGGGCCGCATACATCACTATGTACCAGTCCTAAGAGTTCCGTAACTCTTTGTCCGTGTCCCGTAAACGGAGTTTTGGTCATCTTGCCTTTGAGATATGACTGGCAAGTGTCATAAGATGAAAATTCAAATGGATTCAAATATCCATCCTTATGCAACTTAGCTAGTCGTGTCGCATTGATGTGACCCAGTCTACAATGCCACAAGAAGGATTCGTTCATTTCTGAACTCTTCGTCTTGTGTGTGTTTGTTATGCTCAGAACTGTTGATTGATTTAGAACATAAATGCCATTGCACATTTTGCCTGATCCAACCAACTTTTGGTTTAGAAAAATGTTCATAACATTATCCTGTAATACAAAATTATATTCTTCTTTACTCAACAAAGAAACCAATATAATGTTGCATATCAGGTTCGGCATGTAATAGCATTCGTTCAGAATCAATGTATTACCAGTTGGCAATACAAGGCGATATTCCCCGACGGTTTTAGCTGCAACAATTGCACCATTTCCAACCCTTATGTCTTTATCACCTTCTCCAAGTTCTCTACCTTTCCTAAGCCCATGTAACAGATTACATATATGGGATCCTGACCCGGTATCTAATACCCACGACGTAAAGGAAATAGAGAAACAGTTCTCTGTAACGAACCCACCCGAAGAAAATGCATCAACATGTACTTTCTTCATTCGGGTGGCATGGGAATCTTGGTATTCCCCTATATCCTGTTCAGTCTTATAACTTTTATAAGAAAAAACGGAACCAACGTTCCCCAGCACAGTATAACATGCGGGTTCGGTCAATACATCCATATTATTATCTTTATTAAGGCATGATATGGTCGCTACCTGGAGAGAGAGAGAAGAAAACACTTTAGCGTATACTCTTGCAAGATCAGATTGGTTATTATTTTATCTAATCAGGATGGCTCCCACCGGTTTTATCAAATCTTCCTTCAAACCCTAAAAGGAAAGACTAGCCGGGATTAATTACACCCTATAACTTCGCCAATCTTTAAGCCAGGCCAGTGTCGGTACTTTGAGGGAGGTTCCCCTTGCTTTCGCACGGACCTAATTAAAGTAAACCTCGTTTTCCCAGAGACGTAACCCCGTTGACACCTTTCTAGACACCTACTTGATCGGCTAATTGTCCTGTGTAAAACTCTCCCAGGAGTAACAATTACTCGCAGTGGGTATCGGGATCCAACTTGTAGGGTTGCTGGGCACGCGCACAAGGGTCTACAAGGCATCAACCATGCCCGATTAAAAAATTAGCCGTTCCAAACAACCCGAATACGGATCTTTAAACTAGAGAGTAGGCGAAAACTAACATGTTAACAACTTCAACACTAAGTGAGAGGGATTACAACCTTTGTAGATCCGGTCCTTCACTTCATATGCTCCGTGTTGTGGTCCCTTCGCTGCGATCATCGGGTTCCGGACTCTCGAGAGGTTCCACGAAGAGAAAGATGCAACCTTTGCTTCCGATCTTCGATACTAAGATGATCTACCTTGAAGTTTCGTTAACACAAGCTAACACTCATGAAATGATGTGAACACCCTCATCTAAATGGCAAGGGAAGATGAGGATGATGAAGTAGGATTTTTTCTCTCTTTATTTATCTTTTTCTCATATTTATTCATCACTTGGAAAAAGCTAGTAAGCTTTTTCATAAAGAGAATCAAGGAAGAAGAAGATGAATAATATCATTTGTGATGAATAATAAAAGTTATCATAATCATTTATGCAACCATGGTTGTAGTAACCATTGTAGAGAGTTTACTAGGGTTAGGGTTTGGGTTAGGTTAAAGGGTGAGTCACAAAGAAATATCTATCATAATATCTTAACAAAGACAAAGTAAAACTTCTAGAATCAACTAGAAGGTTTAACCCTAATCCAAGCCCTAATCATGTTTAAACTCCTCTAAACATGTTGCATTAATAATTATAATATGTTACAATATTATATATCACATATACAATATTTATTGTAACAAAATAAAATAATACATTTAACATATATCGCATATATATCAATGTATTAACCGAGCGAGAAAAAGAATCTTTTAGTGAGAAAATATTAGTTAATGTAATTTAATATATCATATATATTATTACACATTAAATTATCGAATCAACCCTTGATCCGGCAATCCGGCTATATCGCATATAACCGACTAATATTTATCCGTACCGATTCATCGAATCAACACTTGATCCGATTACCCGGCTAATATCAAATATCGCGAGAATATAATACGGTATCACATATCGCATTATCCTCGGTCCCGCACATATCACATATATGCTCCTACTCCGTTTTTCCTGAGCCAAGAAACCTCTGTGTAGGACTCTAAAGAATCGTCAATACGCCGGCAGTAGGTGATGATCATATCAAACACCTACAAGCTGCAAGCGGTCAGCTAAACGTAACAGCTACCCAGGTATTGAGCGCTCAGAAGATCAACAAGCAAGCCTGTACATTCTCCTGTGAATCCAAACAGTAACACTCCCGTACAGTCCGGTCTCGTCGTCTGATATGTCGCATATCTCGCCTAGGGGTGGTAAACGTCAGACCCCGGTAGCTTGATAAGTCGTGTCGATATGAGGTCTATAACAGTTCGAGAAACTACTGATAACACTTACCAGTAAATCTCAGCAACCCTGGCCAGTGATTTCCGGTTATAGCCAATCGAACACAGCACAATATCAACTCCCTATACCGGGAGAGACGAATCCCCTCCTATCGCTCATTGCCTCCATGTGATTCGGGACTGTACCCAAAAGCCACCTTTTTGCACACCCTCTTGGACGTGGTATGATGGAAATCAAAGCACAGTGGGAATCACACAAGACTCTATGACGATCTCGGGTCAACAGACTACTCTGTACCAGTGTCACCGGAGAACTGCCATCCGACGTGAGGTATAATACCATCTGGGAGTTCTCGGCGAGTCCGTCCAGTGTACCCAATCTCCACTGAGCACCCATACACCATCCTTGATGTCAAACACCGATGGATATGGGATCATCCATCGCCCATCATATGAGTCAAGATGCGTATACGCTAGTCTACTCTGGTGTATCGATGCCCTGTCTCGATACACCCTCGACTAGGAACAGTTATAGGATGTACTCGTCGACTACCGTGGCCCCACTAGTATGATCTCATCATAGTCCCAGTAGTCGAGTACATATCTTAAGGGCTTTATCAACATGTAATATTGTAGCGTCTTGAAAAGTCGTTTTGGTGTTTTCCTGAAATTCGGTGAAAATTCGGTATTTTTCCGAAAACCGTCTTTCTTGTTATTTTGCAGTTTAGGGCTAATTATACCTTAAATGGATAGGTAATTACTTGTTTTTAGTAACTAATGAGTTAATTATGAAACTTTGGTCATTTAAAATTTTTTCCCTATTTTTCATTTTTTTTATTATTTTAAGCCGGTAAGAAAATATATTAAATAAGCGATAAATACAAATTTTTCCGGGCTAATTTTAATCTCTAAAATTATGATAATTATATTCTAGTGATAACATGAATTTTTAGTAATTTATTTTGATTTTTAGAAAATTTCTATGTTATGAAACGAATTTATTGAATTTTGAGCTAAAACTTGCAATTTTTGAGTTGTAGGGGGCCTTTTTGCATAAAATTTCTTTTGTAAAACCCCTCTCTCATTTCCCTCAGCCCTAGGACAGCCCAACCATGACCAAGTCCAGAAAATTCTGATCTCTTTTCTTTAGTTGTTTCTTGAGTTGAATTAAGGGGTTTTTTGGATTTATTTTAATTTATAATGGATAAAGTATGATACATTGACTTTGGAACTTGACCCTTGACCTTCCCACTCACCCCACACCCTCCCCCATACCTCCTACCTGGCCGAAACCTGCACCCCTCTTCCTCATCTCTTTTCTTTGCATTTTTCTTCAATTTCCTTCAAGAAAACACATCAAATCCATGAATTAATTCCAAAAATCCAAACAAAATCCTTATGCTATCATTATCCTTAGCCATTCTTGCTTGAATCTTGGAGCTAGGAAGCCATTCCTTGGAGCAAATTCTCTTGCTTGATCCATTGATCAAGAGGTATAATTCTCATCAAGTTGCTTTCTTTTGCTAAAAAATTCCTTTAATTGTATGGTTAGTGTTAAAAGTTAGCTTATTTCTAATCTAGTTTAAAAGAGTAGTTTGTTTAAATTAGGGTTTTGAAGCCATGATAATTAATTAAGTTATTTATTAGTTAATCTAGTTGTTAGTGAACTAATCTATATGGTTACCTTGTTATGTAGTCTTTAATTATGCTAATTTAGGTAATTTTAGAAGTTGATTTTAGTTGTAAATTGTTGTTTTAAATTTTCAAGAGAAGGTTTTTGTATGGAATTGATATTTGAAACTTGATTAGTGAGTTGATTAAGTTTTAGAAAGCATTATTTAATTGATTTAAACCTAATTTGCTATCTAGTGTTTTGCTAACCTTAATCTAAGATGTGAACTTGCTAATTGGGGTTGAAATTAGTGTTAATTAAGTTTTTCAAGTATGGTTTTTGATTTGCAATTGCTATTTATAAAAATCAAGAAAGGGTTTGGTTGTGGAATATAGGTTTTGGAGCATGGTTAATGTGTTGTAATTAGTGGGTATGGATTGCTTGTAGTGTGCTTGGGTGAGTATGCTTTATTGTAGTCGTTTTGTCGCAAATCGGCGATTTTTGCACCGATTTTTGGAATGTATATGCTTACTAGATTTTTATATAAATTATGTGATGGACTATTTTTGATATCTTGATGATTGTAATGGCTTGTCCTACGACTTTTAGGATGCGTGAGTGCGGTTTTTGGGTAGTCGGGTTTTAGTTTTGCCGGGTGACCCAAATCGGCGTTTTTGGCAGTTTTTGCGATTTTCGCGTGTGTTCCGCGCACTTTGTGCACGTTGTACCTAGCTAGCGAACTTTAGTAGTTTCGTTGGGGTTTGCGTCGTTCTTGATATGTAACCTTATAATTGGTAATGATGTAAATTCCAGGTTCGGTCGCGGAAACGTCAGACGCGACGCGAAAGGGAAAGGCGGTGATTGGACACAGCTAGCCAGGGATCCCGGTGAGTAGATTTAACATCTACGGGGGACGATCGTTTGGATGGCGCAAGTCGCCCGATAGATTTAGTAAACTGAAAATAAAATAGTAAACTGGATAACCACTTGTGACATTAGAATAATAATACTGGCATGATAATTGCTGCAATTAGATCAATATGTTATACCCATATACGCAAACTCAATTGTAGGACACATGCACCATTACCAGGTTTTTATATGCAGCACGAGCACTATTCATGTTTACACACACACCCTGGTAATTGCCATGCCACCACACTAGATAACATTTAAATTTAAACCTTTTACTAATTGATACTTAAACTGGTGCTATTGCCTTTAATTCCTTAAAATGAAACCGTAGAATTGCTATTCATGTGCATGTACTTCATCATATTAATTGTTCATGCTTAATCCATTAATCACACCTCGCAACTTGATTATTGATATCATATGCATTCATTATCACTGATATATGCACTTATGAGGATTTCTTGAGATTTTATGATATTGCTGGATTTCGGGGGAAAGCCGCAAAATTTCCAAACTTATGATATTTTTAAAACATGTAAATTGCGGTTTTCTAGTGATGTAAGTGTCGTCCACCATGAGTTTGCTGTGGCTTTGGAAATCCGTGTCGAGGAGTGGAGGAACCGGCACGGGTACATGGTGGGCCCGGTAAGGTACCCCGGGGCAAGAGGAATGTGGTGATGACGTTGAGCCTGGCAGGGGACGGATTACCTACCGGTGACTGTTTGGGACGGCGGATATCCAGAGGATACCGACCGTGGCCGCTAGATGATGAGATATTGATATTTGAGATGGGTCAGCCGGACGGCTGAGGCCAGCGATACATTTATGAGATTTGAGACAGCTTTTGGGGTGTCGTTGCTGGACACCGGTTTTCGTCGATTCATTGACATTTGCTGGCATTCTAAAAGAGTTTCAAAAACAACATCTGATAAAATATTTTTATATATAAACCTATTGAGACCTCAGATATTCATGTTGCATACATATTCGTACACTGATGTTGTATACACACCTGCTAGTATATCCATATTGCATACATACTCGCCATTATGTCCTGCCTTACCTGTATATAGATGCTAGGATGCTTGTGTGCATGCATTCGATAGCCTGTGTAAATGTTATTTATTACTCACGAGTTGGCAACTCACCCCCGTTGTGCCATAGCCTGTTGCAGGTCCGCTCCGTCAGTTCAGTAGCGGCGGGTGCGCTTGCTTCTTTTGCCTCTTTTGCCTGGACTCGAGATTTGCTCATAGGTGGGTTATGTTAATATTTTTGTACCACCTTGTATATTCTTTGCATCTAGTGTACTCCATCTACTGTTTCTACCAGATTATTGTATATTGACCTAGAGATGAGACTGTGAGGTTTGTGGATTTTATGCTGTATTTTGGGGGTCGAGCTCACTTGAGCCGACATGCTACTTTTTCATGCTTCCTTATGCTTTATTATGATTATTATGCTTGCTGTCATTTACATTGCGTGGGATTTGTGACCGCCTTATGGCGAAGAGCTAGCTCCCGCTTGGGGATGCCCTATTTTGTTGGATTCATGTATATATTTTGTTGTGCCCATTTTTGGGGGTCAGTATTTACAAAGGAGACTCTGCCGAAATTTTCGGGAAAAATTGGTATTGTTTTTAAAAAGGGTTTTACATGACTTATTTGATAACTCGCTTTCAATTGATTGGGTTTTCTTCACTCTTTTGCTTAATTGGTTTTGTTTTCTGGGCTTTGGCTTACTTATTTTACGGACGTCTTTAGACGTTTCGTAAACTTAAGTGCCAGTCACGTTCCGTACCCTGCGGGTCGTGACAAAGTTGGTATCAGAGCGATAGGTTTTACCTTTGTGAGTGTAGGATGACCCTTGGTAGATGGAGTAAGTGACTTAAGCAGCGTAACGTAGCGTGCGTATGTCCGCGGCATACTTCCGATACGGTACTCCGCCTAAGTGACTTTAGGATATACTTGCTTGAAAAATTCCTTCTTCAACTCCGTGTATCCTATGATCCTATTGCACTGTCCTTATTATCCTTTTCCTGTACCAGCCACTATGCCGCCGAAGGCTACGAGGGCACAGAGGGCTGCCGTCAGAGACGAGATTCGAGCTGGCTCGTCCGAGACTAGGACTGAGCAGGGTGGTATGCCTACGCCGCAGAGACAGACTGATCCGCATTCCCCAGGTCGCATGGATAGGCTTGAGTCCGGTATGGAGGAGCTGCGACAGATGATGGGAGGCATGCAGGAGTTACGACAGATGGTGGAATCGTTAGTAGAGGTCAATCGAGCACAGAGATCGGATATTACTCCCCCTGCAGTCGTTTCGAGACCGAGTTGGATTCGCACTGATATGTTAGCACCTAGGAGGGTTCGCAGAGGCTGTGGTGGATTCTTTAGGGGCCAGTTATATCGCCTTCACCCATATGGTCAGCAGCCATGGTTAGGATGTTTTTGGTGTGGTAGCCTGCATCATCGTATCAGAGACTGTCCGGTGAGACGACAGGGAGCAGCGACAGTTCCGCATGTGACCCTACCACCATCACCACCCCCTCCTCAGAGAGCCCTACTTTCTACCCCAGGCGATGCTCCACGCCAGTTAGGTGCACCGAGAGGCCGAGGACGTGGCGGTCCTGTTCAGAGAGGACGAGGAGGCAGAGGCCGAGGTCGAGGTCAGCCCGCTATCGGTGGAGGACAGGCCCGAGTTTTTGCTTTGACACCGCAGGATGCGCAGGCATCCAATGCCGTCGTGACAGGTACCTTGCCAGTTTGTTCTTTCGACGCACGGGTATTATTCGACCCAGGTTCCACACATTCGTACGTCTCTACACACTTTGCACCGATGTTGGGCCGTGAGTCGTCGTCGTTGGATCAGCCGCTTGTTGTTGTTACTCCGGTAGGCGAGTCGTTTGTCGCTCGGTTTGTATTTCGTTTGTGTTCCGTTCGTATCGGGGAGAGGGATTCATCAGTTGATTTGATTCCCGGTTCGGGGCCTATTTCTATACCGCCTTATCGGATGGCCCCGGCAGAGCTTCGAGAGCTGAAGGATCAGTTGCAGGATTTGTTGGACAAGGGGCTTATTCGACCGAGTGTTTCTCCGTGGGGTGCTCCGGTCCTGTTTGTCAAGAAGAAGGATGGAAGTTTGCGCTTATGTATCGACTACCGCCAGCTGAACAAAGTTACCGTTCGGAACAGATATCTGTTGCCGCGCATTGATGATTTGTTCGACCAGCTTCAGGGTGCGGGGTATTTTTTCGAGGATCGACTTGCGATCAGGATACCATCAGCTGCGAGTTCGACAGGAGGATATACCGAGGACAGCTTTCCGTACACGCTATGGCCACTACGAGTTTTTGGTGATGTCGTTCGGACTCACCAATGCCCCAGCAGCATTTATGGATTTGATGAACCGTACATTCAGGCCGTATCTTGACTTGTTCATCATCGTGTTTATCGACGATATCTTGGTGTACTCCCGGAGCAGAGAGGAGCACGAGCAGCACTTGCGGATTACGTTACAGACTCTGAGGGAGCACCAGCTGTTCGCGAAGTTCTCCAAGTGTGCTTTCTGGCTGGACAGCGTCGGATTCTTGGGTCACGTGGTTACGAGAGACGGCATTTGTGTGGACCCGAAGAAGATTGAGGCTGTTCAGCAGTGGCCCCGACCTACATCGGTTACTGAGATCCGTAGTTTTCTAGGCTTGGCGGGCTACTACAGGCGTTTTGTTCAGGACTTCTCCCGTATAGCTGCACCGTTGACCAGTTTGACCCGGAAGGGAGTTCCTTTCGTCTGGACAGAGGAGTGCGAGCGCAGTTTTCAGCAGCTACGGACTCGTTTGACTACGGCGCCGGTATTATCTTTGCCTTCGGGATCAGGCGGATTTGTTGTCTACTGTGATGCTTCGCGAGTGGGATTAGGATGCGTTTTGATGCAGCATGGCCGGGTGATCGCTTATGCTTCTCGGCAGTTGAAGAAGCATGAACAGAACTACCCCACTCATGATTTGGAGATGGCTGCAGTGGTCTCTGCACTGAAGATTTGGCGACATTACCTATACGGCGAGTCGTGTCAGATATTCACCGATCACAAGAGCTTAAAGTACATATTTCAGCAGCGAGACCTGAACCTCAGACAGCGTCGTTGGATGGAGTTGGTGAAAGACTACGACTGCGAGATCTTATATCACCCAGGCAAGGCGAATGTGGTGGCAGATGCGTTGAGTAGGAGGCCCGGGGGTAGTCTATCCTTTTGCGCGCAGTGCAGAGGCAGTCGTCAGCAGATTGGCAGATGTTATGCGACAGCCGAGTTGAGTTCGAGTTCACTCAGACAGGGGGACAGCTCGCGCATGTTCGTGCACGCCCACAGTTGCTTGACCGTATATATGAGGCACAGCATAGTGACGACCGTTGCTCAGAGATCATGGCACAGATGGGACAGGGCAGATTTTCCGAGTTCATGGTTGACGATCAGGGGATTTTATGATATGGATCTAGACTGTGCGTACCAGATACTGATGGATTACGGCGCGACATTCTCGAGGAGGCACACCGATCAGTGTATAGTGTCCACCCCGGTTCCACCAAGATGTACCATGATATGAGAGAGACCTGCTGGTGGGACGGGATGAAGAGGGACATTGCGGAGCTCGTTTCGAGATGCCTGACTTGTCAGCAAGTCAAGGACGAGCACCAGAGGCCCGCAGGAGAGCTACAGCCGTTACCCATTCCAGAGTGGAAATGGGAACAGATTTCGATGGATTTCGTTGTGGGTCTACCCAGGACCAGTCGAGGGTACGACTCCATCTGGGTGATCGTGGATAGATTGACGAAAGCGGCCCACTTCCTTCCAGTGAAGACGACTTTCAGCTTCGCTCAGTATGCTCAGCTCTATATTGACGAGATCGTGCGACTACTTGGCGTACCGACTTGTATCGTGTCAGATCGAGGCACTCAGTTCACCAGCCGACTTTGGCAGAGACTTCAGGAGGCTTTGGGCACTCGTTTGAGCTTCAGCACAGCGTTTCATCCGCAGACATACGGACAGTCAGAGCGGACCTTTCAGACTCTCGAGGACATGCTCAGAGCGTGCGTTTTAGACTTTGGTGGTAGCTGGGATCGTCATTTACCTCTAGTGGAGTTCTCCTACAACAATAGCTTCCAGGATACTATTCAGATGGCACCTTTCGAGGCATTGTATGGGAGGAGATGCAGATCGCCCGTTAGTTGGACAGAGCTCAGCGAGAGCAGCATTTTGGGGCCGCAGCTTGTTGAGGAGACGACATCGAAGATCCAGTTGATCCGAGACCGGATGAGAGCGGCTCAGAGCAGGCAGAAATCCTATGCAGACAGACGCCGTCGCAGATTAGAGTTCGCAGTTGGCGACCATGTTTTTCTGAAAGTCTCTCCGATGAAGGGCGTGATGCGTTTTGGGCGAAAGGGGAAGCTTAGCCCTAGATTCGTTGGTCCCTTCGAGATCCTCAAGCGTGTTGGCGCTGTTGCATATCGTTTGGCTCTTCCACCCAGCTTTCCCGATGTTCACCCCGTTTTTCATGTTTCGATGCTCCGCAAGTACCTTCACGACCCTTCGCATGCGATTCAGCACCCGACAGTCCAGCTAGAGCGCGACCTTTCCTTTGCAGAGCAGCCGGTGGCCATCCTGGATCGGCAGGTGAAGAAGTTGAGGTCGAAGGTTATACCAACCGTCAAGGTCCTTTGGCGTAGCCCAAGCAGCGAGGAGGTTACCTGGGAGACCGAGGGCGAGATGAGGAAGAAATATCCCCATCTCTTTGAAGGTACGCGTAGCTATATTTTTAAATTCGGGGACCGAATTTCTTTAAGGGGGGAAGATTGTAGCGTCTTGAAAAGTCGTTTTGGTGTTTTCCTGAAATTCGGTGAAAATTCGGTATTTTTCCGAAAACCGTCTTTCTTGTTATTTTGCAGTTTAGGGCTAATTATACCTTAAATGGATAGGTAATTACTTGTTTTTAGTAACTAATGAGTTAATTATGAAACTTTGGTCATTTAAAAATTTTTCCCTATTTTTCTATTTTTTTTATTATTTTAAGCCGGTAAGAAAATACATTAAATAAGCGATAAATACAAATTTTTCCGGGCTAATTTTAATCTCTAAAATTATGATAATTATATTCTAGTGATAACATGAATTTTTAGTAATTTATTTTGATTTTTAACAAATTTCTATGTTATGAAACGAATTTATTGAATTTTGAGCTAAAACTTGCAATTTTTGAGTTGTAGGGAGCCTTTTTGCATAAAATTTCTTTTGTAAAACCCCTCTCTCATTTCCCTCAGCCCTAGGACAGCCCAACCATGACCAAGTCCAGAAAATTCTGATCTCTTTTCTTTAGTTGTTTCTTGAGTTGAATTAAGGGGTTTTTTGGATTTATTTTAATTTATAATGGATAAAGTATGATACATTGACTTTGGAACTTGACCCTTGACCTTCCCACTCACCCCACACCCTCCCCCATACCTCCTACCTGGCCGAAACCTGCACCCCTCTTCCTCATCTCTTTTCTTTGCATTTTTCTTCAATTTCCTTCAAGAAAACACATCAAATCCATGAATTAATTCCAAAAATCCAAACAAAATCCTTATGCTATCATTATCCTTAGCCATTCTTGCTTGAATCTTGGAGCTAGGAAGCCATTCCTTGGAGCAAATTCTCTTGCTTGATCCATTGATCAAGAGGTATAATTCTCATCAAGTTGCTTTCTTTTGCTAAAAAATTCCTTTAATTGTATGGTTAGTGTTAAAAGTTAGCTTATTTCTAATCTAGTTTAAAAGAGTAGTTTGTTTAAATTAGGGTTTTGAAGCCATGATAATTAATTAAGTTGTTTATTAGTTAATCTAGTTGTTAGTGAACTAATCTATATGGTTACCTTGTTATGTAGTCTTTAATTATGCTAATTTAGGTAATTTTAGAAGTTGATTTTAGTTGTAAATTGTTGTTTTAAATTTTCAAGAGAAGGTTTTTGTATGGAATTGATATTTGAAACTTGATTAGTGAGTTGATTAAGTTTTAGAAAGCATTATTTAATTGATTTAAACCTAATTTGCTATCTAGTGTTTTGCTAACCTTAATCTAAGAGGTGAACTTGCTAATTGGGGTTGAAATTAGTGTTAATTAAGTTTTTCAAGTATGGTTTTTGATTTGCAATTGCTATTTATAAAAATCAAGAAAGGGTTTGGTTGTGGAATATAGGTTTTGGAGCATGGTTAATGTGTTGTAATTAGTGGGTGTGGATTGCTTGTAGTGTGCTTGGGTGAGTATACTTTATTGTAGTCGTTTTGTCGCAAATCGGCGATTTTTGCACCGATTTTTGGAATGTATATGCTTACTAGATTTTTATATAAATTATGTGATGGACTATTTTTGATATCTTGATGATTGTAATGGCTTGTCCTACGACTTTTAGGATGCGTGAGTGCGGTTTTTGGGTAGTCGGGTTTTAGTTTTGCCGGGTGACCCAAATCGGCGTTTTTGGCAGTTTTTGCGATTTTCGCGTGTGTTCCGCGCACTTTGTTCACGTTGTACCTAGCTAGCGAATTTTAGTAGTTTCGTTGGGGTTTGCGTCGTTCTTGATATGTAACCTTATAATTGGTAATGATGTAAATTCCAGGTTCGGTCGCGGAAACGTCAGACGCGGCGCGAAAGGGAAAGGCGGTGATTGGACACAGCTAGCCAGGGATCCCGGTGAGTAGATTTAACATCTACGGGGGACGATCGTTTGGATGGCGCAAGTCGCCCGATAGATTTAGTAAACTGAAAATAAAATAGTAAACTGGATAACCACTTGTGACATTAGAATAATAATACTGGCATGATAATTGCTGCAATTAGATCAATATGTTATACCCATATACGCAAACTCAATTGTAGGACACATGCACCATTACCAGGTTTTTATATGCAGCACGAGCACTATTCATGTTTACACACACACCCTGGTAATTGCCATGCCACCACACTAGATAACATTTAAATTTAAACCTTTTACTAATTGATACTTAAACTGGTGTTATTGCCTTTAATTCCTTAAAATGAAACCGTAGAATTGCTATTCATGTGCATGTACTTCATCATATTAATTGTTCATGCTTAATCCATTAATCACACATCGCAACTTGATTATTGATATCATATGCATTCATTATCACTGATATATGCACTTATGAGGATTTCTTGAGATTTTATGATATTGCTGGATTTCGGGGGAAAGCCGCAAAATTTCCAAACTTATGATATTTTTAAAACATGTAAATTGCGGTTTTCTAGTGATGTAAGTGTCGTCCACCATGAGTTTGCTGTGGCTTTGGAAATCCGTGTCGAGGAGTGGAGGAACCGGCACGGGTACATGGTGGGCCCGGTAAGGTACCCCGGGGCAAGAGGAATGTGGTGATGACGTTGAGCCTGGCAGGGGACGGATTACCTACCGGTGACTGTTTGGGACGGCGGATATCCAGAGGATACCGACCGTGGCCGCTAGATGATGAGATATTGATATTTGAGATGGGTCAGCCGGACGGCTGAGGCCAGCGATACATTTATGAGATTTGAGACAGCTTTTGGGGTGTCGTTGCTGGACACCGGTTTTCGTCGATTCATTGACATTTGCTGGCATTCTAAAAGAGTTTCAAAAACAACATCTGATAAAATATTTTTATATATAAACCTATTGAGACCTCAGATATTCATGTTGCATACATATTCGTACACTGATGTTGTATACACACCTGCTAGTATATCCATATTGCATACATACTCGCCATTATGTCCTGCCTTACCTGTATATAGATGCTAGGATGCTTGTGTGCATGCATTCGATAGCCTGTGTAGATGTTATTTATTACTCACGAGTTGGCAACTCACCCCCGTTGTGCCATAGCCTGTTGCAGGTCCGCTCCGTCAGTTCAGTAGCGGCGGGTGCGCTTGCTTCTTTTGCCTCTTTTGCCTGGACTCGAGATTTGCTCATAGGTGGGTTATGTTAATATTTTTGTACCACCTTGTATATTCTTTGCATCTAGTGTACTCCATCTACTGTTTCTACCAGATTATTGTATATTGACCTAGAGATGAGACTGTGAGGTTTGTGGATTTTATGCTGTATTTTGGGGGTCGAGCTCACTTGAGCCGACATGCTACTTTTTCATGCTTCCTTATGCTTTATTATGATTATTATGCTTGCTGTCATTTACATTGCGTGGGATTTATGACCGCCTTATGGCGAAGAGCTAGCTCCCGCTTGGGGATGCCCTATTTTGTTGGATTCATGTATATATTTTGTTGTACCCATTTTTGGGGGTCAGTATTTACAAAGGAGACTCTGCCGAAATTTTCGGGAAAAATTGGTATTGTTTTTAAAAAGGGTTTTACATGACTTATTTGATAACTCGCTTTCAATTGATTGGGTTTTCTTCACTCTTTTGCTTAATTGGTTTTGTTTTCTGGGCTTTGGCTTACTTATTTTACGGACGTCTTTAGACGTTTCGTAAACTTAAGTGCCAGTCACGTTCCGTACCCTGCGGGTCGTGACAAATATAGAGACAATCTGAGTACATGTTAAGATAAAGTACAACCAGATAGCATACTATCATGTCGAGCAAGAAAGTCCTCCCTATATATGTCCTAGCATCCACTACAATATACATCGTATGTACAGTAATGGCCTCTAGGGCATGCATATAACTAACAATCTCCCACTTGCACTAGGGCCATCTGTTGTGGTATCGCATACCCAACAATTAGCCGCGGTTGAAGTATCTTATACTCAACCATCCCATAAAAGTCTCTACTAGGAAAAAGGTCTTCGTGAGTGGATCCGCGCTGTTGTCCTCTGTGTCTACTCTCCTAACCTCGATCTCCCTGGAGATCAACCATCTCCATGATCAGGTGATACTGCCTAAGAATTATATCTGGATTTCTGATGGGACGGAAGTTCCTTGGCTAAAGCCACAACTCCATTGTCACACAATGGTAAGAACGAAGTTCATCTCATGAACTTATATATATCCAGACCGCCTCTTTGGTAGTATCCTTGGTAACGATGTATCTTGCCTTTAATCGTCTAGTAAGTCACGGTATCTAGCTTGGAACTCTTCCAACATACCGTCCCTCCACTGAGGGTAAAGACAATGCCTGCGATTGACATTCAGTCGTCCTTATCACCCTGGAACCTTTCCAGTGATTCTCCCCAGGATCGATTGATACCATCTCACTACAACTAGTAAGAATACTAATATCTAATTAGATCTATCTCATAGATCCAAAACCCAGGATTTAGGAGGTATCATTTTGATCCTATATGGAGAATCCTTGTGATAAGCGGAGATTGACCGAGCGTAGCATAGGAAACTCCTTCCCTATCAAGAGTATGTCATCCACGTACTCTACGAGGATCACCACCATACTCTCTACTACCTTTTCGTATATACAAGGTTCATCTACCATTTTGATGAAGTCAAACTCTTTGACTACCACATCAAAACAGATGTTCCAACTCCGCGATGCCTGTTTTATCATATAAAACATCTTGCACACGTTTCCGCTGCTCCCACTGTCTACGAAGCCCTCTGGCTGTGTACTTATAGACGTTCTCTTCTAAAACATCACTTAGAAAAGCAGTCATGACACCCAACCACCAGATATTGTAGTCATGGTATGTAGCCGTGGCAAGTAGGATCTGGATGGACTCAAGCATAGCTTTGAAAGTCTCAACTTTTCCATGTACACCAAGTAATCTTCTCAAGATATACTCGCTCCTGATGGGGATTTAACCCTTCAGATAAAGCAACCAAAGTCCATACTTTGTTGGTGTATAAGGATTCCATCTCAGATCGATAAGCATCCAGCCATTCTTACAGAGTCTCACTCCTGATGGCCTGCTCGAAACTAGTTGGGTCATCATCTCATGATGCAATCCTCGCTCCAACTGTCATAGAGAAACCGAAATATCTCTCAGGTGGGTGAGAAACCGTACTAGATCGGCGGAGAGGCTGAGGTTCGTTGGAAACTATTGAATCCTTTGGTTCTACCAAATCATCAGCTGTAGTTTGTATAGCTGGAACCTTTCCAGTTGTACATAACAGACCTTGCCTCGAGCTTGTCCGGATTTTGCTTTTAGACATAGGCCGGACAACCCCAAATCTTAACAAACTTAAGATATGGGCTCTTCCCTTTCTATATCATATATGAAGTGGTAGGCAACTGATTTGATTTGAACCCTATTCAATAGGTATGCAACTTTACAAGTGCATAACTCCCTAAAGGAAATAGGAAACTCAGTAGTACTCATCATAGAGCACACCATATCACATAGGGTGCTATTACTCCACCCCGATACACCGACGTGCTGTGGTGTATGCGGAGGAGTAATGCTGAGAGAGAATCTTATTCTCCTTTAGAATAGTCCAGGAATTCCGTGCTCAAGTATTCTCCTCCTTGATCTCATCAAAGGACATAATACTTATACCCGTATTTTGGTTCTCTACTTCTAACTTATATTCTGTGAATATCTCAAAAGGTTCGGACTTGTGTTTCAACAGGAACATATGTCTGAATCTTGAGAGATCATCAGAGAATGTAATGAAGTACAAAGAACCAGTCTTGGCATGTGTAGACAGGAGACTTTCATACATCAGCATGTATCTATTCCCAAGAGTTCACTAACTCTTTCTCTGTTTCCAACAAACAGAGCTGTGGTCATTTTATCTTTGTGACATGACCGGCAAGTTTCACAAGATGTAAATTCAAACTAATTTAAATATGCATCTATACGTAACTTCAGCCAGTCGGGTCGCATTGATATGACCTAGTCTACAATACCTCAAGAAGGATTCATTCATTTCTGAACTCTTCCTCTTGTGTGTGTTCTGTATACTAAGAACTGTAGTTTGATTTAGAACGTCTATGTTTTTAGATAACGTGCCTGAACCGATCAACTCTTAATATAGGAAATGTTCAAAACATTGTCCAACAATACAAAATTATATCACTTCTTTACTAATAAAGAGACTGATATGATGTTGTATATCAGGTTCGGTATCTAATAACATTCGTTCAGAATCAATGTATTCTGGTAATACAGGGTGATAGTGACCAACAGACTTGGCTGCAACACTTGCACCGTTTTCTATCTCATGAAACTTATCACCCGTTCTCAGTTCTCTACCTTTCTGTAGCCCATGTAACAGATTACATATGCGTGATCCTGATCCGGTATCACATACCCAGGATGTAAAGGATACTGAGAAACAGTTCTCTGTAATGAACACACCCGAAGATGATGCATCAGCATGCACTTTCTTCGTTTGGGCGGCACGGGAAATCTGGTATTCCCCAATTTCCTGCTCTGTCTTATAACAATTATAAGTTGGAGCGGGACCAACATTCCCCAGCTCAGTATAACAAGCGGGTTCGGTCAATATATCCGTTTTATTATCTTGATTAAGGCGTGATATGGTCGCTACCTGGAGAGAGAGAGAGAAGAAAACACTCAGCGTATGCTCTTGCAAGATTAGATTGGTTATCTAATATATCTAATCAGGATGTCTCCCACTGTTTTAATCAAATCTTCCTTCAAACCCTAAAAGGAAAGACTAGCCGGGATTAATTACACGCTACAAGTTCGCCAATCTTTCAGCCAGGCCAGTGTCGGTACTTTGAGGGAGGTCCCCCGTGCTTTCGCACGAACCTAATTAAAGTAAACCTCGTTTTCCTAGAGGCGTAACCCCGTTAACACCTTTCTAGACACCTACTTGATCAGCTAATTGTAATGTGTAAAACTCTCCCAGGAGTAACTCTTACTCGCAGCAGGTATCGGGATCCAACTATCTCATAGAAGGTATGCAATCTCATTGCAAATTTCAACACTTGAAATTCCCAATAATATTTTGCCCCTAGCAGCTATATGACCTTAACATGGTCAACAAATCATAAGAGCTAGTCAAGTTCAACCCGTCATTTCCCGATTGAATTAAACCCACCCGCACGACCCTTAACATGGTCAACAAAGTCGCACGACTACCCTAATCCAATCGCATTATATGCTTATACAGATAAGCACTAATCAGCTACCGCACACTACGCCTTAACATGGTCAACAAACGTAGCACGAATACTAACTAGTACTTATCTGAAATGACGGAGGGCTACGACGGGTTTTTCAGAAAACCCTTTGCGTAATGAACTTGATATCGTTGTAGAATCGAGTGATTTTAAATGGAGTGTTTTTGAGGCCTTTCTAGTTTTGCTAAAGGGGTCACTCCCGGTGAAGGGATCGTCGGCCCTTTCCTCATCGAATAAGATGCAGGATATTTCACAAATACCACTATGCAAAGTAAAACTCTAAAAGCAATCAAAAGACAAACCGAGTTTGTAGCATCTGCCAGTTATCGCTAAAGGAGTCACTCCCGGTGAAGGGATCTCGGTCCTTTCCCTATCGAATAAGGTGCTGGATGTTCTACAAGGAACACCGCTATGCAAAGCAACAACTAGAGCTACCAGTTTTTATAAACAAGTTTCTACAACATCTTAGGTTTCTTTTATTTCATCAATCTCATTAATGAAGTCCCATTTTAATATGCTTCATAAGCATCTCTTTTGAAACGAAATCTGCAATATAACATATATCTCATATATATAATATAAACATTCGTCTCAGGCAGTAATATGATCTCATCACAGAACATTGCAGCAGAAGAAACATATATGAAATATTGGATATACTAGGACGTCCGTGTTTTCAATACGAGCCTGTATAAAACACGGATTCCACGGTCGCGATGAATAGCCAAACAAACATCCCTAGACCCCTACGAGAGCGGCAAGTAACACTGCCAATTCTAGGGTTAGGAGACCCGGTCTCGACTCCTCGAGATGGTTTCCCACTGGACCCTAGAACCCGGTTACTTGTGCTCCCCGCCTTGGGTCTACCTAATGCGGAAAAGTAAATAATATACAATGGTGACATCTTCCGCTACCTGGAAGTGCCCCAATAAAAGAATATTACATACAAATGAATTTTACATGAATGAAAAAGAAAAAACTCTCATCTCACATAAAACCCCCGGCTATTCAGAACGCGACGATCCAATATAACATATCACAGCAACACATAATATCTCATATCATCAACGTAAGCAAGTATGCGTATCCCGATTGTCGTTGATGTATAGCAACGAAGCCGGCGATACACCACATACTGTTAGTTATATGTATGCCCTAGAGGCCATTACTGTACATATGATGTATATTGTAGTGGATGCTGAGACATATATAGGGAGGACTTTCTTGCTCGACATGATAGTATGCTATCTGGTTACACTTTACCTTAACGTGTATACTGTTTGTCTCTCTGTTACATGCTGGTAAAGCCCTTAGGATGTGTACTTGACTACCTGGACTATGATGCGGATCATACTACTGGGGACAGGGTAGTCCATAAGTACATCCTTCAAAGTCCCTAGTCGTGGGTGTATCGAGACGGGGCATCGATATACCAGAGTAGACTAGCGTGTACCTTCTCGACCCATACAGATGGGCGATGGATGATCCCATATCCATTGGTGTTTGACATCAGAGGAGATATACGGGTGCTCAGTAGAGACTGGGTACACTGGACGGACTCGCCGAGAACTCCCAGATGGTATTATACCTTACGTCAGATGGCAGTTCTCTGGTGACACTGGTACAGAGTAGTCTGTTGACCCGAGATCGTCATAGAGTCTTGTGTGGTTCCCACTGTGCTTTGATTTCCATCTTACCACGTCCAAGAGGGCGTGCAAAACGGTGGTTTTTGGGTACAGTCCCGAGTCACATGGAGGCAATGAGCGATAGGAGGGGATTCGTCTCTCCCGGTATAGGGAGTTGATGTTGCGCTGTGTTCGATTGGCTATAACAGGAAATCCCTGACCAGGGTTGCTGAGATTTACTGGTAAGTGTTACCAGTAGTTTCTCGAATTGTTATAGACCTCACATCGACACGACTTATCGAGCTATTAGGGTCTGACGTTTACTACCCTAGGCGAGATATGCGACATATCAGACGACGAGACCGGACTGTACGGTAGTGTTACTGGTTGGATTCACTGGAGTGTGAGCGGGCTTGCTCGTCGATCTTCTGATCGCTCAATACCCGGGTGGCCTTTACGTTTAGCAGACCGCTTGCGGCTTGTGGGTGCTTGATATGATCATCATCTGCTACCGGCATATTGACGAGTCTTTAGAGTCCTACACAGAGGTTTCCTGGCTCAAGCGAAACGAAATAGGAGCGCATATGAGATATGTGCGGGACCGAGAATAATGCGTGTATGTGATACCGTATTTCATTCTCGCGATGGATGTATCGAATGGTTATATTCGATATAACCTAGATATCGAATCAAGGATTGATTCGATAAGCCGATACATTGGATACTAGTCGGTTATATGCGATATGACCG
Source organism: Agapanthus africanus (assembly GCA_030015575.1). NCBI lineage: Eukaryota > Viridiplantae > Streptophyta > Magnoliopsida > Asparagales > Amaryllidaceae > Agapanthus > Agapanthus africanus. The sequence continues at coordinate 409,520,161 of CM057340.1, forward strand.
GATCGTTAAATCAAGTGTTGATTTAATGATTTAATGTATAATTATATATTTGATATATTACTTTGCATTAACTAGTATTGGTTCACTTTAAATGGATTTTCTCACTCGGATGTACACATTGTATATGTGATATACTTTTGTGCACTTGTTTGTATCATGTTTGATGATACATGTTTGCTAGGGTTTTTGTGTAAAGATCAAACCATGGTTACATGATAATGGTTAGGGTTTTGTTCTATTCATTTATTTATTTATTTATTCTTTTTGTAAAATGATAAAGCATGAAGAGAAAATGGTGGCTAACTTTGTTGTATATTGAAGCTTCATGAAGCTTTTGACTTTGTGACCATTTTGTCTCATGCTTAACCCTAACCATTCCCACTAACCATGATCTGTTCTCTACACTTGACCATGGTTGAGAGATGATAAGTATTCTTATTATTTTCTTTTTACATAATACTTATCATATCATCATCATCTTCTTCTTCATCTTCTTCAATGAAGAAACCTTCACTTCATCAATGGTGATTGATGAAAATGAGCGAGAAATCCAATTCTAAAGTCTACCCACTTCCTATTTCTTCATCCTCTACCTCTTGCCAAGTAGTAGAGTGTGTTTTCTTCACAAGTTTCTTGACTTGGTGAAGTGGGAGCTTGATCTAGTGATGCCTCGACGTAGATCATCTTCGGCATCGACGTCGACGACCTAGCCCGTCCATTCTCCGATGAACCCGACGCTAGAGCCCGGGGTTCGACTTGGACAGTGATGAGACTTCATTGCGGAGCTATGGAGGTGGAGGACCGGATCTACAAAGGTTGTATATCCGTTCTTTTAGTTTAGTTGTAAACTAGTTGCTTTATCGCCTAAAAATCTAGCCAACGATCTTGTTAGGGTTTCTCGGCACCGTTATAATTTTGAAATTGGCATGGTTGCTGCCTTGTGAGACCTCTTGAGAGTGCCTAGGAACCTTACAGTGGTATCAGAGCCTAGCTAGAGCCTTAGGCGAAGTCTAGACGGAGTTTGAAGTCCGATCGACCCGAAACCCCAACCCTAAAATGCTCTCTGGACAATTTCTGAAATCTGGTCTTTTTGGAAAATAAAAATATGCAGAAAAATCATCAGGGAAATCTAAGAATTACGGTGCAAAACTTTTTCCATGAACTGTTCATAGGGCGGCGGAACCGCGGCAGAATCATGGATTCTGCGGCGGTTACGCGGCCAACTAATGAGTTTAGTCAACCATTTTTGCATAGTAATTCCTCGTTTATGGTTCTGGTTTTTCTGGGAATTTTTAATTTGATTTAAGAGTTGAGTGTTTTGGGGTTGTATTGGGAGTTCGTATATTCGATCGGATTATCAAACTGTGTCTATGTGTTTTCCGGATAATTTTTTGAATGTGTTAAAAAGTTCGACCGGATACAAATACCCACCTTTTCCTCTGTCGGGAAATTTCCAAGTGTTGGATTTTTCCGTAGTTTAAAGATGTTCTAAGTAGTGCAAGTAACTCGATGGACCCTTTAGAAGACAATAAACCTTAACTCGATTATGTGACCGTCTTGAACTGCCCTTTGAACCTTCGGGTTTGGGGCAGTACGGCGTGCCACATGTGAGGCGTTGGCTTGACCCTTCTACGGCTGGACCGTTGGTACTGAGGCACGAACTGAATGTTTTTAGACTTGTTTCATGTGTTGATCTGTATCGGGAAAACTTGGGTGTTTGAATGTTCGATAGGAAAGTTTAACATTTTCTAATTATCTGGAATGGGATACAATAATTGGAATTCACAATAAGTTATGAGATAACTGAATGAATGTTATAAACGTAGCACTTTAGTCTCACTTGATCGGTTGCCACGGAATTTTGATGTGATCAAAAGTCCGTCGCAATCACGTAGCGTACGCGGATACTCGCCGGGTAAACTTAATAGACAGCTACACCCCATAGCCCCGACCAAGTGACTGTAGGAGAACCCCGTCGCCGAAAGCATCCGTTCGGGTGCTCGCGGTGGCGGTGTTCCGCCTTGGTGCACTTCGTCGACGGCGTCGGGGGTGCGGCCGTCTACTAAAGTTTGCGACGAGCATTCGATCAGGATGTCGGGAATCTTGTTGAATTGCCCGACTTGATATTGAAAAAAAGTTTTCGATTTTGAGACTAAAATGTGGGGTTTATAATTGTTAGGCATGTGATGTCTAAGTAATTCATTTGATTAGGCATGCGATGCCTATGCAGGTTGCGGATTCCAACTGTTGTAGTTTTACACTTTCTTTTCTGTGACCGTAAGTGTAATATGTGATATCGCCGGTTTCGTTGCTATATGTCAACGACAATTGGGATGCGCATATTTACTTACGTTGATAACATGTGATGTTATGTGTTGCTGGATATGTTATATTGGATCGTCGTGTTTGAATAGCCGGGGGTTTTTATGTGAGATGAGTGTTTTTCATTTTCATTCATGTAAAAACTTGTATGTAATATTCTTTTATTGGGGCGCTTCCAGGTTGCGGAAGTTTTCACCTTTTGTATATTATTTACTTTTCCGCACTAGGATAGACCCAAGGAGGAGGGCACAAGTAACCGGGTTCTGGAGTCCAGTGGGAGACCAACTCGAGGAGTTGAGGCCGGGTCTCCTAACTCTAGAATTGGTAGGGTTGCTTGCCGCTCTCGTAGGGGTCTAGGGGTGTGGGTTTGGCTATTCATCGCGACCGTGGAATCCGTGTTTTATACTGGCTCGTATTGAAAACACGGACGTCCTAGTATATCCAATATTTCATATGTTTCTTCTGCTGCGATATCTGTGATGTGATCATGTGATGTTCTGTGATAGATACAGTATATAGTATATATGATATATTATATAGACGTTACTTATGTTTTACACCCGTGCTAGCCCTGCCCCGCTCTGCCGTTAGTTACCTAACCTAACGGTGCACGAGGGGACATCGAGGCGAATGCGGATGGCATAATTGTACGTCGTATTTATCTGTGATGTTTAGGTAACTTAAATGATGGGACTTCATTAATATGATTAATGAAATAAAAGAAACCTAAGATGTTGTAGAATCGAATTTCAAAATAAAACAGGTAGCTACAGTTCTTGCTTTGCACAGCGGTATATGTGATATATCCTGCACCTTATTCGATAAGGAAAGGACCGAGATCCCTTCACCAGGAGTGACTCCTTTAGCAATAACTGGCAGATGCTACACCCCTCGGTTTGTCTTTTGATTGCTTTTAAGTGTTTTTGCTTTGCACAGTGATATATATGATATATCCCGCACCTCATTCGACGAGGAAAGGACCGACGACCCCTTCACCGGGAGTGACTCCTTTAGCAAAACTAGAAAAGCCTAAAAAACACTCCATTTTAAAATCATTTGATTCTACAACGATATCAAGTTCATTACGCAATAAGTTTTCAGAAAAACCTGTCGTAGCCCTCCGTCATTTCAGATAAGTTGTATATAGTATTCGTGCTGCATTTGTTGGCTTTCGTCAAGGTGCAGTGTGCGGTAGCTATATGCTGCTTATCTGCCAGCATACGATGCGATTGGATTAGGGTAGTCGTGCGGCTTTGTTGGCTTTCGTCAAGGGTCGTGCGGGTGGGTTTAATTCAATCAAGAAATGTATGGGTTGAACTTGACTAGCGGGCTATGGTTTGTTGGCTTTCGTCAAGGTCATAGCACGTTAGGGGCAAAATATTATCGGGAATTTCAAGTGTTGAAATTTGCAATGAGATTGTATACCTTCTATGAGATAGTTGGATCCCGATACCCGCTGCGAGTAATTGTTACTCCTGGGAGAGTTTTACACATTACAATTAGCCGATCAAGTAGGTGTCTAGAAACGTGTTAATGAGGTTACGCCTCTGGGAAAATGAGGTTTACATTAATTAGGTTCGTGCGAAAGCACGGGGGACCTCCCTCAAAGTACCGACACTGGCCTGGCTGAAAGATTGGCGAACTTGTAGTGTGTGATTAATCCCGGCTAGTCTTTCCTTTTGGGTTTGAAGGAAGATTTGATAAAAAGCAGTAGGAGCCATCCTGATTAGATAAAATAATAACCAATCTATTCTTGCAAGAGCGCACGCTGAGTGTTTTCTTCTCTCTCTCTCCTGGTAGCGACCATATCACGCCTTAATCAAGATAATAATACGGATATTTGACCGAACCCGCTTGTTATACTGAGCTGGGGAACGTTGGTCCCGCTCCGACTTATAATTGTTATAAGACAGAGCAGGAATTAGGGGAATACCAAGATTCCCATACCGCCCAAACGAAGAGAGTGCATGCTAATGCATCATCTTCGGGTGTGTTCATTACAAAGAACTGTTTCTCAGTATCCTCCGTATCCTGGGTATTTGATACCGGATCAGGATCCCAGATATGTAAGATGTTACATAGGGCTACAAAAGGGTAGAAAAACTGAGAATGGGTGATAAGTTTCATGAGGCAGAAAACGGGGCAAGAGTTGCAGCCAAGTCTGTCGGTCACTGTCACCCTGTATTACAAATACATTGATTTAGAACGAATGTTATTAGATACCGAACCTGATATACAAAATCATATCACTATCTTTATTAGTAAAGAAATGATAAAATTTTGTATTGTTGGATAATGTTTTGAACATTTCCTATATCAAAAGTTGATCGGTTCAGGCACGTTATCTAAAAGCACTGATGTTCTAAATCAAACTACAGTTCTTAGTATACGGAACACACACAAGAGGAAGAGTTCAGAAATGAACGAATTCTTCTTGAGGTATTGTAGACTAGGTCAGATCAATGTGACCCGACTAGCTAGAGTTACATAAAGATGCATATTTAAATTAGTTTGAATTTACATCTTGCGAAACTCGCCAATCATGTCACAAAGATAAGATGACCATAGCTCCGTTTACTGGAAACAGAGAAAGAGTTAGTGAACTCTTGGGATGATACATGTTGATGTATGTAGGTCCCCTGTCTACACATACCAGGACTGGTTCTTTATACTTCGTTACATTCTCTGATAATCTCTCAAGATTCAGACATATGTTCCTGTTGAAACACAAGTCCGAACCTTTTGAGTTATTCACAGAATATAAGTTAGAAGTAGAGAACCAAAATACGGGTATAAGTATTATGTCTTATGATGAGATCAGGGAGGAGAATACTTGTGCACGGAAATCCTGGACTATTCTAAAGGAGAATGAGATTCTCTCTCAGCATTACTCCTCCGTATACACCATAGCACGATGGTATGTCGGGGCGGAGCAGATACACCCTATTTGATATGGTGTGCTCTATGATGAGTACTACTGAGTTACCTTTTTCCTATTGGGTGTTATGCACTTGAGAAGTTGCATACCTATTGAATAAGGTTCCAATCAAATCAATTGCCTACCATTTCATATGTGATATGGAATGGGAATAGCCCATATCTTAAGTTAGTTAAGATTTGGGGTTGTCCGGCCTATGTCTAAAAGCAAAATCCGGACAAGCTCAAGGCAAGGTCTGTAATGTATAACTGGAAAGGTTCCAGCTATACAATTTGCAGCCGATGATTTGATAAAACCAAAGGATTCAGTAGATTCCAACGAACCTCAGCCTCTCCGCCGATCTAGTAGGGTTCCTCACCCACCTGAGAGATACTTCGGTTTCTCTATGACAGTGGGAGCGAGGATTGCATCATGAGATGATGACCCAACTAGTTTCGAACTGGCCATCAGGAGTGGGACTCTGTAAGAATGGCTGGATGCTTAGCGATCTGAGATGGAATCCTTATACACCAACAAAGTATGGACTTTAGTTGCTATATCTGAAGGGTTAAATCCCCATCAGGAGCAAGTAAATCTTGAGAAGATTACTTGGTGTAGATGGAAAAGTTGAGACTTTCAAAGCTAGACTTGTTAAAGGTTTTCGTCATCGACCAGGCGTGGATAATGATGAAACCTTTTCCAGAACCTATGCTTAAGTCCATCCAGATACTACTTGCCACGGCTACATACCATGACTACGATATCTGGTGGTTGGGTGTCATGACTGCTTTTCTAAATGATGTTTTAGAAGAGTGCGTCTATAAGTACACAGCCAGAGGGCCTCGTAGACAGTGGGAGCAGCGGAAACGTGTGCAAGATGCTTTATAGGATTAAAGCAGGCATCGCGGAGTTGGAACATCTGTTTTGATGGATTAGTCAAAGAGTTTGACATCATCAAAATGGTAGATGAACCTTGTATAAACAAAAGGGTAGTAGGGAGTATGGTGGTGATCCTCGTAGAGTACGTGGATGGCATACTCTTGATAGGGAAGGAGTTTCCTATGCTACGCTCGATCAATCTCCGCTTATCACAAGGATTCTCCATATAGGATCAAAATGATACCTCCTAAATCCTGAGTTTTGGATCTATGAGATAGATTTAATTGGATGTTAGGATTCTCATTAGTTGAAGTGAGATGGTATCAATCGATCCTGGGAAGAATCACTGGAAGTGTTCCAGGGTGATAAAGACGACTGAATGTCAGTCGCAGGCATTGTCTTTACCCTCAGTAAAGGGACGGTATGTTGGAAGAGTTCCAAGCTAGATACCGTGACATACTAGACGATAAAGGCAGGATACATCGCTACTAAAGATGCTACCAAAGAAGCTGTTTGGGTGTATATTGGTTCATGAGATGAACTATGTTCCTCCCATTGTGTGACAATGGAGTTGTGGCTTATGCCAAGGAAAACAGGTCCCATCAGTGACCCAGACATATTCTAAGGAAGTATCACCTGATCATGGAGATGGTTGATCTCTAGGGGATCGAGGTTAGGAGAGTAGACTCAGAGGACAACACGGCGGATCCACTCACAAAGGCCTATTCCCAGAGAGAGACTTTTATGGGATGGTTGAGTATGAGATACTACAACCACTGCTACAGATGGCCCTAGTGCAAGTGGGAGATTGTTAGTTATATGTATGCCCTAGAGGCCATTACTGTACATATGATGTATATTGTAGTGGATGCTGGGACATATATAGGGAGGACTTTCTTGCTCGACATGATAGTATGCTATCTGGTTACACTTTACCTTAACGTGTATACTGTTTGTCTCTCTGTTACATGCTGGTAAAGCCCTTAGGATGTGTACTTGACTACCTGGACTATGATGCGGATCATACTACTGGGGACAGGGTAGTCCATAAGTACATCCTTCAAAGTCCCTAGTCGTGGGTGTATCGAGACGGGGCATCGATATACCAGAGTAGACTAGCGTGTACCTTCTCGACCCATACAGATGGGCGATGGATGATCCCATATCCATTGGTGTTTGACATCAGAGGAGATATACGGGTGCTCAGTAGAGACTGGGTACACTGGACGGACTCGCCAAGAACTCCCAGATGGTATTATACCTTACGTCAGATGGCAGTTCTCTGGTGACACTGGTACAGAGTAGTCTGTTGACCCGAGATCGTCATAGAGTCTTGTGTGGTTCCCACTGTGCTTTGATTTCCATCTTACCACGTCCAAGAGGGCGTGCAAAACGGTGGTTTTTGGGTACAGTCCCGAGTCACATGGAGGCAATGAGCGATAGGAGGGGATTCGTCTCTCCCGGTATAGGGAGTTTATGTTGCGCTGTGTTCGATTGGCTATAACAGGAAATCCCTGGCCAGGGTTGCTGAGATTTACTGGTAAGTGTTACCAGTAGTTTCTCGAATTGTTATAGACCTCACATCGACACGACTTATCGAGCTATTGGGGTCTGACGTTTACCACCCCTAGGTGAGATATGCGACATATCAGACGACGAGATCGGACTGTACGGTAGTGTTACTGGTTGGATTCACTGGAGTGTGAGCGGGCTTGCTCGTCGATCTTCTGATCGCTCAATACCCGGGTGGCCGTTACGTTTAGCAGACTGCTTGCGGCTTGTGGGTGCTTGATATGATCATCATCTGCTACCGGCGTATTGACGAGTCTTTAGAGTCCTACACAGAGGTTTCCTGGCTCAAGCGAAACGAAATAGGAGCGCATATGAGATATGTGCGGGACCGAGAATAATGCGTGTATGTGATACTGTATTTCATTCTCGCGATGGATGTATCGAATGGTTATATTCAATATAAACTAGATATCGAATCAAGGATTGATTCGATAAGTCGATACATTGGATACTAGTCGGTTATATGCGATATGACCGGATCGTTAAATCAAGTGTTGATTTAATGATTTAATGTATAATTATATATTTGATATATTACTTTGCATTAACTAGTATTGGTTCACTTTAAATGGATTTTCTCACTCGGATGTACACATTGTATATGTGATATACTTTTGTGCACTTGTTTGTTTCATGTTTGATGATACATGTTTGCTAGGGTTTTTGTGTAAAGATCAAACCATGGTTACATGATAATGGTTAGGGTTTTGTTTTATTCATTTATTTATTTATTTATTCTTTTTGGAAAATGATAAAGCATGAAGAGAAAATGGTGGCTAACTTTGTTGTATATTGAAGCTTCATGAAGCTTTTGATTTTGTGACCATTTTGTCTCATGCTTAACCCTAACCATTCCCACTAACCATGATTTGTTCTCTACACTTGACCATGGTTCAGAGATGATAAGTATTCTTATTATTTTCTTTTTACATAATACTTATCATATCATCATCATCTTCTTCTTCATCTTCTTCAATGAAGAAACCTTCACTTCATCAATGGTGATTGATGAAAATGAGTGAGAAATCCAATTCTAAAGTCTACCCTGTTTCCCCTAATCAGAGCAAGGCTCTACTTGAATTTTGAAAATTCAAATTTCGAAGCAACGCTTCGGTTCCCGTGAGCAGCGCGCAATTTGCCACATGGCGGAAGTTGATTCGGCAGCGTAACGCCTAAGGCAGTGCGTCTAATCAGAGCAAGGCTCTTTAAAAAACATAAGTAAGACATAACTGCGCAAGCGCACGGCTGCGCGACACGTGTCTGCGCAGTTGCGCAATCGCAACTGCGCAAGCGCACGGCTGCGCGACACGTGTCTGCGCAGTTGCGCAATCGCAACTGCGCAAGCGCACGGCTGCGCGACACGTGTCTGCGCAGTTGCGCAATCGCAACTGCGCAAGCGCACGGCAGCGCGACACGTGTCACGCGCTGGTGAGTTGCGCAGCAACAGAATGAAAATTTAAGTAAATCTTTTCTGATTCTTGTTAAAACAAGAAAATTTCTTCTGTAAAACAAGGACCCTTGGATCAAAGATCCAATGGTGGGAAAATTCCCAAAAATTATTCAGGAAAGATCTTGGTAACAAATTCAATAAATTTGTGAGCACTATAAATAAGACCCCAGACCTCATTCAAAGGCAGGATCAACTTCTGAAAAAAAAAAAAAAGAACTCTTGAAGATTAATCAAAGACACAGAAAAAAAAGAGGTAAAAATTTCTGAAGAACAGAAGATTAAAAAGGGAATAACAAAAAAAAAGAAGATAAATAGTGCCTTGCACTTGATATGAACCCTTGGTTCTGTGAAATCAGGGAAAACAAGAAGAAAAACTTGCTTTCCTTTGATCCAAATTTAGATCAAAAGTGCTATGCACTTTTGTTCTTAAATCTGGAAAATTCTTGAGTTTCTGCATAAATGCAACTCATTATTTAAAAGGGCCTGGCCCAAATCAAATGGCAGAATAATAAAGGGGCAGAGCCCTGTTCTATATAAATGCAATTCATTATTTAAAAGGGCCTGGCCCAAATCAAATTGCAAAAGGGCAAAGCCCTGTTTTGGAAAATTCTTGAGTTTCTGCAACTCATTATTTAAAAGGGCCTGGCCCAAATCATATTGCAAAACAATAAAGGAGCAGAGCTCTGTTCGGATAGATTCCGTTAGTCAGGCAGAGCCTAAAATAAATAAAAAAAATTGGACTTAACCCAATCCTGGCTGTAAGTCCTTAAATTAAATTGATTGAGCAAAATGGCTCTCCCAAACCAATTCACGACCGGTTCGAGGGTACATCTCCGAACTCCTTTGACATCTCTCGTTGTAATTCCTCAACGACGTCAAAGAGGTGACGGGTCCCAACGACCACACATTAATATCGGACCGAAACGTCCCTAAACTAAAATCGGACCGAAACGTCCCTAAACTAATATCGGACCACCACGTCCCTAAACTGGCGATGGACCACTACGTCCCTAAACTGGAATATGGACCACTACGTCCTTAAACTAGCAACGGACCGAAACGTCCCTAAACTAATAATGGACCACCACGTCCCTAAAACTGGCAATGGACCGCCACGTCCTTAAACTGGCACAATAGAGCCCAAATGCTCTCTTGTCGGATCTAAACGGTCCCGTCTAAGTTGACCTTAGCCCCAGCTACGGCTAATGTGTTCTTAGATCTTTAAATAAACAATAAAACCCCAAATCAACTTTGGTTCAAGGGTACATCTCTGAACTCCTCAGACGCCTGTCGTTGTAATCCATCAACGACGTCAGAGAGGTGACGAGTCCCGACGGCCAGATAATTAAATCAATCACTATATTAAGTTGATCTTAGTCTAGAACATGACTAATGTATCCTTAACGAAGGTTTAAGTTGATCTTAGCCGCAACGCGACTAATGCATCCTTAAACTAAAAACACCAAACCCAAATCTAAGTAAATACGGATTTGGACTAATCCACGTCCTACGGGCGACGGCATTACTCAGTCTCCGTATACAATCCACGGGCAACCGCAAACAAAACAAACACACACGACACGAAGTGAAATTCTGGAGAAGGAGAAAGTTGTTACCGCGATGCGGTAGCGTAATTAACTGCAGGGGCTTGCGCCTGCAGGGAAGAGCGTCCCCACAATCAAAAACCCCTCACCCTGAGGGGGAATCTGACGAAGTCTGCTACATCGGCCGCATCCGTCTAAACCTCCGATACACGGTTCCATAAATCAACTTGGCATCTTCGGAGAGATAGACGGATAAAACCAAATAGCATCTGCCCCGAACCTCAGGCACAGACCTAACGTCCAGGCCGCCGTTCGGAGGGGAACAGATTCTGGCACGCCCGGTGGGACCTCTTCCTCTTTCCACTCCACACTTCGTGTGTCGTGTTCGCGAACAAATCGCGGTTTGCTGTGATTGCCTGTGGATTCAAGGTATTAAGATTTGGTGTCTTGCTCCGTGCAGAAAACAGAAGATCAATGGCTTCGAACTGCATCGCCTGCAGCAACAACTCTCGCTCCGTCATTACTGGAGGAGTGACTTATGGGCCCCAAGCGGCCTCCCTTTTCAAAATGCCGGTGGAGCAGGTGGCTCAAGCCACCACTGGACTATTTTTTGGGACCATGCTCCCATCACTGAGCTTCAACGCCCCAATGACATTGCAAGAAGCTCCAAAGAAGTCGGTCTTCGATCGACTTACCACTGCCGCGACCCCTCTCAACGGGTCGTCCAACTCCACTGCTTCAGTTTTTAACGGACTAGGCCAGAGCTCTAACAGGCTCATGAAGAAGCCTGCCATACCAGAAGGCGTTATCCCGAAGGGGATAGCCATTCCAACTCACGTTCCTGGCAAAATCACCAGGGTTGCTCCCCATGTTCAGAAGTCCGCTTCTGACAAGTTGGCCGTCCCCGTTCAACGGACGTCGATCTTTAAAAAGCTGGTACCAGTATATTCTGACCAACACAGGGGGCATGAGGAGGTCGCCCCTATAGCTGAAACAACTCCATCAGCATGACATGCCCGACGTCGCTACTGGCGCCGAGTGAGGAAGGCTGGGGGCAACTCCCCCTCTGGGATAACTCCGTCAGCTCCGATGGTGAGGATCGATGCTGCTGTTCCAACCAAGAACAGCTTTGAACTGCTCAACAAGGTGCGCAGAAACTCTCCTACTGCGATGTTGAAACGAACTCTTTCACCTGTGGAGAATACTCCAGAGAAGAAGCTAGAGCAGCCCCCTCAACGGCTGTCCTCTAAAATTTACAAAGTCTGGCGACAGGTCCAAGAATCGGTGATCGATCAAGACTGCCTCCGACGACAGAAAAATATGAAGGTTCGGCAGGGGAAGGATTACTCTGTCAAACCACAAAAAGCAAAAGCTACTTGGGTGCCCACTACAACGGCTCCCTTAACTCCAATCACTCAAAAAAGGAGGCCACAAAAAGCCCCTGCGAACATGGCGAAGCATAAAAGCGCTGAACACAAACGCCCCAAGTCTGGGGGCATGGTGGTGCACACTGTTTATATGGCTTCTGGAAATGAGGAAAGTCGCACTTCTACGGGCCACCGACCGCTCACCCGATCCGTGACGAAAGCCCAGGAGCAACAACAAAAGCTTCAGGAAATGATGACTACAATGGCTGCACTCACTGAGCCAAAAGAAAGCTCTGAAACGTCTTCGGATGAGCGTCAAGAACAAGAAACCGACGCTGACTTTTTATGCAGAGTTCTCGAAAAGAGGGACAAAGAAGCTGCAGAGCAAGCGGCTAACATAAAACAGATGGCGCTCCTCTTCCAAGATATGGTAGGGATGATGTTACAGCCGGACCCTCCTGCTGAAGATCCTCCGATCGTCCTTGAAGACGACAGGGGAGAAACGTCAAATCCTCCGCCGGCTCTATCAACAGCCAAAGAGGAGGCAATCTCCAAAGTCGACCTAGACGAATATATAGCTCAGCAGATCCGGGTTCATCAGGCGAATGAAGCGGCTGGGCAAATTGTTAGAACCGGACGACCGTATCCGAGCTGGTATGACCAAATCAATTACCCGCCAGGATATACGATCCCTAAATTCCACGTATATAAAGGGACAGGGAATCCGCATCAGCATGTCGCTCAATTCAGGGCCTTATGCGGCAATACTGGAGGCGATGACAAGTTGTTGCTACGTCAATTCGTCGGCAGCTTAGCAGAAACAGCCTTTGAATGGTATTCGGAGCTACCTAATGACTCTGTTAAAACATTTGCAGAGATGGAGCTGCTGTTTACACAGAGATTCGTGAGTGCTAGTGAACGCACCCCGATGACAGCACTAATAAATGCCAGGATAAGGCCCGGCGAAACGTGGGTCTAATACGCAACACGATGGCGAAACCTATGGTCGAAATGCGAACAACGCATAGAAGAGGCACCTGCGGTAGGGATGTTTGTGGGCACTCTCGATCCGCAGGCGACCATCTCGCAATTCATGATGTTCTTCAGGCCGACCACCTTCCAGGCCTTGATCGACAAATTAGCCCAAATGGACCAGATGGGCCATAGACCGTCTCCTCCAAGACCCGATCCCCGAAATGAGAAAGGAAAAGCGATCATCGTCGCCAACGCTCAGCAACAGTCGAGCAACTCAAAGCCGGTCGCTTGCCAAAACAACGTGCGTCCACGCCCATCCCTCGAAGAGAGGCTAGGACGTCATTACTCGTTTCCTCAGAATAAAACGAGAAGACTGTTCGAGCTGGCCGTGCGCAACAGACTCATTAATCTGCCGAGTCCAAAGCGTCCGTTGCAGCCAGGCGATCTTAATAATCCCAATTATTGCCCTTACCACCAAACGGTAAGTCACCCGATTGAGGATTGTTTCGTCTTTAAGGGATGGATCGAAGATCAGTACCTACAAGGCAAGTTCGCGCTGTCGGAAAACTGGAAGGTAAACCCACCACAGCCACACTCTCCAAAGAAAATGGACACGCCGGGGGCAACTTGTTCTTTCGTCGAGGATGAAAACGACAGAGAAAACTTATCGGATGAATCCGAAGACTACGTGGCGACTTGTCATGTGATTTCTCATTCACTGACGGATGATGAGGAGGCTCCTTGCGCTAAGAAATCAATGGCGGACCCTGAAACAGAAATTCCGCGGCCGTCAGACAAGTTGATCGATGCCTTCCTAAATGAAATTCGTCTGAAAGCAAAAGCCAATCAAGAGCATGAAATGGCCATACTGGAAAGAACCAAGGTATTCCCGTCAAATCAAAAGCCACACACTGCGGGTAAAAACAAATTCAAGACGAGGAAACGGTTCGCCAAAGCTCTATCAGTGGGAATGAAGCTACCGCCCTCTGAAGAAAATTCTTTCGTTGAGGTAGAGATGCACCCTAACTTCTGTTTATATCATCAGAAGATCATACATCCTACCGAAGACTGCGAATCCTTTAACTGTTGGTGGCAAGGGTATGTCGCTCAAAAGCTACACTTCGACAGGACAAAGTGTGAAGCTTGTGGACATCGGAAAAATGCGATAGATGAGCGCAAAAGAGTCACCGCCGACTGTCATATAGCCGACTTCAAGGGATCACAAATTATCACCTTTGGAAGCGACTCTGACGAAGAAGCTACCCCCAACTCTTCCCTCAGGGAATCTATTTCAAAAATAAAGGAATTGAGAAGCTGCGAGAACGTTCAGCCGTGCAATCGCATGCTACTCGGAAAAAATCTCGGCCCCGTAAACAAAGGATCGAACAAAAAGGATAAAAGAAAAGGAAAAAAGGCCCTTGTCGCCAGCACTCACCAACAATCAGGTGACCCTAGACCGGTTGCTTGCCAAAGCAACAAGCGGCAATCTCTCCAGGAAAAGTTGAAACGTCCTTACTCGTTTCCGCAAGATAAAAGAAGGGGACTGTTCGAGCTGGCAGTGCGCAACAGACTCATCAATCTGCCGAGTCCAAAACGTCCGTTGTGGCCAGGCGATATTAATAATCCTAATTATTGCCCTTACCACCAAACGGTAGGTCATCTGATCGAGGATTGCTACGTCTTCAAGAACTGGGTTGAAGACCAATACCAACAGGGCAAGTTCGCGTTGTCAGAAATTTGGAAGGTGAACCCGCCACAACCGCATGCTCCGAAAAATATGGACACGCCGGGGGCATCATGCTCATTCATAGAGAAAGCCTAACGGACCACTACATCCTAAAACTGGATAACGGACCGAAACGTCCTTAAACTAACAACGGACCGAGATGTCCTTAAACTAACGACGGAGCGCAATGTCCTAAAACTTGCAAATGACCGAAACGTCGTTAAACTACTCCCAAGCCGCAGCATCTTCAGGCTGACGTGTAAAAAAAAAAAAAAAAAAAAAAACGGTACGTCCACAAGCAAAATGGGCACGGATGAAAACCCGAAAGGGCTCCGTGAGTAAAAACAGCAGGGCTACGGACGAGTGTTCGTGAAAACCCGAAAGGGCGCGACCTCGTAAAAAATAAAATAAAAAGAAAAAAATAAAAAGAAAAAGAAAAAAAAAACGGTATGTCCATAAGCAAAATGGGCACGGATGAAAACCCGAAAGGGCTCCGTGAGTAAAAACAGCAGGACTACCGGCGAGTGTTTGTGAAAACCCGAAAGGGCGCAACCTCGTTGAGAAACACTTATAGGGTCCTCTCGGCCCTGTAAGGAGGAACCACCTGTGTGAGATCCTTACGACTCACAAAGGAACAACACACTTAGGGATCCCCACGATTCCTAAGGAGAAAATACACTTGCGAGATCCTCACGACTCGTAAGGAGAACTCTCTTGTGGGACCCTTACGGCTCATAAGATTTGAAAGTCTTAAGTTACAGAAACCTTAACCTGTTCTTAAGCAGCCCCCATAACCTTCGATATTGCCCTACAAGCGGCTCATATTGACCCTTGTATACAATCCACGGGCATGAATAAATATTTTCCTAACAAAGTCCCATCCGTGACTAGGGATATGCTTGTACAGCGAACAACACTTGTAAGTCCTCTCGACTTATAAGGAAAAAACCCCTTTTTGTAAGATCCTTACGACTTACAAGAGAACATGCACTTAGGAATCCTCACGATTCCCAAGGAGAAAACACACCTACAAGATCCTCACGACTTGTAGGGAGAAATACCTTTGTGAGACCCTTACGGCTCATGAAGTCAAAAGCCTTAGCCGACAGGACCCTTAACCCTGTTTACTAAGCCACCTTGGTTCGGCATCGACAGAGGCAAATGATGATTCGCTCCTGGCAATATCCCAGTTGCAGCGATGCTGATGCCAAGATTGGTATCAGACCCCAAATTCCCTACTCGCAATAAAAAAAAAAAAACAGCGAGTAAAAATAAAATAAACAGTCGAAATGATTGGGCAACTCGCAATAAAGAGTAGCGAGTAAAAATAAAATAAACAGCCGAAATGATTGGGCACCGCGAAAAATAGCCGAAATGATTGGGCAATCGCGACCTTCGCGATATAAAAGATGAAATGATAGAGCATCGCGGAAAGAATAAAAAAAATGAAAGAATAAAACTTTTTGCCCTACAGGTGAAATCACATCGATCCCTGTATACAATCCAAGGGCACAGATAAAGAGGGAACCATACCTTTCCAACAGGCTCCATCAGAAAGCGAAGCCAAATCTCGACGGTTCATAGACAACCTAGAGACAATCTCGACATTTGTTGCAATATTACAGACACGATGTCAATAAATGAAGCAAACGAAGATCCTGAGCTTCAGGGTCTCGACGTCAACATCGACAACTTAGAATCACCAACGGCGTTTCTCCTCATTCCAAGCAAGATGTAGATACAACGTCAACAAAAGACCTCATGGTCGAAACAAAGCGAAGCGATGGCAAAATCCCAGCTTCACCTCAACATTCGTCTTGATACAGCAGACGAGGTGTCAACAATGGCGTTCCTTCGCAGTCCAACAAGATGCAGATACAACGCCAACAAAGACCTCACGGTCGAAACAAAGCGGAGTAACGGCAAAATCCCAACTCCACCTTAGCATTCGTCTCGTTACAGCAGACGCATTGTCAACAACGGCGTTCCTTCGCAGCCCAGCAGGGTGTATATGCAAAGTTAACAAAAGATCCCATGGTCGAAACAAAGCGGAGTGATGGCAAAATCCTAGCTCCACCTCAGCATTCGTCTCAATACACCAGACGCAGTGTGAGCAAATGAAGCGAAGGCCAAATTCCTAGCTTCAACGTCTTTACGGTAACTCACATAAAACCGGAAAGACAATCGGAGATCATCTCGCATCAGCACAGAGTGGTCACCACCTTGACGTTCGTCTCGATACAGCAGACGAAATGTTAACCCCAGCGTTCGTCCTCCAACAGGATTTGGACACACCAAAGCAAACGAAGCGAAGGCCACATTCCTAGCTTCGACGTCTTGACGGTAACACATATAAAACCGGAAAGACAACCGGAGATCATCTCGCACCAGCTTAGAGTGATCACCACCTCGACGTTCGTCTCGATACAGCAGACGAGAGGTCCTTCCTCCAACAGGATCCGAACACACCAAAGAAGATGAAGCGAAGGCCACATTCCTAGCTTCAACGTCTTTACGGTAACTCATATAAAACCAGAAAGACAACCGGAGATCATCTCGCACCAGCACAGAGTGGTCACCACCTCGACGTCCGTCTCGATACAGCAGACGAGATGTCGACCCCAGCGTTCTTCCTCCAGCAGGGATTCGGACGTGACAAAGCAAATGAAGCGAAGGCCACATTCCTAGCTTCAACGTCTTTACGGTAACTCATATAAAACCAGAAAGACAACCGGAGATCATCTCGCACCAGCACAGAGTGGTCACCACCTCGACGTCCGTCTCGATACAGCAGACGAGATGTCGACCCCAGCGTTCTTCCTCCAGCAGGGATTCAGACATGACAAGGCAAATGAAGCGAAGGCCACATTCCTAGCTTCAACGTCTTTACGGTAACTCACATAAAACCGGAAAGACAATCGGAGATCATCTTGCACCAGCACAGAGTGGTCACCACCTCGACGATCGTCTCGATACAGCAGACGAGATGTCACCCCAACGTTCGTCTCGACACAGCAGACGCAACGTCATCAAACAAATGGAGCCACGGCAAAATCCCTAGTTCCCACCATGACATTCGTCTCGATACAGAGGACGCAATGCCCGCAAACGAAGCAAAGGCCAAATTCCTAGCTTCAGGGTCTTAACGGCAAGTCATATAAAGCCTGAAAGACTATCGGAGATCATCCCACACCAGCGCGGAGTGGTTATGACTCATCGGGGCTCTCCAAAATGAGCCTAACCTCAAGTAAAAAGCGGCATGGCAAATTCCTAGCGCTTGCTCTTCCGACGGTCAAACTGCCCAGGAGGATTGCTTGAAGACGTCTTGTCCAGCCCCCGAAGGGATCAGAGACACGGCAGTCGCGGGGCTACTCGAACAGCACGATTGCCTATCGAGGACTATATCAGCTTATGCGACGGTACGATGGCCAAAACCCTAAGTACCACCGACCTTAACGGGCTTCTGTCGTAAAGAGCAGAGGTTAAATGCGACGTTAAGATGTTCTTGCGAGAAACGTTCGATTCGTCTCGACTTGTGAAAAATTGTCGAGGCGGCTCGACTAGTGAGATAAAGCCTTAGGCAGTGGGCATAAAAGAAGTCTGTTTCCTAAGCACTGGGACCCTGCAAGTTGACCCAAAACGGTCTCTTGCATACCATCCACGGGTCTCACTCTCCAACATCGAACTTCGACAAGGAGGGAAACAACCGCTTACAAGTCCTCTCGACTCGTAAGAGGGAAAAATTCTCTTGTAGGATCCTTATGACTTATAAGAGAAAACCACACTTAGGAATCCTCACGATTCCTAAGGAGAAAACCCACCTACGAGATCCTCTCGATCCGTAGGGAGAAAAGTCTCTATGAGACCCCCACGGCTCATAGAGTTGAAAAGTCTTAGGCAGCAGATCCGAACCTGCGGCATAAGCCATCACTATCTCTCGAAGAAACCAAGATGCTTACTCTATTACCTGTCAATCATGTTTATCAAGACAGCATGCTGATAATAAGAGAAGGGAGAAAGCAAAGAAATGATACGAGACATTAAAAAAAAAATGCGTGTATCTTTATTTATTAATTCAATCAAGTACACGGCGAATCGTACAAAAGAATAAAGAATGTATACATCTTATTCAAAAAAAAAGAAAATTACAAATATATTGATACAAAGGCAGCTACTGGGAAGGAAGCGTCTTGCATAGATTTAGCAATTGCTCACATACTTCCTTCCACGTCTTCTCTTGGTCGGCTGCCACCGCCAGCTCTGCCTCCACTTGGGCTCGTTGCTGCAAGACCGACGCGAGCTGCTCCCTGACGACCTGATATGCAGCTTCTCAACTTGGGATATTGCGCTCAGCTACGTCAAGTTTCCGCTTCAAATTCAGCCCATGGGAAATACGCTCCAAGAGACCCTCGAAGATAGTCTTCACTTGGGCAGCATTTGCCTCAACCTCAGCGCGCAGATGAGCCATTTCGTTTGAGGTCTTTTGGCATTCTCTTAGTCTTGAAGCTGCTTCTTGTTCCAGGTGGCGGAAGTGCGAAGTGCTTTGCTCGAGCCAAGTTGTGCGTTGGGTGCTCAGAGCTAAAACTTCAGGAGAAGGACGCGTCGACTCCAGCCGATTTAGACAAGCCTCGATCCCCCTGCAGTGGTTAACCCAAGATTCGACGACGCCTTCGTTATGAAAATTTACGAGCGCCGCCAACATTGGATTAACCTCCATAGCGAAATCCACGGCAGAAGGGAGAGCGTCCATATTGAGCTCTTCAATGTACCCGCTCAGCATGCCCAAACTCATCGCAGCACCCTTGGAAGACGGACGTCTCAAGAAAGGGCCTGCCGGTGAAAGGACGCGAGCCTCAAAGGGGACCGGAGCTGGAACAATAGCTGCAAAACAAAACATGGTCAAACGATGGTTCAAGAGATGTTGAAGGGTTACCAAAAAGAAATTTACTATACCAGCGGCAACGGATGGCAAAGCCGGAAGGGCCGGCAGCGCGGCGGGTCTTACATCCCCTCCTTCGATTTGTGGCACTGCAATAAGGAAAAGGAAAAGTCAAAGAACCATCCCATTGCTAAAAAGGGGAAAATAAAGACATTATAGTGAAAGTATACTCACCGGCGCCACCAGAGGGAGAAGCGAGTTCGGACGGGAAGGAGAAGTGTGGGAGCAACACTTGATATAAATGATCGAAGAGCACTCCTGCAAAGGCACAATGATACGACGTTAGTACAAAGCTACATTTTTTGAAAGATTAAATGCATGAGTCGTGAATCCATACCTTCCAACATCTGTGATGGTACAAGGGAAGGCGGGGAGGTGACCACCGCCAAAGCAGTAGTCGACGGTGCCCCCTCGAGCAAAGGAGCATCGGCACTGGCCGCACCTGCAAAAAAACAAGCTTGTTAGAAGAGATCGCAGGATATATAAAAAAGGGGGACGCCGGTGATAAAAGAATTTTTTTTTTTTTACCTGACGAGCTACCAGCAGAAACTGAAGCAATCCCCTCATCCATCGACATGAGACCACCGCCCGTAGCCTCATCACCCGACTCGATGGGAACCGTTGTTGTGCTCGCGAGCCCGGGAGACGGCAAGAGACCATACGCGGGGAGGGCTATGATTGGAGTATTACCAGATTCCTGAGAAAGAGCGGTTCGCTCCTCCTCAGGAATCGTGGCCGCCTCACCCGATACTCCCTCGGTTTCTGCGGTCACGGTTGTCTCATCCATCGGCACCGTGACGCCTCCAGCCTCAAGCGCCTCCACTTCTACTGCCTTCGGCTCGACAGTCATCTCATCTGCCGCCACTTCAGACGCGGCATCCATGACCTTCTCGGCGGCGGGTCCTTCAACTTCTGTTTCAGGCACCGTGGCCCCAACGATGGTGCCCACCGTCGGCTCAGGTTCGACAGGCGCCGCTTCCGCCGTTTCCTGGGGTCCGACGGTCTCCGCCTCCCCCTCAGTCGGACTTGGTCCTGCAAGATGGAATGCATATGAGCCAATAGTTTTATAATAACAACAAGGTTCTGAAAGAGATGTTACCTGAAGGGGATTTATTATTTGCACTTCGGGCCGCGCGCGCCGCTCGCCTATAAGCAGTAGATAGGGCGACAGGGGCCTCTTCAGAAGGAGTGTCAGCGCGAGGAATGGTGCTAGGGCCCGCTCCCGTGGCCAAAACAGCTCTGCTCGCCTCTGCTTCAGAAGGAGTGTCGGCACGAGGAAGAGTGCTAGGGCCCGCTCCCGCGGCCAAAGCAGCTCTGCGTGCCCTTGCTTCGCGTCTCAACCGCTTCCGCTCCTCTCGAGCCGTTGAGACGGATGCCACTAGGGCTTCCTTGAGTGAGGCTCCCTCGTCCGTATATAGGGATGCCTCTAGATTCTTCAAGGCATCCCTCATCGTCTTATCAAGCCGAGGCTCTTGTGGCAATTTTGACGAAGCCGGGACTTCGATAACGGACTTGGGAGGGACCCCTGCGTCAATTGATACAGCGCCTACAAAGAAACAAAGAAGGTCAGGTTGACTATCAGAAAAAAGACAACAAACTTTCCTTGTAAAAGAGAAAGGGGTGAAACATACCAACGCCTGCTAGGGCACGCTTCTCCTCCTTCTCCTGAAAGGTTTTCAGGGAGGCAGCAATAGCCTCTTCAGCGGAGACACCTGTTGAAAATGGAGCGAATATTAGTTAAGGATAACAATATAAAATGCAATAAAATGACAAATAAGGCGTTTGATAATTACCGGACTCAGCGAGTTTGCTCAACATCGCTTCAAGCCTCGCCGATCGCTCTGAAGCTGCAATGGCGGCAGCCAAATTGGTGTCCGCAGGGTCCACCACAAAGCCCTCATTGCTACCGTACTCGCATATGTCCCCGGCAGGATGAGCCGCGGGCTCTAAGTTAAGGATCGCGTCGAGGGATAAGGTGGACTTCTTCTTCTTCTGTCCGCCAGCCTTGGATCCACTCGGAACAGCTTTGCGCTTGCCAGTTTTGGCAGTCACTTTCGGGCGGCGAGTCCCGATGTCCACTCCTGCGCCCGACTCTGGCGATACCGCTTTAACCGTCTTTGTCGGAGCACGGGGTGCCGTCGGTGCATCCACCGTAGTAGACAGTGGCAATCCACGCGGAGGGGGCAACACGCGTGGTCGATCAGCTCCGGCATCTTTCATCGGAGGGATAACCTGAACCCTGGGCTGCAAGGGAGCCTTGCGATCGCCGCCGGGAGGCGCAGCCCTACGATCGACCAGCAGGCGTTTCTCCATCAAGATGATTGGGCCCATCGCGTGCGCATACCAGGCCACATATGAATTAAGTATCTGAGGGGTACAGCTGGGCTCACTGATAAAAAAATAGGAGCCTGTATTGAGCCGGATGAAGTGATGCATCGCATTCCGTACCCCCTCCGGGCCGACTGCAGGTGTTCCCAAGAAGGCTTCCAACGGGATCCCTTGGTTGTAACTCGATTGCCGGGCAAATCGATGCGGGTTATACCTCATGAAGAGAGCCGTTTCATTTTGCCTAAATACTAAGTAGCCCGGCCGAATGGAGTAAAGGTGGAGGATTTCCCGAGCCTTCAACACAGAAACACCGCCCTTAAAGTCATCACGCAGCGGCACCACTGACTTAGTGGTCTCAGAACCTATGGTGATGACCTTATCCACAAAAGAGGTCTTCGCTCCGACTAGATGTGAACGCAGGAGTAGTCCCCTAGACTCCCGCGGAGGTGCAAACACAATTGAAGCCCCGACCAATCGCATGATTCTTGGAAGTTTAAATTTCTCAAAGAACGAGGGAGTTTTATGGGCACCAAACACTCCTCGGACATGCAGCTCCATCCAAGAAGTGAAGTAGTGCATCGGGAAGTTAGCAGGCTGTACCCCAGGCTCATTAGCGTCCATTGCTACGCTAAGTCCATGGTAGAGATAAGCCAACCCGGCGATCCCTACTGATAACTGCAAACCCGCCACCATTCGATGCGCCGGGTAGAAGACAGAGGACCGCATAAGGCGGGGGTGCATGGGAAGCGCGAAGCTGCATAGCCACAGACCCAAGAACCCTATGAAAAAGGTCTCCTCATCCATGCCAGGAACGGCGATCTCTGAGAAAGGGACGCTAGCAGTGCCGGGGACGTAAAAACCCCGCTGATCAATTTCCGATGAAGGTCGGCGGTCCAGGCCGAAACCAAAGGGGTCAGTAAGCTGGGCGAACTTCTCACCCTGCTCTGATAAAAACTCCGGGCGAATAAAACGAGCAATGAAGTCCGCGAAACTAACGCCTCGGTCGCCCAATTCCAAATGGAGCTCCTCGTAAATCTCCAATACCTTCACCAGGCCCGGATGCTGATGCTGAATGGAATTTTCCGGAGTTAAGTCGAATACCATCTGCTTGGTGGCAAAGACGTACTCTTCAGGAGGAAGCAGCTCTTCGTAGTGCTCCCCCCTCGCCGGTAAACCTGAAAGCTCAACGAATTCCTCTAGAGAAATGGAGACTTCCCTATCCGCTGTCAGGAAAGTATGTGTGGGGATATTCCATTGTTCAATGAAGGCCTTTGTCCACCACGTTGGAGGAGTAGGATACTCGAAAAGCGAGACGTAGACGGCGGAGTATAAACCAATCTTCGTCAGGTGAGCTCTTTTCGCCGCTAAAATGTACCGGGCCCATGGCAGGTATCCAGCAAGCGGTCGCGGATTCAATCCAATGTTGTAAGCCTGTCCCCAAGGGCGTGCTTCACCCTGACAGATTCGCCTTCCCAAGATATCTATGGCCGGCGGCGGCTGCACCGGAATAGCGCCGATTGCAGGCTGGAGGAGGTCGTCAGAATTCCAATTTTTAACCTCCACGGCATACTCCACCGGGGGTTTGTCCGCATAAGGGATCGTAACTATAGGTTCGGAGGGCGAGGCGGAACTAAAACTGCGACGACCCTGGATGATTTGGCTATACCACCTTCCCCACAGATGAAGCTTCTTGCATTCAGGATCATGATCCTTAATAAGAGCGAACGCCACCCGATCCACTGGCGCATGAGGGAACCCTCCTTCCGAGCGAACGAAGGGAAAAGACAAGTCGTCAGACATCTTTTCTGTATAAAAATATATATATCATTAGTGGCCTGACGCTTAACATTAAAAAAAAATATATAATAAAAAAAAATAAATAATAATAATAATAAATAAAAATCTTGCTCCACACTGTGATGCAGTGGGTAGGGGACCAAAGGGGGACCCACAAAATCAAGATGACGGCGCATCATTTGATAAGACAATCCCACCATTGGATGAGACTGTCAGTCAACAAAAAGACCCCCAAGAGAATATCCTCATTGGGGGAATCCCTAGAGACAAGGAGAAAATCTCCTCCTTTTAGAGCAAAGCTCTGCCACAGAGTGACATTTGTCAAACTCCTGTCTCAAAGGAATAAAACTTCTTAAAAAGAGCCTAGCTCTGTAGTAGTAATAAAAAATTTATAACTCCTAAGAATTAAAATTTTGGGATCTTAAAGATCCATGGAAACTTTTAAAAAGTTTTCTAGTTGATCTATGAGCAGGGCTCTGTTCATGGGTTAAAACCCAAGAACAAAGTCTCTGTAAATTTTTGAGAGCAAGGCTCTGTGGATGAAACCCCAAAGGGGTTTCCTTTAGATCAAAGATCTATAAGAGCAAGGCTCTGTTGAAGAAACCCCAAAGGGGTTTCCTTTAGATCAAGATCTATAAGAGCAAGGCTCTGTTAATTAAATTTAATTTAAATTAATTTAATTTTACCTAGAATGGTTCTAAGATTAGAACTTGGAAGTTCTTAGGGAAATCACAAGAGCAAGGCTCTGGAAGTTCTCAAGCAAGAGCAAGGCTCTAAAATTCAAATTCTTGGAAATGGTAATGAATTACCAAGGACCAAGGGTCCTACTTATAGGCGCCTGCGCCTGTTCACTTGGCCCTTCGATCCGACGGTCAGGATCTTGCCACCGCTGCACTCACGCGCGCGCCACGTGAGCGCAACGGTGGGGGGGCATCTGTTTCACCCAATCAGAGCAAGGCTCTACTTGAATTTTGAAAATTCAAATTTCGAAGCAACGCTTCGGTTCCCGTGCGCAGCGCGCAATTTGCCACATGGCGGAAGTTGATTCGGTAGCGTAACGCCTAAGGCAGTGCGTCTAATCAGAGCAAGGCTATTTAAAAAACATAAGTAAGACTTAACTGCGCAAGCGCACGGATGCGCGACACGTGTCTGCGCAGTTGCGCAAGCGCACGGCTGCGCGACACGTGTCTGCGCAGTTGCGCAATCGCAACTGCGCAAGCGCACGGCTGCGCGACACGTGTCACGCGCTGGTGAGTTGCGCAGCAACAGAATGAAAATTTAAGTAAATCTTTTCTGATTCTTGTTAAAACAAGAAGATTTCTTCTGTAAAACAAGGACCCTTGGATCAAAGATCCAATGGTGGGAAAATTCCCAAAAATTATTCAGGAAAGATCTTGGTAACAAATTCAACAAATTTGTGAGCACTATAAATAAGACCCCAGACCTCATTCAAAGGCAGGATCAACTTCTGAAAAAAAAAAAAAAGAACTCTTGAAGATTAATCAAAGACACAGAAAAAAAAGAGGTAAAAATTTCTGAAGAACAGAAGATTAGAAAGGGAATAACATAAAAAAAGAAGATAAATAGTGCCTTGCACTTGATATGAACCCTTGGTTCTGTGAAATCAGGGAAAACAAGAAGAAAAACTTGCTTTCCTTTGATCCAAATTTAGATCAAAAGTGCTATGCACTTTTGTTCTTAAATCTGGAAAATTCTTGAGTTTCTGCATAAATGCAACACATTATTTAAAAGGGTCTGGCCCAAATCAAATGGCAGAATAATAAAGGGGCAGAGCCCTGTTCTATATAAATGCAATTCATTATTTAAAAGGGCCTGGCCCAAATCAAATTGCAAAAGGGCAAAGCCCTGTTTTGGAAAATTCTTGAGTTTCTGCAACTCATTATTTAAAAGGGCCTGGCCCAAATCATATTGCAAAACAATAAAGGAGCAGAGCTCTGTTCGGATAGATTCCGTTAGTCAGGCAGAGCCTAAAATAAATAAAAAAAATTGGACTTAACCCAATCCTGGCTGTAAGTCCTTAAATTAAATTGATTGAGCAAAATGGCTCTCCCAAACCAATTCACGACTGGTTCGAGGGTACATCTCCGAACTCCTTTGACATCTCTCGTTGTAATTCCTCAACGACGTCAAAGAGGTGACGGGTCCCAACGACCACACATTAATATCGGACCGAAACGTCCCTAAACTAAAATCGGACCGAAACGTCCCTAAACTAAAATCGGACCGAAACGTCCCTAAACTAATATCGGACCACCACGTCCCTAAACTGGCGATGGACCACTACGTCCCTAAACTGGAATATGGACCACTACGTCCTTAAACTAGCAACGGACCGAAACGTCCCTAAACTAATAATGGACCACCACGTCCCTAAAACTGGCAATGGACCGCCACGTCCTTAAACTGGCACAATAGAGCCCAAATGCTCTCTTGTCGGATCTAAACGGTCCCGTCTAAGTTGACCTTAGCCCCAGCTACGGCTAATGTGTCCTTAGATCTTTAAATAAACAATAAAACCCTAAATCAACTTTGGTTCAAGGGTACATCTCTGAACTCCTCAGACGCCTGTCGTTGTAATCCATCAACGACGTCAGAGAGGTGACGAGTCCCGATGGCCAGATAATTAAATCAATCACTATGTTAAGTTGATCTTAGTCTAGAACATGACTAATGTATCCTTAACGAAGGTTTAAGTTGATCTTAGCCGCAACGCGACTAATGCATCCTTAAACTAAAAACACCAAACCCAAATCTAAGTAAATACGGATTTGGACAATCCACGTCCTATGGGCGACGGCATTACTCAGTCTCCGTATACAATCCACGGGCAACCGCAAACAAAACAAACACACACGATACGAAGTGAAATTCTAGAGAAGGAGAAAGTTGTTACCGCGATGCGGTAGCGTAATTAACTGCAGGGGCTTGCGCCTGCAGGGAAGAGCGTCCCCACAATCAAAAACCCCTCACCCTCAGGGGGAATCTGACGAAGTCTGCTACATCGGCCGCATCCGTCTAAACCTCCGATACACGGTGCCATAAATCAACTTGGCATCTTCGGAGAGATAGACGGATAAAACCAAATAGCATCTGCCCCGAACCTCAGGCACAGACCTAATGTCCAGGCCGCCGTTCGGAGGGGAACATACCCACTTCCTATTTCTTCATCCTCTACCTCTTGCCAAGTAGTAGAGTGTGTTTTCTTCACAAGTTTCTTGACTTGGTGAAGTTGGAGCTTGATCTAGTGATGCCTCGACGTAGATCATCTTCGGCATCGACGTCGACGACCTAGCCCGTCCATTCTCCGATGAAGCCGACGCTAGAGCCCGGGGTTCGACTTGGACAGCGAGGAGACTTCATTGCGGAGCTATGGAGGTGGAGGACCGGATCTACAAAGGTTGTATATCCGTTCTTTTAGTTTAGTTGTAAACTAGTTGCTTTATCGCCTAAAAATCTAGCCAACGATCTTGTTAGGGTTTCTCGGCACCGTTATAATTTTGAAATTGGCATGGTTGATGCCTTGTGAGACCTCTTGAGAGTGCCTAGGAACCCTACACATACTACGCTTACGGTCACAGAAAAGAAAGTGTAAAACTACAACAGTTGGTATCCGCAACTTCTTTAGACATCGCATGCCTATCCAAATGAATTCCTTAGACATCGCATGCCTAACAATTATAAACCCCGCATTTTAGTCTCATTATCGAAAACACTTTTCAATATCAAGTCGGGCAATTCAACAAGATTCCCGAAAAACTGATCGAATGCTCGTCGCAAACTTTAGTAGACGGCCGCACCCCGGTACCGTCGACGAAGTGCACCAAGGCGGAACACCGCTACCGCGAGCACCCGAACGGATGCTTTCGGCGACGGGGTTCTCCTACAGTCACTTGGTCGGGGCTATGGGGCGTAGCTGTCTATTAAGTTTACCCGGCGAGTATCCGCGTACGCTACGTGATTGCGACGGACTTTTGATCATATCAAAATTCCGTGGCAACCGATCATCTGAGACTAAACTGCTATGTCTATAATATTCAAATCAGTTATCTCATAACTACCTGTGGATTCCAAATATTGTATCACATTCCAGATAAATAGACAAAGTTAAACTTTCTGATCGAATCATCAAACACCCAAGATTTCCCCAATATATCTCAACACTTGAAATCAGTTTAAAAACATCCATCACATGCCACAGTACCAATGGTCCAGCCGTAGAAGGGTCAAGCCAACGCCTCACATGTGGCACGCCGTACTGCCCCAAACCCTAAGGTTCAGAAGGCAGTTCAAGACGGTCACATAATCGAGTTAAGGTTTGTTGTCTTCTAGAGGGTCCACCGCGTTACTTGCACGACTTAGAACATTCTTAAACACGAGAAAAAATCCAACTTTTGAAAAATTTTCCGACAGGGGAAAAATGAGTTATTGATATCCGTTCGAACTTTTTAACAGTTTCTAAAAATTATCCGGAAAAAACTAAACAAAGTTAAATTATCCGATCGAATCAACGATTCCCCAATACAACCCTTGAAAACTCAACACTTGAGTAGAATAAAAATATTCACAGAAAAAAATAACAAGAAAGGGCCTAAAAATAATTAAATGAAATTTCAGGGACTTAAGCCAAATTTTGGCCGCGGAACCGCCGCAAAACCTATGGTTTCGCCGCGGTTCCGCGGTCAAATTTTCGAGTTAAACGTCCGTACTTCACAGTAATTCTTAGTTTTTCCTGCTTAATTTTCTGAGAATTTTTAATTCAGAAAAAACCACATTTTTGAAAAAATTACAGAGAGGGTTCCGTGTCGGGGTTTCGGCGTTCGATCGGACTTTAAACTTCGTCTAGACTTCGCCTAAAGCTCTAGCTTGGCTCTGATACCACTGTAGGGTTGCTGGGCACGCGCACAAGGGTCTACAAGGCATCAACCATGCCCGATTAAAAAATTAGCCGTGCCGAACAACCCGAATACGGATCTTTAAACTAGAGATTAGGCGAAAACTAAAATGTTAACAACTTTAACACTAAGTGAGAGGGATTACAACCTTTGTGGATCCGGTCCTTCACTTCATATGCTCCGTGTTGTGGTCCCTTCGCTGCGATCATCGGGTTCCGGACTCTCGAGAGATTCCACGAAAAGAAAGATGCAACCTTTGCTTCCGATCTTCGATACTAAGATGATCTACCTTGAAGTTTCGTTAACACAAGCTAACACTCATGAAATGATGTGAACACCCTCATCTAAATGGCAAGGGAAGATGAGGATGATGAAGTAGGATTTTTGCTCTCTTTATTTATCTTTTTCTCATATTTATTCATCACTTGGAAAAAGCTAGTAAGCTTTTTCATAAAGAGAATCAAGGAAGAAGAAGATGAATAATATCATTTGTCATGAATAATAAAAGTTATCATAATCATTTATGCAACCATGGTTGTAGTAACCATTGTAGAGAGTTTACTAGGGTTAGGGTTTGGGTTAGGTTAAAGGGTGAGTCATAAAGAAATATCTATCATAATATCTTAACAAAGACAAAGTAAAGCTTCTAGAATCAAATAGAAGGTTTAACCCTAATCCAAACCCTAATCATGTTTAAACTCTTCTAAACATGTGGTATTAATAATTATAATATGTTACAATATTATATATCACATATACAATATTTATTGTAACAAAATAAAATAATACATTTAACATATATCGCATATATATCAATGTATTACCCGAGCGAGAAAAAGAATCTTTTAGTGAGAAAATATTAGTTAATGTAATTTAATATATCATATATATTATTACACATTAAATTATCGAATCAACCCTTGATCCGGCAATCCGGCTATATCGCATATAACCGACTAATATTTATCCGTACCGATTCATCGAATCAACACTTGATCCGATGACCCGGCTGATATCAAATATCGCGAGAATATAATACGGTATCACATATCGCATTATCCTCGGTCCCGCACATATCACATATGTGCTCCTACTCCGTTTTGCCTGAGCCAAGAAACCTCTGTGTAGGACTCTAAAGAATCGTCAATACGCCGGCAGTAGGTGATGATCATATCAAACACCTACAAGCTGCAAGCGGTCAGCTAAACGTAACAGCTACCCAGGTATTGAGCGTTCAGAAGATCAACAAGCAAGCCTGTACATTCTCCTGTGAATCCAAACAGTAACACTCCCGTACAGTCCGGTCTCGTCGTCTGATATGTCGCATATCTCGCCTAGGGGTGGTAAACGTCAGACCCCAGTAGCTTGATAAGTCGTGTCGATATGAGGTCTATAACAGTTCGAGAAACTACTGATAACCCTTACCAGTAAATCTCAGCAACCCTGGCCAGGGATTTCCGGTTATAGCCAATCGAACACAGCACAACATCAACTCCCTATACCGGGAGAGACGAATCCCCTCCTATCGCTCATTGCCTCCATGTGATTCGGGACTGTACCCAAAAGCCACCTTTTTGCACGCCCTCTTGGACGTGGTATGATGGAAATCAAAGCACAGTGGGAATCACACAAGACTCTATGACGATCTCGGGTCAACAGACTACTCTGTACTAGTGTCACCGGAGAACTGCCATCTGACGTGAGGTATAATACCATCTAGGAGTTCTCGGCGAGTCCGTCCAGTGTACCCAGTCTCCACTGAGCACCCGTACACCATCTTTGATGTCAAACACCGATGGATATGGGATCATCCATCGCCCATCATATGAGTCAAGATGCGTATACGCTAGTCTACTCTGGTGTATCGATGCCCTGTCTCGATACACCCTCGACTAGGAACAGTTATAAGATGTACTCGTCGACTACCGTGGCCCCACTAGTATGATCTCATCATAGTCCCAGTAGTCGAGTACATATCCTAAGGGCTTTATCAACATGTAATATAGAGACAATCTGAGTACATATTAAGATAAAGTACAACCAGAT
The DNA here is from genome assembly GCA_030015575.1 of Agapanthus africanus. Taxonomy (NCBI): domain Eukaryota; kingdom Viridiplantae; phylum Streptophyta; class Magnoliopsida; order Asparagales; family Amaryllidaceae; genus Agapanthus; species Agapanthus africanus. The sequence continues at coordinate 409,550,936 of CM057340.1, forward strand.
AGCAAACTATCATGTCGAGCAAGAAAGTCCTTCCTATATATGTCCTAGCATCCACTACAATATACATCGTATGTACAGTAATGGCCTCTAGGGATACATATAACTAACAAACTATCTCATAGAAGGTATGCAATCTCATTGCAAATTTCAACACTTGAAATTCCCGATAATATTTTGCCCCTAACCCCTATGACCTTGACAAAGGCCAACAAATCATAGGATGCTAGTCAAGTTCAACCCGTCATTTCTTGATTGAATCAAACCCACCCGCACGACCCTTGACAAAGGCCAACAAGGTCGTACGACTACCCCAAAATAATCTGCATCATATGCATAAGCAGATAAGCACCATTCAGCTACCGCACACTACGCCTTGACAAAGGCCAACAAACGCAGCACGAATACTAAATAGTTCTTATCTGAAATGACAGAGGGTTACGATAGGTTTTTCTGAAAACCTATTGCGTAATGAACTTGATATCGTCGTAGAATCGAGTGAATTTTTAAATGGAGTGATTTTGAGGCATTCATTAGTTTTGCTAAAGAGCTCACTCCCGGTGAAGGGATCTCGTCTCTTTCCTTATCGAATAAGGTGCAGCACATATCATATATATCACTATGCAAAGCAAAACTCCAAAAGCAATAAAAAACAAATCGAGTGTTGTAGCATCTGCCAGTTTTTCTAAAGAGGTCACTCCCGGTGAAGGGATCTCGGCTCTTTCCTCATCGAATAAGGTGTAGGATATATCATATATATCGCTATGCAAAGCAAAAACTGTAGCTACCCTTTTTGAAAATTTGATTCTACAACATCTTATAGGTTTCTTTTCTTTCATTAATCATATTAATAAAGTCCCATCATTTAAATCACCTAAACATCACAGATAAATACGACGTACACTTATGCCATCCGCATTCGCCTCGATGTCCCCTCATGCACCGTTAGGTTAGGTAACTAACGGCAGAGCGGGGCAGGGCTAGCGTGGGTGTAAAACATAAGTAACGTCTATATAATATATCATATATACTATATACAGTATTTATCACAACATATCAAATGATCACATCACAGATATCGCAGCAGAAGAAACATATGAAACATTGGATATACTAGGACGTCCGTATTTTATTTTGAGCCTCTATAAAACACGGATTCCACGGTTGCGATGAATAGCCAAACCCACACCCCTAGACCTCTACGAGAGCGTTACGCAACCCTACCAATTCTAGTGTTAGGAGACCCAGACTCGACTCCTCGAGCTGGTCTTCCACTGGACTCTAGAACTCGGTTACTTGTGCTCTCCTCCTTGGGTCTATCCTAGTGCGGAAAGGTAAATAATATACAAATGGTGACATCAACCTTATCCCGGAAGTGCCCCAATAAAAGAATATTACATACATTTAATTTTACATGAATGAAAATAAAAACCCCCATCTCACATAAAAACCTCCGGCTATTCAAAACGCGACGATCCAATATAACATATCCAGCAACACATAACATCACATGTCATCAACGTAAGTAAATATGCGTATCCCAATTGTCGTTGATATATAGCAACGAAACCGGCGATATCACATATTACACTTACGGTTTCAGAAAAGAAAGTGTAAAACTACAACATTTGGAATCCACAATCTCTTTAGACATCGTAAATCCGAAATATCACATACTTCGCATTTCATGCTAACTATATGAATTCCACATATTGTATCACATTCCAGATAAATAGACAGCATTAAACTTTCCGATCGAATAATCAAATACCCAAGATTTCCTAAATAGCTCAACACTTGATGGGAGTTTAAAAACATCCATCAAATGCCACAGTACCAATGGTCCATGTTGCGCCACGGCAGCGCCCCGGCCTCGTACTCGAGGCCAAAATGCGGAATAAAATTTTTTTTTCCTAACTCGGAAACTGGCGCTACCGCGGACAATTAAAACCCGGATCGTAAACCATTAACCTATACTAGCTAACTAGAGAGATAGGGTGAGAAGTATACCGAGCGATCCGTGTCCTTCGGTCTTCATCTCCACTTCGATCTCTTGCGGAATCTCCGTCACCTCCTCGCTCGTCGGAAAAGGGCACCACGTAGCCGGAATCTTTTACGGGCTCCCGCCTCTTGACCGAGGCAACTCGGGCGCGAAGTTGGCTAGCCGACGCGTCCAAGACTTGCTGTAGAATAGTGTAGTGAACTTGTCTCTTGGGGTTATGAGGTTGCCTTGATGTGGAGGAATAGAGAAGAGAAGGAGAGAAAGAAATGAGTTTTGAAGCTAATTTTACAACCATGGAATGAGATGAAAAATGCCACACCAAATAATTATCCCTCTCCCTCTCCTATGTGGCCGGCCCCTCTCACTCAAGAATAGATTGGAGAGAGAAAAACAAAAGCACCACAATTTGTATAGAATAAAAGAATGGAAAAACAATAACATAAAGAAAATGGTCACAACCATTTCCTTTCACAAACCATCAAATGAAAAGCCAAGAATAGACTAGAAAGGCATCTCATGATGAAACAAGTCTCATCATAATGCAAACTTGCAAGAAAACCCTCCACTAAAAGTTAATTGCGAACTTGCAATTAACACCCTCCACCTGGAAAGTCCGACCGAGAAAGAATGAAGGAAAACCGGACGGAACGGAATGCAAACTGGCAACCCCAGAAAACCGATCCCATAATAAATTACAGGAAAACCCCGCTACTGCAAATACATGCCCGCATTTGTATTCCCACTGAACACAAATGCAAAGAGACAAAAACTACACTATCAAATACTAGAATCCGGCTTAAGCCAAAGCCGGCTAGTAAAAACTGTCCGATCACGATCCGTGCAATACCGCACGTATCTGATCGAACCCTGCCATATCTCCATACGGCCTCTACAGCGTTTCACCCGAAACTTGAGTAACTGTAACTGTGGTGGACTCTAAAGACTCGTCAATACCTTGGCTGTGGATTTAACCACTAGCACGTCAGAGGTATAAGCCAATACATGACGGGCCACCAGGTATTGACCAAATGGGACGTCGATGAGGAAGCTCACCCCGACACCCAACTGAGCCTGTCAGTGACAATATCCGTACAGTCCGGTCCGTTCGTCTATGAGTATCGCATGGCGGGCCTAGGGGGTTGGTGAAAGTCAGACCCCCAAAAGCGGTACAAGTCGTGTCGGAGCGTAGCCCAGAACGCCCTGAGATACTACTGGAATACCTACCAGTAAATCTCCTGCCTCGGCCGAGGGCTTTGCGTAATGGCTCTCCTAGACACAGCGCGACCTCACCCCCAATACCGGGAGAGACGAACCCCTGCAGATCCGCTCTCTGCCTCCATGTGGCTCGGGACTGTACCCAACTAAAACCTGTTTGCACGACTCCTTTGAGCCGTGGTAGGGTAGTAATCAAAGCACAGTGGGAACTCACACGAGACAAATGACGATCTCAGGTCGATGAACTAACCTGTACACATGTCACCAGGGAGCTGCTATCTGACATCTGGTATAAGACCAACTAGCAGGTTCCCGGCGAGTCCTGTCCGGTGTACTCATAACCCAATGAGCACCTGTATACATCTTAGGTGAACCAACTGACACCAGTGGCTTGTGAGACCGGCCACCGCCCCTCGTCGGGGTCTCGACTGTATACACTAGTCTACTAACGGAGTATCGACGCCCTGTCTCGAAACTCCTACGACTAGGGACCTTTTAAGGATGTGCTTATAGACCACCAGCTCCCACGTATATGATCGCCATCATACTGCTGGCAGTCAAGCAAGAATCCTAGGGGCTCTATCAACGTGTAATAGCGACATGTCAGGTCACCTAAAGCAGTACACGATGATAAAGATAAACCAGATAGCATACTATCATCTCGAGTAAGACTGTCCTACCGGGATAGGTCCTCCCTCAATCTTTGCAATCACGTGCCTGTGATCCAATAATTGACTCTGAGGGCACTAACTCCAACAATCTCCCACTTGCACTCAAGGCTAATTATTGCGATGTCGCATACTCACAGCCCGTGTGATACCGAACACCCAACTCCTCTACTAGTCAGTCTCACAAAGCTCGTTTGCGAAACTATTGCGTTCGAGGAATAGCCTCAGTGAGTGGATCCGCTGTGATGTTTCTTTCTATGTCTCTCTATATCTCATGTTCGCGGAGAAAACCATCTCCCGAAACGAGCAATACCTGTCTTAGAATGTCTGGATGTCTGATGGGACCTAGCTCATAAATGAACTCCAAATCCAAACTTCTTAGACTGTATCAACAACTGAACTTAATCAGTATCCTGCGCCATGCCTCCCTCAGTATTGCCTTGGACCACCTGTCCAAAATACTGCCCCTCGTCAGAGGGAGAACTATAACTCTGACAACCTCCTTGTCGTCCATGTCACCTTGGAAGCCTGGAGTGATAACCGTCTCCTAAAAGAGGCAGCCGTTATCATATCCCTAGAACCATTCACTTATGTTCTAAAACTGCTTCCGACTGTTTTTCCAGGATTGGATTAATATCAACTTATTGCACCTACTGCAAGAACAACATCTGGTGTGGTACTTGACATCTCATGACTGACTCAATTGCCTAAGCAAGTGATCTGTCAATCATGCACATCCCTCTCTACTTTAGTCTATAAGACACCTTTAGAGAGGGTGACTCCATTACCTGCAGGTACACTACCATGTCAGGAGTCGTCCATTCTAAATACTCATAGAATGCTGTCAAGGTACCCAGATTGGGAAACCACCCAAATCTGGATCTAAAACCATAGATCAAGTAACCAGTATGTCTGATATAATATCCAAGTCCCTTGTGGAGAAACCACTGTGTGACGACCAAAGTATAACCGATCGTAGTATAGGAATATCACTTCCTACTACCTTCTCAACAGATCCATCCCCTATTCTGATGACGTCAAACCTATGACTGTCACATCAGAAAGAGATGATCTATCTCCGCTACATCTGCTTTAGTCTATAAATAGACATAAGCCTGATGTCCACCAATGCTTCCGCTGCTCCCACTGACTACGACAACCCTATGGCAGAGTCATATAGACGTGCACTTCTAAAGCTAGTTTAGAACGACGCTATACTCATCCTCCTGCCGGGTCTCGCAGCCTGGAACAACAACAATGGCAAGTGTGGGTAAACAAGAACTTCCCTGTCACCGTCCTTGAGGCTACCGGAGTACCTCTCGGGTGCCTGAAGTTACCCACCTTATCTGCGGAGTGGCCAATGGAATGTCAAATCAGATTGAATCTTTAGGTTCCTTATCAAATCTTCAGTAATCGTTTGCGGTTCTGGAATCACTTCCAGTTCTACCATACTCCCACTTCTGTTTTTGAAAAAATCCATTTTTAATAAAACTGTGGCGAGTCCAGAACAATATTTCTATTGATCTGCCAGATGGTAGAAAGTCAACCCTCGTCATAGCCTGGGTCAACCCACAAACAGCCATTACAGAAACGTGCCTTGAGTTGTCCAGTGTCTGGTTTTAATCATAAGCTGGACAACTCCCCGTACCTTAACATCGTTAAGATATGAACTGTTCTATATCCAATATAGAAACAGAGGCACTGATTTAATTGAACCAGATTCAAATCATGCATCTATCTCCAGTGCATGTCTACTAAATGGAAGGAGGTCGATCAGCGTTACTCAACTTAGGAATGCTTCCAATTATGAGTAACCTGAAAGAGAAGCAATCTGTCTTCATCATTACTATCAACTGAATATCATACACAAGTATCTACATCTTCAATCTCTTTGAAGAATCCCGATACTTGCTACACCTGGTACTCTACTCTATTCAAATACCTATAACTCCTCAAAACTTAGACCCTGTGTTTCCACGAAACAGCTGTCTAAAATCTAGAGAAGTCATAAGTAAACCGAATATAGTACGAGGACCAACCCCTCTGTCCTGATGGACACTGGACAACATACAATACTCTGTATAAGTCCGCTGAGTCTAACAACTCTTTCACTGTGTGTCGTAGGTTGAAAACTGTACTTGTGGTTAAGAAGAATTACACCGCTGTTTAATGCTCCTTACCTAACCATCCACTGATATAGGTAAATGTCATAGACATAATATCAAAAGGTATATCTCACTCTATGAAAATAGACGTACAGATATATCAATTTGAAATTGGTGCACAACATCGGATATTCAAAACCAAATATCTGCCGACCGGAAAACAACCCAGGTGGCTTCCTCAAATATCACCGATTACAACGAATCCCGATATAATGAGGATGATCACCCAATTCCCAATAACTTACTCCCACTCATCATCTGTAAAACCATACAGATGTGAGAATCATACCTGGTAAATACATACCCTGGAGCAAGTGTCTAACTGGGAAATCAGTTTTCTATTAACAGTACACAGTCAAACTGAAACATTGAAATGTTTCGTCGGGGTATCCTGGTATTCCTAGTAATGCCTCTTCCATTATCCAGATTCACAACTATAACCGTATAATTCTTTGCCACCTCTCCAAATCCCTTTATTTGTCTTTAGTCATTACCTTCTGCACACCCCTTTAGGCCAATTGGTTTTCTTCCTTCCCTACCGTTCGGCACCAGCCTATGGTTTGGAAGAAGACTATCCAAAAAGCATAAAGGGTGTACTGTCCTAATCCTAGGAGCACTCGCAACGCGAGAGAAGGTGAAGATAAAAGACACCTGAATGTACTTTAATTCCTATTTCTCCTGAACTAGGATCCATCCCCGAACTGGAACAAGTTCCTTTCGAGTTCGTATATAACCATACGATGGATTATCCAATAAACTGGGATCTTCGTAGTAACACGGAGTGTCCTGGAGAAATACAAAGGTGATTTAGGATTGGCGAAGAAATACTTGGTTTGGTTGTGAATATCAGTCGCAATTTACTTTGCCCTCCTACTAATCCCTTGCTTTGTCTTAACTTAATACCTTCTGCACACCATCGTTATGCTAATTGGTTTTCTTCATTCCCTACCGGTCGGCACCAGCCTAAGGTTTGAAAGAAGACTATCCAATTTGCGTAATAGGTGTACTACTCCTAAACCAAGGAGTACTCGCAACCTGAGAGAAGGTGAAAAGAAAAGAAAACTGAATAGTCCTATCCGTTTTCTCCAGAACCAGAAACCATCCTCGAAATCCTTCGAGTTCGTATCTAACCATACGATGGTTTTGTCCAATGGAAGTGGACGTTCGTAGTAATACGGGGCGTCCTGGAGAAAAGGGTAAAAGTAGGAGTGGCAATGAGGTCTGCAACTCTGACAATCCAAAAGCCAGTGTTAAGAAAGTTCGATCAACTTGGTCACTGAGTCATAGTCCAGGGTCGGGTCAATGGTCGCTGCCAGAGAGAGAGAAAAGAAACACTCAGCGTGCACTCTATCCTAGATCAGAATGGTTACCACTTTGTCTAATCAGGAAACCTCCCACTGTACCTCAAATTCTCCTCCAAACCTGAAAGAAGAATTAGTCGGGATCACCCGAGGAGTAAACCAACTCATCAGTGGGAATCGGGATCCAACTATCATCGCATGATAACCTGACGGAATCCACTCAAGTCACCACACTCCAGAAGGTATGCGCATGCCTGGCAAGTTTCAGTTCTTTTGAAACTCCCGATGAAAGTTTTACCCCTAGGACTCAAGTGACCTTGACACAGTCAACAAATCAAAGAGTCCTAGTCAAGTTCAACCCGTCATTATCCTGGATTGCATTAAACCCACCCGTACGAGCCCTTGACACAGTCAACAAGGCCGCACGACTGTCCTAACCAATCCCATTTATATGCTGCAAACAAACACTACTCAGCTACCGCACACTACGCCTTGACACAGTCAACAAACGCAGCACGAATACTAAGTAATATTTGTGAGAAATGACGGAGGGCTACGTCTAGTTTTTGGCGAAAAACTTTTAACGTAATGAACTTGATATCGTTGAAGGAACTGCATAGCCTTTTATAAAATATAGTGACGAAAACCTTTACTAAAGAGGTCACTCCCGGTGAAGGGATCTCGGCTCTTTCCCCGTAGAATGAGGTGCAGGATATTCCAACTGAATACCACGATGCAAAGCAAAAGTAATCGGCTATAGTGAAGTTAATGCCCTGACGCAAACTTTTGTCCAAGGGGTCACTCCCGGTGAAGGGATCTCGGTCCTTGCCTCGTCGACTGAGGAGCAGGATATTCCAAATGAATACCACGATGCAAAGCAAAAGTGAACGTCCTTGCAATAACAGCCTTTTTGAAAAATGTTCCAACAACATCAGATAAGGTTTGTTTATCTTGCATTGATCCGAATCAATGCAGTCCCATCAATTGATCACACCACAAAGAACGAAAATATACTGACGTACGTATATGCCATCCGCATTCGCCACTGGGTCCCGTCATCACCCGTTAGGTTAGCTAACTAACGGCAGAGCGGGGACTGGACTAGCGCGGATGTAAAACATATACAACGTCTACTAATATATATACCAATAAATAGTATTTCTCTCAAGGCGTGAATAGAATGCAACAACACAGAAATGTATAGCAACACGGAACAATACAGATATCTGGAAACCCCGGGTTTCACAGAGCCGCTGCTGAAACCCGACGTTCCCCTGGTCGTGTGGATAGCCTGTGCAATGAAATCCTAGACCCCTACGGGCGCGGCAAGTCACCCGCCAAAACCTGAAGCGAGGAAGCCCCCTTCAGCACCGTGAATGGACCACCCAGCACTTCACGGAATCCGGTAACTTGGGCACCCCTCCTGGGTCAACCTGTACCCCCTACGAGTGCGGCGGATAGCCAGTCAATCCTGGAGTGAAGCCCCCTCCGTCCCAATGCCATGAGATGCGGGCTTGTTGTCTTCTAGAACCCGGCTATCCGTGCACCCCACCGCGGGGCAACCCTAGTACAGAAAGTAAAATATACATACACCGGGTACATCGACCGCAACCAGGTCGTGCCCCAAAAGAATAATACAAACAGGCAGTGACGGCAGTCCACATATCGGACGCTCGCCCCGCAATATCAAATGTACATAATACAACAGCACAGTACTAGTATTGCATCCAGGCTATCCCCACGACCGATCCGCAACAACACAGCAAATACATAGAACATCAACGTGAAAATCACGTTCGCAAATCCGTCTAACCGGGCTATAGCAGTTAGACCGGATTTACCGATCAAGTGACATTCACGGTCGCAGAAAATAATGTAAATACTGTGAAATAATGTGTTTAAAATTTTCCGATCAATCAAACAATTAACAAGTGGGCCCCAAAGAAAACTGTAGCACTCACAGAAACAATTGGCCCAACTTTAATATTCCAAAGCCCATATTTTAAGCCCAGAAGGCCTCTGTAAAAAATTGGTGAAGTGATGTGAATAGTGCGCGGCGGAAGGGCCGCACAAAGGGGGTTTTCGCGGCGGTTCCGCGCTCCAACTGTGGAGTCACTTCATCGAATTTTTACAGAGCTCTTAGATTTTCCAGTACATCAATATTTTACAACCTGAAAAATTTTTTGACACCAAAATATTTCGACAGAAACTGATGTGAAGGGAAAAATACGGTTTTTCGAATTTTGGTCGATCGGAACTTAAAAACACATCAAACGAAGCTAGGTAAGGTTAATGGCGTGGCTCTGATACCATGTTGCGCCACGGCAGCGCCCCGGCCTCGTACTCGAGGCCAAAATGCGGAATAAAATTTTTTTTTCCTAACTCGGAAACTGGCGCTACCGCGGACAATTAAAACCCGGATCGTAAACCATTAACCTATACTAGCTAACTAGAGAGATAGGGTGAGAAGTATACCGAGCGATCCGTGTCCTTCGGTCTTCATCTCCACTTCGATCTCTTGCGGAATCTCCGTCACCTCCTCGCTCGTCGGAAAAGGGCACCACGTAGCCGGAATCTTTTACGGGCTCCCGCCTCTTGACCGAGGCAACTCGGGCGCGAAGTTGGCTAGCCGACGCGTCCAAGACTTGCTGTAGAATAGTGTAGTGAACTTGTCTCTTGGGGTTATGAGGTTGCCTTGATGTGGAGGAATAGAGAAGAGAAGGAGAGAAAGAAATGAGTTTTGAAGCTAATTTTACAACCATGGAATGAGATGAAAAATGCCACACCAAATAATTATCCCTCTCCCTCTCCTATGTGGCCGGCCCCTCTCACTCAAGAATAGATTGGAGAGAGAAAAACAAAAGCACCACAATTTGTATAGAATAAAAGAATGGAAAAACAATAACATAAAGAAAATGGTCACAACCATTTCCTTTCACAAACCATCAAATGAAAAGCCAAGAATAGACTAGAAAGGCATCTCATGATGAAACAAGTCTCATCATAATGCAAACTTGCAAGAAAACCCTCCACTAAAAGTTAATTGCGAACTTGCAATTAACACCCTCCACCTGGAAAGTCCGACCGAGAAAGAATGAAGGAAAACCGGACGGAACGGAATGCAAACTGGCAACCCCAGAAAACCGATCCCATAATAAATTACAGGAAAACCCCGCTACTGCAAATACATGCCCGCATTTGTATTCCCACTGAACACAAATGCAAAGAGACAAAAACTACACTATCAAATACTAGAATCCGGCTTAAGCCAAAGCCGGCTAGTAAAAACTGTCCGATCACGATCCGTGCAATACCGCACGTATCTGATCGAACCCTGCCATATCTCCATACGGCCTCTACAGCGTTTCGCCCGAAACTTGAGTAACTGTAACTGTGGTGGACTCTAAAGACTCGTCAATACCTTGGCTGTGGATTTAACCACTAGCACGTCAGAGGTATAAGCCAATACATGACGGGCCACCAGGTATTGACCAAATGGGACGTCGATGAGGAAGCTCACCCCGACACCCAACTGAGCCTGTCAGTGACAATATCCGTACAGTCCGGTCCGTTCGTCTATGAGTATCGCATGGCGGGCCTAGGGGGTTGGTGAAAGTCAGACCCCCAAAAGCGGTACAAGTCGTGTCGGAGCGTAGCCCAGAACGCCCTGAGATACTACTGGAATACCTACCAGTAAATCTCCTGCCTCGGCCGAGGGCTTTGCGTAATGGCTCTCCTAGACACAGCGCGACCTCACCCCCAATACCGGGAGAGACGAACCCCTGCAGATCCGCTCTCTGCCTCCATGTGGCTCGGGACTGTACCCAACTAAAACCTGTTTGCACGACTCCTTTGAGCCGTGGTAGGGTAGTAATCAAAGCACAGTGGGAACTCACACGAGACAAATGACGATCTCAGGTCGATGAACTAACCTGTACACATGTCACCAGGGAACTGCTATCTGACATCTGGTATAAGACCAACTAGCAGGTTCCCGGCGAGTCCTGTCCGGTGTACTCATAACCCAATGAGCACCTGTATACATCTTAGGTGAACCAACTGACACCAGTGGCTTGTGAGACCGGCCACCGCCCCTCGTCGGGGTCTCGACTGTATACACTAGTCTACTAACGGAGTATCGACGCCCTGTCTCGAAACTCCTACGACTAGGGACCTTTTAAGGATGTGCTTATAGACCACCAGCTCCCACGTATATGATCGCCATCATACTGCTGGCAGTCAAGCAAGAATCCTAGGGGCTCTATCAACGTGTAATAGCGACATGTCAGGTCACCTAAAGCAGTACACGATGATAAAGATAAACCAGATAGCATACTATCATCTCGAGTAAGACTGTCCTACCGGGATAGGTCCTCCCTCAATCTTTGCAATCATGTGCCTGTGATCCAATAATTGACTCTGAGGGCACTAACTCCAACAGTCCAGCCGTAGAAAGGTTAAGCCAACGCCTCACATGTGGCAACGCCGCACTCCCCAAACCCTAAGGTTCAAAAGGCAGTTCAAGATGGTCACATAATCGAGTTAAGCTTTGTTGTCTTCTAGAGGGTCCATTGCGTAACTTGCACGATTTAGACGTTCTTAAACTACGGAAAAATCCAACACTTGGAAATTTTCCGGGTCAGGAAAAAGTGAGTTATTGATATCCGTTCGAACTTTTTAATACTTTATAAATTATCCGGAAAAACAAGAACGAAACTAAATTTTCCGATCGAATCAACGAATACAAAATAATCCCCAGAACACTCAACACTTGAGTTAGATTAAAAATACCCAGAAAATAGCACTTACAGAAATTGATATTACAGTGCAAAAACTAGTGCATAATTCCTCAGTACTGCCGCGGATCCGCGGCCTAAGGGAGGTACGGCCGCGGTTCTGCGGCGGTTTGTACGGATTGTGCACTCATTTTTCACCGTAGTGCTTATATTTCCCTGCTGAATTTTTTTAGGTATTTTTAATACAGAAAAATCCACAATTTTAGAAATTGTCCAGAGAGGGGGTTAAATTGACGTTACGGGGTTCGTTCGGAGTTTTAACTTCGTAAACACATCGCCTAATGCTCTAACTAGGCTCTGATATCACTGTAGGGTTACTAGGCACTCTAACAAGGGTTAAGAAAACATCAACCATGCCCGATTAAAATTTTAGCCGTGCCTAACAACCCTAAACAAGATCTTTGCTAGAAAATTAGGGTTTCACATGAAAGTAAATAGCATCTACAACTAAGTGAATACGAAATACAACCTTTGTAGATCGGTCTTTCACTTCTTTAGCTCCTTGTTGAAGTCCATTCGCAGCGATCGTGGTTCTCCCGGACTCTTGCATGGCTTCACGAGGCTAAAGGAGCGCCCTTGCTTGAAGTCTTCGAGGCCGAAGATGATCTATGTCGAGGGGATGCCAACTCAAGTTTCTACTTCACTAACGAGAGAATTAGTGAAGCAAACACCCTAAACTAAAGTGCTAGTCTAGTAGAGGATGGAGAAATAGAAAGTGGGTTCACTTTAGAATTTATTTTCTCACAATGTTTCTCACTTTGGATCAAACCCTAGAGAGCTCTTTTGCTCAAGGAAGAAGATGAAGAAAAATAAAGAGAGAAAGATAATGATCAAGTGAGAAAGCTAACCATGGTGAGTGGGTATCATATACTAACTCATGTAGAGATATAACCATGGCTAATCCTTATGGTTGGGTTAACAAATATCCATAGTAAAAACAAACTTAGTGGATGATTAGATAAATGCATGAAGCTTGTGGAAGCTTGCTCCTTTAGCCTCGTGAAGCCATGCAAGAGTCCGGGAGAACCACGATTGCAGCGAAGGGACTTCAACAAGGAGCTAAAGATGTGAAGGACCGATCTACAAAGGTTTTATTTCGTATTCACTTAGTTGTAGATGCTATTTACTTGCATGTGAAACCCTAATTTTCTAGCAAAGATCTTGTTTAGGGTTGTTAGGCACGGCTAAAATTTTAATCGGGCATGGTTGATGTTTTCTTAACCCTTGTTAGAGTGCCTAGTAACCCTACAGTGGTATCAGAGACAAGTATACATGTTAAGATAAAGAGCTACCAGATAGCATACTATCATATCAAGCAAGAAAGTCCTCTCTATATATGTCCAAGCATCCAATATAATATACATCATCTGTACAATACTGGCCTCTAGGGCATACATACAACTAACAGGACAGAAGAAAGATGGGGACAAACGGGGCAAGGGAGGCCGGTGAGCTCAGACATATTGGGTGTTTCGCCGGTCTTGGTCCGAGCAATGAGGCTCGTATTGATGTGTGAAAGGTTCCTAGGCACCCTAGTGAGGTCTCACAAGGCATCGAACATGCCAATTTCAAAAATATGGTGCCGAGAAACCCTAGACTACGGATCGTTAGCTAGATGTCTAGGCGAAAATGAAATCTAGTTAACAACTTAACTAAAGTTTAATCGGAAATACAACCTTTGTAGATCCGGTGCTCCACCTCCAGTGCTCCGCAACGAACTCCCCTCGCTGTCCAAATGAATTTCCGGGCTCTAGCGTCGGCTTCGTCGGAGAAATGGCGAGCTAGGTCGTCGATGTCCATGCCGAAGATGATCTACGTCGAGGCATCGCAAGATCAAGCTCCGAACTTCACCAAGTCATGAAAACTTGTGAAGGAAACACACTCTACTACTTGGCAAGAGGTAGAGGATGAAGAAATAGGAAGTGGGTTCAATTTAGAATTGGATTTCTCACTCTTTATCATCAATCACCATTGATGACCTAAGCTTTCTTCATGATAGATATGAAGAAGAAGAAGAAGAAAGTTATGATAAGTTAATTTAAAATAGAAAAGAAAATCCAAACTTATCATAACATGACCATGGTTAAGTGTAGAGAACTAATTAGGGTTAAATGAAGTGGTTAGGTTTAAGCATGAGACAAAAGGGTTACAAAGTCAAAGTGTTCAAGAAACTTCATGAACAAAACAAAAATGCCACCATTTTATCATGCTCTTTATCTTTTCCAAAAAGAATAAACAAATGAATAAAAATGAATAATCAAATAGTAAACCCTAACCATTCCATTAACCAAGGTTTAATTCTATACACTTAACAAATAAGGCATGTATCATCAAACATGATACAAGCAAGTGCACAAAATCATATCGCATATGCAATGCGCACACCCGAGTGAGAAAATCCATTTTAAATGAACCAATACTAGTTAATGCAAAGTAATATATCAAATATATAATTATGCATTAAATCATTAAATCAACACTTGATTTAACGATCCGGTCATATCGCATATAACCGGCTAGTATCCTATGTATCGGCTTATCGAATCAATCCTTGATTCGATAACTAGGTTATATCGTATATAACCAATCGATACATCCATCGCGAGAATAGAATACGGTATCACATACACGCATTATTCTCGGTCCCGCACATATCTCATATGCGCTCCTATTTCGTTTCGCTTGAGCCAGGAAACCTCTGTGTAGGACTCTAAAGACTCGTCAATACGCCGGCAGCAGGTGATGATAATATCAAACACCAACAAGCCGCAAGTGGTCTGCTAAACGTAACGGCCACCCGGGTATTGAGCGATCTGAAGATCGACGAGCAAGCCCGCTCACACTCCAGTGAATCCAACCAGTAACACTACCGTACAGTCCGGTCTGATCGTCTGATATGTCGCATATCTCGCCTAGGGGTGGTAAACGTCAGACCCCAATAGCTCGATAAGTCGTGTCGATATGAGGTCTATAACACTTCGAGAAACTACTGGTAACACTTACCAGTAAATCTCAGCAACCCTGGCCAGGGATTTCCTGTTATAGCCAATCGAACACAGCGCAACATCAACCCCCTATACCGGGAGAGACGAATCCCCTCCTATCGCTCATTGCCTCCATGTCACTCGGGACTGTACCCAAAAACCACCGTTTTGCACGCCCTCTTGGACGTGGTAAGATGGAAATCAAAGCACAGTGGGAACCACACAAGACTCTATGATGATCTCGGGTCAACAGACTACTCTGTACCAGTGTCACCAGAGAACTGCCATCTGACGTAAGGTATAATACCATCTGGGAGTTCTCGGCGAGTCCGTCCAGTGTACCCAGTCTCTACTGAGCACCCGTATATCATCTCTGATATCAAACACCGATGGATATGGGATCATCCATCGCCCATCTGTATGGGTCGAGAAGGTACACGCTAGTCTACTCTGGTATATCGATACCCCATCTCGATACACCCACGACTAGGGACTTTCAAGGATGTACTTATGGACTACCATGTCCCCACTAGTATGATCCACATCATAGTCTAGGTAGTCAAGTACACATCCTAAGGGCTTTACCAACATGTAATAGAGAGGCAATCTGTGTACACGTTAAGGTAAAGAGCAACCAGATAGCATACTATCATGTCGAGCAAGAAAGTCTTCCCTATATATGTCCCAGCATCCACTACAATATACATCCAATGTACAGTAATGGCCTCTAGAGCATACATATAACTAACAATGTGGTGGTCTCTTGTTAACTCCAACATCATCCTGGTGCTGTTTGATTTGTCTATAATAACCTGGTTTGCATTCTGAGATTTGGAGGGAAACTTGAAGCTAATATCATATCAATTTTTTTTTGCATTTATTACCCATGTCCCTCCACTTGCACAAGCCATTATTTGTGTGTGCCATGGGCAGCCCCACCATGGTCCATGCCAAAGAGTTGTGTGTACACTTGTATTGTGTTGGACCAAAATTGTACGCACACATTTATTTGCAGAAGAACTCTTTGGATATCGGTCGGTTTCCTGTTTTGATTGCAGTGTATGGTCCCAAGCGTTATATCCGTGATATTGAGTGTGTTTCCAGTATTTAATCACGAATACCTGTAAACTGTAATTATTGAGCAGACACTGATTAATAGTACCGATATATAACAAAATAGATAATGAATGAATGGAATTAACATGCAGTTTTCTGAGATGTAGCCCAAAACACCCTGAGAAACTATTGGAATAGCTACCAGTAAATCTTGCTTGCCTTGGCCAAGGACTTTGTGTAATGGCCTTCCGAACACAGCGCGATATCAACCCCCAATACCGGAAGAGAAGAATCCTATCTAACCGGTACTGCCTCCAAGTGCTTCGGGACTGCACCCAACTACTATTTGTTTGCACGACTCTTTTGAGCCGTGGTAGGGTAGTAATCAAAGTACAGTGGGAACACACTCGAGGCGAAGTAGCAGTGTCAAGTCGACGGACTAAGATGTACTCATGTCACCTGGGAACTTCTACCCGTCGATAGGTATAATACCTACCGACAGTTCACGACGAGTCCTGTCCAGTGTACTCATAACCTAATGAGCACCTGCATACTATCTCGAGTACGACATACTAATGTCTGTGGGACAGACCATCTCCCATGCTGGGATGAGAAGCGTATACACTAGTCTACCGTGGAGTATCGATGCCCCGTCTCGATAATCCTATGACTAAGGACCTGTATAGGATGTGCTTATAGATTAGCCAGCCCCCACTAGTGTGTCTGCCATCACAACGCGGTAATCAAGCAAAGATCCTAAGGGCTCTACCAATATGTATAAGCGATATGCTAAGAAAACACATGCACATATTGAGGTAGAAACAAACCAGGTATCATACTACCATTTTGAGCAAGACTGTTACTATATCCGTGTATATCTTAAGCTCCCATTAAGTAATATACAATCCAGTATGATACAATAATGGCCTCTAAGGCATATATTACTAACACATACTATCATCTCGAGTAAGACTGTTCTACCGGTATATCTCCTCCCTTAATCATTGCAATCACGTGCTTGTGATCCAATAATTGACTTGAGGGCACTATATCCAACAATCTCCCACTTGCACTTAAGGCTAACTATTGCGGTGTCGCATACTCACAGTCTGTGTGATACCGAACACCCAACTTCTCTACTAATTAGTTTCACAAAGCTCGTTTGTAAAACTATTGCGTTCGAGAATTAGCCTCAGTAAGTGGATCCGCTCCAATGTTTCTTTCTATGTCTCTCTTTATCTCAAGTTCACGGAGAAAACCATCTCCCGAACTGAGCAATACCTGTCTTAGAATAAGTCTGGATATCTGATGAGACCCAGTTCACAAATGAACTCCAAATCCAGCAAACTTCTTAGACTGTATCTTCCACTGAATTTAATCAGTATCCTGCGCCATGCCTCCCTCAGTATCCGCTTGGACCACCTGTCCAAACTACTTCCCCTCAAAAAAGGGAAAACTATAACTCTGACAGTCACACTGTCATCCAGGTCACCTTGGAAGCCTGGAATGATAACCGTCTCCCGAAAGAGGCTGCCGTTACCAAATCCCTATAACATCCACTTATGTTCATAAATTGCTTCCGAACGTTTCTCCAGGATTGGATTAATATATAAACTTATTACAGCTAGTGCAAAAAGAACATCTGGTGTAGTACTTGACATTTCACGATTGAATCAATTGCCTAAGCAAGTGATATGTCTATCATGCACATCCCTCTCCTCTTTAGTATGTAAGACACCTTTAGAGAGGGTGACTCCATCACCTGCAGGTGCACCACCATGCGAGGAGTCGTCCATTCTAAAACACCTTTAGAATATTGTCTAAGTACCCAGATTGGGAAACTACCCAAATCTAGATCTAAAACCATAGATCTAGTAACCAGAATGCCTGATATAATATCCATATCCTTTATGGAGAAACCGCTGTGTGACAACCACAGTATAACCGATCATATTATAGGAATTTCACTTCCTATAAACTGCATGTCATCCAAATATCAGGACATCAGACCCTACTACCTTCTTACCAGATCCATCTCTTATTCTGATGAAGTCGAATCCTATGACCATCACATCAAAAATAGATGATCTATCTCCGCTATACCTGCTTTAGTCTATAAATAGACACAAGATTCTTGTCCACTATGCATCCGCTGCTCTCAATGACTATAACAACGCTCTGGCAGAGTCATATACACGTGCACATCTAAAACTAGTTTAGAACGACGCTATACCAATCCTCCTGCCGGGTCTCATAGTCTAGAACAGCCATGATGGATGTTAGGTTTCCCTAGCACCTACTATCGAGTATGGAAGCATCACACATGCCACTTTAAAATTTCTAGAGGTGCTAAGCAAACTAGGCATGGATCTTTAACTAGAATACTAGGGTAACATCACAAGTATCATATACTAAAACTATATTTACACTAAGTGAAAGAAATACAACCTTTGTAGTCCTCTTTGTAGTGACTCCTAGGATCGTTGAGAGTTTGGAAAGGCTTGCTAGTAAGCTCCTACGTCCACGATGATCCACCCGAAGTTCAGTAGCTCTAAGCTTGTAGCTCCACTTGATGCAAGAAGAAGATGGAGCTAAACACTCTAAACTAATTGGCTAGATTAGAGTAGAATGATGAAGTGGTGAGTTTTCTTTTTTCAAAACCCTTTCTTTTTATCTCTCTCTCACTATGGAAAAACCTAGAGAGCAAGGAGGAAGAAGAAGATGAAGGCAAAAGCTTTTTGATAATGATAAAGCTTGTGAAAGAAAAATAGAAAATATAGTATATATATTTTCTATCTCTCTCTCAAACATGGTTGCTATAATATCTATATATTTAGTAAATGGGTTAAAAGCCAAAAGAAATCTTAATCCATGGTTAAAAAGTGGGTGAACTTAGGATAAGTTCAAGAAGAGTATAGAAGATAACCATGGATTAATCTTTATCTTTTCCTTTTGTTTTAAAACAAATGCATATAAATATCCATATATTATAGTTCCATATAAGTCTTATATTGACTTCAAGTGTGTATCATCAACCATGATACTTTGTATGTATGTATCCTATGCACATCATCATGTGCATGCTTGCATATCATCATATGCATACATGCATGCATTCTTCCTCTTTAATAAAAAGAGTTTTGAATAAAGAATAAAACAAAACTAAAAACCAAAATGTTAAATCAACAATTAATTTAACAATTCGGTCATATCACATACGACCCGACCAATAGTAAAACGCCCGATTAACATACGGTATCACATAGTCGTATTCAATCGGGTTCCCGCGCATATCTCATATGCACACCACATCTTTTCGCCTGGGCTAGGAATCTTCTGTGTGGGAATGTAAGACTCGTCAATAAGCCGGCAGTGGGTCATGATCATATCAAACACGCATAAGCCGCAAGTGGTCAGCTAAACGTAACGGCCACCGGGTATTGAATGATAAGAAGAAAACCAGCAAAGCTGTCAAAACTCCCGTCGAGCCATCTGGCAACACTTACCGTACAGTCCGGTCTCCTCGTCAGATATGTTGCATATCGAGTCTAGGGATGGTATCGTCGACCCCAATAACTCAATAAGTCATGCTGGTGTATGGCTCATAACAGATCGAGAAACTACTTGATAATACTTATCAGTAATTCAGCCCCACCGTTCGAACACCCTTAGAGGATTTATATCTACTTGGTGCGGTTGTTCTCTGGTCTTTGCGCAGAATCGTCCGCACTCGAGGCAGAGAGCGCTCGAAGACTTCTTTCCTCCTATGTAGGTCCCCTTCCCTGGCTAGGTATGGTGAAAGTCGTTCGGTTCCTGAAAGGACACTCGTTCGGTTCTCAGCAGCCCTGGCCAGGGACTTCCTATTATAGGCAATCGAGCATAGCACAACATCAAATCCCAATACCGAGAGAGACAAAACCCCTCCTATCACTCATCGCCTCCATGCGCCTCGGGACTGTACCCAAAGACCACCCGTTTGCACGACTCAGTAGAGCCGTGGTAGGGTGGAGATCAAAGTATAGTGGGAGGACACACAAGACTCTATAACGATCTTGGGTCTACAGGCTAACCTGTACCAGTGTCACCTGAGAACTGCTATCCGACGATAGATATAATACCATATAGGAGTTCTATGTGAGTCCGTTCAGTGTACCCAGTCTCCACTGAGCACCCGCATACATTCTTTGGTGTCACCTCATCAGATGGATATGGGAACATCCATCGCCCATCATATGGGACAAGAATGGTATACGCTAGTCTACTCTGGAATATCGATGTCCCGTCTCGATACACCCACGACTAGGACTAGTTCTAGGATATGCTTATAAACTACACGTGCCCCACTAGTATGATCTGCATCATAGTCACAGTAGTCAAGCAAATATTTTGAGGTCTTTATCAACATGTCAGATAAAGTAAACCAGATAGCATACTATCATGTCGAGCAAGAAAGTAATCTATATATATATATATATTCATGTCCAAGCATCCACTATACATATAATGGCCTCTAGGGCATACATATATCCAACAATCTTCCACTTGCACTAAGGCCAGTTATTGGCGTATCTCATACCCAACATCTCAAAAAGTCGCTCATGCTGCGGCTGTGGAAGGGCCTTGGTGAGTGGATCCACTTTGTTATTCTTTGTATCAACTCTCCGAATCTCGATCTCTCGGCGATCTACTATCTCCCGGATCAAATGATATCTCTTTAGGATGTGTCTGGACTTCTGATGGGATCTGGGTTCTTTGGTTAACGCCATAGCCCTATTATTATCACAATACAAAGGTATTGGATCAATGATGGTTGGAACTACTCCTAGTTCCGCGACGAACTTCTTCATCTAGACGGCTTCCTTGGCAGGATCATTTGCAGCAATATACCCAGCTTCCATCGTGGAGTCTGCAACGATATCCTGTTTGGAAATCTTCCAACTAACCACCCCTCCATTGAGGGTAAATAAAAACCCTGAGATAGATTTGCTGTCATCTTTATCACTTTGGAAGCTGGAATCGGTAAAGGCCTCCATCTGGAGATCTCCATTACTATACACCAAGAACAATTCTTTAGTCCTTCGTAAGTACTTAAGAATGTTCTTCACTGCTATCCAATGTTTCTCCCCTGGGTTGGATTGATCCCTACTTACTACAGCTAGTGCTTAAGCTACATCAGGGCGTGTATATAACATCGCATACATTATAGATCCTATGGCTGAAGCGTAGGGTATAATGCTCATGCGAGCTCTCTCTTCATCAGTCTTCGGACAGGAGTCCTTGGAGAGAGTGATTCCATGACAAGCGGGCAAGGCACCACGCTTAGAATATTCCATACTAAACCTTTTTAGGATGGTGTCAATGTACTTTTATTGGGACAATCCCAATAACCTCTTGGATCTATCTCTATAGATCCTTATGCCCAAAATGCACGAGGCATCTCCCAGATCCTTCATGGAGAATCTTTGTGATAAGAATAGTTTGACTGATTGTAGCATAGGAATATCATTTCCTATCAGGAGAATGTCATCTACGTACAATACGAGGAATGTGACAGTACTCCCTAAAATCTTCTTATAAATGCATTGTTCATCTATATTTTTGATAAAATCAAACTCTTTTATTGTATCATCAAAACAGATGTTCCAGCTCCGTGAGGCCTGCTTTAATCCATAAATGGATTTAAGCAATCTACATGCTTTCCCGCTGCTCCCACTGTCAATGAAGCCCTCTGGATGATCCATAAAAATGCATTCTTCTAAATCACCATTCAGAAATGCAGTTTTAACGTCCATCTGCCAAATTTCATAATCATAGTGAGTAGCAATAGCAAGTAGGATCCTAATTGATTTAAGCATTGCTACTGGAGAGAAAGTTTCATCATAGTGCAATCCTGGTCTTTGACAAAAACCTTTCGCTACAAGCCTTGCTTTAAAGGTCTCTACCTGTCCATCTACACCAATCTTTATCTTAAAGATCCATTTGCACCCAACGGGTTTTATCCTAGGAGGCGCAACGTCCAATGTCCATACTTTGTTGGTGTACATGGACTCCATTTCGGATCTCATGGCTTCCAGCCACTTCACAGAGTCACCACTCGTGATAGCTTGCTGAAAACTAGTAGGGTCATCATCATCCATGATGTAATCTTCTCTATCACCTTCAATGAGAAACACATAGTATCTCTCTGGTGGGCGAGAAGTTCTGCTAGATCTCCGGAGTGGCTGAGGTTCTTGAAGTTCTACTGTAACATCAGTTTCAACCAATTCGTCCTGAGTAATTTGTGTCTCTAGAACCTCTTCTAGTTCTACCGCATTGCCATCAGTACTTTCTGTAAAGACTTCATTTTCAAAAAATGTGGCATGCTGAGCAACAAACACCTTTTGTTCCTCCTTGTGGTAGAATAGATATCCATAGGAATGTTTTGGATATCCCACAAAATTACACATGACCGATCGTGTCTCGAGTTTGTCTGGATTCTGCTTTTTAACAAAAGCCGGACAACCCCAAATCCTAACTCTTTTAAGAGATGGTCTCTTTCAATTCCATATCTCATATGGAGTGGTAGACACGGTCTTGGTTGGAACCCTGTTTAACAGATACATTGCTATTTCTAATGCATGTCCCCAAAAGGAAAGCGGTAACTCAGCATCACACATCATGGATCGTACCATATCTAATAGGGTACGATTCCTCCATTCTGACACACCATTGTGCTATGGTGTGTAAGGAGGAGTGAGCTGAGAAAGAATCCCATTCTCTTTTAAGAAGTCTGAAAACTCCGTACTTAAGTACTCTCCACCTCGATCTGATCAAAGTTTCTTGATGCTCAAGCCCGTTTGTTTTTCTACTTCAAGTTTATACTCCTTGATTTATCGAAAGCTTCGGATTTGTGCTTTATCAAAAACACGTGTCCGAATCTTGAGAAATCATCAGTAAAAGTGATGAAGTATAAAAAACCACCTCGTGCATGTGTAGACATTGGTCCGCATACATCACTATGTATGAGGCTTAAGTGTTCCACAGCTCTTTCTCCGTGTCCAGTAAACGGAGTTTTGGTCATTTTACCCTTGATACAGGTCTGGAAAGTCGCATAAGACTTATATTCAAAAGGTTTTAAATATCCATCTTTATGTAGCTTGTTTAGTCTTGTTTCATTAATATGACCAAGTCTACAATGCCAAAGAAAAGTTTCATCTATATCTGAAAACTTCCTTTTATTAGTATGTTGTATATTGAGAACTGTGTGTTGGTTCAGGACGTAAATACTGTTATTTAGTGTACCATACCCAATCAACTCTTGATTCAAGTTAATTTTCATAACATTATTCTGCAACACAAAATGATATCCTTCATTGTCCAACAAAGAAACGGATATTATATTACATAGCATACTAGGTACAAAATAGCACGGGTTCAAAACCAAAATACAACCCGAAGGCAACCCAAGATGATACTCTCCTACGGGTACAACATGTACATTGGAACCATTTCCAACCCGCAGAGTATGGTCTCCAGTCATGAAAACTCTACAGTTTCTCAGCCCCTGCATACAATTGCAGATGTGAGAACCAGAACCGGTATCTAATACCCAAGATGCAGAGTTAATTGAAAAAGAGTTCTCAGTTACAAACACACCTGAAGTGGAAGTATCAGCATGCTTCTTCTTCTTGAGATCAGCAAGATACAAAGCACAGTTCCGTTTCCAATGTCCTGTCTTGTGGCAGAAAAAACATTCCCCTTTTCCACTTCCTGCGGCCCCGGTTTTGTCTTTCCCCTTCGCCTTTTGGACTCCACCTTTCGGTTTGATGGACTTCTTCTTCTTCTTTCCCTTGGTTTTGGCTTTTGGGATGGAATAGGATGATGGCCCAGCAAGCAGAGCAGGAGTCTTCGTTGTTTTCAGTGTGCTCTCTGCATCTCTCAACATATTGAGAAGTTCAGGCAATGATTTCTCTAAATTGTTCATATTGAAATTCACTATGAACGGAGCAAAGGCGGCGGAGAGAGACTGCAGAACAACATCCGTATATTGCTCATTATCCATAGTCCATCCCAGTTCCTCATGTTCTTCAATAAGACCAATCATCTTCAAAACATGGTCTCCTACTGATGGACTAGGGGCCATTCGCATCTGAAACAGCTTTCGAGATGCCTCGTATCTCAAAGTACGAGATTGCTCTTCATACAACTCCTTTGTATGAAGAAAGATGGATTGTACATCCATCTTCTCGTGCTATTTCTGATGGATGTTGTCCATAGCTGTAACACCTTAGAATATGTTTAGTGGCTATTTATATTTAAATAAAGGGTTTTTAATGAAAAGTTTACCAAATAGAGTTTCAAATAATTTTCCCAATTTGATCAATATTTTTCTAGAATTTTCCTAGGCTTGCACACACATGTGCATGTAAACTAGGGTTTTTAAATGAGGTAATACCATGATTAGCAACCATGGTGGGGTTAATCATGGGGATTAAGTCTTTTGGGCTTTAATTAAGTTCAATTAGTTATTTGAGGGTTGCTTTAATTTGAATTTCCCTTTTAGTGTTGACTTGGTGAGAATGAGAGAGAGAGAGAATGCATCATGGCAAAAGCCATGCTTGCATTTAATGAAGAGAGAGAGTGGAGGGGTTGACATTTGGGGTTATGATTACCTCTCATTCTTGTAATATTTTCTCTCAACCTCACTCTCACACTCACACACACACACACACTTACCTCCACAACAGCAGTAGCAGCAGCAAACACAGCAGCAGCAGCAGCAAACACAACAGCAGCAGCATCAACTTCAGCCTCAGCAACAGCAGCTACAGGCAGCAGCAACAGCTCCAGGCAGCAGCAACAGCACCCCAGCAGCTCCATTCCCTTTTCTTCTTCTCCTTTTACTGGCTTGTGAGATTTCTTGAGGGTATAACCTCTAAACTTATTCCTACTTTCGCTTAATTGAGTAGATTAGCTTCGATTAGCGATAGTTTTGTGTATTTAGTGCTTTTTGTGGCGATTGGTGGGAACCTTGACCAAGTGTTGCATGATTTGGTTTTAGTAAGTTGATGGAGTGTTGTTAGGACCATTTTAACCCAGCTTAGCCCCCAATTGCACTAAAATACCACCAGATCCCTATTTGATGCAAATTCATCGTTTTAAAGTAAATTTTGAGCTTCTATAATCTGCTATCGACCCGGTGAGTTCAGATTGATTTTGAGAAGACTGCAGCATAGTTGTTAGGTGCTGATCCCCCAGGTAGAACCCGACCCCCCAATTCCGTACTGTGGCTGCCAAAAAATTCGATCTGGCCGCAAATTGCGGCCAGATAGGGAGGGTTTTGGTTGGGGTTTGGTCCTATAGGTGTCTGCTGAGACCCTTAGACTCCTGGCATGTGTATTTTTGTGTTATTCTTGCTGTAGGAAAATTTGGAACTATTTACCTATTTCTCGTATTTTAAACCTTCGCGACACGCGTGATACGCATGTGGTTTGGGATTTCTGTGTATCACGACGCGTCAGGGTAGTTTCAGGCGCGTAATCACACGTTTTTACGTATCGCGCACACGCGCGCTTGGTTTGCGACACGGGTTTCTAGTTTGACCTTAATGTCACGTTTTTGTGGATTTGAGCTTATGTGTGATATATTGTGTGATTCTAGGTTCGCAGGCGAGTGAGACGGACGCTGCGAAGAAAGGAAAGTAAGTCGTCGGCTACACTTAGCGCGAGACTTCGGTGAGTAGATTTAACATCTACGGGGATATCGCCCGCATGGCGTTATGCGTCAGGGCTAATAGGACCTTAAAGTTATACATTGCATTTTTCCTATATTGACTGTCATGTATACCACTGTTGCATACTGCATTCCCTGCTATATGTATGTAAACTTAGAATTGATAGAACACCGCACTATTACTAACGGTTCATGTTGCACGAGCACTAATCTGCATGTTACACACACACCGTTAATAATTGCCATGACACACTCACTGTAGAATTGCCATGATTACATTGCTGTAGTTCATTTCATATATAATTCTGTTAGTTATATGTATGCCCTAGAGGCCATTACTGTACATAGGATATATATTGTAGTGGATGCTGGGACGTATATAGGGAGGACTTTCTTGCTCGACATGATAGTATGCTATCTGGTTGAACTTTACCTTAACGTGTATACTGATTGTCTCTCTGTTACATGTTGGTAAAGCCCTTAGGATATGTACTTGACTACCTGGACTATGATGCGGATCATACTAGTGGGGACATGGTAGTCCATAAGTACATCCTTCAAAGTCCCTAGTCGTGGGTGTATCGAGACAGGGCATCGATATACCAGAGTAGACTAGCGTGTACCTTCTCGACCCATACAGATGGGCGATGGATGATCCCATATCCATTGGTGTTTGACATCGGAGATGATATACGGGTGCTCAGTAGAGACTGGGTACACTGGACGGACTCGCCGAGAACTCCCAGATGGTATTATACCTCACGTCAGATGGCAGTTCTCTGGTGACACTGGTACAGAGTAGTCTGTTGACCCGAGATCGTCATAGAGTCTTGTGTGGTTCCCACTGTGCTTTGATTTCCATCTTACCACGTCCAAGAGGGCGTGCAAAACGGTGGTTTTTGGGTACAGTCCCGAGTCACATGGAGGCAATGAGCGATAGGAGGGGATTCGTCTCTCCCGGTATAGGGGGTTGATGTTGCGCTGTGTTCGATTGGCTATAACAGGAAATCCCTGGACAGGGTTGCTGAGATTTACTGGTAAGTGTTACCAGTAGTTTCTCGAATTGTTATAGACCTCATATCGACACGACTTATCGAGCTATTGGGGTCTGACGTTTACCACCTCTAGGCGAGATATGCGACAGATCAGACGATCAGACCGGACTGTACGGTAGTGTTACTGGTTGGATTCACTGGAGTGTGAGCGGGCTTGCTCGTCGATCTTCAGATCGCTCAATACTCGGGTGGCCGTTACGTTTAGCAGACCGCTTGCGGCTTGTGGGTGTTTGATATGATCATCATCTGCTGCCGGCGTATTGACGAGTCTTTAGAGTCCTACACAGAGGTTTCCTGGCTCAAGCAAAACGAAATAGGAGCGCATATGAGATATGTGCGGGACCGAGAATAATACGAGTATGTGATACTGTATTCAATTCTCGCGATGTGACATTGATCGGTTATATGCGATATAGCCGGGTTATCGGATCAAGTGTTGATTCGATAAGATGTTACTAATGATACCAGTCGGTTATGTGCGTCATGACCGGATCGTTAAATCAAGTGTTGATTTAATGATTTAATGCATAATTATATATTTGATATATTACTTTGCATTAACTAATATCGGTTCACTTTAAATGGATTTTCTCACTCGGATGTGCGCATTGTATATGCGATATATTTTTGTGCAATTGTTTGTATCATGTTTGATGATACATGTTTACTTGGTTAAGTGTAAAGAATTAAACCATGGTTAAACTTATGATTAGGGTTTTAATTCCTTTTCTCTTTTCCTTTATCTATTTATTCATTTTGGAAAATAGATGGAAAAAGGAGAAAAAGAATGGTGGCTTTTTTTGTTGTTTTGTGGAAGCTTCATGATACCTTAACCCTAACCATTCCTTTAACCTTGGTTAATTCTCTATACATAACCATAGTTACTATTATGATAAGGATTGTTTTTCTTTTCTTTTCTAATTAATCTTATCATAATATTCTTCTTCTTCTTCCTTGAACTCAAGAAGAAACCTTCACTTCATCACTGGTGGATTGATGAAATGAGTGAGAAATCCAAAACTAAAGTCTACCCACTTCCTATTTTTTCATCCTCTACCACTTGCCAAGTAGTAGAGTGTGTTTCCTTCACAAGTTTTCAAGACTTGGTGAAGGTGGAGCTCGATCTAGCGATGCCTCGACGTAGATCATCTTCGGCATGGACATCGACGACCTAGCTTGCCCATACTCCGACGAAGCCGACGCTAGAGCCCGGATTTGATTTGGACAGCGGAGAGGACCTCGTTGCGGAGCTATGGAGGTGGAGCACCGGATCTACAAAGGTTGTATTTCCGTATCTTGTAGTTAAGTGTTAACTAGTTAGCTTTTTCGCCTAGTTTTCTAGCAAACGATCCGTAGTCGGGTCTCTCGGCACCTAGAATTTTTGAAAATGGCATGTTCGATGCCTTGTGAGACCTCACTAGGATGCCTAGGAACCCTACAGATTTGTTATGATCTTCATAGAAATTGGGAGCCGCAAGATGTCTTTAAAAACTGAAACTATTTTTAAAAAAGCGGTTCTCCCTTGTACCTACATTATGACTTGATACGCATAGCATATCGCATTTGATTTACTTATTGCTTATTCTTCGCTACGGTGTCGTATATTACTCTTGTGATGATGGTTTCCGCCGTTAGGCGTGATTGCTCCCGTTTGGGAATGTTTAATTTCATTATATTTCATCTTTACTTATATCCTGTTTTATACCCGATTTTCGAGGTTACTTTTATAAAGGAAATGCTGCCAAAATTATTTAAATGACAACGTAACTTTAAAAGAACTTATCGAATTATGTAAGGTTTTCTAAATGTTTTACCTAAATGTTTTCAACACTCGCTACTTTTAATGGTTTTGATTTCTGGGTTCGTCTTACTTAGTCGCGTTACGCCTGTAAACGTAGCGTGGTTAAGTGCCGGTCACGAGTCGAAATATTCGGGTCGTGACAAAGTTGGTATCAGAGCCAGGTTTTACCTTTTGGAGTGTAGGATGACCTTGGTATGATGGAGTAGGTAGCTGAAGCAGAGTGGCGTAGCGTGTGTATGTTCCGCGGCATACTCACGACACGGTACTCCGCCAAAGCGACCTTAGGACTTATTGATTTAAATTCCTTCTTGAGTATATATATTCTTGTGGTTCGATTTCCATATTCTTATCGAATCCTAATTTCCTTTCAGCCATTATGCCGCCAAAGACTACGAGGGCGCAGAGAGCGGCCGCGAGGGCCGAGATTCGAGTTGACTCGTCCGAGACGAGGACTGATCCGGGCAGTGCACCCGTTGTACCGGAGCAGACTTTTCCTCCCGTGACAGATCAGATCGCCACGCTAGGGGCTGGTATGCAGGAGATGCGCTAGACGGTGGGATCCAGCATGCAGGAGATGCGCCAGATGATAGGATCGCTAGTTGAGACGCTTCAAGCGCAGCGACCAGAGGTAGCTCCACCCGTTCCAGAGACCGCGATGGTACCTACCGCACAGCCAGTTGCCCCTGCAGCCACGGAGGTGATTACAGTATCGCTATCAGAGTTCATGAGGCTGAAGCCTCCGGTCTTCACAGGCACCGATACAGCCGAGGACCCACAGTCTTTCATTGATAGGATGGCCCGGATATGTCGTTCCCTCAGATGCGCAGATGCGAGATAGGTTGAGTTCGCGAGCTTTCGCCTGGAATGACTTGCGCAGAAGTGGTGTGATTCAGTTGAGAAGGGCAAAGCGTCAGGTCTTCCTCCTATGACCTGGACAGAGTTCGTGGCACTATTTCTTGCCCGCTTTCTTCCACTGAGTGTCAGAGATGCTAGGGAACGCAGGTTCGAGTCCTTACGCCAGACTCCGGAGATGTCAGTGGCAGAGTATGACGTGCTGTTTACAGACCTAGCAGTTTATGCTCCGTACCTGGTGGTTACCGAGGAGTTGCGAGTCAAGAGATTTGTTCGAGGCTTGCTTACGCCACTGTTCCTCACGATCAGCGCGCAGCATTATGAGACATACGCAGCAGCTGTGGACGCAGCCCTATTAGTCGAGGAGCGCCTTGCTGAGACTTCGGTTGTTCCAGAGCCGAAGAGAGTTCGTACTAGTATATCCGCACGGAGGCAGTCATTCAGACGCCGTGACAGGTATCGTTCTGGTACGAGGAGTAGCAGAGATTCGGGGCGAGGCTAGATGTTTAGTTCGTATCCCTAGGAGAGTCAGCAGTCGTCGCGGGGTTGCTTTAGATGCGGCAGTCTACTTCACCTCGTTAGAGATTGTCCTGAGATACACCGGAGGGAGGCGGCAGCACCACATGTTACTTTACCACCTTCACCACCCCAGAGGGCGTTGCCTGTTGTACCTACCGTTGTTCCGCGTCAGACTCATACTCAGAGAGGTCGTGGGCATGGAGGAGTTGCTCAGAGAGGACGGGATGACCGAGGCAGAGGGCAGTCAGTCACCGGTGGAGGACAGGCGCGGGTTTTTGCTTTGACGCATCGGGACGCGCAGGCATCCAATGCGGTGGTTTCAGGTATCCTTTCAGTATGTTCTGTTGATGCACACGTGTTGTTCGATCCCGGATCCACGCACTCGTACGTATCTACACACTTTGTGCCGAGTTTGGATAGAGAGTCCGGTTTGCTTGATCAGCCGCTTGTTGTTACCACTCTTGTGGGAGAGTCGTTTGTTGCTAGGCACGTGTTCCGATCCTGTACCATCTGTATTGGCGAGAGGGGGTTGCCTGTCGACTTGATCCTTCTTGAGATGTTGGACTTCGACGTTCTTTTGGGCATGGATTGGTTAGCCACGTGCTATGCTTCTGTAGACTGCCGTGAGAAGACAGTTAGATTCTGCTTTCTCGGCAAGTCGGTTTTTGTTGTGTTGGGGGACCGTGGTGCCGCCCCTCACAGTGTGATTTCTTCTTTTCGCGCGGGACAACTTTTGAGGAAGGGATGTCAGGGATTTCTCGCTTATGTTTGCGATGCTAGTGCTACAGAGGTTCCATTGGATCAGGTTCCGGTTGTTAGCGAGTTTCTTGATGTGTTCCCTGACGAGCTTCCTGGGCTACAGCCCGAGCGCGACATTTCTTTCTGTATTGATTTGGTTCCTGGCATGGGGCCTATTTCCATACCGCCATATCGGATGGCCCCGGCGGAACTTCGAGAGTTGAAGGGTCAGTTGCAAGATTTGCTGGATAAGGGACTCGTTCGACCCAGTGTTTCTCCTTGGGGTGCTCCAGTCCTGTTCGTCAAGAAGAAGGACGGCAGTTTGCGTCTGTGTATCGACTACCGCCAGCTGAACAGGGTGACAGTGCGGAACAGATATCCCTTGCTACGTATCGACGATTTGTTCAACCAGCTTCAGGGGGCAGGATACTTATTGAGGGTCGATTTACGATCGGGCTATCATCAGCTGCGGGTTCGACAGGAGGACATTCCTAGGACGGCTTTCCGTACGCGCTACGGCCATTATGAGTTTTTGGTGATGTCGTTCGGACTCACCAATGCGCCAGCAGCATTCATGGACTTGATGAACCATATCTTCCGACCATATCTGGATCTGTTCATCATAGTGAAAGGTTCCTAGGCATACTATAGAGGTCTCACTAGGCATCAACCATGCCAATTTAAAATTTTATGGGTGCCGAGAAACCCTAATACGGATCGTCGGCTAGAATTCTAGGCGAAACATTAAACTAGTTAACATCTTAACTAAAGGAGAGAGACTACAACCATTGTAGATCCGTTTCTCCACTTCCTTAGCTCCACGTAGGCGTCCTCTCGCTGTCCATCTTGAATCCCGAACTCAATCGTCGGCTTCATCGGGAAAATGGGCGGACTAGGTCGTCGGCTTCGTGCCGAAGATGATCTACGTCGAGGCATCACAAGTTCAAGCTCCAACTTCACCAAGTTGTGAAACTTTTGAAGAAAACACCCAAAACAACTTGGCAAGAGGTAGAGGGTGAAGAAATAGGAGGTGGGTTCACATTAGAATTGGATTTCACTCACTTTTGCTCAAGTTGCCATTGATGGGCTTAAGCTTTTCTTGAAGAAGAAGATGATCAAGAAGAAGAAAGAATATGATAAGTGATTTAAAATGAAAAAGAAAACAGTACTTATCATATCCTAACTAAGGTTAAGTGTAGAGAATAGACCATGGTTACTTGGATGAGTTAGGGTTAAGCATGAAGACAAGAATGGTTAAGAAGTCAAAGCTTCATGAAGCTTCAACTAGAGACAAAGAAAGCCACCATTCTTATCATAATCTTTTCAAAATAAATAAACAAATAAATAAATGAAAAAGCAAAACCTTAATCATCTCTTAACCATGGTTTAATTCTTTATACTTTACCAAATGAGCAAGAATCATCAAACATGATACAAACATGTGCACAAAAGTATACCACATATACAACTTGCACATCAAGTGAGAAAATCCATTTAAAGTGAACCAATACTAGTTAATGCAAAGCAATATATCAAATATATAATTATACATTAAATCATTAAATCAACACTTGATTTAACGATCCGGTCATATCGCATATAACCGACTAGTATCCTATGTATCGGCTTATCGAATCAATCCTTGATTCGATATCTAGGTTATATCGTATACAACCAATCGATACATTCATCGCGAGAATTGAATACGGTATCACATACACGTATTATTCTCGGTCCTGCACATATCTCATATGCGCTCCTATTTCGTTTCGCATGAGCCAGGAAACCTCTGTGTAGGACTCTAAAGACTCGTCAATACACCGGTAGCAGATGATGATCATATCAAGCACCCACAAGCCGCAAGCGGTCTGCTAAACGTAACGGCCATCCAGGTATTGAGCGATCAGAAGATCGACGAGCTAGCCCGCTCACACTCCTGTGAATCCAACCAGTAACACTTACCGTACAGTCCGGTCTGTTCGTCTGATATGTCGCATATCAAGTCTAGGGGTGGTAAACGTCAGACCCCAATAACCGATAAGTCATGCCGATGTGAGGCTCATAACGGGTCGAGAAACTACTGGTAACACTTACCAGCAAATCTCTGATCAGCCCTGGCCAGGGACTTCCTGTTACGGCCAATCGAGCACAGCGCAACATCAACCCCCAATACTGGGAGAGACGAAACCCCTCCTATCGCTCATTGCCTCCATGTGACTCGGGACTGTACCCAAAGACCACCGTTTTGCACGCCCTCATGGACGTGGTAAGGTGGAGATCAAAGCACAGTGGGAATCACATAAGACTCTATGACGATCTTGGGTCTACAGACTAACCTGTACAAGTGTCACCTGAGAACTGCCATCTGACGTGAGGTATAATACCATCTGGGAGTTCTCGGCGAGTCCGTCCAGTGTACCCAGTCTCCACTGAGCACCCGTATACCATCTCTGATGTCAAACACCAATGGATATGGGATCATCAATCGCCCATCTCATGGGTCGAGAAGCGTATACGCTAGTCTACTCTGGTATATCGATGCCCCGTCTCGATACACCCATGACTAGGGACCTTGAAGGATGTACTTATGGACCACCATGTCCCTACTAGTATGATCTTCATCATAATTCAGGCTGTCAAGTACACATCCTAAGGGCTTTACCAACATGTAACCATAAGACAGTTTAAAGAAACTAGTATACATGTTAAGATAAAGAGTAACCAGATAGCATACTATCATATCGAGCAAGAAAGTCATCTCTATATATGTCCAAGCATCCAATATAATATACATCATCTGTACAATACTGGCCTCTAGGGCATACATACAACTAACAATCTCCCACTTGCACTAGGGCCAACTGCTGTAGTATCGCATACCGAGCATCCCGAAGAGTCTCTCAAACTGTATCTGGGGAATGGCCTTCGTGAGTGGATCCGCCGTGTTGTTCTTCGTGTCAACCCTCCTGACCTCGATCTCCCGGCGATCAACTATCTCCCGGATCAGGTGATACCGCCTCAGAATATGCCTGGATCGCTGATGGGACCTGGGTTCCTTGGACAAAGCCACCGCTCCATTGTTATTGCAATACAAAGGTATTGGATGCTCAATGGATGGAACCACTCCAAGTTCAGTAATGAACTTCTTGATCCAGACAGTCTCTTTGGCAGCATCGTTGGCAGCGATGTATTCAGCCTCCATTGTCGAGTCTGCGATGGTTTCCTGCTTGGAACTCTTCCAGCTAACCGCCCCTCCGTAAAGGGTAAAGACAAAGCCCGACTGCGACTTAGAGTCGTCCTTATCACTCTGGAAGCTCGAATCGGTAAAGGACTCCACTTGGAGTTCTCCGTTACCATACACCAAGAGCATCTCTTTAGTCCTTCGCAAGTACTTGAGAATGCTCTCCACAGCTGTCCAGTGACTCTCTCCAGGATCAGCTTGATACCTGCTCACTACACTTAGTGAGCATGCTACATCGGGTCTGGTACATAGCATCGCATACATGATAGAGCCTACAGCCGAAGCATAGGGTATCCCTTGCATGCGAGCTCTCTCCAAATCAGTCTTGGGAGACATCTCTTTGGAGAGAGTGACTCCAGAGATCATGGGCAAGTTCCCACGCTTGGATTCTTCCATACTAAACCTCTTTAGTACGGTGTCAATGTACCTGGATTGGGACAATCCCAATATCCTTTTGGATCTATCTCTATATATCCTGATTCCCAATATGCAGGAGGCATCACCAAGATCTTTCATTGAGAATCTTTGTGATAAGAAGAGCTTGACCGATTGCAGCATAGGAATATCATTTCCTATCAACAGTATGTCGTCCACGTACAATACGAGGAAGATAACTTTACTCTCTGCCACCTTTTTGTAGATACAAGGTTCATCTGGATTTTTGACGAAATCAAACTCTTTGATAACGACGTCAAAGCAGATGTTCCAACTCCACGATGCTTGCTTTAATCCATAAATGGATTTAAGCAGCTTGTACACCTTTCCGCTGCTCCCACTGTCTACGAAGCCCTCTGGCTGAGTCATGTACATGCACTCTTCTAAATCACCGTTTAGAAAGGCGGTCTTAACATCCATTTGCCAGATTTCGTAATCATGATATGCAGCGATGGCAAGCATGATCCGGATGGATTTAAGCATAGCCTCTGGAGAAAAGGTTTCGTCATAGTCCACACCTGGTCTTTGACGAAAACCTTTTGCAACAAGTCTAGCTTTGAAAGTCTCCACTTTCCCATCTACACCAAGTTTCTTCTTGAAGATCCATTTGCTCCCAATGGATTTTACCCCTTCAGGAGAAACTTCCAAAGTCCATACTTTGTTGGTGTACATGGATTCCATCTCGGACCACATAGCATCCGGCCATTTCACTGAGTCACCACTCGTGATGGCCTGCTCGAAACTAGTCGGGTCATCATCTTCCATGATGCAATCCTCGCTTCCACCATCAATAAGAAAACCGTAGTATCTCTTAGGTGGACGAGAAACCCTACTAGATCGGCGGAGAGGCTGGGGTTCGTCGGGTACTACCGAATCTTCTGGTTCCACTAAATCTTCAGTTATAGTTTGTGTTTCTGGAACTTCTTCCAGTTCTACCTCAGAGCCACTAATCTCTTTTGCATGAAATTTCTTTTCTAAAAAGGTGGCATGTTGAGCAATAAACACTTTTTGTTGTTCACTGTGGTAGAAAAAATATCCATTTGAATGTTTAGGATATCCCACAAACTTACATAGAACTGACTGTGCCTCGAGTTTGTCTGGATTTTGCCTTTTGACATAGGCCAGACAACCCCATATCTTAACTCGTTTAAGACATGGTCTCTTCCCACTCCATATCTCATATGGTGTGGTAGGTACAGATTTAGTTGGAACTTGATTCAATAGGTATGCTGCTGTCTCAAGCGCATACCCTCAGAAGGAAATAGGTAACTCAGCTGTGCTCATCATAGAGCGCACCATATCTAATAGGGTGCGATTCCTCCGCTCCGATACACCGTTGTGCTGTGGTGTATAAGGAGGAGTAAGCTGAGAGAGAATCCCATTCTCTTTTAGGAAGTCCAGGAATTCATTGCTCAAGTATTCACCTCCTCGATCAGATCGAAGGATTTTAATACTTTTTCCGGTTTGGTTTTCGACTTCTTGTTTATATTCTCTAAATTTCTCAAAAGCATCAGACTTGTGTCTTATCAAGTACACATGTCCGTATCTTGAGAGATCGTCAGTGAATGTAATGAAGTACGAAGAACCATCCCTAGCATGTGTAGACATGGGACCACATACATCACTATGTATTAGTCCCAAGTTCGGTAACTCTTTCTCCGTGTCCCGTAAACGGAGTTTTGGTCATCTTGCCTTTGAGACATGACTGGCAAGTGTCATAAGATGAAAATTCGAATGGTTTCAAATATCCATCCTTATGCAACTTAGCTAGTCGTGTCGCATTGATGTGACCCAGTCTACAATGCCACAAGAAGGATTCGTTCAGCTCTGAACTCTTCCTCTTGTGTGTGTTTTTTATGCTCAGAACTGTTGATTGGTTTAGAACATAAATGCCATTGCACAACGTGCCTGATCCAACCAACTTTTGGTTACGGAAAATGTTCATAACATTATCCTGTAATACAAAATTATATCCCACTTTACTTAATAAAGAAACCGATATAATGTTGCATATCAGGTTCGGCATGTAATAGCATTCGTTCAGAACCAATGTATTACCAGTTGGTAATACAAGGAGATATTCCCCGACAGTCTTAGCTGCAACAATTGCACCATTTCCAACTCTAATGTCTTTATCACCTTCTCCAAGTTCTCTACCTTTTCTAAGCCCATGTAACTGATTACATATATGGGATCCTGACCCGGTATCTAATACCCAGGACGTAGAGCAAATGGAGAAACAGTTCTCTGTAACGAACACACCCGAAGAAAATGCATCATCATGTACTTTCTTCATACGGGTGGCATGGGAATCCTGGTATTCCCCTATATCCTGTTCAGTCCTATAACTCTTATAGGAAAGAACGGAACCAACGTTCCCCAGCACAGTATAACATGCGGGTTCGGTCAATACATCCATATTATTATTTTCATTAGGGCATGAAATGGTCGCTACCTGGAGAGAGAGAGAAGAAAACACTTTAGCGTATGCTCGTGCAAGATCAGATTGGTTATTATCTTATCTAATCAGGATGGCTCCCACTGCTTTTTATCAAATCTTCCTTCAAACCCTAAAAGGAAAGACTAGCCGGGATTAATTACACCCTACAACTTCGTCGATCTTTCAGCCAGGCCAGTGTCGGTACTTTGAGGGAGGACCCCCGTGCTTTCGCACGAACTTAATTAATGTAAACCTCGTTTTCCCAGAGGCGTAACCTCGTTGACACCTTTCTAGACACCTACTTGATCGGCTAATTGCAATGTGCAAAACTCTCCCAGGAGTAACTCTTACTCGCAGTGGGTATCGGGATCCAACTATCTCATAGAAGGTATGCAATCTCATTGCAAATTTCAACACTTGAAATTCCCAATAATATTTTGCCCCTAGTGTGCCATGACCTTGACAGAGGTCAAGAAACCATAGTGCACTAGTCAAGTTCAACCCGTCATTTCTTGATTGAATCAAACCCACCCGCACGACCCTTGACAGAGGTCAACAAGGTCATACGACTACCCTAATCCAATCACATCATATGATTTACAGATAATTACTAGTTAGCTACCGCACACTACGCCTTGACAGAGGTCAACAAACGGAGCACGAATACTAAATAGTCTTTATCTGAAATGACGGAGGGCTACGTCAGGTTTTTCTGAAAACCTATTGCGTAATGAACTTGATATCGTTGTAGAATCAAATGAAGTTTTAAAATGGAGTGATTTTGAGGCTTTTCTAGTTTTGCTAAAGGGGTCACTCCCGGTGAAGGGATCGTCGGCCCTTTCTTCGTCGAATGAGGTGCGGGATATATCATATATATCACTGTGCAAAGAAAAAACTCTTAAAAGCAATCAATAACCAAACCGAGTGTGTAGCATCTGCCGGTTATTGCTAAAGGAGTCACTCCCGGTGAAGGGATCTCGGTCCTTTCCTCATCGAATAAGGTGCGGGATATATCATATATATCGCTGTGCAAAG
This sequence comes from Agapanthus africanus, assembly GCA_030015575.1. Classification (NCBI taxonomy): domain Eukaryota; kingdom Viridiplantae; phylum Streptophyta; class Magnoliopsida; order Asparagales; family Amaryllidaceae; genus Agapanthus; species Agapanthus africanus. The sequence continues at coordinate 409,588,947 of CM057340.1, forward strand.
CAAGAACTGTAGCTACCTTTTTTATTTAAAATTTGATTCCACAACATCTTAGGTTTCTTTTCTTTCATTAATCACATTAATGAAGTCCCATCATTTAAGTACCTAAACATCACAGATAAATACGACGTACACTTATGCCATCCGCATTCGCCTCGATGTCCCCTCATGCACCGTTAGGTTAGGTAACTAACGGCAGAGAGGGGCAGGGCTAGTACGGGTGTAAAACATAAGTAACGTCTATATAATATATCATATATACTATATACTGTATCCATCACAAAACATCACATGATCACATCACAGATATCGCAGCAGAAGAAACATATGAAACATTAGATATACTAGGACGTCCGTGTTTTCAATACGAGCCAGTATAAAACACGGATTCCACGGTCGTGATGAATAGCCAATCCCACACCCCTAGACCCCTACGAGAGCGGCAAGCAACCCTGCCAATTCTAGGGTTAGGAGACCCGGACTCGACTCCTCGAGTTGGTCTCCCACTGGACCCCAGAACCCGGTTACTTGTGCTCCCCTCCTTGGGTCTATCTTAATGCGGAAAAGTAAATAATATACAAAAGGTGACAACTTCCGCTACCTGGAAGTGTCCCAAATAAAAGAATATTACATATAAGTTTTTACATGAATGAAAATGAAAAACACTCATCTCACATAAAAACCCCCGGCTATTCAAACACGACGATCCAATATAACATATCCAGCAACACATAACATCACATGTCATCAACGTAAGTAAATATGCGCATCCCAATTGTCGTTGACATATAGCAACGAAACTGGCGATTTCACATATTACACTTACGGTCACAGAAAAGAAAGTGTAAAACTACAACAGTTGGAATCCGCAACCTTTTTAGACATCGCATGCCTAATCAAATGAAATACTTAGACATCACATGCCTAACAGTTATAAACCCCGCATTTTAGTCTCATTATCGAAAACTCTTTTCAATATCAAGTGAAACTAAACCGCTAGGTTTATAACATTCATTCAGTTATCTCATAACTGTTTGTGAATTCCAATTATTGTATCACATTCCAGATAAACAGAAAATGTTAAACTTTCCGATCGAACAGTCGAATACCCAAGTTTTCCCGATACAGCTCAATACATGAAATAAGTCTAACAACATTCAGTTCGTGCCTCAGTACCAACGGTCCAGCCGTAGAAGGGTCAAGCCAACGCCTCACATGTGGCACGCCGTACTGCCCCAAACCCGAAGGTTCAAAGGGCAGTTCAAGACGGTCACATAATCGAGTTAAGGTTTGTTGTCTTCTAGAGGGTCCATCGCGTTACTTGCACTACATAGAACGTCTTTAAACTACGGAAAAATCCAACACATGGAAATTTCCCGGCAGGGGAAAATTTGGGTATTTATATCCGGTCGAACTTTTTAACATATTCTAAAATTTATCCGGAAAGCCACATAGACAAAATCTGATACCCCGATCGAAACACCGAATCCCCAAAACAACCCCAGAAAATTCAACTCTTGAATAAATATTAAAAATTCCCAGAAACCTCAGCATCTGAAACAATGAATTACTGTGCAAATTGTAATGGCTGACGTCATACTTTAGCCGCGGAACCGCCGCCTAAGCTGGCATATGCCGCGGTTCCGCCGCGCATTATACTGTTCATTGAAAAAAAATTGCACCGTAATTCTTATAATTCCCTGCTGAATTTTTAAAGAATTTTTAATATGGAAAAATCCCAGATTTTAGAAAAAGTCCAGAGAGCACTTGGGTTTTAGGGTTTCGGGTTCGTTCGGGTTTCAAACGCCGTCTAGACTTCGCCTAAGGCTCTAGCTAGGCTCTGATACCAGTGAAAGGTTCCTAGGCACACTATAGAGGTCTCACAAGGCATCAACCATGCCAATTTAAAATTTTATGGGTGCCGAGAAACCCTAATACGGATCGTCGGCTAGAATTCTAGGCGAAACATTAAACTAGTTAACATCTTAACTAAAGGAGAGAGGCTACAACCTTTGTAGATCCGTTTCTCCACTTCCTTAGCTCCACATAGGTGTCCTCTCACTGTCCATCTTGAATCCCGAACTCAATCGTCGGCTTCATCGGGAAAATGGGCGGACTAGGTCGTCGGCTTCGTGCCGAAGATGATCTACGTCGAGGCATCACAAGTTCAAGCTCCAACTTCACCAAGTTGTGAAACTTGTGAAGAAAACACCTAAAACAACTTGGCAAGAGGTAGAGGGTGAAGAAATAGGAGGTGGGTTCACTTTAGAATTGGATTTCACTCACTTTTGCTCAAGTTGCCATTGATGGGCTTAAGCTTTTCTTGAAGAAGAAGATGATCAAGAAGAAGAAAGAATATGATAAGTGATTTAAAATGAAAAAGAAAACAATACTTATCATATCCTAACTAAGGTTAAGTGTAGAGAATAGACCATGGTTACTTGGATGAGTTAGGGTTAAGCATGAAGACAAGAATGGTTAAGAAGTCAAAGCTTCATAAAGCTTCAACTAAAGACAAAGAAAGCCACCATTCTTATCATAATCTTTTCAAAATAAATAAACAAATAAATAAATAAAAAAGCAAAACCCTAATCATCTCTTAACCATGGTTTAATTCTTTATACTTTACCAAATGAGCAAGAATCATCAAACATGATACAAACATGTGCACAAAAGTATATCACATATACAACTTGCACATCAAGTGAGAAAATTCATTTAAAGTGAACCAATACTAGTTAATGCAAAGAAATATATCAAATATATAATTATACATTAAATCATTAAATCAACACTTGATTTAACGATCCGGTCATATCGCATATAACCGACTAGTATCCTATGTATCGGCTTATCGAATCAATCCTTGATTCGATATCTAGGTTATATCGTATACAACCAATCAATACATTCATAGCGAGAATTGAATACGGTATCACATACATGTATTATTCTCGGTCCTGCACATATCTCATATGCGCTCCTATTTCGTTTCGCTTGAGCCAGGAAACCTCTGTGTAGGACTCTAAAGACTCGTCAATACGCCGATAGCAGATGATGATCATATCAAGCACCCACAAGCCACAAGCGGTCTGCTAAACGTAACGGCCATCCAGGTATTGAGCGATCAGAAGTTCAACGAGCTAGCCCACTCACACTCCTGTGAATCCAACCAGTAACACTTACCGTACAGTCCGGTCTGTTCGTCTGATACGTCGCATATCAAGTCTAGGGGTGGTAAACGTCAGACCCCAATAACCGATAAGTCGTGCCGATGTGAGGCTCATAACGGGTCAAGAAACTACTGGTAACACTTACCAGCAAATCTCTGATCAGCCCTGGCCAGGAACTTCCCTGTTACGGCCAATCGAGCACAGCGCAACATCAACCCCCAATACCGGGAGAGACGAAACCCCTCCTATCGCTCATTGCTTCCATGTGACTCGGGACTGTACCCAAAGACCACCGTTTTGCACGCCCTCATGGTCGTGGTAAGGTGGAGATCAAAGCACAGTGGGAATCACACAAGACTCTATGACGATCTCGGGTCTACAGACTAACCTGTACAAGTGTCACCTGAGAACTGCCATCTGACGTGAGGTATAATACCATCTGGGAGTTCTCGGCGAGTCCGTCCAGTGTATCCAGTCTCCACTGAGCACCCGTATACCATCTCTGATGTCAAACACCAATGGATATGGGATCATCCATCGCCCATCTCATGGGTCGAGAAGCGTATACGCTAGTCTACTCTGGTATATCGATGCCCCGTCTCGATACACCCACGACTAGGGACCTTGAAGGATGTACTTATGGACTACCATGTCCCCACTAGTATGATCTTCATCATAGTCCAGGTAGTCAAGTACACATCCTAAGGGCTTTACCAACATGTAACCATAAGACAGTTTAAAGAGACTAGTATACATGTTAAGATAAAGAGTAACCAGATAGCATACTATCATATCGAGCAAGAAAGTCATCTCTATATATGTCCAAGCATCCAATATAATATACATCATCTGTACAATACTGGCCTCTAGGGCATACATACAACTAACACATAGTATTCATTGACGATATCTTGGTGTATTCCCGGAGTAGTGAGGAGCACGAGCAGTACCAGCGGATTACACTGCAGACTTTGAGGGAGCACCAGCTTTATGTGAAATTCTCCAAGTGTGCTTTCTGGATGGACAGCATAGACTTCTTGGGGCATGTGATTTCACGAGACGGTATATGTATAGACCCGAGGAAGATCGAGGCCGTTCAGCATTGGCCCAGACCCACATCGGTTACGGAGATTCGCAGCTTTTTGGGGTTGGCCGGTTACTACAAGCGATTTGTGCAGGACTTCTCCAGTATTGCTACACCTTTGACCGGGTTGACCCAGAAGGGAGTTCCTTTCGACTGGACGGAGGAGTGCAAGCACAGTTTTCAGCAGCTACGGACTCGGCTGACTACGGCACCGGTATTATCATTACCTTCAGGATCAGGAGGATTTGTGGTCTATTGTGATGCTTCTCGAGTGGGGTTAGGGTGCGTATTGATGCAGCATGACAGGGTGATCACGTATGCTTCGTGACAATTGAAGAAACATGAACAGAACTACCCCACTCATGATTTGGAGATGGCTGCAGTGGTCTTTGCACTTAAGATCTGGCGACATTACTTATACGGCGAGTCGTGCCATATATTCACCGATCACAAGAGTTTAAAGTATATATTTCACTAGCGAGACCTGAACCTTAGACAGCGCCGATGGATGGAGTTAGTGAAGGATTACGACTGCGAGATCTTGTATCACCCGGGCAAGGCGAATGTGGCGGCGGATGCTTTGAGCAGGAGGCCCGGGGGTAGTCTATCTTGCTTGAGCGCAGTACAGGGGCAGTCGTCGGCAGATTGGCAGATATTATGCGACAGCCGGATACAGTTCGAGTTCACACCGATTGGAGGACAGATCGCGCATGTTCGTGGACACCCACAGTTACTTGACCGCATACATGAGGCACATCGCAGTGATGACCGATGTTCGGAGATCATGGCACAGATTGGACAGAGCAGATTTTCCGAGTTCGTGATCGATGATCAGGGGGTACTACGATTTGGGGTTAGACTGTGCGTACCAGATGCTGAGGGACTGTGGCGCGAGATTCTCGAGGGGGCACATTGATCGGTGTACAGCGTCCATCCCGGTTCCACCAAGATGTATCATGATATGTGAGATGTTTACTGGTGGGACGGAATGAAGAGGGACATCGCAGATTTTGTATCGAGATGCCTGACTTGTCAGCAAGTCAAGGCTGAGCACCAGAGGACCGCGGGAGAGCTACAGCCGTTACCCATTCCGGAGTGGAAATAGGAGCAGATTTCGATGGATTTCGTTGTGGGTCTACCCAGGACTAGGCGAGGGTATGACTCCATTTGGGTGATCGTAGATCGTTTCACGAAAGCGGCTCACTTCCTGCCAGTGAAGATGACTTTCGGATTTGCTCAGTACGCCCAGATTTACATCGACGAGATAGTACGACTGCACGGAGTTCCGACATGTATCGTGTCCGACAGAGGCACCCAGTTTACCAGTCGACTATGGCAGAGGCTTCAGGAGGCTTTGGGCACTCGCTTGAGTTTCAGCACAGCATTTCATCCGCAGACCGACGGACAGTCAGAGCGGACTATTCAGACTCTCGAGGACATGCTCAGAGCGTGCGTATTAGATTTCGGAGGTAGCTGGGATCATCACTTACCCTTAGTAAAGTTCTCCTACAATAACAGCTACCAGGAGACCATTCAGATGGCACCGTTTGAGGCTCTTTATGGGAGGAGATGCATATCGCCCGCCTGTTGGACAGAGCTCAGTGAGAGCAGTATCTTAGGGCCATAGATTGTTGAGGAAACGACCGTGAAGATCCAGTTGATTCGCGATAGGATGAGAGCAGCCCAGAGTAGGCAGAGATCTTATGCGAACCGTCGGCGGCGCAGACTTGAGTTTTCTGTTGGTGATCATGTTTTCTTGAGGGTCTCCCCAATGAAAGGTGTGATGAGGTTTGGGAAGAAGGGGAAGCTCAGTCCCAGATATGTGGGCCCCTTCGAGATCCTCGAGCGTGTTGGTGCAGTTGCATACCGGTTAGCCCTTCCACCCAGTTTTCCAGATGTGCACCTTGTATTTCACGTTTCGATGCTCCGTAGATATCTTCATGATCCTTCGCATGCGATTCAGCACCCGACGATCCAGCTTGAGCGTGACCTTTCCTATGCAGAGCAGCCGGTGATGATCTTGGATCGACAAGTGAAGAAATTGAGATCGAAAGACATTCCTTTACTCAAGGTTCTTTGGCATGGTCAGAGCAGCGAGGAGGTCACTTGGGAGACCAAAAGTGAGATGAGGAAGAAGTACCCCCGTCTTTTCGAAGGTACGTGTAGTTAGATTTTGAAATTCGGGGACGAATTTCTTTAAGGGGGAGAGATTGTAACACCTTAGAATGTGTTTAGTGGCTATTTATATTTAAATAAAGGGTTTTTAATAAAAAGTTTACCAAATTGAGTTTCAAATATTTTTCCCAATTTAATGAATATTTTTCTAGAATTTTCCTAAGCTTGCACACACATGTAAATGTAAACTAGGGTTTTTAAATGAGGTAATACCATGATTAGCAACCATGGTGGGGTTAATCATGGGGATTAAGTCTTTTGGGCTTTAATTAAGTTCAATTAGTTATTTGAGGGTTTCTTTAATTTGAATTTCTCTTTTAGTGTTGACTTGGTGAGAATGAGAGAGAGAGAGAGAATGCATCATGACAAAAGCCATACTTGCATTTAATGAAGAGAGAGAGTGGAGCAGTTGACATTTGGAGTTATGATTACCTCTCATTCTTGTAATCTTTTCTCTCAACCTCACTCTCACACTCACACACACACACACTTACCTCCACAACAGCAGTAGCAGCAGCAAACACAACAGCAGTAGCAGCAGCAAACACAACAGCAGCAGCAGTAACTTCAGCCTCAACAACAGCAGCTCCAGGCAGCAGTAACAGCTCCAGGCAGCAGTAACAACACCCCAGCAGCTCCATTCCCTCTTCTTCTTCTCCTTCTACAGGCTTGTGAGATTTCTTGAGGGTATAACCTCTAAACTTATTCCTAATTTCTCTTAATTGAGTAGATTAGCTTCGATTAGCGATAGTTTTGTGTATTTAGTGCTTTTTGTGGCGATTGGTGGGAACCTTGACCAAGTGTTGCATGATTTGGTTTTAGTAAGTTGATGGAGTGTTGTTAGGACCATTTTAACCCAGCTTAGCCCCCAATTGCACTAAAATACCACCAGATCCCTATTTGATGCAAATTCATCGTTTTTAAGTAAATTTTGAGCTTCTGTAATCTGCTATCGACCCGGTGAGTTCAGATTGATTTTGAGAAGACTGCAGCATAGTTGTTAGGTGCTGATCCCCCAGGTAAACCCGACCCCCCAATTCCGTACTGTGGCCGCCAGAAAATTCGATCTGGCCGCAAATTGCGGCCAGATGGGGAGGGTTTTGGTCCTATAAGTGTCTGCTGAGACCCTTAGACTCCTGGCATGTGTATTTTTGTGTTATTCTTGCTGTAGGAAAATCTGGAACTATTTACCTATTTCCGCAAGCGCGAGGCACCTGGCAGTGTTGCAATCAATATCCCACCTTTTTCGGATCTCCCTATCTGAAACAGATGATTCAGGTCCTGGGATGGGTGGGGCTTTGGTAGTGAGGACATATGATACTTTATCATATGCCAGTGCAATGTTCAAGTTCCTCTTCCATTTTTATAATTCGGCCCAGTAAGTTTGTATTTCTCTAGTAGAACCTTCAGTCCCGTCATCGGTATCTGCCATTAGGAGAGAGAAAAGAATACACTCAGCGAAATGCTCTTGCAAAGAATTAGATTGGTTATTATCTTATCTAATCGATGTCTCCCACTGCTTTAATCAAATTTTCTTTCAAAACCTGAAAAGAAAACTAGCCAGGATTAATTACATTCTACAGTTTCTCTAACCGGTCAGCCAGGCCAGTGTCGGTACTTTGAGGGAGGTTCCCCGTGCTTTCGCACGGACCTAATTATAATAAACCTCAATTTCCCAGAGGTCATACCCCGTTGACACCTTTCTAGACACCTACTGGATTAGCTACTTGTAAAGTGCAAAAACTCTCCCGGAAGTAACACTTACTCACAGAGGGATCGGGATCCAACTATCATATATATGGTATGCAATCTCATTGCAAATTTTAACTCTTGAAACTCCAGATATGGTTTTTACCCCTAGATGCTTATGACCATGGCTATGGTCAAAATATCACAAGCACTAGTCAAGTTCTACCCGTCATTTCGAGATTAACTAGACCCACCCATATGACCCTTGACTATGATCAACATAATCACATGAATGTCCTAACCGATCGCATCATATGCTTTGTAGGAAGACATCACTTAGTTACCGTACACTACGCCTTGACTATGATCAAAATACTAAGTACTCTGCTTCCTAAAATGACGGAGGGTTGCGGATGGTTTTTATGAAAACCTTTAACGCTTTGAACTTGATCTCGTTGTAGAATCAAAACAGTTTAGAAAAGGAGCGGCTTAAGCTTCGCATCTTTTGAAACTTGCATTTTTCATAAAAAGGCCGAGTGGGTTTCAAATCCGATTCTACAACATCTTTTAGGTTTCTTTTACTTTACATTAATCTCATTAATGTAGTCCCATCATTTAAGTTCCTAAGCCATCACAGAAACGAAACGAAAATAGAACGTATACTTTGTTGGATGTATATGCCGTAGATGCCAGTATTGTATATGTATACATATGGATACTAGGATATGCATGAACAGAACCATCTTGCTCAGTTTTATAGTATATTATTCGACCTGTCTTTATCAGGATATGTGTATTTATTTCTGTTGTTGATATATCTAGCTTGCACATATTGATGAAGACTCGATGTGGTAGTATACTATTATGGTTTGTCTTTATCTTAACATGGCATATGTCATACTTATTATTACATATTGCGGTTACATGTTGATAAAGCCCCATAGGATCTTGCTTGACTACCTGCATTGTGATGGCGATCATACTTGTGGGAGCAGGGTAGTCCGCAAGCACATCTTTAAATGGTCCCTAGTCGCATGAGTATCGAGACTGGGCATTGATACTCCAGAGTAGACTAGTGTATACATTTCTACCCCCGTCGGGGGATGGTTGGTCCCGCAGCCATTGGTCTGATATACCCAAGATTGTATACAGGTGCTCACTGGGGTGAGTACACTGGACGGACTCGCCGAGAACTTCCATATGGTACTATACCTATCGTTAGATGGAAGTTCTCAGGTGACATGTGTACAGGTTAGTCCTTGGACCCGAGATCGGCATTTGTCTCGTGTGAGTTCCCACTGAACTTTGATCACTACCCTACCACGGCTCTACTGAGTCGTGCAAACAGGTTTTGGTTGGGTTCAGTCCCGAGCCACATGGAGGCAGTGAGCGATTGTCGGGGATTCGTCTCTCCCGGTATAGGGAGTCGATATCGCACTGTGATCCGATTGGTCAGGACAATAAGACCTTGGCCAAGGCATTTAGGATTTACTGATAGGTTGATCAGTAGTTTCCCGGATTGGTCCTGAGCCACATCGACACGACTTATCAGGTTATTAGGGTCTGACGTTTACCATCCCCTAGAACCGGTATGCGATACTCTTTGACGAAGAGACTGGACTGTACGGATATTGTCATGGATAGGCTCAGCAGGAGATCCGGATGAGTTTGCTCATCGGCCTTCTTTTCGACAGGTACTTAGGTAGCCGTTACGTACAGCTAGTGCCGCTGACGTGCTTGTGGTTAAACCCACTGCCAGAGTAATGTCGAGTCTTTAGAGTCCCACACAGAGGGTTTCCCTGATTCAGGCGAAATGATGTAGTAGTCGTATTGAATACGTGCATGGTTCGATCGATTGATGTACTTTGTACTCGGATTTTCGATCGCATACTTGGTAATACTAGCCGGCTCGGGTTTGAGCCGGATTATTAAATCAGGTATTGATTTAATAATTTACGTATATGTATTTCGATATATATATTCTAGTATTACGTTCTTCGTGTTATTCTATCTCTTTGGGCGTTCGGATTTTTATCTGATTGCCGGTATATATGTACAGTAGACGGAAATCCATATTTATTACAGTTTTCCTTCTAGAAGGTGGCCACCTCATTTTGGTTTTTCCATTTATTTCATAAATGGAAATGAGGTGTAAAGTTAGAGGTAAGGGAGGAAAGGTAGTGACCATGCTTCAATTGTAGTCAAATGAATTTATAATTCATTTTGGAGTTACTATTGAGGCATGGTTGCTAATTGTTTAATGGATGAAATGATACACAAAACTAAGGTGTGTATTTTCTCTTTCATCCATGTTTCAATATTTTTCTTGAGCTCTCTTTTGCTCTTACTCTCCTCTTTCCTCTCTAGCTTCCTCCACATTCATCTTCTTCCTCTTCACTACCTTCTCATGTGTTGAGAATCAAGTGAAGAGGCAAGAAAGAGATAGCTTCACACTTAGAACTCAAAACTACATCCTAGATCACTTGGACTAGCATCCCAAGTCTTCTAGTTGCTCTTTTGACATATTGCAAAAAGCTAGAGCCATGGATCATACTCCCCAGATGGATCATCTACGACAAAAGGAGGCCGGAGAACAAGCTCGATCCCGATGGACCGATGGAGCCGGATTTGGTGTTCAAGCATGTTCAAGGCGCTTGCTAGGAGCTAAGGATGAAGAAAGAAGACCGAAGGACTTGGTTCGTTTGGTGAGGTTTCTATCATAGTGGATAAAATCTCTCCTTTTGCTAAGTAGGTTTTATGGAAAGATCCGGTTTTAGGGTTTAGTCTAGCGCCAAGTTTTATTCCCAAGAAAATTTTTGTTCCGCATTTGGCCACTTGAGTTGGCCGGGCCGCTAGGGTAACCCTTCATGGTATCAGAGCCATCCCATAAAACATACACTAGCTTGTTTAAACGTGTTTAGAATAACTATCGACTGAAAGTTCCAAAAATCGCATTTCATTTCATGTAGTTTCTGTCGGATTTTTAAAAGTGCTCGAAAAATCAATTTTATGGTCTCAGAAAATCATGCAGGCTTTTTTAAGACCCCTGAAGAAATTTGGTCACGTGATCCTTCCAAACCACCGCGGAACCGCCCGCAAACCCTCTATTAGCGGCAGTTCCGCGGCCGTTTTGGGGCCTACGTGGACAAAATTTCTTCTGGGCCTCTTAATTTTGGAATTGTGGTTTCTGGAATAATTATTTTTTGGGCCCAGATTTGTTATAGTGTTGGTTTAATACTTGGGGCCCACTTGGAAAGTTTAGTCGATCGTAATTTTAAAATATGTATTTTATTTTCAGTACATTCACTTTTATCTGCGACCGGGAATGTCACTCGATCGGTAAAACTCGTCTGATTGCTATATGTTCCTTTAGACGAGTTTTGCGAATGTGACATTCGCGTTGATGTTTTGTGCTTGTGCTGTGATTGTGGTTGGATTGTCGTGGTGGATAGCGTGTGGTGCAATGTTAGAAATACTGTTTATAATTCATTTGTACATTTGTTATTGCGGGGCGAGCGTCCGATATGTGGACTGCCGTCTTTTCCATTTGTATATTATTTTGGGGCATGACCGGGCTGAGGTCGATGTCACCAGTTGTATATAATTTTTTTAAATATTTTGTACTAGGATTACCCCACGGCAGAGTGCACAGATAGCCGGGTTCTAGAAGGCCACAAGCCCGCATCTCATGGCATCGAGACGGAGGAGGCCTCATTCTCATGGCGCTGAGATGGAGGGGGCTTCATTCTAGAATTGGCGGGCTATTCGCCGCACTCGTAGGGGGTACAGGTTTTCATTGCACATGCTATCCACATGACCGGAACATCGGTTTGCGGCTCAAATGAATCCCGGGGCTCCAAGATTATCCGCCATTCTGTAATGTTATCTGCGATGTTGTTTAATATCATGCCTGGGACGAATGTTATATATACTTAAATATATACTAGTAGATGTTGTATATGTTTTGCACTCGCGCTAGTCCAGGCCCCGCTCTGTCGTTAGTAAAGTAACCTAACGGGTGATGACGGAGCCCCGTGGCGAATGCGGATGGCATATATGTACATTTTATTTTCGTTCTTTTTTGGTGTGATAGGTTACAAATTGATGGGACCGCATTAATTTTAATTAATGCAAGATAATAAACCTAAAAAATGTTGTTGGAACCAAGCTTTAAAAACTGATATTACAGACGTTCTCTTTTGCTTTGCATAGTGGTATTCAGTTTAGAATATCCTGCACCTCATTCAATGAGGCAAGGGCCGAGATCCCCGGGAGTGACCCCTTGAGTAAAAGTTTGCGTCAAGGTAATAACTTTAATACAGTCGACTATTTTTTCTTTGCATCGTGGTATTCAGTTTGGAATATCCTGCACCTAACTCGACGAGGAAAGAGCCGAGATTCCTTCACAGGAAGTGACCTCTTTAGCAAAGGTTTTCACCACTATATATATTTATAAAAACCACTCAGGATCCTTCAACGATATCAAGTTCATTACGTTAACGGGTTTTTTGCCAAAAACCCAGCCGTAGCCCTCCGTCGTTTCAGATAATTACTACTTAGTATTCGTGCTGTGTTTGTTGATTATTCGTCAAGGCACAGTGAACGGTAGCTGGGTAATAGTTCTCTGTTGCACAGATAGATGCGATTGGTTAGGACGGTCGCATGATTTTGTTGATTATTCGTCAAGGATCATGAGGGTTGGTCTAATGCAATCCAGGATAACGACGGATTGAACTTGACTAGGACCTTTTGATTTGTTGACTATTCGTCAAGGTCACTTGGGTCCTAGGGGTAAAAACCACATCGGGAGTTTCAAACATACAGGAAACTTGCAGATTTAGCATACCTTCTTGAGTGTGGTGACTAGAGTGGATTCCATCTAGTGCATCACACAACTATAGTTGGATCCCGATCCCACTGATGAGTAGGATTACTCTTGGGAGATTTTTCACTTAACAATCAATGCTATAAACCAAGTAGGTGTCTAGAAAGGTGTTAGCGGGGCTACGCCTCCAAGGAAAAGAGGTTATGTAATTAAGGAACTTCGTGAAAGCGTTGGAAAACCTCCCTCGAAGTACCAACACCGGCCTGGCTGAAAGGTTAAGCAAGTATTGTGACGTGCGATTAATCCTGACTAGTTCTTCTTTTAGGGTTTGAAGAAGAATTTAAGGAAATAGTGGGAGACATCCTGGTTAGATAAATTAATAACCAATCTAATCTTGCAAGAGCGCACGCTGAGTGTTTTCCCTCTCCCTCTCTCCAGGTAGCAACCATTTCACGCCCTAATCAAGATAATAAAATGTATCGCTTGACCGATCCGAATTCTTATTCGGGGATGTGGAATGTCGGTTCGGCTCTAACTTATGACAACGGTCATGAGTATGAGCATGGGAAAGAGGATTGCTTGAATTCCTTGATGACCCCATCGAAGAAGAAACATACTTTTGCGTATTCTTCAGGTGTTCTTGTAGTTGAGAACTGCTTTTCGGTCAGTCCTACCTCCTGGGTACTAGATACCGAATCAGGATCTTATATCTGTAATTTATTGCAGGGACTGAGAAAAAGTAGGATAGTTGGACCTGGTGATATGTCCCTCGGAGTAGGGAACGGAGCACAAGTTAATGTTGCGGCCGTCGGTGAATATCACTTAATGTTGCCAAATGGAAATACTATGATTTTGAACAATTGCTACTTTGTTCCTTCCATGTTTTGCAATATAATATCAGTTTCTTTAATTGATAAAGTTGGATATAACTTTGTTCTTGATAGAAATATCATGAACATTTACCTTGATAAGGTATTGGTTGCAGAAGGTACACTGTGTGATGGTATCTATGTTCTAAATCAGAATAAAGTTCTTAATATACAAAACACACGCAAGAGGAAGAGTTCAGATAGGAACGAATCCTACTTGTGGCATTCTGGACTTGGTCATATTGGAGAGAAAAGAATGAGTAAGTTACATAAAGATGGACTCTTGAATACGTTCGAATTTTCATCTTATGAAACTTGTCAGTCTTGTCTAAAAGGAAAGATGACCAAATCTCCGTTCACCGGACATGGAGATAGAGCAGCAGAGCTCTTGGGACTCATACATAGTGATGTGTGTGGTCCTATATCTATACATGCAAGGGGTGGGTTCTCGTACTTCATCACATTCACTGACGATCTCTCTAGATTCGGATATGTGTATCTTATGAAACACAAATCTGAAGCTTTTGAGAAATTCTAATAATTCAGGAATGAAGTAGAGAACCAGATTGGCAAAAGTATTAAGATCCTCCGGTCTGATAGGGGAGGGGAGTACTTGAGCACGGAATTCCTAGATTACTTAAAAGAGAATGGAATTCTCTCTCAGCTTACTCCTCCTTACACACCACAGCATAACGGTGTATCAGAGCGGAGGAATCGTACCCTATTGGATATGGTTCGCTCCATGATGAGTAATGCCGAGTTGCCTCTTTCATTCTGGGGATATGCACTTCAGACAGCAACATACCTTTTGAATCAAGTTCCGTCCAAATCTGTGCCCAACACTCCATATGAAATATGGAGTAGCAAGAAACCATGTCTTAAATTTATTAAGATATAGGGTTGTCCGGCCTATGTGAGAACACAGAAACCGGACAAACTGGAGGCACGGTCAGTTCTATGTAAATTTGTGGGATATCCTAAGGATTCACTAGGGTATCTGTTCTACCACACTGAGGAACATAAGGTGTTTGTATCTCGCCATGCTACCTTTTTAGAAAGGGAGTTTCTTGCAAAAGAAACCAGTGGGAGTACGGTAGAACTGGGAGAAATCCATGAACCAGAAAATGTAACTGAAGATTTGGAGGAACCACTAGATTCAATAATCCGGGACGAACCTCAGGCACTCCGCAGATCTAGTAGGATTTCTCATCCTCTCGAGAGATACTACGGTTTTCTCATAGATGGGGATCGAGAGGATTGCATCTTGGAAGAAGATGATCCTACTAGTTTCAGACAGGCCATTATCAGTAGGGACTCTGATAAATGGCTGGATGCTATGCAATCTGAAATGGAGTCCATGTACACCAATAAAGTGTGGACCCTGGATGTTGCTCCACCTGGGGTAAAACCCGTTGGATGCAAATGGATCTACAAGAAGAAACTTGGTGTAGATGGGCAGGTGGAAACCTATAAAGCTAGACTCGTTGCAAAAGGTTTTCGTCAAAGACCAGGAGTGGAATATGACAAAACCTTCTCTCCAGTGGCTATGCTCAAATCCATTCGGATCCTGCTTGCCATTGCTGCCTTCCATGACTATGAGATCTGGCAGATGGACGTAAAAACAGCTTTTCTAAACGGAAGTTTAGAAGAGTGCATTTGCATGGACCATCCAGAAGGTTTTGTAGACAGTGGGAGCAGCGGGAAGGTGTGCAAGCTGCTCAAATCCATTTATGGATTGAAGCAAGCATCGCGGAGCTGGAACATCTGTTTTGATGAAACCGTCAAGGATTTTGACTTCATCAAGAACGAAGATGAGCCATGTATTTATAAGAAGATTGTAGGACGAACAGTCGTGTTCCTAGTCTTGTACGTGAACGACATTCTTTTGATAGGAAATGAAATTCCTATGCTACAATCGGTCAAGCTATTCTTATCACAAAGGTTCTCTATGAAAGACCTAGGTGATGCCTCGTACATTCTGGGGATCAAGATCTACAAAGATAGAAGAGACTACTGAGACTTTCACAGTCTAGGTACATAGAGACCGTACTAAAGAGATTTAGTATGGATGATTCCAAGTGCGGTAACATACCCGCATTGCACGGAATCACCCTCTCCAAGGAGATGTCTCCCAAGACTGACGAGGAGAGGGTTCGCATAAGCACTATACCCTACGCTTCGGCGGTAGGATCTATAATGTATGTGATGCTATGTACAAGACCAGATATAGCTTACGCGCTAAGCGTGGTGAGACGGTATCAGTCGGACCCAGGTGAGGACCACTGGACAGCAGTAAAGAACATTCTCAAGTACGTGAGAAGGACTAAGGAGATGTTCCTGATTTACGGTAATGGAGACCTCAGGGTTGAGTCCTTTACCGACTCAAGCTTCCAGAGTGACAAGGATGACAGCAAGTTTGTCTCGGGTTTTGTGTTTACCCTCAATGGAGGGGCGGTATGTTGGAAGAGTTCCAGACAGGATACCGTCGCAGACTCGACGATGGAGGCTGAATACATTGCTGCAAGCGATGCCACAAAAGAGGCAGCCTGGATGAAGAAGTTCATAGCTGAATGTAACGTTTTGAAAATCGTTTCGGTGAAATGTCGAAAAAACGGTAAAATAAGGGGGTTTTCTGTAAAAAGTCAAAATGCAAATATATTTTTTATAAAATTAAATATACATATTCTAGCTATGTAATTACTAGTATTTGGTGTTTATTGAGTCACTGGTGAAATTTCAAATTTTCTGAAAAAAATATTATTTTAATATTATTTTAAGCCGGTAAGAAAATATATTAAATTAGAGATAAATACAAATTTAAATGGGCTAATTTTAATCTTTAAAATCATGTTAATTAAAATCTAGTTGTAATATAAATTTTTAGAATTTTATTTCAAGTTTTAATGGGTTTTTATTATGGAGAACAAAAAAAAATAATTAATTTAAGCTAAAACTTGCAATTTTGAGCTTGTGGGGGGTCTTTTTGCATGGAATTCTTTTTGTAATCACTCACACACACCCTCACCCCTCCTTGGCCGGCCCCACCCCCATCAACAGCCTATATTTTCTTCCCTCTTGTTTGTCTTCATCTCATGTGAAGGAAATGGTTTAAAAAGGGTTATATATATATTATTTTGAGGTAAGGGTATTGTGGTAATTGGGAGGGGCTTTGACTTGGAACATTTTGGCACCATCCCCTCACCTTTTCCCCTCCTTCCCTTGGCCGAAATCTGCACCAAAAAAGCCCCCTATTCTTCTCCTCTTTTCTCTTCAAAACAGCATCCAAAATGCTTCAAAAAAATCCCACAAAATCAAATTCCAATCCCTACCCATTTCTTGTTGACCTATTCTAGTGTGGATCATGGATCAAGAGAGCAAATTGGAGGCCAAGATTTTGGTGTTAGATCTCTAATTTTGTGAGGCATAATCTTAGCATTTTGCATAAGTTTTTGTTGATTACTTGAATCTATCTATTATGTGTTTAATTAGGAGTTAATTGTGGTTTTGATATTAAAGATTTAAATTTCTAGAAAAGGGTTTGGATTAAATTAGGGTTTCTATCATAGGATTATGGTTGTGATGGGTAGATTAATATGTTGTGACATGCTAAAATCTAATCTAGTTGCTATATTACAATTGTCATTTTAAAAATGGACCAATTTGCATAATATTGCAAACTAGGTTTTTAGTTTTAATTCAAAATGAGAGATTAAAAATATGGTTAGGGTTTCATCATATCTTAAAAATTATATTGAGTGGTTTAACCATTTAAAATATGCAAAACCAAGTTTAATTGTAAAATTGTGAATTTTACATTAAAAAGTGTTAAAATTGATATTTTTGCAAACTAGGATTTTGGAAATTATGCAAATTTATGTGATTAAATTATGGAAATGGTTTTATTGACTTATTTAACTTATTTAATAAGTATTATGGCCGCCAGAATTGTTTAAACATCGAGTTTTGTACTAAAACGGGTAATTTTGCTTGCTAGTTTTTCGGAAAAACGACTTTTAGAGTGAATTTGGGGTTTTCGTGAGTTTTAACCTATTTTATATTAAAATTAGTGTTCGTGAATGTGCAAATGAGTGTATTTGGGTTTTCTCGATGGTCTGGCGTTTGTACGCCGACGTTGAGGGTTTTTGGGGCGATTTGTGAAAGCAACCATAGGTTTTGACCTATGTGGGTTTCGTGCGTCGTTTTGGTCATGAGTCGGATTTTAATGCGATACGGTGCGTTATGATATGTAGGTACCCCATGTGGACTTCGAGACGACAAGCAAGCGCGTGGCGACGTCGGCACCGGCGAACGAGGACCAGGTGAGTAGATTTATATCTACGGGGAGAAGTCGGGTGGATGGCGTATAGCACCCCCGCAGTTCGTGGTGATGTATACGAATATGTATACATACATATATATATTGTTTATACATTGTTGAGTATATTGATGATATGGATATTTGGTGTTCTTGGATATTTAGTGTCGCGAAACCCTAGAGTAGTGGTCGCACCACACATGCACACACCAACCCATACTGGCATACTTTCTTCTTTCATCTGTGCTTACGGGATTATACAATTATGCGTTCACATGGGTATGGGACTATGTGTTCACATACGGATTTGAGGATGATACTTGGGATTTATGATGAGTCGATGAGATTTGATTTGAGGCCGTGAGATCGGTGATATGGCACGGTTCGTATTTGAGATACGACATGACGTTGTAGCGGGTCCTTGACGTAGTGTTTCACACACGTGCATGCTTACTTAGGCGGTATCAGTATTGTACTAGACGTAGATCAGTACCCCGATCATGATATTGATAAAGAGGATACCAGTTGAATAGTATAATGAATGTGATATTGACCCGTACCCAGATTTGGGATGCCGTACGACGGATTTACGTACGAGCTATATTTTGATGATTGATCCGCACTCTTGACTTGGGATGTCTGATTATAGATATGGTATCAGATATGATATTATTGAGGCGGGATCACCGACTAAAATATATACAGGTATGTATATGTATCGACACAGATGTTAGGCAGTTTCCTTACCTATAATCCAGCTGGTTAGCTTAGCCCTTTAGTTTAGTTTAGCTCTTAGATTAGAGTCGATTCTTACCTATTTCAAAAAAACTAACGAATCGTGGGTATTTTAAAAGACAGCCCAAGGGATTCTACGGATATTTCAAAGGACGTATCTTTTCATAAAAACACCGTAGCCCCTATTTTCAAAACCCCATGATTCGTGTTATTTCAAAAAGGCACCATTTGTAGGACTTATATTAGATTAATGCAGATTAGTTATAGTTGCGTCTAGTATTCAGCTCCCGCTCATTATTGTGGTTCGCTTCGCATCGCATGCTTATATTATGTTTCATACTCCATTATTGATATCATGCTGTTAGGACACCAGCACCATTACCGATGATGCGTATGTACCACATACACTTACTTGCCGGCTCACACACATCTTCATCGGTAATTGCCATGTCACGTACACTTAGAAAATACTATTGCTTGGCTTAGCTTGTTAGTTAGTAGTTGATACGATATTAGTGTACCTGGGTTATATGCCAGTTTAGATATTGTAGTTATTACTTGTCACTTCATGCATACTGTTATTCCATTGTTCATGCCTAGTTAGTAATCATACATTGCAACTTGGTTATTGATACCATATACATTCATTAGCATTGACATATGCACTTGTGATGACTTCTTGAGATTTATGATATTTCTGGATTTCGGGGGAAAGCCGCAAAATTTCTAAACTTATTAACCTTTTAAAATATGTAAATTGCGGTTTTCTAGTGATGTAAGTGTCGTCCACCATGAGTTTGCTGTGGTTTTCGAGATCCGTGTCGAGGAGTGGAGGAACCGTCACGGGTACATGGTGGGCCCGGTATGGTACCCCGGGGCAAGATGAATGTGGTGTTGACGTTGAGCCTGGCAGGGGACAGATTACCTACCGGTGATATTACCTGACGCGTCGGATATCCGGAGGATACCGTCGTGGTCTTGAGATGGATGGTAGGGGCCGGTCTGGACTGACGGCGCCCTAGATATTGAGATTGAGACATTGATATTTCGAGACAGTGAGATTTATGTTTTGTGTCGATGCTAGACACTGTTGATACTGATTTCATTATGATACCTCAGTTTAAAAATAAGAAGGAAATCTCACTAATTTATGAAAACAGTTTCTTCATTTACATGTATTCTGTTTTCATGCATTCATACCTCATTCATATGATATATTGCTACCTGAGGCACTGACACTGGCACATGAGATTACACTCGGGTTAGATATTTACCCTAGCCTTGTTATAGGCTGCTGGTTATATGTTTTGAGGATATATTATGATCGTATGACCTAGGATTGCGTCATACATGCGATTTCTGTTCGTAGATGTTTTTCTATTCACGAGTTGGCAACTCACCCCCGTTGTGCCCCAGTTTCTTGCAGGTTTGCCGTACAGGTTTTATTACGGCTTGCGGGCATAGTTTCCTTCGGGTGGTTTGCTAGTAGGTGAGTTTACTGTATCGTACCCCCCATTATATAACTTGTATATTATTATTCAGTTGTATCTAGAAGTTCCATCAACCAAACATGTATTTATTTTTGAGATAGAGACCAGTGATGTTATTCTTTCGACCTTAGAGTCGCGCGTTTATTTCTGCGGATTTCTTGTGGTTTTGAGTTTCCTTTGAGTTTTTGATCCTCGCCGTTGGCGTTGTATATTATATTGCTTGTGTGGTTGTGACCGTCGATTGACGAAGAGCTAGCTCCCGCTTGGGGATGCCTTTTTTTGATTTCGTATACTATTCATGTTATATCCCGTTTGGGAGCCAGTATTTACAAAGGAGACTCTGCCGAAATTTTCAGTAAATTTTGATGTTCTTAAAAACCGCATAATTCGGCTTATGCTATTAAAACTACTTGTTTTAAATTGGTTTTCCTTCACTCTACTTCTTTTCTTGGTTTGGATTTCTGGGTTTTCGGTTTACTTAGATTACGTACGCCTCGAGACGTTTCGTAGTTTAAGTGCCGGTCATGTTCCGTACTTTCGGGACGTGACAAAGTTGGTATCAGAGCGTTAGGTTTTAACCTTCGGAGCGTAGGATGACCCTTGGTTGATGGAATAGGTGACTAAAGTAGAGTGACGTACCGTTGGTATGTTCCGCGGCATATTTACGACACGCCACTCCACTTATGAAGCCTTAGGATGTACATTTCCTTGTTCAGTATTATATTCCTTCCTGATCTAGCCTCATCGGTACCAGTTTGGTTTTGCTGCTACGGTTACGGGATGGGAGAGCTACGGCTAGAGTTGCGGTCAGCACAAGCTCGTCACGAACGAGGACTGACCAGGGCGAAATTCCAGCGACACAAGATTGCAGAGATGTGTCTTTTTACTGTGTTTCCGCGCCACGAGCGTTTGGCGGATCGCCTTTATGAGGTTACTCGGAGGTGCTGATCGACACTAGAGAATTGAGCCAATGATGGAGGCCAGCTAGATTTTGATGACCGTTGGTGTATTGCTTACTCATGATGATTGAGGCATTGTTCATCGTACAGACGAGCGAGCCAGTTATTTCTGCGAACGACGAGATATTGCCCCAAATGCTGGAGTTAGTGCAGAATGAGTTGTACTAAGAGATGATAGAAGGTCGCTAGTTATCGAGGACGAATGACCAGGACATATGGATCGTTTACCTACCCCGATGCGGGGTCATCAGATAGATTGATTCCAGCTAGAGACGACTTCACGCGGAGACGTTGGGAGTCGACAGAGACGATCGAATGTCAGAAACCTATTATTCCAAGTTTAAAGTAGTCGGAAAGACATGCAGGCAATTCTATGGTCCCTCTAGAAGAATGAAACCTTAACTCGACTTAATGACCGTGTGAAAGCCTTTGAACCTTCGGGTTTGCGGCAGTTCTACGGCGCCATTAGTGAGGTTTGGGTTTGCCCTTCTACGGCTGGACCACCGATGCTGTGGTATGTACTCGATACTATTAAACTGTGCCCAAGAGGTTGAGCTTTTGGGGGATTATGAAGTTTTGACGACTTGATCGGATGGCTCGACTTAATTCAGATGCTAGGTGGTGAGATGCATTTCTTGGGAGACTCCAGATACGAGGATAGTCATTGGAGCCCAGTCCATGCAGCCACGATGAGACGAGTCCGAAGCAGTCGACATTAGAGAAAAGTGGAGTAAGCGGTGCGTACGAGATCTTGATAAGATGACGTTCTACTCCGTCGACATCAGAGATGCGATACGCATGCCGAGGCATTGTACTTGGATATACCTTCCAGAATGAGTCGCGATAAGTATGCAGCCGTTCCGGAACAAGAAGCAGATATAGTAAAGGATGATGACTCCCGGACAGTTGGCAGAGATGAGACTGGAAGAGACCTTGAGTAGGATTCCTTTTAGGACACTGCTGCAATGATATTTGCATCTAAGATCAGACGTGTCACGTGCATTTAGAGAGCCAGAGGCCGACTCCAGTAACATGTTGCTTTACGAGTGGTCGTGCGGATTGACCGAGAGATGACCAGAGAAGTGCCAAAACGGAATCGTCCCCGTTAGCACACCTGACAGGGCCGATGAGCCGGTGGATCGTGAGATTGGTAATCCATAAGGAAGACTTGAAACCAGGAGCGGTCATGTTACGCACACCAGCAGGCCAGAGTTCAGGATCGTCGATGAGACATGCTATGAGTGACCACGACAGTTGGCCAGAGATTCTTGGAGGATGCACTTGAGCGATACTATTCCGCCATTATTGATTTCGATGTTTTGGGTGATTTATTCGCATGATTTGATTTTGATGATCGAGGATTTACGATCTTTGCACAGTGTTGCACTTGATATCGTTTTCGTGCTTGGGTTTCACATGTTTGTGATTTTACGGTTTTAGACATTTGAGTTGATTTTGTGCGTATGCACGCACACGAATTGGTTCCTGCACTCTATATAGTTATTATATGCTTGCAGTGTGCACTGGACTTCGATTTCGATTGTGATACTCGATATTTGTTTTGTGCACCTTGTGCACCTGATTGATTTTGCGCACGTTCGGCGCTTGATATTGGATTTCATGATTTCGTGCATGATGGAAGCACCTGATTTGAATTTTCGCGCATGTTGAGCGCATGTCTTGAGATGCGATTTTGGTGCACACCAGATGCACTAAATCGAGATTTTTCGTGCATGTCAGATGCACCTGATTTTGCTGTCAGGCACACATGTTGCCTACGACAGATGTTTCGTACACACCCGATGCACATAGATGTTGTTTCTGTGCGCATGTATGGCACATTCATGGATTTTGATTTCCGTGCGCACCAGACGCACGTAGCATTCATACGCGTATTTTGGGATTGATTTTTCTTATAGAGCAGTACGTTTTTATGATATTGCTATGTGTTTTCGTACTGAGCAGGACTAGTTAGAGGACAGTACCTGAATATATTTTACATGTATAGTTTCGAGCTATATCATATTGGTTTTGCTTTGGATTTGGTATTGATGTCTTCCCCATGACTCCGATGATTGCAGGATGCTTGACGGAGTTCTGATTTGAGTTATATGCTCATTTTTCATGCGCATGCGTTGCGCTACGATTTGTTTTATGTATTTACGATTTCGAAGCCCCGGCGATTTGATGGTTTTGGCTGAAATATTTTAGTATTTGGGGGAAGTTTTAATTTAAATTCGGGGACCGAATTTCTTTAAGGGGGGAAGATTGTAACGTTTTGAAAATCGTTTCGGTGAAATGTCGAAAAAACGGTAAAATAAGGGGGTTTTCTGTAAAAAGTCAAAATGCAAATATCTTTTTTATAAAATTAAATATACATATTCTAGCTATGTAATTACTAGTATTTGGTGTTTATTGAGTCACTGGTGAAATTTCAAATTTTCTGAAAAAAATATTATTTTAATATTATTTTAAGCCGGTAAGAAAATACATTAAATTAGCGATAAATACAAATTTAAATGGGCTAATTTTAATCTTTAAAATCATGTTAATTAAAATCTAGTTGTAATATAAATTTTTAGAATTTTATTTCAAGTTTTAATGGGTTTTTATTATGGAGAACAAAAAAAAATAATTAATTTAAGCTAAAACTTGCAATTTTGAGCTTGTGGGGGGTCTTTTTGCATGGAATTCTTTTTGTAATCACTCACACACACCCTCACCCCTCCTTGGCCGGCCCCACCCCCATCAACAGCCCATATTTTCTTCCCTCTTGTTTGTCTTCATCTCATGTGAAGGAAATGGTTTAAAAAGGGTTATATATATATTATTTTGAGGTAAGGGTATTGTGGTAATTGGGAGGGGCTTTGACTTGGAACATTTTGGCACCATCCCCTCACCTTTTCCCCTCCTTCCCTTGGCCGAAATCTGCACCAAAACAGCCCCCATTTCTTCTCCTCTTTTCTCTTCAAAACTCCATCCAAAATGCTTCAAAAAAATCCCACAAAATCAAATTCCAATCCCTACCCATTTCTTGTTGACCTATTCTAGTGTGGATCATGGATCAAGAGAGCAAATTGGAGGCCAAGATTTTGGTGTTAGATCTCTAATTTTGTGAGGTATAATCTTAGCATTTTGCATAAGTTTTTGTTGATTACTTGAATCTATCTATTATGTGTTTAATTAGGAGTTAATTGTGGTTTTGATATTAAAGATTTAAATTTCTAGAAAAGGGTTTGGATTAAATTAGGGTTTCTATCATAGGATTATGGTTGTGATGGGTAGATTAATATGTTGTGACATGCTAAAATCTAATCTAGTTGCTATATTACAATTGTCATTTTAAAAATGGACCAATTTGCATAATATTGCAAACTAGGTTTTTAGTTTTAATTCAAAATGAGAGATTAAAAATATGGTTAGGGTTTCATCATATCTTAAAAATTATATTGAGTGGTTTAACCATTTAAAATATGCAAAACCAAGTTTAATTGTAAAATTGTGAATTTTACATTAAAAAGTGTTAAAATTGATATTTTTGCAAACTAGGATTTTGGAAATTATGCAAATTTATGTGATTAAATTATGGAAATGGTTTTATTGACTTATTTAAGTTATTTAATAAGTATTATGGCCGCTAGAATTGATTAAACATCGAGTTTTGTACTAAAACGGGTAATTTTGCTTGCTAGTTTTTCGGAAAAACGACTTTTAGAGTGAATTTGGGGTTTTCGTGAGTTTTAACCTATTTTATATTAAAATTAGTGTTCGTGAATGTGCAAATGAATGTATTTGGGTTTTCTCGATGGTCTGGCGTTTGTACGCCGACGTTGAGGGTTTTTGGGGCGATTTGTGAAAGCAACCATAGGTTTTGACCTATGTGGGTTTCGTGCGTCGTTTTGGTCATGAGTCGGATTTTAATGCGATACGGTGCGTTATGATATGTAGGTACCCCATGTGGACTTCGAGACGACAAGCAAGCGCGTGGCGACGTCGGCACCGGCGAACGAGGACCAGGTGAGTAGATTTATATCTACGGGGAGAAGTCGGGTGGATGGCGTATAGCACCCCCGCAGTTCGTGGTGATGTATACGAATATGTATACACACATATATATATTGTTTATACATTGTTGAGTATATTGATGATATGGATATTTGGTGTTCTTGGATATTTAGTGTCGCGAAACCCTAGAGTAGTGGTCGCACCACACATGCACACACCAACCCATACTGGCATACTTTCTTCTTTCATCTGTGCTTACGGGATTATACAATTATGTGTTCACATGGGTATGGGACTATGTGTTCACATACGGATTTGAGGATGATACTTGGGATTTATGATGAGTCGATGAGATTTGATTTGAGGCTGTGAGATCGGTGATATGGCAGGGTTCGTATTTGAGATACGACATGACGTTGTAGCGGGTCCTTGACGTAGTGTTTCACACACGTGCATGCTTACTTAGGCGGTATCAGTATTGTACTAGACGTAGATCAGTACCCCGATCATGATATTGATAAAGAGGATACCAGTTGAATAGTATAATGAATGTGATATTGACCCGTACCCAGATTTGGGATGCCGTACGACGGATTTACGTACGAGCTATATTTTGATGATTGATTCGCACTCTTGACTTGGGATGTCTGATTATAGATATGGTATCAGATATGATATTATTGAGGCGGGATCACCGACTAAAATATATACAGGTATGTATATGTATCGACACAGATGTTAGGCAGTTTCCTTACCTATAGTCCAGCTGGTTAGCTTAGCCCTTTAGTTTAGTTTAGCTGTTAGATTAGAGTCGATTCTTACCTATTTCAAAAAAACTAACGAATAGTGGGTATTTTAAAAGACAGCCCAAGGGATTCTACGGATATTTCAAAGGACGTATCTTTTCATAAAAACACCGTAGCCCCTATTTTCAAAACCCCATGATTCGTGTTATTTCAAAAAGGCACCATTTGTAGGACTTATATTAGATTAATGCAGATTAGTTATAGTTGCGTCTAGTATTCAGCTCCCGCTCATTATTGTGGTTCGCTTCGCATCGCATGCTTATATTATGTTTCATACTCCATTATTGATATCATGCTGTTAGGACACCAGCACCATTACCGATGATGCGTATGTACCACATACACTTACTTGCCGGCTCACACACATCTTAATCGGTAATTGCCATGTCACGTACACTTAGAAAATACTATTGCTTGGCTTAGCTTGTTAGTTAGTAGTTGATACGATATTAGTGTACCTGGGTTATATGCCAGTTTAGATATTGTAGTTATTACTTGTCACTTCATGCATACTGTTATTCCATTGTTCATGCCTAGTTAGTAATCATACATTGCAACTTGGTTATTGATACCATATACATTCATTAGCATTGACATATGCACTTGTGATGACTTCTTGAGATTTATGATATTTCTGGATTTCGGGGGAAAGCCGCAAAATTTCTAAACTTATTAACCTTTTAAAATATGTAAATTGCGGTTTTCTAGTGATGTAAGTGTCGTCCACCATGAGTTTGCTGTGGTTTTCGAGATCCGTGTCGAGGAGTGGAGGAACCGTCACGGGTACATGGTGGGCCCGGTATGGTACCCCGGGGCAAGATGAATGTGGTGTTGACGTTGAGCCTGGCAGGGGACAGATTACCTACCGGTGATATTACCCGACGCGTCGGATATCCGGAGGATACCGTCGTGGTCTTGAGATGGATGGTAGGGGCCGGTCTAGACTGACGGCGCCCTAGATATTGAGATTGAGACATTGATATTTCGAGACAGTGAGATTTATGTTTTGTGTCGATGCTAGACACTGTTGATACTGATTTCATTATGATACCTCAGTTTAAAAATACGAAGGAAATCTCACTAATTTATGAAAACAGTTTCTTCATTTACATGTATTCTGTTTTCATGCATTCATACCTCATTCATATAATATATTGCTACTTGAGGCACTGACACGGGCACATGAGATTACACTCGGGTTAGATATTTACCCTAGCCTTGTTATAGGCTGCTGGTTATATATTTTGAGGATATATTATGATCGTATGACCTAGGATTGCGTCATACATGCGATTTCTGTTCGTAGATGTTTTTCTATTCACGAGTTGGCAACTCACCCCCGTTGTGCCCCAGTTTCTTGCAGGTTTGCCGTACAGGTTTTATTACGGCTTGCGGGCATAGTTTCCTTCGGGTGGTTTGCTAGTAGGTGAGTTTACTGTATCGTACCCCCCATTATATAACTTGTATATTATTATTCAGTTGTATCTAGAAGTTCCATCAACCAAACATGTATTTATTTTTGAGATAGAGACCAGTGATGTTATTCTTTCGACCTTAGAGTCGCGCGTTTATTTCTGCGGATTTCTTATGGTTTTGAGTTTTCTTTTGAGTTTTTGATCCTCGCCGTTGGCGTTGTATATTATATTGCTTGTGTGGTTGTGACCGTCGATTGACGAAGAGCTAGCTCCCGCTTGGGGATGCCTTTTTTTGATTTCGTATACTATTCATGTTATATCCCGTTTGGGAGCCAGTATTTACAAAGGAGGCTCTGCAGAAATTTTCAGTAAATTTTGATGTTCTTAAAAACCGCATAATTCGGCTTATGCTATTAAAACTACTTGTTTTAAATTGGTTTTCCTTCACTCTACTTCTTTTCTTGGTTTGGATTTCTGGGTTTTCGGTTTACTTAGATTACGTACGCCTCGAGACGTTTCGTAGTTTAAGTGCCGGTCATGTTCCGTACTTTCGGGACGTGACACTGAACTTCAGGTAGTTCCATCCATTGTTGATCCAATACCAGTGTATTGTGATAACAATGGGGCTATAGCTTTAGCGAAGGAACTACGGTCCCATAAAAAATCCAGGCACATCTTAAGACGGTATCACCTGATCAGGGAGATCGTAGATCGCCAGGAGATCGAGGTCCGGAGAGTGGATACGAAAGAGAATACGGCGGATCCATTTACAAAGGCCCCCCTCAAGCACAGTTCGAGCGACTTTTTGGGATGTTGGGTATGCGGTACGCCATCAGCTGGCCTTAGAGCAGACGTTGGGTATTCGGTACGCCAATCACTGGCCTTTAGTTTAAGTGGGAGACTGTTAGATGTATATGCCCTAGAGGCCAGTATTGTATATGTATACATATGGATACTAGGGATATGTATGTACAGAACCATCTTGCTCAGTTTTATAGTATATTATTCGACTTGTCTTTATCAGGATATGTGCATTTATTTCTGTTGTTATTATATCTAGCTTGCACATATTGATGAAGACTCGATGTGGTAGTATACTATTATGGTTTGTCTTTATCTTAACATGGCATATGTCATACTCGTTATTACATATTGCGGTTACATGTTGATAAAGCCCCATAGGATCTTGCTTGACTACATGCATTGTGATGGCGATCATACTTGTAGGAGCAGGGTAGTCCACAAGCACATCCTTAAATGGTCCCTAATCGCGTGAGTATCGAGACTGGGCATTGATACTCCAGAGTAGACTAGTGTATACATTTCTACCCCCGTCGGGGGATGGTTAGTCCCACAGCCATTGGTCTGATGTACCTAAGATTGTATACAGGTGCTCACTGGGACGAGTACACTGGACGGACTCGCCGAGAACTTCCATATGGTACTATACCTATCGTCAGATAGAAGTTCTCAGGTGACATGTGTACAGGTTAGTCCTTGGACCCGAGATCGGCATTTGTCTCGTGTGAGTTCCCACTGAACTTTGATCACTACCCTACCACGGCTCTACTGAGTCGTGCAAACAGGTTTTGGTTGGGTTCAGTCCCGAGCCACATGGAGGCAGTGAGCGATTGTCGGGGATTCGTCTCTCCCGGTATAGGGAGTCGATATCGCACTGTGATCCGATTGGTCAGGACTATAAGACCTTGGCCAAGGCATTTGGGATTTACTGATAGGTTGATCAGTAGTTTCCCGGATTGGTCCTGAGCCACATCGACACGACTTATCAGGTTATTAGGGTCTGACGTTCACCATCCCCTAGACCCGGTATGCGATACTCTTTGACGAAGAGACTGGACTGTACGGATATTGTCACGGATAGGCTCAGTAGGAGATCCGGATGAGTTTGCTCATCGGCCTTCTTTTCGACAGGTACCTGGGTAGCCGTTACGTACAGCTAGTGCCGCTGACGTGCTTGTGGTTAAACCCACTGCCAGAGTACAGTCGAGTCTTTAGAGTCCCACACAGAGGGTTTCCCTGATTCAGGCGAAATGATGTAGTAGCCGTATTGAATACGTGCAGGGTTCGATCGATTGATGTACTTTATACTCGGATTTTCGATCGGACACTTGGTAATACTAGCCGGCTCAGGTTTGAGCCGGATTATTAAATCAGGTATTGATTTAATAATTTACGTATATGTATTTCGATATATATATTCTAGTATTACGTTCTTCGTGTTATTCTATCTCTTTGGACGTTCGGATTTTTATCTGATTGCCGGTATATATGTACAGTAGACGGAAATCCGTATTTATTACAGTTTTCCTTCTAGAAGGTGGCCACCTCATTTGGGTTTTTCTATTTATTTCATAAATGGAAATGAGGTGTAAAGTTAGAGGTAAGGGAGGAAAGGTAGTGACCATGCTTCAATAGTAGTCAAATGAATTTATAATTCATTTTGGAGTTACTATTGAAGCATGGCTGCTAATTGTTTAATGGAAGAAATGATACACAAAACCAAGGTGTGTATTTTCTCTTTCATCCATGTTTCATTATTTTTCTTGAGCTCTCTTTTGCTCTTGCTCTCCTCTTTCCTCTCTAGCTTCCTCCACCTTCATCTTCTTCCTCTTCACTACCTTCTCATGTGTTGAGAATCAAGTGAAGAGGCAAGAAAGAGATAGTTGTTGGGGTAAAAATTTGCACCCCGGTTGACCGAGTTAAAGTCAAGGTCAACCCCAAGCCAGGTGGGCCTAAGCCCAGGTCAAGCGGGCCCATGCCTAAGTCGAGCCCGCGGCCAGCCTCCCCATGCCAACAACAAAATCAGGTAATAAATAATTTTTATGTAATTTGTTATGCATGAATGTATGCAAAATGGGCATAATGCCAATATTTTGTAAGCCCATGGCTAATGTGCAAAAAAGAAATGGCACATGAGCCATGGGATGGGCAAAATGCCATTTTGCAAAGCCCAAAAGGCTATATGTAAATATGTAAGCCTATATAAGGCAACATGATGATGAATAAAAAAAACACTTTTTCATTCTCTCAAAAACCTAGGGTTTGTGCCTCTTTCCTCTTTCTGAAGGTTCCAAACCTTCTTCTTTCTTTTGAATTAAATCAAGAGTTTTACTCTTCCTTTTCCAAAACTAAATAGTTTTTCACTACAAAACCCACAAAGGGGAACTTGGATCTGTCATTAGATCTCAAGAAGAAAAGATTTTTAAAATCTCACATCTCTTGATCTTCAAGATCCGGCCAAACGCCAGGAAGAAGAAGGAGACCCATCTCCAGAAACCCCACTTTGGGGAAGAACTAGGGCTCAAGGAGAGAAGTCCCTTCCTCAGCTTCAAAACATTCTTGGAGTTTAACTCCTCATACACACACACACACACACACACACACAAAATAATAAGTGCTCCTTTCTGGGAGTACAACTCGCATTGCAGGGACCAAGTCCCTTTTTACGCCCGAGCGTCCACGTGCTGACTTATGGAGCGCTAGCGCTCAGAGCGCTAGCGGCCGAGCGCCCACGTATTGACACGTCGGGCGCTAGCGCTCTTGCGCTCATAGCGCTAGCGCCTAAAGCGCTAGCGGCCGAGCGCCCACATGCTGACACGTGGAGCGCTAGCGCTCTTGCGCTCAGAGCGCTAGCGCCCAAAGCGCTAGCGCCCGAGCGCCCACGTGCTGACACGTGGAGCGCTAGCGCACTTGCGCTAATAGCGCTAGCGCCCAAAGCGCTATCGCCCGAGCGCCCACGTGCTGACACGTGGAGCGCTGCGCTCAAAGCGCCAGCGCTCTTATGCTCAGAGCGCTAGTGCCCAAAGTGCTAGCGCCCGAGCGCCCACGTGCTGACATGTGGGGCGCTAGCGCTAGCACCCAAAGCGCTGGCGCTTTTCCCCACGCATCCTCTGGATGCCCTTTCCCTTTCTTGTTTTTATATATATGTATACACACACACACACATACACATACTCTACAACACTGTCCTTCCCAAAATTATTTTTGGGCCGGGGCGCTGCCCCGCACCCCGCAAGGGGGCTGCTAGCCCCCTTTACCCCCAACCCGCTATCCGGGTAGCAGGACCCCCGTAAAAACTCTGTGTGGCTCCCAATATATCCAAGCCCCCCAAAACAAAACACACGTACACTGCACATTGAGTCCGCATGACCAGTTTAACCCGTCAATCAAAGGTTCCCCCGCTCCAAAGGTGAGGGGTAATTAATGGCAGCTTAGTCCGTGGCTGCCGGAGATTCGGATCCCCACAATCAATAAACCCCGGCCTACCCTAGGCAGGGGGAATCTGTAGTACGCCTGACAAGCGCGCACGTATTCCCATCTCAATGAGGTGACGAAAAACACTCTACAGATTCTGGCATGCCCGGTGGGACCAATCTCTCTTCCTATATTTCGGGATAAACGTTCATGCGAACTCAATCAATATACATATCCATATTTATACTAAAATAATGCTCTTTAATGCAGGTTTTCAAGCAATCGCTTTTCAACAATGTTTCCAAAGATGAACTCAGCTCTCAGCATGGCTCCCGTCTCCTACACGATGAAGATAGACTCCAGGACGGTCCTTCCGGCCAGTCTCGGACGACAATGGGAAGAGCCAACGCTACCTGATTAGTCGAAAATATTTCATATTTTAGCCGGCAATTTCCTCAACATTTGCATCCATATAGAAGTGTTCGGCATTCATATTTTACATATTAGAAAAACTGTCGCAAAATATCAGATTGCATGTATTAGACTCTAAAACCAACACTATAAAGGAAATTGACCGCATTTCATGGCATTGCATCATCCCTACATTTGTGCAACACTTGTTTTGAGATCTGTGCAGGAAAATCCAAAAGAAAAGCCAAAATTTATAGGTTACCGATCAAACATGATGCCAACTCAATAATTTCAGTTCTGGTATCAATCCAAAGGGACAAATACTGATCAACACATCAGATAAAGCTACAAATATCAACCCAAGACCATACCAGAAGAACCAAGACATAAAGACACAACTTGGCCGCGGAACCGCGGCGCAAGCCGGCTTAGGCCGCGGTTCCGCGGCCGTCTTGATACTTCACCTCCTCAATTTTGGTGCAAAATGTTTCTCTCAGGGCCTATACTTCAGCAAGACACAACAATTTCCAGAAGACTCCAGAGACTTCTGCCAAATCAGCAAACCCTTGTTCCAACACTAAACTAGCCTATCATTCTAGAAACTTCTCCCTAAACCCTAGCTTAAACCCTAAGTTAAGCCTAACAAACTCTTTCTAGAAGTTCCTCAACAAACTTTTGGAGGGAACTTCACAAAGGCTTAGGGTTTGGGTGCTCTATAAATAAGACCCTAGGCTCACTTGTAAATCATCACTCCATTAGTTCATTTTAGAGCCATTCTATCTCTTTCTTCATCTTCTTCTTCCACAAGTCTAGTGAGAGGACTTGTGTGAAACCCTAACCCTAATTCCAATCAAAAGCCAAGATCCCGAGTACCCCATCAAGCAAGAAGCCTTGCAACCTTTTAGGAGCCGAGCCGTTCTTCAACAGAGCAAGTGGTCCAAGCCGATCCGCGACTCACGGAGTCGAGCGAAGCCAAGTCGACAAT
Organism: Agapanthus africanus; assembly: GCA_030015575.1. Taxonomy (NCBI): domain Eukaryota; kingdom Viridiplantae; phylum Streptophyta; class Magnoliopsida; order Asparagales; family Amaryllidaceae; genus Agapanthus; species Agapanthus africanus. The sequence continues at coordinate 409,622,095 of CM057340.1, forward strand.
TTAAAATCTTCCTCTTGTAGTTCTTGAGCGATTGTAATCAAATTGTTGATATAAATAAAAGGTGATATTCTTTTATCTTGTTTTCTTTAAATTCTTGCATCATGATTCAATCTAAATTTCTAGTTGTAATTCTTGTTGTGATGTTTGAGTAATACTTCGCTCATCGAGGAGTCGAGACGATCAATAGAATGATGTTGTAATATATCTTAATTCGATTCTTGAATCCTACGAGTTTTGTAAACCCTAGCAAGATCAAGAATCGACGACCCAATTCGTTGCGATGCTTTCTTGATTGATATCGCTCGAGATTGGGGAGTTACGATTGTTTCTTGAAATTGCTAGAGGCTAGAGTGTGAATGATATCAATGAAAGAACAAGGGATAAATGATGAAACCCTAGTTTCATCAAGAAAGCCCTAACTCTCGTCGATCATCATCGATCTAGTATCAATCCTTCGAAGGACAAGAACATGAAATCTTGAAATTACATCATGTCTATAGATCCGATCGATTCCTACGAGCCTCAATTAGATTCTTGACATTTGGTTGGAAATATCATCGAAACCCTGATTCTCGATTGTTTATCATTTTCTTGATTCTTGATTAAACTCGTGACATCTGAATCAATCGATAAATTCTTGAATCATGTTTTCTTTTCTTTTCGATTAACTTTTCAATTCAAACAAATTAAATATAGAAACGAATCGCACAATCCCTGTGGACGATCCGCACTCGCTTACGATCTACAACTGACACCGTAGTTGATTGCGGTCAAATATAATTTTTTGATTGTGAACTCTATTCAATTTTCTAATTACCGGCACAAAGAGACTCTTATCGATTTGACTTACTTACACAGTCTCGAATTTTACGATCAATCAAATGGCACCGAAATCGGGGACTATTTGAATTGATACTTTTACATACACAACACAATCGGAAAATGTTAACAACCAAAATGGCGCCGTTGCCGGGGATCATGTGCTAATTCGTTTTATATCAAAGTTTGAATTGAAAGATTTATTTCATTATGATTTTTGAGATCAAAATTCATGCAAACCCTAAACAATTTGTTGTGTTTCATTGCAAGGAAATCTGGAGCTTGCTGGAAATTGGAAATTTTTTTTGGAATATACTAGAGAACTGAGGGAGTCTACAGAAGCTCCCTGAAAAAGTTTAGTGCAGTGTTCTCACTACCGTACCGCGGAAGCGCGGCCTAAGTGCCCATATGCGGCGGAACCGCGGCAGGCTTGGGGGGTCTCTGTGCAATTTTTGCTTCAGGTGATTTCTTACCTTCTCCTCTGTCCTCTTTTTAGCTCCAACTGACAATTTTCTGCAGGATTCTTTGCAAAGAATAGCAGTTCGCAAATTGCAAAATTAAAATTGTGCGTGATTTTGTTTCTTGGTTGTTTGCATTCTAAATACGGATATTAAGGGGCACGACCAAATCCAAATTAGGTGGGGATTTCATTACCCTTCCTAGGCCCCGAAAACCACAAAACTTGCATCCGCATTGACCCACATTAACTAAAAGAAATCTAGAGATGACTCTGAGGACTGTCGCGCTCAATTGGGACAGAAGAACGTCGTGGGTAATTCATTGCTTATCCGCGTTTTCTTGTGGTGCCTAGGAAGGTGTGTCGAAGGCTAGTGGTTATTAATTAGGCCCACTACTTACGTAGTGGAGTACCTTCCTACTTACCTGGCACTTACCTGGCCACAGGGGAACAAAGAGGCAGTGGAGGATTCTATCCTGCGACTTGTCTTTTGGCAGTTAGGAGCGGTCTAGAGCCGGACCTAGGTGACCACTAGATTCTAGGGTTTGTGTGCTGCATTTGTTGTGTCGCATCATTTTTTCAAAAATCCGTCCCTTTTTCAAAGCAAACACCGCATTCATTTACCCCTAATTACAAGCCAACGCTGCCACTTGTACTAACCCGTTTTAGTACAAGATAGGCTGGACACGAGATTCTAGTGCCCGTTTAGTCCGCGTACCTTTTATCGACTCCGAAGTCGATATTTCTCCATTTACCTTTCCTTTACCCACTACCACACCTACACCGATGGATCCGACTCCATCAAACTTCTTTAACCCTAATCTGCCGCCGTCCGTTGGTGCGCAGAATCCACCCCGCATCTCTCTCCAGGAGAGGTGCTATCCACTTCGAGGTCCTCTTTCGACCTGCTTATCCACACCACCGGCCAATGGGGATAACTTTGAGATCAAACCCCAGTATATCAACCTTTTACCCAAATTCCACGGACTCGAGACTGAGGACGCTTACGTTTTCATCAGCAAATTTGAAAACGTATGCGCAATGATAGGTACGTCACAACTTTCAGTGGATGCTATGCGTCTACGACTTCTTCCATTTACATTGTGCGATATAGCCAAGAAGTGGCTATATAACACTACCGCACACTCTATTACGAATTGGGAAGAATTTGTCGCTGCATTCCTTAAGAAATTTTACCCAATACAAAAGACAGCTCGAATCCGTAGCGAACTGAATCAATTTGCCCAGCTCCCTACTGAACCATTCTCTAACTGCTTTGAACGTTTCAAGGATCTTTTGGTTCAGTGTCCTCATCACGGCATCCTGAGATGGGAATTGTGCCGAATTATTTATGAGGGCATTAATCCAAACACGAAACAGAGCCTTGAAAACATGTGTCAAGGTACTTTTATGACTAAGAATGATGGGGAAGCGTGGAAGTATTTAGAAGAGTTCGCTGAAAAATCACTACAGTGGGAGAGTGGAACCCAACCATTGAATAGGGATGGTGTACACCAAATAGATGTGTCCATAGGTGTTCGAGCGGAGATGGCAGCAATGCAAAAGAAGCTCGACGCTATGGAACACAAATTTGCAGCAGCCTCCCTAAACCCAATGTCGCTCCCCAAAACTGTTTGTGGGTGCTGTTCTGATCCGTCTCATTTAACGGAAGAATGTCCTTTAAACTCTGCGTTTCAAGGTCACGAGCATTCTAATGCCACATTTCAAAGACCTCGAAACGATCCATGTTCTTCTACGTACAATCAGGGTTGGAGGAATCACCCGAATTTCGCTTGGAACCAAAACCAATCTCAAAACACGGTTCCAAACACGAATCAATTTCAAAGGGCTCTTCCTCCACCACAACAGCAACCCTTTCAACTCACTCAGCACCCCTATCAGTCACAAAATTTCCAAAACCAGGGCAACAATCCCGCACAGTCTAATCCTATGCAGTCGTCCTGTTCTGATGAATTCTCTCAATTCACTCAAACCATGAAATCACTTTTATCAAATTTCATAGAGGTTTCGACTGAGGTTAGATCTTCCGTCAGTGAGATAAAGAAAAACTCAGCGTCCCAAGCTGAGAGTATCAGATCGATGGAAGCTGAAATCGCACGCCTAAAAGCCGAAATGAGTGCGAGAGAAAAAGGGAAACTTCCCTCTCAACCCCTACAGAATCCTGGGCATTACAATGTAAATTCCATCACAACGTTGAGATCGGGAAGAGTGCTGAACAACCATGTCGGGGAAGGTATTGATGATACTGAAAATCATGTCAACACCCAGGCTGAGACCTTTCCAAACACACACATTTCTCCTTCTGATCATTCTTCTTCTACCATACCACCTTCTCGAGAGCCTATTCTCCATTTCCTATTAGGCTCGACACCTTCTCCCAACCCTTATAGTTCTCCACAGACGGTCCCCACACCTCTTTTGGGATCTCGTCTACCCCTTCTTCCTTCTCCTATGATGGACCCTGCGCTTATTGCGAAAACTCCTTACCCGAACCGGTTAAGGGGTAATAGAACGAGTCCTCATATGGAGAAAATTATAGAAATGTTCAAACAGGTTAACATCAATATCCCTCTCCTAAATGCAATTCAACAAGTCCCCGCTTATGCGAAAATTCTTAAGGACTTGTGCACTAGGAAGAGGAAGACCCAAGTGCCAAAGAAGGTCTTCATGGCTAATAATATCAGCACTGCTTTTATTCCCCAGTTGCCAAAGAAACGAAAGGACCCAGGATGTCCTACAATATCGATTTCTATTGGGGGCAAAAACATAAATCGTGCTCTTTTAGACCTTGGCGCAAGTGTTAACCTGCTCTCTTATTCTGTATATGAGCAACTAGGGATTGGAGAGCTGAAACCTGCTCACTGCACTCTCCAGATGGCAAACCGATCTATCACCAAACCAATGGGTGAATTAGAGGATGTGTTGATAAAGGTCGGGGAATTTATTTTCCCTGTAGACTTCATTGTGCTCGACAAACATCCTGTAGCAAACCCCCGAGGCCAAATTCCGGTGATTCTAGGTCGTCCTTTCCTTGCCACTTCCAACGCTGTTATAAACTGTAGAAACGGTTCAATGAACTTATCATTTGGAAATATGACCATTGAACTAAATATCTACAAAGTTGGAAGTCAGCCATCAGAACCCTCTGCTCATATTTTAAATGTGTGCTCTGTCCATGAGATCGCTCCCGATAGTTGTGGAGCTGAGGAACTTTGCTTTACTGATCTCGATGACATTACCACATCTCTGTTTGACTTTACACAAGATCTTAGTGAGGACACTTTTTCTACACTTGAGTCCTGCACTTCTGACTTTTTTCCACCCGAGTCTGTATCTTTCACAGGCTCTGAGCTTATTTGTAAATCCAAAAATCACTCAATGATCCCTCCTTCTATCATTTCTCCGCCTGAATTAGATCTCAAAATTTTACTGTCTCATCTGAAATATGCTTATTTAGGTGAGAATGAGTCTTTACCGGTTATAATATCCGCTTCTCTAGCATTAGAGCAAGAGAATGCACTTTTATCGGTATTGAGATCTAACAAAGAGGCATTTGGTTGGAGTATGGCGGACATCAAAGGGATTAGTCCCTTGATAGTTGAACATCATATACATGTGATGGATGATGCCAGACCAACCCGAGAACCACAGAGACGGTTGAATCCCGTCATGAAGGAAGCTGTCATGAAAGAGATCATCAAATGCTTAGATAATGGTATTATATACCCCATCTCCGATAGCCAATGGGTAAGTCCTATACATGTAGTTCCTAAGAAATCCGGCATCACTGTTATAACCAATGAGGCAAATGAGTTGATTCAGACACGCGCCCAAACTGGGTGGCGTGTATCTATCGATTATAGAAAACTCAATGCTGCCACGAGGAAAGACCACTTTCCTCTACCATTCATTGATCAAATGATGGAACGCTTAGCAGGACGAGAGTATTATTGTTTTATGGACGGATACTCAGGCTATAATCAGGTCCCCATCACCAAAAGGATCAAGATAAAACCACTTTTACTTGTCCTTTTGGTACCTTTGCTTACAGTCGCATGCCCTTTGGGTTATGCAATGCTCCCGCTACCTTTTAGCGGTGTATGATGGGGATATTCTCTGATATGGTAGAGAATTTTCTGGAGATCTTTATTGACGACTTCTCGATTTTTGGAGACTCTTTTTCCGATTGCCTATCGAATCTTGACGCTGTTCTTACTCGTTGCAAAGAGAAGAACTTGACTTTGAACTGGGAAAAATGCCATTTTATGGTCCAAGAAGGAATTGTTCTTGGACATGTTATTTCACAGAAAGGCATTGAGGTTGACAGAGCTAAGATAGATGTCATTCAAAACCTCCCTCATCCCAAAAGCGTCAAAGATATTCGCTCTTTCCTTGGCTATGCGGGCTTTTATAGGAGATTCATTAAGGACTTTAGCAAAATTGCTAGACTTTTAACTCTTCTCCTGGCCAAGGATACGGCCTTCCATTTTGACTCGGACTGCGAGACAGCTTCGACTCACTTAAACACTCACTCACTTCAGCCCCCGTGCTATCATCACCAAACTGGGACTACCCCTTTGAGCTGATGTGTGACGCATCTGATTTTGCAGTAGGTGCAGTCCTAGGACAGCACATCGAAAAGATGCCACACGTGATTTACTATGCAAGTAAGACCCTGAATGATGCGCAAATCAATTAGACAACCACAGAAAAAGAACTCTTAGCGGTTGTATTTGCATTAGAAAAATTCAGGCCTTACTTAATTGGCTCACCTATAGTTGTGTATACTGACCATTCCGCTTTAAAACATCTTCTGGCGAAGAAAGATGCAAAAGGTCGACTAATACGTTGGATCCTACTGTTACAAGAATTTGATCTTGTTATCAAAGATAAGAAAGGATGTGAAAACGTAGTAGCTGACCATCTTTCACGCATCTCTTCTTCCCCTGTGACCCTGCCGATCAATGACTCGTTCCCTGATGAACAACTCTTGAACATATCCGCCGAACCTTGGTTCAGGGATATTGTAAACTATCATGCCACGGGACTTATACCCAGCGATTGGTCAAAACAGGACAAATACCGTTTTCTTTCCCAAGTAAAACACTTTTACTAGGATGAACCCTATTTGTTTAAATATTGTCCTGATCAGATCATTCGCCGGTGTGTCCCGAATGAACAGTTCAAGAGTGTTCTTTCTTTTTGTCATGATCAGGCCTGTGGGGGTCATTTCGGTCCTAAAAAGACAGCGGAGAAGGTTTTGCAATGTGGATTTTATTGGCCGACCTTATTCAAGGACGCATTTGAGCATTGCAAAACCTGTACACAATGTCAGTACACGGGTAGAATATCCCAGAGGAATGAAATGCCTCAGCAACCCATCTTGGTTGTTGAAATATTCGATGTTTGGGGCATTGATTTTATGGGTCCTTTTCCCAGCTCCTTTGGGAATTTGTACATACTGCTGGCGGTTGATTATGTCTCAAAGTGGGTAGAAGCCATTCCATGTCGCACTAATGACAAGAAAGTTGTCATTAAGTTCTTAAAAGAGAATATCTTCTCGCGATTTGGACACCCACACGCTATTATTAGCGATAATGGGACACACTTCTGCAACAGGTCTTTCGAGACTCTGATGCGGAAATACTCAATCAACCACCGACTTTCTACACCCTATCACCCCCAAACAAGTGGGCAGGCTGAAATCTCAAACAGACAAATCAAACTTATCCTGGAGAAGACTATTGCTAAAAATAGAAAAGACTGGTCGACCAAACTGACGGATGCTCTTTGGGCATTCCGAACTGCATATAAAACCGACTTAGGGATGTCTCCATATAGGATAGTGTTCGGAAAAGCATGTAACTTACCCGTCGAGATAGAACATAAAGCATTGCGGGCTATTAAAGAAATAAATTTTGATTTAAACCTTGCTTGCAACTTTCGGAAGCTGCAACTTAATGAGCTAAGCGAACTCCGCGATGAAGCTTATGATAACGCTGTAATCACAAAGAATAGGACTAAGGTTTTTCACGATAAAAACATTTTGAGGAAAACATTTTCACCTGGTCAACAAGTCCTTCTTTATGATTCACGATTACACCTTCACGCGGGTAAGCTCCGATCTCGATGGAAGGGACCTTTTGTTGTGCGGTATGTATACCAGCACGGGGCAGTAGAAGTAGAAAATGTTAAAAACGGCACCTTTTTCAAAGTGAATGGACATAGACTAAAACCGTATTTTCCACTGACCCCACGAAGGAGCTCTTGTTCTTACAAGAGCCTGTTTATTTGGATTAGAATTCCTCCGTCTCACCTTCATATCCTGTATATCACTGCATCATCTTTTGAATGGAGGTGAGTGAAAAGAATAAGTTTGGGGGAAGTTCTTCACTTATATATTTTGCCCCACTAATAATTCCTCCCAGACTTACAGGTTTTGTAGATATAGCATTTGGCAACAGTGAGGACACTGTTGAAAACAAGTTTGGGGGAGGTTTGTGCTTATTTTCACATCACTTGGATATCATTTGCATAAGCACAAAACATTTCTTTTAAAAAAAAAATTGGAAAATTTTAAAAACCCATAAAAATTTAAAAATTTTCAAGTATAAAATTAATTTTAATATTTACACTTTTTTGTATATAAATAAGATAATGAAAGTTTAGATAGTGAACAATTACATTCATGAGATTAGAAAAATTTAAGAAAGCTAAGAAAATTAGAAGTTTTCTTATACGAACTAGTAATAAGTAGTTATGAGCCGTTGTCTCAAGGGTTAGTAAGATGAAGGACGTCACTAATCTGAGGATAAAAATAAGTCTGAAAAATAGTTTCTATTCTGGAAGCCAAACATTTTGAACGTTGCTACCCTGCTATTCGCATTTACACACGTCTTGAAGCCTGGGATAGTAGAGGATACCTTGAAATGCTCTTGTCTTAAAGCCAAAAGTATGAAGGAAATAAAAAGAAAAAAATGAAATGAAGAAAATATAAAGTGGTGAGAAAAATGGACACTGGTTTTTATTATCACCAAGGGCAATAAAAATGTATAGCGAGGGTGCTTCTTCACCTAGTGACCTAAGGCCAACTGGTCTGGGAGTCACGGCTATGCCTGAGGTGGTGCAAGACGAGGAAAATACACCAAGTAAGCAAGCACATGAGTAATCGGTCGGTTAGTACCTCAAGAAGTTTTAACGATCGCATGAAAGTGTGTGAGCAATCTCATCTAAATATTCATTAATTAAAAAGTACTAAGGCTGATGGGCAAGAGTATGATAGCTTGAATTGAATTCTCCGGGTGTAGGGATGTCCTGTACACACACGCAGGGTTATATGATCGATATTTGGAAAACAGATAGGAATGAAGAATAAGACGATGTTTTATTGAGGGAGGACGTGATTTCTGACATTTTTTCATGACCATTAAGATAGGGCTCATGACAACCGAAAAGCTAGCTTAGTTGGAAACCCTAATTTTCAAGGCTTTTCTTTTACAATTCTTGTCTTTAAATGTAATATTCTTGATCTTTCTTTTATTATTGGATTTTGTGGGTGCAGTCCGCTGAAAACCCTCAGGAGACAACTGTTCATATCAGATTTTTGCATTTTCATACCGCCCAATTTTTATCACATTGCATATCGGTAGGTACTCTTGAGCCGTGTTTGCTAGTCAATTGCAGGATACAGGTTCTCGGCTCTAAACGGTGAAATCCATGGAAAAACACGACAAAATCCGGGTTCCTGCCAACCACAGATAAAACACGGGTCTCCGCTCTTTATCCGTCTGTTGCCACACACCAGTTTAGGAGACAAAATGGAAAATCGATTGTCACCTTCATGCACAAGGCTCAATGGCAACACAAGTTCCAAGAAATCTACGCGGAGCTCAAGAAAATCATGACAAAAGATCCATGTCCAAATCACCTTTTGATCCACTAGAATTATGGAAGAAATGTGGAAAGATTATCAGAAAATATATGTACCAGACAAAAGGGGACAGCAGACCAGGGCCGTACAGAAAAGCCCATGCCCTGAATCCACCATAGCGCGGCGGATCCGCGGCCAATAGGGGGTATAGGCCGCGGATCCGCGGCCGTACTGGCGCCGTAGAAGGTCAAACTTCAGGGGTAGATTGGTCTTTTCACATATGTTCTGATTGTTGCCCTAGATCTCCTTTTTCCTGCCTATAAATAGTCCAGAACTTGTGAAGCCATGGGGATCCATAATCTTGTATTTTATTTTCTAGGTTTAGTTGTGTATCTTCTTCCTCTTCTCATCTCTTCTCCATTAAAACTTGTAGTGAGCTTTGTGAGTGAAGAATGATGAATAAAGAAGACTCTTTTATTATTATGCTTATCTTGTTCTCTTGTTAATTGTTGTAATTTTCATTTGTTAACTAGTTGTTGTTATTTCTTGTTGTTTCTTTCTTCTCTCTTTTTCTTTATCCTTAACACAACCATGATGCTTACGCTTGATCCTTGCCAAGGTAAGGTCGCAAATAGCTAGTTGTTATCTTCTAATCTCTTTCTTTCTACCTTCCTCTTTCGTTTTGTTTTCTTTTCATTATGGTGTGTGAGTAGTTTCATACTTGTTAGGGTAGGATAAGGAAAGTTTGAGAGAAGGAAATCTCTCTCACTCTTTCCTTGCCTAACAACTTAATTCTACTCCCGTTAATTGAACCACAATCCGCTCCTTTCGGCACCCTATCCTACATGATAGTGGTGATTCCGTAGTGAGACCGGTTGTAGTTGAATTAACCGGAGGTTATGGCTAAGAGCCAAGAACGGACGGACAAGCACCAAAAGGAAGAACTTATGCGTTGGAAAGCCTAGCTGATACTCGCAAGTTCCTTCCTAATCGTGCTAATCCCCATTGTTGTCGATTACCGTAACACCGATATTAAGAGGGGCAACGAAAGATGTGGGAGACTCCTAACTCAAACTAACCTAATCCTAACCCTAACAAGCTCTCTTTACATATCATTTTACCACTTAATTAATCACAACAAAATCTGAAAAAAACTGGACTTAATTCGTTAAAGCACATAGAAAAAGATTCCCATCTCCCTGCGGATGACCCGTACTCAACCGGTTAGCTACAAGCGAAACCGTCTTGATTGCAGTAATTAACTAAACTTTAACACGCAGAATCCCTAACAATCAAATGGCGCCGTTGCCGGAGAGACGGTAGTTTATTTCTTTGTGTAATTTCGGGTTAACGTGTGAATATAAAAACAACCGAAAAACAACAAAAAAATATACTTTGTAAAAAAAAATCATCTTGTTATTTTTGATTAGTTTTTGTGCAAGCGTGCAGGAAAATACGGAGTTCAAGATCTGTGCCAAAGACGTGGGAAGATAGATCCACATTTCGCGGCTACACCGCGACGGATCAAAACGAAGAAAACGGTCTACTGTAAAAATCTGGAGCATATACAGTGAGCAAACACAGATTCAGCAACTACAGACAAGCAGGGGAGACCCAGACCAGCACACCCCAAAATTTGTAAGCTCCAATTCCTCCAAACAGCCGCGGAACCGCGGCCAAAGGAGGTGTTTATTTGCGGAACCGCGGCCATTTAGTGGCTTCAGGGTACCATTTTTTTTTGGGTAACTTCCTCTCCTCTCCCCCACTCCTCTGAACTCCACTGAACTGTGTTTTCTGCAGGATTCTTTGCGCAAACTCTCTTCCCCCTTCCAATAAACTGTTCTTGTGCAGGATTCTTTGCGCCGCGCTAAAAAATAAAAATTGTTTGCAGTTGATTTGTTACTGCTTTGCATTTCTTAATACGGACTTAAGGGGCTTAAAACCAATTCAGATTGGGTAGGGATTTCATCACCCTTCCCAGGACCCCAGAAATCACAAAAAGCATACGCATTGACCAATGTTAAATTAAAAAATACTAGACTCAGCCCTAAGGACTTCGCGCTCATTAGGACAGAGGACTAGTTACAGGCATCGGCCGTTTATCCTATCTGACTTTTGCGGTGCCTAGGCAAGTGTGACGAAGGCAAGTGGTTATTTAATTAAGGAACTTCGCGAAAGCGTTGGACAACCTCCCACTTACCTGGCACTTATCTGGCCGCATTAGACGGAGAAGAGGCGGTTTGAGGTCCTTTTTCTAGCCCTCTGGAACAGTTAGGAGCAGGTCTAGTTGACCTAGGCGACCCTAGATCTAGGTGAGATTGTGCATATCTTCTTTGTGATTGCTTAAAGCCGTAAGTCCGTACATATTTCTGTAAAGCTCTTTCTAAAAAACAAACAAAAAAGGAAAAAATCAAAAACTTTTATAAAAACTTGCCCTTTGTCGCCAAATCCATTTTTCACCCACCACTCATCGTTTCTCCATTGACGTTTTCTTACCCTCACCTTCTCCGCTTTGACTATACAAAACTCGTTTAGTGTATGTCCGCTTGGACTCGGGACACTAGCGCCCGTCTAGTCCGCGTTACGTTAGTCGCTACCGACTACGCGATCGACTCAGACGTCGATACTCCGTCCACTCCTCTTTCACCCATTCCTTTGCCGGCCAACTCCGACGTTGACCGGAATTCTGTTCATACATCTTCACCTTCACCAACCTCTTCTTCCGCGATGTCAGGATTTAATCCGAACATCTCTTTGACTACCCCTGGATTGGCTCCACCTCCTACGGAGACCAATAACCCACCACCACCGCCTGTTGTAGCGCCGCAGCGAATCGCGCTCCAGGATCGTTTCTATCCCACCCGTTTTGCACTTCCCACCTGCCTTTCTCTTCCACCGGCCAATGGGGATAACTTTGAAATTAAGCCCCACTTCATCAACATGCTTCCACGATTTCATGGGCTTGAATCTGAAGATGCCTATATCTTCATCAACAAATTTCAAAACGTCTATGCCATGATGAAAACTACCCAACTGTCGGACGATGCTATACGTCTGTGGGTCTTTCCGTTCACTCTATGCGATCTTGCTGAAAAATGGCTGTATAGCACCGCTTCCCACTCCATAACCAGTTGGGACGAGTTTTCAAAAGCGTTTCTAAAGAAATTTTATCTGAATCATAAAACCGCAAGGATTCGAAATGAAATCAACCAATTCTCTCAGCTTCCTTCTGAACCCTTCTGGAAGTGCTTTGACCGGTACAAAGATCTTCTTGTTCAGTGTCCTCACCACGGTATAGAGAAATGGCAACTTTGCCAAACCTTATACGAGGGCCTGAACCCAACAACGAAGCAGTTGTTGGAAACCATCTGTCAGGGCCACTTCCTATCGAAATCTGACGAGGAAGCGTGGCAGTTTTTTGACGACCTTGCGGAGCAAACGCTACAATGGGAGAGCACCAGACCGACTTCTTCTTCTTTTACCTCCACTTCTACCGGTCAGTCTAGGGTAGGAATTCACCAACTTGATGTCTCTATTGAGATGAAAGCTGAAATGGCTGCAATAACGAGAAAGCTTGAAGCGATAGGGAGCAAATTTTCTTCTCCTGCTCCTGCTCCTGCCCCTGTTCTCCCCCTTCGTACCATTTGCGCTTGTTGTTCCGATCCTTCCCACTTGACCGAAGAGTGTCCTTACAATCCACCCTCGCAAGGACAGGATCAGGTTAATGCTGCATTCCAGCAAAGACCGAGGAATGATCCATACTCTTCCACCTACAATCCCAGTTGGAGGAACCACCCCAATTTCGCCTGGAATCAGAATCAGAATCAATTCCAGGGCAACAATTTCCAAAGGGCCCCTCCGCTGCAACAACAAGCGCAACAACAAACTCAGTTTCAGCAGCCCTTCCAACCCCAACCTTTCCAAAATCAGACTAACAACTTTGCACCCAACAATTCTTTTCCACCAAACAACTTTGTTCCGTCAAACAACGATAAGGTTTCCTCGCTCGAACGAAGTCTGGAGGCATTCGTTAAACAATCGACCCAATCCACTGCCAACATCCAGTCTTCCATTCAGTCCTTAGTGCAACACACTGCCGCTCATGGGCAAAGCATCAAGACCATCGAGGCCCAGATTGCACAGCTGAATGCGGCCTTAAGCGAGTGAGAGAAGGGGAATCTCCCGTCCCAGCCACTCCAAAATCCCGGTCACCCACATAATGCACATGTTGCTCTTGAACAACAGAACCATAATGTGAGTGCCGTGACCACACTGAGATCGGGAAGGATGCTGCAAAACAACATTGGCAAACGAATCAACGATGATACCCCGGCCGCTTCTTCTTCTTCTTCTTCTTCCTCGTCTTCTGAGCCTATTCTCCGTTCTTCACAAGGCTCGCCTTCCTTTTCTTCTGCTCTGAACGGACCCACTTCTCACTCCACGAAAACACCTGTTCTGGGATCCGTTCCAACTCCATAATCTCCTCCTCCAGCATTAGACTCAACCAATTTTCAAAATGTTCCATTTCCAAACCGGTTGAGGTCTAACAAACAAAATCCACAAATGGAGAAGATTCTGGAGTTATTTAAGCAAGTTAACATTAACATTCCTCTTTTAGATGCTGTCCAACAAGTCCCGTCTTACGCGAAAATCTTAAAGGACTTGTGCACGAAAAAGAGGAAGTCTCAGGTACCCAAGAAAGTTTTCTTGGCTAGTGCTGTGAGTGATGCCCTTACCCAATCTTTACCACAACAACGGAAGGACCGTGGCTGTCCTACGATTTCTATTACTATTGGGGATAAGAACATCAACCGCGTACTATTAGTTCTTGGTGCCAGTGTTAACCTGCTTCCGTATTCAGTATACAAGCAATTAGGTGTAGGAGAGCTGAAACCCACGCACTACACTCTCCAAATGGCCGACCGATCGATCACCCATCCTAGGGGTGAGCTAGAGGATGTGTTAATAAAAGTCGGGGACTTCATATTCCCCGTTGACTTCATTGTATTAGACACACAGCCTATAGCTAACCCCCGGAATCAAATTCCGGTGATACTCGGTCGCCCATTTCTTGCAACCTCAAATGCTGTGATCAATTGTCGCAATGGTTCGATGAACCTCTCTTTTGGAAACATGACGATTGAACTCAACATTTTTGGGTTGGGGAATCAGCCCGCCGAACCTAATGCTCATATACTGGACGTATGCTCGATCAAGGAGATCACCCCAGAAGAGTGTGAATTCGAGGAGTTTCTGTTTGATCACGATAATCTTGACGCCACTAGTGCGTTTCTCTTTGAACCTGCTGCTGTTTCTGCGCCCGACAACGACTACGAGTGTTTCACGTTCTCGAACGATCTTAGCCGCGCACAACCCGAGTTTGAATCCTTCGACTTTTCGGATGAGTTACCTGAACCATCCAACTCGGTTGCCTACACTCGTTTTGAACCTTTGCTGGAGTCCTTTGAGTTCGAGACCTTTGCACCAATCTTGCCTTCCATCGTTTCACCTCCAACGCTCGAACTCAAGCCTTTGCCGTCTCACCTTAAGTACGCTTACTTAGGTAAGAACGAGACCCTCCCTGTCATCATCTCTGCTTCTCTAGCTCCAGAGCAAGAGAAAGCCCTTCTCGCGGTCTTGCACAGCAACAGGTAAGCTTTTGGCTGGTCCATGGCGGACATCAAGGGGATTAGTCCCCTGATCGTTGAGCATCACATTCATCTGATGGATGATGCCAAACCAGCCCGGGCTCCACAAAGACGTCTCAATCCAGTCATGAAAGAGGCTGTGAAGAAGGAGATCGTAAAATGTCTAGATAGTGGTATCATTTACCCTATCTCTGATAGCCAGTAGGTTAGCCCCATTCATGTTGTCCCCAAGAAGTCGGGCATCACGGTCATAACCAACGAGGCGAACGAGTTAATCCCTACTCTCACCCAAACTGGGTGGCGAGTGTGCATTGATTACAGAAAACTCAATGCCGCAACACGGAAAGACCACTTTCCGCTACCTTTCATTGACCAAATGCTTAAACGATTGGCCGGACACGAGTACTACTGCTTTCTTGATGGCTACTCTGGCTATAATCAAATTCCCATCGCCGAAAAAGACCAGGACAAGACCACTTTCACTTGTCCTTTCGGCACGTTTGCATATCGTCGCATGCCCTTTGGGTTATGCAATGCGCCCGCTACCTTCCAGCGATGTATGATGGGAATCTTCTCAGGCATGGTGGAAAAATTTCTGGAGATTTTCATGGATGATTTCTCCATCTTCGGCGATTCCTTCAACGAGTGTTTGCTGCATCTTGACGCTGTCCTTACCCGATGTAGGGACAAGAATCTCACTTTGAACTGGGAGAAATGCCACTTCATGGTGCGCGAAGGTATTGTCTTAGGACATATCATCTCGCACAATGGCATAGAGGTTGACAAAGCAAAGATTGAGGTCATTTCCAATCTACCTCCTCCCCGATGCGTCAGAGATATTCGAGCCTTCCTTGGCCATGCCGGTTTCTATAGACGGTTCATCAAGGACTTTAGCAAGATTGCTAGGCCCTTGACTCTTTTGCTGGCCAAGGACACGCCATTCGACTTCAACTCGAGCTGTGTGACTGCATTCGAGTCATTGAAAAGCTCACTCACTTCTGCTCCCGTTCTTTCTTCACCTGACTGGACGCACCCATTTGAGATTATGTGCGATGCATCCGACTTTGCCATTGGTGCTGTCCTTAGACAACACATCAACAAGATGCCGCACGTAATCTATTATGCGAGTCGAACCCTGAACGACGCCCAACTCAATTATACAACAACTGAGAAGGAATTCTTGGCTGTTGTATTTGCTTTAGAAAAGTTCAGGCCTTACCTCATCGGCTCTCCATTCATTGTCTACACTGACCATTCTGCTCTGCGCCATCTTTTTGCGAAGAAAGATGCAAAATCTCGGTTAATACGTTGGATCCTCTTGCTTCAAGAGTTTGACCTTGTCATTAAGGACAAACGAGGATGTGAAAACGTAGTTGCCGACCATCTTTCACGACTTCCTTCTTCGCCTTCGCTTCCAATTCCGATCAACGACGTTTTTCCGGATGAACAACTCTTGACAGTATCTTGCGAACCCTGGTTCGCAGATATTGTGAACTATTTGGCCACATGATTACTACCGACTGAATGGTCAAGTCAGGACAGACTTCGCTTCTTATCCCAAGTTAAACACTTTTACTGGGACGAACCCTATTTGTTCAAGTACTGTCCCGACCAGATTATTCGTCGGTGTGTCCCTGACGAGGAATTCAAGAGTGTGCTGTCATTTTGCCACGATCAAGCGTGTGGCGGGCATTTTGGCCCCAGAAAGACAGCCGAGAAGATCTTGCAATGTGGTTTCTACTGGCCACAACTTTTCAAAGACGCTCATGACTATTGCAAGACTTGCTCCCGGTGCCAACACATGGGCCGGATATCCCGGAGGAACGAGATGCCGCTCCAACCGATCTTGGTTGTGGAGATTTTCGATGTTTGGGGGATAGATTTCATGGGGCCGTTTCCCAGCTCTTTCGGGAACTTGTACATCCTTCTCTCCGTTGATTACGTCTCTAAATGGGTCGAGGCTGTGCCCAGCCGACTAATGACAACAAGGTTGTCGTTAGGTTTCTTAAAGAAAACATTTTCTCCCGTTTTGGGCACCCCCGAGCGATCATTAGCGACAATGGAAGTCATTTCTGCAACAGGACTTTCGAGGCCTTGATGCGGAAATACTCCATTAATCATAAGCTATCCACGCCCTACCACCCCCAAACCTGCGGGCAGGCCGAAGTTTCAAATCGGCAAATCAAGCAGATACTGGAGAAGACGGTTTCCAAGAACCGTAAGGATTGGTCGCTGAAACTCACCGATGCCCTTTGGGCCTTTCGAACCGCTTATAAGACCGACCTTGGCATGTCTCCCTATCGGCTTGTGTACGGAAAAGCCTGCCACCTACCTGTCGAAATAGAGCATCGCGCATTTTGGGCGATAAAAGAGCCGAATCTGTCTCTCGAAGATGCGGGCAGCCATCGGAAGCTGCAGTTGAACGAATTAAGCGAGCTTAGGGATGAGGCTTACGATAACGCGGTTGTTGTTAAGAACCGAACGAAGGTGTTTCACGATAAACACCTTTTGCGCAAAACCTTCGTACCTGGTCAACAGGTACTGCTTTACGACACCCGACTTCACTTCCATCCAAGAAAGCTCAGATCTCGCTGGAAAGGGTCGTATTTTGTGCGGACTGTATATCCACAGGGCGCTGTGGATTTGGAAAATCCGAAGGACGGTTCATTTTTCAAAGTGAACGGACACCGACTAAAACCTTACCTTAGCACCGAACCAACAGAGGAGCTCCTGTTCTTACAGGAGCCGCTTTACCCTGCCTAATCTTCCCCTGCCTACCTCCAAACTTCGGTTATCCAGCCAAGAACAGTGGACACTGTTCCAAATAAGTTTGGGGGTATGTATAAACCATTTTGTACATACTTGTGTATATTCTTTTTCTTTTCTTTAAAATCAAAAACAAAAAAAAAAATTGTGTATCGCTAACCGACAATTTTGACCCTTCAAATGATCTTTTCAAGCAATGACAGTGAGGACACTGTCCGGTTTAAGTTTGGGGGTACGCTCGGTACGCATTTCTTACCTTCGCATTCATATGTATATTTTGCATCTGCATATTAAAATCCATAAAATCCATAAAAATCTGAAAATTTTCTAAAAATATAAAAACTTTTCTGTCAAGTTAGCTTGTGGAAGAACTCCGATTCAACATTTCGACGGTTTTTGTTTGAAAAAATAGGAATAACTAAATCTTATGTTTAGATTTTGAAAACCTGAAAGATAACTCTCCTTTGAAGTTAACTATAGCTGATATACGTCTTTACATCACACTACACGTGTCGTGAGTTTTTGGGAATTAGATGACAAGTCTTTTATGTTTAAAAACTTTTAAACAGATAAATGATTTTCTGAGGATCAAATAGGTTTGTTCTGAAATAAGTAATGTCAAGAATAGTTTATGAAGTAAAGCGAATATGAAGGAATGTTATTGATGCCGTAATTGGAACTAAGTCTGAAAAATAACCCATCTGAAACTTGATTGGAATGATTACACACCAAACCCACTAAACACGTCTTTTAGCCAAAAAAAAAATAAATAATTGAACTGCCGGTTATATCTCCGTTCGTATTAAATCATCTGATTTTCACGCCAAACTGTCTTTTGTTTTTGGACCTAGGTAACTTGAGTAATTAAGTCCGCTGGGGTGTTTCTACACCTAATGCCCTAAAATCAACTGGTTTGGGTGCATTGGCCCAAAGCTCGCTAAGAAGCCTAGAAAGTCCAGATTAAAACAAAGTCAAGCAAGTGTTCTCTCTGAGTTAAAATTCCTAACGGTTCTTTGTGTGAGAATAATCTTGATAAAAGACAGGCTTTTATAAAAAAAATTTAACGGAGATATGAAGGTTTTATTCTATGATAAAGACTATTGCACGTTCACAGAGGTGTGTATGAAATGAAAACAAGAAAAATGTGGAGTGAAAAATACGACTTAGTTTCCTGTTAAGGAAGATAGAAATTCTGAAGTTGAAACCTTACTGGAAAACGAAACTTGAAAAATACTTAACTCTCTATAAAACTTATGTGATCCTTTTAAAATTGTTATCTGAGCTTTATTGTGCGACATGATGACTTTAATCGATCCTTCTGGAACTTAACGACACTATTTGCACTGCACGTAAAGACATATAAAATCTGTAGTTAAATAAGAAGCGAGGTGTGAAAAATAAAGGTTCGATAGTCTAGACTTAGGATTATAGAATTGTTATTTTCTGAAACAAAACATTAGGGTTTGAATCTTAGTTATTTTACAAAACTAACTTGACCGGATTTTGTGGGTAGTATCCGCTGAAAATCCTCAGGAGACAACACTCCTCCTACTAGGGACACCTAGAGGTTTAACGGCTTGTTGCACATGCTCAGTGTAATCGCGTTCCCTGCGAAAGTGAGGTTAGGAAATTTTTTGTGAATAAATTGGCTTTGCTCGGGACGAGCAAATGATAAGTTTGGGGTTATTTGTTCATATCAGATTTTTGCATTTTCATACCGCCCAATTTTTATCACATTGCATATCGGTAGGTACTCTTGAGCCGTGTTTGCTAGTCAATTGCAGGATACAGGTTCTCGGCTCTAAACGGTGAAATCTATGGAAAAACACGACAAAATCCGGGTTCCTGCCAACCACAGATAAAACACGGGTCTCCGCTCTTTATCCGTCTGTTGCCACACACCGGTTTAGGAGACAAAATGGAAAATCGATTGTCACCTTCATGCACAAGGCTCAATGGCAACACAAGTTCCTGTTGGAGATAGTGCCCTCAGAGTCAATTATTGGATCACAGGCACGTGATTGCAATGATTGAGGGAGGACCTATCCCGAGATGACAGTCTTACTCGAGATGATAGTATGCTATCTGGTTTACCTTTATCATCGTGTACTGCTTTAGGTGACCTGACAAGTCGCTATTGCATGTTGATAGAGCCCCTAGGATTCTTGCTTGACTGCCAGCAGTATGAGGGCGATCATATAAGTGAGAGCTGGAGTCTATAAGCACATCCTTAAAAGGTCCCTAGTCGTGGGAGTTTCGAGACTGGGCATCGATTCTCCAGAGTAGACTAGTGTATACAGTCGAGACCCCGACGAGGGGCGGTGGCCGGTCTCACAAGCCACTGGTGTCAGTTGGATCACCTAAGATGTATACAGGTGCTCATTGGGTTATGAGTACACCGGACAGGACTCGCCGGGAACATGCTAGTTGGTCTTATACCTGACGTCAGATAGCAGTTCCCTGGTGACATGTGTACAGGTTAGTTCATCGACCTGGGGATCGTCATTTGTCTCGTGTGAGTTCCCACTGTACTTTGATTACTACCCTACCACGGCTCAAAGGAGTCGTGCAAACAGGTTTTAGTTGGGTACAGTCCCGAGCCACATGGAGGCAGTGAGCGGATCTTCAGGGGTTCGTCTCTCCCGGTATTGGGGGTGAGGTCGCGCTGTGTCTAGGAGAGCCATTACACGAAGTCCTTGGCCAAGGCAGGAGATTTACTGGTAGGTATTCCAGTAGTATCTCAGGGTGTTCTGGGCTACACTCCGACACGACTTGTACCGCTTTTGGGGGTCTGACTTTTACCCACCCCCTAGGCCCGACATGCGATGCTCGTAGACGAACGGACCGGACTGTACGGATATTGTCACTGACAGGCTCAGTAGGGTGTCAGGATGAGTTCGCTCATCGACGTCCCTTTTAGTCAATAGCTGGTGGCCCGTTACGTATTGGCTTATACCTCTGACGTGCTAATGGTTAAATCCACAGCCATAGTATTGACGAGTCTTTAGAGTCCACCACACATTCAGTTACTCAGCTTTCGGGCGAAACGCTGTAGAGGCCGTATGGAGATATGGCAGGGACCGATCAGATACGTGCGGTATTGCACGGATCAGGATCGGACAGTTTGTACTAGTGGCCGTATGGATATATGGCAGGGTTCGATCAGATTCGTGCGGTATTGCACGGATCAGGATCGAACGGATATTACTAGCCGGCTTTGGTTTAAGCCGGATCCAGTATAGTACAGTGTAGATTTTGTCTCTTTGCATTTTTATCCAGACGGAATACAGATGCGGGTGTGTATGCACAGTATCGGGGTTTTCCTATAATTTATTACGGGACCAGTTTTCTGGAGTAGCCAGTTTGCATTCCGTTCCGGCCGGTTTTCCTTTGTTCTTTCCCGGCCGGACTTTTCCGATGGAGGGGGTTATTTGCAATTGTGCAAATAACTTTTGTGGAGGGGGTTTCTTGCAATGTTTTCATTATGATATGACCATCTTCATCACTTGCTTTTTCATGATGGTTTTTGCATTAATGGGATTTGAAAGGTATGGAGTGATAAGTATGGTGAGGTTTACTTTGTGGATGTGGTCACCATATGCTTTTACTACACTCATCCCTTTGTTCATTTTTCCACCTTGTTAAGGCCGGCCACATCTTGGAGTGAGATGAGAGGAGTTCATTTTTGTATGAGGGATTAATTCACATCTCATTTTCATGCTTGCCAAATTCTCAAAAACCCTCTCCAAAGTTCATGATTCTCTTCATCCTTCTTGGCAACCAAAACCCCAATGAGACATAGACTCTACACATCCTACAGCAAGTCTTGGGCATGTCGACTTGCCAGCTTCATGCCCGAGTTGCCTCGGTATAGAGGCGGGAGCCCGTAAAAGATGTAGGCGACGTGGTGTCCTTCCGGCGAGGAGGCGACGACCGGAGTTTCCGCGAGAGATCGGGACGATGACAAGAAGACCGGAGGACTCGGATCACTCGGTATATCTCTTCCCATCTTGTAGTTAGCTAGAACTAGTTTAATGGTCCGATCCGGGTGTTTAGTGCGCGGTGGTGCCGGTTTGCAAAGTTCGCAAAATTAAAGTTTATCACCGTTTCCGCATCTGGCCGTCGGATTGACGACCGGGGCGCCGCCGTGCACTTACAGTGGTATCAGAGCCTCGCCATTAACTTCGTCTAGCTTTGTTTGATGTGTTTTACATTTCCGATCGACCAAAATTCCAAAACTCGCATTTTTGTTCACATCAGTTTTCTGTTGAAATTTTTTGGTCTCGAAAATTTTTTCAGGTTGTCTTAGAATGATGTGCAGGGAGTTCTAAGAACACTGAAAAAATTCGACAACATGATCCCTTATTAAGAGCGCGGATCCGCGGCCATTAACCTTTATTTGGCCGCGGATCCGCCGCAGTAATGAGGGCTCATGTCATCATTTTTTGTCAGTGGGCTTGTGGGCTAAAAATAGGGGTTTTGGAATATTAAAATTGGGCCCAGAATTTCTGTGAGTGCTACAGTATTGCTTGGGGGCCCACTTGTTAATTTTTGATCGATCGGATATTTTAAACACATTTTTTCACAGTATTTACATTATATCTGCGACCGTGAATGTCACTTGATCGGTAAATCCAGTCTAACTGCTATAGCCCGGTTAGACGGATTTGCGAACGTGACTTTCACGTTGATGTTCTGTGTTTTGCTGTGATGTTGCGGATCGGTCGTGGGGGATAGCCTGGATGCAATGCTAGTACAGTGTTATTGTATTATATACATTTGATATTGCGGGGCGACCGTCCGACATGTGGACTGCCATCACTGCCTGTTTGTATTATTCTTTTGGGGCACGACCTGGTTGCGGTCAATGTACCCGTTGTATGTATATTTTACTTTCTGTACTAGGGTTACCCCGCGGAGGGGTGCACGGATAGCCAGGTTCTAGAGGGCAACGGGCCCGCATCTCAGGGCATTGAGACGGAGGGGGCTTCAGTCTGGAATTGGCGGGCTATTCGCCGCACTCGTAGGGGGTACAGGTTGACCCAGGAGTGGTGCCCAAGTTACCGGATTCCGTGAAGAGCTGGGTGGTCCATTCACGGCGCTGAAGGGGGCTGCCTCGCTTCAGGTTTTGGCGGGTGACTTGCTGCGCCCGTAGGGGTCTAGGATTTCATTGCACAGGCTATCCACACGACCAGGGGAACGTCGGGTTTCAGTAGTGGCTCTGTGAAACCCGGGGATCCCAGATATCTGTATTGTTCTGTGATGCTTCTGTGATGTTGCATTTTATCACGCCTTGAGCGAAATATAATATATTGGTATATATATTAGTAGATGTTGTATATGTTTTTCATCCGCGCTAGTCCAGTCCCCGCTCTGCCGTTAGTTAGCTAACCTAACGGGTGATGACGGGACCCAGTGGCGAATGCGGATGGCATATACGTACGTCAGTATATTTTTGTTCTTTGTGGTGTGATCAATTGATGGGACTGCATTGATTCGGATCAATGCAAGATAAAAAAACCTATTCTGATGTTGTTGGAACACTTTTCAAAAAAAAGCTGTTATTGCAAGGACGTTCACTTTTGTTTTGCATCGTGGTATTCATTTGGAATATCCTGCTCCTCAGTCGACGAGGCAAGGGCCGAGATCCCTTCACCGGGAGTGACCCCTTGGACAGAAGTTTGCGTCAGGGCACTAACTTCACTATAGCCAATTACTTTTGCTTTGCACAGTGATATTCGGTTATGAATATCCAGCACCCCATTCTACGGGGAAAGAGCCGAGATCCCTTCACCGGGAGTGACCTCTTTAGTAAAGGTTTTCGTCACTATATTTTCTAAAAAAGCTATTCGTTCCTTCAACGATATCAAGTTCATTACGTTAAAGGTTTTCTCCAGAAACCATTCGTAGCCCTCCGTCGTTTCAGACGGGTAGCACGTAGTATTCATGCTATGTTTGTTGACCTTCGTCAAGGCATAGTGTATGGTAGCTGCTTGTTGCCTTTCTGCTGCATAGATAGATGTGTTGGTTTGGGACAGTCGTATAGCCTTGTTGACCTTCGTCAAGGGCTTGTACGGGTGGGTTCAAATTAACCTGGACAATGACGGGTGGAACTTGACATGTGACTTATGATTTGTTGACCTTCGTCAAGGTCATAAGAGCATAGGGCAGAAATCTCATCGGGAGTTTCAAAAGAACTGAAACTTGCCAGATATGCGCATACCTTCTGGAGTGTGATACCGTGAGCGGATTCCGTCACGTTATCATGCGATGAGAGTTGGATCCCGATTCCCACTGATGAGTTGGTTTACTCCTTGGGTGGCCCCGACTAATTCTTCTTTCAGGTTTGGAGGAGAATTTGAGGTACAGTGGGAGGTTTCCAGATTAGATAAATTGGTAACCATTCTGATCTAGGTTAGAGTGCACGCTGAGTGTTTCTTTTCTCTCTCTCTGGCAGCGACCATTGACCCGACCCAAGACAATGACTCAGTGACCAAGTTAACCGAACCTTCTTTACACCGGCTTTTGGATTGTCAGAGTTGCAGACCTCATTGCCACTCCTACTTTTACCCTTTTCTCCAGGACACCCCGTATTACTGCGAACGTCCACTTCCATTGGACAAAACCATCGTATGGTTAGATACGAACTTGAAGGAATTATTCGAGGATGGTTTCTGGTTCTGGAGAAAACGGATAGTATTATTCAGTTGTCTTTTCCTTTTTGCCTTCTCTCAAGTTGCGAGTACTGCTTAATTTAGGAGATAGTACACCTATTACGCAAATTGGATAGTCTTCTTCCAAACCTTAGGCTGGTGCCGACCGGTAGGGAATGAAGAAAACCAATTAGCCTAAACGGTGTGCAGAAGGTATTAAGATTAAGACAAAGTAAGGGATTAGTAAGAGGGCAAAGTAAATTGCGACTGATATTCACGACCAAACCAAATATTTCTTCGCCAATCCTAAATCACCTTTGTATTTCTCCAGGACACTCCGTATCACTACGAAGATCCACAGTTTATTGGATTCTCCATCGTATGGTTATATACGAACTCGAAAGGAACTTGTTCCAGTTCGGGGATGGATTCTGGTCCAGGAGAAATAGGAATAAGGTTTATTCGGTTGTCTTTTATCTTCACCTTCTCTCGCATTGCGAGTGCTCCTAGGGTTAGGACAGTACACCCATTATGCTTATTGGATAGTCTTCTTCCAAACCATAGGCTGGTGCCGAACGGTAGGGAAGGAAGAAAACCAATTGGCCTAAAGGGGTGTGCAGAAGGTAATGACTAAAGACATATAAAGGGATTTGGAGAGGTAGCAAAGAATTATACGGTTATAGTTGTGAATCTGGATAATGGTAGAGGCATTACTAGGAATACCAGAATACCCCATCGAAACATTTCAATGTTTCAGTTCTACTGTGTACTGTTAAAAGAAAACTGATTTCCTGATTAGACACTTGCTCCAGGGTATGTATTTACCAGGTTTGATTCTCACATCTGTATGGCTTTACAGATGATGAGTGGGAGTAAGTTATTGGGAATTGGGTGATCATCCTCATTATATCGGGATTCGTTGTAATCGGTGATATTTGAGGAGATCCCTGGGCTGTTTGCCGGTCGGCAAATATTTGGTTTTGAATATCCGCTGTTGTGCACCAATTTCAAATTGATATATCTGTACGTCTATTTTCATAGAGTGAGATATACCATTTGATATTATGTCGATGACATTTACCTATATCAGTGGATGGTTAGGTAAGGAGCATTAAACAGCGGTGTAATTCTTCTTAACCATAAGTACAGTTTTCAACCTACGACACACAGTGAAAGAGTTGTTAGACTCAGCGGACTTATACAGAGTATTCTATGTTGTCCAGTGTCCATTAGGACAGAGGGGTTGGTCCTCATACTATATTCTGTTTACTTTTAACTTCTCTAGTTCTTAGACATGTGTTTCGTAGAAACACAGGGTCTAAGTTTTGAGGAGTTATAGGTATTTGAATAGAGTAGAGAACCAGGTGTAGCAAGTATCGGGATTCTTCAAGGTGATCGAAGATGTAGATACTTGTGTATGATATTCAGTTGATTGTAATGATAAAGAGAAATTGCTTCTCTTTCAGGTTACTCATAATTAGAAGCATTCCTAAGTTGAATAACGCTGATCGGCCTCTCTCCATTTAGTTGACATGCACTGGAGACAGCTGCATGATTTGAATCTGGTTCAATTAAATCAGTGCCTCTGGTTCTATATTGGATATAGTACAGTTCATATCTTAACATTGTTAAGGTACGGGGAGTTGTCCGGCTTATGATTAAAACCAGACTCTGGATAACTCAAGGCACGTTTCTGTAATGGCTGTTTGTGGGTTGACCCAGGCTATGACGAGGGTTGATTTTCTACCATCTGGCAGATCAATAGAAGTATTGTTCTAGACTCGCCACAGTTTTATTAAAAGAAATGGTTATTTTTCAGAAAACAGTAGTGGGAGTATGGTAGAACTGGAAGCGATTCCAGAACCGCAAACGATTACTGAAGATTTGATAAGGAACCTAAAGATTCAATCTGATTTGACATTCCATTGGCCACTCCGCAGATAAGGTGGGTAACTTCAGGCACCCGAGAGGTACTCCGGTAGCCTCAAGGACGGTGACAGGGAAGTTCTTGTTTACCCACATTTGCCATTGTTGTTGTTCCAGGCTGCGAGACCCGGCAGGAGGATGAGTATAGCGTCGTTCTAAACTAGCTTTAGAAGTGCACGTCTATATGACTCTGCCAGAGGGTTGTCGTAGTCAGTGGGAGCAGCGGAAACATTGGTGGATATCAGGCTTATGTCTATAGACTAAAGCAGATATAGCGGAGATAGATCATCTATTTCTGATGTGACAGTCATAGTTTTGACGTCATCAGAATAGGGGATGGATCTGTTGAGAAGGTAGTAGGGTGTGATGTCCTGGTTTTTGATGACATACACAGAGTAGGAAAGGAAACTCCTATACTACGATCGGTTATACTTTGGTCGTCACACAGTGTTTTCTCCACATTGGACTTGGACATTATATCAGACATACTGGTTACTAGATCTATGGTTTTAGATCTAGATTTGGGTGGTTTCCCAATCAGGGTACTTTGACAGCATTCTAAGAGTATTTAGAATGGACGACTCCTGGCATGGTAGTGTACCTGCAGGTAATGGAGTCACCCTCTCTAAAGGTGTCTTATAGACTAAAGTAGAGAGGGATGTGCATGATTGGCAGATCACTTGCTTAGGCAATTGAGTCAATCATGAGATGTCAAGTACCACACCAGATGTTGTTCTTGCACTAGATGCAATAAGTTGATATTGATCCAATCCTGGAGAAACGGTCGGAAGCAGTTTTAAAACATAAGTGGATGTTCTAGGGATATGATAACGACAGCCTCATTTGGGAGACAGTTATCATTCCAGGCTTCCAAGGTGACATGGACGACAAGGAGGTTGTCAGAGTTATAGTTTTCCCTCTGACGAGGAGCAGTATTTTGGACAGGTGGTCCAAGGCAATACTGAGGGAGGCATGGCGCAGGTTACTGATTAAGTTCAGTTGACGATACAGTCTAAGAAGTTTGGATTTGGAGTTCATTTATGAACTAGGTCCCATCAGACATCCAGACATTCCAAGACAGGTATTGCTCATTTCGGGAGATGGTTTTCTCCGCGAACTTGAGATATAGAGAGACATAGAAAGAAACATCTAGGCGGATCCACTCACTGAGGCTTTTCCTCGAACGCAATAGTTTCGCAAACAGGCTTTGTTCGGTATCACACGGGCTGTGAGTATGCGACATCGCAATAATTAGCCTTGAGTGCAAGTGGGAGATTGTTGGAGATAGTGCCCTCAGAGTCAATTATTGGATCACAGGCACGTGATTGCAATGATTGAGGGAGGACCTATCCCGAGACGACAGTCTTACTCGAGATGATAGTATTGTTAGTGTATATGCCCTAGAGGCCATTACTGTATCATACTAGTTTGTATATTACTTAATGGATGCTTGGGATATTCACCTTGTATATACAATCTTGCTCAAAATAGTAGTATGCTACTTGGTTTGTTTCTACTTCAATGTGTACTTGTGTTTATTTCAGTATATCACTTATACGCATTAGTGGAGCCCTTAGGATCTTTGCTTGATTACCAGCGTTGTGATGGCAGTCACACTAGTGGGGGCTGGGTAATCTATAAGCACATCCTTATTCAGGTCCCTGGTCGCAGGACTATCGAGACAGGGCATCGATACTCCGGAGTAGACCAGCGCATGCGCTTCTCATCCCAGTGTGGGAGACGGTCTGTCCCACAGCCGTCAGTACGTCGTACTTGAGATAGTATGCGGGTGCTCGTTAGGTTACGGGTACACTGGACAGGACTCGTCGGGAACTGACTAGTTGGTTTTATACCTATCGTCAGTTATCAGTTCCCAGGTGACATGAGTACAGCTTAGTCCGCTGACTTGACACTGTCACTTCGCCTCGGGTGTGTTCCCACTGTACTTTGATCACTACCCTACCACGGCTCAAAGGAGTCGTGCAAACAGGTGGTAGTTGGGTGCAGTCCCGAAGCACTTGGAGGCAGTGACGGTTAGACAGGATTCGTCTCTCCCGGTATTGGGGGTTGACATCGCGCTGTGTCTAGGAGAGCCATTACACGAGTAGTCCCTGGCCAGGGCAAACGAGATATACTGGTAGGTTTCCAGTGTTATCTCAGGGTGTATTGGGCTTCACTCCGGCACGACTTGTACCGCTATTGGGGGACTGACGTTTACCGCCCCCTAGGCCCGCCATGCGATGTATCAGACGAACAGACCGGACTGTACGGAGAATGTCACGCTCAGGCTCAGTAGGAGTTCAGATGGGTTTCGCCTCGTCGGTCTTCTTGTCGGCATTACCTGGGGACCGTTACGCACAGCTAGTGCCGCTTGCGGTCTGTGGTTAAACCCACTGCCAGCGTAGTGTCGAGTCTTTAGAGTCCCACACAGAAAGCTTTTCGCCTTTAGGCAAAAGAGTAGAGGTCGCATGGTATTGCGACAGGTCGCATGGTTTTGCGACAGGGTTCGGTCACATCCGTGTACTTGTGCACGTACAGTGTCCGGACAGTTTACACTAGCGGGCTTTGGTTTAAGCCAGATCCTAGTGTACCTTATGGGATTGGATTTATCCAGTTTGCATTCGTGTTCCTCGGAACGCGGATGCGGGTGTGTATGCACAGTTGACAGGGAGGCAGAGGCAGCGGATTCTCATTAGGGTTGTTGACAGTTGACCGTTGACTTTTTGACTTTATGCTCAACCCTAATGAGAATATGATATGTGATTAACAATTATATTAATTAAGTATTATGGTGATATGGTTGTTGACTTGTTGACTTTTGTTGACTTGTTGACTTTGGTGACTTGTTGACTTTTGTTGACTTGTTGACCGGTTGACTAGGCTTGACTAGTTGACCATCATGATAACCATGGTTATCATTTCATGCCAAAGACTTTTTCTTGCTTGTTCATTTGAGTAAAATGAGTGCATGACATGATAAGGTTATGGTTACTTCAACCATCACATAAGACTTTTGTTGATATGATGAGTTATCATTGCTTTGGATTATGAGAGGGTGAGAGACAAAATACTTGCTCATTCTTTCTTGCTCATTCTCTCTCTTGTTCTTGAGCTCTCCTCTTGCTCTCACCCTCAACCTCTTGCTCCCTCTCTTGATCTATGGTTCTCTTGTCTCATGAGTTGAGAATCAAGAACCATAGATAAAATCCCATTCTAAATCATCTCTACTCATTCTAGTTCACTAGGTTTAGCAAACCAAGTGAACTAGTTTCTTCAAAGAACGAAGAAGGAGCTAAAGGTTGGAGCTTTCAAGTGGATCTATCTTCGGCGTACGGAGACAACGAGAAGGAGCCATCGAACCACCATCGGAGCTTGAAGAGAAGGAGTTCAAGTTTAGGTATAACCATCTTCATCCGAGTAGCTAACTCTCTTTAGCATTGTTTGCTAGTTTTAGTTTAGACAACGATCCCGACCATAGTTTAGTCCATGTTGCCTCTTGCGATAAAAATTCGTTTTTTATACCGTTTCCGCCTCCCCGTAAGAACCGGGGGTCGCAATATGGACTTACACTGGTATCAGAGCCTAACTAAACTTAAACTAGCTTGGTAGTGAAGTGTAACGAAGTTCGGAACCGGAAAAATCCAAAAACCAAACTTCACAAAAACTGATTTTCTGTTGAAATTTTTTCTGCTCAAAATGAAAAACTTTACACTTATAAATTCGGCTCAGGGTTTTGTGTGAACACCCAAGAAAAACGATACAGTGATTCGCCTAAAGTGCCGCGCTTCAGCCGCGTGATCCTTCTTAGCCGCCGCGGAACCGCCGCGACTTGGTGTCTTCTCTGCATCGTTTTTCGTGCAGTGTGTTTGTGTATTGGTTTTGGGATTTTTAAAATATATTATATGTGCCCAGATTTTCCAGAAAAGAAATTTCCTTTTGGGGTCCTATAATTCCGTATTTTTTCCGAACTTCACTGCACTTTGACTATGATGGTTATATCTGTGATGCTTGCATGTATTGAACGTCGGCTAATCGCTATAAGTCGATTAGTCGGGGTTATACATGATCTGTAATGTGCTGGAATGTGTATATGAATGTGTTGGACTGTCGCGGGTGAATAGCCGGGGTGGATGTGAGATGAGCTTTTGTTTTTCTTTCATTCATTGTAAATGTAAATTGATGTAATAATATTATTTGTTTGGCCGCACAACCGGGTCGGGGTTGTAGCCGTCATTGTATAATTCTTTTTACTGTTTTTGCTCCTAGGATAGACCCATGGAGGGGTGCACAAACTACCAAGTACTTGGCGGGTAGTTTGCCGCACCCGTAGGGGTCTTGGGTGGGGTATTTGGCTATTCACCGCGACCGTGTTATCCGCTTTTCGTTTCAGGCTCGAAAGGATTGCGGATTGCTAGTATATCCAATGCATTCATCTGTGATCTGTAATGTCTATCATTGCTTACTATTTAGGCGTTGCTTATGTTTTACAGACGCGCTAGCCCAGCCCCCGCTCTGTCGTTAGTTAAGTAACCTAACGGGTAATGACGGGGCCCCGTGGCGAATGCGAATGGCATAAGCGTACGTCATATTTTGGTTGTTTTCTGCAATGGTAGGATTAAATGATGGGACGCATTAAAAGAACTAATGCAAGAATATCACGCATTAAAAGAACTAATGCAAGATAATAAACCAAGTTAAAGTCGTTGGAACACTTTCGAAAAACCACTCGGTTCTTTTCAAAACAAACTTTTAAAATACGGAGTTTGAGCCACTCCATTTAAAAGCTATCTCGTTCCATCGACCAAATCAAGTTCACTACGTTCACGGTTTTGCCAAAACCATCCGTAGCCCTCCATCATTTCAGTTAAATATTCGGTAGTATTCAAGCTATGTATTTTGACCTCACGCCAAGGCATAGTGATTGGTAGCTGCCGGATATTTATCTGTTGCATAGATAGAATGCGTTGGTTTGAGACAGTCGTACTGCCATTTTGGCCTACGTCAAGGGTATGTACGGGTGGATTCAAATTAACCTGGATAATGATGGGACGAACTTGACATGTGACTTATGACATTTTGACCTCACGCCAAGGTCATAAGAGCATGGGGCAAAAATCCACATCGGGAGTTTCATAAGTACTGAAACTTGCTAGATTTGCATACCATTTGGAATGTGATGATTCTGGTAGGATTCCTTCAGTTTCGTCACGCGATGATATTTGGATCCCGATCCTACTGTGAGTATATGCTACTCCTCGGGAAATTTCTCACTTAACGATCAATGCTATAAACCTAGTAGGTGCCTAGAAAGGTGTTAGCGGGGCTACGCCCCCAGGGAAAAGAGGTTCTTTAATTAAGGAACTTCGCGAAAGCGTTGGAAAATCTCCCTCGAAGTACCGACACCGGCCTGGCTGAACGGTTAAGCAAGTATTGTACGGTGGGATTGATCCTGACTAATTCTTCCTTTATGGTTTGAGGAGGGATTCGAGAAACAGTGGGAGCCATCCTGTTTAGACAAACTAAAAACCACTCTAAACTTGCAAGAGCATCATGCTGAGTGTTTCTTCTTCTCTCTCCTAATTGCAGCGACCAATCAACATGACTGGACTTAAGTTACTCCTAGATAAAAACAAACTGACAGGGCCAAACTACAAAGATTGGCTCAGGAATGTCAAGATAGCAATCACTTATGACAAGCTGGGGTATCTTCTTACCACCAAAGCTCCCCCTGTCCCTGGTCCAACTTCCAGTGTCGCGGATAAGGAAATCCGCAAGACTTGGGAGATTGATAGCGCGAAGGCCAAGTGCCTCCTGCTTTCCTCGATGGACAACGAACATCAGAGGAGGCATGAGAATATGGACATGGAGTCCATATTGCTCCATACAAAAGAACTGTATGGAGAGCAATCACGTATCGCAAGATACGAAGCGTCGAAAAAGTTATTTTCGACAAGAATGGCCGTCGGATCATCAGTATCCGAGCACGTGCTAAAGATGATCGGCTTCATTGAGGAGCTCGCTGACCTAGGGATCACATTGGAGAGTGAGCTATATACGGATATAGTTCTCCAGTCCCTTCCTTCCACTTACGCCCAGTTTATACTGAACTTCAACCTACAAGAAAAAGAGGTTGAACTATCAGAGCTCCTCAACATGCTGAGGAGCGCAGAGGGCACCCTACAGAAAGGTAGGGAAACATCCACTTTGTTTGTAGGAGGATCATCTTCTTCTAGGTCCAAGGCGAAAGCCAAGGGAAAGAAGAAGAAGGCCCCCGCCAAACCAAGGGGCGGTGTTGGTAAAGTGGATACGAAGGGAAAAGGCAAAGCAACAAAGTTAGCGGGAAAGCTTGTGGATAAGGAAGAATGCTTCTATTGTCATAAGAAAGGACACTGGAAGAATGATTGCAGGGCCTGGAAGGCCAGAACACAGGAATTGAAGCAGGTTGCAGCTTCAGCTTCAGGTGTGTATGTTATTGAAAACTGTCTTTCAATAAACTCTACTTCCTGGGTATTGGATACCGGATCAGGATCTCATATCTGTAATTCTTTGCAGGCGTTGAGAAACCGTAGTGTTTTGAAAGCAGGTGACATGACCCTCAGAGTTGCAAACGGAGCTAGCATGGATGCTAAAGCCGTGGGGGACTATCACCTGGGAATGTCAGATGGACATGTTTTGGTTTTGCGTAATTGCTTTTTTGTACCCAACGCAACTTGTAATATCATTTCTGTATCTTTAGTTTCTAAAGAAGGTTATGAATTTGCGTTTGTAAGTAATGTTGTAAACATTCACCTTAATCAAGTATTGATTGGGTCAGGTACTCTGAGTAATGGTATATACGTGTTAAACCAACCACAGATTTTTAATGTCCAGAATACACACAAAAGAAGGTCTCCAGATATAAATCAGACTTTCTTATGGCATTGTAGATTGGGTCACATCAATGAGAGAAGGTTGACGAAGTTACATACAGAAGGGTATTTGAATGCGTTCGAATATCAGTCGTATGCCACTTGTCAATCCTGTCTCAAGGGAAAGATGACAAAGACTCCGTTTACTGGACATGGAGTAAGAGCGAGCGAGCTCTTGGGACTCGTACACAGTGACGTGTGCGGTCCAATGTCTACACATGCCCGAAGCGGACATTCTTACTTCATTACTTTTACGGATGAATTCTCAAGGTACGGTTATGTCTTCTTAATGAAACATAAGTCCGAGGCCTTTGGAAAATTCCTGGAGTATAAGAATGAAGTAGAGAAACAGACCGGCAAAAGTATTAAGATTCTAAGATCGGATCGAGGTGGAGAATACTTAAGTGCCGAGTTCCTGGACTATTTAAAAGAGAACGGAATTCTCTCTCAGCTTACTCCTCCATACACCCCGCAACATAATGGTGTATCGGAGAGACGGAACCGCACCCTATTGGATATGGTGCGGTCCATGATGAGTAACGCTGAGTTACCGCGATCGTTCTGGGGGTATGCGCTAGAATCAGCTGCATACCTTTTGAACCGAGTTCCGACTAAGACTGTGCCTACCACCCCATATGAAATGTGGAGTGGGAAGAAACCCTATCTTCAATATCTGAAGATCTGGGGATGTCCAGCTTTTGTCAAAAAGCAGCATGCGGACAAACTTGAGGCACGCTCAGTACTGTGCAAGTTTGTGGGATACCCAAAGAACACCAGGGGGTATCTTTTCTACTACGCAGAGGAACAAAAAGTCCTTGTTTCTCGTAATGCCCACTTTCTAGAACACCAGTTCTTGGAAAAGGAAATTAGTGGGAGCGCAGTAGAACTAGAAGAAATTCCAGAACCACAGACTATTACTGAAAGGTTAGTGGAACCAGAGGGTTCAACAGAACAGGACATTCCTACGCCGCTCCGCAGGAGTAGTAGGCAGTCTCATCCGCCCGAGAGATACTGCGGTTTTCTCATAGACGGGGATAGAGAGGATTGCATCATAGATTATGATGAGCCTACTAGCTTCCAGCAGGCCGTTCAGAGCGTTGACTCAGTGAAATGGCTGGATGCAATGCGGACCGAAATGGAGTCCATGTACACCAACAAGGTATGGACGTTGGACATTGCTCCAGACGGGGTAAAACCCGTAGGATGCAAGTGGATCTTCAAAAGGAAGATTGGTGTAGATGGACAGGTTGAGACCTATAAAGCTAGGCTGGTAGCAAAGGGTTTTCGTCAAAGACCTGGCTTGGACTACGACGAAACCTTTTCTCCAGTAGCCATGCTGAAATCCATTCGGATCCTTCTTGCCATTGCTGCCTTCCACGATTATGAGATCTGGCAAATGGACGTAAAGACAGCTTTTCTAAATGGAAATTTAGAGGAGTGTGTCTATATGGACCAGCCAGAGGGTTTCATTCAGAGTGGGAGCAGCGGAAAGGTGTGCAAGTTGCTTAAGTCCATCTATGGACTAAAGCAGGCATCGCGGAGTTGGAACATCTGCTTTGATGAGACGGTCAAAGAATTTGGCTTTATCAAAAATCCAGATGAACCATGCATCTATAGTAGATTTGTAGCGAGAACTGTAGTATTCCTCGTTTTGTACGTGGATGACATTCTCTTAATAGGAAATGACATTCCTATGCTACAATCTGTCAAGGGGTTCTTGTCACACAGGTTCTCCATGAAAGACCTGGGTGATGCCTCATACATTCTGGGTATCCGGATCTACCGTGACAGATCCAAGAGGATATTAGGACTTTCGCAGTCCAGGTACATCGACACCATACTGAAAAGGTTCAGTATGGAAGATTCCAAGCGCGGTAACCTACCGGCTTGTCACGGGATCACCCTCTCTAAAGAGATGTCTCCCAAGACTGATTTGGAGAGGGATCGCATGTCTATTATACCCTACGCTTCTGCGGTAGGCTCTATAATGTATGCGATGTTGTGTACCAGACCGGATGTAGCTTATGCACTGAGTGTGGTAAGCCGGTATCAGTCTAACCCAGGGGAGAAACACTGGATAGCGGTAAAGAACATTCTCAAGTACCTGAGAAGGACTAAGGAGATGTTCTTGGTGTATGGCGGAAAAGACCTCCAGATCGAGGCCTTTGCTGACTCCAGCTTCCAGAGTGACAAGGATGATTCCAAGTCCATGTCGGGTTTTGTCTTTACCCTCAATGGAGGGGCGGTGTGTTGGAAGAGTTCCAAACAGGAAACCGTTGCAGACTCGACGATGGAAGCGGAATACATCGCTGCATCTGATGCCGCAAAAGAAGCTGTCTGGATGAGGAAGTTCTTGAAAGAACTTCAGGTGGTTCCGTCCATTGTTGATCCAATACCTCTGTATTGCGACAACAACGGGGCTATAGCTTTAGCGAAGGAACCCAGGTCCCATCAGAGATCCAGGCACATCTTAAGGCGGTATCACCTGATCAGGGAGATCGTAGATCGCCAGGAGATCGAGGTTCGGAGAGTCGCTTCAGAAGACAACACTGCAGATCCATTCACCAAGGCCTTGCCCCAGACTCAGTTCGAGCGGCTGATCGAGATGATAGGTCTTCGATACGCCAGTACATGGCCTTAGTGCAAGTGGGAGATTGTTAGTGTATATGCCCTAGAGGCCATTACTGTATCATACTAGTTTGTATATTACTTAATGGATGCTTGGGATATTCACCTTGTATATACAATCTTGCTCAAAATAGTAGTATGCTACTTGGTTTGTTTCTACTTCAATGTGTACTTGTGTTTATTTCAGTATATCACTTATACGCATTAGTGGAGCCCTTAGGATCTTTGCTTGATTACCAGCGTTGTGATGGCAGTCACACTAGTGGGGGCTGGGTAATCTATAAGCACATCCTTATTCAGGTCCCTGGTCGCAGGACTATCGAGACAGGGCATCGATACTCCGGAGTAGACCAGCGCATGCGCTTCTCATCCCAGTGTGGGAGACGGTCTGTCCCACAGCCGTCAGTACGTCGTACTTGAGATAGTATGCGGGTGCTCGTTAGGTTACGGGTACACTGGACAGGACTCGTCGGGAACTGACTAGTTGGTTTTATACCTATCGTCAGTTATCAGTTCCCAGGTGACATGAGTACAGCTTAGTCCGCTGACTTGACACTGTCACTTCGCCTCGGGTGTGTTCCCACTGTACTTTGATCACTACCCTACCACGGCTCAAAGGAGTCGTGCAAACAGGTGGTAGTTGGGTGCAGTCCCGAAGCACTTGGAGGCAGTGACGGTTAGACAGGATTCGTCTCTCCCGGTATTGGGGGTTGACATCGCGCTGTGTCTAGGAGAGCCATTACACGAGTAGTCCCTGGCCAGGGCAAACGAGATATACTGGTAGGTTTCCAGTGTTATCTCAGGGTGTATTGGGCTTCACTCCGGCACGACTTGTACCGCTATTGGGGGACTGACGTTTACCGCCCCCTAGGCCCGCCATGCGATGTATCAGACGAACAGACCGGACTGTACGGAGAATGTCACGCTCAGGCTCAGTAGGAGTTCAGATGGGTTTCGCCTCGTCGGTCTTCTTGTCGGCATTACCTGGGGACCGTTACGCACAGCTAGTGCCGCTTGCGGTCTGTGGTTAAACCCACTGCCAGCGTAGTGTCGAGTCTTTAGAGTCCCACACAGAAAGCTTTTCGCCTTTAGGCAAAAGAGTAGAGGTCGCATGGTATTGCGACAGGTCGCATGGTTTTGCGACAGGGTTCGGTCACATCCGTGCACTTGTGCACGTACAGTGTCCGGACAGTTTACACTAGCGGGCTTTGGTTTAAGCCAGATCCTAGTGTACCTTATGGGATTGGATTTATCCAGTTTGCATTCGTGTTCCTCGGAACGCGGATGCGGGTGTGTATGCACAGTTGACAGGGAGGCAGAGGCAGCGGATTCTCATTAGGGTTGTTGACAGTTGACCGTTGACTTTTTGACTTTATGCTCAACCCTAATGAGAATATGATATGTGATTAACTATTATATTAATTAAGTATTATGGTGATATGGTTGTTGACTTGTTGACTTTTGTTGACTTGTTGACTTTGGTGACTTGTTGACTTTTGTTGACTTGTTGACCGGTTGACTAGGCTTGACTAGTTGACCATCATGATAACCATGGTTATCATTTCATGCCAAAGACTTTTTCTTGCTTGTTCATTTGAGTAAAATGAGTGCATGACATGATAAGGTTATGGTTACTTCAACCATCACATAAGACTTTTGTTGATATGATGAGTTATCATTGCTTTGGATTATGAGAAGGTGAGAGACAAAATACTTGCTCATTCTTTCTTGCTCATTCTCTCTCTTGTTCTTGAGCTCTCCTCTTGCTCTCACCCTCAACCTCTTGCTCCCTCTCTTGATCTATGGTTCTCTTGTCTCATGAGTTGAGAATCAAGAACTATAGATAAAATCCCATTCTAAATCATCTCTACTCATTCTAGTTCACTAGGTTTAGCAAACCAAGTGAACTAGTTTCTTCAAAGAACGAAGAAGGAGCTAAAGGTTGGAGCTTTCAAGTGGATCTATCTTCGGCGTACGGAGACAACGAGAAGGAGCCATCGAACCACCATCGGAGCTTGAAGAGAAGGAGTTCAAGTTTAGGTATAACCATCTTCATCCGAGTAGCTAACTCTCTTTAGCATTGTTTGCTAGTTTTAGTTTAGACAACGATCCCGACCATAGTTTAGTCCATGTTGCCTCTTGCGATAAAAATTCGTTTTTTATACCGTTTCCGCCTCCCCGTAAGAACCGGGGGTCGCAATATGGACTTACAAGTATGCTATCTGGTTTACCTTTATCATCGTGTACTGCTTTAGGTGACCTGACAAGTCGCTATTGCACGTTGATAGAGCCCCTAGGATTCTTGCTTGACTGCCAGCAGTATGAGGGCGATCATATAAGTGAGAGCTGGAGTCTATAAGCACATCCTTAAAAGGTCCCTAGTCGTGGGAGTTTCGAGACTGGGCATCGATTCTCCAGAGTAGACTAGTGTATACAGTCGAGACCCCGACGAGGGGCGGTGGCCGGTCTCACAAGTCACTGGTGTCAGTTGGATCACCTAAGATATATACAGGTGCTCATTGGGTTATGAGTACACCGGACAGGACTCGCCGGGAACATGCTAGTTGGTCTTATACCTGACGTCAGATAGCAGTTCCCTGGTGACATGTGTACAGGTTAGTTCATCGACCTGGGGATCGTCATTTGTCTCGTGTGAGTTCCCACTGTACTTTGATTACTACCCTACCACGGCTCAAAGGAGTCGTGCAAACAGGTTTTAGTTGGGTACAGTCCCGAGCCACATGGAGGCAGTGAGCGGATCTTCAGGGGTTCGTCTCTCCCGGTATTGGGGGTGAGGTCGCGCTGTGTCTAGGAGAGCCATTACACGAAGTCCTTGGCCAAGGCAGGAGATTTACTGGTAGGTATTCCAGTAGTATCTCAGGGTGTTCTGGGCTACACTCCGACACGACTTGTACCGCTTTTGGGGGTCTGACTTTTACCCACCCCCTAGGCCCGACATGCGATGCTCGTAGACGAACGGACCGGACTGTACGGATATTATCACTGACAGGCTCAGTAGGGTGTCAGGATGAGTTCGCTCATCGACGTCCTTTTTAGTCAATAGCTGGTGGCCCGTTACGTATTGGTATATACCTCTGACGTGCTAGTGGTTAAATCCACTGCCATAGTATTGACGAGTCTTTAGAGTCCACCACACATTCAGTTACTCAGCTTTCGGGCGAAACGCTGTAGAGGCCGTATGGAGATATGGCAGGGACCGATCAGATACGTGCGGTATTGCACGGATCAGGATCGGACAGTTTGTACTAGTGGCCGTATGGATATATGGCAGGGTTCGATCAGATTCGTGCGGTATTGCACGGATCAGGATCGAACGGATATTACTAGCCGGCTTTGGTTTAAGCCGGATCCTAGTATAGTACAGTGTAGATTTTGTCTCTTTGCATTTGTATCCGGACGGAATACAGATGCGGGTGTGTATGCACAGTATCGGGGTTTTCCTGTAATTTATTACGGGACCAGTTTTCTGGAGTTGCCAGTTTGCATTCCGTTCCGGCCGGTTTTCCTTTGTTCTTTCCCGGCCGGACTTTTCCGATGGAGGGGGTTATTTGCAATTGTGCAAATAACTTTTGTGGAGGGGGTTTCTTGCAATGTTTTCATTATGATATGACCATCTTCATCACTTGCTTTTTCATGATGGTTTTTGCATTAATGGGATTTGAAAGGTATGGAGTGATAAGTATGGTGAGGTTTACTTTGTGGATGTGGTCACCATATGCTTTTACTACACTCACCCCTTTGTTCATTTTTCCACCTTGTTAAGGCCGGCCACATCTTGGAGTGAGATGAGAGGAGTTCATTTTTGTATGAGGGATTAATTCACATCTCATTTTCATGCTTGCCAAATTCTCAAAAACCCTCTCCAAAGTTCATGATTCTCTTCATCCTTCTTGGCAACCAAAACCCCAATGAGACATAGACTCTACACATCCTACAGCAAGTCTTGGGCATGTCGACTTGCCAGCTTCATGCCCGAGTTGCCTCGGTATAGAGGCGGGAGCCCGTAAAATATGCAGGCGACGTGGTGCCCTTCCGGCGAGGAGGCGACGACCGGAGTTTCCGCGAGAGATCGGGACGATGACAAGAAGACCGGAGGACTCGGATCACTCGGTATATCTCTTCCCATCTTGTAGTTAGCTAGAACTAGTTTAATGGTCCGATCCGGGTGTTTAGTGCGCGGTGGTGCCGGTTTGCAAAGTTCGCAAAATTAAAGTTTATCACCGTTTCCGCATCTGGCCGTCGGATTGACGAACGGGGCGCCGCCGTGCACTTACAGTTCCATGAAATCTACCGGAGCTCAAGAAAATCATGACAAAAGATCCATGTCCAAATCACCTTTTGATCCACTAGAATTCTGGAAGAAATGTGGAAAGATTATCAGAAAATACATGTACCAGACAAAAGGGGACAGCAGACCAAGGCCGTACAGAAAAGCCCATGCCCTGAATCCACCATAGCGCGGAGGATCCGCGGCCAATAGGGGGTATAGGCCGCGGATCCGCGGCCGTACTGGCGCCGTAGAAGGTCAAACTTCAGGGGTAGATTGGTCTTTTCACATATGTTCTGATTGTTGCCCTAGATCTCCTTTTTCCTGCCTATAGATAGTCCAGAACTTCTGAAGCCATGGGGATCCATAATCTTGTATTTTATTTTCTAGGTTTAGTTGTGTTTCTTCTTCCTCTTCTCATCTCTTCTCCATTAAAACTTGTAGTGAGCTTTGTGAGTGAAGAATGATGAATAAAGAAGACTCTTTTATTATTATGCTTGTCTTGTTCTCTTGTTAATTGTTGTAATTTTCATTTGTTAACTAGTTGTTGTTATTTCTTGTTGTTTCTTTCTTCTGTCTTTTTCTTTATCCTTAACACAACCATGATGCTTACGCTTGATCCTTGCCAAGGTGAGGTCGCAAATAGCTAGTTGTTATCTTCTAATCTCTTTCTTTCTACCTTCCTCTTTCGTTTTCTTTTCTTTTCATTATGGTGTGTGAGTAGTTTCATACTTGTTAGGGTAGGATAAGGGAAGTTTGAGAGAAGGAAATCTCTCTCACTCTTTCCTTGCCCAACAACTTAATTCGACTCCCGTTAATTGAACCACAATCCGCTCCTTACGGCACCCTATCCTACATGATAGCGGTGATTCCGTAGTGAGACCGGTTGTGGTTGAATTAACCGGAGGTTATGGCTAAGAGCCAAGAACGGACGGACAAGCACCAAAAGGACGAACTTATGCGTTGGAAAGCCTAGCTTATACTCGCAAGTTCCTTCCTAGTCGTGCTAATCCCCGTTGTTGCCGATTACCGTAACACCGATATTAAGAGGGGCAACGAAAGATGTGGGAGACTCCTAACTCAAACTAACCTAATCCTAACCCTAATAAGCTCTCTTTACATATCATTTTACCACTTAATTAATCACAAAAAAATCTGAAAAAAACTGGACTTAACTCGTTAAAGCACATAGAAAAAGATTCCCATCTCCCTACGGACGACCCGTACTCAACCGGCTAGCTACAAGCGAAACCGTCTTGATTGCGGTAATTAACTAAACTTGAACACGCAGAATCCCTAACAATCAACAACACTCCTCCTACTAGGGACACCTAGAGTTTTAAAGGCTTGTTGCACATGCTCAGTGCAATCGTGTTGCCTACGAAAGTATGCTAGTTAGTTTTTCTCTTTCTTTATTTTCTCCTTCTCTTTTTAATAAAACAGTTCGCTCGAGACGATCGAAATTAAGTTTGGGGGAATTTGATTAGTCGAAAATATTGCATATTTTAACCGGCAATTTCCACATCATTTGCATCCATATAGAAGTGTTCGGCATTCATATTTTACATATTAGCAAAACTGTCGCAAAATATCAGATTGCATGTATTAGACTCTAAAACCAACACTATAAAGGAAATTGACCGCATTTCATGGCATCGCATCATCCCTACATTTGCGCAACACTTGTTTTGAGATCTGTGCAGGAAAATCCAAAAGAAAGGCCAAAATTTACAGGGTACCGATCAAACATGACGCCAACTCAATAATTTCAGTTCTGGTATCAATCCAAAGGGACAAATACAGATCAACACATCAGATAAAGCTACAAATATCAACCCAAGACCACACCAGAAGAACCAAGACATAAAGCCAGAACTTGGCCGCGGAACCGCGGCGCAAGCCGGCTTAGGCCGCGGTTCCGCGACCGTCTTGATACTTCACCTCATCAATTTTGGTGCAAAATGTTTCTCTCAGGGCCTATACTTCAGCAAGACACAACAATTTCGAGAAGACTCCAGAGACTTCTGCCAGATCAGCAAACCCTTGTTCCAACACTAAACCAGCCTATCATTCTAGAAACTTCTCCCTAAACCCTAGCTTAAACCCTAAGCTAAGCCTAACAAACTCTTTCTAGAAGTTCCTCAACAAACTTTTGGAGGGAACTTCACAAAGGCTTAGAGTTTGGGTGCTCTATAAATAAGACCCTAGGCTCACTTGTAAATCATCATGGAAAATTCCCTCCATTAGTTCATTTTAGAGCCATTCTATCTCTTTCTTCATCTTCTTCTTCCACAAGTCTAGTGAGAGGACTTGTGTGAAACCCTAACCCTAATTCCAATCAAAAGACAAGATCCTGAGTACCCCATCAAGCAAGAAGCCTTGCAACCTTTTAGGAGCCGAGCCGTTCTTCAACAGAGCAAGTGGTCCAAGCCGATCCGCGACTCACGGAGCCGAGCGAAGCCAACTCGAAAATTTAATTCTTCCTCTTGTAGTTCTTGAGCGATTGTAATCAAATTGTTGATATAAATAAAAGGTGATATTCTTTTATCTTGTTTTCTTTAAATTCTTGCATCATGATTCAATCTAAATTTCTAGTTGTAATTCTTGTTGTGATGTTTGAGTAATACTCCGCTCGTCGAGGAGTCGAGACGATCAATAGAATGATGATGTAATATATCTTAATTCGATTCTTGAATCCTACAAGTTTTGTAAACCCTAGCAAGATCAAGAATCGACGACCCAATTCGTTGCGATGCTTTCTTGATTGATATCGCTCGAGATTGGGGAGTTACGATCGTTTCTTGAAATCGCTAGAGGCTAGAGTGTGAATGATATCAATGAAAGAACAAGGGTTAAATGATGAAACCCTAGTTTCATCAAGAAAGCCCTAACTCTCGTCGATCATCATCGATCTAGTATCAATCCTTCGAAGGACAAGAACACGAAATCTTGAAATTACATCACGTCTATAGATCCGATCGATTCCTACGAGCCTCATTTAGATTCTTGACATTTGGTTGGAAATATCATCGAAACCCTGATTCTTGATTGTTTATCATTTTCTTGATTCTTGATTAAACTCGTGACACCTGAATCAATCGATAAATTCTTGAATCATGTTTTCTTTTCTTTTCGATTAACTTTTCAATTCAAACAAATTAAATATAGAAACGAATCGCACAATTCCTGTAGACGATCCGCACTCGCTTACGATCTACAACTGACACCATAGTTGATTGCGGTCAAATATAATTTTTTGATTGTGAACTCTATTCAATTTTCTAATTACCGACACAAAGAGACTCTTATCGATTTGACTTACTTACACAGTCTCGAATTTTACGATCAATCAAATGGCACCGAAATCGGGGACTATTTGAATTGATACTTTTACATACACAACACAATCGAAAAATGTTAACAACCACTACCATTCGTCTATATTATGTTCGTGTCAGCTAACGCCGTCCCAGCTCATCAAGCTCCGGTAACAGGCAAACCGGTCTCAAAGGGGAAAAGGACGAATGTCATGGTCGCGAGGGCGCCCCAACACAAACTCAAGTCGGTGTTTGAAAGACTTTCCTTGGCCCCAGCTGGGGGCAAGGCCATCAACACCAACAAAGCAACAAGGCATCTCGGGCAAGCTCCAGCGGCACGTCTGACAACTGCTCGATTGGGTGTCTTCTTAAGCCTCCCCATCACTCAGCCTATGGTGGCTTCCCGAAGAGCAGAAGCCTGCCAAGCGCTCAAGGCAGAGAAGCTGAGGCAGAAGCGGCTCAGATACAGAGCCAACAAAAGGGCTAGGCCTCTGGCCATGTTAAAATTTATGAATTTCCAAAGCCCGGACCGCTCCGCGAAATCAGCCGCCAAAGAAAAAGAGATGGCTGGGTATGTGGTTCGCATTGTCTACATGGTCGGACATGAAGAAACGAATCCTCCTCTGCTTCACAGCCATGGTGATGTATGATTGACGCTACCCAGCATCGGCTCGATCTAAGCGATGAAGAGCCCGCTCAGGCTGATAAGCCGGAGGAGCCCGTGGTTCCTGCGGAATTGAGCTCAGGCAATAAAGATGACCCAGTTGTCATAGCTGGAACTACAGAACAAGCGTTATTCCGATGGCTTCAGAGATAGCTTCAGGACTGGGACGAGAAGTTAGCCAAGGTATAGTCCAAGGTCGATGAATTGGCAAACGTCGCGACCCAAGTCACCCGATTGCAATTACAGCAGAATCAAATTTTGGTTCATGAGCCAGGGATTGATACCCGGAGGCAGCTAACTGATGCCCCCTTCGACCTAAGAGCGGAGCGCCTTCACGAAAAAAGGCCGCAATCACCCTCCAGTCCCTCCGATACATACGCCGGGGGGGGGGAATCGCCTCTGAAAGAGAAACTGGAAAAGCCTATTCCTTCAAAAAGGAAAAAGTCCACAAGATATTCAGGGACGCCCTAAGAAACGGTCTACAACTGCCAGAATCAAAGAGACCGCAGGAAGCGAATATGACCGACGACCCAAAATATTGCCCCTATCATAGGGTGATAGGTCATGCCATTGAGGACTGCTTCGTCTTCAAAGATTGGGTCGAAAGGCAATACAAGACGGGAGAGATAAAACTGTCTAAAGGCGTGTTAGCAAGTAGTCAAGCTACGACCGCCGATTTCACACAAATGGAGACCGAAGCCTTTCGGGAGCCTAATCCGCCCAGACATGTGCCATTATCTGAAAAGGGCGAACTAAAGACTGATTGGCCTCAAGGACCAGCATCAGTGAGGGCACCTACTCTAATGGAGAGAAAGAAGAATGTGTACTCCTTCAGGAGGGATGAGGTCCACAATATATTCGAGGAAGCCTTGAAGAACGGTCTGCAATTGCCTATTCCGAAGAGGCCACATGAAATGAATATGACCGGCAATCCCGTATACTACCCTTATCACAGGGTGATAAGTCATGCCATTGAAGACTGCTGTGTTTTTAAAGATTGGGCAGAGGACCAATACAAGCT
The DNA here is from genome assembly GCA_030015575.1 of Agapanthus africanus. Lineage (NCBI taxonomy): Eukaryota > Viridiplantae > Streptophyta > Magnoliopsida > Asparagales > Amaryllidaceae > Agapanthus > Agapanthus africanus. The sequence continues at coordinate 409,667,081 of CM057340.1, forward strand.
TGGAAAAGCCTCACAGTCCTCGGATGTATCGGCAAGCTACATAGCTACGGTCATCAATACAGCTCCGCCAAGATCAAAATTCAAGGAGCTGGGATAAGCAAAGATGACCACCATATCGTTAAACTGGGAACAATCGACCACCACGTCATTAAACTGGGAACAATTGACCACTAAGTCGTTAAACTGGAAGCAGCTGACCACCATGTCATTAAACTGGGAACAGTCGATCTTTAAGTCGTTAAACTGGGAATGTAAAAAAAAAATATGTAAATAAACAAAAAAAAGTGTAAATAAAAGAAATGTAAAGAAAGGCCGAAATGATGTGGCAACTCGCAATAAAAATCAGCGAGTAAAAATGAAAATGAAAATAAAGCCGAAATGATGGGGCAACCGCGAATAAATAGCCGAAATGATAGGTCAATCGTGACTTTCGTGATAAGAAAAGCTGAAATGATAGAGCAATCGCGGTAAAACAAAAACAAAAACACAATCAAAACAACAGCGAATGATGAGTCGCTCCTGGTACCATATTCCAGTGTAGCGATGCAGATGCCAACCAAAATCCAATTTTTCAAAATTCACCAGCCCTACGGCCAGTCCCCAACTTGACTACCGTATACAATCCACGGGCTCAAATAATTCTCATCATACTCATGCCCCACCGTAATCACCAGTTACGCGGCTTGTCTCCGCCCTTGGAATTATGCTCCATTAGGAAGACCCACTCATGTGTCCTCACGATACATGTGGAGAACAAACCTTCGTGGGATCCTTACAACTCACAAAGGAAGAACACACTTGGGGTCCTCACGACTTCTAAGGAGAAAATGCACCTACGGGATACTTATGACTCGTAGGGAGAAAATGCTTTTATGGGACCCTTACGGCCCATAAAATTTAAAAGCTTTAGGTGATAGGGATCTAAACCTGTCTCCTAAGCCATCACTCTCCAATACCCAAGTGGCGAATGATGAGCCGCTCCTGGTACCATATTCCAGTGCAGCGATGCAGACGCTAGCCAAATTTCAAATCCCAATGGCGAATGATGAGTCGCTCCTGGTACCATATTCCAGTGCAGCGATGCAGACGCCAACCAAATTCCAAACTCAAATCCCAACTGGCGAATGATGAGTCGCTCCTGGTACCATATTCCAGTGCAGCGATGCAGACGCCAATCAAATTCCAAATCCCATACCCCAATGGTGAATGATAAGTCGCACCTGGTACCATATTCCAGTGCAGCGATGCAGACGCTAGCTAAATTCCAAATCCCAATGGCGAATGATGAGTCGCTCCTGGTACCATATTCCAGTGCAGCGATGCAGACGCCAACCAAATTCCAAACTCAAATCCCAACTGGCGAATGATGAGTCGCTCCTGGTACCATATTCCAGTGCAACGATGCAGTCGCCAATCAAATTCCAAATCCCATACCCCAACGGTGAATGATGAGTCGCTCCTGGTACCATATTCCAGTGCAGCAATGCAGACGCTAACAAAGTCCCAAAATTTTTCCGGCCCTACGGTCTGGATCATACATCCTGCAAATCCGTATACAATCCATGGGCGTAAAACAATCCCAATCTCTCCCAAGTCCTACCGGTGAGACCACATTCAAAGTCTCACCAAAAATAATAAAATAAAAAAAATAAAAATAAATGGTATGTCAACATGCAAAACGGGCACGGATGAAAACCCGAAATGGGCTCCGTGAGTAAAAATAGCAGGACAGCCAACGAGTTTGTGAAAACCCGAAAGGGCGCAAACTCATGAAAAAAGAGATGAAATGCATTCACAAAGTCCTCTCGACTTTGTGAGGAGAAAATTCCAGCGTGAGATCCTTCCGACTCACAAAGGAGCAACACACTTAGGAGTCCCCACGACTCCTAAGGAGAAAATACACCTACGGGATCCTTACGACCCGTAGGGAGAAAATGCTTTGTAAGACCCTTACGGCTCACAAAATTGAAAAGTCTTAGGTGATAGGGACCTAAAACCTGTCTCCTAAGCCATCGCTTCCTGATAAGAAAAGACAGATGATTATTCGCTCCTGGTACCATATTCTAGTAACGGAGCAAGTCAGAATCCAATCTCAAGCACCTGTCTCCTAAGCCATGCTGATGTCAACCCAAATCACAATCAACAAGTCAACTTCAACTCCGACACCGCAGAAAACGGAGCAAGTCAGAATCCAATCTCGACACCGCAAGAAGCGGAGCAAGTCAAGTCCACCCCTGACACTGCAAGAAGCAGAGCAAGTCTAATCAAGCACCGACCGTCCATGTCGCAAAAAGGGCAGTGCAGGCTTCCCACAAATCGGGAACCAAATCGCTCCGGATCAGAGCATCGACAGTCCGTGTCGCAAAAAGGGCAGTGCAGGCTTCCCACAAATCGGGAACCAAATCGCTCTGGATCAGAGCGTCGACAGTCCATGTCGCAAAACGGGCAGTGTAGGCTTCCCACAAATCGGGAACCAAATTGCTCCGGATCAGAGAGTCGACTGTCCATGTCGCAAAAACGGCAGTGCAGGCTTCCCACAAATCGGGAACCAAATCGCTCCGGATCAGTGAGTCGACCGTCCATGTCGTAAAAAGGGCAGTGCAGGCTTCCCACAAATCGGGAACGAAATCGCTCCGGATCAGAGCGTCGACCGTCCATGTCGCAAAAATGGCAGTGCAGGCTTCCTACAAAGTAGGAACCAGATCACTCTGGGACAGAGAAAAGTCTACCACGGACACTCCGTCTCGGAGACGCGTCAAGCGTCGACCATCCATGTTGCAAAAATGGCAGTGCAGGCTTCCTACAAAGCAGGGAACCAAATCACTACGGATCAGAGCATCGACCGTCCATGTCGCAAAAAGGGCAGCGCAGGTTTCCCACAAATCGGGAACCAAATCGCTCCGGATCAGAGCGTCGTCTGTCCATGTCGCAAGAAGGGCAGTGCGGGATTCCCACAAATCGGGAACCAAATCACTCCGTCTCGGAGACGCGTCAAGCGTCGACCGTCCATGTCGCAAAAATGGTAGTGCAGGCTTCCTACAAAGCAGGGAACCAAATCGCTCCGGATCAGAGCGTCGACCGTCCATGTCGCAAAAAGGGCAGTGCAGGCTTCCCACAAATCGGGAACCAAATCGCTCCGGATCAGAGCATCGACAGTCCGTGTCGCAAAAGGGGCAGTGCAGGCTTCCCACAAATCGGGAACCAAATCGCTCCGGATCAGAGCGTTGACCGTCCATATCGCAAAACGGGCAGTGCAGGCTTCCCACAAATCAGGAACCAAATCGCTCCGGATCAGAGCGTCGACCGTCCATGTCGCAAAAAGGACAGTGCAGGCTTCCTACAAAGCGGGAACCAGATCACTCCGGGTCAGGGAAATGTCTACCATGGACACTCCGTCTCGGAGACGCGTCAAGCGTCGACCGTCCATGTCGTAAAAAGGGCAGTGCATCCCAAAAAGTGGGAACCAAAGCAAGTCGCCTCCACGCCAAAAAAGATCCATCAATCTCATGCACACGACCTACATATGCTGTGTGCATTTATTGATGGGAGAAATTTGTTGGGGTAAAAATTTGCACCCCGGTTGACCGAGTCAAAGTCAAGGTCAACCCCAAGCCAGGTGGGCCCAAGCCCAGGTCAAGCGGGCCCATGTCCAAGTCGATCCCGCGGCCAGCCTCCCCATGCCAACAACAAAATCATGTAATAAATAGTTTTTATGTAATTTTTTATCCATGAATGTATGCAAAATAGGCATAAAGCCAATATTTTGTAAGCCCATGGCTTATGTGCAAAAAAGAAATGGCACATGAGCCATGGGATGGGCAAAATGCCATTTTGCAAAGCCCAAGGGGCTATATGTAAATATGTAAGCCTATATAAGGCAACATGATGATGAATAAAAAAAACACTTTTCATTCTCTCAAAAACCGAGGGTTTGTGCCTCTTTCCCCTTTCTGAAGCTTCCAAACCTTCTTCTTTCTTTTGAATTAAATCAAGAGTTTTACTCTTCCTTTTCTAAAACTAAATAGTTTTTCACTACAAAACCACTACTCAAGAAAAATAGGCAGCCCAATTCTTTTCTTCACTTACCAAAGCTTTGCCTCCCACTCTTCACCCCATGGCATCTTCTTCTACTTCCACCCTAACCCTCTCATGTGTTGAGAATCCTATGGTGTATTGAGACAAAGTAATCACACACACTCTCTACTTCATCTTGGATATCTAGGCTAGCAAACTAGATATTCGAGTTGCCTCGGTTTTAAAGCGGGAGCCCATATTACAAACCCTCGACGTGGATCTTCTTCGATGTGGGGAGACCGGAGATCAAACATGATCAAGGATGCTGCGAGGAGCTTGGGAAAGAGGTTGAATACTGAAGGACTCGGGTCGTTTGGTATAACATCTCTAAACCCCTTTATATAGGGTTAATGGTTCGATCCGGGAATAGGGTTCCGTTAGCGCCGGTTTAATAAAAGTTTTTGTTCCGCATTTGGCCACGGATTGATGGCCGGGGCGCTGGCGTAACCCAACAGAATCTTTAGGTTCTATTAAATTTTCAGTAATCGCTTGTGGTTCTGGAATCACTTCCAGTTCTACCATACCCCCACTACTGTTTTCTAAAAAAGTCTATTTTACTAAAACTTTGGCGAGTCAAGAACAATATCACTATTGATCTTCCAGATGGTAGAAAGTTAACCCTCGTCATAGCCCGGGATAACCCACAAACTGCCATTACAGAAATGTGATTTGAGTTATCCAGAATCTGGTTTTAAGCATAAGCCGGACAACTCCATATACCTTAATATTGTTAAGATATGAACCATTCTATATACAATATAGAAATAGAGTCACTTATTTAATTGGAACCAGATTCAAATCATGCAGCTGTCTCCAGTGCATGTCAACTAAATGGAGAGAGGCTAATCATCATTACTCAACTAGGAGTGTATCCAGATATGAGTAACCTGAAAGAGAAGCAAGTTCTCAAAACCATTACTATCAACTGAATACCAAACACAAGTATCTACATCTTCGATCACCTTGAAGAATCCTGATACTTGCAACACATGGTTCTCTACTTTATTCTGGTACCTATAACTTCTCAAAACTTGGACCTTGTATTTCTACGAAATACTTGTTTAAAACTGGAGAAGTTACAAGTAAACAGAATATAGTACGAGTACCAACCCTACTGTCCTAATGGACACTGGAAAACATACAATACTTTGTATAAGTCTCCTGAGTTGAATAACTCAAACCCTGTGCGTCGTAGGTTGAAAACTGTACTGTGCTTAAGAAGAATTACACCTTCTGTACACCACCCTTAGGCTAAATGGTTTTCTTCTTTCTCTACCGTTCGGCACCAGCCTATGGTTTGGAAGAAGACCATCCAATAAGCCTAATAAGTGTACTCTCCTAATCCTAGGAGCCCTCGCAACCTTAGAGAAGGTAAAGATAAAAGACAACTGAATAATCCTTATTCTATTTCTCCTGAACCAGAATCCATTCTCGAAATGGAACAAGTTCCTTCGAGTTCGTATGTAACTATACGATGGATTATCCAATAAATGTGGATCTTCGTAGTGATACGGGGTGTTCTGGAGAAATGCAAAGGTGAAGTAGGAGTGGCGATGATATACGCGGTTTTGTCATGAATGATAAGAGTTGCAATTTACTTTGCACTCTTTCTAATCCCTTTATTTGTCTTTACTTATTACCTCCTGTACACCACATTTAGGCTAATTGGTTTTCTTCCTTCCCCACCTTTCGGCACCTGCCTATGGTTTGGAAGAAGACTATCCAATAAGCGCAATAGGTGTACCCTCTCTTAATCCTAGGAGCCGTTGTAACCTGAGAGAAGGTAAAGATAAAAGGCAACTGAATAATCCTATTCAATTCCTCCAGAACTGGAAACCATTCTCGAATATGAAACAAGTTTCTTCGAGTTCGTATGTAACTATACGATGGTCATATCTAATAAATGTGGATCTTCGTAGTGATACGGAATGTTCCGGAGAAATGCAAAGGGTAAAAATAGGAGTGGAAATGAAGTATGCAACTCTGACAATCCAAAAGCCAGTGTATTTTAAGAAGGTTCGGTTAACTTGGTTTATGAGTTATAGTCTTGGGTCGGGCCATGGTCGCTGCCAAAGAGAGAGAGAAAAGAAACACTCAGCGTGCACTCTAATCTAGATCAGAATGGTTAATCACTTTATCTAATCAGGATGTCTCCCACTGTATCCTCAAATTCTCCTCCAAACCTGAAAGAAGAATTAGTCAGGATCATTTAAAATCATCAGAGGAGTAAACCATCTCATCATTGGGAATCAGGATCCAACTATCATCGCATTATAACCTGATGGAATCCACTTAAGTTATCACACTCCAGAAGGTATGCTAATGCCTGGAAAGTTTTCTGTATGTTTGAAACTCCCGATGTGATTTCTCCTCCATGCTCTTATGACCTTGACGAAGGCCAACATATCATAAGTCACATGTCAAGTTCTACCCGTCATTGTCCAGGTTAATTTGAACCTACCCGTACATACCCTTGAGTAAGGACAACATAGTAGTACGACTGTCCAAATCCGACGCATCTATCTATACAACAGAAAAGTAACAAATAGCTACTATACACTATGCCATGACGAAGGCCAACAAACATAGCATGAATACTAAGTGCTACCCGTCTGAAATTACGGAGGGCTACAAATGTTTTTTTTTGCGAAAGACCTTTAACGTAATGAACTCGATATCGTTGAAGGAACCGGATAGCTTTTTACAAATATATAGTGGCGAAAACCTTTGCTAAAGAGGTCATTCCTGGTGAAGGGATCTCGGCTCTTTCCTCGTACAATGAGGTGCAGGATATTCCAACTGAATACCACGATACAAAGCAAAAAGGTAATCGACTATAGTTAATTTATTACCCTGATGCAAACTTCTGCCCAAGAGGTCACTCCCGGTGAAGGGATCTCGGCTCTTGCCTCGTCGAATGAGGTGCTGGATATTCATAACCGAATACCGCTATGTAAAACCAAAGAAAACGTCCTTGTAATAACATCTTTTGAAAATTGTTCCAACAATATCGAATAGGTTCATTTTCCTTGCATTGATCAGAATCGACGTAGTCCCATCAATTAATAACAACAGAAAAGTACGAAAATATGATGTACGTATATGCCATCAGCATTCGCCACTGGGCCCCGTCATCACCCGTTAGGTTACTTAACTAATGACAGAGCGGGGGCTGGACTAGCGCGGGTGCAAAACATATACAAGATCTACTAGTATATATATAGCAATATATAATAATCATCTCAGGCATGATAAATGCAACATAACAGATAAGCAATAAGCATCACAGAACAATACAGATAATCTGGGAGCCCCGGGTTTCCTTTGAGCCGCAAATGAAACCCGACGTTTTCCGGGTCGTGTGGATAACCTGTGCAATGAAAACCTAGACCCCTACGAGCGCGGCAAGTTACCCGCCAAAACCAGAAGTGTGGCAACCCCCTTCATCAAAGTGAATGGGCTACCCGGCACTTCACGGAATCCGGTAACTTGAGTACCCCTCCTTGGGTCAACCTATACCCCTACGAGTGTGGTGAATAGCCCGCCAATTCTAGAGTGATGCCCCTTCTATCTCAATGCCATGAGATGCGGGCCCGTTGCCCTCTAGAACCCGGCTATCCGTGCACTCCATCGCGGGGTAATCCTAGTACAGAAAAGAAAATATATACAACGGTGACATCGACCTCAACTCGGTCGTTCTCCAAACAAATAATATACAAGAAGGCAGTGACGACAGTCCACATGTCGGACGCTCGCCCCGCGATATCAAATGTACAAATGAAACTAAACTGTACTAACATTGCACTCAAGCTATCCACCACGACGATTCAGCCACAACACAGAACATCAATGTGAATGTCACGTTCGCAAACCCGTCTAAAAGAACTATAGCAATTATACAAGTTGTGCTGCTCTAATGACATTCACAGTCACAGATAGTAATGCATGTACTGTTAAACTTTAAACAGTGTTAGAAATATCGACTTCGAAACACCCCAAATAGCCCCAACCTAAAAGATAAATCCATATCCAAACTGGGCTAAACAAGCAATATCACTGAACCAATATTCCAGAGACTAAACCATAACCAAAAAACCAAACCCAAATGCCAGAGGAAAACCAGCCAGGCTAGAATTTTAGCTTATGTGGCCGGGTCAATACGGGTGAAATGTGTTCATTTTTGGGGTGCAGTCTAGTTGTCATCAAGGTAGTCTTCTGCAATTGCTTAAAAATTTTTTTGAAGACTCGAAAAAATTGACAGAAACTAGAATACAAGTTGGTATTGTTTCGGAGTTGTTTCGGTTTCAATACTTTAACATCGTCTAAAATAACTAGTATGAGGTTAAAGGCTTGGCTCTGATACTATGTTGGGTTAAGCCAGCGCCCCGGCCATCAATCCGTGCTAAATGCAGAACAAAAACTTTAAAAAAACGGCGCTAACGGAATCCTAATCTACGGATCGACCATTAACCATAAACTAGTTATATGAAAAGGATTTTAGAGAGGTTATTCCGAATGATCCGAGTACTTCGGTCTTCAACATCTGTCCCAAGCTCCTTGTGGCTTCCTCGATCATGTTTGATCTTCGGTCTTCCCCCATCGAAGACGATCCACCTTGAGAGTTTGTAATACGGGATTCGACCTCAAAACCGAAGCAACTCGGGTATCTAGTTTGCTAACCTAGATAGCCAAGATGAAGTAGAGAGTGTGTGTGATTAGATTGTCTCAATACATCCTAGGTTTCTCAACAGATGAGACATGTAGGGTGGAGGTTGAAGAAGATGACAATGGGTGAAAGTGTGAGCTAAAGAAAAAAGGCAAGTGAAGAAAAGAATAATGGTGGCTGCCTTTTTTCTTTTTGTGTTCTGTTTTGAGTGTTTTTGTTGTGAGCAATAATGTAGTGTATTAGAAACTAAAGAAAACCAACTTAAGAATAATTATCTCCTTTTCTCACAACAAATATCTCACACTACAAACCAAGAATTCATCATGCCACCATGAGTCACAACATGACCCACCACCATGAGTCACACCCATACGGCATGCATGAACCAAAGCCAAACAATGAGTCACAATTTCCATTAATAAACATTTAAAACCCTAAATGTTTATACCAAAAAAGAAATGGCAACTTCCAAAGTAATCTTGTAATAAATTACAAGAATACCCCTCATCCGTATATACATACCCGCATCCGCATTCCGAATGAATACGAATACTACGAGATGAAAATAATCCAACAATATAATACTAGGATCCGGCTTAACCAAAGCCCACTAGTATTATCCGTCCGAGTCATGATCAGTGCACAAGTGCACGTATATGATCAGACCCTGCCATAAAACCATATGGCCTCTACAACGTTTCGCCCGAAGCAGGGAAACCCTCTGTGTGGGACTCTAAAGACTCGTCAATACGCTGGCAGTGGGTTTAACCACAAGCACGTCAGTGGTAGTAGCTGTACGTAACGGCTATCCAGGTATTGAGCGAAAGGGAGGCCGACGAGCAAACTCATCCTGAAACCCCTACTGAGCCTGACAGTGACAATATCCGTACAGTCCGGTCCGTTCGTCTATGAGTATCGTATATCGAGTCTATAGGGGTGGATAAAGTCAGACCCCTAATAACTTGACATTTAGTGTCGGTATGAAACCTATCACCACTTGAGAAACTACCGATCCTAGATCAGTAGTTCTCGACTACCTTGGCCAAAGATTTCTGGTGATGTCCACCCTGCACACCGTGACATCAACCCCCAATACTGGGAGATACGAATCCCCTGACGATCCGCTCACCGCCTCCATGTGGCTCGGGACTGTACCCAGCTAAAACCTGTTTGCATAACTCCTTTGAGCCGTGGTAGGGTAGGAATCAAAGCACAGTGGGAACTCACACGAGATAAATGACGATCTCAGGTCGATAGACTTGCTAGGTTCCCTAGCCACGCTGTAGGGTTTCGGGAGGCATCGACCATGCCGTTTTTAAAAATTTGGCACGCTAAAGAACCCTAACCTAGAGTCTTAACTAGAGAATTAGACGAGTCAAGAATATAAACATCTTTACATCTAAGTGAACAAGGAATACAATCTTTGTAGACCGGTCCTTCACTTCAATAGCTCCATGTAGTAGTCCCTTCGCTCCAAGCAGTGAATTCCCGGACTCTAGTAAGGCTCCACAAGATGAAAGGAACAAGATTGCTTGAAGTCTTCGAGGCCGAAAATGATCTACGTCGAGGAGACACCAACTCAATCTACCTCTTCACTAATATGGAATTAGTGAAGCAAACACCCTAAACTAAATGGCTAATCTAGTAGAGGATGATGAAGTAGGAATTTTGCTCACTTTAGAAATATTTTTCTCACTCTAGAAATATTTTTCTCACTCATTTTCTTCACCTCCCAAATTGCTGGAGAGCTTGAGGAAGGAAATGAAGAAAAGCAACCATGGAAAAAGTCTAGTGTATAATGGCAACAATGGGTGAGTTAATATCATATACTAACTCATGTAGAGACTAAACCATGGCTAATCATAATGGTTGGGTTAATAAATATCTTAAGTAAAGCAAAATTGGTGGACTTAGTCAATGATTCTACAAGCTTCCACTAAGCATCAACCATGAATAATTTCCACCCATTTTGAATTACTTTAAATAAATAAAACCCTTGATTATGTTAAGCATGGTGTGAGTCACATACACCCATGTCTCATGTATCATTTAGCATGACACACAAAATTGTATATTAATATATATCATATATATACTAAATGCACAAGTGAGTAAAAGAATTCTTAAGTGAGCTAATATTAGTTAATGTAAGTTAATATATCAAAATATATAATTATACATTAAACTATTAAATCAACACTTCATTTAATAATCCGGCTATATCATATACAACCGACCAATATCAAATGTAACAACTTATCAAATCAACACTTGATTCGATAACTCGGCTATATCACATATAACCGACCGATATCACATATCGTGAGAATAGAATACGGTATCACATACACACATTAATCTCGGTCCCGCACATATCACATATGTGCTCCTACTTCGTTTCTCCTGAGCCAGGAAACCTCTGTGTAAGACTCTAAAGACTCATCAATACGCCGGCAGTAGGTGGTGATCATATCAGTCACCCACAAGCTGCAAGCGGTCTGCTAAACGTAACGGCCACCTGGGTATTGAGCGATCAGAAGATCAACAACCAAGCCTGCTCATACTTCTGCGAATCCAATCAGTAACAATACCGTACAGTCCGGTCTCTTCGTCTGATATGTCGCATATCACAGCCTGGGGGTGGTAATTGATCATATCATAATATTTCATTATTATATTCCCCACTCCTAGTCATTTTACAAATAAACAGGTGCTTTTGACCCATGTCTACTACGTAGTTGCAGGTTACAGGTTCTCGGAATAAAAACAGTGAAATGATGAAAAGATGATGCAAAAGTGGGATTACGACCAACGAATAGAAGGATCTTGATCAAGCCTACACGAAGATCAGTTCACAAAATACAAGGCATCGCAAGGTTCAAGACTTCAACACAAAGCAACGGTTAAAGTCCACGACTATATTCACTGTGGAAATCTGGAAGAATACCAGAAGACATTCTGAAGAACAAAATGAAGAAAACAGAAGACATTAGCAACAGACAGCACCCCAAGAGATTGCAGCCAACAAGACCACAATTTGGCCGCGGAACCACGGCTAAACAGGGGGTTTGGCAGCGGAATTGCGACCGTCTGGGGCCCGTGTCGGTGCAGGAAAAGTCGGTGCGCTGGCTGTGCGTGGAGCGTTGACTAGGTCTTTTTTTAGAGGGTATTTTTGTAAAAGCAGATGTGCGAGTCAATTGTAACCTAGAGTTTCTATGAATATATAAATAGAAGCCCTAATACCTCTTTTGAGGTATGCCTCCTTTCATTAATAAAATTCAGATTTCTTTTAGAGAGCATCGATGCCTCTTTTCATTTCATCTATTCAGATCTGACAAGTCTTGTGTAAATGTTTGGAGAGAGCCATCTGTAAAGTAAGTAGTTTTATTTAATTGTCCTAGTATAGATCTTTAATTCCTTGCCCTAGATAGATAGATAGAATGTTCTTCAATTCCCTAATGAGTAGTCTCCTCGCTTGTTAGGGTTAGCTTTGGGGAAGGCTTTTGAGAGATGAAGATCTCTCATCCCTTTCTTGCCCATCACATATAATTAATAGGACTCCATGCATACATGCACACAACGCTCCCTACAGCACCCTATCCCACGAAGTAGCGGTGATACCGTAGTATAAATGCCCGGTTGAGCGTGTTTTCCATGGAGATTAGGGTAAGGATTGATAAAGGAATGATAAGAACCTAGAGGAAGAAACACCTTCCCGAATGGTTCTAATCCCCTTTATTGATAATTACCATAACTCCTCATAGATCTTAATTTGGGTATAGAAAGCGGTGAGATTTATTTACATTTCCAAACCTACCCTAAACCTAACCCTAGCAAGATTTAGATCTAGATAGATTTAGTTTTTAGATTTAAATCAATCCGTTCACACCGTTCGGAATTAGCTCGTTAGAGCGATTAGGAAATTCACAACATCCCTGTAGACCGACTCGTACTCACCGGCTTGCTACCAAGCGACGCCGTTCTTGATTTCGGTTTAGAAATATTTTTGACATACAAATCAAATGGCGCCGTTGCCGTAAATGGCGCCGTTGCCGTAGATGGCGTAGTATTTTCTTTTTGCAATTTCGGGTTAATCTAAAATTAAAAAAAATCATAAAAACTGAAAAATCAAAAAAATATAAAAATTTATCATCTTTTTATTTTGTGAAGGGTATTTTTGTTTGAATTTTGCAGGATCTACAATCAAGTTCGGATCTGGAAATCTCCAGAGATCAAAACAACAAATATCAAATTTGAACAAATAGAGGAATATCACAACAGACAACAGAAGAAATTTGGAGAACCGAGTCAACAAGTCAACCGCGGTACCGCCGTCAAAGGTGCGTTTCGGCGGCGAAACCGCGGCGATCTGGTGAAAAAAAAACCGTGCCGAAGCGACCTACCCGCGGCAGATCAGCGGTCGCAAGTGGCAATTGGCGGCGGTTCCGCGGTGGAGGCGACGGATCGGTAAAAAAAAAACTGTAAGTCTTCTCTCTCCTCCTCTGCAAATCTCTGATATCTCCTCTCAAAAATCTCCTGCAGGATTCTTTGCGCTTAAAAATCTCTCCCCTTCCAATAACAAATCTTGTGCAGGATTCTTTACGCCGCGCTAAAAAAATAAAAAAAAATTGATTGCAAGTGGTTGTTACTGTTTTGCATATATTTAATCTGACTTTAAGGGGCTTGAGACCAATCCAGATTGGGTGGGGATTTCATCACCCTTCCCAAGACCCCAGAAATCACATAAGGCATTTGCATTGGCCATTTTTAATTAAAAAATACTAGACTCAGCCCTAAGGACGTCGCACTCAATAGGACAGAGGACTAGTCGTAGGCATCGGCCGTTGATCCTAACTTGACTTTGCGGTGTCTAGGAAATTGTGTCTAAGGCGAGTGGTTACTTAATTAGGGCCACTACTTGTAGTGGAGAGCCTCCCACTCACCTGGCACTTACCTGGCCGCAATTGGCGATGAAGAGGAGGTTTGAGGTCCTATTTCTAGCCCTTTGGAACAGTTAGGAGCTGTCTAGCTGACCTAGGTGACCCTAGATCTAGGCCTGATTGTGCATTTGTGGTTGATTGAAAGTGTGTCTAAGCCCTTTATCGAAAATTTTTGCATAGAGCACCACATAAAAAAAGGAATTTTTTTTATAAAAACTTGCAAAATTTTGTCGCTAAGAAATCCTTGCACCCCACTTACACCACACCTTTCTTTCTCTTCTCCTTTCTTACATCATAGGTACCCCACCTCACAAATCTCTTGCCGAACTTTGGTATCCTGAACCTAACTTTTCTTCGTACGTGAATTGTTTTGGTCGATTTAAGCACGATCCCTCCATGCCCAAAATTTCTTTGAAAGATCAAATAGAAGCGTCTAGGAGAAACAGTTCGACATTGCAATCCACTTTTTGTCAACCATGTCAACCTTCACCACCTTCGTACTTTTATACCACTTTTTCGAGGCCTGTTGTAACTCCTAAACCGATGTCTATTGCTGAGCATATTGAACAATCTCATAGCCGATCTTTCACTCCTCTCCACACATCCACTTCTAGGGATCAACAAGTCCATTCACCTTTTTATACAAGTGTTGATCCTACTCCTGTCCAACCATCCAATTCCTACCAGTCCTACCCGACTTTCCCACCTTCACTAGACATTGCTTCTACACAGCCATTTGGGAGTTTCACGTATCCAAACAATTTCGAATCTTTTACCGAAACCCCTTCACAACCCATGTCTAGTTTGGAACAGTTGTTCGAAGCTTATATTTTAGCAACAAACAAAATGATGAGGAATGTGGATGCGTCCATGGCCCTTATGAAACCTAGTGAACCGGTAGCTAGTTTCCAACTAGCTTCAAAAATTCCAATGTATGAGGAGGCGATTGGACAGAGTGAGAGAGGAGAGAGTGAGTTTTACACCCTTCCAAATCAAACCTACCCATACCCAATTGAACCCCACAACTCCGGTTTTCAAACAAGTGTCCCAAATGATTCAACAGTTAAGGATAAAAATGAGTTGTGCGACTTTGTAGTGCTTGATTAGCCAGATTGCGAATGGTCCCTTTCAAGTGAAACCATCACCAATCCTTTTGACCTCTACACTTCAACTCTAGAGCCTAAATTAATTGATATCCATGAATTTGATGAGGTGTCTAAAAAATTGATTTTCACTTGATTGAGGATATTGACGCTGGGAATATTTTGGATGATGAACCCATAAATTTAACTGAAATTTTATCTCCAATTCATCATCCCGAGTCATTTAATGTTTCTCCCGAACTTCATATGCGTCTTGATTTTTATGATAATGGCATGGATGAGATAATTTTTGAGGAGAACGATGAGGATAGTATTGAGAAGAATATTGGAGATAGTATAGAGGATGAACCATTTTTGTTTGATGTGTCAGATTTTCCAATTCATCCTCTTGAACCTTTAACTGTTATACTTCCTAAATCACCCTCCTACTTTTCCATCGTTCCGACCACGCAGGAGGACTGTGAGCTTGAAATATTTCTATTTGATCACAGCAGTTTGGACGCCACTAGTGCGTACCTCTTTGAATCTGACACAGTTCTCACAGACGATAATGATTACGAGTGTTTCACTTTTTCGGACGATGTTGAAAAATCACCTCCCGAGTTTGAGTCCTTTGAATTTTTAGATAAGTTAGTTGAACCATCAGACTCGGTTGCTTACAGTCATTTCAAACCATTGATGGAATCCTTCAAGTTCGAGACAGATTACTTAGGTGAGAAAAAGACTATCCCTAAATCACTCCCTTTCGTCCTTCTTATCGCATCGACCATGCCAGATTCCGTCGCATTTCCATTTTCAATGGAGGGTTTACCAAGTTCGACGTACCCATGTTTTCTTGCGAATCTTGAGGGATTTGACCCCATTTCTCGACGGGTTGATAGATTAGCACAATCGTTTTTATCACATCGGTCATCATAAATTGTGCTAATTTATTCACTCGATTTACACCCTCAAGATCGTACTACACTTCTTTCTCTTTTCCGCCATTCTCCTCCTCCACCGAGACCGTATACCGCTTCTATCTCCACACGGTCTCGTGTGCTTCTCATTTCTTTTCTTTCCACTCCATTCTTTCACCAACTCTACCATTACAACGATAAGATTTTTGAATGGTTGGTGCTAACCTTTGGCTTGTGTAAGGCCTTATTTAGTTTGGGGAGGACCTTGTTGTATATATATTTTGTTTTTTCTTTTAAATAAAAAATAAAATAATTTTTTTTATAAATAAATAAACAGGGGAGTGCCGACATTTTCAACCCTCTTGGTATAGCATGACAGTGAGGACACTGTCAAGTTTAAGTTTGGGGGTATGCTTGGTAAGTCTTCTTCCTTCGCATTCATATGTACATTTTTTGCATTTGCATACTTATTTTAAAACCCATAAAAAAATATTTGAAAATTTCAAAAATTTAAAAAAAAAAAAATTAAAGTATTCAATTTTGGTCTTATTTGACTTGAGTTTGACAAATAGGTTAACTAGTTAGCAACAACTAGATCTTATACTTAGTAAATTAAAACCCTAAAAATAACTTTTCTTAAAGTTTAACGGTAGAAAGTATATTTCCTTGTAGTTTATTTAGAAATAGGCAAATTTTGAGTTCAGTTCTTGGATTAAGTTAAAACAAGGGAATAGTATTGATATTTTTATTAAAGTATAAGTTTGAAAAATAATTCCTAAGCTTAAGTCTAGATTCTGAAAATATATACCTTACAAATTGCACAAACACGCACCTTGAAACTTGGAATAGTAGAAGAGACCTTGAAATGCTCTTGTCTTAAGTCCTTAGTACGAAGAAAATAATAAAATACAAATGTGAATAAAGAGATAATAAAAAATGAACACTGGTTTTTGTGATTACTTAAGGCTGCAAAAATAGAAAAATATTTAGCAAGGGTGCTTCGTCACCTAGTGCCTTAGACCAACTGGTTTGGGAGTCACTGCTAAAGCCTTAGGTGTTACAAGACTAGGAATTACGCTTTATTGTGTATATAAATTTTGTAATCGGTTGTTGGTACCTCAAGAAGTATTAATGATCGCATGAAGGATGTGTGAGCGAAATTCATCTAAAAATTCACCAATTAAGAAGTGCTTTGGACAACGGACAAGAGTATGATTGCTTGATTTGAATTTCTAAGTGTAGGGGTCATATTTACACACACGTGGGGGTATGTGATTGGGGTTTAGATAAGAGATAGGAATGAAGAATAGGACTTATATCTTTAATAGAGATGATAAAAATTCCTAAGTTGAGATAGAACCCTAGAAGGAAAACATAAAAAGATGCCGAAGGCTAAGTAGGCGAACATATATAATCTTAAGTTAAATGATAAGGAAGCGTGAAGAATACGGGTGGATGATTTATGAGTCGAAGATAATAGAGTTCTTGTTAGAAAACCTAATTGGAGAATAAAAGTCAATGGGTTGAATTGATAGGATTTTGTGGGTAGTATCCGCTGAAAACCCTCAGGAGACAACACTCCTCCTACTAGGGACAACTAGAGGTTTAACGGCTTGTTGCACGAGCTCAGTGCAATCGCGTTTCCCTGCGAAAGTGAGGTTAGGTTTTTGTTGAGAATAAAACTAGGTTTGCTCGAGGACGAGCAAAAGATAAGTTTGGGGTATTTGTTCATATCATAATATTGCATTATTATATACTCCACTCCCAGTCATTTTACAAATAAATAGGTGCTTTTGACCTATGTCTGCTACGTAGTTGCAGGTTACATGTTCTCGGAATAAAAACAGTGAAATGATGAAAAGATGATGCAAAAGTGGGACTACGACCAACAAATAGAAGGATCTTGATCAAGCCTACACGAAGATCAGTTCACAAAATACAAGGCATCGCAAGGTTCAGGACTTCAACACGAAGCAACGGTTAAAGTCCACGACTATATTCACTATGGAAATCTGGAAGAATACCAGAAGACTTTCTGAAGAACAAAATGAACAAAACAGAAGACATTAGCAACAGACAGCACCCCAAGAGATTGCAGCCAACAAGACCATAATTTGGCCGTGGAACCGCGGCCGTCTGGGGCCCGTGTCGGTGCAGGAAATGTCGGTGCGTTGGCGGTGCGTAGAGCGTTGACTAGGTCTTTTTCTTAGGGGGTATTTTTGTAAAAGCAGATGTGCGAGTCAATTGTAACCTAGAGTTTCTATGAATATATAAATAGAAGCCCTACTACCTCTTTTGAGGTATGCCTCCTTTCATTAATAAAATTCAGATTTCTTTTGGAGAGCATCGATGCCTTTTTTCATTTCATCTATTCAGATCTGAGAAGTCTTGTGTAAATGTTTGGAGAGAGCCATCTGTAAAGTAAGTAGTTTTATTTAATTTCCCTAGTATAGATCTTTAATTCCTTGCCCTAGATAGATAGATAGAATGTTCTTCAATTCCCTAATGAGCGAGTAGTCTCCTCGCTTGTTAGGGTTAGCTTTGGGGAAGGCTTTTGAGAGATGAAGATCTCTCATCCCTTTCTTGCCCATCACATATAATTAATAGGACTCCATGCATACATTCACTCACTGCTTCCTACGGCACCCTATCCCATGAGGTAGCGGTGATACCGTAGTATAAAGGCCCAGTTGAGCGTGTTTTCCATAAAGGTTAGGGTAAGGATTGATAAAGGAAGGACAAGAAACTAGAGGAAGAAACACCTTCCCGAATGGTTCTAATCCCCTTTATTGAAAATTACCATAACTCCTCATAGATCTTAATTTGGGTATAGAAAGCTGTGAGATTTATTTACATTTCCAAACCTATCCTAAACCTAACCCTAGCAAGATTTAGATCTAGATAGATTTAGTTTTTAGATTTAAATCAATCCGTTCACACCGTTCGGAATTAGCTTGTTAGAGCGATTAGGAAATTCACAACATCCCTGTGGATCGACCCGTACTCACTGGCTAGCTACCAAGCGACGCCGTTCTTGATTGCGGTTTAGAAATATTTTTTACATACACATCAGTAATCGTTAGACCTCAATAGCCTGATAAGTCATGCCGATGTGAGGCTCATAACGGTTAGAGAAACTACTGAGAAGACTTCCCAGTAAATCTCAGCAACCCTGGCCAGGGATTTCCTGTTATGGCCAATCAAGCAAAGCGCAATATCAACCCCCAATACTGGGAGAGATGAAATCCCCTCCTATCGCTCATTGCCTCTATGTGACTCGGGACTGTAGCCAAAAACCACCGTTTTGCATGATCTCTTGAACGTGGTTAGGTGGAAATCAAAGCACAGTGGGAATCATACAAGTCTCTATGACGATCTCGGTTCGACATTCTAACCTGTACCAGTGTCACCAGAGAACTGATATCTGACGATAGGTATAATACCATCTAGAAGTTCTCGGCGAGTCCGTCCAGTGTACCCAGTCTCCACTGAGCACCCATATACCTTCTCTGATGTCAAACACCAATGGATGTGGGATCATCCATCGCCCATCATATGGGTCGAGAAGCGTATACGCTAGTCTACTCTGGAATATCGATGCCCCGTCTCGATACTCCCACGACTAGGAACAATTGAACGATGTACTTACTGACTACCTCTGCCCCACTAGTATGATCTGCATCATAATCCTGGTAGTCAAGTACTCATCCTAAGGGTTTTATCAACATGTAATAGATAGATAATAAGTGTACATATTAAGATAAAGAGAAACCAGATAGCATACTATCATGTCGAGTAAGAAAGTCCTCCCTGTATATGTCCAAGCATCCACTATAATATACATCACATGTATAATAATGGCCTCTAGGGCATACATATAACTAACAATCTCCCACTTGCACTAAGGCTATTTGTTGTAGTATCTCATACTCAATTCCCCATAAAAGCCTATCTAGGGAAAGGCCTCTTTGAGTGGATCCGCCGTGTTATCCTTCGCGTCAACTCTCCTTACCTCGATCCCTGGAGATCAACCATCTCCATGATCAGGTCATACTTGCCTCAGAATATGTCTGTATCGCTGATGGGACCGGCGTTCCTAGGCCAAATCCACAACTCCATTGTTGTCACAATAACAATTATTGGACGCTCAATGGTAGGAACCATGTTCATCTCATGAACAAGAATTATCGAGACATCCACTTTGGTAGCATCGTTGGTAGCGATGTATTCAGCCTTTATCGTCTAGTTTGCCATGGTATATAGCTTGGAACTCTTCCAACATACCGTCCCTCCACTAAGGGTAAAGACAAAGCCTGTGACTGACTTTCAGTCGACCTTATCACTCTGGGAGCTGGAATTGGTAAAGGACTCCTAATGGAGTTCACCATTACCAAACACCAAGAACATTTCTTTAGTGCTTCTCAAGTACTTAAGAATGTCCTACACAGCTATCCAGTGATTTTTCCAAGATCCGATTGATTCTTTATCACTACAACTAGTGAGTCAGCTATATCTGGTCCAGTACATAACATCGCATACATGATAGAGCCTACTGCCGAAGCATAGGGTATCCCTTGCACGTGTGCTCTTTCCAAATCAGTTTTAGGTGACATCTTTTTGGAGAGAGTGATTCCTGAGTAAGTGGGCGAACCACCATTCTTAGAATCCTCCATACTCAAACCCTTTAGTATGTTGTTAATGTACCTAGATTTGGGACACTCCCAACATCCACTTAGATCTATCACCATAGATCATAACCCATGAGATGTAGTAGGTATCATCCAGATCTTCCATAGAGAATCCTCATGATAAGAGGAGCTTGACCGAGTGTATCATAGGAAACTATTTCCTATTAAGAGTATGTCATCTACGTACAATACGTGGAAGACAACCTTACTCTCTACAACCTTCTTGTAAATACAAGATTCATCTACCTTTTTGATGAAGTCAAACTCTTTGACTGCCACATCAAAACAGATGTTCCAACTCCGCGATGCGTACTCTAATCCTGATGGACTTAAGCATAGCTACTGGAGAAAAGGTTTCATCATAAACCACACCTGGCTATTGACGATAACCTTTTACTACAAGTCTAGCTTTGAAAGTCTCAACTTTTTCATCTACACCAAGAATCTTCTTAAGGTCCATTTGCTCCCAAGGGGTTTTACCCTTTTAGGTGTAACATTCAAAGTCACACTTTGTTGGTGTACATGGATTCCATCTCTGATCGCATAGCGTCCAGCCATTTCACAGAGTCCCCACTCGTGATGGTGTCACGACTCGAAATTTAGTTTATGACCGACACTTAAATCACACAACGTCTAAAGGCGTAAAGTAATTCAAGAAAGCCGAAGCCCAGAAAATCTAAACTTTTTTACGGAAAATAGTGAGGGTGTAGTTTTAAAATAAAGATATAATGAAATAAAGTTTATCTATAAATGCATAACTAATGATATAAGAAAATGAAAGTAGAATGTACTAAAATTGAGAAGGTTTTTCGTCTTTTAAAAATTTGGGCAGCATATCCTGTTAGTGAATGTTGCACACCCTCACAACACTTGTGAGGAGGCGGAAGCGATAAACAAAAATTTTCTTGCATGCAACACCCACATAACCCAAGATTAGTGCTTGAACCTTAACTAGCAAACCATATCTAGAGTTCTAAACTACCATGATAGGGGTTATACCTTGAGAATCTGTCCTTCAGGTCTTCGTTTGGATGCGAATCCTAGGCTCCTTGATGGTTGCAAAGAGCTCGATCTCCGGCCACCTCAAGATCCAAGACGATCCACCCGAGAGCTATCGAACAAGCTACAAACTCTTCACAAGAGTTTAACTAAGAGATCAAGATTGCTAGAAGTGATCACTTAGATAATGTAGAGATCAAGTAATGGATTATATTTGTCCCTTGAACTATGATTCACAACTCATGTGAAGGTATAGGTCAAGAGGTAGAGGAAGGAGAGAATTAGGAGAGAGAATGTGTATGTGATGAATGAATGAAAAATGAAACATAACAAAAGATATGGCTCAAAACAATAATTGAAGCATGCATTATTTTTTTACAAAAATAATGCACCATGCCTCTATAGTAAACCCAAATGAATTTAAAATGATTTGAGCCATGCCTTCAACCATGCTAAGACTTTCTCCAAATTGCACCTCATCATTTCCATTTTCTGAAAATGAAAATCCATTTATGAGGTGTCTCCTTCTAGAATGTATTCTTGTACAATTACAAGAATACCCCTCACCGTATACCGTATAAGTATACCCATATTCGAATTCTGAAAAATATGAATACAAATAATCCAATAATATAATACCGGTATCCGGCTTAAACCAAAGCCTACCAGTATTATCCTTTCGATCATTATTCTTGTAACACTTACACGAACATGATCGAAACCCTGCCATAACAACTTACGGCCTCTACATCTTTTGCCTGAACTAGGGAATTCTCTCTGTAGGACTCTAAAGACTTGTCAGTACGCTGGCAGTGGATTTAACCACAAGCACGACAGCGGCACTAGCTGTGCGTAATGGCTACCCAGGTACATGACAAAAAGATGGCCGACGAGCGAACTCATCACAACCCTAACGAGCTTGTAAGCAACACTTACCGTACAGTCCGGTCTCTTCGTCTGATACGTCGCATATGAAGTCTAGGGGTGGTAAATGTCAGACCCTAGTAACTTTATAAGTCATGCTGATTTACGACCCATAAAGGTTCAAGAAACTACTGATAATACTTATCAGTAAATCTCGAGAACCCTGTCCAGGGATTTGTTGTTATGGCCGATCAAGTATAGCGTGACATCAACTCCCTAAACCAGGAGAGACGAAACCCCTCCTATCGCTTACTTCCTCTATGTGATTCGGGACTGTACCTAAAATCCACCTGTTTGCACGACTCAGTAGAGCCATGGTAATGAGGAAATCAAAGCACAGCGGGAATCACACAAGACACTATGATGATCTCGGGTCTACAGACTAACCTGTACAAGTGTCACCAGAGAATTGCTATATGACAATAGGTATATGTACCATCTAGGAGTTCTCGGCGAGTCCTGTTCGGGGTACCCATTCTCCAATGAGCACCTGTGTACAATCTTTGATGTCAAACACCAATGGTTGTGGGATCAACCATCGCCACCAGGGACAAGAAATGTACACACTAGTCTACTCTGGTAATATCGATGCCCTGTCTGGATATACCCTCGACTAGGAACAATTAAAGGATATGCTTATAGACTTCCCAGGTCCCACTAGTATGATCTACATCATAATCCCGGTAGTCAACCAAAATCCTAAGGGCTTCATCAACATGTATATAAAGTTATGAAATACAACACATCACATGTTAAGATGAAGATAAACTAGATAGCATACTATCATTTCGAGCAAAGATTGTTTATGTACATATACATGCCTAGCACATTATACAATACAAGCCTCTAGGACATACATATCTAACAATCTCCCACTTGCACTAAGACCTGTAGTTGGTGCAATAAGTACTTACTGTCTATACTAGAACCAGTTGCTGGCGTACCGCATGCCCAACAGTTCGAACAGTTTCTCAAACTGGACTTGAGGGATGGCCTTGGTGAATGGATCTGCTGTGTTGTCTTTCGTGTCTACTCTCCGTACCTCGATGTCCTGGCGTTCCACTATCTTCCTGATGAGGTGATACCGCCTCAAGATATTTCTGGATTTCTGATGGGACCTCGGTTCATTTGCCAAAGCCATGGCTCCATTGTTATCGCAATACAGAGGTATTGGATTAGCAATAGATGGGACCGCCTGAAGTTCAGAAATGAACTTCCTCATCCAGACTACCTCTTTTGCGGCATCATTAGCAGCATCATTAGCAGCCATATACTCAGCTTCCATCGTGGAGTCAGCGACGATATCTTGCTTGGAACTCTTCCAACATACCGCCCCTCCATTTAGGGTAAATACAAACCATGAGATGGACTTACTATCATCCTTGTCGCTCTTGAAGCTAGAGTCGATAAAGCCCTCCATTTGGAGATCTCCTGTAACATTTCAAGAAAATAAAAAATTATTTTTGGGAATTTTTATAGTTAAATAATAAATATTATGAATATTTTAATAGTGCGGTATAATTAAATACCGATAAATCGGGAAAAATTTGGAAAATCATAGAAATTACTAAAATGAGGGTGTTTATATGATTTAAGCTAATTATAAATCTATATGATTAATTATATTCACTTTTTATGCTAATCGCGACTAAATATCGCTAATCGTGCATTAAGCTTGTTTTGTGCACCAAGTCTTTTTCACACTTGTTACATTTTCTGCCATGGTTCTTCTTCTTTCATGCATGGTTTTGTGTTAGAAAAGAAAAGATAAAGATAAGAAAAGAAAAGGAAAAGAAAACAAAAGAAAAAGAAAGGAATAAAAAAGTGACGTATGGGCATGAGAGAGAGAGAGAGAGAGGTGAGGGGTCTTCTTTGACAAAGGGCCATTGCAATCATTCACCATCTTCATCATCTCTCCTCTCCCTCCTCTCATGGCTGCTGCTGCCCCCCTCTTTTCCTCCTCTTCCACCCTCATAACATCATCAAAATAAATCCAAAACCGAATCCCCACTTCATTAAAAATGTGCACAAGCCCCCTAGCTACACTTTGGACTAAGAAAGCAAGGATTTTGGACACTTGGGGCAACTCAAGAAAATTCTTAAGTTGCCAAATGAGGTAATTTCTGCACCATTAGACTAGTATTTCAATTTCTTAAGCATCCATACTTGTTTAGAAGCGATATTGTGTGGATTTATGAACTTTGAAAATTCCTAGATGAGGGTTGAGGAAATTTTGAGTTGTGTTAGTGTAATTGAGCTTAGTGGTGACCTTAAGCCCCCTATCAGAATAGAAACCCAGACCAAACCCAAAATACGGAAATTGGAAACATTCCGTGTCAGTTTGTGAGTTATTAGAGGGTGCAGGGAAATCTGGAGTGATCTGAGACCAATACTAGAAAAGCAAACAACTCTACTAGCCTAGATGGACTACCACGAGACCACCCTGACAATACGAGACCTATCCAAGCATGGGAAGCTGAGGAGGCTGGATTTAGGGGGTAGGGGCCGGCCATATTGAAGAATTGGGTGCCCAGGTTCCTTTTGTTGGTCATATACCCTATATACATCACCCCAGTACTGTTTGTGCACCTTGTTTTTCCCTGAACTAAAATCTAGAGCATGTTTTCTTGGTTTCTGCCGTATGTTTTGAGATGGTTATGGATTTAAGTTTTGGTATTTGGTATTGTATTTGGTCACTTGACGTTTGTACGTCGATATCGGGTGTTTTGGGTTCTTTTGTGTTAGTAGACCATAGGTTTTGACCTATGTGAGATTCGCGTGTCGGTTTTGAATTGAAATTTAATGCGATACAATACGTTATTATATGTAGGTACCCTTGTAAGGAATTCGAGACTACAAGCAAGCGCGTGGAGACATCGATATTGGCAAGCGAAGATCAAGGTGAGTAGATCTATATCTACGGGGGAAGTCGGGTGGATGGCGTATAGCACCCCCGCAATCTTTGATGGAAACCTATTCAATTATAGAATTTGGTTAAGGGAAACTTTAATAGAAAACTATAGATAGAGTTAAATGATAGTTAGAGAAACCATATTAGAAACTATAGGATAGTTAGCAATGATATAATACGATTAATACGTGATGACGAGATTTGAGGATGATGTTCGACGATATTGCCGTGTTGGATACTATAGGACTAGAAAACCGACGTAGATGTGTCATCCTAACCATACCTATTTCTAAACTGAAGAATCGTATGCATCTTTTAAACAGATACCATGAGGGCCGTTACGGATTTTCATATGATATATTTTCCTTAAAAACATCGTAGCCCTTACTTTCAAAACTACGATTTGCATCTTTTAAAAACTGATTGTATGGTTCGGGCGTGTATGTTAGATTAGATACGTATGTTTATAGTAAATTTAGAATGTATTAGTAGAATTGACTTGATGTGGGAGATAAATGCGATGAAAAGATAAGACGATGTGATATGATGATTTGATGATACGTTGGTATACGGATGCGAGTTGATTAAGATGATTGATACCTTTGTCGGTCCCCTGATACGAGATTGTTATGGATGTGACTTGGGACATAGTTATATAGATATATGTAAAGATGTGAATCTTGAATGATAAGCCATACAAGACGTTAGTTCCATACCCTCATTGTCGTATAGGTTGATAGGATCCCTATTGGTTTTATGCCGCCGTACGATGATTTTCAGTACGTGATGAGTTTGACTTGATGATTGATCCATACCCTTGACTAGAGGATGTCGTACGGTGGATTATACCGTACGTGATGTTGTGAGGGTAGATGACGATTGATAGATTCACTGACTCGATCATATTAGATACGTATACATTATAGCTTTTAGCTGATGATTTATCTTATGCTGCATTCATGCTATTTTCAGTGCATTGCATATACATGTGCTAGTACACTTACACCATTATCGATGATGCGTATGTTACACTTACACAGATTTTTCGGCTCACACACTTCATCATCGATAATTGCCATGTCACTACACAGTAGGATTGCTGCATCATGATATGACCCCCTTGCATAGTTTACTTTCTCCTTATACGATATTGCATTTGACTTGGGAGAATTTGGGAACCGCAAGATATATTTTAAAATTGGATTCATTTAAAAAGGCGGCTTTCCCTCGACATGTGCATATTACCGTTCCATGCTGCATGATATACCGATATGCTTACATTTTTGTTATATGTCGCATACATCATGCTTTACGATTATACGCATTGAGATATGTTGTTTTCATGAGATTTCTGGATTTGAGAACCGTGGTCATTTTAAAAGAAAGTATGTATTATTTTAAAAACCCAGTTTCTCTTGATATGATATTTCAGTGAGTCCACCATGCGTTTTCTCGGTTTTGAGACGTATGATATTTGAAACCCGATTCGAGGAGTTGGATGATCCGTTTGCGGGTTCATGGTGGACCCGGTACGGTACCCCGGGGAGAGAAGATCGTGGGGATGACGATGAGCCTGGCAGGGAGACTACTACCTACCGGTGATTGGTTGGGCCTGGCGGTTTTCCGAAGGATACCGACCGAGTCGAGAGATGGATATTGGGCCGACCCGTTTGCCGGAGCCCGCGGGCCAATCCCGCAGACGGAGCCCGAGGGCCGATCCGGACTGACGGAGCCCGAGATATGAGGATTTACGTGTCGATGCTGGACACGGGTTTCATGATGTTTCCAGTGTCAATGCTGGGCACTCAGGTTCCATGATTTTGATGTGTCGGGAGGGACACACGTTGATTTATATCGTCATACTTTAATGCATATGCTTTTATGATATTTACATGCATGATATTGTTGTGTCATTGGTTGACACGTGGGCGGGATCCACATGCATACATACATTGATATATGGTTGGACGAGATCCACATGCATACATACATTGATTATGTTGTTGGATGATATCCGTATGCTCATAGGCATTGATTACATTGTTGGCACATATACAGATACGGTCATCCTAGATATCATAGTATTACCTTTATGATATAGTTGACCTAGGAAGTCGTTCTTTTATTCGATTTCTACTTATTGATGTTTTTCCACTCACGAGTTGGCAACTCACCCCTGTTGTGCCACAGTTCTTGCAGGTTGACAGCATGGATCCCTAACGGCATCACTGGCACACAGTTGCTTTCGGGTGTTTTGCATTGGTAGGTGGGACATTTGTATCATGCCTACTGTTGTATTTATATTTCATATTGTATCTAGTCAACTCCATCAATCAAAACTAGTATTTGTATAAGTAATGAGACTTACTGAGACTTGTTGTTGTGAGACTTGGAGTAAGGTGTATTCCGCTACTTGTGGTGTTGATGTCTTGCTTATTTATTTTCCTTTATGGTGAACTTCGCCGTTGGGCGTCGTATACTTATTTTTATGCTTTGCGTGGTTATGATCCGCCGTTTGGCGAAGAGCTAGCTCCCGCTTGGGGATGCCTTTATTATCTCTATGTATTTGTGGTTTTTGATCAAATTATACAAAGGAGGTGCTGCCCAAATTTTAAAAAGAAAAAACAAGTTTTCAAACTAATAAATTCCACTTGCATTTTTCATGATTTCTTTTCTATGCATTTAAGAAAACTTGATTTCATTATACCTTTATTTCAAAACTGCACCTCTTTTATTTTCTTAAAAAGGTTTAGATTTCTGGGTTTCGGCTTACTTGAATTACGTTACGCCTTTAGACATGGCATGATTTAAGTGCCGGTCATGAGCTAATATTTCGGGTCGTGACATCTCCGTTACCATACACCTAGAACATTTCTTTAGTTCTTCTCAAGTACTTCAGAATGTTCTTCACAGCAGTCCAGTATTTCTCCCCTGGGTTGGATTGATACCTGCTTACTGCACTCAGTGCATAAGCTACATCTGGGAGAGTACACAACATCGCATACATTATAGATCCTACTTCCGAAGCGTAGGGTATAATGCTCATGCGTGCCCTCTCCTCATCAGTCTTTAGAGACATCTCTTTGAAGAGGGTGATCCCGTGACAAGCGGGTAAATTACCTCGCTTGGAATCTTCAATACTAAACCTCTTTAGTATGGTGTCAATGTATCTCGATTGGGACAATCCCAATAATTTCTTAGATCTATCTCTATAGATCTTAATCCCGAGAATGTACGAGGCATCACCCAGGTCTTTCATGGAGAACCTCTGCGATAAGAATAGTTTGACCGATTGTAGCATAGGAACATCATTTCCTATCAAGAGAATGTCGTCCACGTACAATACGAGGAATGTAACAGTACTATCTACAATCCTTTTATAAATACATGGTTCATCTACATTTTTGATAAAACAAAACTCTTTGATTGTATCATCAAAGAAGATGTTCCAACTCCGTGATGTATGCTTTAATCCATAGATGTATTTAAGCAACCTGCATGCTTTTCCGCTGCTCCCACTATCAATGAAGCCTTTTGGCTGATCCATAAAAACGCATTCTTCTAAATCACCATTTAGAAATGTCGTTTTAACATCCATCTGCCAGATCTCATAGTCATAGTGAGCGGCTATAGCAAGCAGGATCCGAATGGATTTGACCATCGCGATTGGTGAAAAAGGTTTCATCATAGTCCAAGCATGGTCTTTGAAGAAATCCTTTTGCGACCAGCTTAGCTTTATAGGTCTCCACCTGACTGAAGGGTTACGCTAGCGCCCCGACCAACTTCCATGGCCAAATGTGGAACAAAATTTTTATAGCGATACAAAACTTGGCGCTAGAATAAACCTAAACCGGATCTTTAACCATAAAGCTAACTAGAAAATTAGGGTTCTATCTACTATGATAGAAAGTATACATAAAGAAACCCTGTCCTTCGGGTCTTCGATCCTCTCCTTAAGCTCCTCGATGGAAGTATGAATCGTGCTTGAACTTCGTCTTTCTTGTGTCAACAATGATCCACCCGAAAGTTCCATCAATGAGCTAAACCTCCAAGTTGAGGTAACTAGAATACTTAGCTTTCTAATCTAAGTAGACTAGAGTGAGTAGAGTGTGATTTAGAGTAGCAAAGTCTCATTAACCCTTGATTATCAATGTTGGATATAGTGCCCTCAAAGTCAATTATTGGATCGCAGGTATGTGATTGCAATGATTGAGGAGGACCTATGCCGGTAGGACAGTCTTACTCGAGATGATAGTATGCTATCTGGTTTGACTTTATCAGTCGTGTATATGTTCAGGTGACTGATTACATGTTACACGTTGATAGAGCCCTTAGGATCTTGCTTGACTACCAACAGTATGAGGGCGATCATATACGTGAGAGTTGAGTAGTCCATAAGCACATCCTTAATAGTGGTCCCTAGTCGTGGGAGTTTCGAGACAAGGCATCGATACTCCGGAGTAGACTAGTGTATACAGTTGAGACCCCGACGAGGGGCGGTGGCCGGTCTCACAAGCCACTGGTGTCAGTTGGATCACCTAAGATGTATACCGGTACTCATTGGGTTATGAGTACACCGGACAGGACTCGTCGGGAACCTGCTAGTTGGTATTATACATATTGTCAGATAGCAGTTCCCTGGTGACATTTGTACAGGTTAGTTCATCAACCTGAGGTCGTCATTTGTCTCGTGTGAGTTCCCACCGTGCTTTGATTTCTACCCTACCACGGCTCAAAGGAGTCGTGCAAACAGGTAATTTTTGGGTACAGTCCCGAGCCACATGGAGGCACGTGAGCGGATCGGCAGGGGATTCGTCTCTCCCGGTATTGGGGGTGGAGATCGCACTATGTCTAGAAAAGCTATTACACCAAGTCCTTGGCCAAGGCAGGTGTGAATTACTGGTAGGTACTCCGTTAGTTTCTTTGGGTGTTCAGGGCTTGTCTTCGACACGACTTATACTGTTATTTGGGGTTTGACGTTACTAGCCCCCTAGGCCGGATATGCGATACTCATAGACGAACGGACCGGACTGTATATACATTGTCACTGTTAGGCTCAGTAGGGTTTCTAGATGAGTTCGCTCATCAGCCTCCCTTGAGGTCAGTGCATGGGCAGCCGTTACGCACAGCTAGTGCCGCTGACGGCTTGTGGTTAAACCCACTGCCAGGGTACTGACGAGTCATTATAGTCCCCCACAGATAGTTTCCCAAGTTTGGGCGAAACGTTGTAGAGGCCGTATGGTTTTATGGCAGGGTTCAGAAAATGCACGTGCGTTTACGTACGTGTCATATTTCAGGCAGATAATACTGGTGGGCGTTGGTTTAAGCCGGATCTGAGTATTATACTTAGTAGATATAATATCTTTGTCTCAGTTGCATTTGTATTCGGTCGTAATACAAATGCGGGTATATTTATACAATTACGGGGTTATCCTGAAATTCGTTTCGGGATCACATTTGGAAGTTTCCAATTTCCAGTTTTCTATCACCCGTATTAAACATTCGGTTTAATGCAGATTTATCTTTTCTTCTTTTGGGTGAGTCATGAGGTGAGTCATGAGTGTGGAAGGTTCTAGAAGAGATGACTAGGTTAGTGACACATTTTTTTCTTTAATGAGTTGATGAGGTGTATTAGTGACTCATTCTTTTGCATTAATGATTCTTGTTCTTGCTGAGATCTTTTGTGAGAAGCTTTGCTTGTGGTCACCCCCCTTGCTCCTACACTCACCCCCCACCTCTATATATGGCCTGACCCTCCCCTCCTCTTCACTCCCTGACTTGATTGGGAAAAAGATGATAGATTTTGGTTCATGAAAATTTGTATGCTCATTTCTCATTTACCCAATTCCAAAAGGCAACTTCATTAACCGTTCCTCCATGGCTTTGGACGAAGCGAGACAAAGTGTTCTACTCATTCTCTACATCAATCTTGGTCATCTCTTTTAGCAAACTTGATGACCGAGTTGCCTCGGGTCAGAGGTGGGAGCTCGTTTAAAGATCTGATGATGTGGTGCCACCTGGACGAGCACATCGGAGATCGACGAGATCGGAGCAGCCGCAACGGAGCGTGGGATGATGGTTAAAGAACGAAGGACTCGGATCGTTCGGTATAACCTTTCTACCCTCTTTGTAGTTTGTTAGTTTAGCGTTAATGGCAGATCCGGGTTATAGTATGCGATAGCGCCAGTTATAAAAGTTTTTATTCCGCATTTGGCGTCAGTTTGATGGCCGGGGCGCTACCGTAGACTTACAATCAATACATGATACACTTAGGGTTTTGAGAGGAAGAAGGAGAGAGAAAGCTTGAGGAAAGATAAAGTATATGTGATAATCATAATAAAAAATGGAATGGCTATCTTTTATATGACCTCAAGCATGGCATGGAAAATATCTCACCAAAATATCTAGGTCAAAAATATCTCATCAAAATATCTAAGGTCAATAAGTCAAGCCAAGTCAAAAGGTCAACCCAAGTAGCCATGCCATATATAATTATCATTTACCAAAAATAAAAAATTCTTTTCTCCACCTTAGTTTTGTTTTGACCAAGTCAATGGTCAAAAACCATAATGAGGTGTCTCCTTCTATACCCCCTCTCATCCGTATATACATACCCGCATCCGTGTTCCGAGAAACACGAATACAATGAGACGAAGCTAATACAATAATCAAATACTAGGATCCGGCTTAAACCAAAGCCCGCTAGTATTGTCCGTTAGAACACCACACGCGCACAAGTACACGTATGTGATCGAACCCTGTCGTAAACCATACGACCTCTACTCGTTTTGCCCGAAGCTGGGAAACCCTCTGTGTGGGACTCTAAAGACTCGACAGTACTCTGGTAGTGGGTTTAACCACAAGCACGCCAGCGGCACCAGCTGTATGTAACGGCTACCCAGTTATCTGTCGAAAAGAAGGTCGACGAGCAAGCTCATCCAAACTCCTACCGAGCCTGTCTATGGCAATATCCGTACAGTCCGATCTGTTCGTCTAAGAGTATCGCATATCGGGCCTAGGAGGGTGGCAAACGTCAGATGCCTAATAGCAGTATAAGTCGTGTCGGAGTGTAGCCCAGAACACCCTGAGAAACTACTGGAATACCTACCAGTAAATCTCACTTGCCCTGGCCAGGGACTTTGTGTATTGGCTCTCTAAACAAAGCGCGATATCAACCCCCAATACCGGGAGAGACGAATCCTATCTAACCGCAACTGCCTCCAAATGCTTCGGGACTGCACCCAACTGCTTCCTGTTTGCACAACTCAATTGTCACGACCCGAAATATTAGCTCGTGACTGGCACTTAAATCACGCCACGTCTAAAGGCATAACGTAATTCAAGTAAGCCGAAACCCAGAAAGCCAAACCTTTTTAAGAAAATAAAAGAGGTGAAGTTTTGAAAATAAGGTATGATGAAATCAAAAGTCTTCCTAAATACATAAACAATGGAACATGAAAATGCAAGTGGGAGTTACTAGTTGAAAACATGTTTCGACTTTTAAGTAAAAAATTGGGCAGCACCTCCTTTGTATTTTTTTTGATCCAAAACCACAGTACATAAAAATATAGAAGCATCCTCAAGCGGGAGCTATCTCTTCGCCTATCGGTGGATCCACAACCACGCAAAGCATAAATATAAGTATACGACGCCCAACGGAAAAGTTCACCACAAAAGATAAAGGAATAAGCAAGACATCAAACCACAAGTAGCGGAAAACCCCCCGCTCTAAGTCTCGCAACCACAAGTCTCACTAAGTCTCAGTACTTATACAAATACTAGATTGATTGATGGAGTTGACTAGATAAAATATGAATAATGAATACAAGAGTGGGTACGATACAAATGTCCCACATACCAAGCAAATCACCCAAAAGTAGCTGTGTGCCAGCGATGCCGCTACTGAACCATCCGGTCAACCTGCAAGAACTGTGGCACAACATGGGTGAGTTGTCAACTCGTGAGTAGAAAAACATCAATAAGTAGAAATCGAATTAACAATGACTCCTAGGTCAACTGTATCATAAAGGTAATACTATGATATCAAGTATGACCGTAACGGCATAAGTGCCAACAATATAATCAATGTCTATATGCATGAGGATATCATCCAACCATTTAATAAATGCCTGTATGCATATGGATCCCGTCCACGTGTCAACCGATGACAGAACAACATCATGCATGTAAATATCATAAAAGCATATGCATGAAAATATGTGGATATAAAACAACGTGTGTCCCTCGCGACACATCAAAATCATGGGACTTGAGTGTCCAGCATCGACACTCGAAACATCATGAAACTCGTGTCGAGCATCGACACGTAAATCCTTATATCTTGGGCTCCGTCACTCCGGATCGGCCCTTGGGCTCCGTCTGTGGGATCGTCCCACGGGCTCCGGCAGAACGGGTCGACCCCCATCCATCTTTCGAATCCCGTCGGTATCCTCCGGATAACCGCCAGGTCCAACCAATCACCGGTAGATAGTAGTCCCTCTGCCGGCTCATCGTTATACCCACGATCTTCTTTCCCCGGGGTACCGTACCGGGTCCACCATGAACCCGCAAATAGATCATCCAACTCCTTGAAATGGTTTCACATATCACACGTCTCAAAACCGAGAAAACGCATAGTGGACGCACCGAAATATCATATCGATAGAAACTGGGTTTTTAAAACAACACATACTTTCTTTTAAAATGAACACGGTTCTCAAATCCAGAAATCCCATGAAAACATCATATCTCAATGCGTATAATCGTAATGAATAATGTATGCGACATATAACAGAAATGTAAGCTTATCCGTATATCATGCAACATGAAGCAGTAATATGCACATATCAGGGGAAACCGCTCTTTTAAATAAATCCAGTTTTTAAAATATATCCTGCGGTTCCCAAATTCTCCAAAGTCCAATGCAACACGTATAAAGGTGCATATGCAACTATAGAAAGTAAATTATGCAATGAGTAATATCATGATGCAGCAATCCTACTATGTAGTGACATGGCAATTATCGATGATGAAATGTGTGAGCCGACCAATCTGTGTAAGTGTAGAATACGCATCATCGATAATGGCGTAGGTGTACTAGCACATGTATATATGATGCAATGAGAATGATATGTGCATAGCATAAATAAATCGTAAGCTCAATGTTAAAGGTATACGTGTCTATAATATGTCCGAGTCGGTGAATCTATCAATCGGCATCTAGCCTCACAACATCACGTACGGCATCCTTTGGTCAAGGGTATGGATCGATCATCATAAAACTCATCACGTACGGAAAATCATCGTATGACGGCATTAAACCATCGGAGATCCTATCATCCTATATGACAATGAGGGGTACGGACTTAACGTAACGTACGACATATCACTCATGATTCACAACATTTATATATATCTATATACCTATGTCCCGGGTCACATCCATAACAAACTCATATCAGGGGACCGACAAAGGTATCAATCATCTCAATCGACTCACATCCGTATACCGACATATCAATCAAGTCATCATATCATCTCGTATATCCTTTTCATCACATTAGTATCTCATATCAAGTCATCTTACATATACATTCTATCATATACACCAAATGTCATGCTACTCTACAATTCATACTATTCTAGTGTAACTACATATCTATAAGTCGTGATTCACATTCACCTTTCATATCCTTATAGCTTTCATCGCATACCTCAATACAAATATTCAATCATTCATATCATCTCTAACTATCTCTTTAACCATATCCTTAGTTTTCTAACCTAGGTTTCTACGACTGTATCCTATAGATCGGTTTCCATCAAATTGCGGGGGTGCTGTACACCATCCACCCGACTTCCCCCGGTAGATATAGATCTACTCACCTGCTCTTACTTGCCGATGTCGATGTCGCCATCCTCTTCTTCATCGTCTCGAAATCCACGTAGGGGTACCTACAACCAATTCACAATCGCAAAACCTTACTAAAACCAAGTCGGAAAACCAATACGGCACATGTTTCTCTCATAATTTAAAACCTATAGCTTCGCGTGCAAAACCCGACCAATAACTCTAGTCGTTGACGTTCAAACGCTACACGACGGAAACACAAAATCAAATGCCAATCCCAAACTCATTAAAAGCCGCAATACGAAATCAGAATTTATGAAAAAAATTTCCAGATTTTTCCCTAAGTGAAATTAGCCAATTTTGCATATGTAAAGGGTCTAATTTACTGGAGATAAAGCCCTTGACAAAACACGAACCCAAAATTCCCTGATCTGGACGCAATTTATGGCCAGAATGGATATATTTACAGCCTGGGTTAGGAGTTAGGGTCTTGGGTCATTAGGGTATACTCCATATCACCTGTACATCTCTCTATGTTTGCTAAATAATTTTCAGGTCACCCGGGTGTTAGCAGATCTCTAAAACACATCACAATTCTCAAAATTTCCCGATATCGGGGTTTCTAGGATTGTGAAATGGGGGTTTTCTCTCAGGTTTAATCCAATATATCATCACTACAGGGGTTGTATGGCCTCTAACAACCTCAATTACACTTCACCACTCAAGAATTTCTCAAAACCCTAACTTGGAATTTTCAAAGTTCACTGAACAACACTTAATCAATTCTAAACATGCATGGACACTAATGTGAATGAAATACTATGCTAATGGTGATGAAATTATCTTATTTGGCAACTCAAGAAAATTCTTGAGTTGCCCCAAGTGCTCAAAATCCAATTTTTCTTGGTCCAAAGTGCTTGTAGTGAGCTTGTGCATCTTTTTTTGAAAGGGAGATGGAGTTTTTGTGTTGTTTTGGTTGTGTTTGTGAGGGTTGAAGAGGAGGTGAAGGAGAAGGCAACCATGAGAGAGGAGGGAGTGAGAATGATGAAGTAAGAATGAGAGAATAATGCCCATGGTCCAAGGTTGACCCCTCACCCTTTCTCTCTCTCTTGCCCATACCCATTTTTTTATCATTTTCTCTTTCCTTTTTCTTTTCTATTTACTCTTCTCATTTAAAATAACAACCATGCAAGAAAATGAAGAGAAATCCATGATAAAAATGTAACAATTGCTAAAATGTGTCATGGTGCATGTCATGTGCACAAAACCGGATTAATGCAAGATTAGCGATATTTAATCGCGATTAGCATTAAAATGGAATAAAATAAATCATAAGAATTATAATTTGCTTAAATCATATAAAACACCCTCATTTCCGTAATTCTTATAATTTTCCAAATATATTCCACTTTATCGGTATTTAATATACCGCATATTAAAATATTCGCAATATTTATTATTTAATTATTTAAATTCCCAAAAATAATATTCTATTTTTCTGTAATGTTACAATCTTCCCCCCTAAAGAAATTCGGTCCCCGAATTTAAATTTAAATCCCCAAATACTAAAGCATTTCAATAATCAACTTAAATCAACGGGGCTCCGAAATCACGGAAGATACAGAAATAACACAGCACGTCAAGGGCGCATGAAAACGAGTATAAAACTCAAAATCGAACTCCGTCAAGCGTCACGCAAATCATCATATTTTCACGCATATCATCGGAGTTATAATAGTGATACAGATTTCGAACTCCGCTACCGAAATCCAATATACACTAGTCAAATACAATAATACGTGTATAGTACGCATCCTTGAAAATCTCCTAAAACCGAATAAAGCACATGCAAAAAGCTTTTCTGAATGGCCGCGTGATGCGTAACTCATGGCACAAGTGACAGACGCTCATTTGTAAAGTAATAAATATACATTCATATATGTTTTGCTAAATATGCGTTCCGCCGTTTCTAAAATATCCCAAAGAGTTTTCCTTTTTAACGTTCGTGTCGTTCACGGACACATAAGAAATAGCGAGACTATAGCTCCTTTTTGAAAACCTCTTGTTAAACTTTCAATGCATGCAAAGTACCTAGGTACTGTCCTCAGATCAGTCATGTTCGTCTACTACATAACACAGTGCTCATCATGAAAACAAGATGCTCAAGAGCAAAATCAGCCTTAGAAGGCGTATCAAACAATCATGTGCGTCTGGTGCGCACGGAAATCAAATCCCAATACAAGTGCCACAATATGCACAAAAGCAAAATTAAGTGCAATGGGTGTGCACGAAAGCATCTGTCCAGTGCAATGGGTGTGCACGACAACAACATCTAGTGCATCTATAGTGCACGAAAATCTCAATCCAGTGCAACTAACATGCAAGAATGAAAATCCCAAATTGAGTGCATCCGGTGTGCACAAAATATAATATCGAGTGCCGAATATGCACAAAAATCCAATCCAAGCGCGTCAGGTTCGTAAAAAGCATCTAGCGCAGTAGCATGAACGAAAATGCAGAGCAAGTGCCAACGCGGACGAAAAACGCAATCTGATAACGCAAATGCTCAAAGACATAAATCGAGTGCAACCAAGGCACGGAGTATAAAGCCGGTGCAACCAATGCACAAAATACGAATCTGGTGCAAAAAATGCACAAAACACAGATCGGGTGCATCCAGTGCATGAAATACAAATCCAGTGCATGCAAATGCACAAAGTACAAATCTGGTGCAATATATGCACGGAAACTCATCAATAACTCAAATGCGTATAAAAGCAACACCGAGTGTACTAAGGTGTATGAAATCATAAACATATGCAACTGCCTGCACAAAACACGTATCAATGCACTGCAAGCATATATGAGCTATACCGAGTGCAAAATCAAATCGAGTGCATACCACATGCACATAATCAAATCAACCGTATGAAATCCACGAAATCATAACCACGTGCTACCAAGGCACAAAACCGATATCAAGTCCAATAAATATGGACAAATCATAAACCAACACAACGGTGAATAAAGCATATCTCAAGTGCAATAACTATGCAGCAAATATAAATACCCAGTAGGTGCAGCCATGATGCACGAAAACAATATCATGAAACTCAATCATCAAAACTCAAATCCAAGCGATATAAGCGTGATACTCGGATCACAAACGCAAATCGCAACAAAAGACATTGAGGTACACCTCCCACAATGTCGAAAAATGTCGGTGTGCCCCAGAACTGGCAGAGTAAGAACATCTGCTTTCCTCCTGCCCACGGTCTGGCGTCCTCTGTCTATGGGTCCTTATTTCTCTGTGGATTACCAATCTCGAAATCCATCGGCTCATCGGCCCGGTCAGGTGTGCTAACGGGAACGATTCCGCTCTGGAACTTCTATGGTCACCTCTCGGCCAATTATCACGACCACTCGTAAAGCAGCACGTCACTGGCGTCGGTCTCTGGCCTTCTGAATACACGTGACACATCTGATCCTCGGTGCAAATCTCATCGCAGCAGTGTCCTGGAAGGAACCTGCTCAGGGTCTCTTCCGATCTCGCCTATGCCGAACTGTACGGAGGCCGGTACTCTTGCATAATCTTTTTTTCTGGACATCCGCGTTCTCAGCACTGCATCTTCTCGGGAACTGGCCGTATCCCAACACCTCTGTATACACATCAGATCTCTAATCTCGACGGGGAGTAACAACAGCTCGTCAGCATCTCGCACGAACCTCTCGTTCCACTCGTCTTTATCATCGTCCACTTCTACGTCACGTCATATTATCTGCGTACTGCAAACGTTCTCGGCTACAGTCAATCCGAAGTCTCTCTCACGGACTCAAAATCACGAACTCGGTATCTTCATCACTTTGTAGAAGATCTCTAGCCGAACACGTCCTCGGGAACTCGTCCCAACCATCGGAGGAATACTCATTACTCGTCCGTTCTTGATCAACTCACAACGCATCTGGGTGAGGTCCTCTATCCGAAGCTGGTCAGTTTGTTGATCTCTTATCACATGATATTCGGACGACATAAAATGTTTCGATCGATTCATCAAAGTCCCATAATTCCCCGAAAGCTCAACACCTGAGCACAGTCTAATAATATCAAGTACATGCCACAGTACCTGTGGACCAACCGTAGAAGGGCAAACCCAAGCCTCACTGATGGCACTGCTGAACTGCTGCAAACCCTAAGGTTCAGAAGCGGTTGCATGGTCATTATGTCGAGTTAGGGTTTCATTCTTCTAGAGGGTCCACATAATTTCTTGCATGTTCCTTCGAATACTTTAAACTTGGAAAAATGGGTTTCTGACATTCGTTTGAACTTTTTAACTTCGCCTAGACCACACGTGAATACCCTTCGTCCTCATGCTAAAAAATGCCTCAATCCTCCAGGAGAGACGATACATCAACGGTCATCTCTGGATCAGTCTACTCTAGATCTGAGTAAGACTCTCCACACTGAAAATCATCAACTTAACTGGGCCTGCGTCGGCGCATCAATCTGACGAATCACCTTCGTCTCTCAACTCAGATTAGACTAGCTATCACCTGTCGCATCACTGCCTGGAAGCTCCAACGATCTCAGCTTATAATGTCTGGAAGCGACATCCTATCAATCTCAGCAACAGTAGGGTCATCTGTCCACACGGTAGACGACATCACAATCTCTGAGGTAGGCTGTACATCAACAGTCCTCTCGTAACTGGTAGCTCTAACGATGGCCCGATCATCCGGTGCAATGCTAAACACTCGCCTCAAATAAGAGGTCACAACACAAACGCTAGCTCGAGACGTTCCCGTGTCACCAGAAAACACAATGGTCAGCCTTCGTACCAGAAGAGCTCGCCCTGACCGCATCACTAGTAGCAGCTCAATCTGCGCTTAGACCATGGTGACAGGAACCTCGATCGTGTGTCGACGAAAACAAATCAAGGGCATGGAAGGAAATGACAGATCCATAATGGAAACATGATCATAAGAAGAAACAACATCAATGAAAGATGATCATAGAAACGAACAGAATCAAGGATCTCAAATGGATGTATAATCATAGGTACGAAGAGAATCACAGATCTCAAAATATGTACATCCTAAGGTTTCTTAAGTGGAGTATCGTATCGTAAATATTCCATGGAACATACGTACGGTACGTCACTCTATTCAAGCTACATACTCCATCAATCAGGGTCAACCTATGAAACGAAAGTTCGGGTCTAAAACCCCCTCCCCCCGTTCAAGTCTAAGTTCCGTAAGGTCAAGCCTAGGTTCCGAAATAAATCACGTCCTAAACTCCACATAGTCAAACCTAAACTCGAACCAAGGTTAAACCTAGTGCTTTGATACTAACTTTGTCACGACCCGAAATATTAGCTCGTGACCGGCACTTAAATCACACCACGTCTAAAGGCGTAACGTAATTCAAGTAAGCCGAAACCTAGAAATCTAAACCTTTTTAAGAAAATAAAAGAGGTGAAGTTTTGAAAATAAGGTATGATGAAATCAAAAGTCTTCCTAAATACATAAACAATGGAACATGAAAATGCAAGTGGGTGTTACTAGTTGAAAACATGTTTTGACTTTTATGTAAAAAATTAGGCAACACCTCCTTTGTATTTTTTTTTGATCCAAAACCACAGTACATAATAATATAAAGGCATCCCCAAGAGGGAGTTAGCTCTTCTCCAATCGGCGGATCCACAACCACGTAAAGCATAAATATAAGTATACGACGCCCAACGGCGAAATTCACCACAAAAATAAAGGATAAGCAAGACATTAAACCACAAGTAGCGGAAAACCCCCCGCTCTAAGTCTCGCAACCACAAGTCTCACTAAGTCTCATTACTTATACAAATACTAGTTTTATTGATGGAGTTGACTAGATACAATATGAATAATGAATACAAGAGTGAGTACGATACAAATGTCCAACCTACCAAGCAAATCACCCAAAAGTAGCTGTGTGCTAGCGATGCCGCTACTGAACCATGCGGTCAACCTGCAAGAACTGTGGCACAACGGGGGTGAGTTGCCAACTCATGAGTAGAAAAACATCAACAAGTAGAAATCGAATAAACAACGACTCCCTTGTCAACTGTATCATAAAGGTAATACTATGATATCAAGGGTGACCGTAACGGCATAAGTGCCAACAATATACTCAATGTCTATATGCATGCAGATATCATCAACCATATAATAAATGCCTGTATGCATATGGATCTCGTCCACGTGTCAACCGATGAAATAACAACATCATGCATGTAAATATCATAAAAGCATATGCATGAAAATATGAGGATATAAAACAACGTGTGTCCCTCGCGACACATCAAAATCATGGGACCAGAGTGTCCAGCATCGACACTCGAAACATCATGAAACCCGTATCCCGCTTCGACACGCAAATCCTCATATCTCGGGCTCCGTCAGTCCGGATCGGCCCTCGGGCTCCGTCCGCAAGATTGGCCCACGGGCTCCGGCAGAACGGGTCGGCCCCCATCCATCTCTCGACTTCGGTCCGTATCCTCCGGATAACCGACATGTCCAACCAATCACCAGTAGGTAGTATTCCCTCTTCTAGGCTCATCGTCATCCCCACGATCTTCTCGCCCCGGCGTACCGTACCGAGTCCACCATGAACCCGCAAATGGATCATCTAACTCCTCGAATCGGGTTTCACATATCACACGTCTCAGAACCGAGAAATCGTATGGTGGACGCACTGAAATATCATATCAAGAGAAACCGGGTTTTTAAAACAATACATACTTTCTTTTAAAATGACCACGGTTCTCAAATCCAGAAATCCCATGAAAACAGCATATCTCAATGCGTATAACCGTTATGCAAGATGTATACGACATTGTCACGACCCGAAATAGCACGTGACTGGCACTTGAATCATGTGAAGTCTATAGGACCTCATCTAATTCAAGTAAGCCAAAATCCCAGAAATCTAAACCATTTTAAAAGAAGTGTTTTGTTAAAATAAGCTGAATATGCGTTTTTAAAACATCAAGTCTTTTCTGAAAATTTCGGCAGAGTTTCCTTTATAAATAATGGCCCCAAACGGGTACAACATGCATAATATGAATAAAGGCATCCCTAAGCGGGAGCTAGCTCTTCTTCATTTGACGGTCACAACCACACAAGCAATATAATATGTAGGGTTCCTAGGCACTCTCAAGAGGTCTCACAAGGCATCAACCATGCCAATTTTAAATTTTTAGGGTGCCGAGAAAACCTAATACGGATCGTTGACTAGAGATTGGGCGAAAAACGAAACTATTTAACATCTTAACTAAAGGAGAGAGTCTACAACCTTTGTAGATCCGTTTCTCCACTTCCTTAGCTCCACGTAGGCGTCCTCTCGCTGTCCATCTTGAATCCCGAACTCAATCGTCGGCTTCATCGGGAAAATGGGCGGACTAGGTCGTCGGCTTCGTGCCGAAGCTGATCTACGTCGAGGCATCACAAGTTCAAGCTCCAACTTCACCAAGTTGTGAAACTTGTGAAGAAAAAACCCTATACTACTTGGCAAGAGGTAGAGGGTGAAGAAATAGGAGGTGAGTTCACTTTAGAATTGGATTTCTCTCACTTTTGCTCAAGTTGCCATTGATGGACTTAAGCTTTTCTTGAAGAAGAAGATGATGAAGAAGAATAAAGAATATGATAAGTATTAGAATAAAATGAGAATAATATCATTACTTATCATATACTAACCATGGTGAAGTGTAGAGAGCAAACTAGGGTTACGTGCATGGTTAGGTTAAGAGAAGAAAACAAAAATGGTCAATTATTCAACTGTTCATGAAGCTTCATGAAAGAAACAAATAAAGCCACCATTTTTCTTTTCCTTTCCAAAATAAATAATCAATATAAATAAATGAATAAGTAAATAAAACCCTAACCATTCATATAACCATGGTTTAATCTTTACACAAGCACAAGTTAACATGTATCATCAAACATGATACAAACATGTGCACAAAAGTATATCACATATACAACTTGCACATCAAGTGAGAAAATCCATTTAAAGTGAACCAATACTAGTTAATGCAAAGTAATATATCAAATATAAAATTATACATTAAATCATTAAATCAACATTTGATTCAATGATCCGGTCATGTCGCACATAACCGACTAGTATCTAATGTATCGATTTATCGAATCAATGATTCGATAACTAGGTCATATCGCATATAACCAATCGAAACATTCATCGCGAGAATGAAATGCGGTATCACATACACGCATTATTCTCGGTCCCCCACATATCTCATATGCGCTCCTATTTCGTTTCGCTTGAGCCAGGAAACCTCTGTGTAGGACTCCAAAGACTCGTCAATACGCCGGTAGCAGATGATGATCATTTCAAGCACCCACAAGCCGCAAGCGGTCTGCTAAACGTAACGGCCATCCGGGTATTGAGCGATCAGAAGATCG
This sequence comes from Agapanthus africanus, assembly GCA_030015575.1. Classification (NCBI taxonomy): domain Eukaryota; kingdom Viridiplantae; phylum Streptophyta; class Magnoliopsida; order Asparagales; family Amaryllidaceae; genus Agapanthus; species Agapanthus africanus. The sequence goes on from CM057340.1 coordinate 409,710,592, forward strand.
ACGAGCCAGCCCGCTCACACTCCTGTGAATCCAATCAGTAACACTTACCGTACAGTCCGGTCTGTTCGTCTGATATGTCGCATATCAAGTCTAGGGGTAGTAAACGTCAGACCCCAATAACCGATAAGTCGTGCCGATGTGAGGCTCATAACGGGTCGAGAAACTACTGGTAACACTTACCAGCAAATCTCTGATCAGCCCTGGCCAGGGACTTCCCTGTTACGGCCAATCGAGCACTGCGCAACATCAACCCCCAATACCGGGAGAGACGAAACCCCTCCTATCGCTCATTGCCTCCATGTGAATCGGGACTGTACCCAAAGACCACCGTTTTGCACGCCCTCATGGACATGGTAAGGTGGAGATCAAAGCACAGTAGGAATCATACAAGACTCTATGACGATCTCGGGTCTACAGACTAACCTGCACAAGTGTCACCTGAGAACTGCGTCTGACGTGAGGTATAATACCATCTGGGAGTTCTCGGTGAGTCCGTCCAGTGTACCCAGTCTCCACTGAGCACCCGTATACCATCTCTGATGTCAAACACCAATGGATATGGGTTCATCCATCGCCCATCTCATGGGTCAAGAAGCGTATACGCTAGTCTACACTGGTATATCGATGCCCCGTCTCGATACACCTACGACTAGGGACCTTAAAGGATGTACCTATGGACTACCATGTCCCCACTAGTATGATCTGCATCATAGTCCAGGTAGTCAAGTACACATCCTAAGGGCTTTACCAACATGTAACTATAAGACAGTATAAAGAGACTAGTATACATGTTAAGATAAAGAGCAACCAGATAGCATACTATCATATCGAGCAAGAAAGTCATCTCTATATATGTCCAAGCATCCAATATAATATACATCATCTGTACAATACTGGCCTCTAGGGCATACATACAACTAACAATCTCCCACTTGCACTAGGGCCAGCTGCTGTAGTATCGCATACCGAGCATCCCGAAGAGTCTCTCAAACTGTATCTGGGGAATGGCCTTCGTGAGTGGATCCGCCGTGTTGTTCTTCGTGTCAACCTTCCTGACCTCGATCTCCCGGCGATCAACTATCTCCCGGATCAGGTGATACCGCCTCAGAATATGCCTGGATCGCTGATGGGACCTGGGTTCCTTGGCCAAAGCCACCGCTCCATTGTTTTCGCAATACAAAGGTATTGGATGCTCAATGGATGGAACCACTTCCAAGTTCAGTAATGAACTTCTTGATCCAGACAGCCTCTTTGGCAGCATCGTTGGCAGCGATGTATTCAGCCTCCATCGTCGAGTCTACCACGGTTTCCTGCTTGGAACTCTTCCAGCTAACCGCCCCTCCGTAAAGGGTAAAGACAAATCCCGACTGCGACTTAGAGTCGTCCTTATCACTCTGGAAGCTCGAATCGATAAAGGACTCCACTTGGAGTTCTCCGTTACCATACACCAAGAGCATCTCTTTAGTCCTTCGTAAGTACTTGAGAATGCTCTTCACAGCTGTCCAGTGACTCTCTCCAGGATCAGCTTGATACCTGCTCACTACACTTAGTGAGCATGCTACATCGGGTCTGGTACATAGCATCGCATACATGATAGAGCCTACAGCCGTAGCATAGGGTATCCCTTGCATGCGAGCTCTCTCCAAATCAGTCTTGGGAGACATCTCTTTGGAGAGAGTGACTCCAGAGATCATGGGCAAGTTCCCACGCTTGGATTCTTCCAAACTAAACCTCTTTAGTACGGTGTCAATGTACCCGGATTGGGACAATCCCAATATCCTTTTGGATCTATCTCTATAGATCCTGATTCCCAATATGCAGGAGGCATCACCAAGATCTTTCATTGAGAATCTTTGGGATAAGAAGAGCTTGACCGATTGCAGCATAGGAATATCATTTCCTATCAAGAGTATGTCGTCCACGTACAATACGAGGAAGATAACTTTACTCTCTGCCACCTTCTTGTAGATACAAGGTTCATCTGGATTTTTGACGAAATCAAACTCTTTGATAACGACGTCAAAGCAGATGTTCCAACTCCACGATGCTTGCTTTAATCCATAAATGGATTTAAGCAGCTTGCACACCTTTCCGCTGCTCCCACTGTCTACGAAGCCCTCTGGCTGAGTCATGTACACGCACTCTTCTAAATCACCGTTTAGAAAGGCGGTCTTAACATCCATTTGCCAGATTTCGTAATCATGATATGCAGCGATGGCAAGCATGATCCGGATGGATTTAAGCATAGCCTCTGGAGAAAAGGTTTCGTCATAGTCCACACCTGGTCTTTGACGAAAACCTTTTGCAACAAGTCTAGCTTTGAAAGTCTCCACTTTCCCATCTACACCAAGTTTCTTCTTGAAGATCCACTTGCTCCCAATGGGTTTTACCCCTTCAGGAGCAACTTCCAAAGTCCATACTTTGTTGGTGTACATGGATTCCATCTTGAACCGCATAGCATCCAGCCATTTCACCGAGTCCCCACTCGTGATGGCCTGCTCGAAGCTAGTTGGGTCATCATCCTCCATGATGCAATCCTCGCTCCCACCATCCATGAGAAAACCGTAGTATCTCTTAGGTGGGCGAGGTACCCTACCAGATCGGCGGAGAGGCTGAGGTTCGTCGGGAGCTACTGAATCCTCTGGTTCTACCAAGTCTTCTGTTATAGTTTGTGTTGCTGGAACCTTTTCCAGTTCTACCTCAATGCCACTTGTCTGTTTCATAAGAAAACCTTTTTCTAAGAAAGTGGCATGTCGAGAAACAAACACCTTTTGTTCCTCGGGGTGGTAGAAGATATACCCTTGTGAATTTTTGGGATATCCTATAAACTTACATAAGACTGATCTTGCCTCGAGTTTTTCCGGATTTTGTCTTTTGACATAGGCTGGACAACCCCATATCTTAATGTAATTATGATGTGGTCTCTTCCCTTTCCATATCTCATATGGAGTGGTAGGCACTGATTTGGTAGGAACTCTATTCAATAGGTCCATGGCTGTCTCAAGCGCATATCCCCAGAAGGAAATAGGTAACTCAGCTGTACTCATCATTGAGCGCACCATATCTAATAGGGTGCGGTTTCTCCGTTCTGATACACCGTTGTGCTGTGGTGTATACGGAGGAGTCAGCTGAGAGAGAATCCCATTCTCTTTTAGGAAGTCCAGGAATTCATTGCTTAAGTATTCACCTCCTCGATCAGATCGAAGGATTTTAATACTTTTTCCGGTTTGGTTTTCGACTTCTTGTTTATATTCTCTAAATTTCTCAAAAGCTTCTGATTTGTGTTTCATCAAGAACACATATCCGAATCTAGAGAGATCGTCAGTGAATGTAATGAAGTACGAAGAACCATCCCTGGCATGTGTAGACATGGGACCGCATACATCACTATGTATCAGTCCCAAGAGTTCGGTAACTCTTTCTCCGTATCCCGTAAACGGAGTTTTGGTCATCTTGCCTTTGAGACATGACTGGCAAGTGTCATAAGATGAAAATTCAAACGGATTTAAATATCCATCTTTATGCAACTTAGCTAGTTGTGTCGCATTGATGTGACCCTGTCTACAATGCCACAAGAAGGATTCATTCAGTTCTGAACTCTTCCTCTTGTGTGTGTTTGTTGTGCTCAGAACTGTTGATTGATTTAGAACATAAATGCCATTGCACAACGTGCCTGATCCAACCAACTTTTGGTTACGGAAAATGTTCATAACATTGTCCTGTAATACAAAATTATATCCCTCTTTACTCAACAAAGAAACCGATATAATGTTGCATATCAGGTTCGGCATGTAATAGCATTCGTTCAGAACCAATGTATTACCAGTTGGTAATAAAAGGTGATATTCCCCGACAGTCTTAGCTGCAACAATTGCACCATTTCCAACTCTAATTTCTTTATCACCTTCTCCAAGTTCTCTACCTTTTCTAAGCCCATGTAACTGATTACATATATGGGATCCTGACCCGGTATCTAATACCCAGGACGTAGAGCAAATGGAGAAACAGTTCTCTATAACGAACACACCCGAAGAAAATGCATCAACATGTACTTTCTTCATTCAGGTGGCATGGGAATCCTGGTATTCCCCTATATCCTGTTCATTCCTATAACTCTTATAAGAAAGAACGGAACCAACGTTCCACAGCACAGTATAACATGCGGGTTCGGCCAATACATCCATATTATTATCATCATTAGGGCATGAAATTGTCGCTACCTGGAGAGAGAGAGAAGAAAACACTTTAGCGTATGCTCGTGCAAGATTAGATTGGTTATTATCTTATCTAATCAGGATGGCTCCCACTGGTTTTTATCAAATCTTCCTTTAAACCCTAAAAGGAAAGACTAGCCGGGATTAATTACACACTACAAGTTCGCCAATCTTTCAGCCAGGCCAGTGTCGGTACTTTGAGGGAGGTGCCCCGTGCTTTCGCACGAACCTAATTAATGTAAACCTCGTTTTCCCAGAGGCGTAACCTTGTTGACACCTTTCTAGACACCTACTTGGTCGGCTAATTGCAATGTGTAAATCTCTCCCAGGAGTAACTCTTACTCGCAGTGGGTATCGGGATCCAACAATCTCATAGAAGGTATGCAATCTCATTTCAACTTTCAACACTTGAAATTCCCGATAATATTTTGCCCCTAGCGTGCTATGACCTTGACGCATGCCAAACAACCCATAGTCCGCCAGTCAAGTTCAACCCGTACAATTCGTGATTGAATTAAACCCACCCGTACGACCCTTGACGCATGCCAAACAACGCCGTACGAATACCTTAATCCAATCGCATCTGATGCTACAGACAAGTAATAATCAGCTACCGTACACTACGCCTTGACGCATGCCAAACAACCGCAGCACGAATACTGAATATTACATATCTGAATTGACGGAGGGCTACGCAGGTTTTTCTGAAAACCATGAGCGTAATGAACTTGATATCGTTGTAGAATCAAATGAAGTTTTAAAATGGAGTGATTTTGAGGCTTTTCTAGTTTTGCTAAAGGGGTCACTCCCGGTGAAGAGATCATCGGCCCTTTCCTCGTCGAATGAGGTGCGGGATATATCATATATATCACTGTGCAAAGAAAAAACTCTTAAAAGCAATCAATAACCAAACCGAGTGTGTAGCATCTGCCAGTTATTGCTAAAGGAGTCACTCCCGGTGAAGGGATCTCGGTCCTTTCCTCATCGAATAAGGTGCGGGATATATCATATATATCGCTGTGCAAAGCAAGAACTGTAGCTACCTTTTTTATTTAAAATTTGATTCCACAACTTCTTAGGTTTCTTTTCTTTCATTAATCACATTAATGAAGTCCCATCATTTAAGTACCTAAACATCACAGATAAATACGACGTACACTTATGCCATCCGCATTCGCCTCGATGTCCCCTCATGCACCGTTAGGTTAGGTAACTAACGGCAGAGCTGGGCAGGGCTAGTACGGGTGTAAAACATAAGTAACGTCTATATAATATATCATATATACTATATACTGTATCCATCACAGAACATCACATGATCACATCACAGATATCGCAGCAGAAGAAACATATGAAATATTGGAAATACTAGGACGTCCGTGTTTTCAATACGAGCCAGTATAAAACACGGATTCCATGGTCGTGATGAATAGCCTATCCCACACCCCTAGACCCCTACGAGAGCGGCAAGCAACCCTACCAATTCTAGGGTTAGGAGACCCGGACTCGACTCCTCGAGTTGGTCTCCCACTGGACCCCAGAACCCGGTTAGTTGTGCTCCCCTCCTGGGTCTATCCTAATGCGGAAAAGTAAATAATATACAAAAGGTGACAACTTCCGCTACCTGGAAGTGTCCCAATAAAAGAATATTACATACAACTTTTTACATGAATGAAAATGAAAAACACTCATCTCACATAAAACCCCCGGCTATTCAAACACGACGATCCAATATAACATATCCAGCAACACATAACATCACATGTCATCAACGTAAGTAAATATGTCCATCCCAATTGTCGTTGACATATAGCAACGAAACCGGCGATATCACATATTACACTTACGGTCACAGAAAAGAAAGTGTAAAACTACAACAGTTGGAATCCGCAACCTGCATAGACATCGCATGCCTAATCAAATGAAATACTTAGACATCACATGCCTAACAATTATAATCCCCGCATTTTAGTCTCATTATCGAAAACTCTTTTCAACATCAAGTCGGGCAATTCAACAAGATTCCCGACATCCTGATCAAATGCTCGTCGCAAACTTCAATAGGCGTCCGCACCCCCGATGCCGTCGACAAAGTGGACCAAGGCAGAACACCGCTGCTGCAAGCACCCGAACGGATGCTTTCGGCGACGGGGTTCTCCTACAGTCACTTGGTCGGGGCCATGGAGTGAGGTTGTCTATTAAGTTTACCTGGCGAGTATCCGCGTACGCTACGTGATTGCGACGGACTTTTGATCACATCAAAATTCCGTAGCAACCGATCAAGTGAGACTAAACTGCTATGTTTATAACATTCATTCAGTTATCTCATAACTGCTTGTGAATTCCAATTGTTGTATCACATTCCAGATAAACAGAAAATGTTAAACTTTCCGATCGAACAGTCGAACACCCAAGTTTTCCCGATACAGCTCAACACATGAAATAAGTCTAAAAACATTCAGTTCATGCCTCAGTACCAACGGTCCAGCCGTAGAAGGGTCAAGCCAACGCCTCACATATGGCACGCCGTACTGCCCCAAACCCGAAGGTTCAAAGGGCAGTTCAAGACGGTAACATAATCGAGTTAAGGTTTGTTGTCTTCTAGAGGGTCCATCGCGTTACTTGCACTACCTAGAACGTCTTTAAACCACGGAAAAATCCAACACTTGGAAATTCCCCGGCAGGGGAAAATTTGGGTATTTATATCCGGTCGAACTTTTTAACATATTCAAAAATTATCCGGAAAAACACAGTGACAAAATTAGACAATCCGATCGATACACCGAGTCCCCAATACAACCCAAAAAATTCAACTCTTGAAAAAATATTACAAATTCCCAGGAAAACCAGCACTGGAAACTAATAATTGCTGTGCAAAATTCATTAAACAAAGAGACTTTTAAACCGCGGAACCGCCGCCTAAGCCAGCTTATGCGGCGGATCCGCGGTGGTTTGATGGATACAGGAGCTCGAATTTCACAGTAACTCTTAGATATTCCTGCTGATTTTTCTGCATATTTTTAATCTTGAAAAAACCACGATTTTCAAAAATGTCCAGAGAGCCGTTTAAAGTCGGGGTTTCGGGTCGATCGGACTTCTAACTCCGTCTAGACTTCGCCTAAGGCTCTAGCTAGGCTCTGATACCACTGTAGGGTTCCTAAGCACTCTCAAGAGGTCTCACAAGGCATCAACCATGCCAATTTTAAATTTTTATGGTGCCGAGAAAACCTAATACGGATCGTTGACTAGAGATTGGGCGAAAAACGAAACTAGTTAATATCTTAACTAAAGGAGAGAGTCTACAACCTTTGTAGATCCGTTTCTCCACTTCCTTAGCTCTACGTAGGCGTCCTCTCGCTGTCCATCTTGAATCCCGAACTCAATCGTCGGCTTCATCGGGAAAATGGGCGGACTAGGTCGTCGGCTTCGTGCCGAAGATGATCTACGTCGAGGCATCACAAGTTCAAGCTCCAACTTTACCAAGTTGTGAAACTTGTGAAGAAAACACCCTATACTACTTGGCAAGAGGTAGAGGGTGAAGAAATAGGAGATGGGTTCACTTTAGAATTAGATTTCTCTCACTTTTGCTCAAGTTGCCATTGATGGACTTAAGCTTTTCTTTAAGAAGAAGATGATGAAGAAGAAGAAAGAATATGATAAGTATTAGATTAAAATGAGAATAATATCATTACTTATCATATACTAACCATGGTGAAGTGTAGAGAGCAAACTAGGGTTAGGTGCATGGTTAGGTTAAGAGAAGAAAACAAAAATGGTCAATTATTCAACTCTTCATGAAGCTTCATGAAAGAAACAAATAAAGCCACCATTTTTCTTTTCCTTTCCAAAATAAATAATCAATATAAATAAATGAATAAGTAAATAAAACCCTAACCATTCATATAACCATGGTTTAATCTTTACACAAGCACAAGTTAACATGTATCATCAAACATGATACAAACATGTGCACAAAAGTATATCACATATACAACTTGCACATCAAGTGAGAAATCCATTTAAAGTGAACCAATACTAGTTAATGCAAAGTAATATATCAAATATATAATTATACATTAAATCATTAAATCAACATTTGATTCAATGATCCGGTCATGTCGCACATAACCGACTAGTATCTAATGTATCGATTTATCGAATCAATGATTCGATAACTAGGTCATATCGCATACAACCAATCGAAACATTCATCGCGAGAATGAAATGCGGTATCACATACACGCATTATTCTCGGTCCCGCACATATCTCATATGCGCTCCTATTTCGTTTCGCTTGAGCCAGGAAACCTCTGTGTAGGACTCTAAAGACTCGTCAATACGCCGGTAGTAGATGATGATCATATCAAGCACCCACAAGCCGCAAGCGGTCTGCTAAACGTAACGGCCATCCGGGTATTGAGCGATCAGAAGATCGACGAGCCAGCCCGCTCACACTCCTGTGAATCCAACCAGTAACACTTACCGTACAGTCCGGTCTGTTCGTCTGATATGTCGCATATCAAGTCTAGGGGTGGTAAACGTCAGACCCCAATAACCGATAAGTCGTGCCGATGTGAGGCTCATAATGGGTCGAGAAACTACTGGTAACACTTACCAGCAAATCTCTGATCAGCCCTGGCCAGGGACTTCCCTGTTACGGCCAATCGAGCACTGCGCAACATCAACCCCCAATACCGGGAGAGACGAAACCCCTCCTATCGCTCATTGCCTCCACGTGACTCGGGACTGTACCCAAAGACCACCGTTTTGCACGCCCTCATGGACATGGTAAGGTGGAGATCAAAGCACAGTGGGAATCACACAAGACTCTATGACGATCTCGGGTCTACAGACTAACCTGCACAAGTGTCACCTGAGAACTGCCATCTGACGTGAAGTATAATACCATCTGGGAGTTCTCGGCGAGTCCGTCTAGTGTACCCAGTCTCCACTGAGCACCCGTATACCATCTCTGATGTCAAACACCAATGGATATGGGATCATCCATAGCCCATCTCATGGGTCGAGAAGGTATACGCTAGTCTACACTGGTATATCGATGCCCCGTCTCGATACACCTACGACTAGGGACCTTAAAGGATGTATCTATGGACTACCATGTCCCCACTAGTATGATCTGCATCATAGTCCAGGTAGTCAAGTACACATCCTAAGGGCTTTACCAACATGTAACTATAAGACAGTATAAAGAGACTAGTATACATGTTAAGATAAAGAGCAACCAGATAGCATACTATCATATCGAGCAAGAAAGTCATCTCTATATATTTCCAAGCATCCAATATAATATACATCATCTGTACAATACTGGCCTCTAGGGCATACATACAACTAACATAATATACAACGCCGAAGGGTGAGGATCAAAACTCAAAAAGAAACTCGAAACAACCAGAAAACCATAATAATACAAGCGCGACTCTACGGTCGAAATAATATACAACTGGTCTTCTAAGTCTATAAATAATACAAGTCTGGTTGATGGAGTTTACTAGATACAACTGAAATAAATAAATATACAATGGTGGTCAGGATGCAAGTGAACCCACCAAACAAAGCAATCACCCGGAAAGAAAGCAGTGTACCAGCAAAGCCGCAACAAAATATGTACGACAAAACCTGCAAGAACTGTGGCACAACGGGGGTGAGTTGCCAACTCGTTAGTAAGAAACATCACAGAGCAAAAATCGAATGTATGACTCAATCCTATGTCATACGATCAGTAATATACTCAATATGATAAGGTCTGAAGCATGAAAAGGTGGCAAGGATAAACATCTATACATAAGTGTAATACCAAGTGCTCATGTCAGTGCCTCAGGTAGAAACACATCATAAATATGAGGTATGAATGCATGAAAACAGAATACATGTAAATGAGAAAACTGTTTTCATATCTCAGTGAGATTTATGTATATAAAATCGAGATATCATCAATGATATCAACATAAAATAGTGTCTAGAATCGACACAAAAATATATATCTCGCTATCTCAATATCTAGGGCTCCGGCTATCAGGACTGGCTCCTGGGCTCCGGAAATCCGGACTGGCCCAACTCCGATCGGTATACTCCGGATATCCGTCGAGTCACAATGCAATCACCGGTCGGTAGTGCTCCCCTGCCGGGCTCAACGCCATCATCTGCGACCTTCTCGCCTCGGGGTACCGCACCGGGTCCACCATGCACCCACAGACGGTTCCTCCTCCTCCTCGAATCGGGTGTATCATATCGCTCAATTGCCGAGAAAACTCATGGTGGACTCCTCTCAAATCATATCATGAGATAACCGCAACTTTCATTTTTAAAATGATAATCAGTTTATAAAATCCTTGCGGTTTCTCCAAATCCAGAAATCTCATGGAAATCTAAAATCCCAATCTCAAGTAGAAATAAACAATGAATTCTAAAATATTGGGCTCCGGCAATCCGGACTGGCCCTAATAATAATGCAAGAAAACGAACGTATAAATATGCATGACAATCACAGTAATAAATGCAATGTCTAAGCTAGCACAATAATAATATATATTAGAACTATCAGCTAACAAGTGATATCAATGAATTAATATTCTCTATAGTGTACGTGGCATGGCAATTACCGATGATGTTGTGTGTGAGCCGAAAAGTAGGTGTACGTGGAACATACGCATCATCGGTAATGGTGTTGGTGTCCTGACAGCATGATTTCAATAATAGCATATGAAAACACAATATAAGCAACCAATGCGATGCGAACAGCAAGAATAAGCAGGAGCTGAATAACAAACACAACAATAAATAATCTATATTAATATATATGGGTCATACAGTTTGCCGTTTTGAAATAACATGAATCGTGGTGTTTAGAAAATAGGGCTACGGTGTTTTTAAGAAAATGTACGTCCTTTGAAATATCCGTAGAATCTCTTGGCCTGTCTTTAAAATACTCACGATCCGTTAGTTTGAAATAGGTATGACCCGAGTCTAGTCTAACATCTACAAGTAAACTACTGGACTAAACTAACAGACTGATCGAAAGGGTAAGGAAAACCACCTAAGTCTGAGTCGATATATATGTATATATGTATATATATATGTATATATGTATATATATATATATGTATATATGTATATATATATGTATGTATGTATGTATATATATATATATATATAGTCGGTGATCCCGCCTCAATAGTATCACAAACGATACAATATATATAATATGACATCCTCAAGTCAAGAGTGCGGATCTATTATCAATATAGCTCGTACGGTAAATGCATCGTACGGCATCCCAAATCTGGGTATGGGTCAATATCACATTTTCTCATTATTCATCTGGTATCCATATCATCACATATCGTAAACTGGGTACTGATCTAAGTCTTGTACAATACCGATACCATCTCTCTCTCTCTATATATATATATATATATACACACACGTGTGTATGAAACACATCGCCCAAGGACCTGCTATAATACCATGTCGTATCTCATAATACGAACCAAAACATATCATCAATCTCGTGGCACCATGCCCAAACTCGTCGACTCATCTCCAAATACCACATACTATCCTCATCATCCAAGTATATGTATACGTATATATATATATATATATATATATATATATATACATAGTCCCATACCTATGCGTATATATATATACATATCCACATATACACACAAGTAAATAAAATGTATGCAAGTGTATGCGTGCGTATTTGTAAACCTTATTCTAGGGTTCGCGACTAAGAAAGTAACTAACGACACTATCATCCAAGCCATCTAAAGAAATTCTAGCTAAGTATACACATCTTATAAACACACACACACACACACACACACACACACACATATATATCATAATGCATTCGCTTTCTATACTACGAAACTGCGGGGGTGCTATACGCTATCCACCCGACTTTCCCCGTAGATATATATCTACCCACCTTGATCTTCGCTTGCTGGAGTCGATGACACTACGCTCTCCTCGTCGTCTCGAAATCCACATGGGGGTACCTTCATATCATACACATATAGCATCGTAAACATAAATCACGCACGAAAACCAAAACAGCACACTAATCGTACATAGGTTAAAACCAATGTCTACGCATGCAAGAATAACCAAACAACCCCCCGTCGTTGACGTTCAAACGCCACACGACGGAACTCAAAAACAAATACCAAATTCCAATTCATTAAAAGCCGCAAAACAATTTCAGAAACTATGTAAAACACTTCCAGATTTTCCTCAGGTGACAATTTGGACATTTTGCATACAGGGGAGATCTAATTTACTTCAAATGGAGCCATGGACCAAACCTGGGACCATATTTTCCTGCTCTGGCCGCAAATTGCGGCCAGAATGGATATAATTGCGGCCACGGGTTGGAGTATGGGGCTAGGGTTTCAGTGGTAGCTTCCTAGGTGTCTGCATGACTCCCTGTGTTTGCTAAATAAATCCTAGTGTCCCCGGGTGTTAGAAGATCTCTAAACAACCTCACAAATCTCACAATTTTCCGATATCGGGGTCTCTAAGTTTATGTTTTGGGGTTTAATTCTCCGGTTTAAGTCCATGAAACTAATACTAGAGGGGTTATAAGGTCTCTACTAAGCTCAACTACACTTTTGGATTCAATTCAAACCCTAACCATAACTTGAAATTTTTAAAGTCCACAAATCAACACTAATTCACTTCTAAACTAACATGAATGCTAAAATGAATGAAATACTACTCTAATGGTGCAAGAATTACCTCATTTGGCAACTTAAGAAAATTCTTGAGTTGCCCCAAGTCTTCAAAATCCATTCTTTCTTGGTCCAAAGTGCATCTAGTGAGCTTGTGCATGTTTTTACTGAAGTGGGGATAAGGTTTTGATGAGTTTTTGAGTGTGTTAGTGAGGGTTTTGTGGAGGAGGGAGATAGTGGCTGCCATGGTTGAAGAAGGAGGAGGGATGATGGAAAGAATGATGTGAAGAGAATGGCCCAAGTCAACAAAGACCCCCCACCCTCTCTCTCTCTCTCTTGTCCATACTTCTTTCTTTATATTTTCTTTTCTTTTTCTTTTCTTTTCTTTTCTTTTCTCTTCTCTTTTCTCATTTAAAAACCAACCCAAAACAAAGAAAAGCCATGGAGGAAAATGTAACAAGTGTGAAAAATGACTTGGTGCATGTCATATGCTCAAAACTAGCTTAATGCACGATTAACAATATTTAATCGCGATTAGCATTAAAATGGAATATAATTAATCATAAAAATTCATAATTTGCTTAAATCATATAAGGCACCCTCATTTCAGTAATTTCTATAAATTTCCAAATATTTTCCACTTTATCGGTATATAATTATACCGCATTAATAAAATATTCATCATATTTATTATTAAATTATAAAAATTCCTAAAAATAATATTTTATTTTTCTGAAATGTTACAGTTTTCCCCCCTTAAAGAAATTTGGTCCCCGAATTTAAATTTAAACTCCTCAAAGACTAAAACGTTTCAGCAAAATGGTCAAGTCGACGGGGCTCCGAAATCATCAATACATAAATCACATCGTAGCGCAATGCATGCACATGAAAAACGAGTATATAAACCAAAATGCAAACTCCGTCAAGCATCCCGCAATCATCGGAGTTATGGTGAAGACACCAACGTCTAAATCCAATACGAAAACCAACACGATATACTTCAAAACTATACATGTAAACATCATTAAAACATCTGAAAGGAATGCATGCCAACTCTTTTCCAAATGCTGTGCAATGCGCGTATCACTGCACAGTGGCGGACGTCTATTGTAAAAAAATAACTATATATATATGTATATATATATCCTTTGTTTAACATACATGTCCCGCCGTTTTGAAAATTATTTAAAAGGGTTTCCTTTGTTAAATGTCTTGTGTCATCTCGGACACGTAAGTAAATACTGAGACAATAACTCCTTTTTGGAAATCCCTTCGGTAACTATCAATGCATGGAAAAATATATTTTGGTACTGTCCTCGGACTAATCCTACTCAGCTAGTATATCAAATAGTAAATATCAATAAACATGCTGCTCAAAGGAAATCAATCCCAAAATGCATATAAGAATGCCACGTGCGTCTGATGCTCATGGAAATTGAAATCAATAAATGTGCCATACATGTGCACAGAAACAGACTCTAAGTGCAACGGGTGTGAATGAAAACACCTGTCAGGGCAACGTGTGTGCCTGACAGCAATATCAGGTGCATCTGATATGCACGATGAATATCAATTTAGTGCATCTGGTGTGCACCAAAATCGCATCAAGCGCTTCAAGTCTGCGCAAAATCCAACTCAAGTGCACAAGGTGCACGAAAACGAATATCGAGTATCACAATCGAAAACGACGGTATACAACACACCTCAATCAAAATCCAAATCAGGTATACCGTGGTATATAATCTCCCAACCATGTGCATCAGCATGCACAAAATCGAATCACAAACACTGAAAGTGAATAGAAACTATGCTGAAAGCATAAATCAAATCACATAAATACCATAGGTATGAAATCAAAATTAACATCTCGAATGACATCAAATCGAAGACAAGTGCAACGGTGGTGCACAAAATCTCAATCATACAAATAAATCGCACAAAATACCGAAATCAATGATGGCGGAAATAGTCCCGCTCTAGCACATCCTCTAAAGATCTCTGGCCATCTGTCATGGTCACGCATAACATGTTTCGTCAACGATGCTGAACTCTGGCCTACTGGGTGTGCGCAATATGACCGATCCTAGGTCCAAGTCTTCTCGTATAGTATTCCAGAAAGGTTCTGTCGAAGTTTCTGCCAAATCTCGTTTCTGCCGAACTGCCCGGAAGTTATCGTCTTTTACAAAATCTGTTTCTTGTTCCGGAACGGCTGCATACTCATCGCGACTCCTTCTGGAAGATATATCCATGTACAATGCCTATGCATGTGTATCACATCTCTGATGTCAGCGGAGTGAAACGTCATCTTATCAAGATCTCGTATGAACTTCTTACTCCACTTTTCTCTAATGTCGACTGATTCGGACTCGTCTCTTTGTGGCTGCATGAACTGCGCTCCAACGGCTATACTCATATCTGGAGTCTCCCAAGCTGTTAGTTATATGTATGCTATAGAGGCCATTGCTGTACATACGATGTATATTGTAGTGGATGCTTGGACATATATAAGGAGGACTTTCTTGCTCGACATGATAGTATGCTATGTTGTTGCTCTTTATCTTAACATGTACTTTGATTGTCTCTATGTTACATGTTGATAAAGCCCTTAGGATGAGTACTTGACTACAAGGACTATGATGCAAATCATACTAGTGGGGACAGTGTAGTCGCTAAGTACATCCTTCAAATGTTCCCAGTCGTATGTGTATCGAGACAGGGCATCGATATACCAGAGTAGACTAGCGTATGCGCTTCTTGACCCATATGATGGGCGATGGATGATCCCATATCCATTGGTGTTTGACATCAGAGAAGGTATACGGGTGCTCAGTGGAGACTGGGTACACTGGACGGACTCACCGAGAACTCCCAGATGGTATTATATCTCACGTCAGATGGCAGTTCTCTGGTGACACTGGTACAGGTTAGTCTGTAGACCCTAGATTGTCATAGAGTCTTGTGTGATTCCCACTGTGCTTTGATTTCCATCATACCACATCCAAGAGGGCGTGCAAAAAGGTGGCTTTTGGGTACAGTCCCGAATCATATGGAGGCAATTAGCGATAGGAGGGGATTCGTCTCTCCCGGTATAGGGAGTTGATGTTGCGCTGTGTTCGATTGGCTATAACTGGAAATCCCTGGCCAGGGTTGCTGAGTTTTACTGGTAAGTGTTATCAGTAGTTTCTCGAACAATTATGGACCTCATATCGACACGACTTATCAAGCTACTGGGGTCTGACGTTTACTACCCCAAGCGAGATATGCTACATATGAGACGAAGAGACCGGACTGTACGGGAGTGTTACTGATTGGATTCGTAGTAGAATGTACAGGCTTGCTTGTTGATCATCTGATCGCTCAATACCTGGGTGGCTGTTACGTTTAGCTGACCTCTTGCAGATTGTTGGTGTTTGATATGATCATCACCTACTACCGGCGTATTGACGATTCTTTAGAGTCCTACACAGAGGTTTCCTGGCTCAGGAAAAACGGAGTAGGAGCATATATGTGATATGTGCGGGACCGAGAAAAATACGTGTATGTGATACCGTACTAGATTCTCTCAATATGTGATATCGGCCGGGTATATGTGATATAGCCGGGTCATCGGATCAAGTGTTGATTCGATGAACTGATACAGATTATATTAGTCGGTTATTTGTGAAATAGCCAGATTATCGGATCAAGTGTTGATTCGATAATTTAATGTATAATTATATATTTGATATATTATATTACATTAACAAATATTAGCTCACTTAAAGATTCTTTTTCTCACTCAGATAATACATTAATATATATGTGATATATGTTAATTGTATTATTTTATTTTGTTACAAAATATATTATATATGTGATATATAATATTGTAACAAGTTAAGGTTACAAATGCAACATGTTTTGTGGAGTTTAAATATGGTTAGGGTTTGGATTAGGGTTAAACTTTCTTGGAGTTTCTAGAAGCTTTGCTTTGTTTTTAAGCAAAGATATTTTGTAAAGATATTTTGTAGATATTTGTTTAACCCAATCTAACCTTTTAACCATAGTTAATTCTCTACATGGGTTAAGTTTTCATTCTTAACCCATGGTTGCATTTCTAACCTCACTTGATTCATTATTCATCACAAAAGGATTTGATTATCTTCTTCTTCTTTCTTGCTTGATGAAAAGCTTCACTAGCTTTTTCTTATGTGATGATTTTGAGTGAGATAAAGAAAACAAATGAGAGCTAAATTCCTACTTCATCATCCTCATCTATTCTAGCCACTTAGATTAGGGTGTTTCCTTTGCTAATACTTGATTAGTGAAGCAAAAGCTTGGGTTTGAGTTTCTTCAAGGTAGATCATCTTTGTTATTGAAGATCGGAAGCAAGCTTGCATCTTTCTCTTCATGGAGCCTCTCTTGAGTCCGGGTACTCGATGATCGCAGTGAAGGGACCTCAACACGGAGCTTTAAAAGTGAAGGAACGGACTACAAAGGTTTTAATCTCTAACTCTTAGAAGTAAAGTTATTTACTTGTTCATTATTTCGCCTAATCTCTAGTTTACGATCTTGCTTGGGTTGTTCGGCACATGAAAAATTTGATTTTGGCATGATTGATGCCTTATAGAACCTTGTTCTAGTGCGTAATAACCCTACAGTGGTATCTGAGCCAAGCTAGAGCTTTAGGCGAAGTCTAGACGAAGTTTAAAGTCCGATCGAACCTCGAAACCCCAATACTTACCCCCTCTCTGGAAATTTTTTAAAATGTTGTTTTTTTTCTGTATTAAAAATACTCAGAAAATTAAGCAGGGAATTCTAAGAATTGCAGAGAAGTACGAGCCCATAAATCCCTCAAGGGAGCGCGGAACCGTGGCCAAACCATGGGTTTGGCGGCGGTTTCTCGGCGACCCTTGGGAATTAGGGGCCACCACTTCTGGGGTTTATTCTTTGTTAATTTTGCATGCATCTGGGAATTTTTAATTCTACTCAAGTGTTGAGTTTTCTGAAGATCTTTTATATTCGTTGATTCGATCGGAATGTTTAACTTCGTTTGAGTTTTTTTCGGGTAATTTAGATCGTGTTAAAAAGTTCGAACGGATATCAATAACTCACTTTTTCCCCTGTCGAAAATTTTTCAAGTGTAGGATTTTTCCACGAGTTTGAAACTTCCGGAAAATCATGCACGCGTATCTGTGGACCCTCTAGAAGAACGTAACCTTAACTCGATTATGTGACCGTCAAAACTGCCACTTGAACCGTAGGGTTTGTAGTAGTTTAGCGTTGCCATATGTGAGGCCTTGGTTTGACCCTTCTACGGCTGGTTCATTGGGGCTGTGACATGTTCTGGGTTTTTGGACTCCGCTCAAGTGTTGAGTTATTTGGGAAATCTTGGGTGTTTGTTTATTCGATCGGAAAGTTTAACATTGTCTATTTATCTGGATTGTGATACAATATTTGGAATCCACAAATAGTTATGAGATAACTAATTTGAATGTTATAAATCTAGCAGTTTAGTTTCAGATGATCGGTTGCCACGGGATTTTGATGCGATCAAAAGTCTGTTGCAATCACGTACCGTACGCGGATACTCGCCGGTTAAACATAATAGACAGCCACACCCCATAGCCCCGACCAAGTGACTGTAGGAGAACCCCGTCGCCAAAAGCATCCGTTCGGGTGCTCGCGGTAGCGGTGTTCCGCCTTAGTTCACTTCGTCGATGGCATCGGGGGTGCGGCCATCTACTAAAGTTTTCAACGAGCATTCGATCAGGATGTCGGGAATTTTGTTGAATTGACCGACTAGATATTGAAAAGTGTTTTCGATAATGAGACTAAAATGCGGAGTTTATAATTGTCAGGCATGCGATGTCTAAGGAATTCATTTGATTAGGCATGCGATGTCTAAAGAGGTTGCGGATTCCAACTGTTGTAGTTTTACACTTTCTTTTTTGCGATCGTAAGTGTAATATGTGGTGTATCGCCGGTTTCGTTGCTATACATCAACGACAATTGGGATACGCATATTTACTTACGTTGATGATATGAGATATTATGTGTTGCTGTGATATGTTATATTGGATCGTTGTGTTTGAATAGCCGGGGGTTTATGTGAGTTGAGAGTTTTTCATTTTCATTCATGTAAAATTCATTGTATGTAATATTCTTTTACTGGGGCACTTCTGGGATGAGGATGATGTCACCATTGTATATTATTTACTTTTCCGCATTAGGATAGACCCAAGGCGGGGAGCACAAGTAACCGGGTTCTAGGGTCGAGTGGGAGACCATCTTGAGGAGTCGAGACCGGGTCTCCTAACTCTAGAACTGGCAGGGTTACTTGCCGCTCTCTTAGGGGTCTAGGGATGTGGGTTTGGCTATTCATCGCGACCGTGGAATCCGTGTTTTATACAGGCTCTTATTAAAACACGGACGTCCTAGTATATCCAATATTTCATATATGTTCTTCTGCTGCAATGTTCTGTGATGAGATCATATTACTGCCTGAGACGAATGTTTATATTATATATGAGATATATATTATATTGCTGATTTCGTTTCAGATGTGATGCTTGTGAAGCATAATAAAATGGGACTTCATTAATGAGATTAAGGAAACTAAAAGAAACCTAAAGATGTTGTAGAAACTTGTTTAAGAACTGGTATCTCTAGTTCTTGCTTTGCATAGTGGTGTTCCTTGTAGAACATCCAGCACCTTATTCGATAAGGAAAGAGCCGAGATCCCTTCACCGGGAGTGACCACTTTAGCGAAACTAGCAGATGCTACACACTCGGTTTTTCTTTTGATTGCTTCTATAGTTCTTGCTTTGCATAGTGGTATTTGTGAAATATCCTGCACCTTATTCGATAAGGAAAGAGCCGAGATCCCTTCGCCGGGAGTGACCTGATTGATACGAAAAAGTGTGTTTGTAGTTAACCGCAATCAATAACGGTGTCGCGTGTAGCTAGACCGAGATGAGTACGGGTCGTCCTCTGGGAAACGTGGAACCTTTTACTTTTACTTTAGATGTGTTGAGAAAGAAAGGAGGGATAAAGAATTTTATAGAATGGTTTCTAGATCTACGTTAAACAAGATTGTAAAATATAGATCTAGATTATTTTAGAGACTTAGATAATATAATAAGAAGGCTTGTAGGGTTCGTTAGGATTTAGTAGTTATGGACGATTAATTAAAAGTTACCCTTTTTATCCATTAATAGATTTAGAACTAGAACGACAGTGATGCGTGTAGATTAGGGTTTCTGGAGGGAAAAGGAATCCCACTCTTAACCCTTATCTCGACACGGAACTCCGTTCATATCTAGCCTTTACCAAAAAAATCATTAATCAAATCTCTAATCGCGGTCGGAACTAGCAAAGAATTGCTAGCGCGCCCGATTAGGATGTTAATGATTCTTTTGATAAAGTTCCTAAACTTTATAGGACTTAAAAAGGGTTTAGTTATTTTCATCGTCCATTAGCCTACCCTAATCCTACGAACCCCAACAAGCGGAGAATTACTCGCGCATGTTGGGAGAAGAAGATGAAAAGACAGAGAAGGAAAACATAATGTAAAATGCAAAAGAATTAAATAAAACAACTACCTTTATTATTCAACTTGAACAATCTACACTTTGATTCCTTAGAAAATGATTACAAAGACTGGTTTGCTTCTCGATCTCTTCCAAGGAGGTAGACGAACAGTTGATGATCAGCCTGGATGCGTGAGCGTCAGGGGCTTCGTGATCTCTTCGGCTTGATAGCTTTTCCAAGAGGCTCTCGGTGCCCTTTGATAGTGCAAAGCCAGAATCTTATTGTTGAAAACTTGCTAAAATTTAGCAATGATTTATGCCAAAAAATATTGCGCTCTAACTCCCTAAACTTGCGGCGGATCCGCGGCCCAAGGGTGGGTTTGGCCGCGGATCCGCGCTCAATGGTGAGGATCACTTCGTCAATTTTCTTGGGCTTTCTGATTGTGACATCTGGCAATCCAAGGCACCTTTAGAATTAAGAAATCTTCTCTCGGTTGCTTCCAGACTTGGTCTCTAAGTTTTGCTTCTTAATTTGGCAAGATTTCTTCAACAACTTGATTTGCTTGATTCTAGCCTTGGAAAAATCTGCACAACTTGGAAATATTCTGCACAACAACTCAAATAAGATTTTAGTAGACTTTGTTCTACTAGGATGAGGTCAATAATATTATTTGCATACATTTTCCTACCAAATACTAATTAAAATATATTAACACATGGAAAATGGTGTTTTTACACATAAACCCTCATATGTATAATATATTATAATATAGTCCCTTTTTAATATGAAAATGGTAGGAAAAATGTAATACAAATGTGCAGTTTTATCAATTGAACAAATACCCCCAAACTTATCTTTGATCTTCCCGAGCAAACTAGTTTATTTAAGAGGAGAAAAAGAAAGGAGAAAACTAAGCACACTTTCGTAGGCAGACACGATTGCACTGAGCACGTGCAACAAGCCGTTAAACCTCTAGGTGTCCCTAGTAGGAGGAGTGTTTTCTCCTGAGGGTTTTCAGTGGATTACACCCACAAAATCCAATAACAAAAGAAAGATGGTGAAATTTACATATAAAGACAAGAACCATAAAAGAAATACTTTGAAAAGAAGAGTTTCCAACTATGCCTGCTTTTCAGTTGTCATGAGCCCTATCTTAATAGTCATGAAAAGATGTTAGAAATCACATTATCCCTCAATAAAACATCGTCTTTATTCTTCATTCCTACCTTTCATCCAAACATTGATCATATACCCCTACGTGTGTGAAATGGTCATCCCTACACTCAGAGAATTCAATTCAAGCTATCATACTCTTGTCCATCTACCTTAGTACTTTTTAATTTGATGAATACTTAGATTTGCTCACACATTTTCATGCGACCGTTAATACTTCTTGAGGTACTAAACGACCGATTACTCATGTGCTTGCTGATTTGGTGATAACATTTTCCTCGTCTTACACCACCTAAGGCTTAGCAGTGACTCCCAGACCAGTTGGCCTTAGGGCACTAGGTGAAGAGGCACCCTCGCTATATTTTTTTATTGCTGCCTTGGCGATAACAAAACCAGTGTTCATTTTTCTTTTCACCATTTTTATATTTTCTTCATTTTTTTATTTCCTTCATACTTTGGCTTTTAGACAAGAGCATTTCAAGGTATCCTCTACTATCCCGAGTTTCAAGACGTGTGTAAGTGCATATAGTAGGGTATCAATGTTCAAAATGTTTGGCTTCCAGAATAGAAACTATTTTTCAGACTTATTTTTATCCTCAGATTAGTGACTTCCTTCATCTTACTAACCCTTGGGACAACAGCTCATAACTACTTATTACTAGTTCGTATAAGAAAACTTCTAATTTTCTTGGTTTTCTTAAACTATTCCTATCTTTTGGATGCAATGTTTCACTTTCTATTCTTTTGTTATAAAAAAAAAATTTAATGCCCGGTGTCAAAGATAATTCAGTGAATACAAACCTCTCCTCCCAAACCTGTTTTCAGCAGTGTCCTCACTGATGTAGCCTTTTGAGAATATGGACCTGTATACTAAGGGAGAGATACAAGGGGTAAAATAATAGTTAAATGAAAAATTCCCCCAAACTTATTCTTTGACACGCACAGATATTCAATCAAATCATTTTACACTCACCTCCATTCTTAAAATGTGAAAAAGTTATCAAAACATGGAGGTGAGGCGGAGGAATTTTAGTTTTGATAAAGCGGCTCCTGTAAAAACAGGAGCTCCTCCGCGGGGTCAGCAGAAAAATACGGTTTTAATCTATGCCCATTTACTTTAAAAATTGAACCGTTTTTCAAATTTTCGACTTCAACTGCCCCGTGCTGGTGTACATACCGCACCACAAAAGGTCCTTTCCAACGAGATTTAAGCTTACCCAGATGAAGATGGAGACGGGAATCATAAAGAAGGACTTGTTGCCCCGATGTGAAGGTTTTTCTAGAAAGATTTTTATCGTGGAACACTTTAGTCCTGTTCTTTACTATCACCGCATTATCGTAAGCTTCGTCGCTGAGTTTGCTTAGCTCATTCAATTGCAGCTTCCGATAGCTGCCTGCATAATCAAGATCAAAATTAAGCTCTTTAATAGCCCACATTGCCTTATGTTCAATCTCAACAGGGAGGTGACATGCCTTCCCAAACACAAGGCGGTATGGAGACATACCAAGATCGGTCTTATAAGCGGTTCAGAATGCCCAAAGAGCATCCGTCAATTTGGTTGACCAATCTTTACGGTTCTTAGAAACCGTCTTCTCCAATATCTGTTTGATCTGCCTATTTGAGATCTCAGCCTGCCCGCTTGTTTGGGGATGATAGGGCGTAGAAATCTTGTGAGTGATTGAATATTTCCGCATCAAGGCCTCGAAAGACCTATTGCAGAAATGTGTCCCGTTGTCGCTAATGATAGCGCGAGGGTGTCTGAATCGCGAGAAGATGTTTTCTTTAAGGAACTTAATGACAACTTTGTTGTCATTAGTGCGACACGGTATATCTTCCACCCACTTCGAGACATAATCAACCGCTAACAAGATATATAGATTCCCAAAGGAGTTGGGAAAAGGGCCCATAAAATCAATACCCCAAACATCAAATATTTCCACAACCAATATAGGTTGGAGCGGCATTTCGTTCCTTCGTGAAATTCGACCCAAATGCTGACATCGCGGATAAGTTTTGCAATGTTCAAATGCATCTTTAAATAATGTTGGCCAATAAAAGCCACATTGCAAAACCTTCTCCGCCGTTTTTCGAGGTCCAAAGTGACCGCCACATGCCTGATCATGACAGAATGATAACACGCTCTTGAATTCATCGTTAGGGACACACCTGCGAATGATTTGATCGGAACAATACTTGAATAGATATGGTTCATCCCAGTAAAAATATTTTACTTGGGATAAAAATCGAAGTTTGTCTTGTTTCGACCAATCGCTAGGTATAAGTCCCGTCGCAAGATAGTTCACGATATCCACGAACCAAGGTTCATAGGATACATTCAAGAGCTGTTCGTCGGGAAATGAGTCATTTATCGGCACGGTCACAGTTGGCGAAGAAGTGATGCATGAAAGATGGTCGGCTACAACGTTTTCACATCCACTCTTGTCTTTGATAACAAGATCAAATTCTTGTAACAATAGGATCCAACGTATTAGCCTGGCCTTTGCATCCTTCTTCGTTAAAAGATGTCGTAGGGCGGAGTGATCAGTGTAAACCACAATAGGCGAGCCAATCAAGTAGGGCCTGAACTTCTTTAATTCAAATACAACTGCCAAGAGTTCTTTCTCGGTAGTTGTGTAATTTATTTGTGCATCATTCAAGGTCCTACTTGCATAGTAAATTGCATGTGGCATCTTATCAATATGCTGTCCCAAGACAGCACCAATAGCAAAATCTGATGCGTCACACATAAGCTCGAACGGGTGGTTCCAATCCGGAGATGATAGAACGGGGGCTGTAGTGAGTGATTCTTTAAGTGATTCAAAAGCAGCCTCACAATCCGAATCGAAATGAAAAGTAGTGTCCTTGGCCAATAGAAGGGTTAAGGGTCTAGCAATTTTGCTAAAGTCCTTAATAAATCTCCTATAAAATCCTGCATGACCAAGGAAGGATCGTATATCTTTGACGCAATTGGGACAAGGGAGGTTTTGAATGACATCTATTTTAGCTCTGTCAACCTCAATGCCTTTATGTGAAATTATATGTCCAAGTACAATACCTTCTTTGACCATAAAATGGCATTTTTCCCAATTCAAAGTCAAGTTCTTATCCTTACAGCGGGTAAGAACAGCGTCAAGATTACGAAGGCAGTACTCAAAGGAGTCCCCAAAAATGGAGAAATCGTCCATAAAAATTTGTAGAAAATTTTCCGCCATATCTGAAAATATCCCCATCATGCACCGCTGAAATGTAGCGGGAGCGTTGCATAACCCAAAGGGCATGCGTCTATAAGCAAAAGTTCCGAAAGGACAAGTAAAAGTGGTGTTATCTTGATCCTTTTCGGCGATGGGGACCTGGTTGTAACCGGAGTATCCGTCCAAGAAACAGTAGTATTCGTGTCCCGCTAATCGTTCCAACATCTGGTCAATGAAAGGTAGAGGGAAGTGATCTTTCCTCGTCGCGGCATTGAGTTTCCTGTAATCGATACATACGCGCCACCCAGTTTGGGTGCGTGTTTGGATTAACTCATTAGCCTCGTTAGTGATGACCGTGATGCCAGACTTTTTAGGGACCACATGAATTGGACTTACCCATTGGCTATCAGATATGGGGTAGATTATCCCACTATCAAGGCACTTGACGATTTCTTTCTTTACCGCCTCCTTCATAACGGGATATAACCGTCTTTGTGGGTCTCGGGTTGGTTTGGCTTCATCCATCAGATGTATCTGATGTTCAACAATTAAGGGACTAATCCCTTTGATGTCGGCCATTGTCCAACCAAATGCTTGCCGATTCGATCTCAACACTGCCAAAAGTGCATTCTCTTACTCTATGGCTAGAGAAGCGGATATAATTACTGGCAAAGTCTCATTCTCTACTAAATATGTATATTTAAGATGAGAAGGTAGCGGTTTGAGATCAAGAATTGGCGGAGAGACAATAGAAGGAGGGGTAACGGAATGATATTCGGACTCCTTAAGAGGTTCAAAACTTGCATAAGATATTGACTCGGAAAGTGCTGCTGACTTTTGCAACGAGTCAACTGGTTCAATCTCAAGGTCGGACTCATTGAACATATCCTCACTATAAAGTAGTGCAAGATCAAACGATGTCTCATTAGTGTTTTCGAGAACATCAAAGCAAAGTTCCTCATCCATGCAGCTTTCGGGAGCTATCTCGTGGATGGAACAAACATCCAGCAAATGAGCAGATGGTTCTGATGGCTGACTTCCTAGCTTGTAAATATTAAGATCAATTGTCATTTTCCTGAAGGATAAGTTCATAGAACCGTTACGACAATTAATCACAGCGTTAGAAGTTGCTAGGAAAGGTCGACCAAGTATCACCGGGATTTGATTGCGTGGGTTTGCCACAGGTTGTGTATCTAAAACAATAAAGTCCACGAGAAATATGAATTCCCCGACTTTAATTAACACATCCTCTAGTTCGCCTCGAGGTTTGGTGATAGATCGGTCTGCCATTTGGAGAGTACAATGGGCGGGTTTTAACTCTCCAATTCCTAACTGCTCGTATACTGAATAAGGAAGCAAGTTGACGCTAGCGCATAGATCGAGTAAAGCACGGTTTATATTTTTACCCCCAATAGAGATGGAGATTGTAGGACAGCCGGGATCCTTACGTTTCTTTGGTTTTTGCTGGGCAAAAGCTGTGCTAACATTACTCGTCATGAAAACCTTTTTAGGCACTTGAGTTTTTTTCTTCCTAGTGCACAAGTCTTTAAGGATTCTTTCATAAGATGGGACTTGTTGAATAGCATCTAGGAGAGGAATATTCACGCTAACTTGCTTAAACATTTCCACAATCTTCTCCATTTGCGGGTTAGGTCGGTTGGCCCTTAATCGGTTTGGAAATGGAGCTCGATCAATAAGTTTTAGGTCCAACGTTTATGGAGAAGACTGTGGCGACGGATTCGATCCCAAAATTGGAGTGGGCATCGACTTAGATAGTTTGGCGAAATGTTCGAGCCTTGGGGAAAACGGAGAATAGGCTCGGATGAAGGTGGGAGACTAGACGAGTTAGGGGAAGAAGAAGGGGTATCAAATGTGTCACTATCATCAAATTGCTCACCCACTTGGTTATTCAGCACTCTCCCCGATCTCAACATAGTAATGGCATTCACATTATGACTTTGTGAATGGCAAGGATTCGGTAGGGGTTGAGATGGGAGTTTCCCTTTCTCTCTCGCACTCATTGCGGCGTTTAACTGTGCGATTTGGTTTTCTATTGATTTAATACTCTCACCATAGGAGGAGGAGTTTTTCGTTAGGGTATCAATAGAAAACCTTATCTCAGCCGAATTTTGCATGGATTGTTTCATGAACATATCCAAAGTTTGTGCAAGTGAGTTGTCAGTACCGGGCACTTGTGGTGCAGAAATGTTGGCCGGATTTTGGAAATTTTGTGACTGAAAGGGGGGCTGATTCTGTGGTTGTGGTTGCTGTGGAGGAGGTCTTTGATAATTACTTTGTTGGTTTTGATTCCAAGCAAAATTAGGATGATTCCTCCATCCTTGATTATATGTGGAAGAATAAGGATCATTTCTAGGTCGCTGCTGAAAAGCAGCATTAGCTTGAAACGATGCATTCATAGGACATTCTTCCGTTAAGTGTGAAGGATCCGAACAGCAACCACAGACAGTCTTAGGAAGCATGACCTGATTTAGGGAGAATATTGAGAACTTGTTTTCAATAGCATCGAGTTTCTTCTGTATCGCTGCCATTTCGGCTTTCACTGCGATAGAAACATCGAGCTGGTGAATACCTCCCTTAGTTGAAGGTGGTCTGACGCTTTCCTACTGCAACGTGTGTTCAGCAAGGTCTTCCAGATATTTCCATGCTTCACCGTCATCTTTAGACATGAAATTGCATTGACATATTGTTTCAAGCATCTGCTTTGTCGCTGGATTAATGCCCTCATATATAATCCGACATAAATCCCATCTTTGTATTCCGTGATGGGGGCATTGGACAAGCAGATCTTTGAAACGTTCAAAGCACTTCCAAAATGGTTCATTGGGAAGTTGCGTGAACTGGTTGATCTCGCTCCTAACATGTGCAGTCTTATGATTTGGGTAAAACTTCTTATGAAATGCTATGACGAATTCATCCCAATTAGCGATAGAGTGTGCGGCAATATTATAAAGCCATTTTTCTGCCAAGTCGCACAGTGTGAATGGGAGAAGACGTAAGCGCATAACATCTAAGGTCAATTGTGAAGTACCCATCATTGCGCATACGTTTTCGAATTTGGTGATGAAAACGTACGCGTCTTCCGACTCAAGCCCGTGAAATTTGGGCAGCAGATTGATGTAGTGGGGTTTAATTTCGAAATTATCCCCGTTAGGTGGTGGAAGAGATAGACAAGTAGGAAGAGGACCACGAATAGGATAGCATCTCTCTTGGAGAGAGATGCGCGGTGGATTCTGCTCACCTGCGGGCGGTGGCAGCGTGGTGTTATAATTAGATGGAGTGTCGTCCATCACGGTCGATGTGGTGTGTGGTGGGGGAGAAGAAGATGAAGAAGTACCGACTTCGGCGTCGATAGCAGAAACGCGGACAAGACGGTCACTAGGATCCCGTGTCCAGCCGAGCATGCACTAAGCGGGTTTAGTGCAAGTGGCAGCGTGTGTGTGATTTTAAAATTGGCTTGTTTTGAAAAAGTGGGGCTCAAGACAAATCTCCCTAATATGCACAAGCAACCCTAGAACTAAGGTTACCTAGGTCCAGTCTCTAGACCGCTCCTAGACTTCCAAAGGACAAGCTGCAGGATCAATCCTCTACCGCCTCCGTACTACCCTTGTAGCCAGATAAGTGCCAGGTAAGTGGGAAGGAACCACGTCGTGGGCCTAATTAAAAACCACTAGCCTTTGTCACACTTGCCTAGGCACTACAAAAGTAATGCGGATAAACGATAGATTACCCACGACCTTCCTCTGTCCTTATTGAGCGCGACAGTCCTTAGAGTCTGGTCTAGATATTTTTTAAATTAATGAAGGGTTGATCTATATGGTCGGTTTGAGATTTGTGGGGCTTAGGAAGGGTGATGAAATCCCCACCTAATCTTGATTTGGTCTTTGCCCCTTAGAAATCCGTATTAAATATGCAAAACAAAACCAATCACAAAACTTTTGCAAAAAGATTTTTGAGCGGCGCAATTTTGCAAAGAATCCTGCAGAAAATAGATTTTATTGGATTTGAGGAGAGAGAGAAGGAGTTAAGAAAAATACCAGAGAATTATGTGGCGTTGATCCCTCTATACTGCCACGTTTCCGCCGCAGTAGGTGCCTTTATGCCGCGGTTCCGCCGCGTGGCAGAAGGAACAGTTGATGAAATTTTTTGTATAGCCTTCTGTGCTCCTCTAGATCTCTAAAAATGTCTCTGTTTCCTGTTCTCCTTAATTCTGTGACTCCAGATCTCCTTGCAAAAATTCACACACGAATCGTTAAATATGCAATTTGCAGTTTTGTGTTAATAATGATATGACTCGTCTAAGAATTCCACACAAATAGTAAAAATAAAAATTACGCACGTATCCCCGGCAACGGCGCCATTTGGCTGATACGAAAAAGTGTGTTTGTAGTTAACCGCAATCAATAACGGTGTCGCGTGTAGCTAGACCGAGATGAGTACGGGTCGTCCTCTGGGAAACGTGGAACCTTTTACTTTTACTTTAGATGTGTTGAGAAAGAGAGGAGGGATAAAGAATTTTATAGAATGGTTTCTAGATCTACGTTAAACAAGATTGTAAAATATAGATCTAGATTATTTTAGAGACTTAGATAATATAATAAGAAGGCTTGTAGGGTTCGTTAGGATTTAGTAGTTATGGACGATTAATTAAAAGTTACCCTTTTTATCCATTAATAGATTTAGAACTAGAATGACAGTGATGCGTGTAGATTAGGGTTTCTGGAGGGAAAACGAATCCCACTCTTAACCCTTATCTCAACACGGAACTCCGTTCATATCTAGCCTTTACCAAAACAATCATTAATCTAATCTCTAATCGCGGTCGGAACTAGCAAAGAATTGCTAGCGCGCCCGATTAGGATGTTAATGATTCTTTTGATAAAGTTCCTAAACTTTATAGGACTTAAAAAGGGTTTAGTTATTTTTATCGTCCATTAGCCTACCTTAATCCTACGAACCCTAACAAGCGGAGAATTACTCGCGCATGTTGGGAGAAGAAGATGAAAAGACAGAGAAGGAAAACATAATGTAAAATGCAAAAGAATTAAATAAAACAACTACCTTTATTAATCAACTTGAACAATCTACACTTTGATTCCTTAGAAAATGATTACAAAGACTAGTTTGCTTCTCGATCTCTTCCAAGGAGGTAGACGAACCGTTGATGATCAGCCTGGATGCATGAGCGTCAGGGGCATCGTGATCTCTTCAGCTTGATAGCTTTTCCAAGAGGCTCTCAGTGCCCTTTTATAGTGCAAAGCCAGAATCTTATTGTTGAAAACTTGCTAAAATTTAGCAATGATTTATGCCAAAAAATATTGCGCTCTAACTCCCTAAACTTGCGGCGGATCTGCGGCCCAAGGGGGGGTTTGGCCGCGGATCCGCGCTCAATGGTGAGGATCACTTCGTCAATTTTCTTGGGCTTTCTGATTGTGACATTCGGCAATCCAAGGCACCTTTAGAATTAAGAAATCTTCTCTCGGTTGCTTCCAGACTTGGTCTCCAAGTTTTTCTTCTTAATTTGGCAAGATTTCTTCAACAACTTGATTTGCTTGATTCTAGCCTTGGAAAATTCTGCACAACTTGGAAATATTCTGCACAACAACTCAAATAAGATTTTAGTAGACTTTGTTCTACTAGGATTAGGTCAATAATATTATTTGCATGCATTTTCCTACCAAATACTAATTAAAATATATTAACACATGGAAAATGGTGTTTTTACACATAAACCCTCATATGTATAATATATTATAATAAAGTCCCTTTTTAATATGAAAATGGTAGGAAAAATGTAATACAAATGTGCAGTTTTATCAACTGAACATGACCTCTTTAGCAAAGCTAGCAAAAGCCTGAAAAACACTCCATTCAAAAATCACTCGATTCTACAACGATATCAAGTTCATTACGCAAAGGGTTTTCTTAGAAACCTGTCGTTGCCCTCCGTCATTTCAGATAAGTACTACTTAGTATTCGTGCTGCGTTTGTTGGCCTTCGTCAAGGCGCAGTGTGCGGTAGCTGACTAGTATTTATCTGCTTATGCATATGATGCAAATTGGATTAGGGTAGTCGTACGGCCTTGTCGACCTCCGTCAAGGTTCGTGCGGGTGGGTTTAATTCAATCAGGAAATGACGGGTTGAACTTGACTAGTAGCCTATGGTTTGTTGACCTCCGTCAAGGTCATAGGACGCTAGGGGTAAAACATTATTGGGAATTTCAAGTGTTGAAATTTGCAATGAGATTGCATACCTTCTTTGAGATAGTTGGATCCCGATACCCGCTGCGAGTAAGAGTTACTCCTGGGAGAGTTTTACACATTACAATTAGACGATCAAGTAGGTGTCTAGAAATATGTTAACGGGGTTACGCCCCTAGGAAAATGATGTTTATTTTAATTAGGTCCGTGTGAAAGCACGGGTAACCTCCCTCAAAGTACCGGCACTAGCCTTGCTGAAAGATTGGCGAACTTGTAGCGTGTAATTAATCCCGGCTAGTCTTTCCTTTTAGGGTTTGAAGGAAGATTTGACTAAAACAGTGGGAGACATCCTGATTAGATATATTAATAACCAATCTAATCTTGCAAGAGCATATGCTGAGTGTCTTCTCTCTCTCTCATGGTAGCGACCATGTCACGCCTTAATCAAGATAATAATATGGATATATTGACCGAACCCTCTTGTTATACTGCGCTAGGGAACGTTGGTCCCGCTCCAACATATAATTGTTATAAGACCGAGCAGGAAATAGGGGATTACCAGAATTCCCGTACCACCCAAACGAAGAAAGTGCATGCTGATGCATCTTCTTCGGATGTATTCATTACCGAGAACTGTTTCTCAGTATCCTTTACGTCCTGGGTATGAGATACCGGATCAGGATCCCGCATATGTAATCTGTTACATGGGCTGCAGATAGGTAGAGAACTGAGAATGGGTGATAAGTTTCAAGAGTTGAAAACGGTGCAAGTGTTGCAGCCAAGTTTGTTGGCAGTTATCACCCTGTATTATTGAATACATTGATTCTGAACGAATGTTATTAGATATCGAACCTGACATACAACATCATATCAGTCTCTTTTATATATTAAAGAAGGATATAATTTTGTATTGTTGGATAATGTTTTGAACATTTCCTATATCAAGAGTTGATCGGTTCAGGCACGTTATCTAAAAGCATAGACGTTCTAAATCAAACCACAGTTCTTAGTATACAGAACACACACAAGAGGAAAAGTTCAGAAATGAACAAATCGTTCTTGAGGCATTGTAGACTAGGTCATATCAATGCGACCCGACTAGCTAAGTTACATTAAGATACATATTTAAATTTTTTTGAATTTTACGTCTTGTGAAACTTGCCAGTCATGTCACAAAGATAAGATGACCACAACTCTATTTATTGGAAACAGAGAAAGAGTTATTGAACTTTTGGGATTGATACATGCTGATATATGTAAGGTCCCCTTTCTACAGATGCCAGTACCGGTTCTTTGTACTTTATTATATTCACTGACGGTCTCTCAAGATTCGCACATGTGTTCTTGTTGAAACACAAGTTTGAACCTTTTCAGAAATTCAATGAATATGAGTTAGAAGTAGAGAACCAAAACGGGTATACGTATTATGTCCTTTGATGTGATCAGGGAGGAGAATACTTGAGCACGGGATTCCTGGACTATTCTAAAGGAGAATGAGATTCTCTCTCAGCATTACTCCTCCGTATACACCGCAGAACGTCGGTATATTGGGGTGGAGCAATCGCACCCTATGTGATATGGTGTGCTCTATGATGAGTACTACTGAGTAACCTATGTCCTTTTGGGGGTTATGCACTTGTGAAGCTGCATACCTATTGAATATGGTTCTAATCAAATCAGATGCCTACCACTTCATATGTGATATGGTATGGGAAGAGCCCATCTCTTAAGGTAGTTAAGATTTGGGGTTGTCCGACCAATGTCTAAAAGCATAATCCAGACAAGCTCGAGACAAAGTCAGTTCTGTGGAAGTTTGTTGGATATCCCAACCATTCGCAAGGGAATATCTTCTACCATATCGAGGAACAAAAGTTGTTTTGTTTCTCAGTATGCCACCTATGTGAAAGGGAATTTCTTGTGAAGAAATTAGTGGACATGAGGTAGAACTGGAAAGAGTTCCAGCTATACAAACTGCAGCTGATGATTTGGTAGAACCAAAGGATTCAATAGTTTCCAACGAACCTCAGCCTCTCCGCCGATCTAGTAGGGTTCCTCACTGACCTGAGAGATACTTCTGTTTCTCTATGACAGTGGGAGCGAAGATTGCATCATGAGATGATGAACCAACTAGTTTCGAGCATGCCATCAAGAGTGGGACTCTGTAAGAATGGATGGATGCTTAGCGATTTGAGATGGAATCCTTATACACCAACAAAGTATGGACTTTGGTTGCTTTATCTGAAGGGTTAAATCCCCATCAGGAGAAAGTATATCTTGAGAAGATTACTTGGTGTACATGGAAAAGTTGAGAATTTCAAAGCTATGCTTAAGTCCATCCAGATCTTACTTGCCATTGCTACATACCATGACTACGATTTCTGGCGGTTGTGTGTCATGACAGCTTTTCTAAATGATGATCTAGAAGAGAGCGTCTATAAGTATACAGCCAGAGGGCTTCATAGACAGTGGGAGCAGCGGAAACATGTGCAAGTTGTTTTATGCGATAAAACAGGCATCGCGGAGTTGGAACGTCTGTTTTGATGCGGTAGTCAAAGAGTTTGACTTCATCAAAATGGTAGATGAACATTGTATATACAAAAAGGTAGTAGAGAGTATGGTGATGATCCTCGCAATGTACGTAGATGACATACTCTTGATAGGGAAGGAGTTTCATATGCTACGCTCGGTCAATCTCCTCTTATCACAAGGATTCTCCATATAAGGATCAAAGCGATACCTCCAAAATCCTGGATTTTGGATCTATGAGATAGATCTAATTGGATGTTAGGATTCTCACTAGGTGTAGTTAGATGGTATCAATCGATCCTGGGGAGAATCACTGGAATGGTTCCAGGGTGGTAAGGTCGACTGAATGTCAGTCACAGGCATTGTCTTTACTCTCTGTGGAGGGACGGTATGTTGGAAGAGTTCCAAGCTAGATACCGTGACATACTAGACGATTAAAGGCAAGATACATCGTTACCAAGGATGCTACCAAAGAAATAGTCTGGATGTACACTAGTTCATGAGATGAACTTCGTTCCTACCATTGTGTGACAATGGAGCTGTGGCTTTTGCCAAGGAACCCCCCATCCCATCTGAGATCCAGACATATTTTTAAGCAGTATCGCCTGATCATGGTGATGGTTGATCTCTAGGGAGATCGAGGTTAGGAGAGTAGACACAGAGGAAAACAGCGCGGATCCACTCACAAAGGCCTATTTCCCAGTAGAGAATTTTATGGGATGGTTGAGTATGAGATACTTCAACAACAGCTGATTGTTGGGTATACGATACCACAACATATGGCCCTAGTGCAAGTGGGATATTGTTAGTTATATGTATGCCAAAGTGGCCATTACTGTACATACGATGTATATTGTAGTGGATGCTTGGACATATATAGGGAGGACTTTCTTGCTCGACATGATAGTATGTTATCTGGTTGCTCTTTATCTTAACATGTACTTTGATTGTCTCTATGTTACATGTTGATAAAGCCCTTAGGATGAGTACTTGAGTACAAGGACTATGATGCAGATCATACTAGTAGGGACAGTGTAGTCGCTAAGTACACCCTTCAAATGTTCCTAGTCGTAGGTGTATCGAGACAGGGCATCAATATACCAGAGTAGACTAGCGTATGCGCTTCTTGACCCATATGATGGGCGATGGATGATCCCATATCCATTGGTTTTTGGCATCAGAGAAGGTATACGGGTGCTCAGTAGAGACTGGGTATACTGGACGGACTCGCCGAGAACTCCCAGATGGTATTATACCTCACGTCAAATGGCAGTTCTCTGGTGACACTGGTACATGTTAGTCTGTAGACCCTAGATCGTCATAGAGTCTTGTGTGATTCCCACTGTACTTTGATTTCCATCAAACCACGTCCAAGAGGGCGTGCAAAAAGGTGGCTTTTGGGTACAATCCCGAATCACATGGAGGCAATGAGCGATAGGAAGGGATTCGTCTCTCCCGGTAAAGGGAGTTGATGTTGCGCTGTATTCGATTGGCTATAACTGGAAATCCCTGGCCAGGGTTGTTAAGATTTAATGGTAAGTGTTATCAGTAGTTTCTCGAACTGTTATGGACCTCATATCGACACGACTTATCAAGCTACTGTGGTGTGACGTTTACCACTCCTAGGCGAGATATGCGACATATCAGGCGAAGAGATCGGACTTTACGGGAGTGTTACTGATTGGATTCGCAGGAGAATGTACATGTTTGCTTGTTGATCTTCTGATCGCTTAATACCTGAGTGGCTGTTACGTTTAGCTGATCGCTTGCAGCTTGTGGGTGTTTGATATGATCATCACCTACTACCGGCGTATTGACGATTCTTTAGAGTCCTACACAGAGGTTTCCTGGCTCAGGCAAAACGGAGTAGGAGCACATATGTGATATGTGCGGGACTGAGAACAATACGTGTATGTGATACCGTACTAGATTCTCGCGATATGTGATATCGGCCGGGTATATGTGATATAGCCGGGTCATCGGATCAAGTGTTGATTCGATGAACTGATACAGATTATATTAGTCAGTTATTTGTGAAATAGCCGGATTATCGGATCAAGTGTTGATTCGATAATTTAATGTATAATTATATATTTGATATACTATATTACATTAACTAATATTAGCTCACTTAAAGATTTTTTTTCTCACTCGGGTAATACATTAATATATATGTGATATATGTTAATTGTATTATTTTATTTTGTTACAAAATATATTATATATGTGATATATAATATTGTAACAAGTTAAGCTTACAAATGCAACATGTTCTGTGGAGTTTAAACATGGTTAGGGTTTGGATTAGGGTTAAACTTTCTTGGAGCTTCTAGAAGCTTTGCTTTTGTTTTTAAGCAAAGATATTTTATAAAGATATTTTGTAGATATTTGTTTAACCCAACCCAACCCTTTAACCATAGTTAATTCTCTACATGGGTTAAGTTTTCATTCTTAACCCATGGTTGCATTTCTAACCTCACTTGATTCATTATTCATCACAAAAGGATTTGATCATCTTCTTCTTCTTTCTTGCTTGAGGAAAAGCTTCACTAGCTTTTTCTTATGTGATGATTTTGAGTGAGATAAAGAAAACAAATGAGAGCTAAATTCCTACTTCATCATCCTCATCTATTCTAGCCACTTAGATTAGGGTGTTTGCTTTGCTAATACTTGATTAGTGAAGCAAAATCTTGGGTTTGAGTTTCTTCAAGGTAGATCATCTTTGTTATTGAAGATCGGAAACAAACTTGCATCTTTCTCTTCATGGAGTCTCTCTTGAGTCCGGGTACTCGTTGATCGCAGCGAAGGGACCTCAACACGGAGCTTTAGAAGTGAAGGAACGGACTACAAAGGTTGTAATCCCTAACTCTTAGAAGTAAAGTTGTTTACTTGTTCATTGTTTCGCCTAATCTCTAGTTTACGATCTTGCTTGGGTTGTTCGGCACATGAAAATTTTGATTTTGGCATTGTTGATGCCTTGTAGAACCTTGTTCTAGTGCCTAGTAACCCTACACAAGCAATGTATTCTATCACATGATATCCGAACGACGTCGATCTTTCCGATCTATTTGTCAAATTTCCATAATTCTCTAAGAGCTCAACATCTTGGGTACAGTTTAATAGTATTCTAGTACGTGCGATAGTACCTATGGACTAACCGTAGAAGGGAAACCCAAGCTTCATCAATGGCACCGCTGAACTGCTGTAAACCCTAAGGTTTCAGAGCGTTCTCATGGTCATTATATCGAGTTAGGGTTTCATTCTTCTAGAAGGTCTACGGAATATATTGCATGTTCTCTGAATACTTTAAACTTAGAAAAATGGATTTCTGACATTCGATCGTCTTCTATCGACTCTCAACGTACCTGCGTGAAGTCGTCTCTAGCTATAATCAATCAATCTGATGACCTCGAATCGGGGCAGGCAATGAATCATATGTCCTAGTCATTCCTCCCTGGGTGACTAGCGATCTTCTATCATATCTCTAAGTATAAATCGTGTGGCATTAGCTTCAAACATCTGGGCGACATCTCGTCAGTCGCAGCAACAACTGAATCATTCGTCCGGACACTGAACAGTGCCGCCATCATTAAAAAATCGGTGCATCGACGGTCATCACATTCTGGCTGGCCTCTAGCAGTAGCCCAATCCTCTGGTGCTGATATGCACGTCCGAGAACTCTCGTAAAAGCGATCCATCAAACGCCCATGGCGCGAAAACACAATAAAACGACGCCTCTATGTAATCGTATGTCCCTGGAATCACACCCTTATCAGTCCTCGTCCGTGACGAGCTCGTGCTGACGCAACTCTAGCCATAGCTATCTCTGCCCGTGTAATCGTTGAAGCAAAACCCATAAACCAATATCGATGAGGATAGATCATGAATGTATATAATGTTGTGCAAGGAAATGTACATCCTAAGGCTCCTTAAGCGGAGTAGCATATTGTAAGTATGCCGCGGAACATACACACGGTACGTCACTCTCCTTAAGTCATCTACTCCATCAACCAAGGTCAACCTGCATGACGAAAGTTCGGGTCTAATACCCTCTCGACTAAGTCTACGTTCCGTAAGGTCAAGCCTAGATTCCGTATATATATAAACGCCCTAGGCTCCGCATAGTCAAACATAGACTCGAACCAAGGCTAACCTAACGCTCTGATACCAACTTTTTCATGACCCGAAATAGCACGTGACTGGCACTTGAATCATGTGAAGTCTATAGATCCCTATCTAATTCCAGTAAGCCAAAAGCCCAGAAATCTAACCATTTTCAAAGAAGTGTTTTGTTAAAATAAGCCGAATATGCGTTTTTAAAACATCAAGTCTTTTCTGAAAATTTCGGCAGAGTTTCCTCTGTAAATACCGCCCCAAATGTGTACAAAATGCATAATATGAATAAAGGCATCTCCAAGCGGGAGCTTGCTCTTCGTCAGTTGACGGTCACAACCACGCAAGCAATATAATATACAACGCCGAAGGTCGAGGATCAAAACTCAAAAGGAAACTCAAAACAACCAGAAAACCATAATAATACAAGCACGACTCTACGGTCGAAATAATATACAACTGGTTTTCTAAGTCCACAAATAATACAAGTCTGGTTGATGGAGTTTACAAGATACAACTGAAATAAATAAATATACAATGGTGGTCAGGATGCAAGTGAACCCACCTACTGTAAGTCTACGTTAGCGCCCCGGCCGTCTACAGACGCCAAATGCGGAACAAAAACTTTTTAACTGGCGCTATCGTATACTTTAACCCGGATCTGCCATTATTGCTAAACTAACAAACTGTAAAGAGTGTAGAAAGGTTATACCGAACGATCCGAGTCCTTCGTTCTTTAACCATCATCCCACGCTCCGTTGCGGCTGCTCCGATCTCATCGATCTCCGATCTGCTCGTCCAGGTGGCACCACGTCAACGATTCTTTAAACGGGCTCCCGTCTCTGACTTGAGGCAACTCGGTCGTCAAGTTTGCTAAAAGAGACGACCAAGAATGATGTAGAGAATGAGTAGAATACTTTGTCTCGCTTCGTCCAAAACCATGGACGAACGGTTAATGAAGTTGCCGTGGGAATCGGGTGATGGAATGAAATGAGCTGTGAAATTCCATACACCCCAAAATCTATCTTATCTTTTTCAACCATCTTTTTCAAGTGAGAGTGAGAGAGAGGAAGGGGAAGGGGCCGGCCATATATAGGGAGGAGGAGGGTGAGTGTAGGAGCAAAGGGGGTGAGCATAAGGATAAATATCAACAACAAATATCCTTAAGCAAAACAAAACTCATTAATGAAATGAATGACTCACTAAACCTAGTCATCCATTCATTAATGCAACCAATGAAAACACAACACCATTTAACCGAGTCATCACCTTCTAGAACCTTCTAGAAGCATGACTCACCCTCATCCAAGAAAAGATAAATCCATCTTTAACCGAATGTTTAAAGACGGCTGATAGAAAACTGGAAATTGGCAACTTCCAAAAGTGATCCTGAAACAACTTTCAGGATAACCCCGTAACTGTATAAATATACCCGCATTTGTATTACGACCGAATACAAATGCAACTGAGACAAAGATATTATATCTACTCAAAATAATACTCAGATCCGGCTTAAACGAAAGCTGACCAGTATCATCTGCCCGAAAAATAACACGTGCGTAAACGCACGTGCATTTTCCGAACCCTGCCATAAAACAATACGGCCTCTACAACGTTTCGCCCGAACTTGGGAAACTGTCTGTGGGGGACTCTAATGACTCGTCAGTACCCTGGCAGTGGGTTTAACCATAAACCGTCAGCGGCACTAGCAATGCGTAACGGCTGCCCATGGACTGACCTCAAGGGAGGCTGATGAGCGAACTCATCCAGAAACCCTACTGAGCCTAACAGTGACAATGTTTATAGAGTCCGGTCCGTTCGTCTATGAGTATCGCATATCTGCCTAGGGGGCTAGTAACGTTAGACCCCCAATAGCGGTATAAGTCGTGTCGGAGTGAAGCCCAATAACACCCTGAGATACTACTGGAGTACCTACCAGTAAATCTCCTGCCATGGCCATGGAATTTGTGTAATGGCTCTCCTAGACACAGCACGACCTCGCCCCCAATACCGGGAGAGACGAATCCCCTGCCGATCTGCTCACGTGCCTCCATATGGCTCGGGACTGTACCCAAAAACTACCTGTTTTCACGACTCCTTTGAGCCGTGGTAGGGTAGAAATCAAAGCACAGTGGGA
This sequence comes from Agapanthus africanus, assembly GCA_030015575.1. NCBI lineage: Eukaryota > Viridiplantae > Streptophyta > Magnoliopsida > Asparagales > Amaryllidaceae > Agapanthus > Agapanthus africanus. The sequence continues at coordinate 409,750,376 of CM057340.1, forward strand.
ACTCACACGAGACAAATGACAACCTCAGGTCGATGAACTAACCTGTACACACTGTCAAAGTACCTACATTGGGAAACTACCCAAATCCAGATCTAAAACCATAGATCTAGAAACCATAATGTCTGATATTATATCCATATCCTGTCTGGAGAAACAACTGTGTGACAACCACAGTACAACGATCGTAGTATAGGAATTTTACTTCCTACTCTGTGTATGTCATCCAGATACCATGACATCACACCCTACTACCTTCTTAACAGATCCATCCTTTATTCTGATTGAAGTCAAAACCATGACTGTCACATCAAAAATAGATGATCTATCTCCGCAATAACTTCTCTAGTCTATAAATAGACATAAGCATCTTGCCCAATATGCTTCCGATGCTCCCACTGACTATGACAACCCTCCTACCGGGTCTCATAGCCTGGAACAACAGTAGTGTCAAGTCTGGGTAGATAAGAACCTCCCTGTCACCGTCCTTGAGCCTTCCGAAGTATCTCTCGGGTGTCTGAGGTTACCCACCATATCTGCGGAGTGGCTAATGGAATGTCAAACCTGATTGAATCTTTAGGTCCTATTAAATATTCCGTAATCGTTTGCGGTTCTGGAATCACTTCCAGTTCTACCATACTCCCACTACTGTTTTCTGAAAAAATCCATTTTACTAAAACTGTGGCGAGTCAAGAACAATATCACTATTGATCTTCCAAATGGTAGAATATCAACCCTCGTCATAGCCAGGGTCAACCCACAAACAGCCATTACAGAAACGTGCCATGAGTTATCCAGAGTCTGGTTTTAAGCATAAGCTGGACAACTCCCCGTACCTTTACATCTTTTAAGGTACGAACTATTCTATATCCAATATAGAAACTTTGGCACTTATTTAATTGGAACCATATTCAAATCATGCAGCTGTCTCCAGTGCACATCAACTTAATGGAAAGAGGCTAATCAGCATTACTCAACTTAGAAATCCATCCAATTATGAGTAACCTAAAAGAAAAACACGTTTCTTAAAACCATCACTATCATCTGAATACCAATCACAAGAATCTACATCTTCGATCTCTTTGAAGAATCTCGATACTTGTGATACCTGGTTCTCTACTTTATTCTTATACTCACAACTTCTCAAAACTTAGACCTTGTATTTCTACGAAACACTTGTCTAAAAACTAGAGAAGTCATAAGTAAACAGAACACAGTACGAGGACCTACCCCTTTGTCCTGAAGGACACTTGGACAACATACAATACTCTGTATAAGTCCGCTGAGTTAAACAACTCAAAACCTGTGCGTCGTAGGTTGAAAACTGTACCCTGGCGATTTCCTTAAATATCACCAATTACAACGAATTCCGATATAATGAGGATAATCACCTAATTCCCAATAACTTACTCCCACTCATCATCTGTAAAACCATACAGATATGAGAATGAAACCTGGTAAATACATACCCTTGGAGTAAGTATCTAATTGGGAAAACAGTTTCCTATTAACAATGCACTGAAACATGAAAATGTTTCGTAGGGGTATCCTGGTATTCATAGTAATTCCTCTTCCATAATCCAATTCATGACTTCAACCGTATATTTTATTGCCATCTGTCACGCCCCGCTTCCCAGAGTACGCAAGATTGGGCACGTGACATAGCCAACCATGCTACCTGTGGGTAGGAAGTATCCATCCACAGTCACATTACGGCTGCAGAGATATCAAGAACAAGATAAATAAACTATCTAACACATGTCCAAATCCATAATAACAAGAGTCAATGATAAATAAGTGCGGAAGCAAATGATCCAATACAATAATAGAAAAGTACGTCCCATAATGCGGGCTCACATCTGGAAATAAAATGCAATAAATAAACTAATCACTACAGAACTCACGAATCAGCCTGCTGGCTGAAGTACTCCTGCTCGGTCGGCGACAGTGGTAAAGAATCTGGGCCATGCAAAACCCAGACGTCAGCGCGTCATGTCAACCAATAATATAATATGAACATGGTAATAAGCAATGCTTAAATAGACATGAATAAAGCAATAATATGAAACAACAGTGCAGGGTAGTGTGCAGTGGGTAACGAAACTGTTCTATCAGGTTTTCTATTCTAAAGTCTTTGAAATCAATTGATGACTCGTCGATGTAACTCAATAGTATCCCGTGCGTGCCCGGGACCACGGTCAAGATTCTCGGGGCTGAATCCGAGACGTGCCGCTAGGCAGTAACAAGTAGCAGGATGGATGAGTGATGTCAGCATCATCACTCCGGGGCTGGCCTAGCCCGTAAGATTGATCAGAACAGGTATCGAACTGTTGAGTTACAAGTCGGTTTCACCTTTGATTTCCCCATACCCCCAAGTTATGTATGTCGAGTCAGGTATTCAGTAAACAAGGACTAATGCCAACACAGGATCAGGTAAAAGCAGGTTTGTCTGGATAGACAACAGGAATGGTCCATGAGGACTCCATGTCAGGTTTGTTGGCATTAGGCATGAAATCAGGTAACAGGTCAGGTCATGGTACATCAGGTTAAGTCAAAAGTAAAGGGTACCATGTCCGGTGCATCGGTATGTATAAATATGTCATGTGTAGCAAGATCAGGTCAATGTGTAACGCAATCGAGGGTGTGCTCACAACAGGTATATAATCGAATAAGGAAATAACAACAGGGAATAAAGTAAACGACAATATCAGTTCATTTAATCACAATATAGTGCAGTCGTTTTATCAGATTAACAAGTTTCGAGCATCCTTGCGGTGCAATAATCACAAGGTAGTGCACTATCAATAACAGAAAGTAATAGAGCTACATGTGTACGGCTATCGTCCTTTAAACAGTAAAATGATTAACTGGTAGTTTCGTTATTAGGGTTAAAGTGGCAATTGCGATTTTAGGTTACAGTATCATGATATATGTCATAAGGCGTCCAAATTATAAAATAGCTCTACTTAGTTAAGTTTTGCAAGTTCAATAGGTAAAACACATTTAATTTGTTTAACATAGCATGTAGCAAGTAATACTTGCCTCGACGGTTTCGCGAACCGGGAAAACAGACGTAGCGTCGGCGGAAAAACACGCGACGGACGCACGGTTCACGGATCGAGACCAAACAACGAACTGCGGGACCACACGGACTGGAGTACCTTGTGGGATAGCAAGGATGGCAACCGCGACGGGGTCGACGGCGATGGGGAGCCGGCGAGGAGGCAGCGACGGCCGACTCGGCTGCAGGTGCTGGTTCAGGGGATATGGTGAGGAGGTAGAGGTAATGGCCGGGTTTTAGGTTGCCGGGGAAGAGGAGGTGGTCGGCGGTGGCGCGGGTGACGACGACGAGAGTCGACGGCGGCGATTTCCGGCGAACCAGAGAAGGTGGTCGGGTTGTAGCTTGGGTTCTGTTGCGGCGCCGGCGCACGGGAAGGAGGAGGAAGGTGTCGAGGTCGGGAAGAGGGCGAAGGGGAGATGCTGGCGTCGTCGGCAACGAGATGCGGCGGCGGCGGCGACGGCGAGCAGCGACGGTGCAGGACGCTAAGGTGTTGGGTGCACGGGAGAAGGGAGAGGAGGAAGGAGGTCTGGTCGAGGTTGAGGAGGCAAGGGTGATGGTGGTGGTGTCGTCGGCGCGGGGCTGCGGCGGCGACGGGCACGGTGGCGGCTAGGGTTCTCATGTGGGTTCGTGGGGGGTTCTCGTGAAAACGAAGACGACGGGGAAATATATATATAGGGATAGAGAGAGAGAGATTAGAGGAAGAGAGAGAGAGAGAGATAGAGAAATAGAGAGAGGGTTAAAGGCGGGGGCCAATGAGGGTTTGAGCCTCGTGATTGGCTGGCGAAATTTTTTTTTAAAGATTTTAAGAGATTAAATGGTTAGATAGTAACAGAAAATATATGGGTAATATAGTTTTAGATTATTTAATTAAATTGGGATTTTGGCGCTAAATGAAACATTTCCAAATCGCGCCCGGGTTGCGCCCAAAAATTTGAAATTCAAATAATAGGATTTTAAGCGGGTTCCAAATTTTAAAATGAGATGTTTTGTGATTAAAAAGCATGCCCCCCAAGTCGGACACTTGCACGCGCGCGTAGCCGTCCAAACTCGCCCGTTTCACCGAACGGAATGAAAACTTGACACGCGGACGCTACCACGCGGCTAGGGGTGACGAGTAGTCCAATATGGATGTTTTAATTTTACTTTAGGTGTTAAAATTTGTTATATGCAAAACTGACTTAGCCGGTTAAAATTTTGCAATAAGAACCAAATAAGCAAGATAAATGAAATGAGCAATGTCAAACACTCAACCAGTAACAGAAATAGTATTATTGGGCTCGGGTGTTACATCATACCCAACTACAAAATAATTTCGTCCTCGAAATTCCAAGAATACAAGATAGATAACTACAGGAAAAGGTGAGGATACTTCTGCCGGATCTCGTCTTCTCGCTCCCAAGTGGATTCTCCATGCGATCGATTACCCCAAGAAACTAGCACAAGGGGATAACCTTGTTCTTAAGAACCTTTTCCCTTCGATCCTTGATTTCAACCGGTCGCTCCTCAAAAGTTTGGTCCTCCCATACAGTTAATTCCGAATGATCCAAGACGTGGGTTTCATCTCGAACATACCTCCGTAGTTGAGATACATGAAACACATCGTGCACACCTGCCAAGGACTGTGGTAACGCCAAACGGTACGCTACCTCTCCAACACGCTCCAATATTTCGAAGGGTCCAACAAATCGAGGACTAAGCTTTCCCCGACTCCCAAAACGAATCACTCCACTAGTCGGTGATATCTTCAAGAATACCAAATCACCCACGGCGAACTCTAGAGGTCTTCTTGACGTGTCAGCCCATCTTTTCTGTCTGTCTTGAGCTGCCTTCATATGCTTTCTGATTGTATTCACCTTCTCGACTGTCTGTACTACCAAATCTGGTCCCAATAATCTTCGTTCACCGATGTCATCCCAACAAACAGGTGAACGGCACTTACGACCATATAAAGCTTCAAACGGAGCCATCTGAATAGTCGCTTAGAAACTATTGTTGTAGGAAAACTCCACCAAGTGTAGGTGATCCTCCCAAGAACCCTTGAAGTCCAACATGCATGCTCTCAACATATCTTCAAGAGTTTGGATCGTTCTCTCCGACTGCCCATCAGTTTGACGATGATAAGCTGTGCTAAACTTCAATCGAGTCCCCAAACTTTCTTGTAAACTCCTCCAGAAGTGTGACAAGAACCGAGTGTCCCGATCGGACACGATACTCACTGGTACTCCATGTAACCTTACAATCTCCTGCATGTACCGCTCTGCCAAAGTCTCCGTTGATTGACCAACCCGAAAAGGAATAAAGTGAGCAGCCTTGGTCAACCGATCGACAATCACCCATACTGCATTGTTGCCCTTTGGACTCCGCGGTAAAGCCGTCACGAAATCCATGGTTATATGTTCCCACTTCCACTGAGGAATCGGAAGTGGTTGCAACAAACCAGCAACCCTTTGGTGTTCAGCCTTGACTTGCTGACATACCAAGCACTTAGCCACAAAGCGAGCAATCTCCCGTTTCATACCTTCCCACCAGAAGTGCTGTCGAATATCTCGGTACATCTTTGTACCTCCCGGATGTACAGAGTAAGCTGAACTGTGTGCCTCCTTCATAAGCTCTTCACGCACATCTCCCTTTGGCACACACATACGGCTACCATACTTCAACGAACCGTTTTCGTAGACCAGTAAATCTGTTCGTAGTCCGGCTTCAACCTGCTCTCGAAACTTTTGCAGTCTAGGATCCTGCGATTGTGCCGCTTTAATCTTCTCAACTAAGGACGACTGTACTTGCAACTGCATCAACTGTCCCGTAGAATGTGGTAGCACAACCTCCAAGTCAAATCTTCGAAAATCCGCAATGATCTCCCTCTGTGTAGTCAATACCTGAATCGCTGATAACCGACTAAGCGCATCCGGCACGACGTTAACTTTTACCGGATGGTACTTAAGATCAAGGTCGTAGTCGGCCATCAGCTCCAACCATCTGCGTTGCCTCATGTTCAACTCCTTCTGAGTGAACACATACTTCAAACTCTTGTGATCTGTAAAAACTTCGACTCTCTCGCCCAAAAGGTAGTGTCTCCAAATTTTCAAGGCGAAGATCATGGCCGCAAGCTCCAAGTCATGAGTCGGGTAATTCTTCTCATGGGTCTTCAATTGTCTTGATGCGTAAGCTACGACCCTCCCATTCTGCATCAAAACACATCCCAATCCTTTTCCAGATGCGTCGCTGTGAATCACCAGTCCTCCGGAATTGTCTGGTACGGTCAGGATAGGGGCGGTTATCAACTTCTGCTTCAACGCCTCGAAAGCCAATGCACATTTATCCGTCCAAACAAAAGGTACTTCTTTGCGCGTAAGCTTGGTCAACGGTTCTGCTAAACGAGCGAAGTTCTCCACAAATCACCAGTAGTATCCGGCCAAACCAAGGAAACTTCTTATCTCAGCCACATTTCTTGGGATAGGCCAATCTCGAACTGCTGCAATCTTTTCGCGATCGACGGCGATTCCATCACCCGACACAACATGCCCTAGAAATTTCACTTCTTCCAGCCAAAATTCGCACTTACTCATCTTCGCATACAATTTCTCCTGTCTCAGTGTCTGCAGTGCGATCTTCAAATGCTCAGCATGCTCCTCCGGACTCTTCGAGTACACCAGAATATCGTCAATGAATACCACAATAAACTGGTCCAAGAATGGTGAAAAGATTCTGTTCATCAAATCCATGAATATTGCCGGCGCATTCGTTACTCCGAAGGGCATCACCAGATACTCGAAATGCCCATATCGAGTTCGAAACGCCGTCTTGCAAATGTCTTCTGCTTTCACTCGGACCTGATGATATCCGGATCGCAAATCCAGTTTCGAGAATACTCTCGCGCCACTAAGCTGCTCAAAAAGTTCTCCAATGCGAGGGATCGGGTACTTGTTCTTAATAGTCACCCGGTTCAATTCTCGATAATCAATGCACATCCTTCTCGTGCCATCCTTCTTCTTTACTAAAAGAACTGGAGCTCCCCAAGGCGAGTGCTGCTTCGAATCCAACCCTTCTCAAGTAATTCACCAACTTGCTTCTTAACTTCTTCCAATTCCACTGGTGCCATCGGATAATAAGCTTTAGATACTGGCGCTGCACCAGGAATAAGGTCAATCGCGAACTCCACGTCTCGCTTCGGCGGTAAGCCCGATATATCTTCAAATACGTCCATAAAGTCGCGAAAAACTGCCGGCTCTTCATTACTATCAACTTCCATAGCTGCAAGAACACTGTTTGTCGGCCTAGCCCTAAACTCGACTGGCCCGATAGAACTGCTTCCCCCAGTGAAGGTAAACTCAGGATGTCCGGGAATCTGGAAAATTACCTTCCTTGCCCTACAGTCAATGTAGGCGTGGAAAGTGCCAAGAAAATCCATTCCCAAGACAACTTCATAGCTGCCCGTATCTATTACCAAGAAATCTGCAAAGAGTTCCCGTCCGCACACAACAACTGTACAATCTCTACATTCCCTACTAGCTATGATTTTCCCATTCCCAGTGTGTATGTCCCAAAAACTAGACAGGGTCGCGCAGGTAATCGAGTGTGTAGTTATAAATTTGGATGACATAAAACAGTGGGATGCTCCGGAATCAAATAATGCCAATGCGGGAAAACCATGAACGAGTAAAGTACCTGAAACCACTTCTCCTGATGCCTTAGCTTCCTCAGCTGTCAAGGTGAAAGCTCGAGCCTGATTCGGTCCATGAGTCAGCTGTTTCTGCCCAAGGAACGGTCTCTGCGGAGGCTTTTGTATATCATCTCTCGTACGAAGCTTCGACGGACAGGCACCAACTGCGTGATCAGCCGCTCCACAAACCAAACAAAGTCCCAGCCTCCTTCGACAATCCTTCTGCACGTGCCCAGGTAAACGGCAGTAGTCACAAATCACGCTCTTTCCTCGATCAACGATCACAGGCTTCTTCATGGGTGCTACACCTCGACGGTCCACTGGAATACCTCTGCGACCACGATCTCGGTTAGGTACAAATGCGGGCTTCCTGGCCGCAACTGTTGTCTGCTGTAGGTTCCCTTTCATTCCCGATAAACTCTGCTGCTCCCGGGCTGCCGTAAGAACCTGCGAGAAAGTGGTCAAACCCAGGGAGAAAATCTGCCTCTGGATGTCCACATCCAAACTGCGCAAGAACCTTCGCGCCCTGTCTGCCTCGTTGGTGACTAAGGGTCCAGCGAAGCGGCTGAGTCTCGTCCATTCCGCTGTATGTACGTCCACAGGTGCTCCATTTTGCCTCAGCCCAATAAATTTCTCTTCCATTTCCTCCCGTGCAGTCCGCGGGAAGAATTTCTCCAGGAAACTTTTAGAGAAATCCGCCCAACTGATTGGCTTGGGCAAGCGGGTCTCCTCCACAAGCCACCACTCTCGGGCGTAATCCACTAGCTGAATGCGCACCACATCAACTCTTTTGTCCTCTGGAATCTGTGCCGCAATCAGCAAATTCTCCGTGTCAACTAGCCACTGCTCAGCTGGCAACGGCTCCTCCAGACCAGTGAAAGTAGCAGGATCCAAACGTCTGAAATCTGCCACGGTCCCTACCCGGTCAACTGGTTTCGCTCCAGCGTTGTTTACAGACTGCCGAATGGCCTGTAAACCCTCCTGAAATGAATCTGCTTGCTGTTGGATCAGCTCAGTATGCCTCTTCTGATTTTCCAACATTCCACGTATCACTCCCAACATGGCGGCTTCATCCACGCGCCTCTGATACGTCTTGAAATTCTTATCTGCCATATTCCTGAAATCAAAACACCCAACATCAGCATGATGATAGATTCAATATATAAATCAAGGCTAGAACTCCAAGATACTTAAATAGAGTACCGTATTGTAACTATGCCGCGGTATCATAGCCACAATTACTTAACTCCACCCAAGTCGCCTAAGTCCTAGAGATAACAAGAAATCAGGTTTTCGAGTTTACATGCAAAGTAAGTTTGCACGTCGACATAATCCGGAAGAATGTGATTCAAGATTGGTAAAACGGTCAAGGTGGTAGGACATGTTTTCCTAAGCACGGGTATTCTGATTCGTGTATCGGGTATAATACCCAACTACCAAGAATCAACCCAATTAACCTATGGCTCTGATACCAAAAAGAACCATGTCACGCCCCGCTTCCCATAGTACGCAAGATTGGGCACGTGACATAGCCAACCATGCTACCTGTGGGTAGGAAGTATCCATCCACAGTCACATTACGGCTGTAGAGATATCAAGAACAAGATAAATAAACTATCTAACACATGTCCAAATCCATAATAACAAGAGTCAATGATAAATAAGTGCGGAGGCAAATGATCCTATACAATAATAGAAAAGTACGTCCCATAATGCGGGCTCACATCTGGAAATAAAATGCAATAAATAAACTAATCACTACATAACTCACGAATCAGCCTGCTGGCTAAAGTACACCTGCTCGGTCGGCGACAGTGGTAAAGAATCTGGGCCATGCAAAACCCAGACGTCAGCGCGTCATGTCAACCAATAATATAATATGAACATGGTAATAAGCAATGCTTAAATAGACATGAATAAAGCAATAATATGAAACAACAGTGCAGGGTAGTGTGCAGTGGGTAACGAAACTGTTCTATCAGGTTTTCTATTCTAAAGTCTTTGAAATCAATTGATGACTCGTCGATGTAACTCAATAGTATCCCGTGCGTGCCCGGGACCACGGTCAAGATTCTCGGGGCTGAATCCGAGACGTGCCGCTAGGCAGTAACAAGTAGCAGGATGGATGAGTGATGTCAGCATCATCACTCCGGGGCTGGCCTAGCCCGTAAGATTGATCAGAACAGGTATCGAACTGTTGAGTTACAAGTCGGTTTCACCTTTGATTTCCCCATACCCCCAAGTTATGTATGTCGAGTCAGGTATTCAGTAAACAAGGACTAATGCCAACACAGGATCAGGTAAAAGCAGGTTTGTCTGGATAGACAACAGGAATGGTCCATGAGGACTCCATGTCAGGTTTGTTGGCATTAGGCATGAAATCAGGTAACAGGTCAGGTCATGGTACATCAGGTTAAGTCAAAAGTAAAGGGTACCATGTCCGGTGCATCGGTATGTATAAATATGTCATGTGTAGCAAGATCAGGTCAATGTGTAACGCAATCGAGGGTGTGCTCACAACAGGTATATAATCGAATAAGGAAATAACAACAGGGAATAAAGTAAACGACAATATCAGTTCATTTAATCACAATATAGTGCAGTCGTATTATCAGATTAACAAGTTTCGAGCATCCTTGCGGTGCAATAATCACAAGGTAGTGCACTATCAATAACAGAAAGTAATAGAGCTACATGTGTACGGCTATCGTCCTTTAAACAGTAAAATGATTAACTGGTAGTTTCGTTATTAGGGTTAAAGTGGCAATTGCGATTTTAGGTTACAGTATCATCATATATGTCATAAGGCGTCCAAATTATAAAATAGCTCTACTTAGTTAAGTTTTGCAAGTTCAATAGGTAAAACACATTTAATTTGTTTAACATAGCATGTAGCAAGTAATACTTGCCTCGACGGTTTCGCGAACCTGGAAAACGGACGTAGCGTCGGCGGAAAAACACGCGACGGACGCACGGTTCACGGATCGAGACCAAACAACGAACAGCGGGACCACACGGACTGGAGTACCTTGTGGGATAGCAAGGATGGCAACCGTGACGGGGTCGACGGCGATGGGGCGCCGGCGAGGAGGCAGCGACGATCGACTCGGCTGCAGGTGCTGGTTCAGGGGATATGGTGAGGAGGTAGAGGTAATGGCCGGGTTTTGGGTTGCAGGGGAAGAGGAGGTAGTCGGCGGTGGCGCGGGTGACGACGACGAGAGTTGACGGCGGCGATTTCCGGCGAACCAGAGAAGGTGGTCGGTTTGTAGCTTGGGTTCTGTTGCGGCGCCGGCGCACGGGAAGGAGGAGGAAGGTGTCGAGGTCGGGAAGAGGGCGAAGGGGAGATGCTGGCGTCGTCGGCAAGGAGATGCGGCGGCGACGGCGAGCAGCGACGGTGCAGGAGGCTACGGTGTTAGGTGCACGGGAGAAGGGAGAGGAGGAAGGAGGTCTGGTCGAGGTTGAGGAGGCAAGGGTGATGGTGGTGGTGTCGTCGGCGCGCGGCTGCGGCGGCGACGGGCACGGTGGCGGCTAGGGTTCTCGCGTGGGTTCGTGGGGGGTTCTCGTGAAAACGAAGACGACGGGGAAATATATATATAGGGATAGAGAGAGAGAGAGATTAGAGGAAGAGAGAGAGAGAGATTAGAGGAAGAGAGAGAGGGTTAAAGGCGGGGGCCCACGAGGGTTTGAGCCTCGTGATTGGCTGGCGAAATTTTTTTTAAAAGATTTTAAGAGATTAAATGGTTAGATAGTAACAGAAAATATATGGGTAATATAGTTTTAGATTATTTAATTAAATTGGGATTTTGGCGCTAAATGAAATATTTCCAAATCGCGCCCGGGTTGCGCCCAAAAATTTGAAATTCAAATAATAGTATTTTAAGCGGGTTCCAAATTTTAAAATGAGATGTTTTGTGATTAAAAAGCATGCCCCCCAAGTCGGACACTTGCACGCGCGCGTAGCCGTCCAAACTCGTCCGTTTCACCGAACGGAATGAAAACTTGACGCACGGACGCTACCACGCGGCTAGGGGTGACGAGTAGGCCAATATGGATGTTTTAATTTTACTTTAGGTGTTAAAATTTGTTATATGCAAAACTGACTTAGCCGGTTAAAATTTTGCAATAAGAACCAAATAAGCAAGATAAATGAAATGAGCAATGTCAAACACTCAACCAGTAACAGAAATAGTATTATTGGGCTCGGGTGTTACACCATCTCTCCAAATCCCTTTATTTGTCTTTAGTCGCTACCTTCTGTACACCATCGTTAGGCTAAATGGTTTTCTTCCTTCCCTACCGTTCGGCACCAGCCTATGCTTTGGAAGAAGACTATCCAGTATGCATAATAGGTGTACCCTCCTAAACCAAGGAGTACTCGTATCTTGAGAGAAGGTGATGATAAAAGACAACTGAATAATACCTTATTCCTTTAAAGGTGAAATAGGAGTGGCGATGAAGTACGCGGTTTTGGTCGTGAATGATATCAGTCGCAATTTACTTTGCCCTCTTTCTAATCCCTTTATTTTGTCTTTACATATTACCTTCTGCACACCCTACTTAGGCTAATTGGTTTTCTTCATTCCCTACCTTTCGGCACCTGCCTATGGTTTGGAATAAGACTATCCAATAAGCGTAATAGGTGTACTCTCCTAAACCAAGGAGCTCTCATAACCTGAGAGAAGGTGATAATAAAAGACAACTGAATAAACCAATTTTATTTCTCCTCAACCTGGATCCATCCTCGAAGAAGTCCCTTCGAGTTCGTATATAACCATACGATGGATCTATCCAATGGAAGTGGATATCCGTAGTAATACGGGTGTTCTGAGAAATTCAAAGGGTAAAAGATGGAGTGGCAATGACTTATGCAACATAGACAATCAAAAAGCCAGTATTTTAAGAAGGTTGGTCAACCTGGTCACTGAGTCATAGTCTAGGGTCGGTCAAAGGTCGCTGCCAAAGAGAGAGAGAAAAGAAACACTCTGCGTGCACTCTAACCTAGATCAGAATGGTTATCACTTTATCTAATCCGGAAACCTCCCACTGTCCTGTCAAATTCTCCTTCAAACCTAAAGAAGAATCAATCGGGATCACCCGAAGAGTAAACCAACTCATCAGTGGGAATCGGGATCCAACTCTCATCGCATGATAACGTGATGGAATGCATCCACGTTACTCATACTCCAGAAGATATGCGCATACTTGGCAAGTTTCAGTTTCTTTAGAAACTCCCGATAAGATTTTTACCCCATGCTCTTATAACCATAGCGTTAGGTCAAAATGTCATAAGTCACATGCCAAGTTCAACCCATCAATATCTTGTTAATTTGAACCCACCCGCACATGCCCTTGGCGTTAGGTCAAAATGGCAGAACGGCTGTCCCAAACCAACTCATCTATCTATGCAACAATTGAATACCCAGCAGCTACCAAACACTATGCCTTGGCGTTAGGTCAAAATACATAGCTTGAATACTACTGAATACCCAAAAGAAGTGACGAAGGGCTACGGCTGGTTTTTGGCGAAAAACCTTTAACGTAGTGAACTTGATATCGCTGAAGGAACCTGATAGCTTTTTAAAATATAGTGGCGAAAACCTTTTGCTAAAGAGGTCACTCCCGGTGAAGGGATATCGGCTCATTCCTCGTGGAATGAGGTGCAGGATATTCTACTGAATACCACGATGCAAAGCAACTTGTAATCGACTATAGTGAAGTTATTACCCTGGCGTAAACTTCTGCCCAAGGGGTCAGTCCCGGTGAAGGGATATCGGCCCTTGCCCCGTCGAATGAGGTACAAGATATTCTACTGAATACCACTATGCAAAACAAAAGGAAACGTCTTTGTAATAACACTTTTTAAATTTGTTCCAACAACTGTAAAAAGGTTTGTTTTACTTTGCATTGATCAGAATCAACGCAGTCCCATCAATAAATCACACCAGAAAAGAACGAAAATAAAATGTGCGTATATGCCATCCGCATTCGTCACTGGGTCCCGTCATCGCCCGTTAGGTTACTTAACTAACGACAGAGCAGGGACTGGACTAGCGCGGGTGTAAAACATATACAACATCTAATAGTATATAAACCAATATACAATAACAGCTCCAGGCGTGATAATATGCAACATTACAGAAAAGTAATAAGCATCACAGAACAATACAGATAATCTGGGATCCCCGGGTTTCACAGAGCCGCTGCTGAAACCCGACGTTCCCCTGTCGTGTGGATAGCCTGTGCAATGAAACCTGGACCCCTACGGGTGCGGCAAGTTACCCGCCAAAACCTGAAGCGAGGCAGCCCCCTACAGCAAAGTGAATGGACCACCCAGCACTTCACGGAATCCGGTAATCTTGGGCACCCCTCCTTGGGTCAACCTGTACCCCCTACGAGTGCGAAGAATAGTCTGCCAATTCTAGAGTGAGGCCCCTCTGCCTCTCAAAGCCATGAGATGCAGACCTGTTGCCCCCCAGAACCCGGCTATCCGTGCACTCCGTCGCGGGGCAAAACCTAGTACAGTAATGAAAAATAGTACAACAGGTAAATCGACCGCAACCTGGTCGTGCCCCAAAAGAATATTATACAACGGGCAGTGACGGCAATCCACAAGTTGGACGCTCGCCCCGCAATATCAAATGTACAAATAAATCCAAACTGCACTACCATTGCACACTGCTATCCACCATGACAAATCCGCAACATCACAGCACAACACAGAACATCAACGCGAATGTCACGTTCGCAAACCCGTCTAAAAGAACTATAGCAATCAGACATGGTTTACCGATCAAATGACATTCCCGGTCGGAGATATAATGTAAGCACTGCAATCTAACATGTTTAAATTTCGATCGACTAAATATCACAAAGTGGGCCCCACGAACATCTGTTGAACAATAACAAAATCTGGGCCCAAAAGATATATACCAAAAACCCCAAATTCCAACAGAGAAGACACCGACTAAATTTGGTGCATTGATTCAATAGAATGGCCGCGGATGCGCGGCTAAACCATGGGTTTGGCCGCGGTTCCGCGGCAGTATAGTAGAATCACTTGACCAAATTTGGTCGGTGTGCTTAAAAATCCCTGCACAGATTTCTGTGATATGTGGAATAATTTTAGGACACCATTTAAAATCGACAGAAACTGTGAAATTGTAAAAATGCGGTTTTTGATTTCCGGTTCGATCGATGTTTTAAACGCGTTAGCACAAGTTAGTAAAGCAAAATGGTGAGGCTCTGATACCACTGTAAGTCTACGTTAGCGCCCCGGCCGTCTACAGACGCCAAATGCGGAACAAAAACTTTTTAACTGGCGCTATCGTATACATTAACCCGGATCTGCCATTATTGCTAAACTAACAAACTGTAAAGAGTGTAGAAAGGTTATACCGAACGATCCGAGTCCTTCGTTCTTTAACCATCATCCCACGCTCCATTGCGGCTGCTCCAATCTCGTCGATCTCCGATCTGCTCGTCCAGGTGGCACCACGTCAACGATTCTTTAAACGGGCTCCCGCTTCTGACTTGAGGCAACTCGGTCGTCAAGTTTGCTAAAAGAGATGACCAAGAATGATGTAGAGAATGAGTGGAATACTTTGTCTCGCTTCGTCCAAAACCATGGACGAACGGTTAATGAAGTTGCCGTGGGAATCGGGTGATGGAATGAAATGAGCTGTGAAATTCCATACACCCCAAAATCTATCATATCTTTTTCAACCATCTTTTTCAAGTGAGAGTGAGAGAGAGGAGGGGGAAGGGGCCGGCCATATATAGGGAGGAGGAGGGTGAGTGTAGGAGCAAAGGGGGTGAGCATAAGGATAAATATCAACAATAAATATCCTTAAGCAAAACAAAACTCATTAATGAAATGAATGACTCACTAAACCTAGTCATCCATTCATTAATGCAACCAATGAAAACACAACACCATTTAACCTAGTCATCACCTTCTAGAACCTTCTAGAAGCATGACTCACCGTCATCCAAGAAAAGATAAATCCGTCTTTAACCGAATGTTAAAAGACGGCTGATAGAAAACTGGAAACTGGCAACTTCCAAAAGTGATCCTAAAACAACTTTCAGGATAACCCCGTAACTGTATAAATATACCCACATTTGTATTACGACCGAATACAAATGCAACTGAGACAAAGATACTATATCTACTCAATATAATACTCGAATCCGGCTTAAACCAAAGCCGACCAGTATCATCTGTCCGGAAAATAACACGTGCGTAAACGCACGTGCATTTTCCGAACCCTGCCATAAAACCATACGGCCTCTACAACGTTTCGCCCGAACTTGGGAAACTGTCTGTGGGGGACTCTAATGACTCGTCAGTACCCTGGCAGTGGGTTTAACCACAAACCGTCAGCGGCACTAGCAATGCGTAACGGCTGCCCATGGACTGACCTCAAGGTAGGCTGATGAGCGAACTCATCCAGAAACCCTACTGAGCCTAACAGTGACAATGTATATACAGTCCGGTCCATTCGTCTATGAGTATCGCATATCTGCCTAGGGGGCTAGTAACGTCAGACCCCTAATAGCAGTATAAGTCGTGTCGGAGTGATGCCCAATAACACCCTGAGATACTACTGGAGTACCTACCAGTAAATCTCCTGCCATGGCCATAGACTTTGTGTAATGGCTCTCCTAGACACAGTACGACCTCGCCCCCAATACCGGGAGAGACGAATCCCCTGCCGATCCGCTCACGTGCCTCCATATGGCTCGGGACTGTACCCAAAAACTACCTGTTTGCACGACTCCTTTGAGCCGTGGTAGGGTAGAAATCAAAGCACAGTGGGAACTCACACGAGACAAATGACGACCTCAGGTCGATGAACTAACCTGTACACATGTCACCAGGGAACTGCTATCCGACGATAGGTATAGTACTAACTAGCAGATTCCCGGCGAGTCCTGTCCGGTGTACTCATAACCCAATGAGCAGCTGTATACATCTTAGGCGATCCAACTGACACCAGTAGCTTGTGAGACCGGCCACCGCCCCTCGTCGGGGTCTCGACTGTATACACTAGTTTATTCCGGAGTATCGATGCCCTGTCTCGAAACTCCCACGACTAGGGACCACAATTAAGGATATGCGTATAAACTACCCAACTCTCACGTATATGATCTCCATCATACAGTTGGTAGTAAAGCAAGATCCTAAGGGCTCTATCAAAGTGTAACATGTAATCAGTCCCCTGAACATGTACACGACTGATAAAGGCAAACCAGATAGCATACTATCATCTCGAGTAAGACTGTCCTACCGGTATAGGTCCTCCGCAATCATTGCAATCACGTACCTGCGATCCAATAATTGACTATGAGGGCACTATCTCCAACACCTACCAAAGCAATCACCCGGAAAGAAAGCAGTGTACCAGCAAAACCGCAACGAAATCTGTACGGCAAAACCTACAAGAACCGTGGCACAACGGGGTGAGTTGCCAACTCGTGAGTAGAAAACATCACAGAGCAGAAATCGAATGTATGACTCAATCCTAGGTCATACGATCAGTAATATCCTCAATATGATAAGGTCTGAAGCATGAAAATGTGGCAAGGGTAAACATCTATACATAAGTGTAATACCAATTGCTCGCGTCAGTGCCTCAGGTAGCAACACATCATAAATATGAGGTATGAATGCATGAAAATAGAATACATGTAAATGAGAAAACTGTTTTCATATCTCAGTGTGATTTATCTATATAAAATCGAGATATCATCAATGAAATCAACATAAAACAGTGTCTAGCATCGACACAAAAATATATATCTCGCTATCTCAATATCAAGAGCTCCGGCTATCCGGACTGGCCCCTGGGCTCCGGCAATCCGGACTGGCCCAACTCCGATCGGTATCCTCTGGATATCCGTCGAGTCACAATGCAATCACCGATCGGTAGTGCTCCCCTGCCGGTCTCAACGCCATCATCCGCGACCTTCTCGCCCCGGGGTATCGCACCGGGTCCACCATGCACCCACAGAAGGTTCCTCCTCCTCCTCGAATCGGGTGTATCATATCGCTCAAGGGCGGAGAAAACTCATGGTGGACTCTTCTCAAATCATATATCATGAGAAAACCGCAACTTTCATTTTTAAAATGATAATCAGTTTATAAAATCCTTGAGGTTTCTCCAAATCTAGAAATCTCATGGAAATCCGAAATCCCAATCTCAAGTATAAATAAACAATGAATTCTAAAATAATGGGCTACAGCAATCCGGACTGGCCCTAATAATAATGCATGAATATAAACGTATAAATATGCATGACAATCACAGTAATAAATGCAGTGTCTAAGCTAGCACAATAATAATATATATCAGAACTATCAGCTAACAAGTGATATCAATGAATTAATATTCTACAGTGTACGTGCCATGATAATTACCGATGATGATGTGTGTGAGCCGGCAAGCAGGTGTACGTGGAATATACGCATCATCGGTAATGGTGCTGGTGTCCTGACAGCATGATTTAAATAATAGCATATGAAAACACAATATAAGCATGCAATGCGATGCGAACAACAAGAATATGAGGGAGCTGAATAACAAACACAACAATAAATAATCTACATTAATATATATGGGTCATACAGTTTTTCGTTTTGAAATAACATGAATCGTGGTGTTTAGAAAATAGGGCGACGGTGTTTTTAAGAAAAGGTACGTCCTTTGAAATATCCGTAGAATCCCTTGGCCTGTTTTTAAAATACTCACGATCCGTTAGTTTGAAATAGGTATGACCCGAGTCTAGTCTAACATCTACAAGTAAACTACTGGACTAAATTAACAGACTGATCGAAAGGGTAAGGAAAACCACCTAAGTCTGAGTCGATATATAAGTCTGAGTCGATATATATATATAAATATATATATATATATATATATATATATAATAGTCGATGATCCCGCCTCAATAGTATCACATACGATACAATATATATAATATGACATTCTCAAGTCAAGAGTGCGGATCTATCATCAATATAGCTCGTACGGTAAACCTAGCGTACGGCATCCCAAATCTGGGTACGGGTCAATATCACATTTTCTCATTATTCATCTGGTATCCTTATCATAACATATCGTGAACTGGGTACTGATCTAAGTTTAGTACAATACTGATACCATCTACATATATATATGCGTGTGTATGAAACACATCGCCCAAGGACCCGCTATAATACCATGTCGTATCTCATAATACAAACTAAAACAAATCACCGATCTCGTGGCACCATGCCCAAACTCATCGACTCATCTCCAAATACCACATACTATCCTTATCATCCAAGTATATGTATACGTATATATATATATACATAGTCCCATCCCTATGCGTGTGTGTGTATATATATATATATACACACACACACACATATCCCCATATACACACAAGAAAATAAAATGTATGCAAGTGTGTGTGCGCGTGTATGTAAACCTTATTGTAGGGTTCGCGACTAAGAAAGTAACTAACGACAATATCATCCAAGTCTTCTAAAGCAATTCTAGCTAAGTATACACGTCTTATAAAAACTATATATATATATATATATATATCATAACGTATTTGCGTTCTATGGTACAAAACTGCGGGGGTGCTATACACCATCCAACCGACTTCCCCCGTAGATATATATCTACCCACCTTGATCTTCGCTTGCTGGAGTCGATGACGCTACGCTCTCCTCGTCGTCTCAAAATCCACGTGGGGGTACCTACATATCATACACATATAGCATCGTAAACAGAAATCACGCACGAAAACCAAAACAGCACACTAATCGTACATAGGTTAAAACCTATGTCTACGCATGCAAGAATAACCAAACAACCCCCCGTCGTTGATGTTCAAACGCCACCTGACGGTACACAATAATAAATACCAAATTCCAATTCATTAAAAGCCGCAAAACAATTTCAGAAACTATGTAAAACACTTCCAGATTTTCCTCAGGTGATAATTTGGACATTTTGCATAAAGGGGAGGTCTAAATTACTGCAATTGGAGCCATGGACCAAACCCGGAACCATATTTCCCTGCTCTGGCCGCAAATTGCGGCCAGAATGGATATAATTGTGGCCATGGGTTGGGGTATGGGGCTAGGGTTTCAGTGGTAGCTTCCTAGGTGCCTGCATGACTCCCTGTGTTTGCTAAATAAATCCTAGTGTCCCCGGGTGTTAGCAGATCTCTAAACACCCTCACAAATCTCACAATTTTCCAATATTGGGGTTTCTATTTTTATGTTTTGGGGTTTAATTCTCTGGTTTAAGTCCATGAAACTAACACTAGAGGGGTTATAAGGTCTCTACTAACCTCAACTACACTTTTGGATTCAATTCAAACCCTAACCCTAACTTGAAATTTTCAAAGTCCACAAATCAACACTAATTCACTTCTAAACTAACATGAATACTAAAGTGAATGAAATACTACTCTAATGGTGCAAGAATTACCTCATTTGGTAACTCAAGAAAATTCTTGAGTTGCCCCAAGTGTAAGTGTTTATGCCCTAGAGGCCATTACTGTATCATACTAGATTGTATATTACTTAATGGAAACTTGGGATATTCACAGTTGTATTGACAGTCTTGCTAAAAATTGTACTATGCTACTTGGTTTGTTTCTACTTTAATATGTGCATGTGTTTCTTTTAACATATCGCTTATACATATTAGTAGAGCCCTTAGGATCTTTGCTTGATTATCAGCGTTGTGATGGCAGTCACACTAGTGGGGGCTGGGTAGTCTATAAGCAACACCCTATACAGGTCCCTGGTCGTAGGATTATCGAGACGGGGCATCGATACTACAGAGTAGACTGGTGTATACGCTTCTCATCCCAGCATGGGGAGATGGTTTGTCCTACAGCAATCGGTACGTCGTACTGGAGATAGTATGTAGGTGCTCGTTAGGTTACGGGTACACCGGACAGGACTCGCCGGGAACTGTAGGTTGGTACTATACCCATCGTCAGATAGCAGTTCCTAGGTAACATGAGTACAACTTAGTCCGTCGACTTGATATTGCTACTTCACCTCGAGTGTGTTCCTACTGTACTTAGATTACTATCCTACTACGACTCAAAGGAGTCGTGCAAACAGGTAGTAGTTGGGTGCAGTCCCGAAGCACTTGGAGGCAGTGGCGGTTAGACATGATTCGTCTTTCCCGGTATTGGGGGTTGATATCGCGCTGTGTATGGAAAGCCATTACGTAAATTCCCTGGCCAAGGCAAGCGAGATTTACTGGTAGGTTCCAGTAGTTTCTCAAGGTGTAATGGGCTTCACTCCAACACGAATTATACCGCTATTAGGGGTCTGACGGTTTACCGCCCCCTAGGCCCGATATGCGATAGTCCTAGACGAACAGACCGGACTGTACGGAGATTGTCACAAACAGGCTCAGTAGGAGTTCGGATGGGTTTCCTCATCGTCCTTCTTATCGACATCTACTTGGGGATCGTTACGTACAGCTAGTACCGCTTGCGACCTGTGGTTAAACCCACTGCCAGCATAGTGTCGAGTCTTTAGAGTCCCACACAGAGATTTTCCCTCCACCGGGCAAAAGGTGTAGAGGCCGTATGGTTTTACGGCAGGGCCGCGATCACTTACGTACATTTGTGCACGTACTATGATCGGGCACATAATACTAGCGGGCTTTGGTTTAAGCTGGATTCTAGTATTATACAGATGGATTTATTCAGTCTATGATTATCCGTGTTTTTCGAAAATACGGATGGGAGGGGCAGTCTCGTAATTTGTCGGGAAGCTTCTAGAAGGAGGTAACTCATTTGTGTTTATTTCTTTTGTGATTTAAACTAAATGAGGTGGAGGATGAGGTGTAATTTTCATTAAATGATCCATGAATCATTAGATAACTCATTAGATGATTCATCTAGTGAATTAAATGAAGTATGATGAATATTTGCTAGATATTTATTTTGATGATATTTTTATGCTTCATGATATTCATAAATGAGAATAGTTCATTCATTATCACAAAACACTTCTCTCTCCTCAAGTCTTCATCTTCTTCCTCAAACCCTAAAAGCACTCATGTGATGAGAATCCTAGGGTTTAAAGTGACTAAGTAATTTATCTAAATACTCTGCACCCTCTAGGACTTCTAGATTAGCAAACTAGAAGCCGTAGTTATTTCAGATTCATGATAAGAGCTCGGACTATAGACTCTCGGGTGGATCGTCTTTGACTCGAGGAGGCCGTTGAGATGCCCATGTTCCATAGAGCCTATGAGGTGTGGAGGACAGCGATGTAGGCCTGAAGGATAAGTAACGTGAGATATAACTTTGAATCCGAGTAGTTAAACCTCAAGTAGTTTACTAGCTACGGTTTGTGTTCGAACCTTGCTATGAGTCGGTGTTGTGAAGCTCGAAAAAATCATTTTTTGCTCTTTCAGCCTCCCCAAGGACACGTGGGGTGCATGACATCGACTTACAGTGGTATCAGAGCCATTCACAAACCTTAGATAGCTTGTAGCGATGTTAGAATTCCGCCGTTTTTGTCGCCGGAAATCTGTCGACAAAAACAGTTTTGAAAAGTGAGGTTTTGAGTTGTTTGCACACCCCGCGGGCACACGGTTTGAACCGAGAAGCCTCGGGATGAAGCGTACATACCCCGAGGACACCCTGGGGGGTCCAATAGCTGGGAACACCCTCCAAGGACACCAATTGGTGGCCTTGGGGGCTGCTGACCTGAGAGACCAGAAACTGGTCTCTCAGGTTTGTCCTCCTTTGGGGGCCACCTCATGGTGGCCCCCAAAGGACTAGTCACCCCCCTGAGGCCACCCCCACTCGACGTATTATCATGTATCTTCTCCTCTACGAAGATTCGGGCGGGTTTCGAGTTCGTTTCAACTCCCGGATTGCTCAAAACTTTCAGTTTTTAAAATTTAGCTCACTGGATTTTCGGGTTTTGGAAAATTGGATGTGTTTGCTAATTTGTGCGGGATTCTAATGTCGTTGTTACTTTACAAGCTTGGTGATATTTATATCTGTTCGTAAACCTCCGCTAATTACTCGTATGTCGGTTAGTTGGGGGTTGCGCATTTCTGAAATGGATATATTGGGTTGTGTATATGAATTTCATTGGATTGTCGTAGATGAATAGCCGGGGATGTGAGATGAGAGTTTTTATCTTTCATTCGAAGTAAATTGTAATATGTTGTAATATTCTTTTGCGGAGAACATCCGGGTTGAGGTTTTAGCTACCGTTGTATTATTTCATTTACTGTTTTATGCTCCTAGGATAGACCCAAGATGGGGTGCACAAACTACCGGGTACTTTGAAGTGTTTAATGGCCTACTCACGTCGTTGAGGGAGACTGTTTCACTTTTGGTACTAGGCGGGTAGTTTGCCGCACCCGGAGGGGTCTAGGGTGGGGTTTGTCTATTCATCACGACCGTGTAATCCGTCTTTTGTTGCAGGCTCAAACGAAACGCGGATTCCTAGTATATCCAACATGTTCATCTGTGATCTGGAATGCCTATTATTGCGTCTGACGAATGTACAATATCTATATATGATATCTAGTAGGCGTTGCTTATGTTTTGCATCCGCACTAACCCAGCCCCCGCTCTGTCGTTAGTTAAGTAACCTAACGGGTAAATGACGGGACCCAGTGGCGAATGCGGATGGCATAAGCGGACGTTGTATTTTCGTTGTTTTCTGCAATGATAGGATAAATGATGGGATGCATTATATTAATGCAAAGAAAATAAACCAAAGTTTAAATCGTTGGAACAATTTAAAAGAAACCACTCGGTTATTTTAAAAACAGCTGATTTTAATTGCGGAGCTTTAACCACTCCTTTTAAAAAGCTACCAGATTCCTTCGATTATATCAAGTTCACTACGTTCACGGTTTCACCAAAACCAGTCGTAGCCCTCCGTCATTTCATATGGATGGTCAGTAATATTCAAGCTATGTTTGTTGGCCTTCGTCAAGGCATAGTGTTTGGTAGCTGCTGGGGTATTCACATGTTGCATAGATAGATGCGTTGGTTTGGGACAGTCGTATTACTTTTTTGGCCTTCGTCAAGGGTATATACGGGTGGGTTCAAATTAACAAGGATAATGATGGGAAGAACTTGACATGTGACTTATGATTTGTTGGCCTTCGTCAAGGTCATAAGAGCATGGGGCAAAAATCCACATCGGGAGTTTCTAAAGAAACTAAAACTTGCTAGTGTTTCATACCATTTGGAGCTTGATAATGTTGGTAGGATTCCTTCAGCATTATCACACGATGATATTTGGATCCCGATCCTACTGTGAGTATCTGCTACTCATCAGGAGATTCGTCACTTAACGATCAATGCTATAAACCAAGTAGGTGTCTAGAACAGTGTTAGCGGGGCTACGCCTCCATGGAAAAGAGCTTATTTAATTAAGGAACTTCGCGAAAGCGTCGTAAAACCTCCCTTGAAGTACCAACACTAGGCTGGCTGAACGGTTAATTAAGTATTGTACGGTGAGATAAGTCCTGACTAATTCTTCTTTTATGGTTTGAGGAAGGATTCGAGAAACAGTGGGAGCCATCTAGTTTAGAGAAACTAAAAACCAATCTTAACTTGCAAGACCATCATGTTAAAGTGTTTTCTTCTCTCTCTCAACTGCAGCGACCCTGTGACCATGACTAGGTTACATCTAGATAACAAGATGACTGAATCTGACTTTTATGACTGGCAAAGGTCTGTCCAGATGCCCTTTGCCTATGACAAGCTGGACCACCCTATTACTACTCAGGCCCCCGCCGTCCCAGGTCCAGTTTCCACAGTCGCGGATATGGATATCCATCAGACTAGGGAAAAGGACAGTGCGAAAGTCAAGTGCCTCGTGTTGGCTTCAGTTGATGGTATATACCAGAAGCATCACGAGAAGATGGACTTAGATTCCATAATCCTCCATAACAAAGATTTATATAGAGAGCAATCTCGTATCGCAACATATGAGACCTCGAACGAATTTCTTCAAGCGAGGTTGGCTGTTGGGTCATCTGTAGGGGACAACGTCCTTACAATGACTATCTATATTGATAAGCTCACGGACCTGGAGACCACGTTGAGAAACAGGTCATATGCTGACTTGTTTTCACAGTCCCCACCCTCTACTTACACCCTAAAGGAAAGCAGGGAGACACCCGCTCTGCTTAATGGGGGAACTTCTTCTTATACATCCAAGGCGAAAGCAAAGGGTGAAAAGAAGAAGACCTCCACAAAGCCGATAAGCAGTGTCAGTGAGGTAGAAGCAAAGGGAAAGGAAAAAGTTTCGGGACTTGGTGTAGGTAAGGAGGGATGTTCCTATTGTTATGGGAACGGGCCTTGGCAGATGGATTGCAGGGCTTTGAAAGCCAGTAGCCAGGATACGAAGCATGTTGTGGCTTCGGCCTCGAGTGTGTTTGTAATTGAGAACTGTTTGTCAATTAACTCTACTTCCTGGGTACTAGATACCGGAGCACGATCGCATCTCTGTAATTCATTATATGCTTTGAGAAACCGTAGAGTTATCAGGGTAGGCGATTTGTCTCTCAGAGTTGCGAACGGAATGAGCGTGGACGTTGAATCCGTGGGAAATTATCGCTTAGGTTTGACTTGTGGGCAGATATTGATTCTACGTAACTATTTGTATGCACCTAGTTTGACTTGTAGTATCATATCAGTATCCTCACTTTCGAGAGAAGGATATGATTTTACATTCGTAAGCGATGTGGTTCACATCCACCTAAATCAAGTTCTGATTGGGTCCGGTACATTAGATGACGGTATATACGTATTGAATCAAGCTCAGGTTTTCAATGTCCAGAACACACTTAAAAGAAAGTCTCCGGAAATAAATCAGGCTTTCTTATGGTATTGTAGACTAGGTCACATCAATGAAACACGGTTGACTAAGTTACATAGAGAAGGATATTTGAATCCGTTCGAATATCAATCTTATGATACTTGTGAATCTTGTCTCATGGGAACAATGGCAAAGACTCCGTTTACTGCACACGTAGTAAGAGCGAGCGAGCTCTTGGGACTCATACACAGCGATGTGTGTGGTCCAATGTCTACACATGCGCGAGGTGGTTATTCCTACTTCATTACATTTACGAATGATTTCTCTAGGTACGGACATATCTTCTTGATGAAGCATAAATCCGAGGCCTTTGAGAAATTCCGGGAATAAAAGAATGAAGTGGAAAACCAAACAGGCAAAAGTATCAAGACACTGAGATCTGATCGAGGTGGTGAATACTTAAGTGCCGAGTTCCTGGGTTACTTAAAATAGAATGGAATTCTCTCTCAGCTTACTCTTTCATACACACCACAGAACAATGGTGTATCAGAAAGGCGGAATCGAACCCTATTGGATATGGTTCGTTCCATGATGAGTAAAGCTGAGTTACCGCGATCTTTCTGGGGTTATGCACTAGAATTAGCTGCATATCTTTTGAACAAGGTTCCAACCAAGATTATGCCTACCACACCATATCAGATGTGGAGTGGGAAACAACCCTATCTTCAGTACCTGAAGACATAGTGACGTCCAGCTTTTGTTAAAAAGCAGTATGCGGACAAGCATGAGGCCTGCTCAATACAGTGTAAGTTTGTAGGATATCCAAAGAACTCCAAGGGGTATTGTTTATATTACGCAGAGGAACAAAAGGTTTTTGTTTCTCGTCATGCCTACTTCTTGGAAGCTGAATTTTTAGAAAATCAGAAGAGTGGGAGAGCAATAGAACCGGAAGAAATTCCATAACCACAAGTTGTTACTGAAAGTATGGTAGAACCAGAAGTTTCAGAAGAAAGGGACATCCCAACGCCTATCCGCAGAAGTAGTAGGCTGTCTCATCCGCCTGAGAGATACTACGGTTTTCTCATAGACGGGGATAGAGAAGATTGCATCATTGACAATGATGACCTTACTAGCTTCCAGCAAGCCAATCAGAGCGGCGACTCAGTGAGATGGCTGGATGCAATACGGACCGAAATGGAGTCCATGTACAGTAACAAAGTATGGACTTTGGACATTGCTCCAGATAGGGTAAAACCCTTAGGATGCAAATGGATCTTCAGAAAGAAGATTGGTGTAGATGGACAGGTTGAAACTTATAAGGCTAGACTTGTTGCAAAGGGCTTTCGTCAAAGACCTGCTTTGGACTATGACGAAACCTTTTCTCCAGTGGCTATGCTCAAATCCATTCGGGTCCTTCTTTCCATTGCTGACTTCCACGATTATGAGATCTGGCAGATGGACGTAAAGACGGCTTTTCTAAATGGTAATTTGGAAGAATGCGTCTATATGGATCAGCCAAAGGGATTCAATCAGAGTGGGAGCAGCGGTAAAGTGTGCAAGTTTCTTAAGTTCATTTATGGACTAAAGAAGCATCGCGGAGTTGGAACATCTGTTTTGATGATACTGTTAAAGAATTAGAATTTATCAAGAATCCAAATGAACCATGCATATACAGTAAGATTGTAGGGAGAGCTATAGTATTCCTCGTCTTGTACGTAGATGACATTCTCCTAATAGGAAATGATATTACTATGCTACAGTCAGTTAAAGGATTCTTGTCACAGAAGTTCTCCATGAAGGACCTGGGTGATACCACCTACATTCTGGGGATCCAGATCAATCGTGCTAGATCAAAGAGGATGTTAGGACTTTCGCAGTCCAGGTACATAGACACAATATTGAAAAGATTCAGTATGGAAAATTCTAAGCGTGGTAACCTACCGGCTTGTCACGGAATCACCCTTTCCAAAGAGATGTCTCCCAAGATTGATTTGGAAATGGCTCGCATGTCGATTATACCCTACGCTTTTGCGGTAGGCTCTATAATGTATGCAATGTTATGTACCAGACCAGATGTAGCATACACATTGAGCGTTGTAAGCCGGTATCTGGCAAACCCAGGGGAGAAGCAATGTATAGCAGTAAAGAACATTCTCAAGTACCTGAGGAGGACTAAGGAGATGTTCTTGGTGTATGGAGGAAAAGACCTCCAGATCGAGGCCTTTGCTGACTCCAGCTTCCAGAGTGACAAGGATGACTCCAAATCCATGTCGGGTTATGTATTTACCTTCAATGGAGGGGCGGCCTGTTGGAAGAGTTCCAAGGAGGAAACCGTTGCTGTCTCGACGATGGAAGCGGAGTACATAGCTGCTTGCGATGCTACAAAAGAAGCTGTCTGGATGAAGAAGTTCCTCACAGAACTTCAGGTGGTTCCTACCAGTGTTGATCCAATACCTCTGTATTGCGACAACAACGGCGCTATAGCTTTAGCGAAGGAACCCAGGTCCCATCAGAAGTCCAGACACATCTTAAGGCGGTATCACCTGATCAGGGAGATCGTAGATCGCCGGGAGATCGAGGTGAAGTGAGTAGATACGGAGAATAACACTGCTGATCCATTCACAAAGGCCATTCCTCAGATGCAGTTCGAGAGGCTATTCGAAATGATAGGTCTGCGATATGCTAGTACATGGCCCTAGTGCAAGTGGGATATTGTTAGTGTTTATGCCCTAGAGGCCGTTACTGTATCATACTAGATTGTATATTACTTAATGGAAGCTTGGGATATTCACAGTTGTATTGACAGTCTTGCTAAAAATTGTACTATGCTACTTGGTTTGTTTCTACTTTAATATGTGCATGTGTTTCTTTTAACATATCGCTTATACATATTAGTAGAGCCCTTAGGATCTTTGCTTAATTACCAGCGTTGTGATGGCAGTCACACTAGTAGAGGCTGGGTAGTCTATAAGTAACATTCTATACAGGTCCCTGGTCGTAGGATTATCGAGACGGGGCATCGATACTCTGGAATAGACTGGTGTATATGCTTCTCATCCTAGCATGGGGAGATGGTCTGTCCCACAGCCATCAGCACGTCGTACTGGAGATAGTATGCAAGTGCTCGTTAGGTTACGCGTACACCAGACAGGACTCGCCGTGAACTGTAGGTTGGTACTATACCCATCGTCAGATAGCAGTTCCCAGATGACATGATGTAGCGTTTTAAAAATAAATAAATAAATAAAATTCTTTAGGTGAATTTTCTGATTATCGGTAAAATAAACCGTATTTTCTGTAAAACTTAACTATAATCA
Source organism: Agapanthus africanus (assembly GCA_030015575.1). Classification (NCBI taxonomy): domain Eukaryota; kingdom Viridiplantae; phylum Streptophyta; class Magnoliopsida; order Asparagales; family Amaryllidaceae; genus Agapanthus; species Agapanthus africanus. The sequence goes on from CM057340.1 coordinate 409,779,247, forward strand.
TTTTTCATTATAAATTTAAAAAGACCTAATTTAACTACATAATTACTAGTATTTGGTAGTTATTTAATGACTTATAAATTATTAGTTTACTAAAATATTTTCCGTAATTAATTAAATTCAAATATTTACATAATCTTTTAAATATACATTAAATTAGTGTAAATTATAAATTGCAATGGTTTAATTTTTAAAAAGTGAGCCATGACATATTAGAATTAAGTTTGTAGCATGTTTTTCTATTCTTGATTTTTCTTCAAATTTCTAGAGAATTCTAGGTTTAGTTAAGAAAATAAATAAAACCAAAATGATAAATCAAAATAGACTTAATATATGTAATAATGGAGATGGTTTCTTCACAAAAATAAAAATAAATTTTTTCTAAATACACACACACACCCTGGCCGAGCCTTGAGCTGCCATGTCCCCAATTTCCTCACTTGTTTGAAAAAAAAAAAAGAAACTTTAAAGGGGGTTAATGAAAAATGGGTGTGAATGCATTAATTGGACTTAATAAGTTGCTTGCTCTAGAAAACTACACACACTCTCACACCAACCCAATTCCTTCATTCTTTAGCCGAGCTCACTGCTGTGAGAAGCCCTAAAAAAACCCCACTCATTCTTCATCTCAATTCATCACATATTCATCACAAATCCAATTAAAAACTCACAATTTCAAAGCCAATTCTTCTCCAATTTTTCCTTAGCCTATTCATGAATGGATCTTGGTGTTTGAAACCATTTTGGAGGCATGTTTCAAGTTAGATCTCAAGATAATTTTGATGTAAATTTTTTAACCTAATGGCTAATTTGTTGTTTAGTTATGCTAATCTAATTTTTTTCAAGTGTTAATTCGGTTGTAATTGCTAGTTTATGAAATTCTAGAAAAAAGGATTGATTTTTGAATAAGGGTTTTTATAATTAGATTAAGGTTTTAATGTGTAAATTAATATGTAAATTGAGTGTGAAACATAATCTAGTTACAATTTGCTAGCTTCCACTTTAAAATTGTCAAAAAATTGCTATTTTTATTAAACTAGGTTTATGAAGTTTATTTAAAATGTGGGATTAAAAATAATGTTAGGGTTTTTGCACATCCTTAAGGTTTCAAGGAGTGGTTTAACAAATTAAAATATGCAAAATCAAGTTTAGTTGTGGAATTGTGAATTTTTGCTTAAAAAGTGTTGAAATCGGATAATATTGCAAACTAGAATTTTCAATTTAAGACAAATTAGTGTGATAAAAATATAGCAATGGTTTATATAATATAGTTATGTTATTTAATGAATATTATGACCATTAGTTTCATTTAATCCTCAAGTTTTGAAGTAAAACGGTAAATTGACGTTTTCTAAGGGTTTTGCGAAATAGGACGATTTGATCGATTTTAAGATTTCGATGATTTAAACCATGTTTTATATTATAAATAATGAGTTTTGAAACTACGAGTTGTTTGTTGGTGTTTTATCTCGATCAATCGGCGTTTGTACGCCGATATCGAGCGATATTTGGTTCTTTTGCATGAGCGGGTCATAGGTTTTAACCTATGCGCGTTTCGTGCGTCGTTTTGGTTTTATCCGTGATTCAGTTTACGATATTATATATGTTCGCATATAGGTACCCCTCACGTGGACTTCGGACGAGGAAGAAGAGGAGGGCAACATCATCTTCGGTAGACAAGGATCAGGTGAGTAGATGTATATCTACGGGGAAGTCGGGTGGATGGCGTTTAGCACCCCCGCAAACGTAGAATAGGAATATTACTTATTGTCATTAGGAAGTCGGACGTGACCTTAGATTCTTGGCGAGTATGACCCTATTAAAGACTTTAGGTTGTACTAGACTGATTTAGAAAGACTTTACCAGAGGATGAATGTCTTGGAAGAAATTTGTAGGTTTCAGGTAGACACACACACATGCACACACAGAAACTTGACTTGGTGTATATGTGTATGTGTGTGTGTGTGTGTATAGGAATGTGTGTAGGTATACACACACACACATGAAATGTATATGTGATATAAGGATGTTATATGATACATGGGGATGAGATGATATAACTGGGCTTGATGCCGTGATCTTTTGGCTATACAGTTGTATAATGATGATAGCGGATCGTTGGATAATGAGAGAATGGATATGTATACATAAACGATAATAGGTGATGATGACATTGAGATATAAGAGACTCTAGAATAGAACCCGGACTGTAATATATGACTGAATCATCGATATGATATATGTGACATAATCACGACATGATATATGTGACTTAATCACGATATGATATATGCGACATGATATTTCTGAGGACCAATTGACGATGTATATTTATGCAGACAATGATATATGATTGATGATATTGGGATATATGTGATTATAGTACAGTACCCTTGATCATGACATTAATTGATGATGATATCATACGAATGATGATGTACATTGGTGATAGTTGACCCGTACCCCGATTTTGGGATGCCGTACGATGGATTTTACCGTACGAGGCGTAGATGTGATGATCGATCCGCACTCTTGACTCGAGGAAGTCGTACTATGTACGTGACGCTATTGAGGCTGGATCGCCGACTATTAGAGATATCGACTCAGACTGTAGGTGGATTCTTATTTCCTATCGACTAGTTCCTTTAGTTTAGTTCCTTAGTAGGTTAGATAGATACTAGTTTAGGCTTGAGTTATATAGTTGTAGTTAGATATGTATATTCCAAATGATTGGTTAATACACATTCTTCTTTATATTCAGATTGTAATCATCAAGTTGCATGTTCATACATATGTTTCTTTAGTCAGTATGAAACTCTACCTGTTAGGACACTAGCACTATTACCGATGATGCGCATATTCCACGTACACTTATTTGCCGGCTCGCACACATCATCATCTGTAATTGTTATGTCACATACACTTTAGAACATGTTGTCTTTTATTGATAGAATCAGCTAAAGGCTAAATCAATATAATATTGTGATTACTCTCAGGTGTTAGTCAAAACATTGCATTTATTATTTAGACATTTCATGGATTCACATTTTCATGTTATCTTGCAGTATTGTGGGGCTTATGCCGATACTTATTATTTACTTACTCATGATTTTTGGATTTTGAATTGCTATGAGATTTCTGGATTTTGGGAAAAACTGCAAGAATATATATAAGAACCTCTCTCTCTCTCCCTCTCTTTTTAAAATATAAGTTGCGTTTTTCACGTGATGTATGTGTCGTAAACCATGAGATTTCATGTTTTCTGTTGGATTTCGAGACCCGATTCGAGGAGTGGATGAACCGTCTCGGGTACATGGTGGGCCCGGTATGGTATCCCGGGGCAAGAAGATCGAGTTGTAGACGATGAGCCTAGCAGGGGAAGGCTACCTACCAGTGATTTCTGGCGCGGCGGATATCCGGAGGATACCGACCGTTGTCGTGAGATTTGATGATATGGGCCGATCCGGACTGATGGAGCCCGAGGTATTGAGACTATGAGGTATTGAGACTTGAGATTTATATGTTTTGTGTCGATGCTTGACACATATTTCCATGGATTTCATTGATAATGTTTCAGATTACCATAAAAATTTTACTATGATAAAGGTTAAAGATTTCTCATACAGATATATCTAGATTTCATGGTTGATTGTTTTACATTTATGGTGCATGCATACTCATACACATGACATGTTACTACTTGAGGTACTGACACGAGCACTGAGCATTGCACTTGCGCATAGTTTATTACCCTGCACTACTAGATGACTAGTGGTATATTAAGTATATTATTATGACCTAGGACAGCGCCGTGCATTCGATTTCTTCTCGTAGATGTCTTCTACTCACAAGTTGGCAACTCACCCCCGTTGTGCCAAATTTTTCTACAGGTTTCGATGTACAGGTTTCCTTGGCAGCTTGCTGGCACACCATTTTCATTTAGGGTGATTTGCTTCTTAGGTTGGTTCACTTGCATCAGAACTGCCGTTGTACTTTATTATTTCATTTGTATTTAGTAAGCTCCATCAACCGGACTTGTATTCTTGATAGTTTAGAAGACCAGTTGTTTTTATTTCGACCTCAGAGTCGCGCTTGTATTATTATGGTTTCTGGTGGATTTGGCTTTCTTTTGAGTTTTGAGCCTCGCCCTTTGGCGTTGTATATTATAGTTCATTGTGTGGTTGTTCCGTCATTTGGCGTAGAGCTAACTCCCGCTTGGGGATGACTTTTTATTGTTTGTATATATTATTCTTATTTGTACCCGTTTGGGGCCAGTTTTTACAAAGGAGACTCTGCCGAAATTTTTGAGAAAATATTGATGTTGCTTTTAAACTTGTTTCCCTATATGTTTTCCTTTACTTCTTCTTTTATATGGTTTAGATTTCTGGGCTTCGGCTTACTTAGATTGCGTTGCGTCTCTAGACGCTTCGTAATTTAAGTGCCGGTCTTGTTCCGTATCTTTGGGTCGTGACAAAATTGGTATCAGAGCACTAGGTTTAACCCTTGTCTAAGTCTTGGTTAACCTTGGTTGATGGAATAGGTGAGTTAGGTAGAGTGACGTACCGTGGGTATGATCCGCGACATACTTACGATACGCTACTTTGCTTAGGAAGCCTCAGGATGTACATTTCTTTGCACCGTATTCTATTCGTTCCTTTGATCTATCTTCGTCGATATCGGATGGTGGTTTCTGTTACCACGATTGCACGGGCAGAGGGAGCTGCGGCTCGAATGTGATGACCATTAGGGTATCGTTTATTCTTGAGGATTGAAGCATTGTTTAGCATGCGGACGAAGGGTATTCACATGCCATCCAGCCGAAGTTAAAAGGTTCGAACGATTGTCAGAAACCCATTTTCCCAAGTTAAGGTATTCGGAAGAACATGCAGGTATTTCTATGGACCCTCTAGAAGAATGAAACCCTAACTCGACATAATGACCACGAGAACGCCTTTGAACCTTAGAGTTTACGGCAGTTCCGTAGTGCCATTAGTGAGGCTTAGGTTTGCCCTTCTACGGCTGGTCCGCAGATGCTGGGGCATGTACTGGATATTTTTAAACTGTACTTGAGTGTTGAACTTTCGGGGAATTATGGGACTTTGATGAATCGGTCGAAAAGTTTAACGTAGTCCGTATATCGGGTGAAGGGATAGATTACGTGGGAGACTCTAGATATGAGTATTTCCGTTTGTAGCGCAGTCAGCACAGCTACGAAGAGGCGAGTTCGAATCAGTCGACACCAGAGGAAAGAGGCGCACATTGACGATAGTGTTTACGATTGAGATTTGGTGATTTGAATTTTATATTTCCGTTGTTGGATTTTGGTATTTTGCGGATTTTGTTCTATGATTGGTATTTCCTATGTGTACATTCATTACACTCTATTCATGTTTCATATATCAGTGGTATTGATGTTGTTTTGTGCATACCCAGTGCACTCGATTTGGTTTTATACATTTTGAGATATTGATTTGATTTCGTGCATATGGGCAGCACATGATTTTGACGTATGTTTTGACATAGTTTTCATGCATTTTTCGTACTGTGATTTCGATTTTGATATTCGGTGTATGTTTTCGTGCACCATGTGCACTTGATTGAGATTCTTGCGCACACTTGGCGTACTTGATGCGATTTTGTGCACACCAGATGCACTAAATTGGGGTTTTGTGCAGATTAGATGCACCTGATATTATTGTCATGCACGCCCATTACACATGGCAGATGTTTTTGGTGCACACCCGTTGCACTCAGTTTTGTTTCTGTGCGTTTTCGTGGAATCTGTATTTGGTTTCGATTTTAGTGCGCACCGGACACACATGATATTTTTATGATGTGATTGGAATTGATTTCATTTTGAGCAGTATGTTTTTATAATAATTACTATTTGGTTTAGTAACCAGGCGGGATGTGTATGTTAAATAAAAGATATATATGTATAGCTATTTTTTTTAAAAATAAATGTCCGCTACTTATGCCGTGACACGCGCATCGCACGGCGATTTTAAAAAATAGGTTTTTGCGTGCATCTTTGGTCAGATGTTTGGATGATTGTACTACGATGCGTACTATATGTACAAGTTATAGTTTTAATGTATATCATGTTGGTTTTCTTATTGGACTTTGACATTGTATTTTCACCATAACTCCGATGATTGCGTTGTGCTTGACGGAGTTTTGATTTTGAGTTCTGTGCTCGTTTTTCATGCGCATGCATTGCGCTAAGATGTGTTTTATATATTGATGATTTCGAAGCCCCGACAATTTGAGTGTTTTGGCTGAATGTTTTAGTTATTGGGGGGAGTTTTAATTTAAATTCGGGAACCGAATTTCTTTAAGGGGGGAAGATTGTAGCGTTTTAAAAATAAATAATTAAATAAATAAAATTCTTTAGGAGAATTTTCTGATTATCGGTAAAATAAACCGTATTTTCCGTAAAACTTAACTATAATTATTTTTCATTATAAATTTAAAATGTCCTATTTTAACTACATAATTAATAGTATTTGGTATTTATTTAGTGACTTATAAATTATTAGCTTACTAAAATATTTTCCGTAATTAATTAAATTCAAATATTTACATAAGCTTTTAAATATACATTAAATTAGTGTAAATTATAAATTGCAATGGTTTAATTTTACAAAAGTGAGCCATGACATATTAGAATTAAGTTTGTAGCATGTTTTTCTCTTCTGGATTTTCTTCAAATTTCTAGAGAATTCTACGTTTAGTTAAGAAAATAAATAAAACCAAAATGATAAATCAAAATAGACTTAATATATGTAATAATGGAGATGGTTTCTTCACAAAAGTAAAAATTAAAGTTTTCTAAATACACACACACACACCCTGGCCGAGCCTTGAGCTGCCATGTCCGCAATTTCCTCACTTGTTTGAAAAAAAAAACTTTAAAGGGGGTTAATGAAAAATGGGTGTGAATGCATTAATTGGACTTAATAAGTTGCTTGCTCTAGAAAACTCCACACACTTTCACACCAACCCAATTCCCTCATTCTTTAGCCGAGCTCACTGCTGTGAGGAGCCCCAAAAAAATCCCCACTCATTCTTCATCTCAATTCATTACATATTCATCACAAATCAAATTAAAAACTCACAATTTCAAAGCCAATTCTTCTCCAATTTTTCCTTAGCCTATTCATGAATGGATCTTGGTGTTTGAAACCATTTTGGAGGCATGTTTCAAGTTAGATCTCAAGATAATTTCGAGGTAAAATTTTTAAACTAATGGCTAATTTGTTGTTTAGTTATGCTAATCTAATTTTTTTCAAGTGTTAATTCGGTTGTAATTGCTAGTCTATGAAATTCTAGAAAAAGGGTTTGATTTTTGAATTAGGGTTTTTATCATTAGATTAAGGTTTTAATGTGTAGATTAATATGTAAATTGAGTGTGAAACATAATCTAGTTACAATTTGCTAGCTTTCACTTTAAAATCTATTTTTATTAAACTAGGTTTATGAAATTTATTTAAAATGTGGGATTAAAAATAAAGTTAGGGTTTTAGCGCATCCTTAAGGTTTCAAGGAGTGGTTTAACAAATTAAAATATGCAAAATCATGTTTAGTTGTGGAATTGTGAATTTTTGCTTAAAATGTGTTGAAATCAGATAATATTGCAAACTAGAATTTTCAATTTAAAACAAATTAGTGTGATAAAAATATAGTAATGGTTTATATAATCTAGTTATATTATTTAAAAAATATTATGACCATTAGTTTCATTTAAACCTCAAGTTTTGAAGTAAAACGGTAAATTGACGTTTTCTAGGGTTTTGCGAAATAGGACGATTTAATCGATTTTAAGATTTCGATGATTTAAACCATGTTTTATATTATAAATAATGAGTTTTGAAACTACGAGTTGTTTGTTGGTGTTTTATCTCGATCAATCGGCGTTTGTACGCCGATATCGAGCGATATTTGGTTCTTTTGCATGAGCGGGTCATAGGTTTTAACCTATGCGCGTTTCGTGCGTCGTTTTGGTTTTTTCCGTGATTCAGTTTACGATAATATATATGTTTGCGTATAGGTACCCCTCATGTGGACTTCGGACGACGAAGAAGAGGAGGGCAACGTCGTCTTCGGCAGACAAGAACAACGTGAGTAGATGTATATCTACGGGGGAAGTCGGGTGGATGGCGTTTAGCACCCCCGCAAACGTAGAATAGGAATATTACTTATTGTCATTAGGAAGTCGGACGTGACCTTAGATTCTTGGCGAGTAGGACCCTATTAAAGACTTTAGGTTGGACTAGACAGATTTAGAAAGACTTTACCAGAGGATGAATGTCTTGGAGGAAATTCGTAGGTTTCAGGTAGACACACACACACATGCACACACAGAAACTTGACTTGGTGTATATGTGTATGTGTGTGTGTGTGTGTGTGTGTGTAGGAATGTGTGTAGGTATACACACACACACACACAACATGTATATGTGATATTAGGATGTTATATGATACATGGGGATGAGACGATATAACTGGGCTTGATGCCGTGATCTCTTGGTTATACAGTCGTATTATGATGTTAGCGGATCGTTGGAAAATGAGAGAATGGATATGTATACATAAACGATAATAGGTGATGATGACATTGAGATATACGAGACTCTAGAATAGAACCCGGACTGTAATATGCGACTGAATCATGGATATGATATATGTGACTTAATCACGACATGATATATGTGACTTAATCATGATATGATATATGTGACATGATATTTCTGAGGACCAATTGACGATGCATATTTACACAGACAATGATATATGATTGATGATATTGGGATGTATGCGATTACAGTACAGTACCCTTGATCATGACATTATTTGATGATGATATTATACGAATGATGATGTACATAGGTGATAGTTTACCCGTACCCTGATTTTGGGATGCCGTACGATGGATTTTACCGTACGAGGCGTAGATGTGATGATTGATCCGCACTTTTGACTCGAGGAAGTCGTACTATGTACGTGACGCTATTGAGGCTGGATCGCCGACTATTAGAGATATCGACTCAGACTGTAGGTGGATTCTTATTTCCTATCGACTAGTTCCTTTAGTTTAGTTTCTTAGTAGGTTAGATAGATACTAGTTTAGGCTTGAGTTATATAGTTGTAGTTAGATATGTATATTCCAAATGAGTGGTTAACACACATTCATCTTTATATTCAGATTGTAATCATCAAGTTGCATGTTCATACATATGTTTCTTTAGTCAGTATGAAACTCTGCCTGTTAGGACACTAGCACCATTACCGATGATGCGCATATTCCACGTACTTATTTGCCAGCTCGCACACATCATCATCGGTAATTTCTATGTCACGTACACTTTACAACATGTTATCTTTTATTGATAGAATCAGCTAAAGGCTAGATCAATATAATATTGTGATTACTCTTAGGTGTTAGTCAAGACATTGCATTTATTACTTAGACATTTCATGCATTCACATTTTCATGTTATCATGCAGTATTGTGGGGCTTATGCCGATACTTATTATTTACTTACTCATGATTTTGGGATTTTGGATTGCTATGAGATTTCTGGATTTTGGGGAAAACCGCAAGAATATATATAAAAACTTCTCTCTCTCTCTCCCTCTCTTTTTAAAATATAAGTTGCGGTTTTCTCCTGATGTATGTGTCGTCCACCATGATATTTCTTGTTTTCTGTTAGATTTTGAGACCCGATTCGAAGAGTGGAAGAACAGTCTCGGGTACATGGTGGGCCCGGTATGGTACCCTGGGGCAAGAAGATCGAGTTGTAGACGATGAGCCTGGCAGGGGAAGACTACCTACCGGTGATGTCTGGCGCGGCGGATATCCGGAGGATACCGTCCGTTGTCGTGAGATTTCATTATATGGGCCGATCCGGACTGACGGAGCCCGAGGTATTGAGACTATGAGGTATTAAGACTTGAGATTTACATGTTTTGTGTCGATGCTTGACACGGATTTCCATGGATTTCATTGATAATGTTTCAGATTACCATAAAATTTTTACTATGATAAAGGTTAAAGATTTCTCATACAGATATATCTAGATTTCATGGTTGATTGCTTACATTTATGGTGCATGCATACTCATACACATGACATGTTACTACTTGAGGTACTGACACGAGCACTGAGCATTGCACTTGCGCATAGTTTATTACCCTGCACTACTAGATGACTAGTGGTATATTAAGTATATTATTATGACCTAGGACAGCGTCGTGCATTCGATTTCTTCTCGTAGATGTCTTCTGCTCACAAGTTGGCAACTCACCCCCGTTGTGCCAAATTTTTCTACAGGTTTCGATGTATAGGTTTCCTTGGCAGCTTGCTGGCACACCATTTTCATTCAGGGTGATTTGCTTGGTAGGTTGGTTTACTTGCATCAGAACCGCCGTTGTACTTTATTATTTCATTTGTATCTAGTAAGCTCCATCAAACAGTCTTGTATTCTTGATAGTTTAGAAGACCAGTTGTTTTTATTTCGATCTCAGAGTCGCGCTTGTAATATTCTGGTTTCTGGTGGATTTGGCTTTATTTTGAGTTTTGAGCCTCGCCCATTGGCGTTGTATATTATAGCTCATTGTGTGGTTGTTCTGTCATTTGGCGTAGAGCTAACTCCCGCTTGGGGATGCATTTTTATTGTTTGTATATATTATTCTTATTTGTACCCGTTTAGGGCCAGTTTTTAAAAAGGAGACTCTGCCGAAATTTTTGAGAAAATATTGATGTTGCTTTTAAACTTGTTTCCCAACATGTTTTCCTTTACTTCTTCTTTTATATGGTTTAGATTTCTGGGCTTCGGCTTACTTAGATTACGTTGCGCCTCTAGACGCTTCGTAATTTAAGTGTCGGTCACGTTCCATACCTTCGGGTCGTGACACATGAGTACGGCTTTGTCTGTCTACTTGACACTGCTACTTCGTCTCGAGTGTGTTCCCACTGTACTTACATTACTACCCTACCACGGCTCAACGGAGTCGTGCAAACAGGTAGTAGTTGGGTGCAGTCCCAAAGCACTTGGAGGCAGTGGCGGTTAGATAAGATTTGTCTCTCCCGATATTGGGGGTTGATATCGCGCTGTGTATGGAGAGCCATTACGCAAAGTCCCAGGCCAGGGCAAGCGAGATTTACTTGTAGGTTCCAGTAGTTTCTCAAGGCGTAATGAGCTTCACTCCGACACGACTTATACCGCTATTAGGGGTCTGACGGTTTGCCGCCCCCTAGGCCTGAAATACGATAGTCCTAGACGAAAAGACCGGACCGTACGGAGATTGTCACATACAGGCTCAGTAGGAGTTCGAATGGGTTTCCTCATCGTCCTTCTTATCGACATCTACTTGGGGACTGTTACATACAGCTAGTACCTCTTGCGGCCTGTGGTTAAACCCACTGCCAGCGTAGTGTCGAGTCTTTAGAGTCCCACACAGAGATTTTCCCTGCACCGGGCAAAAGGTGTAGAGGCCGTATGATTTTACGGCAGTGCAGCGATCACTTACGTACATTTGTGCAGTACTATAATCGGGCAGATAATACTAGCGTGCTTTGGTTTAAGCCGGATTCTCGCATTATACAGATGGATTTATTCAGTCTAAGATTATCCGTGTTTTTCAGAAATACGGATGGGAGGGGCAGTTTCGTAATTTGTCGGGAAGCTTCTAGAAGGAGGTGACTCATTTGTGTTTATTTCTTTTGTGATTTAAACTAAATGAGGTAGAGGATGAGTTGTAAGTTTCATTAAAATATCCATGACTCATTAGATGATTCATCTAGTGAATTAAATGAAGCATGATTAATATTAGCTAGATATTTATTTTGATGATATTATTATGCTTCATGATATTGACAAATGAGAATAGTTCATTCATTATCACAAAACACTTCTCTCTCCTCAAGTATTCATCTTCTTCCTCAAACCCTAAAAGTACTCATGTGTTGAGAATCTTAGGGTTTAAAGTGACTAAGTAATCCATCTAAATACTATACACCTTCTAGGACTTCTAGATTAGCAAACTAGAAGCCGTAGTTATCTCAGATTCGAGATAAGAGCTCGGACTATAGACTCTCGGGTGGATCGTCTTTGACTCGAGGAGGCCGTTGAGATGCCCATGTTCCATAGAGCCTACGAGGTGTGGAGGACAGCGATGAAGACCCGAAGGAAAAGTAACGTGAGGTATAACTTCGAATCCGAGTAGTTAAACCTCAAGTAGTTTGCTAGCTACGGTTTGTGTTCGATCCTTGGTTTGAGTCGGTGTTGCGAAGCTCGAAAAAATCATTTTTTGCTATTTACGCCTCCCCGCAGACACGTGGGGTGCGTGACATCGACTTACACCAAGTCTTCAAAATCCATTCTTTCTTGGTCCAAAGTGCATCTAGTGAGCTTGTGCATGTTTTTAATGAAGTGGGGATGAGGTTTTGATGAGTTTTTGAGTGTGTTAGTGAGGGTTTTGTGGAGGAGGGAGATGGGGGCTTCCATGGTTGAAGAAGGAGGAGGGATGATAGAAAGAATGAAGTGAAGAGAATGTCCCAAGTAAACCAAGAACCCTCACCCTCTCTCTTTCCCATACTTCTTTCTTTATATTTTCTTTTCTCTCTCTTTGTGAATGGTGTTGGATATATATGTACCCTAGAGGCCATTATATGATAGTGTATGTACTGATGTGTGTGTGTGTGTGTATTCAGAGGACATTCTTTCTCGACATGATAATATGCTATATGGTTGCTCTTTATCATATGTTCACTTGATCATGCTTTTACTCATTTGATACATATTAATAAAGCCCTTAGGATATTTGCTAGACTACTGGGATTATGATGAGGATCATACTAGTGGGACACCTGTAGTTTATAAGCATATCCTCGAAATGTTCCTAGTCGTATGTATATCGAGACAGGGTATCGATATTCCAGAGTAGACTAGCGTATACCATTCTAGTCCCATATGATGGGCGATGGATGATCCTATATCCATCTGGTGTGGTGACACCAAAGATTGTATACGGGTGCTCAATGAGACTGGGTACACTGAACGGACTCGCCGAGAACTCCTATGTAGTATTATATCATACGTCGGATAGCAGTTCTCAGGCGACACTGGTACAGGTTAGTCTGTAAACCCGAGATCGTCATAGAATCTTGTGTGTCCTCCCACTGTACTTTGATCTCCACCCTACCACGGCTCTACCGAGTCATGCAAACAAGTGGATTTTGGGTACAGTCCCGAGGCACATGGAGGCGATGAGAGATAGGAGGGGTTCGTCTCTCCCGGTATTGAGGGTTGATATTGCGCTATGCACGATTGGCTATAACAGGAAGTCCCTGGCCAGGGCTGCTGAGATGTTACTGATAAGTGTTATCAGTAGTTTCTTGATCTGTTGTAGACCATATACCGGCATGACTTATTGAATTTTTGGGGTCGACGTTACCATCCCTAGACTCGATATGCAACATATCTGACGAAGAGACCGGACTGTATGGTAAGTGTTGCTAGTTGGATTGACGGGAGTTTTGACAGGTTCGCTTATTTTTCTTCTGATCGCTCAATACCCGGGTGGATGTTATGTTTAGCTGACCGCTTGCGTCTTGTAGGTGTTTGATGTGATCATCACTTACTGCCGGCGTATTGACGAGTCTTAGAGTCCCACACAGAGTTTCCTGGCTCAGGCGAAACGATGTGGTGTACATATGAGATATGTGCGGGAGCTCGATTAAATACGTGTATATGATGCCATGTTTTAATCGTGCGTTTACAATTGTCCGGGTTGTATGAGATATGACCGGTTTATTAAATCAAGTGTTGATTTAATATTGACTTTTGTCTCATTTAAATAAAAAATTTCTTTATGATGGATGCATGGATGTATATGTTCATGTTGATGTGCATACACACATGGTTAAAATTAATATGTGTATTTTTGTTTTGAGATAAAAGAAAAAGGAAATTAACAAATGACTAATTCTTTCTACACTCTTCAAGGGTTGACCATTGACTTAACCCTAGGTTTATTTCCTTTGTTCTTTTAACTCATCACAAAATATCTAGATATTTCTTTTAACCATGGTTGGATGTGAGAGTGTCTCACATATATATCCCTTTGTTTTATTTTAAAAGAAAAAAGGATTATCATTATCTTGAAAAAAGCTTTGCCATCTTCATCTTCCTCCTTCTTCAAGCTCTCTTGAGTTTCTTTGAGTGTGAGGAAAAGAAAAAGAAAAGGGTTTTTAAGTAAGATAACAAACCACACAATAATTTTATACTAGTTTAGCCTATTAGTTTAGAGTGTTAGCATCACTTCCTCATTGATCAAGTGAAATAAGGAGCTTTGGACAAAGGGACTTTGGGTGGATCGTCGTGGACTAGGAAGGATTCAAGCGAGCCGTTCCAAACTCTAAGAGATCCAAGGAGTCACTCATGTAGGTCAACAAAGGTTGTAATCTCTCCACTTAGTGATAAATTATTTATAGTATGTGATACTATTAGTTGTTAACCTAAATTTCTAGTTCGATTCCTTGGTTAGTTTCCTTAGCACCTCTTAAAATTTAAATTGTGGCATGTGTGATTCTTCCAAACCCTATATGGGGTGCTATGGAAACCCAACAAATGGATCCACCGTGTTTTCTTTAGTGTCCACTCTCCGTACCTCGATATCCTGGCGATCAATGATCTCCCTGATCAGGTGATACCGCCTTAAGATGTGTCTGGATTTCTGATAGGACCGTGGTTCCTTCGCTAAAGCTATAGCCCCATTGTTATCGCAATACAAAAGTATTGTGTCAACAATGGACGGAACTACCCGAAGTTCACTAATGAACTTCGTCATCCAGACCGCCTCTTTTGCGGCATCGCTTGCAGCAATGTATTCAGCCTCCATCGTCGAGTCTGCGACGATATCCTGTTTGGAGCTCTTCCAACACACCACCCCTTCATTGAGGGTAAACACAAAACCCGAGACAGACTTGATGTCGTCCTTGTCACTATGGAAGCTTGAATCGGTAAAGAACTCGACCCTGAGGTCTCCATTACCGTAAACCAGGAACATCTCCTTAGTCCTTCTCAGGTACTTGAGAATGTTCTTCACAGCTGTCCAGTGGTTCTCACCTGGGTCTGACTGATAGCGGCTCACCACGCTTAGCGCATAAGCGACATCTGGTCTTGTACATAGCATCGCATACATTATAGATCCTACCGCCGAAGCGTAGGGTATAGTACTCATGCGAACCCTTTCCTCGTCAGTCTTGGGAGACATCTTCTTGGAGTGGGTGATTCCATGGAATGCGGGTATATTACCGCGCTTGGAATCTTCCATACTTAATCTCTTTAGTATGGTCTCTATGTACCTGGACTGCTAAAGTCCCAGTAATTTCTCAGTTGTATCTCTGTAGATCTTGATCCCCAGAATGCACGAGGCATCACCCAGGTCCTTCATGGAGAACCGTTGTGACAATAATAGCTTGACCGATTGTAGCATAGGAATGTCATTTCCTATCAAAAGAATGTCGTCCACGTACAAGACTAGGAATACAACAGTTCGTCCTACAATCTTTTTATAAATACAAGGCCCATGCTCGTTCTTGATGAAGTCAAATTCCTTGACTGTTTCATCAAATCGGATACTTCAGATCCGCGATGCCTGATTTAATCCATAAATGGATTTAAGCAACTTTCACACCTTCCCGCTGCTCCCACTGTCTACAAAACCTTATGGCTGATCCATATAAACACACTCTTCCAAACTGCCATTTAGAAAAGCCATTTTTACGCCCATCTGCGAGATCTCATAGTCATAGAAGGCAGCAATGGCAAGTAGGATCCGAATGGATTTGAGCATACCCACTGGAGAAAAGGTTTCGTCATAGTCCACACCTGGTCTTTGAAGAAAACCTTTTGCAACGAGTCTAGCCTTATAGGCTTCCACCTGCCCATCTACACCAAGTTTCCTTTTGTAGATCCATTTGCATCCAACGGGTTTTACCCCAGGTGGAGCAATATCCAAGGTCCACACTTTATTAGTGTACATGGACTCCATTTCGGATCGCATAGCATCCAACCACTTATCAGAGTCCCTACTGATAATGGCCTGCCTGAAACTGGTAGGGTCATCTTCTTCCAAGATGCAATCCTCTCGATCCCCGTCTATGAGAAAACCGTAGTATCTCTCGGGCGGATGAGAAATCCTACCAGATCTGCAAAGTGGCTGAGGTTCGTCTAGGGTTATTGAATCTTGAGGTTCCACCAATTCTTCAGTTTGAGTCTGTGGTTCGTGAATTTCTTCCAGTTCTACCGAACTCCCACTTGTTTCTTTTGTAAGAAATTGCCACTCTAAAAAGGTGGCGTGGCGAGATACAAACACCTTCTGTTCCTCGGTGTGGTAGAACTGATATGCTGTTGAATTTTTAGGATATCCTACAAACTTACATAAAACTGAACGTGCCTGAAATTTATTCAGATTTTGTACTTTTACATAGGCCGGAAAACCCCATATCTTAATATGTATAAGATACGGCCTTTTACCATTCCATATGTCGAATGATGTCTTAGGAATGGATTTGGACGGAACATCATTCAACAGATATGCCGTTGTCAAAGCGTATCTCCCCAAAATGGAAGAGGCAACTCGGCATTACTCATCATGGAGCGAACCATGTCCAATAGGGGACGGTTCCTTCGCTCCGATACACCGTTGTGCTGTGGTGTATATGGAGGAGTAAGCTGAGAGAGAATTCCATTCTCTTTTAGGTATTCTAGGAATTCCATGCTTAAGTACTCCCCTCCTCTATCCGATCGAAGGATCTTGATACTTTTGCCAACCTGGTTTTCTACTTCGTTTCTGAATTCTTTGAATTTCTCAAAAGCATCGGATTTGTGTTTCATTAGTGTTTGGAGTTCACCCGCGCGCGTAAACGCGTATGTTATGGAAACGGGTATTAAATGAAGGAAACGGAATGCACACGCGAGATCGTTCTCGTTTTAAAATTTATAACACGGCGCGTTGTAGCGAGCCGGCAAGCACGGTTCGATCCACAGGGAATTGTGTATTAGGTATCGTGATTTAAGGTTCAACAAATAAAGGAATGGGTTTGGTTGTCACAAAAATTGAATAAAATACGAAAAAAAGAAAAGCAAGGAAAATGAGCTAAGAAAGTATGGCTGTGGCTTTGGCTTGGAAGGTCCAATCACGACGTTTCCCTCTACACTCCTTGATCATGAGTTGTCCGTTCCTTACGTCGATCCCGCCATGAAGCATGACTTATCAACACAATTGCGGAGCACTAACCGTCAAATTCCGTTATTCACCGAAAAGCACCAAACGAGTCCTTTTGATCACTTACCGTTTGTATGTCCGCAGTTATGGTATCAACACTAAACACAAGGGTTAGCAAGAAAACCATAACAACAAAAACATAAAGTGGTTAGTGAGAGCAAATGATTTTTGTGTTAAGTGTGCTAAGTTCTTGTGATGGTATATGATATATGAAACTAAGCGATTTGTCAAGTCACTTAATAACAAGATAACATATCCAAACTTAGCAAACTTAATACCAAATTGATTTAAACTTAAATATTGAAAATGGGGAAAGGGAATGAATATGGTATATGAGGAGGTTACAAGTAACCATGGTTCAAAATACCGTATCATATCAATGCATAAACAATATTCAAGTTAGATTCGTAAATTAAGCACATGAAACATAAACAAGTGGTGGAGGAGGCAAAGTCTTTCATTTCACTTCCTCACCCACACCACAACCAAAATAAGATTAGTTACACATAAATAAAGAGCAAATAATAAAAAAGCAAGTAATAAAAGAAAGCAACAATATATTATAAACACTTGAAGAAGAGATACAATGTTTTGGTGACTTGTTCAACCTTCTTAATGAAGCTCTCCAAAGAGAGCTTGAAGAGGGAAGAAGAAGAAACCAATAAAGCTCACTCACCCTCAAGCAAAACCTAAAAGAAAGAAACTAAGAAATGTATTACAATATATATGGCATGAGAGAGAGCCTCCCCCTTGCTGCTGGTATGCTATTTATAGGCACAAAAAATGAATAAACAAACAATAAAAATAAACCTATGTGGCAACAAGGGAGAGACAGAGAGAAGAAGGGGCCCATTGGAGCATGGGGGGCCAA
This sequence comes from Agapanthus africanus, assembly GCA_030015575.1. Classification (NCBI taxonomy): domain Eukaryota; kingdom Viridiplantae; phylum Streptophyta; class Magnoliopsida; order Asparagales; family Amaryllidaceae; genus Agapanthus; species Agapanthus africanus. Next base: position 409,797,410 of record CM057340.1, read on the forward strand.
GCTCGCTAGATTTGGTGGGGTCCTCGCAGGCCAAAAATCGAGCTCTGGGGCTCGTGTTCATTGTGTGGTCTTGTGTGCATCCCAATGTCACTCTGGTGCTATTTGCTTCTTCTGAATTAACCTGGTTTGTCTTCATAGTTTTGGAGGGAAATATGGTTGCTTTAACTCACATCACAACTTTTAGCAATAAATGCTCATGTCCCCCTCACTTGCTCAAGCCATCAAGTGTGTGTTCCCTGGCAGCCCCACTTTGATCCAAGCTATGTGCACACTTGTGTGTTGGACCATTCTTGACAAAAAGTTTGTACACATGCAATATTTCCAAAAAGAGCTCATGGGATATCGGTCGGTTTTCTGTTCTGTCTGCAGTGTCGGCTCCCAAATGCTATATCCGTGATTTTGAGTATGTTTTCCAGTATTTGTCACAGATACCTGTAAGCTGTAATTACTGAGCAGATACTGATTAATAATACCGATAAATAGCAAAATAGATAATGAATGAAAGGTTTAAAAATGCAGTTTTCTGTGGTGAACAAATACCCCAAAACTTATCTATTGCTCGTCCCGAGCAATACAAAAAATCCTATACTTTCGCAGGGAACACGATTGCACTGAACATGTGCAATAAGCCGTTAAACCTTTAGGTGTCCCTAGTAGGAGGAGTGTTGTCTCTTGAGTCTTTTAAGCGGATTACAACCACAAAATCCAGTCAAGTTAGCATCGCGGAAAAACTGTTGATTCTAATCTTAAGGTTAGAGATCAAAGTTAGAAGTTCTATTACCCAAGTTAGAAATATTAAACCCTATTTTCACTCCTCGCAATTTATTTAAAATAATCTAATACCAGTCTTTACGTGATTTGTGCGAATAGTGTCAACACGGTATTAAGAACTAGATTAGGGTCATCATGTCATAATTACGGATCAGGATAAACTTCTAAAGGAGCACACGAGTTAGAAAAGAGTTAAGATTTTCTCAGGTTTCATTCTCCAGTTAGGTTTCAATTCTGAATGTATATCAATTTTAACAGAGGACCTGAGTCATATACTTCACTCCACCTTTTCACCTGTTTTTGTATATACACACCCAAGTTATCATGCAAAACGTCTTAATAAATACAAACCTTCATATCTCCGCGAAAAAAACCGTTTTAATTGAAAATTCGTCACCGCCAAGATTATTCTTCCACGGAGAACCGTTAGGACTTTTAACTCGGAGAGAATACTTGCTTAGCTTGTTTTATCTGACGTTTGAAAACTTAGCGAGTTTTGGGTCAATGACTCCCAAACCAGATGGTTTTAGGGCATTAGGTATGGAGACACCCCATGGACTTAATTACCCAAGTTACCAAGGCCACAAATCAAAAGACTCATTTTATTTTAAATAATTCTGCACTCGGTGAAAACGGAGATATAGCCAACTTTTTCTTTTAAATCCGAAGACGTTAAGTGATAAGGTGTGTACTTACTCCAACAGGGGTCCAGATAGGTTATTTTTCAGACTTATAGCTTCTGTTAAAACCTCGATAATATTCCTCATATTCACTTCACTTTATGAACTACTTTTGATATTACTTAACTCAGAACCAACCGGTTTGATCCTAAATATGTTTATCAATTTAAAAAGTCACAGACATGTCAGCCATTCATCAAATTCTCAAAAACATACGACACGTGTAAGTGATATAAAAGACGTATATCAGCTAAGGTTAAACACACAGGAGGGTTATTTTTGAGGTCGTCAATCTCATAGCAAGAATTTAGTTATTTCTACCTTATCAATCAAACCGTCAGACTTTGAATCTAAGTTCCCCTGCTAGCCAACATAACACAGTTTTTATATTTTTCAAGAAATTTTTTCAATTTTTATAATTTTTCAATTTTTTCAATACAATGCAGTACAAAAGCAGATATGAAATGCAACTACATGCAAAAGAAAAAAAATACAATATGTAAGTGCTGAAATGCAGGAAATATGCAAATGCAAACTATATGCAGATACAAAATACCACCAAAAGCTCTACCCCTAAACTGATCCAGACGATGTCCTCATCGTCGCATTTCCTTACCCTTGCCTCGGCCGCTTCCGCTTGCTTCGTCTTGTTTAGCTAAGAGATGGCTAAGCTGTTCTTTGATCTCTTTGTTCTGCCGGATTATAGTCTTGATGTCGCGGACTTCCATCCCGTGTAGCTCGTAGTGATCCGTCGGAACGTCATTTCCCTAGTAGATTTCCGATGAAGTCTGCGGGGCTGCGTGCTCGCTGGGATCGGTGGGGGTCCAAATCTGTTGCATACTCCTGAGGTCCGTGTACCCTGGGGAGATCCTCACTATCTCCACCGGTACTGTGTCGTAGATCGTGAGACAGGTAGCGAAGTCATCGTCCCTCATATAAGATCGGCAAATCTGAGTAATGAGGACGGGAAGCAAAGATTTCCGTGCGGCAACACTTTCCTTGATTGTGGCAAATAGCATGCTCGCTAAAGAAAACTGGTAATCCCTGGTCATCAAGCAATAGACCATGTGCCCTACAATCGCCGGAAAAGATGATACGCGGGTGATCCCCATGACATTGCGATATGCCCAGCGGCATGCCGTATAGGCGTTCCTGTAAATTTGCTGGGCATTCAGCCCAGCATCTCGTAGTTCACACCGATTACCCAAAATTGTCCTATATTGTGCCAGTTCTAATGGTTTTTGAGAGCCAGATCGGATCGGGATATTAGTAACGTGGGATATGGTATCAGCTGAAAATATCCTACGTCTACCCTGAAAATGGAACCTAACCCGATCATGGAGTATTTCTCCAGCTCTAAGTGCATCATAAAACTCATCGACTAGGTGCTCACATGGGCACAAACCATCTTCCCCATATAACAGAAATTCCCACCCTAATTGTCGGATTGCATCACAGAAATAATACCCGAAGACCTCGTGGGAGAAAATGGCGACGAAATTGCGTTCTAATTCAAAGGAAGCCATTTCGCAGTGGTCTGTGGAATTTTCGAAAAACAAATAGTACAGGAGAGGGGGAAAAAGAGTTGCTTACAACAAGGATGAAGAAGATCGACGCTTGGAGGAAGATCGGCTGAGCTCGCCGGATCTGGAGGCTCCGTCGCCGGTCCGATTTGGAGTATGAGGGCTAGGGTTTGGTGGGAGGCTGCGGGAACAGAAGAGGAGAAAGATAGATATGTTTGAGAAAAGTGGAAGTGAGGTCTCGGGTTGGGGCTGTGGGAATTATGAAGGCACTTTGCAAAAAACTCCCCTACAATAAGAAATCCCAACATACTTACAATCCTTCTCAAACAATAAAGATGAAAACAGTCTTGTCCCACTAAAAAAAAACAGCACCCACCCCATAACGGGTGAGATCTTATTAAAAACTAGGAAAAAACAAAGATCACAATATTCACAATCTAAACTACATGGTTAGTACAGAAGTTAATACCAGCCATTCAAAAATTTTGTCGATTTAATGCCATGGCTGGCAGAAGAATAGGTATAATAAAAAGAAAAAGAGAATATACAAAGAATGGTTAGATATTATTAAAAGGCATGGGTGTGTGAAGGGAGGGATTAGAAGACGTTGAAGGTGAAGACGAAGTTTTGACGTGGAAAAAGAATTATTGTTCGAATGAATTGAATTTTCAAGAATTATATATGGAGTTTCAAAGTCAGGTTCGTTTAAAAATGGAGTTCATCCACAAAAAATTCAGAAAAAGAAAGGTTCAATGGATGATCCCAAAATGATCCCGACTCAAACTCACCAAGAATATTAAGTCCATCAGCAAAAATTTCCTCAAAACTCGACAAGAAAGAATAATGTTTTGTGCTGTCTTTCTCCCTATTATTTTTCACAATCCTACTCTCATTATTCACAAACTCTCCCAATATGATTTCTTCCTCATCACATTCATAAATGGGTAGGTTCATATCATCTAAAAAAGTGGGTTCCCATCCTAATATTTCTTCCGAAACAATATCACTAGGTGATACAAAAATTTTGGGTTCCTTATCATTGATCTTTTCCAACAATCTATCCCAACCATACCCGTCAAATTCACAAGCTCCCTCATCTAAAATTGGAAAGCAAAAGTCAGTCGGTTCAAGAATTTCCTCTTCAAGTATAATTTCGGTTAAATTAATCTCTAAGTCATAAGTGACAAGAGGTTCAGTGGATACCTGAAAGCTAATGGTGGAATGATTTAGAGGTTTTTTTTTGTGTGTCCTGGCAACACTCAGTCAATTTTGTTGTATCATCATCTATGAAATCATCCAAATTGATCTGATCACTTATTTCACTCGGGCGACTCCCTAGCTGACAGATGTTGGCACTATGGGGTTCCGATTGACTGTGTTCACTCCCTAGAATCCTTTCAGCTAAATGTTTTGTATGTTCCTCGATTCTAGCCAATGATTGAGCTTGAGCAACAAATAATTGCTCAGATTGCTGTAAAAACAGTGCTAGCGTCGCAGCTGATTGGTTCTCGATCGCAGTCATTACTTCAATACCCTTTTCAAAAATGGTCAACCTAGCATCTAACTCACCGTCACTCCCTAATGATAGTTCAATTGTTTCGGATTGGAGGGGTTGTGATGGTGGTGATGTTAGAGCGGTCATTCTGTCGACCTCTTTCTCTAAATCTTCAATCATTTGGTCTATGGTTGAAGTGGGACTGGGTTCAGGAGTGTTAGGTGGGTGACCGTTATCAACAATTTGGGACAGTTGGTCACCCCCTACAAAAGGACAATTTTCGTGAATGCGGGAAGAATTTTGACAATTTGTACAAATCAATTGGGACTAAGTATAAATAAAAGAATAAGAATCGTGAAAAATATAATTGAATCGTTTATCACCCATATTAACAAGATGCACAAATATCACAAAATAAAGAATATCACACCCCTAGCAGTTTATGTTATTCTAAGTCAACTGGACCTGCTCAAGGACCTGATTGACGAAGTAAAACTATGTCGAGAAATAGGCTCAGGATATACTGATCACGAAGCCAGATAAGTGAAAGAAAGAAGGGGAGGTTTTCAAATGCTTTCGCGAAGATCCTTAATTAAATAACCCTTTTTCTTTTGGCGGTTGCACCGTAAACACTTTCCTAGACACCCCGTGAACGATATACCATTAAGCAAAGTTCTAAACACAGTTAACTTCTCCTAATGAGTGCGAAGTACTTAAAGTCAAAGTTCTAGTTGATTTTAAATTACCGGGGGTATGCAAGAATGCAGTTTTGTGATTTGTGGGCTACGGAGAAAAGGTGATGAAATCCTTTATTATCTTGTTTGGTTATTTATGCCCTTAATTTCCGTATTAAGATGCAACGCGCAATCAATAAAAGAATTTAAGAAAATCAATCAATTAAAGCAATTATTTTTCAATTTTTGTTAGGCGATGCAAAAAATATGGTTAGTTCTTTTGTTCAATTGGCGGCAAAATTGTGCGAAGAATCCTGCAAAAGATAGAATTATTGGAATGCGTCGGATTCGAGCGAAAGTGTTAGAAAATACGTACCGATATGGTTTAGTTTAAGAAAACCCCTTTGAATTGATCCAAGTTGTTGATTGTTCGCTTGCGCGGGTCAAACTAACCGGATCATTGGCACTGTACTTCGCTAACGTCTTGTGATTGCATTTGAGCCTCGCTCCGCACGATCGCTGGTCGTAATTCCGTGAAAAACCTAAAATGTCGGAAAATACAATATTTAGTGTCAAAAGAGATACGTGTGCCCCAATTCCTGCATACTCAAAATTAGAAAAATCAAACAAGACCAAAAGAATACAAACACAGAACCGGAAATCACCAAAACAGAAAAAACCAAAACTGCCACAAGAAGGCCGGCGAGCTCGGAAAATCCCCTGACGTCGCCGGTTTTTTATAAGGGTTAGGTGTACAGATTTTTGGTGGAGTTTCTAGACTATATTAGTGTTCTAATGGTCTTACTAGGTTTTTAAAATGAATTGCAGAGTGATTGCAGGTCAGAAGAACAGAGAGCAAAAGTCAGAAAAATTGTTAGAAGTGTGTATATGTTAGTATTGAAAAAAAATTGAGTTAGAAAGTTAGTTTTGTTAGTAGAACCAGAAATAACAATACCTAATGACTACAACTCCCCGGCAACGGCGCCAAAAACTTGTTGGGAGTTCACTCACGCGCGCAAGCGCGTATGTTATGGAAACAGATATAAAATGAAGAAAACGGAATGCGCATGCGAGATCGTTCTCGTTTTAAAATTTATAACCGCAAGTGCATGGCGCGTTGTAGCAAGATGGCAAGCATGGGTCGATCCGCAGGGAATTGTGTATTAGGTATCGTGATTTAAGGTTCAACAAATAAAGAAATGGGTTTGGTTGTCACAAAAATTGAATAAAATACGAAAAAAAGAAAAGCAAGGAAAATGAGCTAAGAAAGTATGGTTGTGGCTTTGGCTTGGAAGGTCCAATCACGACGTTTCCCTCCACACTCCTTGATCATGAGCTGTCCGTTCCTTACGTCGATCCCGGCATGAAGCACGACTTGTCAACACAATTGCGGAGCACTAACCGTCAAATTCCGTTATTCGCCGAAAAGCACCAAACGAGTCCTTTTGATCACTTATCGTTTGTATGTCCGCGCTTATGGTATCAACACTAAATACAAGGGTTAGCAAGAAAACCATAACAACAAAAACATAAAGTGGTTAGTGAGAGCAAATGATTTTTGTGTTAAGTGTGCTAAGTGCTTGTGATGGTATATGATATATGAGACTAATCGATTTGTCAAGTCACTTAATAACAAGATAACATATCCAAACTTAGAAAACGTAATACCAAATTGATTTTAACTTAAATATTGAAAATAGGGAAAGGGAATGAATACGGTATATGAGGAGGTTACAAGTAACCATGGTTCAAAATATCGTATCATATCAATGCATAAACAATATTCAAGTTAGAATCGTAAATTAAGCACATGAAACATACAAAAGAGGTGGAGGAGGCAAAGCCTTTCATCTCACTTCCTCACCCACACCACAACTAAAATAAGATTAGTTACACATATATAAAGAGCAAGTAATAAAAGAAAGCAACAATATATTATAAATACTTGAAGAAGAGATACAATGTTTTGGTGACATGTGTACAGGTTAGTCCTTGGACCTGAGATCGGCATTTGTCTCGTATGAGTTCCCACTGAACTTTGATCACTATCCTACCATGGCTCTACTGAGTCGTGCAAACAAGTTTTGATTGGGTTTAGTCCCGAGCCACATGGAGGCAGTGAGCGATTGTCGGGGATTCGTCTCTCTCGGTATAGGGAGTCGATATCGCACTGTGATTTGTTTGGTCAGGACCATAAGACCTTGGCCAAGGCAGATGGAATTTACTGATAGGTTGATCAGTAGTTTCCCGGATTGGTCCTGAGCCACATCGGCACGACTTATCAGGTTATTAGGGTCTGACGTTTACCATCCCCCTAGACCCGGTATGCGATACTCTTTAACGAAGAGACCGGACTGTGCGGATATTGTCACGGATAGGCTCAGTAGGAGTTCGGACGAGCTTGCTCGTCGGCCTTTCTTTTCGACAGGTACCTGGGTAGCCGTTATGTACAGCTAGTGCCACTGACGTGCTTGTGGTTCAACATACCGCCAGAGTACTGTCGAGTCTTTAGAGTCCCACACAGAGGGTTTCCCTTATCCAGGGAAAACGATGTAGTAGCTGTATTGGATACGTGCAGGGTTCGATCGATTGATGTACTTGGTACTCGGATTTTCGATCGAACAGTTTGTAATACTAGCCGGCTCGGGTTTGAGCCGGATTATTAAATCAGGTATTGATTTAATAAGTTACGTATATGTATTTCGATATATATATTCTAGTATTATGTTCTTCGTGTTATTCTATCTCTTTGGGCCTTCGGATTTTTATCTGATTGCCGGTACATATGTATGGTAGACTGAAATCCGTATTTATTACAGATTTCCTTCTAGAAGGTGGACACCTCATTATGTTTTTCCTTTTATTTGATAATTGGAAATGAGGTGTAAAGTAAAGGGTATTGGAGGAAAAGAGGTGACCATGCTTCAATAGTAACTACAAAATAAATTTATAATTCATTTTGTAGTTACTATTAGAGCATGGTTGCTAATTGTTTAATGAAAGAATTGATATACAAAACCATGTTATTGATTTTCTCTTTCATGGAATGCTTCATAATTTTTTAGCTCTCATTTTTCTCTTGAGTTCCTCCCTCCTCTAACTTTCCTCCACCTTCATCTTCTTCCTCTTCACTACCTTCTCATGTGTTGAGAATCAAGTGAAGAGGTAAGAAAGAGATAGCTTCACACTTAGAACTCCAAACTACATCCTAGACCACTTGGACTAGCATCCCAAGTCCTCTAGTTGCTCTTTTGACATATTGCAAAGAGCTAGAGCCATGGATCATACTCCCCGGGTGGATCATCTACGACAAAAGGAGGCCGGAGAACAAGCTCGATCTCGATGGACCGATGGAGCCGGATTGGAGTTCAAGCATGTTCAAGGCGCTTGCTAGGAGCTAAGGATGAAGAAAGAAGACCGAAGGACTTGGTTCGTTTGGTGAGGTTTCTATCATAGTAGATAGCTCTCCTAGTGTAGCTAGTTAGTTTTATGGAAAGATCCGGGTTTAGGGTTAAACTTGTGCCAAGTTTTTGTTCGTTAGAAAATTTTTGTTCCGCATTTGGCCATGGAAGATGGTCGGGGCACTAAGGTAACCCTTCAACGATAATAATCCACATCACAGAATCTCAGCCAACAATATAGAATAGTGAATAATCTTGGAGCCCTGGGTTTCATTTGAGCCGCAAATAAAACCCGACGTTCCCAGTCGTGTGGATAGCCTGTGCAATGAAAACCTGTACCCCTACGAGCGCGGCAAGTTACCTGCCAATCCCAGAAGTGAGGCAGCCTCCTTCAACAAAGTGAATGGGCCACCCAGCATTTCACAGAATCCGGTAACTTGGACGCCCCTCCGTGGGTCAAACTATACCCCCTACGAGTGCGGCGAATAGCCCGCCAATTCTAAAATGAAGCCCCCACCGTCTCAACGCCATGAGATGCGGGCTTGTTGCCTTCTAGAATCTGGCTATCCGTGCACTCCACCGTGGGGTATTCCTAGTACAGAAAACGAAAATAATATGTACAAATGGTGACATCGACCTCAACTCGGTCGTGCCTCAAAAAAATATACAACCTGGCAAACACGACAGTCCACATGTCGGACGCTCGCCCCGCAATAACAAATATACAAATGAATCTTTAACTGTACCACTAACATTGCACCACATGCTATCTACCATGACTATCCAACCACAATCACAGCACAAGCACAAAACATCAATGCGAATGTCGCATTTGCAAACCCGTCTAAAAGAACATATAGCAATCAGACGAGTTTATCGATCAAATGACATTCACGGTCGCAGATAAAAGTGAATGTACTGTAAACTATTAAACAGTGTCAAATATAACGACTTCGAAACACTCCAAATTGCCCCGTACAGAAAAACAACAGAAAATCAAATTTGGGCAAAAACTAGCAACACACCAGACAACCAAACTCCTCGAGATAAGAACCCAGAACAGAACTCGACCCATTTCTCCAAACCAGAACCAAGGAGGCCGGTTTTAATGGGGTTGTGGAGTACCATATCATGGTATAAATGCATCGTTTTTGTTCTTGGTACATCTTACAGTCTAAGGATCGCTCTGCACTTGTTAAAATTTTTTTTAAGCCTTTAAAAAATCAACAGAAACTGCAATTTGGGTTTTGATGTTACGGAGTTGTTTCGGTTTCGTTGTTTTAACATTGCTTAAACTTGCTAGTCAAAGGTTTATGGGCTGGCTCGGATACCATGAAGGGTTACGCTAGCGCCCCGACAAACTTCCGTAGCCAAATGCGGAACAAAAATTTTATAGCGATACGAAACTTGGCGCTAGAATAAACCTAAACCGGATCTTTAACCATAAACCTAACTAGAAAATTAGGTTTCTATCTACTATGATAGAAAGTATACCTAAAGAAACCAAGTCCTTCGGGTCTTCAATCCTCTCCTTAAGCTCCTCGATGGAAGTATGGATCGTGCTTGAACTTCGGCCTTCTTGTGTCAACGATGATCCACCCGAGAGTTCCAACCTTGAGCTAAACCACCAAGTTGAGGTAACTAGAATACTTAGCTTGCTAATCTCAGGAGAATAGAGTGAGTAGAGTGTGATTTAGAGTAGCTAAGTCTCATTAACCCTTGATTATCAACACATGATACACTTAGGGTTTTGAGAGGAAGAAGGAGAGAGCAAGCTTGAGGAAAGAGAAAGTATTTGTGATAATCATAATAAAAAAATGGAATGGCTATCTTTTATATGACCTCAAGCATTGCATGGAAAATATCTCACCAAAATATCTAGGTCAAAAATATCTCATCAAAATATCTAAGGTCAACAAGTCAAGCCAAGTCAAAAGGTCAACCCAAGTAGACATGCTATATATAATTATCATTTACCAAAAATAAAAAATTCTTTTCTCCACCTCATTTTTGTTTTTACCAAGTCAATGGTCAAAAACCCTAATGAAGTGTCTCCTTATATACCTCCTCTCATCCGTGTATACATACCCACATCCGTGTTCCGAGAAACATGAATACAATGAGACGAAGCCAATCCAATAATCAAATACTAGGATTCGGCTTAAACCAAAGCCCACTAGTATTTTCCGTTTGAACACCACACGCGCACAAGTACACGTATGTAATCGAACCCTGTTGTAAAACCATAAGACCTCTACTCGTTTCGCCCGAAGCTGGGAAACCCTCTTTATGGGAATCTAAAGACTCGACAGTACTCTGGCAGTGGGTTTACCCCAAGCATGTCAGTGGCACCAGCTGTACGTAACGGCTACCCAGGTATCTGTCGAAAAGAAGGTCGACGAGCAAGCTCATCCAAACTCCTACTGAGCCTGTCTGTGGCAATCTCCGTATAGTCCGGTCTGTTCGTTTAAGAGTATCGCATATCGGGCCTAAGGGGTGGCAAATGTCAGACCCCTAATAGCGGTATAAGTCGTGTCGATGTGTAGCCCAGAACACCCTGAGAAACTACTGGAATACCTACCAGTAAATCTCACTTGCCCTGGCCAGGGACATTGTGTAATGGCTCTCCAAACACAGCGCGATATCAACCCCCAATACCGCGAGAGACGAATCTTATCTAACCTCCACTGCCTCCAAGTGCTTCGGGACTGCACCCAACTGCTACCTGTTTGCACGCCTCAATAGAGCCGTGGTAGGGTAGCATTCTAAGAACAGTGGGAACACACTTGAGGCGAAGTAGCAGTGTCAAGTCAATGGAATAAGCTGTACTCATGTCACCTGGGAACTGCTACCTGACGAAAGGTATAATACCAACCAACAGTTCCCGACGAGTCCTGTCCAGTGTACTCGTAACCTAACGAGCACCTGCATACTATCTCCAGTACGACATACTAATGGCTGTGGGACAGACCATCTCCCCTTCTGGGATGAGAAGCGTATACACTAGTCAACTCTTGAGTATCGATACCCTGTCTCGATAATCCTACGACTAGGGACCTGTATAAGGATGTGCTTATAGACTACCCAGCCTCCACTAGTGTAACCGCCATCAAAACGCTGGTAGTCAAGAAAAGATCCTAAGGGCTCTATCAATATGTATTAGCGATATGTTCAAATAAACATATACACATATTAAGATAGATACAAACCAAGTAGCATACTACTATATCAAGCAAGATTGTCATCAATCCGTGTATATATCCCAAGCTTCCAAAATGTAATATACAAACTTGTACTATACTGTAATACCCAATCCTTTGTATACCAATATCCGTATTTTTGTTACCGTTAAAATTTATTTATTTTATGATTATTGTTTTTAGTATTTTACATCCCTAACCCTAATTTATCTAAAAACCTTTTTTTATTTATTTCCCCCCTTTTATTTTTTTTCCAAAAACCCTAACCACACTTTCATCTTCTCCTTCATAACTTATTCCCTAAACTAGACCAAAACCCTATTACCTATTTCTTTTATATTTTCCATTTCCTTATAACCCAACCCAATTCTTAACATACACAAATTAATTCCCCATCCTAAGCCCAAGAAAACAAAATAAAATAATGAAAACCATAAACCATCCTCAGCCCAGCCCGGTAGACTAAACTAAAACCAAATGAATTAATTAAAACTATATAAACATGATTTTTTCCCCCAAGCCGGCCTATGAATAAAATTAAGAAAACCAAATAATTTTTCCCCAAGCTTAACCGATAGTCCCCAGCCCCCAACTTCCTCCGGCCCAAAATTCCTAACCCAACATCCTTACCCGCCTTCTCCAAACCCGACCCGCTTCATAACCTTCCTTCTTCCCCAACGAAACCTTTTCCCGCTCATTGCGCTCCCCCACATCGCCTATGTCTCCACGTTCCACGCCCCACGTCTCTACGCTCCCCGACCACGTTCGCGCACGCTTTACCCCATCCTCGTCCCTCTAACCCGCTTCCCCCACCTCACTCTCGATCTTAAACTCCTCCTCTTCTCTCTATCTATAGAAAACCCCGCTCACCCCCGACGACGACGATGAGCCTCCTCCAACCTCCTCCTTCATCACCGAGCACCCAAGCCTCCTCCTAAAGCCCTCACCTTCACCTCAACACCCACCGCTCTTCACCAAAACCCATCTCCTCACAAGACCCCCCCTCTCCTGCACCCGACCTCGGCCAATGCCTGCACCCCGACGCCGACGAGTCCTCACCACCTCGTCGACTCCTATACATCCTCAGCATCATCACCATTATCACTAAACCCGAGCCCCTACTACCTCTCTCTCTCTCACACAAACCCAAACCACCAAGCTCCAAACTCCCCGCTGTGCCATCGCCGGAGTGACCAGCGCCGACCACCATCGACCCCAGCGCACTCACAGAGATCGATAGCACCACACTCCGCCTCCAGTGACCACGAGCCGTCCTCCGAGCAACTCCGACGACGAGCCCGAAACGCGAGCCGAGGTCGTGAATCCAAACCGTGCCGATTCGTCGCGCGTCGTGCCGTTGCCGCTGCCGTGCATCGCCAAGCGTCTCCAGGCAAGTACCCTACTTGCTATATGCTAGATTATTTCCGTTACAAATTAAAACCGTATTAATTCCCTGTTTACGATTCATGAAAACTTATATGACATAGCTGTTTGATGCAAAACCTGAACGAAAATATTCCATTAAACTGACGAAACTCGATTGCATATGATGGCCCGTGTGATAGTGAACATTGTGGTGAAATTTTACTGGAAAATGTGATTGTTACTGGCTTAAACGATCACCCCCAATTACACCCGTAAAAACTGAGAATTTCCCGCACCTGAAACTTGTTAAAATCATAATTAATTGCTTACACTTTAAAATGATGCGTTCGAGGGCTCAAATAGAAGCCGACTCGACGAACTAGAACCATATATAAGTTATTAATTGTTTCTGTACTGAAAATATGACGAGAACTGGTCTGGAGAGCGGCTCTGGACTGCAGTCCAGAGCAGCTTCGGCTGTTGGTTTCAATCTCGTAATGCTTACTACTTTACTGCCTGAACTTGTATGTTGCGGAAACCTACACTTTATTGAATATAAAACTGTTAGCTAGATAACTCAAGTGATTTCACCCCTTTTTATCGTCGTTTACTATTTAAACTGCAATTTAAAAGAACGGGATGTATAGCTGTCCCAAACAGAACCAGAACTGATATCCTAGTGTTGAACAGTGCATAAATTCTGACGTAGAGACGCGATTGATAATCCGTCTGGTGCGTTGGAAACCTTATTAAAAACCTTAAATTTCATTCAACTATAGTATTGCTAGGTTCCGATCCCAACTGGGATTAAAATGCATTAAGGAACAGACTTTCGATTCTGAAGCCGGATTTTCAGCAGTGAACGCTTCAAATGAAATGGCCATATCTAGTGATCCTGAAACCCGATTAACGTGAAACAAATTTTGATGGATAGATAATTAAACATACTGCATATCACCTTTTCATTGTTTCTCTAAATATTGCGCGTATGATTTATTATAAATTATGCAAGTGGTAGTACACCGACTTATGACTTCTTAATCATGCCTGAATTATCGTATTCTCATCACATTATATATATGTTATTGTATTGGTAATCTAGTGATCATGTGCATTACCCAGTGTTAGGTTTTAGTGTTTGATTGTGGCAAGTACGTTAGTGTCTAAGCATGAATGGATAAATGAAAGTGACACGTACTTGTACACAATCAGTGGACCCTATTGATTTATTGTATTGTTGACGTCTGTAGGACGTGTATAAGTGTGGCTATAATTGGTATGGGACAATTATGGAAGCACTTGTATGGGTGTCACAGGTAAGGCACCAAATACTGTCCATTTATCTTGGGTATCAGTCGGGACATGCTTGATGGAGATCCCGTCTCCAGTTCTCGCGTAGACTTTTCATGGACCGACAGGTATTTGAGTTTATGGTTGGCGTTTGATGTAGACCACGGGGTGTGGGATAGTTTGAGTGTGAGTTCAACAGAATCTCGGGAGTCCCATGCCATCACTTATGGAGATATATGGAGATATATAGGGATATCACTGATTATTAGCGAGCGACTGGGGCCCGTGTTCCCTTGTCCTTGGGTCCTACCCTTGGGTGGGGTATACTCACGAGTGGTTGACTCTCACACTTGGACTGACGATAGGCTTTGTGACCAGTACAGTGAGACTTAGAGACTGATAGGGATAGTGACATTGACATGCACTGCTTACTGATTCAACATACCTGACATACTATTTATTGCTTTACTGTTCACCTGCTCTATTAGACACCCGCACTGTCTACTTCATGTTCACGTCTTTACTCTCTTGATTTACTGTTACATATTCATTATTATTGTACGAGTTACCATTTGTATCCATATATATATTGCTATCGTGTCGCTCTGACGACCTGTGTATGCATACTCAGAGTGAGAAGTGGATCTAGCTTGGACCAGGACTAGACGTACATCGCGGACATCTTGATCAGCTATCCAGAGCTATACTCTCTTGATCTCCATCTAGTTAGTTCTTTTGTATTTGTTTGGATTTAGTTACTGCATTTCTCATTACTTGTGCATTGATTACTGATTACCACGTAAAGCTAGAAGCCGAAGTGTGACTACGGAAAGATATTTCTTCGACCGTAGGAGCATGGCTGGCCTTGTCAACCCCTGGTATTCCGTATTTTGGGAAGCGGGCCATGACATGGTTTTGTTGGTATCAGAGCCAGGTTTTGCTTCAATTGGGATTGCAGTTTCCGTGTAGTACTTGGCAATCTAAGACATCCTTCGGTCTAGATTGTAAATTTGTTATTCCTAATATCGATTCACATAGTGAATGCGGCTATACATATTGATCTATCCGCTAGAGTTTTGGGTGACTTAGTAGAGTTACGTGGTTGTAATTATGAACTGCAGCATAGCTACAATACTGTACTCTATTGGGTAACTTGGAGTTCTACATTTGTTTTCCGCTCGATTGAGTTTCACCACACCCGGTATTCTTGTTTCATTGTCAATTTTGTATCTTGTTCTAATTTTCCCCTATATCTTATGTTGTCCTAAAATTGTTGTTTCTGGATCATGTCTTCCAACGACTCTTCCTCTATCTCCACTCCCCAGAATTAGACCATAGAGATTCTGAATGCACTGCATAGTTTAAAGGAAGCGATAGAGCGAACAAACGACCTGTTAGCTGAAGGACTAAGAAGGCAGATAACTCAGGCACCAGCGGAAGTCTCAAATCGTAAAGGGACCCCTGTTAGACGAGGAAAAGAGGCGAAGATGAAGCGCCCACTTGTTCCCCCACGACAGAAGCAGCAGAAGACCCAATGTTGTGGGTACAGCAAGAAGCCAGGACACCTTCAGAAGGATTGTCGCCGCGCCAAAGTGAAATGCCTGATTTGCGGATCCAGCGAACACTTTATCAATAGTTGCCCTAATAGGAAGGAGCTACAAGGAGGCGATTCGTCCACACTCTCCACTTCTGCTAAGTGATGGTTATTTCGTAGTTCGAGCTTCGAGGATAGTGCGGTCCCCGCGCAGGATTCAACTCGCGAGACAGGAATGCAGCGTCCAGAAATCAAAGAAGAATTATCACGTTTTCTTCTTTCAATAAAAATGTTGTCACTCTTTTGTAAATATTTCTTTTCGTTTGAAATCTTGTATCCCTCGAACTTTTAGCTGAATGCAATAAAACTCTGAGTTGTGATGTATGTATCGTTCTCTTGCTTCTCACTTTATTTATACTATTCATTGCATCAGCATTTTTAAATTTTAATTTTTCAGTCCTTGCCTCCAGCATATCCTCTCTGTACCACCGTATCTATGGTTATCTTCTTAGTGTGTCCCACTGTCTAATCATGACTCTCTCTTTTCCGGTCATGGCCTACCTTGGAGAGGCGCCGCCTCTAGATGAGGACACACGGTCGTGCATTTCCTCGGACTACATGCTTGTAAGATCAGATGAAGAGATCAACGGCCCACAGGTTATTTTCGGAAACAGCGATTCCGAGGGTAAGGGGTTCGCAGCCCCAGAAGTCGACATAATCAGCGACTCTGATGACGATGAGGAGGACCCCCGAAGAGAACCCAATAGAAGAAGATCCCGAGGAGGACCCGATAGAAGAAAATCCAATGGAGGAAAATCCTATGGAGGAAGATCCAGTAGAAGAGGATCACGTAGAATCAGACCTCGAGGAAGAAGCTCCAGCCGAGGAAGAAGGGCCAGAAGAAGAAGACCCCATGGCAGAAGAACCTCCAGTGGCGATCCCTGCGAGGCGATATGGGAATAGACACCCCTATCTGAGCGCGCGAGCCTACCGTAACCTGCTGAACCTCCACAACCGCGACTGACGTGATTTAACTTTTGTCTCCTCTGGCCAAACAAATCTATGTATTGTTTAAGGCCATCTTTTATTTGCCGTGGATGCCTTGTTTGGAATTTTCTGGAATGAAATAAATTTGCTGAGTTCGCTAATTTTTTGATCTTTTTGGTTCACATGATGCTTGACTGTTTTCCCTAAACATTTATTTTCCTTCTGAGATCCCTGACCACCCCTGCACCTTGTGCTGTTTTGACCCTCACTTAGATTAAAAAGTACCGCATCCCGATCTTTTGAATGGGCCACCCTTCATCTTTCGTATGTGCCTTGTTTGAGATCCTTCTGGAGGATAAATTGATAGTGAAATTTCCGAGTTCGCTAACCCTTCGGATTTTTGATTCGCATGATTTATCGACCGTTTTCCTTCCTATACATTTCTTCCCCTCTTGAGATTCATTACTGTTCACCCTTGCACCCTGTGCTGACCCGACCCAGGTCACTTTGACCTTCAGTTTAAAGTGTCACACTCCGACCTTTTGAGTGAGCCATATTCCATCATAATCCCTATCCTGGCTAGCCCTATACATCTTTGTGCTATCTCCTATCACCCTAACTATTTTTAGGGACATCGTTATCCAAAAATTTAGTTTTCATTATCTGGTAATTATTGAAAAGTGCGTGTTATTGACTATTTATACTTTATGCATTCTAAGTACTTTACCATTCTTCCCATTTTCGATAACGCAACCATATGTTGCACATATTATTTTGCGCTATGTTTCTTATTTTTGTAAGTGCACGGCGGCGCCCCGGCCGTCAATCCGTCGCCGGAATGCGGAAACAAAACTTTTTACAAAACTTGTAAACCGGCACCACCGCGCACTTTAAAACCCGGATCGGGCCATTAACCTAATTCTAGCTAACTAGAGAAGGGGTAGAGAGATATACCGAGCGATCCATGTCCTTCGGTCTTCTCATCGTCGTCCCGATCTCCCCGCAGAATCTCCGATCTTCATCTCCTCGTCGGAAGGGCACCACATCGCCGGGTTCTTTTACGGGCTCCCACCTCTGGACCGAGGCAACTCGAGCACGAAGTTGGCGAGTCGACGTGCCCAAGGATGCTGTAGGCAAAGTGTAGAATCCATTTGTCTCTATTGGGGTTGAAGTTGCCATGAGGAAGTGAAGGTGGAAGAATGAACTTTCAAAATGGTGATGTGGGATTTTGTGTGAGCTCATGAGATAAAAAAAAACCCACCCAAAAATTGGGCAGCCCCCATATGAAGAATGGCCGGCCCCCTCTCTCAATGTGTGACCATCATACAAGAGAGAGAAAATGGGTGATGATGAAGAGTTATCATCACCCCAAAATCAAATCAATAACCCATCATATAAAGCAAGCCATCATTTCTCAAAAGTCAAGCAATGATGAAGAAATAGAAGTCAAGGGATGGTGCACAATCATCATGAAACTACTACTAGCAAATAACACCGTCCACTAATCAAATTTGCATGCTTGCAAATAAGCCTTCCTCCACCAATTTTCAGCCAAGGAAAGATACAAGGAAAAATGGCCGAAACGGAATGCAAACTGGCAACTTCAGAAAAACGATCCCATAATAAATTACAGGAAAACCCCACGACTGTATATACATACCCGCATTTGTATTCCGACCGAATACAAATGCAATGAGATAAAATCTACACTGTACATTACTAGGACCCGGCTTAAACCAAAGCCCGCTAGTATTATCCGTCCGATCATGATCCGTGCGATACCGCACGTATATGATCGAACCCTGCCATATCTCCATACGGCCACTACAGCGTTTCGCCCGAAACTTGAGAAAACGGTCTGTGGGGGACTCTAAAGACTCGTCAATACTTTGGCTGTGGATTTAACCACTAGCACGTCAGAGGTATTAGCCATACGTAACGGGCTACCAGGTATTGACCAAAAAGGACGTCTATGAGCGAACTCATCCTGACACCCTACTGAGCCTGTCAGTGACAATATCCGTACAGTCCAGTCTGTTCGTCTATGAGCATCGCATGGCGGGCCTAGGTGTTGGAGATAGTGCCCTCAGAGTCAATTATTGGATCACAGGCACGTGATTGCAATGATTGAGGGAGGACCTATACCGGTAGGACAGTCTTACTCAAGATGATAGTATGCTATCTGATTTATCTTTATCATCATATACTGCTTTAGGTGACCTTACAAGTCGCTATTGCACGTTGATAGAGCCCCTAGGATTATTGCTTGACTACCACCAGTACGAGGACAATCATATACGTGGGAGCTGGGGTCTATAAGCACATCCTTAAAAGGTCCCTAGTCGTGGGAGTTTCGAGTCAGGGCATCGATACTCCAGAGTAGACTAGTGTATACAGTCGAGACCCCGACGAGGGGCGGTGGCCGGTCTCACAAGCCACTGGTGTCAGTTGGTTCACTTAAGATGTATACAGGTGCTCATTGGGTTATGAGTAAACCGGACATGACTCGTCGGGAACATGCTAGTTGGTCTTATACCTGACGTCAGATAGCAGTTCCCTGGTGACATGTGTACAGGTTAGTTCATCGAACTGAGCTCGTCATTTGTCTCGTTTGAGTTCCCACTGTGCTTTGATTACTACTTTACCACGCTCAAAGGAGACGTGCAAACAGGTTTTAGTTGGGTACAGTCCCGAGTCACATGGAGGCAGTGAGCGGATTTGCAGGGGTTCGTCTCTCCCGGTATTGGGAGCGAGGTCGCGCCGTGTCTAGGAGAGCCATTACACAATGCCCTCGGCCGAGGCAGGAGATTTACGGGTAGGCATTCCAGTAGTATCTCAGGGTGTTCTGGGCTACACTCCGACATGACTTGTACCGCTTTTGGGGGTCTGACTTTTACCAACCCCCTAGGCCCGCCATGCGATGCTCATAGACGAATGGACCGGATTGTACGGATATTGTCACTGACAGGCTCAGTAGGGTTTCAGGATGAGTTCGCTCATCGACGTCCCTTTTGGTCAATACCTGGTAGCCCGTTACGTATTGGCTAATACCTCTGACGTGCTAGTGGTTAAATCTACAACCAAGGCGTTGACGAGTCTTTAGAGTCCCCCACAGACCGTATTCTTAAGTTTCGGGCGAAACGCTGTAGAGGCCGTATGGAGATATGGCAGAGTTCGATCAGATACGTGCGGTATTGCACAGATCATGATCGGATGGATAATACTAGCGGGCTTTGGTTTAAGCCGGATCCTAGTATTGTACAGTGTAGATTTTGTCTCATTGCATTTGTATTCAGTGGGAATACAAATGCGGGCATGTATATGTAGTCGGGGGGTTTTCCTGTAATTTATTAAGGGATCAGTTTTCTGAAGTTGCCAGTTTGCATTCCGTTCCGGCCAGTTTTCCTTTGTTCCTTCGCGGCCGGATTTTTATGATGGAGGGTCTAATTTGCAAGTGTGTCAATTAGTTTAGTGGAGGGTGTTATTTGAAAATGGAGGCATCATGATGGTTCTTGAATCATGAGATTCTTTTTACATCTTTTCCTTTGCATTTATTGTGATGGAAAATGAAGGGATTTGATTTGGCTTTGGTGTGACCATTTTTCTTCATGATTATCATTCTTTTTCTCTTCTTGCTTGAGGCCATTCATTTTTCCTCCTCCACCTTGTTATTTGGCCGGCTACATCTATGAGGGAGGATGAGAGAAAATCACATTTTGATGAGGGAAAAATCTTCATCTCATTCTATGCTTGAAAAATGAGAGCTCCATTCTTTTTCAAAGATCATTTCTTCACCGCCATCAAAGGCAACTTCATAACCCCAAAGAGACAAGCTACTACACTTACCCTACAGCATTTCTTCGACATGTCGGCTTGCCAACTTCGTGCGTGAGTTGCCTCGGTCCAGAGGTGGGAGCCCGTAAAAGAACCCGTCGATGTGGTGCCCGTTCCGACGAGGAGCTGAAGACCGGAGATTCTGCGAGGAGATCGGAGTGGAGGCCGAAGACCGAAGGACACGGATCGCTCGGTATAGCTTCCTTCTCATTTTCTTGTTTGCTAGAGTTAGGTTAATGGACCGATCCGGGATTTTAGTGCGCGGTGGTGCCGGTTTCTAGTTTTTAGAAAGGTTTCGTTTCCGCATTCCGGCGTCGGATTGACGGCCGGGGCGCCGCCGTGCACTTACATTGGTATCAGAGCCACGCTATTAACCTAGTCTAGCTTGTTCTAACGTGTTTACAAGTTCGATCGAACGGATTTTCCAAAAAATCGCTTTTCCATGTCGCACTTTTTGTCGAATTTTTCCATGCTCTAAAAATTATTTGGTATATTGGAAAAATACGTGCAGGGTGTTTTATGCATTCTGTGAAAATTTGGTAGGCTGAAGTTACTGTAGCGCGGAGGAACAGCGGCCAAAACCACATATTGGCCGCGGTTCCGCCGCCGAATTTTGGCTTCACTGCATCAAATTTTTACAGTGTCTCTCTGAAATGGAAATAGGGTTTCTGGTATATTCTTTTTGGGCCCAGATGTTTTTGAGTGCTACAGTTGTGCTTGGGGCCCGCTTCGGAAAATTTGATCGATCGAAAATTTTAAACATGTTAGTTCACAGTATTTACATTATATATGCGACCATGAATGTCATTTGATCGGTAAATCCTGTCTAACTGCTATAGCCTTTTTAGACGGATTTGCGAACGTGACATTCACGTTGATGTTCTGTGTTGTGCTGTGATGTTGCGGATTGGTCGTGGGGGATAGCCTGGATGCAATGGTAGTACAGTTTTGTTTATTATGTTCATTTGATATTGCGGGGCGAGCGTCCGCAATGTGGACTGTCGTTACTTCCTGTTTGTATATTATTCTTTTGGGGCACGACCGGGCTGAGGTCGATGTACCTGTTGTATGTATATTTTACTTTCTGTACTAGGATTACCTCGCGGAGGGGTACACGGATAGCCGAGTTCTAGAGGGCAACGAGCCCGCATCTCATGGCGTTGAGACGGAGGGGGCTTCACTCTAGAATTAGAGGGCTATTCGCCGCACCCGTAGGGGGTACAGGTTGACCCAAGGAGGGGTGCCCAAGTTACCGGATTCCGTGAAGTGTTGGGTGGTCCATTCACGTTGCTGAAAGGGGATGCCTCGCTTCAGGTTTTGGCGGGTAACTTGCCGCGCCCGTAGTGGTCTAGGATTTCATTGCACAGGCTATCCACACGACCAGGGGAACGTCGGGTTTCAGTAGCGGCTCTATGAAACCCGGGGATCCCAGATATCTTTATTATTCTATGCTGATTACATTTCTGTGATGTTGCATTTTATCACGCCTTGAGCGAATATTATATATTGATATATATACTAGTAGATGTTGTATATGTTTTGCATCTGCACTAGTCCAGTCCCCGCTCCGTCGTTAGTTAAGTAACATAACGGGTGATGACGGGACCCAGTGGCGAATGCAGATGGCATATACGTATATCATTTTTTTCGTTCTTTATTGGTGTAATCAATTGATGGGACTGAATTGATTCGGATCAATGCAAGCTAAACAAACCTATTCTGATGTTGTTAGAACACTTTTCAAAAAGCTGTTATTGCAAGGGCGTTCTCTTTTGTTTTGCACAATGATATTCAGTTGGAATATCCTGCACCTCAGTCGACGAGGCAAAGGCCGAGATCCCTTCACCGGGAGTGACCCCTTGGACAGAAGTTTGCGTCAGGGCAATAACTTCACTATTGTCGTTTACTTTTGCTTTGCATCGTGGTATTCAGTTAGAATATCCTGCACCTTATTCTACGGGGAAAGAGCCGAGATCCCTTCATCGGGAGTGACCTCTTTAGCAAAGGTTTTCGTCACTATATTTTTATTAAAAGCTATCCGGTTCCTTCAACGATATCAAGTTCATTACGTTAAAGGTTTTCGCCAGAAATCATTCGTAGCCCTCCGTCGTTTCTTATGGATAGTAATAAGTAATCAAGCTGTGTTTGTTGGCCAAAGTCAAGGCACAGTGATTAGTAGCTGTTCGATATTCATATGCAGCATAGATAGATGTGTTGGTTTGGGACAGCCGTACTACTATTTTGGCCTTCGTCAAGGGTATGTACGGGTGGGTTCAAATTAACCTGGACAATATCGGGTTGAACTTGACATGTGACTTATGATATGTTGGCCTTCGTCAAGGTCTTAAGAGCATGGGGTAAAAATCACATCGGGAGTTTCTAAAGAAACTGAAACTTGCCAGATATGCGCATACCTTCTGGAGTGTGATAACGTGAGTGGATTCCATCACGTTGTCATGCGATGATAGTTGGATCCCGATTCCCACTGATGAGTTGGTTTACTCCTCGGCTGATCCCGACTAATTCTTCTTTCAGGTTTGGGGAAGAATTTGACGTTACAGTGGGAGGTTTCCAGATTAGATAAATTGGTAACCATTCTGATCTAGGTTAGAGTGCACGCTGAGTGTTTCTTTTCTCTCTCTCTTTGGCAGCGACCATAACCCGACCCTTGACTATGACTCAGTGACCAAGATTAACCGAACCTTCTTAAACACTGGCTTTTGGATTGTCAGAGTTGCAAACCTCTTTGCCACTCCTACTTTTACCCTTTTCTCCAGGACACCCCGTATTACTACGAACGTCCACTTCCATTGGATAAAACCATCGTATGGTTATATACGAACTCGAAGGAATTTATTCGAGGATGGTTTCCGGTTCTGGAGAAAACGAATAGGACTATTCAGTTGTCTTTTCCTTTTACCTTATCTCAGGTTGCGGGTACTCCTTGGTTTAGGAGATAGTACACCTATTACGCAAATTGGATAGTCTTCTTCCAAACCATAGGCTGGTGCCGAACGGTGGGGAATGAAGAAAACCAATTAGCATAAACGATGGTGTGCAGAATGTATTAAGTAAAGACATATCAAGGGATTAGTAAGAGAGCAAAGTAAATTGCAACTTCTATTCACGACAAAACCAAGTATTTCATTACCACTCCCACTTCACCTTTGTATTTCTCTAGGACACTCCGTATCACTACGAAGATCCACAGTTTATTGGATACTCCACCGTATGGTTATATACAAACTCGAAAGGAACTTGTTCTAGTTCGGGGATGGATTCTGGTTCAGGAGAAATAGGAATAAGGGTTATTCAGGTGTCTTTTATCTTCACATTCTCTCGCATTGCAAGTGCTCCTAGGATTAGGACAGTACACCCATTATGCTTATTGGATAGTCTTCTTCCAAACCATAGGCTGGTGCCGAACGGTAGGGAAGGAAGAAAACCATTTGGCCTAAAGGGGTGTACAGAAGGTAATGACTAAAGACATATAAAGGGATTTGGAGAGATGGAAAAGAATTATACGATTACAGTTGTGAATCTGGATAATGGAAGAGGTATTACTAGGAATACCCGGATACCCCTACGAAACATTTCAATGTTTCAGTTTCATTGTGTACTGTTAAAAGAAAACTGATTTCCTAATTAGTCCTTACTCCAGGGTATGTATTTACCAGGTATGATTCTCACATCTGTATGGTTTTACAGATGATGAGTGGGAGTAAGTTATTAGGAATTAGGTGATCATCCTCATTATATCGGAATTCGTTGTAATTGTTGATATTTGAGGAAATCGCCTGGGCTGTTTGCCGGACGGCAAATATTTGGTTTTGAATATCCGTTGTTATGCACCAATTTCAAATTGATATATCTGTACGTCTATTTTTATAGAGTGAGATATAACTTTTTGAAATTATGTCTATGATATTTACCTATATCAGTGGATGGTTAGGTAAGGAGCATTGAACAACAGTGTAATTCTTCTTGACCATAAGTAATGTTTTCAACCTACGACACACAGTGAATGAGTCACTAGACTCAGGGAACTTATACAGAGTATTGTATATTGTCCAGTGTCCATTAGGACAGAGGGGTTGGTCCTCATACTATATTCGGTTTACTTATGACTTCTCTAGTTTTTAGATAAGTGTTTCGTAGAAACACAGGGTCCAAGTTTTGAGAAGTTATAGGTATAAGAGTAAAGTAGAGAACCAGGTATTGCAAGTATCGGGATTCTTCAAGGTGATCGAAGATGTAGATACTTGTGTGTGGTATTCAGTTAATAGTAATGATTAAGAGAACTTGCTTCTCTTTCTGGTTACTCATAATTGGAAGCATTCCTAAGTTGAGTAATGCTGATCGGCCTCCTTCCATTTAGTTGACATGCACTGGAGACAGCTGCATGATTTGAATCTGGTTCAATTAAATCAGTGCCTCTGTTTCTATATTGGATATAGAACAGTTCATATCTTAACGATGTTAAGGTACGGGGAGTTGTCCGGCTTATGCTTAAAACCAGACACTGGACAACTCAAGGCACGTTTCCGTAATGGCTGTTTTTGGGTTGACCCAGGCTATGATGAGGGTTGAGTTTCTACCATCTGGAAGATCAATAGTGATATTGTTCTTGACTCTCCACAGTTTTAATAAAAATGGTTTTTTTTTCTTCAGAAAACAGTAGTGGGAGTATGGTAGAACTGGAAGCAATTCCAGAACCGCAGACGATTACTGAAAATTTGATAAGAACCTAAAGATTCAATTTGGTTTGACATTCCATTGGCCACTCCGCAGATATGGCGGGTAACCTCAGGCGCTCGAGAGGTACTTCGGTATCCTCAAGGACGGTGACATGGAGGTTCTTGTTTACCCAGACTTGCCATTGCTGTTGTTCCAGACTGTGAGACCCGGCAGGAGGATGTGTATAGCGTCGTTCTAAACTAGCTTTAGAAGTGCACGTGTATATGAATCTGCCAGAGGGTTGTCGTAGTCAGTGGGAGCAGTGGAAGCATAGTGGACAAGTAGCTTATGTCTATTTATGGACTAAAATAGATATAGCGGAGATAGATCATCTATTTCTGATGTGACAGTCATAGGTTTGACTTCATCAGAATAGGGGATGGATCTGTTAAGAAGGTAGTAGGGTGTGATGTCCTGGTATTTGGATGACATACACAGAGTAGGAAGTGAAATTCCTATACTACGATCAGTTATACTTTGGTTGTCCCACAGTGGTTTCTCCACATGGGACTTGGATATTATATCAGACATTCTGGTTACTAGATTTATGGTTTTAGATCTAGATTTGGGTAGTTTCCCAATCTGGGTACTTAGACAACATTCTAAAGGTGTTTTTAGAATGGACGACTCTTGGCACGGCGGTGTACCTCCGGGTAATGGAGTCACCCTCTCTAAAGGTGTCTTACAGACTAAAGGAGAGAGGGATGTGCATGATTGGCAGATCACTTGCTTATGCAATTGAGTCAATCATGAGATATCACGTACCACACCAGATGTTGTTTTTTGCACGAGATGCAGTAAGTTGATATTAATCCAATCCTGGAGAAACGATCGGAAGCAGTTTTAGAACATAAGTTGATGTTCTAGGGAAATGATAACGGCAGCCTCCTTTGGGAGACAGTTATCATTCCAGGCTTCCAAGGTGACCTGAATGACAAAGTGGCTGTCAGTGTTATAGTTTTCTCTCTGACGAGGGGCAGTGTTTTGGACAGGTGGTCCAGGCGGATACTGAGGGAGGCATGGCGCAGGACACTGATTAATCTCAGTCGACGATACAGTCTAAGAAGTTTGGATTTGAAGTTCATTTATGAACTAGGTCCCATCAGACATCCAATCATATTTGAATACATGTATTGCTCATTTGGGGAGATGGCTTTCTCCGGGAACTTGAGATAAAGAGAGACATAGAAAGAAACATCACCGCGGATCCACTCACTGAGGCTATTCCTCGAACGCAATAGTTTCGCAAACGAGCTTTGTGAGACTGACTAGTATAGGAGTTGGGTGTTCGGTATCACACGGGATGTGAGTATGCGACATCACAATAATTAGCCTTGAGTGCAAGTGGGAGATTGTTGGAGATAGTGCCCTCAGAGTCAATTATTGGATCACAGGCACGTGATTGCAATGATTGAGGGAGGACCTATACCGGTAGGACAGTCTTACTCAAGATGATAGTATGCTATCTGGTTTATCTTTATCATCGTGTAATGCTTTAGGTGACCTTACGAGTCGCTATTGCACGTTGATAGAGCCCCTAGGATTCTTGCTTGACTACCAGCGGTATGAGGGCGATCATATACGTGGGAGCTAGGGTCTATAAGCACATCCTTAAAAGGTCCCTAGTCCTGGGAGTTTTGAGACAGAGCATCGATACTCCAGAGTAGACTAGTGTATACAGTCGAGACCCCGACGAGGGGCGGTTTCCGGTCTCACAAGCCACTGGTGTCAGTTGGTTCACCTAAGATGTATACAGGTGCTCATTGGGTTATGAGTACACCGGACAGGACTCGCCTGGAACATGCTGGTTGGTCTTATACCTGACGTCAGATAGTAGTTCCGTGGTGACATGTGTACAGGTTAGTTCATCGACCTGGGATCGTCATTTGTCTCGTGTGAGTTCCCACTGTGCTTTGATTACTACCCTACCACGCTCAAAGGAGACATGCAAACAGGTTTTAGTTGGGTACAGTCCCGAGCCACATGGAGGCAGCGAGCGGATCTGCCGGGGTTCATCTCTCCCGGTATTGGGGGTGAGGCCGCGCCGTGTCTAGGAGAGCCATTACACAAAGCCCTCAACCCAGGCAGGAGATTTACTGGTAGGCATTCCAGTAGTATCTCAGGGTGTTCTGGGCTACACTCCGACACGACTTGTACCGCTTTTAGGGGTCAGACTTTTACCAACCCCCTAGGCCCTCCATGTGATGCTCATAGATGAACGGACTGGACTGTACGGATATTATCACTGACAGGCTCAGTAGGGTGTCAGGATGAGTTCGCTCTTCGACGTCCCTTTTGGTCAATACCTGGTAGCCCGTTACATATTGGCTAATACCTCTGATGTGCTAGTGGTTAAATCTACAACCAAGGTGTTGACGAGTCTTTAGAGTCCCCCACAGACCGTCTTCTCAAGTTTCGGGCGAAACGCTGTAGAGGCCGTAGGAGATATGGCAGAGTTCGATCAGTTACGTACGGTATTGCACGCATCATGATCGGATGGATAATACTTGCGGGCTTTGGTTTAAGCCGGATCCTAGTATTGTACAGTGTATATTTTGTCTCATTGCATTTGTATACAGTGGGAATACAAATGCGGGCATGTATATCCAGTCGGGGGGTTTTCCTGTAATTTATTACGGGGTCAGTTTTCTGAAGTTGCCTGTTTGCATTCCGTTCCGGCCAATTTTCCTTTGTTCCTTCGCGGCCGGATTTTTATGATGGAGGGGCTAATTTGCAAGTGTGCAAATTAGTTTAGTGGAGGGTGTTATTTGAAAATGGAGGCATCATGATGGTTCTTGAATCATGAGATTCTTTTTACATCTTTTCCTTTGCATTTATTGTGATGGAAAATGAAGGGATTTGATTTGGCTTTGGTGTGACCATTTTTCTTCATGATTATCATTCTTTTTCTCTTCTTACTTGAGGCCATTCATTTTTCCTCCTCCACCTTGTTATTTGGCCGGCCACATCTATGAGGGAGGATGAGATAAAATCACATTTTGATGAGGGAAAAATCTTCATCTCATTCTATGCTTGAAAAATGAGAGCTCCATTCTTTTTCAAAGATCATTTCTTCACCTCCATCAAAGGCAACTTCATTACACCAAAGAGACAAGCTACTACACTTAGCCTACAGCATTTCTTGCGCACGTCGGCTTGCCAACTTCGTGCGCGAGTTGCCTCGGTCCAGAGGTGGGAGCCCGTAAAAGAACCCGACGATGTGGTGCCCGTTCCGACGAGGAGCTGAAGACCAGAGATTCCGCGAGGAGATCGGAGTGGAGGCCGAAGACCGAAGGACACGGATCGCTCGGTATAGCTTCCTTCTCATTTTCTTGTTTGCTAGAGTTAGGTTAATGGCCCGATCCGGGATTTTAGTGCGCGGTGGTTCCGTTTCTAGTTTTTAGAAAGGTTTCGTTTCCGCATTCCGGCGTCGAAATGACGGCCGGGGCGCCGCCGTGCACTTACACTAGGGGGTTGGTGAAAGTCAGACCCCCAAAAGCGGTAAAAGTCGTGTCGGAGTGTAGCCTAGAACACCCTGAGATAACACTGGAATACCTACCAGTTAATCTCCTGCCTTAGCCAAGGACTTCGATTAATGGCTCTCCTAGACACAGCGCGACCTAACCCACAATACCGGGAGAGACGAACCCCTGCAGATCCGCTCACTGCCTCCATGTGGCTCGGGACTGTACCCAACTAAAACCTGTTTGCACGTCTCCTTTGAGCGTTGTAGGGTAGTAATCAAAGTACAGTGGGAACTCACATGAGACAAATGACGATCTCAGGTCGATGAACTAACCTGTACACATGTCACCAGGGAACTGTTATCTGACGTCTAGTATAAGACCAACTAGCATGTTCCCGGCGAGTCCTGTCCGGTGTACTCATAACCCAATGAGCACCTGTATACATCTTAGGTGAACCAACTGACACCAGTGGCTTATGAGACCGGCCACCGCCCCTTGTCGGGGTCTCGACTGTATACACTAGTCTACTCTGAAGTATCGATCCCCTGTCTCGAAACTCCCACGACTATGGACCTTTTAAGGATGTGCTTATAGACCCCAGCTCCCACGTATATGATCGCCATCATACTGCTGGTCGTCAAGCAAGAATCCTAAGGGCTCTATTAACGTGCAATAGTGACCTATAAGGTCACCTAAAGCAGTACACGATGATAAAGATAAACCAGATAGCATACAATCATCTTGAGTAAGACTGTCCTACCGGCATAGGTCCTCCCTCAATCATTGCGATCACGTGCCGGTGATCCAATAATTGACTCTGAGGGCACTATCTCCAACAATCTCCCACTTGCACTCAAGGCTAATTATTGCGATGTCGCATACTCACAGCCCGTGTGATACCGAACACCCAACTCCTCTACTAATCAGTCTCACAAAACCAGTTTGCGAAACTAATGTGTTCGAGGAATAGCCTCAGTGAGTGGATCCGCCTTGATGTTTCTTTCTATGTCTCTCTTTATCTCAAGTTCGCGGAGAAAGCCATCTCCCGAAATGAGCAATACCTGTCTTAGAATATGTCTGGATATCTGATGGGACCTAGCTCATAAATGAACTCCAAATCCAAACTTCTTAGACTGTATCGTCAACTGAACTTAATCAGTATCCTGCGTCATGCCTCCCTCAGTATCCCCTTGGACAACCTGTCCAAAACACTGCCCCTCGTCATAAGGAAAACTATAACTTTGACAACCTCTCTGTCATCCAGGTCACCTTGGAAGCCTGGAATGATAACCGTCTCCTGAATGAGGCTGTGGTTTTCATATCCCTAGAACATCCACTTATATTCTAAAAATTCTTCCGTTCCTTTCTCCAGGATTGGATCAATATCAACTTATTGCATCCACTGCAAAAACAACATCTGGTGTGGTACTTGACATCTCATGATTGACTCAATTGCCTAAGCAAGTGATCTGCCAATCATGCACATCCCTCTCCCCTTTAGTCTGTAAGACTCCTTTAGAGAGGGTGACTCCATCACCTGCAGGTATACTACCGTGCCAGGAGTCGTCCATTCTAAAAACTCTTAGAATGCTGTCTAAGTACCCTGATTGGGAAACCACCGAAATCTAGATTTATAGATCTAGTAGCCAGAATGTCTTGATATTATATCCAAGTCCCATATGGAGAAACCACTGTTTGACAACCAAAGTATAACCGATCGTAGTATAGGAATATCACTTCCTACTCTGTGTATGTCATCCAAATACCAGGACATCACACCCTACTACCTTCTTAACAGATCCATCCCCTATTCGGATGAAGTCAAACCTATGACTGTCACATCAGAAATAGATGATCTATCTCCGCTATATCTGCTTTAGTCTATAAATAGACATAAGCCACTTGTCCACCAATGCTTCCGCTGCTCCCACTAACTACGACAACCCTCTGGCAGAGTCATATAATCGTACGCTTCTAAAGCCGGTTCAGAACGACGCTATACTCATCCTCCTGCCGGGTCTCATAGTCTGGAACAACAGCAATGGCAAGTCTGGGTAAACAAGAACCTCCCTGCCACCGTCCTTGAGGCTACCGGAGTACCTCTTGGGTGCCTGAGGTTTCCTACCAAATCTGCGGAGTGGCCAATGGAATGTCAATCAGATCGAATCTTTAGGTTCTTATCAAACTTTCAGTAATCGTCTGCGGTTCTGGAATCACTTCCAGTTCTACCATACTTCTACTTCTGTTTTCTGAAAAAATCCATTTTACTTAAAACTGTGGCGAGTCAAGAACAATATCACTATTGATCTTCCAGATGGCAGAAAGTCAACCCTCGTCATAGCCTGGGTCAACCCACAAACAGCCATTACAGAAACGTGCCTTGAGTTATCCAGAGTATGGTTTTAAGCATAAGCCGGACAACTCCCCGTACCTTAACAATGTCAAGATATGAACTGTTCTATATCCAATACAGAAACAGAGGCACTGATTTAATTGAACCAGATTCAAATCATGCAGCTGTCTCCAATGCATGTCAACTAAATGGAAAGAGGCCGATCAGTATTACTCAACTTAGGAATGCTTCCAATTATGAGTAACCTGAAAGAGAAGCAAGTTCTCTTAATCATTACTATCAACTGAATACCATACACAAGTATCCACATCTTCGATCAACTTGAAGAATCCTGATACTTGAAATACCTGGTTCTCTACTTTATTCATATACCTATAACTTCTCAAAACTTGGACCTTGTGTTTCTACGAAACACTTGTCTAAAAACTAAGGAAGTCATAAGTAAGCCGAATATAGTACGAGGACCAACCCCTCTGTCCTAATGGACACTGGACAACATACATCACTCTGTATAAGTCCCCTGAGTCTAATAACTCATACGCTGTGTGTCTTAGGTTGAAAACTGTACTTATGGTTAAGAAGAATTACACCGCTGTCTAATGCTCCTTACCTAATCATCAACTGATATAGGTAAATGTCATGGACATAATTTCAAAAAGTTATATCTCACTCCATAAAAATAGACGTACATATATATCAATTTGAAATTGGTGCATAACAGCGGATATTCAAAGCCAAATATTTGCCGTCGGGCAAACTACCCAGGTGATTTCCTCAAATATCACCAATTACAACGAATTCCGATATAATGAGGATGATCGCCTAATTCCCAATAAATTACTCCTACTCATCATCTGTAAAACCATACAGATGTGAGAATCATACCTGGTAAATACATACCCTGGAGTAAGGACTAATTGGGAAATCAGTTCTCTATTAACAATACACAGTAAAACTGAAACATGTAAATGTTTCGGAGGGGTATCCGGGTATTCCTAGTAATGCATCTTCCATTATCCAGATTCACAACTGTAACCGTATATTTCTATGCCATCTCTCCACATCCCTTCATATGTACTTAGTCATTACCTTCTGTACACCCTCTTAGGCTAAATGGTTTTCTTCCTTCCCTACCGTTCGGCACCAGCATATGGTTTGGAAGAAGACTATCCAATAAGCATAATAGGTGTATTGTCCTAATCCTAGGAGCACTCGCAACGCGAGAGAAGGTGAAGATAAAAGACACCTGAATAAACCTTATTCCTATTTCTCCTGAACCAGAATCCATCTCCGAGCTGGAACAAGTTCCTTTCGAGTTCGTATATAACCATACGATGGACTATCCAATAAACCGTGGATCTTCATAGTGATACGGAGTGTCCTGGAGAAATACAAAAGGTGAAGTGGGAGTGGTAATGAAATACTTGGTTTGCTCGTGAATAGCAGTCGCAATTTACTTTGCCCTCCTTCTAATCCCTTTATTTGTCTAAACTTAATACCTTCTGTACACCATCGTTAGGCTAATTGGTTTTCTTCATTCCCTACCGGTCGGCACCTGCCTATGGTTTGGAAGAAGACTATCCAATTTGCGTAATGGGTGTACTGCCCTAATCCAAGGAGCACTCGCAACCTGAGAGAAGGTAAAAGGAAAAGACAACTGAATAGTCCTATTCGTTTTCTCCAAAACCAGAAACCATCCTCGAATAAGTTCCTTCGAGTTCGTATATAACCATACGATGGTTTTATCCAATGGAAGTGGACGTTCGTAGTAATACGGGGTGTTCTGGAGAAAAAGGGTAAAAGTAGGAGTGGCAATGAGGTCTGCAACTCTGACAATCCAAAAGCCAGTCTTATAAGAAGGTTCGGTTAATCTTGGTCACTGAGTTATAGTCAAGGGTCGGGTCGCGGTCGCTGCCAAAGAGAGAGAGAAAAGAAACACTCAGCGTGCACTCTAACCTAGATCGGAATGGTTGTCAATTTATCTAATCAGGAAACCTCCCACTGTAACGTCAAATTCTCCTCCAAACCTGAAAGGAGAATTAGTCGGGATCACCCGAGGAGTAAACCAACTCATCAGTGGGAATCGAGATCCAACTATCATCGCATGATAACATGACGGAATCCGCTCACGTTATCACACTCCAGAAGGTATGCGCATATCTGGAAAGTTTCAGTTTCTTTAGAAACTCCCGATGTGATTTTTACCCCATGCTCTTATGACCTTGACTTTGGCCAACAAATCATAAGTCACATGTCAAGATCTACCCGTCATTCTCCAGGTTGATTTGAACCCACCCGTACCTACCCTTGACTTTGGCCAACAAGGCAGTACGACTGTCCCAATCCAACGCATCTATCTATGCTGCATATGAATACCCAATAGCTACCAAACACTGTGCCTTGACTTTGGCCAACAAACACAGCTTGAATACTATCGACTATCCATATGAAACGACGGAGGGCTACGAATGGTTTTTGGCGAAAAACCTTTAACGTAATGAACATGATATCATTGAAGGAACCGGATAGCTTTATAAAAATATAGTGACGAATACCTTTGCTAAAGAGGTCACTCCTAGTGAAGGAATCTCGGCTCTTTCCCCGTAGAATGAGGTGCAGGATATTTTAACTGAATACCACGATGCAAAGCAAAAGTAAACGACTATAGTGAAGTTATTGCCCTGACTCAAACTTCTTTCCAAGGGGTCACTCCCGGTGAAGGGATCTCGGCCCTTGCCTCGTCGACTGAGGTGCAGGATATTCCAACTGAATACCACTGTGCAAAACAAAAGAGAACGTCCTTTCAATAACAGCTTTTTGAAAAATGTTCCAACAACATCAGAATAGGTTTGTTTAGATTGCATTGATCCGAATCAACACAGTCCCATCAATTGATCACACCAATAAAGAACGAAAATAATGATGTACGTATATGCCATCCGCATTCGCCACTAGGTCCCATCATTACCCGTTAGGTTTCTTAACTAGCGACAGAGCGGGGACTTGACTAGCGCGGATGCAAAACATATACAACATCTACTAGTATATATATCAATATATAATATTCGCTCAAGGCGTGATAAAATGAAACATCACAGAAATGTAATAAGCATCACAGAACAATACAGATATCTGGGATCCCCGGGTTTCATAGAGCCGCTACTTAAATCCGAAGCTCCCATGGTCGTATGGATAGCCTGTGCAATGAAATCCTAGACCCCTACAGGCGCGGTAAGTTACCCGCCAAAACCTGAAGCGAGGCAGCCCCCTTCAGCAACGTTAATGGACCACCCAGCACTTCACGGAATCCGGTAACTTGGGCATCCCTCCTTGGGTCAACCTGTACCCTCTACGAGTCCGGCGAATAGCCCGCCAATTCTAGAGTGAAGCCCCCTCCGTCTCAACGCCATGAGATGCAGGCCCATTGCCCTCTAGAACCCGGCTATCCGTGCACCCCACCTTGGGGTAAACCTGTACCCCCTACGAGTGCGACGAATAGCCAGCCAATTCTAAAGTGAAGCCCCCTCCGTCTCAACGCCATGAGATGCGGGCTCGTTGCCCTCTAGAACCCGGCTATCCGTGCACCCCACCTTCGGGTAATCCTAGTACAGAAAGTAAAATATACATACAATAGGTATATCGACCTCAGCCCGGTCGTGCCCCAAAAGAATAATATACAAACAGGAAGTAACGGAAGTCCACATGTCGGATGCTCGCCTCGCAATATCAAATGTACATAATAAACCAAACTGTACTACCATTGCATCCAGGCTATCCCCCACGACCAATCCGCAATATCACAGCACAACACAGAACATCAACGTGAATGTCACGTTCGCAAATCCGTCTAAAAGGGCTATAGCAGTTAGACAGGATTTACCGATCAAGTGACATTCACGGTTGCAGATATAATGTAAATACTGTGAACTAACATGTTTAAAAGTTTTCAATCGACTAAAATTTCCGAAGTGGGCCCCAAGCACTACTGTAGCACTCAAATAAATCTGGGCCAAAAAATAGTATACCAAAAACCACATTTCCAACCCTGGAATCAACTGAAGAAATATGATGCAGTGATACCTCTTTACTGCGGCGAAACCGCGGCCAAAACAGGGGTACGGCCGTGGTTCCGCGGCTTAAGGGGAATATCACTCGACCAAATTTTTCCAGATTCCATAAAAATCCCTTCCTGTATTTTTAAAATGCACCAAATAATTTTTTGACAACTATAAAATTTCGACAGAAATTGTTAAGTTGGAAATGCAGTTTAAACATGTTAGAGCAAGCTAGACAAGATTAATGGCGTGGCTCTGATACCATGTAAGTGCACGGCGGTTCCCCGACCGTCAATCCGACGCCGGAATGCGGAAATGAAATTTTTTAGAAAACTTGTAAACCGGCACCATCGTGCACTTTAAAACCCGGATCGGGCCATTAACCTAATCCTAGCTAACTAGAGAAGGGGTAGAGAGATATACCGAGCGATCCGTGTCCTTCGGTCTTTTCGTCGTCGTCCCGATCTCCCCGCGGAATCTCCGGTCTTCATCTCCTCGTCGGAAGGGCACCACATCGCCGGTTTCTTTTACGGGCTCCCACCTCTGGACCGAGGCAACTCGAGCACGAAGTTGGCGAGTCGACGTTCCCAAGGATGCTGTAGGCAAAGTGTAGAATCCATTTGTCTCTATTGGGGATGAAGTTGCCATGTGGAAGTGAAGGTGGAAGAATGAACTTTCAAAATGGTGATGTGGGATTTTGTGAGAGCTCATGTGATAAAAAAAAACCCACCAAAAAATTGGGCAGCCCCCATATGAAGAATGGCCGACCCCCACTCTCAATGTGTGACCATCATACAAGAGAGAGAAAATGGGTGATGATGAAGAGTTATCATCAACCCAAAATCAAATCAATAACCCATCATATAAAGCAAGCCATCATTTCTCAAAAGTCAAGCAATGATGAAAAAATAGAAGTCAAGGGATGGTGCACAATCATCATGAAACTACTACTTGCAAATAACACCCTCCACTAATCAAATTTGCATGCTTGCAAATAAACTCTCCTCCACCAATTTTCAGCCAAGGAAAGATACAAGGAAAAATGGCCGAAACGGAATGCAAACTGGCAACTTCAGAAAAACGATCCCGTAATAAATTACAGGAAAACCCCGCGACTGTGTATACATACCCGTATTTGTATTACGACCGAATACAAATGCAATGAGACAAAATCTACACTGTACAATACTAGGATCCGGCTTAAACCAAAGCCCGCTAGTATTATCCGTCCGATCATGATCCGTGCAATACCGCACGTATATGATCGAACCCTGTCATATCTCCATACGGCCTCTACAGCGTTTCGCCCGAAACTTGAGAATACGGTCTGTGGGGGACTCTAAAGACTCGTCAATACTTTGGCTGTGGATTTAACCACTAGCACGTCAGAGGTATTAGCCATATGTAACGGGCTACCAGGTATTGACCAAAAGGGATGTCGATGAGCGAACTCATCCTGACACCCTATTGAGCCTGTCGGTGACAATATCCGTACAGTCCGGTCCGTTCGTCTATGAGTATCGCAAGGCGGGCCTAGGGGGTTGGTGAAAGTCAGACCCGCAAAAGCGGTACAAGTCGTGTCGGAGTGTAGCCCAGAACACCCTGAGATACTACTGGAATACCTACCAGTAAATCTCCTGCCTTGGCCAAGGACTTCATGTAATGGCTCTCCTAGACACAGCACGACCTCACCCCCAATACCGGGAGAGACGAACCCCTGCAGATCCGCTCACTGCCTCCATGTGGCTCGGGACTGTACCCAACTAAAACCTGTTTGCACGTCTCCTTTGAGCGTGGTAGGGTAGTAATCAAAGTACAGTGGGAACTCACACGAGACAAATGACGATCTCAGCTCGATGAAGTAACCTGTACACATGTCACCACGGAACTGCTATCTGACGTCTGGTATAAGACCAACTAGCATGTTCCCGGCGAGTCCTGTCCGGTGTACTCATAACCCAATGAGCAACTGTATATATCTTAGGTGAACCAACTGACACTAGTGGCTTGTGAGACCGGCCACCGCCCCTCGTTGGGGTCTCGACTATATACACTAGTCTACTATGGAGTATCGATGCCCTGTCTCGAAACTCCCATGACTAGGGACCTTTTAAGGATGTGCTTATAGACCCAAGCTCCCACGTATATGATCGCCATCATACTGCTGGTCGTCAAGCAAGAATCCTAAAGTCTCTATCAACGCGCAATAGTGACCTGTAAGGTCACCTAAAGCAGTACACGATGATAAAGATAAACCAGATAGCATACTATCATCTTGAGTAAGACTGTCCTACCGGCATAGGTCCTCCCTCAATCATTGCAATCACGTGCCTATGATCCAATAATTGACTCTGAGGGCACTATCCCCAACAATTTTCACCATATGAGTTTTCTAAGTCGTCTTGAAATTGTTTGATCGATACATTTATTCTAAAACACCCTGGCCTATTGGCAAACCCTCCACTATTATTTGTTATTGCTATTTTATTTTCTGATATTGTGCACATAGTCTATCATTATAGGCGGTCATGCCTTGTGTTTACTTAGGCCTATTCTTTTCGTTGCGATATTTCTCATACTTATATAGACCTTAGACTTTTATCTAGCTGCTTTTAATTAAATCGCTATATGTTAGTGCTTGAGTTGGTGGCCTTTTTGCATATATTTAGGACTTCGATTTTATCTAGCATACCTCGAATGTTATTGTTTGTTATTACTATTTTTATTCTCTTGTACATATAGTTTGCCCTTATAGTTGACTCTGCCTTATTCTTACTTGGACCTTCGATTTTTCTTTCTTCTTAACTGCTTTAAGTAAACCACTATATGTGAGTGTTCGAGGTCATACCTTTTCGCATGTTATTTTTAAAGCTTATCGCTTGTTTTAAATTTCGAGGACGAAATTTTTGTAAGGGTGGTATGATATAATATCCAGTTCTTTGTATACCAATATCCTTATTTTTGTTACCCTTAAAATTTATTTATTTAATAATTATTGTTTTTAGTATTTTACATCCCTAACCCTAATTTATCTAAACCATTTTTTTATTTATTTCCTCCCTTTTATTATTTTTTCCAAAAACCCTAACCACACTTCTATCTTCTCTTTCATTACTTATTCCCTAAACTAGACCAAAACCCTATTATCTATTCCTTTTATATTTTCCATTTCCTTATAACCCAACCCAATTCTTAACATACACAAATTAATTCCCCATCCAAAGCCCAAGAAAACAAAATAAAATAAAGAAAACCATAAACCCTCCTCAGCCCAGCCCGGTAGACTAAACTAAAACCAAATGAATTAATTAACACTATATATACATGATTTTTTTCTCTAGGCCTATGAATAAAATTAAGAAAACCAAATAATTTTTCCCCAAGCTTAACCCACAGACCCCAGCCTACAACTTCCTCCGGCCCAAAATTCCTAACCCAATATCCTTACCCGCCTTCTCCAAACCCGACCCGCTTCATAACCTTCCTTCTTCCCCAACGAAACCTTTTCCCGCTCATTTTACTGCGCTCCCCCACATCGCCTATGTCGCCATGTTCCCCGCCCCACGTCTCCACGCTCCCCGACCACGTTCGCAGCGCGCGCTTCACCCTATCCTCATCCCTCTAACCCGCTTGCCCCTCCTCACTCTCGATCTCAAACTCCTCCTCTTCTCTCTCTCTCTACAGAAAACCCCGCTCACCCCCGACGACGACGACGAACCTCCTCCAACCTCCTCCTTCATCACCGAGCACCCTAGCCTCCTCCTAAAGCCCTCACCTTTACCTCAACACCCACTGCTCTTCACCAAAACCCATCTCCTCTCAAGAACCCCCTCCCCTGCACCCGACCTTGACCACTACCTGCACCCCGACGCCGACGAGTCCCCACCACCTCGTCGACTCCTATACATCCTCAGCATCATCACCATTATCACCAAACCCGAGCCCCCACTACCCCTCTCTCTCTCACAAACCCAAACCACCAAGCTCCAAACTCCCCGCCGTGCCGTCGCTGGAGCGACCGCCGTCAACCCCAGCGCACTCACAGAGATCCATAGCACCACACTCCGCCTCCAGTGACCACGAGCCGTCCCCCGGGCAACTCCGACGACGAGCCCGTGCATCGCCAAGCGTGCCGAATCGTCGCGCGTCATGCCGTTGCCGCAGCTGTGCATCGCCAAGCGTCTCCAGGCAAGTACCCTACTTGCTACATGCTAGATTATTTCCGTTACAAATTAAAACCGTATTAATTCCATGTTTACGATTCATGGAAACTTATATGTCATAGCTGTTTGATGCAAAACCCGAACGAAAATATTCCATTAAACTGACGAAACTTGATTGCATATGCTGGCCCGTGTGATAATGAACATTGTGGTGAAATTTACTGGAAAATGTGATTGTTACTGGCTTAAACGATCACCCCCAATTACACCTGTAAAAACTGAGAATTTCCCGCACCTGAAACTTGTGAAAATCATAATTAATTGCTTACACATTAAAATGATGCGTTCGAGGGCTCAAATCGAAGCCGACTCGACGACCTGGAACCATATATAAGTTTTTAATTGTTTCTGTACTGAAAATATGACGAGAACTGGTCTGGAGAACGGCTCTGGACTGCAGTCCAGAGCAGCTGCGGCTGTTGGTTTCTATCTCGTAATACTTACAACTTTACTGCCTGAACTTGTATGTTGGGGAACCCTACACTTTATTGAAGATGAAACTGTTAGCTAGATAACGCAAGTGATTTCACCCATTTTTATCGTCGTTTACTATTTAAACTACAATTTAAAAGAACGGGATGTATAGCAGTCCCAAACAGAACCAGAACTGATACCCAAGTGTTGAACAGTGTATAACTTCTGATGTATAGACGCGATTGAGAATCCGTCTAGTGCGTTGGAAACCTTATTTAAAACTCTAAATTCCATTCAACTGTAGTTTTGCTAAATTCTGAACCCAACTGGGATTAAAATGCGTTACGAAACGGACTTCCGATTCTGAAACCGGATTTTCAGCAGTGAACGCTTAAAATGAAATGGCCATATCTAGTGATCCTGAAACCCGATTAATGTGAAACCAATTTTGATGGATAGATAATTAAAGATAATGCTTATCCCCTTTTCATTGTTTCGATAAATTTTGCGTGTATGATTTATGATAAATTATGCAAGTGGTAGTACACCAACCTATGACTTCTTAATCATGCCTGAATTATCGTATTCTCATCACATTACATATATGTTATTGCATTGGTAATCTAGTGATCATATGCATTATCCAGTGTTAGGTTTTAGTGTTTGATTGTGGCAAGTACGTTAGTGTTTAAGCATGAATGGATAAGTGAAAGTGACACGTACTTGTACACAATCAGTGGACCCTACTGATTTATTGCATTGTCGACGTTTGTGGGACGTGTATAAGTGTGACTATAATTGTTATTGGACAATTATGGAAGCACTTGTATGGGTGTTACAGGTAAGGCACCAAACACTGTCCATTTATCTTGGGTATCAGTTGGGACATGCTTGATGGAGATCCTGTCTCCAGTTCTCGCGCAGACCTGTCATGGACCGACCGGTATTTGAGTTTATGGTTGGCGTTTGATGTAGACCACAGGGTGTGGGGTAGTTTGAGTGTGAGTTCAACAGAATCTTGGGAGTCCTATGCCGGCACATATGGAGATATATGGAGATATATAGGGATATCACTGATTATTAGTGAGCGACTCAGGCCCGTGTTCCCTTGTCCTTGGGTCCTACCTTTGGGTGGGGGATACTCACGAGTAGTTGACACTCACACTTGGACAGAAGATAGGCTTAGTGACCGGTATAGTGAGACTTAGAGACTGATAGGATAGTGACATTGACATGCACTGCTTACTGATTCAACATACCTGACATACTATTTACCGCTTTACTGTTCACCTGCTCTATTAGACACCCGCACTGGCTTCTTTATGTTCACGTCTTTACTCTCTTGATTTACTGTTACATATTCATTATTATTATACGAGTTACCATTTGTATCCATATATATATTGCTATCGTGTCGCTCTGACGACCTGAGTATGCATGCTAATTGTTAGGATACGTGCGTGTTCAAGTTCTAGTTTAAATACCGCAATCAAGACGGTTTCGCTTGTAGCTAGCCGGTTGAGTACGGGTCGTCCGCAGGGAGATGGGAGTCTTTTTCAAAGTGTTTTAACGAGTTAAGTCCTATTTTCAGATTTTGTTGTGGTTATCTAAGTGTTAAGTTGATATTTAAAGAGAGCTTGTTAGGGTTAGGATTAGGTTAGTTTGAGTTAGGAGTCTCCACATCTTTCGTTGCCCCTCTTAATATCGGTGTTACGGTAATCGGCAACAACGGGGATTAGCACGACTAGGAAGGACTTTGCGAGTATAAGCTAGGCTTTCCAACGCATAAGTCTTCCTTTTGGTGCTTGTCCGTACGTTCTTGGCTCTTATCCATAACCTCCGGTTAATTCAACCACAACCGGTCACACTACGGAATCACCGCTATCATGTAGGATAGGGTGCCGTAAGGAGCGGATTGTGGTTCAATTAACGGGAGTCGATTTAAGTTGTTGGGCAAGGAAAGAGTGAGAGAGATTTCCTTCTCTCAAACTTCCCTTATCCTACCCTAACAAGTATAAAACTACTCACACTTCATGATAAGGAAAAACAAAACAAAACAAAAGAGGAAGATAGAAAGAGAGAGATTAGAAGAATACGACTAACTATTTGCGACCTCAC
The DNA here is from genome assembly GCA_030015575.1 of Agapanthus africanus. Classification (NCBI taxonomy): domain Eukaryota; kingdom Viridiplantae; phylum Streptophyta; class Magnoliopsida; order Asparagales; family Amaryllidaceae; genus Agapanthus; species Agapanthus africanus. The sequence continues at coordinate 409,839,531 of CM057340.1, forward strand.
CTTGGCGAGGATCGAGCGTAAGTATCATTGTCGTATGAATGATAAAGAAAAAGAGAGAAGAAAGAAACAACTAGGAAATAACAACAACTACTTAACGAATTAAAATTACAACATTTAACAAAATAAAGAGACAAGCATGATAATAAATGGTTCTTCTTTATTCATCACTCTTCACTCAAAAGCTCACTACAAGTTTAATGGAGAAGAGGTGAGAAGAGGAAGAAGAAACACACTAAACTTTAGCAAAATGAAACTACAAGAATGGACCCTTTCCTTCACAAAGTTCTGGGCTATTTATAGGCCAAAAAATGAAAACCTAGGGCAACTACCAGAACCCAAACAGAATGACCAAAATACCCCCCAAAAGTCTCTGCCTGTGGCGCCTGTACGGCCGCGGATCCGCGGCCTGGACCCCACTTTGGCCGCGGATTCGCGGCCAAGTTGATGGATTGGATCTTGGTCTTTCTTGTGGTCCCCTGGTTTGCTGTCCTCTGGTCTCTGGTATATGTGTTTTCTCAATTTGGCTCCACGATTTCTCCAGAATTTCTGTTGAGGGAAAGGTGTTTTGAAGTGGACTTTTTGTAAAGATTTTCTTGAGCTCCGCATAGATTTCTTGGAACTTGTTGTTGCCATTGAGCCTTGTGCATGAAGGTGACAAACGATTTGCCATTTTGTCTTCCTTAACTGGTATCTGGCAATATACGGATGAAGAGCGGAGACCGTGTTTTATCTGTGGTTGGCAGGAACCCGGATTTTGTCGTGTTTTCCATGAATTCCACCGTTTTAGAACCGAGAACCTGTATCATGCAATTGACTAGCAAACACGGCTCAAGAGTATCTACCGATATGCAATGTGATAAAAATTTGGTGGTATGAAAATGCAAAAATCTGATATGAACAAATACCCCCAAACTTATCATTTGCTCGTCCCGAGCAAAGTCCATTTATTCACAAAAAATTTCCTAACCTCACTTTCGCAGGGAACGCGATTGCACTGAGCATGTGCAACAAGCCGTTAAACCTCTAGGTGTCCCTAGTAGGAGGAGTGTTGTCTCCTGAGGGTTTTCAGCGGATACTACCCACAAAATCCGGTCAAGTTGGTTTGTAAAATGACTAAGATTCAAACCCTAAAGTTTTTGTTTTAGAAAATAACAATTCTATAATCCTAAGTCTAGACTATCGAACCTTTATTTTTCACACCTCGCTTCTTATTTAACTACAGATTTTATATGTCTTTACGTGCAGTGCAAATAGTGTCGTTAAGTTCCAGAAGGATCGATTAAAGTCATCATGTCGCACAATAAAGCCCAGATAACAATTTTAAAAGGATCACATAAGTTTTATAAAGAGTTAAGCATTTCTCAAGTTTCGTTTTCCAGTAAGGTTTCAACTTCAGAATTTCTATCTTCCTTAACAGGAAACTAAGTCGTATTTTTCACTCCACCTTTAACTTGTTTTCATTTCATACACACCTCTGTGAACGTGCAATAGTCTTTATCATAGAATAAAACCTTCATATCTCCGTTAAAATTTTTTTTTTTAAAAGCCTGTCTTTTATCAAGATTATTCTCACACAAAGAACCGTTAGGAATTTTAACTCGGAGAGAACACTTGCTTGACTTTGTTTTAAACTGGACCTTCTAGGCTTCTTAGCGAGCTTTGGGCCAATGCACCCAAACCAGTTGGTTTTAGGCCATTAGGTGTAAAAACACCCCAGCGGACTTAATTACTCAAGTTACCTAGGTCCAAAAACAAAAGACAGTTTGTCGTGAAAATCAGATGATTCAATACAAACGGAGATATAACCGGCAGTTCAAATATTTTTTTGGATAAAAGACGTGTTTAGTGGGTTTGGTGTGTAATCATTCCAATCAAGTTTCAGATGGGTTATTTTTCAGACTTAGCTCCAATTACGGCATCAATAACATTCCTTCATATTCGCTTTACTTCATAAACTATTCTTGACATTACTTATTTCAGAACAAACCTATTTGATTCTCAGAAAATCATTTATCTGTTTAAAAGTTTAAACATGAAAGACTTGTCATCTAATTCCCAAAATCTTACGACACGTGTAGTGAGATGTAAAGACGTATATCAGCTATAGTTAACTTCAAAGGAGAGTTATCTTTCAGGTTTTCAAAATCCACACATAAGATCTAGTTATTCCTATTTTTTCAAACAAAAACCGTCGAATGTTGAATCAAAGTTCTTCCACAAGCTAACTTGACAAAAAAGTTTTTATATTTTTTAGAAAATTTTCAAATTTTTATTGATTTTATGGATTTAAATATGCAGATGCAAAATATACATATGAATGCGAAGGTAAGAAATGCGTACCGAGCGTACCCCCAAACTTAAACTGGACAGTGTCCTCACTGTCGTTGCATGAAGAGAGTAGTTGGAAGGTTCAAAATTGTCGGTTAGTGATACACAAATTTTTATTTGTTTTTGTTTTTAAAGAAAAGAAAAAGAATATACACAAATATATACAAAAGGGTTTGTACATACCCCCAAACTTATTTGGAACAGTGTCCACTGTTCTTGGCTGGATAACCGAAGTTTGGAGGTAGGCAGAAGAAGATCATTCAGGGTAAACCGGCTCCTGTAAGAACAGGAGCTCCTCTGTTGGTTCGGCGCTAAGGTACGGTTTGCATCGGTGTCCGTTCACTTTGAAGAGTGAACCGTCCTTTGGATTTTCCAAATCCACAGCGCCCTGCGGATACAAATTCCGCACAAAATACGGCCCTTTCCAGCGAGATCTGAGCTTTCCAGGATGGAAGTGAAGTCGGGTGTCGTAAAGCAGTACCTGCTGACCAGGTACGAAGGTTTTGCGCAAAAGGTGTTTATCGTGAAACACCTTCGTTCGATTCTTAACGATAACCGCGTTGTCGTAAGCCTCATCCCTAAGCTCGTTCAGTTCGTTCAACTGCAGCTTCCGATGGCTGCCCGCATCCTCAAGAGAAAGATTCAGCTCTTTTATCGCCCAAAATGCGCGATGCTCTATTTCGACAGGAAGGTGGCAGGCTTTTCCGTACACAAGCCGATAGGGAGACATGCCAAGGTCGGTCTTATAAGCGGTTCTAAATGCCCAAAGGGCATCAGTGAGTTTCAGAGACCAATCCTTACGGTTCTTGGAAACCGTCTTCTCCAGTATCTGCTTGATTTGCCGATTTGAAACTTCGGCCTGCCCGCAGGTTTGGGGGTGGTAGGGCGTAGAGAGCTTATGATTGATGGAATACTTCCGCATCAAGGCCTCGAAAGTCCTATTGCAGAAATGACTTCCATTGTCGCTAATGATCGCTCGGGGGTGCCCAAACCGGGAGAAAATGTTTTCTTTAAGGAACCTAACGACAACCTTGTTGTCGTTAGTCCGGCTAGGCACAGCCTCGACCAATTTAGAGACGTAATCAACAGCTAGAAGGATGTACAAGTTCCCAAAAGAGCTGGGAAACGGCCCCATGAAGTCTATCCCCCAAACATCGAAAATCTCCACAACCAAGATCGGTTGGAGCGGCATCTCGTTCTCCGGGATATCCGGCCCATGTGTTGGCACCAGGAGCAAGTCTTGCAATAGTCATGAGCGTCTTTGAAGAGTTGTGGCCAGTAGAAACCACATTGCAAGATCTTCTCAGCTGTCTTTCTGGGCCCAAAATGCCCGCCACACGCTTGATCGTGGCAAAATGACAGCACACTCTTGAATTCCTCATCAGGGACACACCGACGAATAATCTGGTCGGGACAGTACTTGAACAAGTAGGGTTCGTCCCAGTAAAAGTGTTTTACTTGGGATAAAAAGCGAAGTCTGTCCTGACTTGACCATTCGGTCGGTAGTAATCCCGTGGCCAAATAGTTCACAATATCTGCGAACTAGGGTTCGCACGATACTGTCAAGAGTTGTTCATCCGGGAAAACGTCGTTGATCGGAATTGGAAGCGAAGGCGAAGAAGGAAGTCGTGAGAGATGGTCGGCAACTACGTTTTCACATCCTCGTTTGTCCTTAATGACAAGGTCAAACTCTTGAAGCAAGAGGATCCAACGTATTAACCGAGATTTGGCATCTTTCTTCGCAAAAAGATGGCGCAGAGCTGAATGGTCCGTGTAGACAATGACTGGAGAGCCGATGAGGTAGGGCCTGAACTTTTCTAAAGCAAATACAACAGCTAAGAATTCCTTCTCAGTTGTTGTATAGTTAAGTTGGGCGTCGTTCAGGGTTCGGCTCGCGTAATAGATTACGTGCGGCATCTTGTTGATGTGCTGTCCAAGGACAACACCGATGGCAAAGTCGGATGCATCGCACATAATCTCGAATGGGTGCGTCCAGTCAGGTGAAGAAAGAACAGGAGCAGAAGTGAGTGAGCGTTTCAGTGACTCGAATGCAGTCACACAGCTCGAGTTGAAGTCAAAAGGCGTGTCCTTGGCCAGCAACAGCGTCAAGGGCCTAGCAATCTTGCTAAAGTCCTTGATAAACCGTCTATAGAAACCGGCATGGCCAAGGAAGGCTCGGATATCTCTGACGCATCGGGGAGGAGGCAGATTGGAAATGACCTCAATCTTTGCTTTGTCAACCTCTATGCCATTTTGCGAGATGATATGTCCTAAGACAATACCTTCGCGCACCATGAAGTGGCATTTCTCCCAGTTCAAAGTGAGATTCTTGTCCTTACATCGGGTAAGGACAGCGTCAAGATGCAGTAAACACTCGTCAAAGAAGTCGCCGAAGATGGAGAAGTCATCCATGAAAATCTCCAGAAATTTTTCCACCATGTCAGAGAAAATTCCCATCATACACCGCTGGAAGGTAGCGGGCGCATTGCATAACCCAAAGGGCATGCGTCGATATGCAAACGTGCCGAAAGGACAGGTGAAAGTGGTCTTGTCCTGGTCTTTTTCGGCGATGGGAATTTGATTATAGCCGGAGTAGCCATCAAGAAAGCAGTAGTACTCGTGTCCGGCCAATCATTCAAGCATCTGGTCAATGAAAGGTAGCGGAAAGTGGTGTTTCCGTGTTGCGGCGTTGAGTTTTCTGTAATCAATGCAAACTCGCCACCCAGTTTGGGTGCGAGTAGGGATTAACTCGTTCGCCTCGTTGGTTATGACCGTAATGCCCGACTTCTTGGGGACAACATGAATGGGGCTAACCCACTGGCTATCAGAGATAGGGTAAATGATACCACTATCTAGACATTTGACGATCTCCTTCTTCACAGCCTCCTTCATGACTGGATTAAGACGTCTTTGTGGATCCCGGGCTGGTTTGGCATCATCCATCAGATGAATGTGATGCTCAACGATCAGGGGACTAATCCCCTTGATGTCCGCCATGGACCAGCCAAAAGCTTGCCTGTTGCTGTGCAAGACCGTGAGAAGGGCTTTCTCTTGCTCGGGAGCTAGAGAAGCCGAGATGATGACAGGAAGGGTCTCGTTCTCACCTAAGTAGGCGTACTTAAGGTGAGATGGCAAAGGCTTGAGTTCGAGCGTTGGAGGTGAAATGATGGAAGGCAAGACTGGTGCAAAGTTCTCGAACTCAAAGGACTCCAGCAAAGGTTCAAAGCGAGTGTAGGCAACCGAGTTGGATGGTTCAGGTAACTCATCCGGAAAGTCGAAAGATTCAAACTCGGGTTGTGCGCGGCTAAGATCGTTCAAGAACGTGAAACACTCGTATTCGTTGTCGGGCGCAGAAGCAGCAGCAGGTTCGAAGAGAAACGCACTAGTGGCGTCACGATTATCGTGTTCAAACAGAAACTCCTCGAATTCACACTCTTCGGGGGTGATCTTCTGGATCGAGCAGACATCCAGTATATGAGCATTAGGTTCGGCGGGCTGATTCCCCAACCTAAAAATGTTGAGTTGAATCGTCATATTTCCAAAAGAGAGGTTCATTGAACCATTGCGACAATTGATCACAGCATTTGAGGTTGCGAGAAATGGGCGACCGAGTATCACCGGAATTTGATTCCGGGGGTTAGCTACAGGCTGTGTATCTAAGACAATGAAGTCGACGGGGAATATGAAGTCCCCGACTCTTATTAACACATCCTCTAGCTCACCCCTAGGATGGGTGATCGATCGGTCGGCCATCTGGAGAGTGCAGTGTGTGGGTTTCAGCTCTCCGACGCCTAATTGCTCGTATACTGAATACGGAAGCAAGTTAACACTGGCACCAAGATCTAATAGTGCGCGGTTGATGTTCTTATCCCCAATAGTAATTGAAATCGTAGGACAGCCAGGGTCCTTCCGTTTTTGTGGTAAAGATTGGGTAAGGGCATCACTCACAGCACTAGCCAAGAAAACTTTCTTGGGTACCTGAGACTTCCTCTTTTTCGTGCACAAGTCCTTTAAGATTTTCGCGTAAGATGGGACTTGTTGGACAGCATCTAAAAGAGGAATGTTAATGTTAACTTGCTTGAATAACTCCAAAATCTTCTCCATTTGTGGATTTTGTTTATTAGACCTCAACCGATTTGGAAATGGAACATTTTGAAAATTGGTTGAGTCTAATGCTGGAGGAGGAGATTTTGGAGTTGGAACGGATCCCAGAATAGGTGTTTTCGTGGAGTGAGAAGTGGGTCCGTTCAGAGCAGAAGAAGAGGAAGGAGAGCCTGTTGAAGAATGGAGAATAGGCTCAGAAGACGAAGAAGAAGAAGAAGCAGAAGAAGAAGCGGCCGGGGTGTCATCGTTGATTCGCTTGCCAATGTTGTTTTGCAGCATCCTTCCCGATCTCAGTGTAGTCACGGCACTCACATTATGGTTTTGTTGTTCAAGAGCAACATGTGCATTATGTGGGTGACCGGGATTTAGAAGTGGCTGGGACGGGAGCTTCCCCTTCTCTCGCTCGCTCAAGGCCGCGTTCAGCTGTGCAATCTGGGCCTCGATAGTCTTGATGCTTTGCCCGTGTGCGGCAGTGTGTTGCACTAAGGATTGAATCGAAGACTGGATGTTGGCGGTGGATTGAGTCGATTGTTTAACAAACGCCTCCAGACTTCGCTCGAGCGAGGAAACCTTATCGTTGTTTGACGGAACAAAGTTGTTTGGTGGAAAAGAGTTGTTCGGTGCAAAGTTGTTCGTCTGGTTTTGGAAAGGTTGGGGTTGGAAGGGCTGCTGATATTGATGCTGAGTTTGTTGTGGCGCTTGTTGTTGCGGTGGAGAGGCCCTTTGGAAATTGTTGCCCTGGAATTGATTCTGATTCTGATTCCAGGCGAAATTGGGGTGGTTCCTCCAACCGGGATTGTAGGTGGAAGAGTATGGATCATTCCTCGGTCTTTGCTGGAAGGCAGCATTAACCTGATCCTGTCCTTGCGAGGGTGGATTGTAAGGACACTCTTCGGTCAAGTGGGAAGGATCGGAACAACAAGCGCAGATGGTACGAAGGGGGAGAACAGGTGTGGGGGCAGGAGCAGAAAATTTGCTTCCTATCGCTTCAAGCTTTCGTGTTATTGCAGCCATTTCAGCTTTCATCGCAATAGAGACATCGAGTTGGTGGATTCCTACCCTAGACTGACCGGTAGAAGTGGAGGTAGAAGAAGAAGAAGTCAGTCTGGTGCTCTCCCACTGTAGCGTTTGCTCCGCAAGGTCGTCAAAGAACTGCCACGCTTCCTCGTCAGATTTGGATAGGAAGTGGCCCTGACAGATGGTTTCCAACAACTGCTTCGTTGCTGGGTTCAGTCCTTCGTATAAGGTTTGGCAGAGCTGCCATTTCTCTATACCGTGGTGAGGACACTGAACAAGAAGGTCTTTGTACCGGTCAAAGCACTTCCAGAAGGGTTCAGAAGGAAGCTGGGAGAATTGGTTGATTTCATTTCGAATTCTTGCGGTCTTATGATTTGGATAGAATTTTTTTAGAAACGCTTTAACAAACTCATCCCCGCAGGTGATTGAGTGGGAAGCGGTGCTATACAGCCATTTTTCAGCGAGATCGCATAAAGTGAACGGAATGACCCGTAGATGTATAGCATCGTCCGACAGCTGGGTGGTTTTCATCATGGCACAGACGTTTTGAAATTTATTGATGAAGATATAGGCATCTTCAGATTCAAGCCCATGAAAACGTGGAAGCATGTTGATGAAATGGGGCTTAATTTCAAAGTTGTCCCCATTGGCCGGAGGAAGAGAAAGGCAGGTGGGAAGTGCAGAACGGGTGGGGTAGAAACGATCCTGGAGCGCAATTCGCTGCGGCGCTACAACAGGCGGAGGTGGTGGGAGATTGGTCTCCGTAGGAGGTGGAGCCAATCCAGCGGTGGTCAAAGAGATGTTCGGATTAAATCCCGACATCGCGGAAGAAGAGGTTGGTGAAGGTGAAGGTGAAGGTGAAGATGTATGAACAGAATTCCGGTCAACGTCGGAGTTGGCCGGCAAAGGAAGGGGTGAAAGAGGAGTGGACGGAGTATAGACTTCGGAGTCGATCGCGTAGTCGGTCGCGACTAACGTAACGCGGACTAGACGGGCGCTAGTGTCCCGAGTCCAAGCGGACATACACTTAACGAGTTTAGTATAGTCAAAGCGGAGAAGGTGAGGGTAAGAAAACGTCAATGGAGAAAGGCGATGGGTGAAAATGGATTTGGCGACAAAAGGGCAAGTTTTTATAAAAGTTTTTGATTTTTTTTTTTTTTTTTAGAAAGAGATTTACAGAAATATGTACGGAAATACGGCTTAAGCAATCACAAACAAGATATGCACAATCACACCTAGATCTAGGGTAACCTAGGTCTACTAGACCTGCTCCTGAACTTGATTGTCGAAGTTAAACAGTGTCGAGAAACGGGCTTAAAAATACACTGATCACGAGGCCAGGTAAGTGCAGAGATAAGGGGAGGTTGTCCAACGCTTTCGCGAAGTTCCTTAATTAAATAACCCTTTCTCTTTCGGCAGTTGCGCCTTTAACACTTTCCTAGACACCCCGTAAACAATATACGGTTAAGCGAGGTTCTAAACAAGGTTTATCTTCTCCTAATGAGCGCGAAGTCCTTAGGGCAGAAGCCTAGTATTTTTTAATTTACAATGGACAATGCATATGCTTTTGTGATTTTTGGGGTCCTGGGAAGGGTGATGAAATCCCCACCCAATCTGGATTGGTTTCAAGCCCCTAAATCCGTATTAAAGAATGCAAAACAGTAACAAATCAACAGCAAACAATTTTTATTTTGCGGCGCAAAGAATCCTGCACAAGAACAGTTTATTGGAAGGGGGAGAAGAATTTGCGCAAAGAAGGCTGCAGAAAACACAGTTCAGTGGAGTTCAGAGGAGTGGAGAGAGGAGAGAGACTCACCAGAGAAAAATTGCACCCTGAAGGCACTAAATGGCCGCGGTTCCGCGGCCAAACACCTACTTAGGCCGCGGATCCGCGGCTAAGTTGAGGAATTGGGGCTCTGAAAAATTTGTGTGTCCTCTGTTGTGTGTCCTCTGCTTGTCTGGATGTGCTGAATCTTGATTTGATCACTGTATATGCTCCAGATTTGTTCAGTAGACCGTTTGTTCCGTTTTGTCCGTCGCGGTGTAGCCGCGAAAATGTGGGTCTATCTTCCCACGTCTTTGGCACTGTACTTGAACTCCGTATTTCCAACGTCTTTGGCGTCGATCTTGAGCTTCGTATTTCCTGCACACTTGCACAAAAACTAATCAAGAATAACAAGATGGTTTCTTTTACAAAGTATATTTTTTTTTCGTTTTTTTTTTATACTTACAAATTAACCCGAAATTACACAAGGAAATAAACTACCGTCTCCCCGGCAACGGCGCCATTTGATTGTTAGGATACGTGCATGTTCAAGTTCTAGTTTAAATACCGCAATCAAGACGGTTTCGCTTGTAGCTAGCCGGTTGAGTACGGGTCGTCCGCAGGGAGATGGGAGTCTTTTTCAAAGTGTTTTAACGAGTTAAGTCCTGTTTTCAGATTTTGTTGTGGTTATCTAAGTATAAGTTGATATTTAAAGAGAGCTTGTTAGGGTTAGGATTAGGTTAGTTTGAGTTAGGAGTCTCCACATCTTTCGTTGCCCCTCTTAATATCGGTGTTACGGTAATCGGCAACAACGGGGATTAGCACGACTAGGAAGGACTTTGCGAGTATAAGCTAGGCTTTCCAACGCATAAGTCTTCCTTTTGGTGCTTGTCCGTCCGTTCTTGGCTCTTATCCATAACCTCCGGTTAATTCAACCACAACCGGTCTCACTACGGAATCACCGCTATCATGTAGGATAGGGTGCCGTAAGGAGCGGATTGTGGTTCAATTAACGGCAGTCGATTTAAGTTGTTGGGCAAGGAAAGAGTGAGAGAGATTTCCTTCTCTCAAACTTCCCTTATCCTACCCTAACAAGTATAAAATTGCTCACACTTCATGATAAGGAAAAACAAAACAAAACAAAAGAGGAAGATAGAAAGAGCGAGATTAGAAGAATACGACTAACTATTTGCGACCTCACCTTGGCGAGGATCGAGCGTAAGTATCATTGTCGTATGAATGATAAAGAAAAAGAGAGAAGAAAGAAACAACAAGGAAATAACAACAACTACTTAACGAATAAAAATTACAACATTTGACAAAATAAAGAGACAAGCATGATAATAAATGGTTCTTCTTTATTCATCACTCTTCACTCAAAAGCTCACTACAAGTTTAATGGAGAAGAGGTGAGAAGAGGAAGAAGAAACACACTAAACTTTAGCAAAATGAAACTACAAGAATGGACCCTTTCCTTCACAAAGTTCTGGGCTATTTATAGGCCAAAAAATGAAAACCTAGGGCAACCACCAGAACCCAAACAGAATGACCAAAATACCCCCCAAAATTCTCTACCTGTGGCGCCTGTACGGCCGCGGATCCGCGGCCTGGACCCCACTTTGGCCGCGGATTCGCGGCCAAGTTGATGGATTGGATCTTGGTCGTTCTTGTGGTCCCCTGGTTTGCTGTCTTCTGGACTCTGGTATATGTGTTTTCTCAATTTGGCTCCACGATTTCTCCAGAATTTCTGTTGAGGGAAAGGTGTTTTGAAGTGGACTTTTTGTAAAGATTTTCTTGAGCTCCGCGTAGATTTCTTGGAACTTGTTGTTGCCATTGAGCCTTGTGCATGAAGGTTACAAACGATTTGCCATTTTGTCTTCCTTAACTGGTATCTGGCAACATACGGATGAAGAGCGGAGACCGTGTTTTATCTGTGGTTGGCAGGAACCCGGATTTTATTGTGTTTTCCATGAATTCCACCGTTTTAGAACCGAGAACCTGTATCCTGCAATTGACTAGCAAACACGGCTCAAGAGTATCTACCGATATGCAATGTGATAAAAATTGGGTGGTATGAAAATGCAAAAATCTGATATGAACAAATACCCCCAAACTTATCATTTGCTCGTCCCGAGCAAAGTCCATTTATTCACAAAAAATTTCCTAACCTCACTTTCGCAGAGAACGCGATTGCACTGAGCATGTGCAACAAGCCGTTAAACCTCTAGGTGTCCCTAGTAGGAGGAGTGTTGTCTCCTGAGGGTTTTTCAGCGGATACTACCCACAAAATCCGGTCAAGTTGGTTTGTAAAATGACTAAGATTCAAACCCTAAAGTTTTTGTTTTAGAAAATAACAATTCTATAATCCTAAGTCTAGACTATCGAACCTTTATTTTTCACACCTCGCTTCTTATTTAACTACAGATTTTATATGTCTTTACGTGCAGTGCAAATAGTGTCGTTAAGTTCCAGAAGGATCGATTAAAGTCATCATGTCGCACAATAAAGCCCAGATAACAATTTTAAAAGGATCACATAAGTTTTATAAAGAGTTAAGCATTTCTCAAGTTTCGTTTTCCAGTAAGGTTTCAACTTCAGAATTTCTATCTTCCTTAATAGGAAACTAAGTCGTATTTTTCACTCCACCTTTAACTTGTTTTCATTTCATACACACCTCTGTGAACGTGCAATAGTCTTTATCATAGAATAAAACCTTCATATCTCCGTTAAAATTTTTTTTTTTAAAAGCCTGTCTTTTATCAAGATTATTCTCACACAAAGAACCGTTAGGAATTTTAACTCGGAGAGAACACTTGCTTGACTTTGTTTTAAACTGGACTTTCTAGGCTTCTTAGCGAGCTTTGGGCCAATGCACCCAAACCAGTTGGTTTTAGGCCATTAGGTGTAAAAACACCCCAGCGGACTTAATTACTCAAGTTACCTAGGTCCAAAAACAAAAGACAGTTTGTCATGAAAATCAGATGATTCAATACGAACGGAGATATAACCGGCAGTTCAAATATTTTTTTGGATAAAAGACGTGTTTAGTGGGTTTGGTGTGTAATCATTCCAATCAAGTTTCAGATGGGTTATTTTTCAGACTTAGCTCCAATTACGGCATCAATAACATTCCTTCATATTCGCTTTACTTCATAAACTATTCTTGACATTACTTATTTCAGAACAAACCTATTTGATTCTCAGAAAATCAATTATCTGTTTAAAAGTTTAAACATTAAAAGACTTGTCATCTAATTCCCAAAATCTTACGACACGTGTAGTGTGATGTAAAGACGTATATCAGCTATAGTTAACTTCAAAGGAGAGTTATCTTTCAGGTTTTCAAAATCCACACATAAGATCTAGTTATTCCTATTTTTTCAAACAAAAACCGTCGAATGTTGAATCAAAGTTCTTCCACAAGCTAACTTGACAAAAAAGTTTTTATATTTTTTAGAAAATTTTCAAATTTTTATTGATTTTATGGATTTAAATATGCAGATGCAAAATATACATATGAATGCGAAGGTAAGAAATGCGTACCGAGCGTACCCCCAAACATAAACTGGACAGTGTCCTCACTGTCGTTGCATGAAGAGAGTAGTTGGAAGGTTCAAAATTGTCGGTTAGTGATACACAAATTTTTATTTGTTTTTGTTTTTAAAGAAAAGAAAAAGAATATACACAAATATATACAAAAGGGTTTGTACATACCCCCAAACTTATTTGGAACAGTGTCCACTGTTCTTGGCTGGATAACCGAAGTTTGGAGGTAGGCAGAGGAAGATCATTCAGGGTAAACCGGCTCCTGTAAGAACAGGAGCTCCTCTGTTGGTTCGGCGCTAAGGTACGGTTTGCATCGGTGTCCGTTCACTTTGAAGAGTGAACCGTCCTTTGGATTTTCCAAATCCACAGCGCCCTGCGGATACACATTCCGCACAAAATACGGCCCTTTCCAGCGAGATCTGAGCTTTCCAGGATGGAAGTGAAGTCGGGTGTCGTAAAGCAGTACCTGCTGACCAGGTACGAAGGTTTTGCGCAAAAGGTGTTTATCGTGAAACACCTTCGTTCGATTCTTAACGATAACCGCGTTGTCGTAAGCCTCATCCCTAAGCTCGTTCAGTTCGTTCAACTGCAGCTTCCGATAGCTGCCCGCATCCTCAAGAGACAGATTCAGCTCTTTTATCGCCCAAAATGCGCGATGCTCTATTTCGACAGGAAGGTGGCAGGCTTTTCCGTACACAAGCCGATAGGGAGACATGCCAAGGTCGGTCTTATTAGCGGTTCTAAATGCCCAATGGGCATCAGTGAGTTTCAGAGACCAATCCTTACGGTTCTTGGAAACCGTCTTCTCCAGTATCTGCTTGATTTGCCGATTTGAAACTTTGGCCTGCCCGCAGGTTTGGGGGTGGTAGGGCATAGAGAGCTTATGATTGATGGAATACTTCCGCATCAAGGCCTCGAAAGTCCTATTGCAGAAATGACTTCCATTGTCGCTAATGATCGCTCGGGGGTGCCCAAACCGGGAGAAAATGTTTTCTTTAAGGAACCTAACGACAACCTTGTTGTCGTTAGTCCGGCTAGGCACAGCCTCGACCCATTTAGAGACGTAATCAACAGCTAGAAGGATGTACAAGTTCCCAAAAGAGCTGGGAAACGGCCCCATGAAGTCTATCCCCCAAACATCGAAAATCTCCACAACCAAGATCGGTTGGAGCGGCATCTCGTTCCTCCGGGATATCCGGCCCATGTGTTGGCACCAGGAGCAAGTCTTGCAATAGTCATGAGCGTCTTTGAAGAGTTGTGGCCAGTAGAAACCACATTGCAAGATCTTCTCAGCTGTCTTTCTGGGCCCAAAATGCCCGCCACACGCTTGATCGTGGCAAAATGACAGCACACTCTTGAATGCCTCATCAGGGACACACCGACGAATAATCTGGTCAGGACAGTACTTGAACAAGTAGGGTTCGTCTCAGTAAAAGTGTTTTACTTGGGATAAAAAGCGAAGTCTGTCCTGACTTGACCATTCGGTCGGTAGTAATCCCGTGGCCAAATAGTTCACAATATCTGCGAACCAGGGTTCGCACGATACTGTCAAGAGTTGTTCATCCGGGAAAACATCGTTGATCGGAATTGGAAGCGAAGGCGAAGAAGGAAGTCGTGAGAGATGGTCGGCAACTACGTTTTCACATCCTCGTTTGTCCTTAATGACAAGGTCAAACTCTTGAAGCAAGAGGATCCAACGTATTAACCGAGATTTGGCATCTTTCTTCGCAAAAAGATGGCGCAGAGCTGAATGGTCCGTATAGACAATGACTGGAGAGCCGATGAGGTAGGGCATGAACTTTTCTAAAGCAAATACAACAGCTAAGAATTCCTTCTCAGTTGTTGAATAGTTAAGTTGGGCGTCGTTCAGGGTTCGGCTCGCGTAATAGATTACGTGCGGCATCTTGTTGATGTGCTGTCCAAGGACAGCACCGATGGCAAAGTCGGATGCATCGCACATAATCTCGAATGGGTGCGTCCAGTCAGGTGAAGAAAGAACAGGAGCAGAAGTGAGTGAGCGTTTCAGTGACTCGAATGCAGTCACACAGCTCGAGTTGAAGTCAAAAGGCGTGTCCTTGGCCAGCAACAGCGTCAAGGGCCTAGCAATCTTGCTAAAGTCCTTGATAAACCGTCTATAGAAACCGGCATGGCCAAGGAAGGCTCGGATATCTCTGACGCATCGGGGAGGAGGCAGATTGGAAATGACCTCAATCTTTGCTTTGTCAACCTCTATGCCATTTTGCGAGATGATATGTCCTAAGACAATACCTTCGCGCACCATGAAGTGGCATTTCTCCCAGTTCAAAGTGAGATTCTTGTCCTTACATCGGGTAAGGACAGCGTCAAGATGCAGCAAACACTCGTCAAAGGAGTCGCCGAAGATGGAGAAGTCATCCATGAAAATCTCCAGAAATTTTTCCACCATGTCAGAGAAAATTCCCATCATACACCGCTGGAAGGTAGCGGGCGCATTGCATAACCCAAAGGGCATGCGTCGATATGCAAACGTGCCGAAAGGACAGGTGAAAGTGGTCTTGTCCTGGTCTTTTTCGGCCATGGGAATTTGATTATAGCCGGAGTAGCCATCAAGAAAGCAGTAGTACTCGTGTCCGGCCAATCGTTCAAGCATCTGGTCAATGAAAGGTAGCGGAAAGTGGTCTTTCCGTGTTGCGGCGTTGAGTTTTCTGTAATCAATGCAAACTCGCCACCCAGTTTGGGTGCGAGTAGGGATTAACTCGTTCGCCTCGTTGGTTATGACCGTGATGCCCGACTTCTTGGGGACAACATGAATGGGGCTAACCCACTGGCTATCAGAGATAGGGTAAATGATACCACTATCTAGACATTTGACGATCTCCTTCTTCACAGCCTCCTTCATGACTGGATTAAGACGTCTTTGTGGATCCCGGGCTGGTTTGGCGTCATCCATCAGATGAATGTGATGCTCAACGATCAGGGGACTAATCCCCTTGATGTCCGCCATGGACCAGCCAAAAGCTTGCCTGTTGCTGTGCAAGACCGTGAGAAGGGCTTTCTCTTGCTCGGGAGCTAGAGAAGCCGAGATGATGACAGGAAGGGTCTCGTTCTCACCTAAGTAGGCGTACTTAAGGTGAGATGGCAAAGGCTTGAGTTCGAGCGTTGGAGGTGAAATGATGGAAGGCAAGACTGGTGCAAAGGTCTCGAACTCAAAGGACTCCAGAAAAGGTTCAAAGCGAGTGTAGGAAACCGAGTTGGACGGTTCAGGTAACTCATCCGGAAAGTCGAAAGATTCAAACTCGGTTTGTGCGCGGCTAAGATCGTTCAAGAACGTGAAACACTCGTATTCGTTGTCGGGCGCAGAAGCAGCAGCAGGTTCGAAGAGAAACGCACTAGTGGCGTCAAGATTATCGTGATCAAACAGAAACTCCTCGAATTCACACTCTTCGGGGGTGATCTCCTGGATCGAGCAGACATCCAGTATATGAGCATTAGGTTCGGCGGGCTGATTCCCCAACCTAAAAATGTTGAGTTGAATCGTCATATTTCCAAAAGAGAGGTTCATTGAACCATTGCGACAATTGATCACAGCATTTGAGGTTGCGAGAAATGGGCGACCGAGTATCACCGGAATTTGATTCCGGGGGTTAGCTACAGGCTGTGTATCTAAGACAATGAAGTCGACGGGGAATATGAAGTCCCCGACTCTTATTAACACATCCTCTAGCTCACCCCTAGGATGGGTGATCGATCGGTCGGCCATCTGGAGAGTGCAGTGTGTGGGTTTCAGCTCTCCGACGCCTAATTGCTCGTATACTGAATACGGAAGCAAGTTAACACTGGCACCAAGATCTAATAGTGCGCGGTTGATGTTCTTATCCCCAATAGTAATTGAAATCGTAGGACAGCCAGGGTCCTTCCGTTTTTGTGGTAAAGATTGGGTAAGGGCATCACTCACAGCACTAGCCAAGAAAACTTTCTTGGGTACCTGAGACTTCCTCTTTTTCGTGCACAAGTCCTTTAAGATTTTCGCGTAAGATGGGACTTGTTGGACAGCATCTAAAAGAGGAATGTTAATGTTAACTTGCTTGAATAACTCCAAAATCTTCTCCATTTGTGGATTTTGTTTATTAGACCTCAACCGGTTTGGAAATGGTACATTTTGAAAATTGGTTGAGTCTAATGCTGGAGGAGGAGATTTTGGAGTTGGAACGGATCCCAGAATAGGTGTTTTCGTGGAGTGAGAAGTGGGTCCATTCAGAGCAGAAGAAGAGGAAGGAGAGCCTGTTGAAGAATGGAGAATAGGCTCAGAAGACGACGAAGAAGAAGAAGAAGCAGAAGAAGAAGCGGCCGGGGTGTCATCGTTGATTCGCTTGCCAATGTTGTTTTGCAGCATCCTTCCCGATATCAGTGTAGTCACGGCACTCACATTATGGTTTTGTTGTTCAAGAGCAACATGTGCATTATGTGGGTGACCGGGATTTGGAAGTGGCTGGGACGGGAGCTTCCCCTTCTCTCGCTCGCTCAAGGCCGCGTTCAGCTGTGCAATCTGGGCCTCGATGGTCTTGATGCTTTGCCCGTGTGCGGCAGTGTGTTGCACTAAGGATTGAATCGAAGACTGGATGTTGGCGGTGGATTGAGTCGATTGTTTAACAAATGCCTCCAGACTTCGCTCGAGCGAGGAAACCTTATCGTTGTTTGACGGAACAAAGTTGTTTGGTGGAAAAGAGTTGTTCGGTG
Organism: Agapanthus africanus; assembly: GCA_030015575.1. Taxonomy (NCBI): domain Eukaryota; kingdom Viridiplantae; phylum Streptophyta; class Magnoliopsida; order Asparagales; family Amaryllidaceae; genus Agapanthus; species Agapanthus africanus. The sequence goes on from CM057340.1 coordinate 409,857,007, forward strand.
CAAAGTTGTTCGTCTGGTTTTGGAAAGGTTGGGGTTGGAAGGGCTGCTGATATTGATGCTGAGTTTGTTGTGGCGCTTGTTGTTGCGGTGGAGGGGCCCTTTGGAAATTGTTGCCCTGGAATTGATTCTGATTCTGATTCCAGGCGAAATTGGGGTGGTTCCTCCAACCGGGATTGTAGGTGGAAGAGTATGGATCATTCCTCGGTCTTTGCTGGAAGGCAGCATTAACCTGATCCTGTCCTTGCGAGGGTGGATTATAAGGACACTCTTCGGTCAAGTGGGAAGGATCGGAACAACAAGCGCAGATGGTATGAAGGGGGAGAACAGGTGTGGGGGCAGGAGCAGAAAATTTGCTTTCTATCGCTTCAAGCTTTCGTGTTATTGCAGCCATTTCAGCTTTCATCGCAATAGAGACATCGAGTTGGTGGATTCCTACCCTAGACTGACCGGTAGAAGTGGAGGTAGAAGAAGAAGAAGTCGGTCTGGTGCTCTCCCACTGTAGCGTTTGCTCCGCAAGGTCGTCAAAGAACTGCCACGCTTCCTCGTCAGATTTGGATAGGAAGTGGCCCTGACAGATGGTTTCCAACAACTGCTTCGTTGCTGGGTTCAGTCCCTCGTATAAGGTTTGGCAGAGCTGCCATTTCTCTATACCGTGGTGAGGACACTGAACAAGAAGGTCTTTGTACCGGTCAAAGCACTTCCAGAAGGGTTCAGAAGGAAGCTGGGAGAATTGGTTGATTTCATTTCGAATTCTTGCGGTCTTATGATTTGGATAGAATTTTTTTAGAAACGCTTTAACAAACTCGTCCCAGCTGGTGATTGAGTGGGAAGCGGTGCTATACAGCCCTTTTTTAGCGAGATCGCATAAAGTGAACGGAATGATCCGTAGACGTATAGCATCGCCCGACAGCTGGGTGGTTTTCATCATGGCACAGACGTTTTGAAATTTATTGATGAAGATATAGGCATCTTCAGATTCAAGCCCATGAAAACGTGGAAGCATGTTGATGAAATGGGGCTTAATTTCAAAGTTGTCCCCATTGGCCGGAGGAAGAGAAAGGCAGGTGGGAAGTGCAGAACGGGTGGGGTAGAAACGATCCTGGAGCGTGATTCGCTGCGGCGCTACAACAGGCGGAGGTGGTGGGAGATTGGTCTCCGTAGGAGGTGGAGCCAATCCAGCGGTGGTCAAAGAGATGTTCGGATTAAATCCCGACATCGCGGAAGAAGAGGTTGGTGAAGGTGAAGGTGAAGGTGAAGATGTATGAACAGAATTCCGGTCAACGTCGGAGTTGGCCGGCAAAGGAAGGGGTGAAAGGGGAGTGGACGGAGTATCGACTTCGGAGTCGATCGTGTAGTCGGTCGCGACTAACGTAACGCGGACTAGACGGGCGCTAGTGTCCCGAGTCCAAGCGGACATACACTAAACGAGTTTAGTATAGTTAAAGCGGAGAAGGTGAGGGTAAGAAAACGTCAATGGAGAAAGGCGATGGGTGAAAATGGATTTGGCGACAAAAGGGCAAGTTTTTATAAAAGTTTTTGATTTTATTTTTTTTATTTTATTTTTTTTTAGAAAGAGATTTACAGAAATATGTACGGAAATACGGCTTAAGCAATCACAAACAAGATATGCACAATCACACCTAGATCTAGGGTAACCTAGGTCTACTAGACCTGCTCCTGAACTTGATTGTCGAAGTTAAACAGTGTCGAGAAACGGGCTTAAAAATACACTGATCACGAGGCCAGGTAAGTGCAGAGATAAGGGGAGGTTGTCCAACGCTTTCGCGAAGTTCCTTAATTAAATAACCCTTTCTCTTTCGGCGGTTGCGCCTTTAACACTTTCCTAGACACCCCGTAAACAATATACGGTTAAGCGAGGTTCTAAACAAGGTTTATCTTCTCCTAATGAGCGCGAAGTCCTTAGGGCTGAAGTCTAGTATTTTTAATTTACAATGGACAATGCATATGCTTTAGTGATTTTTGGGGTCCTGGGAAGGGTGATGAAATCCCCACCCAATCTGGATTGGTTTCATGCCCCATAAGTCCGTATTAAAGAATGCAAAACAGTAACAAATCAACAGCAAACAATTTTTATTTTGCGGCGCAAAGAATCCTGCACAAGAACAGTTTATTGGAAGGGGGAGAAGAATTTGCGCAAAGAAGGCTGCAGAAAACACAGTTCAGTGGAGTTCAGAGGAGTGGAGAGAGGAGAGAGACTCACCAGTGAAAAATTGCACCCTGAAGGCACTAAATGGCCGCGGTTCCGCGGCCAAACACCTACTTAGGCCGCGGATCCACGGCTAAGTTGAGGAATTGGGGCTCTGAAAAATTTGTGTGTCCTCTGTTGTGTGTCTTCTGCTTGTCTGGATGTGCTGAATCTTGATTTGATCACTGTATATGCTTCAGATTTGTTCAGTAGACCGTTTGTTCCGTTTTGTCCGTCGCGGTGTAGCCGCGAAAATGTGGGTCTATCTTCCCACGTCTTTGGCACTGTACTTGAACTCCGTATTTCCAACGTCTTTGGCGTCGATCTTGAGCTTCGTATTTCCTGCACACTTGCACAAAAACTAATCAAGAATAACAAGATGGTTTCTTTTACAAAGTATTTTTTTTTTCGTTTTTTTTTATACTTACAAATTAACCCGAAATTACACAAGGAAATAAACTACCGTCTCCCCGGCAACGGCGCCATTTGATTGTTAGGATACGTGCGTGTTCAAGTTCTAGTTTAAATACCGCAATCAAGACGGTTTCGCTTGTAGCTAGCCGGTTGAGTACGGGTCGTCCGCAGGGAGATGGGAGTCTTTTTCAAAGTGTTTTAACGAGTTAAGTCCTGTTTTCAGATTTTGTTGTGGTTATCTAAGTGTTAAGTTGATATTTAAAGAGAGTGTGTTAGGGTTAGGATTAGGTTAGTTTGAATTAGGAGTCTCCACATCTTTCGTTGCCCCTCTTAATATCGGTGTTACGGTAATCGGCAACAACGGGGATTAGCACGACTAGGAAGGACTTTGCGAGTATAAGCTAGGCTTTCCAACGCATAAGTCTTCCTTTTGGTGCTTGTCCGTCCGTTCTTGGCTCTTATCCATAACCTCCGGTTAATTCAACCACAACCGGTCTCACTACGGAATCACCGCTATCATGTAGGATAGGGTGCCGTAAGGAGCGGATTGTGGTTCAATTAACGGGAGTCGATTTAAGTTGTTGGGCAAGGAAAGAGTGAGAGAGATTTCCTTCTCTCAAACTTCCCTTATCCTACCCTAACAAGTATAAAACTACTCACACTTCATGATAAGGAAAAACAAAACAAAACAAAAGAGGAAGATAGAAAGAGAGAGATTAGAAGAATACGACTAACTATTTGCGACCTCACCTTGGCGAGGATCGAGCGTAAGTATCATTGTCGTATGAATGATAAAGAAAAAGAGAGAAGAAAGAAACAACAAGGAAATAACAACAACTACTTAACGAATTAAAATTACAACATTTAACAAAATAAAGAGACAAGCATGATAATAAATGGTTCTTCTTTATTCATCACTCTTCACTCAAAAGCTCACTACAAGTTTAATGGAGAAGAGGTGAGAAGAGGAAGAAGAAACACACTAAACTTTAGCAAAATGAAACTACAAGAATGGACCCTTTCCTTCACAAAGTTCTGGGCTATTTATAGGCCAAAAAAAGAAAACCTAGGGCAACCACCAGAACCCAAACAGAATGACCAAAATACCCCCCAAAAGTCTCTGCCTGTGGCGCCTGTACGGCCGCGGATCCGCGGCCTGGACCCCACTTTGGCCGCGGATTCGCGGCCAAGTTGATGGATTGGATCTTGGTCTTTCTTGTGGTCCCCTGGTTTGCTGTCCTCTGGTCTCTGGTATATGTGTTTTCTCAATTTGGCTCCACGATTTCTCCAGAATTTCTGTTGAGGGAAAGGTGTTTTGAAGTGGACTTTTTGTAAAGATTTTCTTGAGCTCCGCGTAGATTTCTTGGAACTTGTTGTTGCCATTGAGCCTTGTGCATGAAGATGACAAACGATTTGCCATTTTGTCTTCCTTAACTGGTATCTGGCAACATACGGATGAAGAGCGGAGACCGTGTTTTATCTGTGGTTGGCAGGAACCCGGATTTTGTCGTGTTTTCCATGAATTCCACCGTTTTAGAACCGAGAACCTGTATCCTGCAATTGACTAGCAAACACGGCTCAAGAGTATCTACCGATATGCAATGTGATAAAAATTGGGTGGTATGAAAATGCAAAAGTCTGATATGAACACATGCTCAGAGTGAGAAGTTGATCTAGCTTGGACCAGGACTAGACGTACATCTCGATCATCTTGATCAGCTACCGAGACCTATACTCTCGTGATCTCCATCTGGTTAGTTCTTTTGTATTTGTTTGGATTTAGTCACTGCATTTCTCATTACCTGTGCATTGATTACTGATTACCACGTAAAGCTAGAAGCCGAAGTGTGACTACGGAGAGATATTTCCTCGACTGTTGGAGCATGGCTGGCCTTGTGAACCCCTCGTATTCCGTATTTTGGGAAGCGGGGCGTGACATGGTTTTGTTGGTATCAGAGCCAGGTTTTGCTTCAATTGGGATTGCAGTTTCCGTATAGTACTTGGCAATCTAAGATATCCTTCGGTCTAGATTGTAAATTTGTTATTCCTAATATCGATTCACATAGTGTATGCTGCTATACATATTGATCTATCCGCTAGAGTTTTGGGTGGCTTAGTAGAGTTACGTGATTGTAATTATGAACTGCAGCATAGCTACAATACTGTACTTTATTAGGTAACTTGGAGTTCTACATTTGTTTTCCGCTCGATTGAGTTTCACCTCATCCGATATTCTTGTTTCATTGTCAATTTTGTATCTTGTTCTGATCTTTCCCTGTATCTTATGCCGTCCTAAAATTGTTGTTTCAGGATCATGTCTTCTAACGACTCTTCCTCTATCTCCACTCCCCAGAATTAGACCGTAGAGATTCTGAATGCAATGCAAAGTTTAAAGGAAGCCCAGGAGCGAACAAACGACCTGTTAGCTGAAGGACTAAGAAGGCAGATGACTCAGGCACCAGCGGAAGTCTCCAATCGTAAAGAGACCCCTGTTAGACGAGGAAAAGAGGTGAAGATGAAGCGCCCACTTATTCCCCCACGACAGAAGCAGCAGAAGACACAATGTTGTGGGTACTGCAAGAAGCCAGGACACCTTCAGATGGATTGTCGCCACGCCAAAAGGAAATGCCTGATTTGCGGATCTAGCGAACACTTTATCAATAGTTGGCCTAATCGGAAGGAGCTACAAGGAGAAGGTTCGTCCACACTCTCCACTTCTGCTAAGTGATGGTTATTTCGTAGTTCGCGCTTCGAGGAGTATGGACCCCGCGCAGGATTCAACTCTCGAGACAGGAATGCAGCATCCAGAAATCAAAGAAGAATTATCACGTTTTCTGCTTTCAATGAAAATGTTGTCACTCTTTTGTAAATATTTCTTTTCGTTTGAAATCTTGTATCCGTCGAACTTTTAGCTGAATGCAATAAAACTCTGAGTTGTGATGTATGTATCGTTCCCTTGCTTCTCACTTTATTTATACTATTCATTGCATCAGCATTTTTAAATTTTATTTTTTCAGTCCTTGCCTCCAGCATATCCTCCCTGTGCCACCGTATCATTGGTTATCTTCTTAGTGTGTCCTACTGTCTAATCATGACTATCTCTTTTTTGGTCATGGCCTACCTTGGAGAGGCGACGCCTCTAGATGAGGACACACGGTCGTGCGTTTCCTCGGACTACATGCTGGTAAGATCAGATGACGAGATCAACGGTCCACAAGTTATTTTTGGAAACAGTGATTCCGAGGGTGAGGGGTTCGCAGCCCCGAAAGTCGACATAATCAGCGACTCTGATGGCGATGAGGAGGACCCCGAAGAGAACCCGATAGAGGAAAATCCCGAGGAGGACCCGATAGAAGAAAATCCAATGGAGGAAAATCCCATGGAGGAAGATCCAGCAGAAGAGGATCACGTAGAATCAGACCTCGAGGGAGAAGCTCCAGCTGAGGAAGAAGGGCCAGAAGAAGAAGACCCTAAAGCAGAAGAACCTCCAGTGGCGATCCCTGCGAGGCGATATGGGAATGGACGCCCCTATCTGAGCGTGCGAGCCTACCGTAACCTGCTGAACCTCCATAACCGCGACTGACGTGATTTAGCTTTTGTCTCCTCTGGCCAAACAAATCTATGTATGGTTTAAGGCCATCTTTTATTTGTCGTGGATGCCTTGTTTAGAATTTTCTGGAATGAAATAAATTTGCTGAGTGCGCTAATCTTTTGATCTTTTTGGTTCACATGATGCTTGATTGTTTCCCCTATACATTTATTTTCCTCCTGAGATCCCTGACTGTCCACCCCTGCACCTTGTGCTATTTTGACCCTCGCTTAGATTAAAAAGTACCACACCCCGATCTTTTGAATGGGCCACCCTTCATCCTTCGTATGTGTCTTGTTTGAGATCCTTCTGGAGGATAAATTGATATTGAAATTTCCGAGTTCGCTAACCCTTCGAATTTTTGATTCGCATGATGTATCGACCATTTTCCTTCCCATACATTTCTTCCCCTCCTGAGGTTCCTTACTGTTCCCCCTTGCACCCTGTGCTGACCCGACCCCGGTCTCTTCGGCCTTCATTTTAAAGTGTCACACTCCGACCTTTTAAGTGAGCCATATTCCATCGTAATCCCTACCCTGGCTAGCCCTATACATCTTTGTGCTATCTCCTATCACCCTAACATATTTAAGGACATCGTTATCCGAAAATTTAGTTTTCATTATCTGGTAATTATTGAAAAGTGCGTGTTATTGACTATTTCCGCTTTATGCATTCTAAGTAATTTACTATTTTTCCAATTTTCGATAACGCAACCATATGTTGCACATATTATTTTGTTCTATGTTTCTTATTTTCACCATGTGAGTTTTCTAAGTCGTCTTGAAATTGTTTGATCGATCCATTTATTCTAAAACACCCTGGCCTATTGGCAAACCCTCCACTATTATTTGTTATTGCTATTTTATTTTCTGATATTGTGCATATAGTCTATCATTATAGGCGGTCATGCCTTGTGTTTTTACTTAGGCCCATTCTTTTCATTACGTTATTTCTCATACTTATATAGACCTTAGACTTTTATCTAGCTGCTTTTAATTAAATCGCTATATGTTAGTGCTTGAGTTGGTGGCCTTTTTGCATATATTAAGGACTTCGATTTTATCTTGCATATCTCGAATGTTATTGTTCGTTATTACTATTTTTATTCTCTTGTACATATAGTTTTCCCTTATAGTTGACTCTGCCTTATACTTACTTGGACCTTCGATTTTTCTTTCTTTTTAACTGCTTTAAGTAAACCACTATATGTGCGTGTTCGAGGTCATAGCTTTTCGCATGTTATTTTTAAAGCTTATCGCTTGTTTTAAATCTAGATCTACGGAGTGGATGAGGTTCGTCAGGTTCTATTGAAACCTCGGGTTCAACCAAATCATCGGTAATTGATTGTGTATCTGGAATTTCTTCCAGTTCTACTGTATTTCCAACAGTATCATTTGTAAAAAATTCATTTTCTAAAAATGTGGCATACTGAGAAACAAAAACCTATTGTTCCTCCTTGTGGTAGAAAAGATATCCATACGAGTGTTTTGGTTATCCCACAAATTTACACAAAACTGATCGTGTCTCGAGTTTGTCCGGATTCTGTTTTTTCAAATAATCCGGACAACCCCATATCCTAACTCTTTTAAGAGATGGTCTCTTCCCACACCATATCTCATATGGAGTGCTAGACACGGTTTTGGTCGGAATCCTATTCAATAGATAAATCGCAGTCTCCAATGCGTGCCCCCAGAATGAAATTGGTAACTCAGCATCACTCATCATAGATCGTACTATATCTAATAGGGTACTGATTGAATGATTTAGGATTGTGTAGTTAAAAAATTATGTAGAAATCACAACCAAAAATATTTTGACCGCAATCAATAACGGTGTCGAATGTAGCGCGTTAGTAAGTGCGGATCGTCCACATGGAAAGTGTAATCATTCGTGTTTCGATTTATATGAGTTGAAACTTTAAAGAAAATAAAACAAACAACAATTCATGATTTAAAGATTTGAAGTTCAAGAATTAGAAAAATCTAGACTAAATCAAGAAATGTTAAAATCAAGAATTGAGAATTTGTGATGATTTCCAAATCAAATATCAAGAATCGAAATGAGGCTCGTAGGAATCGATCGGATCTTAGATGTGATGAAATCTAGCGATGACGTATTCTTATCCATCGATGAATTGATACTAGATCGATGATGATCAACGAGAATTAGGGATTTCTTGTGAAACTAGGGTTTCATCATCTATCTCTTGTTCCTTCGTCGATATCATTCACATTCTAGCCTCTAGTAAATTGAAGAATCGATCGTGGATCCCTAATTTCGAGCGATCACAATCAAGAAAGCATCGCAACGAAAATAGGTCGTCGATTATTCAATTTGCTAGGGTTTACAAAACTCGTAGGACTTAAGAATCGTTTTAAGATCATCATTCTATTGATCGTCTCGACTCCTTTACGAGCGGAGTTTTACTCAAACACCACAATAAGAACCACAATCATAAATTGAGATCGAATCATGATGCAAGAATTTAAAGAAAGCAAGATTAAAGAATTTCACCTTTTATTTATCAACAATTTAGTTAGAAATTTCTCAAGAACTACAAGAGGAAGAACTCGATCATCGATTTGGCTTCATTCGTCTCCTTGAGTCGCGGATTGGCTTTGATCACTTGCTCGATTGAAGATCGGTTCCGCTCCTAAAAGTTTGAATGCTTCTCGCTTGAATGGTACTCGGGATCTTGAATTTGGCTTTGGATTTTGGATTTAGGGCTACAAGTTGTGTCACTCAACTTGTAGGTGGATTTAGGGGAGATGAAGAACAACTAATGAACAACCTCCATCCTTAGATCTAGGCTCCTTTTTATAGACCTCAAAACCCTAGATCTAGGATTTCAAATTTGAATTTCCCTCCAAAAGTTTCTTATAGGGAGAGGCTTCTAGAAGTAGTTAGTTGGAGGGAGCTTCTAGAACAAGTTTGTTAGGAGCTTAATCAAGATTAGCTTAATTTAATGATCCTTGCTGTTCTCGCAGAAGCATCAAGGGTAATTTGGAATTTGACATGTCTTGATGAGGTTCTGGAACTGAGAGAGGAATTCTGTAACTGATTTCCCTTGATGACGTGGCAAGGCCGCCGCGGATCCACGGCATGTGCCTGCTTAGGCCGCGGACCCGCGGCCCAATAAGAGGCTTAGGGCTTCAATTTGGTACAGTTGCTTTTTGATGGATTCCTGATATTTTTATGATATATTGAATCTCAAAATTCCTTCTAGATTACTACCAGATCTCACATCCTTGAGTTGGCGTCTTTTTAACTGCACTGTTTCACAAATTTGGCCTTTCTCCTGGAATTTCCTGCACAGACTTCGAAACAAGTGTTGCGCTACAAAAGAATGATGCGATGCCATGATAAACAGTCAATTTCCCTAAAAGTGCTGGTTTTAGAGTATAACACATGTAATCTGGTATTTCAGGGATGTTTTGCTAATATGTGCAATTTGAATACCGAACACTTCTAGATGAGTACAAATGATAGGGAAATTGACGTGTTAAAAATAAATTATTTTCTACTGATCAAATTCCCCAAACTTATTTTCGGTCATCTCGAGCGAACTGTTTTATTAAAAAGAGAAGGAGAAAATAAAGAAAGAGAAAAACTAACTAGCACACTTTCGTAGGAATCACGATTGCACTGAGCACGCGCAACAAGCCTTAAACCTCTAGGCGTCCCTAGTAGGAGGAGTGTTGTCTCCTGAGGGTTTTCAGCGGATTGCACCCACAAAATCCAATAATAAAAGGAAGACCGTGAATATTACATTTAAAGATAAGAATTGTAAAAGAAAAGCCTTGAAAATTAGGGTTTCCAACTAAGCTAGCTTTTCGGTTGTCATGAGCCCTATCTTAATAGTCATGAAAAGATGTCAGAAATCACGTCCTCCCTCAATAAAATATCGTCTTATTCTTCATTCCTATCTTTCTTCCAAACATCGATCATATAACCCTGCGTGTGTGTAAAGACATCCCTATACCCGGAGAATTCAATTCAAGCTATCATACTCTTGCCCATCAGCCTCAGTACTTTTAATTAATGAATATTAGATGAGATTGCTTACACACTTTCATGCGACTGTTAATACTTCTTGAGGTACTAACCGACCGATTACTCATGTGCTTGCTTATTAGGTGTTTTTCCTCGTCTTTCACCACCTAAGGCTTAGCAATGACTCCCAGACCAGTTGGCTTTAGGACAATAGGTGAAAAGGCACCCTCGCTATATTTTTTTATTGCTGCCTTGGCGATAACAAAACCAGTGTTCATTTTTCTCACCATTTTTATATTTTATTCAATTTTTATTTCCTTCATACTTTGTCTTTTAGACAAGAGCATTTCAAGGTATCCTCTACTATCCCGGGCTTCAAGACGTGTGCAAGTGCGAATAGCAGGGTATCAACATTCAAAATGTTTGGCTTCCAGAATAGGAACTATTTTTCAGACTTATTTTTATCCACAGATTAGTGACTTCCTTTATCTTACTAACCCTTGGGACAACGGCTCATAACTACTTATTACTAGTTCGTAAAAGAAAATTTCTAATTTTCTTGGTTTTCTTAAATTTTTCTAATCTCATGGATGTAATTTTTCACTATCTTATCTTTTATTATCTTATTTATGCACAAAAATGTTAAATATTAAATATTTTGAAATTTTGAAATTTTTTTAAATTTTTATGTGTTTTGAATTTTTTTTAAATTTTTATAGTTTTTTAAAGAAATGTTTTGTGCTTATGCAAATGATATGCAAATGATGCAAAAATAAGCACAAACCTCCCCCAAACTTGTTTTCAACAGTGTCCTCACTGTTTCCATCTGCTAAATCTCGAGAAACCTGTAAGCTTGGGAGGAATTTATTAGTGGGGGCAAAATATTTAAGTGAAGACCAGCCCCTAAACTTATTTTTGGCTCAAAATTTTGTAAAGATTTTCTTTTCAAGAGCCCGATTATACCCTCCCAAACTTAAGCAATGTTAATCTTTGAAAATCACATGAGGGGGTCAAAAATCATTGGTCGATTCCAAGCTTTTCAAAGACCGAAAGTCAACACCAACCATTCAAAAATTTTATCAATGTAGTGCTCAGGTTGGTGGAAGAATAAGTGGGGAAAAGGTAAGTTGTGGAATAGAATGTGTGTGCGTCTCATTTTGGAGAGACGATGCAGTGAATGCGATGGATTACTCACATTCTTTTTATAATCCAGAAGAAGGGGTAGAGGTTCAATTTCATTGATTTGGAGATAATTCATCTCAACACCCATGTAATTCAAAATTGCGAGTTCATCAGCGAAGATCTCCTCAAAAGTTCCATCTATACCCCGATGAATAATGTCATCACAAAGTGCGGGGTGATCTTCAGACTCTAAAAATAGTTCATAATCAGTGTTAATTGTTGACCCGGACATCTCGGTGGAAGAGTCCGTATGTGTTTGATACATAGTTGGGTCAAACAATAACGTATGAAAAGAGTCAAGATCGGTATCATGAGGATCGTCAAATTCGCTGCTGTCGACATCCATTAAGTCGACAGAATAGACCTGAGCATTAGGTTCGGAGGGTACACTTCCCAACTTGTAAATGTTCAGCTCAATTGACCTATTCCCGAAGGATAGGGTCATAGAACCGTTACGACAGTTGATGATAGCGTTGGAAGTGGCCAAAAAGGGGCGACCAAGAATCACCGGAATTTGATTCCGTGGATTCGCTACAGGCTGTGTATCAAGTACAACAAAATCTACAGGGAATACGAATTCCCCGATTTTTATTAACACATCCTCCAGTTCACCCCTAGGTTTAGTGCTTGATCGGTCAGCCATCTGGAGAGTGCAATGTGCCGGTTTCAACTCTCCGATCCCTAACTGATCGTAAACCGAGAAAGCTAGTAGGTTAACACTTGCGCCAAGGTCAAGTAGATCACGGTTGATGTGTTTTTCCCCAATAGAAATGGAAATCGTAGGATATCCAGGATCCTTACGTTTCCTCGGTAATTGTTGGGGGAAGGCCGTGTCTACTGTTTTTGCCATGAAAATCTTCTTGGGCACTTGAGTCTTCCTCTTTCTAGTGCACAAGTCCTTAAGAGTTTTTGCATAAGCGGGGACTTGTTGGATGGCATCTAGAAGAGGGATGTTGTTGTTAACCTGTTTCAAGATTTTAGTGATCTTCTCCATTTGTGGACTTGGTCTGTTTCCCCTTAACCGATTCGGGTAAGGAGCTTGGGCAATAAGGTCGGGGTCCAACACTGGAGAAGATCGTGTAGGTGGGAACGATCTAAGAATAGGAGTGGGGATCGTTTTCGGGGGACTAGAAGAGATGGGTTGAGGTGTCGAGCCTTGTGGGAAACGGAGAATAGGCTCGGAAGAAAATGGTGGGGTAGAAGAACTGGGATCAGAATTAGAAGTAGAAGTGGAAGGAAAAGTCTCAGCCGTGGTATCATTAATAGATTTTTCAGTGTCATCAATCTCTTCCCCAACATGATTGTGAAGCACTCTTCTAGATCTCAACGTGATTGCATTCACATGATATGAATAGCCAGGATTGGGTAAAGGTTGAGCTGGAAGTTTCCCTTTCTTTCTTGCACTTATTTCGGCTTTTAGTTGTGCAATTTGTGCTTCCATCGATTTGATATTCTCATTTTGAGAGACAATGATCTTTATCACATTCTTGACAGAAGATTGCAAACTTGCCGTCCCTTGGATGGATTGTTTCATGAAAGTATCCAAGGTTTGTGCTCGTGCAGAGGTATTATCTGTACCGGTCAATTGCAAAGAGTTTTCATGTGGCGCAAAAGTGTTGGCCGGATTTTGGAAGTTTTGTGATTGGAAGGGGTGCTGACTCAATTGAAGTGGTTGCTGTTGTGGTGGAGGGACTCTTTGGAAATTGTTTTGGGTTGGAACCGTGTTTTGAGATTGTGATTGGTTCCAAGCAAAGTTAGGATGATTCCTCCAACCCTGATTATATGTGGAAGAAAATGGATCGTTTCTAGGTATTTAAAATGCGGCATTGGTATGCTCATGACCTTGAAACGGAGAATTTCGTGGACATTCTTCCGTGAGATGAGAAGGATCAGAACAACATCCACATACAGTTTTGGAGAGTGACATTTGATTTAGGGCGGCAGCTAAAAATTTGTTTTCCATATTGTCGAATTTCTTGTGTAAAGCTGAAATTTCAGCTCTAACTCCTATGGAAATATCATTGCCATCCCTAGAGGATTGACTCACACCCTCCCACTGTGAAGATTTTTCAGCGAAATCTTCTAGGAATTTCCAGGCTTCCCCATCATCTTTGGTCATGAAGTTGCCTTGACACATGGATTCAAGGGTCTGTCTTGTGTTAGGATTAATGCCCTCATAAATGATTCTTCACAGTTCCCATCTAGGGATTCCGTGATGTGGACATTGGACTAACAGATACTTGAAGTGTTCAAGGCATTTTGAAAATGGTTCATTTGGAAGCTGGGTGAATTGATTTATTTCTCTACGGACTCGAGCTGTTTTATGATGTGGGTAGAATATCTTAAGGAATGCTTTGACGAATTCTTCCCAATTTGAAATGGAATTTGCGGTAGTGTTGTAAAGCAACTTCTCGGCTATATCGCACAAGGTGAATGGGAGAAGACGTAGGCGCATAGCATCCATAGAAAGCTGTGAGGTACCCATCATTGCGCATACATTTTCAAATTTGGTGATAAAGGCATATGCGTCTTCAGACTCGAGACCGTGAAATTTTTGTACAAGGTTGATGTATTGGGGTTTTATTTGAAAATTTTTCCCGTTGGCTGGTGGAATGGAAAAACAGGTGGAAAGGGGACCTCGAATAGGATAGCACCTCTCTTGTAGAGAGATGCGGGTTGGATTTTGCGCACCAACGGACGGCGGCAGAGTAGTGGTAAAGAAATTCGATGGAGAATCGTCCATCGATGTGGGTGTGGTTGTGGGTAAAGAAGAGGTAAATGTAGAAATACCGACTTTTGGGTCGATCAAGGGAACACGGACTAAACGGGCACTAGAATCCCGTGTCCAGCCTATCTTGCACTAAAAAAAAGGTTAGTACAAGTGGCAGCGTGACATATAATTAGGGGAGATGATATGATTGGTGTTTGTTTTGAAAAATATACGGATTTTTGAAAAGATGATGCAAATCACAACAAATGCAACTAGCAAAACCCTAAAATCTAGTGGTCACCTAGGTCAAAGCTCTAGACCGCTCCTAACTGCCAAAAGAAAAGTCGCAGGATAAATCCTCCACTGCCTCTTTGTCTCTCCTGTGGCCAGGTAAGTGCCATGTAAGTGGGAGGTTCTCCACTACATAAGTAGTGGGCCTAATTAAGTAACCACTAGCCATCAACACACTTCCCTTAGACACCACAAAAGAAACGCGTATAAGCAATGAATTACCCACGGCCTTCTCTTGTCCTAAGTGAGCGTGACGGTCCTTAGAGTCATCTCTAGATATTTTTTAGTTAATGAGGGTAATGCGGATGCAAGTTTGTGATTTTTGGGGCTTAGGAAGGGTAATGAACTCCCCACCTAATCTGGATTTGGCCGTGCCCCTTAAATTCCGTATTAATATGCAAACAACCAAGAATCAAAACACGTACAATTTTATTTCTTTTGCGGCGCTGCGATTTATTTGCAAAGAAACCTGCAGCAAATTGTTAATTGGAGCAGATTTAGGAGGAGATAAGAAAGTGAAGAATTAGCCTGAGAATTTGTGAACAGTGATGCAGCAGACATGCGGCGGATCTTCCGCGGATGCAAGCTAGGGCCGCGGAATCGCGGTGGGATCTTAGGATCACTGCACACAATTTCTTAACACTGTTCCACTTCAACTCCTCAGCTCTCTGGAATTCTCTGAAAATTGTTTCTCAAGCTCCACAAAGTCCAGATTTCCTAACAACAAATCACAACAACGCGTTTAGGGTTTGTGCGAATTTAGATCTAAAAATATAGATAGAATAAACTTTTCAACTCAAATTTTAAAATACAAACAATTAGCCCACTATCCCCGGCAACGGCGCCATTTGATTGAATGATTTAGGATTGTGTAGTTAGAAAATTATGTAGAAATCACAACCAAAAATATTTTAACCGCAATCAATAACGGTGTCGAATGTAGCGCATTAGTAAGTGCGGATCGTCCACAGGGAAAGTGTAATCGTTCGTGTTTCGATTTATATGAGTTGAAACTTTAAAGAAAAGAAAACAAACAACAATTCATGATTTAAAGATTTGAAGTTCAAGAATTAGAAAAATCTAGACTAAATCAAGAAACGATAAAATCAAGAATTGAGAATTTGTGATGATTTCCAAATCAAATATCAAGAATCGAAATGAGGCTCGTAGGAATCGATCGGATCTATAGATATGATGAAATCTAGCGATGACTTATTCTTATCTATCGATGAATTGATACTAGATCGATGATGATCAACGAGAATTAGGGATTTCTTGTGAAACTAGGGTTTCATCATCTATCCCATGTTCCTTCGTCGATATCATTCACATTCTAGCCTCTAGTAAATTCAAGAATCGATCGTGGATCCCTAATTTCGAGCGATCACAATCAAGAAAGCATCGCAACGAAACTAGGTCGTCGATTCTTCAATTTGCTAGGGTTTACAAAACTCGTAGGACTTAAGAATCGTTTTAAGATTTGTTACATCATCATTCTATTGATCGTCTCGACTCCTTTATGAGCGGAGTTTTACTCAAACATCACAACAAGAACCACAATCACAAATTGAGATCGAATCATGAAGCAAGAAATTAAGGAAAGCAAGATTAAAGAATTTCACCTTTTATTTATCTACAATTTAGTTACAAATCGCTCAAGAACTACAAGAAGAAGAACTCGATCGTCGATTTGGCTTCGCTCGTCTCCTTGAGTCGCGGATCGGCTTGGATCACTTGCTCGATTGAAGATCGGCTCCGCTCCTAAAAGGTTGAAGGCTTCTCGCTTGAATGGTACATGGGATCTTGAATTTGGCTTTGGATTTTGGATTTAGGGCTACAAGTTGTGTCACTCAACTTGTAGGTGGATTTGGGGGAGATGAAGAACAACTAATGAACAACCTCCATCCTTAGATCTAGGCTCCTTTTTATAGACCTCAAAACCCTAGATCTAGGATTTCAAATTTGAATTTCCCTCCAAAAGTTTGTTATAGGGAGAGGCTTCTAGAAGTAGTTAGTTGGAGGGAGCTTCTAGAACTAGTTTGTTAGGAGCTTAATCAAGATTAGCTTAATTTAATGATCCTTGTTGATCTGGCAGAAGCTTCAAGGGTAATTTGGAATTTGACATGTCTTGATGAGGTTCTGGAACAAAGAGAGGAATTCTGCAGCTGATTTCCCTTGATGACGTGGTAAGGCCGCCGCAGATCCGCGGCATGTGCCTGCTGAGGCCGTGGATCCATGGCCCAATAAGAGGCTTAGGGCTTCAATTTGGTACAGTTGCTTTTTGATGGCTTCTTGGTATTTTTATGATATATTGAATCTCACAATTCCTTCTAGATTACTACCAGATCTCACATCCTTGAGTTGGCGTCTTTTTAACAGCACCGTTTCACAAATTTGGCCTTTCTCCTGGAATTTCCTGCACAGACTTCGAAACAAGTGCTGCGCTACACAAGAATGATGCGATGTCATGATAAATAGTCAATTTCCCTAAAAGTGCTGGTTTTAGAGTATAACACATGTAATCTGGTATTTCAGGGATGTTTTGCTAATATGTGCAATATGAATACCGAACACTTCTAGATGAGTGCAAATGATAGGGAAATTGACGTGTTAAAAATACATTATTTTCGACTGATCAGGTATGATTCCTCTTTCCGACACGCTGTTGTGCTGTGGTGTGTACGGAGGAGTGAGCTGAGAGAGAATCCTATTCCCTTTTAGGAAATCTAGAAACTCTGTGCTTAGATACTCGCCTTCTCGATCTGATCGAAGTTTCTTGATACTCAAGCCTGTTTGTTTTTCTACTTCAGATTTATACTCCTTGAATTTTTCGAAGTCTTCGGACTTATGTTTCAATAAGAACACGTGCCCGAATCTCGAGAAATCATCAGTGAAAGTTATGAAGTACGAAAAACCACCTCTCGAATGTGTATACATTGGTCCACATACATCACTATGTATGAGGCCTAAGAGTTTAGTAGCTCTCTCCGTGTCCGGTAAACGGAGTTTTGGTCATTTTACCTTTGATACAAGACTGGCAAGTCGCATAAGATTTATATTCAAACGGGTTTAAATATCCATCTTTATGTAGCTTGGTTAGTCTTTTCTCGTTAATATGACCAAGTCTACAATGCCAAATGAAAGCTTTATTCATGTCTGAAACCTTTCTTTTGTTTGTGTGTTGTATATTGAAAACTGTGTGCTGGATTAGGACGTATATCCTGTTATTTAATGTACCAGACCAAATCAACTCTTGATTAAGGTTAATGTTCATAACATTAGATTGTAATACAAAATTATATCCAGCACTGTCCAACAACGATACAGATATAATATTACATAACATCGAAGGTACAAAATAACATGGGTTCAAAACCAATATACAACCCGACGGCAAACCAAGGTGATACTCTCCCGCTGCTGTAGCATGTACTGAGGAACCATTCCAACCCGGAGAGTGTGATCACCTTTCTTCAAAAACCTGCTATTTCTCAGCCCTGCACACAATTGCAAATGTGAGATCCTGACCCGGTATCTAATACCCAGGAAGCAGATTTAATTGAAAAACAGTTTTCTGTTACAAACACACCTGAAGTGAAAGCATCACCATGCTTCTTCTTCTTGAGTCTGTCCAGGTATCCAACGCAGTTTCTCTTCCAGTGCCCAGTCTGGTGGCAGTGGACGCATTCCCCTCGTCTTGTCGCAGCAGCCCCCATCTTGTCTTTTCCCAATGCCTTTTTCACTCCGCCTCTCGCTTGATAGGATTCTTTTTCTTCTTTCCCTTGGCCTTGGCTTTCGGAATGGAGGAGGAAGATGGCCCAGCAATTAGAGCGGGAGTTTTCGCTACCTTTAGCGTGCTCTCTGCACTCCTCAACATATTGAGGAGTTCAGGTAAGGACTTCTCCATGTTGTGCATGTTGACGTTTACAATGAACTAAGCAAAGGCAGGGGGAAGGGACTGTAGAACAATATCAATATACTGTTCGTTCTCCATGGTCCAACCTAGGTCCTCTAGATCTTCGATAAGTCCAATCATCTTCAATACATGGTCACCTACAGACGTGCCAGCAGCCATACGCATCTGAAACAACTTTCGAGATGCCACGTATCGGAGAGTACGAGATTGCTCTCTAAACAACTCCTTTGTATGGAGAAAGATGGATTGTACATCCATCTTCTTGTGCTGCTTCTGATGATCATTGTTCATAGAAGCAAGCGCGAAGCACTTGGCTGTTGCGCAGTCTATATCCCATGTCTTGCGGATTTCTTTATTCGCGACTGAAGAATCAGGGCCTGGGCTAGGAGGGGCTGGAGTAGTCCGGATGTATCCGACCTTATCATAGGTAAGGGCAATATTTACGTTCCTTAGCCAATCTTTGTAATTCGGTCCCGTGAGTTTATTCTTTTCTAATAAAAGCTTAAGTCCGGTCATAGGTATCTTCCATTAGGGGAGAGAAAAGAAGACACTCAGCGATTGCTCTTGCATAATTAGATTGGTTATTAATCTTATCTAATCGATGACTCCCACTGCTTTTTATCAAATTTTCCTTCAAACCTTAAAAAGAAAACTAACCAGGATTAATTGTAGTCTACAAGTTCGCTAACCGGTCGGCCAGGCCAGTGTCGGTACTCCGAGGGAGGTTCCCCGTGATTTCGCACGGACCTAATTAAAATAAACCTCGTTTTCCTAGAGACGTAACCCCGTTGACACCTTTCTAGACACCTACTGGATTACCTAATTGTAAAGTGCAAAACTCTCCCGGGAGTAACTTTTACTCATAGTAGGATCGGGATCAAACTATCATATAGAAGATATGCAATCTCATTGCAAATTTCAACTCTTGAAATTTCCGATATGATTTTTACCCCTATTGTCTTATGACCTTAACTATGGTCAACAAATCATAAGCACTAGTCAAGTTCTACCCGCCGTTTCGTGATTGATTTAGACCCACCCGCATGACCCGTAACTATGGTCAACAAAGTCATACGAATGTCCTAATCGATCGCATCAAATGCTTTTTAGTAAGACATCACTTAGCTATCGTACACCACGCCTTAACTATAGTCAACAAACGTGGCACGAATACTAAGTACTCTGCTTCCTAAAATGGCGGAGGGCAACGGATGGTTTTTATGAAAACCCTTAACTTTTTGAACTTGATATCGTTGTAGAATCTAGTGAAAGGAGTGGTTTAAGCTCCAGTTTTAAAAGTCGAATGGTTTTGTAGTATCTTTCTAATTTTTATAATGAGGTCACTCCCGGTGAAGGGATCTCAGCTCTTTCCTTATCGAATAATATGCTGGATATTTATGAATACCACGATGCAAAGCAAAAGTTAGATGAACTATAAAAACAATCGAGTGCTTTGTAACATTTGCTAGTTTCGCTAAAGGGGTCACTCCTGGTGAAGGGATCTCGGCCCTTTCCTCATCGAATGAGGTGCTGGATATTCATCAAGGAATACCACTATGCAAAGAAAAAACTAGAGTTACCCATTTTAAAAAGTTTGATTCTACAACATCTTTAGGATTCTTTTACTTAATATTAATCACATTAATGTTGTCCCATCATTTATGTTTCCTAAACATCACAGAAAAGAAACGAAAATTGAACATACGCTTATGCCATCTGCATTCTCCACGGGGCCCAGTCATGCACCGTTAGGTTACTTAACTAACGGCAGAGCGGGGGCTGGACTAGCGCGGGTGCAAAACATAAGCAACGTTTATTATATATCTCATATATAAATATCCATTCTTCACACGCATTTATAAACATTCCAGATCACAGATGAATATATTGGATATACTAGGAATTCCGCACTTCATTGAAGCCTTTAATGAAAAACGGTTTCCACGATCGTGATGAATAGCCAAACCCCACCATAGACCCTTACGGGTGCGGCAAACTACCCGCCAAATTCCTGAAGTGAAGCAATCACCCTCAACAAAGTGAGTAGGCCACTCGGCAATTCGAGAACCCGGTAGTTTGTGCACCCCACCTTGGGTTTATCCTAGGAGAAAAAACAGTAAAAAGAAAAAATACAACGGTGGATACAACCTTAACCCGGATGTGCCCCACAAAATAATATTACATTGCTTTTTACAAATTACATGAATGAAAGAAAAACGCTCTACTCACATCCCCGGCCATTCATCACGACGATCCAACATATTCATATACATATACCATCGCATGATACCAATACCGATGTGTGCAACCCCGACCAATCGACATATAGCAATTAGTCAACGTTTCCATAACACACATACACATCACTAAGCTTGTAAAGTAACCGCAACATTAGAATTCCGCACGAGATTAGCAAACTAAACCATTTTCTAACTCTTGAAAAAATCCAGTGAGCTACCCTTTTAAAAACCGATATTTTGAGCCAATCTGGGAGTCGAAACAAACTCGAAATCCGTCCGAACTTCACGGAGGCGAAGAAAAACATGTTAAAGGTCGAATGGGGGGCCTCGGGTGGGTACCCACTGCCGAGGGCCACCTCGAGGTGGCCCCATAGGGTTGGCAGACCCGAGAGCACCCTGTTGGGGTGCTCTCGGGTCACCCACCCCCGAAGCCACATCGAGGTGGTCTTGGGGTATGGGTCTGGCCTCTGGTCCCCCTGAGGTATCCCTGGGGTGCACACGCTCTACCCCGCGGCTTCTCGGTTCAAACCGTGAGCCCGTGGTGTGTGCAAACATCTCAAAACATCGATTTTCAAAACTGTTTTCTCGACAATTTTTGCACGACGAAAAAAGACGGAATTATAACATCACTACAAGCTATTTAAGGTTTAAGATAGGCTCCGATACCATGTTAGTGGATGTTGCACACCCTCACAACACTTGTGAGAAGGCGGAAGCGATAAACAATAATTTTCTTGCATGCAACACCTACATAACCCAAGATTAGTGCTTAAACCTTAACTAGCAAACCATATCTAGAGTTCTAAACTACTATGATAGGGGTTAGACCTTGAAAATCGGTTCTTCGGGTCTTCTTTTGGATGCGACTCCTAGGCTTCTTGATGGTTGCAAAGAGCTCGATCTCCGGCCACCTCAAGATCCAAGACGATCCACCCGAGAGCTATCGAACAAGCTACAAATTCTTCACAAGAGTTTAACTAAGAGATCAAGATTTCTAGAAGTGATCACTTAGATAATGTAAATATCAAGTAATGGATTATATTTGTCCCTTGACCTATGATTCACAACTCATGTGAAGGTTTAGGTCAAGAGGTATAGGAAGGAGAGAATTAGGAGAGAGAATGTGTATGTGATGAATGAATGAAAAATGAAGCATAACAAAAAATATGGCTCAAAAAAATAATTGAAGCATGCATTATTTTTTTAAAAAAATAATGCACCATGCCTCAATAATAAACCCAAATGAATATAAAATGATTTGAGCCATGCCTTGAACCATGCTAAGACTTTCTCCAAATTCCACCTCATCATTTCCATTTTCTCAAAATGAAAATCCATTTATGAGGTGTCTCCTTCTAGAATGTATTCTTGTACAATTACAATAATACCCCTCACCGTATACTGTATAAGTATACCCATATTCGAATTCCGAAAAATACGAATAAAAATAATCCAATAATATAATACCGGTATCCGGCTTAAACCAAAGCCTATAAGTATTATCTTTCTGATCATTATTCCTACAACACTTACACGAACATGATCGAAACCCTGCCGTAATAAATTATGGCATCTACATCTTTTTCCTGAACCAGGGAATTCTCTGTGTGGGAATCTAAAGACTCGTCAGTACGCTGGAAGTGGGTTTAACCACAAGCACGTCAGCGGCACTAGCTGAGCGTAACGGTTACCCAGGTACATGACGAAAAGGTGACCGACGAGCGAAATCATCACAACCCTAACGAGCCTGTAAGCAACACTTACTGTACAGTCTGGTCTCTTCGTATGATACGTCGCAAATGAAGTCTAGGGGTGGTAAATGTCAGACCCCAGTAACTTTATAAGTCATGCTGATTTACGGCCCATAACGGTTCGAGAAACCACTGATAACACCTATTAGTAAATATCGAGAACCCTGGCCAGGGATTTGCTGTTATGGCCGATCAAGCATAGCGCGACATCAACTCCCTATACCGGAAGAGACGAAACCTTTCCTATCGCTCACTGCCTCCATGTGATTCAGGACTGTACCCAAAATCCACCTGTTTGCACGACTCAGTAGAGCCGCGGTAGGGAGGAAATCAAAGCACAGTGGGAATCACACAACACACTATAATGATCTCGGGACTACAGACTAACCTATACAATTGTCACCAGAGAACTGCTATCCGACAATAGGTATATATACAATCTAGGAGTTCTCGGCGAGTCCTGTTCGGTGTACCCATTCTCCAATGAGCACCTTTGTACAATCTTTGATGTCAAACACCAATGGTTGTGGGATCAACCATCACCCCCAATGACAAGAAACGTAAACACTAGTCTACTCTGGTAATATCGATGCCCTGTCTCGATATACCCTCGACTAGGAACAATTAAAGGATATGCTTATAGACTGCCCAGACCCCACTAGTATGATCCACATCATAATCCCAGTAGTCAAGCATAATCCTAAGGGCTTCATCAACATGTATATAAATATATGAAATACAACACATCATACGTTAAGATGAAGATAAACCAGATTGTATACTATCATTTCGAGAAAAGATTGTTTCTTTATATATACATGCCTAGCATCCTATACAATACAGGCCTATAGGGCATACATATCCAACACCTCCCTTGTATATTTTGAACAGAAACCAGATATACATAACAATATGAAAGGCATCCCCAAGCGGGAGCTAGCTCTTCGCCGTATAGCGGAATCACAACCACGCAAGTGAGCAATATATATATATATATACATATATATATATACACACACGACACCCAACGGTGAAGATCACAGAAGGAATGATAAATAAAGCGAGACATCAAAACCACCAATAGCGAACATATACCCCATCGCTCTAAGTCTCGCAACCACAAGTCTTTCTAAGTCTTACTAATTATACAAATACTAGTTTTCTGATTGATAGAGTTTATCTAGATACAATAGGAAATAATAAATACAATAGTGGGCACGATCTAATGTGTCCTACATACCATAGCAAGCACCCGGAGGCAAGTTTTGTGCTAGTGATACCGCTACTGATCCCAAGCGGTCAAACCTGCAAGAACTGTGACACAACAGGGGTGAGTTGCCAACTCGTGAGTAGAAAACATCAGCATGTAGAAATCGAATAAATCAACGATTTCCTAGGTCACTATGTCAAGAAGGTAATACTAAGATATCTAGGGTGACCATGTATGCATATATGTCAACAATATACTCAATACAAATGACATATACCAATAAACATCTGATTCATATGCCTATATGCAGGTGGATATCATCAACGTGTCCATCAATGACACAATCAACATCATGGAACCTGAGAGTCTAACATCGACACTCGAAACATCATGAAAACATAAGCATGTATATATGAGGATAACAACCAACGTGTGTCCATCAACGACACATCAAAATCATGGAACCTGAGTGCCCAACACCGACACTCGAAACCTCATGAAACCCGTGTCCATCATTGACACGTAAATCCTCATATCTCAGGCTCTGTCAGTCCGGATCGGCCCATAGGCTCCATCAGTCCCGATCGGCCCATATCAATCTCATGACTCCGGTCGGTATCCTCCGGATGACCGCCGGGTCCAAACTATCACCGGTATGTAGTAGTCCCTCTGCCATGATCATCGTCTCCTGCACAACATACCTTTCGTGCCCCGGGGTACCATACCGGGTCCACCATGTACCTGCAAACGGTTCATCCAACTCCTCGAATCGAGTATCACATAGCTCATAATCGAGAAAACACATGGTGGACGCTTCGAAATATCATATCAAGAGAAACCGGGTTTTTAAAACAATACATACATTCTTTTAAAATATAACCACGGTTCTAAAAACCAGAATCTCATGAAAGTAGCATCTCAATGCGTTTAATCGTAAAGCATGATGTATGCAAACATAGAACAGAAATGTGAGCATATCAGTATATCATGCAACATAGAATAGTGATGTGAGCATATCAGTATATCATGCAAACGAGTCATTTGATACTACTAAACAATCAAGAGTAATAGCATGATATAGTTTTATCCACATCACAATTAAGAGTAACAGCATCTCAACTCGATTAAAAATTGGGAAGATTTTGTTAAAGCTTTTCTAAAAACGTTTTATCCACATCACAAGACCGCAAGAATTCGCAATGAGATCATTAAATTTTCCTAGCTTCCTTCTGAACCCTTTTAGAAGTGTTTTAAAAGATTTAAAGACCTAGTTGTTCAATGCCCTCATCACGGTATCGAGAATTGGCAACTTTGCTAAAATTTATACGAAGGATTGAACCCAGCCACTAAGCAGTTGGAAACCATTTGTCAATGTCACTTTCTAACAAAATCTTGCGAGGAAGCTTGGCAGTTTCTCGATGATCTTGCTGAACAAACACTTCAGTAGGAAAGCACTAAGACCACCTCATCTTCTTCAACTGGTCAGTCTAGGGCATGCATACATTAATTAGATATGTCGATTGCAATGAAGGCCGAAATGGCCGCACTTACGAAAAAGATAGAAGCAATTGAGACCAAAATCTCATCGCCTTCTCCTGCCCCTGCTTTACCCCCACGAACTATTTGCGCTTGTTGTTCGGATCCATCACATCTTACCGAAGAGTGCCCTTACAATCCACCTGCTCAAGGACAAGATCACGTCAATGCTTCCTTTCAGCAAAGACAAAGAAGTGATCCATACTCTTCGACTTATAATCCTGGTTGGAGGAGTGACCCAAATTTTTCTTGGAATCAAAATCAACAATTCCAAGGAAACAACAACTTTCAAAGGCCTCCTCCTCCACAACAACAAGCACCACAAGAAACTCAATACCAGCAACCTTTCGAACCACAACCTTACCCAAACCAAATGAATAATTTTGTGCCCAATAACTCTTATCCTCAAAACAATTTTGTTCAACCGAATAATGATAAGGTTACCTCGCTAGAAAGAAGTCTAGATGCATTTCTAAAACAATCTACACAATCCGCGGCAAGGTTGGAGACTTCCATTCAATCTTTGGTGCAAAACAGTGCCTCACACGATCAAAGCATCAAATCAATAGAGGCACAAATTGCACAACTAAACGCTGTGTTGAGCGAGCGAGAAAAGGGAAAGCTTCCATCTCAACCATTGCCAAATCCCGGTCACACACACAACGCACATGTTGCATATGATCAACAAAATCATAATGTAAATGCTGTGACCACGTTGAGATCTGGAAAAGTGTTGCACAATAACATGGGTATTAGTAATGATACCCCTGCCGGTGGTTCTTCTTCATCTTCTTCTTCTTCTTCTTCATCTTCTTCGTTAGAGCTTATTCTTCATCCTTCACAAGGCTCTACTTCTTCTAGCTTGAACAGACCCACTTCTCACTTCATGAACACACCAACACTGGGATTCGCTCCAACTCAGCAATCTACTCCACAGAAATTGGACTCAAGAAATTTTCAAAATGTTCCCTTTCCAAACAGGTTGAGATCCAATAAACCAACTCCACAAATGGAGAAGATTGTCGAGTTGTTCAAACAGGTTAGCATAAATATACCTCTTTTGGATGCAATCCAACAAGTCCCTTCTTACGCGAAAATTTTAAAGGACTAATGCACCAAGAAGAGGAAGTCACAAGTACCAAAGAAAGTTTTCGTGGCTGGTGTTGTTAGTGATGCTCTTGTCCAATCTTTACCCCAAAAACATAAGGACCCCGGCTGTCCTACAATTTCGATAACAATTGGGGACAAGAACATCAATAAAGAACTATTAGATCTTGGTGCTAGTGTCAATTTGCTACCCTATTCAGTGTACGAACAATTAGGCATTGGAGAGCTTAAACCCACTCATTGTACTATCTAAATGGCCGAACGATCCATCACCCATCCTAGGGGTGAGTTAGAGGATGTGTTAACTAAATTACGGGATTTCATTTTCCCTGTTGACTTCATTGTTATGGATACACAACCTGTAGCTAACCCCCGGAGTCAAATTCCGGTGATACTTGGTCGACCATTCCTTGCGACTTCCAATGCGGTGATCAATTGTCGTAATTGTTCAATGAATCTATCTTTTGGAAATATGACAATTGAACTCAACATTTTTAAGTTGTGAAGTCAGCCCTCCGAGCCTAATGCTAGTATACTTGATGTTTGCTCGATCCATGAGATCACACAGGAGGACTGTGAGCTCGAAAAATTTCTGTTCGATCACAGCAGTTTTGACGCCTCTAGTGCGTTCCTCCTAGAATCTGACACAGCTTTCACGCCGAAAAACGACTACGAGTGTTTCATTTTTTTGGACGATTTTCAAGACTCACCACCCGAGTTTGAGTCTTTTGATTTTTCGGATGAGTTGGTTGAACAATCCGACTCGGTTGCCTACACTCGCTTTGAGCCATTGATGGAATCCTTCGAGTTCGAGACAGTTACACCAATGTTACCACCAATTGTTTCACCTCTAAAACTCGAACTAAAGCTTGTGCCGTCTCACCTTGAATATGCTTACCTAGGTGAGAATGAGACCCTTCCCGTTATTATATCGGCCTCTCTAGCTCTCGAGCAAGAGAAAGCCCTTTTAATGGTCTTACAAAACAACCGGTAAGCTTTTGGCTGGACTATGGCGGACATCAAGGGGATTAGTCCCCTCATAGTTGAACATCATATACACATGATGGATGATGCCAAGCCAGTAAGGGATCCACAAAGACGCCTAAACCCCATAATGAAGGAGGCTGTCAAGAAGGAGATTGTCAAATGTCTTGATAGTGGTATCATTTACCCTATCTTAGATAGCTAGTTGGTTAGCCCCATTCATGTTGTCCCAAAGAAATCGGGCATTATGGTCATAACAAATGAGACAAATTAGTTAATACCTACTCGTACCCAAACTTGGTGGTGAGTTTGCATCGACTATAGAAAACTCAATGCCGCGACAAGGAAAGACCACTTTCCTTTACCTTTCATTGACCAAATGCTAGAACGATTGGCTGGGCACGAGTTTTACTGCTTTTTGGATGGTTATTCGGGCTATAATCAAGTCCCCATCGCCGAAAAGGATCAAGACAGCACCACATTTACTTGTCCTTTCGGTACTTTTCGCTTACCGTCGCAAGCCCTTTGGGTTATGCAATGCACCCGCTACATTTCAGCGGTGTATGATGGGGATCTTTTCATACATCGTGGAGAAATTTTTAGAGATCTTTATGGATGATTTCTCCATTTTCGGTGACTCCTTCGATGAGTGTTTGCTGCACTTAGATGCGGTTCTTACCC
This sequence comes from Agapanthus africanus, assembly GCA_030015575.1. Taxonomy (NCBI): domain Eukaryota; kingdom Viridiplantae; phylum Streptophyta; class Magnoliopsida; order Asparagales; family Amaryllidaceae; genus Agapanthus; species Agapanthus africanus. Next base: position 409,884,817 of record CM057340.1, read on the forward strand.
GTTGTAGGGATAAGAACCTCACTTTAAATTGGGAGAAGTGACACTTTATGGTACAAGAGGGTATTGTCTTTGTCACGACCCAAATGTGGCATGTGACCGGCACTTAAATCACGTGACATCTAAAGACATCCACGCAGTCCAAGTAAGCCGAAACCCGGAATCTAAACCCTTTTTGAAAATTTTGGAGGTGTGGTTTAAATAATCATTCCAAAAAAAATCAATTTAAATAACATATAAATTTAACTAAGTATGATGAAAATCTTTTATGACGTTTTGAAACTTGATCACCTCCTTTACATTTTTATAAAAACCCGAAACAACATAATAAAATAGCCTCCCAATGGAAGCTAGCTTTCACGTCAAAAAGACGGAACAATCAGACAAATCTATAACAGATGTCGACTCTAAAGAGTGCTACATCAACACACGTAAAATCTACGTTTCGCTTCTAAGTCCATAGTATAGAATTTCTAAGTTGATAGAGTTTCCACTAGATACAAGAATATATGCAGGTACTGTCCCTTGGATCAGTCCTGATGGAACCTAATAAATCCATATCTAACGATGTACCTTATGATAATGATCGTATCAATATACATATAGATGCCCAGCATCGACATCGAAATCTGAAATCTCTCATGTCCAGCATCGACACTTAAATACAGATACCGTCGACACCATCTCAACAGATGATCGTCACCCGATATCCTGGCTACGATCAGTATCCCCTGGATATCTGCCGTACCTACTCGAACCCCAGTCAGTATCCCCTGGATAGCTGACATGCTCATCTCAATCTCCGGTCAGTATCCCCTGGATATCTGCCGTGCTCAATTCTATTTCCGGTATCGAGTATTCTCGCTAAGCTCCCCCGCCTCAATGCGGCCATCTTGCCCCTCGGTCTCGACCGGGTCCACCATGTATCCAACTGTATATCTCCCCCACTCAGTCTGGATAACGTAAAAATCCGAGACCGTATATCTCCCCGACTCGGTCCGGAATAAAACCAGAAAACACAAAACTCATGGTGGACGTTTTTCTTATCACATCAAAATATCAAGTAAGGAATCAGAATAGTTGCATCAATTGTATTGATGATATACTATATATGTATTGTTGCGCTACGGCAGCGCCCCGGCCGTCTATCTGAGGCCAAAATGCGGAATCAAAATTTTCCTAAACTTTAAACTGGCGCTACCGTGGACAATATACCCGGATCGTAACCATTAACCGATACTAGCTATCAAGAGAAAGGGTGAGAGATATACCGAGTGATCCGAGTCCTCCGGTCTTCTCGTCATCGTCCCGATCTCCCGCGGAAACTCCGGTCGTCGCCTCCTTACCGGAAGGGCACCACATCGTCTGTATCTTTTACGGGCTCCCACCTCAATGCCGAGGCAACTCGGGCACGAAGCTAGCAAGTCGACGTGCCCAAGATTTGCTGTAGAATGTAGTGTAGATGATGCTTGTCTCATTTGGGGTAATGAAGTTGCCATTGGATGGAGGGAAGAAGATACGGAAAAATGGTGCTTTCATTTTTCCTAGCAAGAAATGAAATGAATCAAATTTCCTCATACCAAAAATGAAACCTCTCTCCCTCTCTCCTAAGAAGTGGCCGGCCCCCTTTTTAGAGAATGGTGGAGGGAATCCAAAATTACGAAACCATGAAGGGAGGTCATGGTAGTAAAAGCAAGGGGTGACCATATCCAAAAAGAAATGATAACCAAATCCAATCAACCTTCATCTCATTTCTAATCACAAATAAAGCAAAGAATGGATGGAAAAAGAATCTCATCATGATGCCACATAATGCAAGAAAACCCCTCCACAAAATGTTATTTGCAATCTTGCAAATAACCCCCTCCATCGGAAAAGTCCGGCCGGGAAAGAACAAAGGAAAACCGGCCGGAACGGAATGCAAACTGGCAACCTCAGAAAACTGGTCCCATAATAAATTACAGGAAAAACCCCGATACTGTGCATACACACCCGTATCTGTATTCCTACCGGATACAAATGTAATGAGACAAAATCTACACTGTACTAAACTAGGATCCGGCTTAAACCAAAGCCGGCTAGTAATATCCGTTCGATCCTGATCCGTGCAATACCGCACGTATCTGATCGAACCTTGCCATATATCCATACGGCCGCTAGTACAAACTGTCTGATCCTGATCCGTGCAATACCGCACGTATCTGATCGGACCCTGCCATATCTCCATACGGCCTCTACAGCGTTTCGCCCGAAAGCTTGAGTAACTGTAAGTGTGGTGGACTCTAAAGACTCGTCAATACTATGGCTGTAGATTTAACCACTAGCACGTCAGAGGTATTAGCCAATACGTGACGGGCCACCAGCTATTGACCAAAAGGGACGTCGATGAGCGAACTCATCCTGACACCCTACTGAGCCTGTCAGTGACAATATCCGTACAGTCCGGTCCGTTCGCCTATGAGCAACGCATGTCGGGCAAAGGGGGTTGGTAAAAGTCAGACCCCCAAAAGCGGTACAAGTCGTGTCGGAGCGTAGCCCAGAACACCCTGAGATACTACTGGAATACCTACCAGAAAATCTCCTGCCTCGGCCGAGGGCTTTGTGTAATGGCTCTCCTAGACACAGCGCGACCTCACCCCCAATACCGGGAGAGACGAACCCCTGAAGATCCGCTCACTGCCTCCATGTGTCTCGGGACTGTACCCAACTAAAACCTATTTGCACGACTCCTTTGAGCAGTGGTAGGGTAGTAATCAAAGTACAGTGGGAACTCACACGAGACAAATGACAATCCCCAGGTCGATGAACTAACCTGTACACATGTCACTAGGGAACTGCTATCTGACGTCAGGTATAAGACCAACTAGCATGTTCCCGGCGAGTCCGTTTCGGTGTACTCATAACACAATGAGCACCTGTATACATCTTAGGTGAACCAACTGACACCAGTGGCTTGTGAGACCGGCCACCACCCCTCGTCGGGGTCTCGAATGTATACACTAGTCTACTCTGGAGAATCGATGCCCTGTCTCGAAACTCCCACGACTAGGGACCTTTTAAGGATGTGCTTATAGACCACCAGCTCTCACGTATATGATCGCCATCATACTTCCGGCAGTCAAGCAAGAATCCTAGGGGCTCTATCAGCGTGTAATAGTGAGCTGTAAGGTCACCTGAAACAGTACACGATGATAAAGGTAAACCAGATAGCATACTATCATCTCGAGCAAGACTGTCCTCCTGGGATAGGTCCTCCCTCAATCATTGCAATCACGTGCCTGTGATCCAATAATTGACTCTGAGGGCACTATCTCCAACAATCTCCCACTTGCACTCAAGGCTAATTATTGCGATGTCGCATACTCACAGCCCGTGTGATACCGAACACCCAACTCCTCTACTAGTCAGTCTCACAAAGCTCGTTTGCGAAACTATTGCGTTCGAGAAATAGCCTCAGTGAGTGGATCCGCTGTGATGTTTCTTTCTATGTCTCTCTATATCTCAAGTTCGCAGAGAAAACCATCCCCCGAAATGAGCAATACCTATCTTAGAGTATGTCTGGATATCTGATGGGACCTAGCTCATAAATGAACTCCAAATCCAAACTTCTTAGACTGTATCGATAACTGAACTTAATCAGTACCCAGCGCCATGCCTCCCTCAGTATTGCCTTGGACCACCTGTCCAAAACACTGCCCCTCGTAAGAAAGAGAAACTATAACTCTGACAGCCACTCTGCCATCCATGTCACCTTGGAAGCCTGGAATGATAACTGTCTCCTAAAAGAGGCTGTCGTTATCATATCCCTAGAACATCAACTTATGTTCTAAAACTGCTTCCGACTGTTTCTCCAGGATTGGATTAATATAAACTTATTGCACCTACTGCAAGAACAACATCTGGTGTAGTACATGACATCTCATAATTGATTCAATTGCCTAAGCAAGTGATCTGTCAATCATGCGTATCCCTCTCCCCTTTAGTCTGTAAGACACCTTTAGAGAGGGTGACTCCATCACCTGCAGGTACACTACCATGCCAGGAGTCGTCCATTCTAAATACTCATAGAATGCTGTCAAGGTACCCAGATTAGGAAACCACCCAAATCTAGATCTAAAACTATAGATGTAGTAACCAGAATGTCTGATATAATATCCAAGTCCTGTGTGGAGAAACTACTGTGTGACAACCAAAGTATAACCGATCGTAGTATAGGAATATCACTTCCTACTCTGTGTATGTCATCAAATACCAGGACATCACACCCTACTACCTTCTTAACAGATCTATCCCCTATTCTGATGAAGTCAAACCCATGACTGTCACATCAGAAATAGATGATCTATCTCCGCTATCTCTGCTACTGTCTATAAATAGACATAAGCCAACTGTCCACCAATGCTTCCGCTGCTCCCACTGACTACGACAACCCTCTGGCAGAGTCATATAGACGTACACTTCTAAAGCCAGTTTAGAATGACGCTATACTCATCCTCATGCCGGGTTTCACAGTCTGGAACAACAGCAATGGCAAGTCTGGGTAAACAAGAACCTCCCTGCCACTGTCCTTGAGCATACCGAATTACCTCTCGAGTGCCTAAGGTTACCCATTTTATCTGCCGAGTGGCTAATGGAATGTCAAGCCAGATTGAATCTTTAGGTTCCTATCAAATTTTCAGTAATCGTTTGCGGTTCTGGAATCACTTCCAGTTCTACCATACTCCCACTGCTGTTTTTCTGAAAAAATCCATTTTTGTTAAAACTGTGGCGAGGCAAGAACAATATTACTATTGATCTTCCAGATGGTAGAAAATCAACCCTCGTCATAGCCAGGGTCAACCCACAAACAGCTATTACAGAAACGTGCCTTGAGTTATCCGGAGTCTGGTTTTAAGCATAAGCCGGACAACTCCCTGTACCTTAACAATGTTAAGATATGAACTGTACTATATCCAATATAGAACCAGAGGCACTGATTTAATTGAACCAGATTCAAATCATGCAGCTATCTCCAGTGCATGTCAACTAAATGGAGAGAGGCCGATCAGCGTTACTCAACTTAGGAATGCTTCCAATTATGAGTAACCTGAAAGAGAAGCAATTTCTCTTTATCATTACTATCAACTGAATACCATACACAAGTATCTACATCTTCGATCAGTTTGAAGAATCCCGATACTTGCTACACCTGGTTCTCTACTCTATTCAAATACCTATAACTCCTCAAAACATAGACCCTGTGTTTCTACGAAACACATGTCTAAGAACTAGAGAAGTTAAAAGTAAACAGGATATAGTATGAGGACCAACCCCTCTGTCCTAATGGACACTGGACAACATACAATACTCTGTATAAGTCCGCTGAGTCTAACAACTCTTTCACTGTGTGTCGTAGGTTGAAAACTGTACTTATGGTTAAGAAGAATTACACCGCTGTTTAATGTTCCTTACCTAACCATCCACTGATATAGGTAAATGTCATCGACATAATATCAAAAGGTATATCTCACTCTATGAAAATAGACGTACAGATATATCAATTTGAAATTGGTGCACAACAGCGGATATTCAAAACCAAATACTTGCCGACCGGCAAACAACCCAGGTGGCTTCCTCAAATATCACCAATTACAACGAATCCCGATATAATGAGGATGGTCACCTAATTCCCAATAACTTACTCCCACTCATCATCTGTAAAACCATACAGATGTGAGAATCCAATCTGGTAAATACATACCCTGGAGCAAGTGTCTAATCGGGAAATCAGTTTTCTTTTAACAGTACACGGTTGAACTGAAACATTAAAATGTTTCGATAGGGTATCCTGGTATTCCTAGTAATGCCTCTACCATTTTCCAGATTCAAAACTGTAACCGTATATCTCTTTGCCATCTGTCTAAATCCCTTTATATGTCTTTAGTCATTACCGTCTGCACACCCCTTTAGGCCAAATGGTTTTCTTCCTTCCCTACCGTTCGGCACCAGCCTATGGTTTGGAAGAAGACTATCCAATAAGCATAAAAGGTGTACTGTCCTAATCCTAGGAGCACTCGCAAAGCGAGAGAAGGTGAAGATAAAAGACAACCGAATAAACCTTATTCCTATTTCTCCTGAACCAGAATCCATCCCCGAACTGGAACAAGTTCCTTTCGAGTTCGTATATAACCATACGATGGATTATCCAATAAACTTGGGATCTTTGTAGTGATACGGAGTGTCCTGGAGAAATACAAAGGTGATTAAGGATTGGCGAAGAAATACTTGGTTCGGTCGTGAATATCAGTCGCAATTTACTTTGCCCTCTTACTAATCCCTTGCTTTGTCTTAACTTAATACCTTCTGTACACCATCGTTATGCTAATTGGTTTTCTTCATTCCCTACCGGTCGACACCAGCCTAAGGTTTGGAAGAAGACTATCCAATTTGCGTAATAGGTGTACTATCTCCTAAACCAAGGAGTACTCGCAATGAGAGAAGGTGAAAAGAAAAGACAACTGAATAATCCTATTCGTTTTCTCCAGAACCAGAAACCATCCTCGAAGTCCTTTGAGTTCGTATATAACCATACGATGGTTTTGTCCAATGGAAGTGGACGTTCGTAGTAATACGGGGTGTCCTGGAGAAAAGGGTAAAAGTAGGAGTGGCAATGAGGTTTGCAACTCTGACAATCCAAAAGCCAGTGTTAAGAAGGTTCGGTCAACTTGGTCACTGAGTCATAGTCTAGGGTCGGGTCAATGGTCGCTGCCAAAGAGAGAGAGAAAAGAAACACTCAGCGTGCACTCTAACCTAGATCAAAATGGTTATCACTTTATCTAATCTGGAAACCTCCCACTGTAACCTCAAATTCTTCCCCAAACCTGAAAGAAGAATTAGTCGGGATCACCCGAGGAGTAAACCAACTCATCAGTGGGAATCGGGATCCAACTATCATCGCATGACAACGTGACGGAATCCAATCACATTATCACACTCCAGAAGGTATGCGCATATCTGGCAAGTTTCAATTCTTTTGAAACTCCCGATGTGTGTTTTTACCCCTAGGACTCAAGTGACCTTGACGGAGTCAACAAATCAAAAAGTCCTAGTCAAGTTCAACCCGTCATTATCTGGATTGCATTAAACCCACCCGTACGTGCCCTTGACGGAGTCAACAAGGCCGCACGACTGTCCTAACCAATCCCATTTATGCAACAAACAAGCACCACTTAGCTACCGTACACTACGCCTTGACGGAGTCAACAAACGCAGCACGAATACTAAATAATGCCCATAAGAAATGACGGAGGGCTACGGCTGGTTTTTGGCGAAAAACCTTTAACGTAATGAACTTGATATCGTTGAAGGAACTGCATGACTTTTTATAAAAAATATAGTGACGAAAACCTTTGCTAAAGAGATCACTCCCGGTGAAGGGATCTCGGCTCTCTCCCCGTAGAATGAGATGCAGGATATTCCAACTGAATACCACGATGCAAAGCAAAAGTAATCGGCTATAGTGAAGTTAATGCCATGACGCAAACTTCTGTCCAAGGGGTCACTCCCGGTGAAGGGATCTCGGCCCTTGCCTCGTCGACTGAGGAGCAGGATATTCCAAATGAATACCACGATGCAAAACAAAAGTGAACGTCCTTGCAATAACAGCTTTTTGAAAAGTGTTCCAAAAACATCAGAATAGGTTTGTTTAGCTTTCATTGATCCGAATCAACGCAGTCCCATCAATTGATCACACCACAAAGAACGAAAATATACTGATGTACGTATATGCCATCCGCATTCGCCACTGGGTCCCGTCATTACCCGTTAGGTTAGCTAACTAACGACAGAGCGGGGACTGGACTAGCGCGGATGTAAAACATATACAACATCTACTAATATAAATACCAATATATTATATTTCGCTCAAGGCGTGATAAAATCCAACATCACAGAAATGTACAGCATCACAGAACAATACAGATATCTGGAAGCCCCGGGTTTCACAGAGCCGCTGCTGAAACCCAACGTTCCCCTGGTCGTGTGGATAGCCTGTGCAATCTAATCCTAGACCCCTACGGGCGCGGCAAGTCACCCGCCAAAACCTGAAGTGGGGCAGCCCCCTTCAGCACCGTGAATGGACCACCCAGCACTTCACGGAATCCGGTAACTTGGGCACCCCTCCTGGGTCAACCAGTACCCCCTACGAGTACGGCGAATAGCCCGCCAATCCTAGAGTGAAGCCCCCTCCGTCACAATGCCATGAGATGCGGGCCCGTTGCCCTCTAGAACCCGGCTATCCGTGCACCCCTCCGCGGGGTAATCCTAGTACAGAAAGTAAAATATACATACAACGGGTACATCGACCGCAACCAGGTCGTGCCCCAAAAGAATAATACAAACAGGCAGTGACGGCAGTCCACATGTCGGACGCTCGCCCCGCAATATCAAATGTACATATAAAACAAAACTGCACTAACATTGCATCCAGGCTATCCCCCACGACCGATCCGCAACAACACAGCAAAATCACAGAACATCAACGTGAAAGTCACGTTCGCAAATCCGTCTAACCGGGTTATAGCAGTTAGACAGGATTTACCGATCAAGTTACATTCACGGCCGCAGATATAATGTAAATACTGTGAAATAATGTGTTTAAAATATCCGATCGATCAAATTATAATAAGTGGGCCCCCAAGTACAACTGTAGCACATCAAGAAATTCTGGGCCCAAGAATAATATTCCAAAACCCCTACTTCCCACCCTTAAGCATTCTGTAAAATTTTGGGGGACTGAACAGTCCAAGCCGCGGCGGAACCGCGGCCAAAGCATGGCTTTGGCCGCGGTTCAGCGGCGTTCTGAACTGTTCACAAGCCCAAATTTTTACAGAACTCTTAGAATGTCCTACACATCATTCTGAAACAACCTGAAAAAATTTTGGACTTCAAAAAATTTCGACAGAAACTGATGCTAGGGAAAAATGCGGATTTTGGAATTTTGGCTCGATCGGAAATGTAAACACATTAAACAAAGCTAGACTAGGTTAATGGCGTGGCTCTGATACCATGTTGCGCCACGGCAGCGCCCCGGCCGTCTATCCGAGGCCAAAATGCGGAATCAAAATTTTTCTAAACTTTAAACTGGCGCTACCGCGGACAATATACCCGGATCGTAACCATTAAACGATACTAGCTATCAAGAGAAAGGGTGAGAGATATACCGAGTGATCCGAGTCCTCCGGTCTTCTCGTCATTGTCCCGATCTCCCACGGAAACTCCGGTCGTCGCCTCCTTGCCGGAAGGGCACCACATCGTCTGTATCTTCTACGGGCTCCCACCTCAATGCCGAGGCAACTCGGGCACGAAGCTGGCAAGTCGACGTGCCCAAGATTTGCTGTAGAATGTAGTGTAGATGATGCTTGTCTCATTTGGGGTAATGAAGTTGCCATTGGATGGAGGGAAGAAGATAAGGAAAAATGGTGCTTTCATTTTTCCTAGGAAGAAATGAAATGAATCAAATTTCCTCATACCAAAAATGAAACCTCTCTCCCTCTCTCCTAAGAAGTGGCCGGCCCCCTTTTTAGAGAATGGTGGACGGAATCCAAAATTGCAAAACCATGAAGGGAGGTCATGGTAGTAAAAGCAAGGGGTGACCATATCCAAAAAGAAATGATAACCAAATCCAATCAACCTTCATCTCATTTCTAATCACAAATAAAGCAAAGAATGGATGGAAAAAGAATCTCATCATGATGCCACATAATGCAAGAAAACCCCTCCACAAAATGTTATTTGCAATCTTGCAAATAACCCCCTCCATCGGAAAAGTCCGGCCGGGAAAGAACAAAGAAAAACCGGCCGGAACGGAATGCAAACTGGCAACCTCAGAAAACTGGTCCCGTAATAAATTACAGGAAAAACCCTGATACTGTGCATACACACCCGCATCTGTATTCCTACCGGATACAAATGCAATGAGACAAAATCTACACTGTACTAAACTAGGATCCGGCTTAAACCAAAGCCGGCTAGTAATATCCGTTCGATCCTGATCCATGCAATACCGCACGTATCTGATAGAACCTTGCCATATATCCATACGGCCGCTAGTACAAACAGTCCGATCCTGATCCGTGCAATACCGCACGTATCTGATCGGACCCTGCCATATCTCCATACGGCCTCTACAGCGTTTCGCCCGAAAGCTTGAGTAACTGTAAGTGTGGTGGACTCTAAAGACTCGTCAATACTATGGCTGTGGATTTAACCACTAGCACGTCAGAGGTATTAGCCAATACGTGACGGGCCACCAGCTATTGACCAAAAGGGACGTCGATGAGCGAACTCATCCTGACACCCTACTGAGCTTGTCAGTGACAATATCCGTACAGTCCGGTCCGTTCGTCTATGAGCATCGCATGTCGGGCCTAGGGGGTTGGTAAAAGTCAGACCCCCAAAAGCGGTACAAGTCGTGTCGGAGCGTAGCCCAGAACACCCTGAGATACTACTGGAATACCTACCAGTAAATCTCCTGCCTCGGCCGAGGGCTTTGTGTAATGGCTCTCCTAGACACAGCGCGACCTCACCCCCAATACCGGAAGAGACGAACCCCTGAAGATCCGCTCACTGCCTCCATGTGGCTCGGGACTGTACCCAACTAAAACCTGTTTGCACGACTCCTTTGAGCCGTGGTAGGGTAGTAATCAAAGTACAGTGGGAACTCACACGAGACAAATGACGATCCCCAGGTCGATGAACTAACCTGTACACATATCACCAGGGAACTGCTATCTGACGTCAGGTATAAGACCAACTAGCATGTTCCCGGCGAGTCCTGTCCGGTGTACTCATAACCCAATGAGCACCTGTATACATCTTAGGTGAACCAACTGACACCAGTGGCTTGTGAGACTGGCCACCGCCTCTCGTTGGGGTCTCGACTGTATACACTAGTCTACTCTGGAGAATCGATGCCCTGTCTCGAAACTCCCACGACTAGGGACCTTTTAAGGATGTGCTTATAGACCACCAGCTCTCACGTATATGATCGCCATCATACTGCCGGCAGTCAAGCAAGAATCCTAGGGGCTCTATCAGCGTGTAATAGTGACCTGTAAGGTCACTTGAAGCAGTACACGATGATAAAGGTAAACCAGATAGCATACTATCATCTCGAGCAAGACTGTCCTCCTGGGATAGGTCCTCCCTCAATCATTGCAATCACGTGCCTGTGATTCAATAATTGACTCTGAGGGCACTATCTCCAACATGTATATCTATATAACAGTGTTCCATACCACCGATATATATATCATCAAGAGTAAAATACCCATAAATCCCAAGAAATCAATACACAGCATCTATAGTACTACAACATGAATAGGAAAGACTATGTAATCATATCACATAACATAATGTTTTCAATTCTAATGTGTCATGGCACTACTAAAGATGTGTAATGTAGCATACGCGTCTGTGCTCGTGCAACATGGAAATCATTAGTATTTGTGCAAGTGTTCTACAGTGTAACAATCTATATATTAACAAAAATATAACAGAACGATTCTACAGTGACATGTCAGTACCAATTAGGTGTAGTGTAATATATATTTACATGCTTGTGCAGTATAGTACTCATTGTTATTTGTGCAGTGTTCTATCAGAGTGTGCATAACGCGGAAACATATAATGTAGATAAAATAATGCAAATCTATAAAGTAATCTAAACGTACTTGTGTAATTACTTCTTATGAGCTATACCATTATCTTTAGAAATGATCGGAACGTTAAGTTTGAAATAAGGAAGATGCCTTAGATTTAAAAGAGATGTTTCTTTCATAACTGGCACGCATCCCGATAGTTTATTTAAAAGACAACGATCCATGGTTTTTAAAATAATATAGCTCATACCAGTATTACAACCTAAAACAGAACATAATCTATCTTTACGAGTCAACGAATAAATTTGCTGTTAATAGGCATACAAAGTTCATCATATCGTCATATCCATATCACCTTAAGTACGGCATGATCCCTCGTACCAACTCATCAATTTTTACCCATATCATACGGATCAATATCACGTATATCTTATTTAAAAACTACATAAGAAACTTTATGCAAATTGAGGTATACAAGATGCAATACCATATTGATGCTTGACGAAAAGCTAACTTAATTAGATATCGTAATAATAATTATACGGTTGCGGGGGTGCTATACGCCATCCACCAGACTTCCCCCTTAGATATAAATCTACTCACAAGAAATACGTCATATTTACTCAGGAATCGCCAATCCTTTTCGTTTCTTCTCGACCTCCGAAGTTCCCGTATTTGAATCTAACATAGCAATAACTTGTATAAGGAAACGGTTATTCCGACACGACGAATATTCAAACACACGTTCCTACGTACTAGTTATATTGTATACGACTATTTCAAGCTATCATACACTTAACCTTACAGAATTTTAATCCCATTCTGCATCGCGGCAGAAAACAAATCGCGATACGTTTTAACCGTGTCGTATTTTAGATTTTAAGATATCCTTTCCGATACACGCTTCCAGATTCTATCTGCAGTGAAACTAATTTATTCAAACAATATCAAAATGGCCAAAATGACCTACAGAAACCTACACAACCACCCAAAGCAACCTAGCTACCCACAAAACCGGCGACGCCGGATTTCCCCTCGTGGTCGCCGGCCCATTTCCGAGCCCTCTGGTTCGTGATCCCATGGTTTGCTCTAGGTGTTACATACATCATTTTAGCAATGTTTTGTTAAGTTTATTCTTCTCTGAATGATGGAAGATTTTAACAGAGCCTATAATTAACTAAAATACGATATTATGGAACTTGTTCAATTCAATTTAAACTAAGTACAGAACCTAAATTTCCTACTGTGATTAAGAAATTTTACCCACCAAAAAGTTGTTGGAAAAACCACTTCAAGATGTTAAGCTCCTTGTCCTAGCTTGATGGTGATGAAAACCTAGAACCTAGCTTCCTTCTTCTTCTTGTTCTTTCAATGTTTTCTTTAGTTTTGTTTTCACTCAGAAATTTTTCAGATTTTATCTTGGTAATTGACTGAACATATCACCTATATGAGAAGAGGGAAGGGTGAGGTGGTAGATGGAGGTGTCTGTTGCGCCACGGCAGCGCCACGGCCGTCTATCCGAGGCCAAAATGCGGAATCAAAATTTTCTTAACTTTTAAAATGGCGCTACAGCGGACAATAAACCCGGATCGAAACCATTAACCGATACTAGCAATCAAGAGAAAGGGTAAGAGATATACCGAGTGATCCGAGTCCTCCGGTCTTCTCGTCGTCGTCCCGATCTCCCGCGGAAACTCCGGTCGTCGCCTCCTTGCCGGAAGGGCACCACATCGTCTGCATCTTTTACGGGCTCCCACCTCAATACCGAGGCAACTCGGGCACGAAGTCGGCTGGCCGACACGCCCAAGATTTGCTGTAGAAGTAGTGTAGAGTCTATGTCTCTTTGGAGTAGTAGTTGCCATGGTGATGGAGGGATGAAGAATATTGAAGAGAGCTAGAAATAGTGTAGCAAGAAAAATGAGAGGTGAATAATTTTCCTCATACAAATGAACTCCTCTCTTTTTTTTTTCTCCCCTCATCAAAAAATGTGGCCGACCAAGCTCACTAGGAAATGGTGGAGGGAAAGCAACATGTAAAAGGGAGGTGAGTGTAGGAAAAGTGAATGGGTGACCACACCCCAAAAGCAAATCTCACATCAACCACTCAAATCACATTCTAATCACTTCTAATCTCAAAAAGCAAGTGATAAGAAGGAAAAAGAATCTCATCATGAAAAACTATCATGATGCCACCAATATGCAAGATACCCCCTCCACAAATGTTATTTGCAAACTTGCAAATAACCCCTCCATCGGAAAAGTCCGGCCGGGAAAGAACAAAGGAAAACCGGCCGGAAAGGAATGCAAACTGGCAACTCCAGAAAACTGGTCCCGTAATAAATTACAGGAAAACCCCGATACTGTGCATACACACCCGCATCTGTATTCCGATCGGATACAAATGCAATGAGACAAAATCTACACTATACTAAACTAGGACCCGGCTTAAACCAAAGCCGGCTAGTAATATCCATTCGATCCTGATCCGTACAATACCGCACGTATCTGATCGAACCATGCCATATATCCATACGGCCACTAGTACAAACCGTCCGATCTTGATCCGTGCAATACCGCACGTATCTGATCGGACCCTGCCATATCTCCATACGGCCTCTACAGCGTTTCGCCTGAAAGCTTGAGTAACTGGAAGTGTGGTGGACTCTAAAGACTCGTCAATTCTATGGCTGTGGATTTAACCACTATCACGTCAGAGGTATAAGCCAATACGTGACGGGCCACCAGCTATTGACCATAAGGGACGTCGATGAGCGAACTCATCCTGACACCCTACCGAGCCTGTCAGTGACAATATCCGTACAGTCCGGTCCGTTCGTCAATGAGTATCGCAGGCGGGCCTAGGGGGTTGGTAAAAGTCAAACCCCCAAAAGCGGTACAAGTCGTGTCGGAGTGTAGCCCAGAACACCCTAAGATACTACTGGAATACCTACCAGTAAATCTCCTGCCTCGGCCGAGGGCTTTGTGTAATGGCTCTCCTAGACACAGCGCGACCTCACCCCCAATACCGGGAGAGACGAACCCCTGAAGATCCGCTCACTGCCTCCATGTGGCTCGGGACTGTACCCAACTAAAACCTGTTTGCACGACTCCTTTGAGCCGTGGTAGGGTAGTAATCAATGTACAGTAGGAACTCACACGAGATAAATGAAGATCCCCAGGTCGATGAACTAACCTGCACACATGTCACCAGGGAACTGTTATCTGACGTCAGGTATAAGACCAACTAGCATGTTCCCGGCGAGTCCTGTCCGGTGTACTCATAACCCAATGAGCACCTGTATACATCTTTGGTGAATCAACTGACACCAGTGGCTTATGAGACCGGCCACCGCCCCTCGTCGGGGTCTCGACTGTATACACTAGTCTACTCTGGAGAATCGATGCCCTGTCTCGAAACTCCCACGACTAGGGACCTTTTAAGGATGTGCTTATAGACCACCAGCTCTCACGTATATGATCGCCATCATACTGCTGGCAGTCAAGCAAGAATCCTAGGGGCTCTATCAGCGTGTAATAGCGACCTTCAAGGTCACCTGAAGCAGTACACGATGATAAAGGTAAACCAGATAGCATACTATCATCTCGAGCAAGACTGTCCTCCTGGGATAGGTCCTCCCTCAATCATTGCAATCACGTGCCTATGATCCAATAATTGACTCTGAGGGCACTATCTCCAACAATCTCCCACTTGCACTCAAGGCTAATTATTGCGATGTCGCATACTCACAGCCCGTGTGATACCGAACACCCAACTCCTCTACTAGTCAGTCTCACAAAGCTCGTTTGCGAAACTATTGCGTTCGAGGAATAGCCCCAGTGAGTGGATCCGCTGTGATGTTTCTTTCTATGTCTCTTTATATCTCAAGTTCGCAGAGAAAACCATCTCCCGAAATGAGCAATACCTGTCTAAGAGTATGTCTGGATATCTGATGGGACCTAGCTCATAAATGAACTCCAAATCCAAACATCTTAGACTGTATCGATAACTGAACTTAATCAGTACCCAGCGCCAAGCCTCCCTCAGTATTGCCTTGGACCACCTGTCCAAAATACTGCCCCTCGTCTGGAGGAGAAACTATAACTCTGACAGCCACTCTGCCATCCATGTCACCTTGGAAGCCTGGAATGATAACCGTCTCCTAAAAGAGGCTGTCGTTATCACATCCCTAGAACATCAACTTATGTTCTAAAACTGCCTCCGACTGTTTCTCAAGGATTGGATTAATATCAACTTATTGCACCTACTGCAAGAACAACATCTGGTGTGGTACTTGACATCTCATGATTGACTCAATTGCCTAAGCAAGTGATCTGTCAATCATGCGTATCCCTCTCCCCTTTAGTCTGTAAGACACGTTTAGAGAGGGTGACTCCATCACCTGCAAGTACACTACCATGCCAGGAGTTGTCCATTCTAAATACTCATAGAATGCTGTCAAGGTACCCAGATTAGGAAACCCTCCAAATCTAGATCTAAAACCATAGATCTAGTAACCAGAATGTCTGATATAATATCCAAGTCCTGTGTGGAGAAACCACTGTGTGACAACCAAAGTATAACCGATCGTAGTATAGGAATATCACTTCCTACTCTGTGTATGTCATCCAAATACCAGGACATCACACCCTACTACCTTCTTAACAGATCTATCCCCTATTCTGATGAAGTCAAACCCATGACTGTCACATCAGAGATAGATGATCTATCTCCGCTATATCTGCTTAAGTCTATGAATAGACATAAGCCACCTGTCCACCAATGCTTCCGCTGCTCCCACTGACTACGACAACCCTCTGGCAGAGTCATATAGACGTACACTTATAAAGCCAGTTTAGAATGACGCTATACTCATCCTCATGCCGGGTTTCACAGTCTGGAACAACAGCAATGGCAAGTCTGGGTACACAAGAACCTCCCTGCCACCGTCCTTGAGCATACCGAAGTACCTCTCGGGTGCCTGAGGTTACCCACCATATCTGCGGAGTGGCTAATGGGATGTCAAACCAGATTGAATCTTTAGGTTCCTATCAAATTTTCAGTAATCGTTTGTGGTTCTGGAATCACTTCCAGTTCTACCATACTCCCACTGTTGTTTTCGGAAAAAAATCCTTTTTTGTTAAAACTGTGGCCAGTGAAGAACAATATCACTATCGATCTTCCAGATGGTAGAAAGTCAACCCTCGTCATAGCCTGGGTCAACCCACAAACAGCCACTACAGAAACGTGCCTTGAGTTATCCGGAGTCTGGTTTTAAGCATAAGCCGGACAGCTCCCCGTACCTTAACAATGTCAAGATATGAACTGTTCTATATCCAATATAGAACCAGAGGCACTGATTTAATTGAACCAGATTCAAATCATGCAGCTGTCTCCAGTGCATGTCAACTAAATGGAAGGAGGCCGATCAGCGTTATTCAACTTAGGAATGCTTCCAATTATGAGTAACCTGAAAGAGAAGCAAGTTCTCTTAATCATTACTATCAACTGAACACCATACACAAGTATCTACATCTTCGATCACTTTGAAGAATCCCGATACTTGCAATACTTAGTTCTCTACTTTATTCAAATACCTATAACTTCTCAAAATTCAGACCCTGTGTTTCCACAAAAAAGCTGTCTAAAAACTAGAGAAGTCATAAGTAAACCGAATATAGTACGAGGACCAACCCCTGTCCTGATGGACGTTGGACAACGTACAATACTCTGTACAAGTCCCTTGAGTCTGATAACTCATTCACTGTGTGTCGTAGGTTGAAAACTGTACTTATGGTTAAGAAGAATTACACCGCTGTTCAATGCTCCTTACCTAACCATCCGCTGATATAGGTAAATGTCATAGACATAATTTCAAAAAGGTATATCTCACTCTATGAAAATAGACGTACAGATATATCAATTTAAAATTGGCGCATAACAACGGATATTCAAAACCAAATATTTGCCAACCGGCAAACAACCCAGGTGGCTTCCTCAAATATCACCAATTTCAACGAATCCCGATATAATGAGGATGGTCACCTAATTCCTAATAACTTACTCCCACGCATCATCTGTAAAACCATACAGATGTGAGAATCCAACCTGGTAAATACATACCCTGGAGAAAGTGTCTAATCGAGAAATCAGTTTTCTTTTAACAGTACACAGTTGAACTGAAACATTGAAATGTTTCGATGGGGTATCCTGGTATTCCTAGTAATGCCTCTACCATTATCCAGATTCACAACTGTAACCGTATATCTCTTTGCCATCTGTCCAAATCCCTTTATATGTCTTTAGTCATTACCGTCTGCACACCCCTTTATGCCAAATGGTTTTCTTCTTTCCCTACCGTTCGGCACCAGCCTATGGTTTGGAAGAAGACTATCCAATAAGCATAATGGGTGTACTGTCCTAATCCTAGGAGCACTCGCAATGCGAGAGAAGGTGAAGATAAAAGACAACCGAATAAACCTTATTCCTATTTCTCCTGAACCAGAATCCATCCCCGAACTGGAACAAGTTCCTTTCGAGTTCGTATATAACCATACGATGGATTATCCAATAAAATTGGGAACTTCGTAGTGATACGGAGTGTCCTGGAGAAATACAAAGGTGATTTAGGATTGGCGAAGAAATATTTGGTATGGTCGTGAATGACAGTCGCAATTTACTTTGCCCTCTTACTAATCCCTTTCTTCGTCTTTACTTAATACCTTCTGTACACCGTTTAGGCTAATTGGTATTCTTCATTCCCCATCGTTCGGCACCAGCCTAAGGTTTGGAAGAAGACTATCCAATTTGCGTAATAGGTGTACTATCTCCTAAGCCAAGGAGTACTCGCAATCTGAGAGAGAAGGTACAAGGAAAAGACAACTGAATAGTCCTATTCGTTTTCTCCAGAACCGGAAACCATCCTCGAATTCCTTC
Source organism: Agapanthus africanus (assembly GCA_030015575.1). Classification (NCBI taxonomy): domain Eukaryota; kingdom Viridiplantae; phylum Streptophyta; class Magnoliopsida; order Asparagales; family Amaryllidaceae; genus Agapanthus; species Agapanthus africanus. Next base: position 409,903,386 of record CM057340.1, read on the forward strand.
GAGTTCGTATATAACCATACGATGGTTTTGTCCAATGGAAGTGGACGTTCGTAGTAATACGGGGTGTCCTGGAGAAAAGAGTAAAAGTAGGAGTGGCAATGAGGTTAGCAACTCTGGCAATCCAAAACCAGTGTTAAGAAGGTTCGGTCAACTTGGTTAATGAGTCATAGTCAAGGGTCGGGTCAATGGTCGCTGCCAAAGAGAGAGAGAAAAGAAACACTCAGCGTGCACTCTAACCTAGATCAGAATGGTTATCACTTTATCTAATCTGGAAACCTCCCACTGTAACCTCAAATTCTTCCCCAAACCTGAAAGAAGAATTAGTCGGGATCACCCGAGGAGTAAACTAACTCATCAGTGGGAATCGGGATCCAACTATCATCGCATGATAACTTGACGGAATCCACTCAAGTTACCACACTCCAGAAGGTATGGGCATGCCTGGCAAGTTTCAGTTTCTTTAGAAACTCCCGATGTGATTTTTACCCCTAGGACCCAAGTGACCTTGACGAATAATCAACAAATCAAAAGGTCCTAGTCAAGTTCAACCCGTCATTATCTTGATTGCGTTAAACCCACCCGCACGACCCTTGACGAATAATCAACAAAGTCGTACGACTGTCCTAACCAATCCACATATCCATACGACAGAAAGCATTACAGAGCTACCGCACACTACGCCTCGGCGAATAGCAACGACAAACGTAGCGCGAATACTAAGCAATACTAATCTGAAATGACGGAGGGCTACGACTGGTTTTTGGCGAAAAACCTTTAACGTAATGAATTTGATATCGTTGAAGGAACCGGATAACTTTTTATAAAAATATAGTGACGAAAACCTTTGCTAAAGAGGTCACTCCCGGTGAAGGGATCTCGGCTCTTTCCCCGTAGAATGAGGTGCAGGATATTCCAACTGAATACCACGATGCAAAGCAAAAGTAATCGGCTATAGTGAAGTTAATGCCCTGACGCAAACTTCTGTCCAAGGGGTCACTCCCGGTGAGGGGATCTCGGCCCTTGCCTCGTCGACTGAGGAGCAGGATATTCCAAATGAATACCACGATGCAAAACAAAAGTGAACGTCCTTGCAACAACAGCTTTTTGAAAAGTGTTCCAACAACATCAGAATAGGTTTGTTTAGCTTGCATTGATCCGAATCAACGCATTCCCATCAATGGATCATACCACAAAGAACGAAAATATACTGATGTACGTATATGCCATCCGCATTCGCCACTAGGTCCCGTCATTACCCGTTAGGTTAGCTAACTAACGACAGAGCAGGGACTGGACTAGCGCGGATGCAAAACATATACAACATCTACTAATATATATACCAATATATTATATTTCGCTCAAGGCGTGATAAAATGCAACATCACAGAAATGTACAGCATCGCAGAACAATACAGATATCTGGAAGCCCCGGGTTTTACAGAGCCGCTGCTGAAACCTGACGTTCCCCTGGTCGTGTGGATAGCCTGTGCAATGAAATCCTAGACCCCTACGGGCGCGGCAAGTCACCCGCCAAAACCTGAAGCGAGGCAGCCCCCTTCATCACCGTGAATGGACCACCCAGCACTTCATGGAATCCGGTAACTTGGGCACCCCTCCTGGGTCAACCTGTACCCCCTACGAGTGCGGCGAATAGCCCGCCAATCCTAGAGTGAAGCCCCCTCCGTCTCAATGCCATGAGATGCGGGCCCGTTGCCCTCTAGAACCCGGCTATCCGTGCACCCCTCCGCGGGGTAATCCTAGTACAGTAAGTAAAATATACATACAACGGGTACATCGACCATAACCAGGTCGTGCCCCAAAAGAATAATACAAACAGGCAGTGACGGCAGTCCACATGTCGGACGCTCGCCCCGCAATATCAAATATACATATAAAACAAAACTGTACTAATATTGCATCCAGGCTATCCCCACCGACCGATCCGCAAAATCACAGCAATACAAAGAACATCAACGTGAATGTCACGTTCGTAAATCCGTCCAACCGGGCTATAGCAGTTAGACAGGATTTACCGATCAAGTGATATTCACGGTCGCAGATATAATGTAAATACTGTGAACCAATGTGTTTAAAATATCCGATCGATTAAATTTTAACAAGTGGGCCCCCCAAGTACTACTGTAGCACATCAAGAAATTCTGGGCCCAATATTAATATTCCAAAACCCCTAAAATCACACCAGAAGCCCACTGAAAAAGTTTGACCGATTGAACTTTCCAAACTGCGGCGGAACCGCGGTATAAGGAGGGGTATTGCCGCGGTTCCGGGCTCCTGTTGAACGTTCAATTTGTCGAATTTCTCCAGTAGTCTTAGAACTTTCAGTACATTATTTTTTTACAACCTGAAAAAATTTTCGACTCCAAAAAATTTCAACAGAAAACTGATGTGGTGAAAAATGCGGTTTTGGGATTTTTGTTCGATCGGAATTGTAAAGCACATTAGACAAAGCTAGACAAGGTTAATGGCGTGGCTCTGATACCATGTTGCGCCACGGCAGCGCCAAGACCGTCTATCCGAGGCCAAAATGCGGAATCAAAATTTTCTTAACTTTTAAACTGGCGCTACCGCGGACAACAAACCCAGATCGAAACCATTAACCGATACTAGCAATCAAGAGAAAGGGTGAGAGATATACCGAGTGATCCGAGTCCTCCGGTCTTCTCGTCGTCGTCCCGATCTCTCGCGGAAACTCCGGTCGTCGCCTCCTTGCCGGAAGGGCACCACACCGTCTGCATCTTTTACGGGCTCCCACCTCAATACCGAGGCAACTCGGGCGCGAAGTTGGCTGGCCGACGCGCCCAAGATTTGCAGTAGAAGTAGTGTAGAGTCTATGTCTCTTTGGAGTAGTAGTTGCCATGGTGATGGAGGGATGAAGAACATTGAAGAGAGCTAGAAATAGTGTAGCAAGAAAAATGAGAGGTGAATAATTTTCCTCATACAAATGAACTCCTCTCTTTTTTTTTCTCCCCTCATCAAAAAATGTGGCCAGCCAAGCTCACTAGGAAATGGTGGAGGGAAAGCAACATGTAAAAGGGAGGTGAGTGTAGTAAAAGTGAATGGGTGACCACACCCCAAAAGCAAATCTCACATCAACCACTCAAATCACATTCTAATCACTTCTAATCTCAAAAAGCAAGTGATAAGAAGGAAAAAGAATCTCATCATGAAAAACTATCATGATGCCACCAATATGCAAGATACCCCCTCCACAAATGTTATTTGCAAACTTGCAAATAACCCCTCCATCGGAAAAGTCCGACCGGGAAAGAACAAAGAAAAACCGGCCGGAACGGAATGCAAACTGGCAACTCCAGAAAACTGGTCCCGTAATAAATTACAGGAAAACCCCGATACTGTGCATACACACCTGCATCTGTATTCCGACCGGAAACAAATGCAATGAGACAAAATCAACACTGTACTAAATTAGGACCCGGCTTAAACCAAAGCCGGCTAGTAATATCCGTTCGATCCTGATCCGTACAATACCGCACGTATCTGATCGAACCTTGCCATATATCCATACGGCCACTAGTACAAACCGTCCGATCCTGATCCGTGCAATACCGCACGTATCTGATCGGACCCTGCCATATCTCCATACGGCCTGTACAGCATTTCACGCGAAAGCTTGAGTAACTGAAAGTGTGGTGGACTCTAAAGACTCGTCAATACTATGGCTGTGGATTTAACCACTAGCACGTCAGAGGTATAAGCCAATACGTGACGGGCCACCAGCTATTGACTAAAAGGGACGTCGATGAGCGAACTCATCCTGACACCCTACTGAGCCTGTCAGTGTCAATATCCGTACAGTCCGGTCCGTTCGTCTATGAGTATCGCATGGCGGGCCTAGGGGGTTGGTAAAAGTCAGACTCCAAAAAGCGGTACAAGTCGTGTCGGAGTGTAGCCCAGAACACCCTGAGATACTACTGGAATACCTACCAGTAAATCTCCTGCCTCGGCCGAGGGCTTTGTGTAATGGCTCTCCTAGACACAGCGCGACCTCACCCCCAATAACGGGAGAGACGAACCCCTGAAGATCCGCTCACTGCCTCCATGTGGCTCGGGACTGTACCCAACTAAAACCTGTTTGCACGACTCCTTTGAGCCGTGGTAGGGTAGTAATCAAAGTACAGTGGGAACTCACACGAGACAAATGACGATCCCCAGGTCGATGAACTAACCTGCACACATGTCACCAGGGAACTGCTATCCGACGTCAGGTATAAGACCAACTAGCATGTTCCCGGCGAGTCCTGTCCGGTGTACTCATAACCCAATGAGCACCTGTATACATCTTAGGTGAATCAACTGACACCAGTGGCTTATGAGACCGGCCACCGCCCCTCGTCGGGGTCTCGACTGTATACACTAGTCTACTCTGGAGAATCGATGTCCTGTCTCGAAACTCCCACGACTAGGGACCTTTTAAGGATGTGCTTATAGACCACCAGCTCTCACGTATATGATCGCCATCATACTGCCGGCAGTCAAGCAAGAATCCTAGGGGCTCTATCAGCGTGTAATAGCGACCTTCAAGGTCACCTGATGCAGTACACGATGATAAAGGTAAACCAGATAGCATACTATCATCTCGAGCAAGACTGTCCTCCTGAGATAGGTCCTCCCTCAATCATTGCAATCACGTACCTGTGATCTAATAATTGACTCTAAGGGCATTATCTCCAACAGTGTCAAGGGTTAAAGAGTGCTTATTTCATGCAAGGAGGAGGTGTGAGGTGAGTGTGTGCATGCAAAAATGATGTGGAATTGCTATTTCTTTTCCCAATTTGAATTTTCCTTTGATTTAATTCTGAACTAAATCTTGGTTAACCCTCTTTCTACTTACACCCCATAACAAAACTCAATTTGCATAAAAAAAAACTAAACTTGTATAAACCCCCCTCATAACTTATGTTATTAAAAAAACACACATTTTATTAACATGAAGCTAAATTTGTCTTTAAAACCCTTATAATTTATTTATGTTGCATACTAAAATTTTAATTTAATTTGTTTAACATACATCTTAAGAAATTGTCTTATTTGGTTTTAATAACTTTTTAATTTAATTTTTTATTATTTAATTAATTACTTTTATAGATTTAAAAAACTCCAGAATGTTACAATATTCCCCCTTTAAGAAAATTCGGTCCTCGAATTTAAAAATTAACTAGACATACCCTCTAAATACGTGGAAATCTCATTTCGCATCGCATCCTCGATTTCCCAAGTAATCCCTCGTGATTATTTCCTTGCCAAAGAACCTTTACAGATGGAAAATACCCTGAATCTTAGTTTTTTTGCCTGCCTGTCTAGAATAGCTACAGGCTGCACTGCGTAGGATAAATCCTGCTCAAGCTGTTAGGTCTAATGCTGGATCGCGAGAGAAGGATCGTGAAGATACTTGCGAAGCATCGAAATGTGAAACATCGGATACATATAGGAAAACTCGGTGGAAGTGCTAAACGATAAGCCACAGCACCCACTCTTTCTAGAATCTCGTAAGGTCTGACATATCTGGGGTTGCTTTCTCTTTTTCCCGAAATGAATCACACCTTCATCGGAGACACACGAAGAACACATGGTCTCCCACGACGTCGTCGACCTGCATATGATCTCTGTATTCACTGGGCCGCTCTCATCCTGTCTTGTATCCACTAGATCTTTTCGGTAGTCTCCTGAACTATCTGCGGTCCCAAAATGCTACTCTCGCTCAGTTCCGTCCAGCAACTTAGCGATCGACATTTCCTTCTATACAAAGGTTCAAGGAGAGCCATCTAGATTGTCTTCTGAAAACTATTATTGTACGAAAATCCTATCAAAGGTAGGTGACAATCCCAACTACCACCGAAAACAAGCTGCAAGCTCGAAGTATATCCTCTAGAGTCTGAATGGTCCGCTCTGACTGACCATCCATCTGTGGGTGAAAAATTGTATTAAAACTCAATCGTGTACCAAGAACTTCTTGAAGTTTCTGCCATGGCCTGTTAGTAAACTGGGTACCCCTATCTGACACTATGCTCGTTGGAACTCCATGCAATCGAACAACCTTGTCGATATAAATCTGAACGCACCGTATAACCCATACGTCGTCTTCACTAATAGAAAGTGAGCTGCCCTTGTCAGTCTATCTTCAATCACTCAGATGGAATCATACCCTCTGCTAGTCCTGGGTAGACATACCACAATCCATGGAAATTTGTTCCCATTTCCACTCCGGAATGGTTAAGGGTTGTAATTCACCAGCCGGCCTCTGGTGCTTTGCCTTGACTTGTAGACAAGTCAAGCATCTTGAAACAAACTCCGTAATGTCGCTCTTCATACCCCAACCACCAATAAACATCCTCTAAATCATGATACATCTTGGTGGAACCAGGATGAATACTGTATGCTAACCTATAGGCCTCCTCTAAGATCTCACGTCTCAGTCCATCCGAATCTGGCACACAAAGACGGGTTCCAAAACGTAATACCCCTCTATCATCAATCACAAACTCTGACTCTCTGCTCTGCCTAGCCTGATCTATAATCCATGTCATACGATCATCTGCGGGCTATGTTTCTCGAATACTGTCCAATAACTGAGGTCGGTTGCTAACATGTGCTAACTGTCCTCCTACTGAGGTGAATTCAAACTGTATACGGTTATCACATTAAATATGCCCGTCTGTAGAAGACTGCCTCTGTAAGGTGCGCAAACGAGATAAACTACTTCCAGGCCTCCGACTCAAGGCATCTCCCACAACATTTGCTTTGTCGGGATGATACAAGATCTCACGATCGTAATCTTTCACGAATTTGTTTCATCTATGCTTTCTTAGATTCATATCCCTCTGCTGAAAATATAATATAAGTTCTATGATCTGTGAGAATCTAGCACGACTCTCCACACAAGTAATGTTTCCAAATTTTCAGAGGGAATACTACAGCAGTCATCTGCACATTATGAGTGGGGTAGTTCTGTTCGTGCCACTCCAACCATCGAGAAGCATAAGCTACTATCCTGCCGTGCTGCGTCAATACGCAGCCTAATCCCCCTCGAGAGGCATCACAATACACAATAAAACTACCTGACCCGGAAGGTAACGATAAGACAGGTGCAGTCGTCAATCAAGTATTTAACTGGTGGAAACTCTATGCATCTGTCCCAAGAAATGGAACTTCCTTCCTAGTCATTCCGGTCAACGGTGCAGCGATCCTCATAAAATTCTGCACAAAACGTCTGTAATAACCGGCCAGACCCAAGAAACTTCGAACCTCAATAACTGAAACAGGTCTGGGCCAGTGCTGTACCACTTCTATCTTCTTTGGGTCCCTATGTATCTCATCTCTTGCAACTATGTGACCCTAGAATTCTAAAATATCCAGCCAGAAAGCACACTTGGAGAATTTAGCAGATCCGTTACTTCTGATACCCTGTAGAGAAGTCTGGCTAATCTCACATTCGAAGACTCGTCCCAACTTATCGGAGGAAAGCTTACTGCACGATCTCCTTCTTGAACTACTTGCATTTGGTCTGAACAAACTCCATCGGAAGGAATACATCAATTACACCGATCTCAAATCGAAACGCCACAACGGATTTAAAATCCTAACCATCTCACCTCTGAACTTCTATGAATCCTGTTGGTCCATCTACACTTGTAACCTTGTTAATCTTTAACTCCATGACTCCGGAATTAACATCTCGATAATCTTTAGCAAAGATTGATACTGCTGTCTGAGCAGTAACCAACACCATAATCTTCGGAGAGGGGAAAACATCACGTCTCAAGTCTGCCTGAGCTCTAACAATGACTCTATTATCTGGTATGGATTCCGAAGAAACTCGCTCCGCTACTAGAACTCGATCATAAACGAATAAATGACGTCTCTACATCATCGGGAAATCTCCCCGGTCAGTCCTTGTCCCAGACAAGTCTGCTCTGACCGTATCTAATAGCAGCCCTCTCGGTTCTTTTAAACATGGTGTTCGAAACAATCAAACATGCAATGACGAAGATAGATCAACGGAAGGAATAGGAAGAAAATCTCAAGATATAAATCCTAAGGTAACTTAGGTGGAGTATCATATCGTAAATATGCCGCGGAACATATGTACGGTATGTTACTCTACTTAGTACCTACTCCATCAACAAAGGTCATCCTATATAACGAAAATTCAGGTATAAGACCCCCAAAGTCAAGTCTAAGTCCTATAAGGTCAAGCCTAGGAAAAATGTATTCCCAGACTCCATATAGTCAACTTAGACTCGAACAAAGGTTAAACCAAATGCTCTGGTACCAACTTTATCACGACCCAAATGTAGCACGTGACCGGCACTTAAATCCCGTGACATCTAAAGACATCCATGCAGTCCAGGTAAGCCGAAACCCGGAATCCAAACCCTTTTTGAAAATATTGGAGGTGTGGTTTAAATAATCATTCAAAAAAAAATCAATTTAAATAACATCAAAATTTAACTAAGTATGATGAAAAGCTTTTATAACGTTTTCAAACTTAATATCACCTCCTTTACATTATTATAAAAACCCGATACAACATAATAAAATAGCCTCCCAACGGAAGCTAGCTTTCACGTCAAAAAGACGGAACAATCAGACAAATCTATAACAGATGTCGACTCTAAAGAATGCGACATCAACACACGTAAAATCAAAGTTTCGCTTCTATGTCCATAGTATAGCATTTCTAAGTTGATGGAGTTTCCACTAGATACAAGAATATATGCAGGTACTGTCCCCTGGATCAGTCCTGACGGAAACCAATAAATACATATCTAACAATGTACCTCATGATAATGATCGTAACAATATACAAATAGATGCCCAGCATCGACATCGAAATCCGAAATCTCTCGTGTCCAGCATCGATACGTAAATACAGATACCGTCGACACCATCACAACAGTTGATCGTCAACCGATATCCTGGCTACGATCAGTATCCCCTGGATATCTGCCGTACCTAATCGAACCCCGGTCAGTATCCCCTGGATAGCTGCCGTGCTCATCTCAATCTCCGGTCAGTATCCCCTGGATATCTGCCGTGCTCAATTCTATTTCCGGTATCGAGTAACCTCGCTAGGCTCCCCCGCCTCAATGCGGCTATCTTGCCCCCCGGTCTCGACCGGGTCCACCATGTATCCAATTGTATATCTCCCCCCACTCAGTCTGGATAACGTAAAAATCCGCGACCGTATATCTCCCCCACTCGGTCCAGAATAAAACCAGAAAACACAAAACTCATGGTGGACGTTTTTCTTATCACATAAAAATATCAAGTAAGGAATCAGAATAGTTGCATCGATTGTATTGATGATATACTTTATATGTATATCTATATAACAGTGTTCCATACCACCGATATATATATCATCAAGAGTAAAATACCCAGAAATCCCAAGAAATCAATACACAGCATCTATACTACTACAACATGAATTGGAAAGACTATGTAATCATATCACATAATATAATGTTTTCAATTCTAATGTGTCATGGCACTACTAATGATGTGTAATGTAGTATACGCGTCTGTGCTCGTACAACAAGGAAATCATTAGTATTTGTGCAAGTGTTCTACAGTGTAACAATCTATATATTAACATAAATATAACAGAACGATTCTACAGTGACATGTCAGTACCAATGAGGTGTAGTGTAACATATATTTACGTGCTGTGCAGCATAGTACTCATTGGTATTTGTGCAGTGTTCTATCAGAGTGTGCATAACGCGGAAACATATAATGTAGATAAAATAATGCAAATCTATAAAGTAATCTAAACGTACTTGTTGTAATTACTTATTATGAGCTATACCATTATCTTTAGAAATGATCGGAACGTTAAGTTTGAAATAAGGAAGATGCCTTAGATTTAAAAGAGATGTTTCTTTCATAACTGGCACGCATCCCGATAGTTTATTTAAAAGACAAGGATCCATGGTTTTTAAAATAATATAGCTCATACCAGTATTACAACCTAAAACAGAACATAATCTATCTTTACGAGTCAACGAATAAATTTGCTGTTAATAGGCATACAAAGTTCATCATATCGTCATATCCATATCACCTTAAGTACGGCATGATCCCTCGTACCAACTCATCAATTTTTACCCATATCATACGGATCAATATCACGTATATCTCATTTAAAAACTACATATGAAACTTTATGCAAATGGAGGTATACAAGATGCAATACCATATTGATGCTTGACGAAAAGCTAACTTAATTAGATATCGTAATAATAATTATACGGTTGCGGGGGTGCTATACGCCATCCACCAGACTTCCCCCTTAGATATAAATCTACTCACAAGAAATACGTCGTATCTACTCAGGAATCGCCAATCCTTTTCGTTTCTTCTCGACCTCCGAAGTTCCCGTATTTGAATCTAACATAGCAATAACTTGTATAAGGAAACGGTTATTCCGACACGACGAATATTCAAACACACGTTCCTACGTACTAGTTATATTGTATACGACTATTTCAAGCTATCATACACTTAACCTTACAGAATTTTAATCCCATTCTGCATCGCGGCAGAAAACAAATCGCGATACGTTTTAACCGTGTCGTATTTTAGATTTTAAGATATCCTTTCCGATATACGCTTCCAGATTCTATCTGCAGTGAAACTAATTTATTCAAACAATATCAAAATGGCCAAAATGACCTACAGAAACCTACACAACCACCCAAAACAACCTTGCTACCCACAAAACCGGCGACGCTGGATTTCCCCTCTTGGTCGCCGGCCCATTTCCGAGCCCTCTGGTTCGTGATCCCATGGTTTGCTCTAGGTGTTACATACATCATTTTAGCAATGTTTTGTTAAGTTTATTCTTCTCTGAATGATAGCAGATTTTAATAGAGCCTATAATTAACTAAAATACGATATTATGGAACTTGTTCAATTCAATTTAAACTAAGTACAGAACCTAAATTTCCTACTGTGATTAAGAAATTTTACCCACCAAAAAGTTGTTGGAAAAACCACTTCAAGATGTTAAGCCCCTTGTCCTAGCTTGACGGTAATGAAAACCTAGAACCTAGCTTCCTTCTTCTTCTTGTTCTTTCAATGTTTTCTTTAGTTTTGTTTTCACTCAGAAATTTTTCAGATTTTATCTTGGTAATTGACTGAACATATCACCTATATGAGAAGAGGGAAGGGTGAGGTGGTAGAAGGAGGTGTCAAGGGTTAAAGAGTGCTTATTTCATGCAAGGAGGAGGTGTGAGGTGAGTGTGTGCATGCAAGAATGATGTGGAATTGCTATTTCTTTTCCCAATTTGAATTTTCCTTTGATTTAATTCTGAACTAAATCTTCGTTAACCCTCTTTCTACTTACACCCCTTAACAAAACTCAATTTGCATAAAAAAAAAAACTAAACTTGTATAAAACCCCCTCATAACTTATGTTATTAAAAAAACACACATTTTATTAACATGAAGCTAAATTTGTCTTTAAAACCGTTATAATTTATTTATGTTGCATACTAAAATTTTAATTTAATTTGTTTAACATACATCTTAAGAAATTGTCTTATTTGGTTTTAATAACTTTTTAATTTAATTTTTTATTATTTAATTAATTACTTTTATAGATTTAAAAAACTTCAGAATGTTACAATATTCCCCCTTTAAGAAAATTCGGTCTTCGAATTTAAAAATTAACTAGACATACCCTCTAAATACGTGGAAATCTCATTTCGCATCGCATCCTCGATTTCCCAAGTAATCCTTCGCGATTATTTCCTTGCCAAAGAACTTTTACAGATGGAGAATACCCTGAATCTTAGTTTCTTTGCCTGCCTGGCTAGAATAGCTACAGGCTGCACTACGTAGGATAAATCCGGCTCAAGCTGTTAGGTCTAAAGCTGGATCGCGAGAGAAGGATCGTGAAGATACTTGCGAAGCATCGAAATGTGAAACATCGGATGCATATAGGAAAACTCGGTGGAAGTGCTAAACGATAAGCCATAGCACCCACTATTTCTAGAATCTCGTAAGGTCTGACATATCTGGGGTTGCTTTCTCTTTTTCCCGAAATGCATCACACCTTCATCGGAGACACACGAAGAACACATGGTCTCCTACGACGTCGTCGACCTGCATATGATCTCTGTCTTCACTGGGCCGCTCTCATCCTGTCTTGTATCCACTAGATCTTTTCGGTAGTCTCCTGAACTATCTGCGGTCCCAAAATGCTACTCTCGCTCAGTTCCGTCCAGCAACCTAGCGATCGACATTTCCTTCTATACAAAGCTTCAAGGAAAGCCATCTAGATCGTCTTCTGAAAACTATTATTGTACGAAAATCCTATCAAAGGTAGGTGACAATCCCAACTACCACCGAAAACAAGTTGCAAGCTCGAAGTATATCCTCTAGAGTCTGAATGATCCGCTCTGACTGACCATCCATCTGTGGGTGAAAAACTGTATTAAAACTCAATCGTGTACCAAGAACTTCTTGAAGTTTCTGCCATGGCCTGTTAGTAAACTAGGTACCCCTATCTGACACTATGCTCGTTGGAACTCCATGCAATCGAACAACCTTGTCGATATAAATCTGAACGCACCGTATAACCCATACGTCGTCTTCACTAATAGAAAGTGAGCTGCCCTTGTCAGTCTATCTTCAATCACTCAGATGGAATCATACCCTCTGCTATTCCTGGGTAGACATACCACAATCCATGGAAATTTGTTCCTATTTCCACTCCGGAATGGTTAAGGGTTGTAATTCTCCAACCGGCCTCTCGTGCTTTGCCTTGACTTGTAGACAAGTCAAGCATCTTGAAACAAACTCCGCAATGTCGCTCTTCATACCCCAACCACCAATAAACATCCTCTAAATCATGATACATCTGGGTGGAACCAGGATGAACACTGTATGCTTACCTATAGGCCTCCTCTAAGATCTCACGTCTCAGTCCATCCGAATCTGGCACACAAAGACGGGTTCCAAAACGTAATACCCCTCTATCATCAATCACAAACTCTGACTCTCTGCTCTGCCTAACCTGATCTATAATCCATGTCATACGATCATCTGCGGGCTATGTCTCTCGAATACTGTCCAATAACTGAGGTCGGTTGCTAACATGTGCTAACTGTCCTCCTACTGAGGTGAATTCAAACTGTATACGTTTATCACATTAAATATGCCCGTCTATAGAAGACTGCCTCTGTAAGGTGCGCAAACGAGATAAACTACTTCCAGGCCTCTGACTCAAGGCATCTCCCACAACATTTGCTTTGTCGGGATAATACAAGATCTCACGATCGTAATCTTTCACGAATTTCTTTCACCTATGCTTTCTTAGATTCATATCCCTATGCTGAAAATATAATTTAAGTTCTATGATCTGTGAGAATCTGGCACGACTCTCCATACAAGTAATGTTTCCAAATTTTCAGAGGGAATACTACAGCAGCCATCTCCACATTATGAGTGGGGTAGTTCTGTTCGTGCCTCTCCAACCAACGAGAAGCATAAGCTACTATCCTGCCGTGCTGCGTCAATACGCAGCCTAATCCCCCTCGAGAGGCATCACAATACACAATAAAACTACCTGACCCGGAAGGTAACGATAAGACAGGTGCAGTCGTCAATCAAGTATTTAACTGGTGGAAACTCTATGCATCTGTCCCAAGAAATGGAACTTCCTTCCTAGTCATTCCGGTCAACGGTGCAGGGATCCTGATAAAATTCTGCACAAAACGTCTGTAATAACCGGCCAGACCCAGGAAACTTCGAACCTCAATAACTGAAACAGGTCTGGGCCAGTGCTGTACCGCTTCTATCTTCTTTGGGTCCCTATGTATCTCATCTCTTGCAACTACGTGACCCTAGAATTCTAAAATATCCAGCCAGAAAGCACACTTGGAGAATTTAGCAGATCCGTTACTTCTGATACCCTGTAGAGAAGTCTGGCTAATCTCACATTCGAAGACTCGTCCCAACTTAACGGAGGAAAGCTTACTACACGATCTCCTTCTTGAACTACTTGCATGTGGTCTGAACAAACTCCATCGGAAGGAATACATCAATTACACCGATCTCAAATAGAAACGCCACAACGGATTTAAAATCCAAACCATCTCACCTCTGAACTTCTATGAATCCTGTTGGTCCATCTACACTTGTAACCTTGTTAATCTTTAACTCCATGACTCCGGAATTAACATCTCGATAATCTTTAGCAAAGATTGATATTGCTGTCTGAGCAGTAACCAACACCATAATCTTCGGAGAGGGGAAAACATCACGTCTCAAGTCTGCCTGAGCTCTAACAATGACTCTATTATCTGGTGCGGATTCCGAAGAAACTCGCTCCGCTACTAGAACTCGATCATAAACCAATAAATGACGTCTCTACATCATCGGGAAATCTCCCCGGTCGGTCCTTGTCCCAGACAAGTCTGCTCTGACCGTATCTAATAGCAGCCCTCTCGGTTCTTTTAAACATGGTGTTCGAAACAATCAAACATGCAATGACGAAGATAGATCAACGGAAGGAATAGGAAGAAAATCTCAAGATATAAATCCTAAGGTAACATAGGTGGAGTATCATATCGTAAATATGCCGCGGAACATACGTACGGTATGTTACTCTACTTAGTACCTACTCCATCAACAAAGGTCATCCTATATAACGAAAATTCAGGTATAAGACCCCCAAAGTCAAGTCTAAGTCCTATAAGGTCAAGCCTAGGAAAAATGTATTCCCAGACTCCGTATAGTCAACTTAGAATCGAACAAAGGTTAAACCAAACGCTCTGATACCAACTTTATCACGACCCAAATGTAGCACGTGACCGGCACTTAAATCACGTGACATCTAAAGACATCCACGCAGTCCAAGTAAGCCGAAACCCGGAATCTAAACCCTTTTTGAAAATATTGGAGGTGTGGTTTAAATAATCATTCAAAAAAAATCAATTTAAATAACATCTAAATTTAACTAAGTATGATGAAAATCTTTTATAACGTTTTGAAACTTGATATCACCTCCTTTACATTATTATAAAAACCCGATACAACATAATAAAATAGCCTCCCAATGGAAGCTAGCTTTCACGTCAAAAAGACGGAACAATCAGACAAATCTATAATAGATGTCGACTCTAAAGAATGCGACATCAACACACGTAAAATCAAAGTTTCGCTTCTAAGTTCATAGTATAGCATTTCTAATTTGATGGAGTTTCCACTAGATACAAGAATATATGCAGGTACTGTCCCCTGGATCTGTCCTGATGGAAACCAATAAATACATATCTAACGATGTACCTCATGATAATGATCGTAACAATATACAAATAGATGCCCAGCATCGACATCGAAATCCGAAATCTCTCGTGTCCAGCATTGATACGTAAATACAGATACCGTCGACACCATCTCAACAGATGATCGTCAACCGATATCCTAGCTACGATCAGTATCCCCTGGATATCTGCCGTACCTAATCGAACCCCGGTCAGTATCCCCTGGATAGCTGCCGTGCTCATCTCAATCTCCGGTCAGTATCCCCTGGATATCTGCCGTGCTCAATTCTATTTCCGGTATCGAGTAACCTCTCTAGGCTCCCCCGCCTCAATGCGGCTATCCTGCCCCCCGGTCTCGACCGGGTCCACCATGTATCCAATTGTATATCTCCCCCCACTCAGTCTGGATAACGTAAAAATCCGCGACCGTATATCTCCCCCACTCGGTCCACAATAAAACCAGAAAGCACAAAACTCATGGTGGACGTTTTTCTTATCACATAAAAATATCAAGTAAGGAATCAGAATAGTTGCATCGATTGTATTGATGATATACTTTATATGTATATCTATATAACAGTGTTCCATACCACCGATATATATATCATCAAGAGTAAAATACCCAGAAATCCCAAGAAATCAATACACAACATCTATAGTACTACAACATGAATAGGAAATACTATGTAATCATATCACATAATATAATGTTTTCAATTCTAATGTGTCATGGCACTACTAATGATGTGTAATGTAGTATACGCGTCTGTGCTCGTATGTTCAGTTGATAAAACTGCACACTTGTATTACATTTTTCCTACCATTTTCATATTAAAAAAGGACTTTATTATAATATATTATACATATTAGGGTTTATGTGTAAAAACATTATTTTCCATGTGTTAATATATTTTAATTATTATTTGGTAGGAAAATGTATGCAAATAATATTATTGACCTAATCCTAGTAGAACAAAATCTACTAAAATCTTATTTGAGTTGTTGTACAGAATATTTCCAAGTTGTTATGAAGGATTTAACAAACAAATCAATTTGTTGAAGAAAACTTGCCAAATTAAGAAGCAAAACTTGGAGACCAAGTCTGGAAGCAACCGAGAGAAGATTTCTGAATTCTAAAGATGCCTAGGATTGCCAAATGTCAAAATCAGAGAGCCAAAGAAAATTGATCAAAAGATCTCATCCATTGAGCACGGATCCGCGGCCAAACCCACCCTTGGGCCGCGGATCCGCCGCACTTTTGTGGAATTGGAAGGCAAGATTTTCTGGTGTGAATCCAAGCTATATTTTACCAAGTTTTCAACAATAAGATTCTGGCTTTGCACTATAAAAAGGCACTGAGAGCCTCTTCGAAAAGCTATCAAGCCGAAGAGATCACGAAGTCCAAGACGGCTCACGCATCCAGGCAGATCATCAACTGTTCATCAACCTCCTTCGGAAGAGATCGAGAAGCAAACTAGTCTTTGTAATCATTTTCTAAGGAATCAAAGTGTAGATTGTTCAAGTTGATTAATAAAGGTAGTTGTTTTATTTTATTCTTTTGCATTTTACATTATGTTTTCCCTCTCTTTCTTTTCATCTTCTTCTCCCAACATGCGCGAGTAATTCTCCGCTTGTTAGGGTTCGTAGGATTAGGGTAGGCTAATGGACGATGAAAATAATTAAACCCTTTTTAAGTCCTATAAAGTTTAGGAACTTTATCAAAAGAATCATTAACATCCTAATCGGGCGCGCTAGCAATTCTTTGCTAGTTCCGACCGCGATTAGAGATTAGATTAATGATTGTTTTGGTAAAGGCTAGATATGAACGGAGTTCCGTGTCGAGATAAGGGTTAAGAGTGGGATTCCTTTTCCCTCCAGAAACCCTAATCTACACGCATCACCGTCATTCTAGTTCTAAATCTATTAATGGATAAAAAGGGTAACTTTTAATTAATCGTCCATAACTACTAAATCCTAACAAACCCTACAAGCCTTCTTATTATATTTACTACATCTTTAAAATAATCTAGATCTATATTTTACATTCTTGTTTAACGTAGATCTAGATTCCAATCTATAAAATTCTTATTTCCTCCTCTCTTTCAACACATCTAAAGTAAAAGTAAAAGGTTCCACGTTTCCCTGAGGACGACCCGTACTCACCTCGGTCTAGCTACGCGCGACACCGTTCTGATTGCGGTTAAACTACAAACACACTCTTTCATAACAATCAAATGGCGCCGTTGCCGGGGATACGTGCGTAATTTTTTATTCTTACTATTTGTGTTGAATTCTTAGAAGATTCATATCATTATTAAAACAAAACTGCAAATTGCATATTTAACGATTTGTGTGTGAATTTTGCGAGGGAATCTGGAGTCACGGACGTGAGGAAACAGGAGATCTAGGGTTCCGAACTTCTCTGGAATATTTCTTAACTCCTTCTCTCTCCTCTAAATCCAATAAAATCTATTTTCTGCAGGATTCTTTGCAAAATCGCGCCGCAAAAAAAAATTCTTTTTGCAAAAGTTTTGTGATTGGTTTTGTTTCGTATATTTTAATACAGACTTTAAGGGGCAAAGACCAAATCAAGGTTAGGTGGGGATTTCATCACCCTTCCTAAGCCCCACAAATCACAAACTGAGCATATAGATCAACCCTTCATTAATTTAAAAAATAACTAGACCAGACTCAGAGGACTGTCGCGCTCAATAAGGACAAAGGAAGGTCGTGGGTAATCTATCGTTTATCTGCATTATTTTTGTGGTGCCTAGGCAAGTGTGTCAAAGGATAGTGGTTTTTAATTAGGCCCACGACGTGGTTCCTTCCCACTTACCTGGCACTTACCTGGCTACAAGGGTAGTACGGAGGCGGTAGAGGATTGATCCTGCGGCTTGTCCTTTGGAAGTTTAGGAGCGGTCTAGAGGCTGGACCTAGGTAACCTTAGTTCTAGGGTTGCTTGTGCATCTTAGGGAGATTTGTCTTGAGTCCCACTTTTTCAAAACAAGCCAATTTTAAATCACACACACGCTGCCACTTGCACTAAACCCGCTTAGTGTATGCCCGGCTGGACACGGGATCCTAGTGCCCTTCTTGTCCGCGTTCCTGCTATCGAAGCCGAAGTCGGTACTTCTTCATCTTCTTTCCCCCCACCACACACCACATCGACCGTGATGGACGGCACTCCATCTAATTATAACACCACGCTGCCACCGCCCGCAGGTGAGCAGAATCCACCGCGCATCTCTCTCCAAGAGAGATGCTATCCTATTCGTGGTCCTCTTCCTACTTGTCTATCTCTTCCACCACCTAATGGGAATAATTTCGAAATTAAACCCCACTACATCAATCTGCTGCCCAAATTTCACGGGCTTGAGTCGGAAGACGCGTACGTTTTCATCACCAAATTCGAAAACGTATGCGCAATGATGGGTACTTCACAATTGACTTTAGATGCTATGCGCTTACGTCTTCTCCCATTCACACTGTGCGACTTGGCAGAAAAATGGCTTTACAATACTGCCGAACACTCTATCACTAATTGGGATGAATTCGTCGTAGCATTTCTTAAGAAGTTTTACCCAAATCATAAGACTGCACATGTTAGGAGCGAGATCAACCAGTTCACCCAGCTTCCCAATGAACCATTTTAGAAGTGCTTTGAACGTTTCAAAGATCTGCTTGTCCAATGCCCCCATCACGGATTACAAAGATGGGATTTATGTCGTATTATATATGAGGGCATTAATCCAGCGACAAAGCAGATGCTTGAAACAATGTGTCAATGCAATTTCATGTCTAAAGATGACGGTGAAGCTTGGAAATATCTGGAAGACATTGCTGAACACACGTTGCAGTGGGAAAGCGTAAGACCACCTTCAACTAAGGGAGGTATTCACCAGCTCGATGTTTCTATCGCAGTAAAAGCCGAAATGGCAGCGATTCAGAAGAAACTCGAAGCTATTGAGAACAAATTCTCATCATTCTCCCTAAATCAGGTCACGCTTCCTAAGACCGTCTGTGGTTGCTGTTCGGATCCTTTACACTTAACGGAAGAATGTCCTATGAATTCATCGTTTCAAGCTAATACTGCTTTTCAGCAGCGACCTAGAAACGATCCTTATTCTTCCACATACAATCAAGGATGGAGGAATCATCCTAACTTTGCTTGGAATCAAAACCAGCAAAACAATTATCAAAGACCTCCTCCACAGCAACCACAACCACAGAATCAGCCCCCTTTTCAGTCACAAAATTTCCAAAATCCGGCCAACATTTCTACACCACAAGTGGCCGGTACTGACAACTCACTTGCACAAACTTTGGATATGTTCATGAAACAATCCATGCAAAATTCGGCTGAGATAAGGTCTTCTATTGATACCCTAACGAAAAACTCCGCCTCCCATGGTGAGAGTATTAAATCAATAGAAAACCAAATCGCACGGTTAAACGCCGCAATGAGTGCGAGAGAGAAAGGGAAACTCCCATCTCAACCCCTACCGAATCCTGGCCATTCACAAAGTCATAATGTGAATGCCATTACTACGTTGAGATCGGGGAGAGTGCTGAATAACCAAGTGGGTGAGCAATTTGATGATAGTGACACGTTTGATACCCCTTCTTCTTCTTCTTCTTCTTCCCCTAATTCGTCTAGTCTCCCACCTTCACCCGAGCCTATTCTCCGTTTTCCCCAAGGCTCAAACATTTCGCCAAATCTATCTAAGTCTATGCCCACTCCAATTTTGGGATCGAATCCGTCGCCACAGTCTTCTCCACAAACGTTGGACCCAAAACTTATTAATCAAGCACCTTATCCAAACAGGTTAAGGAGCAACAGACCAAGTCCACAAATGGAGAAGATTGTGGAAATTTTTAAGCAAGTTAACATAAACATTCCTCTCCTACATACTATTCAACAAGCTCCATCATATGCGAAAATCTTAAAGGACTTGTGCACTAGGAAGAGAAAAGTTCAAGTACCTAAAAAAGTTTTCCTTGCGAGTAATGTGAGCACCGCTTTTACACAACAACTTCCCAAGAAACGAAAGGACCCCGGAAGTCCTACAATTTCTATTTCCATTGGGGGTAAAAATATCAATCGTGCTCTACTCGATCTTGGTGCTAGTGTTAGCTTGCTTCCGTATTCTGTGTATGAGCAATTAGGGATCGGAGAGTTAAAACCTGCGCATTGCACTCTTCAGATGGCCGATCGATCTATCACCAAACCAAGGGGTGAGCTAGAGGATGTGTTAATCAAAGTCGGGGAATTCATATTCCCTGTGGACTTTATCGTTATAGATACACAACCTGTAGCGAACCCACGCAATCAAATCCCGGTGATACTCGGTCCACCCTTTTTGGCCACTTCCAACGCAGTAATTAATTGTAGAAACGGCTCTATGACCCTATCCTTTGGAAAGAAGTCAATTGAGCTTAATATTTAAAAGTTGGGAAGTGAACCCTCCGAACCCTATGCTCATGTGTGTTCTGTCGAATTAATGGATGTCGACAGCAGCGAATATGATCAACCTCATAATTCTGACTCTTTTCATATGTTGTTGCTTGACACGGACTCTTCCACCGAGTTGTCCGGGTCAACATCTAACGCTGATGAGGAACTTTTTATAGAGTCGGACGATCACCCCATTTTTTCTGATGACATTATTCTTCGGGGTATCGATGAAAGCTTTGAGGAAATTTTCGCTGATGAACTCGCAATTTTACAAGACACGGGTGTTGAGATGAATCAACTCCAAGATGAAGAAATTGGACCTCCACCCCCTCTTTTGGACAATTATGATAATGCGAGTAATCCATCATCACTATCACTGTGTCGTCTCTCCAAATTGAGACGCAATCCTTTTCCATTACACCTCTTGTCACCTCCCCACTTCTTCTCGTCGAAAGGTGACATGTTCTTCCACCAACCTTGGTGCTTCATCGATAAATTTTTTGAATGGTTGGTGTTGACCTTCGGTCTTTGCAAAGCTTGGCATTGACCAATAACCTTGACCCCCTCATATGATTTTAAAAGATTAAAATTGTTTAACTCAAGTTTGGAGGAGGGGTGGTATATTTTGGCTCTTGAAAGAAAATGATTTTTACAAAATTGTGAGCCTAAAATATGTTTGGGGGAGGATTTTCACTTTCATATATTCTTGCCCCCATTAATAATTTCCTCCCAAGTCTACAGGTTTTTGAGCTTAACGGATGACATCAGTGAGGACACTGCTGTAAACAGGTTTGGTGGAGGTTTGTGCTTATTTACACATCAATTTGCATCATATTTTGCATAAGCACAACATTTCAAAAATTTTTAAAAAAAATTCTTTTATAACAAAAGAGTAGAAAGTGAAAAATTACATCCAAAAGATAGGAATAATTTAAGAAAACCAAGAAAATTAGAAGTTTTCTTATACGAACTAGTAATAAGTTGTTATGAGCTGTTGTCCCAAGGGTTAGTAAGATGACGGAAGTCACTAATCTGAGGATAAAAATAAGTCTGAAAAATAGTTTCTATTCTGGAAGCCAAACATTTGAATGTTGATACCCTACTATATGCACTTACACACGTCTTGAAACTCGGGATAGTAGAGGATACCTTGAAATGCTCTTGTCTAAAAGCCAAAGTATGAAGGAAGAAAAAAAAATTGAAGAAAATATAAAAATGGTGAAAAGAAAAAAATGAACACTGGTTTTGTATCGCCAAGGCAGCAATAAAAAAAAATATAGCGAGGGTGCCTCTTCACCTAGTGCCCTAAGGCCAACTGGTCTGGGAGTCACTGCTAAGCCTTAGGTGGTGCAAGACGAGGAAAATACTTTCACCGAATCAGCAAGCACTTGAGTAATCGGTCGGTTAGTACCTCAAGAAGTATTAACGGTCGCATGAAAATGTGTGAGCAAATCTTTAATATTCATCAAATTAAAAAGTACTGAGATAGATGGACAAGAGTATGATAGCTTGAATTGAATTCTCCGAGTGTAGGGATGTTATTTACACACACGTGGGGTTATATGATCAATGTTTGGATGAAAGGTAGGAATGAAGAATAAAGACGATGTTTTATTGAGGGATGATGTGATTTTTAACATTTTTTCATGACTATTAAGATAGGGCTCATGACAACTGAAAAGCTAGTATAGTTGGAAACTCTTATTTTCAAGGCCTTTCTTTTATGGTTCTTATCTTTATATGTAAATTTCACCATCTTTCTTTTGTTATAGGATTTTGAGGGTGTAATCCGCTGAAAAGGAGACAACACTCCTCCTACTAGGGACACCTAAAGGTTTAACGGCTTGTTGCACGTGCGCAGTGCAATCGTGTTTGCCTACGAAAGTGTGCTTAGTTTTATCCTTTCTTTTTCTCCTCTTCAATAAACTAGTTTGCTCGGGACGATCAAAGATAAGTTTGGGGGTATTTGTTCAGTTGATAAAACTGCACACTTGTATTACATTTTACCTACCATTTTCATATTAAAAAAGGACTTTATTATAATATATTATACATATGAGGGTTTATGTGTAAAAACATTATTTTCCATGTGTTAATATATTTTAATTATTATTTGGTAGGAAAATGTATGCAAATAATATTATTGACCTAATCCTAGTAGAACAAAGTCTACTAAAATCTTATTTGAGTTGTTGTACAGAATATTTCTAAGTTGTTATGAAGGATTTAACAAACAAATCAATTTGTTGAAGAAAACTTGCCAAATTAAGAAGCAAAACTTGGAGACCAAGTTTGGAAGCAACCGAGAGAAGATTTCTGAATTCTAAAGATGCCTAGGATTGCCAAATGTCAAAATCAGAGAGCCAAAGAAAATTGATCAAAAGATATCATCCATTGAGCGTGGATCCGCGGCCAAACCCACCCTTGGGCCGCGGATCCGCTGCACTTTTGTGGAATTGGAAGGCAAGATTTTCTGGTGTGAATCCAAGCTATATTTTACCAAGTTTTCAACAATAAGATTCTGGCTTTGCACTATAAAAAGGCACCGAGAGCCTCTTGGAAAAGCTATCAAGCCGAAGAGATCACGAAGTCCAAGACGGCTTACGCATCCAGGCTGATCATCAACTATTCATCTACCTCCTTCGGAAGAGATCGAGAAGCAAACTAGTCTTTGTAATCATTTTCTAAGGAATCAAAGTGTAGATTGTTCAAGTTGATTAATAAAGGTAGTTGTTTTATTTTATTCTTTTGCATTTTACATTATGTTTTCCCTCTCTTTCTTTTCATCTTCTTCTCCCAACATGCGCGAGTAATTCTCCGCTTGTTAGGGTTCGTAGGATTAGGGTAGGCTAATGGACGATGAAAATAATTAAACCCTTTTTAAGTCCTATAAAGTTTAGGAACTTTATCAAAAGAATCATTAACATCCTAATCGGGCGCGCTAGCAATTCTTTGCTAGTTCCGACCGCGATTAGAGATTAGATTAATGATTGTTTTGGTAAAGGCTAGATATGAACGGAGTTCCGTGTCGAGATAAGGGTTAAGAGTGGGATTCCTTTACCCTCCAGAAATCCTAATCTACACGCATCACCGTCGTTCTAGTTCTAAATCTATTAATGGATAAAAAGGGTAACTTTTAATTAATCGTCCATAACTACTAAATCCTAACGAACCCTACAAGCCTTCTTATTATATTTACTACATCTTTAAAATAATCTAGATCTATAATTTACATTCTTGTTTAACGTAAATCTAGAAACCAATCTATAAAATTCTTATTTCCTCCTCTCTTTCAACACATCTAAAGTAAAAGTAAAAGGTTCCACGTTTCCCTGAGGACGACCCGTACTCACCTCGGTCTAGCCACGCGCGACACCGTTCTGATTGCGGTTAAACTACAAACACACTCTTTCGTAACAATCATCGTACAACAAGGAAATCATTAGTATTTGTGCAAGTGTTCTACAGTGTAACAATCTATATATTAACATAAATATAACAGAACGATTCTACAGTGACATGTCAGTACCAATGAGGTGTAGTGTAACATATATTTACGTGCTGTGCAGCATAGTACTCATTGGTATTTGTGCAGTGTTCTATCAGAGTGTGCATAACGCGGAAACATATAATGTAGATAAAATAATGCAAATCTATAAAGTAATCTAAACGTACTTGTTGTAATTACTTATTATGAGCTATACCATTATCTTTAGAAATGATCGGAACGTTAAGTTTGAAATAAGGAAGATGCCTTTGATTTAAAAGAGATGTTTGTTTCATAACTGGCACGCAACCCGATAGTTTATTTAAAAGACAACGATCCATGGTTTTTAAAATAATATAGCTCATACCAGTATTACAACCAAAAACAGAACATAATCTATCTTTACAAGTCAACGAATAAATTTGCCGTTAATAGGATACAAAGTTCATCATATCGTCATATCCATATCACCTTAAGTACGGCATGATCCCTCGTACCAAGTCATCAATTTTTACGCATATCATACGGATCAATATTACGTATATCTCATTTAAAAACTACATATGAAACTTTATGCAAATGGAGGTATACAAGATGCAATACCATATTGATGCTTGACGAAAAGCTAACTTAATTAGATATCGTAATTATAATTATACTGTTGTGGGGGTTCTATACGCCATCCACCCGACTTCCCCCGTAGATATAAATCAAGTCACCAGAAATACGTCGTATCTACTCAGGAATCGCCAATCCTTTTCCTTTCTTCTCGACCTCCGAAGTTCCCGTATTTGAATCTAACATAGCAATAACTTGTATAAGGAAACGGTTATTCCGACATGACGAATATTCAAACACATGTTCCTACGTACTAGTTATATTCTATACGACTATTTCAAGCTATCATACACTTAACCTTACTGAATTTTAATCCTATTATGCATCGCGGAAGAAAATAAATCGCGATACGTTTTAACCGGGTCGTATTTTAGATTTTAAGATATCCTTTCCGATATACGCTTCCAAATTCTATCTGCAGTGAAACTAATTTATTTAAACAATATCAAAATGGCCAAAATGACCTACAGAAACCTACACAACCACCCAAAACAACCTAGCTACCCACAAAACCGGCGACGCCGGATTTCCCCTCTTGGTCGCCGGCCCATTTCCAAGCCCGCTGGTTCGTGATCCTATGGTTTGCTCTAGGTGTTACATACATCATTTTAGCACTGTTTTGTTAAGTTTATTCTTCTCTGAATGATAGCAGATTTTAACAGAGCCTATAATTAACTAAAATACGATATTATGGAACTTGTTCAATTCAATTTAAACTAAGTACAGAACCTAAATTTCCTACCGTGATTAAGAAATTTCACCCACCAAAAAGTTGTTGGAAAACCCCTTCCAAGACGCTGAGCCCCTTGTCCTAGCTTGATGGTGATGAAAGCCTAGAACCTAGCTTCCTTCTTCTTCTTCTTCTTCTTTCAATGTTTTCTTTAGTTTTGTTTTCACTCAGAAATTTTTCAGATTTTATCTTGGTAATTGACTGAACATATCACCTATATGAGAAAAGGGAAGGGTGGGGTGGTAGAAAGAAGTGTCAAGGGTTAAAGAGTGCTTATTTCATGCAAGGAGGAGATGTGAGGTGAGTGTGTGCATGCAAGAATGATGTGGAATTGCTATTTCTTTTCCCAATTTGAATTTTCCTTTGATTTAATTCTGAACTAAATCTTGGTTAACCCTCTTTCTATTTACACCCCTTAACAAAACTCAATTTGCATAAAAAAAAACTAAACTTCTATAAAAACCCCTCATAACTTATGTTATTAAAAAAACACATATTTTATTAACATGAAGCTAAATTTTTCATTAAAACCCTTATAATTTATTTATGTTGCATACTAAAATTTTAATTTAATTTGTTTAACATACATCTTAAGAAATTGTCTTATTTGGTTTTAATAACTTTTTAATTTAACCTTTTATTATTTAATTAATTACTTTTATATATTTCAAAAACTTCAGAATGTTACAGTCTTAGGACATGTCTTCTCGCAAAATGGCATAGAGGTTGATAAAGCCAAAATTGAACTCATTTCAAATCTTCCTCCTCCTAAATGCGTCAAAGAAATCTGACCCTTCCTTGGCCATGCCGTATTTTATAGACGGTTCATCAAGGATTTTAGCAAGATAGCTAGACCCTTGACTCTTTTATTGGCCAAGGACACAACTTTTGATTTTGACTCATCATGCATGAAAGCGTTCGAGTCATTGAAACACTCACTCATTTCTGTGCCCATTCTTTCATCTCCCGACTGGACGCATCCATTCGAAATTATGCGCGATGCATCTGATTTCTCCATCGGTGCTGTTCATGGACAGCATATTAATAAGATGCCGCACGTAATTTATTGATGCTAGCCGAACATTAAATGAGGCCCAATTGAATTACACAACAAACAGAAAAAGAATTTTTAGCCGTTGTATTTGCACTTGAAAAATTCCGGCCATATTTAATCGTTTCTCCAGTGATTGTGTACACGGATCATTCAGCTCTTCGCCACCTTTTTGCGAAGAAGGATGCTAAATCACGGCTAATACGTTGGATCCTCATGCTACAAAAGTTTGACCTTGTCATAAGGGACAAAAGAGGATGTGAAAATGTAGTTGCTGATCACCTTTCACGACTTCCTTCTTCTCCTACACTTGAAATTCCAATTAAAGATGTTTTTCCTGATGAGCAACTCTTAACTGTGTCATGCGAACCTTGGTTCGCTGATATAGTAAACTATTTGTCCACCGGACTGATACCTAAAGATTGGTCGAAACAGGACAAACTCCAATTCCTGTCCCAAGTAAAACATTTTTACTGGGATGAGTCGTATGTCTTTAAATACTGTTCCAATCAAATCATTCGTTGGTGTATACCTGAAAATTAGTTTAAGAGTTTGCTGTCTTTTTGCCACGATCAAGCGTGTGGCGGGCATTTTGGCCCCAAGAAGACAGCAGAGAAAATTTTGCAGTGTGGCTTCTACTGGCTACGTCTCTTTAAAGATGCATACGAGTACTGCAAGACATGCTCCCTTTGCCAACACTTGGGCCGGATATCGCGGAGAAATGAAATGCCGCTCCAACCAATTTTGGTTGTGAATATTTTTGATGTTTGGGGAATAGATTTCATGGGACCATTTCCCAATTCCTTTGGTAATATGTATATTCTTTTGGCTGTTGACTATGTGTCAAAATGGGTCGAGGCTGTGCCTAGCCGAACGAATGATAACAAGGTTATCATTCGATTTCTTAAAGAAAATATCTTTTCTCGGTTTGGGCACCCTCGAGCGATTATAAGTGATAATGGATCTCACTTCTGCAATAGGACTTTTGAGTCATTAATGCACAAATATTCCATTACTCACAAATTGTCAACACCATACCATACCCAAACTTGTGGGCAAGCCGAAGTTTTAAATCGGCAGATTAAACAAATCTTGGAGAAGACGGTTTCTAAAAACTGTAAAGATTGGTCACACAAACTGATTGATGTACTATGGGCATTTCGTACTGCATACAAGACCGATCTTGGTATGTCTCCATTCCGGCTTGTTCATGGAAAGGCTTGCCACCTCCCAGTTGAGATTGAGCACAAGGCATTTTGGGCGATTAAGGAGTTGAATTTATCGATGGGAGATGCAGGCAGCAATCGAAAGCTGCAATTAAATGAACTAGAAGAGCTGCGGGATGAGGCTTATGATAATGTTGTAATTGTTAAAAACCGAACTAATGTGTTCCATGACAAACACCTTATGCGCAAAAACGTTTAAACCTGGTCAACAGGTTTTGCTTTATGATACTCGGTTACACTTTCACCCCGGCAAGCTCAAATCTAGGTGGAAAGGGACGTTTTTGGTACGCACCATATATCCGCACGATGCGGTAGATCTTGAAAACCCAGAGAACGGTACTTTGTTTAAAGTAAACGGACATCGACTCAAATCGTTCCTCACTGCGGACCCGTCGGAGGAGCTCCTGTTTTTGCAGGAGCCGATTTACACTGATTGATCTTCCTCCATTTTGCCCCCAAATTTTCGATCATCTAGCCAACACTTTGTTTCACACAAGTTTGGGGGTATGTATCATTTGTAAATATACAAATATAAAATAAAATTAAAAATTAAAAATTTTGGAAAATAAATTTTATTGGGTATTTTTGTAAATTTACAGATTAATTAAATAAATAAAATTTATATTTGCAAATAATTTCCTCTTTTTAGAGGGGTTTATTTGCAAATATCCATCATTTCCCTCCTATATAAAGAACCCGACGCCCCCTGTTTTCTCTAACCCTAATTTTAATCTCTGAAAGAAACCCTAGCGCCGCCGCCTCTTTTCTGCAGAGCAATCCTGTAGCCGAGCCGCACAACCGCCGCCAGAGGCCGCTTACGACTGCGCTTCTGCCGCGCTTCTTGGTCTTCGCCCCCTAAAATTTTCAGGGGAGGTACGATCTCTCATACACTTATTGTTTATATAATTTCTAGATCTGTAAGACACCCAATAGCACACAACATGCAGCTTGAACGTGATTTTTCGCAAGTATTTTCACACGAGTTGTACGGTAGTTATTTTGCGAACGAAATCACGCGTAGGGGTTGGAACTTTCTGATATATAATCACCCTCATGCGTATGCATTGCCGGAATTAGTCACTCGTTTTTACGAGTGTATGGAGGATGGGTGCCTCAATCAATTTGGGTTTTTTAAATTGCAATGGGGTGATCGAGAAATTATCATTGATAGGGATATTATACACGAAGTCACACTAATCCCTCGCATACCCGCACATGACCAACTTTTGCAATTTGAGGATTACATGCCCTTTATGGGCAATGATTGCTCAAGGGAGCCGCGGAAGGGTATCCAAGCGAGAACCCTTTTCGCAAATGTCTTAACTGTGTGCCGATGGGCACAAAATAATATTTTCGGTCGCTCCCATAACACAACATTTTTTACACCCTCATTACATATTGTGCATACTCTTATAACAAAGAACCCCCGTTTCAACATGTGCACAGTATTTCTTAACACTATAGGTGCGGGTAAACGTGCCGCAAATTTCCCTTGTCCCATGTTGGTTACACAATTATGTCCATATTTCCTCCCTATGGAGGAGTTCGAATTTTTTATGCATGGAGGCATACCGGTCAGGCCTCTTATTGAGGGCGTTTCTACGTCCTATTCTCGATTGACAGATGTATGGTCGAGGACCGAACCGACGGAGCACGTAACCGCCCGCACACCTAGCTCCAGCTCGACCGCGAGCGAAGGAGAAATGACCCCTCTAGAACATGCCCAATTGATGCGAAGAGCTGTGAGGGGCATAGAGGAGTTGAGGGCTATATCGAGGGAGCACGAGCGTCGGTTGATGAAGGTTGAGCAGGGGATTCAAACCTTGTTGGGTAGGGCTGAGCGTTCACGTTCACGCTCGAGAGCGCGGCGTGGGGCCGAGCAATGAGGACACTGCTTTGGTTAAGTTTGGGGGAGTTGGTGGTTGTACATAGTTATCTTTTGCATTGCATATTTTATTTAAAATTTTGTATATATTTTTTCTTTTTCTTTTAAATGTTTAAATTCTGCATTGCATCCTTATATAAAAGTCATAAAAATTGAAAATTTGAAAATAAAAATTAGGAAAATAAAAATCAAGTAAAAACTGAAAAATTTGGAAAATTATAAAAATTAAAACATTCAATTTTGACCTTAATTGACTTGAGTTTGACAAATAGGTTCGCTAGCTAGGAACAACTAGATCTTAGACTTAGCAAATTAAAAACATGAAAAATAACCTTTCTTAAAATTTAACGGTAGAAAGCATATGTCTTTGTAGTTTATTTAGAAATAGGAAAATTTCGAGTGGACTTCTTGGGCTAAGTTAAAACAAGGGAAAAGTATTGATACTTTTATTAAAGTATAATTTTGAAAAATAATTCCTAGGGAAAAGTATTGATACTTTTATTAAAGTATAAGTTTGAAAAATAATTCCTAAGCTTAAGTCTAAATTATGAAAATATACCCTACAAATTGCACAAACACGAACCTTGAAACATGGAATAGTAGAGGAGACCTTGAAATGCTCTTGTCTAAAGTCCTTAGTACGAAGGAAAAAAAATACAAGTGTGACTAAAGATATAAAAAAAATGAACACTGGTTTTTGTAATTACTTAAGGCTGCATAAATAGAAAAAAATATTAAGAGAGGGTGCTTTATCACCTAGTGCCTTAGACCAACTGGTTTGGGAGTCACTGCTAAAGCCTTAGGTGTTACAAGACTAGGAATTACGCTTTAATGTGCAAACACATTTCGTAATCGGTCGTTGGTATCTCAAGAAGTATTAATTATCGAATGAAGAATGTGTGAGCAATTTCATCTAAAAATTCACTAATTGAAAAGTACTTTGGACGATGGAAAAGAGTATAATAGCTTGATTTGAATTTCCAAGTGTAGGGGCGATACACACACACACGTAGGGGTATGTGATTAGGGTTTAGATAAGAGATAGGAATGAAAAATAAGACTTGTATCTTTAGTAGAGATGATAAAAATTCATAAGTTGAGATAGAACCCTAGAAGGAAAACTTAAAAGATCCTGAAAGCTAAGTAAATTTACAAGAACATATATAATCTTAAGTTAAATGATAAGGAGGCGTGAAAAATACGGGTGGATAATTTCTCAATCAAAGATAATAGAATTTCTTGTTAGAAAACCTAATTGGAGAATAATAGTCAACAGGCCGAATAGATAGGATTTTGTGGGTAGTATCCGCTGAAAACCCTTAGGAGACAACACTCCTCCTACCGGGGACACCTAGAGGTTTAACGGCTTGTTGCATGAGCTCAGTGCAATCGCGTTTCCCTATGAAAGTGAGGCTAGATCTTTTTCTAGAATAAAACTAGGTTTGCTCGAGGACGAGCAAAAGATAAGTTTGGGGGTATTTGTTCATACCATAATTTTACATTATTATACTCCCCATTCTTATTCATTTTATAAATAAACAGGTGTTGTTGATCCATGTCTACTATATAGTTGCAGGTTATAGGTTCTCGGAACAAAAATAATGAAAATGATGAAAAGACAATACAAAAATGAGACTACGACCGAAAAATGGAAGAATCTTGATCATGCCTACAGTTTGAGGGACAATGAAGATTAATGAACAAGTTCACAAAGTAAAAAGGCAGTGCAAGGTTCAAAGACTTCGACACGAAGCAAACAGTAAAGTCCATGACATTATTCACTATGGAAATCTGGAAGAAATCTAGAAGACAATCTGAGAAACCAAGTGAAGAAACGAGAAGTAAAATGAAACCAGGATCAACCCTAAAAAGTGCAGTCCATGAAGCCACTATATGGCCGCGGATCCACGGCCAAACATGGGTTTTGGCCTCGGTTCCACGGCCATAAGGAGCCCGTGTCGGTGCAAACTCTGTGACGGTGTGGCGGTGCGTTGACTAGTCTTCTTAGGGTGTATTTGTAAATGCATATGTGAATCGATTGTAACCCTAGGGTTTCTATGCTCTATAAATAGAAATCCTAAACCTCTCTTTGAGGTATGCCACTTTTCTTTGATCAAAAATTCAGAAATCAATTGTAATGTTTTGAGAGCATCAATAAAATAAGTAGATTTCTTTTCATTGCCCTGGTTCTAAATTTTCTTTCTGCCTTAGTATAGTTTTTATTATCTGCCCTAGTTAATTAGTTTAGCACTTT
Organism: Agapanthus africanus; assembly: GCA_030015575.1. NCBI lineage: Eukaryota > Viridiplantae > Streptophyta > Magnoliopsida > Asparagales > Amaryllidaceae > Agapanthus > Agapanthus africanus. The sequence goes on from CM057340.1 coordinate 409,935,406, forward strand.
TATTAATCTACCGTAGTTTAGATAGTTAGTCTTTTTAATTTGAAAACTGATAAAAAACAGGTCTTTTATGAATCCCCTAATGAGTGAGTAGTTCATCACTTGTTAGGGTTAGGAATAGGAAAGGTTTGAGAGATGAAAATCTCTTACCCCTTTCATGCCTATCACATATTAATTCATAGGACTCTATGCATACATATACATACCGCTCCCTACGGCACCCTACCCCATGAGGTAACGGTGATACCATAGTTTAAAAGACCAGTTGTGCATGTTTTCCATAGAGGTTAGGGTAAGAATTAAGAAAGGACGGACAAGGACCTAGAGGAAGAGACATCGTTTCTTCCCGATCGTCCTAATCCCCTTTATTAATTATTACCATAACACCTAAATAGATCTAAATTAGGGCACTGAAAGCGGTGGGAAATCTTAAATTTCCAAACATAACCTAAACCTAACCTTAGCAAGATTCTAATCCTAGTCTAAATCAACGTAGTTTTTAGTGATAATCATCCCAACACCGTTTGGAATTAATTCGTTAGAACAAATTGAGATACACAAAATCCCTGTGGACCGACCCGTACTCACCGGCTAGCTACCAAGCGATGTCGTTCTTGATTGCGGTTAAATATTCTTTGATTTCAAAATCTATCTTTTAAAACGCATACGCGAAATTCGTACAAATCAACGTCCTTCAAGTTATCCGTTTAAAAGATGCATACGATTCTTTAGTTTGGAAATAGGTATGGTTCGGATAACACATCTACGTCGACTATCTGGTCTTATAGTACCCTAAATGGCAATATCATCAATATCATCCTCAAGTCCCGTCATCACATACTAGTCGTATGATTTCACTTCTAACTATCTTTTAGTTTCTAATATAATTTCTCTAACTATCATTTAAGTCTATCTATTAAAGGTTTCCGTAACCATTTACTATGAATCGGTTTCCATCAAAACTTGCGGGGGTGCTATACGCCAGCCACCCGACTTCCCTCGTGGATATAGATCCACTCACCTTGGTCTTCGCTTGCCGAAGTCAATGACGCAATGATTCGTAGCCTCGGAATCCATGTGAGGGTACCTACAATAATAAATAATCGCAATCGCTATAAACATCAAGTCCGGAAACCAAAAAGGCACACAGATCGCCTATAGGTTAGAACCTATAGCCCACGTATGCAAAACCAACAAATTACCCCTAGTCGTTGATATACAAACATTCAACAACCAAAAACAAATCCAATTATCAAGAATTAGCATTTCAAAATACGGAAAACATAGCTAAAATCCCACTAAAATGCTCCCAGATTTTGATTCAGGCCGAAAGGAGTTGCACAAACAAGTCTAGGGTGCTGTATATGATGTATATGAGCTGCTGGACCAACCCCGACACCCCATGCCACCAAGTGGCCGTCCACAGAGGCCAAAATTCCGGCCTCCTCGGCCCCCCATACTCTGAATGGGTTTGTTTTGTCAAGGTAGTCTCCTAGTACCCTAATTTGGTCTTTGGAGTTGTTTGCTAAGCTCAGAAATTCCTGGGGTTACTCCAGATTTCCCTGCACACCCTATATCCTCAAAAAACCGACATGAACCAAATTCTAAATCCATATTTTGGTTTCCCATAATCATTCTCAAGTATTAAACAGCCCCTCAAAAGCCACTCAAATATCACCAATTCACAACTTCACTCAAACACTCACTAGAATTTTCCAATTTCCACAAATCACCACCAAACCATCTCTAAACTAAACTAGAATAGAAAGAACTTAAAACTAGCTAAATGGAAGAAGCTATACCTCATTCAAGCAACTCTAGACTGCCCTAGCTCCCCAATGTCGTTAAAATTCCACTTTGCTTGGTTCAATGTGTAGAGAAAGAGATGGAGATTAATTTTTTAAAGGGAGTATAAGGTTTTGGGGATTATTTGGAGATGGATCTAGGGTTTGAAGTGGAGGGAGATGGGGGTGAGGGAGATGAATAAGGAGAAGAAAATGATGGGGTCAACACTATGGAAGCAGCCCCCTGCCTCTCTCACTTATTCTCGCACACTCTCTCTCTCCAATCATTCACCTTTTTGCCCCTTTTTCATTTCTTTTTCTTTTCTCTTTCCAATTTCAAAACCGAATCACATAATACCCATAAAAAAATACAAATGCAACAACATATAACCAAATGTAACATGACATGGTGCACTATCCATGAAAACTGTAGAAATACGGATTTGTCTTAATCGCGATTAGCAGTGCACTAATCGGGTTTTTATCAAAACTACATATAATAAATTTTTAAAATGCCAAATCCTTTAAATATATTTTTAAATGAATAAATCATTTCAATTTCCATTTATTTCATAATTATTGGTATATATTTATACATTTTTTCGAAAACCCCAATTTCGCAAATCGGACAGTTTTCGGGAAATATATTATTTTAATATTAAATTCCAAAAATAATATTTTATATTTTCTGAAATGTTATAGTCATGGAGCAAGTTCGACAGGGTAAAGATTCAGAGTTCGTGATTGATGATCTAGGAGTACTAAGATTTAGGATTCGACCAGGTGCGCCAGATTCCGAGGGACTGAGATGCGAGATCTTAGAGGAGGCGCATGAGTCAGCATATATGAATTGTCATTTGAGAGAAGTCTACTATTGTGAAGGGATGAAGAGAGATGTCACAGATTTTGTTCGGGATGCTGACTTGTCAGCAAGTCAAGGCCGAGCATCAGAGGCCAGCTGGAGAGTTACAACATTTACCCATTCCTGAGTAGAAGTAAGAGAAGATTTCTATGGAATTTATTGTGGGTCTACCTAGGACCAGTCGAGAGTATGGATCTATTTGAGTGATCGTAGACCGATTGAAGAAAGCAGCTCACTTTCTGCCAGTGAAGACCACTTTCGGATTCGTTCAGTATGCTCAGACATATGTTGATGAGGTTGTGCGACTACATGGAGTTCCGACTTGTATTGTGTCTGATAGATGCACCCAGTTCACAAGCCGACTATTGTAGAAACATTAAGAGACTCTGGATACCCGATTGAGTTTCAGTACAGCTTTCTACCTGAAGATCGATGGTCAATCAGAGAGGACCATTTAGACTCTTGAGGACATGCTCCGAGCTTGCGTTCTAGATTTCGGTGGCAGTTGGGATCGCCACTTGCCCTTGATAGAGTTTTCATATAATAACAGCTTCTAGGAGAACGATTAAGATGGCACCTGTAACACCTTAGAATTCGATTAGTGTTAATTAAGCGTTAATGCGGGGTTTTAAGAAAAAGTTTACAAAATTGGTTTCCTCATATTTTGTAACAATTAATTAATATTTTATTATTATTTGTTATGGCATGCACACACTGGTGTATGTTAATGTGAGGGTTAGTGTTAATCTTGTTAAGTAGCCATAGCACCTTAAGCAAATCCATGCCTTGATTTAACCTCGCCTTAGATATGTTGTTTAAGAAATATCTTTTTGTTTTGGAATGAGGGAGGTGGCTATGTGAGTCAAGGAGGCTTTAATGCAAGCATTGATGAGGAGAGGGAGAGAGTAAGTGTAAGGTTAAATCTCACCCTACACTCACCTTCTCATCATTATCTTTCCTCACTCTTTCATTTTTACCTCTTCTCAATTACACTTCATCTCCTCAACTCTCAAACTGAAACCCTCACTATCTCTTCACAAATCCTTGCAAAACTTCATTAAACACCATGGAAACACTTTACAAGTCTTGATTTAGCCACTAGGTTGACTTGGAGCTTGGAAAGATTAGATTTTTGAGCAAGAGTGGCTAGGTAATGACCACTAACTGATAATTAGGTGTTTATATTGTTGTGTTTCCTTGTAGTTGTGGTTTAGAACACTAAAGGTATAGTTTCGTACACCTATCGTATTTTTAGTGTCATATTGGAGTCTCTGTGATCTGCCATTACCTGGAATCTTTACTGTAAAATCTAGTAATGTAGTAGTTTTGTACTAGTGACCCTGAGTGTACACCTGAAGCACGAACCCCACCTGGGCGGTTTTGACCAGCGACAACATAAGGAAATCCGGCGATCTCGGTCGTTTAGGGGAGCTGGGGTTTGGTTTTTGTAAGGTAGCAGTCTGCAGTTGTTTAGAGGTGTTTGGTACTGTTTGCTTTTTAGGTTTTGACAGTATGCAAAATCTGGGATCACTTTGATGTAATCTAGTGTTTCGACTACGCGAGTTACGTTATCCAACACGGTTTGTGATCTTGTGTAGCTGCTGCACTTGGGTTGGATTCGAAGTGCCGCCACACACGTTAGCCACTAGACGAACACTTGAGAGTTGGTGCGTCGGTCAAACGTAGTGTGTATGTAATATTGGTCGTTTTCTGATATTTGCACTTGTTATGTTTTGCGTTAATAGGATCGCAGGTGGGGACTTCGAACGCTGCGAAGAAAGGAAAGCAGGTGATTGGATCTACCTAGCTCGAGATCGTCGGTGAGTAGATTTAACAACTACGGGGAAATCGCCTGTATGGCGTTAAGCGTCAGGGTTAGATATGATATGATATTAGCTGCATGTTTATATGCACATATAGAGATGGTGCATGAGCTTCATCGCATATTATTACTTGTTGTGCCTGGACTTGTACCCTTCGGACACTGCACTTTTATTGACAGTTCATGTTGCACGAGCACTAATTGTATGCTACACACACTGTCGGTAATGGCCATGATACGCACAACCCATATACATATATGATACTGTATTGATTAGTGACATTTAGACATTGACTCTGTGCGATTGCGCATATGAAATATAGCATACTTACACATATACCTTGCTATAGCTACATGTTCATCCTTATATAATGTTGCATTGGATTTTAGATAATTGGGAACCGCGTGATATATTTAATAACTTCATGCATTTAAATTGTGGAATTTCCCTTGATATGCTCATATTACTATTCTATGTTGCATACATCATATTATATGGATTTAGGCATTGGGATATGGATTTCATATGATTTTCTGGATTTGAGAACCGCGGCGATATTTCAAGAAATGTGTATTATTTTGAAAATCCGGTTTCTCTTGATATGATATTTCAGTGCGTCCACCATGAGTTTCTCGGTTCTGAGACTTGTGTTAGAAACACGATGCGAGGAGTGGATGAGGCCGTGTTGCGGGTTCATGGTGGACCCGGTATGGTACCCTGGGGCAAGAAAGGTATGTCGATGGTTTAGCCGATAAGCCTGGCAGGGGAGGTGCACTGCCTACCGGTGATAGTTTTAGACTCGGCGGTTATCCGGAGGATATCAACCGTAGTCGTGAGATGGATATGGGCCGATCGTACTGCCGGAGCCCGCGGGCCAATCTGGGCAGACGGAGCCCATGGTACGTGGATTTACGTGTCGATGCTGGACACGAGTATTTCATGATGTTTCGAGTGTTGATGTTGGACACTCAGGTTCCTTGAGATTTACAGATATGAGGGTCGATCAGAGTGACGGTGCCTAAGGATTTTGGGATTTAGGGTGTCATTGATGTACACAAGGGTTTTTCCATGCTGATGATTTGTGCATGAGGTTTATTATTTATCCCACAATCAGGATTTATTTGATATGCATTTGATTCATGTAGATATATGTCACGACCCAAGTTTGGATTTGACCGTTATTTAGATTGTATCATATCTAAAGATATGCACACAGTCCACGTAAGCCAAAAACAAAGATCAAAATCCCTTTTTGCGGAATTCTTTATACAGAAATTTAGTTTTAAGTAAAAATCACATTTTATGAAGTTAAATATTAAACTAGTATAAAGTGTTAAGTTTGGTTGCATCCCTAGTTGGGATCAACAATATCAACAGCGGAAAATAAAATCTCAAAATATAGGGCATCAATACTAATCCCAGACATAAAGAAAAGGAACAACAATTTATATAACTAAACGATCTCAACTGTCAATATACAAATAACCATTTCTCACTCTAAGTCAAAATACAGGTCTGATGGAGATCTTCTAGATACAAAATACAGTACTAAAAAAAATGGTTACTACATATGTAACCCACCTATCAAAAGATGCGATAAAAGCGGAAAGAGTAGATCTGCACCGCTGCTAACCGTCCACTCTACCCCGGCAAGAAACTGTGGCACAACTGGGGTGAGTTGCTAACTCAGTGAATATAACTAACATATAACGGTTAATAGTGTAAATATGGCGATCATACTGGCTGAATTGTGAACAAGTATAATGTATAATTATCTGTGGAAATCATGAATCTATAATACGAATCTCATAATCAAAACTGAAATCTCTTCATTTATTTCCAATAAAAATTCATTTCTCCGTGTCCATCATCGACACAAAACTTCCATTTCTCACAGACATCATTCCTTGAATGATCCTGAAACCAACAATACTGTTCGTTATCATCTAGATATAGCCGTATTTTTACCACTCTATCCGGTATCGAGTAATCTCGCTAGGCTCCCCCGCCTCAATGCTGCTATCCTGTCCCTCGGTCTCGACCGGGTCTACCATGTATCCAACTGTATATCTCCCCCACTCAGTATGGATAACGTAAAATCCGAGACCGTATATCTCCCCCACTCGGTCCGGAATAAAACTAAATCATAAAACATCTCATGGTGGACATGACACATCAATCATGAAAATCACTGGATTTATGTAATAGTATTCAAAACTCAAAACCATAAATCCTCAATAATACATTTATCTCTTACATCAACATGAAATACTCAGATACTAAACATGATATTAATGATGCAATTTATTACTATTATTGGTGTGTAAGATACGATATGAATCATTTTAACAAGAAATTTGCTAAAGTGTAAAAGTGACATGGTAATATCGACGAGGTGTGTGTAACATGTAAGATGTCCACGTGGCATGACTTGTTGATACTTGTGTAGTGTTCTAGCAACTAAGTAAGGTATGCGTGAATTATGAATACATATTGTTAATTTAACATATCAAATGACTCATTTATTTAAATAAAACTACAGGCGTAAAACACCATCTTTACAAAATTCCCCGGTAGATATTTAGTCTACTCACCGGAAAATGTCGAATCTATTCAGGGATTGCCAATCCTTTCCCTTTCCTCGCTGCCTCCGAAAATCCCATATTCGAATCTAACATCACAATTTAACTTGTATAAGGAAACGGCTACTCCGACATGACGGAAATGAAAAACACCCGTTCCCACGTACTAGTTATATTACATAGGACTATATCAAGCTATTTAACACTTAACCTTACTGGATTTTAACCCTAACCTGCATCGTTACAGAATTTAAATCGCAATGCATTTTAACCGTGTCATATATTGTGTTTTTAGATATCTTTTCCGATATCAGTTTCCAAATTCTAAATTCTGTGAAACTAACTTGTTTAAATAACACCGAAATGGCCAAAATTATACAATGAAACCTACCCTGCAAGCCAAACCCACCTAGCTTTCCATAAATCCGGCGACGCCGGATTTTTCCTTTTGGTTGCCGGCCCAATTCCGAGCCCTCTGGTTCGTGATCCTATGGTTTGCTCTAGGTGTTACATACATCATTTTAGCACTGTTTTGTTAAGTTGATTTTTCTCTGAATAATAGCAGATTCAACAGAGCCTATTTTTACTTAAAATACGAAATTCTAGAACCTGTTCATTTCAAATTAAACTAAGTACATAACCTTAATTTCCTACTGTGATTAAGAATTTTACCCACAATAAGTTGTTGGAATAACCCCTCCAACATGTTAAGCCCCCTTGTCCTAGCTTGATGGTGAGATCCTTGCCTAGTTCTCTTCTTCAATTCTCTTGCTCGTCAATATTTTGTTTTGTTTTTCTTTCCCTTTCTTTAAGTTTTCAGAATTTTAAATTAACCAACAGATCTGAACCAGGTTTATATATGACAAAAGAAAGGGATAAAGTGAAGGAGGAGGTGCCATCAAGCTAGAGGTAGTGATATCAAGCAAGGAGGAGGTGGTGGGTGGGTGTGTGCATGCAAGTAAGAGGTGTGCTTGCATTATCTTCTTATTTTGTTTTAATTTACAATAAAATTCTGATCTAAATTGTTTTCTACTCCCTTTTCATTTACACCCTTAACAAATTCCCATTTGTACAAAAACATCCTAAACTTTACCTAAAAACCCTTCACAACTTAGTTTATTATAAAGCACTCATTTTATTAAAATGAAGCTAAAATTATCACTAAAACCCTTATAACTTATTTATGTTGCATACTAAAAATTTTATTTAATTTGTTTTATATAGAACTTTATGAAAATGTCTTATTTTCTTTTAATAACTTTTTGATTTATCATTTTATTATTAAATTAATTAATTTTATTTATTTCTAAATTTTCAAAATGTTACAATATTCCCCACTTAAGAAAACTCGGTCCCCGAATTTTAAAAATCTAACTAGACATACCTTCGTAAAGATGTGGAAATTTCTTCTGCATCGCATATTCGGTCACCCAAGTAATCTCCTCGTGATTCTTTTCTTGCCAAAGAACCTTTATAGATGGAAGTACCCTTGATCGTAGTTTCTTTGCTTGCTTGTCAAGAATAGCGACTGGCTGCACTGTGTAGGATAAATCGGGCTCAAGCTGTAAGGTCTGATGCTGGATCACGTCAGAAGGATCGTGAAGATACTTGCAAAGCATCGAAACGTGGAACACCGGATGCACGTCGGTAAAACTGAAGTGCTAAACGATAAGCTACAGTACCCACTCTCTCCAGAATCTCGTAAGGTCCGACATATTTGGGGGTGAGCTTCCCCTACTTCCCGAAACGCATCACACATTTCATCGGAGATACACGAAGGAACACATGATCTTCTACCTGAAATTCGAGTCTACGACGTCGTCGATCTGCATACGATTTCTGTCTGCACTGGGCCGCCTTCATTCTATCCCGTATCAGTTGAATCATCTCTTTAGTCTCCTGTACTATCTGCGGTCCCAAAATGCAACTCTCGCTCAGTTCCGTCCAGCAAACGGGCGATCGACATTTCCTCCCATACAAAGCTTCAAAGGGTGCCATCTGGATCCTCTCCTGAAAACTGTTGTTGTACGAGAATTCTATCAAAGGTAGGTGACGATCCCAACTTCCACCGAAATCAAGGCTACAAGCCCGAAGCATATCCTCTAGTGTCTGAATGGTCCGCTCTGACTGACCATCTGTCTGTGGGTGAAAAGCTGTACTAAAACTCAACCGTGTACCCAGAGCTTCTTTAAGTTTCTGCCATAGCCTGCTAGTAAACTGGGTACCCCTATCAGAAACTATGCACGTCGGAACTCCATGCAGACGTACAATCTCATCGATATAAATCTGAGCATACTGTGCAAAACCATACGCCGTCTTCACTGGGAGAAAATGAGCTGCCTTTGTCAATCTATCTACAATCACCCAAATGGAATCATACCCTCTGCTAGTCCAGGGTAGACCCACCACGAAATCCATAGAAATCTGTTCCCATTTCCACTCTGGAATGGGTAAGGGCTGCAACTCTCCGGCTGGCCTCTGGTGTTCTGCCTTGACTTGCTGACAAGTCAAGCATCTTGAAACATATTCCTCAACATCCTTCTTCATTCCTTCCCACCAGTAAACATCCTTCAGATCATGATACATCTTGGTGGAACCAGGATGAATACTGTATGCTGACTTATGGGCCTCCTCTAAAATCTCACGCCTCAATCAGTCAGAATCTGGTACACAGAGATGAGTCCTAAAACGTAATACTCTATGATCATCAATCACAAACTCCGTCCCCTTTCCCCGCCTAACCTTTTCCATAATCTACATCATACGAGTATCTGCGGGATGTGTCTTTCGAATACGATCCAATAACTGAGGTCTGGTACGAACATGTGCTAGCTGTCCTCCTGTCGGGGTGAACTCAAACTGTATACGACTGTTCACACCATAATATTGTATTATTATATTCCCCATTCTTATTCCTTTTATAAATAAACAGGTGCTTTTGACCCATGTCTGCTACATATTACAGGTTACAGGTTCTTGGACAGAAAACAGTGAAAACGATGAAAAGACGATGCAAAAGTGGTCTTTGACCAACAAACAGAAGACTCTTGATCAAGCCTACATCAAAGATAAAATTCACAAAGTACAAGACAATGTAAGGTCCAAGATTACAAAGCGAACGGTTAAAAGTCCACCGCAATTATTCACTGGAGATCTGGAAGAAACATAGAAGCTATTTTAATAAAGAACCAAATAATAAGGAAGCCCAAAGATCCAAGGCCCAATACTTTCTTTTAAAGAGACAGAGACATAAAATTTTACCAAAGCTTGAAGTCTACTTTGACTAGGTCTTCCTAAAGATATTTTGGTAAATGTAGACATGCAAATCAATTGTAACCTAGGGTTTCCTATTCTCTATAAATAGGAACTCTACTCATTGTAATTTTTCATGCCTCCCTATGCCTCTTTCTATGAATAAAATTTAGAATTCTTTTGGAGAGCATCGATGCCTCTTTTCATATCATCTATTCAGATCTGACAACCCTGCGTAAATGTTTGGAGAGAGCCATCTGTAAAGTAAGTAGATTTATTTAATTGCCCTAGTTTAGATTTCAATTCTTGCCCTAGGTAATTTTTATTCTCTGCCCTAGATAAATGTTCTTCAATTCCCTAATGAGTGAGTAGTCTCCTCGCTTGTTAGGGTTAGATCTGGGGAAGGTTTGAGAGACGAAGATCTCTCATCCCCTTTCTTGCCCGTCATATATTTTCATAGAACTCTATGCATACATGCACATACCGCTCCCTACGGCACCCTATCCCTCGAGGTAGCGGTGATACCGTAGTATAAAGGCCCGGGTGTGATGTTTCCATGGAGGTTTAGGGTAAGGATCTCTAAAGGAAGGACAAGAACCTAGAGGAAGGATCACCTTCCCGAACGGATCTAATCCACTTTATTGATAATTACCATAACTCTTCACAGATCTTCATTCGGGTATAGAAAGTGTTGAGGTTTAATTACATTTCCAAACCATCCCTAAACCTAACCCTAGCAAGAATAGATCTAGATAATTGCCCTAGGTTAATTAGATTTTTAGATTTAATAATCAATCTGAACAACCTTCGGAATTAACTCGTAAGCGCGAATCAGAAATTCACAACATCCCCGTGGACCGACCCGTACTCACCGGCTAGCTGCAAAGCGACGCCGTTCTTGATTGCGGTTACAAATATTTTTGATCTATCTTTTAGAAAGCGCAAGCACGCTAAATCTTACAAATCAAATGGCGCCGTTGCCGGGGATGGCATATAACTTTCCTTTTCGCAATTTCGGGTTAATTATAAAATTTAAAAAAATCCAAAAAATCTAAAAAATCCAAAAAATCCAAAAAATATATTATCTGTTATTTTTGGAAGGGTATTTTTGTGTGAATTTTGCAGGATCTACGAACAAATTCGGATCTGAAAATCTACAGAGATTAAAAACAGCAAATATCAAATCCGAACAAACAGAAGATCACAACAATCGAGGAACAGAAGAAATTTGGAGGATCGAGTCAACAAGTCAACCGTGGAGATTTGGTGAAAAAAAAAGAGCGCCGGCGGCCACATTCAGGCCGCGGAACCGCCGCGGGACACCACTTATGGCCGCGGAACAGCCGCGGCCTAGTCGGTTCAGGGCGTAAAAAAAAAAAAGAAAGCTCTGTAAGTTTCTCTGTTCGTCCTCTGCAAAAATTTCCATAAATTTTCTTAAAAAATTCCTGCAAGATTTTGTGCGCTTTAAAAATCTTTCTCTTTCCAAATAACAATCTTGTGCAGGATTTTTGTGCCTCGTTTAAAATAGAAATTTATTGCAAGTAATCTTTTTTGTTGCATATCTTTTCTCGAATATCTTTTTGCAACAATTTTTTTCCAAATAAAGATTCTTTGTGATATGCTTAAAATAATAATTGATTGCAAGTAATATTTTTCTGTTGCATATCTTTTATCAAAAATATTTTTGCAACAATTTCCAAATAAAGAAAAAAAGAAAAAGGACAAATCTTTTATAGAAAACTTGCAATCTTTTGCCTCAAATAAATCCTTGCACCAACCAACCTTCTTTCTTTCACCCTTTCCTCTTACAACATGGGTACCCCACATAATAAATCACTTGCCGAACTTTGGTATCCCGAACCTAATTTTGCGTCGTTCGGCAATTTGTTCGATCAATTTAAAGACGATCATTCCATACCTAAAATATCTTTAAAAGATCAAATAGAGGCGTCTAGGAGAAACAATTCGACTTTTCAACCCACTTTGTGTCAACAAAGTCAATCTTTACCACCTCCATATGTTGATACCATTTTTTCAAGTCTTTCTGTCACTCCTAAACTGATGTCCATTGCTGAGCATATTGCTCAATCTCGCAGCCGATCTTTCACCCCTCTCCACACATCCAGTTATAGGGATCCGCACGACTATTCACCTTTTTATCCATATGTTGACCCTACCCCTGTCCAATCACCCACTTACTACCAGTCCTACCCGACTTTTCCATCGTCACTAGACAATGTTTCTACACAGCCATTAGGGAGTTTCACATATCCAAACAATTTCGAATTTTTTACCGAAACCCCCTTACCACCCAAGTCTAGTTTCGAAGAGGCGTTGGAGGCGTATATCGCAGCAACAAACAAAATGGTTAGGAATGTAGAAGCGTCCGTGGCCACCCTTATGCAACCTGTTGAATCGGTAGCTAGTTTCCCGCTAGCTCAAATTTTTTTAATGTATAAGGCGGCAGTTGGACAGAGTGAGAATGAGAGAGTATTTTCAAATCAAACCTACCCTTACCCAATTGAAGCTCGCAACTCCTGTTTTCCATCGATTGCCCTAAATAGTTCACCTGTTGAAAATAAAAATGAGTTGTGTGATTTTGTAGTGTTTGATTTGCCAGATTGTGAGGAACCCCTTTCAAGCGAAACCGCACCTAATTCTTTCGATCTTTACACCTCCACTCTAGAACCTACATCGATAGATATCCATGCTTTTGATGAGGTGTCTAAAGAAATTGATTTTCACTTGATTGAGGATATAGACGCCGGGAATATTTCGGATGATGAACCTGTCGATTTGCTTGAAATTTTATGTTCAAATCATCATCCTGAGTTATTAAATGTTTCTCCCAAATCTCATATGCGTATAGATTTTGATGATAATGGCATGGATGAGTTGAATACTGAGGATAGTATTGAGGAGAGTCTTGAGGATAATATTGAGGTTGAATCATTTTTATTTGATGTGTCTGATTTTCCAATTCATCCTCCTGAATCTTTGACTGTTATATCACCCTCCCTCCTTCCCATCGTTCCGACCCCGCTTGAAGACTGTGATCTTGAAACCTTTTCCTTTGCATCTGTCACAATTCTCACAGACGATGACACCTACGAGTGTTTCATTTTTTCGGACGATGCTGATGACTCACCGCTCGAGTTTGAGTCCTTTACATTTTCAGATGAGCCATCAGACTTGGTTGATTATAGTAGTTTCGAACCATTAATGGAATCTTTCAATTTCGAAATAGTTTACTACGGTGAGAATGATACTATCCCTAATTCACTCCCTTTCGTCTTTCCCATTGTTCTGACCGAACAAATGACCATTACGCTTTCATCTCCTATACCAAGTTCGGCGTACCCATGTTTTCTTGCGAATCTTGAGAGATTTGATACCATTTCTCGACGAGTAGATAGTTTAGCGCAATCGCTTATAACATATCGGTCATCACATATTGCGCTAATTTATTCACTCAATTTACACCCTCAAGATCGTACTCCACTTCCTTCTTCTTTTCGCCATTCTTCTCCCCACCGAGACCATATTCTATCATTCTTCTTTCCACACGGTCTCGCGTGCTTCTCATTTTCTTGCACCAACTATACCATTTCCACGATAAGATTTTTGAATGGTTGGTGCTAACTTTTGGCTTGTGCAAGGCCAAGCTTAAGTTTAGGGGAATCTTTGTATATATGTATATATTTTTGTTTTCTTTTTCTATAAAAAATTAAAAAAATTTCAAAACATTAAAATTATAAAAAAAATTATAAATAAACAAACAGGGGAGTATCGGCATTTTGACCCTCTTGGTTTAGCATGACAGTGAGGACACTGTCAAGTTCAAGTTTGGGGGTATGCTCGGTACGTCTTCTTCCTTCGCATTCATTTGTACATATTTTTGCATTTTCATATTTATTTGAAAAACCCATAAAAATTTCAAAAATTATAAAAATTATTGTATTCAATATTGACTAATTGACTTTGGTTTGACAAATAGGTTAACTGGCTAGGAATAACTAGATCTTAGACTTAGTGAATTAAAAACCCTAAAAATAACCTCCCTTAAAGCTTAGCTGTAGAAAGTATATGTTTTGTAATTTATTTAGAAATAGGCAAATTTTGAGTTCATTTCTTGGGCTAAGTCAAAGCGAAGGAAAAATATTGAAGCTTTTATTAGAGTATAAGTTTGAAAAATAGTTCCTAGCTTAAGTTTAGATTCTGAAAACGTATACCCTATAATTTGCACAATCACGCACCTTGAAACTTGGAATAGTAGAAGAGACCTTGAAATGCTCTTGTCTAAAGTCCTTAGTACGAAGAAAATAAAAGAAAAAAAGTGAATAAAGAAGAAAAAATGGACACTGGTTTTTGTGATTACTTAAGGCTGTAAAAAATAGAAAAATATTTACCGAGGGTGTTTCATCACCTAGTGTTAGGTCCACGTTACCTCTCCCGGTACTTTCGGGGTTGCGGAAATGGTAAAACAAATTTTTTTCTAAACTTTGTAACATGGACCGTAAAAGCCGGATCTTTGCTAAACAATACACTAGCATCCTAACTTGAGATGTTATCTACTCGGTTAGGGGTTATACCTCAACTTGAACTCCTTCTCTTCTTGTTGTTCTTCACTTCTTGTTGTTCTTCTCTTCTTGTTGTTCTTCTCTTTGCTTGCTCAATGGTTGATCCGGACTTTGGTCACCTCCGCGGCCTCCTTGAGTCGAAGACGATCCACCCGAGAGATGTACACCGAGCTCCACCTCAGGCCGAGGTAACTAGGGCAAGGAGATTGCTAATCTAGAAGCCCTAGGATGTGTAAAGGAGATGTATGGATGTGTTTGTCAAGTGGAATCCTTTTTCTCTCAACACATGAGATCAAAGGAAAAATCAAGAGGAGGAAGAAGAAGGAGCTTGCTAGCAACCATGGAGCTTCTCATTTCAAGAGAGAGAATGAGAATAAAATTATGATACCAAAAAAGAAAAACAACCATGGTTGCAAAATAATGCAAAACAACATCATTACTAATCCCATCAAGATAAAGTTGATGGCTGCTTTGAAATGACCATTATCATAATCCAAAAGAAAAAAGGAAAAGAAAAGAAGAGTGTGGAACCCTCTTGAAAGTCAATGGTCAACCCGGTCAACCGGTCAACAAAGTCAAGAGAGGTCAACGGGGTCAAATGGTCAATGCAATTAGCCATCATAAGATTATCACTAATAGGATTAGTAAATGATGTTCGCGGCTCATAATGGTTTTGACCAAACAAACTGTCAAAACCCTAACGAGTCCGCCTCAAAATGGTTTTGACCGAATCGACTGTCAAAACCCTAATGAGCCTGCCACATAACGGTTTTGGCCGAACCAACTGCCAAAACCCTAATGAGGCACCTCCTCCTTCATCACTCCGAAAAACTGTGCATACACACCGGCATCCGTATTCCGTAGAATGCGGATGCACAGAAGACAAAACAAATCCATCCGTGCAATACTAAGATCCGGCTTAAACCAAAGCCTACTAGTACTGCCTGCCTGAACACCATACGCACACAAGTGTACCTAAGTGATCGCAGCCCTGCCGTAAAACCATACGGCCTCTACACGTTTCGTTCAGTGCAGGGAAACTCCCTGTGTGGGACTCTAAAGACTCGACACTACGCTGGCAGTGCGTTTAACCACAGACCGCAAGCGGCACTAGCTGTACGTAACGGTCCCCAGGTAGATGTCGATAAGAAGGCGGATGAGGTAAACCCATCCGAACTCCTACTGAGCCTGTATGTGACAATCTCCGTACAGTCCGGTCTGTTCGTCTGATACATCGCATGTCGAGCCTAGGGGGCGGCAAGCGTCAGACCCCTAATAGCGGTACATGTCGTGTCGGAGTGAAGCCCAGAACACCCTGAGATAACACTGGAACCTACCAGTATATCTCGCTTGCCCTGGCCAAGGACTACTTGTGTAATGGCTCTCCTAGACACAGCGCGATGTCAACCCCCAATACCGGGAGAGACGAATCCTGTCTAACCGTCACTGCCTCCAAGTGCTTCGGGACTGCTCCCAACTACTACCTGTTTGCACGACTCAGTAGAGCCGTGGTAGGGTAGTAACCAAAGAACAGTGGGAACACACTCGAGGCGAAGTGACAGTGTCAAGTCAGCGGACTAAGCTGTACTCATGTCACCTGGGAACTGATAACTGACGATAGGTATAATACCAACCATCAGTTCCCGACGAGTCCTGTCCAGTGTACTCGTAACCTAACGAGCACCCGCATACTATCTCAAGTACGACGTACCGACGGCTGTGGGACAGACCGTCTCCCGTGCTGGGATGAGAAGCGCATACGCTAGTCTACTCCGGAGCATCGATGCCGTATCTCGATACTCCCACGACTAGGGACGTGTATAAGGATGTGCTTGTAGATTAACCAGCCCCCACGAGTGTGATCGCCATCACAACGCCGGTAATCAAGCAAAGATCCTAAGGGCTCTACTAATGCGTATAGGTGATATAATAAATAAACACACATGTACACATTAAAGCAGAGACAAACCAAGTAGCATACTACTATATTGAGCAAGATTGTCTGTACAACTGTGAATATCCCAAGCTTCCATTAAGTAATATACATACTAGTATGATACAGTAATGGCCTCTAGGGCATATACACTAACAATCTCCCACTTGCACTAAGGCCATGTACTGGCGTATTGAAGACCTATCATCTCGATCAGCCGCTCGAACTGAGTCTGGGGTAAAGCCTTCGTGAATGGGTCAGCAGTGTTGTCCTTTGTGTCCACTCTCCGCACTTCGATCTCCTGTCGATCAATGATCTCCCTGATCAGGTGATACCGCCATAAGATGTGCCTGGGTTTCTGATGGGACCTTGGTTCCTTCGCTAAAGCTATAGCCCCATTGTTATCGCAATACAAAGGTATTGGGTCAACAATGGACGGAACCACCTGAAGTTCACTAATGAACTTCTTCATCCAGACCGCCTCTTTTGCGGCATCGCTTGCAGCAATGTATTCAGCCTCCATCGTCGAGTCTGCGACGGTATCCTGCTTGGAACTCCTCCAACATACCGCCCCTCCATTGAGGGTAAACACAAAACCCGAGACAGACTTGCTGTCATCTTTGTCACTCTGGAAGCTTGAATCGGTAAAGGACTCGACCCTGAGGTCTCCATTACCGTAAACCAGGAACATCTCCTTAGTCCTTCTCAGGTACTTGAGAATGTTCTTCACTGCTGTCCAGTGGTCCTCCCCTGGGTCTGACTGATACCGGCTTACCGCGCTCAACGCGTAAGCTACATCTGGTCTTGTACATAGCATCGCATACATTATAGATCCTACCGCCGAAGCCTAGGGTATAGTGCTCATGCGAACCCTCTCCTCGTCAGTCTTAGGAGACATCTTCTTGGAGAGGGTAATTTCGTGCAATGCGGGTATGCTACCGCGCTTGGAACCCTCCATACTAAATCTCTTTAGTACGGTCTCTATGTACCTGGACTGTGAAAGTCCCAATAGTCTCTTGGATCTATCTCTATAGATCTTGATCCCCAGAATGTACGAGGCATCACCCAGGTCCTTCATGGAGAACCTTTGTGACAAAAATAGCTTGACCGATTGTAGCATAGGAATATCATTTCCTATCAAAAGAATGTCGTCCACGTACAAAACTAGGAATACGACAGTTCGTCCTACAATCTTTTTATATACACAGGGTTCATCTTCGTTCTTGATGAAATCAAATTCCTTGATTGCCTCATCAAAACAGATGTTCCAGCTCCGCGATGCCTGCTTTAATCCATAAATGGATTTAAGCAACTTGCACACCCTTCCGCTGCTCCCATTGTCAACGAAACCTTCTGGTTGATCCATGTAAACGCACTCTTCCAAACAACCGTTTAGGAAAGCCGTCTTAACATCCATCTGCCAGATTTCATAGTCATGGAAGGGAGCAATGGCAAGTAGGATCCGAATGGATTTGAGCATAGCCACCGGAGAAAAAGTTTCATCATAGTCCAAACCAGGTCTTTGACGAAAACCTTTTGAAACGAGTCTAGCTTTATAGGTTTCCACCTGCCCATCTATACCAAGTTTCCTTTTGTAGATCCATTTGCATCCAACGGGTTTTACCCTAGGTGGAGCAATATCTAAGGTCCACACTTTATTGGCGTACATGGACTCCATTTCGGATTGCATTGCTTCCTGCCACTTATCAGAGTCCCTACTGATAATGGCCTGCCTGAAACTGGTAGGGTCATCTTCTTCCAAGATGCAATCCTCTCGATCCCCGTCTATGAGAAAACCGTAGTATCTCTCGGGCGGATGAGAAATCCTACCAGATCTGCGGAGTGGCTGAGGTTCATCGGTGGTAACTGAATCTAGCGGTTCCACCAAGTCTTTTGTTAAAGTTTGTGTTCCTGGAATTTCATCCAGTTCTACCGTGCTGCCACTAATGTTTTTAACAAGAAATTCTTTTTCTAAAAATATGGCATTTCTTGAAACAATTATCTTCTGTTCCTTTGCATGGTAGAATAGATACCCACTTGAATCTTTTGGGTATCCCACAAACTTACACAAAACGGCCCGTGCCTCAAGTTTGTCTGGGTTCTGCTTTTTGACATAAGCTGGGCAACCCCAAATCTTAATACATTTAAGATACAAACTCTTACCACTCCATATTTCATACGGAGTCTTAGGCACGGATTTGGATGGAACTTGATTCAATAGATGTGCTGCAGTTTGAAGTGCATATCCCCAGAATGAAAGAGGTAACTCAGCACCACTCATCATGGAGCGAACCATATCTAATAGGGTACGATTCCTCCGCTCCGAAACACCGTTGTGCTGTGGTGTATAAGGAGGAGTAAGCTGAGAGAGAATACCATTCTCTTTTAAGTAATCTAGGAATTCTGTGCTTAAGTACTCCCCTCCCCTGTCAGACCGGAGGATCTTGATACTTTTGCTTGTCTGGTTCTCTACTTCGTTTCTAAATTCCTTGAATTTCTCAAAAGCTTCAGATTTGTGTTTCATCAGATACACATATCCGAACCTAGAGAGATCGTCAGTGAATGTGATGAAGTACGAGAACCCACCCCTTGCATGTATGGACATTGGACCACATACATCACTATGTACGAGTCCCAAGAGCTCTGCTGCTCTTTCTCCATGTCCGGTGAACGGAGATTTGGTCATCTTTCCTTTGAGACAAGACTGACAAGTTTCATAGGATGAAAACTCGAACGTATCCAAGAGTCCATCTTTATGCAACTTACTCAGTCTTTTCTCTCCGATATGACCAAGTCTACAATGCCACAAGTAGGATTCATTCGTATCTGAATTCTTCCTCTTGCGTGTGTTTTGTATATTGAGAACTGTATTCTGATTTCGAACGTAGATATCATTACACAGTGTACCCTCTGCAACTAGTACCTTATCAAGGTAAATGTTCATGATATTGTTGTCAAGAACAAAGTTATATCCATCTTTATCGAGTAAAGAAACTGATATGATGTTGCAAACCATGGAGGGTACATAGTAGCAATCGTTCAAAATCATAGTCTTGCCATTTGGCAATACTAGGTGATATTCACCAACGGCTGCCGCATTAACTTGTGCTCCTTTCGCTACTCTGAGCGACATATCACCCGGTGCAACTTTCCTACTTTTTCTCAGTCCCTGCAATAAATTACAGATATGAGATCCTGATTCGGTATCAAGTACCCAGGAGGTAGGGCTGACCGTAAAACAGTTCTCAATTACAAGAACACCTGAAGTAGATGCAAAACCATGCTTCTTCTTCAACTGGGTATCCTGGAAATCCATACAATCCCCTTTCCCATTCTCATACTCATGACTGTTGTCACAAGTCAGAGCTGAACCAACGTTCCCCAGCCCCGAATAAGAATTCGGATTGGTCAAGCGATACATTTTATTATCTCGATTAGGGCGTGAAAAGGTTGCTACCTGGAGAGAGAGAAAAGAAACACTCAGCGTATGCTCTTGCAAGATTAGATTGGTTTATTAATTTATCTAACCAGGATGTCTCCCACTGTTTCCTCAAATTCTTCTTAAAACCTTTTTAAAAGAAGAACTAGCCGAGATTTAATTCACGTCATAATACTTGCTTAACCTTTCAGCCAGGTTAGTGTCGGTACTTCGAGGGAGGTTTTCCAACGCTTTCGCGAAGTTCCTTAATTCAAGAACCTCTTTTCCCTGGGGGCGTAACCCCGCTAACACCTTTCTAGTCACCTACTAGGTTTATAGCATTGATCGTTAAGTGAAAGAAATCTCTCGAGAGTAATCCAACTCATCAGTGGGATCGGGATCCAACTGTCATTGTGTGATGACCTAGATGGAATCCACTCTAGCCACCACACTCCAGAAGGTATGCTAAATCTGCAAGTTTCAGTTCTTTTGAAACTCCCGATGTGGTTTTTGCCTCTAGGACCCAGGTGATCTTAACACAATCAACAAATCAAGGAGTCCTAGTCAAGTTCATCCCGTCGTTATCTTGACTGCATTAGACCCACCCGTACGAGTCCTTGACTGAGCCAAAATGAACGTACGACTGTCCTACCAATCACTTTGTATCCTACGGAAAGATATTACATAGCTACCGTACACTACGCCTCGGCTGAGCACGAAATACGTAGCACGAATACTAAGTAATATCAATCCGAAATGACGGAGGGCTACGACTGGGTTTTGGCGAAAACCCGTTAACGTAATGAACTTGATATCGTTGAAGGAACGTGATACACTTTTTGAAAATATAGTGGCGAAAACTTTTGCTAAAGAGGTCACTCCCTGTGAAGGGATCTCGGCTCTTTCCTCGTCGAATGAGGTGCAGGATACTCCAAACTGAATACCTCGATGCAAAGCAAGAATAATCGACTATAGTGAAGTTATTACCCTGACGCAAACTTTTTGTCCAAGGGGTCACTCCCGATGAAGGGATCTCGGCCCTTGCCTTGTCGACTGAGCTGCTGGGCATTCACAACCGAATACCTCGATGCAAAACAAAAGTGAACGTCCTTGCAATAACAGCTTTTTAAAAAACTTTTTCCAACAACGTATTTTAGGTTTATTTTCTTGCATTAGTTCTTTTAATGCGTCCCATCATTTAAATCCTACCATTGCAGAAAACAACCAAAATATGACGTACGCTTATGCCATTCCCATTCGCCACTGGGCCCCGTCATCACCCGTTAGGTTACTTAACTAACGACAGAGCGGGGGCTGGGCTAGCGCGGCTGTAAAACATAAGCAACGCCTAAATAGTTATTATATATAGATATACTGCAATGATAGCCAATCCAGATCACAGATGAACACTTTGGATATACTAGGAACCCGCGATTCGTTCAAGCCTGCAACGAAAAGCGGATTACACGGTCGCGATGAATAGCCAATACCCCACCCAAGACCCGTACGGGTGCGGCAAACTACCCGCCAAGTACCCGAAGCGAAGCAACCTCCCTCAACGCCATGAGTAGGCCACTCGGCACTTCGAGATACCCGGTAGTTTGTGCACCCCCTCCATGGGTCTATCCTAGGAGAAAAAACAGTAAAAAGAATTATACAATGACGGCTACAACCCCGACCCGGTTGTGCGGCCAAACAAATAATATTACATCAATTTACAAATTTATTACATGAATGAAAGAAAAAGAAACTCTCATCTCACATCCACCCCGGCTATTCATCCGCGACAATCCAACGAGTTCATATACACAAACCATCAACAACACAGATCATAGATACGTATAACCCCGACTAATCGACATATAGCGATTAGACGACGTTCAATACATATGAACATCGCAGATATAACCTTTATAGTCAAAGTATATTGAAGTTCGGAAAAATACGGATTTATAGGCCCTCAAAAACAAATTTCTATTTTGGAAAATCTGGGCACATATAAACCATCTTAAAAATCCTAAAACCAAGTCAGAAATACACTGCACCAAAATCGACCCAGTGACTCACCAAGATGGCCGCGGTTTCGCGGCAATAGCTTGCTTTTGCCGCGGAAACGCGGCTCTTTGGTCGAGTTACTGGCTCGTTTTTGGTGGCTTTCTTCTAAAAACCCTGAGATGATTTTGGGAGTATGACAAATTTTGTTTTGACCAGAAAAAATTTTAACAGAAACTCAGGTTTTTCGTAACTCGGTTTTTCGATTTTTCCGTTTCGAACTTCGATACACTTCACTACCTAGCTAGTTTATGTTTAGTTAGGCTCTGATACCACTGTTAGGTCCACGTTACCTCTCCCGGTACTTTCGGGGTTGCGGAAACGGTAAAACAAAATTTTTTCTAAACTTTGTAACATGGACCGTAAAAGCTGGATCTTTGCTAAACAATACACTAGCATCCTAACTTGAGATGTTATCTACTCGGTTAGGGGTTATACCTCAACTTGAACTCCTTCTCTTCTTGTTGTTCTTCACTTCTTGTTGTTCTTCTCTTCTTGTTGTTCTTCTCTTTGCTTGCTCAATGGTTGATCCGGACTTTGGTCACCTCCGCGGCCTCCTTGAGTCGAAGACGATCCACCCGAGAGATGTACACCGAGCTCCACCTCAAGCCGAGGTAACTAGGGCAAGGAGATTGCTAATCTAGAAGCCCTAGGATGTGTAGAGGAGATGTATGGATGTGTTTGTCAAGTGGAATCCTTTTTCTCTCAACACATGAGATCAAAAGAAAAATCAAGAGGAGGAAGAAGAAGGAGCTTGCTAGCAACCATGGAGCTTCTCATTTCAAGAGAGAGAATGAGAATAAAATTATGATACCAAAAAAGAAAAACAACCATGGTTGCAAAATAATGCAAAACAACATCATTACTAATCCCATCAAGATAAAGTTGATGGCTACTTTGAAATGACCATTATCATAATCCAAAAGAAAAAAGGAAAAGAAAAGAAGAGTGTGGAACCCTCTTGAAAGTCAATGGTCAACCCGGCCAACCGGTCAACAAAGTCAAGAGAGGTCAACGGGGTCAAATGGTCAATGCAATTAGCCATCATAAGATTATCACTAATAGGATTAGTAAATGATGTTCGCGGCTCATAATGGTTTTGACCAAACGAACTGTCAAAACCCTAATGAGTCCGCCTCAAAATGGTTTTGACCGAATCGACTGTCAAAACCCTAATGAGCCTGCCACATAACGGTTTTGGCCGAACCAACTGCCAAAACCCTAATGAGGCACCTCCTCCTTCATCACTCCGAAAAACTGTGCATACACACCTGCATCCGTATTCCGTAGAATGCGGATGCACAGAAGACAAAACAAATCCATCCGTGCAATACTAGGATCCGGCTTAAACCAAAGCCTACTAGTACTGCCTGCCCCAACACCATACGCACACAAGTGTACGTAAGTGATCGCAGCCCTGCCGTAAAACCATACGGCCTCTACACGTTTCGCTCAGTGCAGGGAAACTCTCTGTGTGGGACTCTAAAGACTCGACACTATGCTGGCAGTGGGTTTAACCACAGACCGCAAGCGGCACTAGCTGTACGTAACGGTCCCCAGGTAGATGTCGATAAGAAGGCCAATGAGGTAAACCCATCCGAACTCCTACTGAGCCTGTATGTGACAATCTCCGTACAGTCCGGTCTGTTCGTCTGATACATCGCATGTCGGGCCTAGGGGGCAGCAAGCGTCAGACCCCTAATAGAGGTACAAGTCGTGTCGGAGTGAAGCCCAGAACACCCTGAGATAACACTGGAACCTACCAGTATATCTCGCTTGCCCTGGCCAGGGACTACTTGTGTAATGGCTCTCCTAGACACAGCGCGATGTCAACCCCCAATACCGGGAGAGACGAATCCTGTCTAACAGTCACTGCCTCCAAGTGCTTCGGGACTGCTCCCAACTACTACCTGTTTGCACGACTCAGTAGAGCCGTGGTAGGGTAGTAACCAAAGAACAGTGGGAACACACTCGAGGCGAAGTGACAGTGTCAAGTCAGCGGACTAAGCTGTACTCATGTCACCTGGGAACTGATAACTGACGATAGGTATAATACCAACCATCAGTTCCCGACGAGTCCTGTCCAGTGTACTCGTAACCTAACGAGCACCCGCATACTATCTCAAGTACGACGTACCGACGGCTGTGGGACAGACCGTCTACCGTGCTGGGATGAGAAGCGCATACGCTAGTCTACTCCGGAGCATCGATGCCCTATCTCGATACTCCCACGACTAGGGACGTGTATAAGGATGTGCTTGTAGATTAACCAGCCCCCACGAGTGTGATCGCCATCACAACGCCGGTAATCAAGCAAAGATCCTAAAGGGCTCTACTAATGCGTATAGGTGATATAATAAATAAACACACATGTACACATTAAAGCAGAGACAAACCAAGTAGCATACTACTATATTGAGCAAGATTGTCTGTACAACTGTGAATATCCCAAGCTTCCATTAAGTAATATACATACTAGTATGATACAGTAATGGCCTCTAGGGCATATACACTAACACCTGGTGCCTTAGACCTACTGGTTTGGGAGTCACTGCTAAAAGCCTTGGGTGTTGCAAAACTAGGAAGTACGCTTTAAAGTGCTAACGTATCTTGTAATCGGTTGTTGGTACCTCAAGAAGTATTAACGGTCGCATGAAGGATGTGTAAGCAAATTTCATTTAAAAATTCACTAATTAATAAGTGCTTTGGACAATGGACGAGGGTACGATTGCTTGATTTGAATTTCCAAGTGTAGGGGTGATATTTACACACACGTGGGGATATGTGATTTGAGTTTAGATGAGAGAAAGGAATGAAGAATAAAACTTGTATCTTTAGTAGAGTTGATAAAAATTCCGAAGTGGAGATGGAAACCTAGAAGGAAAACTTAAGAAATACCGAAATCTAAGTAAATCTACAAGATATATATAATCTTAAGTTAGATGATAAGAAAGCGTGAAGAATATGGGTGGATAATTTACAAGTAGAAGATAATAGAATTTCTTGTTAGAAAACCTAATTGGAGAATTAAAGTCGAAAAGCCGAATTGATAGGATTTTGTAGGTAGTATCCGCTGAAAACCCTCAGGAGACAACACTCCTCCTACTAGGGACACCTAGAGGTTTAACGGCTTGTTGCACGTGCTCAGTGCAATCGCGTTTCCCTGCGAAAGTGCGGTTAGGATTTTAGTGAATAAAAATAAGTTTGCTCGAGGACGAACAAAAGATAAGTTTAGGGGTATTTGTTCACACCATAATATTGTATTATTATATTCCCCATTCTTATTCTTTTTATAAATAAACAGATGCTTTTGACGCATGTCTGCTACATATTACAGGTTATAGGTTCTTGGAAAGAAAACAGTGAAAACGATGAAAAGACGATGCAAAAGTGGACTTTGACCAACAAACAGAAGACTCTTGATCAAGCCTACATCAAAGATAAAATTCACAAAGTACAAGGCAATGTAAGGTCCAAGATTACAAAGCGAACAGTTAAAAGTCCACCGCAATTATTCACTGGAGATCTGGAAGAAACATAGAAGCTATTTTAATAAAGAACCAAATAATAAAGAAGCCCAAAGATCCAAGGCCCAATACTTTCTTTTAAAGAGACAGAGACATAAAATTTTACCAAAGCTTGAAGTCTACTTTGACTAGGTCTTCCTAAGGATATTTTGGTAAATGTAGACATGCAAATCAATTGTAACCTAGGGTTTCCTATTCTCTATAAATAGGAACTCTACTCATTGTAATTTTTCATGCCTCCCTTTAATGAATAAAATTTAGAAATCTTTTGGAGAGCATCGGTGTTTCTTCTCCATTCAGAAATTCAGATCTGACAACCCTGCATGGATGATTGGAGGGATGCATCTGTAAGTAATTTAATTTCTTGCTTTAGTGTAGATTTAAATTCCTTGCCCTAGTTAGATTTAATTTCATGCCTTAGGAACTTGTTTAGAGTTAGCTTTGGGGAAGGATTTTGAGAGATGAGATCTCCCATCCCTTTCTTACCCACCGAATATTTACAATAGGACTCCATGCATACATGCACATACCGCTCCCTACGGCACTCTATCCCTCGAGGTAGCGGTGATACCGTAGTATAAAGGCCCGGGTGTGATGTTTTCCATGGAGGTTAGGGTAAGGATCTCTAAAGGAAGGACAAGAACCTAGAGGAAGGATCACCTTCCCGAACGGATCTAATCCACTTTATTGATAATTACCATAACTCCTCACAGATCTTCATTCGGGTATAGAAAGTGTTGAGGTTTAATTACATTTCCAAACCATCCCTAAACCTAGCCCTAGCAAGAATAGATCTAGATAATTGCCCTAGGTTAATTAGATTTTTAGATTTAATAATCAATCCGAACAACCTTCGGAATTAACTCGTAAGCGTGAATCAGAAATTCACAACATCCCTGTGGACCGACCCGTACTCACCGTCTAGCTTCATGCGACGCCGTTCTTGATTGCGGTTACAAATATTTTTGATCTATCTTTTAGAAAGCGCAAGCACGCTAAATCAATCAATCAACGACTATCACATAAAATCTGCCAGTCTGTAGAAGACTGTCTCTGCAAGTTGCGCAAATAAGATAAGCTACCTCCAGGTCTTCGACTCAAAGCATCTGCTAGAACATTCGCTTTGCCTGGATGATACAAGATCTCACAATCGTAATCTTTCACCAGTTCCATCCATCTACGCTGCCTTAGGTTTAGATCCCTCTGTTGAAAAATATACTTTAAGCTCTTACGATCTGTGAAGATTTGACATGACTCTCCATACAAGTAATTTCTCCAAATCTTCAATGCGAATACCACAGCAGCCATCTCTAGATCATGAGTGGGGTAGTTTTGTTCGTGCCTCTTCAACTGTTGAGAAGCATAAGCTACAACGCTGCCGTGCTGCATCAACACACAGCCTAAACCCACTCCAGAAGCATCACAATACACAACAAAACCACCTGACCCAGAAGGTAAAGATAAGACAGGTGCAGTCATCAAGCGCGTCTTCAACTGCTCGAAACTCTGTTCACATGCATCTGTCCACTGAAATGGAATCTCCTTCTTAGTCAATCCGGTCAAAGGTGCAGCGATCCGTGAAAAATCCTGCACGAAGTGTCGGTAATAACCTACTAGACCTAAGAAACTCCGGACTTCTGAAACTGATACAGGTCTAGGCCAGTGTTGTACCGCTTCAATCTTATTTGGGTCCACACATATACCCTCTCTCGTAACCACGTGACCTAAGAACTCTGCACTATCGATCCAAAAAGCACACTTAGAGAATTTCGTAAACAACTGATGCTCTTTCAAGGTCTGCAACGTAATACGCAAATGCTGCTCGTGCTCCGTCTGACTCCGAGAATAAACAAGAATGTCATCTATGAACACAATAATAAATTGATCAATAAAGGGCCTATAGATGCGATTCATCATATCCATAAAAACTGCTGGAGCGTTGGTGAGTCCGAACGACATCACCAGAAATTCATAGTGCCCATATCTTGTGCGAAACGCAATCTTCGGAATATTGTCCTTCCGAACCCTCAACTGGTGATACCCCGACCACAAATCAATCTTCGAGAAGTAACCAGCTCCCTTCAACTGATCGAATAAGTCATCTATACGTGGTAGTAGATACTTGTTTCGCACAGTGATGCGATTCAGCTGTCGGTAGTCAATGCACAGTCTCATACTACCGTCCTTCTTCTTTTCAAATAAGACAGGAGCTCCCCACGGTGATACTCTAGGACGAACAATCCCTCTATCTAACAACTCTTGCAACTGGCTTTTGAGTTCCTTCAACTACGTCGGTGCCATTTGATAGGGTGGTATAGAAATAGGCCCCGCTCCCGGAATCAAGTCAATGGAAAATTCAATGTCGCGATCAGGCGGTAATCCTGGTAACTCATCAGGAAACACCTTAGGAAATTCTCGTGCGATCGGAACCTGGTTCAATGGAATCTCAGCGACTCCTAAGTCCTGAACAAATGCCAAGAACCCATGAAAACCCTTCTTCAAGAGTCGTCCCGCACAAAGAGAAGAAATCATGTTGGCAGGAGTAATATTACAGTCCCCCTGCACAACAAAAACCGGCTCACCTAGAAAACAAAATCTAACCGCTTTCCCCCGGCAATCTAAATAGCCATGAGAAGCGGCCAACCAATCCATACCAAGAAGTATATCAAAATCTAACATATCCAGGAGAATCAGATCAACTAGCGAATCTCTATCACCAATACGCACAGAACACGATCTGAATACGTGCCGAGCTATGAAAGAATCTCCCACCGGGGTAATCACTACTAATGGTAACTCTAACAACGACGACTCTTCCCCAAAGAATGTGCAAATCATGAAGATACATAAGAATGTGTAGAACCGGGATCAAATAAAACATGTGCCTCTAACGAACATAATGTAAGAGTACCTGTCATGATCGCATTTGATGCCTGGGCATCTGTGGAGTCAGCGCAATACCCGTGCCTGGCCCCTGCCTGTATCCTGTCGTCCTCTACCTCTATCTCCTCTACCTCTCTGAGAATGTCCCGCAAAGCGTCAACCTCGTGGTGCAACTGCCTGGCGTGTAGCGCCAACTGGGGGAGGAAGTAAAGCCATCGGCGTAGTAGGTGGAAAGGGTAAAGCAGCCTATCGAGCAACGGCCCATCCCTAGGATCTACAATCCCGTGCAAAGTGTCCGGGAAGTCCACAACTAAAACATGTTGATGGGGGCCTCTGATCCTCGGGATAAGAACTGAACATATGGCCCTGGGTCCAACCTCGTCCGAAACTGCGGCCTGGAGTATATCTGTCTCTACCTCTGCCAAACTTTCTAGTCATTGGCCCGATCGGTCTACTCCTCTTTGGCTCTGGAACAACCACTGCCTCTGTCAAACGCTCCTCCACTCGTATCGTTGCATCCATGGCCTGTGCATATGTATCAAAATGCTGGGAGCCTATAGCAAGATATAACAGCGTGTCCAGACTCCTTAAGAACCTCTTCACCCGAAGCTCCTCCGTAGGTACCAAGTATGGGGCATAGCGCGACAGCTGGGTGAATCGTAAATCATAATCTGCCACCGACATACTTTCTGATTTCCGCAACGCTTCAAAACTGCTAGCTCTAGCGTCCCTCACACTCTGGGGAAGAAATCTAGCAAGAAAGACCGTAGAAAACTCGGTCCACGACATCGGAGGAAGACCCGTAGCTCGCCCTCTCTCCATCGACTCACTCCACTCCTGTGCAAGTCCCTCTAAACGGAAGCTAGTCAGCTCAACTGACCTCGCATCAGAACATCGCAATGTTCTGCCAATCCTCGCCATCCTATCAAGAAAGGACTGAGGATCATCCGCTACATCGGTCCCTGTAAATACCGGGGGTCTCAATCTCATAAACTCTGCAAGTGATACCTCCATCACTCTCGTCTCTACAAGTGCTACCGTCTGCGTATGCTATACCTCAGACTCTGCCACGGTCGGTGTCGGATCCTGTCTCAGTACTCGAGTGGCCTCAGCTAACTGGCCTACCACTCGCTGCAATCCTAACATGCCCTCCTCAATCCTAGTCATGCGATCTGGAGGAGGATCAACATGCTTATGCACCGCCGGAACGTCTGGTGTCTCAGCCACCGTCACAGGCGGATTCGCCCTAGCTGCATCTCTGGCTGCGGCTCGCCTAGCCCGCGTAGCCATAGCAACTGGAACAAGAAACGTGAGTTGATAAGGTTTATGAATAGGAACGATCAATAACGGAGAATCAACGGAAGAATAGATCAAGATATACATCCTAAGGTTAGTTAGGCTGAGTACGGTAACATAAATATGCCGCGGAACATATGTACGGTACTGCACTCCTCCTAATTCACCTACTACATCAAACCAAAGGTCATCCTAAATCACGAACACACGTCAACCTATTTTAATTCCCTACTCGATTCCGCAAGGTTACTCCTAAGCTCTGATACCAACTTTTTCATGACCCAAGTTTGGATGTGACCGGCACTTAGATTGTATCATATCTAAAGATATGCACACAGTCCAAGTAAGCCAAAAACCAAGATCAAAATCCCTTTTTGCGGAATTCTTTATATGGAAATTTAGTTTTAAGTAAAAATCACATTTTATGAAGTTAAATATTAAACAAGTATAAAGTGTTAAGTTTGGTTGCATCCTTAGTTGGGATCAACAATATCAACATTGGAAAATAAAATCTCAGAATATAGGACATCAATACTAATCCCAGACATAAAGAAAAGGAACCACAATTTATAGAACTAAACGATCTCAACTGTCAATATACAAATAACCATTTCTCACTCTAAGTCAAAATACAGGTCTGATGGAGATCTTCTAGATACAAAATACAATACTAAAAAAAAAGGTTACTACATATGTAACCCATCTATCAAAAGATGCGATAAAAGCGGAAAGAGTAGATCTGCACCGCTGCTAACCGTCCACTCTACCCCTGCAAGGAACTGTGGTACAACGGGGGTGAGTTGCCAACTCAGTGAATATAACTAACATATAACGGTTAATAATGTAAATATGGAGATCATACTGACTGAAATGTGAACAAGTATAATGTATAATTATCTGTGGAAATCATGAATCTATAATACGAATCTCATAATCAAAACTGAAATCTCTTCATTTATTTCTAATAAAAATTCATTTCTCCGTGTCCATCATCGACACAGAACTTCCATTTCTCACAGACAACATTCCTCGAATGATCCTGAAATCAACAATACCGGTCGTTATCATCTAGATATACGCCGTATTTTTACCACTCTATCCGGTATTGAGTAACCTCGCTAGGCTCCCCCGCCTCAATGCGGCTATCCTGCCCCTCGGTCCCGACCGGGTCCACCATGTATCCAACTGTATATCTCCCCCACTCAGTATCGATAACGTAAAATCCGAGACCGTATATCTCCCCCACTCGGTCCGGAATAAAACCAAATCATAAAACATCTCATGGTGGACATGACACATCAATCATGAAAATCACTGGATTTATGTAATAGTATCCAAAATTCAAAACCATAAATCCTCAATAATACATTTACCTCTTACATCAACATGAAATACTCAGATACAAAAGATGATATTAATGATGCAATTTACTACTATTATTGGTGTGTAAGATACGATATGAATCATTTTAACAAGAAATTTGCTAAGTGTAAAAGTGACATAGTAATATCGACGAGGTGTGTGTAACATGTAAGATGTGCACGTGGCATGAATCGTCGATACTTGTGTAGTGTTCTAGAAACTAAGCAAGGTATGTGTGAATTATAAATACATATTGTTAATTTAGCATATCAAATGACTCATTTATTTAAATAAAACTACGGGCGTAAAACGTCATCTTTACAAAATTCCACTGTAGATGTTTAGTCTACTCACCGGAAAATGTCGAATCTATTCAGGAATTGCCAATCCTTTCCCTTTCCTCGCTGCCTCCGAAAATCCCGTATTCGAATCTAACATCACAATTTAACTTGTATAAGAAAACGGCTACTCCGTCATAACGGAAATGAAAAACACCCGTTCCCACATACTAGTTATATTACATATGACTATATCAATCTATTTAACTCTTAACCTTACTGGATTTTAACCCTGAACTGCATCGCTACAGAATTTAAATCGCGATGCGTTTTAACCGTGTCGTATATTGTGTTTTTAGATATCTTTTCCGATATCAGTTTCCAGATTCTAAATTCAGTGAAACTAACTTGTTTAAATAACACCGAAATGGCCAAAATTATACACTGAAACCTACCCAACAAGTCAAACCTATCAAGCTTCCCATAAATCTGGCGACGCCGGATTTTTCCTTTTTGTAGCCGGCCCAATTCCGAGCCCTCTGGTTCGTGATCCTATGGTTTGCTCTAGGTGTTACATACATCATTTTAGCACTGTTTTGTTAAGTTGATTTTTCTCTGAATAATAGCAGATTCAACAGAGCCTATCTTTTATTTAAAATAAGAAATTCTAGAACTTGTTCATTTCAAATTAAACTAAGTACAGAACCTTAATTTCCTACTGTGATTAAGAATTTTACCCACAATAAGTTGTTGGAATAACCCCTCTAAGAAGTTAAGCCCCCTTGTCCTAGCTTGATGGTGAGATCCTTACCTAGTTCTCTTCTTCACTTCTCTTGTTTTTTTTTTCTTTTCCTTTCTTTAAATTTTCAGAATTTTAAATTAACCAACAGACTTGAACCAGGTTTATATATGACAAAAGAAAGGGATGAAGTGAAGGAGGAGGTGCCATCAAGCTAGAGGTAGTGATTTCATGCAAGGAGGAGGTGGTGGGTGGGTGTGTGCATGCAAGTAAGAGGTGTGCTTGCATTATCTTATTATTCTGTTTTAATTTACAATAAAATTCTGATCTAAATTGTTTTCTATTCCCTTTTCATTTACACCCTTAAACAATTCCCATTTGCACAAAAAAATCCTAAACTATACCTAAAACCCCCTCACAACTTAGTTTATTATAAAACACTCATTTTATTAAAATGAAGCTAAAATTATCACTAAAACCCATATAACTTATTTATGCTGCATACTAAAATTTTTATTTAATTTGTTTTACATAGAACTTTATGAAAATGACTTATTTTCTTTTAATAACTTTTTGATTTATCATTTTATTATTAAATTAATTAATTTTATTTATTTCTAAATTTGCAAAATGTTACAATATAATACTCTGGTGGTGTACCTTGATCATGATTGTTGCATATCCATATTGCCCTACTTATGCTATCAGATTACATGTGATAGATTATCGTTGTTCGTGCATACTTACGATTACGGTATGATGTTATTTACTATTCACGAGTTGGAAACTCACCCCCGTTGTGCCACAGTGTTTTGTAGGTCTGACCTTCAGAGTAGTCGCAGCAGGGCGCCTTATTATCTCTACTTTTGCGGATACCGCTACGGTTGGCTGTGAGGCCTTTTGCTAAAGGTGGGTTTGCGGTTATCTGATGATGTCGTTGCATATCTTTTGTATCTAGTACTCTCCATCTACCACCTTCATGTTTTGACTTAGAGGCGAGTTGTGAGGATCGATGTTGTATATTCTTATGACTCTGGTTGTCGTGCTCGTGTGAGCCTGCCTTTGTTTTATGTTGATTATCTCATTTCATCGCTACGGCGTCGTATATCTGTTGTGGTGGTTGTTTCCGCGTTTGGACGAGATTTTCTCCTGTTTGGGGAAGCTTTACTTATATCTTATGTTTGTACCCATTTCGGGGCTAGCTTTTACAAAGAAGGTGCTCCCGAAATTTTTATGAAAACAAACATAAGCTTTATGTTTTTGCTTGAGATTTTAAAAGTTTTCTATGTTTTCCATCTTGTAATGGTTTAGATTGCTGGGTTTTCAGCTTACTGAAATAATTGCGTTATGCCTGTTGACGTTAAGTAGTCTAAGTGCTGGTCATGTGCCTAACTTGGGTCGTGGCAAAGTTGGTATCAAAGCGCTAGGTTTTACCTTTCAGAGTGTAGCATGACCTTGGTATGATGGAGTAGGTCTCTTAAGCAGAGTGACGTAGTGTGTGTATGTTCCGCGGCATACTTACGACACGGTACTCCGCCTAATTGACCATAGGAATTATTGCTTGAAATTCCTTCCGTGATTATATACATCCTTGTGATTCGATTTTTATGTCCTTATCGAATCCTGTTTCCTTGTCCAGCCTTTATGCCGCTGAAGACTATGAGGGCGCAGAGAGCGGCCGCGAGGGCCGAGGTCAGAGTTGACTCGTCCGAGATGAGGACTGACCCGGTCGGTACGCCTATTGTGCAGGAGCTGATTGATCCACCTTCGATGGACCGTATTAGTAGGCTTGAGGCTGGTATACAGGATATGCGCCAGATGATGGGGACATTAGTCGAGGCCATTCGAGCGCAGAGGCAGGAGGTTATTCTACCTGTTGTAGGGACCGCGATG
Source organism: Agapanthus africanus (assembly GCA_030015575.1). Lineage (NCBI taxonomy): Eukaryota > Viridiplantae > Streptophyta > Magnoliopsida > Asparagales > Amaryllidaceae > Agapanthus > Agapanthus africanus. Next base: position 409,969,667 of record CM057340.1, read on the forward strand.
GTGGTTACTATTCAGGCAGTTATACCTGCAGCTACAGAGGTGATCACCGTATCGTTATCGGAGTTCATGAGGATGAGGCCTCCGGTTTTCACTGGCACCGATGCAGCTGAGGATCCCCAGTCATTTATCGATCGGATGGCCAGGATATGTCGTTCGCTGAGATGCTCCGAAGCAAGATGGGTAGATTTCGCGAGTTTTCGTCTAGAGGGTCTGGCCCAGAAGTGGTGTGAGTCTTTAGGGAAGGGCAGAGCCGTAGGTCTTTCTCCTATGACCTGGGCTGAGTTCGTGACGGTGTTTATTGCCCGTTTTCTTACGCAGAGCATCAAAGATACTCGAGCGCGCGGTTTTGAGTCATTACACCAGACTCCAGGGATGACGGTGGCTGAGTACGATGTGAAGTTTACTGAGCTGTCTGTGTATGCTCCATATTTGGTAGCTACTGAGGAGATGCGGGTCAAGAGGTTTGTTCGTGGCCTGCTTACCCAATTGTTCCTCGCTATCAGTGTACAGCATTATGACACGTATGCAGCAGCGGTGGATGCAGCCCTATTGGTTGAGGAGCGTCTATCCAAGACGTCGGCTGTTCCAGAACCGAAGAGGGTTCGTACGGGTGTTTCTGCACGGAGGCAGACGTTTAGGCGCCGTGACAGATTCCGTTCGGGTACTGAGGGTAGTGGAGGCTCGGGACGAGGCCAGTTATTTAGCTTTTATCCCCGGGAGGGTCAGCAATTTTAATCTGGATGTTTCCGGTGTGGGAGTTTGCATCATCGAGTCCGAGATTGTATTGTGACACTTGAGGACAAGGCAGCTATACCCTATATTACCTTACCACCTTCTCCACCTCAGAGAGCGTTGCCTCTTATTCCTGTTGTTGTTCCACGTCAGACCCATGCTCAGAAAGTTCATGGTCGTAGTGGTTTTGTTCCGAGAGGGCGGGGTGGTAGAGGCGGAGGTCAGCGAGTCGCCGGTAGAGGGCAGGCTCGGGTGTTTGTCTTAACTCATCAGGACACGCAGGTGTCCAATGCAGTGGTTTCATGTACTCTTTCTGTATGTTCTTTTGATGCACATGTTTTATTTGATCCAGGATCTACGCACTCGTATGTTTCTAGACACTTCATGCTGAGGTTGGGCTGAGAGTCGTGTTTGCTAGATCAGCCGCTTGTTTTGATTACTCCTGTTGGCGATTCTTTTGTTGAGCGACATGTGTTTCGGTCGTGTGCCGTTCGAATAGGAGATAGAGATACGTCCGTCGACTTGATCCTTCTAGATATGTTGGACTTCGACGTTCTCCTTGGCATGGACTGGTTAGCTGCTTGCTATGCGTCTGTGGACTGCCGTGAGAAGACAGTCGGTTTTAGTTTTCCGGGCGAGTCTGTTCGGGTTATGCAGGGGGGCCGTGGTTCCGCCCCTTACAGTTTGATTTCAGTGCTTTGCGCTAGTCGGATTTTGTGGAGAGGATGTCGGGAATTCTTGGCTTTCATTCGAGATACTGGGGCCACAGTAGAGTCGTTGGACCGGGTTCCTATCGTGCGAGAGTTTCCCGACGTTTTTCCCGATGAGTTACCTGGTTTGCCTCAAGAGCGTGATATTGAGTTTTGCATTGATCTGATTCCCGGCGCGGGGCCTATTTCTATACCGCCTTACCGGATGGCCCTGGCGGAGCTTAAAGAGCTTAAAGATCAATTGCAAGAATTGCTTGATAGGGGACTTATGCGTCCGAGTGTTTCTCCTTGGGGAGCTCCTGTTCTGTTCGTCAAGAAGGACGGCAGTTTTAGGTTGTGTATTGATTATCGTCAATTGAACCGAGTTACAGTGCGAAATAAGTATCCTTTACCCCGCATTGACGATTTGTTTGATCAGCTCCAGGGTGCGAAACATTTTTCTAAGGTTGATTTGCGTTCGGGTTATCATCAGTTGCGGGTTCGGAATGATGACATTCCAAAGACTACTTTTCGTACATGCTACGGGCATTATGTGTTTTTGGTGATGTCGTTCGAACTCACCAATGCCCCAGCAGTGTTCATGGATCTGATGAACCGGATTTTCAGGCCGTTTCTTGACCAGTTTATTATTGTGTTTATTGATGACATTCTGGTATACTATAGGACTCGAGAGGAGGATGAGCAGCACTTGAGGATTGCTTTGCAGACATTGAGAGGGCACCGGCTGTATGCTAAATTCTCAAAGTGCGCATTTTGGCTTGATAGAGTTGAATTCCTGGGTCATGTGGTGACGGGAGACTGTATTCATGTGGACCCGAGGAAGATCGAGGCCGTACAGTTTTGGCCCAGACATGTATCTGTGACAGAGGTCCGCAGCTTTTTGGGCTTAGCTGGTTATTACCACCGTTTCGTGCAGGATTTCTTGAGTATCGCTGCACCGCTGACCGGACTGACCCGAAAGGGGGTTCCTTTTGTTTAGACTGATGCGTGTGAGCAGAGTTTTCAGGAATTGAAGACTCGGTTGACGACTGCACCAGTTCTATCTTTGCCTTCTAGATCGGGTGGCTTTTTTGTTTACTGTGATTCTTCTCGAGTGGAGCTCGGTTGTGTACTGATGCAGCAAGATAGAGTGATTGCTTATGCTTCTAGGCAGCTATAGAAGCACGAGCAGAATTATCCCTCTCACGATCTTGAGATGGCCGCTGATGTTTGGAGACACTACTTATACGGGGAGTCGTGTCAGATTTTCACGGACCACAAGAGCTGGAAGTACATCTTCTAACAGCGGGACCTGAATTGAGACAGCACCGGTAGATGGAGCTTGTGAAGGATTATGATTGTGAGATCCTTTACCATCCGGGCAATGCGAATGTGGTAGCTGATGCTTTGAGTCGTAGGACCGGGGGCAGCTTGTCCCAGTTGAGCGCAGTTCAGAGACAGTCTTCGGCTGATTGGCAGATCTTGTGCGATGGTAGAGTACAGTTTGAGTTCACTTCCAATGGTGGGCAGCTTGCTCATGTCCGCGCCCGTCCACTTCTACTGGATCATATCCATGAGGCGCATCCCAGTGATGCCCGTTTGTCTGAGATTCCTGATCTTGTTCGGCAGGGTACAGATTCAGAGTTATTGATTGATGACCAGGGTGTGCTACGTTACGGGACTCGCTTGCGTGTACCAGATACCGATGGATTGACGCACGAGGTCCTAGAGCAGGCACATCAGTCATCGTTTAGCGTTCTTCCAGGTTCCACAAAGATGTACCGTGATTTGAGAGACATTTACTGGTGGTAAGGGATGAAGCGCGATGTTTCAGACTTTGTTTCGAGGTGCCGGACTTGTCAGCAAGTCAAGGCTGAGCATCAGAGACTGGTTGGAGAGTTGCAACGTTTACCCGTTCTTGAGTGGAAATGGGAGCAGATTTCCATGGACTTTGTTGTGGGTCTACCCAGGACCAGTCGGGGGTATGACTCCATTTGGGTGATCATTGACCGGTTGACGAAAGCGGCTCACTTCCTTCCAGTGAAGACCACTTTCGGTTATGCTCAGTATGCTCAGTTGTATATAGATGAGATTGTGCGTTTGTACGGCGTTCTCACATGCATCATATCAGACAGAGGCACCCAGTTTACTAGCTGTCTTTGGCAGAAGCTTCAGGAAGCTTTTTGTACCCGGTTGAGTTTTAGCACCGCTTTCCATCCGCAGATCGATGGTCAGTCAGAGCGGACTATACAGACTCTGGAGGATATGCTTCGTGCGTGTGTGCTTGATTTTGGTGGTAGTTAGGATCGTCACTTGCCGTTGATTGAGTTCTCCTACAACAAAAGCTTTCAGGAGACTATTCAGATGGCACCTTTTGAGGCTTTGTATGGTAGGAAGTGTCGATCGCCAGTCTATTGGACCGAACTCAGCGATAGTAAGGTTTTGGGACCCCAGCTAGTTCAAGAGACTATAGAGAAGATCCAGCTGATTCGGGACAGGATGAGAGCAGCCCAGTGCAAACAGAAGTCTTATGCCAACCGTCATCGTCGCAGACTTGAGTTCGCAGTGCGGGATCATGTATTCCTGCGTATTTCTCCGATGAAGGGCATTATGAGATTTGGGAAAAGGGGGAAGCTCAGTCCCAGATTTGTAGGTCCTTTCGAGATCCTTGAGCGAGTTGGTACCGTTGCCTATCGTTTGGCACTCCCGCCCAGTTTTCCGGATGTTCACCCCTTATTTCATGTGTCGATGATTCGTAGATACCTTCATTATTCTTCTCACATGATTCAGCACCAGACCGTTCAGCTTGAACGTGATCTTTCGTTCACCGAGCAGCCGGTAGTTATATTGGATCGGCAAGTGAAGAAACTTCGGTCAAAGGTCTTTCTATCTGTGAAGGTTTTTTAGCGTAGCTCAACTGGTGAGGAGATCACTTGGGTGGCCGAGAGCGAGATGTGGAAGAAATTCCCTCATCTCTTTGAAGGGATGCTTAGTAAGAATTTTAAATTCTGGGACGAATTTCTTTAACGGGGGAGATTGTAACACCTTAAAATGAGATTAGTGTTAATTAAGCGTTAATGCGTGTTTTTAAGGAAAAGTTTACCAAATTTGTTTCCTCACATTTTATAACAATTAATTAATATTTGTTATGGCTTGCACACACTTGTGCATGTTAATGTGAGGGTTAGTTAGTGTTAATCTTTTTAAGTAGCCATGACACCTTAAGCTAATCCATGCCTTGATTTAACCTTGCCTTAGATATCTTGTGTGAGAAATATATTTTTTTTTGGAATGAGGGTGGTGGCTAGGTGAGACATGGAGGCTTTAATGCAAGTATTGATTCGGAGAGGGAGAGAGTAAGTGTAAGGTTAAAGCTCACCCTACGCTCACCCTCTCATCATTATCTTTCTTCACTCTCTCATTCTTATCTCTTGTCAATTATTCTTCATCTCCTCAACCCTCAAACTGAAACCCTCACTATCTCTTCACAAATCCTTGCAAAACTGCATTAAACACCATGAAAACACTTCGTAAGTCTTGATTTTGCCACTAGGTTGACTTGGATCTTAGAAAGATTGGATTTTTTAGCAAGAGTGGCTAGGTAATGACCTTTAACTGATAATTAGATGTTTATATTGTTGTGTTGCATTGTAGTTGTCGTTTAGAGCACTAAAGGTATAGTTTCGTGCACATATCGTATTTTTAGTGTCATATTGGAGTCTCTGTGATCTGCTATGACCTGGAATCTTTACTGTAAAATCTAGCAACGTAGTAGTGTTGTACTAGTGACCCGAGTGTACACCTGAAGCACGAACCCCACCTGGGCGGTTTTGGCCGGCGACAACATAGGGAAATCTGGCGAGCTCGGTCATTTAGGGGAGTTGGGGTTTGGTTTTTGTAGGGTAGCTGTCTGCAATTGTTTATAAGTGTTTGGTACTATTTGATTTTTTTGTTTTGACAGTATGAAAAATCTGGGATCACTTTGCTCTAATCTAGTGTTTCGACTACGAGTGTTACGTTACCCGATACTGTTCGTGATCTTGTGTAGCTGCTGCACTTGGGTTGGATTCGGAGTGCCTCCGCACACGTTAGGCACTAGACGAACACTTAAGAGTTGGTTTGGAGTTGGTGAATCGGTCTGATATTGGTCGATTTCTGTGATTTGCACTTGCTATGTTTTGTGTTAATAGGATCGCAGGCGGGGACTTCGAACGCTGCGAAGAAAGGGAAGCAGGTGATTGGATCTACCTAGCTCGAGATCGTCGGAGAGTAGATTTAACATCTACATGGAAATCGCCCGTATGGCGTTAAGCATCAGGGCTAGATATGATATGATATTAGCCGCATGTTTATATGCACATAGAGAGATGGTGCATGAGCTTCATCGCATATTATTACTTGTTGTGCCTGGACTTGTACCCTTCGGACACTGCACTATTATTGACAATTCAAGTTGCACGAGCACTAATTGTATGCTACACACACACTGTCGGTAATGTCCATGACACGCACAACCCATATACATATGTGATACTATATTGATTAGTGACATTGAGACATTGACTCTGTGCGATTGCGCATATGAAATATAGCATACATGCATACTTACATGCTTACACATATACCTTGCTATAGCTATATGTTGACCCTTATATGATGTTGCATTGGATTTTGGATAATTGGGGACCGCATGATATATTTAATAACTTGATGCATTTAAATAGCGAATTTACCCTTGATATGCTCATATTACTATTCTATGTTGCATACATGATATTATATGGATTTACGCATTGAGATATGGATTTCATGTGATTTTCTGGATTTGAGAACCGCGGGGATATTTCAAGAAATGTTTATTGTTTTGAAAACACGGTTTCTCTTGATATGATATTTTAGTGCGTCCACCATGAGTTTCTCGGTTCTGAGACTTGTATTAGAAACCCGATGCGAGGAGTGGATGAGGCCGTGTTGCGGGTTCATGGTGGACCCGGTATGGTACCCCGGGGCAAGAAAGGTATGTCGATGGATTAGCCGATGAGCCTGGAAGGGGAGGTGCACTGCCTACCGGTGATAGTTTTAGACTCGGCGGTTATCCAGAAGATATCGACTGGAGTCGTGAAATGGATATGGGTTGATTCGTACTACTGGAGCCCACGGACCGATCCGGGCAGACGGAGCCCATGGTACGTGGATTTACGTGTCGATGATGGACATGAGTATTTCATGATGTTTCGAGTGTCGATGTTGGACACTCAGGTTCCATGAGATTTACATATATGAGGGCCGATCAGAGTGACGGCGCCTGAGGATTTTGGGATTTGGGGTGTCATTGATGGACACCAGGGTTTTTCCATGCTGATGATTTGTGTATGAGGTTTATTATTTATCCCACACTCAGGATTTATTTGATATGCATTTGATTCATGTTGATGTACCCTGGTGGTGTACCTTGATCATGATTGCTGCATATGCAAATTGCCATACTTATGCTATCAGATTACATGTGATAGATTATCGCTGTTCGTGCATACTTGAGATTACAGTGTGATGTTATTTACTGTTCACGAGTTGGCAACTCACTCCCGTTGTGCCACAGTGTTTTGCAGGTCTGACCCTCAGAGTAGTTGCGGCAGGGCGCCTTATTATCTCTACTTTTGCGGATACCGCTAAGGTTGGCCATGAGGCCTTTTGCTAAAGGTGGGTTGGCGGTTATCCGATGATGTCGTTGCATATCTTTTGTATCTAGTACTCTCCATCTACCACCTTTATGTTTTGACCTAGAGGCGAGTTGTGATGATCGATGTTGTATTTTCTTATGACTCTTGTTGTCATGCTCGTGTAAGCCGGCCATTGTTTTATGTTGATTATCTCATTTCTTCGCTACAGCGTCGTATATCTGTTGTGGTGGTTGCTTCCTCCTTTGGGTGAGATTTTCTCCCGTTTGCGGATGCTTTACTTAAATCTTATGTTTGTACACGTTTCGGGGCTAGCTTTTACAAAGGAGGTGCTGCCGAAATTTTTATGAAAACAAACTTAAGCTTTAAGTTTTTGCTTGAGATTTTAAAAGTGTTCTATCTTTTCCTTCTTGTAATAGTTTAGATTGCTGGCTTTTTGGCTTACTTAAATTGCGTTACGCCTGTTGACGTTATGTAGTCTAAGTGCCGGTCATGTGCCTAACATGGGTCGTGACAGCACCCTTCGAGATATTATATAGGAGGAAATTTCGATCACCAGTTTGTTGGACAGAGCTTAGTGATAGCAGTATTTTGGGGCCACGTATTGTGTAGGAGATGACCGAAAAGATTCCGATGATTTGGGATAGGATGAAAGCGGCCCAGAGCTGGAAGAACTCTTATGCAGACCGACGTCGGCACAGACTTGAGTTTACAGTAGGCGATCATGTTTTCTTGAGGGTTTCCTCGATGAAGGGCGTGTCGAGATTTGGAAAGAAAAGGAAGGCTTAGTTCCAGATATGTCGTTTCTTAGAGATTCTCGAGCGAGTCGGCACAGTTTCTTATCGTTTGGCTCTTCCACCCAGCTTTCCAGATATTCACCCCGTGTTTCATGTATCAATCTCCTCAAGTACCTTCATGACCCATCTCGCGTGATACAGCATGAGACGATCCAGCTGGAGCGCGATCTTTCTTTCACCAAGCGGCCAATAGTCATTCTAGATCGGAAGGTGAAGGAACTGAGGTCCGAGGTCATATCGTTCGAATAGGTTCTTTGACGTGGCGCGAATGGTGAAAAAGGTCACGTGGGAAACCGAGGACGAGATGAGGGAGGTATATTCCCATCTCTTCGAGGGTACGCATAGTTAAATTTTAAATTCGGGGACCGAATTTCTTTAAAGGGGGAAGATTGTAACGTTTAGAAAAATAGTTTAGGTGAAATTTCCGATAATCGGTAAAATAACCGGTGTTTTCCTTAAAAATCAAGATATAATTATTTTTCAACATAGACTTAATTATACAAATTTTGTCTATGTAATTGCTAGTATTTGATATTTATTTAGTCACTTATAAATATCTAGTTTTCTTAAATATTTTTCCTAAATTAATTATTTCAAATATTATTATAAGCTTTCACTTATACTTTTAATTAGTGAAAATTACAAATGAGAATGGGTTAATCATATATTAGTGAACCATGACCACTTAGAACCTAGTTTATAATATGCTTATTCTTTCTACATTTGTTTCCCATTGTTCTAGTGAAATCTAGGATTAATAAGAAGGAAATTAAATAATTAAAGAAAGAGTTAAAAGATGTAATAATTGAATAGGTTTCTACATGTAAGTCCACGTTGCCCACCCCGGTGCTTGCGGGGAGGCGGAAACGGTATAAAAAACGGATTTTTAACATTCAAGGCAACATGGACTAGCAAAAGGAGGATCATTGCTAAACATAAACAAACTACAAAGCTAAAAAGTTTAGCTACTCGGTTAAGGGGTTATACCTAGGTCTTCAAGTCCTTCTCTTCTTGCTCCTTGGAGTGAAAGAAAGGGATCTCCTTGTCGCCTTCTCTTATCGAAGAAAGATCCATCCGAGGGCCTCAACCTTTGGCTTCAACTTCAAACTAGAAGTAACTAAGATGCTTGGAGTGCTAATCCTAGAACCTTAGAAAGAGTAGAGAGTATCTTAGAAGGATTTATCTCAAGCTCAAGGGATTCCCAACTCATGAGAGGGGAGAGCTAGAGAGAGAGGAAAAGGAGGAGAGAGAATCAAAATGATAGACTGAGAAGAAATAAACCATTCTTCTCACATATATGTATGAATTATGAAAATAGATAATTAGTCAAGATAATTGTCATTGTTAATCAAGAAATGACCATTATCATTTCACATTAAATGCCTTTGCAAGGATCAAAGAGCATCTTTCATATGGAATGATGATGGTCAACTTGTCAACCTAGGTCAACAAGTCAAGTATAGTCAAATGGTCAACAACCCTAACCATGCACAATTATAATTAACTAATAATTAATAAATCATAATTCACACAAAACATTAGGGTTAAGAAAATGACAATAGTCATCAACCCTAATCAAGGTCCTCTGCCTCTGACTCAGTCAACTGTGCATACACTGAAAGGTTTGCCTAGCACCCTATAATGAGTTTTGAAGCATTACATGTCTCAAAGTATGGATTTTGATGGTGCTAAACAAACATTCAAAGGAATCGATCCTAGAAAATTAGGGTTACGAAACAAAAAGCTAATCAAATTAGGGTTTCGAGACTACAACCTTTGTAGCTCCCCTTTTGCTTGACTCCTTAGCCTCTTGGTTGTTTGAAAAAGGTCCTCTTGTAGTCTTCTCACGTCCACGACGATCCACCCGGAGTTTCCCGTCCAAGCTCGCAACTTTGAAAAACAAAGTGAACACTCTAAATAAGTTGGCTAAAATTGTGTAGAATGATGTTGTGGCTAAGGATCTCACTTCAAAATCCTATTTTTATGAGTATTTTGCTCTTTTGAAAGAACTAGAAAGCAAAGGATCAAGGTTGATGAAGATGATGGCCTTTTTAGAAGAAGAGAATAATGAACCATAGAAAGAGAAATGAAAAATAAGCATATATATATTTTTCATTCCTCATATCCAACCATGGTTAACTCTAAAGATATTATTGGATTAAAGTTAAAAGCACAAAAAGAAAATAAACCATGGGTTAAAAGGTAGGTAAGCATGGTAAGGTTAAGAAGAGTATAGAAACCTTTTATGATTTAACCCATTTTCATTTCCTTTTTGTTTTAATTTAAAAGCAATAATAATCCATAAAAAAAACCATGGTGTGATTCTTATATTGCCACCATTCTCATTGTATAAGCAACCATGATATAAGGATGTATGTATGCATGTGTGCATGCACATCCATATGTGCATGAATAAGAATGAATGCATACATGCATGCATACATCCAAAATAAACAAGATAGGATTTGTACTGAGAAGCTAATGATAAATCAACACTTGATTTACTAATCCGGCCATATCACATACGACCCGACCATAAGCAAGCCACCCAATTAATATACGGTATCCTATACGCGCATTTTAATCGGGTCTAAGCGCATATCGCATACGCGCACCACAACGTTTCGCCTGGACTAGGTAACTCCTTTGTGGGACTCTAAGACTCGTCAATACGCCGGTAGTGGGTGATGATCACATCAAGCACCCCCAAGCCGCAAGCGGTCAGCTAAACGTAACGGCCACCCGGGTATTGAGCGATCAGAAGAAAACAAGCGAACCTGTTACAACTCCCGTCGAGCCATCTGGCAACACTACCGTACAGTCCGGTCTCTTCGTCAGATATGCTGCATATCGAGCCTAAGGATGGTCACGTCGACCCCAATAACTCAATAAGTCATGCCGATGAATGGTCTATAACAGATCGAGAAACTACTGATAACACTTATCAGCAATTCTCAGCAGCCCTGGCCAGGGACTTGCTGATATAACCAGTCGGGCACAGCACAGCATCAACTCCCAATACCGGGAGAGACGAAACCCCTCCCATCGCTCATCACCTTCGTGTGTCTCGGGACTGTACCCAACGGCCACCTGTTTCCACGACTCGGTAGAGCCGTGGTAGGGTGGCAATCAAAATACAGTGGGAGAACACACAAGACTCTATGACGATCTCGGGTCTACAGACTAACCTGTACCAGTGTCACATGAGAACTGCTATCCGACGATAGATATAATTCCATATAGGAGTTCTTGGTGAGTCCGTCCAGTGTACCCAGTCACCACTGAGCACCCGTATATGATCTTGAAGTCAAACATCGATGAATGTGGGAACATTCATCGCCCATCGTATGGGTCTAGTATCATATACGCTAGTCTACTCTGGTATATCAATGCCCCTGTTCCCCTCCGAATGGCGGCCTAGACTTTGCGTCTGGCCTGAGATTCGGGGCAGATGCTATATGGTTTTATCCGTCTACCTCTCCGAAGATGCCAAGTTGATTTATGGCGCCGTATATCGGAGGTTTAGACGGATGCGGCCGATGTAGCAGACTTCGTCAGATTCCCCCTCAGGGTGAGGGGTTTTTGATTGTGGGGACACTCATCCCTGCAGGCGCAAGCCCCTGCAGTTAATTACGCTACCGTATTGTTCATATCAGATTTTTGCATTTTCATACCGCCCAATTTTTGCCACATTGCATATCGGTAGATAATCTTGAGCCGTGTTTGCTAGTCAATTGCAGGATACAGGTTCTCGGTTCTCAAACGGAAGAAATTCATGGAAAACACAACAAAATCCGGTTCCTGCCAACCACAGATAAAACACGGTTGCCGCTCTTCATCCGTATGTTGCCAGATACCAGTTTAGGAAGACAAAGTGTCAAATCAATGTCATTCTCATGCACAAGGCTCAATGGTAGCACAAGGTCCAAGAGATCTACGCGGAGCTCGAGGCAATCATGACAAAAACATCCACAAAAAGTCCACCTTTCCTCAACAGAAATTCTGGAAGAAATGGGAAAGAATTTTCAGAAAATGCATACAGCAGAAAAGAGGGGACAGAAGACCAGGGAAGTACACAGAAGCCCACACCCTAACTCCACAATAGGGGCGCGGATCCGGCCAATAGGGGGAATAGGCGGCGGATCCGCGGCCGTACTGTGGAGACAGGGTATGGGCTTTGGGGGGTAGGATGGTCTTTTCATGTGTGTTCTGAAGGTTGCCCTAGATTTCCATTCTCCAGCCTATAAATAGCCCAGAAGTTTCAGAAGGAAAGGGTCCATTCTTGTATTTTCATTTTTGCCTAGGTTTAGTGTTTTTCTTCTTCCTCTTCTCACCTCTTCTCCATTAAACTTGTAGTGAGCTTTTGAGTGAAGAGTGATGAATAAAGAAGAACCATTTATTATCATGCTTGTTTCTTTACTTTGTTAATTGTCGTAATTTTAATTCGTTAAGTAGTTGTTGTTATTTCCTTGTTGTTTCTTTCTTCTCTCTTTTTCTTTATCATTCATACGACAATGATACTTACACTCGATCCTCGCCAAGGTGAGGTCGCAAATAGTTAGTCGTATTCTTCTAATCTCCTTCTTTCTATCTTCCTCTTTTGTTTAGTTTTGTTTTTCCTTATCATGAAGTGTGAGTAGTTTTATACTTGTTAGGGTAGGATAAGGGAAGTTTGAGAGAAGGAAATCTCTCTCACTCTTTCCTTGCCTAACAACTTAAATCGACTCCCGTTAATTGAACCACAATCCGCTCCTTACGGCACCCTATCCTACATGATAGCGGTGATTCCGTAGTGAGACCGGTTGTGGTTGAATTAACCGGAGGTTATGGATAAGAGCCAAGAACGGACGGACAAGCACCAAAAGGAAGGACTTATGCGTTGGAAAGCCTAGCTTATACTCGCAAGTTCCTTCCTAGTCGTGCTAATCCCCGTTGTTGCCGATTACCGTAACACCGATATTAAGAGGGGCAACGAAAGATGTGGAGACTCCTAACTCAAACTAACCTAATCCTAACCCTAACAAGCTCTCTTTAAATATCAACTCAACACTTAGATAATCCAACAAAATCTGAAAACATGACATAACTCGTTAAAACACTTTGAAAAAGACTCCCATCTCCCTGCGGACGACCCGTACTCAACCGGCTAGCTACAAGCGAAACCGTCTTGATTGCGGTATTTAAACTAGAACTTGAACACGCACGTACTCTAACAATCAAATGGCGCCGTTGCCGGGGAGACGGTAGTTTATTTCTTTGTGTAATTTCGGGTTAATTTATAAGTATTAAAAAAAACGAAAAAAGAAATATACATTGTGCAAGTGTGCAGGAAAATACTAGGTTCGAATCAGTGGCCAAGACGTTGAAAATACGGAGTTCAAGTACAGTGCCAAAGACGTGGGAAGATAGACCCACATTTCGCGGCTACACCGCGACGGACAAAACAAAGCATCCGGTCTACTGAAAAATCTGGAGCAGTTACAGTGAGTAAATAAAAATTCAGTACATCCAGAAAAGAAGAGGAGACCCAGAACAGCACCTGTACCAAACCTGAAGCCCTAACTCCCTAGTATTGCCGCGTTTCCGCGGCATAAGTAAGCTTAGGCCGCGGATCCGCGGCCACTTGGTGGGGTCAGTGGTTCAAAATCTCTCTGTAAGTCTCTCTCCTCTCTCCCACTCCTCTGAACTCCAATAAGCTGTGTTTTCTGCAGCCTTCTTTGCGCAAATTCTTCTCCCCCTTCCAATAAACTGTTCTTGTGCAGGATTCTTTGCGCCGCAAAAATAAAAATTGTTTGCAGTTGATTTGTTACTGCTTTGCATTCTTTAATACGGACATAAGGAGCTTGAAACCAATCCAGATTGGGTGGGGATTTCATCACCCTTCCCAGGACCCCAAAAATCACTAAAGCATATACATTGTCCATTGTAAATTAAAAAATACTAGACTTCAGCCCTAAGGACTTCGCGCTCATTAGGAGAAGATAAACCGTGTTTAGAACCTCGCTTAACCGTATATTGTTTACGGGGTGTCTAGGAAAGTGTTAAAGGCGCAACCGCCGAAAGAGAAAGGGTTATTTAATTAAGGAACTTCGTGAAAGCGTTGGACAACCTTCCCTTATCTCTGCACTTACCTGGCCTCGTGATCAGTGTATTTTTAAGCCCGTTTCTCGACATTATTTAACTTCGACAATCAAGTTCAGGAGCAGGTCTAGTAGACCTAGGTTACCCTAGATCTAGGTGTGATTGTGCATATCTTGTTTGTGATTACTTAAGCCGTATTTCCGTACATATTTCTGTAAAAATCTTTCTGAAAAAAGAAAAAAGAAAAAAAAAAGAAAAAATCAAAAACTTTTATAAAAACTTGCCCTTTTGTCGCCAAATCCATTTTCACCCATCGCCTTTCTCCATTGACGTTTTCTTACCCTCACCTTCTCCGCTTTGACTATACTAAACTCGTTTAGTGTATGTCCGCTTGGACTCGGGACACTAGCGCCCGTCTAGCCCGCGTTACGTTAGTCATGACCGACTATGCGATCGACTCCGAAGTCGATACTCCGTCCACTCCTCTTTCACCCCTTCCTTTGCCGGCCAACTCCGACGTTGACCGGAATTCTGTTCATACATCTTCACCTTCACCTTCAGCTTCACCAACCTCTTCTTCCGCAATGTCGGGATTTAATCCAAACATCTCTTTGACCACCGCTGGATTGGCTCCACCTCCTACGGAGACCAATATCCCACCACCTCCGCCTGTTGTAGCGTCGCAGCGAATTGCGCTCCAGGATCGTTTCTACCCCACCCGTTCTGCACTTCCCACCTGCCTTTCTCTTCCTCCGGCCAGTGGGGACAACTTTGAAATTAAGCCCCATTTCATCAACATGCTTCCACGTTTTCATGGGCTTGAATCTGAAGATGCCTATATCTTCATCAATAAATTTCAAAATGTCTGTGCCATGATGAAAACCACCCAGCTGTCGGACGATGCTATACGTCTACGGGTCATTCCGTTCACTTTATGCGATCTCGCTGAAAAATGGCTGTATAGCACCGCTTCCCACTCAATCACCAGCTGGGACGAGTTTGTTAAAGCGTTTCTGAAAAAATTCTATCCGAATCATAAGACCGCAAGGATTCGAAATGAAATCAACCAATTCTCCCAGCTTCCTTCTGAACCCTTCTGGAAGTGTTTTGACCGGTACAAAGACCTTCTTGTTCAGTGTCCTCACCACGGTATAGAGAAATGGCAGCTCTGCCAAACCTTATACGAGGGACTGAACCCAGCAACAAAGCAGTTGCTGGAAACCATCTGTCAGGGCCACTTCCTATCCAAATCTGACGAGGAAGCGTGGCAGTTCTTTGACGACCTTGCGGAGCAAACGCTACAGTGGGAGAGCACCAGACCGACTTCTTCTTCTTCTTCTACCTCCACTTCTACCGGTCAGTCTAGGGTAGGAATCCACCAACTTGATGTCTCTATTGCGATGAAAGCTGAAATGGCTGCGATAACAAGAAAGCTTGAAGCGATAGAGAGCAAATTTTCTGCTCCTGCTCCTGCCCCTGTTCTCCCCCTTCGTACCATCTGCGCTTGTTGTTCCGACCCTTCCCACTTGACCGAAGAGTGTCCTTACAATCCACCCTCGCAAGGACAGGATCAGGTTAATGCTGCCTTCCAGCAAAGACCGAGGAATGATCCATACTCTTCCACTTACAATCCCGGTTGGAGGAACCACCCCAATTTCGTCTGGAATCAGAATCAGAATCAATACCAGGGCAACAATTTCCAAAGGGCCCCTCCGCCGCAACAACAAGCGCAACAACAAACTCAGTATCAGCAGCCCTTCCAACCCCAACCTTTCCAAAATCCGACGAACAACTTTGCACCAAACAATTCTTTTCCACCAAACAACTTTGTTCCGTCAAACAACGATAAGGTTTCCTCGCTCGAGCGAAGTCTGGAGGCGTTTGTTAAACAATCGACTCAATCCACCGCCAACATCCAGTCTTCCATTCAATCCTTAGTGCAACACACTGCCGCACACGGGCAAAGCATCAAGACCATCGAGGCCCAGATTGCACAGCTGAACGCGGCCTTAAGCGAGCGAGAGAAGGGGAAGCTCCCGTCCCAGCCACTTCCAAATCCCGGTCACCCACATAATGCACATGTTTCTCTTGAACAACAAAACCATAATGTGAGTGCCGTGACCACACTGAGATCGGGAAGGATGCTGCAAAACAACACCGGCACACGAATCAACAATGACACCCCGGCCGCCGCTTCTTCTTCTTCTTCTTCTTCTTCTTCGTCTTCTGAGCCTATTCTCCGTTCTTCACAAGGCTCTCCTTCCTCTTCTTCTCTGAACGGACCCACTTCTCACTCCACGAAAACACCTATTCTGGGATCCGTTCCAACTCCACAATCTCTTCCTCCAGCATTAGACTCAACCAATTTTCAAAATGTTCCATTTCCAAACCGGTTGAGATCTAATAAACAAAATCCTCAAATGGAGAAGATTCTGGAGTTATTTAAGTAAGTTAACATTAACATTCCTCTTTTAGATGCTGTCCAACAAGTCCCGTCTTACGCGAAAATCTTAAAGGACTTGTGCACGAAAAAGAGGAAGTCTCAGGTACCCAAGAAAGTTTTCTTGGCTAGTGCTGTGAGTGATGCCCTTACCCAATCTTTACCACAAAAATGGAAGGACCCTGGCTGTCCTACGATTTCTATTACTATTGGGGATAAGAACATCAACCGCGCACTATTAGATCTTGGTGCCAGTGTTAACTTGCTTCCGTATTCAGTATACGAGCAATTAGGCGTCGGAGAGTTGAAACCCACACACTGCACTCTCCAAATGGCCGACCGATCGATCACCCACCCTAGGGGTGAGCTAGAGGATGTGTTAATAAAAGTCGGGGACTTCATATTCCCCGTTGACTTCATTGTCTTAGATACACAGCCTGTAGCTAACCCCCGGAATCAAATTCCGGTGATACTCGGTCGCCCATTTCTTGCAATCTCAAATGCTGTGATCAATTGTCGCAATGGTTCGATGAACCTCTCTTTTGGAAACATGACGATTGAACTCAACATTTTTAGGTTAGGGAATCAGCTCGCCGAACCTAATGCTCATATACTGGATGTCTGCTCGATCCAGGAGATCACCCCAGAAGAGTGTGAATTCGAGGAGTTTCCGTTTGATCACGATAATCTTGACGCCACTAGTGCGTTTCTCTTCGAACCTGCTGCTGTTTCTGCGCCCGACAACGACTACGAGTGTTTCACGTTCACGAACGATCTTAGCCGCGCACAACCCGAGTTTGAATCCTTCGACTTTCCGGATGAGTTACCTGAACCATCCAACTCAGTTGTCTACACTCGCTTTGAACCTTTGCTGGAGTCCTTTGAGTTCGAGACCTTTGCACCAATCTTGCCTTCTATCGTTTCACCTCCAACGCTCGAACTTAAGCCTTTGCCGTCTCACCTTAAGTACGCTTACTTAGGTGAGAACGAGACCCTTCCTGTCATCATCTCGGCTTCTCTAGCTCCAGAGCAAGAGAAAGCCCTTCTCACGGTCTTGCACAGCAACAGGAAAGCTTTTGGCTGGTCCATGGCGGACATCAAGGGGATTAGTCCCCTGATCGTTGAGCATCACATTCATCTGATGGATGATGCCAAACCAGCCCGGGATCCACAAAGACGTCTTAATCCAGTCATGAAGGAGGCTGTGAAGAAGGAGATCGTCAAATGTCTAGATAGTGGTATCATTTACCCTATCTCTGATAGCCAGTGGGTTAGCCCCATTCATGTTGTCCCCAAGAAGTCGGGCATCACGGTCATCACTAACGAGGCGAACGAGTTAATCCCTACTCGCACCCAAACTGGGTGGCGAGTTTGCATTGATTACAGAAAACTCAACGCCGCAACGCGGAAAGACCACTTTCCGCTACCTTTCATTGACCAGATGCTTGAACGATTGGCCGGACACGAGTACTACTGCTTTCTTGATGGCTACTCCGGCTATAATCAAATTCCCATCGCCGAAAAATACCAGGACAAGACCACGTTCACTTATCCTTTCGGCACGTTTGCATATCGACGCATGCCCTTTGGGTTATGCAATGCGCCCGCTACCTTCCAGCGGTGTATGATGGGAATTTTCTCTGACATGGTGGAAAAATTTCTGGAGATTTTCATGGATGGCTTCTCCATCTTCGGCGATTCCTTCAACGAGTGTTTGCTGCATCTTGACGCTGTCCTTACCCGATGTAAGGACAAGAATCTCACTTTGAACTGGGAGAAATGCCACTTCATGGTGCGCGAAGGTATTGTCTTAGGACATATCATCTCGCAAAATGGCATAGAGGTTGACAAAGCAAAGATTGAGGTCATTTCCAATCTGCCTCCTCCCCGATGCGTCAGAGATATCCGAGCCTTCCTTGGCCATGCCGGTTTCTATAGACGGTTTATCAAGGACATTAGCAAGATTGCTAGGCCCTTGACTCTTTTGCTGGCCAAGGATACACCATTCGACTTCAACTCGAGCTGTGTGACTGCATTCGAGTCACTGAAACGCTCACTCACTTCTGCTCCCGTTCTTTCCTCACCTGACTGGACGCACCCATTCGAGATTATGTGCGATGCATCCGACTTTGCCATCGGTGCTGTCCTTGGACAGCACATCAATAAGATGCCGCACGTAATCTATTACGATAGCCGAACCCTGAACGACGCCCAACTTAACTATACAACAACTGAGAAGGAATTCTTAGCTGTTGTATTGGCTTTAGAAAAGTTCAGGCCCTACCTCATCGGCTCTCCAGTCATTGTCTACACAGACCATTCAGCTCTGCGCCATCTTTTTGCGAAAAAAGATGCTAAATCTCGGTTAATACGTTGGATCCTCTTGCTTCAAGAGTTTGACCTTGTCATTAAGGACAAACGAGGATGTGAAAACGTAGTTGCCGACCATCTCTCACGACTTCCTTCTTCGCCTTCGCTTCCAATTCCGATCAACGACGTTTTCCCGGATGAACAACTCTTGACAGTATCGTGCGAACCCTGGTTCGCAGATATTGTGAACTATTTGGCCACGGGATTACTACCGACTGAATGGTCAAGTCAGGACAGACTTCGCTTCTTATCCCAAGTAAAACACTTTTACTGGGACGAACCCTACTTGTTCAAGTACTGTCCCGACCAGATTATTCGTCGGTGTGTCCCTGATGAGGAATTCAAGAGTGTGCTGTCATTTTGCCACGACCAAGCATGTGGCGGGCATTTTGGGCCCAGAAAGATAGCTGAAAAGATCTTGTAATGTGGTTTCTACTGGCCACAACTCTTCAAAGACGCTCATGACTATTGCAAGACTTGCTCCCGGTGCCAACACATGGGCCGGATATCCCGGAGGAACGAGATGCCGCTCCAACCGATCTTGGTTGTGGAGATTTTCGATGTTTGGGGGATAGATTTCATGGGGCCGTTTCCCAACTCTTTCGGGAACTTGTACATCCTTCTAGCTGTTGATTACGTCTCAAAATGGGTCGAGGCTGTGCCTAGCCGGACTAACGACAACAAGGTTGTCGTTAGGTTCCTCAAAGAAAACATTTTCTCCCGGTTTGGGCACCCCCGAGCGATCATTAGAGACAATGGAAGTCATTTCTGCAATAGGACTATCGAGGCCTTGATGCGGAAATACACCATTAATCATAAGCTTTCTACGCCCTACCACCCCCAAACCTGTGGGCAGGCCGAAGTTTCAAATCGGTAAATCAAGCAGATACTGGAGAAGACGGTTTCCAAGAACCGTAAGGATTGGTCTCTGAAACTCACTGATGCCCTTTGGGCATTTAGAACCGCTTATAAGACCGACCTTGGCATGTCCCTCTATCGGCTTGTGTACGGAAAAGCCTGCCACCTTCCTGTCGAAATAGAGCATCGCGCATTTTGGGCGATAAAGGAGCTGAATCTGTCTCTTGAAGATGCGGGCGGCCATCGGAAGCTGCAGTTGAACGAACTGAACGAGCTTAGGGATGAGGCTTACGATAACGCGGTTGTCGTTAAGAATCGAACGAAGGTGTTTCACGATAAACACCTTTTGCGCAAAACCTTCGTACCTGGTCAGCAGGTACTGCTTTACGACACCCGACTTCACTTCCATCCTGGAAAGCTCAGATCTCGCTGGAAAGGGCCGTATTTTGTGCGGAATGTGTATCCGCAGGGCGCTGTGGATTTGGAAAATCCAAAGGACGGTTCATTTTTCAAAGTAAACGGACATCGATGAAAACCGTACCTTAGCGCCGAACCAACAGAGGAGCTCCTGTTCTTACAGGAGCCGATTTACCCTGAATGATCTTCCTCTGCCTACCTCCAAACTTCAGTTATCCAGCCAAGAACAGTGCACACTGTTCCAAATAAGTTTGGGGGTATGTACAAACCATTTTGTATATATTTGTGTATATTCTTTTTCTTTTCTTTAAAAACAAAAACAAATAAAAATTGTATATTGCTAACCGACAATTTTGACCCTTCAAATGATCTATTCATGCAACGACAGTGAGGACACTGTCCAGTTTAAGTTTGGGGGTACGCTCGGTACGCATTTCTTACCTTCGCATTCATATGTATATTTTGCATCTGCATATTAATATCCATAAAATCCTTAAAAATTTGAAATTTTCTAAAAAAATATAAAAACTTTTTTGTCAAGTTAGCTTGTGGAATAACTCTGATTCAACATTCGACGGTTTTTGTTTGAAAAAATAGGAATAACTAAATCTTATGTTTGGATTTTGAAAACCTGAAAGATAACTCTCCTTTGAAGTTAACTATAGCTGATATACGTCTTTACATCACACTACACGTGTCGTGAATTTTGGGAATTAGATGACAAGTCTTTCATGTTAAACTTTTAAACAGATAAATGATTTTCTGAGGATCAAATAGGTTTGTTCTGAAATAAGTAATGTCAAGAATAGTTTATGAAGTAAAGCGAATATGAAGGAATGTTATTGATGCCGTAATTGGAGCTAAGTCTGAAAAATAACCCATCTGAAACTTGATTGGAATGATTACACACCAAACCCATTAAACACGTCTTTTATCCAAAAAAATAATTGAACAGCCGGTTATATCTCCGTTCGTATTAAATCATCTGATTTTCACGCCAAACTGTCTTTTGTTTTTGGACCTAGGTAACTTGAGTAATTAAGTCCGCTGGGGTGTTTCTACACCTAATGCCCTAAAACCAACTGGTTTGGGTGCATTGGCCCAAAGCTCGCTAAGAAGCCTAGAAAGTCCAGTTTTAAAACAAAGTCAAGCAAGTGTTCTCTCCGAGTTAAAATTCCTAACGGTTCTTTGTGTGAGAATAATCTTGATAAAAGACAGGCTTTTATAAAAATTTTAGCGGAGATATGAAGGTTTTATTCTATGATAAAGACTATTGCACGTTCACAGAGGGGTGTATGAAATGAAAACAAGAAAAAGGTGGAGTGAAAAACACGACTTAGTTTCCTGTTATGGAAGATAGAAATTCTGAAGTTGAAACCTTACTGGAAAACGAAACTTGAAAAATGCTTAACTCTTTATAAAACTTATGTGATCCTTTTTAAATTGTTATCTGGGCTTTATTGTGCGACAAGATGACTTTATTCGACCTTTCAGGAACTTAACGACACTATTTGCACTGCATGTAAAGACATATAAAATCTGTAGTTAAATAAGAAGCGAGGTGTGAAAAATAAAGGTTCGATGGTCTAGACTTAGGATTATAGAATTGTTATTTTCTAAAACAAAACTTTAGGGTTTGAAGCTTAGTTATTTTACAAAACCAACTTGACCGGATTTTGTGGGTAGTATCCGCTGAAAACCCTCAGGAGACAACACTCCTCCTACTAGGGACACCTAGAGGTTAAACGGCTTGTTGCATATGCTCAGTGCAATCGCGTTCCCTGCGAAAGTGAGGTTAGGAAAGTTTTTGTGAATAAATGGGCTTTGCTCGGGACGAGCAAATGATAAGTTTGGGGGTATTTGTTCATATCAGATTTTTGCATTTTCATACCGCCCAATTTTTGTCACATTGCATATCGGTAGATACTCTTGAGCCGTGTTTGCTAGTCAATTGCAGGATACAGGTTCTCGGTTCTCAAACGGAAGAAATTCATGGAAAATACGACAAAATCCGGTTCCTGCCAACCACAGATAAAACACGGTCGCCGCTCTTCATCCATATGTTGCCAGATACCAGTTTAGGAAGACAAAGTGTCAAATCAATGTCATTCTCATACACAAGGCTCAATAGTAGCACAAGATCCAAGAGATCTACGCGGAGCTCGAGGCAATCATGACAAAAACATCCACAAAAAGTCCACCTTTCCTCAACAGAAATTTTGGAAGAAATGGGAAAGAATTTTCAGAAAATACATACAGCAGAAAAGAGGGGAGAAAAGACTAGGGAAGTACACAGAAGCCCACACCCTAACTCCACAATAGGGGCGCGGATCCGCGGCCAATAAGGGGCATAGGAGGCAGATCCGCGGCCGTACTGTGGAGACAGAGTATGGGCTTTGGAGGGTAGGATGGTCTTTTCATGTGTGTTCTGACGGTTGCCCTAGATTTCCATTCTCCAGCCTATAAATAGCCCAGAAGTTTGAGAAGGAAAGGGTCCATTCTTGTATTTTCATTTTTGCCTAGGATTAGTGTTTTTCTTCTTCCTCCTCTCACCTCTTCTCCATTAAACTTGTAGTGAGCTTTTGAGTGAAGAGTGATGAATAAAGAAGAACCATTTATTATCATGCTTGTCTCTTTACTTTGTTAATTGTCGTAATTTTAATTCGTTAAGTAGTTGTTGTTATTTCCTTGTTGTTTCTTTTTTCTCTCTTTTTCTTTATCATTCATACGACAATGATACTTACGCTCGATCCTCGCCAAGGTGAGGTCGCAAATAGTTAGTCGTATTCTTCTAATCTCCTTCTTTCTATCTTCCTCTTTTGTTTAGTTTTGTTTTTCCTTATCATGAAGTGTGAGTAGTTTTATACTTGTTAGGGTAGGATAAGGGAAGTTTGAGAGAAGGAAATCTCTCTCACTCTTTCCTTACCCAACAACTTAAATCGACTCCCGTTAATTGAACCACAATCCGCTCCTTACGGCACCCTATCCTACATGATAGCGGTGATTCCGTAGTGAGACCGGTTGTGGTTGAATTAACCGGAGGTTATGGATAAGAGCCAAGAACGGACGGACAAGCACCAAAAGGAAGGACTTTTGCGTTGGAAAGCCTAGCTTATACTCGCAAGTTCCTTCCTAGTCGTGCTAATCCCCGTTGTTGCCGATTACCGTAACACCGATATTAAGAGGGGCAACGAAAGATGTGGAGACTCCTAACTCAAACTAACCTAATCCTAACCCTAACAAGCTCTCTTTAAATATCAACTCAACACTTAGATAATCCAACAAAATCTGAAAACAGGACTTAACTCGTTAAAACACATTGAAAAAGACTCCCATCTCCCTGCGGACGACCCGTACTCAACCGGCTAGCTACAAGCGAAACCGTCTTGATTGCGGTATTTAAACTAGAACTTGAACACGCACGTACTCTAACAATCACGTATCGCGGCAACAACTTTCTCCTTCTCCAGAATTTCACTTCGTGTCGTGTGTTTTTGTTTTGTTTGTGGTTGCCCGTGGATTGTATACAGAGACTGAGTAATGCCGTCGCCCGTAGGACGTGGATTAGTCCAAATCCGTATTTACTTAGATTTGGGTTTAGTGTTTTTAGTTTAAGGATACGTTAGTCGTATTGAGACTAAGATCGACTTAAACGTTCGTTAAGGATACGATAGTCCTGTTTGAGACTAAGATCAACTTAACGGGATAATCCATTTAATATCTGGCCATCGGGACTCGTCACCTCTCTAACGTCGTTGAAGGATTACAACGACAGATGTCAGAGGGGTTCAGAGATGTACCCTTGAACCAAGGTTGATTTGGAGTTTTATAATCCATTTGAATGTTTAAGGATACGTTAGCCGTATTTGGGGCTAAGATCAACTTAAACGGGACCGTTTAGATCCGGCAAAAGAGCATTTGGAGGCTCTATTGTTTCGGTTTAGGGACGTAGTGGTCCATTTTCCAGTTTGTGGACGTGGTCGTCCATCGCCAGTTTAGGGACGTGGTGGTCCATCATTAGTTTAAGGACTTTTCGGTCCATGTTCCAGTTTAGGGACGTGGTGGTCCATGTTAGTTTCAGGACATCTCGGTCCAATATTAGTTTAAGGACGTCTCGGTCCGATATTAGTTTAAGGACGTTTCGGTCCACCATTAGTTTAAGGACGTTTCGGTCCACCATTAGTTTAAGGACGTTTCGGTCCAATTTTAGTTTAAGGACGTCTCGGTCCAATATTAGTTTAGGGACGTTTCGGTCCGACATTAGTTTAAGGACGTTTCGGTCCACGAGTTTAAGGACCCCGCAGTCCATATTCATGTATGTGGTCGTCGGGACCCGTCACCTCTCCGACGTCGTTGAAGGATTACAACGACAGGTGTCAGAGGAGCTCGGAGATGTACCCTTGAACCGGATATAGATTGATTTAAGAGAGAAATCTTTGCTTGACCGATTTAATTCAAGGACTTACGGCCAAAATTGGGCTAAGTCCAGTTGAAAATGATCAACACCCTTATTTATTTTTGGTCTATTAGACCTGTGCTAGGGCTTTGCCCCCACTTAAATAATGCATTGCATTGCTTCAGGCCATTTATGCCTATTTTGACTGGGCTCTGCCCTTTTTATTATGATGCAGATCATTTGTTTTGGTCCATTGGACCTTTCAATTGGGCTCTGCCCTTTCAAACAATGCACAACATTTTATTTATTAGGCCTGTTAAGCCTTTTAATTGGGTCTGGCCCTTCAGGAAATGAAATGCGTTGCATTTGTCAGGCGCTTTGCGCCAATCACTGAGCGCAAGCGCTTGTGGTGAGGAAACGTGTCATGCTCTGGCGAGCGCAAGCGCAACAGCGCGGTGCGCAACAGCGCGGTGCGCTGCGCTAGTGCGCTGTGCTGTTGCGCTGCTGACACGTGGCGCGCTCTGGTGAGTTGCGCCAATTCCAGAGAGCAAAGCTCTATTTCAAGAGCGCGTAGCGCAAGTTGTTCTGTAGTTGACACGTGGCGCTCTCTTAAGAGCGCAACAGCGCAGTTTGGAAGTGCAAAGCACTAAGAATCTTTTAGATTCAAGAACAGAAGTGCAAAGCACTATTTGAATTCTTGATCTAATTTAGATCAATGAAAAATAAGTTTTTCTTTTTGTTTGAAGAACCAGAGGTTCATAAAAGTGCAAAGCACTATTTTTATTTTGTTGTTTTCTTGTTCTAAAGAACAAAAGGTTCATAAGAAGTGCAAAGCACAGTTTTTTATGTAAAGATCATTGATCTTATTTTTAGATCAATGATCTATTAGAAGAAATTTCTTCTTCTATTTTATGAAGGTTCTTTACCTTTTTCTTAGAATTTTCTCAGAGTTCTCTCTGTTTGAAGCTCTTGACCCCCTTTTTTTAAAGAAATGTTGATCCCTTTGAATTGAGGCCTAGGGTCCTTTTTATAGTGCCCATAAATTAGTTAGATTTGTTACATAAATCTTTTTCTGAGTGATTTGGGGAATTTTCCCCACCGTTGGATCTTTGATCCAAAGGCCCCCTGCCTTGTACAAGAAAATCTTCTTGTTTTAATAAGAACAGAAAGATTTCTTTAGAATCTTAATTCAGTTTGGCGCAAATGCCCCAGCGCGTGACACGTGTCGCGCAGCGCACAGCGCAGCGCAACTGCGCTAGCGCATCTGCGCTGACACGTGTCGCGTAGTGCGCTAGCGCACTAGCGCATCTGCGCGAGCGCACTAGCGCATCTGCGCTGACACGTGTCATGCAGCGCACAGCGCAGCGCAACTGCGCTGACACGTGTCGCGCAGCGTAGAGCGTAGCGCAACTGTGCGAGCGCATCTGTGCTGACACGTGTCGCGCAGTGCACAGCGCAGCGCAACAGCGCAACCGCATCTGCGCTGACACGTGTCGCGCAGCGCAGTGCATGCGCAACTGAAGCGTTGCTTCCTTTAAACAGAGCTTTGCTCTGATTGGGCGCGCCTTCTTGGGCGTTGCGCTGACGTATCAGCGCCGGACACGTGGCGCGTTGCGCCCGAGATTTGAAGCGTTGCTTCAAAATTTGAATTTTGAATTTCCAGCAGAGCTTTGCTCTGATTGGGAGAAACAAATGCCCCCCACCGTTGCGCTCACGTGGCGCGCACGTGAGTGCAGTGGTGGCAACCCCCTGACCGTTGGATCAAGGGGTGAGCTGAAGGGGCGCAAGCGCCTTATAAATAGGACCTATGGCCCTTTAGAATACTTCACCATTTTCTAGATTTTTATTTCAGAGCTTTGCTCTTGCTTAGAACTTCAGAGCTTTGCTCGTTTCCACAGTTAGAAAATTTTTTGGTAAAATTAATTTAAATCAGATTAATTTAAATCAGTCTTAACCAAAGAGCTTTGCTCTCACAGATCTTTTGATCTAAAGAGATCCTCATTGGGGTTTCATTGAGCTTTTGTTCATGGGTTTTAATCCCTGAACAGAGCTTTGCTCTCTAGGAATTTAGCCCTCTATGTACATTATTTTTCTTCTATCGCTAATCTTCCTGTGGTATTTCCTCCAGGCATAATGGCGGTGCACCTATACAGTTTGCACGAGTTCATCACCTATGACGATATTCACGAACAGGGTCGTCAACAAAATCAGGTGTTTACAGATGCTCAATGTGCAGGGTCATGGGTCGTCTGAACGCAAGCGGTGGTTGGCTGCTACCCCATCGTTCGGCTCTTTTGAAAGTCGTGCTGGGAGCAATATGGAGAGCACTTCCGGGTCTTCACGAGGCCCTACCACTGAATGCGCTGGATGATGCCGAGGACAAGGTGCATTCAGTGTACCTGACGGGGCTGATCTCGAAGAAACGGCGAGACAGCCTCATTGACATTCTACATCAAATCTTCCAGCAGACGACGATAGTTGCTGCTTATCGAAGGCCGGAAGGGCTTGCCGACGATATCGACACAGAGGAGCGCGAGAGGCTGCACATAAGAATAATTAGAAAGGCCAGAAGAACTCTGGATGGCCTTACTTTTGAATTCCTCAATCCGTTCCCCGGATCTGAGGTTATTCCACTGTAATAATATTTTTCTTCCATTGCTTTTTATGATTGTAAGAATTTTAGGCAATATTAATGGAATTTTTTTTTTTATCCCAGCTTGTCTTTATTATGTATCTTTTGTCCTGAGTCTTTTTGCCCATGCATGAATGAATACGTCTTGAACGCTTGATCAAACGTAAATCGGGTGCTCTTTCTGTTGCATTTCCTCTTTCTCAGCATGTCGTCACAATTAGCAGGTAAGAGAGTAAGCTTCTTGATTTCTTCACGAGATAGCGAGGGCTTAGGCCGCAGGTTCAGATCTGCTGCCTAAGACTTTTCAACTCTATGAGCCGTGAGGGTCTCATAGAGACTTTTCTCCCTACGGATCGAGCGGATCTCGTAGGTGGGTTTTTCTCCTTAGGAATCGTGAGGATTCCTAAGTGTGGTTTTCTCTTGTAAGTCGTAAGGATCCTACAAGAGAATTTTTCCCTCTTACGAGTCGAGAGGACTTGTAAGCGGTTGTTTCCCTCCTTGTCGAAGTTCGATGTTTGAGAGTGAGACCCATGGATGGTATGCAAGAGACCGTTTTGGGCCAACTTGCAGGGTCTCATTGCTTAGGAAACAGGCTTCTTTTATGCCCACTGCCTAAGGCTTTATCTCATGAGTCAAGCCGCCTCAACAATTTTTTTCGCAAGTCGAGACGAATCGAGCGTTTCTCGCAAGAATATCTTAACGTCGCATTTAACCTCTGCTCTTTACGACAGAAACCCGTTAAGGTTGGTGGTACTTAGGGTTTTGGCCATCGTACCGTCGCATAAGCTGATATAGTCCTCGATAGGCAATCTTGCTATTCGAGTAGCCCTGCGACTGCCGTGTCTCTGATCCCTTCGGGGGCTGGACAAGACGTCTTCAAGCAATCCTCCTTAGCAGTTTGACCGTCGGAAGAGCAAGCGTTAGGAATTTGCCATGTCGCTTTTTACTTGAGGTTGGGCTTATTTTGGTGAGCCCCGATGAGTCATAACCACTCCGCGCTGGTGTGGGGATGATCTCCGATAGTCTTTCGGGCTTTATATGAGTTGCCGTCAAGACCCTGAAGCTAGGAATTTTGCCTTTGCTTCGTTCGCTGGCATTGCGTCTGCTGTATCGAGACGAATGTTGCAGTGGGAACTAGGGATTTTGCCGTGGCTCCGTTTGTTTGATGACGTTGCGTCTGCTGTGTCGAGACGAACGTTGGGGTGACATCTCGTCTGCTGTATCGAGACGGACGTCGAGGTTGTCTCTAGGTTGCTGGTGAACCGCCGAGGTTTGGAACTAAGGATTTTTCCGTGGCTCCATTCGTTTAATGACGTTGCGTCTGCTGTGTCGAGACGAACGTTGGGGTGACATCTCGTCTGCTGTATTGAGACGGACGTCGAGGTTATCTCTAGGTTGCTGGTGAACCGTCGAGGTTTGGAACTAGGGATTTTGCCGTGGCTCCATTCGTTTAATGGCGCTGCGTCTGCTGTGTCGAGACGAACGTTGGGGTGACATCTCGTCTGCTGTATTAAGACGGACGTCGAGGTGGTGACCATTCTGTGCTGGTGCGAGATGATCTCCGTTTGTCTTTCCGGTTTTATATGAGTTACCGTTAAGACGTTGAAGCTAGGAATGTGGCCTTCGCTTCGTTTGCTTTGTCACGTCCGAATCCCTGCTGGAGGAAGAACGCTGGGGTTGACATTTCGTCTGCTGTATCGAGACGAACGTCAAGGCGGTGACGACTCTGTGCTGGTGCGAGATGATCTCCGATTGTCTTTCCGGTTTTATGTGAGTTACCGTAAAGACGTTGAAGCTAGGAATGTGGCCTTCGTTTCGTTTTCTTTGTCACGTCTGAATCCCTGTTGGAGGAAGAATGATGGGGTTGACATTTCGTCTGCTATGTCGAGACGAACGCTAATGTGGAGTTGGGATTTTGCCTTTACTCCGCTTTGTTTCGACCGTGAGGTCTTTTGTTGACGTTGCATCTGCCTCCAGCTGGACTGCGGAGGAACGCTGTTGTTGACATTGCGTCCACTGTATCGAGACGAACGCTGAGGTGAAGCTGGGGTTTTGCTATCGCTCCGCTTGTTTCGACCGTGAGGTCTTTTGTTAACTTTGCATGTACACCCTGCTGGACTGCGAAGGAACGCCGTTGTTGACATTGCGTCTGCTGTAACGAGACGAATGCTAAGGTGGAGTTGGGATTTTGCCATCGCTCCGCTTTGTTTCGACCGTGAGGTCTTTTGTTGACGTCATGTCTGCATCTAGTTGGAGTGAAGAGAAACGCCGTTGGTGATCTCTAAGTTGTCGATGTTGACGTCGAGACCCTGAAGCTCGGGATCTTCGTTTGCTTCATTTGTTGACATCGTGTCTGTAATATTGCGACAAATGTCGAGATGGTCTCTAGGTTGTCTATGAACCGTCGAGATTTGGCTTCGCTTTCTGATGGAGCCTGTTGGGAAGGTATGGTTCCCTCCTTATCTGTGCCCCTGGATTGTATACAGGGATCGATGTGATTTTACCTGTAGGGCAAAAAGCTTCATTCTTTCATTTTTTTTATTCTTTCCGCGATGCTCTATCATTTCAGCTTTTATATCGCGAAGGTCGCGATTGCCCAATCGTTTCGGCTATTTTTCGCGGTGCCTAATCATTTCGGCTGTTTATTTTGTTTTTGCTCGCTTCTTTTTATTGCGAGTTGCCCAATCATTTCGGCTGTTTATTTTATTTTTACTCGTTGTTTTTTTATTGCGAGTTGCCCAATCATTTCGGCTATATATATATATATATATTTACTCGCTGTTTTTTATTGCGAGTTGCCCAATCATTTCGGCTATTTAATATGCATTTTCAGCTCGCTGATTTTTATCGCAAGCATAAGACTTGGAATCTGGTGCCAATCTCAGCATCAGCATCGCTACAACCGGAATATTGCGAGGAGCGAATCATCATCTGCCATGAAAGGACTTGGAATTTGATACCGATTTAGGCATCAGTATCCCTACAACTGGGATATTGCCAGGAGCGAATCATCATCTGCCATGAAAGGACTTAGAATTTGATACCGATTTAGGCATCAGCATCGCTACAACTGGAATATTGCCAGGAGCGAATCATCATTTGCCTCTGTCGATGTCGAACAAAGGTGGCTTAGTAAACAGGATTAAGGGTCCTGTCGGCTAAAGCTTTTGACTTAATGAGCCGTAAGGGTCTCACAAAGGTATTTCTCCCTACAAGTCGTGAGAATCTTGTAGGTGTGTTTTCTCCTTGGGAATCGTGAGGATTCCTAAGTGCATGTTCTCTTGTAAGTCGTAAGGATCTTACAAAAGGGTTTTCTCCTTATAAGTCGAGAGGACTTACAAGTGTTGTTTGTTATACAAGCATATCCCTAGTCACGGATGGGACTTTGTTAGGAAAATATTTATTCATTCCCATGGATTGTATACAAGGGTCAATATGAGCTGCTTGTAGGGCAATATCGAAGGTTGTGGGGGCTGCTTAAGAACAGGTTAAGGTTTCTGCAACTTTAGACTTTCAAATCTTATGAGCCGTAAGGGTCCCACAAGAGAGTTCTCCTTACGAGTCGTGAGGATCTCGCAAGCGTATTTTCTCCTTAGGAATCCTGGGGATCCCTAAGTGTGTTGTTCCTTTGTGAGTCGTAAGGATCTCACGCAGGTGGTTTCTCCTTACAGGGTCGAGAGGACCTTATAAGTGTTTCTTAACGAGGTTGCGCCCTTTCGGGTTTTCACAAACACTCGCCGGTAGCTCTGCTGTTTTTACTCATGGAGCCCTTTCGGGTTTTCATCCGTGCCCATTTTGCTTATGGACATACCGTTTTTTTTTATTCTTTTTATTTTTATTTTTTTCTTTTTTTTTTACGAGGTCGCGTCCTTTTGTGTTTTTACGAACACTCGCCGGTAGCCCTGCTGTTTTTACTCACGGAGCCCTTTCGGGTTTTCATCCGTGCCCGTTTTGCTTGTAGACATACCGTTTTTTTTCCTTTATTTTCTTCTTCTCTTTTTTTTTTATTAACGAGGTCACGCCCTTTCGGGTTTTCACGAACACTCGCCGGTAGCCCTACTGTTTTTACTCACGGAGCCCTTTCGGGTTTTCATCCGTGCCCATTTTGCTTATGGACATACCATTTATCTTTTTTTATTTATTTTTTTATATTCTCGTCAGCCTGAGAATGCTGCGGTAGTAGTTTATTGACATTTCGGTCATTTGCAAGTTTTAGGACATTGCGGTCCATCATTAGTTTAAGGACATCCCGTCCGTTGTTAGTTTAAGGACGTTTCGGTCCGTTGTCGCCGTATTTGAGGCGGATATCTAGTTTATTGACTTTTCGGTCTGTGAGTCCTTCTCCATGAATGAACATGATGACCCCGGCGTATCCGTCTTTTTCGGAGCGTGCGGTTGCGGCGGACTCACCTTCCAGTTCTCAGACAGCGCAAACTTGCCCTGTTGGTATTGGTCTTCAACCCAGTTTTTGAAGACGTAGCAGTCCTCGATCAGGTGACCTACTGTTTGGTGGTAAGGGCAATAATTAGGATTATTAACATCGCCTGGCCGCAACGGACGTTTTGGACCCGGCAGATTGATGAGTCTGTCGCACACTGCCAGCTCGAACAGTCCCCTTGTTTTATCTTGCGGAAATGAGTAAGGACGTTTCAACTTTTCCTGGAGGGGTTGCCGCTTGTTGCTTTGGCAAGCAACCGGTCTAGGGTCACCTGATTGTTGGTGAGCACCGGCGACGAGGGCCGTTTTTCCTTTTCCTTTATTCTTTTTGTTCGGTCCCTTGTTTACGGGGCCGAGATTTTTTTCGAATAGCGTGCGATTACATGGCTGAACGTTCTCGCAGCTTCTCAATTCCTTTATTTTCGAAATAGATTCCCCGAGGGAAAAGTTGGGGATAGCTTCTTCGTCAGAGTCTCTTCCAAAGGTGACAATTTGTGATCCCTTGAAGTCGGCTATATGACAGCTTGCGGCGGCTCCTTTGCGCTCATATATCGCATTTTTCCGATGTCCACAAGCTTCACACTTTGTCCTGTCGAAGTGTTGCTTTTGAGGGACATACCCTTGCCACCAACAGTTAAAGGACTCGCAGTCTTCGGTAGGATGTATGATCTTCTGATGATATAAACAGAAGTTAGGGTGCATCTCTACCTCAGAGAAAGAATTTTCTTTAGAGGGCGGTAGCTTCATTCCTACTGATAGAGCTTTGGCGAACCTTTTCCTCGTCTTGAATTTGTTTTTACCCGCAGTGTATGGCTTTTGATTTGACGGGAATGCCTTGGCTTTTTCCAGTATGGACATTTCATGCTCTTGATTGGCTTTTTCTTTCAGACGAATTTCATTTAGGAAGGCATCGATCAACTTGTCTGACGGCCGCGGAATTTCTGTTTCAGGGTCCGCCCTCGTTTTCTCGGCCCAAGGAGCCTCTTTATTATCTGCCAATGAGTGAGAGATCACATGACAAGTCGCTACGTAGTCTTCGGATTCATCCGATGAGTTTTCTCCATTGTTTTCATCCTTGACTAAAGAACAAGCTGCCCCCGGCATGTCCGTCTTCTTTGGAGAGTGTGGCTGTGGTGGGTTTACCTTCCAGCTTTCAGACAACGCGAACTTGCCTTGCAGGTATTGATCCTCGATCCATCCCTTAAAGACGAAACAATCCTTAATCGGGTGACTTACCGTTTGGTGGTAAGGTCAATAATTGGGATTATTAAGATCGCCTGGCTGCAACGGACGTTTTGGATTCGGCAGATTAATGAGTCTGTTGCGCACTACCAGCTCGAACAGTCTTCTCGTTTTATTCTGAGGAAACGAGTAATGACGTCTTAGCCTCTCTTCGAGGGATGGGCGTGGACGCACGTTGTTTTGGCGAGCGACCGACTTTGAGTTGCTCGACCGTTTCTAAGCGTTGGCGACGATGATCGCTTTTCCCTTCTCATTTCGGAGATCGGGTCTTGGAGGAGACGGTCTATGGCCCATCTGGTCCATTTGGGCTAATTTGTCGATCAAGGCCTGGAAGGTGGTCGGCCTGAAGAACATCATGAAGTGCGAGATGGTCGCCTGCGGATCGAGAGTGCCCACAAACATGCCTACCGCAGGTGCCTCTTCTATGCGTTGTTCGCATTTTGACCATAGGTTTCTCCATCGTGTTGCGTATTGGACCCACGTTTCGCCGGGCCTTATCCTGGCATTTATCAGTGCTGTAATCGGGGTGCGTTCACTAGCACTTGCAAATCTTTGTGTAAACAGCAGTTCCATCTCTGCAAATGTTTTGACATAGTCGTTAGGTAGCTCCAAATACCAATCAAAGGCTGTTTCTTCTAAGCTGCCGACAAATTGACGTAGCAACAATTTGTCATCGCCCCCAGTATTGCCGCATAAGGCCCTGAATTGAGCGACATGCTGATGCGGATTCCCTGTCCCTTTATATACGTGGAATTTAGGGATCGTATATCCTGGCGGGTAATTGATTTGGTCATACCAGCTTGGATACGGTCGTCCGGTTCTAACAATTTTCCCAGCCGCTTCATTCGCCTGATGAACCGGATCTGCTGAGCTATATATTCGTCTAGGTCAACTTTGGAGATTGCCTCCTCCTTGGCTGTTGACAGAGCCAGCGGAGGATTTGACGTTTCTCCCCTGTCGTCTTCAAGGATGATCAGAGGATTTTCAGCAGGAGGGTCCGGCTGTAACATCATCCCTACCATATCTTGGAAGAGGAGCGCCATCTGCTTTATGTTATCCGCTTGCTCTGCAGCTTCTTTGTCCCTCTTTTCGAGGACTCTGCGTAAAAAGTCAGCGTCGGTTTCTTGTTCTTGACGCTCATCCGAAGACGTTTCAGAGTTTTCTTTTGGCGCAGTGAGTGCAGCCATTGTAGTCATCATTTCCTGAAGCTTTTGTTGTTGCTCCTGGGCTTTCGTCACGGATCGGGTGAGCGGTCGGTGGCCCGTAGAAGTGCGGCTTTCCTCCTTTCCAGAAGCCATATAAACAGTGTGCACCACCATGCCCCCAGACTTGGGTCGTTTTTGTTCGGTGTCTTTGCGATTTGCCAAAGACACAGGGGCTTTTTGCGGCCTCCTTTTTTGAGTGATTGGAGTTAAGGGAGCCATTATAGTAGGCACCCAAGTAGCTTTTGCTTTTTGTGGTTTGACAGAGTAATCTTTCCCCTGCCGAACCTTCATCTTTTTCTGTCGTCGGAGGCGGTCTTGATCGATCACCGACTCTTGGACCTGTCGCCAGACTTTGTAAATTTTAGAGGACAGCCGTTGAGGGGGCTGCTCTAGCTTCTTCTCTGAAGTATTCTCCACAGGTGAAGGAGTTCGTTACAACATCGCAGTAGGAGAGTTTCTGAGCACCGTATTCAGCAATTCAAAGCTGTTCCCGATTGTAGCGTTTTGAAAATGGTTTCGGTGAAATTTCGGAAAATCGGTAAAATGAGGGGGTTTTCTGTAAAAAGTCAAAATACAAATATCTTATTATAAAAATTAAATATACATATTCTAGCTATGTAATTGCTATTATTTGGTGTTTATTGAGCCGCTGGTGAAATTTCAAATTTTCTGAAAAAAAAATATTATTTTATTATTATTTTAAGCCGTCACTAATACATTTAATTAGGGAAAATTACAAATTGGAATGAGTTGAAACAAATTTTGTGCATCATAAAACATTAAATAAAAAATTTATCATGTGGTTTTTGGAACGAAATCATTTGCCAAAACGGTTTAGAAATTATTGAAGAAAAAAGTTTTTTTTTTAGCGTAAATGGATGTTTGGGGTATTGTATTTATCATTTTTCATCACCCCACACCCGTGCCCACACCCACACACCCCCACTTACCCCACCCCTTAGCCAAATTCAGCAGCCCTCACTTTTTCCCCACTTGGTTTGCAAAGGAAAAAGAAATAAAAGAAAAGATTAGAAAATAGATAAAGTAGTTAGACTTTGACCTTACCTTGACCTTGACTTTCCTCCCTTGCATTTTCCTCACCTCCCTCTCTCTCCCCTCACCCACTTCTGGCCGAAAATGATCCCACAACAGCAGCCCTTTCCCCTCCCCCCAAAATCCACACTATTTTGCTTCAAAAATCCAAGAAAAAGCTTCAAAATCCATACAATTTCAAAGCTTTTTCCAAATCCAACTCCTACCCATTATTTCTTGCCTATCTAGCATGGATCTAGGAGCATGGAAGCTACTTTTGGAGGCTAGGATTTGCATGCTAGAACTCAATTGGGAGGTATAAATTTTAATCCTTTAGTGAAATTGTTGTTTAATTGCTTTATGTTAGCTTATTAAGTGTTTAATTAGGTTTTAGATTGGTTCTAATTGCATGTTTGAAAAATTCAAGAATGAGGTTGATTTCAAGTTAGGGTTTTGAGTAATGGGATTATGGTTGTGATGGGTAGCTTACCATCTTAGAATTTGTAGAAAGTAATTTAGTAGTTAAATTTCATATTGTTGCATGGAAATGTCTAAATTAAGTTTTGTTTTTGCTAACTAGAGTTTTTGAAAAAATTATCAAATGCTTAGATTAAAATATAATTAAGTGTTCATGTCATTATAACTATTATAATGAGTGGTTTAATGACTTTGGTTCATGCAAAACGAAGCTTAATTGATGAATTGTGAATTTTGCTTTAAAGGGTGTTAAATTTGATATTTTGCAAACTAGGATTTTGGGAATTATGCAAATTTATGAGTTTAAATTATGGAAATGGTTTTTATGACTTATTTAAGATAATTAATAAATATATTGGCCGCTACATTCATTTAAATATCGTTTTTTGTACAAAAACGGCGAATTGTGCTTGCTAGATTTTCGGAAAAATGACTTTTTGAGTGAAATTGGCGGTTTTGTGAGTTTCAACCTAGTTTATATTAAAATTAGTGTTCGTGAATGTGCAAATGAGTGTATTTGGGTTTTTCTCGATGGTTTGGCGTTTGTACGCCGACGTCGAGGGTTTTTGGGTTGATTTGTGAAAGCAACCATAGGTTTTGACCTATGTGGGATTCGTGCGTCGTTTTGATCATGAGTCGGATTTTAATGAGATATGGTGCGTTATGATATGTAGGTACCCCCATGTGGACTTCGAGACGACAAGCAAGCGCGTGGCGACGTCGGCACCGGCTAGCGAGGACCAGGTGAGTAGATTTATATCTACGGGGAGAAGTCGGGTGGATGGCGTATAGCACCCCCGCAGTCCGTGGTGGTGTATACGGATGCGTATACACACCAACAATTATTATATGTTATTTGGGATTAATAACGATACTTAGGATGGATATTGGTGTGTTGGATTACTTTAGTGTTGCGAACCCTAGGGTAGTGTTACACACACATACACACATACATACTTGCATACATTCCTATTGATATGTGCTCATGGGATTCTTTATAGTTATGTGTTCACATGGGTATGGGACTATGTGTTCACGTACGGATTGAGGATGATACTTGGGATTGAGCTGAGTCGATGAGATTTGATTTGAGGCCGTGAGATCGGTGATATAGCAGGGTTCGTATCTTAGATACGACATGACGTTGTAGCGGGTCCTTGACGTAGTGTTTCACACACGTCCATGCATACGTAGGCGGTATCAGTATGGTACTAGACGTAGATCAGTACCCCGATCATGATATTTGATAAAGAGGATACCAGGTGAATAGTATGATGAATGTGATATTGAACCGTACCCAGATTGGGATGCCGTACGACGGATTTACGTACGAGCTATATTGATGATTGATCCGCACTCTTGACTTGGGATGCCTGATTATAGATATGGTATCGGATATGATATTATTGAGGCGGGATCACCGACTATACATATACAGGTATGTATATGTATCGACTCAGATGATAGGCGGTTTCCTTACCTGTAGTTCAGCTTGTTAGTTCAGCCGTATAGTTTAGTGTAGTTGTTAGATTAGATTAGACTCCTTACCTATTTCAAAAACTAACGAATCGTGGGCATTTTTAAAGACAGCTCAAGGGAATCTACGGATATTTCAAAAAAACGACGTATCTTTTCATAAAAACACCGTAGCCCCTATTTTCAAAACCCCATGATTCGTGTTATTTCAAAAGGCACAATTCGTAGGACTTATATTAGATTATTGCAGATTAGTTATCGTTGTGTCTAGTATTCAGCTCCCGCACATTATTGCTGTTCGCTCTGCCTCGCATATTTATTTTGTTGCATATTCCATTATTGATATCATGCTGTTAGGACACCAGCACTATTACCGATGATGCGTATGTACCACGTACACCTACTTGCCGGCTCACACACATCTTCATCGGTAATTGCCATGTCACGTACACTTTAGAGAATATAATTGCTTGACTTAGATTGTTAGCTGGTAGTTTTGACACGATATTAGTGTACTTCCTTTATATGCCATATTAGACATTGTAGTTATTACCTACCACTTCATGCATACTGTTATTCAGTTGTTCATGCCTAGTTCATTATCATTGACATATGCACTTGTGATGATTTCTTGAGATTTATGATATTTCTGGATTTCAGGGAAAGCCGCAAAATTTACAACTTATGATCTTTTAAAATATAAAATGTTGCGGTTTTCTAGTGATGGAAAGTGTCGTCCACCATGAGTTTGCTGTGGTTTTGGAGATCCGTGTCGAGGAGTGGAGGAACCGTCACGGGTACATGGTGGGCCCGGTATGGTACCCCGGGGCAAGAGGAATGTGGTGTTGACGTTGAGCCTGGCTGGGGAGCACTACCTACCGGTGATATTACCCGACGCGTCGGATATCCGGAGGATACCGTCGTGGTCTTGAGATGGATGGTAGGGGCCGGTCCGGACAGACGGCGCCCTAGATATTGAGCTTGAGACATTGATATTTCGAGACAGTGAGATTTATGTTTTGTGTCGATGCTAGACACTGTTGATACTGATTTCATTATGATACCTCAGTTTAAAAATACGAAGGAAATCTCACTAATTTATGAAAACAGTTTCTTCATTTACATGTATTCTGTTTCATGCATTCATACCTCATTCATATGATATATTGCTACCTGAGGCACTGACACGGGCACATGAAATTATACTCGGGATAGATATTACCCTAGACATTGTCATAGGCAGCCTGTTATACATATATTTGAGGATATTTTATGATCTTTGACCTAGGTTGCGTTATTTATGCGATTTCTGTGCGTAGATGTTTTTCTATTCACGAGTTGGCAACTCACCCCCGTTGTGCCCCAGTTTCTTGCAGATTTGCCGTACAGGTTTCCTTACGGCTTGCGGGCTCAGTTTCATTCGGGTGATTTGCTAGTAGGTGGGTTTACTTGTATCATACCCCCATTATATATCTTGTATATCATTATTCTGTTGTATCTAGAAGTTCCATCAACCAAACATGTATCTATTGAGATAGAGACCAGTGTTGTTTATTCTTTCGACCTTAGAGTCGCTCGTTATATTTCTGGTGGTTTTGAGTTCCCTTTTGAGTTTTTGATCCTCGCCGTTGGCGTTGTATATTTATTGCTTGTGTGGTTGTGACCATCGTTTGACGAAGAGCTAGCTCCCGCTTGGGGATGTCTTTTTTCTTGATTTCGTATACTATTCATGTTGTATCCCGTTGGGGGCCAGTATTTACAAAGGAGACTCTGCCGAAATTTTCAGTAAATTTTTGATGTTTTAAAAACCGCATAATTCGGCTTATGCTATTGAAATTACATTCTTTAAGTTGGTTTTTCCTGCACTCTACTACTTTTCTTGGTTTGGATTTCTGGGTTTTCGGTTTACTTAGATTACGTACGCCTCGAGACGTTCGTAGTTTAAGTGCCGGTCATGTTCCGTACTTTCGGGTCGTGACACCGATTGGAACAGCATTATTGATCTCCACCGTTGGAGCTGGAGGAGTAAATCCAGAGAGGAAGTTGCCCCCAGCCTTCTTTACTCGGCGCCAGTGGCGACGTCGAGCATGTCGTGCTAATGGAGTTGTTTCAGATAAAGGGGTAACCTCCTCATGCCCCCTGTATTGGTCAGAATATGCTGGTACCAGCCTTTTAAAGATCGACGTCCGTTGAACGGGGACGGCCAACCTGTCAGAAGCGGACTTCCGAACATGGGAAGCAACCTTGGTGACTTCGCCAAGAACGGGAGCTGGGATGGCTATCCTCTTCGGGATAACGCCTTCTGGGATAGCAGGCTTCTTCATGGGCCCGATGGAGCTCTGGCCTAATCCATTAAAACCTGAAGCAGTGGAGTTGGGCGACCTATTGAGAGGGGTCGCGGCAGTGGTAAGCCGATCGAAGACCGACTTCTTTGGAGCTTCTTGCAATGTCATTGGGGCGTTGAAGCTCATTGGTGGGAGCATGGTCCCAAAAAATAGTCCAGTGGTGGCTTGAGCCACCTGCTCCACCGGCATTTTGAAAAGGGAGGCCGCTTGGGGCACATAAGTCACTCCTCCAGTAATGACGGAGCGGGACTTATCGCTGCGGGCGGTGCAGTTCGAAGCCATTGATTTTCTATTTTCTGCATAAAGCAAGACACCAAATCTTAGTACCTTGAATCCACAGGCGATCACAGCAAACCGCGATTTGTTCGCGAACACGACACACGAAGTGTGGAGTGGAAAGAGGAAGAGGTCCCACTGGGCGTGCCAGAATCTGTTCCCCTCCGAATGGCGGCCTAGACTTTGCGTCTGGCCTGAGATTCGGGGCAGATGCTATATGGTTTTATCCGTCTACCTCTCCGAAGATGCCAAGTTGATTTATGGCGCCGTATATCGGAGGTTTAGACAGATGCGGCCGATGCAGCAGACTTCGTCAGATTCCCCCTCAGGGTGAGGGGTTTTTGATTGTGGGGACGCTCTTCCCTGCAGGCGCAAGCCCCCGCAGTTAATTACGCTACCGCATCGCGGCAACAACTTTCTCCTTCTCCAGAATTTCACTTCGTGTCGTGTGTTTTTGTTTTGTTTGTGGTTGCCCGTGGATTGTATACGGAGACTGAGTAATGCCGTCGCCCGTAGGACGTGGATTAGTCCAAATCCGTATTTACTTAGATTTGGGTTTACTGTTTTTAGTTTAAGGATACGTTAGTCGTATTGAGACTAAGATCGACTTAAACGTTCGTTAAGGATACGATAGTCCTGTTTGAGACTAAGATCAACTTAACGGGATAATCCATTTAATATCTGGCCATCGGGACTCGTCACCTCTCTAACGTCGTTGAAGGATTACAACGAAAGATGTCAGAGGGGTTCAGAGATGTACCCTTGAACCAAGGTTGATTTGGAGTTTTATAATCAATTTGAATGTTTAAGGATACGTTAGCCGTATTTGGGGCTAAGATCAACTTAAACGGGACCGTTTAGATCCGGCAAAAGAGCATTTGGAGGCTCTATTGTTTCAGTTTAGGGACGTAGTGGTCCATTTTCCAGTTTGTGGACGTGGTGGTCCATCGCCAGTTTAAGGACGTGGTGGTCCATCATTAGTTTAAGGACGTTTCGGTCCATGTTCCAGTTTAGGGACGTGGTGGTCCATGTTTGTTTCAGGACATCTCGGTCCAATATTAGTTTAAGGACGTCTCGGTCCGATATTAGTTTAAGGACGTTTCGGTCCACCATTAGATTAAGGACGTTTCGGTCTACCATTAGTTTAAGGACGTTTCGGTCCACCGTTTCAGTCCACCATTAGTTTAAGGATGTTTCGGTCCACCATTAGTTTAAGGACGTTTCGGTCCAATTTTAGTTTAAGGACGTCTCGGTCCAATATTAGTTTAGGGACGTTTCGGTCCGACATTAGTTTAAAGACGTTTCGGTCCACGAGTTTAAGTACCCCGCAGTCCATATTCATGTATGTGGTCGTCGGGACCCGTCACCTCTCCGACGTCGTTGAAGGATTACAACGACAGGTGTCAGAGGAGCTCGGAGATGTACCCTTGAACCGGATATAGATTGATTTAAGAGAGCAATCTTTTCTTGACCGATTTAATTTAAGGACTTACGGCCAAAATTGGGCTAAGTCCAGTTGAAAATGTTCAACACCCTTATTTATTTTTGGTCTATTAGACCTGTGCTAGGGCTTTGTCCCCACTTAAATAATGCATTGCATTGCTTCAGGTCATTTATGCCTATTTTGACTGGGCTCTGCCCTTTTTATTATGATGCAGATCATTTGTTTTGGTCCATTGGACTTTTCAATTGGGCCCTGCCCTTTCAAACAATGCACAACATTTTATTTATTAGGCCTGTTAAGCCTTTTAATTGGGCCTGGCCCTTCAGGAAATGAAATGCGTTGCATTTGTCAGGCGCTTTGCGCCAATCACTTAGCGCAAGCGCTTGTGGTGAGGACACGTGTCATGCTCTAGCGAGCGCAAGCGCAACGGCGCGGTGCGCTGCGCTAGTGCGCTGTGCTGTTGCGCTGCTGACACGTGGCGCGCTCTGGTGAGTTGCACCAATTCCAGAGAGCAAAGCTCTATTTCAAGAGCGCGTAGCGCAAGTTGTTCTCTAGTTGACACGTGGCGCTCTCTTAAGAGCGCAACAACGCAGTTTGGAAGTGCAAAGCACTAAGAATCTTTTAGATTCAAGAACAGAAGTGCAAAGCACTATTTGATTTCTTGATCTAATTTAGATCAATGAAAAATAAGTTTTTCTTTTTGTTTGAAGAACAAGAGGTTCATAAAAGTGCAAAGCACTATTTTTATTTTGTTGTTTTCTTGTTTTAAAGAACCAAAGGTTCATAAGAAGTGCAAAGAACTGTTTTTTATGTAAAGATCATTGATCTTGTTTTTAGATCAATGATCTATTAGAAGAAATTTCTTCTTCTATTTTATGAAGGTTCTTTACTTTTTTCTTAGAATTTTCTCAGAGTTCTCTCTGTTTGAAGCTCTTGACCCCTTTTTTTTAAGAAATGTTGATCCCTTTGAATTGAGGCCTTGGGTCCTTTTTATAGTGCCCATAAATTAGTTAGATATGTTACATAAATCTTTTTCTGAGTGATTTGGGGAATTTTCCCCACCGTTGGATCTTTGATCTAAAGGCCCCCTGAATTGTACAAGAAAATCTTCTTGTTTTAACAAGAATAGAAAGATTTCTTTAGAATCTTAATTCAGTTTGGCGCAAATGCCCCAGCGCGTGACATGTGTCGCGTAGCGCACAG
This sequence comes from Agapanthus africanus, assembly GCA_030015575.1. NCBI lineage: Eukaryota > Viridiplantae > Streptophyta > Magnoliopsida > Asparagales > Amaryllidaceae > Agapanthus > Agapanthus africanus. The sequence goes on from CM057340.1 coordinate 410,011,894, forward strand.
CGCAGCGCAACTGCGCTAGCGCATCTGCGCTGACATATGTCGCGCAACGCACAGCGCAGCGCAACTGCGGTAGCGCACTAGCGCATCTGCGCTGACACGTGTCGCGCAGCGCACAGCGCAGCGCAACTGCGCTAGCATATCTGCGCTGACACGTGTCGCGCAGCGCAGAGCGCAGCGCAACTGTGCTAGCGCATCTGTGCTGACACGTGTCGTGCAGCGCACAGCGCAGTGCATGCGCAACTGAAGCGTTGCTTCCTTTAAACAGAGCTTTGATCTGATTGGGCGCGCCTTCTTGGGCGCTGCGCTGACATATCAGCGCCGGACAGGTGGCGCCTTGCGCCCGAGATTTGAAGCGTTGCTTCAAAATTTGAATTTTGAATTTCCAGCAGAGCTTTGCTCTGATTGGGGGAAACAGCCCCGTCTCGATATACCTACGACTAGGGACATTCCAGGATATGCTTACAGACTACAGATGTCCCACTAGTATGATCTCCATCATAATCAAAGTAGTCAAGCCGATATCCTCAGGGCTTTATCAGCATGTATGAATGAATAAAAGCATGATCAAATCAACATGTCAGATAAAGAAGAACCAGATAGCATACTATCATGTCGAGCAAGAATGCATACTGAATATATATATACATGTATAGATACATCCACCATCACATAATGGCCTCTAGGGCATACATATATCCAACAATCTCCCACTTGCACTAAGGCCAGTTATTGGCGTATCTCATACCCAACATCTCAAAAAGTCGCTCATGCTGTGGCTGAGGGAGGGCCTTGGTGAGTGGATCTGTGGCGTTATTTTTTGTGTCTACTCTCTTAATCTCGATCTCGCGGCGATCTACAATCTCCCGGATCAAATGAAAGCGCCTCAGGATGTGTCTGGACCGCTGATGGGACCTGGGCTCCTTGGCTAACGCCATAGCCCCATTATTATCACAATACAAGGGTATTGGATCAATAATGGTTGGAACTACTCCTAGCTCCGAGATAAACTTCTTCATCTAGACGGCTTCCTTGGCGGCATCATTTGCAGCAATGTACTCAGCCTCCATCGTAGAGTCTGCAACGGTATCCTGTTTGGAACTCTTCCAACTTACCGCCCCTCCATTGAGGGTAAATACAAACCCTGAGATAGATTTGCTGTCATCCTTATCGCTCTGGAAGCTCGAATCGGTAAAGGCCTCCATTTGGAGATCTGTATTACCATACACCAAAAACAATTCTTTAGTCCTTCGTAAGTACTTAAGAATGTTCTTCACAGCTGTCCAGTGGTTCTCCCCTGGGTTGGATTGATACCTGCTTACAACACTAAGTGCATAAGCTACATCTGGGCGTGTACATAACATCGCATACATTATAGATCCTACTGCCGAAGCATAAGGTGTAATGCTCATGCGAGCTCTCTCTTCATCAGTCTTTGGACAAGAATCCTTGGAGAGTGTGACTCCATGGAAAGCGGGTAAGGCACCCCGCTTGGAGTCTTCCATACTAAACCTTTTTAGGATGGTGTTGATGTACCTGGTTTGGGACAATCCCAATAACTTTTTGGATCTATCCCTATAGATCCTTATGCCCAGGATGTATGTGGCATCACCCAGGTCCTTCATGGAGAACCTTAGTGATAAGAATGATTTGACCGACTGTAGCATAGGAATATCATTTCCTATCAGAAGAATGTCATCCACGTACAATACGAGGAATGTGACAGCTCTTCCTACAGCCTTCTTATAAACACAAGGTTCATCTGGATTTTTGATGAAATCAAATTCTTTGATAACATCATCGAAACAGATGTTCCAACTCCAAGATGCCTGCTTTAACCCATATATGGATTTAAGCAGTCTACATGCTTTCTCGCTGCTCCCACTGTCAATGAAGCCCTCTGGCTGATCCATATAAATGCATTCTTCTAAATCTCCATTTAGAAATGCTGTTTTAACGTCCATCTGCCAGATTTCATAGTCGTAGTGAGCAGCAATAGCAAGTAGGATCCGAATGGATTTAAGCATGGCTACGGGCGAAAAAGTTTCGTCATAGTCCAAACCTGGTCTTTGACGAAAACCTTTCGCCACAAGTCTTGCCTTATAGGTCTCTACCTGCCCATCTACACCAATCTTTCTTTTAAAGATCCATTTGCACCCTATAGGTTTTACCCCAGGGGGTACAACGTCCAAAGTCCATACTTTGTTGGTGTACATAGACTCCATTTCGGATCTCATGGCATCCAGCCACTTCACAGAGTCACCACTCGTGATAGCTTGCTGAAAACTGGTAGGATCATCATCATCCATGATGCAATCTTCTCCGTCACCATCAATGAGGAAACCGTAGTACCTCTCCGGTGGGCGAGAAGTCCTACCAGACCTTCGGAGTGGCCGAGGTTCCTCAGTTTCTATTGCAACAGGCGGTTCAACTAAATCGTCATTAGTAGTTTGGGTTTCTAGAACCTCTTCTAGATCCACTACCTTGCCATCATCTTTTTCTGTGAAAAACTCTTTTTCTAAGAATGTGGCATACTGAGAAACAAACACTTTTTGTTCCTCTTTGTGGTAGAATAGATATCCATAAGAATTCTTTGGATATCCTACAAAGTTACACATGACTGACCTGTTAGTGTATATGCCCTAGAGGCCATTACTGTATCATACTGGTTTGTATATTACTTAATGGATGCTTGGGATATTCACCTTGTATATACAATCTTGCTCAAAATAGTAGTATGCTACTTGGTTTGTTTCTACTTCAATGTGTACATGTGTTTATATTTTGTATATCGCCTATACACATTAGTGGAGCCCTTAGGATCTTTGCTTGATTACCAGCGATGTGATGGCCGTCACACTAGTGGGGCTGGGTAATCTATAAGCACATCCTTATGCAGGTCCCTGGTCGCAGGACTATCGAGACAGGGCATCGATACTCCGGAGTAGACCAGCGCATGCGCTTCTCATCCCAGTGTGGGAGACGGTCTGTCCCACAGCCGTCAGTACGTCGTACTTGAGATAGTATGCGGGTGCTCGTTAGGTTACGGGTACACTGGACAGGACTCGTCGGGAACTGACTAGTTGGTATTATACCTATCGTCAGTTATCAGTTCCCAGGTGACATGAGTACAGCTTAGTCTGCTGACTTGACACTGTCACTCCGCCTCGAGTGTGTTCCCACTGTACTTTGACCACTACCCTACCACGGCTCAAAGGAGTCGTGCAAACAGGTAGTGGTTGGGTGCAGTCCCGAAGCACTTGGAGGCAGTGACGGTTAGACAGGATTCGTCTCTCCCGGTATTGGGGGTTGACATCGCGCTGTGTCTAGGAGAGCCATTACACGAGTAGTCCCTGGCCAGGGCAAACGAGATATACTGGTAGGTTTCCAGTGTTATCTCAGGGTGTTTTGGGCTTCGCTCCGGCACGACTTGTACCGCTATTGGGGGACTGACGTTTACCGCCCCCTAGGCCCGCCATGCGATGTATCAGACGAACAGACCGGACTGTACGGAGAATGTCACACTCAGGCTCAGTAGGAGTTCAGATGGGTTTCGCCTCGTCGGTCTTCTTGTCGGCATTACCTGGGGACCGTTACGCACAGCTAGTGCCGCTTGCGGTCTGTGGTTAAACCCACTGCCAGCGTAGTGTCGAGTCTTTACAGTCCCACACAGAAAGCTTTTCGCCTTTAGGCAAAAGAGTAGAGGTCGCATGGTTTTGCGACAGGGTTCGGTCACATCCGTGCACTTGTGCACGTACAGTGTCCGGACAGTTTACACTAGCGGGCTTTGGTTTAAGCCAGATCCTAGTGTACCTTATGGGATTGGATTTATCCAGTTTGCATTCGTGTTCCTCGGAACGCGGATGCGGGTGTGTATGCACAGTTGACAGGGAGGCAGAGGCAGCGGATTCTCATTAGGGTTGTTGACAGTTGACCGTTGACTATTTGACTTTATGCTCAACCCTAATGAGAATATGATATGTGATTAACTATTATATTAATTAAGTATTAAGGTGATATGGTTGTTGACTTGTTGACTTTTGTTGACTTGTTGACTTGTTGACTTTTGTTGACTTGTTGACCGGTTGACTAGGCTTGACTAGTTGACCATCATGATAACCATAGCCATCATTTCATGGCAAAGACTTTTGTTTACTTGCTCATTTGTGTAAAATGAGTGCATGAAATGATATGGTTGTGGTTGCTTCTAACCATCACATAAGACTTTTGTTAATATGATGAGTTATCATTGCTTTGGATTATGAGAGGGTGAGAGACAAAATACTTGCTCATTTTTCTTGCTCATTCTCTCTCTTGTTCTTGAGCTCTCCTCTTGCTCTCACCCTAAACCTCTTGCTCCCTCTCTTGATCTATGGTTCTCTTGTCTCATGAGTTGAGAATCAAGAACCATAGATAAAATCCCATTCTATTTCCTCTCTACTCATTCTAGTTCACTAGGTTTAGCAAACCAAGTGAACTAGTTTCTTCAAAGAACGAAGAAGGAGCTAAAGGTTGGAGCTTTCAAGTGGATCTATCTTCGGCGTACGGAGACGACGAGAAGGAGCCATCGGACCACCATCGGAGCTTGAAGAGAAGGAGTTCAAGTTTAGGTATAACCATCTCCATCCGAGTAGCTAACTATCTTTAGCAAAGTTTGCTAGTTTTAGTTTAGTTAAAGATCCCGACTTTGCTTAGTCCATGTTGCCCCTTGCGCTAAAAATTTGATTTTTATACCGTTTCCGCCTCCCCGTAAGAACCGGGGGTCGCAACGTGGACTTACAGTGGTATCAGAGCCTAACTAAACTTAAACTAGCTTGGTAGTGAAGTGTAACGAAGTTCGGAACCGGAAAAATAAAAAAAAACAAACTTTTACAAAACCTGAGTTTCTGTTGAAATTTTTTCTGGTCAAAATGAAAAACTTTATACTCCTAAATTCGGCTCAGGGTTTTGTGTGAACACCCATGAAAAACGGTCCACTGTTTCGTTCAAACCGCCGCGCTTCCGCCGCACGAGGTAGGCATGTGCCGCGGAAGCGCCGCGGTTTGTCGTCTTCTCTGCATCGTTTTTCGTGCAGTGTGTGTCTGTGTTGGTTTTGGGATTTTTGAAATATATTATATGTGCCCAGATTTTCCAGAAAAGAAATTTCCTTTTGGGGTCCTATAATTCCGTATTTTTTTCCGAACTTCACTGCACTTTGACTATGATGGTTATATCTGTGATGCTTGCATGTATTGAACGTCGGCTAATCGCTATAAGTCGATTGGTCGGGGTTATACATGATCTGTGTTTGATATTGGAATGTGTATATAAATATGTTGGATTGTTGCGGGTGAATAGCCGGGGGTTGTGAGACGAGAGTTTTCTTTTCTTGCAATTCATGTAAATTTGTAAATTGATGTAATAATTATTTGTATGGCCGCACAACCGGGTCGGGGTTGTAGCCGTCATTGTATAATTTCTTTTTACTGTTTTTGCTCCTAGGATAGACCCATGGAGGGGTGCACAAACTACCGGGTATGCCGAAGTGTCGAGTGGCCTACTCATGGAGATGAGGGAGGTTGCTACGCTTCGGGTACTTGGCGGGTAGTTTGCCGCACCCGTAGGGGTCTTGGGTGGGGTATTGGCTATTCACCGCGACCGTGTTATCTGTTTTTGTTACAGGCTCGTACAAATTACAGATTGCTAGTATATCCAATGTATTTATCTGTGATCTGAAATGTTTATCATTGCAGTATATCTATATATGATATTATTTAGGCGTTGCTTATGTTTTACAGACGCGCTAGCCCAGCCCCCGCTCTGTCGTTAGTTAAGTAACCTAACGGGTAATGACGGGGCCCAGTGGCGAATGCGAATGGCATAAGCGTACGTCATATTTTGGTTGTTTTCTGCAATGGTAGGTTTAATTGATGGGACGCATTAAAAGAACTAATGCAAGAATATCACGCATTAAAAGAACTAATGCAAGATAATAAACCAAGTTAAAGTCGTTGGAACACTTTCGAAAAACCACTCGGTTATTTTCAAAACAACTTTTAAATGCGGAGCTTGAGCCACTCCTTTTAAAAGCTATCTCGTTCCATCGACCAAATCAAGTTCACTACGTTCACGGTTTTGCCAAAACCATCCGTAGCCCTCCGTCGTTTCACATGAATAGTCAATAGTATTCAAGCTGTGTTTGTTGGCCAAAGTCAAGGCACAGTGATTGGTAGCTATTGGGTATTCATGTGCAGCATAGATAGATGCGTTGGTTTGGAACAGTCGTACTGCCTTGTAGGCCAAAGTCAAGGGTAGGTGCGGGTGGATTCAAATTAACCTGGAGAACGACGGGCAGAACTTGACATGTGACTTATGATTTGTTGGCCAAAGTCAAGGTCATAAGAGCATGGGGCAAAAATCCACATCGGGAGTTTCATAAGTACTGAAACTTGCTAGATTTGCATACCATTTGGAGTGTGATGATTCTGGTAGGATTCCTTCAGTTTCGTCACGCGATGATATTTGGATCCCGATCCTACTGTGAGTATATGCTACTCCTCGGGAAATTTCTCACTTAACGATCAATGCTATAAACCTAGTAGGTGCCTAGAAAGGTGTTAGCGGGGCTACGCCCCCAGGGAAAAGAGGTTCTTTAATTAAGGAACTTCGCGAAAGCGTTGGAAAACCTCCCTCGAAGTACCGACACCGGCCTGGCTGAACGGTTAAGCAAGTATTGTGCGGTGGGATTGATCCCGGCTAATTCTTCCTTTATAGTTTGAGGAGGGATTCGAGAAACAGTGGGAGCCATCCTGTTTAGACAAACTAAAAACCACTCTAAACTTGCAAGAGCATCATGCTGAGTGTTTCTTCTTCTCTCTCCTAATTGCAGCGACCAATCAACATGACTGGACTTAAGTTACTCCTAGATAAAAACAAACTGACAGGGCCAAACTACAAAGATTGGCTCAGAAATGTCAAGATAGCAATCACTTATGACAAGCTGGGGTATCTTCTTACCACCAAAGCTCCCCCTGTCCCTGGTCCAACTTCCAGTGTCGCGGATAAGGAAATCCGCAAGACTTGGGAGATTGATAGCGCGAAGGCCAAGTGCCTCCTGCTTGCCTCGATGGACAACGAACATCAGAGGAGGCATGAGAATATGGACATGGAGTCCATATTGCTCCATACAAAAGAACTGTATGGAGAGCAATCACGTATCGCAAGATACGAAGCGTCGAAAAAGTTATTTTCGACAAGAATGGCCGTCAGATCATCAGTAGCCGAGCACGTGCTAAAGATGATCGGCTTCATTGAGGAGCTCGCTGACCTAGGGATCACATTGGAGAGTGAGCTATATACGGATATAGTTCTCCAGTCCCTTCCTTCCACTTACGCCCAGTTTATACTGAACTTCAACTTACAAGAAAAAGAGGTTGAACTTTCAGAGCTCCTCAACATGCTGAGGAGCGCAGAGGGCACCCTACAGAAAGGTAGGGATACATCCACTTTGTTTGTAGGAGGATCATCTTCTTCTAGGTCCAAGGCGAAAGCCAAGGGAAAGAAGAAGAAGGCCCCCGCCAAACCAAGGGGCGGTGTTAGTAAAGTGGATACGAAGGGAAAAGGTAAAGCAACAAAGATAGCGGGGAAGCTTGTGGATAAGGAAGAATGCTTCTATTGTCATAAGAAAGGACACTGGAAGAATGATTGCAGGGCCTGGAAGGCCAGAACACAGGAATTGAAGCAGGTTGCAGCTTCAGCTTCAGGTGTGTATGTTATTGAAAATTGTCTTCAATAAACTCTACTTCCTGGGTATTGGATACCGGATCAGGATCTCATATCTGTAATTCTTTGCAGGCATTGAGAAACCGTAGGGTTTTGACGGCAGGTGACATGACCCTCAAAGTTGCGAACGGAGCTAGCATGGATGCTAAAGCCGTGGGGGACTATCACCTGGGAATGTCAGATGGACATGTTTTGGTTTTGCGTAATTGCTTTTTTGTACCCAACGCAACTTGTAATATCATTTCTGTATCTTTAGTTTCTAAAGAAGGTTATGAATTTGCGTTTGTAAGTAATGTTGTAAACATTCACCTTAATCAAGTTTTGATTGGGTCAGGTACATTGAGTAATGGTATATACGTGTTAAACCAACCACAGATTTTCAACGTCCAGAATACACACAAAAGAAAGTCTCCGGAAATGAATCAGACTTTCTTATGGCATTGTAGATTGGGTCACATCAATGAGAGAAGGTTGAATAAGTTGCATACAGAAGGATATTTGAATGCGTTCGAATATCAATCGTATGCCACTTGTCAATCTTGTCTCAAAGGAAAGATGACAAAGACTCCGTTTACTGGACAAGGAGTAAGAGCGAGCGAGCTCTTGGGACTCGTACACAGTGACGTGTGCGGTCCAATGTCTACACATGCCCGAAGCGGACATTCTTACTTCATTACTTTTACGGATGACTTATCAAGGTACGGTTATGTCTTCTTGATGAAACATAAGTCCGAGGCCTTTGGAAAATTCCAGGAGTATAAGAATGAAGTAGAGAAACAGACCGGCAAAAGTATTAAGATTCTAAGATCGGATCGAGGTGGAGAATACTTAAGTGCCGAGTTCCTGGACTATTTAAAAGAGAACGGAATTCTCTCTCAGCTTACTCCTCCATACACCCCGCAACATAACGGTGTATCGGAGAGACGGAACCGCACCCTATTGGATATGGTGCGGTCCATGATGAGTAACGCTGAGTTACCGCGATCATTCTGGGGATATGCGCTAGAATCAGCCGCATACCTTTTGAACCGAGTACCTACTAAGACCGTGCCTACTACACCATATGAGATGTGGTGTGGGAAGAGACCCTATCTTAAGCATATTAAGACATGGGGATGTCCAGCTTTTGTCAAAAAGCAGCATGCGGACAAGCTCGAGGCACGCTCAGTACAGTGCAAGTTTGTGGGATATCCAAAGAATTCCAAAGGATATTTCTTCTACTGTGAAGAGGAACAAAAAGTCCTTGTTTCTCGTCATGCCTACTTCTTGGAAACTAAGTTTTTGGAAAACCAGATAAGTGGGAGCACAATAGAACTGGAAGAAGTTCCAGAACCACAGACTGTTACTGAAAGCTTAGTGGAACCAGAGGGATCAACAGAACAGGACATTCCTACGCCGCTCCGCAGGAGTAGTAGGCAGACTCATCCGCCCGAGAGATACTACGGTTTTCTCATAGACGGGGATAGAGAGGATTGCATCATAGATTATGATGAGCCTACTAGCTTCCAGCAGGCCGTTCAGAGCGTTGACTCAGTGAAATGGCTGGATGCAATGCGGACCGAAATGGAGTCCATGTACACCAACAAGGTATGGACGTTGGACATTGCTCCAGACGGGGTAAAACCCGTAGGATGCAAATGGATCTTCAAAAGGAAGATTGGTGTAGATGGACAGGTTGAGACCTATAAAGCTAGGCTGGTAGCAAAGGGTTTCCGTCAAAGACCTGGCTTGGACTACGACGAAACCTTTTCTCCAGTAGCCATGCTGAAATCCATTCGGATCCTTCTTGCCATTGCTGCCTTCCACGATTATGAGATCTGGCAAATGGACGTAAAGACAGCTTTTCTAAATGGAAATTTAGAGGAGTGTGTCTATATGGACCAACCAGAGGGTTTCATTCAGAGTGGGAGCAGCGGAAAGGTGTGCAAGTTGCTTAAGTCCATCTATGGACTAAAGCAGGCATCGCGGAGTTGGAACATCTGCTTTGATGAGACGGTCAAAGAATTTGGCTTTATCAAAAATCCAGATGAACCATGCATCTATAGTAGATTTGTAGCGAGAACTGTAGTATTCCTCGTTTTATACGTGGATGACATTCTCTTAATAGGAAATGACATTCCTATGCTACAATCTGTCAAGGGGTTCTTGTCACACAGGTTATCCATGAAAGACCTGGGTGATGCCTCGTACATTCTGGGTATCCGGATCTACCGTGACAGATCCAAGAGGATATTAGGACTATCACAGTCCAGGTACATCGACACCATACTGAAGAGATTCAGTATGGAAGATTCCAAGCGCGGTAACCTACCGGCTTGTCACGGGAACACCCTCTCTAAAGAGATGTCTCCCAAGACTGATTTGGAGAGGGATCGCATGTCTATTATACCCTACGCTTCTGCGGTAGGCTCTATAATGTATGCGATGTTGTGTACCAGACCGGATGTAGCTTATGCACTGAGTGTGGTAAGCCGGTATCAGTCAAACCCTGGGGAGAAACACTGGATAGCGGTAAAGAACATTCTCAAGCACCTGAGAAGGACTAAGGAGATGTTCTTGGTGTATGGCGGAAAAGACCTCCAGATCGAGGCCTTTGCTGACTCCAGCTTCCAGAGTGACAAGGATGATTCCAAGTCCATGTCGGGTTTTGTCTTTACCCTCAATGGAGGGGCGGTGTGTTGGAAGAGTTCCAAACAAGAAACCGTTGCAGACTCGACGATGGAAGCGGAATACATCGCTGCATCTGATGCCGCAAAAGAAGCTGTCTGGATGAGGAAGTTCTTGAAAGAACTTCAGGTGGTTCCGTCCATTGTTGATCCAAAACCTCTGTATTGCGACAACAACGGGGCTATAGCTTTAGCGAAGGAACCAAGGTCCCATCAGAAATCCAGGCACATCTTGAGGCGGTATCACCTGATCAGGGAGATCGTAGATCGCCAGGAGATCGAGGTTCGGAGAGTCGCTTCAGAAGATAACACTGCAGATCCATTCACCAAGGCCCTGCCCCAGACTCAGTTCGAGCGGCTGATCGAGATGATAGGTCTTCGATACGCCAGTACATGGCCTTAGTGCAAGTGGGAGATTGTTAGTGTATATGCCCTAGAGGCCATTACTGTATCATACCGGTTTGTATATTACTTAATGGATGCTTGGGATATTCACCTTGTATATACAATCTTGCTCAAAATAGTAGTATGCTACTTGGTTTGTTTCTACTTCAATGTGTACATGTGTTTATATTTTGTATATCGCCTATACACATTAGTGGAGCCCTTAGGATCTTTGCTTGATTACCAGCGATGTGATGGCCGTCACACTAGTGGGGCTGGGTAATCTATAAGCACATCCTTATGCAGGTCCCTGGTCGCAGGACTATCGAGACAGGGCATCGATACTCCGGAGTAGACCAGCGCATGCGCTTCTCATCCCAGTGTGGGAGACGGTCTGTCCCACAGCCGTCAGTACGTCGTACTTGAGATAGTATGCGGGTGCTCGTTAGGTTACGGGTACACTGGACAGGACTCGTCGGGAACTGACTAGTTGGTATTATACCTATCGTCAGTTATCAGTTCCTAGGTGACATGAGTACAGCTTAGTCTGCTGACTTGACACTGTCACTCCGCCTCGAGTGTGTTCCCACTGTACTTTGACCACTACCCTACCACGGCTCAAAGGAGTCGTGCAAACAGGTAGTGGTTGGGTGCAGTCCCGAAGCACTTGGAGGCAGTGACGGTTAGACAGGATTCGTCTCTCCCGGTATTGGGGGTTGACATCGCGCTGTGTCTAGGAGAGCCATTACACGAGTTGTCCCTGGCCAGGGCAAACGAGATATACTGGTAGGTTTCCAGTGTTATCTCAGGGTGTTTTGGGCTTCGCTTCGGCACGACTTGTACCGCTATTGGGGGACTGACGTTTACCTCCCCCTAGGCCCGCCATGCGATGTATCAGACGAACAGACCGGACTGTACGGAGAATGTCACACTCAGGCTCAGTAGGAGTTCAGATGGGTTTCGCCTCGTCGGTCTTCTTGTCGGGATTACCTGGGGACCGTTACGCACAGCTAGTGCCGCTTGCGGTCTGTGGTTAAACCCACTGCCAGCGTAGTGTCGAGTCTTTAGAGTCCCACACAGAAAGCTTTTCGCCTTTAGGCAAAAGAGTAGAGGTCGCATGGTTTTGCGACAGGGTTCGGTCACATCCGTGCACTTGTGCACGTACAGTGTCCGGACAGTTTACACTAGCGGGCTTTGGTTTAAGCCAGATCCTAGTGTACCTTATGGGATTGGATTTATCCAGTTTGCATTCGTGTTCCTCGGAACGCGGATGCGGGTGTGTATGCACAGTTGACAGGGAGGCAGAGGCAGAGGATTCTCATTAGGGTTGTTGACAGTTGACCGTTGACTATTTGACTTTATGCTCAACCCTAATGAGAATATGATATGTGATTAACTATTATATTAATTAAGTATTATGGTGATATGGTTGTTGACTTGTTGACTTTTGTTGACTTGTTGACTTTGTTGACTTGTTGACTTTTGTGGACTTGTTGACCGGTTGACTAGGCTTGACTAGTTGACCATCATGATAACCATAGCCATCATTTCATGGCAAAGACTTTTGTTTACTTGCTCGTTTTTGTAAAATGAGTGCATGAAATGATATGGTTGTGGTTGCTTCTAACCATCACATAAGACTTTTGTTAATATGATGAGTTATCATTGCTTTGGATTATGAGAGGGTGAGAGACAAAATACTTGCTCATTTTTTCTTTCTCATTCTCTCTCTTGTTCTTGAGCTCTCCTCTTGCTCTCACCCTAAACCTCTTGCTCTCTCTCTTGATCTATGGTTCTCTTGTCTCATGAGTTGAGAATCAAGAACCATAGATAAAATCCCATTCTATTTCCTCTCTACTCATTCTAGTTCACTAGGTTTAGCAAACCAAGTGAACTAGTTTCTTCAAAGAACGAAGAAGGAGCTAAAGGTTGGAGCTTTCAAGTGGATCTATCTTCGGCGTACGGAGACGACGAGAAGGAGCCATCGGACCACCATCGGAGCTTGAAGAGAAGGAGTTCAAGTTTAGGTATAACCATCTCCATCCGAGTAGCTAACTCTCTTTAGCAAAGTTTGCTAGTTTTAGTTTAGTTAAAGATCCCGACTTTGCTTAGTCCATGTTGCCCCTTGCGCAAAAAATTTGATTTTTATACCGTTTCCGCCTCCCCGTAAGAACCGGGGGTCGCAACGTGGACTTACATGACCGTGTCTCGAGTTTGTCCGGATTCTGCTTTTTAACATAGGCCGGGAAACCCCAAATCTTAATTCTCTTAAGAGATGGTCTCTTCCCATTCCATATCTCATATGGCATGGTAGACACGGCTTTGGTTGGAACCCTGATTAGCAGAAACGCTGTAGTCTCCAATGCATGCCCCCAAAACGAGACTGGTAACTCAGCGTCACTCATCATGGACTGGACCATATCTAATAGGGTCCTATTCCGTCGTTCTGACACACCGTTGTGCTGTGGTGTGTAAGGAGGAGTGAGCTGAGAGAGAATCCCATTCTCTTTTAAGAAGTTTGCAAATTCTGCACTGAGATACTCACCACCTCGATCTGATCGAAGCATCTTGATACTCAAGCCGGTTTGTTTTTCTACTTCTTGTTTATATTCAATGAATTTCTCAAAAGCTTCGGACTTGTGCTTTAATAAAAATACATGACCGAATCTTGAGAAATCGTCAGTGAATGTAATGAAGTATGAAAAACCGCCTCTAGCCTGTGTAGACATTGGCCCACATACATCACTATGTATGAGTCCCAGGAGTTGAGTAGCTCTTTCTCCGTGTCCGGTAAACGGTGTTTTGGTCATTTTACCCTTGATACAAGACTGGCAAGTCGCATAAGATTTATATTCAAAAGAGTTTAGATATCCATCTTTGTGTAACTTGTTTAGTCTTGTTTCGTTAATATGACCAAGTCTACAATGCCAAAGAAAAGCTTCATTTAATTCTGAAAGTTTTCTTTTATTAATGTGTTGTATACTGAAAACTGTGTGTTGATTTAGGACATATATTCTGTTATTAAGCGTACCATACCCAACCAACATTTGATTTAGGTGAATATTCATAACATTGTTCTGCAATACAAAATTATATTCTTCATTGTCCAACAAAGAAACGGATATTATATTACATAGCATACTTGGTACAAAATAACATGGATTCAAAATCAAAATTCATCCAGATGGCAACCCCAAGTGATACTCTCCCACTGCGACTGTATGTACATTGAAACCATTTCCAACGCGGAGAGTATGGTCACCTGTCTTCAAAACCTTGCTATTTCTCAGCCCCTGCATAGAATTGCAAATGTGAGAACCTGAACCGGTATCTAATACCCAGGAAGCAGAGTTTATTGAAAAACAGTTTTCTGTCACAAACGCACCTGAAGCAGAAGCATCACCATGCTTCTTCTTGAGACTTAAGTACTCTGTGCAGTTGCGCTTCCAATGTCCTGTCTTATGGCAATGAAAACATTCGCCTTTCCCCGAGTCTCCAGCCTTGGACTTTTCCTTTCCCTTCACCTTTTTAACTCCACCCTTAGGATTAGTGGGCTCTTCTTTTTCTTTCCCTTGGCCTTAGCTTTCGGGCGAGAAGATGAAGACTGTCCAATAGTCATAACGGGAGTTTTTGCTGACTTCATAGTGCTCTCTGCACTCCTTAACATGTTAAGGAGTTCAGGGAGTTCCTTCTCCATGCCGTGCATGTTGAAGTTCACTATGAATTGAGCAAAGGTGGAGGGGAGGCACTGCAGAATAATATCTATATATTGTTCATTGTCCATTGTCCATCCTAGGTCCTCAAGCTCTTTTATAAGAGCTATCATCTTCAGAACATGGTTTCCTACTTGTGTGCCAGGGGCCATTCGCATCTGAAACAATTTCTTTGATGCTTCGTATTGTAATACGCGGGATTGCTCTCCATACAACTCCTTTGTATGGAGAAATATGGTTTGAATGTCCATATTCTCGTGCTGCTTTTGATGTGTATTGTCCATCGATGCAAGCGCGAGGCATTTGGCCGTGGCACAGTCAGCGTCCCATGTCTTGCGGACTTCAACGTCCGCAACTGAGGATTTTGGACCTGGGACGGGCGGGGCTGAAGCCGTGAGGACATATGATACTTTATCATAAGTCAAGGCGATTTTCAGATTCCTCAGCCAGTCTTTATAATTGGTCCCATTCAGTTTGTTTTTATCTAGTAGAAACTTGAGTCCAGTGTTCATATCAGATTTTTGCATTTTCATACCACCCAATTTTTATCACATTGCATATCGGTAGGTACTCTTGAGCCGTGTTTGCTAGTCAATTGCAGGATACAGGTTCTCGGCTCTAAACGGTGAAATCCATGAAAAAACACGACAAAATCCGGGTTCCTGCCAACCACAGATAAAACACGGGCCTCCGCTCTTTATCCGTCTGTTGCCACACACCAGTTTAGGAGACAAAATGGCAAATCGATTGTCACCTTCATGCACAAGGCTCAATGGCAACACAAGTTCCAAGAAATCTACGCGGAGCTCAAGAAAATCTTGACAAAAAGTCCACCTTTCCCTCAACAGAAATTCTGGAAAAATCGTGAAGCAATTCTGAGAAAAATCATGTACCAGACTAATGGGCACACAAAACCAGGAGATGTCACCAAATTTGGTGACCTAATTCCCCAAGTAGGCCGCGGAACCGCGGCCTAAGCATGCTTAGGCCGCGGATCCGCGGCCGTACGGCCTCCTCAGTTGACCAAATTTGGTGGGTATTTGGGTCTTTTCAGTTATATTCTGATGGTTGCCCTAGATTTTCAGTTTTCAGCCTATAAATAGCCCAGAACTTTGTGAAGGGAGGGATGCATTTTTCTCTAGGTTTTAGAATACATATTCTTCTTCCTCTTCTCATCTCTTCTCCATTAAAACTTGTAGTGAGCTTGTGAGTAAAGAATGATGAATAAAGAAGAACCGTTTATTATTTTGCTTGTCTTATTCTCTTGTTAATTGTTGTAATTTTCATTTGTTAACTAGTTGTTGTTATTTCTTGTTGTTTCTTTCTTCTCTCTTTTTCTTTATCCTTAACACAACCATGATGCTTACGCTTGATCCTTGCCAAGGTGAGATCGCAAATAGCTAGTTGTTATCTTCTAATCTCTTTCTTTCTATATTCCTCTTTTGTTTTGTTTTATTTTTCCGTATCATGATGTGTGAGTAGTTTCATACTTGTTAGGGTAGGATAAGGGAAGTTTGAGAGAAGGAAATCTCTCTCACTCTTTCCTTGCCCAACAGCTTAATTCGACTCCCGTTAATTGAACCACAATCCGCTCCTTACGGCACCATATCCTACATGATAACGGTGATTCCGTAGTGAGACCGGTTGTGGTTGAATTAACTGGTGGTTATGGCTAAGAGCCAAGAACGGACGGACAAGCACCAAAAGGAAGAACTTATGCATTGGAAAGCCTAGCTTATACTCGCAAGTTCCTTCCTAGTCGTGCTAATCCCCGTTGTTGCCGATTACCGTAACACCGATATTAAGAGGGGCAACGAAAGATGCGGGAGACTCCTAACTCAAACTAACCTAATCCTAACCCTAACAAGCTCTCTTTACATATCAATTTACCACTTAATTAATCACAACAAAATCTGAAAAACTGGACTTAACTCGTTAAAGCACATAGAAAAAGATTCCCATCTCCCTGCGGATGACCCGTACTCAACCGGCTAGCTACGAGCGAAACCGTCTTGATTGCGGTAATTAACTAAACTTGAACACGCAGAATCCCTAACAATCAAATGGCGCCGTTGCCGGGGAGACGGTAGTTTATTTCTTTGTGTAATTTCGGGTTAACTTGTGAATATAAAAACAACCGAAAAACAAAAAAAAATATACTTTGTAAAAAAAAATCATCTTGTTATTTTTGATTAGTTTTTGTGCAAGTGTGCAGGAAAATAAGGAGTTCGAGTTCAGTGCAAAAGACGTGGGAAGATAGACCCACATCTCGAGGCTTCACCGCGACGAATCAAAACGAAGCAAACGGTCTACTGTCAAAATCTGGAGCAGTTACAGTGAGCAAATAAAATTTCAGCACATCCAGACAAGCAGAGGACACCCAACAGAGCACACCCAAAAATTTGCAAAGCTCAACTCCAACAAACCGCCGCGGAACCGCGGCATAAGCTGGCTTAGGCCGCGGAACCGCGGCCACTTGGTGGATTCAGTGGGCCAAAATCTCTCTGTAAGTCTCTCTCCTCTCTCCCACTCCTCTGGACTCCAATAAACTGTGTTTTCTGCAGATTTCTTTGCGTAAACTCTTCTCCCCCTTCCAATAATCTGTTCTTGTGCAGGATTCTTCGCGCCGCGCAAAAAATAAAAATTGTTTGCAATTGATTTGTTACTGCTTTGCATTTCTTAATACGGACTTAAGGGGCTTGAAACCAATTCAGATTGGGTGGGGATTTCATCACCCTTCCCAGGACCCCGAAAATCACAAAAACCATATGCATTGACCACTGTTAAAATAAAAAAATACTAGACTCAGCCCTAAGGACTTCGCGCTCAATAGGACAGAGGACTAGTTACAGGCATCGGCCGTTTATCCTATCTGGCTTTTGCGGTGCCTAGGCAAGTGTGATGAAGGAAAGTGGTTATTTAATTAAGAAACTTCGCGAAAGCGTTGGACAACCTCCCACTTACCTAGCACTTATCTGGCCGCATTAGACGGAGAAGAGGCGGTTTGAGGTCCTTTTTCTAGCCCTCTGGAACAGTTAGGAGCAGGTCTAGTTGACCTAGGCGACCGTATATCTAGGTGAGATTGTGCATATCTTGTTTGTGATTACTTAAAGCCGTAAGTCCGTACATACTTCTGTAAATCTCTTTCTAAAAACAAAAAGAAAAAAGAAAAAATCAAAAACTTTTATAAAAACTTGCCCTTTGTCGCCAAAATCCATTTTTCACCCACCACCCATCACCTTTCTCCATTAACGTTTTCTTACCCTCACCTTCTCTGCTTTGACTATACTAAACTCGTTTAGTGTATGTCCGCTTGGACTCGGGACACTAGCGCCCGTCTAGTCCGCGTTACGTTAGTCGCTACCGACTACGTGATCGACTCAGATGTCGATACTCCGTCCACTCCTCTTTCACCTTTACCTTTGCCGGCCAACTCCGACGTTGACCGGAATTCTGTTCATACATCTTCACCTTCACCTTCGCCAACCTCTTCTTCCGCGATGTCAGGATTCAATCCGAACATCTCTTTGAATACCCCTGGATTGGCTCCACCTCCTACGGAGACCAATATCCCACCACCACCACCTGTTGTAGCGCCGCAGCGAATCGCGCTCCAGGATCGTTTCTATCCCACCCGTTCTACACTTCCCACCTGCCTTTCTCTGCCACCGGCCAATGGGGATAACTTTGAAATTAAGCCCCACTTCATCAACATGCTTCCACGATTTCATGGGCTTGAATCTGAAGATGCCTATATCTTCATCAACAAATTTCAAAACGTCTGTGCCATGATGAAAACCACCCAGCTGTCGGACGATACTATACGTCTACGGGTCATTCCGTTCACTTTATGCTATCTTGCTGAAAAATGGCTGTATAGCACCGCTTCCCACTCAATCACCAGCTGGGACGAGTTTGTTAAAGCGTTTCTAAAAAAATTCTATCTGAATCATAAGACCGCAAGGATTCGAAATGAAATCAACCAATTCTCTCAACTTTCTTCTGAACCCTTCTGGAAGTGCTTTGACCGATACAAAGACCTTCTTGTTCAGTGTCCTCACCACGGTATAGAGAAATGGTAACTTTGCCAAACCTTATACGAGGGCCTGAACCCAGCAACGAAGCAGTTGTTGGAAACCATCTGTCAGGGCCACTTCCTATCGAAATCTGACGAGGAAGCGTGGCAATTCTTTGACGATCTTGCGGAGCAAACGCTACAATGGGAGAGCACCAGACCGACTTCTTCTTCTTCTTCTACCTCGACTTCTACCGGTCAGTCTAGGGTAGGAATTCACCAACTTGATGTCTCTATTGCGATGAAAGCTGAAATGGCTGCAATAACAAGAAAGCTAAAAGCGATAGAGAGCAAATTTTCTTCTCCTGCTCCTGCCCCTGTTCTCCCCCTTCGTACCATTTGCGCTTGTTGTTCCGATCCTTCCCACTTGACCGAAGAGTGTCCTTACAATCCACCCTCGCAAGGACAGGATCAGGTTAATGCTGCATTCCAGCAAAGACCGAGGAATGATCCATACTCTTCCACCTACAATCCCGGTTGGAGGAACCACCCCAATTTCGCCTGGAATCAGAATCAGAACCAATTCCAGGGCAACAATTTCCAAAGGGCCCCTCCGCCGCAACAACAAGCGCAACAACAAACTCAGTTTCAGCAGCCCTTCCAACCCCAACCTTTCCAAAATCAGACGAACAACTTTGCACCTAACAATTCTTTTCCACCAAACAATTTTGTTCCGTCAAACAACGATAAGGTTTCCTCGCTAGAACGAAGTCTGGAGGCGTTCGTTAAATAATCGACCCAATCCACTGCCAACATCCAGTCTTCCATTCAGTCCTTAGTGCAACACACTGCCGCACACGGGCAAAGCATCAAGACCATCGAGGCCCAGATTGCACAGCTGAACGCGGCCTTAAGCGAGCGAGAGAAGGGGAAGCTCCCGTCTCAGCCACTCCCAAATCCCGGTCACCCACATAATGCACATGTTGCTCTTGAACAACAGAACCATAATGTGAGTGCCGTGACCACACTGAGATCGGGAAGGATGCTGCAAAACAACATTGGCAAACGAATCAACGTTGACACCCCGGCCGCTTCTTCTTCTTCTTCTTCTTCTTCTCCTCCTTCTTCTTCTTCTTCTTCTTCGTCTTCTGAGCCTATTCTCCGTTCTTCATAAGGCTCCCCTTCCTCTTCTTCTGCTCTGAATGGACCCACTTCTCACTCCACGAAAACACCTGTTCTGGGACCGTTCCAACTCCACAATCTCCTCCTCCAGCATTAGACTCAACCAATTTTCAAAATGTTCCATTTCCAAACCGGTTGAGGTCTAATAAGCAAAATACTCAAATGGAGAAGATTCTGGAGTTATTTAAGCAGGTTAACATTAACATTCCTCTTTTAGATGCAGTCCAACAAGTCCCGTCCTACGCGAAAATCTTAAAGGACTTGTGCACGAAAAAGAGGAAGTCTCAGGTACCCAAGAAAGTTTTCTTAGCTAGTGCTGTGAGTGATGCCCTTACCCAATCTTTACCACAAAAACGGAAGGACCTTGGCTGTCCTACGATTTCTATTACTATTGGGGATAAGAACATCAACCGCGCACTATTAGATCTTGGTGCCAGTGTTAACCTGCTTCCGTATTCAGTATACGAGCAATTAGGCGTCGGAGAGCTGAAACCCACGCACTGCACTCTCCAAATGGCCGACCGATCGATCACCCATCCTAGGGGTGAGCTAGAGGATGTGTTAATAAAATTCGGGGACTTCATATTCCCCGTTGACTTCATTGTATTAGACACACAGCCTGTAGCTAACCCCCGGAATCAAATTCCGGTGATACTCGGTGGCCCATTTCTTGCAACCTCAAATGCTGTGATCAATTGTCGCAATGGTTTGATGAACCTCTCTTTTGGAAACATGACGATTGAACTCAACATTTTTAGGTTGGGGAATCAGCCCGCCGAACCTAATGCTCATATACTGGACGTCTGCTCGACCCAGGAGATCACCCCAGAAGAGTGTGAATTCGAGGAGTTTCTGTTTGATCACGATAATCTTGACGCCACTAGTGCGTTTCTCTTCGAACCTGCTGCTGTTTCTGCGCCCGACAACGACGACGAGTGTTTCACGTTCTCGAACGATCTTAGCCGCGCACAACCCGAGTTTGAATCCTTCGACTTTTCGGATGAGTTACCTGAACCATCCAACTCGGTTGCCTACACTCGTTTTGAACCTTTGCTGGAGTCCTTTGAGTTCGAGACCTTTGCACCAATCTTGCCTTCCATCGTTTCACCTCCAAAGCTCAAACTCAAGCCTTTGCCGTCTCACCTTAAGTACGCTTACTTAAGTGAGAACGAGACCCTCCCTGTCATTATCTCGGCTTCTCTAGCTCCAGAGCAAGAGAAAGCCCTTCTCGCGGTCTTGCACAGCAACAGGCAAGCTTTTGGCTGGTCCATGGCGGACATCAAGGGGATTAGTCCCCTGATCGTTGAGCATCTTATTCATCTGATCGATGATGCCAAACCAGCCCGGGATCCACAAAGACGTCTCAATCCAGTCATGAAAGAGGCTGTGAAGAAAGAGATCGTAAAATGTCTAGATAGTGGTATCATTTACCCTATCTCTGATAGCCAGTGGGTTAGCCCCATTCATGTTGTCCCTAAGAAGTCGGGCATCACGGTCATCACTAACGAGGCGAACGAGTTAATCCCTACTCGCACCCAAACTGGGTGGCGAGTGTGCATTGATTACAGAAAACTCAACGCCGCAACGCGGAAAGACCACTTTCCGCTACGTTTCATTGACCAAATGCTTGAACGATTGGCCGGACACGAGTACTTCTGCTTTCTTGATGGCTACTCCGGCTATAATCAGATTCCCATCGCCGAAAAAGACCAGGACAAGACCACATTCACTTGTCCTTTCGGCACGTTTGCATATCGTCGCATGCCCTTTGGGTTATGCAATGCGCCCGCTACCTTTCAGCGGTGTATGATGGGAATTTTCTCAGACATGGTGGAAAAATTTCTGGAGATTTTCATGGATGACTTCTCCATCTTCGGCGATTCCTTCAACGAGTGTTTGCTGCATCTTGACGCTGTCCTTACCCGATGTAAGGACAAGAATCTCACTTTAAACTGGGAGAAATGCCACTTCATGGTGCGCGAAGGTATTGTCTTAGGACATATCATCTCGCAAAATGGCATAGAGGTTGACAAAGCAAAGATTGAGGTCATTTCCAATCTACCTCCTTCCCGACGCGTCAGAGATATTCGAGCCTTCCTTGGCCATGCCGATTTCTATAGACGGTTCATCAAGGACTTTAGCAAGATTGCTAGGCCCTTAACTCTTTTGCTGGCCAAGGACACGCCATTCGACTTCAACTCTAGCTGTGTGACTGCCTTCGAGTCATTAAAAAGCTCACTCAGTTCTGCTCCCGTTCTTTCTTCACCTGACTGGACGCACCCATTCGAGATTATGTGCGATGCATCCGACTTTGCCATTGGTGCTGTCCTTGGACAACACATCAACAAGATGCCGCACGTAATCTATTATGCGAGCAGAACCCTGAACGACGCCCAACTCAATTATACAACAACTGAGAAGGAATTCTTAGCTGTTGTATTTGCTTTAGAAAAGTTTAGGCCCTACCTCATCGGCTCTCCAGTCATTGTCTACACTGACCATTCTGCTCTACGCCATCTTTTTGCGAAGAAAGATGCAAAATCTCGGTTAATACGTTGGATCCTCTTGCTTCAAGAGTTTGACCTTGTCATTAAGGACAAACGAGGATATGAAAACGTAGTTGCCGACCATCTCTCACGACTTCCTTCTTCGCCTTCGCTTCCAATTCCGATCAACGACGTTTTCCCGGATGAACAACTCTTGACAGTATCGTGCGAACCCTGGTTCGCAGATATTGTGAACTATTTGGCCACAGGATTACTACCGACTGAATGGTCGAGTCAGGACAGACTTCGCTTCTTATCAAAAGTAAAACACCTTTACTGGGACGAACCCTATCTGTTCATGTACTGTCCCGACCATATTATTCGTCGGTGTGTCCCTGACGAGGAATTCAAGAGTGTGCTGTCGTTTTGCCACGATCAAGCGTGTGGCAGGCACTTTGGCCCCAGAAAGACAGCCGAGAAGATCTTGCAATGTGGTTTCTACTGGCCACAACTTTTCAAAGACGCTCACGACTATTGCAAGACTTGCTCCCGGTGCCAACACATGGGCCGGATATCCCGGAGGAACGAGATGCCGCTCCAACCGATCTTGGTTGTCGAGATTTTCGATGTTTGTGGGATAGATTTCATGGGGCCGTTTCCCAGCTCTTTTGGGAACTTGTACATCCTTCTAGCTGTTGATTACGTCTCTAAATGGGTCGAGGCTGTACCCAGCCGGACTAACGACAACAAGGTTGTCGTTAGGTTCCTTAAAGAAAACATTTTCTCCCGGTTTGGGCACCCCCGAGCGATCATTAGCGACAATGGAAGTCATTTCTGCAATAAAACTTTCGAAGCCTTGATGCGGAAATACTCCATTAATCATAAGCTCTCTACGCCTTACACCCCCAAACCTGCGGGCAGGCCGAAGTGTCAAATCGGCAAATCAAGCAGATACTGGAGAAGACGGTTTCCAAGAACCGTAAGGATTGGTCGCTGAAACTCACTGATGCCCTTTGGGCATTTCGAACCGCTTATAAGACCGACCTTGGCATGTCTCCCTATCGGCTTGTGTACGGAAAAGCCTGCCACCTACCTGTCGAAATAGAGCATCGCGCATTTTGGGCGATAAAGGAGCTGAATCTGTCTCTCGAGGATGCGGGCAGCCATCGGAAGCTGCAGTTGAGCGAACTGAGCGAGCTTAGGGATGAGGCTTACGATAACGCGGTTGTCGTTAAGAATCGAACGAAGGTGTTTCACGATAAACACCTTTTGCGCAAAACCTTCGTACCTAGTCAGCAGGTACTGCTTTACGACACCCGACTTCACTTTCATCCAGGAAAGCTCAGATCTCGCTGGAAAGGGCCGTATTTTGTGCGGAATGTATATCCGCAGGGCGCTGTGGATTTGGAAAATCCGAAGGACGGTTCATTTTTCAAAGTGAACGGACACCGACTAAAACCGTACCTTAGCGCCGAACCAACAGAGGAGCTCCTGTTCTTACAGGAGCCGGTTTACCCTGCCTGATCTTCCTCTGCCTACCTCCAAACTTCGGTTATCCAGCCAAGAACAGTGGACACTGTTCCAAATAAGTTTGGGGGTATGTCTAAACCATTTTGTACATACTTGTGTATATTCTTTTTCTTTTTCTTTTCTTTAAAAACAAAAAACAAAAAAAAATTGTGTATCGCTACCGACAATTTTGAACCTTCAAATGATCTCTTCATGCAATGACAGTGAGGACACTGTCCAGTTTAAGTTTGGGGGTACGCTCGGTACGCATTTCTTACCTTCGCATTCACATGTATATTTTGCATCTGCATATTAAAATCCATAAAATCCATAAAAATCTGAAAATTTTCTAAGAACATAAAAACTTTTCTGTCAAGTTAGCTTGTGGAAGAACTCTGATTCAACATTTCGACGGTTTTTGTCTAAAAAAATAGGAATAACTAAATCTTATGTTTAGATTTTGAAAACCTGAAAGATAACTCTCCTTTGAAGTTAACTATAGCTGATATACGTTTTTACATCACACTACACGTGTCGTGAGTTTTTGGGAGTTAGATGACAAGTCTTTTATGTTTAAAAACTTTTAAACAGATAAATGATTTTCTGAGGATCAAATAGGTTTGTTCTGAAATAAGTAATGTCAAGAATAGTTTATGAAGTAAAGCGAATATGAAGGAATGTTATTGATGCCGAAATTGGAACTAAGTCTGAAAAATAACCCATCTGAAACTTGATTGGAATGATTACACACCGAACCCACTAAACACGTCTTTTATCCAAAAAAATAATTGAACTGCCGGTTATATCTCCGTTCGTATTAAATCATCTGATTTTCACGCCAAACTGTCTTTTGTTTTTGGACCTAGGTAACTTGAGTAATTAAGTCCGCTGGGGTGTTTCTACACCTAATGCCCTAAAATCAACTGGTTTGGGAGCATTGGCCCAAAGCTCACTAAGAAGCCTAGAAAGTCCAGCTTAAAACAAAGTCAAGCAAGTGTTCTCTCCGAGTTAAAATTCCTAACGGTTCTTTGTGTGAGAATAATCTTGATAAAAGACAGGCTTTTATAAAAAAATTTAACGGAGATATGAAGGTTTTATTCTATGATAAAGACTATTGCACGTTCACAGAGGTGTGTATGAAATGAAAACAAGAAAAAGGTGGAGTGAAAAATACGACTTAGTTTCCTATTAAGGAAGATAGAAATTCTGAAGTTGAAACCTTACTGGAAAACGAAACTTGAAAAATGCTTAACTCTTTATAAAACTTATGTGATCTTTTTAAAATTGTTATCTGGGCTTTATTGTGCGACATGATGACTTTAATCAATCCTTCTGGAACTTAACGACACTATTTGCACTGCACGTAAAGACATATAAAATCTGTAGTTAAATAAGAAGCGAGGTGTGAAAAATAAAGGTTCGATAGTCTAGACTTAGGATTATAGAATTGTTATTTTCTGAAACAAAAATTTAGGGTTTGAATCTTAGTTATTTTACAAAACCAACTTGACCGGATTTTGTGGGTAGTATCCGCTGAAAACCCTCAGGAGACAACACTCCTCCTACTAGGGACACCTAGAGGTTTAACGGCTTGTTGCACATGCTCAGTACAATCGCGTTCCCTGAGAAAGTGAGGTTAGGAAATTTTTTGTGAATAAATTGGCTTTGCTCGGGACGAGGAAATGATAAGTTTGGGGGTATTTGTTCATATCAGATTTTTGCATTTTCATACCACCCAATTTTTATCACATTGCATATCGGTAGGTACTCTTGAGCCGTGTTTGCTAGTCAATTGCAGGATACAGGTTCTCGGCTCTAAACGGTGAAATCCATAGAAAAACACGACAAAATCCGGGTTCCTGCCAACCACAGATAAAACACGGGCCTCCGCTCTTTATCCGTCTGTTGCCACACACCAGTTTAGGAGACAAAATGGCAAATCGATTGTCACCTTCATGCACAAGGCTCAATGGCAACACAACTTCCAAGAAATCTACGCGGAGCTCAAGAAAATCTTGACAAAAAGTCCACCTTTCACTCAACAGAAATTCTGGAAAAATCGTGAAGCAATTCTAAGAAAAATCATGTACCAGACTAATGGGCACACAAAACCAGGAGATGTCACCAAATTTGGTGACCTAATTCCCCAAGTAGGCCGCGGATCCGCGGCCGTACGGCCTCCTCAGTTGACCAAATTTGGGGGGTATTTGGGTCTTTTCAGTTATATTCTGATGGTTGCCCTAGATTTTCAGTTTTCAGCCTATAAATAGCCCAGAACTTTGTGAAGGGAGGGATGCATATTCTTGTATTTTTTCTCTAGGTTTTAGAATACATATTCTTCTTCCTCTTCTCATCTCTTCTCCATTAAAACTTGTAGTGAGCTTGTGAGTGAAGAATGATGAATAAAGAAGAACCGTTTATTATTTTGCTTGTCTTATTCTCTTGTTAATTGTTGTAATTTTCATTTGTTAACTAGTTGTTGTTATTTCTTGTTGTTTCTTTCTTCTCTCTTTTTCTTTATCCTTAACAAAACCATGATGCTTATGCTTGATCCTTACCAAGGTGAGGTCGCAAATAGCTAGTTGTTATCTTCTAATCTCTTTCTTTCTATCTTCCTCTTTTGTTTTGTTTTATTTTTCCGTATCATGATGTGTGAGTAGTTTCATACTTGTTAGGGTAGGATAAGGGAAGTTTGAGAGAAGGAAATGTCTCTCACTCTTTCCTTGCCCAACAGCTTAATTCGACTCCCATTAATTGAAACACAATCCGCTCTTTACGGCACCCTATCCTACATGATAGCGGTGATTCCGTAGTGAGACCGGTTGTTGTTGAATTAACCGGAGGTTATGGCTAAGAGCCAAGAACGGACGGACAAGCACCAAAAGAAAGAACTTATGCGTTGGAAAGCCTAGCTTATACTCACAAGTTCCTTCCTAGTCGTGCTAATCCCCGTTGTTGCCGATTACCGTAACACCGATATTAAGAGGGGCAACGAAAGATGCGGGAGACTCCTAACTCAAACTAACCTAATCCTAACCCTAACAAGCTCTCTTTACATATCAATTTACCACTTAATTAATCACAACAAAATCTGAAAAACTAGACTTAACTCGTTAAAGCACATAGAAAAAGATTCCCATCTCCCCGCGGACGACCAGTACTCAACCGGCTAGCTACGAGCGAAACCGTCTTGATTGCGGTAATTAACTAAACTTGAACACGCAGAATCCCTAACAATCATCCAGTCATGAGTATCTGCCATTAAGAGAGAGAAAAGAATACACTCAGCGAAAGCTCTTGCATAGATCAGATTGGTTATTATCTTGTCTAATCGATGTCTCCCACTGCTTTAATGAAGTTTTTCTTTCAAACCTTAAAAAGAAAACTAGCCAGGATTAATTACAGTCTACAACTTCGCAAACCGTTCAGCCAGGCCAGTGTCGGTACTTGAGGGAGGTTTCCCGTACTTTCGCACGGACCTAATTAAAGTAAACCTCATTTTCCGAGAGGCGTAGCCCCGTTAACACCTTTCTAGACACCTAATGAGTTAGCTAATTGTAAACTGCAAAACTCTCCTAGGAGCAACTATTGCCCAGAGTGGGATCGGGATCCAACCATCACATGGAAGGTATGCAATCTCATTGCAAATTTCAACACTTGAAATTCCCGATGTAATTTTTACCCTTAGTACTTATGACCTTAACTATGGTCAACAAATCATAAGTACTAGTCAAGTTCCACCCGTCATTTCTTGATCAATTAGACCCACCCACATGACCCTTAACTATGGTCAACAAAGTCGCATGAATGTCCTAATTAATCTGCATCATATGTAGTGTAGGAAGATATCAC
Organism: Agapanthus africanus; assembly: GCA_030015575.1. Taxonomy (NCBI): domain Eukaryota; kingdom Viridiplantae; phylum Streptophyta; class Magnoliopsida; order Asparagales; family Amaryllidaceae; genus Agapanthus; species Agapanthus africanus. The sequence goes on from CM057340.1 coordinate 410,039,459, forward strand.
TTAGCTACCGTACACTACGCCTTAACTAAAGTCAACAAACGTAGCACGAATACTAAGTACTCTACTTCCTAAAATGACGGAGGGTTGCGGATGATTTTTAAGAAAATCTTTAACGCTTTGAACTTGATGTCGTTGTAGAATCAAACAGTTTTCAAAAGGAGTGGCTTAAGCTCCGCAGTTTTGAAATATAGCTTTTTCATAAAGAGCCGAGTGGTTTTCAAATCTGATTCTACAACATCTTTTTAGGTTTATTTTCTTTACATTAATCATATTAATGTAATCCCATCATTTAAGTCCTTAAGCCAATCACAGAAAAGAAACGAAAATAACACGTACGCTTATGCCATCAGCATTCGCCGCAATGTTCCGTTATGCACCGTTAGGTTACTTAACTAACGGCATACCGGGACGGGACTAGCGCGGGTGTAAAACATAAGCAACGTCTACTATATATCATATATATAATATGTCATTCGTCTCAGATATCACAGAACACAGGCAGCAGAAACATATATATAATGTGGGATATACTAGGACGTCTGTATTTAGTATTTAGCCAATAATAGAAAATACGGATTCCACATTCGCGATGAATAGCCAAGCGCACACCCCTAGACCCCTACGAGAGCGGCAAGCGACCCTACCAATCCTGGAGTTTAGGAGACCCGGTCTCGACTTCTCGAGATGGCCTCCCACTGAACCCTAGAACCCGGTCACTTGTGCTCCCTACCTTGGGTCTATCCTAATGCGGAAAAGGAAATAATATACTACACTGGTGACACAACCTCAACCCGGAAGTGCCCCAAATAAAAGAATATTACATTACATTTGAATTTACATGAATGAAAATATAAAACTCTCATCTCACATAAAACCCCGGCTATTCAATCGCGACAATCTTGCACATCATATCTCAGCAACACATAATATCACATATCATCAACGTAAGTAAGTATGCATACCCCAATTGTCGTTGACGTATAGAACCGAAACCGGCGATATCGAACATACTACACTTACGGTCACAGAAAAGAAAGTGTAAAACAATATTTGGAATCCACATTCTCTTTAGACATCATAAATGCGAAATATCACATATTTCGTATTTCATGCCTAAACTATATGAATTCCACATATTGTATCACATTCCAGATAAACAGACAGTATTAAAGTTTTCGAACGAAAGATCAAGTTTCCAAGATTCACTAAAGCTCAACACTTGAGCAGGGTTAAAAAATCCAAAGTGTGACACAGTAGTAGTGGTCCAGCCGTAGAAGGGTCAAGCCAACGCCTCACATGTGGCACGCCGTACTGCTCCAAACCCTAAGGTTCAAAGGGCAGTTCAAGACGGTCACATAATCGAGTTATGGTTTGTTGTCTTCTATAGGGACCACTACAAAAAGACTTGCACGTATCTCCAAAGTATTTAAACCCCGTGAATAGTGAGCAAATGATAGTTGTTCGAACACTTCAATACTTTCTAGTTTACCCGGAAAAGGAAACGAAATGAAAATTCCGATCAAAACGACGAGTCTAAAACCATCTCCAGAATTTTCAACAGTAGATTCAGATTAAAGAGACTCAAAATATACAAAAGCAGGTAAGGAAAAACACTGTACAAAAATGAGTGAGGTTCCCCTTGTATGGCCGCGGATCCGCGGACTAAGCCTGCTTAGGCCACGGTTCCGCGGCCAAACTTACTGTTCATTGGCTCGAATTATCCAGTTTGTCTTATATTTACCTGATTTATTTTTTGAGTATTTTTAATTCTGACAAAAGTCAGTTTTTAAAAAATTTCCAGAGAGTGTCCGGTAATTTCGTATTTTGGTTCAATCGGAGTTTTTACTTCGCTAAAGCATCGCCTAATGTTCTAGGTCGGCTCTGATACCAATGAAAGGTTTGCCTAGCACCCTATAATGAGTTTTAAAGCATCACATGTCTCAAAGTATGGATTTTGATGGTGCTAAACAAACATGCAAAGGAATCGATCCTAGAAAATTAGGGTTACGAAATAAAAAGCTAATCAAATTAGGGTTTCTAGACTACAACCTTTGTAGCTCCCCTTTTGCTTGACTCCTTAGTCTCTTGGTTGTTTGAAAAAGGTCCTCTTGTAGTCTTCTCACGTCCACGACGATCCACTTGGAGTTTCCCGTCTAAGCTCGCAACTTTGAAAAACAAAGTGAACACTCTAAACAAGTTGGCTAAACTTGTGTAGAATGATGTTGTGGCTAAGGATCTCACTTCAAAATCCTATTTTTATGAGTATTTTGCTCTCTTGAAAGAACTAGAAAGTAAAGGATCAAGGTTAATGATGATGATGGCCTTTTTAGAAGAAGAGAATAATGAACCATGGAAAGAGAAATGAAAAATAAGCATATATATATTTTTCATTCCTCATATCCAACCATGGTTAACTCTAAAGATATTATTGGATTAAAGTTAAAAGCACAAAAAGAAAATAAACCATGGGTTAAAAGGTAGGTGAGCATGGTAAGGTTAAGAAGAGTGTAGAAACCTTTTATGATTTAACCCATTTTCATTTCCTTTTTTTTTAATTTAAAAGCAATAATAATCCATAAAAATAACCATAATATGATTCTTATATTGCCACCATTCTCATTGTATAAGCAACCATGATATAATGATGTATGTATGCATGTGTGCATGCACATCCATATGTGCATGAACAAGAATGAATCCATACATGCATGCATACATCCAAAATAAACAAGATAGGATTTGTAGTGAGAAGCTAATGATAAATCAACACTTGATTTACTAATCCGGCCATATCACATACGACCCGACCATAATCAAGCCACCCAATTAATATACAGTATCCTATACACGCATTTTAATCGGGTCCAAGCACATATCGCATACGCGCACCACAACGTTTCACCTAGACTAGGTAACTCCTTTGTGGGACTCTAAGACTCGTCAATACGCCGGCAGTGGGTGATGATCACATCAAGCACCCACAAGCCGCAAGCGGTCAGCTAAACGTAACGCCCACCCGGGTATTGAGCAATCAGAAGAAAACAAGCGAACCTGTTACAACTCCCGTCGAGCCATCTGGCAACACTACCGTACAGTCCGGTCTCTTCGTCAGATATGCTGCATATCGATCCTAAGGATGGTCACGTCGACCCCAATAACTCAATAAGTCGTGCCGATGAATGGTCTATGACAGATCGAGAAACTACTGATAACACTTATCAGCAATTCTCAGCAGCCCTGGCCAGGGACTTGCTGATATAACCAGTCGGGCACAGCACAGCATCAACTCCCAATACCGGGAGAGACGAAACCCCTCCTATCGCTCATCGCCTTCGTGTGTCTCGGGACTGTACCCAACGGCCACCTGTTTGCACGACTCGATAGAGCCGTGGTAGGGTGGCAATCAAAATACAGTGGGAGAACACACAAGACTCTATGACAATCTCGGGTCTACAGACTAACCTGTACCAGTGTCACCTGAGAACTGCTATCCGACGATAGATATAATTCCATATAGGAGTTCTCGGTGAGTCCGTCCAGTGTACCCAGTCACCACTGAGCACCCGTATATGATCTTGATGTCAAACATCGATGAATGTGGGAACATTCATCGCCCATCGTATGGGTCTAGTATCATATACGCTAGTCTACTCTGGTATATCTATGCCCCGTCTCGATATACCTACGACTAGGGACATTCCAGGATATGCTTACAGACTACAGATGTCCCACTAGTATGATCTCCATCATAATCAAAGTAGTCAAGCCGATATCCTCAGGGCTTTATCAGCATGTATGAATGAATAAAAGCATGATCAAATCAACATGTCAGATAAAGAAGAACCAGATAGCATACTATCATGTCGAGCAAGAATGCATACTGAATATATATATACATGTATAGATACATCCACCATCACATAATGGCCTATAGGGCATACATATATCCAACATACACACCCGTATCCGTGTACCGAGGAACATGAATACAATGAGATAAAACCAATCCCAAATCATATACTAGGATCCGTCTTAAACCAAAGCCCGCTAGTATAAGCTGTCCGGACACCAAACGTGCACAAGTGCGCGGATGTGAACGAACCCTGTCGCAATACCATGCGACCTATACTCATTTTTCCTAAAGGCGAATAACCCTCTGTGTGGGACTCTAAAGACTCGACACTACGCTGGCAGTGGGTTTAACCACAGACCGCAAGCGGCACTAGCTGTACGTAACAGTCCCTAGGTAGATGCCGATAAGAAGACTGACGAGGTGAACCCATCTGAACTCCGACTGAGCCTGAATGTTACAGTCTCCGTACAGTCCGGTCTGTTCGTCTGATACATCGCATGGCGGGCCTAGGGGATGGTAAACGTCAGTCCCCTAATAGCGGTACAAGTCGTGTCGGAGTGTAGCCCAGAACACCCTGAGATAACACTGGAAACCTACCAGTATACCTCGCTTGCCCTGGCTAAGGACTACTTGTGTAATGGCTCTCTTGGACACAGCGCGATGTCAACCCCCAATACCGGGAGAGACGAATCCTGTCTAACCGTCACTGCCTCCAAGTGCTTCGGGACTGCACCCAAAAACTACCTGTTTGCACGACTCCTTAGAGCCGTGGTAGGGTAGTAATCAAAGTACAGTGGGAACACACTCGAGGCGAAGTGACAGTGTCAAGTCAGCGGACTAAGCTGTACTCATGTCACTTGGGAACTGATAACCGACGATAGGTATAATACCAACAAACAGTTCCCGACGAGTCCTGTCCAGTGTACTCGTAACCCAACGAGCACCCGCATACTATCTCAAGTACGACGTACAGACGGCTGTGGGACAGACCGTCTCCCGTGCTGGGATGAGAAGCGCATACGCTAGTCTACTCCGGAGTATCGATGCCCTGTCTCGATAATCCCATGATCAGGGACGTGTATATATAAGGATGTGCTTATAGATTACCCAGCCCCTACGAGTGTGACTACCATCACAACGCTGGTAATCAAGCCAAGATCCTAATGGCTCTACTAATGTGTATAGATGATACAATAAAGAAACACATGCACACATTAAAGCAGAGACAAACCAAGTAGCATACTACCATTTTGAGCAAGATTGTCTATACAACTGTGAATATCCCAAGCTTCCATCAAGTAATATACATACTAGTATTATACAGTAATGGCCTCTAGGGCATATACACTAACAATCTCCCACTTGCACTAAGGCCATGTACTGGCGTATCGAAGACCTATCATCTCGATCAGCCGCTCGAACTGAGTCTGGGGTAAGGCCTTCGTGAATGGATCTGCAGTGTTATCTTCTGAAGCAACCCTCCGAACCTTGATCTCCTGGCGATCTACGATCTCCTTGATCAGGTGATACCGCCTCAAGATGTGTCTGGATTTCTGATGGGACCTGGGTTCCTTCGCTAAAGCTATAGCCCCGTTGTTGTCGCAATACAGAGGTATTGGATCAACAATGGACGGAACTACCTGAAGTTCTTTCAAGAACTTCCTCATCTACACGGCTTCTTTTGCGGCATCAGATGCAGCGATATATTCCGCTTCCATAGTCGAGTCAGCAACGGTTTCCTGTTTGGAACTCTTCCAACACACCGCCCCTCCATTGAGGGTAAAGACAAAACCCAACATGGACTTGGAATCATCCTTGTCACTCTGGAAGCAGGAGTCAGCAAAGGCCTCAATCTGGAGGTCTTTTCCGCCATACACCAAGAACATCTCCTTAGTCCTTCTCAGGTACTTGAGAATGTTCTTTACCGCTATCCAGTGTTTCTCCCCAGGGTTTGACTGATACCTGCTTACCACACTCAGTGCATAAGCTACATCTGGTCTGGTACACAACATCGTATACATTATAGAGCCTACCGCAGAAGCGTAGGGTATAATAGACATGCGATTCCTTTCCAAATCAGTCTTGGAAGACATCTCTTTGGAAAGTGATTGATATGAATTGTTGTTTACCGCAATCAAGACGGTGTCGCTATGCAGCTAGCCGGTTGAGCACGGGTCGATCCACAGGGAGATGGTTGTACGTCCTTTCTTGTTTTAGACGAGTCAATAAAGAATTTGTGTATGTTTGTTCGAAACTATCCTATGTGTATTATTTGCAAGTATAAAGTTGTTAAGAAAAAGATACGAAATTGTAAGCTAAAGAAATTCGTACTCAAAACCTTTGAGCCGAGTCTTGACCAATTGAAGCTAAGCAATCGGCAACAACGTGGATTAAGGGATTTAAGCGCGGTATTCGTGGAATACGGCTTATTTACCCTTGTCCTTCCGTTCTTGTCACTTGCTTTCGCCTCTGGCCAAACCGAACGCAACCGGCCGCGGTTAGGAATCACCGTTACCTTGTTAGGGTAGGGTGCCTAACGGAGCGCTTGCGTATGGTTTGGGAGGAGTTCTATGGAAAATAACGGGAAAAGGAACTGAGAAAGAAGATATTAACTTACAATACCGTATTTTATCTTAACAACAATAATTACAACAATCACAAAATGAACAACAAAGAGCAAAAGAAAAGAACAAAGAAAAGAAAAGATTACAAGTAATTAAAGTGCATGGAATTAAATTGCAAGTAAGTAAAGCAAGAATAAAAAATGCAAGTAATAAATAGCGATAAAAAGAACAAGAAACTATGACTCAAGACAAGCATGTGATCAATAACCAACCCTTAAACTTGCAAGCTCAATCAAGAGGTTGCAAGATCAAAGGAAGGGTAGAGAACGCATGTGAAATGAGTGCTAATTCCATGAAAGAATACGACCCTTGAGATCAATAACTAACCATTAACCATTCAAGCTCAATGAAGAGGTTGAATGATCAAGAGAAAGCAAGAATCTCAAGGGGAAGAAGAAACAAAAGAGAATGATACAAAACCCTCATCTTCATTGATCTCCCACTTAAAAAGCTCTCACTACAATTTTCATGGAAAAAGGAATGAAGAAGAAGAAGAAAAACTATACAAAAGACTACAAAAGAGGAACAAAAGAATGACCCTTGGCTTAGCTCAATTCTGGAGTATTTATAGGCAGGGAAAATGAAATCTAGGGCAACAAACTGGACCCATGTGAAAAGACCTATCTACCCATGAAAAATGACCAGCTGCGGCGCCAGTACGGCCGCGGATCCGCCGCCAATACCCCCTATTGGCCGCGGATCCGCGGCCCTATGATGGAGTCAGGGCATGGGCTTTTCAGTACGGCCCTGGTCTGCTGTCCCCTTTTGTCTGGTACATGTATTTTCTGATAATTTCTTCCAGAATATCTTCAGATTCTTAGTCCAAGATTGCATTATCTTTTTCACTTTTGACTTCTATCTCTCTCGAGCTCCGTGCACCCATTGATTCTTGTGCTGCCCCCCTCGTGCTCTGTGCTTGTCCCAGACACGAATGACCACTGTCATATGTCTTGTCTTAGGAACTGGTACTCGGCACTGGACGGATATGGATGACCGGAACCCGGCTTTTATCTGCTGTCAACAGATGTTCTGCTATTGGCGTAACTGTGGAGATTTTGCCTTGATTTGCAATATTTGGACTGGAAACCTGTACTCTGTAAATATGCAACAAACACGGATTAAAAGCACCTACCTATAAACACAGGAGCATAAGAATGGGCGGTATAAAATGCAGTATTCTGTTATGAACAAATACCCCCAAACTTAACTTTTGCTCGTCCCGAGCAAAACCAATTATTCACAAAAAATAAAATCCTAACCGCACTTTCGCAGGGAACGCGATTGCACTGAGCGCGTGCAACAAGCCGTTAAACCTCTAGGTGTCCCTAGTAGGAGGAGTGTTGTCTCCTAAGGGTTTTCAGCGGATTACACCCACAAAATCCCGTCAAGCTAGTGTCATAAGTTAACATAGATTCTACTCCTACAGTTCAGTATTTACATTAGAAATTCTATCATCCTAAGTTAGAAATATCCAACCCTTATTTTTCACACCTCCTATCTATTTAACTTTAGGTCTTATACGTTCCAAAAAAGTTTAGAAAGATGTTGGTTCTCCTGAGTTTTCCTTCTAAAGTGAGGCCTCAAATCAGGGATTTTTATCAACTTTACAGAAAACACAAGTCTTATTCTTTATTTCTATCTTTTATTCAAACATCGATTGTATACCCCTACGTGTGTGTATATTTGCACCCCTACACTTAAGAATTCAATTCAAGCTATAATACCCTTGCCCTAATACCTAATACTACTTCTTTTCATTAAGGATGGACGGATCTGCTCACACACCTTTCATGCGACTATTAATGCTTCTTGAGGCACTAACGGCCGATTACTGAATGTGTGAACATTAAAGCGTAAATAGCAGTTTCCAGGTCTTGACTTTATTCTATTTTTTTCTTTTTCTTTTTCTTTCTTTTTTTTTTCTTTTTCAAGACCGGATATATTTTTCAATATGCTATTTTGGTGTTTAGCTTTAAATACCGTTTTTTCTTTCATACCAGGCTTTCAGGCAAGAGTATTTCTAGGTGTCCTCTACTATCCCAAGTTTCAAGGTGCGTGTATGTGCAGTTTGTAGGGTATATACTTTCTAAATTTGAACTCAAGAAAAGAAACTATTTTTCAGACTTATCCTTCAGTAGAGCATCAATACTTTCCCTTCATCTTGACTTAACTAAAGAACTGAACTCAAGATTACCTATTTCTCAAAAAAAACTGTAAGGACGTATACTTACCAAGTTTAAACAGAATGAGGGTTATTTTTAGGGTTTTCAATTCCTAAGCCTAGAATTTAGTTATTTCTATCATATCAACTAATCTTTCGGAATAAAGATCTAAGTTACCCTATTAGCTAACTTGACGACAAAGTTTTTATATTTTTGGAAAAATTTCGGTTTTTGTGGGGTTTTTAATAAGGTATGCAAATGCAAAATATACAAATGAATGCGAAGGAAGAAAGCTTACCGAGCACACCCCCAAACTTAAACTTGACAGTGCCCTCACTGTCAGGCTACACCAAGAGGGTCAAAATTGCCGGCGCTCCCTAAAAACAAATTATATACAAAACAAAAAGGAAAACAAAAATATATACAAAAAAGTGTCCCCCCCAAACTTAAGTAAAACAGTGTTTCCACTGTTAAGCGTTGAAGTTCAGGATTAGGGGGGAAAGAGAACAGTATCAAGCTATACAAGGCCTTACACAGGCCAAAAGTTAACACCAACCATTCAAAGTTTTTATCGCTATAATGTACAGGTTGGTGGAAGAAGGCGTAGAGAAAAGAGATGGAGAATACGCGAGACCATATGCGGAGAGAAGCGGGATATGGTCTCGGTATATGAGAGGAAGAATAATGGCGGAAGGGAAAAAGAAGCGGAATACGAACTTGAGGGTGCAAATGGAGTAAATAGATTAGCACAATTTGTGATGACCGATGTGTGAAAAGTAATTGTGCTAATATATTTACTCGTCGAGAAATTGGGTCGAATCCCTCAAGATCCGTAAGAAACCATGGGTACGCCGAACTTGGTAAACCAGATACAGGAAGTGAAAATGATACGGGTTCTTGCAAGGTCGGAACGATGGAAAGGATGGAGGGAAGTGGTTGAGGAAGGGTATCGGTTAAAGGTTCAGGAGGGTGTACACAGTCAGTGGAAGGAACATGATGAATTGGAAAATCCGACTCATCAAGAAAAACTGGTTCATCCTCAAAACTATCCTCAATATTCTCCTCAAAATTTAGCACATCCATGCACTTCTCTTCAAATTCCGGACGCATATGGGGTTCGGGAAAAACATTTAATGACTCGGGATGATGAGTTGGAGAGAAAAATTCATCTAAATCTATGGGTTCATCATCCAAAATATTCCCAGCGTCAATATCCTCAATCAAGTGAAAGTCAATTTTCTCAGACACCTCATCAAAAGCATGGATTTCAATCAATTCAGGTTCTAAGATGGATGTGTAGAGGTCAAAAGGATTGGGTGTGGTTTCACTTGGCAAGGTCCCTTCACAATCTGGCAAATCAAACACTACAAAGTCGCACAACTCATTAAACATTCTATCTTCAACTGATAGTTCATTTGGGACACTAGATAGACTTTCAACACAGGAGTTGTGGGATTCAATTTGAAACGGGTAGGTTTGATTTGGAAGGGGGTACAGCTCACTCTCTCCACTCAAATTCACAGCCTGTCCGACCGCCTCTTCATACATTAAAAAATTAGGAGCTAGTTGGAAACTAGCTACCGGGTCAGTAGGTTGTATGAGAGCGGCCATGGACGCATTCAAATCCATCATCTGTTGGCTTGACGCTACCCTAAAGTCTTCCAAGGACTGTTCTAGACTAGACATTGGTTGTGAAGGGGTTTCAGTAAAAGATTCAAAGTTGTTTGGATACTGAAAATTCCTAAAAGGCTGTTCTGAAGCTATGTCTAGGGAAGGTGCAAAAGTAGGGTAGGATTGGTAGGAATTGAATGGCTGGACAGGAGCAGGATCAACATTTGGATAGGAAGGTGAATGGAATTGTTGATCCCAAGAATTTGAAGTGGTGAAAGGAGTGAAAGATCGGCTACGGGATTGTTCAATACGTTCAGCGATGGACAAAGGACGACTTGCAAAAGGGGTATCAACATAAGCGGGTGCGGGAGGTTGAAAAGGTTGATACGAAGTGGAATGAGGAGTGGAAGTGTTTGTCCTAGACGCGTCTATCCGATCTCTCAATGAAATTCTGGGCAAGGATGGATCATTCGAAGTTCGGCCAAAGCAAGAACCGTAGGAAGTTATGTCTGGTTGTGGGTACCAAAGTTCCGCAAGAGTTTTGCGAGGTGGAGTACCCATGATATGAAGAGAGAAGGAAAGAAAGGCAGAGAAAAGGAGGGGAAAAGGAATGTGATATTTTTTTTTTTTAGTTTATATATTAACAAAAGAATGAAATATACACACAAAAAGAATATGGACAAAAATAATCACGACACAAAAATACCACACACCTAATCGTTCTAGGGTTCACCTAGGTCAACTAGACCTGCTCCAGAACTTGATTGTCGAAGTAAAACTGTGTCGAGAAACAGGCTCAAGATACACTGATCACGAGGCCAGGTAAGTGCAGAGATAAGGGGAGGTTTTCCAACGCTTTCGCGAAGTTCCTTAATTAAGTAACCCTTTCTCTTTTGGCGGTTTCGCCGTTAACACTTTCCTAGACACCCCGTAAACAATATACCTTTAAGCGAGGTTCTAAACACAGTTAACTTCTCCTAGTGAGCGCGAAGTCCTTAAGGCTTAAAGTCTAATTTCTTTTAAAATTTGTGCGGGTAAACGTTATGCTCAAGTTCGTGATTTGTGGGCCACGGAAAAGGTGATGAAATCCTTTACCGTATCTTGTGGGGTTCGCTTGCCCTTAAGTCCGTATTAATTGATGCAATGCGCAATTCAATAAAAATTCTATAAAGAATCAAAAAATCGTTTTTTAGTTTAAGCACGGCACTGCAAAAAATACGGGTTAGTCAATTTTTTAGCGTTTGCTAGCGAACTTGCAAAGAATCCTGCAAAGAATAGTATATTGGAAGCGTCGGATTTGAGAAGAAGGTGTTAGTAAAGTACGTACCGTTAAGTTTTGGGTTAGGAAACCCCCCGTTGAATCAAATCCGATAAGCTTGAAAAGTTTGCTTGCGCGGGTCAAACTACCCGGATCTTTGGCACTGTACTTTGCAATCACCTTGACTTTGAACGTACACTTTGCTCCCACAATCGCAGTTTGCAAATCTGCAAAAATCTGCACTCTTGCCCACAAAAATTATCAAAAAAAAACAAAAAGATTTTTTCTTTTATATATACAAAAAGAATATTAACCCGAATAACAAGAAAGAAAATACGCTACCGTCTCCCCGGCAACGGCGCCATTTGATTGATATGAATTGTTGTTTATCGCAATCAAGACGGTGTCGCTATGCAGCTAGCCGGTTGAGCACGGGTCGATCCACAGGGAGATGGTTGTACGTCCTTTCTTGTTTTAGACGAGTCAATAAAGAATTTGTGTGTGTTTGTTCGAAACTATCCTATGTGTATTATTTGCAAGTATAAAGTTGTTAAGAAAAAGATACGAAATTGTAAGCTAAAGAAATTCGTACTCAAAACCTTTGAGCCGAGTCTTGACCAATTGAAGCTAAGCAATTGACAACAACGTGGATTAGGGGATTTAAGCGCGGTATTCATGGAATACGGCTTATTTACCCTTGTTCTTCCGTTCTTGTCACTTGCTTTCGCCTCCGGCCAAACCGAACGCAACCGGTCGCGGTTAGGAATCACCGTTACCTTGTTAGGGTAGGGTGCCTAACGGAGCGCTTGCGTATGGTTTGGGAGGAGTTCTATGGAAAATAACGGGAAAAGGAACTGAGAAAGAAGATATTAACTTACAATACCGTATTTTATCTTAACAACAATAATTACAACAATCACAAAATGAACAACAAAGAGCAAAAGAAAAGAACAAAGAAAAGAAAAGATTACAAGTAATTAAAGTGCATGGAATTAAATTGCAAGTAAGTAAAGCAAGAATGAAAAATGCAAGTAATAAATAGCGATAAAAAGAACAAGAAACTAGGACTCAAGACAAGCATGTGATCAATAGCCAACCCTTAAACTTGCAAGCTCAATCAAGAGGTTGCAAGATCAAAGGAAGGGTAGAGAACGCATGTGAAATGAGTGCTAATTCCATGAAAGAATACGACCCTTGAGATCAATAACTAACCCTTAACCATTCAAGCTCAATGAAGAGGTTGAATGATCAAGAGAAAGCAAGAATCTCAAGGGGAAGAAGAAACAAAAGAGAATGATACAAAACCCTCATCTTCATTGATCTCCCACTTAAAAAGCTCTCACTACAATTTTCATGGAAAAAGGAATGAAGAAGAAGAAGAAAAACTATACAAAAGACTACAAAAGAGGAACAAAAGAATGACCCTTGGCTGAGCTCAATTCTGGAGTATTTATAGGCAGGGAAAATGAAATCTAGGGCAACAAAATGGACCCATGTGAAAAGACCTATCTACCCATGAAAAATGACCAGCTGCGGCGCCAGTACGGCCGCGGATCCGCCGCCAATACCCCCTATTGGCCGCGGATCCGCGGCCCTATGATGGAGTCAGGGCATGGGCTTTTCAGTACGGCCCTGGTCTGCTGTCCCCTTTTGTCTGGTACATGTATGTTCTGATAATTTCTTCCAGAATATCTTCAGATTCTTAGTCCAAGATTGCATTATCTTTTTCACTTTTGACTTCTATCTCTCTCGAGCTCCGTGCACCCATTGATTCTTGTGCTGCCCCCCTCGTGCTCTGTGCTTGTCCCAGACACGAATGACCACTGTCATATGTCTTGTCTCAGGAACTGGTACTCGGCACTGGACGGATATGGATGACCGGAACCCGGCTTTTATCTGCTGTCAACAGATGTTCTGCTTTTGGCATAACTGTGGAGATTTTGCCTTGATTTGCAATATTTGGACTGGAAACCTGTACTCTGTAAATATGCAACAAACACGGATTAAAAGCACCTACCTATAAACACAGGAGCATAAGAATGGGCGGTATAAAATGCAGTATTCTGTTATGAACAGAGAGGGTGATCCCGTGACAAGCCGGTAGATTACCGCGCTTGGAATCTTCCATACTGAATCTTTTCAGTATGGTGTCGATGTACCTGGACTGTGAGAGTCCTAATATCCTCTTGGATCTGTCACGGTAGATCCGGATCCCCAGAATGTATGAGGCATCACCCAGGTCTTTCATGGAGAACCTGTGTGACAAGAACCCTTTGACAGATTGTAGCATAGGAATGTCATTTCCTATTAAGAGAATGACATCCACGTATAAAACGAGGAATACTACAGTTCTCGCTACAAATCTACTATAGATGCATGGTTCATCTGGATTTTTGATAAAGCAAAATTCCTTGACCGTCTCATCAAAATAGATGTTCCAACTCCGCGATGCCTGCTTTAGTCCATAAATGGACTTGAGAAACTTGCACACCTTTCCGCTGCTCCCACTCTGAATGAAACCCTCTGGCTGGTCCATATAGACACACTCCTCTAAATTTCCATTTAGAAAAGCGGTCTTTACGTCCATCTGCCAAATCGCATAATCGTGGAAGGCAGCAATGACAAGAAGGATCCGAATGGATTTCAGCATAGCCACTGGAGAAAAGGTTTCGTCATAGTCCAAACCAGGTCTCTGACGAAAACCCTTTGCAACAAGTCTAGCTTTATAGGTCTCAACCTGTCCATCTATACCAATCTTCCTTTTGAAGATCCACTTGCATCCTACGGGTTTTACCCCATCTGGAGCAATGTCCAACGTCCATACTTTGTTGGTGTACATGGACACCATTTCGGTCTGCATTGCATCCAGCCATTTTACCGAGTCAACGCTCTGAATGGCTTGCTGGAAGCCAGTCGGCTCATCACTATCAATGATGCAATCTTCTGTATCCCTGTTATGAGAAAACCGTAGTATCTCTCGGGCGAATGAGATTGCCTACTACTCCTGCGGAGCGGCGTAGGAATGTCCTGATCTTTCGAACCCTTTGGTTCTACTAAGCTTTCAGTAATAGCTTGTGGTTCTGGAATTTCTTCCAGTTCTATTGCGCTCCCACTTATTTCCTTTTCTAAGAACTGATGTTCCAGAAAGTGGGCATTACGAGAAACAAAGACCTTTTGTTCCTTTGCGTAATAGAAAAGATACCCCCTGGAGTTCTTTGGGTATCCCACAAACTTGCACAGTACTGAGCGTGCCTCGAGTTTGTCCGCATGCTGCTTTTTGACAAAAGCTGGACATCCCCAAATCTTCAGGTATTGAAGATAGGGTTTCTTCCCACTCTATAACTCATATGGTGTAGTAGGCAAAGTCTTAGTGGGAACTCGGTTCAAAAGGTATGCGGCTGATTCTAGCGCATATCCCCAGAATGATCGCGGCAACTCAGCGTTACTCATCATGGACCGTACCATATCCAATAGGGTTCGGTTCCGTCTCTCCGATACACCGTTATGTTGCGGAGTGTATGGAGGAGTAAGCTGAGAGAGAATTCCATTCTCTTTTCGGTAATCCAGGAACTCGGCAATCAAGTATTCACCACCTCGATCAGATCTTAGTGTCTTGATACTTTTGCCTGTCTGTTTTTCTACTTCATTCTTGTATTCTTGAAACTTTTCAAAGGCTTCAGATTTTTGCTTCATTAAGAAAACATGTCCGAACCTTGAAAAATCATCCGTAAAAGTAATGAAGTAAGAATAACCGCTTTGCGCATGTGTAGACATTGGATCGCACACGTCGCTGTGTACGAGCCCCAAGAGCTCGCTCTCTTTTACTCCGTATCCAGTGAACGAAGTTTTTGTCATCTTCCCTTTGAGACAGGATTGACAAGTTGCATACGATTGATATTCGAACGAATCCAAATATCCTTCTGTATGTAACTTCGTCAACCTTCTCTTATTGATGTGACCGAGTCTACAATGCCATAAGAAAGCCTAATTGATTTCTGGAGACTTTCTTTTGTGTGTATTCTGGACATTGAAAATCTGTGGTGGTTTAATACGTATATACCATTGTTTAATGTACCTGACCCAATCAAAACTTGATTGAGGTGAATGTTCACAACATTACTTACAAATGCAAATTCATAACCTTCTTTATATAATAAAGATACAGAAATGATATTATAAGTTGCATTTGGTACAAAATAACAACCACGCAAAACCAAAAAGTGTCCATCTGACAATCCCAGGTGATAGTCCCCCACGGCCTCAGCATCATGCTAGCTCCGTTTGCAACTCTGAGGGTCATATCACCTGCCTTCAAAACCCTACGCCTTCTCAATGCCTGCAAAGAATTATAGATATGAGATCCTGATCCGGTATCCAATACCCAGGAAGTAGAGTTTATTGATAGACAGTTTTCAATAACATACACACCTGAAGCTGAAGCCGCAACTCGCTTCAGATCCTCGGTTCTGGCCTTCCAAGCCTTGCAATCCTGTTTCCAGTGTCCACTCTTATGATAGTAAAAGCATTCTTCCTTTCCCACAAGCTTTCCCACTACCTTTGTTGCCTTTCCCTTTCCCTTCGTATCCACTTTACTAACACCGCCCCTTGGTTTGGCGGGGGCTTTCTTCTTCTTTCCCTTGGCTTTCGCCATGGACTTAGAAGAGGAAGATCCTCCTACAAACAAAGTGGATGTCTCCCTACCTTTCTGTAGGGTGCCCTCAGCACTCCTCAACATGTTCAGAAGTTCGGAAAGTTCAACCTGCTTTCCTTGCATGTTGAAGTTTAGGAAAAACTGGGCGTAAGTGGAAGGAAGGGACTGGAGAATCAAGTCAGTGTAGAGTTCATTCTCCAACGTGGTCCCAAGGTCCGCGAGCTCCTCTATGTAGCCAATCATCTTAAGCACGTGTTCCGCTACCGATGATCCGACGACCATTCTTGCCGAAAACAGCTTCTTCGACACTTCGTATCTGGCGATACGAGATTGCTCTCCATACAGATCTTTTGTATGGAGAAATATGGATTCTAGGTCCATATTCTCGTGCCTCCTCTGATGTTCATTGTCCATAGAGGCAAGCACGAGGCACTTGGCCTTCGTGCAATCGATCTCGCATGTCATACGGATTTCTATATCCGCGACGCTGGAGGTGGGACCTGGGACAGGGGGAGCTTTGGTGGTAAGGAGATACCCCAACTTGTCGTAAGTGATTGCCATTTTGACATTCCTGAGCCAATCTTTGTAGTTTGGCCCTGTCAGTATGTTTTTATCTAGTAATAACTTAAGTCTGGTCATGTTGATTGGTCGCTGCAATTAGGAGAGAGAAAAGAAACACTTTAGCATGATGCTCTTGCAAGTTTAGAGTGGTTTTTAGTTTGTCTAAACAGGATGGCTCCTACTGTCTCTCGAATCCCTCCTCAAACCATAAAGGAAGAATTAGTCGGGATCAATCTCACCGTTCAATACTTGCTTAACCGTTCAGCCAGGCCAGTGTCGGTACTTCGAGGGAGGTTTTCCAACGCTTTCATGAAGTTCCATAATTAAGTAACCTCTTTTCCCTGTGGGTGTAGCCCCGCTAACACCTTTCTAGACACCTACTAGGTTTATAGTATTGATCGTTAAGTGAGAAATTTCCCGAGGAGTAGCATATACTCATAGTAGGATCGGGATCCAAATATCATCACGTGATAAAACTGAAGGAATCCTACCAGAATCATCACACTCCAAATGGTATGCAGCGCTAGCAAGTTTCAGTTCTTTTGAAACTCCCGATGTGGATTTTTTCCCCATGCTCTTATGACCTTGGCGTGAGGTCAAAATGTCATAAGTCACATGTCAAGTTCAACACATCATTATCCAGGTCAATTTGAACCCACACGTACCTACCCTTGACATAGGCCAAAATGGCAGTACGACTGTTTCAAACCAACGCATTCTATCTATGCAACAGATAAATATCCGGCAGCTACCAATCACTATGCCTTGGCGTGAGGTCAAAATACATAGCTTGAATACTACTGAATATTTAACTGAAATGATGGAGGGCTACGAATGGTTTTGGCGAAACCCTGAACGTAGTGAACTTGATATAATCGATGGAACGAGATAGCTTTTAAAAGGAGTGGTTCAAGCTCCGCATTTTAAAAGTTTGGTTTTGAAAAGAACCGAGTGGTTTTCAAAGTGTTCCAATGACTTTTACTTGGTTTATTTTCTTGCATTAATTTTAATGCGTCCCATCATTTAATCCTACCATTGCAAAAAACAACCAAAATATGGTGTACGCTTATGCCATCCGCATTCGCCACGGGGCCCCGTCATCACCCGTTAGGATACTTAACTAACGACAGAGCGGGGGCTGGACTAGCGCGGATGCAAAACATAAGCAACACCTAAATAGATATCATATATAGATATATAGCAATGATAGTCAATCCAGATCACAGATGAACACTTTGGATATACTAGGAGTCCACGATTCGTTCGAGCCTGCAACGAAAAGCGGATTACACGGTCGCGATGAATAGCAAAAATCCCACCCTAGACCCCTACGGGTGCGGCAAACTACCCGCCAAGTACCTGAAGCGAAGCAACCTCCCTTAACGACGTGAGTAGGCCACTCGGCACTTCGAGATACCTGGTAGTTTGTGCACCCCACCATGGGTCTATCCTAAGAGCAAAAACAGTAAAAAGAAATTATACAATGACGGCTACAACCCCGACCCGGTTGTGCGGCCATACAAATAATATTACATCAAATTACATGTTACATGAATGAAAGAAAAAGAAACTCTCATCTCACATCCACCCGGCTATTCATCCGCGACAATCCAACGAATTCATATACACAAACCAACAAGCATTACAGATCACAGATATGTATAACCCCCACTAATCGACGTATAGCAATTAGCAGACGTTCAATACATATAATACATCACAGATATAACCCATTAGTCAAAGTATAGGGAAGATCGATCAAAATACGGATTTGTAACTACCCGGAAAACAAATTTGCTCTCTGGAAAATCCGGGCTGAAAGAAACCATCCTAAAAATCCCAAAACCATAAAATAAGAATACTGCAAAAGAAACGAGCCGCGGCCGAGTCAACTCGGCCGCGGATCCGCGGCGGAAGCAAGCTTCTGCCACGGAACCGCGGTGAGTTGGTCGGCTCGCTGGTTCGTTTTTCTTGGGTGTACTGTAAAATCCCTGAGCCGATTTTTAAGGTGTGATTTATTATTTTTAAAGCAGATTTCAAAATCGGCAGAAACTTGGGGGTTTTGAAAAACGTTTTGTGATTATTACCGATCGAAGTTCTATACACTTTACTAACTAGCTAGTTTGTATTTAGTTAGGCTCTGATACCACTTGTAAGTCCATGTTGCCCATCCCGGTGCTTGCGGGGAGGCGGAAACGGTATAAAAAACGGATTTTTAACACTCAAGGAAAAATGGACTAGCAAAAGGAGGATCTTTGCTAAACATAAATTAACTACAAAGCTAAAAAGTTTAGCTACTCGGTTAAGGGGTTATACCTAGGTCTTCAACTCCTTCTCTTCTTGCTCCTTGGAGTGAAAGAAAGGGATCTTCTTGTTGCCTTCTCTTGCCGAAGAAAGATCCACCCGAGGGCCTCAACCTTTGGCTTCAACTTCAAACTAGAAGTAATTAAGATGCTTGGAGTGCTAATCCTAGAACCTTAGAAAGAGTAGAGAGTATCTTAGAAGGATTTATCTCAAGCTCAAGGGATTCTCAACTCATGAGAGGGGTGAGCTAGAGAGAGAGGAAGATGAAGAGAGAGAATCAAAATGATAGAATGAGAAGAAATAAACCATTCTTCTCACATATATGTGTGAATTATGAAAATAGATAATTAGTCAAGATAATTGTCATAGTTAATCAAGAAATGACCATTATCATTTCACATTAAATGCCTTTGCAAGGATCAAAGAGCATCTTTCATATGGAATGATGATGGTCAACTTGTCAACCTAGGTCAACAAGTCAAGTATAGTCAAATGGTCAACAACCCTAACCATACACAATTATAATTAACTAATAATTAATAAATCATAATTCACACAAAACATTAGGGTTAAGAAAATGACAATAGTCATCAACCCTAATCAAGGTCCTCTGCCTCTGCCTCAGTCAACTGTGTATACACACCCGTATCCGTGTACCGAGGAACACGAATACAATGAGATAAAACCAATCCCAAATCTTATACTAGGATCCGGCTTAAACCAACGCCCGCTAGTATAAGCTGTCCGGACACCAAACGTATACAAGTGCGCGGATGTGAACGAACCCTGTCGCAATACCATGCGACCTCTACTCATTTTGCCTAAAGGCGAATAACCCTCTGTGTGGGACTCTAAAGACTCGACACTATGCTGGCAGTGGGTTTAACCATAGACCGCAAGCGGCACTAGCTGTCCGTAACGGTCCCCAGGTAGATACCGATAAGAAGTCTGACGAGGTGAACCCATCTGAACTCCTACTGAGCCTGAATGTGACAGTCTCCGTACAGTCCGGTCTGTTCATCTGATACATCGCATGGCGGGCCTAGGGGGTGGTAAACGTCAGTCCCCTAATAGCGGTACAAGTCGTGTCGGAGTGTAGCCCAGAACACCCTGAGATAACACTGGAAACCTACCAGTATACCTCGCTTGCCCTGGCAAGGGAGTACTTGTGTAATGGCTCTCCTAGACACAGCGCGATGTCAACCCCCAATATCGGGAGAGACGAATCCTATCTAACCGTCACTGCCTCCAAGTGCTTCGGGACTGCACCCAAAAACTACATGTTTGCACGACTCCTATGAGCCGTGGTAGGGTAGTAATCAAAGTGCAGTGGGAACACACTCGAGGTGAAGTGACAGTGTCAAGTCAGCGGACTAAGCTGTACTCATGTCACCTGGGAACTGATAACCGACGATAGGTATAATACTAACCAACAGTTCCCGACGAGTCCTGTCCAGTGTACTCGTAACCCAACGAGCACCCGCATACTATCTCAAGTACGACGTACAGACGGCTGTGGCACAGACCGTCTCCCGTGCTGGGAAGAGAAGTAGTCTACTCCGGAGAATCGATGCCCTTTCTCAATAATCCCACGACCAGGGACGTGTATATATAGGGATGTGCTTATAGATTACCTAGCCACCACGAGCGTGACTGCCATCACAACGCTGGTAATCAAGCCAAGATCCTAAGGGCTCCACTAATGCGTATAAGTGATACAATAAAGAAACACATGCACACATTAAAGCACAGACAAACCAAGTAGCATACTACCATTTCGAGCAAGATTGTCTATACAACTGTGAATATCCAAAGCTTCCATCAAGTAATATACATACTAGTATGATACAGTAATGGCCTCTAGGGCATATACACTAACACTACACACACCCACTGTAGGGTTTACCTAAGATGGCAGCAAGGTTTCGGGAGGTATCGTCCATACCGTTTTCAAATTTTTGCCGTTCTAAAGAACCCTAACCCTAGAATCTTAACTAGAGATTTAAACAAACATCACGCAAACAACTTTGCAAGTAAAGTGAATGAGGAATACAACCTTTGTAGACCGGTCTTTCACTTCTAAAGCTCTGTGTAGTAGTCCCATCGCTGCAAGTTGTGATCTCCCGAATTCTAGTATGGCTTCCCTTAGAGAAATGAACAAGCTTGCTCGAATTCTTCTAGGCCGAAGATGATCTACGTCGAGGAGACTCAAGCTCATGCTACTCTTCACTAAATTAGGGTTTAGTGAATCAAACACCCCAAACAAAATGGCTAATAGTAGAGGATGATGAAGTAGGAAGTGAGCTCTCTTTAGATTTATTTTTCTCACAATATTTTCTCACTTTAGAAAAATCTAGCAAGCTTTTTCTCTCATGAATAAGAAGATGAAATGATCAAGAGAGAATGAACTCATGAGGTGAGAATATGAACCATGGGTGAGTTAGTGTGATACTCTGACTCATGTAGAGAGATTACAATGGCTAACTATAATGGTTTGGTTAATAAATATTTACAAGTAAAACAAATGAGTGGACTTAGTTAATGGTTCAACAAGCTTCTACAAGCTTGAACCATGTGACTAATTACCATCTAATTTGATTAACTTTAGAAAAATAAAACCCAACATTATATCAAGCATGGTGTGAGTCTCATACACCCATAAATCATATGGCATCAAGCATGACACAAAATAATGTACATAAATATATATCACATATATACTATATACCCACAAGAGAGAAATAGAAATGTTTAAGTGAGCAAATATTAGTTAATGTAAATTAATATATCAAATATATAATTATAAATTAAATTATCGAATCAACACTTGACTTAATAATCCGGATATATCACATACAACCGACAAATATCATAGGAATCAACTTATCGAATCAACACTTGATCCGACAACCCGGTTATATCTCATATAACCGACCGATATCACATATCGCGAGAATAGAATGCGGTATCACATACGCGTATTAATCTCGGTCCCGAACATATCACATATGTGCTCCTACTTCGTTTCGCATAAACCAGAAAACCTCTGTGTTGGACTCTAAAGACTCGTCAATACGTCGGCAGTAGGTGATAATCATATCAAACACCCACAAGCCGAAAACGGTCTGCTAAACGTAACGGCCACCCGGGTATTGAGCGATCATAAGATCAACAAGCAAGCCTGCTCGTACTCATGCGAATCCATTAAGTAACAGTACCGTCAGTCCGTCTCTTCATCAGATATGTCGCATATCACAGCCTGCGGGTGGTATAACGTTAGACCTCCAATAGCCTGATAAGTCATGCCGATGCAAGGTCCATAACGGTTCAAGAAACTACTGATAAAACTTACCAGTAAATCTCAGCAACCTTGTATAGGGAGTTCATGTTATGGCCAATCGACCATAGCGCGACATCAACTCCCAATACCAGGAGAGATAAATCCCCTCCTATCGCTTATTGCCTCCATGTGACTCGGGACTGTACCCAAAAACAACCTTTTTGCACGATCTCATGACCGTGGTATGGTGGAAATCAAAGCACAGTGGGAATCACACAAGACTCTATGACGATCTCAGGTCAAAAGACTAACATGTACCAGTGTCACCAGAGAACTGCTATCTGACGATAAATATAATACCATCTAAGAGTTCTCGGCGAGTCCGTCTAGTGTACCCAGTCTCCACTGAGCACCCGTATACCTTCTCTGATGTTAAACACCAATGGATATAGGATCATCCATCGCCCATCATATGTGTCAAGAAGCGCATACGCTAGTCTACTCTGGATTATCGATACTCCCACGACCAGGAATAATTATAGGGTGTACTTGTCGACTACTCTTGGCCCCACTAGTATGATCTTCATCATAGTTCTGGCAGTCAAGTACACATTGTTAGTTATATATATACCGTAGAGGCCATTGTTGTACATATGATGTATATTATAGTAGATGCTTGGATATATATAGAGAGGACTTTCTTGCTCGATATGATAGTATGCTATCTGCTTACACTTTGTCTTAACATGTTGACTTGTATTGGTTTACTGTCTTGCTCTCACATGTTGATAAAGCCCTTGGGATATTTACTTGACCACTGGGACTATGATGAGATCATACTAGTGGGGTCAGGGTAGTCAACGAGTACATCCTATAACTGTTCCTAGTCGAGGGTGTATCGAGACAAGGCATCGATACACCAGAGTAGACTAGCGTATATGCATCTTGACCCATATGATAGGCGATGGATGATCCCATATCCATCGGTGTTTGACATCAAAGATGGTGTATGGGTGCTCAGTGGAGACTGGGTACACTGAACGGACTCGCTGAGAACTCCTAGATGGTATTATACCTATCGTTAGATAGCAGTTCTCCGGTGACACTGGTACAGGTTAGTCTGTAGACCCGAGATCGTCATAGAGTCTTGTGTGATTCCCACTGTGCTTTGAATTCCACCTTACCACGTCCAAGAGGGAATGCAAAACGGTGGCTTTTGGGAACA
Organism: Agapanthus africanus; assembly: GCA_030015575.1. Taxonomy (NCBI): domain Eukaryota; kingdom Viridiplantae; phylum Streptophyta; class Magnoliopsida; order Asparagales; family Amaryllidaceae; genus Agapanthus; species Agapanthus africanus. Next base: position 410,062,988 of record CM057340.1, read on the forward strand.
GTCCCGAATCACATGGAGGCAATGAGCGATAGGTGGGGTTTCGTCTCTCCCGGTATAGGGAGTTGATGTTGTGATGTGTTCGATTGGCTATAACTGGAAATCCCTGGCCAGGGCTGATATGGAGTGCTACTTGTAAGAGTTATCAGTAGTTTCTCGACCCATTATGAGTCTTACATCGACAAGACTTATCGGTGTTAGTTATATGTATGCCCTAGAGGCCATTACTGTACATACGATGTATATTGTAGTGGATGCTTGGACATATATAGGTAGGACTTTCTTGCTCGACATGATAGTATGCTATCTGGTTGCACTTTATCTTAACATGTACACTGATTGTCTCTATGTTACATGTTGATAAAGCCCTTAGGATCAGTATTTGACTACCAGGACTATGATGCAGATCATACTAGTGGGGACAGTGTAGTCGCTAAGTACATCCTTCAAATGTTCCTAGTCGTAGGTGTATCGAGACATGGCATCAATATACCAGAGTAGACTAGCGTATGCGCTTCTTGACCTATATGATGGGCGATGGATGATCCCATATCCATTGGCGTTTGACATCAGAGAAGGTATACGGGTGCTCAGTGGAGACTGGGTACATGGACGGACTCGCCGACTACTCCCAGATGGTATTATAGCTCACGTCAGATGGCAGTTCTCTGGTGACACTGGTACAGGTTAGTCTGTAGACCCGAGATCGTCATAGAGTCTTGTGTGATTCTCACTGTGCTTTGATTTCCATCATACCACGTCCAAGAGGGCATGCAAAACGGTGGCTTTTGGGTACAGTCCCGAATCACATAGAGGAAATGAGCGATCGGAGGGGTTTCGTCTCTCCTGGTATATGGAGTTGATGTTGCGCTGTGTTCGATTGGCTATAACTGGAAATCCCTGACCAGGGTTGCTGAGATTTACTGGTAAGTGTTATCAGTAGTTACTCGAACTGTTATGGATCTCATATCGACACGACTTATCAAGCTACTATGGTCTGACGTTTACCACCCTCAGGCGAGATATGCGACATATCAAACGAAGAGACCGGACTGTACGGGAGTGTTACTGATTGGATTCGCAGGAGAATGTACAGGTTTGCTTGTTGATCTTCTGATCGCTCAATACCTTGGTGGCTGTTACGTTTAGCTGACCGCTTGCAGCTTGTGGGTGTTTGATATGATCATCACCTACTGCCGGCGTATTGACGATTCTTTAGAGTTCTTCACAGAGGTTTCCTGGCTCAGGCAAAACTGAATAGGGGCACATATGTGATATGTACGGGACTGAGAACAATACGAGTATGTGATACCGTATTAGATTCTCACGATATGTGATATCGGCCGGGTATATGTGATATAGCTGGGTCATCGGATCATGTATTGATTCGATGAACTGATACAGATCATATTAGTCGGTTATTTGTGAAATAGCCGGATTATCGGATCAAGTGTTGATTCGATAATTTAATGTATAATTATATATTTGATATATTATATTACATTAACAAATATTAACTTACTTAAAAATTCTTTTTCTCACTTGGATAATATATTGATATATATATGTGATATATGTTAATTGTATTATTTAATTTTGTTACAATAAATATTGTATATATGATGATAATATTGTAACATGTTAGGGTTACAAATGCAACATGTTTTGTGGAGTTTAAATATGGTTAGTGTTTGGATTAGGGTTAAGCTTGCATGAAGCTTTCAAGAAGTTTCTTGAAGCTTTGACTTGTGATATTTTGTGTAGATATTTCTTTAACCCAACCCAACCCTTTACCATACTTAATTCTCTACATGGGTTAAGTCTTCATTCTTAACCCATGGTTGCATTTCTAACCTCACAAAATATTCATTATTCATCACAAATTGATTTGCTTCTTCTTCTTCTTCCTTTTTGATGAAAAGCTTTCTAGGTTTTTCATATGTGATTAAAATGAGGGAGAAATTGAAAACAAATGAGAGCTAAATTCCTACTTCATCATCCTCATATATTCTTGCCACTTAGATTAGGGTGTTTGCTTTGCTAATACTTGATTTGCAAAGCAAGAGCTTGGGTTTGTGTTTCTTCAAGGTAGATCATCTTCGAAATGGAAGACTTCAAGCAACCATGCATCATTCGACTTGTAGAGCCTCTCTAGAGTTCGGTAATTTATCGAAGGGACTACTACTAGGAGCTTATGAAGCGAAGGAACGGACTACAAAGGTTGTAATCCCAAACTCTTAGAAGTAAAGTTGTTTACTTGTTAATTATTTCACCTAATCTCTAGCCTACGATCTTGCTCGGGTTGTTCGGCACTGGAAAATTTTGATTTTGGCATTGTTGATGCCTTGTAGAACCTTGTTCTAGTGCCTAGTAACCCTACAGTGGTATCAGAGACAAGCTAGAGCTTTAGGCGCGGTGTAGGAGAAGTTAAAAGTCCGATCGAACCCCGAAACATCATGTTTTACCCCCTCTCTGGAAAATTTTTAAAATGTTTTTTTTTCTGTATTAAAAATACTCAGAAAATTAAGTACGGAATTCTAAGGATTACCGTGAAAAATGAGCCCCTAATCCCCTCAAGTCGCCGCGGAACCGCGGCAATACCATGCCTTGCGCGGCGGTTCCGCGGCCGTACTTGTGTATTAGGGTTATATTTTTCTAGGTAACATCCGTAGGTATTATTACATGCTTCTGGGAATTTTTAATATTACTCAAGTGTTGAGTTTTCTGGAGATCTTTTGCATTCGTTGATTCGATCGGAAAGTTTAACATCGTTTAGTTTTTCGGGTAATTTAAAACGTGTTCAAAAGTTCGAACGGATATCAAAAACTCACTTTTCCCCTGACGGAAAATTTTCACGAGTTTAAAACTTTCGGGAAATCATGCAAGCGTATCTTTGGACCCTCTAGAAGAACGTAAGCTTAACTCGATTTTGTGACCGTTAAAACTGCCACTGAACCCTAGGCTTTTTGGTAGTTTAGCGTTGCCACATGTGAGGCGTTGGTTTGACCCTTCTACGGCTAGTTCATAGCGGCTGTGACATGTTCTGGGATTTTTGAATTCCGCTCAAGTGTTGAGCTATTTGGGAAACCATGGGTGTTTGTTTATTCGATCGGAAAGTTTAACATTGTCTATTTATCTGGATTATGAGACAATATTTGGAATCCACAAGTAGTTATGAGATAACTAATTTGAATGTTATAAATCTAGCCATTTAGTCTCAGATGATCGGTTGCCACGGGATTTTGTTGCGATCAAAAGTCCGTCGCAATCACGTAGCGTACGCGGATACTCGCTGGGTAAACCTAATAGACAGCCACACCCCTTAGCCCCGACCAAATGACTGTAGGAGAACCCCATCGCCAAAAGCATCCGTTTGAGTGCTCACGGCAGCGGTGTTCCTCCTTAGTGCACTTCGTCCACGGCATCGGGGGTGCGGCTGTCTACTAAATTTTTTGACGAGCATTCGATCAGGTTGTCGGGAATATTGTTGAATTGCCCGACAAGATATTGAAGAGTGTTTTCGATATTGAGACTCAAATGCGGGGTTTATAATTGTTAGGCTTGCGATGTCTAAGGAATTCATTTGGTTAGGCATGCGATGTCTAAGGAGGTTGCGGATTCCAACTGTTGTAGTTTTACACTTTCTTTTATGCTGCCGTAAGTGAAATATGTGGTGTATCGCCGGTTTCGTTGCTATACATCAACGACAATTGGGATACGCATATTTACTTACGTTGATGACATGTGATGTTATATGTTGCTGTGATATGTTATATTGGATCGTCGTGTTTTTGAATAGCCGGGGGTTTTATGTGAGATGAGAGTTTTTCTTTTTCATTCATGTAAAATTCAATTGTATGTAATATTCTTTTATTGGGGCACTTCCGGGATGAGGATGATGTCACAATTGTATATTATTTACTTTTCTGCATTAAGATAGACCCAAGGCGAGGAGCACAAGTAACCGGGTTCTAGGGTCGAGTGGGAAACCATCTCAAGGAGTCGAAACCAGGTCTCCTAACTCTAGAACTGGTAGGGTTGCTTGCCGCTCTCGTAGGGGTCTAGGGATATGGGTTTGGCTATTCATCACGACCGTGGAATCCGTGTTTTATACAGGCTCGTATTAAAACACGGACAACCTAGTATATCCAATATTTCATATATGTTCTTCTACTGCAATGTTCTGTGATGAGATCATATTACTTCCAGAGACGAATGTTTATATTACATATATGAGATATATGTTATATTGCAGATTTCATTTCAAATGTGATGCTTGTGAAGCATAATAAAACGGGACTTCATTAATGAGATTAATGAAATAAAAGAAACCTAAAGATGTTGTAGAAACTTGTTTAAAAACCGGTAGCTCTAGTTCTTTCTTTGCATAGCGGTGTTCCTTGTAGAACATCCAGCACCTTATTCGATAAGGAAAGAGCCGAGATCCCTTCACCGGGAGTGACCTCTTTAGCGAAACTAGCAGATGCTACACACTCGGTTTGTCTTTTGATTGCTTCTATAGTTTTTGCTTTGAATAGTGGTATTTGCGAAATATCCTGCACCTTATTCGATAAGGAAAGAGCCGAGATCCCTTCACCAGGAGTGACCTCTTTAGCGAAACTAGAAAAGCCTAAAAAACACTCCTTTTTTCAAATTCACTCGATTCTACATTGATATCAAGTTCATTACGCAAAGGGTTTTCTTAAAACCTGTCGTATCCCTCCGTCATTTCAGATAAGTCCTACTTAGTATTCGTGCTACGTTTGTTGACCTCCGTCAAGGCGTAATGTGCGGTAGCTGACTAGTATTTATCTGCTGCATATGATTCGATTGTTTTAGGGTAGTCGTGCGGCCTTGTTGACCTCCGTCAAGGGTCATGCGGGTGGGTTTAATTCAATCAGGAAATGACGGGTAGAACTTGACTAGCAGCCTATGGTTTGTTGACCTTCGTCAAGGTCATAGGACGCTAGGGATAAAATATTATCGGGAATTTCAAGTGTTGAAATTTTCAATGAGATAGCATACCTCCTATGAGATAGTTCGATTCCGATACCCTCTGCGAGTAAGAGTTACTCCTGGAAGAGTTTTACACCTTACAAATTAGCCGATCAAGTAGGTGTCTAGAAAGGTGTCAATGGGGTTACGCCCCTGGGAAAATGAGGTTTATTTTAATTAGGTCCGTGTGAAAGCACGGAGGACCTCCCTTAAAGTACGGGCACTGGCCTGGCTGAAAGATTGGCGAACTTGTAGGGTGTAATTAATCCCGGCTAGTCTTTCCTTTTAGGGTTTGAAGGAAGATTTGAAAAAAACAGTGGGAGGCATCCAGATTAGATATATTAATAACCAATCTAATCTTGCAAGAGCTTACGCTAAGTGTTTTCTTCTCTCTCTCTCCAGGGAGCGACCATGTCACGCTTTAATCAAGATAATAATATGGATGTATTGACCGAACCCACTTGTTATACTGCGCTAAGGAACGTTGGTCCCGCTCCAACTTATAAATGTTATAAGACCGAGCAGGAAATAGGGGATTACCAGAATTCCCGTGGCGCCCAAACGAAGAAAGTGCATGCTGATGCATCTTCTTCGGGTGTGTTCATTACAGAGAACTGTTTCTCAGTATCCTTTACGTTCTGGGTATGAGATACCGGATCAGGATCCCGCATATGTAATCTGTTACATGGGCTACAGATAGGTAGAGAACTGAGAACGGGTGATAAGTTTCAAGAGTTGGAAATGGTGCAATTGTTGCAAGCCAAGTCTGTTGGCAGTTATCACCCTGTATTATCAAATACATTGATTCTGAACGAATGTTATTAGATACCGAACCTGATATACAACATCATATCAGTCTCTTTATTTAGTAAAGAAGGATATAATTTTGTATTGTTGGATAATGTTTTGAACATTTCCTATATCAAGAGTTGATCGGTTCAGGCACGTTATCTAAAAGCATAGACGTTCTAAATCAAACTACAGTTCTTAAAGTACAGAACACACACAAGAGGAAGAGTTCTGAAATGAACCAATCCTTTTTGAGGTATTGTAGACTAGGTCGTATCAATGTGATCCGACTAGCTGAAGTTACATTTAGATGCATATTTAAATTAGTTTGAATTTACATCTTGTGAAACTTGCCAGTCATGTCACAAAGATAAGATGACCACAGATCTGTTTATTGGAAACAGAGAAAGAGTTAGTGAACTCTTGTGATTGATACATGATGATGTATGTAAGTCCTCTGTCTACACATGCCAGGACTGGTTCTTTGTACTTTATTATATTCACTGATGGTCTCTCAAAATTCGCACATGTGTTCCTGTTGAAACACAAGTCTGAACCTTTTGAGAAATTCAATGAATATGAGTTAGAAGTAGAGAACCAAAACGGGTATAAGTATTTATCCTTTGATGTGATCAGGGAGAAGAATACTTGAGCACGGGATTCCTGGACTATTCTAAAGGAGAATAAGATTCTCTCTTAGCATTACTCCTCCGTATACACCACAGCACGTCGGTGTATCGGGACGGAGCAATCTCACCCTATTTTATATGGTGCGCTCTATGATGAGTACTACTGAGTTGCCTATTTTCTTTTGGGAGTTATGCACTTGAGAAGCTGCATACCTATTGAATAGGGTTCCAATCAAATCAGTTGCCTACCACTCCATATGCGATATGGAATGGGAAGAGCCCATATCTTAAGGTAGTTAAGATTTGGGGTTGTCCAGCCTATGTCTAAAAGCATACTCCAGACAAGCTCGAGGCAAGGTCAGTTCTGTGGAAGTCTGATGGATATTCCAAGCATAAGCAAGGGAATATATTCTACCAAATCGAGGAAAAAAAGATGTTTTGATTCTCAGCATGCCACCTTTGTGAAAGGGAATTTCTTGTGAAGAAATTAGTGGTCATGAGGTAGAACTGGAAAGAGTTCCAGCTATACAAACTGCAGTTGATGATTTGGTAGAACCAAAGGATTGAATAGTTTCCAACGAACCTCAGCCTCTCCGCCGATCTAGTAGGGTTCCTCACCCACCTGAGAGATACTTCGGTTTTCTTTATAACATTGGGAGCGAGGATTGCATCATGAGATGCTGACTCAACTTGTTTCGAGCAGGCCATCAGGAGTGGGACTCTGTAAGAATGGCTGGATGCTAAAGCGATCTAACATGGAATCCTTATACACAAAAAAGTATGGACTTTGGTTGCTTTATCTGAAGGGTTAAATCCCCATCAGGAGCAAGTATATATTGAGAAGATTACTTGGTGTACATGGAAAAGTTGAGACTTTCAAAGCTATGCTTAAGTCCATCCAGATCCTACTTGCCATTGCTACATACCATGGCTATGATTTCTGGCGGTTGTGTGTCATGGCAGCTTTTCTAAATGATGATTTAGAAGAGAGCGTCTATAAGTACACAGCCAGAAGGCTTCGTAGACAGTGGGAGCAGCGGAAACGTGTGCAAGGTGCTTTATGGGATAAAGCAGGCATCGCAGAGTTGGAACGTCTGTTTTGATGTGGTGATCAAAGAGTTTGACTTCATCAAAATGGTAGATGAACCTTGTATATACAAAAAGATAGTAGAGAGTATGGTGATGATCCTCATATTGTACGTGGATGACACACTCTTGATAGGGAAGCAGTTTCCTATGCTACGCTCGGTCAATCTCCTCTTATCACAAGGATTCTCTGTATAGGATCAAGGTGATACCTCCTAAATCCTAGGTTTTGGATCTATGAGATAGATCTAATTGGATGTTAGGATTCTCACTAGTTGTAGTGAGATGGTATCAATCGATCCTGGGGAGAATCACTGTAATGGTTCCAGGGTGGTAAGGTAGACTGAATGTCAGTCATAGGCATTGTCTTTACCCACACTGGAGGGATGGTACGTTGGAAGAGTTCCAAGCTAGATACCGTGACATACTAGACGATTAAAGGAAAGATACATCGTTACCAAGGATGCTACGAAAGAAATAGTCTGGATGTACACTAGTTCATGAGATGAACTACGTTCCTACCATTGTGTGACAATGGAGTTGTGGTTTTTGCCAAGGAACCCCCCGTCCCATCTGAGATCCAGACATTTTCTTAGGCAGTATCACCTGATCATGGAGATGGTTGATATCCAGGGAGATCGAGGTTAGGAGAGTAGAAATAGAGGAAAGCAGCGCGGATCCACTCACAAAGGCCTATTTTCCAGTAGAGACATTTTATTGGATGGTTGAGTATGAGATACTTCAACCACAGCTGATTGTTGGGTATGTGATACCACAATAAATGGCCCTAGTGCAAGTGGGAGATTGTTAGTTATATGTATGCCCTAGAGGCCATTACTGTACATACGATGTATATTGTTGTTGATGCTTGGACATATATTGGTAGGACATTCTTGCTCAACATGATAGTATGCTATATGGTTGCACTTTATCTTAACATGTACTCTGATTGTCTCTATGTTACATGTTGATAAAGCCCTTAGGATGAGTACTTGACTACCAGGACTATGATGCAGATCAAACTAGTGGGGACAGTGTAGTCCCTAAGTACATCCTTCAAATGTTCCTAGTCGTAGGTGTATCGAGACAGGGCATCAATATACCAGAGTAGACTAGCGTATGAGCTTCTTGACCCATATGATGGGCGATGGATGATCCCATATCCATTGGTGTTTGACATCAGAGAAGGTATACGGGTGCTCAGTGGAGACTGGGTACATTGAACGGACTCGCCTAGAACTTCCAGATGGTATTATACCTCACGTCAGATGGTAGTTCTCTGGTGACACTGGTACAGGTTAGTCTGTAGACCCGAGATCGTCATAGAGTCTTGTGTGATTCCCACTGTGCTTTGATTCGATAATTTGTGAAATAGCCGGTTATTTGTGAAATAGCCGGATTATCGGATCAAGTGTTGATTCGATAATTTAATGTATAATTATATATTTGATATATTATATTACATTAACTAATATTAGCTCACTTAAAGATTCTTTTTCTCACTTGGATAATACATTGATATATATGTGATATATGTTAATTGTATTATTTATTTTGTTACAATAAATATTGTATATGTGATGTATAATATTGTAACATGTTAGGGTTACAAATGCAACATGTTTTGTGGAGTTTAAATATGGTTAGGGTTTGGATTAGGGTTAAGCTTGCATGAAGCTTTCAAGAAGCTTCTTGAAGCTTTGACTTTGACTTGTGATATTTTGTGTAGATATTTCTTTAACCCAACCCAACCCTTTACCATAGTTAATTCTCTACAAGGGTTAAGTCTTCATTCTTAACCCATGGTTGTATTTGTAAGCTCACACAATATTCATTATTCATCACAAATTGATTTTCTTCTTCTTCTTCCTTTTTGATGAAAAGCATTCTAGCTTTTTCATATGTGATGAAAATGAGTGAGAAATCGAAAACAAATGAGAGCTAAATTCCTACTTCATCATTCTCATCTATTCTTACCACTTAGATTAGGGTGTTTGCTTTGCTAATACTTGATTAACAATGCAAGAGCTTGGGTTTGTGTTTCTTCAAGGTAGATCATCTTCGAAATGGAAGACTTCAAGCAAGCATGCATCATTCGACTTTTGGAGCCTCTCTAGAGTTCGGGAGTTCATGGATCGCGGTGAAGGGACTACTACTCGGAGCTTATATAGCGAAGAAACGGACTACAAAGGTTGTAATCCCAAACTCTTAGAAGTAAAGTTGTTTACTTGTTAATTGTTTCGCCTAATCTCTAGTCTACGATCTTGCTCGGGATGTTCGGCACTTGAAAATTTTGATTTTGGCATGGTTGATGCCTTGTAGAACCTTGTTCTAGTGCCTAGTAACCCTACAAACGGTTATTGGGGTCTGACGTTTACCACCCCTAGACTTGATATGCGACATACCGGCCGAAGAGACCGGACTGTACGGTAGTGTTACTGATTGGATTCACAGGAGAATATATAGGCTTGCTTGTTGATCTTCTAATCGCTCAATACCTGGGTGGATGTTCTAGTGCCTAGTCAGGCCGATCCGCCGCGGATCCGCGGCCGTGTTGACTCGTCGGCGGCAGCACTTCTCCCGAGGCTTCTCTTCTCAACTGAAAACTTATTCAAGACGCTTCAAATATCCAGAAGCTTCCCTCCAACAGCCCAGCTTCTCATGCAAGCTAACTAACTATCTTAATCTAGAAACTTCTCTACCTAGCTTCCTATGCAAGCTTCATAACAACCAAGCTTCCAACGGAAGCTATACCTAGCTTCTAGGGGAAGCCAAAGAAAAATAATATAAAAAGGCACATGGGGCTTCAGTGAGAGGGTTACACAATAGTTGTTCGGTTGTTGAATATTGAGATCCAAATGAATTCTAAACAAATTGAGTGACACAATTTGATCCAAATCAAGATCATCGAGTACCAAATCAAGCAAGCCTTTGACGAGTCTTTTGAAGCAACGCCGATCTTCATCCTAGCAAGAGATCCAAGACGATCCGCGACTCAAGGAGACGATGTGAAGCTAGTTCGATGATTTAGTTCCTCCTCAATTCTTGTAGTCTTTAAGTGTATTGTAACGAAACATTGAATAATAAAAGGTGACAATCCTGATTCTTGCTTTCTATTCATTCTTGCATTATGATATTCTTTATTCTTGATTGTTTCATGATGATGCGTGAGTAAAACTCCGCTTGCATCGGAATCAAAAGAATAGGTTGATGATGTTGATGAATTCTTGAACGATTCTTAAGTCTTATGAGTTTTGTAAACTCTAGAAAATTGAATCAACGAAGACCTAGCTTTGAGCGAGATGCTTTCTTGAATGTTTTCGCTCCAAATTAGATATCAACAATTGATGATTGAATTTCTTAGAGGCTAGAATTTGAATGCTAATTAACGAAAGGACAAGGGATGATGATGAAGAAACCCTAGTTTCTTCAATGGATCCCTAAACCTCGTTGATTGTCATCGATCTAGCAACAAATCTTCAATAGATAAGAATTTGTAATCATAAACATTAATCATCTCTATCGATTCAATTGATTCCGACAAGCCTCTCTACAAATCTTGATAACTCAAAATATTTGGATATTTTTTTGATCTTTAGCATTTCTTGATTCCAGATTTATTTTTCTTGATGTTTCTTGAAATCAACTATTACAAATATTGAATCAATTTTCTTTTATACTTTAATTTCCAACGCAACTAAAAAAAGATCGATGAAATCACATTTTCCCTGTGGACGATCCGTATTCATTAACGCGCTACACCGACACCGTTAATTGATTGCGGTATAAATATCTTTGATTGTGAACACTTTACATTCTATCACAACTTAGATGATCAATCATCGGGTCATCGGATCAAGTGTTGATTCGATGAATTGGTACATGTTATATTAGTCGGTTATATGGAATATAGCCGGATTATCGGATCAAGTGTTGATTCGATAATTTAATGAATAATTATATATGAGATATATTACGTCACATTAACTGATATAAGCTCGCTTTATTGATTCTTTTTCTCACTAGATAATACATTGATGTATATGCGATATATGTTAATTGTATTATTTTATTTTGTTAAATTATATATTATATATGTGATATATATTAATATAACATGTTAGGGTTACAAATGCAACAAAGATTTAGAGGTTTAACTAAGTTACGGTTTGGATTAAGGTTAAGTATTTGGATGAGATTTGAAGAAGCTTCTTGAAGCTTTGACTTTGTCATCTTTCTTTGATATTTTTTGGAGATATTTGTTAACTCAACCCAAACCTCTACACATGGTTTATTCTCTACAAGGGTTAAGGATCTCAATCTTAACCCATGGTTGCAATTGTAACCAAAAACAATAATTTCATTATTCATCACAAAAGCTTTCTTCTTCTTCTTACTCTTGAAAAAGCTTCACTTGCTTTTGGTGTGTGATGATTCTAAGTGAGAAATTGAAAACAAAAGAGAGTAAAATTCCTACTTCAGCATCCTCATCTATTCTAGCCACTTAGATTAGGGTGTTCACTTCTCTAATAACTTCGTTAGTGAAGTGCAAGTTTTGGTTAGAGATTCTTCAAGGTAGATCATTTTAGATCAAGAAGACTTCAATCAAGATGCATCATTCATCTCATGGAGACTCTCCAGAGTCGGAGTTCTTGATGATCGCAGCGAAAGGACCTCAACACGGAGCTTATGAAGTGAAGGAACGGATTACAAAGGTTGTAATCCTAAAATCTATGTGATAGATACTTCTTTGTATGTGATACAAACTTGTTACCCTAATAATTCTAGCAAAGATTCATGGTTTGTTTGCTTTGCACCTTTCTAATTTTTAAAGTGGCATGAGTGATGCTACCAAACCCTAGACTAGGTGCAAGGGAAACCCAACAGTGGTATCAGAGCCAAGCTAGAATTTAAGACACGGTGTTAAAACAATTACGAAAACGAAATCGACTCCGAAATACGGTATTGTGAAACCCTAAAAATGCTCTTTGTAAATTTTGTAAAAAGTCGTTTAAAAATTTTTCAAACAGGAGCAGAATAGTATACGGAATAACCTAAAAACTTGGGTGAAATACGGGGAGTGGTGCTCGGATTTTGGCCGAGCACCAAGACAATAATTCCGGCCTGGCCGGCCCTTTAGCTCCCTCTGCACTCCGTATTTCTCCTGTGCTCTAATGTCTTCATTTTGGGGTTTCTAGTATTGTTTGCTTAGCCCAATTTTCATGTGATGATTGTTGTGTCCTGGGGCTAATTCGTAGTGCTTCGTAGTCGTATAATTTAATACTGTATTGGTAACCTTGACTATGTTTTGCAGTTCGATCAAAATTCGAACACCACATTTTGTACCCCGCTAAAATTTCTAAGTGTTGTAATTTTCCGAAGTTGATTATATTCGTAAAATCGTGCAAGTACCCCTATGGACCCTCTAGAAGAATATAATAACCTTAACTCAATTCTATGCCCACGGAACCGCGTTCGAACCTTCGGGTTTGAGGTAGTTCCTTGGTGTCATAGGTGAGGCGTTGGTTAACTCCTTCTACGGCTGGACCATAAACACTGTGGCACAGTTTTTGAGTGTTTTGACTTTGCTCAAGTGTTGAGCTCACGGGGGTAATTTGTGAGTGTATGTTGATTCGATCGAAACGTTAAACATCGTCATGATATTCTGTGATTGTGATACAATATGTGGAATTCATATAGTTAGGCATAAAATCCGTAATATGTGATATTTCGGGTTTACGATGTCTAAGGAGATTATGGATTCCAAATGTTGTAGTTTTTCATTATCTTTTGTGCGACCATAAGTGTAGTATGTGGGGTATTTTCGGCTTCGTTGCTATACATCAACGACAATCAGGATACGCATACTTTCTTACGTTGATGATATGAGATATTATGTGTTGCTGTGATATGTTATATTGGATTGCCGTGTTCTGAATAGCCGGGGTTTTATGTGAGATGAGGGTTTTCATTTTCATTCATGTAAAATTCAATGTATGTAATATTCTTTTATTGGGGCACTTCCGGGTTGAGGATGATGTCGCCATTGTATATTATTTACTTTTCCGCATTAGGATAGACCCAAGGATGGGAGCACAAGTAACAGGGTTCTAGGGTCCAGTAGGAGGCCATCTTGAGGAGTCGAGACCGGGTCTCCTAACACTAGAATTGGCAGTGTTACTTGCCGCTCTCGTAGGGGTCTAGGGATATGGGTTTGGCTATTCATCGCGAACGTGGAATCCGTGTTTTATACAGGCTCGAAATAAAACACAGACCTCCTAGTATATCCAATATTTCATATGTTTCTTCTGTTGCTGATATACTGTGATGTGATCATATTATATGCGTGAGACGAATGCTTTATTATTGTATATATGATATATAATAAACGTTGCTTATATTTTACACCCGCGCTAGTCCCATTCCGGTATACCGTTAGTTAAGTAACCTAACGGTGCATAACGGGACACTTTGGCGAATGCGGATGGCATAAACGTACGTTGTATTTTCGTTTCTTCTGTGATGCTTAGGAAGCATAAATTATGGGATTCATTAATGAGATTAACAAAAGAAAAAGAAACCTAAAAGATGTTGTAGAATAAAATTTTCAAAAAGGGTAGCTACAGTTTTTTTCTTTGCATAGTGGTATATGTGATATACCCTGCACCTTATTCGATGAGGAAAGAGCCGAGATCCCTTTACCGGATGTGACCTCTTTAGAAAAACTGGTAGATGCTACAAACTCACGGTTTAGTTTTTTATTGCTTCTATAGTTTTTGCTTTGCACAGCGGTATTTATGAAATATCCTGCACCTTATTTGATAAGGAAAGAGCCGAGATCACTTCACCCGGAGTGACCTCTTTAGCGAAACTAGAAAAGCCTAAAAAACACTCTCTTTTCAAAATCACTTGTTTCTACAACGATATCAAGTTCATTACGCTCATGATTTTCTGAAAAACCTGTGTAGCCCTCCGTAATTTCAGATAGAGACTAGTTAGTATTCGTGCTGCGTTTGTTGACCTTAGCCAAGGAGCAGTGTACGGTAGCTAATTAGTATTTATCTGCTAAAACATGAGATGTGATTGAGTTAGGGTAGTCGTACGACTTTGTTGACCTTAGCCAAAGGTCGTACGGGTGGGTTTAATTCAATCGGGAAATGACAGGTTGAACTTGGCTAGCGCTTATGATTTGTTGACCTTAGCCAAGGTCATGAGTTGCTAGGGGCAAAAGTATTATCAGGAAATTCAAGTGTTGAAATTTGCAATGAGATTGCATACCTCCTATGAGATAGATGGATCCTGATACACACTGCGAGTAAGAGTTACTCCTGGGAGAGTTTTACACAGGACAATTAGCCGATCATGTAGGTATCAAGAAAGGTGTTAACGGGGTTATGCCTTTGGGAAAAACGAGGTTTATTCTAATTAGGTCCGTGCGAAAGCACGGGGGACCTCCCTCAAAGTACCAACACTAGCCTTCCCGAAAGATTGGCGAACTTGTAAGGTGTAATTAATCCCGGCTAGTCTTACCTTTTAAGGTTTTTTAGGAAGATTTGATAAAAAGCAGTGGGAGCCATCCTGATTAGATAAGATAATAACAAATCTAATCTTGCAAGAGCATACGCTAAAGTGTTTTCTTCTCTCTCTCTCCAGATAGCGACCTTGTTAGGTCATAATCAAGATAATAATATGGATGTATTGACTGAACCCGCTTATTATACTGAGCAAGGGAACGTTGGTCCCGCTCCAACTTATAATTGTTATAAGTCCGGGTAGGGAATAGGAGAATATCCGGATTCTCATACCGCCCAAACGAAGAATAAGCATATTGATGCATCTTCTTCAGGTGTGTTAGCTATCGAGAACTGTTTCTCAGTTCACTTTACGTCCTGGGTATTAGATACCGGATCGGGATCCCACATATGTAATATGTTACATGGGCTATGGAAAGGTAAGGAACTGGGAGAGGTGATCATTCCGTAAGAGTAGAGAATGGTGCAAATGTTGCAGCTAAAGCAATCGGCGAATATCACCTTGTATTACCAAATGGTAATACATTGATTCTGAACGAATGCTATTACATTCCGACCCTAATATGCAATCTTATATCAGTTTCTTTATTGAGTAAATAGAGATATAATTTTGTAGTACAGGATAATATTATGAACATCTTCCTGAATCAAAAGTTGATTGGATCGGGTTCGTTATTTAATGGCATATACCTTCTCAATCAAACTACAGTACTTAATGTACAAAACACACACATGAGGAAGAGTTCAGAAATTAACAAATCATTCTTGTGGCATTGTAGACTATGTCATATCAATGCGATACAACTAGCTAAGTTATATAAGGATGGATATTTGAATCCATTCGAATTTTCATCTTATGATCCTTGGCAGTCATGTCTCAAAGGCAAGATGACCAAAACTCCGTTTAGTGGACACGGAGAAAGTGTTACCGAACTCTTAGGGCCGATACATAGTGATGTATGTGGTCCCATGTCTACACATGCCAGGAACGGTTCCTCATACTGCATTACATTCACTGACGATCTCTCAAGATACGGACATATGTTCATGTTGAAACACAAGTCTGAAGCTTTTGAGAAATTCAGAGAATATAAGAACGAAGTAGAGAACCAAACGGGTAAAAGTATTAAGATCCTTCGATTAGATCGAGGAGAAGAATACTTAAGCAATGATTTTCTGGACTATCTAAAAGAGAATGGGATTCTCTCTCAGCTTGCTCCTCCCTATACACCACAGCACATTGGTGTATCAGAGCGGAGGAATCGCATCCTATTAGATATGGTGCGCTCTATGATGAGCACTGCTGAGTTTCCTAGTTCCTTTTGGGGGTATGCGCTTGAAACAGCCATATACCTATTGAATAGAGTTCCAACCAAATCGGTGCCTACCACTCCATATGAGATATGGAATGGGAAGAGACCATTTCTTAAACGAGTTAAGATATGGGGTTGTCCGGCCTATGTTAAAAAGAAAAATCCGGACAAGCTCGAGGCAAGATCAATTATTTGCAAGTTTGTGGGATATCCAAGCAATTCATATGGATATCTATTCTACCACGGTGAACAACAAAAGGTATTTCTTGCTCAACATGCCACCTTTTTAGAAAAAGGAATTTCTTGAAAAAGAAATAAGTGGCAATGAGGTAGAACTGGAAGAAGTTTCAGCTACACAAACTACAACAGAAGATTTAGTGGAACCAGAGGATTCAGTAGTTCCCGACGAAGCTCAGCCGCTCCGCCGATCTAGTAGGGTTCCTCATCCACCATAGAGATACTACGGTTTTCTCATAGATGGTGGGAGTGAGGATTGCATCATGGAAGATGATGACCCGACTAGCTTCGAGCAGGCCATCACGAGTGGAGACTCTGTGAAGTGGCTGGATGCAATGCGATCTGAGATGGAATCCATGTACACCAACAAAGTATGGACTTTGGAAGTTGCTCCTGAAGGGGTAAAACCCATTGGGAGCAAATGGATCTTTAAGAAGAAACTTGGTGTAGATGGAAAAGTGGAGACTTTCAAAGCTAGACTTGTTGCAAAGGGATTTCGTCAACTACCAGGCGTGGATTATGACGAAACGTTTTCTCCAGTGGCTATGCTTAAGTCCTTCAGGATCCTGCTTGCCATTGCTGCATACCATGACTACGAAATCTGGCAAATGGATGTTAAGACCGCCTTTCTAATTGCTGATTTAGAGGAGTGCGTATATATGACTCAGCCAGAGAGCTTCGTAGATAGTGGGAGCAGTGGAAATGTGTGTAAGCTGCTTAAATCCATCTACGGGTTAAAGCAGGTATCGCGGAGTTGGAACATCTGTTTTGATGTTGTAGTCAAATAGTTTGACTTCATCAAGAACGTAGATGAACCTTGTATATGAAAGTCTGCGGTAGCACCCCGGCCGTCTGTCCGAGGCCAAAATACGGAACCGAAGACTTTTTCTAAACTAGAAACTGGCGCTACCGCGGACTATAAACCCGGATTGAACCATTAACCTACAACTAGCTATATAGAGAAGGGATTGAAGGGCTATACCGATCGATCTGTGTCCTTCGGTCTTCGACCACCATCCTAAGCTCCTCGCGGCATCACTGATCTCCGGTCACCTCGTCGGAAGGGCACCACATCGAGAAGTCTTTTTACGGGCTCCCACCTCTGAACCGAGGCAACTCGGACATGAAGTTTTCTAGTCGACGTGTCCAAGATTGCTGTAGACTAAGTGTAGAACGCTTTGCCTCAAGGGTTAATTGAAGTTGCCTCAAAGGAGGGAAGATAAAAATGGAAATGAGCTCAAGGGATTTTCTTTGCAAATGAGTCAATCTCTCTCTTTACAAAATGATAGGGCTGCCACTATATTGCTCTCGGCCATGGTGAGGAAATGATAGTGGTGGTGAGCATAAGCAAAAAAGAATGGTTGAATATGAGGAAAAAAAAGCCACCCTCAATTACCCTCACAATCCCCTCACAATTAATGCAAGAATGATGCACAAAAGATCCAACCTTATCCAAGACCATTCCAGAAATCTGCTGGAGAACCAGCTACCACAACCCCCCCATTTTGTAAATCTTCACTTTTGCAAATAAGCCCCTCAATGGAAATTCAGCCAAAGAACAAAAGAAAAGGAATTTGGCTAAATCAAGAAAACAAACTGGCAACTTCAAAAAGCAATCCCGTAATAAATTACAGGATAACCCCGCAACTGTATATACATACCCGCATTTGTATTCCGACCGAATACAAATGCAATGAGACAAAATCTACATTGTATAATACTAGGATCCGGCTTAAACCAAAGCCCGCTAGTATTATCCATCCGATCATGATCCGTGGAATACCGCACGTATATGATCGAACCCTACCATATATCATACATCCTCTACAAAGTTTCGCCCGAAACTTGAGAATCTGTCTGTGGGGGACTCTAAAGACTCGTCAATACTTTGGCTATAGATTTAACCACTAGCATATCAGAGGTACTAGCTGTACGTAACGGGCTACCGGGTATTGACCAAAAGGGAGGTCGATGAGCGAACTCATCCTGACACCCTACTGAGCCCTTCAGTGACAATATCCGTACAGTCCAGTCTGTTCGTCTATGAGCATCGCATGGCGGGCTTACGGGGTTGGTAAAAGTCAGACCCCCAAAAGCGGTACAAGTCGTGTCAGAGTGTAGCCCATAACACCCTGAGATACTACTGGAATACCTATTAGTAAATCTCCTGCCTTGGACAAGGACTTTGTGTAATGGCTCTCCTAGACACGGCGCGATCTCACCCCCAATACCGGGAGAGACGAAACCCATGCCGATCCGCTCACTGCCTCCATGCGGCTCGGGACTGTGCCCAACTAAAACCTGTTTGCACGACTCCTTTGTGCCGTGGTAGGGTAGTAATCAAAGAACAGTGGGAACTCACACCAGACAAATGACGATCTCAGGTCGATGAATTAACCGGTACACATGTCACCAGGGAACTGCCATCTGACGTCAAGTATAATACCAACTAGCTTGTTCCCGGCGAGTCCTATCCGGTATACTCATAACCTAATAAGCACCTGTATACATCTTAGGTGAACCAACTGACACCAATGGCTTGTGAGACTAGCCACCGCCCCTCGTCGGGGTCTCGACTGTATACACTAGTCTACTCCGGAGTATCAATACCCTGCCTCGAAAACTCCCATGACTAGGGACCACTTTAAGGATGTGCTAATAGACCCCAGCTCACACGTATATGATCTCCAACATACTGCTGGCCGTCAAGAAAGAATCCTAAGGGCTCTACTAACGTGCAATAGTGATCTGTAATGTCACCTAAAGCAGTACACGATGATAAAGATAAACCAGATAACATACTATCATCTTGAGTAAGACTGTCCAACCGGTATAGGTCCTCCCTCAATCATTGCAATCACGTGCATGTGATCCAATAATTGACACTGAGGGCACTATATCCAACAATCTCCCACTTGCACTCAAGGCTAATTATTGCGATGTCGCATACTCACAGCCCGTGTGATACCGAACATCTAACTCCTCTATTAATCTGTCTCACAAAGCTCGTTTGCGAAACTATTGCGTTCGAGAAATAGCCTCAGCTAGTGGATCCGCCCTGATGTTTCTTTCTATGTCTCTCTTTATCTCAAATTCGCGGAGAAAGCCATCTTCCGAAATGAGCAATACCTGTCTTAGAATATGTCTAGATATCTGATGGGACCTTGCTCATAAATGAACTCTAAATCCAAACTTCTTAGACTGTATCAAGAACTGAACTTAATCAGTATCCTGTGCCATGCCTCCCTCAGTATCTGCTTGGACCACCTGTCCAAAATACTGCCCCTCGTCTGAGGGAAAACTATAACTCTGACAGTCACTCTTTCATCCATGTCACCTTGGAAGCCTGGAATGATAACTGTGTTGGAGATATTGCCCTCAGAGTCAATTATTGGATCACAGGCACGTGATTGCGATGATTGAGGGAGGACCTATCCCGGTAAGACAGTCTTACTCGAGATGATAGTATGCTATCTAGTTTACCTTTATCATCGTGTACTGCTTAAGGTGACCTTACAGGTCGCTATTACACGTTGATAGAGCCCCTAGGATTCTTGCTTGACGACCAGCAGTATGAGGGCGATCATATACGTGAGAGCTGGGGTCTACAAGCACATCCTTAAATGGTCCCTAGTCGAGGGAGTTTCGAGACAGGGCATCGATTCTCCAGAGTAGACTAGTGTATACAGTCGAGACCCCGACGAGGGGCGGTGGCCGGTCTCACAAGCCACTGGTGTCAGTTGGTTCACCTAAGATGTATACAGGTGCTCATTGGGTTATGAGTACACCGGACAGGAATCGCCGGGAACATGCTAGTTGGTCTTATACCTGACGTCAGATAGCAGTTCCCAGGTGACATGTGTACAGGTTAGTTCATCGACCTGGGGATCGTCATTTGTCTCGTGTGAGTTCCCACTGTACTTTGATTACTACCCTACCACGGCTCAAATGAGTCGTGCAAACAGGTTTTAGTTGGGTACAGTCCCGAGCCATATGGAGGCAGTGAGTGGATCTTCGGGGGTTTCGTCTCTCCCGGTATTGGGGGTGAGGTCGCGCTGTGTCTAGGAGAGCCATTACACGAAGTCCTTGGCCAAGGCAGGAAATTTACTGATAGGTATTCCAGTAGTATCTCAGGGTGTTCTGGGCTACACTCCGACACGACTTGTACCGCTTTTGGGGGTCTGACTTTTACCAACCCCCTAGGCCCGACATGCGATGCTCATAGACGAACGGACCGGACTGTACGGATATTGTCACTGACAGGCTCAGTAGGGTGTCAGGATGAGCTTGCTCATCGACGTCCCTTTTGGTCAATAGCTGCTGGCCCGTTACGTATTGGCTTATACCTCTGACGTGCTAGTGGTTAAATCCACAGCCATAGTATTGACGAGTCTTTACAGTCCACCACACATTCAGTTACTCAGCTTTCGGGCGAAACGCTGTAGAGGCCGTATGGAGATATGGCAGGGTCCGATCAGATACGTACGGTATTGCACGGATCAGTGTCGGACGGTTTGTACTAGAGGCCGTAAAGATATATGGCAGGGTTCGATCAGATACGTGCGGTATTGCACGGATCAGGATCGGACGAACAGAACTAGCCGGCTTTGGTTTAAGCCGGATCCTAGTTTAGTACAGTGTAGATTTTGTCTCTTTGCATTTGTATCCGGACGGAATACAGATGCGGGTGTGTATGCACAGTATCGGGGTTTTCCTGTAATTTATTACGGGACCAGTTTTCTGGAGTTGCCAGTTTGCATTCCGTTCCGGCCGGTTTTCCTTTGTTCTTTCCCAGCCGGACTTTTCCGATGGAGGGGGTTATTTGCAAGTTTGCAAATAACATTTGTGGAGGGGTTTTCTTGCTTATGGATTAATTATGATACCATTCTTTTCTACATCATTCTTTTGCATTAATTGTGATTGGAAAGGGTATGGGTTGATTAAGGTGTAAGCATGGTTGATGTTTGTTTATGGTCACCTTTCTACATCTCCTACACTCACCTCCCTCTTGTGATATACTTTGTTTCCCTCCACCATTTCCTTGTAAGATTTTTGGTCGGCCACATTTTAGAGTGAGGGGAGAAAAAAAAATGATAGAGTTTCATTTTGGTATGATGGCATTATTCTTGATCTCATTTTCATGCTAGAAAAATGCAAGCACCATTTTTCTTCTTGATTCCTCCATCATCTTTCAAATGGAAACAAAACCCCATTGAGACAAAGCGCATTCTACACTACATTCTACAGCAGATCTTGGGCACGTCGACTTGCCAGCTTCGTGCCCGAGTTGCCTCGGTATTGAGGTGGGAGCCCATAAAAGATACAGGCGATGTGGTGCCCTTCTGGCGAGGAGATGGAGACCGGACATTCCGCGAGAGATCGGGACGACGACGAGAAGACCGGAGGACTCGGATCACTCGGTATATCTCTAACCCGTCTTGTTGTTAGCTAGATCTAGTTTAATGGCCCGATCCGGGGTTTAGTGCGCGGTGGTGCCGGTTTGCTAAGTTCGCAAAATTAAAGTTTATCACCGCTTCCGCATTTGGCCGTCGGATTGACGGCCAGGGCGCCGCCGTGCACTTACAGTGGTATCAGAGCCTCGCCATTAACTTCGTCTAGCTTTGTTTGATGTGTTTTACATTTCCGATCGACCAAAATTCCAAAACTCGCATTTTTTTTGTTCACATCAGTTTTCTGTTGAAATTTTTTGGTCTCGAAAATTTTTTCAGGTTGTCTCAGAATGATGTGCAGGGAGTTCTAAGAACACTGAAAAAATTCGACAACATGATCCCTTATTAAGAGCGCGGATCCGCGGCCATTAACCTTTCTTAGGCCGCGGATCCGCCGCAGTAATGAGGGCTCATGCCATCATTTTTTGTCAGTGGGCTTGTGGGCTAAAAATAAGGGTTTTGGAATATTAAAATTGGGCCCAGAATTTCTGTGAGTGCTACAGTATTGCTTGGGGGCCCACTTGTTAATTTTTGATCGATCGGATATTTTAAACACATTATTTCACAGTATTTACATTATATCTGCGACCGTGAATGTCACTCGATCGGTAAATCCGGTCTAACTGCTATAGCCCGGTTAGACGGATTTGCGAACGTGACTTTCTCGTTGATGTTCTGTGTTTTGCTGTGATGTTGCGGATCGGTCGTGGGGGATAGCCTGGATGCAATGCTATTACAGTTTCTGTTGTATTATGTACATTTGATATTGCGGGGCGAGCGTCCGACATGTGGACTGCCGTCACTGCCTGTTTGTATTATTATTTTGGGGCACGACCAGGTTGCGGTCGATGTACCCGTTGTATGTATATTTTACTTTCTGTACTAGGATTACCCCGCGGAGGGGTGCACGGATAGCCGGGTTCTAGAAGGCAACAAGCCCGCATCTCATGGCATTGGGACGGAAGGGGCTTCACTCCAGGATTGGCTGGCTATTCGCCGCACTCGTAGGGGGTATAGGATTTCATTGCACAGGCTATTCTCACGACCAGGGGAACGTCGGGTTTCAGTAGTGGCTCTGCGAAACCCGGGGATCCCAGATATCTGTATTGTTCTGTGATGCTGTACATTTCTGTGATGTTGCATTTTATTCACGCTTTGAGCGAAATATAATATATTGGTATATATATTAGTAGATGTTGTATATGTTTTTCATCCGCGCTAGTCCAGTCCCCGCTCTGCCGTTAGTTAGCTAACCTAACGGGTGATGACGGGACCCAGTGGCGAATGCGGATGGCATATACGTACGTCAGTATATTTTCGTTCTTTGTGGTGTGATCAATTGATGGGACTGCGTTGATTCGGATCAATGCAAGTTAAACAAACCTAATCTGATGTTGTTGGAACACTTTTCAAAAAGCTGTTATTGCAAGGACGTTCACTTTTGTTTTGCATCGTGGTATTCATTTGGAATATCTTGCTCCTCAATCGACGAGGCAAGGGCCGAGATCCCTTCACCGGGAGTGACCCCTTGGACAGAAGTTTGCGTCAGGGCATTAACTTCACTATAGCCGATTACTTTTGCTTTGCACAGTGATATTCGGTTATGAATATCCTGCACCCCATTCTACGGGGAAAGAACCGAGATCCCTTCACCGGGAGTGACCTCTTTAGTAAAGGTTTTTGTCACTATATTTTTATAAAAAGCTATCCGTTCCTTCAACGATATCAAGTTCATTACGTTAAAGGTTTTCGCCAGAAACCATTCGTAGCCCTCCGTCGTTTCAGACGGGTAGCACGTAGTATTCATGCTATGTTTGTTGGCCTTCGTCAAGGCATAGTGTATGGTAGCTGCTTGTTGCCTTTCTGCAGCATAGATAGATGCGTTGGTTTGGGACAGTCGTATAGCCTTGTTGGCCTTCGTCAAGGGCTTGTGCAGGTGGGTTCAAATCAACCTGGAGAATGACGGGTAGAACTTGACATGTGACTTATGATTTGTTGGCCTTCGTCAAGGTCATAAGAGCATGGGGCAGAAATCACATCGGGAGTTTCAAAAGAACTGAAACTTGCTAGATATGCGCATACCTTCTGGAGTGTGATACCGTGAGCGGATTCCGTCACGTTATCATGCGATGATAGTTGGATCCCGATTCCCACTGATGAGTTGGTTTACTCCTCGGGTGACCCCGACTAATTCTTCTTTCAGGTTTGGAGGAGAATTTGAGGTACAGTGGGAGGTTTTCAGATTAGATAAATTGGTAACCATTCTGATCTAGGGTAGAGTGCACGCTGAGTGTTTCTTTTCTCTCTCTCTCTGGCAGCGACCATTGACCCGACCCTAAGACTACGACTCAGAGACCAAGTTGACCGAACCTTCTTAACACTCGCTTTTGGATTGTCAGAGTTGCAGACCTCATTGCCACTACTACTTTTACCCTTTTCTCCAGGACACCCCGTATTACTACGAACGTCCACTTCCATTGGACAAAACCATCGTATGGTTAGATACGAACTCGAAGGAATTCGAGGATGGTTTCCGGTTCTGGAGAAAACGGATAGGATTATTCAGTTGTCTTTTCCCTTTTACCTTCTCTCAAGTTGTGAGTACTCCTTGGTTTAGGAGATAGTACACTTATTACGCAAATTGGATAGTCTTCTTCCAAACCTTAGGCTGGTGCCGACCGGTAGGGAATGAAGAAAACCAATTAGCCTAAACGGTGTGCAGAAGGTATTAAGATTAAGACAAAGCAAGGGATTAGTAAGAGGGCAAAGTAAATTGCGACTGATATTCACGACCAAACCAAGTATTTCTTCACCAATCCTAAATCACCTTTGTATTTCTCCAGGACACACCGTATCACTATGAAGATCCACAGTTTATTGGATACTCCATCGTATGGTTATATACGAACTCGAAAGGAACTTGTTCCAGTTCGGGGATGGATTCTGGTCCAGGAGAAATAGGAATAAGGTTTATTCGGTTGTCTTTTATCCTCACCTTCTCTCGCATTGCGAGTGCTCCTAGGATTAGGACAGTACACCCGTTATGCTTATTGGATAGTCTTCTTCCAAACCATAGGCTGGTGCCGAACGGTAAGGAAGGAAGAAAACCATTTGACCTAAGGGGTGTGCAGAAGGTAATGACTAAAGACATATAAAGGGATTTGGAGAGGTGGCAAAGAATTATACCGTTATAGTTGTGAATCTGGATAATGGTAGAGGCATTACTAGGAATACCGGGATACCCCAACGAAACATTTCAATGTTTCAGTTTCACTGTGTACTGTTAAGAGAAAACTGATTTCCCGATTAGATACCTACTCCAGGGTATGTATTTACCAGGTTTGATTCTCACATCTGTATGGTTTTACAGATGATGAGTGGGAGTAAGTTATTGGGAATTGGGTGATCATCCTCATTATATCGGGATTCGTTGTAATCGGTGATATTTGAGGAAATCACCTGGGCTGTTTGCCGGTCGGCAAATATTTGGTTTTGAATATCCGCTTTTATGCACCAATTTCAAATTGATATATCTGTACGTCTATTTTCATAGAGCAAGATATACCTTTTGATATTATGTCGATGACATTTACCTATATCAGTGGATGGTTAGGTAAGGAGCATTAAACAGCAGTGTAATTCCTCTTAACCATAAGTACAGTTTTCAACCTACGACACACAGTGAAAGAGTTGTTAGACTCGGCGGACTTATACAGAGTATTGTATGTTGTCCAGTGTCCATTAGGACAGAGGGGTTGGTCCTCATACTATATTCTGTTTACTTTTAACTTCTCTAGTTCTTAGACATGTGTTTCGTAGAAAAACAGGGTCTAAATTTTGAGGAGTTATAGGTATTTGAATAGAGTAGAGAACCAAGTGTAGCAAGTATCGGAATTCTTCAAAGTGATCGAAGATGTAGATACTTGTGTATGGTATTCAGTTGATAGTAATGATAAAGAGAAATTGCTTCTCTTTCAGGTTACTCATAATTGGAAGCATTCCTAAGTTGAGTAACGCTGATCGGCCTCTCTCCATTTAGTTGACATGCACTGGAGACAGCTGCATGATTTGAATCTGGTTCAATTAAATCAGTGCCTCTGGTTCTATATTGGATATAGAATAGTTCATATCTTAACGTTGTTGAGGTACGGGGAGTTGTCCGGATTATGCTTAAACCAAGACTCTGGATAACTCAAAGGCACGTTTCTGTAATGGCTGTTTGTGGGTTGACCCAGGCTATGACGAGGGTTGATTTTCTACCATAAGAAAGATCAATAGTGATATTGTTCTTGACTCGCCACAGTTTTAATAAAAATGGATTTTTTCAAAAACAGTAGTGGGAGTACGGTAGAACTGGAAGTGATTCCAGAACCGCAAACGATTACTGAAGATTTGATAAGGAACCTAAAGATTCAATCTGATTTGACATTCTATTGGCCACTCCGCAGATACGGTGGGTAACTTCAGGCACCCGAGAGGTACTCCGGTAGCCTCAAGGACGGTGACAGGGAAGTTCTTGTTTACCCACACTTGCCATTGCTGTTGTTCCAGGCTGCGAGACCCGGTGGGAGGATGAGTATAGCGTCGTTCTAAACTAGCTTTAGAAGTGCACGTCTATATGACTCTGCCAGAGGGTTGTCGTAGTCAGTGGGAGCAGCGGAAGCATTGGTGGACATCAGGCTTATGTCTATTTATAGACTAAAGCAGATATAGCGGAGATAGATCATCTATTTCTGATGTGACAGTCATAGGTTTGACGTCATCAGAATAGGGGATGGATCTGTTAAGAAGGTAGTAGGGTGTGATATCCTGGTATTTGGATGACATACACAAAGTAGGAAGTGACATTCCTATACTGCGATCGGTTATACTTTGGTCGTCACACAGTGGTTTCTCCACAAGGGACTTGGACATTATATCAGACATACTGGTTACTAGATCTATGGTTTTTAGATTTAGATTTGGGTGGTTTCCCAATCAGGGTACCTTGACAGCATTCTAAGAGTATTTAGAATGAACGACTCCTGGCATGGTAGTGTACCTGCAGGTAATGGAGTCACCCTCTCTAAAGGTGTCTTATAGACTAAAGTAGAGAGGGATGTGCATGATTGGCAGATCACTTGCTTTGGCAATTGAGTCAATCATGAGATATCAAGTATCACACCAGATGTTGTTCTTGCACTAGATGCAATAAGTTGATATTGATCCAATCCTGGAGGAACAGTCGGAAGCAGTTTTAGAACATAAGTGAATGTTCTAGGGATATGATAACGGCTGCCTCCTTTAGGAGACGGTTATCACTCCAAGCTTCCAAGGTGACATGGACGACAAGGAAGTTGTCAGAGTTATAGTTTTCCCTCTGACGAGGGACAGTATTCTGGACAGGTGATCCAGGCAGATACTGAGGGAGGCATGGCGCAGGATACTAATTAAGTTCAGTTGACGATACAGTCTAAGAAGTTTGGATTTGGAGTTCATTTATGAGCTAGGTCCCATCAGGCATCCAGACATTCTAAGATAGGTATTGCTCATTTCGGGAGATGGTTTTCTCCGCGAACTTGAGATATAGAGAGACATAGAAAGAAACTTCAAGGCGGATCCACTCACTGAGGCTATTCCTCGAACGCAAGAGTTTCGCAAACAGGCTTTATGAGACTGACTAGTAGAGGAGTTGGGTGTTCGGTATCACACGTGTAGGGTGTTTTTTCGTCACCCCATTGAGATGGGAATACGCGCACGCTTGTCAGGCGTACTACAGATTCCCACTGCCTAGGGTAGGCCGGGGTTTAATGATTGTGGGGATCCGAATCTCCGGCAGCCGCGGACTAAGCTGCCGTTAATTACCCCTCGCCTTTGGGGCGAGGGAACCTCCGATTAACGGGTTAAACTGGTCATGCGAATTCAATGTGCAGTGTACGTGTGTTCTGTTCTGAAAGAGGGGTTTTGGATATATCGGGAGCCACGCAGAGTTTTTACGGGGGTCCCGCTACCCGGATAGCGGGCTGGGGGTCAAGGGGGCTAGCAGCCCCCTTGCGGGGTGCGGGGCAGCGCCCCGTTAGAAATTTTTTTCTAACAGGGACAGTGTCGTGGAGTACGTGTATGTATAAATTTGTATACATATGTATATGTGTATATATGTACACAAAAGAGGGGGAAAAGACATCCAAGGGATGCGCAGTTGCGCAAGCGCGCGCGCCACGTGTCGGCACGCGGGCGCCTTGCGTACTTGCGCAGTTGCGCAAGCGCGCGCGCCACGTGTCGGCACGCGGGCCACTTGCGCAGTTGCGCAAGCGCGCGCGCCACGTGTCGGCACGCGGGCGCCTTGCGCACTTGCGCAAGCGCGCGCGCCACGTGTCGGCACGCGGGCGACTTGCGCACTTGCGCAGTTGCGCAAGCGCGCGCGCCACGTGTCGGCACGCGGGCGACTTGCGCACTTGCGCAGTTGCGCAAGCGCGCGCGCCACGTGTCGGCACGCGGACGACTTGCGCACACAACAGGCTTTTAGCCTAAAAAGATTTCTCTGAAGAGAAATCAAAGAGGAGTTAGACTCCTGAGTGTGTGTTTTTTTTTTTGTTGGGTTAATGGAAGGGTTCTTCTTCTTCCTCCTGTTGCTTGCTGGATCTTGAGGATCAAGAGATGTAAAATCTCAAAATCTCTCCTTTTTAAGATCTGATGGCAGATCCAAGTTCCCCTTTGTGGGTTTTGTGGTGGAAAACTATTTAGTTTTGAAAAAGGAAGAGTAAAACTCTTGATTTAATTCAAGAGAAAGAAGTAGGTTTTGGAACCTTGAAGAAGGAAGAAAGAGCTCAGCTCTAATTTTTTTTGGAGAGAGAAAAAAGTTATTAGATATTTTCATCATCTTTGCCTTTATAGGCCATACATTTTACACATAGCCCCTTGGGCTTCACAAAATGGCATTTTGCCTATCCCATGGGTCATGTGCCATTTTTTTTTGCACATAAGCCATGGGCTTTACAAAACTTTGGCTTTATGCCTATTTTTCTTACATTTATCCGAAAATAAAATAAAAGAAAATGCAACAAAATTATTTATTACAAAATTTTTATCTTGGCATGGGGGGAGACCGGCCGCTTCATGTTCGGGCTCGACCCGGGCATGGGCCTACTGGATCTGGGCTTGGACCCACTTGGCTTGGGGTTGACTTTGATTTCGACTTGGTCAACCGGGGTGTAAATTTTTACCCCAACAAATTGCCCCCCATCAATAAATGCACACCACATATGTGGGTCGTGTGCATGAAATTGATGGATCTTCTTTCACGTGGAGGGGACTTGGTTTGGTTCCCGCTTTTTGGAAAGCTGGCACTGCCCATTTTACGACATGGACGGTCGTTGCTTGACATGTCTCCGAGACGGAGTGTCCGTGATAGACGTTTTCCCTGGCCCGGAGTTATTTGGTTCCCGCTTTGTAGGAATCCTGCGCTGCCCTTTTTGCGACTTGGACGGTCGGTGCTGCCCTTTTCGCGACTTGGACGGTCGTTGCTGCCCTTTTAGCGACGTGGACGGTCGATGCTGCCCTTTTAGCGACGTGGACGGTCGGTGCTGCCCTTTTAGCGACGTGGACGGTCGGTTCTGCCCTTTTTGCGACGTGGACGGTCGATGCTGCCCTTTTAGCGACTTGGACGGTCAGTTCTGCCCTTTTTGCGACGTGGACGGTCGGTGCTGCCCTTTTAGCGACGTGGACGGTCGTTGCTGCCCTTTTAGCGACTTGGACGGTCGATGCTTCCCTTTTAGCGACTTGGACGGTCGGTGCTGCCCTTTTAGCGACGTGGACGGTCGGTTCTGCCCTTTTTGCGACGTGGACGGTCGATGCTGCCCTTTTAGCGACGTGGACGGTCGTTGCTGCCCTTTTACCGACTTGGACGGTCGATTCTGCCCTTTTTGCGACTTGGACGGTCGGTGCTGCCCTTTTAGCGACGTGGACGGTCGTTGCTGCCCTTTTAGCGACTTGGACGGTCGATTCTGCCCTTTTTGCGACTTGGACGGTCGGTGTTGCCCTTTTAGCGACGTGGACGGTCGTTGCTGCCCTTTTAGCGACTTGGACGGTCGATGCTTGATTTGACTTTCTCTGCTTCTTGCAGTGTCAGGGGTAGACTTGACTTGCTCCGCTTCTTGCGGTGTCGGGTGGAAGTTGACTTGTTGATTTTGATTGGGTTGACATCAGCATCGCTATACTGGAATATGGTACCAGGAGCGAACCATCATCTGTCATGGAGAGGATTTTGGGATTTTGGTTTTTGTTTGGCATCTGCATTGCTGCACTGGAATAATGCCAGGAGCAACTCATCATTTGCCCCGAGAGAATTTGAGAATTGATGGCTTAGGAGGCAGGTTTAGATCCCTATCACCTAAGACTTTTCAATTTTATGGGCCGTGAGGGTCCCATAAAAGCATTTTCTCCCTACGAGTCGAAAGGATCTCGTAGGCGTATTTTCTCCATAGGAGTCGTGGGGACTCCTAAGTGTGTTGCTCCTTTGTGAGTCGTAAGGATCTCACGCGGGAATTTCCTCCTCTCAAAGTCGAGAGGACTTTGAGAGTGCATTTCATCTTCTTTTCACGAGTTTGCGCCCTTTCAGGTTTTCACAAACTCGTCGGCAGTCCTGCTGTTTTTACTCACGGAGCCCTTTCGGGTTTTCCTCCGTGCCCATTTTGCTTGTGGACATACCCCTTTTTTTTTTTTTATTTAGTGGGACTTTGAATGTGGTCTCACCGGTAGGACTTAGGAGAGATTGGGATTGTTTTACGCCCGTGGATTGTATACGGTTTTGCAGGATGTATGATCCAGACCGTAGGGCCGGAAAAATTTCGGGACTTTGTCGGCGTCTGCATCGCTTCACTGGAATATGGTACCAGGAACGACTCATCATTCGCCGTTGGGGTATGGGATTTGGAATTTGGTTGGCGTCTGCATCGCTGCACTGGAATTTGGTACCAGGAGCGACTCATCATTCGCCATTTGGGGACTTGGAATTTGGATCTTGTTTGGCATCAGCATTGCTGCACTGGAATAATGCCAGGAGCAACTCATCATTTGCCTTGGGAGGACTCGGGATTTGGGTTTTTGGTCGGCATCAGCACCGCTAACACTGAAGCGAAATGCCAGGAGCGACTCATCATTTGCCGTTGCCCGTTGGGGAACGATGGCTTAGGAGATAGGTTTGGGTCCCTACCACCCAAGGCTTTTCAATTTTATGGGCCGTGAGGGTCCCATAAAAGCATTTTCTCCCTACGAGTCGTAAGGATCCCGCAGGTGTATTTTCTCCTTAGGAATCGTGAGGATTCCTAAGTGTGTTGCTCCTTTGTGAGTCGTAAGGATCTCACGCAGGGGTTTTCTCCTCGCAAGGTCGAGAGGGCTTTGCGAGTGTATTTCATCTCTTTTCACGAGTTTGCGCCCTTTCGGGTTTTCACAGACTCGCCGGTAGTCCTGCTGTTTTTACTCAC
Source organism: Agapanthus africanus (assembly GCA_030015575.1). Lineage (NCBI taxonomy): Eukaryota > Viridiplantae > Streptophyta > Magnoliopsida > Asparagales > Amaryllidaceae > Agapanthus > Agapanthus africanus. The sequence continues at coordinate 410,094,477 of CM057340.1, forward strand.
GGAGCCCTTTCGGGTTTTCATCCGTGCCCGTTTTGCTTGTGGACATACCGTTTTTTTTTTGTTTTTTTTTTTGTTCTTTTTTTTTTGTTTTGTTTTGTTTTGCTTTTTTTTTTTTTGCCGCTGGTGGGACTTTAAAAGTAGTCTCACCGGAAGGATTTGGGAGAAATAGGGGTCATTTACGCCCGTGGATTGTATACGGTTTTGCAGGATGTCTGATCCAGACCGTAGGGCCGATGTGCTCAATTCGCCTGCGACTTGGAGCATTCATGTGTAGTATTTCTTGAGATATCGGCCATTGATGGGTGGCATGGGCCTTTCTCCCTCGGCACTTATTAGTTGGTAGGATCCTCCGTCGAACACTTTCTCGATGACGTATGGTCCTTCCCAGTTCGGCTCGAATTTTCCCTTGGCATGTCGATTGGGGATGATCGGTCTTTTGAGGACCAACACCAATTCACCTTTCTTAAAAGCGCGGAGACGGGTTATCTTGTCATAGGCCCGTGACATTTGGGCTCGGTATAGCTCCAGATTTTGCTGCACCGCGAGCCTCTTTTCTTCGAGGGCATCGAGTTCTTCAAGTCGAAGGAGCACGTTTTCTTCCTCCGTCAACTCATGTTGGACGGCCATTCTTAAGCTTGGAACTTCAACTTCGAGGGGGAGGACCGCCTCCTCTCCGAAGAGCAATGAGTATGGAGTGGACTGAGTTGGAGTACGGTGTGTGGTACGATATGCCCACAACGCCTCGTGAAGTTTGAGATTCCAGTCTCTCTTGTTGGCTGAAGCATTTTTCCTCAGGAGCTTGCATAGAGTCTTATTGAAGGCTTCGGCTAGCCCGTTGGCTCTTGGATTATAGATGGAGGAATATCTCCAGTCTATCTTGTGCTGAGTAGCGAACCTTGAGACATTGAAGCTCTTGAAAGAAGGCCCGTTGTCAGAAATGATTCTTCTTGGTGTACCGAAGCGGTATAGAATATTATGCTGGAAGAATGTCAGAATATCCTTTGTCTTAACTTCTTTTAGCGGGATAGCTTCAGCCCATCTGGAGAAGTAGTCTGTCGCGGCCAGTATAAACCGATGGCCTTTGGATGACGGAGGATCAATTGGGCCAACAATGTCGGTGCCCCAGACTTCGAAGGGCCACGACGCCACTGTAGGATGCAATGGATTGGGATGCTTGTGAATAAAATCACCGTGAATTTGGCAGATATAACATTTCTTTGCATGCTCTCCGCAATCCCGTATCATGGTGGGCCAGTAATACCCAAGCCGTTTGATTTGAAGTCGCATCTTGGGGCCAGATTGGTGAGCACCGCAAACGCCCGAGTGGACATCTTTCATGACCTTTTGGGCTTCGGCCAATGACAGACACCTGAGCCATAGTTGGTCGTATGACCTGCGGTATAACGTGTCATTTACAAACACGTATCGGAGAGCTCTTTTCTTCAGCTGAATCCTCGCAGATTTTTCTTCGGGCAGCTTATCGTATCGGAGGTACTCTATGAAGGGTTCTCTCCAATCGGGCGCGTCTTGGATGATCGAAGCTTCTTCCGCAGGACTGCTCTTTTGTTCCGCGCTTTCCTCTTCTCGTAGAGAGACTGGGGGTAGAATTTGTCGGCTCCTGACTGTGATCAGAATTTCGTCCATGTCAGGATCAGCCAGCTCCTTGGCTAGGCGAGCGAGTATATCGGCTTTTCCGTTCAATGCTGTAGGGACTCTTATTAGTTCGATATAAGTGAACCGTTTCATGAGTTCCACCACCCGGCTTCTGTATCGAGCCAACTCGGGTTTGTATATCTTATAGTCGCCGCTTACTTGGTTGACGACAAGCTGGGAATCACCGTAAACCCGTAGCCGAAGGATTTCCATTTCTATGGCGAGCTCCAAACCAGCTATCAGAGCTTCATACTCGGCCTCATTGTTTGTGCGAGGCTCGGTGAGAGCAAAAGAACGCCGTAGGGTTCCCATTGATGGTGTGATAAACACCAATCCTATCCCTGCTTTTATCTCCGGGACGCTTGATTTACTGGAGGTTCTTATCGATGAGGCCCCATCGAAGTAGAGCTCCCAACATGGCTCGTCATTCTCGAGATGCAGCACTTGTTCGTCGGGTAACTCACAATTTAGTGGCGACCCTTCTGGTATGGGATGAGCAGCGAGAAAGTCTGCAAGAGCTTGCCCTTTTACTGCTTTCTGAGGAGTGTAAACTATGTCAAACTCAAGTAGCATGACAGCCCATCTTGCCATTCTGCCGGCTAGGCTTGCTTTGGTCATCAAGTGTTTGAGCGGGTCGACCTTGGAGATCAGCATAACCCGATGAGCGAGCAGATAGTGCCTCAGCTTCTTCACAGCAAATATCAGAGCCAGGCATTGCTTTTCGATTGGGGAGTAGTTGTGTTCCGCCCCGACTAGAGTTCGACTGAGGTAGTAGAGGGCATTTTCTTTTCCCTCCTCGTTATTCTGGGCAAGGAGCGCACCGAGTGACTCGTCCAGCGCGGCAGTGTAGAGAATCAGCGGTTTATTTGGAATGGGAGCGGCCAGCACTGGAGGGTGCAACAAGTACTGTTTGATGCTTTCGAAAGCTGCTTGACATTCGGCATCCCAGATAAAAGGAGCTCCTTTCTTCATGAGCTTTGAGAGGGGCCTGCATCTCCCTGATAAATTTGAGATAAACCTCCGTATATAAGCAAGCTTGCCTTGAAAAGATCTTAGCTGCGTCAGACTCTTCGGAGGAGGCATCTCCATAATGGCCTTTATCTTCGACGGGTCAACTTCGATCCCTCGATGTCGGACTATGAAGCCCAGGAATTTTCCCGATGACACGCCAAAAGCGCATTTCAGAGGATTCATCTTCAGATCAAATTCCCTCAGTCTGGTGAGAACGGTCCTAAGATCCTGGATATGATCGGCCTTGGTTTCAGTCTTAACGACCAGATCATCAACATAACATTCGACGACTTTATGAATTAGGTCATCGAAGATATTGGTCATTGCCCTTTGATATGTAGCACCTGCGTTCTTCAGTCCGAACGGCATCACCTTGTAGCAATATATTCCGATCGGAGTTCGAAATGCTGTGTGCTTCTCATCCTCAGGAGACATCTTGATCTGATTATATCCAGACGAGCCGTCCATAAAGGTGAACAGTTCGTAATTTGAGGTGTCATCGACCATCATTTCCATGACCGGTAGCGGGAAGTCATCTTTAGGACATGCCTTATTGAGGTCCCTGAAATCGACACAGACTCGGATCTGCCCATTTTTCTTCTTCACTGGGACTATGCATGCGATCCAGTCTGCATATTTCTCTTCCCTGATGAAGCCGGCATCGATGAGCTTCTTAGTTTCCTCGATGACCTTTTCTTCTAGTTCCCTTCTCATTCTTCGAGGAGCTTGTTTGACTGGCTTAGCATCAGGAGATATAGCCAACTTATGTACGGCCACTTCAGGGGAAAGGCCAGGCATTTCTTTGTATGTCCACGCAAAGCAGTCGACGAACTCATGCAGCAGGGCGATTATCTGCGCTTTCATTTCCTCTGACAAGAGCGAGCTGATGTAGGTCGGCCTTGGATTATCGGGCGTTCCTAAGTCAATCTCGGTTAGCTCGTCAAAGGTTGCTTGCCCGCCATCTTCGAGCTCTTGAGGAGCTTCTTCTGGCTCGGCTATCTCGTCGTCATCATTTGATCTTTCGCTGGCCTCACCAACATGGATCATGTAGCATGCTTTGGAATCAGGTTGAATGTAGCCTATGCCCCGTCTATTTGGAATTCGTCCATCGATGAGTGCTCGGACCTGGGGCGGATGCCATAGCCCTTCGTAAAACTTTGCTTCGGACTCCGTTTGATATAACCGGCATCCGCACTTCTTAAAGTATTCCTGCATCTCGGGCGTATAGTATCTGGGATTGAGGACGGCTCTTATGCCTCTCTCATATGGAAGGCACGCGACAGACAAATCGTCCGGGTGCGCAACAGGGTTTGACCCATAAAACAAGATGCCCTTCTGTCCACTTTTCCTCCCGGGAACGTAGAAAGTTTTCAGCTGGTCCACGGTGGAGATTGATAATGCATCGAGCTCTTTGCACATTTGCTCTGGTACCCTTGTGATAGCCAGGGACCCTTCTGCGACTTCGAATGTCTCTCGTAGTTTCGCTTGCTGCATGGGGGGTCGATCTGCACAGCTGTCGCACGGCAGGTCCTCTTCTTCTGACTCTTCAGTGTCACTGCCAAGATGAGGGCGGACTTTGCTGCTAGATGGGCCTTCAGTAACAGATTCGTCCGTATCGCTGCCGAAACGAGGGCGAGTTTTATGGAAGGACGGGCTTCCAGCGTCGGACTCATCAGTGTCGCTACCGAAATGCGGGCGCACTTGGGCATTTTTGCTTTTGAAAGTGACAGCCGGCGCAGATTTGCTTTTGAGCCTTGGGGCTGGTCTATCCTCAGTCAGTTGTGGCTTAGCATTTTGGTGGTTCATAAAGTACCGAGAATCTTCATATCGGACTTCATGCACACCGAACGGTTGGATGTCTCCGTCAATGCGTCTTTCTTCGCCATTTTTAGTATACTTCATGCATTGATGGAGAGTTGACGGAATGATGCCGTAATCATGGATCCACGGCCGCCCCAAGAGAATCTTATAAGATGTGTCGGCGTCGATCACGTATATCTTAGCTTCAGTTTGCAGATCCCCAAATTTGATTGGCAAAGCTATAGACCCTAGAACTTGCTGGCAATTTTGGTTGAACCCTTGAATGACAATCCTTTCCCTCGACAGGTGTCGGACGTCCATTGACAAACTCTTCAGAGTTCGCAAGTTCATGATGTTCACTGAGGACCCCGGATCAATCAATATACGATTAATTCGATCTCCGTCGCTGTACCCGGTCACGTAAAGCGGCCGATTATGCTCAGCCGTTCCCAGTAGCAAGTCTTCATCCTTAAATGTGACTGCGGCGGCATGCAAAGCGTGCTGGGCTTCTTTCATGTTAATTTCCGCAAAGTGAGCCTGATACCGCTCGGGGTTTTGTAGAGCGTGAATGAGAACGTCTCTAAGCTCCTTAGATAGGACCAAGGCGTCGTAGATGCTCAGGAGAGATGGAAGCTTCCGGAGATGTGCCAAGACATTATAGTCCACCGAGGAAGGATTTATGTTTTCGTCGGCCGGTTCTCTGCCATTTTCTTCATTAGCGACTTGTTTTTCCTTCCCTTTTGGGGCGTTGCCCTGATTTTGCGGTAGAGCTCTGCCACTTCTGAGCTGGATTTGATTGGCCTTTGTGGTGAGCTCCTCGTCCTCTTCGGGAAAACAGAGATCATCCTCGGAGTCGCTGCCAAGATGGATGGCATAGCAGGTCACTATTGGGATCTCTTCATTGGAGTCTTCTTCTAACTCCTCCAGAATTTCAGCCGCTTGTACAGGGAAGAACTCCTTCAATTGAATCAATGTTCTTTCCCTTTGTTCATATTCTTCGAGGGAATCGATATATTTTTGAATGGTCGATCTCCCTGCAGGCTCCTTTTCGCGCCGAGCTACACTTTTCTTCTTCTTGAGCTTCTTGGATTTTGAGCCTGATGGAGCTGCATTGGCAGCTGGACTGGTAGGCTTCTTTTGCCCTTCCCATTCCGTCCTGGGTTCTTTCTGAAGTAGCTTTAGCAGCTTCTTCGTCTTATTAGATATGTGCGTACTCCACGGAGGCTGCGATGAGTCGGTTTCGTTTGTCGGGGCAGCGGGTTCAGCTGTCTGTTCCCAGAAGGCTTCAACTTCTGTCTGTATAAAGTTGGCGGTCGCAACTTGATTGTTCACCAACACGCTTTTGGACAGCTCGATCTCTCCAGCCTTGTACTGCTTCTCGACCCAATCCTTGAAGATATAGCAATCCTCGATCGCATGGCTCACTACTCGGTGGTACGGGCAATACAGAGGATTGTCGGTCATTTTTGCTTCTTGGGGTCTTTTCGACTCCGGCAATTGTAAGCCGTTGTTCAAGGCATCTTTAAATATCTTACGGACCTTGTCCCTTCTGAAAGAGTAAACCTTGTTCTTCTTCTCTTCTAGGGAAGGCCCATCTCCTCCCAGCAATGGCTTTCAAGACCGGTTGGTTTTGGATTCGCCCGCCCTTCGCTTTTCTTCATTGTCGGAGGCATTGAAGACATTGGTACTGCTGGAACTCCCGCTTCTACGGTTGTCGTCCCGCTTGCTTTTCCAGGTTTTGTCTCTCTGAGTGTCCGGCGGGGACTCTTGCTTTGAGCGTTCCAGCATTTGGACTTTCTTGGTTAGCTCCTGAAATGTCTTGAGGCCCGCTGTACACAAGAATGGGACCATCCAATTGCTGAGGTTCCCAATGAGAAGGCTGACGGACTGGTCCTGCTCCAGCGGCGGTTCGCATTTGACTGTGAGATTACGCCATCGGGCGATAAAGTCGGTGTTGCTTTCATTCTTCCCCGGCTTAGTCCTCACAAGGTCGGCAATGGAGATTTTATCACTGACACTCATGAACCTTTGCCGAAACAGGGACTCCATTTGGGCAAAGGTAATGACGGACCCATCTGGTATGCTCGCGTACCAGTCGAAAGCAACACCGGTCAGGCTGTTGACAAACTGACGAAGAAGGAGCGCGTCATTGCCCCCTGTATTTCCGCACGATGCTTTGAAGTGGGCGACGTGCTGATTTGCATTCCCCGTTCCATCAAATCTTCCGAACTTAGGAATGACGTAGCCGCTTGGGAACTCAATCAGATCGTACTGCGCGGGATATGGCCGCCCACTACTGCCGATTTCTTTTTGAGCTTCGGCTTCGGCCACCAATGTTTTAACCTTGCTGGTGACCAAATCCATTATCCGATCCTGTGTTAGCGGGATGGTGCTATCTGGGGCCAAGGCGTCCCCAGAAGCGGAATGTAGCCGGCTTTCATTTGGCTCGACCAGTCTTGGTCCCAAAGGAACAGGCATTGGCTGCCTCGGATTGTCATCACCCGGCTGATTAGTAGCGGCTTGTGCTTGATTAGGAGGCGCTCGAGCAATTTGAGCCGTAAGCTGCATCACCACGTTCGTTAAGTCGTCAATCTTCGAATAGAGCTTGGCCATCTCTTTATCTTTGCTCCTGAGCTGTTTTCGAAGTTCTTGAAGCAGCTCTTGCTCCGCAGTCCTAGGGCGGAAAGTCGGCTCTTCCTCGCTGCCCGAGCTTGACTCTGCATGGACCGAGGGGTCTTTCTGCCTATCATCCTCATCGAGAAGGTTTTCTTCATCCAGCAGGGGCGGCTGTTCTTGGGCGGCGGCAACCACATTCAGGCTAGATAGGGCTTGGGATGTGGTGGCCCCGTCCTTGCTTTTGCTGCGAAGGTTGTCGCTGGGACGCCCGCCCGCCATATAGACCGTATGGATGATATATCCGGCCGTCTTTCTATCATTGGCAGTTGATTTCGTGGATCGCTGTCTTGACCCCCTTGTTTCGGTAGCTGGTAGTCGATTGAAGGCGTCTGGCTTAACCAGTTTCTTGAATGGTGCTGGCGCTTCTTTTCTGGGTTTTCCCCGCTGCTTTCGTGCGGCACAGAGTGCTTCATAGACTCTTGATGAGACAGTGTCATACTTTTTCTGTTGGGGCCGGGACACGTCTCTTTGCGGCACTGTTCGGACCGCTGTCTTCTTGATTCTGGCGGTCATGGCATTGTTCTGAACCCACTTTAGAGGCTCGAAGGAATTGCTGATTCTTACGTCCGACTCAGCCGTCGTCGCGGGGCAACCCTGCACTTGGAACTTCACACGATTCCATTTGGCCGAAGCCTTGGCCCTTTTGTTGGCTCGATACCTGAGCCGCTTCTGCCTTAACTTTTCTGTTCTAAGCACCTTGCAGACTTCGGCTTTTTGGGAAGACGCCGCATACCGGTTGATGGAGGGCATTGGAGATACTCCCGATTGTGCATTTGTTGGAGTCATCGCCTGAGCTCGTCCGCAACTTTTAATGTTGCCCTTCACATCGGAATTCTTGCCCCCAGCTAGAGCGCCAGGGACTCGTTCAGACACCATCTTAAGTTTCGGTTGTGGTGCCTTGGCGATCACGACATTCGGCCTCTTACCCCTTGAGACCGGCTTGGCCACCTGTTCCGCTGGGATCTCTGCCAGATGAGCGCTTCCGGCAGGGTAGATGATGACAGAGCCAAACTGGCGGGGCGGTTTCTCCCATTGTCGACTGAGGCTTGCGGGGAGAACCACACGAGCGTTGATCTTGACCACGTACGGAATCGGGGTCGCTTTGGAAGTTGAATTCGTCTGGGAAGACATTGTCGTTGAAGGTTGATTGCTGCACGCAAAGAAAACATCATTTCAGTATAGGCAATCGATATGTATATTGATTGAGTTCGTATGAACATTTAACCCGAAATATGGGAGGAGAGATTGGTCCCACCGGGCGTGCCAGAATCTGTAGGGTGTTTTTTCGTCACCCCATTGAGATGGGAATACGCGCACGCTTGTCAGGCGTACTACAGATTCCCACTGCCTAGGGTAGGCCGGGGTTTAATGATTGTGGGGATCCGAATCTCCGGCAGCCGCGGACTAAGCTGCCGTTAATTACCCCTCGCCTTTGGGGCGAGGGAACCTCCGATTAACGGGTTAAACTGGTCATGCGAATTCAATGTGCAGTGTACGTGTGTTCTGTTCTGAAAGAGGGGTTTTGGATATATCGGGAGCCACGCAGAGTTTTTACGGGGGTCCCGCTATCCGGATAGCGGGCTGGGGGTCAAGGGGGCTAGCAGCCCCCTTGCGGGGTGCGGGGCAGCGCCCCGTTAGAAATTTTTTTCTAACAGGGACAGTGTCGTGGAGTACGTGTATGTATAAATTTGTATACATATGTATATGTGTATATATGTACACAAAAGAGGGGGAAAAGACATCCAAGGGATGCGCAGTTGCGCAAGCGCGCGCGCCACGTGTCGGCACGCGGGCGCCTTGCGTACTTGCGCAGTTGCGCAAGCGCGCGCGCCACGTGTCGGCACGCGGGCCACTTGCGCAGTTGCGCAAGCGCGCGCGCCACGTGTCGGCACGCGGGCGCCTTGCGCACTTGCGCAAGCGCGCGCGCCACGTGTCGGCACGCGGGCGACTTGCGCACTTGCGCAGTTGCGCAAGCGCGCGCGCCACGTGTCGGCACTCGGGCGACTTGCGCACTTGCGCAGTTGCGCAAGCGCGCGCGCCACGTGTCGGCACGCGGACGACTTGCGCACACAACAGGCTTTTAGCCTAAAAAGATTTCTCTGAAGAGAAATCAAAGAGGAGTTAGACTCCTGAGTGTGTGTTTTTTTTTTTGTTGGGTTAATGGAAGGGTTCTTCTTCTTCCTCCTGTTGCTTGCTGGATCTTGAGGATCAAGAGATGTAAAATCTCAAAATCTCTCCTTTTTAAGATCTGATGGCAGATCCAAGTTCCCCTTTGTGGGTTTTGTGGTGGAAAACTATTTAGTTTTGAAAAAGGAAGAGTAAAACTCTTGATTTAATTCAAGAGAAAGAAGTAGGTTTTGGAACCTTGAAGAAGGAAGAAAGAGCTCAGCTCTAATTTTTTTTGGAGAGAGAAAAAAGTTATTAGATATTTTCATCATCTTTGCCTTTATAGGCCATACATTTTACACATAGCCCCTTGGTCTTCACAAAATGGCATTTTGCCTATCCCATGGGTCATGTGCCATTTCTTTTTGCACATAAGCCATGGGCTTTACAAAACTTTGGCTTTATGCCTATTTTTCTTACATTTATCCGAAAATAAAATAAAAGAAAATGCAACAAAATTATTTATTACAAAATTTTTATCTTGGCATGGGGGGAGACCGGCCGCTTCATGTTCGGGCTCGACCCGGGCATGGGCCTACTGGATCTGGGCTTGGACCCACTTGGCTTGGGGTTGACTTTGATTTCGACTTGGTCAACCGGGGTGTAAATTTTTACCCCAACAACACGGGCTGTGAGTATGCGACATCGCAATAATTAGTCTTGAGTGCTAGTGGGAGATTGTTGGAGATATTGCCCTCAGAGTCAATTATTGGATCACAGGCACATGATTGCGATGATTGAGGGAGGACCTATCCCGGTAAGACAGTCTTACTCGAGATGATAGTATGCTATCTGGTTTACCTTTATCATCGTGTACTGCTTCAGGTGACCTTACAGGCCGCTATTACACGTTGATAGAGCCCCTAGGATTCTTGCTTGACGACTAGCAGTATGAGGGCGATCATATACGTGAGAGCTGGGGTCTACAAGCACATCCTTAAATGGTCCCTAGTCGTGGGAGTTTCGAGACAGGGCATCGATTCTCCAGAGTAGACTAGTGTATACAGTCGAGACCCCGACGAGGGGCGGTGGCCGGTCTTACAAGCCACTGGTGTCAGTTGGTTCACCTAAGATGTATACAGGTGCTCATTGGGTTATGAGTACACCGGACAGGACTCGCCGGGAACATGCTAGTTGGTCTTATACCTGACGTCAGATAGATGTTCCCAGGTGACATGTGTACAGGTTAGTTCATCGACCTGGGGATCGTCATTTGTCTCGTGTGAGTTCCCACTGTGCTTTGATTACTACCCTACCACGGCTTAAAGGAGTCGTGCAAACAGGTTTTAGTTGGGTACAGTCCCGAGCCACATGGAGGCAGTGAGCGGATCTTAGGGGGTTTCGTCTCTCCCGGTATTGGGGGTGAGGTCGCGCTGTGTCTAGAAGAGCCATTACACGAAGTCCTTAGCCAAGGCAGGAGATTTACTGATAGGTATTCCAGTAGTATCTCAGGGTGTTCTGGGCTACACTCCGACACGACTTGTACCGCTTTTGGGGGTCTGACTTTTACCAACCCCCTAGGCCCGACATGCGATGCTCATAGACGAACGGACCGGACTGTACGGATATTGTCACTGACAGGCTCAGTAGGGTGTCAGGATGAGCTTGCTCATCGACGTCCCTTTTGGTCAATAGCTGGTGGCCCGTTACGTATTGGCTTATACCTCTGACGTGCTAGTGGTTAAATCCACAGCCATAGTATTGACGAGTCTTTAGAGTCCACCACACATTCAGTTACTCAGCTTTCGGGCGAAACACTGTAGAGGCCGTATGGAGATATGGCAGGGTCCGATCAGATACGTGCGGTATTGCACGGATCAGGGTCGGACGGTTTGTACTAGAGGCCGTATAGATATATGGCAGGGTTCGATCAGATACGTGCGGTATTGCACGGATCAGGATCGGACGAACAGAACTAGCCGGCTTTGGTTTAAGCCGGATCCTAGTTTAGTACAGTGTAGATTTTGTCTCTTTGCATTTGTATCCAGACGGAATACAGATGCGGGTGTGTATGCACAGTATCGGGGTTTTCCTGTAATTTATTACGGGACCAGTTTTCTGGAGTTGCCAATTTGCATTCCGTTCCGGCCGGTTTTCCTTTGTTCTTTCCCGGCCGGACTTTTCCGATGGAGGGGGTTATTTGCAAGTTTGCAAATAACATTTGTGGAGGGGTTTTCTTGCTTATGGATTAATTATGATTCCATTCTTTTCTACATCATTCTTTTGCATTAATTGTGATTGGAAAGGGTATGGGTTGATTAAGGTGTAAGCATGGTTGATGTTTGTTTATGGTCACCTTTCTACATCTCCTACACTCACCTCCTTCTTGTGATATACTTTGTTTCCCTCCACCATTTCCTTGTAAGATTTTTGGCCGGCCACATTTTAGAGTGAGGGGAGAAAAAAAATTGATAGAGTTTCATTTTGGTATGATGGCATTATTCTAGATCTCATTTTCATGCTAGAAAAATGCAAGCACCATTTTTCTTCTTGATTCCTCCATCATCTTTCAAATGGCAACAAAACCCCATCGAGACAAAGCGCATTCTACACTACATTCTACAGCACATCTTGGGCACGTCGACTTGCCAGCTTCGTGCCCGAGTTGCCTCGGTATTGAGGTGGGAGCCCGTAAAAGATACAGGCGATGTGGTGCCCTTCCGGCGAGGAGATGGAGACCGGACATTCCGCGAGAGATCGGGACGACGACGAGAAGACCGGAGGACTCGGATCACTCGGTATATCTCTAACCCGTCTTGTTGTTAGCTAGATCTAGTTTAATGGCCCGATCCGGGGTTTAGCGCGCGGTGGTGCCGGTTTGCTAAGTTCGCAAAATTAAAGTTTATCACCGCTTCTGCATTTGGCCGTCGGATTGACGGCCGAGGCGCCGCCGTGCACTTACAAACTGTCTCCTAAAGGAGGCTGCCGTTATCATTTCCCTAGAACATCCACTTATGTTCTAACACTGCTTTCGAACGTTTCTCCAGGATTGGATTAATATCTGCTTATTGCATCTCGTGCAAAAACAATATCCGGTGTGGTACTTGACATCTCATGATTGACTCAATTGCCTAAGCAAGTGATCTGCCAATCATGCACATCCCTCCCCCCTTTAGTCTGTAAGACACCTTTACAGAGGGTGACTCCATCACCTGCAGGTACACTACCGTGCCAGGAGTCGCCCATTCTAAAACACCTTTAGAATGCTGTCTAAGAACCCAGATTGGGAAACTACCCAAATCTAGATCTAAAACTATAGATCTAGTAACCAGAATGTCTGATATAATATCCATGTCTTATGTGGAGAAACCACTGTATGACAACCAAAGTATAACTGATCGTAGTATAGGAATATCACTTCCTACTGTGTGTATGTCATCCAAATACCAGGACATCACACCCTACTACCTTCTTAACATATCCATCCCCTATTCTGATGAAGTCAAACCTATGACTGTCACATCAGAAATAGATGATCTATCTCCGCTATGTCTGCTTTAGTCTATAAATAGACATAAGCTACTTGTCCACTATGCTTCCGCTGCTCCCACTGACTACGACAACCCTCTGGCAGAGTCATATAGACGTACACTTCTAAAGCCAGTTCAGAACGATGCTATACCCATCCTCCTGCCGGGTCTCATAGTCTGGAACAACAGCAATGGCAAGTCTGGGTAAACAAGAACCTCCCTGTCACCGTCTTTGAGCATACCGAAGTACCTCTCGAGTGCTTGAGGTTACCCACCTTATCTGCGGAGTGGCTAATGGGATGTCAAACCAGATAGAATCTTTAGGTTCTTATCAAATTTTCAGTAATCGTTTGCGGTTCTGGAATCACTTCCAGTTCTACCATACTCCCACTACTGTTTTATGAAAAAGTCCATTTTACTAAAATTGTGGCGAGTCAAGAACAATATCACTATTGATCTTCCAGATGGTAGAAATTCAACCCTCATCATAGCCTGGGTCAACCCACAAACAGCCATTACAGAAACGTGCCTTGAGTTATCTAGAGTCTGGTTTTAAGCATAGGCTGGATAACTCCCCGTACCTTAACATCCTTAAGATATGAACTATTCTATATCCAATATAGAATCAGAGGCACTGATTTAATTAGAACCATATTCAAATCATGCAGCTGTCTCCAGTGCATGTCAACTAAATGGAAGGAGGCCGATCAGCGTTACTCAACTTAGGAGTGCATCCAATTATGAGTAACCTGAAAGAGAAACAAGTTTCTCATAATCATTACTATTAACTGAATACCATACACAAGTATCTACATCTTCGATCACCTTGAAGAATCCTGATACTTGCAACGCCTGGTTCTCTACTTTACTCTTATACCTGTAACTTCTCAAAACTATGACCTTGTGTTTCTACGAAACACGTGTCTAAGAACTAAAGAAGTCATAAGTAAACAGAATATAGTACGAGTACCAGCCCCTCTGTCCTCATGGACACTGGACAACATACAATACTCTGTATAAGTCCCCTTAGTCTAATAACTCATTCCCTGTGTGTCGTAGGTTGAAAACTGTACTTATGGTTAAGAAGAATTACACCGTTGTTTAATGCTCCTTACCAAACCATCCACTGATATAGGTAAATGTCATGGACATAATTTCAAAAAGTTATATCTCACTTTATAAAAATAAACGTACAGATATATCAATTTGAAATTGGTGCATAACAACGGATATTCAAAACCAAATATTTGTCGTCCGGCAAACAACCGAGGTGATTTCCTCAAATATCACCGATTACAACGAATCCCGATATAATGAGGATGATCACCAAATTCCCAATAACTTACTCCCACTCATCATCTGTAAAACCATACAGATGTGAGAATCAAACCTGGTAAATACATACCCTGGAGCAAGGGCTAATTGGGAAATCAGTTTTCTTTTAACAATACACAGTGGAACTGAAACATATAAATGTTTCGAAGGGGTATCCGGGTATTCCTAGTAATGCCTCTTCAATTATCAGATTCAGAACTGTAACTTTACATTTCTTTGCCATCTCTCCAAATCCATTTATATGTCTTTAGTCATTACCTTCTGTACACCCCCTTTGGGCCAAATGGTTTTCTTTCTTCCCTACCGTTCAGCACCAGCCTATGGTTTGGAAGAAGACTATACAATAAGTATATTGGGTGTACTGTCCTAATCCTAGGAGCACTCGCAACCCGAGAGAAGGTAAAGATAAAAGACAACTGAATAAATCTTATTCCTATTTCTCCTGAACCAGAATCCATCCCCGAACTAGAACAAGTTCCTTCGAGTTCGTATATAACCATAAGATGGAGTATCCAATAAACTGTGGATCTTCGTAGTGATACGGAGTGTTATGGAGAAATACAAAGGTGATGTAGGATTGACGAAGAAATACTTGGTTTGGTCGTGAATAGCAGTCGCAGTTTACTTTGCCCTCTTACTAATCCCTTTATTTGTCTTTACTTAATACCTTCTGTACACCTTTTAGGCTAAATGGTTTTCTTCATTCCCAACCGTTCGGCACCTGCCTATGGTTTGAATGAAGACTATCCAATAAGCGTAATAGGTGTACTGTCCTAATCCAAGGAACACTCGCAACCTGAGAGAAGGTAAAACGAAAAGTCAACTGAATAGTCATATTTGTTTTCTCCAGAACAGGAAACCATCCTCGAATACGTTCCTTCGAGTTCGTATATAACCATACGATGGTTTTATCCAATGGAAGTGGATGAGGTGTTCTGGAGAAAAGGGTAAAAGAAGGAGTGGCAATGAGGTACGCAACTCTGACAATACAAAAGCCAGTGTTTAAGAAGGTTCGGTCAACTTGGTCACTGAGTCATAATCTAGGGACCGGCCATGGTCACTGCCAAAGAGAGAGAGAAAAGAAACACTCAGCGTGCACTCTAACCTAGATCAGAATGGTTATCACTTTATCCAATCAGGAAACCTCCCACTGTATCGTCAAATTCACCTCCAAACCTGAAAGAAGAATTAGTCGGGAGAACCCGAGGAGTAAACCAACTCATCTGTGGGAATCGGGATCCAACTATCTGTAAGTCGATGTACAACGCCCCACGACTTACGGGGAGGCGGAATAATGAAAAACGATCTTGTTTTAGGCGTAAACATCGACTAACCAAGAATCTTTGCATAAACAATAACTAACAAGAAACCATAGAAGAGTTAACTACTATGATAAGTGATTATACCTAAAAAACCGAGTCCTTCGTCTTTTCGTTCTCCACGTCCTCTCCGACCTTCTCTATGTAGTAGAAGATCCACCCGAGAGCTTAACTTCAAGCTTCACCTCTAACTTGTGGTAACTAGGTTTCTTAAATCGCTAATCTAAGTAACCTAGGTGATATAGAGAATGGTTAAGGATTAAGTAGTCTACTCTAATCCTTGGTCTCAACACATGAGAGGGGAGGATTAAGGTTTGAAGAGAGACAGCTTGAGGAGAGAGAAAGTGAGCAAGAGAGTGAGATGAGATAATGATCTATTATAATATATATCAAGCATTATCATTTATCCAATAAAAGAAAATAAAGGATTAATCATCATGCTTAATAAATACAAGAGGGTGATTCATCTCCATGAGTCATTAAGCATTTATGATGCATTAATGACATGGATGAATCACTCAAATGACTCACTAATCTCATTTAATGCATATGCAACCTTAACCCCCAAGTCACCATCTTCTAGAAGCTTCTCGCGCAATTACGAGAACGCCCCTCCTATCCGTGAAAACACGGAAAAACTTTAGACAGTATAAATCCAATAACCGGATACTAGAAACTGGCTTAAACAAAAGCCGGCTAGTAAAAACTGTCCGGATGTCGTACGTGCGTAAACACACATATGCGACCGAACCCTTGTCGTAAAACCATACGACCTCTATATCGTTTCGCCTGGAGTAGGGAAACTCTCTGTGTGGGACTCTAGAGACTCGACTACTACGCTGGCAGTGGGTTTAACCACAGACCGCAAGTGGTACTAGCTGTACATAACGGTCCCCAGGTAGATGTCGATAAGAAGGCCGATGAGGAAACCCATCCGAACTCCTACTGAGTCTGATGTGACAATCTCTGTACAGTCCGGTCTGTTCGTCTAAGACTATCGCATATCGGGCCTAGGGGGGCGGCAAGCGTCAGTCCCCTAATAGCGGTATAAGTCGTGTCGGAGTGAAACCCATTACACCCTGAGAAACTACTGGAACCTACCAGCAAATCTCGCTTGCCCTGGCCAGGGACTTTACGTAATGGCTCTCTGACACACCGCGATATCAACCCCCAATACCGGGAAAGACGAATCCTATCTAACCGCCACTGCCTCCAAATGCTCGGGACTGCACCCAACTGCTACCTGTTTGCATGACTCCTTTGAGCCGTGGTAGGGTAGCAATCTAAGAACAGTGGGACACACTCGAGGCGAATTAGCAGTGTCAAGTCTGCGGACTATGTTGTACTCATGTCACCTGGGAACTGTTAACTGATGACTGGTATAAAACCAACCAACAGTTCCCTATGAGTCCTGTCCGGTGTACCCGTAACCTAACGAGCACCTGCATACTATCTCCATTACGACGTACTGACGGCTGTGGGACAGACCATCTCCCCAACTGGGTTGAGAAGCATACACACTAGTCTACTCCGGAGTATCGATGCCCTGTCTCGATAATCCTACGACTAGGGACCTGAATAAGGATGTGCTTGTAAACTACCCAGCCCCCACTAGTGTGACTGCCATCACAACGCTGGTAGTCAAGCAAGATCCTAAGAGCTCTATCAATACGTATACTCACATATTAAGATAGAAAAACCAAGTAGCATACTACCATGTTTAGCAAGACTGTTATATACATGTGAATATCCCAAGCTTCCATTAAGTAATATACAAACTAGTATGATACAATAATGGCCCCTAGGGCATATACACTAACAATCTCCCACTTCCACTAGGGCCATGTACTGGCATATCGAAGACCGATGATCTCGAGTAGCCTCTTGAACTGAATCTGAGGTAGGGCCTTTGTGAATGGATCAGCAATGTTCTCTTCAGTAGCAACTCTCCGAACCTCGATCTCACGACGATCATGATCTCCCTGATCAAGTGATACCGCCTTAAGATGTGTCTGGACTTCTGATGGGACCTTGGTTCCTTCGCTAAAGCTATAGCTCCGTTGTTGTCGCAATACAGAGGTATTGGATCAACAATGGTAGGAACCACCTGAAGTTCTGTTAGGAACTTCTTCATCCAGACCGCTTCTTTTACGGCATCGTAAGCAGCAATATACTCCGCTTCTATCGTCGAGTCAACAACGGTGTCCTGCTTGGAACTCTTCCAGCACACCGCCCCTCCATTGAGGGTAAAGACATAACCCGACATGGACTTGGAATCGTCCTTATCACTCTGGAAGACGGAATCTGCATAGGCCTCCATCCTGAGGTCTTTTCCGCCGTAAACCAAGAACATCTCCTTAGTCCTCCTCAGGTACTTGAGAATGTTCTTTACTGCTATCCAGTGTTTCTCCCCTGGGTCTGTCTGATACTGGCTTACCACGCTTAGTGCGTAAGCTACATCTGGTCTGGTGCACAACATCGCAAACATTATAGAGCCTACCGCAGAAGCGTAGGGTATAATAGACATGCGTTCCTTTTCCAAATCAGTCTTGGGAGATATCTCTTTGGATAGGGTGATTCCGTGACAAGCCGGCAGATTACCGCGCTTAGAATCTTCCATACTGAATTTTTTCAGTACAGTGTCGATATACCTGGACTGTGAAAGTCCCAACATCCTCTTGGATCTATAACGATAGATCCGGATCCCCAGAATGTAAGAGGCATCACCCAGGTCTTTCATGGAGAACCAGTGTGACAAGAATCCTTTGACAGATTGTAGCATAGGAATGTCATTTCCTATCAATAGAATGTCATCCACGTACAAGACGAGGAATACGACAGTTCTTGCTACAACTTTACTATATATGCACAGTTCATCTGTATTTTTGATAAAGTCATATTCTTTGACTGTTTCATCAAAACAGATGTTCCAACTCCGCGATGCCTGCTTCAGTCCATAAATGGACTTAAGCAACTTGCATACTTTACCGCTGCTCCCACTCTGATTGAAACCCTCTGGCTGATCCATATAGACACACTCTTCTAAATTACCATTCAAAAAACCCGTCTTAACGTCCATCTGCCAGATTTCATAATCATGGAAGGCAGCAATAGCAAGAAGGACCCGAATGGATTTGAGCATAGCCACTGGAGAAAAAGTTTCGTCATAGTCCAAACCAGGTCTTTGACGAAAACCCTTTGCAACAAGTCTAGCCTTATAGGTTTCCACCTGTCCATCTACACCAATCTTTTTCTTGAAGATCCATTTGCATCCTATGGGTTTTACCCCATCTGGAGCAAAGTCCAAAGTCCATACTTTGTTGGTGTACATGGACTCCATTTTGGTCCTCATTGCATCTAGCCATCGTACCGAGTCGCCGCTCTGGATGGCCTGCTGAAAGCCATTAGGTTCATCATCATCTATGATGCAATCCTCTCTATCCCCATCTATGAGAAAACCGTAGTATCTCTCAGGCGGATGAGACGGCCTACTACTCCTGCGGAGGGGTGCGGAAATGTCCTGTTCTTCTTGAACTACTTGTTCTACTAAACTTTCAGTATTAGTTTGTGGTTCTGGAATTTCTTCCAGTTCTATTTCGCTCCCACTTGTTTCCTTTTCTAAAAACTGATGTTCTAGAAAATGGGCATTTCGAGAAACAAATACCTTTTGTTCCTCTGCGTAATAGAATAGATATCCCCTGGAGTTCTTTGGATATCCCACAAACTTATATTTTACTGATCGTGCCTCGAGCTTGTCCACATGCTGCATTTTAACAAAAGCTCGACGTCCCCAAATCTTTATATACTGTAGATGGGGTTTCTTCCCACTCCACATCTGATATAGCGTGGTAGGCACAGTCTTGGTAGGAACCATGTTCAAAAGATATGCCGCTGATTCTAGCGCATAACCCTTAAAAGATCGTGGCAACTCAGCATTACTCATCATGGAACGTACCATATCCAATAGGGTTCGATTCCGTCTCTCCGATACACCGTTATGCTGTGGAGTGTATGGAGGAGTAAGCTGAGAGAGAATTCCTTTCTCTTTTAGGTAACCTAGGAACTCGGCACTTAAGTATTCACCACCTCGATCAGATCTTAGTGTCTTGATACTTTTGCCGGTTTGGTTTTCTACTTCATTCTTATAATGTTGGAATTTCTCAAAAGCCTCGGATTTATGTTTCATCAGATAAACGAATCCGTACCTTGAGTAATCATTCGTGAAAGTAATGAAATAGGAAAAACCAGCTCTTGCATGTGTAGACATTGGACCACATACATCGCTGTGTATGAGTCCTAAGAGCTCGCTCGCTCTTACTCCATGCCCAGTAAATGGAGTCTTTGTCATCTTTCCTTTGAGACAAGATTGACAAGTGGCATAAGTTTGATATTCACATGAGTCCAAATATCCTTCTTTATGTAACTTAGTCAATCTTCTCTCATTGATGTGACCCAGTCTACAATGCCATAAGAAAGCTTTATTTAAATCTGGAGACTTTCTTTTTAGTGTGTTCTGGATATTGAAAATTTGGAGTTGGTTTAACACATATATACCGTTTTCCAGTGTACCGGACCCAATCAAACTATGATTAAGGTGGATGTTAACATCATCACTTACAAACGTGAAATCATAACTTTTATTTGATAACAAGGAAACAGATATGATATTACACGTTAAGCTGGGTACACAAAAACAGTTATGTAAAACCAAAATGTGTCCACTCGTCAATCCCGGGTGATAATCCCCTACCGACACAGCTCCCACGCTAGCTCCGTTAGCAACCATCAGGGTCATATCACCTTCCTTCAACACTCTACGGTTTCTCAGTGCCTGCAATGAATTGCAAATATGAGATCCTGATCCGGTATCCAATACCCAGGAAGTAGAGTTTATTCACAGACAATTCTCAATTACAAACACATCTGAAGTTGAAGCCACAGCTTGCTTCGGTTCCTGGTTCTTGGCGTTCCACGCCTTACAATCCTTTTTCCAGTGCCCTTTCCTGTGACAATGGAAGCACTCATCCTGGGCCACTACCGGTACTGCAAACTTTTTCTTTCCCTTCCCTCCCACCTTACTTACACCTCCTCTAGGTTTGGTGGCGGCCTTCTTTTTCCTTCCTTTGGCCCTAGCCTTGGATCCGGAAGAAGAACCACCGCTAACAAACATATCGGGTGTTTCCCTTGCCTTCTACAAGGTGCCCTCTGCACTCCTTAACATGTTCAGGAGTTCCGGAAGTTCAACTTCTTTTCTTTGAATGTTGAAGTTTAGAATAAACCGGGCGTAGGTGGAAGAAAGGGACTGGAGAATAAGGTCTGTATAGAGCTCATTATCCAAAGTTGTCCCAAGGTCTGTGAGCTCTTCTATGTAGCCAATCATCATTAGGACATGTTCTCCTACCGATGATCCGACAGCCAACCTCGCTCGAAACAAGTTCTTAGAGGTCTCGTATCTTGCTATACGAGATTTGTCACGACCCGAATATTTCGACTCGTGACCGGCACTTAACCATGCTACGTCTACAGGCGTAACGCGACTAAGTAAGCCGAACCTAGAAATCAAAACCATTAAAAGTAGCGATTGTTGAAAACATTTAGTTAAAACATTTAGAAAACCTTACATAATTCGATAAGTTCTTTTAAAGTTACGTTGTCATTTAAATAATTTTGGCAGCATTTCCTTTGTAAAAGTAACCCCGAAAATCGGGTATAAAACAGGATATAAGTAAAGATGAAATATAATGAAATGAAACATTCCCAAACAGGAGCAATCACGCCTAACGGCGGAAACCATCATCACAAGAGTAATATACGACGCCGTAGCGAAGAATAAGCAATAAGTAAACATCACAGGAATATAAACTGCATATAAAAACAGTCGGCTCCTACGAGCTCGACACTAGAATACAAAATATACATCATCGTCCTCACACAGTATCTAAGTCCAGTACATAAATGGTAGATGGAGGATACTAGATACAAAAGGAGTACAATAAAAGTAATCAGATACCACAACCCACCTAAAATGCAAAACAGCTCTCACACAAACTGTAGTGGTATCTGTAGCCAAAAGATGCAAAAGGCAGCCTGCCGCGACTACTCTGAAGGGCAACCTGCAAATACTGTGGCACAACGGGGGTGAGTTGCCAACTCGTGAATAGAGATAACATATAAAGGTAATCGCGAGCATGCACGTATTGCGCTACTCTATCAAATGCCAGCAGATGATATCAATGCGTGATAAGCAGTATGTGCAATAATCATGCAAATGCTCTGTCAGGTAAAATAACTACAGGATGAGATACATGATAATCAATGCTGAGCATGGGGTAAGCAACATCTACATGGAAATATCAACATGGAAAAATAATCGGTGCCCCAAACTGCATCTAAATCCCAAATAAACTCATGCGCCAGCACTCTCCTCGGCCCTCAAATCCTGTAAATCTCTGAAAATCACGAGTGCCCAACATCGGCACTCAAAATATCATAAAACACTCGTGTCCAGCATCGACACGCAAATCCTCGTATATCGGGCTCCGTCAGTCCGGATCAGCCCACGGGCTCCTTCTGCGGTATCGGCCCTCGGCCCCGGCAGTACGGATCATTCCGCATCCATCTCTCGACTCTGGTCAGTATCCTCCGGACAACCGCCAGGTCCAACCAATCACCGGTAGGTGCTCGCCACCCTGCCAGGCTCATCGTCTACTCCACGAAAAACATTTCTCGCCCCGGGGAACCATACCGGGTCCACCACGAACCCGCAAACGGATCATCCAACTCCTCGAATCAGGTTTCAAGCACACGTCTCAGCATCGAGAAAATGCGCGGTGGACGCACCAAAATATCATATCACGAGGAACCTTTTTTTCAAATGGTGCATCTTTTCTTTAATAAATTCCACGGTCCTCAAAACCAGAAATCACATGGAAATCCAACACCAATGAGTAAATCAAATGCGATATGCTATGCGTATCAAGTCATAATGTAGGTACAAGGGAGAACCGCTTTTTTTAAAATAGTTTCAGTTTTTAAAGACATCTTGCGGCTCCCAATTTTTATGAAGATCATAACGAATCATATATGAAATGAACTACAGCAATGTAATCATGGCAATTCTACAGTGAGTGTGTCATGGCAATTACTAACGGTGTGTGTGTGTAACATGCAGATTAGTGCTCGTGCAACATGAACCGTTAGTAATAGTGCGGTGTTCTATCAATTCTATGTTTACATACATATAGCAGGGAATGCAGTATGCAACAGTGGTATACATGACAGTCAATGTAGGAAAAATGCAATGTATAACTATAAGGTCCTATCAGCCCTGACGCATAACGCCATGCGGGCGATATCCCCGTAGATGTTAAATCTACTCACCGAAGTCTCGCGCTAAGTGTAGCCGACGACTTGCTTTCCTTTCTTCGCAGCATCCGTCTCACTCGCCTGCGAACCTAGAATCACACAATATATCACACATAAGCTCAAATCCACAAAAATGTGACATTAAGGTGAAACTAGAAACCCGCGTCGCAAACCAAGCGCGCGTGTGCGCGATACGTAAAAACCTGTGATTACGCGCCTGAAACTACCCTGACGCGTCGCGATACGCAGAAATCCCAAACCACATACGTATCACGCGTGTCGCGAAGGTTTAAAATACAAGAAATAGGTAAATAGTTCCAGATTTTCCTACAGCAAGAATAACACAAAAATACACATGCCAGGAGTCTAAGGGTCTCAGAAGACACCTATAGGACCAAACCCCAACCAAAGCCCTCCCCATCTGGCCGCAATTTGCGACCAGATCGAATTTTCTGGCGGCCACAGCACGAAATTGGGGGGTCGGGTTCTACCTGGGGGATCAGCACCTAACAACTATGCTGCAGTCTTCTCAAAATCAATCTGAACTCACCGGGTTGATAACAGATTACAGAAGCTCAAAATTTACTTAAAAACGATGAATTTGCATCAAATAGAGATCTGGTGGTATTTTAGTGCAATTGGGGGCTAAGCTGGGTTAAAATGGTCCTAAAAACACTCCATCAACTTACTAAAACCAAATCATGCAACACTTGGTCAAGGTTCCCACCAATCACCACAAAAAGCACTAAATACACAAAATTATTGCTAATCGAAGCTAATCTACTCAATTAAGCGAAAGCAGGAATAAGTTTAGAGGTTATACCCTCAAGAAATCTCACAAGCCTGTAGAAGGAGAAGAAGAAAAGGGAATGGAGCTGCTGGGGTGCTGTTGCTGCTGCCTGGAGCTGTTGCTGCTGCCTGTAGCTGCTGTTGCTGAGGCTGAAGATGATGCTGCTGCTGTTGTGTTTGCTGCTGCTGCTGTTGTATTTGCTGCTGCTCCTGCTGTTGTGGAGGTAAGTGTGTGTGTGTGTGAGTGTGAGAGTGAGGTTAAGAGAAAAGATTACAAGAATGAGAGGTAATCATAACCCCAAATGTCAATCCCTCCACACTCTCTCTTCATTAAATGCAACCATGGCTTTTGCCATGATGCATTCTCTCTCTCTCTCTCATTCTCACCAAGTCAACACTAAAAGGGAAATTCAAATTAAAGCAGCCCTCAAATAACTAATTGAACTTAATTAAAGCCCAAAAGACTTAATCCCCATGATTAACCCCACCATGGTTGCTAATCATGGTATTACCTCATTTAAAAACCCTAGTTTACATGCACATGTGTGTGCAAGCCTAGGAAAATTCTAGAAAAATATTCATTAAATTGGGAAAAATATTTGAAACTCAATTTGGTAAACTTTTTATTAAAAACCCTTTATTTAAATATAAATAGCCACTAAACACATTCTAAGGTGTTACAAGATTGCTACTGGAATACCTACCAGTAAATCTCCTGTCTTGGCCAAGGACTTCGTGTAATGGCTCTCCTAGACACAGCGCGATCTCACCCCCAATACCGGGAGAGACGAAACCCCTGCCGATCCGCTCACTGCCTCCATATGGCTCGGGACTATACCCAACTAAAACCTGTTTGCACGACTCTTTTGAGCCGTGGTAGGGTAGTAATCAAAGCACAGTGGGAACTCACACGAGACAAATGACGATCTCAGGTCGATGAACTAACCTGTACACATGTCACCAGGGAACCGCCATCTGACGTCAGGTATAAAACCAACTAGCATGTTCTCGGTGAGTCTTGTCCGGTGTACTCATAACCCAATGAGCACCTGTATACATCTTAGGTGAACCAACTAACACCAATGGCTTGTGAGACCAGCCACCGCCCCTCGTCGGGGTCTCGATTGTATACACTAGTCTACTCCGGAGTATCGATGCCCTGTCTCGAAAACTCCCATGACTAGGGACCACTTTAAGGATGTGCTTATAGACCCCAGCTCGCACGTATATGATCGCCATCATACTTCTTGCCTTCAAGCAAGAATCCTAAGGGCTCTACCAACGTGCAATAGTGATCTGTAATGTCACTTAAAGCAGTACACGATGATAAAGATAAACCACATAGCATACAATCATATTGAGTAAGACTGTCCTACCGGTATAAGTCCTCCTTCAATCATTGCAATCACGTGCCTGTGATCCAATAATTGTCACTGATGACACTATATCCAACAGTATATATATACAAGAAGGTTGCATAGAGTAAGGTCTTCTTCTTCGTATTATACGTGGATGACATACTCTTGATCGGAAATGATGTTCCTATGCTGCACTCGGTCAAGCTCTTCTTATCACATCGATTCTCAATGAAAGATCTAGGTGTTGCCTCCTGCATTTTGGGAATCAAGATCTATGGAGATAGATCTAAACGGATATTGGGATTGTCCCAATACAGGTACATTGACACCATACTAAAGAGGTTTAGTATGGAAGAATCCAAGCGTGGGAACCAACCCACGATCTCTGGACTCACTCTCTCCAAAGAGATGTCTCCTAAGACTGATTGAGAGAGAGCTCGCATGCAAGGGATACCCTATGCTTCGGCAGTAGGCTCTATCATGTACGCGATGATATGTACCAGACCCGATGTAGCATACTCACTAAGTGTAGTGAGCAGGTATCAAGCAGATCCAGGAGAGAGTCACTGGAAAGCTGTGAAGAACATTCTCAAGTACCTGAGAAGGACTAAGGAGATGTTCTTAGTGTATGGTAACGGAGAACTCCAGGTGGAGTCCTTTACCGATTCAAGCTTCCAAAGTGATAAGGACGACTCTAAGTCGTACTCGGGATTTGTCTTCACCCTAAATGGAGCGGCGGTTTGTTGGAAGAGTTCGAAGCATGAAACCGTGGCAGACTCGATGATGGAGGCTGAATACATCGCTGCCAACGATGCTGCCAAAGAGGCTGTCTGGATGAAGAAGTTCATCACTGAACTTGGTGTGGTTCCGTCCATTGAGCATCCAATACCGGATGGTATGGTTTCCCTGCCGGGCTCATCGGCTCATAGCACATCGACATCCCTTTCTTGCCCCGGGGTACCTCCGGGCCCCACCTTGTACCCTCTACAGCCTCGACGCCTCCTCGTAGGGGTATATATAATCATCACCGATAAAACCCATGGTGGATGCGCAAATATCGTATCAAGGAAACCGGGTTTTTCAATGTATGCATAATTTCATGAACTCCCGCGGTTCCTAAATCCAGAAAACATCATATAAAATCCAAATAATAATGCGCAATCCAGGAATAAATATATACGATATATTTGAAATGCGTGCATATAACAGAGAATATGTAGCTGAAACCAGATGTATGCGAAACCAATAAGGTACAGCTAAGTAACATCAGTAAGGGTAAATATGTGACTGCAACTGAATATGTGTGTAACATACAGGTGTAGCAATGTATAGGTATCTACCTATAAAAACTGATGTCGTATACCTCCCTGGGTATAAGTAAAATATGTAGGATATCCCCCCAGTATACGTAAAATATGTGCAAAGTATAACTGTAGCTGTAATGCAAGGTGTATATGTACCTATCACTAAAGGTATGATACACTATAGGTATACCGATAATCTAGATGTCATGTGTGACAAGCAAAAGTATCTATAATGGTTAGTGTGTGACATGGCAATTATTGACGGTGTGTGTGTTGCATACAATCCGTGCTCGTGCAACATGAACCGTCAATAACGTGTGCAGTGCCCTACGGCTACTTGTCACAGTACAACTATATCTAAGTAAATAGGGTAAAGGCGCAATTCTAACAATGACGTAGAATTATGCGACAAGTATTGAATCCTAGCCCAGACGCATAACGCCATGCGGGCGATTCCCCTGTAGATGTTAAATCTACTCACCTACGCTCCATGCTAGGTGAATCCTACCATCTGCTCCCCCCTGTAGCAGTGTCCGTAGTCCCTTCCTGCAAACCCGCAAATAAGACATGGAAATCATATATAAGCCAATTATTCCGCAAAACGCGATATCGAACCCAAACGAGAAACTCGCGTCGCGAACTAAACGCGCGTGTGCACGATACGCTAAAACGTGTGTGTACGCGTCTAAAACAATCGCGACACGCCGCGATACGCTGGATCACAGAACCCACTCACGTATCGCTCGTATCGCGCAATCAAACGGAAACCAAATACGATATATTGCCCCAGATTTTCCTACAGGTCAAATCTTGCAAAACTAGACATGCCAAAACACTAGACAACACAGCAGAGAACCCTAGCCAAGACCCCAACACCCCAGACCCCTACTTGGCCGGAATTTGTGGCCAAAACAAATAAATCTGCGGCCTAGAAATTAAATGAGGGGCTCGTGTTCTTGTGGTGTGTTCTAGACCTAGTGTGAATGCCCCAGTTTTCTCAATTTTGTTCTGAAGGATCCGGGTCAAAAGCAGATCACAGATAGCCAATATATCGCTTTAAAATCACCAATTTGCACTAAAAGGAAACCGTATGGTATTTTAGTGTAATCTAGGGTTAAACTCATATATGGTGACCCTAACAACACTTAAATAAGTAGGGTTTACCAACACAATCACCATTTATCCAAAAGTCCACACAAAACACCATAATAAGCACTAAACTCACATTAATCACAAACCGAAGCTAAACTAACACATAAACTTGGCAACTAGGGATAGAGTTCAGAAAATATACCCTAGAGAACCCTATGAAGCAGGAGAAGAAGTGGATGGAGGAGATAAGCTGCTGTTGCAGGTTGCTGGAGCTGTTGCTGTTGCACGCTGAGGCTGCTGCTACTGGTGCTGATGTTGTTTCTGGTGCTGCTTCTTGCTTCTTGAGCTGCTGCAGTTGCTTCTGCTGATGGTGCTGCTGTGTGTGTGTGTGTTTGAGTGAGTGAGAGAATGAGGAATGAAAATGAGAGGAAGAAATGAGAGCAACACTAAACCCCTCCCTTCTCTTTCTCTTTCCTCATTAATGAGGTATGGTTCACACCATGCTCCCCATGCCCTCTCTCTCACACAAAGTCAACAATCAAACCATTTTTAAAAACCCTTTTTAATTAACAACCATAACACTTAAAAACCCATAACACCTAAACAAAACATAAAACTAGATTAAGAGATGGTTAAACCCCAAAATACAACCCTAGTTATCATGCACAAGTGTGTGTGTGTCTAGAAAAATTCTAATAAAATACTCATTAAATAGGATAAAATATTTAAAACCCAATTTGGTAAACTTTTTATTAAAAACCATACATTAAAATATAATTAGCTACAAAACACATTCTAAGGTGTTACAATCTCCCCCCTTAAAAGAAATTCGTCCCCGAATTTAAAAATACTCTTCTACGCGTACCTTCAAAGAGAAGGTTGCAACTCTCAGATCTCACTCCCAGCCTCCTAAGTGATTACCTCACTATACGGCTACGCCCAAGAAAACCCTTTACAGATGGCAAGACCCTTGGCCGACGTTTCTCTGCCTGCCGAGCCATTGACACAATTGGCTGCTGGCGAACGAAAGATCGCGTCTAAGCTAAATGGACTGGTGCCAAATCATGTGAGAAAGGTCAAGAAGGTAATTGTAGAGTATCATCACAAGGAATACGGGGTGAAAATCCAAAAATCTGGGCGGATGTGCCAAATTAAAGGCAACGAAACTAACTTGCTTATAGGATCTTAAAAGGACCTAAATCCTGGGACAAGCTTCCCAAAATCCAACACGTCATTCATCAGAAAGTCCGTAGGAATACATGATCTGTCCCTGCGAACTCGAGTCTATTACCAACACCGTCGGCATAAGTCCTCAGTTCTCAATGGATAATTTCCATCCTGACCAAACACAACTGGACCATCTCCGAAGTCTCTAGACTAGCTGGTGTCCAAAGTCCTACTTACGCAGAGTCAGAAAAAAACAGACTGGTGATCGACACGACCTAACCCATAAACCTAAAGGTGGCCAATTGGAGTGTCTCCTGATAACGGCTATCGAAGGAGAACCCTAACGATGGCGAGTGACGATCCCCAACTGCCGACAACAATCAACACAACACACAACTTTAACAAAAACAACTGAGCATATTGAGTATAACCGGACGACAAGAATCCGAATGGAGTCACACCCTGACTAAACTTGGGTAGAAACCATAACGAAATTCATGGAGATCTGCTCCCACTCCTACTTCGGAACGGTAAAAGGTTGCAACTCTCCAACCGGCCTCAGATGCTCGACCTAAGCACACAACAAGACAGATACCTTGAAACGAAACCTGGAACTTCTCTTTACATCCCTGTCCACCCGTGACTATCTCACAAGCCACGTTAAATGTTGGTGGAACTTGAATGCATAGATAGAGTTGACAGATGTGCATGTTCTAGGATTTCACGTCTCTACCTGATAATATCAGGCACACAAACGCATCCCTAACTTAGCACACCATTGTCACAAATCAAGGACTCCGAATCATTACCCAGCCGAGTATGCTCAAGTATCACCGACGAACGAGCATCGGCGGGCAGTGTCTCGCGAAAACGATTCAAGGAAAGTGGTCGGGCGCGGACATGAGCAAGCTGTCCCCTCCATAGAGACGAACTAAAGCTGTACTCGACGATCACACAAGAACTGTAAATCTGCAGAAGACTATCACAACAATCAAAATCCGCTCCAGGAAGATGTACATTAAGCTCTGGTGGTCTATGGAAAATCTGACACGACTCTCAAACAAGTAGTGTCTCTAAATCTCCAACGCAAAACCACCGCGGCCATCTCCAGATCATGAGTGGAATATCCTTCTCGTACTTCCTCCAAATATAAGGAAGCAAAAGCGATAACTCTATAGTGTCACCTCAGTACACACTCGAGCCTACTCAAGAAACATTACAGTTAAACAACGAGGTTGCCCGAACCAGAAAGAAAGGAAAGAACTGATGCAGATGTTAACCGAATCTCCAACTGCAGAAAACTCCGCACACATGCCTCAGTCCACAGAAAAGAAACCTCCCTTCTGGTCCATTCAGTCGACGGTGCAGTACTACTCTAGCAACTCTGCATGAAACGGCAGTAAAAACCTGCTATGCCCAACAATCTGCGGATCTCCGTCCTGCACACAAGTCTGGGCCTAAGCTGTACGACCACGATCTCCCTCGGGACCATACAAAACCGTCTCCCGTGGCTACAAGACCTAGGAGTCAACACAAAACAAGCCTGAAGAAACACTCCAAGAATCTAGCAACTGCTGGTGCACTCCCAGTATCTGCATACCAAATTCCCAAGTGTTACTCCTGTCCCTCAAGACACATTAAATAGACTAGAGTGTCTTAAATAACACAACAGTACTGGTCGAGGAACGGCCTGAAGAAATCCGGTTCATCATATCTACGAATGCTGCTAGGGCAACAGTGAATCCAACGGCTCACAAAAACACACAAAACCCGTCGCACACATAAGGCAGTCTTCGGATTGCCATCATCCCGAATCCGCAATAATGATGACCTGATCCCAAACAAACTTAGAAGATGTCTTGCACTGTGGAGCTAATCGAAGAAATCGTCACGGCGAGGTGAAGGATACCTATCCGCAACGTAAGCCGGTTCAATTAACGATTCGTCGATACACAACCTTAAACTGCCGTCTTTCTCCTTGACGAACAGGAATAGGAGCTTCTAAAAGAAAAACACTCAGACACACAAAACTCCCCAAACCAAAACTCTGCAGCTGATCCTTTAGTTCCCAAGCTTCGCGGGCTCATCCGGAACAACGTCGGAAAAACTCTTGCATGAAAGGAACCCGGTCCAACAATCCCACTGTGGCTCCGGTATCACGAATGAACGCCAAGAATCCATGACATCTCCTCAGTAGCCGACTAGCGAAAAAGGCTGAATTCAACCTGTGAGAGGCGGCACAACTATCTACCTGCACAACAAAGAACTGACCTTCCGGGAAAACAAACCTGATTGTTTCCTTACGGTAGTCCACAGATGCCTAACACGTAACTAAACAGTCCGTGCCTAGGAGAACGTCAAATCCAACATCTCTAGAAGGATCAAAACGACGGACGAATCTCTATCTCCTATCCGATTGGCACACAACTGAATACGTGTCGCGCAACAAAAGAATCGCTCACAGAAGTTAGCACAACTATGACTAATCTACCCAACCACGGTACAAGCATGAAAAACAAACGAATACATCAAAAGACATGCGAAATAAGGATACCTGAGAACTCTGCATTGGACGTCTGAGCGTCCCGATGAGTAGAAGCAAACTCCTGTGTCTGTCCTCTACTCGCAGCTGGATGAACTCCTCTGGTAGACTGAGCCCTATGAGCAAATCTTCCACGTCCACGGCCTCTCTGATGACGATCCTGACGAGGTGCTAAGGAACAATCCCTGATGAAGTGCTGAAGGCTCCCGCATCGAAAACATCCACGTGCTGACTGCTGACCATCCTGGGGATGAGAGCTGAACGACTGTCCTCGTCCTAAGCCTCTGCTACTCCCGCGATGGCCACGAAATCTGTCTCGATGACCAAACCTCTGTCTCTGGGCTGGTACACTGGTACGAGTCCTCCACTGTTCTAGAACTCTCTGAGCCTCTGGAATATGCGCCTCATCAACTGGAGCTGCAACCACTAGTGCTATTTAGGTGACGGACTGCTGCATGCTGATCGCAAGTGACAACTGAGTAACAGGGGTGACAACCTCCTGTCGTAGCTCCCGAACGACATCAACCAATGAACTCATAGTCTGGCGGAAGTCCTGCATCTCTACCAAAAGTTTATCAATAGTATAGGTCGTAGGCTGATCCGTCTGCACCTGTGCAACTAGAGTGCCATCCTGGTCAGTACTCGTCTCACCCGAGCCAACCCTGATCTCGGCCCTTGCTGCATCACTCTGAGTCTCCATAGTCATCGGCGGCAAGGCTATAAATAGATATAAGATTCGATGAGAATAAGGAATCGAATCTCAAGGATATGAATCATCAAAGAAGGAATTTCAAGCAAATTGTACTTAGGTTACTTAATGCGAAGTACCACATCGTGGGTATGCTGCAGACATACACACACTACGTTACTCTACTTAAGCTACCTACTCCATCATACTAAGGTCATCCTACACTCCGAAAGGTAAAACCTAGCGCTCTGATACCAACTTTGTCACGACCCAAAATTGGCCCGTGACGGCCCTAATACTACACAACGCCTAAAGACGCAACGCAGTAAAAGAAAGCCAAAACACAGAAATCTAAACCATACAAATACGGAAAAGATAATATAAGTTTTTGAAATATTTGAAATCGCAACCCAAATTCTTTAAAAGTCCTACTTTCTTTCTTTAAAATTTTGGCAACACCCCCTTTTTTTGTAAAAACTAGCCAAGATGAATACAACACAAAACTATAACGCCGTAGCGAAGAAATAAAGACAATAGAGAGAAAGCTGTATATAAAAGACAACAACCCACAAAGAATATACAATATCGTCCTCACCAAGTCTCTAAGTCAACAACATGATAGTAGATGCAGAGTACAAGATACAACGAATGTACAATACAAAATACAGATAACCACCAAAACCAACCTAAGCAAAATAGTACTGTGAGCTGATGCGGTATCTGTAGCAAAAGATGATAGCTGAATAACTGAATAGCCTGCCTCGACTACTCTGGGGAACAACCTGAAACACCTGTGGCACAACGGGGGTGAGTTGCCAACTCGTGAATAGTAAATAACATATGCAGGTAATCGCAGGAATGTACGTACAGCATGAATCTAAGATATGCGATTACAGTAATAACATGTCATGCAATTGCTAAATAAAGGAAAGTACACTAGCAAGTACAATCAATATATGAAGCAATAGTAACATGACAATAGTATGCAATAACCATGCAATAGGGATATGAGAATGTAAATATGCAACTATCATAAGGGTACACTAACAGGTACTACCATTATATGAAACTGTGCATAAAATAGATAAGTATGACGTATAGGGTGGAATATGTCATTTCCACGGAAACCTGACATCGTGGCAGGATCACAATCCATCGAGACACTCAAATCCCAAATCCTCAAATCAGCCCCCAAGTTGGGCTCTCATATCATATGAGTCTCACATCTCCTCAATATACAATATCGAGTAATCTCCTATATGCCGAATGTACAAATCAATAATCCCATATGTATGTCCAATCTCAATGAATCACCTGATATCCCAAGTCAAAGTCCCAAGTAAGTTTCTAGCATCCTAAGTATATGTATATATGCAGAAATAAATATGATGGGGTCAATACACATATATTAGCGTCCCATTCCACTAATATTGGTGTAAGGGTATATATAACAACGGCTAATCCCCTGTTATATATACAAAGGTGTTTAAAAGAAATAACATGAAAATAATGTGCCAAGCATTGACACAGAAATCCTGATAGGTACGTATCATACGCTGTCCCGAAAGCACGAGTGCCTAGCTCTGACCCTCGCCTTTCGACGTATGCATACGTGCATGACTCCTAACGGTATCTCCATGATCCCCGCCGAGTCATTGGTACTGTCACCGGATGGTATGGTTCCCCTGCTGGGCTCATCGGCTCATAGCACATCGACATCCCTTTCTTGCCCCGGGGTACCTATGAGCCCCACCATGTACCCTCTACGGCCTCGACGCCTCCTCATAGGGGTATATATAATCAGCACCGATAAAACCCATGGTGGATGCGCAAATATCATATCAAGGAAACCGGGTTTTTCAATGTATGCATAATTTCATGAACTCCCGCGGTTCCCAAATCCAGAAAACATCATATAAAATCCAAATAATAATGCGCAATCTAGGAATAAATATATATGATATATCTGAAATGCGAGCATATAACAGAGAATATGTAGCTGAAACCAGATGTTTGCGAAACCAATAAGGTACAGCTAAGTAACATCAGCAAAGGTAAATATGTGACTGCAACTGAATATGTGTGCAACATACAGGTGTAGCAATGTATAGGTTTCTACCTATAAAAACTGATGTCGTATACCCCCCTGGGTATAAGTAAAATATGTAGGATATCCCCCCGGTATACGTAAAATATGTGCAAGGTATACCTGTAGCTGTATCGCAAGGTGTATATGTACCTATCACTAAAGGTATGATACACTATAGGTATACCGATAAGCTAGATGTCATGTGTGACAAGCAAAAGTATCTATAATGGTTAGTGTGTGACATGGCAATTACTGACGGTGTGTGTGTAGCATACAATCCGTGCTCGTGCAACATGAACCGTCAATAATGTGTGCAGTGCCCTACGGCTACTAGTCACAGTACAGCTATATCTAAGTAAATAGGGTAAAGGCGCAATTCTAACAATGACGTAGAATTATGCGACAAGTATTGAATCCTAGCCCAGACGCATAACGCCATGCGGGCGATTCCCCTATAGATGTTAAATCTACTCATCTACGCTCCACGCTAGGTGAATCCTACTATCTGCTCCCCCCTGTAGCAGTGTCCGTAGTCTCTGCCTGCAAACCTGCGAATAAGACATGGAAATCATATATAAGCCAATTATTCCCCAAAACGCGATATCGAACCCAAACGAGAAACTCGCATCGCGAACTAAACGCGCGTGTGCACGATACTGTAAAACGTGTGTGTACGCGTCTAAAACAATCGCGACACGCCGCGATACGCTGGATCACAGAACCCACTCACGTATCGCGCAAACAAACGGAAACCAAATACGATATATTGCCCCAGATTTTCCTACAGGTCAAATCTTGCAAAACTAGACATGCCAAAACACTAGACAACACAGCAGAGAACCCTAGCCAAGACCCCAACACCCCAGACCCCAACTTGGCCGCAATTTGCGGCCAAAACAAATAAATCTGCGGCCTGGAAATTGAATGAGGGGCTCGTGTTCTTGTGGTGTGTTCTAGACCTAGTGTGAATGCCCCAGTTTTCTCAATTTTGTTTTGAAGGATCCGGGTCAAAAGCAGATCATAGATAGCCAATATATCGCTTTAAAATCACCAATTTGCACTAAAAGGAAACACTATGGTATTTTACTGTAATCTAGGGTTAAACTCAGTTATGGTGACCCTAACAACATTTAAATAAGTAGGGTTTACAACCACAATCACCACTTATCCAAAAGTCCACAAAAAACACCATAATAAGTACTAAACTCACATTAATCACAAACTGAAGCTAAACTAACACATAAACTTAGCAACTAGGGATAGAGTTCAGAAAATATACCCTAGAGAACCCTATGAAGCAGGAGAAGAAGTGGATGGAGGAGATAAGCTGCTGTTGCAGGTTGCTGGAGCTGCTGCACGCTGAGGCTGCTGCTACTGATGCTGATGCTGTTTCTGGTGCTGCTGCTTGCTTCTTGAGCTGCTGCAGTTGCTTCTGCTGATGGTGCTGCTGTATGTGTGTGTGTTTGAGAGAGTGAGAGAATGAGGAATGAAAATGAGAGGAAGAAATGAGAGCAACACTAAACCCCTCCCTTCTCTTTCTCTTTCCTCATTAATGAGGTATGGTTCACACCATGCTCCCCATGCCCTCTCTCTCACACAAAGTCAACAATCAAACCATTTTTAAAAATCCTTTTTAATTAACAACCATAACACTTAAAAACCCATAACACCTGAACAAAACATAAAACTAGATTAAGAGATGGTTAAACCCCAAAATACAACCCTAGTTATCATGCACAAGTGTGTGTGTGCCTAGAAAAATTCTAATAAAATACTCATTAAATAGTATAAAATATTTAAAACCCAATTTGGTAAACTTTTTATTAAAAACCATACATTAAAATATAATTATCTACAAAACACATTCTAAGGTGTTACAGTCGAGGATGTATCGAGACAGGGCATCGATACACCAGAGTAGACTAGCGTATATGCAATTTGACCCAAATGATAGGCGATGGATGATCCCATATCCATCGGTGTTTGACATCAAAGATGGTGTACGGGTGCTCAGTGGAGACTGGGAACACAGAACGGACTCGCCAAGAACTCCTAGATGGTATTATACCTATCGTCAGATAGCAGTTCTCCGGTGACACTGGTACAGGTTAGTCTGTAGACCCGAGATCGTCATAGAGTCTTGTGTGATTCCCACTGTGCTTTGATTTCCACCTTACCACGTCCAAGAGGGCATGCAAAACGGTGTCTTTTGGGTACAGTCCCGAATCACATGGAGGCAATGAGCGATAAGAGGGTTTCCGTCTCTCCCGGTATAGGGAGTTGATGTTGTGCTGTGTTCGATTGGTTATAACTGAAAGTCCCTGGCCAGGGCTGATATGGAGTGCTACTGGTTAGAGTTATCAGTAGTTTCTCGACCCGTTATGAGCCTCACATCGACACGACTTATCGGTTACTGGGGTCTGACGTTTTGCCACCCCTAGACTTGATATGCGACATACAAGCCGAAGACACCGGATTGTACGGTAGTGTTGCTGATTGGATTCACTGGAGAATGTACAGGCTTGCTTTTTGATCTTCTGATCTCTCAATACCTGGGCGGCTGTTACGTTTACCTGACCGCTTGCAGCTTGTGGGTGTTCGATATGATCATCACCTACTGTCGGCATATTGACGATTCTTTAGAGTCTTACACAGAGGTTTCCTGGCTCAGGCAAAACGGAGTAGGGGCATATATGTGATATGTGCGGGACCGAGAATAATACGATATGAGATACCGTATTCTATTCTTGCGATATGTGATATCGGCCGGGTATATGTGATATACCCGGGTCATCCGATCAAGTGTTTATTCGATGAATTAGTACATGTTATATTAGTCGGTTATATGTAATATAGCCGGATTATCGGATCAAGTGTTGATTTGATAATTTAATGAATAATTATATATGAGATATATTACGTTACATTAACTGATAGAAGCTCGCTTTATTGATTCTTTTTCTCACTGGATAATACATTGATGTATATGCGATATATGTTAATTGTATTATTTTCTTTTGTTACATTATATATTATATATGTGATATATATTATTGTAACATATTAGGGTTACAAATGCAACAAAGATTTAGAGGTTTAACCAAGTTAGGGTTTGGATTAGGGTTAAGTATTTGGATGATCTTTGAAGAAGCTTCTTGAAGCTTTGACTTTGTCATCTTCCTTTAATATTTTAAGGAGATATTTGTTAACCCAACCCAAACCACTACCAATGGTTTATTCTCTACAAGGGTTAAGGATCTCATTCTTAACCCATGGTTGCAATTGTAAACAAAAACAATAATTTCATTATTCATCACAAAAGCTTTCTTCTTCTTCTTGCTCTTGAAAAAGCTTCACTAGCTTTTGGTGTGTGATGATTCTAAGTGAGAAATTGAAAACAAAAGAGAGTAAAATTCCTACTTCATCATCCTCATCTATTCTAGCCACTTAGATTAGGGTGTTCACTTCTCTAATAACTTCATTAGTGAAGTGCAAGCTTGGGTTAGATATTCTTCAAGGTAGATCATCTTAGATCAAGAAGACTTCAAGAAAGATGCATCATTCACCTCATGGAACCTCTCCAGAGTTGGAGTTCTTGATGATCGCAGCGAAGGGAACTCAACATGGAGCTTATGAAGCGAAGGAACGGACTACAAAGGTTGTAATCCTAAACTTTATGTGATAGATTCTTCTTTGTATGTGATACAAACTTGTTACCCTAATAATTCTAGCAAAGATTCATGGTTTGTTTGCTTTGCAACTCTCTAATTTTTAAAGTGGCATGAGTGATGCTACCAAACCCTAGACTAGGTGCAAGGGAAACCCAACAGTCAAGGGCTTTATCAACATGTGAGAGCAAGACAACATCCCTTATACAAGTCAACATGTTAAGACAAAGTGCAATCAGATAGCATACTATCATGTCGAGCAAGAAAGTCCTCCCTATATATGTCCAAACATCCACTACAGTATACATCACATGTACAGTAATGGCCTCTAGGGCATACATATAACTAACAATCTCCCACTTGCACTAAGGCCATTTGTCGAAGCATCTCATACTCAACAATTTAGCAGTGGTTGTAGTATCCTATACTCAACCATCCCAAAATCTCTCAAATTGTATTTAGGAAAGAAGGCCTTGGTGAGTGGATCCGCCATGCTAACCACAAAATCTACTCTCCTTACATCAATCCTTTAGAGATCAACCATCTCCCTGATCAGGTGATATTGTCCTCAGAATATCTCTGGATTGATGATGTGACTGGTGTTCCTAGGCTAAAGCCACAACTCCATTGTAGTCGCAATAACAGTTATTGGACGCTCAATGGTAGGAACCTTGTTCATCTCATGAACAAGAAATGTCCAGACAACCTCTTCGATAGTATCGTTGGTAGCAATGTATTCAACCTTTATCGTCTAGTATGCCTCGGTATCTAGCTTGGAACTCTTCCAACATACCGACCCTTCACTGAGGGTAAAGACAATGCCTATGACTGACTTTCAGTCGTCCTTATCACTCTGGGAGTTCGAACCAAGAACTTTCTTTTAGTGCTTCTCAAGTAATTAAGAACGTCCTCCACAGCTGTCCAGTGATTCTCCCAAGATCCGATTGATTCCTGATCACTACACCTAGTGAGTCATCTACATCTAGTCTAGTACATAACATCGCATACTCGATAGATCCTACATCCAAAGCATAGGTTATCCCTTGCATGCGAGCTCTCTCCAAATCAGTCTTGGAAGACATCTTTTTGGAGAGAGTGATTCCTGAGTAAGTGGACGAACCACCATGCTTAGAATCGAGCATACTAAACCCCTTAAGTATGGTGTTAATGTACCTGGATTTGGGACACTCCCAACATCCACTTAGATCTATCACCATAGATCATAATCCACAAGATGCAGTAGGTATCATCCAGATCTTATATTGAGAATCTTCATGATAAGAGGAGCTTGACCGAGTGTAGCATAGGAAACTGTAATACCCCATGTATTATCTGGTATACCCATTTATACCAGATTAGCATGGGGACCCACTGTAAAACAATGGGGAATCTTCAGAATACATTCCGAAAGAGGACAGATCTGTGCTATAAATGGAATGATACCGCTCTTCAATACAGAGGCGCCTTTTAAGTGAACTGGCACTACAGGAGTTTGAGAACTCCGTAGTTAAGCGTGCTCGGGCTAGGGAAGTCCTGGGATGGGTGACCTCGTAAGAAGTGTCCCCTGGTTGGGTCCAATTTGCGCCGAAGGACAAAACCGTGCGGCTTCGGCCAGAGCGGACAATACTCTCTGTATTGGGGGTGGGTCGTGACAGAATGGTATCAGAGCTGGTTCCTCAATAGTAGGTCTGTGGTTCGAGGACGAACCATTGTTCTAAGTGGGGGAGAATGTAATACCCCATGTATTATCTAGTACACCTATTTATACCAGATCAGCATGGGGACCCACTGTTAAACAATGGGGAATCTTCGGAATACATTCCGAAAGAGGACAGATTTGTGCTATAAATGGAATGATACCGCTCTTCAATACAGAGGCGCCTTTTAAGTGAACTGGCACAACAGAAGTTTGAGAACTCCGTAGTTAAGCATGCTCGGGCCAGGGAAGTCCTGGGATGGGTGACCTCCTGGGAAATGGCCCCTGGTCGGGTCCAGTTCGCCCCGAAGAACCAAACCGTGCAGCTTCGGACAGAGCGAACAATACTCTCTATATTGGGGGTGGGTCGTGACAGAATAACGTTTAAGAAATCGTTTTGCGAATTTTTCCGTTTTAGGCCAAAATTGTCGGTATTTTCCGTTTTAACCCGATTTCGATCAAACGTCCATAGAAATTTGCCGGCACCTAGTTTTACTAAAATAAAACTAGTGGACGAACTTTGGGGGTATATGGAAGATTTTGGTTCAGATAGAATTTTTCCCAAATAAAATATTATTTTAGCCGGTAAAATATGCACGTAAATCGAGAAATTTCTTCTAAATGAGAATCATTAGAAATCATCACTACAATTATTTTTAGAACCTTTTTTTTAAAAATCTAGATAATTTTAGTGCAAAAGGATTTTAATTTTTAAAAGAAAATTAAGGTGGCAATTGTATTTAATGTTGCATTTAATGTTTTAAGCTAGAACTTTCTCCACATATTTGCACAAAATCCCCCCTCTTGATTTGGCCGAGCCCCCCATTGCTGCCCACTTCATTTGCTTCACTCATTTCTTCATTTCAAGCTTCACAAAATTGATCTAAAATCCTAAATAAATCCCACAAATTCATAATTAAATCAATACCCATTTTCCTCAAGCTTAATCATGCTCGGATATTCAAGAAAGACATCATTTTGGAGGATTAAATTTTGGAGTCTGTTGCTAATTTGGAGGTATAATTTCAACCCTAATCCTTAATTGTTATTTTAAATCTTTTTGCTAGCTTAATTAGATGTTAATTTAAGCTTTAATTTCAGGTTTCAAAATTCTAGAAATGGTTTTAGAAATTCAAGTTATGGTTAAAGCTTGATTTAAGTGTTTAATGTTTTATTGAAGTGTTAATTTGTGATTAGGAAAAGCTTAACCTAGTAGAAAATGTTAATTTTTGTTAATGAATACTTTGTTTAATTATGTTATATTGCTTACTAGGTTTTTGCTAAAACTTATTTTGCAAGTATTAAAAATATAGAATTGGTTTTGATAGCTTAGTTAAGCTATTTTAAGGTGTTTGTAATTGGTAGAAATGTGGTAGCTTAATTCTACTGCGAAATATTGTGATAAGTTGTTTTCTAGGTTTCGGGGTTTTTCCGACCTGGGTTCGATTAGTCATTTCGAGGTTATATCTATTATATTCCTCGTATTTAATGTGTTGTGTTGCGTAATCGGGACGATCGGAGTCTAGGCATGGTGTTTCGTAGTTTAGCGACCATAGTTAGTGTTTTTGGCCGATGTCGTGCGTGATAGATGCGCTAAGTGCGCAGTGCATTTTTCAGGACGTTATCCTTGCGTTTCGTTGTTTTTTCGTCGTTTCAGGACATTTAGCTTATGTGATATGTTTGTAAAATTTTAGGTTCGCTGGCGGGGACTTCATACACTGCGACGGAGGGAAAATAGGTGGTAGGCTTCACTTAGCCAGGAGCATTGGTGAGTAGATTTAACATCTACAGGGGAATCTCCCGCATAGCGTTATGCGTCTGGGCTAGAGATGACTTGACT
Organism: Agapanthus africanus; assembly: GCA_030015575.1. Taxonomy (NCBI): domain Eukaryota; kingdom Viridiplantae; phylum Streptophyta; class Magnoliopsida; order Asparagales; family Amaryllidaceae; genus Agapanthus; species Agapanthus africanus. Next base: position 410,135,505 of record CM057340.1, read on the forward strand.
TGTCGCACATTCAATTTCATATTTAGAATTTGCGCATACACCTTATTGCTTAATTAATTGTTGTGCTTAGACTAGTACCCTTAGGGCACTGTACATATTATTGATGGCTCTTGTTGCACAAGCACTGATTGTATGCCACACACACCGTCAATAATTGCCATGCCACACACAACACCCGTATAGATATAATATTGTTTGGATAGGGACATTGAGACATTGATTCATGTTTCTTTATGCATATGACATATAGCATACCTGTATACCTATATGCTTACACATATGCCTTGATATGCTTACATGCTAGTTACCTGTATACTTATAGAGTATTGTACCATTAGCGATAGGTATATATACACACTTCATGATATAGCTACAGGTATACCTTGCACACATACTTCACTTATACCCCGGGGGTATATTGTTAGTTATATGTATGCCCTAGAGGTCATTACTGTACATTGGATGTATATTGTAGTGGATGCTGGGACATATATAGGGAGGACTTTCTTGCTCGACATGATAGTATGCTATCTGGTTGCCCTTTACCTTAACGTGTACACTGATTGTCTCTCTGTTACATGTTGGTAAAGCCCTTAGGATGTGTACTTGACTACCTGGAATATGATGCGGATCATACTAGTGGGGACATGGTAGTCCATAAGTACATCCTTCAAAGTCCCTAGTCGTGGGTGTATCGAGACGGGGCATCGATATACCAGAGTAGACTAGCGTGTACCTTCTCGACCCATACAGATGGGCGATGGATGATCCCATATCCATCGGTGTTTGACATCAGAGATGATATACGGGTGCTCAGTAGAGACTGGGTACACTGGACGGACTCGCCGAGAACTCCCAGATGGTATTATACCTCACGTCAGATGGCAGTTCTCTGGTGACACTGGTACAGAGTAGTCTGTTGACCCGAGATCGTCATAGAGTCTTGTGTGGTTCCCACTGTGCTTTGATTTCCATCTTACCACGTCCAAGAGGGCATGCAAAACGGTGGTTTTTGGGTACAGTCCCGAGTCACATGGAGGCAATGAGCGATAGGAGGGGATTCGTCTCTCCCGGTATAGGGAGTTGATGTTGCGCTGTGTTCGATTGGCTATAAAAGGAAATCCCTGGCCAGGGTTGCTGAGATTTACTGGTAAGAGTTACCAGTAGTTTCTCGAATTGTTATAGACCTCATATCGACACGACTTATCGAGCTATTGGGGTCTGACGTTTACCACCCCTAGGGAAGATATGCGATATATCAGACGACGAGACCGGACTGTACGGTAGTGTTACTGGTTGGATTCACTGGAGTGTGAGCGGGCTTGCTCGTCGATCTTCTGATCGCTCAATACCCGGGTGGCCGTTACGTTTAGCAGACCGCTTGCGGCTTGTGGGTGTTTGATATGATCATCACCTGCTGCCGGCGTATTGACGAGTCTTTAGAGTCCTACACAGAGGTTTCCTGGCTCAAGCGAAAAGAAATAGGAGCGCATATGAGATGTGTGCGGGACCGAGAATGATACCAGTATGTGATACTGTATTCGATTCTCGCGATGTGACATTGATCGGTTATACGCGATATAGCCGGGTTATCGGATCAAGTGTTGATGCGATAAGTTGTTACTAATGATACTAGTCGGTTATATGCGATATGACCGGATCGTTAAATCAAGTGTTGATTTAATGATTTAATGCATAATTATATATATTTGATATATTACTTTGCATTAAATAGTATTGGTTCATTTAAAATGGATTTTCTCACTCGGGTGTGCGCATTGCATATGCGATATGATTTTGTGCACTTGCTTGTATCATGTTTGATGATACATGCCTTATTTGTTAAGTGTATAGAATTAAACCTTAGTTAATGGAATGGTTAGGGTTTACTATTTGATTATTCATTTTTTATTCATTTGTTTATTCTTTTTGGAATAGAAAAAGAGCATGATAAAATGGTGGCATTTTTGTTTTGTTCATGAAGTTTCTTGAACACTTTGACTTTGTAACCCTTTTGTCTCATGCTTAAACCTAACCACTTCATTTAACCCTAATTAGTTCTCTACACTTAACCATGGTCATGTTATCATAAGTTTGGATTTTCTTTTCTATTTTAAATTAACTTATCATAACTTTCTTCTTCTTCTTCTTCATATCTATCATGAAGAAAGCTTAGGTCATCAATGGTGATTGATGATAAAGAGTGAGAAATCCAATTCTAAATTGAACCCACTTCCTATTTCTTCATCCTCTACCTCTTGCCAAGTAGTAGAGTGTGTTTCCTTCACAAGTTTTCATGACTTGGTGAAGTTTGGAGCTTGATCTTGCGATGCCTCGACGTAGATCATCTTCGGCATGGACATCGACGACCTAGCTTGCCCATTCTCCGACGAAGCCGACGCTAGAGCCCGGGAACTCATTTGGACAGCGATGGGACTTCGTTGCAGAGCTATGGAGGTGGAGCACCGGATCTACAAAGGTTGTATTTCCGTTTAACTTATAGTTAAGTGTTAACTAGTTTTTCATTTTCGCCTAGTTTTCTAGCCAACGATCCGTAGTCGGGTTTCTCGGCACCTAGAATTTTTTATATTGGCATGTTCGATGCCTTGTGAGACCTCCTTAGGGTGCCTAGGAACCTTTCACTAGTATCAGAGCCTAGCTAGAGCCTTAGGCGAAGTCTAGACGGAGTTTGAAGTCCGAACGAACCCGAAACCCGATCACAAACTTGCTCTCTGTAATTTTTCTAAAATCGTGGATTTTTCCAAATTAAAAATATGCAGAAAACTCAGCAGGGAATTCTAAGAATTACGGCGTAAAAATTATTGCATGAACAGTGTAATCGGCGGCGAAACCGCGGCATAAGCTTAGCTTATGCGGCGGTTCAGCGGAAGCATTATGACGTCAGCCCTAACTGTTTGCACAGTAATTCATTGTTTCAGGTGCTGAGTTCTCTGGGTATTTTTAAAATTTATTCAAGAGTTGAATATTCTGGAGTTGTTTTGGGGATTCGGGGTTTTGATCGGAGTATCAGATTTTGTCTAAGTGGCTTTCCGGATAATTTTTTGAATATGTTAAAAAGTTCGACCGGATATAAATTCCCGATTTTTCCCCTGTCGGGAAATTTCCAAGTGTTGGATTTTTCCGTAGTCTAACGACGTTCTAAGTAGTGCAAGTAACGCGATGGACCCTCTAGAAGACAACAAACCTTAACTCGATTATGTGACCGTCTTGAACTGCCCTTTGAACCTTCGGGTTTGGGGCAGTACGGCGTGCCACATGTGAGGCGTTGGCTTGACCCTTCTACGGCTGGACCGTTGGTACTGAGGCACGGACTGAATGTTGTTAGACTTATTTCATGTGTTGACCTGTTTCGGGAAAACTTGGGTGTTCGAATGTTCAATCGGAAAGTTTAACATTTTATGTTTATCCGGAATGGGATACAACAATTGGAATTCACAATAAGTTATGTGATAACTAAATGAATGTTATAAACATAGCACTTTAGTCTCACTTGATCGGTTGCCACGGAATTTTGATGTGATCAAAAGTCCATCGCAATCACGTAGTGTACGCGGATACTCACCGGGTAAACTTAATAGACAGCCTCACTCCATAGCCCCGACCAAGTGACTGTAGGAGAACCCCGTCGCCGAAAGCATCCGTTCGGGTGCTCGCGGCAGCGGTGTTCCGCCTTGGTGCACTTCGTCGACGGCGTCGGGGGTGCGGCCGCCTACTAAAGCTTGCGACGAGCATTCGATCAGGATGTCGGGAATCTTGTTGAATTGCCCGACTTGATATTGAAAAGAATTTTCGATTTTGAGACTAAAATGCAGGGTTTATAATTGTTAGGCATGCGATGTCTAAGTAATTCATTTGATTAGGCATGCGATGTCTATGCAGATTGCGGATTACAACTGTTGTAGTTTTACACTTTCTTTTCTGTGACCGTAAGTGTAATATGTGATATCGCCGGTTTCGTTGCTATATGTCAACGACAGTTGGGATGCGCATATTTACTTACGTTGATGACATATAATGTTATGTGTTGCTGGATATGTTATATTGGATCGTCGTGTTTGAATAGCCGGGGGTTTTTATGTGAGATGAGTGTTTTTCATTTTCATTCATGTAAAAACTTGTATGTAATATTCTTTTATTGGGGCACTTCCAGGTTGCGGAAGTTGTCACCCGTTGTATATTATTTACTTTTCCGCACTAGGATAGACCCAAGGAGGAGAGCACAAGTAACCGGGTTCTGGGGTCCAGTGGGAGACCAACTCGAGGAGTCGAGTCCGGGTCTCCTAACTCCAGAATTGGTAGGATTGCTTGCCGCTCTTGTAGGGGTCTAAGGGTGTGGGTTTGGCTATTCATCGCAACCGTGGAATCCGTGTTTTATACTGGCTCGTATTGAAAACACGGACGTCCTAGTATATCCAATATTTCATATGTTTCTTCTGCTGCAATATCTCTGATGTGTTTCTGTGATGGATATAGTATATAGTATATATGATATATTATATAGACGTTACTTATGTTTTACACCCGCGCTAGCCCTGCCCGGCTCTGTCGTTAGTTACCTAACCTAACGGTGCACGAGGGGACATCGAGGCGAATGCGGATGGCATAAGTGTACGTCATATCTATCTTTGATGTTTAGGTATTTAAATGATGGGACTTCATTAATGTGATTAATGAAATAAAAGGAACCTAAGATGTTGTAGAATCGAATTTCAAAATAATACCAGGTAGCTACAGTTCTTGCTTTGCACAGCGGTATATATGATATATCCTGCACCTTATTCGATGAGGAAAGGACCGAGATCGCTTCACCGGGAGTGACTCCTTTAGCAATAACTGGCAGATGCTACACATTCGGTTTGTCTTTGGATTGCTTTTAAGAGTTTTTGCTTTGCATAGTGATATATGTGATATATCCCGCACCTCATTCGATGAGGAAAGGACCGACGATCCCTTCACCGGGAGTGACTCCTTTCACCGGGAGTGACTCCTTTAGCAAAACTAGAAAAGCCTCAAAAACACTCCATTTCAAAATTCATTCGATCCTACAACGACATCAAGTTCATTACGCAATAGGTTTTCAGAAAAACCTGTCGTAGCCCTCCGTCATTTCAGATAAGTAGTAGTTAGTATTCGTGCTGCGTTTGTTGGCCTTTGTCAAGGCGCAGTGTGCGGTAGCTGACTGGTGCTTATCTGCTTATGCATATGATGCAGATTGGGTTAGGGTAGTCGTGCGACCTTGTTGGCCTTTGTCAAGGGCCGTGCGGGTGGGTTTAATTCAATCAGGAAATGACGGGCTGAACTTGACTAGCATCCTATGGTTTGTTGGCCTTTGTCAAGGTCATAGGAGGTTAGGGGCAAAATATTATCGGGAATTTCAAGTGTTGAAATTTGCAATGAGATTGCATACCTTCTATGAGATAGTTGGATCCCGATACCCGCTGCGAGTAAGAGTTACTCCTGGGAGAGTTTTATACATTACAATTAGCCGATCAAGTAGGTGTCTAGAAAGGTGTCAACGGGGTTACGCTTCTGGGAAAACGAGGTTTACATTAATTAGGTTCGTGCGAAAGCACGGGGGACCTCCCTCAAAGTACCGACACTGGCCTGGCTGAAAGATTGGCGAACTTGTAGTGTGTAATTAATCCCGGCTAGTCATTCCTTTTAGGGTTTGAAGGAAGATTTGATAAAAAGCAGTGGGAGCCATCCTGATTAGATAAAATAATAACCAATCTATTCTTGCAAGAGCGCACGCTGAGTGTTTTCTTCTCTCTCTCTCCTGGTAGCGACCATGTCACGCCTTAATCAAGATAATAACACGGATTATTGACCGAACCCGCTTGTTATACTGAGCTGGGGAATGTTGGTCCCGCTCCTACTTATAAATGTTATAAGACAGAGCAGGAAATTGGGGAATACCAGATTTCCCGTGCCGCCCAAACGAAGAGAGTGCATGCTGATGCATCTTCTTCGGGTGTGTTCAATATACAGAACTGTTTCTCAGTATCCTCCGCATCCTTGGTATATGATACCGGATCAGGATCCCAGATATGTAATCTGTTACAAAGGGCTACAAAAGGGTAGAAAAACTGAGAACGGGTGATAAGTTTCATGAGGCAGAAAATGGGGCAAGTGTTGCAGCCAAGTCTGTCGGTCACTGTCACCCTGCATTACCAATACATTGATTCTGAACGAATGTTATTAGATACCGAACCTGATATACAAAATCATATCAGTCTCTTTATTAGTAAAGAAAGGATATAATTTTGTATTGTTGGATAATGTTTTGAACATTTCCTATATCAAAAATTGATCGGTCCAGGCACGTTATCTAAAAGCATTAATGTTCTAAATCAAACTACGGTTCTTAGTGTATGGAACACACACAAGAGGAAAAGTTCAGAAATGAACGAATTCTTCTTGAGGTATTGTAGACTAAGTCAGATCGATGCGACCCGACTGGCTAAAGTTGCATATAGATGCATATTTAAATCAGTTTGAATTTACATCTCATGAAACTTGCCAGTCATGTCACAAAGATAAGATGAACACAGCTCCGTTTATTGGAAACAGAGAAAGAGTTAGTAAACTCTTGGGATGATACATGTTGATGTATGTAGATCCCCTGTCTACACATACCAGGACTGGTTCTTTATACTTCATTACGTTCTCTGATGATCTCTTTAGATTCAGACATATGTTCTTGTTGAAACACATGTCCGAACCTTTTGAGATATTCACAGAATATAAGTTAGAAGTAGAGAACCAAAATACGGGTATAAGTATTATGTCCTTTGACGTGATCAAGAAGGAGAATACTTGAGCACGGAAATCCTGGACTATTCTAAAGGAGAATGAGATTCTCTCTCAGCATTACTCCTCTGTATACACCATAGCACGATGGTATATCGGGGCGGAGCAGATACACCCTATTTGATATGGTGTGCTCTATGATAAGTACTACTGAGTTACCTATTTTCTTTTGGGGGTTATGCACTTATGAAGCTGCATACCTATTGAATAGGGTTCGAATCAAATCAGTTGCCTACCACTTCATATATGATATGGAAAGGGAAGAGCCCATGTCTTAAGCTAGTTAAGATTTAGGGTTGTCCGGCTAATGTCTAAAAGCAAAATCCGGACAAGCTCGAGGCAAGGTCTGTTATGTAGAACTGGAAAGGTTCCAGCTATACAAACAGCAGCTGATAATTTGATAGAACCAAAGGATTCAGTAGATACCAACGAACCTCAGCCTCTCCACCGATCTAGTAGGGTTCCTCACCCACCTGAGAGATACTTCGGTTGCTCTATGACAGTGGGAGCGAGGATTGTATCATGAGATGATGACCCAACTGGTTTCGAGCTGGCCATCAGGAGTAAGACTCTGTAAGAATGGCTGGATGCTTAGCGATCTGAGATGGAATCCTTATACACCAACAAAGTATGGACTTTGGTTGCTATATCTGAAGGGTTAAATCCCCATCAGGAGCAAGTACATCTTGAGAAGATTACTTGGTGTAGATGGAAAAGTTGAGACTTTCAAAGCTAGACTTGTTAAAGGTTTTCGTCATTGACCAGGCGTGGATAATGATGAAACCTTTTCAAGTAGCTATGCTTAAGTCCATCCAGATCCTACTTGTCACGGCTACATACCATGACTACGATATCTGGTGGTTGGGTGTCATGACTGCTTTTCTAAATGATTTTTTAGAAGAGTGCGTCTGTAAGTACACAGCCAGAGGGCTTCGTAAACAGTGGGAGCAGCGGAAACGTGTGCAAGATGTTTTATCTGATAAAGCAGGCATCGCGGAGTTGGAACATCTGTTTTGATGGATTAGTCAAAGAAGTTGACATCATCAAAATGGTAGATGAACCTTGTATAAGCAAAAAGGTAGTAGGGAGTATGGTGGTGATCCTCGTAGAGTACGTGGATGACATACTCTTGATAAGGAAGGAGTTTCTTATGCTACGCTCGATCTATCTCCGTTTATCACAAAGATTCTCCGTGTAGGATCAAAATGATACCTCCTAAATCCTGAGTTTTGGATCTATGAGATAGATTTAATTGGATGTTAGGATTCTCACTAGTTGTAGTGAGATGGTATCAATTGATCCTGGGGAGAATCACTGGAAGTGTTCCAGGGTGATAAAGACGACTGAATGTCAGTCGCAGGCATTGTCTTTACCCTCAGTAAAGGGACGGTATGTTGGAAGAGTTCCAAGCTAGATACCGTGACATATTAGACGATAAAGGCTGGATACATCGCTACTTATGATTCTACCAAAGAGGATGTTTGGGTGTATATTAGTTCATGAGATGAACTACGTTCCTACCATTGTGAGACGATGGAGTTGTGGCTTATGCCAAGGAACGCAGGTCCCATCAGTGATCCAGACATATTCTAAGGCAGTATCACTTGATCATGGAGATGGTTGATCTCCAGGCTGATCGAGGCAAGGAGAGCAGACTTAGAGGATAACGCAGCGGATCCACTCACGAAGGCCTATTCCCAGAGAGAGACTTTTATGGGATGGTTGAGTATGAGATACTACAACCACTGCTACAGATGGACCTAGTGCATGTGGGAAATTGTTAGTTATATGTATGCCCTAGAGGCCATTACCGTACATTGGATGTATATTGTAGTGGATGCTGGGACATATATAGGGAGGACTTTCTTGCTCGACATGATAGTATGCTATCTGGTTGCCCTTTACCTTAACGTGTACACTGATTGTCTCTCTGTTACATGTTGGTAAAGCCCTTAGGATGTGTACTTGACTACCTGGAATATGATGCGGATCATACTAGTGGGGACATGGTAGTCCATAAGTACATCCTTCAAAGTCCCTAGTCGTGGGTGTATCGAGACGGGGCATCGATATACCAGAGTAGACTAGCGTGTACCTTCTCGACCCATACAGATGGGCGATGGATGATCCCATATCCATCGGTGTTTGACATCAGAGATGATATACGGGTGCTCAGTAGAGACTGGGTACACTGGACGGACTCGCCGAGAACTCCCAGATGGTATTATACCTCACGTCAGATGGCAGTTCTCTGGTGGCACTGGTACAGAGTAGTCTGTTGACCCGAGATCGTCATAGAGTCTTGTGTGGTTCCCACTGTGCTTTGATTTCCATCTTACCACGTCCAAGAGGTGGTTCCCACTGTGCTTTGATTTCCATCTTACCACGTCCAAGAGGGCGTGCAAAACGGTGGTTTTTGGGTACAGTCCCGAGTCACATGGAGGCAATGAGCGATAGGAGGGGATTCGTCTCTCCCGGTATAGGGAGTTGATGTTGCGCTGTGTTCGATTGGCTATAACAGGAAATCCCTGGCCAGGGTTGCTGAGATTTACTGGTAAGTGTTACCAGTAGTTTCTCGAATTGTTATAGACCTCATATCGACACGACTTATCGAGCTATTAGGGTCTGACGTTTACCACCCCTAGGCAAGATATGCGACATATCAGACGACGAGACCGGACTGTACGGTAGTGTTACTAGTTGGATTCACTGGAGTGTGAGCGGGTTTGCTCGTCGATCTTCTGATCGCTCAATACCCGGGTGTCCGTTACGTTTAGCAGACCGCTTGCGGCTTGTGGGTGTTTGATATGATCATCACCTGCTGCCGGCGTATTAACGAGTCTTTAGAGTCCTACACAGAGGTTTCCTGGCTCAAGCGAAACGAAATAGGAGCGCATATGAGATGTGTGCGGGACCGAGAATGATACCGGTATGTGATACTGTATTCGATTCTCGCGATGTGACATTGATCGGTTATACGCGATATAGCCGGGTTATCGGATGAAGTGTTGATTCGATAAGTTGTTACTAATGATACTAGTCGGTTATATGTGATATGATCGGATCGTTAAATAAAGTGTTGATTTAATGATTTAATGCATAATTATATATATTTGATATATTACTTTGCATTAACTAGTATTGGTTCATTTAAAATGGATTTTCTCACTCGGGTGTGCGCATTGCATTTGCGATATGATTTTGTGCACTTGCTTGTATCATGTTTGATGATACATGCCTTATTTGTTAAGTGTATAGAATTAAACCTTAGTTAATGGAATGGTTAGGGTTTACTATTTGATTATTCATTTTTTATTCATTTGTTTATTCTTTTTGGAAAAGAAAAAGAGCATGATAAAATGGTGGCATTTTTGTTTTTGTTCATGAAGTTTCTTGAACACTTTGACTTTGTAACCCTTTTGTCTCATGCTTAAACCTAACCACTTCATTTAACCCTAATTAGTTCTCTACACTTAACCATGGTCATGTTATGATAAGTTTGGATTTTCTTTTCTATTTTAAATTAACTTATCATAACTTTCTTCTTCTTCTTCTTCATATCTATCATGAAGAAAGCTTAGGTCATCAATGGTGATTGATGATAAAGAGTGAGAAATCCAATTCTAAATTGAACCCACTTCCTATTTCTTCATCCTCTACCTCTTGCCAAGTAGTAGAGTGTGTTTCTTTCACAAGTTTTCATGACTTGGTGAAGTTTGGAGCTCGATCTTGCGATGCCTCGACGTAGATAATCTTCGGTATGGACATCGACGACCTAGCTTGCCCATTCTCCGACGAAGCCGACGCTAGAGCCCGGGAACTCATTTGGACAGCGAGGGGACTTCGTTGCGGAGCTATGGAGGTGGAGCACCGGATCTACAAAGGTTGTATTTCCGTTTAACTTATAGTTAAGTGTTAACTAGTTTTTCATTTTCGCCTAGTTTTCTAGCCAACGATCCGTAGTCGGGTTTCTCGGCACCTAGAATTTTTTATATTGGCATGTTCGATGCCTTGTGAGACCTCCTTAGGGTGCCTAGGAAACTTTCATATATTACATCATTACTTATAGCTAGATACATATACCTTGCTATACCTTTATGTTTACACATATATCTGGTTATAGCTACATGTTTACCTTTACTTAATGTTATTTAGAATTGGAGAAAATAGGAACCGCATGATATTTTATATTAACTTGTTGCAGTTAATTAGTGGCTTTCCCTTTATATGCTTTCATTACAGTTTTATGTTGCATATATTATATTCATGGATTTTCTCATTGAGATATGGATTTTTCATGATGTTTTCTGGATTTGGGGACTGTTGGATATAGTGCCCTCAGAGTCAATTATTGGATCACAGGCACGTGATTGCAATGATTGAGGGAGGACCTATGCCGATAGGACAGTCTTACTCAAGATGATAGTTTGCTATCTGGTTTATCTTTATCACCGTGTACTGCTTTAGGTGACCTTACAGGTCACTATTGCGCGTTGATAGAGCCCTTAGGATTCTTGCTTGACGGCCAGCAGTATGATGGCGATCATATACGTGGGAGCTAGGGTCTATAAGCACATCCTTAAAATGTCCCTAATCATGAGAGTTTTCGAGACAGGGCATCGATACTCTAGAGTAGACTAGTGTGTACAGTCGATTCCCCGACGAGGGGCGGTAGCCGATCTCACAAGCCACTGGTGTCAGTTGGTTCACCTAAGATGTATACAGGTGCTCATTGGGTTATGAGTACACCGGACAGGACTCGCCGGGAACATACTAGTTGGTTTTATACCTGACGTCAGATAGCAGTTCCATAGTGACATGTGTATAGGTTAGTTCATCGACCTGAGATCGTCATTTGTCTCGTGTGAGTTCCCACTGTACTTTGATTACTACCTTACCACGGCTCAAAGGAGTCGTGCAAACAGGTTTAATTGGGTACAGTCCAGAGCCACACGGAGGCAGTGAGCGGATCTGCAGGGGTTCGTCTCTCCCGGTATTGGCGGTGAGGTCGCGCTGTGTCTAGGAGAGCCATTACACGAAGTCCTTGGCCAAGGAGATTTACTGGTAGGTATTACAGTAATATCTCAGGGTGTTCTGGGCTACACTCCGACACGACTTGTACCGCTTTTGGGCGTCTGACTTTTACCAACCCCCTATGCCCGCCATGCGATGCTCATAGACGAACGGACCGGACTGTACGGATATTGTCACTGACAGGCTCAGTAGGGTTTCAGGATGAGTTCGCTCATCGACGTACCTTTTGGTCAATACTTGGTAGCCCGTTACGTACGGCTAATACCTCTGAGGTGCTAGCCCGTTACGTACGGCTAATACCTCTGAGTTCGCTCATCGACGAGTCTTTAGAGTCCCCCACAGACAGTTTCTCAAGTTTCGGGCGAAACGCTGTAGAGGCCGTATAGGTTTATGGCATGGTTCGAACATACGCGTGCACTTGTGCACATGTCGTGTTTCGGACGGATAATACTAGTGGGCTTTGGTTTAAGCCGGATCCTAGTATTATACAGTGTTTATTTTGCCTCATTGCATTTGTATTCGGTCAGAATATAAATGCGGGTATGTATATACAGTCGCGGGTTTTTCCCTGTAATTTATTACGGGATCGCTTTTTTGAAGTTGCCAGTTTGTATTCCGTTTTGGGCATTTTCCTTTCTATCTTTCTTTGGCTGAAAATTGGTGTGGAGGGGCTTATTTGCAAATATGTAAAATAGCAAAATGGAGGGTGTTTTTTGTGGTGGAGGGTTCATGATGGTTCTTGCATCCTTTGACTTCTTTTTCTCATCATGACTTGCTTTTTGTGATGGGATTTGTGAAAGGATTGAGTTGGATGGTGGTGTGACATTATTCTTCATGATTATCACCCATTCTCTTTCTTACATTATTATTTTTTCTCCCTCCTCTTTTTTATCATGGCCAGCCACATTTTTGGAGAGTGAGGGGATTCATTTTGTGTGTGGGAAAATTATCATTCTCATTTTTTTCTTGTCACAAAATTCCTTAGCTCATCTCCATAGTTCATTCCTCCATCCAAAAATGGAAACTTCATTAACCGTTGAGACATAGCGTTCTACACTCAGTCTACAGCAATCTTGGACACGTCGGCTTTCCAACTTCATGTTCGAGTTGCCTCGGTTCAGAGGTGGGAGCCCGTAAAAAGACTCGGTGATGTGGTGCCCTTCCGACGGGGAGATCGAGACCGGAGATGCCGCGAGGAGATCGGGATGGTGGCCGAAGACCGAAGGACACGGATCGCTTGGTATAGCTCTCTACCCTTTCTCTAGTTAGCTAGTAGTAGGTTAATGGTCCGATCCGGGTTTATAGTCCGCGGTAGCGCCGGTTTCTAAGTAAAGAAATGTTTTTGTTTCCGCATTTTGGCCTCGGACAGACGGCCGGGGCGCTACCGTATTCTTACATGGTATCGGAGCCACGTCATTAACCTTTACTAGCTTGCTCTAACGTGTTTAGAACTTCGATCGAACAAATATTCCAAAACCACAATTTCAAATCATCAGTTTCTGTCGATTCTGTTCTGTGCTAAAAAAATTATTTGGTATGTTGCAAAAATATGTGCAGGCTTTTCAAAGAAAACTGAGAAAATTTGGTTGGATGAATTTACTGTAGCGCGGCGGATCCACGGCCAAAACATAGTTTTGGCCGCGGATCCGCCGCCGTACTATAGCCATAGTGCAACAAATTTGTTCAGTAGCTCTCTGACTTGGAATTGGGGTTTATGGTATATTCTGTTTGGGCCCAGATTTATTTTGAGTGCTACAGTTGTGCTTATGGCCCACTTCGGGAATTTTTGTCGATCGAAAATTTTAAACATGTTAGTTCACGGTATTTACATTATATCTGCGACCGTGAATGTCACTTGATCGGTAAATCCTGTCTAACTGCTATAGCCCTTTTAGACGGATTTGCGAACGTGACATTCACGTTGATGTTCTGTGTTGTGCTGTGATGTTGCGGATTTGTCGTGGTGGGTAGCCTGGATGCAATGGTAGTACAGTTTGGTATAATTTTGTACATTTGATATTGTGGGGCGAGCGTCCGACATGTGGACTGCCATCACTGTCTGTTTGTATATTATTCTTTTGGGGCATGACCGGGCTGAGGTTGATGTACCCGTTGTATATTTTACTTTCTGTACTAGGATTACCCCAAGGTGGGGTGCACGGATAGCCGGGTTCTAGAGGGAAACGGGCCCGCATCTCATGGCTTTGAGACGGAGGGGGATTTACTCTAGAATTGGCGGGCTATTCGCCACACTCGTAGGGGGTACAGGTTGGCCCAAGGAGGGGTGCTCAAGTTACCGGATTCTGTGAAATGATGAGTGGTCCATTCACATTGTTGAAGGGGGCTGCCTCGCTTCAGGTTTTGGCGGGTAACTTGCCGCGCCCGTAGGGGTCTAGGATTTCATTGCACAGGCTATCCACACGACCAGGGGAACGTCAGTTTTCAGTAGCGGCTCTATGAAACCCGGGGATCCCAGATATCTGTATTGTTCTGTGATGCGTATTACATTTCTGTGATGTTGCAGTTTATCACACTTTGAGCGAATTTTATATATTTATATATATACTACTAGATGTTGTATATGTTTTGCATCCGCGCTAGTCCAGTCCCCGCTTTGTCGTTAGTTAAGTAACCTAACGGGTGATGACGGGACCCAGTGGCGAATGCGGATGGTATATACGTACATCGTATTTTCGTTCTTTATTGGTGTGATCAATTGATGGGACTGCATTGATTTGGATCAATGCAAGCTAAACAAACCTATTCTGATGTTGTTGGAACAATTTTCAAACAAAGCTGTTATTGCAAGAACGTTCTCTTTTGTTTTGCACAGTGGTATTCGGTTATGAATATCGAGCACCTCAGTCGACGAGGCAAGTGTTGCGCTACGGCAGCGCCTCGGCCGTCTATCCGAGGCCAAAATGCGGAATCAAAATTTTCTTAACTTTTAAACTGGCGCTACCGCGGACAATAAACCCGGATCGTAACCATTAACCGATACTAGCTATCAAGAGAAAGGGTGAGAGATATACCGAGTGATCCGAGTCCTCCGGTCTTCTCATCATCGTCCCGATCTCCCGCGGAAAGTCCTGTCTCCATGTCGTCGCCTCCTCGCCGGAAGGGCACCACATCGTCTGCATCTTTTACGGGCTCCCACCTCAATACCGAGGCCACTCGGGCGCGAAGTAGGCTAGCCGACGCGTCCAAGATTTGCTGTAGAATGTGTAGTGTAGAGCCTATGTCTCATTTGGGGTTTGTTGCCTTTGAAGATGATGGAGGAATCAAGATAAGAAAAATGGTGCTTGCATTTTTCTAGCATGAAAATGAGATCAAGAATGCCACACTCTGAAGAATGAAACTCTCATCTTTTTCCTTCTCTCCAAAAATGAAAAACTCTCTCTCTTAGAATGGTGGAGGAAAGAATACATAAGCAAGAGGGAGGTGAGTGTAGGAAAAGAGAGAGGGTGACCATATCCAAACATCATCATCACAATCTCACATCAACTCCAAATCACTTCTAATCAACAAAAAGCAAGTGATAATGATGGATAAGAATGGTATCAAAAGATGCTTTCATAATTAATACATTTGCAAGAAAATCCTCCACAATGTGTTATTTGCAAACTTGCAAATAACACCCTCCATCAGAAAAGTCCGGCCGGGAAAGAACAAAGGAAAACCGGCCGGAACGGAATGCAAACTGGCAACTGCAGAAAACTGGTCCCGTAATAAATTACAGGAAAACCCCTATACTGTGCATACACACCCGCATCTGTATTCCGTCCGGATACAAATGCAATGAGACAAAATCTACCCTGTACTAAACTAGGATCCGGCTTAAACCAAAGCCTGCTAGTAATATCCGTCCGATCCTGATCCGTGCAATACCGCACGTATCTGATCGAACCTTGCCATGTAACTATACGGCCACTAGTACAAACCGTCCGATCCTGATCTGTGCAATACCGCACGTATCTGATCGGACCCTGCCATATCTCCATACGGCCTCTACAGCGTTTCGCCCGAAAGCTTGAGTAACAGAAAGTGTGGTGGACTCTAAAGACTCGTCAATACTATGGCTGTGGATTTAACCACTAGCACGTCAGAGGTATTAGCCAATACGTGACGGGCCACCAGCTATTGACCAAAAGGGACGTCGATGAGCAAACTCATCCTGACACCCTACTGAGCCTGTCAGTGACAATATCCGTACAGTCCGGTCCGTTCGTCTATGAGTATCGCATGTCGGGCCTAGGGGGTTGGTAAAAGTCAGACCCCCAAAAGCGGTACAAGTAATGTCGGAGTGTAGCCCAGAACGCCCTGAGATACTACTGGAATACCTACCAGTAAATCTCCTGCCTCGGCCGAGGGCTTTGCGTAATGGCTCACCTAGACACAGCGCGACCTCACCCCCAATACCGGGAGAGACGAACCCCTGAAGATCCGCTCACTGCCTCCATGTGGCTCGGGACTGTACCCAACTAAAACCTGTTTGCACGACTCCTTTGAGCCGTGGTAGGGTAGTAATCAAAGCACAGTGGGAACTCACACGAGACAAATGACGATCCCCAGGTCGATGAACTAACCTGTACACATGTCACCAGGGAACTGCTATCTGACGTCAGGTATAAAACCAACTAGCATGTTCCCGCCGAGTCCTGTCCAGTGTACTCATAACCCAATGAGCACCTGTATACATCTTAGGTGAACCAACTGACACCAGTGGCTTGTGAGACCGGCCACCGCCCCTCGTCGGGGTCTCGACTGTATACACTAGTCTACTCTGGAGAATCGATGCCCTGTCTCGAAACTCCCACGACTAGAGACCTTTTAAGGATATGCTTATAGACCACCAGCTCTCACGTATATGATCGCCATCATACTGCCGGCAGTCAAGCAAGAATCCTAGGGGCTCTATCAGCGTGTAATAGCGACCTGTAAGGTCACCTGAAGCAGTACACGATGATAAAGGTAAACCAGATAGCATACTATCATCTCGAGTAAGACTGTCCTACCGGGATAGGTCCTCCCTCAATCATTGCAACCACATGCCTGTGATCCAATAATTGACTCTGAGGGCACTATCTCCAACAATCTCCCACTTACACTCAAGGCTAATTATTGCGATGTCGCATACTCACAGCCCGTGTGATACCGAACACCCAACTCCTCTACTGGTCAGTCTCACAAAGCTCGTTTGCGAAACTATTGCGTTCGAGGAATAGCCTCAGTGAATGGATCCGCTGTGATTTTTCTTTCTATGTCTCTCTATATCTCAAGTTCGCAGAGAAAACCATCTCCCGAAATGAGCAATACCTGTCTTAGAGTATGTTTGGATATCTGAGGGGACCTAGCTCATAAATGAACTCCAAATCCAAACTTCTTAGACTGTATCGGTAACTGAACTTAATCAGTACCCAGCGCCATGCCTCCCTCAGTATTGCCTTGGACCTCCTGTCCAAAATACTGTCCTTCGTCAGAAGGAGAAACTATAACTCTGACAGCCACTCTGCCATCCAAGTCACCTTGGAAGCCTGGAATGATAACCGTCTCCTAAAAGAGGCTGTCGTTATCATATCCCTAGAACATCAACTTATGTTCTAAAACTGCTTCCGACTGTTTCTCCAGCATTGGATTAATATCAACTTATTGCACCTACTGCAAGAACAACATCTGGTGTGGTACTTGACATCTCATGATTGACTCAATTGCCTAAGCAAGTGATCTGTCAATCATGTGTATCCCTCTCCCCTTTAGTCTGTAAGACACCTTTAGAGAGGGTGACTCCATCACCTGCAGGTACACTACCATGCCAGGAGTCGTCCATTCTAAATACTCATAGAATGCTGTCAAGGTACCCAGATTAGGAAACCACCCAAATCTAGATCTAAAACCATAGATCTAGTAACCAGAATGTCTGATATAATATCCAAGTCCTGTGTGGAGAAACCACTGTGTGACGACCAAAGTATGACCGATCGTAGTATAGGAATATCACTTCCTACTATGTGTATGTCATCCAAATACCAGGACATTACACTCTACTACCTCCTTAGCAGATCCATCCCCTATTCTGATGAAGTCAAACCTATGACTTTACATCAGAAATAGATGATCTATCTCCGGTATATATGCTTCAGTCTGTAAATAGACATAAGCCAACTGTCCACCAATGCTTCCGCTTCTCCCACTGACTACGACAACCCTCTGGCAGAGTCATATACACGTACACTTCTGAAGCAAGTTCAGAACGACGCTATACTCATCCTCCTGCCGGGTCTCATAGTCTGGAACAACAGCAATGGTAAGTGTGGGTAAACAAGAACTTCCCTGTCACCGTCCTTGAGGCTACCGGAGTACCTCTCGGGTGCCTGAAGTTACCCACCTTATCTGCGGAGTGGCCAATGGAATGTCAAATCAGATTGAATCTTTAGGTTCCTTATCAAATCTTCGGTAATTGTTTGCGGTTCTGGAATCATTTCCAGTTCTACCATACTCCCACTACTGTTTTCTGAAAAATCCATTTCTTTTAAAATGTGGCGAGTGAAGAACAATATCACTATTGATCTTCCAAATGGTAGAAAATCAACCCTCGTCATAGCCTGGGTCAACCCGCAAACATCCATTACAGAAACGTTCCTTGAGTTATCCGGAGTCTGGTTTTAAGCATAAGCCGGACAACTCCCCGTACCTTAACAATGTCAAGATATGAACTGTAATATATCCAATATAGAACTAGAGGCACTGATTTAATTGAACCAGATTCAAAATCATGCAACTGTCTCCAGTGCATGTCAACTAAATGGAGAGAGGCCGATCAGCGTTACTCAACTTAGGAATGCTTCCAATTATGAGTAACCTGAAAGAGAAGCAATTTCTCTTTATCATTACTATCAACTGAATACCATACACAAGTATCTACATCTTCGATCACTTTGAAGAATCCCGATACTTGCTACACCTGGTTCTCTACTCTATTCAAATACCTATAACTCCTCAAAACTTAGACCCTGTGTTTCTACGAAACACATGTCTAAGAACTAGAAAAGTTAAAAGTAAAAAGAATATAGTATGAGGACCAACCCCTCTGTCCTAATGGACACTGGACAACATACAATACTCTGTATAAGTCCGCTGAGTCTAACAACTCTTTCACTGTGCGTCATAGGTTGAAAACTGTACTTATGGTTAAGAAGAATTACACCGCTGTTTAATGCTCCTTACCTAACCATCCACTGATATAGGTAAATGTCATCGACATAATATCAAAAGGTATATCTCACTCTATGAAAATAGACGTACAGATATATCAATTTGAAATTGGTGCACAACAGCGGATATTCAAAACCAAATATTTGCCGACCGGCAAACAGCCCAGATGATCTCCTCAAATATCACCGATTACAACGAATCCCGATATAATGAGGATGATCATGTAAGTGCACGGCGGCGCCCCGGCCGTCAATCCGACGGCCAAATGCGGAAGAGGTGATAAACTTAAATTTTCTTGAACTGGCAAACCGCCACGCACTAATACCCGGATCGAACCATTAATTAGTCCTAGCTATCTACAAGATGGGGAAGAGAGATATACCGACAGATCCGAGTCCTCCGGTCTTCTCGTCGTCGTCCCGATCTCCTGCGGAATGTCCCGTCTCCTCCTCGTCGCCGGAAGTGCACCACATCGCCTACTTCTTTTACGGGCTCCCACCTCAATGCCGAGGCAACTCGGGCACGAAGCTGGCTAGTCGACGTGCCCAAGATTTGCTGTAGAAAATAGTAGAACTAGTGTCTCATTTGGGGTTTATGGAGGTGCCATTTTGGTGGAGGAAATGAGGTATGAACTTTTGTGGAGGAACTTGGGGATTTTTCTAGCATCAAGAGAGCAAAAATCCCCACTACAAAAATGGGCAACCCCTCCTCCATGCTTGGCCGGCCATAACTAGAGGAGGAGAAGAGAGAGAGGTATGTGAGAGTGGAGCCATACTCATATCATGCAAGAGAGAGAGAGAGAGGAATGGTTATCATGTGAAAAGAAATGATAGCAAGGAAAGTCCAACACTCAAACACCAATGATCATCCATCATCAACAACAATCCCAACACTCAACTAACAACCATGACTAAAACCATGATGATAAAGAAAGTCAAGCAATCATGAGTTTAAGAAAGGTCAAGGGATGGGCTCCATCATGAAACCATCATGATACAACAATAAGCAAAGACCCCCTCCACAAATGCTTATTTGCAACAATGCAAATAAGCCCTCCTCCACCAAACTTCGGCCAATGAACGATACAAATGAAATTGGCCGAAACGGAAAGCAAACTGGCAACTCCAGAAAACTGGTCCCGTAATAAATTACAGGAAAACCCCGATACTGTGCATACACACCCGCATTTGTATTCCGACCGAAATACAAATGCAATGAGACAAAATCTACACTGTACTATACTAGGATCCGGCTTATACCAAAGCCGGCTAGTAATATCCGTTCGATCCTGATCCGTGCAATACCGCACGTATCTGATCGAACCCTGCTATATATCCATACGGCCTATAGCACAAACTGTCCGATCCTGATCCGTGCAATACCGCACGTATCTGATCGGACCTTGCCATATCTCCATACGGCATCTACAACCTTTCGCCCGAAAGCTGAGTAACTGAATGTGGGGTACTCTAAAGACTCGTCAACACCTTGGTTGTGGATTTAACCACTAGCACGTCAGAGGTATAAGCCAATACGTAACGGGCTACCCGGTATTGACTAAAAGGGACGTCTGTGAGCGAACTCAGCCTGACAACCCAACTGAGCCTGTCAGTGACAATATCCGTACAATCCGGTCCGTTCGTCTATGAGCATCGCATGGCGGGCCTAGGGGGTTGGTAAAAGTCAGACCCCCAAAAGCGGTACAAGTCGTGTCGGAGTGTAGCCCAGAACACCCTGAGATACTACTGGAATACCTACCAGTAAATCTCCTTGCATCGGCCGAGGTCTTCGTGTAATGGCTCTCCAAGACACAGCACGACCTCACCCCCAATACCGGGAGAGACGAACCCCTGAAGATACGCTCACTGCCTCCATGTGGCTCGGGACTGTACCCAACTAAAACCTGTTTGCACGACTCCTTTGAGCCGTGGTAGGGTAGTAATCAAAGTACAGTGGGAACTCACACAAGACAAATGACGATCCCCAGGTCGATGAACTAACCTGTACATATGTCACCAGGGAACTGCCATCTGACGTCTGGTATATGACCAACTGGCATGTTCCCGGCGAGTCCTGTCCAGTGTACTCTTAACCCAATGAGCACCTGTATACATCTTAGGTGATCCAACTGACACCAGTGGCTTGTGAGACCGGCCACCGCCCCTCGTCGGGGTCTCGACTGTATACACTAGTCTACTCTGGAGTATCGATGCCCTGTCTCGAAACTCACACGACTAGGGACCATTTAAGGATGTGCTTATAGACCCCCAGCTCCCCACTTATATGATCGCCCTCATACTGCTGGTGGTCAAGCAAGAATCCTAGGGGCTCTACCAACGTGTAATAGCGACTTGTCAGGTCACCTAAAGCAGTACACGATGATAAAGGTAAACCAGATAGCATACTATCATCTCGAGTAAGACTGTCCTACCGGGATAGGTCCTCCATCAATCATTGCAATCACGTACCTGTGACCTAATAATTGACTCTGAGGGCACTATCTCCAACAATCTCCCACTTGCACTCAAGGCTAATTATTGCGATGTCGCATACTCACAGCCCGTGTGATACCGAACACCCAACTCCTCTAATAGTCAGTCTCACAAAGCTCGTTTGCGAGACTATTGCGTTCGAGGAATAGCCTCAGTGAGTGGATCTGCTTTGTTGTATCTTTCTATGTCTCTCTATATCTCAAGTTCGCGGAGAAAACCATCTCCCGAAATGAGCAATACCTGTCTTAGAATATGTCTGGATGTCTGATGGGACTTAGCTCATAAATGAACTCCAAATCCAAAACTTCTTAGACTGTATCGTCAACTGAACTTAATCAGTATCCTGCGCCATGCCTCCCTCAGTATTGCCTTGGTCTACCTGTCCAAAATACTGCCCCTCGTCAGAAGGAAAACTATAACTCTGACAACCTCCTTGTCGTCCATGTCACCTTGGAAGCCTGGATTGATAACTGTCTCCTGCATGAGGCTGTCGTTATCATATCCCTAGAACATCCACTTATGTTCTAAAACTGCTTCCGACCGTTTCTCCAGGATTGGATCAATGTCAACTTATTGCATCTAGTGCAAGAACAATGTCTGGTGTGGTACTTGACATCTCATGATTGACTCAATTGCCTGAGCAAGTGATCTGCCAATCATGCACATCCCTCTCCCCTTTAGTCTGTAAGACACCTTTGGAGAGGGTGACTCCATCTTCTGCAGGTACACTACCGTGCCAGGAGTCGTCCATTCTAAATACTCTTAGAATGCTGTCTAAGTACCCCGATTGGGAAACCACCCAAATCTAGATCTAAAACCATAGATCTAGTAACCAGTATGTCTGATATAAAATCCATTTCCTTTGTGGAGAAACCACTGTGTGACGACCAAAGTATAACCGACTGTAGTATAGGAGTTTCTTTTCCTACTCTGTGTATGTCATCCAAATACCAGGATATCACACCCTACTACCTTCTCAACAGATCCATCCCTTATTCTGATGAAGTCAAACCCATGACTGTCACGTCAGAAATAGATGATCTATCTCCGCTACATCTGCTTTAGTCTATAAATAGACATAAGCTACCTGTCCACCAATGCTTCCGCTGCTCCCACTGACTACGACAACCCTCTGGCAGAGTCATATAGACGTCCACTTCTAAAACTAGTTTAGAACGACGCTATACTCATCCTCCCGCCGGGTCTCGCAGCCTGGAACAACTGCAATGGTAATTGTGGGTAAACAAGAACTTCCCTGTCACCGTCCTTGAGGCTACCGTAGTACCTCTCGGGTGCCCGAAGTTACCCACCTTATCTGCGGAGTGGTCAATGGAATGTCAATTCAGATTGAATCTCTAGGTTCCTTATCAAATCTTCAGTAATCGTTTGTGGTTCTTGAATCACTTCCAGTTCTACCATACTCCCACTACTGTTTTTCTGAAAAAATCCATTTTTAATAAAACTGTGGCGAGTCTAGAACAATATTGCTATTGTTCATCCAGATGGTAGAAAGTCAACCCTCGTCATAGCCTGGGTCAACCCACAAACGGCCATTACAGAAACGTGCCTTGAGTTGTCCAGTGTCTGGTTTTAATCATAAACCGGACAACTCCCCGTACCTTAACATCGTTAAGATATGAACTGTTCTATATCCAATATAGAAACAGAGGCACTGATTTAACTGAACCAGATTCAAATCATGCAGCTGTCCCCGGTGCATGTTCCCTAAATGGAAGAAGGCCGATCAGCGTTACTCAACTTAGGAATGCTTCCAATTATGAGTAACCTGAAAGAGAAGCAATTTCTCTTAATCATCACTATCAACTGAATACCATACACAAGTATCTACATCTTCGATCTCTTTGAAGAATCCCGATACTTGCTATACCTGGTTCTCTACTCTATTCAAATACCTATAACTTCTCAAAATTCGGACCATGTGTTTCCACGAAACACCTGTCTAAAAACTAGAGAAGTCATAAGTAAACCGAATATAGTACGAGGACCAACCCCTCTGTCCTGATGGACCCTGGACATCATACAATACTCTGTACAAGTCCCTTGAGTTTGAAAACTCATTCACTGTGTGTCGTAGGTTGAAAACTGTACTTATGGTTAAGAAGAATTACACCGCTGTTTAATGCTCCTTACCTAACCATCCACTGATATAGGTAAATGTCATAGACATAATTTCAGAAAGGTATATCTCACTCTATGAAAATAGACGTACAGATATATCAATTTGAAATTGGTGCATAAAAGCGGATATTCAAAACCAAATATTTGCCGATCGGCAAACAGTCCAGGTGACTTCCTCAAATATCACCGATTACAACGAATCCCGATATAATGAGGATGATCACCTAATTCCCAATAACTTACTCCCACTCATCATCTGTAAAACCATACAGATGTAAGAATCGTACCTGGTAAATACATACCCTGGAGTAAGTATCTAATCGGGAAATCAGTTTTCCTTTAACAGTACACAGTGAAGCTGAAACATTGAAATGTCTCGATGGGGTATCATGGTATTCCTAGTAATGCCTCTTCCAGATTCACGACTGTAACCGTATAATTCTTTGCCACCTCTCCAAATCCCTTCTTATGTCTTTAGTCTTTACCTTCTGCACACCCCTTTAGGCCAAATGGTTTTCTTCCTTCCCTACCGTTCGGCACCAGCCTATGGTTTGGAAGAAGATTATCCAATAAGCATAATGGGTGTACTGTCCCAATCCTAGGAACACTCGCAATGAGAGAGGGTGAAGATAAAAGACAACCGAATAAACCTTATTCCTATTTCTCCTGGACCAGAATCCATCCCCGAACTGGAACAAGTTCCTTTCGAGTTCGTATATAACCATACGATGGAGTATCCAATAAAATGTGGATCTTCGTAGTGATACGGAGTGTCCTGGAGAAATACAAAGGTGATTTTAGGATTGGCGAAGGAATACTTGGTTTGGTCGTGAATATCTGTTGCAATTTACTTTGCCCTCTTACTAATCCCTTGCTTTGTCTTAACTTAATACCTTCTGTACACCATCGTTATGCTAATTGGTTTTCTTCATTCCCTACCGGTCGGCACCAGCCTAAGGTTTGGAAGAAGACTATCCAATTTGCGTAATAGGTGTACTATCTCCTAAACCAAGGAGTACTCGCAACCTGAGAGAAGGTAAAAGGAAAATACAACTGAATAATCCTATCCGTTTTCTCCAGAACCTGAAACCATCCTCGAATAAATTCCTTCGAGTTCGTATCTAACCATACGATGGTTTTGTCCAATGGAAGTGGACATTCGTAGTAATACGGGGTGTCCTGGAGAAAAGGGTAAAAGTAGGAGTGGCAATGAGGTTTGCAACTCTGACAATCCAAAAGCCAGTGTTAAGAAGGTTCGGTCAACTTGGTCACTGAGTCATAGTCTTAGGGTCGGGTCAATGGTCGTTGCCAAAGAGAGAGAGAAAAGAAACACTCAGCGTGCACTCTAACCTAGATCAGAATGGTTACCAATTTATCTAATCTGGAAACCTCCCACTGTACCTCAAATTCTCCTCCAAACCTGAAAGAAGAATTAGTCGGGGTCACCCGAGGAGTAAACTAACTCATCAGTGGGAATCGGGATCCAACTCTCATCGCATGATAACGTGACGGAATCCGCTCACGTCATCACACTCCAGAAGGTATGCGCATATCTGGCAAGTTTCAGTTCTTTTGAAACTCCCGATGTGATTTCTACCCCATGCTCTTATGACCTTGACTTTGGCCAACATATCATAAGTCACATGTCAAGTTCTACCCGTCGTTCTCCAGGTTAATTTGAGTCCACCCGTACCTACCCTTGACTTTGGCCAAAATGGCAGTACGACTGTCCCAAACCAACGTATCTATCTATGCTGCATATGAATACCCCAATAGCTACCAATCACTGTGCCTTGACTTTGGCCAACATACACAGCTTGAATACTATTGACCATCCACATGAAACGACGGAGGGCTACGAATGGTTTCTGGCGAAAACCTTTAACGTAATGAACTTGATATCGTTGAAGGAACGGATAGCTTTTAAAAATATAGTGACGAAAACCGTCGCTAAAGAGGTCACTCCCGGTGAAGGGATCTCGGCTCTTTCCCCGTAGAATGGGGTGCAGGATATTCCAACTGAATACCACGGTGCAAAGCAAAAGTAATCGGCTATAGTGAAGTCATTGCCCTGACGCAAACTTTTTGTCCAAGGGGTCACTCCCGGTGAAGGGATCTCGGCCCTTGCCTCGTCGACTGAGGAGCAGGATATTCCAACTGAATACCACGATGCAAAACAAAAGAGAACGTCCTTGCAATAACAGCTTTTTGAAAAGTGTTCCAACAACATCAGATTAGGTTTGTTTTTAACTTGCATTGATCCGAATCAACGCAGTCCCATCAATTGATCACACCACAAAGAACGAAAATATACTGATGTACGTATATGCCATCCGCATTCGCCACTGGGTCCCGTCATTACCCGTTAGGTTAGCTAACTAACTACAGAGCGGGGACTGGACTAGCGCGGATGCAAAACATATACAACATCTACTAATATATATACCAATATATTATATTCGCTCAAGGCGTGAATAAAATGCAACATCACAGAAATGTACAGCATCACAGAAACAATACAGATATCTGGGATCCCCGGGTTTCACAGAGCCACTACTGAAACCCGACGTTTCCCTGGTCGTGTGGATAGCCTGTGCAATAAAATCCTAGACCCCTACGGGCGCGGCAAGTTACCCGCCAAAACCTGAAGCGAGGCAGCCCCCTTCAGCAACGTGAATGGACCACCCAGCACTTCACGGAATCCGGTAACTTGGGCACCCCTCCTGGGTCAACCTGTATCCCATACGAGTGCGGCGAATAGCCCGCCAATCCTAGAGTGAAGCCCCCTCCGTCTCAATGCCATGAGATGCGGGCTTGTTGCCCTCTAGAACCCGGCTATCCGTGCACCCCTCCGCGGGGCAATCCTAGTACAGAAAGTAAAATATACATACAACGGGTACATCGACCGCAACCTGGCCGTGTCCCAAAATAATAATACAAAAAGGCAGTGACGGCAGTCCACATGTCGGACGCTCGCCCCGCAATATCAAATGTACATAATACAACCACAACTGTACTAGCATTGCATCCAGGCTATCCCCCACGACCGATCCGCAACATCACAGCAAAAACAGAACATCAACGTGAAAGTCACGTTCGCAAATCCATCTAACCGGGCTATAGCAGTTAGACCGGATTTACCGATCAAGTGACATTCACGGTCGCAGATATAATGTAAATACTATGAAATAATGTGTTTAAAATATCCGATCGATCAAATTTTAACAAGTGGGCCCCCAAGCATTGCTGTAGCAGATCAGGAAATTCTGGGCCCAAAATTAATATTCCAAAACCCATATTTTAAGCCCACAAAGACACTGTAGAAATTTGGTGCAGGGATCTACACAGTGCGCGGCGGAAACGCGGCCCAAAGGGGGTTTTGGCCGCGGTTCCGCGCCTCCACTGTCGATTCACCCTGTCGAATTTCTACAGTAGCCTAGTGGTCTCCAGTACATCAATGTTTTACAACCTGAAAAATTTTTCGAGACCAAAAATTTTCAACAGAAAACTGTCGCGAACAAAAATGTAGATTTTGGAATTTTGGTCGATCGGAAATGCAAAACACATTAAACCAAGCTAGACTAAGTTAATGGTGAGGCTCTGATACCACTGTAAGTGCACGGCGGCGCCCCGGCCGTCAATCCGACGGCCAAATGCGGAAGCGGTGATAAACTTAAATTTTCTTGAACTGGCAAACCGCCACGCACTAATACCCGGATCGAACCATTAATTAGTCCTAGCTATCTACAAGATGGGGAAGAGAGATATACCGACAGATCCGAGTCCTCCGGTCTTCTCGTCGTCGTCCCGATCTCCTGCGGAATGTCCCGTCTCCTCCTCGTCGCCGGAAGTGCACCACATCGCCTACTTCTTTTACGGGCTCCCACCTCAATGCCGAGGCAACTCGGGCACGAAGCTGGCTAGTCGACGTGCCCAAGATTTGCTGTAGAAAATAGTAGAACTAGTGTCTCATTTGGGGTTTATGGAGGTGCCATTTTGGTGGAGGAAATGAGGTATGAACTTTTGTGGAGGAACTTGGGGATTTTTCTAGCATCAAGAGAGCAAAAATCCCCACTACAAAAATGGGCAACCCCTCCTCCATGCTTGGCCGGCCATAACTAGAGGAGGAGAAGAGAGAGTGGTATGTGAGAGTGGAGCCATACTCATATCATGCAAGAGAGAGAGAGAGAGGAATGGTTATCATGTGAAAAGAAATGATAGCAAGGAAAGTCCAACACTCAAACACCAATGATCATCCATCATCAACAACAATCCCAACACTCAACTAACAACCATGACTAAAACCATGATGATAAAGAAAGTCAAGCAATCATGAGTTTAAGAAAGGTCAAGGGATGGGCTCCATCATGAAACCATCATGATACAACAATAAGCAAAGACCCCCTCCACAAATGCTTATTTGCAACAATACAAATAAGCCCTCCTCCACCAAACTTCGGCCAATGAACGATATAAAGGAAATTGGCCGAAACGGAAAGCAAACTGGCAACTCCAGAAAACTGGTCCCGTAATAAATTACAGGAAAACCCCGATACTGTGCATACACACCCGCATTTGTATTCCGACCGAAATACAAATGCAATGAGACAAAATCTACACTGTACTATACTAGGATCCGGCTTATACCAAAGCCGGCTAGTAATATCCGTTCGATCCTGATCCGTGCAATACCACACGTATCTGATATAACCCTGCCATATATCCATACGGCCTATAGTACAAACTGTCCGATCCTGATCCGTGCAATACCGCACGTATCTGATCGGACCTTGCCATATCTCCATACGGCATCTACAACCTTTCGCCCGAAAGCTGAGTAACTGAATGTGGGGGACTCTAAAGACTCGTCAACACCTTGGTTGTGGATTTAACCACTAGCACGTCAGAGGTATAAGCCAATACGTAACGGGCTACCAGGTATTGACTAAAAGGGACGTCTGTGAGCGAACTCAGCCTGACAACCCAACTGAGCCTGTCAGTGACAATATCCATACAGTCCGGTCCGTTCGTCTATGAGCATCGCATGGCGGGCCTAGGGGGTTGGTAAAAGACAGACCCCCAAAAGCGGTACAAGTCGTGTCGGAGTGTAGCCCAGAACACCCTGAGATACTACTGGAATACCTACCAGTAAATCTCCTTGCCTCGGCCGAGGGCTTCGTGTAATGGCTCTCCAAGACACAGCACGACCTCACCCCCAATACCGGGAGAGACGAACCCCTGAAGATACGCTCACTGCCTCCATGTGGCTCGGGACTGTACCCAACTAAAACCTGTTTGCACGACTCCTTTGAGCCGTGGTAGGGTAGTAATCAAAGTACAGTGGGAACTCACACAAGACAAATGACGATCCTCAGGTCGATGAACTAACCTGTACACATGTCACCAGGGAACTGCCATCTGACGTCTGGTATATGACCAACTGGCATGTTCCCGGCGAGTCCTGTCCGGTGTACTCATAACCCAATGAGCACCTGTATACATCTTAGGTGATCCAACTGACACCAGTGGCTTGTGAGACCGGCCACCGCCCCTCGTCGGGGTCTCGACTGTATACACTAGTCTACTCTGGAGTATCGATGCCATGTCTCGAAACTCACACGACTAGGGACCATTTAAGGATGTGCTTATAGACCCCTAGCTCCCACTTATATGATCGCCCTCATACTGCTGGTGGTCAAGCAAGAATCCTAGGGGCTCTACCAACGTGTAATAGCGACTTGTCAGGTCACCTAAAGCAGTACACGATGATAAAGGTAAACCAGATAGTATACTATCATCTCGAGTAAGACTGTCCTACCGGGATAGGTCCTCCATCAATTATTGCAATCACGTACCTGTGACCTAATAATTGACTCTGAGGGCACTATCTCCAACAGATCACCCTATTCCCAATAACTTACTCCCACTCATCATCTGTAAACCATACAGATGTGAGAATCATACCTGGTAAATACATACCCTGGAGTAAGTATCTAATCGGGAAATCAGTTTTCTTTTAACATTACACAGTGAAACTGAAACATTGAAATGTTTCGGTGGGGTATTCCGGTATTCTTAGTAATGCCTCTTCCATTATCCAGATTCACAACTGTAACCGTATATCTCTTTGCCATCTGTCCAAATCCCTTTATATGTCTTTAGTCATTACCGTCTGCACACCCCTTTAGGCCAAATGGTTTTCTTCCTTCCCTACCGTTCGGTACCAGCCTATGGCTTGGAAGAAGACTATCCAATAAGCATAAAAGGTGTACTGTCCTAATCCTAGGAGCACTCGCAAAGCGAGAGAAGGTGAAGATAAAAGACAACCGAATAAACCTTATTCCTATTTCTCCTGAACCAGAATCCATCCCCGAACTGGAACAAGTTCCTTTCGAGTTCGTATATAACCATACGATGGAGTATCCAAATAAACTGTGGATCTTCGTAGTGATACGGAGTGTCCTGGAGAAATACAAAGGTGATTTAGGATTGGCGAAGAAATACTTGGTTTGGTCGTGAATATCAGTCGCAATTTACTTTGCCCTCTTACTAATCCCTTGCTTTGTCTTAATCTTAATACCTTCTGTACACCATCGTTATGCTAATTGGTTTTCTTCATTCCCCACCGTTCGGCACCAGCCTAAGGTTTGGAAGAAGACTATCCAATTTGCGTAATAGGTGTACTATCTCCTAAACCAAGGAGTACTCGCAATGAGAGAAGGTGAAAAGAAAAGACAACTGAATAATCCTATTCGTTTTCTCCAGAACCAGTAACCATCCTCGAAGTCCTTCGAGTTCGTATATAACCATACGATGGTTTTGTCCAATGGAAGTGGACGTTCGTAGTAATACGGGGTGTCCTGGAGAAAAGGGTAAAAGTAGGAGTGGCAATGAGGTCTGCAACTCTGACAATCCAAAAGCCAGTACTAAGAAGGTTCGGTCAACTTGGTCACTGAGTCATAGTCTAGGGTCGGGTCAATTGTCGCTGCCAAAGAGAGAGAGAAAAGAAACACTCAGCGTGCACTCTAGCCTAGATCAGAATGGTTATCACTCTATCTAATCTGGAAACCTCCCACTGTACCTCAAATTCTCCTCCAAACCTGAAAGAAGAATTAGTCGGGGTCACCCAAGGAGTAAACTAACTCATCAGTGGGAATCGGGATCCAACTATCATCGCATGATAACTTGACGGAATCCACTCAAGTCACCACACTCCAGAAGGTATGCGCATGCCTGGCAAGTTTCAGTTCTTTTGAAACCCCCGATGTGATTTTTACCCCTAGGACCCAAGTGACCTTGACACAGTCAACAAATCAAAGAGTCCTAGTCAAGTTCAACCCGTCATTGTCCTGGATTGCATTAAACTCACCCGTACGAGCCCTTGACACAGTCAACAAGGCCGCACGACTGTCCTAACCAATCCCATTAATATGCTACAAACAAACACTACTTAGCTACCGCACACTACGCCTTGACACAGTCAACAAACGCAGCACGAATACTAAGTAATACTTGTAAGAAATGACGGAGGGCTACGGCTAGTTTTTGGCGAAAAACCTTTAACGTAATGAACTTGATATCGTTGAAAGAACTGCATAGCCTTTTATAAAAATATAGTGACGAAAACCTTTGCTAAAGAGGTCACTCCCGGTGAAGGGATATCGGCTCTTTCCCCGTAGAATGAGGTGCAGGATATTCCAACTGAATACCACGATGCAAAGCAAAAGTAATCGGCTATAGTGAAGTTAATGCCCTGACGCAAACTTCTGTCCAAGGGGTCATTCCCGGTGAAGGGATCTCGGCCCTTGCCTCGTCGACTGAGGAGCAGGATATTCCAAATGAATACCACGATGCAAAACAAAAATGAACGTCTTTGCAATAACAGCTTTTTGAAAAAGTGTTCCAACAACATCAGAATAGGTTTGTTTAGCTTGCATTGATCTGAATCAACGCAGTCCCATCAATTGATCACACCAGAAAGAACGAAAATATACTGATGTACGTATATGCCATCCGCATTCGCCACTGGGTCCCGTCATTACTCGTTAGGTTAGCTAACTAACGACAGAGCGGGGACTGGACTAGCGCGGATGCAAAACAAATACAACATCTACTAATATATATACCAATATATTATATTTCGCTCAAGGCGTGATAAAATGCAACATCACAGAAATATACAGCATCACAGAACAATACAGATATCTGGAAGCCCCGGGTTTCACAGAGCCGCTGCTGAAACCCGACGTTCCCCTGGTCGTGTGGATAGCCTGTGCAATGAAATCCTAGACCCCTACGGACGCGGCAAGTCACCCGCCAAAACCTGAAGAGAGGCAGCCCCCTTCAGCACCGTGAATGGACCACCCCGCACTTCATGGAATCCGGTAACTTGGGCACCCCTCCTGGGTCAACCTGTACCCCCTACGAGTGCGGCGAATAGCCCGCCAATCCTAGAGTGAAGCCCCCTCCATCTCAATGCCATGAGATGTGGGCCCGTTGCCCTCTAGAACCCGGTTATCCGTGCACCCCTCCGCGGGGTAATCCTAGTACAGAAAGTAAAATATACATACACCGGTACATCGACCGCAACCAGGTCGTGCCCCAAAAGAATAATACAATCAGGCAGTGACGGCAGTCCACATGTCGGACGCTCGCCCCGCAATATCAAATGTACATATAAAACAAAACTGTACTAACATTGCATCCAGGCTATCCCCCACGACCGATCTGCAACATCACAGCAATACATAGAACATCAACGTGAAAGTCACGTTCGCAAATCCGTCTAACCGGGCTATAGCAGTTAGACAGGATTTACCGATCAAGTGACATTCACGGTCGCAGATATAATGTAAATACTGTGAAATAATGTGTTTAAAATATCCGATCGATCAAAAATTAACAAGTGGGCCCCAAAGCAATATTGTAGCACTCACAGAAATTCTGGGCCCAATATTAATATTCCAAAACCCCTAAAATCAGCCCAGAGAGCAACTGAAGAAAAACGACACAGTGATCTCACCAATGTGCGGCGGAACCGCGGCGCAAGTGGGGGTTTGGCCGCGGTTCCGCGCTTCAGTGATCGACTGACTGCGTCGAATTTTTACAGTAGTCATAGAATTTCCAGTACATTAGTTTTTTACAACCTGAAAAATTTTTAGAGCTCGGAAAAAATCGACAGAAAACTGATGTACACGACATGTGGTTTTTGGGATTTTGTTCGATCGGAAATGTAAAACACACTAGAACAAGCTAGGCAAGGTTAATGGCATGGCTCTGATACCATGTTGCGCCACGGCAGCGCCACGGCCGTCTATCCGAGGCCAAAATGCGGAATCAAAATTTTCTTAACTTTTAAACTGGCGCTACCGCGGACAATAAACCCGGATCGTAACCATTAACCGATACTAGCTATCAAGAGAAAGGGTGAGAGATATACCGAGTGATCCGAGTCCTCCGGTCTTCTCATCATCGTCCCGATCTCCCGCGGAAAGTCCTGTCTCCATGTCGTCGCCTCCTCGCCGGAAGGGCACCACATCATCTGCATCTTTTACGGGCTCCCACCTCAATACCGAGGCAACTCGGGCGCGAAGTAGGCTAGCCGACGCGTCCAAGATTTGCTGTAGAATGTGTAGTGTAGAGCCTATGTCTCATTTGGGGTTTGTTTCCTTTGAAGATGATGGAGGAATCAAGATAAGAAAAATGGTGCTTGCATTTTTCTAGCATGAAAATGAGATCAAGAATGCCACACTCTCAAGAATGAAACTCTCATCTTTTTCCTTCTCTCCAAAAATGAAAAACTCTCTCTCTTAGAATGGTGGAGGAAAGAATACATAAGCAAGAGGGAGGTGAGTGTAGGAAAAGAGAGAGGGTGACCATATCCAAACATCATCATCACAATCTCACATCAACTCCAAATCACTTCTAATCAACAAAAAGCAAGTGATAATGATGGATAAGAATGGTATCAAAAGATGCTTTCATAATTAATACATTTGCAAGAAAATCCTCCACAATGTGTTATTTGCAAACATGCAAATAACACCCTCCATCAGAAAAGTCCGGCCGGGAAAGAACAAAGGAAAACCGGCCGGAACGGAATGCAAACTGGAACTCCAGAAAACTGGTCCCGTAATAAATTACAGGAAAACCCCTATACTGTGCATACACACCAGCATCTGTATTCCGTCCGTATACAAATGCAATGAGACAAAATCTACACTGTACTAAACTAGGATCCGGCTTAAACCAAAGCCGGCTAGTAATATCCGTCCGATCCTGATCCGTGCAATACCGCACGTATCTGATCGAACCTTGCCATATAACTATACGGCCACTAGTACAAACCGTCCGATCCTGATCTGTGCAATACCGCACGTATCTGATCGGACCCTGCCATATCTCCATACGGCCTCTACAGCGTTTCGCCCGAAAGCTTGAGTAACTGAAAGTGTGGTGGACTCTAAAGACTCGTCAATACTATGGCTGTGGATTTAACCACTAGCACGTCAGAGGTATTAGCCAATACGTGACGGGCCACCAGCTATTGACCAAAAGGGACGTCGATGAGCGAACTCATCCTGACACCCTACTGAGCCTGTCAGTGACAATATCCGTACAGTCCGGTCCGTTCGTCTATGAGTATCGCATGTCGGGCCTAGGGGGTTGGTAGAAGTCAGACCCCCAAAAGCGGTACAAGTCGTGTCGGAGTGTAGCCCAGAACGCCCTGAGATACTACTGGAATACCTACCAGTAAATCTCCTGCATCGGCCGAGGGCTTTGCGTAATGGCTCTCCTAGACACAGCGCGACCTCACCCCCAATACCGGGAGAGACGAACCCCTGAAGATCCGCTCACTGCCTCCATATAGCTCGGGACTGTACCCAACTAAAACCTGTTTGCACGACTCCTTTGAGCCGTGGTAGGGTAGTAATCAAAGCACAGTGGGAACTCAGACGAGACAAATGACGATCCCCAGGTCGATGAACTAACCTGTACACATGTCACTAGGGAACTGCTATCTGACGTCAGGTATAAGACCAACTAGCATGTTCCCGCCGAGTCCTGTCCGGTGTACTCATAACCCAATGAGCACCTGTATACATCTTAGGTGAACCAACTGACACCAGTGGCTTGTGATACCGGCCACCGCCCCTCGTCGGGGTCTCGACTGTATACACTAGTCTACTCTGGAGAATCGATGCCCTGTCTCGAAACTCCCACGACTAGGGACATTTTAAGGATATGCTTATAGACCACCAGCTCTCACGTATATGATCGCCATCATATTGCCGTCAGTCAAGCAAGAATCCTAGGGGCTCTATCAGCGTGTAATAGCGACCTGTAAGGTCACCTGAAGCAGTACACGATGATAAAGGTAAACCAGATAGCATACTATCATCTCGAGTAAGACTGTCCTACCGGGATAGGTCCTCCCTCAATCATTGCAATCACGTGCCTGTGATCCAATAATTGACTCTGAGGGCACTATCTCCAACAGCAAGGGCCGAGATCCCTTCACCGGGAGTGACCCCTTGGACAGAAGTTTGCGTCAGGGCAATAACTTCACTATAGTCGATTACTTTTGCTTTGCATCGTGGTATTCAGTTGGAATATCCAGCACCTCATTCTACGGGGAAAGAGCCGAGATCCATTCACCGGGAGTGACCTCTTTAGCAAAGGTTTTCTCCACTATATTTTTATAAAAAGCTATGCAGTTCCTTCAACGATACCAAGTTCATTACGTTTAAAGTTTTTCGCCAAAAACTAGACGTAGCCCTCCGTCATTTCTTACAATTATTACTTAGTATTCGTGCTGCGTTTGTTGACTGTAACAAGGCGTAGTGTGCGGTAGCTGAGTAGTGTTTGTTTGTGGCATATTAATGGGATTGGTTATGACAGTCGTGCGGCCTTGTTGACTGTGTCAAGGTCTCGTACGGGTGGGTTAAATTCAATCCAGGATAATGACGGGTTGAACTTGACTAGTACCCTTTGATTTGTTGACTGTGTCAAGGTCAATTGGGTCCTAGGGGTAAAATCACATCGGGAATTTCTAAAGAAACTGAAACTTGCCAGGCATGTGCATACCTTCTGGAGTGTGATAACGTGAGTGGATTCCGTCACGTTATCATGCGATGATAGATGGATCCCGATTCCCACTGATGAGTTGGTTTACTCCTCGGTTGATCCCGACTAATTCTTCTTTCAGGTTTGGAAGAGAATTTGAGGTTACAGTGGGAGGTTTCCTGGTTAGATAAACTGATAACCATTGTGATCTAGGTTAGAGTGCACGCTGAGTGTTTCTTTTCTGTATCTCTTTGGCAGCGACCATGACCCGACCCTTGACTATGACTCAGTGACCAAAGTTGACCGAACCTTCTTAAAACACTGGCTTTTGGATTGTTAGAGTTGCATACCTCATTTCCACTCCTACTTTGACCCTTTTCTCCAGGACACCCCGTATTACTACGAACGTCCACTTCCATTGGATAAAACCATCGTATAGTTATATACGAACTCGAAGGAACTTGTTCCAGATTCGAGGATGGTTTCCGGTTCTGGAGAAAACGAATAGGTCTATTCAGTTTTTTTTTCCTTTTACCTTCTCTCAGGTTGCGAGTGTTCCTTGGATTAGGATGGTACACCTATTATGATAATTGGATAGTCTTTTTCCAAACCATAGGCAGGTGCCGAACAGTAGGGAATGAAGAAAACCAATTAGCCTAACGATGGTGTACAGAAGGTAATAAGTTAAGACAAATAAAGGGATTAGAAAGATGGCAAAGTAAATTTCGACTGCTATTCACGACCAGACCAAGTATTTCATTACCACTCCTACTTCACCTTTGTATTTCTCCAGAATACTCCATATCACTACGAAGATCCACAGTTATTTGGATACTCCATCGTATGGTTATATACGAACTCGAAAGGAACTTGTTCCAGTTCGGGGATGGATTTTGGTTCAGGAGAAATAGGAATAAGGTTTATTCGGTTGTCTTTTATCTTCACCTTCTCTCGCATTGCGAGTGCTCCTAGGATTAGGACAGTACACCCATTATGCTTATTGGATAGTCTTCTTCCAAACCATAGGCTGGTGCCGAAAGGTAGGGAAGGAAGAAAACCATTTAGCCTAAAGGGGTGTACAGAAGGTAATGACTAAAGACATATAAAGGGATTTGGAGAGATGGAAAAGAAATATACGGTTACAGTTGTGAATCTGATAATGGAAGAGGCATTACTAGGAATACCCGGATACCCCTACGAAACATTTCAATGTTTCAGTTTCACTGTGTACTGTTAAAAGAAAACTGATTTCCCAATTAGCCCTTGCTCTACGGTATGTATTTACCAGGTATGATTCTCACATCTGTATGATTTTATAGATGATGAGTGGGAGTAAGTTATTGGGAATTAGGTGATCATCTTCATTATATCGGAATTCATTGTAATTGGTGATATTTGAGGAAATCACCTGGGTTGTTTGCCGGACGACAAATATTTGGTTTTGAATATCCGTTGTTATGCACCAATTTCAAATTGAGATATCTGTACGTCTATCTTTATAGAGTGGGATATAACTTTTTGAAATTATGTCGGTGACGTTTACCTATATCAGTGGATGGTTAGGTAAGGAGCATTAAACAACGGTGTAATTCTTCATAACCATAGTACAGTTTTCAACCTACGACACACAGTGAATGAGTTATTAGACTCAAGGGACTTATACAAAGTATTGTATGTTGTCCAGTGTCCATTAGGACAGCGGGGTTGGTCCTCGTACTATATTCTGTTTACTTATGACTTCTCTAGTTCTTAGAAAAGTGTTTCGTAGAAACACAAAGTCCAAGTTTTGAGAAGTTATAGGTATATGAATAAAGTAGAGAACCAGGTGTTTCAAGTATCGGGATTCTTCAAGGTGATCGAAGATGTAGATACTTGTGTATGGTATTCAGTTGATAGTAATGGTTTTGAGAAACTTGATTCTCTTTCAGGTTACTCATAATTGGAAGCACTCCTAATTTGAGTAATGTTGATCGGCCTCTCTCCATTTAGTTGACATGCACTGGAGACAGCTGCATGATTTGAATCTGGTTCCAATTAAATCAGTGTCTCTGTTTCTATATTGGATATAGAACGGTTCATATCTTAACGATGTTAAGGTACGGGGAGTTGTCCGGCTTATGCTTAAAACCAGACTCTGGATAACTCAAGGCACGTTTCCGTAATGGCTGTTTGTGGGTTGACCCGGGCTATGACGAGGGTTGATTTTCTACCATCTGGAAGATCAATAGTGATATTGTTATTGACACGCCACAGTTTTAGTAAAATGGATTTTTTCATAAAACAGTAGTGCGAGTATGGTAGAACTGGAAGTGATTCCAGAACCGCAAACGATTACTGAAAATTTGATAAGAACCTAAAGATTCAATCTGATTTGACATTCCATTAGCCACTCTGCACATATGGTGGGTAACCTCAGGCACCCGAGAGGTACTTCAGTATGATCAAAGACGGTGACAGGGAGGTTCTTGTTTACCCAGACTTGCCATTGTAGGGTTGCTAGGCACGCGCATAAGGGTCTACGAGGCATCAACCATGCCCGATTAAAAATTTAGCCGTGCCGAACAACCCGAATACGGAACTTTAAACTAGAGATTAGGCGAAAACAAACATGCTAAACATTTTAACACTAAGTGAGAGGGATTACAACCTTTGTAGATCCGGTCCTTCACTTCATATGCTCCGTGTTGTGGTCCCTTCGCTGCGATCATCGGGATCCGGACTCTCGAGAGGTTCCACGAAGAGAAAGACGCAACCTTTGCTTCCGATCTTCGATACTAAGATGATCTACTTTGAAGTTTCTTTAACACAAGCTAACACTCATGAAATGATGTGAACACCCTCATCTAAATGGCAAGGGAAGATGTGGATGATGAAGTAGGATTTTTGCTCTCTTTATATTTTTCTCACAATTATTCATCACTTGGAAAAATCAAGAAAGGTTTTTCCATGAAAGAATATGAAGCAAGAAGATGAACAATATCCATAATCCTTTTGTGATGAATAGGAAATGAAATAATATGATAGATAATGCAACCATGGTCAAGCTAACTCTTGTAGAGAATTAACTAGGGTTAGGGTTTGGGTTTGGTTAAAGCATGAGTCACTTGCAAATATCTTTATCATGACAAAAAGAAAAGCTTCTAGAATCAACTAGAAGGTTTAACCCTAATCCAAACCCTAATCATGTTTAAACTCCACTAAACAAGTTGCATTAGTTATCATATCATGTTACAATATTATATATCACATATATAATATTTATCGTAACAAAATAAAATAATACAATTAACATATATCGCATATATATCAATGTATTACCCGAGTGAGAAAAAGAATCTTTTAGTGAGCAAATATTAGTTAATGTAATTTAATATATCATATATATTATTATATATTAAATTATCGAATCAACACTTGATCCGACAATCCGGCTATATCGCATATAACCGACTAATATTTATCCGTACCGATTCACCGAATCAACACTTGATCCGATGACCCGGCTGATATCAAATATCGCGAGAATATAATACGGTATCACAAATCTCATTATCCTCGGTCCAGCACATATCACATATGTGCTCCTACTCCGTTTTTCCTGAGTCAAGAAACCTTTGTGTAGGACTCTAAAGAATCGTCAATACGCCGGCAGTAGGTGATGATCATATCAAACACCCACAAGCTGCAAGCGGTCAGCTAAACGTAACAGCTACCCAGGTATTGAGCGCTCAGAAGATCAACAAGCAAGCCTATAACTTCTCCTGCGAATCCAAACAGTAACACTCCCGTACAGTCCGGTCTCGTCGTCTGATATGTTGCATATCTCGCCTAGGTGTGGTAAACGTTAGACCCCAGTAGCTTGATAAGTCGTGTCGATTTGAGGTCCATAACAGTTCGAGAAACTACTGATAACACTTACCAGTAAATCTCAGCAACCCTGGCCAGGGATTTCCGGTTATAGCCAATCGAACACAGCACAACATCAACTCCCTATACCGGGAGAGACGAATCCCCTCCTATCGGTCATTGCCTTCATGTGATTCGGGACTGTACCCAAAAGCCACCTTTTTGCACGCCCTCTTGGACGTGGTATGATGGAAATCAAAGCACAGTGGGAATCACACAAGACTCTATGACGATCTCGGGTCAACAGACTACTCTGTACCAGTGTCACCGGAGAACTGCCATCTGACGTATGGTATAATACCATCTGGGAGTTCTCGGCGAGTCCGTCCTGTGTACCCAGTCTCCACTGAGCACCCGTACACCATCCTTGATGTCAAACACCGATGGATATGGGATCATCCATCGCCCATCATATGGGTCAAGATGCGTATACGCTAGTCTACTCTGGTGCATCGATGCCCTGTCTCGATACACCCTCGACTAGGAACAGTTATAGGATGTACTCGTCGACTACCGTGGCCCCACTAGTATGATCTCATCATAGTCCCAGTAGTCGAGTACATATCCTAAGGGCTTTATCAACATGTAATATAGAGACAATCAGAGTACATGTTAAGATAAAGTACAACCAGATAGCATACTATCATGTCGAGCAAGAAAGTCCTCCCTATATATGTCCTAGCATCCACTACAATTTACATCGTATGTACAGTAATGGCCTCTAGGGCATACATATAACTAACAATCTCCCACTTGCACTAGGGCCATCTGTTATGGTATCGCATACCCAACAATTAGCTGTGGTTGAAGTATCTCATACTCAACCATCCCATAAAAGTCTCTACTGGGAAAAAGGCCTTTGTGAGTGGATCCGCGCTGTCGTCCTCTGTGTCTGCTCTCTTAACCTCGATCTCCCTGGAGATCAACCATCTCCATGATCAGGTGATACTGTCTAAGAATTATATCTGGATTTCTGATGGGACGGTAGTTCCTTGGCTTAAGCCACAACTCTATTGTCACACAATGGTAGGAACGAAGTTCATCTTATGAACTTATATATATATCCAGATTGCCTCTTTTGGTAGTATCATTGGTAACGATATATCTTGCCTTTAATCATCTAGTATGTCACGGTATCTAGCTTGGAACTCTTCCAACATACCGTCCCTCCACTGAGGGTATAGACAAGCCTACGACTGACATTCAGTCGTCCTTATCATCCTGGAACCATTCCAGTGATTCTCCCCAGGATCGATTGATACCATCTCACTACAACTAGTGAGTACCCTAACATCCAATTAGATCTATCTCATAGATCCAAAACCCAGGATCTAGGAGGTAGCACTTTGATCCTATATGGAGAATCCTTGTGATAAGCGGAGATTGACCGAGCGTAGCATAGGAAACTCCTTCCCTATCAAGAGTATGTCATCCACGTACTCTACGAGGATCACCACCATACTCTCTACTTCCTTTTCGTATATACAAGGTTCATCTACCATTTTGATGAAGTCAAACTCTTTGACTACCATATCAAAACAGATGTTCCAACTCCGCGATGCCTGTTTTATCATATAAAACATCTTGCACACGTTTCCGCTGCTCCCACTGTCTACGAAGCCCTCTGGCTGTGTACTTTCAGACGCTATCTTCTAAATCTTCATTTAGAAAAGCAGTCATGATACGCAACCACCAGATATCGTAGTCATGGTATGTAGCCGTGGCAAGTAGGATCTGGATGGACTTAAGCATAGATCCTTAGAAAAGGTTTCAACATAATCCATACCTCGTCTATGATGCAAACCTTTAACAAGTCCAGCTTTGAAAGTCTCAACTTTTCCATATACACCAAGTAATCTTCTCAAGATATACTTGCTCCTGATGGGAATTTAACCCTTCAGATAAAGCAACTAAAGTCCATACTTTGTTGGTGCATAAGGATTCCATCTCAGATCGATAAGCATCCAGCCATTCTTATAGAGTCCCACTCCTGATGGCCAGCTCGAAACTAGTTGGGTCATCATCTCATGATGCAATCCTCGCTCCCACTGTCATAGAGAAACCGAAGTATCTCTCAGGTGGGTGAGGAACCCTACTAGATCGGCGGAGAGGCTGAGGTTCGTTGGAAACAATTGAATCCTATGGTTCTACCAAATTATCAGCTGTAGTTTGTACAGCTGGAACATTTCCAGTTCTACATAACAGACCTTGCCTCGAGCTTGTCCGGATTTTGCTTTTAGACATAGGCCAGACAACCCCAATCTTAACCAACTTAAGATATGGGCTCTTCCCTTTCCATATCACATATGAAGTGGTAGGCAACTGATTTGATTTGAACCCTGTTCAATAGGTATGCAGTTTCTCAAGTGCATAACTCCCAAAAGGAAATAAGAAACTCAGTAGTACTCATCATAGAGCACACCATATCACATAGGGTGCTATGGCTCCACCCCGATACACCGACGTGCTGTGGTGTATACGGAGGAGTAATGCTGAGAGAGAATCTCATTCTCCTTTAGAATAGTCCAGGAATTCCGTGCTCAAGTATTCTCCTCCTTGATCTCATCAAAGGACATAATACTTATACCCGTATTTGGTTCTCTACTTCTAACTTATATTCTGTGAATATCTCAAAAGGTTCGGACTTGTGTTTCAACTGGAACACATGTCTGAATCTTGAGAGATTATCAGAGAACGTAATGAAGTAAAAAGAACCAGTCTTGGCATGTGTAGACAGGGGACCTTCATTCATCAGCATGTATCAATCCCAAAAGTTCACTAACTCTTTCTCTGTTTCCAATAAACAGAGCTGTGATCATCCTAACATTGTGACATGACCGGCAAGTTTCACAAGATGTAAATTCAAACTAATTTAAATATGCATCTATATGAAACTTCAGCCAGTCGGGTCGCATTGATATGACCTAGTCTACAATACCTCAAGAAGGATTCATTCATATCTGAACTCTTCCTCTTGTGTATGTTCCTTATACTAAGAACTATAGTTTGATTTAGAACGTCAATGCTTTTAGATAACGTGCCTGAACCGATCAACTCTTGATATAGGAAATGTTCAAAACATTATCCAACAATACAAAATTATATCCTTTCTTTACTAATAAAGAGACTGATATGATTTTGTATATCAGGTTCGGTATCTAATAACATTTGTTCAGAATCAATGTATTCTGGTAATACTGGGTGATAGTGACCAACAGACTTGGCTGCAACACTTGTACTGTTTTCTGTCTCATGAAACTTATCACCCGTTCTCAGTTCTTTACCTATCTGTAGCCTATGTAACAGATTACATATACGGGATCCTGATCCGGTATCACATACCCAGGACGTAAAGGATACTGAGAAACAGTTCTGTGTAGTGAACACACCCGAAGATGATGCATCAACATGCACTTTCTTCGTTTGGGCGGCACGGGAAATCTGGTATTCCCCAATTTTCTTGCTCTGTCTTATAATAATTATAAGTTGGAGCGGGACCAACGTTCCCCAGCTCAGTATAACAAGCGGGTTCGGTTAATTTATCCGTTTTATTATCTTGATTAAGGCGTGATATGTTCGCTATCTGGAGAGAGAGAGAAGAAAACACTCAGCGTATGCTCTTGCAAGATTAGATTGGTTATCTAATATATCTAATCAGGATGTCTCCCACTGTTTTAGTCAAATCTTCCTTCAAACCCTAAAAGGAAAGACTAGCCGGGATTAATCACACGCTACAAGTTCGCCAATCTTTCAGCCAGGCCAGTGTCGGTACTTTGAGGGAGGTCCCCCGTGCTTTCGCACGAACCTAATTAAAGTAAACCTCGTTTTCCCAGGGGCGTAACCCCGTTAACACCTTTCTAGACACCTACTTGATCGGCTAATTGTAATGTGTAAAACTCTCCCAGGAGTAACTCTTACTCGCAGCGGGTATCGGGATCCAACTATCTCATAGAAGGTATGCAATCTCATTGCAAATCTCAACACTTGAAATTCCAAATAATATTTTGCCCCTAGTGACTTATGACCTTAACTATGGTCAACAAATCATAAGCACTAGTCAAGTTCTACCCGTCATTTCTTGATTAATTAGACCCACCCACATGACCCTTAACTAAGGTCAACAAAGCCATATGACTGTCCTAACTAATCGCATCATATGCTATATAGGAAGACATCACTTAGCTACCGCTCACTGTGCCTTAACTATGGTCAACAAACACAGCACGAATAATAAGTACTCTACTTCCTAAAATGACGGAGGGTTACGACAGGTTTTTAGTAAAACCTATTGCGTAATGAACTTGATATCGTTGTAGAATCGAGTGATTTTAAATGGGGTGTTTTTGAGGCTTTTCTAGTTTTGCTAAAGGGGTCACTCCCGGTGAAGGGATCGTCGGCCCTTTCCTCATCGAATAAGGTGCAGGATATTTCATAAATATCACTATGCAAAGCAAGAACTATAGAAGCAATCAAAAGACAAACCGAGTTTGTAGCATCTGCCAGTTATTGCTAAAGGAGTCACTCCCGGTGAAGGGATCTCGGTCCTTTCCTTATCGAATAAGGTGCTGGATGTTCTACAAGGAACACCGCTATGCAAAGCAAGAACTGTAGCTACCAGTTTTTATAAACAAGTTTCAACAACATCTTAGGTTTATTTTATTTCATTAATCTCATTAATGAAGTCCCATTTTATTATGCTTCACAAGCATCTCTTTTGAAACGAAATCTGCAATATAACATATATCTCATATATATATATAATATAAACATTCGTCTCAGGCAGTAATATGATATCATCACAAAACATTGCAGCAGAAGAACATATATGAAATATTGGATATACTAGGACGTCCGTGTTTTCAAT
This sequence comes from Agapanthus africanus, assembly GCA_030015575.1. Lineage (NCBI taxonomy): Eukaryota > Viridiplantae > Streptophyta > Magnoliopsida > Asparagales > Amaryllidaceae > Agapanthus > Agapanthus africanus. Next base: position 410,180,049 of record CM057340.1, read on the forward strand.
ACGAGCCTGTATAAAACACGGATTCCACGGTCGCGATGAATAGCCAAACCCACATCCCTAGACCCCTACGAGAGCGGCAAGTAACACTGCCAATTCTAGGGTTAGGAGACTCGGTCTCGACTCCTCGAGATGGTCTCCCACTGGACCCTAGAACCCGGTTACTTGTGCTCCCCGCCTTGGGTCTACCTAATGCGGAAAAGTAAATAATATACAACGGTGACATCTTCCGCTACCTGGAAGTGCCCCAATAAAAGAATATTACATACAAATGAATTTTACATGAATGAAAAAGAAAAACTCTCATCTCACATAAAACCCCCGGCTATTCAAACGCGACGATCCAATATAACATATCACAGCAAGACATAATATCTCATATCATCAACGTAAGCAAGTATGCGTATCCCGATTGTCGTTGATGTATAGCAACGAAGCCGGCGATACACCACATACTACGCTTACGGTCACAGAAAAGAAAGTGTAAAACTACAACAGTTGGAATCCACAACTTCCTTAGACATCGCATGCCTAACCAAATGAATTCCTTAGACATCACATGCCTAACAATTATAAACCCCGCATTTTAGTCTCATTATCGAAAACTCTTTTCAATATCAAGTCGGGCAATTCAACAAGATTCCCGACGTCCTGATCGAATGCTCGTCGCAAACTTTAGTAGACGGCCGCACCCCTGATACCGTCGACGAAGTGCACCAAGGCGGAACACCGCTACCGGGAGCACCCAAACGGATGCTTTCGGCGACGGGGTTCTCCTACAGTCACTTGGTCGGGGCTATGGAGTGAGGCTGTCTATTAAGTTTACCCGGCGAGTATCCGCGTACCCTACGTGATTGCGTCGGACTTTTGATCACATCAAAATTCCGTGGCAATCGATCATCTGAGACTAAACTGCTATGTTTATAATATTCAAATCAGTTATCTCATAACTACATGTGGATTCCAATTATTGTATCACATTCCAGATAAATAAAAAAAGTTAAACTTTCCGATCGAATCATCAAGCACCCAAGATTTCCCCAATATATTTCAACACTTGAAATCAGTTTAAAAACGTCCATCACATGCCACAGTACCAATGGTCCAGCCGTAGAAGGGTCAAGCCAACGCCTCACATGTGGCACGCCGTACTGCCCCAAACCCTAAAGTTCAAAGGGCAATTCAAGACGGTCACATAATCGAGTTAAGGTTTGTTGTCTTCTAGAGGGTCCATCGAGTTACTTGCACGACTTAGAACATTCTTAAACACGAGGAAAAATCCAACTTTTGAAAAAAATTTCGACAGGGGAAAAAGTGAGTTATTGATATCCGTTCGAACTTTTTAACAGTTTCTAAAAGTTATCCGGAAAACCACATAGACAAAATCTGATACTCCGATCGAAACATTGAATCCCCAAAACAACCCCAGAAAACTCAACTGTAGAATAAACATTAAAAATTTCCAGAAAATCCAGCATAATAAAATAGGAGTTACTGTGCAAACAGGAGTTGATGACGTCACCATTGCGCCGCGGAACCGCCGCAGAAGGCATGCTTCTGCCGCGGTTCCGCCGCGCTTTTTACTGTTCACCAAAAAATTTTTGCACCGTAATTCTTAGAATTCCCTGCTGAATTTTTTACGCATTTTTAATTTGGAAAATTCCCAGTTTTTAGAAAAAATCCAGAGAGCATGTTACGGGTTATCTTTTTGGTTCGATCGGACTTCAAACTCCGTCTAGACTTCGCCTAAAGCTCTAGCTTGGCTCTGATACTACTGTAGGGTTGCTAGGCATGCGCACAAGGGTCTACCAGGCATCAACCATGCCCGATTAAAAATTTAGCCGTGCCGAACAACCCGAATACGGAACTTTAAACTAGAGATTAGGCGAAAACAAGCATGCTAAACATTTTAACACTAAGTGAGAGGGATTACAACCTTTGTAGATCCGGTCCTTCACTTCATATGCTCCGTGTTGTGGTCCCTTCGCTGCGATCATCGGGATCCGGACTCTCGAGAGGTTCCACGAAGAGAAAGACGCAACCTTTGCTTCCGATCTTCGATACTAAGATGATCTACCTTGAAGTTTCTTTAACACAAGCTAACACTCATGAAATGATGTGAACACCCTCATCTAAATGGCAAGGGAAGATGAGGATGATGAAGTAGGATTTTTGCTCTCTTTATTTATATTTTTCTCACAATTATTCATCACTTGGAAAAATCAAGAATGGTTTTTCCATGAAAGAATATGAAGCAAGAAGATGAACAATATCCATAATCCTTTTGTGATGAATAGGAAATGAAATAATATGATAGATAATGCAACCATGGTCAAGCTAACTCTTGTAGAGAATTAACTAGGGTTAGGGTTTGGGTTTGGTTAAAGCATGAGTCACTTGCAAATATCTTTATCATGACAAAAAGAAAAGCTTTTAGAATCTACTAGAAGGTTTAACCCTAATCCAAACCCTAATCATGTTTAAACTCCACTAAACAAGTTGCATTAGTTATCATATCATGTTACAATATTATATATCACATATATAATATTTATCGTAACAAAATATAATAATACAATTAACATATATCGCATATATATCAATGTATTACCCGAGTGAGAAAAAGAATCTTTTAGTGAGCAAATATTAGTTAATGTAATTTAATATATCATATATATTATTATACATTAAATTATCGAATCAACACTTGATCCGACAATCCGGCTATATCATATAACCGACTAATATTTATCCGTACCGATTCACCGAATCAACACTTGATCCGATGACCCGGCTGATATCAAATATCGCGAGAATATAATACGGTATCACATATCGCATTATCCTCGGTCCCGCACATATCACATATGTGCTCCTACTCCGTTTTACCTGAGTCAAGAAACCTCTGTGTAGGACTCTAAAGAATCGTCAATACGCCGGCAGTAGGTGATGATCATATCAAACACCCACAAGCTGCAAGCGGTCAGCTACCCAGGTATTAGGCGCTCAGAAGATCAACAAGCACGCCTGTAACTTCTCCTGCGAATCCAAATAGTAACACTCCCGTACAGTCCGGTCTCGTCGTCTGATATGTTGCATATCTCGCCTAGGTGTGGTAAACGTCAGACCCCAGTAGCTTGATAAGTCGTGTCAATTTGAGGTCCATAACAGTTCGAGAAACTACTGATAACACTTACCAGTAAATCTCAGCAACCCTGGCCAGGGATTTCCGGTTATAGCCAATCGAACACAGCACAACATCAACTCCCTATACCGGGAGAGACGAATCCCCTCCTATCGCTCTTTGCCTCCATGTGATTCGGGACTGTACCCAAAAGCCACCTTTTTGCACGCCCTCTTGGACGTGGTATGATGGAAATCAAAGCACAGTGGGAATCACACAAGACTCTATGACGATCTCGGGTCAACAGACTACTCTGTACCAGTGTCACCGGAGAACTGCCATCTGACGTATGGTATAATACCATCTGGGAGTTCTCGACGAGTCCGTCCAGTGTACCCAGTCTCCACTGAGCACCCGTACACCATCCTTGATGTCAAACACCGATGGATATGGGATCATCCATCGCCCATCATATGGGTCAAGATGCGTATACGCTAGTCTACTCTGGTGCATCGATGCCCTGTCTCGATACACCCTAGACTAGGAACAGTTATAGGATGTACTCGTCGACTACCGTGGCCCCACTAGTATGATCTCATCATAGTCCCATTAGTCGAGTACATATCCTAAGGGCTTTATCAACATGTAATATAGAGACAATCAGAGTACATGTTAAGATAAAGTACAACCAGATAGCATACTATCATGTCGAGCAAGAAAGTCCTCCCTATATATGTCCTAGCATCCACTACAATATACATCGTATGTACAGTAATGGCCTCTAGGGCATACATATAACTAACAGCCATTGCTGTTGTTCCAGACTGTGAGACCCGGCAGGAGGATGAGTATAGCGTCGTTCTAGACTAGCTTTAGAAGTGCACATGTATATGACTCTGCCAGAGGGTTGTCGTAGTCAGTGGAAGCAGCGGAAGCATAGTGGACAAGTAGCCTATGTCTATTTATGGACTAAAGCAGAAATAGCGGAGATAAATCGTCTATTTCTGAGGTGACAGACATAGGTTTGACTTCATCAGAATAGGGGATGGATCTGTTTAGATGCTAGTAGGGTGTGATGTCCTGGTATTTGGATGGCATACACAGTGTAGGAAGTAAAATTCCTATACTACGGTCGGTTATACTTTGGTTGTCACACAGTGGTTTCTCCACATAGGGCTTGGATATTATATCAGATATTCTGGTTACTAGATCTATGGTTTTAGATCTAGATTTGGGTAGTTTCCCAATCTGGGTACTTAGACAGCATTCAAAAGGTGTTTTAGAATGGACGACTCCTGGCACGGTAGTGTACCTGCAGGTGATGGAGTCACCTCTCTAAAGGCGTCTTACAGAATAAAGCAGTGAGGGATGTGCATGATTGGAAGATCACTTGCTTAGGCAATTGAGTTGATCATGAGAAGCCAAGTACCACACCAGATATTGTTTTTGCAGTAGATTCAATAAGTTGATATTAATCCAATCCTGGAGAAATATTAGGAAGCAGTTTTAGAACATAAGTGGATGTTCTAGGGATATGATAACAACAGCCACTTTTAGGAGATAGTTATCATTCCAGGCTTCCAAGGTAACCTGGATGACAGGGTGGCTGTTAGAGTTATAGTTTTTCCCTCTGACGAGGGGCAGTGTTTTAGACAGGTGATCCAAGCGGACACTGAGGGAGGCATTACGCAGTATACTGATTAAGTTCAGTTGACGATACAGTCTAAGAAATTTGGATTTGGAGTTCATTTATGAACTAGGTCCCATCAGATATCCAAACATATTCTAAGACAGGTATTGCTCGTTTCGGGAGATGGCTTTCTCCGCGAACTTGAGATAAAGAGAGACATAGAAAGAAACATCAGAGCGGATCAACTCACTGAGGCTATTCCTCGAACGCATTAGTTTCGCAAACGGGTTTTGTGAGACTGATTAGTAGAGAAGTTGGGTGTTCGGTATCACACGGGCTATGAGTATGCGACATCGCAATAATTAGCCTTGAGTGCAAGTGGGAGATTGTTGGATATAGTTCCCTCAGAGACAATTATTGGATCACAGGCACGTGATTGCAATGATTGAGGGAGGACCTATGCCGGTAGGATAGTCTTACTCAAGATGATAGTATGCTATCTGGTTTATCTTTATCATCGTGTACTGCTTTAAGTGACCTTACAGGTCATTATTGCGCGTTGATAGAGCCCTTAGGATTCTTGATTGGCGGCCAACAGTATGATGGCGATCATATACGTGGGAGCTGGGGTCTATAAGCACATCCTTAAAAGGTCACTAATCGTGGGAGTTTTCGAGACAGGGCATCAATACTCCAGAGTAGACTAGTGTACACAGTCGAGACCCCGACGAGGGGCGGTGGCCGGTCTCACAAGCCACTGGTGTCAGTTGGTTCACCTAAGATGTATACAGGTGCTCATTAGGTTATGAGTACACCGGACAGGACTCACCGGGAACATGCTAGTTGGTTTTATACCTGACGTCAGATAGCAGTTCCCTGGTGACATGTGTACAAATTAGTTCATCGACCTGAGATCGTCATTTGTCTCGTGTGAGTTCCCACTGTACTTTGATTACTACCCTACCATGGCTCAAAGGAGTCGTGCAAACAGGTTTTAGTTGGGTACAGTCCCGAGCCACATGGAGGTAGTGAGCGGATCTACAAGGGTTCGTCTCTCCCGGTATTTGGGGTGAGGTAGCGCTGTGTCTAGGAGAGCCATTACACGAAGACCTTGGCCAAGGCAGGAGATTTACTGGTAGGTATTCCAGTAATATCTCAGGGTGTTCTGGGCTACACTCCGACACGACTTTTACCGCTTTTGGGGGTCTGACTTTTACCAACCCCCTAGTCCCGCCATGCGATGCTCATAGACGAACGGACCGGACTGTACAGATATTGTCACTGACAGGCGGAGTAGGGTGTCAGGATGAGTTCGCTCATCGACGTCCCTTTTGGTCAATACTTGGTAGCCTGTTACGTACGACTAATACCACTGACGTGCTAGTGGTTAAATCCATAGCCAATGTATTGACGAGTCTTTAGAGTCCCCCACAGACAGTTTCTCAAGTTTCGGGCGAATTGCTGAAGAGGCCGTATGGGTTTATGGCAGGGTTCGAACATACGCGTGCACTTGTGCACATGTCGTGTTTCGGACGGATAATACTAGCGGGCTTCAGTTTAAGCCGGATCCTACTATTATACAGTGTAGATTTTGTCTCATTGCATTTGTATTCGGTCGGAATACAAATGCGGGTATGTATATACAGTCGCGGGGTTTTCCTATAATTTATTACGGGATCGCTTTTTTGAAGTAGCCAGTTTGCATTCCGTTTCGGCCATTTTCCTTTCTATCTTTCTTTGGCTGAAAATTGGTATGGAGGGGCTTATTTGGAAATGTGCAAATTAGCAAAATGGAGGGTGTTTTTTTTGTGGTGGAGGATTCATGATGGTTCTTGCATCCTTTGACTTCTTTTTCTTATCATGACTTGCTTTTTGAGATGGGATTTGTGAAAGGATTGAGTTGGATTGTGGTGTGACATTATTCTTCATGATTATCACCCATTCTCTTTCTTACATTATTATTTTTTCTCCCTCCTCTTTTTTATCATGGCCGGCCACATTTTTGGAGAGTGAGGGGATTCGTTTTGTGTGTGGGAAAATTTTCATTCTCATTTTTGCTTGTCACAAAATTCCTTAGCTCATCTCCAAAGTTCATTCCTCCATCCAAAAATGGCAACTTCATTAACCGTTGAGACATAGCGTTCTACACTCAATTTACAGCTATTTTGGACATGTCGGCTTGCCAACTTCGTGTCTGAGTTCCCTCGGTTCAGAGGTGGCAGCCCGTAAAAAGACTCGGTGATGTGGTGCCCCTCCGACGAGGAGATCGAGACCAGAGATGCCGCGAGGAGATCGGGATGATGGATGAAGACCGAAGGACACGGATCGCTCGGTATGGCTCTCTACCCTTTCTCTAGTTAGCTAGTAGTAGGTTAATGGTCCGATCCGGGTTTATAGTCCGCGGTAGCGCCGGTTTCTATGTAAAGAAATGTTTTTGTTTCCGCATTTTGGCCTCGGACAGACGGCCGGGGTGCTACCGTAGTCTTACAGGGACCGTGGGAGTTCATGAAATTATGCATTATTTGAAAAACCCGGCATCCCTTGATATGATATTTCAGCAATCACCATGAGATTTATCGGTTCGGATATATATATATACCCCACGCGAGGAACAGAGGGGTCTGTGTGCGGGTACATGGTGGGGCCCGGAGATACCTCGGGGCAAGAATCTCAATGAGGAGATGAGTTAGTGGGGGAACCATACTTTCCGGTGACATTACCAATGACTCGGCGGTTATCATGGGGATACCGACGGGAGTCATGTGCGTATGGATGCATCGAGAAGCGAGGGTCAGAGTTAGGAACTCGAGCTTTCGGGATAGCGTATGATACGTACCTATCAGGAGGCCAGTCTTGGTGACAGCACCTGATAGATCAGCATTTCTGTGTCGATACTTGACACATTGGTTTCATGATATTTCTTTTTACTCCTAAGTATATATAACAGTGGAATGGGACGCTGTTATATATGCCTTTACACAAATATTAGTGGAATGAGACGCTAATATATGTGTATTGATATCAATTTATATATATTATCATATTTATTCATGCAAATATATTTAAGATGTTATAGATTTATTTGATATTGGATTTAGGATATAGGTGATTCATTTGATATTGGATACAGGATATATATGAGATTTATTCGATATTGTACATTAAGGATTTGTAAAACTTATATGTTATGAGAGCCAATTTGGGGGCTGATTTGGGGAAATTGGGATTTGGATTGTCTTGATAGACTTTGATCCTACCACGATATCAGGATTCCGTGGAAATGACATGTTTCATTCCATACTCCACAATTATTGTTTATGCACTGTTTAATGTATTAGTAGTACCTGATAGAGTACCTTTCATGACTGTTGCATTTACATACTTTTACTTTATATGCATTGCTTCAAGTACTAGTAGTACCTGATAGAGTACCTTTCATGACTGTTGCATATATACATTGTCATATCATCGCTTCATATATTAGTTGTACCTGATAGAGTACCTTACATGATTGTTGCATACAGATTGTCATATTACTGGTTCATGTATTAGTGATACCTTCTAGTGTACCTTTTATGACTATTGCACACATATGACTTTTATTGCTATTAGATTGCATATGTTAGATTCGCGCTGTACGTGCATACTTGCGATTACCTGCATATGTTATTTACTATTCACGATTTAGCAACTCACCCCCATTGTGCCACTGTATTGCAGGTTGTTCCCCAGAGTAGTCGTGGCAGGCTATTCATCTATCTTATCATCTTTTACTGCGGATACCGCATCAGCTCACAGTGTGCAGTTTGCTTAGGTAGGTTTTGTGATTATTCGTTGTTGTATTGTATATTCGTTGTATCCTTGTACTCTCCATCTACCATTATCTTGTATGACTTAGAGACATAATCTGTGGACGATATTGTATATTTTGGTGACTTGGATGTCTTTTTATGCAGTTTTACTTATATAGTCTTTTATTTCTTCGCTACGGCGTCGTGTATTTGTTGTGGTGGTTGTTTTCCTCCTTTTGGCGTGGATTTGCTTCCGTTGGGGATGCTTTACTTTATATTTATGTTGTACCCATTTTTCGGGTTGGTTTTTACAAAGGAGATGCTGCCGAAATTTTCAAGAAAGTAAATTGGACTTAAAGAATTTATACTTGAGATTTTCAAAAGTTTAAATAATGTTTCTTATCTTTTCTTATCTTTTAATGGTTTAGATTTATGGATTTTGGCTTTCTTTTACTGCGTTACGCCTGTAGACGTTGCGTAGTATTAGGGCCGTCACGTGCCAATTTCTAGACGTGACAAAGTTGGTATCAGAGCGCTAGGTTTTACCTTTTGGAGTGTAGGATGATCTTGGTATGATAGAGTAGATAGCTTAAGCAGAGTAACGTAGTGTGTGTATGTCTGCGGCATACTCACGATGTAGTACTCCGCCTAAAGTGACCTAAGTACAAATTGCTTGAAATTCCTTCCTTGATGACATATCCTTGTGATTCGATTTCCGTATTCATATCGAATCTTATTTCCATTTATAGCCTTTGTCGCCGATGACTATGGGGACTCAGAGTGATGCAGCGAGGGCCGAGATCAGGATTGACTCGGGTAGGACGAGGACTGACCAAGATGCCACGCTCGTTGTGAAAGGTCCCTAGGCACTCTAGTGAGGTCTCACAAGGCATCAACCATGCCAATTTCAAAAAATCTAGGTGCCGAGAAACCCGACTACGGATCGTTGGCTAGAAATTTAGGCGAAAATGAAGCTAGTAAACACTTAACTACTAGAAGGAAACGGAAATACAACCTTTGTAGATCCGGTACTCCACCTCCATAGCTCCGCAACGAAGTCCCCTCGCTGTCCTAGTGAATTCCCGGGCTCTAGCGTCGGCTTCGTCGGAGAAATGGCGAGCTAGGTCGTCGATGTCCATGCCGAAGATGATCTACATCGAGGCATCGCTAGATCAAGCTCCACCTTCACCAAGCCATGAAACTTGTGAAGGAAACACACTCTACTACTTGGCAAGAGGTAGAGGATGAAGAAATAGGAAGTGGGTAGACTTTAGAATTGGATTTCTCACTCATTTCATCAATCCACCATTGATGAAGTCAAGCTTCTTCTTCGAAGATGAAGAAGAAGAAGATCAAGTTATGATAAGTTGTTTTTAAAATGAAAAGTAAAAAGAATACTTATCATAATTGAACCATGGTTTAGTGTAGAGAATTAATCATGGTTGAATGGAATGGTTAGGGTTAAGCATGAGACAAAATGGTCACTTGGTCAAAGTCTTCATGAAGCTTCATAATACATACAAAGAAAGCCACCATTTTCTCATTATGCTTTTCTTTTTCCAAATGAATAAATAAATGAATAAAATGAATAAGCAAATAATAAACCCTAACCATTTCATTAACCAAGGTTTAATTCTTTATACTTAACCAATTTTACATGCACCATCAAACATGATACAAGCATGTGCACAAAATCATATCACATATATAATGCGCACATCCGAGTGAGAATATCCATCTAAAGTGAACCAATACTAGTTAATGCAAAGTAATATATCAAATATATAATTATACATTAAATCATTAAATCAACACTTGATTTAACGATCCGGTTATATCGCATATAACCGACTAGTATCCAATGTATCGGCTTATCGAATCAACGCTTGAATGGATAACTAGGTTATATCTCATACAACCATTCGACACATTGATCGCGAGAATGAAATACGGTATCACATACATGCATTATTCTCGGTCCCGCACATATCTCATATGCGCTCCTATTTCGTTTCGCTTGAGCCAGGAAACCTCTGTGTAGGACTCTAAAGACTCGTCAATACGCCGGCAGCAAGTGATGATCATATCAAACACCCACAAACCGCAAGCGGTCTGCTAAACGTAACGGCCACTCGGGTATTGAGCGATCAGAAGATCGACAAGCAAGCCCGCTCACACTCCAGCGAATCCAACCAGTAACACTACCGTACAGTCCGGTCTGTTCGTCTGATATGTCGCATATCTCGTCTAGGGGTGGTAAACGTCAGACCCCAATAGCTCGATAAGTCGCGTCGATATGAGGTCTATAACACTTCGAGAAACTACTGGTAACACTTACCAGTAAATCTCAGCAACCCTGGCCAGGGATTTCCTGTTATAGCCAATCGAACACTGCGCAACATCAACTCCCTATACCGGGAGAGACGAATCCCCTCCTATCGCTCATTGCCTCCATGTGACTCGGGACTGTACCCAAAAACCACCGTTTTGTACGCCCTCTTGGACGTGGTAAGAAGGAAATCAAAGCACAGTGGGAACCACACAAGACTCTATGACGATCTCGGGTCAACAGACTACTCTGTACCAGTGTCACCAGAGAACTGCCATCTGACGTGAGGTATAATACCATCTGTGAGTTCTCTGCGAGTCCGTCCAGTGTACCCAGTCTCTACTGAGCACTCGTATATCATCTCTGATGTCAAACACCGATGGATATGGGATCATCCATCGCCCATCTGTATGGGTCGAGAAGGTACACGCTAGTCTACTCTGGTATATCGATGCCCCGTCTCGATACACCCACGACTAGGGACATTGAAGGATGTACTTATGGACTACCATGTCCCCACTAGTATGATCCGCATCATAGTCCAGGTAGTCAAGTACACATCCTAAGGGCTTTACCAACATGTAACAGTGAGACTATCAGTATACACGTTAAGGTAAAGTGTAACCAGATAGCATACTATCATGTCGAGCAAGAAAGTCCTTCCTATATACGTCCCAGCATCCAGTACAATATACATCCTATGTACAGTAATGGCCTCTAGGGCATACATATAACTAACAATCTCCCACTTGCACTAGGGCCATCTGTAGCAGTGGTTGTAGTATCTCATACTCAACCATCCCATAAAAGTCTCTCTCTGGGAATAGGCCTTCGTGAGTGGATCCGCCGTGTTGTCCTCTTAGTCTGCTCTCCTAACCTTGATCACCATGGAGATCAACCATCTCCACGATCAGGTGATACTGCCTTAGAATATGTCTGGATTACTGATGGGTCAGGGGTTCCCTGGCCAAATCCACACTTCCATTGTCACACAATGGTAGGAACCTAGTTCATCTCATGAACCTATATACACCCAAACAGCCTCTTTGGTAGCATCTTAAGTAGCGATGTATCCTGCCTTTATCGTCTATTATGTCACGGTATCTAGCTTGGAACTCTTCGAACATACCGTCCCTTTACTGAGGGTAAAGACAATGCATGTGACTGACATTCAGTCATCTTTATCACCCTGGAACACTTCCAGTGATTCTCCCAAGGATCAATTGATACAATCTCACTACAACTAGTGAGTATCCTAACATCCAATTAGATCTATCTCATAGATCCAAAATCCAGGATTTAGTAGGTATCACTTTCATCCTATATGAAGAATCCTAGTGATAAGCGGAGATTGATCGAGCGTAGCATAGGAAACTCCTTCCCTATCAAGAGTATGTCATCCACGTACTCTACGAGGATCATCACCATACTCCCTACTACCTTTTTGTATATACAAGGTTCATCTACCATTTTGATGATGTCAAACTCTTTGACAAATCCATCAAAACAGATGTTCCAACTCCGTGATGCCTGCTTTATCAGATAAAAGATCTTGCACACGTTTCCGCTGCTCCCACTGTTTACGAAGCCCTCTGGCTGTGTACTTATAGACTCACTCTTGTAAAACATCATTTAGAAAAGCAGTCATGACACCCAACCACCAGATATCGTAGTCATGGTATGTAGCCGTGGCAAGTAGGATCTGGATGGACTTAAGCATAGCTCCTTAGAAAAGGTTTCATCATTATCCACGCCTGGTCAATGACGAAAACCTTTAACAAGTCTAGCTTTGAAAGCCTCAACTTTTCCATTTACACCAAGTAATCTTCTCAAGATATACTTGCTCCTGATGGGGATTTAACCCTTCAGATATAGCAACCAAAGTCCATACTTTGTTGGTGTACATGGATTCCATCTCAGATCACTAAGCATCCAGCCATTCTTACAGAGTCTTACTCCTGATGGCCAGCTCGAAGCTAGTTGGGTCATCATCTCATGATGCAATCCTCGCTCCCACTGTCATAGAGAAACAGAAGTATCTCTCAGGTGGGTGAGGAACCCTACTAGATCGGCGGGGAGGCTGAGGTTTGTTGGAATCTACTGAATTCTTTGGTTCTATCAAATCAACAGCTGCAATTTGTATGGCTGGAACATTTCCAGTTGTACATAACAGACGTTGCCTTGAGCTTGTCCGGATTTTGCTTTTAGACATTGGCCGGACAACCCCAAATCTTAACTAACTTAAGATATGGGCTCTTCCCTTATCATATCAAATATGAAGTGGTAGGCAACTGATTTGATTTGAACCCTATTCAATAGGTATGCAGCTTCATAAGTGCATAACTCCTTAAAGGAAATAGGTAACTCAGTAGTACTCATCATAGAGCACACCATATCAAATAGGGTGTATCTGCTCCGCCCCGGCATACCATCGTGCAATGGTGTATACGGAGGAGTAATGCTGAGAGAGAATCTCATTCCCCTTTAGAATAATTCAGGAATTCCGTGCTCAAGTATTCTCCTCCTTGATCTCATCATAGGACATAATACTTATACCCATATTTTGGTTCTCTACTTCTAACTTATATTCTGTGAATATCTCAAAAGGTTCGGACTTGTGTTTCAACAGGAACATAGGTCTGAATCTCGAAAGATCATCAGAGAACGTAATGAAGTATAAAGAACCAGTCCTGGTATGTGTAGATAGGGGACCTACATACATCAACATGTATCATCCCACGAGTTTATTAACTCTTTCTCTGTTTCCAGTAAACGGAGCTATGGTCATCTTATCTTTGTGACATGACTGGCGAGTTTCACAAGATGTAAATTCAAACTAATTTAAATATGCATCTGTATGTAACTCTAGCTAGTCGGGTCACATTGATCTGACCTAGTCTACAATACCTCAAGAAGGAATCGTTCAATTCTGAACTCTTCCTCTTGTGTGTGTTCTGTATACTAAGAACTGTAGTTTGATTTAGAACGTTAATGCTTTTAGACAACGTGCCTGAACCGATCAACTTTTGATATAGGAAATATTCAAAACATTATCCAACAATACAAAATTATATCATTTCTTTACTAATAAAGAGACTGATATGATTTTGTATATCAGGTTCGGTATCTAATAGCATTTGTTCAGAATCAATGTATTCAGGTAATACAGGGTGACAGTGACCAACAGACCTGGCTGCAACACTTGCCCCGTTTTCTGTCTCATGAAACTTATCACCCGTTCTCAGTTTTTCTACCCTTTTGTAGCCCTATGTAACAGATTACATATCTGGGATCCTGATCCGGTATCATATACCAAGGATGCGGAGGATACTGAGAAACAGTTCTGTATAAAGAACACACCCGAAGATGATGCATCAGCATGCACTCTCTTCGTTTGGGTGGCACGGGAATTCTGGTAATCCCCAATTTCTTGCTCTGTCTTATAACAATTATAAGGTGGAGTGCGACCAACGTTCCCCAGCTCAGTATAACAAGCGGGTTCGGTAATAATCCGTATTATTATCTTGATTAAGGCGTGACATGGTCGCTACCAGGAGAGAGAGAGAAGAAAACACTCAGCATGCGCTCTTGTAAGAATAGATTGGTTATTATTTTATCTAATCAGGACGGCTCCCACTGCTTTTTATCAAATCTTCCTTCAAACCCTAAAAGGAAAGACCAGCCGGGATTAATTACACACTACAAGTTCGCCAATCTTTCAGCGAGGCCAGTGTCGGTACTTTGAGGGAGGTCCCCCGTGCTTTCGCACGAACCTAATTAATGTAAACCTGGTTTTCCCAGAAGCGTAACCCCGTTGACACCTTTCTAGACACCTACTTGATCGGCTAATTGTAATGTATAAAACTCTCCCAGGAGTAACACTTACTCGCAGCGGGTATCGGGATCCAACTATCTCATAGAAGGTATGCAATCTCATTGCAAATTTCAACACTTGAAATTCCCGATAATATTTTGCCCCTAGCACCCTATGACTTTGACGGAGGCCAACAAACCATAGGCTACTAGTCAAGTTCAACCCGTCATTTCTTGATCGAATCAAACCCATCCGCACGACCCTTGACGGAGGCCAACAAGGTCGCACGACTACCCCAACTCAATCTGCATCATATGCATAAGCAGATAAATACTGGTTAGCTACCGCACACTGCGCCTTGACGGAGGGCTACGACAGGTTTTTATGAAAACCTATTGCGTAATGAACTTTATATCGTTGTAGGATCGAATGAATTTTGAAATGGAGTGCTTTGAGGCTTTTCTTGTTTTGCTAAAGGAGTCACTCCCGGTGAAGGGATCGTCGGTCCTTTCCTCGTCGAATGAGGTGCGGGATATATCATATATATCACTGTGCAAAGTAAAAACACTTAAAAGCTATCAAAAGACAAACCGAATGTGTAGCATCTGCCAGTTATTGCTAAAGGAGTCACTCCCGGTGAAGGGATCTCGGTCCTTTCCTTATTGAATAAGTTGCAGGATATATCATATACACCGCTGTGCAAAGCAAGAACTGTAGCTACCTGTTTTATTTTTGAAATTCGATTCTACAACATCTTAGGTTTCTTATCTTTCATTAATCACATTAATGAAGTCCCATCATTTAAATACCTAAGCATCACAGATAGATATGACGTACGCTTATGCCATCCGCATTCGCCTCGATGTCCCCTCGTGCACCGTTAGGTTAGGTAACTAACGACAGAGCAGGGCAGGGCTAGCGCGGGTGTAAAACATAAGTAACGTCTATATAATATATCATATATACTATATACTATATCCATCACAGAGTCACAACACAGATATCGCAGCAGAATAAACATATGAAATATTGGATATACTAGGACGTCCGTGTTTTTAATACGAGCCAGTATAAAACACGGATTCCACGGTCGTGATGAATAGCCAAACCCACACCCCTAGACCCCTACGAGAGCGGCAAGCAACCCTACCAATTCTGGAGTTAGGAGACCCGGACTCGACTCCTCGAGTTGGTCTCCCACTGGACCCCAGAACCCGGTTACTTGTGCCCTCCTCCTTGGGTCTATCCTAGTGCAGAAAAGTAAATAATATACAAAAGGTGACAACTTCCGCAACCTGGAAGCGCCCCAATAAAAGAATATTACATACAAGTTTTTACATGAATGAAAAAACACTCATCTCACATAAAAAAAACCCCGGCTATTCAAACACGACGATCCAATATAACATATCCAGCAACACATAACATCACATGTCATCAACGTAAGTAAATATGCGCATCCCAATTGTCGTTGACATATAGCAACGAAACCGGCGATATCACATATTACACTTACGGTCACAGAAAAGAAAGTGTAAAACTACAACAGTTGGAATCCGCAATCACCTCAGACATCGCATGCCTGACCAAATGAATTACTTAGACATCGCATGCCTAACAATTATAAACCCCGCATTTTAGTCTCAAAATCGAAAACTCTTTTCAATATCAAGTCGGGCAATTCAACAAGATTCCCGACATCCTGATCGAATGCTCGTCGCAAACTTCAGTAGGCGGCCGCACCCCCGACGCCGTCGACAAAGTGCACCAAGGCGGAACACCGCTGCCGCGAGCACCCGAACGGATGCTTTCGGCGACGGGGTTCTCCTACAGTCACTTGGTCGGGGCTATGGAGTGAGGCTGTCTATTAAGTTTACCCGGCGAGTATCCGCGTACGCTACGTGATTGCAACGGACTTTTGATCACATCAAAATTCCGTTGCAACAGATCAAGTGAGACTAAAGTGCTATGATTATAACATTCATTCAGTTATCTCATAACCTCTTGTGAATACCAATTATTGTATCACATTCCGGATAAATAGAAAATGCTAAACTTTTCGATCGAACAATCGAACACCCAAGTTTTCCCGATACTGCTCAACACATGAAATACATCTAAGAACATTCAGTTCGTGCCTCAGTACCAACGGTCCAGCCGTAGAAGGGTCAAGCCAACGCCTCACATGTGGCACGCCGTACTGCCCTAAACCCGAAGGTTCAAAGGGCAGTTCAAGACAGTCACATAATCGAGTTAGGTTTTTTGTCTTCTAGAGGGTCCATCGCGTTACTTGCACTACTTAGAACGTCGTTAAACTACGGAAAAATGCAACAATTGGAAATTTCCCGGCAGGGGAAAAGGTGGGTATTTATATCCAGTCGAACATTTTAACATATTCTAAAATTATCCGGAAAGCCACACAGACAAAATTTGATACTCTGATCGAATCACCGAATCCCCAAAACAACCCCAGAAAATTCAACTCTTGAAAATATATTAAAAATTCCCAGGAAAACCAGCACTGAATATTAAGAATTAAGGTGCAAATATCGATGCACAAAACGACAAAGTGGCCGCGGAACCGCCGCATGAGCATGCTCATGCCGCGGATCCGCGGCGATATTAAGGAATTAGGCGCTCGAGTTTTGCAGTTATTCTTAGATCTTCCTGCTGATATTTCTGAATATTTTTAATCTGGAAAAAACCACGATTTTAAAAATTGTCCAGAGAGCATTTTGTGATCGGGTTTCGGGTTCGTTCGGACTTCAAACTCCGTCTAGACTTCGCCTAAGGTTCTAGCTAGGCTCTGATACCAGTGAAAAGTCCCTAGGCACTCTAGTGAGGTCTCACAAGGCATCAACCATGCCAATTTCAAAAAATCTAGGTGCCGAGAAACCCGACTACGGATCGTTGGCTAGAAATCTGTTGGTTATATGTATGCCCTAGAGGCCATTACTGTACATATGATGTATATTGTAGTGGATGCTAGGACGTATATAGGGAGGACTTTCTTGCTCGACATGATAGTATGCTATCTGGTTAATCTTTACCTTAACGTGTATGCTGATTGTCTCTCTGTTACATGTTGGTAAAGCCCTTAGGATCTGTACTTGACTACCTGGACTATGATGCGGATCATACTAGTGGGGATATGGTAGTCCATAAGTACATCCTTCAAAGTCCCTAGTCGTGGGTGTGTCGAGACGGGGCATCGATATACCAGAGTAGACTAGCGTATACCTTCTCGACCCATACAGATGGGCGATGGATGATCCCATATCCATTGGTGTTTGACATCGGAGATGATATACGGGTGCTCAGTAGAGACTGGGTACACTGGACGGACTCGCCGAGAACTCCCAGATGGTATTATACCTCACGTCAGATGGCAGTTCTCTGGTGACACTGGTACAGAGTAGTCTGTTGACCCGAGATCGTCATAGAGTCTTGTGTGGTTCCCACTGTGCTTTGATTTCCATCTTACCACGTCCAAGAGGGCGTGCAAAACGGTGGTTTTTGGGTACAGTCCCGAGTCACATGGAGGCAATGAGCGATAGGAGGGGATTCGTCTGTCCCGGTATAGGGGGTTGATGTTGCGCTATGTTCGATTGGCTATAACAGGAAATCCCTGGCCAGGGTTGCTGAGATTTACTGGTAAGTGTTACCAGTATTTTCTCGAATTGTTATAGACCTCATATCGACACGACTTATCGAGCTATTGGGGTCTGACGTTTACCACCCCTAGGGGAGATATGCGACATATCAGACGATCAGACCGGACTGTACGGTAGTGTTACTGGTTGGATTCACTGGAGTGTGAGCGGGCTTGCTCGTCGATCTTCAGATCGCTCAATACCCGGGTGGCCGTTACATTTAGCAGACCGCTTGCGGCTTGTGGGTGATAGATATGATCATCACCTGCTGCCGGCGTATTGACGAGTCTTTAGAGTCCTACACAGAGGTTTCCTGGCTCAAGCGAAACGAAATAGGAGCGCATATGAGATATGTGCGGGACCGAGAATAATGCGTGTATGTGATACCGTATTCCATTCTCGCGATGAATGTATCGATTAGGTTATATGCGATATACCCTAGTTATCGAATCAAAGGTTGATTCGATAAGCCGATACATTGGATACTAGTCGGTTATATGCGATATGACCGGATCGTTAAATCAAGTGTTGATTTAATGATTTAATGCATAATTATATATTTGATATATTACTTTGCATTAACAAGTATCGGTTCACTTAAGATGGATTTTCTCACTCGGATGTGCGCATTGTATATGCGATATACTTTTGTGCACTTGTTTGTATCATGTTTGATGATGCATGTTTAACTATAGTTAAGTGTAATGAATTAAGCCATGGTTAAACTAATGATTAGGGTTTTCTTTTCTTACTTATTTATTTGTTTATTCATTTTGGAAAAGAAGAGAAAAGAATGGTTGCTAGTTTTGGAGTTTAGTTGAAGCTTCATGAAGCTTTGACTTTGTAACCATTCTTATCTCATTCTTAACCCTAACCATTAAACTAACCTTGGTCAATTCTCTACACATAACCATAGTTAGGATTATGGTAAGTTTGGATATTCTTTTCTTTTTGAAAAAAAACTTATCATATCAATTATCTTCTTCTTCTTCTTCTTCTTCAAGAAGAAAGCAAGCTCCATCAATGGTGATTGATGGAATTGAGTGAGAAATCCAATTCTAAAGTTTACCCACTTCCTATTTCTTCATCCTCTACCTCTTGCCAAGTAGTAGAGTGTGTTTCCTTCACAAGTTATCATGGCTTGGTGAAGGTGGAGCTTGATCTAGTGATGCTTCGACGTAGATCATCTTCGGCACGTCGTCGATGACCTAGCCCGCTTCTTCTCCGATGAAGCCAACGCAAGAGCCCGGATCTCGATATGGACAGCGAGGGGACTTCGTTGCGGAGCTATGGAGGTGGAGCACCGGATCTACAAAGGTTGTATTTCCGATTCCCTTAGTTAAGTGTTAACTAGTTATCTTTTCGCCTAGAAATCTAGCCAACGATCCGTAGTCTAGGGTTTCTCGGAACCGTATTTTTTGAAATTGGCATGGTTGATGCCTTGTGAGACCTCACTAGGGTGCCTAGGAACCCTACAGTGGTATCAGAGCCTAGCTAGAGCCTTAGGCGAAGTCTAGACGGAATTTGAAACCCGATCGAACCCGAAACCCCAAATCAAAATTGCTCTCTGGAAATTTTCTAAAATCGTGGATTTTTCCAAATTAAAAATTGCTAAAAAATTCAGCAGGGAAAAATAAGAATTACGGTGCAAAAAGTTTCTGGTGAAGAGTAAATTTCGCGGCGGATCCGGGGCAGAAGCATGGCTTCTGCGGCGGATCAGCGGCCCCTTGATGACGTCAGCCCTGTTCCTTTGCATAGTAATTCCTAGTTCAAAGAGCTGAGTTTTCTGGGAATTTTTAATATTTATTCAAGAGTTGAATTTTTCTGCTGTGTTTTTGGGGATTCGGTGTTTCGATCGGAGTATCAAATTTTGTCTGTGTGGCTTTCCGGATAAATTTTAGAATATGTTAAAAAGTCCGACCGGATATAAATACCCAATTTTTCCCCTGTCGGGAAATTTCCAAGCGCTGGATTTTTCCGTAGTTTAACGACGTTCTAAGTAGTGCAAGTAACGCGATGGTCCCTCTAGAAGACAACAAACCTTAACTCGATTATGTGACCATCTTGAACTGCCCTTTGAACCTTCGGGTTTGGGGCAGTACGGCGTGCCACATGTGAGGCGTTGGCTTGACCCTTCTACGGCTGGACCGTCGGTACTGAGGCACGAACTGAATGTTGTTAGACTTATTTCATGTGTTGATCTGTATCGGGAAAACTTGGGTGTTCGAATGTTCAATCGGAAAGTTTAACATTTTCTAATTATCTGGAATGGGATACAATAATTGGAATTCACAAGAAGTTATGAGATAACTGAATGAATGTTATAAACATAGCAATTTAGTCTCACTTGATCGGTTGCCACGGAATTTTGATGTGATCATAAGTCCGTCGCAATCACGTAGGGTACGCGGATACTCGCCGGGTAAACTTAATAGACAGCCTCACTCCATAACCCCGACCAAGTGACTGTAGGAGAACCCCGTCGCCGAAAGTATCCGTTCGGGTGCTCGCGGTAGCGGTGTTCCGCCTTGGTGCACTTCGTCGACGGTATCAGGGGTGCGGCCGCCTACTAAGGTTTGCGACGAGCATTCGATCAGGATGTCGGGAATCTTGTTGAATTGCCCGACTTGATATTGAAAAGTGTTTTCGATTTTGAGACTAAAATGCGGGGTTTATAATTGTTAGGCATGCGATGTCTAAGTAATTCATTTGGTCAGGCATGCGATGTCTGAGGTGGTTGCGGATTCCAACTGTTGTAGTTTTCCACTTTCTTTTCTGTGACCGTAAGTGTAATATGTGATATCGCCGGTTTCGTTGCTATATGTCAACGACAATTGGGATGGACATATTTACTTACGTTGATGACATGTGATGTTATGTGTTGCTGGATATGTTATATTGGATCGTCGTGTTTGAATAGCCGGGTTTTTTTTATGTGGGATGAGTGTTTTTCATTTTCATTCATGTAAAAACTTGTATGTAATATTCTTTCATTGGGGCACTTCCAGTTAGCGGAAGTTGTCACCGTTTGTATATTATTTACTTTCCCGCACTAGGATAGACCCAAGGAGGAGAGCACAAGTAACCGGGTTCTGGGGTCCAGTGGGAGACCAACTTGAGGAGTCGAGTCCGGGTCTCCTAACTCCAGAATTGGTAGGGTTGCTTGCCGCTCTCGTAGGGGTCTAGGGGTGTGGGTTTGGCTATTCATCACGACCGTGGAATCCGTGTTTTATACTGGCTCGTATTGAAAACACGGACGTCCTAGTATATCCAATATTTCATATGTTTCTTCTGCTGCGTTATCTGTGATGTGATCATACGATGTTCTTTAATAGATACAGTATATAGTATATATGATATATTATATAGACGTTACTTATGTTTTACACCCGCGCTAGCCCTGCCCCGCTCTGCCGTTAGTTACCTAACCTAACGGTGCACGAGGGGACATCGAGGCGAATGCGGATGGCATAAGTGTACGTCGTATTTATCTGTGATGTTTAGGTACTTAAATGATGGGACTTCATTAATATGATTAATGAAATAAAAGAAACCTAAGATGTTGTAGAATCGAATTTCAAAATAAAACAGGTAGCTACAGTTCTTGCTTTGCACAGCGGTATATACGATATATCCTGCACCTTATTCAATGAGGAAAGGACCGAGATCCCTTCACCGGGAGTGACTCCTTTAGCAATAACTGGCAGATGCTACACACTCGGTTTGTCTTTTGATTGCTTTTAAGAGTTTTTGCTTTGCACAGTGATATATATGATATATCCCGCACCTCATTCGACGAGGAAAGGACCGACGATCCCTTCACCGGGAGTGACTCCTTTATCAAAACTAGAAAAGCCTAAAAAACACTCCATTTCAAAATTCATTCGATCCTACAACGATATCAAGTTCATTACGCAATAGGTTTTCAGAAAAACCTGTCGTAGCCCTCCGTCATTTCAGATAAGTACTGGTTAGTATTCGTGCTACGTTTGTTGACTATGTTAAGGCGTAGTGTGCAGTAGCTAATTAGTGCTTATCTGCATAAGCATATGATGTGATTGGATTAGGGTAGTCGTGCGACTTTGTTGACTATGTTAAGGGTCGTACGGGTGGGTTTAATTCAATCGGGAAATGACGGGTTGAACTTGACTAGCACTTATGATTTGTTGACTATGTTAAGGTCATATAGCTGCTAGGGGCAAAATATTATCGGGAATTTCAAGTGTTGAAATTTGCAATGAGATTGCATACCTTCTATGAGATAGTTGGATCCCGATACCCGCTGCGAGTAAGAGTTACTCCTGGGAGAGTTTTATACATTACAATTAGCTGATCAAGTAGGTGTCTAGAAAGGTGTTAACGAGGTTACGCCTCTGGGAAAACGAGGTTTACATTAATTAGGTTCGTGCGAAAGCACGGGGGACCTCCCTCAAAGTACCGACACTGGCCTGGCTGAAAGATTGGTGAACTTGTAGTGTGTAATTAATCCCGGCTAGTCTTTCCTTTTAGGGTTTGAAGGAAGATTTGATAAAAAAAAGTGGGAGCCATCCTGATTAGATAAAATAATAACCAATCTATTCTTGACAGAGCGCACGCTGAGTGTTTTCTTCTCTATCTCTCCAGGTAGCGACCATATCACGCCTTAATCAAGATAATAATACGGAATATTGACCGAACCCGCTTGTTATACTGAGCTGGGGAACGTTGGTCCCGCTCCAACTTATAATTGTTATAAGACAGAGCAGGAAATTGGGGAATACCAGAATTCCCGTGCCGCCCAAACGAAGAGAGTGCATGCTGATGCATCATCTTCGGGTGTGTTCATTACAGAACTGTTTCTCAGTATCCTTTACGTCCTGGGTATGTGATACCAGATCAGGATCCCAGATATGTAATATGTTACATAGGGCTACAAAAGGGTAGAAAAACTGAGAACGGGTGATAAGTTTCATGAGACAGAAAACGGGGCAAGAGTTGCAGCCAAGTCTGTCGGTCACTGTCACCCTGTATTACCAATACATTGATTCTGAACGAATGTTATTAGATACCGAACCTGTTATACAAAATCATATCACTCTCTTTATTAGTAAAGAAATGATAAAATTTTGTATTGTTGGATAATGTTTTGAACATTTCCTATATCAAAAGTTGATCGGTTCAGGCACGTTATCTAAAAGCATTGATGTTCTAAATCAAACTACAGTTCTTGGTATACGGAACACACAAAAGAGGAATAGTTCAGAAATGAACGGATCCTTCTTGAGGTATTGTAGACTAGGTCAGATCAATGTGACCCGACTAGCTAGAGTTACATAAAGATGCATATTTAAATTAGTTTGAACTTACATCTTGTGAAACTCGCCAGTCATATCACAAAGATAAGATGACCATAGCTCCGTTTACTGGAAACAGAGAAAGAGTTAGTGAACTCTTGGGATGATACATGTTGATGTATGTAGGTCCCCTGTCTACACATGCCAGGAATGGTTCTTTATACTTCATTACGTTCTCTGATGATCTTTCGAGTTTCAGACCTATGTTCCTGTTGAAACACAAGTCCGAACCTTTTGAGATATTCACAGAATATAAGTTAGAAGTAAAGAACCAAAATACGGGTATAAGTATTATGTCCTTTGATGAGATCAAGGAGGAGAATACTTGAGCACGAAAATCCTGGATTATTCTAAAGGAGAATGAGATTCTCTCTCAGCATTACTCCTCTGTATACACCATAGCACGATGGTATATCGGGGCGGAGCAGATACACCCTATTTGATACGGTGTGCTCTATGATGAGTACTACTGAGTTACCTTTTTCCTTTGGGGGTTATGCACTTGAGAAGCTTCATACCTATTGAATAAGGTTCGAATCAAATCAGTTGCCTACCACTTCATATGTGATATGGAAAGGGAAGAGCCCATATCTTAAGTTAGTTAAGATTTGGGGTTGTCCGGCCTATGTCTAAAAGCAAAATCCGGACAAGCTCGAGACAATGTCTGTTATGTAGAACTGGAAAGGTTCCAGCTATACAAACAACAGCAAATGATTTGGCAGAACCAAAGGATTCAGTAGATTCCAACGAACCTCAGCCTCTCCGCCGATCTAGTAGGGTTCCTCACCCACCTGAGAGATACTTCGGTTTCTCTATGACAGTGGGAGCGAGAATTGCGTCATGAGATGATGACCCAACTAGTTTCGAGCTGGCCATCAGGAGTAAGACTCTATAAGAATGGCTGGATGCTTAGTGATCTGAGATGGAATCCTTATACACCAACAAAGTATGGACTTTGGTTGCTATATCTGAAGGGTTAAATCCCCATCAGGAGCAAGTATATCTTGAGAAGATTACTTGGTGTAGATGGAAAAGTTGAGACTTTCAAAGCTAGACTTGTTAAAAGTTTGCATCATTGACCAGGAGTGGATAATGGTGAAACCTTTTCAAGTAGCTATGCTTAAGTCCATCCAGATCCTACTTGTCACGGCTACATACCATGACTACGATATCTGGTGGTTGGGTGTCATGACTGCTTTTCTAAATGATGTTTTAGAAGAGTACGTCTATAAGTACATAGCCAGAGGGCTTCGTAGATAGTGGGAGCAGCGGAAACGTGTGTAAGATGCTTTATAGGATTAAAGCAGGCATCGCGGAGTTGGAACATCTGTTTTGATGGATTAGTCAAAGAGTTTGACATCATCAAAATGGTAGATGAACCTTGTATAAACAAAAAGGTAGTAGGGAGTATGGTGGTGATCCTCGTAGAGTACGTGGATGACATACTCTTGATAGGGAAGGAGTTTCCTATGCTACGCTCGATCAATCTCCGCTTATCACAATGATTCTCCACATAGGATCAAAATGATACCTCCTAAATCCTGGGTTTTTGGATCTATGAGATAGATCTAATTGGATGTTAGGATTCTCACTAGTTGTAGTGAGATGGTATCAATCAATCCTGGGGAGAATCACTGGAAGAGTTCCAGGGTGATAATGACGACTGAATGTCAGTCACAGGCATTGTCTTTACCCTCAGTAAAGGGACGGTATGTTGGAAGAGTTCCAAGCTGGATACCGTGACATACTAGACGATAAAGGCAGGATACATCGCTACTTAAGATGCTACCAAAGAGGTTGTTTGGGTGTATATAGGTTCATGAGATGAACTATGTTCCTACCATTGTGTGACAATGGAGTTGTGGCTTATGCCAAGGAACGCCCGTCCCATCAGTGATCCAGACATATTCTAAGGCAGTATCACTTGATCATGGAGATGGTTGATCTCCAGGGTGATCGAGGTTTGGAGAGTAGACTCAGAGGACAACACAGCGGATCCACTCACAAAGGCCTGTTCCCAGAGAGAGACTTTTATGGGATGGTTGAGTATGAGATACTATAACCACTGCTATCAGATGGCCCTAGTGCAAGTGGGAGATTGTTAGTTATATGTATGCCCTAGAGGCCATTACTGTACATATGATGTATATTATAGTGGATGCTAGGACGTATATAGGGAGGACTTTCTTGCTCGACATGATAGTATGCTATCTGGTTAATCTTTACCTTAACGTGTATGCTGATTGTCTCTCTGTTACATGTTGGTAAAGCCCTTAGGATCTGTACTTGACTACCTGGACTATGATGCGGATCATACTAGTGGGGATATGGTAGTCCATAAGTACATCCTTCAAAGTCCCTAGTCGTGGGTGTGTCGAGACGGGGCATCGATATACCAGAGTAGACTAGCGTATACCTTCTCGACCCATACAGATGGGCGATGGATGATCCCATATCCATTGGTGTTTGACATCGGAGATGATATACGGGTGCTCAGTAGAGACTGGGTACACTGGACGGACTCGCCGAGAACTCCCAGATGGTATTATACCTCACGTCAGATGGCAGTTCTCTGGTGACACTGGTACAGAGTAGTCTGTTGACCCGAGATCGTCATAGAGTCTTGTGTGGTTCCCACTGTGCTTTGATTTCCATCTTACCACGTCCAAGAGGGCGTGCAAAATGGTGGTTTTTGGGTACAGTCCCGAGTCACATGGAGGCAATGAGCGATAGGAGGGGATTCGTCTGTCCCGGTATAGGGGGTTGATGTTGCGCTGTGTTCGATTGGCTATAACAGGAAATCCCTGGCCAGGGTTGCTGAGATTTACTGGTAAGTGTTACCAGTATTTTCTCGAATTGTTATAGACCTCATATCGACACGACTTATCGAGCTATTGGGGTCTGACGTTTACCACCCCTAGGCGAGATATGCGACATATCAGACGATCAGACCGGACTGTACGGTAGTGTTACTGGTTGGATTCACTGGAGTGTGAGCGGGCTTGCTCGTCGATCTTCAGATCGCTCAATACCCGGGTGGCCGTTACGTTTAGCAGACCGCTTGCAGCTTGTGGGTGATAGATATGATCATCACCTGCTGCCGGCGTATTGACGAGTCTTTAGAGTCCTACACAGAGGTTTCCTGGCTCAAGCGAAACGAAATAGGAGCACATATGAGATATGTGCGGGACCGAGAATAATGCGTGTATGTGATACCGTATTCCATTCTCGCGATGAATGTATCGATTAGGTTATATGCGATATACCCCAGTTATCGAATCAAAGGTTGATTCGATAAGCCGATACATTGGATACTAGTCGGTTATATGCGATATGACCGGATCGTTAAATCAAGTGTTGATTTAATGATTTAATGCATAATTATATATTTGATATATTACATTGCATTAACTAGTATCGGTTCACTTAAGATGGATTTTCTCACTCGGATGTGCGCATTGTATATGCGATATACTTTTGTGCACTTGTTTGTATCATGTTTGATGATGCATGTTTAACTATAGTTAAGTGTAATGAATTAAGCCATGGTTAAACTAATGATTAGGGTTTTCTTTTCTTACTTATTTATTTGTTTATTCATTTTGGAAAAGAAGAGAAAAGAATGGTTGCTAGTTTTGGAGTTTAGTTGAAGCTTCATGAAGCTTTGACTTTGTAACCATTCTTATCTCATTCTTAACCCTAACCATTAAACTAACCATGGTCAATTCTCTACACATAACCATAGTTAGGATTATGATAAGTTTGGATATTCTTTTCTTTTTGAAAAAAAACTTATCATATCAATTATCTTCTTCTTCTTCAAGAAGAAAGTAAGCTCCATCAATGGTGATTGATGGAATTGAGTGAGAAATCCAATTCTAAAGTTTACCCACTTCCTATTTCTTCATCCTCTACCTCTTGCCAAGTAGTAGAGTGTGTTTCCTTCACAAGTTATCATGGCTTGGTGAAGGTGGAGCTTGATCTAGTGATGCTTCGACGTAGATCATCTTCGGCACGTCGTCGATGACCTAGCCCGCTTCTTCTCCGATGAAGCCAACGCAAGAGCCCGGATCTCGATATGGACAGCGAGGGGACTTCGTTGCGGAGCTATAGAGGTGGAGCACCGGATCTACAAAGGTTGTATTTCCGATTCCCTTAGTTAAGTGTTAACTAGTCATCTTTTCGCCTAGAAATCTAGCCAACGATCCGTAGTCTAGGGTTTCTCGGCACCGTATTTTTTGAAATTGGCATGGTTGATGCCTTGTGAGACCTCACTAGGGTGCCTAGGAACCCTACAAAATCTAGGCGAAAATGAAGCTAGTTAACACTTAACTACTAGAAGGAAACGGAAATACAACCTTTGTAGATCCGGTACTCCACCTCCATAGCTCCGCAACGAAGTTCCCTCGCTGTCCTAGTGAATTCCCGAGCTCTAGCATCGGCTTCGTCGGAGAAATGGCGAGCTAGGTCGTCGATGTCCATGCCGAAGATGATCTACGTCGAGGCATCGCTAGATCAAGCTCCACCTTCACCAAGCCATGAAACTTGTGAAGGAAACACACTCTACTAATTGGCAAGAGGTAGAGGATGAAGATATAGGAAGTGGGTAGACTTTAGAATTGGATTTCTCACTCATTTCATCAATCCACCATTGATGAAGTCAAGCTTCTTCTTCGAAGATGAAGAAGAAGAAGAAGATCAAGTTATGATAAGTTGTTTTTAAAATGAAAAGTAAAAAGAATACTTATCATAATTGAACCATGGTTTAGTGTAGAGAATTAATCAAGGTTGAATGGAATGGTTAGGGTTAAGCATGAGACAAAATGGTCACTTGGTCAAAGTCTTCATGAAGCTTCATAATACATACAAAGAAAGCCACCATTTTCTCATTATGCTTTTCTTTTTCCAAAAGAATAAATAAATGAATAAAATGAATAAGCAAATAATAAACCCTAACCATTTCATTAACCGAGGTTTAATTCTTTATACTTAACCAATTTTACATGCACCATCAAACATGATACAAGCATGTGCACAAAATCATATCACATATATAATGCGCACATCCGAGTGAGAATATCCATCTAAAGTGAACCAATACTAGTTAATGCAAAGTAATATATCAAATATATAATTATACATTAAATCATTAAATCAACACTTGATTTAACGATCCGGTCATATCGCATATAACCGACTAGTATCCAATGTATCGGCTTATCGAATCAACGCTTGAATCGATAACTAGGTTATATCGCATACAACCATTCGACACATTGATCGCGAGAATGAAATACGGTATCACATACACGCATTATTCTCGGTCCCGCACATATCTCATATGCGCTTCTATTTCGTTTCGCTTGAGCCAGGAAACCTCTGTGTAGGACTCTAAAGACTCGTCAGTACGCCGGCAGCAGGTGATGATCATATCAAACACCCACAAGCTGCAAGCGGTCTGCTAAACGTAACGGCCACCCGGGTATTGAGCGATCAGAAGATCGACGAGCAAGCCCGCTCACACTCCAGTGAATCCAACCAGTAACACTACCGAACAGTCCGGTCTGTTCGTCTGATATGTCGCATATCTCGCCTAGGGGTGGTAAACGTCAGACCCCAATAGCTCGATAAGTCATGTCGATATGAGGTCTATAACACTTCAAGAAACTACTGGTAACACTTACCAGTAAATCTCAGCAACCCTGGCCAGGGATTTCCTGTTATAGCCAATCGAACACTGCGCAACATCAACTCCCTATACCGGGAGAGACGAATCCCCTCCTATCGCTCATTGCCTCCATGTGACTCGGGACTGTACCCAAAAACCACCGTTTTGTACGCCCTCTTGGACGTGGTAAGATGGAAATCAAAGCACAGTGGGAACCACACAAGTCTCTATGACGATCTCGGGTCAACAGACTACTCTGTACCAGTGTCACCAGAGAACTGCCATCTGACGTGAGGTAAATACCATCTGGGAGTTCTCTGCGAGTCCGTCCAGTGTACCCAGTCTCTACTGAGCACCCGTATATCATCTCTGATGTCAAACACCGATGGATATGGGATCATCCATCGCCCATCTGTATGGGTCGAGAAGGTACACGCTAGTCTACTCTGGTATATCGATGCCCCGTCTCGATACACCCACGACTAGGGACATTGAAGGATGTACTTATGGACTACCATGTCCCCACTAGTATGATCCGCATCATAGTCCAGGTAGTCAAGTACACATCCTAAGGGCTTTACCAACATGTAACAGAGAGACAATCAGTATACACGTTAAGGTAAAGTGTAACCAGATAGCATACTATCATGTCGAGCAAGAAAGTCCTTCCTATATACGTCCCAGCATCCACTACAATATACATCCTATGTACAGCAATGGCCTCTAGGGCATACATATAACTAACACGTTGCACAGGTGCAGATGGATTCGCCTTCGACAGATAGTATCGCTAGGCTTGTGGAAGAGATGCAGGACATACGCCAGACGATGAGTTCATTGGTTGAGGCCATTCGAGCTCAGGGACAGGAGGTTGTCACCCCTTGTTATCCAGTTGTTCTTTGCAATCAGCATGCAGCATTCTGTCTCCTACATAGCACCAATAGATGCAGCCCCAGTTGACAAGGCACGCCTTCCAGAGACTTTGGCAGTTCCGGAACAGTGGAGGACTAGTACCGGTGTACCATCCCAGAGACAGAGGCTTAGTCGTCGAGACAGATTTCGTGACCGTCGCGGGAGTAGCAGAGGCTTGGGACGAGGACAATCGTTCAACCCTCATCCCCAGGAGGGTCAGCAGTCATCGCATGGATGTTTTCGATGCGGGAGCCTTCATCACTTCGTCAGACATTGTTCCTTAGCACCGCGTCAGGCTTATGTGCAGAGAGTTCGTGGTTGTAGAGGATTCACTTAGAGGGGACAGGTTGGCAGCGAAGGATTTCAGCCAGTTGCGGGTAGGGGGCAGACACAAGAGTTTGCTTCTAATCATCGGGACGCGCGGGCGTCCAATGCAGAGTTTTCAGGTATTCTAAATTCGTATGTTCTGTTGATGTGCTTGTTTGTTTTACACACTTATGCCGTGGTTGGGACGAGAGTCGGTTAGCTAGATCAGCCGTTTGTTGTGTTAATTTCTGTCAGCGATTCTTTTGTTGCGCGACACGTAATTTAGTCGTGTGCCAATTGGATAGGAGATAGAGATTTGTCCGTCGTTTTGATGCTTCTAGAGATGTTGGATTTGACGTTCTCCTTGGCACGGACTGGTTACTTACGTGCTATGCATCTGTGGACTGCCGTGAGAAAACAGACATGGTTTGTTTTCCCGGCGAGTCAGTTCTTGTTGTGCATGGGAGGGCAGTGGTGCCGCCTCTCACAGCTTGAATTAAGCCTTTTTCGCTAGTCGGCTTTTGAGGAAAGGATGTCGAGGATTCTTGGCGTTCATTCGTGATACCGGAGCCACAGTGGGTTTGTTGGACCGGGTTCCTTCAAGCATGAGTTTTCCGACGTTGTTCTAGATATGCCGGCGAAGCTTAGGGTGCTTAAGGATCAGCTGCAGAGTTGTTTGTTGGGGGGCTTATGCGTTTGAGTGTTTCGTATTGGGGAGCTCCTATTCTGTTCGTCAGGAGAAGGACGGCAGTTGAGGTTGTGTATCGATTGGTCGTCAATTTAACCGGCTTACAGTGCGTATAGGTATCCTTTACCTCCCATTGACGATTTCTTCGATCAGCTCCAGAGTGTGAGACATTTTTTTTCTATGTTTGTTCGGGATCAGGTCATCATTGTTGCGGGTGTAGGGTTGCTATGCACGCGCACAAGAGTCTACGAGGCATCAACCATGCCCGATTAAAAAATTAGCCGTGCCGAACAACCCGAATACGGATCTTTAAACTAGAGATTAGGCGAAAACTAACATGTTAACAACTTTAATACTAAGTGAGAGGGATTACAAGCTTTGTAGATCCGGTCCTTCACTTCATATGCTCCGTGTTGTGGTCCCTTCGCTGCGATCATCGGGATCCGGACTCTCGAGAGGTTCCACGAAGAGAAAGATGCAACCTTTGCTTCCGATCTTCGATACTAAGATGATCTACCTTGAAGTTCCGTTAACACAAGCTAACACTCATGAAATGATGTGAACACCCTCATCTAAATGGCAAGAGAAGATGAGGATGATGAAGTAGGATTTTTGCTCTCTTTATTTATCTTTTTCTCATATTTATTCATCACTTTGGAAAAATCTAGAAAGCTTTTTCATGAAGAGAATGAAGGAAGAAGATGATGAATAATAATTTGTGATGAATAATAAAAAAAAATGTTATCATAATCATTTATGCAACCATGGTTGTAGTAACCAATGTAGAGAGTTTACTAGGGTTAGGGTTTGGGTTGGGTTAAAGGGTGAGTCACAAAAGATATCTATCATAATATCTTAACAAATGACAAAAGAAAAGCTTCTAGAATCAACTAGAAGGTTTAACCCTAATCCAAACCCTAATCATGTTTAAACTCCTCTAAACATGTTGCATTAATAATTATAATATGTTACAATATTATATATCACATATACAATATTTATTGTAACAAAATAAAATAATACATTTAACATATATCGCATATATATCAATGTATTACTTTAGTGAGAAAAAGAATCTTTTAGTGAGCTAATATTAGTTAATGTCATTTAATATATCATATATATTATTTTACATTAAATCATCGAATCAACACTTGATCCGACAATCCGGCTATATCGCATATAACCGACTAATATTTATCCGTACCGATTCATCGAATCAACACTTGATCCGATGACCCGGTTGATATCAAATATCGCGAGAATAGAATACGGTATCTCATATCGTATTATCCTCGGTCCTGCACATATCACATATGTGCTCCTACTCCGTTTTTCCTGAGCCAAGAAACCTCTGTGTAGGACTCTAAAGAATCGTCAATACGCCGGCAGTAGGTGATGATCATATCAAATACCCACAAGCTGCAAGCGGTCAGCTAAACGTAACAGCTACCCAGGTATTGAGCGCTCAGAAGATCAACAGGCATGCCTGTAACTTCTCCTGTGAATCCAAACAGTAACACTCCCGTGCAGTCCGGTCTCGTCGTCTGATATATTGCATATCTCGCCTAAGGGTGGTAAACGTCAGACCCCAGTAGCTTGATAAGTCGTGTCGATATGAGGTCTTTAACAGTTCGAGAAACTACTGATAACACTTACCAGTAAATCTCAGCAACCCTGGCCAGGGATTTCCGGTTATAGCCAATCGAACACAGCACAACATCAACTCCCTATACCGGGAGAGACGAATCCCCTCCTATCGCTCATTGCATCCATGTGATTCGGGACTGTACCCAAAAGCCACCTTTTTGCACGCCCTCTTGGACGTGGTATGATGGAAATCAAAGCATAGTGGGAATCACACAAGACTCTATGAAGATCTCGGGTCAACAGACTACTCTGTACCAGTGTCACCGGAGAACTGCCATCTGACGTATGGTATAATACCATCTGGGAGTTCTCGGCGAGTCCGTCCAGTGTACCCAGTCTCCACTGAGCACCCGTACACCATCCTTGATTTCAAACACCGATGGATATGGGATCATCCTGTAGGGTTCCTAGGCATACTATAGAGGTCTCACAAGGCATCAACCATGCCAATTTCAAAATTTACGGTGCCGAGAAACCCTAGACTACGGATCGTTAACTAGATATATAGGCGATAACAATAACTAGTAAACAACTTTACTAATAAAGAATGGAAATATAACCTTTGTAGATCCGGTCCTCCACCTCCATAGCTCCGCAATGAAGTCTCCTCGCTGTCCAAATGGAAACCCGGGCTCTAGCGTCGGCTTCATCGGAGAAATGGGCGGGCAAGATCGTCGGCTTCGTGCCGAAGATGATCTACGTCGAGGCATCACTAGATCAAGCTCCCACTTCACCAAGTCATGAAACTTGTGAAGATAACACCCTATACTACTTGGCAAGAGATAGAGGATGAAGAAATAGGAGGTGGGTTCACTTTAGAATTGGATTTCTCACTCATTTCATCAAATCACCATTGATGGAATCAAGCTTTTCTTCATGGTAGAAGAAGAAGAAGAAGAAGAAGATATGATAAGTGTTGAATCTTTTTGATAAATGAATCAATACTTATCATATATTAACCCTTGGTTAATTGTAGAGAATGGACCATGGTTAACTTGAATGGTTAGGGTTAAGTATAAGACAAGAATGGTGGACTAGTTCAAAGCTTCAAGAAGCTTCAAAGAAAATGACAAAACTAGCAACCATTCTTTTCTCATCTTTTCAAAATAAATAAATAAATAAATAAGTAAGAAAAGAAAACCCTAATCATTAGTTTAACCATGGCTTAATTCTTTACACTTAACCAAGTAAACATGTATCATCAAACATGATACAATCAAGTGCACAAAAGTATATCACATATACAACTTGCACAATTCAAGTGAGAAAATCCATTTAAAGTGAACCAATACTAGTTAATGCAAAGTAATATATCAAATATATAATTATGCATTAAATCATTGAATCAATACTTGATTCAACGATCCGGTCATACCGTATATAACCGACTAGTATCCTATGTATCGGCTTATCGAATCAATCCTTGATTCGATAACTAGGTTATATCGCATATACCAATCGATACATTCATCGCGAGAATGGAATACGGTATCACATACACGCATTATTCTCGGTCCCGCACATATCTCATATGCGCTCCTATTTCATTTCGCTTGAGCCAGGAAACTTCTGTGTAGGACTCTAAAGACTCGTCAATACGCCGGCAGCAGATGATGATCATATCAAACACCCACAAGCCGCAAGCGGTCTGCTAAACGTAACGGCCACCCGGGTACTGAGCGATCAGAAGAACGACGAGCAAGCCCGCTCACACTCCTGTGAATCCAACCAGTAACACTTACCGTACAGTCCGGTCTGTTCGTCTGATATGTCGCATATCTTGCATAGGGTTGGTAAACGTCAGACCCCAATAGCTCGATAAGTCGTGTCAATATGAGGTCTATAACAATTCGAGAAACTACTGGTAACACTTACCAGTAAATCTCAGCAACCCTGGCCAGGGATTTCCGGTTATAGCCAATCGAACACAGCGCAACATCAACCCCCTATACCGGGAGAGACGAATCCCCTCCTATCGCTCATTGCCTCCATGTGATTCGGGACTGTACCCAAAAGCCACCGTTTTTCATGCCCTCTTGGACGTGGTAAGGTGGAAATCAAAGCACAGTGGGAACCACACAAGACTCTATGACGATCTCGGGTCAACAGACTACTTTATACCAGTGTCACCAGAGAACTGCCATCTGACGTAAGGTATAATACCATCTGGGAGTTCTCGGCGAGTCCGTCCAGTGTACCCAGTCTCTACTGAGCA
The DNA here is from genome assembly GCA_030015575.1 of Agapanthus africanus. Classification (NCBI taxonomy): domain Eukaryota; kingdom Viridiplantae; phylum Streptophyta; class Magnoliopsida; order Asparagales; family Amaryllidaceae; genus Agapanthus; species Agapanthus africanus. The sequence continues at coordinate 410,215,159 of CM057340.1, forward strand.
CCCGTATATCATCTCCGATGTCAAACACCAATGGATATGGGATCATCCATCGCCCATCTGTATGGGTCGAGAAGGTATACGCTAGTCTACTCTGGTATATCGATGCCCCGTCTCGATACACCCACGACTAGGGACTTTCAAGGATGTACTTATGGACTACCATGTCCCCACTAGTATGATCCGCATCATAGTCTAGGTAGTCAAGTACACATCCTAAGGGCTTTACCAACATGTAACAGAGAGACAATCAGTATACACGTTAAGGTCAAGAGTAACCAGATAGCATACTATCATGTCGAGCAAGAAAGTCCTCCCTATATATGTCCCAGCATCCACTACAATATACATCCAATGTACAGTAATGGCCTCTAGGGCATACATATAACTAACAGTCCCCCACTTGCACTAGGGCCATCTGTAGCAGTGGTTGTAGTATCTCATACTCAACCATCCCATAAAAGTCTCTCTCTGGGAATAGCCCTTCGTGAGTGGATCCGCCGTGTTGTCCTCTGAGTCTGCTCTCTTTGCCTCGATCACCCTGGAGATCAACCATCCCCATGATCAGGTGATACTGCCTTAGAATAAGTCTGGATCACTGATGGGACAGGCGTTCCTTGGCATAAGCCATAACTCCATTGTCTCACAATGGTAGGAACGTGGTTCATCTCATGAACTAATATACACCCAAACATCCTCTTTGGTAGCATCTTAAGTAGCGATGTATCGTGCCTTTATCATCTAGTATGTCACGGTATCTAGCTTGGAACTCTTCCAACATACCGTCCCTTTACTGAGGGTAAAGACAATGCCTGCGACTGACATTCAGTCGTCTTTATCACCCTGGAACCCTTCCAGTGATTCTCCCCAGAATCGTTTGATATCATCTCATTACAACTAGTGAGAATCCTAACATCCAATTAGATCTATCTCATAGATCCAAAATTCAGGATTTAGTAGGTATCACTTTGATCCTATATGGAGAATCTTTGTGATAATCGGAGATTGATCGAGCATAGCATAGGAAACTACTTCCCTATCAGGAGTATGTCATCCACGTACTCTACGAGGATCGTCACCATACTCCCTACTACCTTTTTGTTTATACAAGGTTCATCTACTATTTTGATGATGTCAAACTCTTTGACTAACACATCAAAACAGACATTCCAACTCCGCGATGCCTGCTTTATCCTATAAAACATCTTGCACACGTTTCCGCTGCTCATACTGTTTACGAAGCCCTCTGGCTGTGTACTTACAGACGTTCTCTTCTAAAACATCATTTAGAAAAGCAGTCATTGAAAGGTTCCTAGACACCCTAAGTAGGTCTCACAAGGCATCAACCATGCCCGTTTCAAAAATTACGGTGCCGAGAAACCCTAACAAGATCATTGGCTAGATGTTTAGGCGAAAATGAAATCTAGTTAACAACTTAACAAAAAGGAAACGGAAATACAACCTTTGTAGATCCGGTGCTCCACCTCCATAGCTCCGCAACGAAGTCCCCTTGCTGTCCTAGTGAATTCCCGGGCTCTAGCATCAGCTTCATCGGAGAATAGGCGAGCTAGGTCGTCGATGTCCATGCCGAAGATGATCTACGTCGAGGCATCGCTAGATCAAGCTCCACCTTCACCAAGCCATGAAAACTTGTGAAGGAAACACCCTATACTACTTGGCAAGAGGTAGAGGATGAAGAAATAGGAGTTGGGTTCACTTTAGAATTGGATTTCTCACTGAAATACATCAATCACCATTGATGAAGAGAGCTTTCTTCTTGTGAGGAAGAAGAAGAAGATGATGAAAAGTGTTATGATAAGTTATTAAAAATGAGAAGTAAAAAGAATACTTATCACAATGGAACCATGGTTTAGTGTAGAGAATTAATTAGGGTTAAGTGGAATGGTTAGGGTTAAGCATGAGACAAAAATGGTTACAAAGTCAAAGTGTTCATGAAACTTCATGAACAAAACAAAACATGCCACCATTTTCTCATTTGCTTTTCTTTTTCCAAAAGAATAAATAAATGAATAAAATGAATAAGCAAATAGTAAACCCTAACCATTTCATTAACCAAGGTTTAATTCTTTGCACTTAACCAAAAGGCATGTATCATCAAACATGATACAAGCAAGTGCACAAAATCATATCGCATATGCAATGCGCACATCCGAGCGAGAAATTCCATTTAAAGTGAACCGATACTAGTTAATGCAAAGTAATATATCAGATATATAATTATGCATTAAATCATTAAATCAACACTTGATTCAATGATCCGGTCATGTCACACACAACCGACTAGTATACAATGTATCGGCTTATCGAATCAACGCTTGAATCGATAACTAGGTTATATCGCATACAACCATTCGATACATTCATTGCGAGAATGGAATACGGTATCACATACACGCATTATTCTCGGTCCCGCACATATCTCATATGCGCTCCTATTTCGTTTCGCTTGAGCCAGGAAACCTCTGTGTAGGACTCTAAAGACTCGTCAATACGCCGGCAGCAGATGATGATCATATCAAACACCCACAAGCCGCAAGCGGTCTGCTAAACGTAACGGCAACCCGGGTATTGAGCGATCAGAAGATCGACGAGCAAGCCCGCTCACACTCCAGTGAATCCAACCAGTAACACTACCGTACAGTCCGGTCTCGTCGTCTGATATGTCGCATATCTCGCCTAGGGGTGGTAAACGTCAGACCCCAATAGCTCGATAAGTCGTGTCGATGTGAGGTCTATAACAATTCGAGAAACTATTGGTAACACTTACCAGTAAATCTCAGCAACCCTGGCCAGGGATTTCCTATTATAGCCAATCGAACACAGCGCAACATCAACTCCCTATACCGGGAGAGACGAATCCCCTCCTATCGCTCATTGCCTCCATGTGACTCGGGACTGTACCCAAAAACCACCGTTTTGCACGCCCTCTTGGACGTAGTAAGATGGAAATCAAAGCACAGTGGGAACCACACAAGACTCTATAACGATCTCGGGTCAACAGACTACTCTGTACCAGTGTCACCAGAGAACTGCCATCTAACGTAAGGTATAATACCATCTGGGAGTTCTCAGCGAGTCCGTCCAGTGTACCCAGTCTCTACTGAGCACCCGTATATCTCCTCTGATGTCAAACACCGATGGATATGGGATCATCCATCGCCCATCTGTATGGGTCGAGAAGGTACACGCTAGTCTACACTGGTATATCGATGCCCCGTCTCGATACACCCACGACTAGGGACTTCGAAGGATGTACTTATGGACTACCATGTCCCCACTAGTATGATCCGCATCATAGTCCAGGTAGTCAAGTACACATCCTAAGGGCTTTACCAACATGTAATAGAGAGACAATCTGTGTACACGTTAAGGTAAAGAGCAACCAGATAGCATACTATCATGTCGAGCAAGAAAGTCCTCCCTATATATGTCCCAGCATCCACTACAATATACATCCAATGTACAGTAATGGCCTCTAGGGCATACATATAACTAATAATCTCCCACTTGCACTAGGGCCATCTGTAGCAGTGGTTGTAGTATCTCATACTCAACCATCCCATAAAAGTCTCTCTCTGGGAATAGGCCTTCGTGAGTGGATCCGCTGCGTTATCCTCTAAGTCTGCTCTCCTTGCCTCGATCAACCTGGAGATCAACCATCTCCATGATCAGGTGATACTGCCTTAGAATAAGTCTGGATCACTGATGGGACCGGCGTTCCTTGGCATAAGCCACAACTCCATTGTCTCACAATGGTAGGAATGTAGTTCATCTCATGAACCATTATACATCCAAACAGCCTCTTTGGTAGCATCTTAAGTAGCGATGTATCCTGCCTTTATCGTCTAGTATGTCACGGTATCTAGCTTGGAACTCTTCCAACATACCGTCCCTTTAGTGAGGGTAAAGACAATGCCTGCGACTGACATTCAGTCGTCTTTATCACTCTGGAACACTTCCAGTGATCCTATATGGAGAATCATTGTGATAAGCGGAGATTGACCGAGCGTAGCATAGGAAACTCCTTTCTTATCAACAGTATGTCATCCACGTACTCTACGAGGATCACCACCATACTCCCTACTACCTTTTTGTTTATACAAGGTTCATCTACCATTTTGATGAAGTCAAACTCTTTGACTACTACATCAAAACAGACGTTCCAACTCCGCGATGCCTGATTTATTATATAAAACATCTTGCACACGTTTCTGCTGCTCCCACCATCTACGAGGCCCTCTGGCTGTGTACTTATAGACGCACTCTTCTAAAACGTCATTTAGAAAAGCAGTCATGGCACCCAACCGCCAGATATCGTAGTTATGGTATGTAGCCGTGGCAAGTAGGATCTGGATGGACTTAAGCATAGGTATTGGAAAAGGTTTCATCATTATCCACGCCTGGTTGATGACGAAAACCTTTAACATGTCTGGCTTTGAAAGTCTCAACTTTTCCATGTACACCAAGTAATCTTCTCAAGATATACTTGCTTCTGATGGGGATTTAACCCTTCAGATATAGCAACCAAAGTCCATACTTTGTTGGTGTATAAGGATTCCATCTCAGATCACTAAGCATCCAGCCATTCTTACAGAGTCTTACTCCTGATGGCCAGCTCGAAGCTAGTTGGGTCATCATCTCATGATGCAATCCTCGCTCCCACTGTCATAGAGAAACAGAATTATCTCTCAGGTGGGTGAGGAACCCTACTAGATCGGCGGAGAGGCTGAGGTTCGTTGGAATCTACTGAATCCTTTGGTTCTATCAAATCATCAGCTGCAGTTTGTATGGCTGGAACATTTCCAGTTCTACATAACAGACCTTGCCTTGAGCTTGTCCGGATTTTGCTTTTAGACAAAGGCCGGACAACCCCAAATCTTAACTAGCTTAAGACATGGGCTCTTCCCTTTCCATATCACATATGAAATGGTAGGCAACTGATTTGATTGGAACCCTATTCAATAGGTATGCAGCTTCTCAAGCGCATAACTCCCAAAAAGGAAAAAGGTAACTCAGTAGTACTCATCATAAAGCACACCATATCAAATTGGGTGTATCTGCTCCGCCCCGATATACCATCGTGCCATGGTGTATTCGGAGGAGTAATACTGAGAGAGAATCTCATTCTCCTTTAGAATAGTCCAGGAATTCCGTGCTCAAGTATTCTCCTCCTTGATCTCATCATAGGACATAATACTTATACCCATATTTTGGTTCTCTACTTCTAACTTATATTCTGTGAATATCTCAAAAGGTTCGGACTTGTGTTTCAACAGGAACATAGGTCTGAATCTCGAAAGATCATCAGAGAACGTAATGAAGTATAAAGAACCAGTCCTAGTATGTGTAGACAGGGGACCTACATACATCAACATGTATCATCCCAAGAGTTTATTAACTCTTTCTCTGTTTCCAGTAAACGGAGCTATGGTCATCTTATCTTTGTGACATGACTGGCGAGTTTCACAAGATGTAAATTCAAACTAATTTAAATATGCATCTTTATATAACTCTAGCTAGTCGGGTCATATTGATCTGACTTAGTCTACAATACCTCAAGAAAGATTCGTTCATTTCTGAACTCTTCCTCTTGTGTGTGTTCCGTATACTAAGAACTGTAGTTTGATTTAGAACATCAGTGCTTTTAGATAACGTGCCTGAACCGATCAACTTTTGATATAGGAAATGTTCAAAGCATTATCCAACAATACAAAATTATATCCTTTCTTTACTAATCAAGAGAGTGATATGATTTTGTATATCAGGTTCGGTATCTAATAACATTCGTTCAGAATCAATGCATTGGTAATACAGGGTGACAGTGACCGACAGACTTGGCTGCAACACTTGCCCCGTTTTCTGCCTCATGAAACTTTTCACCCGTTCTCAGTTTTTCTACCTTTTTGTAGCCCTATGTAACAGATTACATATCTGGGATCCTGATCCAGTATCATATTCTCAGGATGCAGAGGATACTGAGAAATAGTTCTTTGTAATGAACACACCCAAAGATGATGTATCAGCATGCACTCTCTTCGTTTGGGCGGCACGGGAAATCTGGTATTCCCCAATTTCCTGCTCTGTCTTATAATAATTATAAGTTGGAGCGGGACCAACGTTCCCCAGCTCAGTATAACAAGCGGGTTCGGACAATTATCCGTATTATTATCTTGATTAAGGCGTGACATGGTCGCTACCAGGAGAGAGAGAGAAGAAAACACTCAGCGTGTGCTCTTGCAAGAATAGATTGGTTATTATTTTATCTAATCAGGATGGCTCCCACTGCTTTTTATCAAATCTTCCTTCAAACCCTAAAAGGAAAGACTAGCCGGGATTAATTACACACAACAAGTTCGCCAATCTTTCAACCAGGCCAGTGTCGGTACTTTGAGGGAGGTCCCCCGTGCTTTCGCACGAACCTAATTAATGTAAATCTCGTTTTCTCAGAGGCGTAACCTCGTTAACACCTTTCTAGACACCTACTTGATTGGCTAACTGTAATGTGTAAAACTCTCCCAGGAGTAACTCTTACTCGCAGCGGGTATCGGGATCCAACTATCTCATAGAAGGTATGCAATCTCATTGCAAATTTCAACACTTGAAATTCCCGATAATATTTTTCCCCTAACGTGCTATGACCTTGACGAAAGCCAACAAACCATAGCCCGCTAGTCAAGTTCAACCCGTACATTTCTTGATTGAATTAAACACACCCGCACGACCCTTGACGAAAGCCAACAAAGCCGCACGACTACCCTAATCCAATCGCATCGTATGCTAGTAGATAAGCAGCATATAGCTACCGCACACTGCACCTTGACGAAAGCCAACAAATGCAGCACGAATACTATATACAACTTATCTGAAATGACGGAGAGCTACGACAGGTTTTTCTGAAAACCTATTGCGTAATGAACTTGATATCGTTGTAGAATCAAATGAATTTTGAAATGGAGTGTTTTTTAGGCTTTTCTAGTTTTGCTAAAGGAGTCACTCCCGGTGAAGGGATCGTCGGTCCTTTCCTCGTCGAATGAGGTGCTGGATATATCATATATATCACTGTGCAAAGCAAAAACACTTAAAAGCAATCAAAAGACAAACCGAGTGTGTAGCATCTGCCAGTTATTGCTAAAGGAGTCACTCCCGGTGAAGGGATCTCGGTCCTTTCCTTATCGAATAAGGTGCAGGATATATCACATATAACACTGTGCAAAGAAAGAACTGTAGCTACCTGTTTTATTTTGAAATTCGATTCTACAACATCTTTAGGTTTCTTTTATTTCATTAATCTCATTAATGAAGTCCCATCATTTAAGTACCTAAGCATCACAGATAAATACGACGTACACTTATGCCATCCGCATTCGCCTCGATGTCCCCTCGTGCACCGTTAGGTTAGGTAACTAACGGCAGAGCAGGGCAGGGCTAGCGCGGGTGTAAAACATAAGTAACGCCTATATAATATATCATATATACTATATACTGTATCTATCACAGATATCGCAGCAGAAGAAATATATGAAATATTGGATATACTAGGACGTCCGTGTTTTCAATACGAGCCAGTATAAAACACGGATTCCACGGTCGCGACGAATAGCCAAACCCACACCCCTAGACCCCTACGAGAGCGGCAAGTAACCCTACCAATTCTAGAGTTAGGAGACCCGGACTCGGCTCCTCGAGTTGGTCTCCCACTGGACTCCAGAACCCGGTTACTTGTGCCCTCCTCCTTAGGTCTATCCTAGTGCGGAAGAGTAAATAATATACAAACGGTGACATCTTCTGCAACCTGGAAGTGCCCCAATAAAAGAATATTACATACAAGTTTTTACATGAATGAAAATGAAAAACACTCATCTCACATAAAAACCCCGGCTATTCAAACACGACGATCCAATATGACATATCCAGCAACACATAACATCATATGTCATCAACGTAAGCAAATATGCGCATCCCAATTGTCGTTGACATATAGCAACGAAACCGGCGATATCACATATTACACTTACGATCACAGAAAAGAAAGCGTAAAACTACAACAGTTGGAATCCGCAACCACCTCAGACATCGCATGCCTGACCAAATGAATTACTTAGACATCGCATGCCTAACAATTATAAACCCCGCATTTTAGTCTAAAAATCGAAAACACTTTTCAATATCAAGTCGGGCAATTCAACAAGATTCCCGACATCCTGATCGAATGCTCGTCGCAAACTTTAGTAGACGGCCGCACCCCCGACGCCGTCGACGAAGTGCACCAAGGTGGAACACCGCTGCCGCGAGCACCCGAACGGATGCTTTCGGCGACGGGGTTCTCCTACAGTCACTTGGTCGGGGCTATGGGGTGTAGCTGTCTATTAAGTTTACCCGGAGAGTATCCGCGTACGCTACGTAATTGCGACGGACTTTTGATCACATCAAAATTCCGTGGCAACCGATCAAGTGAGACTAAAGTGCTATGTTTATAACATTCATTCAGTTATCTCATAACTTATTGTGAATTCCAAGTATTTTATCACATTCCAGATAATTAGAAAATGTTAAACTTTCCGATTGAACATTCGAACACCCAAGTTTTCCCGATACAGTCCAACACATGAAATAAGTCTAGCAACATTCAGTTCGTGCCTCAGTACCAACGGTCCAGCCGTAGAAGGGTTAAGCCAACGCCTCACATGTGGCACGCCGTACTGCCCCAAACCCGAAGGTTCAAAGGGCAGTTCAAGACGGTCACATAATCGAGTTAAGGTTTGTTGTCTTCTAGAGGGTCCGTTGCGTTACTTGCACTACTTAGAACGTCGTTAAACTACGGAAAAATCCAACACTTGGAAATTTCCCGACAGGGGAAAAGTTGGGTATTTATATCCGGTCGAACTTTTTGACATATTCAAAAAATTATCCGGAAAAGCACACCGACAAAATTAGACGGTCCGATCGAATACACCGAGTCCCCAATACAACTCAGAAAATACAACTCTGGAATAAATATTAAAAGCATCCAGAACACACAAGAAACACCAACAGAAACAACTGAAGAAACCTCACAGCCTGATCATCACAGACGGCCGCGGAATCGCCGCAAAAGGGGGGTCAACGCCGCGGTTCCGCGGTCGTACTGTAGAATTAGACTGTCGTTTTCTGCAGTTTTTCTTAGAATTTCCTGCACATTTCTCTGCATATTTTTAATTTTAAAAAATCCACAAATACAGAAAAAGTCCAGAGAGCAATATTAGGGTTTGGGTTTTGATTCGATCGGAGTTCTAATTCCGTCTAGACTTCGCTTAAGGCTCTAGCTAGGCTCTGATACCAGTGAAAGGTTCTTAGACACCCTAAGGAGGTCTCACAAGGCATCAACCATGCCCGTTTCAAAAATTACGGTGCCGAGAAACCCTAACAAGATCGTTGGCTAGATGTTTAGGCGAAAATGAAATCTAGTTAACAACTTAACAAAAAGGAAACGGAAATACAACCTTTCTAGATCCGGTGCTCCACCTCCATAGCTCCGCAACGAAGTCCCCTTGCTGTCCTAGTGAATTCCTGGGCTCTAGCGTCGGCTTCATCGGAGAATAGGCGAGCTAAGTCGTCGATGTCCATGCCGAAGATGATCTACGTCGAGGCATCGCTAGATCAAGCTCCACCTTCACCAAGCCATGAAAACTTGTGAAGGAAACACCCTATACTACTTGGCAAGAGGTAGAGGATGAAGAAATAGGATTTGGGTTCACTTTAGAATTGGATTTCTCACTCAAATACATCAATCACCATTGATGAAGAGAGCTTTCTTCTTGTGAGGAAGAAGAAGAAGATGAAAAGTGTTATGATAAGTTATTAAAAATGAGAAGTAAAAAGAATACTTATCATAATGGAACCATGGTTTAGTGTAGAGAATTAATTAGGGTTATGTGGAATGGTTAGGGTTAAGCATGAGACAAAAATGGTTACAAAGTCAAAGTGTTCATGAAACTTCATGAACAAAACAAAACATGCCACCATTTTCTCATTTGCTTTTCTTTTTCCAAAAGAATAAATAAATGAATAAAATGAATAAGCAAATAGTAAACCCTAACCATTTCATTAACCAAGGTTTAATTCTTTGCACTTAACCAAAAGGCATGTATCATCAAACATGATACAAGCAAGTGCACAAAATTATATCGCATATGCAATGCGCACATCCGAGCGAGAAAATCCATTTAAAGTGAACCGATACTAGTTAATGCAAAGTAATATATCAAATATATAATTATGCATTAAATCATTAAATCAACACTTGATTCAATGATCCGGTCATGTCGCACACAACCGACTATTATATAATGTATCGGCTTATCGAATCAACGCTTGAATCGATAACTAGGTTATATCGCATACAACCATTCGATACATTCATCGCGAGAATGGAATACGGTATCACATACACGCATTATTCTCGGTCCCGCACATATCTCATATGCGCTCCTATTTCATTTCGCTTGAGCCAGGAAACCTCTGTGTAGGACTCTAAAGACTCGTCAATACGCCGGCAGCAGATGATGATCATATCAAACACCCACAAGCCGCAAGCGGTCTGCTAAACGTAACGGCCACCCGGGTATTGAGCGATCAGAAGATCGAAGAGCAAGCCCGCTCACACTCCAGTGAATCCAACCAGTAACACTACCGTACAGTCCGGACTCTTCGTCTGATATGTCGCATATCTCGCCTAGGGGTGGTAAACGTCAGACCCCAATAGCTCGATAAGTCGTGTCGATGTGAGGTCTATAACAATTCGATAAACTACTGGTAACACTTACCAGTAAATCTCAGCAACCCTGGCCAGGGATTTCCTATTATAGCCAGTCGAACACAGCGCAACATCAACTCCCTATACCGGGAGAGACGAATCCCCTCCTATCGCTCATTGCCTCCATGTGACTCGGGACTGTACCCAAAAACCACCGTTTTGCACGGCCTCTTGGACGTTGTAAGATGGAAATCAAAGCACAGTGGGAACCACACAAGACTTTATGACGATCTTGGGTCAACAGACTACTCTGTACCAGTGTCACTAGAGAACTGCCATCTGACGTAAGGTATAATACCATCTGGGAGTTCTCGGCGAGTCCGTCCAGTGTACCCAGTCTCTATTGAGCACCCGTATATCTCCTCTGATGTCAAACATCGATGGATATGGGATCATCCATCGCCCATCTGTATGGGTCGAGAAGGTACACGCTAGTCTACACTGGTATATCGATGCCCCGTCTCGATACACCCACGACTAGGGACTTCGAAGGATGTACTTATGGACTACCATGTCCCCACTAGTATGATCCGCATCATAGTCCAGGTAGTCAAGTACACATCCTAAGAGCTTTACCAACATGTAATAGAGAGACAATCTGTGTACACGTTAAGGTAAAGAGCAACCAGATAACATACTATCATGTCGAGCAAGAAAGTCCTCCCTATATATGTCCCAGCATCCACTACAATATACATCCAATGTACAGTAATGGCCTCTAGGGCATACATATAACTAACAGTCATGACACCCAACCACCAGATATCGTAGTCATGGTATGTAGCCGTGGCAAGTAGGATCCGGATGGACTTAAGCATAGGCCCCAGAAAAGGTTTCATCAATATCCACGCCTGGTTGATGACGAAAACCTTTAACAAGTCTAGCTTTGAAAGTCTCAACCTTTCCAAGTACACCAAGTAATCTTCTCAAGATATACTTGCTCCTGATGGGGATTTAACCCTTCAGATATAGCAACCCAAGTCCATGCTTTGTTGGTGTATAAGGGTTCCATCTCAGATCACTAAGCATCCAGCCATTCTGACAGAGTCTTACTCCTGATGGCCAGCTCGAAACTAGTTGGGTCATCATCTCATGATGCAATCCTCGCTTCCACTGTCATAGAGAAACAAAAGTATCTCTCAGGTGGGTGAGGAACCCTACTAGATCGGCGGAGAGGCTGAGGTTCGTTGGAATCAACTGAATCCTTTGGTTCTATCAAATCATCAGCTGCAGTTTGTATAGCTGGAACCTTTCCAGTTCTACATTACAGACCTTGCCTCGAGCTTGTCCGGATTTTGCTTTCAGACATAGGTCGGTCAACCCCAAATCTTAACTAGCTTAAGACATAGGCTCTTCCCATTCCATATCACATATGAAGCGGTAGGCAACTGATTTGATTGGAACCCTATTCAATAGGTATGCAACTTCATAAGTGCATAACTCCCAAAAGGAAACAGGTAACTCAGTAGTACTCATCATAGAGCACACCATATCAAATAGGGTGTATCTGCTCCGCCCCGATATACCATCGTGCAATGGTGTATACGGAGGAGTAATGCTGAGAGAGAATCTCATTCTCCTTTAGAATCATCCAGGAATTCCGTGCTCAAGTATTCTCCTCCTTGATCTCATCAAAAGACATAATACTTTTACCCATATTGGTTCTCTACTTCTAGCTTATATTCTGTGAATATCTCAAAAGGTTCGGTCTTGTGTTTCAACAGGAACATATGTCTGAATCTTGAGAGATCATCAGAGAATGTAATGAAGTAAAAAGAACCGGTCTTGGCATGTGTAGACAGGGGACCTTAAATACATCATCATGTATCAGTCCCAAGAGTTCACTAACTCTTTCTCTGTTTTCATTAAACAGAGCTGTGGTCATTTTATCTTTGTGACATGACTGGCAAGTTTCATAAGATGGAAATTCAAACTGATTTAAATATGCATCTACATGTAACTTCAGCTAGTCGGGTCGCATTGATATGACCTAGTCTACAATACCTCAAGAAGGATCCGTTCATTTCAGAACTCTTCCACTTGTGTGTGTTCCATATAGTAAGAACTGCAATTTGATTTAGAACATCAATGCTTTTAGATAACATGCCTGAACCGATCAACTTTTGATATAGGAAATGTTCAAAACATTATCCAACAATACAAAATTTTACCATTTCTTTACTAATAAAGAGACTGATATGATTTTGTATATCAGGTTCGGTATCTAATAGCATTCGTTCAGAATCAATGTATTGGTAATACAGGGTGACAGTGACCAACAGACCTGGCTGCAACACTTGCCCCATTTTCTGCCTCATGAAACTTATCACCCGTTCTCAGTTTTCTACCTTTTTGTAGCCCTATCTAACAGATTACATATCTGGGATCCTGATCCGGTATCATATACCCAGGATGCGGAGGATACTGAGAAACAGTTCTTTGTATCAAACACACCCGAGGATGATGCATCATATGCACTTTCTTCGTTTGGGCGGCACGGGAAATCTGGTATTCCCCAATTTCCTGCTCTGTCTTATAACAATTATAACTTGGAGCGGGACCAACGTTCCCCAGCTCAGTATAACAAGCGGATTCGGTCAATAATCCGTATTATTATCTTGATTAAGGCGTGATATGGTCGCTACCTGGAGAGAGAGAGAAGAAAACACTCAGCGTCCGCTCTTGCAAGAATAGATTGGTTCTTATTTTATCTAATCAGGATGGCTCCCACTGTTTTTATCAAATCTTCCTTCAAACCCTAAAAGGAAAGACTAGCCGGGAATAATTACACACTACAAATTCGCCAATCTTTCAGCCAGGCCAGTATCGGTACTTTGAGGGAGGTCCCCTGTGCTTTCGCATGAACCTAATTAATGTAAACCTCGTTTTCCCAGAGGCGTAACCTCGTTAACACCTTTCTAGACACCTACTTGATCGGCTAATTGTAATGTATAAAACTCTCCCAGGAGTAACTCTTACTCGCAGCGGGTATCGGGATCCAACTATCTCATAGAAGGTATGCAATCTCATTGCAAATTTCAACACTTGAAATTCCCGATAATTTTGCCCCTAACCTCCTATGACCTTGACAAAGGCCAACAAACCATAGGATGCTAGTCAAGTTCAACCCGTCATTTCCTGATTGAATTAAACCCACCCGCACGGCCCTTGACAAAGGCCAACAAGGTCGCACGACTACCCTAACCCAATCTGAATCATATGCATAAGCAGATAAGCACCAGTTAGCTACCGCACACTACGCCTTGACAAAGGCCAACAAACGCAGCACGAATACTAACTACTACTTATCTGAAATGACGGAGGGCTACGACAGGTTTTTCTGAAAACCTATTGCGTAATGAACTTGATATCGTTGTAGGATCGAATGAATTTTGAAATGGAGTGTTTTTGAGGCTTTTCTAGTTTTGCTAAAGGAGCCACTCCCGGTGAAGGGATCGTCGGTCCTTTCCTCATCGAATGAGGTGCGGGATATATCATATATATCACTGTGCAAAGCAAAAACTCTTAAAAGCAATCTCATCGAAAACTCTCCCAGGAGTAACTCTTACTCGCAGTGGGTATCGGGATCCAACTATCTCATAGAAGGGATGCAATCTCATCGAAAATTTCAACACTTGAAATTCCCGATATTGGTTTTTACCCTTAGCGTCCTATGACCTTGATGCAGGCCAAACTACCCATAGGGCGCTAGTCAAGTTCAACCCGTACATTTTATGATTGAATTAAACCCACCCGCACGACCCATGATGCAGGCCATACTACGCCGTACGAATACCCTAATCCAATTGCATCGTATGCTAGCAGATAAGCACTAGTTAGCTACCGTACACTACGCCTTGACGCATGCCAAACTACCGCAGCACGAATACTAAGTAGTATTTCTCTGAAATGACGGAGGGCAACGCAGGTTTTTACGAAAACCATGAGCGTAATGAACTTGATATCATTGTAGAATCGAGTGATTTTAAAAAGGAGTGTTTTTAACGGTTTTACTAGTTTTTCTAAAGAGGTCACTCCCGGTGAAGGGATCTCGGCTCTTTCCTTATCGAATAAGGTGCAGGATATTTCACAAATACCACTATGCAAAGCAAAAACTATAGAAGCAATCAAATGACAAACCGAGTGGGTTGTAGCATCTGCCGGTTTTGCTAAAAAGGTCACTCCCGGAGAAGGGATCTCGGCTCTTTCCTTATCGAATAAGGTACTGGATATTCTACAAGGAATACCGCTATGCAAAGCAAGAACTAAAGCTGCCAGTTTTTAAAACATCTTTAGGTTTCTTTTTCTTTCATTAATCTCATTAATGATGTCCCATTAATTATGCTTCCCAAGCATCACATATGAAACGAAAACAGCAATATTAATTATATCTCATATATATAATATAGGCATTCATCTAAGAACATATCAAGTGATCACATCACAATAAATCAGCAGAAGAAGAATCATATATGAAATATTGGATATACTAGGAATTCCATGTTTTAAATTAAGCCAGTATAAAACACGGATTCCACGGTCGCGATGAATATCCACACCCACATTGCTAGACCCCTATGAGAGCGGAAAGCAACCCTACCAATTCTAGAGTTAGGAGACCTGGTCTCGACTCCTCGAGATGGTCTCCCACAGGACCTTAGAACCCGGTTACTTGTGCTCTCCTCCTTGGGTCTATCCTAATGCAGAAAAGTAAATAATATGCATCAATGATGACATCATCCTCAACCCGGAAGTGCCCCAATAAAAGAATATTACATACAAGCTTTTACATGAATGAAAATGAAAAACTCTCATCTCACATAAAAAAAACCCGGCTATTCAAAACACGATGATCCAACATAACATTGTAAGTCCATGCTACCTCTCCCGGTACTTTCGGGAATGCGGAATTTGGTAAAAAACGATTTTTATAGAGGTGGTAACATGGACCTAAAACCCGGATCTTGGTTAAACATCTATCTAACAACCTAACTACGAGTTTCTAGCTACTCTGTTAGGGGGTTATACCTTGCCTGTCTTGAACTCCTTCGTCTTCAAGCTCCGATGGTGGTCCGGATTGGCTTCTTCCCGTCGTCTCCGTACGCCGAAGATAAATCCACCTGAAAGCTCCAACCTTTGGCTCCTTCTTCGTTCTTTGAAGAAACTAGTTCACTCGGTTTGCTAAACCTTGTGAACTAGAGTGAGTAGAGAAGAGTTTGTATGGGATTTTATCTATGGTTCTTGATTCTCAACTCATGAGATAAGAGAACCATAGAGTCAAGAGAGGGAGCAAGAGGAAGAGGGTGAGAGCAAAACAAGAGAGCTCAAGAACAAGAGAGAGAATGAGCAAGAAAGAATGAACAAGTCTTTTGTCTCTCACCCTCTCATAATCCAAAGTCATCATAACTCATTATACCAAATCAAGTGTTATGTGATGGTTGAAGCAACCATAACCATATCATTTCATGCACTCATTTTGCACAAATGAGCAAGCAAGCAAAAGTCTTTGCCATGAAATGATGGCTATGGTTATCATGATGGTCAACTAGTCTAGCCTAGTCAACCGGTCAACAAAGTCAACAAGTCAACAAAAGTCAACAAGTCAACAAAGTCAACAAAAGTCAACAACCATGTCACCATAATACTTAATTAATATAATAGTTAATCACATATCATATTCTCATTAGGGTTGAGCAAAAAGTCAAATAGTCAACGGTCAACTGTCAACAACCCTAATGAGAATCCGCTGCCTCTGCCTCCCTGTCAACTGTGCATACACACCCGCATCCGCGTTCCGAGGAACACGAATGCATACTGGATAAATCCAATCCCAAAAGGTACACTAGGATCTGGCTTAAACCAAAGCCCGCTAGTGTAAACTGTCCGGACACTGTACGTGCACAAGTGCACGGATGTGACCGAACCCTGTCGCAAAACTATGCGACCTGTCGCAATACCATGCGACCTCAACTCTTTTGCCTAAAGGCGAAAAGCTTTCTGTGTGGGACTCTAAAGACTCGACACTACGCTGGCAGTGGGTTTAACTATAGACCGCAAACGGCACTAGCTGTGCGTAACGGTCCCCATGTAATGCCGACAAGAAGACCGACGAGGCGAAACCCATCTGAACTCCTACTGAGCCTGAATGTGACATTCTCCGTACGGTCCGGTCTGTTCGTCTGATACATCGCATGGCGGACCTAGGGGGCGGTAAACGTCAGTCCCCCAATAGCGGTACAAGTCGTGCCGGAGTGAAGCCCAAAACACCCTGAGATAACACTGGAAGCTTACCAGTATATCTCGTTTGCCCTGGCCAGGGACTGCTCGTGTAATGGCTCTCCTAGACACAGCGCGATGTCAACCCCCAATACCGGGAGAGACGAATCCTATCTAACCGTCACTGCCTCCAACTGCTTCGGGACTGCACCCAACCACTACCTGTTTGCACGACTCCTTTGAGCCGTGGTAGGGTAGTGATCAAAGTACAGTGGGAACACACTCGAGGCGAAGTGACAGTGTCAAGTCAGCGGACTAAGCTGTACTCATGTCACCTAGGAACTGATAACCGACGATAGGCATAATACCAACTAGTCAGTTCCCGACGAGTCCTGTCCAGTGTACCCGTAACCTAACGAGCACCCGCATACTATCTCAAGTACGACGTACTGACGGCTGTGGGACAGACCGTCTCCCACACTGGGATGAGAAGCGCATGCACTGGTCTACTCCGGAGTATCGATGCCCTGTCTCGATAGTCCTGCGACCAGGGACCTGCATAAGGATGTGCTTATAGATTACCCAGCCCCACTAGTGTGACGGCCATCACATCGCTGGTAATCAAGCAAAGATCCTAAGGGCTCCACTAATGTGTATAGGCGATATACAAAAATAAACACATGTACACATTGAAGTAGAAACAAACCAAGTAGCATACTACTATTTTGAGCAAGATTGTATATACAAGGTGAATATCCCAAGCTTCCATTAAGTAATATACAAACTAGTATGATACAGTAATGGCCTCTAGGGCATATACACTAACAATCTCCCACTTGCACTAAGGCCATGTACTGGCGTATCGAAGACCTATCATCTCGATCAGCCCCTCGAACTATGTCTGGGGCAGGGCCTTGGTGAATGGATCTGCAGTGTTATCTTCTGAAGCGACTCTCCGAACCTCGATCTCCTGGCGATCCACGATCTCCTTGATTAGGTGATACCGCCTCAAGATATGCCTGGATCTCTGATGGGACCTGGGTTCCTTCGCTAAAGCTATAGCCCCGTTGTTGTCGCAATACAAAGGTATTGGATCAACAATGGACGGAACCACCTGAAGTTCTTTCAAGAACTTCCTCATCCAGACAGCTTCTTTTGCGGCATCAGATGCAGCGATGTATTCCGCTTCCATCATCGAGTCTGCAACGGTTTCTTGTTTGGAACTCTTCCAACACACCGCCTCTCCATTGAGGGTGAAGACAAAACCCGACATGGACTTGGAATCATCCTTGTCACTCTGGAAGCTGGAGTCAGCAAAGGCCTCGATCTGGAGGTCTTTTCAGCCATACACCAAGAACATCTCCTTAGTCCTTCTCAGGTATTTGAGAATGTTCTTTACCGCTATCCAGTGTTTCTCCCCAGGGTTTGACTGATACCGGCTTACCACACTCAGTGCATAAGCTACATCCGGTCTGGTACACAATATCGCATACATTATAGAGCCTACCGCAGAAGCGTAGGGTATAATAGACATGCGATCCCTCTCCAAATCAGTCTTGGGAGACATCTCTTTAGAGAGGGTGATCCCGTGACAAGCCGGTAGGTTACCGCGCTTGGAATCTTCCATACTGAATCTTTTCAGTACGGTGTCGATGTACCTGGACTGTGAATGTCCTAATATCCTCTTGGATCTATCACGATGGCTCCGGATCCCCAGGATGTATGAGGCATCACCCAGGTCTTTCATGGAGAACCTGTGTGACAAGAACCCCTTGACAGATTGTAGCATAGGAATGTCATTTCCTATTAAGAGAATGTCATCCACGTATAAAACGAGGAATACTACAGTTCTCGCTACAAATCTACTATAGATGCATGGTTCATCTGGATTTTTGATAAAGCCAAATTCTTTTACCGTCTCATCAAAGCAGATGTTCCAACTCCGCGATGCCTGCTTTAGTCCATAGATGGACTTAAGCAACTTGCACACCTTTCCGCTGCTCCCACTCTGAATGAAACCCTCTGGTTGGTCCATATAGACACACTCCTCTAAATTTCCATTTAGAAAAGCGGTCTTTACGTCCATTTGCCAGATCTCATAATCGTGGAAGGCAGCAATGGCAAGAAGGATCCGAATGGATTTCAGCATGGCTACTGGAGAAAAGGTTTCGTCATAGTCCAAGCCAGGTCTTTGACGAAAACCCTTTGCTACCAACCTAGCTTTATAGGTCTCAACCTGTCCATCTACACCAATCTTCCTTTTGAAGATCCACTTGCATCCTACGGGTTTTACCCCGTCTGGAGCAATGTCCAACGTCCATACCTTGTTGGTGTACATGGACTCCATTTCGGTCCGCATTGCATCCATCCATTTCACTGAGTCAACGCTCTGAACGGCCTGCTGGAAGCTAGTAGGCTCATCATAATCTATGATGCAATCCACTCTATCCCCGTCTATGAGAAAACCGTAGTATCTCTCGGGCGGATGAGTCTGCCTACTACTCCTGCGGAGCGGCGTAGGAATGTCCTGTTCTTTCGAACCCTCTGGTTCCACTAAACTTTCAGTAATAGTCCGTGGTTCTGGAATTTCTTCCAGTTCTACTGCGCTCCGACTAATTTCCTTTTCTAAGAACTAGTGTTCTAGAAAGTGGGCATTACGAGAAACAAGGACTTTTTGTTCCTCTGCGTAGTAGAAAAGATACCCCCTGGTGTTCTTTGGGTATCCCACAAACTTGCACAGTACCGAGCGTGCCTCGAGTTTGTCCGCATGCTGCTTTTTGACAAAAGCTGGACATCCCCAGATCTTCAGATATTGAAGATAGAGTTTCTTCCCACTCCATAACTCATATGGTGTGGTAGGCACAGTCTTAGTGGGAATTCGGTTCAAAAGGTATGCGGCTGATTCTAGCGCATATCCCCAGAATGATCGCGGTAACTCAGCGTTACTCATCATGGACCGCACCATATCCAATAGGGTGCGGTTCCGTCTCTCCGATGCACCGTTATGTTGCGGAGTGTATGGAAGAGTAAGCTGAGAGAGAATTCCGTTCTCTTTTAAATAGTCCAGGAACTCGGCACTCAAGTATTCTCCACCTCGATCCGATCTTAGAATCTTAATACTTTTGCCGGTTTGTTTTTCTACTTCATTCTTATACTCCTGGAATTTTCCAAAGGCTTCGGACTTATGTTTCATTAAGAAGACATGACCGTACCTTGAGAAGTCATCCGTAAAAGTAATGAAGTAAGAATAACCGCTTCGCGCATGTATAGACATTGGACCGCACACGTCACTGTGTATGAGTCCCAAGAGCTCGCTCGCTCTTACTCCATGTCCAGTAAACGGAGTCTTTGTCATCTTTCCTTTGAGACAGGATTGACAAGTGGCATACGATTGATATTCGAACGCATTCAAATATCCTTCTGTATGTAACTTAGTCAACCTTCTCTCAGTGATGTGACCCAGTCTACAATGCCACAAAAAAGTCTGATTTATTTCCGTAGACTTTCTTTTGTGTGTATTCTGGACATTGAAAATCTGTGGTTGGTTTAATACGTATATACCATTACTCAATGTACCTGACCCAATCAAAACTTGATTAAGGTGAATGTTTACAACATTACTTACAAACGCAAATTCATAACCTTCTTTAGAAACTAAAGATACAGAAATGATATTACAAGTTGCGTTGGGTACAAAAAAGCAATTACGCAAAACCAAAACATGTCCATCTGACATTCCCAGGTGATAGTCCCCCACGGCTTTAGCATCCATGCTAGCTCCGTTCGCAACTCTGAGGGTCATGTCACCTGCCTTCAAAACCCTACGGTTTCTCAACGCCTGCAAAGAATTACAGATATGAGATCCTGATCCGGTATCCAATACCCAGGAAGTAGAGTTTATTGAAAGACAGTTTTCAATAACATACACACCTGAAGCTGAAGCTGCAGCCTGCTTCAATTCCTGTGTCCTGGCTTTCCAAGCCCTGCAATCATTCTTCCAGTGACCTTTCTTATGACAATAGAAGCATTCTTCCTTATCCACAAGCTTCCCCGCTTTCTTTGTTGCTTTAGCTTTTCCCTTCGTATCCACTTTACTAACACCGCCCCTTGGTTTGGCGGGGGCTTTCTTCTTCTTTCCCTTGGCTTTCGCCTTGGACCTAGAAGAAGATGATCCTCCTACAAACAAAGTGGATGTTTCCCTACCTTTCTGTAGGGTGCCCTCTGCGCTCCTCAGCATGTTGAGGAGCTCTGAAAGTTCAACCTCTTTTTCTTGTAGGTTGAAGTTCAGTATAAACTGGGCGTAAGTGGAAGGAAGGGACTGGAGAACTATGTCCGTATAGAGTTCACTCTCCAATGTGGTCCCTAGGTCCGCGAGCTCCTCAATGTAGCCGATCATCTTTAGCACGTGCTCGGCTACTGATGATCCGACGGCCATCTTTGCCGAAAATAACTTTTTCGACGCTTCGTATCTTGCGATACGAGATTGCTCTCCATACAGTTCTTTTGTATGGAGAAATATGGATTCAAGGTCCATATTCTCGTGCCTCCTCTGATGTTCGTTGTCCATCGAGGCAAGTACGAGGCACTTGGCCTTCGCGCTATCAATCTCCCAAGTCTTGCGGATTTCCTTATCCGCGACGCTGGAAGTGGGACCAGGGACAGGGGGAGCTTTGGTAGTAAGAAGATACCCCAGCTTGTCGTATGTGATTGCCATTTTGACATTCCTGAGCCAATCTTTGTAGTTTGGCCCTGTCAGTATGTTTTTATCTAGAAGTAACTTAAGTCCAGTCATGTCGATTGGTCGCTGCAATTAGGAGAGAGAAGAAGAAACACTCAGCATGATACTCTTGCAAGTTTAGAGTGGTTTTTAGTTTGTCTAAACAGGATGGCTCCCACTGTTTCTCGAATCCCTCCTCAAACCATAAAGGAAGAATTAGTCGGGATCAATCCCACCGCACAATACTTGCTTAACCGTTCAGCCAGGCCGGTGTCGGTACTTCGAGGGAGGTTTTCTAACGCTTTCGCGAAGTTCCTTAATTAAAGAACCTCTTTTCCCTGGGGGCGTAGCCCCGCTAACACCTTTCTAGGCACCTACTAGGTTTATAGCATTGATCGTTAAGTGAGAAATTTCCCGAGGAGTAGCATATACTCACAGTAGGATCGGGATCCAAATATCATCGCGTGACGAAACTGAAGGAATCCTACCAGAATCATCACACTCCAAATGGTATGCAAATCTAGCAAGTTTCAGTACTTATGAAACTCCCGATGTGGATTTTTGCCCCATGCTCTTATGACCTTGGCGTGAGGTCAAAATGTGATAAGCCACATGTCAAGTTCGTCCCATCATTATCCAGTTTATTTGAACCCACCCGTACATACCCTTGACGTAGGCCAAAATGGCAGTACGACTGTCTCAAACCAACGCATTCTATATATGCAACAGATAAATATCCGGCAGCTACCAATCACCATGCCTTGGCGAGAGGTCAAAATACATAGCTTGAATACTACCAAATATTTAACTGAAATGATGGAGGGCTACGGATGGTTTTGGGAAAACCGTGAACGTAGTGAACTTGATTTGGTCGATGGAACGAGATAGCTTTTAAAAGGAGTGGCTCAAGCTCCGCATTTAAAAGTTGGTTTTGAAAAGAACCGAGTGGTTTTCGAAAGTGTTCCAACGACTTTAACTTGGTTTATTATCTTGCATTAGTTCTTTTAATGCGTGATATTCTTGCATCAGTTCTTTTAATGCGTCCCATCATTTAATCCTACCATTGCAGAAAACAACCAAAATATTACGTACGCTTATGCCATTCGCATTCGCCACTAGGCCCCGTCATTACCCATTAGGTTACTTAACTAACGACAGAGCGGGGGCTGGGCTAGCGCGTCTGTAAAACATAAGCAACGCCTAAATAATATCATATATAGATATACTGCAATGATAAACATTTCAGATCACAGATGAATACATTGGATATACTAGGAATCTGTAATTCGTACGAGCCTGTAACGAAAGACAGATTACACGGTCGCGGTGAATAGCCAATACCCCACCCAAGACCCCTACGGGTGCGGCAAACTACCCGCCAAGTACCCGAAGCGTAGCAACCTCCCTCATCTCCATGAGTAGGCCACTCGACACTTCGGCATACCCGGTACTTTGTGCACCCCCTCCATGGGTCTATCCTAGGAGCAAAAACAGTAAAAAGAAATTATACAATGACGGCTACAACCCCGACCCGGTTGTGCGGCCATACAAATAATTATTACATCAATTTACAAATTTACATGAATTGAAAGAAAAGAAAACTCTCGTCTCACAACCCTCGGGTATTCACCCGCGACAATCCAACATATTCATATACACATTCCAGCAACATTACAGATCACAGATTTGTATAACCCCCACTAATCGACATATAGCGATTAGTAGACGTTCAATACAAATATCACATTACAGAAAAACCCGTTAGGTTAAGTCTTTTAGAAGTTCGATCAAAAATACGGATTTTCGGGACCCCAAAAATAAAATTTTCGTTCTGGAAAATCTGGGCAGAAAATATATATTCCAAAAATCCCAAAATACCCCTGCAAGTACACTGTAGCAAAGAAACATCAGAGAGGGGCCAAGGAGGCCGCGGAACCACGGCAATAGCAAGCTATTGCCGCGTTTCCGCGGTCGTTTAGGGGGAACTCTTGGTGATTTTTCTACAGTATCTTTTAAAAACCCTGAGCCGATTTTAGAGATGAAAATAATCAACTTTTGAACAGTATAAAAATCGACAGAAAGTTCGAAATTCGGGGTTCGTTTTCGGGACTTTTTCTTTGATCGATCTTCTAGTTACTTGCTAACATGTTAGATAGAGTTTAACTAGGCTCTGATACCACTGTAAGTCCATGCTACCTCTCCCGAAACTTTCGGGAATGCGGAATTTGGTAAAAAACGATTTTTATAGTGGTGGTAACATGGACCTAAAACCCGGATCTTGGTTAAACATCTATCTAATAACCTAACTACGAGTTTCTAGCTACTCGGTTAGGGGGTTATACCTTGCTTGTCTTGAACTCCTTCGTCTTCAAGCTCCGATGGTGGTCCGGATTGGCTTCTTCCCATCGTCTCCATACGCCGAAGATAGATCCACCTGAAAGCTCCAACCTTTGGCTCCTTCTTCGTTCTTTGAAGAAACTAGTTCACTCGGTTTGCTAAACCTTGTGAACTAGAGTGAGTAGAGAAGAGTTTGTATGGGATTTTATCTATGGTTCTTGATTCTCAACTCATGAGACAAGAGAACCATAGAGTCAAGAGAGGGAGCAAGAGGAAGAGGGTGAGAGCAAAACAAGAGAGCTCAAGAACAAGAGAGAGAATGAGCAAGTAAGAATGAGCAAGTCTTTTGTCTCTCACCCTCTCATAATCCAAAGTCATCATAACTCATTATACCAAATCAAGTGTTATGTGATGGTTGAAGCAACCATAACCATATCATTTCATGCACTCATTTTGCACAAATGAGCAAGCAAGAAAAAGGCTTTGCCATGAAATGATGGCTATGGTTATCATGATGGTCAACTAGTCAAGCCTAGTCAACCGGTCAACAAAGTCAACAAGTCAACAAAAATCAACAAGTCAACAAAGTCAACAAAAGTCAACAACCATGTCACCATAATACTTAATTAATATAATAGTTAATCACATATCATATTCTCATTAGGGTTGAGCAAAAAGTCAAATAGTCAACGGTCAACTGTCAACAACCCTAATGAGAATCCGCTGCCTCTGCCTCCCTGTCAACTGTGCATAAACACCCGCATCCGCGTTCCGAGGAACACGAATGCATACTGGATAAATCCAATCCCAAAAGGTACACTAGGATCTGGCTTAAACCAAAGCCCGCTAGTGTAAACTGTCCGGACACTGTACGTGCACAAGTGCACGGATGTGACCGAACCCTGTCGCAAAACCATGCGACCTTTCGCAATACCATGCGACCTCTACTCTTTTGCCTAAAGGCGAAAAGCTTTCTGTGTGGGACTCTAAAGACTCGACACTACGCTGGCAGTGGGTTTAACCACAGACCGCAAGCGGCACTAGCTGTGCGTAACGGTCCCCAGGTAATGCCGACAAGAAGACCGACGAGGCGAAACCCATCTGAACTCCTACTGAGCCTGAATGTGGCATTCTCCGTACGGTCCGGTCTGTTCGTATGATACATCGCATGGCGGGCCTAGGGGGCGGTAAACGTCAGTCCCCCAATAGCGGTACAAGTCGTGCCGGAGTGAAGCCCAAAACACCCTGAGATAACACTGGAAGCCTACCAGTATATCTCGTTTGCCCTGGCCAGGGACTACTCGTGTAATGGCTCTCCTAGACACAGTGCGATGTCAACCCCCAATACCGGGAGAGACGAATCCTGTCTAACCGTCACTGCCTCCAAGTTCTTCGGGACTGCACCCAACCACTACCTGTTTGCACGACTCCTTTGAGCCGTGGTAGGGTAGTGATCAAAGTACAGTGGGAACACACTCGAGGCGAAGTGACAGTGTCAAGTCAGCGGACTAAGCTGTACTCATGTCACCTAGGAACTGATAACTGACGATAGGCATAATACCAACTAGTCAGTTCCCGACGAGTCCTGTCCAGTGTACCCGTAACCTAACGAGCACCCGCATACTATCTCAAGTACGACGTACTGACGGCTGTGGGACAGACCGTCTCCCACACTGGGATGAGAAGCGCATGCGCTGGTCTACTCCGGAGTATCGATGCCCTGTCTCGTTAGTCCTGCGACCAGGGACCTGCATAAGGATGTGCTTATAGATTACCCAGCCCCACTAGTGTGACGGCCATCACATCGCTGGTAATCAAGCAAAGATCCTAAGGGCTCCACTAATGTGTATAGGCGATATACAAAAATGAACACATGTACACATTGAAGTAGAAACAAACCAAGTAGCATACTACTATTTTGAGCAAGATTGTATATACAAGGTGAATATCCCAAGCTTCCATTAAGTAATATACAAACTAGTATGATACAGTAATGGCCTCTAGGGCATATACACTAACAAACATATCACAGCAACACATAACATCAACGTTAGTAAATAGGCGTATCCCAATTGTCATTGACGTATAGCAACGAAACCGGCGATACACCACATATTACACTTACGGTCGCAGAAAAGAAAGTGAATGTCACGACCCGAAATTGGCACGTGACGGCCCATAAACTACGCAACGACTACAGGCGTAACGCAATTTAAGTAAGCCAAAAACCCAGCAATCTAAACCATAAAAAGTAGTAAGTGATAATAGAATTTTCAAAACTTTTGAAATCTCAAATCAAATTCTTTAAAAGTCCAACTTTAGTTTCTTAAAAATTTTGGCAGCACCTCCTTTGTAAAAACTAACCCCAAAAATGGGTACGGCATAAATATAAGTAAAGCATCCCCAACGGGAGCAAATCCACGCCCAAAGGCGGAAAACAACCACCACAACAGATATACGACGCCGTAGCGAAGAAATAAAAGACGATATAAGTAAAACTGCAAAAAAGACAACCAAGTCACCAAAATATACAATATCATCCTCACATCAAGTCTCTAAGTCATGCACATGAAAGTGGTAGATAGAGAGTACAGGATTCAACGAATATACAATAAGCAACATCGGATAAGTACAAAACCCACCTATAGCAAAACTGCACGCAGTCAGCCGAAGCGGTATTCGCTGCAAAAGATGATACGAAAGCTGAAAAGCCTGTCGCGACTGCCCTGAAAGACTACCTGCAAAACACCGTGGCACAACGGGGGTGAGTTGCCAACTCATGAATAGTAAATAATATATGGAGGTAATTGCAAGTATGCACGTACAGCGCGAATCTAATACATGCAAGCAAATAGCAATAAATGGTCATATGTATGCAACAGTCATGAAAGTTACTTTAGCAGGTATAACTAATACATGAAGCAATAATATGATAATATGTATATGCAACAGTCATGAAAGGTACTCTATCAGGTATTACTAATACATGAAGCAATTCATATAAAATAAATGAGGAGTATGGAATAAAACATGTCATTCTCAAGGAATCCTGACCTCGTGATAGGACCAAAGTCCATCAAGACAATCTAAATCCCAAATTTCCTCAAATCAGCCCCCAAATTGGCTCTCATATCCTGTAAGTCTCATATATCCTGAATGTACAATATCAAGTAAATCTTATATATACTGAATGTACAATATCAAGTAAACCTCATTTATCCTGAATGTACAATATCAAATAAATCTCATATACCCTGAATGTACAATATCAAGTAAATCTCATATACCCAGTATCCAGTATCGAGTAAGTTTCATATAAAGTGAGTGTCCAACATCGACACCCAAAAACATCATGAAACAAGTGTCTAGCATCGACACATAAATACTGATCTATTAGGCGCTGTTACCACGACTGGCCCTCCTGATAGGTACGTATCATACGCTATCCTGAAAACTCGAGTGCCTAGCTCTGACACTCGAAATTCGACGTATCCATACGTACATGACTCCGGTCGGTATCCCCACAATAACCGCCGAGTCTAAATACTATCACTGGTAGGTACTTTCCCACCTTCCAGGCTCATCGGCATGTAGGGTTCCTAGGCACTCTTGTGAAGGTTCATAACGCATCAAACATGCCCGGATTAAAATTTAGACGTGCCGAACAACCCAAAGCCGGGATCTTTGCTAGATTATTAGGGTTTAACATGCAAGATGATAACTTTTATCTAAGTGTGAGGGATTACAACCTTTGCAGTCCGCTCCTTCACTTCACAAGCTCCGAGTAGAAGTCCCTTTGCCGCGATCCACGATCTCCCGGACTCATGAGAGGCTCCACGACTCGAACGATCCATGCTAGCTTGAAGTATTCCAAATCTCCGATGATCTACCTTGAAGTTGCAACGACTCAAGCTTTCTCACTCAAAAGAGAAGAACATACTAATCCCATGGGCTAGATGAGATGAGGATGAGAGAGTAGTAATT
This sequence comes from Agapanthus africanus, assembly GCA_030015575.1. Classification (NCBI taxonomy): domain Eukaryota; kingdom Viridiplantae; phylum Streptophyta; class Magnoliopsida; order Asparagales; family Amaryllidaceae; genus Agapanthus; species Agapanthus africanus. The sequence continues at coordinate 410,243,223 of CM057340.1, forward strand.
TTGCTTTCTTTTTAAATCATTTTCTCATTTTATTTCATCACTTAAAGAAAAACTAGCAAGCTTTCTTGAAGAGAGAAGAAGAAGATGATGGAAAATCAATAATCATTTTTCCTTTTGTGATGAATAGAATATAAACCATATGATTGAATTGTAAACCATGGTCAAGGATGAGTGGTCAAGATTTTGTAGAGAAATAACTAGAGTTAGGGTTTGGTTGAGTTAAAGAAAGTGTCATCCAAAATATCTTAAGAATGACAAAAGGAAAAGCTTCTAGAAGATGCATGAAACATCTAACCCAAATCAAACCCTAATCTCAATTAATCATCCTTAAACATGTTTAACAATTAATCATAACATGTCACAATAATATATATCATATATATATTATATATTTGCAACAAAAGAAAATAATACAATTAACATATATCGCATATATATCAATGTATCATCCACTGAGAAAATGAAATAATAAAGCGAGCCAATATTAGATAATGTAATACAATATATCATATATATTATTATACATTAAATCATCGAATCAACACTTGAATCGATGATCCAGCTATATCGAATATTACCGACTAATATATCATGTACCGATTCATCGAATCAACACTTGATCCGATGACCCGGTTCATATCTAAATATCCTGAGAATATAATACGGTATCCCATATCGCATTATTCTCGTTCCTGCGCATATCACATATGTGCCACTACTCCGTTTCGCCGGAGCAAACAAACCTCTGTGTAGGACTCTAAAGAATCGTCAATACGCCGGTAGCAGGTGATGATCATATCAAACACCCACAAGCTGTAAGCGGTCAGCTAACGTAACAGCCACCCAGGTATTGAGCGATCAGAAGATCAACAAGCTAGCCTGTGCGTTCTCCTGTCAATCCAACCAGTAACACTCCCGTACAGTCCGGTCTGTTCGTCTGATATGTCGCATATCAATTCTAGGGGTGGTATACGTCAGACCCCAGTAACCGATAAGTCGTGTCGATGTGTGGCTCATAACGGGTCGAGAAACTACTAGTAACACTTACCAGTAAATCTCCATATCAGCCCTGGCCAGGGACTTCCAGTTATGGCCAATCGAATACAGCACAACATCAACTCCCTATACCGGGAGAGACGAATCCCCTCCTATCGCTCATTGCCTCCATGTGATTCGGGACTGTACCCAAAAGCCACCGTTTTGCATGCCCTCTTGGACGTGGTAAGGTGGAAATCAAAGCACAGTGGGAATCACACAAGACTCCATGACGATCTCGGGTCTACAGACTACCCTGTACCTGTGTCACCGGAGAACTGCCATCTGACGTGTGGTATATCACCATCTGGGAGTTCTCGGCGAGTCCGTCCAGTGTACCCAGTCTCCACTGAGCACCCGTACACCATCTCTGATGTCTAACACCGATGGATATGGGATCATCCATCGCCCATCATATGGGTCAAGATGCGTATACGCTAGTCTACACTGGTGTATCGATGCCCTGTCTCGATATACCCTCGACTAGGAACAGTTATAGGATGTACTCATCGACTACCGCGGCCCCACTAGTATGATCTCATCATAGTCCCAGTAGTCGAGTACAAATCTTAAGGGCTTTATCAACATGTGAGAGTAAAACAGTAAACCAATACAAGTCAACATGTTAAGATAAAGTGAAACCAAATAGCATACTATCATGACGAGCAAGAAAGTCATCTCTATATATAACCAAGCATCCATTATAATATACATCATATGTACAACAATGGCCTCTAGGGCATATACATAACTAACAATCTCCCACTTGCACTAAGGCCAACTGCTGTAGTATCGCATACCTAGCATCCCGAATAATCTCTCAAACTGTATCTGGGGAATAGCCTTCGTGAATGGATCCGCAGTGTTGTCCTTCGTATCTACTCTCCTGACCTCGATCTCCCGGCGATCAACTATCTCCCTGATCAGGTGATACCGCCTCAGAATATGTCTGGACTTTTGATGGGACCTGGGTTCCTTGGCTAATGCCACAGCTCCATTGTTATCGCAATACAGAGGTATTGGATGCTCAATGGATGGAACCACACCAAGTTCACTAATGAACTTCTTGATCCAGATAGCCTCTTTGGCAGCATCGTTGGCAGCGATGTATTCAGCCTCCATCGTTGAGTCTGCAACGGTATCCTGTTTGGAACTCTTCCAACATACCGCCCCTCCATTGAGGGTAAAGACAAAACCCGAATGCGACTTAGAGTCGTCCTTATCACTTTGGAAGCTGGAATCGGTAAAGGACTCCACCTGGAGTTCTCCATTACCATACACCAAGAACATCTCCTTAGTCCTTCGTAAGTACTTGAGAATGTTCTTCACAGCTGTCCAATGATTCTCTCCAGGATCTGCTTGATACCGACTCACTACACTTAGTGAGTATGCTACATCGGGTCTGGTACATAGCATCGCATACATGATAGAGCCTACTGCCGAAGCATAGGGTATCCCTTGCATGCGAGCTCTTTCCAAATCAGTCTTGGGAGACATCTCTTTGGAGAGAGTGAGTCCAGAGATCGTGGGTTGGTTCCCATGCTTGGATTCTTCCATACTAAACCTCTTTAGTATGGTGTCAATGTACCTGGATTAGGACAATCCCAGTATCCTTTTAGATCTATCTCTATAGATCATGATTCCCAATATGAAGGAGGCATCACCTAGATCTTTCAATGAGAATCTCTGTGATAAGAAGAGCTTGACTGATTGCAGCATAGGAATATCATTTCCTATCAAGAGTATGTCATCCACGTACAATACGAGGAAGACAACCTTACCCTCTGCTACCTTCTTATAGATACAAGGTTCATCTATATTTTTGATGAAGTCAAACTCTTTGACTACAACATCAAAACAGATGTTCCAACTCCGCGATGCTTGCTTTAACCCATAAATGGATTTAAGCAGCTTGCACATCTTTCCGCTGCTCCCACTATCTACGAAGCCCTCGGGCTGAGTCATGTACACGCACTCTTCTAAATCACCGTTTCGAAAGGCGGTCTTAACATCCATTTGCCAGATTTCGTAGTCATGGTATGCAGCAATGGCAAGTAAGATCCGGATGGACTTAAGCATAGCCACTGGAGAAAAGGTTTCGTCATAATCCACACCTGGTCATTGACGAAAACCCATTGCTACAAGTCTAGCTTTGAAAGTCTCAACTTTTCCATCTACACCAAATTTCCTTTTAAAAATCCACTTGCTCCCTATGGGTTTTACCCCTTCAGGAGCATTTTCTAAAATCCATACTTTATTGGTGTACATGAATTCCATCTCAGATCGCATTGCATCCAGCCATTTCACAGAGTCACCACTCGTGATGGCCTGCTCGAAACTAGTGGGGTCATCATCATCTATGATGCAATCCTCGCTTCCACCATCAATGAGAAAACCGTAGTATCTCTCAAGTGGACGAGAAACCCTAGTAGATCGGCGGAGAGGCTGGGGTTCGTCGGGTACTACTGAATCCTCTGGTTCCAATAAATCATCTGTTGTAGTTTGTTCTGCTGGAACTTCTTCCAGTTCTACCTCATAGCCACTAATTTCTTTTTCAAGAAATTCCTTTTCGAAAAAGGTGGCATATTGAGAAACAAACACTTTTTGTTCCTCAGCGTGAAAGAATATATACCCATAAGAATCTTTTGGATATCCTACAAACTTACATATACCTGATCTTGCCTCGAGTTTGTCCGGATTTTGCTTTTTAACATAGGCCGGACAACCCCATATCTTAACTCGTTTAAGAGATGGTCTCTTCCCATTCCATATCTCATATGGAGTGGTGGGCACCGATTTAGTTGGAACTCTATTCAATAGATATGTGGCTGTTTCCAGCGCATAACCCCAAAAGGAGATTGGTAACTCAGCAGTGCTCATCATAGAGCGCACCATATCTAATAGGGTGTGATTCCTCCGCTCCGATACACCGTTGTGCTGTGGTGTATAAGGAGGAGTAAGCTGAGAGAGAATCCCATTCTCTTTTAGATAATCCCGAAACTCATTACTTAAGTATTCACCTCCTCGATCAGATCGAAGAATCTTAATACTTTTGCCCGTTTGATTCTCTACTTCGTGCTTATAATCTCTGAATTTCTCAAAAGCTTCAGACTTGTGTTTCATCAGGAACACATGTCCGAATCTAGAGAGATCGTCATTGAATGTGATGAAGTAGGAAGAACCGTTCCTGGCATGCGTATACATGGGACCGCATACATCACTATGTACCAGTCTTAAGAGTTCGGTAACTCTTTCTCCGTGTCCACTAAACGGAGCTTTGGTCATTTTTCCTTTGAGACATGAATGGCAAGTATCATAAGATGATAATTCGAACGGATTCAAATAACCATCTCTATGTAACTTAGCCAGTCGTGTCGCATTGATATGACCAAGTCTACAATGCCACAAGAAGGATTCGTTCATATCTGAACTTTTCCTCTTGTGTGTGTTTTGTATATTCAGGATTGTATTCTGATTTAGAATGAATATGCCATTATGTAACGAGCCTTATGCAATCAACTTTTGATCTCGGAATATGTTCATAACATTATCCTTTACTACAAAATTATATCCCTCTTTACTCAATAAAGAAACTGATATAATGTTGCACATCATGTTCGGTATATAATAGCACTCATTTAGAATCAGTGTATTACGACTTGGTAATACTAGGTGATATTCGCCAACTGCTTTGGCTGCAACATTTGCACCGTTCCCTACTTGAACGGAATGATCATCTTTTCCCAGTTCTCTACCTTTACGTACCCCATGCAACTGTTTGCATATGTGGGATCCTGATCCGGTATCTAATACCCAGGACGTAGGGTGAACTGAGAAACAGTTCTCAATAACAAACACACCCGAAGAAGATGCATCAACATGCATGTTCTTTTGGGCGGCGTGAGAATCCAGATATTCTCCTGTGTCCTGTTCAGTCTTATAACTCTTATAAGAAAGAATGGGTCTAATATTCCCTTGCTCAGTACAATAATCGGGTTCAGTCAATACATCCATATTATTATATTGATTATAGCATGACATGGTCGCTACCTGGAGAGAGAGAGAAGAAAAACACTTTAGCGTACGCTCTTGCAAGATTAGATTGGTTATTATCTTATCTAATCAGGATGTCTCCCACTGTTTTTATCAAATCTACCTTAAAACCCTAAAAGGTAAGATTAGCCGGGATTAATTACACCTTACAATTTCGTCAATCTTTCAGCCAGATCGGTGTCGGTACTTTGAGGGAGGTTCCCCGTGCTTTCGCACGGACCTAATTAAAGTAAACCTCGTTTTCCCAGAGGCGTAACCCCGTTAACACTTTTCTAGACACCTACCTGAATGACTAATTGTCCTGTGTATAACTTGTTAGTTGTATGTATGCCCTAGAGGCCAGTATTGTACAGATGTTGTATATTATATTGGATGCTTGGACATATATAGAGATGACTTTCTTGCTCGATATGATAGTATGCTATCTGGTTACTCTTTATCTTAACATGTACACTAGTCTCTTTATACTGTCTTGTAGTTACATGTTGGTAAAGCCCTTAGGATGTCTACTTGACTACCTGGACTATGATGCAGATCATACTAGTGGGGACATGGTAGTCCATAAGTACATCCTTCAAGGTCCCTAGTCGTGGGTGTATCGAGACGGGGCATCGATATACCAGAGTAGACTAGCGTATACGCTTCTTGACCCATGAGATGGGCGATGGATGATCCCATATCCATTGGTGTTTGACATCAGAGATGGTATACGGGTGCTTAGTGGAGACTGGGTACACTGGACGGACTCGCCGAGAACTCCCAGATGGTATTATACCTCACGTCAGATGCCAGTTCTCAGGTAACACTTGTACAGGTTAGTCTGTAGACCCGAGATCGTCATAGAGTCTTGTTTGATTCCCACTGTGCTTTGATCTCCACCTTACCACGTCCATGAGGGCGTGCAAAACGGTGGTCTTTGGGTACAGTCCCGAGTCACATGGAGGCAATGAGCGATAGGAGGAGTTTCGTCTTTCCCGGTATTGGGGGTTGATGTTGCGCTGTGCTCGATTGGCCGTAACAGGGAAGTCCCTGGCCAGGGCTGATCAGAGATTTGCTGGTAAGTGTTACCAGTAGTTTCTTGACCCGTTATGAGCCTCACATCGGCACGACTTATTGAGTATTGGGGTCTGACGTTTACCACCCCTAGACTTGATATGCGACGTATCAGACGAACAGACCGGACTGTACGGTAAGTGTTACTGGTTGGATTCACAGGAGTGTGAGCGGGCTAGCTCGTCGATCTTCTGATCGCTCAATACCCGGGTAGCCGTTACGTTTAGCAGACCGCTTGCGGCTTGTGGGTGCTTGATATGATCATCATCTGCTACCGGCGTATTGACGAGTCTTTAGAGTCCTACACAGAGGTTTTCTGGTTCAAGCGAAACGAAATAGGAGCGCATATGAGATATGTGCGGGACCGAGAATAATGCGTGTATGTGATACCGCATTTCATTCTCGCGATAAATGTTTCGATTGGTTATATTCGATATGACCTAGTTATCGAATCATTGATTCGATAAATCGATACATCGAATAGTAGTCGGTTATGTGCGACATGACCGGATCATTGAATCAAATGTTGATTTAATGATTTAATGTATAATTATATATTTGATATATTACTTTGCATTAACTAGTATTGGTTCACTTTAAATGGATTTTCTCACTTGATGTACATGTTGTATATGTGATATACTTTTGTGCACATCTTTGTATCATGTTTGATGATACTTGCTCATTAGGTTAAGTGTGAAGAATTAAACCATGGTTAAGAGATGATTAGGGTTTTGCCTTTTTATTTATTTATTTGTTTATTTATTTAAAAGAGGTTTAGATGAGAATGGTGGCTTTCTTTGTCTCTTGTTGAAGTTTCTTGAAGCTTTGACAAAGTCCACCATCCTTATCTCATCCATAACCCTAACCATTCCTTCTAACCTTAGTTTAATCTCTACACTTGACCATGGTCAAGATATGATAAGTATCCATATTAGTTTCTTTTTTAAAATAAGAAACTTATCATATTCTTTCTTCTTCATCATCTTCTTCTTGAAGAAAACTTGATGCCATCAACGGCAACTTGAGATCCAAAGTGAGAAATCCAAATCTAAAGTCTACCCACCTCCTATTTCTTCACCCTCTACCTCTTGCCAAGTTGTTTTGGGTGTTTTCTTCACAAGTTTCACAACTTTGTGAAGTCGGAGCTTGAGCTTGTGCAACCTCGACGTAGATCGTCTTTAACACGAAGCCGACGACCTATTCCGCTCGTTTTCCCGATGAATCCGATGAACGAGTCTAGGATTCGAAAAGGACAGCGAGAGGATGCCTACGTGGAGCCAAGGAAGAGGATTACCGGATCTACAAAGGTTGTAGCATCTAACCTATAGTTAATTTGTTAACTAGTTTTGTATTTCGCCTAGACATCTAGCAACGATCCATTAACTAGGGTTTCTCGGCACCATATTTTTTAAAATTGGCATGTTCGATGCCTTGTGAGACCTCTATAGGGTGCCTAGGAACCTTTCACTGGTATCAGAGCCTAGCTAGAGCCTTAGGCGAAGTCTAGACGCAATTTGATGCCCGAACGAACCCGAAACCCTAAACTTTACTTGCTCTCTGTCCTTTTTCTAAAATCAGGGATTTTTCCACATTAAAAATATGCAGAAAAATCAGCAGGAGAATATAGGAATTACTGTGAAATTCGACAGTGTAAATCCACCAAGTCGCCGCGGTTCCGCGGCATGAGCATGGCTCATGCGGCGAATCCGCGGCCGTACGGATCAATTAAATAAAGATTTCTGCACAGTAATTCGTATCTTCCAGTGCTGGTTTTCCTGGGAATTTTTAATATTTATTCAAGAGTTGAATTTTCTGGGGTTGTTTTGGGGATTCGGTATTTCGATCGGATTATCAAATTTCGTCTTTTGTGTATTTCCGGATAATTTTTAGAATATGTTAAAAAGTTCGACCGGATATAAATACCCAATTTTTCCCCTATCGGGAAATTTCCAAGTGTTGGATTTTTCTGTAGTTTAACGACGTTCTAAGTAGTGCAAGTAACGCGATGGACCCTCTAGAAAACAACAAACCTTAACTCGATTATGTGACCGTCTTGAACTGCCCTTTGAACCTTCGGGTTTGGGGCAGTACGGCGTGCCACATGTGAGGCGTTGGCTTGACCCTTCTACAGCTGGACCGTTGGTACTGAGGCACGAACTGAATGTTATTAGACTTATTTCATGTGTTGAGCTGTATCGGGAAAACTTGGGTATTCGACTGTTCGATCGGAAAGTTTAACATTATCTGTTTATCTGGAATGTGATACAATAATTGGAATTCACAAACAGTTATGAGATAACTGGATGAATGTTATAAATCTAGCACTTTAGTCCCATACGATATTGAAAAGAGTTTTCGATAATGAGACTAAAATGCGGGGTTTGTAACTGTTAGGCATGTGATGTCTAAAGTGGTTGCGGATTCCAACTGTTGTAGTTTTACACTTTCTTTTCTGTGACCGTAAGTGTAATATGTGAATCGCCGGTTTCGTTGCTATATGTCAACGACAATTGGGGTATGCATACTTACTTACGTTGATGACATATGATGTTATGTGTTGCTGGATATGTTATATTGGATCGTCGTATTCGAATAGCCGGGGGTTTTTATGTGAGATGAGTGTTTTTCATTTTCATTCATGTAAAAACTTGTATGTAATATTCTTTTATTTGGGGCACTTACAGGTAGCGGAAGATGTCACCTTTTGTATATTATTTACTTTTCCGCATTAGGATAGACCCAAGGAGGGGAGCACAAGTAACCGGGTTCTGGGGTCCAGTGGGAGACCAACTCGAGGAGTCGAGTCCGGGTCTCCTAACCCTAGAATTGGCAGGGTTGCTTGCCGCTCTCGTAGGGGTCTAGGGGTGTGGGATTGGCTATTCGTCACGACCGTGGAATCCGTGTTTTATACTGGCTCGTATTGAAAACACGGACGTCCTAGTATATCCAATATTTCATATGTTTATTCTGCTGCGATATCTGTGTTGTGATTCTGTGATGGATATAGTATATAGTATATATGATATATTATATAGACGTTACTTATGTTTTACACCCACGCTAGCCCTGCCCTGCTCTGTCGTTAGTTACCTAACCTAACGGTGCACGAGGGGACATCGAGGCGAATGCGGATGGCATAAGTGTACGTCATATCTATCTGTGATGTTTAGGTATTTAAATGATGGGACTTCATTAATGTGATTAATGAAAGATAAGAAACCTAAGATGTTGTGGAATCGAATTTTAAAATAAAACAGGTAGCTACAGTTCTTGCTTTGCACAGCGGTATATATGATATACCCTGCACCTTATTCGATGAGGAAAGGACCGAGATCCCTTCACCGGGAGTGACTCCTTTAGCAATAACTGGCAGATGCTACACACTCGGTTTGCTTTTGACTGCTTTTGGGTTTTTGCTTTGCACAGCGATATATATGATATATCCCGCACCTCATTCGACGAGGAAAGGACCGAGATCCCTTCACCGGGAGTGACTCCTTTAGCAAAACTAGAAAAGCCTCAAAATCACTCCATTTCAAAACTTCATTTGATTCTACAACGATATCAAGTTCATTACGCTCATGGTTTTCAGAAAAACCTGGCGTAGCCCTCCGTCATTTCAGATGAGTAGTAGTTAGTATTCGTGCTACGTTTGTTGGCCTGCGTCAAGGCATAGTGTGCGGTAGCTAACTAGTATTTATCTGCTTATGCATATGATGCAGATTGGATTAGGGTAGTCGTGCGACTTTGTTGGCTTGCGTCAAGGGTCGTACGGGTGGGTTTAATTCGATCAGGAAATGACGGGTTGAACTTGACTAGCGCACTATGGTTTGTTGGCCTGCGTCAAGGTCATAGGACGCTAGGGGCAAAAGTATTATCGGGAATTTCAAGTGTTGAAATTTGCAATGAGATTGCATACCTTCTATGAGATAGTTGGATCCCGATACCCACTGCGAGTAAGAGTTACTCCTAGGAGAGTTTTACATATTGCAATTAGCTGATCAAGTAGGTGTCTAGAAAGGTGTTAACGAGGTTACGCCTCTGGGAAAACGAGGTTTACATTAATTAGGTTCGTGCGAAAGCACGGGGGACCTCCCTCAAAGTACCGACACTGGCCTGGCTGAAAGATTGGCGAACTTGTAGTGTGTAATTAATCCCGGCTAGTCTTTTCTTTTAGGGTTTGGAGGAAGATTTGATAAAAAGCAGTGGGAGCCATCCTGATTAGATAAGATAATAACCAATCTGATCTTGCACGAGCATACGCTAAAGTGTTTTCTTCTCTCTCTCTCCAGGTAGCGACCATTTCATGCCCTAATGAAGATAATAATATGGATGTATTGACCGAACCCGCATGTTATACTGTGCTGGGGAACGTTGGTTCCGTTCTTTCTTATAAGAGTTATAGGAATGAACAGGATATAAGGGAATACCAGGATTCCCATGCCACCCGAATGAAGAAAGTACATGTTGATGCATTTTCTTCGGGTGTGTTCGTTACTGAGAACTGTTTCTCCATTTGCTCTACGTCCTGGGTATTAGATACCGGGTCAGGATCCCATATATGTAATCAGTTACATGGGCTTAGGAAAGGTAGAGAACTTGGAGAAGGTGATAAAGACATTAGAGTTGGAAATGGTGCAATTGTTGCAGCTAAGACTGTCGGGGAATATCACCTTGTATTACCAACTGGTAATACATTGGTTCTGAACGAATGCTATTACATGCCGAACCTAATATGCAACATTATATCGGTTTCTTTATTAAGTAAAGAGGGATATAATTTTGTATTACAGGACAATGTTATGAACATTTTCCGTAACCAAAAGTTGGTTGGATCAGGCACGTTGTGCAATGGCATTTATGTTCTAAATCAATCAACAGTTCTGAGCATAACAAACACACACAAGAGGAAGAGTTCAGAACTGAACGAATCCTTCTTGTGGCATTGTAGACTGGGTCACATCAATGTGACACGACTAGCTAAGTTGCATAAAGATGGATATTTAAATCCGTTTGAATTTTCATCTTATGACACTTGCCAGTCATGTCTCAAAGGCAAGATGACCAAAACTCCGTTTACGGGACACGGAGAAAGAGTTACCGAACTCTTGGGACTGATACATAGTGATGTATGCGGTCCCATGTCTACACATGCCAGGGATGGTTCTTCATACTTCATTACATTCACTGACGATCTCTCTAGGTTCGGGTATGTGTTCCTGATGAAACACAAATCAGAAGCTTTTGAGAAATTTAGGGAATATAAGCATGAAGTTAGAACCAAACCGGAAAAAGTATTAAAATCCTACGATCTGATCGAGGAGGAGAATACTTAAGCAATGAATTCCTGGACTTCCTAAAAGAGAATGGGATTCTCTCTCAGCTGACTCCTCCATATACACCACAGCACAACGGTGTATCAGAACGAAGGAACCGCACCCTATTAGATATGGTGCGCTCTATGATGAGCACAGCTGAGTTACCTATTTCCTTCTGGGGATATGCACTGGAAACAGCTGCAGACCTATTGAATATGGTTCCCACCAAAACCGTGCCGACCACTCCATATGAGATATGGAAAGGAAAGAGACCATGTCTTAATTATGTTAAGATATGGGGTTGTCCGGCCTATGTAAAAACGCAAAATCCGGACAAACTCGCGGCAAGGTCCATTCTGTGTAAGTTTATTGGATATCCCAAACATTCGCGAGGGTATATCTTCTACCACCCTGAGGAACAAAGAGTGTTTGATTCTCGGCATGCCACCTTTTTAGAAAAGGAATTTCTTGAAAAAGAGATTAGTGGTCATGAGGTAGAACTGGAAGAGGTTCCAGCTACAGAAGCTATAACAGAAGATCTGGTGAAACCAGAGGATTCCGTAGTTCCCGATGAACCCCAGCCACTCCGCCGATCTAGTAGGGTTTCTCGTCCACCTGAGAGATACTATGGTTTTCTCATTGATGGTGGCAGCGAGGATTGCATCATGGAGGATGATGACCCAACTAGCTTCGAGCAGGCCATCACGAGTGGGGACTCAGTGAAATGGCTGGATGCTATGCGGTCCGAGATGGAATCCATGTACACCAACAAAGTATGGACTTTGGACGTTGCTCCTGAAAGGGTAAAACCTATTGGGAGCAAGTGGATCTTCAAGAAGAAACTTGGTGTAGATGGGAAAGTGGAGACTTTCAAAGCTAGACTTGTAGCAAAGGGTTTTCGTCAAAGACCAGGTGTGGACTATGACGAGACTTTTTCTCCAGTGGTTATGCTTAAATCCATCCGGATCATGCTTGCCATCGCTGCATATCATGATTACGAAATCTGGCAAATGGATGTTAAGACCGCCTTTCTAAATGGTGATTTAGAAGAGTGCGTGTACATGACTCAGCCAGAGGGCTTCGTAGACAGTGGGAGCAGAGGGAAGGTGTGCAAGCTGCTTAAATCCATTTATGGATTAAAGCAAGCATCGCGGAGTTGGAACATCTGCTTTGACGTCGTTATCAAAGAGTTTGATTTCGTCAAAAATCCAGATGAACCTTGTATCTACAAGAAGGTGGCAAAGAGTAAGGTTGTCTTCCTCGTATTGTACGTGGATGACATACTCTTGATAGGAAATGATATTCCTATGATGCAATCGGTCAAGCTCTTCTTATTACAAAGATTCTCAATGAAAGATCTTGGTGATGCCTCCTGCATATTGGGAATCAGGATCTATAGAGATAGATCCAAACGGATTTTGGGATTGTCCCAATCCAGGTACATTGACACCATACTAAAGAGGTTTAGTATGGAAGAGTCCAAGCGTGGGAACTTGCCCACGATCTCTGGAGTCACTCTCTCCAAAGAGATGTCTCCCAAGACTGATTTGGAGAGAGCTCGCATGCAAGGGATACCCTATGCTTCGGCAGTAGGCTCTATCATGTATGCGATGCTATGTACCAGACCCGATGTGGCATACTCACTAAGTGTAGTGAGCAGGTATCAAGCTGATCCTGGAGAGAGTCACTGGACAGCTGTGAAGAGCATTCTCAAGTACTTGCGAAGGACTAGAGATATGTTCTTGGTGTATGGTAACGGAGAGCTCCAAGTGGAGTTCTTTACCGATTCGAGCTTCCAGAGTGATAAGGACGACTCTAAGTCGCAGTCGGGTTTTGTCTTTACCCTTTACGGAGGGGCGGTTAGCTGGAAGAGTTCCAAGCAGGAAACCGTGGCAGACTCGACGATGGAGGCTGAATACATTGCTGCCAACGATGCTGCCAAAGAGGCTGTCTGGATCAAGAAGTTCATTACTGAACTTGGAGTGGTTCCATCCATTGAGCATCCAATACCTTTGTATTGCGATAACAATGGAGCGGTGGCTTTGGCCAAGGAACCCAGGTCCCATCAGCGATCCAGGCATATTCTGAGGCGGTATCACCTGATCCGGGAGATAGTTGATCGCCGGGAGATCGAGGTCAGGAGGGTTGACACGAAGAACAACACGGCGGATCCACTCACGAAGGCCATTCCCCAGACACAGTTTGAGAGACTCTTCGGGATGCTCGGTATGCGATACTACAGCAGCTGGCCCTAGTGCAAGTGGGAGATTGTTAGTTGTATGTATGCCCTAGAGGCCAGTATTGTACAGATGTTGTATATTATATTGGATGCTTGGACATATATAGAGATGACTTTCTTGCTCGATATGATAGTATGCTATCTGGTTACTCTTTATCTTAGCATGTACACTAGTCTCTTTATACTGTCTTGTAGTTATATGTTGGTAAAGCCCTTAGGATGTCTACTTGACTACCTGGACTATGATGCAGATCATACTAGTGGGGATATGGTAGTCCATAAGTACATCCTTCAAGGTCCCTAGTCGTGGGTGTATCGAGACGGGGCATCGATATACCAGAGTAGACTAGCGTATACGCTTCTCGACCCATGAGATGGGCGATGGATGATCCCATATCCATTGGTGTTTGACATCAGAGATGGTATACGGGTGCTCAGTGGAGACTGGGTACACTGGACGGACTCGCCGAGAACTCCCAGATGGTATTATACCTCACGTCAGATGGCAGTTCTCAGGTGACACTTGTACAGGTTAGTCTGTAGACCCGAGATCGTCATAGAGTCTTGTGTGATTCCCACTGTGCTTTGATCTCCACCTTACCATGTCCATGAGGGCGTGCAAAACGGTGGTCTTTGGGTACAGTCCCAAGTCACATGGAGGCAATGAGCGATAGGAGGGGTTTCGTCTCTCCCGGTATTGGGGGTTGATGTTGCGCTGTGCTCGATTGGCCGTAACAGGGAAGTCCCTGGCCAGGGCTGATCAGAGATTTGCTGGTAAGTGTTACCAGTAGTTTCTCGACCCGTTATGAGCCTCACATCGGCACGACTTATCGAGTATTGGGGTCTGACGTTTACCACCCCTAGACTTGATATGCGACGTATCAGACGAACAGACCGGACTGTACGGTAAGTGTTACTGGTTGGATTCACAGGAGTGTGAGCGGGCTAGCTCGTCGATCTTCTGATCGCTCAATACCCGGGTAGCCGTTACGTTTAGCAGACCGCTTGCGGCTTGTGGGTGCTTGATATGATCATCATCTGCTACCGGCGTATTGACGAGTCTTTAGAGTCCTACACAGAGGTTTCCTGGTTCAAGCGAAACGAAATAGGAGCGCATATGAGATATGTGCGGGACCGAGAATAATGCGTGTATGTGATACCGCATTTCATTCTCGCGATAAATGTTTCGATTGGTTATATTCGATATGACCTAGTTATCGAATCATTGATTCGATAAATCGATACATCGAATACTAGTCGGTTATGTGCGACATGACCGGATCATTGAATCAAATGTTGATTTAATGATTTAATGTATAATTATATATTTGATATATTACTTTGCATTAACTAGTATTGGTTCACTTTAAATGGATTTTCTCACTTGATGTACATGTTGTATATGTGATATACTTTTGTGCACATCTTTGTATCATGTTTGATGATACTTGCTCATTAGGTTAAGTGTGAAGAATTAAACCATGGTTAAGAGATGATTAGGGTTTTGCCTTTTTATTTATTTATTTGTTTATTTATTTAAAAGAGGTTTAGATGAGAATGGTGGCTTTCTTTGTCTCTTGTTGAAGTTTCTTGAAGCTTTGACAAAGTCCACCATCCTTATCTCATCCATAACCCTAACCATTCCTTCTAACCTTAGTTTAATCTCTACACTTGACCATGGTCAAGATATGATAAGTATTCATATTAGTTTCTTTTTTAAAATAAGAAACTTATCATATTCTTTCTTCTTCATCATCTTCTTCTTGAAGAAAACTTGATGCCATCAATGGCAACTTGAGATCCAAAGTGAGAAATCCAAATCTAAAGTCTACCCACCTCCTATTTCTTCACCCTCTACCTCTTGCCAAGTTGTTTTGGGTGTTTTCTTCACAAGTTTCACAACTTTGTGAAGTCGGAGCTTGAGCTTGTGCAACCTCGACGTAGATTGTCTTTGACACGAAGCCGACGACCTATTCCGCTCGTTTTCCCGATGAATCCGATGAACGAGTCTAGGATTCGAAAAGGACAGCGAGAGGATGCCTACGTGGAGCCAACGAAGAGGATTACCGGATCTACAAAGGTTGTAGCATCTAACCTATAGTTAATTTGTTAACTAGTTTTGTATTTCGCCTAGACATCTAGCAACGATCTGTTAACTAGGGTTTCTCGGCACCATATTTTTTAAAATTGGCATGTTCGATGCCTTGTGAGACCTCTATAGGGTGCCTAGGAACCTTTCAAAACTCTCCCAGGAGTAACTCTTACTCGCAGTGGGTATCAGGATCCAACTATCTCATAGGAGGTATGCAATCTCATTGCAAATTTCAACACTTGAAATTCCCGATAATGTTTTTGCCCCTAGTGTCTTATGACCTTAACTATGGTCAACAAATCATAAGCACTAGTTAAGTTCTACCCGTCATTTCTTGATTAATTTAGACCCACCCACATGACCCTTAACTATGGTCAACAAAGTCATATGACTGTCCTAATTAATCACATCTTATGTTATATAGGAAAACATCACTTAGCTACCGTACACTGCGCCTTAACTATGGTCAACAAACGCAGCACGAATACTAAGTACTCTATTTTCCTAAAATGACGGAGGGCTACGCAGGTTTTTCTGAAAACCTTGAGCGTATTGAACTTGATATCGTCGTAGAATCATGTATTTTTGAAAATGAGTGTTTTTGAGGCTTTACTTAATTTCGCTAAAGGGGTCACTCCCGGTGAAGGGATCGTCGGCCCTTTCCTCATCGAATAAGGTGCAGGATATATCATATATACCGCTGTGCAAAGCAAAAACACTAAAAGCAATCAAAATACAAACCGCGTTTTGTAGCATCTGCCTGGTTTGCTAAAGGAGTCACTCCCGGTGAAGGGATCTCGGTCCTTTCCTCATCGAATAAGGTGCTGGATATATCGTATATATCACTGTGCAAAGCAAAACTGTAGCTACCCTTTTTATTAAGTTTTGATTCTACAACATCTTTAGGTTTCTTTTCTTTTATTAATCTCATTAATAAAAATCCCATCAGCTTATGCTTCCTAAGCATTACAGAAGAAACGAAAGCAGTAATATTTATAAATCAGCATATATATATAGTATAAGCATTCGTCTCAGGCAGTAATATGATCTCATCACAGAACATTGCAGCAGAAGAACATATATGAAATATTGGATATACTAGGACATCCGTGTTTTCAATACGAGCCTGTATAAAACACGGATTCCACGGTCGCGACGAATAGCCAAACCCACATCCCAAGACCCCTACGAGAGCAGCAATGAACACTGCCAATTCTAGGGTTAGGAGACCCGGTCTCGACTCCTCGAGATGGCCTCCCACTGGACCCCAGAACCCGGTTACTTGTGCTCCCCTCCTTGGGTCTACCTAATGCGGAAAAGTAAATAATATACACTGGTGACAGCAACCGCAACCAGGAAGTGCCCCAAATAAAAGAATATTACATTACAAATGAATTTTACATGAATGAAAATAAAAACCCTCATTTCACATAAAACCCCCGGCTATTCAGAACGCGACAATCCAATATAACATATCACAACAACACATAATATCACAAATCATCAACGTAAGTAAATATGCGCATCCCAATTGTCGTTGACATATAGCAACGAAACCAGCGATATCACATATTACACTTACGGTCACAGAAAAGATAGTGTAAAACTACAACATTTGGAATCCACAATTACTTTAGACATCGTAAATCCGAAATATCACATACTTCGCATTTCATGCCTAACTCTATGAATTCCACATATTGTATCACATTCCAGATAAATAGACAGTATTAAACTTTCCGAACAGATAATCAAACTCCCAAAACTTCCCAAAGTGCTCAACTCTTGAGCGGAGTTCAAATAATCCCAGAATATGTCACAGTGCCGGTGATCCAGCCGTAGAAGGGTCAAGCCAACGCCTCACATGTGGCACGCCGTACTGCCCCAAACCCGAAGGTTCAAAAGGTAGTTCAAGACGGTCACATAATCGAGTTAAGGTTTGTTGTCTTCTAGAGGGTCCACCGCTTAACTTGTACAATTTTTCCGAAAGATTTAAACCCGAAAAAAATTCAACACTTGAAAGTTTGCCGTACCGGGAAACAGTAAGTTAATGATATCCGTTCAAATAGTTTAACAGTTTCTAAATATCCTGAAAGAAATACGAACTTAAATATTCCGATCGAATCTACTATTACCAAATAAACCCCAGATTTAAACAATACTGGAATCACTGTTAAAAATATCCAGAAACATCAACAAGTACCTACGGACATTACCATAAAATCCACGTGTCACAAATCTACTGTTCCGCCGCGGAACCGCCGCGCAAGGCATGCTTGTGCCGCGGTTCCACCGCCGTTTAGTCGAATTAGGGGCTCGGGTTTTATGGTAATTCTTAGAATTCCCTGCTGATTTTTTTACATATTTTTAATTCAGAAAAATCCCAAAATTTAAAAAATTTCCAGAGAGGGGTCTTTTTGCGTCGTTTCGGGTTCGATCGGAGTTTTAACTTCGTAAACACATCGCCTAATGCTCTAGCTAGGCTCTGATACCACTGTAGGGTTCCTAGGCACTCTTGTGAAGGTTCATAAGGCATCAAACATGCCCGGATTAAAATTTAGACGTGCCGAACAACCCAAAGCCGGGATCTTTGCTAGATTATTAGGGTTTAACATGCAAGATGATAACTTTTATCTAAGTGTGAGGGATTACAACCTTTGCAGTCCGCTCCTTCACTTCACAAGCTCCGAGTAGAAGTCCCTTTGCCGCGATCCACGATCTTCCGGACTCATGAGAGGCTCCACGACTCGAACGATCCATGCTAGCTCGAAGTATACCAAATCTCCGATGATCTACCTTGAAGTTGCAACGACTCAAGCTTTCTCACTCAAAAGAGAAGAACATACTAATCCCATGGGCTAGATGAGATGAGGATGAGAGAGTAGTAATTTTGCTTTCTTTTTAAATCATTTTCTCATTTTATTTCATCACTTAAAGAAAAACTAGCAAGCTTTCTTGAAGAGAGAAGAAGAAGATGATGGAAAATCAATAATCATTTTTCCTTTTGTGATGAATAGAATATAAACCATATGATTGAATTGTAAACCATGGTCAAGGATGAGTGGTCAAGATTTTGTAGAGAAATAACTAGAGTTAGGGTTTGGTTGAGTTAAAGAAAGTGTCATCCAAAATATCTTAAGAATGACAAAAGGAAAAGCTTCTAGAAGATGCATGAAACATCTAACCCAAATCTCAATTAATCATACTTAAACATGTTTAACAATTAATCATATCATGTCACAATAATATATATCACATATATATTATATATTTGCAACAAAAGAAAATAATACAATTAACATATATCGCATATATATCAATGTATCATCCACAGAGAAAATGAAATAATAAAGCGAGCCAATATTAGATAATGTAATACAATATATCATATATATTATTATACATTAAATCATCGAATCAACACTTGAATCGATGATCCGGCTATATCGAATATTACCGACTAATATATCATGTACCGATTCATCGAATCAACACTTGATCCGATGACCCGGTTCATATCTAAATATCCTGAGAATATAATACGGTATCCCATATCGCATTATTCTCGTTCCTGCGCATATCACATATGTGCCACTACTCCGTTTCGCTTGAGCCAAGAAACCTCTGTGCAGGACTCTAAAGAATCGTCAATACGCCGGTAGCAGGTGATGATCATATCAAACACCCACAAGCTGCAAGCGGTCAGCTAAACGTAACAGCCACCCAGGTATTGAGCGATCAGAAGATCAACAAGCTAGCCTGTGCGTTCTCCTGTGAATCCAACCAGTAACACTCCCGTACAGTCCGGTCTGTTCGTCTGATATGTCGCATATCAAGTCTAGGGGTGGTATACGTCAGACCCCAGTAACCGATAAGTCGTGTCGATGTGTGGCTCATAACGGGTCGAGAAACTACTAGTAACACTTACCAGTAAATCTCCATATCAGCCCTGGCCAGGGACTTCCAGTTATGGCCAATCGAATACAGCACAACATCAACTCCCTATACCGGGAGAGACGAATCCCCTCCTATCGCTCATTGCCTCCATGTGATTCGGGACTGTACCCAAAAGCCACTGTTTTGCACGCCCTCTTGGACATGGTAAGGTGGAAATCAAAGCACAGTGGGAATCACACAAGACTCCATGACGATCTCGGGTCTACAGACTACCCTGTACCTGTGTCACCGGAGAACTGCCATCTGACGTGTGGTATATCACCATCTGGGAGTTCTCGGCGAGTCCGTCCAGTGTACCCAGTCTCCACTGAGCACCCGTACACCATCTCTGATGTCTAACACCGATGGATATGGGATCATCCATCGCCCATCATATGGGTCAAGATGCGTATACGCTAGTCTACACTGGTGTATCGATGCCCTGTCTCGATATACCCTCGACTAGGAACAGTTATAGGATGTACTCATCGACTACCGCGGCCCCACTAGTATGATCTCATCATAGTCCCAGTAGTCGAGTACAAATCTTAAGGGCTTTATCAACATGTGAGAGTAAGACAGTAAACCAATACAAGTCAACATGTTAAGATAAAGTGAAACCAAATAGCATACTATCATGACGAGCAAGAAAGTCATCTCCATATATAACCAAGCATCCATTATAATATACATCATATGCACAACAATGGCCTCTAGGGCATATACATAACTAACACGGCATGTACCGTCGATCATCTTGCCGAGGGGAACCGTACCGGGCTCCACCATGTACCCGCACACGGCCCACTGCACTCCTCGCATCGGGTATATATCACAATCTCAGAACCAAGAAATCTCATGGTGGACGCTGAAATGTCATATCAAGAGAAACGGGGTTTTTCAAATAATGCATAATTTCATGAAACTACCACGGTCCTCAAATCCAGAAAATACATCAAGTAAAGAATAAATATAACTGCATGAATCAATACATATATATTAGCGTCCTATTCCACTAATATATATATATATATATATATATGCATATATAACAGCGTCCCATTCAATTGTTATATATACTTAGGAGTAAAAATATCAGAGAACATCATATGAAATCCATGAATGTAATATATGCAACATGAAACAGTAATATGAGCATATATAAAGGAAAAACCGCTATTTAACAGCAACAAGTTAATATATATCATGCGGTTCCTAATTTCTCCAAGTCCATATAACATCAAATAAAGGTGAATATGTAGCTATAGCCAGGTGTGCATAACCATGCCGATATATCAAGATAAGTGTATCTACCTATCAATAATGATGTAATACCCTCTAGGTATATGTGTAAGTAGGTATGCAAGCTGTACATGTAGCTATATCTCATGTGTGTGTATACCTCTCACTAATGGTACGATACCATATAGGTATATTGGTAACTAGCATCTAGGCATGGTAAGGTATACTACCTATCATATGCGCCAACGCATAAGAATCAATGACCTCACGTCAATGACAAAACAGTACCACATAGGTATGTGTAGCCCTAACTAGGTAAGTGAGTATTCATGTAAGTATGTATGCACGGTGTACATGTAACTAGCAAGGTATATGAGTGTATATGTAAGTATGTGTGCATAGCAAGGCATATGTGTAAGCATATAGGTATACAGGTATGCTATATGTCGTATGCACGAAGGAAAATAAGGATCATGTCTCATGTCCCTAAACAATACAATATCACATATGTATAGGTGTTGTGCGTGTCATGGCAATTATCGACGGTGTGTGTGTAGCATACAATTAGTGCTCGTGCAACATGAACCGTCAATAATAGTGTTTTGTCTCATTAATACTAAGTCCATGCACAATAGGAAATGAGATATGCAAGAAAGGTACACATGCACAATCAATATCCGTATACATCTAACTAATAGTCATATCATTTAATCTAGCCCAGACGCATAACGCCATGCAGGTGATTCCCCTGTAGATGTTAAATCTACTCACCAACCATCCTGGCTAAGTAAAACCAACCACTCGCTTCCCCTTCTTCGCAGCGCCCGAAGTCCCCGCCTGCGATCCTGAAAGCAAATAACAATATAACAAGTGTATATTATCAATCGATTATTAACACGTACTAACTACGTTTGACCGACACATCAACTCCAAACATACTCTCAAGTGTTCGTCAAGTGGCTAACGCGCATAGCGACACTACGAAACCAACTCAAGAGCAAAAGCTACATAAATACACGAACGACATACCCTAGATAGGAACGCAAAGCGACACAACTACTAAGCCTAGACCCTGATCGTACCAATTGCGCATTCACAACACACTAATAAACGTGAAATCTAATATAAATAGCGTCGTAACGTCAAAAGAAACCCACGCCTAAAATTACCGAAATCCAGTAAGCAACATATATCATTTTAGCTCAAAACTACAAGTTTTTACGAAAACTACAATTTTTTACTAAAACTAGAATTTACAAACATCACAATATAGCAAGATTAAACTATTCATTCTTTTACTATAATTTTAATCTTGCCTAATTAGGATTTAGTAAAAGTCTAGTTTGTAATTAAGCTAATTAGATAATTAGGAAAATATCATTTAACAAATCTAGCAAGTAGGTTAAGTTTCTTTTGCCTAAAATTAACAATTAACCTTTTCACTAATCAAAACCCTAATTGATTATCAAGAAACCATTTCTACAATTTCAAAATATGCAATTGGAAGCTTAAATTAACATCTAATTAAAGTATCTAAAGATTTAAAACAAGAATTAAGCATTAGGGTTAGGGTTTTATACCTCCAAAATGATTCAAAAACTTGCAACAAAACACCAAATCTAAGCTTCCAAAATGAAGTCTTCCATGATGATCCAAGCTTGCTTTGAGTTCAAGAATGAAGGGTTTTGATTTATAAATGAGTTTGTGGGATTTATTTGTGATTTTTGATGATTTTTATGAAGCAAAATGAGATGAAAATGGAGGGGGGAAATTTGGGCAACCAAGGAGAAGTGGCTGGCCAAATCAAGGGGGGGTATTTTGTGTGTAAATTGTGAAGAAAGTTCTAGCAAAATTCAATTAATGCTCATTTAATGCAAATGCCACATTTTCTTTCTTTTCTTTTCTTTTAAAATTTAAATCCTTTTGCCACCAAAAATATCTAGATATTTGATGGATGGTTTTGTTTAACTTAAACTTGATTAGTTTAGCAATGATTCAAATTAGAAGTAATTAACCCAACCCAAACAGTAATTACCACTAATTAAGTGCGTAAATAACACATTAAAATAATATTTAATTAGGGAAAAATTCTATGTGAACCAAAACATCCCATTGACCCCCAAAGCCCACGCACTAGCTTCATTCTAGCTAAACTAGGTGCGGACAGGTCTGTACAGAAGTTTGATCACAATCGGGTTAAAACGGAAAACACCGACTATTTTACCCTAAAAACGGAAAATTCGCAAAACGATTTCTAAAACTTTACAGTGAAAAGCTACAACAATTGGAATCCGCAACCACCTTAGATATCATAAACCCAATGTATCACATACTTTGGATTTCATGCCCAACAAAATAAATTCCTTAGACATCACATGCCTATCAATTATAAACCCCGCTTTTTAGTCTCGATATTGAAAACACTTTCCAATAACCTGTCGGGTAATTCAACAAGATTCCCGATAACCTGATCGAATGCTCGTCGGAAACTTTAGCAGACGTCCGCACCCCCGATGTCATCGACGAAGTGCACAAAGGCGGAACACCGCAGCCGCGAGCACCCGAACGGATGCTTTTGTCGACGGGGTTCTCCTACAGTAACTTGGTCGGGGCTATGGGGCATGGCTATCTACTAAGGTTACCCGGCGTGTATCCGCGTACACTACATAATTACGACGGACTTTTGATCCACATCAAAATTCCGTGGCAACCGATCAAATGAGACTAACTTGCTAGATTTATAAAATTCAAGCTAGTTATCACATAACTAATTATGTGCATTCCAAATATTGTATCACAATCACAGATAGCTAGACTGTCACGACCCGAAATTGGCACGTGACGGCCCTAAAACTACGCAACGCCTAAAGACGTAACGCAGTAAAAGAAAGTCAAACCCAGAAATCTAAACCATGAAAATACGGAAAAGATAATAAAAGTATTTTGAAACATTTGAAATCACAAACCAAATTGTTTAAAAGTCCCACTTTCTTTCCTTAAAATTTTGGCAACACCCCTTTTGTAAAAAACTAGCCCAAAGACGGAAAACAATCACATCATAAATATACGACGCCGTAGCGAAGAAATAAGAGACAATAGGAAGGAAACTGTACATAAAAGACAACAAATCCATAAATAATATACAATAACGTATTCACCAAGTCCCTAAGTCAACAACATAATAGTAGATGGAGAGTACAAGATACAACGAATGTACAATATGAAATACAGATAACCACCAAAACCCATCTAAGCAAAATAGTATACGGTGAGCCAATGCGGTATCTGTAGCAAAAGATGATAGATGAATAGCTGAATAGCCTTCCTCGACTACTCTAGGGAACACCCTGCAATACCTGTGGCACAACGGGGGTGAGTTGCCAACTCGTGAATAGTAAATAACATATGCAGGTAATCACAGGATTGCACGTACAACTTGAATCTAAGATATACAATTTACAGTAATAACAGGTCATGTGAATGCAGAATAATGGAAAGTACACTAGCAGGAACAATCAATATGTGAAGAAATAATAACATGACAATAGTATGCAATAACCATGAAATAGGGATATGAGAATGTAGATATGCAGCAATCATGAAGGGTACGCTAACAGGTACTCCTAAAACATGGAACAGTGCATAAGTGAAAAGGTATGAGGTATGGAGTGAAATAAGTGTAAGTCCGCGGCAGCGCCCCGGCCGTCTAACAGACGCCAATATGCGGAACAAAACTTTTACGACTGGCGCTATCGCGTACTTTATCCCGGATCGTCCATTATAGCTAAACTAACAAATTGTAAAGAGGGTAGAATTGTTATACCGAATGATCCGAGTCCTTCGGTCTTTAACCGTCGTCCCACACTATGTTGCAACTGATCCGAACTTGCTCGATCTCCGGTCTCGTCGTCCAGGTGGCGCCACGTCGACGGTTCTTTAAACGGGCTCCCGCCTCTGAATCAAGGCAACTCGATCGTCAAGTTTGCTAAAAGAGACGACCAAGATGAAGTAGAGAATGAGTAGAATACTTTGTCTCTTTACGTCAAAGGCTATGGACGAACGGTTAATAGAAGTTGCCAATTGGAGTCGGGTAAGTAGAAATTGAACTATATGAAATTTCCATACCCTAAACTATCATAATCTTTTTCTCTCAAGCAAATGAAAAACCCATACCAACCTCACAAGAGGGGCCGACCACTTATAGAAGAGGGAGGGTGAGTGTAGGAGAGGGGAGGGTGAGTCTAAGCCATGAAACTTATCATAACAAAGAATGAGTCATGAAACACCTAGTGTGAACATAATTAAAGCAAAGGATGAATCATTAAGCAAGTCATCACAACATTAAATGCACTGTTAAAGAAATAATGACTCATGAAGCTAGTCACCATTTCTAGAATCTTCTAGAACCATGACTCACCCAAAAGACGAAAGGATAAATCCGCATTTAACCGAATGTTAAATATGGCTGATAGAAACTGGAAAATGGCAACTTCCAAAAGTGATCCTGAAATGAATTTCAGGATAACCCCGTAACAGTATAAACATACTCGCATTTATATTACGACCGAATATAAATGCAATTGAGACAAAGATATTATATCTACACAGTATAATATTGGGATCCGGCTTAAACCAAAGCCTACCAGTATCATTTGCCCGAAAAATAACACGTGCGAAAACGCACGTGCTTTTTCCGAACCCTGCCATAAACCCATACGGCATCTATAACGTTTTGCCCGAACTTGGGAAAGTGTCTGTGTGGGACTCTAATGACTCATCAATATACTGGCACTGGGTATAACCACTAGCATGTCAGAGGTACAAGCTGTACGTAACGGTTTGCCTGTGTATTGATTGGAAGGGAAGCTGACGAGCGAACTCATCTATAAACCCTACTGAGCCTGACAGTGACAATATCCGTACAGTCCGGAACATTCGTCTATGAGTATCGCATATTAGGCCTAGAGGGTCGGTAAACGTCAGACCCCCAGTAGCTGCATAAGTCGTGTCAGAGAGTAGCCCAGAACACCCTGAGATACTACTGGTATACCTACCAGTATATCTCGATTACCCTGGACAGGAATTTCGTTATAATGGCTCTCCTAAACACAGCGCGATATCACCCCTAATACCGGGAGAGACGAATCCCCGAAGATCCGCTCACTTGCCTCCAATGTGGCTCGGGACTGTACCCAAAATATACCAGTTTGCACGACTCCTTTGACCCGTGGTAGGGTATAAATCAAAGCACAGTGGGAACTCACACGAGACAAATGACGACCTTAGGTCGATGAACTAACCTGTACACATGTCACCAGAGAACTGCTATCTGACGCTAGGTATAATACTACCTAGCATGTTCCCGGCGAGTCCTGTCCGGTGTACTCATAACCCAATGAGCACCTGTATACATCTTAGGTGATCCAACTGACACCAGGGGCATGTGAGACCGGCCACCGCCCCTCTTCGGGGTCTCGACTGTATACACTAGTCTACTCTGGAGTATCGATGCCCTGTCTCGATACTCCTATGACTAGAGACATTTTAAGGATATGCTTATAGACCCCAGCTCCCACTTATATGATCGCCATCATACTGCTGGTAGTCAAGCAAGAATCCTATGGGCTCTATCAACATCTACATGATGATAAAGACAAACCAGATAGCATACTATTATCTCGAGAAAGACTTGTTGGAGATAGTGCCCTTAGAGTCAATTATTGGATCATAGGCACGTGATTGCAATGATTGAGGGAGGACCTATCCCGGTAGGACAGTCTTACTCGAGATGATAGTATGCTATCTGGTTTACCTTTATCATCGTGTACTGCTTTAGGTGACCTGACAGGTCGCTATTACACGTTGATAGAGCCCCTAGGATTCTTGCTTGACTGCCAGCAGTATGAGGGCGATCATATAAGTGAGAGCTGGAGTCTATAAGCACATCCTTAAAAGATCCCTAGTCGTGGGAGTTTCGAGACAGGGCATCGATTCTCCAGAGTAGACTAGTGTATACAGTCGAGACCCCGACGAGGGGCGGAGGCCGGTCTCACAAGCCACTGGTGTCAGTTGGTTCACCTAAGATGTATACAGGTGCTCATTGGGTTATGAGTACACCGGACAGGACTCGCCGGGAACATGCTAGTTGGTCTTATACCTGACGTCAGATAGCAGTTCCCAGGTTACATGTGTACAGGTTAGTTCATCGACCTGGGGATCGTCATTTGTCTCGTGTGAGTTCCCACTGTGCTTTGATTACTACCCTACCACGGCTCAAAGGAGTCGTGCAAACAGGTTTTAGTTGGGTACAGTCCCGAGCCACATGGAGGCAGTGAGCGGATCTTCAGGGATTCGTCTCTCCCGATATTGGGGGTGAGGTCGCGCTGTGTCTAGGAGAGCCATTACACGAAGTCCTTGGCCAAGGCAGGAGATTTACTGGTAGGTATTCCAGTAGTATCTCAGGGTGTTCTGGGCTACACTCCGACACGACTTGTACCGCTTTTGGGGGTCTGACTTTTACCAACCCCCTAGGCCCGACATGCGATGCTCATAAACGAATGGACCGGACTGTACGGATATTGTCACTGACAGGCTCAGTAGGGTGTCAGGATGAGTTCGCTCATCGACGTCCCTTTTGGTCAATAACTGGTGGCCCGTCACGTATTGGCTTATACCTCTGGCGCGCTAGTGGTTAAATCCATAGCCATAATATTGACGAGTCTTTAGAGTCCACCACACTTTCAGTTACTCAAGCTTTCGGGCGAAACGCTGTAGAGGCCGTATGGAGATATGACAGGGTCCGATCAGATACGTGCGGTATTGCACAGATCAGGATCGGACAGTTAGTACTAGAGGCCGTATAGATATATGGCAAGGTTCGATCGGATACGTGCGGTATTGCACGGATCAGGATCGAACGGATATTACTAGCTGGCTTTGGTTTAAGCCGGATCCTAGTATAGTACAGTGTAGATTTTGTCTCATTGCATTTGTATCCGGTCGGAATACAGATGCGGGTGTGTATGCACAGTATCGGGGATTTCCTGTAATTTATTACGGGACCAGTTTTCTGGAGTTGCCAGTTTGCATTCCGTTCCGGCCGGTTTTCCTTTATTCTTTCCCGGCCGGACTTTTCCGATGGAGGGGGTTATTTGCAAGTTTGCAAATAACACATTGTGGAGGGGTTTCTTGTAAATGCATTGATTATGATGGCATCTTTTCTTTTCAACCATCATTTGATTCTCTTTACATCACTAAAAGGTGATTAGAATTTGATGTGAGAATGTTATGATGATGTTTGGATATAGTCACCCTTTCTCTTTTCCTACACTCACCTCCCTTCTTGTTATGGATTCATATTTCATTCCTCCACCATTCTAAGAGAAGAGGTTGGCCACACTTGAGAAAAAATAGAAGAGAGAGTTTCATCTTGAGCTTGTGGGATTTTTCTTCATCTCATTTTTCATGCTAGGAAAAATGCAAGCACCATTTTTCTTATCTTGTTTCCTCCATCATCTTCAAATGGCAACAAAACCCCAAATGAGACATACCCTCTACACTACACATTCTACAGCAAATCTTGGACGCGTCGGCCAGCCAACTTCGCGCCCGAGTTGCCTCGGTATTGAGGTGGGAGCCCGTAAAAGATGCAGGCTATGTGGTGCCCTTCCGGCGAGGAGGCGACGACCGAACTTTTCGCAGGAGATCGGGACGACGACGAGAAGACCGGAGGACTCGGATCACTCGGTATATCTCTTCCCATCTTGTTGTTAGCTAGAACTAGTTTAATGGTCAGATCCGGATGTTTAGTGCGCGGTGGTGCCGGTTTGCTAAGTTCGCAAAATTAAAGTTTATCACCGCTTCCGCATTTGGCCGTCGGATTGACGGCCGGGGCGCCGCCGTGCACTTACAGTGGTATCAGAGCCTCGCCATTAACATAGTCTAGCTTGGTTTAATGTGTTTTACGTTTCCGATCGAACAAAATCCCGAAACAGCGTTTTCAAGCACTATCAGTTTCTGTCGAAATTTTTTGGAGTCCAAAAATTTTTCAGGTTGTCTCAGAATGATGTGCAGGGAGTTCTAAGAACACTGGAAAAATTTGATGACACGATCCCTCCGTACGACTGCGGAACCGCGGCCATAACCCCTCTTTGGCCGCGGTTCCGCCGCAGGAATGTGGGTTCATGTCATCGTTTCTTTGCAGTGGGCTTGTGGGCTGAAAATAGGGGTTTTGGAATATTAAAATTGGGCCCAGAATTTCTGTGAGTGCTACAGTATTGCTTTGGGGCCCACTTGTTAATTTTTGATCGATCGCATATTTTAAACACATTATTTCACAGTATTTACATTATATCTGCGACCGTGAATGTCACTCGATCGGTAAATCCGGTCTAACTGCTATAGCCCGGTTAGACGGATTTGCGAACGTGACTTTCATGTTGATGTTCTGTGATTTTACTGTGATGTTGCGGATCGGTCGTGGGGGATAGCCTTGATGCAATGCTAGTACAGTGTTGTTGTATTATGTACATTTGATATTGCGGGGCGAGCGTCCGACATGTGGACTGCCGTCACTGCCTGTTTGTATTATTATTTTGGGGCACGACCAGGTTGCGGTCGATGTACCCGTTGTATGTATATTTTACTTTCTGTACTAGGATTACCCCGCGGTGGGGTGCACGGATAGCCGGGTTCTGGAGGGCAACAAGCCCGCATCTCATGGCATTAGGACAGAGGGGGCTTCACTCTAGAATTGGCGGGCTATTCGCCGAACTCGTAAAGGGTACAGGTTGACCCAGGAGGGGTGCCCAAGTTACCGGATTCCGTGAAGTGCTGGGTGGTCCATTCACGGCGCTAAAGGGGGCTGCCTCGCTTCAGGTTTTGGCGGGTAACTTGCCGCGCCCGTAGGGGTCTAGGATTTCATTGCACAGGCCATCCACACGACCAGGGGAACGTCGGGTTTCAGTAGTGGCTCTGTGAAACCCGGGGATCCCAGATATCTGTATTGTTCTGTGATGCTGTACATTTCTGTGATGTTGCATTTTTATCAGGCCTTGAGTGAATATAATATATTGGTATATATATTAGTAGATGTTGTATATGTTTTACATCCATGCTAGTCCAGTCCCCGCTCTGTCGTTAGTTAGCTAACCTAACGGGTAATGACGGGACCGAGTGGCGAATGCGGATGGCATATACGTATATCAGTATATTTTCGTTCTTTGTGGTGTGATCAATTGATGGGACTGCGTTGATTCGGATCACTGCAAGTTAAAACAAACCTAATCTGATGTTGTTGGAACACTTTTCAAAAAGCTGTTATTGCAAGGACGTTCACTTTTGTTTTGCATCGTGGTATTCATTTGGAATATCCTGCTCCTCAGTCGACGAGGCAAGGGCCGAGATCCCTTTACCGGGAGTGACCCCTTGGACAGAAGTTTGCGTCAGGGCATTAACTTCACTATAGCCGATTACTTTTGCTTTGCATCGTGGTATTCATTTGGAATATCCTGCACCCCATTCTACGGGGAAAGAGCCGAGATCCCTTCACCGGGAGTGACCTCTTTAGTAAAGGTTTTCGTCACTATATTTTCTAAAAAGCTATCCGTTCCTTCAATGATATCAAGTTCATTACGTTAAAGGTTTTCGCCAGAAACCATTCGTAGCCCTCCGTCGTTTCATATGGGTAGTCAATAGTATTCAAGCTGTGTTTGTTGGCCAAAGTCAAGGCACAGTGTTTGGTAGCTGTTGGTTATTCATATGCAGCATAGATAGATGCGTTGGTTTGGGGCACTCATATAGCCTTGTTGGCCAAAGTCAAGGGCTTGTACGGGTGGGCTCAAATTAACCTGGAGAATGACGGGCAGAACTTGACATGTGACTTATGATTTGTTGGCCAAAGTCAAGGTCATAAGAGCATGGGGCAAAAATCCACATCGGGAGTTTCAAAAGAACTGAAACTTGCCATATATGCGCATACCTTCTGGAGTGTGATACCGTGAGCGGATTCCGTCACGTTATCATACGATGAGACTTGGATCCCGATTCCCACTGATGAGTTAGTTTACTCCTCGGGTGACCCCGACTAATTCTTCTTTCAGGTTTGGAGGAGAATTTGAGGTACAGTGGGAGGTTTCCAGATTAGATAAATTGGTAACCATTCTGATCTAGGTTAGAGTGCACGCTGAGTGTTTCTTTTCTCTCTCTCTCTGGCAGCGACCATTGACCCGACCCTAGACTATGACTCAGTGACCATGTTGACCGAACCTTCTTAAACACTGGCTTTTGGATTGTCAGAGTTGCAGACCTCATTGCCACTCCTACTTTTACCCTTTTCTCCAGGACACCCCGTATTACTGCAAACGTCCACTTCCATTGGACAAAACCATCGTATGGTTAGATACGAACTCGAAGGAATTCGAGGATGGTTTCTGGTTCTGGAGAAAACGGATAAGATTTATTCAGTTGTCTTTTCCTTTTTGCCTTCTCTCAAGTTGCGAGTACTCCTTAGTTTAGGAGATAGTACACCTATTATGCAAATTGGATAGTCTTCTTCCAAACTTTAGGCTGGTGCCGAACAGTGGGGAATGAAGAAAACCAATTAGCATAACGATGGTGTGCAGAAGATATTAAGATTAAGACAAAGCAAGGGATTAGTAAGAGGGCAAAGTAAATTGCGACTGATATTCACGACCAAACCAAGTATTTCTTCGCCAATCCTAAATCACCTTTGTATTTCTCCAGGACACTCCGTATCACTACGAAGATCCACAGTTTATTGGATACTCCATCGTATGGTTATATACGAACTCGAAAGGAACTTGTTCCGGTTCGGGGATGGATTCTGGTCCAGGAGAAATAGGAATAAGGTTTATTCGGTTGTCTTTTATCTTCACCTTCTCTCGCATTGCGAGTGCTCCTAGGACTAGGACAGTACACCCATTATGCTTATTGGATAAGTCTTCTTCCAAACCATAGGCTGGTGCCGAACGATAGGGAAGGAAGAAAACCATTTGGCCTAAGGGGTGTGCAGAAGGTAATGACTAAAGACATATAAAGGGATTTGGAGAGGTGGCAAAGAATTATACGGTTATAGTTGTGAATCTGGATAATGGTAGAGGCATTACTAGGAATACCAGGATACCCCATCGAAACATTTCAATGTTTCAGTTCAGCTGTGTACTGTTAAAAGAAAACTGATTTCCCGATTAGACACTTGCTCCAGGGTAAGTATTTACCCAGTTATGATTCTCACATCTGTATGGTTTTACAAATGATGAGTGGGAGTAAGTTATTGGGAATAGGGTGATCATCCTCATTATATCGGGATTCGTTGTAATCGGTGATATTTGAGGAGATCATCTGGGCTGTTTGCCGGTCGGCAAATATTTGGTTTTGAATATCCGCTGTTGTGCACCAATTTCAAATTGATATATCTGTACGTCTATTTTCATAGAGTGAGATATACCTTTTGATGTTATGTCGATGACATTTACCTATATCAGTGGATGGTTAGGTAAGGTGAATCAAACAGCGGTGTAATTCTTCTTAACCATAAGTACAGTTTTCAACCTACGACGCACAGTGAAAGAGTTGTTAGACTCAGTGGACTTATACAGAGTACTGTATGTTGTCCAGTGTCCATTAGGACAGAGGGGTTGGTCCTCATACTATATTCTGTTTACTTTTAACTTCTCTAGTTCTTAGACATGTGTTTCGTAGAAACACAGGGTCTAAGTTTTTGAGGAGTTATAGGTATTTGAATAGAGTAAAGAACCAGGTGTAGCAAGTATCGGGATTCTTCAAAGTGATCGAAGATGTAGATACTTGTGTATGGTATTCAGTTGATAGTAATGATAAAGAGAAATTGCTTCTCTTTCAGGTTACTCATAATTGGAAGCATTCCTACGTTGAGTAACGCTGATCGGCCTCTTTCCATTTAGTTAACATGCACTGGAGATAGCTGCATGATTTGAATTTGGTTCAATTAAATCAATGCCTCTGGTTCTATATTGGATATAGTACAGTTCATATCTTAACATTGTTAAGGTACGGGGAGTTGTTCGGCTTATGATTAAAACCAGACTCTGGATAACTCAAGGCACGTTTCTGTAATGACTGTTTGTGGGTTAACCCAGGCTATGACGAGAGTTGACTTTCTACCATCTGGGAGATCAATAGTAATATTGTTCTAGACTCGCCACAGTTTTAATAAAAATGGATTTTTTCAAAAACAGTAGTGGGAGTATGGTAGAACTGGAAGTGATTCCAGAACCGCAAACGATTACTGAAGATTTGATAAGGAACCTAAGGATTCAATCTGATTTGACATTCCATTGGCCACTCCGCAGATAAGGTGGGTAACTTCAGGCACCCGAGAGGTACTCCGGTAGCCTCAAGGACGGTGACAGGGAAGTTCTTGTTTACCCACACTTGCCATTGCTGTTGTTCCAGGCTGCGAGACCCGGCAGAAGGATGAGTATAGCGTCGTTCTGAACTAGCTTCAGAAGTGTACGTCTATATGACTCTGCCAGAGGGTTGTCGTAGTCAGTGGGAGCAGCGGAAGCATTGGTGGACATCAGGCTTATGTCTATTTATAGACTAAAGCAGATATAGCGGAGATAGATCATCTATTTCTGATGTGACAGTCATAGGTTTGACTTCATCAGAATAGGGGATGGATCTGTTGAAAAGGTAGTAGGGTGTGATGTCCTGGTATTTGATGACATACACAAAGTAGGAAGTGATATTCCTATACTACGATCGGTTATACTTTGGTCGTCACACAGTGGTTTCTCCACATGGGACTTGGACATTATATCAGACATACTGGTTACTAGATCTATGGTTTTTAGATCTAGATTTGGGTGGTTTCCCAATCAGGGTACTTTGACAGCATTCTAAGAGTATTTAGAATGGACGACTCTTGGCACGGCAGTGTACCTGCAGGTGATGGAGTCACCCTCTCTAAAGGTGTCTTATAGACTAAAGTAGAGAGGGATGTGCATGATTGGCAGATCACTTGCTTAGGCAATTGAGTCAATCATGAGATGTCAAGTACCACACCAGATGTTGTTCTTGCACTAGATGCAATAAGTTGACATTGATCCAATCCTGGAGAAACAGTCGGAAGCAGTTTTAGAACATAAGTGGATGTTCTAGGGATATGATAACGACAGCCTCATTTGGGAGACAGTTATCATTCCAGGCTTCCAAGGTGACATGGACGACAAGGAGGTTGTTAGAGTTACAGTTTTCCTTCTAACGAGGGGCAGTATTTTTGGACAGGTGGTCCAAGGCAATACTGAGGATGGCATGGCGCAGGATACTGATTAGTTGACGATACAGTCTAAGAAGTTTGTATTTGGAGTTCATTTATGAGCTAGGTCCCATCAGACATCCAGACATTCTAACACAGGTATTGCTCATTTCGGGAGATGGCTTTCTCCGCGAACTTGAGATATAGAGAGACATAGAAAGAAACATCTAGGCGGATCCACTCACTGAGGCTATTCCTCGAACGCAATAGTTTCGCAAACGGATTTTGTGAGACTGACTAGTAGCGGAGTTAGGTGTTCGGTATCACACAGGCTGTGAGTATGCGACATCGCAATAATTAGCCTTGAATGCAAGTGGGAGATTGTTGGAGATAGTGCCCTCAGAGTCAATTATTGGATCACAGGCACGTGATTGCAATGATTGAGGGAGGACCTATCCCGGTAGGACAGTCTTACTCGAGATGATAGTATGGTATCTGGTTTACCTTTATCATCGTGTACTGCTTTAGGCGACCTGACAGGTCTCTATTACACATTGATAGAGCCCCTAGGATTCTTGCTTGACTGCCAGCAGTATGTGGGCGATCATATAAGTGAGAGCTGGAGTCTATAAGCACATCCTTAAAAGGTCCCTAGTCGTGGGAGTTTCGAGACAGGGCATCGATTCTCCAGAGTAGACTAGTGTATACAGTCGAGACCCCGACGAGGGGTGGTGGCCGGTCTCACAAGCCACTGGTGTCAGTTGGTTCACCTAAGATGTATACAGGTGCTCATTGGGTTATGAGTACACCGGACAGGACTCGCCGGGAACATGCTAGTTGGTCTTATACCTGACGTCAGATAGCAGTTCCCAGGTGACATGTGTACAGGTTAGTTCATCGACCTGGGGATCGTCATTTGTCTCGTGTGAGTTCCCACTGTGCTTTGATTACTACCCTACCACGGCTCAAAGGAGTCATGCAAACAGGTTTTAGTTGGGTACAGTCCCGAGCCACATGGAGGCAGTGAGCGGATCTTCAGGGGTTCGTCTCTCCCGGTATTGGGGGTGAGGTCGCGCTGTGTCTAGGAGAGCCATTACACGAAGTCCTTGGCCAAGGCAGGAGATTTACTGGTAGGTATTCCAGTAGTATCTCAGGGTGTTCTGGGATACACTCCGACACGACTTGTACCGCTTTTGGGGGTCTGACTTTTACCAACCCCCTAGGCCCGACATGCGATGCTCATAGACGAACGGACCGGACTGTACGGATATTGTCACTGACAGGCTCAGTAGGGTGTCAGGATGAGTTCGCTCATCGACGTCCCTTTTGGTCAATAGCTGGTGGCCCGTCACGTATTGGCTTATACCTCTGGCGCGCTAGTGGTTAAATCCATAGCCATAATATTGACGAGTCTTTAGAGTCCACCACACTTTCAGTTACTCAAGCTTTCGGGCGAAACGCTGTAGAGGCCGTATGGAGATATGACAGGGTCCGATCAGATACGTGCGGTATTGCACAGATCAGGATCGGACAGTTAGTACTAGAGGCCGTATAGATATATGGCAAGGTTCGATCGGATACGTGCGGTATTGCACGGATCAGGATCGAACGGATATTACTAGCTGGCTTTGGTTTAAGCCGGATCCTAGTATAGTACAGTGTAGATTTTGTCTCATTGCATTTGTATCCGGTCGGAATACAGATGCGGGTGTGTATGCACAGTATCGGGGATTTCCTGTAATTTATTACGGGACCAGTTTTCTGGAGTTGCCAGTTTGCATTCCGTTCCGGCCGGTTTTCCTTTATTCTTTCCCGGCCGGACTTTTCCGATGGAGGGGGTTATTTGCAAGTTTGCAAATAACACATTGTGGAGGGGTTTCTTGTAAATGTATTGATTATGATGGCATCTTTTCTTTTCAACCATCATTTGATTCTCTTTACATCACTAAAAGGTGATTAGAATTTGATGTGAGAATGTTATGATGATGTTTGGATATAGTCACCCTTTCTCTTTTCCTACACTCACCTCCCTTCTTGTTATGGATTCATATTTCATTCCTCCACCATTCTAAGAGAAGAGGTTGGCCACACTTGAGAAAAAATAGAAGAGAGAGTTTCATCTTGAGCTTGTGGGATTTTTCTTCATCTCATTTTTCATGCTAGGAAAAATGCAAGCACCATTTTTCTTATCTTGTTTCCTCCATCATCTTCAAATGGCAACAAAACCCCAAATGAGACATACCCTCTACACTACACATTCTACAGCAAATCTTGGACGCGTCGGCCAGCCAACTTCGCACCCGAGTTGCCTCGGTATTGAGGTGGGAGCCCGTAAAAGATGCAGGCGATGTGGTGCCCTTCCGGTGAGAAGGCGACGACCGAACTTTCCGCAGGAGATCGGGACGACGACGAGAAGACCGGAGGACTCGGATTACTCGGTATATCTCTTCCCATCTTGTTGTTAGCTAGAACTAGTTTAATGGTCCGATCCGGATGTTTAGTGCGCGGTGGTGCCGGTTTGCTAAGTTCGCAAAATTAAAGTTTAACGCATTTGGCCGTCGGATTGACGGCCGGGGCGCCGCCGTGCACTTACAGGACTGTTTATCGGTATAGGTCCACCCTCAATCATTGCAATCACGTACCTGCGATCCAATAATTGACTTAGAGTGCACTATATCCTACAATCTCCTACTTGCACTTAAGGCTAATTATTGCGATGTCGTGTACTCACAGCTCGTGTGATACCAAACATCCAACTCCTCTACTAATCAGTTTCACAAAGCTCGTTTGCAAAACTATTGTGTTCGAGAAATAGCCTCAGTGAGTGGATCCGCTTCGGTGTTTCTTTCTGAATCTCTCCATATCTCAACCTCGCGGAGAAAACCATCTCCCGAGTTGAGTATTACCTGTCTTAGAATATGTATGGATATCTGATGGGACCTAGTTCATAAATGAACTCCAAATCCAAACTTCTTAGACTGTATCAATCACTGAAACTAATCAGTGTCCAGCACCATGTCTCCCACAGTATCCTCTTGGACCACCTGTCCATAATACTGTCCCTCGCATCAGGGAAAACTATAACTCCGACAATCACTCTGTCATCCAGGTCACCTGTGAAGCCTGGAATAATAACCGTCTCCCGAAGGTGGCTTCCGTCATCAAATCCGTAGAACATTCACTTATGTTCTAAAACTGCTTCCGTATGTTTCTTCAGGATTGGATTAATATAAACTTATCGCATCTAGTTCAAAAACAACATCTGGTGTGGTACTTGACATCTAATGATTGACTCAATTGCCCAAGCAAGTGATCTGTCAATCATGTACGTCCCTCTCCCCTTTAGTCTGTAAGACACCTTTAGAGAGGGTGACTCCATCACCTGCAGGTATACCACCATGCCAGGAGTCATCTATTCTAAAAAACTATTAGAGTACTGTCAAAGTACCCACATTGGGAAACTACCCAAATCCAGATCTAAAACCATTAGATCTAGTAACCAGAATGTCAGATATTATATCCATATCCTTTGTGGAGAAACAACTGTGTGACGACCACAGTACAACCGATCGTAGTATAGGAATTTTACTTCCTACTCTGTGTATGTCATCCAAATACCAGGACATCACACTCTACTACCTTCTTAACAGATCCCTCCCCTATTCTGATGAAGTCAAACCCATGACTGTCACATCAAAAATTAGATGATCTATCTCCGCTATATCTGCTCAAGTCTATAAATAGACATTAGCTACTTGCCCACTATTCTTCCGCTGCTTCCACTGACTACAACAACCCTCTGGCAGAATAATATATACGTACACTTCTAAAACTAGTTTAGAACGACGCTATACATATCCTCCTGCCGGGTCTCATAGTCTTGAACAACAGTAGTGTTACGTCTGGGTAAACAAGAACCTCCTTGTCACCGTCCTTGAGGATACCGGAGTACCTCTCCGGTGTCTGAGGTTACGCACCATATCTGCGGAGTGGCTAATGGAATGTCAAAACCTGATTAAATATATAGGTCCTATTAAATTTTCCGTAATCGTTTGCGGTTCTGGAATCACTTCCAGTTTTACCATACTCCTACTACTGTTTTATGAAAAAATCCATTTTAATAAAATTGTGGCGAGTCAAGAACAATATCACTATTGATCTTCCACATGGTAGAAAATCAACCCTCGTCAAAGTTAGGGTCAACCCACAAACTGCCATTACAGAAACGTGCTTTGAGTCATCCAGTGTCTGGTTTTTAGCATAAGCTAGACAACTCCTCTTACCTTAACATCGTTAAGATATGATCCATTCTACATCTAATATAGAAACTTTGGCACTTATTTAATTGGAACCAGATTCAAATCATGCAGCTGTCTCCAGTGTATATCAACTTAATGGAGAGAGGCTAATCAGCATTACTCAACTTAGGAATCCATCCAATTATGAGTAACCTGAAAGAGAAACAAGTTTCTCAAAACCATTACTATCGACTGAATACCAATCACAAGAATCTACATCTTCGGTCTCTTTGAAGAATCCTGATACTTGCGATACTTGGTTCTCTACTTTATTCATATACCCATAACTTCTCAAAACTTAGACATTGTATTTCTACGAAACACTTGTCTAAAAACTAGTGAAGTTACAAGTAAACAGAATATAGTACGAGGACCAACCCCTTTGTCCTGATGGATACTGGACAACATACAATACTCTGTATAAGTCTGCTGAGTTTAATAACTCAAAACCTGTGTGTCGTAGGTTGAAAACTGTATCTAGGAGATTTCCTCAAATATCACCAATTACAACGAATTCCGATATAATGAGGATGATCACCTAATTCCCAATAACTTACTCCCACTCATTATCTGTAAAACTATACAGATGTGAGAATGAAACCTGGTAAATACATACCCTGGAGCAAGGGTTTTAATTGGGAAATCAGTTTTTAATTAACAATGAACAGTGTACCTGAAACATTAATATGTTTCGTAGGGGTATCCTGGTATTCCTAGTAATGCCTCTTCCATAATCCAAATCATGACTTTAACCGTATATTTCCCTGCCATCTCTCCAATTCCCTTTATTTGTCTTTAGTCGTTACTTTCTGTACACCATCATTAGGCTAAGTGGTTTTCTTCCTTCCCTACCGTTCGGCACCAGCCTATGGTTTGGAAGAAAAATATCCAGTAAGCATAATAGGTGTACCCTCTTAATCCTAGGAGTTCTCGCAACTTGAGAGAAGGTGATGATAAAAGACAACCGAATAATCCTTATTCCTATTTCTCCTGAACCGGAATCCACCCTCAAAAAAATATCCTTCGAGTTCGTATATAACCATACGATGGATTTATCCAATGGAATTGGATGTTCGTAGTGATACGGGTTGTTCTGGAGAAATAAAAGGTGAAGTAGGAATGGCGATGAAGTACGCGGTTTGGTCGTGAATGATAGCAGTCGCAATTTACTTTGCCCTCTTTCTAATTCCTTTATTTGTCTTTACATATTATCTTCTGCACACCCTACTTAGGCTAATTGGTTTTCTTCATTCCCTACCTTTCAGCACCTGCCTATGGTTTGGAATAAGACTATCCAATAAGTGTAATAGGGTGTACTCTCCTAAACCAAGGAGCCCTCGCAGCCTGAGAGAAGGGGATAATAAAAGACAACTGAATAAACCAATTCTATTTCTCCTGAACCTGGATCCATCCTCGAAGAAATCCCTTCGAGTTCGTATATAACCATACGATGGATCTATCCAATGGAAGTGGATGTCCGTAGTAATAGGGGGTGTTCTGAGAAATATAAAGGGTAAAAGAAGGAGCGGTCAATGACTTATGCAACTTTAGACAATCCAAAAACCAGTATATTAAGAATGTTTGGTCAACTTTGGTCACTGAGTTATGGTCTAGGGTCGGTCAAAGGTCGCTGTCAAAGAGAGAGAGAGAAAAGAAACACTCTGCATGCACTCTAACCTAGATCAGAATGGTTATCATTTTATCTAATTAGGAAACCTCCCACTGTAACTCAAATTCTCCTCCAAACCTGAAAGAAGAATCAGTCGGGATCACCCGAAGAGTAAACCAACTCATCAGCGAGAATCGGGATCCAACTATCATCGTAGGATAACTTGATGGAAGCCACTCAAGTTAACATACTCCATAAGGTATGCGCAAGTCTGGCAAGTTTCCTGTATGTCTGAAACTCCCGATATAATTTTTATCCCATGCACTTATGACCTTGACGTAAGCCAACAAATCATAAGCCACATGTCAAGTTCTACCCGTCGTTGTCCTGATTAATTTAGGTCATTGTACATGCCCTTGACATAGGCCAACAAGGCTGTACGTCTGTCCTAAACTAATGCATCTATCTGTGCAACAAATGAATACCCAGCAGCTACCAAACACTATGCCTTGACGTAGGCCAACAAATATAGCTTGAATACTACTGACCATCCATAAGAAATGACGGAGGATTACGGCTGGATTTTGGCGAAAACCCTTTAACGTAAAGAACTTGATCTCGTTGAAGGAACCTGATAGAATTTTATAAAAAATATATAGTAGCGAAAACCTTTTGCTAAAGAAGTCACTCCCGGTGAAGGGATCTCGGCTCTTTCCTCGTGGAATGAGGTGCAAGATATTCCAACTGAATACCATGATGCAAAGCAACTTGTAATCGATTATATAGAAGTTATTACCCTGATGCAAACTTCTGCCCAAGGGGTCACTCCCGCTGAAGGGATCTCGGCCCTTGCCTCGTCGAATGAGGTGCAGGATATTCTAACTGAATATCACTATGCAAAACAAAAGGAAACGTCTTTGTAATAACTACGTTTTAAAATTTGTTCCAACAACATCAAATATAGCTTTGTTTTATCCTTGCATTAATTAGAATCAATGCAGTCCCATCAATCAATCACACCAGAAAAGAACGAAAATAAAATGTACGTATATGCCATCCGCATTCGCCACTGGGTCCCATCATCACCCGTTAGGTTACTTAACTAACGACAGAGCGGGGGCTGGACTAGCGCGGGTGTAAAACATATACAACATCTAATAGTATATAGACTAATATACAATAATCGCTCCAGGCGTGATAATATGCAACATTACAGAAAAGTAATAAGCATCACAGAACAATACAGATAATCTGGGATCCCCGGATTTCACAGAGCCGCTGCTGAAACCCGATGTTCTCTTGGTCGTGTGGATAGCCTGTGCAATGAAACCTAGACCCCTACGGGTGCGTCAAGTTACCCGCCAAAACCTGAAGCGAGGTAGTCCCCACAACAAAGTGAATGGAATACAAGGCACTTCACGGAATCCGGTAAATTGAGCACCCCACCTTGGGTCAACCTGTACCCCCTACGAGTGCGGCGAATAATCTGCCAATTCTAGAGTGAGGTCCCTTTGCCTCTCAAAGCCATGAGATACGGACCCGTTGCCTTCCAGAACCCGGCTATCCGTGCACTCCTTCGCGGGATAAACCTAGTACAGAAATGAAAATATGTACAACGGGTACATCGACCTCGACCCGGTCGTGCCCCTAAAAGAATATTATACAACAGGCAGTGATGGCAGTCCACATGTTGGACGCTCGTCCCGCAATATCAAATGTACAAATAAATCCAAACCGCACTATCATTGCACCCTGCTATCCACCACGACAAATCCGCAACATCACAGCACAACACAGAACAGCAACGCGAATGTCACGTTCGCAAACCCGTCTAAAAGAACTATAGCAATCAGACACGGTTTACCGATCAAATGACATTCCCGGTAGGATATATAAAATAAGTACTGTAAACTAACAAATTTAAAATTTCGTTCGACAAAATTTCCCAAAGTGGGCCCCACACGCATCTGCTGTACAGTAACCAAAACTGGGCCCAAAATAACAATACCAGAAACCACAATTCCCTGCATAGAAGCCACTGTACAAATTTTGTTCACTGTTCCCACTAAACCGCCGCGGATGCGCGGTCAAACCCTAGGTTTGACCGCGGATCCGCGGTGGGTATGTGAGATCACGTGACGAAATTTGTACGTACTGCTTTAAAAAGCCTGCTTGTTTTTCTAAAGTGCTCAAAATGAATTTTAGAACAGATTTAAAATCAACAGAAACTTTATGTACAGAAAATTGTGATTTCGGAAATTCCGTTCGATCGATCTTTTAAACGCATTAGTACAAGTTAGTATAGCTTAATGGTGAGGCTCTGATACCACTATAAGTCCGCGGTAGCGCCCCGACCGTCTAACAGACGCCAATATGCGGAACAAAACTTTTACAACTGGCGCTATCGCGTACTTTATCCCGGATCGTCCATTAAAGCTAAACTAACAAATTGTAAAGAGGGTAGAATTGTTATACCGAATGATCCGAGTCCTTCGGTCTTTAACCATCATCCCACGCTATGTTGCAACTGATCCGAACTTGCTCGATCTCCGGTCTCGTCGTCCAGGTGGCACCACATCGACGGATCATTAATCGGGCTCCCGCCTCTGAACCGAGGCAACTCGATCGTCAAGTTTGCTAAAAGAGACGACCAAGATGAAGTAGAGAATGAGTAGAATACTTTGTCTCGTTACGTCCAAGGCTATGGACGAACGGTTAATAGATGTTGCCAATTGGAGTCGGGTAAATGGAAATTGAACTATATGAAATTTCCATACCCTAAACTATCATAATCTTTTTCTCTCAAGCAAATGAAAAACCCATACCAACCTCACAAGAGGGGCCGGCCACTTATAGAAGAGGGAGGGTGAGTGTAGGAGAGGAGAGGGTGAGTCTAAGCCATGAAACTTATTATAACAAAGAATGAGTCATGAAACACCTAGTGTGAACATAATTAAAGCAAAGGATGAATCATTAAGCAAGTCATCACAACATTAAATGCACCATTAAAGAACTAATGACTCATGAAGCTAGTCACCATTTCTAGAATCTTCTAGAACCACGACTCACCCAAAAGACGAAAGGATAAATCCGCATTTAACCGAATGTTAAATACGGCTGATAGAAAACTGGAAAATGGCAACTTCCAAACGTGATCCTGAAACGAATTTCAGGATAACCCAGTACCAGTATAAACATACCCGCATTTATATTACGACCGAATATAAATGCAACTGAGACAAAGATATTATATCTACACAGTATAATACTGGGATCCGGCTTAAACCAAAACCTACCAGTATCATCTGCCCGAAAAATAACACGTGCGAAAACACACGTGCTTTTTCCGAACCCTGCCATAAACCCATACGGCATCTACAACGTTTCGTCCGAACTTGGGAAAGTGTCTGTGGGGGACTCTAATGACTTATCAATACACTGGCACTGGGTATAACCACTAGCATGTCAGAGGTACAAGCTGTACGTAACGGTTTGCCTATGTATTGATTGGAAGGGAAGCTGACGAGCGAACTCATCTATAAACCCTACTGAGCCTGACAGAGACAATATCCGTACAGTCCGGAACATTCGTCTTTGAGTATCGCATATTAGGCCTGGGGGGTCGGTAAACGTCAGACCCCCAATAGCTGCATAAGTCGTGTCAGAGAGCAGCCCAGAACACCCTGAGATACTACTGGTATACCTACCAGTATATCTCGATTACCCTGGCCAGGGATTTCGTGTAATGGCTCTCCTAAATACAACGCGATCTCACCCCCAAAACCGGGAGAGACGAATCCCTGAAGATCCGCTCACTTGCCTCCAATGTGGCTCGGGACTGTACCCAAAATATACCTGTTTGCATGACTCCTTTGACCCGTGGTAGGGTATAAATCAAAGCACAGTGGGAACTCACACAAGACAAATGACGACCTCAGGTTGATGAACTAACCTGTACACATTGTAAGCCCGCGGGGGCGCCCCGGCCGTCGATCCGACACCGGAAACGCGGAAAACAAAAACTTTGCGAACTTTGCAAAACGGCACCACCGCGGACTTTTTTACCCGGATCGGGCCATTAACCTAGCTAGCTAGCAAAATAGAAAAGAGTAGAGAAGTTATACCAAGCGATCCGTGTCCTTCGGTCTTCATCTCCACTCCGATCTTTTGCGGAATCTCCGTCACCTCCTCGCTCGTCGGAAAGGGGCACCACGTAGCCGGAATCTTTTACGGGCTCCCGCCTCTTGACCGAGGCAACTCGGGCGCGAAGTTGGCTAGCCGACGCGTCCAAGGCTTGTGGAATAATGAAGAAGCAAGCTCACACATGTAATGAATGTGTGTAAGAATTAATCCAAAAAGAGAGAAAGAAAAATACTTCACACAGCAAGCATAAGGGGGGGTCCACCAAATATCATATGAAGAAAATATGCACACAAATTAAACCTTTCTCCATCCAATCTAAAACATACAATTTCCTTGCTGGAAAAAATTGGCCGGCCCCACAAAGGAATTGGTGGGAAAATGGATGAATGAATTAACAAAGGAGAAAAGGAAAATCCAAAAAGAATAATGGTCACAACAATTTCCTTTTCAACTCAAATCAAACAACCATCAAATAAATGCAAAGAGATGGACAAGAATGGAATATCATGATGAAGAGGTCACACTCATGCAAAGAAACCCCTCACAAAATGTTAATTGCAAACTTGCAATTAACACCCTCCAACGAAAAGTCCGACCGGG
Organism: Agapanthus africanus; assembly: GCA_030015575.1. NCBI lineage: Eukaryota > Viridiplantae > Streptophyta > Magnoliopsida > Asparagales > Amaryllidaceae > Agapanthus > Agapanthus africanus. The sequence goes on from CM057340.1 coordinate 410,288,102, forward strand.
AAGGAAAAAGAGAAAACCGGCCGGAATGGAATGCAAACTGGCAACTTCATAAAACCGATCCCGTAATAAATTACAGGAAAACCCCGCTACTGCAAATACATGCCCGCATTTGTATTCGCACTGAACACAAATGCAAAGAGACAAAACTACACTATCTAATACTAGGATCCGGCTTAAGCCAAAGCCGGCTAGTAAAAAACTGTCCGATCACGATCCGTGCAATACCGCACGTATCTGATCGAACCCTGCCATATCTCCATACGGCCTCTATAGCGTTTCGCCCGAAACTTGAGTAACTGAGTGTGGTGGACTCTAAAGACTCGTCAATACTGTGGCTGTGGATTTAACCACTAGCACGTCAGAGGTATAAGCCAATACGTGACGGGCCACCAGGTATTGACCAAAAGGGACGTCGATGAGCGAACTCATCCTGACACCCTACTGAGCCTGTCCGTGACAATATCCGTACAGTCCGGTCCGTTCGTCTATGAGTATCGTATGGCGGGCCTAGGGGGTTGGTAAAAGTCAGACCCCCAAAAGCGGTACAAGTCGTGTCGGAGTGTAGCCCAGAACACCCTGAGATACTACTGGAATACCTACCAGCAAATCTCCTGCCTTGGCCAAGGACTTTTCATGTTCTGGCTCTCCTAGACACAGCACGACCTCACCCCCAATACCGGGAGAGACGAACCCCTGCAGATCCGCTCACTGCCTCCATGTGGCTCGGGACTGTACCCAACTAAAACCTGTTTGCACGACTCCTTTGAGCCGTGGTAGGGTAGTAATCAAAGTACAGTGGGAACTCACACGAGACAAATGACGATCCCAGGTCGATGAACTAACCTGTACACATGTCACCTGGGAACTGCTATCTGACGTCTGGTACATCCCAACTAGCAGGTTCCCGGCGAGTCCTGTCCGGTGTACTCATAACCCAATGAGCACCTGTATACATCTTAGGTGAACCAACTGACACCAGTGGCTTGTGAGACCGGCCACCGCCCCTCGTCGGGGTCTCGACTGTATACACTAGTCTACTCTGGAGAAACGATGCCCTGTCTCGAATCTCCCACGACTAGGGACCTTTTAAGGATGTGCTTGTAGACCCCCAGCTCCCACTTATATGATCGCCCTCATACTGCTGGTGGTCAAGCAAGAATCCTAGGGGCTTTATCAACGTGTAATAGCGACTCGAAAGGTCACCTAAAGCAGTACACGATGATAAAGATAAACCAGATAGCATACTATCATCTCGAGTAAGACTGTCCTACCGGGATAGGTCCTCCCCTCAATCATTGCAATCACGTGCCTGTGATCCAATAATTGACTCTGAGGGCACTATCTCCAACAATCTCCCACTTGCACTCGAGGCTAATTATTGCGATGTCGCATACTCACAGCCCGTGTGATACCGAACACCCAACTCCTCTACTAGTCAGTCTCACAAAGCTCGTTTGCGAAACTATTGCGTTCGAGGAATAGCCTCAGTGAGTGGATCCGCTTTGATGTTTCTTTCTATGTCTCTCTATATCTCAAGTTCGCGGAGAAAGCTATCTCCCGAAATGAGCAATACCTGTCTTAGAATGTCTGGATGTCTGATGGGACCTAGCTCATAAATGAACTCCAAATCCAAACTTCTTAGACTGTATCGTCAACTGAACTTAATCAGTATCCCTGCGCCATGCCTTCCCTCAGTATCCACCTGGACCAACTGTCCAAGATACGGCCCCTCGTCAGAGGGAAAACTATAACTCTGATAGCCACTCTGCCATCCAGGTCACCTTGGAAGCCTGGAATGATAACCGTCTCCTAAAGAAGGCTGCCGTTATCAATTCCTTAGAACATCAACTTATGTTCTAAAACTGCTTCCGACTGTTTCTCCAAGATTGGATTAATATCAACTTATTGCACCTACTGCAAGAACAACATCTGGTGTGGTACTTGACATCTCATGATTGACTCAATTGCCTAAGCAAGTGATCTGCCAATCATGCATATCCCTCTCCCCTTTAGTCTGTAAGACACCTTTAGAGAGGGTGACTCCATTACCTGCAGGTACACTACCGTGCCAGGAGTCGTCCATTCTAAATACTCATAGAATGCTGTCAAAGTACCCAGATTGGGAAACCACCCAAATCTAGATCTAAATCTATAGATCTAGTAACCAGAATGTCTGATATAATATCCAAATCCTAGGTGGAGAAACTATTGTGTGACGACCAAGGTATAACCGATCGTAGTATAGGAATATCACTTCCTACTCTGTGTATGTCATCAAATACCAGGACATCACACCCTACTACCTTCTTAACAGATCCATCCCCTATTCTGATGAAGTCAAACCTATGACTGTCACATCAGAAATAGATGATCTATCTCCGCTATATCTGCTCTAGTCTATAAATAGACATAAGCCTGATATCCACCAATGCTTCCGCTGCTCCCACTGACTACGACAACCCTCTGGCAGAGTCATATAGGCGTACACTTCTAAAGCTAGTTTAGAATGACGCTATACTCATCCTCCCGCCGGGTCTCGCAGCCTGGAACAACAGCAATGGCAAGTGTGGGTAAACAAGAACCTCCCTGCCACCGTCCTTGAGCATACCGAAGTACCTCTCGGGTGCCTGAGGTTACCCACCTTATCTGCGGAGTGGCCAATGGAATGTCAAACCAGATTGAATCTTTAGGTTCTTTATCAAATCTTCAGTAATCGTTTGTGGTTCTGGAATCACTTCCAGTCCTACCATACTCCCACTACTGTTTTCTGAAAAAATCCATTTCTTGATAAAACTGTGGCGAGTCAAGAACAATATTACTATTGATCTTCCAGATGGTAGAAAGTCAACCCTCGTCATAGCCCGGGTCAACCCACAAACAGCCACTACTGAAACGTGCGTTGAGTTGTCCAGAGTCTGGTTTTAGGCATAAGCCGGACAACTCCCCGTATCTTAACAATGTCAAGATATGAACTGTTCTATATCCAAGAAACAGAGGCACTGATTTAATTGAACCGGATTCAAATCATGCAGCTGTCTCCAGTGCATGTCAACTAAATGGAAGAGAGGCCGATCAACGTTACTCAACTTAGGAGTACTTCCAATTATGAGTAACCTGAAAGAGAAGCTAGTTCTCTTAACCATTACTATCAACTGAATACCATTCACAAGTATCTACATCTTCGATCTCCTTGAAGAATCCCGACACTTGCAACACTTGGTTCTCTACTTTACTCTTATACCTATAACTCCTCAAAACTTAGACCCTGTGTTTCTACGAACACATGTCTAAGAACTAGAGAAGTTAAAGTAAACAGAATATAGTACGAGAACCTACCCCTCTGTCCTAATGGACACTGGACAATATACAATACTCTGTATAAGTCCCCTGAGTCTGGTGACTCATTCACTGTGTGTCGTAGGTTGAAAACTGTACTTTTGGTTAAGAAGAATTACACCGTTGTTCAATGCTCCTTACCTAACCATCCACTGGTATAGGTAAATGTCATAGACATAATTTCAGAAAGGTATATCTCACTCTATAAAAATAGACGTACAGATATATCAATTTGAAATTGGTGCATAACAACGGATATTCAAAACCAAATATTTGCCGACAGGCAAACAACCCAGGTGACTTCCTCAAATATCACCGATTACAACGAATCCCGATATAATGAGGATGGTCACCTAATTCCCAATAACTTACTCCCACTCATCATCTGTAAAACCATACAGATGTGAGAATCCAACCTGGTAAATACATACCCTGGAGTAAGTATCTAATCGGGAAATCAGTTTTCTTTTAACTGTACACAGTGAAACTGAAACATTGAAATGTTTCGATGGGGTATGCTGGTATTCCTAGTAATGCCTCTTCCATTATCCAGATTCACAACTATAACCGTATAATTCTTTGCCACCTCTCCAAATCCCTTTACATGTCTTTAGTCATTACCTTCTGTACACCCCTTTAGGCCAAATGGTTTTCTTCCTTCCCTACCGTTCGGCACCAGCCTATGGTTTGGAAGAAGACTATCCAATAAGCATAATGGGTGTACTGTCCTAGTCCTAGGAGCACTCGCAATGTGAGAGAAGGTAAGGATAAAAGACAACCGAATGTACTTAATTCATAGGTGATTTAGGATTGACAAAGAAGTACATGGTTTGGTCGTGAATAGCAGTCGCAATTTACTTTGCCCTCTAACTAATCCCTTGCTTTGTCTGAACTTAATACCTTCTGTGCACCGTTTAGGCTAATTGGCTTTCTTCATTCCCTACCGTTCGGCACCAGCCTAAGGTTTGGAAGAAGACTATCCAATTTGCATAATAGGTGTACTATCTCCTAAACCAAGGAGTACTCGCAACCTGAGAGAAGGTAAAAGGTAAAGACAACTGAATAGTCCTATTCGTTTTCTCCAGAACCTGAAACCATCCTCGAAGTCCTTCGAGTTCGTATATAACCATACGATGGTTTTGTCCAATGGAAGTGGACGTTCGTAGTAATACGGGGTGTCCCGGAGAAAAGAGTAAAAGTAGGAGTGGCAAAGAGGTCTGCAACTCTGACAATCCAAAAGCCAGTGTTAAGAAGGTTCGGTCAACTTGGTCACTGAGTCATAGTCTAGGGTCGGGTCAATGGTCGCTGCCAGAGAGAGAGAAAAGAAACACTCAGCGTGCACTCTAACCTAGATCAGAATGGTTATCACTTTATCTAATCTGGAAACCTCCCACTGTAACGTCAAATTCTTCTCCAAACCTGAAAGAAGAATTAGCCGAGATAACCCGAGGAGTAAACCAACTCATCAGTGGGAATCGGGATCCAACTCTCATCGCATGATAACGTGACGGAATCCGCTCACGTTATCACACTCCAGAAGGTATGCGCATATCTGGCAAGTTTCAGTACTTTTGAAACTCCCGATGTGGATTTCTGCCCCATGCTCTTATGACCTTGGCGTGAGGTCAAAATATCATAAGTCGCATGTCAAGTTCTACCCGTCATTATCCTGGTTAATTTGAACCCACCCGTACATACCCTTGACGTAGGCCAAAATAGTAGTACGACTGTCCCAAACCAACGCATCTATCTATGCAACAGATAAATACCCGGCAGCTACCAAACACTATGCCTTGGTGTGAGGTCAAAATACATAGCTTGAATACTACCGAATATTTAACTGAAATGACGGAGGGCTACGAATGGTTTCTGGCGAAAACCTTTAACGTAATGAACTTGATATCGTTGAAGGAACGGATAGCTTTTTAGAAAAATATAGTAACGAAAACCTTCGCTAAAGAGGTCACTCCCGGTGAAGGGATCTCGGCTCTTTCCCCGTAGAATGAGGTGCAGGATATTCCAAATGAATACCACGATGCAAAGCAAAAGCAATCGGCTATAGTGAAGTTATTGCCCTGACGCAAACTTTTGTCCAAGGGGTCACTCCCGGTGAAGGGATCTCGGCCCTTGCCTCGTCGACTGAGGAGCAGGATATTCCAACTGAATACCACTGTGCAAAACAAAAGTGAACGTCCTTGCAATAACAGCTTTTTGAAAAAGTGTTCCAACAACATCAGATAGGTTTGTTTATCTTGCATTGATCCGAATCAACGCAGTCCCATCAATTGATCACACCAATAAAGAACGAAAATATACTGATGTACGTATATGCCATCCGCATTCGCCACTGGGTCCCGTCATCACCCGTTAGGTTAGCTAACTAACGGCAGAGCGGGGACTGGACTAGCGCGGATGAAAAACATATACAACATCTACTAATATATATACCAATATATAGTATTCGCTCAAGGCGTGATAAAAGCAACACAGAAATGTATAGCAACACAGAGCAATACAGATATCTGGGATCCCCGGGTTTCACAGAGCCGCTGCTGAAACCCGACGTTCCCCTGGTCGTGTGGATAGCCTGTGCAATGAAAATCCTAGACCCCTACGGGCGCGGCAAGTCACCCGCCAAAACCTGAAGCGAGGCAGCCCCCTTCAGCAACGTGAATGGACCACCCAGCACTTCACGGAATCCGGTAACTTGGGCACCCCTCCTGGGTCAACCCTATACCCCCTACGAGTGCGGCGAATAGCCCGCCAATCCTAGAGTGAAGCCCCCTCCGTCTCAATGCCATGAGATGCGGGCTTGTTGCCCTCCAGAACCCGGCTATCCGTGCACCCCTCCGCGGGGTAATCCTAGTACAGAAAGTAAAATATACATACAACGGGTACATCGACCGCAACCAGGTCGTGCCCCAAAAGAATAATACAAACAGGCAGTGACGGCAGTCCACATGTCGGACGCTCGCCCCGCAATATCAAATGTACATAATACAACAGAACTGTACTACCACTGCAACCAGGCTATCCTCCACGACCGATCCGCAACAACACAGTACAATCACAGAACATCAACGTGAAAGTCACGTTCGCAAATCCGTCTAACCGGGCTATAGCAGTTAGACGGGATTTACCGATCGAATGACATTCACGGTCGCAGATATAATGTAAAAACTGTGAACTGGCATGTTTAAAATATCCGATCGAACAAATTTATCAAAGTGGGCCCCCAAAAAGAACTGTAGCACTTACAGAAAACCTGGGCCCAAATAAAATATCCCAAAAGCCCTATTTCTATACCACAAGCTTACTGGGAAAATTTGGTGCCACAATTCCTCTTATCCGCCGCGCAAGCGCGGCCAAAACAGGGTTATGGCCGCGCTTCCGCGGTGGAACTGAGGAATTAGTGGATCGTATTTTCCCAGATATCTCATAATTGCTTGTACATGCCTCTGCAACAACCTGAAAAATTTTAGGAGCTCAAAAAATTTCAACAGAGAACACATGTGCACAAAAATACGGTTTTTGGGGATTTTGTTCGATCGGGTTCTAAACGCGCTAGAGCAAGCTAGGCAAGGTTAATGGCGTGGCTCTGATACCATTGTAAGCCCGCGGGGGCGCCCCGGCCGTCGATCCGACACCGGAAACGCGGAAAACAAAAACTTTGCGAACTTTGCAAAACGGCACCACCGCGGACTTTTTTACCCGGATCGGGCCATTAACCTAGCTAGCTAGCAAAATAGAAAAGAGTAGAGAAGTTATATCAAGCGATCCGTGTCCTTCGGTCTTCATCTCCACTCCGATCTTTTGCGGAATCTCCGTCACCTCCTCGCTCGTCGGAAAGGGGCACCACGTAGCCGGAATCTTTTACGGGCTCCCGCCTCTTGACCGAGGCAACTCGGGCGCGAAGTTGGCTAGCCGACGCGTCCAAGGCTTGTGGAATAATGAAGAAGCAAGCTCACACATGTAATGAATGTGTGTAAGAATTAATCCAAAAAGAGAGAAAGAAAAATACTTCACACAGCAAGCATAAGGGGGGGTCCACCAAATATCATATGAAGAAAATATGCACACAAATTAAACCTTTCTCCATCCAATCTAAAACATACAATTTCCTTGCTGGAAAAAATTGGCCGGCCCCACAAAGGAATTGGTGGGAAAATGGATGAATGAATTAACAAAGGAGAAAAGGAAAATCCAAAAAGAATAATGGTCACAACAATTTCCTTTTCAACTCAAATCAAACAACCATCAAATAAATGCAAAGAGATGGACAAGAATGGAATATCATGATGAAGAGGTCACACTCATGCAAAGAAACCCCTCACAAAATATTAATTGCAAACTTGCAATTAACACCCTCCAACGAAAAGTCCGACCGGGAAGGAAAAAGAGAAAACCGGCCGGAACGGAATGCAAACTGGCAACTTCATAAAACCGATCCCGTAATAAATTACAGGAAAACCCCGCTACTGCAAATACATGCCCGCATTTGTATTCGCACTGAACACAAATGCAAAGAGACAAAACTACACTATCTAATACTAGGATCCGGCTTAAGCCAAAGCCGGCTAGTAAAAAACTGTCCGATCACGATCCGTGCAATACCGCACGTATCTGATCGAACCCTGCCATATCTCCATACGGCCTCTATAGCGTTTCGCCCGAAACTTGAGTAACTGAGTGTGGTGGACTCTAAAGACTCGTCAATACTGTGGCTGTGGATTTAACCACTAGCACGTCAGAGGTATAAGCCAATACGTGACGGGCCACCAGGTATTGACCAAAAGGGACGTCGATGAGCGAACTCATCCTGACACCCTACTGAGCCTGTCAGTGACAATATCCGTACAGTCCGGTCCGTTCGTCTATGAGTATCGCATGGCGGGCCTAGGGGGTTGGTAAAAGTCAGACCCCCAAAAGCGGTACAAGTCGTGTCGGAGTGTAGCCCAGAACACCCTGAGATACTACTGGAATACCTACCAGCAAATCTCCTGCCTTGGCCAAGGACTTTTCATGTTCTGGCTCTCCTAGACACAGCACGACCTCACCCCCAATACCGGGAGAGACGAACCCCTGCAGATCCGCTCACTGCCTCCATGTGGCTCGGGACTGTACCCAACTAAAACCTGTTTGCACGACTCCTTTGAGCCGTGGTAGGGTAGTAATCAAAGTACAGTGGGAACTCACACGAGACAAATGACGATCCCAGGTCGATGAACTAACCTGTACACATGTCACCTGGGAACTGCTATCTGACGTCTGGTACATCCCAACTAGCAGGTTCCCGGCGAGTCCTGTCCGGTGTACTCATAACCCAATGAGCACCTGTATACATCTTAGGTGAACCAACTGACACCAGTGGCTTGTGAGACCGGCCACCGCCCCTCGTCGGGGTCTCGACTGTATACACTAGTCTACTCTGGAGAAACGATGCCCTGTCTCGAATCTCCCACGACTAGGGACCTTTTAAGGATGTGCTTGTAGACCCCCAGCTCCCACTTATATGATCGCCCTCATACTGCTGGTGGTCAAGCAAGAATCCTAGGGGCTTTATCAACGTGTAATAGCGACTCGAAAGGTCACCTAAAGCAGTACACGATGATAAAGATAAACCAGATAGCATACTATCATCTCGAGTAAGACTGTCCTACCGGGATAGGTCCTCCCCTCAATCATTGCAATCACGTGCCTGTGATCCAATAATTGACTCTGAGGGCACTATCTCCAACACACATGTCACCGGGGAACTGCTATCTGACGCTGGGTATAATACCAACTAGCGTGTTCCCAGCGAGTCCTGTTCGGTGTACTCATAACCCAATGAGCACCTGTATACATCTTAGGTGATCCAACTGACACCAGTGGCTTGTGAGACCGGCCACCGCCTCTCGTCGGGGTCTCGACTGTATACACTAGTCTACTCTGGAGTATCGATGCCCTGTCTCGAAACTCCTACGACTACGGACATTTTAAGGATATGCTTATAGACCCCAGCTCCCACTTATTCGATCGCCATCATACTGCTGGTAGTCAAGCAAGAATCCTATGGGCTCTATCAACATCTACATGATGATAAAGACAAACCAGATAGCATACTATTACCTCGAGAAAGACTGTTTATCGGTATAGGTCCTCCCTCAATCATTGCAATCACGTACCTGCGATCCAATAATTGACTTAGAGGGCACTATATCCAACAATAAGTCATCCCATGGAATCCTATCATCATAGTAGGATCACAATCCATCAAGACACTCAAATCCCAATTCCTCAAATCAGCCCCAATGTTGGGCTCTCACATCATATGATTCTCACATCTCCTCAATGTACAATATCGAGTAATCTCCTATATCCCGAATGTACAAATCAGTAATCCCATATGTATGTCCAACATCCAATCTCAATGAATCACCTAATATCCCAAATCAAATCTCAAGTAGAATTCTAACATCCTAAAGGTATATATTTGCAGAAATAAATATGACGGGGTTAATACACATATATTAGCGTCCCACAACACTAATATTGGTGTAAGGGTATATATAACAACGGCTAAATCCCATGTTATATATACAAAGGTGTTAAAATAAATATCATGAAAACAATGTGCCAAGTATCGACACAGAAATCCTTATCTATCAGATGCCGTCTCCAAGACTAGCATCCTGATAGGTACGTATCATACGCTATCCCGAAAGCACGAGAGCCTTGCTCTGACACTCGCCTTTCGACGTATGCATACGTGTATGACTCCCAAACGGTATCTCCATGATCCCCGCCGAGTCGTTAGTACTGTCACCGGTAGGTACTCGCCCGCCTCCAGGCTCAATCTGCAAAGTCCATCGATCTTCTTGCCGAGGGGAACCATACCGGGCCCCACCATGTACCCTCATACGGAAACCACACCTCGTATGGAGTATATAATCAGAACCGATAAATCTCATGGTGGCTGCGCAAATATCATATCAAGGAAACCGGGTTTTTCAATGTATGCATAATTTCATGAACTCCCGCGGTTCCCAAATCCAGAAAACAACATGTAAAATCCAAATAAACAAATGCGCAAATCCTAGGACAAATATATGCGATATATCTGAAATGCGAGCATATAAAGGAAAATATGTAGCTTAAACCAGATGTATGCGAAATCAATACGGTACAGCTAAGTATAGGTGTCTACCTATAAGTAAGTAATGTTGTATACCCCCTGAGTATAAGTAGAATATGTAAGATACCCCCCCGGGTATAAGTAAAATATGAGAAAGGTATACCTGTAGATGTATCGTAAAGTGTATATGTACCTATCAGTAATAGTATGATACACTATAGGTATACCAACAAGTTAGATGTCATGTGTGACAAGCAATATAGTATCTATAAGGGGTTTGTGTGTGATATGGCAATTATTGACGGTGTGTGTGTAGCATACAATCCATGGTCGTGCAACATGAACCGTCAATAATATGTGCAGTGTCCAACGGCTGCTAGTCACCGTATCATTATATCTAATAAATAGGGTAAGGCGCAATTCTAACAATGACGTAGAATACGCTACAAGTATTAGAATCCTTGCCCAAACGCATAACGCCATGCGGGCGATTCCCCTGTAGATGTTAAATCTACTCACCTACGCTCCACGCTAGGTGAATCCTACCACCTGTCTCCCTCTGTATCCGTGTCCGTAGTCCCCGCCCGCAAACCTGAAAATAAGACAAGGAATATATATATAAGCCAAATATTCCGCAAAACGCGATATCGAACCCAAACGAGAAACTCGCGTCGCGAACTAAACGCGCGTGTGCACGATACGCTAAAACGTGTGAATACGCGTCTAAAACTACCGCGACACGCCGCGACACGCTGGATCGCAGAACCCACTCACGTATCGCGCGTATCGCGCAAACAAAACGGACATAAAATACGATATTTGATCCCAGATTTTCCTACAGGTCAAATATTACAAAACTATACATGACAAAACACTAGATAACACAGCAGAGAACCCTAGCCAAGACCCCAACACCCCAGCCCCCAACTTGCCCGCAAATTGCGGCCAAACACATTAAATCTGCGGCCTGGAACAAGAATGAGGGGCTCCTGTTCTGGTGGTGTGTTCTAGACCTAGTGTGCCTGCTCCTGTCTTCTCAATTTTATCCTGAAGGCCCCGAGTCAATAGCAGATCACAGATTGCCAAAATATCGCAATAAAACACCAATTTTGCACAAAACACAAACCCTATGGTAATTTAGTAAAATTCAGGGTTAAACTCAGTTAAGGTGACCCTAACAACACTTAAATAAGTAGGGTTAACTAACACAATCATCACTTGGACAACATTTCACACAAATCACCATATTTTAGCATAAGGCTCACTTTAAATGCAAACCAAAGCTAATCTACACACAAGCTAAGCAATAAGGGCAATTGGGTTAAGAAATATACCCTAAGGTACCCTAGAAGGCATGTGAAGAAGTGAATGGAGGAGGTAAGAGCTTGTTGCTGCTGCTGCCAGAGCTGCTGCTGCTGCAGGTGCTGTTACTGCTGCTTGCTGCTGATGCTGTTGCATGAGCTGCTGCTTCAGCTGCTGATGCTGATGCCTTCTGCTGTTGATGCTGCTTGCTCGAGCTGCTGCTGTTGGTGTTGTCTCGAGCTGCTGCTGCTGCAAGTTGTTGCTGTTGCTTCAGGTGCTGCTGCTTCTCTGTTGCTGCTGATGGCTGTTGGTGGTGCTGATGCTTCTGCTGCTGGAGCTGAAGCAGGTGTGTGTGTGTGTGTTTGTGTGATAGAATGAGAGAATGAGTGAAAAGAGAAGTGAGAAATGAGAGACAAAGTCAAAACCCCTCCTCTCTCTCTTCATTTAATGAAGCATGGCAAAGCCATCTGCCCCTTTCTCACTCTCTCTCTCTCTCTCACCAAGGTCTACATATGAAAGTCAATTTAAATTTAAAACCCTTTTTATTTTTAACAACCATAAACTATTAAACCCAAAACACTTAATAATTGAAACTAGATTAAGGAAATGGTTAAACCACCATGTTGCTAATCATGGTTTAACCCCACATAACACCCTAGTTTTCATGCACAAGTGTGTGCAAGCCTAGGAAAAATCTAACAAAATATTCATTAAATAGGATAAAATAATTAAAACCCAATTTGGTAAAATTTTTATTAAAATCCATACCTTAAAATATAATTAGCCACAAAACACATTCTAAGGTGTTACAATCTCCCCCCTCCCCCCTTAAATGAAATTCTTCACCGAATTTAAAAATATACTGCTACGCGTACCTTCAAAGAGAAGGTTACAACTCTCAAATCTCGCTAGCAGCCTCCCAAGTGATTACCTCACTATATGGCTACGCCCAAGAAAAACCCTTCACAGATGGCAAGACCCTTGACCGACGTTTCTCCATCTGCCGGGCCATTAACACACATGGCTGCTGGCGAACGAAAGATCGCATCCAAGCTACATGGTCTGGTGCTAAATCATGTGAGAAAGGTCAAGAAGGTAATTGTAAAGTATCATCACAAGGAATACGGGGTGAAAACTCTATAATCTGGGCGGAAGTGCCAAATTAAAGGCAACGAAACTAACCCGCTTATAGGGTCTCAGAAGGATCTAAATCCTGGGATAAGCTTCCCAAAATCCAACACGTATTTTATCGGAAAAATCCGCAGGATTACATGGTTTACCATTGCGCACTTAAGTCTATGACCAACACGGTCGCATAAGGCCTCTGTCCGCAATGAACAATTTTCATCCTGACCTGAATCAATTGGATCATCTCCGAAGTCTCTGGATATAGCTGGGGTCCAAAATCCTACTTATGCAGAGTCAGAAAACAACAGACTGGTGATCGACATGACCTAACCCCTAAACCTAAAGTTTTCCAATTGGAGTGTCTCCTGATAACAGCTATTGAAGGAGAACCCTAACGATGGCGAGTGACGATCCTCAACTGCTGACAACAATAACACAAACGCACAACTTAACAAAGAACAACTGAGCAAACTGAGTATAACCGGACGACAAGAATCCGAATGGATTCACACCCTGACTAATCCTGGGTAGACACCATAACGAAATTCATGGAGACCTGCTCCCACTCCTACTTCGGAACGGTAAAAGGTTGCAACTCTCCAGCCGGCCTCAGATGCTCGACCCAAGCATACAACAAGACAGACACCTTGAATCGAACCATGAAACTTCTCTTTACATTCCTGTCCACCCGTAACTATCTTACAAGTCACGTCAATGTTGGTGGAACTTGAATGAATATAGAGAGTTGACAGATGTGCCTGCTCTAGGATTGCACGTCTCTACCTGATAATATAAGGTACACAAACGCGTCCCTAACTCAGCACACCATTGTCACAAATCAAGGACTCCAAATCATTACCCAGCCGAGTATGCTCAAGTATCTCGGACGAATGAGCATCGGCGGGCAGTGTCTCGCGAAATCGATTTAAGAAAAGTGGTCGGGCGTGGACATGAGCAAGCTGTCCCCTCAGTAGAGACGAACTTAAGCTGTACTCAACGATCGCATAAGAACTGTAAATCTGCAGAAGACTATCATGACAATCAAAATCCGCTGCAGGAAGATGTACATTAAGCTCTGGTGGTCCGTGAAAATCTGACACGACTCTCGAACCAGTAGTGTCTCCAAATCTCCAACGCAAAACCACCGCGGCTATCCCCAGATCATGAGTGGAATATCCTTCTCGTACTTCCTCCAAATGTAGGGAAGAAAAAGCGATATCTCTATAGTGCCATCTCAGTACACAATCGAGCCCACTCAAGAAACATTACACATAAACAACAAAGTCACCCGAACCAGGAAGCAAAGAAAGAACTGGTGCAGTTGTTAACAGAATCTTCGACTGCCGAGAACTCCGCACACATGCCTCAGTCCAAAGAAGAAATCTCCCTTCCGGTCAATTTAGTCGACGGTGCAGCACTACTCTAGTAATCCTGCATGAAACGGTGGTAAGAACCTGCTAAGCCCAAAAATCTACGGACCTCCGTCCTGCACACAAGTCTGGACCTAAGCTGCACGGCCACGATCTCCCTCGGGACAATACAAAACCGTCTCCCGTGACAACAAGACCTAGGAGTCAACACAAACAAGCCTGAAGAAACACTCCGAGAATCTAGCAACCACTGGGACGCTCCCAGTATCTGCATAACCAATCCTCAAGTGTTACTCCTGTCCCTCGAGACACATTAAATAGACCAGAATGTCGTAAATAACACAACAATAACTGGTCGAGGAATGACCTGAAGAAATCTGGTACATCACTTCTACAAATGCTGCTAGGGCATCAGTGAATCCAATGACTCACAAAAACACACAAAGCCCGTAGCACGCACAAGGCATTCTTCGGAATGCCATCACTCCGAACCCGCAATAATGATGACCTGATCCCAAGCAAACTTAGAAAATGTCTCGCACTGTGGAGCTGGTCGAAGAAATCGTCAATGAGAGGTCAAGGATACCCATCCGCATCGTAAGCCAGTTAAATTAACGATCCGTCGATACACAACCTCAAGCTGCCGTCTTTCTCCTTGACGAACAGAAATAGGAGCTTCCGAAAGCGAAACACTCAGACGCACAAAACACCCCAACAAATAACTCTGCAGCTGATCCTTAAGCTCCCTAAGCTTCGCCGGCTCATCTGGAACAACGTCGGAAAACTCTTGCACGAAGGAAAATCGGTCCAACAAACCCACTGTGTCTTCGGTATCACGAATGAACGCCAAGAATCCACGATATCTCCTCAAAAGCAGACTAGCGAAAAAGGCTGAATTCAAGCTGTGAGAAGTGGCACAACTATCCACCTGCACAACAAGAACTGACTCGCCGGGAAAAACAAAACCTAACCGTTTTCCTCACGGTAGTCCACAGACGCCTAGCACGTAGCTGACCAGTCCGTGCCCAGGAGAACGTCAAATCCAACATCTCTAGAAGGATCAAAACGACTGACGAATCTCTATCTCCTATCCGATTGGCACACAACTGAAATACGTATCGCGCAACAAAAGAATCACTGACAGAAGTTAACACAACAAACGGCTAATCTACCTAACACGATACAAGTAAGAAAACAAACGAATACATCAAAAGAACATGCGAATTAAGGATACCTGAAAACTCTGCATTGGACGCCTGTGCGTCCTGATGAGTAGAAGCAAACTCCTGTGTCTTCCCTCTACCCGCAACTGGCTGAACTCCTCTGGTAGACTGACTCCTCTGAGCGAATCTTCCACGTCCACGGCCTCTCTGAATACGATTCTGACGAGGTGCTAAGGAACAATCCCCGACGAAGTGCTGAAGGCTTCCGCATCGAAAACATCAACGCGCTGATTGTTGACCCTCTTGGGAATGAGAGCTGAACGACTGTCCTCGTCCTAAGACTCTGCTACTCACGCTACGGCCACGAAATCTGTCTCGATGACCAAACCTCTGTCTTTGGGCTGGTACACTGGTACGAGTCCTCCACTGTCCTGGAACTCTCAGCGTCTCTGGAATAGGTACATCGTCAACCGGAGCGGCAACCACTGGTGCTATGTAGGTGACGGACTACTGCATGCTGATCGTAAGTGACAACCGAGTAACAAGGGTGACAACCGAGTAACATCAACCAATGAACACGTCGTCTGGCGGAATTCCTGCATCTCTGCCACAAGCCTATCGATAGTATATGTCGTAGGCTGATCCGTCTCCACCTGTGCAACTAGAGTGCCATCCTGGTCAGTACTCGTCTCACCAGAGCCAACTCTGACCTCGGCCCTCGCTGCATCACTCTGAGTCCCCATAGTCATCGGCGGCAAGGCTAAAATAGAGATAAGATTCTATAAGAATAAGGAAATCGAATCGCAAGGATATGAATCATCAAGGAAAGAATTTCAAGAAAATTTGTACTTAGGTCACTCAAGGTGAAGTACCGCATCGTGGGTATGCTGCAGACATACACACGCTACGTTACTCTGCTTAAGCTACCTACTCCATTATACTAAGGTCATCCTACACTCCGAAAGGTAAAACCTAGCGCTCTGATAACAACTTTGTCACGACCCGAAATTGGCACGTGACGGCCCTAATACTACGCAACACCTAAAGACGTAACACAGTAAAAGAAAGCCAAACCCAGAAATCTAAACCATGAAAATACGGAAAAGATAATAAAATTATTTTGAAACATTTGAAATCACAACCCAAATTCTTTAAAAGTTCTACTTTCTTTCCTTAAAATTTGGGCAACACCCCTTTTGTAAAAACTAGCCCAAAGACGGAAAACAATCACATCATAAATATACGACGCCGTAGCGAAGAAATAAGAGACAATATGAAGGAAACTGTATATAAAATACAACAAATCCACAAATTATATACAATAATGTCCTCATCAAGTCCCTGAGTCAACAACATAATAGTAGATAGAGAGTACAAGATACAACGAATGTACAATATGATATACAAATAACCACCAAAACCCAACTAAGCAAAATAGTATACTGTGAGTCGATGCGGTATCTGTAGCAAAAGATGATAGATGAATAGCTGAATAGCCTGCCTCAACTACTCTGGAGAACACCCTGCAATACCTGTGGCACAACGGGGGTGAGTTGCCAACTCGTAAATAGTAAATAACATATGCAGGTAATCGCAGGAATGTACGTACATCTTGAATCTAAGATATACAATTTACAGTAATAACAGGTCATGTGAATGCAGAATAATGGAAAGTACACTAGCAGGTGCAATCAATATGTGAAGCAATAATAATATGAAATAACCATGCAATAGGGATATGAGAATGTAGATATGCAGCAATCATGAAGGGTACGCTAACAGGTACTCCTAATACATGGAACAGTGCATAAGTGAAAAGGTATGAGGTATGGAGTGAAATATGTCATCCCACGGAATCCTGTCATCGTGGTAGGATCACAATCCATCATGACACTCAAATCCCAATTCCTCAAATCAGCCCCCATGTTGGGCTCTCACATCATATGATTCTTACATCTGCTCAATGTACAATATCGAGTAATCTCATATATCCCGAAGGTACAAATCAGTAATCCCATATGTATGTCCAACATCCAATCTCAATGAATCACCTAATATCCCAAATCAAATCTCAAGTAGAATTCTAACATCCTAAAGGTATATATTTGCAGAAATAAATATGACGGGGTCAATACACATATATTAGCGTCCCACTCCACTAATATTGGTGTAAGGGTATATATAACAACGGCTAAATCCCCTGTTATATATACAAAGGTGCTAAAAAGAAATATCATGAAAAAAATGTGCCAAGCATCAACACAGAATTCTTGATCTATCAGATGCCATCACCAAGACTAGCATCCTGATATGTACGTATCATATGCTATCCCGAAAGCACGAGCGTCTAGATCTGACCGTCGCCTTTCGACATATGCATACGTGCATGACTCCCAACGGTATCTCCATGATCCCCGCCGAGTCATTAGTACTGTCACCGGTAGGTACTCGCCCGCCTCCAGGCTCAATCGGCAAAATCCATTTATCATCTTACCGAGGGGAACCATACCGGGCCCCACCATGTACCCTCATACAGCAACCACACCTCGTATGGAGTATATAATCAGAACCGATAAATCTCATAGTGGCTACGCAAATATCATATCAAGGAAACCGGGTTTTTCAATATATGCATAATTTCATGAACTCCCGCGGTTCCCAAATCCAGAAAAAAACATGTAAAATCCTAATAAACAAATGCGCAAATCCAGGAACAAATATATGTGATATATCTGAAATGCGAGCATATAAAGGAAAATATGTAGCTGAAACCAGATGTATACGAAATCAATAAGGTACAGCTAAGTATATCTGTCTACCTATAAGTAAGTGATGTCGTATACCCCCTGGGTATAAGTAGAATATGTAAGATACCCCCCGGGTATAAGTAAAATATGAGCAAGGTATACCTGTAGCTGTATCATAAGGTGTATATGTACCTATCACTAATGGTATGATACACTATAGGTATACCGACAAGCTAGATGTCATGTGTGACAAGCAATATAGTATCTATAAGGGGTTTGTGTGTGACATGGCAATTATTGACGGTGTGTGTATGTAGCATACAATCCGTGCTCGTGCAACATGAACCGTCAATAATATGTACAGTGTCCTACGTCTGCTAGTCACCGTATCATTAAATCTAATAAATATGGTAAGGCGCAATTCTAACAATGACGTAGAATACGCAACAAGTATTAGAATCCTAGCCCAGACGCATAACGACATGCGGGCGATTCCCCTGTAGATGTTAAATCTACTCACCTACGCTCCACGCTAGGTGAATCCTACCACCTGTCTCCCTCTGTAGCCGTGTCCGTAGTCCCCGCCTGCAAACCTGAAAATGAGACAAGGAATACATATATAAGCCAAATATTCCGCAAAACGCGATATCGAACCCAAACGAGAAACTCTCTTCGTGAACTAAACGCGCGTGTGCACGATACGCTAAAACGTGTGAATACGCGTCTAAAACTACCGCGACACGCCGCGACACGCTGGATCGTAGATTCCACTCATGGATCGCGCATATCGCGCAAACAAAACGGACATGAAATACGATATTTGATCCCAGATTTTCCTACAGGTCAAATATTACAAAACTATACATGCCAAAACACTAGATAACACCGCAGAGAACCCTAGCCAAGACCCCAACACCCCAGCCCCCAACTTGGCCGCAAATTGCGGCCAAACCCATTAAATCTGCGGACTGGAACAAGAATGAGGGGCTCGTGTTCTGGTGGTGTGTTCTAGACCTAGTGTGCATGTTCCTGTCTTCTCAATTTTATCCTGAAGGCCCCGGGTCAATAGCATATCACAGATTGCCAAAATATCGCAATAAAACACCAATTTTGCCCAAAACACAAACCATATGGTATTTTAGTGAAATCCAGGGTTAAACTCAGTTAAGGTGACCCTAACAACACTTAAATATGTAGGGTTAACTAACACAATCATCACTTGGACAACATCTCACACAAATCACCATATTTTAGCATAAGGCTCACTTTAAATGCAAACCGAAGCTAATCTACACACAAGCTAAGCAATAAGGGGATTTTGGTTAAGAAATATACCTTAAGGTACCCTAGAAGGCATGTGAAGAAGTGAATGGAGGAGGTAAGAGCTTGCTACTGCTGCTGCCAGAGCTGCTGCTGATGCAGGTGCTGCTACTGCTGCTTGCTGTTGATGCTGTTGCATGAGCTGCTGCTTCAGCTGCTGATGCTGATGCCTTCTGTTGTTGCTGCTGCTTGCCCGAGCTGCTGCTGTTGGTGCTGTCTCGAGCTGCTGCTGCTGCAAGTTGTTGCTGTTGCTTCAGGTGCTGCTGCTTCTCTGTTGCTGCTGATGGCTGCTGGTGGTGCTGATGCTTCTGCTGCTGGAGCTGAAGCAGGTGTGTGTGTGTATGTGTGAGAGAATGAGAGAATGAGTGAAAAGAGAAGTGAGAAATGAGAGACAAAGTCAAAACCCCTCCTTTCTCTCTCTCTTTTCATTTAATGAAGCATGGCAGAGCCATCATGCCCCATTCTCACTCTCTCTCTCTCTCATCAAGGTCAACATAAGAAAGTCAATTTAAATTTAAAACCCTTTTTATTTTTAACAACCATACAATATTAAACCCAAAACACTTAATAATTGAAACTAGATTAAGGAAATGGTTAAACCACCATGTTGCTGATCATGGTTTAACCCCACATAACACCCTAGTTATCATGCACAAGTGTGTGCAAGCCTAGGAAAAATCTAATAAAATATTCATTAAATAGGATAAAATAATTAAAACCCAATTTGGTAAACTTTTTATTAAAATCCATACCTTAAAATATAATTAGCCACAAAATACATTCTAAGGTGTTACATAGATGAAGTTAAACTTTTCGATCGAATAAGCAAGCACCCAAAATTTCCCAACAAGCTCAACACTTGAGCGGAGTTCAAAAAGTTCCCAGAACATGCCATAGCTCCTATGAACCATCCATAGAAGGGCCGACCCATGAACCATCCGTAGTAGAGCCGTGGTAGGGTGGAGATCAAAGTACAGTAGGAGGACACACAAGACTCTATGACGATCTTGGGTCAAGAGACTAACCTGTATCAAGTGTCACCTGAGAACTGCTAAACGATGATAGATATAATACTACATAGGAGTTATCGGCGAGTCCGTTCAGTGTACCCAGTCTCCACTGAGCACCCACATACAATCTTTAGTGTCACCACACCAGATGGATATGGCATCATCCATCGCCCATCATATGGGACAAGAATGGTATACGCTAGTATACTCTGGAATATCGATGCCCCGTCTCGATACACCCACGACTAGGAACAGTTCAAGGATATGCTTATAAACTACAGGTGTCCCACTAGTATGATCCACATCATAGTCCGAGTAGTCAAGCAAATATCCTAAGGGCTTTATCAACATGTACCAAATGAGTAAAATGCATGATCAAATGAACAAGTCAAGATAAAGTAAACTAGATAGCATACTATCATGTCGAGCAAGCAAGTCATCTATATACATATATACATGTCCAAGCATCCACTATACATATAATGGCCTCTAGGGCATACATATATCTAACAATCTCCCAATTGCACTAAGGCTAATTATTGGCGTATCTCATACCAAACATCTCAAAAAGTCGCTCATGCTGCGGCTGTGGAAGTGCCTTGGTGAATTGATCCGCAATGTTATTCTTTGTATCTACTCTCCGAATCTCGATCGCGTGGCCATCTACTATCTCCCGGATCAAATGATATCGTCTTAGGATGTATATGGACTTCTGATGGCACCTTGGTTCTTTGTCTAATGCCATACCCCCATTATTATCACAATACAATGGTATTGGATCAATAATGGATGGAACTACTCCTAGTTCCGCGATGAATTTCCTCATCCAGGCGGCTTCCTTGGCATCATCATTTGCAGCAATATACTTAGCTTCCATCGTAAAGTCTGCAACGGTATCCTGTTTGGAACTCTTCCAACTAACCGCCCCTCAATTGAAGGTAAATACAAACCCTGAGATAGATTTGCTGGCATCCTTATCATTTTGGAAGCTGGAATCGGTAAAGGCCTCCATCTGGAGATCCCCATTGCCATACACCAAGAACAATTCTTTAGTCCTTCGCAAGTACTTAAGAATGTTCTTCACTTCTATCCAATGTTTCTCCCCTGGGTTGGATTGATACCTGCTTACTACAGCTAGTGCATAAGCTATATCAGGGCGAGTACATAACATCGCATACATTATAGATCCCATGGCCGAAGCGTAAGGTATAATGCTCATGCGAGCTCTCTCTTCATCTGTCTTCGGACAGAAGTCCTTGGAAAGAGTGATTCCATGACATGCGGGCAGGTACCTGTCACAAACCACCCCAAACACAGATGGTATTATCTGCTCTGGCCGATGCCGCACGGTTTTGTACCTTAGTCATAGGATTATCGAGACCGGGCATCGATACTCCATAGTAGACTAGTGTATACGTTTCTCATCCCAGTAGGGAAGATGGTCTGTCCCACAGCCATTAGTACGTCGTACTGGAGATAGTATGCATGTGCTTATTAGGTTATGAGTACACAGGACATGACTCGTCGGGAACTTCTGATGGGTATTATACCTATCGCCGGGTAGCAGTTCCCAGGTGACATGATTATAGCTTAGTCCGTCGACTTGACACTGCTATTTCGCCTCGAGTGTGTTCCCACTGTACTTTGATTACTGCCCTACCACAACTCAAAGGAGTCGTGCAAACAGGTAGTAGTTGGGTGCAGTCCCGAAGCACTTAGAGGCAGTGGAGGTTAGATATGATTCGTCTCTCCCGGTATTGGGGGTTGATATCGCGCAGTGTTTGGAGAGCCATTACACAAATTCCCTGGCCAGGGGAAGTGAGATTTACTGGTAGGTATTCCAGTAGTTTCTCAGGGTGGTCTGGGCTACACTCCGACATGACTTATACCGCTATTAGGGGTCAGACGTTTACCATCACCCTAGGCCCGATATGCGATACTCTTTGACGAACAGACCGGACTGTACGGAGATTGTCACATGCAGGGTCAGTTGGAGTTCGTATGGCTTTGCTCATCGGCCTTCTAATCGACAAATACATGGGTAGCCATTACGTGCATCTAGTACCGCTTGCGGTTTGTGGTTTTAAACCCACTGCTGGCGTACTGTCGAGTCTTTAGAGTCCCGCACAGAGGGTTTCCCTGCATCGGGCGAAAGATGTAGAGGTCGTATGGTTTTACGACAGGGCTTCGATCACGTACGTGCACTTGTGTGCGTATGATGATCGGGTGGATAATACTAGTGGGCTTTGGTTTAAGCCGGATCCTAGTATTATATTGATGGATTATTTCGTCTCTTTGTATTCGTTTTCTTCGGAATACGGATGCAGGCATGTATACACGGATGAGGTGCATTCTCGTTGTAACATTTCAGAAAAATAAAATATTATTTTGGGGAAATTTTATAATTAAATATTAAATATAATGAATATTTTAATATTGTGGTATAATTAAATACTGATAAATGGGAAAATTTTTGGAAAATTATGGAAATTACTAAAAAGAGGGTGCTTTATGTGATTCATGCAAATTACGAAAGTTTATGATTTATTTAACACTATTTTAGTGCTAATCGCTATTAAAAAAATCGCTAATCGGGCATTAAGCGTGTTTTGTGCACATGACACGCACTAAGTCATTTTTAGCACTTGTTATATTTTTTCTCTCATGCATTCTCTTTTATCATGCATGGTATGGGTTTTAAATTGAGAAGAGAAAAGATAAAGAAAATTGAACAGGAAAAGAAAAAGAAAACATTAATTTAGAGAGGTATGGGCAAGAGTGAGAAGGAGAGGGGTTCCTTTGACCTTAGACAATTGTCTCCACACTTCATCATTCTCATCTCTTTCCTCTCTCCCTCTCACTTGGGCTGCTTCCCTCACTCCCTCCCCCTCTTTATCCTCCCAAACACCATTAAAAACTCATCCAAACTCCATCTCCCTTTCCCAAAAAATGTGCACAAGCACACAAGCTACACTTTGGACCAAGAAAGTTCGTATTTTAGTGTTGTAGGGGTTTATTGAGTGCCAAATGAGGTAATCCCTTCACACTTAGTGTAGTTTTTCCTTCACTTTTGACCATTTATGTGTTTAGTTGTGATTTGGTGAACTTTGGACATTACTAGTTAGGGTTAGGGTTTGAATTGATTTGAGATAGTTTAATTGAGACTTAATATTGACCTTAAACCTCTGTGGTGATTGAGGACCTCAACCAGAGACTAGAACACCAATTAGCGAACTTAGAAATCCCCGACATCGTATTTTGAGAATTCTGTGAGCGTATTTTGACATCTGCCATCACCCGGAGCCTCTGAAAATTATTTTGCATCCACAGTGATACATGCAGGCATCCAGGAAGCTAACCCCAAGACCCCAGCCCCTGACTCCACCCTTTAGCCACAGATTTAATCATTCTGGCCGCAATTTACGGCCAGGGTAGGTTGGAACTGATTCGTGTTTGGTCTGTAACTCCATCCCCTGTAAACTAAACCCTTGGCATATGCAAAATTGGCTAATTTCACCTAGGGTAAAATCTGGGATCATTTTCTTGTGTTGGTGCATTGTTTTATGACTTCGTTTTAACATGGATTTTGGTATTTGATATTTCATACCCGTCGTGTGGCGTTTGGACGTCAACGACCAGGGTTATTGGTCGTGTTTTGCATGCTAGGCTATAGGTTTTAACCTATGAAAGAAACTTGTGCCGTTTTCGTTTTCCGCCTTGATTTTAATACGCTTTGCGATTGTTTATTATTGTAGGTACCTTCACGTGGATTCCAAGGTGACGGAGCGTGGCGTCATCGACTTCAGAAAGCAAGAAGCAGGGTGAGTGGATCTATATCCACGGGGGAAGTCGGGTGGATGGCGTATAGCACCCCCGCACATTTTGATGGGAACCGATTCATAGTATTTGGTTAGGAAAACCTTTAATAGAAAACTATCGATAGGCTTAAATGATAGGTAGAGAACTATGTTAGAAGCTAAATGATAGTTAGAAGTGATATGATACGGCTAATATGAAATGACGGGATTTGAGGATGATATTTGACGATATTGCCGTTTAGGGTACTATAGAACTAGATAGTCGACGTAGATGTGTCATCTGAACCATACCTATTTCCAAACTGAAGAATCATATGCATCTTTTAAACAGATACCCTGAGGGACGTTACAGATTTTCAAATGATATCTTTTCTTTAAAAAAACACCGTAGCCCCTACTTTCAAAACTATGATTCGCATCTTTCAAAAACTGTTTGTATGGTTCGGGTGTGTATGTTAGATTAGATACGCGAGCTTATAGTAATATAGATTGTTTATGTAGAATTGATTCGATGTAAGATATAAATGCGATGAAAGAACATATGACGTGATATGATGATTTGGTGTTATGTTGGTATACGGATGCGAGTCGATTGAGATGATTGATACCCTGCCAATCCCCTGATATGAGATTGTTGCGGATGTGATCTGGGACGTAGGTCTATAGAGATATTTATATTATGGTGAATCTGGAATGATAAGACGTACGATACGTTAGGTCTGTACCCTCATTGTCGTATAGGATGATATAGGATCCCAAATGTTTTAATGCCACCGTACGATGATTTTCCGTGCATGATGAGTTTGAATTGATGATTGATCCATACCCTTGACTAGAGGATGCCGTATGATGGATTATACCGTACGTGATGCTGTGAGGCTAGATGCCGATTGATAGATTCAATGACTCAGACATATGATAGTTACGTATAACTTATAGCTTTTAGCTGATGATTTACCTTATGCTGCATTCTTGATATTATCATTGCATTGCATGTACCTGTGTTAGCATACTTACACCATTATCGATGATGCGTATGTTGCACGTACACAGATTTGCCGGCTCACACACTTCATCATCGATAATTTCCATGTCACAACACAGTAGGATTGTTGCATCATGATATGACTCTATGCATGATTTACTTGCTATTGTTACCTGTGCACTTTTATACGATGTTGCATTTGACTTAGATATATTGGAAACCGCAAGACATATTTTCAAAACTGGAATCATTTAAAGGAGCGGTTTTCCCTTAATATGATACATCACTATTCTATATTGCATGATATACGAATATACTTACATTTCCATCATATGTCACATACATCATGCTTTATGATTTTACGCATTGAGATATGCTGTTTTCATGAGATTTCTGGATTTGAGAACCGTGGTCATATTAAAAGAAAGTATGCATTGTTTTTCAACCCGGTTTCTCTTGATATGATATTTCAGTGCGTCCACCATGCGTTTTCTCGGTTCTGAGACGTGTGACACGTGAAACCCGATTCGAGGAGCTGGATGAGGCCGATTGCGGGTACATGATGGACCCAGTATGGTACCCCGGGGTGAGAACAGATCTGCTGTGAAGTAGACGTTGAGCCTGGCAGAGGGACCACTACCTACCGGTGATAGTGTTTGGGCTCTGCGGATATCCGTAGGATACCGACCGGAGTCGAGAGATGATATGGGCCGATCCGGACTGACGGAGCCCGATATATGAGGAATTACATGTCGATGCTGGACACGGGTTTCATGATATTTTCGGGTGTCGATGTTGGACAGCCAGGTTCCATGATTTTGATGTGTCGTGTGGGACACCGTTGATTTATATCCTCATACTTTCATACACACTCTTTTATGATATTTACGTGCATACAGACATTGATTATATGGTTGGACGAGATCCACATGCTGATTGACATTGGTATTATTGTTGGCACATATGATCACCCGGTCACCCTAGATATCATAGTATTACCTTTATGATATAGTTGACCTAGGAGTCGTTGTTTATTCGATTTCTGCTTGTAGATGTTTTTCTACTCACGAGTTGGCAACTCACCGCCGTTGTGCCACAGTTCTTGCAGGTTGACCACATGGATCAGTAGCGGTATCGCTGGCCCATAACTTCATTTGGGTGTTTTGCATTGGTAGGTGGGACATTTGTATCGTACCCACTCTTGTATTTATATTTCTTATTGTATGTAGTCAACTCCATCAATCAAAATTAGAAATTTGTATAAGTAATGTGACTTAGTGAGATTGTGGTTGCGAGACTTAGAGCGAGGGGTTTTCCGCTACTTGTGGTGTTGATGTCTTTCTTATTTCTTTATCTTTTGTGGTGAACTTCGCCGTTGGACGTCGTATATTTACATATACTGTCTTGTGTGGTTATGATCCGCCGGTTGGAGAAGAGCTAGCTCCCGCTTGGGAATGCCATTATTCTTGTTATGTATTTATGGTTTTGGATTAAAATATACAAAGGAGGTGCTGCCCAAATTTTTAAAAGATGAAACATGTTTTCAAATTAGTAAATTTCACTTGCATCATTCATGTTCCTTTCCTATGCATTAAGAAAACTTGATTTCATTATACCTTCATTTCAAAACTTCACCTCCTTTATTTTGCTAAAAAGGGTTTAGATTTCTGGGTTTCAGCTTACTTGAATTACGTTACGCCTCTAGACATTGCGTGATTTAATTGCTGGTCACGAGCTAATATTTCTGGTCGTGACAAAGTTGGTATCAGAGCGCTAGGTTTAACCTTGGTTCGAGTCTATGTTTGACTATGCAGAGTCTTGGGCGGGTATGTATTTCGAAAACTAGGCTTGACCATACGGAACTTAGACTTGAACGGGAGGGGGGTATCAGACCCGAACTTTCATTTCATAGGCTGACCCTGATTGATGGAGTAGGTAGCTTGAGTAGAGTGACGTACCGTACGTATGTTCCGCGGCATATTTACGATACGATACTCCACTTAAAGAAACCTTAGGGTGTACATATTTTGAGATCTGTGATTCTCTTCATACCCATGATTTTACATCCATTTGAGATCCTTGATTCTATTCGTTTCCATGATCATACTCTCATTAATGATGTTCCTTCTTATGATCATGTATAATTTTTGGATCTGTCGTTTCCTTTCATGCCGTTGATATGCTTTCTTCGATAC
This sequence comes from Agapanthus africanus, assembly GCA_030015575.1. Taxonomy (NCBI): domain Eukaryota; kingdom Viridiplantae; phylum Streptophyta; class Magnoliopsida; order Asparagales; family Amaryllidaceae; genus Agapanthus; species Agapanthus africanus. The sequence continues at coordinate 410,315,593 of CM057340.1, forward strand.
TCGATTGAGGTTCCTGTCACCATGGTTTGAGCGCAGTTTGAGCTGCTGGTAGTGTTGCAGTCAGGGAGAGCTCGTCATGGACGAGGGCTGACTATTGTGTTTTTTGGTGACATGGGAACGTCTCGAGTTAGCGTTTGTATTGTGACCTCTCATTGGAGGCGAATGTTTGGTTTTACACCGGATGATCGAGCCATTGATAGAGTCTCCCAGTTGCGAGAGGACTGTTGATGTACAGCCTACCTCAGAGATTGCGATGTCGTCTACCGTTCAGACAGATGACCCAGCTGTTGCTGAGATTGATGGGATGTCGCTTCCAGACATTACGAGCTGAGATCACTGGAGCTACCAAGCGGAAATGCGACAGGTGATAGCTAGTCTATCCCGATTTGAGAGACGAAGGTGATTCGTCAGATTGATGCGCCGACGCAGGCCCGGTTGAGTTGAAGAATTTCAGTGTGGAGAGTCTTACTCAGATCTTGAGCAGACAGATCCAGAGATGACCGTTGATGTATCGTCTTTCCCGAAGGATTGATGCATTATTTAGCATGCGGGCGAAGAGTATTCACATGTTGTATAGGCGAAGCTAAAAAGTTCGAACGAGTGTCAGAAACCCATTTTTCCCATGTGTAAAGTGTTCGAAGGAACATGCGGGTGATTCTGTGGACCCTCTAGAAGAATGAAACCCTAACTCGACATTATGATCATGGAACCGCTTTTGAACCTTAGGGTTTGCAGCAGTTTAGCGGTGCCATCAGTGAGGCTTGGGTTTGCCTTTCTACGGCTGGTCCAGAGGTACTGTGGTATGTACCAGATATTTTTATACTGTGCTCAGGCGTTGAGCCTTCGGGAAATTTTTTGGCCTCGATGACTCGATTGAAAAGTTTAACGCCGTCCGGATACCAGGTGATAAGAGGCCAGTAAGCTGACCAGCTTCGGATAGAGGACCTCGCCGAGATGCGTTGTAAGTTGATCGAGAACGGACGAGTATTGAGTATTCCTCCGATAGTTGGGACGAGTTCCCAAAGAAGTGTTCGGCCAGATATCTTCTACAGAGTGATGAAGAAACCGAGTTCGTAATTTCGAGTCCGTGTGAGAGACTTCGGATTGATCGTTGCCGAGAATAGTTGCAGTACGCAGATAGCACGACGTGACCTCGAAGTGGATGATGATACAGACGAATAGGACAGGAGGTTCGTGCGAGATGTTAACGAGCTCTTTTTACTCCCCGTCGAGATTAGAGATCTGATGTACATACAGAGGCATTGGGATACGGCTAGTTCCCGAGGAAATGTGTGCGGAACACACAGATGCCCAGAAAATGATCTTTAGCAAAGCTAACGGTAGGTCAGACAGGTCTGGGACCATCAAAGATTTTGTAAGAGTACCAGCCTCCGTACAGTTCAGCATATGCGAGATCAGAAGAGACCTTGAGCAGGATTCCTTCCAGGACACTGCTGTAATAAGATTTGCACCTAGGATCAGTTGTGTCACGTGTATTTAGAGGACCAGAGGCCGACGCCAGTAACGTGCTGCTTTACGAGTGGTCATGATAATTGGCTGAGAGATGACCAGAGAAGTGCTAGAGCAGAATCGTTCCCGTTAGCACACCTGACCGGGCCGATGAGCCGATGGATTGTGAGATTGGTGAATCTGCAGAGAAGATTAGGAACCAGATACTGAGGACGCCAGGCCGTGAGCAGGAGGCAAGCGTATGTACTTGCTCTGCCAGTTTTGGGCGCACCAACGTTTTTGCGACATTGTAGGAGGTGTACCTCGATGTCATTTATTGCAATTTGCGTTTGTGATATGAGTATCACTCTTATATCGCTTGGATTTGAGTTTTTATGATTGAGTTTCATGATATCGTTTTCGTGCACCATGGCTGCACCTACTGGGTATTTACATTTTGTGCACAGTTATTGCACTTAATATCATTTTCGTGCCTTGGCGGCACATGCTTGTGATTTCATGGATTTCATACAGTTGGGTTGATGTGTGCATATGGTACGCACCCGATTTGATTTTTTCACTCGGTATAGTTCATATATGCTTGCAGTGCAGTGATACGTGTTTTGTGCACTACAGTTGCACAGGACTTCGATTTGATTTTATTGGAGGTATTGATTTTTACTTCATTCCTAAGGCATGCATATGATTTGACTTATGCTTACGGCATAGTTTTCATGCACTTTTAGTGTTTTGATTAGATTTTGTGCATGCTGATGCACATGGTTGTGAGATTTGATACCACGGTATACCTGATTTGGATTTCAGATGTGTTGTATACCGTCGATTTCGATTGTGATACTCGATATTTGTTTTATGCACGTTGTGCACTTGATTGGATTCTTGCGCATATTAGACGCGCTTGATTTGGATCTTGCGCATGTTCGGCGCTTGATATTGGATTTCGTGATTTCGTGCATGATGGAGGAACCTGATTTGGATTTTCGCGCATGTTGGGCGCATGATATGAGATGCGATTTTGGTGCACACCAGATGCACTAAATCGGGATTCCTTATGCATATCAGATGCACCTGATATTGCTGTCAGGCAGACCCGTTGTCCCAGACAGATGTTTCGTGCACACCCGTTGCACTTAGATGTTGTTTCTGTGCACGTGTATGGAACATTCATGGATTTTTATTTTCGTGCGCACCAAACACACGCGGCATTCTTATGCACATTTTGGGATTGATTTCTTATGGTGCAGTACGTTTTTATGATATTTACTACTTGATATGGTAGCTGAGCAGGACTAGTCCGAAAACAGTACCTGAATATATTTTGCATGCATTGATAGATATCGAAGGGATTTCCAAAGAAAGATCTATAGTGTCAGTATTTACCTACATGTCTTAGATGACACGAAACTTTTACGAAAAGGAAACCCTTCTAAATTTTTTCAATATGGTGGGACGTACATATTTAAACAAAGGGTATGTATATATATATACAGTTATTTTCTTATAATAGACGTCCGCCACTGTACCGTGATATGCGCATCGTACAGCGATTTAAAACGGTTTGGCATGCATTTCCTTCAGATATTTACATGTATAGTTTTGATGTATATCATATTGGTTTTCGTATTGGATTTGACTTTTGTGTCTTCACCATGACTCCGATGATTGCGGGATGCTTTACGGAGTCTTGATTTTGAGTTATCTTCTCATTTTTCATGCGCATGTATTGCTCCACTGTGCTTTATGTATTTATGATCTCGGGACCCCGACGACTTGATCTTTTTACTGAAATGTTTTAGAAATTGGGGGAGTTTAAATTTTAATTCAGGGACCGAATTTCTTTAAGGGGTGAAGATTGTAACAATTCAGAAAAATAAAATATTATTTTTGGGAAATTTTATAATTAAATATTAAATATAATGAATATTTTAATATTGTGGTATAATTAAATATCGATAAATGGGAAAAAATTTGGAAATTTATGGAAATTACTAAAAAGAGGGTGCTTTATGTGATTCATGAAAATTATGAAAGTTTATGATTTATTTGACACTATTTTAGTGCTAATCGCGATTAAAAAAATCGCTAATCGGGCTTTAAGCGTGTTTTGTGCACATGACATGCACTAAGTCATTTTTAGCACTTGTTATATTTTTTCTTTCATGCTTTCTATTTTATCATGCATGGTATGGGTTTTAAATTGAGAAGAGAAAAGATAAAGAAAATAGAAAAGGAAAAGATAAAGAAAACATTAATCTAGAGAGGTATGGGCAACAGAGAGAAGGAGAGGGGTTCCTTTGACCCTAGATCATTATCTCCACACTTCATCATTCTCATCTCTTTCCTCTCTCCCTCTCACTTGGGATGCTGCCCTCACTCCTTCCCCCACTTCATCCTCCCAAACACCATTAAAAACTCATCCAAACTCTATCTCCCTTTCCCAAAAAATGCGCCCAAGCTAACAAGCTACACTTTGGACCAAGAAAGTTCGCAGTTTTGCGTTGTAGGGGTTTCTTGAGTGCCAAATGAGGTAATCCCTTCACACTTAGTGTAGTATTTCCTTCACTTTAGACCATTTTATGTGATTTGGTGCGATTTGGTGCTATTTGGTGAACTTTGGACATTACTAGTTAGGGTTAGGGTTTGAATTTATTTGAGATAGTTTAATTGAGACTTAATATTGACCTTAAACCCCTGTGGTGATTGATTGGAGACCTAAACCTGAGACTAGAACCCCAATTAGCGAACTTAGAAATCCCCGATATCGTATTTTGTGAATTCTTTGAGGGTATTTTGACATCTGCTATCACCCGGAGCCTCTGAAAATTATTTAGCATACACAGTGATACATGCAGGCACCCAGGAAGCTAACCCCAAGACCCCAGCCCCTGACTCCACCCTTTGGCCCTTGATTTAATCATTGTGGCCGCAATTTGCGGCCAAGGAAGGTTGGAACTGGTTCTTGTTTTGTCTGTAGCTCCATCTCCTGTAAACTAGACCTTTGGCATATGCAAAATTGGCTAATTTCACCTAAGGTAAAATCTGGGATCATTTTCTTGTGTTGGTGCATTATTTTACGACTTCGTTTTAACATGGATTATGGTATTTGATATTTCGTTCCCGTCGTGTGGCGTTTGGACGTCAACGACCAGGGTTATTGGTCGTGTTTTGCATACTAGGCTATAGGTTTTAACCTATGAGAGAAACGTGTGCCGTTATGGTTTTCCGCCTTGATTTTAATGCGCTTTGCGATTGTTTATTATTGTCGGTACCTTCATGTGGATTCTAAGGCGACGGAGCGTGGCGTCATCGACTTCGGAAAGCAAGAAGTAAGGTGAGTGGATCTATATCCACTGGGGAAGTCGGGTGGATGGCGTATAGCACCCCCACACATTTTGATGGGAACCGATTCATAGTATTTGGTTAAGAAAACCTTTAATAGAAAACTATAGATATGCTTAAATGATAGTTAGAGAACTATGTTAGAAGCTAAATGATAGTTAGAAGTGATATGATACGGCTAATATGAAATGACGGGATTTGAGGATGATATTTGACGATATTGCCGTTTAGGGTACTATAGGACTAGATAGTCGACGTAGATGTGTCATCTGAACCATACCTATTTCCAAAATGAAGAATCGTATGCATTTTTTAAACAGATACCCTGAGGGACGTTACGGATTTTCAAATGATATCTTTTCTGTAAAAGAACACCGTAGCCCTTACTTTCAAAACTACGATTCGCATCTTTCAAAAACTGTTTGTATGGTTCGGGTATGTATGTTAAATTAGATAAGTGGGCTTATATTAAGATAGAATGTTTATGTAGAATTGATTCGATGTGAGATATAAATGCGATGAAAGAACATATGACGTGATATGATGATTTGGTGATATGTTGTTATACGGATGCGAGTCTGTTGGGGTAAAAATCTACACCCCGGTTGACCAAGTCAAAATCAAAGTCAACCCCAAGACAAGTGGGCCCAAGCCCAGATCCAGTGGGCCCATGCCCGGGTCGAGCCAGAATATGAAGCGGCCGGCCTCCCCCCATGCCAAGATAAAAATTTTGTAATAAATAATTTTGTTGTATTTCTTTTATTTTATTTTCGGATAAATGTAAGAAAAATAGGCATAAAGCCAAATTTTTGTAAAACCCATGGCTTATGTGCAAAAAGAAATGGCACATGAGCCATGAGATAGACAAATGCCATTTTGTGAAGCCCAAGGGGCTATGTGTAAAATGTATGGCCTATAAAGGCAAGGATAATGAAATATCCCAAGGACATTTTTCTCTCTCCAAAAAAAAGTTTCAGATCTGAGATCTTTCTTCCTTCTTCAAGGTTCCAAAACCTTCTTCTTTCTTTTGAATTAAATTAAGAGTTCTACTCTCCTTTTTATAAAACAAATTAGTTTTTCACCAGAAAACCCATCAAGGGGAACTCAGATCTTCCATTAGATCTCAAAAAGAAGTGATTTTTAAAATCCCATATCTCTTGATCTTCAAGATCCAGCTAACAGAAGAGGAGGAGAAAGAACCCCTTTCACTAAACCCTAAAAAAAAAAAAGAAAAAAACACTCAGGAGTCCAACTCCTCTTTGATTTCTCATCAGAGAAATCTCTTTAGGCTAAAAGCCTCTTTTTCTCGCCGGCGCTCAAGCGCAGAGCGCCCACGTGCGGACACGTGGTGCGCTTGCGCTCCAGCGCAAGCGCTCGAGCGCAAGTCGCCCTCGTGCCGACACGTGGCGCTCTTGCGCTCAAGCGCAAGCGCCCGAGCGCAAGTCCCCCTCGTGCCGACACGTGGCGCTCTTGCGCTCCAGCGCAAGCGCTCGAGCGCAAGTCGCCCTCGTGCCGACACGTGGCGCTCTTGCGCTCCAGCACTCTGCGCTCGAGCGCAAAGCGCCCACGTGCCGACACGTGGCGTGCTCGCACTCAAGCGCCTAGGCGCTGGCCCCACGCATCCTTTGGATGTCTTTTTCCCCTTTACTTATATATACATGTATATATATACATATGTATACAAATGTACACATACACATACTCTGCGACACTGTCCCTATTAGAAAAAAATTTGGAAATGGGACGCTGCCCCGCACCCCGCAAGGGGCTGCTAGCCCCCTTGACCCCCAGCCCACTATCCGGGTAGCGGGACCCCCGTAAAAACTCTGCGTGGCTCCCGATATATTCAAACCCCCCTCCAAAACAACACACACGCACACTGCACATTGAGTTCGCATGACCAGTTTAACCCGTTAATCGGAGGTTCCCTCGCCCCAAAGGCGAGGGGTAATTAACGGCAGCTTAGTCCGCGGCTGCCGGAGATTCGGATCCCCACAATCATTAAACTCCAGCCTACCCTAGGCAGGGGGAATCTGTAGTACGCCTGACAAGCGTGCGCGTATTCCCATCTCAATGGGGTGATGAAAAACACCCTACAGATTCTGGCACGCCCGGTGGGACAAATCTCTCCTCCCATATTTCGGGTTAAGCGTTCATGCGAGCTCAATCAATATACATACATGTATTTATACTAAAAATAATGCTTTTTCATGCAGATTTTCAAGCAATCAACCTTCGACGACAATGTCTCCCCAGAAGAATTCAGCTTCCAACGTGACCCCGATTCCGTACGTGGTCAAGATCAACGCTCGGGTGGTTCTCCCCGTAAGCCTCAGTCGACAATGGGAGGAACCGCCCCGCCAGTTTGGCTCTGTCATCATCTACCCTGCCGGAAGCGCTCATCTGGCAGAGATCCCGGCGGAACAGGTGGCCAAGCCGGTCTCAAGGGGTAAGAGGCTAATGTCGTGATCGCAAAGGCACCACAACCGAAACTTAAGATGGTGTCTGAACGAGTCCCTGGCGCTCTAGCTGGGGGAAAGACTTCCGATGCGAAGGGCAACATTAAATGTTTCGTACGAGCTCAGGCGATGACTCCAACAAATGCACAATCAGGCGTATTTCCAAGGCCCTCCATCAATCGGTCTGCGGCGTCTTCCCAAAGAGCCGAAGTCCACCAGGCGCTTAGAACAGAAAAGTTAAGACAGAAGCGGCTCAGGTATCGAGCCAACAAAAGGGCCAAGACCTCGGCCAAATGGAATCGTGTGAAGTTTCAAGAGCAGGGTTGCCCCGCGACGACGGCTGAGTCGGACGTAAGAATCAGCAATTCCTTCGAGCCTCTGAAGTGGGTTCAGAAAAATGCCATGACCGCCAGAATCAAGAAGACAGCGGTCCGAACAGTGCCACAAAGAGACGTGTCCCGGCCCCAACGGAAAAAGTATGACACTGTCTCATCAAGAGTCTATCAAGCACTCTGTGCCGCACGAAAGCAGCGGGGAAAACCCAGAAAAGATGCGCCAGAACCATTTAAGAACCTGGTTAGGCCAGCCGCCTTCAATCGAATACCGGCTACCGAAACAAGGGGGTCAAGACAGCGATCCATGAAATCAGCTGCCAATGATAGAAAGACGGACGGATATATCATCCATACGGTCTATATGGCGGGCGGGCGCCCCAGCGACAACCTTCACAGCAAAAGCAAGGATGGAGCCACCACATCCCAAACCCAATCTAGCCTGAATGTGGTTGCCGCCGCCCAAGAACAACCGCCCCCGCTGGATGAAGAAAACCCTCTCAATGAGGATGATAGGAAGAAAGACCCCTCGGTCCATGCAGAGTCAAGCTCGGACAGCGAGGAAGAGCTGACTTTCCGCCCCAGGACTGCGGAGCAAGAGCTGCTTCAAGAGCATCGAAAACAGCTGAGGAGCAAAGATAAAGAGATGGCCAAGCTCTATTCGAAGATTGACGACTTAACGAACGTGGTGATGCAGCTTACGGCTCAAATTGCTTGAGCGCCTCCTAATCAAGCACAAGCTGCTACTAATCAGCCGGGTGATGACAATCCGAGGCAGCCAATGCCTGTTCCTTCGTGTCCAAGACTGGTCGAGCCACATGAAAGCCGGCCACACTCCGCTTCTGGGGACGCCTTGGCCCCAGATAGCGCTATCCCGCTAACACAGGATCGGATAATGGATTTGGTCACCAGCAAGGTTAAAACATTGGTGGCCGAAGCTGAAGCTCAGAAAGAAATCGGCAGTAGTGGGCGGCCATATCCCTCGCAGTACGATCTGATTGAGTTCCCGAGCGGCTACGTCATTCCTAAGTTCGGAAGATTTGATGGAACGTTGAATGCAAATCAGCACGTTGCCCACTTCAAAGCATCGTGCGGAAATATAGGGGGCAGTGACGCGCTCCTTCTTCGTCAATTTGTCAACAGCCTGACCGGTGTCGCTTTCGACTAGTACGCGAGCATACCAGACGGGTCCGTCATTACCTTTGCCCAAATGGAGTCTCTATTCCGGCAAAGATTCATGAGCGTCAGTGATAAAATCTCCATTGCCGACCTTGTGAGGACCAAGCCGGGGAAGAATGAAAGCAACACTGACTTTATCGCCCGATGGCGTAATCTCACGGTCAAGTGCGAACCGCCGCTGGAGCAGGACCAGTCCGTCAGCCTTCTTATTGGGAACCTGATCAATTAGATGGTCCCATTCTTGCGTACAGCGGGCCTCAAGACATTTCAGGAGCTAACCAAAAAAGTCCAGATGCTGGAACGCTCGAAGCAAGAGTCCCCGCCGGACTCTCAGAGAGAGAAAACCTGGAAAAGGAAGCGGGACGACAACCGTAGAAGTGGGAGTTCCAGCAGTACCAATGTCTTCAATGCGTCCGAAAATGATGAAAAGCGAAGGGCGGGCGAATCCAAAACCAACCGGTCTCGAAAGCCATTGCTGGGAGGAGATGGGCCTTCCCTAGAGGAGAAGAAGAACAAGGTTTACTCTTTCAGAAGGGACAAGGTCCGTAAGATATTTAAAGATGCCTTGAACAACGGCCTACAATTGCCGGAGTCGAAAAGACCCCAAGGAGCAAAAATGACCGACAATCCTCTGTATTGCCCGTACCACCGAGTAGTGAGCCATGCGATCGAGTATTGCTATATCTTCAAAGACTGGGTCGAGAAGCAGTACAGGGCTGGAGAGATCGAGCTGTCCAAAAGCGTGTTGGTGAACAATCAAGTTGCAACCGCCAACTTTATATAGACAAAAATTGAAGCCTTCAGGGAGCAAACAGCCGAACCCGCTACCCTGAGAAATGAGGCCGACTCGCCGCAGCCTCCATGGAGTACGCACATATCTAATAAGACGAAGAAGATGATAAAGTTACTTCGGAAAGAACCAAGGATGGAATGGGAAGAACAGAAAAAGCCTAACAGTCCAGCTGCCAATGCGGCTCCATCAGGCTCAAAATCCAAGAAGCTCAAGAAGAAGAAAAGTGCAGCTCGGCGTGAAAAAGAGACTGCAGGGAGATCAGCCATTCAAAAATATATCGATTCCCTTGAAGAATATGAACAAAAGGAAAGAACATTGATTCAATTGAATGAGTTCTTCCCTGTACAAGCGGCTGAAATTCTGGAGGAGTTAGAAGAAGACTCCAATGAAGAGATCCCTGTTCCCGCCAAAAATTTCTGCGCAAAAGAGCCCAAGGTATCAAATGGCAGCGATAAGCTTAAGAAAATGGGAACCAGTATCTTCCGGGCTGTTTTTTGACAAACACTCGAATGAGAAATAGATAAATTCTGATGGTATCGAAAGCGGCTCGAAAAACCCTTCGATTTGATATATTATGGGCCTCGTAATTCATCCGGGATCAAAAGTTATGAGACATTACGTGTCCGCACGTGATGGGCCTTTAAGAACCCGCTGGAGAAGTTAAAAGATATAATTAAAACTCAGAAAAGACCCCAATGGGGCGTCACGTGCTCACACGTGACCATGGGTCACGTGCAGACACGTGATGGGCTTGTAAGGCCTCTAAAATAATGAATAGAATTTAATTCTAAAAGTCAGAAAATAGCTCAACGAAGTATCACGTGCTTACACGTGACCAATGGTCACGTGTTGACACGTGATGGTTAAAACAACAACATAAACAAGCGGCCGTTAAAGAACTCAATTGGGGGGTCACGTGCTCACACGTGACCAAGGGTCGCGTGTCAGCACGTGACTGGTTTCGAAAGCCTTACAGTTAATAGAATTAAAATTCTAAAATTTTCTAAATCATTCCAAACATAAAGGGTCTATGGGGACCGTTGGATTAAAAATCCGAGGGTGATTAAAAATCACCAATTTATGGAATAATCTTGGACTTGGAAAGATTTCCCCCCCTAAATCTAACCGAGATAACAAAGGGATATCTTTGGATTTAAAATCCAATGGTGAATAAAATTCACTTAACATTCTAAAGGCCCAGATGAATGAGAAATATAAATCAAATCTCGCAACATACAAATCAAATCTTTCAATGAGAGATTTGCTAAACAAATTGATTCTCTTCCTTATCCTATAAATAGGAGCCAAGAAGAGAAAAGAGGGGGATCTACCTTGGGGTAGAGAAAAACAGAGAGAGGAGAATTTAATTCTCTGCAAAAGAAAAACCCTAGGTGAGAAAAGGTAAAAGGTTAACTTCAAAAAAGAGAATTTAATTCTCAAAATTCAAGAGTTCAACTCTTATAAAAAAAATTAGAAGAACTTAGTTCTTTCTCTGGTTGAGAATCTGCAAAGTACACATCTCCCCATGAATTGAGAATTTAATTCTCATTGGGTTGAGATCCTGCCATGCAGATCTAAAACACAGAGGAGGAATTGAGTTTTGAGAATTTAATTCCCCCAAACTTTCAGGAATTTAATTCCTCCTAAAATAAAACTAGGGTTTAACCCTAATCAAGAATTTAATTCTTTTACAGATCTGAGAATTTAATTTCCTTGAAAAGAAATCAGGGTTTTATCCTAAATAAGAATTTAATTCTTTCACAATAGGAATTTAATTCCTCCAAAACAAAAATTAGGGTTTTACCCTAAATAAGAATTTAAATTCATAAAGATAAGGAGACTTAAAAGACCTCTGTGCATGAAAAGACTAGGGTCACGTACCCCACGTGACCCATGAACAGATCCCCCAAAAATGAGAAGAGGAAAGCTTTGAGGCAATGCCTCACGTGTTCCCACGTGACCCTCATTATATATGGAACAAAAGTAAAGGCAGAAACAATTCTGGGCGCTCTCACGTGTTACCACGTGACCCCTAATAAATGTTCTAATAAATCAGGGCATGATTATACATCACGTGCCCACACGTGACGGCTATGAAAATTAAAAGTGTTTAGCACTTGTTTGCAGAACAAAATAAAGGGGATCTGGCCCCACTTTTTGATGCCATCACGTGCTCCCACGTTACTCCCAAAACGCAGAAAGAAAGATCAATGGAAATGAAGGCTTTGGGCGCTCTCACGTGTTTACCACATGACCCCTTAGCAAACGTTCTAACAGTCAGCGCATAAATCCCCATCACGTGTCAACACGTGATGCTCGTAATAAAAAAGAAAAGTGTTTAACACTTATTCACAGATTTGAGGATAAAACAAAGGAGATGTGGCTCTGCATTTAGGGCGCCCTCACGTGTCACCACGTGACCCCTAATGAGCATTCTAACAGACCAGAGCGGGGGCCTCCATTACGTGCTCGCACATGATGGCCGTCAGAATTTAAAGTGTTAAACACTTACCTGCAGAATAAAATAAGGGGAATCAGGGCGCTCTCACGTGTCCACACGTGACCCCTCTCTCCTTAGTGTTTAACACTAATTTGAAGACTTTGTCCTCAGTGTTTAACACTGATTTTCTTAGTGTTTAACACTAATTTGGAAAACTCTATTTGCAGTGTTTAACACTGATTTGTTTAGTGTTTAACACTAATGTGAAAACTCTGTTCCCAGTGTTTAACACTGATTATCTTTTAGTGTTTAACACTAACTTGCTAATCTTATTCCCAGTGTTCAACACTGTTGGTTTTTAGTGTTTAACACTAGCTTTAGCCCAATTGGCTAAGATTTTAGAGGCAAAGCCTCTTCTTCAATGGACCAACAGAGGGCCAATATTTCGAACATAGTTGGACTTAGCCCAAACTGTCCATAAGTCCTCAAATCATCTTGAACTGAGCACATCTGCTCTTTCAACCAACTCATTGGTTCAAGGGTACATCTCTGAACTCCTTTAATATTTGTCGTTGTAATCCTTCAATGTCTTCAGAGAGGTGACGGGTCCCGATAACCACACATCAACACGGACTGTGGGATCCTTAAACTCATGGACTTATGCGTCCCTAAACCAAGATACGGACTGTGGGGTCCTTAAACCCGCGGACTTATGCGTCCTTAAACTAACGGACTAATGCGTCCTTAAACACACCCATATGGACTGTGGGGTCCTTAAACCCATGGACTTATGCGTCCTTAAACTACCTATGGACCACTATGTCCTTAAACTGGCATTGGACCACTATGTCCTTAAACTGGCATTGGACCACCATGTCCCTAAACTGGCATTGGACCACCACGTCCCTAAACTAGAACATGGACCACCACGTCCCTAAACTGGAACATGGACCACCATGTCCCTAAACTGGCATTGGACCACCACGTCCCTAAACTGGAACACGGACCACTATGTCCCAAAACTGGAACAATAGAGCCCCCAAATGCTCTTTTGTCGGATCTAAACGATCCCGTTAAGTCGATCTTAGTCCCAAACTGGACTAACGTATCCTTAACAACCGTTTAAGTTGATCTTAGCCTCAAATATGGCGAACGTATTCTTAAACCTTCAAACAGACTTTAGTCCCAAATTGGACTATAGATCCCCCAATCAACTTTGGTTCAAGGGTACATCTCTGAACTCCTCTGACATCTGTCGTTGTAATTCTTCAACGACGTCAGAGAGGTGACGGGTCCCGACGGCCATACATGCTATGGACCACTATGTCCCTAAACTGGAACAATAGAGCCCAAATGCTCTTTTGTCGGATCTAAACAATCTAGTTAAGTCGATCGTAGTCTCAAATCAGACTAACGTATCCTTAACAAACGTTTAAGTCGATCTTAGCCTCAAATATGGCTAACATATCCTTAAACTAAAACACCAAACCCAAATCTAAGTAAATACGGATTTGGACTAATCCGCGTCCTACGGGCGACAACATAAACTAGTCTCCGTATACAATCCACGGGCAACCACAAACAAAATAAACACACACGACACGAAGTGAAATTCTGGAGAAGGAGAAAGTTGTTACCGCGATGCGGTAGAGTAATTAACTGCAGGGGCTTGCGCCTGCAAGGAAGAGCGTCCCCACAATCAAAAACCCCTCACCCTGAGGGGGGATCTGACGAAGTCTGCTACATCGGCCGCATCCGTCTAAACCTCCGATACACGGCGCCATAAATCAACTTGGCATCTTAGGAGAGGTGGACGGATAAAACCAAATAGCATCTGCCCCGAATCTCAGGCGAGACGCAAAGTCTAGGCCGCCATTCGGAGGGGAACAGATTCTGGCACGCCCGGTGGGACCTCTTCCTCTTTTCACTCCACACTTCGTGTGTCGTGTTCGCGAACAAATCGCGGTTTGCTGTGATTGCCTGTGGATTCAAGGTACTAAGATTTGGTGTCTCTCTTTATGCAGAAAACAGAAAATCGATGGCTTCGAACTGCACCGCCCGCAGCGATAACTCTCGCTCCGTCATTACTGGAGGAGTGACTTATGGGCCCCAAGCGGCCTCCCTTTTCAAAATGCCGGTGGAGCAGGTGGCTCAAGCCACCACTGGACTATTTTTTGGGACCATGCTCCCACCAATGAGCTTCAACGCACCAAAGAAGTCGGTCTTCGATCGACTTACCACTGTCGAGACCCCTCTCAACGGGTCGTCCAACTCCACTGCTTCAGTTTTTAACGGACTAGGCCAGAGCTCTAACAGGCTCATGAATAAGCCCGCCATACCAGAAGGCGTTATCCCGAAGCGGATAGCTATTCTAACTCCCGTTCCTGGAAAAATCACCAAGGTTGCTTCCCATGTTCAGAAGTCCGCTTCTGACAAGTTGGCCGTCCCCGTTCAACGGACGTCGATCTTTAAAAAGCTGGTACCAGTATATTCTGACCAACACAGGAGGCATGAGGAAATCTCCCCTATAGTGGAAACAACCCCATCAGCACGACATGCCCGACGTCGCCACTGGCGTCGAGTAAGGAAGGCTGGGGGCAACTCCCCCTCTGGGATAACTCCGTCAGCTCCGATGGTGAGGATCGATACTGCTGTTCCAATCGGGAACAGCTTTGAATTGCTGAATACGGTGCGCAGAAACTCTCCTACTGCGATGTTGAAACGAACTCCTTCACCTGTGGAGAATACTCCAGAGAAGAAGTTAGAGCAGCCCTCTCAACGGCTGTCCTCTAAAATTTACAAAGTCTGGCGACGGGTCCAAGGGTCGGTGATCGATCAAGACTGCCTCCGACGACAGAAAAAGATGAAGGTTCAGCAGGAGAAGGACTACTCTGTCAAGCCACAAAAAGCGACAGCTACCTGGGTGCCTACTGCAACGGCTCCCTCAACGTCAATCACTCAAAAGAAAAGGAGGCCGCAAAAAGCCCTTGTGAACATGACGAACCGTAAAAGCGCCGAATCCAAACGCCCCAAGTCTGGGGGCATGGTGGTGCACACCGTTTATATGGCTTCCGGAAAAGAGAATAGCCGTGCTTCGATGGGTCACCGACCGCTCACCCGATCCGTGACAAAAGCTCAGGAGCAGCAACATAAGCTTCAGGAAATGATGACTGCAATGGCCGCACTCACCGGGCCAAAAGAAAGCTTAGAGGCATCATCAGAACAGCGTCATGAACAAGAAACTGACGCTGACTTCCTACGGAGAGTCCTCGAAAAGAGAGATAGAGAAGCAGCAGAACAAGCTGCCAATATAAAACAAATAGCGCTTCTCTTCCAAGACATGGTAGGAATGATGTTACAGCAGAACCCTCCAGCTGAAGACCCTCCGATCATTGTTGAAGACGATAGAGGGGAGACATCTAATCCTCCTCCGGCCCTTTCAGCAGCCAAGGAGGAAACCATTTCCAAGGCTGCACTAGACGACTATATAGCTCAGCAGATACGAGTTCAACATGCGAATGAAGCGGCTACACAAATTGTTAGAACCGAACGACCATACCCGGGCTGGTATGACCAAATCAGTTACCCACCGGGATATACGATCCCTAAATTCCATGTGTACAGGGGGACAGGGAATCCACATCAGCATGTCGCTCAATTCAGAGCCTTATGCGGCAACACTGGAGGTGACGACAAACTGTTGCTTCGCCAATTCATCGGCAGCTTAGCAGAAACGGCCTTTGAATGGTACTCTGAACTCCCAAATGACTCTATCAAGACATTTACGGAGATGGAGCTGCTGTTTACACAGAGATTTGCGAGTGCTAGTGGACGCACCCCGATTACAGTATTAATAAATGCCAGGATAAGGCCGGGCGAGACATGGGTCCAATACGCAACACGATGGCGGAACCTATGGTCAAAATGTGAACAACGCATAGAAGAGGCACTTGCGGTAGGCATGTTCGTGGGCACTCTTGATCCGCAAGCGACCATCTCGCAATTCATGATCTTCAGGCCGACCACCTTCCAGGCCTTGATCGACAAATTAGCCCAAATGGACCAGATGGGCCATGGACCGTCTCCTACAAAACCCGATTCTCGAAATGAGAAAGGAAAGGGAAAAGCGATCGTCGTCGCCAATGCTCAACAACAGCCGGGCAACTTAAAGCCGGTTGTTCGCCAGAATAATATGCGTCCACGCCCATCCCTCGAGGAGAGACTGGGGCGTCCTTACTCGTTTCCTCGGAATAAAACAAGGAAACTGTTCGAGCTTACCGTGCGCAACAGACTCATCAATCTGGCGAGTCCAAAACGTCCGTTGCAGCCAGGTGATGTCAACGATCCCAATTATTGCCCTTACCACCAAGCGGTAAGCCATCCAATCGAAGATTGCTTCGTCTTTAAGGGATGGATTGAGGATCATTACCTACAAGGCAAGTTTGCGCTGTCCGAGAAGTGGAAAATAAACCCACCATAACCGCACACTCCAAAGAAGACGGACACACCGGGGGCAACTTGTTCTTTTGTTGAAGAAGCTCTGTGGGAGGTCGTGCTGTCAGCCAAAACTAAAAAGATGCTGAATGATCTCCAGACATGCCCGGCGATCGGGTGGAAGAACTCGCTGGAACCCGAGATCATCGAGGGAATGTTGAAACCGCGCTCAACTCCAAAAATGGGTGGTGATGGTCAGAGCGCTCACACCCAGCCGTCAAATTCTTCGAAGAAGAAGAAGAAGACTGAAAAGCCCGTGCAGCCTGGTGACAAGCGCACGGACCTGCAAAAACAGATTGACGCGTTGGTAGAATATAATCAGAAGGCGCGGACCCCAACCACACTCCAAGAATTTCTCAGCCACGTCCTTGAGGACGGAGGTGATGACTATGGAGAAGACTCGTCGGATGAATCTGAAGATTATGTGGCAAGCTGCCATGTGATCTCTCACTCGTCAATAAATGACGAAGAAGCTCCTTACACAGAGAAGCTGGGGGCAGATCCTGAGCCAGAACTTCTAGGACCATCAGACGAAATGATTGATGCATTCCTGAATGAAGCCCGTCTTAAAAGCAAAGCCGATCGAGAGCGTGAGATGGCCATATTCGAGAATGCTAAACGCCGGCGACTGGACAAAAGGGTCGAAACACTCCCACCGGATCAAGGTACATCCGACGCAAATGAAAGCAGGATCAAGACAAGGAAACAATTCGCCAAAGCGATATCGATGGGGATGAGGCTGCCCTCTTTCGGAGAAAAGTCTCCTGGTGGCATACATCTTGATGAAGCGGAAGTACATCCTAACTTCTGCTTATATCATCAGAAGATCGCACATCCTACTGAGGACTGTAACTCCTTTAAGTGTTGGTGGCAAGGGTATGTCGCTTACAGGCAACACTTCAACAGAACAAAACGTGAAGCTCATAGACAGCAGAAAAATGCGACAGATGAGCGTAAAAGAGTTGCCGGCAATTGTCATAGGGACGAGCCCGGGGGATCACGAGTTCTCACCTTTGGAAGCGATTCTGACGAAGAAGCCGCCCTTAACCCTCTCTTCAACGAATTCATTTCTAAAACAAAAGAATTGGAGAGTTGCGAGAACGTTCAGCCGTACAATCTCACGCTACCCGGAAAGAATCTCGGACCCGCAAACGACGGAACAAACGAAATGAGAAAGGAAAAGGAAAAAACGGCCTTTGTTGCCAACACTCGACAACAGCCGAGTAACCCGAGACCGTTTTGTCGTCAAAACAACAAGCCGCGATACCTCAATGAGAAGTTGAAAACGTCCTTACTCGTTCCCTCAGGATAAAACGAGGAGACTGCTCGAGCTAGCAGTGCGTAGCGAGCTCATCACTCTGCCAGATCCAAAACGTCCATTGCAACCAGGTGACGTTAACAATCCTAACTATTGTCCCTACCACAGAGTAACGGGTCACCCACTCGAAAATTGCTACGTCTTCAAAAACTGGGTTGAAGACCAATACCAACAAGGCAAGTTCGCGCTGCCCGAAAAGTGGAAAGTAAGCCCGCCGCAACCACATGCTCCGAGAAAAATGGATATGCCGGGGGCATCATGCTCAGTCATAGAAAAAACCCCATAGACCGAAAATTCAGTAATACGGCGACGACGGACCGAAACGTCCTTAAACTAACGACGAACCGCAATGTCCTAAAACTTGCAAATGACCGAAACGTCGTTAAACTACTCCCAACCCGCAGCATCTTCAGGCTGACGTGTTAAAAAAAAAACGGTACGTCCACAAGCAAAATGGGCACGGATGAAAACCCAAAAAGGCTCCGTGAGTAAAAACAGCAGGGCTACCGGCGAGTGTTCGTGAAAACCCGAAAGGGCGCGACCTCGTTAAAAAAAAAGAATAAAATAAAAGATTAAAAAAAATGGTAGGTCCACAAGCAAAATGGGCACGGATGAAAACCCGAAAGGGCTCCGTGAGTAAAAACAGCAGGGCTACCGGCGATTGTTTGTGAAAACCCGAAAGGGCGCGACCTCGTAAAAAAAAAGGGAAAAAAATAATAAAGGTATGTCCATAAGCAAAAAGGGCACGGATGAAAACCCGAAAGGGCTCCGTGAGTAAAAACAGCAGGACTACCGGCGGGGGTTTGTGAAAACCCGAAAGGGCGCAACCTCATTAAAGGACACTTGCAGGGTCTTCACGACCTTGTAAGGAGGAACCACTTGTGTGAGATCCTTACGACTCACAAGGGAGCAACACACTTAGGGATCTCCAAGATTCCTAAGGAGAAAATACACTTGCGAGATCCTCACGACTCGTAAGGAGAATTCTCTTATGGGACCCTCACGGCTCATAAGATTTGAAAGTCTTAAGTTACAGAGACCTAAACCTGTGCTTAAGCAACCCCCACAACTTTCGATATTGCCCTACAAGCGGCTCAATACTGACCCTTGTATACAATCCACGGGCGTGAATAAACATTTCCCTAACAAAGTCCCACCCGTGACTGGGGATATGTCCATATGGTGAACAACCCTTGTGAGTCCTCTCGACTCATAAGGAGATAACACTCTTGTAAGATCCTTACGACTTATAAGAGAACATACACTTAAGAATCCTCACGATTCGCAAGGAGAAAACACACCTACAAGATCCTCATGACTTGTAGGGAGAAATACCTTTGTGAGACCCTTACGGCTCATAAAGTCAAAAGCCTTAGCCGACAGGACCCTTAACCCTGTTTACTAAGCCACCTTTGTTAAACATCGACAGAGGCAAGTGATGATTCGCTCCTGGAAATATCCAGTTACAGCGATGCTGATGCCTAAACCAGTATCAAATTCCAAGTCCTTTCAAGGCAAATGATGATTCGCTCCTGGCAATATCCCAGTTGCAGCGATGCTGATGCCTAAACTGGTATCAAATTCCAAGTCCTTTAACAGCAAATGATGATTCGCTCCTGGAAATATTCCGGTCGCAGCGATGCTGATGCCAAGATTGGGATCAGATCCCAAATCCCCTACTCATAAAATAAAAATAAAAAATCAGCGAGCCAAATAAAAAATGCATATGAAATAGCCGAAATGATAGGGCAACTTGCAAAAAAAATCAGCAAGTAAAAATGTATGCATGCAAAATACCCGAAATGATTGGGCAACTTGCAACAAAAAGCAGCGAGTAAAAAGAAAAATAGCCGAAATGATTGGGCACCGCGAAAAATAGCCGAAATGATTGGGCAATCGCAATTTTCGCGATATGAAAAGCTGAAATGATAGAGCATCGCGGAAAGAATAAAAAAAATGGTGAAAGAATGAAACTTTTTGCCCTACAAGTGAAATCACATTGATCCATGTATACAATCCAGGGGCACAGATAAAGAGGGAACCATACCTTCCCAACAGGCTCCATCAGAAAGCGAAGCCAAATCTCGACGGTTCATGGACAACCTAGAGACAATCTCGACATTTGTTGCAATATTACAGACACGATGTCAACAAATGAAGCAAACGAAGATCCCGAGCTTCAGGGTATCGACGTCAACATTGACAACTTAGAGATCACCAACGGCGTTTCTCCTCACTCCAGCTAGATGCAGACATGACGTCAACAACCGAGCTCAGAATCGCAACGAAACGGAACCATGGCAAAGTCTCTAGTTCCAAATCTCAATGGCCACATCTACAGCCTGGAGACCAACAACGGTGTGCCTCCTCATTCCAACAGGACACATATGCTACACCATCAAGCGGAGCAATGGCAAAATCCCAGCTCCATCACAGCATTCGTTTCGTTACAGCAGACGAGATGTCAACGACGACGTTCCTCCGTAGTCCAGCAGGATGCAGATGCAACGTCAACGAAAGACCCCATGGTCGAAACAAAGCGGAGTGACGGCAAAATCCCAGGTCCACCTCAGCATTCGTTTCGATACAGCAGGCGCAATGTCAACAATGGTGTTCCTTCATGGTTCATCAGGATGCAGATGCGACGTCAACAGATGACCTCACGGTCAAAACAAAGCAGAGCGGCGGCAAAATCCCAGCTCCACCTTGACGTTCATCTCGATACAGAAGATGAAATGTCGCCCCAGCGTTCTTCCCCAGCAGGATTCGGACGCGCCAAAGCAAACGAAGCGAATGCCAAATTCCTAGCTTCATACGTCTTGACGACAAGTCATATAAAGCCTGAAAGACAATCGAAGATCATCTCACACCAGCATAGAGTGAGCTCCACCTCAGCATTCGTCTCGATACAGCATACGCAATGTCAACAATGGCGTTCCTTCATGGTTCATCAGGATGCAGATGCAACGTCAACAGAAGACCTCACGGTTAAAACAAAGCAGAGCGGCGGCAAAATCCCAGCTCCACCTTGACGTTCATCTCGAAGACAGCAGATGAAATGTCACCCCAGCGTTCTTCCCCAGCAGGATTCGGACGCGCCAAAGCAAACGAAGCGAAGGCCAAATTCCTAGCTTCATACGTCTTGACGGCAAGTCATATAAAGCCAGAAAGACTACCGGAGATCATCCCATATGGAGTGGTCACCACCTCGACGTTCGTCTCGATACAGCAGACGAGATGTCACCCCAGCGTACTTCCTCCAGCAGGGTTCAGACGCGACACTCAAACAAAAGGAGTCATGGCAAAATCCCTGGTTCCAAACCTCGACGGTTCACTAACAACCAAGAGACAACCATGACATTCGTCTCGATACAGAGGACGCAATGCCAACAAACGAAGCGAAGGCCAAATTCCTAGCTTTAAGGTCTTAACGGCAAGTCATATAAAGCCTGAAAGACCACCGGAAATCATCCCACATGGAGTGGTCACCACCATGACATTCGTCTCGATACAGCAGACGAGATGTCAACAACAACGTTCTTCCTCCAACAGGATTAGGACACACCAAGCAAACGAAGCGAAGGCTAAATTCCTAGCTTCAGGGTCTTAACGGCAAGTCATATAAAACCGGAAAGACAATCGGAGATCATCTCGCACCAGTGTGGAGTGGTCACCATCTCGACGTTCGTCTCGATACAGCAGACGCAACATCACCAAAAGGAGTCACGGCAAAATCCCTTGTTCCAAACCTCAACGGTTCACCAGCAACCTAGAGACAATCACGACATTCGTCTCGATACAGAGGACGCAATGCCAGCATTTGAAGCGAAGGCTAAATTCCTAGCTTCAGGGTCTTAACGGCAAGTCATATAAAACCGGAAAGACAATCGGAGATCATCTCGCACCAGCACGGAGTGGTCACCACCTCGACGTTCATCTCGACACAGCAGACGCAACATCACCAAACTGAGTCATGGCAAAATCCCTGGTTGCAAACCACGACGGTTCACCAGCAACCTAGAGATAACCGCGACATTCGTCTCGATACAGAGGACGCGATGCCAGCAAATGAAGCGAAGGCTAAATTCCTAGCTTCAGGGTCTTGACGGCAAGTCATATAAAGCCTGAAAGACCACCGGAGATCATCCCACATGGAGTGGTCACCACCTCGACGTTCGTCTCGATACAGCAGACACAACATCTGTTAGTGTATATGCCCTAGAGGCCATTACTGTATCATACTAGTTTGTATATTATTTAATGGAAGCTTGTGATATTCACCTTGTATATACAATCTTGCTCAAAATAGTAGTATGCTACTTGGTTTGTTTCTACTTCAATGTGTACATGTGTTTATTTTAGTATATCACCTATACACATTAGTGGAGCTCTTAGGATCTTTGCTTGATTACCAGCGATGTGATGGCAGTCACACTAGTGGGGCTGGGTAATCTATAAGCACATCCTTATGCAGGTCCCTGGTCGCAGGACTATCGAGACAGGGCATCGATACTCCGGAGTAGACTAGCGCATGCGCTTCTCATCCCAGTGTGGGAGACGGTCTGTCCCACAGCCGTCAGTACGTCGTACTTGAGATAGTATACGGGTGCTCGTTAGGTTACGAGTACACTGGACAGGACTCGTCGGGAACTGGCTAGTTGGTATTATGCCTATCGTCAGTTATCAGTTCCCAGGTGACATGAGTACAGCTTAGTCCGCTGACTTGACACTGTCACTTCGCCTCGAGTGTGTTCCCATTGTACTTTGATTACTACCCTACCACGGCTCAAAGGAGCCGTGCAAACAGGTAGTAGTTGGGTGCAGTCCCGAAGCACTTGGAGGCAGTGACGGTTAGACAGGATTCGTCTCTCCCGGTATTGGGGGTTGACATCGCGCTGTGTCTAGGAGAGCCATTACACGAGTAGTCCCTGGCCAGGGCAAACGAGATATACTGGTAGGCTTCCAGTGTTATCTCAGGGTGTTTTGGGCTTCGCTCTGGCACGACTTGTACCGCTATTGGGGGACTGACGTTTACCGCCCCCTAGGCCCACCATGCGATGTATCAGACGAACAGACCTGACTGTACGGAGAATGTCACATTCAGGCTCAGTAGGAGTTCAGATGGGTTTCGCCTCGTCGGTCTTCTTGTTGGCATTACCTGGGGACCGTTACGCACAGCTAGTGCCGCTTGCGGTCTGTGGTTAAACCCACTGCCAGCGTAGTGTCGAGTCTTTAGAGTCCCACACAGAAAGCTTTTCGCCTTTAGGCAAAAGAGTAGAGGTCGCATGGGTTTGCGACAGGTCGCATGGTTTTGCGACAGGGTTCGGTCACATCCGTGCACTTGTGCACGTACAGTGTCCGGACAGTTTGCACTAGCGGGCTTTGGTTTAAGCCAGATCCTAGTGTACGTATTGGGATTGGATTTATCCAGTTTGCATTCGTGTTCCTCGGAACGCGGATGCGGGTGTGTATGCACAGTTGACGGGGAGACAGAGGCAGCGGATTCTCATTAGGGTTGTTGACAGTTGACCGTTGACAATTGACTTTTTGCTCAACCCTAATGAGAATATGATATATGATTAACAATTATATTAATTAAGTATTATGGTGACATGGTTGTTAACTTGTTGACTTTGTTGACTTGTTGACTTCTGTGGACTTGTTGACTTTGTTGACCGGTTGACTAGGCTTGACTAGTTGACCATCATGATAACCATAGCCATCATTTCATGGCAAAGTCTTTTGCTTGCTTGCTCATTTGTGCAAAATGAGTGCATGAAATGATATGGTTATGGTTGCTTCAACCATCACATAACACTTGATGATGAGTTATCATTGTTTTGGACTATGAGAGGGTGAAAGGCAAAAGAGAGGCTCATTCTTACTTGCTCATTCTCTCTCTTTGTTTTGGAGCTCTCTTGTTTTTGCTCTCACCCTCTTCCTTTTGCTCCCTCACTTGACTCTATGGTTCTCTTGTCTCATGAGTTGAGAATCAAGAACCATAGATAAAATCCCATACAAACTCTTCTCTACTCACTCTAGTTCACAAGGTTTAGCAAACCGAGTGAACTAGTTTCTTCAAAGTTCGAAGAAGGAGCCAAAGGTTGGAGCTTTCAGGTGGATCTATCTTCGGCGTACGGAGACGACGGGAAGAAGCCGATCCGGACCACCATCGGAGTTTGAAGACGAAGGAGTTCAAGACAAGCAAGGTATAACCCCCTAACCGAGTAGTTAGCAACTCGTAGTTAGGTTGTTAGTTAGATGTTTAACAAAGATCCGGGTTATAAGTCCATGTTACCACCTCTACAAAAATCGTTTTTTATCAAATTCCGCATGCCCGAAAGTACCGGGAGAGGTAGCATGGACTTACAGTGGTATCAGAGCCTAGTTAAACTCTATCTAACATGTTAGCAAGTAACTAGAAGATCGATCAAAGAAAAAGTCCCGAAAACGAACCCGAGAATTTCAAGTTTCTGTCGATTTTTATTCTGATCAAATGTTGATTATTTTCATCTCTAAAATCGGCTCAGGATTTTATTAGAATAACCACCAAATTTGGTCCAACGATCGAGTCAAAGCGCCGCGGAAACGCGGCGGGAGCACGCTCCCGCCACGGATCCGCGGCCGAGTTGACTCGGCCGAGGTCCATCTTTGGTGCAGTGTTATTCTGGGGTTGTTTTGGGATTTTTGGAATATGTGTTTTCTGCCCAGATTTTCCAGAACGAAAATTTTATTTTTGGGGTCCCAAAAATCCGTATTTTTGATCGAACTTCTAAAAGACTTAAGCTAACGGGTTTTTCTGTAATGTGATATTTGTATTGAACGTCTGCTAATCGCTATATGTCGATTAGTGGGGGTTATACAAATCTGTGATCTGTAATGTTGCTGGAATGTGTATATGAATATGTTGGATTGTCGCGGGTGAATAGCCGGGGGTTGTGAGACGAGAGTTTTCTTTTCTTTCAATTCATGTAAATTTGTAAATTGATGTAATAATTATTTGTATGGCCGCACAACCGGGTCGGGGTTGTAGCCGTCATTTTATAATTTCTTTTTACTATTTTTGCTCCTACGATAGACCCATGGAGGGGGTGCACAAACTACCGGGTATGCCGAGTGGCCTACTCATGGAGATGAGGGAGGTTGCTTCGCTTCGGGTACTTGGCGGGTAGTTTGCCGCACCCGTAGGGGTCTTGGGTGGGGTATTGGCTATTCACCGCGACCGTGTAATCTGTTTTTCGTTACAGGCTCGTACGAATTACAGATTCCTAGTATATCCTATGTATTCATCTGTGATCTGAAATGTTTATCATTGCAGTATATCTATATATGATATTATTTAGGCGTTGCTTATGTTTTACAGACGCGCTAGCCCAGCCCCCGCTCTGTCGTTAGTTAAGTAACCTAACGGGTAATGACGGGGCCCAGTGGCGAATGCGAATGGCATAAGCGTACGTCATATTTTGGTTGTTTTCTGCAATGGTAGGATTAAATGATGGGACGCATTAAAAGAACTAATGCAAGAATATCACGCATTAAAAGAACTAATGCAAGATAATAAACCAAATTAAAGTCGTTGGAACACTTTCGAAAAACCACTCGGTTCTTTTCAAAACCAACTTTTAAATGCGGAGCTTGAGCCACTCCTTTTAAAAGCTATCTCGTTCCATCGACCAAATCAAGTTCACTACGTTCACGGTTTCGCCAAAACCATTCGTAGCCCTCCGTCGTTTCGTATGAATATTCAATAGTATTCAAGCTGTGTTTGTTGACCTTCGTCAAGGCATAGTGATTGGTACCTGTTGGGTATTCATATGTAGCATAGATAGATGCGTTGGTTTGGGACATTCGCATTACCTTGTTGACCTTCGTCAAGGGTATATACGGGTGGGTTCAAATTAACCTGGATAATGACGGGCAGAACTTGACATGTGACTTATGATTTGTTGACCTTCGTCATGGTCATAAGAGCATGGGGCAAAAATCCACATCGGGAGTTTCATAAGTGCTGAAACATGCTAGATTTGCATACCATTTGGAGTGTGATGATTCTGGTAGGATTCCTTCAGTCTCGTCGCGCAATGATATTTGGATCCCGATCCTACTGTGAGTATATGCTACTCCTCGGGAAATTTCGCACTTAACGATCAATGCTATAAACCTAGTAGGTGCCTAGAAAGGTGTTAGTGGGGATACGCCCCCAGGGAAAAGAGGTTCTTTAATTAAGGAACTTCGCGAAAGCGTTGGAAAACCTCCCTCGAAGTACCGACACTGGCCTGGCTGAACGGTTAAGCAAGTATTATGCGGTGGGATTGATCCCGGCTAATTCTTCCTTTATGGTTTGAGGAGGGATTCGAGAAACAGTGGGAGCCATCCTGTTTAAACAAACTAAAACCACTCTAAACTTGCAAGAGCATCATGCTGAGTGTTTCTTCTTCTCTCTCCTAATTGCAGCGAACAATCGACATGACTGGACTTAAGTTACTTCTAGATAAAAACATACTGACAGGGCCAAACTACAAAGATTGGCTCAGGAATATCAAAATGGCAATCACTTACGACAAGCTGGGGTATCTTCTTACCACCAAAGCTCCCCCTGTCCCTGGTCCCACTTCCAGCGTCGCGGATAAGGAAATCCGTAAGACTTGGGAGATTGATAGCGCGAAGGCCAAGTGCCTCGTACTTGCCTCGATGGACAACGAACATCAGAGGAGGCACGAGAATATGGACCTTGAATCCATATTTCTCCATACAAAAGAACTGTATGGAGAGCAATCTCGTATCGCAAGATACGAAGCGTCGAAAAAGTTATTTTCGGCAAGGATGGCCGTCGGATCATCAGTAGCAGAGCACGTGCTAAAGATGATCGGCTACATTGAGGAGCTCGCGGACCTAGGAACCACATTGGAGAGCGAGCTCTATACAGACTTAGTTCTCCAGTCCCTTCCTTCCACTTACGCCCAGTTTATACTGAACTTCAACTTACAAGAAAAAGAGGTTGAACTTTCAGAGCTCCTCAACATGCTGAGGAGCGCAGAGGGCACCCTACAGAAAAGTAGGGAAACATCCACTTTGTTTGTAGGAGGATCATCTTCTTCTAGGTCCAAGGCGAAAGCCAAGGGAAAGAAGAAGAAAGCCCCCGCCAAACCAAGGGGCGGTGTTAGTAAAGTGGATACGAAGGGAAAAACAAAATCAACAAAGAAAGCGGGGAAGCTTGTGGATAAGGAAGAATGCTTCTATTGTCATAAGAATGGTCACTGGAAGAATGATTGTAGGGCTTGGAAAGCCAGAACACAGGAATTGAAGCAGGTTGCAGCTTCAGCTTCAGGTGTGTATGTTATTGAAAACTGTCTTTCAATAAACTCTACTTCCTGGGTATTGGATACCGGATCAGGATCTCATATCTGTAATTCTTTGCAGGCGTTGAGAAACCGTAGGGTTTTGAAGGCAGGTGACATGACCCTCAGAGTTGCGAACGGAGCTAGCATGGATGCTAAAGCCGTGGGGGACTATCACCTGGGAATGTCAGATGGACATGTTTTGGTTTTGCGTAATTGCTTTTTTTGTACCCAACGCAACTTGTAATATCATTTCTGTATCTTTAGTTTCTAAAGAAGGTTATGAATTTGCGTTTGTAAGCAATGTTGTAAACATTCACCTTACTCAAGTTCTGATTGGGTCAGGTACATTGAGTAATGGTATATACGTATTAAACCAACCACAGATTTTCAATGTCCAGAATACACACAAGAGAAAGTCTCCGGAAATAAATCAGACTTTCTTGTGGCATTATAGACTGGGTCACATCAATGAGAGAAGGTTGACTAAGTTACATACAGAAGGATATTTGAATCCTTTCGAATATCAATCGTATGCCACTTGTCAATCCTGTCTCAAAGGAAAGATTACAAAGACTCCGTTTACTGGACATGGAGTAAGAGCGAGCGAGCTCTTGGGACTCGTACACAGTGACGTGTGCGGTCCAATGTCTACACATGCGCGAAGCGGTTATTCTTACTTCATTACTTTTACGGATGACTTATCAAGGTACGGTTATGTCTTCTTAATGAAACATAAGTCCGAAGCCTTTGGAAAATTCCAGGAGTATAAGAATGAAGTAGAAAAACAAACCGGCAAAAGTATTAAGATTCTAAGATCGGATCGAGGTGGAGAATACTTAAGTGCCGAGTTCCTGGACTATTTAAAAGAGAATGGAATTCTCTCTCAGCTTACTCCTCTATACACTCCGCAACATAACGGTGTATCGGAGAGACGGAACCGCACCCTATTGGATATGGTGCGGTCCATGATGAGTAACGCTGAGTTACCGCGATCATTCTGGGGATATTCACTAGAAGCAGCTGCGTATGTCTTGAACAAGGCTCCCACCAAGACTGTGCCTACCACCCCATATCAGATGTGGACTGGGAAGAAACCCTGTCTTAAGTATCTTAAGATATGGGGATGTCCAGCTTTTGTAAAAAAGCAGCATGCGGACAAGCTTGAGGCACGTTCAGTACAGTGTAAGTTTATGGGAAACCCAAGGAACTCCAGGGGGTATCTTTTCTATTCCGCTGAGGAACAAAAGGTTTTTGTTTCTCAGCATGCCCGCTTCTTGGAAACTGAGTTTTTGGAAACCCAGATAAGTGGGAGCACAATAGAACTGGAAGAAGTTCCAGAACCACAGACTATTACAGAAAGCTTAATGGAGCCAGAAGGTTCAAAAGAACAGGACATTCCTACGCCGCTTCGCAGGAGTAGTAGGCAGACTCATCCGCCCGAGAGATACTATGGTTTTCTCATAGACGGGTATAGAGAGGATTGCATCATAGATTATGATGAGCCTACTAGCTTCCAGCAGGCCGTTCAGAGCGTTGACTCAGTGAAATGGCTGGATGCAATGCGGACCGAAATGGAGTCCATGTACACCAACAAAGTATGGACGTTGGACATTGCTCCAGACGGGGTAAAACCCGTAGGATGCAAGTGGATCTTCAAAAGGAAGATTGGTGTAGATGGACAGGTTGAGACCTATAAAGCTAGGCTGGTAGCAAAGGGTTTTCGTCAAAGACCTGGCATGGACTATGATGAAACCTTTTCTCCGGTAGCTATGCTGAAATCCATTCGGATCCTTCTTGCCATTGCTGCCTTCCACGATTATGAGATTTGGCAGATGAACGTAAAGACAGCTTTTCTAAATGGAAATTTAGAGGAGTGTGTCTATATGGACCAGCCAAAGGGTTTCATTCAGAGTGGGAGCAGCGGAAAGGTGTGCAAGTTGCTTAAGTCCATCTATGGACTAAAGCAGGCATCGCGGAGTTGGAACATCTGTTTTGATGAGACGGTCAAGGTGTTAGTGTATATGCCCTAGAGGCCATTACTGTATCATACTAGTTTGTATATTACTTAATGGATGCTTGGGATATTCACCTTGTATATACAATCTTGCTCAAAATAGTAGTATGCTACTTGGTTTGTTTCTACTTCAATGTGTACTTGTGTTTATTTCAGTATATCACTTATACGCATTAGTGGAGCCCTTAGGATCTTTGCTTGATTACCAGCGTTGTGATGGCAGTCACACTAGTGGGGGCTGGGTAATCTATAAGCACATCCTTATTCAGGTCCCTGGTCGCAGGACTATCGAGACAGGGCATCGATACTCCGGAGTAGACCAGCGCATGCGCTTCTCATCCCAGTGTGGGAGACGGTCTGTCCCACAGCCGTCAGTACGTCGTACTTGAGATAGTATGCGGGTGCTCGTTAGGTTACGGGTACACTGGACAGGACTCGTCGGGAACTGACTAGTTGGTATTATACCTATCGTCAGTTATCAGTTCCCAGGTGACATGAGTGCAGCTTAGTCTGCTGACTTGACACTGTCACTCCGCCTCGAGTGTGTTCCCACTGTACTTTGATCGCTACCCTACCACGGCTCAAAGGAGTCGTGCAAACAGGTAGTGGTTGGGTGCAGTCCCGAAGCACTTGGAGGCAGTGACGGTTAGACAGGATTCGTCTCTCCCGGTATTGGGGGTTGACATCGCGCTGTGTCTAGGAGAGCCATTACACGAGTAGTCCCTGGCCAGGGCAAACGAGATATACTGGTAGGTTTCCAGTGTTATCTCAGGGTGTATTGGGCTTCACTCCGGCACGACTTGTACCGCTATTGGGGGACTGACGTTTACCGCCCCCTAGGCCCGCCATGCGATGTATCAGACGAACAGACCGGACTGTACGGAGAATGTCACACTCAGGCTCAGTAGGAGTTCAGATGGGTTTCGCCTTGTCGGTCTTCTTGTCGGCATTACCTGGGGACCGTTACGCACAGCTAGTGCCGCTTGCGGTCTGTGGTTAAACCCACTGCCAGCGTAGTGTCGAGTCTTTAGAGTCCCACACAGAAAGCTTTTCGCCTTTAGGCAAAAGAGTAGAGGTCGCATGGTATTGCGACAGGTCGCATGGTTTTGCGACAGGGTTCGGTCACATCCGTGCACTTGTGCACGTACAGTGTCCGGACAGTTTACACTAGCGGGCTTTGGTTTAAGCCAGATCCTAGTGTACCTTATGGGATTGGATTTATCCAGTTTGCATTCGTGTTCCTCGGAACGCGGATGCGGGTGTGTATGCACAGTTGACAAGGAGGCACAGACAGCGGATTCTCATTAGGGTTGTTGACAGTTGACCGTTGACTTTTTGACTTTTTGCTCAACCCTAATGAGAATATGATATGTGATTAACTATTATATTAATTAAGTATTATGGTGATATGGTTGTTGACTTGTTGACTTTTGTTGACTTGTTGACTTTGTTGACTTGTTGACTTTTGTTGACTTGTTGACCGGTTGACTAGGCTTGACTAGTTGACCATCATGATAACCATGGTTATCATTTCATGCCAAAGACTTTTTCTTGCTTGCTCATTTGAGTAAAATGAGTGCATGACATGATAAGGTTATGGTTGCTTCTAACCATCACATAAGACTTTTTTGATATGATGAGTTATGATCACTTTGGATTATGAGAGGGTGAAAGACAAAAGAGTTGCTCATTCTTTCTTGCTCATTCTCTCTCTTGTTCTTGAGCTCTCCTCTTGCTCTCACCCTCAACCTCTTGCTCCCTCACTTGATCTATGGTTCTCTTGTCTCATGAGTTGAGAATCAAGAACCATAGATAAAATCCCATTCTAAATCATCTCTACTCATTCTAGTTCACTAGGTTTAGCAAACCAAGTGAACTAGTTTCTTCAAAGAACGAAGAAGGAGCTAAAGGTTGGAGCTTTCAAGTGGATCTATCTTCGGCGTACGGAGACAACGAGAAGGAGCCATCGAACCACCATCGGAGCTTGAAGAGAAGGAGTTCAAGTTTAGGTATAACCATCTTCATCCGAGTAGCTAAATATCTTTAGCTTAGTATGCTAGTTTTAGTATAGGTAAAGATCCCGACCTAGCTTAGTCCATGTTGCCTCTTGCGTTAAAATTTTGATTTTATATCGTTTCCGCCTCCCCGTAAGAACCGGGGGTCGCAACGTGGACTTACAGTGGTATCAGAGCCTAACTAAACTTAAACTAGCTTGGTAGTGAAGTGTAACGAAGTTCGGAACCGGAAAAATCCAAAAACCAAACTTTTACAAAAACTGAGTTTCTGTTGAAATTTTTTTGGCTCAAAATGAAAAACTTTACACTTGTAAATTCGGCTCAGGGTTTTGTGTGAACACCCAAGAAAAACGATACAGTAATTCGTCCAAACCGCCGCCCTTCCGCCGCGCGAGATAGGCATCCGCCGCGGAACCGCCACGCTTTGTCGTCTTATGTGCATCGTTTTTCGTGCAGTGTGTGTCTGTGTTGGTTTTGGGATTTTTGGAATATATTATATGTGCCCAGATTTTCCAGAAAAGAAATTTCCATTTGGGGTCCTATAATTCCGTATTTTTTCCGAACTTCACTGCACTTTGACTATGATGGTTATATCTGTGATGTTTGCATGTATTGAACGTCGGCTAATCGCTATAAGTCGATTGGTCGGGGTTATACATGATCTGTAATGTGCTGGAATGTGTATATAAATATGTTGGATTGTCGCGGGTGAATAGCCGGGGGTTGTGAGACGAGAGTTTTCTTTTCTTGCAATTCATGTAAATTTGTAAATTGATATAATAATTATTTGTATGGCCGCACAACCGGGTCGGGGTTGTAGCCGTCATTGTATAATTTCTTTTTACTGTTTTTTCTCCTAGGATAGACCCATGGAGGGGTGCACAAACTACCGGGTATGCCGAAGTGTCGAGTGGCCTACTCATGGAGATGAGGGAGGTTACTACGCTTCGGGTACTTGGCGGGTAGTTTGCCGCACCCGTAGGGGTCTTGGGTGGGGTTTTGGCTATTCACCGCGACCGTGTAATCTGTTTTTGTTACAGGCTCGTACAAATTATAGATTCCTAGTATATCCAATGTATTTATCTGTGATCTGAAATGTTTATCATTGCAGTATATCTATATATGATATTATTTAGGCGTTGCTTATGTTTTACAGACGCGCTAGCCCAGCCCCCGCTCTGTCGTTAGTTAAGTAACCTAACGGGTAATGACGGGGCCCCGTGGCGAATGCGAATGGCATAAGCGTACGTCATATTTTGGTTGTTTTCTGCAATGGTAGGATTAAATGATGGGACGCATTAAAAGAACTAATGCAAGAATATCACGCATTAAAAGAACTAA
Organism: Agapanthus africanus; assembly: GCA_030015575.1. Taxonomy (NCBI): domain Eukaryota; kingdom Viridiplantae; phylum Streptophyta; class Magnoliopsida; order Asparagales; family Amaryllidaceae; genus Agapanthus; species Agapanthus africanus. Next base: position 410,348,128 of record CM057340.1, read on the forward strand.
TGCAAGATAATAAACCAAGTTAAAGTCGTTGGAACACTTTCGAAAAACCACTCGGTTCTTTTCAAAACCAACTTTTAAATGCGGAGCTTGAGCCACTCCTTTTAAAAGCTATCTCGTTCCATCGACCAAATCAAGTTCACTACGTTCACGGTTTTGCCAAAACCATCCGTAGCCCTCCGTCGTTTCACATGAATAGTCAATAGTATTCAAGCTGTGTTTGTTGGCCAAAGTCAAGGCACAGTGATTGGTAGCTATTGGGTATTCATGTGCAGCATAGATGGATGCGTTGGTTTGGAACAATCGTACTGCCTTGTTGGCCAAAGTCAAAGGTAGGTGCGGGTGGATTCAAATTAACCTGGAGAACGACGGGCAGAACTTGACATGTGACTTATGATTTGTTGGCCAAAGTCAAGGTCATAAGAGCATGGGGCAAAAATCCACATCGGGAGTTTCATAAGTACTGAAACTTGCTAGATTTGCATACCATTTGGAGTGTGATGATTCTGGTAGGATTCCTTCAGTTTCGTCACGCAATGATATTTGGATCCCGATCCTACTGTGAGTATATGCTACTCCTCGGGAAATTTCTCACTTAACGATCAATGCTATAAACCTAGTAGGTGCCTAGAAAGGTGTTAGCGGGGCTACGCCCCCAGGGAAAAGAGGTTCTTTAATTAAGGAACTTCGCGAAAGCGTTGGAAAACCTCCCTCGAAGTACCGACACCGGCCTGGCTGAACGGTTAAGCAAGTATTGTACGGTGGGATTGATCCTGACTAATTCTTCCTTTATGGTTTGAGGAGGGATTCGAGAAACAGTGGGAGCCATCCTGTTTAGACAAACTAAAAAACACTCTAAACTTGCAAGAGCATCATGCTGAGTGTTTCTTCTTCTCTCTCCTAATTGCAGCGACCAATCAACATGACTGGACTTAAGTTACTCCTAGATAAAAACAAACTGACAGGGCCAAACTACAAAGATTGGCTCAGGAATGTCAAGATAGCAATCACTTATGACAAGCTGGGGTATCTTCTTACCACCAAAGCTCCCCCTGTCCCTGGTCCAACTTCCAGTGTCGCGGATAAGGAAATCCGCAAGACTTGGGAGATTGATAGCGCGAAGGCCAAGTGCCTCCTGCTTGCCTCGATGGACAACGAACATCAGAGGAGGCATGAGAATATGGACATGGAGTCCATATTGCTCCATACAAAAGAACTGTATGGAGAGCAATCACGTATCGCAAGATACGAAGCGTCGAAAAAGTTATTTTCGACAAGAATGGCCGTCGGATCATTAGTAGCCGAGCATGTGCTAAAGATGATCGGCTACATTGAGGAGCTCGCTGACCTAGGGATCACATTGGAGAGTGAGCTATATACGGATATAGTTCTCCAGTCCCTTCCTTCCACTTACGCCCAGTTTATACTGAACTTCAACTTACAAGAAAAAGAGGTTGAACTTTCAGAGCTCCTCAACATGCTGAGGAGCGCAGAGGGCACCCTATAGAAAGGTAGGGATACATCCACTTTGTTTGTAGGAGGATCATCTTCTTCTAGGTCCAAGGCGAAAGCCAAGGGAAAGAAGAAGAAGGCCCCCGCCAAACCAAGGGGCGGTGTTAGTAAAGTGGATACGAAGGGAAAAGCAAAAGCAACAAAGATAGCGGGGAAGCTTGTGGATAAGGAAGAATGCTTCTATTGTCATAAGAAAGGACACTGGAAGAATGATTGCAGGGCCTGGAAGGCCAGAACACAGGAATTGAAGCAGGTTGCAGCTTCAGCTTCAGGTGTGTATGTTGTTGAAAACTGTCTTTCAATAAACTCTACTTCCTGGGTATTGGATACCGGATCAGGATCTCATATCTGTAATTCTTTGCAGGCGTTGAGAAACCGTAGGGTTTTGAAGGCAGGTGACATGACCCTCAAAGTTGCAAACGGAGCTAGCATGGATGCTAAAGCCGTGGGGGACTATCACCTGGGAATGTCAGATGGACATGTTTTGGTTTTGCGTAATTGCTTTTTTGTACCCAACGCAACTTGTAATATCATTTCTGTATCTTTAGTTTCTAAAGAAGGTTATGAATTTGCGTTTGTAAGTAATGTTGTAAACATTCACCTTAATCAAGTTTTGATTGGGTCAGGTACATTGAGTAATGGTATATACGTGTTAAACCAACCACAAATTTTCAACGTCCAGAATACACACAAAAGAAAGTCTCCAGAAATAAATCAGACTTTCTTATGGCATTGTAGATTGGGTCACATCAATGAGAGAAGGTTGACTAAGTTACATACAGAAGGATATTTGAATGCGTTCGAATATCAATCGTATGCCACTTGTCAATCTTGTCTCAAAGGAAAGATGACAAAGACTCCGTTTACTGGACATGGAGTAAGAGCGAGCGAGCTCTTGGGACTCGTACACAGTGACGTGTGCGGTCCAATGTCTACACATGCCCGAAGCGGACATTCTTACTTCATTACTTTTACGGATGACTTCTCAAGGTACGGTTATGTCTTCTTGATGAAACATAAGTCCGAGGCCTTTGGAAAATTCCAGGAGTATAAGAATGAAGTAGAGAAACAGACCGGCAAAAGTATTAAGATTCTAAGATCGGATCGAGGTGGAGAATACTTAAGTGCCGAGTTCCTGGACTATTTAAAAGAGAACGGAATTCTCTCTCAGCTTACTCCTCCATACACCCCGCAACATAACGGTGTATCGGAGAGACGGAACCGCACCCTATTGGATATGGTGCGGTCCATGATGGGTAATGCTGAGTTACCGCGATCATTCTGGGGGTATGCGCTAGAATCAGCAGCGTACCTTTTGAACCGAGTTCCGACTAAGACTGTGCCTTCCACACCATATGAAATGTGGTGTGGGAAGAGACCCTATCTTAAGCACATTAAGACATGGGGATGTCCGGCTTTTGTCAAAAAGCAGCATGCGGACAAGCTCGAGGCACGCTCAGTACAGTGCAAGTTTGTGGGGTATCCAAAGAACTCAAAAGGATATTTCTTCTACTGTGAAGAGGAACAAAAAGTTCTTGTTTCTCGTCATGCCTACTTCTTGGAAACTGAGTTTTTGGAAAACCAGATAAGTGGGAGCACAGTAGAACTGGAAGAAATTCCAGAACCACGGACTGTTACTGAAAGTTTAGTGGAACCAGAAGGTTCGGAAGAACAGGACATTCCTACGCCGCTCCGCAGAAGTAGTAGGCAGTCTCATCCGCCCGAGAGATACTACGGTTTTCTTATAGACGGGGATAGAGAGGATTGCATCATAGATTATGATGAGCCTACTAGCTTCCAGCAGGCCGTTCAGAGCGTTGACTCAGTGAAATGGCTGGATGCAATGCGGACCGAAATGGAGTCCATGTACACCAACAAGGTATGGACGTTGGACATTGCTCCAGACGGGGTAAAACCCGTAGGATGCAAGTGGATCTTCAAAAGGAAGATTGGTGTAGATGGACAGGTTGAGACCTATAAAGCTAGGCTGGTAGCAAAGGGTTTTCGTCAACGACCTGGCTTGGACTACGACGAAACCTTTTCTCCAGTAGCCATGCTGAAATCCATTCGGATCCTTCTTGCCATTGCTGCCTTCCACGATTATGAGATCTGGCAAATGGACGTAAAGACAGCTTTTCTAAATGGAAATTTAGAGGAGTGTGTCTATATGGACCAGCCAGAGGGTTTCATTCAGAGTGGGAGCAGCGGAAAGGTGTGCAAGTTGCTTAAGTCCATCTATGGACTAAAGCAGGCATCGCGGAGTTGGAACATCTGTTTTGATGAGACGGTCAAAGAATTTGGCTTTATCAAAAATCCAGATGAACCATGCATCTATAGTAGATTTGTAGCGAGAACTGTAGTATTACTCGTTTTATACGTGGATGACATTCTCTTAATAGGAAATGACATTCCTATGCTACAATCTGTCAAGGGGTTCTTGTCACACAGGTTCTCCATGAAAGACCTGGGTGATGCCTCATACATTCTGGGTATCCGGATCTACCGTGACAGATCCAAGAGGATATTAGGACTTTCGCAGTCCAGGTACATCGACACCATACTGAAGAGGTTCAGTATGGAAGATTCCAAGCGCGGTAACCTACCGGCTTGTCACGGGATCACCCTCTCTAAAGAGATGTCTCCCAAGACTGATTTGGAGAGGGATCGCATGTCTATTATACCCTACGCTTCTGCGGTAGGCTCTATAATGTATGCGATGTTGTGTACCAGACCGGATGTAGCTTATGCACTGAGTGTGGTAAGCCGGTATCAGTCTAACCCTGGGGAGAAACACTGGATAGCGGTAAAGAACATTCTCAAGTACCTGAGAAGGACTAAGGAGATGTTCTTGGTGTATATCGGAAAAGACCTCCAGATCGAGGCCTTTGCTGACTCCAGCTTCCAGAGTGACAAGGATGATTCCAAGTCCATGTCGGGTTTTGTCTTTACCCTCAATGGAGGGGCGGTGTGTTGGAAAAGTTCCAAACAAGAAACCGTTGCAGACTCGACGATGGAAGCGGAATACATCGCTGCATCTGATGCCGCAAAAGAAGCTGTCTGGATGAGGAAGTTCTTGAAAGAACTTCAGGTGGTTCCGTCCATTGTTGATCCAATACCTCTGTATTGCGACAACAACGGGGCTATAGCTTTAGCGAAGGAACCCAGGTCCCATCAGAGATCCAGGCACATCTTGAGGCGGTATCACCTGATCAGGGAGATCGTGGATCGCCAGGAGATCGAGGTTCGGAGAGTCGCTTCAGAAGACAACACTGCAGATCCATTCACCAAGGCCTTGCCCCAGACTCAGTTCGAGCGGCTGATCGAGATGATAGGTCTTCGATACGCCAGTACATGGCCTTAGTGCAAGTGGGAGATTGTTAGTGTATATGCCCTAGAGGCCATTACTGTATCATACTAGTTTGTATATTACTTAATGGATGCTTGGGATATTCACCTTGTATATACAATCTTGCTCAAAATAGTAGTATGCTACTTGGTTTGTTTCTACTTCAATGTGTACTTGTGTTTATTTCAGTATATCACTTATACGCATTAGTGGAGCCCTTAGGATCTTTGCTTGATTACCAGCGTTGTGATGGCAGTCACACTAGTGGGGGCTGGGTAATCTATAAGCACATCCTTATTCAGGTCCCTGGTCGCAGGACTATCGAGACAGGGCATCGATACTCCGGAGTAGACCAGCGCATGCGCTTCTCATCCCAGTGTGGGAGACGGTCTGTCCCACAGCCGTCAGTACGTCGTACTTGAGATAGTATGCGGGTGCTCGTTAGGTTAAGGGTACACTGGACAGGACTCGTCGGGAACTGACTAGTTGGTATTATACCTATCGTCAGTTATCAGTTCCCAGGTGACATGAGTGCAGCTTAGTCCGCTGACTTGACACTGTCACTCCGCCTCGAGTGTGTTCCCACTGTACTTTGATCACTACCCTACCACGGCTCAAAGGAGTCGTGCAAACAGGTAGTGGTTGGGTGCAGTCCTGAAGCACTTGGAGGCAGTGACGGTTAGACAAGATTCGTCTCTCCCGGTATTGGGGGTTGACATCGCGCTGTGTCTAGGAGAGCCATTACACGAGTAGTCCCTGGCCAGGGCAAACGAGATATACTGGTAGGTTTCCAGTGTTATCTCAGGGTGTATTGGGCTTCACTCCGGCACGACTTGTACCGCTATTGGGGGACTGACGTTTACCGCCCCCTAGGCCCGCCATGCGATGTATCAGACGAACAGACCGGACTGTACGGAGAATGTCACACTCAGGCTCAGTAGGAGTTCAGATGGGTTTCGCCTCGTCGGTCTTCTTGTCGGCATTACCTGGGGACCGTTACGCACAGCTAGTGCCGCTTGCGGTCTGTGGTTAAACCCACTGCCAGCGTAGTGTCGAGTCTTTAGAGTCCCACACAGAAAGCTTTTCGCCTTTAGGCAAAAGAGTAGAGGTCGCATGGTATTGCGACAGGTCGCATGGTTTTGCGACAGGGTTCGGTCACATCCGTGCACTTGTGCACGTACAGTGTCCGGACAGTTTACACTAGCGGGCTTTGGTTTAAGCCAGATCCTAGTGTACCTTATGGGATTGGATTTATCCAGTTTGCATTCGTGTTCCTCGGAACGCGGATGCGGGTGTGTATGCACAGTTGACAGGGAGGCACAGACAGCGGATTCTCATTAGGGTTGTTGACAGTTGACCGTTGACTTTTTGACTTTTTGCTCAACCCTAATGAGAATATGATATGTGATTAACTATTATATTAATTAAGTATTATGGTGATATGGTTGTTGACTTGTTGACTTTGTTGACTTGTTGACTTTTGTTGACTTGTTGACCGGTTGACTAGGCTTGACTAGTTGACCATCATGATAACCATGGTTATCATTTCATGCCAAAGACTTTTTCTTGCTTGCTCATTTGAGTAAAATGAGTGCATGACATGATAAGGTTATGGTTGCTTCTAACCATCACATAAGACTTTTTTGATATGATGAGTTATGATCACTTTGGATTATGAGAGGGTGAAAGACAAAAGAGTTGCTCATTCTTTCTTGCTCATTCTCTCTCTTGTTCTTGAGCTCTCCTCTTGCTCTCACCCTCAACCTCTTGCTCCCTCACTTGATCTATGGTTCTCTTGTCTCATGAGTTGAGAATCAAGAACCATAGATAAAATCCCATTCTAAATCATCTCTACTCATTCTAGTTCACTAGGTTTAGCAAACCAAGTGAACTAGTTTCTTCAAAGAACGAAGAAGGAGCTAAAGGTTGGAGCTTTCAAGTGGATCTATCTTCGGCGTACGGAGACAACGAGAAGGAGCCATCGAACCTCCATCGGAGCTTGAAGAGAAGGAGTTCAAGTTTAGGTATAACCATCTTCATCCGAGTAGCTAAATATCTTTAGCTTAGTATGCTAGTTTTAGTTTAGGTAAAGATCCCGACCTAGCTTAGTCCATGTTGCCTCTTGCGTTAAAATTTTGATTTTATACCGTTTCCGCCTCCCCGTAAGAACCGGGGGTCGCAACGTGGACTTACACAAGGAATTTGGCTTTATCAAAAATCCAGATGAACCATGCATCTATAGTAGATTTGTAGCGAGAACTTTAGTATTCCCCGTTTTATATGTGGATGACATTCTATTAATAGGAAATAACATTCCTATGCTACAATCTGTCAAGGGGTTCTTGTCACACAGGTTCTCCATGAAAGACCTAGGTGATGCCTCATACATCCTGGGGATCCGGATCCATCGTGATAGATCCAAGAGGATATTAGGACTTTCACAGTCCATGTACATCGACACCATACTGAAGAGATACAGTATGGAAGATTCCAAGCGCGGTAACCTACCGGCTTGTCACGGGATCACCCTCTCTAAAGAGATGTCTCCCAAGACTGATTTGGAGAGGGATCGCATGTCTATTATACCCTACGCTTCTGCGGTAGGTTCTATAATGTATGCGATGTTGTGTACCAGACCGGATGTAGCTTATGCACTGAGTGTGGTAAGCCGGTATCAGTCAAACCGTGGGGAGAAACACTGGATAGCGGTAAAGAACATTCTCAAGTACCTGAGAAAGACTAAGGAGATGTTCTTGGTGTATGGCGGAAAAGACCTCCAGATCGAGGCCTTTGCTGACTCCAGCTTCCAGAGTGACAAGGATGATTCCAAGTCCATGTCGGGTTTTGTCTTTACCTTCAATGGAGGGGCGGTGTGTTGGAAGAGTTCCAAACAAGAAACCGTTGCAGACTCGACGATGGAAGCGGAATACATCGCTGCATCTGATGCCGCAAAAGAAGCCGTCTGGATGAGGAAGTTCTTGAAAGAACTTCAGGTGGTTCCGTCCATTGTTGATCCAATACCTCTGTATTGTGACAACAACGGGGCTATAGCATTAGCGAAGGAACCCAGGTCCCATCAGAGATCCAGACACATCTTGAGGCGGTATCACCTGATCAGGGAGATCGTAGATCGCCAGGAGATCGAGGTTCGGAGAGTCGCTTCAGAAGATAACACTGCAGATCCATTCACCAAGGCCCTGCCCCAGACTCAGTTCGAGCGGCTGATCGAGATGATAGGTCTACGATACGCCAGTACATGGCCTTAGTGCAAGTGGGAGATTGTTAGTGTATATGCCCTAGAGGCCATTACTGTATCATACTAGTTTGTATATTATTTAATGGAAGCTTGGGATATTCACCTTGTATATACAATCTTGCTCAAAATAGTAGTATGCTACTTGGTTTGTTTCTACTTCAATGTGTACATGTGTTTATTTTAGTATATCACCTATACACATTAGTGGAGCTCTTAGGATCTTTGCTTGATTACCAGCGATGTGATGGCAGTCAAACTAGTGGGGCTGGGTAATCTATAAGCACATCCTTATGCAGGTCCCTGGTCGCAGGACTATCGAGACAGGGCATCGATACTCCGGAGTAGACTAGCGCATGCGCTTCTCATCCCAATGTAGGAGACGGTCTGTCCCACAGCCGTCAGTACGTCGTACTTGAGAGAGTATGCGGGTGCTCGTTAGGTTACAGGTACACTGGACAGGACTCGTCGGGAACTGACTAGTTGGTATTATGCCTATCGTCAGTTATCAGTTCCCAGGTGACATGAGTACAGCTTAGTCCTCTGACTTGACACTGTCACTTCGCCTCGAGTGTGTTCCCACTGTACTTTGATTACTACCCTACCACGGCTTAAAGGAGCCGTGCAAACAGGTAGTAGTTGGGTGCAGTCCCGAAGCACTTGGAGGCAGTGACGGTTAGACAGGATTCGTCTCTCCCGGTATTGGGGGTTGACATCACGCTGTGTCTAGGAGAGCCATTACACGAGTAGTCCCTGGCCAGGGCAAACGAGATATACTGGTAGGCTTCCAGTGTTATCTCAGGGTGTTTTGGGCTTCGCTCCGGCACGACTTGTACCGCTATTGGGGGACTGACGTTTACCGCCCCCTAGGCCCGCCATGCGATGTATCAGACGAACAGACCGGACTGTACGGAGAATGTCACATTCAGGCTCAGTAGGAGTTCAGATGGGTTTCGCCTCGTCGGTCTTTTTGTCGGCATTACCTGGGGACCGTTACACACAGCTAGTGCCGCTTGCGGTCTGTGGTTAAACCCACTGCCAGCGTAGTGTCGAGTCTTTAGAGTCCCACACAGAAATCTTTTCGCCTTTAGGCAAAAGAGTAGAGGTCGCATGGTTTTGCGACAGGTCGCATGGTTTTGCGACAGGGTTCGGTCACATCCGTGCACTTGTGCACGTACAGTGTCCGGACAGTTTGCACTAGCAGGCTTTGGTTTAAGCCAGATCCTAGTGTACGTATTAGGATTGGATTTATCCAGTTTGCATTCGTGTTCCTCGGAACGCGGATGCGGGTGTGTATGCACAGTTGACGGGGAGACAAAGGCAGCGGATTCTCATTAGGGTTGTTGACAGTTGACCGTTGACTATTGACTTTTTGCTCAACCCTAATGAGAATATGATATATGATTAACGATTATATTAATTAAGTATTATGGTGACATGGTTGTTGACTTGTTGACTTTGTTGAATTGTTGACTTTTGTTGACTTGTTGACTTTGTTGACCGGTTGACTAGGCTTGACTAGTTGACCATCATGATAACCATAGCCATCATTTCATGGCAAAGACTTTTGCTTGCTTGCTCATTTGTGCAAAATGAGTGCATGAAATGATATGGTTATGGTTGCTTCAACCATCACATAACACTTGATTTGTATGATGAGTTATCATTGTTTTGGATTATGAGAGGGTGAAAGGCAAAAGAGAGGCTCATTCTTACTTGCTCATTCTCTCTCTTTGTTTTGGAGCTCTCTTGTTTTTGCTCTCACCCTCTTCCTCTTGCTCCCTCTCTTGACTCTATGGTTCTCTTGTCTCATGAGTTGAGAATCAAGAACCATAGATAAAATCCCATACAAACTCTTCTCTACTCACTCTAGTTCACAAGGTTTAGCAAACCGAGTGAACTAGTTTCTTCAAAGTTCGAAGAAGGAGCCAAGGGTTGGAGCTTTCAGGTGGATCTATCTTCGGCGTACGGAGACGACGGGAAGAAGCCGATCCGGACCACCATCGGAGTTTGAAGACGAAGGAGTTCAAGACAAGCAAGGTATAACCCCCTAACCGAGTAGTTAGCTACTCGTAGTTAGGTTGTTAGTTAGATGTTTAAGAAAGATCCGGGTTATAAGTCCATGTTACCACCTCTACAAAAATCGTTTTTTATCAAATTCCGCATGCCCGAAAGTTCCGGGAGAGGTAGCATGGACTTACAACATCACCAAAAGGAGCCACGGCAAAATCCCTAGTTCCAAATCTCGATGGTTCATCAGCAACCTCGAGACAACGACGACATTCGTCTCGATACAGAGGACGCAATGCCATCAAACGAAGCAAAGGCCAAATTCCTAGCTTCAGGGTCCTAACGGCAAGTCATATAAAGCCTGAAAGACTATCGGAGATCATCCCACACCAGCGCGGAGTGGTTATGACTCATCGGGGCTCTCCAAAATGAGCCTAACCTCAAGTAAAAAGCGGCATGGCAAATTCCTAGCGCTTGCTCTTCCGACGGTCAAACTGCCAAGGAGGATTGCTTGAAGACGTCTTGTCCAGCCCCCGAAGGGATCAGAGACACGGCAGTCGCAGGGCTATTCGAACAGCACGATTGCCTATCGAGGAATACATCAGCTCATGCGACGGTACGACGGCCAAAACCCTAAGTACCACAGACCCTAACGGACTTCTGTCGTAAAGAGCATAGGTTAACTGTGACGTTAGGATATTCTTGCGAGATCTGCTCGATTCGTTTCGACACGTGAGGAAATTGATGTCTTTGCGAGAACTTCTCGATTCGTCTCGACTCGTGAGATAAAGCCTTAGGTAGTAGGGATTAAAAAACCTGTTTCCTAAGCACTGGGGCCCTGCAAGTCGGCCCAAAATGGTCTCTTGCATACTATCCATGGGTCTCACTCTCCGAAGTCGATTTTCGACAAGGAGGGGAACAACCGCTTACGGGTCCTCTCGACTCGTAAGAGGGAAAAATTCTCTTACAAGATCCTTACGACTTATAAGAGAGACACACTTAGGAATCCTCACGACTCCTAAGGAGAAAATACACCTATGAGATCCTCTCGATCCGTAGGGAGAAAAGTCTTTATGAGACCCTCACGGCTCATAAAGTTGAAAAGTCTTAGGTGGCAGATCCCAACCCTGTCTCATAAGCCATCACTGCCCTGCAAAGAAGTCAAGATGGACTATCTATGAGCCACACTCGCCAAAGCTATATGCCACTGAAATGGAAAAGCTACGCATGAGCATATAAACTACTTCACTCCAGAGTAAGATATAAAGAGATAGAAGGGTGCGGCTCATGGAGTAAAGGGTTTGGAACTATATCTCTTAAGAGTCGAGATTTGAGTCAATGGTAAATGACGACGCTTGTGTCCGCTCGTTATCTTCTTAGATCAAGATTCTGAAAGTAATATACCAACCCGAAACTGGTCATACGCTATTCATTACTTTGCACTACTTCACCCACGTAAATACTTACGTGGGCAAAGTAGTGGGGGCATTTGTTCCTGCCAAAAATTTCTGCGCAAAAGAGCCCAAGGTATCAAATGGCGGCGATACGCTTAAGAAAATGGGAACCAGTATCTTCCGGGCTGTTTTTTGACAAACTCCCGAATGAGAAATAGATAAATTCTGATGGTATCGAAAGCGGCTCGAAAAACCCTTCAATTTGATATATTATGGGCCTCGTAATTCATCCGGGATCAAAAGTTATGAGGCATTACGTGTCCGCACGTGATGGGCCTTTAAGAACCCGCTGGAGAAGTTAAAAGATATAATTAAAACTCAGAAAAGACCCAAGGGGGCGTCACGTGCTCACACGTGACCATGGGTCACGTGTAGACACGTGATGGGCTTGTAAGGCCACTAAAATAATGAATAGAATTTAATTCTAAAAGTCAGAAAATACCTCAACGAAGTATCACGTGCTTACACGTGACCAATGGTCACGTGTTGACACGTGATGGTTAAAACAACAACATAAACAAGCGGCCGTTAAAGAACTCAATTGGGGTGTCACGTGCTCACACGTGACCAAGGGTCACGTGTCAGCACGTGACTTGTTTCGAAAGCCTTACAGTTAATAGAATTAAAATTCTAAAATTTTCTAAATCTCTCCAAGCATAAAGGGTCTATGGGGACCGTTGGATTAAAAATCCGAGGGTGATTAAAAATCACCAATTTATGGAATAATCTTGGACTTGGAAAGACTTCCCCCACTAAATCTAACCGAGATAACAAAGGGATATCTTTGGATTTAAAATCCAATGGTGAATAAAATTCACTTAACAATCTAAAGGCCCAGATGAATGATAAATATAAATCAAATCTCGCAACATACAAATCAAATCTTTCAATGAGAGATTTGCTAAACAAATTGATTCTCTTCCTTTTCCTATAAATAGGAGCCAAGAAGAGAAGAGAGGGGGATCTACCTTGGGGGAGAGAAAAACAGAGAGAGGAGAATTTAATTCTCTGCAAAAGAAAAACCCTACGTGAGAAAAGGGAAAAGGTTAACTTCAAAAAAGAGAATTTAATTCTCAAAATTCAAGAGTTCAACTCTTATAAAAAAAAAGAGAAGAACTTAGTTCTTTCTCTGGTTGAGGATCTGCAAAGTGCACATCTCCCCATGAATTGAGAATTTAATTCTCATTGGGTTGAGATCCTGCTATGCAGATCTAAAACACAGAGGAGGAATTGAGTTTTGAGAATTTAATTCTCCCAAACTTTTAGGAATTTAATTTCTCCAAAAATAAAACTAGGGTTTAACCCTAATCAAGAATTTAATTCTTTTACAGATCTGAGAATTTAATTCCCTTGAAAAGAAATCTGGGTTTTTATCCTAAATAAGAATTTAATTCTTTCACAATAGGAATTTAATTCCTCCAAAACAAAAATTAGGGTTTTACCCTAAATAAGAATTTAAATTCTTAAAAATAAGGAGACTTAAAAGATCTCTGTGCATGAAAAGACTAGGGTCACGTGCCCCACGTGACCCCTGAACAGATCCCCCAAAAATGAGAAGAGGAAAGCTTTGAGGCAATGCCTCACGTGTTCCCACATGACCCTCATTATATATGGAACAAAAGTAAAGGCAGAAACAATTCTGGGCGCTCTCACGTGTTACCACGTGACCCCTAATAAATGTTCTAATAAATCGGGGCATGATTATACATCACGTGCCCACACGTGACGGCTATGAAAATTAAAAGTGTTTAGCACTTGTTTGCAGAACAAAATAAAGGGGATCTGGCCCTACTTTTTGATGCCATCACGTGACTCCCAAAACACAGAAAGAAAGATCAATGGAAATGAAGGATTTGGGCGCTCTCACGTGTTTACCACGTGACCCCTTAGCAAACGTTCTAACAGTCAGCGCATAAATCCCCATCACGTGTCAACACGTGATGCTCGAAATAAAAAGGAAAAGTGTTTAACACTTATTCACAGATTTGAGGATAAAACAAAGGAGATGTGGCTCTGCATTTAGGGCGCCCTCACGTGTCACCACGTGACCCCTAATGAGCATTCTAACAGACCAGAGCGGGGGCCTCCATCACGTGCTCGCACATGATGGCCGTCAGAATTTAAAGTGTTAAACACTTACCTGCAGAATAAAATAAGAGGAATCAGGGCGCTCTCACGTGTCAACACGTGACCCCTCTCTCCTTAGTGTTTAACACTAATTTGAATACTTTGTCCTCAGTGTTTAACACTGATATTCTTAGTGTTTAACACTAATTTTCTTAGTGTTTAACACTAATTTGGAAAACTCTATTTGCAGTGTTTAACACTGATTTGTTTAGTGTTTAACACTAATGTGAAAACTCTGTTCCCAGTGTTTAACACTGATTATCTTTTAGTGTTTAACACTAACTTGCTAATCTTATTCCCAGTGTTCAACACTGTTGGTTTTTAGTGTTTAACACTAGCTTTAGCCCAATTGGCTAAGATTTTAGAGGCAAAGCCTCTTCTTCAATGGACCAACAGAGGGCCAATATTTCAAACATAGTTGGACTTAGCCCAAACTGGCCATAAGTTCTCAAATCATCTTGAACTGAGCACATCTGCTCTTTCAACCAACTCATTGGTTCAAGGGTACATCTCTGAACTCCTCTAATATTTGTCGTTGTAATCCTTCAACTTCTTCAGAGAGGTGACGGGTCCCGACAACCACACATCAACATGGACTGTGGGGTCCTTAAACTCATGGACTTATGCATCCCTAAACCAAGATACGGACTGTGGGGTCCTTAAACCCGCGGACTTATGCGTCCTTAAACTAACGGACTAATGCGTCCTTAAACACACCCATATGGACAGTGGGGTCCTTAAACTCATGGACTTATGCGTCCTTAAACTACCTATGGACCACTATGTCCTTAAACTGGCATTGGACCACTATGTCCTTAAACTGGCATTGGACCACCACGTCCCTAAACTGGCATTGGACCACCACGTCCCTAAACTGGAACATGGACCACCACGTCCCTAAATTGGAACATGGACCACCACGTCCCTAAACTGGAACACGGACCACTATGTCCCTAAACTGGAACAATAGAGCCCCCAAATGCTCTTTTGTCGGATCTAAACGATCCCGTTAAGTCGATCTTAGTCCCAAACTAGACTAACGTATCCTTAACAACCGTTTAAGTTGATCTTAGCCTCAAATATGGCGAACGTATCCTTAAACCTTCAAACAGACTTTAGTCCCAAATTGGACTATAGATCCCCCAATCAACTTTGGTTCAAGGGTACATCTCTGAACTCCTCTGACATCTGTCGTTGTAATTCTTCAACGACGTCAGAGAGGTGACGGGTCCCGACGGCCATACATGCTATGGACCACTATGTCCTTAAACTGGAACAATAGAGCCCAAATGCTCTTTTGTCGGATCTAAACGATTTAGTTAAGTCGATCCTAGTCTCAAATCAGACTAACGTATCCTTAACAAACGTTTAAGTCGATCTTAGCCTCAAATATGGCTAACGTATCCTTAAACTAAAACACCAAACCCAAATCTAAGTAAATACGGATTTGGACTAATCCGCGTCCTACGGGCGACAACATAAACTAGTCTCCGTATACAATCCACGGGCAACCACAAACAAAATAAACACACACGACACGAAGTGAAATTCTGGAGAAGGAGAAAGTTGTTACCGCGATGCGGTAGCGTAATTAACTGCAGGGGCTTGCGCCTGCAGGGAAGAGCGTCCCCATAATCAAAAACCCCTCACCTTGAGGGGGAATCTGACGAAGTCTGCTACATCGGCCGCATCCGTCTAAACCTCCGATACACGGCGCTATAAATCAACTTGGCATCTTCGGAGAGGTGGACGGATAAAACCAAATAGCATCTGCCCCGAATCTCAGGCGAGACGCAAAGTCTAGGCCGCCATTCGGAGGGGAACAATCCCAGTAGTGACCTGCTACGCCATCCATCTTGGAAGCGACTCGGAAGAGGAGCTTTTTTTTCCCGAAGAGGATGAGGAGCTCGCCACAATGACCAATCAAAGCCGGCTCAGAAGCGGCAGGGCTCTACCGCCAAATCAGGGCAACGCCCCAAAAGGGAAGGAAAAACAAGTCGCTAATGATGAAGAGGGCAGAGAACCGGCTGATGAAAACATAAGTCCTTCCTCGGTGGACTATAATGTTTTGGCACATCTCCGGAAGCTTCCGTCTCTCCTGAGCATCTACGACGCCTTGGTCCTATCTAAAGAGCTTAGAGATGTTCTCATCCATGCTCTACAAAACCCCGAGCGGTACCAGGCTCACTTTGCGGAAATTAATATGAAAGAAGCCCAGCACGCTTTGTATGCCGCCGCAGTCACATTTAAGGATGAAGACTTGCTACTGGGAACGGCTGAGCATAATCGGCCGCTTTACGTGACCGGGTACAGCGACGGAGATAGAATTAATCGCATATTGATTGATCCGGGGTCCTCAGTGAACATCATGAACTTGCGAACTCTGAAGAGTTTGTCAATGGACGTCCGACACCTGTCAAGGGAAAGGATTGTCATTCAAGGCTTCAACCAAAATTGTCAGCAAGTTCTGGGGTCCATAGCTCTGCCAATCAAATTCGGGGATCTGCAAACTAAAGCTAAGATATACGTGATCGACGCCGACACGTCTTATAAGATTCTCTTAGGGAGGCCGTGGCTCCACGATTACGGCATCATTCCGTCAACTCTCCATCAATGCATGAAGTATACTAAAAATGGCGAAGAAAGACGCATTGACGGAGACATCCAGCCGTTCGGTGTGCATGAAGTCCGATATGAAGATTCTCGGTACTTTATGAACCACCAAAATGCTAAGCCACAACTGACTGAGGATAGACCGGCCCCAAGACTCAAAAGCAAATCTGCGCCGGCTGTCACTTTCAAAAGCAAAAATACCCAAGTGCGCCCGCATTTCGGCAGCGACACTGATGATTCCGATGCTGGAAGCCTGTCCTTCCGTAAAACTCGCCCTCGTTTTGGCAGCGATACGGACGAATCTGTTACTGAAGGCCCGTCTAGCAGGAAAGTCCGCCCTCATCTTGGCAGTGACACTGAAGAGTCAGAAGAAGAGGACCTGCCGTGCAACAGCTGTGCAGATCGGCCACCCGTTCAGCAAGCGAAACTACGAGAGACCTTCGAAGTCGCAGAAGGGTCCCTGGCCATCACAAGGGTGCCGGAACGGATGTGCAAAGAGCTCGACGCATTGTCAGTCTCTACCGTGGACCAGCTGGAAACCTTCTACGTGCCCGGGAGGAAAAATGGACAGAAGGGCATCCTGTTTTACAGGTCAAACCCCGTTGTGCACCCGGACGACCTTTCTATCGTGTGCCTTCCCTATGAGAGAGGCATAAGAGCCGTCCTCAATCCTAGATACTATGCGCCCGAGATGCGGGAATACTTCAAGAAGTGCGGATGCCGGTTATATCAAACGGAGTCCGAAGCAAAGTTTTACGAAGGGCTATGGTATCCGCCCCAGGTCCGAGCACTCATCGATGGATGAATTCCAGATAGACGGGGCATAGGCTATATTCAACCTGATTCCAAAGCGTGCTACATGATCCATGTTGGTGAGGCCAGCGAAAGATCAAATGATGATGACGAGATAGCCGAGCCAAAAGAAGCTCCTCAAGAACTCGAAGATGGCGGACAAGCAACCTTTGATGAGCTAACCGAGATTGACTTAAGAACGTCCGATAATCCAAGGCCGACCTACATCAGCTTACTTTTGTCGGAGGAAATGAAAGAGCAGATAATTGCCTTGCTGCGTGAGTTCGTCGACTGCTTCGTGTGGACGTACAAAGAAATGCCTGGCCTTTCCCCTGAGGTAGCCGTGCATAAGCTGGCTATATCTCCTGATACTAAGCCAGTCAAACAAGCTCCTCGAAGAATGAGAAGGGAGTTGGAAGAAAAGGACATCGAGGAAACCAAGAAACTTATCGATGCCGGCTTCATCAGGGAAGAGAAATATGCAGACTGGATCGCATGCATAGTCCCAGTGAAGAAGAAAAATGGGCAGATCCGAGTTTGTGTCGATTTCAGGGACCTCAACAAGGCATGTCCTAAAGACGACTTCCCGCTACCGGTCATGGAGATGATGGTCGATGACAACTCAAATTACGAACTGTTCACCTTTATGGACGGCTCGTCTGGATATAATCAGATCAAGATGTCGCCTGAGGATGAGAAGCACACAGCATTTCGAACCCCGATCGGAATATATTGCTACAAGGTAATGCCATTCGGACTGAAGAACGCAGGTGCTACATATCAAAGGGCGATGACTAATATCTTTGATGACCTAATCCATAAAGTCGTCGAATGCTATGTTGATGATCTGGTCGTCAAGACTAAAACCAAGGCCGATCATATCCAAGATCTCAGGACCGTTCTCACCAGACTGAGGGAATACGATCTGAAGATGAATCCTCTGATGTGCGCTTTTGGCGTGTCATCGGGAAAATTCCTGGGCTTCATAGTCCGACATCGAGGGATCGAAGTTGACCCATCAAAGATAAAGGCCATCATGGAGATGCCCCCTTCGAAGAGTCTGACGCAACTAAGATCTTTTCAAGGCAAGCTTGCTTATATACGGAGGTTTATCTCAAATTTATCAGGGAGATGTAGGCCCTTCTCAAAGCTCATGAAGAAAGGAGCTCCTTTTATCTGGGATGCCGATTGTCAAGCAGCGTTCGAAAGCATCAAACAATACTTGTTGCACCCTCCAGTGCTGGCCGCTCCCATTCCAAATAAACCGCTGATTCTCTACACTGCCGCGCTGGACGAGTCACTCGGTGCGCTCCTTGCGCAGAATAACGAGGAGGGAAAAGAAAATGCCCTCTACTACCTCAGTCGAACTCTAGTCGGGGCGGAACACAATTACTCCCCAATCGAAAAGCAATGCCTGGCTCTAATATTTGCTGTGAAGAAGCTGAGGCACTATTTGCTCGCTCATCGGGTTATGCTGATCTCCAAGGTCGACCCGCTCAAACACTTGATGACCAAAGCAAGCCTAGCCGGCAGAATGGCAAGATGGGCTGTCATGCTACTTGAGTTTAACATAGTTTATACTCCTCAGAAAGCAGTGAAAGGGCAAGCTCTTGCAGACTTCCTTGCCGCTCATTCTATACCAGAAGGGTCGCCGCTAAATTGTGAGTTACCAGACGAACAAGTGCTGCACCTCGAGAAAGATGGGCCATGTTGGGAGCTCTACTTCGATGGAGCCTCATCAATAAAGACCTCCAGTAAATCAAGCGTCCCGGAGATAAAAGCAGGGATAGGATTGGTGTTCATCACACCATCAATGGGAACCTTACGGCGTTCTTTTGCTCTCACCGAGCCTCGCACAAACAATGAGACCGAGTATGAAGCTCTGATAGCTGGTTTGGAGCTCGCCATAGAAATGGAAATCCGTCGGCTACGAGTTTACGGTGACTCCCAGCTCGTCGTCAACCAAGTAAGCGGCGACTATAAGATATACAAACCCGAGTTAGCTCGGAACAGAAGCCGGGTGGTGGAACTCATGAAACGGTTCACTCATATTGAACTAATGAGAATTCCCAGAGCGTTGAACGGAAAGGCCGACATACTCACTCGCTTAGCCAAGGAGCTGGCTGATCCTGACATGGACGAAATTTTGATCACAGTCAGGAGCCGGCAAATTCTACCCCCAGTCTCTCTACGAGAAGAGGAAAGCGCGGAACATAAGAGCAGTCCCGCCGAAGAAGCTTCGATCATCCAAGATGAGCCCGATTAGAGAGAACCCTTCATAGAGTACCTCCGATACAAAAAGCTGCCCGAAGAAAAATCTGCGAGGATTCAGCTGAAGAAAAGAGCTCTCCGATACGTGTTTGTAAATGACACGTTATACCGCGGGTCATATGACCAACTCTGGCTCAGGTGTCTGTCATTGGCCGAAGCCCAAAAGGTCATGAAAGATGTCCACTCGGGCGTTTGCAGTGCTCACCAATCTGGTCCCAAGATGCGACTTCAAATCAAACGGCTTGGGTATTACTGGCCCACCATGATACGGGATTGCGGAGAGCATGCAAAGAAATGTTATATCTGCCAAATTCAAGGTGATTTTATTCACAAGCATCCCAATCCATTGCATCCTACGGTGGCGTCGTGGCCCTTCGAAGTCTGGGTCACCGACATTGTTGGCCCAATTGATCCTCCGTTATCTAAAGGCCACCTGTTCATACTGGCCGCGACAGACTACTTCTCCAGGTGGGCTGAAGCTGTCCCGCTAAAAGAAGTCAAGACAAAAGATATTCTGACATTCTTCCAACATAATATTCTATACCGCTTCGGTACACCGAAAACAATCATTTCTGACAACGGGCCTTCTTTCAAGAGCTTCAATGTCTCAAGGTTCGCTACTCAGCATAAGATAGACTGGAGATATTCCTCCATCTATAATCCAAGAGCCAATAGGCTAGCCGAAGCCTTCAATAAGACTCTATGCAAGCTCCTGAGGAAAAATGCTTCAGCCAACAAGAGAGACTGGAATCTCAAGCTTCACGAGGCATTGTGGGCATATCGTACCACGCATCGTACTCCAACTCAGTCCACTCCATACTCATTGCTCTTCGGAGTGGAGGCGGTCCTCCCCCTCGAAGTCGAAGTTCTAAGCTTAAGAATGGCCGTTCAGCATTAGTTGACGGAGGAGGAAAACATGCTCCTTCGACTTGAAGAACTCGATGCCCTCGAAGAAAAGAGACTCACGGTGCAGCAAAGTCTGGAGTTATACCGAGCCCAAATGTCACGGGCCTATGACAAGATAACCCGTCTCCGCGCTTTCAAGAAAGGCGAATTGGTGTTGGTCCTCAAAAGACCGATCATCCCCAATCGACATGCCAAGGGAAAATTCGAGCCAAACTGGGAAGGACCATACGTCATCGAGAAAGTGTTCGATGGAGGATCCTACAAACTAATAAGTGCCGAGGGAGAAAGGCCTATGCCACCCATCAATGGCCGATATCTCAAGAAATACTACGCATGAATGCTCCAGTTCGCAGGCGAATTGAGCACATCAGCCCTACGGTCTGGATCAGACATCCTGCAAAACTGTATACAATCCACGGGCGTAAATGACCCCTATTTCTCCCAAATCCTGCCGGTGAGACTTCTTTAAAGTCCCACCAGCGGCAAAAAAAAGGAAAAAAAAAGAAAGAAAAAGAAAAAAAGAAGAAGAAGAAGAAATAAACGGTATGTCCACAAGCAAAATGGGCACGGATGAAAACCCGAAAGGGCTCCGTGATTAAAAACAGCAAGACTACCGGTGAGTTTGTGAAAATCCGAAAGGGTGCAAACTCGTGAAAAGAGATGAAATACACTCGCAAAGTCCTCTCGACCTTGTGAGGAGAAACCCCCTGCGTGAGATCCTTACGACTCACAAAGGAGCAACACACTTAGGAATCCTCACGATTCCTAAGGAGAAAATACACCTGCGGGATCCTTACGACTCGTAAGGAGAAAATGCTTTTATGGGACCCTCACGGCCCATAAAATTGAAAAGCCTTAGGTGATAGGGACCCAAACCCGTCTCCTAAGCCATCATTTCCCAACGGGCAACGGCAAATGATGAGTCGCTCCTGGCATTTCGCTTCAGTGTTAGCGGTGCTGATGCCGACCAAAAACCCAAATCCCAAGTCCTCCCAAGGCAAATGATGAGTTGCTCCTGGCATTATTCCAGTGCAGCAATGCTGATGCAAAAAAAGATTCAAATTCCAAGTCCCCAAATGGCGAATGATGAGTCGCTCCTGGTACCATATTCCAGTGCAGCGATGCAGACGCCAACCAAATTCCAAATCTCATACCCCAACGGCGAATGATGAGTCGCTCCTGGTACCATGTTCCAGTGCAGCGATGCAGACGCCGACAAAGTCCCGAAATTTTTCCGGCCCTACGGTCTGGATCATACATCCTGCAAAACTGTATACAATCCACGGGCGTAAAACAATTCCAATTTCTTCCAAACCCTCCCGGGGCAAATGATGAGTTGCTCCTGGCATTATTCCAGTGCAGCAATGCAGATGCCCCAAAAAAAAAAAAACAATTCCCAAATCCTCCCGGGGCAAATGATGAGTTGCTCCTGGCATTATTCCAGTGCAGCAATGCAGATGCCAAACAAAAACCAAAATCCCAAAATCCTCTCCATGACAGATGATGATTCACTCCTGGTACCATATTCCAGTATAGCGATGCTGATGTCAACCCAAATCAAAATCAACAAGTCAATTTCCGCTCCGACGCCACAGAAAGCGGAGCAAGTCAGAATCCAATCTCGACACCGCAAGAAGCGGAGCAAGTCAAGTCTACCCCTGACATTGCAAGAAGCAGAGCAAGTCAAATCAAGCACCGACCGTCCACGTCGCTAAAAGGGCAGCACCGACCGTCCATGTCGCAAAAAGGGCAGAACCGACCGTCCAAGTCGCTAAAATGGCAGCACCGACCGTCCACATCGCTAAAAGGGAAGCACCGACCGTCCACGCCGCTAAAAGGGCAGCACCGACCGTCCATGTCGTAAAAAGGGCAGAACCGACCGTCCAAGTCGCTAAAATGGAAGCACCGACCGTCCACGTCGCTAAAAAGGAAGCACCGACCGTCCACGTCGCTAAAAGGGCAGCACTGACCGTCCATGTCGCAAAAAGGGCAGAACCGACCGTCCAAGTTGCTAAAATGGCTGCATCGACCGTCCAAGTCGCAAAAAGGGCAGAACCGACCGTCCACGTCGCTAAAAGGGCAATACCGACCATCCAAGTCGCAAAAAGGGAAGAACCGACCGTCCAAGTCACAAAAAGGGCAGAACCGACCGTCCAAGTCGCTAAAAGGGCAGCATCGACCGTCCAAGTCACAAAAAGGGCAGCTCGACCGTCCAAGTCGCAAAAAGGGCAGCATCGACCGTCCATGTCGTAAAAAGGGCAGCGCAGGATTCCTACAAAGCGGGAACCGAATCACTCCGGGCCAGGAAAACGTCTATCACGAACACCCCATCTCGGAGTCATGTCAAGCAACGACCGTCCATGTCGTAAAAAGGGCAGTGCCAGCTTCCCAAAAAGAGGGAACCAAATCAGGTCGCCTCCAAGTAAAAGAAGGTCCATCAATTTCATGCACACGACCTACATATGTGGTATGCATTTATTGATAGGGGGTAATTTGTTGGGGGTAAAAATCTACACCCCGGTTGACCAAGTCAAAATCAAAGTCAACCCCAAGACAAGTGGGCCCAAGCCCAGATCCAGTGGGCCCATGCCCGGGTCGAGCCAGAATATGAAGCGGCCGGCCTTCCCCCATGCCAAGATAAAAATTTTGTAATAAATAATTTTGTTGTATTTCTTTTATTTTATTTTCGGATAAATGTAAGAAAAATAGGCATAAAGCCAAATTTTTGTAAAACCCATGGCTTATGTGCAAAAAGAAATGGCACATGAGCCATGGGGTAGGCAAAATGCCATTTTGTGAAGCCCAAGGGGCTATGTGTAAAATGTATGGCCTATAAAGGCAAGTATAATGAAATATCCCAAGGACTTTTTTCTCTCTCCAAAAAAAAGTTTCAGATCTGAGATCTTTCTTCCTTCTTCAAGGTTCCAAAACCTTCTTCTTTCTTTTGAATTAAATCAAGAGTTCTACTCTCCTTTTTATAAAACAAATTAGTTTTTCACCACAAAAACCATCAAGGGGAACTCAGATCTTCCATTAGATCTCAAAAAGGAGTGTTTTTTAAAATCCCATATCTCTTGATCTTCAAGATCCAGCTAACAGAGGAGGAAGAAGAAGAACCCCTATCACTAAACCATAAAAAAAAAGAAAAAAACACTCAGGAGTCCAACTCCTCTTTGATTTCACATCAGAGAAATCACTTTAGGCTAAAAGCCTCTTTTTCTCGCCGGCGCTCAAGCGCAGAACCCCCACGTGCCGACACGTGGCGTGCTTGCACACCAGTGCAAGCGCTCGAGCGCAAGTCGCCCTCGTGCCGACACGTGGCGCTCTTACGCTCAAGCGCAAGCGCCCGAGCGCAAGTCCCCCTCGTGCCGACACGTGGCGCTCTTGCGCTCCAGCGCAAGCGCTCGAGCGCATGTCGCCCTCGTGCCGACACGTGGCGCTCTTGCGCTCAAGCGCAAGCGCTCGAGCGCAAGTCACCCTCATGCCGACACGTGGCGCTCTTGCGCTCCAGCGCAAGCGCTCGAGCGCAAGTCGCCTACGTGCCGACACGTGGCGCGTTGCGCTCCAGCACTCTGCGCTCGAGCGCAAAGCGCCCACGTGCCGACACGTGGCGCGCTCGCACTCAAGCGCCTAGGCGCTTGCCCCACGCATCCTTTGGATGTCTCTTTCCCCTTTACTTATATATACATGTATATATATACATATGTATACAAATGTACACATACACATACTCACACTGCATATTGAGTTCGCATGACCAGTTTAACCCGTTAATCGGAGGTTCCCTCGCCCCAAAGGCGAGGGGTAATTAACGGCAGCTTAGTCTGCGGCTACCGGAGATTCGGATCCCCACAATCATTAAACTCCAGCCTACCCTAGGCAGGGGGAATCTGTAGTACGCCTGACAAGCGTGCGCGTATTCCCATCTCAATGGGGTGATGAAAAACACCCTATTGAGATGATTGATACCCTGCCGGTCCCCTCATATATGAGATTGTTGCGGATGTGATCTGGGACGTAGGTATATAGAGATATTTATATTATGGTGAATCTGGAATGATAAGACGTACGAGGAGTTACGTCCGTACCCCTCATTGTCGTATAGGATGATATAGGATCCCAAATGTTTTAATGCCGCCGTACGATGATTTTCCGTGCGTGATGAGTTTGACTTGATGATTGATCCATACCCTTGACTAGAGGATTCCGTACGATGGATTATACCATACGTGATGCTGTGAGGCTGGATGCCGATTGATAGATTCACCGACTCAGACATATGATAGTTACGTATGCCTTATAGCTTTTGGCTGATGATTTACCTTATGCTGCATTCATGATATTATCATTGCATTGCATGTACCTGTGTTAGTACACTTACACCATTATCGATGATGCGTATGTTACACGTACACAGATTTGCCGGCTCACACACTTCATCATTGATAATTGCCATATCACTACACAGTAAGATTGCTGCATCATGATATAACTCTTTGCATGATTTACTTGCTATAGTTACCTGTGCACTTTTATACGATGTTGCATTTGACTTGGAGATATTGGAAACCGCAAGACATATTTTCAAAACTGGAATCATTTAAAGGAGCGGTTTTCCCATAATATGATACATCACTGTTCCATATTGCATGATATACGGATATACTTACATTTCCATCATATGTCGCATACATCATGCTTTATGATTTTACTCATTGAGATATGCTATTTTCATGAGATTTCTGGATTTGAGAACCGTGATCATTTTAAAAGAAAGTATGCATTGTTTAAAAACCCAGTTTCTCTTGATATGATATTTCAGTGCGTCCACCATGTGTTTTCTCAGTTCTGAGACGTGTGACATGTGAAACCCGATTCGAGGAGCTGGATGAGGCCGATTGCGGGTACATGGTGGACCCAGTATGGTACCCCGGGGTGAGAACAGATCTGCTGTGAAGTAGACGTTGAGCCTGGCAGAGGGACCACTACCTACCGGTGATAGTGTTTGGGCTCTGCGGATATCCGGAGGATACCGACCGGAGTCGAGAGATGATATAGGCCGATCCGGACTGACGGAGCCCGTGGGCCAATCCGGACTGACGGAGCCCGATATATGAGGATTTACGTGTCGATGCTGCACACGGGTTTCATGATGTTTTCGGGTGTCGATGTTGGACACCCAAGTTCCATCATTTTGATGTGTCGCGAGGGTCACCGTTGATTTATATCCTCATACTTTCATGCACACTCTTTTATGATATTTACGTGCATACAGACATTGATTATATGGTTGGACGAGATCCACATGCCGATTGACATTGGTATTATTGTTGGCACATATGATCACCCGGTCACCCTAGATATCATTGTATTACCTTTATGATATAGTTGACCTAGGAGTCGTTGTTTATTCGATTTCTACTTGTAGATGTTTTTCTACTCAAGAGTTGGCAACTCACCCCCGTTGTGCCACAGTTCTTCCAGGTTGACCGCATGGATCAATAATGGCATCGCTGGCACATAGCTTCATTTGGGTGTTTTGCATTGGTAGGTGGGACATTTGTATCGTACCCACTCTTATATTAATATTTCTTATTGTATCTAGTCAACTATATCAATCAAAATTAGAAATTTTTATAAGTAATGAGACTTAGTGAGATTGTGGTTGCGAGACTTAGAGCGAGGGGTTTTCCGCTACTTATGGTGTTGATGTCTTGCTTATTTCTTTATCTTTTGTGGTGAACTTCAGCGTTGGGCATCGTATACTTACATATACTGTCTTGCGTGGTTGTTATCCGCCAGTTGGCGAAGAGCTAGCTCCCGCTTGGGGATGCCATTATTCTTGTTATGTATTTGTGGTTTTGGATCAAAATATACAAAGGAGGTGCTGCCCAAATTTTAAAAGATGAAACATGTTTTCAAACTAGTAAATTTCACTTGCATCATTCATGTTCCTTTCGTATGCATTAAGAAAACTTGATTTCATTATACCTTCATTTCAAAACATCACCTCCTTTATTTTGCTAAAAAGGGTTTAGATTTCTGGGTTTCAGATTACTTGAATTACGTTACGCCTCTAAACGTTGCGTGAATTAAGTGCTGGTCATGAGCTAATATTTCGGGTCATGACACTTGTAGTTTTGCGGATTTGCTTCTAGAATAAGGGACACCTATTAGGTTTTATTCTTTATGGATTAAACATAATAGGTGGAGGAAATGAGGTGGATTGAGCATTGAACCTAGCATGGCTACTTGGTGACTCATGGTCATGAGTCACCACAAGATATTTGTGGGGGTTTCTTGATATTTTGGTGGGATATTTATCTTACAAAATATCTAAAAAACCTTCACAATATCAAAAGAGGGCAGCCAAGCCAAGTCTTCAAGAAACACTTTCGTTTCTAATTTTCCTCAAGCCTTTTCTTCTTCCCTCAAACCCTAAACTCTCATGAGTTGAGAAACTTAGGGCTATATGATACAAAGCACTCCATCTACACTCTCTACACAACCTAGGCCATCTAGTCTAGCAAGCTACTTGCCCTAGTTACCTTGGAGTTGAGGTTGGAGCTCGGACTATAGACTCTCGGCCGGATCGTCTTTGACTCGAGAAAGCCGACGAGGAAGCCACGATCCGTTTCGATCCTCGGAACCTACGATGACGAGGAGGATAGCGATGAAGACCCGAAGGACTTGTATCGTGAGGTATAATCTCTTATCCGAGTAGATAACCTCTTCACAAGTCTTGCTAGTTAGGGTTTAGACATGATCCGGGAGCTCGAGTCCGTGTTGCGATGCTTTGATAATCGTTTTTCATAACTTCCGCCTCCCCGCAGTCACGCGGGGTGCATGACACAGACATACAGTGGTATCAAAGCCTAACTAAACCAAAACTAACATATTAAATGACAAGTAAAACCATGAAACCGAAATAACCTAAAACATCGAAGCTTAGATCTTAGTTTCTGTTGATTTTTTACGAGGCTCTAAAAATTATTTTAGCAACTGCAGAATACTCCTTCACTTGTAAAGCGAACATAGAAAAAAATGAGACATTTTCACACAAACTAGGCCTGCCACATTGCCTCTAAAACCGGTGAGATCGGTTCAATTGTAAGGAAATGCTTCATGTTTTGGTCTGTGGTTTTCTTACTTGGATCTAGGGCTTCGAGAGTTGTTTTTTTTTTTGCCAATTTTGAATATGCTGTCAATTCTTTACTGTGTCAATACAGGGTGTTTCGATGTCGTAGTTTTAACGTTGTTTAATTTTTCAAGTTGTAATATATGTGTTCATAAACTTCCGCTAATTGCTATATGTCGGTTAGTTAAGAGTTGCACATTTCTGTGATGTTTGGTTTGTGTATATGGACTTATTGGATCGTCATGGATGAATAGCCAGGGATGTGAGATGAGGGTTTTCATTTCATTCATTCGATGTAATTATAAAGAGATGTAATTTTTTTTTTGCGGGGCACATCCGGGTTGAGATTGTAGCCACCGTTGCATATTATTTCTTTTACTGTTTCTGCTCCTAGGATAGACCCAAGGTGGGGTGCACAAACTTCCGGGGACTTTGAAGTGCTGAGTGGCCTACTCACTTTCTTGAGGGAGGTTGCTTCACTTCGGGTATTTGGTGGCTAGTTTGCCGCACCCGTAGGGGTCCGGGGTAGAGTTTGTCTATTCATCACGACCGTGGTATCCGACTTTCGTTACAGGCTTAAACGAAACGCGGAATTCCTAGTATATCCAATATGTTCATCTGTGATCTGGAATGCCTATTATTGCGTCTGACGAATGTATATATCTATATAAGATATCTAGTAGGCGTTGCTTATATTTTGCATCCGCGCTAGTCCATCCCCCGCTCTGTCGTTAGTTAAGAAACCTAACGGGTGATGACGGGGCCCAGCGGCGAATGCGGATGGCATAAGTGTTCGTCATAATTTCGTCTTTTTCTGCAATCGTAGGCTAATTAATGGGACGCATTATATTACTGCAAAGAAAACAAACAAAAGCTGAATCGTCGGAACAATTTCAAAACCACTCGGTTTTTTCAAAACAGCAGACTTTTAAAGTGCGGAGCTTAAACCACTCCTTTTAAAAGCTATCAGGTTCCTTCGATTATATCAAGTTCACTACGTTCACAGTTTTGCCAAAACCAGTCCTAGCCCTCCATCATTTCATATGAATATTCAATAGTATTCAAGCTATGTTTGTGGACCTTCGTCAAGGAATAGTGATTGGTAGCTGCTGGGTGTTCATATGTAGCATAGATAGATGCGTTGGTTTGGGACAGTCGTATTACCTTTTTGACCTTCGTCAAGGGTATATACGGGTGGGTTCAAATTAACCGGTACAATGATGGGTAGAACTTGACTTATGACTTATGATTTGTTGACCATCGTCAAGGTCATAAGAGCATGGGGAAAAATCCACATCAGGAGTTTCTAAAGAAACTGAAACTTGCTAGTGTTGCATACCATTTGGAATTTAATAATGTTGGTAGAATTTCTTCAGCATTATCACACAATGATATTTGGATCCGGATCCTACTGTGAGTATCCGCTACTCCTCGGGAGATTTTTTTCACTTAACGATCAATGCTATAAACCGAGTAGGTGTATAGAACGGTGTTAGCGGGGCTACCCTTCCAGGGAAAAGTGGTTATTTAATTAAAGAACTTCACGAAAGCGTCGTAAAACCTCCCTCTAAGTACCAACACTAGACTGGCCGAACAGTTAAGCAAGAATTGTACGGTGAGATCAATCCTGACTAATTCTTATTTTATGGTTTGAGGAAGGATTCGAGAGACCGTGGGAGTCATCCTGTTTAGATAAATTCAAAACCAATCTAAACTTGCAAGAGAATCATGCTAAAGTGTTTTCTTCTCTCTCTCTTAATTGCAGTGACCCAGTGACCAAGACTAGGTTAAATCTAGATAATAAAACGACTGAATCTGACTATAATGACCGGCAAAGGTCTGTCCAGATGTCCATTACCTATGACAAGCTATGACACCTCTTTACTACTGATGCCCCCGTCGTCCCAGGTCCATTTTCTACCGTCACGAATGTAGATATCCATAAGACAACGGAAAAGGATAATACGAATGCCGAGTGCCTCATGTTGGCCTCAGTAGATGGTGTAAACCGGAGGCAACACGAGAAGATGGACTTAGCTTCCATCTTCCTCCATAACAAAGATTTATATGGAGAGCAATCTCGTATCACAAGATATGAGACCTCGAAGGAATTGCTTCAAGCGAGGTTGGCTATTGGGTCATCTGTAGGGGACAACGTCCTTACAATGACTAGCTATATTGATGAGCTCACGGACCTGAAGACCACGTTGGAGAACGAGTCACATACTGACTTGATTCTACAGTCCCTTCCATCTACTTACACCCTGAAAGAAACCAGGGAGACACCCGCTATGCTTATTGGGGAATCATCCTCTTCTGCATCCAAGGAGAAAGAAAAGGGTGATAAAATGAAGACCTCCACAAAGCTGAAATGCGGTGTCAGGAAGGTAGAAGGAAAGGGAAGGGCAAAAGTTTCGAGATTAAAAGTAGGGAAGGAGGGACGTTTCTATTGTTACGGGAAATGACATTGGAAGAAGGATTGCATGGCTTGGAAAGCCAGTAGCAGGGATTCGAAGCACGTTGTGGCTTCGCCTTCGGTTGTGTTTGTAATTGAAAACGGTATGTCAATTAACTCTAATTCCTGGGTACTAGATACCGGATCGGGATCTCATATCTGTAATTCATTACAGGCTTTGAGAAACCGTAGAGTTATCAGGGAAGGTGATATGACTCTCAGGGTTGCAACGGAATGAGCGTGGACGCTGAATCCGTAGGGGAATATCACCTAGTATTGACAAGTGGGAAGATATTGATTCTACGTAACTGTTTATATGTACCTAGTCTAGCTTATAATATCATATCTGTTTCCTTACTTTCTAAGGAAGGATATGATTTTACATTTGTGGGCGAGGTGGTCCACAACCACCTAAATCAAGTTATGATTGGGTCAGGTACATTAGAAAACGGGATATACGTATTAAATCAAGCTCAGGTTTTCAGTGTCCAGAAAAAACTTAAAAGATAGTCTCCGGAAACAAATCAGGCTTTCTTATTGCATTGTAGACTGGGTCACATCAATGAAACACGGTTGACGAAGTTACATAGAGAGGGATATTTGGATCCGTTCGAATATCAGTTTTATGCTACTTGTGAATCTTGTCTCATGGGAAAGATGACAAAGACTCCGTTTACTGGACATGGAGTAAGAGCGAGCTCGCTCTTGGGACTCATACACTGCGATGTGTGCGGTCCAATGTCTACACATGCGCAAGATGGTTATTCCTATTTCATTACTTTTACGGATGATTTCTCTAGGTATGGACATGTCTTCTTGATGAAGTATAAATCCGAGGCCTTTGAGAAATTCCGTGAATAAAAGAATGAAGTGGAAAAAAAGGCAAAAGTATCAAGACACTAAGATCTGATCGAGGCGGTGAATACTTAAGTGCCGAGTTCCTAGGCTACTTAAAAGAGAATGGAATTCTCTCTCATCTTATTCCTCCATACACACCTCAATACAACGGTGTATCAGAAAGGCAAAATCGAACTCTATTGGATATGGTTCATTCCATGATGTGTAAGGCTGAGTTACCGCGATCCTTCTTGGGTTATGCACTAGAATCAGCTGCATATCTTTTTGATATGGTTCCAACCAAGACTGTGTCTACCACACCATATCAGATATGGAGTGGGAAGAAACCATGTCTTAAGTACCTTAAGACATGAGGATGTCCAGCTTTTGTAAAAATGCAGCATACGGACAAGCTCGAGGCACGCTCAGTACTGCGTAAGTTTGTGGGATACCCTAAGAACTCCAGGGGGTATCTTTTCTATTATCCAGAGGAACAAAAGGTTTTTGTTTCTCAACATCCCCACTTCTTGGAAGCTTAATTTTTAGAAAATTAGAAAAGTACGAGTGCAATAGAACTAGAAGAAATTCCAGAACCACAAGCTATTACTGAAAGCTTGATAGAACTTGAGGTTTCAGAAGAACCGGACATCCCATTGCCACTCCCCTGCCATTTGGTGGAATTGTGGGGCCATCTTTTCAGGGCTTCTCCAAGTTGCTTTTATCTTCTGATTTATCCACTTGGTTTCTCAGAGACTCTTCAACTTCCTTCCAGATTTTCAACAGTGAAAAAATGATGTGGAATTTTGCCTTGAGCTCCATGTTGAAGTCTTGGATCTTGTGCTGCCCTTGTGCTTTGTGCATTGAAGTGACCAATGATTTTCCATTTTTTCTCTCGAATTAGTAGGCGGCATTATACGGATAGTGCGCGGAAACCCGTATTTATCTGTTGTTGGCCGTAGTCCTGCATTTGTTGCGACTTTTCATGAATTTCACTGTAAAGAGCTGAGAACTTGTAACCTGCAACTATTTAGCAGACATGGATCAAAAGTACCTACTTATATGCCATATGATTAAGAGTGGGCGATATAAAAATGTAAAAATC
This sequence comes from Agapanthus africanus, assembly GCA_030015575.1. NCBI lineage: Eukaryota > Viridiplantae > Streptophyta > Magnoliopsida > Asparagales > Amaryllidaceae > Agapanthus > Agapanthus africanus. Next base: position 410,379,941 of record CM057340.1, read on the forward strand.
TGATATGAACAAATACCCCCAAACTTATCTTTTGCTCGTCCCGAGCAAAGCCAATTTTATTCTCAAAAAGTCCTAACTTCACTTTCGCAGGGAACGCGATTGCACTGAGCTCGTGCAACAAGCTGTTAATCCTCTAGGTGTCCCTAGTAGGAGGAGTGTTGACTCCTGAGGGTTTTCAGCGGATACTACCCACAAAATCCGATCAATTTGGCCGTTGACTTTAATTCTTCAATTCAGTATTCTAGCAAGAAATTCTATTATCTTTAACTTAGAAATCATCAACCCGTATTTTTCAAACTTCCTTTTCATTTAAATTAAGATCATATATATTTTGCGAGTTTATAAAGCTTTTAGCATATCCTGAGTTTTCCTTCTAAGGTGCAATCTTAACTCAGGAATTTTTATCATCTCTACTGAAGACTTAAGCCATATCTTTTATTCCTATCTCTCCTCCAAACTCCAATCATATACCCCTACGTGTGTGTAATTATCACCCCTACACTTGGAAATTCAATTCAAGCTATCATACTCTTGTCCATCTTCCAAAATACTTTTTAGTTGGTGAATTTTAGATGAAATTGCTAACACATCCTTCATGACACCGTTAATACTTCTTGAGGTACTAAAACGACCGATTACAAAATGTACTTGCGCATTTAGGCGTAATTCCTCGTCTTGCAACACCTAAGGCTTAGCAGTGACTCCCAAACCAGTTGGTCTAAGGCACTAGGTGATAAAGCACCCTCGTTATATTTTTATTTATGTTGCCTTAAGCAATTACAAAACCAGTGTTCGTTTTTTTATCTCTTTATTCACCACTTATACTTTTATTTTATTTTCCTTCATACTAAGGATTTTAGACAAGAGCATTTCAAGGTATTCTCTACTATCCCAAGTTTCAAGATGCGTGTAAGTGCGTATAATAGGGTATATATTTTCAGAATTTGGATTTAACGTTCAGAATTATTTTTCAGACTTATATTTCAAATAGAGCTTTCAATAATCTTCCCTTATTTCAATTTATCCTAAGAACTGAACTCAAAATTTGCTTATTTCTAAATAAACTGCAAGGGCGTATATTTTTACAGTTAAACTTTAAGAAATGTTATTTTTTGGGTTTTTAATTTACTAAGTTTAGGATCTAGTTTTTCCTAACTATTCAACCGTCATGTTGAACTTAAGTCAAATATGGCTAAAATTGAAATTTTCAATTTTTTTGATTTTTATGGGTTTTAAAATAAGTATGCAAATGCAAAAATATACATATGAATGCGAAAGAAGAAAACTTACCGAGCACACCCCCAAACTTAAACTTGACAGTGCCTTTGCTGTCAGGCTACACCAAGAGGGTCAAAATTGTCGGCACTCCATTTTTTTTTATGAAAAAGAAAACAAAATATATATACACAAAAAGGTCTCCCCAAACTTAAGTGAAACAGTGTTTCCACTGTTTAAGCGTTAAAGTTCAGAGTTAGGGGGGAGAAAAACACAGTATCAAGCTATACAAGGCCATACAAAGGCTAAAGGTTAGCACCAACCATTCAAATATTCTATCTCTGCAGTGTGTTGGTTGGTGAAAGAATGCAGAGAGGAAAGAAATGGAGAATATGCGAGACCGTATGGGAAGAGTGGTGGAATACGGTCTCGGTATATTAGGAGAAGAATAGCGGAAGTGAGAAAGAAGTGTAGTACGAACTTAAGGGTGTAAATTCAGTGAATAAATTAGCACAAATTGTGATGACCGATGTATTAAAAACGATTGTGATAATCTATCAACCCGTCGAGAAATGGGGTCAAATCCTTCAAGATTCGTGAGAAAAGATGGATACGCCGAACTTGGTAAACCAGACATAAGAAATGAAAGTGATACGGTTTCTTGCACGGTCGGAACGATCGAAAGGATGAAGGGGAGTGATTTAGGGAGGGTAACAGTTAAAGGTTCAGGAGGGTGTACACAGTCAGTGGAAGGGATAGGATGAATTGGAAAATCCGACTCATCAAGCAAAACTGGTTCATCCTTAATAGTATCCTTAAAATTTTCCTCAAAGATCAGCACATCCATACAATTTTCATCAAACTCAAGATGCATATGAAGTTTGGAAAAAACATTTAATAACTCGGGATGATGAATTGGAGAGAAAAACTCAGCCAAATCTGCGGGTTCATCATCCAAAATATTCCCAGCGTTAATATCCTTAATCAAGTGAAAATCAATTTTCTCAGACACCTCATCAAAAGCATGAATATTAATCAATTCAGGTTCTAGAGTGGAGGTGTAGAGGTCAAAAGGATTGGGCGTGGTTTCACTTAAAAGGGACCCTTCACAATCTGGTAAATCAAACACTACAAAGTCGCACAACTCATTAATCTTTCTATCTTCAATCGGTGAATCGTTTTGAACACTAGATATACATTCAAAACCGGAGTTGTGGGATTCGATTGGGGACTGGTAGGTTTGATTTGGAAGGGTGTACAGCTCACTCTCATTACTCAAATTCTCAGTCTGTCCTACCGCCTCATCATACATTGGAAAATTTGGAGCTAGTTGGAAACTAGCTACCGAGTCACTAGGTTGTGTGAGGGCGGCCATAGACGCATTCAAATCCAGCATCTGTTGGTACGACGCTACCCGAAAATCTTCCAACGACTGTTCCAGACTAGACTTGGGTTGTGACGGGGATTCAAACTCGTTCGGATACTGGAAACTCCCAAATGGCTGTGTAGAAGCAATATCTAGGGAAGGTGCAAAAGTTGGGTAGGACTGGTAGGAATTGAATGGTTGGACAGGGGTAGGATCAACATTTGGATTAGATGGTGAATGGAATTGTTGATCCAAAGAATTCACAGTGGTGAAAGGAGTGAAAGATCGATTACGTGATTGTTCAATACGTTCAACAAGAGACATAGGTTTTGGGGTTATAACTGGACTCTCAAAAGGGGTATCAATATGAGAAGGGGTGAATGTTTGAAAAGGTTGATACGAAATGGATTGCTGAGTCCAATTGTTTGTCCTAGACGCGTCTATCTGATCTTTCAAAGAAATTTTGGGCATGGAGGGGTCGTTCGAAATTCGACCAAAACAAGAACCGCAGGAAGTATTGTCTGGTTGTGGGTACCAAAGTTCGGCAAGAGTTTTGCGAGGTCGGGTACCCATGATGTAGTGAGAGAAAGGAGAAGAAAAAGAATGTGATTTTTTTTATTAATTTATTTTTGTAATTATATTATTTTATATATATATATATATAAACAATTGTTTGTTTTCTGGAGTTTAGAAATATGTACGGACCTACGGCACAACTTCAAAAAATCACAGTTAAAATATGCACACTCAAACCTAGAGCTATGGTCTTCAAAGTCTACTAGACTGCTCCAAACTGTTCCAAAGTGACAAGTTGTGAGATAGCCCTCAAATCGCATCTTCAATGTCAATTGTGGCCAGGTAAGCACAAATGAAGATAGGAGGGTTCCGCGCATGAATCACCGTGAGATGGGCCTTTTAAAATTACATTTCTCACTTGTCTAGCTTAGGCACCATAAAGTCAAGTTTAGATAAACGATTGAATGCCCACAATCTTCTTCTGTCCTAATGAGCACGACAGTCCTTAGTTGGCTGAGTCTAGATTTTTTTTTAATTAAGCTTAAGGGTGATACATAAGCTTTTAGTGATTTTTGGGGTCTTAGGAAGGATGATGAAATCCCCACCCAATCTGAGTTGGTGTTATAGCCCCTTAAAATCCGTATTAGTTATGCAAAGTAGGAACAACCAAAAATCTAAAACACTTTCAAAAAAAATTATTTAGGCTGCGGCGCAATGAATCCTGCACAAAAATCAGTTTATTGGAGAAGGGAAGAGAATCTGTGCAAAGAATGCTGCAGAAAAATTAGTCAGTGGAGTTCAGAGGAGAGATAGAGCGGAATGAGATACTTACAGAGAAAATTGGGTCACTGATGTCACCCTTTGACCGCGGTTGCGCGGTCAAAATTGCACTTATGCTACGGTTCCGCGTCTAGTCAGAGGGTTGACTGCTTCAAATTCATTCCCCGTGTTGAGTTTGTTTTCCTCTTTCTGTTTATATCCCCTGAATATTGATTTGTTCACTGAATTTGCTCCAGAACTGAAACAGAGTTTTCTCCAAGTCTGCACACTTGCACAAAAACTAATCAAAAATAACAAGATGATTTTTTTTGTTTTGGTTTTCAATTTTTATATTTTCAATTTTTAATATTTTTATATTTTTTAATTAACCCAAAATTACACAAAGAATTAAACTACTGTCTCCCCGGCAATGGCGCCATTTGATTGTTACGTTTTTGCGTATTCTTAATTTTTAATTACCGTAATCAAGACGGTTTCACTTGATAGCTAGCCGGTTGAGTACGGGTCAATCCACAGGGAGATGGAATCTTTTTCTTTATGTTTTAATGAGTTAAATCCAAAAAATGGTGAGATTTGTTTTAAGATCTACTAATGAAATAAAGGATGATGAGGAGCTTGCTAGGGTTAGGATTAGGTTAGTTCGAGTTTTAGGAATTCCTCACTTTTTCTCAATGCCCTTATTGATATCGGTGTTAAGGTAATCGGAAACAACGGAGATTAGCACGACTAGGAAGGAACTTGCAAATATAAGCTAGGATTTCCATGCTTAGTTTCTTCCGTTTGGTCCTTGTCCGTCCGTTCTTGTCTCTTAGCCCTAACCTCCAATTAATTCAACCACAACCGGTCTAACTAGGGAATCACCGCTATGATGTAGGATAGTGTGCCGTAGTGAGCGGATTGTGGTTCAATTAAAGGGAGTCCGAATTAAGGTGTTGGGCAAAGAAAGGAGTGAGAGAGATTTCCTTCACTCAAACCTTCCTTCTCCTGCCCTAACAAGTGAGAGATTACTCACCCATTAATAAGATAAAAACAAAAAGAAGGTAGAAAGAATTTTAGGTTAAGAGGAATTACAACTAGCTATTTGAGACCTCACCTAGGTAAGGATTTTACTCAAGCATCATCGTTGTTAATGATAAAGAAAATAGAAGAAAGAAAAAACAAAAGAAAAACAATAAATAAATTCTACTACTAGGTTAACAAATAAAAATTGCAGATAATAAATTGCGATAAGAAAAATGCGAGAAAATAAAACAACTAACTTTCTTTTTATTGATAACCTCTCAAAGCTCTCTACAATTTTGAATTGAGAAAGATAAAGAAGAACAGAATTAAAATCCTAGATTTAAATAAAAAGAGGCATCCTAAAAGAGGTACCCTAAAAGAGGCACCCTAATTTGGCTTTGAGCTCTCCTATTTATAAATAGGAAAACCCTAGGTTTACATTCTGATCCAATCACGAATTTACAAAACTATCCTAAAAGAGCCGAGTCAACGCACCGACACTGCCACCGACAAAGTTCATACGCGGCCGCGGAACCGCGGCAGAAGTGCCTGTTTGGCCGCGGTTCCGCGGCCATTTGGTGGAATTGTAGGGCCATCTTTTCAGGGCTTCTCCAATTTGCTTTTATCTTCTGATTTATCCACTTGGTTTCTCAGAGTCTCTTCAACTTCGTTCCAGATTTTCAACAGTGCAAAAATGATGTGGACTTTTTCCTTGAGCTCCGCGTTGAAGTCTTGGAACTTGTGCTGCCCTTGTGCTTTGTGCATTGAAGTGACCAACGATTTTCCATTTTGTCTCTTGAACTAATAGGCGGCATCATACGGATAGTGCGCGGAAACCCGTATTTATCTGTTGTTGGCTGTAGTCCTGCATTTGTTGTGACTTTTCATGAATTTCATTGTAAAGATCTGAGAACCTGTAACCTGCAACTATTTAGCAAACATGGATCAAAAATACCTACTTATATGCAATATGATTAAGAATGGGCGATATAAAAATGCAAAAATCTGATATGAACAGGGCTCTATCAATATGTATTAGCGATATGTTTGAAGAAACATATACACATATTAAGATATATACAAACCAAGTAGCATACTACTATATCGAGCAAGACTGTCGTAAATCCGTGTATATATCGCAAGCTTCCAAAATGTAATATACAAAGTAGTACTATACAATAATGGCCTCTAGGGCATACATATCCAACAATCTCCCACTTACACTAAAGGCCAGTAATTGGTATACCGCATACCCAACGTCTGCACTAAGGCCAGCTGCCGGCATACCGCATACCCAATAGCTCAAAAAGTCGCTCGAACTGTGCTTGAGGGAGGGCCTTTGTGAATGGATCCGCCGAGTTATCTTTAGTGTCCACTCTCCGTACCTCGATCTCCTGGCGATCAATGATCTCCCTGATCAGGTGATACCGCCTGAAGATGTGTCTGGATTTCTGATGAGACCGTGGTTCCTTCGCTAAGGCTATAGCCCCATTGTTATCGCAATACAAAGGTATTGGGTCAACAATGGACGGAACTACCTGAAGTTCACTAATGAACTTCTTTATCCAGACCGCCTCTTTTGCGGCATCGCTTGCAGCAATGTATTCAGCCTCCACCGTCGAGTCTGCGACGGTCTCCTGTTTGGAGATCTTCCAACACACCGCCCCTCCATTGAGGGTAAACACAAAACCCGAGACAGACTTGCTGTCGTCCTTGTCACTCTGGAAGCTTGAATCGGTAAAGGACTCGACCCTGAGGTCTCCATTACCGTAAGTCAGGAACATCTCCTTAGTCCTTCTCAGGTACTTAAGAATGTTCTTCACTGCTGTCTAGTGGTTCTCACCTGGGTCTGACAGATACCGGCTCACCATGCTTAGCGCGTAAGCTACATCTGGTCTTGTACATAGCATTGCATACATTATAGATCATACCGCCGAGGCGTAGGGTATAGTTCTTATGCGAACCCTCTCCTCGTCAGTCTTGGATGACATCTTCTTGGAAAGGGTGATTCCGTGCAATGTAGGTATATTACCGCACTTGGAATCTTCCATACTAAATCTCTTTAGTACGGTCTCTATGTACCTGGACTGCAAAAGTCCCAGTAATCTCTTAGATCTATCTCTGTAGATCTTGATCCCCAGAATGCACGAGGCATCACACAGGTCTTTCATGGAGAACCGTTGTGACAAAAATAGCTTGACCGATTGTAGCATAGGAATATCATTTCCTATCAAAAGAATGTTGTCCACGTACAAGACTAGGAATACGACAGTTCGACCTATAATCTTATTATATATACATGGCTCATCTTCGTTCTTCATGAAGTCAAATTCTTTGATTGTTTCATCAAAACAGATGTTCCAGCTCCGCGATGCCTGCTTTAATCCATAAATGGATTTAAGCAACTTGCACACCTTCCCGCTGCTCCCACTGTCTACAAAGCCTTCTGGCTAATCCATATAAACGCACTCTTCCAAACTGCCGTTTAGAAAAGCCGTTTTTACGTCCATCTTCCAGATTTCATAGTCATGGAAGGAAGCAATGGCAAGTAGGATCCGAATGGATTTGAGCATAGCCACTGGAGAAAATGTTTCGTCATAATCCACACCTAGTCTTTGACGAAAACCTTTTGCAACGAGTCTAGCCTTATAGGTTTCCACCTTCCCATCTACACCAAGTTTCCTTTTGTAGATCCATTTGCATCCAACGGGTTTTACCCCAGGTGGAGCAATACCCAAGGTCCACACTTTATTGGTGTACATGGACTCCATTTCGGATCGCATAGCATCTAGCGACTTATCAGAGTCCCTACTGATAATGGCCTGCCTGAAACTGGTAGGGTCATCTTCTTCCAAGATGCAATCCTCTCGATCCCCGTCTATGAGAAAACCGTAGTATCTCTCGGGCGGATGAGAAATCCTACCAAATCTGCGGAGTGGCTGAGGTTCGTCTGGGATTAGTGAATCTTCTGGTTCTACTTGTGGTTCAGATATTTCTTCCAGTTCTACCGTGCTCTCACTTATTTCTTTTGCAAGAAATTGCCGCTCCAAAAAGGTGGCGTGCTGAGCAACAAACACCTTCTGTTCCTCGGTGTGGTAGAACAGATATCCATTTGAATGCCTGGGATATCTTACAAACAAACATAAAACTTACCGTGCCTGAAGTTTGTTCGGATTCTGGTTTTTCACATATACCGGAAAACCCCATATCTTAACCCGTTTAAGACATGGTTTTCTACCACTCCATACTTCATATGGAGTTTTAGGCACAGATTTAGACAGAACCTGATTGAATAAGTACGCTGTTGTTTCAAGCGCAAGTCCCTAGAATGAAAGAGGTAACTCAGCACTACTCATCATTGAGCGAACCATGTCCAATAGGGTACGGTTCCTCCGCTCTGATACGCTGTTGTGCTGTGGTATATACGGAGGAGTAAGCTGAGAGAGAATACCATTCTCTTTTAGAAATTCCCTAAATTCAGTGCTTAAGTAGTCCCCTCCTCTATCAGATAGGAGGATCTTGATAATTTTGCCAGTCTGGTTCTCTACTTCGTTTTTGAATTCTTTGAATTTCTCAAAAGCTTCAGATTTGTATTTCATAAGATACACATATCCGAACCTAGAGAGATTGTCAATGAATGTGATGAAGTACGAGAACCCTCCCCGTGTGCATGTATAGACATTGGTCTACATACATCACTGGGTATGAGTCCCAAGAGCTCTCCTGCTCTTTCTCCATGTCCGGTTAACGGAGATTTGGTTATCTTTCCTTTGAGACAAGACTGACAAGTTTCATAAGATGAAAATTCGAACGTATTCAAGAGTCCATCTTTATGTAAGTTACTTAGTCTTTTCTCTCCGATATGACCAAGACTACAATGCCACAAGTAGGATTTGTTCGTATCTGAACTCTTCCTCTTGCGTGTGTTTTGAACATTGAGAACTGTATTCTGATTTAGAACATAGATACCATTACACAGTGTACCTTCTGCAACCAGTACCTTATCAAGGTGTCACGACCCGAAATTGGCACATGACGGCCCATAAACAACGCAACGTCAACAGGCATAACGCAATTTAAGTAAGCCAAAAACCCAGCAATCTAAACTATCAAAAGTAGTAAGTGATAATAGTATTTTCAAAACTTTTGAAATCTCAAACCAAATTCTTTAAAGTCCAACTTTACTTTCTTAAAAATTTTGGCAGCACCTCCTTTGTAAAAACTAACCCCAAAAATGGGTACAACATAAATATAAGTAAACCATCCCCAACGGAAGCAAATCCACGCCTAACGGCGGAAAAAAACCACCACAACAGATATACGAGGCCGTAGCGAAGAAATAAAAGACGATATAAGTAAAACTTCATAAAAGACATCCAAGTCACCAAAATATACAATATCGTCCTCACATCAAGTCTCTAAGTCATACACATGAAAGTGGTAGATGGAGAGTACAGGATACAACGAATATGCAATACGCAACATCGGATAACCGTAAAACCCACTTATAGCAAAACTGTACACAGTCAGCCGTAGCGGTATCCGCTGCAAAAGATGATACGAAAGAAGAAAAGCCTGCCGCGACTGCCCTGAGAGACTACCTGCAAAACACTGTGGCACAACGGGGGTGAGTTGCCAACTCGTGTTTAGTAAATAACATATGCAGGTAATCGCAAGTATGCACGTACAGCGCGAATCTAATGCATGCAAGCGGATAGCAATAAATGGTCATATGTATGCAACAGTCATGAAAGGTACTCTAGCAGGTACAACTAATACATTAAGCAATAATATGACAATATGTATATGCAACAGTCATGAAAGGTACTCTATCAAGTACTACTAATACATGAAGCAATGCATATAAAATAAATGAGGAGTATGGAATAAAACATGTCATTCTCACGGAATCCTGACCTCTTGACAGGACCCAAGTCCATGAAGACAATCTAAATTCCAAATTTCCTTAATCAGCCACTAAATTGGCTCTCATATCCTGTAAATCTCATATATCCTGAATGTACAATATCAAGTAAATCTCATATATCCAATATCCAGTATCGAGTAAGTTTCATATAAAGTGAGTGTCCAATATTGACAACCAAAAACATCATGAAACAAGTGTCCAGCATCGATAAATAAATACTGGTCATCAGGCGCTGTCACCACGACTGGCCCTCCTGATAGATACGTATCATACGCTATCCCGAAAACTCGAGTGCCTAGCTCTGACACTCGAAATTCGACATATCCATACGTACATGACTCCGGTCGGTATCCCCACGATAACTGCCGAGTCTAAATACTATCACCGGTAGATACTTGCCCACCTTCCATCCTCATCGCCAATCATCTGCGATCATCTTGCCGAAGGGAACCGTACCGGGCTCCACCATGTACCTGCACACGGCCCACTCAGTCCTCGCATCGGGTAAATATCACAAATCTCTGAACTGAGAAATCTCATGGTGGACGCTGAAATACATATCAAGAGAAACCAGGTTTTTCAAATTATGCATAATTTAATGAAACAACCACGGTCCTCAAATCCAGAAAACATCAAGTAATGAATAAGTATAAATGCATGAATCAATACATATATAATAGCGTCCCATTTCACTAAGATATATATATATATATATATGCATATATAACAGCGTCCCATTCCACTGTTATATATACTTAGGAGTAAAAATATCAGAGAACATCATATAAAATCCATGAATGTAATATATGTTAGTGTATATGCCCTAGGGGCCATTATTGTATCATACTAGTTTGTATATTACTTAATGGAAGCTTGGGATATTCACAGTTATATTAATAGTCTCGCTCAAAATAGTAGTATGCTACTTGGTTTATGTCTATCTTAATATGCGTATATGTTAGCATATCGCGAATACATATTGATAGAGCCCTTAGGATCTTGCTTGACTACAAGCGTTGTGATGCCAGTCACACTAGTAGGGGCTAGGTAGTCTACAAGCACATCCTTTTTCAGGTCCCTAGTCGTAGGATTATAGAGACAGGACATCGATACTCCGGAGTAGACGAGTGTGTACGCTTCTCATCCCAGTTGGGGAAATGGTCTGTCCCACAGCCATTAGTACGTTGTACAGGAGATAGTATACAGGTGCTCGTTGGGTTACGGGTACACTGGACAGGACTCGCAGGGAACTGTTGGTTGGTATTATACCCGTCCTCAGTTAACAGTTCCCAGGTGACATGAGTACAGCATAGTCCGCAGACTTGACACTGCTGCTTCGTCTCGAGTGTGTTCCCACTGTTCTTAGATTGCTACCCTACCACGGCTCAAAGGAGTCGTGCAAACAGGTAGCAGTTGGGTGCAGTCCCGAAGCACTTGGAGGCAGTGGCGGTTAGACAGGATTCGTCTCTCCCGGTATTGGGAGTTGATATCATGCTGTGTTTGGAGAGCCATTACGCAAATTCCCTGGCCAGGACAAACGAGATTTACTGGTAGGATTTCCAGTAGCTTCTCAAGGTGTAATGGGCTTCACTCCGACACGACTTATACCTCTTTTAGGGGACTGACGCTTGCCGCCCCCCTAGGCCCGATATGCGATAGTCCTAGACGAACAGACCGGACTATACGGATATTGTCACAGCAGGCTCAGTAGGAGTTCGTATGGGTTTCCTCATCGGCCTTCTTATCGACATCTACCTGGGGACTGTTACGTACAGCTAGTACTGCTTGCGGCCTGTGGTTAAACCCACTGCCAGGGTAGTGTCGAGTGTTTAGAGTCCCATACAGAGAGTTTCCCTGCTTCAGGAGAAACGATATAGAGGTCGTATGGTTTTACGACAGGGTTCGGACACATACGTGTATTTATACACGTAAGATGTTCGGACAGTTTTTACTAGCGGGATTTAGTTTAAGCCAGATTCTAGTACTGGATTATTGGATTTATATAGTCTCAGTATTTCCGTGTTTTCACGGATGGGAGGGGCATTCTCCTAATTAGTCGAGAAGCTTCAAGAAGATAGATGAGGTGGAGAGCTTAGGTGGAATTTGCATTAAATGGATTAGTGACTCATGGAGTGATTCATCCAAATGAGTTAATGAAGCATTTATTGCTTAATTATTCATGAGATGATTCATCCAAAGTGAGTTAATGAAGCATGGTTGATATTATCATATGTTATTCATTTAGATAATTATCATGCTTCATATATTCACAAATGAGTTAGAATTCATTATCATTCTCACATTCACATTCTCTCTCCTCAAGCTCTCTCTCTTCAAAGAACTAACCCTAATCCTCTCATGTGTTGAGATCTAAGGGTTAGCAAGACTAATAGATCCCTAATCCTCTTCTATATCCTCTAGGTTACTTTGATTAGCACTCATAGCCACCTAGTTACGTCAAGTGAGAGGTTAAAGCTTTGAGAAGGAGCTCTCGGGTGGATCTTCTATCACATCGAGGAGGTGAACTACAAGAACAAAGAAAGACTAGAATCTTGAGGTATAATCGTCTATCATAGTAGTTAATCACTTCTAGATAGTTGTTAGTTAGGGTTTAGCAAAGATCCATAAGTTAGTCGATGTTAACTCAAACAAAATGATGTTTTTACCTATTCCGCTTCCCCGCATCATGTGGGGTGTCTAACGTCGACTTACAGTGGTATCAGAGCCTAGCTAAACCATAACTAACATGTTAGAAAAGTCGTTAGAAATTCGATCGCTAAACGAACCCGAAAAAACTTCATTTTCACATAGTTTTTGCCGTTTTTAAAACGGGGTCTAATAATTTTTCAGGGACCCTTAAAAATATAAGCAGGGTTTTTTAAGAATTGTGAGGAAATTTGGGATCATGAATCGTCTAAACCGCCGCGGAACCGCCGCCGATCCAAGCGATCCGCTGCGGATCCGCGGCCGAGTTGACTCCGAGTCAACCCAAATTTGCTCAGTTATTCTTCTATGTTGATGTAGTGTTTTCTGGGATGATTTGTTTCTGCTCAGGTTTTATGTGCACAGAGAATTGTTTGGAGTAGATTTATTAGTGTTGCTTGATCGAAATTCTAAGATGTTTGGCTAACTTGATTATATCTTTGTTGTGTTTAATGTGTTAGTAAACCTCCCCTAACTGCTAGTTTGCCGGTTAGCAGGGGTTGTACATTTCTTTGAGTAAATTTGTAATTTGTTGTAATATTCTTTTGCGGGGCACATCCGGGTTGAGGTTGTAGCCACCATTGTATTATTTCATTTACTGTTTTCTGCTCCTAGGATAGACCCAAGGTAGGGCGTACAAACTACCGGGTACTTTGAAGTGTTTAGTGGCCTACTCACGTTGTTGAGGAAGACCGCTTCACTTCGGGTACTTGGCGGGTAATTTACCGTACCCGTAGGGGTCTAGGGTGGGGTTTTGGCTATTCATCGCCATTGTGTAATCCGTCTTTCATTGCAGGCTCAAAAGGAATGCGGATTCGTAGAAAATCCAATATGTTCATATGTGATCTAGAATGCCTATTATTGCGTCTGATAAATGTACAATATCTATATATGATATCTATTAGGCGTCACTTTTGTTTTGCACCCGCGCTAGCCCAGCCCCCGCTCTGTCGTTAGTTAAGTAACCTAACGGGTGAATGACGGGGCCCAGTGGCGAATGGGGATGGAATAAGAGGGCGTTGTATTTTCGTTGTTCTCTGCAATGATAGGTTAAATGATAGGACGCATTATATTAATGGAAAGAAAATAAACCAAAGTTTAATCGTTGGAACAGTTTAAAAGAAACCACTCGGTTATTTTAAAACAGAAGAAATTTTTTTTAATTGCGGAGCTTAAACCACTCCTTTTAAAAGCTATCAGGTTCCTTCGATCATATTAAGTTCACTACGTTCACGGTTTCGCCAAAACAATTCGTAGCCCTCCGTCATTTCCTTTGGGTATTCAGTAGTATTCAAGCTATGTATTTTGACCAACGCCAAGGCATAGTGTTTGGTAACTGCTGGGTATTCATTTTTTGCATAGATAGATGAGTTAGTTTAGGACAGTCGTACTGCTATTTGGCCAACGTCAGGTGTATGTACGGATGGGTTCAAATTAACAAGATAATGATGGGTAGAACTTGACATGTGATTTATAACATTTTGACCAACGCCAAGGTCATAAGAGCATGGGGTAGAAATTGATATCGGGAATTTCTAAAGATACTAAAATTTGCTAAGAGTTGCATACCATTTGGAGTGTGATAATTTTGGTAGGATTCCTTCAGCTTTATCACACAATGATATTTGGATCCCGATCTTACTGTGAGTATCCGCTACTAATCAGGAGATTCGTCACTTAACGATCAATGCTATAAACCAAGTAGGTGTCGAGAAAGGTGTCAGCGGGGCTACGCCCCCAGAGAAAAGAGGTTATTTAATTAAGGAACTTCGCGAAAGCGTCGTAAAACCTCTCTCGAAATACCGACACTGGCTTGGCTGAACGGTTAAGCATGTATTGTACGGTGAGAATAGTCCTGACTAGTTCTTCCTTTTTGGTTTGAGGAGGGATTCGAGAAACAGTGGGAGACATCCTGCTTAGATAAACTAAAAACCACTCTAAACTTGCAAGAGCATCATGCTAAAGTGTTTCCTCTCTCTCTCTCCTAATTGCAGCGACCCAGAACATGACGGGCCTTAAGTTACTATTACATAAAAATATTTTGACAGGGCCAAACTATAAAGACTGGTTCTGGAATGTCAAGATGGATATAACTTATGACAAATCGCAGTATGTCCTTACTACTAAGGCACCTGCTGTCCCTGGTCAAGAATCTAGTGTCGCGGATAAGGAAATCCGCAATACGTAGGAGATTGACTGCGCGAAGGCCAAATGCATCGTGCTTTCCTCTATGAATAATGAACATCAGAGGAGGCACCAGAATATGGATCTTGAATCCATATTTCTCCGTACCAAGGAACTGTATGGAGAGCAATCTCTTATACCTAGATACGAGATCTCGAAGAACTTGTTTCAGTCGAGGCCGGCCGTTGGATCATCTATAGGAGAATATGTCCTTAAGATGATTGGCTATATAGAAGAGCTCGCGGACCTTGGGACAACATTAGAGAACGAGCTCTATACAGACTTGGTTCATCAGTCCCTTTCTTCCACCTATGCCCAGTTTATTCTGAATTTCAACATTCAAGGAAACGAAGTTGAACTTCCAGAACTCCTTAACATGTTGAGGAGTGCAGAGGACACCTAGCAGAAAGTAAGGGAAACACCCACTATGTTTGTTCGCAGTGCTTTCTCTTCCAGGTCCATAGGAAGGAAGAAGAAGGCCGCTACCGAACCAAGAGGTGGTGTTGGCAAGGTGGGAGTTAAGAGAAAGGCAAAAGTTGCGGTGCCAGTAGTGGCCAAGGACGAGTGCTTCCACTGTCATAGGAAAGGCCATTGGAAGAAAGATTGCAAAGCTTAGATTGCCAAGAACCAGGACCCGAAGCAAGCTGTGGCTTCGACTTCAGGTATGTTTGTGTAACACCCTAGGATGTGTTTAGTGGCTAGTTATATTTTAATAGGTGATTGTAATAAAAAGTTTACCAAATTTATTTTCGAATAATTTTTCCAATTTAATAAATAATTTTCTAGAATTTTACCAAGCTTGCACAAACTTGTGCATGCAATCTAGTGTTAAACATTTGGGGTTGAACCATGTTTAACAACCATGGTGAATTAAACCCATTGTTAAGACAAAAGATTTTAATTAAGATTAGGTTTGGTTTAACTTTAAAAAAAAGGGGGGATTTAAAATTGTTTTGTTGACTTGAGAGAGGCATGGCAAGCCCATGCTTGCCATTAATGTGGAGAGAGAGAGAGGAATGGGGGGGCTTGACCCTAAGCTCACTTGAAAACCTCTCTCACTCTCACACACACACCAGCAGAAGAACAAGCAGCAGCTGCAGCAAACACCAGCTTCAGCACCAGAACAGCAGCAGCAACTGCATCAGCCCTTCAAGCAGCAGCAACTCATCCCTAGCTCCATATAGCAGCAGCCCCCTATGCAGTAGCGGCCCCAGCAGCACCAGCTTCAGCTTCACAACCCCAACAACAGCAACAACAACAACAATAAGCAGCATCAGCAGTAGCAGGGCAGCAGCTTCTGTGCAGAGGCAGTCCCTGGGCAGCTTCTTCTTCTTCTTCTCTTCTTCTCCTGAACCAGCGTAGTAGGGATCGAGTGAGGTATAAATTCTGAGCTTCACTTGCTTGTGTGCTAGACTTGTGAGTTGGTTGAGTTTATTTAGTGTGTTTGGTAGTTGATTATCACTAGACTTGGTGTTTTAGCGATATTTGTGATGATTAGTAAGATCCTTGCTTAAGTTAGGTTAATTTTAGTTAGACTAGGTTAGTTAGGAGCTATTGAGGCCAGGTAAACCTAGGTAACCCCAGTTTACACTAAAATACCCTGAAGTTTCATGTTGGTGCAAATTGTGACTTTTAAGCAAAAATTTAGCTTTCTGTTATCTGCTGTTACCCAGGTGACTTCAGGATAAAATTGAGTGGACCCCAGCCTACTAGTAACACCCTGACCCCACCACCAGAGCCCGACCCCACCACTCTCACCTTTAGCCGCCGAAATAATCTTTCTGGCCGCAATTTGCGGCCAGAACAGGGAGTTAGGAGTTAGGGTTTTCAGGGTTGGTGTCTGCTATGTTTTGTAGGTTCTTGGTATATGTAGTTTTGTATTATTGTAGCCTGGATAGAATCTGGAGCTATATGTCATTTTCTGGTGTTTTTAAGTTTGCGCGATACGCGCGATACGCGAGTGGGTTTGTGATTCAGCGTATCGCGGCGTATCGGACTGAGTCGTAGGCGCGTGCACACACGTTCCAACGTATCACACACACGCGCGTTGATTCGTGACGCGAGTTTCACGTTTTGTTTCGTTTTCACGTTTTGCGGGATTCTTGCTTATATAATTAGATTCCTTGTGTAAATTCCAGGTTCTCAGGCGAGCACGTCAGACGTCGCCAGGAAAGGGAAGCAGGCGGTCGGCTATACTTAGCACGCGACCAGGTGAGTAGATTTAACATTTACGGGGAAATCACCCGTATGGCGTTAAACGTCAGGGCGTAATAGGAATTGTAGTCATGAGTGTCCTTTTAGATATACTGGTAGTATAGGACACTGCACTGTCACTAACGGTCCAAGTTGCACGAGCACGATCTATATGCTACACTCACACCGTTAGTGATTGCCATACCACTCACAGAGTAGGATTGCTATAAACCGCATATTATATTGACTCTGCCTACTTGATGTTGACGTGATTTGCCGCATACATCATACTCATTCATGCTTGTGATATATATACCTTACACGTTCATACTTGTGACATATATCATACATATTCATACTTGTGTCATATACCTTACCTATATTCATACTCGGGCGCATATACATCATAGGCCTACATTAGTGCACATGTACCTGCTATATTCATTTTGCGTACTTATCCATTCCCACATCCATACTGTTACCACATTCATAGGTTGCATTCATGGATGATATTTACTTGATTTAAAAACTGAGGGACCGCAAACGGTATTTTCAAAAATGGACCTCTTAAACAGCGGTTTTCCCATTCCTTAACTTATAATAACATACGACACATTGCATGGATCTACGCATTGGATTTGATTTCTGTGATTTCTGGATTTGGGAACCGGGGGTACTATTTTAATGAAATACGCACTGTTTGAAAACACGGTTTCCCTTGATATGATATTTTAGTGCGTCCACCATGAGTTTTCTCGGTTCTAGAGAGCTTGTGTGAGTATACCCGATTCGAGGAGAGGTAGGCACCGATTGCGGGTACATGGTGGACCCGGTACGGTACCCCGGGACGAGAAGACTCGTATTGTTAGACGGTGAGCCCGGCGGAGGGACTACTACCTACCGGTGATTGCTTGGACCTAGCGGTTATCCGGAGGATACCGACCAGGGTTGATGGATGGATACGGGACGACTCGTACTGCCGGGGCCAAGGGCCGATACCGCAGACTGAGCCCGTGGGCTGATCCGGACTGACGGATGCCCTATACAGGAGGATTTGCATGTCGATGCTTGGCACGAGTATTTCTTGATATTTTGGGTGCCGATGTTGGGCACTCACGGTTATATGAGATTTACAGGATTGGAGGACCGAGGAGGATGACGACGCTTGAGTAGTATTGGGATTTGGGTACATTGATGGATACCGATTATACTTTCCACGATAACATTTCCGTGTAGATGTTATATTTCCCATGCTCAGTATGTAGTAACTGATATCTCATCCTGTATCTATTATACCTGATATAGTACACATTGCTATACTTGATAATTGCATACCCTGTTCATTCTATATAGGGTTGTTAGATTGTATTGTTATACTTGATCATTGCATACCCTGTTCATTCTATATAGGGTTGTTAGATTGCATTATTATACTTGCTCATCACATGGAGATGTTATTAGATCGCACTTGTTGCATGATTGAGCATCCAGTTCATCATATAGATGTTATCTGTTGATATAGGCTAGAGTATCGTAGCGCGTTCATACTCGCGATTACCTTTTTATGTTATCTTCTATTCACGAGTTGGCAACTCACCCCCGTTGTGCCACAGTGTTTGCAGGTTGCCCTTCGGAGTAGTCGCGGCAGGCTGCGTTCTTACATCTTTGACACAGATACCCCTACAGTTGGTGTACTAGCTCTTTTGCTGATAGGTGGGTTTTGTGCGGTATCTGGTTATCTTTCAGTTATGTACATTGTTGTATCTAGTACTCTCCATCTACCACTTATGTATTGACTTAGAGACCAGTTGTGAGGACGATGTATATTATTTTGTATTCTGGCGTCGAGCTCGTTGTGAGCCGACATTACTTATGCTGTTTATTCTATCAGTGATGTTTCCCACTTGTTGCTCATTTTCTTCGCTACGGCGTCATATATTGTTATCTTAGTAATTTGTTCTATTAAATGCTTAAAACACTCTTTACTTTTACTGGTTTGATTTCTGGGTTTTCGACTTACTTAGTCGCGTTACGCCTGTAGACGTTACGTGGTTAAGTGCCGGTCACGGGCTAAACTTTGGGTCGTGACAAAGTTGGTATCAGAGCGTAGGTTTTACCTTCGGAGTATACGATGACCCTGGTATGATGGAGTAGGTAGCTGCAGCAGAGTGGCGTAGCGTGCGTATGTTCCGCGGCATACTCACGACACGGTACTCCGCCTACGCGACCTTAGGACTTATTGGTTGAAATTCCTTCATTCTTTGCATGCCTTCTTGCGATTCGATTTCAATATCTTTATCGAATCCTACTTTTCTTTTCAGCCACTATGCCGCCAAAGACTACTAGGGCGCAGAGAGCTGCCGCGAGGGCCGAAATTCGTGTTGACTCGTCCGAGACGAGGACTGATCGAGGCAGTGTACCCGTCGTACCCGAGCAGACTGCTCCTCCCATGACAGAGAAGATCGCCACGATAGGGGTCAGCATGCACGAGATGCGCCAGATGATAGGATCGCTAATTGATACCCTTCGAGCGCAGCGACCAGAGACAGCTCCACCAGTCACTGGGACCGCGATGGTACTTACCACACAGCCAGTTGCCCCTGCAGCCACAGAGGTGATTACAGTATCGCTATCAGAGTTCATGAGGCTGAAGCCTCCGGTCTTCACAGGCACAGATGCAGCCGAGGACCCGCAGTCTTTTATTGATAGGATGGCCCGGATATGCCGTTCCCTCAGATGCGCAGATACGAGATGGGTCGAGTTCGCGAGCTTTCGCCTAGAAGGTCTTGCGCAAAAGTGGTATGATTCAGTTGAGAAGGGCAGAGCAGCAGGTCTTCCTCCTATGACCTGGACGGAGTTCGTGACGGTGTTCCTTGCCCGCTTCCTTCCCCAGAGTGTTAGGGATGCCCGAGCTCGCAGATTTGAGTCCTTGCGTCAGACGCCAGAGATGACAGTGGCAGAGTACAATGTGTTGTTCACCGAGCTATCGGTTTATGCCCCGTACCTAGTAGCTACAGAGGAGATGCGAGTCAAGAGATTTGTCCGAGGCTTGCTTACCCCGCTATTCCTTGCGATCAGCTCCCAGCATTACGAGACTTACGCCGCAGCGGTAGATGCAACCCTTTTGGTCGAGGAGCGCCTTGCCGAGACTTCAGTAGTTCCAGGGCCGAAGAGGGTTCGTACTGACACAGCAGCCCAGAGACATCCATTCAGACGCCGTGATAGACGTAGTACGGGTGGCAGAGATTCGGGGCGAGGCCAGATGTTTAGCTCATACCCCCAGGAGGGTCAGCAGTCGTCCCGTGGATGTTTTGGATGTGGTAGTCCTCATCATCGCATCAGAGATTGTACCGAGACACGTCAAAGGGAGCCAGCCGTACCGCATGTCACCCTTCCACCTTCTCCACCCCAGAGGGCGTTGCCCATGGTACCCACAGCTACTCCGCGTCAGACGCAGGCACAGAGAGGCCGTGGTCACGGAGGGTTTGTTCCTAGAGGGCGAGGCGGTCGAGGCAGGGGACAGCCAGCCACCGGCAGAGTACAGCCAGCTGCTAGTAGGGGACCGCCAGTTGCAGGTGGAGGACAGGCATGAGTTTTCGCTTTGACACATCAGGACGCGCAGGCGTCCAATGCGGTGGTTTCAGGTATATTATCAGTATGTTATGTTGACGCACACATGTTGTTCGATCCCGGATCCACGCACTCGTACGTATCCACACACTTCGTGCCGAGTTTGGATAGAGAGTCCGGTCTGCTAGATCAGCCGCTTGTTGTGACTACTCCTGTGGGAGAGTCGTTTGTTGCTAGGCGCGTGTTCCGATCCTGCGTCGTCCGAATTGGCGATAGAGACCTGCCTGTCGATTTGATCCTCCTCGAGATGTTGGATTTCGACGTTCTCTTGGGCATGGATTGGCTAGCCACGTGCTATGCGTCGGTAGACTGCCGCGAGAAGACAGTGCGGTTTTGTTTTCCCGACGAGTCGGCCTTTGTCGTGCAGGGCGACAGTGGTTCCACTCCTCACCTTTTGATTTCTTCTCTTCGCGCTGGACAGCTTTTGAGGAAGGGATGTCAGGGATTCCTAGCCTATGTTTATGACGCTAGAGCCACAGATGTTCCGATGGAGCAGATTCCGATTGTGTGTGAGTTCCCTGATGTGTTCCCTGACGAGCTTCCTGGGCTACCGCCTGAGCGCGACATTGCTTTTTGTATTGATTTGGTTCCCGGCTCGGGGCCTATTTCTATACCGCCTTATCGGATGGCCCCGACAGAGCTTAGTGAGTTGAAGAGTCAGTTGCAGGAGTTGCTGGACAGGGGACTTATTCGACCCAGTGTTTCTCCTTGGGGTGCTCCAGTTCTGTTTGTCAAAAAGAAGGACGGAAGCTTTCGTTTGTGTATAGACTATCGGCAGCTGAACCGGGTGACCGTGCGGAACAGATATCCTTTGCCACGTATCGACGATTTGTTCGACCAGCTTCAGGGGGCAGGATATTTTTCGAGGATAGATTTGCGATCGGGCTATCATCAGCTGCGAGTTCGACAGGAGGACATTCCGAAGACAGCTTTCCGTACACGTTATGGCCATTACGAGTTTCTGGTGATGTCATTCGGACTCACCAACGCGCCAGCAGCTTTCATGGACATGATGAACCGCATATTCAGGCCGTATCTTGACCTATTCATCATCGTATTCATCGACGATATATTGGTGTATTCCCGGAGCAGAGAGGAGCACGAGCAGCACCTGCGGATCACGCTACAGACCTTGAGGGAGCATCGGCTTTATGCAAAATTTTCGAAATGCGCATTCTGGCTCGACAGCGTGGACTTCTTGGGTCACGTGATTACACGGGATGGTATATGTGTGGACCCAAGGAAGATTGAAGCCGTTCATAGTTGGCCCAGGCCTACATCCGTCACTGAGATACGCAGTTTTCTATGATTGGCCGGTTACTACCGGCGATTCATACAGGATTTTTCCCGTATTGCTGCACCCTTGACCGGATTGACCTGGAAGGGAGTTCCCTTCGATTGGACCGAGGATTGCGAGCACAGTTTCCAGCAGCTACGGACTTGTTTGACTACAGCGCCAGTTTTATCGTTGCCTTCAGGATCAGGCGGATTTGCAGTCTATTGCGAAGCTTCACGAGTAGGGCTAGGGTGTGTATTGATGCAGTACGGCAGGGTGATCGCGTATGCTTCGCGACAGCTGAAGAAACATGAACAGAACTACCCTACTCACGATCTGGAGATGGCTGCAGTGGTCTTTGCACTAAAAATCTGGCGACATTACCTATACGGCGAGTCGTGTCAGATATTCACTGATCACAAGAGCCTCAAGTACATATTTCAGCAGCGAGACCTGAATCTCCGACAGCGCCGATGGATGGAGTTGGTGAAGGACTACGACTGCGAGATCTTATATCACCCGGGCAAGGCTAACGTAGTAGCAGATGCTTTGAGTAGAAGGCCCGAGGGTAGTCTAGCGTGTTTGAGTGCAGTACAGAGGCAGTCGTCGGCAGATTGGCAGATATTATGCGACAGCCGAGTGCAGTTGGAGTTCACGCGGATTGGGGGACAGCTAGCACATGTTCGTGCATGCCCACAGTTGCTTGACCGTATATATAAGGCACAGAGCAGGGATGACCGTTGCTCAGAGATCATGACACAGATTAGACAGGGCAGATTCTCCGAGTTTGTGATTGATGAGCAGGGGGTATTACGATTTGGGTCTAGACTGTGCGTACCAGATGCTGAGGGATTACGGCGCGATATTCTGGAGGAGGCACATCGATCGGTATACAGTGTCCATCCCGGTTCCACCAAGATGTATCATGATATGAAAGAGACCTACTGGTGGGACGGAATGAAGAGGGACATCGCGGTGTTCGTATCGAGATGCCTGACTTGTCAGCAAGTCAAGGCCGAGCACCAGAGGCCCGCGGGAGAGCTACAGCCATTACCCATTCCGGAGTGGAAATGGGAACATATTTCGATGGATTTCGTGGTGGGTCTACCCAGGACTAGGCGAGGGTATGACTCCATTTGGGTGATCGTAGATCGTCTGACCAAAGCAGCTCACTTCCTGCCAGTGAAGACGACTTTCGGATTTGCGCAGTACGCCCAGATTTATATCGATGAGATTGTACGACTACATGGGGTCCCGACCTGTATTTTGTCCGACCGAGGCACCCAGTTTACCAGCAGATTATGGCATAGACTTCAGGAGGCTTTGGGCACGCGCTTGAGTTTCAGCACGGCATTCCATCCGCAGACCGACGGACAGTCAGAGCGGACCATTCAGACTCTTGAGGACATGCTCCGAGCCTGTGTTTTAGACTTTGGTGGTAGCTGGGATCATCATTTACCCTTGATAGAGTTCTCCTACAACAATAGCTTCCAGGATACTATCCAGATGGCACCTTTTGAGGCTTTGTATGGGAGGAGATGTAGATCGCCGGTCTGTTGGACAGAGCTCAGCGAGAGCAGTATTTTGGGGCCACAGATAGTACAGGAGACGACTGAGAAGATACAGCTGATTCAATGCAGGATGAGGACAGCTCAAAGCAGGCAGAGATCGTAAGCCGACAGGCGCCGCCGCAGGCTAGAATTCGCAGTTGGCGATCACGTATTTCTGAGGGTCTCTCCGATGAAGGGAGTGATGAGGTTTGGACGGAAGGGGAAGCTTAGCACCAGATTCATAGGTCCCTTCGAGATCCTCGAGCGTGTAGACGTGGTAGCTTATCGTTTGGCTCTTCCACCCGACTTCCCAGATGTTCACCCCGTGTTCCACGTGTCGATGCTTCGTAGATACCTGCATGACCCTTCGCACTTGATTCAGCATCAGGCCGTTCAGCTCGAGCGCGATCTTACGTTCACCGAGCAGCCAGTCGTGATCTTGGACCGGCAAGTGAAGAAACTTAGATCGAAAGTCTTGCCATCAGTAAAGGTGCTTTGGCGCAGCTCGAATGGTGACGAGATCACTTGGGAGGCCGAGGGCGAGATGCAGAAGAAGTTCCCTCATCTCTTTGAAGGTATGTGTTGCTTTATGTTTTAAATTCGGGGACGAATTCTTTTAAGGGGGGAAGATTGTAACACCCTAGGATGTGTTTAGTGGCTAGTTATATTTTAATAGGTGATTGTAATAAAAAGTTTACCAAATTTATTTTCGAATAATTTTTCCAATTTAATAAATAATTTTCTAGAATTTTACCAAGATTGCACAAACTTGTGCATGCAATCTAGGGTTAAACATTTGGGGTTGAACCATGTTTAACAACCATGGTGAATTAAACCCATTGTTAAGACAAAAGATTTTAATTAAGATTAGGTTTGGTTTAACCTTAAAAAAAAAGGGGGATTTAAAATTGTTTTGTTGACTTGAGAGAGGCATGGCAAGCCCATGCTTGCCATTAATGTGGAGAGAGAGAGAGGAATGGGGGGCTTGATCCTAAGCTCACTTGCAAACCTCTCTCATTTTTCACTTACTCTCTCTCACTCTCACACACACACCAGCAGAAGAACAAGCAGCAGCTGCAGCAAACACCAGCTTCAGCACCAGAACAGCAACAGCAACTGCATCAGCCCTTCAAGCAGCAGCAGCTCATCCCCAGCAGCCCCAGCTCCATGTAGCAGCAGCCCCCTATGTAGTAGCAGCCCCAGCAGCACCAGCTTCAGCTTCACAACAGCAACAACAACAACAATAAGCAGCATCAGCAGTAGCAGGGCAGCAGCTTCTGTGCAGAGGCAGTCCCTGGGCAGCTTCTTCTTCTTCTTCTCTTCTTCTCCTGAACCAGCGTAGTAGGGATTGAGTGAGGTATAAATTCTGAGCTTCACTTGCTTGTGTGCTAGACTTGTGAGTTGGTTGAGTTTATTTATTGTGTTTGGTAGTTGATTATCACTAGACTTGGTGTTTTAGCGATATTTGTGATGATTAGTAAGATCCTTGCTTAAGTTAGGTTAATTTTAGTTAGACTAGGTTAGTTAGGAGCTATTGAGGCCAGGTAAACCTAGGTAACCCCAGTTTACACTAAAATACCCTGAAGTTTCATGTTGGTGCAAATTGTGACTTTTAAGCAAAAATTTAGCTTTCTGTTATCTGCTGTTACCCAGGTGACTTCAGGATAAAATTGAGTGGACCCCAGCCTACTAGTAACACCCTGACCCCACCACCAGAGCCCGACCCCACCACTCTCACCTTTGGCCGCCGAAATAATCTTTCTGGCCGCAATTTGCGGCCAGAACAGGGAGTTAGGAGTTAGGGTTTTCAGGGTTGGTGTCTGCTATGTTTTGTAGGTTCTTGGTATATGTAGTTTTGTATTATTGTAGCCTGGATAGAATCTAGAGCTATATGTCATTTTCTGGTGTTTTTAAGTTTGCGCGATACGCGCGATACGCGAGTGGGTTTGTGATTCAGCGTATCGCGGCGTATCGGACTGAGTCGTAGGCGCGTGCACACACGTTCCAACGTATCACACACACGCGCGTTGATTCGTGACGCGAGTTTCACGTTTTGTTTCGTTTTCACGTTTTGCGGGATTCTTTCTTATATAATTAGATTCCTTGTGTAAATTCCAGGTTCTCAGGCGAGCACGTCAGACGTCGCCAGGAAAGGGAAGCAGGCGGTCGGCTATACTTAGCACGCGACCAGGTGAGTAGATTTAACATCTACGGGGAAATCGCCCGTATGGCGTTAAACGTCAGGGCGTAATAGGAATTGTAGTCATGAGTGTCCTTTTAGATATACTGGTAGTATAGGACACTGCACTGTCACTAACGGTCCAAGTTGCACGAGCACTATCTATATGCTACACTCACACCGTTAGTGATTGCCATACCACTCACAGAGTAGGATTGCTATAAACCGCATATTATATTGACTCTGCCTACTTGATGTTGACGTGATTTGCCGCATACATCATACTCATTCATGCTTGTGATATATATACCTTACACGTTCATACTTGTGACATATATCATACATATTCATACTTGTGTCATATACCTTACCTATATTCATACTCGGGCGCATATACATCATAGGCCTACATTAGTGCACATGTACCTGCTATATTCATTTTGCGTACTTATCCATTCCCACATCCATACCGTTACCACATTCATAGGTTGCATTTATGGATGATATTTACTTGATTTAAAAACTGAGGGACCGCAAACGGTATTTTCAAAACTGGACCTCTTAAACAGCGGTTTTCCCATTCCTTAACTTATAATAACATACGACACATTGCATGGATCTACGCATTGGATTTGATTTCTGTGATTTCTGGATTTGGGAACCGGGGGTACTATTTTAATGAAATACGCACTGTTTGAAAACTCGGTTTCCCTTGATATGATATTTTAGTGCGTCCACCATGAGTTTTCTCGGTTCTAGAAAGCTTGTGTGAGTATACCCGATTCGAGGAGAGGTAGGCACCGATTGCGGGTACATGGTGGACCCGGTACGGTACCCCGGGGCGAGAAGACTCGTATTGTTAGACGGTGAGCCCGGCGGAGGGACTACTACCTACCGGTGATTGCTTGGACCTGGCGGTTATCCGGAGGATACCGACCAGGGTTGATGGATGGATACGGGACGACTCGTACTGCCGGGGCCGAGGGCCGATACCGCAGACTGAGCCCGTGGGCTGATCCGGACTAACGGATGCCCTATACAGGAGGATTTGCGTGTCGATGCTTGGCACAAGTATTTCTTGAAATTTTGGGTGCCGATGTTGGGCACTCACGGTTATATGAGATTTACAGGATTGGAGGACCGAGGAGGATGATGACGCCTGAGTAGTATTGGGATTTGGGTACATTGATGGATACCGATTATACTTTCCATGATAACATTTCCGTGTAGATGTTATATTTCCCATGCTCAGTATGTAGTAACTGATATCTCATCCTGTATCTATTATACCTGATATAGTACACATTGCTATACTTGATAATTGCATACCCTGTTCATTGTATATAGGGTTGTTAGATTGTATTGTTATACTTGATCATTGCATACCCTGTTCATTCTATATAGGGTTGTTAGATTGCATTATTATACTTGCTCATCACATGGAGATGTTATTAGATCGCACTTGTTGCATGATTGAGCATCCAGTTCATCATATAGATGTTATCT
Organism: Agapanthus africanus; assembly: GCA_030015575.1. Taxonomy (NCBI): domain Eukaryota; kingdom Viridiplantae; phylum Streptophyta; class Magnoliopsida; order Asparagales; family Amaryllidaceae; genus Agapanthus; species Agapanthus africanus. The sequence continues at coordinate 410,406,968 of CM057340.1, forward strand.
GTTGATATAGGCTAGAGTATCGTAGCGCGTGCATACTCGCGATTACCTTTTTATGTTATCTTCTATTCACGAGTTGGCAACTCACCCCCGTTGTGCCACAGTGTTTGCAGGTTGCCCTTCGGAGTAGTCGCGGCAGGCTGCGTTCTTACATCTTTGACACAGATACCCCTACAGTTGGTGTACTAGCACATTTGCTGATAGGTGGGTTTTGTGCGGTATCTGGTTATCTTTCAGTTATGTACATTGTTGTATCTAGTACTCTCCATCTACCACTTATGTATTGACTTAGAGACCAGTTGTGAGGACGATGTATATTATTTTGTATTCTGGCGTCGAGCTCGTTGTGAGCCGACATTACTTATGCTGTTTATTCTATCTGTGATGTTTCCCACTTGTTGCTCATTTTCTTCGCTACAGCGTCATATATTGTTATCTTAGTAATTTGTTCTCTTAAATGCTTAAAACACTCTTTACTTTTACTGGTTTGATTTCTGGGTTTTCGGCTTACTTAGTCGCGTTACGCCTGTAGACGTTACGTGGTTAAGTGCCGGTCACGGGCTAAACTTTGGGTCGTGACAGTTTGTAATTGAAAATTTTCTGTCAATCAACTCTACTTCCTGGGTATTGGATACCTGGATCAGGATCTCATATATGCAATTCATTGCAGGCACTGAGAAACCGTAAAGTGCTGAAGGTTGGTGATATGACCCTCCAGGTTGCTAACGGAGCTAGCGTGGGTGCTGTGCCCGTACGGGATTATCACTTTGAATTGACGAGTGGACATATTTTGGTTTTGCGCAACTATTTTTGTGTACCCAGTTTAACGTGTAATATCATATCAGTATCGTTGTTATCAAAAGAAGGTTATGATTTCACGTTTGTAAGCGATGTTGTTAACATCCACCATAATCATGGTTTGATTGGGTCTGGTACACTAGATAACGGTATATACGTGTTAAACCAATTACAAATTTTCAATGTCCAGAACACGCTAAAAAGAAAGTCTCCAGATATAAATCAGGCTTTCTTAAGGAATTGTAGACTTAGTCACATCAATGAGACAAGGTTAACTAAGTTATATAGAGAAGGATATTTGGATCCGTTCGAATATCAATCTTATGCCACTTGTCAATCATGTCTCACAGGAAAGATGACAAAGACTCCAATCACTGGACATGGAGTAAGAGCGAGCGAGCTCTTAAGACTCATACACAGCGATGTATGTGGTCCAATGTCTACACATGCAAGAGGCTGTTTTTCATATTTTATTACTTTTACGGATGATTACTCTAGGTATGGATTCATTTTCTTAATGATACATATATCCGAGGCCTTTGAGAAATTCCAAGAATATAAGAATGAAGTAGAAAACCAAACTGGCAAAAGTATCAAGACACTAAGATCTGATCGAGGTGGTGAATACTTAAGTGCCGAGTTCCTGGGTTACCTAAAAGAGAAAGGAATTCTCTCTCAGCTTACTCCTCCATACACTCCACAGCATAACGGTGTATCGGAAAGACGGAGCCGAACCCTATTAGATATGGTACATTCCATGATGAGTAATGCTGAGTTACCGCGATCTTTCTGGGGTTATGCGCTACAATCAGCTGCATATCTTTTGAACAGGGTTCCTACCAAGACTATACCTACCATACCATATCAGATGTGGAGTAGGAAGAAACCCTATCTTCAGTATCTGAAGATATGGGGATGTCCAGCTTTTGTCAAAAAGCTGCATGCGGAAAAACTCGAGGCTCGATCAGTATAGTGTATGTTTCTAGGATATCCAAAGAACTCCAAGGGGTATTTTTTTCTATTACACAGAGGAACAAAAGGTTTTTATTGTTGGAGATAGTGCCCTCAGAGTAAATTATTGGATCACAGGCACGTGATTGCAATGATTGAGGGAGGACCTATGCCGGTAGGACAGTCTTACTCAAGATGATAGTATGCTATCTGGTTTATCTTTATAATCATGTACTAATTTAGGTGACATTACAGATCACTATTGCATGTTGGTAGAGCCCTTAGGATTCTTGCTTGACGGCCAGCAGTATGATGGCGATCATATACGTGGGAGCTGGGGTCTATAAGCACATCCTTAAAAGGTCCCTAGTCGTGGGAGTTTTCGAGACAGGGCATCGATACTCCAGAGTAGACTAGTGTATACAGTCGAGACCCCGACGAGGGGCGGTGGCCGGTCTCACAAGCCACTGGTGTCAGTTGGTTCACCTAAGATGTATACAGGTGCTCATTGGGTTATGAATACACCGGACAGGACTCGCCGGGAACATGCTAGTTGGTATTATACCTGACGTCATATAGCAGTTCCCTGGTGACATGTGTACAGGTTAGTTCATCGACCTTAGATCGTCATTTGTCTCGTGTGAGTTCCCACTGTACTTTGATTACTACCCTACCACGGCTCAAAAGAGTCGTGCAAACAGGTTTTAGTTGGGTACAGTCCCCAGCCACATGGAGCCAGTGAGCGGATCTGCAGGGGTTCGTGTCTCCCGGTATTGGGGATGAGGTCGTGCTGTGTCTAGGAGTGCCATTACACGAAATCCTTGGCCAAGGCAGGAGATTTACTGGTAGGTATTCCAGTAGTATCTCAGGGTGTTCTGGGCTACACTCCGACATGACTTGTACCTCTTTTGAGGGTCTGACTTTTACCAAACCCCTAGGCCCGCCATGCGATGCTCATAGACGAACGGACCGGACTGTACGGATATTGTCAACGACAGGCTCAGTAGGGTGTCAGGATGAGTTCGCTCATCGACCTCCCTTTTGGTCAATACCTGGTAGCTCGTTACGTACGGCTAATACCTCTGACGTGCTAGTGGTTAAATCCACAGCCAAAGTATTGACGAGTTTTTAGAGTCCCCCACATACAGTTTCTCAAGTTTCGGGAGAAACGCTGTAGAGGCCGTACGGATATATGGCAGGGTTCGATCATGTACGTGCGGTATTGCACGGATCATGATCAGACGGATAATACTAGCGGGCTTTGGTTTAAGCCGAATCCTAGTATTGTACAGTGTAGATTTTGTCTCATTGCATTTGTATTCGGTCGGAATACAAATACGGGTATGTATATACAGTCGCGGGTTTTCCTGTAATTTATTACCGGATCACTTTTTGAAGTTGCCAATTTGTATTTCGTTTCGGCCATTTTCCTTTCTATCTTTCTTTGGCTGAAAATTGGTGTGGAGGGGCTTATTTGCAAATCTGCAAATTAGCAATATGGAGGGTTGTTTTTGTGATGATAGGTTCATGATGGTTCTACCATCCTTTGACTTCTTTTTGTTCATCATTGCTTGATGAGATGGTTGATGAGGAGGAGACTTTGTTGTGATTTGACTTTGGGGTGATGATTATTCCTCATCATCACCCATTTCTCTCTCTTGTATTGTTTGCACACTCCCTACTCTTCTCATTCTCTAGGGGCCGGCCATATTTTTGGCAAGGGGTGGATTGATTTTGTGGTGGGAAAATATTGGTCTCATTTTGCTTGCAACAATTTCCTTAGCCATCTACAAAAGTTCATTTTTCCTCCACATCAAATGGCAACTTAAAATAACCCTTTGAGACATAGAGTTCTACACTTAGCCTACAGCATTCTTGGACACGTCGACTCGCCAACTTCGTGCCCGAGTTGCCTCGGTCCAGAGGTGGGAGCCCGTAAAAGGACCCGGCGATGTGGTGCCATTTCCGACGAGGAGATGAAGACCGGAGATTCCGCGAGAAGATCGGGATGGAGGCCGAAGACCGAAGGACACGGATCGCTCGGTATAGCTTTCTACCTTTTCTTCAATTAGCTAGTAGTAGGTTAATGGCCCGATCCGGTTTTATAGCCGCGGTAGCGCCGGTTTCCAAGTAAAGAAAAGTTTTTGTTTCCGCATTTTGGCCTCGGACAGACGGCCGGGGCGCTGTCGTGGTCCTACATTTGTTTCTCGTAATGCCCATTTTCTAGAATATCAGGTTTTAGAAAAGGAAACAAGTGGGAGAGAAATAGATCTGGAAGAAATTCCATAACCACAAACTACTACTGAAAGTTTGATAGAACCAGAAGTTCAAGAAGAACAGGACATTCCCGCATCCCTCCGCAGGAGTAGTAGGCCGTCTCATCCGCCTGAGAGATACTACGGTTTTCTCATAGACGGGGATAGATAAGATTGCATCATTGATAATGATGAACCTACTCGCTTCCAGCAGGCCATCTAGAGCGGCGACTCAGTAAGATGGCTGAATGCAATGCGGACCGAGATGGAGTCCATGTACACCAATAAAGTATGGACTTTGGACTTTGCTCCAGATGGGGTAAAACCCATAGGATGCAAGTGGATTTTCAAGAAAAAGATTGGTGTAGATGGACAGGTGGAAACCTATAAGGCTAGACTTGTTGCAAACGGTTTTCGTCAAAGACCTGGTTTGGATTATGACGAAACTTTTTCTCCATTGGCTATGCTCAAATCCATTCGGATCCTTCTTGCCATTGCCGCCTTCCATGATTATGAGAACTGGCAGATGGACGTAAAGACGGCTTTTTTAAATGATAATTTAGAAGAGTGCGTCTATATGGATTAGCCAGAAGGTTTCAATCAGAGTGGGAGCAGCGGGAAAGTGTGCAAGTTGCTTAAGTCCATTTATGGACTAAAGCAGGCATCGCGGAGTTGGAACAACTGTTTTGATGAAACGGTCAAGGAATATGACTTTATCAAAAATCCATATGAACCATGTATATATAGTAAAATTGTAGCACGAACTGTCGTATTACTCGTCTTGTACGTGGATGACATTCTCTTGATAGGAAATGACATTCCTATGCTACAATCTGTCAAAGGATTCTTGTCATACATGTTCTCCATGAAAGACCTGGGTGATGCCTCTTACATACTGGGGATTCAGATCTATCGTGATAGATCTAAGAGGATGTTGGGACTTTCGCAGTCCAGGTATATCAACACTATAGTGAAAAGATTCAGTATGGAAGATTCTAAGCGCGGTAATTTACCGGCTTGTCACGGAATCACCCTATCCAAAGAGATGTCTCCCAAGACTGATTTGGAAAGGGAACGCATGTCAGTTATACCCTACACTTCTGCGGTGGGCTCTATAATGTATGCGATGTTGTGCACCAGACCAGATGTAGCTTACGCACTGAGCGTGGTAAGCCGGTATCAGTCAGACCCAGGGGAGAAGCACTGGATAGAAGTAAAGAACATTCTAAAGTACCTGAGAAGGACTAAAAATATGTTCTTGGTTTACGGCGGAAAAGAACTCAAGATCGAGGCTTTTGCTGACTCCAGCTTCCAGAGTGACAAGGATGACTCCAAGTCCATGTCAGGTTATGTCTTTATCCTTAATGGAGGGGCGGTGTGCTGGAAGAGTTCCAAGCAGGACACCGTTGCTGACTGAACGATGGAAGCGGAGTATATAGCTGCTTGCGATGCCGCAAAAGAAGCAGTCTGGATAAAGAAGTTCCTCACAGAACTTCAGGTGGTTCCATCCATTGTTGAACCAATACCTCTGTATTGTCACAACAACGGGGCTATAGCTTTAGCAAAGGAACCCCAGGTCCCATCAGAAGTCCAGACACATCTTAAGGCGGTATCACCTGATCAGGGAGATCATATATCGCCAGGAGATCGAGGTCCGGAGAGTTTCTATACAGGAGAACACTGCAGATCCATTCACAAATGCCTTACCTCAGATTCAGTTCGAGAGGCTACTCGAGATGATAAGTCTTCGATATGCCAGTACATGGCCCTAGTGCAAGTGGGAGATTGTTAGTGTATCTGCCCTATAAGCTATTATTGTATCATACTAGTTTGTATATTATGTAATGGAAGCTTGGGATATTCACAGTTATATTAACAGTCTCGCTCAACATAGTAGTATGCTACTTGGTTTATGTCTATCTTAATATGTGTATATGTTAGCATATCGCGAATACATATTGATAGAGGCCTTAGGATCTTGCTTGACTACCAACGTTATGATGGCAGTCACACTAGTGGGGGCTGGGTAGTCTACAAGCATATCCTTTTTCAGGTCCCTAGTCGTAGGATTATCGAGACAAGGCATCAATACTCCGGAGTAGACTAGTGTGTACGCTTCTCATCCCAGTTGTGGAAATGGTCTGCCCCACTGCCATTAGTACGTTGTACTGGAGCAAGTATACAGGTGCTCGTTGGGTTACGGGTACACCAGACAGGACTCGCTGGGAACCGTTGGTTGGTATTATACACGTCGTCAGTTAACAGTTCCCAGGTGACATGAGTACAGCATAGTTCGCAGACTTGACACTACTGCTTCATCTCGAGTGTGTTCCCACTGTTCTTAGATTGCTACCCTACCACGGCTCAGAGAAGTCGTGCAAACAGGTAGCAGTTGGGTGCAGTCCCGAAGCACTTGGTGGCAGTGGCGGTTAGACAGGATTCGTCTCTCCCGGTATTGGGAGTTGATATCGCACTGTGTTTGGAGAGCCATTACGCAAAGTCCCTGGCCAGGGAAAACGAGATTTACTGGTAGGATTTCCAGTAGCTTCTCAAGGTGTAATAGGCTTCACTCTGATATGACTTATACCGCTTTTAGGGGACTGACGCTTGCCGCCCTCTAGGCCCTATATGCGATAGTCCTAGACGAACAGACCGGACTATACGGAGATTGTCACGGCAGGCTCAGTAGGAGTTCAGATGGGTTTCCTCATCGGCCTTCTTATCGACATCTACCTGGGGACCGTTACGTATAGCTATTACCGCTTGCGGCCTGTGGTTAAACCCACTGCCAGCGTAGTGTCGAGTCTTTAGAGTCCCATACAGAGAGTTTCCCTGCTTCAGGAGAAACGATATAGAGGTCGTATGGTTTTACGATAGGGGTCAGACACATACGTGTATTTATGCACGTACGATGTTCGGACAGTTTTTACTAGCGGGCTTTAGTTTAAACCAGATTCTAGTATTGGATTATTGGATTTATACGGTGTCAGTATTTCCGTGTTTTCACGGATGGGAGGGGCATTCTCGTAATTAGTCGAGAAGCTTCTAGAAGATAGATGAGGTGGAGGGCTTAGGTGGAATTTGTATTAAATGGATTAGTGACTCATGGAGTGATTCATTCAAATGAGTTAATGAAGCATTTATTGCTTAATGACTCATGAGATGATTCATCCTAAGTGAGTTAATGAAGCATGGTTGATATTATCATATGTTATTCATTTAGATAATTATCATGCTTCATATATTCACAAATGAGTTAGAATTCATTATCATTCTCACTTTCAGATTCTCTATCCTCAAGCTCTCTCTCTTCAAAGAACCAAACCTAATCCTCTCGTGTGTTGAGATCCAAGGGTTAGCAAGACTAATAGATCCCTAATCCTCTTCTATATTCTCTAGGTTACTTTGATTAGCACTCATAGCCACCAAGTTAACTCAAGTGAGAGTTAAAGCTTGGAGAAGGAGCTCTCGGGTGGATCTTCTATGACATCGAGGAGGCCGACGAGGAGGTGAACTACAAGAACAAGAAGGACTAGAATCTTGAGGTATAATGGTCTATCATAGTAGTTAATCACATCTAGATAATTGTTAGTTAGGGTTTAGCAAAGATCCGTAAGTTAGTCGATGTTAACTCAAAAAAAATGATTATTTTACCTATTCCGCCTCCCCGCATCATGTGGGGTGTCTAACGTCGACTTACAATATATGCAACATGAAAGAGTAAAATGAGCATATAAAGGAAAAACCGCTATTTAACTACAACAACTTAATATATGTATCATGCGGTTCCTAATTTCTCCATGTCCATACAACATCAAATAAATTTGAACATGTAGCTATAGCCAGGTATACGTAACCATGTTGGAACAACAAGATATGTGTATCTACCTTTCAATAATGATGTAATACCCTCCAGGTATAAGTGTAAGTATGTATGCGAGATGTACATGTAGCTATGTCTCATATTTGTATATACCTATCACTAATGGTACAATACCATATAGGTATATAGGTAACAAGCGTGTAAGCATGTCAAGGCATTTGTGTAAGCATATAGGTATACAGGTATGCTATATGTCATATGCACAAAAGGAAATAGGGATCATGTCTCAATGTCCCTAAACAATACAATATCACATATGTATAGGTGTTGTGTGTGTAAGGGCAATTATTGATGGTGTGTGTGTAGCATACAATTAGTGCTCGTGAAACATGAACCGTTAATAATGGTGTTGTTCTCATTAATACTAAGTCCAAACATAAGGAAATGAGATAAGCAACAAAGGTATACATGCATAATCAATATCCATATACTTCTAACTAATAGTCATGTCATTTGATCTAACCCAGACGCATAATGCCATGCGGGCGATCCCTCTATAGATGTTAAATTTACTCACCAACGTTCCTGGCTAAGTAAAGCCAACTACTCGCTTTCCCCTGTTCGCAACGCCCGAAGTCCCCGCCTGCGATCCTGAAAGCATATAACGATATAACAAGTATATATTAGCAATTGACCAATAACACGTACCAACTACGTTTGACCGACGCACCAACTCCCAACATACTCTCAAGTGTTCGTCAAGTGGCTAACGCGCGTAGCTACACTACGAAACCAACTCAAGAGCAAAAGCTACACAAAGACACGAACGACATCGGCACGACCCTCGCAAAGAATGCAAAGCGACACAACTACCAAGCCTAGACCCTGATCGTACCGATCGCACATTCACAACATAAGATATAGCGTGGAATCAATATAATTAACGTCGCAACGTCAAAAGAAACCAACGCCTAAAATTCACCGAAACCAAGTAAGCAACTTATCGCATAAATTTGCACAAGTCTAAAGCTAACACAATTCTAGAGATATCAAAATCTTAAAACGGCTTAACTAAGGTATCCAAACCACTTTCATAATTTTAAACTCGCCCAATTATGTTTTAGAAAAACCTAGAAGCTAGAACATCATTAGTCAAATTAGGAATTAACAGTAATTATCAAATTCCCACTTGGTTATGTTTTCCTAATCTTCAATTAACCTTTAACCCATTCATCAAAATTAAACACTAACTTGAACTTCTTTAAAATTATAATAAATGAATTAAACAAGAGTTTAAAGTTATATTAACCAATTAATTAGCGAACATAATGATTTTAGCATATTAAATAAGGATGAGGGTTTGAAATTATACCTCTCAAGAAAAAAATCAAGCAACTAGATTCATCAACTTTTGCCTCCAAAGATCAAGTTTTTCTTGAAGATCCATGCTAGATTAGTGAAAGGAAAGGATGGGTTAAGTTTTATTTTTGAATTTGTGGATTTATTTTGGGATTTTTGGAGAATTATTGAACTTGGAGATGAAGGAATTGATCTTGGAAAAAAATGAGGGCAGACTTGGGTAAGGCTCGGCCTTGATGAAGAAATGGGGGGAGGGGCGGGTGGGTAAAAGAATGGAAAAATCTAGCTAAAATGTAATTAATTCTCATTTAATGCAAATGCCACCTTTTCTTTCTTTTCTTTTCTTTTAAATTTTCATTTTAAATTCACAAAATATCTAGATATTTGGATGGATGGATGGATTAACAAAAATATCTAGTGATTAGATTAGCAAAGATTCAAATTAGAAGTAATTAACCCAAAATGTAATTACCACAAATTAAGTGTGTAAAAACACATTAAAATAATATTTAATTAGGGAAAAATTTTACGTGAACCAAAACTTCCCATTGGCCTCCAAAGCACGTGCACTAGCTTCATTCTAGCTAAACTAGGTGTCGTGATGTCTATACAGAAGTTTGATCACAATCGGGTTAAAACGGAAAACACCGACTATTTTACCCTAAAACGGAAAATTTCTCATAACGATTTGTAAAACGTTACAATCTTCCCCCTTTAAAGAAATTCGGTCCCCGGGCTTACGACTCAAAGCATACACAACTCTCGGCCCAACCATGGCACAAAGTGTGTATAACAAACGAATGCATAGATCCCGAACAAAACAACCCTACGAATCAAAAGAACATACAAATTTAAGAATACCTAAAAACTCCGCATTGGACGCCCGCACGTCCCGATGAGTAGAAGCAAACTCTGGTGTGTTCCCTCTACCCGCAACTGGCTGTCATCCTCCTCTACCAACTTGTCCCCTCTGAACGAACCCTCCGCGTCAACGACCTCTCAAAATACGACCCTGACACGGTGTTAGGGAACAACTCCTGATGAAGTGATGAAGGCCCCCGCATCGATAGCATCCTCTCCATGGATGCCGACCTTCCTGGGAATACGAGCTAAAAGACTGACCTCGTCCCAAGCCTCCGATACACCCGTGACGTGCCCAAAACCTATCACGACGACTGAACCTCTGTCTCTAGACTGGTACACCTGCATGAGCCCTCCTCTGCTCCGGAACTCCCAAAGTCCTTGGAAGACGTGCCTCGTCAACTAGGGATGCATCCAGTGGTGCTATGTAAGTGGCGAAATGCTGTGTACTGACCGCAAGGAACAACTGGGTAACAGGGGTGCTAACCTCCTGTCGCTGCGCTCTACTGGCCTCAACCAAAGACCTCACTGTCTGGCGTAAGTCTTGCATATCTACCTCAATCCTAGCAATACGATCTATCGAAGGCGGATCCATCTACTCCTGTGCAATGAGCGTGCCATCCTGGCCAGTCCTTGTCCCACACAAGTCGACTCTGACCTCGGCACTCGCTGCATCACTCTGAGTTCCCATAGTCATCAGCGGCAAAGGCTATAAATGGAAAAAGGATTCGATAAAAACATGGAAATCGAATCACAAGGATATGTATCATCACGAAAGGAATTTCAAGAAAATAGTACTTTGGTCACTTTAAGCGGAGTACTGTGTCGTGAGTATGCCGCGGACATACACACACTACGTTACTCTGCTTAAGCTACAGACTTCATCATACCAAGGTCATCCTACACTCCGAAAGGTAAAAACCTAGCGCTTTGATACCAACTTTGTCACGACCCGAAATTGGCACGTGTCGGCCCTTAAACTACCCAACGTCTACAGGCGTAACGCAATTTAAGTAAGCCAAAAACCCAGCAATCTAAACCATCAAAAGTAGTAAGTGATAATAGCATTTTCAAAACTTTTGAAATCTCAAACCAAATTCTTTAAAGTCCAACTTTACTTTCTTCAAAATTTTGGCAGAACCTCCTTTGTAAAAACTAACCCCAAAAATAGGTACAACATAAATATAAGTAAAGCATCCCCGACGGGAGCAAATCCATGCCCAACGGCGGAAAACAAGAACACCTGAAGTTGATGCAATATTATGCTTTTTCTTCATTGGGGTCTCCTTGGAATCCATACAATCCTCTTTCCCTTGCTCACACTTATGACTGTTGCCATAAGTTAGAGCCGAACCGACGTTCCCCTTCCCCGAATAAGAATTCGGATCGGTCAAGCGATACATTTTGTTATCTTGATTAGGGTGTGAAATGGTTGCTACCTGGAGAGAGATAAAAGAAACACTCAGTGTGCTCTCTTGCCAGATTAGATTGGTTATTAATTTATCTAACCAGGATGGCTCCCACTGTTTCCTCAAATTCTTCTTCAAACCCTAAAGGAAGAACTAGTCAGGATTTAATCACACGTCACAATACTTGCTTAACCTTTCAGCCAGGCTAGTGTTGGTGCTTCGAGAGAGGTTTTCCAATGCTTTCGCGAAGTTCCTTAATTATATAACCTCTTTTCCCTGGAGGCGTAGCCCCGCTAACACTATTCTAGACACCGACTTGGTTTATAGAATTGATTGTTAAGTGAAATAATCTCCCGAGAGTAATCCAACTCGTCAGTGGGATCGGGATCCAACTATCATTGTGTGATGACCTAGATGGAATCCACTCTAGTCACTACACTTCAGAAGGTATGCTAAATATGCAAGTTTCCTGTATATTTGAAACTCCCGACGTGGTTTTTGCCCTAAGCGGCTTCATGACCTTGACAAAGGTCAACATGACATAAGTCGCAAGTCAAGTTCATCCCGTCATTGTACTGGATTGATTTAGACCCACCCGTATAAGTCCTTGACAGAGGTCAAAATGACCGTGCGACTGTCCTAAATAATCGCATCTATCTATGCAACATACGAGCATTGCTTAGCTACAATTCACCATGCCTTGACAGAGGTCAACATACATAGCATGAATACTAAGTAATACTTGTAAGAAATGACAGAGGGCTACGGCTGGGTTTTTGGCGAAAACCTGTTAACGTAATGAACTTGATATCGTTGAAGGAACCTGATAGCTTTTGAAAAAGAGTGGCTTAAGCTCCGTCTTTTTGAAAATTTTCTGGTTTTGAAAAAAAAACCGAGTAATCTATAGTATAATCTTTAGCTCAAGAGGTCACTCCCCGTGAAGGGCTCTTGCCTCGTAGAATGAGGTGCTGGATATTCATGACCGAATACCACTTTGGAAAGCAAAAGAATATAATGTAGTTTTTCGAAATTTGTTCCAACAACATCTTTTGGGTTTATTTTCTTGAATTAATCAAAATTAATGCGGTCCCATCAATTAACCTATCACACCAGAAAAGAACGAAAATAAAATGTACGTATATGCCATTCGCATTCACCTCGGGGCCCCGTCATCACCCATTAGGTTACTTAACTAACAACGGAGCAGAGAGTGGACTAGCGCAGGTGCAAAACATATACAACATCTACTAGTATATATATAAGTATATACATCATTCGTCCCAGGCATGATAATAATCAACATCACAGAATCTCAGCCAACAGTACAGAATGGTGGATAATCTTGGAGCCCCGGGTTTCATTTGAGCCGCCAATGAAACCCGACGTTCCCGGTCGTGTGGATAGCCTGTGCAATGAAAACCTGGACCCTACGAGCGCGGAAAGTTACCCGCCAATCCCAGAAGTGAGGCAACCCCCTTCAACAAAGTGAATAGGCCACGCAGCACTTCACGGAATCCGGTAACTTGGGCGCCCCTCCGTGGGTCAAACTATACCCCCTACGAGTGCGGAGAATAGCCCGCCAAATCTAGAACGAAGTCCCCTCCGTCTCAATGCCATGAGATGCGGGCTTGTTTCCTTCTAAAACCCGGCTATCCTTGCACTCCACCATGGTGTAATCCTAGTACAGAAATAGAAAATAATATATACAAATGGTGACATCGACCTCAACCCGGTCGTGCCCTAATCAAATAGTATACAACCCGACAAAGACGGCAATCCACAAGTCGGACGCTCGCCCCGCAATATCAAATGTACAAATGAATATAAACTGTACTGCTAACATTTCACCACATGCTATCCATCATGACTATCCAACCACAATTACAGCACAAGCACAAAACATCAACGCGAATGTCACATTCGCAAACTCGTCTAAAGGAACATATAGCAATCAGACGAGTTTAGCGATCAAATGACATTCATGGTAGCAGATAAAAGTGAATGTACTGTAAACTATTAAACAATGTCAAATATAACAATTTCAAAACACTCCAAATTGCCCCGTACAAAAAACAACAGAGAATCAAACTTGGGGAAAAAAACAATCAACACCAGACAACCAAAATCCTTGAGATAAGAACCCAGGACAAAACTCGACGCATTTCACCACCATAAAACCGAGGAGGCCGGTTTTTGTGAGGTTGTGGCCGGCCAAATGATGGTAGAATTGCATCGTTTTTGTTTTGGGTACATCTCGCTGTTTAAGGATCACTCTGCAGTTGTTTAAAAAAAATTTTGAAGCCTTAAGAAATTCGACAGAAACTGCAGTTTGGTTTTGATGTTAAGGAGTCATTTCGGTTTCGTTGTTTTAACATTGTTTAAACTTGCTAGTCTAGGGTTTATAGGCTGGATCTGATACCATGAAGGGTTAGGCTAGCGCCCCGGGAAACTTCCGCGGCCAAATGCGGAAATTTTTTTTTACTAGGAGTAGAAACTTGGCGCTAGGTTAACACAAAACAAAACGGATCTTTACCATAAACCTAGTTAGCATGTTAGGGTTCTATCTACTATGATAGAAAGTATATCTAAAGAAAACAAGTTCTTCGGGTCTTCGATCCTCTCCTTAAGCTCTTCGATGGAAGTATGGATCATGCTTGAACTTCGGCCTCCTTGAGTCAACGATGATCCACCCGGGAGCTTCAACCTTGAGCTAAACCTCCAACTTGAGCTAACTAGAATACTTAACTTGCTAATCTAAGTAGACTAGAGTGAGTAGAGTATGATTTAGAGTAGCTTAGTCTCACTAAACCATTGATTATCAATACATGAGACACTAGGGTTTAAAGAGGAAGAAGAAGAGAGCAAGCTTGAAGAGAGATAATATATTTGTATTAATGATTATAAATAATATAATGGCTAACTTATATATGACCACATGACATGGAAAATATCTCACCAAAATATCTCACAAAATATCTAAGGTCAAAAAATACCTCACAAAATATCTAATGTCAATAAGTCAATCCAAGTAAAGTTGTCAACATAAGTAGCCATGCCACAAAAAAACATATATCAAAAATAACAAATACTTTTCCTTTTCTCATATTTGTTTTGACCAAGTCAATGGTCAAAACCCTAATGTGATGTCTCCTTCTATACCCCCTCCCATCCGTATATACATACCCACATCCGTGTTCCGAGAAACATGAATACTCTTAGACGAAGCTAATTCAATAATCAAATACTATGAACCGGCTTAAACCAAAGCCCACTAGTATTATCCGCTCAAACACCACACGCGCACAAGTACACGTATGTGATCGAACCCTGTCGTAAAACGATACGACCTCTACTCATTTCGTCCGAAGCTGGGAAACCCTCTGTATGGGACTCTAAAGACTCAACAGTTCTCTGGCAGTGGGTTTAACCATAAGCACGTCAACAGCACTAGCTGTGCGTAACGGCTACCCAGGTATCTGTCGATAAGAAGGACGACGAGCAAGCTCATCCTAACTCCTACTGAGCCTATCTGTGACAATCTTCATACAGTCTGGTCTGTTCATCAAAGATTATCGCCTATTGGGCCTAGGGGGTGGTAAACGTCAGACCCCTAATAGCGGTATAAGTCGTGTCAGAGTGTAGCCCAGAACACCCTGAGAAGCTACTAGAACACCTACCAGTAAATCTCACTTTCCCTGGCCAGGGACTTTGTGTAATGGCTCTCCATACACAGCGCGATATCTGTAGGGTTCCTAGGCACACTCATGAGGTTCCACAAGGCATCAACCATGCAAAAATCAAATTTTTGTGTGCCTAACAACTCTATGCAAGATCGTTTACTAGAGGTAAGGCGAAACTAAAAGCTAGTAAACTACTTTACTACTATGTGAAAGGAATTACAACCTTTGTAGATCCGGTCCTTCACTTCTAAAGCTTCGTGTTGATGTCCCTTCGCTGTGATCATCGGGATCCCGGACCCTAGCGATGGTTTCTTCGGAGAAATGAGCGAGCTAGGTCGTTGACATCGAGGCCGAACATGATCTACGTCGGGGAGACTCAAACTCAAGCAATTCCTTCACTTGGTCAAGAACTTTGTGAAGAGAACACCCTATACTACATGGGAAGTAGTAGAGGATGAAGAAATAGGAAGTGGGCTCACTTTAGAATTGTTTTTCTCACACTTTTTCTCATGGCACCATTGGGGCTGGCAAGCTTTTTGATGGAGCTTGATGAAGAAGAAGAAGAAGAAGAAGAAAGAATAAAGAATGAAAATTATCCTTTTAATTATGGCACCATGGTTGAGTTAAGCCCTCATGCTTAACTCATGTAGAGAATTGACCAAGGTATTAGGTTAAGGGTTAGGTCAAAGAATATCAAGAGCAATGACAAAAGAGTGGACATTGTCAAAGTTTCTCCAAACTTCTTCAAGCTTGATAACTTTGACCAAGTTTAATTATTTTGTTAAATCTTAAGATAAAACAAAAACCCTAATCTTAAACCTAATCTTGGTATAAGTCTCATACACACAACTTGTATGTATCATCAAGCATGATACAAACATGTACACTTGCATATATCACATATAAACAATGTGCACAATCTAGTGAGAAAATCAATCTTATGTGAACCAATACTAGTTAATGTAAAGTAATATATCAAATATATAATTATACATTAAATCATTAAATCAACACTTGATTTAATAATCCGTCTATAACCGACTAATATCAAAAGTAACAACTTATCGAATCAACACTTGATCCGATAACCCGGCTATATCGTATACAACCGATAAATGTCACAAATAGCGAGAATAGAATACGGTATCTCATATCGTATTAATCTCGGTCCCGCACATATCTCATATGCGCTCCTATTTCGTTTCACTTGAGCCAGGAAACCCCTGTGTAGGACTCTAAAGACTCGTCAATACGCCGGCAGTAGGTGATGATCATATCAAACACCCACAAGCCGCAAGCGGTCTGCTAAACGTAACGGCCGCCCGAGTATTGAGCGATCAGAAGATCAATGAGCAAGCATACTCACACTCCTGTGAATCCAACCAGTAATACTTACCGCACAGTCCGGTCTGTTCTTCTGATATGTCGCATATCTCGCCTAGGGGTGGTAAACGTCAGACCCCATTAGCTTGATAAGTCATGCCGATGTAAGGTCCATAAAAAGCATGAAACTACTGATAACACTTACCAGTAAATCAGTGCAACCCTGGCCAGGGATTTCCAGTTATGGCCAGTCGAGCATAGCGCAACATCAACCCCCAATACCGGGAGAGACGAACCCCCTCCTATCGCTCATTGCCTCCATGTGAATCGGGACTGTACCCAAAAACCACCTGTTTGCATGACTCAGTAGAGCCGTGGTAGGGTGGAAATCAAAGCACAGTGGGAGACACACAAGACTCAATGACGATCTCGGGTCAACAGACTAAGCTGTACCAGTGTCACCAGAGAACTGCCATCTGACTTAAAGTATAATACCATCTGGGAGTTCTCGGCGAGTCCGTTCAGTGTACCCAGTCACCACTGAGCACCCGCATACCATCTCTGATGTCAAACACCAATGGATATGGGATTATCCATCGCCCATCACATGGGTCGAGAAGATATACGCTAGTCTACTCTGGAATATCGATACCCCGTCTCGATATTCCCACGACTAGGAACATTGAAGGATGTACTCACTGACTATCCAGGCCCCATTAGTATGATCTGCATCATAGTCCTGGAAGTCGAGCACATATCCTAAGGGCTTTATCAACATGTAACAGAGAGACAATAAGTATACATGTTAAGATAAAGAGCAACCAGATAGCGTACTATCATGTCGGGCTAGAAAGTCCTACCTATATATGTCCCAGCATCCACTACAATATACATCTCATGTACAGCAATGGCCTCTAGGGCATACATATAACTAACAATCTCCCACTTGCACTAGGGCCATCTGTAGCAGTAGTTGCAGTATCTCATACTCAACCATCCCATAAAAGCCTCTTTATGGGAAAAGGCTTTTGTGAGTGGATCCCCCGTGTTGTCCTCTGAGTCTACTCTCCTAACCTCGATCACCTTGGAGATCAACTATCTCCATGATCAGGTGATATTGCCTTGGAATATGTCTGGGTCACTGATGGGACCGGGGTTGCTAGGCCAAAGCCTCAACACCATTGTCATACAATGGTAGGAACCTAGTTCATCTCATGAGCTAATATACACCCAAACTTCCTCTTTGGTAGTATCATTGATAGCGATGTCACCAGTCTTTATCGTCTAGTTTGCCACGGTATCTCGCTTGGAACTCTTCCAACATACCGTCCCTCCACTGAGGGTAAAGACAATGCCTGCGACTGACATTCAGTCGTCCTTATCACCCTGGAACCTTTCCAGTGATTCTCTCCCAGATCGATTGATACCATCTCACTACAACTAGTGAGAATCCTAATATCCATTTAGATCTATCTCATAGATCCAAAACCTAGGATTTAGGAGGTATCATTTTGATCATATATGGAGAATCCATGTGATAAGAGGAGATTGTCCAAGCGTAGCATAGGAAACTCTTTTCTTATCAAGAGTATGTCATCCACGTACTCTACGAGGACCACCATACTCCCTACTACCTTTTTGTATATACTTGGTTCATCTACCATTTTGATGAAGTTAAACTTTTTGACTATCTCATCAAAACAGATATTCCAACTCCGCGATGCCTGCTTTATCATGTAAAGCAACTTGCACACGTTTTCGCTGCTCCCACTGTCTACGAAGCCCTCTGGCTGTGTACTTATAGACGTTCTCTTCTAAATCTAGATTTAGAAAAGCAGTCATGACACCCAACCACCAGATATCGTAGTCATGGTATGTAGCAATGGCAAGTAGGGTCCGGATGGACTTAAGCATAGGCACTGGAAAAAGGTTTTATTATTATCCACGCCTGGTCGATGACTAAAACCTTTAACAAGTCTAGCTTTGAAAGTCTCAACTTTTCCATCTACACCAAGTAATCTTCTCAAGATATACTTGCTCCTGACGGGGATTCAACCCTTCAGATATAGCATTCAAAGTCCATACTTTGTCGGTGTATATGGATTCCATCTCAGATCGCTAAGCATCCATCCATTTTTACAGAGTCCCTACTCTTGATGGCCTGCTCGAAAATAGTTAGGTCATCATCTCATGATGCAATCCTCGCTCCCACTGTCATCGAGACATCGAAGTATCTCTCAGGCGGATGAGGAACCCTGCTAGATCGGCGGAGAGGCTGAGGTTCGTCGGAATCTATTGAATCCTTTGGTTCTACCAAATCATTTGCTGTAGTTTGTATAGCTGGAAATCTTTCCAGTTCTATAGAACTGACCTTGCCTCGATCTTGTCCGGATTTTGCTTTTGACATAGGCCGGACAACCCCAAATCTTAACTTGCTTAAGAGATGGGTTCTTCCCATACCATATCTCATATGGAGTGGTAGGCACTGATTTGATTCGAACCTAATTCAATAGGTATGCAGCTTCTTAAGTGCATAACCCAAAAAAGGAAACAGGTAACTCAGTAGTAATCATCATAGAGCGCACGATATCATTTAGGGTGTGATTGCTCCGCCCCGATACACCGACGTGCTGTGGTGTATACGGAGGAGTAATGCTGAGAGAGAATCTCATTCTCCTTTAGAATAGTCCAGGAATCTCATGCTCAAGTATTCTCCTCCCTGATCATATCAAAGGACATAATACTTATATCTGTTTTTGGTTCTCTACTTCTGACTTATATTCGGTGATTATCTCAAAAATTTCGGACTTGTGTTTCAACAGGAACATATGTCTGAATCTAGAGAGATCATCAGCGAATGTAATGAAGTACAAAGAACCGGTCCTAGCATATATAGACTGGGGACCTTCATACATCACTATGTATCAGTCCCAAGAGTTCACTGACTCTTTCTCTCTTTCCAGTAAACGGAGCTATGGTCATCTTATCTTTATGACATGACTGGCAAGTTTCATAAGATGTAAATTTAAACTGATTTAAATATGCATCTAAATGTAACTTAGCTATTCGGGTCGCATTGATATGACCTAGTCTACAATGCTTCAAGAAGAATTCGTTCATTTCTGAACTCTTCCTCTCGTGTATGTTCTGTAAACTAAGAAATGCAGTTTGATTTAGAATCGTCAATGCTTTTAGATAACGTGCCTGAACCGATCAACTATTGATATAGGAAATGTTCAAAATTATATCCTTCAATACAAAATTATATCCTTCATTACTAATAAAGAGACTGATATGATGTTGTATATGAGGTTCGGTATCTAATAACATTCATTCAGAATCAATGTATTCTGGTAATACAGGGTGATAGTGACCAACAGACTTGGCTGCAACACTTGCACCGTTTTTTGTCTCATGAAACTTATCACCCGTTCCCAGTTCTCTATCTTTCTGTAGCCCATGTAACAGATTACATATGCGGGATCCTGATCCGGTATCTAATACCCAGGACATAGAGTATACAGAGAAACAGTTCTTTATAATGAACACACCCGAAGAAGATGCATCTCATGCACTTTACTTCGTTTGGGCGGCATGGGAATCCTGGTATTCCCCTAATTCCTGCTCGGTCTTATAACAATTATAAGTTAGAGCGGGACCAAAGTTCCCCAGCTCAGTATAACAAGCAGGTTTGGTCAATACATCCATATTATTATCTTGATTAAGGCGTGACATGGTCGCTACCTGGAGAGAGAGAGAAGAAAACACTCTGCGTGCACTCTTGCAAGATTAGATTGGTAATATATTTTATCTAATCAGGATGGCTCCCACTGTTTTTATCAAATCTTCCTTCAAACCCTAAAAGGAAAGACTAGCCGGGATTAATTACACTCTACAAGTTCGCCAATCATTCAGCTAGGCCAGTGCCGGTACTTTGAGGGAGGCTCCCCGTGCTTTCGCACGGACCTAATTAGAGTAAACCTCGTTTTCCCAGGGGCGTAACCCCGTTGACACCTTTCTAGACACCTACTTGATCGGCTAATTGCAAAGTGCAAAACTCTCCCAGGAGTAACAATTACTCGCAGTGGGTATCGGGATCCAACTATCATATAGAAGGTATGCAATCTCATTGCAAATTTCAACACTTGAAACTCCCGATAAAGGTTTTTACCCCTAGCACTTATGACCTTAACTATGGTCAACAAATCATAAGCACTAGTCAAGTTCTACCCGTCATTTCGTGATTAATTAGACCCACCCACATGACCCTTAACTAAGGTCAACAAAGTCATGCGACTGTCCTAACTAATCGCATCATATGCGGTGTAGGAAGACATCACTTAGCTACCGTACACCGTGTCTTGACTATGGTCAACAAACACAGCACGAATACTAAGTACTCTACTTCCTAAAATGACGGAGGGTTGCGGATGGGTTTTAGTAAAACCTTTAACGCTTTGAACTTAATCTCGCTGCAGAATCAAATGGTTTTTAAATGGAGTGTTTTTTAGGCTTTTGCTAGTTTCGCTAAAAAGGTCACTCCTGGTGAAGGGATCTCGGCTCTTTCCTCGTCGAATGAGGTGCAGGATATTCACAATACCACTATGCAAAGAAAAAACTAGAAAAGCAATCAAAAGACAAACCGAAGGTTGTAGCATCTGCTAGTTATTGCTAAAGAGGTTACTCCCGATGAAGGGATCGTCTGCTCTTTCCCTATCGAATAAGGTGCTGGATGTTCTACAAGGAACACCGCTATTCAAAGCAACAACTAGAGCTACCTAATGTTTTGAAATTCGATTCCACAACATCTTTTAGGTTTATTTTCTATCATTAATCTCAATAATGAATGTCCCATCATTTAAGTCCACCTAAACCTCACAGATAAATATAACGTATACTTATGCCATCCGCATTCACCTCGATGTCCTGTCTGCACCGTTAGGTTAGGTAACTAACGGCAGAGCGGGGCAGGGCTAGCGCGGGTGTAAAACATAAGCAAAGTCTATATAATATATCATATATACTATATACAATATCTATCTGAACAAATCACATGATCACATCACAGATAACGCAGCAGAAAATATCATATGAAATATTAGATATACTAGGACGTCCGTGTTTTATTTTGATCCTGTATAAAACACGGATTCCACGGTCGTGATGAATAGCCAATCCCACACCCCTGACCCCTACGAGAGCGGAAAGCAACCCTACCAATTCTAGAGTTAGGAGACCCGGACTCGACTCCTCGAGATGGTCTCCCACTGGACCCTAGAACCCGGTTACTTGTGCTCCCCGCCTTAGGTCTATCCTAATGCGGAAAAGTAAATAATATACAATGGTGACATCATCCTCAACCCGGAAGTGCGCCAATAAAAGAATATTACATACAATGAATTTTACATGAATGAAAAATGAAAAACACTTATCTCACATAAAAAAAACTCGGCCATTAAAATACGACGATCCATTATAACATATCCAGCAACACATAATATCACATGTCATCAACGTAAGTAAATATGCCCATCCCAATTGTCGTTGTCATATAGCAACGAAACCGGCGATATCATATATTACACTTACGGTCGCAGAAAAGAAAGTGTAAAACTACAACAGTTGGAATTCGCAACCAACTTAGACATCGCATGCCTAACCAAATGAATTTCTTAGACATCGCGTGCCTAACAATTATAAACCCGGCATTTTAGTCACATTATCGAAAACTCTTTTCAATATCAAGTCGGGCAATGCAACAAGATTCCCGAGATCCTAATCGAATGCTCGTCGCAAACTTTAGTAGACGGCCGCACCCCCGATGCCGTCGATGAAGTGCAATAAGGCGGAACACCGCTGCCACGAGCACCCAAACGAATGCTTTTGTCGACGGGGTTCTCCTACAGTCACTTAGTCGGGGTCATGGGGCATGGGTGTCTATTAAGTTTACCCGGCGAGTATCCGCGTACGCTACGTGATTGCGACGGACTTTTGATCATATCAAAATTCCGAGGCAACCGATCATCTGAGACTAAACTGCTGTGTTTATAACATTCAAATTCGTTATCTCATAACTACTTGTGGATTCCAAATATTGTATCACATTCCAGATAAATAGACAATGTTAAACTTTCCGATCGAATAATCAAACACTCAAGATTTCCCCAACATATCTCAACACTTAAAATCAATTTAAAAACATCCATCACATGCCACAGTACCAATGGTCCAGCCGTAGAAGGGTCAAGCCAACGCCTCACATGTGGCACGCCGTACTGCCACAAACCCTAAGGTTCAGAGGCAGTCCAAGACGGTCACAAAATCGAGTTAAGGTTTGTTGTCTTCTAGAGGGTCCACCATGTTACTTGCACGACTTAGAACGTTCTTAAATTCGATAAAAAAATCCAACTTTTGAAAAAATTTCCGACTGGGGAAAAGTGAGTTATTGATATCCGGTCGAACTTTTTAACAGTTTCTAAAAATTACCCGGACAAACTAAACAAAGTTAAATTATCCGATCAAATCAACGAGTCCCCAATACAACCGTAGAAAACTCAACACTTGAGTGGAATTAAAAAATTCCCAGAAATAATTGCCAAGAAAGGACCTAAGAATAAATATATGAATTTCCAGGGACTAAGCCACAATTTTGGCCGCGGTTCCGAGGTCATCTGAGAGAATTAGTGGGCCGTACTTCACAGTAATTCTTTGTTTTCCTGCTTATTTTTCGGAGCATTTTTAATTCATAAAAAATCACATTTTTGGAAAATGTCCAGAGAAGGGTTCGTGTCGGGGTTTCCGGGTTCGATCGGACTTTAAACTTCGCTCAGACATCGCCTAAAGCTTTAGCTTGGATCTGATACCCCTGTAGGGTTCCTAGGCACACTCACGAGGTTCCACAAGGCATCAACCATGCCAAAATCAAATTTTTATGTGCCTAACAACTCTATGCAAGATCGTTTACTAGAGGTAAGGCGAAACTAAAAGCTAGTAAACTACTTTACTACTAAGTGAAAGGAATTACAACTTTTGTAGATCCGGTCCTTCACTTCTAAAGCTCCGTGTTGACGTCGCTTCGCTGCGATCATCGGGATCCCGGACCATAGCGATGGTTTAATCGGAGAAATGAGCGAGCTAGGTCGTTGACTTCGAGGCCGAAGATGATCTACGTCGGGGAGACTCAAACTCAAGCTATTCCTTCACTTGGTCAAGAACTTTGTAAATAGAACACCCTATACTACATGGCAAGTAGTAGAGGATGAATAAATAGGAAGTGGGCTCACTTTAGAATTGTTTTTCTCACACTTTTTCTCATGGCACCATTGGAGCTAGCAAGATTTTTTGATGGAGCTTGATGAAGAAGAAGAAGAAGAAAGAAGAAAGAATTAAACTTATCCTTTTAATTATGGCACCATGGTTGAGTTAAGCCCTCATGCTTAACTCATGTAGAGAATTGACCAAGGTATTAGGTTAAGGGTTAGGTTAAAGAATATCAAGAGAAACGACAAAAGAGTGGACTTTGTCAAAGTTTCTCCAAGCTTCTTCAAGCTTGATAACTTTGACCAAGTTTAATTATTTTGTTAAATCTTAAGATAAAAAAATAACCCTAATCTTAAACCTAATCTTGGTATAAGTCTCATACACACAACTTGTATGTATCATCAAGCATGATACGAACATGTACACTTGCATATATCACATATAAACAATGTGCACAATCTAGTGAGAAAATCAATCTTAAGTGAACCAGTACTAGTTAATGTAAAGTAATATATCAAATATATAATTATACATTAAATCCTTAAATCAACACTTGATTTAATAATCCGGCTATAACCGACTAATATCAAAAGTAACAACTTATCGAATCAACACTTGATCCGATAACCCGGATATATCGTATACAACCGATCAATGTCACAAATCGTGAGAATAGAATACGGTATCTCATATCGTATCAATCTCGATCCTGCACATATCTCATATGCGCTCCTATTTCGTTTCGCTTGAGCCAGGAAACCCATGTGTAGGATGTTAGTTATGTATATGCCCAAGAGGCCATTGTTGTACATATGATGTATATTATGATGGATGCTTAGATATATACAAAGAGGACTTTCTTGCTCGTCATGATAGTATGCTATTTGGTTTCACTTTATTTTAACACGTTGACTTGTATTGGTTTATTGTTTTTCTCTCACATGTTAATAAAGCTCTTAGGATCTGTACTCGACTACTGGGATTATGATGAGATCATACTAGTGGGGCCATAGTAATCGATGAGTACATCCTATAGCTGTTCCTAGTCGGGGGTAAATCGAGACAGGGCATCGATACACCAGAGTAGACTAGCGTATACGCATCTTGACCCATATAATGGGCGATGGATGATCCCATATCCATCGGTGTTTGACATCAGAGATGGTGTACGGGTGCTCAGTGGAGACTGGGTACACTGGACGGACTCGCCGAGAACTCCCAGATGGTGATATACCACACGTCAGATGGCAGTTCTCCGGTGACACTGGTACAGGGTAGTCTGTAGACCCGAGATCGTCATAGAGTCTTGTGTGATTCCCACTGTGTTTTGATTTCCACCTTACCACATCCAAGAGGGCATGCAAAACGGTGGCTTTTGGGTACAGTCCCAAATCACATGGAGGCAATGAGCGATAGGAGGGGATTCGTCTCTTCCGGTATAGGGAGTTGATGTTGTGCTGTGTTCGATTGGCTATAACTGGAAGTCCCTAGCCTGGGCTGATATAGAGATATACTGGTAAGTGTTACCAGTAGTTTCTCGACCCGTTATGAGCCTCACATCGACACGACTTATCGGTTACTGGGGTCTGACGTATACCACCCCTAGATTTGATATGCGACATATCAGACAAACAGAACGGACTGTACGGGAGTGTTACTGATTGGATTCACAGGAGAACGCACAGGCTAGCTTGTTGATCTTCTGATCGCTCAATACCTGTGTGGCTTTTTCGTTTAGCTGACCGCTTGCAGCTTGTGGGTGTTTGATATGATCATCACCTGCTACCGGCGTATTGACGATTCTTTAGAGTCCTACACAGAGGTTTCTTGGCTCAGGCGAAATGGAGTAGAGGAACATATGTGATATGTGCAGGACCGAGAATAATGCGATATGAGATACCGTATTATATTCTCGCGATATTAAGATATGAACCGGGTCATCGGATCAAGTGTTGATTCGATGAATCGGTACATGATATATTAGTCGGTAATATTCGATATAGCCGGATCGTCGGATCAAGTATTGATTCGATGATTTAATGTATAATAATATATATGATATATTGTATTACATTATCTAATATTGGCTCACTTTATTATTTCATTTTCTCACTGGATGATACATTGATATATATGCGATATATGTTAATTGTATTATTTTCTTTTGTTGCAAATATATAATATATATGTGATATATATTATTGTGACATGATATGATTTATTATTAAACATGTTTAAGGATGATTAAATGGGATTAGGGTTTGATTAGGGTTAGCTTCTTCTTGCACCTTCTAGAAGCTTTGCTTTTGTCTTGGTTAAGATATTATGGTTGATATTTTTCCATGACTCATAACTTAACCTAAGCAAACCCTAACTCTAGTTTATTCTCTACAAACTCTTAGCCAATCATCCTTGACCATGGTTCTATAATCAATCATATACATTTCTTTTCTATTCATCACAAAAGGATAATCATTTCCATTATCATCTTCTTCTCTCTTGATTTTGAGCTCACTAGAAATTCCATTTGTGATGATAAATTGTGAGAAAGTGAATTAAAAAGAAAGCATAATTACTACTCCCTAATCCTCATCTAATCTAGCCCATTAGATTAGGGTGTTCATCTCTTTAGAGTGAGAAAGCTTGGGTTATTGCAACTTCGACGTAGATCATCGGAGATTTGGAACACTTCAAGCTAGCATGGATCGTTCGAGTTGTGGAGCCTCTCTTGAGTCCGGAAGATCATGGATCGCGGCGAAGGGACTTCTACTCGGAGCTTGTGAAGTGAAGGAGCGGACTACAAAGGTTGTAATCCCTCACACTTAGATAAAAAGATATTATCTTGCATACTTAACCCTAATAATCTAGCAAAGATCCGGACTTTGGGTTGTTCGGCACGTCTAAATTTTTATCCGGGCATGTTTGATGCCTTATGAACCTTAACAAGAGTGCCTAGGAACCCTACAGTGGTATCAGATCCTAGCTAGAGCATTAGGCGTCGTGTTTACGAAGTTAAAACTCCGATCGAACCCGAACCGACAAAATTTACCCCCTCTTTGGAAATTTTTCAAAATCTGGGATTTTTCTGAATTAAAAATACCTAAAAAAATCAGCAGGGAATTCTAAGAATTACCATGAAACACGGGCCCACAAATCCACTAAACCGCGGCGGAACCGCGGCTGGAACCTGCTTCCCGCGGCGGTTCCGCAGCCGAATTTTGGAATTGTGACACGTGGCTTCATGATAATATCCGTAGGTGCTTGTTGATGCTTCTGGGTATTTTTAAAGTGACTTAAGTGTTGAGTATTCAGGGGTTTGTTTTGTAATAGTAGATTCGATCGGAATATTTAAATTCATTTTTATTTCCGGATATTTAGAAACTGTTAAACTGTTTGAACGGATATCATTAACTCACTTTTTCCTGGCACGGCAAACTTTCAAGTGTTGAATTTTTATCGGGTTTAAATCTTTCGGAAAAATTGTACAAGTTAAGCGGTGGACGCTCTAGAAGACAACAAACCTTAACTCGAATATGTGACCGTCTTGAACTGCCTTTTGAACCTTCTGGTTTGGGGCAGTACGCCGTGCCACATGTGAGGCGTTGGCTTGATCCTTCTACGGCTGGATCACTAGTACTGTGACATATTCTGGGATTATTTGAACTCCGCTCAAGTGTTGAGCACTTTAGGAAATTTTGGGTATTTGATTATCTGTTCAAAAAGTTTAATACTATCTATTTATCTGGAATGTGATACAATATGTGGAATTCATAGGGTTAGGCATGATATGCGAAGTATGTGATATTTCGGATTTACGATGTCTAAAGTGATTGTGGATTCCAAATGTTGTAGTTTTACACTTTCTTTTATGTGACCGTAAGTGTAATATGTGATATCGCCGGTTTCGTTGCTATATGTCAACGACAATTGGGATGCGCAAATTTACTTACGTTGATGATATGAGATATTATGTGTTGCTGTGATATGTTATATTGGATCGTCGTGTTATGAATAGCCGGGGGTTTTATGTGAGATGAGGGTTTTTATTTTCATTCATGTAAAATTCATTTGTAATGTAATATTGTTTTATTTGGGGCACTTCCAGGTTGAGGTTGATGTCACCAGTGTATATTATTTACTTTTCCGCATTAGGTAGACCCAAGGAGAGAAGCACAAGTAATCGGGTTCTATGGTCTAGTAGGAGGCTATCTCGAGGAGTCGAGACCGGGTCTCCTAACCATAGAATTTGCAGTGTTACTTCCCGCTCTCGTAGGGGTCTTGGGATGTGGGTTTGGCTATTCGTCGCGACCTTGGAATCCGTGTTTTATACAGGCTCGTATTGAAAACACGGACGTCCTAGTATATCCAATATTTCATATATGTTCTTCTGCTGCAATGTTCTGTGATGAGATCATATTACTGCCTGAGACGAATGCTTATAATATATATATATATATGCTGATATATAAATATTACTGCTTTCGTTTCTTCTGTGATGCTTAGGAAGCATAAGCTGATGGGATTTTATTAATGAGATTAATAAAAAGAAAAGAAACCTAAAGATGTTGTAGAATCAAAACTTTATAAAAAGGGTAGCTACAGTTTTGCTTTGCACAGTGATATATATGATATATCCTGCACCTTATTCGATGGGGAATGAGCCGAGATCCCTTCACCGGGAGTGACCTCTTTAGCGAAATTGGCAGATGCTACAAAACGTGGTTTGTCTTTTGAATGTTTTTAGTTTTTTGCTTTGCATAGAGGTATATATGATATATCCTGCACCTTATTCGATGGGGAAAGAGCCGAGATCCCTTCACCGGGAGTGACCTCTTTAGCGAAACTAGAAGCCTCAAAAAACACTCCTTTTCAAAATTCACATGATTCTACGACGATATCAAGTTCATTACGCTCAAGGTTTTCTGAAAAACCTGCGTAGCCCTCCGTCATTTCAGATAAGTACTACATAATATTCGTGCTAGGTAGTTTGGCATTCGTCAAGGCGTAGTGTACGGTAGCTAACTAGTATTTATCTGCTTATGCATATGATGCAGATTGGATTAGGGTATTCGTACGGCGTTGTTTGGCATTCGTCAAGGGTCGTGCGGGTGGGTTTAATTCAATCAAGAAATGTACGGGTTGAACTTGACTAGTGGACTATGGGTTGTTTGGCATTCGTCAAGGTCATAGAACACTAGGGGTAAAATATTATTGGGAATTTCAAGTGTTGAAATTTGCAATGAGATTGCATACCTTCTATGAGATAGTTGGATCCCGATACCCGCTGCGAGTAAGAGTTACACCTGGGAGAGTTTTACACAGGACAATTAGTCGATCAAGTAGGTGTCTAGAAAAGTGTTAACGGGGTTACACCTCTGGGAAAACGAGGTTTACTTTAATTAGGTCAGTGCAAAAGCACGGGGAACCTCCCTCAAAGTACCGACACTGATCTGGCTGAAAGATTGACGAAATTGTAGGGTGTAATTAATCCCGGCTAATCTTACCTTTTAGGGTTTGAATGTAGATTTGATAAAAACAGTGGGATACGTCCTCATTAGATAAGATAATAACCAATCTAATCTTGCAAGAGCATACGCTAAAGTGTTTTCTTCTCTCTCTCTCCAGGTAGCGACCATGTCAGGCCATAATCAAGATAATAATATGGATGTATTGACTGAACCCAATTATTGTACTGAGCAAGGGAATGTTGGACCCGTTCTTTCTTATAAGAGTTATAAGACTGAACAGGAAACAGGAGAATATCTGGATTCTCAAGCCGCCCAAAAGAACATGCATGTTGATGCATCTTCTTCGGGTGTGTTAGTTATTGAGAACTGTTTCTCAGTTCACCCTAGGTCCTGGGTATTAGATACCGGATAAGGATCCCACATATGTAAATTGTTACATGGGCTACGAAAAGGTAGAGAACTGGGAAAATGTGATCATTCCGTCCAAGTAGGGAACGGTGCAAGTATTGTAGCCAAAGCAGTTGGCGAATATCACCTTGTATTACCAAGTTGTAATACACTGATTCTGAATGAGTGTTATTATATACCGAACATGATGTGGAACATTATATCAGTTTCTTTATTAAGTAAAGAAGGATATAATTTTGTAGTACAGGATAATGTTATGAACATCTTCCTAAATCAAAAGTTGATTGCATCAGGCTCGTTACATAATGGCATATTCATTCTCTATCAAAATACGGTCCTCAATATACAAAACACACACAAAAGGAAAAGTTCAGAAATGAACGAATCCTACTTGTGGCATTGTAGACTTGGTCATATCAATGCGACACGACTGGCTAAGTTATATAAAGATGGATATTTGAATCCGTTCGAATTATCATCTTATGATACTTGCCATTCATGTCTCAAAGGAAAAATGACCAAAGCTCCGTTTAGTGGACACGGAGAAAGAGTTACGGAACTCTTAGGACTGGTACATAGTGATGTATGCGGTCCCATGTCTACGCATGCCAGGAACGGTTCTCCCTACTTCATTACATTCACTGACGATCTCTCTAGATACGGGCATGTGTTCCTATTGAAACACAAGTCTGAAGCTTTTGAGAAATTCAGAGAATATAAGCACGAAATAGAGAACCAAACGGGCAAAAGTATTAAGATCCTTCGATCTAATCGAGGAGGAGAATACTTGAGCAATGAGTTCCAAGATTATCTAAAAGAGAATGGGATTCTCTCTCAGCTTACTCCACCTTATACACCACACCACAACGGTGTATCGAAACGAAGGAATCGCACCCTATTAGATATGGTGCGTTCAATGATGAGTACAGCTGAGTTACCTATTTCCTTCTTGGGGTACGCGCTTGAGACAGCCATACACCTATTGAATATGGTTCTTACCAAATCAGTGCCTACCACTCCATATGAGATATGGAAAGGGAAGAGACCATCTCTTAAGTATGTTAATATATGGGGTTGTCCAGCCTATGTCAAAAGACAAAATCCGGACAAACTCGAGGCAAGATCAGTCTTATGTAAGTTTGTAGGATATCCCAGAAATTCACAAGGGTATATCTTCTACCACCCCGAGGAACAAAAGGTGTTTGATTCTCGACATGCCACTTTCTTAGAAAAAGGTTTTCTTATGAAACAGATTAGTGGCATTGAGGTAGAACTGGAAGAGGTTCCAGCGACACAAAATATAACAGAAGACTTGGTAGAACCAGAAGATTCAGTAGTACCCGACGAACCCCAGCCTCTCCGCCGATCTAGTAGGTTTTCTCGTCCACCTGAGAGATACTACGGTTTTCTCATTGATGGTGGAAGCGAGGATTGCGTCATGGATGATGATGAACCGACTAGTTTCGAGCAGGCCATGTAGTGACTCTGTGAAACGGCTGGATGCAATGCGATCTGAGATGGAATCCATGTACACCAACAAAGTATGGACTTTGGAAAATGCTCCTGAAGGGGTAAAACCCATAGGGAGCAAGTGGATCTTTAAAAAGAAATTTGGTGTAGATGGAAAAGTTGAGACTTTCAAAGCTAGACTTGTAGCAAAAGATTTTCGTCAACGACCAGGTGTGGATTATGACGAAACCTTTTCTCCAGTGGCTATGCTTAAGTCCATCCGGATCTTACTTGCCATTGCTGCATACCATGACTACGAAATCTGGCAAATGGATGTTAACAACGCCTTTCTAAACGGTGATTTAGAATAGAGCGTGTACATGACTCAGCCAGAGGGCTTCGTAGATAGTGGGAGCAGCGGAAAGGTGTGCAAGCTGCTTAAATCCATTTATGGGTTAAAGCAAGCATCGCGGAGTTGGAACATCTGTTTTGATGTTGTAGTCAAAGAGTTTGACTTCATCAAAAATATAGATGAACCTTGTATCTATAAAAAGGTAGCAGAGGGTAAGGTTGTCTTCCTCTTATTGTACGTGGATGACATACTCTTGATAGGAAATGATATTCCTATGCTGCAATCAGTCAAGCTCTTCTTATCACAAAGATTCTCAATGAAAGATCTAGGTGATGCCTCCTCCATATTGGGAACATGATCTATAGAGATAGATCTAAACGGATACTGGGATTGTCCCAATCCAGGTACATTGACACCATACTAAAGAGGTTTAGTATGGAAGAATCCAAGCGTGGGAACCAACCCACGATCTCTGGACTCACTCTCTCCAAAGAGATGTCTCCCTAGACTGATTTGGAGAGAGCTCGCATGCAATGGATACCCTATGCTTCGGCAGTAGGCTCTATCATGTATGCGATGCTATGTACCAGACCCGATGTAGCATACTCACTAAGTGTAGTGAGTCGGTATCTAGCAGATCCTGGAGAGAGTCACTGGACAGCTGTAAAGAACATTCTCAAGTACTTACGAAGGACTAAGGAGATGTTCTTGGTGTATGGTAATGGAGAACTCCAGGTGGAGCCCTTTATCGATTCCAGCTTCCAAAGTGATAAGGATGACTCTAAGTCGCACTCGGGATTTGTCTTTACCCTCAATGGAGGGGCCGTATGTTGGAAGAGTTCCAAACATGATACCGTTGTAGACTCGACGATGGAGGCTGAATACATCGCTGCCAGCGATGCTGCCAAAGAGGCTGTCTGGATAAAGAAATTCATTAGTGAACTTGGAGTGGTTCCATCCATTGAGCATCCAATACCTCTGTATTGCGATAACAATGGAGCTGTGGCGTTATCCAAGGAACCCAGATCCCATCAGAAATCCAGACATATTCTGAAGCGGTATCACCTGATCAGGGAGATAGTTGATTGCCGGGAGATCGAGGTCAGGAGAGTAGATACGAAGGACAACACTGCGGATCCACTCACGAAGGCTATTCCCCAGATACAGTTTGAGAGATTATTCGGGATGATAGGTATGAGATACTACAACAGCTGACCTTAGTGCAAGTGGGAGATTGTTAGTTATGTATATGCCCTAGAGGCCATTGTTGTACATATGATGTATATTATAGTGGATGCTTAGATATATACAGAGAGGAATTTCTTGCTCATCATGATAGTATGCTATTTGGTTTCACTTTATCTTAACATGTTGACTTGTATTGGTTTACTGTTTTTCTCTCACATGTTGATAAAGCCCTTAGGATCTGTACTCGACTACTGGGATTATGATGAGATCATACTAGTGGGGCCATAGTAGTCGATGAGTACATCCTATAGCTGTTCCTAGTCGATGGTATATCGAGACAGGGCATCGATACACCAGAGTAGACTAGCGTATACGCATCTTGACCCATATGATGGGCGATGGATGATCTCCTATCCATCGATGTTTGACATCAGAGATGGTGTATGGGTGCTCAGTGGAGACTGGGTACACTGGACGGACTCGCCGAGAACTCCCAGATGGTGATATACCACACGACAGATGGCAGTTCTCCGGTGACACTGGTACAGGGTAGTCTGTAGACCCGAGATCGTCATAGAGTCTTGTGTGATTCCCACTGTGCTTTGATTTCCACCTTACCACGTCCAAGAGGGCGTGCAAAACATGGCTTTTGGGTACAGTCCCGAATCACATGGAGGAAATGAGCGATAGGAGGGGATTCGTCTCTTCCGGTATAGGGAGTTGATGTTGTGCTGTGTTCGATTGGCTATAACTGGAAGTCCCTGGCCAGGGCTGATATAGAGATATACTGGTAAGTGTTACCAGTAGTTTCTCGACCCATTATGAGCCTCACATCGACACGACTTATCGGTTACTGGGGTCTGACGTATACCACCCCTAGACTTGATATGCGACATATCAGACGAACAGTCCGGACTGTACGGGAGTGTTACTAATTGGATTCACGGGAGAACGCACAGGCTAGCTTGTTGATATTCTGATCGCTCAATACCTGGGTGGCTGTTACGTTTAGCTGACCGCTTGCAGGTTGTGGGTGTTTGATATGATCATCACCTGCTACCGGCGTATTGACGATTCTTTAGAGTCCTACACAGAGGTTTCTTGGCTCAGGCGAAACGGAGTAGAGGCACATATGTGATATGTGCAGGACAGAGAATAATGCGATATGAGATACCGTATTATATTCTCGCGATATTAAGATATGAACCGGGTCATCGGATCAAGTGTTGATTCGATGAATCGGTACATGATATATTAGTCGGTAATATTCGATATAGCCGGATCGTCGGATCAAGTGTTGATTCGATGATTTAATGAATAATAATATATATGATATATAGTATTATATTATCTAATATTGGCTCTCTTTATTATTTCATTTTCTCACAGGATGATACATTGATATATATGCGATATATGTTAATTGTATTATTTTCTTTCGTTGCAAATATATAATATATATGTGATATATATTATTGTGACATGATATGATTTATTATTAAACATGTTTAAGGATTATTAAATGGGATTAGGGTTTGATTAGGGTTAGCTTCTTCTTGCACCTTCTAGAAGCTTTGCTTTTGTCTTGGTTAAGATATTATGGTTGATATTTTTCCATGACTCATAACTTAACCTAACCAAACCCTAACTCTAGTTTATTCATTACAAACTCTTAGCCAATCATCCTTGACCATGGTTCTATAATCAATCATATACATTTCTTTTCTATTCATCACAAAAGGATAATCATTTCCATTATCATCTTCTTCTCTCTTGATTTTGAGCTCACTAGAAATTCCATTTGTGATGATAAATTGTGAGAAAGTGAATTAAAAAGAAAGCATAATTACTACTCCCTAATCCTCATCTAATCTAGCCCATTAGATTAGGGTGTTCATCTCTTTAGAGTGAGAAAGCTTGGGTTATTGCAACTTCGACGTAGATCATCGGAGATTTGGAACACTTCAAGCTAGCATGGATCGTTCGAGTTGTGGAGCCTCTCTTGAGTCCGAGAGATCATGGATCGCGGCGAAGGGACTTCTACTCGGAGCTTGTGAAGCGAAGGAGCGGACTACAAAGGTTGTAATCCCTCACACTTAGATAAAAGATATTATCTTGCATGCTTAACCCTAATAATCTAGCAAAGATCCCGGCTTTGGGTTGTTCGGCACGTCTAAATTTTTATCCGCGCATGTTTGATGCCTTATGAACCTTCACAAGAGTGCCTAGGAACCCTACAGAGGACTCTAAAGACTCGTCAATACGCCGGCAGTAGGTGATGATCATATCAAACACCCACAAGCCGCAAGCGGTCTTCTAAACGTAACGGCCACCCGGGTATTGAGCGATCAGAAGATCAATGAGCAAGCCTGCTCACACTCCTGTGAATCCAACCAGTAACACTTACCGCACAGTCCAGTCTGTTCGTCTGATATGTCGCATATCTCGCCTAGGGGTGGTAAACATCAGACCCCAGTAGCTTGATAAGTCATGCCGATGTAAGGTCTATAAGAAGCATGAAACTACTGATAACACTTACCAGTAAATCAGTGCAACCCTGGCCAGGGATTTCCAGTTATGGCCTGTCTAGCATAGCGCAACATCAACCCCCAATACCGGGATAGACGAATCCCCTCCTATCGCTCATTGCCTCCATGTGAATCGGGACTGTACCCAAAAACCACCTGTTTGCACGACTCAGTAGAGCCGTGGTAGGGTGGAAATCAAAGCACAGTGGGAGACACACAAGACTCTATGACGATCTCGGGTCAACAGACTAAGCTGTACCAGTGTCACCAGAGAACTGCCATCTGACGTAAGGTATAATACCATCTGGGAGTTCTCGGCGAGTCCGTTCAGTGTACCCAGTCACCAATGAGCACCCGCATACCATCTCTGATGTCAAACACCAATGGATATGGGATCATCCATCGCCCGTCACATGGGTCGAGAAGATATACCCTAGTCTACTCTGGAATATCGATGCCCCGTCTCGATATTCCCACGACTAGGAACATTGAAGGATGTACTCACTGACTATCCAGGCCCCACTAGTATGATCTGTATCATAGTCCTGGAAGTCGAGCACATATCCTAAGGGCTTTATCAACATGTAACAGAGAGATAATAAGTATACATGTTAAGATAAGGAGCAACCAGATAGTGTACTATCATGTCGGGCAAGAAAGTCCTACCTATATATGTCCCAGCATCCACTACAATATACATCTCATGTACAGCAATGGCCTCTAGGGCATACATATAACTAACAATATCAACCCCCAATACCGGGAGAGACAAATCCTATCTAACCGCCACTACCTCCAAGGGCTTCGGGACTGCACCCAACTACTACCTGTTTGCATGACTCGATAGAGTCATGGTAGGGTAGCAATCAAAGAACAGTGGGAACACACTTGAGGCGAAGTAGCAGTGTCAAGTTAATGGACTAAGCTGTACTCATGGCACCTGGGAACTGCTACCTGACGAAAGGTATAATACCAACCGGCAGTTTCCGATGAGTCATGTCCAGTGTACTCATAACCTAATGAGCACATGCATACTATCTCCAGTACCACGTACTAATGGCCGTGGGACAGACCATATCCCCTGCTGGGATGAGAAGCGTATACACTAGTCTTCTTTGGAGTATCGATGCCCTATCTCGATAATCCTTCAACTAGGGACCTGTATAAGGATGTTCTTATAGACTTCCCAGCCCCCACTAGTGTGACAGCCATCACAACGATGGTAGTCAAGCAAAGATCCTAAGGGTTCTATTAATATGTATTAGCGAATTGTTAAAAGAAACATATACACATATTAAGATAGATACAAACCAAGTAGCATACTACTATATCGACCAAGACTATCGTAAATCCGTGTATATATCCCAAGCTTCCAAAATATAATATACAAACTAGTACTATACAATAATGGCCTCTATGGCATACATATCCAACAAGTAGGAGTTCGGATGGGTTTGCTCATCGGCCTTCTTATCGACAGATACCTGGGTAGCCGTTACGTGCAGCTAGTACCGCTTGCAGTTTATGGTTAAACCCACTGCTAGCGTACTGTCGAGTCTTTAGAGTCCCACACAGAGGGTTTCCCTGCATCGGGCGAAAGATGTAGAGTTCGTATGGTTTTATGGTAGGGCTTCGATCACGTACGTGCACTTGTGTGCGTATGATGATCGGGCGGATAATACTTGTGGGCTTTGGTTTAAGCCGGATCCTAGTATTATATTGATGGATTGTTTCGTCTCTTTGTATTCGTGTTCTTCGGAATACGAATGAGGGTATGTATATACGGATGAGGTGCATTCTCGTAGTTTTGCGTATTTTCTTCTATAAGAAGGGACACCTATTAGGGTTTATTCTTTATGTATTAAACATAATAGGTGGAGGAAATGAGGTGATTTGAGCAATGAACCTAGCATGGCTACTTGGTGACTCTTGGTCTTGAGTCGCCACAAGATATTTGTGGGGGTTTCTTGATATTTTAATGGGATATTTATCTCACAAAATATCTAAAAAAACCTTACAATATCAAAAGAGAGCAGCCAAGCCAAGTCTTCAAGCAACACTTTTGTTTCTCATTTTCCTCATGCCTTTTCTTTTTCCCTCAAACCCTAGACTCTCATGAGTTGAGAAACTTAGGGATACAAGATACAAAGCACTCCATCTACTCTCTCTAAACAACCTAGGCCATCTAGTCTAGCAAGCTACTTGCCCTAGTTACCTCGGAGTTGAGGTTGGAGCTCGGACTATAGACTCTCGGGTGGATCATCTTTGACTTGAGGAACCCGATGAGGAAGCCACGATCCGTTTCGATCCTCGGAGCCTACGATGACGAATAGGACAGCGATGAAGACCCGACGGACTTGTATCGTGAGGTATAATCTTATATCCGAGTAGATAACCTCTTCACATGTCTTGCCAGTTAGGGTTTGGACATGATCCGGGAGCTCTAGTCCGTGTTGCGATGCTTTGATAATCGTTTTTCATAACTTCCGCCTCCCCGCGGTCACGTAGGGTGCGTGACACGGACTTACACCTTTCATCCGACTATTAATGCTTCTTGAGGCACTAACCATCCGATTACTGAATTTGTGAGCTTAAAGCGTAAATAGTAGTTTCCAGATCTTGACTTTATTTATTTTTATTTTAATTTTTTTTCTTTTTCTTTTATAGACCGGATATATTTTTCAATGATGCCCTTTTGGCGGTTAGCTTTAAATACCGTTTTTTCTATCATACTAGATTTTCAAGCAAGAGTATTTCTAAGTATCCTCTACTATCCCAAGTTTCAAGGTGTGTGTAAGTTCTATTTTTAGGGTATATACTTTCTGAATTTGGACTAATGAATAGGAACTATTTTTCAGACTTATCCTTCAATAAAACTTTCAATACTTTCCCTTCATCTCGATTTAACTCAAGAACTGAACTCAAGATTACTTACTTCTATAAAAAAAACTTCAATGATGTATATTTACTAAGGTTAAACAAAAAGATGGTTATTCTAGGATTTAGTTATTCATAAGCTAAGGATTTAGTTATTCCTAACATATCAACTAAATTTTCGGCATAAAAGTCTAAGTTACCCTACTAGCTAACTTGACGACAAAGTTTTTATATTTTAGTAATTTTTTTTGATTTTTATGGGTTTTCAAATAAGTATGCAAATGCAAAATATACACATGAATGCAAAGGTAGAAAGCTTACCGAGCACACCCCTAAACTTAAACTTGACAGTGCCTTTACTGTCATGCTACACCAAGAGGGTCAAAATTGTCGGCGCTGCCCTCTTTTTTCTTTTATTTTTTTACAAAAGAAAAAGCAAACCAAAAAATATATATACACAAAAAGGTCCCCCAAACTTAAGTGAAACAGTGTTGCCACTGTTTAAGCGTTAAAGTTCAGAGTTAGGGGGAAGAGAACAATATTAATCTATACAATGCCTTACACAAGCTGAAAGTTAGCACCAACCATTAAAAAAATTTATCGCTATACTGCAGTGGTTGGTGAAAGAACATGTAGAGAATTGAGATGAAGAATACACGAGACCGTGTGAGGATGGAAGCGGCGTATGGTCTCGGTAGAGAAGACGGATGGCGGAGGGGAAAAAGAAATGGAATACGAACTTGAGGGTGGAAATGGAGTGAATAAATTAGTACAATTTGTAATGACCGATGTATAAAAAGAGATTGTACTAATCTATCAACCCGTTGAGAAATGGGGTCAAACTTCTCAAGATTCGTAAGAGAACATGGGCCGACCGGATTTGGTAAACCAGACACAGGAAATGAAAGTGATACGGTGTCTTGCAAGGTGGGAATGATGGAAAGGATCGAGGGGAGTGATCGAGGAATGGTATCGGTTAAATATTCTGGAGGGTGTACATAGTCAATGAAAGGGACAAGATGAATTGGAAAATCCGACTCATCTAATAAACTGGTTCATCCTCAATTCTATCCTTAAGATTATCCTTAAAATTCAGCTCATCCATGCATTTATAATCATCAAAATCTAGACGGATATGGGGTTCAGGAAAAACAGTTAATGACTTGGGTTGATGTCCACACGGAAGTGAACGGACATGATGAATTGGTGAAAAAAACTCATCCAAAACCGCGGGTTCATCATCCAAAATATTCCCATCGTCGATATCCTCGATCAACTGAAAATCAAATTTCTCAGACACCTCATCAAAAACATGGATTTCAATCAATTTTGGTTCTAGGATGGAGGTCTAGAGGTCAATGAGATTAGGTGTGGTTTCACTTGACAGGGTCCTTTCACAATCCGGTAAATCAAACACTATAAAATCACACAACTCATCAAACGTTCTATCTTCAATTTGTGAATCATTTGGAACAGTCGATAGACTTTCGAAACCGGAGATGGGGAATTCAATTTGCAATAGGTAGGTTTGATTTGGGAGGGTGTACTGCTCACTCTCACTACTCAAATTCTCAAACTGTCCTATCGCCTTATCATACATTGGAAAATTCGGAGCTAGTTGGAAACTAGCTGCCGGTTCGTTAGGTTGTATGAGGGCGGCCATGGATGCACTCAAATCCAACATCTGTTGGCACGATGCTACCCGAAATTCTTCAAAAAACTGTTCAAGACTAGACATGGGTTATGAGGGGGTTTCAGTAAAAGATTCAAATTCGTTTGGATACGTGAAACTCCTAAAAGGCTGTTCAGAAGCAATTTCTAGGGAAGGTGTAAAAGTCAGATAGGATTGGTAGGAATCGAATGGATGTGAAAAATGGACAGGATTAGGATCAACATTCTGATATGAAGATGATAGGAATTTTTGTCCTACGAAATTTAGAGTGGTCAATGTGTAAGTCGATGTCGCGCACCCAACGTGTTCGCGGGGAGGCGGAATTTGCAAAAAATGATTTTTACGGGCTTCGCAACATCGACTAGAACCAAGGATCGTCCATAAACCCTAGCTAGCAAACAACACGAGATTTAACTACACGGAAAGAATGTTATACCTCATGATACAAGTACTTCGGGTCTTCTCCGTTGTCCTCCTCGTCATCATAGGCTCCAAGGATCGATCCGGATCGTAACTTCCTCGTCGGCTTCCTCGAGTCAA
Source organism: Agapanthus africanus (assembly GCA_030015575.1). Lineage (NCBI taxonomy): Eukaryota > Viridiplantae > Streptophyta > Magnoliopsida > Asparagales > Amaryllidaceae > Agapanthus > Agapanthus africanus. The sequence continues at coordinate 410,447,166 of CM057340.1, forward strand.
AGATGATCCACCTGAGAGTCTATAATCCGAGCTCCAACCTCAAATCCGAGGTAACTAGGGCAACTATCTTGCTAAACCAGATGGCCTAGGTGATGTAGAGAATGAAAATGGATTTATTTGTCTCTTGGAACCCTAGTTTACTCAACTCATGAGACCTTGAGGGTTTTTTATGTGAGGAAGAAGAAGAGAGCTAGCTTGAGGAAAGAGAAATGGTTTTTGATAATAATAATTGATAAATAAGATGGCTCACTTGATATGACTACAAGCATGAAAAGAAAAAATCTCACCCAAAATATCTAGTGCCACAAAATATCTCACAAGAAATATCTTGTCAAAGAGTCAAACTATGTCAAGTGGTCAAACCAAGTCAAATGGTCAAACCAAGTCAAGTAGTCAAAACAAGTAGCCATGCTACAATTATCATTTACAAATATAACAAATACTTTCCTCCATCTTATAATTGTTTTAGTCAAGTTAATGGTCAAAACCCTAATGAGGTGTCTCCTTCTATGCCCCTCTCATCCGTATATACATACCCACATCCATGTTCCGAGAAACATGAATACAAAGTGACGAAACCGATCCATCAATATAATACTAGGATCCGGCTTAAACAAAAGCTAACTAGTATTATCCGCCCGAACATCATACGCGCACAAGTGCAAGTACGCGATCGAAGCCCTGCCATAAAACCATACGGCCTCTACATCTTTCGCCCGATACAGGGAAACTCTCTGTGTGGGACTCTAAAGACCCGACAGTATGCTGGCAGTGGGTTTAACCACAAGCCGCAAGCGGTACTAGATGCACGTTACGGCTACCCAGGTATTTGTCAATAAGAAGGCCGATGAGGAAACCCATCCGAACTTTTACTGAGCCTGAATGTGACAATCTCTGTACAGTCTGGTCTGTTCGTCTAAGAGTATAGCATATCGGGCCTACGGGTGCGGTAATCGTCATACCCCTAATAGAGCAATAAGTCATGTCGGAGAGTAGCCCAATACACCCTGAGAAACAACTGGAATACCTACCAGTAAATCTCGCTTGCCTTGGCCAAGGACTTTTTGTAATGGACTTCCGAACACAACGCGATATCAACCCCCAATACCGGGAGAGTCGAATCCTATCTAACCGCCACTTCCTCCAATTGCTTCGAGACTGCACCCAACTATTACCTGTTTGCATGACTCTTTTGAGCCATGGTAGGGTAGTAATCAAAGTACAGAGGGAACACACTCGAGGCGAAGTAGCAGTATCAAGTCGACGGACTAAGCTGTACTAATGTCACTTGGGAACTGCTACCCGACAACAGGTATAATACCTACCAACAGTTCTCGACGTGTCCTGTCCAGTGTACTCATAACCTAATGAGCACCTGCATACTATCTCCCGTACGATGCACTGATGGCTGTGGGACAGACCATCTCCCCTGCTGGGATGAGAAGCGTATACACTAGCCTACTGTAGAGTATCGATGCCCCGTCTCGATAATCCTACGACTAGGGACCTGTATAGGTTATGATTATAGACTACCCAGCCCCCACTAGTGTGACTTCCATCACAACGCTGGTAATCAAACAAAGATCCTAAGGTCTCTACAAATATGTAAAAGAGATATGCTAAGAAAAAACATGCACATATTGAGTTAGAAACAAACTAGGTAGCATACTACCATTTCAAGAAAGACTGTTACTATATCTGTGTATATCCCAAGCTCCCATTAAGTAATATACAATCCAGTATGATACAATAATGGTCTCTAGGGAATATATCACTATCAATCTACCACTTGCACTAAGGCCATATACTGGCATATCGCAGACCGAAGATCTTGAATAGCCTTCTCGAAAATTGTCTGAGGGATGGCCTCTGTGAGTGGATTCGCAGTGTTGTTCTCCGTATCTACTCTCCTCATCTCGATGTCCTGGGATCAACGATCTCCTTGATCAGGTGGTACCGCCTCAAGATATGTCTGTATCTCTGATGGGACCTGGGTTCCCTAACGCTATTGCGCTGTATGTTGTCACAATACTAAAGTATTGGACCAACAAATAGAAGGAACTACCTGAAATTCAATTAAGAACTTCCATATCCAGACTGCCACTTTTGCGGAGTCTCTTGTAGCGAACTACTCCATTTTCATCGTCGAGTCTGCAACAGTGTCCTTCTTGGAGCTCTTCCAACAGAACGCCCATCCACTGAAGGTAAAGACATAACCTGTCATTCTTATCACTCTGGAAGATGGAGTTAGCAAAGGCCTCGATCAGGAGGTCCTTTTCTTCCATACACCAAGAACATCTCCTTAGTCCTTCTCAGGTACTTAAGAATGTTCTTTACTGCTTCCCAGTGCTTCTCCCCTGGGTTTGACTGACACCGGCTTACCGCGCTCAGTGCGTAAGCTACATCTGGTCTGGTACACAACATCGCATACATTATAGAGCCTACCGCAGAAGCGTAGGGTATAATCATCATGCGAGCCCTTTCCAAATCAGTCTTGGAAGACAGCTCTTTAGAGAGGGTAATTCCGTGACAAGCCGGTAGACCCCGCGCTTAGAATCGTCCATACTAAATATTTTCAGTATGGTGTTGTTGTACCTTAACTGTAAAAGTCCCAGGTCTTTCATGGAGAACCACTGTGATAAGAATCCTTTGACTGATTGTAGCATAGGAATGCCATTTCCTATCAAGAGAATGTCATCTACGTACTCAACGAGGAATTCCAAAGTTCTTGCTACAATCTTACTATAAATGCATGGTTCATCTGGATTTTTGATAAAGTCGAATTCTATGACTGTCTCAATAAAAACAGATGTTCCAACTCTGCGATGCATGCTTTAGTCCATAAATGAACTTAAGAAACTTGCACATAAGTTACGTAAGGATGAATATAAGAATCTGTTCGAATTTTCATCCTATGATACTTGCTAGTCTTGTTACAAAGGTAATGTGACCAATACTCTGTTTACTGGAAACAGAGAAAAAGTTACTGAACTCTTGGTACGGATACATGATGATGTATACGGTCCAATGTCTACAAATGCCAGGGTTGGTTCTTTGTACTTCATTACATTCATCGATGATCTCTCAGGATTCGGACTTGTGTTCCTGTTGAAACACAAGTCTGAAGCTTTTAAGAAATTCAAGGAATATAAGTACGAAGGAGAGAACCAAACGGGTAGAAGTATTAAAGTCGTTCGATGAGATTGAGGAGGAAAAAACTTCGGCATAGTGTTCCTGGAGTTTCTAAAAGGAGAATGTGATTCTCTCTAAGCTTACTCCTTCGAGTACACCACAACACAAACGGTGTATCGGGGCGGAGGTATCGCACCCTATGAGATATATTGCGCTCTATGATGAGTACTGCTGTGTTGCATGTTTCCTTTAGGAGTTATGCACTTGAGAAGATGCATACCTATTGAATAGGGTTCCATCTAAATCAGTGTCTACCACTCCATATGAGATATGGAATGGGATGAGACCATGTCTTAAACGAGTTAAGATATGGGTTTGTCCAGCCTATGTTGAAAAGCAAAATCCGGACAAGCTCGAGGCAAGGTCCGTTCTGTATAAGTTTGTTGGATATCCAGAATTTTAGCGAGAGTATATGTTCTACCAAACTGAAGAGCAAAAGGTGTTTTATTCCTCAGCATGCCACCTTTTTAGAAAAGGAATTTCTTATGAAGAAATTAGTGGTCATGAGGTAGAACTGGAAGGAGTTCCAGCTAGACAAACTAACAGCTGATGATTTGGTGAAACCAAATAATTCTATACTCTCCAACGAACCTCAGCCTTTCCGCGAATCTGGTAGGGTTCCTCATCCACTTGAGAGATACTACGGTCTTCTCGATAACAGTGGGAGCGAGGTTTGCATCATGGTAGATGATGACCCAACTAAGGTTCAAGAAGGCCATACGAGTGGGGACTATGTGGAATGGCTGGATGCTATCCGATCAAAGATGGAATTCATATACACTAACAAAGTATGACTTTGAATGTTACACCTGAAGGGGTAAAACCCATCGGGAGCAAGTGGATCTTGAGAAGGTTCATGGTGTAGATGGAAAAGTTGAGACTTTCAAAGCTAGACCTGTAGTAAAAGTTTTTCGTCAATAACCAGGTGTGGATTATGATGAAACCTTTTCTCAAGTGGTTATGCTTAAGTTCATCAGGATTAAAGCTGTTGGAGATAGTGCCCTCAGAGTCAATTATTAGATCACAGGCACGTGATTGCAATGATTGAGGGAGGACCTATCCCGGTAGGACAGTCTTACTCAAGATGATAGTATGCTATCTGGTTTATCTTTATCATCGTGTACTGCTTTAGGTGACCTTACGAGTCGCTATTAAACGTTGATAGAGCCCCTAGGATTCTTGCTTGACTACCAGCAGTATGAGGGCGATCATATACGTGGGAGCTGGGGTCTATAAGCACATCCTTAAAAGGTCCCTAGTCGTGGGAGTTTCGAGACAGGGCATCGATACTCCAGTATAGACTAGTGTATACAGTCGAGACCCCGACGAGGGGCAGTGGCCGGTCTCACAAGCCACTGGTGTCAGTTGGTTCACCTAAGATGTATACAGGTGCTCATTGGGTTATGAGTACACCGGACAGGACTCGCCGGGAACCTGCTAGTTGGTATTATACCTGACGTCAGATAGCAGTTCCTTAGTGACATGTGTACAGGTTAGTTCATCGATCTGAGATCATCATTTGCCTCGTGTGAGTTCCCACTGTGCTTTGATTACTACCCTACCACGGCTCAAAGGAGTCGTGAAAACAGGTTTTAGTTTTGTAAAGTCCCGAGCCACATGAAGGCAGTGAGCGGATTTGCAGGGGTTCGTCTCTCCCGGTATTGGGGGTGAGGTCGCGCTGTGTCTAGGAGAGCCAGTACATGAAAAGTCCTTGGCCAAGGCAGGAGATTTACTGGTAGGTATTCTAGTAGTATCTCGGGGTGTTCTGGGCTAGACTCCGAAATGACTTGTACCGCTTTTGGTAGTCTGACTTTTACCAACCCCCTAGGCCCGCCATGAGATGCTCATAGACGAACGTACCGGACTGTACGGATATTGTCACTGACAGGCTCAGTAGGGTGTCAGGATGAATTCGCTCATCGACGCCCCTTTTGGTCAGTAGCTGGTAGCCCGTCACGTATGGCTAATACCTCTGACGTGCTAGTGGTTAAATCCACAGCCATAGTATTGACGAGTCTTTAGAGTCCCTGTTCATAACAGAATACTGCATTTTATACCGCCCATTCTTATGCTCGTGTGTTTATAGGTAGGTGCTTTTAATCAGTGTTTGCTATATAATTGCAGAATACAGGTTCTCGGCTCTGAACAGTGAATATCATGGAAAAGTACGACAAATTCCGGATTACTGCCAACAACAGATAAAACTCGGGTCTCCGCTCTCTATCCGTGTGTTGCCACATACCAGTTTAAGGGACAAGATAGCAAATCGATTGTCATATCATGCACAAAGCTCTATGTCAACACAAGATCCAAGAAATCTACGCGGAGCTCGAGGAAATCATGGTAAAAGATCCACATCACATCACCTTTTTGTTCTACTAAAATTCTGGAATAATTGTGAAGAGTTTCTGAGAAAAGTCATATACCACACAGCAGACAACAACAAACCAGGGAACCACAAAAAATACCATGGCCCAACTCCGACTTATGGCCGAGGAACCGCGGCCTAAGCATGCTTACGCCGCGGAACCGCGGCCGTATAGTGTCGGCAGGGGGTCAACTTTTAGGGGCATATTTGTACTTTCATATTGAGCCATATTGTTGCCCTAGGTTTCCATTTCACAGCCTATAAATACCCCAGATCTGAGCCAAGCCAAAGTGTCAATTCTTTGTTTCTCTTTTTCTTAGGATTTAGTCTTTTTCTTCTTTTTCTTCATTCTTTTCTCCATGAAAATTATAGTGAGAGCTTTTTGAGTGGAAGATCAATGAAGATGAGGGTTTTTGTATCATTCTCTTTTGTTTAACTTCCCCTTGAGATTCTTGCTTTCTCTTGATCATTCAACCTCTTCATTGAGCTTGAAAGGTTAAGGCTTTGTTATTGATCTCAAAGGTCGTATTTTCTTATGAAATTGGTTCTTCACTTCACATGAGTTCTTTACCCTTCTCTTGATCTTGCAACCTCTTAATTGAGCTTGCAAGTTTAAGTGTTGGCTATTGATCCCATGATTGTCTTGAGTTCTAGTTTCTTGTTCTTTTTATTGCGTATTTATTACTTGCTTTTTATTACCTTGCTTTACTTTCTTGCAATTTATATTCATGCACTTAATTACTTGTAATCTTTTCTTTTCTTTGTTCTTTTCTTTTGCTCTTCTTTGTTCTTTTTTGTGAATGAATGTAATTATCGTTGTTAAGAATAAATACGGTATTGTAAATTAAGATTTTCTTTTCTCATTTCCTTTTCCCGTTATTTTCCATTGAACTCCACCCAAACCATACGCAAGCGCTCCGTTAGGCACCCTACCCTAACAAGGTAACGGTGATTCCTAACCGCGACCGGTTGCGTTCGGTTTGGCCGGAGGCGAAAGCAAGAGACAAGAACGGAAGGACAAGGGTAAATAAGCCGTATTCCACGAATACCGCGCTTAAATCCCCTAATCCACGTTGTTGTCGATTGCTCTAGCTTCAATTGGTCAAGACTCGGCTCAAAGGTTTTGAGTACGGATTTCTTTAGCTTACAATTTCGTATCTTTTTCTTAACAACTTTATACTTGCAAATAATACACATAGGATAGTCTTGAACAAACCTCATACAAATTCTTTATTGACTCGTCTAAAACAAGAACGGACATACAACCATCTCCCTGTGGATCGACCCATGCTCAACCGGCTAGCTGCATAGCGACACCGTCCTGATCGCGGTTATACTTTAGAACTTTGAACATCCGACACGCCAAAAGCGTGCGATCAAATGGCGCCGTTGCCGGGGAGACGGTAGCGTATTTTCTTTCTTGTTATTCGGGTTAATATTCTTTTTATATATATATAAAAAAAAACTTTTTGTTATTTTTGATAATTTTTGTGGGCAAGAGTGCAGATTTTTGCGGATTTGCAAACTGTGATTGTGGGGAGCAAAGTGTACGTTCAAGGCTAAGGTGATTACGAAGTACAGTGCTAAAGATCCGGGTAGTTTGACCCGCGCAAGCGAACTTTTCAAGCTTATCGGATTTGATTCAACGGGGGTTTCCTAACCCAAAACTTAACGGTACGTACTTTACTAACATCTTCTTCTCAAATCCGACGCTTCCAATATACTATTCTTTGCAGGATTCTTTGCAAGTTCGCTAGCAAACGCTAAAAAATTGACTAACCCGTAATTGTTGCAGTGCCGTGCTTAAACTAAAAAACGATTGTTTGATTCTTTATTGAATTTTTTGAATTGCGCATTGCATACATTAATACGGACTTAAGGGCAAGCGAACCCCACAACATACGGTAAAGGATTTCATCACCTTTTCCGTGGCCCACAAATCACGAACTTGAGCATAACGTGTACCCGCACAAAAATTTAAAAGAAACTAGACTTTAAGCCTTAAGGACTTCGCGCTCACTAGGAGAAGTTAACCGTGTTTAGAACCTCGCTTAACGGTATATTGTTTACGGAGTGTCTAGGAAAGTGTTAACGGCGAAACCGCCAAAAGAGAAAGGGTTATTTAATTAAGGAACTTCGCGAAAGCGTTGGAAAACCTCCCCTTATCTCTGCTCTTACCTGGCCTCGTGATCAGTGTATCTTGAGCCCGTTTCTCGACACAGTTTTACTTCGACAATCAAGTTCTGGAGCAGGTCTAGTTGACCTAGGTGAACCCTAGAACGATTAGGTGTGTAGTATTTTTGTGTCGTAATTGTTTTTGTCCATATTCTTTTTTATTCTTTTGTTAATAGCTAAAAAAATATATAAAAAAAAATCCACATTCTTTAACCGATAACCTTGATAAAAAAGGGGATCGAGGATAGGAGCGCATATGAGATACTTCGACAAACAGCCTGTGGGTGTTTGATATGATCATCATCTGCTGCCGGCGTATTGACGAGTCTTTAGAGTCCTACACAGAGGTTTCCTAGCTCAAGCGAAACGAAATAGGAGCGCATATGAGATATGGGCGGGACCGAGGATAATGCGTGTATGTGATACCGTATTCTATTCTCACGATGAATGTATCAAATGGTTATATGCGATATAACCTAGTTATCGAATCAAGGATTGATTCGATAAGCCGATACATATGATACTAGTCGGTTATATCCGATATGACCGGATCGTTAAATCAAGTGTTGATTTAATGATTTAGTGCATATTTATATATTTGATATATTACTTTGCGTTAACTAGTATTGGTTCACTTTAAAAGGATTTTCTCACTTGAATTGTACACATTGCATATGCGATATAGTTTTGTGCACATGTTTGTATCATGTTTGATGATACATGCTTACTTGATTAAGTGTAAAGAATCAAACCATGGTTTAAGTTAATGATTAGGGTTTTGATTATTTATTCATTTATCTTTCTTATTTATTCATTTTGGAAAAAGAAAAAGATAAATGAATGGTTGAATGTTTTGTTTTTAGTTGAAGTTTCTTGAAACTTTGACTAAGTCACTCTTTTGTTCTTATGCTTAACCCTAACCATCCTTTTAACCATGGTCTTTTTTCTACACTTAACTATAGTTGAAAGTATGATAAGTATTGATTTATTTTATCTAATTATCAAGACATATCATATCTTCTTCTTCATCTTCATCTTCTTCTTCCATGAAGAAAGCTTGCTACTCCAATGGCAAGTGATGAAAACTAGTGAGAAATCCAAAACTAAAGTTTACCCACTTCATATTTCTTCATCCTCTACCTCTTGCCAAGTAGTATAGGGTGTTTCCTTCACAAGTTTTTCAAGGCTTGGTGAAGTTGGAGCTTGTTCTTGTGATGCTTCGACGTAGATCATCTTCGGCATCGAACCGACGATCAAGCCCGCCTATTCTTCGATGATGCCAATGATAGAGTCAAGGTTTTGATTTAGACAGCGGAGGGAGATCATCGCGGAGCTTAGGAAGTGGTGGACCGGATCTACAAAGGTTGTAGTCACTTTCCTTTAGATACATTTCCATTTACTTGCATGTTTCGCCTAGATATCTAGTAAACGATCCGTATTAGGGTTTGTAGGCACCCGTAAAATTTGATTTGTGCATGTTTGATCACTTGTGAGACCTCACTAGGGTGCCAAGGAACCTTACAGTGTCTAGGAGAGCCATTACACGAAGTCCATGGCCAAGGCAGGAGATTTACTGGTAGGTATTCCAGTAGTATATCAGGGTGTTCTGGGCTACACTCCGATACGACTTGTACCGCTTTTGGGGGTCTGACTTTTACCAACCCCCTAGGCCCGCCATGCGATGCTCATAGACGAACGGACCGGACTGTACGGATATTGTTACTGACAGGCTCAGTCGGGTGTCAGGATGAGTTCGCTCATCGACGTCTCTTTTAGTCAATAGCTGGTAGCCCGTCACGTATGGCTAATACCTCTGACGTGCTAGTGGTTAAATCCACAGCCATAGTATTGACGAGTCTTTAGAGTCCCCCACATTCAGTTGCTCAAGTTTCGGGCGAAACGCTATAGAGGCCGTATGGAGATATGGCAGGGTTCGATCAGATACGTGCGGTATTGCACGGATCATGATCGGACGGATAATACTAGCGGGCTTTGGTTTGAGCCGGATCCTAGTATAGTACAGTGTAGATTTTGTCTCTTTGCATTTGTATTTCGGTCGGAATACAAATGCGGTTATGTATGTACAGTAGCGGGGTTTCCTGTAATTTATTACGGGATCAGTTTTATGAAGTTGCCAGTTTGCTTTCCGTTTCGTCCAATTTTCTTTGTATCTTTCATTGGCTGAAGATTGGTGGAGGAGGGCTTATTTGCATTTGTGCAAATAAGCATTTTGGAGGGTTGTCTTTGCATATTGTTGTATCATGATGTTTCTCCCACCCTTGACTTTCTTTTGCTTCATGATAGTTTTCATGATGGGTGTAGCTTTCATTGACTCCATGACTTCATGATTGCTTGACTTTAGGTGTGATGATGGATGATGGAGTGTTGGATTTGCTTGTGATCATTTCTTCACATCATCACTCCTTTTTCTCTCTTCAATGATATTGGCTCGCTGATTTTTGATACACACACACTCTCTCTCTCTCTCATTCTCTCATGGCTCATGAGGAGGCCAGCCACTTTGAGGGAGGGGCTGCCCATTATTTTTGGTGGGGATGTTTGGTTCTCTTGTGCTTGCAAAAATCCCCAACTTCATCTCCAAAATGTGATCATATCAATCCTCCACCTAAGGCAACTTCTAGTAACCCCAAATGAGACATCGAGCACTACACGTATTCTACAGCAATCCTTGGGCACGTCGGCTCGCCAACTTCGTGCCCGAGTTGCCTCGGTCCAGAGGTGGGAGCCCGTAAAAGAAGTCGGCGACGTGGTGCCCTTCTGGCGAGGAGGTGAAGACCGGAGATTCCGCGGGGAGATCGGGACGATGACGAGAAGACCGAAGGACAAGGATCGCTCGGTATATCTCTCTACCCCGTTCTTTACTTAGCTAGGATTAGATTAATGGCCCGATCCGGGTTTTTAGTGCGAGGTGGTGCTGGTTCAAAAGTTAAAGAAAAGCATCGCTTCCGCATTCCGGTGTCGGATTGACGGCCGGGGCGCCGCCGTGCACTTACAATTTACTGGTAGGTATTCCAGTAGTATCTCAGGGTGTTCTGGGCTACACTCCGACACGACTTGTACCGCTTTTGGGGGTCTGACTTTTACTAACCCCCTAGGCCCGCCATGCTATGCTTATAGACGAACGGACCAGACTGTACGGATATTGTCACTGACAGGCTCAGTAGGGTGTCAGGATGAATTCGCTCATCGACGTACCTTTTGGTCAGTAGCTAGTAGCCCGTCACGTATGGCTAATATCTCTGACGTGCTAGTGGTTAAATCCACAGCCATAGTATTGACGAGTCTTTAGAGTCCCCCACACACAGTTACTCAAGTTTCGGGCGAAACGCTGTAAAGGCCGTATGGAGATATGGCAGGGTTCGATTAGATACGTGCGGTATTGCACGGATCGTGATCGGACGGATTTTACTAGCGGGCTTTGGTTTAAGCCGGATCCTAGTATTAGACAGTATAGATTTTGTCTCTTTGCATTTGTGCTCAGTGGGAATACAAATGCGGGTATGTATATACAGTAGCGGGGTTTTTCCTGTAATTTATTACGGGATCAGTTTTCTGAAGTTGCCAGTTTGCATTCCGTTCCGGCCGGTTTTCCTTCGTTCCTTCACCGCCGGACTTTCTGATGGAGGGGTTATTTGCAAGTTTGCAAATAACATATTGTGGAAGGGGTGTCTTGCATTTGAGGGATTATGATATGACCATCATCATTATATTCTTTTTCCATCACTTTGCTAGCATTTAATGTGATGAGATTGAGTGGGGTTTTGATTGGAAAATGGTGTGACCTTTTTCCTTCTCATTTTTATCATACATATTCCTTCTTGCTTTATTGCAATTTTTTATCCCACCATTTTTGAGATGAGGGGCCGGCCACTTCAAGGGAAAGAGAGGAGTTCATTTTTTGATGTGGGGAAAAATTATCATTCATCTCATTTTAGCTTGCCACCAAAATTCCCAAGTTCATATCTTGTTCATTCCTCCATCACCAAAGGCAACTTCACCCCAAATGAGACAATGGTTTCTACACTACACCTACAGCATCTCTTGGACGCGTCGGCTCGCCAACTTCGCGCCTGAGTTGCCTCGGTCCAGAGGTAGGAGCCCGTAAAAGAAATCGGCTACGTGGTGCCCTTTCCGACGACGGGGTGACGAACGGGGTTTCCGTGGGAGATCGGAGTAGAGACGAAGACCGAAGGACATGGATGCTTGGTATATCTCTCTACCCATCTTTTAGTTTGCTAGTAGCTAGGTTAATGGCCCGATCCGGGATAAATGTGCGCGGTGGTGCCGGTTTGCTAGTTCGCAAAGTTTTTCGTTTCCGCGTTTCCGGCGTCGGATCGACGGCCGGGGCGCCACCGTGCACTTACAAAAGCAGGCATCGCGGAGTTGGAACATTTGTTTTTGATGTGGCAGTCAAAGAGTTTGACTTCATCAAAAAGGTATATGAACCTTGTATATAAAAGAAGGTTGTAGAGAGTAAGGTTGTCTTTTACGTATTGTACGCAGATGACATACTCTTGATAAAAAAGGGTTTCCTATGCTACACTCAGTCAAGCACCTCTTATCACAAGGATTCTCGAAGAAAGATCTGAATGATACCTACTACATCTTGTGAATTATGATCTATGGTGATAGATCTAAGTGGATATTGGGAGTTTCCCAAATCCAGGTACACTAACACCATACTAAAGGGGTTTAGTATGGAAGATTCTATGTGTGGTGGTTTTCCCACTTACTCAGGAATCACTCTCTCAAAAAAGATGTCTCCTGAGACTGATTTGGAGAGAGCTCGCGTGCAAGGGATACCCTATGCTTCGGCAGTAGGCACTATCATGTATGCGATGTTATGTACCAGACTAGATGTAGCTAACTCACTAGGAGTAGTGATCAGGAATCAATCGGATCATGGGAGAATCACTGGACAGCTGTGGAGGACATTCTTATGTACTTGAGAAGCACTAAAAGAATGTTCTTGGTTCGAGCTTCCAGAGTGATAAAGACGACTGAAAGTCAGTCACAAGCTTTGTCTTTACCCTCAGTGGAGGGACGGTTTGTTGGAAGAGTTCCAAGCTAGATACCATGACATACTAGACGATAAAGGCTGGATACATCGCTACCAACGATGCTACCAAAGTGGATGTCTAGATATTTCTTGTTCATGAGATGAACAAGGTTCCTACCATTGAGCGTCCAATAACTGTTATTGTGACAACAATGGAGTTGTGGCTTTAGCCTAAGAACGCAGGTCCCATCAGCTATCCAGACATATTCTGAGGACAGTATCACCTAATCAGGAAGATGGTTGATCTCTAAGGGATCGAGGTTAGGAGAGTTGACGCGAAGGATAACATGGCAGATCCACTCACAAAGGCCTTTCGCTAGAGAGACATCTATAGGACGTTGAGTATGAGATACTACTGTTGGAGATAGTGCCCTCAGAGTCAATTATTGGATCACAGGCACGTGATAGCAATGATTGAGGGAGGACCTATCCCGGTACGACAGTCTTACTCGAGATGATAGTTTGCTATCTGGTTTACCTATATCATCGTGTACTGCTTTAGGTGACCTGACAGGTCACTATTGCACGTTGATAGAGCCCCTAGGATTCTTGCTTGGCTGCCAGCAGTATGAGGGCGATCATATAAGTGAGAGCTGGAGTCTATAAGCACATCCTTAAAAGGTCCCTAGTCGTGGGAGTTTCGAGACAGGGCATCGATTCTCCAGAGTAGACTAGTGTATACAGTCGAGACCCCGACGAGGGGCGGTGGCCGGTCTCACAAGCCACTGGTGTCAGTTGGTTCACCTAAGATGTATACAGGTGCTCATTGGGTTATGAGTATACCGGAGAGGACTCGCCGGGAACATGCTAGTTGGTCTTATACCTGACGTCAGATAGCAGTTCCCTGGTGACTTGTGTACAGGTTAGTTCATCGACCTGGGGATCGTCATTTGTCTCGTGTGAGTTCCCACTGTACTTTGATTACTACCCTACCACGGCTCAAAGGAGTCGTGCAAACAGGTTTTAGTTGGGTACAGTCCCGAGCCACATGGAGGCAGTGAGCGGATCTTCGGGGGTTCGTCTCTCCCGGTATTGGGGGTGAGGTCGCGCTGTATCTAGGAGAGCCATTACACGAAGTCCTTGGCCAAGGCAGGAGATTTACTGGTAGGTATTCCAGTAGTATCTCAGGGTGTTCTGGGCTACACTCCGACACGACTTGTACCGCTTTTGGGGGTCTGACTTTTACCAACCCCCTAGGCCCGACATGCGATGCTCATAGACGAACGGACCGGACTGTACGGATATTGTCACTGACAGGCTCAGTAGGGTGTCAGGATGAGTTCGCTCATCGACGTCCCTTTTGGTCAATAGCTGGTGGCCCGTTACGTATTGGCTTATACCTCTGACGTGCTAGTGGTTAAATCCACAGCCATAGTATTGACGAGTCTTTAGAGTCCACCACACTTTCAGTTACTCAGCTTTCGGGCGAAACGCTGTAGAGGCCGTATGGAGATATGGCAGGGTCCGATCAGATACGTGCGGTATTGCACGGATCAGGGTCGGACGGTTTGTACTAGAGGCCGTATAGATATATGGCAGGGTTCGATCAGATACGTGCGGTATTGCACGGATCAGGATCGGACGAACAGAACTAGCCGGCTTTGGTTTAAGCCGGATCCTAGTTTAGTACAGTGTAGATTTTGTCTCTTTGCATTTGTATCCGGACGGAATACAGATGCGGGTGTGTATGCACAGTATCGGGGTTTTCCTGTAATTTATTACGGGACCAGTTTTCTGGAGTTGCCAGTTTGCATTCCGTTCCGGCCGGTTTTCCTTTGTTCTTTCCCGGCCGGACTTTTCCGATGGAGGGGGTTATTTGCAATTGTGCAAATAACATTTGTGGAGGGGGTTTCTTGCAATTATGTAGATTATGATAGCATCTTTGATTCCCTCCATCACTTGCATTTAATGAGATTAGAAAGGGTATGGTTTGGATGTGCTTTTATCATGATGATGTTTATGATGTGGTCACCTCTTGCTTCATCCTACACTCACCTCCCTTCATGATTTGTTTTTGCCCTCCACCATTTTCCTCATATCAAATGGCCGGCCACAATTTGTGAGAGGGAGAGAATTTCATTTGTGAGCTTGTGGCATATTTCCTTCATCTCATTTTCATGTAATGAAAAATGAAAGCACCATTTTTCATACCTTCATTCCTCCATCAAGGCAACCAATACCCCAAAGTGAGACATGCACTCTACACTATATTCTACAGCTTATCTTGGGCATGTCGACTTGCCAGCTTCATGCACGAGTTGTCTCGGTATAGAGGCGGGAGTCCGTAAAAGAAACAGGCGATGTGGTGCCCTTCCGGCAAGGAGGCGACGACCGGAGTTTCCGCGAGAGATCGGGACGATGACGAGAAGACCGGAGGACTCGGATCACTCGGTATATCTCTTCCCTATCTTGTTACTTTGCTAGAACTAGTTTAATGGCCCGATCCGGGGTTTAGTGCGCGGTGGTGCCGGTTTGCTAAGTTCGCAAAATTAAAGTTTATCACCGTTTCCGCATCTGGCCGTCGGATTGACGACCTGAGCGCCGCCGTGCACTTACAGTGGTATCAGAGCCTCGCCATTAACTTCGTCTAGCTTTGTTTGATGTGTTTTACATTTCCGATCGACCAAAATTCCAAAACTCGCAATTTTGTTCACATCAGTTTTCTGTTGAAATTTTTTGGTCTCGAAAATTTTTTCAGGTTGTCTCAGAATGATGTGCAGGGAGTTCTAAGAACACTGAAAAAAATTCGACAACATGATCCCTTATTAAGAGCGCGGATCCGCGGCCATTAACCTTTATTAGGCCGCGGATCCGCCGCAGTAATGAGGGCTCATGTCATCATTTTTTGTCAGTGGGCTTGTGGGCTAAAAATAGGGGTTTTGGAATATTAAAATTGGGCCCAGAATTTCTGTGAGTGCTACAGTATTGCTTGGGGGCCCACTTGTTAATTTTTGATCGATCGGATATTTTAAACACATTATTTCACAGTATTTACATTATATCTGCGACCGTGAATGTCACTCGATCGGTAAATCCGGTCTAACTGCTATAGCCCGGTTAGACGGATTTGCGAACGTGACTTTCACGTTGATGTTCTGTGTTTTTGCTGTGATGTTGCGGATCGGTCGTGGGGGATAGCCTGGATGCAATGCTAGAACAGTTTTGTTGTATTATGTACATTTGATATTGCGGGGCGAGCGTCCGACATGTGGACTGCCGTCACTGCCTGTTTGTATTATTCTTTTGGGGCACGACCTGGTTGCGGTCGATGTACCCGTTGTATGTATATTTTACTTTCTGTACTAGGGTTACCCTGCGGAGGGGTGCACGGATAGCCGGGTTCTAGAGGGCAACAGGCCCGCATCTCAGGGCATTGAGACGGAGGGGGCTTCAGTCTGGAATTGGCGGGCTATTCGCCGCACTCGTAGGGGGTACAGTTTGACCCAGGAGGGGTGCCCAAGTTACCGGATTCCGTGAAGTGCTGGGTGGTCCATTCACGGCGCTGAAGGGGCTGCTTCGCTTCAGGTTTTGGCGGGTAACTTGCCGCGCCCGTAGGGGTCTAGGATTTCATTGCACAGGCTATCCACACGACCAGGGGAACGTCGGGTTTCAGTAGTGGCTCTGTGAAACCCGGGGATCCCAGATATCTGTATTGTTCTGTGATGCTGTACATTTCTGTGATGTTGTATTTTTTTCACGCCTTGAGCGAAATACTATATATTGGTATATATATTAGTAGATGTTGTATATGTTTTTCATCCGCGCTAGTCCAGTCCCCGCTCTGCCGTTAGTTAGCAAACCTAACGGGTGATGACGGGACCCAGTGGCGAATGCGGATGGCATATACGTACGTCAGTATATTTTCGTTCTTTGTGGTGTGATCAATTGATGGGACTGCATTGATTCGGATCAATGCAAGATAAACAAACCTATTCTGATGTTGTTGGAACACTTTTCAAAAAGCTGTTATTGCAAGGACGTTCACTTTTGTTTTGCATCGTGGTATTCATTTGGAATATCCTGCTCCTCAGTCGACGAGGCAAGGGCCGAGATCCCTTCACCGGGAGTGACCCCTTGGACAGAAGTTTGCGTCAGGGCATTAACTTCACTATAGCCGATTACTTTTGCTTTGCATCGTGGTATTCATTTAGAATATCCTGCACCCCATTCTACGGGGAAAGAGCCGGGAGTGACCTCTTTAGTAAAGGTTTTCGTCACTATATTTTCTAAAAAGCTATCCGTTCCTTCAACGATATCAAGTTCATTACGTTAAAGGTTTTTGCCAGAAACCATTCGTAGCCCTCCGTCGTTTCATATGGGTAGTCAATAGTATTCAAGCTGTGTTTGTTGGCCAAAGTCAAGGCACAGTGTTTGGTAGCTGTTGGTTATTCATATGCAGCATAGATAGATGCGTTGGTTTGGGGCAGTCGTATAGCCTTGTTGGCCAAAGTCAAGGGCTTGTACGGGTGGGCTCAAATTAACCTGGAGAATGACGGGCTGAACTTGACATGTGACTTATGATTTGTTGGCCAAAGTCAAGGTCATAAGAGCATGGGGTAAAAATCACATCGGGAGTTTCAAAAGTACCGAAACTTGCCAGATATACGCATACCTTCTGGAGTGTGATACCGTAAGCGGATACCGTCACGTTATCATGCGATGATAGTTGGATCCCGATTCCCACTGATGAGTTAGTTTACTCCTCGGGTGACCCCGACTAATTCTTCTTTCAGGTTTGGAGGAGAATTTGAGGTACAGTGGGAGGTTTCCAGATTAGATAAATTGGTAACCATTCTGATCTAGGTTAGAGTGCACGCTGAGTGTTTCTTTTCTCTCTCTCTCTCTGGCAGCGACCATTGACCCGACCCTAAGACTATGACTCAGTGACCAAGTTGACCGAACCTTCTTAACACTGGCTTTTGGATTGTCAGAGTTGCAAACCTCGTTGCCACTCCTACTTTTACCCTTTTCTCCAGGACACCCCGTATTACTGCGAACGTCCACTTTCATTGGACAAAACCATCGTATGGTTAGATACGAACTCGAAGGAATTCGAGGATGGTTTCCGGTTCTGGAGAAAACGGATAGGATTATTCAGTTGTCTTTTCCCTTTTACCTTCTCTCAAGTTGTGAGTACTCCTTGGTTTAGGAGATAGTACACCTATTATGCAAATTGGATAGTCTTCTTCCAAACCTTAGGCTGGAGCCGACCGGTAGGGAATGAAGAAAACCAATTAGCCTAAACGGTGTGCAGAAGGTATTAAGATTAAGACAAAGCAAGGGATTAGTAAGAGGGCAAAGTAAATTGCGACTGATATTCACGACCAAACCAAGTATTTCTTCGCCAATCCTAAATCACCTTTGTATTTCTCCAGGACACTCCGTATCACTACGAAGATCCACAGTTTATTGGATATTCCATCGTATGGTTATATACGAACTCGAAAGGAACTTGTTCCAGTTCGGGGATGGATTCTGGTCCAGGAGGAATAAGGTTTATTCGGTTGTCTTTTATCTTCACCTTCTCTCGCATTGCGAGTGCTCCTAGGACTAGGACAGTACACCCATTATGCTTATTAGATAGTCTTCTTCCAAACCATAGGCTGGTGCCGAACGGTAGGGATGGAAGAAAACCAATTGGCCTAAAAGGGTGTGCAGAAGGTAATGACTAAAGACATATAAAGGGATTTGGAGAAGTGGCAAAGAATTATAAGGTTATAGTTGTGAATCTGGATAATGGTAGAGGCATTACTAGGAATACCAGGATACCCCATCGAAACATTTCAATGTTTCAGTTCGACTGTGTACTGTTAAAAGAAAACTGATTTCCCGATTGGACAATTGCTCCAGGGTATGTATTTACCAAGTTTTGATTCTCACATTTGTATGGTTTTACAGATGATGAGTGGGAGTAAGTTATTGGGAATAGGGTGATCATCCTCATTATATCGGGATTCGTTGTAATCGGTGATATTTGAGGAAATCACCTGGGCTGTTTGCCGGTCGGCAAATATTTGGTTTTGAATATCCGCTTTTATGCACCAATTTCAAATTGATATATCTGTACGTCTATTTTCATAGAGTGAGATATACCTTTTGATATTATGTCGATGACATTTACCTATATCAGTGGATGGTTAGGTAAGGAGCATTAAACAGCGGTGTAATTCTTCTTAACCATAAGTACAGTTTTCAACCTACGACGCACAGTGAAAGAGTTGTTAGACTCAGCGGACTTATACAGAGTAATGTATGTTGTCCAGTGTCCATTAGGACAGAGGGGTTGGTCCTCATACTATATTCTGTTTACTTTGAACTTCTCTAGTTCTTAGACATGTGTTTTGTAGAAACACAGGGTCTAAGTTTTGAGGAGTTATAGGTATTTGAATAGAGTAGAGAACCAGGTGTAGCAAGTATCGGGATTCTTCAAGGTGATCGAAGATGTAGATACTTGTGTATGGTATTCAGTTGATAGTAATGATAAAGAGAAATTGATTCTCTTTCAGGTTACTCATAATTGGAAGCATTCCTAAGTTGAGTAACGCTGATCGGCCCCCTTCCATTTAGTTGACATGCACTGGAGATAGCTGCATGATTTGAATCTGGTTCAATTAAATCAGTGCCTCTGGTTCTATATTGGATATAGTACAGTTCATATCTTAACATTGTTAAGGTACGGGGAGTTGTCCGGCTTATGATTAAAACCAGACTCTGGATAACTCAAGGCACGTTTCTGTAATGGCTGTTTGTGGGTTGACCCAGGCTATGACGAGGGTTGACTTTCTACCATAAGAAAGATCAATAGTGATAATTGTTCTTGACTCGCCACAGTTTTAATAAAAATGGATTTTTTCAAAAACAGTAGTGGGAGTATGGTAGAACTGGAAGTGATTCCAGAACCGCAAACGATTACTGAAGATTTGATAAGGAACCTAAAGATTCAATCTGATTTGACATTCCATTGGCCACTCCGCAGATAAGGTGGGTAACTTCAGGCACCCGAGAGGCACTCCGGTAGCCTCAAGGACGGTGACAGGGAAGTTCTTGTTTACCCACACTTGCCATTGTTGTTGTTCCAGACTGCGAGACCCGGCAGGAGGATGAGTATAGCGTCGTTCTAAACTAGCTTTAGAAGTGCACATCTATATGACTCTGCCAGAGGGTTTTCGTAGTCAGTGGGAGCAGCGGAAGCATTGGTGGACATCAGGCTTATGTCTATTTATAGACTAAAGCAGATATAGCGGAGATAGATCATCTATTTCTGATGTGACAGTCATAGGTTTGACGTCATCAGAATAGGAGATGGATCTGTTGAGAAGGTAGTAGGGTGTGATATCCTGGTATTTGGATGACATACACAGAGTAGGAAAAGAAACTCCTATACTACGATCGGTTATATTTTGGTCGTCACACAGTGTTTTCTCCACATGGGACTTGGACATTATATCAGACATACTGGTTACTAGATCTATGGTTTTAGATCTAGATTTGGGTGGTTTCCCAATCAGGGTACTTTGACAGCATTCTAAGAGTATTTAGAATGGACAACTCCTGGCACGGTAGTATACCTGCAGGTGATGGAGTCACCCTCTCTAAAGGCGTCTTATAGACTAAAGTAGAGAGGGATGTGCATGATTGGCAGATCACTTGCTTAGGCAATTGAGTCAATCATGAGATGTCAAGTACCACACCAGATGTTGTTCTTGCACTAGATGCAATAAGTTGATATTGATCCAATCCTGGAGAAACAGTCGGAAGCAGTTTTAGAACATAAGTGGATGTTCTAGGGATATGATAACGACAGCCTCATTTGGGAGACAGTTATCATTCCAGGCTTCCAAGGTGACATGGACGACAAGGAAGTTGTCAGAGTTATAGTTTTTCCTTCTGACGAGGGGCAGTATTTTGGACAGGTGGTCCAAGGCAATACTGAGGGTGGCATGGCGCAGGATACTGATTAAGCTCAGTTGACGATACATTCTAAGAAGTTTGGATTTGGAGTTCATTTATGAGCTAGGTCCCATCAGACATCCAGACACTCTAAGACAGGTATTGCTCATTTCGGGAGATGGCTTTCTCCGCGAACTTGAGATATAGAGGGACATAGAAAGAAACATCTAGGCGGATCCACTCGCTGAGGCTATTCCTCGAACGTAATAGTCTCGCAAACGAGCTTTGTGAGACTGACTAGTAGAGGAGTTGGGTGTTCGGTATCACACGGGCTGTGAGTATGCGACATCGCAATAATTAGCTTTGAGTGCAAGTGGGAGATTGTTGGAGATAGTGCCCTCAGAGTCAATTATTGGATCACAGGCACGTGATTGCAATGATTGAGGGAGGACCTATCCCGGTACGACAGTCTTACTCGAGATGATAGTTTGCTATCTGGTTTACCTTTATCATCGTGTACTGCTTTAGGTGACCTGACAGGTCACTATTGCACGTTGATAGAGCCCCTAGGATTCTTGCTTGGCTGCCTGCAGTATGAGGGCGATCATATAATTGAGAGCTGGAGTCTATAAGCACATCCTTAAAAGGTCCCTAGTCGTGGGAGTTTCGAGACAGGGCATCGATTCTCCAGAGTAGACTAGTGTATACAGTCGAGACCCCGACAAGGGGCGGTGGCCGGTCTCACAAGCCACTGGTGTCAGTTGGTTCACCTAAGATGTATACAGGTGCTCATTGGGTTATGAGTACACCGGACAGGACTCGCCGGGAACATGCTAGTTGGTCTTATACCTGACGTCAGGCAGCAGTTCCCTGGTGACTTGTGTACAGGTTAGTTCATCGACCTGGGGATCGTCATTTGTCTCGTGTGAGTTCCCACTGTACTTTGATTACTACCCTACCACGGCTCAAAGGAGTCGTGCAAACAGGTTTTAGCTGGGTACAGTCCCGAGCCACATGGAGGCAGTGAGCGGATCTTCGGGGGTTCGTCTCTCCCGGTATTGGGGGTGAGGTCGCGCTGTGTCTAGGAGAGCCATTACACGAAGTCCTTGGCCAAGGCAGGAGATTTACTGGTAGGTATTCCAGTAGTATCTCAGGGTGTTCTGGGCTACACTCCGACACGACTTGTACCGCTTTTGGGGGTCTGACTTTTACCAACCCCCTAGGCCCGACATGCGATGCTCATAGACGAACGGACCGGACTGTACGGATATTGTCACTGACAGGCTCAGTAGGGTGTCAGGATGAGTTCGCTCATCGACGTCCCTTTTGGTCAATAGCTGGTGGCCCGTTACGTATTGGCTTATACCTCTGACGTGCTAGTGGTTAAATCCACAGCCATAGTATTGACGAGTCTTTAGAGTTCGCCACACTTTCAGTTACTCAGCTTTCGGGCGAAACGCTGTAGAGGCCGTATGGAGATATGGCAGGGTCCGATCAGATACGTGCGGTATTGCACGGATCAGGGTCGGACGGTTTGTACTAGAGGCCGTATAGATATATGGCAGGGTTCGATCAGATACGTGCGGTATTGCACGGATCAGGATCGGACGAACAGAACTAGCCGGCTTTGGTTTAAGCCGGATCCTAGTTTAGTACAGTGTAGATTTTGTCTCTTTGCATGTGTATCCGGACGGAATACAGATGCGGGTGTGTATGCACAGTATCGGGGTTTTCCTGTAATTTATTACGGGACCAGTTTTCTGGAGTTGCCAGTTTGCATTCCGTTCCGGCCGGTTTTCCTTTGTTCTTTCCCGGCCGGACTTTTCCGATGGAGGGGGTTATTTGCAATTGTGCAAATAACATTTGTGGAGGGGGTTTCTTGCAATTATGTAGATTATGATAGCATCTTTGATTCCCTCCATCACTTGCATTTAATGAGATTAGAAAGGGTATGGTTTGTATGTGCTTTTATCATGATGATGTTTATGATGTGGTCACCTCTTGCTTCATCCTACACTCACCTCCCTTCATGATTTGTTTTTGCCCTCCACCATTTTCCTCATATCAAATGGCCGGCCACAATTTGTGAGAGGGAGAGAATTTCATTTGTGAGCTTGTGGCATATTTCCTTCATCTCATTTTCATGTAATGAAAAATGAAAGCACCATTTTTCATACCTTCATTCCTCCATCAAGGCAACCAATACCCCAAAGTGAGACATGCACTCTACACTATATTCTACAGCTTAACTTGGGCATGTCGACTTGCCAGCTTCATGCCCGAGTTGCCTCGGTATAGAGGCGGGAACCCGTAAAAGAAACAGGCGATGTGGTGCCCTTCCGGCAAGGAGGCGACGACCGGAGTTTCCGCGAGAGATCGGGACGATGACGAGAAGACCGGAGGACTCGGATCACTCGGTATATCTCTTCCCTATCTTGTTACTTTGCTAGAACTAGTTTAATGGCCCGATCCGGGGTTTAGTGCGCGGTGGTGCCGGTTTGCTAAGTTCGCAAAATTAAAGTTTATCACCGTTTCCACATCTGGCCGTCGGATTGACGACCGGGGCGCCGCCGTGCACTTACAACTACAACAAATGGCCTTAGTGAAAATGGGAGATTGTTACTAATATGTATGCCGTAGAGGCCATTACTGTACATACGATGTATATTGTAGTGGATGCTTGGACATATATAGGGTGTGCTTTCTAGCTCGACTTGATAGTATGCTATCTGGTTGCATTTTATCTTAACTTGTACACTTATTGTCTCTCTATTACATGTTGATAAAGCCCTTAGGATGTGTACTTGATTACCAGGATTATGATGTAGATCATACTAGTGGGGCAATGGTAGTCGGTAAGTACATCCTTCAAATGTTCCTAGTCATGGGAGTATCGAGACAGGGCATCGATATTCCTGAGTAGACTAGCGTATACGCTTCTCGACCCATATGATGGGCGATGGATGATCCCATATCCATTGGTGATTGACATCATAGATGATATACGAGTGCTCAGTGAACACTGGGTACACTGAACGGACTCGCCAAGAACTCCTAGATGGTTTTATACCTATCATCAGAGAGCAGTTCTCTGGTGACACTGGTACAGGTTAGTTTGTCGACCCGAGATTGTCATAGATTCTTGTGTGATTCCCATTTTGCTTTGATTTCCACCTTACCACGTTCAAGAGATCATGCAAAACGGTAGTTTTTGGGTACAGTCCCGAGTCACATGGAGGCAATGAGCGATAGGAGGGGATTCGTCTCTCCCGGTATTAGGGGTTGATGTTGCGCTATGCTCGATTGGCCATAACAGGAAATCCCTGGCCAGGGGTGTTGAGATATACTGGTAAGTGTTATAAGTAGTTTCTCGAACCGTTATGTACCTTGCATCGGCATGACTTATTAGGCTATTGGGGTCTGACGTTATACCACCCCCAGGCTGTAATATGCGACATATCTGACGAAGAGACCATACTGTACGGTAGTGTTACTTGATTGGATTCGCAGGAGTATGAGCATGCTTGCTTGTTGATCTTCTGATCACTCAATATCCGGGTGGCCGTTACGTTTAGCATGCCGCTTGCGGCTTGTGGGTGACTGATATGATCACCACCTACCGCCGTCGTATTGACGAGTCTTTAGAGTCATACACAGAGGTTTCCTGGCTCAAGTGAAACGAAGTAGGAGCATATATGTGATATGTACATGACCGAGATTAATGCGAGTATGAGATACCGCATTCTATTCTCGCGATAAGTAATATCGGTCGGTTATATGTCATATAGCCGGGCTGTTGAATCAAGTGTTGATTCGACAAGATGATACATTTGATATTAGTCGGTTGTATGTGATATAGCCGAATTATTAAATCTTGTGTTGATTTAATAATTTAATGTATAATTATATATTTGATATATTATCTTACATTAACTAATATTAACTCACTTAAGATTTCTTTTTCTCACTAGTGTACACTTAGTATATATGTGATATATATTAATGTACATCTTTTGTGTCATGCTAGATGCCACATGCTACATGGGTGTTTGAGACTCACACCATGCTTATAATAATGATGGGTTTTATTTATTTAAAGTAATTCAATATTAGTTGGAAATTTTCATGCTTAGAAGCTTGGAGAAGCTTAAAGCATCTTTGACCTAGTCCACTAGTTTTGTTTTATTTGTAGATATTTATTAACCTAACAATTATTGTTAGCCATGGTTTATTCTCTACATGAGTTATTATATGATACTAACTCACCCATGGTTTCTATTCTCACCTCATAAGTTTCATTCTCTTCATTCTTCATCTTCTTCTTCATCCAGAGCTTAGCTCTCTAGATTTTTGGGAGATGAAGAAAAATAGTAAGAAAATTATTTCTAAAGTGAGCAAAATTCCTACTTCTTCAACCTCTTCTCTATTAGCCATTTAGATTGGGTTGTTTCTTCACTAGATCATCACTTAGTGAAGAGGTAGCTTGAGTTAGTGTCTCCTCGACGTAGATCATCTTCGGCCTCGAAGACTTCAAGCAAGCTTATTCATTTCACCTTGTGGAGCCTCAGTAGAGTACGGGAGACCACTACTTGGAGCGAAGGGACTACTACACGGAGCTATTGAAGTGAAAGACCGGTCTACAAAGGTTGTATTCCTTGTTCACTTAGATGTAAATATATTTACATGCTTGTTCGTCTAATTCTCTAGTTAAGATTCTAGCGTTAGGGCTCTTTAGCGCGCCATTTTTTTTGAAAACGGCATGGTCGATGCCTCCCGAAACCCAGCGGCTGCCTAGGGAGGCCTGCAGTGGTATCAGAGCCACGCTAGATGTAAGGTTCTTAGGCACTAGATGAACGTTCTACAAGGCATCAAACATGCCGTATTTTATTTTTTAAAGTGCCAAACAACCTAAGCAATGATCTTTACAAGAGAATTAGGGTTAGAAACAACAAGTAAACTCTTTACTACTAAGTGATTAGGGATTACAACCTTTATAGTCCTCTCCTTCACTTCTAAAGCTCCGAGTTGAGGTCCCTTCGATGCGATCATCATGCTCCCGGACTCTAGAGAGGCTCCATAAGGTGAATGAGGCATCATTGCTTGTAGTCTTTACAATCCAAGATGATCTACCTTGAGGAATCACAAACCCAAGCAAACTCTTCACTAATTATGGATTAGTGAAGCTAACACAGTAATCTATATGGCTAGTATAGAAGAGGATGATAAAGTAGGAATTTTGCTCACTTTAGTATTTTAATTCTCACTATTTTTCATCACATGAAGAAAATCAAGAGAGCAAAATCAATGAAGAAGAAGAAGAATCTCAAGTGAGAATGAATTGTGATGAGGTTAGAAATGCAACCATGGGTGAGTGTATGTCTCACTAACTCTTGTAGAGACTAAACCATAGGTTAATTGATAAGGGTTATGTTAATAAATATCTTAGGTAAAACAAAAATGGTGGACTTTGTCATTGCGTCCACAAGCTTCCACAAGCTTCATGCATTTGTCCAAAATCCACCTCATTTTTGAATTATCTTAGATAAATATAAACCCACAATTATCAATAGCATGGTGTATGTCTCATACACCCTATTTGAATGTATAACCTAGCATGTCATAATAATATATCACACACACACACACACACACACACACACACTGTTGCGCAACGGCAGCGCCCCGGCCGTCTATCCGAGGCCAAAATGCGGAATCAAAAATTTTTCTTAACTTTTAAACTGGCGCTACCGCAGACAATATACCCGAATCGTGACCATTAACCTATACTAGCAAACAAGAGAAGGGTAGAGAAGTATACCGACTGATCCGAGTCCTCCAGTCTTCTCATCATCGTCCCGATCTCCCGCGGAAACTCCGGTCGTCGCCTCCTTGCCGAAAGTGCACCACATCGTCTGCATCTTTTACGGGCTCCCACCTCAATACCGAGGCAACTCGGGCATGAAGCTGGCTAGTTGACGTGCCCAAGGTTTGCTGTAGATTGTAGTGTAGAATTCTTGTCTCATGGGGTTTATGGAGTTGCCTTTGATGTTGGAGAAGAGAGTGAATTTTGGAGAGATGAGAAAATCAATTTTCTAGCAAGCCAAAAATGAGAACAACACCAAATAAAAATGCCTCCTCTCTCCACCATAATGTGGCCGGCCATAATGTCTAGGGATTTTCAAGGGGGGGTGAGCACAAGAGAGTATATTGGTAACCATAAGAGATGTGAGGATAATGAGGAGAAAAGGTCACCCCAAAATCAAATCAATTCCAATCTCATTAAAGCAAAACAATAATGAGAATAAGAAAAGCATCTAAAGATGCTAGAAATATTATGAACCATCATAATGTCAAAAGCCACAAACAACCCTCCACAATAGCTAATTTGCAAACTTGCAAATTAGCCCTTCCAACAGAAAAGTCCGGCCGGAAAGAAACAAAGGAAAACTGGCCGGAACGGAATGCAAACTGGCAACTCCAGAAAACTGGTCCCGTAATAAACTACAGGAAAAACCCCGATACTGTGCATACACACCCACATCTGTATTCTGACCGGATACAAATGCAATGAGACAAAATCTACACTGTACTAAACTAGGATCCGGCTTAAACCAAAGCCGGCTAGTAATATCCGTTCGATCCTGATCCGTGCAATACCGCACGTATCTGATCGAACCCTGCCATATATCCATATGGCCACTAGTACAAACCGTCCGATCCTGATCCGTGCAATACCGCACGTATCTGATCGGACCCTGCTATATCTCCATACGGCCTCTACAGCGTTTTGCCCGAAAGCTTGAGTAACTGTAAGTGTGGTGGACTCTAAAGACTCGTCAATACTATGGCTGTGGATTTAACCACTAGCGCGTCAGAGGTATTAGCCAATACGTGACGGGCCACCAGCTATTGACCAAAAGGGACGTCGATGAGCGAACTCATCCTGACACCCTACTGAGCCTGTTAGTGACAATATCCGTACAGTCCGGTCCGTTCATCTATGAGTATCACATGGCGGGCCTAGGGGGTTGGTAAAAGTCAGACCCCCAAAAGCGGTCCAAGTCGTGTCGGAGTGTAGCCCAGAACACCCTGAGATACTACTGGAATACCTACCAGTAAATCTCCAGCCTCGGCCGAGGGCTTTGTGTAATGGCTCTCCTAGAGACAGCGCGACCTCACCCCCAATACCGGGAGAGACGAACCCCTGAAGATCCGCTCACTACCTCCATGTGGCTCGGGACTGTACCCAACTAAAACCTGTTTGCACGCCTCCTTTGAGCCGTGGTAGGGTAGTAATCAAAGTACAGTGGGAACTCACACGAGACAAATAAAGATCCCCAGGTCGATGAACTAACCTGTACACATGTCACCAGGGAACTGCTATCTGACGTCAGGTATAAGACCAACTAGCATGTTCACGGCGAGTCCAGTCCGGTGTACTCATAACCCAATGAGCACCTGTATACATCTTAGGTGAACCAACTGACACCAGTGGCTTGTGAGACCGGCCACCGCCCCTCGTCGGGGTCTCGACTGTATACACTAGTCTACTCTGGAGAATCGATGCCCTGTCTCGAAACTTCCACGACTAGGGACCTTTTAAGGATGTGCTTATAGACCACCAGCTCTCACGTATATGATCGCCATCATACTGCTGGCAGTCAAGCAAGAATCTTAGGGGCTCTATCAGCGTGTAATAGCGACCTGTAAGGTCACCTGAAGCAGTACACGATGATAAAGGTAAACCAGATAGCATACTATCATCTCGAGTAAGACTGTCCTCCTGGGATAGGTCCTCCCTCAATCATTGCAATCACGTGCCTGTGATCCAATAATTGACTCTGAGGGCACTATCTCCAACACACACACACACAAACACACACACACATATAATTTGTGACATGAAAAAAGAATACATTAAACATATATCACATATGTGTTAAATGTATCCAAATATGAGAAAATGAAATACTTAAATGAGAATATATTAGTTAATGTAATTTAATATATCTAATATATAATTCTACATTAAATTATTAAATCAACACTTGATTTAATAATCCGGTTATATTACATATAACCGACTAATGTAATATGTATCATTTTATCGAATCAACACTTGATCCGATAACCCGGCTATATCACATATAACTGGCCGATATCACATATCGCGAGAATAGAATACAGTATCACATACACGTATTAGTCTCGGTCTCGCACATATCACATATGTTCTCCTACTCCGTTTCGCCTGAGTCAGGTAACCTCTGTGTAGGACTCTAAAGACTCGTCAATACGCCGGCTGTAGGTGATGATCATATCAAACACCTACAAGCTGCAAGCGGTCAGCTAAACTTAACTGCCACCTGGGTATTGAGCGATCAGAAGATCAACAAGCAAGCCAGTACACACTCCTGTGAATCCAATCAGTAACACCACTGTACAGTCCGGTCTCTTCTTCTGATATGTCATATATCCAGTCTAGGGGTAGTGAACGTCAGACCCAAGTAACCGATATGTGAAGCTCATAACGGGTCGAGAAACTACTGATAACACTTCCCAGTAGATCTCCATATCAGCCATGGCAAGGGACTTCCAGTTATAGCCAATCGAACAGAGCGCAACATCAACCCCAAATACCGGGAGAGACGAAAACCGTCCTATCACTTATTGCCTCCATGAGATTCGGGACTGTACCCAAAATCCAACGTTTTGCACATTCTCATGAACGTGGTAAGGTGGAAATCAAAGAACAGCAGGAATCATACAAGACTCTATGACGATCTCGGATCTACAGACTAACCTGTACCAGTGTCACCTGAGAACTCCTATATGACGATAGGTATAATACCATATAGGAGTTCTCGGAGAGTCCGTTCAGTGTACCCAGTCTCCACTGAGCACCCGTAGACCTTCTCTGATGTCAAAAACTAATGGATATGGGATCATCCATCGCCCATCATATGGGTCGAGAAGCGTATACGCTAGTCTACTCTTGAGTATCAATGCCCTGTCTCGATACTCCCTCGACTAGGAACAGTTATAGGATGTACTCTTGGACTACCCTGGCCCCACTAGTATGATCTGCATTATAGTCCTAGTAGTCGAGTACATATCCTAAGGGCTTTATCAATATGTGAGAGAAAGACATTAAACAAATACAAGTCAACATGTTAAGACAAAGTGAAACCAGATAACATACTATCATGTCGAGCAAGAAATTCCTCTCTCTATATATATCCAAGCATCCACTACAATATACATCATATGTACAACAATGGCCTTTAGGGCATATACATAACTAACAATCTCCAACTTGCACTAAGGCCAACTGTTGTAGTATCTCATACCCAACATCCCGAAGAGTCTCTCTAATTGTATCTGGGGTATGGCCTTCGTGAGTGGATCTGTAGTGTTGTCCTTCGTGTCAACTCTCCTGACCTCGATCTCACGGCGATCAACTATCTCCCGGATCAGGTGATACCGCCTCAGAATATGCAAGGATCTCTGATGGGACCCGGGTTCCTTGGTCAAATCCACAGCTCCATTGTTATCAAAATACACAGGTATTGGATGCTTAATGGACGGAACCATATCAAGTTCAGTGATGAACTTCTTGATCCACACAGCCTCTTTTGCAGCATCGTTGGCAGCGATGTATTCAGCCTCCATCATCGAGTCTGCCACGGTTTTTTGCTTGGAACTCTTCCAACAAACCGGCCCTCCATTGAGAGTAAAGACAAATCCCGAGTGCGACTTAGAGTAGTCCTTATCACTTTGGAAGCTTGAATCGGTAAAGGACTCCACCTGGAGTTCTCCGTTACCACACACCAAGAAGATCTCTTTAGTCCTTCTCAAGTACTTGAGAATGTTCTTCACAGCTATCCAGTGACTCTTTCCTGGATCTGCTCGATACCCACTCATTACACTTAGTGAGTATGTTACATCGAGTCTGGTACATAGCATCGCGTACATTATAAAGCCTACTTCTGAAGCATAGGGTATCCCTTGCATGCGAGCTCTCTCTAAATCAGTCTTGGGAGACATCTCTTTGGAGAGAGTGAGTCCAGAGATCATGGGTAAATTCCCACGCTTGGATTCTTCCATACTAAACCTCTTTAGTATGATGTCAATGTACCTGGATTGGGACAATCCCAGTATATGTTTAGATCTATCTCTATAGATCTTAATTCCAAAAATGCAGGAGGCATCACCTAGATCTTTCATTAAGAATTTATGTGATAATAAGAGCTTGACCGAGAGCAGCATAGGAACATCATTTCCTATCAAGAGTATGTCATCCACGTACAATACGAGGAAGAAAACCTTACTCTCTGCTACCTTCATTTAAATACAAGGTTCATCTACGTTCTTGATGAAGTCAAACTCTTTGACTACAACATCAAAACAGATGTTCCTACTCCGTGATGCCTGCTTTAACCCATAGATGGATTTAAGCAGCTTGCACACCTTTTCGCTGCCCCCTCTTTCTACGAAGCCCTCTGGCTGAGTCATGTACACGCACTCCTCTAAATCACCATTTAGAAAGGCGTTCTTAACATCCATTAGCCAGATTTCGTAGTCATGGTATGCAGCAATGGCAAGCAGGATCCGGATAGACTTAAGCATAGCCACTGGAGAAAAGGTTTCGTCATAATCCACACCTGGTCGTTGACGAAAACCCTTTACCACAAGTCTAGCTTTGAAAGTCTCAACTTTTCCATCTACACCAAGTTTCTTCTTAAAGATCCATTTGCTCCCAATGGGTTTTACCTCTTCAGGAGAAACATCCGAAGTCTATACGTTGTTTGTGTACATGGATTCCATCTCAGATCGCTTTGCATCCATCCATTTCACAGAGTCCCTACTCGTGATGGCCTGTTCGAAGCTAGTTGCGTCATCATCTTCCATGATGGAATCCTCGCTTCCAACATCTATGAGAAAACTGTAGTATCTCTCAGGTGGATGAGAAACCCTACTAGATCGGCGGAAAGGCTGGGGTTCATCGGGAACTACTGAATCCTCTGGTTCCACTAAATCTTCAGTTGCAGATTGTCCTGCAGGAACTTCTTCCAGCTCTACCTCTTCGCCACTAATTTCTTTTGCAAGAAATTCCTTTTCTAAAAAGGTGGCATGTTGAACAACAAACACCTTTTGCTCCTCACTGTGGTAGAAAAAATATCCATATGAATTCTTTGGATATCCCACAAACTTGCAGAGAACTGATCGTGCCTCGAGTTTGTCCGGATATTGCCTTTTGACATAGGATGGACAACCCCATATCCTAACTCGTTTAAGATATGGTCTCTTCCCACTCCATATCTCATATGGTGTGGTAGGTACAGATTTAGATGGAACTTGATTCAATAGGTATGCTGCCGTCTCAAGCGCATAACCCCAAAAGCAAATAGGCAACTCAGTAGTGCTCGTCATAGAGCGCACCATATCTAATAGGGTGCGATTCCTCCATTCCGATACACCATTGTGCTATGGTGTATACGGAGGAGTAAGCTGAGAAAGAATCTCATTCACTTTTAAATAGTCCAGGAACTCATTGCTCAAGTATTCTTGTCATGACTCGAAATGTCACGTGACTGGCACTTGAATGATATGAAGTCTATAGGACCCCATCTAATTCAAGTAAGCCAAAAATCTCAGAAATCTAAACCATTTTAAAGAAAAAGTGAAGAAAACTTACTTTAATGCAAGTGGATTTAATAACATAAGACGAAGTATGCATTTTTAAAATCTCAAGTCTTTTCTCAAAATTTCGGCAGAGTTTCCTTTGTAAATACTGGCCCCAAAATGGTACAACACATGAAATATGATATAAAGGCATCCACAAGCGGGAGCTAGCTCTTCGCCAATTGGTGGTCACAATCACGCAAGCAATATAAAATACAACGCCGACGGGCGAGGATCAAAACTCAAAAGGAAACTCAAATCATCAAGAAAACTATAATAATACAAGTGCGACTCTAAGGTCGAAATAATATACACTGGTCTTCTAAGTCTAATAAATATAAAAGTTTGGTTCATGGAGTTTCTAGATACAACTGAATATAAATAAAGTAGAATGGTGGTCACGATGCAAGTGAACCCACCTACCAAAGCAATCACCCGAAAGAAGTAGTGTTCCAGCAAAGCCGCCACGGAAACCTGTACGGCAAAACCTGCAAGAAACTGTGGCACAACGGGGGTGAGTTGCCAACACGTGAGTAGAAAACATCACAGAGCAGAAATTGTATGTATGACTCAATCCTAGGTCATACGATCATAATATATCCTCAAATTGATATAGCCTGAAACATCTAATAATGGTATGGGTAAACATCTGTACATAAGTGCAATACCAAGTGCTCGTGTCAGTGCCTTAGGTAACAACATATCATAAATATGAGGTATGAATGCAATATAATGAAAACAGAATAAATCATGAATGAGAAAACTGTTTTCTTAATTTAGTGAGATTTCTGTATGTATATATATATATATATATATATATATATATATAAATCGAGGTATCATCAATGAAATCAACATAAAATCAGTGTCAATCGTCAACACAAAACATATATCTAATATCTCAATATCTCAGGCTCCAGCAATCCGGACTGGCCCGTATCCTCGAATCTCAAAATCCAGGGCTCCGGCTATCCGGACTGGCCCATATCATCGAATCTCAAAACCTCAGGCTCCGGCAATCCGGACTGGCCTATACTCTGATCAGTATCCTCCGTATATCCGTCAAGTCACAATAAAATCACCGGTCGGTAGTGATCCCCTGCCAGGCTCAACGCCATCATATGTGACCATCTCGCCCCGGAGTACCGCACCGGGTCCACCATGCACCCACAGACGGTTCCTCCTCCTCCTCGAATCGGGTGTATGATATCGCTCAAGAGCCGAGAAAACTCATGGTGGACATATCTCAAATCATATCATGTGAAAACCGCACTTTTATCTTTTGAAATAAAATGAGTTTATAAAGTCTTGCGGTTTCTCCAAATCCATAAATCACATGGAAAATCCAAATCCCATAATCAAAAGTCAATAAACAATGAAATACGGGTAATAAATTCCATAATATTTCATGACAAATGAAAATACACATGCATGAGATATCACAGTAACAAATGCAGTGTCAAAACTATCATATAAAAGCAGGCGTACTAGTACTATATCGAAACTATCAGCTAGCGGTTTATACTAATGAAAAGTGTTTTCTAATGTGTACGTGACATGGCAATTACAGATAGTGATGTCTGTGAGCCGGCAAGCAGGAGTATGTGGAACATACTCCTGCTTGATCGGTAATGGTGTTGGTGCCCTGACAGCATTATTTTAATAATAACTAATGAAAACACAATAAGCATGCGATGCGATGGGAACAGCAAGAATATGCGGAACATGAATAATAACACAACATATATGAATATACATTTATATATGAGTCGTACGGTTTTGACATTTGAAATAATACGAATCGTGGTGTTTAAAAAATGGGGCTACGGTGTTTTTATGAAAAGGTAAGTCCTTTGAAATATCCGTAGAATCCCTTGGCCTATCTTTAAAATACTGACGATTCGTTAGTTTTGAAATAAGTACACCTCGAGTCTTGTTAACATGTACAAGTAAACTACAGGACTAAACTAACGGGCTAATCGAAAGGGTAAGGAAAACCACCTAAGTCTGAGTCGATATATATATATATATATATATATATAAACATCTAGTAATCGGTGTTCCTGCCTCAATAGTATCACGTACGATACAATATATATAATATGACATGCTCGAGTCAAAAGTGCGGATCTATCATCATAATTATATCTCATATGGTAAATCCATCGTACGACATCCCAAATCTGGGTACGGGTCGAATATCACATTTATCTCATTATTCATCTGGTATCCTTATCATCATCTCCTAAATTAGAGGTACTGATCTAAGTCTAGTACATTCTGATACCATCAACATATATATACATACATACATACATACATACATATATATATATATGCGTGTGTATGAAAACACCTCGCCTAAGGACCCGCTATAATATCATGTCGTATATCAAAATACGAACCAAATCACATCACCGATCTCGTGGCATCATGCCCAATCTCATCGATTCATCTCCAAGTACCATATACTATCCTCATTATTAATGTATATGTATACCTATATATATATATATACACATACTCTCATACATATATATGTGTATATATATATACATATCCCTATATACGCACAAGTAAGTAAATGTATGCGTGTGCGTGTGTGCGTGCGTGTAACAACTATTCTAGGGTTTCGCGACTAACACTAAACTATAGCATTAATTTCTAAATACGGTAACACTAACCCAAAGTCACCTAAAGCATTTCTAGCTACGTATACACATCTATAATAACACATAAGTATATAGCTATAACACATTGTACACTGTACTACGAAACTGCGTGGGTGTTATACGCCATCCACCCGACTTCCCCCGTAGATATATATCTACTCACCATGATCCTTGCTCGCCGAAGTCGATGTATCCATCCTCTTCTTCATCATCCGAAGTCAACATGGGGGTACCTACATATCACACATAGTATCACAAACTGAAATCGCACACGAAAACCAAATCGGTACGCGTATCACACATAGGTTAAAACCTGTGGTCTACACATGCAAGAATAACCCAACAACACTCGACGATTGACGTACAAACGTGAATCGATCGAGACAACACAAAAATAACCAAGTTCAAGTTACAGAATTCGCAAAACCGATATCAGAAACAATGTAAAACACTTCCAGATTTTACCCTAGGTGAAATTAGACAATTTTGCAAATGTGGAGGGTCTAGTTTACTGGAGATAAAGCCATGGACTAAAGCCGGAGGAAAATCACCCTACCCTGGCCATTAATTGCGGCCAGGAGGAATAAAATTGTGGCCTCAAAGTGGAATTAGTGGCTCTGGGCTCTAGGGTAGCTTCTAGGTTGCCTGCACATCTCTCTGTGTTTGCTAAATATTTTTCAGGTCACCCGGGTTATAGCAGTTCTCCCAAACACATCACAATTTCCACAAAATACGATATCGGGGATTGATAAGTTTGAGAATTGGGGTCTAAGTCCATGTTTAGTCCAATATACTATCACTAAAAAGGGTTTAAGGTCACTATTAGGCCTCCATTATACTTCACTACTCAAGATTTCATCAAAACCCAATCTTGGAATTTTCAAAGTTCGCTAAACAACACTTAATCGATTCTAAACTAATATAGGTGCTAAAGTGAATGAAATTCTGCACTAAAGATGAAATAATTACCTCACTTGGTAACTCAAGAATTTTCTTGAGTTGCACCAAGTCTTCAAAATCCAATTTTTCTTAGTCCAAAGTGTTTGTAGTGGGCTTGTGCATGTTTTTTGTGAAGGCAATATGATGTTTAGATGATGATTTGGGGTTGTTTGTGGTGATGAAGTGGAGGGGGGAGTGAGAGGTAGCCATGGGAGATGAGGAGAGGAAAATATGATGAAATAATGAAGGGGGGAAACAATGGGAGCTTGGTCAATTGACCCCTCACCTTTCTCTCCTTTCTCTCTCATACCCATACCCAATTCTTTAACATTTCCCTTTTCTTTTTCTTTTCTTTTCTTTTCTATTTTTTTCTTTTCTTTTCTCTTCTCATTTTTAAAAACAAAGTCATGATAGAAAAATGTAGCAAATGTGAAAATTGACATGGTGCATGTCATGTGCACAAAACAAGCTTAATATAAGATTAGCGATATTTAATCGCGATTAGTATTAAAATGGAATATAATTAATCATAAGGAATTTATTATTTGCTTAAATCATATAAAACACTATCATTTCCGTAATTCCTATAATTTTTCAATTTATCGGTATTTAATTATACCGCACTAATAAAATATTCATAATATTTAATATTTAATTATTTAAATTCCTAAAAAATAATATTTTATTTTTCTGAAATGTTACAGTCTTCCCCCTTTAAAGAAATTCGATCCCCGAATTTAAATTTAAACCCATCAAATACTAAAACATTTTAGTAAAAAGATCAAGTCGTTGTTAGTGTATATGCCTTAGGGGCCATTATTATATCATACTAGCTTGTATATTACTTAATGGAAGTTTGGGATATTCACAGTTATATTAACAGTATTGCTCAACATAGTAGTTTGCTACTTGGTTTGTATCTATCTTAATATGTGTATCTGTTTTTTTTAACATATCACGAATACATATTGATAGAGCCCTTAGGATCTTGCTTGACTACAGCGTTGTGATGGCAGTCACACTAGTGGGAGCTGGGTAGTCTAAAAGCACATCCTTTTTCATGTCCCTAGTCATAGGATTTTCGAGACAGGGCATCGATACTCCGGAGTAGACTAGTGTGTACGCTTCTCATCCTAGTTGGGGAGATGCTCTATCCCACAGCCATCAGTACGTCGTACTGGAGATAATACGCAGGTGGTCATTGGGTTACGGGTACACCGGACAGGACTCACAGGGAACTGTTGGTTGGTATTATACTCGTCGTTAGTTAACAGTTCCCAGGTGACATGAGTACAGCATAATCCGTTAACTTGACACTGTTGCTTCGCCTCGAGTGTGTTCCCACTGTTCTTAGATTGCTAATTTACCACGGCTCGACTGAGTCATGCAAACAGGTAGCAGTTTTTTGCAGTCCCGAAGCACTTGGTAGCAGTGGCGGTTAAATAGGATTTGTCTCTCCCTTTATTAGGAGTTGATATCGCGCTGTGTTTGGAGAGCCATTACGCAAAGCCCCTGGCCAGGGCAAGCGAGATTTACTGGTAGGTTTACCAGTAGCTTCTCAAGGTGTAATGGGCTTCACTCCGACACGACTTATACTGCTTTTAGGGGACTGACGCTTGCCGCCCCCTAGGCCCAATATGTGATAGTCCTAGACGAACAGATCGGACTGTACGAAGATTGTCACATCAGGCTCAGTAGGAGTTCGGATGGGTTTCCTCATCGGCCTTCTTATCGGCATCTACCTGGGGACCGTTACGTACAGCTAATATCGCTTGCGGCCTGTGGTTAAACCCACTGCCAGTGTAGTGTCGAGTTTTTAGAGTCCCACACAGAGAGTTTCCCTGCTTTAGGGGAAACGATATTGAGGTCGTATGGTTTTACGACAGGGTTCGGACATATACGTGTACTTATGCACGTATGATGTTCGGACAGATTATACTAGCAGGCTTTGGTTTAAGCCAGATTCTAGTATTGGATTATTGGATTTATGCAGTCTTAGTATATCCGTGTTTTTCATAAATACGGATGGGAGGGGCATTGTCGTAATTAGTCGAGAAGCTTCTAGAAGAAAGGTGACTCATTTAGTTTTAATTCATTTGTGAATTAATCTTAATGAAGTGGAGAGCTTATGTGTTATTATCATTAATTGCACCATGACTCATGAGATGATTCTTCTCCAGAATTAAATGAAGCATGGATGATATTTGTGCAAGATATTTTTTATGCTTCATATTATTAAAAGTTAGAAAGGTTCAATTCATTATTAACAAACACACACTCTCTCCTCAAGCTCTCCTCTTCTAAACCTAACCCTAATCCTCTCATGTGTTGAGATCCCAAGGGTTAGAAAGACTAATAGATCCTTAATCCACTTCTATATCTTCTAGGTCACTTGGATTAGCAATCATAGCCACTTAGTTACCTCAAGTTAGTGGTTAAAGCTTGAAGAAGGCACTCTCGGGTGGATCTTCTATTACATCGAGGAGGCCGAAGAGGAGGTGAACAACAAGAACAAGAAGAACTAGTATCTTGAGGTATAATCATCTATCATAGTTGTTTAGAACTTCTAGATAGTTTGTTAGTTAGGGTTTAGCAAAGATCCGTAAAGTTAGTCGATGTTATCTTGAACAAAATGATTATTTTACTTATTCCGCCTCTCCGCAACTTGCGGGGTGTGTAACGTCGACTTACAGTGGTATCAGAGACTAACTAAACCATAACTAACATGTTAGAAAGTCTTTAGAAATTGGATTGCAATTTAATCCCGAAAAACCGACGTTTTCACCAAGTTTCTGTCGATTTTAAATTGGGGTCTAAAGTTTTTTTCAGGGAGCCTTAAAAATACAAGCATGGTTTTTTAAGAATTATGAAGAAATTTGGGCTCGTGACTCGGCCATACCACCGCGGAACCGTGGCCAATCCAGGCGATCCGCCGCGGATCCGCGGCCGAGATGACACCGAGCCAACCCAAATTTGCTTAGTTATTTTTCTGTGTTGATGTTGTGTTTTCTAGGATGTTTTGTTTCTACTCGGGTTTTTTATGCACAGAGAATTATTTGGAGTAAATTCATATGTGGTGCTTGATCGAAATTCTAAGAACTTTGGCTAACTGGATTTTATCTGTGTCATGATTAATGTGTTTGTAAACCTTCCCTAACTGCTAGTATGTCGGTTAGCAGGGGGTTGCACATTTCTGTAATTGTTACTTTACTTTTGTGGATATGAACTTGTTGGATTGTCAAGAATGGATAGCCGGGGATGTGAGACGAGTGTTTCTTTCATTCAAATATAAATTATAATTTGTTGTAATATTCTTTTGAGGCGCACATCCGGGTTGAGGTTGTAGCCACCGTTGTATTATTTCATTTACTGTTTTCTGCTCCTAGGATAGACCCAAGGTGGGGTGCACAAACTACCGGGTACTTTGAAGTGCTTAGTGGCCTACTCACGTCGTTGAGGGAGACCGCTTCACTTTGGGTACTTGGCGGGTAGTTTTCCGTACCCGTAGGGGTCTAGGGTGGGGTTTTGGCTATTCATCGCGACTGTGTAATCCGTTTTTCTTTGCAGGCTCAAACGAAATGCGGATTGCTTGTATATCCAATATGTTCATCTGTGATTTGGAATACCTATTATTGCATCTGACGAATGTACAATATCTATATATAATATCTAGTAGGCGTTACTTATGTTTTGCACCCGCGCTAGCCCAGCCCCCCTCTATCGTTAGTTAAGTAACCTAACGGGTGAATGACGGGGCCTTGTGGCGAATGCGGATGGAATAAGTGGATGTTGTATTTTCGTTGTTTTCTGCAATGATAGGTTAATTGATGGGACACATTATATTAATGCAAAGAAAATAAACCAAAGTTCAATCGTTGGAACAATTTAAAAGTAACCACTCGGTTATTTTTAAAAACAGCAGATTTTTAATTGAGGAGCTTAAACCACTCCTTTTAAAAGCTATCCGGTTCCTTCGATCATATCAAGTTCACTACGTTCACGGTTTTGCCAAAACCATTCGTAGCCCTCCGTCATTTCATTTGGGTATTCAGTAATATTCAAGCTAAGTATTTTGACCAACCCCAAGGCATAGTGTTTGGTAGCTGCTGGGTATTCATCTGTTACATAGATAGATGTGTTGGTTTGGGACGGTCGTACTGCCATTTGGCCAACGTCAGGGGTATGTACTAGTGGGTTCAGATTAACAAGATAATGATGGGTAGAACTTAACATGTGACTTATGACATTTTGACCAACGCCAAGGTCATAAGAGAATGGGGTAATAATCCACATCGGGAGTTTCTAAAGAAACTGAAACTTGCTAGAGATTGCATACCATTTGGAGTGTGATAATTTTGGTAGGATTCCTTCAGCTTTATCACATGATGATATTTGGATCCTGATCCTACTATGAGTATATGCTACTCATCGGGAGATTCTTTCACTCAACGATCAATTCTATAATCCAAGTAGGTGTCGAGAAAGGTGTTAGCGGGGCTACGCCCCAGGGAAAAGAGGTTATTTAATTAAGGAACCTCGCGAAAGCGTCATAAAACCTCCCTCGAAGTACCGACACTTGCCTGGCTGAACGGTTAAGCAAGTATTATACGGTGAGAATAGTCCTGACTAGTTCTTCTTTTTTAGTTTAAGAAAGGATTCGAGAAACAGTGGGAGCCATCCTGTTTAGATAAACTAAAAACCACTCTAAACTTGTAAGAGCATCATGCTAAAGTGTTTCCTCTCTCTCTCCTAATTGCAGCGACCCAGAACATGACAGGCCTTAAGTTATTATTAGATAAAAATATTTTTGACAGGGCCAAACTATAAAGATTGGTTCCGGAATGTCAAGATGGCAATTACCTATGAAAAATTGGGGTATGTCCTTACTACTAAGGCCACTACCGTCCCAGGTCCAGAATCTAGTGTCGTGGATAAGGAAGTCCACAAGACCTGGGAGATTGACTGCGTGAAGGCCAAATGCATCGTGCTTGCCTCTATGAATAATGAACATCAGAGGAGGCACGAGAATATGGATCTTGAATCCATATTTCTCCACACCAACGAACTGTATGGAGAGCAATCTCGTATATCTAGATACGAGACCTCGAAGAACTTATTTCAGTCGAGGATGGCCGTCGGATCATCTGTTGGGGAACATGTCCTCAAGATGATTGGCTACATTGAGGAGCTCGCGGACCTCGGGACAACATTAGAGAACGAGCTGTGTACAGAATTGATTCTCCAGTCCCTTCCTTCCACCAATGCCCAGTTTATCTTGAATTTCAACATTCAAGGTAAAGAAATTGAACTTCCAGAACTCCTAAACTTGTTAAGGAGTGCAGAGGGCACCTTGCAGAAAGCAAGGGAAACACCCAATATATTTGTTCGTGGTGCTTCTTCTTCCAGGTCCAAGGCAAGGGCCAAAGGAAGGAAGAAGAAAGCCGCTACCAAACCAAAAGGTGGTGTTGGTAAGGTAGAAGCCAAGGGAAAGGCAAAGGTTGTGGTGCCGGTAGTGGCAAAGGACGAGTACTTCCACTGTCGTAGGAAAGGCCATTGGAAGATGGATTGCAAAGCTTGGATTGCCAAGAACCAGGACCCGAGGCAAGTTGTGGCTTCGGCTTCAGGTGTGTTTGTAATTGAAAGGTGTCTGTCAATCAACTCTACTTCCTGGGTATTGGATACCGGATCAGGATCTCATATATGCAATTAATTGCAGGCACTGAGAAACCGTAGAGTGCTGAATGTTGGTGATATGACCCTCCAGGTTGCTAACGGAGCGAGCGTGGATGATGTGTCCGTAGGGGATTATCACCTTGGATTGACGAGTGGATATATTTTGGTTTTGCGCAACTGTTTTTGTGTACCTAGTCTAACGTGTAATATCATACTAGTATCGTTGTTATCAAAAGAAGGTTATGATTTTACGTTTGTAAGCGATGTTGTTAACATCCACCTTAATCATGGTTTGATTGGGTCCGGTACACTAGATAACGGTATATACGTGTTAAACCATTACAGATTTTCAATGTCCAGAACATACTAAAGAGAAAGTCTCCAGATATAAATCAGGCTTTCTTATGGCATTGTAGACTAGGTCACATCAATGAGACAAGGTTAACCAAGTTATATAAAGAATGATACTTGGATCCGTTCGAATATCAATCTTATGCCACTTGTCTATCATGTCTCAAAAGAAAGATGACAAAGACTCCATTCACTGGACATGGAGTAAGAGCGAGCGAGCACTTAGGACTCATACACAGCGATGTATGTGGTCCAATGTCTACACATGGAA
Source organism: Agapanthus africanus (assembly GCA_030015575.1). Taxonomy (NCBI): domain Eukaryota; kingdom Viridiplantae; phylum Streptophyta; class Magnoliopsida; order Asparagales; family Amaryllidaceae; genus Agapanthus; species Agapanthus africanus. The sequence goes on from CM057340.1 coordinate 410,489,462, forward strand.
GAAGCGGTTTTTCATATTTCATTACTTTTACGGACGATTACTCTAGGTATGGATTCATTTTCTTGATGAAACATAAATCCGAGGCCTTTGAGAAATTCCGAGAATTTAAGAATAAAGTAGAAAACCAAACCGGGAAAAGTATCAAGACACTGAGATCTGATCGAGGTGGTGAATACTTAAGTGCCTAGTTCCTGGGTTACCTAAAAGAGAATGGAATTCTCTCTCAACTTACTCCTCCATATACTCCACAACACAATGGTGTATCGGAGAGACGGAACTGAACCCTATTGGATATGGTACGGTCCATGATGAGTAATGCTGAGTTACCGCGATCTTTCTGTGGTTATGCACTAGAATCAGCTGCATATCTTTTGAACGGAATTCCTACCAAAACCGTGCCTACCACACCATATCAGATGTGGAGTGGGAAGAAACCCTATCTTTAGTATCTGAAAATATGGAGATGTCCGGCTTTTGTTAAAAAGCAGCATGTGGATAAACTCGAGACACGCTCAGTATAGTGTAAGTTTGTGGGATATCCAAATAACTCCAAGGGGTATTTTTTCTATTACGGAGAGAAACAAAAGGTTTTTTTTTCTCGTAATGCCTATTTTCTAGAACAGCAGTTTTTAGAAAAGGAAACAAGTGGGAGCGCAATAGAACTGGAAGAAATTCCAGAACCACAAACTACTACTGAAAGTTTGGTAGAACCAGAAGTTCCATAAGAATAGGACATTCCTGCACCCCTCCGCAGAAGTAGTAGACCGTCTCAACCGCCTGAGAGATACTACGGTTTTCTTATAGATGGGGATAGAGAGGATTGTATCATTGATAATGATGAACCTACTAGCTTCCAGCAGGCCAACCAGAGCGGCGACTCAGTAAAATGGCTGGATGCAATGCGGACCGAGATGGAGTCCAAGTACAGCAACAAAGTATGGACTTTGGAATTTGCTCCAGATGGGGTAAAACCCATAGGATGCAAGTGGATCTTCAGGATGAAGATTGGTGTAGATGGACAGGTGGAAACCTATAAGGTTAGACTTGTTGCAAAGGATTTTCGTCTAAGACCTGGTTTGGACTATGACGAAACTTTTTCTCTAGTGGCTATGCTCAAATCCATTCGGATCCTTCTTGTCATTACTGCCTTCCACGATTATGAGGTCTGGCATATGGACGTAAAGACGGCTTTTCTAAATGGAAATTTGGATGAGTGCGTCGATATAGATCAGCCAGAAGGTTTCAATCAGAGTGGGAACAGCAGGAAAGTGTGCAAGTTGCTTAAGTCCATTTGTGGACTAAAGCAGGCATCGCGGAGTTGGAACATCTGTTTTGATGAAACGATCAAAGAATATGACTTTATCAAAAATCCAGATGAACCATGTATATATAGTAAGATTGTAACATGAACTGTCGTATTCCTCGTCTTGTACGTGGATGACATTCTCTTGATAGGAAATGACATTCCTTTGCTACAATCTGTCAAAGGATTCTTGTCACACAGGTTCTCCATGAAAAACATGGGTGATGCCTCTTACATTCTGGTGATCCAGATCTATCGTGATAGATATAAAAGGATGTTGGGACTTTCGCAGTACAGGTATATCAACACCATACTGAAAACATTCAGTATGGAAGATTCAAAGCGCGGTAATTTACCGGCTTGTCACGGAATCACCCTATCCAAAGAGATATCTCCCAAGACTGATTTGGAAAGGGATTACATTTCAGTTATACCCTACGCTTCTGTTGTAGGCTCTATAATGTATGCGATGTTGTGCACCAGACCAGATGTAGCTTATGCACTAAGCGTGGTAAGCCGGTATCGGTCAGAGCCAGGGGAGAAGCACTGGATAGCAGTAAAGAACATTCTCAAGTACCTGAGATGGACTAAGGATATGTTCCTTGTTTATGGCGGAAAAGACCTCCAGATCGATGCTTTTGCTGACTCCAGCTTCCAGAGTGACAAGGATGACTCTAAGTCCATGTCTGGTTATGTCTTTACCCTCAATGGAGGGGCGGTGTGCTGGAAGTGTTCCAAGACGGACACCGTTGCTGACTCGATGATAGAAGCGGAGTATATCGCTGCTTGCGATGCCGCAAAAGAAGCAGTCTGGATGAAAAAGTTCCTAACAGAGCTTCAGGTGGTTCCTACCATTGTTGATCCAATACCGCTGTATTATGACAACAACGGCGCTATAGGTTTAGCGAAGGAACCCATGTCCCATCAAAAGTCCAGACACATCTTGAGGCGGTATCACCTGATCAGGGAGATCATAGATCACCGGGAGATCGAGGTCCGGAGAGTTGCTACAGAGGAGAATACTACAGATCCATTCACAAAGGCCTTACCCAAGACACAGTTCGAGAGGCTATTCGAGATGATAGGTCTACAATACGCTAGTACATGGCCCTAGTGCAAGTGGGAGATTGTTAGTGTATATGCCCTAGGGGCCATTATTGTATCATACTAGCTTGTGTATTACTTAATGGAAGCTTAGGATATTCACAGTTATATTAACAGTCTTGCTCAACTTAGTAGTATGCTACTTAGTTTGTATCTATCTTAATATGTGTATATGTTTTTTTAACATATCACGAATACATATTGATAGAGCCCTTAGGATCTTTCTTGACTACCAGCGTTGTAATGGCATTCACACTAGTGGGGGTTGGGTAGTCTATAAGCACATCCTTTTTCAGGTCCCTAGTCGTAGGATTATCCAGACAGGGCATCGATACTCCGGAGTAGACTAGTGTGTACGCTTCTCAACCCAGTTGGGAAGATGGTCTATCCCACAGCCATCATTACGTCGTACTGGAGATAGTATGCAGGTGCTCGTTGGGTTACGAGTACACCGGACAGGACTCGCAGGGAACTGTTGGTTGGTATTATACCCGTCGTTAGTTAACAGTTCCCAGGTGACATGAGTATAGCATCGTCCGTTGACTTGACACTGCTGCTTCGCTTCGAGTGTGTTCCCACTGTTCTTAGATTGCTACCCTACCACGGTTCGACTGAGTCATGCAAACAGGTAGCAGTTGGGTGCAGTGCCGAAGCACTTGGAGGCAGTGGTGGTTAGATAGGATTCGTCTCTCCCGGTATTGGGAGTTGATATCGCGCTGTGTTTGGTCAGCCATTATGCAAAGTCCCTGGCCAGGGCAAGCGAGATTTACTGGTGGGTTTACCAGTAGCTTCTCAAGGTGTAATGGGCTTCACTCCGACACGACTTATACCGCTTTTAGGGGACTGACGCTTGCCGCCCCCTAGGCCCGATATGCGATAGTCCAAGATGAACAGACCGGACTGTACGAAGATTGTCACATCAGGCTCAGTAGGAGTTCGGATGGGTTTCCTCATCGGCTTTCTTATCGACATCTACCTGGGGACCGTTAAGTACAGCTAGTACCGCTTGCGGCCTGTGGTTAAACCCATTGCCAGCTTAGTGTCGAATCTTTAGAGTCCCACACAGAGAGTTTCCCTGCTTCAGGGGAAACGATATAGAGGTCGTATGGTTTTACGACAAGGTTCGAACAGTTACGTGTACTTGTGCACGTATGATGTTCGGACAGATTATACTTGCAGGCTTTGGTTTAAGCCAGATTCTAGTATTAGATTATTGGATTTATGCAGTCTCAGAATATCCGTGTTTTTCGTAAATACGGATGGGAAGGAAAATCTCGTATTTAGTCAAGAAGCTTCTAGAAGAAAGGTGACTCATTTAGTTTTAATTCATTTGTGAATTAAACTTAATGAGGTGGAGAGCTTATGCGTTATTATCATTAATTGCACCATGACTCATGAGATGATTCATCTCAAGAATTAAATGAAGCATGGATGATATTTGTGCAAGATATTTTTTTATGCTTCATATTATTCAAAGTGAGAAAGGTTCAATTCATTATTAACAAACGCACACTCTCTCCTCAAACTCTCCTCTTCTAAAACCTAACCCTAATCCTCTCATGTGTTGCGATCCCAAGGGTTAGAAAGACTAATAGATCCTTAATTTACCTCTATATATTCTAGGTCACTTGGATTAGCAATCCTAGCCACTTAGTTACCTCAAGTTAGAGGTTGAAGCTTGAAAAAGGCACTCTCGGGTGGATCTTCTAATATATCGAGGAGGCCGACGAGGAGGTGAAGAACAAGAACAAGAAGGACTAGTATCTTGAGGTATAATCATCTATCATAGTTGTTTAGAACTTCTAGATAGTTTGTTAGTTAGGTTTTAGCAAAGATCCGTAAAGTTAGTCGATGTTATCTTGAACAAAATGATTCTTTTACCTATTACGCCTCTCCGCATCTTGCGGGGTGTGTAACGTCGACTTACAGTCGTCGGGGCTCCGAAATCATAAATACATAAAACACATCGTAGCGCAATTCATGCGAATGAAAAACGAGTATATAAACCAAAATCAAACTCCGTCAAGCATCCCGCAATCATCGGAGTTATGGTGAAGACACCAATGTCAAAGCCCCAAATGAAACCAACATGATATACATCAAACTATACATGTAAACATCATTAAAACATCTGAAAGAAATGCAAGCCAAACCTTTTCAAGTTACTGTGCGATGCGCGTATCACTGCACAGTGGCGAACGTCTATTGTAAGAAAATAACTATATATATGTATACCCTTTGTTTAACATACACGTCCTGCCATTTTGAAAATAATTTAGAAGGGTTTCCTTTGTTAAATGTCGTGTGTCATCTCGGACACGTAGGTAAATACTGAGACTATAACTCCTTTTTGGAAATCCTTTCGATAACTATCAATGCATGCAAAATATATTCAGGTACTGTCCTCGGACTAGTCCTGCTCAGCTACTATAATAAATAGTAAATATCATAAAAACGTACTGCTCCATAAGAATCAATCCCAAAATGCGCATAAGAATGCCATGTGTGTCCGGTGTGCATGGAAATCGAAATCCATGAATGTGTCATACATGTGCAAAGAAACAAAATCTAAGTGCAACAGGTGTGCACGAAACACCTGTCAAAGGCAACGGGTGTGCCTGACAGCAATATCGAGTGCATCTGATATGCATGAAGGATCTCGATTTAGTGCATCTGGTGTGCACCAAAATCGCATAAACCGCCCAAGTATGCGCAAGAATCCAAATCAAGTGCATAAGGTGCACGGAAACAAATATCGAATATCACAATCGAAATCGACGGTATACATCACATCTCAATCCAAATCCAAATCAGGCATACCGTGGTATATAATCTCACAACCATATGCCTCAGCGTGTACAAAATCGAATCAATATACTAAAAGTGCATGAAAACTATGCCGAAGGCATAAGTCAAATCACATGCATACCATAGGTATGAAATCAAAATCAACATCTCGAATGACTTCAAATTGAAGTCAAGTGCAACTGTGGTGCACAAAATCTCAATCGTGCAAAAAAATCGTCCAAAATACCAAAATAAAAGATGACGGAAATGGTCCCGCTCTAGAACATCCTCTAAAGATCTCTGGCCAACTGTCATGGTCACTCATAACATGTCTCATCGACAATGCCGAACTCTGGCCTACTGGGTGTGCGTAATATGACCGATCCTGGGTCCAAGTCTTCTCGTATAGTATTCCAGAAAGGTTCTGTCGAAGTTTCCCCTAAATCTCGTTTCCGCCGAACTACCCGGATGTTATCACCTTTTACTAAATCTATTTCTTGTTCCGGAACGGCTGCATACTCATCGCGACTCCTTTTGGAAGATATATCCATATACAACACCTCTGCATGCGTATCACATCTCTGATGTCAGCGGAGTAGAACGTCATCTTATCAAGGTCTCGTACGAATCTCTTACTCCACTTTTCTCTAATGTCGACTGATTCGGACTCGTCCCTTCGTGGCTGCATGGACTCCGCGCCAACGACTGTACTCGTATGTGGTGTCTCCCAAGCAATGTATCCCATCACATGATATCCGAACGACGTCGAACTTTTTGATCGATTCGTCAAAGTTCTATAATCCTCCAAGAGCACAACATCTTGAGTACAGTTTTATAATATCAAGTACATTCCACAGTACCTATGGACCAGCCGTAGAAGGGCAAATCCAAATCTCATTAATGGCACCGCGGAACTGTAAGGTTACTAGGCACACTCAAGTGGTTCCACAAGGCATCAAACATGCCAAATTCAAATTTTTAGGTGCCGAGAAACCCTAAACGAGATCGTTAACTAGAGGATAGGAGAAACGAAATGCAAGCAAACAACTTTACTAACAAGTTAAAAGGATTACAACCTTTGTAGATCCGGTCCTCTACTTCTTTAGCTCCGTGTTGACGTCCCTCCGCTGCGATCATCAGAATCCCGGACTCTAGTGATGGTTTTGTCGAAGAAATAATCGGGCTAGGTCGTTGACTTCGATGCCGAAGATGATCTGCGTCAGGCGACTCAAACTCAATCTCTATCTCACTTGGACATGAACCTTGTGAAGAAAACACCATATACAACATGGCAAGTGGTAGAGGATGAAGAAATAGGAAGTGGGTTCACTTTGGATTTGGATTTCTCACTTGATATCAACACTTGAAAGTTTTCAAGAAAGGTTTTCTTCTTCATGAAGAAGAAGAAGATGAAGAAAAGAATTTTTAATCATTTTGAAAAGAAAATTCAAGTGAAGATTTATCATAATGCAACCATGGGTAAGTAAACTCATGTAGAGAGCAAACCATAGTTTAGGTAATGGTTAGGTTTTAGCATAAAACAAAATGGTTAAGACTTTTTCATAGCTTCATGAAGCTTCAAGTATAAAACAAGAAAGCCACCATTTTATTTTTGTAAGCCCGCGGGGGCGCCCCGGCCGTCGACCCGACGCCGGAAACGCGGAAAACAAAAACTTTGCGAACTTTGCAAAACGGCACCGCCGCGGACTTTTCACCCGGATCGGGCCATTAACCTAGCTAGCTAGCAAAAAGAAAAGAGTGGAAAAATTATACCAAGCGATCCGTGTCCTTCGGTCTTCATCTCCACTCCGATCTCCCGCGGAATCTCCGTCACCTCCTCGCTCGTCGGAAAGGGCACCACGTAGCCGGAATCTTTTACGGGCTCCCGCCTCTTGACCGAGGCAACTCGGGCGCGAAGTTGGCTAGCCGACGCGTCCAAGGCTTGCTATAGAAATAGTGTAGTGAACTTGTCTCTTGGGGTTCTTGAAGTTGCCTTGATGGAAGGATGTGACGAGGAGAAAAAGATGAGCTTTGAGAATGGAACTTTCATTTTTTGGATGAATGGAATAATGAGATTAAGATATTGCCACCATCAAAATAATCCCTCTCCTTCACCATGAAGTGGCCGGCCCCTCTTCTCACCAAGAAAATTGGAGAGAAAAAAAAAGAAAACTTCTCTCCTCTTTCATAATGAGAAAAAGAAAATGATATATCAAAATGGTCAAAACAATTTCCATATCAATCCACTCACTAACTATCATAAAAAAGCAAATGAATGGACAAGAAAAGAATATCATCATGATGCAAGTCTCATCAAAAGCAACATATGCAAGAAAGCCCCTCACAAAATGTTAATTGCAAACTTGCAATTAACACCCTCCATCACAAAACCCGGCCGAGAAGGAATGAAAGAAAACCGGCCGGAACGGAATGCAAACTGGCAACTTCAGAAAACTGATCCCGTAATAAATTACAGGAAAACCCCGCTACTGCAAATATATGCCCGCATTTGTATTCCCACTGAACACAAATGCAAAGAGACAGAACTACACTATCAAATACTAGAATCCGGCTTAAGCCAAAGCCGGCTAGTAAAAACTGTCCGATCGCGATCCGTGCAATACCGCACGTATCTGATCGAACCCTGCCATATCTCCATACGGCCTCTACAGCGTTTCGCCCGAAACTTGAGTAACTGTCTGTGTGGTGGACTCTAAAGACTCGTCAATACTGTGGCTGTGGATTTAACCACTAGCACGTCAGAGGTATAAGCCAATACGTGACGGGCCACCAGGTATTGACCAAAAGGGACGTCGATGAGCGAACTCATCCTGACACCCTACTGAGCCTGTCAGTGACAATATCCGTACAGTCCGGTCCGTTCGTCTATGAGCATCGCATGGCGGGCCTAGGGGGTTGGTAAAAGTCAGACCCCCAAAAGCGGTACAAGTCGCGTCGGAGTGTAGCCCAGAACACCCTGAGATACTACTGGAATACCTACCAGCAAATCTCCTGCCTTGGCCAAGGACTTTTCATGTTCTGGCTCTCCTAGACACAGCACGACCTCACCCCCAATACCGGGAGAGACGAACCCCTGCAGATCCGCTCACTGCCTCCATGTGGCTCGGGACTGTACCCAACTAAAACCTGTTTGCACGACTCCTTTGAGCCGTGGTAGGGTAGTAATCAAAGTACAGTGGGAACTCACACGAGACAAATGACGATCCCAGGTCGATGAACTAACCTGTACACATGTCACCAGGGAACTGCCATCTGACGTCTGGTATATCCCAACTAGCAGGTTCCCGGCGAGTCCTGTCCGGTGTACTCATAACCCAATGAGCACCTGTATACATCTTAGGTGAACCAACTGACACCAGTGGCTTGTGAGACCGGCCACCGCCCCTCGTCGGGGTCTCGACTGTATACACTAGTCTACTCTGGAGAAACGATGCCCTGTCTCGAATCTCCGACGACTAGGGACCTTTTAAGGATGTGCTTGTAGACCCCCAGCTCCCACTTATATGATCGCCCTCATACTGCTGGTGGTCAAGCAAGAATCCTAGGGGCTCTATCAACGTGTAATAGCGACTTGTCAGGTCACCTAAAGCAGTACACGATGATAAAGATAAACCAGATAGCATACTATCATCTCGAGTAAGACTGTCCTACCGGGATAGGTCCTCCCCTCAATCATTGTAATCACGTGCCTGTGACCCAATAATTGACTCTGAGGGCACTATCTCCAACAATCTCCCACTTGCACTCGAGGCTAATTATTGCGATGTCGCATACTCACAGCCCGTGTGATACCGAACACCCAACTCCTCTACTAGACAGTCTCACAAAGCTCGTTTGCGAAACTATTGCGTTCGAGGAATAGCCTCAGTGAGTGGATCCACTTTGATGTTTCTTTCTATGTCTCTCTATATCTCAAGTTCGCAGAGAAAGCTATCTCCCGAAATGAGCAATACCTGTCTTAGAATGTCTGGATGTCTGATGGGACCTAGCTCATAAATGAACTCCAAATCCAAACTTCCTAGACTGTATCGACAACTGAACTTAATCAGTGTCCTGCGCCATGCCTTCCCTCAGTATCCATCTGGACCACCAGTCCAAAATACTGCCCCTCGTCAGAGGGAAAACTATAACTCTGACAGCCACTCTGCCATCCAGGTCACCTTGGAAGCCTGGAATGATAACCATCTCGTAAAGGAGGCTGCCGTTATCAATTCCTTAGAACATTAACTTATGTTCTAAAACTGCTTCCGACTGTTTCCCCAGGATTGGATCAATATCAACTTATTGCACCTACTGCAAGAACAACATCTGGTGTGGTACTTAACATCTCACGATTGACTCAATTGCCTAAGCAAGTGATCTGTCAATCATGCGTATCCCTCTCCATTTTAGTCTATAAGACACCTTTAGAGAGGGTGACTCCATTACCTGCAGGTACACTACCGTGCCAGGAGTCGTCCATTCTAAATACTCATAGAATGCGGTCAAAGTACCCAGATTGGGAAACCACCCAAATCTAGATCTAAAATCATAGATCTAGTAACCAGAATGTCTGATATAATATCCAAGTCCTATGTGGAGAAACCACTGTGTGACGATCAAAGTATAACCGATCGTAGTATAGGAATATCACTTCCTATTCTGTGTATGTCATCAAATACCAGGACATCACACCCTACTACCTTCTTAACAGATCCATCCCCTATTCTGATGAAGTCAAACCTATGACTGTCACATCAGAAATAGATGATCTATTTCCGCTATATCTGCTTTAGTCTATAAATAGACATAAGCTTGATGTCCACCAATGCTTCCGCTGCTCCCACTGACTACGACAACCCTCTGGCAGAGTCATATACACGTACGCTTCTAAAGCAAGTTTAGAACGACGCTATACTCATCCTTTCGCCGGGTCTCGCAGCCTGGAACAACAGCAATGGCAAGTGTGGGTAAACAAGAACCTCTCTGCCACCGTCCTTGAGCATACCGAAGTACCTCTCGAGTGCCTGAGGTTACCCACCTTATCTGCGGATTGGCCAATGGAATGTCAAACCAGATTGAATCTTTAGGTTCTTATTAAATCTTCAGTAATCGTTTGTGGTTCTGGAATCACTTCCAGTTCTACCATACTCCCACTACTGTTTTCTGAAAAAATCCATTTTTGATAAAACTGTGGCGAGTTAAGAACAATATCACTATTGATCTTCCAGATGGTAGAAAATCAACCCTCGTCATAGCCCGGGTCAACCCACAAACAGCCACTACTGAAACGTGCCTTGAGTTGTCCAGAGTCTGGTTTTAAGCATGAGCCGGACAACTCCCCGTATCTTAACAATGTCAAGATATGAACTGTTCTAAATCCAAGAAACAGAGGCACTGATTTAATTGAACCAGATTCAAATCATGCAGCTGTCTCCAGTGCATGTCAAGTAAATGGAAGAGAGGCCGATCAGCGTTACTCAACTTAGGAGTACTTCCAATTATGAGTAACCTGAAAGAGAAGCAAGTTCTCTTAACCATTACTATCAACTGAATACCATACACAAGTATCTACATCTTCGATCACTTTGAAGAATCCCGATACTTGCAATACCTGGTTCTCTACTTTACTCTTATACCTATAACTCCTCAAAACTTAGACCCTGTGTTTCTACGAAACACATGTCTAAGAACTAGAGAAGTCATAAGTAAATAGAATATAGTACGAGGACCAACCCCTCTGTCCCAATGGACACTGGACAATATACAATACTCTGTATAAGTCCCCTGAGTCTAATAACTCATTCACTGTGTGTCGTAGATTGAAAACTGTATTATGGTTATGAAGAATTACACCGTTGTTTAATGCTCCTTACCTAACCATCCACTGGTATAGGTAAATGTCATAGACATAATTTCATAAAGGTATATCTCACTCTATGAAAATAGACGTACAGATATATCAATTTGAAATTGGTGCATAACAGCGGATATTCAAAACCAAATATTTGCCGACCGGCAAACAACCCAGGTGACTTCCTCAAATATCACCGATTACAACGAATCCCGATATAATGAGGATGGTCACCTAATTCCCAATAACTTACTCCCACTCATCGTCTGTAAAACCATACAGATGTGAGAATCCAACCTGGTAAATACATACCCTGGAGTAAGTGTCTAATCGGGAAATCAGTTTTCTTTTAACTGTACACAGTGAAACTGAAACATTGAAATGTTTCGATGGGGTATGCTGGTATTCCTAGTAATGCCTCTTCCATTATCCAGATTCACAACTATAACTGTATAATTCTTTGCCACCTCTCCAAATCCCTTTACATGTCTTTAGTCATTACCTTCTGTACACCCTTTTAGGCCAAATGGTTTTCTTCCTTCCCTACCGTTCGGCACGAGCCTATGGTTTGGAAGAAGACTATCCAATAAGCATAATGGGTGTACTGTCCTAGTCCTAGGAGCACTCGCAATGCGAGAGAAGGTGTGGATAAAAGACAACCGAATGTACTTAATTCATAGGTGATTTAGGATTGACAAAGAAGTACATGGTTAGGTTGTGAATAGCAGTCGCAATTTACTTTGCCCTCTTACTAATCCCTTGCTTTGTCTGAACTTAATACCTTCTGTACACCGTTTAGGCTAATTGGATTTCTTCATTCCCTACCGTTCGGCACCAGCCTAGGGTCTGGAAGAAGACTGTCCAATTTGCGTAATAGGTGTACTACTCCTAAACCAAGGAGTACTCGCAACCTGAGAGAAGGAAAAAGAAAAAGACAACTGAATAGTCCTATTCGTTTTCTCCAGAACCGGAAACCATCCTCGAAGTCCTTCGAGTTCGTATATAACCATACGATGGTTTTGTCCAATGGAAGTGGACGTTCGTAGTAATACGGGGTGTCCCGGAGAAAAGGGTAAAAGTAGGAGTGGTAAAGAGGTCTGCAACTCTGACAATCCAAAAGTCAGTGTTAAGAAGGTTCGGTCAACTTGGTCACTGAGTCATAGTCTAGGGTCGGGTCAATGGTCGCTGCCAGAGAGAGAGAAAAGAAACACTCAGCGTGCACTCTAACCTAGATCAGAATGGTTACCAATTTATCTAATCTGGAAACCTCCCACTGTAACGTCAAATTCTTCCCCAAACCTGAAAGAAGAATTAGCCGGGATAACCCGAGGAGTAAACCAACTCATCAGTGGGAATCGGGATCCAACTCTCATCGCATGATAACGTGACGGAATCCGCTCACGTTATCACACTCCAGAAGGTATGCGCATATCTGGCAAGTTTCAGTACTTTTAAAACTCCCGATGAGGATTTCTGCCCCATGCTCTTATGACCTTGACGAAGGTCAACAAATCATAAGTCACATGTCAAGTTCCACCCGTCATTGTCCAGGTTAATTTGAACCCACTCGTACAAGCCCTTGACGAAGGTCAACAAGGCTATACGACTGTCCCAAACCAACGCATCTATCTATGCTGCAGAAAGGCAACAAGCAGCTACCAAACACTATGCCTTGACGAAGGCCAACAAACATAGCTTGAATACTACGTGTTACCCGTCTGAAACGACGGAGGGCTACGAATGGTTTCTGGCGAAAACCTTTAACGTAATGAACTTGATATCGTTGAAGGAACTGATAGCTTTATAAAAATATAGTGACGACAACCTTTGCTAAAGAGGTCACTCCCGGTGAAGGGATCTCGGCTCTTTCCCCGTAGAATGAGGTGCAGGATATTCCAACTGAATACCACGATGCAAAGCAAAAGTAATCGGCTATAGTGAAGTTACTGCCCTGACGCAAACTTTTGTCCAAGGGGTCACTCCCGGTGAAGGGATCTCGGCCCTTGCCTCGTCGACTGAGGAGCAGGATATTCCAACTGAATACCACTGTGCAAAACAAAAGAGAACGCCCTTGCAATAACAGCTTTTTGAAAAAGTGTTCCAACAACATCAGAATAGGTTTGTTTAACTTGCATTGATCCGAATCAACGCAGTCCCATCAATTGATCACACCAATAAGAACGAAAATATACTGACGTACGTATATGCCATCCGCATTCGCCACTGGGTCCCGTCATCACCCGTTAGGTTAGCTAACTAACGGCAGAGCGGGGACTGGACTAGCGCGGATGAAAAACATATACAACATCAACTAATATATATACCAATATATAGTATTCGCTCAAGGCGTGATAAAATGCAACACAGAAAAGTATAGCAACACAGATCAATACAGATATCTGGGATCCCCGGGTTTCACAGAGCCGCTACTGAAACCCGACGTTCCCCTGGTCGTGTGGATAGCCTGTGCAATGAAATCCTAGACCCCTACGGGCGCGGCAAGTCACCCGCCAAAACCTGAAGCGAGGCAGCCCCCTTCAACAACGTGAATGGACCACCCAGCACTTCACGGAATCCGGTAACTTGGGCACCCCTCCTGGGTCAACCCTGTACCCCCTACGAGTGCGGCGAATAGCCCGCCAATTCTAGAGTGAAGCCCCCTCCGTCTCAATGCCATGAGATGCGGGCTTGTTGCCCTCCAGAACCCGGCTACCCGTGCACCCCTCCGCGGGGTAATCCTAGTACAGAAAGTAAAATATACATACAACGGGTACATCGACCGCAACCAGGTCGTGCCCCAAAAGAATAGTACAAACAGGCAGTGACGGCAGTCCACATGTCGGACGCTCGCCCCGCAATATCAAATGTACATAATACAATAAACAGTACTATCACTGCAACCAGGCTATCCCCCACGACCGATCCGCAACAACACAGTACAATCACAGAACATCAACGTGAAAATCACGTTCGCAAATCCGTCTAACCGGGCTATAGCAGTTAGACGGGATTTACCGATCAAGTGACATTCACGGTCGCAGATATAATGTAAAAAACTGTGAACTAGCATGTTTAAAATATCCGATCGAACAAATTTATCAAAGTGGGCCCCCAAAAAGAACTGTAGCACTTACAGAAAACCTGGGCCCAAATAAAATGTCCCAAATACCCTATTTTCAACACACAAGCTTACTGGGAAAATATGGTGCCACGATTCCTCTTTTCCGCCGCGCAAGCGCGGCCAAACCAGGGTTTTGGCCGCGCTTCCGCGGTGGAACTGAGGAATTAGTGGATCGTATTTTCCCAGATTTCTTATAATTGCTTGTACATGCCTCTGAAACAACCTGAAAAATTTTAGGAGCTCAAAAAATTTTAACAGAGAACACATGTGCACAAAAATACGGTTTTTGGGGATTTTGTTCGATCGGGTTCTAAACGCGCTAGAGCAAGCTAGGGAAGGTTAATGGCGTGGCTCTGATACCATTGTAAGCCCGCGGGGGCGCCCCGGCCGTCGACCCGACGCCGGAAACGCGGAAAACAAAAACTTTGCGAACTTTGCAAAACGGCACCGCCGCGGACTTTTCACCCGGATCGGGCCATTAACCTAGCTAGCTAGCAAAAAGAAAAGAGTGGAAAAATTATACCAAGCGATCCGTGTCCTTCGGTCTTCATCTCCACTCCGATCTCCCGCGGAATCTCCGTCACCTCCTCGCTCGTCGGAAAGGGCACCACGTAGCCGGAATCTTTTACGGGCTCCCGCCTCTTGACCGAGGCAACTCGGGCGCGAAGTTGGCTAGCCGACGCGTCCAAGGCTTGCTATAGAAATAGTGTAGTGAACTTGTCTCTTAGGGTTCTTGAAGTTGCCTTGATGGAAGGATGTGAGGAGGAGAAAAAGATGAGCTTTGAGAATGGAACTTTCATTTTTTGGATGAATGGAATAATGAGATTAAGATATTGCCACCATCAAAATAATCCCTCTCCTTCACCATGAAGTGGCCGGCCCCTCATCTCACCAAGAAAATTGGAGAGAAAAAAAAAGAAAACTTCTCTCCTCTTTCATAATGAGAAAAAGAAAATGATATATCAAAATGGTCAAAACAATTTCCATATCAATCCACTCACTAACTATCATAAAAAAGCAAATGAATGGACAAGAAAAGAATATCATCATGATGCAAGTCTCATCAAAAGCAACATATGCAAGAAAGCCCCTCACAAAATGTTAATTGCAAACTTGCAATTAACACCCTCCATCACAAAACCCGGCCGAGAAGGAATGAAAGAAAACCGGCCGGAACGGAATGCAAACTGGCAACTTCAGAAAACTGATCCCGTAATAAATTACAGGAAAACCCCGCTACTGCAAATATATGCCCGCATTTGTATTCCCACTGAACACAAATGCAAAGAGACAGAACTACACTATCAAATACTAGAATCCGGCTTAAGCCAAAGCCGGCTAGTAAAAACTGTCCGATCGCGATCCGTGCAATACCGCACGTATCTGATCGAACCCTGCCATATCTCCATACGGCCTCTACAGCGTTTCGCCCGAAACTTGAGTAACTGTCTGTGTGGTGGACTCTAAAGACTCGTCAATACTGTGGCTGTGGATTTAACCACTAGCACGTCAGAGGTATAAGCCAATACGTGACGGGCCACCAGGTATTGACCAAAAGGGACGTCGATGAGCGAACTCATCCTGACACCCTACTGAGCCTGTCAGTGACAATATCCGTACAGTCCGGTCCGTTCGTCTATGAGCATCGCATGGCGGGCCTAGGGGGTTGGTAAAAGTCAGACCCCCAAAAGCGGTACAAGTCGCGTCGGAGTGTAGCCCAGAACACCCTGAGATACTACTGGAATACCTACCAGCAAATCTCCTGCCTTGGCCAAGGACTTTTCATGTTCTGGCTCTCCTAGACACAGCACGACCTCACCCCCAATACCGGGAGAGACGAACCCCTGCAGATCCGCTCACTGCCTCCATGTGGCTCGGGACTGTACCCAACTAAAACCTGTTTGCACGACTCCTTTGAGCCGTGGTAGGGTAGTAATCAAAGTACAGTGGGAACTCACACGAGACAAATGACGATCCCAGGTCGATGAACTAACCTGTACACATGTCACCAGGGAACTGCCATCTGACGTCTGGTATATCCCAACTAGCAGGTTCCCGGCGAGTCCTGTCCGGTGTACTCATAACCCAATGAGCACCTGTATACATCTTAGGTGAACCAACTGACACCAGTGGCTTGTGAGACCGGCCACCGCCCCTCGTCGGGGTCTCGACTGTATACACTAGTCTACTCTGGAGAAACGATGCCCTGTCTCGAATCTCCGACGACTAGGGACCTTTTAAGGATGTGCTTGTAGACCCCCAGCTCCCACTTATATGATCGCCCTCATACTGCTGGTGGTCAAGCAAGAATCCTAGGGGCTCTATCAACGTGTAATAGCGACTTGTCAGGTCACCTAAAGCAGTACACGATGATAAAGATAAACCAGATAGCATACTATCATCTCGAGTAAGACTGTCCTACCGGGATAGGTCCTCCCCTCAATCATTGCAATCACGTGCCTGTGACCCAATAATTGACTCTGAGGGCACTATCTCCAACAATTTTTGCAATGAAATAAATGAATTAATTAAAACCCTAACCATTATCCTAAACATGGTTTAAAGCATACACACCCAAGTTTGCATGTATCATCAAACATGATACAAACTAGTGCACAAACATATATCATATATACAATGTGCACAATCTAGTGAGAAAAATAATCTTAAGTGAACCAATACTAGTTAATGTAAAGTAATATATCAAATATATAATTATACATTAAATCATTAAATCAACACTTGATTTAATGATCCGGTCATACTGCATATAACCGACTAATATCAAGTGTATCAATGTATCGAATCAACACTTGATTCGGTAACCCGGCTATATCTCATATAACCGTCCGATGATACATATCGCGAGAATAGAATACAGTATCACATACTGGTATTATTCTCGGTCCCACACATATCCCATATGCACTCCTATTTCGTTTCGCTTGAGCCAGGAAACCTCTGTGTAGGACACTAAAGACTCGTCAATACGCCGGCAGCAGGTGATGATCATATCAAACACCCATAAGCCGCAAGCGGTCTGCTAAACGTAACGGCCACCCGGGTATTGAGCGATCAGAAGATCAATAAGAATGCCCGCTCACACTCCTGTGAATCCAACCAGTAACACTTACCATACAGTCCGGTCTGTTCGTCTGATATGTCGCATATCTCGCCCAGGGGTGGTAAACGTCAGACCCCAGTAGCTTGATAAGTAGTGTCGATATGTGGTCTATAACAGTACGAGACACTACTGATAACACTTACCAGTAAATCTCGACAACCCTGGCCAGGGATTTCCGGTTATAGCCAATCGAACACAGCGCAACATCAACTCCCTATACCGGGAGAGACGAATCCCCTCCTATCGCTCATTGCCTCCATGTGATTCGGGACTGTACCCAAAAGCCACCATTTTGCACGCCTTCTTAGACATGGTAAGGTGGAAATCAAAGCACAGTGGGAATCACACAAGACTCTATGACGATCTCGGGTCTACAGACTAACCTGTACCAGTGTCTCCAGAGAACTGCCATCTGACGTATGGTATAATACCATCTGGGAGTTCTCGGCAAGTCCGTCCAGTGTACCCAGTCTCCACTGAGCACCCGTATATCATCTCTGATGTCAAACACCAATGGATATGGGATCATCCATCGCCCATCTGTATGGGTCGAGAAGGTATACGCTAGTCTACTCTGGTATATCGATTCCCCGTCTCGATACACCCACGACTAGGGACCTTGAAGGATGTACTTATGGACTACCTTGTCCCCACTAGTATGATCCTCATCATAGTCCAGGTTTTCAAGTACACATCCTAAGGGCTTTACCAACATGTAACAGAGAGACAATCAGTGTACACGTTAAGATAAAGAGCAACCAGATAGCATACTATCATGTCGAGCAAGAATGTCCTCCCTATATATGTCCAAGCATCCACTACAATATACATCACATATATAGTAATGGCATCTAGGGCATACATATAACTAACAATCTCCCACTTGCACTAGGGCCATCTGTTGTAGTATCACATACCCAACAATTAGCTGTGATTGAAGTATCTCATACTCAACCATCCTATAAAAGTCTCTCTC
Organism: Agapanthus africanus; assembly: GCA_030015575.1. Classification (NCBI taxonomy): domain Eukaryota; kingdom Viridiplantae; phylum Streptophyta; class Magnoliopsida; order Asparagales; family Amaryllidaceae; genus Agapanthus; species Agapanthus africanus. The sequence continues at coordinate 410,507,731 of CM057340.1, forward strand.
TTGGAAAAAGCCTTTGTGAGTGGATCCGCCGTGTTGTCCTCTGAGTCTACTCTCCTAACCTCGATCACCCTGGAGATCAACTATCTCCATGATCAGGTGATACTGCCTAAGAATTATATCTGGATTTTTGATGGGATGGTAGTTCCTTGGCTAAAGCCACAACTCCATTGTCACACAATGGTAGGAACGAAGTTCATCTCATGAACTTATATATATCCAGACTGCCTCTTTGGTAGCATTCTTGGTAACGATGTATCTTGCCTTTAATCGTCTAGTATGTCACAGTATCTAGCTTGGAACTCTTCCAACATACCGTCCCTCCACTTAGGGTAAAGACAATGCCTGCGACTGACATTCAGTCGTCCTTATCACCATGGAAACTTTGCAGTGATTCTCCCCAGGATCGATTGATACCATCTCACTATAACTAGTGAGTATCCTAACATCCAATTAGATCTATCTCATAGATCCAAAACCCAGAATTTAGGAGGTATCACTTTGATCCTATCTGGAGAATCCTTGTGATAAGCGAAAATTGACCGAGCGTAGCATAAGAAACTCTTTCCCTATCAAGAGTATGTCATCCACGTACTCTACGAGGATCATCACCATACTCCCTACTACCTTTTTGTATATACAAGGTTCATCTACCATTTTAATGAAGTCAAAACTCTTTGACTACCTCATTTTAACAGATGTTCCAACTCCGCGATGCCTGCTTTATCACATAAAACATCTTGCACACGTTTCCGCTGCTCCCACTGTCTACGAAGCCCTCTGGCTGTGTACTTATAGACGCGCTCTTCCAAAACATCATTTAGAAAAGCAGTCATGACACCCAAATGCCAGATATCGTAGTCACGGTATTTAGCTGTGGCAAGTAGGATCTGGATGGACTTACGCATAGTCACTGGAAAAGGTTTCATCATTATCCACACCTAGTCGATGACGAAAAACCTTTAACTAGTCTAGCTTTAAAAGTCTCAACTTTTCCATCTATACCAAGTAATCTTCTCAAGATATAATTTCTCCTGATGGGATTTTAACCCTTCAGATTTAGCAACCAAAGTCCATACTTTGTTGGTGTATAAGGATTCCATCTCAGATCGATAAGCATCAATCCATTCTTACAGAGTCCCACTCCTGATGGCCAGCCCGAAACTAGTTGGGTCATCATCTCATGATGCAATCCTCGCTCCCACTGTCATAGATAAACCGAAGTATCTCTCAGGTGGGTGAGGAACCCTACTAGATCGGCGGAGAGGCTGAGGTTCGTTGGTTACTATTGAATCCTTCGGTTCTACCAAATCAACAACTGTAATTTGTATAGCTGGAACCTTTCCAGTTCTACATAACAGACTTTGCCTCGAGCTTGTCCGGATTTTTCTTTTCAGACATAGGCCGGACAACCCCAAATCTTAACTGACTTAAGAGATGGGCTCTTCCCTTTCCATATCTCATATGAAATGGTAGGCATCTGAATTGATCGGAACCCTATTCAATAGGTATGCAACTTCATAAGTGCATAACACCCTAAAAGGAAATAGGAAACTCAGTAGTACTCATCATAGAGTGCACCATATCCCATAGGGTGCAATTGCTCCGCCCCGATACACCGTTGTGTTGTGGTGTATGCAGAGGAGTAATGCTGAGAGAGGATCTCATTTTCCTTTAGAATAATTCAGGAATTTTGTGCACATGTATTCTCCTCCCTGATCACATCAAAAGACATAATACTTTTACCCGTATTTTGGTTCTATACTTCTAACTTACATTCTGTGAATATCTCAAAAGGTTCAGAATTGTGTTTCAACAGGAACATATGTCTGAATCTTGAGAGATCATAAGAGAATGTAATGAAGTACAAAGAACCGGTCTTGGCATGTGTGGACAAGAGACTTTCATACATCTGCATGTATCAATCCCAAGAGTTCACTAACTCTTTCTCTGTTTCTAATAAACAGAGCTATGGTCATCTTATCTTTGTGACATGACCGGTAAGTTTCATAAGATATAAATTTAAACTAATTTAAATATGCATCTATATGTAACTTGGCTAGTCGGGTCGCATTGATATGACCTAGTCTACAATACTTCAAGAAGGATTCATTCATTTCTGAACTATTCTTCTTGTGTGTGTTCTATATACTAAGAACTGTAGTTTGATTTAGAACGTCAATGCTTTTAGATAACGTGCCTGAACCGATCAATTCTTGATTTAGGAAATGTTCAAAACATTATCCAACAATACAAAATTTTATCCTTCTTTACTAATAAAGAGACTGATATGATTTTGTATATCAGGTTCGGTATCTAATAATATTTGTTCAGAATCAATGTATTCTGGTAATACAGGATGACAGTGACCAACAAACTTGGCTGCAACACTTGCACCGTTTTCTGTCTCATGAAACTTATCACCCATTCTCAGTTCTCTACCTTTCTGTAGCCCATGTAATATATTACATATGTGGGATCCTGATCCGGTATCATATACCCAGGACGTAAAGGACATTTGAGAAACAGTTCTCTATAATGAACACACCCGAAGATGATGCATCAACATGCACTTTCTTCGTTTGGGCGGCATGGGAATCCTTGTATTCCCCTATTTCCTGCTCTGTCTTATAACAATTATAAGTTAGAGCGGGACCAACATTCCCCAGCTCAGTATAACAAGCGGGTTCGGTCAATATATCCGTTTTATTATCTTGATTAAGGCGTGATATGGTCGCTACCTGAAGAGAGAGAGAAGAAAACACTCAGCGTATGCTCATGCAAGATTAGATTGGTTATCTAATATATCTAATCAGGATGTCTCCCACTGTTTTAATCAAATCTTCCTTCAAATCCTAAAAGGAAAGACTAGCCGGGATTAATTACACGATACAAGTTCGCCAATCTTTCAGCCAGGCCAGTGTCGGTACTTTGAGGGAGGTTCCTGTAAGTCGATGTACAACACCCCACGACTTGTAGGGAGGCGGAAATATGAAAAATGATCTTGTTGTTTGCTTAAACATCGACTAACCGCATGAATCGAAGCTAAACGATAACTAACAACTAACAAAGGAGTTCTAAACTACTATGTGAAGTGATTATACCTGTAGAACCGTGTCCTTCGTCTTTACGAACTCCACCTCCTCCTCGACCTTCTCCAAGTAGTAGACGATCCACCACGAGAGCTTTACTCCAAGCTTTGCCTCTAAACTTGAGGCAACTAGGTTTCTTTAAGTACTAATCAAAGTACCTAGATGATATAGAGTGAGGGTTATGGATTAAGTAGTCTAACTAATCCTTGTACTCAACACATGAGAGGGGAGGATTATGGTTCGAAGAGAGGAAGCTTGAGGAGAGAGAAGGTGAGATTGATAATTGATATGAGAAAATGAGTTATCATAATATATATGAAGCATTAAGATTTATCAATAAAAGAAAATCAAATGATGAATAATCATGCTTCATAAATATCTAATGGTGATTCATTACCATGAGTCATTAAGCATTTATGATGCATTAATGACATGGATGAATCACTCATATGACTCACTAATCTCATTCAATGTATATGCCACCTTAACCTCCTTAGTCACCATCTTCTAGAAGCTTCTCGCGCAATTATGAGAACGCCCCTCCTATCCGTGAAAACACAGAAAAACTTTAGACTGTATAAATCCAATAACCGGATACTAGTAACTGGCTTAAACCAAAGCCGACTAGTAAAATCTGTCCGGATGTCGTACGTGCGTAAACACACGTATGCGTCCAAACCCTTATCGTAAAACCAAACGACCTCTATATCGTTTCTCCTGGAGTAGGGAAACTCTCTATGTGGGACTCTAAAGACTCGACTACTACGCTGGCAGTGGGTTTAACCACAGACCGCAAGCGGCACTAGCAGTACGTAACGGTCCCCAGGTAGATGTCGATAAGAAGGCTGATGAGGAAACCCATCCGAACTCCTACTGAGTCTGATGTGACAATCTCCATACAGTCCGGTCCGTTCGTCTAAGACTATCGCATATCGGGCCTAGGGGGCGGCAAGCGTCAGTCCCCTAATAGCGGTATAAGTCGTGTCGGAGCGAAGCCCATTACACCCTGAGAAACTACTGGAACCTACCAGTAAATCTCGCTTGCCCTGGCCAGGGACTTTGCGTAATGGCTCTCTGACACAGCGCGATATCAACCCCCAATACCGGGAGAGAAGAATCCTGTCTAACCGCCACTGCCTCCAAGTGCTCGGGACTGCACCCAACTGCTACCTGTTTGCACGACTCCTTTGAGCCGTGCTAGGGTAGCAATCTAAGAACAGTGGGACACACTCGAGGCGAAGTAGCAGTGTCAAGTCTGCGGACTATGCTGTACTCATGTCACCTGGGAACTGTTCATTGACGACTGGTATAAAACCAACCAACGGTTCCCTATGAGTTATGTCCGGTGTACCCATGGCCTAACGAGCACCTGCATACTATCTCCAGTACGACGTACTGACGGCTGTGGGACAGAACATCTCCCCAACTGGGATGAGAAGCGTACACACTAGTCTACTCCGGAGTATCGATGCCCTGTCTCAATAATCCAACGACTAGGGACCTGAATAAGGATGTGCTTGTAGACTACCCAGCCCCCACTAGTGTGACTGCCATCACAACGTTGGTAGTCAAGCAAGATCCTAAGAGCTCTATCAATACGTATACTCACATATTAAGATAGAAAAACCAAGTAGCATACTACCATGTTTAGCAAGACTGTTATATACATGTGAATATCCCAAGCTTCCATTAAGTAATATACAAACTAGTATGATACAGTAATGGCCTTCTAGGGCATAAACACTAACAATCCCCCACTTGCACCATGGCCATATACTGGCGTATCGAAGACCGATGATCTCGAGTAGCCTCTCGAACTGAATCTGAGGTAGGGCCTTGGTGACTGGATCAGCAATGTTATCCACTGTATTTACTCTCTTTACCTTGATCTCCTGGCGATCTACGATCTCCCTGAGCAGGTGATACCACCTTAAGATGTGTCTGGACTTCTGATGGGACCTGGGTTCCTTCGCTAAAGCTATAGTGCCGTTGTTGTCGCAATACAGAGGTATTGGACCAACTCTGGTAGGAACCACCTGAAGTTCTGTGAGGAACTTCTTCATCCAGACAGCTTCTTTTGCGGCATCGCAAGCGGCTATGTACTCTGCTTCCATCGTCGAGTCAGCATCGGTGTCCTGCTTGGAACTCTTCCAACAAACCGCCCCTCCATTGAGGGTAAAGACATAACCCGACATGGACTTGGAGTCATCCTTGTCACTCTGGAAGCCGAAATCAGCATAGGCCTCTATCCTGAGGTCTTTTCCGCCGTAAACCAAGAACATCTCCTTAGTCCTCCTCAGGTACTTAAGAATGTTCTTTACTGCTATCCAGTGATTCTCCCCTGGGTTTTCCTGATACCGGCTTACAACGCTCAATGCGTATGCTACATCTGGTGTGGTACATAACATCGCATACATTATAGATCCTACCTCAGAAGCGTAGGGTATAATCGACATGCGTTCCCTTTCCAAATCAGTCTTGGGAGACATCTCTTTGGAGAGGATGATTCCGTGACAAGCCGGTAGGTTACCGCGCTTAGAATCTTCCATACTGAATCTTTTCAATATAGTGTCTATGTACCTGGACTGTGAAAGTCCCAACATCCTCTTTGATCTATCATGATAGATCTGGATCCCCAGAATGTAGGTAGCATCACCCAGGTCCTTCATGGAGAATTTCTGTGACAAAAATCTTTTGACTGACTGTAGCATAGGAATATCATTTCCTATTAGGAGAATGTCATCCACGTACAAGACGAGGAATACAACAACTCTCCCTACAATCATACTGTATATGCATGGTTCATCTGGATTTTTGATAAAGTCGAATTCTTTGACAGTATCATCAAAACAGATGTTCCATCTCCGCGATGCCTGCTTTAGTCTATAAATGGACTTAAACAGCTTGCATACTTTACTGCTGCTCCCACTCTGAATGAATCCCTCTGGCTGATCCATATTGACGCTCTCTTCTAAATTTCCATTTAGAAAGCCCGTCTTTATGTCCATCTGCCAGATCTCATAATCGTGGAAGGCAGCAATAGCAAAATGGACCCGAATGGATTTCAGCATAGCCACTGGAGAAAAGGTTTCGTCATAGTCCAAACCAGGTCTTTGACGGAAACCCTTTGCAACAAGTCTAGCCTTAAAAGTTTCAACCTGTCCATCTACACCAATCTTCTTTCTGATGATCCACTTGCATCCTACGGGTTTTACCCCATCTGGAGCAGTGTCCAAAATCCATACTTTGTTAGTGTACATGGACTCCATTTCGGTCCGCATTGCATCCAGCCATTTTACCGAGTCGCCGCTCTGAATGGCTTGCTGGAAGCTAGTACGGTCGTCATTATCAATGACGCAATCTTCTCGATCCCCGCCTATGAGAAAACCGTAGTATCTCTCGGGCGGATGAACTGCCTACTACTTCTGCGGATAGGCACTGGTATGTCCCTTTCTTCTGAAACTTCTTGTTCTACCAAACTTTCAGTATCAGCTTGTGGTTCTGGAATTTCTTCCAGTTCTACTGCGCTCCCATTCTTCTGATTTTCTAAAAATTCAGTTTCTAAGAAGCGGGCATGACGAGAAACAAAAACTTTTTGTTCCTCTGCGTAGTAGAAGCAATATCCCATGGAGTTCTTTGGATATCCCACAAACTTACACTCTACTGAATGTGCCTCGAGCTTGTCCGGATGCTGCTTTTTTACAAAAGCTGGACATCCCCATGTCTTCAGGTACTAAAGATAGGGTTTCTTCCCACTCCACATCTGATATGGTGTGGTAGGCACAGTCTTGGTTGGAACCTTGTTCAAAAGATATGCCGCTGATTCTAGCGCATAACCCCAGAATGATCGCGGTAACTCAGCCTTACTCATCATGGAACGAACCATATCCAATAGGGTTCGATTCCTCCTTTCCGATACACCATTGTGTTGTGGTGTGTATGGAGGAGTAAGCTGAGAGAGAATTCCTTTCTCTTTTAATTAACCCAGGAACTCGGCACTTAAGTATTCACCACCTCGATCAGATCTCAGTGTCTTAATACTTTTGCCTGTTTGGTTTTCCACTTCATTCTTGTATTCCTGGAATTTCTCAAAGGCCTCGGATTTATGCCTTATCAAGAATCCATACCTAGATAAATCATCCATAAAAGTAATGAAGTAGGAATAACCACCTCGCGTATGTGTAGACATTGGACCGCACACGTTACTGTGTACGAGTCCTAAGAGCTCGCCCGCTCTTACTCCGTGTCCAGTAAACGGAGTCTTTGTCAACTTTCCCATGAGACAAGATTCACAAGTGGCATAAGATTGATATTCGAACGGATTCAAATATCCTTCTCTATGTAACTTCGTTAATCGTGTTTCATTGATGTGATCTAGTCTACAATGCCATAAGAAAGCCTGATTCATTTATGGAGATTTTCTTTTAAGTGTGTTCTGGACATTGAAAACTTGAGCTTAATTCAATACGTATATACCGTCATCTAATATACCGGACCCAATCAGAACTTGATTTAGGTGGATGTGAACTACATCGCTTACGAATATAAAGTCATATCCCTCTCTTGAAAGTGAGGACACTGATATGATATTACAAGTCAAACTAGGTACATACAGACAGTTACGTAGAATCAATATCTGCCCACTTGTCAAACCTAGGCGATATTCTCCCACGGATTCAGCGTCCACGCTCATTCCGTTTCCAACTCTGAAAGACAAATCACCTATCCTTATAACTTTACGGTTTCTCAAAGCATGTAACGAATTACAGATATGAGATCCTGCTGCGGTATCTAGTACCCAGGAAGTAGAGTTAATTGACAAACAGTTCTCAATTACAAACACACTTCAGGCTGAAGCCACAACATGCTTCGTATCCTGGCTACTGGCTTCCAAAGCCCTGCAATCCTTCTGCCAATGTTTGTTCCTATAACAATAGGAACATCCCTCCTTGCCTACACCAAGTCCCGAAACTTTTGCTCTTCCCTTTCCTCATACTTTACTGACACTGTAAATCGGCTTTGTAGAGGTCTTCTTCTTTTCATCCTTTGCTTTCGCCCTTGATGTAGAAGAAGAAGGTCCCCCATTAAGCAGAGCTCGTGTCTCCCTGGTTTCTTTCAGGGTATAAGTAGAGGGTTGGGACTGTTGAAATAATTCAGCATATGACCTGTATCCTAGCGTGGTCTCCAGGTCCTTGAGCTCATCAATATAGCTAGTCATCGCAAGGACGTCGTCCCTTACAGATGACCCGTCAGCCGACCTCGCTTGAATTAATTCATTCGAGGCCTCATATCTTGCGATATGAGATTGCTCTCCATATAAATCTTTGTTATGGAGAAAGATGGAAACAGAGTCCATCTTCTCGTGCTGCTTCTGGTTTATACCATCAACTGAAGCCAACACGAGGCATTTGGCTTTCGCTTTATCCTTTTCCTTTGTCTGACGGATATCCATATCCGCGACGGTGGAAACTGGACCTGGGACGGCGGGATCTTGAGTAGTAATAGGGTGGTCCATCTTGTCATAGGTAATGGTCATCTGGACAGACCTTTGCCGGTCATAAAAGTTAGATTCAGTCAACTGTTATCTAGATGTAACCTAGTCATGGTCACAAGGTTGCTGCAATGAGAGAGAGAGAGAAGAAAACACTTTAGCATGATACTCTTACAAGTTTAGATTGGTTTTTAATTTATCTAAACTGGATGGCTCCCACTGTTTCTCGAATCCTTCCTCGAACCATAAAACAAGAATTAGCCAGGACTATTCTCACTGTACAATACTTGCTTAACCATTCAGCCAGGCTAGTGTCGGTACTTCGAGGGAGGTTTTCGAACACTTTCGCGAAGTTCCTTAATTAAATAACCTCTTTTCTCTGGGGGCTTAACCCCGCTGACACCTTTCTTGACACCTACTTATTTTATAGCATTGATCGTTAAGTGACGAATCTCCTGATAAGTAGCATATACTCATAGTAGGATCGGGATCCGAATATCATCGTATGATAATGTTGAAGGAATCCTACCAACATTCATCAAACACCAAATGGTATGCATCTCTTTGCAAATTTCAGTTTCTTTAGAAATTCTCGATATATATTTTTGCCCCATGTTCTTATGACCTTGACGAAAGCCAACAAATCATAAAACACATGTCAAGTTCTGCCCATCATTATCTTGTTAATTTGAACCCACCCGTATATACCCTTGACGAAAGCCAACAAGGTTATACGACTGTCCCAAACCAACTCATCTATCTATGCAACAAATGAATACCCCAGCAGCTACCAAACACTATGCCTTGACGAAAGCCAACAAACATGGCTTGAATACTACTGTCCATCCATAAGAAATGATGGAGGGCTACGACTGGTTTTGGCGAAACCGTGAACATAGTGAACTTGATATAATCGAAGGAACCTGATAGCTTTTTAAAAGGAGTGGTTAAAGCTCCGCAAAAAATTTTGCTCTTTTAAAATAACCGAGTGGTTTCTTTTAAATTGTTCCAACGATTCAACTTTTGGTTTATTTTCTTTGCATTATAAATAATGCGTTCCATCATTAACCTATCATTGCAGAAAACAGCGAAAATACAACGTCCTCTTATGCCATCCGCATTCGCCATGGGGTCCCGTCATCACCCGTTAGGTTACTTAACTAACGACAGAGCGGGGGCTGGGCTAGCGCGGGTGTAAAACATAAGTGACGTCTAAATAGCTATCATATATAGATATTGTACATTCGTCAGATGCAATAATAGGCATTCCAGATCTCATATGAACCTTTTTGGATTTGCAAGCAATCTGTGTTTGTTTAGAGCTTGCAACAAAAGACGGATTACACAGTTGTGATGAATAGCCATTACCCTACCCTAGACCCCTACGGGTACGGCAAACTACCCGCCTAATAGCCGAAGTGAAGCGGTCTCCCTCAACAAAGTGAGTAGGCCACAAAACACTTCAAAGTATCTGGTAGTTTGTGCACCCTATCTTGTGTCTATCCTAGGAGCAAAAACAGTAAAATGAAATAATACAACGGTGGCTACAACCGCAACCTGGATGTGCCCCGCAAAATAATATTACAACATATTACAGTTACATTGAATGAATTAAAATAATAACCCATCATAAACTCCGGCTAATCATCACAACAGTCCAATACAGTTCACATCCACAAACAGTAAAAACCATTACAGAAATGTGCAACCCCCTGCCAACCGACATACTAGCAGTTAGGGGAGGTTTACGAACACATTATACAAACACATATATAATCAAATTAGCAAACATCATAAAATTTCGATCGAGCAAAACACTATAGATTCTACTCCAATACTTCTCTGTGCACCTGAGACTTGAGCAGAAAACTAAACATCCAGAAATATCACTGTTAACACCAGAAGGTCACTGAAGAAATTTCGGCCAACTCGACCCTAACTCGGCCGCGAATCCGTGGCGGATCGCATGGATCCGCCGCGGTTCCGCGGCAAGTTAGCCGAGTTACGCGTCCAAATTTCTTGAGTACCCCTATAATTTCCTGCTTGTTATTCTGCAGGTCCCTGAAAAATTTTTAGGGCCTGTTTAAAATTCGACAGAGACCGTGTTAATGCGACGATGTTTCCGATTATTTTTGCGTTCGAAATTCTTGCGACTTTGCTAATGAGTTAATTATAGTTTTGTAAGGCTCTGATACCACTGTAAGTCGATGTACAACACCCCACGACTTGCGGGGAGGTGGAAATATGAAAAACGATCTTGTTGTTTGCTTAAACATCGACTAACCGCATGAATCGAAGCTAAACGATAACTAACAACTAACATAAGAGTTCTAAACTACTATGTGAAGTGATTATACCTGTAGAACCATGTCCTTCATCTTTACGAACTCCACCTCCTCCTCGACCTTCTCCAAGTAGTAGACGATCCACCACCAGAGCTTTACTCCAAGCTTTGCCTCTAAACTTGAGGCAAGTAGGTTTCTTTAAGTGCTAATCAAAGTACCTAGATGATATAGAGTGAGGGTAATGGATTAAGTAGTCTAACTAATCCTTGTACTCAACACATGAGAGGGGAGGATTAGGGTTTGAAGAGAGGAAGCTTGAGGAGAGAGAAGGTGAGAGTGATAATTGATATGAGAAAATGAGTTATCATAATATATATGAAGCATTAAGATTTATCAATAAAAGAAAATCAAATGATGAATAATCATGCTTCATAAATATCCAATGGTGATTCATTACCATGAATCATTAAGCATTTATGATGCATTAATGACATGGATGAATCACTCATATGACTAACTAATCTCATTCAATGTATATGCGACCTTAACCTCCTTAGTCACCATCTTCTAAAAGCTTCTCGCGCAATTACGAGAACGCCCCTCCTATCCGTGAAAACACGGAAAAACTTTAGACTGTATAAATCCAATAACCGGATACTAGTAACTGGCTTAAACCAAAGCCGACTAGTAAAATCTGTCCGGATGTCGTACGTGCATAAACACACGTATGCGTCCGAACCCTTGTCGTAAAACCATATGACCTCTATATCGTTTCGCCTGGAGTAGGGAAACTCTCTGTGTGGGACTCTAGAGACTCGACTACTACGCTGGCAGTGGGTTTAACCACAGACCGTAAGCGGCACTAGATGTAGGTAACGGTCCCCAGGTAGATGTCGATAAGAAGGCCGATGAGGAAACCCATCCGAACTCCAACTGAGTCTGATATGATAATCTCCATACAGTTCGGTCCGTTCGTCTAAGACTATCGCATATCGGGCCTAGGGGGCGGCAAGCGTTAGTCCACTAATAGCGGTATAAGTCATGTCGGAGCGAAGCCCATTACACCCTGAGAAACTACTAGAACCTACCAGTAAATCTCGCTTGCCCTGGCCCGGGACTTTGCGTAATGGCCCTCTGACACAGCGCGATATCAATCCCCAATACCGGGTGAGACGAATCCTGTCTAACCACCACTGCCTCCAAGTGCTCGGGACTGCACCCAACTGCTACGTGTTTGCACGACTCCTTTGAGCCGTGGTAGGGTAGCAATCTAAGAACAGTGGGACATACTTGAGGCGAAGTAGCAGTGTCAAGTCTGCGGATTATGCTGTACTCATGTCACCTGGGAACTGTTCACTGACGACTGGTATAAAACCAACCAACAATTCCCGGTGAGTCCTGTCCGGTGTACCCGTAGCCTAACGAGCACCTGCATACTATCTCCAGTATGACGTACTGACGGCTGTGGGATAGACCATCTCCCCAACTTGGATGAGAAGCGTACACACTAGTCTACTCCGGAGTATCGATGCCCTGTCTCGATAATCCAACGACTAGGGACCTGAATAAGGATGTGCTTGTAGACTACCCAGCCACCACTAGTGTGACTGCCATCACAACGCTGGTAGTCAAGCAAGATCCTAAGAGCTCTATCAATACATATACTCATATATTAAGATAGAAAAACCAAGTAGCATACTACCATGTTTAGCAAGACTGTTATATACTTGTGGATATCCCAAGCTTCCATTAAATAATATACAAACTAGTATGATACAGTAATGGCCTTCTAGGGCATAAACACTAACAGTTCCCCGTGCTTTCGCACGGACCTAATTAAAGTAAACCTCGTTTTCCCAGAGGCGTAACCCCGTTGACACCTTTCTAGACACCTACTTGATCGGCTAATTGTAATGTGTAAAACTCTCCCAGGAGTAACAATTACTCGCAGTGGGTATCGGGATCCAACTATCTCATAGAAGGTATGCAATCTCATTGCAAATTTCAACACTTGAAATTCCCAATAATTTTGCCCCTAACGTGCTATGACCTTGACGAAAGCCAACAAACCATAGCCCGCTAGTCAAGTTCAACCCGTACATTTCTTGACTGAATTAAACCCACCCGCACGACCCTTGACGAAAGCCAACAAAGCCGTATGACTACCCTAATCCAATCGCATCGTATGCTGCAGATAAGCAGCATATAGCTACCGCACACTACACCTTGACGAAAGCCAACAAATGTAGCACGAATACTATATACAACTTATCTGAAATGACGGAGGGCTACGACAGGTTTTTCTGAAAACCTATTGCGTAATGAACTTGATATCGTTGTAGAATCAAATGATTTTAAAATGGAGTGTTTTTGAGGCTTTTCTAGTTTTGCTAAAGGGGTCACTCCCGGTGAAGGGATCGTCGGCCCTTTCCTCATCGAATAAGGTGCAGGATATATCATATATATCACTATGCAAAGCAAAAACTCCAAAAGCAATCAAAAGACAAACCGAGGGGTGTAGCATCTTCCAGTTATTGCTAAAGGGGTCACTCCCGTTGAAGGGATCTCGGCCCATTCCTTATCGAATAAGGTGCAGGATGTTCTACAAGGAACACCGCGATGCAAAGCAAGAACTGTAGCTACCTGTTTTTGAAAATTCGATTCCACAACATATTTTAGGTTTCTTTTATTTCATTAATCATATTAATGAAGTCCCATCATTTAAATCACCTAAACATCACAGATAAATACGGCGTACACTTATGTCATCCGCATTCACCTCGATGTCCCCTCGTGCACCGTTAGGTTAGGTAACTAACGACAGAGCGGGGCAGGGCTAGCGCGAGTGCAAAACATAAGTAACGTCTATATAATATATCATATACAGTATCTATCATCACATATAAAATGATCACATCACAGATATCGCAGCAGAAGAAACATATGAAACATTGGATATACTAGGACGTCCGTGTTTTCAATACGGGCTTGTATAAAACACGGATTCCACGGTCGCGATGAACAGCCAAACCTACACCCGTAGACCCCTACGAGAGCGGCAAGCAACCCTACCAATTCTAGAGTTAGGAGACCCGGGCTCGACTCCTCGAGTTGGTCTCCCACTGGACTCTAGAACCCGGTTACTTGTGCTCTCCTCCTTGGGTCTATCCTAGTGCGGAAAAGTAAATAATATACAAATGGTGACATCAACCTCAACCTGGAAGTGCCCCAATAAAAGAATATTACATACAATTGATTTTACATGAATGAAAATGAAAAACTCCCATCTCACATAAAAAAACCCGGCTATTCAAACACGACGATCCAACATAACATATCCATCAACACATAACATCACATGTCATCAACGTAAGTAAATATGCGTATCCCAATTGTCGTTGACATTTAGCAACGAAACCGGCGATATCACATATTACACTTACGGTCGCAGAAAAGAAAGTGTAAAACTACAACAGTTGGAATCCGCAACCTCCTTAGACATCGCATGCCTAACAGTTATAAACCCCACATTTTAGTCTCTATATCGAAAACACTTTTCAATATCAGGTCGGGAAATTCAACAAGATTCCCGATAAACTGATCGAATGCTCGTCGCAAACTTTAGTAGGTGGCCGCATCCCCGGATGCCGTCGACGAAGTGCACTAAGGAGGAACACCGTTGCCGCGAGCACCCGAACGGATGCTTTTGGCGACGGGGTTCTCCTACAGTCACTTGGTCGGGGATATGGGGCATGGCTGTCTATTAAGTTTACCCGGCGAGTATCCGCGTACGCAACGTGATTGCGATGGACTTTTGATCACATCAAAATCCCGTGGCAACCGATCAAGTGAGACTAAACTGCTAGATTCATAACATTCATTCAGTTATCTCATAACTACTTGTGGATTCCAAATATTATATCACATTCCAGATAAATAGAAAATGTTAAACTTTCCGATCAAACAATCAAACACCCAAGTTTTCCCGAAACAGCTCAATACTTGAAATAAGTTTAAAAACATCAATTTCATGCCACGGTACCAACGGTCCAGCCGTAGAAGGGTCAAGCCAACGCCTAACATGTGGCACGCCGTACTGCCCCAAACCCTAAGGTTCAAAGGGCAGTTCAAGATGGTCACATAATCGAGTTAAGGTTTGTTGTCTTCTAGAGGGTCCATCGCGTTACTTGCACTACTTAGAACGTTCTTAAACTATGGAAAAAATCCAACAATTGGAAATTTCCCGGCAGGGAAAAAATTGGGTATTTATATCCAGTCGAACTTTTTAACATGTTCAAAATTACCCGGAAAAACACATAGACGCAGTTAAAGTTTCCGATCGAATCATCGAATCCCCAATACACCCCAGATAACTCAACTCTTGAGTGTAATTTAAAAATTCCCAGAAAACACAGGAAATTCAGTTGGACATTACTGTGCAGAGCACGTGATAAGAGTCACCTTTATGGCCGCAGAACCTCCGCAAAAACCAGGGTGGGGCCGCGGTTCTGCGGAGTTTTGGTCGACATAGGGTCACGTGCTCCACAGTAATTCCTATAAAACCCTGCTGAATTTTTTGGATATTTTTAATTTGGAAAAATCTACAGTTACAGAAAATGTATAGAGAGGGGTGAAATTTAGGGTTTCGGGGTTCGATCGGGTTTCTAACGTTTTCTACACTTCGCCTAAAGCTCTAACCTCGCTCTGATACCACTGTAGGGTTACTAGGCACACTCAAGGGGTTCCACAAGGCATCAAACATGCCAAATTCAAATTTTTAGGTGCCGAGAAACCCTAAACGAGATCGTTAACTAGAGCATAGGCGAAACGAAATGCAAGCAAACAACTTTACTAACAAGTGAAAAGGATTACAACCTTTGTAGATCCGGTCCTCCACTTCTTTAACTCCGTGTTGACGTCCCTCCGCTGTGATCATCGGAATCCCGGAATCTAGTGATGGTTTCTTCGGAGAAATAATCGGGCTAGGTCGTTGACTTCGATGCCGAAGATGATCTACGTCGAGGCGACTCAAACTCAAGCTCCATCTCACTTGGTCCTGAACCTTGTGAAGAAAACACCCTATACAACATGGCAAGTGGTAGAGGATGAAGAAATAGAAAGTGGGTTCACTTTGGATTTGGATTTCTCACTTGATTTCAACACTTAAAATTTTTCAAGAATGGTTTTCTTCTTCATGAAGAAGAAGAAGATGAAGAAAAGAATTTTTAATCATTTTCAAAAGAAAATTCAACTGAAGACTTATCATAATGCAACCATGGGTAAGTAAACTCACCGGAACACCTTCCGGTCTCGGGACACCCTGGGGGTAAGAGCCTATACTTCGCCACACTGTCACACAGTGAGAACCCCCCATAGGTCGACATTGAAAGATGTACTTATGGACTACCATGTCCCCACTAGTATGATCCGCATCATAGTCCAGGTAGTCAAGTACACATCCTAAGAGCTTTACCAACATGTAACAGAGAGACAATCAGTGTACGCGTTAAGATAAAGAGCAACCAGATAGCATACTATCATGTTGAGCAAGAAAGTCCTCCCTATATATGTCCAAGCATCCACTACAATATACATCACATGTATAGTAATGGCCTCTAGGGCATACATATAACTAACAGGAACTACCGAAAACCCTAAGGTTTCAAAGCGTTCACATGGTCATTATACCGAGTTAGGGTTTCATTATTCTAGAGGGTCCACGGAATTACTTGCATGTTTTCCCGAACACTTTAAACTTGGAAAATAGTTTTCTGACATTCGATCGCTTTCCTTCGACTCCCAACGTACCTGCGTGAAGTCGTTTCTAGCTGGAATCAATCAATCTGATGACCTCGCATCGGGGTAGGCAACGAATCACATGTCCTAGTCATTCCTCCTTGGGTGACTAGCGATCTTATATCATATCTCTAAGTATAACTCGTGCGGTATTAGCTCCAAACATCTAGGGCGATATCTTGTCATTCACAGCAACAACTGGCTCATTCGTTCGTACGCTGAACAGTGCCTCAATCATCAAGTATAATCGGTGCTTTGACGGTCATCACATTCTAGCTGGCCTCTAACAGTGGCCCCAATCCTCTGGTGCTGATCTGCACGTTCGAGAAATTTGTAAAAGCATTGGAATCAATCCCTGGTCAGTCCTCGTCCGCGACGAGCTCGTGCTGATGCAACTCTAGCCGTAGCCCTCTCTGCCTATGTAATCGTGGCAGCAAAAACCTTAACCGATATCGATGAGAATAGATCATAAGATTGAATATAATGTTTTGCACGGAAATGCACATCCTAAGACTTCTTAAGCGGAGTAGCGTATCGTAAGTATGCCGCGGAACATACACACGGTACGTCACTCTCCTTAAGTCACCTACTCCATCAACCAATGTCAACCTACGTGACAAAAGTTCGGGTATAATTCCCCCTCGACTAAGTCTATGTTCCGTAAGGTTAAGCCTAGGTTCCGAATATATATAAACGCCCTAAACGCCGCATAGTCAAACATTGACTCGAACCAAGGTTAACCGAGCTCTTTGTTACCAACTTTGTCACTACCAGAAATGGCACGTGACTGGCACTTGAATCATATGAAGTCTATAGGACCCCATCTAATTCAACTAAGCCAAAAATCCCAGAAATCTAAACCATTTTTATGAAAAAGTGAAGAAAACTTATTTTAATGAAAATGGTTTTAATAACATAGGCCGAAGTATGCATTTTTAAAATCTCAAGTCTTTTCTGAAAATTTTGGCAGAGTTTCCTTTGTAAATACTGGCCCCAAAAGGGTACAACACATGAAATATAATATAAAGGCATCCCCAAGCGGGAGATAGCTCTTCGCCAATTGGCGGTCACAACCACGCAAGCAATATAATATACAACGCCGAAAGACGAGGATCAAAACTCAAAAAGAAACTCAAATCATCAAGAAAACCATAATAATACAAGAGCGACTCTAAGGTCGAAAAAATATACACTGGTCTTCTAAGTGTAATAAATATACAAGTTTGGTTGATGGAGTATCTAGATACAACTGAATATAAATAAAGTACAATGGTGGTCATGATGCAAGTGAACCCACCTACCAAAGCAATCATCCGGAAGAAGTAGTGTGCCAGCAAATCCGCCAAGGAAACCTGTACAGCAAAATCTGCAAGAAACTGTGGCGCAACGGGGGTGAGTTGCCAACTCGTGAGTAGAAAACATCCAGAGCAGAAATCGTATGTATGACTCAATACTAGGTCATACGATCATAATAAATCCTCAAAATGATATAGTCTGAAACATCTAATAATGGCATGGGTAAACATCTGTACATAAGTGTAATACCAAGTGCTCTTGTCAGTGCCTCAGGTAACAACATATCATCAATATGAGGTATGAATGCAATATAATGAAAACAGAATACATCATGAATAAGAAAACTGTTTTCTTAATTTAGTGATATATATATATATAAATCGAGGTATCATCAATGAAATCAACATAAAATCAGTGTCAATCATCGACATAAAACATATATCTAATATCTCAATATCTCAGGCTCCTGCAATCCGAAGTGGGCCGTATCCTCGAATCTCAATATCTAGGGCTCCGGATATCCGGACTGGCCCATATCATCAAATCTCAAAAGCTCAGGCTCCGGCAATCCGGACTGGCTTATACTCTGATCGATATCCTTTGGATATCCGTCGAGTCACAATAAAATCATCGGTCGGTAGTGCTCCCCTGCCAGGCTCAACGCCATCTTCTGCGACCATCTTGCCCCGGGGTACCGCATCGGATCCACCATGCACCCACAGACGATTATTCCTCCTTCTCAAATCGGGTGTATGATATCGCTCAAGAAACGAGAAAACTCATAGTAGACATATCTCAAATCATATCATGAGAAAACGGCACTTTTTATCTTTTGAAATAAAATGAGTTTATAAAGTCTTGCGGTTTCTCCAAATCCATAAATCACATGGAAAATCCGAATCCCATAATCAAAAGTCAATAAAAAATGAAATATCGGTAATAAATTCTATAATATTGCATGACAAATGAAAATACACATCCATGAGATATCACAGTAATAAATGCAATGTCTAAGCTATCATATAAAAGCAGGCGTACTGGTACTATGTGGAAACTATCAGCTAGCAATTTGTACTAATGAATACTGTTTTCTAATGTGTACGTGAAATGGCAATTACCGATGATGATATGTGTGAGCCGGCAAGAAGGTGTATGTGGAACATACGCATCATCGGTAATGGTGCTGGTGCCGTGACAGCATTATTTTAATAATTACTAATGAAAACACAATAAGCATGCGATGCGATGCGAACAACAAGAATATGCGGAACATGAATAATAACGCAACATATATTAATATACATTTATATATGAGTCTTACAGTTTTGACATTTGAAATAATACGAATCGTGGTGTCTAGAAAATGAGGCTACGGTGTTTTTAGAAAAGGGTATGTCCTTTGAAATATCCGTAGAATCTCTTGGTCTGTCTTTAAAATACTCATGATTCGTTAGTTTTGAAATAAGTACGACTCGAGTCTAGTCTAACATCTACAAGTAAACTACAGGACGAAACTAACAGGTTAATCGAAAGAGTAAGGAAAACCACCTAAGTCTGAGTCGATATATATATAAACATCTAGTAGTCGGTGATCCCGCCTCAACAGTATCACGTACGATACAATATATATAATATGACATTTTCGAGTCAAGAGTGCGGATCTATCATCATAATTATATCTCGTACGGTAAATCCATCGTACGGCATCCCAAATCTGGGTATGGGTCGAATATCACATTTATCTCATTATTCATCTGGTATCCTTATCAACATCTCATGAATTAGGGGTACTGATCTAAGTCTAGTAAATTATGATACCATCAATATATATATATATATACATATATATACATGTGTGTGTATGAAAACACCTCGCCTAAGGACCCGCTATAATATCATGTCGTATCTCATAATACGAACCAAATCACATCACCGTTCTCGTGGCATCATGCCCAATCTCATCGACTCATCTCCAAGTACCATATACTATCCTCATTATCCATGTATATGTATACCTATATATATATACATATATATATATACTCTCATACATATATGTGTGTATATATATACATATCCTCATATACGCACAAGTAAGTAAATGTATGCGTGTGTGTGCGCGTGTGTGTGTAACAACTATTCTAGGGTTTCGCGACTAACACTAAACTATAGCATTAATTTCTAAATACGCTAACACTAACCCAAAGTCACCTAAAGCATTTCTAGCTACGTATACACATCTATAATAACACATAAGTATATAGCTATAACACATTGTACATTGTACTACGAAACTGCGTGGGTGCTATACGCCATCCACCCGACTTCCCCCGAAGATATATATTTACTCACCTTGATCCTTGCTTGCCGAAGTCGATGTATCCATCCTCTTCTTCATCATCCGAAGTCAACATGGGGGTACCTACATATCACACATAGTATCA
This sequence comes from Agapanthus africanus, assembly GCA_030015575.1. NCBI lineage: Eukaryota > Viridiplantae > Streptophyta > Magnoliopsida > Asparagales > Amaryllidaceae > Agapanthus > Agapanthus africanus. Next base: position 410,528,132 of record CM057340.1, read on the forward strand.
TAAACCGAAATCGCACACGAAAACCAAATTGGCACGCGTATCACACATAGGTTAAAACCTATGGTACACATGCAAGAATAACCCAACAACTCTCGACGATTGACGTACAAACGTGAATCGATCGAGACAACACAAAAATACCCAAGTTCAAGTTACAGAATTCACAAAACCGAAATCAGAAACGATGTAAAACACTCCCATATTTTACCCTAGGTGAAATTAGATAATTTTTCATATGTGGAGGGTCTAGTTTACTGGAGATAAAGCCATGGACAAAAAACGGAGGAAAACCGGCCTACCCTGGCAGCAAATTGCGGCCAGGAGGAATAAAATTGCGGCCTCAAAGTGGAATCAGGGGCTCGGGGCTCTAGGGTAGCTTCTAGGTTGCCTGCACATCTCTCTGTGTTTGCTAAATATTTTTCAGGTCAACCGGGTTATAGCAGTTCTCCAAAACACATCACAATTTCGACAAAATACGATATCGGGGATTTCTAATTTTATGAATTGTGGTCTAATTCCATGGTTTAGTCCAATATACTATCACTAAAGGGGTTTAAGGTCACTATTAAGCCTCAATTACACTTCACTACTCAAGATTTCATCAAAACCCTAACTTCGAATTTTCAAAGTTCGCTAAACAACACTTAATCGATTCTAAACTAATATAGGTGCTAAAGTGAATGAAATTCTACACTAAGATGAAAGAATTACCTTATTTGGCAACTCAAGAATTTTCTTGAGTTGCCCCAAGTCTTCAAAATCCAATTTTTCTTCGTCCAAAGTGTTTGTAGTGGGCTTGTGCATGTTTTTTGTGAAGGCAAGGTGATGTTTGGATTATGATTTTGGGTTGTTTTTAGGGATGAAGTGGAGGGGGGAGTGAGAGGAAGCCATGGGAGATGAGGTGAGGAAAAGATGAAGAAATAATGAAGGGGGTCAATTGACCCCTCACCTCTCTCTCCTTTCTCTCTCATGCCCATACCTAATTCTTTAACATTTCCCTTTTCTTTTTCTTTTCTTTTCTTTTCATTTCTATTCTTTTCTTTTCTTTTCTCAATTTTAAAATCTATGTCATGATAGAAAAATGTAGCAAATGTGAAAAATGACATGGTGCATGTCATGTGCACAAAACAAGCTTAATACAAGATTAGCGATATTTAATCGCGATTAGCATTAAAATGGAATATAATAAATCATAAGGAATTTATTATTTTCTTAAATCATATAAAACACCCTCATTTCCGTAATTCCTATAATTTTCCAAATATTTTCCAATTTATCGGTATAAAATTATACCGCACTAATAAATTATTCATAATATTTATTATTTAATTTTTTAAATTCCCACAAATTAATATTTTATTTTTCTGAAATGTTACAATTCTCCTCCTCGATCAGATAGAATGATCTTAATAGTTTTACCCGTTTGGTTCTCGACTTCGTGCTTATATTCTCTGAATTTCTCAAAATCTTCAGACTTGTGTTTCAACGAGAACACATCTCTGTACCTTGAGAGATCGTCAGTGAATGTAATGAAGTACGAGGAACCATTTCTGACATGTGTAGACATGGGACCATATACATCACTATGTATCAGTCCTAAGAGTTCTGTAACTCTTTCTCCGTGTCCACTAAACGGAGTTTTGGTCATTTTGCCTTTGAGACATGACTAGCAAGTGTCATAAGATGAAAATTCGAACAGTTTCAAATATCCATCTTTATGTAACTTAGCTAGTCGTGTCGTATTGATATGACATAGTCTACAATACCACAATAAGGATTCGTTCATTTCTGAACTCTTCCTCTTGTGTGTGTTCTGTACATTAAGAACTGTGGTTTGATTTAGAACGTATATGCCATTATTTAGCGAGCCTGATCCAATCAACTTTTGATTCAGGAAGATGTTCATAACATTATCCTCTACTAAAAAATTATATCCTTCTTTTCTTAATAAATAAACTGATATAATATTGCATATCAGGGTCGGAATGTAATAACATTCGTTCAGAATCAATGTATTACCATTTGGTAATACAAAGTGATATTCGCCAACTTCTTTGGCTGCAACATTTGCACCATTCCCTAGTCTTATGGAATGATCACCCTCTCCAAGTTCTCTACCTTTCCGTAGGCCATGTAACACATTACATATGTGGGATCCCGATCCGGTATCTAATACCCAGGACATAGAGTGAACTGAGAAACTGTTCTCGATAACAAACACACCCGAAGAAGATCCATCAACGTGCTTGTTCTTCGTTTGGGCGGCTTGGGAATCCGGATATTCCCTTATTTCCTGTTCAGTCTTATAACAGTTATAAGAAAGAACGGAACCAACGTTCCCCTGCTTAGTATAATAAGCGGGTTCGGTCAATACATCCATATTATTATCTTGATTAAGGCCTGACATGGTCGCTACCTGGAGGGAGAGAGAGAAGAAAACACTTTAGCGTACGCTCTTGCAAGATTAGATTGGTTATTATCTTATCTAATCAGGATGACTCCCACTGGTTTTATCAAATCTTCCTTAAAACCCTAATAGGTAAGACTAGCCGGGATGAATTACACCTTACAAGTTCTCCAATATTTCAGCCAGGTCAGTATTGGTATGTTGAGGGAGGTTTCATATGCTTTCGCATGGACATAATTAAAATAAACCTCGTTTTCCAGAGGCATAACTTCGTTAAAACTTTTCTAGACACCTACTTGATCGGCTAATTGTCATGTGTAAAATGTTAGTTATATGTGTGCCCTAGAGGCCATTACTGTACATAGGATGTATATTGTAGTGGATGCTGGGACATATATAGGGAGGTCTTTCTTGCTCGACATGATAGTATGCTATCTGGTTACCCTTTACCTTAACGTGTATGCTGATTGTCTCTCTGTTACATGTTGGTAAAGCCCTTAGGATCTGTACTTGACTACCTGGACTATGATGCGGATCATACTAGTGGGGACATGGTAGTCCATAAGTACATCCTTCAAAGTCCCTAGTCGTGGGTGTATCGAGACGGGGCATCGATATACCAGAGTAGACTAGCGTGTAGCTTCTCGATCCATACAGATGGGTGATGGATGATCCCATATCCATTGGTGTTTGACATCGGAGATGATATACGGATGCTCAGTAGAGACTGGGTACACTGGACGGACTCGCCGAGAACTCCCAGATGGTATTATACCTCACTTCAGATGGCAGTTCTCTGGTGACACTGGTACAGAGTAGTCTGTTGACCCGAGATCGTCATAGAGTCTTGTGTGGTTCCCACTGTGCTTTGATTTCCATCTTACCACGTCCAAGAGGGCGTGCAAAACGGTGGTTTTTGGGTACAGTCCCGAGTCACATGGAGGCAATGAGCGATAGGAGGGGATTCGTCTCTCCCGGTATAGGGGGTTGATGTTGCGCTGTGTTCGATTGGCTATAACAGGAAATCCCTGGCCAGGGTTGCTGAGATTTACTGGTAAGTGTTACCAGTAGTTTCTCGAAAAGTTATAGACCTCATATCGACACGACTTATCGAGCTATTGGGGTCTGACGTTTACCACCCCTAGGCGAGATATGCGACATATCAGACGATCAGACCGGACTGTATGGTAGTGTTACTGGTCGGATTCACTGGAGTGTGAACGGGCTTGCTCGTCGTTCTTCAGATCGCTCAATACCCGGGTGGCCGTTACGTTTAGCAGACCGCTTGCGGCTTGTGGGTGACTGATATGATCATCACCTGCTGCCGGCGTATTGACGAGTCTTTAGAGTCCTACACAGAGGTTTCCTGGCTCAAGCGAAACGAAATAGGAGAGCATATGAGATATGTGCGGGACCGAGAATAATACCAGTATGTGATACTGTATTCGATTCTCGCGATGTGACATTGATCGGTTATATGCGATATAGCCGGGTTATCGGATCAAGTGTTGATTCGATAAGTTGTTACTAATGATACCAGTCGGTTGTGTGCGACATGACCGGATCATTGAATCAAGTGTTGATTTAATGATTTAATGCATTATTATATATTTGATATATTACTTTGCATTAACTAGTATCGGTTCACTTTAAAATGGATTTTCTCACTCGGGTGTGCGCATTGCATATGCGATATGATTTTGTCCACTTCTTTGTATCATGTTTGATGATACATGAATTTTGGTTAAGTGTAAAGAATTAAACAATGGTTAAGTGGATAATTAGGGTTTTTCTTTTCTTATTTATTTATACATTTATTCTTTTTGGAAAACATTTAGCATGAGAAGAAATGGAGGCTTTATTTGTTGTTTTCATGAAGCTTCATGTATGTTTGACTTTGCAACCATTTTTGTCTCATGCTTAACCTAACCATCCACTAAACCATGATTTGCTCTCTACACATAACCATAGTTATGTTATGATAAGGTTGATTTTATTTATTCTTTTAAAAGATTAACATATCATAACATTATCTTCTTCTTCCTCATCTTCTTCACTTGAAGAAAGAAAACCTCATCAATGGTGATTGTTGGAAAAGAGTGAGAAATCCAAAACTAAAGTTAACCCACTTCCTATTTCTTCATCATCTACCTCTTGCCAAGTAGTAGAGTGTGTTTTCTTCACAAGTTTCTTGACTTGGTGAAGTCGGAGCTTGATTTAGCGATGCCTCGACGTAGATCATCTTCGGCATGGACATCGACGACCTAGCTTGCCCATTCTCCGACGAAGCCGACGCTAGAGCCCGGATTTGATTTGGACAGCGGAGAGGACTTCGTTGCGGAGCTATGGAGGTGGAGCACCGGATCTACAAAGGTTGTATTTCCGTATTCCCTTAGTTAAGTGTTAACTAGTTAGCTTTTTCGCCTAAATATCTAGCAAACGATCCGTAGCCGGGTCTCTCGGCACCCTTAAAATTTTATATTGGCATATTCGATGCCTTGTGAGACCTCACTAGGGTGCCTAGGAACCCTACAGTGGTATCAGAGCCTAGCTAGAGCCTTAGGCGAAGTCTAGAAGGAATTTGAAACCCGATCGAACCCAAAACACCAAATCAATCTTGCTCTCTGTACTTTTTTGAAAACAGTGAGTTTTTCCAAATTAAAAATATGCAGAGAACTCAGCAGGAAATTCTATGAATTACGGTGGAAATTTTTTTTCATGAACATTGTTTTTGGCGGCGGAACCGCGGCATAAGCTAAGCTTATGCGGCGGTTCCGCGGCGGATGTATGACGTCAGCCCTGACTTGTTACACAGTAATTCATTGTTTCAGCTTCTGAGTTCTCTGGGTATTTTTTAAAAAATTATTCAAGAGTTGAATTTTCTGCTGTTGTTTTGGGGATTCGGTGTTTCGATCGGGGTATCAAATTTTGTCTGTGTGGCTTTCCGGACAAATTTTAGAATATGTTAAAAAGTTCGACCGGATATAAATACCTAGTTTTTCCCCTGTCGGGAAATTTCCAAGTGTTGGATTTTTCCGTAGTTTAACGACGTTCTAAGTAGTGCAAGTAACGCGATGGACCCTCTAGAAGACAACAATCCTTAACTCGATTATATGACCGTCTTGAACTGCCCTTTGAACCTTCGGGTTTGGGGCAGTACGGCGTGCCACATGTGAGGCGTTGGCTTGACCCTTCTACGGCTGGACCGTTGGTACTGAGGCACGAACGGAATGTTGTTAGACTTGTTTCATGTGTTAATCTGTATCGGGAAAACTTGGGTGTTCGATTGTTCGATCGGAAAGTTTAACATTTTCTGTTTATCTGGAATGTGATACAATAATTGGAATTCACAAATAGTTATGAGATAACGGAATGAATATTATAAACGTAGCAGTTTAGTCTCACTTGATCGGTTGCCACGGAATTTTGATGTGATCAAAAGTCCGTCGCAATCACGTAGCGTACGCGGATACTCGCCGGGTAAACTTAATAGACAGCTTCACTCCATAGCCCCGACCAAGTGACTGTAGGAGAACCCCGTCGCCGAAAGCATCCGTTCGGGTGCTCGCGGTAGCGGTGTTCCGCCTTGGTTCACTTCGTCGACGGTAACGGGGGTGCGGCCGTCTACTAAAGTTTGCGACGAGTATTCGATCAGGATGTCGGGAATCCTGTTGAATTCACCGACTTGTTTATTGAAAAGAGTTTTCGATTTTGAGACTAAAATGCGGGATTTATAATTGTTAGGCATGTGATGTCTAAGTAATTCATTTGGTCAGGCATGCGATGTCTGATGAGGTTGTGGATTCCAACTGTTGTAGTTTTACGCTTTCTTTTCTGTGACCGTAAGTGTAATATGTGATATCGCCGGTTTCGTTGCTATATGTCAACGACAATTGGGATGCGCATATTTACTTACGTTGATGACATGTGATGTTATGTGTTGCTGGATATGTTATATTGGATCGTCGTGTTTGAATAGCCGGGGGTTTTTTATGTGAGATGAGTGTTTTTCATTTTCATTCATGTAAAAACTTGTATGTAATATTCTTTTATTTAGGGCGCTTCCAGGTTGCGGAAGTAGTCACCGTTTGTATATTATTTACTTTTCCGCACTAGGATAGACCCAAGGAGGAGAGCACAAGTAACCGGGTTCTGGAGTCCAGTGGGAGACCAACTCGAGGAGTCGAGTCCGGGTCTCCTAACTCTAGAATTGGTAGGGTTGCTTGCCGCTCTCGTAGGGGTCTAGGGGTGTGGGTTTGGCTATTCATCACGACCGTGGAATCCGTGTTTTATACTGGCTCGTATTGAAAACACGGACGTCCTAGTATATCCAATATTTCATATGTTTCTTCTGCTGCGATATCTGTGATGTGATCATGTGATGTTCTGTGATAGATACAGCATATAGTATATATGATATATTATATAGCCGTTACTTATGTTTTACACCCGCGCTAGCCCTGCCCTGCTCTGCCGTTAGTTACCTAACCTAACGGTGCACGAGGGGACATCGAGGCGAATGCGGATGGCATAAGTGTACGTCGTATTTATCTGTGATGTTTAGGTACTTAGATGATGGGACTTCATTAATGTGATTAATGAAATAAAAGAAACCTAAGATGTTGTAGAATCGAATTTCAAAATAAAATAGGTAGCTACAGTTTTTGCTTTGCAAAGCGGTATCTGAGATATATCCTGCACCTTATTCGATGAGGAAAGGACCGAGATCCCTTCACCGGGAGTGACTCCTTTAGAAATAACTGGCAGATGCTACACACTCGGTTTGACTTTTGATTGCTTTTAACTGTTTTTGCTTTGCACAGTGATATATATGATATATCCCGCACCTCATTCGACGAGGAAAGGACCGACGATCCCTTCACCGGGAGTGACTCCTTTAGCAAAACTAGAAAAGCCTCAAAAACACTCCATTTCAAAATTCATTCGATCCTACAAGGATATCAAGTTCATTACGCAATAGGTTTTCAAAAAAACCTGTCGTAGCCCTCCGTCATTTCAGATAAATCCTGTTTAGTATTCGTGCTGCGTTTGTTGACCTTGTCAAGGCGCAGTGTGCGGTAACTAACCAGTATTTATCTACTTATGCATATGATGCAGATTGGGTTAGGGTAGTCGTGCGGCCTTGTTGACCTTGTCAAGGGTCGTGCGGGTGGGTTTGATTCAATCAAGAAATGACGGGTTGAACTTGACTTGCGGTCTATGGTTTGTTGACCTTGTCAAGGTCATAGATCGTTCGGGACAAAATATTATCGGGAATTTCAAGTGTTGAAATTTGCAATGAGATTGCATACCTTCTATGAGATAGTTGGATCCCGATACCCGCTGCGAGTAAGAGTTACTCCTGGGAGAGTTTTATACATTACAATTAGCCGATCAAGTAGGTGTCTAGAAAGGTGTTAACGAGGTTACGCCTCTGGGAAAACGAGGTTTACATTAATTAGGTTCGTGCGAAAGCACGGGGGACCTCCCTCAAAGTACCGACACTGGCCTGGCTGAAAGATTGGCGAACTTGTAGTGTGTAATTAATCCCGGCTAGTCTTTCCTTTTAGGGTTTGAAGGAAGATTTGATAAAAAGCAGTGGGAGCCATCCTGATTAGATAAAATAATAACCAATCTATTCTTGACAGAGCGCACGCTGAGTGTTTTGTTCTCTCTCTCTCCTGGTAGCGACTATGTCACGCCTTAATCAAGATAATAAAACGGAATACTGACCGAACCTGCTTGTTATACTGAGCTGGGGAACGTTGGTCCCGCTCCAACTTATAATTGTTATAAGATCGAGCAGGAAATTGGGGATTACCAGAATTCCCGTGCCGCCCAAACGAAGAGAGTGCATGCTGATGCATCATCTTCGGGTGTGTTCATTATATAGAACTGTTTCTCAGTATCCTTTACGTCCTGGGTATGTGATACCAGATCAGGATCCCAGATATGTAATCAGTTACATAGGGCTACAGATAGGTAGAGAACTGAGAACGGGTGATAAGTTTCATGAGGCAGAAAACGGGGCAAGAGTTGCAGCCAAGTCTGTTGGTCACTGTCACCCTGTATTACCATACATTGATTCTGAACGAATGTTATTAAATACCGAACCTGATATACCAAATCATATCACTCTCTTTGTTAGAAAAGAAAGGATATAATTTTGTATTGTTGGATAATGTTTTGAACATTTCTTATATCAAAAGTTGATCGGTTCAGGCACGTTATCTAAAAGCATTAAAGTTCTAAATCAAACTACAGTTCTTAGTATACAGAACACACACAAGAGGAAGAGTTCAGAAATGAACGAATCCTTCTTGAGGTATTATAGACTAGGTCAGATCAATGTGACCCGGCTAGCTAGAGTTACATAAAGATGCATATTTAAATTAGTTTGAATTTACATCTTGTGAAACTCGCCAGTCATGTCACAAAGATATGATGACCATAGCTCCGTTTACTGGAAACAGAGAAAGAGTTAGTGAACTCTTGGGACTGATACATGTTGATGTATGTAAGGTCCCCTGTCTACATATGCCAGGACTGGTTCTTTGTACTTCGTTACATTCTCTGATAATCTCTCAAGATTCAGACCTATGTTCCTGTTGAAACACATGTCCGAACCTTTTGAGATATTCATAGTATATAAGTTAGAAGTAGAGAACCAATAACAGGTATAAGTATTATGTCCTTTGATGAGATCAGGGAGGAGAATACTTGAGCACGGAATTCCTGGACTATTCTAAAGGAGAATGAGATTCTCTCTCAGCATTACTCCTCCGTATACACCATAGCGAGATGGTATATCGGGGCGGAGCAGATACACCCTATATGATAAGGTGTGCTCTATGATGAGTACTACTGAGTCACCTATTTCCTTTAGGGAGTTATGCGCTTGGGAAGCTGCATACCTATTGAATAGGGTTCGAATCAAATCAGTTGCCTACCACTTCATATTTGATATGATAAGGGAAGAGCCCATCTCTTAAGTTAGTTAAGATTTGGGGTTGTCCGGCCTATGTCTGAAAGCAAAATCCGGACAAGCTCGAGGCAATGTAAGTTATGTAGAACTGGAAAGGTTCCAACTATACAAACTACAGCTGATGATTTGGTAGAACCAAAGGATTCAATATTAACCAACGAACCTCAGCCTCTCCGCCGATCTAGTAGGGTTCCTCACCCACCTGAGAGATACTTCGGTTTCTCTATGACAGTGGGATCGAGGATTGCATCATGAGATGATGACCCAACTAGTTTCGACCTGGCCATCAGGAGTAGGACTCTGTAAGAATGGCTGGATGCTTAGTGGTCTGAGATGGAATCCTTATACACCAACAAAGTATGGACTTTGGTTGCTATATCTGAAGGGTTAAATCCCCATCAGGAGCAAGTATATCTTGAGAAGATTACTTGGTGTACATGGAAGAGTTGAGACTTTCAAAGCTAGACTTGTTAAACGTTTGCATCATTGACCAGATATGGATCATAATGATAAAACCTTTTCAAGTATCTATGCTTAAGTCCATCCAGATCCTACTTACCACGGCTACATACCATGACTACGATATCTGGTGGTTGGGTGTCATGACAGCTTTTCTAAATGATGTTTGGAAGAGAGTGTCTATAAGTACACAGCCAGAGGGCTTCGTAGACAGTGGGAGCAGCGGAAACGTGTGCAAGATGCTTTATAGGATAAAGCAGGCATCGCGGAGTTGGAACGTCTGTTTTGATGTAATAGTCAAAGAGTTTGACATCATCAAAATGGTAGATGAACCTTGTATAAACAAAAAGGTAGTAGGGAGTATGGTGGTGATCCTCGTAGAGTACGTGGATGACATACTCTTGATAAGAAAGGAGTTTCTTATGCTACGTTCGATCAATCTCCGCTTATCACAATGATTCTCCATATAGGATCAAAGTGATACCTACTAAATCCTAGGTTTTGGATCTATGAGATAGATCTAAATGGATGTTAGGATTCTCACTAGTTGTAATGAGATGGTATCAATCGATCCTGGGGAGAATCACTGGAAGGGTTCCAGGGTGATAAATACGACTGAATGTCAGTCACAGGCATTGTCTTTACCCTCAGTAAAGGGACGGTATGTTGGAAGAGTTCCAAGCTAGATACCGTGACATACTAGACGATAAAGGCAGGATACATCGCTACTTAAGATGCTACCAAAGAGGCTGTTTGGATGTATATTGGTTCATGAGATGATCTTAGTTCCTCCCATTGTGTGACAATGGAGTTGTGGCTTATGCCAAGGAACGTCCGTCCCATCAGTGATCCAGACATATTCTAAGGCAGTATCACTTGATCATGGAGATGGTTGATCTCCAGGGAGATCGAGGTTTGGAGAGTATACTCACAGGACAACACAGCGGATCCACTCACAAAGGCCTGTTCCCAGAGAGAGACTTTTATGGGATGGTTGAGTATAAGATACTGCAACCACTGCTACAGATGGCCCTAGTGCAAGTGGGAGATTGTTAGTTATATGTATGCCCTAGAGGCCATTACTGTACATAGGATGTATATTGTAGTGGATGCTGGGACATATATAGGGAGGACTTTCTTGCTCGACATGATAGTATGCTATCTGGTTACCCTTTACCTTAACGTGTATGCTGATTGTCTCTCTGTTACATGTTGGTAAAGCCCTTAGGATCTGTACTTGACTACCTGGACTATGATGCGGATCATACTAGTGGGGACATGGTAGTCCATAAGTACATCCTTCAAAGTCCCTAGTCGTGGGTGAATCGAGACGGGGCATCGATATACCAGAGTAGACTAGCGTGTAGCTTCTCGATCCATACAGATGGGTGATGGATGATCCCATATCCATTGGTGTTTGACATCGGAGATGATATACGGGTGCTCAGTAGAGACTGGGTACACTGGACGGACTCGCCGAGAACTCCCAGATGGTATTATACCTCACGTCAGATGGCAGTTCTCTGGTGACACTGGTACAGAGTAGTCTGTTGACCCGAGATTGTCATAGAGTCTTGTGTGGTTCCCACTGTGCTTTGATTTCCATCTTACCACGTCCAAGAGGGCGTGCAAAACGGTGGTTTTTGGGTACAGTCCCGAGTCACATGGAGGCAATGAGCGATAGGAGGGGATTCGTCTCTCCCGGTATAGGGGGTTGATATTGCGCTGTGTTCGATTGGCTATAACAGGAAATCCCTGGCCAGGGTTGCTAAGATTTACTGGTAAGTGTTACCAGTAGTTTCTCGAAAAGTTATAGACCTCATATCGACACGACTTATCGATCTATTGGGGTCTGACGTTTACCACCCCTAGGCGAGATATGCGACATATCAGACGATCAGACCGGACTGTACGGTAGTGTTACTGGTCGGATTCACTGGAGTGTGAGCGGGCTTGCTCGTCGATCTTCAGATCGCTCAATACCCAGGTGGCCGTTACGTTTAGAAGACCACTTGCGGCTTGTGGGTGACTGATATGATCATCACCTGCTGCCGGCGTATTGACGAGTCTTTAGAGTCCTACACAGAGGTTTCCTGGCTCAAGCGAAATGAAATAGGAGCGCATATGAGATATGTGCGGGACCGAGAATAATACCAGTATGTGATACTGTATTCGATTCTCGCGATGTGACATTGATCGGTTATATGCGATATAGCCGGGTTATCGGATCAAGTGTTGATTCGATATGTTGTTACTAATGATACCAGTCGGTTGTGTGCGACATGACCGGATCATTGAATCAAGTGTTGATTTAATGATTTAATGCATTATTATATATTTGATATATTACTTTGCATTAACTAGTATCGGTTCACTTTAAAATGGATTTTCTCACTCGGGTGTGCGCATTGCATATGCGATATGATTTTGTGCACTTCTTTGTATCATGTTTGATGATACATGAATTTTGGTTAAGTGTAAAGAATTAAAAAATGGTTAAGTGGATAATTAGGGTTTTTCTTTTCTTATTTATTTATACATTTATTCTTTTTGGAAAACATTTAGCATGAGAAGAAATGGAGGCTTTATTTGTTGTTTTCATGAAGCTTCATGTATGTTTGACTTTGCAACCATTTTTGTCTCATGCTTAACCTAACCATCCACTAAACCATGATTTGCTCTCTACACATAACCATAGTTATGTTATGATAAGGTTGATTTTATTTATTCTTTTAAAAGATTAACATATCATAACATTATCTTCTTCTTCCTCATCTTCTTCACTTGAAGAAAGAAAACCTCATCAATGGTGATTGTTGGAAAAGAGTGAGAAATCCAAAACTAAAGTTAACCCACTTCCTATTTCTTCATCCTCTACCTCTTCCCAAGTAGTAGAGTGTGTTTTCTTCACAAGTTTATTGACTTGGTGAAGTCGGAGCTTGATTTAGCGATGCCTCGACGTAGATCATCTTCGGCATGGACATCGACGACCTAGCTTGCCCATTCTCCGACGAAGCCGACGCTAGAGCCCGGATTTGATTTGGACAGCGGAGAGGACTTCGTTGCGGAGCTATGGAGGTGGAGCACCGGATCTACAAAGGTTGTATTTCCGTATTCCCTTAGTTAAGTGTTAACTAGTTAGCTTTTTCGCCTAAATATCTAGCAAACGATCCGTAGTCGGGTCTCTCGGCACCCTTAAAATTTTATATTGGCATGTTCGATGCCTTGTGAGACCTCACTAGGGTGCCTAGGAACCCTACATAAAACCTACCCATGAGTAACTCTTACTCGTAGTGGGTATCAGGATCCAACTATCTTATAGAAAGATTGCAATCTCATTGCAAATTTCAACACTTGAAATTCCCGATTATGTTTTTCCCCTAACGATCTATGATCTTGACAAGGTCAACAAACCATAAATCGTAAGTCAAGTTCAACCCGTCATTTCCTGATTGAATTAAACCCACCCGCATGACCCTTGACAAGGTCAACAAGGCCGTACGACTATCATAATCCAATCACATCTCATGCTTTAGCAGATAAATACTAATTAGCTACCGTACACCACGCCTTGACAAGGTCAACAAACGCAACACGAATACCAAGTAGGACTTATCTGAAATGACGGAGTGCTACGACAGGTTTTTCAGAAAACCTTTTGAGTAATGAACTTGATATCGTTGTAGAAAGAAGTGATTTTTGAAAAGGAGTGTTTTTAAGGCTTTTACTAGTTTCGCTAAAGTGGTCACTGCCGGTGAAGGGATCTCGGCTCTTTCCTTATCGAATAAGGTGCAGGATATTTCTCAAACACAATTATGCAAAGCAAGAACTATAGAAGCAATCAAAAACAAAACTGAGTGAGTTGTAGCATCTGCTAGTTTCGCTAAAGAGGTCACTCCCGGTGAAGGGATCTCGGCTCTTTCCTTATCGAATAAGGTGCTGGATATTCTACAAGGAATACCGCTATGCAAAGCAAAAACTAGAGGTACCCTTTTTATAAATTTGATTGTACAACATCTTTTAAGTTTCTTTTATTTCATTAATCTTATTAATGAATCCCATCATTTAAGCTTCCTAATCATCACAGAAGAAACGAAAATACAACGTAAACTTATGCCATCCGCATTCGCCACAGTGTCCCGTTATGCACCGTTAGGTTACTTAACTAACGGCATACTGGGGCGGGACTAGCGCGGGTGCAAAACATAAGCAACGTTTATTATATATCATATATACAATAATAAAGCATTCGTCTCAGGCATATAAAATGATCACAACAGAGAATATGAGCAGCAGAAGATAACATATGAAATATTGGATATACTAGGAAGTCCGTGTTTTATTTTGAGCCTGTATAAAACACAGATTCCACGATCGCGATGAATAGCCAAACCCACATCCCTAGACCCCAACGAGAGTGGCAAGTAACCCTCCCAATTCCAAGGGTAAGAGACCCGGTCTCGACTCCTCGAGACGGCCTCCCACAAGACCCTAGAACCCGGTTGCTTGTGTTCTCCTCCATGGGTCTATCCTAAAGCGGAAAAGTAAGTAATATACAAAGGTGACATCATCCTTAACCCGAAAGTGCCCCAATAAAAGAATATTACATGGAATGAATTTAACATGAATGAAAATAAAAAAAACCTCATCTCACATAAAAAACCCCGGCTATCCAAAACACGACGATCCAATATAACATATCACAGCAACACATGATATCACATATCATCAACGTAAGTAAATATGCGTTTTCCAATTGTCTTTGATGTCTAGCAACGAAACCGGCGATACAACACATATTACACTTACGGTCGCAGAAAAGAAAATGAAAAACTACAACAATTGGAATCGTAACTGCCCTTAGACAACACAAACCCAGGATATCACATATCCAAGATTTCATGCCTAACAATGTAAAGCGCGCATTTAGGTCCCGCCAATGGAAACACTTTTCAAAATAAATCGGATAATTCAACAAGATTTCCAATTACAGCCGAGACCGAAATGTTAGATTTACACGCAACAAACAAATTTGTAGATTCCAATTATTGCATCTCATTACAGAATGCTAGAAGGCGTTAAACAATTCGATCAAATCAACGAATTCCCAAAATTCCCAGAGAGCTCAACACTTAAGCATAATTAAAAATTCCCAGAAGCATGCCCCAGTACCTACGGAACTACAGCTGAAGGGCCCGACACAAGCCTCTTAAGTGGCGCCGCGGATCCGCCGCCAAAACCATGTGTTAGCCGCGAATCCGCGGTCACTTAGACGAGTTAGGGTTTCGTTCTTCAGGTGTGTCCATAGAATTGCCTGCATGATTTTCTGTATAATTTTAAAATGAAAATTTTCAACTTTTGAAATTTTTTCCAGAAAGTGGGAAAAATCGGTTATTCGGAGTTCGTTCGGATTTTTAATTTCGCCTACGCAACGACTAATGCTCTAGCTAGGCTCTGATACCACTGTAAGGTTCTTAGGCACTAGATGAAGGTTCTACAAGGCATCAAACATGCTGTATTTTATTTTTTTCAAATTCCAAACAACCTAAGAAAGGATCTTTACTAGAGAATTAGGGTTAGCAACAACAAGTAAACTCTATAATACTAAGTGATTAGGGATTATAACCTTTGTAGTCCGCTCCTTCACTTCTAAAGTTTCGAGTTGAGGTCCCTTCGCTGCGATCATCATGCTCCCGGACACTAGAGAGGCTCCATAAGGTGATTGAGGCATCCTTGCTTGTAGTCTTTGTTCATATCAGAATTTTGCATTATTATATCGCACATTCTTAATCACATTACATATAAATAGGTGCTTTTGATCCTTGTCTGCTAAATAGTTGCAGGTTATATGTTCTCAGATCGTTACAGTGAAATTCATGAAAAGTCGCTACAAATGCGAGACTACGACCAACAATAGATGAATCCGTATGATGCCGCCTACCAGTTCAAGGAACAAATGAAAATCATTAGACAGTTCAATGCACAAAGCACAAGGGCAGCACAAGATTCAAGACTTCAACGCGAACTTCAAGGCAAAAGTTCACATCATTTAGCACTGTTGGAAATCTGGAAGGAAATAGAAGACATTCTGAGAAACCAAGTAAAGAAACAGATAATAAAAGCAACACAGAGAAACCCTGAAGAGATGTGCCCAAGATCCCTCCAAATGGCCGCGGAACCGCGGCCAAACAGGCCTTTCTTCTGCGGTTCCGCGACCATACTATGCTCGTGTCGGTGGGTGTCGGTGCTTTGACCCGGCTTTCTTAGGGTAGTTTTGTAAATTCATGTGTGGATCAGAATGTAACCTAGGATTTTTTCTATCTATAAAAAGGAAAGCCAAAAGCCTAATTAGGCATGCCTCTCTCTAGTTTTTATGCCTCTTTCAGGGTGCCTCTTTTGGGGCATGCCTCTTTTTATTTTCAAGATCCAAATTTTATTTCTTTGTAATTGTTGAAGTGGTCATAAATAAATTAAGGTTTGTTTACTTCTTTCTATCTTGCATTCTTTTTTATCTGAATTTAATTTCTGCAAATTTTATTATTTGTCTTTTATTATCAGCAAATTAAGTCATTAAAATAAAATTGTAAAAATGAATTTTATCGTAACTTTCCTAATGAGTGAGTAATTCCTCACTTGTTAGGGTTAGGATAAGGATGGTTTGAGAGAAGGAAATCTCTCACTCCTTTCCTTGCCCATATAATTTTAATTAATTAGGACTCTATTTAATTTGACCATACACCGCTCACTATGGCACCCTATCCTACAAGATAGCGGTGATTCCCTAGTTAGACCGGTTGTGGTTGATTTAAATAGAGGTTGGGGCTAGGAGTTAAGAAAGGACGGACAAGGACCAAAAGGAAGAAACTAAGTTTCTTCCTAGTCGTGCTAATCCCCTTTGTTGACTATACCCTAACACCTATATTCTTAACTAGGGTAATGAAAGCAGTGAATAGAATCCCTTTTCCAAATTAACCAAATCCTAACCCTAGCAAAACTTTAAATCAAATTAATCTTATTATTAGATTTAAAACAAAACCTACCAAAAATAGGATTTCACTCGTTAGAACTTAAAGAAAGAACACATTTTCCCTGTGGACCGACCCGTACTCAACCGGCTAGCTACCAAGCGACACCGTCTTGATTGCGGTATTCTTTAATTTTTAAAACGCACGCACACAAAAATATCTAACCAATCAAATGGCGCCGTTGCCGGGAAGACGGTAGTCTCTTTCTTTATGTAATTTCGGGTTAATAAAAAAAATTTATAAAAATTGAAAAATTTTAAAACGAAAAAATAAAATAAAATAAAATAAAAATAAAAATCATCTTGTTCTTTTTGAAAGGTTTTTGTGCAAGTGTGCAGGTTTGGATCAAACTCTGTTTCAGATCTGGAGCAATTCCAGTGAATCAAGAAACAGAGGATTTGAACAGACAGGGGAGAATCCAAACAACACGGAGAAAAATTTTGGAGATCTAAACCAACTAAAATGCCGCGGAACCGCGACAGATTCAAGCAGTTGACCGCGGAACCGCGGTCAACCTGTGAAGTCAGCAGTTAAAAATTCTCTGTGAGTATCTCGTTTCTCCTCTGCACTCCTCTGCACTCCACTGAAAAAAAGATAAAAAAATTTCCTGCAGGTATTCTTTGCACAGCAATTTCTTTTTCCTATCCAATAAATTGTTTCTGTGCAGGATTCTTTACGCGGCCAAATAAAAAAAAATTGCAACTGTTTTTAGATTTTTGATGTGTTAACTGCTTTGCATAATTAATACGGAATTTAAGGGGCTATAACACCAACTCGGATAGGGTGGGGATTTCATCACCTTTCATAAGACCCCGAAAATCACTAAAAGCATATGCATCACCCTTGAGCTTAATTAAAAAATATTTAGACTCGGCCAACTAAGGACTGTCGTGCTCAATAGATAGAGGAAGGTTGTGGGCATTCAGTCGTTTATCTAAATATGATTTTGTGGTGCCTAGGCTAGACAAGTGAGAAAGGTAACTTTAAAAAGCATGTCTCACGGCGATTCGTGAGCGGAATCCTCCTTTCTTCATTTGTGCTTACCTGGCCACAATTGGCAGTGAATAGGCGATTTGAGGGATATCTCACAACTTATCACTTTGGAACAGTTAGGAGCAGCCTAGTTGACTTAGGAGACCCTAGCTCTAGGTTTGATTGTGCATGTTTAAACTATGGTTGTTTTAAATTGTGCTGTAGTTCCGTACAATTTTTTGCAACTCTTTGTAAAAAAAAAACACTTTCAAAAATTTCGAATCTCGAAAAACAAACAATTTTTTAAAAAAAATATATATAAAAAAATTATTAAAAAAAAATCACAAACTTTTTCTTCTCCTTTCTCTCATCACATCATGGGTACCCTACCTCACAAAAGTCTTGCCGAAGTTTGGTACCCTCAACCAGACATTACTTCCTACGCTTCTTGTTTTGGTCGAATTTCGAATGACCCTTCCATGCCCAAAATTTCTTTGAAAGATCGGATAGACGCGTCTAGGACAACCAATTGGACTTCGCAATCCACCATGTATCAACCATTTCAACCTTCACCGCCTTCTCACGTTGATACTCCTTTTTCGAGTCCTGTTGTAACTCCGAAACCCATGTCTATTGCTGAACATATTAAACAATCTCGTAACCGATCTTTCATTCCTTTCACCAATGCGAATTCTAGGGATCAACAATTCCATTCACCTTCTTATCCAAATGTTGATCCTACTCTTGTCTAACTATTAAATTCCTACCAGACCTACCAGACTTTTGCACCTTTCCTAGACATTGCTTTTGAACAGCCATTTGGGAGTTTTCAGTAGCCAAACAACTTTAAATCTGTTATTGAAACCCCGGCACAACACATGTCTAGTCTGGAACAGTCGTTGGAAGACTTTATGGTAGAGTCATGCCAACAGATGAGGGATTTGAATGCGTCCATGGTCGCCCTTATACAACCTAGTGACCCGATAGCTAGTTTCAAACTAGCTCCAAATTTTCCAATATATGATGAGGCGGTTAGGTGAGAGTTTGAGTGGTGAGAGTGAGATGTACACCTTAACAAATCAAACCTACCCATCACCAATTGAATCCCACAACTCCGGTTTTGAATGTCTATCAAGTGTTCCAAATGATTCACCAGTTGAAGATAAAACATTTAATGAGTTGTGCGACTTTGTAGTGTTTGATTTACCTGATTGTGAAGGGTCCCTTCCGAGTGAAACCGCACCCAACCCTTTTGACCTCTACACCTCCACTTTAGAATCTGTATTGATTAATATCCATTCTTTTTATGAGGTGTCTGATAAATTTAATCTTCACTTAATCGAGGATATCGACGCTGGGAATATTTTGGATGATGAACCCGCATATTTGGATGAGTATTTCCCTCCAAATCATCATCCTGAGTCCTTAATTGTTTTTCACGAACCCCATATGCATCTAGATTTTGATGATAAATGCACAGACGAGATAACTTTTGAGGGGAATTTTGAGGATAGTATTGAGGATGAACCAGTTTTGCTTGATGAGTCGGATTTTCCAATTCATCCCGTCCCTTCCACTGACTGTGTACACCCTCCTGAACCTTTAACAGTTACCCTTCCTAAATCACTCCCCTTCATCTTTTCCATCGTTCCGACCGCGCAAGAAACCGTATCACTTTCATTTCTTATGTCTGGTGTACCAAGTTCGACGTACCCATGTTATCTTACGAATCTTGAGGGATTTGATCTCATTTCTCCGTGGGTTGATAGATTAGCACAATCGCTTTTTACACATCAGTCATTACAAATTGTGCTAATTTATACACTCCATCTCCGCCCTCAAGTTCGTATTCAACTTCTTTCTCTCACTTTCTCAGGTTCCTCTTCTATTCTTCCTATAATTTCAGTGAGTGTTGATGAATCGCAATTCGATAATTCATATTTGATCATTCCAGAAAGCCAACTTGATTTGGATACTTTTGAAAATGAGGTAGATTAGTTTTTCGAGTCTCCTACCTCCATAATTTTTTACAAATCAAGTATGATAAATTCCGGCACAAAACTTACCGACATCAAAATGTTCAATTACATCGATGAGAGTATTGAAGAAATTTTTGCTGACGAACTTGCATTCCTAAACAACATGGATTTTGTGATTAATCAACCTCCACCTATAGAAGTTGAACCACCACTCTTTCTTCTCATAAAATACGAGAATGCCAATATTCCACTCATTTCTGATCATTTACATTCTCGTTTTTATTTATCATCACTTCTTATCTCCTTGCATTCACGTTCCCGCAAACCCTTTCCATACCACCACTTATCTTTTCCCCACTTCATCTTAGCTTTATATATCATGTTCTTTCACTAACCTATACGTTACATTGATAAATTTTTTAAATGGTTGGTGTTGACTTTTGGTCTTTGCTAAGCTTGGTATTGACCAATAACTTTAAACACCCTCTTTAAAAGCTTAATATTGTTTAACTCATGTTTGGGGGGGGGGTATAATTTGGCTCTTGAAAATAATTTTTTCTAACTCAAAGTGGTGAGCCAAAAATAAGTTTGGGATAGATTTTCACAATCATATTTCATGTCCCTGATAATAAATTTTTCTCCCAAGTATACAGGTTTCTGAGATTTAACAGATGGCAACAGTAGAAACACTGTTTCACTTAAGTTTTGGGGGGGGGGGCATTTTTGTGTATATATATTTTGTTTTCTTTTTCTTTTAATAAAAAACAAACAAACAAGGGAGTGCCGACAATTTTAACCCTCTTGGTGTAGCCTGACAGTGAGGGCACTGTCAAGTTTAAGTTTGGGGGTGTGCTCGGTAAGCTTTCTTCCTTCGCATTCATATGTATAATTTTGCAATTGCATACTTATTTTAAAACACATAAAAATTGAAAAAATTTAAAAATTATAAAAATTGAAAAGTTCAATTTTGGCTATATTTGATTTAAGTTCAACATGACGGTTGATTAGTTACGAAAAAATAGATCCTAAACATAGTAAATTAAAAACCTTAAAAATAACCTTTCTTAAAGTTTAACTGTAGAAAATATATGTCTTTATAGTTTATTTAGAAATAGGCAAATTTTGAGTTCAGTTCTTGGGCTAAATCGAAATAAGGGAAGAGTATTGAAATCTCTAATTGAAATATAAGTCTGAAAAATAATTCTGAAGCTTAAGTCCTAATTCTTAAGGTATATACGCTACTTTACGCACTCACACACATCTTGAAACTTGGGATAGTAGAGGATACCTTGAAATGCTCTTGTCTAAAATCCTTAGTATGAAGGAAAATAAAATAAATGTATAAGTGTGAATAAAAAGATTAAAAAAAATTAACACTGGTTTTGTAATTACATAAGGCTGCATAAATAAAAAATATAGCGAGGGTGCTTTATCACCTAGTGCTTTAGACCAACTGGTTTGGGAGTCACTGCTAAGCCTTAGGTATTGCAAGACGAGGAATTACGCCTAAATGCGCAAGCACATTTTGTAATCGGTCGTTTAGTACCTCAAGAAGTATTAACGGTCGCATGAAGGATGTGTGAGCAATTTCATCTAAAATTCACCAACTAAAATTACTTTGGACGACGGACAAGAGTATGATAGCTTGAATTGAATTTCCAAGTGTAGGGGTGAAAATTACACACACGTAGGGGTATATGATTGGGGTTTGCATGAGAGATAGGAATGAAAGATGGGGCTTATACCTTTAGTACAAATGATAAAAATTCCTAAGTTGAGATGGAACCTTAGAAGGAAAATTCAAAAGATGCTGAAAGCTTAATAAATTTGCAGAACATATATGATCTTAAGTTAAATGATAAGAGAGTGTGAAAAATATGGGTTGATGATTTCTAAGTCAAAGATAATAGAATTGCTTGCTAGAATACTGAATTGAAGAATTAGAGTCAACATGCCAAATTGATCGGATTTTGTGGGTAGTATCCGCTGAAAATCCTCAGGAGACAACACTCCTCCTACTAGGGACACCTAGAGGTTTAACGGCTTGTTCCACGAGCTCGGTGCAGTCGCGTTCCCTGCGAAAGTGAGGCTAGGATTTTTTCGAGAATAAAATTGGCATTGCTCGGGACGAGCAAAAGATAAGTTTGGGGGTATTTGTTCATATCAGAATTTTGCATTATTATATCGCCCATTCTTAATCACATTACATATAAATTGGTGCTTTTGATCCATGTCTGCTAAATAGTTGCAGGTTACAGGTTCTCAGATCGTTACAGTGAAATTCTTGAAAAGTCGCTACAAATGTGAGACTACGACCAACAATAAATGAATCCGTATGATGCCGCCCACCAGTTCAAGGAACAAATGAAAATCATTAGACAGTTCAATACGCAAAGCACAAGGGCAGCACAATATTCAAGACTTCAACGCGAAGCTCAAGGCAAAAGTCCACATCATTCTGCACTGTTGGAAATCTGGAAGGAAATAGAAGATATTCTGAGAAACCAAGTAAAGAAAACAGAAGATAAAAGAAACACAGAGAAACTCTGAAGAGATGGGCCCAAGATCCCTCCAAATGGCCGCGGAACCGCGGCGAAATAGGCCTTTCTGCAACGGTTCCGCGACCATACTATGCACGTGTCGGTGCTTTGACCCGGCTTTCTTAGGGTAGTTTTGTAAATTCATGTGTGGATCAGAATGTAACCTAAGGTTTTTTCTATCTATAAATAGGAAATCCAAAAGCCTAATTATGCATGCCTCTCTCTAGTTTTTATGCCTCTTTCAGGATGCCTCTTTTGGGGCATGCCTCTTTTTATTTTTTAGATCCAAATTTTATTTCTTTGTAATTGTTGAAGAGGTCGTCAATAAAGTAAGGTTTTTTTTCTTCTTTCTATCTTGCATTCTTTTTTATCTGAATTTAATTTCTGCAAATTTTATTATCTGTCTTTTATTATCAGCAAATTAGGTCATTAAAATAAAATTATAAAAATGAATGTTATCGCAACTTTCCTAATGAGTGAGTAATTCCTCACTTGTTAGGGTTAGGATAGGGAAGGTTTGAGAGAAGGAAATCTCTCTTACTCCTTTCCTTGCACATATAATTTTAATTTATTAGGATTCTATTTAAATTGACCATACTCCGCTCATTACGGCACCCTATCCTACAAGATAGCGGTGATTCCCTAGTTCGACCGGTTTTGGTTGATTTAAATAGAGATTAGGGCTAAGAGTTAAGAAAAGGACGGACAAGGACCAAAAGGAAGAAACTATGTTTCTTCCAAGTTGTGCTAATCTCTTTGTTGACTATTACCCTAACACCTATATTCTTAACTAAGGCAACGAAAGCAGTGAATAGAATCCCTTTTCCAAATTAACCAAATCCTAACCCTAGCAAGACTTTAAATCAAATTAATCTCATTCTTAGATTTAAAACAAAACCTACCAAAAATAGAACTTAATTCGTTAGAACTTAAAGAAAGAACACCTTTTCGCTGTGGACCGACCCGTACTCAACCGGCTAGCTACCAAGCGACACCGTCTTGATTGCGGTATTCTTTAATTTTTAAAACTTTCGCACACAAAATCTCCAACCAATCATCTTCACAATCCAAGATGATCTACCTTGAGGAATCACAAACCCAAGCTATCTCTTCACTAATTATGGATTAGTGAAGCTAACACACTAATCTATATGGCTAGTATAGAAGAGGATGATGAAGTAGGAATTTTTCTCACTTTAGTGTTTTAATTCTCACTATTTTTCATCACATGAAGAAAATCAAGAGAGCAAAATCGAAGAAGAAGAAGAAGATGAAGCTCAAGTGAGAATGAATTGTGATAAGGTTAGAAATGCAACCATGGGTGAGTGTATGTCTCATTAACTCTTGTAGAGACTAAACCATAGGTTAATTGATATGGGTTAGTTTAATAAATATATTAGGTAAAACAAAAATGGTGGACTTTGTCAATGCATCTACAAGCTTCCACAAGCTTCATGCATTTGTCCAAAATCCACCTCATTTTTGAATTACCTTAAATAAATATAAACCGACAATTATCAATAGCATGGTGAATGTCTCATACACCCTATTTGCATGTATAACCTAGCATGTCATAATAATATATATCACATATATATATAATTTGTGACATGAAAAAAGAATACATTAAACATATATCACATATGTGAGAAAATAAAATACTTAAGTGAGCATATATTAGTTAATGTAATTTAATATATATAATATATAATTCTACATTAAATTATTAAATCAACACTTGAATTAATAATCCGGTTATATTACATATAACCGACTAATATAATATGTATCTTTTTATCGAATCAACACTTGATCCGATAACCCGGCTATATCACATATAACCGGCCGATATCACATATCGCGAGAATAGAATACGGTATCACATACACGTACTAGTCTCGGTCCCGCACATATCACATATGTGCTCCAACTCCGTTTCGCCTGAGCCAGGAAACCTCTGTGTAGGACTCTAAAGACTCGTCAATACGCCGGCAGTAGGTGATGATCATATCAAACACCCACAAGCTGCAAGCGGTCAGCTAAACGTAACAGCCACCCGGGTATTAAGCGATCAGAAGATCAACAAGCAAGCCTTTACACACTCTTGTGAATCCAATCAGCAACACTACCGTACTGTCCGGTCTCTTCGTATGATATGTCGCATATCCAATCTAAGGGTGCTGAACGTCAGACCCCAGTAACCGATAAGTC
Organism: Agapanthus africanus; assembly: GCA_030015575.1. Classification (NCBI taxonomy): domain Eukaryota; kingdom Viridiplantae; phylum Streptophyta; class Magnoliopsida; order Asparagales; family Amaryllidaceae; genus Agapanthus; species Agapanthus africanus. The sequence goes on from CM057340.1 coordinate 410,552,710, forward strand.
GTGTCGATGTGAGGCTCATAACGGGTCGAGAAACTACTGATAACACTTACCTGTAGATCTCCATATCAGCCCTGGCCAGGGACTTCCTATTATAGCCAATCGAACACAGCGCAACATCAACCCCAAATGCCGGGAGAGACGAAATTCCTCCTATCGCTCATTGCCTCCATGTGATTCGGGACTGTACCCAAAAGCCACCGTTTTGCACGTTCTCATGAACGTGGTAAGGTGGAAATAAAAGCATAGTGGGAATCACATAAGACTCTATGACGATCTCGGGTCTACAGACTAACCTGTACCAGTGTCACCAGATAATTGCTATCTGACGATAGGTATAATACCATCTAAGAGTTATCGGCGAGTCCGTTCAGTGTACCCAGTCTCCAATGAGCACCCATAGACCTTCTCCGATGTCAAACACCAATGGATATGGGATCGTCCATCGCCCATCATATGAGTCGAGAAGCTTATACGCTAGTCTACTCTGGATTATCGATGCTATGTCTCAATACTCTCTCGACTAGGAACAGTTATAGGATGTACTCTTGGACTACCCTGGCCCTACTAGTATGATCTATAACATATTCCTAGTAGTTGAGTACATATCCTAAGGGCTTTATCAATATGTGAGAGCAAGACAGTAAACCAATACAAGTCAACATGTTAAGACAAAGTGAAACCAGATAGCTTACTATCATGTCGAGCAAGAAAGTCCTCTCTCTATATATATCCAAGCATCCACTATAATATACATCATATGTACAGCAATGTGTAAGTCTACGCTAGCGCCCCGGGCGTCAATCCGAGGCCAAATGCGGAACAAAAACTTTTCAAACTGGCGCTAACGTTGCCCTAAAACCCGGATCGTTCCATTAACCGTAAACTAGTAAACTGTAAAAGAGTTAAGAGAGATTATACCGATCGATCCATGTCCTTCGGTCTTCAATCTCTATGCCAAACTCCTTGCGGCTGCCCCAACGAAGTTCGCTCTCCGATCTCGCTCGTCGAAGTTGCTCCACATCGATGAATCTTTATATGGGCTCCCGCTTCAAACCGAAGAAACTCGGACATGAAATTTGCTAGCCGACATGTCCAAGATGAAGTAGAGATAATGTGTTAATACTTTGTCTCAAGGCACCCAATGATGGGTGAAGGTGAATGAAGTTGCCTTGGATATTGTGAGCAAAGGATTTTAGCAAGGAGAAAAATTTCCTCACACGAAAATTTGCTCGGCCAATTGTTATGCTCGGACAAAAATGGGCTTGGCAATAATGGGGAAGTGTTCACTGGGGATTTGAAAGGGAGAGGTGAGCTTAACAAATGAAATGGTATGTGTAACACAAATATCCATCAAATAATATTCTTAGCAAAGACAATGAGCAATAAATGCACAAGATGAGTCACACAAAGCCCATGCCCAATAAATGCAAGTATGAATCACTCACCCACTCTAAGCATGACTCACCCAAGCCCAAATAATGCCCACTGCCAACGAAATTTCCACAAAGGAAATTGCCAAAAATCAAAGAAGGAATTTGGCCAAAAACAAAGAAGGAATTTAGCCTAAAATCAAAGCTCACAAATTTCCGTTAATTAAACATTAAACCAATTGTTTAATCAATTAAAAGAAAATTGGCAACTTCAAAAATAATCCCATAACGAATTACAAGATTACCCCTTATCCGTATATACATACCTGCATCCGTATTCCGACTGAATATAAATGCAACAAGATGAAAGTAATCCAAATAATATAATACTAGGATCCGTCTTAAACCAAAGCCCACTGGTATTATCCATCCGAAACATGACACGTGCACAAGTGTACGTGTATGTTCGAACCCTGCCATAAATCCATACGGCCACTACAATGTTTCTCCCGAATTTAGGAAAACTTTCTGTGGGGGACTCTAAAGACTCGTCAATACGCTGGGAGTGGGTTTAACCACAAGCACGTCTGTGGTACTAGCTGTACGTAACGGCTGCCAAGGTACTGAGCAAAAGAAAGGCCGATGAGTGAACTCATCCTGAAACCCTACTGAGCCTATCAGTGACAATATTCGTACAGTCTGGTCCATTCATCTATGAGTATTGCATATCGTGCCTAGGGGGCTGGTAAACGTCAGACCCCCAATAGCGGTATAAGTCGTGTCGGAGTGTAGCCCAGAACACCCTGAGATACTGCTTGAATACCTACCAGTAAATCTCGCTTACCCTGGCCAGGGATTTCGTGTAATGGCTCTCCTAAACACAGCACGATCTCACCCCCAATACCGGGAGAGACGAATCCCCTGCCGATCCACTCACTGCCTCCATGTGGCTCGGGACTGTACCCAACTAAAAACTGTTTGCACGACTCCTTTGAGCCATGGTGGGTAGTAATCAAAGCACTGTGGGGACTCACACAAGACAAATGACGATCTCAGGTCGATAGACTAATCTGTACACATGTCACCAGGGAACTGCTATCTGACGATAGGTATAATACCAACTAGCATGATCCCGGCGAGTCTTTCCGGTGTACTCATAACTCAATGTGTACCTGTATACTATCTTAGGTGAACCAACTGACACCAATGTCTTATGAGACCGGCCACCGCCCCTTGTCGGGGTCTCGACTCTATACACTAGTCTACTCTTGGAGTATAGATGCCCAGTCTCGAAACTCCCACGACTAGGGACACTTTAAGGATGTGCTTATAGACTACCCAACTCTCACGTATATGATCGCCATCATACTTATGGTAGTCAAGCAAGAATCCTAAGGGCTCTATCAACGTGTAATAGTGACCTGTAATGTCACCTAAAGCATGTACACGATGATAAAGACAAACTAGATAGCTTACTATCATCTCGAGTAAGACTGTCCTACCGGTATATGTCTTGCCTCAATCATTGTAATCACGTGCCTGCGATCCAATAATTGACTTTGAGAGCACTATATCCAACAATCTCCTACTTGCACTTAAGGCAAATTATTGCACTGATGCATACTCACAGCCCGTGTGATACCGAACACCCAACTTCTCTACTGATCAGTCACACAAAGCTTGTTTGTGAAACTATTGCGTTCGAGAAATAGCCTTAGTGAGTGGATCCGCCTAGATGTCTCTTTCTTTGTCTCTCTTTATCTCAAGTTCACGGAGAAAATCATCTCCTGAAATGAGCAATACCTGTCTTAGAGTATGTTTGGATATCTGATGGGACCTTGTTCACAAACGAACTCAAAATCCAAACTTCTTAGACAGTATCGTCAACTGAACTTAATCAGCATCCTGCGCCACGCCTCCCTCAGTATCCGCTTGGACCACATGTCCAAAATACTGCCCCTCGTAAGAGGGAAAACTAAAACTCCGACAGTGACTATGTCATCCAGGTCACCTTGGAAGCCTGGAATGATAACTGTCTCCTGAAGGAGGGTGTCGTTATCATATCCCTAGAACATTCACTTATGTTCTAAAACTGCTTCCGAACGTTTCTCCAGGATTGGATTAATATCAACTTATTGTAGCTAGTACAAAAACAGCATCTGGTATGGTACTTGACATCTCATGATCAACTCAATTTCCTAAGCAAGAGATATTCCAATCATGCACATCCCTCTGCCCTTTAGTCTGTAAGATACCTTTAGAGAGGGTGACTCCATGACCTGCAAGTACACCACCATACCAGGAGTCGTCCATTCTAAATATCTTTAGAATACTGTCTAAGTACCCAGATTGGGAAACTACCCAAATCTAGATCTAAAACTATAGATCTAGTAACCAGAATGCCTGATATAATATCCATATCCTATGTGGAGAAACCACTGTGTGACAACCACAGTATAACCGATCGTAGTATAGGAATTTCACTTCTTACTATTTGTATGTCATCCAAATGCCAGGACATCACACCCTACTACCTTCTTAACAAATCCATCTCCTATTCTGATGAAGTCAAATCCTATGACTGTCACATCAAAAATAGATGATCTATCTACGCTATATCTGCTTTAGACTATAAATAGACATAAGCTTCTTGTCCACTATGCTTACGCTGCTCCCATTGACCACAACAACCCTTTGGCAGAGTCATATACACGTGCACATCTAAAGCTAGTTTAGAACGACGCTATACTCATCCTTCTGCCGGGTCTCATAGTCTGGAACAGCAGTAGTGTCAAGTCTGGGTAAACAAGAACCTCCCTGTCACCGTCGTTGAGAATACCGAAGTACCTCTCGGGTGCCTCAGATTACCCACCATATCTGCGGAGTAGCTAATGGAATGTCAAACCTTATTTAATCTTTTGGTCCTATTAAATTTTCAGTAATCGTCTGCGGTTCTAGAATCACTTCCAGTTCTACCATACTCCCAGTGCTGTTTTCTGAAAAAGTCCATTTTACTAAAACCGTGGCGAGTCAAGAACAATATCACTATTGATCTTCTAGATGGTAGAATGTTAACTCTCGTCAAAGACCGGGTTAACCCATAAACTGCCATTACTGAAACGTACCTTGAGTTATCCAGAGTCTGGTTTTAAGCATAAGCCGGACAAATCCATATACCTTAATATCAACAAGATATGATCCATTCTATATATAATATAGAAACAGAGGCACAGATTTAATTGGAACCAGATTCAAATCATGCATCTTTCTCCAGTGCATGTCAACTAAATAGAGAGAGGCCGATCAGCATTACTCAACTTAGGAGTGTATCCAAACATGAGTAACGTGAAAGAGAAACAAGTTTCTCAAAACCATTACTATCAACTGAATACAAAACAAAAGTATCTACATCTTCGATCACCTTGAAGAATCCCGATACTTGCGACACGTGGTTCTCTACTTTACTCTTGTACCTATAACTTCTCAAAACTTGGACCTTGTATTTCTACGAAACACGTATCTAAAACTTGAGTAGTCATAAGTAAACAGAATATAGAACGAGGACCAACCCTTCTGTCCTAATGGATACTGGACAACATACAATATTTTGTAGAAGTCCCCTGAGTTGAATAACTCAAACCTTGTGCGTCGTAGGTCGAAAACTGTACTCAGGCGATTTCCTTAATTATCACCAATTACAACGAATTGCTATATAATGAGGATGATCACCTAATTCCCAATAAATTACTCCCACTCATCATCTGTAAAACCGTATAGATGTGAGAATCAAACCTCGTAAATACATACCCTGGAGTAAGGATCTAATTGGGAAATCAGTTTTCTATTAACAACGCATAGTGAAGCTAAAACATTAAAATGTTTCGAAAGGGTATCTGGGTATTCATAGTAATTCCTCTTCCATTATCTAGATTCATGACTATAACCGTATATTTCTTTGCCATCTCTCCAAATCGCTTTATTTGTCTTTACTCATTTCCTTCTGTACACCACTCTTAGGCTTAATGGTTTTCTTCCTTCCCTACCATTCGTCACCAGTCTATGGTTTGGAAGAAAACTATCCAATAAGCATAACAGGTGTACTCTCCTAATCCTAGGAGTACTCACAACCTGAGAGAAGATGATGATAAAAGACAACTGAATAAACCTTATTCTATTTCTCCTGAACCGGAGGAAAGCAAATGTGAAGTAGGAGTGGCGATGAAATGTGCGGTTTGGTCGTGAATAATAGCAGTCGCAATTTACTTTGCCCTCTTTCTAATCCCTTTATTTGTCTTTACATATTACCTTCTGTACACCACACTTAGGCTAATTGATTTTCTTCATTCCCTACCGTTCTGCACCTGCCTATGGTTTGGAAGAAGACTATCCAATTAGCGAAATAGGTTTACCCTCTCCTAATCCTAAGAGCCCTCACAACTTGAGAGAATGTAAAGGGAAAAGACAACCGAATAATCCTATTCAATCTCTTCAGAACCAGAATCCATCCTCGAATCTGGAACAAGTTCCTTCGAGTTCGTATGTAAATATACGATGGATTTATCCAATAGAAGTGGATGTTCGTAGTAATACGGGGTGTTCTGGAGAAATGCAAAGGGTAAAATAAGGAGTGGCAATGATGTATGCAACTCAGACAATCCAAAAGCCAGTGTTTTAAGAAAGTTCGGTTAACTTGGTCACTGAGTCATAGTCTAGGATCCGGCCATGGACGCTGCCAAATAGAGAGAGAAATGAAACACTTTACGTGCACTCTAACCTAAATCAGAATGGTTAATCACTTTATCTAATCAAGATGTCTCCCACTGTATTCTCAAATTCTCCTCCAAACCTGAAAGAAGAATTAGTCGGGATCACCCGAGGAGTAAACCAACTCATCAGTAGGATCGGGATCCAACTATCATCGCTTGATAACCTGATGGAATCCACTCAAGTTATCACACTCCAGAAGGTATGCGCAAGCCTGGCAAGTTTCCTGTATGTTTGAAACTCCCGATGTGATTTCTACCTCATACTCTTATGACCTTTACTAAGGCCAACGAATCATAAGTCACGTGTCAAGTTCTACCTTCATTGTCCAGGCTAATTTGAACCCACCCGTACAAGCCCTTGACTAAGGGCCAACAAGGCTGTACGACTGTCCCAAACCAACGCATCTATCTATGCAACAGAAAAGTAACAAGTAGCTACCATACACAATGCCATGACTAAGGTCAACAAACATAGCATGAATATTAAGTGCTACCTGTCAGAAGTGACAGAGGGCTACGAATGGTTTTTGGCGAAAAACCTTTAACGTAATGAACTTGATATCGTTGAAGGAACCGGATAGCTTTTTACAAATGTATAGTGGTGAAAACCATTGCTAAAGAGGTCACTCCCGCTGAAGGGATCTCGGCTCTTTCCTCGTAGAATGAGGTGCAGGTTATTCTAAACTGAATACCGCGATGCTTTTTTAAGATTGGTAACAAACTGGGTATGGCAAAAAAAGTAGCTTGGTTGGCCCTTGAGCAATCGAAGAAGCACTTTTTTAAACAGATTTGATCTTGCAAAGAAAAAAATAATCGACTATAGTGATGTTATTACCCTGACGCAAACCTCTGCCCAAGGGATCACTCCCGATGAAGGGATCTAGGCCCTTGCCTCGTCGAATGAGGTGCGGAATATTCATAACCGAATACCACTGTGCAAAACAAAAGAGAACGTACTTGCAATAACAGCTTTTTGAAAAATGTTCTAACAACATCGAATAGGTTTGTTTTTCTTGCATTGATCCGAATCAACGCAGTCACATCAATTAATCACACTACAAAAGAACAAAAATATAATGTACGTATATGCCATAAGCATTCGCCACTGGGTCCCATCATCACCTGTTAGGTTACTTAACTAACGACAGAGCGGGGACTGGACTAGCGCGGGTGTAAAACATATACAACATCTACTAGTATATATATGAATATACAATAATCGCTCCAGGCATGATAAATGCAACATCTCAGAAAAGTAATAAGCATCACAGAACAATACATATAATCTGGGAGCCCGGGTTTCCTTTGAGCCGCAACTGAAACCCGATGTTCCCCTGGTCGCATGGATAGCCTGTACAATGAAAACCTAGACCCATACGAGTGCGGCAAGTTACCCACCAAAACCAGAAGTGAGGCAGCCCCCTTCAGCAAAGTGAATGGACCACCCAGCACTTCACGGAATCCGGTAACTTGAGCACCCCTTCTTGGGTTAACCTGTACCCCCTACGAGTGCGGCGAATAGCTCGCCAATTCTAGAGTGAAGCCCCCCTATCTCAAAGCCATGAGATGCGGGTCGGTTTCCCTCTAGAACCCGGCTATCCGTGCACTCCAACGCGGGGTAATCCTAGTACAGAAAAGAAAATATGTACAACGGGTACATCGACCTCAACCCGGTCGTGCCCCAAAAGAATAATATACAAGCAGGCAGTGACGGCAGTCCACATGTCGGATGCTCGTCCCGCGATATCAAATGTACAAATATATCCAAACTGCACTAGCATTGCACGCAAGCTATCCACCACGACGAATCCGCAACAATACAGCACAACATAGAACATCAACGTGAATGTAACGTTCGCAAACCCGTCTAATAGTGCTATAGCAATTAGACAAGATTTACCGCTCGAATGACATTCACGGTCGCCGATAGAAATGTAAGTACTGCAATCTTTAAACAATGATATAAATATCAACTTCGAAATAACCCCGAATAGTCCCCAAACAAATAGATAAAACTATACCCAAACTGGTCTAAACAAACAATACCAATAAACCAATATTTCAGAGACTAGACCACACACAAAAATTCAAGTCAATACGCCTAACAAGAACCGGCCACCTCAGATTTTAAGCCTTTCTGGCCGGCCATGTTAGGATGGAATGAGCTTGTGTTTGGTGTGTGTTCTAGTAGTCAGCTAAGTAGTCTTTTGCAATTGTTTAAATATTTTTAGAAGACCTAGAAAAATTAACAGAGAATGAAATACTAGTTGTTATTGATTTGGGGTTGTTTCTGTTTCGATATTTTAACATCGTCTAAACAACTAGTATATGGTTAATGGGTTGGCTCTGATACCATGTAAGTCTACGCCAACGTCCCGGTCGTCAATCTGAGGCCAAATGCGGAAAAAAACTTTTCAAACTTGCGCTAACGTAGCCCTAAAATCCGGATCGTTCCATTAACCGTAAACTAGTAAACTGTAAAAGAGTTTGGAGAGATTATATCGATTGATCCGTGTCCTTCGGTCTTCAATCTCTGTGCCAAACTCCTTGCGGTTGCCCCAACGAAGTTCGCTCTCCGATCTCGCTCGTCGAAGTGGCTCCATGTCGAGGAATCTTTATACGGGCTCCCGCTTCAAACCGAAGCAACTCGGACATGAAGTTTGCTAGCAGACATGTCCAAAATGAAACAGAAATAGTGTGTGAATACTTTGTTTCAAGGCACCCAATGAATTGGGTGAAGGTGAATGAAGTTGCTATGGAAATTGTGAGAAAAGGATTTTAGCAAGGAGAAAAATTTCCTCACACCAAAATTGGCTGGGCCAATTGTTGTGCTCGGCCAAAAATGGGCTCGGCCATAATGGGGAAGTGTTCACTGGGGATTTGAAAGGGAGAGGTGAGCTTAACAAATGAAGTGGTGAGTGTAACACAATTATCCATCACATAATATCCTTAGCAAAGACAATGAGAAATAAATGCACAAGATGAGTCACAGAAAGCCCATGCCCAATAAATGCAAGTATGAATCACTCACCCTCTCCAAGCATGACTCACCCAAGCCCAAATAATGCCCACTGCCCATGAAATTTCCACAAAGGAAATGGCTAAAATCAAGGAAGGAATTTGGCCAAAAAACAAAGAAAGAATTTGGCCAAAAATCAAAGCTCACAAATTTCCGTTAATTAAACATTAAACCAAATGTTTAATCAAGTGAATGAAAATTGGCAACTTCTAAAGTAATCCCGTAATGAATTACAAGATTACCCCTTATCCGTATATACATACCTGCATCTGTATTCCGACTGAATACGAATGCAACGAGACGAAAGTAATCCAACTAATATATTACTAGGATCCGGCTTAAACCAAAGCCCACTAGTATTATCCGTCCGAAACATGACATATGCACAAGTGCACGTGTATGTTCGAACCCTCCCATAAATCCATACGGCCTCTACAACGTTACGCACGAAGTTGGTAAAACTTTTTGTAGAGGACTCTAATGACTCGTCAATACGCTGGGAGTGGGTTTAACCACAAGCACGTCAGCTGTACTAGCTGTACGTAACAGCTGCCAAGGTACTGAGCTAATGGGAGGCCGATGAGAGAACTCATCCTGAACCCTACTGAGCCTGTCATTGACAATATCCGTACAGTCCGGTCCGTTCGTCTATGAGTATCGCATATCGGGCCTAGGGGGCTGGTAAACGTCAGACCCCAATAGTGGTAAAAGTCGTGTCGGAGTGTAGCCCAGAACACCCTGAGATACTACAGGAATACCTACCAGTAAATCTCACTTACCCTGGATAGGGATTTCATGTACTGGCTCTTCTAAACACAGTGCGATCTCACCCCCAATACCGAGAGAGACGAATCCGCTACCGATCTGCTCAATGCCTCCATGTAGCTCGGGATTGTACCCAACTAAAACCTGTTTGCATGACTCCTTTGAGCCATGGTAGGGTAGTAATCAAAGCACAGTAGGAACTCACACGAGACAAATGACGATCTCAGGCCGATAGACTAACCTGTACACATGTCACCAGGGAACTGCTATCTGACGATAGGTATAATACCAACTAGCATGATCCCGGCGAGTCAGTCCGGTGTACTCATAACCCAATGAGCACCTGTATGCTATCTTAGGTGAACCAACTTAAACCAATGGATTGTGAGACCGGCCACCGCCCCTCGTCGGGGTCTCGACTGTATACACTAGTCTACTCTCGAAGTATCATGCCCAGTCTCGAAACACCCACAACTAGGGACACTTTAAGGATGTGCTTATAGACTACCCAACTCTCACATATATGATCGCCATCATACTGCTGGTAGTCAAGCAAGAATCCTAAAGGCTCTATCAACGTGTAATAGTGATCTGTAATGTCACATAAAACATGTACACGATGATAAAGACAAACCAGATAGCATACTATCATCTCGAGTAAGACTGTCCAACCGGTATATGTCCTCCTTCAATCATTGCAATCACGTGCCTACGATCCAATAATTGATTTTGAGGGCACTATATCCAAAACAATGGTCTCTAGGGCATATACGTAACTAACACTAGATAATTAGACGATGTTTGTAGGTTTACGAAACCGAAACAACTCTGAAACACCCAAAATAAAAACCAAGTTTCTGTCGAAATTTTTAAGGTGTCTTAATTTTTTTTAAGCAGTTGTAGAATGTTGCATGAGATGTAACATGAACACCACCGAAATTTGAACCCTCCTCGCTGGATTTTGGCCGGCCATATGAGTGAAAAATCCGAGCTCACCAGTTTTTTCGTGGGATTCTGGCTTAAAATTTTTATGGTGTTCCAGTCTCTGGGTTTTGGTGTTTAAGGTGTTTCTTGTTTTTCCTGATATTCCATGTGATGTTATATTTCTGTAAAGGCAATTCGGAGTGTTTCGTAGTCGTAATTCTAATATCGTTTCGGGTAATTTAGACGACGTTAAAAAGTTCGAACGGATATCAATAACCCATTTTTTCTCGCTGGAAATTTTCCAAGAGTTGGATTTTTTCCATGTTTGAAATCTTCATAAAAACATGCAGGTATTTTCTGTGCACCCACTAGAAGAACGAGACCCTAACTCGATTCTGTGACCGTCGGAACCGCTATCGAACCCTAGGGTTTGTGGTAGTTCCGCAGCGCTATAGGCGAGGAAAGGGTTGACCCTTCTACGTTTGTTCTATAGGTGATGTGGCATGTTCTGGGTAATTTTTAAACTGCGTTCAGGTGTTGAGATCTTTGTGAAATTTTGGGTGTTTGTTTATTCGATCGAAAAGTTTAACGTCGTCTAACTATCTGTGATTGCGATACAATACTTGGAATCCAAAATAATTAGTTTTATGAAAACTAATTTGAATTTTATAAATCTAGCATGTTAGTCTCATTTGATCGGTTACCACAGGATTTTGATGTGGATCAAAACTCCGTCGCAATCACGTAGCGTACGCGGATACTTGCCGGGTAACCTTACTAGATTTCCACGCCACATAGCCCCGACCAAGTGACTGTAGGAGAATACCGTCGCCAAAAGCATCCGTTCGGGTGCTCTGTCATGGTGTTTAAGTGCACTTCGTCGATGACATCGGGGATGCGGCCGTCTACTAAAGTTTCCAACGAGCATTCGATCAGGCTGTCGGGAATTTTGTTGAATTACCCGACTGGTTATTGGAAAGTGTTTTCAATATCTAGACTAAAATGCATGGTTTATAATTGTTAGGCATGTGATGTCTAAGGAATTCATTTGGTTGGGCATAAATCCAAAGTATGTGATACATTGGGTTTATGATGTCTAAGGTTGTTGCGGATTCCAATTATTATAGTTTTTCACTTTCTTTTCTGCGACCGTAATTGTAATATGTAGTGTATCCCCGGTTTCATTTCTATATGTCAACGACAATTGGGATACGCATATTTACTTACGTTGATGACATGTGATGTTATGTGTTGCTGTGATATGTTATATTGGATCGTTGTGTTTTCAATAGCCGAGGGTTTTTATGTCAGATGAGAGTTTTTCATTTTCATTCATGTAAAAACTGTTAGTGTTTATGCCCTAGAGGCCATTACTGTATCATACTAGTTTGTATATTACTTAATGGAAGCTTGGGATATTCACAGTTATATTAACAGTCTTGCTAAAAATGGTAGTATGTTACTTGGTTTGTTTCTACTTTAATATGTGCATGTGTTTCTTTTTAACATATCGCTTATACATATTAGTAGAGCCCTTAGGATCTTTGCTTGATTACCAGCGTTGTGATGGCAGTGACACTAGTGGGGGCTGGGTAGTCTATAAGCACATCCTATACAGGTCCCTGGTCGTAGGATTATCGAGACGGGGCATCGATACTTTGGAGTAGACTGGTGTATACGCTTCTCATCCCAGCATAGGGAGATGGTCAGTCCCACAGCCATCTACGTCGTACTGGAAATAGTATGTAGGTTCTCGTTAGGTTACGAGTACATCGGACAGGACTCGACGGGAACTGCAGGATGGTACTATAGCCATCATCAGATAGCAGTTACCAGGTGACATGAGTACAGCTTAGTCCGTCGACTTGACACTGCTATTTCGCCTCGGGTGTGTTCCCACTATACTTAGATTACTACCCTACCACGGCTTAAAGGAGTCGTGCAAACAAGTAGTAGTTTGTCACGACCCGAAAGTACGGAACGTGACCGGCACTTAGATTACGAAGCGTCTAGAGGCGCCACGTGACCTAAGTAAGCCGAAGCCCAGAAATCTAAACCATAAAAGAAGAAAAAGAAGAAAAGAAAAGAAAACAAGTATAAAAAAACATCAGCAAATTTTACCAAAAATTTCGGCAGAGTCTCCTCTGTAAAAACTGGCCCCCAAACGGGTACAACAAGTATAATATGAATAAACAATAAAAAGCATCCCCAAACGGGTGCTAGCTCAACGCCAACAGGCGGAAACAACTGTTAGTTATATGTATGCCCTAGAGGCCATTACTGTACATAGGATGTATATTGTAGTGGATGCTGGGACGTATATAGGGAGGACTTTCTTGCTCGACATGATAGTATGCTATCTGGTTGAACTTTACCTTAACGTGTATACTGATTGTCTCTCGGTTACATGTTGGTAAAGCCCTTAGGATGTGTACTTGACTACCTGGACTATGATGAAGATCATACTAGTGGGGACAGATAGTCTATAAGTACATCCTTCAAAGTCCCTAGTCGTGGGTGTATCGAGACAGGGCATCGATATACCAGTGTAGACTAGCGTATACCTTCTCGACCCATACAGATGGGCGATGGATGATCCCATATCCATTGGTGTTTGACATCAGAGATGATATACGGGTGCTCAGTGGAGACTGGGTACACTGGACGGACTCGCCGAGAACTCCCAGATGGTCTTATACCTCACGTCAGATGGCAGTTCTCTGGTGACACTGGTACAGAGTAGTCTGTTGACCCGAGATCGTCATAGAGTCTTGTGTGGTTCCCACTGTGCTTTGATTTCCATCTTACCACGTCCAAGAGGGCGTGCAAAACGGTGGTTTTTGGGTACAGTCCCGAGTCACATGGAGGCAATGAGCGATAGGAGGGGATTCGTCTCTCCCGGTATATGGAGTTGATGTTGCGCTGTGTTCGATTGGCTATAACAGGAAATCCCTGGCCAGGGTTGCTGAGATTTACTGGTAAGTGTTACCAGTAGTTTCTCGAACAGTTATAGACCTCATATCGACACGACTTATTGAGCTATTGGGGTCTGACGTTTACCACCCCTAGGCGAGATATGCGACATATCAGACGATCAGACCGGACTGTACGGTAGTGTTACTGGTTGGATTCACTGGAGTGTGAGCGGGCTTGCTCGTCGATCTTCAGATCGCTCAATACCCGGGTGGCCGTTACGTTTAGCAGACCGCTTGCGGCTTGTGGGTGTTTGATATGATCATCACCTGCTGCCGGCGTATTGACGAGTCTTTAGAGTCCTACACAGAGGTTTCCTGGCTCAAGCGAAACGAAATAGGAGCGCATATGAGATATGTGCGGGACCGAGAATAATACGTGTATGTGATACCGTATTACATTCTCGCGATGAATGTGTCGTATGGTTATATGCGATATAACCTAGTTATCGAATCGAGGGTTGATTCGATAAGACGATACATTGGATACTAGTCGGTTATATGCGATATGACCGGATCGTTAAATCAAGTGTTGATTTAATTATTTAATGCATAATTATATATTTGATATATTACTTTGCGTTAACTAGTATTGGTTCACTTTAAATGGATTTTCTCACTCGGATTGTACACATTGTATATGTGATATACTTTTGTGCACTTCATTGTATCATGTTTGATGATACATGTTATGCTAGGGTTTTTGTGTAAAGATCAAACCATGGTTACATGATTATGGTTAGGGTTTTGTTTAATTCACTTATTTATTTATCCATTTCTTTTGGAAAATAAATGGAAAGGAGAAAAGAATGGTGGCTTAATTTGGAGTTTAGTTGAAGCTTCATGAAACTTTGATCAGGTCAACCATTCTTATCTCATCCTTAACCCTAACCATTCCCACTAACCATGATTCATTCTCTACACTTGACTAGAGTTAATATTATGATAAGTATTGTTATTCTTTTCTTTTTTGAATAATCTTATCACAATATTCTTCTTCTTCTTCATCTTCTTTCATGAAGAAAAAGCTTTCTTCATCAATGGTGATTGATGATAAAGAGTGAGAAATCCAATTCTAAAGTCTACCCACTTCCTATTTCTTCATCCTCTACCTCTTGCCAAGTAGTAGATTGTGTTTCCTTCACAAGTTTTTAGGGCTTGGTGAAGGTGGAGCTTGATTTAGCGATGCCTCGACGTAGATCATCTTCGGCATGGACATCGACGACCTAGCTCGCTTTTTCTCCGACGAAGCCGACTCTAGAGCCCGGATTCCTTTTGGACAGCGGAGACGACTTCGTTGCGGAGCTATGGAGGTGGAGCACCGGATCTACAAAGGTTGTATTTCCGATACCCCATTAGTTAAGTTGTTAACTAGATTGTTTTTTGCCTAAACATCTAGCCGACGATCCGTATTAGGGTCTCTCGGCACCCATAAATTTTGAAATTGGCATGATCGATGCCTTGTGTAACCTCATTAGGGTGCCTAGGAACCCTACAGTGGTATCAGAGCCTAGCTAGAGCCTTAGGCGAAGTCTAGACGCGATTTGAAGTCCGAACGAACCAAAACCGCAAAATTTCCATGCTCTCTGTCCTTTTTTCAAAAACGTGGATTTTTCCAGATTAAAAATATTCAGAAAAATAAGCAGGAAGATATAAGGTTTACTGCAAAATTCGAGCAAGTGATTCCTTAAAGAGGGCGCGGATCCGCGGCCTTACAGGAGGCTCATGCGGCGGATCCGCGGCCCTGTTGTCGTTTTGTGCTTCGAAATTTGCACAGTAATTCTTAATTTTCAGTGCTGGTTTTCCTGGGAATTTTAAATATTTTTTCAAGAGTTGAAATTTCTGGGTTGTATTGGGGAATTCGTGGATTCGATCGGAGTATCAGATTTTGTCTATGTGGCTTTCCGGATATTTTAGAATATGTTAAAAAGTTCGACCGGATGTAAATACCCAATCTTTCCCCTGCCGGGAAATTTCCAAGTGTTGGATTTTTCCGTGGTTTAAAGACGTTCTAAGTAGTGCAAGTAACGCGATGGACCCTCTAGAAGACACCAAACCTTAACTCGATTATGTGACCGTCTTGAACTGCCCTTTGAACCTTCGGGTTTGGGGCAGTACGGCGTGCCACATGTGAGGCGTTGGCTTGACCCTTCTACGGCTGGACCGTTGGTACTGAGGCACGAACTGAATGTTTTTAGACTTGTTTCATGTGTTGATCTGTATCGGGAAAACTTGGGTGTTTGAATGTTCGATCGGAAAGTTTAACATTTTCTAATTATCTGGAATGGGATACAATAATTGGAATTCATAATAAGTTATGAGACAACTGAATGAATGTTATAAACATAGCACTTTAGTCTCACTTGATCGGTTGCCACGGAATTTTGATGTGATCAAAAGTCCGTCGCAATCACGTAGCGTACGCGGATACTCGCCGGGTAAACTTAATAGACAGCCTCACTCCATAGCCCCGACCAAGTGACTGTAGGAGAACCCCATCGCCGAAAGCATCCATTCGGGTGCTCGCGGTAGCGGTGTTCCGCCTTGGTGCACTTCGTCGACGGCGTCGGGGGTGCGGCCGCCTACTGAAGTTTGCGACGAGCACTCGATCAGACTGTCGGGAATCTTGTTGAATTGCCCGACTCGATATTGAAAAGTGTTTTCGATAATGAGACTAAAATGCGGGGTTTATAATTGTTAGGCATGCGATGTCTAAGGAATTCATTTGGTCAGGCATGCGATGTCTGAGATGGTTGCGGATTCCAACTGTTGTAGTTTTACACTTTCTTTTCTGTGACCGTAAGTGTAATATGTGATATCGCCGGTTTCGTTGCTATATGTCAACGACAATTGGGATGGACATATTTACTTACGTTGATGACATGTGATGTTATGTGTTGCTGGATATGTTATATTGGATCGTCGTGTTTGAATAGCCGGGGGTTTTTATGTGAGATGAGTGTTTTTCATTTTCATTCATGTAAAAACTTGTATGTAATATTCTTTTATTTGGGGCGCTTCCAGGTTGCGGAAGTTGTCACCGTTGTTGTATATTATTTACTTTTCCGCACTAGGATAGACCCAAGGAGGAGGGCACAAGTAACCGGGTTCTGGAGTCCAGTGAGAGACCAACTGGAGGAGTCGAGTCCGGGTCTCCTAACTCCAGAATTGGAAGGGTTGCTTGCCGCTCTCATAGGGGTCTAGGGGTGTGGGTTTGGCTATTCATCACGACCGTGGAATCCGTGTTTTATACTGGCTCGTATTGAAAACACGGACGTCCTAGTATATCCAATATTTCATATGATTCTTCTGCTGCGATATCTGTGATGTGATCATGAGATGTTCTGTGATAGATACAGTATATAGTATATATGATATATTATATAGACGTTACTTATGTTTTACACCCGTGCTAGCCCTGCCCTGCTCTGCCGTTAGTTACCTAACCTAACGGTGCACGAGGGGACATCGAGGCGAATACGGATGGCATAAGTGTACGTCGTATTTATCTGTGATGTTTAGGTACTTAAATGATGGGACTTCATTAATGAGATTAATGAAATAAAAGAAACCTAAGATGTTGTAGAATCGAATTTCAAAATAAAACAGGTAGCTACAGTTCTTGCTTTGCACAGAGATATATGTGATATATCCTGCACCTTATTCGATGAGGAAAGGACCGAGATCCCTTCACCGGGAGTGACTCCTTTAGCAATAACTGGCAGATGCTACACACTCGGTTTGTCTTGTGATTGCTTTTAAGTGTTTTTGCTTTGCATAGTGATATATATGATATATCCCGCACCTCATTCGACGAGGAAAGGACCGACGATCCCTTCACCGGGAGTGACTCCTTTAGCAAAACTAGAAAAGCCTCAAAAGCATTCCATTTTTAAAATCATTTGATTCTACAACGATATAAAGTTCATTACGCAAAAGGTTTTCTTAAAAACCTGTCGTAGCCCTCCGTCATTTCAGGTAGGTAATAGTTAGTATTCGTGCTGCGTTTGTTGACTCAGTCAAGGCGTAGTGTGCGGTAGCTGATTATTGCTTATCTGCAAAGCATATGATGTGATTAGATTAGGGTAGTCGTGCGACTTTGTTGGCCTGCGTCAAGGGTCGTGCGGGTGGGTTTAATTCAATCAGGAAATGACAGGTTGAACTTGACTAGCGGACTATGGTTTGTTGGCCTGCGTCAAGGTCATAGGACGCTAGGGGCAAAATATTATCAGGAATTTCAAGTGTTGAAATTTGCAATGAGATTGCATACCTTCTATGAGATAGTTGGATCCCGATACCCGCTGCGAGTAAGAGTTACTCCTGGGAGAGTTTTATACATTACAATTAGCCGATCAAGTAGGTGTCTAGAAAGGTGTTAACGAGGTTACGCCTCTGGGAAAATAAGGTTTACATTAATTAGGTTCGTGCGAAAGCACGGGGGACCTCCCTCAAAGTACCGACACTGGCCTGGCTGAAAGATTGGCGGACTTGTAGTGTGTAATTAATCCCGGCTAGTCTTTCCTTTTAGGGTTTGAAGGAAGATTTGATAAAAAGCAGTGGGAGCCATCCTGATTAGATAAAATAATAACCAATCTATTCTTGCAAGAGCGCACGCTGAGTGTTTTCTTCTCTCTCTCCTGGTAGCGACCATATCACGCCTTAATCAAGATAATAATACGGATTATTGACCGAACCCGCTTGTTATACTGAGCTGGGGAACGTTGGTCCCGCTCCAACTTATAATTGTTATAAGACAGAGCAGGAAATTGGGGAATACCAGATTTCCAGTGCCGCCCAAACGAAGAGAGTGCATGCTGATGCATCATCTTCGGGTGTGTTCATTATACAGAACTGTTTCTCAGTATTCTTTACGTCCTGGGTATGTGATACCAGATAAGGATCCCAGATATGTAATCTGTTACATAGGGCTAAAGAAAGGTAGAGAACTGAGAACGGGTGATATGTTTCATGAGACAGAAAACGGGGCAAGTGTTGCAGCCAAGTCTGTTGGTCACTGTCACCCTGTATTACCAATACATTGATTCTGAACGAATGTTATTAGATACCGAACCTGATATACAAAATCATATCAGTCTCTTTATCAGTAAAGAAACGATAAAATTTTGTATTGTTGGATAATGTTTTGAACATTTATCAAAAGTTGATCGGTTCAGGCACGTTATCTAAAAGCATTGATGTTCTAAATCAAACTACAGTTCTTTAGTATATAGAACACACACAAGAGGAAGAGTTCAGAAATGAACGAATCCTTCTTGAGGCATTGTAGAATAGGTCATATCAATGCGACCCGACTGGCTGAAGTTACATTTAGATGCATATTTAAATTAGTTTGAATTTACATCTTGTGAAACTCGCCAGTCATGTCACAAAGATAAGATGACCACAGCTCTGTTTATTGGAAACAGAGAAAGGGTTAGTAAACTCTTGGGACTGATACATGATGATGTATGTAAAGTCTCATGTCTACACATACCAGGACTGGTTCTTTATACTTCATTATATTCTCTGATGATCTCTCAAAATTCAGACCTATGTTCCTGTTGAAACACAAGTCCGAACCTTTTGAGATATTCACAGAATATAAGTTAGAAGTAGAGAACCAAACTACGGGTAGAAGTAGTATGTCCTTTGATGTGATCAAGGAGGAGAATACTTGAGCACGGAAATCCTGGACTATTCTAAAGGAGAATGAGATTCTCTCTCAGCATTACTCCTCCGTATACACCATAGCACGATGGTATATCGGGGTGGAGCAATCTCACCCTATATGATAAGGTGTGCTCTATGATGAGTACTACTGAGTTACCTATTTCCTTTTGGGAGTTATGCACTTGAGAAGCTGCATACCTATTGAATAGGGTTCCAATCAAATCAGTTGCCTACCGCTTCATATGTGATATGGTAAGGGAAGAGCCCATTTCTTAAGTTAGTTAAGATTTGGGGTTGTCCGGCCTATGTCTGAAAGCAAAATCCGGACAAGCTCGAGGCAAGGTCTGTAATGTAGAACTGGAAAGGTTCCAGCTATACGAACTACAGCAGATGATTTGATAGAACCAAGGGATTCAGTAGATACCAACGAACCTCAGCCTCTCCGCCGATCTAGTAGGGTTCCTCACCCACCTGAGAGATACTTCGGTTTCTCTATGACAGTGGGAGCGAGGATTGCATCATGAGATGATGACCCAACTAGTTCCGAGCTGGCCATCAGGAGTGTGACTCTGTAAGAATGGCTGGATGCTTAGTGATCTGAGATGGAATCCATGTACACCAACAAAGTGTGGACTTTGGTTGCTATATCTGAAGGGTTAAATCCCCATCAGGAGCAAGTATATCTTGAGAAGATTACTTGGTGTACATCGAAAAATTGAGACTTTCAAAGCTAGACTTGTTAAAAGTGTGCATCATTGACCAGGTGTGGATAATGATGAAACCTTTTTCAAGTAGCTATGCTTAAGTCCATCCAGATCCTACTTGTCACGGCTACATACCATGACTACGATATCTGGTGGTTGGGTGTCATGACTGCTTTTCTAAATGATGATTTGGAAGAAAGCGTCTATAAGTACACAGCCAGAGGGCTTCGTAAACAGTGGGAGCAGCGGAAACGTGTGCAAGATGCTTTATATAGGATAAAGCAGGCATCGCGGAGTTGGAACATCTGTTTTGATGAATTAGTCAAAGAAGTTGACATCATCAAAATGGTAGATGAACCTTGTATAAACAAAAAGGTAGTAGGGAGTATGGTGGCGATCCTCGTAGAGTACGTGGAGAGCATACTCTTGATAGGGAAGAAGTTTCCTATGCTACGCTCGATCAATTTCTTTTTATCACAATGATTCTCCATATAGGATCATAAAGATACCTACTAACTCCTGGATTTTGGATCTATGAGATAGATCTAATTGGATGTTAGGATTCTCACTAGTTGTAGTGAGAAGATATCAATCGACCCTGGGGAGAATCACTGGAAGTGTTCCAGGGTGATAAAGAAGACTGAATGTCAGTCACAGGCATTGTCTTAACCCTCAGTAAAGGGACGGTATGTTGGAAGAGTTCCAGGCAAGATACCGTGACATACTAGACGATAAAGGCAGGATACATCGCTACTTAAGACGCTACCAAAGAGGCTGTTTGGGTGTATATAGGTTCATGAGATGAACTATGTTCCTACCATTGTGTGACAATGGAGTTGTGGCTTATGCCAAGGAACGCCAGTCCCATCAGTGATCCAGACATATTCTAAGGCAGTATCACTTGATCATGGAGATGGTTGATCTCCAGGGAGATCGAGGTTAGGAGAGTAGACTCAGAGGACAACACAGCGGATCCACTCACGAAAGGCCTTTTCCCAGAGAGAGACTTTTATGGGATGGTTGAGTATGAGATACTGCAACCACTGCTACAGATGGCCCTAGTGCAAGTGGGAGATTGTTAGTTATATGTATGCCCTAGAGGCCATTACTGTACATAGGATATATATTGTAGTGGATGCTGGGACGTATATAGGGAGGACTTTCTTGCTCGACATGATAGTATGCTATCTGGTTGAACTTTACCTTAACGTGTATACTGATTGTCTCTCTGTTACTTGTTGGTAAAGCCCTTAGGATGTGTACTTGACTACCTGGACTATGATGAAGATCATACTAGTGGGGACAGATAGTCTATAAGTACATCCTTCAAAGTCCCTAGTCGTGGGTGTATCGAGACAGGGCATCGATATACCAGTGTAGACTAGCGTATACCTTCTCGACCCATACAGATGGGCGATGGATGATCCCATATCCATTGGTGTTTGACATCAGAGATGATATACGGGTGCTCAGTGGAGACTGGGTACACTGGACGGACTCGCCGAGAACTCCCAGATGGTATTATACCTCACGTCAGATGGCAGTTCTCTGGTGACACTGGTACAGAGTAGTCTGTTGACCCGAGATCGTCATAGAGTCTTGTGTGGTTCCCACTGTGCTTTGATTTCCATCTTACCACGTCCAAGAGGGCGTGCAAAACGGTGGTTTTTTGGTACAGTCCCGAGTCACATGGAGGCAATGAGC
Organism: Agapanthus africanus; assembly: GCA_030015575.1. Lineage (NCBI taxonomy): Eukaryota > Viridiplantae > Streptophyta > Magnoliopsida > Asparagales > Amaryllidaceae > Agapanthus > Agapanthus africanus. The sequence goes on from CM057340.1 coordinate 410,574,604, forward strand.
GATAGGAGGGGATTCGTCTCTCCCGGTATAGGGAGTTGATGTTGCGCTGTGTTCGATTGGCTATAACAGGAAATCCCTGGCCAGGGTTGCTGAGATTTACTGGTAAGTGTTACCAGTAGTTTCTCGAACAGTTATAGACCTCATATCGACACGACTTATTGAGCTATTGGGGTCTGACGTTTACCACCCCTAGGCGAGATATGCGACATATCAGACGATCAGACCGGACTGTACGGTAGTGTTACTGGTTGGATTCACTGGAGTGTAAGTGGGCTTGCTCGTCGATCTTCAGATCGCTCAATACCCGGGTGGCCGTTACGTTTAGCAGACCGCTTGCGGCTTGTGGGTGTTTGATATGATCATCACCTGCTGCCGGCGTATTGACGAGTCTTTAGAGTCCTACACAGAGGTTTCCTGGCTCAAGCGAAACGAAATAGGAGCGCATATGAGATATGTGCGGGACCGAGAATAATACGTGTATGTGATACTGTATTACATTCTCGTGATGAATGTGTCGTATGGTTATATGCGATATAACCTAGTTATCGAATCGAGAGTTGATTCGATAAGACGATACATTGGATACTAGTCGGTTATATGCGATATGACCGGATCGTTAAATCAAGTGTTGATTTAATGATTTAATGCATAATTATATATTTGATATATTACTTTACGTTAACTAGTATTGGTTCATTTTAAATGGATTTTCTCACTCGGATTGTACACATTGTATATGTGATATACTTTTGTGCACTTCATTGTATCATGTTTGATGATACATGTTATGCTAGGGTTTTTGTGTAAAGATCAAACCATGGTTACATGATTATGGTTAGTGTTTTGTTTTATTCACTTATTTATTTATCCATTTCTTTTGGAAAATAAATGGAAAGGAGAAAAGAATGGTGGCTTAATTTGGAGTTTAGTTGAAGCTTCATGAAACTTTGATCAAGTCAACCATTCTTATCTCATCCTTAACCCTAACCATTCCCACTAACCATGATTCATTCTCTACACTTGACTAGAGTTAATATTATGATAAGTATTGTTATTCTTTTCTTTTTTGAATAATTTTATCACAATATTCTTCTTCTTCTTCATCTTCTTTCATGAAGAAAAAGCTTTCTTCATCAATGGTGATTGATGATAAAGAGTGAGAAATCCAATTCTAAAGTCTACCCACTTCCTATTTCTTCATCCTCTACCTCTTGCCAAGTAGTAGATTGTGTTTCCTTCACATGTTTTTAGGGCTTGGTGAAGGTGGAGCTTGATTTAGCGATGCCTCGACGTAGATCATCTTCGGTATGGACATCGACGACCTAGCTCGCTTTTTCTCCGACGAAGCCGACTCTAGAGCCCGGATTCCTTTTGGACAGCGGAGACGACTTCGTTGCGGAGCTATGGAGGTGGAGCACCGGATCTACAAAGGTTGTATTTCCGATATCCCATTAGTTAAGTTGTTAACTAGATTGTTTTTCGCCTAAACATCTAGCCGACGATCCGTATTAGGGTCTCTCGGCACCCATAAATTTTGAAATTGGCATGATCGATGCCTTGTGTAACCTCATTAGGGTGCCTAGGAACCCAACAACAACCACAACAAACACAATAATATACAACGCCAAAGGGCGAGGCTCAAAACTCAAAAGAAAACAAAACCACCAGATCAGAATAATACATGCGCGACTCTAAGGTCGAAATAACAGACCGGTCCAATAAACTTATCAAGTAATACAAATATGGTTGATGGAGCTTACTAGATACAAATGAGTGAATAAAACTACAATGGTGGTTCGGATACAAGTGAACCAACCTACCGTGCAAGTCACCCTGAAAGAATAAATGTGCCAGCAAGCTGCCAGGGAAACCTGTACACCTAACCTGTAAAGAATTTGGCACAACGGGGGTGAGTTGCCAACTCGTGAGTAGAAGACATCTACGAAAAGAAATCGAATGCACGACGCTATCCTAGGTCATAATAATACACTACTATATCCCAAACATCTAGTAATAGCAGGGTAATACTACGTGTAAGTGCAACTACTCCGTGTCGTGTCAGTACCTCATATAATACTATGTCATATGAATGAAATGCATGCACCATAAATGTAAAGTAACAAATCCTGAAGTCCAGATATATATGTATAAGAAATCTTTAGCTGTTATCATAGTAGAATGTGTATAAGAATCAGAAACCTCAATAATGAAATCCATGGAAATCCGTGTCAAACATCGACACAACATATGTAATCTCATGTCTCAATATCTTGGGCTCCGTCAGTCCGGATCGGCCTATATCATCAAATCTCACGATAACGGTCGGTATCCTCCGGATATCCGCCGCGCAAGACATCACCGGTAGGTAGCCTTCCCCTGCCAGGCTCATCGTCTATAACTCGATCTTCTTGCCCCGGGGTACCATACCGGGCCCACCATGTACCCGAGACGGTTCATCCACTCCTCGAATCGGGTCTCGAAATCCAACAGAAAACATGAAATCTCATGGTGGACGACACATACATCACGAGAAAACCGCATCTTATTTAAAAAAGAGAAGAGGAGAGAGAGAGAGAAGTTTTTTTTATATATTTTTGCGGTTTTCCCCAAAATCCAGAAATCTCATAGAAATCCAAATCTCAAAATCATGAGTAAATATATGATAAGTGTCAGCATATGCCCATACTACTGTGCGATAACGTGAAATATGAATGCATGAATGTCTAAGTAATAAATATCATGTCTTATACTAATGTCAGAGAATAATCACAATATTATATCTGTCTAGTTGCTAACTGATTCTATCCATGAAAGTCAATATGATCTAAAGTGTACGTGACATAGCAATTACCGATGATGATGTGTATGAGCCGGCAAATAAGTGTGCGTGGAATATGCGCATCATCGGTAATAGTGCTGGTGTCCTAACAGGTAAAGTTTATACAGATTATAGCAACATATAAAGGAACCTGCACCATGATGATTACAGTACGAATGTAAATACAGGTGTGCATTATCCACTCCTCTGCGAGATACGAGTACAACTACCACTATGTGAGTCGAACCTAAACCAGTGTCCATCTAATATCCTAAGGAACTAACCTAAGAATCTAGTCAATAAGAAACAAGCATCTACCTAAGGTCTGAACCAATATCTCTAATAGTCGGCGATCCCGCCTCTATAGCGTCGCGTACGTAGTACGGCTTCCTCGAATCCAGAGTGCGGATCAATCATCATATCTAAGCCTCGTACGGTAAAATCCATCGTACGGTATCCCTATATCGGGGTACGGGTCAAGTATCTCCTAGGTGTCTCATTATTCGTAATGTGTCATCATCAACACATCTCATGATCAAGGTTCTAAACTGTGATCGCATACATCAATCATATATCATTGCCATCATGATAAGCATCATTAGTTTATCCTCAGAAATATCATGTCATATGTATCATATTGTGATTAAGTCATACCGATATCTTATCATCATCAAGTCACAAGCTACAGCCCAGGTACTATTTTAGCGTCCCATGTACCTCAATATCACCACCACCCTTCGTAATTTATATATTCATGTTCGTTATCTCTTTCTCTAATGATCCGCTAACACTTTAATACGACTGTATAGTCAAGAATCACGGCATCAAGCCCAGTCATACTGTTTCATCATACCTCAGATATCATATCACATCAACGAATCCCATATACGTGTTGTGTATATATATACACCTATACCTAGTTTTATATATATACACACATATACGTATACGCCATGTCAAGTTTTAGTGTGTGCGTGTGTGTTTCTATCAGAAACCTACGAACCTCTCCCAAAGTATTCATCCTCTGGTATGGTTTTCCTAAATCAGTCTAGTCCCGCCTAGGGTCATTACTAGGGTCCTGCTCAGTAAGAATCTAGGGTCACATCGGGTTTCCTAATGTCAATAAGTACTATTCCTATTCTACGTTGCGGGGGTGCTAAACGCCATCCACCCGACTTCCCCCCGTAGATATGCATCTTCTCACCTGGTCCATGTCTGCCGAAGACGGTGTCGCCATCCTCCTCTTCATCGCCCGCAGTCCACATGGGGGGTACCTAGACGCAAACATATAAATAGCATCGTAAACTGAATCACATACAAAAGTCAAACGATACAAGGAACAAGCATAGGTTAAAACCTATGTCCCGTCCACACAAAAGAACAAAATACCGCTCGATATCGGCGTACAAACTCCGATGGATCGAGATAACATCATCAAACAACTTGTAGTTTTAAAACACATTACTTATATTGTAAAACATGATCAAATTCATCGAAACACTAAAATCGATCAAATCGTCCGTTTTCGAAAAACCCGAAAATGCCAATTTACCGTTTTTCATCGAAACTTGACATTTAAATGAAACCAATGGTCATAAAACTCATTAAAAAGCATTACTAGACTATACAAACCATTACTATATTTTTATTACACAATTTTGCATTTATTTGAAATTTCTAGTTTGCAACTTTTAACAATTTTAACATTTTTCAAGCAAAATACCACAATTCCATCACAAAACATAATTTTGCATGAATTAATGTATTAAACCACAATTCATGATGATAATGATTTAATGAAACCATAAATTATATTTTTAATCTCCTTTATTTAGGAATTTTCAAAATCTAGTTTACAAAATAATAGCATTTTATTAGTATTTTCCAATTCTCAAAGTAATCTAGTGATCAAACTAAGTTTTTCTTTCCATTTACATGCTAATACTCTCACTAAAACTACAATCTAATGATAGCAACTTTAATTGGAATTTTATATTACCCACAAACACATTTTAGAAAAATCTAGTTAGCTAATTTCTTTATTTAAAACAATTTTAAATGAAAATTTTACAATTTAACAACCATGCAATATTTTCCAATTCTAAAAGTGGTAAACTAACTATTATAACCCTAATTAGTTATTAAAAACCCTAACTTGAATTTACAACCCTAACTTGCATTTTTAATAAAAACATAGAATTAATTCATTAAATCTAATTAAGCTTAAATGAACATCTAAAACAATAAATCAAAAGAAAGAAATTATACCTCCCAAAATATGAAACCCCAACAAGAAATGAGCCTCCAAAATACATGCTTTCCCACTCCAAAATCCATATAAAAAAAGGTAGAGAATAAAGGGTATGAAAAGATTAAGATTTTGTGTATTTTTTGTTGAATTTTTGATGTATTTTGATGGATTTTTGTGCAAAAATGAGGTGGGAAATGGGGGGGGGACAGCCATGGGAGGTTGTGGCCGGCCATGAGAGGGAGTGAGGGAGAGAAAGAAATGAGTGAGGAAAAGTGTGGAAGTTTCAAGAGAAGAGATATCACATAAAGGTCTTTTCATGCTTTATTTAATTATTTATTTATTTGTTTACTATAGCAACTCAAGAAAGCTCTAGAAAATAGGAAAAATTTGCAAATAATTTTTGCATGATACATACTAAATTATAACATGCCATGGTTCATTTTTACAAATTAAAACCATTTAAATTTGTAATTTACACTAATTTAGTGTAAAAATAAAGCTTATGTTAATATTTAAAATAATTAATTTAGGAAATTTTTTTAATTAAACTAAAAATTTATAAGTGGCTAAATAAACACTATTTACTAGTAATTACATAATTAAATAGGTATTTTTGAATTTATAATGAAAAACAACTGCGGTTTGATTTTACGAAAAATACATTTTGCTTTACCGAAAATCATAAAATTCACTTAAACAATTTTATTCATTTAATTATTTATTTAATTATTTTTAAAACGTTACAATCTTCCCCCCTTTAAGAAATTCGGTCCCCGAATTTAAATTAAAACTCCCCCTACACATACTAAAACATTTAGCAAAACACTCAAATCGTCGGGGCTCCGAAATCATCAACACGTAACAAAAACCAACTCCGTCAAGCATAACGCAATCATCGGAGTTATGGCGAGAATAAAATATCATAACCCAATATGAAAACCATTATAATATACATCAATCTATAACTTATATATAGTGTGCATCATAGTGAAACCGTACAAATATCCGGATAAGGAAATATGCAAACCTCTTTTTGAAAATTGCCGTGTGATGCACGTGTCACGGCATAAGTAGCGGACGTTTATTAAAAAAATAACTATATATATATATATATATCTTTTATTTAACATACACGTCCCGCCTGGTTACTAAATTAAATAATAATGATTATGAAAATATACTGCTCAAACTGAAATCAATCCCAATCACATCAATAAAATATCATGTGCGTCCGGTGCGCACTGAAATCGAAACCAAATACAAATACACACAACAACAAAACTAAGTGCAACAGGTGTGCACCAAAAACATCTGTCAAGTGCAACGGGCGTGCACGACTCAATATCAGGTGCATCTAATCTGCACAAAACCCCGATTTAGTGCATCTGGTGTGCACAAAATCGCATCAAGTGCGCCAAGTATGCGCAAGAACCCTTATCAGGTGCACATGGTGAACGAAAACATACATTGAATATCAAAATCGAAATCACAGCACAAAAATGCATGAAAACTAGGTCGAAACATATGTCAAAATCACGTGTAACACCTATGCACGAAATCAAATCAAAAATCTCAAAAAAATATATAAAACCAAATCAAGTGTACTGGTTGTGTACTAAACAACATCAATACAATTGATACATGAAACACAAATAGAATGTAATGAAGGTACACACATGAAATACCAATCGTAGAACAAAGTCCTCAAAATACCAAAATCCAATCAACGAAAATATGAAATTCAAATCACTAAATCACAATCGTAAACACTATCGTCAATGTGCGCCTCTTTCCTCTGATGTCGACTGCTTCGAACTCGTTCTTTCATAGGTGTGCTGACTGCGCTACCAACGGCAATACTCATATCTAGAGTCTCCCACATAGTCGATCCCTTCACCTGATATCCGGACTACATTAAACTTTTCGATCGATCCATCAAAATCCCATAATTCCCCGAGAGCTCAACACTCAAGTACAGTTTAAAAATATCCGGTACATACCCCAGCATCGATGATCCAGCTGTAGAAGGGCAAACCCAAGCCTCACTAATGGAACAGCGGAACTGCCGTAAAACCTAAGGTTCAAGGGCATTCTCGTGGTCATTATGTCGAGTTAGGGTTTCATTCTTCTAGAGGGTCCATCGAAATACCTGCATGTTCTTCCGAATACTTTAAACTTGGGGAAATGGTTTTCTGATAATCGTTCGAACCCTTTAACTTCATCCGGACGGCACGTGAATACCCTTCGTCCGCACGCTAAGCAATGCTTCAATCCTCAAGAATAACCAATTCTCTAATGGTTATCGCATTCGAGCCACAGCTCCCCTTGCCGGTGCGCCCGTGGTAACAGAGTCACCCTCCGACATCGACGAAGATAGATCAAAGGAACGAATGAAATACGGTGCAAACAATGTAAATCCTAGGGCTCCTTAAGCAGAGTAGCGTATCGTAAGTATGCCGCGGACCATACCCACGGTACGTTACTCTACCTAAATCGCCTACTCCATCAACCAAGAGTCACCTAGACTTATACAAGGTTAAACCTAGCGCTCTGATACCAACTTTGTCACGACCCGAAAGTACGGAACGTGACCGGCACTTAGATTATGAAGCGTCTAGAGGCGCCACGTGACCTAAGTAAGCCGAAGCCCAGAAATCTAAACCATAAAAGAAGAAAAAGAAGAAAAGAAAAGAAAATAAATATAAAAAAACATCAGCAAATTTTACCAAAAATTTCGGCAGAGTCTCCTCTGTAAAAACTGGCCCCCAAACGAGTACAACAAGTATAATATGAATAAACAATAAAAAGCATCCCCAAACGGGTGCTAGCTCAACGCCAACAGGCGGAAACAACCACAACAAACACAATAATATACAACGCCAAAGGGCGAGGCTCAAAACTCAAAAGAAAACAAAACCACCAGATCAGAATAATACATGCGCGGCTCTAAGGTCGAAATAACAGACTGGTCCAATAAACTTATCAAGTAATACAAATATGGTTGATGGAGCTTACTAGATACAAATGAGTGAATAAAACTACAATGGTGGTTCGGATACAAGTGAACCAACCTACCGTGCAAGTCACCCTGAAAGAATAAATGTGCCAGCAAGCTGCCAGGGAAACCTGTACACCGAACCTGTAAAGAATTTGGCACAACGGGGGCGAGTTGCCAACTCGTGAGTAGAAGACATCTACGTAAAGAAATCGAATGCACGACGCTATCCTAGGTCATAATAATACACTACTATATCCCAAACATCTAGTAATAGCAGGGTAATACTACGTGTAAGTGCAACTACTCCGTGTCGTGTCAGTACCTCATATAATACTATGTCATATGAATGAAATGCATGCACCATGAATGTATAGTAACAAATCCTGAAGTCCAGATATATATGTATAAGAAATCTTTAGCTGTTATCATAGTAGAATGTGTATAAGAATCAGAAACCTCAATAATGAAATCCATGGAAATCCGTGTCAAACATCGACACAACACATGTAATCTCAAGTCTCAATATCTCGGGCTCCGTCAGTCCGGATCGGCCCATATCATCAAATCTCACGACAACGGTCGGTATCCTCCGGATATCCGCCGCGCCAGACATCACCGGTAGGTAGCCTTCCCCTGCCAGGCTCATCGTCTACAACTCGATCTTCTTGCCCCGGGGTACCATACCAGGCCCACCATGTACCCGAGACGGTTCATCCACTCCTCGAATCGGGTCTCGAAATCCAACAGAAAACATGAAATCTCATGGTGGACGACACATACATCACGAGAAAACCGCATCTTATTTAAAAAAGAGAAGAGGAGAGAGAGAGAGAGAGAAGTTTTTTTTATATATTTTTGCGGTTTTCCCCAAAATCCAGAAATCTCATAGAAATCCAAATCTCAAAATCATGAGTAAGTATATGATAAGTGTCAGCATATGCCCATACTACTGTGCGATAAAATGAAATATGAATGCATGAATGTCTAAGTAATAAATATCATGTCTTATACTAATGTCAGAGAATAATCACAATATTATATCTGTCTAGTTGCTAACTGATTCTATCCATGAAAGTCAATATGATCTAAAGTGTACGTGACATAGCAATTACCGATGATGATGTGTGTGAGCCGGCAAATAAGTGTGCGTGGAATATGCGCATCATCGGTAATAGTGCTGGTGTCCTAACAGGTAAAGTTTATACAGATTATAGCAACATATAAAGGAACATGCACCATGATGATTACAGTACGAATGTAAATACAGGTGTGCATTATCCACTCCTCTGCGAGATACAAGTACAACTACCACTATGTGAGTCGAACCTAAACCAGTGTCCATCTAATATCCTAAGGAACTAACCTAAGAAACTAGTCAATAAGAAACAAGCATCTACCTAAGGTCTGAACCAATATCTCTAATAGTCGGCGATCCCGCCTCTATAGCGTCGCGTACGTAGTACGGCTTCCTCGAATCCAAAGTGCGGATCAATCATCATATCTAAGCCTCGTACGGTAAAATCCATCGTACGGTATCCCTATATCGGGGTACGGGTCAAGTATCTCCTAGGTGTCTCATTATTCGTAATGTGTCATCATCAACACATCTCATGATCAAGGTTCTAAACTGTGATCGCATACATCAATCATATATCATTGCCATCATGATAAGCATCATTAGTTTATCCTCAGAAATATCATGTCATATGTATCATATTGTGATTAAGTCATACCGATATCTTATCGTCATCAAGTCACAAGCTACAGCCCAGGTACTATTTTAGCGTCCCATGTACCTCAATATCACCACCACCCTTCGTAATTTATATATTCATGTTCGTTATCTCTTTCTCTAATGATCCGCTAACACTTTAATATGACTGTATAGTCAAGAATCACGGCATCAAGCCCAGTCATACAGTTTCATCATACCTCAGATATCATATCACATCAACGAATCCCATATACGTGTTGTGTATATATATACACCTATACCTAGTTTTATATATATACACACATATACGTATACGCCATGTCAAGTTTTAGTGTGTGCGTGTGTGTTTCTATCAGAAACCTACGAACCTCTCCCAAAGTATTCATCCTCTGGTATGGTTTTCCTAAATCAGTCTAGTCCCGCCTAGGGTCATTACTAGGGTCCTGCTCAGTAAGAATCTAGGGTCACATCGGGTTTCCTAATGTCAATAAGTACTATTCCTATTCTACGTTGCGGGGGTGCTAAACGCCATCCACCCGACTTCCCCCCGTAGATATGCATCTACTCACCTGGTCCATGTCTGCCGAAGACGGTGTCGCCATCCTCCTCTTCATCGCCCGCAGTCCACATGGGGGGTACCTAGACGCAAACATATAAATAGCATCGTAAACTGAATCACATACAAAAGTCAAACGATACAAGGAACAAGCATAGGTTAAAACCTATGTCCCGTCCACACAAAAGAACAAAATACCGCTCGATATCGGCGTACAAACTCCGATGGATCGAGATAACATCATCAAACAACTTGTAGTTTTAAAACACATTACTTATATTGTAAAACATGATCAAATTCATCGAAACACTAAAATCGATCAAATCGTCCGTTTTCGAAAAACCCGAAAATGCCAATTTACCGTTTTTCATCGAAACTTGACATTTAAATGAAACCAATGGTCATAAAACTCATTAAAAAGCATTACTAGACTATACAAACCATTACTATATTTTTATTACACAATTTTGCATTTATTTGAAATTTCTAGTTTGCAACTTTTAACAATTTTAACATTTTTCAAGCAAAATACCACAATTCCATCACAAAACATAATTTTGCATGAATTAATGTATTAAACCACAATTCATGATGATAATGATTTAATGAAACCATAAATTATATTTTTAATCTCCTTTATTTAGGAATTTTCAAAATCTAGTTTACAAAATAATAGCATTTTATTAGTATTTTCCAATTCTCAAAGTAATCTAGTGATCAAACTAAGTTTTTCTTTCCATTTACATGCTAATACTCTCACTAAAACTACAATCTAATGATAGAAACTTTAATTGGAATTTTATATTACCCACAAACACATTTTAGAAAAATCTAGTTAGCTAATTTCCTTATTTAAAACAATTTTAAATGAAAATTTTACAATTTAACAACCATGCAATATTTTCCAATTCTAAAAGTGTTAAACTAACGATTATAACCCTAATTAATTATTAAAAACCCTAACTTGAATTTACAACCCTAACTTGCATTTTTAATAAAAACATAGAATTAATTCATTAAATCTAATTAAGCTTAAATGAACATTTAAAACAATAAATCAAAAGAAAGAAATTATACCTCCCAAAATATGAAACCCCAAAAAGAAATGAGCCTCCAAAATACATGCTTTCCCACTCCAAAATCCATATAAAAAAAGGTAGAGAATAAAGGGTATGAAAAGATTAAGATTTTGTGTATTTTTTGTTGAATTTTTGATGTATTTTGATGGATTTTTGTGCAAAAATGAGGTGGGAAATGGGGGGGGGGGCAGCCATGGGAGGTTGTGGCCGGGCATGAGAGGGAGTGAGGGAGAGAAAGAAATGAGTGAGGAAAAGTGTAGAAGTTTCAAGAGAAGAGATATCACATAAAGGTCTTTTCATGTTTTATTTAATTATTTATTTATTTGTTTACTATAGCAACTCAAGAAAGCTCTAGAAAATAGGAAAAATTTGCAAATAATTTTTGCATGATACATACTAAATTCCAACATGCCATGGTTCATTTTTACAAATTAAAACCATTTAAATTTGTAATTTACACTAATTTAGTGTAAAAATAATGCTTATGTTAATATTTAAAATAATTAATTTAGGAATTTTTTTTAATTAAACTAAAAATTTATAAGTGGCTAAATAAACACTATTTACTAGTAATTACATAATTAAATAGGTATTTTTGAATTTATAATGAAAAACAACTGCGGTTTGATTTTACGAAAAATACATTTTGCTTTACCGAAAATCATAAAATTCACTTAAACAATTTTATTCATTTAATTATTTATTTAATTATTTTTAAAACGTTACATAGTTGGGTGCAGTCCCGAAGCACTTGGAGGAAGTGGCGGTTAGACAGGATTCGTCTCTCCCGGTATTGGGGGTTGATATCGCGCTGTGTATGGAGAGCCATTACGCAAAGTCCCTGGCCAGGGTAAGCGAGATTTACTGGTAGGTTTCCAGTAGTTTCTCAAGGTGTAATGGGCTTCACTCTGACACGACTTATACCGCTATTAGAGGTCTGACGTTTACCGCCCCCTAGGCCTGATATGCGATAGTCTTAGATGAACAGATCGGACTGTACGGAGATTATCACATACAGGCTCAGTAGGAGTTCGGATGGGTTTCTTCATCATCCTACTTATCAACGTCTACCTGGGGACCATTACGTACTGCTAGTTCCTCTTGCGGCCTGTGGCTAAACTCACTGCCAGCGTAGTGTCGAGTCTTTAGAGTCCCACACAGAGAGTTTCCCTGCACCGGGCAAAAGGTGTAGAGGCCGTATGGTTTTACGGCAGGGCCGCGATCGCTTACGTACACTTGTGCACGTACTATGATCGGGCAGATAATACTAGCGGGCTTTGGTTTAAGCCAGATTCAAGTATTATACAGATGGTTTATTCAGTCAAATATTATCCGTGTTTTTCGGAAATACGGATGGGAGGGGCGGTCTCGTAATTTCTCGGGAATGTTCTAGAAGAAGATGACTCATTTGTGTTTAATTCTTTTTAGGATTTAAACTAAATGAGGTGGAGGATGAGGTGTATGTTAACATTTAAATGCTTAAGGACTCATGACGTGATTCACCCTTAGAATTAAATGAAGCATGATGAATATTAGATAGATATTTATTTTGATAATATTATTATACTTCATATTATTCTAGCATGAGAATTATTCATTTGATTATCACAAAACACTTCTTTCTCCTCAAGTCTTCATCTTCTTTCTCAAACCCTAATAGCTCTCATGAGTTGAGAATCCTAGTGTTTAAACGACTAAGTAATCCATCTAAATACTCTACAACCTCTAGGACTTATAGATTAGCAAACTTGAAGCCGTAGTTATCTCAGATTCGAGATAGGAGCTCGGACTATAGATTCTCGGGTGGATCGTCTTTGACTCGAGGAGGCCGTTGAAGTGCCCATGTTCCATAATGCCTACGAGGTGTAGAGGACATCGATGAAGACTCGAAGGACAAGTAACCTGAGGTATAACTTCGAATTGTAGGGTTGCTATGCACGCGCACAAGGGTCTACGAGACATCAACTATGCTCGATTAAAATTTTAGCCGTGCCGAACAACCCAAAGCCGGATCTTTAAACTAGAGTTTATGCGAAAACTAACATGTTAAACTCTTTAACACTAAGTGAGAGGGATTACTACCTTTGTAGATCCGGTCCTTCACTTCCAAAGCTCCGTGTTGAAGTCCCTTCGCTGCGATCATCGTGTTCCGGACTCTCGAGAGGTTCCACGAAGAGAAAGATGCAGTCTTGCTTCCGATCTTCGATACAAAGATGATCTACCTTAAAGTTTCGTTAACACAAGCTAACACTCATAATATGAAGTGAACACCCTCATCTAAATGGCAAGGATAAATGAGGATGATGAAGTAGGATTATTGCTCTCTTTTATTATCTTTTTCTCACACTCATTAATCACTTGGAAAAAGCTAGTAAGCTTTTTCATGAAAGAAAGAAGAAGGAAGAAGATGAATGAATCAATTAGAATCCTTTTGTGATGAATAAAGCAAAGGAGATAATGATGAATAATGCAACCATTGTTGACCAAACCATTGTAGATACTTAACTAGGGCTAGGGTTTGGGTTAGGTCAAGGAATGTGTCACTTGTAAATATCGTTGCAAAAACAAAACTAAACCTTCTAGAATCATCTAGAAAGCATTAACCCAAATCAAACCCTAATCTTGTTTAATCTCTACTAAACATGTTGCATTAGTTATCATATCATGTTACAATATTATATATCACATATATAATATTTATTGTAACCAAATAAAATAATACAATTAACATATATCGCATATATATCAATGTATTACCCGAGTGAGAAAAAGAATCTTTTAGTGAGCAAATATTAGTTAATGTAATTTAATATATCATATATATTATTATACATTAAATTATCGAATCAACACTTGATCCGACAATCCAGCTATATCGCATATAACCGAATAATATTTATCCGTACCGATTCATCGAATCAACACTTGATCCGATAACCCGGCTAATATCAAATATCGCGAGAATAGAATACGGTATCTCATATCGTATTATCCTCGGTCCCGCACATATCACATATGTGCTCCTACTCCGTTTTTCCTGAGCCAAGAAACCTCTGTGTAGGACACTAAAGAATCGTCAATAAGCCGGCAGTAGGTGATGATCATATCAAACACCCACAAGCTGCAAGCGGTCAGCTAAACGCAACAGCCACCAAGGTATTGAGCGCTCATAAGATCAATAAAAAAGCTTGTACATTCTCTTGTGAATCCAATCAGTAACACTCCCGTACAGTCTGGTCTCGTCGTCTGATATGTCGCATATCTCGCCTAGGGGTGGTAAACGTCAGACCCAAATAGCTTGATAAGTCGTGTCGATATGATGTCTATAACAGTTCGAGAAACTACTGATAACACCTACCAGTAAATCTCAGCAACCCTGGCTAGGGATTTCCGGTTATAGCCAATCGAACACAGCACAACATCAACTCCCTATACCGGGAGAGAAGAATCCCCTCCTATCGCTCATTGTCTCCATGTGATTCGGGACTGTACCCAAAATCCACCTTTTTGCACGCCCTCTTGGACGTTGTATGATGGAAATCAAAGCATAGTGGGAATCACACAAGACTCTATGACGATCTCGGGTCAACAGACTACTCTGTGTTAGAGATAGTGCCCTCAGAGTCAATTATTGGATCACAGGCACGTGATTGCAATGATTGATGGAGGACCTATCCCGGTAGGACAGTCTTACTCAAGATGATAGTATGCTATCTGGTTTACCTTTATCATCGTGTACTGCTTTAGGTGACCTGACAGGTCGCTATTACACGTTGATAGAGCCCGTAGGATTCTTGCTTGACTGCCAGCAGTATGAGGGCGATCATATAAGTGAGAGCTGGAGTCTATAAGCACATCCTTAAAAGGTCCCTAGTCGTGGGAGTTTCGAGACAGGGCATCGATTCTCCAGAGTAGACTAGTGTATACAGTCGAGAACCCGACGAGGGGCGGTGGCCGGTCTCACAAGCCACTGGTGTCAGTTGGTTCACCTAAGATGTATACAGGTGCTTATTGGGTTATGAGTACACCGGACAGGACTCGCCGGGAACATGCTAGTTGGTCTTATACCTGACGTCAGATAGCAGTTACCAGGTGACATGTGTACAGATTAGTTCATCGACCTGGGGATCGTCATTTGTCTCATGTGAGTTCCCACTGTGCATTGATTACTACCCTACCATGGCTCAAAGGAGTCGTGCAAACAGGTTTTAGTTGGGTACAGTCCCGAGCCACATGGAGGCAGTGAGCGGATCTTCAGGGGTTCGTCTCTCCCGGTATTGGGGGTGAGGTCGCGCTGTGTCTAGGAGAGCCATTACACGAAGTCCTTGGCTAAGGCAAGAGATTTACTGGTAGGTATTCCAGCAGTATCCCAGGGTGTTCTGGGCTACACTCCGACACGACTTGTACCGCTTTTAGGGGTCTGACTTTTACCAACCCCCTAGGCCCGACATGCGATGCTCATAGACGAACGGACCGGACTGTACGGATATTGTCACTGATAGGCTCAGTAGGGTGTCAGGATGAGTTCGCTCATCGACGTCCCTTTTGGTCAATAGCTGGTGGCCCGTCACGTATTGGCTTATATCTCTGACGTGCTAGTGGTTAAATCCACAGCCATAGTATTGACGAGTCTTTAGAGTCCACCACACTTACAGTTACTCAAGCTTTCGGGCGAAACGCTGTAGAGGCCGTATGGAGATATGGCAGGGTCCGATCAGATACGTGCGGTATTGCATGGAACAGGATCGGACAGTTAGTACTAAAGGCCGTATAGATATATGGAAAGGTTCGATCGGATACGTGCGGTATTGCACGGATCAGGATCGAACGGATATTACTAGCCGGCTTTGGTTTAAGCCGGATTCTAGTATAGTACAGTGTAGATTTTGTCTCATTACATTTGTATCCGGTCGGAATACAGATGCGTGTGTGTATGTACAGTATCGGGGATTTCCTGTAATTTATTACGGGACCGGTTTTCTGGAGTTGCCAGTTTGCATTCCGTTCCGGCCGGTTTTCCTTTGTTCTTTCTCGGCCGGACTTTTCCGATGGAGGGGGTTATTTGCAAGTTTGCAAATAACACATTGTGGAGGGGTTTCTTGCAAATGTATTGATTATGATGGCATCTTTTCTTTTCAACCATGATTTGATTCTCTTTACGTCACTAAAAGGTGATTAGAGTTTGATGTGAGATTGTTATGATGATGTTTGGATATGGTCACCCTTTCTCTTTTCCTACACTCACCTCCCTTCTTGTTATGGATTCATATTTCATTCCTCCACCATTCTAAAAAGAAGAGGTTGGCCACACTTGAGAGATGAAGAAGAGAGAGTTTCATTTTGAGCTTGTGGGATTTTTCTTGATCTCATTTCATGCTAGGAAAAATGCAAGCACCATTTTTCCTTATCTTGTTTCCTCCATCGTCTTCAAATGGCAACAAAACCCCAAATGAGACATAGCCTCTACACTACACTTTCTACAGCAAATCTTGGACGCGTCGGCCAGCCAACTTCGCGCCCGAGTTGCCTCGGTATTGAGGTGAGAGCCCGTAAAAGATGCAGGCGGTGTGGTGCCCTTCCGGCAAGGAGGCGACGACCGGAGTTTCCGCAGGAGATCGGGACGACGACGAGAAGACCGAAGGACTCGGATCACTCGGTATATCTCTAACCCGTCTTGTAGTTAGCTAGAACTAGTTTAATGGTCCGATCCGGGTGTTTAGTGCGCGGTGGTGCCGGTTTGCTAAGTTCGCAAAATTAAAGTTTATCACCGCTTCCGCATTTGGCCGTCGGATTGACGGCCGGGGCGCCGCCGTGCACTTACTGTTGGAGATAGTGCCATCGGAGTCAATTATTGGATCACAGGCGCGTGATTGCAATGATTGAGGGAGGACCTATCCCGGTAGGACAGTCTTACTCGAGATGATAGTATGCTATCTGGTTTACCTTTATCATCGTGTACTGCTTTAGGTGACCTGACAGGTCGCTATTGCACGTTGATAGAGCCCCTAGGATTCTTGCTTGACTGCCAGCAGTATGAGGGCGATCATATAAGTGAGAGCTGGAGTCTATAAGCGCATCCTTAAAAGGTCCCTAGTCGTGGGAGTTTCGAGACAGGGCATCGATTCTCCAGAGTAGACTAGTGTATACAGTCGAGACCCCGACGAGGGGCGGTGGCCGGTCTCACAAGCCACTGGTGTCAGTTGGTTCACCTAAGATGTATACAGGTGCTCATTGGGTTATGAGTACACCGGACAGGACTCGCCGGGAACATGCTAGTTGGTCTTATACCTGACGTCAGATAGCAGTTCCCAGGTGACATGTGTACAGGTTAGTTCATCGACCTGGGGATCGTCATTTGTCTCGTGTGAGTTCCCACTGTGCTTTGATTACTACCCTACCACGGCTCAAAGGAGTCGTGCAAACAGGTTTTAGTTGGGTACAGTCCCGAGCCACATGGAGGCAGTGAGCGGATCTTCAGGGGTTCGTCTCTCCCGGTATTGGGGGTGAGGTCGCGCTGTGTCTAGGAGAGCCATTACACGAAGTCCTTGGCCAAGGCAGGAGATTTACTGGTAGGTATTCCAGTAGTATCTCAGGGTGTTCTGGGCTACACTCCGACACGACTTGTACCGCTTTTGGGGGTCTGACTTTTACCAACCCCCTAGGCCCGACATGCGATGCTCATAGACGAACGGACCGGACTGTACGGATATTGTCACTGACAGGCTCAGTAGGGTGTCAGGATGAGTTCGCTCATCGACGTCCCTTTTAGTCAATAGCTGGTGGCCCGTCACGTATTGGCTTATACCTCTGACGTGCTAGTTGTTAAATCCACAGCCATAGTATTGACGAGTCTTTAGAGTCCACCACACTTATAGTTACTCAAGCTTTCGGTCAAAACGCTGTAGAGGTCGTATGGAGATATGGCAGGGTCCGATTAGATACGTGCGGTATTGTGATCAGTCGAAAATATTGCATATTTTAACCGGCAATTTCCTTATCATTTGCATCCATATAGAAGTGTACGGTATTCATAATTCACATATTAGCAATTCGGTCGCAAAATATCAGATTACATGTATTCGACCTTAAAACCGGCATTTCTAGGGAAATTGACTGCATTTCATTACATGGCATATTTTCTATATATCGCAACCCGTGTTTCGAAGTCTGTGCAGGAAAAGAGAAGCTTGCTCGATCATTACACCGCTCGTAAGATACGTAAACTCAGTAAACTCAAATCTGGTATCAACACAGAAGGGAAAATACAAATCAAAGCATCTGAGAAAAGCCCAAATGGCAGTACAAGACAGAACCTGAAATACCAAGGCCCAAGCCCATCAAGCAGCCGCGGATCCGCGGCAGGGGCTTGCTAATGCCGCGGATCCGCGGTGGGCCCAGGGGATCACCTCCTCAAATTTGCACCAAAACTCCTGTTTCAGTGGCTACAGTTCAAAAATGCATGACATTTTCCAGAAGACTCCAGATACTTCTACCAGATCAGTAAACACCTTGAGTTTCACTAAACTAGCCTAATCATTCTAGAACTTTCCCTAAACCCTAGCTTAAACCCTAAGCTAGCTCCTAACAAACTCCTTCTAGAAACTCTTCAACAAACTTTTGGAGGGAAAGGGAAATTCAAACTTAAACCTAGGGTTTGGGAGCTCTATAAATAAGACCCTAGGCTCATTATTCCACATTATTCAACCTTGGGAATTATTCATCCAATTAGTGAATCTATCCCCAAATCCATCTCTCTTTTCATCTCCTTCTTCCTCAAGTCTAGTGACAGGGCTTGTAGGAAACCCTAACCCTAATTCCAATTGAAATCAAGAATCCCGAGTACCCATTAAGCAAGAAGCTCGACAACCTTTAGGAGCGGAGCCGATCTTCAACAGAGCAAGCGATCTGAGCCGATCCACGACTCATGAAGCCGAGCGACGCCCGATCAACAATCTAGATTCTTCTTCTTGTAGTTCTTGAAGCGAATGTAATCAAAATTGTTGAGATAAATAAAGGTGATATTCTTTTATCTTGTTTTCTTTGAATTCCGCATCATGATATCTTTACAATTTGTGAATCTTTTCTGTGTGGTGATGTGTGAATAAAACTCCGCTCGTCGAGGAGTCGAGACGGTCAATAGAATGATGATGTAAAATAGCTTTAATCGATTCTTGATTCCTATGATGGTTTGTAAACCCTAGCAAGTTCAAGAACCGACAACCCATTTCGTTACGATGCTTTCTTGAATGATATCGCTCGAAATTGGGGAGTTACGATCGTTTCTTGAAATTGCTAGAGGCTAGAATGTGAATGATATCGACAACAGAACAAGGGATAAGATGAAACCCTAGTTTCACGAGAAAACCCTAACTCTTGTCGATCATCATCGATCTAGTATCAATCCTTCGAAGGACAAGAATACGAAATCTTTAGATTACATCACGTCTATAGACCCGATCGATTCCTACGAGCCTCTTTAGATTCTTGACTGTTGATTGGAAATATTATCAAAACACCGATTCTTGATTGTTTATAGTTTCTTGATTCTTGAATAAAGAATAGTGACACTCGAATACAAATCATTCTTGAATCGTGTTTTCTTTTATCGTTACTTAACTTTTCAATTCAAACATATCAAAGATATAAATGAATCGTGCAATCCCTGTGGACGATCCGCACTCATTCATGAACAACAATTGACACCGTAGTTTGATTGCGGTCAAAATAATTTTTTGATTGTCGATACTTTTTACATATACACATCAGAAAAT
The DNA here is from genome assembly GCA_030015575.1 of Agapanthus africanus. Classification (NCBI taxonomy): domain Eukaryota; kingdom Viridiplantae; phylum Streptophyta; class Magnoliopsida; order Asparagales; family Amaryllidaceae; genus Agapanthus; species Agapanthus africanus. Next base: position 410,594,791 of record CM057340.1, read on the forward strand.
AGTTCAATCATATTGCACAGATCAGGATCGGACGGTTAGTACTAGTGGCCGTATAGATATATGGCAAGGTTCGATCGGATACGTGCGGTATTGCACGGATCAGGATCGAACGGATATTACTAGCAGGCTTTGGTTTAAGCCGGATCCTAGTATAGTACAGTGTAGATTTTGTCTCATTGCATTTGTATCCGGACGGAATACAGATGCGGGTGTGTATGCACAATATCGGGGTTTTCCTGTAATTTATTACGGGACCAGTTTTCTGGAGTTGCCAGTTTGCATTCCGTTCCGGCCGGTTTTCCTTTGTTCTTTCCCGGCCGGACTTTTTCGATGGAGGGTGTTATTTGCAACTTTGCAAATAACATTTTGTGGAGGGGTTTCTTGCACTTGTGGCATTATGATAAGTTAAGGATCTTTGCTTTTTCATGATGGTTTTGCTTTTTGTGATTAGATGAGATTTGAAATGAAATTGACATTGTTATCATTTCATTTTGGCTATGGTCACCCCTTACTTTTACTACCATTACCTCCCTTCGTGGTTTTGCATTTTTGATTCCCTCCACCATTTTGATAAAAGGGGGGACCGGCCATTTGAGGGAGAGAGAGAGGATCATTTCATTTGGATGAGAAAAAATTGGTTCATCTCATTTTTGCATGCTACACAAATTCTAGCTCCACTTGGAAGTTCATTTCTCAACCTCATTCCTCCATTAAAGGCAACAAAACCCTAAATGAGACATAACCTCAACCCTACACATTCTACAGCAAATCTTGGACGCGTCGGCCAGCCAACTTCGCGCCTGAGTTGCCTCGGCATAGAGGTGGGAGCCTGTAAAAGACGCAGGCAATGTGGTGCCCTTTTCGGCGAGGAGGCGACGATATGGAGACAGGACTTTCCGCGGGAGATCGGGACGATGACGAGAAGACCGGAGGACTCGGATCACTCGGTATATCTCTAACCCGTCTTGTAGTTAGCTAGAACTAGTTTAATAGTCCGATCCGGTTGTTTAGTGCGCGGTGGTGCCGGTTTGCTAAGTTCGCAAAATTAAAGTTTATCACCGCTTCCGCATTTGGCCGTCGGATTGACGGCCGGGGCGCCGCCGTGCACTTACAGTGGTATCAGAGCCTCGCCATTAACTTCGTCTAGCTTTGTTTGATGTGTTTGCATTTCCGATCGACCAAAATTCCAAAAACCCGCGTTTCTCTATACATCAGTTTTCTGTCGAAATTTTTTGAAGTCCAAAATTTTTTCAGGTTGTCTCAGAATGATGTGCAGGGAGTTCTAAGAATACTGAAAATATTCGACAACACGATCCCTCCGTACGACCGCGGAACCGCGGCCATAACCCCTCTTTGGCCGCGGTTCCGCCGCAGGAATGTGGGATCATGTCGTCGTTTCTTTACAGTGGGCTTGTGGGCTAAAAATAGGGGTTTTGGAATTTAAAATTGGGCCCAGAATTTCTGTGAGTGCTACAGTATTGCTTGGGGGCCCACTTGTTAATTTTTGATCGATCGGATATTTTAAACACATTATTTCACAGTATTTACATTATATCTGCGACCGTGAATGTCACTTGATCGGTAAATCCTGTCTAACTGCTATAGCCCGGTTAGACGGATTTGCGAACGTGACTTTCACGTTGATGTTCTGTGATTTTGCTGTGATGTTGCGGATCGGTCGTGGGGGGTAGCCTGGATGCAATACTAGTACAGTTTTTGTTGTATTATGTACATTTGATATTGCGGGGCGAGCGTCCGACATGTGGACTGTCGTCACTGCCTGTTTGTATTATTATTTTGGGGCACGACCAGGTTGCGGTCGATGTACCCGTTGTATGTATATTTTACTTTCTGTACTAGGATTACCCCGCGGAGGGGTGCACGGATAGCCGGGTTCTGGAGGGCAACAAGCCCGCATCTCATGGCATTGGGACGGAGGGGGCTTCACTCTAGAATTGGCGGGCTATTCGCCGCACTCGTAGGGGGTACAGGTTGACCCAGGAGGGGTGCCCAAGTTACCGGATTCCGTGATGTGCTGGGTGGTCCATTCACGGTGCTGAAGGGGGCTGCCTCGCTTCAGGTTTTGGCGGGTAACTTGCCGCGCCTATAGGGGTCTAGGATTTCATTGCACAGGCTATCCACACGACCAGGGGAACGTCGGGTTTCAGTAGTGGCTCTGTGAAACCCGGGGATCCCAGATATCTGTATTGTTCTGTGATGCTGTACATTTATGTGATGTTGCATTTTTATCACGCCTTGAGCGAATATAATATATTGGTATATATATTAGTAGATGTTGTATATGTTTTACATCCGCGCTAGTCCAGTCCCCGCTCTGTCGTTAGTTAGCTAACCTAATGGGTAATGACGGGACCCAGTGGCGAATGCGGATGGCATATACGTACATCAGTATATTTTCGTTCTTTGTGGTGTGATCAATTGATGGGACTGCGTTGATTCGGATCAATGCAAGTTAAACAAACCTAATCTGATGTTGTTGGAACACTTTTCAAAAAGCTGTTATTGCAAGGACGTTCATTTTTGTTTTGCATCGTGGTATTCATTTGGAATATCCTGCTCCTCAGTCGACGAGGCAAGGGCCGAGATCCCTTCACCGGGAGTGACCCCTTGGACAGAAGTTTGCGTCATGGCATTAACTTCACTATAGCCGATTACTTTTGCTTTGCATCGTGGTATTCATTTGGAATATCCTGCACCCCATTCTACGGGGAAAGAGCCGAGATCCCTTCACCGGGAGTGACCTCTTTAGTAAAGGTTTTCGTCACTATATTTTCTAAAAAGTTATCAGTTCCTTCAACGATATCAAGTTCATTACGTTAAAGGTTTTCGCCAGAAACCATTCGTAGCCCTCCGTCGTTTCAGACAGGTAGCACATAGTATTCATGCTATGTTTGTTGACCTTCGTCAAGGCATAGTGCTTGGTAGCTGCTTGTTGCCTTTCTGCTGCATAGATAGATGTGTTGGTTTGGGACAATCGTATAGCCTTGTTGACCTTCGTCAAGGGATTGTACGGGTGGGTTCAAATTAATCTGGACAATGACGGGTGGAGCTTGACATGTGACTTATGATTTGTTGACCTTCGTCAAGGTCATAAGAGCATGGGGCAGAAATCACATCGGGAGTTTCAAAAGAACTGAAACTTGCCAGATATGCGCATACCATCTGGAGTGTGATACCGTGAGCGGATTCCGTCACGTTATCATGCGATGATAGTTGGATCCCGATTCCCACTGATGAGTTGGTTTACTCCTCGGGTGACCCCGACTAATTCTTCTTTCAGGTTTGGAGGAGAATTTGAGGTACAGTGGGAGGTTTCCAGATTAGATAAATTGGTAACCATTCTGATCTAGGTTAGAGTGCACGCTGAGTGTTTCTTTTCTCTCTCTCTCTGGCAGCGACTATTGACCCGACCCTAAGACTATGACTCAGTGACCAAGTTGACCGAACCTTCTAAACACTGGCTTTTGGATTGTCAGAGTTGCAGACCTCATTGCCACTCCTACTTTTACCCTTTTTTTCAGGACACCCCGTATTAGTACGAACGTCCACTTCCATTGGACAAAACCATCGTATGGTTAGATACGAACTCGAAGGAATTCGAGGATGGTTTCCGGTTCTGGAGAAAACGGATAGGATTATTCAGTTGTCTTTTCCCTTTTACCTTCTCTCAAGTTGTGAGTACTCCTTGGTTTAGGAGATAGTACACCTATTACGCAAATTGGATAGTCTTCTTCCAAACCTTAGGCTGGTGCCGACCGGTAGGTAATGAAGAAAACCAATTAGCCTAAACGGTGTGCAGAAGGTATTAAGATTAAGACAAAGCAAGGGATTAGTAAGAGGGCAAAGTAAATTGCGACTGATATTCACGACCAAACCAAGTATTTCTTCGCCAATCCTAAATCACCTTTGTATTTCTCTAGGACACTCCGTATCACTACGAAGATCCACAGTTTATTGGATAATCCATCGTATGGTTATATACGAACTCGAAAGGAACTTATTCCAGTTCGGGGATGGATTCTGGTCCAGGAGAAATAGGAATAAGGTTTATTCGGTTGTCTTTTATCTTCACCTTCTCTCGCATTACGAGTGCTCCAAGGACTAGGACAGTACAGCCATTATGCTTATTGGATAGTCTTCTTCCAAACCATAGGCTGGTGCCGAACGGTAGGGAAGGAAGAAAACCAATTGGCCTAAAGGGGTGTGCAGAAGGTAATGACTAAAGACATATAAAGGGATTTGGAGAGGTGGCAAAGAATTATACGGTTATAGTTGTGAATCTGGATAATGGTACAGGCATTACTAGGAATACCAGGACACCCCATCGAAACATTTCAATGTTTCAGTTCAACTGTGTACTGTTAAAAGAAAACTGATTTCCTGATTAGACACTTGCTCCAAGGTATGTATTTACCAGGTTTGATTCTCACATCTGTATGGCTTTACAGATAATGAGTGGGAGTAAGTTATTGGGAATAGGGTGATCATCCTCATTATATCGGGATTCGTTGTAATCGGTGATATTTGAGGAGATCATCTGGGCTGTTTGCCGGTCGGCAAATATTTGGTTTTGAATATCCGCTGTTATGCACCAATTTCAAATTGATATATCTGTACGTCTATTTTCATAGAGTGAGATATACCTTTTGATATTATGTCGATGACATTTACCTATATCAGTGGATGGTTAGGTAAGGAGCATTAAACAACGGTGTAATTCTTCTTAACTATAAGTACAGTTTTCAACCTACGACACACAGTGAATGAGTTGTTACACTCAGCGGACTTATACAGAGTATTGTATGTTGTCCAGTGTCCATTAGGACAGAGGGGTTGGTCCTCATACTATATTATGTTTACTTTTAACTTCTCTAGTTCTTAGACATGTGTTTCGTAGAAACACAGGGTCTAAGTTTTGAGGAGTTATAGTTATTTGAATAGAGTAGAGAACCAGGTGTAGCAAGTATCGGGATTCTTCAAAGTGATCGAAGATGTAGATACCTGTGTATGGTATTCAGTTGATAGTAATGATAAAGAGAAATTGCTTCTCTTTCAGGTTACTCATAATTGGAAGCATTCCTAAGTTGGGTAACGCTGATAGGCCTCCCTCCATTTAGTTGACATGCACTGGAGACAACTGCATGATTTGAATCTGGTTCAATTAAATCAGTGCCTCTGGTTCTATATTGGATATAGAACAGTTCATATCTTAACGTTGTTAAGGTACGGGGAGTTGTCCGGCTTATGATTAAAACCAGACACTGGACAGCTCAAGGCACGTTTCTGTAATGGCTGTTTGTGGGTTGACCCAGGCTATGACGAGGGTTGACTTTCTACCATCTGGCAGATCAATAGAAATATTGTTCTAGACTTGCTACAGTTTTATTAAAAATGGATTTTTTCAAAAACAGTAGTGGGAGTATGGTAGAACTGGAAGTGATTCCAGAACCGCAAACGATTACTGAAGATTTGATAAGGAACCTAAAGATTCAATCTAATTTGACATTCTATTGGTCACTCCGCAGATAAGGTGGGTAACTTCGGGCACCCGAGAGGTACTCCGGTAGCCTCAAGGACGGTGACAAGGAAGTTCTTGTTTACCCACACTTGCCATTGTTGTTGTTCCAGGCTGCGAGACCCGGCAGGAGGATGAGTATAGCGTCGTTCTAAACTAGCTTTAGAAGTGCACGTCTATATGACTCTGCCAGAGGGTTTTCGTAGTCAGTGGGAGCAGCGGAAGCATTGGTGGACATCAGGCTTATGTTTATTTATAGACTAAAGCAGATATTGCGGAGATAAATCATCTATTTCTGATGTGACAGTCATAGGTTTGACGTCATCAGAATAGGGGATGGATCTGTAGAAAAGGTAGTAGGAAGTGATATTCCTATACTACGATCGGTTATACTTTGGTCGTCACACAGTGTTTTCTCCACATGGGACTTGGACATTATATCAGACGTACTGGTTACTAGATCTATGGTTTTAGATCTAGATTTGGGTGGTTTCCCAATCAGGGTACTTTGACAGCATTCTAAGAGTATTTAGAATGGACGACTCTTGGCACGGTAGTATACCTGCAGGTGATGGAGTCACCCTCTCTAAAGGTGTCTTATAGACTAAAGTAGAGAGGGATGTGCATGATTGGCAGATCACTTGCTCTGGCAATTGAGTCAATCATGAGATGTCAAGTACCACACCAGATGTTGTTCTTGCAGTAGGTGTAATAAGTTGATATTGATCCAATCCTGGGGAAACAGTCGGAAGCAGTTTTAGAACATAAGTGAATGTTCTACGGATATGATAACGGCTGCCTCCTTTAGGAGACGGTTATCACTCCAGGCTTCCAAGGTGACATGGACGACAGGGTGATTCTCAGAGTTATATTTTTCCTTCTGACGAGGGGCAGTATTTTGGACAGGTGGTCCAATGCAATACTGAGGGTGGCATGGCGCAGGATACTGATTAAATTCAGTTGACGATACAGTCTAAGAAGTTTGGATTTGGAGTTCATTTATGAGCTAGGTCCCATCAGACATCCAGACATTCTAAGACAGGTATTGCTCATTTCGGGAGATGGCTTTCTCCGCGAACTTGAGATAGAGAGAGACATAGAAAGAAACATCAAGGCGGATCCACTCACTGAGGCTATTCCTCGAACGCAATAGTTTCACAAACGGATTTTGTGAGACTGACTAGTAGGGGAGTTGGGTGTTCGGTATCACACAGGCTGTGAGTATGCGACATCGCAATAATTAGCCTTGAGTGCAAATGGGAGATTGTTGGAGATAGTGCCCTCAGAGTCAATTATTGGATCACAGGCGCGTGATTGCAATGATTGAGGGAGGACCTATCCCGGTAGGACAGTCTTACTCGAGATGATAGTATGCTATCTGGTTTACCTTTATCATCGTGTACTTCTTTAGGTAACCTGACAGGTCGCTATTGCACGTTGATAGAGCCCCTAGGATTCTTGCTTGACTGCCAGCAGTATGAGGGCGATCATATAAGTGAGAGCTGGAGTCTATAAGCGCATCCTTAAAAGGTCCCTAGTCGTGGGAGTTTCGAGACAGGGCATCGATTCTCCAGAGTAGACTAGTGTATACAGTCGAGACCCCGACGAGGGGCGGTGGCCGGTCTCACAAGCCACTGGTGTCAGTTGGTTCACCTAAGATATATACAGGTGCTCATTGGGTTATGAGTACACCGGACAGGACTCGCCGGGAACATGCTAGTTGGTCTTATACCTGACGTCAGATAGCAGTTCCCAGGGACATGTGTACAGGTTAGTTCATCGACCTGGGGATCGTCATTTGTCTCGTGTGAGTTCCCACCGTGCTTTGATTACTACCCTACCACGGCTCAAAGGAGTCGTGCAAACAGGTTTTAGTTGGGTACAGTCCCGAGCCATATGGAGGCAGTGAGCGGATCTTCAGGGGTTCGTCTCTCCCGGTATTGGGGGTGAGGTCGCTGTGTGTCTAGGAGAGCCATTACACGAAGTCCTTGGCCAAGGCAGGAGATTTACTGGTAGGTATTCCAGTAGTATCTCAGGGTGTTCTGGGCTACACTCCGACACGACTTGTACCGCTTTTGGGGGTCTGACTTTTACCAACCCCCTAGGCCCGACATGCGATGCTCATAGAAGAACGGACCGGACTGTACGGATATTGTCACTGACAGGCTCAGTCGGGTGCAGGATGAGTTCGCTCATCGCCGTCCCTTTTAGTCAATAGCTGGTGGCCCGTCACGTATTGGCTTATACATCTGACGTGCTAGTGGTTAAATCCACAGCCATAGTATTGACGAGTCTTTAGAGTCCACCACACTTACAGTTACTCAAGCTTTCGGGCGAAACGCTGTAGAGGCCGTATGGAGATATGGCAGGGTCCGATCAGATACGTGCGGTATTGCACGGATCAGGATCGGACGGTTAGTACTAGTGGCCTTATAGATATATGGCAAGGTTCGATCGGATACGTGCGGTATTGGACGGATCAGGATCGAACGGATATTACTAGCAGGCTTTGGTTTAAGCCGGATCCTAGTATAGTACAGTGTAGATTTTGTCTCATTGCATTTGTATCCGGACGGAATACAGATGCGGGTGTGTATGCACAATATCGGGGTTTTCCTGTAATTTATTACGGGACCAGTTTTCTGGAGTTGCCTGTTTGCATTCCGTTCCGGCCGGTTTTCCTTTGTTCTTTCCCGGCCGGACTTTTTCGATGGAGGGTGTTATTTGCAACTTTGCAAATAACATTTTGTAGAGGGGTTTCTTGCACTTGTGGCATTATGATAAGTTAAGCATCATTGTTTTTTCATGATGGTTTTGCTTTTTGTGATTAGATGAGATTTGAAATGAAATTGACATTGTTATCATTTCATTTTGGCTATGGTCACCCCTTGCTTTTACTACCATTACCTCCCTTCATGGTTTTGCATTTTTGATTCCGTCCACCATTTTGATAAAAGGGGGGCCGGCCATTTGAGGGGGAGAGAGAGGATCATTTCATTTGGATGAGAAAAAATTGGTTCATCTCATTTTTGCATGCTACACAAATTCTAGCTCCACTTGGAAGTTCATTTCTCAACCTCATTCCTCCATCAAAGGCAACAAAACCCCAAATTAGACATAACCTCAACCCTACACATTCTACAGCAAATCTTGGACGCGTCGGCAAGCCAACTTTGCGCCTGAGTTGCCTCGGCATTGAGGTGGGAGCCCGTAAAAGACGCAGGCAATGTGGTGCCCTTTTCGGCGAGGAGGCGACGATATGGAGACAGGACTTTCCGTGGGAGATCGGGACGATGACGAGACGACCGGAGGACTCGGATCACTCGGTATATCTCTAACCCGTCTTGTAGTTAGCTAGAACTAGTTTAATGGTCCGATCCGGTTGTTTAGTGCGCGGTGGTGCCGGTTTGCTAAGTTCGCAAAATTAAAGTTTATCACCGCTTCCGCATTTGGCCATCGGATTGACGGCCGGGGCGCCGCCGTGCACTTACACTTACAGTGGTATCAGAGCCTCGCCATTAACATAGTCTAGCTTGGTTTAATGTGTTTTACGTTTCCGATCGAACAAAATCCCGAAACCGCGTTTTCAAGCACTATCAGTTTCTGTCGAAATTTTTTGGAGTCCAAAAATTTTTCAGGTTGTCTCAGAATGATGTGCAGGGAGTTCTAAAAACACTGGAAAAATTTGATGACACGATCCCACTGTACGACCGCGGAACCGCGGCCATAACCCCTCTTTGGCCGCGGTTCCGCCGCAGGAATGTGGGTTCATGTCATCGTTTCTTTGCAGTGGGCTTGTGGGCTGAAAATAGGGGTTTTGGAATAATAATATTGGGCCCAGAATTTCTTGATCTGCTACAGTAATGCTTGGGGGCCCACTAGTTAAAATTTGATCGATCGGATATTTTAAACACATTATTTCACAGTATTTACATTATATCTGCGACCGTGAATGTCACTCGATCGGTAAATCCGGTCAAACTGCTATAGCCCGGTTAGACGGATTTGCGAACGTGACTTTCACGTTGATGTTCTGTGATTTTGCTGTGATGTTGCGGATCGGTCGTGGGGGATAGCCTGGATGCAATGCTAGTACAGTTTTTGTTGTATTATGTACATTTGATATTGCGGGGCGAGCGTCCGACATGTGGACAGCCGTCACTGCCTGTTTGTATTATTATTTTGGGGCACGACCTGGTTGCGGTCGATGTACCCGTTGTATATATATTTTACTTTCTGTACTAGGATTGCCCCGCGGTGGGGTGCACGGATAGCCGGGTTCTGGAGGGCAACAAGCCCGCATCTCATGGCATTGGGATGGAGGGGGCTTCACTCTAGAATTGGCGGGCTATTCGCCGCACTCGTACGGGGTCTAGGATTTCATTGCACAGGCTATCCACACGACCAGGGGAACGTCGGGTTTTAGTGGTGGCTCTGTGAAACCCGGGGATCCCAGATATCTGTATTGTTCTGTGATGCTGTACATTTCTGTGATGTTGCATTTTTTTCACGCCTTGAGCGAATATAATATATTAGTATATATCAGTAGATGTTGTATATGTTTTACATCCGCGCTAGTCCAGTCCCCGCTCTGTCGTTAGTTAGCTAACCTAACGGGTAATGACGGGACCCAGTGGCGAATGCGGATGGCATATACGTACATCAGTATATTTTCGTTCTTTGTGGTGTGATCAATTGATAGGACTGCGTTGATTCGGATCAATGCAAGTTAAAACAAACCTAATCTGATGTTGTTGGAACACTTTTCAAAAAGCTGTTATTGCAAGGACGTTCACTTTTGTTTTGCATCGTGGTATTCATTTGGAATATCCTGCTCCTCAGTCGACGAGGCAAGGGCCGAGATCCCTTCACCGGGAGTGACCCCTTGGACAGAAGTTTGCGTCAGGGCATTAACTTCACTATAGCCGATTACTTTTGCTTTGCATCGTGGTATTCATTTGGAATATCCTGCACCCCATTCTACGGGGAAAGAGCCGAGATCCCTTCACCGGGAGTGACCTCTTTAGTAAAGGTTTTCGTCACTATATTTTCTAAAAAGCTATCCGTTCCTTCAACGATATCAAGTTCATTACGTTAAAGGTTTTCGCCAGAAACCATTCGTAGCCCTCCGTCATTTCATATGGGTAGTCAATAGTATTCAAGCTGTGTTTGTTGGCCATAGTCAAGGCACAGTGTTTGGTAGCTATTGGGTGTTCATATGCAGCATAGATTGATGCGTTGGTTTGGGACAGTCGTATAGCCTTGTTGGCCCTAGTCAAGGGCTTGTACGGGTGGGTTCAAATCAACCTGGACAATGACGGGTAGAACTTGACATGTGACTTATGATTTGTTAGCCTTAGTCAAGGCCATAAGAGCATGGGGTAAAAATCACATCGGGAGTTTCAAAAGAACTGAAACTTGCCAGATATGCGCATACCTTCTGGAGTGTGAAACTGTGAGCGGATTCTGTCACATTATCATGCGATGATAGTTGGATCCCGATTCCCACTGATGAGTTAGTTTACTCCTCGGGTGACCCCGACTAATTCTTCTTTCAGGTTTGGAGGAGAATTTAAGGTACAGTGGGAGGTTTCCAGATTAGATAAATTGGTAACCATTCTGATCTAGGTTAGAGTGCACGCTGAGTGTTTTTTTTTTCTCTCTCTCTGGCAGCGACCATTGACCCGACCCTAAGACTATGACTCAGTGACCAAGTTGACCGAACCTTCTTAACACTGGCTTTTGGATTATCAGAGTTGCAGACCTCATTGCCACTCCTACTTTTACCCTTTTCTCTAGGACACCCCGTATTGCTACGAACGTCCACTTCCATTGGACAAAACCATCGTATGGTTAGATACGAACTCGAAGGAATTTATTCGAGGATGGTTTCCGGTTCTGGAGAAAACGGATAGGATTATTCAGTTGTCTTTTCCTTTTTGCCTTCTCTCAAGTTACGAGTACTCCTTGGTTTAGGAGATAGTACACCTATTACGCAAATTGGATAGTCTTGTTCCAAACCTTAGGCTGGTGCCGAACGGTGGGGAATGAAGAAAACCAATTAGCATAACGATGGTGTGCAGAAGGTATTAAGTTAAGACAAAGCAAGGGATTAGTAAGAGGGCAAAGTAAATTGTGACTGCTATTCACGATCAAACCAAGTATTTCTTCACCAATCCTAAATCACCTTTGTATTTCTCCAAGACACTCCGTATCACTACGAAGATCCACAGTTTATTGGATACTCCATCGTATGGTTATATACGAACTCGAAAGGAACTTGTTCCAGTTCGGGGATGGATTCTGGTCCAGGAGAAATAGGAATACGGTTCATTCGGTTGTCTTTTCTCTTCACCTTCTCTCGCATTGCGAGTGCTCCTAGGATTAGAACAGTACACCCATTATGCTTATTGGATAGTCTTCTTCCAAACCATAGGCTGGTGCCGAACGGTAGGGAAGGAAGAAAACCAATTGGCCTAAAGGGGTGTGCAGAAGGTAATGACTAAAGACATATAAAGGGATTTGGAGAGGTGGCAAAGAATTATACGGTTATAATTGTGAATCTGAATAATGGAAGAGGCATTACTAAGAATACCGGAATGCCCCACCGAAACATTTCAATGTTTCAGTTTCACTGTGTAATGTTAAAAGAAAACTGATTTCCCGATTAGATACTTACTCCAGGGTATGTATTTACCAGGTATGATTCTCACATCTGTATGGTTTTACAGATGATGAGTGGGAGTAAGTCATTGGGAATAGGGTGATCATCCTCATTATATCGGGATTCGTTGTAATCGGTGATATTTGAGGAGATCATCTGGGCTGTTTGCCGGTCGGCAAATATTTGGTTTCGAATATCCGCTGTTGTGCACCAATTTCAAATTGATATATCTGTACGTCTATTTTCATAGAGTGAGATATACCTTTTGATATTATGTCGATGACATTTACCTATATCAGTGGATGGTTAGGTAAGGAGCATCAAACAGCGGTGTAATTCTTCTTAACCATAAGTACAGTTTTCAACCTACGACACACAGTGAAAGAGTTGTTAGACTCAGCGGACTTATACAGAGTATTGTATGTTGTCCAGTGTCCATTAGGACAGAGGGGTTGGTCCTCTTACTATATTCCGTTTACTTTTAACTTCTCTAGTTCTTAGACATGTGTTTCGTAAAAACACAGGGTCTAAGTTTTGAGGAGTTATAGGTATTTGAATAGAGTAGAGAACCAGGTGTAGCAAGTATCGGGATTCTTCAAAGTGATCGAAGATGTAGATACTTGTGTATGGTATTCAGTTGATAGTAATGATAAAGAGAAATTGCTTCTCTTTCAGGTTACTCATAATTGGAAGCATTCCTAAGTTGAGTAACGCTGATCGGCCTCTCTCCATTTAGTTGACATGCACTGGAGACAGCTGCATGATTTGAATCTGGTTAAATTAAATTAGTGCCTCTGGTTCTATATTGGATGTAGAACAGTTCATATCTTAACGTTGTTAAGGTACGGGGAGTTGTCCGGCTTATGATTAAAACCAGACACTGGACAACTCAAGGCACGTTTCTGTAATGGCTGTTTGTGGGTTGACCCAGGCTATGACGAGGGTTGACTTTCTACCATCTGGCAGATCAATAGAAATATTGTTCTAGACTCGCCACAGTTTTATTAAAAATGGATTTTTTCAAAAACAGCAGTGGGAGTATGGTAGAACTGGAAGTGATTCCAGAACCGCAAACGATTACTGAAGATTTGATAAGGAACCTAAAGATTCAATCTGATTTGACATTCCATTGGCCACTCCGCAGATAAGGTGGATAACTTTAGGCACCCGAGACGTACTCCGGTAGCCTCAAGGACGGTGACAAGGAAGTTCTTGTTTACCCACACTTGCCATTGTTGTTGTTCCAGGCTGCGAGACCCGGCAGGAGGATGAGTATAGCGTCGTTCTAAACTAGCTTTAGAAGTGCACATCTATATGACTCTGCCAGAGGGTTGTCGTAGTCAGTGGGAGCAGCGGAAGCATTGGTGGGCATCAGGCTTATGTCTATTTATAGACCAAAGCAGATATAGCGGAGATAGATCATCTATTTCTGATGTGACAGTCATGGGTTTGACGTCATCAGAATAGGGGATGGATCTGTTGAGAAGGTAGTAGGGTGTGATATCCGGGTTTTGGATGACATACACAAAGTAGGAAGTGACATTCCTATACTACGATCGGTTATACTTTGGTCGTCACACAGTGGTTTCTCCACAAGGGACTTGGACATTATATCAGACATACTGGTTACTAGATCTATGGTTTTTAGATCTAGATTTGGGTGGTTTCCCAATCGGGGTACTTTGACAGCATTCTAAGAGTATTTAGAATGGACGACTCCTGGTACGGTAGTGTACCTGCAGGTGATGGAGTCACCCTTTCTAAAGGTGTCTTATAGACTAAAGTAGAGAGGGATGCGCATGATTGGCAGATCACTTGCTTAGGCAATTGAGTCAATCATGAGAGGTCAAGTACCACACCAGATGTTGTTCTTGCACTAGATGCAATAAGTTGACATTGATCCAATCCTGGAGAAACAGTCGGAAGCAGTTTTAGAACATAAGTGGATGTTCTAGGGATATGATAACGACAGCCTCATTTGGGAGACAATTATCATTCCAGGCTTCCAAGGTGACATGGACGACAAGGAGGTTGTCAGAGTTATATTTTTCTTTCTGACGAGGGGCAGTATTTTGGACAGGTGGTCCAAGGCAATACTGAGGGTGGCATGGCGCAGGATACTGATTAAGTTCAGTTGACGATACAGTCTAAGAAGTTTGGATTTGGAGTTCATTTATGAGCTCGGTCCCATCAGACATCCAGACACTCTAAGACAGGTATTGCTCATTTCGGGAGATGGCTTTCTCCGCGAACTTGAGATATAGAGAGACATAGAAAGAAACATATAGACGGATCCACTCACTGAGGCTATTCCTCGACCGCAATAGTTTCACAAACGGGATTTTTGAGACTGACTAGTAGAGGAGTTGGGTGTTCGGTATCACACGGGCTGTGAGTATGCGACATCGCAATAATTAGCCTTGAGTGCAAGTGGGAGATTGTTGGAGACAGTGCCCTCAGAGTCAATTATTGGATCGCAGGCACGTGATTGCAATGATTGATGGAGGACCTATCCCAGTAGGACAGTCTTACTCAAGATGATAGTATGCTATCTGGTTTACCATTATCATCGTGTACTGCTTTAGGTGACCTGACAGGTCGCTATTACACGTTGATAGAGCCCCTAGGATTCTTGCTTGACTGCCAGCAGTATGAGGGCGATCATATAAGTGAGAGCTGGAGTCTATAAGCACATCCTTAAAAGGTCCCTAGTCATGGGAGTTTCGAGACAGGGCACCGATTCTCCAGAGTAGACTAGTGTATACAGTCGAGAACCCGACGAGGGGCGGTGGCCGGTCTCACAAGCCACTGGTGTCAGTTGGTTCACCTAAGATGTATACAGGTGCTCATTGGGTTATGAGTACACCGGACAGGACTCGCCGGGAACATGCTAGTTGGTCTTATACCTGACGTAAGATAGCAGTTCCCAGGTGACATGTGTACATGTTAGTTCATCGACCTGGGGATCATCATTTGTCTCGTGTGAGTTTCCACTGTGCTTTGATTACTACCCTACCACGGCTCAAAGGAGTCGTGCAAACAGGTTTTAGTTGGGTACAGTCCCGAGCCACATGGAGGCAGTGAGCGGATCTTCACGGGTTCGTCTCTCCCGGTATTGGGGGTGAGGTCGCGCTGTGTCTAGGAGAGCCATTACACGAAGTCCTTGGCCAAGACAGGAGATTTACTGGTAGGTATTCCAGTAGTATCTCAGGGTGTTCTGGGCTACACTCCGACACGACTTGTAGCGCTTTTGGGGGTCTGACTTTTACCAACCCCCTAGGCCCGACATGCGATGCTCATAGATGAACGGACCGGACTGTACGGATATTGTCACTGACAGGATCAGTAGGGTGTCAGGATGAGTTCGCTCATCGACGTCCTTTTTGGTCAATAGCTGGTGGCCCGTCACGTATTGGCTTATACCTCTGACGTGCTAGTGGTTAAATCCACAGCCATAGTATTGATGAGTCTTTAGAGTCCACCACACATACAGTTACTCAAGCTTTCGGGCGAAACGCTGTAGAGGCCGTATGGAGATATAGCAGGGTCCGATCAGATACGTGCGGTATTGCACGGATCAGGATCGGACAGTTAGTACTAGAGGCCGTATAGATATATGGCAAGGTTCGATCGGATACGTGCGGTATTGCACGGATCAGGATCGAACGGATATTACTAGCTGGCTTTGGTTTAAGCCGGATCCTAGTATAGTACAGTGTAGATTTTGTCTCATTGCATTTGTATCCGGTCGGAATACAGATGCGGGTGTGTATGCACAGTATCGGGGATTTCCTGTAATTTATTACGGGACCAGTTTTCTGGAGTTGCCAGTTTGCATTCCGTTCCGGCCGGTTTTCCTTTGTTCTTTCTCCGCCGGACTTTTCCGATGGAGGGGATTATTTGCAAATTTGCAAATAACACATTGTGGAGGGGTTTCTTGCAAATGTATTGATTATGATGGCATCTTTTCTTTTCAACCATGATTTGATTCTCTTTACATCACTAAAAGATGATTAGAGTTTGATGTGAGATTGTTATGATGATGTTTGGATATGGTCACCCTTTCTCTTTTCCTACATTCACCTCCCTACTTGTTATGGATTCATATTTCATTCCTCCACCATTCTAAGAAGAAGAGGTTGGCCACACTTGAGAGGAGAAGAAGAGAGAGTTTCATTTTGAGCTTGTGGGATTTTTCTTGATCTCATTTCATGCTAGGAAAAATGCAAGCACCATTTTTCCTTATCTTGTTTCCTCCATCGTCTTCAAATGGCAACAAAACCCCAAATGAGACATAGCCTCTACACTACACTTTCTACAGCAAATCTTGGACGCGTCGGCCAGCTAACTTCGCGCCCGAGTTGCCTCGGTATTGAGGTGGGAGCCCGTAAAAGATGCAGGCGATGTGGTGCCCTTCCGGCAAGGAGGCGACGACCGGAGTTTCCGCAGGAGATCGGGACGACGACGAGAAGACCGGAGGACTCGGATCACTCGGTATATCTCTAACCCATATTGTAGTTAGCTAGAACTAGTTTAATGATCCGATCCGGGTGTTTAGTGCGCGGTGGTGCCGGTTTGCTAAGTTCGCAAAATTAAAGTTTATCACCACTTCCGCATTTGGCCGTCGGATTGACGGCCGGGGCGCCGCCGTGCACTTACACTCTGTACCTGTGTCACCGGAGAACTGCCATCTGATGTGAGGTATAATACCATCTGGGAGTTCTCGGCGAGTCCGTCCTGTGTACCCAGTCTCTACTGAGCACCCGTACACCATCCTTGATGTCAAACACCGATGGATATGGGATCATCCATCGCCCATCATATGGGTCAAGATGCATATACGCTAGTCTACTCTGGTGCATCGATGCCCTGTCTCGATACACCCTCGACTAGGAAGAGTTATAGGATGTACTCGTCGACTACCGTGGCCCCACTAGTATGATCTCATCTTAGTCCCAGTAGTCGAGTACATATCCTAAGGATTTTATCAACATGTAACATAGAGACAATCAGAGTACATGTTAAGATAAAAGTACAACCAGATAGCATACTATCATGTCGGGCAAGAAAGTCCTCCCTATATATGTCCAAGCATCCATTAAAATATACATCGTATGTACAGTAATGGCCTCTAGGGCATATATATAACTAACAATCTCCCACTTGCACTAGGGCCATCTGTTGTGGTATCGCATACCCAACAATTAGCTGTGGTTGAAGTATCTCATACTCAACCATCCCATAAAAGTCTCTACTTGGAAAAAGGCCTTTGTGAGTGGATCCGCGCTGTTTTCCTCTATGTTTACTCTCCTAACCTCGATCTCCCTGGAGATCAACTATCTGCATGATCAGGTGATACTGCCTAAGAATTATATCTTGATTTCTGATGGGACGGGGGTTCCTTGGCAAAAGCCACAACTCCATTGTCACACAATGGTAGGAACGAAGTTCATCTCATGAACTTATATATCCAGACTGCCTCTTTGGTTGCATCCTTGGTAACGATGTATCTTGCCTTTAATCGTCTAGTAAGTCACGGTATCTAGCTTGGAACTCTTTCAACATACCGTCCCTCCACTGAGGATAAAGACAATGCCTGCGACTGACATTCAGTCGTTCTTATCACCCTGGAACCTTTCCAGTGATTCTCCCCAGGATCTATTGATACCATCTCACTACAACTAGTGAGTATCCTAACATCCAATTAGATCTGTCTCATAGATCCAAAACCTATGATTTAGGAGGTATCACGTTGATCCTGTACGGAGAATCCTTGTGATAAGCGGAGATTGACCGAGCGTAGCATAGGAAACTCCTTTCCTATCAAGAGTATGTCATCCACGTACTCTACGAGGATCACCACCATACTCTCTACTATCTTTTTTATATACAAGGTTCATCTACCATTTTGATGAAGTCAAACTCTTTGATTACCCCATCAAAACAGATGTTCCAACTCCGCGATGCCTGTTTTATCACATAAAACATCTTGCACACGTTTCCGCTTCTCCTACTGTCTTCGAAGCCCTCTAGCTGTGTACTTATAGACGCTCTTTTCTAAAACATCATTTAGAAAAGCAGTCATGACACCCAACCGCCAGATATCGTAGTCATGGTATGTAGCCGTGGCAAGTAGGATCTGGATGGACTTAAGCATAGCTTTGAAAGTCTCAACTTTTCCATGTACACCAAGTAATCTTCTTAAGATATACTTGCTCCTGATGGGGATTTAACCCTTCAGATAAAGCAACCAAAGTCCATACTTTGTTGGTGTATAAGGATTCCATCTCAGATCGATAAGCATCCAGCCATTCTTACAGAGTCTCACTCCTGATGGCCTGCTCGAAACTAGTTAGGTCATCATCTCATGATGCAATCCTCGCTCCCACTGTCATAGAGAAACCGAAGTATCTCTCAGGTGGGTGAGGAACCCTACTAGATCGGCGGAGAGGATGAGGTTCGTTGGTTACTATTGAATCCTTCGGTTCTACCAAATCATCTGCTATAGTTTGTATAGCTGGAACCATTCCAGTTCTACATAACAGACCTTGCCTCGAGCTTGTCCGGATTTTGCTTTTAGACATAGGCCAGACAACCCCAAATCTTAACCAACTTAAGATATGGGCTCTTCCCTTTCCATATCACATATGAAGTGGTAGGCAACTGATTTGATTCGAACCCTATTCAATAGGTATGTAGCTTCTCAAGTGCATAACTCCCAAAAGGAAATAAAAAACTCAGTAGTACTCATCATAGAGCACACCATATCACATAGGGTGCTATTGCTCCGCCCCGATATACCATCGTGCTATGGTGTATACGGAGGAGTAATGCTGAGAGAGAATCTCATTCTCCTTTAGAATAGTCCAGGAATCTTCGTTCTTAAGTATTCTCCTCCTTGATCTCATCAAAGGACATAATACTTATACCCGTATTTTGGTTCTCTACTTCTAACATATATTCTGTGAATATCTCAAAAGCTTCGGACTTATGTTTCAACAGGAACACATGTCTGAATCTTGAGAGATTATCAGAGAATGTAATGAAGTACAAAGAACCGGTCCTGGCATATGTAGACAGGGGACTTTCATACATCAACAGTTATCAATCCCAAAAGTTCACTAACTCTTTCTCTGTTTCCAATAAACAGAGCTGTGGTCATCTTATCTTTGTGACATGACTGGCAAGTTTCACAAGATGTAAATTCAAACAAATTTAAATATGCATCTTAATGTAACTTCAGCTAGTCGGGTCGCATTGATATGACCTAGTCTATAATGCCTCAAGAAGGATTCGTTCATTTCTGAACTCTTCAACTCGTGTGTGTTCTGTATACTAAGAACTGTAGTTTGATTTAGAACGTCAATGTTTTAGATAACGTGCCTGAGCGATCAACTCTTGATATAGGAAATGTTCAAAACATTATCCAACAATACAAAATTATATCCTTTCTTTACTAATAAAGAGACTGATATGATGTTGTATATCAGGTTCGGTATCTAATAACATTCATTCAGAATCAATGTATTCTTAGTAATACAGGGTGATAGTGACCAACAGACTTGGTTGCAACACTTGCACCGTTTCTATCTCATGAAACCTATCACCCGTTCTCAGTTTTCTACCAATCTGTAGCCCATGTAACAAATTACATATGTGGGATCCTGATCCGGTATCAAATACCCAGGACGTAAAGGATACTGAGAAACAGTTCTATGTAATGAACACACCCGAAGGAGATGCATCAGCATGCACTTTCTTCGTTTGGGCGGCACGGGAATTCTGGTAATCGCCTATTTCCTGCTCTGTCTTATAATAATTATAAGTTGGAGCGGGGCCAACGTTTCCCAGCTCAGTATAACAAGCGGGTTCGGTCAATATATCTGTATTATTATCTTGATTAAGGTATGATATGGTCGCTACCTGGAGAGAGAGAGAAGAAAACACTCAACGTATGCTCTTGCAAGATTTAGATTGGTTATCTAATATATCTAATCAGGATGTCTCCCACTGTTTTAATCAAATCTTCTTTCAAACCCTAAAAGGAAAGACTAGCCGGGATTAATTACACGCTAAAGTTCGCCAATTTTTCAGCCAGGCCAGTGCCGGTACTTTGAGGGAGGTCCCCCGTGCTTTCGCACGAACCTAATTAAAATAAACCTCGTTTTCCCAGGGACGTAACTCCGTTAACACCTTTCTAGACACCTACTTGATCGGCTAATTTTAATGTGTAAAACTCTCCCAGGGGTAACTCTTACTCGCAGCGGGTATCGGGATCCAACTATCTCATAGAAGGTATGCAATCTCGTTGCAAATTTCAACACTTGAAATTCCCAATAATATTTTACCCCTAGTGACTTATGACCTTAACTATAGTCAACAAATCATAAGCACTAGTCAAGTTCTACCCGTCATTTCTTGATTAAATAGACCCACCCACATGAACCTTAATTAAGGTAAACAAAGTCATATGACTGTCCTAACTAATCGCATCATATGCTATATAGGAAGACATCACTTAGCTACCGTACACTGTGCCTTAACTAAGGTCAACAAACACAGCACGAATACTAAGTACTCTACTTCCTAAAATGACGGAGGGTTACGTCAGGTTTTTAAGAAAACCTTTTGCGTAATGAACTTGATATCGTTGTACAAACGAGTGATTTTAAATGGAGTGTTTTTTAGGCTTTTCTAGTTTTGCTAAAGAGGTCACTCCCGGTGAAGGGATCGTCGGCTCTTTCCTCATCGAATAAGGTGCAGGATATTTCACAAATATCGCTGTTCAAAGCAAGAACTATAGAAGCAATCAAAAGACAAACCGAGTTTGTAGCATCTGCTTCACTAAAGAGGTTACTCCCGGTGAAGAGATCTCGGCTCTTTCCTTATCGAATAAGGTGCTGGATGTTCTACAAGGAACACCACTATGCAAAGCAAGAACTAGAGCTACCAGTTTTTAAACAAGTTTCTACAACATCTTAGGTTTCTTTTATTCCATTAATCTCATTAATGAAGTCCCATTTTAATAGTTTCACAAGCATCACCTTTGAAACGAAATCTGCAATATAACATATATCACATATATATAATATAAACATTCGTCTCAGGCAGTAATATGATCTCATCACAGAACATTGCAACAGAAGAACATAAATGAAATATTGGATATACTAGGACGTCCGTGTTTTCAATATGAGCCTGTACAAAACACGAATTCCACGGTTGCGATGAATAGCCAAACCCACATCCCTAGACCCTACAAGAGCGGCAAGCAACACTGCTAATTCTAGGGTTAGGAGACCCGGTCTCGACTCCTCGAGATGGTCTCCCCCTGGACCCTAGAACCCGGTTACTTGTGCTCCCCGCCTTGGGTCTACCTAATGCGGAAAAGTAAATAATATACAACGGTAACATCATCCTCAGCCCGGAAGTGCCCCAATAAAAGAATATTACATACAAATTAATTTTACATGAATGAAAAAGAAAAACTCTCATCGCACATAAAACCCCCGGCTATTCAAACGCGACGATCCAATACAACATATCACAGCAACACATAATATCTCATATCATCAACGTAAGCAAGTATGCATATCCCGATTGTCGTTGATGTATAGCAACGAAGCCGGCGATACACCACATACTACGCTTACGGTCACAGAAAAGAAAGTGTAAAACTACAACAATTGGAATCCGCAACCTCCTTAGACATCGCATGCCTAACCAAATGAAGTCCTTAGACATCGCATGCCTAACAATTATAAACCCCGCATTTTAGTCTCATTATCGAAAAAGCTTTTCAATATCAAGTCGGGCAATTCAATAAGATTCCCGACAACCTGATCGAATGCTCATCGCAAACTTTAGTAGACGTCCGTACCCCCGGATGCCGTCGACGAAGTGCACTAAGGCGGAACACCACTGCCGCGAGCACCCGAACGGATGCTTTTGGCGACGGGATTCTCCTACAGTCACTTGGTCGGGGCTATGTGGCCTGGCTGTCTATCAAGTTTACCCGGCGAGTATCCGCGTACATTACGTGATTGCGACGGACTTTTGATCGAATCAAAATTCCGTGGCAACCGATCATTTGAGACTGAAGTGCTAGATTTATAACATTCAAATTAGTTATCTCATAACTACCTGTGGATTCCAATTATTGTATCACATTCCAGATAAATAGACAATGTTAAACTCTCCGATCGAATAATCAAAACACCCAAGATTTCCCCAATATATCTCAACACTTGAAATCAGTTTAAAAATATCCATCACATGCCACAGTACCAATGGTCCAGCCGTAGAAGGGTCAAGCTAACGCCTCACATGTGGCACGCCGTACTGCCCTAAACCCTAAGGCTTAGAGGCAGTTCAAGACGGTCACATAATCGAGTTAAGGTTTGTTGTCTTCTAGAGGGTCCACCGTGTTACTTGCACGACTTAGAACGTTCTTAAACTCGAGAAAAAATCCAACTTTTGAAAAAATTTCCGACAGGGGAAAAAGTGAGTTATTGATATCCGTTCGAACTTTTTAACAGTTTCTAAAAATTATTCGGACAAAACTAAACAAAGTTAAATTATCTGATCGAATCAACAAGTCCCCAATACAACCCTAGAAAACTCAACACTTGAGTGGAATTAAAAAATTCCAAGAAAAAATGACAAGAAAGGACCTAAGAATCAATTTATGAAATATGAGGGACTAAGTCCAAATTTTGGCCGCGGAACCGCCCCCAAACCCTTGGTTTGGCCGTGGTTCCGCGGTCACTTGATCGACTTAGTGGACCTTACTTCACAGTAATTCTTAGTTTTTCCTGCTTGTTTTTCTGAGCATTTTTAATTCATAAAAAATCACATTTTTGAAAATTGTCCAGAGAGGGGTAAACATCGGGGTTTCCGGGTTCGATCGGACATTAAACTTCGTTCAGACTTCGCCTAAAGCTTTAGCTTGGCTCTGATACCACTGTAGGGTTGCTATGCATGCGTACAAGGGTCTACGAGACATCAACCATGCCCAATTAAAATTTTAGTCGTGCCGAACAACCCAAAGCCGGATCTTTAAACTAGAGTTTATGCGAAAACTAACATATTAAACACTTTAACACTAAGTAAGAGGGATTACAACCTTTGTAGATCCCGTCTTTCACTTCTAAAGCTCCGTGTTGAAGTCCCTTCGCTGCGATCATCGTGTTCCAGACTCTCGAGTGGTTCCACGAAGAGAAAGATGCAGTCTTGCTTCCGATCTTCGATACGAAGATGATCTACCTTGAAGTTTCGTTAACACAAGATAACACTCATAATATGAAGTGAACACCCTCATCTAAATGGTAAGGATATATGAGGATGTTGAAGTAGGATTATTGCTCTCTTTTATTATCTTTTTCTCACACTCATTCATCACTTGGAAAAAAGCTAGTAAGCTTTTTAATGAAAGAAAGAAGAAGGAAGAAGATGAATGAATCAATTAGAATCCTTTTCTGATGAATAAAGCAAAGGAGATAATGATGAATAATGCAACCATTGTTGACTAAACCATTGTAGAGACTTAACTAGGGCTAGGGTTTGGGTTAGGTCAAAGAATGAGTCACTTGTAAATATCTTTGCAAAAACTAAACTAAACCTTCTAGAATCATCTAGAAAGCATTAACCCAAATCAAACCCTAATCTTGTTTAATCTCTACTAAACATATTGCATTAGTTATCATATCATGTTACAATATTATATATCATATATATAATATTTATTGTAACCAAATAAAATAATACAATTAACATATATCGCATATATATCAATGTATTACCCGAGTGAGAAAAAGAATCTTTTAGTGAGCAAATATTAGTTAATGTAATTTAATATATCATATATATTATTATACATTAAATTATCGAATCAACACTTGATCCGACAATCCAGCTATATCGCATATAACCGAATAATATTTATCCGTACCGATTCATCGAATCAACACTTGATGCGATGGCCCGGCTGATATCAAATATCGCGAGAATAGAATACGGTATCTCATATCGTATTATCCTCGGTCCCGCACATATCACATATGTGCTCCTACTCCGTTTTGCCTGAGTCAAGAAACCTCTGTGTAGGACTCTAAAGAATCGTCAATACGCCGGCAGTAGGTGATGATCATATCAAACACCCACAAGCTGCAAGCGGTTAGCTAAACGAAACAGCCACCCAGGTATTGAGCGTTCAGAAGATCAACAAGCAAGCCTGTACATTCTCTTGTGAATCCAATCATTAACACT
This sequence comes from Agapanthus africanus, assembly GCA_030015575.1. Lineage (NCBI taxonomy): Eukaryota > Viridiplantae > Streptophyta > Magnoliopsida > Asparagales > Amaryllidaceae > Agapanthus > Agapanthus africanus. Next base: position 410,619,258 of record CM057340.1, read on the forward strand.
CCTGTACAGTCCGGTCTCGTCGTCTGATATGTCGCATATCTCGCCTAAGGGTGGTAAACGTCAGACCCCAGTAGCTTGATAAGTCGTGTCGATATGAGGTCTATAACAGTTCGAGAAACTACTGATAAAACTTACCAGTAATTCTCAGCAACCCTGGCCAGGGATTTCCGGTTATAGCCAATCGAACACAACACAACATCAACTCCCTATACCGGGAGAGACGAATCCCCTCCTATCGCTCATTGCCTCCATGTTATTCGGGACTGTACCCAAAAGCCACATTTTTGCATGACCTCTTGGACGTGGTATGATGGAAATCAGAGCACAGTGGGAATCACACAAGACTCTATGATGATCTCGGGTCAACAGACTACTCTGTACCAGTGTCACCGGAGAACTACCATCTGACGTGAGGTATAATACCATCTGGGAGTTCTCGGCGAGTCCGTCCAGTGTACCCAGTCTCTACTGAGCACCCGTACACCATCCTTGATATCAAACACCGATGGATATGGGATCATCCATCGCCCATCATATGGGTCAAGATGCGTTTACGCTAGTCTACTCTGGTGCATCGATGCCCTGTCTCGATACACCCTCGACTAGGAAGAGTTATAGGATGTACTCGTCGACTACCGTGGCCCCACTAGTATGATCTCATCATAATCCCAGTAGTCGAGTACATATCCTAAGGGCTTTATCAACATGAAACATAGAGACAATTAGAGTACATGTTAAGATAAAGTACAACCAGATAGCATACTATCATGTCGAGCAAGAAAGTCCTCCCTATATATGTCCAAGCATCCATTACAATAAACATCGTATGTACAGTAATGGCCTCCAGGGCATACATATAACTAACATGAATCCGAGTAGTTAAACCTCAGGTAGATTGCTAGCTACGGTTTGTGTTCGATCCTTGGATTGAGTCGATGTTGCGAAGCTCGTAAAAATCATTTTTTGCTAATTCCGCCTCCCCGCGGACACTTGAGGTGCGTGAAATCGACTTACAGTGGTATCAGAGCCTTTCACAAACCTTAGATAGCTTGTAGCGATATTAGAATTCCGCCGTTTTTGTCACCGGAAAACTGTCGACAAAAACTGTTTTGAAAAGTGAGGCTTTGAGTTGTTTGCACACCCCGCGGGCTCACGGTTTGAACCGAGAAGACGCGGGGTGAAGCGTGCATACCCCAGGGAAACCCCACGGGGGACCAACGTCCGGGAACACCCCCCATGACCACCAATTGGTGGCCTTGGGGGCTGCTGACCTGAGAGACCAGCAACTGGTCTCTCAGGTCTGTCCTCCTTTGGAGGCCACCTCATGTTGGCCCCTAGGGGTGGGCACCCCCCCGAGGCCCCCTAACTAGACGTATTATCATGTATCTTCGCCTCCGCGAAGATTCGGGCGGGTTTCGAGTTTGTTTGGACTCCCGGATTGGCTCAAAACTTTAAGTTTTTAAAATTTAGCTCACTGGATTTTCGGGTTTTGGAAAATTGGATGTGTTTGCAAATTGCATGCGGGATTCTAATGTCGTTGTTACTTTACAAGCTTGGTGATTTTTATATGTGTTCGTAAACCTCCGCTAATTTCTAGTATGTCGGTTAGTTGGGGGTTGCACATTTCTGTAATGGAACATGTTGGTTTGTGTATATGAACTTGTTGGATTATCGTGGATGAATAGCCGGGGATGTGAGATGAGAGTTTTTCATTTTTTCATTCAAATGTAAATTGTAATATGTTGTAATATTCTTTTGCGGGGCACATCCGGGTTGAGGTTGTAGCAACCGTTCTATTATTTCATTTACTGTTTTATGCTCCTAGGATAGACCCAAGGTGGGGTGCACAAACTACCGGGTATTTTGAAGTGCTTAGTGGCCTACTCCCGTCGTTGAGGGAGACCGCTTCACTTCGGGTACTTGGCGGGTAGTTTTCCGTACCCGTAGGGGTCTAGGGTGGGGTTTGGCTACTAATCACGACCGTGTAATCCATCTTTTGTTGCAGGCTCAAACGAAACGCGGATTTCTAGTATATCCAATATGCTCATATGTGATCTGGAATGTCTATTATTGCGTCTGACGAATGTACAATATCTATATATTGTTAGTTATATGTATGTCCTAGAGGCCATTAATGTACATGAGATGTATATTGTAGTTGATGCTGGGACATATATAGGTAGGACTTTCTTGCTCGACATAATAGTACGCTATCTGGTTGCTCTTTATCTTAACATGTATACTTATTGTCTCTCTGTTACATGTTGATAAAGCCCTTAGGATGTGTACTCGACTTCCAGGACTATGATGTAGATCATACTAGTGGGGCCTGGGTAGTCAATGAGTACATCCTTCAATGTTCCTAGTCGTGGGAATATCGAGACGGGGCATCGATATTCCAGAGTAAACTAGCGTATATCTTCTCGATCCATGTGATGGGCGATGGATGATCCCATATCCATTTGGTGTTTGACATCAGAGACGGTATGCGGGTGCTCAGTAGTGACTGGGTACACTGAACGGACTCGCCGAGAACTCCCAGATGGTTTTATACCTCACGTCAGATGGCAGTTCTCTGGTGACACTGGTACAGCTTAGTCTGTTGACACGAGATCGTCATAGAGTATTCTGTGTCTCCTACCGTGCTTTGATTTCCACCCTACCACGACTATACTGAGTCATGCAAACAGGTGGTTTTTGGGTACAGTCCCGATTCACATGGAGGCAATGAGAGATAGGAGGGGATTCATCTCTCCCGGTATTGGGGGTTGATGTTGTGCTATGCTCGACTGGCCATAACTGGAAATCCCTGGCAAGGGTTGCAGTGATTTACTGTTAAGTGTTATCAGTAGTTTCACGCTTGTTGTGGACCTTACATTGGCATGACTTATCAAGCTACTGGGGTCTGATGTTTACCACCCTTAGGCGAGATATGCGACATATCAGACGAACAGACCGGACTGTGCGGTAAGTGTTACTGATTGGATTCCCAGGAGTGTGAGCAGGCTTGCTCGTTGATCTTCTAATCGCTCAATACCCGGGTGGCCGTTACGTTTAGCAGACCGCTTGCGGCTTGTGGGTGATTGATATGATCACCACCTACTACCGGCGTATTGACGAGTCTTCAGAGTCCTACACAGAGCTTCCCTGGCTCAAGCGAAATGAAATAGGAGCGCATATAAGATATGTGCGGAACCGAGAATAATACCAGTATGAGATACTGTATCTATTCTCGCGATTTGTATTATTAGTCGGTTATATAAGATATAGCCGGGTTACCGAATAAAGTGTTGATTCGATATATTGATACACTAGATATTAGTCGGTTATATGCGATATGGACGGATCGTTAAATAAAGTGTTGATTTAATTATTTAATGTATAATTATATATTTGATATATTACTTTACATTAAGCAGTATTTGTTCACTTAAGATTGTCTTTCTCACTTTATGTGCACAATTTGTATATGTGATATATGTTTGTGCACTAGTTTGCATCATGATTGATGATACATGGAAACATGTGTGGGTGGGTGACATACACCATGTTCATTATAATTTAGGTTTCTATTTATCTTAATTATTCTAAATGGTGGCTTCTTTTTTCATGGCTTGAAGCAACTTTGACAAAGTCCACTCATTTTGTCTTGATTAAGATATTCATTAACCAAACCATTATAATTAACTATGGTTTAGTCTGTACAAAGGTTAGCTCACCCATGGTTGCATTATGATAGACTTCACTTGATTATTCTTTTGTGATAATTGATTTTTCATTCTTATTCTTTTCTTTCTTCTTCTTCTTCTTCAAGAAGAAGAAAAGCTTGCTAGAAAAATTTCAAGTGAAGAAAAAGAGTGAGAAACCCAAATCCAAAGTGAACCCACTTCCTATTTCATCATCCTCTGCTACTTGCCATTTAGTTTAGGGTGTTCTCTTCACAATGTTTATGACCTAGTGAAGATGGAGCTTGAGTTTGAGTCTCCTCGACGTAGATCATCTTCGGCCTCGAAGTCAACAACCTAGCCTGCTCATTTCTCCGAGGAAACCATCGCTAGAGTCCGGGATCACGATGATCGCAACGAAGGGATGTCAACACGGAGCTTTAGAAGTGAAGGACTGGATCTACAAAGGTTGTAATCCCTTTCACTTGTAGTTAAAGAGTTTAACTTGCTAGGTTTCACATAATCTCTAGTATACGATCTTGGTTAGGGTTGTTCGGCACGGCTAAATTTTTGAATCGGGCATGGTAGATGCCTTGTAGAACCTTGTTAGAGTGCTTAGGAACCCTACAGTGGTATCAGAGCCAAGCTAGAGCTTTAAGCGAAGTGTAGACGAAGTTAGAAGTCCGATCGGACCCCGAAACCCTAATTTAAACCCTTCTCTGGACATTTTCTGAAATTGTGATATATTCTGAATTAAAAATGCTTAAAAAATTCAGCAGGCAATTATATGGAAAATTGTGCAAAACGTCAAAGTTTGGCGCCTAAAGCGCCGCGGAACCGCGGCACGAGCAAGGCTACCGCGGCGGTTCCGCGGCCATAAGATGACGTCATTGTTTCCTTTTTGCACAGTAATGTCCCTATTATATTTTCTATTGTTTCTGGGTATTTTTAATTTTTACTCAAGAGTTGAGTTTTGTGGGTTGTATTGGGGACTCGTTGATTCGGTCGGAAAGTTTAAATTCGTCTATGTGTGTTTCCGGGTAATTTTAGAACGTGTTAAAAAGTTCGACCGGATATCAATAACTCACTTTTTCCCTTGCCGGAAAATTTCCAAGTGTTGGATTTTTTCCGTAGTTTAAGAACGTTCTAAGTCATGCAAGTAACGCGATGGACCCTCTAGAAGACAACAAACCTTAACTCGATTATGTGACCGTCTTGAACTGCCTTTTGAACCTTAGGGTTTGGGGCAGTACGGCGTGCCACATGTGAGGCGTTGGCTTGACCCTTCTACGGCTGGACCATTGGTACTGTGGCATATGATGGATGTTTTTAAATTCCCCTCAAGTGTTGAGAACTATTTGGGAAAACTTGGGTGTTTGATTATTCGATCGGAAAGTTTAACATTGTCTATTTATCTGGAATGTGATACAATATTTGGAATCCACATATAGTTATGAGATAACTAATTTGAATGTTATAAATCTAGCAGTTCAGTCTCACTTGATCGGTCGCCACGGGATTTTGATGTGATCAAAAGTCCATTGCAATCACGTGGCGTATGCGGATACTCACCGGGTAAACTAAATAGATAGCCATGCCCCATAGCCCGGACCAAGTGACTGTAGGAGAACCCCGTAACCAAAAGCATTCGTTCGGGTACTCGCGACAACGGTGTTCCTCCTTAGTGCACTTCGTCGACGGCATCCGGGGGTGCGGCCGTCTACTAAACAGCATTCGATCAGGAAGTCAGGAATCTTGTTGAATTGCCCGACTTATTATTAAAAGAGTTTTCGATAATGAGACTAAAATGCGGGGTTTATAATTGTTAGGCATGCGATGTCTAAGGAATTCATTTGATTAGGCATGGGATGTCTAAGGAGGTTGTGGATTCCAACTGTTGTAGTTTTACACTTTCTTTTCTGCGACCATAAGTGTAATATGTGATATCGCCTGTTTCGTTGCTATATGTCAACGACAATTGGGATGGGGATATTTACTTACGTTGATGACATGTGATGTTATGTTTTGCTGGATATGTTATATTGGATCGTCATGTTTGAATAGCCGGGTTTTTTTAATGTGAGATGAGTGTTTTTCATTTTCATTCATGTAAAAACTTGTATGTAATATTCTTTTATTGGAGCACTTACGGGCTGAGGATAATATCACCATTGTATATTATTTACTTTTCCGCATTAGGATAGATCCAGGAGGGGAGCACAAGTAACCGAGTTCTAGGGTCCAGTGGGAGACCATCTCGAGGAGTCGAGTCCGGGTCTCCTAACTCTAGAATTAGTAGGGTTGCTTGCCGCTCTCGTAGGGGTCTAGGGGTGTGGGATTGTCTATTCATCACGACCGTGGAATCCGTGTTTTATAGGGGCTCAAAATAAAATACGGACGTCCTAGTATATCCAATATTTCATATGTTGTTTTCTGCTGCGTTATCTGTGATGTGATCATGTGGTATATTCATATAGATATTGTATATAGTATATGTGATATATTATATAGACGTTGCTTATGTTTTACACCCGCACTACCCCTGCCCCGCTCTGCCGTTAGTTACCTAACCTGACAGTGCAGACGGGACATCGAGGCGAATGCGGATGGCATAAGTGTACGTTGTATTTATCGGTGATGTTTAGGTGGACTTAAATGATAGGACATTCATTAATGGGATTAATGAAAGAAAATAAACCTAAAATGATGTTGTGGAATCGAATTTTCAAAAAAAAATTAGGTAGCTCTAGTTGTTGCTTTGCATAGCGGTGTTCCTTGTGGAACATCAAGCACCTTATTCGATAAGGAAAGAGACAGGAGTGACCTCTTTAGCAATAACTAGCAGATGCAACAACCTTCGGTTTGTCTTTTGACTGCTTTTCTAGTTCTTTCTTTGCATAGTGGTATTGTGAATATCCTGCACCTCATTCGACGAGGAAAGAGCCGAGATCCCTTCACCGGGAGTGACCACTTTAGCGAAACTAGAAAAAGCCTCAAAAACACTCCATTTTAAACGATTTGATTCTGCAACGAGATCAAGTTCAAAGCGTTAAATGTTTTCTTAAAAACCATCCGCAACCCACCGTCAATTTAGGAAGTAGAGTACTTAGTATTCGTGTTGTGTTTGTTGACCATAGTCAAGGCACAGTGTACGGTAGCTAAGTGATGTCTTCTTACACCGCATATGAGGCGATTAGTTAGGACAGTCGCGTGACTTTGTTGACCTTAGTTAAGGGTCATGTGGGTGGGTCTAATTAATCAAGAAATGACGGGTAGAGCTTGACTAGTGCTTATGATTTGTTGACCATAGTTAAGGTCATAAGTGCTAGGGGTAAAAACCATTATCGGGAGTTTCAAGTGTTGAAATTTGCAATGAGATTGCATACCTTCTATGAGATAGTTGGATCCCGATACCCACTGCGAGTAATTGTTACTCCTAGGAGAGTTTTGCACTTTACAATTAGCCGATCAAGTAGGTGTCTAGAAAGGTATCAACGGGGTTACACCCCTGGGAAAACGAGGTTTATTTTAATTAGGTCCGTGCGAAAGTACGGGGAACCTCCCTCAAAGTACCGGCACTGGCCTGGCTGAAAGATTGGTGAACTTGTAGAGTGTAATTTTCACGACCCGAAAAAGCTCGTGACTGGCCCTTGAATCCTATGATGTCTATAGGATTCCATCTGATCCAAGTAAGCCAAAAGCCCAGAAATCTAAAACCATTTAAGGTGTAAATAAAGGAACCGGATTTTAATAAGTAAAGAAAGCATGTTTGAAATCAAAGTTTTTCATATAACTAAGCCGAAAATGCTTTTTTAAAAATGTGTAGTCTATTCTAAAAATTTCGGCAGAGTTTCCTTTGTAAAACCTGGCCCCGAACGGGGTACAACAAGAATAATATATATGAAATGATAAAAGGCATCCCTAAGCGGGAGCTAGCTCTTCGTCAATCGACGGTCACAACTACGCAAGCAATAATAATATACAACGCCAAAGGACGAGGATCAAAACCCAAAAAGAAACTCAAAACAGCCAGAAAACCATAACACTACAAGCACGACTCTAAGGTCGAAATAATACATCACTGTTTTACTAAGTCTGAAACAATATACAAGTTTTGGTTGATGGAATTTCTAGATACAATGAATAATAAATGTACAATGGCGGTTCTGATACAAAAGAACCCACCTACCAAAGCAAGTCACCCATATAGAAGTAGTGTGCCAGAAATACCGCTATGGAATCTGTACGGCAAAACTAGCAAGAACTGTGGCACAACGGGGGTGAGTTCCCAACTCATGAATAGAAAATATCTACAAGCAGAGATCGAATGTATGACCAATCCTAGGTCAATACGATCAGATATATAAACCTTAATATGAATAAGTCTGAAGCATGCTAAATTGGTAATGTAATCTCTATACATGAGTGTAGTGCCAAGTGCTCGTGCCAGTGCCTTACGTAATAGCATATCATAAATGTGAGGTATGATCAATGTAATCAATCTGCATGTACGTGGATCCCATCCACTCGTCACCCAATGATAATAACCATCTTGCATGTAAATATCATCAGCATATGCATGGAAATATGAGGATATAAACCACCTGTGTCCCTCGCGACACGTCAAAAATCATGGAACCGGAGTGTCCAGCATCGACACTCGAAAACATCATGAAAACTGTGCCCAGCATCGGCACGTAAATCCTCATATATCGGGCTTCGTCAGTCCGGACCAGCCCACGGGCTCCATCTGCGGAATCGGCCCTCGGCCCCAGCAGTACGCCCATATCCATCTATCGACTCTGGTCGGTATCCTCCGGATAACCGCCATGTCCAACCAATCACCGGTAGGTACTCGCCACCCTGCCAGGCTCATCGTCTACTCCACGAAAAAACATTTCTTGCCCCGGGGAACCATACCGGGTCCACCATGTACCCGCAATCGGCCTCATCCGCCTGCTCGAATCGGGTTCCACATGTCGCTCTCAACAATGAGAAAACACATGGTGGACGCACTGAAATATCATATCAAGGGTAACCGGGTTTTTAAAGCAATTACATATTCTCTTTTGAAATTCCCACGGTTCCCAAATCCAGAAATATCATGGAAACAACAACTCTCAATGCGTATAATCAGAAAGCATGATGTTTGCGACATGTAAAAGAAATTTAAGCATATCAGGATGTCATGCAAGGGTCATATCCAGAATGCAATAGTACTACAGTGTAGTGACATGGAAATTATCGATGATGATGTGTGTGAGCCGGCAACAAGTTTACGTGGAAAATACGTATCATCGATAATGGTGCTGGTGTCCTAGCAGCATGACTGAAATCTATCAAAAATACAAGTGATGCAATGCAAATAGCATGAATATGCGGAATCGAATAATCAACGCAACAGTAAAGAATTTACCTCAATAATTATATCATGCAGCCTTTCCTTTTGAAATAAGACGAATCAGAGTTTTTGGTAAAATAAGGGCTACGTGTTTTAAGAAAAGATGCGTCGTATTGAAAATATCCGTAGAATCCCTTTTTCCTATCTTTAAAATATCCCCGATTCGTTAGTTTGGAAATAGGTATGACTCGGCTCTAGTCTAATGCCTACTATGCGAACTACGGACCCAACTATCAAGTCAATCAGGAGGGGTGTGTAAATCACCTAAATCTGAGTCGATATACATATATATATATATATACAATAGTCGGTGATCTCGCCTCAATAGTATCACGTACGATACGGTATATCATATAACATCCTCGAGTCATGAGTGCGGATTTAACATCAGTATAAAGCTCGTACGGTAAATCGTCGCACGGCATCCCAATAGCTGTGTACGGGTCAATATCACATTATCTCATCACATATCAGGTATCACTACCATCATATCACATAATCTAGGGTACAACTCTAAGTCTAGTACCATCGATACCATCTATATAAATATGAATGCGGGGTAAAACACATGCACAAAAACCCTCTAAAACCATCATGCCGCATCTCAAATACGAACTTTGTCATATCGCCGAATCTCACGGCCTCAATCAAACCTCATCGACCCATCTCAATCCCACGTACCATCCTCAAATCCCGTATAAGAACACATAGTCCCATACCCATGTGTAGATATACACACCCCCATGTGCGCATAGATAAAAGGAAGGATGTATGCAAATATATGTGTACGTGTATGTGTGGATGCAATCACTACTCTAGGGTTTCGCACTATACTAAACCAATACATCCTTATCATCAATAATCCATTATTACCATCAATAATCATAAACCATATAATAAATATATGTGTGTATACATATTCGTATACATCACCACGGATTGCGGGGGTTGCTATATGCCATCCACCCGACTTCTCCCCGTAGATATAAATCTACTCACCTTGCGTCTTTATCTGTCGACGTCACCACGGTTTTTCTTGTCGTCCCGAAGTCTTCATGGGGTACCTACACATTAACGTATCGCAAATGCGTTTCAAAACCAATTCAAAATTAAAACGGCATACGAAACCCCAAAACGATACGCTATGGTCTATAGGTTAGAACCTATAGACAACGCCTTCCAAAACCATCAACAACCCTCGATATTATCGTATAAACGCCAAGTAGTCGAGGTAAAACACCTTATGAAAATTCAGAATTAGAAATACGGAATACGGAAACACGAATCCAAAACAGCAACTAAGGAAATAGGCTCCAGATTTCACCCTAGGTCAAATTAGACAAATTTACACATGCTAGGGGTCTAATTATACATATAGGAGCTACAGAACCAGAACGAGGCAAAATGGTGGGGTCCAGGCCGTAATTTGTGGCCAAACAGGATAAATCTGCGGCCTGAAGAAGGAGTTGGGGAATAGGGCTTTGTGTGGTGGTTCCAGGGTGCCTGCACATCTCACTGTCAACTCAGTTTTATTTTAGGGGTCTCCGGGTGATAGCAGATTCCTAAATACGATCACAGATTCACAGTTTTCCCCCGACATCGTCTCATAAATCTGTATTCTGGGTTTTAGCTTCAGGTTCGGTCCAATCTATCATCACACCAGGGGTTCTACGGTAACCACAAGCCTCAATTTCACTTTTGATTTCAGGTCTAACCCTAAACCTTAACTAGAATCCTCCAAAGTCCACAAAACGACACCATATCGACATGAAACTAGAATTGATGCACAAGAAATGAAATAATACTCTAATAGGGCCAGAAATTACCTCCTTTGGCAACTCAAGAAAATTCTTGAGTTGCTCATAGTCCTCTAAATCCATTCTTGCTAGGTTCAATGTGTAGCTAGTGAGCTCGGGAACATTTTTCGTGAAATGGGAATAGGGTTTTTGTGAGGGAATTGAGAGGGATCTATGGAGTGAAGGGGAGGGAGATGAGGGAGCAGCAGCAGCAGCAGCTCTTGGGGAAGGGGAGAGAGATATGAGATGGGGAAATGAAAAGGGATAGTTCAAAAAGAGGGGTTGACCCTATACCTACCCCCTTTCTCTCTCCCATCATCATACTTACCTTTTCTTTTCTTTTCTTTTCCTTTTCTTCTCCCACCATGGTGAACCCTAAGCAACCATGCACCCAAAACATGTAACAAGTGTAACAAGTGTGGAAAATGATATGTGCACATTTTGCACAAAAAAGCTAAAAACTCGATTAGCGATCTTTAATCGCGATTAGCACTAAAATAGCATATAATTCATCATAAACACTTAAAAATGACATAATTCCATAAAATACCCTATTTTAGAATTTTCCATAATTTTTCCTCATTTATTTGTATTTAATTATACCGGAATATTAAAATATTCATTAAAATAAAATTAAATTATAAAAATTCCCAAAAATAATATTTTATTATTTTGAAACGTTACAATCTACCCCTCTTAAAGAAATTTGGTCCCCGAATTTAAATTTAAACCCCCAAATACAAAAATATTTCGAAACAAATTCCAAGTCGTCGGGGCTCCGAATCATCAATACATAAAACATCCTAGCGTAATGCATGCGCATGAGTACTGAGCAGATAACTCAAAAGAAAAACTCCGTCAAGCATTCACAATCATCGGAGTCATGATAAAGACACAAATGTCAAATCCAATAAAAAACTAATATGATATAGATCAGAACTATACATGTGAATAGCTGATGTAAATGCATGCCAAATCTTTTTAAGTCGCTGTGTGATGCGCATAACACTGCACAGTGGCGGACGTCTTCCATAAGAAAATAACTATATACGTATATATCTTTTGTTAAATATGTGCGTTCCGCCGTTTCGAAAACAATTTAGAAGGGTTTCCTTATTTTTAAAACGTTTCGTGTCATATCGAACACGTAGGTATAAATGCTAAGACTATAGCTCGCTCTTTGGAAATCCCTTCGATAACCATCAATGCATGCAAAATATATCCAGGTACTGTCCTCTGACTAGTCCTGCTCAGTACGAAACGAATATCAAATATCATAAAAAATGTACTGCTCCACAAGGAATAAATCCTAAAAATGCACAGAGCACCACCCTGTGCGTCTGGTGCGCACGGAAATCAAAATCCATATATGTGCCATACAGTTGCACAAAACAACATCTAGGTGCAACGGGTGTGCACGAAGAATCTGTCATAGGCAACGTGTGTGCCTGACAGCCAAATCAGGTGCATATGACATGCACGAAAAATCTCGATTTAGTGCATCTCGTGTGCACCAAAATCGTATCTCAAAAAAAGCGCCCAACCTGCGCGAAAATCCAAATCGGTGCATCCATCATGCACGAATGAAAATCTAAACCCTGCGCACTCAACATGCACGAAATCACGAAATCCAATAGCAAATGCCGAACATGCGTAAGTCCAATCAAAAGCACGGAGTACAAGAATCAATCATCAATATCAGGGTCAAAATCGACGATATACAATGCGGCTCAATCAAAATCAGGTGTACCGCGATGGAAAATCTCATAACCGTGTGCATCAGCGTGCACAAATCAAATCAAAACAATAAAAGTGCATGAAAACTATGCTGGAAGCGTAAATCAAATCACCGGAATAAAATAGGCATGAAATCACAATCAATACCTCAAGAATAATAACTATGCGCCAGGTATAAATTTCCAGTAGGTGCAACCATGGTTTAAGAAAACAAATATCATGAAACTCAGTCATCCAGACTAAATCATGCGAATAGATCGTCCAAAATACCGAAATCCAAAGTGATGGATACGTGATAATCGAATCACAAAATCACAATAAAAAATACCATCGTTGGTATATCCTCCTTCGAAGTCGAGAAGGTGCCGGTACATCCAACGCTAGCGGCGCAAGATATCTACTTGCCTCTTGCTCGCGGCTGGCGTCCTCTGCCTCTGGTTCTTTGAATACACATCACACATCCGGTCCTGGTGCAAATATTATTGCAGCAGTGTACTGGAAGGAATCTACTCAAGGTCTCTTCTGATCTCGCTTAAGCCAAACTGTACGGAGGCTGGTAATCTGGCATAATCTTTTCTCGCTCTCTGGACATCCGCGTCCTTAGTACAACATCTACTCGGAAGCTGGTCACATCCCATCGCCTCTGTATGCATATCCGACCTTTAATCATAACGGGGAGTAGTAACAGATCGTCTGCATCTCGCACGAACTTCTTGCCCCGCTTGTCTGTATGGTCGTCCACTTCGACGTCACGTCTCTATCTGCGCACTACAATGTTCTCGGCTACGGTCCATCCGAAGACTCTCACACGGACTCGAAATCACGAACTCGGTACCTTCATCACTTGGTAGAAGATATCTAGCCGAACACGTCCTCAGCGTGCGTATCGCATCTCTAATGTCAGCGGAGTGGTACGTCATCTCGTCGAAATCTCATGCGAACTATTTACTCCACTTGCTCCAATGTCGACTGATTCGGACTCGTCTACTCATGGCTGCATGGACTACGCTCTAATGGCTATACTCATATCTGGAGTCTCCCAAGCGGTGTGTCCCATCATATGATATTCGAATGATGTCGAACTATCCGGTCGCCTCGTCAGAAGTTCATAATCCCTCAAGAGCTCAACATCTTGGGTACAGTTTAATAGTATCGAGTACATACCACAATATTGGTGGTCCAGCCATAGAAGGGCAAACCCAAGCATCACTAATGGTGCCGCGGAACTGCCGCAAACCCTAAGGTTCAAAGGCTTTCACACGGTCAATATGTCGAATTAGGGTTTCATTCTTATAGAGGGTCCATAGAATCGCTAGCATGTCTTTCCGAATACTTTAAACTTGGAAAATGGGTTCCTGACATTCGATCGTCTCAATCGACTCTCAACGAATCTGCGTGAAGTCGTCTCTAGCGGGCATCAATCTACCTGATGACCTCGCATCGGGGTAAGCGAACGAACCACATGTCCTAGTCATTCATCCTCGGTGGCTAGCGACTCACCATCATATCTCTAAGTATATGCTCAAGCTGCAGTAGCTCCAACATCTGGGGCGATATCTCGTCATTTGCAGCAACAATTGGCTCATTCGTCGGTACACTGAACAGCGCATCAATCATCATGAATAAGAGATATATCAATGGTCATCACATCCTGGCTGGCCTCTATCAGTGGCTCAATCCTCTGGTACCGATCGGTACGTCCGAGAAATCTCGTAAAAGCGATCAGTCAAACGCTCATGGCGCGAAAACACAAAAAGACGATGCCTCTATATGCAATCGTATGTCTCTGGAAACACGCCCTGGCCAGTCCTCGTCCACGACGAGCTCATGCTGACGTAACTCGAGCCGTAGCTCACTCTGCCCGTGCAATCGTGGCAGCAAAATCATAACCAATATCGATGAGGATAGATCATAGGAATGAATATAATACTGTGCAAGGAAATGTACAACCTATGGTTTCTTAAGCGGAGTGGCGTGTCATAAATATGCCGCGGAATATACGTACGGTACATCACTCTACTCAAGCTACCTACTCCATCAACCAAGGGTCATCCTATGCGACGAAATTTTGGGTATAATACCCCCTCGACTAAGTCTAAGTTCCGAAAGGTCAAGCCTAAGTTCCGTATATATAAACGCCCTAGGCTCCACATAGTCAAACATAGATTCGAACCAAGGTCAACCTAGCACTCTGATACCAACTTTGCCATGACCCGAAAGAGCCCGTGACTGGCCCTTGAATCCTATGAAGTCTATAGGACTCCATCTGATCCAAGTAATCTAAAAGCCCAGAAATCTAAAACCATTTAAGGAGTAAATAAAGGAACTGGTTTTTAATAAGTAAAGAAAGCATGTTTGAAATCAAAGTTTTTCAAATAACTAAGCCGAAAATGCTTTTTTAAAAATGTGTTGTCTTTTCTGAAAATTTCGGCAGAGTTTCCTTTGTAAAAACTGGCCCCGAACGGGGTACAACAAGAATAATATATATGAAATGATAAAAGGCATCCCCAAGAGGGAGCTAACTCTTCGTCAACCGACGGTCACAACCACGCAAGCAATAATAATATACAAGGCCAAAGGGCGAGGATCAAAACCCAAAAAGAAACTCAAAACAGCCAGAAAACCATAACACTACAAGCTCGACTCTAAGGTCGAAATAATACATCACTGTTTTACTAAGTCTGAAACAATATACAAGTTTTGGTTGATGGAATTTCTAGATACAATGAATAATAAATGTACAATGGCGGTTCTGATACAAAAGAACCCACCTACCAAAGCAAGTCACCCATAAAGAAGTAGTGTGCCAGAAATGCCGCTATGGAATCTGTACGGCGAAACCGGCAAGCACTGTTGCACAACGGGGGTGAGTTGCCAACTCTTGAATAAAAAATATCTACAAGCAGAGATCGAATGTATGACCCATCCTAGGTCAATACGATCAGATATATAAACCTCAATATGAATAAGTCTGAAGCATGCTAAAGTAGCAATGTAATCTGTATACATGAGTGTAGTCCCAAGTGCATGTTCCAGTGCCTCAGGTAATTGCATATCATAAATGTGAGGTATGATCAATGTAATCAGTCTGCATGTACGTGGATCCCATCCACTCGTCACCTAATGACAATAACCATCATGCATGTAAATATTATCAGCATATGCATGGAAATATGAGGATATAAACCACCTGTGTCCCTCGCGACACGTCAAAAATGATGGAACCGGAGTGTCCAGCATCGACACTCGAAAACATCATGAAAACTGTGCCCAGCATCGGCACGTAAATCCTCATATATCAGGCTCCGTCAGTCGGGACCAGCCCACGGGCTCCGTCTGCGGAATCGGCCCTCGGCCCCAGCAGTACGCCCATATCCATCTATTGACTCTGGTCGGTATCCTCCGGATAACCTGTAAGTCGATGTAGAACACCCCACGACTTGCGGGGAGGCGGAAATTTAAAAAACGATCTTGTTCTTTGCTTAAACATCGACTAACCGCATGAATCAAAGCTAAACGATAACTAACATGAAACATAGAAGTTCTATACTACTATGTTTAGGGATTATACCTAACGAATCGTGTCCTTCGTCTTTATGAACTCCTCCTCCTCCTCGGCCTTCTCGAAGTAGTAGACGATCAACCCGAAAGCTTTACTCCAAGCTTAGCCTCTAAACTTGAGGCAACTAACCTTCTTTAAGTGCTAATCAAAGAAGCTAGGTGATATAGAGTGAGGGTTATGATTTAGTTAGTCTAACTAATCCTTGTACTCAACACATGAGAGGGGAGGATTAGTGTTTGAAGAGGGAGAGCTTGAGGAGAGAGAAGATGATAATGATAATCAAATGAGAATAGTGAGATATCATAATATATATCAAGCATTTCTTTTTATCAAGAAAAGAAAATATATCAATTTAACAACCATGCTTGATAATATCTAGTGATGATTCATCTCCATGGACAAAAGACATGTATGAATCATCTAGGTGACTCACTAATCACAATCATTGTATATGCCACCTAAACCTCCTTAGTCACCACCTTCTAGAAGCTTCTCGCACAATTACGAGAACGCCCTTCCTTTCCGCAAAAATACGGAAAAAACTTTAGACTGTATAAATCCAATAACCGGATACCAGTAACTGGCTTAAACCAAAGCCGACTGGTAAAAACTGTCCGAAAGTCGTATGTGCGTAAACACACGTATGCGTCCGAACCCTTATCGTAAAACCATACGACTGTAGGGTTCCTAGGCGCTCTTGTGAAGGTTCATAAGGCATCAAACATGCCCGTATTAAATTTTAGACGTGCCGAACAACCCAAAGTCGGGATCTTTGCTAGATTATTAGGGTTTAACATGCAAGATGATAACTTTTATCTAAGCGTGAGGGATTACAACCTTTGTAGTCCGCTCCTTCACTTCACAAGCTCCGAGTATAAGTCCCTTTCCCGTGATCCACGATCTCCCGGACTCATGAGAGGCTCCACGACTCGAACGATCCATGCTAGCTTGAAGTATTCCAAATCTCCGATGATCTACCTCGAAGTTGCAACGACTCAAGCTTTCTCACTCTAAAGAGATGAACACACTAATCTCATGGGCTAGATGAGATGAGGATGAGAGAGTAGTATTTTTGCTTTCTTTTTAAATCATTTTCTCATATTATTTCATCACATAAAGAAAAACTAGCAAGCTTACTTCAAGAAGGAAGAAGATGATAATGAAAAGATAATGGTATATTTTTCTTTTGTGATGAATAGAATAAAAGCTATATGATTGATTATTAACCATGTTCAAGGATGAGTGGCTAGGATTTAGTAGAGAAATAACTAGAGTTAGGGTTTGGTTGGGTTAAATAAGTGTCATCCAAAAATATCCTAAGAATGACAAAAGAATAAAGCTTCTAGAAGGTGCATGAAGCATCCAACCCTAATCAAACCCTAACCTCAATTAATCATCCTTAAACATGTTTAACAATTAATCATATCATGTCACAATAATATATATCACATATATATTATATATTTGCAACAAAAGAAAATAATACAATTAACATATATCGCATATATATCAATGTATCATCCACTGAGAAAATGAAATAATAAAGCGAGCCAATATTAGATAATGTAATACAATATATCATATATATTATTATACATTAAATCATCGAATCAACACTTGATTCGACGATCCGGCTATATCGAATATTACCGACTAATACATCATGTACCGATTCATCGAATCAACACTTGATCCGATGACCCGGTTCATAACTAAATATCCTGAGAATATAATACGGTATCCCATATCGCATTATTCTCGTTCCTGTGCATATCACATATGTGCCAGTACTCCGTTTCGCCTGAGCCAAGAAACCTCTGTGTAGGACTCTAAAGAATCGTCAATACGCCGGTAGCTGGTGATGATCATATCAAACAACCACAAGCTGCAAGCGGTCAGCTAAACGTAACAGCCACCCAGGTATTGAGCGATCAGATGATCAACAAGCTAGCCTGTGCGTTCTCCTGTGAATCCAACCAGTAACACTCCCCGTACAGTCCGGTCTGTTCTTCTGATATGTTGCATATCAAGTCTAGGGGTGGTATACGTCAGACCCCAGTAACCGATAAGTCGTGTCGATGTGTGGCTCATAACGGGTCAAGAAACTACTAGTAACACTTACCAGTAAATCTCCATATCAGCCCTGGCCAGGGACTTCCAGTTATATCCAATCGAACACAGCACAACATCAACTCCCTATACCGGGAGAGACGAATCCCCTCCTATCGCTCATTGCCTCCATGTGATTCGGGACTGTACCCAAAAGCCACAGTTTTGCACGCCCTCTTGGATGTGGTAAGGTGGAAATCAAAGCACAGTGGGAATCACACAAGACTCTATGACGATCTCGGGTCTACAGACTACCCTGTACTAGTGTCACCTGAGAACTGCCATCTGACGTGTGGTATAACACCATCTGGGAGTTCTCGGCGAGTCCGTCCAGTGTACCCAGTCTCCACTGAGCACCCGTACACCATCTCTGATGTCTAACACCGATGGATATGGGATCATCCATCGCCCATCATATGGGTCAAGATGCGTATACGCTAGTCTACTCTGGTGTATCGATGCCCTGTCTCGATATACCCTCGACTAGGAACAGTTATAGGATGTACTCATCAACTACCGCGGCCCCACTAGTATGATCTCATCATAGTCCCAGTAGTCGAGTACAGATCCTAAGGGCTTTATCAACATGTGAGAGTAAAACAGTAAACCAATACGAGTCAACATGTTAAGATAAAGTGAAACCAAATAGCATGCTATCATGACGAGCAAGAAAGTCATCTCTATATATAACCAAGCATCCATTATATTATACATCATATGTACAACAATGGCCTCTAGGGCATATACATAACTAACAATCTCCCACTTGCACTAAGGCCAGCTGCTGCAGTATCTCATACCTAGCATCCCGAATAATCTCTCAAACTGTATCTGGGGAATAGCTTTCGTGAATGGATCCGCAGTGTTGTCCTTCGTATCTACTCTCCTGACCTCGATCTCCCGGCGATCAACTATCTCCCTGATCAGGTGATATCTCCTCAGAATATGTCTTGACTTTTGATGGGATCTGGGTTCCTTGGCCAATGCCACAGCTCCATTGTTATCACAATACAGAGGTATTGGATGCTCAATGGATAGAACCACACCAAGTTCATTAATGAACTTCTTGATCCAGACAGCCTCTTTGGCAGCATCGTTGGCAGCGATGTATTCAGCCTCCATCGTCGAGTCTGCAACGGTATCCTGTTTGGAACTCATCCAACATACCGCCCCTCCATTGAGGGTAAAGACAAAACTCGAATGCGACTTAGAGTCGTCCTTATCACTTTGGAAGCTGGAATCGGTAAAGGACTCCACCTGGAGTTCTCCGTTACCATACAACAAGAACATCTCCTTAGTCCTTCGTAAGTACTTGAGAATGTTCTTCACTGCTGTCCAATGACTCTCTCCTGGATCTGCTTGATACCGACTCACTACACTTAGTGAGTATGCTACATCGGGTCTGGTACATAGCATCGCATACATGATAGAGCCTACTGCCGAAGCATAGGGTATCCCTTGCATGCGAGCTCTCTCCAAATCAGTCTTGGGAGACATCTCTTTGGAGAGAGTGAGTCCAGAGATCGTGGGTTGGTTCCCACGCTTGGATTCTTCCATACTAAACCTCTTTAGTATGGTGTCAATGTACCTGGATTGGGATAATCCCAGTATCCGTTTAGATCTATCTCTATAGATCATGATTCCCAATATGCAGGAGGCATCACCTAGATCTTTCATTGAGAATCTCTGTGATAAGAAGAGCTTGACTGATTGCAGCATAGGAATATCATTTCCTATCAAGAGTATGTCATCCACGTACAATACGAGGAAGACAACCTTACCCTCTGCTACCTTTTTATAGATACAAGGTTCATCTATATTTTTGATGAAGTCAAACTCTTTGACTACAACATCAAAACAGATGTTCCAACTCCGCGATGCTTGCTTTAACCCATAAATGGATTTAAGCAGCTTGCACACCTTTCCGCTCCTCCCCCTATCTACGAAGCCCTCTGGCTGAGTCATGTACACGCACTCTTCTAAATCACCGTTTAGAAAGGCGGTCTTAACATCCATTTGCCAGATTTCGTAGTCATGGTATGCAGCAATGGCAAGTAAGATCGGGATGGACTTAAGCATAGCCACTGGAGAAAAGGTTTCGTCATAATCCACACCTGGTCGTTGACGAAAACCCTTTGCTACAAGTCTAGCTTTGAAAGTCTCAACTTTTCCATCTACACCAAATTTCCTTTTAAAAATCCACTTGCTCCCAATGGGTTTTACCCCTTCAGGAGCATTTTCCAAAATCCATACTTTATTGGTGTACATGGATTCCATCTCAGATCGCAATGCATCCAGCCATTTCACAGAGTCACTACTCGTGATGGCCTGCTCGAAACTAGTCGGGTCATCATCATCCATGATGCAATCCTCGCTTCCACCATCAATGAGAAAACCGTAGTTTCTCTCAGGTGGACGAGAAACCCTACTAGATCGGCGGAGAGGCTGAGGTTCGTCGGGTACTACTGAATCCTCTGGTTCCACTAAATCATCTATTGTAGTTTGTGTTGCTGGAACCTCTTCCAGTTCTACCTCATTGCCCTCAATTTCTTTTGCAAGAAATTCCTTTTCCAAAAAGGTGGCATGTTTAGAAACACACACCTTTTGTTCCTCAGTGTGGTAGAAGATATACCCTTGTGAGTTCTTGAGATATCCTACAAACTTACATAAGACAGATCTTGCCTCGAGTTTGTCCGGATTTTGTCTTTGGACATAGGCTGGACAACCCCATATCTTAACATACTTAAGAGATGGTCTCTTCACTTTCCATATCTCATACGGAGTGGTAGGCACTGATTTGGTAGGAACCATATTCAATAGGTGTATGGCTGTCTCAAGCGCATGCCCCCAGAAGGAAATAGGTAACTCAGCCTCGCTCATCATAGAGCGCACCATATCTAATAGGGTGCGATTCCTCCGCTCAGATACACCGTTGTGCTGTGGTGTATAAGGAGGAGTAAGCTGAGAGAGAATCCCATTCTCTTTTAGATAATCTAAAAACTCACCGCTTAAGTATTCACCTCCTCGATCAGATCGAAGAATCTTAATACTTTTCCCTGTTTGATTCTCTACTTCGTGCTTATATTCTCTGAATTTCTCAAAAGCTTCAGATTTGTGTTTCATCAGGAACACATGTCCGTATCTAGAGAGATCGTCAGTGAATGTAATGAAGTAGGAAGAACCGTTCCTGGCATGCGTAGACATGGGACCACAAACATCACTATGTATTAGTCCTAAGAGTTCAGTAACTCTTTCTCCGTGTCCACTAAACGGAGCTTTGGTCATTTTTCCTTTGAGACATGAATGGCAAGTATCATAAGATGATAATTCGAACGGACTCAAATAACCATCCTTATGTAACTTAGCAAGTCGTGTCGCATTGATATGACCAAGTCTACAATGCCACAAGTAGGATTCGTTCATATCTAAACTTTTCCTCCTGTGTGTGTTTTGTATATTCAGGACTGTATTCTGATTTAGAATGAATATGCCATTATGTAACGAGCCTGATGCAATCAACTTTTGATCTAGGAATATGTTCATAACATTATCCTGTACTACAAAATTATATCCCTCCTTACTCAATAAAGAAACTGATATAATGTTGCACATCATGTTCGGTATATAATAGCACTCATTTAGAATCAGTGTATTACGACTTGGTAATACAAGGTGATATTCGCCAACTTCTTTGGCTACAATACTTGCACCGTTCCCTACTTGAACGGAATGATCACCTTTTCCCGGTTCTCTACCTTTACGTAGCCCATGTAACTGTTTACATATGTGGGATCCTGATCCGGTATCTAATACCCAGGACGTAGGGTGAACTGAGAAACAGTTCTCAATAACTAACACACCCGAAGAAGATGCATCAACATGCATGTTCTTTTGGGCGGCGTGAGAATCTAGATATTCTCCTGTTTCCTGTTCAGTCTTACAACTCTTATAAGAAAGAACGGGTCCAACATTCCCTAGCTCAGTACAATAATTGGGTTCAGTCAATACATCCATATTATTATCTTGATTATGGCCTGACATGGTCGCTACCTGGAGAGAGAGAGAAGAAAAACATTTTAGCGTATGCTCTTGCAAGATTAGATTGGTTATTATCTTATCTAATCAGGATGTCTCCCACTGTTTTTATCAAATCTACCTTAAAACCCTAAAAGGTAAGATTAGCCGGGATTAATTACACCCTACAATTTCGTCAATCTTTCAGCCAGATCAGTGTCGGTACATTGAGGGAGGTTCCCGTGCTTTCGCACGGACCTAATTAAAGTAAACCTCGTTTTCCCAGAGGCGTAACCCCGTTAACACTTTTCTAGACACCTACTTGATCGGCTAATTGTCTTGTGTAAAACTCTCCCAGGAGTAACTCTTACTCGCAGTGGGTATTAGGATCCAACTATCTCATAGGAGGTATGCAATCTCATTGCAAATTTCAACACTTGAAATTCCCGATAATATTTTGCCCCTAACGTTCTATGACCTTGACGAAAGCCAACAAACCATAGTCCGCTAGTCAAGTTCAACCCGAACATTTCTTGATTGAATTAAACCCAGCCGTACGTCCCTTGACGAAAGCCAACAAAGCCGCACGACTACCCTAACCCAATCTCATCATATGTAACAGAAAAGTAATAATTAGCTACCGCACACTACGCCTTGATGAATGCCAACAAACGTAGCACGAATACTAAGTATTACCTATCTGAAATGTCGGAGGGCTACGCAGGTTTTTCAGAAAACCCTGAGCGTAATGAACTTGATATCGTCGTAGAATCGTTTAGTTTTTGAAAAGGAGTGTTTTGAGGCTTTTCTTAGTTTCGCTAAAAGGGTCACTCCTGGTGAAGGGATCGTCGGCCCTTTCCTCATCGAATAAGGTGCAGGATATATCATATATACCGCTGTGCAAAGCAAAACACTAAAAGCAATCAAAAGACAAACCGCGTTTTGTAGCATCTGCCAGTTTTTCTAAAGGGGTCACTCCCGGTGAAGGGATCGTCGGCCCTTTCCTCATCGAATAAGGTGCAGGATATATCATATATATCACTGTGCAAAGCAAAACTGTAGCTACCCTTTTTATAAAGTTTTTGATTCTACAACATCTTTAGGTTTCTTTTCTTTTATTAATCTCATTAATAAAAATCCCATCAGCTTATGCTTCCTAAGCATCACAGAAGAAACGAAAGTAGTAATATTTATATATCAGCATATATATATAGTATAAGCATTCGTCTCAGGCAGTAATATGATCTCATCACAGAACATTGCAGCAGAAGAACATATATGAAATATTGGATATACTAGGACGTCCGTGTTTTCAATACGAGCCTGTATAAAACACGGATTCCACGGTCGCGACGAATAGCCAAACCCACATCCCAAGACCCCTACGAGAGCGGCAAGTAACACTGCCAATTCTAGGGTTAGGAGACCCGGTCTCGACTCCTCGAGATGGCCTCCCACTGGACCCTAGAACCCGGTTACTTGTGCTCCCCTCCTTGAGTCTACCTAATGCGGAAAAGTAAATAATATACACTGGTGACAGCAACCGCAACCTGGAAGTGCCCCAAATAAAAGAATATTACATTACAAATGAATTTTACATGAATGAAAATAAAAACCCTCATCTCACATAAAGCCCTCGGCTATTCTGAACGCGACGATCCAATATAACATATCACAGCAACATATAATATCACATATCATCAACGTAAGTAAATATGCGCATCCCAATTGTCGTTGACATATAGCAACGAAACCGGCGATATCACATATTACACTTACGGTCACAGAAAAGAAAGTGTAAAACTACAACATTTGGAATCCACAATTACTTTAGACATCGTAAATCCGAAATATCACATACTCCGCATTTCATGTCTAACTCTATGAATTCCACATATTGTATCACATTCCAGATAAATAGACAGTATTAAACTTTCTGAACAGATAATCAAACACCCAAAATTTCCTAAACTGCTCAACACTTGAGCGGAGTTCAAATAATCCCAGAATATGTCACAGTACCGGTGATCCAGCCGTAGAAGGGCCAAGCCAACGCCTCACATGTGGCACGCCGTACTGCCCCAAACCCGAAGGTTCAAAAGGCAGTTCAAGACGGTCACATAATCGAGTTAAGGTTTGTTGTCTTCTAGAGAGTCCACCGCTTAACTTGTACAATTTTTCCGAAAGATTTAAACCCGAAGAAATTTCAACACTTGAAAGTTTGCCGTACCGGGAAACAATGAGTTAATGATATCCGTTCAAATAGTTTAACAATTTCTAAATATCCGGAAAGAAATACGAGTTTAAATATTCCGATCGAATCTACTATTACAAAACAAACCCCAGAATTATTAACAGTTAAAACAGATTAAAAATACCCAGAAAACTCAACAAGTACCTACGGTTATTACCAGGAAGCCACGTGTCGCCAATCGATTAATCCGCCGTGGAACCGCCGCGCAAGCATGCTTGCGCCGCGGTTCCGCCGCCGTTTGATCGAATTGGGGGCTCGGGCTTCATGGTAATTCTTAGAATTCCCTGCTGATTTTTTTACGTATTTTTAATTCAGAAAAATCCCAAATTTTGAAAAATTTCCAGAGAGGGGGCTTTTTCCGTCGGTTCGGGTTCGATCGGAGTTTTAACTTCGTAAACACATCGCCTAATGCTCTAGCTAGTCTTTGATACCACTGTAGGGTTCCTAGGCACTCTTGTGAAGGTTCATAAGGCATCAAACATGCCCGGATTAAATTTTAGACGTGCCGAACAACCCAAAGCCAGGATCTTTGCTAGATTATTAGGGTTTAACATGCAAGATGATAACTTTTATCTAAGCGTGAGGGATTACAACCTTTGTAGTCCGCTCCTTCACTTCACAAGCTCCGAGTAGAAGTCCCTTTGCCGCGATCCACGATCTCCCGGACTCATGAGAGGCTCCACGACTCGAACGATCCATGCTAGCTTGAAGTATTCCAAATCTCCGATGATCTACCTCGAAGTTGCAACGACTCAAGCTTTCTCACTCTAAAGAGATGAACACACTAATCTCATGGGCTAGATGAGATGAGGATGAGAGAGTAGTATTTTTGCTTTCTTTTTAAATCATTTTCTCATATTATTTCATCACATAAAGGAAAACTAGCAAGCTTTCTTCAAGAAGGAAGAAGATGATAATGAAAAGATAATGATATATTTTTCTTTTATGATGAATAGAATAAAAGCTATATGATTGATTATTAACCATGGTCAAAGATGAGTGGCTAGGATTTAGTAGAGAAATAACTAGAGTTAGGGTTTGGTTGGGTTAAATAAGTGTCATCCAAAAATATCCTAAGAATGACAAAAGAATAAAGCTTCTAGAAGGTGCATGAAGCATCCAACCCTAATCAAACCCTAACCTCAATTAATCATCCTTAAACATGTTTAACAATTAATCATATCATGTCACAATAATATATATCACATATATATTATATATTTGCAACAAAAGAAAATAATACAATTAACATATATCGCAGATATATCAATGTATCATCCACTGAGAAAATGAAACAATAAAGCGAGCGAGCCAATATTAGATAATGTAATACAATATATCATATATATTATTATACATTAAATCATCGAATCAACACTTGATTAGACGATCCGGCTATATCGAATATTACCGACTAATACATCATGTACCGATTCATCGAATCAACACTTGATCCGATGACCCGGTTCATAACTAAATATCCTGAGAATATAATACGGTATCCCATATCGCATTATTCTCGTTCCAGCGCATATCACATATGTGCCAGTACTCCGTTTCGCCTGAGCCAAGAAACCTCTGTGTAGGACTCTAAAGAATCGTCAATACGCCGGTAGCGGGTGATGATCATATCAAACACCCACAAGCTGCAAGCGGTCAGCTAAACGTAACAGCCACCCAGGTATTGAGCGATCAGAAGATCAACAAGCTAGCCTGTGCGTTCTCCTGTGAATCCAACCAGTAACACTCGCGTACAGTCCGGTCTGTTCGTCTGATATGTCGCATATCAAGTCTAGGGGTGGTATACGTCAGACCCCAGTAACCGATAAGTCATGTCGATGTGTGGCTCATAACGGGTCGAGAAACTACTAGTAACACTTACCAGTAAATCTCCATATCAGCCCTGGCCAAGGACTTCCAGTTATAGCCAATCGAACACAGCACAACATCAACTCCCTATACCGGGAGAGACGAATCCCCTCCTATCGCTCATTGCCTCCATGTGATTCGGGACTGTACCCAAAAGCCACCGTTTTGCACGCCCTCTTGGACGTGGTAAGGTGGAAATCAAAGCACAGTGGGAATCACACAAGACTCTATGACGATCTCGGGTCTACAAACTACCCTGTACCAGTTTCACCGGAGAACTGCCATCTGACATGTGGTATAACACCATCTGGGAGTTCTCGGCGAGTCCGTCCAGTGTACCCAGTCTCCACTGAGC
This sequence comes from Agapanthus africanus, assembly GCA_030015575.1. Classification (NCBI taxonomy): domain Eukaryota; kingdom Viridiplantae; phylum Streptophyta; class Magnoliopsida; order Asparagales; family Amaryllidaceae; genus Agapanthus; species Agapanthus africanus. Next base: position 410,646,020 of record CM057340.1, read on the forward strand.
ACCCGTACACCATCTCTGATGTCCAACACCGATGGATATGGGATCATCCATCGCCCATCATATGGGTCAAGATGCGTATACGCTAGTCTACTCTGGTGTATCGATGCCCTGTCTCGATATACCCTCGACTAGGAACAGTTATAGGATGTACTCATCGACTACCGCGGCCCCACTAGTATGATCTCATCATAGTCCCAGTAGTCGAGTACAGATCCTAAGGGCTTTATCAACATGTGAGAGTAAAACAGTAAACCAATACGAGTCAACATGTTAAGATAAAGTGAAACCAAATAGCATACTATCATGACGAGCAAGAAAGTCATCTCTATATATAACCAAGCATCCATTGTAATATTCATCATATGTACAACAATGGCCTCTAGGGCATATACATAACTAACAACGACCTCTATATCGTTTCGCCTGGAGTAGGGAAACTCTCTGTGTGGGACTCTAGAGACTCGACTACTACGCTGGCAGTGGGTTTAACCACAGACCGCAAGCGGCACTAGCTTTACGTAACGGTCCCCAGGTAGATGTCGATAAGAAGGCCGATGAGGAAACCCATCCGAACTCCTACTGAGTCTGATGTGACAATCTCCATACAGTCCGGTCCGTTCGTCTAAGACTATCGCATATCGGGCCTAGGGGGCGGCAAGCGTCAGTCCCCTAATAGCGGTATAAGTCGTGTCGGAGCGAAGCCCATTACACCCTGAGAAACTACTGGAACCTACCAGCAAATCTCGCTTGCCCTGGCCAGGGACTTTGCGTAATGGCTCTCTGACATAGCGCGATATCAACCCCTAATACCGGTAGAGACGAATCCTGTCTAACCGCCACTGCCTCCAAGTGCTCGGGACTGCACCCAACTGCTACCTGTTTGCACGACTCCGTTGAGCCGTGGTAGGGTAGCAATCTAAGAACAGTGGGACACACTCGAGGAGAAGTAGCAGTGTCAAGTCTGCGGACTATGCTGTACTCATGTCACCTGGGAACTGTTCACTGACGACTGGTATAAAACCAACCAACAGTTCCCTGTGAGTCCTGTCCGGTGTACCCGTAACCTAACGAGCACCTGCATACTATCTCCAGTACAACGTACTGACGGCTGTGGGACAGACCATCTCCCCACTGGGATGAGAAGCGTACACACTAGTCTACTCCGGAGTATCGATGCTCTGTCTCGATAATCCAACGACTAGGGACCTGAATATGGACGTGCTTGTAGACTACCCAGCCCCCACTAGTGTGACTGCCATCACAACGCTGGTAGACAAGCGAGATCCTAAGAGCTCTATCAATACGTATACTCACATATTAAGATATAAAAACCAAGTAGCATACTACCATATTTAGCAAGACTGTTATATACATGTGAATATCCCAAGCTTCCATTAAGTAATATACAAACTAGTATGATACAATAATGTCCCCTAGGGCATATACAGTAACAATCTCCCACTTGCACTAGGGCCATGTACTGGCATATCGAAGACCGATGATCTCGAGTAGCCTCTCGAACTGAATCTGAGGTAGGGCCTTTGTGAATGGATCAGCAATGTTCTCTTCAGAAGCAACTCTCTGAACCTCGATCTCCTGACGATCAATGATCTCCCTGATCAGGTGATACCGCCTTAAGATGTGTCTGGACTTCTGATGGGACCTTGGTTCCTTCGCTAAAGCTATAGCTCCGTTGTTGTCGCAATACAGAGGTATTGGATCAATTATGGTAGGAACCACCTGAAGTTCTGTTAGGAACTTCTTCATCCAGACTGCTTCTTTTGCGGCATCGCAAGCAGCTATATACTCTGCTTCCATCGTCGAGTCAGCAACGGTGTCCTGCTTGGAGCTCTTCCAGCACACCGCCCCTCCATTGAGGGTAAAGAGATAACCCCACATGGACTTGGAATCGTCCTTATCACTCTGGAAGCCGGAATCAGCAAAGGCCTCCAACCTGAGGTCTTTTCCGCCGTAAACCAAGAACATTTCCTTAGTCCTTCTCAGGTACTTGAGAATGTTCTTTACTGCTATCCAGTGCTTCTCCCCTGGGTCTGACTGATACCGGCTTACCACGCTCAGTGCGTAAGCTACATCTGGTCTGGTACACAACATCGCATACATTATAGAGCCTACCGCAGAAGCGTAGGGTATAATAGACATGCGTTCCCTTTCCAAATCAGTCTTGGGAGACATCTCTTTGGAGAGGGTGATTCCGTGACAAGCCGGTAGATTACCGCGCTTAGAATCTTCCATACTGAATCTTTTCAGTACAGTGTCGATATACCTGGACTGCGAAAGTCCCAACATCCTCTTGGATCTATCACGATAGATCCGGATCCCCAGAATGTAAGAGGCATCACCCAGGTCTTTCATAGAGAACCTGTGTGACAAGAATCCTTTGACAGATTGTAGCATAGGAATGTCATTTCCTATCAATAGAATGTCATCCACGTACAAGACGAGGAATACGACACTTCTGGCTACAACTTTACTATATATGCACGGTTCATCTGGATTTTTGATAAAGTCATATTCTTTGACTGTCTCATCAAAACAGATGTTCCAACTCCGCGATGCCAGCTTTAGTCCATAAATGGACTTAAGCAGATTGCATACTTTCCCGCTGCTCCCACTCTGATTGAAACCCTCTGGCTGATCCATATAGACGCACTCTTCTAAACTTCCATTCAGAAAAGCCGTCTTTACGTCCATCTGCCAGATTTCATAATCATGGAAGGCAGCAATAGGAAGAAGGACCCGAATGGATTTGAGCATAGCCACTGGAGAAAAAGTTTCGTCATAGTCCAAACCAGGTCTTTGACGAAAACCCTTTGCAACAAGTCTAGCCTTATAGGTTTCCACCTGTCCATCTACACCAATCTTTTTCTTGAAGATCCATTTGCATCCTATGGGTTTTACCCCATCTAGAGCAAAGTCCAAAGTCCATACTTTGTTGGTGTACATGGACTCCATTTCGGTCCGCATTGCATCTAGCCATCGTACCGAGTCGCCGCTCTGGATGGCCTGTTGGAAGTCAGTAGGTTCATCATCATCTATGATGCAATCCTCTCTATCCCCATCTATGAGAAAACCGTAGTATCTCTCTGGCGGATGAGACGGCCTACTACTCCTGCGGAGGGGTGCGGGAATGTCATGTTCTTCTTGAACTTTCGGTTCTACCAAACTTTCAGTAGCAGTTTGTGGTTCTGGAATTTCTTCCAGTTCTATTTCGCTCCCACTTATTTCCTTTTCTAAAAACTGATATTCTAGAAAATGGGCATTACGAGAAACAAACACCTTTTGTTCCTCTGCGTAATAGAATAGATACCCCTTGGATTGTTTGGATATCCCACAAACTTACACTTTACTGATCGTGCCTCGAGCTTGTCCACATGCTGCTTTTTAACAAAATCTGGACATCCCCATATTTTCAGATACTGAAGATAGGGTTTCTTCCCACTCCACATCTGATATGGGGTGGTAGGCACAGTCTTGGTAGGAACCATGTTCAAAAGATATGCCGCTGATTCTAGCGCATAACCCCAGAAAGATCGCGGTAACTCAGCATTACTCATCATGGATCGTACCATATCTAATAGGGTTCGATTCCGTCTCTCCGATACACCGTTATGCTGTGGAGTGTATGGAGGAGTAAGCTGAGAGAGAATTCCTTTCTCTTTTAGGTAACCTAGGAACTCGGCACTCAAGTATTCACCACCTCGATCAGATCTAAGTGTCTTGATACATTTGCTGGTTTGGTTTTCTACTTCATTCTTATACTCTTGGAATTTCTCAAAAGCCTCGGATTTATGTTTCATCAGATAAATGAATCCGTATCTTGAGTAATCATCCGTGAAAGTAATGAAATAGGAAAAACCACCTCTTGCATGTGTAGACATTGGACCACATACATCGCTGTGTATGAGTCCTAAGAGCTCGCTCGCTCTTACTCCTTGTCCAGTGAATGGAGTCTTTGTCATCTTTCCTTTGAGACAAGATTGACAAGTGTCATAAGTTTGATATTCGAACGAGTCCAAATATCCTTCTCTATGCAACTTAGTCAACCTTCTCTCATTGATGTGACCCAGTCTACAATGCCATAAGAAAGCTTTATTTAAATCTGGAGACTTTCTTTTTAGTGTGTTCTGGACATTGAAAATTTGGAGTTGGTTTAAAACATATATACCGTTATTTAGTGTACCGGACCCAATCAAACCATGATTAAGGTGGATGTTAACAACATCTCTTACAAACGTGAAATCATAACCTTTATTTGATAACAAGAAAACTGATATGATATTACACGTTAAGCTTGGCATAAAAAAACAGTTATGTAAAACCAAAATGTGTCCACTCGTCAATCCTAGGTGATAATCCCCGACGGACGCAGCTCCCACGCTAGCTCCGTTAGCAACCTTTAGGGTCATATCACCTTCCTTCAGCACTCTACGTTTTCTCAGTGCCTGCAAAGAATTGCAAATATGAGATCCTGATCCGGTATCCAATACCCAGGAAGTAGAGTTGATCGACAGACAATTCTCAATTACAAACACACCTGAAGTCGAAGCCACAGCTTGCATCGGTTGCAGGTTCTTGGCGTTCCACGCCTTGCAATCCTTCTTCCAGTGCCCTTTCCTGTGACAATGGAAGCACTCATCCTGGCCAACTACCGGTACCGCAAACTTTTTCTTTCCCTTCCCTCCCACCTTACTTTCACCTCCTCTAGGTCTGGGTGCGGCCTTCTTCTTCCTTCCTTTGGCCCTAGCCTTGGACCCGGAAGAAGATGCACCGCCAACAAACATAGCGGGTATTTCCCTTGCCTTCTGCAAGGTGCCCTCTGCACTCCTTAACATGTTCAGGAGTTCCGGATGTTCAACTTCTTTTCTTTGAATGTTGAAGTTCAGGATAAACTGGGCGTAGGTGGAAGGAAGGGACTGGAGAATAAGGTCTGTATAGAGCTCACTATCCAAAGTCGTCCCAAGGTCTGCGAGCTCTTCTATATAGCCGATCATCTTTAGGACATGTTCTCCTACGGATGACCCGACAGCCAACCTCGCTCGAAACAAGTTCTTAGAGGTATCGTATCTTGCTATACGAGATTGCTCTCCATAAAGTTCCTTTGTATGGAGAAATATGGCATCTAGTTCTATATCCTCGTGCCTCCTCTGATGTTCATTGTTCATCAAGGCAAGCACGATGCACTTGGCTTTCGCGCAATCGAAATCCCAGGTTTTGCGGATTTCCTTATCCGCATTACTGGATTTGGGACCAGGGACAGCAGGTGCCGTAGCGGTGAGGACGTACCCCAGTTTGTCATAGGTCAAAGCCATTTTGACATTCCGCAGCCAATCTTTATAGTTTGGCCCTGTCAGTATATTTTTCTCTAAAAGTAACTTAAGTCCAGTCATTTTCAGGGTCGCTGCAATTTGGAGAGAGAGAAGAAAACTCTTTAGCATGATGCTCTTGCAAGTTTAAAATGGTTTTTAGTTTATCTAAACTGGATGGCTCTCACTGTTTCTCGAATCCTTCCTCAAACCATAAAAGAAGAATTAGCCAGGACTATTCTCACTGTACAATTCTTGCTTAACCGTTCAGCCAGGCTGGTCTCGGTACTTCGAGGGAGGTTTTCCAACGCTTTCGCGAAGTTCCTTAATTAAATAAACTCTTTTCTCTGGGGGCGTAACCCCGCTGACACCTTTCTGGACACCTACTAGGTTTATAGCATTGATCGTTAAGTGACGAATATCCTGATAAGTAGCATATACTCATAGTAGGATCGGGATCCAAATATCATTGTCTGATAATGTTATAGGAATGCTACCAACATTCATCAAACTCAAAATGGTATGCATCTCTTTGCAAAATTCAGTTTCTTTAGAAATTCCCGATATATATTTTTGCCCCATGCTCTTATGACCTTGGCGTTGGTCAAAATATCATAAGTCACATGTCAAGTTCTACCCATCATTATCTTGTTAATTTGAACCCATCCGTACATATCCTTGACGTTGGCCAAAATGATCATACGACTGTCCCAAACTAACTCATCTATCTATGCAACAAATGAATATCCAGCAGCTACCAAACACTATGCCTTGGCGTTGGTCAAAATACATAGCTTGAATACTACTGAATACCCAGATGAAATGACGGAGGGCTACGAATGGTTTTGGCGAAACCGTGAACGTAGTGAACTTGATATAACCGAAGGAACCTGATAGCTTTTAAAAGGAGTGGTTAATGCTCCGCATTTAAAAATATCTGTTTTAAAATTAATCGAGTGGTTTCTCTTAAATTGTTCCAACGAATAAAACTTTGGTTTATTTTCTTTGCATTATAGATAATGCGTCCCATCATTAACCTATCATTGCAGAAAACAACGAAAATACAACGTCCTCTTATGCCATCCGCATTCGCCACGGGGTCCCGTCATTACCCGTTAGGTTACTTAACTAACGACAGAGCGGGGGCTGGGCTAGCGCGGGTGTAAAACATAAGTGACGTCTAAATAGCTATCATATATATAGATATTTTACATTCGTCTGACGCAATGATATTCATTCCAGATCACAGATGAACTTAATTGGATTTGCAAGCAATCCGTGTTTGTTTTGAGCCTGCAACAAAAGACGGATTACACAGTTGTGATGAATAGCCATTACCCCACCAAGACCCCCTGCGGGTGCGGCAAACTACCCGCCCGGCAGTTTGTGCACCCCTCCTTGGGTCTGTCCTAGGAGCAAAAACAGTAAAATGAAATAATACAACGGTGGCTACAACCGCAACCTGGATGTGCCCCGCAAAATAATATTACAACAAATTACATTTACATCAAATGAATTAAATAATAACCCATCACATAACCCCGGCTATACATCACAACAGTCCAACACAGTTCATATGCACAAACAGATAAAATCCATTACAGAAATGTGCAACCCCCTGCCAACCGATATACTAGCAGTTAGGGGAGGTTTACGAACACATTATACAAAACACAGATATAATCCAACAAGCAAACACTGTATAATTTCGATCGATTAAACACTTTTAATTTTGCTCCAATACTTCTCTGTAAATCTGAAACCTGAGCAAAAATAAAAAAATTCCAGAAAATACCAAATATCCCATAGAACCAACACAGTAAATTTGGGTTCCTGAATCGCCAACTCGGCGGCGGAAGCGCGGCGGATCGGTGGGATCCGCCGCGGTTCCGCGGCGCTGTAGACGTTTCAGGGGCCCAAATTTCTTGTGTGTTCTTATACTGTCATTTTAACCTTTCTGAATTTCCCTGAAAAATTTTTGGACTTCATTTAAAAATCGACAGAAACTTGTGATTTCGGGTTTTTCCGGTTTCGCTTTTTCCGTTCGAAATTCATACAAATTTGCAAGTAAGTTATTTATTGTTTAGCGAGGCTCTGATACCACTGTAAGTCGATGTAGAACACCCCACGACTTGCGGGGAGGCGGAAATTTAAAAAACGATCTTGTTCTTTGCTTAAACATCGACTAACCGCATGAATCGAAGCTAAACGATAACTAACATGAAACATAGAAGTTCTATACTACTATGTTTAGGGATTATACCTAACGAATCGTGTCCTTCGTCTTTGTGAACTCCTCCTCCTCCTCGGCCTTCTCGAAGTAGTAGACGATCCACCCGAGAGCTTTACTCCAAGCTTAGCCTCTAAACTTGAGGCAACTAACCTTCTTTAAGTGCTAATCAAAGAAGCTAGGTGATATAGAGTGAGGGTTATGATTTAGTTAGTCTAACTAATCCTTGTACTCAACACATGAGAGGGGAGGATTAGTGTTTTAAGAGGGAGAGCTTGAGGAGCGAGAAGATGATAATGATAATCAAATGAGAATAGAGAGATATCATAATATATATCAAGCATTTCTTTTTATCAAGAAAAGAAAATATATCATTAAACAACCATGCTTCATAATATCTAGTGATGATTCATCTCCATGGACAAAAGACATGTATGAATCATCTAGGTGACTCACTAATCACAATCATTGTATATGCCACCTAAACCTCCTTAGTCACCACCTTCTAGAAGCTTCTCGCACAATTACGAGAACGCCCCTCCTTTCCGCAAAAATACGGAAAAAACTTTAGACTGTATAAATCCAATAACCGGATACCAGTAACTGGCTTAAACCAAAGCCGACTGGTAAAAACTGTCCGAAAGTCGTACGTGCGTAAACACGCGTATGCGTCCGAACCCTTGTCGTAAAACCATACGACCTCTATATCGTTTCGCCTGGAGTAGGGAAACTCTCTGTGTGGGACTCTAGAGACTCGACTACTACGCTGGCAGTGGGTTTAACCACAGACCGCAAGTGGCACTAGCTGTACGTAACGGTCCCCAGGTAGATGTCGATAAGAAGGGCGATGAGGAAACCCATCCGAACTCCTACTGAGTCCGATGTGACAATCTCCATACAGTCCGGTCCGTTCGTCTAAGACTATCGCATATCGGGCCTAGGGGGCGGCAAGCGTCAGTCCCCTAATAGCGGTATAAGTCATGTCGGAGCGAAGCCCATTACACCCTGAGAAACTACTGGAACCTACCAGCAAATCTCGCTTGCCCTGGCCAGGGACTTTGCGTAATGGCTCTCTGACACAGCGCGATATCAACCCCCAATACCGGGAGAGACGAATCCTGTCTAACCGCCACTGCCTCCAAGTGCTCGGGACTGCACTCAACTGCTACCTGTTTGCACGACTCCTTTGAGCCGTGGTAGGGTAGCAATCTAAGAACAGTGGGACACACTCGAGGCGAAGTAGCAGTGTCAAGTCTGCGGACTATGCTGTACTCATGTCACCTGGGAACTGTTCACTGACGACTGGTATAAAACCAACCAACAGTTCCCTGTGAGTCCTGTCCGGTGTACCCGTAACCTAACGAGCACCTGCATACTATCTCCAGTACAACGTACTGACGGCTGTGGGACAGACCATCTCCCCAACTGGGATGAGAAGAGTACACACTAGTCTACTCTGGAGTATCGATGCTCTGTCTCGATAATCCAACGACTAGGGACCTGAATAAGGATGTGCTTGTAGACTACCCAGCCCCCACTAGTGTGACTGCCATCACAACGCTGGTAGTCAAGCAAGATCCTAAGAGCTCTATCAATACGTATACTCACATATTAAGATAGAAAAACCAAGTAGCATACTACCATATTTAGCAAGACTGTTATATACATGTGAATATCCCAAGCTTCCATTAAGTAATATACAAACTAGTATGATACAATAATGGCCCCTAGGGCATATACACTAACATAACCGCCAGGTCCAACCAATCAACGGTAGGTACTCGCCACCCTGCCAGGCTCATCGTCTAATCCACGAAAAACATTTCTTGCCCCGGGGAACCATACCGGGTCCACCATGTACCCGCAATCGGCCTCATCCGCCTCCTCGAATCGGGTTCCACATGTCGCTCTCAGCACCGAGAAAACACATGGTGGACGCACTGAAATATCACATCAAGGGTAACCGGGTTTTTAAAGCAATTACTTATTCTCTTTTGAAATTCCCACGGTTCCCAAATCCAGAAATATCATGGAAACAGCAACTCTCAATGCGTATAATCAGAAAGCATGATGTATGTGACATGTAAAAGAAATGTAAGCATATCAGGATGGCATGCAAGGGTCATATCCAGAATGCAATAGTACTACAGTGTAGTGACACGGCAATTATCGATGATGAAGTGTGTGAGCCGGCAACAAGTGTACGTGGAACATACACATCATCGATAATGGTGCTGGTGTCCTAGCAGCATGACTGAAATATATCAAAAATACAAGCGATGCAATGCAAATTGCATGAATATGCGGAATCGAATAATCAACGCAACAGTAAAGAATCTACCTCAATAATTATATCATGCAGCCTTGCCTTTTGAAATAAGATTAATCAGGGTTTTTGGTAAAATAAGGGCTACGTGTCTTAAGAAAAGAAGTGTCGTATATCCGTAGAATCCCTTTTGCCTATCTTTAAAATATCCCCGATTCGTTAGCTTTGAAATAGGTATGACTCGGGTCTAGTCTAACGCCTACTATGCGAACTATGGACCCAACTATCAAGTCAATCGGGAGGGGTGTGGAAATCACCTAAATCTGAGTCGATATACATATTGTAGGGTTCCTAGGCACTCTTGTGAGGGTTCATAAGGCATCAAACATGCCCGAATAAAATTTTAGACATGCCGAACAACCCAAAACCGGGATCTTTGCTAGATTATTAGGGTTTAACATGCAAGTAAACATCTTTACTACTAAGTGTGAGGGATTACAACCTTTGTAGTCTGCTCCTTCGCTTCATAAGCTCCGAGTAGAAGTCCCTTCGCCGCGATCCACGATCTCCCGGACTCAAGAGAGGCTCCACGACTCGAACGATCCATGATAGCTTGTCGTATTCCTTTTCTCCGATGATCTACGTCGAAGTCGCAATAGCTCAAGCTCTCTCACTCTAATGAGGTGAACAACCTAATCTAATGGGCTTGATTAGATGAGGATGATGAAGTAGTATTTATGCTTTCTTTTTATATCATTTTCTCACAAGAAATCATCACAAAAGAAATAACTAGTAAGCTTTCTCAAAGCTAAGGAGAGAAGAAGACGATGAATGAAAAAGATAATCCTTTTGTGATGAATAGTAGTAAAGAATATATGATTGATTATAGAACCATGGTCAAGGATGAGAGGCTTAACCTTTGTAGAGAATAAACTAGAGATAGGGTTTGGTTAGGTTAAGAATGAGTCATGGATAAGTATCAACCATAATATCTTAACCAAGACAAAAGGAAATCCTTCTAGAACGGGAAAGAAGGAGCTAACCCTAATCAAACCATAATCTCTTTTTATTATCACTAAACAAGTTTCATAATAAATTATATCATGTCACAATAATATATATCACATATATATTATATATTTGCAACAAAAGAAAATAATACAATTAACATATATCGCATATATATCAATGTATTAATCCGGTGAGAAAATGAAATAATAAAGCGAGCCAATATTAGATAATGTAATACAATATATCATTATACATTAAATCATCGAATCAACACTTGATCCGACGATCCAGCTATATCGAATATAACCGACTAATATCTCATGTACCGATTCATCGAATCAACACTTGATCCGATGACCCGGTTCATATCTAAATATTGCGAGAATATAATACGGTCCGGTCTGTTCTTCTGATATGTTGCATATCAAGTCTAGGGGTGGTATACGTCAGACCCCAGTAACCGATAAGTCGTGTCGATATGAGGCTCATAACAGGTCGAGAAACTACTGGAAACACTTACCAGTATATCTCTATATCAGTCCTGGCCAGGGACTTCCAGTTATAGCTAATCGAACACAGCACAACATCAACTCCCTATACTGGGAGAGACGAATCCCCTCCTATCGCTCATTGCCTCCATGTGATTCGGGACTGTACCCAAAAGCCACCGTTTTGCACGCCCTCTTGGACGTGGTAAGGTGGAAATCAAAGCACAGTGGGAATTACACAAGACTCTATGACGATCTCGGGTCTACAGACTACCCAGTACCAGTGTCACCGGAGAACTGCCATCTGACGTGTGGTATATCACCATCTGGGAGTTCTCGACGAGTCCGTCCAGTGTACCCAGTCTCTACTGAGCACCCGTACACCATCCTTGATGTCAAACACCGATGGATATGGGATCATCCATCTCCCATCATATGGGTCAAGATGCGTATACGCTAGTCTACTCTGGTGTATCGATGCCCTGTCTGGATATACCCTCGACAAGGAATAGTTATAGGATGTACTCATCGACTACCATGGCCCCACTAGTATGATCTCATCATAGTCCCAATAGTCGAGTACAGATCCTAAGGGCTTTATCAACATGTGAGAGTAAGACAGAAAACCAATACAAGTCAACATGTTAAGATAAAGTGAAACCAAATAGCATACTATCATGACGAGCAAGAAAGTCCTCTCTGTATATATCCAAGCATCCATCATAATATACATCATATGTACAACAATGGCCTCTAGAGCATATACATAACTAACAATCTCCCACTTGCACTAAGGCCAGCTGCTGTAGTATCTCATACCTAGCATCCCGAATAATCTCTCAAACTGTATATGGGGAATTGCCTTCGTGAGTGGATCCGCAGTGGTGTCCTTTGTATCTACTCTCCTGACCTCATTTTCCCGGTGATCAACTATCTCCCTGATCAGGTGATACCGCCTCAGAATATGTCTGGACTTCTGATGGGACCTAGGTTCCTTGGCCAAAGCCACAGTTCCATTGTTATCGCAATACAAAGGTATTGGATGCTCAATGGATGGAACCACACCAAGTTCACTAATGAACTTCTTAATCCAGACAGCCTCTTTGGCAGCATCGTTGGCAGCGATGTATTCAGCCTCCATCGTCGAGTCTGCAATGGTATCCTGTTTGGAACTCTTCCAACATACCGCCCCTCCATTGAGGGTAAAGACAAATCCAGAGTGTGACTTAGAGTCGTCCTTATCACTTTGGAAGCTGGAATCGGTAAAGGACTCCAACCGGAGTTCTCCGTTACCATACACCAAGAACATGTCTCTAGTCCTTCACAGCTGTCCAGTAACTCTCTCTAGGATCTGCTTGATACCGACTCACTACACTTAGTGAGTCTGCTACATCGGGTATGGTACATAGCATCGCATACATGATAGAGCCTACTTCCGAAGCATAGGGTATCCCTTGCATGCGAGCTCTCTCCAAATCAGTCTTGGGAGACATTTCTTTGGAGAGAGTGAGTCCAAAGAACGTGGTTTGGTTCCCACGCTTGGATTCTTCCCTACTAAACCTCTTTAATATGGTGTCAATGTACCTGGATTGGGACAATCCCCGTATCCTTTTAGATCTATCTCCATAGATCATGATTCCCAATATGCAGGAGGCATCACCTAGATCTTTCATTGAGAATCTTTGTGATAAGAAGAGCTTGACTGATTGCAGCATAGAAATATCATTTCCTATCAAGAGTATGTCATCCACGTACAATACGAGGAAGACAACCTTACTCTCTGCTACCTTCTTATAGATACAAGGTTCATCTATATTTTTGATGAAGTCAAACTCTTTGACTACAACATCAAAACAGATGTTCCAACTCCGCGATGCTTGCTTCAACCCATAAATGGATTTAAGCAGCTTGCACACCTTTCCGCTGCTCCCACTATGTAGGAAGCCCTCTGGCTGAGTCATGTATACGCACTCTTCTAAATCACCGTTTAGAAAGGCGGTCTTAACATCCATTTGCCAGATTTCGTAGTCATGGTATGCAGCAATGGCAAGTAAGATCCGGATGGACTTAAGCATAGCCACTGGAGAAAAGGTTTTGTCATAATCCACACCTGGTCGTTGACGAAAACCCTTTGCTACAAGTCTAGCTTTGAAAGTCTCAACTTTTCCATCTACACCAAATTTCTTTTTAAAAATCCAGTTGCTCCCAATGGGTTTTACCCCTTCAGGAGCATTTTCCAAAGTCCATACTTTGTTGGTGTACATGGATCCATCTCAGATCGCATTGCATCCAGCCATTTCACAGAGTCACCACTCGTGATGGCCTGCTCAAAACTAGTTGGGTCATCATCTTCCATGATGCAATCCTCGCTTCCACCATCAATGAGAAAACCATAGTATCTCTCAGGCGGATGAGAAACCCTGCTAGATCGGTGGAGAGGCTGGGGTTCGTCGGGTACTACTGAATCCTCTGGTTCTACCAAGTCTTCTGTTATAGTTTGTGTTCCTGGAACCTTTTCTAGTTCTACCTCAATGCCACTATTCCGTTTCATAAGAAAACCTTTTTCTAAGAAAGTGGCATGTCGAGAAACAAACACCTTTTGTTCCTCGGGGTGGTAGAAGATATACCCTTGTGAATTTTTGGAATATCCTACAAACTTACATAAGACAGATCTTGCCTCGAGTTTGTCCGGATTTTGCCTTTTGACATAGGCCGGACAACCCCATATCTTAATATAATTAAGATGTGGTCTATTCCCTTTCCATATCTCATATGGAGTGGTAGGCACAGATTTGGTGGGAACTCTATTCAATAGGTCTATGGATGTCTCAAGCGCAAACCCCCAGAAGGAAATAGGTAACTCAGCTGTACTCATCATCGAGGACACCATATCTAATAGGGTGTGATTCCTCCGTTCCGATACACCGTTGTGCTGTGATGTGTAAGGAGAAGTAAGCCAAGAGAGAATCCCATTCTCTTTTATATAATCTAGGAACTCATAGCTTAAGTATTCTCTTCCTCGATCAGATCGAAGAATCTTAATACTTTTGCCCGTTTGGTTCTCTACTTCGTGCTTATATTCTCTGAATTTCTCAAAAGCTTCAGACTTTTGTTTCAACAGGAACACATGCCCGTATCTAGAGAGATCGTCAGTGAATGTAATGAAGTATGAAGAACCATTCCTGGCGTGTGTAGACATAGGACCGCATACATCACTATGTACCAGTCCTAAGATTTCCGTATCTCTTTCTCCGTGTCCACTAAACGGAGCATTGGACATTTTTCCTTTGAGACATGAATGGCAAGTATCATAAGATGATAATTCGAACGGATTCAAATATCCATCTTTATGAAACTTAGCCAGTCCTGTCGCATTGATATGACCAAGTCTACAATGCCACATGTAGGATTCGTTCATTTCTGAACTCTTCCTCTTATGTGTGTTTTGTATATTGAGTACTGTATTTTTATTTAGAATGAATATGCCATTATTTAACGAGCCTGATGTAATCAACTTTTGATCTAGTAATATGTTCATAACATTATCCTGTACTATAAAATTATATCCTTCTTTACTTAATAAAGAAACTGATATAATGTTGCACATCATGTTCGGTATATAATAGCATTCATTCAGAATCAGTGTATCACCACCTGGTAATACTAGGTGATATTCGCCAACTGCTTTGGATGTAACATTTGCCCCATTCCCTACTTGAACGGAATGATCACCTTTTCCCAGTTCTCTACCTTTCTTCAGCCCATGTAACAATTTACATATGTGAGATCCTGATCCGGTATCTATTACCCAGGACGTAGGGTGAACTGAGAAACAGTTCTCAATAACTAACACACTTGAAGAAGATGCATCAACATGCATGTTCTTTTGGGCGGCTTGAGAATCCAGATATTCTCCTATTCCATGTTCAGGCTTATAACTCTTATGAGAAAGAACGGGTCCAACATTCCCCTGCTCAGTATAATAAGCGGGTTCAGTCAATACATCCATATTATTATCTTGATTATGGCCTGACATGGTCGCTAACTGGAGAGAGAGAGAAGAAAACACTTTAGCGTATGCTCTTGCAAGATTAGATTGGTTATTATCTTACCTAATCAGGATGTCTCCCACTGTTTTTATCAAATCTTCCTTCAAACCGTAAAAGGTAAGATTAGCCGGGATTAATTACACCCTACAATTTCGTCAATCTTTCAGCCAGATCAGTGTCGGTACTTGAGGGAGGTTCCCCGTGCTTTCGCACGGACCTAATTAAAGTAAACCTCATTTTCCCAGAGGCGTAACCCCGTTAACACTTTTCTAGACACCTACTTGATCGGCTAATTGTCCTGTGTAAAACTCTCCCAAGAGTAACTCTTACTCGCAGTGGGTATCGGGATCCAACTATCTCATAGGCGGTATGCAATCTCATTGCAAATTTCAACACTTGAAATTCCCGATAATATTTTTACCCCTAGCGTGCTATGACCTTGACGCATGCCAAACAACCCATAGTCCGCTAGTCAAGTTCAACATGTACAATTCGTGATTGAATTAAACCCACCCGTACGACCCTTGACGCATGCCAAACAACACCGTATGAATATCCTAATCCAATCGCATCTCATGCTACAGATAAGTAATAATCAGCTACTTTACACTACGCCTTGACGCATGCCAAACTACCACAGCATGTATACTAAATATTACTTATCTGAATTGACGTAGGGCTATGCAGGTTTTTCAGAAAACCATGAGCGTAATGAACTTGATATCGTCGTAGAATCATGTGAAATTTTGAAATGGAGTGTTTTTTAGGCTTTCATTAGTTTTGCTAAAGAGGTCACTCCCGGTGAAGGGATCTCGGCTCTTTCCTCATCGAATAAGGTGCAGGGTATATCATATATACCGCTATGCAAAGCAAAACTCTAAACAGAAATCAAAAGACAAACCGAGTTTTGTAGCATCTGCCAGTTTCGCTAAAGAGGTCACTACCGGTGAAGGGATCTCGGCTCTTTCCTTATCGAATAAGGTGCAGGGTATATCATATATTCCGCTATGCAAAGCAAAACTGTAGTTACCCTTTTTATAAACATTTGATTCTACAACATCTTTTAGGTTTCTTTTCTTTTTATTAATCTCATTAATAAAATCCCATCAGCTTATGCTTCCTAAGCATCACAGAAGAAACGAAGTAGTGATATTTATATATCAGCATATATATATATAGTATAAGCATTCGTCTCAGGCAGTAATATGATCTCATCACAGAACATTGCAGCAGAAGAACATATATGAAATATTAGATATACTAGGATGTCCGTGTTTTCAATACGAGCCGGTATAAAACATGGATTCCACGGTCGCGATGAATAGCCAAACCCACATCCCAAGACCCCTGCGAGAGCGGCAAGTAACACTGCCAATTCTAGGGTTGGGAGACCCGGTCTCGACCCCTCGAGATGTTCTCCCACTGGATCCTAGAACCCGGTTACTTGTGCTCCCCTCCTTGGGTCTACCTAATGCGGAAAAGTAAATAATATACAATGGTGACATCAACCTCATCCCGGAAGTGCCCCAATAAAAGAATATTACATACAAATGAATTTTACATGAATGAAAATAAAAACCCTCATCTCACATAAAACCCCCGGCTATTCAGAACACGACGATTCAATATAACATATCACAGCAACACATAATATCACATATCATCAACATAAGTAAGTATGCATACACCGATCGTCGTTGATGTATTGCAACGAAAACCGGCAATACAACTACATACTACAATTACGGTCACAGAAAAGAAATTGTAAAACTATAATATTTGGAATCCACAATCACTTTAGACATCGTAAATCCGAAATATCACATACTTCGCATTTCATGCCTAACTCTATGAATTCCACATATTGTATCACATTCCAGATAAATAGACAGTATTAAAATTTTCGAACAGATAATCAAATACCCAAAATTTCCTAAATAGCTCAACACTTGAGCGGAGTTCAAATAATCCCAGAATATGTCACAGTACCAGTGATCCAGCCGTAGAAGGGTCAAGCCAACGCCTCACATGTGGCACGCCGTACTGCCCCAAACCCTAAGGTTTAGAGGCAGTTCAAGACGGTCACATAATCGAGTTTAGGTTTGTTGTCTTCTAGAGGGTCCACAGTGTTACTTGTACAATTTTTCCGAAAGAATTAAACCCGATAAAAATTCAACACTTGAAAGTTTTACGTGCCGGGAAAAAATGAGTTAATGATATTTGTTCGAACATTTTAACAGTTTCCAAATATCCGGAAATAATAACGAATTTAAATTTTCCGATCGAATCAACGATTACAAAATAAACCCCAGAACACTCAACATTTGAGTCAGATTAAAAATACCCAGAAAATTACAAAATCATCTACGGATATAACCATGGGAAAACGAGTTAACGATTTGACCGTACGGCCGCAGATCCGCGGCAGGAGCAAGGTATTGCCGCGGTTTCGTAGCTGAATGTACGGATCATTGACACGTGTTTCACAGTGATGCTTATATTTTCCTGCTGGTATTTTAAAGTATTTTTAATTCTGAAAAATCACAGCTTTGAAAAAAAATCCAGAGAGGGGTCTAAAATTGCGTTTCGGTGTTCGATCGGAGTTTTAACTTCGTATACACATCGTCTAATGCTCTAGCTAGGCTCTGATACTACTGTAGGGTTCCTAAGCACTCTTGTGAGGGTTCATAAGGCATCAAACATGCCCGAATAAAATTTTAGACGTGCCGAACAACCCAAAGCCGGGATCTTTGCTAAATTATTAGGGTTTAACATGCAAGTAAACATCTTTACTACTAAGTGTGAGGGATTACTGTTGGAGATAGTGCCCTCAGAGTCAATTATTGGATCACAGGCACGTGATTGCAATGATTGAGGGAGGACCTATCCCGGTAGGACAGTCTTACTCGAGATGATAGTATGCTATCTGGTTTACCTTTATCATCGTGTACTGTTTCAGGTGACCTTACAGGTCACTATTACACGTTGATAGAGCCCCTAGGATTCTTGCTTGACGACCAGCAGTATGATGGCGATCATATACGTGGGAGCTGGGGTCTGTAAGCACATCCTTAAATGGTCCCTAGTCGTGGGAGTTTCGAGACTGGGCATCGATACTCCATTAGTAGACTAGTGTATACAGTCGAGACCCCGACGAGGGGCGGTGGCCGGTCTCACAAGCCACTGGTGTCAGTTGGTTCACCTAAGATGTATACAGGTGCTCATTGGGTTATGAGTACACCGGACAGGACTCGCCGGGAACCTGCTAGTTGGGATTATACCAGACGTCAGATAGCAGTTCCCAGGTGACATGTGTACAGGTTAGTTCATCGACCTGAGATCGTCATTTGTCTCGTGTGAGTTCCCACTGTGCTTTGATTACTACCCTACCACGGCTCAAAAGAGTCGTGCAAACAGGTTTTAGTTGGGTACAGTCCCGAGCCACATGGAGGCAGTGAGCGGATCTTCAGGGGTTCGTCTCTCCCGGTATTGGGGGTGAGGTCGCGCTGTGTCTAGGAGAGCCATTACGCAAAGCCCTCGGCCGAGGCAGGAGATTTACTGGTAGGTATTCCAGTAGTATCTCAGGGCGTTCTGGGCTACGCTCCGACACGACTTGTACCGCTTTTGTGGGTCTGACTTTTACCAAACCCCTAGGCCCGCCATGCGATGCTCATAGACGAACGGACCGGACTGTACGGATATTGTCACTGACAGGCTCAGTAGGGTGTCAGGATGAGTTCGCTCATCGACGTCCCTTTTGGTCAATAGCTGGTGGCCCGTCACGTATTGGCTTATATCTCTGACGTGCTAGTGGTTAAATCCACAGTCATAGTATTGACGAGTCTTTAGAGTCCACCACACTTTCAGTTACTCAGCTTTCGGGCGAAACGCTTTAGTGGCCGTATGGAGATATGGCAGGGTCCGATCAGATACGTGCGGTATTGCACGGATCAGGATCGGACGGTTTGTACTAGTGGCCGTATGGATATATGGCAGGGTTCGATCAGATACGTGCGGTATTGCACGGATCAGGATCGAACGGATATTACTAGCCGGCTTTGGTTTAAGCCGGATCCTAGTATAGTACAGTGTAGATTTTGTCTCATTGCATTTGTATCCGGTCGGAATACAGATGCGGGTGTGTATGCACAGTATCGGGGTTTTCCTGTAATTTATTACGGGACCAGTTTTCTGGAGTTGCCAGTTTGCATTCCGTTCCGGCCGGTTTTCCTTTGTTCTTTCCCGGCCGGACTTTTCCGATGGAGGGTGTTATTTGCAAGTTTGCAAATAACACATTGTGGAGGGTTTTCTTGCAAATGTATTTATTATGAAAGCATCTTTTGATACCATTCTCATCACTTGCTTTTTGTTGATTGGAAGTGATTTGGAGTTGATTTGATTTTGTTATGATGATGTTTGGATATGGTCACCCTCTCTCTTTTCCTACACTCACCTCCCTCTTGCTTATGTTTTGATTCCTCCACCATTCTCATGAGATGAGAGAGGCTTCACTTGAGAGAGAAAAATTGAGAGAGTTCATTTCATCTTCTTCTTGCTAGAAAATTGAAAGCACCAATTTTCTTTATCTCTTCCTCCATCCATCATTGGCAACTACATAAACTCTAAGAGACAAAGTTTCTACAGCAATTCTTGGGCATGTCGAGTTGCCGGCTTCATGCCCGAGTTGCCTCGGTATTGAGGCGGGAGCCCGTAAAAGACTCAGGCGATGTGGTGCCCTTTCCGGCGAGGAGACGACGATATGGAGACAAGATTTTCCGCGGGAGATCGGAGTGGAGACGAAGACCGAAGGACACGGATCGTTTGGTATAGCTCTCTTCCCTTCTCTTGTTAGCTAGCATTAGGTTAATGGTTAACGATCCGGGTTTTCATTGTCCGCGGTAGCGCCGGTTTCCAAGTAAGGAAAAATTTTGATTCCGCATTTTGGCCTCGGATAGACGGCAGGGGCGCTGCCGTGGCGCAACATGGTATCAGAGCCACGCCATTAACCTTTTCTAGCTTTGTTTGATGTGTTTTTGCATTTCCGATCGACCAAAATTCCAAAAACTACATTTTAGCTCACATCAGTTTTCTGTTGAAAATTTTTGGTGTCTAAAAATTTTTCAGGTTGTATAAAACTAATGTACTGGAAATTATAAGACTACTGTAAAAATTCGACGCACTCAGTCGATGGATGAAGAGCGGAACCGCGGCGAAACCCCCCCTTGGGCCGCGGTTCCGCCGCACTTTACTGTCCTCACTGTGTCCAATTTTTACAGTGGGCTTGTGGGCTGATTTTAGGGGTTTTGGGATATTAAATTTGGGCCCAGATTTTCTGTGATTGCTACAGTATTGCTTGGGGGCCCACATGTTAATTGTTTAATCGATCGGATATTTTAAACACATTTTTCACAGTATTTACATTATATCTGCGACCGTGAATGTCACTTGATCGGTAAATCCCGTCTAACTGCTATAGCCCAGTTAGACGGATTTGCGAACGTGACTTTCACGTTGATGTTCTATGTTTATGTTGTGTTGTTGCGGATCGGTCGTGGGGGATAGCCTGGATGCAATGTTAGTACAGTTTTGTTTTATATGTACATTTGATATTGCGGGGTGAGCGTCCAACATGTGGACTGCCGTCACTGCCTGTTTGTATTATTCTTTTGGGGCACGACCTGGTTGCGGTCGATGTACCCGGTGTATGTATATTTTACTTTCTGTACTAGGATTGCCCCGCGGTGGGGTGCACGGATAGCCGGGTTCTGGAGGGCAACAAGCCCGCATCTCATGGCATTGGGACGGAGGGGGCTTCACTCCAGGATTGGCGGGCTATTCACCGCACTCGTAGGGGGTACAGGTTGACCCAGGAGGGGTGCCCGAGTTACCGGATTCCGTGAAGTGCTGGGTGGTCCATTCACGTTGCTGAAGGGGGCTGCCTCGCTTCAGGTTTTGGCGGGTGACTTGCTGCGCCCGTAGGGGTCTAGGTTTTCATTGCACAGGCTATCCACACGACCAGGGGAACGTCGGGTTTCAGCAGCGGCTCTGTGAAACCCGGGGCTTCCAGATATCTGTATTGTTCTGTGATGCTGCATATTTCTGTGATGTTGCATTTTATTCACGCCTTGAGCGAAATATAATATATTGGTATATATATTAGTAGATGTTGTATATGTTTTACATCCGCGCTAGTCCAGTCCCCGCTCTGTCGTTAGTTAGCTAACCTAACGGGTGATGACGGGACCCAGTGGCGAATGCGGATGGTATATACGTACGTCAGTATATTTTCGTTCTTTGTGGTGTGATCAATTGATGGGACTGCGTTGATTCGGATCAATGCAAGCTAAACAAACCTATTCTGATGTTGTTGGAACATTTTTCAAAAAGCTGTTATTGCAAGGACGTTCACTTTTGTTTTGCATCGTGGTATTCATTTGGAATATCCTGCTCCTCAGTCGACGAGGCAAGGGCCGAGATCCCTTCACCGGGAGTGACCCCTTGGACAGAAGTTTGCGTCAGGGCATTAACTTCACTGTAGCCGATTACTTTTGCTTTGCATCGTGGTATTCAGTTGGAATATCCTGCACCTCATTCTACGGGGAAAGAGCCGAGATCCCTTCACCGGGAGAGACCTCTTTAGCAAAGGTTTTCGTCACTATATTTTTATAAAAGGCTATGCAGTTCCTTCAACGATATCAAGTTCATTACGTTAAAGGTTTTTTCGCCAAAAACCAGCCGTAGCCCTCCGTCATTTCCTACAGGTATTATTTAGTATTCGTGCTGCGTTTGTTGACCTAGTCAAGACGTAGTGTTCGGTAGCTAAGTGGTATTTGTTTGTTGCATAAGTAGGATTGGTTAAGACAGTCGTGCGGCCTTGTTGACCTAGTCAAGGGCACGTATGGGTGGGTTTAATGCAATCCAGAATAATGACGGGTTGAACTTGACTGGCGGTTTATGGTTTGTTGACCAAGTCAAGGTCATAAACCGCTTGGGGTAAAAATCACATCGGGAGTTTCAAAAGAACTGAAACTTGCCAGATATGCGCATACCTTCTGGAGTGTGGTGACTTGAGTGGATTCCGTTAAGTTATCATGCGATGATAGTTGGATCCCGATTCCCACTGATGAGTTGGTTTACTCCTCGGGTGATCCCGACAAATTCTTCTTTCAGGTTTGGAGGAGAATTTGAGGTACAGTGGGAGGTTTCCTGATTAGATAAATTGGTAACCATTCTGATCTAAGTTAGAGTGCACGCTGAGTGTTTCTTTTCTCTCTCTCTGGCAGCGACCATTGACCCGACCCTTGACTATGACTCAGTGACCAAGTTGACCGAACCTTCTTAACACAGGCTTTTGGATTGTCTGAGTTGCAGACCTCGTTGCCACTCCTACTTTTACCCTGTTCTCCAGGACACCCCGTATTACTACGAACGTCCACTTCCATTGGACAAAACCATCGTATGGTTAGATACGAACTCGAAGGAATTTATTCGAGGATGGTTTCTGGTTCTGGAGAAAACGAATAGGATTATTCAGTTGTCTTTTCTTTTCACCTTCTCTCATTACGAGTACTCCTTGGTTTAGGAGATAGTACACCTATTATGCAAATTGGATAGTCTTCTTCCAAACCTTAGGCTGGTGCCGAACGGCGGGGAATGAAGAAAACCAATTAGCATAACGATGGTGTGCAGAAGGTATTAAGTTAAGACAAAGCAAGGGATTAGTAAGAGGGCAAAGTAAATTGCGACTGCCATTCACGACCAAACCGAGTATTTCTTCGCCAATCCTAAATCACCTTTGTATTTCTCCAGGACACTCCGTATCACTACGAAGATCCCAAGTTTTTGGATACTCCATCGTATGGTTATATACGAACTCGAAAGGAACTTGTTCCAGTTCGGGGATGGATTCTGGTCCAGGAAAAATAGGAATATGGTTTATTCGGTTGTCTTTTATCTTCACCTTCTCTTGCATTGCGAGTGCTCCTAGGACAAGGACAGTACACCCATTATGCTTATTGGATAGTCTTCTTCCAAACCATAGGCTGGTGCCGAACAGTAGGGAAGGAAGAAAACCATTTGGCCTAAGGGGTGTGCAGAAGGTAATGACTAAAGACATATAAAGAGATTTGGAGAGGTGGAAAAGAATTATACGGTTGTAGTTGTGAATCTGGATAATGGTAGAGGCATTACTAGGAATACCAGGATACCCTATCGAAACATTTTAATGTTTCAGTTTCAACTGTGTACTGTTAAAAGAAAACTGATTTCCCGATTAGACACTTGCTCCAGGGTATGTATTTACCAGGTTTGACTCTCACATCTGTATGGCTTTACAGATGATGAGTGGGAGTAAGTTATTGGGAATTGGATGATCATCCTCATTATATCGGGATTCGTTGTAATCGGTGATATTTGAGGAGATCACCTGGGCTGTTTGCCGGTCGGCAAATATTTGGTTTTGAATATCCGCTGTTGTGCACCAATTTCAAATTGATATATCTGTACGTCTATTTTCATAGAGTGAGATATACCTATTGATATTATGTCGATGATATTTACCTATATCAGTGGATGGTTAGGTAAGGAGCATCAAACAGCGGTGTAATTCTTCTTAACCATAAGTACAGTTTTCAACCTACGACGCACAGTGAAAGAGTTGTTAGACTCAGCGGACTTATACAGAGTATTGTATGTTGTCCAGTGTCCATTGGGACAGAGGGGTTGGTCCTCATACTATATTCTGTTTACTTTTAACTTCTCTAGTTCTTAGACATATGTTTCGTAGAAACACAGGGTCTAAGTTTTGAGGAGTTATAGGTATTTGAATAGAGTAGAGAACCAGGTGTAGCAAGTATCGGGATTCTTCAAGGTGATCGAAGATGTAGATACTTGTGTATGGTATTCAGTTGATAGTAATGATAAAGAGAAATTGCTTCTCTTTCAGGTTACTCATAATTGGAAGCATTCCTAAGTTGAGTAACGCTGATCGGCCTCTCTCCATTTAGTTGACATGCACTGGAGACAGCTGCATGATTTGAATCTGGTTCAATTAAATCAGTGCCTCTGGTTCTATATTGGATATAGAACAGTTCATATCTTAACGATGTTAAGGTACGGGGAGTTGTCCGGCTTATGATTAAAACCAGACACTGGACAACTGAAGGCACGTTTCTGTAATGGCTGTTTGGGGGTTGACCCAGGCTATAACGAGGGTTGACTTTCTACCATCTGGAAGATCAATAGTGATATTGTTCTTAACTCGCCACATTTTAAAAAGAAATGGTTATTTTTCAGAAAAACAGAAGTGGGAGTATGGTAGAACTGGAAGCGATTCCAGAACCGCAAACGATTACTGAAGATTTGATAAGGAACTTAAAGATTCAATTTGATTTGACATTCCATTGGCCACTCCGCAGATAAGGTGGGTAACTTCAGGCACCCGAGAGGTACTCCGGTAGCCTCAAGGATGGTGACAGGGAAGTTCTTGTTTACCCACACTTGCCATTGTTGTTGTTCCAGGCTGCGAGACCCGGCAGGAGGATGAGTATAGCGTCGTTCTAAACTAGCTTTAGAAGTGCACGTCTATATGACTCTGCCAGAGGGTTTTCGTAGTCAGTGGGAGCAGCGGAAGCATTGGTGGACATCAGGCTTATGTCTAATTATAGACTAAAGCAGATATAGCGGAGATAGATCATCTATTTCTGATATGACAGTCATAGGTTTGACTTCATCAGAATAGGGGATAGATCTGTTAAGAAGGTAGTAGGGTGTGATGTCCTGGTATTTGGATGACATACACAGAGTAGGAAGTGATATTCCTATACTACGATCGGTTATACTTTGGTTGTCACACAGTGTTTTCTCCACACAGGACTTGGATATTATATCAGACATTCTGGTTACTAGATCTATGGTTTTAGATCTAGATTTGGGTGGTTTCCTAATCTGGGTACCTTGACAGCATTCTATAAGTATTTAGAATGGACGACTCCTGGCACGGTAGTGTACCTGCAGGTAATGGAGTCACCCTCTCTAAAGGTGTCTTATAGACTAAAGTAGAGAGGGAAGTGCATGATTGGCAGATCACTTGCTTAGGCAATTGAGTCAATCATGAGATGTCAAGTACCACACCAGATGTTGTTCTTGCACTAGATGCAATAAGTTGATATTGATCCAATCCTGGAGGAACAGTCGGAAGCAGTTTTAGAACATAAGTGAATGTTCTAGGGATATGATAACGGCTGCCTCCTTTAGGAGACGGTTATCACTCCAGGCTTCCAAGGTGACATGGACGACAAGGAGGTTGTCAGAGTTATAGTTCTCCCTCTGACGAGGGACAGTATTTTGGACAGGTGGTCCAAGGCAATACTGAGGGAGGCATGGCGCAGGATACTGATTAAGTTCAGTTGATGATACATTCTAAGAAGTTTGGATTTGGAGTTCATTTATGAGCTAGGTCCCATCAGATATCCAGACATATTCTAAGACAGGTATTGCTCATTTCGGGAGATGGCTTTCTCCGCGAACTTGAGATATAGAAAGACATAGAAAGAAACATCACAGCGGATCCACTCACTGAGGCTATTCCTCGAACGCAATAGTTTCGCAAACGAGCTTTGTGAAACTGACTAGTAGAGGAGTTGGGTGTTCGGTATCACACGGGCTGTGTGTATGCGACATCGCAATAATTAGCCTTGAGTGCAAGTGGGAGATTGTTGGAGATAGTGCCCTCAGAGTCAATTATTGGATCACAGGCACGTGATTGCAATGATTGAGGGAGGACCTATCCCGGTAGGACAGTCTTACTCGAGATGATAATATGCTATCTGGTTTACCTTTATCATCGTGTACTGTTTCAGGTGACCTTACAGGTCGCTATTACACGTTGATAGAGCCCCTAGGATTCTTGCTTGACGACCAGCAGTATGATGGCGATCATATACGTGGGAGCTGGGGTCTATAAGCACATCCTTAAATGGTCCCTAGTCGTGGGAGTTTCGAGACTGGGCATCGATACTCCATTAGTAGACTAGTGTATACAGTCGAGACCCCGACGAGGGGCGGTGGCCGTTCTCACAAGCCACTGGTGTCAGTTGGTTCACCTAAGATGTATACAGGTGCTCATTGGGTTATGAGTACACCGGACAGGACTCGCCGGGAACCTGCTAGTTGGGATTATACCAGACGTCAGATAGCAGTTCCCAGGTGACATGTGTACAGGTTAGTTCATCGACCTGAGATCATCATTTGTCTCGTGTGAGTTCCCACTGTGCTTTGATTACTACCCTACCACGGCTCAAAGGAGTCGTGCAAACAGGTTTTAGTTGGGTACAGTCCCGAGCCACATGGAGGCAGTGAGCGGATCTTCAGGGGTTCGTCTCTCCCGGTATTGGGGGTGAGGTCGCGCTGTGTCTAGGAGAGCCATTACGCAAAGCCCTCGGCCGAGGCAGGAGATTTACTGGTAGGTATTCCAGTAGTATCTCAGGGCGTTCTGGGCTACGCTCCGACACGACTTGTACCGCTTTTGGGGGTCTGACTTTTACCAACCCCCTAGGCCCGCCATGCGATGCTCATAGACGAAAGGACCGGACTGTACGGATATTGTCACTGACAGGCTCAGTAGGGTGTCAGGATGAGTTCGCTCATCGACGTCCCTTTTGGTCAATAGCTGGTGGCCCGTCACGTATTGGCTTATACCTCTGACGTGCTAGTGGTAAATCCACAGCCATAGTATTGACGAGTCTTTAGAGTCCACCACACTTTCAGTTACTCAGCTTTCGGGCGAAACGCTGTAGAGGCCGTATGGAGATATGGCAGGGTCCGATCAGATACGTGCGGTATTGCACGGATCAGGATCGGACGGTTTGTACTAGTGGCCGTATGGATATATGGCAGGGTTCGATCAGATACGTGCGGTATTGCACGGATCAGGATCGAACGGATATTACTAGCCGGCTTTGGTTTAAGCCGGATCCTAGTATAGTACAGTGTAGATTTTGTCTCATTGCATTTGTATCCGGTCGGAATACAGATGCGGGTGTGTATGCACAGTATCGGGGTTTTCCTGTAATTTATTACGGGACCAGTTTTCTGGAGTTGCCAGTTTGCATTCCGTTCCGGCCGGTTTTCCTTTGTTCTTTCCCGGCCGGACTTTTCCGATGGAGGGTGTTATTTGCAAGTTTGCAAATAACACATTGTGGAGGGTTTTCTTGCAAATGTATTTATTATGAAAGCATCTTTTGATACCATTCTCATCACTTGCTTTTTGTTGATTGGAAGTGATTTGGAGTTGATTTGATTTTGTTATGATGATGTTTGGATATGGTCACCCTCTCTCTTTTCCTACACTCACCTCCCTCTTGCTTATGTTTTGATTCCTCCACCATTCTCATGAGATGAGAGAGGCTTCACTTGAGAGAGAAAGAATGAGAGAGTTCATTTCATCTTCTTCTTGCTAGAAAATTGAAAGCACCAATTTTCTTTATCTCTTCCTCTATCCATCAATGGCAACTACATAAACTCCAAGAGACAAAGTTTCTACACTACATTCTACAGCAATTCTTGGGCATGTCGAGTTGCCGGCTTCATGCCCGAGTTGCCTCGGTATTGAGGCGGGAGCCCGTAAAAGACGCAGGCGATGTGGTGCCCTTTCCGGCGAGGAGACGACGATATGGAGACAAGACTTTCCGCGGGAGATCGGAGTGGAGACGAAGACCGAAGGACACGGATCGTTTGGTATAGCTCTCTTCCCTTCTCTTGTTAGCTAGCATTAGGTTAATGGTTAACGATCCGGGTTTTCATTGTCCGCGGTAGCGCCGGTTTCCAAGTAAGGAAAAATTTTGATTCCGCATTTTGGTCTCGGATAGACGGCCGGGGCGCTGCCGTGGCGCAACAATTACAACCTTTGTAGTCCGCTTCTTCGCTTTATAAGCTCCGAGTAGAAGTCCCTTCACCGCGATCCACAATCTCCCGGACTCAAGAGAGGCTCCACGACTCGAACGATCCATGATAGCTTGTCGTATTCCTTTTCTCCGATGATCTACGTCGAAGTTGCAATAGCTCAACCTCTCTAACTCTAATGAGGTGAACACCCTAATCTAATGGGCTAGATTAGATGAGGATGATGGAGTAGTATTTATGCTTTCTTTTTATATCATTTTCTCACAAGAAATCATCACAAAAGAAATAACTAGTAAGCTTTCTCAAAGCTAAGGAGAGAAGAAGATGATGAATGAAATTGTTAATACTTTTGTGACGAATAGTAGTAAAGAATATATGATTGATTATGGAACCATGGTTAAGGATGAGAGGCTTAACCTTTGTAGAGAATAAACTAGAGCTAGGGTTTGGTTAGGTTAAGAATGAGTCATGGATAAGTATCAACCATAATATCTTAACCAAGACAAAAGGAAATCCTTCTAGAATGAGCAAGAAAGAGCTAACCCTAATCAAACCCTAATCTTTTTTTATCATCACTAAACATGTTTCATAATAAATCATATCATGTCACAATAATATATATCACATATTTATTATATATTTGCAACAAAAGAAAATAATACAATTAACATATATTCCATATATATCAATGTATTAATCCGGTGAGAAAATGAAATAATAAAGTGAGCCAATATTAGATAATGTAATACAATATATCATATATATCATTATACATTAAATCATCGAATCAACACTTGATCCGACGATCCGGCTATATCAAATATAACCGACTAATATCTCATGTACCGATTCATCGAATCGGCACTTGATCCGATGACCCGGTTCATATCTAAATATTGCGAGAATATAGTAAGGTATCACATATCTCATTATCCTCGGTCCTGCACATATCACATATGTGCCTCTACTCCGTTTTAACTGAGCCAAGAAACCTCTGTGTAGGACTCTAAAGAATCGTCAATACACCGGTACCAGGTGATGATCATATCAAACACCCACAAGCTGCAAGCGGTCAGCTAAACGTAACAGCCACCCAGGTATTGAGCGATCAGAAGATCAACAAGCTAGCCTGTCCGTTCTCTTATGAATCCAACCAGTAACACTTCCGTACAGTCCGGTCTGTTCGTCTGATATGTCGCATATCAAGTCTAGGGGTGGTATACGTCAGATCCCAGTAACCGATAAGTCGTGGCGATGTGAGGCTCATAACAGGTCGAGAAACTACTGGTAAAACTTACCAGTATATCTCTATATCATCCCTGGCCAGGGACTTCCAGTTATAGCCAATCGAACACAGCACAACATCAACTCCCTATACCGGGAGAGACGAATCCCCTCCTATCGCTCATTGCCTCCATGCGATTCGGGACTGTACCCAAAAGCCACCGTTTTGCAGGCCCTCTTGGACGTGGTAAGGTGGAAATCAAAGCACAGTGGGAATCACACAAGACACTATGACGATCTCGGGTCTACAAACTACCCTGTACCAGTGTCAACTGAGAACTGCCATCTGACGTGTGGTATATCACCATCTGGGAGTTCTCGGCGAGTCCGTCCAGTGTACCCAGTCTCCACTGAACACCCGTACACCATCCTTGATGTCAAACACCGATGGATATTGGAACATCCATCGCCAATCATATGGGTCAAGATGCGTATATGCTAGTCTACTCTAGTGTATCGATGCCCTGTCTCGATATACTCTCGACTAGGAACTGTTATAGGATGTACTCATCGACTACCATGTCCCCACTAGTATTATCTCATCATAGTCCCAGCAGTCGAGTACAGATCCTAAGGGCTTTATCAACATGTGAGAGTAAGACAGTAGAGCAATACAAGTCAACATGTTAAGATAAAGTGAAACCAAATAGCATACTATCATGACGAGCAAGAAAGTCCTCTCTGTATATATCCAAGCATCTATCATAATATGCATCATATGTACAACAATGGCCTCTAGGGCATATACATAACTAACACACATATATATATATATATACAATAGTCGGTGTTAGTAATATGTATGCCCTAGAGGCCATTACTGTACATAGGATGTATATTGTAGTGGATGCTGGGACATATATAGGGAGGACTTTCTTGCTCGACATGATAGTATGCTATCTGGTTACTCTTTACCTTAACGTGTATACTGATTGTCTCTCTGTTACATGTTGGTAAAGCCATTAGGATGTGTACTTGACTACCTGGACTATGATGCGGATCATACTAAGGGGGACATGGTAGTCCATAAGTACATCCTTCAAAGTCCCTAGTCATGGGTGTATCGAGACGGGGCATCGATATACCAAAGTAGACTAGCGTATACCTTCTCGACCCATACAGATGGGCGATGGATGATCCCATATCCATTGGTGTTTGACATCAGAGATGATATACGGGTGCTCCGTAGAGACTGGGTATACTAGACGGACTCGCCGAGAACTCCCAGATGGTATTATACCTCACGTCAGATAGCAGTTCTCTGGTGACACTGGTACAGGTTAGTCTGTAGACCCGAGATCGTCATAGAGTCTTGTGTGATTCCAACTATGCTTTGATTTCCACCTTACCACGTCCAAGAGGGCATGCAAAACGGTGGCTTTTGGGTACAGTCCCGAATCACATGGAGGCAATGAGCGATAGGAGGGGATTCGTCTCTTCCGGTATAGGGAGTTGATGTTGCGCTGTGTTCGATTGGCTATAACCGGAAATCCCTGGCCAGGGTTGCTGAGATTTACTGGTAAGTGTTACCTGTAGTATCTCGAACTGTTATAGACCTCATATCGACACGACTTATCGAGCTATTGGGGTCTGACATTTACCACCCCTAGGCAAGTTATGCGACATATCAGACGATCAGACCGGACTGTACGGTAAGTGTTACTGGTTGGATTCACAGGAGTGTGAGCGGGCTTGCTCGTCGATCTTCTGATCGCTCAATGCCCGGGTGGCCGTTTCGTTTGGCTGACCGCTTGTGGCTTGTGGGTGTTTGATATGATCATCACCTGCTGCCGGCGTATTGACGAGTCTTTAGATTCCTATACAGAGGTTTCCTGGCTCAGGCGAAACGAAATAGGAGCGCATATGAGATATGTGCGGGACCGAAAGTAATGCGTGTATGTGAAACCGTATTCCATTCTCGCGATGAATGTGTGTCGAATGGTTGTATGCGATATAACCTAGTTATCGAATCAAGGATTGATTCGATAAGCCGATACATTGGATACTAGTCGGTTATGTGCGACATGACCGGATTATTGAATCAAGTGTTGATTTAATGATTTAATGTATAATTATATATTTGAGATATTACTTTGCATTAACTAGTATTGGTTCACTTTAAAAGTATTTTCTCACTTGATGTGCACATTGTATATGTGATATATTTTTGTGTACACTTGATTGTATCATGTTTGATGATACATGTTAACTTGAGTTTGTGTAAAGATTAAACCATGGTTATATGAATGGTTAGGGTTTTGTTTACTTATTCATTTATTGATTTTGATTATTTATTTTGGAAAAGAAAATGAAAATGGTGGCTTTCTTTGTTTCTTTCATGAAGCTTCATGAAGAGTTGAAACCTTGACCATTTTTGTTTTCTTCTCTTAACCTAACCATTCACCAAACCTTAGTTTACTCTCTACACTTGACCATGGTTGCTATATGATAATGATTCCTTTTATTTTCTATTTTTAATATACTTATCATATTATCTTCTTCTTCTTCTCCTTCTTCAACATGAAGAAAACCTTGCCTCCATCAATGGCAACTTGAGAAAAAGAGTGAGAAATCCAATTCTAAAGTGAACCCACTTCCTATTTCTTCATCCTCTACCACTTGCTAAGTGTTATAGGGTGTTTTCTTCACAAGTTTCATTACTTGGTGAAGTTGGAGCTTGATCTTGTGATGCCTCGACGTAGATCATCTTCGGCATCGACGTCGACGACCTAGCCCGCCCATTTCTCCGATGAAGCCGATGCTAGATTCCGGGATCCGATGATCGCAGCGAGTGGACTCATCACAGAGCTATGGAGGTGGAGGACCGGATCTACAAAGGTTGTATTTCCGTTTACCCTTTAGTTAAGTTGTTAACTAGTTGCTTGTTTCGCCTAAAATTCTAGTGAACGATCTAGTCTAGGATTTCTCGGCACCGTAAAATTTGAAATTGGCATGATTGATGCCTTGTGAGACCTCCTTGGTGTGCCTAGGAACCCTACAGTGGTATCAGTGCCTAGCTAGAGCCATAGGCGAAGTGTAGACGACGTTTGAAATCCGAACGAACATCGAAACCCTAACTCAAAATGCTCTCTGAAAATTTTCTGAAAATTTGGATTTTTGTGAATTAAAAATTGACAAAAAATTCAACAGCGAATTCTATGAGTTACTGTGAAGCACGTGAGTCTAACTCGACCAACGAGCCGCGGAACCGCGGCCCCACCTTAGGTTCCGCGGCGGTTCCGCGGCCATTTCGGTGAGTTATACCACGTGGCTTGCACAGTAATTCTTGTCTGGAAGTGCTGAGTCTTCTGGAAATTTTTATATTTTACTCAACAGTTGAGTTTTTCTGGGGTTGTTTTGGGGATTCGATTATTCGATCGGATTGTCTAATTTTGTCTATGTCTTTTCCGGATAATTTTTTAAATATGTTAAAAAGTTCGACCGGATATAAATACCCACTTTTTCCCCTGCCGGGAAATTTCCAAGTGTTGGATCTTTCCGTAGTTTACGACGTTCTAAGTAGTGCAAGTAACGCGATGGTCCCTCTAGAAGACAACAAACCTTAACTCGATTATGTGACCGTCTTGAACCGCTCTTTGAACCTTCGGGTTTGGGGCAGTACGGCGTGCCACATGTGAGGCATTGGCTTGACCTTCTACGGCTGGACCGTTGGTACTGAGGCATGAACTGAATGTTTTTAGACTTATTTCATGTGTTGAGCTGTATCGGGAAAACTTGGGTGTTTGATTGTTCGATAGGAAAGTTTAACATTTTTCTATTTATCCGGAATGTGATACAATATTTGGAATTCACAAGTAGTTATGAGATAACTGAATGAATGTTATAAATCTAGCGGCTTAGTCTCACTTGATCGGTTGCCACGGAATTTTGATGTGATCAAAAGTCCGTCGCAATCATGTAGCGTACGCGGATACTCGCCGGATAAACTTAATAGACAGCTACACCCCATAGCCCCGACCAAGTGACTGTAGGAGAACCCCATCACCGAAAGCATCCGTTCGGGTGCTTGCGGCAGCGGTGTTCCGCCTTGGTGCACTTCGTCGACGGTATCGGGGGTGCGGCCGCCTACTAAAGTTTGCGACGAGCATTCGATCAGGATGTCGGGAATCTTGTTGAATTGCCCGACTTGATATTGAAAAGTGTTTTCGATAAAGAGACTAAAATGCGGGGTTTATAATTGTTAGGCATGCGATGTCTAAGTAATTCATTTGATTAGACGTGCGATGTCTAAAGAGGTTGCGGATTCCAACTGTTGTAGTTTTAAACTTTCTTTTCTGTGACCGTAAGTATAATATGTGATATCGCCGGTTTCGTTGCTATATGTCAACGACAATTGGGATGCGCATGTTTACTTACGTTGATGACATGTAATGTTATGTGTTGCTGGATATGTTATATTGGATTGTCGTGTTTGAATAGCCGGGGGTTTTTTTATGTGAGATGAGTGTTTTTTCATTTTCATTCATGTAAAAACTTGTATGTAATATTCTTTTATTGGGGCACTTCCAGATTGCGGAAGTTGTCACCGTTGTTGTATATTATTTACTTTTTCGCACTATGATAGACCCAAGGAGGAGAGCACGAGTAACCGGGTTCTAGAGTCCAGTGGGAGACCAACTCGAGGAGTCGGGTCCGGGTCTCCTAACTCTAGAATTGGTACGGTTGCTTGCCGCTCTCATAGGGGTCTAGGGGTGTGGGTTTGGCTATTCATCGCGACCGTGGAATCCATGTTTTATACTGGCTCGTATTATAAACACGGACGTCCTAGTATATCCAATGTTTCATATGTTTCTTCTGCTGCGATATCTGTGATGTGATCATGTGATGTTCTGTGATAGATACAGTATATAGTATATATGATATATTATATAGACGTTACTTATATTTTACACCCGCGCTAGCCCTGCCCCACTCTGCCGTTAGTTACCTAACCTAACGGTGCACGAGGGGACATCGAGGCGAATGCGGATGGCATAAGTGTACGTCGTATTTATCTGTGATGTTTAGGTAACTTAAATGATGGGACTTCATTAATGTGATTAATGAAGGAAAAAGAAACCTAAAGATGTTGTGGAATCGAATTTCAAAATAAAACAGGTAGCTACAGTTCTTGCTTTGCATCGAGGTGTTCCTTGTAGAACATCCTGCACCTTATTCGATGAGGAAAGGACCGAGATCCCTTCACCGGGAGTGACTCCTTTAGCAATAACTGGCAGATGCTACACACTCGGTATGTCTTTTGATAGCTTCTATAGTTTTTGCTTTGCACAGTGAGATATATGATATATCCCGCACCTCATTCGACGAGGAAAGGACGGACGATCCCTTCACCGGGAGTGACTCCTTTAGCAAAAACTAGAAAAGCCTCAGAAACACTCCATTTTAAAAACATTTGATTCTACAACGATATCAAGTTTGTTACGCAATAGGTTTTCAGAAAAACCCGTCGTAGCCCTCCGTCATTTCAGATAAGTACTAGTTAGTATTCGTGCTGCGGTAGTTTGGCCTCTGTCATGGCGTAGTGTACGGTAGCTAACTAGTGCTTATCTGCTAGCATATGATGCGATTGGATTAGGGTATTCGTACGGCGTTGTTTGGCCTCCGTCAAGGGTCGTGCGGGTGGGTTTAATTCAATCAGGAAATGACGGGTTGAACTTGACTAGCGGACTATGGGTTGTTTGGCCTCCGTCAAGGTCATAGCATGCTAGGGGCAAAATATTATCGGGAATTTCAAGTGTTGAAATTTGCAATGAGATTGCATATCTTCTATGAGATAGTTGGATCCCGATACCCGCTGCGAGTAATTATTACTCCTGGGAGAGTTTTACACATTACAATTAGCCGATCAAGTAGGTGTCTAGAAAGGTTTCAACGGGGTTACGCCTCTGGGAAAACGAGGTTTACATTAATTAGGTTCCTGCGAAAGCACTGGGGACCTCGCTCAAAGTACCGACACTGGCCTGGCTGAAAGATTGGCGAACTTGTAGCGTGTAATTAATCCCGGCTAGTCTTTCCTTTTTGGGTTTGAAGGAAGATTTGATAAAAAGCAGTGGGAGCCATCCTGATTAGACAAAATAATAACCAATCTGATCTTGCAAGAGCATACGCTGAGTGTTTTCTTCTCTCTCTCTCCAGGTAGCGACCATATCACGCCTTAGTCAAGATAATAAAATGGATAAATTGACCGAACCCGCTTGTTATACTGAGCTGGGGAACGTTGGTCCCGCTCCAACTTATAATTGTTATAAGTCAGAGCAGGAAATTGGGGATTACCAGAATTCCCGTGCCGCCCAAACGAAGAAAGTGCATATGATGCATCATCTTCGGGTGTGTTCATTATAAAGAACTGTTTCTCTGTATCCTTTACGTCCTGGGTATATGATACCGGATCAGGATCCCGCATATGTAATATGTTACATGGGCTACAGATAGGTAAAGAACTGAGAACGGGTGATAAGTTTCATGAGGCAGAAAACGGGGCAAGAGTTGCAGCCAAGTCTGTCGGTCACTGTCACCCTGTATTACCAATACATTGATTCTGAACGAATGTTATTAGATACCGAACCTGATATAAAAAATCATATCAGTCTCTTTATTAGTAAAGAAATGATAAAATTTTGTATTGTTGGATAATGTTTTGAACATTTCCTACATCAAAAGTTGATCGGTTCAGGCACGTTATCTAAAAGCAATGATGTTCTAAATCAAACTACAGTTCTTAGTATATAGAACACACACAAGAGGAAGAGTTCATAAATGAACAGATCCTTCTTGAGGTATTGTAGACTAGGTCATATCAATGCGACCCGACTAGCTAAGTTACTTTTAGATGCATATTTAAATCAGTTTGAATTTACATCTTATGAAACTTGCCAGTCATGTCACAGAGATAAGATGACCATAGCTCTGTTTACTGGAAACAGAGAAAGAGTTAGTGAACTCTTGGGACGATACATGTTGATGTATGAAGGTCCCCAGTCTACACATGCCAAGACCGGTTCTTTGTACTTCATTACATTCTCTGATAATCTCTCGAGATTCAGACATATGTTCCAGTTGAAACACATGTCCGAACCTTTTGAGATATTCACAGAATATAAGGTAGAAGTAGAGAACCAAAATAAGGGTATAAGTATTATGTCCTTTGATGTGATCGAGGAGAAGAATACTTGAGCACGGAACTCCTGGACTATTTTAAGAAGAATGAGATTCTCTCTCAGTATTACTCCTCTGAATACACCACAGCACAACGGTGTATCAGGGCAGAGCAATAACACCCTATATGATATGGTATGCTCTATGATGAGTATTACTGAGTTACCTATTTCCTTTAGGGAGTTACGCACTTATGAAGTTGCATACCTATTGAATAGGGTTCCAATCAAATCAGCTGCCTACCGCTTCATATGTGATATGGAAAGGGAAGAGCCCATATCTTAAGTTAGTTAAGATTTGGGGTTGTCCGGCCTATGTCTGAAAAGCAAAATCCGGACAAGCTCGAGGCAAGATCTGTTATGTAGAACTGGAAATGTTCCAGCTATACAAACTGCAGCTGATGATTTGACAGAACCAAAGGATTCAGTAGATTCCAACGAACCTTAGCCTCTCCGCCGATCTAGTAAGGTTCCTCACCCACGTGAGAGTTACTTCGGTTTCTCTATGACAGTGGGAGCGAGGATTGCATCATGAGATGATGACCTAACTAGTTTTGAGCTGGCCATCAGGAGTGGGACTCTGTAAGAATGGCTGGATGCTTAGCGATCTGAGATGGAATCCTTATACACCAACAAAGTATGGAATTTGGTTGATGTATCTGAAGGGTTAAATCCCCATCAGGAGCAAGTATATCTTGAGAAGATTACTTGGTGTAGATGGAAGAGTTGAGACTTTCAAAGCTAGACTTGTTAAAGGTTTTCGTCATCGACCAGGCGTGGATAATGATGAAACCTTTTTCCAGTGGCTAGGCTTAAGTCTATCCAGATCCTACTTACCACGGCTACATACCATGACTACGATATCTGGCGGTTGGGTGCCATGATTGCTTTTCTAAATACTGATTTAGAAGAGAATGTCTATAAGTACACAGCCAGAGGGCCTCATAGACAGTGGGAGCAGCGGAAACGTGTGCAAGATGTTTTATGTGATAAAGAAGGCATCGCGGAGTTGGAACGTCTGTTTTGATGTGTCAGTCAGTCAAAGAGTTTGACATCATCAAAATGGTAGATGAACCGTTTATATACAAAAAGGTAGTAGGGAGTATGGTAGTGATCCTCTTAGAGTATGTGGATGACATACTCTTGATAGGGAAGGAGTTTCCTATGCTACGCTCGGTCAATCTCCGCTTATCACATGGATTCTCCGTATAGGATCAAAGTGATACCTCCTAAATCCTGAGTCTTCATCTATGAGATAGATGTTATTTGGGTGTTAGAATATTCACTAGATGTAGTGAGATGGTATCAATAGATCCTAGGGAGAATCACTGGAAAGGTTCCAGGGTGATAAGGACGACTGAATGTCAGTCGCAGGCATTGTCTTTACCCTCTGTAAAGGGACGGTATGTTGGAAGAGTTCCATGCTAGATACCGTGGCATACTAGACGATAAAGGCTGGATACATCGCTACTTAAGATGCTACCAAAGAGGCAGTCTGGGTGTATATTAGTTCATGAGATGAACTACGTTCCTCCCATTGTGTGACAATGGAGTTCTGGCTTATGCCATGGAACACCCGTCCCATCAGTGATCCAGACATATTCTAAGGCAGTATCACCTGATCTTGGAGATGGATGATCTCCAGGGTGATCAAGGTTAGGAGAGCGGACTCAGAGGATAACACGGCGGATCCACTCACGAAGGCCTATTCCCAGAGATAGACTTTCATGGGATGGTTGAGTATGAGATACTACAACCACTGCTATAGATGGCCCTAGTGCAAGTGGGAGATTGTTAGTTATATGTATTCCCTAGAGGCCATTACTGTACATAGGATGTATATTGTAGTGGATGCTGGGACATATATAGGGAGGACTTTCTTGCTCGACATGATAGTATGCTATCTGGTTACTCTTTACCTTAACGTGTATACTGATTGTCTCTCTGTTACAAGTTGGTAAAGCCATTAGGATGTGTACTTGACTACCTGGACTATGATGCGGATCATACTAGTGGGGACATGGTAGTCCATAAGTACATCCTTCAAAGTCCCTAGTCGTGGGTGTATCGAGACGGGGCATCGATATACCAGAGTAGACTAGCGTATACCTTCTCGACCCATACAGATAGGCGATGGATGATCCCATATCCATTGGTTTTTGACATCAGAGAAGATATAAGGGTGCTCAGTACAAATTGGGTACACTGGACGGACTCGCCGAGAACTCCCAGATGGTATTATACCACACGTCAGATGGCAGTTCTCTAGTGACACTGGTACAGGTTAGTCTGTAGACCCGAGATCGTCATAGATTCTTGTGTGATTCCCACTGTGCTTTGATTTCTACCTTACCACGTCCAAGAGGGCATGCAAAACGGTGGCTTTTAGGTACAGTCCCGAATCACATGGAGGCAATGAGCGATAGGAGGGGATTCGTCTCTTCCGGTGTAGGGAGTTGATGTTGCGCTGTGTTCGATTGGCTATAACCAGAAATCCCTGGCCAGGGTTGCTGAGATTTACTGGTAAGTGTTACCTGTAGTATCTCGAACTGTTATAGACCTCATAACGACACGACTTATCGAGCTATTGGGGTCTGACGTTTACCACCCCTAAGCGAGATATGCGACATATCAGACGATCAGACCGGACTGTACGGTAAGTGTTACTGGTTGGATTCACAGGAGTGTGAGCGGGCTTGCTCGTCGATCTTCTGATCGCTCAATACCCGGGTGGCCGTTACGTTTGGCTGATCGCTTGCGGCTTGTGGGTGTTTGATATGATCATCACCTGCTGCCGGCGTACTGACGAGTCTTTAGAGTCCTACACAGAGGTTTCTTGGCTCAAGCGAAACGAAATAGGAGCGCATATGAGATATGTGCGGGACCGAGAGTAATGCGTGTATGTGATACCGTATTCCATTCTCGCGATGAATGTGTGTCGAATGGTTGTATGCGATATAACCTAGTTATCGAATCAAGGATTGATTCGATAAGCCGATACATTGGATACTAGTCGGTTATGTGCGACATGACCGGATCATTGAATCAAGTGTTGATTTAATGATTTAATATATAATTATATATTTAATATATTACTTTGCATTAACTAGTATTGGTTCACTTTAAAAGGATTTTCTCACTTGATGTGCACATTGTATATGTGATATATTTTTGTGTGCATTTGATTGTATCATGTTTGATGATACATGTTAACTTGAGTTTGTGTAAAGATTAAACCATGGTTATATGAATGGTTAGGGTTTTGTTTACTTATTCATTTATTGATTTTGATTATTTATTTTGGAAAAGAAAATGAAAATGGTGGCTTTCTTTGTTTTTCTTTCATGAAGCTTCATGAAGAGTTGAAACCTTGACCATTTTTGTTTTCTTCTCTTAACCTAACCATTCACCTAACCTTAGTTTACTCTCTACACTTGACCATGGTTGCTATATGATAAGTATTCCTTTTATTTTCTATTTTTAATATACTTATCATATTATCTTCTTCTTCTTCTCCTTCTTCAATATGAAGAAAACCTTGCCTCCATCAATGGCAACTTGAGAAAAAGAGTGAGAAATCCAATTCTAAAGTGAACCCACTTCCTATTTCTTCATCCTCTACCACTTGCCAAGTAGTATAGGGTGTTTTCTTCACAAGTTTCATGACTTGGTGAAGTTGGAGCTTGATCTTGTGATGCCTCGACGTAGATCATCTTCGGCATCGACGTCGACGACCTAGCCCGCCCATTTCTCCGATGAAGCCGATGCTAGAGTCCGGGATCCGATGATCGCAGCGAGGGGACTTCATCATGGAGCTATGGAGGTGGAGGACCGGATCTACAAAGGTTGTATTTCCGTTTACCCTTTAGTTAAGTTGTTAACTAGTTGCTTGTTTCGCCTAAAATTCTAGTGAACGATCTAGTCTATGGTTTCTCGGCACCGTAAAATTTGAAATTGGCATGATTGATGCCTTGTGAGACCTCCTTGGTGTGCCTAGGAACCCTACAGTCGGTGATCTCACCTCAATAGTATCACGTACGATACGGTATATCATATAACATGCTCGAGTCATCAGTGCGGATCTAACATCAATATAAAGCTCGTACGGTAAATCGTCGCACGGCATCCCAATAGCTTGGTACTGGTCAATATCATATTATCTCATCACATATCAGGTATCACTACCATCATATCACATAATCTAGGGTACAACTCTAAGTCTAGTACCATCGATACCATCTATATAAATATGAATGCGGGGTAAAACACATGCCCAAAGGCCCGCTAAAACCATCATGTCGCATCTCAAATACGAACTCTGTCATATCGCCGAATCTCACGGCCTCAATCAAACCTCATCGACCCATCTTAATCCCACGTATCATTCTCAAATCCCGTATATGAACACATAGTCCCATACCTATGTGTAGATATACACACCTCCATGCGCCCACAGATAAAAGGAAGGATGTATGCAAATATATGTGTACGTGTATGTGTGGGTGCAACCACTACTCTAGGGTTTCGCACTATACTAAACCAATACATCCTTATCATCAATAATCCATTATTACCATCAATAATCTTAAACCATATAATAAATATATGTGTGTATACGTATTCGTATACATCACCACGGACTGCGGGGGTGCTATATGCCATCCACCTGACTTCTCCCCGTAGATATAAATCTGCTCACCTTGCGTCTTTATCTGTCGACGTCACCACGGTTTTGCTTGTCGTCCCGAAGTCTTCATGGGGTACATACACATTAAGTATCGCAAATGCGTATCAAAACCAATTCAAAACAAAAACGGCATACGAAACCCCAAAACGATAAGCTATGGTCTATAGATTAGAACCTATAGACAACGCCTTCCAAAACCATCAACAACCCTCGATATCGTCGTATAAACACCAAGTAGTCTAGGTAAAACACCATACACAAATTCAGAATTAGAAATACGGAATACGGAAACATGAATCCAAAACAACAACAAAGGAAATAGGCTCCAGATTTCACCCTAGGTCAAATTAGACAAAATTACACATGCTAGGGGTCTAATTATACATGTAGGAGGTACAGAACCAGAACGAGGCAAAATGGTAGGGTCCAGGCCGAAATTTGCGGCCAAGCAGGATAAATCTGCGGCCTGAAGAAGGAGTTGGGGGCTAGGGTTTTGTGTGGTGGTTCCAGGGTGCCTGCACATCTCACTATCAACTCAGTTTTATTTTAGGGGTCTCGGGGTGATAGCAGATTCCTAAATACGATCACAGATTCACAGTTTTTCCTCGACAACGTCTCATAAATCCGTATTCTGGGTTTTAGCTTCAGGTTCGGTCCAATCTATCATCACACCAGGGGTTCTAGGATCACCACAAGCCTCAATTTCACTTTTGATTTCAGGTCTAACCCTAAACCCTAACTAGAATTCTCCAAAGTCCACAAAACGACACCATATCGACATGAAACTAGAATTGATGCACAAGAAATGAAATACTACTCTAATAGGGCAAGAAATTATCTCCTTTGGCAACTCAAGAAAATTCTTGAGTTTCTCAAAGTCCTCCAAATCCATTCTTGCTAGGTTCAATGTGTATCTAGTGAGCTCGGGAACATTTTTTGTGAAATGGGAATAGGGTTTTGGTGAGGGAATTGAGAGGGATCTATGGAGTGAAGGGGATGGAGATGAGGGAGGAGCAGCAGCTCCTGGGGAAGGGGAGAGAGAAATGAGATGGGGAAATGAAAAGGGATGGTTCAAAAAGAGGGGTTGGCCCTATACCTACCCTCTCTCTCTCTCATCATCATACTTACCTTTTCTTTTCTTTTCTTTTCCTTTTCTTCTCCCACCATGGTGAATTCTAAGCAACCATGCACCCAAAACATGTAACAAGTGTAACAAGCGTGGAAAATGATATGTGCACATTTTGCACAAAAAATGCTAAAAACTCGATTAGCGATCTTTAATCGCGATTAGCACTAAAATAGCATATAATTCATCATAAACACTTAAAAATGACATAATTCCATAAAATACCCTATTTTAGAATTTTCTATAATTTCCCCCCATTTATTTTATTTAATTATACCGGAATATTAAAATATTCATTAAAATAATATTAAATTATAAAAATTCCCAAATATAATATTTTATTATTTTGAAACGTTACAGTAATTAATCCCGGCTAGTCTTTCCTTTTAGGGTTTGAAGGAGGATTTGAGAAAAACGGTGGGAGCCATCCTGATTAGATAAAATATATAACCAATCTAATCTTGCAAGAGCGCACACAGAGTGTTTTCTTCTCTCTCTCTCTCTCCAGGTAGCGACCATGTCACGCCTTAATCAAGATAATAATATGAATGTATTGACCGAACCCTCTTGTTATACTGAGCCGGGGAACGTTGTTCCCGCTCCAACTTATAATTGTTATAAGTCCGAGCAGGAAATAGGAGAATACCAGGATTCCCATGCCGCCCAAACGAAGAAAGTGCATGATGATGCATCTTCTTCGAGTGTGTTCATTATAATGAACTGTTTCTCTGTATCCTATACGTCCTGGGTATTAGATACCGGGTCAGGATCCCGCATATGTAATCTGTTACATGGGCTACAGAAAGGTAGAGAACTGAGAACGGGTGATAAGTTTCATGAGACAGAAAACGGTGCAAGTGTTGCAGCCAAGTCTGTTGGTCACTATCACCCTTTATTACCAGAATACATTGATTCTGAACGAATGTTATTAGATACCGAACCTGATATACA
Source organism: Agapanthus africanus (assembly GCA_030015575.1). Classification (NCBI taxonomy): domain Eukaryota; kingdom Viridiplantae; phylum Streptophyta; class Magnoliopsida; order Asparagales; family Amaryllidaceae; genus Agapanthus; species Agapanthus africanus. The sequence continues at coordinate 410,689,511 of CM057340.1, forward strand.
ACATAATATCAGTCTCTTTATTAGTAAAGAAAGGATATAATTTTGTATTGTTGGATAATGTTTTGAACATTTCCTATATCAAGAGTTGATCGGTTCAGGCACGTTATCTAAAAGCATTGACGTTCTAAATCAAACTACAGTTCTTAGTATACAGAACACACACAAGAGGAAGAGTTTACAAATGAACGAATCCTTCTTGAGGCATTGTAGACTAGGTCATATCAATGCGTCCCGACTAGCTAAGTTACATTTAGATGCATATTTAAATCAGTTGAAATTTACATCTTATAAAACTTTCCAGTCATGTCACAAAGATAAGATGACCATATCTCCGTTTACTGGAAACAGAGAAATAGTTAGTGAACTCTTGGGACTGATACATAGTGATGTATGAAGGTCCCCAGTCTACATATGCCAGGACCGATTCTTTGTACTTCCTTACATTCACTGATGATCTCTCAAGATTCGGACACATGTTCCTATTGAAACACAAGTCCGAAACTTTTGAGATAATCACCGAATATAAGTTAGAAGTAGAGAACCAAAAACGGGTATAAGTATTATGTCCTTTGATGTGATCAGGGAGGAGAATACTTGAGCACGGGATTCCTGGACTATTCTAAAGGAGAATGAGATTCTCTCTCAGCATTACTCCTCCGTATACACCACAGCACGTCGGTTTATCGGGGTGGAGCAATCACACCCTATGTGATATGGTGCGCTCTATGATGAGTACTACTGAGTTACCTGTTTCCTTTTTGGGGTTATGCACTTGAGAAGATGCATACCTATTGAATTGGATTCCAATCAAATCAATGCCTACCACTCCATATGAGATATGGTATGGGAAGAGCCCATCTATTAAGTTAGTTATGATTTGGGATTGTCCGGCCTATGTAAAAAGCAAAATCCGGACAAGATGGAGGCAAGGTCAGTTATGTAGAACTGGAAGGAGTTCCAGCTATACACACTACAGCTGATGATTTGGTAGAACCAAAGGGTTCAATAGTCCTCGACGAACCTCAGCCTCTCCGCCGATCTAGCAGGTTCCTCATCCGTCTGAGAGATACTTCGGTTTCTCGATGACAGTGAAAGCGAGGATTGCATCATGAGATGATGACCCAACTAGTTTCGAGCAGGCCATCAAGAGTGGGGACTTTGTAAGAATGGCTGGATGCTTAGCGATCTGAGATGGAATCCATGTACACCAACAAAGTATGGACTTTGGTTGCTATATCTGAAGGGTTAAATTCCCATCAGGAGCAAGTATATCATGAGAAGATTACTTGGTGTAGATGGAAAAGTTGAGACTTTCAAAGCTAGACTTGTTAAAGGTTTTCGTCATCGACCAGGCATGGATAATGATGAAACCTTTTCCAGTGGCTATGCTTAAGTCCATCCGGATCGTACTTGCCATTGCTGCATACCATGACCGTGATATCTGGTGGTTGGGTGTCATGACTGCTTTTCTAAATATTGATTTAGAAGAGAACGTCTATAAGAACACAGCCAGGGGGCTTTGTAAAAAGTGGGAGCAGAGGAAACGTGTGCAAGTTGCTTTACAGATTAAAGCAGGCATCGCGGAGTTGGAACATCTATTTTGATGTAGTAGTCAAAGTGTTTGACTTCATCAAAATGGTAGATGAACCTTGTATATACAAAAAGGTAGTAGAGAGTAAGGTGAACATCCTCGTATTGTACGTTGACTACACACTATTAATAGGAAAAGAGTTTCCTATGCTACGCACGGTCAATCTCCTCTTATCACAAGGATTCTCCAAATAGGATAAAGGTGATACCTCCTAAATCCTGGGTTTTAGATCTATGAGATAGATCTAAATGGATATTAGGATTCTCACTAGGTGTAGTGAGATGGTATCAATCGATCCTGGGGAGAATCATTGGACAGCTTCCAGGGTGGTAAGGTTGACTGAATGTCAGTCACAGGCATTGTCTTTACCCTCAGTGGAGGTACGGTATGTTGGAAGAGTTCCAAGCTGGATTCCGTGGCAGACTAGACGATAAAGGCTGATGACATCACTATCAAAGATACTACCAAAGAGGCAGTTTGGGTGTATATTAGTTCATGAGATGAACTAGGTTCCGACCATTGTATGAAAATGGAGGTGAGGCTTTGGCCCAGGAACCACGGTCCCATCAGTGTCCCAGGCATATTCCAAGGCAGTATCACCTGATCATGGAGATAGTTGATCTCCAGGATGATCGAGGTTAGGAGAGTAGACTCAGAGGACAACACTGTAGGGTTCCTAGGCACTCTTGTGAAGGTTCATAAGGCATCAAACATGCCCGGATAAAGTTTTAGACGTGCCGAACAACCCAAATACGGGATCTTTGCTTGATTATTAGGGTTTAGCATGCAAGATAACAACTTTTTATCTAAGTGTGAGGGATTACAACCTTTGTAGTCCGCTCCTTCGCTTCACAAGCTCCGAGTAGAAGTCCCTTTGCCGCGATGCACGATCTCCCGGACTCAAGAGAGGCTCCATGACTCGAACGATCCATGCTAGCTTGAAGTGTTCCAAATCTCCGATGATCTACGTCGAAGTTGCAAAAACCCAAGCTTTCTCACTCTATAGAGATGAACACCCTAATCTAATGGGCTAGATTAGATGAGGATGAGGGGGTAGTAATTATGCTTTCTTTTTATTCACTTTCTTACAAGAAATCATCATAAAAGAATTAACTAGTAAGCATTTTCCTTTAGAACTCAAGAGAGAAGAAGATGATGATGGAAAAGATAATCCTTTTGTGATGAATAGAAAAGATGAATAGAAAAGAAATCTATATGATTGATATATCAACCATGGTCAAGGATGAGTGGCTAAGAAGTTGTAGAGAATAAACTAGAGTTAGGGTTTGGTTAGGTTAAGGATAAGTATCAACCATAATATCTTAACCAAGACAAAAGGAAAAGCTTCTAGAATGTGCAAGAAGAAGCTAACCCTAATCAAACCCTAATCCCATTTAATCATCCTTAAACATGTTTAATAATAAATCATATCATGTCACAATAATATATATCACATATATATTATATATTTGCAACAAAAGAAAATAATACATTTAACATATATCGCATATATATCAATGTATTAATCCGGTGAGAAAATAAAATAATAAAGTGAGCCAATATTAGATAATGTAATACAATATATCATATATACTATTATACATTAAATCATCGAATCAACACTTGATCCAACGATCCGGCTATATCGAATATAACCGGCTAATATATCATGTACCGATTCATCGAATCAACACTTGATCCGATGTCCCGATTCATATCAAAATATCTCTAGAATATAATACGGTATCTCATATCGCATTATCCTCGGTCCTGCACATATCACATATGTGCCTCTACTCCGTTTCGCCTGAGCTAAGAAACCTCTGTGTAGGACTCTAAAGAATCGTCAATACGCCGGTAGCAGGTGATGATCATATCAAACACCCACAAGCTGCAAGCGGTCAGCTAAACGTAACAGCCACCCAGGTATTGAGCGATCAGAAGATCAACAAGCTAGCCTGTGCGTTCTCCTGTGAATCCAATCAGTAACACTCCCGTATAGTCCGGTCTGTTCGTCTGATATGTCGCATATCAAGTCTAGGGGTGGTAAACGTCAGACCCCAGTAACCGATAAGTCGTTTCGATGTGAGGCTCATAACAGGTCGAGAAACTACTAGTAACACATACCAGTAAATCTCTATATCAGCCCTGGCCAGGGACTTCCAGTTATAGCCAATCGAACACAGCACAACATCAACTCCCTATACCGGGAGAGACGAATCCCCTCCTATCGCTCATTGCCTTCTTGTGATTCTGGACTGTAACCAAAAGCCACCGTTTTACACGCCCTCATGGACGTGGTAAGGTGGAAATCAAAGCACAGTGGGAATCACACAAGACTCAATGACGATATCGGGTCTACAGACTACCATGTACCAGTGTCACCGGAGAACTGCCATCTGACGTGTGGTATATCACAAACTGGGAGTTCTCGGCGAGTCCGTCCAGTGTACCCAGTCTCCACTGAGCACCCGTACACCATCCTTGATGTCAAACACCGATGGATATGGGATCATCCATCGCCCATCATATGGGTCAAGATTTGTATACGCTAGTCTACACTGGTGTATCGATGCCCCGTCTCGATATACCCTCGACTAGGAACAGTTATAGGATGTACTCATCGACTACTATGGCCCCACTAGTATGATCTCATCATAGTCCCAGTAGTCGAGTACAGATCCTAAGGGCTTTATCAACATGTGAGAGAAAGACAGTAAACCAATACAAGTCAACATGTTAAGATAAAGTGAAACCAAATAGCATACTATCATGACGAGCAAGAAAGTCCTTTCTGGACATATATGTATGCCCTAGAGGCCATTACTGTACATGAGATGTATATTGTAGTGGATGCTGAGACATATATAGGTAGAACTTTCTTGCTCGACATGATAGTAAGCTATCTGGTTGTCTTTATCTTAACATGTATACTTATTGTCTCTCTGTTACATGTTGATAAAGCCCTTAGGATGTGTACTCGACTTCCAGGACAATGATGTAGATCATACTAGTGGGGCCTGGGTAGTCAATGAGTACATCTTTTAATGTTCCTAGTCGTGGGAATATCGCGACGGGGCATCAATATTCTAGAGTAGACTAGCGTATATCTTCTCGACCCATGTGATGGGCGATGGATGATCCCATATCCATTGGTGTTTGACATCAGAAATGGTATGCGGGTGCTCAGTGGAGACTGGGTACACTGAACGGAGTCGCCGAGAACTCCCAGATGGTATTATACCTCACGTCAGATGGCAGTTCTCCGGTGACACTGGTACAGCTTAGTCTGTTGACCCGAGATCGTCATAGAGTCTTGTGTGTTTCACACTGTGCTTTGATTTTCACCCTACCACATGTTAGTTATATGTATGCCCTAGAGGCCATTGCTATACATAGGATGTATATTGTAGTGGATGCTTGGACATATATAGGGATGACTTTCTTGCTCGATATGATAGTATGCTATCTGGTTACTCTTTACCTTAACGTGTACACTGATTGTCTCTCTGTTACATATTGGTAAAGCCCTTAGGATGTGTACTTGACTACCTGGACTATGATGCGGATCATACTAGTGGGGACATGGTAGTCCATAAGTACATCCTTCAATGTCCCTAGTCGTGGGTGTATCGAGACGGGGCATCAATATACCAGAGTAGACTAGCGTGTAGCTTCTCGACCCATATAGATGGACGATGGATGATCCCATATCCATTGGTGTTTGACATCAGAGATGATATACGGGTGCTCAGTGGAGACTGGGTACACTGGACGGACTCGCCGAGAACTCCCAGATGGTATTATACCTTACGTCAGATGGAAGTTCTCTGGTAACACTGGTACAGGTTAGTCTGTAGACCCGAGATCGTCATAGAGTCTTGTGTGATTCGCACTGTGCTTTGATTTCCATCATACCACGTCCAAGAGGGCATGCAAAAAGGTGGCTTTTGGGTACAGTTCCGAATCACATGGAGGCAATGAGCGATAGGAGGGGTTTCGTCTCTCCCGGTATAGGGAGTTGATGTTGCGCAGTGCTCGATTGGCTATAACAGGAAGTCCTTGGCCAAGGCAGCTTTAGGGATTTACTGGTAACTGTTACTAGTAGTTTCTCGACCCGTTATGAGCCTCATATCGACACGACTTATCGAGTTATTGGGGTCTGACGTTTACCACCCCTAGACGAGATATCCGACATATCGGACGAACAGACCGGACTGTACGGTAGTGTTACTCGTTGGATTCACTGGAGTGTGAGCAGGCTTGCTCGTTGATCTTCTGATCGCTCAATACCCGGGTGGCCGTTACGTTTAGCAGACCGCTTGCGGCTTGTGGGTGTTTGATATGATCATCACCTGCTGCCGGCATATTGACGAGTCTTTAGAGTCCTACACAGGGGTTTCCTGGCTCAAGCGAAACGAAATAGGAGCGCATATGCGATATGTGCGGGACCGAGAATAATACCAGTATGTGATACTATATTCTATTCTCGCGATTTGTGACATTGATCGGCTATATGCGATATAGCCGGGTTATCGGATCAAGTGTTGATTCGATAAGTTGTTACTATTGATATTAGTCGGTTATATGCGATATGACCGGATCGTTAAATCAAGTGTTTATTTAATGATTTAATGTATAATTATATATTTGATATATTACATTATATTAACTAGTATTGGTTCACTTAAGATTTGTTTTCTCACTAGTATGAGCATAAGTGTTTATATGATATATATTTGTGTACATATGTTTGTATCATGTTTGATGATACAAACAAGTTGTGTGTATGAGACTTGAACCAACTCAAGGTTAAATTAGGGTTTACTATTTTCCTAGCAAATAACAAAAGAATTGATACTTTGGTCAAAGTTATCAAGCTTCATGAAGCTTGATAAGAATTGACAAAGTCAACCCTTTTGTCATTTGTGTAGAATATTAGTTAACCCAACCCTTAACCTAATGGTTTGGTTAAATCTCTACATGAGTTAAGCATGAGGGCTTAACTCAACCATGGTGCCATCATATATTGCATAAGTTTCACTTTGGATATGATTCATATGATTCTTTTCTTCTTCTTCATCTTCATCAAGCTTGAAAAAGCTTGCTAGCTCCAAAGGCATCATGAGAAAAAGAGTGAGAAATCCAATTCTAAAGTGAACCCACTTCCTATTTCTTCATCCTCTACCACTTGCCAAGTAGTATAGGGTGTTCTCTTCATAAAGTTTTCGACCAAGTGAAGGAATAGCTTGAGTTAGAGTCTCCCCGACGTAGATCATCTTCGGCCTCGAAGTCTTTGACCTAGCCCGATCACTTCTCCGACGAAACAATTTCTAGAGTCCGGTATCCGATGATCACAGCGGAGGGACGTCAACACGGAGCTAAAGAAGTGGTGGACCGGATCTACAAAGGTTGTAATCCCTTTCACTTAGTAGCAAAGTCGTTTGCTTGCTTGCTTTTCGCCTTAACTTCTAGTTAACGATCTTCATTAGGGTTTCTCGGCACCGGAAATTTTTTGTTTGGCATGGTTGATGCCTTGTGGAACCTCTTGAGTGTGCCTAGGAACCATACACCATGACTCTACCGAGTCGTGCAAACAGGTGGTTTTTGGGTACAGTCCCGATTCACATGGAGGCAATGAGCGATAGGAGGGGATTCTTCTCTCCCGGTATTGGGGGTTGATGTTGCGCTATGCTCGACTGGCCATAACTGGAAATCCATAGCCAGGGTTGCAGTGATTTACTGGTAAGTGTTATCAGTAGTTTCACGCTTGTTGTGGACCTTACATCGGCATGACTTATCAAGCTACTGGGGTCTGAGGTTTACCACCCCTAGGCGAGATATGCAACATATTAGACGAACAGACCGGACTGTGCGGTAAGTGTTACTGATTGGATTCGCGGGAGTGTGAGTTGGCTTGCTCGTTGATCTTCTGATCACTCAATACCCGGGTGGCCGTTACGTTTAGCAGACCGCTTGCGGATTGTGGGTGATTGATATGATCACCACCTACTGCCGGCGTATTGACGAGTCTTTAGAGTTCTACACAGAGGTTTCCAGGCTCAAGCGAAACGAAATAGGAGCGCATATGAGATATGTGCGGGACCGAGAATAATACCAGTCTGAGATATGTATTCTATTCTCGCGATTTGTATCATTAGTCGGTTATATGAGATATAGCCGGGTTACCGAATCAAGTGTTGTTTCGATATATTGATATACTAGATATTAGTCGGTTATATGCGATATGACCGGATCGTTAAATCAAGTGTTGATTAAATGATTTAATGTATAATTATATATTTGATATATTACTTTACATTAACTAGTATTTGTTCACTTAAGATTGACTTTCTCATTTTATGTGCACAAGTTGTATATGTGATATATGTTTGTGCACTAGTTTGCATCTTGATTGATGATACATGCAAATATGGGTGGGTGTGTGACATACACCATGTTAATTATAATTTAGGTTTTTATTTATCTTAATTAATCAAAATGGTCGTTTCTTTTGTCATGGCTTGAAGCTTCATGAAGCTTGAAACAACTTTGACAAAGTCCACTCATTTTGTCTTGATTAAGATATTCATTAACCAAACCATTATAATTAACTATGGTTTAGTCTCTACAAAGGTTAGCTCACCCATGGTTGCATTATGATAGAATTCACTTGATTATTCTTTTGTGATAATTGATTTTTCATTCTTATTATTTTCTTTGTTCTTCTTCTTCTTCAAGAAGAAGAAAAGCTTGCTAGAAAAATTTCAAGTGAAGAAAAAGAGTGAGAAACCCAAATCCAAAGTGAACCCACTTCCTATTTCATCATCCTCTACTACTTGCCATTTAGTTTAGGGTGTTCTCTTCACAAAGTTCATGACCTAGTGAAGATGGAGCTTGAGTTTGAGTCTCCTCAACGTAGATCATCTTCGGCCTCGAAGTCAACGACCTAGCCTGCTCATTTCTCCGAGGAAACTATCGCTAGAGTCCGGGATCACGATGATCGCAGCGAAGGGACGTCAACACGGAGCTTTAAAAGTGAAGGACCGGATCTACAAAGGTTGTAATCTCTTTCACTTGTAGTTAAAGAGTTTAACTTGCTAGGTTTCGCATAATCTCTAGTATACGATCTTGGTTAGAGTTGTTCGGCACGGCTAAATTTTTGAATCGGGCATGGCAGATGGCTTGTAGAACCTTGTTAGAGTGCCTAGGAACCCTACATATATGATATCTAGTAGGCGTTGCTTATGTTTTGCATCCGCGCTAGCCCAGCCCCCTCTCTGTCGTTAGTTAAGTAAACTAACGGGTGAATGACGGGACCCAGTGACGAATGCGGATGGCATAAGCGGACGTTGTATTTTCATTTTTTTCTGCAATGATAAGATAAATGATGGGATGCATTATTTTAATGCAAAGAAAACAAACCAAAGCTGAATCGTTGGAACAAATTTAGAAGAAACCACTCGGTTATTTTAAAAGAGCAGAATTTTTAATTGCGAAGCTTCAACCACTCCTTTTAAAAAAAAGCTATCAAGTTCCTTCGATTATATCAAGTTCACTACGTTCAAGGTTTCGCCAAAACCAGTCGTAGCCCTCCGTCATTTCATATGGATGGTCAGTAGTATTCAAGCTATGTTTGTTGGCCTTCGTCAAGGCATAGTGTTTGGTAGCTGCTGGGGTATTCATGTGTAGCATAGATAGATGTGTTGGTTTGGGACAGTCGTATTACTTTGTTGGCCTTCGTCAAGGGTATGTACGGGTGTGTTAAAATTAACAAGGATAATGATGGGAAGAACTTGACATGTGACTTATGATTTGTTGGCCTTCGTCAAGGTCATAAGAGCATGGGATAAAAATCCACATCGGGAGTTTCTAAAGAAACTGAAACTTGCTAGTGTTGCATACCATTTGGAGTTTGATAATGTTGGTAGGATTCTTTCAGCATTATCACATGATGATATTTGGATCCCGATCCTACTGTGAGTATCCGCTACTCATCAGGAGATTCGTCACTTAACGATCAATGCTATAAACCAAGTAGGTGTCTAGAACAGTGTCAGCGGGGCTACGCCTCCAGAGAAAAGAGGTTATTTAATTAAGGAACATCGCGAAAGCATCGTAAAACCTCCCTCGAAGTACCGACACTAGCCTGGCTGAACGGTTAAGAAAGTATTGTACGGTGAGATCAATCCTGACTAATTCTTCTTTATGTTTTGAGGAAGGATTCGAGAAACAGTGGGAGCCATCCTGTTTAGATAAACTAAAAACCAATCTAAACTTGCAAGAGCATCATGCTAAAGTGTTTTCTTCTCTCTCTCTCTTAATTGCAGCGACCCTGTGACCATGACTAGGTAACATATAGATAACATGTTGACTGAATCTGACTTTTATGACTGGCAAAGATCTGTCCAGATGTCCATTGCTTATGGCAAACCGGAGCACCTTATTACTATTCAAGCCCCCACAGTCCCAGGTCCAGTTTCCACCGTCGCGGATATGGATATCCGTCAGACAAGGGAAAAGGAGAGTGCGAATGCCAAGTGCCTCGTGTTGGCTTTAGTTGATGGTGTATACCAGAAGCAGCACGAGAAGATGGACTTAGTTTCCATCTTCCTCCATAACAAAGATTTATATGGAGAGAAATCTCGTATCACAAGATATGAGACCTCGAACGAATTGCTTCAAGCAAGGTTGGCTATCGGGTCATCAGTAGGGGATTGTTAGTGTATATGCCCTAGAGGCCATTACTGTATCATACTAGTATGTTTATTACTTGATGGAAGCTTGGGATATTCACAGTTGTACAGACAATCTTGCTCAATATAGTAGTATGCTACTTGGTTTGTCTCTGCTTTAATGTGTACTTGTGTGTTTATTTATTATATCACCTATACGCATTAGTAGAGCCCTTTGGATCTTTGCTTGATTACCGGCGTTGTGATGGCGATCACACTCGTGGGGGCTGGGTAATCTACAGGCACATCCTTATACACGTCCCTAGTCATGGGAGTACCGAGATAGGGCATCGATACTCCGGAGTAGACTAGTGTATGCGCTTCTCATCCCAGCACGGGAGACGGTCTGTCCCACAGCCGTCGGTACGTCGTACTTGAGATAGTATGCGGGTGCTCGTTGGGTTACGAGTACACTGGACAGGACTCGTCGGGAACTGATGGTTGGTATTATACCTATCGTCAGTTATCAGTTCCCAGGTGACATGAGTACAGCTTTGTCCGCTGACTTGACACTGTCACTTCGCCTCGAGTGTGTTCCCACTGTTCTTTGGTTACTACCCTACCATGGCTCTACTGAGTCGTGCAAACAGGTAGTAGTTGGGAGCAGTCCCGAAGCACTTGGAGGCAGTGACGGTTAGACAGGATTCGCCTCTCCCGGTATTGGGGTTGACATCGCGCTGTGTCTAGGAGAGCCATTACACAAGTAGTCCCTGGCCAGGGCAAGCGAGATATACTGGTAGGTTCCAGTGTTATCTCAGGTTGTTCTGGGCTTCACTCCGACACGACTTGTACCGCTATTAGGGGTCTGACGCTTGCCGCCCCCTAGGCCCGACATGCGATGTATCAGACGAACAGACCGGACTGTACGGAGATTGTCACATACAGACTCAGTAGGAGTTCGGATGGGTGTACCTCATCGGCCTTCTTATCGACATCTACCTGGGGACCGTTACGTACAGCTAGTGCCGCTTGCGGTCTGTGGTTAAACCCACTGCCAGCGTAGTGTCGAGTCTTTAGAGTCCCACACAGAGAGTTTCCCTGCACTGAGTGAAACGTGTAGAGGCCGTATGGTTTTACGGCAGGGCTGCGATCACTTACGTACACTTGTGTGCGTATGGTGTTCGGGCAGGCAGTACTAGTAGGCTTTGGTTTAAGCCGGATCCTAGTATTGCACGGATGGATTTGTTTTGTTTTCTGTGCATCCGCATTCTACGGAATACGGATGCAGGTGTGTATGCACAGTTTTTCGGAGTGATGAAGGAGGAGGTGCCTCATTAGGGTTTTGACAGTTGGTTCGGTCAAAACCGTTGTGTGGCAGGCTCATTAGGGTTTTGACAGTCGATTCGGTCAAAACCATTTTGAGGCGGACTCATTAGGGTTTTGACAGTTCGTTTGGTCAAAACCATTATGAGCCGCGAACTTTATTTACTAATCCTATTAGTGATAATCTTATGATGGCTAATTGCATTGACTATTTGACCCCGTTGACCTCTCTTGACTTTGTTGACCGGTTGACCGGGTTGACCTTTGACTTTCAAGAGGTTTCCACACTCTTCTTTTCTTTTCCTTTTTCTTTTGGATTATGATAATGGTCATTTCAAAGTAGCCATCAACTTTATCTTGATGGGATTAGTAATGATGTTGTTTTGCATTATTTGCAACCATGGTTGTTTTTCTTTTGATCATAATTTTATTCTCATTCTCTCTCTTGAAATGAGAAGCTCCATGGTTGCTAGAAAACTCCTTCTTCTTCATCCTCTTGATTTCTCCTTTGATCTCATGTGTTGAGAGAAAAAGGATTCCACTTGACAAACACATCCATACATCTCCTCTACACATCCTAGGGCTTCTAGATTAGCAATCTCCTTGCCCTAGTTATCTCGGCTTGAGGTGGAGCTCGGTGTACATCTCTCGGGTGGATCGTCTTTGACTCAAAAAGGCCGCGGAGGTGACCAAAGTCCGGATCAACCATTGAGCAAGCAAAGAGAAGAACAACAAGAAGAGAAGAACAACAAGAAGTGAACAACAAGAAGAGAAGGAGTTCAAGTTGAGGTATAACCCCTAACCGAGTAGATAACATCTCATGTTAGGATGCTAGTGTATTGTTTAGCAAAGATCCGGCTTTTACGGTCCATGTTACAAAGTTTAGAAAAAATTTTGTTTTACCGTTTCCGCAACTCCGAAAGTACCGGGAGAGGCAACGTGGACCTAACAGTGGTATCAGAGCCTAACTAAGCATAAACTAGCTCGGTAGTGAAGTGTATCGAAGTTCGAAACGGAAAAATCGAAAAAACCAAGTTACGAAAACCTGAGTTTCTGTTAAAAAATTTTCTGGTAAAAACAAAATTTGTCATACTCCAAAAATCATCTCAGGGTTTTTAAAAGAAAGCCACCAAAAACGAGCCAACAACTCGACCAAAGCGCCGCGTTTCCGCGGCAATAGCAAGCTATTGCCGTGGAACCGCGGCCATCTTGTTAAGTTGTTGGGTCTATTTTGGTGCATTGTATTTCTGACTTGGATTTAGGATTTTTAAGATGGTTTATATGTGCCCAGATTTTCCAGAATAGAAATTTGTTTTTGGGGGCCTATAAATCCGTATTTTTCCGAACTTCAATATACTTTGACTATAAAGGTTATATCTGTGATGTTCTTATGTATTGAACGTCGGCTAATCGCTATATGTCGATTAGTCAGGGTTATACATATCTGTGATCAGTGATTGTTGTTGATGGTTTGTGTATATGAACTCGTTGGATTGTCGCGGATGAATAGCCGGGGTGGATGTGAGATGAGAGTTTCTTTTTCTTTCATTCATGTAATAAATTTGTAAATTGATGTAATATTATTTGTTTGGCTGCACAACCGGGTCGGGGTTGTAGCCGTCATTGTATAATTCTTTTTACTGTTTATGCTCCTAGGATAGACCCATGGAGGGGGTGCACAAACTACCGGGTATCTAGAAGTGCCGAGTGGCCTACTCACGGCGATGAGGGAGGTTGCTTCGCTTCGGGTACTTGGCGGGTAGTTTGCCGCACCCGTAGGGGACTTGGGTGGGGTTTTGGCTATTCATCGCGACCGTGTAATCCGCTTTTCGTTGCAGGCTTGAACGAATAGCGGGTTCCTAGTATATCCAAAGTGTTCATCTATGATCTGGATTGGCTATCGTTGCAGTATATCTATATATAATAACTATTTAGGCGTTGCTTATGTTTTACAGCCGCGCTAGCCCAGCCCCCGCTCTGTCGTTAGTTAAGTAACCTAACGGGTGATGACGGGGCCCAGTGGCGAATGCGAATGGCATAAGCGTACGTCATATTTTGGTTGTTTTCTGCAATGGTAGGATTTAAATGATGGGACGCATTAAAAGAACTAATGCAAGAAAATAAACCTAAAAGACGTTGTTGGAACAATTTTTCAAAAAAAGCTGTTATTGCAAGGACGTTCATTTTTGTTTTGCATCGCGGTATTCGGTTGTGAATGCCCAGCACCTCAGTCGACGAGGCAAGGGCCGAGATCCCTTCATCGGGAGTGACCCCTTGGACAAAAGTTTCCGTCAGGGTAATAACTTTACTATAGTCGATTATTCTTGCTTTGCATCGAGGTATTCAGTTTGGAGTATCCTGCACCTCATTCGACGAGGAAAGAGCCGAGATCCCTTCACAGGGAGTGACCTCTTTAGCAAAAGTTTTCGCCACTATATTTTCAAAAGTGTATCACGTTCCTTCAACGACATCAAGTTCATTACGTTAACGGGTTTTCGCCAAAACCCAGTCGTAGCCCTCCGTCGTTTCGGATTGATATTGCTTAGTATTCGTGCTACGTATTTCGTGCTCAGCTGAGGCGTAGTGTACGGTAGCTATGTAATATCTTTCCGTAGGATACAAAGTGATTGGTTAGGACAGTCGTACGGTCATTTTGGCTCAGTCAAGGACTCGTACGGGTGGGTCTAATGTAGTCAAGATAATGACGGGTTGAACTTGACTAGGATCCTTTGATATGTTGGCTCAGTCAAGGTCACTTGGGTCCTAGGGGCAAAAACCACATCGGGAGTTTCAAAAGTACTGAGACTTGCAGATTTAGCATACCTTCTGGAGTGTGGTGACTAGAGTGGATTCCATCTAGGTCATCACACAATGATAGTTGGATCCCGATCCCACTGATGAGTTGGATTACCCTCGGGAGATTATTTCACTTAACAATCAATGCTACAAACCTAGTAGGTGACTAGAAAGGTGTTAGCGGGGTTACGCCCCCAGGGAAAAGAGGTTCTTGAATTAAGGAACTTCGCGAAAGCGTTGGAAAACCTCCCTCGAAGTACCGACACTGGCCTGGCTGAAAGGTTAAGCAAGTATTGTGACGTGAATTAAATCCCGGCTAGTTCTTCTTTTAAAAAGGTTTTAAGAAGAATTTGAGGAAACAGTGGGAGACATCCTGGTTAGATAAATTAATAAACCAATATAAATCTTGCAAGAGCATACGCTGAGTGTTTCTTTTCTCTCTCTCCAGGCAGCAACCTTTTCACGCCCTAATCAAGATAATAAAATGTATCGCTTGACCGATCCGAATTCTTATTCGGGGCTGGGGAACGTTGGTTCAGCTCTAACTTGTGACAACAGGTATAAGTATGAGAAAAGGAAAGGGGAAAGTATGGATTTCCAGGATACCCAGTTGAAGAAGAAGCATGGTTTTGCATCTACTTCAGGTGTTCTTGTAACTGAGAACTGTTTTACGGTCAGCCCTACCTCCTGGGTATTTGATACCGGATCAGGATCTCATATCTGTAATTTATTGCAGGGACTGAGAAAAAGTAGGAAAGTTGCACCGGGTGATATGTCGCTCATAGTAGCGAACGGAGCACAAGTTAATGCGGCAGCCGTCGGTGAATATCACCTAGTATTGCTACATGGCAAGACTATGATTTTGAACGATTGCTACTATGTACCCTACATGGTTTGCAACATCATATCAGTTTCTTTACTCGATAAAGATGGATATAACTTTGTTCTTGACAAGAATATCATGAACATCTACCTTCATAAGGTACTGGTTGCAGAGGGTACACTGTGTAATGGTATCTACGTTCTAAATCAGAATACAGTTCTCAACATACAAAACACACGCAAGAGGAAGAATTCAGATACGAATGAATCCTACTTGTGGCATTGTAGACTTGGTCATATCGGAGAGAAAAGACTGAGTAAGTTGCATAAAGATGGACTCTTGGATGCGTTCGAGTTTTCATCTTATGAAACTTGTCAGTCTTGTCTCAAAGGGAAGATGACCAAATCTCCGTTCACCGGACATGGAGAAAGAGCAGCTGAGCTCTTGGGACTCGTACATAGTGATGTATGTGGTCCGATGTCTATACATGCAAGGGGTAGGTTCTCATACTTCATCACATTCACCGACGATCTCTCTAGGTTCGGATATGTGTATCTGATGAAACACAAATCTAAAGCTTTTGAGAAATTCAAGGAATTCAGAAACGAAGTAGAGAACCAGACAGGCAAAAGTATCAAGATCCTCCGGTCTGACAGGGGATGGGAGTACTTAAGCACGGAATTCCTAGATTACTTAAAAGAGAATGGTATTCTCTCTCAGCTTACTCCTCCTTATACACCACAGCACAACGGTGTATCGGAGCGGAGGAATCGTACCCTACTGGATATGGTTCGCTCCATGATGAGTAATGCCGAGTCACCTCTTTCATTTTGGGGACATGCGCTGTTAACGGCGGCATATCTGTTGAATGATGTTCCGTCTAAATCTGTGCCTAAGACACCGTTCGAGATATGGAATGGTAAAAAGCCGTATCTTAAACGTATTAAGGTATGGGGTTGTCCGGCCTATGTAAAAGTACAAAATCCGGACAAACTTCAGGCACGTTCAGTTCTATGTAAATTTGTGGGATATCCTAAGAACTCCACAGGATATCTGTTCTACAACACCGAGGAACAGAAGGTGTTTGTATCTCGCCACGCCACCATTTTAGAGTGGCAATTTCTTGCAAAAGAAACAAGTGGGAGTTCGGTAGAACTGGAAGAAATTCAGCGAGCACAAAATGAAACTGAAGATTTGACAGAACCTCAGAATTCAATAACCCCAGAAGAACCTCAGCCACTCCGCAGATCTGGTAGGATTTCTCATCCGCCCGAGAGATACTACGGTTTTCTCATAGACGGGGATCGAGAGGATTGCATCTTGGAAGAAGATGACCCTACCAGTTTCAGGCAGGCCATTATCAGTAGGGACTCTGATAAGTGGCAGGAAGCAATGCAATCCGAGATGGAGTCCATGTACGCCAATAATGTGTGGACCTTGGATATTGCTCCACCTGGGGTAAAACCCGTTGGATGCAAATGGATCTACAAAAGGAAACTTGGTGTAGATGGGCAGGTGGAAACCTATAAAGCTAGACTCGTTGCAAAAGGTTTTCGTCAAAGACCTGGTTTGGACTCTGACGAGACTTTTTCTCCGGTGGCTATGCTCAAATCCATTCGGATCCTACTTTCCATTGCTGCCTTCCATGACTATGAAATCTGGCAGATGGATGTTAAGACGGCTTTCCTAAACGGTTGTTTGGAAGAGTGCGTTTACATGGATCAACCAGAAGGTTTCGTAGACAGTGGGAGCAGCGGAAGGGTGTGCAAGTTGCTTAAATCCATTTATGGATTAAAGCAGGCATCGCGGAGCTGGAACATCTGTTTTGATGAGGCAATCAAGGAATTTGATTTCATCAAGAACGAAGATGAACCCTGTGTATATAAGAAGATTGTAGGACGAACTGTCGTATTCCTACTCTTGTACGTGGACGACATTCTTTTGATAGGAAATGATATTCCTATGCTACAATCGGTCAAGCTATTTTTGTCACAAAGGTTCTCCATGAAGGACCTGGGTGATGCCTCGTACATTCTGGGGATCAAGATCTATAGAGATAGATCCAAGAGACTATTGGGACTTTCGCAGTCCAGGTACATAGAGACCGTACTAAAGAGATTTAGTATGGAGGGTTCCAAGCGCGGTAGCATACCCGCATTGCACGGAATTACCCTCTCCAAGAAGATGTCTCCTAAGACTGTCGAGGAGAGGGTTCGCATGAGCACTATACCCTACGCTTCGACGGTAGGATCTATAATGTATAGGATGCTATGTACAAGACCAGATGTTGCTTACGCGTTGAGCGCGGTAAGCCGGTATCAGTCAGACCCAGGGGAGGACCACTGGACAGCAGTGAAGAACATTCTCAAGTACCTGAGAAGGACTAAGGAGATGTTCCTGGTTTACGGTAATGGAGACCTCGGGGTCGAGTCCTTTACCGATTCAAGCTTCCAGAGTGACAAAGATGACAGCAAGTCTGTCTCGGGTTTTGTGTTTACCCTCAACAGAGGGGCGGTATGTTGGAGGAGTTCCAAGCAGGATACCGTCGCAGACTCGACGATGGAGGCTGAATACATTGCTGCAAGCGATGCCGCAAAAGAGGCGGTCTGGATGAAGAAGTTCATTAGTGAACTTCAGGTGGTTCCGTCCATTGTTGACCCAATACCTTTGTATTGTGATAACAATGGGGCTATAGCTTTAGCGAAGGAACCAAGGTCCCATCAGAAATCCAGGCACATCTTAAGGCGGTATCACCTGATCAGGGAGATCATTGATCGACAGGAGATCGAGGTGCGGAGAGTGGACACAAAGGACAACACTGCGGACCCATTCACGAAGGCTTTACACCAGACTCAGTTCGAGCGGCTGATTGAGATGATAGGTCTTCGATACGCCAGTACATGGCCTTAGTGCAAGTGGGAGATTGTTAGTGTATATGCCCTAGAGGCCATTACTGTATCATACTAGTATGTATATTACTTGATGGAAGCTTGGGATATTCACAGTTGTACAGACAATCTTGCTCAATATAGTAGTATGCTACTTGGTTTGTCTCTGCTTTAATGTGTACTTGTGTGTTTATTTATTATATCACCTATACGCATTAGTAGAGCCCTTTGGATCTTTGCTTGATTACCGGCGTTGTGATGGCGATCACACTCGTGGGGGCTGGGTAATCTACAGGCACATCCTTATACACGTCCCTAGTCGTGGGAGTACCGAGATAGGGTATTGATACTCCGGAGTAGACTAGCGTATGCGCTTCTCATCCCAGCACGGGAGACGGTCTGTCCCACAGCCGTCGGTACGTCGTACTTGAGATAGTATGCGGGTGCTCGTTGGGTTACGAGTACACTGGACAGGACTCGTCGGGAACTGATGGTTGGTATTATACCTATCGTCAGTTATCAGTTCCCAGGTGACATGAGTACAGCTTAGTCCGCTGACTTGACACTGTCACTTCGCCTCGAGTGTGTTCCCACTGTTCTTTGGTTACTACCCTACCACGGCTCTACTGAGTTGTGCAAACAGGTAGTAGTTGGGAGCAGTCCCGAAGCACTTGGAGGCAGTGACGGTTAGACAGGATTCGTCTCTCCCGGTATTGAGGGTTGACATCGTGCTGTGTCTAGGAAAGCATTTACACAAGTAGTCCTTATCCAGGGCAAGCGAGATATACTGGTAGGTTCCAGTGTTATCTCAGGGTGTTCTGGGCTTCACTCCGACACGACTTGTACCGCTATTAGGGGTCTGACGCTTGCCGCCCCCTAGGCCCGACATGCGATGTATCAGACGAACAGACCGGACTGTACGGAGATTGTCACATACAGATTCAGTAGGAGTTCGGATGGGTGTACCTCATCGGCCTTCTTATCGACATCTACCTGAAGACCGTTACGTACAGCTAGTGCCGCTTGCGGTCTGTGGTTAAACCCACTGCCAGTGTAGTGTCGAGTCTTTAGAGTCCCACACAGAGAGTTTCCCTGCACTGAGCGAAACGTGTAGAGGCCGTATGGTTTTACGGCAGGGCTGCGATCACTTACGTACACTTGTGTGCATATGGTGTTCGGGCAGGCAGTACTAGTAGGCTTTGGTTTAAGCCGGATCCTAGTATTGCACGGATGGATTTGTTTTGTCTTCTGTGCATCCGCATTCTACGGAATACGGATGCAGGTGTGTATGCACAGTTTTTCGGAGTGATGAAGGAGGAGGTGCCTCATTAGGGGTTTGACAGTTGGTTCGGCCAAAACCGTTGTGTGGCAGGCTCATTAGGGTTTTGACAGTCGATTCGGTCAAAACCATTTTGAGGCGGACTCATTAGGGTTTTGACAGTTCGTTTGGTCAAAACCATTATGAGCCGCGAACGTCATTTACTAATCCTATTAGTGATAATCTTATGATGGCTAATTGCATTGACCATTTGACCCCGTTGACCTCTCTTGACTTTGTTGACCGGTTGACCGGGTTGACCTTTGACTTTCAAGAGGTTTCCACACTCTTCTTTTCTTTTCCTTTTTCTTTTGGATTATGATAATGGTCATTTCAAAGTAGCCATCAACTTTATCTTGATGGGATTAGTAATGATGTTGTTTTGCATTATTTGCAACCATGGTTATTTTTCTTTTGATCATAATTTTATTCTCATTCTCTCTCTTGAAATGAGAAGCTCCATGGTTGCTAGAAAACCCCTTCTTCTTCCTCCTCTTGATTTCTCCTTTGATCTCATGTGTTGAGAGAAAAAGGATTCCACTTGACAAACACATCCATACATCTCCTCTACACATCCTAGGGCTTCTAGATTAGCAATCTCCTTGCCCTAGTTACCTCGGCTTGAGGTGGAGCTCGGTGTACATCTCTCGGGTGGATCGTCATCGACTCAAGAAGGCCGCGGAGGTGACCAAAGTCCAGATCAACCATTGAGCAAGCAAAGAGAAGAACAACAAGAAGAGAAGAACAACAAGAAGTGAACAACAAGAAGAGAAGGAGTTCAAGTTGAGGTATAACCCCTAACCGAGTAGATAACATCTCATGTTAGGATGCTAGTGTATTGTTTAGCAAAGATCCGGCTTTTACGGTCCATGTTACAAAGTTTAGAAAAAAATTTATTTTACCGTTTCCGCAACCCCGAAAGTACCGGGAAAGGGGGATGACGTCCTTACGATGACTAGCTATATTGATAAGCTCACGGACCTGGAGACTACGTTGGGAAACAGGTCATATGCTAACTTATTTCCCCAGTCCCTACCCTCTACTTACACCCTGAAGGAAACAAGGGAGACACCCACTCTGCTTAATGAGGGACCTTCTTCTTCTACATCCAGGGCGAAAGCAAAAGGTGAGAAGAAGAAGACCTTCACAAAACCGATATGCGGTGTCAGTCAAGTAGAAGAAAAGGGAAGAGCAAAACTTTCGGGACTTGGTGTAGGTAAGGAGGGATGTTCCTATTTTTATTGGAACGGGCATTGGCAGAAGGATTGCAGGGCTTTGGAATCCAGTAGCCAGGATACGAAGCATGTTGTGGCTTCGGCCTCGAATGTGTTTGTAATTGAGAACTGTTTGTCAATTAACTCTACTTCCTGGGTACTAGATACCGGAGCAGGATCTCATATCTGTAATTCATTACATGCTCTGAGAAACCGTAGAGTTATCAGGGTAGGCGATTTGTCTCTCAGAGTTGCGAACGGAATGAGCGTGGACGCTGAATCCATGGGACAATATCGCCTGGGTTTGACAAGTGGGCAGATATTGATTCTACGTAACTGTCTATATGTACCTAGTTTGACTTGTAATATCATATCAGTGTCCTCCCTTTCGAGAGAGGGATATGATTTTATATTCATAAGCAATGTGGTTCACATCCACCAAAATCAAGTTATGATTGGGTCCGGTACATTAGATAACGATATATACGTATTCAATCAAGCTCAGGTTTTCAATGTCCAGAACACACTTAAAAGAATGTCTCCGGAAATAAATCAGGCTTTCTTATGACATTGTAGACTAGGTCACATCAATGAAACACGGTTGACTAATTTACATATAGAAGGATATTTGAATCCGTTCGAATATCAATCTTATGCTACTAGTGAATCTTGTCTCATGGGAAAGATGACAAAGACTCCGTTTACTGGACACGGAGTAAGAGCGAGCAAGCTCTTGGGACTCATACACAGCGATGTATATGGTCCAATGTCTACACATGCGCGAGGTGGTTATTCCTACTTCATTACTTTTACGGTTGATTTCTCTAGGTATGGATATATCTTTTTTATGAAGCATAAATCCGAGGCCTTTGAGAAATTCCGGGAATATAAGAATGAAGTGGAAAACCAAACAGGCAAAAGTATCAAGACACTGAGATCTGATCGAGGTAGTGAATACTTAAGTGCCGAATTCCTGGGTTACTTAAAAGAGAATGGAATTCTCTCTCAACTTACTCCTCCATACACACTACAACATAACGGTGTATCGGAAAGGCGGAATCGAAACCTATTGCATATGGTTCGTTCCATGATGAGTAAGGCTGAGTTACCGCGATCTTTCTGGGTTATGCAATAGAATCAGCTGCATATCTTTTGAACAAGGTTCCAACCAAGACTGTGCCTACCACACCATATCAGATGTGGAGTGGGAAGAAACCCTATCTTCAGTACCTGAAGACATGGGGATGTCCAGCTTTTGTTAAAAAGCAGCATGCGGACAAGCTCGATGCACGCTCAGTACAGTGTAAGTTTGTGGAATATCCAAAGAACTCCAAGGGGTATTGTTTCTATTACGCAGAGGAATAAAAGGTTTTTGTTTCTCGTCATGCCCACTTCTCGGAAGCTGAATTTTTAGAAAGTCAGAAGAGTGGGAGCGCAATAGAACTGGAAGAAATTTCAGAACCACAAGCTGTTACTGAAAGTATGGTAGAACCAGAAGTTTCAGAAGAAAGGGACATCCCAGCGCCTATCCACAGAAGTAGTAGGAAGTCTCATCCGCCCGAGAGATACTATAGTTTTCTCTTAGACAAGGATCGAGAAGATTGCATCATTGATAATGATGACCTTACTAGCTTCCAGCAAGCCATTCAGAGCGGCGACTCGGTAAAATGGCTAGATGCAATGCGGACCGAAATGGAGTCCATGTACACCAACAATGTATGGACTTTGGACATTGCTCCAGATGGGGTAAAACCCATAGGATGCAAATGGATCTTAAGAAGGAAGATTGGTGTAAATGGATAGGTTGAAACCTATAAGGCTAGACTTGTTGCAAAGGGTTTTCGTCAAAGACTTGGTTTGGACTATGATGAAACCTTTTATCCAGTGGCTATGCTCAAATCCATACGGGTCCTTCTTGCCATTGCAGCCTTCCACGATTATGAGATCTGGCAGATCGACGTAAAGACGGCTTTTCTAGATGGTAATTTGGAAGAATGTGTCTATATGGATCAGCCAGAGAGATTCATTCAGAGTGGGAGCAGCAGTAAAGTGTGCAAGTTTCTTAAGTCCATTTATGGACTAAAGCAGGCATCGCG
Source organism: Agapanthus africanus (assembly GCA_030015575.1). Classification (NCBI taxonomy): domain Eukaryota; kingdom Viridiplantae; phylum Streptophyta; class Magnoliopsida; order Asparagales; family Amaryllidaceae; genus Agapanthus; species Agapanthus africanus. The sequence goes on from CM057340.1 coordinate 410,712,235, forward strand.
GAGTTGGAACATCTGTTTTGATGATACTTTCAAAGAATTCGAAATTATCAAGAATCCAGATGAACCATGCATATACAGTAAGATTGTAGGGAGAGCTGTAGTATTCCTCGTCTTGTACGTGGATGACATTCTCCTACTAGGAAATGATATTCCTATGCTACAGTCGGTCAAAAGATTCTTGTCACAGAAGTTCTCTATGAAGGACCTGGGTGATGCCACCTACATTCTGGGGATCCAGATCTATCGTGATAGATCTAAAAGGATGTTGGGACTTTCGCAGTCCAGGTACATAGACACCATATTGAAAAGATTCAGTATGGAAGATTCTAAGCGTGATAACCTACCGGCTTGTCATGGAATCACCCTCTCCAAAGAGATGTCTCCCAAGACAGATTTGGAAAGGGCTCGCATGTGGATTATACCCTATGCTTCTGCGCTAGGCTCTATAATGTATATGATGTTATGTACCAGACCAGATATAGCATACGCATTGAGCGTTGTAAGCCGGTATCAGGAAAACCCAGGTGAGAAGCACTGGATAGCAGTAAAGAACATTCTCAAGTACCTGAGGAGGACTAAGGAGATGTTCTTGGTGTATGGAGGAAAGGACCTCCAGATCGAGGTCTTTGCCGACTCCAGCTTCTAGAGTGACAAGGATGACTCCAAGTCCATGTCGGGTTATGTCTTTACCCATAATGGAGGGGCGGTCTGTTGGAAGAGTTCCAAGCAGGACACCGTTGCTGACTCGACGATGGAAGCGGAGTACATAGCTGCTTGTGATGCCGCAAAAGAAGCTGTCTGGATGAAGAAGTTCCTCACAGAACTTCAGGTGGTTCCTACCAGTGTTGATCCAATACCTCTGTATTGCGACAACAACGGCGCTATAGCTTTAGCGAAAGAACCCATGTCCCATCAGAAGTCCAGACACATCTTAAGGCGGTATCACCTGATCAGGGAGATCGAGGTGAAGAGAGTAGATACGGAGAATAACACTGCTGATCCATTCACTAAGGTCATTCCTCAGACACAGTTCGATAGGCTATTCGAGATGATAGGTCTGCGATTTGTGGGTAAATGGCCCTAGTGCAAGTGGGAGATTGTTAGTGTTTATGCCCCAGAGGCCATTACTGTATCATACTAGTTTGTATATTACCTAATGGAAGCTTGGGATATTCACAGTTGTATTAACAGTCTTGCTAAAAATGGTAGTATGCTACTTGGATTGTTTCTAGTTTAATATGTTCATGTGCTTCTTTTAACATATCGCTTATACATATTAGTAGAGCCCTTAGGATCTTTGCTTAATTACGAGCGTTGTGATGGAAGTCATACTAATGGGGCTGGGTAGTCTATAAGCACATCCTATACTAGTCCCTGGTCGTAGGATTATCGAGAGGGGGCATCGATACTCCGGAGTAGACTGGTATGTATGCTTCTCATCCCAGAATAGGGAGATGGTCTATCCCATAGCCATCAGTACGTCATACTGGAGATAGTATACAGGTGCTTGTTAGGTTGTGAGTACACTGGACATGACTCGCCGGGAACTACTGGATGGTACTATACACATAATCAGATAGCAGTTCCCAGATGACATTAGTACAGCTTAGTCCGTCGACATAACACTGCTACTTCGCCTCGGGTGTGTTCCCACCGTACTTAGATTACTACCCTACCACGGCTCAAAAGAGTCGTGCAAACAGGTAGTGTTGGGTGCAGTCCCGAAGCACTTGGAGGCAGTGGCGGTTAGACAGGATTCGCCTCTCCCAGTATTGGGGGTTGATATCGCGCTGTGTATAGAGAGCCATTACGCAAAGTCCCTGGCCAGGGCAAGCGAGATTTACTGGTAGGTTTCCAGTAGTTTCTCAAGGTGTAATGGGCTTCACTCTGACACAACTTATACCGCTATTAGGGGTCTGACGTTTACCGCCCCCCTAGGCCCGATATGAGATAGTCCTTGACGAACAGACCGAACTGTACGGAGATTGTCACATACAGGCTCAGTAGGAGTTCGGATGGGTTTCCTCATCGTCCTTCTTATCGACATCTACCTGGGGACCGTTACGTACTGCTAGTACCGATTGCGGCCTGTGGTTAAACTCACTGCCAGCGTAGTGTCAAGTCTTTAGAGTCCCACACAGAGAGTTTCCCTGCACCGGGCAAAAGGTGTAGAAGACGTATGGTTTTACGGCAGGGCTGCGATCGCTTACGTACACTTGTGCACGTACTATGATCGGGTAGATAATACTAGCGGGCTTTGGTTTAAACCAGATTCTAGTATTATACAGATGGATTTATTCAGTCAAAGATTATCCGTGTTTTTCGAAAATACGGATGGGAGGGGCAGTCTCGTAATTTCTCAGGAAGCTTCTAGAAGAAGATGACTCATTTGTGTTTACTTCCGTTTAGGATTTAAACTAAATGAGGTGGAGGATGAGGTGTATGTTTACATTAAAATGCTTAATGATTCATGAGGTGATTCACCTTTAGAATTAAATGAAGCATGATGAATACTAGATAGATATTTATTTTGATAATATTATTATGCTTCACATTATTCTAGCATGAGAATTATTCATTTGATTATCACAAAACACTTCTCTCTCCTCAAGTCTTCATCTTCTTCCTCAAACCCTAATAGCTCTCATGAGTTGAGAATCCTAGGGTTTAAGTGACTAAGTAATCCATCTAAATACTCTATACTGTCTAGGACATCTAGATTAGCAAACTAGAAGCCGTACTTATCTCAGATTCGAGATAGAAACTCGGACTATAGACTCTCGGGTGCATCGTCTTTGACTCGAGGAGGCCGTTGAGGTGTCGATGTTCCATAGTGCCTACGAGGTGTAGAGGACAGCGATGAAGACCCGAAGGACAAGTAACGTGAGGTATAACTTTGAATTCAAGTAGTTAAACCTCAAGTAGATTGCTAGCTACGGTTTGTGTTCGATCCTTGGTTTGAGTCGATGTTGCGAAGCTCGTAAAAATCATTTTTGCTAATTCCACCTCCCCGCGGACACGTGGGGTGCGTGGCATCGACTTACAAACACTTATATGCAATATTCTTTTATTAGGGCACTTCCGGGTTGAGGATGATGTCACCATTGATGTATATTATTTACTTTTCCGCATTAGGATAGACCCAAGGCGGGGAGCACAAGTAACTGGGTTCTAGGGTTCAGTGGGAGACCATCTCGAGGAGTCGAGACCGGGTCTCCTAACTCTAGAATTGGTAGGGTTGCTTTCCGCTCTCGTAGGGGTCTAGGGATGTGGGTTTGGCTATTCATCGCAACCGTGGAATCCGTGTTTTTTACAGGCTTAATTTAAAACACGGAATTCCTAGTATATCCATTATTTCATATGTGTATCTTCTGCTGCTAATATTCTGTGATGTGATCACTTGATATTCTAAGACGAATGCTTATATTATATATATGATATATAATAAATATTGCTGCTTTCGTTTCTTATGTGATGCTTAGGAAGCATAATTGATGGGACTTCATTAATGAGATTAATGAAAGAAAAGAAACCTAAAGATGTTGTAGAAACTTGTTTTAAAAACTTGTAGCTCTAGTTCTTACTTTGCATAGCGGTATTACTTGTATAATATCCAGCACCATATTTGATAAGGAAAGAGCCGAGATCCCTTCACCCGGAGTGACCTCTTTAGCAAAACTAGCAGATGCTACAACCCTCTCGGTTTTGTTTTTGATAGCTTTTTAGTTCATGCTTTGCATAGTGATATTTGTGAAATATCCAGCACCTCATTCGATGAAGAAAGAGCCGAGATCCCTTTACCGGGAGTGACTTCTTTAGCAAAACTAGTAAAATCCTCAAAAACACTCCTTTTCAAAATCACTCGATTCTACAAAGATATCAATTTCATTACACAAAAGGTTTTCTTAAAAACCTGTCGTAGCCCTCCATCATTTCAGATAAGTATTACTTAGTATTCGTGCTAGGTTTGTGTGTGCAGTAGCTGACTAGTGTATATCTGCAACATAAGATGAGATTGGATTAGGGTAGTCGTGCGACATTGTTGGCCTCCGTCAAAGGTCGTGCGGGTGGGTTTAATTCAATCATGAAATGTACGGGTTGAACTTGACTAGCAGCCTATGGTTTATTAGCCTCCGTCAAGGTCATAGGACGCTAGGGGTAAAATATTATCGGGAATTTCAAGTGTTGAAATTTGCAATGAGATTGCGTACCTTCTATGAGATAGTTAGATCCCGATACCCACTGCGAGTAAGAGTTACTCCTGGGAGAGTTTTGTACATTACAATTAGTGGATCAAAGTAAGTGTCTAGAAAGGTGTTAACGGGGTTACACCCCTGGAAAACGAGATTTATTTTAATTAGGTCCGTGCGAAAGCATGGGGAACCTCTCTCAAAGTACCGACACTGGCCGAAAGATTGGCGAACTTGTAGCGTGTAATTAATCGCGGCTAGTCTTACCTTTTAAGGTTTGAAGGAAGATTTGATAAAAATAATGGGATCCATCCTGATTAGATAAAATAATAACCAATCTGATCTTGCAAGTGCGCACGCAGAGTGTTTTCTTCTCTCTCTCTCTCTCCTGGTAGCGACCATGTCACTCCTTAATCAAAATAATAATATGGATATTTTGACCGAACCTGCTTATGATACTAAGCTGAGGAACGTTGGTTCCTCTCTATCTTATAATTGTTATAAGTCGGATCAGGAAATAGGGGAATATCAGGATTCCCATGCCACCCAATCGAAGAAAGTGCATGTTGATGCATCTTCTTCGGGTGTGTTCGTTACCAAGAACTGTTTCTCAGTATCCTCTATGTCCTGGGTATGTGATACCAGATCAGAATCCCGCATATGTAATATGTTAGATAGGCTACAGAAAGGTAGAGAACTGGGAATGGGTGATATGTCTCTAAGTGTAGAGAATTGTGCAAGTATTGCAGCCAAATTAGTTGGCAAATATCACCTTGTATAAATACATTGATTCTGAACGAATGTTATTACATACCGAACCTGATATACAACATTACATCGGTTTCATTAATAAGTTAAAGAAGGATATAATTTTGTATTGATGGATAATATTGTGAACATTTTCCTTAATCAAGAGTTGATTGGATCAGGCACGTTATGAAATGGCATATACGTTCTAAATCAAACCACAGTTCAAATTATATAGAACACACACAAGAGGAGTAGTTCAGAAATGAACGAATCCTTCTTGTAGCATTGTAGACTAGGTCATATCTATGCGATACGACCAGCTAAGTTACATAAGGATGAATATAAGAATATGTTCGAATTTTCATCCTATGATACTTGCCAGTCTTGTCACAAAAGTAAAGTGACCAATACTCTGTTTACTGGAAACAGAGAAAAAGTTACTGAACCCTTGGGACGAATACATGGTGATGTATACGGTCCTATGTCTACAAATGCCAGGGTTGGTTCTCTGTACTTCATTACATTCATCGATGATCTCTCAAGATTCGGACAGGTGTTCCTGTTGAAGCACAAGTCTCAAGATTTTGAGAAATTCAAGGAATATAAGTACGAAGTAGAGAACCAAACTGTCATGACCCGAAATTTGCACGTGACGCTCCTTAAACTACGCAACGTCTAAAGGCGTAACGCAATTTAAGTATGCCAAAAAGCCAGCAATCTAAACCATCAAAAGTAGTAAGTGATAATAGCATTTTCAAAACTTTTTGAAATCTTAAACGAATTTCTTTAAATGTCCAACTTTAGTTTCTTAAAAATTTTGGCAGCACCTCCTTTGTAAAACCTAACCCCAGAAATGGGTACAACATAAATATAAGTAAAACATCCCCAACGGGAGCAAATCCACGCCCAAAGGCGGAAAACAACCACCACAACAGATATACAACGCCGTAGCGAAGAAATAAAAGACGATATAAGTAAAACTGCATAAAAGACATCCAAGTCACCAAAAAATACAATATCGTCCTCACATCAAGTCTCTAAGTCATACACATGAAAGTGGTAGATGGGGAGTAGAGGTTACAACGAATATACAATAAGCAACATCGGATAACCGCAAAACCCACCTATAGCAAAACTGCACGCAGTCAGCCGAAGCGGTATCCGCTGCAAAAGATGTTACGAAAGATGAAAAGCCTGCCGCGACTGCCCTGAAGGACTACCTGCAAAACACTGTGGCACAACGGGGGTGAGTTGCCAACTCATGAATAGTAAATAACATATGCAGTTAATCTCAACTATGCACGTACAGCGCGAATCTAATACATGCAAGCGGATAGCAATAAATGGTCATATGTATGCAACAATCATGAAAGGTACTCTAGCAGGTACAACTAATAAATGAAGCAATAATATGACAATATGTATATACAACGTCATGAAAGGTACTCTATCAGGTACTACTAATACATGAAGCAATGCATATAAAATAAATGAGGAGTATGGAATAAAACATGTCATTCTTATGGAATCCTGACCTCGTGACAGGACCAAATTCCATCAAGACAATCTAAAACCAAAATTTCCTTAAATCAGCCCCCAAACTGGCTCTCATATCCTGTAGGTCTTATATATTCTGAATGTACAATATCAAGTAAATCTCATATATCCTGAATGTACAATATCAAGTAAACCTCATATATCCTGAATGTACAATATCAAGTAAATCTCATATATCCAGTATCCAGTATCGAGTAAGTTTCATATAAAATGAGTGTCCAACATCGACACCCAAAAACATCAAGAAACAAGTTTCTAGCATCGACACATAAATACTGATCTATCAGGCGTTGTCACCACGACTGGCCGTCCTGATAGGTACGTATCATACGCTATCCAGAAAACTCGAGTGCCTAGCTCTGACACTCGAAATTCGACGTATCCATACGTACATGACTCCGGTCGGTATCCCCACGATAACCTTCGAGTCTAAATACTATCACCGGTAGGTACTTGCCCACCTTCTGGGCTCATCGGCATGTACCGTCGATCATCTTGCCGAGGGGAACCGTACCGGGCTCTACCATGTATCCGCACACGGCCCACTACACTCCTCGCATCGAGAATATATCACAATCTCAGAACCGAGAAATCTCATGGTGGACGCTGAAATAACATATCAAGAGAAACCGGGTTTTTCAAATAATGCATAATTTCATGAAACAACCACGGTCCTCAAATCCAGAAAAACATCAAGTAAAGAATAAGTATAACTGCATGAATCAATACATATATATTAGCGTCTCATTCCACTAATATATATATATATATGCATATATAACAGCGTCCCATTCCACTGTTATATATACTTAGGAGTAAAAATATCAATGAACATCATATGAAATCCATGAATGTAATATATGCAACATGAAACAGTAATATGAGCATATAAAAAGGAAAAACCGCTATTTAACTGCAACAAGTTAATATATATATCATGCGGTTCTTAATTTCTCCAAGTCCATATAATATCAAATAAAGGTGAACATGTAGCTATAGCCAGGTGTACATAACCATGTCGATATAGCAAGATAAGTGTATCTACCTATCAATAATGATGTAATACCCTCCAGGTATTTGTGTCAGTAGGTATGCAAGCTGAACATGTAGCTATGTCTTATGTGTGTGTATACCTGTCACTAATGGTACGATACCATATAGGTATATAGGTAACTAGCATGTAGGCATGGCAAGGTATACTACCTGTCATATGCGCCAACGCAAAAGAATCAATGACCCCACGTCAATGAAAAAACAGTACCACATAGGTATATGTAGCCCTAATTAGGTAAGTGAGTATACATGTAAGTATCTATGCACGGTGTACATGTAACTTGCAAGGTATATGAGTGTACATGTAAGTATGTGTGCATAGAAAGGCATATGTGTAAGCATGTAGGTATAAAGGTATGCTATATGTCGTATGAACGAAGGAAAATAAGGATCATGTCTTAATGTCCCTAAACAATAAAATATCACATATGTATAGGTGTTGTGCGTGTCATGGCAATTATCGACGGTGTGGGTGTAGTATACAATTAGTGCTCTTGCAACATGAACAGTCAATAATAGTGTTGTGTCTCATTAATACTAAGTCCATGCACAATAGGAAATGAGATATGCAACAAAGGTACACATGCACAATCAATATCCTTATCTTTCTAACTAATAGTCATATCATTTAATCTAGCCCAGACGCATAACGCCATGCGGGCGATTCCCCTGTAGATGTAAAATCTACTCACCAACCATCCTGGCGAAGTAAAGCCAACCACTCGCTTTCCCTTTTTCGCAGCGTCCGAAGTCCCCGCCTGTGATCCTGTAAGCATATAACAATATAACAAGTGTATATTAGCAATCGATTAATAACACGTACCACCTACGTTTGACCGATGCATCAACTCCAAACATACTCTCAAGTGTTCGTCAATCGGATAAGGCGTGTAGCGACACTATGAAACCAACTCAAGAGAAAAAGCTACATAAAGACACGAACGACATCGACGCGACCCTAACTAGGAACGCAAAGAGACACAACTAGCAAGCCTAGACCCTGATCGTACCGATTGCGCATTCACAACACACTAATAAACGTGGAATCTAATATAAATAACGTCGTAACTTCAAAACAAACCCACGCCTAAACTAATCGAAATCTAGTAAGCAACATATATCATTTTAGCTCAAAACTACAAGTTTTTACTGAAACTAAAATTTACAAACATCATAATATAGCAAGATTAAACCATTCATACCTTTACTAGAATTTTAATCTATCCTAATAAGGATTTAGTAAAAGTGTAGTTTGTAATTATGCTAATTAGATAATTAGGAAAATATCATTTAACAAATCAAGCAAGTAGGTTAAGTTTTCTTTTGCCTAAAATTAACGATTAACCTTTTCACTAATCAAAACCTTAATTGATTATCAAGAAACCATTTCTACAATTTCAAAATATGCAATTGGAAGCTTAAATTAACATCTAATTTAGCTATCTAAAGATTTAAAACAAGAATTAAGCATTAGGGTTAGGGTTTTATACCTCCAAAATGATTCAAAAACTTGCAACAAAATACCAACTCTAAGCTTCCAAAATGAAGTCTTCCATGATGATCCAAGCTTGCTTTGAGTTCAGGAATGAAGGGTTTGTTAGTATATATGGCCTAGAGGCCATTTCTGTATCATACTAGTTTGTATATTACTTAATGGAAGCTTGGGATATTCACCTTGTATAGACAATCTTGCTCAATATAGTAGTATGCTACTTGGTTTGTTTCTGCTTTAATGTGTGCATGTGTTTCTTTTAGCATATCGCCTTTACACATTAGTGGAGCCCTTAGGATCTTTGCTTGATTACCAGCGTTGTGATGGCAGTCACACTCGTAGGGGCTGGGTAATCTATAAGCACATCCTTATGTAGGTCCCTAGTCACAGGACTATCGAGACAGGGCATCGATACTCCGGAGTAGACTAGCGTATGCGCTTCTTATCCCAGCTTGGGAGACGGTCTGTCCCACAGCCGTCAGTACGTCGTACTTGAGATAGTATGCGAGTGCTCGTTAGGTTACGAGTACACTGGACAGGACTCATCGGGAACTGTTGGTTGGTATTATACCTATCGTCAGTTATCAGTTCCCAGGTGACATGAGTACAGCTTAGTCCGTTGACTTGACACTGTCACTTCGCCTCGAGTGTGTTCCCACTGTACTTTGATTACTACCCTTCCACGGCTCAAAGGAGTCGTGCAAACAGGTAGTTTTTGGGTGCAGTCCCGAAGCACTTGGAGGCAGTGACGGTTAGACAGGATTCGTCTCTCCCGGTATTGGGGGTTGATATCCCGCTGTGTCTAGGAGAGCCATTACACAAAGTCCCTAGCCAGGGCAAGCAAGATAGACTGGTAGGTTTCCAGTGTTATCTCAGGTGTTCTAGGCTACACTCCGACACGACTTGTACCGCTAGTAGGGGACTGACGTTTACCGCCCCCTAGGCCCACCATGCAATGTTTTTAGACGAACAGACCGGACTGTACGGAGACTGTCACATTCAGGCTCAGTAGGAGTTCAGATGGGTTTCACCTCGTCAGTCTTCTTGTCGGCATCTACCTGGGGACCGTTACGCACAGCTAGTGCCGCTTGCGGTCTGTGGTTAAACCCACTGCCAGCGTAGTGTCGGGTCTTTAGAGTCCCACACAGAAAGCTATTCGCCTTTAGGCTAAAGACTAGATGTCGCATGGTTTTGCGACAGGGTTCGGTCACATCCGTGCACTTGTGCACGTTTAGTGTCCGGACAGTTAACACTAATGGGTTTTGGTTTAAGCCAGATCCTAGTGTACATTTTGGGATTGGTTTTATCTCATTTGTATTCGTGTTCCTCGGAACGCGGATGCGGGTGTGTATGCACAGTTGACAGAGAGACAGAGGCAGAGGATTCTCATTTGGGTTGTTGACTGTTGACTGTTGACTATTGACTTTTTGCTAAACCCTGATGAGAATAAGAAATATAATTAACAATAATATTAATTAATTATTATAGTGACATGGTTGTTGAGGGGTTGACTTTGTTGACTTGTTGACTTTGTTGACCGGTTGACTAGGTTGGACTAGTTGACCATCATCATTACAATGGCTATCATTTCATGGCAAAGACTTTTGCTTGCTTGTTTCTTTTTGCAAAATGAGTGCATGAAATGATATGGCCATTTTAACTTGAACCATCACATAATACTTGATTACTATTATTTGTTATGATGATTTTGGATTATGAAAGCTTGGATGGCTAAAGAGTTACTCATTCTCTCATTTGCTTTCTCTCTCTTGCTTGAGCTCTCCCTCTTGCTCTTCCTCTTGCTCTCTCTAGCTCAAGGCAACTCCCTCTCATGAGTTGAGGACCATTTTCTTAGAGATAAAAGAAAACCCATATCACTTCTCTACTCATCCTAGTTCACAAGGTTTAGCAAACCAAGTGTTCTAGTTTCTTCTAGTTTGAAGAGAAGCCAAAGGTAGAAGCTTTCAGGTGGATCCATCTTCGGCGCAAGGAGACGACGAGGTGAGGCCGATCCGTACACCGCAAAGAGTTGAAGACGAAAGAGTTCAAGAAAGGTATAACCCCCTAACCGAGTAGGTAAAACTCATGTTAGGTTTGTTAGATAGTTGTTTAACAAAGATCCGTATTTTGAGTCCATGTTACCACCTCTTGAAAAATCATTTTTCATCATTTCCGCAAGCCCGTAAATACCGGGTGAGGTAACGTGGACTTACAGTGGTATCAGAGCCTAGTTAAGCACTATCTAACATGTTAGCAAAGTAACTAGAAATTCGATCGGAGAAAAAGTCGCGAAATACGCCCGGAACACAAACTTTCTGTCGATTTTTAAACTGCTGTAAAAATTATTTGACATACACCAAAAATCGACTCAGGGTTTTTTTAGTATACTGCAGAAAAACGATCCACAGAACCGACCAACTCACCACGGTTCCGCGGCAAGAACAGCTTCTTGCGGCGGATCCACGGCCGAGTTGACTCGGCCGTGGATCGGTTTCACTGCAGTATATTTTATGGGGTATTTTGGGATTTTTTGAGTATGTTTTTTCAGCCCAGATTTTCCAGAAAGCAAAATTTTTTTTTGGGGCTTAAAAAACCGTATTTTGATCGAACTTCTAAAGACTTAAGCTGACTGGTATATATCTGTGATGTGTTATATGTATTGAACGTCCGCTAATCGCTATACGTCGATTAGTGGGGGTTATACATATCTGTGATCTGTAATGTTGATGGTATGTGTATATGAATTCATTGGATTGTCGCGGATGAATAGACGGGGATTGTGAGATGAGAGTTTTTCTTTTTCTTTCAATTCATGTAAATTTGTAATTGATGTAATATGATTTATGGTCGCACAACCGGGTCGGGGTTGTAGCCGTCATTGTATAATTTCTTTTTACTGTTTTTGCTCCTAAGATAGACCCAAGGTGGGGTGCACAAACTACCGGGTACCTCGAAGTGCCGAGTGGCCTACTCACGTCGTTGAGGGAGGTTGCTTCACTTCGGATACTTGGCGGGTAGTTTGCCGCACCCGTAGGGGTCTAGGGTAGGGTTTGGCTATTCATCGCGACAGTGTAATCCGCTCTTCGTTACAGGCTCGTACGAATTGCGGATTCCTAGTCTATCCAATGTATTCATCTGTGATCTAAAATTGCTATCATTGCAATATATCTATATATGATATTATTTAGGCGTTGCTTATGTTTTGCATCCGTGCTAGTCCAGCCCCCGCTCTATCGTTAGTTAAGTAACCTAACGGGTAATGACGGGGCCCCGTGGCGAATGCGGATGGCATAAGCGTACATCATATTTTGGTTGTTTTCAGTAATGGTAGGATTAATTGATGGGACGCATTAAAATTAATGCAAGAAAAATAAACCAAAGTTGAGTTGTTGGAACACTTTCAAAACCACTCGGTTTCTTTTCAAAAATAACTTTTAAACGCGGGGCTTAAGCCACTCCTTTGAAAAGCTATCTCGTTCCTTCGATTATATCAAGTTCACTACGTTCACGGTTTCGCCAAAACCATTCGTAGCCCTCCGTAGTTTCACATGAATGGTCAATAAGTATTCAAGCTAAGTTTGTTGGCCAAAGTCAAGGCATAGTGATTGGTAGCTATTGGGTATTCATGTACAGCATAGATAGATGTGTTGGTTTGGGGCAGTCGTTCTACCTTGTTGGCCAAAGTCAAGGGTATGTGCTGGTGGGCTCAAATTAACCTGGAGAATGACGGGTAGAACTTTACATGTGACTTATGATTTGTTGGCCAAAGTCAAGGTCATAAGAGCATGGGGAAAAAATCCACATCGGGAGTTTCAAAAGAACTGAAACTTGCTAGCGCTGCATACCATTTGAAGTGTGATGATTCTGGCAGGATTCCATCAGTTTTGTCACGCAATGATATTTGGATCCCGATCCTACTGTGCGTATATGCTACTCCTCGGGAAATTTCTCACTTAACGATCAATGTTATAAACCAAGTAGGTGTCTAGAAAGGTGTTAGCTGGGCTACGCCCCCAGGGAAAAGAGGTTATTTAATTAAGGAACTTTGCGAAAGCGTTGGAAAACCTCCCTCAAAGTACCGACACTAGCCTGGCTGAACGGTTAAGCAAGTATTGTACGGTGAGATTGATCCTGACTAATTCTTCCTTTTTGGTTTGAGGAGGGATTCGAGAGACAGTAGGAGCCATCCTGTTTAGACAAATTAAAAACCACTCTAAACTTGCAAGAGCATCATGCTAAAGTGTTTCTTCTCTCTCTCCTAATTGCAGCAACCAAACATCATGACTTGGCTTAAGTTACTACTAGATAAAAACATACTGACAGGGCCAAACTACAAAGATTTGCTCAGGAATGTCAAAATGACAATCACTTATGACAAGTTGGGGTATCTTCTTACCACCAAAGCTCCCCCTGTCCCAGGTCCCAAAACCAGCGTCGCGGATAGGGAAATCCGTAAGACCTGGGAAATCGACCGTGCGAAGGCCAAGTTCCTCGTGCTTGCCTCTATGGACAACGAACATCAGAGGAGGCACAAGAATATGGATCTCGAATCCATATTTCTCCATACAAAAGAACTGTATGGAGAGCAATCTCGTATCGCCAGATACGAAGTGTCGAAAAAGTTGTTTTCGGCAAGATTGGCCGTCGGATTATCGGTAGCGGAACACGTGCTTAAGATGATTGGCTACATAGAGGAGCTCGCGGACCTTGGGACCACATTGGAGAATGAGCTCTATACGGACTTGATTCTTCAGTCTCTTCCTTCCACTTACGCCCAGTTCATCCTGAATTTCAACTTGCAAGAAAAGGAAGTTGAACTTTCTGCACTCCTCAACATGCTGAGGAGTGCAGAGGGCACCCTACAGAAAGGTAGGGAAACATCCACTTTGTTTGTAGGTGGATCTTCCTCTTCTAGGTCCAAGGCGAAAGCCAAAGGAAAGAAGAAGAAAACCCCCGCCAAACGAAGGGGCGGTGTTAGTAAGGTGGATACAAAGGGAAATGCAAAAGCAACAAAGGTAGCGGGGAAGCTTGTGGATAAGGAAGAATGTTTTTACTGTCACAAGAGTGGACACTGGAAGAAAGATTGCAGGGCTTGGAAAGCCAGAACACAGAATCTGAAGCAGGTTGCGGCTTCAGCTTCAGGTGTATATGTTATTGAAAACTGTCTATCAATAAACTCTACTTCCTGGGTATTGGATACCGGATCAGGATCTCGTATTTGTAATTCTTTACAGCCGTTGAGAAAGCGTAGGTTTTTGAAGGCAGGTGACATGACCCTCAAAGTTGCAAACGGAGCTAGCATGGATGCTAAGGCCATGGGGGACTATCACCTAGGAATGTCAGATGGACATGTTTTGGTTTTACGTAATTGCTTTTTTGTACCCAATGCAACTTGTAATATCATTTCTGTATCTTTATTATCTAAAGAAGGTTATGAATTTGCATTTGTAAGTAATGTTGTAAACATTCACCTTAATCAAGTTTTGATTGGGTCAGGTACATTAAGCTATGGTATATACGTACTAAACCAACCACAGATTTTCAATGTCCAGAATACACACAAAAGAAAGTCTCCGGAAACAAACCAGGCTTTCTTATGGCATTGTAGACTGGGTCACATCAATGAGAGAAGGTTGACGAAGTTACATATAGAAGGATATTTGGATCCGTTCGAATATCAATCGTATGCCACTTGTCAATCCTGTCTTAAAGGAAAGATGACAAAGACTCCGTTCACTGGACACGGAGTAAGAGCGAGCGAACACTTGGGACTCGTACACAGCGACGTGTGCGGTCCATTGTCTACACATGCGCGAAGCGGTTATTCTTACTTCATTACTTTTACGGATGACTTTTCAAGGTACGGATATGTCTTCTTAATCAAACATAAATCCGAAGCCTTTGGAAAATTCCAGGATTATAAGAATGAAGTAGAAAAACAAACCGGCAAAAGTATCAAAACACTGAGATCTGATCGAGGTGGTGAATACTTGAGTGCCGAGTTCCTGGATTACTTAAAAGAGAATGGAATTCTGTCTCAGCTTACTCCTCCATACACTCCGCAACATAACGGTGTATCGGAGAGACGGAACCGAACCCTATTGGATATGGTACGGTCCATGATGAGTAACGCTGAGTTACCGCGATCATTCTGGGGATATGCACTAGAATCAGCTGCATACCTTTTGAACCGAGTTTCAACTAAGACTGTGCCTACTACACCATATCAGATGTGGTGTGGGAAGAGACCCTATCTTAATCATATTAAGACATGGGGATGTCCGGCTTTTGTCAACATGCAGCATGCGGACAAACTCGAGGCACGCTCAGTACAGTGCAAGTTTGTGGGATATCCAAAGAACTCCAAGGGACATTTCTTCTATTACGAAGATGAACAAAAGATTTTTGATTCTCGTCATGCCCACTTCTTGGAAACTGAGTTTTTGGAAAATCAGATAAGTGGGAGCGCAATAGAACTGGAAGAAATTCCAGAACCACGAGCTATTACTGAAAACTTAGTAGAACCAGAGGGTTCGAAAGATCATGGCATTCCTACGCCGCTCCGCAGAAGTAGTAGGCAGTCTCATCCTCCCGAGAGATACTACGGTTTTCTCATTGACGGGGATAGAGAGGATTGCATCATAGATAGTGATGAGCCGACTAGCTTCCAGCAGGCCATTCAGAGCGTTGACTCGGTAAAATGGCTGGATGCAATGCGGACCGAAATGGAGTCCATGTACACCAACAAAGTATGGATGTTGGACATTGCTCCAGATGGGGTAAAATGTAGGGTTCCTAGGCACTCTTGTGAAGGTTCATAAGGCATCAAACATGCCCGGATTAAATTTTAGACGTGTCGAACAACCCAAAGCCGGGATCTTTGCTAGATTATTAGGGTTTAACATGCAAGATGATAACTTTTATCTAAGTGTGAGGGATTACAACCTTTGTAGTCCGCTCCTTCACTTCACAAGCTCCGAGTAGAAGTCCCTTTGCCGCGATCCATGATCTCCCGGACTCATGAGAGGCTCCACGACTCGAACGATCCATGCTGGCTTGAAGTATTCCAAATCTCCGATGATCTACCTCGAAGTTGCAAAGACTCAAGCTTTCTCACTCTAAAGCGATGAACACACTAATCTCATGGGCTAGATGAGATGAGGATGAGAGAGTAGTATTTTTGCTTTCTTTTTAAATCATTTTCTCATATTATTTCATCACATATAGAAAATCTAGTAAGCTTTCTTCAAGAGAGAAGAAGATGATAATGGAAAAGATAATGAATTATTTTCTTTTGTGATGAATAGAAAGAAAGAGTATATGATTGATTATAAACCATGGTCAAGGATGAGTGGCTAGGATTTAGTAGAGAATAAACTAGAGTTAGGGTTTGGTTGGGTTAAGAATATGTCATCCTTAAATATCTTAAGAATGACAAAAGAATAAGCTTCTAGAAGGTTCATGAAGCATCTAAACCTAATCAAACCCTAACCTCAATTAATCATCCTTAAACATGTTTAACAATTAATCATATCATGTCACAATAATATATATCACATATATATTATATATTTGCAACAAAGGAAAATAATACAATTAACATATATCGCATATATATCAATGTATCACCCACTGAGAAAATGAAATAATAAAGCGAGCCAATATTAGATAATGTAATAATATATCATATATATTATTATACATTAAATCATCGAATCAACACTTGATCCGACAATCCGGCTATATCGAATATTACCGACTAATATATCATCTACCGATTCATCGAATCAACACTTGATCCGATGACCTGGTTCATTTCTAAATATCGCGAGAATATAATACGGTATCCCATATCGCATTATTCTCGCTCCTGCGCATATCACATATGTGCCACTACTCCGTTTCGCCTGAGCCAAGAAACCTCTGTGTAGGACTCTAAAGAATCGTCAATACGCCGGTAGCAGGTGATGATCATATCAAACACCCACAAGCTGCAAGCGGTCAGCTAAACGTAACAGCCACCCAGGTATTGAGCGATCAGAAGATCAACAAGCTAGCCTGTGCGTTCTCCTGTGAATCCAACCAGTAACACTCCCGTACAGTCCGGTCTGTTCGTCTGATATGTCGCATATCAAGTCTAGGGGTGGTATACGTCAGACCCCAGTAACCGATAAGTCATGTTGATGTGTGGCTCATAACGGGTCGAGAAACTACTAGTAACACTTACCAGTAAATCTCCATATCAGCCCTGGCCAGGGACTTCCAGTTATAGCCAATCGAACACAGCACAACATCAACTCCCTATACCGGGAGAGACGAATCCCCTCCTATCGCTCATTGCCTCCATGTGATTCGGGACTGTACCCAAAAGCCACCGTTTTGCACGCCCTCTTGGACGTGGTAAGGTGGAAATCAAAGCACAGTGGGAATCACACAAGACTCTATGACGATCTCGGGTCTACAGACTACCCTGTACCAGTGTCACCGGAGAACTGCCATCTGACGTATGGTATAACACCATCTGGGAGTTCTCGGCGAGTCCGTCCAGTGTACCCAGTCCCCACTGAGCACCCGTACACCATCTCTGATGTCTAACACCGATGGATATGGGATCATCCATCGCCCATCATATGGGTCAAGATGCGTATACGCTAGTCTACTCTGGCGTATCGATGCCCTGTCTCGATATACCCTCGACTAGGAACAGTTATAGGATGTACTCATCGACTACTGCGGCCCCCCTAGTATGTTCTCATCATAGTTCCAGTAGTCGAGTACAGATCCTAAGGGCTTTATCAACATGTGAGACTAAAACAGTAAACCAATACAAGTCAACATGTTAAGATAAAGTGAAACCAAATAGCATACTATCATGACGAGCAAGAAAGTCTTCTCTATATATATCCAAGCATCCATTATAATATACATCATATGTACAACAATGGCCTCTAGGGCATATACATAACTAACAATCTCCCACTTGCACTAAGGCCAGCTGCTGTAGTATCGCATACCTAGCATCCCGAATAATCTCTCAAACTGTATCTGGGGAATAGCCTTCGTGAATGGATCCGCAGTGTTGTCCTTCGTATCTACTCTCCTGACCTCGATCTCCCGTCGATCAACTATCTCCCAGATCAGGTGATACCGCCTCAGAATATGTCTGGACTTTTGATGGGATCTGGGTTCCTTGGCCAATGCCACAGCTCCATTGTTATCGCAATACAGAGGTATTGGATGCTCAATGGATGGAACCACACCAAGTTCATTAATGAACTTCTTGATCCAGACAGCCTCTTTGGCAGCATCGTTGGCAGCGATGTATTCAGCCTCCATCGTTGAGTCTGCAACGGTATCCTGTTTGGAACTCTTCCAACATACCGCCCCTCCATTGAGGGTAAAGACAAAACCCGAATGCGACTTAGCGTCGTCCTTATCACTTTGGAAGCTGGAATCGGTAAAGGACTCGACCTGGAGTTCTCCGTTACCATACACCAAGAACATCTCCCTTTTCCTTCGTAAGTACTTGAGAATGTTCTTCACTGCTGTCCAATGACTCTCTCCTGGATCTGCTTGATACCGACTCACTACACTTAGTGAGTATGCTACATCGGGTCTGGTACATAGCATCGCATACATGATAGAGCCTACTGCCGAAGCATAGGGTATCTCTTGCATGCGGGCTCTCTCCAAATCAGTCTTGGGAGACATCTCTTTGGAGAGAGTGAGTCCAGAGATCGTGGGTTGGTTCCCACGCTTGGATTCTTCCATACTAAACCTTTTTAGTATGGTGTCAATGTACCTGGATTGGGACAATCCCAGTATCCGTTTAGATCTATCTCTATAGATCATGATTCCCAATATGCAGGAGGGATCACCTAGATCTTTCATTGAGAATCTCTGTGATAAGAAGAGCTTGACTGATTGCAGCATAGGAATATCATTTCCTATCAAGAGTATGTCATCCACGTACAATACGAGGAAGACAACCTTACCCTCTGCTACCTTCTTATAGATACAAGGTTCATCTATATTTTTGATGAAGTCATACTCTTTGACTACAACATCAAAACAGATGTTCCAACTCTGCGATGCTTGCTTTAACCCATAAATGGATTTAAGCAGCTTGCACACCTTTCCGCTGCTCCCACTATCTACGAAGCCCTCTGGCTGAGTCATGTACACGCACTCTTCTAAATCACCATTTAGAAAGGCGGTCTTAACATCCATTTGCCAGATTTCGTAGTCATGGTATGCAGCAATGGCAAGTAAGATCCGGATGGACTTAAGCATAGGCACTGGAGAAAAGGTTTCGTCATAATCCACACCTGGTCGTTGACGAAAACCCTTTGCTACAAGTCTAGCTTTGAAAGTCTCAACTTTTCCATCTACACCAAATTTCCTTTTAAAAATCTACTTGCTCCCAATGGGTTTTACCCCTTCAGAAGCATTTTCCAAAATCCATACTTTATTGGTGTACATGGATTCCATCTCAGATCGCATTGCATCCAGCCATTTCACAGAGTCACCACTCATGATGGCCTGCTCGAAACTAGTCGGGTCATCATCATCCATGATGCAATCCTCGCTTCCACCATCAATGAGAAAACCGTAGTATCTCTCAGGTGGACGAGAAACCCTACTAGATCGGCGGAGAGGCTGAGGTTCGTCGGGTACTACTGAATCCTCTGGTTCCACTAAATCATCTGTTGTAGTTTGTGTTGCTGGAACCTCTTCCAGTTCTACCTCATTGCCCTCAATTTCTTTTGCAAGAAATTCCTTTTCCAAAAAGATGGCATGTTTAGAAACAAACACCTTTTGTTCCTCAGTGTGGTAGAAGATATACCCTTGTGAGTTCTTGGGATATCCTACAAACTTACATAAGACAGATCTTGCCTCGAGTTTGTCCGGATTTTGTCTTTTGACATAGGCTGGACAACCCCATATCTTAACATACTTAAGAGATGGTCTCTTCCCTTTCCATATCTCATACGGAGTGGTAGGCACTGATTTGGTAGGAACCATATTCAATAGGTGTATGGCTGTCTCAAGCGCATGCCCCCAGAAGGAAATAGGTAACTCAGCCTCGCTCATCATAGAGTGCACCATATCTAATAGGGTGCGATTCCTCCGCTCAGATACACCGTTGTGCTGTGGTGTATAAGGAGGAGTAAGCTGAGAGAGAATCCCATTCTCTTTTAGATAATCTAAAAACTCCCCGCTTAAGTATTCACCTCCTCGATCAGATCGAAGAATCTTAATACTTTTGCCCGTTTGGTTCTCTACTTCGTGCTTATATTCTCTGAATTTCTCAAAAGGTTCAGACTTGTGTTTCATCAGAAACACATGTCCGTATCTAGAGAGATCGTCAGTGAATGTAATGAAGTAGGAAGAACCGTTCCTGGCATGCGTAGACATGGGACCGCATACATCACTATGTATTAGTCCTAAGAGTTCAGTAACTCTTTCTCCGTGTCTACTAAACGGAGCTTTGGTTATTTTTCCTTTGAGACATGAATGGCAAGTATCATAAGATGATAATTCGAACGGATTCAAATAACCATCTTTATGTAACTTAGCCAGTCGTGTCGCATTGATGTGACCAAGTCTACAATGCCACAAGTAGGATTCGTTCATATCTGAACTTTTCCTCTTGTGTGTGTTTTTTATATTCAGGACTGTATTCTGATTTAGAATGAATATGCCTTTATGTAACGAGCCTGATGCAATCAACTTTTGATTTAGGAATATGTTCATAACATTATCCTTTACTACAAAATTATATCCCTCTTTACTCAATAAAGAAACTGATATAATGTTGCACATCATGTTCGGTATATAATAGCACTCATTTAGAATCAGTGTATTACGACTTGGCAATACAAGGTGATATTCGCCAACTGCTTTGGCTACAATACTTGAACCGTTCCCTACTTGAACTGAATGATCACCTTTTCCCAGTTCTCTACCTTTTTGTAGCCCATGTAACTGTTTACATATGTGGGATCCTGATCCGGTATCTAATACCCAGGACGTAGGGTGAACTGAAAAACAGTTCTCAACAACTAACACACCCGAAGAAGATGCATCAACATGCATGTTCTTATGGGCGGCGTGAGAATCCAGATATTCTCCTGTTTCCTGTTCAGCCTTATAACTCTTATAAGAAAGAACGGGTCTAACGTTCCCTTGCTCAGTACAATAATTAGGTTTAGTCAATACATACATATTATTATCTTGATTATGGCCTGACATGGTCGCTACCTGGAGAGAGAGAGAAGAAAACACTTTAGCGTATGCTCTTGCAAGATTAGATTGGTTATTATCTTATCTAATCAGGATGTCTCCCACTGTTTTTATCAAATCTACCTTAAAACCCTAAAAGGTAAGATTAGCCGGGATTAATTACACCCTACAACTTCGTCAATCTTTCAGCCAGATCAGTGTCGGTACTTTGAGGGAGGTTCCCCGTGCTTTCGCACGGACCTAATTAAAGTAAACCTCGTTTTCCCAGAGGCGTAACCCCGTTAACACTTTTCTAGACACCTACTTGATCGGCTAATTGTCCTGTGTAAAACTCTCCCAGGAGTAACTCTTACTCGCAGTGGGTATCAGGATCCAACTATCTCATAGGAGGTATGCAATCTCATTGCAAATTTCAACACTTGAAATTCCCGATAATATTTTGCCCCTAACGTTCTATGACCTTGACGAAAGCCAACAAACCATAGTGCGCTAGTCAAGTTCAACCCGAACATTTCTTGATTGAATTAAACCCAGCCGTACGTCCCGTGACGAAAGCCAACAAAGCCACACGACTACCCTAACCCAATCTCATCATATGTAACAGATAAGTAATAATTAGCTACCGCACACTACGCCTTGACGAAAGCCAACAAACGTAGCACGAATACTAAGTATTACCTATCTGAAATGTCCGAGGGCTACGCAGGTTTTTCAGAAAACCCTGAGCGTAATGAACTTGATATCGTCGTAGAATCGTGTAGTTTTTGTAAAGGAGTGTTTTGAGGCTTTTCTTAGTTTCGCTAAAGGGGTCACTCCCGGTGAAGGGATCGTCGGCCCTTTCCTCATCGAATAAGGTCCAGGATATATCATATATACCGCTGTGCAAAGCAAAACTCTAAAAGCAATCAAAAGACAAACCGCGTTTTGTAGCATCTGCCAGTTTTGCTAAAGGGGTCACTCCCGGTGAAGGGATCGTCGGCCCTTTCCTCATCGAATAAGGTGCAGGATATATCATATATATCACTGTGCAAAACAAAACTGTAGCTACCCCTTTTATAAAGTTTTTGATTCTACGACATCTTTAGGTTTCTTTTCCTTTTATTAATCTTATTAATAAATATCCCATCAGCTTATGCTTCCTAAGCATCACAGAAGAAACGAAAGCAGTAATATTTATATATCAGCATATATATATAGTATAAGCATTCGTCTCAGGCAGTAATATGATCTCATCATAGAACATTGCAGCAGAAGAACATATATGAAATATTGGATATACTAGGACGTCCGTGTTTTCAATACGAGCCTGTATAAAACACGGAGACGGTCGCGACGAATAGCCAAACCCACATCCCAAGACCCCTACAAGAGCGGCAAGTAACACTGCCAATTCTAGGGTTAGGAGACCCGGTCTCGACTCCTCGAGATGGCCTCCCACTGGACCCTAGAACCCGGTTACTTGTGCTCCCCTCCTTGGGTCTACCTAATGCGGAAAAGTAAATAATATACACTGGTGACAGCAACCGCAACCAGGAAGTGCCCCAAATAAAAGAATATTACATTACAAATGAATTTTACATGAATGAAAATAAAAACCCTCATCTCACATAAAACCCCCGGCTATTCAGAACGCGACGATCCAATATAACATATCACAGCAACACATAATATCTCATATCATCAACGTAAGTAAATATGCGCATCCCAATTGTCGTTGACATATAGCAACGAAACCGGCGATATCACATATTACACTTACGGTCACAGAAAAGAATGTGTAAAACTACAACATTTGGAATCCACAATCACTTTAGACATCGTAAATCCGAAATATCACATACTTCGCATTTCATGCCTAACTCTATGAATTCCACATATTGTATCACATTCCAGATAAATAGACAGTATTAAATTTTCCGAACAGATAATCAAACACCCAAGATTTCCCAAAGTGCTCAACTCTTGAGCGGAGTTCAAATAATCCCAGAATATGTCACAGTACCGGTGATCCAGCCGTAGAAGGGTCAAGCCAACGCCTCACATGTGGTACGCCGTAATGCCCCAAACCCGAAGGTTCAAAAGGCAGTTCAAGACGGTCACATAATCGAGTTAAGGTTTGTTGTCTTCTAGAGGGTCCACCGCTTAACTTGTACAATTTTTCCGAAAGATTTAAAACCGAAAAATTTTCAACACTTGAAAGTTTGCCGTACCGGGAAACAGTGAGTTAATGATATCCGTTCAAATAGTTTAACAGTTTCTAAATATCCGGAAAGAAATACGAACTTAAATATTCCGATCGAATCTACGATTACATAATAAACCCCAGATTTAAACAATACTGGAATCGCTGTTAAAAATATCCAGAAGTATCAACAAGCACCTACGGACATTACCATAAAAGCCACATGTCGCCAATACATCAATCCGCCGCGGAACCGAAGCGCAAGCATGCTTGCGCCGCGGTTTCGCCGCCGTTTGATCGAATTGGGGGCTTGGGTTTTATGGTAATTCTTAGAATTCCCTGCTGATTTTTTTACATATTTTTAATTCAGAACAATCCCAAATTTTAAAAAATTTCCAGAGAGGGGTCTAGTTTTGTCGTTTCGGGTTCGATCGGAGTTTTAACTTCGTAAACACATCGCCTAATGCTCTAGCTAGGCTCTGATACCACTGTAGGGTTCCTAGGCACTCTTGTGAAGGTTCATAAGGCATCAAACATGCCCGGATTAAATTTTAGACGTGCCGAACAACCCAAAGCCGGGATCTTTGCTAGATTATTAGGGTTTAACATGCAAGATGATAACTTTTATCTAAGTGTGAGGGATTACAACCTTTGTAGTCCGCTCCTTCACTTCACAAGCTCCGAGTAGAAGTCCCTTTGCCGCTATCCATGATCTCCCGGACTCATGAGAGGCTCCACGACTCGAACGATCCATGCTAGCTTGAAGTATTCCAAATCTCCGATGATCTACCTCGAAGTTGCAAAGACTCAAGCTTTCTCATTCTAAAGAGATGAACACACTAATCTCATGGGCTAGATGAGATGAGGATGAGAGAGTAGTATTTTTGCTTTCTTTTTAAATCATTTTCTCATATTATTTCATCACATAAAGAAAATCTAGTAAGCTTTCTTCAAGAGAGAAGAAGATGATAATGGAAAAGATAATGAATTATTTTCTTTTGTGATGAATAGAAAGAAAGAGTATATGATTGATTATAAACCATGGTCAAGGATGAGTGGCTAGGATTTAGTAGAGAATAAACTAGAGTTAGGGTTTGGTTGGGTTAAGAATGTGTCATCCTTAAATATCTTAAGAATGACAAAAGAATAAGCTTCTAGAAGGTGCATGAAGCATCTAACCCTAATCAAACCCTAAGCTCAATTAATCATCCTTAAACATGTTTAACAATTAATCATATCATGTCACAATAATATATATCATATATATATTATATATTTGCAACAAAGGAAAATAATACAATTAACATATATCGCATATATATCAATGTATCACCCACTGAGAAAATGAAATAATAAAGCGAGCCAATATTAGATAATGTAATAATATATCATATATATTATTATACATTAAATCATCAAATCAACACTTGATCCGACGATCCGGCTATATCGAATATTACCGACTAATATATCATGTACCGATTCATCGAATCAACACTTGATCCGATGACCCGGTTCATTTCTAAATATCGCAAGAATATAATACGGTATCCCATATCGCATTATTCTCGCTCTTGCGCATATCACATAAGTGCCACTACTCCGTTTCGCCTGAGCCAAGAAACCTCTGTGTAGGACTCTAAAGAATCGTCAATACGCCGGTAGCAGGTGATGATCATATCAAACACCCACAAGCTGCAAGCAGTCAGCTAAATGTAACAGCCACCCAGGTATTGAGCGATCAGAAGATCAACAAGCTAGCCTGTGCGTTCTCCTGTGAATCCAACCAGTAACACTCCCGTACAGTCCGGTCTGTTCGTCTGATATGTCGCATATCAAGTCTAGGGGTGGTATACGTCAGACCCCAGTAACCGATAAGTCGTGTCGATGTGTGGCTCATAACGGGTCGAGAAACTACTAGTAACACTTACCAGTAAATCTCCATATCAGCCCTGGCCAGGGACTTCCAGTTATAGCCAATCGAACACAGCACAACATCAACTCCCTATACCGGGAGAGACGAATCCCCTCCTATCGCTCATTGCCTCCATGTGATTCGGGACTGTACCCAAAAACCACCGTTTTGCATGCCCTCTTGGACGTGGTAAGGTGGAAATCAAAGCATAGTGGGAATCACACAAGACTCTATGACGATCTCGGGTCTACAGACTACCCTGTACCAGTGTCACCGGAGAACTGCCATCTGACGTGTGGTATAACACCATCTGGGAGTTCTCGGCGAGTCCGTCCAGTGTACCCAGTCCCCACTGAGAACCCGTACACCATCTCTGATGTCTAACACCGATGGATATGGGATCATCCATCGCCCATCATATGGGTCAAGATGCGTATACGCTAGTCTACTCTGGCGTATCGATGCCCTGTCTCGATATACCCTCGACTAGGAACAGTTATAGGATGTACTCATCGACTACTGCGGCCCCACTAGTATGATCTCATCATAGTCCCAGTAGTCGAGTACAGATCCTAAGGGCTTTATCAACATGTGAGAGTAAAACAGTAAACCAATACAAGTCAACATGTTAAGATAAAGTGAAACCAAATAGCATACTATCATGACGAGCAAGAAAGTCTTCTCTATATATATCCAAGCATCCATTATAATATACATCATATGTACAACAATGGCCTCTAGGACATATACATAACTAACATAAAACCCGTAGGATGCAAGTGGATCTTTAAAAGGAAGATTGGTGTAGATGGACAGGTTGAGACCTATAAAGCTAGACTTGCTGTAAAGGGTTTCCGTCAAAATCCTGGCTTGGACTATGACGAAACCTTTTCTCCAGTAGCTATGCTGAAATCCATTCGGATCCTTCTTGCCATTGCTGCCTTCCACGATTATGAGATCTGGAAAATGGACGTAAAGACCGCTTTTCTAAATGGAAATTTAGAGGAGTGTGTCTATATGGACCAGCCAGAGGGTTTCATTCAGAGTGGGAGCAGCGGAAAGGTGTGCAAGTTGCTTAAGTCTATCTATAGACTAAAGCAGGCATCGCGGACTTGGAACATCTGTTTTGATGAGACGGTCAAAGAATTTGGCTTTATCAAAAATCCAGATGAACCATGCATCTATAGTAGATTTGTAACGAGAACTGTAGTATTCCTCGTTTTATACGTTGATAACATTCTCTTGATAGGAAATGACATTCCTATGCTATAATCTGTCAAAGGGTTCTTGTCACACAGGTTCTCCATGAAAGACCTGGGTGATGCCTCATACATTCTGGGGATCCGGATCTATCGTGATAGATCCAAGAGGATACTGGGACTCTCATAATCCAAGTACATCGACACCATACTGAAAAGATTCAGTATGGAAGATTCCAAGCGCGGTAATCTACCGGCTTGTCACGGGATCACCCTCTACAAAGAGATGTCTCCCAAGACTGATTTGGAAAGGGATCGCATGTCTATTATACCCTACGCTTCTGCGGTAGGCTCTATAATGTATGCGATGTTGTGTACCAGACCAGATGTAGCTTATGCACTGAGTGTGGTAAGCCGGTATCAGTCAAACCCTGGGGAGAAACACTGGATAGCAGTAAAGAACATTCTCAAGTACCTGAGAAGGACAAAGGAGATGTTCTTGGTGTATGGCGGAAAAGGCCTCCAGATCGAGGCCTTTGCTGACTCCAGCTTCCAAAGTGACAAGGATGATTCCAAGTCCATGTCGGGTTATGTCTTTACCCTCTATGGAGGGGCGGTGTGTTGGAAGAGTTCCAAACAGGAAACCGTTGCTGACTCGACGATGGAAGCGGAATATATCGGTGCTGCAGATGCCGCAAAAGAAGACGTCTGGATAAGGAAGTTCCTAACAGAACTTCAGGTGGTTTCGTCTATTGTTGATCGAGTACCTCTGTATTGCGACAACAACGGGGCTATAGCTTTAGCGAAGGAACCCAGGTCCCATCAGAAGTCTAGACACATCTTGAGGCGGTATCACCTGATTAGGGAGATCGTGGGTCGCCAGGAGATCGAGGTTCGGAGAGTTGCTACGGAAGATAACACTGCTGATCCATTCACGAAGGCCTTACCCCAGACTCAGTTCGAGCGGCTGATCGAGATGATAGGTCTTCGATACGCCAATACATGGCCTTAGTGCAAGTGGGAGATTGTTAGTGTATATGCCCTAGAGGCCATTACTGTATCATACTAGTTTTTATATTACTTAATGGAAGCTTGGGATATTCACCTTGTATAGACAATCTTGCTCAATATAGTAGTATGCTACTTGGTTTGTTTCTGCTTTAATGTGTGCATGTGTTTCTTTTAGCATATCGCATTTACACATTAGTGGAGCCCTTAGGATCTTTGCTTGATTACCAGCGTTGTGATGGCAGTCACACTCATGGGGGCTGGGTAATCTATAAGCACATCCTTATGCAGGTCCCTAGTCGCAGGACTATCGAGATAGGGCATCAATACTCCGGAGTAGACTAGCGTATGTTCTTCTTATCCCAGCTTGGGAGACGGTCTGTCCCACAGCCGTCAGTACGTCGTACTTGAGATAGTATGCGGGTGCTCGTTAGGTTACGAGTACACTGGACAGGACTTGTCGGGAACCGTTGGTTGGTATTATACCTATCGTCAGTTATCAGTTCCCAGGTGACATGAGTACAGCTTAGTCCATTGACTTGACACTGTCACTTCGCCTCGAGTGTCTTCC
This sequence comes from Agapanthus africanus, assembly GCA_030015575.1. Taxonomy (NCBI): domain Eukaryota; kingdom Viridiplantae; phylum Streptophyta; class Magnoliopsida; order Asparagales; family Amaryllidaceae; genus Agapanthus; species Agapanthus africanus. Next base: position 410,740,398 of record CM057340.1, read on the forward strand.
CACTGTACTTTGATTACTACCCTACCACGGCTCAAAGGATTCGTGCAAACAGGTAGTTTTTGGGTGCAGTCCCGAAGCACTTGGAGGCAGTGACTGTTAGACAGGATTCGTCTCTCCCGGTATTGGGGGTTGATATCGCGCTGTGTCTAGGAGAGCCATTACACAAAGTCCCTGGCCAGGGCAAGCGAGATAGACTGGTAGGTTTCCAGTGTTATCTTAGGTGTTTTGGGCTACACTCCGACACGACTTGTACCGCTAGTAGGGGACTGACGTTTACCGCCCCCCTAGGCCCGCCATGCGATGTTCTTAGACGAACAGACTGGACTGTACAGAGACTGTCACATTCAGGCTCAGTAGGAGTTCAGATGGGTTTCACCTCGTCAGTCTTCTTGTCGGCATCTACCTGGGGACCGTTACGCATAGCTAGTGCCGCTTGCGGTCTGTAGTTAAACCCACTGCCTGCGTAGTGTCGAGTCTTTAGAGTCCCACATAGAAAGCTATTCGCCTTTAGGCAAAAGACAAGAGGTCGCATGGTTTTGCGACAGGTCGCATGGTTTTGCGACAGGATTCGGTCACATCCGCGCACTTGTGCACGTTTAGTGTCCGTACAGTTAACACTAGCGGGCATTGGTTTAAGCCAGGTCCTAGTGTACGTTTTGGGATTGGTTTTATCTCGTTTGTATTCGTGTTCCACGGAACGCGGATGCGGGTGTGTATGCACAGTTGACAGAGAGATAGAGGCAGAGGATTCTCATTGGGGTTGTTGACTGTTGACTGTTGACTATTGACCTTTTGCTAAACCCTAATGAGAATAATACATATAATTAACAATAATATTAATTAAGTATTATAGTGACATGGTTGTTGAGAGGTTGACATTGTTGACTTGTTGACTTTGTTGACCGGTTGACTAGGTTGGACTAGTTGACCATCATCATTACAATGGCTATCATTTCATGGCAAAGACTTTTGCTTGCTTGTTTCTTTTTGCAAAATGAGTGCATGAAATGATATGGCCATTTTGACTTGAACCATCACATAATACTTGATTACTATTATTTGTTATGATGATTTTGGACTATGAGAGCTTGGATGGCAAAAGAGTTACTCATTCTCTCATTTTCTTTCTCTCTCTTGCTTGAGCTCTCCCTCTTGCTCTCTCTCTAGCTCAAGGCAACTCCCTCTCATGAGTTGAGAAACATTGCCTTAGAGATAAAAGAAAACCCATATCACTTCTCTACTCATCCTAGTTCATAAGGTTTAGCAAACCAAGTGTTCTAGTTTCTTCTAGTTTGAAGAGAAGCCAAAGGTAGAAGCTTTCAGGTGGATCTATCTTCGGCGCAAGGAGACGACGAGGTGAGACCGATCCGTACACGGCAAAGAGTTGAAGACGAAGGAGTTCAAGAAAGGTATAACCCCCTAACCGAGTAGGTAAAACTCATGTTAGGTTTGTTAGATAGTTGTTTAACAAAGATCCGTATTTTGAGTCCATGTTACCACCTCTTGAAAAATCGTTTTTCATTATTTCCGCAAGCCCGTAAGTAACGGGAGAGGTAACGTGGACTTACAGGGTTTTGATTTATAAATGTGTTTGTGGGATTTATTTGTGATTTTTGATGATTTTTATGAAGTAAAATGAGATGAAAATGGAGGGGGAAAATTTGGGCAGCCAAAGAGAAGTGGCCGGCAAAATCAAGTGGGGGGAGCATTTTGTGTGTAAATTGTGAAGAAAGTTCTAGAAAAATTCAATTAATGCTCATTTAATGCAAATGGCACCTTTTCTTTCTTTTCTTTTAAAATTTAAATACTTTTGCCACCAAAAATATTTAGATATTTGATGGATGGTTTTGTTTAACTTAAACTTGATTAGTTTAGCAATGATTCAAATTAGAAATAATTAATCCAACCCAAAAAGTTATTACCACTAATTAAGTGCGTAAATAACACTAAAATAATATTTAATTAGGGAAAAATTCTATATGAACCAAAACTTCCCATTGACCCCCAAAGCTCGTGCACTAGCTTCATTCTAGCTAAACTAGGTGCCGACAAGTCTATACAGAATTTTGATCAATCGGTTTAAAACAGAAAACACCGACTATTTTACCCTAAAAACGGAAAAATCGCAAAACGATTTCTAAAACGTTACAATCTTCCGCCTTAAAGAAATTCGTTCCCCGAATTTAAAATTCTCACTAAGCGTACCTTCAATGAGATGAGTACAAAACTCCCAAATCTCGCTCGCAGCCTCCCAAGTGATCACCTCACTATACGGCTACGCCAAAGAACCTTCACATATAGCAAGACCCATGACCGAAGTCCCTGTAAGGTTACTAGTCACTATCACAAGGGTCTATAAGGCATCAACCGTGCCGAATTTAAAAAATTCAAGTGTCGAACAACGTAAAGCGAGGATCTTTGCTAGATAATTAGGGTTAACAAAGCAAGTAAACAACTTTACTTCTAAGAGATAGGGATTACAACCATTGTAGTCCGTTCCTTCGCTTTATAAGCTCCGAGTAGAAGTCCCTTCGCCGCGATCCATGATCTCCCGGACTCAAGGGAGGCTCCTGTTAGTTATATGTATGCCCTAGAGGCCATTACTGTACATACGATGTATATTGTAGTAGATGCTTGGACATATATAGGGAGGACTTTCTTGCTCGATATGATAGTACGCTATCTGGTTACTCTTTATCTTAACATGTACTCTGATTGTCTCTATGTTACATGTTGATAAAGCCCTTAGGATATGTACTCGACTACTGGGACTATGATGAGATCATACTAATGGGGCCACGGTAGTCGACGAGTACATCCTATAATTGTTCCTAGTCGAGGGTGTATCGAGACAGGGCATCGATACACCAGAGTAGACTAGTGTATACGCATCTTGACCCATATGATGGGCGATGGATGATTCCATATCCATCGGTGTTTGACATCAAGGATGGTGTACGGGTGCTCAGTAGAGACTGGGTACACTGGACGGGCTCGCTGAGAACTCCCAGATGGTATTATACCTCACGTTTGATGGTAGTTCTCCGGTGACACTGGTACAAATTAGTCTGTTGACCCGAGATCGTCATAGAGTCTTGTGTGATTCCTACTGTGCTTTGATTCCCATCATACCACGTCCAAGAGGGTGTGCAAAAAGGTGGCTTTTGGGTACAGTCCTGAATCACATGGAGGCAATGAGCGATAGGAGGGGATTCGTCTCTCCCGGTATAGGGAGTTAATGTTGTGCTGTGTTCGATTGGCTATAACTGGAAATCCCTGGCCAGGGTTGCTGAGATTTACTGGTAAGTATCAGTAGTTTCTCGAACTGTTATAGACCTCATATCGACACAACTTATCAAGCTACTGGAGTCTGACGTTTTACCACCCTTAGGCGAGATATGCGACATATCAGACGACGAGACCGGACTGTACGGGAGTGTTACTGATTGGATTCGCAGAAGAATGTACAGGCTTGCTTGTTGATCTTCTGATCGCTCAATACCTGGGTGGCTGTTACGTTTAGTTGACCATTTGCAGCTTGTGGGTGTTTGATATGATCATCACCTACTGCTGGCGTATTGACGATTCTTTAGAGTCCTACACAGAGGTGTCTTGACTCAGGCAAAACGGAGTAGGAGCACATATGTGATATGTGCGGGACCGAGGATAATGCAGTGTATGATACCGTATTGGATTCTCGCGATATGGGATATCGACCGAGTATATGTGATATACCCGGGTCATCGTATTAGTCGGTTATTTGTGAAACAGCCCGGTTATTTGTGAAATAGCCGGATTATCGGATCAAGTGTTGATTCGATAATTTAATGTATAATAATATATATGATATATTAAATTACATTAACTAATATTAGCTCACTAAAAGATTCTTTTTCTCACTTGGGTAATACATTGATATATATGCGATATATGTTAATTGTATTATTTTATTTTGTTACAATAAATATTATATATGTGATATATAATATTGTAACATGATATGATTACTAATGCAACATGTTTAGTGGAGATTAAACAAGATTAGGGTTTGATTTGGGTTAGTGCATTCATGAACCTTCTAGAAGGTTTCTTTTTGTTTTGTGTTAAGATATTTTGTTATGACTCATTCTTAACCCAACCCAAACCCTAGCCCTAGTTAAATCTCTACAAAGGTTTAGTCAACCATGATTGCATTATTAATCATTATCTTCTTTTCATTATTCATCACAAAAGAATTCTAATTATTATTCATCTTCTTCTTCCTTGAGTTCTTCATGAAAAGCATTCTTGCTTTGATTTTGTGATGAAAAATGAGTGAGAATAAGAAAATAAATGAGAGAAAAAATCCCACTTCATCATCCTCATCTACCCTTGCCCTTTAGATGAGAGTGTTCACTTCATTTAGTGAGTGAGAGCTTGTGTTAATGAAACTTCAAGGTAGATCATCTTTGTTATCGAAGATCGGAAGCAAGCTTGCATCTTTTTCTTCGTGGAGCCTCTCGAGAGTCCGGAACACGATGATCGCAGCGAAGGGACCTCAACACAGAGCTTAATAAGTGAAGGACCGGATCTACAAAGGTTGTTATCGCTCTCACTTAGTGTTAAAATGTTTAACATGCTTATTTTCGCCTAATCTCTAGTTTAAAGATCCGGCTTTGGGTTGTTCGGCACGGCTAAATTTTAAATCGGGCATGGTTGATGCCTCGTAGACCCTTGTGCGTGTGCCTAGAGACCTTACAGCTCCATAAGTCGAATGATCCATTCTTGCTTGAAGTCTTTCTTTTCGAAGATGATCTACCTTGAAGAATCTTTAACTCAAGCTCTCACTTCTCTAATCAAGTATTAGAGAAGTGAACACCCTAATCTAAGTGGATAAAATAGATGAGGATGATGAAGTGGGAATTATGCTCTCTTTTGTTTTCAATTTCTCACACTAAATCATCTAATCACAAAAAGCTATTAAGCTTTTTAAGGAGGAAGAAGAAGATGAAACCTTTTGTGATGAATAATGAAATTGTGTTATCTTTTCAAATCCAGCCATGGGTCAAGTAAGAAGGGATTAACCATTGTAGAGAATAAACCATGGTAAAGGGTTTGGGTTGGGTTAAGAAATATCTTCACAAAATATCTAAACAAAAAATCTAAACTTAAAACAAAATAAAGCTTCTAGAAGATTCATGAAAAAGCTAACCCAAATGCTAATCCAAATCAAACCCTAACTTGTTTAATATCCACAAATCATGTTGTATTTGTAATCATAACTTGTTACAATATTATATATCACATATATAATATATTTTTGTTACAAAAGAAAATAATACAATTAACATATATCAATGTATTATCCGGTGAGAAAATGAATCAATAAAGAGAGCTAATATTAGTTAACGTAATGTAATATATCACATATATAATTATACATTAAATTATCGAATCAACCCTTGATCCGACAATCCGGCTATATCGCATATAACCGACTAATATAACAGGTACCGATCGAATCAACACTTGATCCGATGACCCGTCTATATCACATATACCCGGCCGATATCATATATCGCGAGAATAAAATACGGTATCTCATATCGTATCATTCTCGGTCCCGCACATATCACATATGTGCTCCTACTCCGTTATTCCTGAGCCAGGAAACCTCTGTGTAGAACTCTAAAGAATCGTCAATACGCCGGCAGTAGGTGATGATCATATCAAACACCCACAAGCAGCAAGCGATCGGCTAAACGTAACAGCCACCCAGGTATTGAGCGATTATAAGATCAACAAGCAAGCCTGTACATTCTCCTATGAATCCAATCAGTAACACTACCGTACAGTCCGGTCTCTTCGTCTGATATGTTGCATATCTAGTCTAGGGGTGGTAAACGTCATACCCCAGTAACTGATAAGTCGTGTCGATGTAAGGCTCATAACGGGTGGAGAAACTACTGATAACTCTTACCAGTAAATCTCCATATCAGCCCTGGCCAGGGACTTCCAGTTGTAGCTAATCGAATACAGCACAACATCAACTCCATATACCGGGAGAGACGAATCCCTTCCTATCGCTCATTGCCTCCATGCGATTCGAGACTGTACCCAAAAGCCACTGTTTTGCATGCCCACATGGATGTGGTAAGGTGGAAATCAAAGAACAGTGGGAATCACACAAGACCCTATGACGATCTCGGGTCTACAGACTAACATGTACCAGTGTCACCGGAAAACAGCCATATGACGTGAGGTATAATACCATCTGGGAGTTCTCGGCGAGTCCGTTCAGTGTACCCAGTCTCCACTGAGCACCCGTACACCATCTTTGATGTCAAACACCGATGGATGTGGGATCATCGATCGCCCATCATATGGGTCAAGATGCGTATACGCTATTCTCCTCTGGTGTTTCGATGCCCTGTCTCGATACACCCTCGAATAGGTACAGTTATAGGATGTACTCGTTGACTACCCCGGCCCCACTAGTATGATCACATCATAGTCCCAGTAGTCGAGTACATATTGTAAGTGCACGGCGGCGCCCCGGCCGTCAATCCGACGCCGGAATGCGGAAGCGATGCTTTACTTTAACTTTTTAAACCGGCACCACTGCGCACTATAAACCTGGATCGGGCCATTAATCTAGTCCTAGCAAACATGAGAAGGGGTAGAGAGATATACCGAGCGATCCATGTCCTTCGGTCTTCTCGTCGTCGTCCCGATCTCCCCACGGAATCTCCGGTCTCCACCAAGTCGCTGGAAGGGGACCACGTAGCAGATTCCTTTTACGGGCTCCCACATCTGGACCGAGGCAACTCGGGCGCGAAGTTGGCTAGCCGACGCGTCCAAGGAGTGCTGTAGACTAGTGTAGAAACTTTGTCTCTTGGGGTTTATGTAGTTGCCATTGATGGAGGAATCAATATGAACTCTGGAGAGGTGAGAAGGATTTTGTGAGCAAGCCAAATGAGATAATCAAATTTCCCTCATACAATATGAAACCTCTCATTCTCTCCTCTAAAATGTGGCCGGCCCTCTTTCTTGGAACCAAATGGTGGAGGGAAAAAAGCATCAAACATTAAGGGAGGTGAGTGTAGGAAAAGTAGAATGGTGACCATACCCCAAGCAATGATAACCATATCAAATCAATATCTAATCTCACATAATACAAAGGAAGAGACATCAAAAGAATCTCATGATGATAATCATATCATGAAGCCACAAACTTGCAAATAACCCCCTCCATCAGAAAGTCCGGCCGTGAAGGAACAAAGGAAAACTGGCCGGAACGGAATGCAATCTGGCTACTTCAGAAAACTGATCCTGTAATAAATTACAGGAAAACCCTGTTACTGCATATACATTCCCGCATCTGTATTCCCACTGAATACAAATGCAAAGAGACAAAATCTACACTTTCAAATACTAGGATCCGGCTTAAGCCAAAGCCGGCAAGTAAAATCCGTCCGATCACGATCCGTGCAATACCGCACGTATCTGATCGAACCCTGCCATATATCCATACGGTCTCTAGTATTAACCGTCCGATCCTGATCCGTGCAATACCGCACGTATCTGATCGAACCCTTCCATATCTCCATACGGCCTCTACAGCGTTTCGCCCGAAACTTGAGTAACTGAATGCGGGGGACTCTAAAGACTCGTCAATACTAGGGCTGTGGATTTAACCACTAGCACGTAAGAGGTATTAGCCATACGTGACGGGCTACCAGCTATTAACCTAAAAGGACGTCGATGAGCGAACTCATCCTGACACCCTACTGAGCCTGTCAATGACAATATCCGTACAGTCCGGTCCGTTCGTCTATGAGCATCGCAAGGCGGGCCTACGGGGTTGGTAAAAGTCAGAACCCCAAAAGCGGTACAAGTCGTGTCGGAGTGTAGCCAGGACACCCTGATTTACTACTGGAATACCTACCAGTAAATCTCCTGCCTTGGCCAAGGACTTCGTGTAATGGCTCTCCTAGACACAGCACGACCTCACCCCCAATACCGTGAGAGACGAACCCCTGAAGATCCGCTCACTGCCTCCATGTGGCTCGGGACTGTACCCAACTAAAACCTGTTTTCACGTCTCCTTTGAGCGTGGTACGGTAGTAATCAAAGTACAGTGGGAACTCACACGAGACAAATGACGATCCTCAGGTCGATGAACTAACCTGAACACATGTCATCAGGGAACTGCTATCTGACGTCAGGTATAAGACCAACTAGCATGTTCCCGGCGAGTCCTGTCCGGTGTACTCATAACTCAATGAGCACCTGTATACATCTTAGGTGAACCAACTGACACCAGTGGCTTGTGAGACCGGCCACCGCCCCTCGTCGGGGTCTCGACTGTATACACTAGTCTACTCTGGAGTATCGATGCCCTGTCTCGAAACTCCCACGACTAGGGACCTTTTAAGGATGTGCTTATAGACTACTAGCTCCCACGTATACGATCGCCCTCATACTACTGGCAGTCAAGCAAGAATCCTAGGGGCTCTATCAACGTGCAATAGTGACCTGTAAGGTCACCTGAAGCAGTACACGATGATAAAGGTAAACCGGATAGCATACTATCATCTTGAGTAAGACTGTCCTACCGGAATAGGTCCTCCGTCAATCAATGCAATCACGTGCCTGTGATCCAATAATTGACTCTGAGGGCACTATCTCCGACAATCTCCCACTTGCACTCAAGGCTAATTATTGCGATGTCGCATACTCACAGCCCATGTGATACCGAACACCCAACTGCTCTACTAGTCAGTCTCACAAAGCTCGTTTGGGAAACTATTGCGTTCGAGGAATAGCCTCAGTGAGTGGATCCGCTCTGATGTTTCTTTCTATGTCTCTCTTTATCTCAAGTTCGCGGAGAAAGCTATCTCCCGAAATGAGCAATACCTGTCTTAGAATGTGTCTGGATGTCTGATGGGACCTAGCTCATAAATGAACTCCAAATCCAAACTTCTTAGACTGTATCGTCAACTGAACTTAATCAGTATCCTGCGCCATGCCTCCCTCAGTATTGCCTTGGACCACCTGTCCAAAATACTGCCCCTCGTCAGAAGGAAAACTATAACTCTGACAACCTCCCTGTCGTCCAGGTCACCTTGGAAGCCAGGAATGATAACTGTCTCCCGAAGGAGAATGCTGCTATCATATCCCTAGAACATCAACTTATGTTCTAAAACTGCTTCCGACTGTTTCTCCAGGATTGGATCAATGTCAACTTACTGCATCTAGTGCAAGAACAACATCTGGTGTGGTACTTGACATCTCATGATTGACTCAATTGCCTGAGCAAGTGATCTTCCAATCATGCACATCCCTCTCCCCTTTAGTCTGTAAGACACCTTTAGAGAGGGTGACTCCATCACCTGTAGGTACACTACCGTGCCAGGAGTCGTCCATTCCAAATACTCTTAGAATGCTGTCTAAGTACCCTTAATTGGGAAACCACCCAAATCTAGATCTAATACCATAGATCTAGTAACCGGTATGTCTGATATAATGTCCAAGTCCCATGTGGAGAAACCATTGTGTGGCGACCAAAGTATAACCAATTGTAGTATAGGAATATCACTTCCTAGTCTGTGTATGTCATCCAAATATTAGGAAATCACACCCTACTACCTTCTTAACAGATCCATCCCCTATTCTGATGAAGTCAAACCTATGACTGTCACATCAGAAATAGATGATCTATCTCCGCTACATCTGCTTTAGTCTATAAATAGACGTAAGCCACTTGTCCACCAATGCTTCCGCTGCTCCCACTGACTACGACAACCCTCTGGAAGAGTCATATAGACGTACACTTCTAAATCCAGTTTAGAATGACGCTATACTCATCCTCCTGCCGGGTCTCACAGTCTGGAACAACAGCAATGGCAAGTCTGGGTAAACAAGAACTTCCCTGTCACCGTCCTTGAGGCTTACCGGAGTACCTCTCAGGTGCCTGAAGTTACCCACCTTATCTGCGGAGTGGCCAATGGAAAGTCAAACCAGATTGAATCTTTAGGTTCCTTTCAAATCTTCAGTAATCGTTTGCGGTTCTGGAATCACTTCCAGTTCTACCATACTCCCACTACTGTTTTCTGAAAAAATCCATTTTTATTAAAACTGTGGCGAGTCTGGAACAATATCGCTATTGATCTTCCAGATGGTAAAAAGTCAACCCTCGTCATAGCCTGGGTTAACCCACAAACAGCCATTACAGAAACGCGCCTTGAGTTATCTAGAGTATGGTTTTAAGCATAATCCGGACAACTCCCCGTACCTTAACATCTTTAAGATATGAACTGTTCTGTATCCAATATAGAACCTGAGGCACTGATTTAATTGATACCCCGATCGAAACATCGAATTCCCAAAACAACTGCAGAAAATTCAACTCTTGAATAAAATTTAAAAACATCCAGAGAACTCAGCACTGAAAACAGTGAATTACTGTGCAATTATTAAAGGATGACGTCATTAATATGCCGCGGAACCGCCGCCTGAGGTAGGCTAATGCCGCGGTTCCGCGCCATGTTTCACTGTTCATCACCTCAATTTTGCTCCGTAGTTCTTATATTTTCCTACTGAGTTCTCTGCATATTTTTAATTTGGAAAAATCGACGTTTTCTGAAAAAGTACAGAGAGCAATTTTCCGGGTTAAGTTTTGGTTCGATCGGACATCAAATTCCGTCTGGACTTCGCCTAAGGCTCTAGCTAGGCTCTGATACCACTGTAGGGTTCCTAGGCACACTAGTGAGGTCTCCCAAGCCATCAACTATGGTAATTTCAAAAATTATGGTGCCTACAAACCCTAAAGTACGGATCGATAACTAGATGTCTAGGCGAAAAAGAACTAGTTAACACTTAACTATTGGGAATACGGAAATACAACCTTTGTAGATCCGGTGCTCCACCTCCATAGCTCCGCAACGAGGTCCTCTCCGCTGTCCAAATCAAATCCGGGCTCTAGAGTCGGCTTCGTCGGAGAATGGGCAAGCTAGGTCGTCGATGTCCATGCCGAAGATGATCTACGTCGAGGCATCGCTAGATCAAGCTCACAACTTCACCAAGTCATGAAACTTGTGAAGTAAACACACTCTACTACTTGGCAAGAGGTAGAGGATGAAGAAATAGGAGTTGGGTTAACTTTAGAATTGGATTTCTCACTCTAATTCATCAATCACCATTGATGAGGTAAGCTTTCTTCTTCAAGTTCAAGGAAGAAGAAGAAGGAAAATAGTTATGATAAGTTAAAAGAATAAGAAAAGAAAATGAATTCTTATCATAATTTTAACTAGAGTCAAGTGTAGAGAATGAATCATGGTTAGTGGGAATGGTTAGGGTTAAGGATGAGATAAGAATGGTTGACTTTAACAAAGCTTCATGAAGCTTCAACTAAAGAACAAAATTAGCCACCATTCTTTTCTCTTTTCTTTTATTCATTTATCAAAAATAAAAAGGATAATTAAATAAGATAAATGAATAAAAAATAATAAACCCTAACCATTTCATTAACCAAGGTTTAATCTTTACACTTGAACCCTAGCTTGACATGTATCATCAAACATGATACAATCAAGTGCACAAAAGTATATCGCATATACAATGCGCCCATCCGAGTGAGAAAATCCATCTTAAGTAAACCGATACTAGTTGATGCAAAGTAATATATCAAATATATAAATATGCATTAAATCATTAAATCAACACTTGATTCAATGACCCGGTTATGTCGCACACAACCGACTAGTATACAATATATCGGCTTATCGAATCAACGCTTGAATCGATAACTAGGTTATATCGCATACAACCATTCGATATATTTATCGCGAGAATAGAATACGGTATTACATACACACATTATTCTCGGTCCCGCACATATCTCATATGCGCTCCTATTTCGTTTCGCTTGAGCCAGGAAACCTCTGTGTAGGACTCTAAAGACTCGTCAATACGCCGGCAGCAGATGATGATCATATCAAGCATCCACAAGCCGCAAGCGGTCTGCTAAACGTAACGGCCACCCGGGTATTGAGCGATCTGAAGATCGACGAGCAAGCCCGCTCACACTCCAGTGAATCCGACCAGTAACACTACCGTACAGTCCGGTCTGATCGTCTGATATGTCGCATATCTCGCCTAGGGGTGGTAAACGTCAGACCCCAATAGCTCAATAAGTCGTGTCGATATGAGGTCTATAACTATTCGAGAAACTACTGGTAACACTTACCAGTAAATCTCAGCAACCCTGGCCAGGGATTTCCTGTTATAGCCAATCGAACACAGCGCAACATCAACCCCCATATACCGGGAGAGACGAATCCCCTCCTATCGCTCATTGCCTCCATGTGACTCGGGACTGTACCCAAAAACCACCATTTTGCACGCCTTCTTGGACGTGGTAAGATGGAAATCAAAGCACAGTGGGAACCACACAAGACTCTATGACGATCTCGGGTCAACAGACTACTCTGTACCAGTGTCACCAGAGAACTGCCATCTGACGTGAGGTATAATACCATCTGGGAGTTCTCGGCGAGTCCGTCCAGTGTACCCAGTCTCTACTGAGCACCCGTATATCTCCTCTGATGTCAAACACCGATGGATATAGGATCATCCATCGCCCATCTGTATGGGTCGAGAAGGTACACGCTAGTCTACTCTGGTATTATCGATGCCCCGTCTCGATACACCCACGACTAGGGACTTTGAAGGATGTACTTATGGACTACCATGTCCCCACTAGTATGATCCGCATCATAGTCCAGGTAGTCAAGTACAGATCCTAAGGGCTTTACCAACATGTAACAGAGAGACAATCAGCATACACGTTAAGGTAAAGTGTAACCAGATAGCATACTATCATGTCGAGCAAGAAAGTCCTCCCTATATATGTCCCAGCATCCACTACAATATACATCCTATGTACAGTAATGGCCTCTAGGGCATACATATAACTAACAATCTCCCACTTGCACTAGGGCCATCTGTAGCAGTGGTTGCAGTATCTCATACTCAACCATCCCATGAAAGTCTCTCTCTGGGAACAGGCCTTTGTGAGTGGATCCGCTGTGTTGTCCTCTTAGTCTACTCTCCAAACCTCGATCACCCTGGAGATCAACCATCTCCATGATCAGGTGATACTGCCTTAGAATAAGTCTGGATCACTGATGGGACCGGCGTTCCTTGGCATAAGCCACAACTCCATTGTCTCACAATGGTAGGAACATAGTTCATCTCATGAACCAATATACACCCAAACAGCTTCTAGGGTAGCATCTTAAGTAGCGATGTATCCAGCCTTTATCGTCTAGTATGTCACGGTATCTAGCTTGGAACTCTTCCAACATACCGTCCCTTTACTGAGGGTAAAGACAATGCCTGCGACTGATATTCAGTCGTCTTTATCACCCTGGAACCCTTCCAGTGATTCTCCCCAGGATCGTTTGATACCATCTCACTACAACTGGTGAGAATCCTAACATCCAATTAAATCTATCTCATAGATCCAAAATCCAGGATTTAGGAGGTATCACTTTGATCCTATGCGGAGAGTCATTGTGATAAGCGGAGATTGATCGAGCGTAGCATAGGAAACTCCTTCCCTATCAAGAGTATGTCATCCACGTACTCTACGAGGATCACCACCATACTCCCTACTACCTTTTTGTTTATACAAGGTTCATTTACCATTTTGATGATGTCAAACTCTTTGACTGCTTCATCAAAACAGACGTTCCAACTCCGCGATGCCTGCTTTATCCTATAAAGCATCTTGCACACGTTTCCGCTACTCCCACTGTCTACGAAGCCCTCTGGCTGTGTACTTACAAACGCACTCTTCTAAATCATCATTTAGAAAAGCAGTCATGGCACCCAACCGCCAGATATCGTAGTTATGGTATGTAGCCGTAGCAAGTAGGATCTGGATGGACTTAAGCATAGTCACTTGAAAAAGTTTCACCATAATCCATGCCTGGTCGATGACGAAAAGCTTTAACAAGTCTAGCTTTGAAAGTCTCAACTTTTCCATTTACACCAAGTAATCTTCTCAAGATATACTTGCTCCTGATGGGGATTTAACCCTTCAGATATTGCAACCAAAGTCCATACTTTGTTGGTGTATAAGGATTCCATCTCAGATCACTAAGCATCCAGCCATTCTTACAGAGTCCTACTCCTGATGGCCAGCTCGAAACTAGTTGGGTCATCATCTCATGATGCAATCCTCGCTCCCACTGTCATAGAGAAACAGAAGTATCTCTCAGGTGGGTGAGGAACCCTACTAGATCGGCGGAGAGGCTGAGGTTCGTGGGTTACTACTGAATCCTTCGGTTCTACCAAATCATCAGCTGCTGTTTGTATAGATGGAACCTTTCCAGTTCTACATTACAGATCTTGCCTCGAGCTTGTCCGGATTTTGCTTTCAGACATAGGCCGGACAACCCCAAATCTTAACCAACTTAAGATATGGGCTCTTCCCTTTCCATATCACATATGAAGCGATAGGCAACTGATTTGATTGGAACCCTATTCAATAGGTATGCAGCTTCATAAGTGCATAACTCCCTAAGAGGAAATAGGTAACTCAGTAGTACTCATCATAGAGCACACCTTATCACATAGGGTGTGATTGCTCCGCCCCGATATACCATCGTGCTATGGTGTATACGGAGGAGTAATGCTGAGAGAGAATCTCATTCTCCTTTAGAATAATCCAGGATTTCCGTGCTCAAGTATTCTCCTCCTTGATCTCATCATAGGACATAATACTTATACCCTTATTTTGGTTCTCTACTTCTAACTTATATTCTGTGAATATCTCAAAAGGTTCGGACTTGTGTTTCAACAGGAACATAGGTCTGAAACTCAAAAGATCATCAGAGAACGTAATGAAGTACAAAGAACCAGTCCTGGCATGTGTAGACAGGGGACCTTACATACATCAACATGTATCATCCCAAGAGTTTACTAACTCTTTCTCTGTTTCCAATAAACGGAGCTATGGTCATCTTATCTTTGTGACATGACTGGCGAGTTTCACAAGATGTAAATTCAAACTAATTTAAATATGCATCTTTATGTAACTCTAGCTAGTCGGGTCACCATGATCTGACCTAGTCTACAATGCCTCAAGAAGAATTCGTTCATTTCTGAACTCTTCCTCTTGTGTGTGTTCTGTATACTAAGAACTGTAGTTTGATTTAGAACATCAATGCTTTTAGATAACGTGCCTGAACCGATCAACTTTTGATATAGGGAATGTTCAAAACATTATCCAACAATACAAAATTTTATCATTTCTTTACTAATAAAGAGACTGATATGATTTTGTATATCAGGTTCGGTATCTAATAACATTCGTTCAGAATCAATGTATTGATAATACAGGGTGACAGTGACCAACAGACTTGGCTGCAACATTTGCCCCGTTTTCTGCCTCATGAAACTTATCACCCGTTCTCAGTTCTCTACCTATCTGTAGCCCTATGTAACAGATTACATATCTGGGATCCTGATCCGGTATCATATACTCAGGACGTAAAGGATACTGAGAAACAGTTCTGTATAATGAACACACCCGAAGATGATGCATCATCATGCACTCTCCTCATTTGGGCGGCATGGGAAATCTGGTATTCCCCAATTTCCTGCTCTGTCTTATAACAATTATAAGTTGGAGCGGGACCAACGTTCCCCAGCTCAGTATAACAAGCGGGTTCGGTCAATATTCCGTTTTATTATCTTGATTAAGGCGTGATATGGTCGCTACCTGGAGAGAGAGAGAAGAAAACACTCAGCGTGCGCTCTGTCAAGAATAGATTGGTTATTATTTTATCTAATCAGGATGGCTCCCACTGCTTTTTATCAAATCTTCCTTCAAACCCTAAAAGGAAAGACTAGCCGGGATTAATTACACACTACAAGTTCGCCAATCTTTCAGCCAGGCCAGTGTCGGTACTTTGAGGGAGGTCCCCCGTGCTTTCGCACGAACCTAATTAATGTAAACCTCGTTTTCCCAGAGGCGTAACCCCGTTGACACCTTTCTAGACACCTACTTGATCGGCTAATTGTAATGTATAAAACTCTCCCAGGAGTAACTCTTACTCGCAGCGGGTATCGGGATCCAACTATCTCATAGAAGGTATGCAATCTCATTGCAAATTTCAACACTTGAAATTCCCGATAATATTTTGCCCCTAGCAGCTATATGACCTTAACATAGTCAACAAATCATAAGTGCTAGTCAAGTTCAACCCGTCATTTCCCGATTGAATTAAACCCACCCGCACGACCCTTAACATAGTCAACAAAGTCGCACGACTACCCTAATCCAATCGCATCATATGCTAATACAGATAACCAATAGTTAGCTACCGCACACTACGCCTTAACATAGTCAACAAACGTAGCACGAATACTAACTAGTACTTATCTGAAATGACGGAGGGCTACGATAGGTTTTTCTGAAAACCTATTGCGTAATGAACTTGATATCGTTGTAGGATCGAATGAATTTTGAAATGGAGTGTTTTTGATGCTTTTCTAGTTTTGCTAAAGGAGTCACTCCCGGTGAAGGGATCGTCGGTCCTTTCCTCGTCGAATGAGGTGCGGGATATATCATATATATCACTGTGCAAAGCAAAAACTCTTAAAAGCAATCAAAAGACAAACCGAGTGTGTAGCATCTGCCAGTTATTGCTAAAGGAGTCACTCCCGGTGAAGGGATCTCGGTCCTTTCCTCATCGAATAAGGTGCAGGATATATCACATATACCGCTATGCAAAGCAAAAACTGTAGCTACCTATTTTATTTTGAAATTCGATTCTACAACATCTTAGGTTTCTTTTTATTTCATTAATCACATTAATGAAGTCCCATCATTTAAGTACCTAAACATCACAGATAGATATGACGTACACTTATGCCATCCGCATTCGCCTCGATGTCCCCTCGTGCACCGTTAGGTTAGGTAACTAACGACAGAGCAGGGCAGGGCTAGCGCGGGTGTAAAACATAAGTAACGTCTATATAATATATCATATATACTATATACTATATCTATCACAGAACATCACATGATCACATCACAGATATCGCAGCAGAAGAATCATATGAAATATTGGATATACTAGGACGTCCGTGTTTTCAACACGAGCCAGTATAAAACACGGATTCCACGATCGTGATGAATAGCCAAACCCACACCCCTAGACCCCTACGAGAGCGGCAAGCAACCCTGCCAATTCTAGAGTTAGGAGACCCGGACTCGACTCCTCGAGTTGGTCTCCCACTGGACTCCAGAACCCGGTTACTTGTGCCCTCCTCCTTGGGTCTATCCTAGTGCGGAAAAGTAAATAATATACAAAAGGTGACATCTTCCGCAACCTGGAAGCGCCCCAATAAAAGAATATTACATACAAGTTTTTACATGAATGAAAATGAAAAACACTCATCTCACATAAAAACCCCCGGCTATTCAAACACGACGATCCAATATAACATATCCAGCAACACATAACATCACATGTCATCAACGTAAGTAAATATGCGCATCCCAATTGTCGTTGACATATAGCAACGAAACCGGCGATATCACATATTACACTTACGGTCACAGAAAAGAAAGTGTAAAACTACAACAGTTGGAATCCGCAATCTCTTCAGACAACGCATGCCTGACCAAATGAATTCTTTAGACATCGCATGCCTAACAATTATAAACCCCGCATTTTAGTCTCAAAATCGAAAACACTTTTCAATATCAAGTCGGGCAATTCAACAAGATTCCCGACATCCTGATCGAATGCTCGTCGCAAACTTCAGTAGGCGGCAGCACCCCTGATACCGTCGACGAAGTGCACCAAGGCGGAACACCGCTACCGCGAGCACCCGAACGGATGCTTTCGGCGACGGGGTTCTCCTACAGTCACTTGGTCGGGGCTATGGAGTGAGGCTGTCTATTAAGTTTACCCGGCGAGTATCCGCGTACGCTACGTGATTGCGACGGACTTTTGATCACATCAAAATTCCGTGGCAACCGATCAAGTGAGACTAAACTGCTACGTTTATAACATTCATTCAGTTATCACATAACTATTTGTGAATTCCAATTATTGTATCCCATTCCAGATAAATAGAAAATGTTAAACTTTTCGATCGAACAATCGAACACCCAAGTTTTCCCGATACAGCTCAACACATGAAATAAGTCTAACAACATTCCGTTCGTGCCTCAGTACCAACGGTCCAGCCGTAGAAGGGTCAAGCCAACGCCTCATATGTGGCACGCCGTACTGCCCCAAACCCGAAGGTTCAAAGGGCAGTTCAAGACGGTCACATAATCGAGTTAAGGTTTGTGTCTTCTAGAGGGACCATCGCGTTACTTGCACTACTTAGAACGTCGTTAAACTACGGAAAAATCCAACACTTGGAAATTTCCCGACAGGGGAAAAGTTGGGTATTTATATCCGGTCGAACTTTTTAACATATTCTAAAATTTATCCGGAAAGCCACACAGACAAAATTTGATACCCCGATCGAAACATCGAATTCCCAAAACAACTGCAGAAAATTCAAGTCTTGAATAAAATTTAAAAACATCCAGAGAACTCAGCACTGAAAACAGTGAATTACTGTGCAATTATTAAAGGATGACGTCATTAATATGCCGCGGAACCGCCGCCTGAGGTAGGCTAATGCCGCGGTTCCGCGCCATGTTTCACTGTTCATCACCTCAATTTTGCTCCGTAGTTCTTATATTTTCCTACTGAGTTCTCTGCATATTTTTAATTTGGAAAAATCCACGTTTTCTGAAAAAGTACAGAGAGCAATTTTCCGGGTTAAGTTTTGGTTCGATCGGACTTCAAATTCCGTCTGGACTTCGCCTAAGGCTCTAGCTAGGCTCTGATACCACTGTAGGGTTCCTAGGCACACTAGTGAGGTCTCCCAAGCCATCAACTATGGTAATTTCAAAAATTATGGTGCCTACAAACCCTAAAGTACGGATCGATAACTAGATGTCTAGGCGAAAAAGAACTAGTTAACACTTAACTATTGGGAATACGGAAATACAACCTTTGTAGATCCGGTGCTCCACCTCCATAGCTCCGCAACGAGGTCCTCTCCGCTGTCCAAATCAAATCCGGGCTCTAGAGTCGGCTTCGTCGGAGAATGGGCAAGCTAGGTCGTCGATGTCCATGCCGAAGATGATCTACGTCGAGGCATCGCTAGATCAAGCTCACAACTTCACCAAGTCATGAAACTTGTGAAGTAAACACACTCTACTACTTGGCAAGAGGTAGAGGATGAAGAAATAGGAGTTGGGTTAACTTTAGAATTGGATTTCTCACTCTAATTCATCAATCACCATTGATGAGGTAAGCTTTCTTCTTCAAGTTCAAGGAAGAAGAAGAAGGAAAATAGTTATGATAAGTTAAAAGAATAAGAAAAGAAAATGAATTCTTATCATAATTTTAACTAGAGTCAAGTGTAGAGAATGAATCATGGTTAGTGGGAATGGTTAGGGTTAAGGATAAGATAAGAATGGTTGACTTTAACAAAGCTTCATGAAGCTTCAACTAAAGAATAAAATTAGCCACCATTCTTTTCTCTTTTCTTTTATTCATTTATCAAAAATAAAAAGGATAATTAAATAAGATAAATGAATAAAAAATAATAAACCCTAACCATTTCATTAACCAAGGTTTAATCTTTACACTTGAACCCTAGCTTGACATGTATCATCAAACATGATACAATCAAGTGCACAAAAGTATATCGCATATACAATGCGCCCATCCGAGTGAGAAAATCCATCTTAAGTAAACCGATACTAGTTGATGCAAAGTAATATATCAAATATATAAATATGCATTAAATCATTAAATCAACACTTGATTCAATGACCCGGTTATGTCGCACACAACCGACTAGTATACAATATATCGGCTTATCGAATCAACGCTTGAATCGATAACTAGGTTATATCGCATACAACCATTCGATATATTTATCGCGAGAATAGAATACGGTATCACATACACGCATTATTCTCGGTCCCGCACATATCTCATATGCGCTCCTATTTCGTTTCGCTTGAGCCAGGAAACCTCTGTGTAGGACTCTAAAGACTCGTCAATACGCCGGCAGCAGATGATGATCATATCAAGCATCCACAAGCCGCAAGCGGTCTGCTAAACGTAACGGCCACCCGGGTATTGAGCGATCTGAAGATCGACGAGCAAGCCCGCTCACACTCCAGTGAATCCGACCAGTAACAGTACCGTACAGTCCGGTCTGATCGTCTGATATGTCGCATATCTCGCCTAGGGGTGGTAAACGTCAGACCCCAATAGCTCAATAAGTCATGTCGATATGAGGTCTATAACTATTCGAGAAACTACTGGTAACACTTACCAGTAAATCTCAGCAACCCTGGCCAGGGATTTCCTGTTATAGCCAATCGAACACAGCGCAACATCAACCCCCATATACCGGGAGAGACGAATCCCCTCCTATCGCTCATTGCCTCCATGTGACTCGGGACTGTACCCAAAAACCACCGTTTTGCACGCCCTCTTGGACGTGGTAAGATGGAAATCAAAGCACAGTGGGAACCACACAAGACTCTATGACGATCTCGGGTCAACAGACTACTCTGTACCAGTGTCACCAGAGAACTGCCATCTGACGTGAGGTATAATACCATCTGGGAGTTCTCGGCGAGTCCGTCCAGTGTACCCAGTCTCTACTGAGCACCCGTATATCTCCTCTGATGTCAAACACCGATGGATATAGGATCATCCATCGCCCATCTGTATGGGTCGAGAAGGTACACGCTAGTCTACTCTGGTATTATCGATGCCCCGTCTCGATACACCCACGACTAAGGACTTTGAAGGATGTACTTATGGACTACCATGTCCCCACTAGTATGATCCGTATCATAGTCCAGGTAGTCAAGTACAGATCCTAAGGGCTTTACCAACATGTAACAGAGAGACAATCAGCATACACGTTAAGGTAAAGTGTAACCAGATAGCATACTATCATGTCGAGCAAGAAAGTCCTCCCTATATATGTCCCAGCATCCACTACAATATACATCCTATGTACAGTAATGGCCTCTAGGGCATACATATAACTAACAATAAGTATTCATTTTATTATTCATTTTGAATAAGACTTATGATATTCTTTCTTCTTCTTCTTCATCTTCAACATTGAAGCAAGCTTGCCTCCATCAATGGCAACTTGTGAAAAAGAGTGAGAAATCCAATTCTAAAGTGAACCCACTTCCTATTTCTTCATCCTATACCTCTTGCCAAGTAGTATAGGGTGTTTCCTTCATAAGTTTTCTTGACTTGGTGAAGTTGGAGCTTGATCTAGTGATGCCTCGACGTAGATCATCTTCGGCATCGTCGTCGATGACCTAGCCACTTTTTTCTCCGATGAAGCCGATGCAAGAGTCATGGTTCGATTTGGACAGCGGAGAGGACTTCATCATGGAGCTATGGAGGTGGAGAAACGGATCTACAAAGGTTGTATTTCCGTTCTTTTAGTTTAGTTGTAAACTAGTTTCATTTTTCGCCTAAAATCTAGTTAACGATCTAGTCTAGGGTTTCTCGGCACCGCAATTTTTCAAATTGGCATGGTTGATGCCTTGTGAGACCTCTTGAGAGTGCCTAGGAACCTTTCACTGGTATCAAAGCCTAGCTAGAGCCTTAGGCGAAGTCTAGACGACGTTTGAAATCCGAACGAACCCGAAACCCTAATACAAAATGCTCTCTGGACTTTTTCTAAAAACTGGGTTTTTTCCGAATTAAAAATTCCTAAAAAATTCAGCAAGAAATTGTAAGAATTACTGTGCAAATACGACACTGTTTGGAGCTTAAACAGCCGCGGAACCGCGGCAAGAGCTGGCTCGTGCGGCGGTTCCGCCGCCACTTGATGACGTCAGCCCTATCAATTTGCACAGTAATTCCTATTTATCAGTGCTGAGTTCTCTGGGTATTTTTAAATATTATTCAAGAGTTGAATTTTCTGGGGTTGTTTTGGGGATTCGATGATTCGATCGGATTATCAGATTTTGTCTATGTGGATTCCGGATAATTTTTGAATATGTCAAAAAGTTCGACCGGATATAAATACCCAATTTTTCCCCTGTCGGGAAATTTCCAAGTTTTGGATTTTTCCGTAGTTTAAAGACGTTCTAAGTAGTTCATGTAACTCGATGGACCCTCTAGAAGACAACAAACCTTAACTCGATTATGTGACCGTCTTGAACTGCCCTTTGAACCTTCGGGTTTGGGGCAGTACGGCGTGCCACATGTGAGGCGTTGGCTTGACCCTTCAACGGCTGGACCGTTGGTACTGAGGCACGAACTGAATGTTTTTGGACTTGTTTCATGTGTTGACCTGTATCGGGAAAACTTGGGTGTTCGATTGTTCAATCGGAAAGTTTGACATTTTCTATTTATCCGGAATGGGATACAATAATTGGAATTCACAAGAAGTTATGAGATAACTGAATGAATGTTATAAACACAGCAGTTTAGTCTCACTTGATCGGTTGCCACGGAATTTTGATGTGATCAAAAGTCCGTCCCAATCACGTAGCGTACGCGGATACTCGCCGGGTAAACTTAATAGACAACCTCGCCCCATAGCCCCGACCAAGTGACTGTAGGAGAACCCCGTCGCCGAAAGCATCCGTTCGGGTGCTCGCGGTGGCAGTGTTCCGCCCTGGTGCACTTCGTCGACGGCTTCAGGGGTGCGGCCGTCTACTAAAGTTTGCGACGAGCATTCGATCAGGATGTCGGGAATCTTGTTGAATTGCCCGACTTGATATTGAAAAGAGTTTTCGCTTTTGAGACTAAAATGCGGGGTTTATAATTGTTAGGCATGCGATGTCTAAGAAATTCATTTAGTCAGGCATGCGATGTCTGAGGTGGTTGCGGATTCCAACTGTTGTAGTTTTACACTTTCTTTTCTGTGACCGTAAGTGTAATATGTGATATCGCCGGTTTCGTTGCTATATGTCAACGACAATTGTGATGCGCATGTTTACTTACGTTGATGACATGTGATGTTATGTGTTGCTGGATATGTTATATTGGATCGTCGTGTTTGAATAGCCGGGGGTTTTTATGTGAGATGAGTGTTTTTCATTTTCATTCATGTAAAAACTTGTATTTAATATTCTTTTATTGGGGCACTTCCAGGTTGCGGAAGTAGTCACCTTTTGTATATTATTTACTTTTCCGCACTAGGATAGACCCAAGGAGGAGGGCACAAGTAACCGGGTTCTAGAGTCCAGTGGGAGACCAACTCGAGGAGTCGAGTCCGGGTCTCCTAACTCTAGAATTGGTAGGGTTGCTTGCCGCTCTCGTAGGGGTCTAGGGGTGTGGGTTTGGCTACTCATCGCGACCGTGGAATCCGTGTTTTATACTGGCTCGTATTGAAAACACGGACGTCCTAGTATATCCAATATTTCATATGTTTCTTCTGCTGCGATATCTGTGATGTGATCATGTGATGTTCTGTGATAAATACTGTATATAGTATATATGATATATTATATAGACGTTACTTATGTTTTACCCCCGCGCTAGCCCTGCCCCGCTCTGCCGTTAGTTACCTAACCTAACGGTGCACGAGGGGACATCGAGGCGAATGCGGATGGCATAAGTGTACGTCGTATTTATCTGTGATGTTTAGGTAATTTAAATGATGGGACTTCATTAATGAGTTTAATGAAATAAAAGTAACCTAAGATGTTGTAGAATTGAATTTCAAAAATAAAACAGGTAGCTACAGTTCTTGCTTTGCACAGCGGTATATGCGATATATCCTGCACCTTATTCGATGAGGAAAGGACCGAGATCCCTTCACCGGGAGTGACTCCTTTAGCAATAACTGGCAGATGCTACACAATCGGTTTGTCTTTTGATTGCTTTTAAGTGTTTTTGCCTTGCACAGTGATATATATGATATATCCAGCACCTCATTCGACGAGGAAAGGACCGACGATCCCTTCACCGGGAGTGACTCCTTTAGCAAAACTAGAAAAGCCTCAAAAGCACTCCATTTCAAAATCATTTGATTCTACAACGATATCAAGTTCATTACGCAATAGGTTTTCAGAAAAACCTGTCGTAGCCCTCCGTCATTTCAGATAAGTCCTGTTTAGTATTCGTGCTGCGTTTGTTGACCTTGTCAAGGCGCAGTGTGCGGTAGCTAACCAGTATTTATCTGGTTATGCATATGATGCAGATTGGGTTAGGGTAGTCGTGCGGCCTTGTTGACCTTGTCAAGGGTCGTGCGGGTGAGTTTGATTCAATCAAGAAATGACGGGTTGAACTTGACTTGCGGTCTATGGTTTGTTGACCTTGTCAAGGTCATAGATCGTTCGGGGCAAAATATTATCGGGAATTTCAAGTGTTGAAATTTGCAATGAGATTGCATACCTTCTATGAGATAGTTGGATCCCGATACCCGCTGCGAGTAAGAGTTACTCCTGAGAGAGTTTTACACATTATAATTAGCCGATCAAGTAGGTGTCTAGAAAGGTGTCAACAGGGTTACGCCTCTGGGAAAACGAGGTTTACATTAATTAGGTTCGTGCGAAAGCACGGGGGACCTCCCTCAAAGTACCGACACTGGCCTGGCTGAAAGATCGGCGAACTTGTAGTGTGTAATTAATCCCGGCTAGTCTTTCCTTTTAGGGTTTGAAGGAAGATTTGATAAAAAGCAGTGGGAGCCATCCTGATTAGATAAAATAATAACCAATCTATTCTTGCAAGAGCGCACGCTGAGTGTTTTCTTCTCTCTCTCTCCTGGTAGCGACCATATCACGCCTTAATCAAGATAATAATACGGATGAATTGACCGAACCCGCTTGTTATACTGAGCTGGGGAGCGTTGGTCCCACTCCAACTTATAATTGTTATAAGACAGAGCAGGAAATTGGGGATTACCAGAATTCCCGTGCCGCCCAAACGAAGAGAGTGCATGATGATGCATCATCTTCGGGTGTGTTCATTTTAAAGAACTGTTTCTCAGTATTCTCTGCATCCTGGGTATTTGATACCGGATCAGGATCCCAGATATGTAATCTGTTACATAGGGCTACAAAATGGTAGAAAAACTGAGAACGGGTGATAAGTTTCATGAGGCAGAAAACGGAGCAAGTGTTGCATCCAAGTATGTTGGTCACTGTCACCCTGTATTACCAATACATTGATTCTGAACGAATGTTATTAGATACCGAACCTGATATACAAAATCATATCAGTCTCTTTATTAGTAAAGAAATGATAAAATTTTGTATTGTTGGATAATGTTTTAAACATTTCCTATATCAAAAGTTGATCGGATCATGCACGTTATCTAAAAGCGTTGATGTTCTAAATCAAACTACAGTTCTTAGTATATGGAACACACACAAGAGGAAGAGTTCAGAAATGAACAAATTCTTCTTGAGGTATTGTAGACTAGGTCAGATCAATGTCACCCGACTAGCTAGAGTTACATAAAGATGCATATTTAAATTAGTTTGAATTTACATCTTATGAAACTCGCCAGACATGTCACAAAGATAAGATGACCACAGCTCTGTTTATTAGAAACAGAGAAAGAGTTAGTGAACTCTTGGGATGATACATGTTGATGTATGTAAGTCCCCTGTCTACACATACCAAGACCGGTTCTTTATACTTCATTACATTCTCTGATGATCTTTCGAGATTCAGACCTATGTTCCTGTTGAAACCCAAGTCCGAACCTTTTAAGATATTCACAGAATATAAGTTAGAAGTAGAGAATCACAATACGGGTATAAGTATTATGTCCTTTGATGAGATCAAGGAGAAGAATACTTGAGCATGGAATTCTTGGACTTTTCTAAAGGAGAATGAGATTCTCTCTCGGCATTACTCTTCCGAATACACCATAGCACGATGGTATATCGGGGCGGAGCAATCACACCCTATATGATATGGTGTGCTCTATGATGAGTTCTACTGAGTTATCTATTTCCTTTAGGGAGTTATGCACTTGAGAAGCTGCATACCTATTGAATAGGGTTCGAATCAAATCAGTGCCTACCACTTCATATGTGATATGGAAAGGGAAGAGCCCATGTCTTAAGCTAGTTAAGATTTGGGGTTGTCCGGCCTATGTCTGAAAAGCAAAAACCGGACAAGCTCGAGGCAAGCTCAGTTATGTAGAACTGGAAGTGTTTCAGCTATACAAACTACACCAGATGATTTGGTACAACCAAAGGATTAAGTAGATTCCAACGAACCTCAGCCTTTCCGCCGATCTAGTAGGGTTTCTCACCCACCTGAGAGATACTTTGGTTTCTCTATGACAGTGGGAGCGGGGATTGCATCATGAGATGATGACCCAATTGGTTTCGAACTGGCCATCAGGAGTGGGACTCTGTAAGAATGGCTGAATGCTTAGCTATCTGAGATGGAATCCTAATACACCAACAAAGTATGGACTTTGGTTGCTTTATCTGAAGGGTTAAATCCCCATCAGGAGCAAGTATATCTTGAGAAGATTACTTGGTGTAGATGGAAAAGTTGAGACTTTCAAAGCTAGACTTGTTAAAGATTTGCATCTTTGACCAGGTATGGATTTTGTTGAAACCTTTTCTAAGTAGCTGTGCTTAAGTCCATCCAGATCCTACTTGTCACGGCTACATACCATGACTACGATATCTGGTGGTTGGATGTCATGACTGCTTTTCTAAATGATGTTTTAGAAGAGTGCGTCTATAAGTACACAGCCAGAGGGCCTCGTAGACAGTGGGAGCAGCGGAAACGTGTGCAAGATGCTTTATAGGATAAAGCAGGTATCGCGGAGTTGGAACGTCTGTTTTGATGTGTTAGTCAAAGAGTTTGACATCATCAAAATGGTAGATGAACCTTGTATAAACAAAAAGGGAGTAGGGAGTATGGTGACGATCCTCGTAGAGTACGTGGATGACATACTCTTGATAGGGAAGGAGTTTCCTATGCTATGCTCGATCAATCTCCGATTATCACAAAGATTCTCCATATAGGATCAAAGTGATACCTACTAAATCCTGGATTTTGGATCTATGAGATAGATCTAATTGGATGTTAGGAATCTCACTAGTAGTAGTGAGATGGTATCAATCGATCCTGGGGAGAATCACTGGAAGTGTTCCAGGGTGATAAAGACGACTGAAAGTCAGTCGCAGGCATTGTCTTTACCCTCAGTAAAGGGACGGTATGTTGGAAGAGTTCCAAGCTAGATACCGTGACATACTAGACGATAAAGGCAGGATACATCGCTACTTAAGATGCTACCAAAGAGGCTGTTTGGGTGTATATTGGTTCATGAGATGAACTATGTTCCTCCCATTGTGTGACAATGGAGTTGTGGCTTATGCCAAGGAACGCAGGTCCCATCAGTGATCCAAACATATTCTAAGGCAGTATCACTTGATCATGGAGATGGTTGATCTCTAAGGGATCGAGGTTAGGAGAGTAGACTCAGACGACAACACGGCGGATCCACTCATGAAGGCCTATTCCCAGAGAGAGACTTTTATGGGATGGTTGAGTATGAGATACTACAACCACTGCTACAGATGGCCCTAGTGCAAGTGGGAGATTGTTAGTTATATGTATGCCCTAGAGGCCATTACTGTACATTGGATGTATATTGTAGTGGATGCTGGCACATATATAGGGAGGACTTTCTTGCTCGACATGATAGTATGCTATCTGGTTGCCCTTTACCTTAACGTGTACACAGATTGTCTCTCTATTACATGTTGGTAAAGCCCTTAGGATGTGTACTTGACTACCTAGACTATGATGCGGATCATACTAGTGGGGACATGGTAGTCCATAAGTACATCCTTGAAAGTCCCTAGTCGTGGGTGTATCGAGATGGGGCATCGATATACCAGAGTAGACTAGCGTGTACCTTCTCGACCCATACAGATGGGCGATGGATGATCCCATATCCATTGGTATTTGACATCAGAGATGATATACGGGTGCTCAGTAGAGACTGGGTACACTGGACGGACTCGCCGAGAACTCCCAGATGGTATTATACCTTACGTCAGATGGCAGTTCTCTGGTGACACTGGTTCAGAGTAGTCTGTTGACCCGAGATCGTCATAGAGTCTTGTGTGGTTCCCACTGTGCTTTGATTTCCATCTTACCACGTCCAAGAGTGCGTGCAAAACGGTGGTTTTTGGGTACAGTCCCGAGTCACATGGAGGCAATGAGCGATAGGAGGGGATTCGTCTCTCCCGGTATAGGGGGTTGATGTTGCGCTATGTTCGATTGGCTATAACAGGAAATCCCTGGCCAGGGTTGCTGAGATTTACTGGTAAGTGTTACCAGTTGTTTCTCGAATTGTTATAGACCTCATATCGACACGACTTATCGAGCTATTGGGGTCTGACGTTTACCACCCCTAGGCAAGATATGCGACATATCAGACGACGAGACCGGACTGTACGGTAGTGTTACTGGTTGGATTCACTGGAGTGTGAGCGGGCTTGCTCGTCGATCTTCTGATCGCTCAATACTCGGGTGGCCGTTACGTTTAGCAGACCGCTTGCGGCTTGTGGGTGCTTGATGTGATCATCATCTGCTACCGGCGTATTGACGAGTCTTTAGAGTCCTACACAGAGGTTTCCTGGCTCAAGCGAAACGAAATAGGAGCGCATATGAGATATGTGCGGGACCGAGAATAATGCGTGTATGTGATACCGTATTCCATTCTCGCGATAAATGTATCGAATGGTTATATGCGATATAACCTAGTTATCGAATCGAGGGTTGATTCGATAAGCCGATACATTGGATACTAGTCGGTTATATGCGATGTGACCGGATCGTTAAATCAAGTGTTGATTTAATGATTTAATGCATAATTATATATTTGATATATTACTTTGCATTAACTAGTATCGGTTCACTTTTAAATGGATTTTCTCACTTGTTTGTGCACATTGTATATATGATATATTTTTTGTGCACAAGATTGTATCATGTTTGATGATACATGCTAGTTTGGGTTTGTGTAAAGAATTAAACCATGGTTACTTAAGTGGTTAGGGTTTCATTTCCTTTTCTCATTTATTTATCTATTTATTCTTTTTGGAAAAATATTAAGCATAAAGAAAAATGGTGGCTTTCTTTGGAAGCATTTTGAAGCTTCATGAAGCTTTGACTAAGTCACCATTTTGTCTCATGCTTAACCCTAACCATTCCACTTAACCATGATCTATTCTCTACACCTAACCAAGGTTAGGATATGATAAGTATTCATTTTATTATTCATTTTGAATAAGACTTATGATATTCTTTCTTCTTCTTCTTCATCTTCAGCATTGAAGCAAGCTTGCCTCCATCAATGGCAACTTGTGAAAAAGTGTGAGAAATCCAATTCTAAAGTGAACCCACTTCCTATTTCTTCATCCTATACCTATTGCCAAGTAGTATAGGGTGTTTCCTTCACAAGTTTTCTTGACTTGGTGAAGTTGGAGCTTGATCTAGTGATGCCTCGACGTAGATCATCTTCGGCATCGTCGTCGATGACCTAGCCCCCTTTTTCTCCGATGAAGCCGATGCAAGAGTAATGGTTCGATTTGGACAGCGGAGAGGACTTCATCATGGAGCTATGGAGGTGGAGAAATGGATCTACAAAGGTTGTATTTCCGTTCTTTTAGTTTAGTTGTAAACTTGTTTCATTTTTCTCCTAAAAATCTAGTTAACGATCTAGTCTAGGGTTTCTCGGCACCGCAATTTTTCAAATTGGCATGGTTGATGCCTTGTGAAACCTCTTGAGAGTGCCTAGGAACCTTTCAGTACTATCTCCTAAACCAAGGAGTACTCGCAACCTGAGAGAAGGAAAAAGGAAAAGACAACTGAATAGTCCTATTCGTTTTCTCCAGAACCAGAAACCATCCTCGAATTCCTTCGAGTTCGTATATAACCATATGATGGTTTTGTCCAATGGAAGTGGACGTTCGTAGTAATACGGGGTGTCCTGGAGAAAAGGGTATAAGTAGGAGTGGCAATGAGGTTTGCAACTCCGACAATCCAAAAGCCAGTGTTTAAGAAGATTCGGTTAATTTTGGTCTCTGAGTTATAGTCTTAGGGTCGGGTCAATGGTCGCTGCCAAAGAGAGAGAGAAAAGAAACACTCAGCGTGCACTCTAACCTAGATCAGAATGGTTACCAATTTATCTAATCTGGAAACCTCCCACTGTACCGTCAAATTCTCCTCCAAACCAGAAAGAAGAATTAGTCGGGATCACTCGAGGAGTAAACCAACTCATCAGTGGGAATTAGGATCCAACTATCATCGTATGATAACGTGACGGAATCCGCTCACGTCGTCACACTCCAGAAGGTATGCGCATATCTGGAAAGTTTTAGTTTCTTTAGAAACTCCCGATGTAATTTCTGCCCTATGCTCTTATGACCTTGACTTTGGCCAACAAATCACAAGTCACATGTCAAGTTCTACCCGTCATTCTCCAGGTTAATTTGAGCCCACCCGTACAAGCCCTTGACTTTGGCCAACAAGGCTATACGACTGCACCAAACCAACGCATGTATCTATGCTGCACATGAATACCCAATAGCTACCAATCATTATTCCTTGACTTTGGCCAACAAACATAGCTTGAATACTAATTGACTATCCATGTGAAATGACGGAGGGCTACGAATGGTTTCTGGAGAAAACCTTTAACGTAAAGAACTTGATATCGTTGAAGGAACTGGATAGCTTTTAAAAATATAGTTACGAAAACCTTTGCTAAAGAGGTCACTCCTGGTGAAGGGATCTCGGCTCTTTCCCCGTAGAATGAGGTGCAGGATATTCCAACCGAATACCACGGTGCAAAGCAAAAGTAATCGGCTACAGTGAAGTTATTGCCCTGACGCAAACTTTTTGTCCAAGGGGTCACTCCCGGTGAAGGGATCTCGGCCCTTGCCTCATCGACTGAGGAGAAGGATATTCCAACTGAATACCACGATGCAAAACAAAAGAGAACGTCCTTGCAATAACAGCTTTTTGAAAAGTGTTCCAACAACATCAGAATAGGTTTGTTTAGCTTGCATTGATCCGAATCAACGCAGTCCCATCAATTGATCACACCAATAAAGAACGAAAATACGATGTACGTATATGCCATCCGCATTCACCACTGAGTCCCGTCATCACCCGTTAGGTTACTTAACTAAGGACAGAGCGGGGACTGGACTAGCGCGGGTGAAAAATATATACAACATCTACTAGTATATATATATATCAATATACAATATTCACTCCAGGCGTGATAAAATGCAACATCACAGAAATGTACAGCATCACAGAACAATACAGATATCTGGGATCCCCGGGTTTCACAAAGCCGCTACTGAAACCCGACGTTCCCTGGTCGTGTGGATAGCCTGTGCAATGAAATCCTAGACCCCTACGGGCGCGGCAAGCTACCCGCCAAAACCTGAAGCGAGGCAGCCCCCTTCAGCAACGTGAATGGACCACCCAGCACTTCAAAGAATCCGGTAACTTGGGCACCCCTCCCGGGTCAACCAGTACCCCCTACGAGTGCGGCGAATAGCCCTCCAATTCTAGAGTGAAGCCCCCTCCGTCTCAATGCCATGATATGCGGGCTTGTTGCCCTCTAGAACCCGGATATCCGTGCACCCCACCTTGGGGTAATCCTAGTACATAAAGTAAAATATACATACAACGGGTACATCGACCTCGACCTGGTCGTGCCCCAAAAGAATAATATACAATCAGGCAGTGACGGCAGTCCACATGTCGGACGCTCGCCCCGCAATATCAAATGTACATAATACAACCAAAACTGTACTAGCATTGCATCCAGGCTATCCCCCACGACCAATCCGCAACATCATAGCACAACACAGAACATCAACGTGAATGTCACGTTCGGAAATCCGTCTAATCGGGCTATAGCAGTTAGACAGGATTTACCGATTAAGTGACATTCACGGTCGCAGATATAATGTAAATACTGTGAACTAATGTGTTTAAAGTATTCGATCGATCAAATATACCCAAGTGGGCCCCAAGCACTACTGTAGCACTCACAGAAAATCTAGGCCAAAAAAGATTGTTCCAAAACCTCTAATTTCAAGTCAGGAGGCCTCTGTAAAATATTGGTGCAATGATTCCATTTTCTTGCCGCGGAACCGCGGCCCAAATAGGGGTTTGGCCGCGGTTCCGCGGTCCTTCTAGGGAATCAATGCATCGAATTTTCACAGTATGCTTAAAATTCCCTGCACATCATTCTGCAATACACTGAAAAAAATTTCGAGCCAGAAAAAAATCGACAGAAAACTGATGCAATGAAAAACGCGGGTTTTAAAATTTTGTTCGATCGGAAATGTAAACACATTAGACAAAACTAGACTAGGTTAATGGCGAGGCTCTGATACCACTGTTAGTGCACGGCGGCGCCCCGGCCATCAATCCGACGCAGGAATGCGGAAGCGATACTTTACTTTAACTTTTTAAACTGGCACCACCGCGCACTATAAACCCGGATCGGGGCATTAATCTAGTCCTAGCAAACATGAGAAGGGGTAGAGAGATATACCGAGCGATCCGTGTCCTTCGGTCTTCTCGTCGTCGTCCCGATCTCCCCGCGGAATCCCCGGTCTCCACCAAGTCGCTGGAAGGGCACCACGTAGCCGATTTCTTTTACGGGCTCCCACCTCTGGACCGAGGCAACTCGGGCACGAAGTTGGCTAGCCAACGCATCTAACGAGTGCTGTAGACTAGTGTAGAAACTTTGTCTCTTGGGGTTTATGTAGTTGCCATTGATGGAGGAATCAATATGAACTTTGGAGAGGTGAGAAGGATTTTGTGAGCAAGCCAAATGAGATAATCAAATTTCCCTCATACAAAATGAAACCTCTCATTCTCTCCTCTAAAATGTGGCCGGCCTTCTTTCTTGGAACCAAATGGTGGAGGGAAAAAAGCATCAAACATTAAGGGAGGTGAGTGTAAGAAAAGTAGAATGGTGACCATACCCCAAGCAATGATAACCATATCAAATCAATATCTAATCTAACTTAATACAAAGGAACAGACATCAAAAGAATCTCATGATGATAATCATATCATGAAGCCACAAACTTGCAAATAACCCCCTCTATCAGAAAGTCCGGCCGTGAAGGAACAAAGGAAAACTGGCCGGAACGGAATACGAACTGGCAACTTCAAAAAACTGATCCTGTAATAAATTACAGGAAAACCACGCTACTGCATATACATGCCCGCATCTGTATTCCCACTGAATACAAATGCAAAGAGACAAAATCTACACTTTCTAATACTAGGATCCGGCTTAAGCCAAAGCCGGCAAGTAAAATCCGTCCGATCACGATCCGTGCAATACCGCACGTATCTGATCGAACCCTGCCATATATCCATACGGCCTCTAGTATTAACCGTCTGATCCTGATCCGTGCAATACCGCACGTATCTGATCGAACCCTGCCATAGCTCCATACGGCCTCTACAGCGTTTCTCCCGAAACTTGAGTAACTGAATGTGGGGGACTCTAAAGACTCATCAATACTATGGCTGTGGATTTAACCACTAGCACGTCAGAGGTATTAGCCATACGTGACGGGTTACCAGCTATTGACCAAAAGGGACGTCGATGAGCGAACTCATCCTGACACCCTACTGAGCCTGTCAGTGACAATATCCGTACAGTCCGGTCCGTTCGTCTATGAGCATCGCTTGGCGGGCCTAGGGGGTTGGTAAAAGTCAGACCCCCAAAAGCGGTACAAGTCGTGTCGGAGTGTAGCCAGGACAACCTGAGATACTACTGGAATACCTACCAGTAAATCTCCTGCCTTGGCCAAGGACTTCGTGTAATGGCTCTCCTAGACACAGCGCGACCTCACCCCCAATACCGGGAGAGACGAAACCCTGAAGATTCGCTCACTGCCTCCATGTGGCTCGGGACTGTAGCCAACTAAATCCTGTTTGCACGTCTCCTTTGAGCGTGGTAGGGTAGTAATCAAAGTACAGTGGGAACTCACACGAGACAAATGACGATCCTCAGGTCGATGAACTAACCCGTACACATGTCACCAGGGAACTGCTATCTAACGTCAGGTATAAGACCAACTAGCATGTTCCCGGCAAGTCTTGTCCGGTGTACTCATAACCCAATGAGCACCTGTATACATCTTAGGTGAACCAACTGACATCAGTGGCTTGTGAGACCGGCCACCGCCCCTCGTCGGGGTCTCTACTGTTTACACTTGTCTACTCTGGAGTATCGATGCCCTGTCTCGAAACTCCTACGACTAGGGACCTTTTAAGGATGTGCTTATAGACTACCAGCTCCCACATATATGATCGCCCTCATACTGCTGGCAGTCAAGCAAGAATCCTAGGGGCTCTATCAACGTGCAATAGTGACCTGTAAGGTCACCTAAAGCAGTACACGATGATAAAGGTAAACCAGATAGCATATTATCATCTTGAGTAAGACTGTCCTACCGAAATAGGTCCTCCCTCAATCATTGCAATCACGTGCCTGTGATCCAATAATTGACTCTGAGGGCACTATCTCCAACACATATCCTAAGGGCTTTATCAACATGTGAGAGCAAGACAGTAAACTAATACAAGTCAACATGTTAAGACAAAGTGAAAACAAATAGCATACTATCATGTCGAGCAAGAAAGTCCTCTCTATATATATCCAAGCATCCACTATAATATACATCATATGTACAATAATGGCCTCTAGGGCATATATATAACTAACAATCTCCCACTTGCACTAAGGCCAGCTTTTGTAGTATCTCATACCCAACATCCCGAAGAGTCTCTCAAACTGTGTCTGGGGAATGGCCTTCATGAGTGGATCCACAGTGTTTTCCTTCGTATCAACTCTCCTAACCTCGATCTCCCGGCGATCAACTATCTCTCGGATCAGGTGATACCGCCTCAGAATATGTATGGACTTCTGATGGGACCTGGGTTCCTTGGCCAAAGCCACAACTCCATTGTTATCACAATACAAAGGTATTGGATGCTCAATGGACGGAACCACACCAAGTTCAGTGATGAACTTCTTCATCCAGACAGCTTCTTTGGCAGCATCGTTGGCAGCAATGTATTCAGCCTCCATCGTCGAGTATGCAACGGTTTCCTGTTTGGAACTCTTCCAACACACCGCCCCTCCGTTGAGGGTAAAGAAAAAACATGAGTGCAACTTAGAGTCGTCTTTATCACTTTGGAAGCTCGAATCGGTAAAGGACTCCACCTGTAGTTCTCCGTTACCATACACCAAGAACATCTCTTTAGTCCTTCTCAAGAACTTAAGAATGTTCTTCACAGCTATCCAGTGACTCTCTCCAGGATCTTCTTGATACCGACTCACTATACTTAGTGAGTATGCTACATCGGGTCTAGTACATAGCATCGCGTACATGATAGAGCCTACTGACGAAGCATAGGGTATCCCTTGCATGCGAGCTCTCTCCAAATTAGTCCTGGGAGACATCTCTTTGGATAGAGTGAGTCCAGAGATCGTGAGTTGGTTCCCACGCTTGGATTCTTCCATACTAAACCTCTTTAGTATGGTGTCAATGTACCTGGACTGGGACAATCCCGGTATCCGTTTAGATCTATCTCCATAGATCTTAATTCCCAAAATGCAGGAGGCATCACCTAGATCTTTCATTGAGAATCTTTGTGATAAGAAGAGCTTGACCGAGTGAAGCATAAGAACATCATTTCCTATTAAGAGTATGTCATCTACGTACAATACGAGAAAGACAACCTTACTCTCTGCAACCTTCTTGTAAATACAAGGTTCATCTACGTTTTTGATGAAGTCAAACTCTTTGACTACAACATCAAAGCAGATGTTCCAACTCCACGATGCTTGCTTTAGCTCGTAGATGGATTTAAGAAGCTTGCACACCTTTCCGCTGCTCCCACTATCAACGAAGCCCTCTGGCTGAGTCATGTACACGCACTCTTCTAAATCACCATTTAAAAAGGCGGTCTTAACATCCATCTTCCAGATTTCGTAGTCATGGTATGCATCAATGGCAAGTAGGATCCGGATGGATTTAAGCATAGCCACTGGAGAAAAGGTTTCGTCATAATCCACACCTAGTCGTTGACGAAAACCCTTTGCAACAAGTCTAGCTTTGAAAGTCTCAACTTTTCCATCTACACCAAGTTTCTTTTTAAAGATCCATTTGCTCCCAATGGGTTTTACCCCTTCAGGAGAAATTTCTAAAGTCCATACTTTGTTAGTTTACATGTATTCCATCTCAGATCGCATTGCATCCAGCCATTTCACAGAGTCACCACTCGTGATGGCCTGCTCGAAACTAGTTGGGTCATCATCTTCCATGATGCAATCCTCGCTCCCACCATCAATGAGAAAACCGTAGTATCTCTTAGGTGGATGAGAAACCCTACTAGATCGGCGGAGAGGCTGGGGTTCATCGGGAACTACTGAATCCTCTGGTTCCATTAAATCATCTGTGGTAGTTTGTATTGCTGGAACTTCTTCCAGTTCTACCTCATTGCCGCTAATTTCCTTTGCATGAAATTTCTTTTCTAAAAAGATGGCATGTCGAGAAACAAAGACCTTTTGTTTCTCAGTTTGGTAGAAGATATACCCTTGTGAGTTATTGGGATATCCTACAAACTTGCATAGGACAGACCTTGCCTCGAGTTTGTCTGGATTGTGCCTTTTGACATAGGCCGGACAACCCCATTTCTTAACATACTTAAGAGATGGTCTCTTTCCCTTCCATATCTCATATGGAGTGGTAGGCACAGATTTGGTAAGAACTATATTCAATAGGTGTATGGCTGTTTCAAGTGCATACCCCCAGAAGGAAATAGGCAACTCAGTAGTGCTCATCATAGAGCTCACCATATCTAATAGGGTGCGATTCCTCCGTTCCGATACACCGTTGTGCTGTGGTGTATAAGGAGGAGTAAGCTGAGAGAGAATCCCATTCTCTTTTAGATAGTCCAGAAACTCATTGCTCAAGTATTCTCCTCCTCGATCAGATCGAAGGATCTTAATACTTTTACCCGTTTGGTTTTCTACTTCGTGCTTATATTCCCTAAATTTCTCAAAAGCTTCAGACTTGTGTTTCATCAGGAACACATGTCCTTATCTTGAGAGATCGTCAGTGAATGTAATGAAGTAGGAAGAACCGTTCCTGGCATGTGTAGACATGGGACCACATACATCACTATGTATCAGCCCTGAGAGTTCTGTAACTCTTTCTCCGTGTCCACTAAACGGAGTTTTGGTCATTTTGCCTTTGAGACATGACTGGCTAGTATCAAAAGATGAAAATTCGAACGGATTTAAATATCCATCCTTATGTAACTTAGCTTTTCGTGTCGCATTGATATGACCAAGTCTACAATGCCACAAGAAGAATTCGTTCATTTCTAAACTTTTCCTCTTTTATGTGTTCTGTATATTAAGGACTGTAGTTTGATTAAGAACGTATATGCCATTATGTAACGAGCCTGATCCAATCAACTTTTGATTTAGGAAGATGTTCATAACATTATCCTGTACTACAAAATTATATCTTTCTTTACTTAATAAATAAACTGATATAATGTTGCATATCATGTTCGGTATATAATAGCACTCGTTCAGAATCATTGTATTACTACTTGGTAATTCAAGGTGATATTCGCCTACTGCTTCGGCTGCAATATCTGCACCATTCCCTAATCTTACGGAATGATCACCCATTCCAGTTCTCTACCTTTACGTAGCTCATGTAAC
Source organism: Agapanthus africanus (assembly GCA_030015575.1). Classification (NCBI taxonomy): domain Eukaryota; kingdom Viridiplantae; phylum Streptophyta; class Magnoliopsida; order Asparagales; family Amaryllidaceae; genus Agapanthus; species Agapanthus africanus. The sequence goes on from CM057340.1 coordinate 410,778,255, forward strand.
ATATTACATATGTGGGATCCCGATCCGTTATCTAATACTCAGGACGTAGAGTGAACTGAGAAACGGTTCTCAATAAGTAACACACCAGAAGAAGATGCATCAGCATGCTTGTTCTTCATTTGGGTGGCGTGAGAATCCAGATATTCTCCTATTTCCTATTCAGTCTAATAACACTTATAAGAAAAAACGGGAATACGTTCCCCTGCTCTGTATAATAAGCGGGTTCAGTCAATACATCCATATTATTATTTTGATTAAGGCCTGACATGGTCGCTACCTAGAGAGAGAGAAGAAAACACTTTAGCGTATGCACTAACAAGATTAGATTGGTTATTATCTTATCTAATCAGGATGTCTCCCACTGGTTTTATCAAATCTTCCTTCGAACCTTAAAAGGTAAGATTAGCCGGTATTAATTACACCCTACAAGTTCGCCAATCTTTCATCCTGATCAGTGTTGGTACTTTGAGGGAGGTTCCCCGTGCTTTCGTACGGACCTAATTAAAATAAACCTCGTTTTCCCATAGGCATAACCCCGTTAAAACCTTTCTAGACACCTAATTGTCCTGTGTAAAAATCTCCCAGGAGTAACTCTTACTCCCAGTGGGTATTGGGATCTAACTATCTCATAGGAGGTATGCAATCTCATTGCAAATTTCAACATTTGAAATTCCCGATAATGCTTTTACCCCTAACGTGCTATGACCTTGACGAATGCCAACAAACCATAGTGCGCTAGTCAAGTTCAACCCGTACATTTCTTGATTGAATTAAACCCACCCGCACGACCCTTGATGAAAGCCAACAAAGCCATACGACTACCCTAACCAATCGCATCATATGCTGCAGATAAGCAATAGTTTGCTACCGCACACAACGCCTTGACGAAAGCCAACAAACGTAGCACGAATACTAAGTATTACTCATCTGAAATGTAGGAGGGCTACGCAGGTTTTTCAGAAAACCATGAGCGTAATGAACATGATATCGTTGTAGAAACAAGTGATTTTGAAAAGGAGTGTTTTTTAGGCTTTTCTAGTTTCACTAAAGAGGTCACTCCCGGTAAAGGGATCTTGGCTCTTTCCTTATCGAATAAGGTGCAGGATATTTCACAAATACCACGGTGCAAAGCAAGAACTATAGAAGCAATCAAAAACTAAACCGTGAGTTTGTAGCATCTGCCAGTTTTGCTAAAGAGGTCACTCCTTGTGAAGGGATCTCGGCTCTTTCCTCATCGAATAAGGTGCGGGGTATATCATATATACCGCTGTGCAAAGCAAAACTGTAGCTACCCTTTTTATAATGTTTTGATTCTACAACATCTTTTTTGGTTTCTTTTCTTTTATTAATCTCATTAATAAATCCCATCAGTTATGCTTCCTAAGCATCATAGATGAAACGAAAGCAGTAATATTTATATATCATCGTATAAATATATAATATAAGCATTCGTCTCAGGCAGTAATATGATCTCATCACAGAACATTGCAGCAGAAGATAACATATGAAATATTGGATATACTAGGACGTCCGTGTTTTATATCGAGCCTGTATAAAACACGAATTCCACGGTCGCGATAAATAGCCAAACCCACATCCCTAGACCCCTACGAGAGCGGCAAGAAACACTGCCAATTCTAGGGTTAAGAGACCCGGTCCCGACTCCTCGAGATGGTCTCCCACTGGACCCTAGAACCCGGTTACTTGTGCTCCCCTCCTCGGGTGTATCCTAATGCGGAAAAGTAAAAAATATACAATGGTGACATCATCCTCAACCTGGAAGTGCCCTAATAAAACAATATTACATACAGATGAATTTTACATGAATGAAAAGAAAAACCCTCATCTCACATAAAACCCCCAGCTATTCAGAACACGAAGATCCAGTATAACATATCACAGCAACACATAATATCTCATATCACCAACGTAAGCAAGTATGTGTATCCCGATTGTCATTGATGTATAGAAACGAAGCCGGCAATACATCACATACTACGCTTACGGTCACAGAAAAGAAAGTGTAAAACTACAACATTTGGAATCCACAATCACTTTAGACATCTTAAATCTGAAATATCACATACTTCGCATTTCATGCCTAACTATTTGAATTCCACATATTGTATCACATTCTAAATAAATAGAAAATATTAAACTTTCCGATCGAATAAACAAACACCCAAGATTTCCCAACGAGCTCAACACTTGAGCGGAGTTCAAAAATCCCAGAACATGTCATAGCCCCAATGAACCAGCCGTAGAAGGGTCAAACCAACGCCTCACATGTGGCAACGCTAAACTACCATAAACCCTAAGATTCAGTAACAGTTTTGACGGTCACATAATCCAGTTAAGGTTACGTTCTTCTAGAGGGTCCACAGATACGCTTGCATGATTTTCCGAAAGTTTTAAACTCGTGAAAAATCCAACACTTGAAAGTTTTCCGACAGGGGAAAAAGTGAGTTATTGATATCCGTTCGAACATTTTAACACATTCTAAATTATCCGGAAAACTAAACGAAGTTAAATTTTCGATCGAATCAACGAATACAGAAGATCTCCAGAAAACTCAACACTTGAGTAAAATTAAAAATACCCAGAAGCATGTAGTAATACCTACGGATATAACCCAGAAACAACTATTCCTGATGCCCAAGTATGGCCACGGAACCACTGCTCAAGGCATCTTATTGTCGCGGTTCCGCGGTGACTTTAGGGAGTAAGGAGTTCGTCTTTCACATTAACCTATAAAATTACCTGCTTGATTTTTTGAGTATTTTTAATATGGAAAAAATCAACTTTTTAGAAAATTTCCAGAGAAGGGTTCAAAAATGACGTTTCAGGGTTCGATCGGACTTTTAACTTCGTATACACGTCGCATAATGCTCTAGCTTGGCTCTGATACCACTATAAGTTTACTAGGCATAATAAGGCATCAACCATGCCGAATATAAAAAATTCAAGTGCTGAACAACCTAAAGCGAGCATCTTTGCTAGATAATTAGGGTTAACAAGGCAAGTAAACAACTTTACTTCTAACAGATAGGGATTACAACCTTTGTAGTCCGTTCCTGCGCTTCATAAGCTCCGAGTAGAAGTCCTTTCTCCGCGATCCATGATCTCCCGGACTCAAGAGAGGCTCCACAAGTCGAATGATCCATTCTTGCTTAAAGTCTTCCTTTTCGAAGATGATCTACCTTGAAGAATCTTTAACTCAAGCTATCACTTCTCTAATCAAGTATTAGAGAAGTGAACACCCTAATCTAAGTGGCTGGAATAGATGAGGATGATGAAGTAGGAATTATGCTCTTTTTTTTCAATTTCTCACACTAAATCATCCAATCACAAAAAGCTAGTAAGCTTTATAAGGAGGAGGAAGAAGATGAAATCTTTTGTGATGAATAATGAAATTGTGTTATCTTTACAAATCCTGCCATGGGTCAAGTAAGAAGGGCTTAACCATTGTAGAGAATAAACCATGGTAAAGGGTTTGGGTTGGGTTAAGAAATATCTTCACAAAATATCTAAACAAAATATCTAAGCTTAAAACAAAATAAAGCTTCTAGAAGCTTCATGAAAAAGCTAACCCAAATGCTAACCCAAATCAAACCCTAACTTGTTGAAACTCCACAAATCATGTTGTATTTATAATCATAACTTGTTACAATAGTATATATCACATATATAATATATTTTTGTAACAAAAGAAAATAATACAATTAACATATATCGTATATATATCAATGTATTATCCGGTGAGAAAATGAATCAATAAAGCGAGCGAATATTAGTTAACGTAATGTAATATATCACATATATAATTATACATTAAATTATCGAATCAACCCTTGATCCGACAATCCGGCTATATCGCATATAACCGACTAATATAACAGGCACCGATCGAATCAACACTTGATCCGATGACCCGGCTATACCACATATACCCGGTCGATATCATATATCGCGAGAATAGAATACGGTATCTCATATCGTATCATTCTCGGTCCTGCACATATCACAGATGTGCTCCTACTCCATTTTGCCTGAGCTAGGAAACCTCTGTGTAGGACTCTAAAGAATCGTCAATACGCCGGCAGTAGGTGATGATCATATCAAACACCTACAAGCTGCAAGTGGTCAGCTAAACGTAACAGCCACCCAGGTATTGAGCGATCAGAAGATCAACAAGCAAGCCTGTACATTCTCCTGTGAATCCAATCAGTAACACTACCATACAGTCCGGTCTCTTCGTCTGATATGTTGCATATCTAGTCTAGGGGTGGTAAACGTCAGACCCGAGTAACTAATAAGTCGTGTCGATGTAAGGCTCATAACGGGTTGAGAAACTAGTGATAACTCTTACCAGTAAATCTCCATATCAGCCCTGGCCAGGGACTTCCAGTTATAGCCAATCGAACACAGCATAACATCAACTCCCTATACCAGGAGAGACGAATCCCCTCCTATCGCTCATTGCCTCCATGCGATTCAGGACTGTACCCAAAAGCCACCGTTTTGCAGGCCCTCTTGGACGTGGTAAGGTGGAAATCAAAGCACAGTGGGGATCACACAAGACTCTATGACGATCTCGGGTCTACAGAATAACCTGTACCAGTGTCGCCGGAAAACTGCCATCCGACGTTAAGTATAATACCATCCGGGAGTTCTCGGCGAGTCCGTTCAGTGTACCCAGTCTCCACTGAGCACCCGTACTCCATCTTTTATGTCAAACACCGATGGATGTGGGATCATCCATCGCCCATCATATGGGTCAAGATACGTATACGCTAGTCTACTCTGGTGTATCGATGCACTGTCTCGATACACCCTCGACTAGGAACAGTTATAGGATGTACTCGTTGACTACCCTGGCCCCACTAGTATGAGCTCATCATAGTCCCAGTAGTCGAGTACATATCCTAATGGCTTTATCAACATGTGAGAGCAAGACAGTAAACTAATACAAGTCAACATGTTAAGACAAAGTAAAACCAAATAGCATACTATCATGTCGAGCAAGAAAGTCCTCTCTATATATATCCATGCATCCGCTATAATATACATAATATGTACAACAATAGCCTCCAGGGCATATATAACTAACAGTCCCTTCACCTGCCGATCCACAATAACTATCGGCTACTGGTGAACGAAGGATCGCGTCCAAAAGAATGGTCTGGTGCTGAATCATGTGAGAAAGGCCATGAAGGTATTTGCGAAGTATCGACACAAGGAAAATGGGTGAATACTCAATAATCTAGGCGGAAGTGCCATATTATAGGCAACGGAACTAACTTGCTCAAGGATCTCAAAGGACCAAAAATCTGGGACCAAGCTTCCCAAAACTCAACACGCCATTTTATCGGAAAAATCCATAGGAAGACATGATCTCCCACCGCGAACTCAAGTTTGCGACCACCACGGTCGACATAAGACTTCTGTCTGCTCTGGGCTGCTCTCATCCTGACCTGAATCAACTGGATCTTCTCCGAAGCCTCACGACTAGCTGGGGTCCAAAATTCAACTCTCGCAGAGTCGGAAAAAAAAAGACTAGCGATCGACACGACCTACCAAACAAAACCTGAATGTTGCCAATTAGAATGCCTCCTGATAACAGCTATCGAAGGAGATTTCTATCAATGGCAAGTGATGATCCCAACTGCCAACAAACAAAAAGCACGTACGCACAAGCATATCCTCCAGAGTCTGTATAGTCCACTCTCACAAACCGTCGGCCTACAGATGGAAAAGCGGAGCAAAAGCTCAACCAGTACCCAAGGCTTCCTGAAGCTTCTGCAAACGACGGCTAGCGAACGGGGTGTCTCTATTGGATACAACGCATGAAGGAACTTCGTGCAAATGCTCAAACTTACAGAAGAACAACAGAGAAAACTGAGCAAAACAGGACAACAAACACCCAAATGGAGTCATACCCTGACTAGACCTGGGTAGACACCATAACGAAATTCGTGGAGATCTGCTCCCATTCCCATTCCAAAACGGTTAAAGATTGCAACTCTCCAGCCGGTCTCAAATGCTCAACATTAGCTCGCAACAAGACAGACACCTCAAAACGAAATCTGAAACTTCACTCTTCATCCCTGCCCACCCGCAACTATCTCACAAGTCACGCTACATACTGGTGGACTTGAATGAACACAGAAAACTGACTGATATGCCTGCTCTAGGATTTCGTGTCCTTACCCATCAATATCAGGTACACACAACGCATCCCTAAACGTGGCACACCCTAGTCACAAATCAAGGACTAGGAATCTTTACCCTGCCAAACATGCTCAGAATCTCAGACAACGAGCAACGGCATGCGTGCCTCATGAAAACGATTAAGTAAAAGTGGATGGGCGCGGACATGAGCAAGCTGTCCCCTCAGTAGAGGCGAACTTAATGTATAATCTACGATCGCACAAGAACTGTAAATCTACAGAAGACTGTCTCTGAACTGCGCACAACTGGAACAAGCTACCCCCAGGCTTACGACTCAAGCATCAGCTACCACAATCGCCTTGCCACGGGTAATAAAAGATCTCACAATCACAATCCTTCACAAGCTCCATCCAGCGGTGCTGTCTCAACAATCAAAACCCGCTGCAGGAAGATGTACATTATGCTCTGGTGGTCCGTGAAAATCTGACACGACTCTCCGCACAAGTAGTGTCTCCAAATCTCCAACGCACGACCACCGCGGCCATATCCAGATCATGAGTGGGATATCCTGCTCGTACTTCCTCCAACTGTCGGGAAGCATAAGCGATAACTCTATAGTGCCACATCAGTACACAATCGAGCACCACTCGCGAAACATCACAGTTAAACAACAAAGTCGTCCGATCCAGAAGCAATGATAGAACGGGTACAGTCGTCAACCGAGTCTTCAACTGCTGAAAACTCCGCACGCATGCCTCAGTCCAAGAAAAGGAACCTCCATCACGGTCAGTCCAGTCAACGGCGCAGCGATACACAAACAATCCTGCATGAAACGGTGGTAAAAACCTGCTAAGCCCAAAAATCTGCGGACCTCCATCCCGGATATAAGTCTAGGCCCAAGCTGTACGGCCTCGATCTTCATCCAGTCCATATGAATACCGTCTCCCGTAACTACAAGACCTAGGAAGACAACCCAATCAAGCCTGAAGGAACACTCCGAGAATTTAGCAAACCGCTGGGTCTCTCCCAATGTCTGCAAAGCAAATCCTCAAGTGCTGCTCAAGTTCCTCACGATACATTGGAATAGACCAGAATGTCATCAATAACACAACAATCAACTGGTCGAGGAACGGCCTGAAGAAATCTGGTTCATCACATCCACGAATGCTGCTAGGGCATTGGTGAGTCTAACGACACCACCAAAACATATACTGCCCATAGCACGCACAAAAGCAGTCTTCGGAATGTCATCACTCCAAACCCGCAACCAATGATGACCTGATCCCGAACAAACTTAGAAAATGTCTCACACTCTGGAGCGAGTCGAACAAATCGTCAATGCGAGGTAAAAGATACCTATCCGCACCATAACTTGGTTCAATTGACGATCAATCAACACACAACCTCAAACTGGCGTCTTTCTCCCTGACGAACAGAATAGGAGTTCCCCAAAGAGAAACACTTGGACGTACAAGTTCCCCTATCTAGCAACTCTGCAGCAAATCTTTAAGCTCCCTAAGCTCCGCCGGCTCATCTGGAACAAAGTCGGAAACTCCCGCACGATAGGAAGCTGGTCCAAAAAACCCACTGTGGCTCCAACATCCCGAATGAATGCCAAGAATCCTCGACATCCTCTCCTCAAAAGCCGACTAGCGAAAAAGGCTGAATTCAAGCTGTGAGAGGCGGCACCACTGTCCCCCTACACAACAAGAACTGACTCGCCGGGAAAACAAAACCTGGCTGTTTTCTCGCGGTGGTCAACAGACGTCTAGCACGTAGCTAACCACTCCGTGCCCAGGAGAACGTCAAATCCAACCTCTCTAGAAGGAACAATGCGACGGACGAATCTCTATCTCCTATCTGATTGGCACACAACCGAAACACGTGTCGCGCAACAAAAGAATAGCTGACAGAAATTAACACAACAAACAGCTGATCTAGCTAAACGACTCTCCTCGTCCCAAGCCTCTGCTGCTCCCGCGACGTGCACGAAACCTTTCACGGCGACTGAACGTCTGTCTCTGGGCTGGTACACCTGCACGAGCCCTCCTCTGTCCTCAAACTCCTAAAGTTTCGGAAAGACGCTCCTCGTCAAAATAGGACGCGTCCACTGGTGCTGTGTGAGTAACACGATGCTGAGTGCTGATCATAAGGAACAACTGGTTAACAGGGGTGGCTACCTCCTGTCGCCGCGCTCTACTGGCCTCAACCAAAGACCTCATCGTCTAGCGCAAGTCCTGCATATCTGCCTCAAGCCTAGCGATACGATCTATCGAAGGCGGATCCATCTTCTCCTGTGCAACGAGTGTTCCATCCTGGTCAGTCCTCATCCCACAAGAGTTAACTCGGACCTTGACCCTCGCTGCACCTCTCTGGGTCCTCATAGTCATTGGCGGCAAAGGCTATAAATGGAAAAAGGATTCGATATGAACACGGAAATCGAATCACAAGGATATGTATCATCAAGGAAGGAATTTCAAGCAATTTGTACTTAGGTCACGTTAGGCGGAGTACCGTGATCGTGAGTATGCCGCGGACATAAAAACTCTACGTTACTCTGCTTAAGCTACCTACTCTATCATACCAAGGTCATCCTACACTCCGAAAGGTAAAACCTAGCGCTCTGATACCAACTTTGTCAAGACCCGAATTTGGCACGTGACGGCCCTTAAACTATGCAACGTCTACAGGCGTAACGCAATTTAAGTATGCCAAAAACCCAGCAATCTAAACCATCAAAAGTAGTAAATGATAATTGTTGGATGTATATGCCCTAGAGGCCAGTATTGCATATGTACACATATGGATACTAAGGAGATGTATGTACAGAACAATCTTACTCAGTTTTATAGTATATTATTCGACTTGTCTTTGTCAGGGTATGTGTATTTATTTGTATTGTTGATATATCTGGTTTGCACATATTGATAAAAACTCGATATGGTAGTATACTATTGTGGTTTGTTTTTATCTTAACATGGCATATGTCATACTCGTTATTACATATTGCGGTTACATGTTGATAAAGCCCCTAGGATCTTGCTTGACTACCTGCGTTGTGATGGCGATCATACTTGTGGGAGCAGGGTAGTCTATAAGCACATCCTTTAATGGTCCCTAGTCGCGTGAGTATCGAGAATGGGCATTGATACTCCAGAGTAGACTGGTGTATATGTTTCTACCCCGTCGGGGGATGATTGGTCCCGCAGCCATTGGTCTGATGCACCTAAGATCGTATACAGGTGCTCACTAGGGTGTGAGTTTACTGGACGGACTCCCCGAGAACTTCCGTGTGGTACTATACCTATCGTCAGATGGAAGTTCTCAGGTGACATGTGTACAGGTTAGTCTTTGGACCCGAGATCGGCATTTGTCTCGTGTGAGTTCCCACTGAGCTTTGATCACTACCCTACCACGGCTCTACTGAGTCGTGCACACAGGTTTTGGTTGGGTTCAGTCCCGAGCCACATGGAGGCAGTGAGCGATTTTCGGGGATTCGTCTCTCCCGGTATAGGGAGTCGATATCGCACTGTGATTCGATTTGTCAGGACCATAAGACCTTGGCCAAGGCAGTTGGGATCTACTGATAGGCTGATCAGTAGTTTCCCGGATTGGTCCTGAACCACATCGGCACGACTTATCAGGTTATTAGGGTCTGACGTTCACCATCCCCTAGACCCGGTATGCGATACTCTTTGACGAAGAGACTGGACTGTACGGATATTGTCACGGATAGGCACAGTAGGAGTTCGGACGAGCTTGCTCGTCGGCCTTCCTTTTCGACAGGTACCTGGGCAGCCGTTATGTACAGCTAGTACCGCTGACGTGCCTGTGGTTAAACCCACTGCCAGAGTACTGTCGAGTCTTTAGAGTCCCACACAGAGGGTTTCCCTGATCCAGGCAAAATGATGTAGTAGACGTATTGGATACGTGCAGGGTTCGATCGATTGATGTACTTGGTACTCGGTTTTTTGATCGGACAGTTTGTAATACTAGCCGGCTCGGGTCTGAGCCGGATTATTAAGTCCAGTATTGATTTAATAATTTGCATATATGTATTTCGATATATATATTCTAGCATTACGTTCTTCGTGTTATTCTATCTCTTTTGGGAGTTCGGATTTTTATCTGATTGCCGGTATATTTGTACAGTAGTTGGAAATCCGTATTTATTACAGTTTTCCTTCTAGAAGGTGGCCACCTAATTATGTATTTTCCATTTATTTGATAATTGGAAATGAGGTGTAAAATGAGAGGTGAGGGAGGAATGGGAGTAACCATCCTTCAATAGTGAACAAATGAATTTATAATTCATTTTGGGTTTACTATTGAAATATGGTTGCTAATTGTTTAATGAAAGAATTGATATACAAAACCATTGTGTATATTTTCTCTTTCATAATTGATTCATTATTTTCTTGAGCTCTCTTTTGCTCTCATCTCCTCTTTGCTCTCAAGTTTCCTCCACCTTCATCTTCTTCCTCTTCACTACTTTCTCATGTGTTGAGAATCAAGTGAAGAGGCAAGAAAGAGATAGCTATACACTAAGACACCCTCCACTACATTCTAGACTACTTGGTTTAGCAAACCAAGTTCTCTAGTTGCTCCTTTAGTTACATATTTAGGAGCTAGAGCCATGGATCATACTCCCCGGGTGGATCATCTACGACAATAGGAGGCCGGAGAACAAGCTCGATCCCGGAGGACCGATGGAGCAAAGAAAGAAGTTCAAGCTTGTTCAAGGCGCTTGCTAGGAGCTAAGGATGAAGAAAAAAGACCGAAGGACTTGGTTCATTTGGTGAGGTTTCTATCATAGTAGATAGCTCCCTAAGTGTAGCTAGTGAGTTCTATGGAAAGATCCGGTTTTAGGGTTTAGTCTAGCGCCAAGTTTCATTCGTAAGAAAAATTTTGTTCCGCATTTGGCCACGTGAGATGGCCGGGGCGCTAGGGTAACCCTTCATGGTATCAGAGCCACCCATAAAACTTACACTAGCTAGTTCAAACGTGTTTAGAATAACGATCGACCGAAAATTCCAAAAACCACGTTTCGAAATTTTGCAGTTTCTGTCGATTTTAAAAGTGCTAGAAAAATCAATTTTTTGCTCTCCGAAAATCATGCAGGCTTTTTAAAGACCACTTAAGAAAATTTGACTCGTGAACCCTCTAAACCGCCGCGGATCCACCGCGCGAACCCCCTTTTCGCGGCGGATCCGCGGCCATTTTGGGGGCTCACGTGATCAAATTTTTTCTGGGCCTTAATTATTGAAAATTGTGGTCTCTGGAATAATTACTTTTTGGGCCCATATTTTTTACAGTGTTGGTTTAATACATAGGGCCCACTTGGAAAGTTTAGTCGATCGTGATTTTAAGACACGTGTTTTATTATCAGTACATTCACTTTTATCTGGGACCGGGAATGTCACTCGATCGGTAAAACTCGTCTGATTGCTATATGTTCTTTTAGACGGGTTTTGCGAACGTAACATTCGCGTTGATGTTGTGTGCTTGTGCTGTGATTGTGGTTGGATTGTCTTGGTGGATAGCATGTGGTGAAATGTTAGATATACAGTTTACATTCATTTGTACATTTGTTTTTGCTGGGCGAGCGTCCGACATGTGGACTGCCGTCTTTGCCAGGTTGTATATTATTTTGGGGCACGACCGGGATGAGGTCGATGTCACCGCTTGTACATATTATTTTCATTTTCTGTATTAGGATTACCCCGCGATGGGGCGCACGAATAGCCGGGTTCTAGAAGGCAACAAGCACGCATCTCAAGGCGCAGAGACGGAAAGGGGCTTCATTCTAGAACTGGCGGGCTATTCGCCGCACTCGTAGGGGGTACAGGTTTTCATTGCACAGGCTATCCACACGACCGGGAACATCAGGTTTTATTTGCGGCTCAAATAAAACCCGGGGCTCCATGATTATCCACCATTATGTAATGTTATCTGTGATGTTGTTTATTTTCATGCCTGGGACGAATGTGATATATACTTATATATATACTAGTAGATGTTGTATATGTATTGCACCCGCGCTAGTCCAGCCCCCGCTCTGTCGTTAGTTAAGTAACCTAACAGGTGATGACGGGGCCCCGTGGCGAATGCGGATGGCATATACGTACATTTTATTTTCGTTCTTTTCTGGTGTGATATGTAAGTGCACGGCGGCGCCCCGGCCGTCAATCTGACGGCCAAATGCGGGAGCGGTGATAAACTTTAATTTTGCGAACTTAGCAAACCGGCAACACCGCGCACTAAACACCCGGATCGGACCATTATACTAGTTCTAGCTAACTACAAGATGGGGAAGAGATATACCGAGTGATCCGAGTCCTCCGGTCTTCTTGTCGTCGTCCCGATCTCCTGCGGAACCTCCGGTTGTCGCCTCCTCGCCGGAAGGGCACCACATTGCCTGCATCTTTTACGGGTTCCCACCTCAATACCGAGGCAACTCGGGCGCGAAGTTGGCTGGCCGACGCGTCCAAGATTTGCTGTAGAATGTGTAATGTAGAGGCTATGTCTCATTTGGGGTTTGTTTCCTTTGAAGATGATGGAGGAATCAAGATAAGAAAAATTGTGCTTGCATTTTTCCTAGCATGAAAAGAGATCAAGAATGCCACACTTTCAAAAATGAAACTCTCTTTTCTTCTTTCAAGTGTGTTCAACCATCTCCCATGAGAATGGTGGAGGAAGGAATACATAATGCAAGAGGGAGGTGAGTGTAGTAAAAGGTAAGAGGTGACCATATCCAAACATCATCATAACTAATCCACATCAAACTCTAATCACCTCAAATCACCAAAAGCAAGTGATGATGATAGAAAAGAATGGTATCAAAAGATGCTTTCATAATCTCTCATCTCATAAATAAACCCTCCACAAAATGTTATTTGCAAACTTGCAAATAACACCCGCCACCGAAAAAGTCCGGCCGGGAAATAACAAAGGAAGACCGGCCGGAACGGAATGCAAACTGGAAATTCCAGAAAACTGGTCCCGTAATAAATTACAGGAAAACCCCTATACTGTGCATACACACCCGCATCTGTATTCCGTCCGGATACAAATTCAATGAGACAAAATCTACACTATACTATACTAGGATCTGGCTTAAACCAAAGCCGGCTAGTAATATCCGTTCGATCCTGATCCGTGCAATACCGCACGTATCCGATCGAACCTTGCCATATACCCATACGGCCACTAGTACTAACCGTCCGATCCTGATCCGTGCAATACCGCACGTATCTGATCGGACCCTGCCATATCTCCATACGGCCTCTACAGCGTTTCGTCCGAAAGCTTGAGTAACTGAAAGTGTGGTGGACTCTAAAGACTCGTCAATACTATGGCTGTGGATTTAACCACTAGCACGTCAGAGGTATAAGACAATACGTGACGGGCCACCAGCTATTGATCAAAAGGGACGTCGATGAGCGAACTCATCCTGACACCCTACTTAGCCTGTCAGTGACAATATCCGTACAGTCCGGTCCATTCGTCTATGAGCATCGCATGTCGGGCCTAGGGGGTTGGTAAAAGTCAGACCCCCAAAAGCGGTACAAGTCGTGTCGGAGTGTAGCCCAGAACACCCTGAGATACTACTGGAATACCTACCAATAAATCTCCTGCCTTGGCCAAGGACTTCGCGTAATGGCTCTCCTAGACACAGCGCGACCTCACCCCCAATACCGAGAGAGACGAACCCCTGAAGATCCGCTCACTGCCTCCATGTGGCTCGGGACTGTACCCAACTAAAACCTGTGGTAGGGTAGTAATCAAAGCACAGTGGGAACTCACACGAGACAAATGACGATCCCCAGGTCGATGAACTAACCTGTACACATGTCACCTGGGAACTGCTATCTGACGTCAGGTATAAGACCAAATAGCATGTTCCCGGCGAGTCCTGTCCGGTGTACTCATAACCCAATGAGCACCTGTATACATCTTAGGTGAACCAACTGACACCAGTGGCTTGTGAGACTGGCCACCGCCCCTCGTCGGGGTCTCGACTGTATACACTAGTCTACTCTGGAGAATCGATGCCCTGTCTCGAAACTCCCACGACTAGGGACCTTTTAAGGATGTGCTTATAGACTCCAGCTCTCACTTATATGATCGCCCTCATACTGCTGGCAGTCAAGCAAGAATCCTAGGGGCTCTATCAACGTGCAATAGTGACCTGTCAGGTCACCTAAAGCAGTACACGATGATAAAGGTAAACCAGATAACATACTATCATCTCGAGTAAGACTGTCCTACCGGGATAGGTCCTCCCTCAATCATTGCAATCACGTGCCTGTGATCCAATAATTGACTCTGAGGGCACTATCTCCAACAATCTCCCACTTGCACTCAAGGCTAATTATTGCGATGTCGCATATTCACAGCCCGTGTGATACCGAACACCCAACTCCCCTACTAGTCAGTCTCACAAAACTCGTTTGCGAAACTATTGCGTTCGAGGAATAGCCTCAGTGAGTGGATCCGCTTGGATGTTTCTTTCTATGTCTCTCTATATCTCAAGTTCGCGGAGAAAGCCATCTCTCGAAATGAGCAATACCTGTCTTAGAATGTCTGGATGTCTGATGGGACCTAGCTCATAAATGAACTCCAAATCCAAACTTCTTAGATTGTATCATCAACTGAACTTAATCAGTATCCTGCGCCATGCCACCCTCAGTATTGCCTTGGACCACCTGTCAAAAATACTGCCCCTCGTCAGAAGGAAAACTATAACTCTGACAACCTCCTTGTCGTCCATGTCACCTTGAAAGCCTGGAATGATAACTGTCTCCCAAATGAGGCTGTCGTTATCATATCCTTAGAACATCCACTTATGTTCTAAAACTGCTTCCGACTGTTTCTCCAGGATTGGGTCAATGTTAACTTATTGCATCTAGTGCAAGAACAACATCTGGTGTGGTACTTGACATCTCATGATTGACTCAATTGCATAAGCAAGTGATCTGCCAATCATGCGCATCCCTCTCTACTTTAGTCTATAAGACACCTTTAGAGAGGGTGACTCCATCACCTGCAGGTACACTACCGTGCCAGGAGTCGTCCATTCTAAATACTCTTAGAATGCTGTCAAAGTACCCTGATTGGGAAACCACCCAAATCTAGATCTAAAACCATAGATCTAGTAACCAGTATGTTTGATACAAAATCCATTTCCTTTGTGGAGAAAACACTGTGTGACGACCAAAGTATAACCGATCGTAGTATAGGAGTTTCCTTTCCTACTCTGTGTATGTCATCCAAATACAAGGATATCACACCCTACTACCTTCTCAACATATCCATCCCCTATTCTGATGAAGTCAAACCTATGACTGTCACATCAGAAATAGATGATCTATCTCCGTTACATCTGCTTTAGTCTATAAATAGACATAAGCCTGATGTCCACCAATGCTTCCGCTGCTCCCACTGACTACGACAACCCTCTGGCAGAGTCATATAGACGTGCACTTCTAAAGCTAGTTTAGAACGACGCTATACTCATCCTCCTGCCGGGTCTCGCAGCCTGGAACAACAACAATGGCAAGTGTGGGTAAACAAGAACTTCCCTGTCACCGTCCTTGAGGCTACCGGAGTACCTCTCGGGTGCCCGAAGTTACCCACCTTATCTGCAGAGTGGCCAATGGAATGTCAAACCAGATTGAATCTTTAGGTTCCTTATCAAATCTTCAGTAATCGTTTGCGGTTCTGGAATCACTTCCAGTTCTACCATACTCCCACTTCTGTTTTCTGAAAAATCTATTTTTATTAAAACTGTGGGGAGTCTAGAACAATATTTCTATTGATCTGCCAGATGGTAGAAAGTCAACCCTCGTCATAGCCTGGGTCAACCCACAAACAGCCATTACAGAAACGTGCCTTGAGTTGTCCAGTGTCTGGTTTTAATCATAAGCCGGACAACTCCCGTACCTTAACAACGTTAAGATATGAACTGTTCTATATCCAATATAGAACCAGAGACACTGATTTAATTTAACCAGATTCAAATCATGCAGCTGTCTCCAGTACATGTCAACTAAATGGAGAGAGGCCGATCAGCGTTACTCAACTTAGGAATGCTTTCAATTATGAGTAACCTGAAAGAGAAGCAATTTCTCTTTATCATTACCATCAACTGAATACCATACACAAGTATCTATATCTTCGATCACTTTGAAGAATCCCGATACTTTCTACACCTGGTTCTCTACTCTATTCAAATACCTATAACTCCTCAAAACTTAGACTCTGTGTTTCTACGAAACACATGTCTAAAAACTAGAGAAGTTAAAAGTAAACAGAATATAGTATGGGACCAACCCCTCTGTCCTAATGGATACTGGACAACATACAATACTCTGTATAAGTCCGCTGAGTCTAACAACTCTTTCACTGTGTGTCGTAGGTTGAAAACTGTACTTATGGTTAAGAAGAATTACACCGCTGTTTAATGCTCCTTACCTAACCATCCACTGATATAGGTAAATGTCATCGACATAATATCAAAAGGTATATCTCAGTCTATGAAAATAGACGTACAGATATATCAATTTGAAATTGGTGCACAACAGCGGATATTCAAAACCAAATATTTGCCGACCGGCAAACAGCCCAGATGATCTCCTCAAATATCACCGATTACAACGAATCCCGATATAATGAGGATGATCACCCTATTCCCAATAACTTAGTCCCACTCATTATCCGTAAAACCATACAGATGTGAGAATCAAACCTGGTAAATACATATCCTGGAGCAAGTGTCTAATCGGGAAATCAGTTTTTTTTAACAGTACACAGTTGAACTGAAACATTGAAATGTTTCGATGGGGTATCCTGGTATTCCTAGTAATGCCTCTACCTGTAAGTCCATGCTACCTCTCCCGGTACTTTCGGGAATGCGGAATTTGGTAAAAAACGATTTTTATAGAGGTGGTAACATGGACCTATAACCCGGATCTTGGTTAAACATCTAACTAACAACCTAACTACGAGTTTCTAACTACTCGGTTAGGGGGTTATACCTTGCTTTTCTCGAACTCCTTCGTCTTCAAGCTCCGATGGTGGTCCGGATTGGCTTCTTCTCGTCGTCTCCGTACGCCGAAGATAGATCCACCTGAAAGCTCCAACCTTTGGCTCCTTCTTCGAACTTTGAAGAAACTAGTTCACTCTGTTTGCTAAACCTTGTGAACTAGAGTGAGTAGAGAAGAGTTTGTATGGGATTTTATCTATGGTTCTTGATTCTCAACTCATGAGACAAGAGAACCATAGAGTCAAGAGAGGGAGCAAGAGTAAGAGGGTGAGAGCAAAACAAGAGAGCTCAAGAACAAGAGAGAGAATGAGCAAGAAAGAATGAGCAAGTCTTTTGTCTCTCACCCTCTCATAATCCAAAGTCATCATAACTCATTATACCAAATCAAGTGTTATGTGATGGTTGAAGCAACCATAACCATATAATTTCATGCACTCATTTTGCACAAATGAGCAAGCAAGCAAAAGTCTTTGCCATGAAATGATGGCTATGGTTATCATGATGGTCAACTAGTCAAGCCTAGTCAACCGGTCAACAAAGTCAACAAGTCAACAAAAGTCAACAAGTCAACAAAGTCAACAAAAGTCAACAACCATGTCACCATAATACTTAATTAATATAATAGTTAATCACATATCATATTCTCATTAGGGTTGAGCAAAAAGTCAAATAGTCAACGGTCAACTGTCAACAACCCTAATGAGAATTCGCTGCCTCTGTCTCCCCGTCAACTGTGCATACACACCCGCATCCACGTTCCGAGGAACACGAATGCACATTGGATAAATCCAATCCCAAAAGGTACACTAGGATCTGGCTTAAACCAAAGCCCGCTAGTGTAAACTGTCCGGACACTGTACGTGCACAAGTGCACGGATGTGACCGAACCCTGTCGCAAAACCATGCGACCTGTCGCAATACCATGCGACCTCTACTCTTTTGCCTAAAGGCGAAAAGCTTTCTGTATGGGACTCTAAAGACTCGACACTACGCTGGCAGTGGGTTTAACCACAGACCGCAAGCGGCACTAGCTGTGCGTAACGGTCCCCAGGTAATGCCGACAAGAAGACTGACGAGGCGAAACCCATCTAAACTCCTACTGAGCCTGAGTGTGACATTCTCCGTACAGTCCGGTCTGTTCGTCTGATACATCGCATGGCGGGCCTAGGGGGCGGTAAACGTCAGTCCCCCAATAGCGGTACAAGTCGTGCCGGAGCGAAGCCCAAAACACCCTGAGATAACACTGGAAGCCTACCAGTATATCTCGTTTGCCCTGGCCAGGGACTACTCGTGTAATGGCTCTCCTAGATACAGCGCGATGTCGACCCCCAATACCGGGAGAGACGAATCCTGTCTAACCGTCACTGCCTCAAAGTGCTTCGGGACTGCACCCAACTACTACCTGTTTGCATGGCTCCTTTGAGCCGTGGTAGGGTAGTAATCAAAGTACAGTGGGAACACACTCGAGGCGAAGTGACAGTGTCAAGTCAGCGGACTAAGCTGTACTCATGTCACCTGGGAACTGATAACTGACGATAGGCATAATACCAACTAGTCAGTTCCCGACGAGTCCTGTCCAGTGTACCCGTAACCTAACGAGCACCCGCATACTATCTCAAGTACAACGTACTGACGGCTGTAGGACAGACCGTCTCCTACACTGGGATGAGAAGCGCATGCACTGGTCTACTCCGGAGTATCGATGCCCTGTCTCGATAGTCCTGCGACCAGGGACCTGCATAAGGATGTGCTTATAGATTACCCAGCCCCACTAGTGTGACGACTATCACATCGCTGGTAATCAACCAAAGATCCTAAGGGCTCCACTAATGTGTATAGGCGATATACAAAAATAAACACATGTACACATTGAAGTAGAAACAAACCAAGTAGCATACTACTATTTTGAGCAAGATTGTATATACAAGGTGAATATCCCAAGCTTCCATTAAGTAATATACAAACTAGTATGATACAGTAATGGCCTCTAGGGCATATACACTAACAATCTCCCACTTGCACTAAGGCCATGTACTGGCGTATCGAAGACCTATCATCTCGATCAGCCGCTCGAACTGAGTCTGGGGCAGGGCCTTGGTGAATGGATCTGCAGTGTTATCTTCTGAAGCGACGCTTCGAACCTCGATCTCCTGGCGATCTACGATCTCCCTGATCAGGTGATACCGCCTCAAGATGTGTCGGGATCTCTGATGGGACCTGGGTTCCTTCGCTAAAGCTATAGCCCCGTTGTTGTCGCAATACAGAGGTATTGGATCAACAATGGACGGAACCACCTGAAGTTCTTTCAAGAACTTCCTCATCTAGACAGCTTCTTTTGCGGCATCAGATGCAGCGATGTATTCCGCTTCCATCGTCGAGTCTGCAACGGTTTCTTGTTTGGAACTCTTCCAACATACCGCCCCACCATTGAGGGTAAAGACAAAACCCGACATGGACTTGGAATCATCCTTGTCACTCTGGAAGCTGGAGTCAGCAAAGGCCTCGATCTAGAGGTCTTTTCCGCCATACACCAAGAACATCTCCTTAGTCCTTCTCAGGTACTTGAGAATGTTCTTTACTGCTATCCAGTGTTTCTCCCCAGGGTTTGACTGATACCGGCTTACCACACTCAGTGCATAAGCTACATCCGGTCTGCTACACAACATCGCATACATTATAGAGCCTACCGCAGAAGCGTAGGGTATAATAGACATGCGATCCCTCTCCAAATCAGTCTTGGGAGACATCTCTTTAGAGAGGGTGATCCCGTGACAAGCCGGTAGGTTACCGCGCTTGGAATCTTCCATACTGAATCTTTTCAGTACGGTGTCGATGTACCTGGACTGTGAAAGTCCTAATATCCTCTTGGATCTATCACGATGGATCCGGATCCCCAGGATGTATGAGGCATCACCCAGGTCATTCATGGAGAACCTGTGCGACAAGAACCCCTTGACAGATTGTAGCATAGGAATGTCATTTCCTATTAAGAGAATGTCATCCACGTATAAAACGAGGAATACTACAGTTCTCGCTACAAATCTACTATAGATGCATGGTTCATCTGGATTTTTGATAAAGCCAAATTCTTTGACTGTCTCATCAAAGCAGATGTTCCTACTCCGCGATGCCTGCTTTAGTCCATAGATGGACTTAAGCAACTTGCACACCTTTCCGCTGCTCCCACTCTGAATGAAACCCTCTGGCTGGTCCATATAGACACACTCCTCTAAATTTCCATTTAGAAAAGCGGTCTTTACGTCCATTTGCCAGATCTCATAGTCGTGGAAGGCAGCAATGGAAAGAAGGATCCGAATGGATTTCAGCATGGCTACTGGAGAAAAGGTTTCGTCATAGTCCAAGCCAGGTCTTTGACGAAAACCCTTTGCTACCAGCCTAGCTTTATAGGTCTCAACCTGTCCATCTACATCAATCTTCCTTTTGAAGATCCACTTGCATCCTACGGGTTTTACCCCATCTGGAGCAATGTCCAACGTCCATACTTTGTTGGTGTACATGGACTCCATTTTGGTCCGCATTGCATCCAGCCATTTCACTGAGTCAACGCTCTGAACGGCCTGCTGGAAGCTAGTAGGCTCATCATAATCTATGATGCAATCCTCTCTATCCCCGTCTATGAGAAAACCGTAGTATCTCTCGGGCGGATGAGTCTTCCTACTACTCCTGCGGAGCGGCGTAGGAATGTCCTGTTCTTTCGAACCCTCTGGTTCCACTAAACTTTCAGTAATAGTCCATGGTTCTGGAATTTCTTCCAGTTCTACTGCGCTCCCACTAATTTCCTTTTCTAAGAACTGGTGTTCTAGAAAGTGAGCATGACGAGAAACAAGAACTTTTTGTTCCTCTTCGCAGTAGAAGAAATATCCCTTGGAATTCTTTGGATATCCCACAAACTTGCACAGTACTGAGCGTGCCTCGAGCATGTCCGCATGCTGCTTTTTGACAAAAGCTGGACTTCCCCATGTCTTAATGTGATTAAGATGGGGCCTCTTCCCACACCACATCTCAAATGGTGTGGTAGGCACAGTCTTAGTGGGAACTCGGTTCAAAAGGTATGCGGCTGATTCTAGCGCATATCCCCAGAATGATCGCGGCAACTCAGCGTTGCTCATCATGGACCGCACCATATCCAATAGGGTGCGGTTCCGTCTCTCCGATACACCGTTATGTTGCGGAGTTTATGGAGGAGTAAGCTGAGAGAGAATTCCATTCTCTTTTAAATAGTCCAGGAACTCGGCACTTAAGTATTCTCCACCTCGATCCGATCTTAGAATCTTAATACTTTTGCCGGTTTGTTTTTCTACTTCATTCTTATACTCCTGGAATTTTCCAAAGGTTTCGGACTTATGTTTCATTAAGAAGACATAACCGTACCTTGAGAAGTCATCCGTAAAAGTAATGAAGTAAGAATATCCGCTTCGCGCATGTGCAGACATTGGACCGCACACGTCACTGTGTACGAGTCCCAAGAGCTCGCTCGCTCTTACTCCATGTCCAGTAAACGGAGTCTTTGTCATCTTTCCTTTGAGACAGGATTGACAAGTGGCATACGATTGATATTCGAACGCATTCAAATACCCTTCTGTATGTAACTTCGTCAACCTTCTCTCATTGATGTGACCCAGCCTACAATGCCACAAGAAAGTCTGATTTATTTCTGGAGACTTTCTTTTGTGTGTATTCTGGACATTGAAAATCTGTGGTTGGTTCAATACGTATATACCATTACTCAATGTACCTGACCCAATCAGAACTTGGTTAAGGTGAATGTTTACAACATTACTTACAAACGCAAATTCATAACCTTCTTTAGAAACTAAAGATACAGAAATGATATTACAAGTTGCGTTGGGTACAAAAAAGCAATTACGCAAAACCAAAACATGTCCATTTGACATTCCCAGGTGATAGTCCCCCACGGCTTTAGCATCCATGCTAGCTCCGTTCGCAACTCTGAGGGTCATGTCACCTGCCTTCAAAACCCTACGGTTTCTCAACGCCTGCAAAGAATTACAGATATGAGATCCTGATCCGGTATCCAATACCCAGGTAGTAGAGTTTATTGAAAGACAGTTTTCAATAACATACACACCTGAAGCTGAAGCTGCAACCTGCTTCAATTCCTGTGTCCTGGCTTTCCAAGCCCTGCAATCACTCTTCCAGTGACCTTTCTTATGACAATAGAAGCATTCTTCCTTATCCACAAGCTTCCCCGCTTTCTTTGTTGCTTTAGCTTTTCCCTTCGTATCCACTTTACTAACACCGTCCCTTGGTTTGGCGGGGGCTTTCTTCTTCTTTCCCTTGGCTTTCGCCTTGGACCTAGAAGAAGATGATCCTCCTACAAACAATGTGGATGTCTCCCTACTTTTCTGTAGGGTGCCCTCTGCGCTCCTCAGCATGTTGAGGAGCTCTGAAAGTTCAACCTCTTTTTCTTGTAAGTTGAAGTTCAGTATAAACTGGGCGTAAGTGGAAGGAAGGGACTGGAGAACTATGTCCGTATAGAGCTCACTCTCCAATGTGGTCCCTAGGTCCGCGAGCTCCTCAATGTAGCCGATCATCTTTAGCACGTGCTCGGCTATTGATGATCCGACGGCCATCTTTGCCGAAAATAACTTTTTCGACGCTTCGTATCTTGCGATACGTGACTTCTCTCCATACAGTTCTTTTGTATGGAGAAATATGGATTCAAGGTCCATATTCTCGTGCCTCCTCTGATGTTCGTTATCCATCGAGGCAAGTACGAGGCACTTGGCCTTCGCGCTATCAATCTCCCAAGTCTTGCGGATTTCCTTATCCGCGACGCTGGAAGTGGGACCAGGGACAGGTGGAGCTTTGGTGGTAAGAAGATACCCCAGCTTGTCGTAAGTGATTGCCATTTTGACATTCCTGAGCCAATCTTTGTAGTTTGGCCCTGTCAGTATGTTTTTATCTAGAAGTAACTTAAGTCCAGTCATGTCGATTGGTCGCTGCAATTAGGAGAGAGAAGAAGAAACACTCAGCATGATGCTCTTGCAAGTTTAGAGTGGTTTTTAGTTTGTCTAAACAGGATGGCTCCCACTGTTTCTCGAATCCCTCCTCAAACCATAAAGGAAGAATTAGTCAGGATCAATCCCACCGCACAATACTTGCTTAACCGTTCAGCCAGGCCTGTGTCGGTACTTCGAGGGAGGTTTTCCAACGCTTTCGCGAAGTTCCTTAATTAAAGAACCTCTTTTCCCTGGGGGCGTAGCCCCGCTAGCACCTTTCTAGGCACCTACTAGGTTTATAGCATTGACCGATTAGTGAGAAATTTCCCGAGGAGTAGCATATACTCACAGTAGGATCGGGATCCAAATATCATCGCGTGACGAAACTGAAGGAATCCCACCAGAATCATCACACTCCAAATGGTATGCAAATCTAGCAAGTTTCAGTACTTATGAAACTCCCGATGTGGATTTTTGCCCCATGCTCTTATGACCTTGACTTTGGCCAAAATATCATAAGTCACATGTCAAGTTCTACCCGTCATTATCTAGGTTAATTTGGATCCATCCGTACCTACCCTTGACTTTGGCCAAAATGGCAGTACGACTGTCCTAAACCAACGCATCTATCTATGCTACACATGAACACCCAATAGCTACCAATCACTATGCCTTGACTTTGGCCAACATACACAGCTTGAATACTATTGACTATTCATGTGAAACGACGGAGGGCTACGAATGGTTTTGGCAAAACCGTGAACGTAGTGAACTTGATTTGGTCGATGGAACGAGATAGCTTTTAAAAGGAGTGGCTCAAGCTCCGCATTTAAAAGTTGGTTTTGAAAAGAACCGAGTGGTTTTTCGAAAGTGTTCCAACGACTTTAACTTGGTTTATTATCTTGCATTAGTTCTTTTAATGCGTGATATTCTTGCATTAGTTCTTTTAATGCGTCCCATCATTTAATCCTACCATTCCAGAAAACAACCAAAATATGACGTACGCTTATGCTATTCGCATTCGCCACTGGGCCCCGTCATTACCCGTTAGGTTACTTAACTAACGACAGAGCGGGGGCTGGGCTAGCGCGTCTGTAAAACATAAGCAACGCCTAAATAATATCATATATAGATATACTGCAATGATAAACATTTCAGATCACAGATGAATACATTGGATATACTAGGAATCTGTAATTCGTACAAGCCTGTAACGAAAGACAGAATACACGGTCGCGGTGAATAGCCAATACCCCACCCAAGACCCCTACGGGTGCGGAAAACTACCCGCCAAGTACCCGAAGCGTAGCAACCTCCCTCATCTCCATGAGTAGGCCACTCGACACTTCGGCATACCCGGTAGTTTGTGCACCCCCTCCATGGGTCTATCCTAGGAGCAAAAATGGTAAAAAGAAATTATACAATGACGGCTACAACCCCGACCCGGTTGTTCGGCCATACAAATAATTATTACATCAATTTACAAATTTACATGAATTGAAAGAAAAGAAAACTCTCATCTCACAACCCCCGGCTATTCACCCGCGACAATCCAACATATTCATATACACATTCCAGCAACATTACAGATCACAGATTTGTATAACCCCCACTAATCGACATATAGCGATTAGCAGACGTTCAATACAAATATCACATTACAGAAAAACCCGTTAGCTTAAGTCTTTTAGAAGTTCGATCAAAAATACAGTTTTTCGGGACCCCAAAAATAAAATTTTCGTTCTGGAAAATCTGGGCAGAAAACACATATACCAAAAATCCCAAAATACCCCTATGAGAATACTGTAGCAAAGAAAGAACAGAGAGGAGCCAAGTCGGCCGCGTTTCCGCGGCTCTTTGATGGGATCACTGGATCAAATTTCTACAGTATTCACAGAAAACCCTGAGTCGATTTTAGGTGTGAAAATAATCAACTTTTGAACAGTATAAAAATAGACAGAAACTTCGAATTTTGGGGTTCGTTTTCGGGACTTTTTCTTTGATCGATCTTCTAAATACTTGCTAACATGTTAGATAGAGTTTAACTAGGCTCTGATACCACTGTAAGTCCATGCTATCTCTCCCGGTACTTTCGGGAATGCGGAATTTGGTAAAAAACGATTTTTATAGAGGTGGTAACATGGACCTATAACCCGGATCTTGGTTAAACATCTAACTAACAACCTAACTACGAGTTTCTAACTACTCGGTTAGGGGGTTATACCTTGCTTGTCTCGAACTCCTTCGTCTTCAAGCTCCGATGGTGGTCCGGATTGGCTTCTTCCCGTCGTCTCCGTACGCCGAAGATAGATCCACCTGAAAGCTCCAACCTTTGACTCCTTCTTCGAACTTTGAAGAAACTAGTTCACTCGGTTTGCTAAACCTTGTGAACTAGAGTGAGTAGAGAAGAGTTTGTATGGGATTTTATCTATGGTTCTTGATTCTCAACTCATGAGACAAGAGAACCATAGAGTCAAGAGAGGGAGCAAGAGCAAGAGGTTGAGAGCAAAACAAGAGAGCTCAAGAACAAGAGAGAGAATGAGCAAGTCTTTTGTCTCTCACTCTCTCATAATCCAAAGTCATCATAACTCATTATACCAAATCAAGTGTTATGTGATGGTTGAAGCAACCATAACCATATCATTTCATGCACTCATTTTGCACAAATGAGCAAGCAAGCAAAAGTCTTTGCCATGAAATGGTGGCTATGGTTATCATGATGGTCAACTAGTCAAGCCTAGTCAACCGGTCAACAAAGTCAACAAAAGTCAACAAGTCAACAAAGTCAACAACCATGTCACCATAATACTTAATTAATATAATACTTAATCACATATCATATTCTCATTAGGGTTGAGCAAAAAGTCAAATAGTCAACGGTCAACTGTCAACAACCCTAATGAGAATTCGCTGCCTCTGTCTCCCCGTCAACTGTGCATACACACCCGCATCCGCGTTCCGAGGAACACGAATGCACATTGGATAAATTCAATCCCAAAAGGTACACTAGGATCCGGTTTAAACCAAAGCCCGCTAGTGTAAACTGTCCGGACACTGTACGTGCACAAGTGCACGGATGTGACCGAACCCTGTCGCAAAACCATGCGACCTGTCGCATTACCATGCGACCTCTCATCTTTTGCCTAAAGGCGAAAAGCTTTCTGTGTGGGACTCTAAAGACTCGACACTACGCTGGCAGTGGGTTTAACCACAGACCGCAAGCGGCACTAGCTGTGTGTAACGGTCCCCAGGTAATGCCGACAAGAAGACTGACGAGGCGAAACCCATCTGAACTCCTACTGAGCCTGAGTGTGACATTCTCCGTACAGTCCGGTCTGTTCGTCTGATACATCGCATGGCGGGCCTAGGGGGCGGTAAACGTCAGTCCCCCAATAGCGGTACAAGTCGTGCGGGAGCGAAGTCCAAAACACCCTGAGATAACACTGGAAGCCTACCAGTATATCTCGTTTGCCCTGGCCAGGGACTACTCGTGTAATGGCTCTCCTAGACACAGCGCGATGTCAACCCCCAATACCAGGAGAGACGAATCCTGTCTAACCGTCACTGCCTCCAAGTGCTTCGGGACTGCACCCAACTACTACCTGTTTGCACGGCTCCTTTGAGCCGTGGTAGGGTAGTAATCAAAGTACAGTGGGAACACACTCGAGGCGAAGTGACAGTGTCAAGTCAGCGGACTAAGCTGTACTCATGTCACCTGGGAACTGATAACTGACGATAGGCACAATACCAACTAGTCAGTTCCCGACGAGTCCTGTCCAGTGTACCCGTAACCTAACGAGCACCCGCATACTATCTCAAGTACGACGTACTGACGGCTGTGGGACAGACCGTCTCCCACACTGGGATGAGAAGCGCATGCGCTGGTCTACTCCGGAGTATCGATGCCCTGTCTCGATAGTCCTGCGACCAGGGACCTGCATAAGGATGTGCTTATAGATTACCCAGCCCCACTAGTGTGACGGCCATCACATCGCTCGTAATCAAGCAAAGATCCTAAGGGCTCCACTAATGTGTATAGGCGATATACAAAAATAAACACATGTACACATTGAAGTAGAAACAAACCAAGTAGCATACTACTATTTTGAGCAAGATTGTATATACAAGGTGAATATCCCAAGCTTCCATTAAGTAATATACAAACTAGTATGATACAGTAATGGCCTCTAGGGCATATACACTAACACTACCATTATCCAGATTCACAACTATAACCGTATAATTCTTTGCCACCTCTCCAAATCCCTTTATATGTCTTTAGTCATTACCTTCTGCACACCCCTTAGGCCAAATGGTGTTCTTCCTTCCCTACCGTTCGGCACCAGCCTATGGTTTGGAAGAAGACTATCCAATAAGCATAATGGGTGTACTGTCCTAATCCTAGGAGCACTCGCAATGCGAGAGAAGATGAGGATAAAAGACAACCGAATAAACCCTATTCCTATTTCTCCTGAACCAGGATCCATCCCCGAACTGGAACAAGTTCCTTTCGAGTTCGTATATAACCATACGATGGATTATCCAATGAACTGGGATCTTCGTAGTGATACGGAGTGTCCTGGAGAAATACAAAGGTGATTTAGGATTGGCGAAGAAATACTTGGTTTGGTCGTGAATATCAGTCGCAATTTACTTTGCCCTCTTACTAATCCCTTGCTTTGTCTTAATCTTAATACCTTCTGTACACCATCGTTAGGCTAATTGGTTTTCTTCATTCCCCACCGTTTGGCACCAGCCTAAGGTTTGGAAGAAGACTATCCAATTTGCGTAATAGGTGTACTATCTCCTAAACCAAGGAGTACTCGCAACCTGAGAGAAGGTAAAAGGAAAAGACAACTGAATAATCCTATCCGTTTTCTCCAAAACCGGAAACCATCCTCGAATTCCTTCGAGTTCGTATCTAACCATACGATGGTTTTGTCCAATGGAAGTGGACGTTCGTAGTAATACGGGGTGTCCTGAAGAAAAGGGTAAAAGTAGGAGTGGCAATGAGGTCTGCAACTCTGACAATCCAAAAGCCAGTGTTAAGAAGATTCGGTCAACTTGGTCACTGATTCATAGTCTTAGGGTCGGGTCAATGGTCACTGCCAGAGAGAGAGAGAAAAGAAACACTCAGCGTGCACTCTAACCTAAATCAGAATGGTCACAAATTTATCTAATCTGGAAATCTCCCACTGTACCTCAAATTCTCCTCCAAACCTGAAAGAAGAATTTGTCGGGGTCACCCGAGGAGTAAACCAACTCATCAGTGGGAATCGGGATCCAACTATCATCGCATGATAACGTGACGGAATCCGCTCACGCTATCACACTCCAGAAGGTATGCGCATATCTGGCAAGTTTCAGTTCTTTTAAAACTCCCGATGTGATTTCTGCCCCATGCTCTTATGACCTTGACGAAGGTCAACAAATCATAAGTCACATGTCAAGTTCTACCCGTCATTGTCCAGGTTAATTTAAACCCACCCGTACATGCCCTTGACAAAGGTCAACAAGGCTATACGACTGTCCCAAACCAACACATCTATCTATGCAGCAGAAAGGTAACAAGCAGCTACCATACACTATGCCTTGACGAAGGTCAACAAACAGAGCATGAATACTACGTGCTACCCGTCTGAAACGACGGAGGGCTACGAATGGTTTCTGGCGAAAACCTTTAACGTAATGAACTTGATATCGTTGAAGGAACTGATAGCTTTTTAGAAAATATAGTGACGAAAACCTTTACTAAAGAGGTCACTCCCGGTGAAGGGATCTCGGCTCTTTCCCCGTAGAATGGGGTGCAGGATATTCCAAATGAATACCACGATGCAAAGCAAAAGTAATCGGCTATAGTGAAGTTAATTCCCTGACGCCAACTTCTGTCCAAGGGGTCACTCCCGGTGAAGGGATCTCGGCCCTTGCCTCGTCGACTGAGGAGCAGGATATTCCAAATGAATACCACGATGCAAAACAAAAGTGAACATCCTTGCAATAACAGCATTTTGAAAAGTGTTCCAACACCATCAGAATAGGTTTGTTTTAACTTGCATTGATCCGAATCAACGCAGTCCCATCAATTGATCACACCACAAAGAACGAAAATATACTGATGTACGTATATGCCATCCGCATTCGCCACTGGGTCCCGTCATTACCCGTTAGGTTAGCTAACTAACGACAGAGCGGGGACTGGACTAGAGCGGATGTAAAACATATACAATATCTACTAATATATATACCAATATATTATATTCGCTCAAGGCTTGATAAAAATGCGACATCACAGAAATGTACAGCATCACAGAACAATACAGATATCTGGGATCTCCGGGTTTCACAGAGCCGCTACCGAAACCCGACGTTCCCCTGGTCGTGTGGATAGCCTGTGTAATGAAATCCTAGACCCCTACGGGCGCGGCAAGTTACCCGCCAAAACCTGAAGCGAGGCAGCCCTCTTCAGCACCGTGAATGGACCACCCAGCACTTCATGGAATCCGGTAACTTGGGCACCCCTCCTGGGTCAACCTGTACCCCCTACGAGTGCGGCGAATAGCCCGCCAATTCTAGAGTGAAGCCCCCTCCGTCCCAATGCCATGAGATGCGGGCTTGTTGCCCTCCAGAACCCGGCTATCCGTGCACCCCTCCGTGGGGTAATCCTAGTACAGAAAGTAAAATATACATACAACGGGTACATCGACCGCAACCTGGTCGTGCCCCAAAATAATAATACAAACAGGCAGTGACGGCAGTCCACATGTCGGACGCTCGCCCCGCAATATCAAATGTACATAATACAACAAAACTGTACTAGCATTGCATCCAGGCTATCCTCCACGACCGATCCGCAACATCACAGCAAAGTCACAAAACATCAACGTGAAAGTCACGTTCGCAAATCCGTCTAACCGGGCTATAGCAGTTAGACAGGATTTACCGATCAAGTGGCATTCGCGGTCGCAGATATAATGTAAATACTGTGAAATAATGTGTTTAAAATATCCGATCGATCAAAAATTAACAAGTGGGCCCCAAAACAATACTGTAGCACTCACAGAAATTCTGGGCCCAATATTAATATTCCAAAACCCCTAAAATTAGCCCAGAAGCCCACTGGAAAAAAATGATGCAGTGAGGACACCAATGTGCGGCGGAACCGCGGCCCAAGGGGGGGTTTGGCCGCGGTTCCGCGCTTAATTGGTCGATTCACTGTATCGAATTTTACAGTAGTCTTATAATTTCCAGTACATTAGTTTTTTACAACCTGAAAAATTTTTGGACTTCAAAAAATTTCGACAGAAAACTGATGTGAGGAAAAATGCGGGTTTTTAGAATTTTGGTCGATCGGAAATGCAAACACATCAAACAAAGCTAGACTAAGTTAATGGCGAGGCTCTGATACCACTGTACGTGCACGGCGGCGCCCCGGCCGTCAATCCGACGGCCAAATGCGGAAGCGGTGATAAACTTTAATTTTGCGAACTTAGCAAACCGGCACCACCGCGCACTAAACACCCGGATCGGACCATTAAACTAGTTCTAGCTAACTACAAGATGGGGAAGAGATATACCGAGTGATCCGAGTCCTCCGGTCTTCTCGTCGTCGTCCCGATCTCCTGCGGAAACTCCGGTTGTCGCCTCCTCGCCGGAAGGGCACCACATTGCCTGCATCTTTTACGGGCTCCCACCTCAATACCGAGGCAACTCGGGCGCGAAGTTGGCTGGCCGACGCGTCCAAGATTTGCTATAGAATGTGTAGTGTAGAGGCTATGTCTTATTTAGGGTTTGTTGCCTTTGAAGATGATGGAGGAATCAAGATAAAAAAAAATGGTGCTTGCATTTTCCTAGCATGAAAAGAGATCAAGAATGCCACACTTTCAAAAATGAAACTCTCTTTTCTTCTTTCAAGTGTGTTCAACCATCTCCCATGAGAATGGTGGAGGAAGGAATACATAATGCAAGAGGGAGGTGAGTGTAGTAAATGGTAAGAGGTGACCATATCCAAACATCGTCATAACTAATCCACATCAAACTCTAATCTCCTCAAATCAGCAAAAGCAAGTGATGATGATAGAAAAGAATGGTATCAAAAGATGCTTTCATAATCTCTCATCTCACAAATAAACCCTCCACAAAATGTTATTTGCAAACTTGCAAATAACACCCTCCATCGAAAAAGTCCGGCCGGGAAAGAACAAAGGAAGACCGGCCGGAACGGAATGCAAACTGGCAATTCCAGAAAACCGGTCCCGTAATAAATTACAGGAAAACCCCCATACTGTGCATACACACCCGCATCTGTATTCTGTCCGGATACAAATGCAATGAGACAAAATCTACACTGTACTATACTAGGATCCGGCTTAAACCAAAGCCGGCTAGTAATATCCGTTCGATCCTGATCCGTGCAATACCGCACGTATCCGATCGAACCTTTCCATATACCCATACGGCCACTAGTACTAACCGTCCGATCCTGATCCGTGCAATACCGCACGTATCTGATCGGACCCTGCCATATCTCCATATGGCCTCTACAGCGTTTCGCCCGAAAGCTTGAGTAACTGAAAGTGTGGTGGACTCTAAAGACTCGTCAATTCTATGGCTGTGGATTTAACCACTAGCACGTCAGAGGTATAAGCCAATACGTGACGGGCCACCAGCTATTGACCAAAAGGGACGTCGATGAGCGAACTAATCCTGACACCCTACTGAGCCTGTCAGTGACAATATCCGTACAGTCCGGTCCGTTCGTCAATGAGCATCGCATGTCGGGCCTAGGGGGTTGGTAAAAGTCAGACCCCCAAAAGCGGTACAAGTCGTGTCGGAGTGTAGCGCAGAACACCCTGAGATACTACTGGAATACCTAACAGTAAATCTCCTTCCTTGGCCAAGGACTTCGTGTAATGGCTCTCCTAGACACAGCGCGACCTCACCCCCAATACCGGGAGATACGAACCCCTGAAGATCTGCTCACTGCCTCCATGTGGCTCGGGACTGTACCCAACTAAAACATGTTTGCACGACTCCTTTGAGCCGTGGTAGGGTAGTAATCAAAGCACAGTGGGAACTCACACGAGACAAATGACGATCCCCAGGTCGATGAACTAACCTGTACACATGTCACCTAGGAACTGCTATCTGACGTCAGGTATAAGACCAACTAGCATGTTCCCGGCGAGTCCTGTCCGGTGTACTCATAACCCAATGAGCACCTGTATACATCTTAGGTGAACCAACTGACACCAGTGGCTTGTGAGACCGGCCACCGCCCCTCGTCGGGGTCTCGACTGTATACACTAGTCTACTCTGGAGAATCGATGCCCTGTCTCGAAACTCCCACGACTAGGGACCTTTTAAGGATGTGCTTATAGACTCCAGCTCTCACTTATATGATCGCCCTCATACTGCTGGCAGTCAAGAAAGAATCCTAGGGGCTCTATCAATGTGCAATAGTGACCTGTCAGGTCACCTAAAGCAGTACACGATGATAAAGGTAAACCAGATAACATACTATCATCTCGAGTAAGACTGTCCTACTAGGATAGGTCCTCCCTCAATCATTGCAATCACGTGCCTGTGATCCAATAATTGACTCTGAGGGCACTATCTCCAACATGATAGGTTACAAATTTGATGGGGCCGCATTAATTTTTAATGCAAGATAAAAACCTAAAATGATATTGTTGGAACCAGATTTTAAAAACTGACATTACAGATGTTCTCTTTTGCTTTGCATAGTGGTATTCAGTTTGGAATATCCTGCACCTCATTCGATGAGGCAAGGGCCGAGATCCCTTCACCGGGAGTGACCCCTTGAGTAAAAGTTTGCGTCAAGGTAATAACTTCACTATAGTCGATTATTTTTGCTTTGCATCGTGGTATTCAGTTTGGAATATCCTGCACCTCATTCGACGAGGAAAGAGCCGAGATCCCTTCACAGGGAGTGACCTCTTTAGCAGAAGTTTTCGCCACTATATATTTGAAAAAATACACAGGTTCCTTCAACGATATCAAGTTCACTACGTTAACGGGTTTTTCGCCAAAAACCTAGCCGTAGCCCTCCGTCATTTCAGATAGGTACCACCTAGTATTCGTGCTGTGTTTGTTGGCAAGCGTCAAGACACAGTGAACGGTAGCTGAGTGATGTTTATCTGTTGCATAGATATGCGATTATTTGAGACAGTCGTACAGCTTTGTTGGCAAGCGTCGAGAGTTTGTACGGGTGGGTTCGAGTTAATCCAGGACAATGATGGGTTGAACTTGACTAGCGGCCTATGACTTGTTGGCAAGCGTCAAGGTTATAGGTCGTTAGGGGCAAAAACCACATCGGGAGTTTCAAACATACAGGAAACTTGCAGATTTAGCATACCTTCTGGAGTTTGGTGACTAGAGTGGATTCCATATAGTGCATCACACAATGATAGTTGGATCCCGATCCCACTGATGAGTAGGATTACTCTCGGGAAATTATCACACTTAACAATCAATGCTATAAACCAAGTAGGTGTCTAGAAAGGTGTTAGCGGGGCTACGCCTCCAGGGGAAAGAGGTTATTTAATTAAGGAACTTGGCGAAAGCGTTGGAAAACCTCTCTCGAAGTGCCAACACCGGCCTGGCTGAAAGGTTAAGCAAGTATTGCGACGTGCGATTAATCCTGACTAGTTCTTCTTTTAGGGTTTGAAGAAGAATTTGAGGAAACAGTGGGAGCCATTCTGATTAGATAAATTAATAAACCAGTCTAATCTTGCAAGAGCGCACGCTGAGTGTTTTCCTTCTCTCTCTCCAGGTAGCAACCATTTCATGCCCTAATCAAGATAATAAAATGTATCGCTTGACCGATCCGAATTCTTATTCGGGGCTGGGGAACGTTGGTTCGTCTCTAACTCATAACAACTGTCATAAGTATGAGCAAAGGAAAGAGGAAAGTTTGAATTCCTTGATAAACCCATCGAAGAAGAAACACACTGTTGCGTCTTCTTCAGGTGTTCTTGTTATTGAGAACTGTTTTTCGGTCAGTCCTACCTCCTGGGTACTAGATACCGGATCAGGATCTCATATCTGTAATTTATTACAGGGACTGAGAAAAAGTAGGATAGTTGCACCTGGTGATATGTCCCTCAGAGTAGGGAACGGAGCACAGGTTAATGCTGCAGCCGTCGGTGAATATCACCTAGTGTTGCCAAATGGCAATACTATGATTTTGAACAATTGCTACTATGTGCCTTCCATGCTTTGCAACATCATATCAGTTTCTTTACTTAATAAAGATGGATATAACTTTGTTCTTGATACAAATATCATGAACATTTACCTTGATAAGGCACTGGTTGCAGAAGGTACACTGTGTAATGGTATCTTTGTTCTAAATCAGAATACAGTGCTCAATGTACAAAACACACGCAAGAGGAAGAGTTCAGATACGAACGAATCCTACTTGTGGCATTGTACACTTGGTCATATCGGAGAGAAAAGACTAAGTAAGTTGCATAAAGATGGACTCTTGAATACATTCGAATTTTCATCTTATGAAACTTGTCAGTCCTGTCTCAAAGGAAAGATGACCAAATCTCCGTTCACCGGACATGGAGAAAGAGCAACAGAGCCCTTGGGACTCATACACAGTGATGTATGTGGTCCGATGTCTATACATGCAAGGGGTGGGTTCTCATACTTCATCACATTCACTGATGATCTCTCTAGATTCGGATATGTGTATTTTATGAAACACAAATCTGAAGCTTTTGAGAAATTCATAGAATTCAGGAACGAAGTAGAGAACCAGATTGGCAAAAGTATTAAGATCCTCCGATCTGATAGAGGGGGGGAATACTTAAGTACGGAATTCAGGGACTTTTTGAAAGAGAACGGTATTCTCTCTCAGCTTACTCCTCCTTACACACCACAGTATAATGGTGTATCAGAGCGGAGGAATTGTACCCTATTGGATATGGTTCGCTCCATGATGAGTAATGCAGAGTTGCCTCTTTCATTCTGGGGATATGCACTTTAAACGGCAATATATGTATTGAATAGGGTTCCTACCAAAGCTGTGCCTACCACTCCACATGCATTGTGGGAGCGGAAGAGACCATACCTTAATTTTATTAAGATATGGAGTTGTCCATCTTATGTAAAGAAGCAGAACTCGGACAAACTCGAGGCACGGTCAGTTTTGTGTAAGTTTGTAGGATATCCTAAGCATTCGCAAGGATATCAGTTCTACCACACTGAGGAACAGAAAGTATTTGTTGCTCGCCAAGCTGTCTTTTTAGAAAAGGAATTTCTTGCAAAAGAAATTAGTGGGAGCACGGTAGAATTGGAAGAAATTCCAGAGGAACAAACTGTAACTGAAGATTTGGTAGAACCTCAGGATTCAATAACCCCGGACGAACCTCAGCCACTTCGCAGATCTAGTAGGATTTCTCATCCGCCCGAGAGATACTACGGTTTTCTCATAGATGGGGATCGAGAGGATTGCATCTTGGAAGAAGATGATCCTACTAGTTTCAGACAGGCCATTATCAGTAGGGACTCTGATAAGTGGTTGGATGCTATGCAATCTGAAATGGAGTCCATGTACACCAATAAAGTGTGGACCCTGGAAGTTGCTCCACCTGGGTAAAACCCGTTGGATGCAAATGGATCTACAAGAAGAAACTTGGTGTGGATGGGCAGGTGGAAACCTATAAGGCTAGACTCGTTGCAAAAGGTTTTCGTCAAAGACCAGAAGTGGACTATGACGAAACCTTTTCTCCAGTAGCTATGCTCAAATCCATTAGGATCCTGCTTGCCATTGCTGCCTTCCATGACTATGAGATATGGCAGATGGACGTAAAAACGGCTTTTCTAAATGGAAGTTTAGAAGAGCACGTTTACATGGATCAGCCAGAAGGTTTTGTTGACAGTGAGAGCAGCGGGTAGGTGTGCAAGCTGCTCAAATCCATTTATGGATTGAAGCAAGCATCGCGGAGCTGGAACATCTGTTTTGATGAGACAGTCAAAGATTTTGACTTCATCAAGAACGAAGATGAGCCATGTATTTATAAGAAGATTGTAGGACGAACTGTCGTGTTCCTAGTCTTGTACGTGGACGGCATTCTTTTGATAGGAAATGACATTCCTATGCTACAATCGGTCAAGCTATTCTTATCACAAAGGTTCTCTATGAAAGACCTAGGTGATGCCTCGTACATTCTGGGGATCAAGATCTACAGAGATAGATCCAAGAGATTACTGGGACTTTCACAGTCTAGGTACATAGAGACCGTACTAAAGAGATTTAGTATAGAAGATTCCAAGCGCGGTAACATACCCGCATTGTACGGAATCACCCTCTCCAAGGAGATGTCTCCCAAGACTGACGAGGTGAGGGTTCGCATGAGCACTATACCCTACGCTTCGGCGGTAGGATCTATAATGTATGCATTGCTATGTACAAGACCAGATGTAGCTTACGCGCTAAGCGTAGTGAGCCGGTATCAGTCAGACCCAGGTGAGGACCACTGGACAGCAGTAAAGAACATTGTTAAGTACCTGAGAAGGACTTAGAAGATGTTCCTAATTTACGGTAATGGAGACCTCAGGGTCGAGTCCTTTACCGACTCAAGCTTCCAGAGTGACAAGGATGACAGCAAGTCTGTCTCGGGATTTGTGTTTACCCTCAACGGAGGGACGGTATGTTGGAAGAGTTCCAAACAGGATACCATCGCAGATTCGACGATGGAGGCTGAATACATTGCTGCAAGCGATGCCGCAAAAGAGGCTGTCTGGATAAAGAAGTTCATAGCTGAACTTCAGGTGGTTCCGTCCATTGTTGATCCAATACCAGTGTATTGCGATAACAATGGGGCTATAGCTTTAGCAAAGGAACCACGGTCCCATCAGAAATCCAGGCACATCTTAAGGCGGTATCACCTGATCAGGGAGATCGTAGATCGCCAGGAGATCGAGGTCCGGAGAGTGGATACGAAGGACAACACGGCGGATCCATTTACAAAGGCCCTCCCTCAAGCACAGTTCGAGCGACTTTTTGGGATGTTGGGTATGCGATACACCAGCAGCTGGCCTTAGAGCAGACGTTGGGTATTCGGTACGCCAATCACTGGGCTTTAGTGCAAGTGGAAGATTGTTGGATGTATATGCCCTAGAGGCCAGTATTGTATATGTACACATATGGATACTAGGGAGATGTATGTACAGAACAATCTTGCTCAGTTTTATAGTATATTATTCGACTTGTCTTTGTCAAGGTATGTGTATTTATTTGTATTATTGATATATCTGGTTTGCACATATTGATAAAGACTCGATATGGTAGTATAATATTGTGGTTTGTCTTTATCTTAACATGGCATATGTCATACTCGTTATTACATATTGCGGTTACATGTGTTAGTTATATGTATGCCCTAGAGGCCATTACTATACATACGATGTATATTGTAGTGGATGTTAGGACATATATAGGGAGGACTTTCTTGCTCGACATGATAGTATGCTATCTGGTTTTATTTTATCTTAACATGTACTCTGATTGTCTCTATATTACATGTTGATAAAGCCCTTAGGATATGTACTCGACTACTGGGACTATGATGAGATCATACTAGTGGGGCCACGGTAGTCGACGAGTACATCCTATAACTGTTCCTAGTCGAGGGTGTATCAAGACAGGGCATCGATACACCAGAGTAGACTAGCGTATACGCATCTTGACCCATATGATGGGCGATGGATGATCCCATATCCATCGGTGTTTGACATCAAGGATGGTGTACGGGTGCTCAGTGGAGACTGGGTACACTGGACGGACTCGCCGAGAACTCCCAGATGGTATTATACCATACGTCAGATGGCAATTCTCCGGTGACACTGGTACAGAGTAATCTGTTGACCCGAGATCGTCATAGAGTCTTGTGTGATTCCCACTGTGCTTTGATTTCCATCATACCACGTCCAAGAGGGCGTGCAAAAAGTTGGCTTTTGGGTACAGTCCCGAATCATATGGAGGCAATGAGCGATAGGAGGGGATTCGTCTCTCCCGGTATAGGGAGTTGATGTTGTGCTGTGTTCGATTGGCTATAACCGGAAATCCCTGGCCAGGGTTGCTGAGATTTACTGGTAAGTGTTATCAGTAGTTTCTCGAACTATTATAGACCTCATATCGACACGACATATCGAGCTACTGGGGTCTGACGTTTACCACCCTTAGGCGAGGTATGCGACATATCAGACGATAAGACCGGACTGTA
Organism: Agapanthus africanus; assembly: GCA_030015575.1. Lineage (NCBI taxonomy): Eukaryota > Viridiplantae > Streptophyta > Magnoliopsida > Asparagales > Amaryllidaceae > Agapanthus > Agapanthus africanus. The sequence continues at coordinate 410,816,714 of CM057340.1, forward strand.
CGGGAGTGTTACTGTTTGGATTCACAGGAGAATGTACAGGCTTGCTTGTTGATCTTCTGAGCGCTCAATACCTGGGTAGCTGTTACGTTTAGCTGACCGCTTGCAGCTTGTGGGTGTTTGATATGATCATCACCTACTGCCGGCGTATTAACGATTCTTTAGAGTCCTACACAGAGCTTTCTTGACTCAGGCAAAACGGAATAGGGGCACATATGTGATATGTGTGGGACCGAGGATAATACGATATGAGATACCGTATTCTATTCTCGCGATATTTGATATCAGCCGGGTCATCGGATCAAGTGTTGATTCGATGAATCGGTACGGATAAATATTAGTCGGTTATATGCGATATAGCCGGATTGTCGGATCAAGTGTTGATTCGATAATTTAATGTATAATAATATATAAGATATATTAAATTACATTAACTAATATTTGCTCACTAAAAGATTCTTTTTCTCACTCGGGTAATACATTGATATATATGTGATATATGTTAAATGTATTATTTTATTTTGTTACAATAAATATTATATATGTGATATATAATATTGTAACATGATATGATAAATAACGCAACATGTTTTGTAAAGATTAATCAAGATTAGGGTTTGATTTGGGTTAATGACTTCTAGTAGATTCTAGAAGGTTTTCTTTTTGTTTTGTGTAAGATATTTACAAGTGACTCATGCTTTAACCCAACCCAAACCCTAACCCTAGTTAATTCTCTACAAAGGTTTACTCGACCATGGTTGCATAATTCATCATATTATTCTTTTCCTATTCATCACAAAAGGATGCTAATATTGTTCATCTTCTTCCTTCTTCTTCTTTGCTTGAAATGCTTTCTTGCTTTGATTTTTGTGATGGATAAATATGAGAAAAAGATAAATAAAGAGAGCAAAAATCCTACTTCATCATCCTCATCTTCCCTTGCCATTTAGATGAGGGTGTTCACATCATTTCATGAGTGTTAGCTTGTGTTAAAGAAACTTCAAGGTAGATCATCTTAGTATCGAAGATCGGAAGCAAAGGTTGCGTCTTTCTCTTCGTGGAACCTCTCGAGAGTCCGGATCCCGATGATCGCAGCGAAGGGACCACAACACGGAGCATATGAAGTGAAGGACCGGATCTACAAAGGTTGTAATCCCTCTCACTTAGTGTTAAAGTGTTTAGCATGCTTTTTTTCGCCCAATCTCTAGTTTAAAGTTCCGTATTCGGGTTGTTCGGCACGGCTAAATTTTAAATCGGGCATGGTTGATGCCTCGTAGACCCTTGTGCACGTGCCTAGCAACCCTACAGTGGTATCAGAGCCAAGCTAGAGCTTTAGGCGAAGTCTAGACGGAGTTTGAAGTCCGATCGAACCAAAACCCTAACCCGAAACATGCTCTCTGGAAATTTTCTAAAAACTGGGATTTTTCCACATTAAAAATGCTTTAAAAAATCAGCAGGGAATTCTAAGAATTACGGTGCAAAATTTTTCCCATGAACAGTACAAAGAGGGCGGAACCGCGGCATAAGCATGCCTTATGCGGCGGTTCCGCGGCTAAATGATGACGTCATCATCCCCTGTTTGCACAGTAACTCCTATTTTATTATGCTGGATTTTCTGGGAATGTTTAATATTTATTCAAGAGTTGAATTTTCTGGAATTGTTTTGGGGATTCGGTGTTTCGATCGGAGTATCAGATTTTGTCTATGTGGTTTTCCGGATAACTTTTAGAAACTGTTAAAAAGATCGAACGGATATCAATAACTCACTTTTTCCCCTGTCGGAAAATTTTTCAAAAGTTGGATTTTTTTTCCTCGTGTTTAAGAATGTTCTAAGTCATGCAAGTAACTCGGTGGACCCTCTAGAAGACAACAAACCTTAACTCGATTATGTGACCGTCTTGAACTGCCTTTTGAACCTTAGGGTTTGGGGCAGTACGGCGTGCCACATGTGAGGCGTTGGCTTGACCCTTCTACGGCTGGACCATTGGTACTGTGGCATGTGATGAATGTTTTAAAACTAATTTCAAGTGTTGAGATATATTGGGGAAATCTTGGGTGTTTGATGATTCGATCGGAAAGTTTAACTTTGTCTATTTATCTGGAATGTGATACAATATTTGGAATCCACAGGTAGTTATAAGATAACTAATTTGAATATTATAAACATAGCAGTCTAGTCTCAGATGATCGGTTGCCACGGAATTTTGATGTGATCAAAAGTCCGTCGCAATCACGTAGCGTACGCGGATACTCGCCGGGTAAACTTAATAGACAGCCTCACTCCATAGCCCTGACCAAGTGACTGTAGGAGAACCCCGTCGCCGAAAGCATCCGTTCGGGTGCTCCCGGTAGCGGTGTTTCGCCTTGGTGCACTTCGTCGACGGTATCGGGGTGCGGCCGTCTACTAAAGTTTGCGACGAGCATTCGATCAGGACGTCGGGAATCTTGTTGAATTGCCCGACTTGATATTGAAAAGAGTTTTCGATAATGAGACAAAAATGCGGGGTTTATAATTGTTAGGCATGTGATGTCTAAGGAATTCATTTGGTTAGGCATGCGATGTCTAAAGAGATTGCGGATTCCAACTGTTGTAGTATTACACTTTCTTTTCTGTGACCGTAAGCGTAGTATGTGGTGTATCGTCGGCTTCGTTGCTATACATCAACGACAATCGGGATACGCATACTTGCTTACGTTGATGATATGAGATATTATGTGTTGCTGTGATATGTTATATTGGATCGTCGCGTTTTGAATAGCCGGGGGTTTTATGTGAGATGAGAGTTTTTCTTTTTCATTCATGTAAAATTCATTTGTATGTAATATTCTTTTATTGGGGCACTTCCAGGTAGCGGAAGATGTCACCATTGTATATTATTTACTTTTCCGCATTAGGTAGACCCAAGGCGGGGAGCATAAGTAACCGGGTTCTAGGGTCCAGTGGGAGACCATCTCGAGGAGTCGAGTCCGGGTCTCCTAACCCTAGAATTGGTAGTGTTACTTGCCGCTCTCGTAGGGGTCTAGGGATGTGGGTTTGGCTATTCATCGCGACCGTGGAATCCGTGTTTTATACAGAATCGTATTAAAAACACGGACGTCCTAGTATATCCAATATTTCATATATGTTCTTCTGCTGCAATGTTCTGTGATGAGATCATATTACTGCCTGAGACGAATGTTTATATTATATATATGAGATATATGTTATATTGCAGATTTCGTTTCAAAAGAGATGCTTATGAAGCATATTAAAATAGGACTTCATTAATGAGATTAATGAATTAAAAGAAACCTAAAATATTGTAGACACTTGTTTAAAAATTGGTAGCTCTAGTTCTTGCTTTGCATAGAGGTGTTCCTTGTAGAACATCCAGCACCTTATTCGATAAGGAAAAGACCGAGATCCCTTCACCGGGAGTGACTCCTTTAGCAATAACTGGCAGATGCTACAAACTCGGTTTGTCTTTTGATTGCTTCTATAGTTTCTGCTTTGCATTGTGGTATTTGTGAAATATCCTGCACCTTATTCGATGAGGAAAGGGCCAACGATCCCTTCACCGGGAGTGACCCCTTTAGCAAAACAAGAAAAGCCTCAAAAACACTCCATTTAAAATCACTCGATTCTACAATGATATCAAGTTCATTACGCAAAGGGTTTTCTGAAAAACCCGTCGTAGCCCTTCGTCATTTCAGATAAGTACTAGTTAGTATTTGTGCTACGTTTATTGACCATGTTAAGGCGTAGTGTGCGGTAGCTGATTAGTGCTTATCTATATAAGCATATGATGCGATTGGATTAGGGTAGTCGTGCGACTTTGTTGACCATGTTAAGGGTCGTGCGGGTGGGTTCAATTCAATCGGGAAATGACGGGTTGAACTTGACTAGCACTTATGATTTGTTGACCATGTTAAGGTCATATAGCTGCTAGGGGTAAAATATTATTGGGAATTTCAAGTGTTGAAATTTGCAATGAGATTGCATACCTTCTATGAGATAGTTGGATCCCGATACCCGCTGCGAGTAAGAGTTACTCCTGGGAGAGTTTTACACATTACAATTAGCCGATCAAGTAGGTGTCTAGAAAGGTGTTAACGGGGTTACGCCTCTGGGAAAAAGAGGTTAACTTTAATTAGGTTCGTGCGAAAGTACGGGGGACCTCCCTCAAAATACCGACACTGGCCTGGCTGAAAGATTGGAAAACTTGTAGCATGTAATTAATCCCGGCTAGTCTTTCCTTTTAGGGTTTGAAGGAAGATTTGATTAAAACAGTGGGAGACAACCAGATTAGATATATTAGATAACCAATCTAATCTTGCAAGAGCATACGCTGAGTGTTTTCTTCTCTCTCTCTCCAGACAGCGACCATATCACGCCTTAATCAAGATAATAAAACGGATATATTGACCGAACCCACTTGTTATACTGAGTTGGGGAACGTTGGTCCCGCTCCAACTTATAATTGTTATAAGACAGAGCAGGAAATTGGGGATTTCCAGAATTCCCGTGCCGCCCAAACGAAGAAAGTGCATGTTGATGCATCATCTTCGGGTGTGTTCATTACACAGAACTGTTTCTCAGTATCCTTTACGTCCTGGGTATGTGATACCGGATCAGGATCCCGTATATGTAATCTGTTACATGGGCTACAGATAGATAGAGAACTGAGAACGGGTGATAAGTTTCATGAGACAGAAAACGGTGCAAGTGTTGCAGCCAAGTCTGTTGGTCACTGTCACCCTGTATTACCAGAATACATTGATTCTGAACAAATGTTATTAGATACCGAACCTGATATACAAAATCATATCAGTCTCTTTATTAGTAAAGAAAGGATATAATTTTGTATTGTTGGATAATGTTTTGAACATTTCCTATATCAAGAGTTGATCGGTTCAGGCACGTTATCTAAAAGCATTGTCGTTCTAAATCAAACTACAGTTCTTAGTATACGGAACACACACAAGAGGAAGAGTTCAGAAATGAATGAATCCTTCTTGAGGTATTGTAGACTAGTTCATATCAATGCGACCCGACTGGCTGAAGTTACATATAGATGCATATTTAAATTAGTTTGAATTTACATCTTGTAAAACTTGCCGGTCATGTCACAAAGATAAGATGACCACAGCTCTGTTTGTTGGAAACAGAGAAAGAGTTAGTGAACTTTTGGGATTGATACATGCTGATGTATGAAGTTCCCCTGTCTGCACATGCCAAGACTGGTTCTTTGTACTTCATTACATTCTCTGATGATCTCTCAAGATTCAGACATATGTTCCTGCTGAAACACAAGTCTGAAACTTTTGAGATATTCACAGAATATAAGTTAGAAGTAGAGAACCAAAATACGGGTAAAAGTATTATGTCCTTTGATGTGATCAAGGAGGAGAATACTTGAGCACGGGATTCCTGGACTATTCTAAAGGAGAATGAGATTCTTTCTCAGCATTACTCCTCCGTATACACCATAGCACGATGGTATATCGGGGCGGAGCAATAGCACCCTATGTGATATGGTGTGCTCTATGATGAGTACTACTGAGTTGCCTATTTCCTTTTGGGAGTTATGCACTTGAGAAGCTGCATACCTATTAAATAGGGTTCAAATCAAATCAGTTGCCTACCACTTCATATGTGATATGGAAAGGGAAGAGCCCATATCTTAAGCTTGTTAAGATTTGGGGTCGTTCGGACTATATCTAAAAGCAAAATCCGGACAAGCTCGAGGCAAGGTCTGTTATGTAGAACTGGAAAGGTTCCAGCTATACAAAATTCAGCTGATGATTTGGTAGAACCAAAGGATTTAATAGTTTCCAACGAACCTCAGCCTCTCCGCCGATCTAGTAGGGTTCCTCACCCACCTGAGAGATACTTCGGTTTCTCTATGACAGTGGGAGCGAGGATTGCATCATGAGATGATGACCCAACTAGTTTCGAGCTGGCCATCAGGAGTGGGACTCCTTAAGAATGGCTGGGTGCTTATCGATCTGAGATGGAATCCTTACACACCAACAAAGTATGGACATTGGTTGCTTTATCTGAAGGGTTAAATCCCCATCAGGAGCAAGTATATCTTGAGAAGATTACTTGGTGTACATGGAAAAGTTGAGACTTTCAAAGCTAGACTTGTTAAAGGTTTGCATCATAGACCAGGTATGGATTATGTTGAAACCTTTTCTAAGGATCTATGCTTAAGTCCATCCAGATCTTACTTGCCACGGCAACATACCATGACTACGATATCTGGTGGTTGGGTGTCATGACTGCTTTTCTAAGTGATGTTCTAGAAGAGAGCGTCTATAAGTACACAGCCAGAGGTCTTCGTAGACAGTGGGAGCAGTAGAAACGTGTGCAAGATGATTTATATGATAAAGCAGGTATCGCGGAGTTGGAACATCTGTTTTGATGTGGTGGTCAAAGAGTTTGACTTCATCAAAATGGTAGATGAATCTTGTATATACAAAAAAAAGGTAGTAGAGAGTATGATGGTGATCCTCGTAGAGTACGTGGATGACATACTCTTGATAGGGAAGGAGTTTCCTATGCTACGCTCGGTTAATCTCCGCTTATCACAAGGATTCTCCATATAGGATCAAAGTGAAATCTCCTAAATCCTTGGTTTTGGATCTATAAGATAGATCTAATTGGATGTTAGGAAACTCACTAGTAGTAGTGAGATGGTATCAATCGATCCTGGGGAGAATCACTGGAAGGGTTCCAGGGTGATAAGGATGATTGAATGTCAGTCGCAGGCTTGTCTATACCCTCAGTGGAGGGACGGTATGTTGGAAGAGTTCCAAGCTAGATACCGTGACATACTAGACGATTAAAGGCAAGATACATCGTTACCAAGGATGCAACCAAAGAGGCAGTCTGGATATATATAAGTTCATAAGATGAACTTCGTTCCTACCATTGTGTGATAATGGAGTTGTGGCTTTAGCCAAGGAACTACCGTCCCATCAGAAATCCAGATATAATTCTTAGGCAGTGTCACCTGATCATGGAGATGGTTGATCTCCAGGGAGATCGAGATTAGGAGAGTAGACACAGAGGACAACAGCGCGAATCCACTCACAAAGGCCTTTTTCCCAGTAGAGACTTTTATGGGATGGTTGAGTATGAGATACTTCAACCGCAGCTAATTGTTGGGTATGCGATACCATAAAAGATGGCCCTAGTGCAAGTGGGAGATTGTTAGTTAGATGTATGCCCTAGAGGCCATTACTGTACATACGATGTATATTGTAATGGATGCTAGGACAAATATAGGGAGGACTTTCTTGCTCGACATGATAGTATGCTATCTGGTTGTACTTTATCTTAACATGTACTCTGATTGTCTCTATATTACATGTTGATAAAGCCCTTAGGATATGTACTCGACTACTGGGACTATGATGAGATCATACTAGTGGGGCCACGGTAGTCGACGAGTACATCCTATAACTGTTCCTAGTCGAGGGTGTATCGAGGCAGGGCATCGATACACCAGAGTAGACTAGCGTATACGCATCTTGACCCATATGATGGGCGATGGATGATCCCATATCCATCGGTGCTTGACAACAAGGATGGTGTACGGGTGCTCAGTGGAGACTGGGTACACTGAACGGACTCGCCGAGAACTCTCAGATGGTATTATACCATACGTCAGATGGCAGTTCTCCGGTGACACTGGTACAGAGTAGTCTGTTGACCCGAGATCGTCATAGAGTCTTGTGTGATTCCCACTGTGCTTTGATTTCCATCATACCACGTCCAAGAGGGTGTGTAAAAAGGTGGCTTTTGGGTACAGTCCCGAATCATATGGAGGCAATGAGCGATAGGAGGGGATTCGTCTCTCCCGGTATAGGGAGTTGATGTTGTGCTGTGTTCGATTGGCTATAACCGGAAATCCCTGGCCAGGGTTGCTGAGATTTACTGGTAAGTGTTATCAGTAGTTTCTCGAACTGTTATAGACCTCATATCGACACGACTTATCGAGCTACTGGGGTCTGACGTTTACCACCCCTAGGCGAGATATGCGACATATCAGACGACGAGACCGGACTGTACGGGAGTGTTACTGTTTGGATTCACAGGAGAATGTACAGGCTTACTTGTTGATCTTCTGAGCGCTCAATACCTGGGTAGCTGTTACGTTTAGCTGACCGCTTGTAGCTTGTGGGTGTTTGATATGATCATCACCTACTGCCGGCGTATTGACGATTCTTTAGAGTCCTACACAGAGCTTTCTTGACTCAGGAAAAACGGAGTAGGGGCACATATGTGATATGTACGGGACCAAGGATAATACGATATGAGATACCGTATTCTATTCTCGCGATATTTGATATCAGCCGGGTCATCGGATCAAGTGTTGATTCGATGAATCGGTATGGATAAATATTAGTCGGTTATATGCGATATAGCCGGATTGTCGGATCAAGTGTTGATTCGATAATTTAATGTATAATAATATATATGATATATTAAATTACATTAACTAATATTTGCTCACTAAAAGATTCTTTTTCTCACTCGGGTAATACATTGATATATATGCGATATATGTTAAATGTATTATTTTATTTTGTTACAATAAATATTATATATGTGATATATAATATTGTAACATGATATGATAAATAATGCAACATGTTTTGTAAAGATTAATCAAGATTAGGGTTTGATTTGGGTTAATGACTTCTAGTAGATTCTAGAAGGTTTTCTTTTTGTTTTGTGTAAGATATTTACAAGTGACTAATGCTGTAACCCAACCCAAACCCTAACCCTAGTTAATTCTCTACAAAGGTTTACTTGACCATGGTTGCATAATTCATCATATTATTCTTTTCCTATTCATCACAAAAGGATGCTAATATTGTTCATCTTCTTCCTTCTTCTTCTTTGCTTGAATTGCTTTCTTGCTTTGATTTTTGTGATGGATAAATATGAGAAAAAGATAAATAAAGAGAGCAAAAATCCTACTTCATCATCCTCATCTTCCCTTGCCATTTAGATGAGGGTGTTCACATCATTTCATGAGTGTTAGCTTGTGTTAAAGAAACTTCAAGGTAGATCATCTTAGTATCGAAGATCGGAAGCAAAGGTTGCGTCTTTCTCTTCGTGGAACCTCTCGAGAGTCCGGATCCCGATGATCGCAGTGAAGGGACCACAACACGGAGCATATGAAGTGAAGGACCGGATCTACAAAGGTTGTAATCCCTCTCACTTAGTGTTAAAGTGTTTAGCATGCTTGTTTTCGCCTAATCTCTAGTTTAAAGTTCCGTATTCGGGTTGTTCGGCACGGCTAAATTTTAAATCGGGCATGGTTGATGCCTCGTAGACCCTTGTGCGCGTGCCTAGCAACCCTACAACATATTGATAAAGCCCCTAGGATCTTTCTTGAGTACCTGCGTTGTGATGGCGATCATACTTGTGGGAGCAGGGTAGTCTATAAGCACATCCTTTAATGGTCCCTAGTCGCGTTAGTATCGAGAATGGGCATTGATACTCCAGAGTAGACTGGTGTATATGTTTCTACCACGTCGGGGGATGGTTGGTCCCGCAGCCATTGGTCTGATGCACCTAAGATCGTATACAGGTGCTCACTAGGGTGTGAGTTTACTGGACGGACTCGCTGAGAACTTCCGTGTGGTACTATACCTATCGTCGGATGGAAGTTCTCAGGTGACATGTGTATATGTTAGTCTTTGGACCCGAGATCGGTATTTGTCTCGTATGAGTTCCTACTGAGCTTTGATCACTACCCTACCACGGCTCTACTGAGTTGTGCAAACAGGTTTTGGTTGGGTTCAGTCCCGAGCCACAAGGAGGCAGTGAGCGATTGTCGGGGATTCGTCTCTCCCGGTATAGGGAGTCGATATCGCACTGTGATTCGATTTGTCAGGACCATAAGACCTTAGCCAAGGCAGTTGGGATCTACTGATAGGCTGATCAGTAGTTTCCCGGATTGGTCCTGAACCACATGGGCATGACTTATCAGGTTATTAGGGCCTGACGTTCACCATCCCCTAGACCCGGTATGCGATACTCTTTGACGAAGAGACCAGACTGTACGGATATTGTCATGGATAGGCTCAGTAGGAGTTCGGACGAGCTTGCTCGTCGGCCTTCCTTTTCGACAGGTACCTAGGCAGCCGTTATGTACAGCTAGTACCGCTGACGTGCCTGTGATTAAACCCACTGCCAGAGTACTGTCGAGTTTTTAGAGTCCCACACAGAGGGTTTCCCTGATCCAGGCAAAACGATGTAGTAGCCGTATTGGATACGTGCAGGGTTCGATCGATTGATGTACTTGGTACTCGGTTTTTCGATCGGACAGTTTGTAATACTAGCCGGCTCGGGTCTGAGCCGGATTATTAAGTCAAGTATTGATTTAATAATTTGCATATATGTATTTCGATATATATATTCTAGCATTACGTTCTTCGTGTTATTCTATCTCTTTTGGGAGTTCGGATTTTTATCTGATTGCCGGTATATTTGTACAGTAGTTGGAAATCCATATTTATTACAGTTTTCCTTCTAGAAGGTGGCCACCTCATTATGTATTTTCCATTTATTTGATAATTGGAAATGAGGTGTAAAATGAGAGGTGAGGGAGGAATAGGAGTAACCATGCTTCAATAGTGAACAAATGAATTTATAATTCATTTTGGGTTTACTATTGAAGTATGGTTGCTAATTGTTTAATGAAAGAATTGATATACAAAACCATTGTGTATATTTTCTCTTTCATAATTGATTCATTATTTTCTTGAGCTCTCTTTTGCTCTCATCTCCTCTTTGCTCTCAAGTTTCCTCCACCTTCATCTTCTTCCTCTTCACTACTTTCTCATGTGTTGAGAATCAAGTGAAGAGGCAAGAAAGAGATAGCTATACACTAAGACACCCTCCACTACATCCTAGACTACTTGGTTTAGCAAACCAAGTTCTCTAGTTTCTCCTTTAGTTACATATTTAGGAGCTAGAGCCATGGATCATACTCCCCGGGTGGATCATCTACGACAAAAGGAGGCCGGAGAACAAGCTCGATCCCGGAGGACCGATGGAGCAAGGAAAGATGTTCAAGCATGTTCAAGGCGCTTGCTAGGAGCTAAGGATGAAGAAAGAAGAACGAAGGACTTGGTTCATTTGGTGAGGTTTCTATCATAGTAGATAGCTCCCTAAGTGTAGCTAGTGAGTTCTATGGAAAGATCCGGTTTTAGGGTTTAGTCTAGCGCCAAGTTTCATTCGTAAGAAAATTTTTGTTCCGCATTTGGCCACGTGAGATGGCCGGGGCGCTAGGGTAACCCTTCAATAATAGCATTTTCAAAACTTTTGAAATCTCAAACCAAATTCTTTAAAATTCCAACTTTAGTTTCTTAAAAATTTTGGCAGCACCTCCTTTGTAAGAACTAACCCTAAAAATGGGTACGACATAAATATAAGTAAAGCATCCCCAACGGGAGCAAATCCACGCCTAAAGGCGGAAAACAACCACCACAACAGATATACGACGCCGTAGTGAAGAAATAAAAGACGATATAAGTAAAACTGCATTAAAAGACATCCAAGTCACCAAAATTTACAATATCGTCCTCACATCAAGTCTCTATGTCATACACATGAAAGTGGTAGATGGAAAGTACAGGATACAACGAATATACAATAAGCAATATCGGATAACCGCAAAACCCACCTATAGCAAAACTGCACGCGGTCAGCCAAAGCGGTATCCGCTGCAAAAGATGATATGAAAGATGAAAAGCCTGCCGCGACTGCCCAGAAGGACTACCTGCAAAACACTGTGGCACAACGGGGGTGAGTTGCCAACTCGTGAATAGTAAATAACATATGCAGGTAATCACAAGTATGCACGTACAGCGCGAATCTAATACATGCAAGCGGATAGCAATAAATGGTCATATGTATGCAACAGTCATGAAAGATACTCTAGCAGGTACAACTAATACATGAAATAATAATATGACAATATGTATATGCAGCAGTCATGAAATGTACTCTATCAGGTACTACTGATACATAAAGCAATGCATATAAAATAAATGAGGAATATGGAATAAAACATGTCATTCTCACGGAATCCTGATTTCGTGACAGGACCAAAGTCCATCAAGACAATCTAAATCCTAAATTTCCTCAAATCAGACCCCAAATCGGCTCTCATATCCTGTAAGTCTCATATATCCTGAATGTACAATATCAAGTAAATCTCATATATCCAGAATGTACAATATGAAGTAAACCTCATATATCCTGAATGTACAATATCAAGTAAATCTCATATATCCAGTATCGTGTAAGTTTCATATAAAGTTAGTGTCCAACATCGACACCCAAAACATCATGAAACAAGTATCTAGCATCGACACATAAATACTGATCTATCAGGCGATGTCACCACGACTGGCCCTCCTGATAGGTACGTATCATACGCTATCCCGAAAACTCGAGTGCATAGCCCTGACACTTGAAATTCGACGTATCCATACGTACATGACTCCGGTCGGTATCCCCATGATAACTGCCGAGTCTAAATACTATCACTGGTAGATACTTGCCCCCCTTCCAGGCTCATCGGCATGTACCGTCGATCATCTTGCCGAGGGGAACTGTACCGGGCTCCACCATGTACCCGTACACGTCCCACTGCACTCCTCACATCAGGTATATATCACAATCTCAGAACCGAGAAATCTAATGGTGGACGCTGAAATATCATATCAAGAGAAACCGGGTTTTTCAAATAATGCATAATTTCATGAAACTACCACAGTCCTCAAATCCAGAAAAACATCAAGTAAAGAATCAGTATAACTACATGAATCAATACATATATATATTAGCGTCCCATTCCACAAATATATATATATATATATATGCATATATAACAGCGTCCCATTCCACTGTTATATATTCTTAGGAGTAAAAATATCAGAGAACATCATATGAAATCCATGAATGTAATATATGCAATATGAAACAGTAATATGAGCATATATAAAGGAAAAACCGCTCTTTAACTGTAACAAGTTAATATATATATCATGCGGTTCCTAATTTCTCCAAGTCTATATAACATCAAATAAAGGTGAAGATGTAGCTATAGCCAGGTGTGCATAACCATGTCGATATAGTAAGATATGTGTATCTACCTATCAATAATGATGTAATACCCTGCAAGTATATGTGTAAGTAGGTATGCAAGCTGAACATGTAGCTATGTCTCATGTATGTATATACATGTCACTAATGGTATGATACCATATAGGTATATAGGTAACTAGCATGTAAGCATGGCAAGGTATACTACCTATCATATGCGCCAACGCATAAGAATCAATGACCCCACGTCAATGACAAAACAGTACCGCATAGGTATGTGTACCCTAACTAGGTAAGTCAGTATACATGTAAGTATCTATGCAAGGTGTACATGTAACTAGCAAGGTATATGAATGTACATGTAAGTATGTGTGCATAGCAAGGCATATGTATAAGCATGTAGGTATACAGGTATGCTATATGTCGTATGCACGAAGGAAAATAAGGATCATGTCTCAATGTCCCTAAACAATACAATATCACATATGTATAGGTGTTGTGCGTGTCATGGCAATTATCGACGGTGTGGGTGTAGCATACAATTAGTGCTCGTGCAACATAAACCGTCAATAATAGTGTTGTGTCACATTAATACTAAGTCCATGCACAATACGAAATGAGATATGCAACAAAGGTACACATGCACACTCAATATCCGTATATATCTAACTAATAGGCATATCATTTAATCTAGCGCAGACGCATAACGCCATGCGGGCGATTCCACTGTAGATGTTAAATCTACTCACCAACCATCCTGGCTAAGTAAAGCCAACCACTCGCTTTCCCTTTTTCGCAGCGCCCGAAGTCCCCGCCTGTGATCCTGAAAGCATATAACAATATAACAAGTGTAGATTAGCAATCGATCAATAACACGTACCAACTACGTTTGACCGGCGCATCAACTCCAAACATACTCTCAAGTGTTCGTCAAGTGGCTAACGCGTATAGCGAAACTACGAAACCAACTCAAGAGGAAAAGCTATACAAAGACATGAACGACATCGGCACGACCCTAACCAGGAACGCAAAGCGACACAACTACCAAGCCTAGACCCTGATCATACCGATTGCGCATTCACAACACACTAATAAACGTGGAATCTAATATAAATAACGTCGTAATTTCAACAAAAAAAAACGCCTAAACTTATCGAAATCTAGTAAGTAACATATATCATTTTAGCTCAAAACTACAAGTTTTTACCAAAACTAAAATTTACAAACATCACAATATAGCAAGATTAAACCATTCATACCTTTACTAGAATTTTAATCTATCCTAATTAGGATTTAGTAAAAGTCTAGTTTGCAATTAAGCTAATTAGATAATTAGGAAATTATCATTTAACAAATCTAGCAAGTAGGTTAAGTTTTCTTTTGCCTAAAATTAACAATTAACCTTTTCTCTAATCAAAACCCTAATTGATTTTCAAGAAACCATTTCTACAATTTCAAAATATGCAATTGGAAGCTTAAATTAACATCTAATTTAGCTATCTATTGATTTAAAACAAGAATTAAGCATTATGGTTAGGGTTTTATACCTCCAAAATGATTCAAAAACTTGCAACAAAACACCAAATCTAAGCTTCCATGATGATCCAAGCTTGCTTTGAGTTCAAGAATGAAGGGTTTTGATTTATAAATCAGTTTGTGGGATTTATTTGTGATTTTTGATGATTTTTATGAAGCAAAATGAGATGAAAATGGAGGGGGGAAATTTGGGCAGCCAAGGAGAAGTGGCCGGCCAAATCAAGTGGGGGGGGAGGTATTTTGTGTGTAAATTGTGAAGAAAGTTCTAACAAAATTCAATTAATGCCCATTTAATGCAAATTCCGCCTTTTCTTTCTTTTCTTTTCTTTTAAAATTTAAATCCTTTTGCCACAAAAAATATCTAGATATTTGATGGATGGTTTTTTTTTAACTCAAACTTGATTAGTTTAGCAATGATTAAAATTAGATGTAATTAACCCAACCCAAAAAGTAATTACCACTATTTAAATGCGCAAATAACACATTAAAATAATATTTAATTAGGAAAAAATTCTATGTGAACCATGTTAGTTATATATATGCCGTAGAGGCCATTGTTGTACATATGATGTATATTATAGTGGATGCTTGGATATATATAGAGAGGACTTTCTTGCTTGACATAATAGTATGCTATTTGGTTTCTCTTTGTCTTAACATGTTGACTTGTATTAGTTTACTGCCTTGCTCTCACATGTTGATAAAGCCCTTAGGATATATACTAGACTACTGGGACTATGATGAGATCATACTAGTGGGGCCAGGGTAGTCAACGAGTACATCCTATAACCGTTCCTAGTCGAGGGTGTATCTAGACAGGGCATCGACACACCAGAGTAGAATAGCGTATACGCATCTTGACCCATATGATGGGCGATGGATGATCCCATATCCATCGGTGTTTGACATCAAGGATGGTGTACGGGTGCTCAGTGGAGGCTGGGTACACTGAACGGACTCACCGAGAACTCCCAAATGGTATTATACCTCACGTCCGATGGAAGTTCTCCGGTGACACTGGTACATGTTAGTCTGTAGACCCGAGATCGTCATAGAGTCTTGTATGATTCCCACTGTGCTTTTATTTCCACCTTACCACGTCCAAAAGGGAGTGCAAAACGGTGGCTTTTGGGTACAGTCCCGAATCACATGGAGGCAATGAGCGATAGGAGGGGATTCGTCTCTCCCGGTATAGGGAGTTGATGTTGTGCTGTGTTCGATTGGCTATAACTGGAAGTCCCTGGACAGGGCTGATATAGAATACTACTGTTAAGTGTTATCAGTAATTTCTCGACCTGTTATGAGCCTCACATTGACAAGACTTATCGGTTATTAGGGTCTGACGTTTTACCACCCCTAGACTGGGTATGCGACATATCAAACGAAGAGACCGGACTGTATGGTAGGGTTACTGATTGGATTCACAGGAGAATGTACAGGCTTGCTTGTTGATCTTCTAATCGATCAATACCTGGGTGGCTGTTACGTTTAGCTGACCGCTTGCAGCTTGTGGGTGTTTGATATGATCATCACCTACTGCCGGCGTATTGATGATTCTTTAAAGTCCTACACAGAGGTTTCCTGACTCAGGCGAAACGGAGTTAGAGCACATATGTGATATGTGCGGGACCGAGAATAATACGATACGAGATACCGTATTCTATTCTCGTGATATTTGATATCGGTCGGGTATATGTGATATAGCAGGGTCATCGGATCAAGTGTTGATTCGATCGGTACATGTTATATTAGTCGGTTATATTCGATATAGACGGAATGTCGGATCTAGTGTTGATTCGTTAATTTAATGTATAATTATATTTGTGATATATTATATTACATTAACTAATATAAGCTCGCTTTATTGATTCATTTTCTCACCGGATAATACATTGATATATAAGCGATATATGTTAATTGTATTATTTTCTTTTGTTACAAAAATATATTATATATGTGATATATAATATTATAACAAGTTATGATTACAAATACAACATGATTTGTGGAGGCTAAACAAGTTAGGGTTTGATTTGGGTTAGCTTTTTCATGAAGTTTCTAGAAGCTTTATTTTGTTTTAAGCTAAGATATTTTGTTTAGATATTTTGTGTAGATATTTCTTAATCCAACCCAAACTCTTTACCTTGGTTTATTCTCTACAATGGTTAAGCCCTTCTTACTTGACCCATGGTTGGATTTGTAAAAATAACACAATTTCATTATTCATCACAAAAGGTTTCATCTTCTTCTTCCTCCTTAAAAAGCTTACTAGCTTTTTGTGATTAGATGATTTAGTGTGAGAAATTGAAAACAAAAGAGAGCATAATTCCTACTTCATCATCGTCATCTATTCTAGCCACTTAGATTAGGATGTTCACTTCTCTAATACTTGATTAGAGAAGTGAGAGTTTGAGTTAAAGATTCTTCAAGGTAGATCATCTTCGAAAAAGAATAATTCAAGCAAGAATGGATCATTCGACTTGTGGAGCCTCTCTTCAGTCCAGGAGATCATGGATCGCAGCGAAGCGACTTCTACTCGGAGCTTATGAAGCGAAGGAACGGATTACAAAGGTTGTAATCCCTATCTCTTAGAAGTAAAGATGTTTACTTCCTATGTTAACCCTAATTATCTAGTAAAGATCCCCGCTTTAGGTTGTTCGGCACTTGATTTTTTAAATTCGGCATGGTTGATGCCTTATAGATCCTTGTGATAGTGCCTAGTAACCTTACAGTAGTATCAGAGCCAAGCTAGAGCATTAGGCGACGTGTAGACGAAGTTAAAAGTCCGATCGAACCCCGAAACGTCATTTTTGGACCCTTCTCTCGAAATTTTCTAAAAAATTGTTTTTTTCCACATTAAAAATACTCAAAAAATCAAGCAGGTAATTGTATGGATTACTGTGAAATACGGGTCACTGTAGATCTTAAGTCGCCGCGGAACCGCGGCCTTACCATGCTTTTGGCAGCAGTTCCGCTGCAGTACTTCGGTGTCAGGGACTGTATTTTCTAGGGTTCATCCGTATGTATTACTATATGCTTCTAGGGATTTTTAATTTTACTCAAGTGCTGAGTTTTCTGGAGATCTTCTGTATTCGTTGATTCGATCGGAAAGTTTAACATCGTTTAGTTTTCCGGATAATTTAGAACGTGTTAAAATGTTTGAACGGATATCAATAACTCACTTTTTCCCGACACGGAAAACTTTCAAGTGTTGGATTTTTTTCACTTGTTTAAAACTTTCGGAAAATCATGCAAGCGTATCTGTGGACCCTCTACAAAAACGTAACCTTAACTCGATTATGTGATAGTCAAAACTGCCACTGAACCTTAGGGTTTATGGTAGTTTAGCGTTTCCATATGTGAGGCGTTGGTTTGACCCTTCTACGGCTGGTTCATTGGGGCTGTGACATGTTCTGGGATTTTTGAACTCCGCTCAAGTGTTGAGCTCTTTGGGAAATCTTGGGTATTTGTTTATTCGATCGGAAAGTTTAATATTGTCTATTTATTTGGAATGTGATACAATATATGGAATTCATATAGTTAGGCATGAAATGCGAAGTATGTGATATTTCGGATTTAAGATGTCTAAAGTGATTGTGGATTTCAAATGTTGTAGTTTTACACTTTCTTTTCTATAACTGTAAGCGTAGTATGTGGTGTATCGCCGACTTCGTTGCTATACATCAATGTCAATCGGGATACACATACTTGCTTACGTTGATGATATGAGATATTATGTGTTGCTGTGATATGTTATATTGGATCGTCGTGTTCTGAATAGCCGGGGGTTTTATGTGAAATGAGGGTTTTTCTTTTCATTCATGTAAAATTCATTGTATGTAATATTCTTTTATTAGGGCACTTCCAGGTTGAGGATGATGTCACCATTGTATATTATTTACTTTTCTGCATTAGGATTGACCCGAGGAGGGGAGCACAAGTAACCGGGTTCAAGGGTCCAGTGGGAGACCATCTCGAGGAGTCGATACCGGGTCTCTGAACCCTAGAATTGGAAGTGTTACTTGCCGCTCTCGTAGGGGTCTGGGGATGTGGGTTTGGCTATTCATCGCGACCGTGGAATCCGTGTTTTATACAGGCTCGATATAAATTATGGACGTCCTAGTATATCCAATATGTCATATGTTATCTCCTACTGCAATGTTCTGTGATGAGATCATATTACTGCCTGAGACGAAAGATTATACTATATATATATGACGATATATAAATATTACTGCTTTCGTTTCTTCTGTGATACTTAGGAAGTATTAATTAATAGGATTTATTAATGAGATTAATAAAAGAAAATAAACCTAAAAGATGTTGTAGAATCAAAACTTTATAAAAAAGGTAGCTGCAGTCTTGCTCTGCATAGCGGTATATATAATATTGTTGGAGATAGTGCCCTCAGAGTCAATTATTAGGTCACAGGTACGTGATTACAATGATTGATGGAGGACCTATCCCGGTAGGACAGTCTTACTCGAGATGATAGTATGCTATCTGGTTTACCTTTATCATCGTGTACTGCTTTAGGTGACCTGACAAGTTGCTATTACACGTTGATAGAGCCCCTAGGATTCTTGCTCGACCACCAGCAGTATGAGGGCGATCATATAAGTGGGAGCTGGGGGTCTATAAGCATATCCTTAAATGGTCCCTAGTCGTGTGAGTTTCGAGACAGGGCATCGATACTCCAGAGTAGACTAGTGTATACAATCGAGACCCCGATGAGGGGTGGTGGCCGGTCTCACAAGCCACTGGTGTCAGTTGGATCACCTAAGATGTATACAGGTGCTCATTGGGTTATGAGTACACCGGACAGGACTCGCCGGGAACATGCTAGTTGGTCATATACCAGACCTCAGATGGCAGTTCCCTGGTGACATGTGTACAGGTTAGTTCATCGACCTGGGGATCGTCATTTGTCTCGTGTGAGTTCCCACTGTACTTTGATTACTACCCTACCACGGCTCAAAGGAGTCGTGCAAACAGGTTTTAGTTGGGTACAGTCCCGAGCCACATGGAGGCAGTAAGCGTATCTTCAGGGGTTCGTCTCTCCCGGTATTGGGGGTGAGGTCGCGCTGTGTCTAGGAGAGCCATTACACGAAGCCCTTGGCCGAGGCAAGGAGATTTACTGGTAGGTATTCCAGTAGTATCTCAGGGTGTTCTGGGCTACACTCCTACACGACTTGTACCGCTTTTGGGGGTCTGACTTTTACCAACCCGCTAGGCCCGCCATGCGATACTCATAGACGAACGGACCGGACTGTACGGATATTGTCACTGACAGGCTCAGTAGGGTTGTCAGGCTGAGTTCGCTCACAAACGTCCCTTTTAGTCAATACCTGGTAGCCCGTTACGTATTGGCTTATACCTATGACGTGCTAGTGGTTAAATCCACAACCAAGGAGTTGACTAGTCTTTAGAGTCCCCCACATTCAGTTACTCAGCTTTCGGGCGAAAGGTTGTAGAGGCCGTATGGAGATATGGCAAGGTCCGATCAGATACGTGCGGTATTGCACGGATCAGGATCGGAGAGTTTGTACTATAGGCCGTATGGATATATGGCAGGGTTCGATCAGATACGTGCGGTATTGCACGGATCAGGATCGAACGGACATTACTAGCCGGCTTTGGTTTAAGCCGGATCCTAGTATAGTACAGTGTAGATTCTGTCTCATTGTATTTGTATTTCGGTCGGAATACAGATGCGGGTGTGTATGCACAGTAGCGGGGTTTTCCTGTAATTTATTACGGGACCAGTTTTCTGGAGTTGCCAGTTTGCTTTCCGTTTCGGCCATTTTCATTTGTATCGTTCATTGGCCGAAGATTGGTGGAAGAGGGCTTATTTGCATTTGTGCAAATAAGTATTTGTGGAGGGGTTCTTTGCATTTTCTTGTGTCATGATGGTTTCATGATGTTGCACCATACCTTGACTTTCTTTAGTTGATCATGGCTTGACTTTTGGCTCATCATGGTTGTTGATGATGAGGTTGGTGGTAGGTGGTGGAGTGTGGTTTTGGTTTTGTGATCATTTCCTTTTCATGACATCATTTGACCTCTATCACTTGTATTATTGTGTGAGAACCTCCCTCATTCTTTTGCACACTACACCCTCTCTCTCCCTCTTCATGTCATGGCCGGCCCAAGCTTCATGGGGGCTGTCCAAAAATTTGAGTGGGGGATTTTTGTTCTTTTGCTCTTGGAAAAATCCCACAAGTTCCCTCTCCATGAGATTGTATCATTCCTCTACCTATATGGCAATTCCTACAACCCCAAATGAGACTTGCTCACTACATATTCTACAGCAAATCTTGGGCACGTCGACTAGCCAGCTTCGTGCCTGAGTTGCCTCGGCATTGAGGTGGGAGCCCGTAAAAGAAGTAGGCGATGTGGTGCATTTCCGGCGACGAGGTGGAGACCGGAGCTTCCGCCGGAGATCGGGACGACGACGAGAAGACCGGAGGACACGGATCAGTCGGTATATCTCTCTTCCCCATCTTGTAGTTAGCTAGGACTAGTTAATGGTTCGATCCGGGTATTAGTGCGCGGCGGTTTGCCAGTTCAAGAAAAATTAAAGTTTATCACCGCTTCCGCATTTGGCCGTCGGATTGACGGCCGGGGCGCCGCCGTGCACTTACAGTGGTATCAGAGCCTCGCCATTAACTTAGTCTAGCTTGGTTTAATGTGTTTTACAATTCCGATCGAACAAAATCCCAAAACCGCATTTTTGCTTGCATCAGTTTTCTGTTGAAAATTTTTGGTGTCGAAAATTTTTTCAGGTTATAGAAAAGTGATCTACTAGAAAAAATAAGAATTCTGTAAAAATTCGATGCAACAACTCTACAGTAGGAGCGCGGAACCGCGGCCAAACACCCCTTTGGGCCGCGGTTCCGCCGCACACTGTTGGGTTCCCTGCACCAAATTTCTACAGTATCTTTCTGGGGTTAAAATTGGGGTTTTGGAATAATAACATTGGGCCCAGAATTTCTTGATCTGCTACAGTAATGCTTGGGGGCCCACTTGTTAAAATTTGATTGATCGGATATTTTAAACACATTATTTCACAGTATTTACATTATATCTGCGACCGTGAATGTCACTTGATCGGTAAATCCTGTCTAACTGCTATAGCCCGGTTAGACGGATTTGCGAACGTGACTTTCACATTGATGTTCTGTTTTTGCTGTGATGTTGCGGATCGGTCGTGGGGATAGCCTGGATGCAATGCTAGTACAGTTTTTGTTGTGGTTGTATTATGTACATTTGATATTGCGGGGCGAGCGTCCGACATGTGGACTGCCGTCACTGCCTGATTGTATTATTATTTTGGGGCACGGCCAGGTTGCGGTCGATGTACCCGTTGTATGTATATTTTACTTTCTGTACTAGGATTACCCCGCGGAGGGGTGCACGGATAGCCGGGTTCTAGAGGGCAACAAGCCCGCATCTCATGGCATTGAGACGGAGGGGGCTTCACTCTAGGATTGGCGGGCTATTCGCCGCACTCGTAGGGGGTACAGGTTGACCCAGGAGGGGTGCCCAAGTTACCGGATTCCGTGAAGTGCTGGGTGGTCCATTCACGTTGCTGAAGGGGGCTGCCTCGCTTCAGGTTTTGGCGGGTAACTTGCCGCGCCCGTAGGGGTCTAGGATTTCATTGCACAGGCTATCTACACGACCAGGGGAACGTCGGGTTTCAGTAGTGGCTCTGTGAAACCCGGGGATCCCAGATATCTGTATTGTTCTGTGATGCTGTACATTTCTGTGATGTTGCATTTTTATCACGCCTTGAGCGAATATAATATATTGGTATATATATTAGTAGATGTTGTATATGTTTTGCATCCGCGCTAGTCCAGTCCCCGCTCTGTCGTTAGTTAGCTAACCTAACGGGTAATGACGGGACCCAGTGGCGAATGCGGATGGCATATACGTACATCAGTATATTTTCGTTCTTTTTGGTGTGATCAATTGATGGGACTGCATTGATTCGGATCAATGCAAGTTTAAAAACAAACTGATGTTGTTGGAACACTTTTCAAAAAGCTGTTATTGCAAGGACGTTCACTTTTTTTTTGCATCGTGGTATTCATTAGGAATATCCTGCTCCTCAGTCGACGAGGCAAGGGCCGAGATCCCTTCACCGGGAGTGACCCCTTGGACAAAAGGTTTGCGTCAGGGCAATGACTTCACTATAGCCGATTCCTTTTGCTTTGCACCGTGGTATTCAGTTGGAATATCCTGCACCTCATTCTACGGGGAAAGAGCCGAGATCCCTTCACCGGGAGTGACCTCTTTAGCAATGGTTTTCGTCACTATATTTTTAAAAGCTATCAGTTCCTTCAACGATATCAAATTCATTACGTTAAAGGTTTTCGCCAGAAACCATTCGTAGCCCTCCGTCGTTTCATATGGGTAGTCAATAGTATTCAAGCTGTGTTTGTTGGCCAAAGTCAAGGCACATTGTTTGGTAGCTGTTGGTTATTCATATGCAGTATAGATAGATGCGTTGGTTTGGAACAGTCGTATAGCCTTGTTGGCCAAAGTCAAGGGCTTGTGCGGGTGGATTCGAATCAACCTGGAGAATGACGGGTAGAACTTGACATGTGACTTATGATTTGTTGGCCAAAGTCAAGGTCATAAGAGCATGAGGCAGAAATCATATCGGGAGTTTCAAAAGAACTGAAACTTGCCAGATATGCGCATACCTTCTGGAGTGTGATGACGTGAGCGGATTCCATCACGTTATCATGCAATGAGAGTTGGATCCCGATTCCCACTGATGAGTTGGTTTACTCCTCGGGTGATCCCGACTAATTCTTCTTTTAGGTTTGGAGGAGAATTTGACGGTATAGTGGGAGGTTTCCAGATTAGATAAATTGGTAACCATTCTGATCTAGGTTAGAGTGCACGCTGAGTGTTTCTTTTCTCTCTCTCTCTTTGGCAGCGACCATTGACCCGACCCTAAGACTATGACTCAGTGACCAAGATTGACCGAACCTTCTTAAACACTGGCTTTTGGATTGTCAGAGTTGCGAACCTCATTGCCACTCCTACTTTTACCCTTTTCTCCAGGACACCCCGGATTATTACGAATGTCCACTTCCATTGGACAAAGCCATTGTATGGTTAGATATGAACTCGAAAGAATTTATTCGAGGATGGTTTCAGGTTCTGGAGAAAATGGATAGGATTATTCAGTTGTCTTTTCCTTTTACCTTCTCTCAAGTTGTGAGTACTCCTTGGTTTAGGAGGTAGTACACCTATTACGCAAATTGGATAGTGTTCTTCCAAACCTTAGGCTGGTGCCGAACGGTGGGGAATGAAGAAAACCAATTAGCATAACGATGGTGTGCAGAAGGTATTAAGTTAAGACAAAGCAAGGGATTAGTAAGAGGGCAAAGTAAATTGCGACTGATATTCACGACCAAACCAAGTATTCCTTCGCCAATCCTAAATCACCTTTGTATTTCTCCAGGACACTCCGTATCACTACGAAGATCCACAGTTTATTGGATACTCCATCGTATAGTTATATACGAACTCGAAAGGAACTTGTTCCAGTTCGGGGATGGATTCTGGTTCAGGAGAAATAGGAATAAGATTTATTCAGGTGTCTTTTATCTTCACCTTCTCTCGCATTGCGAGTGTTCCTAGGATTGGGACAGTACACCCATTATGCTTATTGGATTGTCTTCTTCCAAACCATAGGCTGGTGCCGAACGGTAGGGAAGGAAGAAAACCATTTGGCCTAAAGGGGTGTGCAGAAGGTAAAGACTAAAGACATATGAAGGGATTTGGAGAGGTGGCAAAGAATTACACGGTTACAGTTGTGAATCTGGATAATGGAAGAGGCATTACTAGGAATACCAGGATACCCCATCGAGACATTTCAATGTTTCAGTTTCACTGTGTACTGTTAAAGGAAAACTGATTTCCCGATTAGACACTTGCTCCAGGGTATGTATTTACCAGGTATGATTCTCACATCTGTATGGTTTTACGGATGATGAGTGGGAGTTAGTTATTGGGAATTGGGTGATCATCCTCATTATATCGGGATTCGTTGTAATCGGTGATGTTTGAGGAAGTCACCTTGGTTGTTTGCCGGACGGCAAATATTTGGTTTTGAATATCCGCTGTTATGCACCAATTTCAAGTTGATATATCTGTACGTCTATTTTTATAGAGTGAGATATACCATTTTGATATTATGTCGATGACATTTACCTATATCAGTGGATGGTTAGGTAAGGAGCGTTAAACAGCGGTGTAATTCTTCTTAACCATAAGTACAGTTTTCAACCTACGACACACAGTGAAAGAGTTATCAGACTCAAAAGGACTTATACAGAGTATTGTATGTTGTCCAGGGTCCATCAGGACAGAGGGGTTGGTCCTCGTACTATATTCGGTTTACTTATGACTTCTCTAGTTTTTAGACAGGTGTTTCGTGGAAACACAGGGTCCGAATTTTGAGAAGTTATAGGTATTTGAATAGAGTAGAGAACCAGGTATAGCAAGTATCGGGATTCTTCAAAGTGATCGAAGATATAGATACTTGTGTATGGTATTCAGTTGATAGTAATGATTAAGAGAACTTGCTTCTCTTTCAGGTTACTCAAAATTGGAAATGTTCCTAAGTTGAGTAACGCTGATCGTCCTTCTTCCATTTAGTGAACATGCGCTGGGGACAGCCGCATGATTTGAATCTGGTTCAATTAAATCAGTGCCTCTGTTTCTATATTGGATATAGAACAGTTCATATCTTAACGATGTTAAGGTACGGGGAGTTGTCCGGTTTATGCTTAAAACCAGACACTGGACAACTCAAGGCACGTTTCTGTAATGGCTGTTTGTGGGTTGACCCAGGCTATGACGCGGGTTGATTTTCTACCATCTGGAAGATCAATAGCGATATTGTTCTTGACTCGCCACAGTTTTAAATTAAAAATGGATTTTTTCAGAAAAACAGTAGTGGGAGTATGGTAGAACTGGAAGTGATTCCAGAACCACAAACGATTACTGATGATTTGATAAGGAACCTAAAGATTCAATCTGGATTGACATTCCATTGGCCACTCCGCAGATATTGTGGGTAACCTCAGGCACCCGAGAGATACTCCGGTAGCCTCAAGGACGGTGGCAGGGAAGTTCTTGTTTACCCACAATTACCATTGCTGTTGTTCCTGTAGGGTTCCTAGGCATCCTAATGAGGTCTCACAAGGCATCAACCATGCCAATTTCAAAAACTAAGGTGCCGAGAAACCCTAGATACGGATCGTTTGCTAGATAACTAGGCGAAAAAGCTAACTAGTTAACACTTAACTACAAGATACGGAAATACAACCTTTGTAGATCCGGTGCTCCACCTCCATAGCTCCGCAACGAGGTCCTCTCCGCTGTCCAAATCAAATCCGGGCTCTTGCGTCGGCTTCATCGGAGAAGAAGTGGGCTAGGTCATCGACGACGTGCCGAAGATGATCTACGTCGAGGCATCGCTAAATCAAGCTCCGACTTCACCAAGTCCAAAAACTTGTGAAGAGAACACACTCTACTACTTGGCAAGAGGTAGAGGATGAAGAAATAGGAAGTGGGTAGACTTTAGATTTGGATTTCTCACTCTTTTCCAACAATCACCATTGATGGAGCTTGGTTTTCTTCACTTGAAGAATGAAGAAGATGAAGAAGAATATTATGATAAGTTATTTGAAAAAGAAAAGAAAATGAATTCTTATCATAAAATTAACCATGGTCAAGTGTAGAGACTAAACTAGGGTTAGTGGGAATGGTTAGGGTTAAGGA
The DNA here is from genome assembly GCA_030015575.1 of Agapanthus africanus. NCBI lineage: Eukaryota > Viridiplantae > Streptophyta > Magnoliopsida > Asparagales > Amaryllidaceae > Agapanthus > Agapanthus africanus. Next base: position 410,843,172 of record CM057340.1, read on the forward strand.
TGAGATAAGAATGGTTGACTTGATCAAAGCTTCATGAAGTTTCAACTAAAGAACAAAATTAGCCACCATTCTTTTCTCTTTTCTTTTATTCATTTATCAAAAATAAAAAGGATAATTATATAAGATAAATGAATAACAAATAATAAACCCTAACCATTTCGTTAACCAAGGTTTAATACTTTACACTTAACCAAAAAGCATGTATCATCAAACATGATACAAGCAAGTGCACAAAATCATATCACATATATAATGCGCACACCCGAGTGAGAAAATCCATCTAAAGTGAACCGATACTAGTTGATGCAAAGTAATATATCAAATATATAAATATGCATTAAATCATTAAATCAACACTTGATTCAATGATCCGGTTATGTCGCACACAACCGACTAGTATACAATATATCGGCTTATCGAATCAACGCTTGAATCGATAACTAGGTTATATCGCATATAACCATTCGATACATTTATCGCGAGAATAGAATACGGTATCACATACACGCATTATTCTCGGTCCCGCACATATCTCATATGCGCTCCTATCTCGTTTCGCTTGAGCCAGGAAACCTTTGTGTAGGACTCTAAAGACTCGTCAATACGCCGGCAGCAGGTGATGATCATATCAAACACCCACAAGCCGCAAGCGGTCTGCTAAACGTAACGGCCACCCGGGTATTGAGCGATCTGAAGATCGACGAGCAAGCCCGCTCACACTCCAGTGAATCCGACCAGTAACACTACCGTACAGTCCGGTCTGATCGTCTGATATGTCGCATATCTTGCCTAGGGGTGGTAAACGTCAGACCCCAATAGCTCGATAAGTCGTGTCGATATGAGGTCTATAACTATTCGAGAAACTACTGGTAACACTTACCAGTAAATCTCAGCAACCCTGGCCAGGGATTTCCTGTTATAGCCAATCGAACACAGCGCAACATCAACTCCCTATACCGGGAGAGACGAATCCCCTCCTATCGCTCATTGCCTCCATGTGACTCGGGACTGTACCCAAAAACCACCGTTTTGCACGCCCTCTTGGACGTGGTAAGATGGAAATCAAAGCACAGTGGGAACCACACAAGACTCTATGACGATCTCGGGTCAACAGACTACTCTGTACCAGTGTCACTAGAGAACTGCCATCTGACGTGAGGCATAATACCATCTGGGAGTTCTCGGCGAGTCCGTCCAGTATACCCAGTCTCTACTGAGCACTCGTATATCATCTCTGATGTCAAACACCGATGGATATGGGATCATCCATCGCCCATCTGTATGGGTCGAGAAGGTATACGCTAGTCTACTCTGGTATATCGATGCCCCGTCTCGATACACCCACGACTGGGGACTTTGAAGGATGTACTTATGGACTACCATGTCCCCACTAGTATGATCCGCATCATAGTCCAGGTAGTCAAGCACACATCCTAAGGGCTTTACCAACATGTAACAGAGAGACAATCAGCATACACGTTAAGGTAAAGTTCAACCAGATAGCATACTATCATGTCGAGCAAGAAAGTCCTCCCTATATATGTCCCAGCATCCACTACAATATACATCCTATGTACAGTAATGGCCTCTAGGGCATACATATAACTAACAATCTCCCACTTGCACTAGGGCCATCTGTATAGCAGTGGTTGCAGTATCTCATACTCAACCATCCCATAAAAGTCTCTCTCTGGGAACAGGCCTTTGTGAGTGGATCCGCTGTGTTGTCCTCTGAGTCTACTCTCCTAACCTTGATCACCCTGGAGATTAACCATCTCCATGATCAAGTGATACTGCCTTAGAATATGTCTGGATCACTGATGGGACCGGCGTTCCTTGGCATAAGCCACAACTCCATTGTCTCACAATGGTAGGAACGTAGTTCATCTCATGAACCAATATACACCCAAACAGCCTCTTTGGTAGCATCTTAAGTAGCGATGTATCCTGCCTTTATCATTTAGTATGCCATGGTATCTAGCTTGGAACTCTTCCAACATACCGTCCCTTTACTGAGGGTAAAGACAATGCCTGCGACTAACATTCAGTCGTCTTTATCACCCTGGAACCCTTCCAGTGATTCTCCCCAGGATCGATTGATACCATCTCACTACAACTAGTGAGAATCCTAACATCCATTTAGATCTATCTCATAGATCCAAAATCCAGGAGTTAGTAGGTATCATTATGATCCTATATGGAGAATCATTGTGATAAACGGAGATTGACCGAGCGTAGCATAAGAAACTCCTTTCTTATCAAGAGTATGTCATCCACGTACTCTACGAGGATCATCACCATACTCCCTACTACCTTTTTGTATATACAAGGTTCATCTACCATTTTGATGATGTCAAACTCTTTGACTACTTCATCAAAACAGATGTTCCAACTCCGCGATGCCTGCTTTAATCCTATAAAGCATCTTGCACACGTTTCCGCTGCTCCCACTGTCTACAAGGCCCTCTGGCTGTGTACTTATAGACGCACTCTTCTAAAACATCATTTAGAAAAGCAGTCATGACACCCAACCACCAGATATCGTAGTCATGGTATGTAGCCGTGACAAGTAGGATCTGGATGGACTTAAGCACAGCTACTGGAAAAGGTTTCATCATTATCCACGCCTGGTCAATGATGCAAACTTTTAACAAGTCTAGCTTTGAAAGTCTCAACTTTTCCATGTACACCAAGTAATCTTCTCAAGATATACTTGCTCCTGATGGGGATTTAACCCTTCAGATATAGCAGCTAAAGTCCATACTTTGCTGGTGTATAAGGATTCCATCTCAGATCACTAAGCATCCAGCCATTCTTACAGAGTCTTACTCCTGATGGCCAGCTCGAAACTAGTTGGGTCATCATCTCATGATGCAATCTTCGCTCCCACTGTCATAGAGAAACCGAAGTATCTCTCAGGTGGGTGAGGAACCCTACTAGATCGGCCGAGAGGCCGAGGTTCGTTGGTAACTATTGAATCCTTTGGTTCCATCAAATCATCTGCTGTTGTTTGTATAGCTGGAACCTTTCCAGTTCTACATTACAGACCTTGCCTCGAGATTGTCCGGATTTTGTTTTTAGACATAGGCCGGTCAACCCCAAATCTTAACTAACTTAAGAAATGGGCTCTTCCTTTTCCATATCACATATGAAGTGGTAGGCAACTGATATGATTGGAACCCTATTCAATAGGTATGCAACTTCGTAAGTGCATAACTCCCAAAAGGAAAAAGGTAACTGAGTATTACTCATCATAGAGCACACCATATCAAATAGGGTGTATCTGCTCCGCCCCGATATACCATCGTGCTATGGTGTATACAGAGGAGTAATGCTGAGAGAGAATCTCATTCTCCTTTAGAATAGTCCAAGAATTTCCGTGCTCAAGTATTCTCCTCCTTGATCTCATCAAAGGATATAATACTTTTACCCGTATTTTGGTTCTCTACTTCTAACTTATATTCTGTGAATATCTCAAAAGGTTCGGACTTGTGTTTCAACAGGAACATATATCTGAATCTTGAGAGATTATCAGAGAATGTAATGAAGTATAAAGAACCGGTCTTGGCATGTGTAGACAGGGGACCTACATACATCAACATGTATCATCCCAAGAGTTTACTAACTCTTTCTCTGTTTCCAGTAAACGGAGCTATGGTCATCTTATCTTTGTGACATGACTGGCGAGTTTCACAAGATGTAAATTCAAACTGATTTAAATATGCATCTATATGTAACTCTAGCTAGTCGGGTCACATTGATATGACCTAGTCTACAATGCCTCAAGAAAGATTCGTTCATTTCTGAACTCTTCCTCTTGTGTGTGTTCCATATACTAAGAACTGTAGTTTGATTTAGAACATCAACGCTTTTAGATAACGTGCCTGAACCGATCATCTTTTGATATAGTAAATGTTCAAAACATTATCCAACAATACAGAATTATATCCTTTCTGTACTAATAAAGAGACTGATATGATTTTGTATATCAGGTTCGGTATCTAATAACATTCGTTCAGAATCAATGTATTGGTAATACAGGGTGACAGTGACCAACAGACTTGGCTGCAACACTTGCCCCGTTTTCTGCCTCATGAAACTTATCACCCGTTCTCAGTTTTCTACCTTTCTGTAGCCCTATGTAACAGATTACATATCTGGGATCCTGATCTGGTATCACATACCCAGGACGTAAAGAATACTGAGAAACAATTCTTGTAATGAACACACCCGAAGATGATGCATCAACATGCATTCTCTTCGTTTGGGCGGCACGGGAAATCTGGTATTCCCCAATTTCCTGCTCTGTCTTATAACAATTATAAGTTGCAGCGGGACCAACGTTCCCCAGCTCAGTATAACAAGCGGGTTCGGTCAATAATCCGTATTATTATCTTGATTAAGGCGTGATATGGTCGCTACCAGGAGAGAGAGAGAAGAAAACACTCAGCGTGCGCTCTTGCAAGAATAGATTGGTTTTTATTTTATCTAATCAGGATGGCTCCCACTGCTTTTTATCAAATCTTCCTTCAAACCCTAAAAGGAAAGACTAGCCGGGATTAATTACACACTACAAGTTCGCCAATCTTTCAGCCAGGCCAGTGTCGGTACTTTGAGGGAGGTCCCCCGTGCTTTCGCACGAACCTAATTAATGTAAACCTCGTTTTCCCAGAGGCGTAACCTCGTTAACACCTTTCTAGACACCTACTTGATCGGCTAATTGTAATATGTAAAACTCTCCCAGGAGTAACTCTTACTCGCAGCGGGTATCGGGATCCAACTATCTCATAGAAGGTATGCAATCTCATTGCAAATTTCAACACTTGAAATTCCCGATAATATTTTGCCCCTAGCAGCTTATGACCTTGGCTAAGGTCAACAAATCATAAGTGCTAGCCAAGTTCAACCCGTCATTTCCCGATTGAATTAAACCCACCCGCACGACCCTTGGCTAAGGTCAACAAAGTCGTACGACTACCCTAACTCAATCGCATCATATGCTTATACAGATAAGCACTAATCAGCTACCGCACACTACGCCTTGGCTAAGGTCAACAAACGTAGCACGAATACTAACCAGTACTTATCTGAAATGACGGAGGGCTACGACAGGTTTTTCTGAAAACCTATTGCGTAATGAACTTGATATCGTTGTAGGATCGAATTAATTTTGAAATGGAGTGTTTTTGAGGCTTTTCTAGTTTTGCTAAAGGAGTCACTCCCGGTGAAGGGATCGTCGGTCCTTTCCTCGTCGAATGAGGTGCGGGATATATCACATATATCACTGTGCAAAGCAAAAACACTTAAAAGCAATCAAAAGACAAACCGAGTGTGTAGCATCTGCCAGTTATTGCTAAAGGAGTCACTCCCGGTGAAGGGATCTCGGTCCTTTCCTCATCGAATAAGGTGCAGGATATATCTCATATACCGCTGTGCAAAGCAAGAACTGTAGCTACCTGTTTTAATTTTGAAATTTGATTCTACAACATCTTAGGTTTCTTTTATTTTCATTAATCACATTAATGAAGTCCCATCATTTAAGTACCTAAACATCACAGATAGATATGACGTACACTTATGCCATCCGCATTCGCCTCGATGTCCCCTCGTGCACCGTTAGGTTAGGTAACTAACGACAGAGCAGGGCAGGGCTAGCGCGGGTGTAAAACATAAGTAACGTCTATATAATATATCATATATACTATATATGTATCTATCATAGAACATCACATGATCACATCACAGATATCGCAGCAGAAGAATCATATGAAATATTGGATATACTAGGACGTCCGTGTTTTCAATACGAGCCAGTATAAAACACGGATTCCACGGTCGCGATGAATAGCCAAACCCACACCCCTAGACCCCTACGAGAGCGGCAAGCAACCCTACCAATTCTGGAGTTAGGAGACCCGGACCCGACTCCTCGAGTTGGTCTCCCACTGGACTCCAGAACCCGGTTACTTGTGCCCTCCTCCTTGGGTCTATCCTAGTGCGGAAAAGTAAATAATATACAACAACGGTTACAACTTCCGCAACCTGGAAGCGCCCCAATAAAAGAATATTACATACAAGTTTTTACATGAATGAAAATGAAAAACACTCATCTCACATAAAAACCCCCGGCTATTCAAACACGACGATCCAATATAACATATCCAGCAACACATAACATCACATGTCATCAACGTAAGTAAATATGCGCATCCCAATTGTCGTTGACATATAGCAACGAAACCGGCGATATCACATGTTACACATACGGTCACAGAAAAGAAAGTGTAAAACTACAACAGTTGGAATCCGCAATCTCTTCAGACATCGCATGCCTGACCAAATGAATACCTTAGACATCGCATGCCTAACAATTATAAACCCCGCATTTTAGTCTCAAAATCGAAAACACTTTTCAATATTAAGTCGGGTAATTCAACAAGATTCCCGACATCCTGATCGAATGCTCGTCGCAAACTTTAGTAGGCGGCTTCACCCCCGATACCGTCGACGAAGTGCACCAAGGCGGAACACCGCTACCGCGAGCACCCGAACGGATGCTTTCGGCGACGGGGTTCTCCTACAGTCACTTGGTCGGGGCTATGGAGTGAGGCTGTCTATTAAGTTTACCGGCGAGTATCCGCGTACGCTACGTGATTGCGACGGACTTTTGGTCACATCAAAATTCCGTGGCAACCGATCAAGTGAGACTAAACTGCTATGTTTATAACATTCATTTAGTTATCTCATAACATCTTGTGAATTCCAATTATTGTATCCCATTCCAGATAAACAGAAAATGTTAAACTTTCCGATCGAACAATCGAACACCCAAGTTTTCCCGATACAGATCAACACATGAAATAAGTCTAACAACATTCCGTTCGTGCCTCAGTACCAACGGTCCAGCCGTAGAAGGGTCAAGCCAACGCCTCACATGTGGCACGCCGTACTCCCCCAAACCCGAAGGTTCAAAGGGCAGTTCAAGACGGTCACATAATCGAGTTAAGGTTTGTTGTCTTCTAGAGGGTCCATCGCGTTACTTGCACTACTTAGAACGTCGTCAAACTACGGAAAAATCCAACACTTGGAAATTTCCCGACAGGGGAAAAGTTGGGTATTTATATCCGGTCGAACTTTTTAACATATTCTAAAAATTTATCCGGAAAGCCACACAGACAAAATTCGATAATCCGATCGAACATTCGAATCCCCAAAACAACCCAGAAAATTCAACTCTTGAATAAATTTTAAAAATTCCCAGAAAATCCAGAAGAATTTATCAGGTATTACTGTGCAAACAGTAAGGGATGACGTCATGATTTGGCCGCTGATCCGCCGCAGAAGCCATGCTTCTGCCGCGGATCCGCCGCGAAAATTACTGTTCACCAGAAAATTTTTGCACCGTAATTCTTATTTTTCCCTGATGAATTTTTTAGCAATTTTTAATTTGGAAAAACTCACTGTTTTCAAAAAAGTACAGAGAGCAAGATTGATTTGGTGTTTCGGGTTCGTTCGGACTTCAAATTCCGTCTGGACTTCGCCTAAGGCTCTAGCTAGGCTCTGATACCACTGTAGGGTTCCTAGGCATCCTAATGAGGTCTCACAAGGCATCAACCATGCCAATTTCAAAAACTAAGGTGCCGAGAAACCCTAGATACGGATCGTTTGCTAGATAACTAGGCGAAAAAGCTAACTAGTTAACACTTAACTACAAGATACGGAAATACAACCTTTGTAGATCCGGTGCTCCACCTCCATAGCTCTGCAACGAGGTCCTCTCCGCTGTCCAAATCAAATCCGGGCTCTTGCGTCGGCTTCATCGGAGAAGAAGCGGGCTAGGTCATCGACGACGTGCCGAAGATGATCTACGTCGAGGCATCGCTAAATCAAGCTCCGACTTCACCAAGTCCAAAAACTTGTGAAGAGAACACAATCTACTACTTGGCAAGAGGTAGAGGATGAAGAAATAGGAAGTGGGTAGACTTTAGATTTGGATTTCTCAATCTTTTCCAACAATCACCATTGATGGAGCTTGGTTTTCTTCACTTGAAGAATGAAGAAGATGAAGAAGAATATTATGATAAGTTATTTGAAAAAGAAAAGAAAATGAATTCTTATCATAAAATTAACCATGGTCAAGTGTAGAGACTAAACTAGGGTTAGTGGGAATGGTTAGGGTTAAGGATGAGATAAGAATGGTTGACTTGATCAAAGCTTCATGAAGTTTCAACTAAAGAACAAAATTAGCCACCATTCTTTTCTCTTTTCTTTTATTCATTTATCAAAAATAAAAAGGATAATTAAATAAGATAAATGAATAACAAATAATAAACCCTAACCATTTCGTTAACTAAGGTTTAATACTTTACACTTAACCAAAAAGCATGTATCATCAAACATGATACAAGCAAGTGCACAAAATCATATCACATATATAATGCGCACACCCGAGTGAGAAAATCCATCTAAAGTGAACCGATACTAGTTGATGCAAAGTAATATATCAAATATATAAATATGCATTAAATCATTAAATCAACACTTGATTCAATGATCCGGTTATGTCGCACACAACCGACTAGTATACAATATATCGGCTTATCGAATCAACGCTTGAATCGATAACTAGGTTATATCGCATATAACCATTCGATACATTTATCGCGAGAATAGAATACGGTATCACATACACGCATTATTCTCGGTCCTGCACATATCTCATATGCGCTCCTATCTCGTTTCGCTTGAGCCAGGAAACCTCTGTGTAGGACTCCAAAGACTCGTCAATACGCCGGCAGCAGGTGATGATCATATCAAACACCCACAAGCCGCAAGCGGTCTGCTAAACGTAACGGCCACCTGGGTATTGAGCGATCTGAAGATCGACGAGCAAGCCCGCTCACACTCCAGTGAATCCGACCAGTAACACTACCGTACAGTCCGGTCTGATCGTCTGATATGTCGCATATCTTGCCTAGGGGTGGTAAACGTCAGACCCCAATAGCTCGATAAGTCGTGTCGATATGAGGTCTATAACTATTCGAGAAACTACTGGTAACACTTACCAGTAAATCTCAGCAACCCTGGCCAGGGATTTCCTGTTATAGCCAATCGAACACAGCGCAACATCAACTCCCTATACCGGGAGAGACGAATCCCCTCCTATCGCTCATTGCCTCCATGTGACTCGGGACTGTACCCAAAAACCACCATTTTGCACGCCCTCTTGGATGTGGTAAGATGGAAATCAAAGCACAGTGGGAACCACACAAGACTCTATGACGATCTCGAGTCAACAGACTACTCTGTACCAGTGTCACCAGAGAACTGCCATCTGACGTGAGGTATAATACCATCTGGGAGTTCTCGGCGAGTCCGTCCAGTGTACCCAGTCTCTACTGAGCACTCGTATATCATCTCTGATGTCAAACACCGATGGATATGGGATCATCCATCGCCCATCTGTATGGGTCGAGAAGGTATACGCTAGTCTACTCTGGTATATCGATGCCCCGTCTCGATACACCCACGACTAGGGACTTTGAAGGATGTACTTATGGACTACCATGTCCCCACTAGTATGATCCGCATCATAGTCCAGGTAGTCAAGCACACATCCTAAAGGCTTTACCAACATGTAACAGAGAGACAATCAGCATACACGTTAAGGTAAAGTTCAACCAGATAGCATACTATCATGTCGAGAAAGAAAGTCCTCCCTATATATGTCCCAGCATCCACTACAATATACATCCTATGTACAGTAATGGCCTCTAGGGCATACATATAACTAACAGTTCCAGGCTGCGAGACCCGGCGGGAGGATGAGTATAGCGTCGTTCTAAACTAGCTTTAGAAGTGTACGTCTGTATGACTCTGCCAGAGGGTTGTCGTAGTCAGTGGGAGCAGCGGAAGCATTGGTGGACAGATGGCTTACGTCTATTTATAGACTAAAGCAGATGTAGTGGAGATAGATCATCAATTTCTGATGTGACAGTCATAGGTTTGACTTCATCAGAATAGGGGATGGATCTGTTGAGAAGGTAGTAGGGTGTGATGTCATGGTATTTGGATGACATACACGGAGTAGGAAAAGAAACTCCTATACTACGATCGGTTATACTTTGGTCGTCACACAGTGGTTTCTCCACAAAGGAAATGGATTTTATATCAGACATACTGGTTACTAGATCTATGGTTTTAGATCTAGATTTGGGTAGTTTCCCAATCAGGGTACTTTGACAGCATTCTAAGAGTATTTAGGATGGACGACTCCTGGCACGGTAGTGTACCTGCAGGTGATGGAGTCACCCTCTCCAAATGAGTCTTACAGACTAAAGGGGAGAGGGATGCGCATGATTGACAGATCACTTGCTCAGGCAATTGAGTCAGTCATGAGATGTCAAGTACCACACCAGATGTTATTCTTGCACTAGATGCAATAAGTTGATATTGATCCAATCCTGGAGAAACAGTCGGAAGCAGGTTTAGAACATAAGTGGATGTTCTAGGGATATGATAACGACAGCCTCATTCAGGAGACAGTTATCATTCCAGGCTTCCAAGGTGACCTGGACGACAAGGAGGTTGTCAGAGTTATAGTTTTTCCTTCTGATGAGGGGCAGTATTTTGGACAGGTGGTCCAAGGCAATACTGAGGGTGGCATGGCGCAGGATACTGATTAAGTTCAGTTGACGATACAGTCTAAGAAGTTTGGATTTGGAGTTCATTTATGAGCTAGGTCCCATCAGACATCCAGACACATTCTAAGACAGGTATTGCTCATTTCGGGAGATGGTTTTCTCCGCGAACTTGAGATATAGAGAGACATAGAAAGAAACAACAAAGCGGATCCACTCACTGAGGCTATTCCTCGAACGCAATAGTTCCGCAAGCGAGCTTTGTGGGACTGACTAGTAGAGGAGTTGGGTGTTCGGTATCACACGGGCTGTGAGTACGCGACATCGCAATAATTAGCCTTGAGTGCAAGTGGGAGATTGTTGGAGATAGTGCCCTCAGAGTCAATTATTAGGTCACAGGTACGTGATTGCAATGATTGATGGAGGACCTATCCCGGTAGGACAGTCTTACTCGAGATGATAGTATGCTATCTGGTTTACCTTTATCATCGTGTACTGCTTTAGGTGACCTGACAAGTTGCTATTACACGTTGATAGAGCCCCTAGGATTCTTGCTCGACCACCAGCAGTATGAGGGCGATCATATAAGTGGGAGCTAGGGGTCTATAAGCATATCCTTAAATGGTCCCTAGTCGTGTGAGTTTCGAGACAGGGCATCGATACTCCAGAGTAGACTAGTGTATACAGTCGAGACCCCGACGAGGGGCGGTGGCCGGTCTCACAAGCCACTGGTGTCAGTTGGATCACCTAAGATGTACACAGGTGCTCATTGGGTTATGAGTACACCGGACAGGACTCGCCGGGAACATGCTAGTTGGTCATATACCAGACGTCAGATGGCAGTTCCCTGGTGACATGTGTACAGGTTAGTTCATCGACCTGGGGATCGTCATTTGTCTCGTGTGAGTTCCCACTGTACTTTGATTACTACCCTACCACGGCTCAAAGGAGTCATGCAAACAGGTTTTAGTTGGGTACAGTCCCGAGCCACATGGAAGCAGTGAGCGTATCTTCAGGGGTTCGTCTCTTCCGGTATTGGGGGTGAGGTCGCGCTGTGTCTAGGAGAGCCATTACATGAAGCCCTCGGCCGAGGCAAGGAGATTTACTGGTAGGTATTCCAGTAGTATCTCAGGGTGTTCTGGGCTACACTCCGACACGAATTGTACCGCTTTTGGGGGTCTGACTTTTACCAACCCCCTAGGCCCGCCATGCGATACTCATAGACGAACGGACCGGACTGTACGGATGTTGTCACTGACAGGCTCGGTAGGGTTGTCAGGCTGAGTTCGCTCACAGACGTCCCTTTTAGTCAATACCTGGTAGCCCGTTACGTATTGGCTTATACCTCTGACGTGCTAGTGGTTAAATCCACAACCAAGTAGTTGACGAGTCTTTAGAGTCCCCCACATTCAGTTACTCAGCTTTCGGGCGAAAGGTTGTAGAGGCCGTATGGAGATATGGCAAGGTCCGATCAGATACGTGCGGTATTGCACGGATCAGGATCGGACAGTTTGTACTATAGGCCGTATGGATATATGGCAGGGTTCGATCAGATACGTGCAGTATTGCACGGATCAGGATCGAACGGACATTACTAGCCGGCTTTGGTTTAAGCTGGATCCTAGTATAGTACAGTGTAGATTCTATCTCATTGCATTTGTATTTCGGTCGGAATACAGATGCGGGTGTGTATGCACAGTAGCGGGGTTTTCCTGTAATTTATTACGGGACCAGTTTTCTGGAGTTTCCAGTTTGCTTTCCGTTTCGGCCATTTTCATTTGTATCGTTCATTGGCCGAAGATTGGTAGAGGAGGGCTTATTTGCATTTGTGCAAATAAGTATTTGTGGAGGGGTTCTTTGCATTTTCTTGTGTCATGATGGTTTCATGATGTTGCACCATACCTTGACTTTCTTTAGTTGATCATGTCTTGACTTTTGGCTCATCATGGTTGTTGATGATGAGGTTGGTGGTAGGCGGTGGAGTGTGGTTTTGGTTTTGTGATCATTTCCTTTTCATGACATCATTTGACCTCTATCACTTGTATTATTGTGTGAGAACCTCCCTCATTCTTTTGCACACTACACCCTCTTTCTCCCTCTTCATGTCATGGCCGGCCCAAGCTTCAATGGGGCTGTCCAAAAATTTGAGTGGGGGATTTTTGCTCTTTTGCTCTTGGAAAAATCCCACAAGTTCCCTCTCCATGAGATTGTATCATTCCTCTACCTATATGGCAATTCCTACAACCCCAAATGAGACTTGCTCACTACACATTCTACAGCAAATCTTGGGCACGTCGACTAGCCAGCTTCGTGCCCGAGTTGCCTCGGCATTGAGGTGGGAGCCCGTAAAAGAAGTAGGCGATGTGGTGCATTTCCGGCGACGAGGTGGAGACCGGAGCTTCCGCAGGAGATCGGGACGACGACGAGAAGACCGGAGGACACGGATCAGTCGGTATATCTCTCTTCCCCATCTTGTAGTTAGCTAGGACTAGTTAATGATTCGATCCGGGTATTAGTGCGCGGCGGTTTGCCAGTTCATGAAAAATTAAAGTTTATCACCGTTTCCGCATTTGGCCGTCGGATTGACGGCCGGGGCGCCGCCGTGCACTTACAGATATACCCTGCACCTTATTCGATGAGGAAAGAGCCGAGATCCCTTCACCGGGAGTGACATCTTTTGCAAAACTGGCAGATGCTACAAACTCGCGGTTTAGATTTTGATTGCTTCTATAGTTCTTTCTTTGCATAGCGGTATATATGATATACCATGCACCTTATTCAATAAGGAAAGAGCCGAGATCCCTTCACCGGGAGTGACCTCTTTAGCGAAACTAGAAAAGCCTAAAAACACTCCTTTTCAAAATCACTTGTTTCTACAAGATATCAAGTTCATTACGCAATAGGTTTTCAGAAAAACCTGTCGTAGCCCTCCGTCATTTCAGATTAATCCTACTTAGTATTTGTGCTGCGTTTGTTGACCTTGTCAAGGCACAGTGTACGGTAGCTAATTAGTGTTTATCTGCTAAAACCATGAGATGTGATTGGATTAGGCTATTCGTACGGCCTTGTTGACCTTGTCAAGGGTCATGCGGGTGGGTTTAATTCAATCGGGAAATGACGGGTAGAACTTGACTTGCGGTCTATGGTTTGTTGACCTTGTCAAGGTCATAGATCGCTCAGGGCAAAACATTATCGGGAATTTCAAGTGTTGAAAATTTGCAATGAGATTGCATACCTCCTATGAGATAGTTGGATCCCGATACCCATTGCGAGTAAGAGTTACTCCTTGGAGAATTTTACACAGGACAATTAGACGATCAAGTAGGTGTCTAGAAAGGTGTTAACGGGGTTAAGCCTCTGGGAAAACGAGGTTTATTTTAATTAGGTGCGTGCAAAAACACGGGGAACCTCCCTCAAAGTACCAACACTGATCTGGCTGAAAGATTGACGAAATTGTAGGGTGTAATTAATCCCGGCTAATCTTATCTTTTAGTGTTTGAAGGAAGATTTGATTAAAACAGTGGGAGACATCCTGATTAGATAAGATAATAACCAATCTAATCTTGTAAGAGCATACGCTAAAGTGTTTTCTTCTTTCTCCCTCTAGGTAGCGACCATGTCAGGCCTTAATCAAGATAATAATATGGATGTATTGACTGAACCCGCTTATTATACTGGGCAGAGGAACGTTGGTCCCGTTCTTTCTTATAAGTGTTATAAGACTCAGCAGGAAATATGAGAATATCTGGATTCTCACGCCGCCCAAACGAAGAACAAGAATGTTGATGCATCTTCTTCGGGTGTGTTAGTTATTGAGAACTGTTTTTCAGTCACTCTACGTCCTGGGTATTAGATACCGGATCGGGATCCCACATTAGTAATATGTTATATGGGCTACGTAAATGCAGTGAACTGGGAATGGGTGATCATTCCGTATGTGTAGAGAATGGTGCAGATATTGCAGCCAAAGTAGTTGGCGAATATCACCTTGTATTACCAAGTAGTAATACATTGATTCTGAACGAGTGCTATTATATACCGAACATGATACGCAACATTATATCAGTTTCTTTATTAAGTAAAGAAGGATATGATTTTGTAGTACAGGATAATGTTATGAACATCTTCCTAAATCAAAAGTTGATTGGATCAGGCTCGTTACATAATGGCATATACATTCTAAATCAAACTACAGTTCTTAATATACAAAACACACACAAGAGGAAGAGTTCAGAAATGAACGAATCCTTTTTATAGCATTGTAGACTAGGTCATATCAATGCGATACGGCTAGCTAAGTTACATAAGGATAGATATTTGAACCCGTTCGAATTTTCATCTTATGATACTTGCCAGTCATGTCTCAAAGGCAAAATGACCAAAACTCCGTTTAGTAGACACGGAGAAAGAGTTACGGAACTCTTAGGGCTGATACATAGTGATGTATGTGGTCCCATATCAACACATGCTAGGAATGGTTCTTCCTACCTCATTACATTCACTGATGATCTCTCAAGATACGGACATGTGTTCCTGATGAAACACAAGTCTGAAGCTTTTGAGAAATTCAGGGAATATAAGCACGAAGTAGAAAACCAAACGGGTAAAAGTATTAAGATCCTTCGATCTGATCGAGGAGGAGAACACTTGAGCAATGAGTTTCTGGACTATCTAAAAGAGAATGGGATTCTCTCTCAGCTTACTCCTCCTTATACACAACAACACAACGGTGTATCGGAGCGGAGGAATCACACCCTATTAGATATGGTGCGCTTTATGATGAGCAATACTGAGTTGCCTATTTCCTTTTGGGGTTATGCGCTTGAGACAGCAGCATACCTATTGAATCAAATTCCATCTAAATCTGTACCTACCACACCATATGAGATATGGAGTGGGAAGAGACCTTATCTTAAACGAGTTAAGATATGGGGTTGTCTGATCTATGTCAAAAGGAAAAATCCGGACAAACTCGAGGCACGATCAGTTCTCTGCAAGTTTGTGGGATATCCAAAGAATTCTTATGGGTACTTTTTCTACCACAGTGAGGAGCAAAAGGTGTTTGTTGCTCAACATGCCACCTTTTTAGAAAAGGAATTTCTTGCAAAAGAAATTAGTGGCAAAGAGGTAGAGCTGGAAGAAGTTCCAGCACCACAAACTATAACTGAAGATTTAGTAGAACCAGATGATTCAGTAGTTCCCAACGAACCTCAGCCTCTCCGCCGATCTAGTAGGGTTTCTCATCCACCTGAGAGATACTACGGTTTTCTCGTTGATGGTGGGAGCGAGGATTGCATCATGGTAGATGATGACCGAACTAGTTTCGAGCAGGCCATCACGAGTGGTGACTCTGTGAAATGGCTAGATGCAATGCGGTATGAGATGGAATCCATGTACACCAACAAAGTATGGACTTTGGAAGTTGCTCCTGAAGGGGTAAAACCCATTGGGAGCAAATGGATCTTTAAAAAGAAATTTGGTGTAGATGGAAAAGTTGAGACTTTCAAAGCTAGACTTGTTGCAAAGAGTTTTCGTCAACGACCAGGTGTGGATTATGATGAAACCCTTTCTCCAGTGGCTATGCTTAAGTCCATCCGGATCCTACTTTCCATTGCTGCATATCATGACTACGAAATCTGGCAGATGGATGTTAAGACTGCCTTTCTAAATGGTGATTTAGAAGAGTGTGTGTACATGACTCAGCCAGAGGGTTTCATAGACAGTGGGAACAGCGGAAAGGTGTGCAAGCTGCTTAAATCCATTTATGGGTTAAAGCAAGTATCGCGGAGTTGGAATATCTGTTTTGATGTTGTAGTCAAAGAGTTTGACTTCATAAAAAATATAGATGAACCTTATATTTATAAGAAGGTAGCAGAGAGTAAGGTTGTCTTCCTCGTATTGTACGTGGATGACATACTCTTGATAGGAAATGATGTTTCTATGCTGCACTCGGTCAAGCTCTTCTTATCACAAAGATTCTCAATGAAAGATCGAGGTGATGCCTCCTGCATTTTGGGAATCAAGATCTATAGAGATAGATCTATACGGATATTGGGATTGTCCCAATCCAGGTACATTGACACCATACTAAAGAGGTTTAGTATGGAAGAATCCAAGCGTGGGAACCTACCCACGATCTCTGGACTCACTCTCTCCAAAGAGTTGTCTCCCAAGACTGATTTGGAAAGAGCTCGCATGCAAGGGATACCCTATGCTTTGGCAGTAGGCTCTATCATATATGTGATGCTATGTACCAGACCCGATGTAGAATACTCACTAAGTGTAGTGAGTCAGTATCAAGTAAATCCTGGAGAGAGTCACTAGATAGCTGTAAAGAACATTCTCAAGTACTTGAGAAGGACTAAAGAGATGTTCTTGGTGTATGGTAACGGGGAACTCCAGGTGGAGTCCTTTACCGATTAGAGCTTCTAAAGTGATAAGGACAAATCTAAGTCGCACTCGGGTTTTGTCTTTACCCTCAATGGAGGGGCGGTGTGTTGGAAGAGTTCCAAACAGGAAACTGTTGCAGACTCGACGATGGAGGCTGAATACATCGCTGCCAACGATGCTGCCAAAGAGGATGTCTGGATGAAGAAGTTCATCACTGAACATGGTGTGGTTCCATCCATTGAGCATCCAATACCTTTGTATTGTGATAAAAATGGAGCTGTGGCTTTGGCCAAGGAACCCAGGTCCCATCAGAAGTCCAGACATATTCTGAGGCGGTATCACCTGATCCGGGAGATAGTTGATCGCCGGGAGATCAAGGTCAGGAAAGTTGATACGAAGGGCAACACTGCGGATCCACTCACGAAGCCCATTTCCCAAATACCGTTTGAAAGACTCTTCAGGATGTTAGGTATGAGATACTACAACAGCTGGCCTTAGTGCAAGTGGGAGATTGTTAGTTATATATATGCCCTAGATGCCATTGTTGTACATATGATGTATATTATAGTGGATGCTTAGATATATATAGAGAGGAATTTCTTGCTCGACATGATAGTATGCTATTTGGTTTCTCTTTGTCTTAACATGTTGACTTGTATTAGTTTATTGTCTTGCTCTCACATGTTGATAAAGCCCTTAGGATATGTACTCAACTACTGGGACTATGATGACATCATACTACTAGGGCCAGAGTAGTCAACGAGTACATCCTATAACTGTTCCTAGTCGAGGGTGTATCGAGACAGGGCATCGATACACCAGAGTAGACTAGCGTATACGCATCTTGACCCATCTGATGGGCGATGGATGATCCCATATCCATCGGTGTTTGAAATGAAGGATGGTGTACGGGTGCTCAGTGGAGACTGGGTACACTGAACGGACTCGCCGAGAACTCCCAGATGGTATTATACCTCACGTCAGATGGCAGTTCTCCGGTGACACTGGTACAGGTTAGTCTGTAGACCCGAGATCGTCATAGAGTCTTGTGTGATTTCCACTATGCTTTGATTTCCACCTTACCACGTCCAAGAGGGCGTGCAAAACGGTGGCTTTTGGGTAGAGTCCCGAATCACATGAAGGCAATGAGCGATAGGAGGGGATTCGTCTCTTCCGGTATAGGGAGTTGATGTTGTGCTGTGTTCGATAGGCTATAACTGGATGTACCTGGCCAGGGGTGATATATAGTAATACTGGTAAGTGTTATCAGTAGTTTCTTGACCTGTTATGATCCTCACATCTACACGACATATCAGTTATTGGGGTCTGACGTTTTACCACCCCTAGACTAGATATGCGGCATATCAGACGAAGAGACCGGACTGTACGGTAGTGTTACTGATTGGATTCACAGGAGAATGTACAGGCATGCTTGTTGATCTTCTAATCGATCAATACATGGGTGGTTGTTACGTTTAGCTGACCGCTTGCAGCTTGTGGGTGTTTGATATGATCATCACCTACTGCCGGCGTATTGACGATTCTTTAGAGTCCTACATAGAGGTATCCTGACTCAGGGAAAACTGAGTAGGAGCACATATGTGATATGTGCAGGACCGAGAATAATACGATATGAGATACTGTATTATATTCTCGCGATATTTGATATCGGCCAGGTATATATGATATAGCCGGGTCATCGGATCAAGTGTTGATTCGATCGGTACATGTTATATTAGTCGGTTATGTTCGATATAGCCGGATTGTCGGATCAAGTGTTGATTCGATAATTTAATGTATAATTATATATGTGATATATTACATTACATTAACTAATATAAGCTCGCTTTATTGATTCATTTTCTCACCGGATAATACATTGATATATATGCGATATAAGTTAATTGTATTATTTTCTTATGTTACAAAAATATATTATATATGTGATATATAATATTATAACAAGTTATGATTACAAATACAACATGATTTGTGGAGGTTAAACAAGTTAGGGTTTGATTTTGGATAGCTTTTGGGTTAGCTTTTTCATGAAGCTTCTAGAAGCTTTATTTTGTTTTAAGCTAAGATATTTTGTTTAGATATTTTGTGTAGATATTTCTTAACCCTACCCAAACCCTTTACCATGGTTTATTCTCTACAATGATTAAGCCCTTCTTACTTGACCCATGGTTGGATTTGTAAACATAACACAATTTCATTATTCATCACAAAAGGTTTTATCTTTTTCTTCCTCCTTAAAAAGCTTACTAGCTTTTTGTGATTAGATGATTTAGTGTGAGAAATTGAAAACAAAAGAGAGCATAATTCCTACTTCATCATCCTCATCTATTCTAGCCACTTAGATTATGGTGTTCACTTCTCTAATACTTGATTAGAGAAGTGAGAGCTTGAGTTAAAGATTCTTCAAGGTAGATCATCTTCGAAAAGGAGACTTCAAGCAAGAATGGATCATTCGACTTGTGGAGTCTCTCTTGAGTCCGGGAGATCATGGATTGCGGTGAAGGGACTTCTACCCGGAGCTTATGAACCGAAGGAACGGACTACAAAGGTTGTAATCCCTATCTTTTAGAAGTAAAGATGTTTACTTACTATCTTAACCCTAATTATCTAGCAAAGATCCTCGCTTTAGGTTGTTCGTCACTTGAATTTTTAAATTCGGCATGGTTGATGCCTTATAGACCCTTGTGACAGTGCCTAGTAACCTTACAAACCAAAACTTCCCATTGACCTCCAAAGCCCGCGCACTAGCTTCATTCTAGCTAAACTTGGTGCCGACAAGTCTATATAGAAGTTTGATCACAATCGGTTTAAAACGGAAAACACCAACTATTTTACCCTAAAAACAGAAAATTCGCAAAACGATTTCTCAAACGTTACACAAACGGGTAGAAGTATTAAAGTCCTTCGATATGATCGAGGAGGAAAAAACTTGGGCATGGTGTTACTGGAGTTTCTAAAAGGAGAATTTGATTCTCTCTCAGCTTAAACCTTCGATACACCACAGCACAAACGGTGTATCGGGACGGAGGTATCGCACCCTATGAGATATGGTGCGCTCTATGATGAGTACTGCTGAGTTGTCTGTTTCCTTTAAGAGTTATGCACTTGAGAAGCTGCATACCTATTGAATAGTATTCCATCCAAATTTGTGCCTATCACTCCATATGAGATACAGAATGGGATGAGATCATGTCTTAAACGAGTTAAGATATGGGGTTGTCCAGCCTATGTTGAAAAGCAATATCCGGACAAGCTTGAGGCAAGGTTAGTTCTGTATAAGTTTGTTGGATATCCCGAACATTAGCGAGGGTATATTTTCTACCAAACTAAGGAGCAAAAGGTGCTTTATTCCTCAGCATGCCACCTTTTTAGAAAAAGAATTTCTTGTGAAGAAATTAGTGGTCATGAGGTAGAACTGGAAGGAGTTCCAGCTAGACAAACTAACAGCTGATGATTTGGTGAAACCAAAGGATTCGATAGTCTCCAACGAACCTCAGCCTCTCCATGAATCTGGTAGGGTTCCTCATCCACTTGAGAGATACTACGGTCTCCTCGGTAAAAGTGGGAGCGAGGTTTGCATCATGGTCGATGATGACCCAACTAAGGTTCTGGCAGGCCATCATAAATGGGGTCTCTGTGGAATGGCTGGATGTTATGCGATCAAAGATGAAATCCATATACACCAACAAAGTATGACTTTGAATGTTGCACCTGAAAGGGTAAAACCCATCGGGAGCAAGTGGATCTTGAGATGATTCATGGTGTAGATGGAAAAGTTGAGACTTTCAAAACTAGACCTGTAGCAAATGTTTTTCGTCAACACCAGATGTGTATTATGATGAAACCTTTTCTCAAGTGGTTATGCTTAAGTCCATCCGGATTAAAGCATGTATCGCTTGGAACATCTGTTTTTGATGTGGCAGTCAAAGAGTTTGACTTCATCAAAAAGGTAGATGAACCTTGTATATACAAGAATGTTGTAGAGAGTAAGGTTGTCTTCCACGTATTGTACGCAGATGACATACTCTTGATAGGAAAGGCTTTCCTATGCTACACTCGGTCAAGCTCCTCTTATCATAAGTATTCTCTGTGAAAGATCTGAATGATACCTACTACATCTTGTGGATTATGATCTATATTGATAGATCTAAGTGGATATTTGGAGTGTCCCAAATCCAGGTACAATAACACCATACTAAAGAGGTTTGGTATGGAAGATTCTAAGCGTGGTGGTTTGCCCATTTACTCAGGAATCACTCTCTCCAAAAAGATGTCTCCCGAGACTGATTTGGAGAGAGCTCACGTGCAAGGGATACCCTATGCTTCAGCAATAGGCTCTATCATGTATGCGATGTTATATACCGGACTAGATGTAGCTAACTCACTAGGACTAGTGATCAGGAATCAATCGGATCTGAGGAGAATCACTAGACAACTGTGGAAGACATTCTTAAGTACTTGAGAAGCACTAAAAGAATGTTCTTGGTTTGAGCTTTCAGAGTGATAAGGAAGAATGAAATTCAGTCACAGGCTTTGTCTTTACCCTCATTGGAGGAACGGTATGTTGGAAGAGTTCCAAGATAGATACCGTGACATACTAGATGATAAAGGCTGGATACATCGCTACCAACGATGCTACTAAAGTGGATGTCCGGATATTTCTTGTTCATGAGATGAACAAGGTTCCTACCATTGAGTGTCCAATAACTGTTATTGTGACAATAATGGAGTTATGGATTTAGCCTAGGAACACCGGTCCCATCAGCGATACAAACTTATTCTGAGGACAGTATCACATGATCAGGGAAATGGTTGATCTCTATGGGATCGAGGTTAGAAGAGTTGACGCGAAGGATAACACGGCGGATCCACTCACAAAGGACTTTCCTAAGAGAGACTTCTATAGGACGTTGAAATGAGATACTACAACAAATGACCTTAGTGCAAGTGGGAGATTGTCAGTAATATGTATGCCGTAGAGGCCATTACTGTACATATGATGTATATTGTAGCGGATGTTGTAAGTCTACGGTAGCGCCCCGGCCGTCTACAGACGCCATATGCGGAACAAAAAACTTTTAACTGGCGCTATCGTATACTATAACCCGGATCTGCCATTATTGCTAGACTAACAAACTACAAAGAGGGTAGAAAGGTTATACCGAACGATCCGAGTCCTTCGTTCTTTAACCATCATCCCACGCTTCGTTGTGGCTGCTCCGATCTCGTCGATCTCCGATCTCCTCGTCCAGGTGGCACCACGTCAACGGATCTTTAAACGGGCTCCCGCCTCTGACTCGAGGCAACTCGGTCGTCAAGTTTGCTAAAAGAGACGACCAAGATGGATGTAGAGAATGAGTAGAATACTTTGTCTCACTTCGTCCAAAGCCGTGGACGAACGGTTAATGAAGTTGCTACTCGAAATGAAATGGAATGAGAAATGAGTTATCAAATTTCCATGCATCGAAAACCATAGTCTTTTTTTTCAAAATCAAATCAATCTCACTCTATCTCACTAACAAGGGGGCCGGCCAATATATAAGGAGGGGGTGAGTGTAGGAGAGGGGGAGGTGACAATAAGAGAAATATCTAGTGTGAACACAAAGTATGAACCCAATAAATGCACCATTAAAGCACCTTATTGAAATGAATTGATTTCCGTCGTTTGTCGGTATTTAGAAAATTATATGTATAGAAATCACAACCAAAAATATTTTTGACCGCAATCAATTAACGGTGTCGGATGTAGCGCGTTAGCGAGTGCGGATCGTCCACAGGGATTGTGCGATTCGTTCGTATCTTGTTTTATTTGAATCGAAACTTTAATAGAAAAGAAAAGAAAACAAACAATTCATGATTTATATTTGAAGTTCAAGAATTAGAAAATATAGATCTAATAACAAGAAAAAGATAGAATCAAGAATTGAGAGTTTGATGATTTTTCCAACCAAATATCAAGAATCTAAATGAGGCTCATAGGAATCGATCGGATCTATAGATTGTAAGTCCACGTTGCCCACCCTGGTGCTTACGGGGAGGCGGAAACGGTATAAAAATCGGATTTTTATCGAACTAGGCAACATGGACTATCAAAAGGAGGATCTTTGCTAAACAAAAACTAACTACAAAGCTAACTAGTTTTAGCTACATGGAAGAAAGGTTATACCTAGGGCTTTATGTCCTTCTCTCCTTGCTCCTTTGGAGTGAAAGATGTGATCTTCTTGTCGCCTTCTCTAGTCGAAGAAGGATCCACCCGAGAGCATCAACTTTTGGCTTCAACTTCAAGCTAGAAATAACTAAGATGCTAGAAGTGCTAATCCTAGAACCTTAGAAGAGAGTAGAGAGTATCTTAGAATGGTTTATTTTAAGCTCAAGTGTTTCTCAACTCATGAGAGGGGAAAGCTAGAGAGAGAGGAAGAGGAGGAGAGAGAATCTATATTATAGAATGAGGAGAATAATGAACCATTTTCTCATATATGTGTGAATTATGTAAATTAGATAATTAGCAAGATAATTGTCATGGTTAATCAAGACTTGACCATTATCATTTCACATTAAATGCAAATTGCAAGGATCAAAGAGTATCTTTCATATGGAATGATGATGGTCAACATGTCAACCTAAGTCAACAATTCAAGATAGTCAAATGATCAACAACCCTAACCATGCACAATTATATTTAACTAATATCAATTAATCATAATACACACATAAACATTAGGGTTATGAAAATGACAATGGTCATCAACCCTAATCAAAGTCCTCTCCCTCTGTCTCAGTCAACTGTGCATACGCACCCGTATTCGTGATCCGAGGAACATGAATACAATGAGATAAAACCAATCCCAAATTATATACTAGGATCTGGCTTAAACCAAAGCCCGCTAGTATAAGCTGTCCGGACAGCAAACCTGCACAAGTGCGCGGATGTGAACGAACCCTATCGCAAAACCATGCGACCTCTACTCATTTTGCCTAAAGGCGAATAACCCTCTGTGTGGGACTCTAAAGACTCGACACTACGCTGGCAGTGGGTTTAACCACGGACCGCAAGCGGCTCTAGCTGTACGTAACGGTCCCTAAGTAGATGCCGATAAGAAGACTGACGAGATGAACCCATCTGAACTCCTACTGAGCCTGAATGTGATAGTCTCCATACAGTCCGGTCTATTCTTCTGATACATCGCATGGAGGGCCTAGGGGGCGGTAAACGTCAGTCCCCTAATAGCGGTAAAAGTCGTGTCGGAGTGTAGCCCAGAACACCCTGAGATAACACTGGAAACCTACTAGTATATCTCGCTTGCCCAGGCCAGGGACTACTTGTGTAATGGCTTTCCTAGACACAGCGCGATGTCAACCCCCAATACCGGGAGAGACGAATCATGTCTAACCGTCACTGCCTCTAAGTGCTTCGGGACTGCACCCAACTACTACCTGTTTGCACGACTCCTTTGAGCCGTGGTAGGGTAGTAATCAAAGTACAGTGGGAACACACTCGAGGCGAAGTGACAGTATCAAGTCAGCGGACTAAGCTGTACTCATGTCACCTGGGAACTAATAACTGACGATAGGTATAATACCGACCAACAGTTCCCGACGAGTCCTGTCCAGTGTACTCGTAACCTAACGAGCACCCGCATACTATCTCAACTACGGCGTACTGACGGCTGTGGGACAGATCGTCTCCCACGCTGGGATGAGAAGCGCATACGCTAGTCTACTCCGGAGTATCGATGGCTTGTCTCGATAGTCCTAAGACTAGGGACCTTTATAAGGTTGTGCTTATGGATTACCCAGCCCCCACGAGTGTGAGCGCCATCACAATGATGGTAATCAAGCAAAGATCCTAAGGGCTCCACTAATGCGTATAGGTGATATAATAAAAGAAACACATGTACACATTAAAGCAGAGACAAACCAAGTAGCATACTACCATTTCGAGAAAGATTGTCTATACAACTGTGAATATCCCAAGCTTCCATTAAGTAATATACATACTAGTATGATACAGTAATGGCCTCTAGGTTATATACACTAACAATCTCCCACTTGCACTAAGGCCATGTACTGGCGTATCGAAGACGTATCATCTCGATCAGCCGCTCGAACCGAGTCTGGGGTAAGGCCTTCGTGAATGGATCTGCAGTGTTATCTTCTGAAGCAACCCTCCGAACCTCGATCTCCTGGCGATCCACGATCTCCCTGATCAGGTGATACCGCCTCAAGATGTGTCTGGATTTCTGATGGGACTTGGGTTCCTTCGCTAAAGCTATAGCCCCGTTGTTTTCGCAATACAGATGTATTGGATCAACAATGGACGGAACCACCTGAAGAGTTTTCAAGCACTTCCTCATCCAGACAGCTTCTTTTGCGGCATCAGATGCAGCGATGTATTCCGCTTCCATAGTCGAGTCAGCAACGGTTTCCTGTTTGGAACTCTTCCAACACACCGCCCCTCCATTGAGGGTAAAGACAAAACCCGACATGGACATGGAATCATCCTTGTCACTCTGGAAGCTGGAGTCAGCAAAGGCCTCAATCTAGAGGTCTTTTCGGCCATACACCAAGAACATCTCCTTAGTCTTCTCAGGTACTTGAGAATGTTCTTTACCGCTATCCAATGTTTCTCCCCATGGTTTGACTGATACCTGCTTACCACACTCAGTGCATAATCCACATCTGGTCTGGTACACAACATCACATACATTATAGAGCCTACTGCAGAAGCGTAAGGTATAATAAACATGCGATCCCTCTCTAAATCTGTCTTGGGAGACATCTCTTTGGAGAGGGTGATCCCGTGACAAGCCGGTAGATTACCGCGCTTGGAATCTTCCATACTGAATCTTTTCAGTATGGTGTCGAAGTACCTGGACTGTGAGAGTCCTAAAATCCTCTTGGAACTGTCACGGTAGATCCGGATCTCCAGAATGTATGAGGCATCACCCAGGTCTTTCATGGAGAACCTGTGTGACAAGAACCCTTTGACAGATTGTAGCATAAGAATGTCATTTCCTATTAAGAGAATGTCATCCACGTATAAAACGAGGAATACTACAGTTCTCGCTACAAATCTACAATAGATGCATGGTTCATCTGGATTTTTGATAAAGCCAAATTCCTTGACCGTTTCATCAAAACAGATGTTCCAACTCCGCGATGCCTGCTTTAGTCCATAAATGGACTTAAGTAACTTGCACACCTTTCCACTGCTCCCACTCTAAATGAAACCCTCTGGTTGGTCTATATAGACACACTCCTCTAAATTTCCATTTAGAAAAGCGGTCTTTACGTCCATCTGCCAAATCTCATAATCGTGGAAGGCAGCAATGGCAAGAAGGATCCGAATGGATTTCAGCATAGCTACTGGAGAAAAGGTTTCGTCATAGTCCAAACCAGATCGCTGACGAAAACCCTTTGCAACCAGTCTAGCTTTATAGGTCTCAACCTGTCCATCTACACCAATCTTCCTTTTGAAGATCCACTTGCATCCTACGGGTTTTACCCCATCTGGAGCAATGTCCAACGTCCATACTTTGTTGGTGTACATAGACTCCATTTCGGTCCGCATTGCATCCAGCCATTTTACCGAGTCAATGCTCTGAATGGCTTGCTGGAAGCTAGTAGGCTCATCACAATCTATGATGCAATCCTCTCTATCCCCGTCTATGAGAAAATCGTAATATCTCTCGGGCGGATGAGACTGCCTACTACTCCTGCGGAGTGGCGTGGGAATGTCCTGATCTTTCGAACCCTCTGGTTCTACTAAGCTTTCATTAATAGCTCGTGGTTCTGGAATATCTTCCAGTTCTATTGCGCTCCCACTAATTTCCTTTTCCAAGAACTGGTGTTCTAGAAAGTGGGCATGGCGAGAAACAAAAACCTTTTGTTCCTCTTCGCAATAGAAGAAATATCCCTTGGAGTTCTTTGGATATCCCACAAACTTGCACTGTACTGAGCGTGCCTCGAGCTTGTCCGCATGCTGCTTTTTGACAAAAGTTGGACATCCCCATGTCTTAATGTGATTAAGATAGGGTCACTTC
Organism: Agapanthus africanus; assembly: GCA_030015575.1. Taxonomy (NCBI): domain Eukaryota; kingdom Viridiplantae; phylum Streptophyta; class Magnoliopsida; order Asparagales; family Amaryllidaceae; genus Agapanthus; species Agapanthus africanus. The sequence continues at coordinate 410,870,266 of CM057340.1, forward strand.
CCACACCACGTCTGATATGGTGTAGTAGGCACAGTCTTAGTTGGAACTCGGTTCAAAAGGTATGCAGCTGATTCTAGCGCATATCCCTAGAACGATCGCGGCAACTCAGCGTTACTCATCATGGACCGTACCATATCCAATAGGGTTCGGTTTCGTCTCTCCGATACACCGTTATGTTGCGGAGTGTATGGAGGAGTAAGCCGAGAGAGAATTCCATCTCTTTTAAGTAACCCAGGAACTCGGCACTCAAGTATTCACTACCTCGATCAGATCTCAGTGCCTTGATACTATTGCCTGTTTGTTTTTCTACTTCATTCTTATATTCCTGGAATTTTTCAAAGGCCTCGGATTTATGTTTCATTAAGAAGACATAACCGTACCTTGAAAAGTCATCCGTAAAACTAATGAAGTAAGAATAACCGCTTCGTGCATGTGTAGACATTGGACCGCATACGTCGCTGTGTACGAGTCCCAAGAGCTCGCTCGCTCTTACTCCGTGTCCAGTGAACGGAGTCTTTGTCATCTTTCCTTTGAGACAGGATTGACAAGTTGCATATGATTGATATTCGAACGGATCCAAATATCCTTCTGTATATAACTTAGTCAACCTTCTCTTATTGATGTGACCCAGTCTACAATGCTATAAGAAAGTTTTATTGATTTCTGGAGACTTTCTTTTGTGTGTATTCTGGACATTGAAAATCTGTGGTTGGTTTAATACGTATATACCGTTGTTTAATATACCTGACCCAATCAAAACTTGATTAAGGTGAATGTTCACAACATTACTTACAAATGCAAATTCATAACCTTCTTTAGACAATAAAGATACAGAAATGATATTACAGGTTGCATTTGGTACAAAATAACAACTACGCAAACCAAAAAGTGTCCATCTGACAATCCCAGGTGATAGTCCCCCACGGCCTCAGCATCCATGCTAGCTCCGTTTGCAACTCTAAGGGTCATATCACCTGCCTTCAAAACCCTATGCTTTCTCAACGCCTGCAAAGAATTACATATATGAGATCCTGATCCGGTATCCAATACCCAGGAAGTAGAGTTTATTGATAGACAGTTTTCAATAACATACACACCTGAAGCTGAAGCCGCAACTCGCTTCAGATCCTGGGTTCTGGCCTTCCAAGCCTTGCAATCCTGTTTCCAGTGTCCACTTTTGTGACAGTAGAAGCATTCTTCCTTTCCCACCAGCTTTCCCGCTACCTTTGTTGCCTTTCCCTTTCCCTTCGTATCCACTTTACTGACACCGCCCCTTGGTTTGGCGGGGGCTTTCTTCTTCTTTCCCTTGGCTTTCGCCCTGGACCTAGAAGAGGAAGATCCTCCTACAAACAAAGTGGATGTCTCCCTACCTTTCTGTAAGGTGCCCTCAGCACTCCTCAACATGTTCAGAAGTTCGGAAAGTTCTACCTCCTTTCCTTGCATGTTGAAGTTTAGGACAAACTGGGCGTAAGTGGAAATAAGGGACTGGAGAATCAAGTCAGTATAGAGTTCATTCTCCAACGTGGTCCCAAGGTCCGCGAGCTCCTCTATGTAGCCAATCATCTTAAGCACGTGTTCCGCTACCGATGATCCGACGGCCAATCTTGCCGAAAATAGCTTCTTCGACACTTCGTATCATGCGATATGAGACTGCTCTCCATACAGTTCTTTTGTATAAAGAAATATGGACTCTAGGTCCATATTCTCGTGCCTCCTCTGATGTTCGTTGTCTATAGAGGCAAGCACGAGGCATTTGGCCTTCGCGCAATCGATCTCCCATGTCTTACGGATTTATACATCCGCGACGCTGGAGGTGGGACCAGGGACGGGGGGGAGCTTTGGTGGTAAGGACATACCCCAACTTGTCGTAAGTGATTGCCATCTTGACATTCCTGAGCCAATCTTTGTAGTTTGGCCCTGTCATTATGTTTTTATCTAGTAATAACTTAAGTCCGGTCATGTTGAATGATCGCTGCAATTAGGAGAGAGAAAAGAAACACTTTAGCATGATGCTCTTGCAAGTTTAGAGTGGTTTATAGTTTGTCTAAACAGGATGGCTCCCACTGTCTCTCGAATCCCTCCTCAAACCATAAAGGAAGAATTAGTCGGGATCAATCTCACCGTACAATACTTGCTTAACCGTTCAGCCAGGCCAGTGTCAGTACTTCAAGGGAGGTTTTCCAATGCTTTCGCGAAGTTCCTTAATTAAGTAACCTCTTTTCCCTGTGGGCGTAGCCCCACTAACACCTTTCTAGACACCTACTAGGTTTATAGCATTGATCGTTAAGTGAGAGATTTCCCGAGGAGTAGCATATACTCACAGTAGGATCGGGATCCAAATATCATCGCGTGATAAAACCGAAGGAATCTTACCAGAATCATCACACTCCAAATGGTATGCAGCGCTAGCAAGTTTCAGTACTTATGAAACTCCCGATGTGGATTTTTGCCTCATGCTCTTATGACCTTGACTTTGGCCAAAATATCATAAGTCACATGTCAAGTTCTACCCGTCATTCTCCTGGTTAATTTGGACCCACCCGTGTCTACCCTTGACTTTGGCCAAAATAGCAGCACGACTGTCCCAAACCAACGCATCTACCTATGCTGCATATGAATACCCAATAGCTACCAATCACTATGCCTTGACTTTGGCCAACATACATAGCTTGAATACTTTTTGACCATTCATGTGGAATGACGGAGGGCTACGAATGGTTTTGGCGAAACCGTGAACGTAGTGAACTTGATATAATCGATGGAACGAGATAGCTTTTAAAAGGAGTGGTTCAAGCTCCGCATTTAAAAGTTTAGTTTTGAAAATAACCGAGTGGTTTTCAAAGTGTTCCAATCGACTTTTACTTGGTTTATTTTCTTGCATTAATCTTAATGCGTCCCATCTTTTAATCCTACCATTGCAGAAAACAACCAAAATATGGTGTACGCTTATGCCATCCGCATTCGCCACGGGGCCCCTTCATCACCCGTTAAGTTACTTAACTAACGACAGAGCGGGGGCTGGACTAGCACAGATGCAAAACATAAGCAACACCTAAATAGTTATCATATATAGATATATAGCAAATGATAGTCAATCCAGATCACAGATGAACATTTTGGATATACTAGGAATCCACGATTCGTTCGAGCCTGCAACGAAAAGCGGATTACACGGTCGCGATGAATAGCCAATATCCCACCCAAGACCCCTATGGGTGCGGCAAACTACCCGCCAAGTATCCGAAGCGAAGCAACCTCCCTCAACGACGTGAGTAGGCCACTTGGCACTTCGAGATACCCGGTAGTTTGTGCACCCCACCATGGGTCTATCCTAGGATCAAAAACAGTAAAAAGAAATTATACAATGAAGGCTACAACCCCGACCCGGTTGTGCGGCCAAATAAATAATATTACATCAATTTACATATTACATGAATGAAAGAAAAAAGAAACTCTCATCTCACATCCACCCCGGCTATTCATCCACGACAATCCACCGAGTTCATATACACAAACAAATAAGCATTACAGATCACAGATATGTATAACCCCCACTAATCGACGTATAGCGATTAGCAGACGTTAAATACATATAAACATCACAGATATAACCCAATAGTCAAAGTATAGTGATGTTCGATCAAAAATACGGATTTATAGCCACCCCAAATACAAATTTCTATTCTGGAAAATCTGGGCAGAAATAAAATATCTTAAAAATCCCAAAACCTTAACAGAAGAACACTGCACCAAACTCGGTCCAGAACCGAGTCAACTCGGCCGCGGTTCCGCGGCAAGAAGCATGTTCTTGCCGCGGAAACGCGGCGCTTTGAACGGTTCACTGGATCGCCTTTCGTGAGTTTGTTAACAAAACCCTGAGCCGATTTTTGAAGTATGATTTATTATTTTTAGAGCAGAAAAAAAATCAACAGAAACTTAGGGTTTTGAAATTTTGGTTTTCCGATTTTTACCGATCGAACTTCTATAGACTTTACTAACTAGCTAGTATATGTTTAGTTAGGCTCTGATACCACTGTAAGTCCACGTTGCCCACCCCGGTGCTTGCGGGGAGGCGGAAACGGTATAAAAATCGGATTTTTATCGAACTAGGCAACATGGACTATCAAAAGGAGGATCTTTGCTAAACAAAAACTAACTACAAAGCTAACTAGTTTTAGCTACATGGAAGAAAGGTTATACCTAGGGCTTTATGTCCTTCTCTCTTTGCTCCTTTGGAGTGAAAGATGTGATCTTCTTGTCGCCTTCTCTAGTCGAAGAAGGATCCACCCGAGTGCCTCAACCTTTAGCATCAACTTCAAGCTAGAAGTAACTATGATGCTAGAATTGCTAATCCTAGAACCTTAGAAGAGAGTAGAGAGTATCTTAGAATGGTTTATCTCAAGCTTAAGTGTTTCTCAACTCATGAGAGGGGAGAGCTAGAGAGAGAGGAAGAGGAGGAGAGAGAATCTATATGATAGAATGAGGAGAATAATGAACCATTCTCTCATATATGTGTGAATTATGTAAATTAGATAATTAGCAAGATAATTGTCATGGTTAATCAAGACTTGACCATTATCATTTCACATTAAATGCAAATTGCAAGGATCAAACAACATCTTTCATATGGAATGATGATGGTCAACATGTCAACCTAAGTCAACAATTCAAGATAGTCAAATGGTCAACAACCCTAACCATTCACAATTATATTTAACTAATATCAATTAATCATAATACACACATAAGCATTAGGGTTGTGAAAATGACAATGGTCATCAACCCTAATCAAAGTCCTCTCCCTCTGTCTCAGTCAACTGTGCATACACACCCGTATTCGTGATCCGAGGAACACGAATACAATGAGATAAAACCAATCCCAAATCATATACTAGGATCTGGCTTAAACCAAAGCCCGCTAGTATAAGCTGTCAGGACAGCAAACGTGCACAAGTGCGCGGATGTGAACGAACCCTATCGCAAAACCATGCGACCTCTACTCATTTTGCCTAAAGGCGAATAACCTTCTGTGTGGGACTCTAAAGACTCGACCCTACGCTGGCAGTGGGTTTAACCACAGACCGCAAGCGGCACTAGCTGTACGTAACGGTCCCCAGGTAGATGCCGATAAGAAGACTGACGAGATGAACCCATCTGAACTCCTACTGAGCCTGAATGTGACAGTCTCCATACAGTCCGGTCTGTTCTTCTGATACATCGCACGGCGGGCCTAGGGGGCGGTAAACGTCAGTCCCCTAATAGCGGTAAAAGTCGTGTCGGAGTGTAGCCTAGAACACCCTGAGATAACACTGGAAACCTACTAGTATATCTCGCTTGCCCAGGCCAGGGACTACTTGTGTAATGGCTTTCCTAGACACAGCGCGATGTCAACCCCCAATACCGGGAGAGACGAATCATGTCTAACCGTCACTGCCTCCAAGTGCTTCGGGACTGCACCCAACTACTACCTGTTTGCACGACTCCTTTGAGCCGTGGTAGGTTAGTAATCAAAGTACAGTGGGAACACACTCGAGGCGAAGTGACAGTGTCAAGTCAGCGGACTAAGCTGTACTCATGTCACCTGGGAACTGATAACTGACGATAGGTATAATACCAACCAGCAGTTCCCGACGAGTCCTGTCCAGTGTACTCGTAACCTAACGAGCACCCGCATACTATCTCAAGTACGACGTACTGACAGCTGTGGGACAGACCGTCTCCCACGCTGGGATGAGAAGCGCATACGCTAGTCTACTCCGGAGTATCGATGCCTTGTCTCGATAGTCCTACGACTAGGGACCTTTATAAGGATGTGCTTATGGATTACCCAGCCCCCACGAGTGTGAGCGCCATCACAACGATGGTAATCAGGCAAAGATCCTAAGGGCTCCACTTATTCGTATAGGTGATATAATAAAAGAAACACAAGTACACATTAAAGTAGAGACAAACCAAGTAGCATACTACCATTTCGAGCAAGATTGTCTATACAATTGTGAATATCCCAAGCTTCCATTAAGTAATATACATACTAGTATGATACAGTAATGGCCTCTAGGGCATATACACTAACATAGATGTGATGTACTCTCACGCTGACGTCTTCTTATCCTTCAATGAATTGATACTAGATCGATGATGATCGAAGAGAATTAGGGATTTCTAGTGAAACCAGGGTTTCATCATTTATCCCTTGTTCCTTCGTCGATATCATTCACATTCTAGCATCTAGTAAATTCAAGAAACGATCGTAGATCCCTAACTTCGAGCGATAACAATCAAGAAAGCATCGCAACGAAACTAGGTCATCGATTCTTGAACTTGCTAGGGTTTACAAAACACGTAGGACTTAAGAATAGTTTTTAGATTTGTTACATCATCATTCTATTGATCGTCTCGACTCCGTTACGAGCGGAGTTTTACTCGAACATCACAACAAGAACCACAATTGTAAATTGAGATCAAATCATGATGCAAGAATTTAAAGTAAACGAGATTAAAGAATTTCACCTTTTATTTATATCAACAATTTTATTACAATCGCTCAAGAACTACAAGAGGAAGAACTCGATTGTCGATTTGGCTTCGCTCGTCTCCGTGAGTCGCGGATCGGCTTGGATCACTTGCTCGATTGAAGATCGGCTCCGCTCCTAAAAGGTTGAAGGGCTTCTCGCTTGATTGGTACTCGGGATCTTGAATTTGGATTGGAATTAGGGTTAGGGTTTCGCACAAGTCTTGTCACTAAACTTGTGGAAGAAGATGGAGATTAATGGTTTAGTGAGGAAGTAATGAACAACCAAAGAACAACCTCAACCCTTAGATCTAGGCTCCTATTTATAGACATCAAAACCCTAGATCTAGGATTTCAAATTTGAATTTCCCTCAAAAAGTTAGTTAGAGGAGAGGCTTCTAGAAGAGGTTAGTTAGGAGGGAGCTTCTAGAAATAGTTTGTTAGGAGCTTAATTAGGATTAGCTTAATTAATCATCTTTGCTGATCTGGCAGAAGCTTCGAGGGTTTTCTGGAGATTCACATATATTTCTGAGCTGTAGCCACTGAGAGAAGAGTTATGCACCAAAATTCAAGTAATTACGTGGCAGAAGAGCCGCGGATCCGCGGCTCAAGCAGGCTCCCGCCGCGGATCCGCGGAGGTTTGTGGGCCTTGGGCTTTAATATTTTCTAGTAATTCCTGCTGTAATATTTGGGCCTTGTTTTGATGTGTTGAATTTCATGTGTCCCTCTAGATTGCTACCAGCTTTCAGATCTTTGAGTTGGCGTAATGTTTGATCAGCAAAATGACAATTTTGGCTTTTCTTCCGGATTTTCCTGCACAGACATCGAAACAAGTGATGCGCAATATAGGGATGATGCGATGCCATGAAATGTGGTCAATTTCCTATATAGTGCCAATTTTAGAGTCTAACACATGCAATCTGGTATTTCAGGGTTGTTTTGCTAATATATGAAATATGAATACCGAACACTTCTATATGAGTGCAAATGATAGGGAAATTGCCGTGTTAAAATTGCAGTATTTTCGAATGATCAGCACCATTAATGAACAAGTGAGTCACAAGCCTAATCACCTCTTCTAGAACCTTCTAGAAGCATCCACACTTATCCAAAGAAAAGATAAATCCGTCTTTAACTGAATGTTAAAAGACGGATGATAGAAAACTGGAAACTGGCAACTTCCAAAAGTGATCCTGAAACGAATTTCAGGATAACCCCGTAACTGTATAAATATACCCGTATTTGTATTACAACCGAATACAAATGCAACTGAGACAAAGATATTATATCTACTTAATATAATACTCGGATCCGTCTTAAACCAAAGCCCACCAGTATTATCTGCCCGAAATATGACACGTGCGTAAACGCACGTGCATTTTCCGAACCCTGCCATAAAACCATACGGCATCTACAACGTTTCGCCCGAACTATTGGAAACTGTCTGTGGGGAACTTTAATGACTCGTCAGTACCCTGGCAGTGGGTTTAACCACAAGCCGTCAGCGGCACTAGCTCTGCGTAACGGCTGCCCATGGACTGACCTAAAGGGAGGCGGATGAGCGAACTCATCCGGAAATCCTACTAAGCCTAACAGTGACAATGTATATACAGTCCGGTCCGTTCGTCTATGAGTATCGCATATCTGCCTAGGGGGCTGGTAACGTCAGACCCCCAATAGCAGTATAAGTCGTGTCGGAGTGAAGCCCAATAACACCCTGAGATACTACTGGAGTACCTACCAGTAAATCTCCTGCCACGGCCGTGGGCTTTGTATAATGGCTCTCCTAGACACATCACGATCTCACCCCCAATACCGGGAGAGACGAATCCCCTGCCGATCCGCTCACGTGCCTCCATGTGGCTCGGGACTGTACCCAAAAAATACCTGTTTGCACGACTCCTTTGAGCCGTGGTAGGGTAGAAATCAAAGCACAGTGGGAACTCACACGAGATAAATGACGACCTCAGGTCGATGAACTAACCTGTACACATGTCACCAGGGAACTGCTATCTGACGATAGGTATAGTACCAACTAGCAGATTCCCGGCGAGTCCTGTCTGGTGTACTCATAACCCAATGAGCACCTGTATACATCTTAGGTGATCCAACTGACACCAGTGGCTTGTGAGACCGGCCACCGCCCCTCGTTGGGGTCTCGACTGTATACACTAGTCTACTCCGGAGTATCGATTCCCTGTCTCGAAACTCCCACGACCAGGGACCACATTTAAGGATATGCTTATAAACCACCTAACTCTCACGTAAATGATCGCCATCATACTGTTGGTAGTAAAGCAAGATCCTAAGGGCTCTATCAAAGTGTAACAGTGATCAGTCACATGAACCTGTACACAACTGATAAAGGCAAACCAGATAGCATACTATCATCTCGAGTAAGACTGTCCTACCGGTATAGGTCCTCCGCAATCATTGCAATCACGTACCTGCGATCCAATAATTGACTATGAGGGAACTATCTCCAACAATCTCCCACTTGCACTTAAGGCTAATTATTGCGATGTCGACTACTCACAGCCCGTATGAAACCGAGCATCCAACTCCTCTACTAATCAGTTTCACAAAGCCCGTTTGTAAAACTATTGTGTTCGAGAAATAGCCTCAGTGAGTGGATCCTCCTAGATGTTTCTTTCTATGTCTCTCTTAATCTCAAGTTCGCGGAGAAAGCCATCTCCCGAATTGAGTAATACCTGTCTTAGAATATGTCTGGATATCTGATGGGACCTAGTTCATAAATGAACTCCAAATCCAAACTTCTTAGACTGTATCGATCACTGAACCTAATCAGTATCCTGCACCAAGCCTCCCACAGTATCCTCTTGGACCACCTGTCCATAATACTATCCCTCGTCAGAGGGAAAACTATAATTCTGACAATCACTCTGTCATCCATGTCACCTTTGATGCCTGGAATGATAACCGTCTCCCGAAGGAGGCTGTCGTCATCAAATCCGTAGAACATGCACTTATGTTCTAAAACTGCTTCCTTATGTTTCTCCAGGATTGGATTAATACAAACTTATTGCATCTAGTGCAAAAACAACATTTGGTGTGGTACTTGACATCTCATGATTGACTCAATTGCCTAAGCAAATGATCTGCCAATTATGCACATCCCTCTCCCCTTTAGTCTGTAAGACACCTTTAGAGATGGTGACTCCATTACCTGCAGGTACACCACCATACCAGGAGTCATCTATTCTAAAGACCATTAGAATACTGTCAAAGACCCCACATTGGAAAACTACCCAAATCCAGATCTAAAACCATAGATCTAGAAACCAGAATGTCTGATATTATATCCATATCCTGTCTGGAGAAACAACTGTGTGACGACCACAGTACAACCGATCGTAATATAGGAATTTTACTTCCTACTATGTGTATGTCATCCATATACCATGACATCACATCCTACTACCTTCTTAACAGATCCATCCCCTATTCTGATGAAGTCAAACGCATGACTGTCACATCAAAATTAGATGATCTATCTCCGCTATATTTGCTCTAGTCTATAAATAGACATAAGCTACTTTCCCACTATGCTTCTGATGCTCCCACTGACTACGACAACCCTCTGGCAAAATAATATATACGTGCACTTCTAAAGCGAGTTTAGAACGACGCTATACTTATCCTCCTGCCGGGTCTCATAGTCTGGAACAACAGTAGTGTCAAGTCTGGGTAAACAAGAACCTCCCTGTCACCATCCTTGAGGCTAACGGAGTACCTCTTGGGTGTCTGAGGTTACCCACCATATCTGTGAAGTGGCTAATGGAATGTCAAACCTGATTGAATATATATAGGTCCTATTAAATTTTCAATAATCGTTCGCGGTTCTCGAATCACTTCCAGTTCTACCAAACTCCCACTACTGTTTTCTGAAAAAATCCATTTTACTAAAACTGTGGCGAGTCAAGAACAATATCACTATTGATCTTCCAGATGGTAGAAAATCAACCCTCGTCATAGCGAGGGTCAACCCACAAACAGCCATTACAGAAACGTGCCCTGAGTTATCCAGAGTCTGGTTTTAAGTATAAGCTGGACAACTCCCCGTACCTTAACATCTTTTAAGGTATGAACCATTCTATATCCAATATAGAAACATTGGCACTTATTTAATTGGAACCAGATTCAAATCATGCAACTGTCTCCAGTGCATATCAACTTAATGGAAAGAGGCTAATCAGCATTACACAACTTAGGAATCCATCCAATTATGAGTAACCTGAAAGTGAAACAAGTTTCTCAAAACCATTACTATTATCTGAATAGCAATCACAAGAATCTACATCTTCGATCTTTTTGAAGAATCCCGATACTTGTGACACTTGGTTCTCTACTTTATTCTTATACCCACAACTTCTCAAAACTTAGACCTTGTATTTCTACGAAACACTTGTCTAAAAACTAGAGAAGTCATAAGTAAACAGAACATAGTACGAGGACCTATCCCTTTGTCTTGATGGATACTTGGACAACATACAATACTCTGTATAAGTCCGCTGAATTGAATAACTCAAAACCTGTGTGTCGTAGGTGGAAAACTGTATCCAGGCGATTTCCTCAAATATCACCAATTACAACGAATTCCGATATAATGAGGATAATCACCTAATTCCCAATAACTTACTCCTACTCAACATCTGTAAAACCATACAGATATGAGAATGAAACCTGGTAAATACATACCCTTGTAGTAAGTATCTAATCGGGAAAACAATTTTCTTTTAACAACGCACTAAAACATGAAAATGTTTCGTAGGGGTATCTTGGTATTCCTAGTAATGCCTCTTCCATAATCCAATTCATGACTATAACCGTATATTTCTTTGCCATCTCTCCAAATCCCTTTATTTGTCTTTAGTCGTTACCTTCAGCACACCATCGTTAGGCTAAATGGTTTTTTTCCTTCCCTACCGTTCGGCACCGGCCTATGGTTTGGAAGAAGACTATCCAGTAAACATAATAGGTGTACCCTCCTAAACCAAGGAGTACTCGCATCTTGAGAGAAGGTGATGATAAAAGACAACTGAAAAATACCTTATTCTTTTAAAGGTGAAATAGGAGTGGCGATGAAGTACGCGGTTTGGTCGTGAATGATAACAGTCACAATTTACATTGCCCTCTTTCTAATCCCTTTATTTTGTCTTCACATATTACCTTCTGTACACCCTACTTAGGCTAATTGGTTTTCTTCATTCCCTACCTTTCGGCACCTGCCTATGGTTTGGAAGAAGACTATCCAATAAGCGTAATAGGTGTACTCTCCTAAACCAAGGAGCCCTCGCAACCTGAGAGAAGGTGATAATAAAAGACAACTGAATAAACCAATTCTATTTCTCCTGAACCTGGATCCATCCTCGAAGAAGTCCCTTCGAGTTCGTATATAACCATACGATGGATCTATCCAATAGAAGTGGATGTCCGTAGCAATACGGGGTGTTCTGAGAAATTCAAAGGGTAAAAGAAGGAGTGGCAATGACTTATGCAACATAGACAATCCAAAAACCAGTATTTTAAGAAGGTTCGGTCAACCTGGTCATTGAGTCATAGTCTAGGGTCGGTCAAAGGTCGCTGCCAAAAAGAGAAAGAAAAGAAACACTCTGCGTGCACTCTAACCTATATCAGAATGGTTATCACTTTATCTAATCAGGAAACCTCCCACCGTACTGTCAAATTCTCCTCCAAACCTGAAAGAAGAATCAATCGGGATCACCCGAAGAGTAAACCAACTCATCAGTGGGAATCGGGATCCAACTCTCATCGCATGATAACGTGACGGTATCCACTCACGTAACTCATACTCCAGAAGGTATGCACATACTTGGCAAGTTTCAGTTTCTTTAGAAACTCCCGATATGATTTTTGCCCCATGCTCTTATGACCTTGGCGTTAGGTCAAAATGTCATAAGTCACATGCCAAGTTCTACCCGTCACTATCTTGTTAATTTGAACCCACCCGCACATGCCCTTGGCGTAAGGTCAAAATGGCAGAACGGCTGTCCCAAACCAACTCATCTATATATGCAACAAATGAATAACCAGCAGCTACCAAACACTATGCCTTGGCGTTAGGTCAAAATACATAGCTTGAATACTACTGAATACCCAAAAGATATGACGGAGGGCTACGGCTGGTTTTTGGCGAAAAACCTTTAACGTAACGAACTTGATATCGCTGAAGGAACCTGATAGGTTTTATAAAAATATAGTGGCGAAAACCTTTGCTAAAGAGGTCACTCCCGGTGAAGGGATCTCGGCTCTTTCCTCGTGGAATGAGGTGCAGGATATTCCACTGAATACCACGATGCAAAGCAACATGTAATCGACTATAGTGAAGCTATTACCCTGACGCAAACTTCTGCCCAAGGGGTCATTCCTGGTGAAGGGATATCGGCCCTTGCCTCGTCGAATGAGGTGCAGGATATTCCAACCGAATACCGCTATGCATAACAAAAGGAAACGTCTTTGTAATAACACTTTTTAAATTTGTTCCAACAACTGCCATATAGGTTTGCTTTCCTTTGCATTGATCAAAATCAACGCAGTCCCATCAATCATTCACACCAGAAAAGAACGAAAATAAAATGTACATATATGCCATCCGCATTCGTCACTGGGTCCCGTCATCACCCGTTAGGTTATTTAACTAATAACAGAGCGGGTACTGGACTAGCACGGGTGTAAAACATATACAACATCTAATAGTATATATACCAATATACGATAATCGTTCCAGGCGTGATAATATGCAACATTACAGAAAAGTAATAAGCATCACAGAACAATACAGATAATCTGGGATCCCCGGGATTCACAGAGCCGCTGCTGAAACACGACATTCCCCTGGTCGTGTGGATAGCCTGTGCAATGAAACCTAGACCCCTACTGGTGCGGCAAGTTACCCGCCAAAACCTGAAGCGAGGCAGCCCCCTACAGCAAAGTGAATGGACCACCCTGCACTTCACGGAATCCGGTAGCTTGAGCACCCATCCTTGGGTCAACCTGTACCCCCTACGAGTGCGGCGAATAGTCTGCCAATTCCAGAGTGAGGCCGTTCTGCTTCTCAAAGCCATGAGATGCGGACCCGTTGTCCTCCAGAACCCAGCTATCCGTGCACTCGGTCGCGGGGTAAAACCTAGTACATAAATGAAAAATATGTACAACGGGTACATCGACCTCAACCCGATTGTGCCCCAAAAGAATATTATACAACAGGCAGTGACGGCAGTCCACATGTTGGACGCTCTCCCGGCAATATCAAATGTACAAATAAATCCAAACTGCACTACCATTGCACACTGCTATCCACCACGACAAATCCGCAAACTCACAGCACAACACAGAACATCAACGCGAATGTCTAAAAGAACTATAGCAATTAGACGCGGTTTACCACTCGAATGACATTCATGGTCGGAGATATAATGTAAGTACTGTAAACTAACATGTTTAAATTTCGATCGACTAAATATCTCGAAGTGGGCCCCACGTACATCTGCTGTACAGTAACAAAATCTGGGCCCAAACAATATATACCAAAACCCCCAATTTCCAGAGAAAAATCCACTGTAGAAAATTGGACCACTGATCTCACAGATTGGCCGCGGATGCACGGTCAAACCCTAGGGTTTGACCGCGGATCAGCGATGGTCTGGTGAGGCCACGTGACCAAATTTCTACAGAGAGCTTATAAAACCCTGCATAACTTTCTGTGATACGTAAAATAATTTTAGGACTTGATTTAAAATCGACAGAAACTGTGAATGGAAATATTGCAGTTTTTGATATTCGGTCTGATCGATCTTTTAAACGCGTTAGCATAAGTTAGTAAAGCAAAATGTGTTAGTTATATGTATGCCCTAGAGGCCATTACTGTACATTGGATGTATATTGTAGTGGATACTGGGACATATATAGGTAGGACTTTCTTGCTCGACATGATAGTACGCTATCTGGTTGCTCTTTATCTTAACGTGTATACTTTCTGTCTCCCTGTTACATGTTGATAAAGCCCTTAGGATGTGTACTCGACTTCCAGGACTGTGATGCAGATCATACTAGTGGGGCCTGGATAGTCTATGAGTACATCCTTCAATGTTCCTAGTCGAGGGAATATCGAGACGGGGCATCGATATTCCACAGTAGACTAGCGTATATCTTCTCGACCCATGCGATGGGCGATGGATGATCCCATATCCATTGGTGTTTGACATCGAAGATGGTATGCGGGTGCTCAGTGGAGACTGGGTACACTGAACGGACTCGCCGAGAACTCCCAGATGGTATTATACCTCACGTCAGATGGCAGTTCTCTGGTGACACTGGTACAGCTTAGTCTGTTGACCCGAGATCGTCATAGAGTCTTGTGTGTCTCCCACTGTGCTTTGATATCCACCCTACCACGGCTCTACTGAGTCGTGCAAACAGGTGGTTTTTGGGTACAGTCCCGATTCACATGGAGGCAATGAGCGATAGGAGGGGATTCGACTCTCCCGGTATTGGGGGTTGATGTTGCGCAATGCACGACTGGCCATAACAGGAAATCCTTGGCCAGGGTTGCTGTGATATACTGGTAATAGTTATCAGTAGTTTCACGAAAGTTATGGACCCTACGTCGGCATGACTTATCAAGCTATTGGGGTCTGACGTTTACCACCCCTAAGCGAGATATGCGACATATCAGACGAACAGACCGGATTGTACGGTAAGTGTTACTGGTTGGATTCATAGGAGTGTGAGCGGGCTTGCTCGTCGATCTTCTGATCGCTCAATACCCGGGTGGCAGTTACGTTTAGCAGAGCGCTTGCGGCTTGTGGGTGTTTGATATGATCATCATCTGCTGCCGGCGTATTGACGAGTCTTTAGAGTCCTACACAGAGGTTTCCTGGCTCAAGCGAAACGAAATAGGAGCGCATATGAGATATGTGCGGGACCGAGAATAATGCGTGTATGTTATACCGTATTTCATTCTCGCGATGAATGTGTCGAATGGTCGTATGCGATATAACCTAGTTATCGAATCAAGGATTGATTCGATAAGCCGATACATTGGATACTAGCCGGTTATATGCGAAATGACCGGATCATTGAGTCAAGTGTTGATTTAATAATTTAATGTATAATTATATATTTGATATATTACTTTGCAATAACTAGTATTGGTTCACTTTAAATGGATTTTCTTACTTGAATTGTGCACATTGTATATGTAATATATTTTTTTGTGCACATGATTGTATCATGTTTGATGATACATTCTAGCTTGGTTTTGTGTAAAGAATTAGACCATGGTTAGTTAGTGGTTAGGGTTTCATTTCTTTTACTTATTCATTTATCTATTTATTTATTTTATTTATTTCATTTAGAAAAGATAAAGAGAAAAGAATGGTTGCTAGTTTTGTTTTTATTTGAAGCTTCTTGAAGCTTTGAACAAGTCCACCATTCTTGTCTCTTCTCTAACCCTTACCATTCATCTAACCTTAGTTAAATCTCTACACTAAACCATGGTTGAATATATGATAAGTATTCATTTTATTTTCTTTTTAAAATACTTATCATATTCATTTTTCTTTCTTCTTCTTCTTCATGAGCAAGAAAGAAAAGTTTTCTACATCAATGGCAGCTAGCCAAAATGAGTGAGAAATCCAATTCTAAAGTGAACCCACTTCCTATTTCTTCATCCTCTATCTCTTGCCAAGTAGTATAGGGTGTTTTCTTCACAAGTTTCATGACTTGGTGAAGTCGGAGTTTGATCTTGTGATGCCTCGACGTAGATCATCTTCGGCATCGAAGCCGACGATCAAGCCCGCCCATTTCTTCGATGAAGCCGATGCTAGAGTTCGTGATCGGACTTGGACAGTGGAGGGACATCGTCACGGAGCTTAGTAAGTGTTGGACCGGATCTACAAAGGTTGTAGTCACTTTCCCTTAGCATTTAATTCGATTACATGCTTGCATCGCCTATATATCTAGTTAACGATCCATATTAGGGTTTGTAGGCACTTGTAAAATTTGAATTAGCCATGTTTGATGCCTTGTGAGACTTCATTAGTGTGTCTGGGAACCCTACAGTGGTATCAGAGCTACTGGGCATTGGATGTCGACCTATGGGGGGTTCTCACTGTGTGACAGCGTGGCGAAGCATAGGCTCTTACCCCAAGGGTGTCCCGAGACCGGAAGGTATTCCGGCGGGTTGTAGTCCTCGCGAGGGGGCATGCGTAAAAAGTAGCGGCTGAGGGACCCGTTGGTGCCACGGCGACCCCATTGGATGGGGTGGCTGCCTGACCTACAGTGGTATCAGAGCTACTAGGCATTGGATGTCGACCTATGGGGGTTCTCACTGTGTGACAGTGTGGCGAAGCATAGGCTTTTACCCCCAGGGTGTCCCGAGACCGGAAGGTGTTCCGGCGGGTTGTAGTCCTCGCGACGGGGCATGCGTAAAAAGTAGCGGCTGAGGGACCCGTTGGTGCCACGGCGACCCCATTGGATGGGTTGGCTGCCTGACCTATAGTGGTTTCAGAGCCTAGCTAAAGCCTTAGGCGATGCGTAGACGGAATTAGAAGTCCGATCGAATCAAAACCCAAACCCAAAAGTGCTCTCTGTACATTTTTGAAATTCGTGGTTTTTTGAGAATTAAAAATATGCAGAAATATCAGCAGGAATATCTAAGAGTTACTGTAAATTTCGATGCCCTAATTCCTTCAAGGCGCCGCGGTTCCGCGGCACGAGCATGGCTCGTGCGGCGGTTCCGCGGCCTGTTTGTCGTTTTATGCGTTGAAGTTTGCACAGTAACTCCTACTTAACAGTGCTGGTTTTCCTGGGAATTTTTAATATTTATTCAAGAGTTGAATTTTCTGGGTTGTATTGGGGACTCGGTGTTTCTATCGGATTGTCTAATTTTGTCTGTTTATTTTTCCGGATAATTTTGGAATATGTTAAAAAGTTCGACCGGATATAAATACCCACTTTTTCCCCTGTCGGGAAATTTCCAAGTGTTGGATCTTTCCGTGGTTTAATAACGTTCTAAGTAGTGCAAGTAACGCGATGGACCCTCTAGAAGACAACAAACCTTAACTCGATTATATGACCGTCTTGAACTGCCCTTTGAACCTTCGGGTTTGGGGCAGTACGGTGTGCCACATGTGAGGCGTTGGCTTGACCCTTCTACGGCTGGACCGTTGGCACTGAAGCACGAACTGAATGCTGTTAGACTTATTTCATGTGTTGAGCTGTATCGGGAAAACTTGGGTGTTCGATTGTTCGATCGAAAAGTTTAGCGTTTTTTATTTATCCGGAATGTGATACAATAATTGGAATTCACAAGTAGTTATGAGATAACGGAATGAATATTATAAACAAAGCAGTTTAGTCTCACTTGATCGGTTGCCACGGAATTTTGATGTGATCAAAAGTCCGTCGCAATCACGTAGCGTACACGGATACTCGCCGGATAAACTTAATAGACAGCCTCACCCCATAGCCCAGACCAAGTGACTGTAGGAGAACCCCGTCGCCGAAAGCATCCGTTCGGGTGCTCGCGGTAGCGGTGTTCCGCCTTGGTGCACTTCGTCGTCGGTATCGGGGGTGCTACCGTCTACTGAAGTTTGCGACGAGCATTCGATCAGGATATCGGGAATCTTGTTGAATTTCCCGACTTGATATTGAAAAGAGTTTTCGATAATGAGACTAAAATGCGGGGTTTATAATTGTTAGGCATGCGATGTCTAAGGAATTCATTTGATTAGGCATGCGATGTCTAAAGAGTTTGCGGATTCCAACAGTTGTAGTTTTACACTTTCTTTTCTGTGACCGTAACTGTAATATGTGATATCGCCAGTTTCGTTGCTATATGTCAACGACAATTGTGATGCGCAAATTTACTTACGTTGATGACATGTGATGTTATGTGTTGCTGGATATGTTATATTGGATCGTCGTGTTTGAATAGCCGGGGGGGTTTTATGTGAGATGAGTGTTTTTTCATTTTTATTCATGTAAAAACTTGTATGTAATATTCTTTTATTGGGGCACTTCCAGGTTGCGGAAGTTGTCACCCATTGTATATTGTTTACTTTTCCGCATTAGGATAGACCCAAGAAGGCGAGCACAAGTAACCGGGTTCTGGGGTCCAGAGGGAGACCATCTCGAGGAGTCGAGTCCGGGTCTCCTAACCCTAGAATTGGTAGGGTTGCTTGCCGCTCTCGTAGGGGTCTAGGGGTATGGGATTGGCTATTCATCACGACCGTGGAATCCATGTTTTATACTGGCTCGTATTGAAAACACGGACGTCCTAGTATATCCAATATTTCATATGTATTTTCTGCTGCGTTATCTGTGATGTGATCATGTGATGTTCTGTGATAGATATAATATATAGTATATATGATATATTATATAGACGTTACTTATGTTTTACACCCACGCTAGCCCTGCCCCGCTCTGCCGTTAGTTACCTAACCTAACGGTGCACGAGGGGACATCGAGGCGAATGCGGATGGCATAAGCGTACGTTATATTTATCTGTGATGGTTAGGTGGACTTAAATGATGGGATATTCATTAATGAGATTAATGAAAGAAAATAAACCTAATTGATGTTGTGGAATCGAATTTCAAAATAAACAGGTAGCTACAGTTCTTGCTTTGCATCGCGGTGTTCCTTGTAGAACATCCTGCACCTTATTCGATAAGGAAAGGACCGAGATCCCTTCACCGGGAGTGACTCCTTTAGAAATAACTGGCAGATGCTATAAACTCGGTTTGTCTTTTGATCGCTTTTATAGTTTCCGCTTTGCACAGTGATATATATGATATATCCCGCACCTCATTCGACGAGGAAAGGGCCGACGATCCCTTCACCGGGAGTGACCCCTTTAGCAAAACTTGAAAAGCCTCAAAAACATTCCATTTAAAAACCATTTGATTCCGCAACGAGATCATGTTCAAAGCGTTAATGGTTTTCACAAAAACCATTCGCAACCCTCCGTCATTTTAGGAAGTAGAGTACTTAGTTTTCGTGCCGTGTTTGTTGACCATAGTCAAGGCACAGTGTACGGTAGCTAAGTGATGTCTTCCTACACCGCATATAATGCGATTGGTTAGGACAGTCACGTGACTTTGTTGACCTTAGTTAAGGGTCATGTAGGTGGGTCTAACTAATCATGAAATGATGGGTAGAACTTGACTAGTACTTATGATTTGTTGACCTTAGTTAAGGTCATAGGTCTGATCGATCTTTTAAACGCGTTAGCATAAGTTAGTAAAGCAAAATGTGTTAGTCATATGTATGCCCTAGAGGCCATTACTGTGCATTGGATGTATATTGTAGTGGATGCTGGGACATATATAGGTAGGACTTTCTTACTCGACATGATAGTACGCTATCTGGTTGCTCTTTATCTTAACGTGTATACTTTCTGTCTCTCTGTTACATGTTGATAAAGCCCTTAGGATGTGTACTCGACTTCCAGGACTGTGATGCAGATCATACTAGTGGGGCCTGGATAATCCATGGGTACATCCTTCAATGTTCCTAGTCGAGGGAATATCGAGACGGCGCATCGATATTCCAGAGTAGACTAGCGTATATCTTCTCGACCCATGCGATGGGCGATGGATGATCCCATATCCATTGGTGTTTGACATCGAAGATGGTATGTGGGTGCTCAGTGGAGACTGGGTACACTGAACGGACTCGCCGAGAACTCCCAGATGGTATTATACCTCACGTCAGATGGCAGTTCTATGGTGACACTAGTACAGCTTAGTCTGTTGACCCGAGATCGTCATAGAGTCTTGTGTGTCTCCCACTGTGCTTTGATTTCCACCCTACCACAGCTCTACTGAGTCATACAAACAGGTGGTTTTTGGGTACAGTCCTGATTCACATGGAGGCAATGAGCGATAGGAGGGGATTCGACTCTCCCGGTATTGGGGGTTGATGTTGCGCAATGCACGACTGGACATAACAGGAAATCCCTGGCCAGGGTTGCTGTGATATACTGGTAATAGTTATCAGTAGTTTCACGAAAGTTATGGACCCTACGTCGGCATGACTTATCAAGCTATTGGGGTCTGACGTTTACCACCCCTAGGCGAGATATGCGACATATCAGACGAACAGACCGGACTGTACGGTAAGTGTTACTGGTTGGATTCACAGGAGTGTGAGCGGGCTTCCTCGTCGATCTTCTGATCGCTCAATACCCGGGTGGCCGTTACGTTTAGCAGACCGCTTGCGGCTTGTGGGTGTTTGATATGATCATCATCTGCTGCCGGCGTATTGACGAGTCTTTAGAGTCCTATACAGAGGTTTCCTGGCTCAAGCGAAACGAAATAGGAGCGCATATGAGATATGTGCGGGACCGAGAATAATGCGTGTATGTGATACCGAATTTCATTCTCACGATGAATGTGTCGAATGGTCGTATGCGATATAACCTAGTTATCGAATCAAGAATTGATTCGATAAGCCGATACATTGGATACTAGCCGGTTATATGCGAAATGACCGGATCATTGAATCAAGTGTTGATTTAATGATTTAATATATAATTATATATTTGATATATTACTTTGCATTAACTAGTATTGGTTCATTTTAAATGGATTTTCTCACTTGAATTGTGCACATTGTATATGTAATATATTTTTTTGTGCACATGATTGTATCATGTTTGATGATACATTCTAGCTTCGGTTTGTGTAAAGAATTAAGCCATGGTTAGTTAGTGGTTAGGGTTTCATTTCTTTTACTTATTCATTTATCTATTTATTTATTTTATTTATTTCATTTAGAAAATATTAAGAGAAAAGAATGGTTGCTAGTTTTGTTTTTATTTGAAGCTTCTTGAAGCTTTGAACAAGTCCACCATTCTTGTCTCTTCTCTAACCCTAACCATTCATCTAACCTTAGTTAAATCACTACACTAAACCATGGTTGAATACATGATAAGTATTCATTTTATTTTCTTTTTAAAATACTTATCATATTCATTTTTCTTTCTTCTTCTTCTTCATGAGCAAGAAAGAAAAGCTTTCTACATCAATGGCAACTAGCCAAAATGAGTGAGAAATCCAATTCTAAAGTGAACCCACTTCCTATTTCTTCATCCTCTACCTCTTGCCAAGTAGTATAGGGTGTTTTCTTCACAAGTTTCATGACTTGGTGAAGTCGGAGTTTGATCTTGTGATACCTCGACGTAGATCATCTTCGGCATCGAAGCCGACGATCAAGCCCGCCCATTTCTTCGATGAAGCCGATGCTAGAGTTCATGATCCGACTTGGACAGCGGAGGGACATCGTCGTGGAGCTTAGTAAGTGGTGGACCGGATCTACAAAGGTTGTAGTCACTTTCCCTTAGCATTTAATTCGATTACATGCTTGCATCGCCTATATATCTAGTTAACGATCCGTATTTGGGTTTGTAGGCACTTGTAAAATTTGAATTAGCCATGTTTGATGCCTTGTGAGACTTCATTAGTGTGCCTGGGAACCCTACAAAATGGTGAGGCTCTGATACCACTGTAAGTCTACAGTAGCGCTCCGGCCGTCTACAGACGCCTTATGCGGAAAAAAAAACTTTTAACTGGCGCTATCGTATACTATAACCCGGATCTGCCATTATTGATAAACTAACAAACTACAAAGAGGGTAGAAAGGTTATACCGAACGATCCGAGTCCTTCATTCTTTAACCATCATCCCACGCTTCGTTGCGCCTGCTCCGATCTCATCGATCTCCGATCTCCTCGTCCAGGTGGCACCACGTCAACGGATCTTTAAATGGGCTCCCGCCTCTGACTCGAGGCAACTTGGTCGTCAAGTTTGCTAAAAGAGACGACCAAGATAGATGTAGAGAATGAGTTGAATTCTTTGTCTCACTTCGTCCAAAGCCGTGGACGAACGGTTAATGAAGTTGCCACTCGAAATGAAATGGAATTAGAAATTAGTTATCAAATTTCCATGCATCCAAAACCATTGTCTTTTTTTTCAAAATCAAATCAATCTCACTCTATCTCACTCACAAGGGGGCCGGCCAATATATAAGGAGGGGGTGAGTGTAGGAAAGGGGGAGGTGACAATAAGAGAAATATCTACTGTGAACACAAAGTATGAACACAATAAATGCACTATTAAAGCACCATTAATGAATAAGTGAGTCACAAGCCTAATCATCTCTTCTAGAACCTTCTAGAAGTATCCACACTTATCCAAAGAAAAGATAAATCCGTCTTTAACCGAATGTTAAAAGACGGCTGATAGAAAACTGGAAACTGGCAACTTCCAAAAGTGATCCTGAAACGAATTTCAGGATAACCCCGTAACTGTATAAATATACCCGTATTTGTATTACAACCGAATACAAATGCAACTGAGACAAACATATTATATCTACTCAATATAATACTCGGATCCGGCTTAAACCAAAGCCCACGAGTATTATCAGCCCGAAATATGACACGTGCGTAAACGCACGTGCATTTTCCAAACCCTGCCATAAAACCATACGGCCTCTACAACGTTTCGCCCGAACTTTTGGAAACTGTCTGTGGGGGACTCTAATGACTCGTCAGTATCCTGGCACTGGGTTTAACCACAAGCCGTCAGCGGCACTAGCTGTGCGTAACGGCTGCCCATGAACTGACTTCAAGGGAGGCCGATGAGCGAACTCATCCGGAAACCCTACTGAGCCTAACAGTGACAATGTATATATAGTCCGGTCCGTTCGTCTATGAGTATCGCATATTTGTCTAGGGGGCTGGTAACGTCAGACCCCCAATAGCAGTATAAGTCGTGTCGGAGTGAAGCCTAATAACACCCTGAGATACTACTGGAGTACCTACCAGTAAATCTCCTCCCACGGCCGTGGGCTTTATGTAATGGCTCTCCTAGACACAGCACGATCTCACCCCCAATACCGGGAGAGACGAATCCCCTGCCGATCCGCTCACGTGCTTCCATGTGGCTCGGGACTGTACCTAAAAACTACCTGTTTGCACGACTCCTTTGAGCCGTGGTAGGGTAGAAATCAAAGCACAGTGGGAACTCACACGAGACAAATGACGACCTCAGGTCGATGAACTAACCTGTACACATGTCACCAGGGAACTGCTATCTGACGATAGGTATAGTACCAACTAGCAGATTCCCGGCGAGTCCTGTCCGGTGTACTCATAACCCAATGAGCACCTGTATACATCTTAGGTGATCCAACTGACACCAGTGGCTTGTGAGACCGGCCACCGCCCCTCGTCGGGGTCTTGACTGTATACACTAGTCTACTCCGGAGTATCGATGCCCTGTCTCGAAAATCCCACGACCAGGGACCACATTTAAGGATATGCTTATAAACCACCCAACTCTCACGTATATGATCGCCATCATACTGTTGGTAATAAAGCAAGATCCTAAGGGCTCTATCAAAGTGTAACAGTGATCAGTCACCTGAACCTGTACACGACTGATAAAGGAAAACCAGATAGCATACTATCATCTCGATTAAGACTGTCCTACCGGTATAGGTCCTCCGCAATCATTGCAATCACGTACCTGCGATCCAATAATTGACTTTGAGGGCACTATCTCCAACAGATGCTTGGACATATATAGGGAGGACTTTCTTGCTCGACATGATAGTATGCTATGTGGTTGCACTTTATCTTAACATGTACACTTATTGTCTCTCTATTACATGTTGATAAATCCCTTAGGATGAGTACTTGACTACGAGGATTATGATGCAAATCATACTAGTGGGGCAATGGAAGTCGGTACCTCAAATGTTTCTAGTCGTGGGAGTATTGAGACAGGGCATCGATATTCCAGAGTAGGCTAGCGTATACGCTTCTCGACTCATATGATGGGCGATGGATGATCCCATATCATTAGTGTTTGACATCAGAGATGGTATACGGGTGCTCAGTGGAGACTGGGTACACTGAACAGATTCGCCGAGAACTCCTAGATGGTATTATACCTATCGTCAGATAGCAGTTCTCTGGTAACATTGGTACAGGTTAGTCTGTCGACCAGAGATCGTCATAGAGTCTTGTGTGATTCCCATTGTGCTTTGATTTCCACCTTACCACATTCAAGAGATCGTGCAAAATGGTGGTTTTTGGGTACATTCCCGAGTCACATGGAGGCAATGAGCGATAGGAGGGGATTCGTCTCTCCCAGTAATGGGGGTTGATGTTGCATTATGCTCTATTGGCCATAACAGGAAATCCCTGACCAGGGTTGCTGAGATGTACTGGTAAATGTTACCAGTAGTTTCTCGAACCGTTATGGACCTTGCATCGGAATGACTTATTTGGCTATTTGGGTCTGACGTTATACCATCCCCAGGCTGTGATATGCGACATATCTGACGAAGAGACCGGACTGTACGGTAGTGTTACTTGATTGTTTTCTCAGAAGTATGAGCAGGATTGCTTGTTGATCTTTGATCAGTCGAAAATATTGGATTTTTAACACATCAATCTCCCTACTATTTGCAATCATCTAAAGGTGTTTGGTATGAATATAGCACATATTGACAATTCTCTGTAAAATACCAAATAACATGTGTTATATATTATAACCGACATTTTTAAGGGAAATTGAGTGTTTATTATTGCATGCATCATCTTTGTACAGCGCAACACTTGTCTCGAGAATATGTGCAAGAAATTCCAGGAAAAGAGCCGAAACTGTCAAAAGTGCTAATAAAAATACGCCAAGTCCAAGACTTGTGATCTGGCAGTGAACAAGAAAGAAATATAAGATTCCACACATCAGAAAAGTGCCAAAACGACAGCACAAATGAACCATGGAAATTCAGTGCATCAAGGCCATCAATGGGCCGCGGATCCGCGGCCGGAGCAGCCTATTCGCGGTGGATCCGCGGCCACGTCAGCATGACATCAGCAGAGCTTCGCTTCAGACTTCTTCTTTCAAGGCCCACACTTATTTAAGCCAATGCAAATTCCAGAGATCTTCAGAAGCTTCTGTCCGAACAGCAAAGCTTTGTGTTCAACTAAGCACTTCAAGCTTCTAAAGGAAGCTAACTACCTAAACCTAGAAGCTTCTCCCTAACCTCCAAGCTTATCAAGGAAGCTAGCCCTAACTAACTATTTCTAGAACCTTCTACCTAACTACCAAGCTTGCAAGTGAAGCTAACTCTAACCTAGCTTCTAAAGGAAGCTAAACCTAATCAAGGCTATAAAAAGGACCCTAAAGCTTCACTCTCAAGGTTGTTGATTGATGATTAATTTCCACCCACAAGTTGAGTGACATAACTTGTTCAAACCCTAACCCTAATCCAATCACAAAAGCCAAATTCAAAATCTTTGAGTACAAATCAAGCAAGAAGCCTTCAACCTTTTAGAAGCGACGCCGATCTTCAACCGAGAAAGTGATCCTCAAGACGATCCGCGACTCACGGAGATGGTGCGAAGCTAAATCGACGATCAAGTTCTTTCCTCGAATCTTGTAGATCTTGAGCAAACTGTAACAAAATTGTTGATTAAATAAAAGGTGAAATTTCTTTATCTTGCTTACTTTTATATTTGAGCACTATGATTAGATCTCAATTCTTGATTGTGTTCTTTGATATGATGCTTGAGTAAAAACTCCGCTCGTGGAGGAATTGAGAAAATTGATAGTTGATGATGATTAAATTCTTGTATGAATCTTAAGTCCTATGAGTTTTGTAAACTCTAGTAAATTGAATCATCGACAACCTAGTTTCGAGCGATGCTTTGTTGAATGTTTTCGCTCTTAATTAGAGATCCACGATCGATGCTTGAATTTCCTAGAGGCTGGAATGTGAATGAAATCAACGAAAGGACAAGGGATAGATGATGAAACCCTAGTTTCAGTAAGAAATCCCTAATTCTCGTTGATCATCATCCATATAGCAACAAACCATCAATGGATAAGAGTTCGTAATCACAAGTTTTCATCCTCACTATCGATTCTATCGATTCCTACGAGCCTTTCTACAAATCTTGATAACTAATTCAATTTGGACAATTCTTGATTCTCGATTCTTGATCTTTAGAATTTCTTGATAATTAGATCTAGTTCTTTAAAATTCTTGAAACTAAATTTCAAAATTCTTGAATCATTTTCTTTTCTTTTCTCTTTAATTTTCAATTCATCTAAATCAAATACGAGCAAATCACACTTTCTCAGTGGACGATCCGTTCTCATTGACGACACTACAATAGACACCATCAATTGATTGCGGTATAAATTTCTTTGATTGTGATCTTTATACATTTTCAAAACACGACACACAAAGAATCGATTCAATCAAATGAGCCGTTGCCGGGGATCGTGTGCTAATTTGTTCGTTTTTGAAATTTGAGTTGAAAAATTTATTAATCCATCAGAATTTTTGAGATCAAAATTCGCACAAACACTAAACGATTTGTTGTGATTTGTTGCGAGGAAATCTGGAATCATCGGAGCAAGAGGAAAAATTTTCTGAACATTCCAGAGAGCTCAGTGAGGCATTTGGAACAGTGCCTGGAATTTTTGTGCAGTGATCAAGCTACCACACCGCGTTTCCGCGGCTGTAGGGGACATCTCCCGGCGGTTCCGCGACCTCATCAAGGCTTCGCTATACCAAATTTTCTTGGTGACTCTCTGTCTTTCTTATCTCTTCCCTCATCTGCTCCATTAACCAATTTCTGCAGGTTTCTTTGCAAAAATTCGCAGCGCCGCAAAAATAAAAAAATTGTTCGTGTTTTATCTTGGTTGTTTGCATTTTTACTATGGAAATTAAGGGGCAAAGACCAAATTCAGATTAGGTCGGGATTTAATTACCCTTCCTAAGCCCCAAAAATCACAAAACTGCAACCGCATTACCCTCATTAACTAAAAAAATATCTAGACATGACTCTAAGGACCGTCGCGCTCACTTAGGACAGGAGAAGATCGTGGGTAATCTATTGCTTATCCGCATTTCTTTTGTGGTGTCTAAGGCAAGTGTGTCTAAGGCAAGTGGTTACTTAATTAGGCCCACTACTTACGTAGTGGAGAACCTCCCACTTACCTGGCACTTACCTGGCCACAGGAGAGGCAAAGAGGCAGTAGAGGATTTATCTTGCGACTTCTCTTCTTGCAGTTAGGAGCGGTCTAAAGACTTGAGCTAGGTGACCACTAGATTTTACGGTTGCTTGTGCATTGTTGTGATTTGCATTTTTTTCAAAAATCCATATCCTTTTCAAACCAAACACCACTTCATATTTCCCCTAATTATCTTAACACTGCCACTTGTGCTAAACCCTTTAGTGCATGCTCGGATGGACACGGGATTCTAGTGCCCGTCTTGTCCGCGTTCCCCCGATCGACACCGAAGTCGGTAATTCTACGTCTACTTTTTCTTAAACCCCACCACATCCACATCGATGGGCGGTTCTCCATCGAACTTCTTTACCACTACTCTGCCACCGTCCGCAGGTGCGCAGAATCCACCCCGCATCTCTCTCCAAGAGAGATGTTATCCTATGTGAGGTCCTCTTTCGACCTATCTCACCATTCCACCAACCAATGGGGACAATTTTTAAATAAAACCCCAATACATCAACCTTCTACTAAAATTTCACGGTCTCGAGTCTGAAGACGCATATTTCTTTATTACCAAATTTGAAAATGTATGCACAATGATGGGTACTTCACAGCTTTCTGTGGATGCTATGCATCTACGTCTTCTCCTATTTACCTTGTGCGATATAGCCGTGAAGTGGCTTTAAAACACAGCCGCACATTCCATTTCGAACTGGGGAGAATTCGTAAAAGCATTCCTTAAGAAATTCTACCCCAATCATAAAACAGCTCGAGTCCGTAGCGAAATAAATCAATTTACCCAGCTTCTCAATGAACCGTTCTCGAAGTGTTTTGAACGCTTCAAGGATCTGTTAGTTCAATGTCCACATCACGGAATCCCTAGATGGGATCTGTGCAGAATCATTTATGAGGGCATTAATCTTACCACAAAACAGACCCTTTATTCCATATGTCAAGGCACCTTCATGACTAAAGACGATGGTGATGCCTGGAGATTTTTAGAAGATTTCGCTGAAAATCCTTGCAGTGGGAGACTGTAAGTCAATCATCATCTAGGGGGTGACAATAACCAATCTGATGTGTCCATAGGAGTTAGAGCTGAAATGTCAGCAATGCAAAAGAAACTCGAAACTACGGAAAATAAATTTTTAGCTACCACTCTAAATCAGACGCAACTCTCCAAAACTGTATATGGAAGCTGTTCTGATCCATCACATCTTACGGAAGAATGTCCATTGAATTCTCCGTTTCAAGGTCAAGAGCATAACAATTCTGCTTTCCAACAAAGACCTAGAAATGACCCATATTCTTCCACTTATAATCAGGGTTAGAGGAATCACCCTAACTTTGCTTGGAACCAATCACAAACTCAAAACACGGTTCCAAACCAAAACAATTTTCAAAAGGCTCCTCCACCATAACAGCAACCACTTACATTGACTCAGCACCCCTACCAATCACAAAACTTTCAAAATCCGGTCAATACACCTGCACCGAAAATCCCTTGCAGTTGACCGGTACTGATGAATCATCTTCATTCATGAAATTGCTTCTGACAAATCTCATGCAAGTTTCGGCTGAAATAAAGACTTCCGTCGATGATATAAAGAAAAACTCCACCTCTCAAGCTGAGAGTATTAAATCGATGGAAGCAGAAATTGCAAGATTAAAAGCTGAATTGAGTGCTAGAGAGAGAGGGAAACTTCCAGCTCAACCTTTACCCAATCCTGGCTATTCACATC
The DNA here is from genome assembly GCA_030015575.1 of Agapanthus africanus. Classification (NCBI taxonomy): domain Eukaryota; kingdom Viridiplantae; phylum Streptophyta; class Magnoliopsida; order Asparagales; family Amaryllidaceae; genus Agapanthus; species Agapanthus africanus. Next base: position 410,899,608 of record CM057340.1, read on the forward strand.
ATGTGAACGCTATCACGTTGAGATCTGGAAGAGTGCTTGACAATCACGTTGGGGAAGAGATTGATGATCATGAAAAGTTTATCAATAACACCCCGGCTGAGACCTTTCCTTCCATTTCTACTTCTAATTCTAACCCCAGTTCGTCTACCCCACCATTTTCTCCCGAGCCTATTCTTCGTTTTCCCCAAGGCTCGACACCTCAACCCACTTCTTCCACTCCACCCAAGACGATCCCCACTCCTATTCTTGGATCGTTCTTACCCACACGATCTTCTCCAATGTTGGACCCAGATCTTATTGCTCAAGCTCCTTATCTGAATCGGTTAAGGGGAAATACACTAAGTCCGCAAATGGAGAAGATCACGGAAATCTTTAAATAGGTTAACATCAACATCCCTCTTCTAGATGCAATACAACAAGTCCCCGCTTATGCGAAAATTCTTAAAGACTTGTGCACTAGAAAGAGGAAGACTCGAGTGCCCAAGAAGATATTCATATCAAAGACTATAGACACAGCTTTTCCCCAACAATTGCCTAGAAAACGTAAGGATCCTGGCTATCCGACTATTTCGATTTCTATTGTGGATAAACACATTAACCATGCTCTACTTGACCTTGGCGCAAGTGTTAACCTTCTTCCTTTCTCAGTATATGAGCAGTTAGGGATCAGAGAGTTGAAACCAGCTCACCGCACTCTCCAGATGGCTGACCGATCAAGCACCAAACCTAAGGGTGAACTGAAGAATGTGTTAATAAAAGTCGGGGAATTCATATTCCCTGTGGACTTTATTGTACTTGATACACAACCTGTAGCGAACCCACGAAACCAAATTCCGGTGATTCTTTGTCGCCCCTTTTTGGCCACTTCCAATGCTATAATCAACTGTCGTAATGGCTCTATGACCTTATCTTTCGGGAATAGGTCAATTGAGCTGAACATTTACAAGTTGGGAAGTGTACCTTCGGAACCTACTGCTCATGCATGTTCTGTCGAATTAATTGATGTCGACAGCAGCGAATTTGATCAGCCTCATGATACTGATCTTGACTCTTTTCATATGTTGTTGTTTGACCCAACTATGTATCATACACATACGGACTCTTCCACTGAGTTGTCCGGGTCAACAACTAACACTGATTATGAACTGTTTTTGGAGTCTGAAGATCACCCCGCGCTTTTTGATGACATTATTCTTCAGGGTATTGATGAAACTTTTGAGGAGATCTTCGCTGATGAACTCGCATTTTTGAAAAACACGGGTGTTGAGATGAATCATCTCCCAAACAATGAAATTGAACCTCCACCCCTTCTTCTGGACTGTAAAAAGAATGCGAGCAATCCATCACAATCTCTGAGTCGTCTCTCCAAAACGAGACACAAACACATTCTATTCCACCACTTACCTTTTCCCCACTTCTTTCTAGTTCTCTTCTTCCACCAACCGATGCACTACATTGATAAAAATTTCGAATGGTTGGTGTTAACTTTCGGTCATTGCAAAGCTTGGCATCGACCAATAATCTTGACCCCCTTTTGTGATTTTCAAAGCTTAACATGTTTTAATTCATGTTTGGGGGGTATAATCTGGCTCCTGAAAAGAAAATTTTTACTGAAAATTGTGAGCCAAAAGAACAAGTTTAGAGGAGGATTTTCACGATAATATATTTTTCCCCCATTAATAAATTTCCTCCCAGGCTTACAGGTTTTTGTGATCTGACGGATGGCAACAGTGAGGACACTGTTGAAAACAGGTTTGGGGGAGGTTTGTGCTTATTTTCGCATCATTTGCATATCACCTTGCATAAGCACAAAACATTTTAAAAACCTATAAAAAAAATTTAAAAAAATTCAAAAAAATAAAAATAAAAATATTTTGTACATAAATAAGATAATAAAAGATTAGATAGTGAAAAATTACATCCAAAAGATTGGAAAAATTTAAGAAAACCTAGAAAATTAGAAGTTTTCTTAAACAAACTAGTAATAAGTATTTACGAGCCGTTGTCCCAAGGGGTAGTAAGATGAAGGAAGTCACTAATCTGAGGATAAAAATAAGTCTGAAAAATAGTTTCTATTCTGGAATCCAAACATTTGAATGTTGATACCCTGCTATTCGCACTTACACACGTCTTGAAGCTCGGGATAGTAGAGGATACCTTGAAATGCTCTTGTCTAAAAGCCAAAATATGATGGAAATAAAAATAAATAAAAGATAAAATGGTGTAGAAAAATGAACACTGGTTTTGTTATCGCCAAGGCAGTAACAAAAAAAATATAGCGAGGGTGCTTCATCACCTAGTGCCTTAGACCAACTGGTCTGGGAGTCACTGCTAAGCCTTAGGTGGTGCAAGACGAGAAAAATACTAAAACACCGTAAAAGCAAGCACATGAGTAATCGGTCGGTTAGTAACTCAATAAGTATTAATGGTCGCATGAAAATGTGTGAGCAAATCCATCTAAATATTCATCAAATTAAAAAGTACTGACGTAGATGGACAAAAGCATGATAACTTGAATTGAATTCTCCGAGTCTAGGGATGTCCTTTACACACACGTAGGGTTATATGTTCGATGTTTGGAAGAAAGATAGGGATGAAGAATAAAGACAATATTTTATTGAGGGATGATGTGATTTCTAACATCTTTTTATGACTATTAAGATAGGGCTCATGACAACCGAAAAGCTAGTATTAGTTGGAAAATCTAATTTTCAAAGTCTCTCTTTTACAATTCTTATCTTTATATGTAATATTCACGGTCTTCCTTTTATTATTGGATTTTTTGGGTGCAATCCGCTGAAAACCCTCAGGAGACAACACTCCTCCTACTAGGGACACCTAGAGGTTTAAAGGCTTGTTGCACGTGCTCAGTGCAATCGTGTTGCCTACGAAAGTGTGCTAGTTAGTTTTTCTTTTTCTTTATTTTCTCCTTCTCTTTTTAATAAAACTGTTTGCTCGAAACGACCAAAATTATGTTTGGGGGAATTTGATCAGTCGAAAATATTGCATTTTTAACACATCAATTTCCCTACTATTTGCAATCATCTAAAGGTGTTCGTTATGAATATAGCACATATTAGCAGATTGTCTGTAAAATACCAAATAACATGTGTTATATATTATAACCGACATTTTTGAGGGAAATTGAGTGTTTATTATTGCATGCATCATCTTTGTACAGCACAACACTTGTCTCGAGAATACGTGCAGGAAATTCCAGGAAAAGAGCCGAAACTGTCAAAAGTGCTAATAAAAATACGCCAAGTCCAAGACTTGTGATCTGGCAGTGAACAAGAAAGAAATATAAGATTCCACACATCAGAAAAGTGCCAAAACGACGGCATAAATGAACCATAGAAATTCAGTGCATCAAGGCCATCAACGGGTCGCGGATCCGCGGCCGGAGCAGCCTATTCGCGGCGGATCCGCGGCCACGTCAGCATGACATCAGCAGAGCTTCGCTTCAGACTTCTTCTTTCAAGGCCCATACTTATTTAAGACAATGCAAATTCCAGAGATCTCCAGAAGTTTCTGTCCGAACAGCAAAGCTTTGTGTTCAACTAAGCACTTCAAGCTTCTAAAGGAAGCTAACTACCTAAACCTAGAAGCATCTCCCTAACCTCCAAGCTTATCAAGGAAGCTAGTCCTAACTAACTATTTCTAGAACCTTCTACCTAACTACCAACCTTGCAAGTGAAGCTAACTCTTACCAAGCTTCTAAAGGAAGCTAATCCTAATCAAGGCTATAAAAAGGACCCTGAAGCTTCACTCTCAAGGTTTTTGATTGTTGATCAATTTCCACACACAAGTTGAGTATCACAACTTGTTCAAACCCTAACCCTAATCCAATCACCAAAGCCAAATTCAAGATCTTTGAGTACAAATCAAGCAAGAAGCCTTCAACCTTTTAGAAGCGACGCCGATTTTCAACCGAGCAAGTGATCCTCAAGACGATCCGCGACTCACGGAGACGGTGCGGAGCTAAATCGACGATCAAGTTCCTTCCTCGAATCTTGTAGATCTTGAGCGAATTCTAACAAAATTGTTGATTAAATAAAAGGTGAAATTTATTTATCTTGCTTACTTTTATATTTGAGCATTATGATTAGATCTCAATTCTTGATTGTGTTCTTTGATATGATCCTTGAGTAAAAACTCCGCTCGTGGAGGAATTGAGAAAATTGATAGTTGATGATGATTAAATTCTTGTACGAATCTTAAGTCCTATGAGTTTTGTAAACTCTAGTAAATTGAATCATCGACAACCTAGTTTCGAGCGATGCTTTGTTGAATGTTTTCGCTCTTAATTAGTGATCCACGATCGATCCTTGAATTTCCTAGAGGCTAGAATGTGAATGAAATCAATGAAAGGACAAGGGATAGATGATGAAACCCTAGTTTCCGCAAGAAATCCCTAATTCTCGTTGATCATTATCAATCTAGCTACAAACCATCAATGGATAATAATTCGTAATCACAAGTCTTCATCCTCACTATCGATTCTATCGATTCCTACGAGCCTTTTTACAAATCTCGATAACTAATTCAATTAGGACAATTCTTGATTCTCGATTCTTGATCTTTAGAATTTCTTGATAATTAGATCTAGTTCTTTAAAATTCTTGAAACTAAATTTCAAAATTCTTGAATCATTTTCTTTTCTTTTCTCTTTAATTTTCAATTCATTTAAATCAAATACGAGCAAATCACACTTTCTCAGTGGACAATCCGTTCTCATTGACGACACTACAATAGACACCGTCAATTGATTGCGGTATAAATTTCTTTGATTGTGATCTTTATACATTTTCAAAACACGACACACAAAGAATCGATTCAATCAATCTTCTGATCACTCAATACCCGGGTGGCCGTTACGTTTAGCAGAACGCTTGCGTCTTGTGGGTGACTGATATGATCACCACTTACTGTCGGTGTATTGATGAGTCTTTATAGTCCTACACAGAGGTTTCCTGGCTCAAGCGAAACGAAGTAGGAACGCATGTGATATGTGCGGGACCGAGATTAATGGGAGTATGAGATACAGCATTCTATTCTCGCGATAAGTGATATTGGTCGGTTATATATGATATAGCCGGGCTGTCGAATCAAGTGTTGATTCAATAAGATGATACATTTGATATTAATCGGTTATATGTGATATAGCTGGATTATTAAATCAAGTGTTGATTTAATAATTTAATGTATAATTATATATTTGATATATTATCTTACATTAACTAATATTAGCTCACTTAAGATTTCTTTTTCTCACTAGTGTACACATAGTATATATGTGATATATATTAATATACATCTTTTGTATCATGCTAGATGCCTCATACTGCATGGGTGTATGAGACTCACACCATGCTTATAATAATGATGGGTTTTATTTATTTAAAGTAATTCAATATTAGTTGGAAATTGTCATGGTTGGAAGCTTGGAGAAGCTTCAAGCATCTTTGACTCAGTCTACTAGTTTTGTTTTACTTGTAGATATTTATTAACCTAACCATTATTGTTAACCATGGTTTAGTCATTACATGAGTTAGTATATAATACTAACTCACCCATGGTTGCTATTCCCACCTAATGAGTTTCATTATCTTGTCTCTTCATCTTGTCTCTTCATCTTCTTCTTCATCAAGAGCTTAGCTCTCCAGGTTTATGGGAGATGAAGAAAAATAGTGATAAAATTATTTCTAAAGTGAGCAAAATTCCTACTTCATCAACCTCTTCTCTATTAGCAATTTAGATTGAGTTGTTTCTTCACTAGATCATCACTTAGTGAAGAGGTAGCTTGAGTTAGTGTCTCCTCGACGTAGATTATCTTCTTCCTCGAAGACTTCAAGCAAGCTCGCTCATTTCACCTTGTGGAGCCTCACTAGAGTCTGTGAGATTACTACTTTGAGCGAAGGTACTACATGGATCTATTGAAGAGAAGGACCGGTCTACAAAGGTTGTATTCCTTTTTCACTTAGATGTAAAGATATTTATATGCTTGTTCGTCTAATTCTCTAGTTTAGATTCTAGCGTTAGGGTTCTTTAGCGCGCCATTTTTTTTAAAACGGCATGGTTGATGCCTCCCGAAACCCAGCAGCCGCCTAGGGAACCCTGCACCTATATCTTTAAATACTAAAGATAGGGTTTCTTCCCACTCCACATCTGATATGGTGTGGGAGGAACGGTCTTAGTAGGAACCTTATTCAAAAGATATGCAGCTGATTCTAGTACAAAACTTCAGAAGGATCGCGGTAACTCAGTATTACTCATCATAGAACAAACCATATCCAATAGGGTTCGGTTCCGCCTATCCGATACACCGTTGTGTTGTGGTGTGTATGGAGGAGTAATCTAAGAGAGAATTCAATTCTCCTTTGAGTAATCCAGGAACTCGGCAATAACGTATTCATCACATCGATCAGTCTCAGTGTCTTGATACTTTTGCCTGTTTGTTATTCCACATCATTCTTATTTTCTCGGAATTTTTCAAAGGGTCTCGGATTTATGCTTCATCTTGAAGAAATGTCCTAACCTAGAGAAATTATCCGTAAAAGTAATGAAATAGGAATAATCAATTCATGCATCTGTAGATATTGTAATACACATGTCGCTGTGTATGAGCCCCAAGAGGTCGCTTGCTCTTACTCCGTGCCCAGTGAACGGAGTCTTTGTCATCTCTCCTATGAGACAAGATTGACAAGTTGCATAAAACTGATATTCGAATAGATCCAAATATCCCTCTCTATGTAACTTCGACAACCATGTTTCATTGATGTGACCCTCTCTACAATACCATAAGAAAGTTTTATTTAATTCTGGAGAGTTTCTTTTAAGTGTGTTCTGGACGTTCGAAAACCTGAGCTTGATTCAGTATATACTGTCCTTAAGTGTACCTGACCCAATCAAACTTAGATTTAGGTGGATGTGAACCACATCGCTTACAAACTAGACTTGGTACACACCAACAATTATGTAGAATCAATATCTGCACACTTGTCAATTCTAGGTGATATACCCTACGGATACAACGTCCACGCTCATTCCGTTGGCAACCCTGAGAGTCAAATCACCTTCCCTGATAACTCTACGGTTTCTCAAAGCCTGTAATGAATTACAGATATGAGATCCTGATCCGGTATCTAGTACTGTAACATTTCAGAAAAAAAATATTATTTTTGGGGATTTTTATAATTAAATAATATTATATTGAATATTTTAATAAGGCGGCATAATTAAATACCGACAAATTGTGAAAATTTTGTAAAATTATAGGAATTACAGAGATAAAGGTGTTTTATATGATTTAAGCAATTATAAGTTCTTTATGATTAATTATATTCCATTTTTATGCTAATCGCGATTAAATATCACTAATCGCGCATTAAGCTTGATTTGTGCACATTACATGCACCATGTCATTTTTACACATTGTTACATTTTTCTACCATAATTTCTTTTGTGCATGGTTTTTTTTAAAAAGAAAATGAGAAGAGAAAAGAATAGAAGAAAATAGAAAAGAAAAAGAAAACATTAATGTAGAGAGGTATGGGCAAGAGAGAGAAGGAGACGGGTTCCTTTGACCTTAGACTATTGTCTCCACACTTCATCATTCTCATCTCTTTCCTCTCGCCCTCTCACTTAGGTTGCTGCCCTCACTCCCTCCCTATCTTCAGCCTCCCAAACACCATTAAAAGCTCATCCAAACTCCATCTCCCTTTCCCAAAAAATGTGCACAAGCTCACAAGCTACACTTTGGACCAAGAAAGTTCGCATTTTGGCGTTGTAGGGATTTCTTGAGTGCCAAATGAGGTAATCCCTTCACACTTAGTGTATTTTTTCCTTCACTTTAAACCATTTATGTGTTTAGTTGTGATTTGGTGAACTTTGGACATTACTAGTTAGGGTTAGGGTTTGAATTGATTTGAGATAGTGTAATTGAGACTTAATATTGACCTTAAACCCTTGTGGTTATTGATTGGAGACCTAAACCAGAGACTAGAACCCCAATTAGCGAACTTAGAAATCCCCGATATCGTATTTTGTGAATTCTGTGAGGGTATTTTGACATATGCTATCACCCCGAGCCTCTGAAAATTATTTGGCATACACAGTGATACATGCAGGCACCCAGGAAGCTAACCCCAAGACCTTAGCCCGTGACTCCAACCTTTGGCCGTAGATTTAATCATTCTGGCCGTAATTTGTGACCAGGGTAGGTTGGAACTAGTTCGTGTTTGGTCTGTAGCTCCATCTCCCGTAAACTAGACCCTTGGCATATGCAAAATTGGCTAATTTCACCTAGGGTAAAATCTGGGATCATTTTCTTGTGTTGGTGCAATGTTTTACGACTTCGTTTTAACATGGATTTTGGTATTTGACATTTTGTTCCCGTCGTGTGGCGTTTGGACGTCAACGACCAGGGTTATTGGTCGTGTTTTGCATGCTAGGTTATAGGTTTTAACCTATGAGCGAAACGTGTGCCGTTTTGGTTTTCCGCCTTGATTTTAATACGATTTGTGATTGTTTATTATTGTAGGTACCTTCACATGGATTCCAAGGCGACGGAGTGTGGCGTCATCGACTTCGGAAAGCAAGAAGCAAGGTGAGTGGATCTATATCCATGGGGAAAGTCGGGTGGATGGCGTATAGCACCCCCGCACATTTTGATGGAAACCGATTCATAGTATTTGGTTAAGAAAACCATTAATAGAAAACTATAAATAGAGTTAAAAGATAGTTAGGGAACTATTTTAGAAACCAAAGGATAGTTAGAAGTGAAATCATACGACTAGTATGTGATGACGGGACTGAGGATGATATTTGATGATATTGCCGTTTAGGGTACGATAGGACTAGATAGTTGACGTAGATGTGTCATCCGAACCATACCTATTTCCAAACCGATGAATCGTATGCATTTTTTTTAAAAGGATAACTTGAGGGACGTTACGGATTTTTAAATGATATCTTTTCTTTAAAAACACCGTAGCCCCTACTTTCAAAACTACGATTCGCATCTTTCAAAAGCTGTTTTTATGGTTTGGGTGTGTATGTTAGATTAGATACTTATACTTATATTAGAGATAGAATGTTTATGTGAACTCGACTTGATATGAGACATAAATGCGATGACAAGAATACAAGACGAATATGATGACCTGACGATATGTTGGTATACGGATATGAGTCGATTGAGGTGATTGATACCTTGTCGGTCCCCTGATATGAGATTGTTATGGATGTGACCTGGGACATAGGTATATAGATATTTATATTGTGGTGAATCTAGAATGATAAGCCGTACGAGACGTTAGGTCCGTACCTCATTGTCGTAAAGGTTGATAGGATCCCTATTGATATTATGCCGCCATACTATGATTTTCCGTACGTGATGAGTTTGACTTGATGATTGATCCATACCCTTGACTAGAGAATGTTGTAAGATGGATAATACCGTACGTGATGTTGTGAGGCTAGATGTCGATTGATAGATTCACCGACTCAGACATATGATAGTTACGTATACCTTTTAGCTTTTAGCTGATGATTTACCTTATGCTGCATTCATGATATTATCATTGCATTGCATGTACCTGTGTTAGTACACTTACACCATTATCGATGATGCGTATGTTACACGTACACAGATTTGCCAGCTCACACACTTCATCATCGATAATTGCCATGTCACTACACAGTAGGATTGCTGCATCATGATATGACTCTTTGCATGATTTACTTGCTATAGTTACCTGTGCACTTTTATATGATGTTGCATTTGACTTTGGAGATATTTGGAACCGCAAGACATATTTTCAAAACTGGAATCATTTAAAGGATCGGTTTTCCCTTAATATGGTACATCACTGTTCCATGTTGCATGATATACGGATATGCTTACATTTCCATCATATGTCGCATACATCTTGCTTTATGATTTTACGCATTGAGATACGCTGTTTTCACGAGATTTCTGGATTTGAGAACCGTGGTCATTTTAAAAGAAAGTATGTATTGTTTTAAAAACCCGGTTTCTCTTGATATGATATTTCAGTGCGTCCTCCATGCGTTTTCTCGGTTCTGAGACGTGTGACATGTGAAACCTGATTCGAGGAGCTGGATGAGGCCGATTACGGGAACATGGTACACCCGGTATGGTACCCCGGGGCGAGAACGGATCTGTCGTGCAGTAAACGATGAGCCTGGCAGAGAGACCACTACCTACCGGTGATAGTATTTGGGCTTGGCGGATATCTGGAGGATACCGACCGGAGTCGAGAGATGATATGGGCCGATACGGACTGACGGAGCCCGATATATGAGGATTTACGTGTCGATGCTGGACACGGGTTTCATGATGTTTTCAGGTGTCGATGTTGGACACCCAGGTTCCATGATTTTGATGTGTCGCGAGGGACAGCGTTGATTTATATCCTCATACTTTCATGCACACTCTTTTATGATATTTACGTGCATACAGACATTAATTATATGGTTAGACGAGATCCACATGCATACATACATTGATTATGATTGGACGAGATCTACATACATACATGCATTGATTATATTGTTGGATGATATCCACATGCTAATTGACATTGGTATTATTGTTGGCACATATGATCACCCGGTCACCCTAGATATCATAGTATTACCTTTATGATATAGTTGACTTAGGATTCGTTGTTTATTCAATTTCTACTTGTAGATGTTTTTCTACTCACGAGTTGGCAACTCACCCCCGTTGTGCCACGGTTCTTGCAGGTTGACCGCATGGATCAGTAGCGACATTGCTGGCACATAGCTTCATTTGGGTGTTTTGCTTTGGTAGGTGGGACATTTGTATCGTACCCACTCTTGTATTTATATTTCATATTGTATCTAGTCAACTCCATCAATCAAAATTAGAAATTTGTATAAGTAATGAGACTTAGTGAGATTGTGGTTGCGAGACTTAGAGCGAGGGGTTTTCCGCTACTTGTGGTGTTGATGTCTTGCTTATTTCTTTATCTTTTGTGGTGAACTTGGTCGCTGGGCGTCGTATACTTACATATACTGTCTTCTGTGGTTGTGATCCACCAGTTGGCGAAGAGCTAGCTCCTGCTTGGGGATGCCATTATTCTTGTTATGTATTTGTGGTTTTGGATCAAAATATACAAAGAAGGTGCTGCCTAAATTTTTAAAAGACGAAACACATTTTCAAACTTGTAAATTTCACGTGCATTTTTACGTTCCTTTGCTATGCATTAAGAAAACTTGATTTCATTATACCTTTATTTCAAAACATCACCTCCTTTATTTTCTTAAAAAGGTTTAGATTTCTGGGTTTCAGCTTATTTGAATTACGTTATGCCTCTAGACGTTGCGTGATTTAGGTGCTGGTCACGAGATAATATTTCGGATCGTGACAAGTATCCAGGAAGTAGAGTTAATTGACAGACTGTTTTCAATCACAAACACACCCGAAGTCGAAGGCACAACATACTTCGGATTCTGGATTATGGCTTTCCAACCCCTGCATCCCTTCTTCCAATGCCCTTTCCCATAACAATAGGAACATCCCTCCTTCCCTACTGTTAACCCCGAAACTTTTGCCCTTCCCTTTTCTTCTACCTTACTGACACTGCCTATCGGCTTTGTGGAAGTCTTCTTCTTCTCACCCTTGGCATCCGCCTTAGATCCAGAAGATGAAGTTTCCCCAATAAGCAGAGTGGTTGTCTCCCTGGTTTCCTTCAGGATGCCCTCAACTGGAAGTATAACTTTCTTCTCCTGGGCGTAAGTAGGAGGTAGGTACTGTAAAATCAAGTCAGTATATGACCCGTTCTCCAACGTGGTCTTCAGGTCCGTGAGCTTTTTAATATAGCTAATCATCGTAGGGACGTGGTCCCCTACAGATAACCCGACAGCCAACCTCGATTGAAGCAATTACTTCGAGGTCTCATATCTTGCGATATGAGATTGCTCTCCATATAAAACCTTGTTATGGAGGAAGATAGAAACTAAGTCCATCTTCTCGTGCTGCCTCTAGTATACACCATCAACTGAGGCCCACACGAGGCACTTGGCATTCGCATTGTCCTTTTCCCTTGTCTTACGGATATCCTTTTCCGCGACGGTGGAAACTAGACTTGGGACGGCAGGGGGCTTGAGTAGTAAGGAGGTGGTCCATCTTGTCATAGGTAATGGACATCTGGAAAAACCATTGCCATTTATTATAGTATAACTCAGTCATTTTATTATCTATCTGTAACCTAATCCGGTCACCTGGTCGCTGCAATTAGGGGAGAGAGAGAAGAATACACTCAGCATGATGCTCTTGCAAGTTTAGATTGGTTTTAATTTATCTAAATAGGATGGCTCCCACTGTTTCTCGAATCCTTCCTCAAACCATAAAAGAAGAATTAGTCAGGATTAATCTTACCGTACAATACTTGCTTAACAGTTCGGCCAGGCTAGTGTTGGTACTTCGAGGGAGGATTTACGACGCTTCATGAAGTTCCTTAATTAAATAACCTCTTTTCCCTGGAGGCATAGCCCCGCTAACACTGTTCTAGACACCTACTTGGTTTATAGCATTGATCGTTAAGTGAAGAATCTCCTAAGGAGTAGCGGATACTCATAGTAGGATCGGCACCCAAATATCATTGTGTGATAATGCTGAAGGAATCCTACCAACATTATCAAACTCCAAATGGTATCCAACACTAGCAAGTTTCAGTTTCTTTAGAAACTCCCGATGTGGATTTTTCCCCATGCACTTATGACTTTGACGAAGGTCAACAAATCATAAGTCACATGTCAAGTTCTACCCATCATTTTCCAGGTTAATTTGAACCCACCCATACATACTCTTGACGAAGGTCAACAAGGTAATACGACTATCCCTAACCAACGCATCTATCTATGCTACATATGAACACCCAGCAGCTACCAATCACTATGCCTTGACAAAGGTCAACAAACATAGCTTGAATACTATTGAATATTCTTATGAAATGACGGAGGGCTACGGCTGGTTTTGGCTAAACCGTGAACGTAGTGAACTTGATATAATCGAAGGAACCTGATACCTTCACGACCCAAATGTGGCACGTGACCGGCACTTAAATTACGTGACATCAAAAGACATCGACACGGTTCAAGTAAGACAAAACCCGGAATCTAAACCTTTTTGAAAATATTGGAGGTGAGTTTAAAATAGTCATCAGATGGATCATTTTAAATAACCTTTAAATTTAACTAAGTAAGTTTGAAAAGCATCTATGACGTTTTAAAAATCTGACCGTACTTCCTTTGAAAATTATATATAAAAACCCGATACAACTACCACAATAAAATAGCATCCCAACGGAAGCCAGCTTTCACGTCCAAAAGACGGAGCAGCCAGACAATCTATATCAGAAGTCGACTATAAAGAGTGCGACATCCTACCCATAAAATCTAAGTCTCGCTTCTATGTCCATAATATATCATTTCTAAATTGATGGATTTTCCGCTAAATACAAGAATATATGAATAATCAAGAGTGAGTATGATACAATAATAACTCACTTACCCATCAATCCCCAAAAGAATGTGTGCCCAAGCCGCTGATAATCCAAGCGGTAAAACCTGCAAGAAACTGTGGCACAACGGGGATGAGTTGCCAACTCAGTGAATAAAAGTACATCTAAATGTAGAAATCGAAATGCATGACGATACCTAGGTCATAAGTATAGTTCTATCATAATCTGTACCAATATACTATATGATCTGTATATGTGCAATGCTAACAATCATGCAATCCCGAGTATCATATCTCCATCTCATATAAGTCAAAATCATGTATCTATAATCTGTATTATCATTCCCTTTTTGTCAGGTGCTGTCCTCCGGACCAGTCTTGTTTGAATCCACTAATACTATCTAACCGTGTACCTCATGATAATGATCATATCAATATATATATAAATATATAAAGATGTCCAGCATCAACATCGAAATCCGAAATCTCTCGTGTCCAGCATCGACACGTAACTGCAGATATCGTCGACACCATCTCGACAGATGATCGCCACCCGGTATCTTGGCCCCGGTAGGTATCCCCTGGATATCCGTCGTGCACATCGAACCCCGGCCAGTATCCCCTGGATATCTTCCGTGCTCGTCTCTCGAACCCCGGTCAGTATCCCTTGGATATCTGCCGTGCTCGTTTCTTTATCTCCGGAATCGAGTGTCCTCTTTAGGCTCCCCCTCCTCAATGCAGCTATCCTGCCCTTCGGTCTCGATCCGGGTCCACTATGTATCCGACTGTATATCTCCCCCACTCAGTCCGGATAATAACAAATCCGAAACCGTATAGCTCCCCCACTCGGTTCGGAATCAAAATCAGAAAACACAAATCTCATGGTGGACGTCTACTCATCATATAAAAATATCAAGTGAGGAATAATAAACTCGCATAGATTGTATTGATGATATATTATATATATACATATATAACAGTGTCCCATACCACCGATATATATCATCAGGGGTAGAATATCCAGAAAATCCATAAGAATCAAATACAGCATCTATAGTATTAATAATCGTAATTTACAACAGGAATAAATAATACTACATGATTATATCACATAATTATAGAATTCAATTCTACTGTATCATGGTACTACTAATGATGTGCAGTATAGCATACGCATCTGTGCTCGTGCAACATGGCAGTCATTAGTATTTGTGCAAGTGTTCTACGGTGTAACATCCTATTTATTTAATACATATATAACAGCACGGTTCTACAGTGACATGGCAGTACTAATGAGGTGTAGTGTATCATATATTCACGTGCTTGTGCAGCATAGTACTCATTGGTATTTGTGCGGTATTCTATCAGAGTGTGCGTAACGCAGAAACGTATAATATGGATAATATAATGCAACATGTAGATTAATCTAAACGTAACTATTGTAATTACTTGATACGAGCTATACCACTATCTTTAAAAATGATCGAAACGTTAAGTTTAAAATAAGGAAGCTGCCCTAGATTTAAAATAGATATCCGTTTTAGAAAATGGCACACATCCTGGTAGTTTATTTAAAAGGCAACAAGCCATGGTTTTTAAAAGAATATAGCTCATACAAGTATTGCATTCTAAAACAGAATATAATCCAACTCTACTAGTCAAAAGATAAATTGGCCATTATTCGGCATACAATTTCATAATTTTCAATACGCATACATCCTTGTATTATAGCTCATCATATCGCTATATCCATACCATCTTAAGTACGGCATGATCCCTCGTACAAACTCGTCAAATCATACCCTTGTTGTACGGATCCAACATTATGTACCTATCTCACATAAAACTATATGTGAACTCTATATAAATGAAGGACACATAAGATGCTATACTATATCAATGTCTTGAATAACTAGAATCATAATACTATTTATAAGGTTGCGGGGGTGCTATACGCCATCCACCCGACTTCCCCAGTAGATGTAAATCTACTCACCAACTTGAGAACTCGCTGAATCCATGCTGCTACATCTCCAACTCCGTCTCGGAATCCTCGAATCGTACCTATATTCGTATTTAAATCGCATAGAAGTAAATATCATATTTAAAACTAAAACAACAAGCTAAATGCCCGTAGGTTAGAACCTACAGTACACATAACCCAAAAACGTCAATATAATTCTGTGGTTAACGTATAAACGTTAACGGTTCAGCTGCAACATCAAAATACGAAAACTTCGTATCATTAATATCTGAAATTTGATAAACCATTTCTAAAACGTTCCCAGATTTTACTGTGTAATTAATTAGACCACACAAACAATATAGAGACTTGTAAAATACTAACTCAAAACTACAGAAGGAGAATCAACATCAAAAGCCAAGCGATGGCCGGCGTCGCCGGAATTTTTAAGGTGGTCACCGGATTTTGTGGTGAGTTTGGGACTCTGGTTTTAAGTGTAGTCTTCTACCTTGCTCATTATACTTTTGATCTTTCTAGTTTTTCTAGTGATTATACTTGTTAGTTCCAGCTTCACTTTCTATAGTTAAATTATCATAAACACTAAACATGCTTTGTGTCATATATATAATTTTACTCCTAAACTGATATTAGCTTACACAATTAACCTACTGAAAAACTAACTTATTTAAACAATACCACATATCCTAGTATAGATATATAGAGTTACCCTAAAATTTCCAACACCCAATTCTCAAAAAAGTCCGGCGAGATCGGAATTTTTCTAACGGTCGGCGGCCAAAATCCGAGGTAGTGGCCTCGTATTCCCATGGGTTATTCTAGATCTAGTTTATAAGATCTAGACACTGTTCGGTTAAGTTGATTATCATTTAAACTATAGCAGATTAATCAGAGCCTATTCATGTAGAAAATACGATATTTTTGATATTTGATTCCTATATCTAAAGGATTGCTGAACTAAAATTTTACTGATTTTAAGGATTATACCTACTGAAGATTGCTAAGAATGCTTCCCTCAAGATTCCCAAGTCCTTAGCTCCTAACTAGTGGGTGGTGGTAGTGATCTTTAGTACCTAGTCTCTCTTTCCTTTTCTTCTCTTTGATTTGATGAAGGATTTAAATTGGGGAAGGAGGTGTTTTGGCTCAGTTAGAGATTTATAATTTAAGGTTATGTGATAAGAATATGTGTGAGTATTTTTGGTATAGAAAGGAGGAGGTGGAAAGTGCAAGGTGGTGGTGCAAGGGAAAGAGAAGGAGGTGTCATATTAGAAGTGGGGTGTTGCATTCATGCAAGGGTGAGGTGTAATGTTATGAAGGAGGAGGTGTTCAGTTTTAAGCAATGGTCTAAAGGAGGTGTTAGTTATAAATAAGGGTGAAAATGATGTGTTTGGTGTGAAGGTTAACATGTAATGATATATGCCATCCATGATAAATTATAACAATAAGTAAAAACCTTCATATCATAAATCCAAATCCATATAACATAAAAGTCATGAAATGATAAATCTATTTCTTATTTATCACTCACTTTATTCATATTTATCAAAATAGTTACATTTTTCGGATATATTCTGATACCTAATTTTATAAGCGATATCATTTTCGTAAACTTATCAATTTTATTATTTTTATAGTAAAATAAAATATAATTGAATATTATTAATTTTCCAAAATGTTACAGTCGCTCCCCTTAAAGAAATTCGGTCCCCGAATTTAAATTAAACCTCTTTCGTAAACACTTTCTTAATCCAATCAACTTATTTCAAAACAATTTCGCGGGTTCCAATTTTAAAACTTAAATTTTGCTTGATATAACAAGACTCCAAAGTCCCATATGAACTAAAAATGCAGCGCAATGCAACGGTGTGCGTGAAAACTCATAAAATAATCTTTCATAACAGTAACTCTAGCGGTTGCTATGAGAATTACTCCAGTTATAACAAAATTTATGCCAAATACGAAAACTGAAGTGTATCTGTAACGTTTTAGAAATCGTTATGCGAATTGTTCCGTTTTAGGGTAAAATTGTCAGTATTTTCTGTTTTAATCCGACCATGATCAAACGACCATATTGTAACATTTTAAAAATAATTAAATAAATAATTAAATGAATAAAAGTGTTTAAGTGAATTTTAGGATTTTCGGTAAAGTAAAATGTATTTTTCGTAAAACCAAACCGTAATTGTTTTTCACTATAAATTTAAAAATATCTATTTTAATTATGAAATTACTAGTAAATAGTGTTTATTTAGCCACTTATAAATTTTTGGTTTAATAAAATATTTTTCCTAAATTAATTATTTTAAATATTAACATAAGCTTTATTTTTACACTAAATTAGTGTAAATTACAAATTTAAATGGTTTTAATTTGTAAAAATGAACCATGGCATATTAGAATTTAGTGTGTATCATGCAAAATTTATTTGCAAATTTTTCCTTGTTTCTAGATCTTTCTTGAGTTATTTTAGAAAAGAATTAAAAGAAAATGAATAAAGCATGAAAAAACATTAAGATGATGACATTTTGGAGAAGTTTCTACACCATTTCTCATGTGTTTCTCCCTCTTCCCCTTATTGTGGCCGGCCTCCCCATCACCATGGCTGCCCCCCCCATTTTCCACCTCATTTTATTTAAAAATCATCAAAAATACTACAAAAATCCAATTTAAATTCCACAAAAACCTAATTATTTCATACCCTTTATTCTCTACTCTTCTCTACATGGATTTTGGAGTGGGAAAGCATGTATTTTTTAGGCTCATTTTCAAGTTTGGACATGAGGTTGTGGTGGTATAAATCCTTCTCTTTTGTTTTATTTCTATTAGATATTTCTTTTAAAGCATAATTAGATTAATTAGATTAATTCTTGTTGCAAATTCTAAAATTCAAGTTAGGGTTTGAAAATTCAAGAGGTGGTTTTTGTTAATTAATTAGGGTCATAATAGATAGTTTAACATCTTTTAGAGTGGAAAATTCTTGCATGGTGGTGGTATAATAAATTGTTGATCGAAATTGTTTAATTTAAACTATTTAGCTAACTAGATTTTTTCTAAAATGTGTTGTGGGTAAAATAAAATTCTTATTAAGGGTGTTATCATTAGATGGTAATTTTAGTGAGAATATTAGCATATTAATTGAATGAAAAACTTAGATTGATCACTAGATTATTTTGATAATTGGAAAAATAGTAATAAAATGCTATTATTTTGTAAACTAGATTTTAGGAATTTCTAAATAAATGTGATTAAAAATATAATTATAGTTTCATTACATCATTATCATCATAAATTGTGGTTTAAGTGATTAATTTATGCAAAATCATGTTTTGAGGTGGAATTGTGGTATTTTGCTTGGAAAATATTAAAATTGTTAAAAGTTGCAAACTAGAAATTTCAAATAAATGCAAAATTGTGTAATAAAAATATAGTAATGGTTTGTATAGTCTAGTAATGCTATTTAATGAGTTTTATGACCATTGGTTTCATTTAAATGTCAAGTTTCGATGAAAAACGGTAAATTGGCATTTTCGGGTTTTTCGAAAACGGACGATTTGATCGATTTTAGTGTTTCGATGAATTTGATCATGTTTTACAATATAAGTAATGTGTTTTAAAACTACGAGTTGTTTGATGATGTTATCTCGATCCATCGGAGTTTGTACGCCGATATCGAGCGGTATTTGGTTCTTTTGCGTGGACGGGACATAGGTTTTAACCTGTGCTTGCTCTTCGTATCGTTTGACTTTTGTATGTGATTCGGTTTACGATGCTATTTATATGTTTGCGTCTAGGTACCCTCACGTGGACTGCGGGCGATGAAGAGGAGGATGGCGACACTGTCTTCGGCAGACATGGACCAGGTGAGTAGATGCATATTTACGGGGGGAGTCGGGTGGATGGCGTTTAGCACCCCCGCAACGTAGAATAGGAATAGTACTTATTGACATCAGGAAACCAGACGTGACCCTAGTAGGACCCTAGTATTGACCCTAGGCTGGACTAGACCGATTTAGGAAAACTATATCAGTGGGTGAGTACCTTGGAAGAGGTTCGTAGGTTTCAGATAGAAACACACCCGCGCACACACTGAAAAACGACATGGGGTACGTGTATGTGTATATATATAGAACTAGGTATAGGTATATACATATATATACAACACATATAGGTGATTCAGTAATGTGATATGATATCCGAGGTTTGATGAAATAGTATAACTGGGCTTGATGCCGTGATTTTTGACTATACAGTCGTAATAAAGTGTTAGCGGATCATTAGGGAATGAGATAATGAACTTGAATATATAAATTACAAAGAGTGGTGGTGATATTGATGTACATGGGACGCTAGAATAGTACTCGGACTGTAACTTGTGACTGATTACGATATGATATATGTATAACTTGATTTCGACATTATATTGGTGTGACCTGATGCCGATATCATATGAGTATGACTTAATCACAATATGATACATATGACATTATACGAATGAGGAGACACCTAGGAGATACTTGACCGTACCCCGACATTGGGATGCCGTACAATGGATTTTACCGTACGAGGCTTAGATTTGATAATTGATCCGCACTCTTGATTCGAGGAAGCCGTACTACGTACGTGACGCTGTTGAGGCGGGATCGCCGACTATTAGAGATATTGATTCAGACCTTAGGTAGACTCTTATTTCTATTGACTAGTTCTTAGGTTTAGTTTTCCTTAGGAGGTTAGATGGACACTAGGTTAGGTTCGAGTCATATAGTGGTAGTAGTATTAGTATATTAAATGAGTAGGTAATATACATTCGTCTTTACTTTCACACTGTAATCATAATGTTGCATGTTCATACATATGTTGCTATAAATAGTATAAACCTTACCTGTTAGGACACCAGCACCATTACCGATGATGCGCATATTCCACGCATACTTATTTGCCGGCTCACACACATCATCATCGGTAATTGCTATGTCACGTACACTTTAGATCATATTATCTTTTATTGATAGAATCAGTTAACAACTAAACCGATGTAGTATTGTGATCACTCTCTGATGTTAAGTATAAGACATGACATTCATTACTTAGACATTCATGCATTCATATTTTCGTGTTATCATGCAGTATTATGGGCATATGCCGACACTTATCATATAGTACTCATGATTTTGAGATTTGGATTCTATGAGATTTCTGGATTTTTGGGGAAAACCGCAAAAATATATAAAAACTTCTCTCTCTCTCCTCTTCTCTTTTTTTTAAATAAGATGCGGTTTTCTCGTGATGTATCTGTCGTCCACCATGAGTATTTCATGTTTTCTGATGGATTTCGAGACCCGATTCGAGGAGTGGATGAACCGTCTCGGGTACATGGTGGGCCCGGTATGGTACCCCGGGGCAAGAAGATCGAGTTGTAGACGATGAGCCTGGCAGGGGAAGGCTACCTACCGGTGATGTCTGGCGCGGCGGATATCCGGAGGATACCGACCGTTGTCGTGGGATTTGATGATATGGGCCGATCCGGACTGACGGAGCCCGACATATTGATACTTGAGGTTACATGTGTTGTGTCGATGCTTGACACGGATTTCCATGGATTTCATTGTTGAGATTTCAGATGCTTATACACCCTTTACTATGATAACGGCTAAAGGTTCTCATACATATATATCTGGATTTCAGGATTTGTGACTTTACATTCATGGTGCATGCATTTCATTTCATATGACTTAGTACTATATGAGGCACTGACACGACACGGAGTAATTGCACTTACACGTAGTATTACTCTGCTATTACTAGATGTTTGGGATATAGTAGTGTATTATTATGACCTAGGATAGCGTCGTGCATTCGATTTATTTTCGTAGATGTCTTCTACTCACGAGTTGGCAACTCACCCCCGTTGTGCCAAATTCTTTACAGGTTCGATGTACAGGTTTCCCGTGGCAGCTTGTTGGCACATCTTTTTTTCAGGGCGATTGGCGCGGTAGGTTGGTTCACTTGTATCCGAACCACCATTGTACTTTTATTCATTCATTTGTATCTAGTAAGCTCCATCAACCATATTTGTATTACTTGATAAGTTATTGGACCAGTCTTTTACTTCGACCTTAGAGTCGCGCCTGTATTATTCTGATCTGGTGGTTTTGCTTTCTTTTGAGTTTTGAGCCTCGCCCTCTGGCATTGTATATTATTGTGCTTGTTGTGGTTGTTTCCGCCTGTTGGCGTTGATGCTAGCACCCGTTTGGGGATGCTTTTTATTGTTTATTCATATTATACTTGTTGTACCCGTTTGGGGGCCAGTTTTTACAGAGGAGACTCTGCCGAAATTTTTGGTAAAATTTGCTGATGTTTTTTTTTTACTTGTTTTCTTTTCTTTTCTTCTTTTTCTTCTTTTATGGTTTAGATCTCTGGGCTTCGGCTTACTTAGGTCACGTGGCGCCTCTAGACGCTTCGTAATCTAAGTGCCGGTCACGTTCCGTACTTTCGGGTCGTGACAAAGTTGGTATCAGAGCGCTAGGTTTAACCTTGTATAAGTCTAGGTGACCCTTGGTTGATGGAGTAGGAGAGTTAGGTAGAGTAACGTACCGTGGGTATGGTCCGCGGCATACTTACGATACGCTACTCTGCTTAAGGAGCCCTAGGATTTACATTGTTTGCACCGTATTTCATTCGTTCTTTTGATCTATCTTCGTCAATGTCGGATGATGGTTTCTGTTACCACGGGCAGAGGGAGATGCGGCTCGAATGCAGTAACCATTAGAGTATTGGTTATTCTTGAGGACTGAAGCATTGCTTAGCGTGCGGACGAAGGGTATTCACATGCCGTCCGGATGAAGTTAAAGGGTCTGAACGATTATCAAAAAACCATTTCCTAAGTTTAAAGTATTCGGAAGAACATGCAGGTATCTCGATGGACCCTCTAGAAGAATGAAACCCTAACTCGACATAATGACCACGAGAACGCCCTTGAACCTTAGGGTTTACGGCAGTTCCGCTGTGCCATTAGTGTGGCTTGGGTTTGCCATTCTACAGCTGGATCATCGATGCTGGGGTATGTACCGGATATTTTTAAACTGTACTTGAGTGTTGAGCTCTCGGGGAATTATGGGATTTTGATGGATCGATCGAGAAGTTTAATGTAGTCCGGATATCAAGTGAAGGGATCGACTATGTGGGAGACTCTAGACATGAGTATTGCTGTTGGTAGCGCAGTCAGCACACCTATGAAAGAACGAGTTCGAAGCGGTCGACATCAGAGGAAAGAGGCGCACATTGACGATAGTATTTACGATTGTGATTTAGTGATTTGAATTTCCTATTTTCGTTGATTGGATTTTTGTATTTTGAGGACTTGTTCTATGATTGGTATTTCCTGTGTGTACCTTCATTCTATCTGTGTTTCTTATATCAGTTGTATTGATGTGGTTTCGTACGCACCCAGTACACTTGATTTGGTTTTATATATTTTTTTGAGATTTTTGATTTGATTTTGTGCATAGGGGTTACACGTGATTTTGACATATGTTTCGACCTAATTTTCATGCATTTTTGTGCTGTGATTTCGATTTTGATATTCAATGTATGTTTTCATGCTCCATGTGCACCTGATTAGGATTCTTGCGCATACTTGGCGCACTTGATGCGATTTTGTGCACACCAGATGCACTAAATCGGGGTTTTGTGCAGATTAGATGCACCTGATAGTGAGTCGTGCACGCCCGTTGCACTTGACAGATGTTTTTAGTGCACACCTGTTGCACTTAGTTTTGTTTTGTGGGTATTCATGGTTTCTGCATTTGGTTTCGATTTCAGTGCGCACCGGACGCACATGACATTTTATTGATGTGATTGGGATTGATTTTAGTTTGAGCAGTATGTTTTCATGATCATTATTATTTGGGTTAGTAACCAGGCGGGACGTGTATGTTAAATAAAAGATATATATGTAGCTATATTTTTAAAAAAAAATTAAACGTCCGCTACTTAGACCGTGACACGTGCATTGCACGGCGATTTTCAAGAAGGGGTTTTTGTATGCTGCTTTATTATGATGATTCGGCGATTTTACTAGGATGCGAACTATATATAAGTTATAGATTGATGTATATTATGATGGTTTTCACATTGGGTTATGATATTTCATTATCGCCATAATTCCGATGATTGCGTCATGCTTGACGGAGTTGATTTTCGTTATGTATTAATGATTTCGGAGCCCCGACGATTTGAGTATTTTGCTAAATGTTTTAGTATTTGGAAGGGGAGTGTTAATTTAAATTCGGGGACCGAATTTCTTAAAGGGGGGAAGATTGTAACATTTTAAAAATAATTAAATAAATAATTAAATGAATAAAAGTGTTTAAGTGAATTTTAGGATTTTCGGTAAAGTAAAATGTATTTTTCGTAAAACCAAACCGTAATTGTTTTTCACTATAAATTTAAAAATATCTATTTTAATTATGAAATTACTAGTAAATAGTGTTTATTTAGCCACTTATAAATTTTTGGTTTAATAAAATATTTTTCCTAAATTAATTATTTTAAATATTAACATAAGCTTTATTTTTACACTAAATTAGTGTAAATTACAAATTTAAATGGTTTTAATTTGTAAAAATGAATCATGGCATATTAGAATTTAGTGTGTATCATGCAAAATTTATTTGCAAATTTTTCCTTGTTTCTAGATCTTTCTTGAGTTATTTTAGAAAAGAATTAAAAGAAAATGAATAAAGCATGAAAAGACATTAAGATGATGACATTTTGGAGAAGTTTCTACACCATTTCTCATGTGTTTCTCCCTCTTCCCCTTATTGTGGCCGGCCTCCCCATCAGCATGGCTGCCCCCCCCATTTTCCACCTCATTTTATTCAAAAATCATCAAAAATACTACAAAAATCCAATTTAAATTCCACAAAAACCTAATTATTTCATACCCTTTATTCTCTACTCTTCTCTACATGGATTTTGGAGTGGGAAAGCATGTATTTTTGAGGCTCATTTTCAAGTTTGGACATGAGGTTGTGGAGGTATAAATCCTTCTCTTTTGTTTTATTTCTATTAGATATTTCTTTTAAAGCATAATTAGATTAATTAGATTAATTCTTGTTGCAAATTCTAAAATTCAAGTTAGGGTTTGAAAATTCAAGAGGTGGTTTTTGTTAATTAATTAGGGTTATAATAGCTAGTTTAACATCTTTTAGAGTGGAAAATTCTTGCATGGTGGTGGTATAATAAATTGTTGATCGAAATTGTTTAATTTAAACTATTTAGCTAACTAGATTTTTTCTAAAATGTGTTGTGGGTAAAATAAAATTCTTATTAAGGGTGTTATCATTAGATGGTAATTTTAGTGAGAATATTAGCATATTAATTGAATTGAAAACTTAGTTTGATCACTAGATTATTTTGATAATTGGAAAAATAGTAATAAAATGCTATTATTTTGTAAACTAGATTTTAGGAATTTCTAAATAAATGTGATTAAAAATATAATTATAGTTTCATTACATCATTATCATCATAAATTGTGGTTTAAGTGATTAATTTATGCAAAATCATGTTTTGAGGTGGAATTGTGGTATTTTGCTTGGAAAATGTTAAAATTGTTAAAAGTTGCAAACTAGAAATTTCAAATAAATGCAAAATTGTGTAATAAAAATATAGTAATGGTTTGTATAGTCTAGTAATGCTATTTAATGAGTTTTATGACCATTGGTTTCATTTAAATGTCAAGTTTCGATGAAAAACGGTAAATTGGCATTTTCGGGTTTTTCGAAAACGGACGATTTGATCGATTTTAGTGTTTCGATGAATTTGATCATGTTTTACAATATAAGTAATGTGTTTTAAAACTACAAGTTGTTTGATGATGTTATCTCGATCCATCGGAGTTTGTACGCCGATATCGAGCGGTATTTGGTTCTTTTGCGTGGACGGGACATAGGTTTTAACCTGTGCTTGCTCTTCGTATCGTTTGACTTTTGTATGTGATTCGGTTTACGATGCTATTTATATGTTTGCGTCTAGGTACCCTCAAGTGGACTGCGGGCGATGAAGAGGAGGATGGCGACACTGTCTTCGGCAGACATGGACCAGGTGAGTAGATGCATATCTACGGGGGGAAGTCGGGTGGATGGCGTTTAGCACCCCCGCAACGTAGAATAGGAATAGTAATTATTGACATTAGGAAACCAGACGTGACCCTAGTAGGACCCTAGTATTGACCCTAGGCTGGACTAGACCGATTTAGGAAAACTATATCAGAGGATGAGTATCTTGGAAGAGGTTCGTAGGTTTCAGATAGAAACACACCCGCGCACACACTGAAAATCGACATGGGGTACGTGTATGTGTATATATATAGAACTAGGTATAGGTTTATACATATATATACAACACATATAGGTGATTCAGTAATGTGATATGATATCCGAGGTATGATGAAATAGTATAACTGGGCTTGATGCCGTGATTTTTGACTATACAGTCGTAATAAAGTGTTAGCGGATCATTAGGGAATGAGATAATGAACTTGAATATATAAATTACAAAGAGTGGTGGTGATATTGATGTACATGGGACGCTAGAATAGTACTCGGACTGTAACTTGTGACTTATTACGATATGATATATGTATAACTTGATTTCGACATTATATTGGTGTGACCTGATGCCGATATCATATGAGTATGACTTAATCACAATATGATACATATGACATTATACGAATGAGGAGACACCTAGGAGATACTTGACCGTACCCCGACATTGGGATGCCGTACGATGGATTTTACCGTACGAGGCTTAGATTTGATAATTGATCCGCACTCTTGATTCGAGGAAGCCGTACTACGTACGTGACGCTGTTGAGGTGGGATCGCCGACTATTAGAGATATTGATTCAGACCTTAGGTAGACTCTTATTTCTATTGACTAGTTCTTAGGTTTAGTTTCCCTTAGGAGGTTAGATGGACACTAGGTTAGGTTCGAGTCATATAGTGGTAGTAGTATTAGTATATTAAATGAGTAGGTAATATACATTCGTCTTTACTTTCACACTGTAATCATAATGTTGCATGTTCATACATATGTTGCTATAAATAGTATAAACCTTACCTGTTAGGACACCAGCACCATTACCGATGATGCGCATATTCCACGCATACTTATTTGCCGGCTCACACACATCATCATCGGTAATTGCTATGTCACGTACACTTTAGATCATATTATCTTTTATTGATAGAATCAGTTAACAACTAAACCGATGTAGTATTGTGATCACTCTCTGATGTTAAGTATAAGACATGACATTCATTACTTAGACATTCATGCATTCATATTTTCGTGTTATCATGCAGTATTATGGGCATATGCCGACACTTATCATATAGTACTCATGATTTTGAGATTTGGATTCTATGAGATTTCTGGATTTTTGGGGAAAACCGCAAAAATATATAAAAACTTCTCTCTCTCTCCTCTTCTCTTTTTTTTTAAATAAGATGCGGTTTTCTCGTGATGTATGTGTCGTCCACCATGAGTGTTTCATGTTTTCTGATGGATTTCGAGACCCGATTCGAGGAGTGGATGAACCGTCTTGGGTACATGGTGGGCCCGGTATGGTACCCCGGGGCAAGAAGATCGAGTTGTAGACGATGAGCCTGGCAGGGGAAGGCTACCTACCGGTGATGTCTGGCGCGGCGGATATCCGGAGGATACCGACCGTTGTCGTGGGATTTGATGATATGGGCCGATCCGGACCGACGGAGCCCGACATATTGATACTTGAGGTTACATGTGTTGTGTCGATGCTTGACACGGATTTCCATGGATTTCATTGTTGAGATTTCAGATGCTTATACACCCTTTACTATGATAACGGCTAAAGGTTCTCATACATATATATCTGGATTTCAGGATTTATGACTTTACATTCATGGTGCATGCATTTCATTTCATATTACTTAGTACTATATGAGGCACTGACACGACACGGAGTAATTGCACTTACACGTAGTATTACTCTGCTATTACTAGATGTTTGGGATATAGTAGTGTATTATTATGACCTAGGATAGCGTCGTGCATTCGATTTATTTTCGTAGATGTCTTCTACTCACGAGTTGGCAACTCACCCCCGTTGTGCCAAATTCTTTACAGGTTCGATGTACAGGTTTCCCGTGGCAGCTTGTTGGCACATCTTTTCTTCAGGGCGATTGGCACGGTAGGTTGGTTCACTTGTATCCGAACCACCATTGTACTTTTATTCATTCATTTGTATCTAGTAAGCTCCATCAACCATATTTGTATTACTTGATAAGTTATTGGACCAGTCTTTTACTTCGACCTTAGAGTCGCGCCTGTATTATTCTGATCTGGTGGTTTTGCTTTCTTTTGTGTTTTGAGCCTCGCCCTCTGGCATTGTATATTATTGTGCTTGTTGTGGTTGTTTCCGCCTGTTGGCGTTGATTCTAGCACCCGTTTGGGGTTTCTTTTTATTGTTTATTCATATTATACTTGTTGTACCCGTTTGGGGGCCAGTTTTTACAGAGGAGACTCTGCCGAAATTTTTGGTAAAATTTGCTGATGTTTTTTTTTTTACTTGTTTTCTTTTCTTTTCTTCTTTTTCTTCTTTTATGGTTTAGATCTCTAGGCTTCGGCTTACTTAGGTCACGTGGCGCCTCTAGACGCTTCGTAATCTAAGTGCCGGTCACGTTCTGTACTTTCGGGTCGTGACACATATAGACTTGCCAGCACCTAGTTTAGCTAAAATAAAGCTAGTGCGCAAGCTTTGGGGGTATATGGGACATTTTGGTTCAATTTGAATTTTTCCAAATTTTAATATTATTTTAATGCGGTATTCTCATTTTGGGGAAATTTCTCTTAAGTGATCTTTTCCACATTTAAGTTTGAGTTAATTAAACCCTCACTTAACATCTAGATATTTGTTTAGATATTAAGTTAAAAATTTAATGAAAAAGAAAAGAATTGAAGGAGATGCATGAATGTGCATGTGAATGCATTTATGTGTGCATTTATTGCATTCTCACTTGAAATTTGCTATGAAATTCCACAAAAAAACCCACCTCTTATCTTGGTCGAGCTCTTCCTCCCCCATTCTGCCCTTGATCATTTCATTTACTTTTTTCATCTATTCCAAGCAAATTAAATCCCGAAAATCCCAAAATATATCACAAAATACCCCAAGTCTTGAATTAGCATCTTGGAGCTAGGAAAGCTTGGATTTTGGGTGCTAGCTTTGTTAGGTATGATCCCTAATCTATTAAATAGGAGTTTTTGTGTTGTATAGCTCGTTGGTTGTTGCGTAGGACACTTAATGTATCGTTTCATACCAATATCGTATTTTTGTGTCTTTTTAGAGCTTCTGTGAACTGCTGTGACCTGGGATTTTATTGAGTGACC
Source organism: Agapanthus africanus (assembly GCA_030015575.1). Classification (NCBI taxonomy): domain Eukaryota; kingdom Viridiplantae; phylum Streptophyta; class Magnoliopsida; order Asparagales; family Amaryllidaceae; genus Agapanthus; species Agapanthus africanus. The sequence goes on from CM057340.1 coordinate 410,928,536, forward strand.
AAACAAAATTGTTGTGATGTACTAGTGAACCAAGGCCCTCACCTGAGACACGAGACCCACCCTACCGGCCTTGGCCAGCGACCCAAGACGAAATTCGGAAGTGTTGGGGTTTGGTTTTTGTGGGTAGTTGTCTGCTGTGGTTTAGGGTGTTTGGTACTGTTTACTATTTTAGTAATTACAGTATGCAAAATCTGGAATCGTTTTCCTATAATCTAGTGTTTTGTGTCCGCGCGATACGTTATACGACACGGATCGTGCACTTTGTGTGATTTTGCTCTTAGGTTGTTTTCGTCGTGTCGCTACGCACGTTAGCCACAATACGAACACTTGAGAGTATGTTTTGTGTTTTTGGGTCGATTATTAATATATACTTGCTTTATTGTTTTAATGTGGTAGGTTCGCAGGCGGAGACTTCGGACACTGCTACCAGGGGAAAAAAAGTGGTTGGCTTCACTTAGCCAGGAGAGTTGGTGAGTATATTTAACATCAACAGGGGAATCGCCCGCATGGCGTTATGCGTCTGGTCTAGAAATATTATGTTTTGTCACATATTCTATTGCATATATAGAATTGCACATTTACCCTACTTCTTAGTTAATTGTTGTGCTTGGACTAGTATCCTTAGGTCACTGCACTATTATTGACGGCTCATGTTGCACGAGCACTGATTGTACGCCATACACACCGTTAATAATTGCCATGTCACGCACAACCCACTTTTAGAAATGGTATTGTTTGGTTAGGGACATTGAGACGTTGATTCATATTTATTTATGCATATGACTTATAGCTTACCTGTATACCTACAGGCTTACACATATACCCTGACATGTTTACATGCTAGTTACCCATATACCTATAGGGTAGTGTACCATTAGTAATAGGTATATACACATATGAGACATAGCTATATATACATCTGGCATACATACATACCTATACCTGGAGGGTATTATGGATAAGTATAAAGACATATCTTGCTATACCGACATGATTACGCATACCTTGTTATAGCAACATGTTCACCTGTCTTTATTGTTGCATCTGATTTCGAGGAAATCAAGAACGCCGTGATATATTTAGTAATTTTTTGCACTTAAATAGTTATTTTCCTTTATATGCTCATATTACTGTTTCATGTTGCTTATACTACATTCATAGATGTCATATGATGTTCTCTGATATTTTTACTACTATGTATTTATAACAGTGGAATAGGACGCTGTTATATATGCCTATACACATATATTAGTGGAATGGGACGCTAATATATGTGTATTGATTCATGCATTCATACGTATTCACTACTTGATGTTTTCTGGATTTGAGGACCGTGGTTGTTTCATGAAATTTATGCATTATTTGAAAAACCCGGTATCTCTTGATATGATATTTCTGTTAGTTATATGTATGCCCTAGAGGCCATTACTGTACATTGGATGTATATTGTAGTGGATGCTGGGACATATATAGGAAGGACTTTCTTGCTCGACATGATAGTATGCTATCTGGTTGCTCTTTATCTTAACGTGTATACTTTCAGTCTCTCTGTTACATGTTGATAAAGCCCTTAGGATGTGTACTCGACTTCCAGGACTGTGATGCAGATCATACTAGTGGGGCCTGGATAGTCCATGGGTACATCCTTGAAATGTTCCTAGTCGAGGGAATATCGAGATGGGGCATCGATATTCCAGAGTAGACTAGCGCATATCTTCTCGACCCATGCGATGGGCGATGGATGATCCCATATCCATTGGTGTTTGACATCGAAGATGGTATGCGGGTGCTCAGTGGAGACTGGGTACACTGAACGGACTCGCCGAGAACTCCCAGATGGTATTATACCTCACGTCAGATGACAGTTCTCTGGTGACACAGGTACAGCTTAGTCTGTTGACCCGAGATCGTCATAGAGTCTTGTGTGTCTCCCACTGTGCTTTGATTTCCACCCTACCACGGCTCTACTGAGTTGTGCAAACAGGTGGTTTTTGGGTACAGTCCCGATTCACATGGAGGCAATGAGCGATAGGAGGGGATTCGTCTCTCCCGGTATTGGGGGTTGATGTTGTGCTATGCTCGACTGGCCATAACAGGAAATCCCTGGCCAGGGTTGCTGTGATATACTGGTAAGTGTTATCAGTAGTTTCACGAATGTTATGGACCCTACGTCGGCATGACTTATTGAGCTATTGGGGTCTGACGTTTACCACCCCTAGGCGAGATATGCGACATATCAGACGAACAGACCGGACTATACGGTAAGTGTTACTGGTTGGATTCGCAGGAGTGTGAGCGGGCTTGCTCGTCGATCTTCTGATCGCTCAATACCCGGGTGGCCGTTACGTTTAGCAGACCGCTTGCGGCTTGTGGATGCTTGATATGATCATCATCTGCTGCCGGCGTATTGACGAGTCTTTAGAGTCCTACACAGAGGTTTCCTGGCTCAAGCGAAACGAAATAGGAGCACACATGTGATATGTGCGGGACCAAGAATAATGCGTGTATGTGATACCGCATTTCATTCTCGCGATGAATGTGTCGAATGGTTGTATGCGATATAACCTAGTTATCGAATCAAGGAATGATTCGATAAGCCGATACATTGGATACTAGCCGGTTATATGCGATATAACCGGATCATTGAATCAAGTGTTGATTCAATGATTTAATGCATAATTATATATTTGATATATTACTTTGCATTAACTAGTATTGGTTCACTTAAGATGGATTTTCTCACTTGGAGTGCACATTGTATATATGATATAGTTTTGTGCACTAGTTTGTATCATGTTTGATGATACATGCAAACTTGGGTGTATGTTTGACTTGAACCATGTTTAGGTTAATGGTTATGGTTTTAAAGTATTCATTTATTCATTTCATTTATATTCTTTATTTCTTTTGGCTAAAATAAAATGGTTGCTAATTTTGTCTTTTGTGAAAACTTCATGATGCTTTGAATTTGTAACCATTTTGTTTTATTTTTAAAACCTAACCATTAGTTAAACTAGAGTTTGCTCTCTACAAGAGTTAAGTCTAACCCAAGGTTGCATTATGATAAGATCAATTTTGATTTTATTATTTAATATATCATTTCTCATCATATCTTCTTCTTCTTCTTCATCTTCCTCAACAAAAGAGAAAGCTTGCTACTCCAATGGCAAGTGATGATAACTAGTGAGAAATCCAAAACTAAAGTCTACCCACTTCCTATTTCTTCATCCTCTACCTCTTGCCAAGTTGTATAGGGTGTTTGCTTCACAAGTTTTTCAAAGCTTGGTGAAGTTGGAGCTTGTTCTTGTGATGCTTCGACGTAGATCATCTTCGGCATCGAACCGACGATCAAGCCCGCCTATTCTTCGACGATGCCAATGCTAGAGTCAAGGGATCGATTTGGACAGCGAGGGGACTTCGTTGCGGAGCTAAGGAGGTGGACAAATGGATCTACAAAGGTTGTATTTCCGTTTCTTTGTAGATTAAGTGTTAACTAGTTTACTTGTTTCGCCTAGTTTTCTAGCCAACGATCTTGTTAGGGTTTGTAGGCACCGTATTTTTAGAAATTTGCATGGATGATGACTTGTGAGACCTCACTAGGGTGCCTAGGAACCTTTCACTGGTATCAGAGCCTAGCTAGAGCCTTAGGCGAAGTCCCGACGGAATTAGAAGTCCGATCGACCCAAAACTTGACTTGAAGAATGCTCTCTGGACGTTTTTGAAAAACGTGGTTTTTTGTATATTAAAAATATTCAGAAAAATCAGCAGGAAGATATAAGGGATACTGTAAAATTCGAGGGCTTGATTCCATAAAGGAGGCGCGGATCCACGGCCTTACAGGAGGCTCATGCGGCGGATCCGTGGCCCTTTTGTTGTTTTGTGCATCCCATTTTGCACAGTAACTCTTATTTGTCTGCGCTGGTTTTCCTGGGGATTTTTAATAATTTTTCCAGAGTTGCATTTTCTGGGTTGTATTGGGAACTCGGTGTTTCGATCGGACTGTCTAATTTTGTCGGTGTGCTTTTCCGGGTATTTTTAGAATATGATAAAAAGTTCGACCGGATATAAATACCCAACTTTTCCCCTACCGGGAAATTTCCAATTGTTGGACTTTTCCGTAGTTTAACGACGTTCTAAGTAGTGCAAGTAACGCGATGGACCCTCTAGAAGACAACAAACCTTAACTCGATTATGTGACCGTCTTGAACTGCCCTTTGAACCTTCGGGTTTGGGGCAGTACGGCGTGCCACATGTGAGGCGTTGGCTTGACCCTTCTACGGCTGGACCGTTGGTACTGAGGCACGAACTGAATGTTATTAGACTTATTTCATGTGCTGAGCTGTATCGGGAAAACTTGGGTGTTCGATTGTTCGATCGAAAAGTTTAGCATTTTCTGTTTATCCGGAATGTGATACAATAATTGGAATTCACAAATTGTTATGAGATAACGGAATGAATATTATAAACATAGCAATTTAGTCTCACTTGATTGGTTGACACGGAATTTTGATGTGATCAAAAGTCCGTCGCAATCACGTAGCGTACGCGGATACTCGCCGGGTAAACTTAATAGACAGCCTCACTCCATAGCCCCGACCAAGTGACTGTAGGAGAACCCCGTCGCCGAAAGCATCCGTTCGGGTGCTCGCGGTAGCGGTGTTCCGCCTTGGTGCACTTTGTCGACGGCGTCGGGGGTGCGGCCGTCTATTGAAGTTTGTGACGAGCATTCGATCAGTATGTCGGGGATCCTGTTGAATTGCCCGACTTGATATTGAAAAGAGTTTTCGATAATGAGACTGAAATGCGGAGTTTATAATTGTTAGGCATGTAATGTCTAAGTAATTCATTTGGTCAGGCATGCGATGTCTGAGGTGGTTGCGGATTCCAACTGTTGTAGTTTTACACTTTCTTTTCTGTGACCGTAAGTGTAATATGTGATGTCGCCGGTTTCGTTGCTATATGTCAACGACAATTGGGATGCGCATATTTACTTACGTTGATGACATGTGATGTTATGTGTTGCTGGATATGTTATATTGGATCGTCGTGTTTGAATAGCCCGGGGGTTTTTATGTGAGATGAGTGTTTTTCATTTTCATTCATGTAAAAACTTGTATGTAATATTCTTTTATTTGGGGCACTTCCAGGTTGCGGAAGTTGTCACCGTTGATGTATATTATTTACTTTTCTGCACTAGGATAGACCCAAGGAGGGGAGCACAAGTAACCGGGTTCTAGGGTCCAGTGGGAGACCAACTCGAGGAGTCGAGTCCGGGTCTCCTAACCCTAGAATTGGTAGGGTTGCTTGCCGCTCTCGTAGGGGTCTAGGGGTGTGGGATTGGCTATTCATCACGACCGTGGAATCCGTGTTTTATACTGGCTCATATTGAAAACACGGACGTCCTAGTATGTCCAATATTTCATATGTTTCTTCTGCTGTGCTTTATCTGTGATGTGATCATATGATGTTCTGTGACAGGTATTATATATAGTATATATGATATATTATATAGACGTTACTTATGTTTTACACCCGCGCTAGCCCTGCCCCGCTCTGCCGTTAGTTACCTAACCTAATGGTGTACGAGGGGACATCGAGGCGAATGCGGATGGCATAAGTGTACGTCATATCTATCTGTGATGTTTAGGTAATTTAAATGATGGGATATTCATTAATGAGATTAATGAAAGAAAATAAACCTAATAGATGTTGTGGAATCGAATTTCAAAAATAAAACAGGTAGCTACAGTTCTTGCTTTGCATCGTGGTGTTCCTTGTAGAACATCCTGCACCTTATTCGATAGGGAAAGGACCGAGATCCCTTTACCGGGAGTGACTCCTTTAGCAATAACTGACAGATGCTACAACCCTCGGTTTGTCATTTGATTGCATCTATAGTTTCCGCTTTGCACAGTGATATATATGATATATCCCGCACCTCATTCGACGAGGAAAGGGCCGACGATCCCTTCACCGGGAGTGACCCCTTTAGCAAAACTAGAAAAGCCTCAAAAACATTCCATTTAAAAACCATTTGATTCCGCAACGAGATCAAGTTCAAAGCGTTAAAGGTTTTCACAAAAACCAGCCGCAACCCTCCGTCATTTTAGGAAGTAGAGTACTTAGTATTCGTGCTGTGTTTGTTGACCATAGTCAAGGCACAGTGTACGGTAGCTAAGTGATGTCTTCCTACACCGCATATGATGCGATTAGTTAGGACAGTCGCGTGACTTTGTTGACCTTAGTTAAGGGTCATGTGGGTGGGTCTAATTAATCACGAAATGACGGGTAGAACTTGACTAGTACTTATGATTTGTTGACCATAGTTAAGGTCATAGGTGCTAGGGGTAAAAACCTTTATCGGGAGTTTCAAGTGTTGGAACTTGCAATGAGATTGCATACCTTCTATATGATAGTCGGATCCCGATACCCACTGCGAGTAATTGTTACTCCTGGGAGAGTTTTGCACTTTGCAATTAGCCGATCAAGTAGGTGTCTAGAAAGGTGTCAACGGGGTTACGCCTCTGGGAAAACGAGATTTACAGTAATTAGGTCCGTGCGAAAGCACGGGGAACCTCCCTCAAAGTACCGACACTGGCCTGGCTGAAAGATTGGCGAACTTGTAGAGTGTAATTAATCCCGGCTAGTCTTTCCTTTTAGGGTTTGAAGGAAGATTTGATAAAAACAGTGGGAGCCATCCTGATTAGTTAAAATATATAACCAATCTGATCTTGCAAGAGCGCACGCAGAGTGTTTTCTTCTCTCTCTCTCCAGGTAGCGACCATATCACGCCTTAATCAAGATAATAATACGGATGTATTGACCGAACCCGCTTGTTATACTGAGCTGGGGAACGTTGGTCCCGCTCCAACTTATAATTGTTATAAGACAGAGCAGGAAATTGGGGAATACCAGATTTCCCGTGCCACCCAAACGAAGAGAGTACATGCTGATGCATCATCTTCGGGTGTGTTCGTTAAACAGAACTGTTTCTCAGTATCCTCTGAATCCTGGGTATATGATACCGGATCAGGATCCCATATATGTAAGCTGTTACATAGGGCTACAAAAAGGTAGAAAAACTGAGAACGGGTGATAAGTTTCATGAGACAGAAACCGGGGCAAGTGTTGCAGCCAAGTCTGTTGGTCACTGTCACCCTGTATTACCAATACATTGATTCTGAACAAATGCTATTAGATACCGAACCTGATATACAAAATCATGTCAGTCTCTTTATTAGTAAAGAAGGATATAATTTTGTATTATTGGATAATGTTTTGAACATTTCCCATATCAAAAGTTGATCGGTTCAGGCACGTTATCTAAAAGCATTGACGTTCTAAATCAAACTACAGTTCCTAGTATACAGAACACACACAAGAGGAAGAGTTCAGAAATGAACGAATCATTCTTGAGGCATTGTAGACTAGGTCACATCAATGCGACCCGACTGGCTGAAGTTACATTTTAGATGCATATTTAAATCAGTTTGAATTTACATCTTGTGAAACTTGCCAGTCATGTCACAAAGATTAGATGACCATAGCTCTGTTTATTAGAAACAGAGAAAGAGTTAGTAAACTCTTGGGACTGATACATGATGATGTATGTAAGGTCTCCTGTCTACACATGCCAGGACTGGTTCTTTATACTTCATTATATTCTCTGATAATCTCTCAAGATTCAGTCGTATGTTCCTGTTGAAACATAAGTCCAAACCTTTTGAGATATTCACAGAATATAAGTTAGAAGTAGAAAACCAAAATACGGGTATAAGTATTATGTCCTATGATGAGATCAGGGAGGAGAATACTTGTGCATAGAATTCCTGGACTATTCTAAAGGAGAATGAGATTTTCTCTCAGTGTTACTCCTCTGAATACACCACAGCACAACGGTGTATCAGGGCGGAGCAATTGCACAATATTAGATATGGTGTGCTCTATGATGAGTATTACTGAGTTACCTATTTCCTTTTGGGGTTATGCACTTGAGGAGCTGCATACCTATTGAATTAGGTTTGAATCAAATCAGTGCCTACCACTCCATATGAGATATGGTATGGGAAGAACCCATCTCTTAAGCAAGTTAAGATTTGGGGTTGTCCGGCCTATGTTTAAAGCAAAATCCGGACAAGATCGAGGCAGAATCAATTCTGTAGAACTGGAACGGTTCCAGCTATACAAAACTGCAGTTGATGATTTGACAGAACCATAAGATTCTATAGTCCCCGACGAACCTCAGCCTCTCCGCCGATCTAGTAGGGTTCCTCATCCGCCTGAGAGATACCTCGGTTTCTCGATGACAGTGGGAGCAAGGATTGCATCATGAGATGATGACCTAACTAGTTTCGAGCAGGCCATCGAGAGTTGGGACTCTGTAAGAATGGCTGGATGCTTAGCGATCTGAGATGGAATCCATGTACACCAGCAAAGTATGGACTTTAGTTACTATATCTGAAGGGTTAAATCCCCATCAGGAGCAAGTATATCTTGAGAAGATTACTTGGTGTAGATGAAAAAGTTGAGACTTTCAAAGCTAGACTTGTTAAAGGTTTTCGTCATCGACCAGTCATGGATAATGATGAAACCTGTTTCCAGTAGCTATGCTTAAGTCTATCCAGATCCTACTTACCACGGCTATATACCATGACTACGATATCTGGCGGTTGGGTGCCATGACTGCTTTTCTAAATACTGATTTAGAAGAGAACGTCAATAAGAACACAGCCAGAGGTCTTCGTAAACAGTGGGAGCAGCGGAAACGTATGCAAGTTACTTTACATAATGAAGCAGGCATCGCGGAGTTGGAACGTCTGTTTTGATGTGATAGTCAAAGTGTTTGACTTCATCAAAATGGTAGACGAACCTTGTATTTTCAAAAGGGTAGTAGAGAGTAAGGTGGTCATCTTCGTATTGTACGTAGACAACATACTCTTGATAGGAAAAGAGTTTCCTATACTACGATCGGTCAATCTCCTATTATCACTAAGATTCTCCAAATAGGATAAAGATGATACCTCCTAAATCCTGAGATTTGGACCGATGAGATAGATCTAAAGGGATATTAGGGTTCTCACTAGGTATAGTGAGATTGTATCAATCGATCCTGGGGTGAATCACTGGAAGAGTTCCAGGGTGATAAAGACGACTGAATGTTAGTCACAGGCATTGTCTTTACCCTTAGTAAAGGGACGGTATGTTGGAAGAGTTCCAAGCTAGATACCGTGGCAAACTAGACGATAAAGGCTGGTAACATCGCTATTAAAGAAACTACCAAAGAGGCAGTTTGGGTGTATATTGGTCCATGAGATGAACTAGGTTCCTGCCATTGTTTGACAATGGAAGTGTGGCTTCGGCCCTGGAACCCTGGTCCCATCAGTGACCTAGACAAACTCTGAGGCAGCGTCACCTGATCATGGAGATGGTTGATCTCCAGGGTGATCTAGGTCAGGAGAGTAGACTCAGAGGACAACACGGCGGATCCACTCACGAAGGCCTTTTTCCCAAAGAGAGACTTTTAGGGGATGGTTGAGTATGTGATACTGCAACCACTGCTACAGATGGCCCTAGTGCAAGTGGGAGATTGTTAGTTATATGTATGCCCTAGAGGCCATTACTGTACATTGGATGTATATTGTAGTGGATGCTGGGACATATATAGGAAGGACTTTCTTGCTCGACATGATAGTATGCTATCTGGTTGCTCTTTATCTTAACGTGTATACTTTCAGTCTCTCTGTTACATGTTGATAAAGCCCTTAGGATGTGTACTCGACTTCCAGGACTGTGATGCAGATCATTCTAGTGGGGCCTGGATAGTCCATGGGTACATCCTTGAAATGTTCCTAGTCGAGGGAATATCGAGATGGGGCATCGATATTCCAGAGTAGACTAGCGCATATCTTCTCGACCCATGCGATGGGCGATGGATGATCCCATATCCATTGGTGTTTGACATCGAAGATGGTATGCGGGTGCTCAGTGGAGACTGGGTACACTGAACGGACTCGCCGAGAACTCCCAGATGGTATTATACCTCACGTTAGATGGCAGTTCTCTGGTGACACTGGTATAGCTTAGTCTGTTGACCCGAGATCGTCATAGAGTCTTGTGTGTCTCCCACTGTGCTTTGATTTCCACCCTACCACGGCTCTACTGAGTTGTGCAAACAGGTGGTTTTTGGGTACAGTCCCGATTCACATGGAGGCAATGAGCGATAGGAGGGGATTCGTCTCTCCCGGTATTGGGGGTTGATGTTGTGCTATGCTCGACTGGCCATAACAGGAAATCCCTGGCCAGGGTTGCTGTGATATACTGGTAAGTGTTATCAGTAGTTTCACGAATGTTATGGACCCTACGTCGGCATGACTTATTGAGCTATTGGGGTCTGACGTTTACCACCCCTAGGCGAGATATGCGACATATCAGACGAACAGACCGGACTATACGGTAAGTGTTACTGGTTGGATTCGCAGGAGTATGAGCGGGCTTGCTCGTCGATCTTCTGATCGCTCAATACCCGGGTGGCCGTTACGTTTAGCAGACCGCTTGCGGCTTGTGGATGCTTGATATGATCATCATCTGCTGCCGGCGTATTGACGAGTCTTTAGAGTCCTACACAGAGGTTTCCTGGCTCAAGCGAAACGAAATAGGAGCACACATGAGATATGTGCGGGACCGAGAATAATGCGTGTATGTGATACCGCATTTCATTCTCGCGATGAATGTGTCGAATGGTTGTATGCGATATAACCTAGTTATCGAATCAAGGAATGATTCGATAAGCCGATACATTGGATACTAGCCGGTTATATGCGATATAACCGGATCATTGAATCAAGTGTTGATTCAATGATTTAATGCATAATTATATATTTGATATATTACTTTGCATTAACTAGTATTGGTTCACTTAAGATGGATTTTCTCACTTGGAGTGCACATTGTATATATGATATAGTTTTGTGCACTAGTTTGTATCATGTTTGATGATACATGCAAACTTGGGTGTATGTTTGACTTGAACCACGTTTAGGTTAATGGTTATGGTTTTAAAGTATTCATTTATTCATTTCATTTATATTCTTTATTTCTTTTGGCTAAAATAAAATGGTTGCTAATTTTGTCTTTTGTGGAAACTTCATGATGCTTTGAATTTGTAACCATTTTGTTTTATTTTTAAAACCTAACCATTAGCTAAACTAGAGTTTGCTCTCTACAAGAGTTAAGTCTAACCCAAGGTTGCATTATGATAAGATCAATTTTGATTTTATTATTTAATATATCATTTCTCATCATATCTTCTTCTTCTTCTTCTTCTTTCTTCTTCTTCAACAAAAGAGAAAGCTTGCTACTCCAATGGCAAGTGATGATAACTAGTGAGAAATCCAAAACTAAAGTCTACCCACTTCCTATTTCTTCATCCTCTACCTCTTGCCAAGTTGTATAGGGTGTTTGCTTCACAAGTTTTTCAAAGCTTGGTGAAGTTGGAGCTTGTTCTTGTGATGCTTCGACGTAGATCATCTTCGGCATCGAACCAACGATCAAGCCCGCCTATTCTTCGACGATGCCAACGCTAGAGTCAAGGGATCGATTTGGACAGCGAGGGGACTTTGTTGCGGAGCTAAGGAGGTGGACAAACGGATCTACAAAGGTTGTATTTCCGTTTCTTTGTAGATTAAGTGTTAACTAGTTTACTTGTTTCGCCTAGTTTTCTAGCCAACGATCTTGTTAGGGTTTGTAGGCACCGTATTTTTAGAAATTTGCATGGATGATGACTTGTGAGACCTCACTAGGGTGCCTAGGAACCTTTCAATTTCTGCAGCAACCATGAGATTTCTCGGTTCTGAGCTTATATATACCCCACGCGAGGAAAGGAGGGATCTGTGTCCGGGTACATGGTGGGCCCGGAGGTACCCTGGGGAAAGAATCTCAGTGAAGAGATGAGTTAGTGAGGGAACCATACTTACCGGTGACATTACCAACGACTCGGCGGTTATCGTGGGGATACCGACGGGAGTCATGTACGTATGGATATGTCGAGAGACGAGGGTCAGAGCTAAGAACTCGGGCTTTTCGGTATAGCGTATGATACGTACTTATCAGGGGGCCAGTCGTGGTGACAGCACCTGATAGATCAGTATTTCTGTGTCGATGCTTGACACTTGTTTCATGATGTTTTGGGTGTCGATGTTAGACACTCACCTTATATGAAACTTACTTGATACTGATATTGTACTCACAGGATATGTGGGACATACTGATATTGTACACACAGGATATGTGGGATATACTGATATTGTACACACAGGATATGTGGGATATACTGATATTGTACACACAGGATATGTGGGATATACTGATATTGTACACACAGGATATGTGGGATATACTGATATTGTATACACAAGATATGTGGGATATACTGATATTGTACACACAGGATATGTGGGATATACTGATATTGTACATACATGATATATGAGATATACTTGATGTTGGACATTCAAAATATATGAGATTTACATGATATGAGAGCCAATTTGGGGGCTGATTTGTGGAAATTAGGAATTGGATTGTCTTGTTGGATTTGGTCCTACCATGAGGTTAGGATTTCCGTGGAAATGTCATGTTTTATTCCATACTCCACCTTTATTGTTTATGCATTGTTTCATGTATTATTGTACCCGATAGAGTACCTTACATGGTTATTGTATACAGATCGTCATATTATTGCTTCATGTATTAGTAGTACCTGCTAGTATACCTTTCATGACTGATGCATTACATATGACTATTCATTGCTATTAAATGCTTATGTTAGATTCGTGCTGTACATGCATACTCGCGATTACCTGCGTATGTTATTTACTATTCACGAGTTGGCAACTCACCCCCGTTGTGCCACAGTGTTTTGCAGGTGTTTCTCAGTATAGTCAGAGGAAGAGCTATTTCCACCCATCGTATCATCTTTTGCTATGGATACCGCTTAGCCTGACAGTGTGCAGTTTTTCTTAGGTAGGTTTTGCGGTTATCCAATGTTATTCGTTGTATTATGTACTCTCCATCTACCATTATCTTGTATGACTTAGAGACTTGATGTGAGGACGGTATTGTATATTATTTTGTGACTTTGAGGTTTTTATACAGTTTTATTTATATCGTCTCTTTCTTCGCTACGGCATCGTATATCTATTGTGGTGAATGTTTTCCGCCGTTGGGCATGGATTTTGCTCCCGTTTGGGATGCTTTACTTTATATTTATGTTGTACCCATTTTGGGGGGGCTTGTTTTACAAAGGAGGTGCTGTCAAAATTTTAAAGGAAATAAGTTGGACTTTTAAAGAATTTGGGTTGAGATTTCAAAGGTTTTGAAAATGCTATTATTTCTTATTACTTTTGATGGTTTAGATTTATGGGTTTTGGCTTTCTTTTACTGCGTTACGCCTGTAGACATTGCGTAGTATTAGGGTCGTCACGTGCCAATTTCGGGTCGTGACAAAGTTGGTATCAGAGCGCTAGGTTTTACCTTTCGGAGTATAGGATGACCTTGGTATGATGGAGTAGGTAGCTTAAGCAGAGTAACGTATTGTGTGTATGTCCGCGACATACTCATGACACGGTACTCCACCTAAAGTGACCTAAGTACTAATTGCTTGAAATTTCTTCTCGATGATACATATCCTTGTGATTAGATTTCCGTGTTCTTATCGAATCGTATCTCAATTTTTAGCCTTGCCGCCGATGACTATGGGGAATTAGAGTGATGCAGCGAGGCCCGAGGTCAGAGTAGACTCGGGTGCAACGAGGACTGACCAGGATGGCACGCTTGTTGCACCAGAGCAGATGGATCCGCCTTCCATAGATCATATTGATAGGCTTGTGGCAGAGATGCAGAACATGCGCCAGACGATGAGGTCTTTGGTTGAGGCCAGTAGAGCGCGGCGACAGGAGGTGGTCACCCCTGTTACCCAGTTTTTCCTTGCGATCAGCACACAGCTTTCCGTCACCTACACAGCACCAGTGGATGCAGCCCCTGTTGACGAGGCACATTTTCCGGAGACTTTGGGAGTTCCGGAACAGGGGAGGACTCATACCGGTGCACCATCTCAGAGACAGAGTCCTATTCGTCGAGACAGATTTCGTGACTGTCGCGGGAGTAGCAGAGGCTTTAGACGAGGACAGTCGTCCAGCTCTCAACCCCAGGGGGGTCAGCAGCGTTATTCTGGATGCTATCGGTGCGGGAGCCTTCATCACCACATCAGGAGTTGTTCCCTAACACCGTGTCAGGGTCGTATTCAGAGAGGTCGTGAGCGCGGAGGGTTCGCTCAGAATGGACAGGTTAGCAGAGGAGGATATCAGTCAGTTGCGAATAGAGGGCAGACACGAGAGTTTGCATCTACTCATTGGGACGCAAGGGCGTCCAATGCAGAGTTTTCAGGTATTCTTAATTCATATGTTATTAGATGTACTTGTTTATTCACTTTGTGCCGTGGTTGGGCCGAGAGACGTGTTAGCTAGATCAGTCGTTTGTTGTGTTAACTTCTGCCAGCGATTCTTATGTTGCGCGACACGTATTTCGGTCGTGTGCCAATCGAATAGGAGATAGAGATTCGTCCGTCGCTGTGATCCTTCTAAAGATGTTGGATTTGACGTTCTCCTGGGCACGGACTGGTTAGCTGCGTGCTAGGCGTTTATGGACTGCCGCGAGAAAATAGCCAGGTTTTTTTTTCCCGGCGAGTCAGTTCTTATTGTGCGGGGGGACAGTTGTGCCGCCCCTCACAGCTTGAATTCAGCATTTTCGCTAGTTGGCTTTTGAGGAGAGGATGTCGTGGATTCTTGGCGTTCATTCGTGGTACAGGAGCCACAGTGGGGTTGTTGGACTGGGTTCCTTCGTACGAGGTTTTCCGACGTTGTTCCAAATGAGCCGGCGAATCTTATGGAGCTTAACGATCAGCTGTTGAGTTGTTTGTTGGGGGGCTGGTGCGTCTGAGTGTTTAGCTTTGGGGAGCTCCTATTTCGGTTCGTCAAGGAGAAGGGCGGCAGTTTAGGTTGTGTATTGATTGATCGTCAATGGGACCGACTTACGGTGCAGATAGGTCTTCTTTACCTCGCATTGACGATTTCTTCGATGAGCTCCAGAGTGAGACATTTTCTAAGTTGGTTTGGGATCAGGTCATCATTGTTGCGTGTTCGGAGTGATGACATTCCGAAGACTGCTTTTGTGCGTGCTACGAGCAGTATGTGTTTTGGTGGTGTAGTTGGACTCACCAATGTCCTAGCAGCATTTGTGATGTGATGAACCAGATTTCTTCAGGCCGTTCCTCGACCAGTAATTGTTATGTCATTGATGCCATTCTGGTCTATTCTAAGGTGTCGTGAGGAACAGGAGTAGCACTTGAGGATTTGTTTTGCAGACATTGGGGAGTGCCAGCTGTTTGCTAGATTCTCGGAGTGTTCCTTCAGGCTTTCTTGTGTTGACTCCTAGGTCTTGTAGTTACGGGAGACGGTTTTTGTATGGTTCCGAGGAAGATCGAGGCCGTACAGCTTTGACCCATACTTATATCCGGGATGGAGGTCCGCAGATTTTTGGGATTAGCAGGTTTTTACCGCCGTTTCGTGCAGGATTGTTTATGTATCGCTTCACCGTAGACTGAACTGACCGGGAAGGAGGTTCTTTTCTGTAGACTGAGGCATGTGTGTAGAGTTTTCAGCAGTTGGATACTCGGTTAACAACAGCATCAATTCTTTCTTGCTTTCTGGTTCGGGCGACTTTGTTGTTTAACTGTGATGTTTCGCAAGTGGGGCTCGATTGTGTACTGATGTGACTCTATAGAGTTATCACTTTTTGCTTTCCGACATTTGGAGGAAGTACTAGCAGGATATCCCACTCATGATCTGGAGATGGCCGTGGTGGTCCTGCGTTGGAGATTTGGAAACACTACTTGTTTGGAGAGTCGTGTCAGATTTTCACGGACCACCGGAGCTTAATGTACATCTTCCTGCAGCGAGTTGCGATTGTTGAGCCAGCGCCGTTGGATGGATGTAACATTTCAAAAAAATAAAATATTATTTTTTGGAATTTTCATAATTTAATATCAACCTTTAATGAATATTTTAAGATTTCGGTATAATTAAATACCGATAAATGGGGAAATTCTGAAGAAAAATTATGGAAATTCAAAAATAGGGTATTTTGTGGAAATATGCCATTTATAAGTTTTTATGGTTAAGTATATGCTATTTTAGTGTTAATCGCGATTAAAAATCGCTAATTGGACTTTTGGCTTTTTGTGCAAAATGTGCACATAACATTTTCCACACTTGTCACACTTGTTTCATGTTTTGGATTCATGGTAGTCTAGGGTGACCAAGTTAGATGAGCATGGTGGGTAAGCCAAGTTTAGACAATCATGGTGGTCTAACCCAATTGGTTATGTTAATGGGGTTAGTTAAGGGTTGTTAGCTTTCTTTAAAGGTGATTAGAATGGGGGTTGACCTGTGTAGGGAGAGAGTAAGCTATGATGGTTGTGCATTTATTAAGAGAGAGAGAGAGAGAGATGGCTAGGGTGTGCCATGATCCACCACATTCTTCAATATCCTTTGTGCTCTTTCACACCCTCTTCTCACTTATATCGCTCCCTCTCATTTCACTCAAATCTCTCCCTCTCACTCTCACACATCACACCCCTTCAAAACTTCAGCAACAGCTGCATCATCCTAAACATCAGCCCCCAATATCAACACTTCAGCCCCAATTTCAATCAACATCAACAGCTACATCAGCCACAAAAACATCATAACTCCTGCAGCAGCCACCAAAGCAACCCAACATCATAAACACACCAACACAACACCAATACAACAGCATCGGCACCTTTGCAAACAACAGCAGCAACCATAACAACAACCTCAGCCCAAAACAAAAGCAACAGCAACAAACTCTCTAGCAGTTTCAGCCCCAAAACAGCAACAGCATCAGCTTGAAAAGCAACCCCAGCAGCTGTAGCAGCAATCCAGCAGCAGCACAATACTCCTCTTCACCGTCTTCTTCTCTTCTCCTTCATCCTAGGACCCCTTAAGGTATAATTTTGCAGCCCAACTCCTATCTTGTTAAGTTATAGTTGTTGAGCTGAAATTTAGTGTTATTAAGTAGATTAGTGCTAGTTTAGATAAATTTGAGTGAGATTTGGCCAAGAGATAGTTGTGATGGTTAGTATAGCCTTATTAGGTGTGTTTGAGACCAGTTAACCCCAGAATACCCCAGATTTCCAGTTAGTTACCTGAAAGTTTCGACTTGGTGTATTTTAGTGATTTTGTCGACTTTGTGACCCTTCTGGAATCTGCTACAACCCGAGACATCCCAAAATAAAATTGAGTTGACATAGAGATATGTAGGCCAGTAGAAACCATCTCACAAAACCTCGCCCCAACCTCAAGTCCCCAGCCGCAGATAAATTCCCCCTGGCCGCAATTTGCGGCCAGAGCAGGGGGAAATCCCCTCCTTTTTGGTACACGGCTCTTTTACCTGTAAACTTGACCCTTGGAAAGTCTAATTTTGTCTGATTCCAAACATGGTAGAATCTGGGTTGATTTTATTGAGTTGGCGCATGATTTACGACTTGTTTTAGCATGGATTTTGGTATTCGATGATTCGTTTCTGTCGGGTGGCGTTTGAACGCCAACAGCAGAGGGTTGTTGGCTGTGATTGCACGTGAGGCCACAGATTTTTACCTATGGGCATAGCGTGCACCATTTTGGTTTCCGACATGGTTTTCATGTGTTTTAGCGTGTGATATCCTTGTAGGTACCCCACGTGGCGTCGAGGCGTTGGAGATGCAAATTGCGACATCGGCACCGACACGCATAAAGCAAGGTGAGTTGATTTATATCTATGGGGAGAAGTCGGGTGGATGGCGTATAGCACCCCCGCAGTCCGTGGTGATTTATACGGATGCGTATACACACCTAAAATTATTATTTGTTGTTTGGAAATTATTGATGTTTGGGATGGATAATTGGTGGGCTTGGATGATTTAGTGTCGCGAAACCCTAGGGTGGTGGGTGCACTACACATATATATACACACATACATACTTGCATACATCCTTATTTCATATGTGGTAATGGGATTCTATATAGATATGTGTTCATGTGGGTATGGGACTATGTGTTCACATACGGATTTGAGGATGATACTTGGATTTGAGATGAGTCGATGGTATTTGATCCAAGATTATGATATCGGTGATATGGTAAAATTCGTATTTGAGATACGTCTTGATACTTTAGCGGATTTTGGGATGATGATGCCATAGGAATAGTGATATATATATATAAAATGGTCGACATGTGATTACGTTACGAGATATGACATGACATGATATGACAAGATTAAGTATGATAGGCTGCCTTGGGCGAGGTATACTCCTTGAGATGATATGTGCTGATGATATCGATTCATACGAGACTGTTGATCAGTAGTCAGATCATGATGATAGTGATGATGTTAGCTTTGTACTAGACGTAGGTCAGTACCCAGATT
This sequence comes from Agapanthus africanus, assembly GCA_030015575.1. Lineage (NCBI taxonomy): Eukaryota > Viridiplantae > Streptophyta > Magnoliopsida > Asparagales > Amaryllidaceae > Agapanthus > Agapanthus africanus. Next base: position 410,947,082 of record CM057340.1, read on the forward strand.
ATGATATTTGATATAGAGAATACCGGATGAATGATATGACGAATGTGATATTGACCCGTACCCAGATTTGGGGATGCCGTACGACGGATTTACATACGAGCTATAATTTGATGTCTGATCCGCACTCTTGATTTGGGAATAACTGATTATAGAGATATGGTATCGGATGTGATATTATCGAGGCGGGATCACCGACTATAAATGTATATATATGTATCGACTCAGAGGTTAGGCGGTTTCCCTTTCCTGCAGTTAGCCTATTAGATCAGCCCTATAGGCGGTATAGCTGTATGACTCTTATGACATTAGATACAGTCTAGCTACCACTGTGTTTAGTATTCAGCTCCCGCACATTATTATTGTTGCTCTGCATCGCATACTGCTGTGATTCATATTCCATTATTGATATCATGCTGTTTGGACACCAGCACCATTACCGATGATGCGTATGTACCACGTACACTTATTTGCCGGCTCACACACATCTTCATCGGTAATTGCCATATCATGTACACTTAGAGAATATTATTGCTTGATTTAGCTTGTTAGCTAGTAGTTGACATGATATTAGTGTGCTTGCCTTATATGCCAGCTTGACATTGTAGTTATTACTTGTCACTTCATGCATACTGTTATTCATTATATGCTGCATTCATGGATTCTTATGCTTACATTCATGATTTTACATGCTATTGATGATTCGGATCTCCATGATATTTTCTGGATTTTGGGGAAAAACCGCAAAACTTATATAATCTGCTTTCTCTCTTTTTAAATAAAAATGCGGTTTTCCCATGATGTATGAGTCGTCCACCATGAGTTTGCTGATGGATTTCGAGACCCGATTCGAGGAGGCGGATGAACCGTTTCGGGTACATGGTGGGCCCGGTACGGTACCCCGGGGCAAGAAGACCGCAGGAGATGGCGTTGAGCCTGGCAGGGGAGCACGACCGACCGGTGATATTACCCGACGCGTCGGATATCCGGAGGATACCGTCGTGGTCGTGAGATGGATGGTAGGGGCCGGTCTGGACTGACGGCGCCCTGGATATTGTGATTGACACATTGAGATTTTGAGATATTGAGGTACAGAGATTGTGATACAGAGATATCGAGATATTGGGATTTATGTTTTGTGCCAATGCTAGGCACTGTTTATGCTGATTTCATTTATGATATCTCATTTTAAAAATACAGAAATCTCACAAATTTATGAAAGCATTTTTCTTCAGTACATGTATTCTGTTTCATGCATTCATACATCATCCATATGATACATTGCCACCTGATGCACTGACACGGGCACATGGGATTATACTTGAGTTAGATATTTATCTTTGCCATTGTTATAGGTTGCTGGTTATATATTTGAGGATTATATATTATGATCGTATGACCTAGGATTGCGTCAAACATGTGATTTTCTGTTCGTAGATCTTTTTCTACTCACGAGTTGGCAATTTACCCCCGTTGTGCCCCAGTTTCTTGCAGGTGTTGCCCTACAGGTTTCATTACGGCTTTGCGGGCACTACTTCTTTCGGGTGACTTGCTAGTAGGTAGGTTATTTGTATCGTACCCATCATTATACATTGTATATTATATTTCAGTAGTATCTAGAAGTTCCATCAACCAAACATGTATTTATTTGAGATAGAGATCAGTGATGTTTATTCTTTCGACCTTAGAGTCGCGCGTTATATTTCTGTGGATTTCAGGCTGTTGAGTTTCCTTTTTTGTTGTGATCCTCTCCTTTAGGCGTTGTATATTATGTTGCATACTGGTTGATTTGATATGGTTTTTCTGACACTCTACTACTTTTCTTGGTTTGGATTTCTGGGCTCGGCTTACTTAGAGTACATACGCCTCGAGACGTTCATAGTTTATGTGCCGGTCATATCCGTACTTTCGGGACATGAAAAAGTTGGTATCAAAGCGTTAGGTTTTACCTTCGGAGCATAGGATGACCCTTGGTTGATGGAATAGGTGACTAAAGTAGAGTGAAGTACCGTGGGTATGTTCCGCGGCATATTTACGATACACCACTCCACTTAAGAAGCCTTAGGATGTACATTTCTTTGCTCAGTATCATATTCATTCCTGATCTAGCCTCATCGGTACCCGTTATTCTTTACTGCCACGATTACGGGCAGGGAGAGCTACGGCTAGAGTTGCGGTCAGCATGAGCTCGTTACGAACGAGGACTGACCGGGGCGTGATCCCGGCGACACACGATTGTAGAGATGTGTATTTTGATTGTGTTTTGCGCCACGAGCGTTGGATGGATCGCTGTATGAGATTACTCGGACGTGCAGATTAGCACCTGAGGATTGAGCCACTGATAGAGGCCAGCCATATTTTGATGACCGTTGAAGTATTTTTTATTCATGATGATTGAGGCACGGTTCAGCGTGCAGACGAGTGAGCTGATTGTTGCTGTGAACGACGTGATATCGCCCAGATGTTGGAGCTATTGCAATACGAGATTGTACTAAGAGATGATAGAAGGTCGCTAGTCACTAAGGATGAATGACTAGGACATGTGGATCGTTCGCTACCCCGATGCGAGGTCATCAGATAGATTGATTCCAGCTAGAGACGACTTCATGCGGAGACGTTGAGAGTCGACATAGACGATCGAATGTCAGTAACCTATTATTCCTAGTTTAAAGTATTCAAAAAGACATGCAGGCAATTCTATGGTCCCTCTAGAAGAATGAAATCCTAACTCGACTTAATGACCATGTGAAAGCCTTTGAACTTTAGGGTTTGCGGCAGTTCTGCGGCGCCATTAGTGAGGCTTGGGTTTGCCCTTCTATGGCTGGACCACCGATGCTGTGGTATGTACTCGATACTATTATACTGTACCCAAGATATTGAGCTCTTGGAGGATTATGAGGTCTTGACAAATCGATCGGATGGCTCGACTTAATTCGGATGCTAGATGGTGAGATGCATTTCTTGGGAGACTCCAGATACGAGGATAGCCGTTGGAGCTCAGTCCATGCAGCCATGACGAGACGAGTCCGAAGCAGTCGACATTAGAGAATAGTGGAGTAAGAGGTTCGTACAAGATCTGGATATGATGACGTTCCACTCCGCCGACATCAGAGATGCGATGAGTATGCAGCCGCTCTGGAACAAGAAGCAGATGTAGTAAAGGATGAGGACTCCCGGACAATTGGCAGAGATGAAACTTGGAAGAGACGTTGAGCAGGATTCCTTCCAGGACACTGCTGCATTGATACTTGCACCCAGGATTAGATGTGTTATGTACATTCAGAGAGCTAGAGGCCGACGCCGGTGACATACTGCTTCGTGAGTTGTCGTGAGAATTGACCGAAAGAGGACTAGAGAGAGCCGAAACGGAATCGTCCATGTTAGCACACCTGACAGGGCCGATGAGCCGATGGATCGTGAGGTTGGTAATCCACAGAGAAGACTTGGACCCAGAAGTGGCCGTGTTATGCACACCAGCAGGACAGAGTTCAGGATCGTCGACGAGACGTGTTATGAGTGACCACGACAGTTGGCCATAGATTCGTGGAGGATGCACTTGAACGGGACTATTCCGCCATACTTGATTTCGGTATTTTGGGCGATTTGGTTTTGATGATTGGGTCTCATGATATTTGTTTTCATGCACCATGGTTGCACCTATTGGGTATTTACGATTTTCGCACAGTTGTTGCACTTGACATCATTTTCGTGCCGTGGTTTCACATGTTTATGATTTCATGGGTTTTAGACAGTGGAGTTGATTTCGTGCGTATATACGCACACGATTTGAATTTTGTGCATGTTCGACACTTGATATTGGATTTCATGAATTCATGCATGATGGATGCACCTGGTTTGGATTTTCGCGCATGTTGGGCGCATGTTATGTGGTACGATTTTGGTGCACACCAGATGCACTAAATCAAGATTCTTCGTACATGTCATATGCACCTGTTTTTGCTGTCAGGCACCCACGTTGCCCTTGACAGATGCTTCGTGCACACCCGTTGCACCTTGATGTTGTTTCTGTGCGCATATATGGCACATTCATGGATTTCGATTTCCGTGTGTACCAGACGCACGTAGTATTCATATGCACATTTTAGGATTGATTTCTTATGGAGCAGTACGTTTTTGTGAGGTTTCATCATTGTTTTCGTACTGAGCGGGACTAGTCAGATGACAGTACCTAAGTGTGTTTTGCATGCATTGGTAGATTTCAAGGGATTTCCAATAGCGAGCTATAGTCTCATTATTTACATACGTGTCCGATATGACACGAAACATGTAAAATGAGGAAACCCTTCTAAATTGTTTTCAAAACGGCGGATCGTGCATACAAAAAAAAAACATACGTACATGGCTATTTTCTTTTAGAGACGTCCGCCACTGTGCAGTGTTATGCGCATTGCACATCGACTTTAAAGAATTTGGCATGCATTTTCTTCAGATATTTACATGTACAGATTTATATTTACATGTATAGCTCCGATTTATAGCATATCGGTTTTGTTTTGGATAATGGCATTCGTGTTTTCAGCTTTACTCCGATGATTGCGGGATGCTTGACGGAGTTTCGATTTCGAGTTATCTGCTCGTTACTCATGCGCATGTGTCGCGCTACTATGCGTTTTATGTATTGATGATTTTGGAGCCCCGTTGACATGGACATTTTATTGAAATGTTTTAGAATTTGGGGGTTTAAATTTAAATTCGGGAACCGGATTTCTTTAAGTGGGGAAGACTGTAACATTTCAAAAAAATAAAATATTATTTTTGGGAATTTTCATAATTTAATATTAACTTTTAATGAATATTTTAATATTTCGGTATAATTAAATACCGATAAATGGGGAAATTCTGAAGAAAAATTATGGAAATTCTAAAATAGGGTATTTTGTGGAAATATGCCATTTATAAGTTTTTATGGTTAAGTATATGCTATTTTAGTGTTAATCGCGATTAAAAATCGCTAATTGGACTTTTGGCTTTTTGTGCAAAATGTGCACATAATATTTTCCACACTTGTCACACTTGTTTCATGTTTTGGATTCATGGTAGTCTAGGGTGACCAAGTTAGATGAGCATGGTGGGTTAGCCAAGTTTAGACAACCATGGTGGTCTAACCCAATTGATTATGTTAATGGGGTTAGTTAAGGGTTGTTAGCTTTGTTTAAAGGTGATTAGAATGGGGGTTGACTTGTGTAGGGAGAGAGTAAGCCATGATGGTTGTGCATTTATTAAGAGGGAGAGAGAGGTGGCTAGGGTATGACAAGATCCACCTCATTCTTCAATATCCTTTGTTCTCTTTCACACCCCCTCTCACTTATATCTCTCCCTCTCATTTCACTCAAATCTCTCCCTCTCACTCTCACACATCACACCCCTTCAAAACATCAGCAACAGCTGCATCATCCTAAACAATAGCCCCTAATGTCAACATTTCAGCCCCAATTTCAATCAACATCAACAGCTACATCAGCCACAAAAACATCATAACTCCTGCAGCAGCCACCAAAGCAACCCAACATCATAAACACACCAACACAACACCAATACAACAGCATCAGCACCTTTGCTAACAACAGCAGCAACCAAAACAACAACCTCAGCCCAAAACAAAAGCAGCAGCAACAAACTAATCTAGCAGTTTCAGCCCAAAAACAGCAACAGCATCAGCTGCAAAAGCAACCCCAGCAGCTGTAGCAGCAATCCAGCAGCAACACAACACTCCTCTTCACCGTCTTCTTCTCTTCTCCTTCATCCTAGGACCCCTTAATGTATAATCTTGCAGCCCAACTCCTATCTTGTTAAGTTATAGTTGTTGAGCTGAAATTTAGTGTTATTAAGTAGATTAGTGCTAGTTTAGATAAATTTGAGTGATATTTGGCCAAGAGATGGTTGTGATGGTTAGTATAGCCTTATTAGGTGTGTTTGAGACCAGTTAACCCCAGAATACCCCAGATTTCCAGTTAGTTACCTGAAAGTTTCGACTTGGCGTATTTTAGTGATTTTATCGACTTTGTGACCCTTCTGGAATCTGCTACAACCCGAGACACCCCAAAATAAAATTGAGTTGACATAGTGATATGCAGGCCAGTAGAAACCGTCCCACAAAACCCTAGCCCCAACCTCAAGTCCCCGGCCGCAGATAAATTCCCCCTGGCCGCAATTTGCTGCCAGAGCAGGGGGAAACCCCCTCGTTTTTGGTGCACAGCTCTTTTACCTGTAAACTTGACCCCTGGAATGTCCAATTTTGTCTGACTCCAAACAGGGTAGAATCTGGGTTCATTTTCTTGAGTTGGGGCATGATTTACGACTTATTTTAGCATGTATTTTGGTATTCGATGATTCGTTTCTGTCGGGTGGCGTTTGAACGCCAATGGCAGAGGGTTGTTGGCTGTGATTGCATGCGAGGCCACAGATTTTTACCTATGGGCGTAGCGTGCACCATTTTGGTTTCCAACATGGTTTTCATGTGTTTTAGCATGTGATATCCTTGTAGGTACCCCACGTGACGTCGAGGCGTTGGAGATGCAAATTGCGACATCGGCACCGACACGCATAAAGCAAGGTGAGTAGATTTATATCTACGGGGAGAAGTCGGGTGGATGGCGTATAGCACCCCCGCAGTCCGTGGTGATGTATACGGATGCTTATACACACCTACAATTATTATTTGTTGTTTGGAAATTATTGATGTTTGGGATGGATAATTGGTGGGCTTGGATGATTTAGTGTCGCGAAACCCTAGGGTAGTGGCTGTAGGGTTCCTAGGCACACTAATGAGGTCTCACAAGGAATCAACCAGGCCAATTTCAAAAATTACAAGTGCCGAGAAACCCTAATACGGATCGTTGACTAGAGATTAGGCGAAACTAGAAACTAGTTAACAACTTAACTAAAAGAAAGAGGCTACAACCTTTGTAGATCCGGTTCTCCACTTCCTTAGCTCCACGTAGATGTCCCTCCGCTGTACAAATCGGATCTTGGACTCTAGTGTCGGCTTCATCGGAGAAATGGGCGGGCAAGGTCTTCGACTACGATGCCGAAGATGATCTACGTCGAGGCATCACAAGATCAAGCTCCCACTTCACCAAGTCATGGAACTTGTGAAGAAAACACCCTATACTACTTGGCAAGAGGTAGAGGATGAAGAAATAGGAAGTGGGTTCACTTTAGAATTGGATTTCTCACTCTTTTTCTCAAGTTGCCATTGATGGAGGCAAGCTTTTCTTCTTGATCAAGATGAAGAAGAAGATGATAGAATATCATTAGTCTTTTCAAAATAGAAAATAATGTGAATACTTATCATATGGCAACCATGATTAGGTGTAGAGAATAGACTATGGTTGGTGGGAATGGTTAGGGTTAAGCATGAGACAAATATGGTCACTTAGTCAAAGCTTCATGAAGCTTCAACTAGCAAACAAAGAAAGCCACCATTCATTTATTTTGCAAAATAAGTAAGCAAAATAAATAAATGATTAAGAAAATGAAAACCCTAACCATTACACAACCATGGTTTAATCTTTACACAAACTCAAGTTAGCTTGTATCATCAAACATGATACAAACAAGTGCACACAAAAATATATCACATATATAATGTGAACATCAAGTGAGAAAATCCTTTTAAGTGAACCAATACTAGCTAATGCAAAGTAATATATCAAATATATAATTATACATTAAATCATTAAATCAACACTTGATTTAACGATCCGGTCATATCGCATATAACGGACGAATATCCAATGTATCGGCTTATCGAATCAATCCTTGATTCGATAACGAGGTTATATCACATACAACCATTCGATACATTCATCGTGAGAATAGAATACGGTATCACATACACGCATTATTCTCGGTCCCGCACATATCTCATATGTGCTCCTATTTCGTTTCGATTGAGCCAGGAAACCTCTATGTAGGACTCTAAAGACTCGTCAATACGCCGGTAGCAGATGATGATCATATCAAGCACCCACAAGCCTCAAGCGGTCTGCTAAACGTAACGGCCACCCGGGTATTGAGCGATCAGAAGATCGACAAGCAAGCCCGCTCACACTCCTGTGAATCCAACCAGTAACACTTACCGTATAGTCCGGTCTGTTCGTCTGATATGTCGCATATCTCGCCTAGGGGTGGTAAACGTCAAACCCCAATATCTCGATAAGTCATGTCGATATGAGGTCTATAACAGTTCAAGAAACTACTGGTAACACTTACCAGTAAATCTCAGCAACCCTGGCCAGGGATTTCCGGTTATAGCCAATCGAACACAGTGCAACATCAACTCCCTATACCGGGAGAGACGAATCCCCTCCTATCGCTCATAGCCTCCATGTGATTCGGGACTGTACCCAAAAGCCATCGTTTTGCATGCCCTCTTGGACGTCGTAAGGTGGAAATCAAAGCACAGTGGGAATCACACAAGACTCTATGACGATCTCGGGTCTACAGACTAACCTGTACCAGTGTCACCAGAGAACTGCCATCTGACGTGAGGTATAATACCATCTGGGAGTTCTCGGCGAGTCCGTCCAGTGTACCCAGTCCTTACTGAGCACCCGTATATCATCTTTGATGTCAAACACCAATGGATATGGGATCATCCATCGCCCATCTGTATGGGTCGAGAAGGTATACGCTAGTCTACTCTGGTATATCGATGCCCCGTCTCGATACACCCACGACTAGGGACCTTGAAGGATGTACTTATGGACTACCATGTCCTCACTAGTATGATCTACATCACAGTCTAGGTAGTCAAGTACACATCCTAAGGGCTTTACCAACATGTAACAAAGAGACAAACAGTATACACGTTAAGATAAAGAGTAACCAGATAGCATACTATCATGTCGAGCAAGAAAGTCCTCCCTATATATGTCCCAGCATCCACTACAATATACATCCTATGTACAGTAATGGCCTCTAGGGCATACATATAACTGACAATCTCCCACTTGCACTAGGGCCATCTGTAGCTGTGGTTGTAGTATCTCATACTCAACCATCCCATAAAAGTCTCTCTCTGGGAATAGGCCTTCGTGAGTGGATCCGCCGTGTTATCCTCTGAGTCCGCTCTCCTAACCTTGATCACCCTGGAGATCAACTATCTCCATGATGAGGTGATACTGCCTTAGAATATGTCTGGATCACTGATGGGACGGACGTTCCTCGGCATAAGCCACAACTCCATTGTCACACAATGGGGGGGAACTTTGTTCATCTTATGAACAAATATACATCCAGACTGCCTCTTTGGTAGCATCTTAAGTAGCGATGTATTCAGCCTTTATCTTCTAGTATGTCACGGTATCTAGCTTGGAACTCTTCCAATATACCGTCCCTTTACTGAGGGTAAAGACAATGCCTGTGACTGACATTCAGTCTTCTTTATCACCCTGGAACCCTTCCAGTGATTCTCCGCAGGATCAATTGATACCATCTCACTACAGCTAGTGAGTATTCTAACACCCAAACAACATCTATCTCATAGATGAAAACTCAGGATTTAAAGAGGTATCACTTTGATCCTATATGGAGAATCCATGTGATAAGCGGAGATTGACAGAGCGTAGCATAGGAAACTCCTTCCCTATCAAGAGTATGTCATCCACGTACTCTACGAGGATCACAACCATACTTTCTACTACCTTTTTGTATATACAAGGTTCATCTACCATTTTGATGATGTCAAACTGTTTGACTATTACATCAAAACAGATGTTCCAACTCCGCGATGCCTGCTTTATCGTATAAAACATCGTGCACACATTTCCGCTGCTCCCACTGTCTACGAAGCCCTCTGGCTGTGTACTTATAGACGCTTTCTTCCAAAACATCATTTAGAAGAGCTGTCATGACACTCAACCACCAGATATCATAGTCATGGTATGTAGCCGTGGCAAGTAAGATCTGGATGGACTTAAGCATAGGAACTGGAAAAAGGTTTCATCATTATCCACGCCTGGTCGATGAAGAAAACCTTTAACAAGTCCAGCTTTGAAAGTCTCAACCTTTCCATGTACACCAAGTAATCTTCTCAAGATATACTTGCTCCTGATGGGGATTTAACCCTTTAGGTAAAGCAACCAAAGTCCATACTTTGTTGGTGTATAAGGATTCCATCTCAGATCGCTAAGCATCCAGCCATTCTTACAGAGTCCCACTCTTGATGGCCAGCTCGAAACTAGTTGGGTCATCATCTCATGATGCATTCCTCACTCCCACTGTCATAGAGAAACCGAAGTATCTCTCAGGTGGGTGAGGAACCCTACTAGATCGGCGGAGAGGCTGAGGTTCGTTGGAATCTACTGAATCCTTTGGTTCTATCAAATCATCTGCAGTAGTTTGTATAGCTGGAACATTTCCAGTTCTACAGAACTGACCTTGCCTCGATCTTGTCCGGATTTTGCTTTTAGACATAGGCCGGACAACCCCAAATCTTAACCAACTTAAGATATGGGCTCTTCCCTTTCCATATCACATATGAAGTGGTAGGCAACTGATTTGATCGGAACCCTATTCGATAGGCATGCAACTTCATAAGTGCATAACTCCCAAAAGGAAAAAGGTAACTCAGTAGTACTCATCATAGATCACACCATATCAAATAGGGTGTATCTGCTCCGCCCCGATACACCATCGTGTTATGGTGTATACGGAGGAGTAATTCTGAGGGAGAATCTCATTTTCCTTTAGAATAGTCCAGGATTTCCGTGCTCAAGTATTCTCTTCCTCGATCACATCAAAGGACATGATACTTTTACCCGTATTTTGGTTCTCTACTTCTAACTTATATTCTATGAATATCTCAAAAGGTTCGGACTTGTGTTTCAACAGGAACATATGTCTGAATCTCGAGAGATTATCAGAGAATGTAATGAAGTACAAAGAACCGGTCTTGGCATGTGTAGACAGGGGACCTACATACATCAACATGTATCATCCCAAGAGTTCACAAACTCTTTCTCTGTTTCCAGTAAATTGAGCTATGGTCATCTTATCTTTGTGACATGACTGGCAAGTTTCACAAGATGTAAATTCAAACTGATTTAAATATACTTCTAAATGTAACTTTAGCTAGTCGAGTCGCATTGATATGACCTAGTCTACAATACCTCAAGAAGGATTCGTTCATATGTGAACTCTTCCTCTTGTGTGTGTTCCGTATACTAAGAACTGTAGTTTGATTTAGAACATCAATGCTTTTAGATAACGTGCCTGAACCGATCAACTTTTGATATAGGAAATGTTCAAAACATTATCCAACAATACAAAATTTTATCATTTCTTTACTAATAAAGAGACCGATATGATTTTGTATATCAGGTTCGGTATCTAATAACATTCGTTCAGAATCAATGTATTGGTAATACAGGGTGACAGTGACCAACAGACTTGGCTGCAACACTTGCCCCGTTTTCTGCCTCATGAAACTTATCACCCGTTCTCAGTTCTTTACCTGTCTGAAGCCCTATGTAACAGATTACATATCTGGGATCCTGTTCTGGTATCATATAACTAGGACGTAAAGAATATTGAGAAACAGTTCTGTATAATGAACACACCCGAAGATGATGTATCAGCATGCACTCTCTTCGTTTGGGCGGCATGGGAATCTTGGAATTCCCCTATTTCCTGCTCTGTCTTATAACTATTATAAGTTGGAGCGGGACCAACGTTCCCCAGCTCAGTAAAACAAGCGGGTTCGGTCAATATATCCGTTTTATTATCTTGATTAAGGCGTGATATGGTCGCTACCTGGAGAGAGAGAGAAGAAAACACTCAGCGTGCGCTCTTTCAAGAATAGATTGGTTATTATTTTATCTAATTAGGATGGCTCCCACTGCTTTTATCAAATCTTCCTTCAAACCCTAAAAGGAAAGACTAGCCGGGATTAATTATACGCTACAAGTTCGCCAATCTTTCAGCCAGGCCAGTGTCGGTACTTTGAGGGAGGTCCCCCGTGCTTTCGCACGAACCTAATTAATGTAAACCTCATTTTCCCAGAAGCGTAACCCCGTTGATATCTTTCTAGACACCTACTTGATCGGCTAATTGTAATGTGTAAAATTCTCCCAGGAGTAACGATTACTCGCAGCGGGTATCGGGATCCAACTATCTCATAGAAGGTATGCAATCTCATTGCAAATTTCAACACTTGAAATTCCCGATAATGTTTTGCCCCTAACGTCTTATGACCTTGACGCAGGCCAACAAACCATAGTCCGCTAGTCAAGTTCAACCCGTCATTTCCTGATTGAATTAAACCCACCCGCATGACACTTGACGCAGGCCAACAAAGTCGCACGACTACACTAATCCAATCTGCATCATATGCATAAGCAGATAAATACTAGTTAGCTACCGCACACTACGCCTTGACGCAGGCCAACAAACGTAGCACGAATACTAACTACCACTTATCTGAAATGTCGGAGGGCTACGACAGGTTTTTCTGAAAACCTATTGCGTAATGAACTTGATATCGTTGTAGAATTAAATGATTTTAAAATGGAGTGCTTTTGAGGCTTTTCGAGTTTTGCTAAAGGAGTCACTCCCGGTGAAGGGATCGTCGGTCCTTTCCTCGTCGAATGAGGTGCGGGATATATCATATATATCACTGTGCAAAGCAGAACTCTTAAAAGCAATCAAAAGACAAACCGAGTGTGTAGCATCTGCCAGTTATTGCTAAAGGAGTCACTCCCGGTGAAGGGATCTCGGTCCTTTCCTTATCGAATAAGGTGCAGGATGTTCTACAAGGAACACCGCGATGCAAAGCAAGAACTGTAGCTACCTGTTTTATTTTGAAATTTGATTCTACAACATCTTTAGGTTTCTTTTACTTTCATTAATCATATTAATGAAGTCCCATCATTTAAAATACCTAAACATCACAGATAAATACGACGTACACTTATGCCATCCGCATTCGCCTCGATGTCCCCTCGTGCACCGTTAGGTTAGGTAACTAACGGCAGAGCGGGGCAGGGCTAGCGCGGGTGTAAAACATAAGTAACGTCTATATAATATATCATATATACTATATACAGTATCTATCACAGACCATCAAATGATCACATCACAGATATCGCAGCAGAAGAATCATATGAAATATTGGATATACTAGGACGTCCGTGTTTTCAATACGAGCCAATATAAAACACGGATTCCACGGTCGCGATGAATAGCCAAACCCACACCCCTAGACCCCTACGAGAGCGGCAAGCAACCCTACCAATTCTAGAGTTAGGAGACCCGGACTCGACTCCTCGAGTTGGTCTCCCACTGGACTCCAGAACCCGGTTACTTGTGCCCTCCTCCTTGGGTCTATCCTAGTGTGGAAAAGTAAATAATATACATCAACGGTGACAACTTCCACAACCTGGAAGTTCCCCAAAAAAAGAATATTACATACAAGTTTTTACATGAATGAAAATGAAAAACACTCATCTCACATAAAAAAAAACCCGGCTATTCAAACACGACGATCCAATATAACATATCCAGCAACACATAACATCACATGTTATCAACGTAAGTAAATATGCCCATCCCAATTGTCGTTGACATATAGCAACGAAACCGGCGATATCACATATTACACTTACGGTCACAGAAAAGAATGTGTAAAACTACAACAGTTGGAATCCGCAACCTGCATAGACATCGCATGCCTAATCAAATGAATTACTTAGACATCGCATGCCTAACAATTATAAACCCCGCATTTTAGTCTCATTATCGAAAACACTTTTCAATATCAAATCGGGAAATTCAACAAGATTCCCGAAAATTTTATCGAATGCTCGTCGCAAACTTCAGTAGACGGCCGTACCCCCGATACCGTCGACGAAGTGCACCAAGGCGGAACACCGCTGCCGCGAGCACCCAAACGGATGCTTTCGGCGACGAGGTTCTCCTACAGTCACTTGGTCGGGGCTATGGGGTGTAGCTGTCTATTAAGTTTATCCGGCAAGTATCCGCATACGCTACGCGATTGTGACGGACTTTTGATCACATCAAAATTCCATGGCAACCGATCAAGTGAGACTAAACTGCTATGTTTATAACATTCATATTAGTTATCTCATAACTACTTGTGAATTCCAATTATTGTATAACATTCCGGATAAATAGAAAATGTTAAACTTTCCGATCGAACAATCGAACACCTAAGTTTTCCCGAAACAGCTCAACACATGAAATAAGTTTAAAGACATTCACTTCATGTCTCAGTACCAACGGTCCAGCCGTAGAAGGGTCAAGCCAACACCTCACATGTGGCACGCCGTACTGCCCCAAACCCTAAGGTTCAAAGGGCAGTTCAAGACGGTCACATAATCGAGTTAAGGTTTGTTGTCTTCTAGAGGGTCCATCGCGTTACTTGCACTACTTAGAACGTTATTAAACCACGGAAAGATCCAACACTTGGAAATTTCCCGACAGGGGAAAAATTGGGTATTTATATCCGGTCGAACTTTTTAACATATTCAGTAATTATCCGGAAAGGCACACACACAAAATTAGACAATCCGATCGAAACACCGAGTCCCCAATACAACCCAGAAAACTCAACTCTTGAGTAAATATTAAAAATTCCCATAAAACTCAGCATTTAAATAAAGAAGTTACTGTGCAAAAATGGTTGACTGAAGAGACAAAATGGCCGCGGAACCGCCGCATTAGGCATGCTAATGCCGCGGTTCTGCCGCGCTTTAGACACATCATTAGGTAATTTTTGCACCGTAATTCTTAGAATTTCCTGCTGAATTTTTTAAGTATTTTTAATTTGGAAAAATCGCAGTTTTGTAAAAATGTCCAGAGAGGGTGAAAAATCGGGGTTTCGGGTTCGATCGGGTTTCTAACATCGTCTACGCATCGCCTAAGGCTCAAGCTACGCTCTGATACCACTGTAGGGTTCCTAGGCACACTAATGAGGTCTCACAAGGCATCAACCTGTAAGTGCACGGCGGCGCCCCGGCCGTCAATCCGACGCCGGAATGCGGAAACGGTGAATAACTTAAATTTTGCGGACTTAGCAAACCGGCACCACCGCGCACTAAACACCCGGATCGAAACCATTAACTAGTCTAAGCTAACTAGAAGATGGGTTAGAGATATACCGACGATCCAAGTCCTCCGGTCTTCATCTCCACTCCGATCTCCTCGCGGGATCTCCGTCCGTCTCCTCCTCGTCGGAAAGGGCACCACGAAGCCGGGTACTTTTACGGGCTCCCACCTCAATACCGAGGCAACTCGGGCACGAAGCCGGCTACTCGACGTGCCCAAGATTCGCTGTAGAATGTGTAGTGAGCTATTGTCTCTTTTGGGGTTCATGGAGGTGCCATATGGTGGAGGGATGAAACAAGAACAATGTGGAGGAGCTAGTGGGTATTTTGGAGCATGATATGAACCAAAAATGCCCACACCCAATTTTGGACAGCCCCTATAGGACTTGGCCGGCCACCACTAGAGAGGAATGGAGAGAATGAAAATGGGAGAGGCCAATGAAAAATGAATGACCATCTCCATAATACAAGGGAGAGAGAGAGAAGGCTATCATGCAAAAGGAAATCATGAGAACCAATGATGACAAGGCAAAACCAACACTCAACTCAACCATCATCAACATGCATGATGGCTTCCAAAGTCATGCCATCATGACAAGAAGAAGTCAAGGTCAATGATGGTGCACATCATGAAAGCCATCATGATGCATCAAGATGCAAAAAACCCCTCCACAAATGCCTATTTGCAACAATGCAAATAAGCCCTCCTCCACCAATCTTCGGCCAATGAACGGAACAATGGAAATTGGCCGAAACGAAAAGCAAACTGGCAACTCCAGAAAACTGGTCCCGTAATAAATCACAGGAAAACCCCGATACTGTGCATACACACCCGCATCTGTATTTCGACCGAAATACAAATGCAATGAGACAAAATCTACACTGTACTATACTAGAATCCGGCTTATACCAAAACCGGATAGTAATATCTGTTCGATCCTGATCCGTGCAATACCGCACGTATCTGATCGAACCCTGCCATATAACCATACGGCCTATAGTACAGACTGTCCGATCCTGATCCGTGCAATACCGCACGTATCTGATCCGACCTTGCCATATCTCCATACGGCCTCTACAACCTTTCGCCCGAAAGCTTGAGTAACTGTAATGTGGGGGACTCTAAAGACTCGTCAACACCTTGGTTGTGGATTTAACCACTAGCACGTCAGAGGTATAAGCCAATACGTGACGGGCTACCAGGTACTGACCAAATGGGACGTCGATGAGGAAGCTCACCCCGACACCCAACTGAGCCTGTCAGTGACAATATCCGTGCAGTCCGGTCCGTTCGTCTATGAGTATCGCATGGCGGGCCTAGGGGGTTGGTAAAAGTCAGACCCCCAAAAGCGGTACAAGTCGTGTCGGAGTGTAGCCCAGAACACCCTGAGATACTACTGGAATACCTACCAGTAAATCTCCTTGCCTTGGCCAAGGACTTTGTGTAATGGCTCTCCTAGACACAGCACGACCTCACCCCCAATACCGGGAGAGACGAACCCCTGAAGATACGCTCACTGCCTCCATGTGGCTCGGGACTGTACCCAACTAAAACCTGTTTGCACGACTCCTTTGAGCCGTGGTAGGGTAGTAATCAAAGTACAGTGGGAACTCACACGAGACAAATGACGATCCCCAGGTCGATGAACTAACCTGCACACATGTCACCAGGGAACTGCCATCTGACGTCTGGTATATGACCAACTAGCATGTTCCCGGCGAGTCCTGTCCGGTGTACTCATAACCCAATGAGCACCTGTATACATCTTAGGTGATCCAACTGACACCAGTGGCTTGTGAGACCGGCCACCGCCCCTTGTCGGGGTCTCGACTGTATACACTAGTCTACTAATGGAGTATCGATGCCCGGTCTCGAAACTCCCACGACTAGGGACCTTTTAAGGATATGCTTGTAGACCCCCAGCTCCCACTTATATGATCGCCCTCATACTGCTGGTGGTCAAGCAAGAATCCTAGGGGCTCTATCAACGTGTAATAGCGACATGTCATGTCACCTAAAGCAGTACACGATGATAAAGGTAAACCAGATAGCATACTATCATCTCGAGTAAGACTGTCCTACCGGGATAGGTCCTCCCTCAATCATTGCAATCACGTACCTGTGATCCAATAATTGACTCTGAGGGCACTATCTCCAACAATCTCCCACTTGCACTCAAGGCTAATTATTGCGATGTCGCATACTCACAGCCCGTGTGATACCGAACATCCAACTCCTCTACTAGTCAGTCTCACAAAGCTCGTTTGCGGAACTATTGCGTTCGAGGAATAGCCTCAGTGAGTGGATCCGCTTAGTTGTTTCTTTTTATGTCTCTCTATATCTCAAGTTCGCGGAGAAAGCCATCTCCCGAAATGAGCAATACATGTCTTAGAACGTGTCTGGATGTCTGATGGGACCTAGCTCATAAATGAACTCCAAATCCAAACTTCTTAGACTGTATCGACAACTGAACTTAATCAGTATCCAGCGCGCCATGCCTCCCTCAGTATTGGCTTGGACCACCTGTCCAAAATACTGCCCCTCATCAGAAGGAAAAACTATAACTCTGACAACCTCCTTGTCGTCCATGTCACCTTGGAAGCCTGGAATGATAACTGTCTCCTGAATGAGGCTGTCGTTATCATATCCCTAGAACATTTGCTTATGTTCTAAAACTGCTTCCGACTGTTTCTCCAGGATTGGATCAATGTCAGCTTATTGCATCTGGTGCAAGAACAACATCTGGTGTGGTACTTGACATCTCATGATTGACTCAATTGCCTGAGCAAGTGATCTGCCAATCATGCACATCCCTCTCCACTTTAGTCTGTAAGACACCTTTGGAGAGGGTGACTCCATTACCTGCAGGTACACTACCGTGCCAGGAGTCGTCCATCCTAAATACTCTTAGAACGCTGTCAAGTACCCTGATTGGGAAACCACCCAAATCTAGATCTAAGACCATAGATCTAGTAACCAGTATGTTTGATATAAAATCCATTTCCTTTGTGGAGAAACAACTGTGTGACGACCAAACTATAACCGATCGTAGTATAGGAGTTTCCTTTCCTACTCTGTGTATATCATCCAAATACCAGGATATCACACCCTACTACCTTCTCAACAGATCTATCCCCTATTCTGATAAAGTCAAACCCATGACTGTCACGTCAGAAATAGATGATCTTTCTCCACTACATCTGCTCTAGTCTATAAATAGACATAAGCTACCTGTCCACCAATGCTTCCGCTGCTCCCACTGACTACGACAACCCTCTGGCAGAGTCATATAGACGTGCACTTCTAAAACTAGTTTAGAACGACGCTATACTCATCCTCCCGCCGGGTCTCGCAGCCTGGAACAACAGCAATGGTAATTGTGGGTAAACAAGAACTTCCCTGTCACCGTCCTTGAGGCTACCGGAGTACCTCTCGGGTGCCTGAAGTTACCCACCTTATCTGCGGAGTGGCCAATGGAATGTCAATTCAGATTGAATCTTTAGGTTCCTTATCAAATCTTCAGTAATCGTTTGTGGTTCTGGAATCACTTCCAGTTCTACCATACTCCCACTACTGTTTTTCTGAAAAAATCCATTTTTAATAAAACTGTGGCGAGTCTAGAACAATATCGCTATTGTTCGTCCAGATGGTAGAAAATCAACCCTCGTCATAGCCTGGGTCAACCCACAAACAGCTATTACAGAAACGTGCCTTGAGTTGTCCAGTGTCTGGTTTTAATCATAAACCGGACAACTCCCCGTACCTTAACATCGTTAAGATATGAACTGTTCTATATCATATATAGAACCAGAGGCACTGATTTAATTGAACCAGATTCAAATCATGCAGCTGTCCCCAGCGCATGTCAACTAAATGGAAGGAGGCTGATCAGCGTTACTCAACTTAGGAATGCTTCCAATTATGAGTAACCTGAAAGAGAAGCAATTTCTCTTAATCACTACTATCAACTGAATACCACATACAAGTATCTACATCTTCAATCACTTTGAAGAATCCCGATACTTGCTACACCTGGTTCTCTACTGTATTCAAATACCTATAACTTCTCCAAATTCGGACCCTGTGTTTCCACGAAACACTTGTCTAAAAACTAGAGGAGTCATAAGTAAACCGAATATAGTACGAGGACCAACCCCTCTGTCCTGATGGACCCTGGACAACATACAATACTCTGTATAAGTCCCTTTGAGTCTAATAACTCATTCACTGTGTGTCGTAGGTTGAAAACTGTACTTATGGTTAAGAAGAATTACACCGCTGTTTAATGCTCCTTACCTAACCATCCACTGATATAGGTAAATGTCGTAGACATAATTTCAGAAAGGTATATCTCACTCTATGAAAATAGACGTACAGATATATCAATTTGAAATTGGTGCATAACAGCGGATATTCAAAACCAAATATTTGCCGACCGGCAAACAGCCCAGGTGATTTCCTCAAATATCACCGATTACAACGAATCCCGATATAATGAGGATGATCACCCAATTCCCAATAACTTACTCCCACTCATCATCTGTAAAACCATACAGATGTGAGAATCGTACCTGGTAAATACATACCCTGGAGTAAGTATCTAATCGGGAAATCAGTTTTCCTTTAACATTACACAGTGAAACTGAAACATTGAAATGTTCCGATGGGGTATCCTGGTATTCCTAGTAATGCCTCTTCCAGATTCACGACTGTAACCGTATAGTTCTTTGCCACCTCTCCATATCCCTTCATATGTCTTTAGTCTTTTCCTTCTGTACACCCCTTTAGGCCAAATGGTTTTCTTCCTTCCCTACCGTTCGGCACCAGCCTATGGCTTGGAAGAAGACTATCCAATAAGCATAATGGGTGTACTGTCCCAATCCTAGGAACACTCGCAACGCGAGAGAAGGTGAAGATAAAAGACACCTGAATGTACTTTATTCCTATTTCTCCTGAACCAGAATCCATCCCCGAACTGGAACAAGTTCCTTTCGAGTTCGTATATAACCATACGATGGAGTATCCAAATAAACTGTGGATCTTCGTAGTGATACGGAGTGTCCTGGAGAAATACAAAGGTGATGTGGGAGTGGTAACGAAATATTTGGTTTGGTCGTGAATATCTGTTGCAATTTACTTTGCCCTCTTACTGATCCCTTGTTTTGTCTGAACTTAATACCTTCTGCACACCATCGTTATGCTAATTGGTTTTCTTCATTCCCTACCGGTCGGCACCAGCCTATGGTTTGGAAGAAGACTATCCAATTTGCATAATAGGTGTACTACTCCTAAACTAAGGAGTACTCGCAACCTGAGAGAGGGTGAAAAGAAAAGACAACTGAATAATCCTATCCGTTTTCTCCAGAACCGGAAACCATCCTCGAATTCCTTCGAGTTCGTATATAACCATACGATGGATTATCCAATGGAAGTGGACGTTCGTAGTAATACGGGGTGTCCTGGAGAAAAGGGTAAAAGTATGAGTGGCAATGAGGTCTGCAACTCTGACAATCCAAAAGCCAGTGTTAAGTAGGTTCGGTCAATTTGGTCACTGAGTCAAAGTCTAGGGTCGGGTCAATGGTCGCTGCCAGAGAGAGAGAGAAAAGAAACACTCAGCGTGCACTCTAACCTAGATCAGAATGGTTACCAATTTATCTAATCTGGAAACCTCCCACTGTACCTCAAATTCTCCTCCAAACCTGAAAGAAGAATTAGTCGGGGTCACCCGAGGAGTATACCAACTCATCAGTGGGAATCGGGATCCAACTCTCATCGCATGACAACGTGACGGAATCCGCTCACGGTATCACACTCCAGAAGGTATGCGCATATCTGGCAAGTTTCAGTTCTTTTGAAACTCCCGATGTGATTTCTGCCCCATGCTCTTATGACCTTGACGAAGGTCAACAAATCATAAGTCACATGTCAAGTTCTACCCGTCATTATCCAGGGTTAATCTGAATCCACCCGTACAAGCCCTTGACGAAGGTCAACAAGGCTATACGACTGTCCCAAACCAACGCATCTATCTATGCAGCAGAAAGGTAACAAGCAGCTACCATACACTATGCCTTGACGAAGGTCAACAAACATAGCATGAATACTACGTGCTACCCGTCTGAAACGACGGAGGGCTACGAATGGTTTCTGGCGAAAACCTTTAACGTAGTGAACTTGATATCGTCGAAGGAACGGATAGCTTTTAAAAATATAGTGACGAAAACCGTTGCTAAAGAGGTCACTCCCGGTGAAGGGATCTCGGCTCTTTCCCCGTAGAATGGGGTGCAGGATATTCCAAATGAATACCACGGTGCAAAGCAAAAGTAATCGGCTATAGTGAAGTTAATGCCCTGACGCAAACCTTTTGTCCAAGGGGTCACTCCCGGTGAAGGGATCTCGGCCCTTGCCTCGTCGACTGAGGAGCAGGATATTCTAACTGAATACCACGATGCAAAACAAAAGTAAACGTCCTTGCAATAACAGCTTTTTGAAAAAGTGTTCCAACAACATCAGATTAGGTTTGTTTTTAACTTTGCATTGATCCGAATCAATGCAGTCCCATCAATTGATCACACCAAAAAGAACGAAAATATACTGATGTACGTATATGCCATCCGCATTCGCCACTGGGTCCCGTCATTACCCGTTAGGTTAGCTAACTAACGACAGAGCGGGGACTGGACTAGCGCGGATGCAAAACATATACAACATCTACTAATATATATACCAATATATTATATTTCGCTCAAGGCGTGAATAAAATGCAACATCACAGAAAATGAACAGCATCACAGAAACAATACAGATATCTGGGATCCCCGGGTTTCACAGAGCCGCTGAAACCCGACGTTCCCCTGGTCGTGTGGATAGCCTGTGCAATGAAATCCTAGACCCCTACGGGCGCGGCAAGTCACCCGCCAAAACCTGAAGCGAGGCAGCCCCCTTCAGTGCCGTGAATGGACCACCCAGCACTTCACGGAATCCGGCAACTTGGGCACCCCTCCTGGGTCAACCTGTACCCCCTACGAGTGCGGCGAATAGCCCGCCAATCCTAGAGTGAAGCCCCCTCCGTCTCAATGCCATGAGATGCGGGCTTGTTGCCCTCTAGAACCCGGCTATCCGTGCACCCCTCCGCGGGGTATCCTAGTACAGAAAGTAAAATATACATACACCGGGTACATCGACCGCAACCAGGTCGTGCCCCAAAATAATAATACAAACAGGCAGTGACGGCAGTCCACATGTCGGACGCTCGCCCCGCAATATCAAATGTACATAATACAACAAAACTGTACTAGCATTGCATCCAGGCTATCCCCCACGACCGATCCGCAACATCACAGCAAATACATAGAACATCAACGTGAAAGTCACGTTCGCAAATCCGTCTAACCGGGCTATAGCAGTTAGACCGGATTTACCGATCGAGTGACATTCACGGTCGCAGATATAATATAAATACTGTGAAAAATGTGTTTAAAATTTTCCGATTGACCAAAAATTAACAAGTGGGCCCCCAATCAAAACTGTAGCACTCACAGAAAACCTGGGCCCAATTTTAATATTCCAAAACCCCTAATTACACCCCTGAAGCCCACTGGAAAAAGATGGCCCACTGAACTCTCAAGACTGCGGCGGAACAGCGGCCCAACAGAAGGGTGGGGCCGCGGATCCGCGCTCTGTTTGAGAGATCAGAGTGTCGAATTTTCCCAGAGTTCTTAGAATCTCCTGCACATCATTCTGAGACCACCAGAAAAATTTTTAGACACCAAAAATTCTTAACAGAAAACTGATGTGAGGTAAAAATGAGTTTTTAGAATTTTGGTCGATCGGAACTGAAAAACACATCAAACGAAGCTAGACGAAGTTAATGGCGAGGCTTTGATACCACTGTAAGTGCACGGCAGCGCCCCGGCCGTCAATCCGACGCCGGAATGCGGAAACGGTGAATAACTTAAATTTTGCGGACTTAGCAAACCGGCACCACCGCGCACTAAACACCCGGATCGAAACCATTAACTAGTCTAAGCTAACTAGAAGATGGGTTAGAGATATACCGACGATCCAAGTCCTCCGGTCTTCATCTCCACTCCGATCTCCTCGCGGGATCTCCGTCCGTCTCCTCCTCGTCGGAAAGGGCACCACGAAGCCGGGTACTTTTACGGGCTCCCACCTCAATACCGAGGCAACTCGGGCACGAAGCCGGCTACTCGACGTGCCCAAGATTCGCTGTAGAATGTGTAGTGAGCTATTGTCTCTTTTGGGGTTCATGGAGGTGCCATATGGTGGAGGGATGAAACAAGAACAATGTGGAGGAGCTAGTGGGTATTTTGGAGCATGATATGAACCAAAAATGCCCACACCCAATTTTGGACAGCCCCTATAGGACTTGGCCGGCCACCACTAGAGAGGAATGGAGAGAATGAAAATGGGAGAGGCCAATGAAAAATGAATGACCATCTCCATAATACAAGGGAGAGAGAGAGAAGGCTATCATGCAAAAGGAAATCATGAGAACCAATGATGACAAGGCAAAACCAACACTCAACTCAACCATCATCAACATGCATGATGGCTTCCAAAGTCATGCCATCATGACAAGAAGAAGTCAAGGTCAATGATGGTGCACATCATGAAAGCCATCATGATGCATCAAGATGCAAAAAACCCCTCCACAAATGCCTATTTGCAACAATGCAAATAAGCCCTCCTCCACCAATCTTCGGCCAATGAACGGAACAATGGAAATTGGCCGAAACGAAAAGCAAACTGGCAACTCCAGAAAACTGGTCCCGTAATAAATCACAGGAAAACCCCGATACTGTGCATACACACCCGCATCTGTATTTCGACCGAAATACAAATGCAATGAGACAAAATCTACACTGTACTATACTAGAATCCGGCTTATACCAAAACCGGATAGTAATATCTGTTCGATCCTGATCCGTGCAATACCGCACGTATCTGATCGAACCCTGCCATATAACCATACGGCCTATAGTACAGACTGTCCGATCCTGATCCGTGCAATACCGCACGTATCTGATCCGACCTTGCCATATCTCCATACGGCCTCTACAACCTTTCGCCCGAAAGCTTGAGTAACTGTAATGTGGGGGACTCTAAAGACTCGTCAACACCTTGGTTGTGGATTTAACCACTAGCACGTCAGAGGTATAAGCCAATACGTGACGGGCTACCAGGTACTGACCAAATGGGACGTCGATGAGGAAGCTCACCCCGACACCCAACTGAGCCTGTCAGTGACAATATCCGTGCAGTCCGGTCCGTTCGTCTATGAGTATCGCATGGCGGGCCTAGGGGGTTGGTAAAAGTCAGACCCCCAAAAGCGGTACAAGTCGTGTCGGAGTGTAGCCCAGAACACCCTGAGATACTACTGGAATACCTACCAGTAAATCTCCTTGCCTTGGCCAAGGACTTTGTGTAATGGCTCTCCTAGACACAGCACGACCTCACCCCCAATACCGGGAGAGACGAACCCCTGAAGATACGCTCACTGCCTCCATGTGGCTCGGGACTGTACCCAACTAAAACCTGTTTGCACGACTCCTTTGAGCCGTGGTAGGGTAGTAATCAAAGTACAGTGGGAACTCACACGAGACAAATGACGATCCCCAGGTCGATGAACTAACCTGCACACATGTCACCAGGGAACTGCCATCTGACGTCTGGTATATGACCAACTAGCATGTTCCCGGCGAGTCCTGTCCGGTGTACTCATAACCCAATGAGCACCTGTATACATCTTAGGTGATCCAACTGACACCAGTGGCTTGTGAGACCGGCCACCGCCCCTTGTCGGGGTCTCGACTGTATACACTAGTCTACTAATGGAGTATCGATGCCCGGTCTCGAAACTCCCACGACTAGGGACCTTTTAAGGATATGCTTGTAGACCCCCAGCTCCCACTTATATGATCGCCCTCATACTGCTGGTGGTCAAGCAAGAATCCTAGGGGCTCTATCAACGTGTAATAGCGACGTGTCATGTCACCTAAAGCAGTACACGATGATAAAGGTAAACCAGATAGCATACTATCATCTCGAGTAAGACTGTCCTACCGGGATAGGTCCTCCCTCAATCATTGCAATCACGTACCTGTGATCCAATAATTGACTCTGAGGGCACTATCTCCAACACAACCATGCCAATTTCAAAAATTACAAGTGCCGAGAAACCCTAATACGGATCGTTGACTAGAGATTAGGAGAAACTAGAAACTAGTTAACAACTTAACTAAAAGAAAGAGGCTACAACCTTTGTAGATCCGGTTCTCCACATCCTTAGCTCCACGTAGGCGTCCCTCCGCTGTACAAATCGGATCTTGGACTCTAGTGTCGGCTTCATCGGAGAAATGGGCGGGCTAGGTCATCGACTATGATGCCGAAGATGATCTACGTCGAGGCATCACAAGATCAAGCTCCCACTTCACCAAGTCATGAAACTTGTGAAGAAAACACCCTATACTACTTGGCAAGAGGTAGAGGATGAAGAAATAGGAAGTGGGCTCACTTTAGAATTGGATTTCTCACTCTTTTTCTCAAGTTGCCATTGATGGAGGCAAGCTTTTCTTCTTGATCAAGATGAAGAAGAAGATGATAGAATATCATTAGTCTTTTCAAAATAGAAAATAATGTGAATACTTATCATATGGCAACCATGATTAGGTGTAGAGAATAGACTATGGTTAGTGGGAATGGTTAGGGTTAAGCATGAGACAAATATGGTCACTTAGTCAAAGCTTCATGAAGCTTCAACTAGCAAACAATGAAAGCCACCATTCATTTATTTTGCAAAATAAATAAACAAAATATATAAATGATTAAGAAAATGAAAACCCTAACCATTACACAACCATGGTTTAATCTTTACACAAACTCAAGTTAGCTTGTATCATCAAACATGATACAAACAAGTGCACACAAAAATATATCACATATATAATGTGCACATCAAGTGAGAAAATTATTTTAAGTGAACCAATACTAGCTAATACAAAGTAATATATCAAATATATAATTATACATTAAATCATTAAATCAACACTTGATTTAACGATCCGGTCATATCGCATATAACCGACTAATATCCAATGTATCGGCTTATCGAATCAATCCTTGATTCGATAACGAGGTTATATCACATACAACCATTCGATACATTCATTGCGAGAATAGAATACGGTATCACATATATGCATTATTCTCGGTCCCGCACATATCTCATATGTGCTCCTATTTCGTTTCGCTTGAGCCAGGAAACCTCTGTGTAGGACTCTAAAGTCTCGTCAATACGCCGGTAGCAGATGATGATCATATCAAACACCCACAAGCTGCAAGCGGTCTGCTAAACGTAACGGCCACCCGGGTATTGAGCGATCAGAAGATCGACGAGCAAGCCCGCTCACACTCCTGTGAATCCAACCAGTAACACTTACCGTATAGTCCGGTCTGTTCGTCTGATATGTCGCATATCTCGCCTAGGGGTGGTAAACGTCAGACCCTAATAGCTCGATAAGTCGTGTCGATATGAGGTCTATAACAGTTCGAGAAACTACTGGTAACACTTACCAGTAAATCTCAGCAACCCTGGCCAGGGATTTCCGGTTATAGCCAATCGAACACAGTGCAACATCAACTCCCTATACCGGGAGAGACGAATCCCTTCCTATCGCACATTGCCTCCATGTGATTCGGGACTGTACCCAAAAGACACCGTTTTGCACGCCCTCTTGGATGTGGTAAGGTGGAAATCAAAGCACAGTGGGAATCACACAAGACTCTATGACGATCTCGGGTCTACAGACTAACCTGTACCAGTGTCACCAGAGAACTGCCATCTGACGTGAGGTATAATACCATCTGGGAGTTCTCGACGAGTCCGTCCAGTGTACCCAGTCCTTATTGAGCACCCATATATCATCTCTTATGTCAAACACCAATGGATATGGGATAATCCATCGCCCATCTGTATGGGTCGAGAAGGTATACGCTAGTCTACTCTGGTATATCGATGCCCCGTCTCGATACACCCACGACTACGGACCTTGAAGGATGTACTTATAGACTACCATGTCCTCACTAGTATGATCTGCATCATAGTCCAGGTAGTCAAGTACACATCCTAAGGGCTTTACCAACATGTAACAGAGAGACAAACAGTATACACGTTAAGGTAAAGACTAACCAGATAGCATACTATCATGTCGAGCAAGAAAGTCCTCCCTATATATGCCCCAGCATCCACTACAATATACATCCTATGTACAGTAATGGCCTCTAGGGCATACATATAACTAACAGTGGGTGCACTATACAAACATCTGCACACATACATACTTGCATACATCCTTATTTCTTATGTGGCTATGGGATTCTATATAGATATGTGTTCACGTGGGTATGGGACTATGTGTTCACATACGGATTTGAGGATGATACTTGGATTTGAGATGAGTCGATGATATTTGATCCGAGGTTATGATATCGGTGATATGGTAAAATTCGTATTTGAGATACGTCTTGAGCTTTAGCGGATTTTGGGATGATGATGCTATAGGAATAGTGATATATATATATATATATAAAATGGTCGACATGTGATTACGTTACGAGATATTGAAAGGTTCCTAGGCACCCTATAGTGGTCTCGCAAGGCATCGAACATGCCAATATAAAATTTTACGGGTGCCGAGAGACCCGACTACGGATCGTCGGCTAGATTTGTAGGCGATAAATGAACTAGTTAACAATTAACTAAGGGAATACGGAAATACAACCTTTGTAGATCCGTTTGTCCACCTCCATAGCTCCGCAATGAAGTCTCCTCGCTGTCCATAACAAGTCCCGGGCTCTAGCGTCGGCTTCATCGGAGAATGGACGGGCTAGGTCTTCGATGTCCATGCCGAAGATGATCTACGTCGAGGCATCGCTAAATCAAGCTCCGACTTCGCCAAGTCAAGAAACTTGTGAAGAAAACACACTCTACTACTTGGCAAGAGGTAGAGGATGAAGAAATAGGAAGTGGGTAGACTTTAGATTTGGATTTCTCACTCATTTCCATCAATCACCATTGATGGAGCTTAGGTTTTCTTCTTGTGAAGAAGAAGAAGAAGATGAAGAATATGATATGCTTTATTAAAATAGATAATAAAAATGAACACTTATCATAATCTTAACCTTAGTTAAGTGTAGAGAATTGACTAAGGTTGGGTTGAATGGTTAGGGTTAAGGATGAGAACAAAAAGGTCAATTAGTCAAAGCTTCATGAAACTTCAACTAAAAACAAATGAAGCCACCATTCATTTATCTTTCAATTTATTCAAAATGAATAAATAAATAAGATAAATGAATAAGTAAAAACCCTAATCAACAACTTAACCAAGGTTAATTCTTTACACTTAACCTAAAAAGCATGTATCATCAAACATGATACAATCTTGTGTACAAAAGTATATCACATATACAATGTGCACGAACCAAGTGAGAAAATCCATTTAAGTGAACCAATACTAGTTAATGCAAAGAAATATATCAAATATATAATTATGCATTAAATCATTAAATCAACACTTGATTTAACGATCCGGTCATATCGCATACAATCGACTAATATGCAATGTATCGGTTTATCGATTCAACGCTTGAATCGATAACTAGGTTATATCGCATACAACCATCCGACACATTGATCGCGAGAATGAAATACGGTATCACATACACGCATTATTCTCGGTCCCGCACATATCTCATATGCGCTCCTATTTCGTTTCGCTTGAGCCAGGAAACCTCTGTGTAGGACTCTAAAGACTCGTCAATACGCCGGTAGCAGATGATGATCATATCAAACACCCACAAGCCGCAAGCGGTCTGCTAAACGTAACGGCCACCCGGGTATTGAGCGATCAGAAGATCGACGAGCAAGCCCGCTCACACTCCAGTGAATCCAACCAGTAACACTACCGTACAGTCCGGTCTGATCGTCTCATATGTCGCATATCTTGCCTAGGGGTGGTAAACGTCAGACCCCAATAGCTCGATAAGTCGTGTCGATATGAGGTCTATAACATTTCGAGAAACTACTGGTAACACTTACCAGTAAATCTCAGCAACCCTGGCCAGGGATTTCCTGTTATAGCCAATCGAACACAGCGCAACATCAACTCCTTATACCGGGAGAGACGAATCCCCTCCTATCGCTCATTGCCTCCATGTGACTCGGGACTGTACCCAAAAACCACCGTTTTGTACGCCCTCTTGGACGTGGTAAGATGGAAATCAAAGCACAGTGGGAACCACACAAGACTCTATGACGATCTCGGGTCAACAGACTACTCTGTACCAGTGTCACCAGAGAACTGCCATCTGACGTAAGGTATAATACCATCTGGGAGTTCTCGGCGAGTCCGTCCAGTGTACCCAGTCTCTACTGAGCACCCGTATATCATCTCCGATGTCAAACACCAATGGATATGGGATCATCCATCGCCCATCTGTATGGGTCGAGAAGGTATACGCTAGTCTACACTGGTATATCGATGCCCCGTCTCGATATACCCACGACTAGGGACTTTGAAGGATGTACTTATGGACTACCATGTCCCCACTAGTATGATCCGCATCATAGTCCAGGTAGTCAAGTACACATCCTAAGGGCTTTACCAACATGTAACAGAGAGACAATCAATGTACACGTTAAGGTAAAGAGTAACCAGATAGCATACTATCATGTCGAGCAAGAAAGTCCTTCCTATATATGTCCCAGCATCCACTACAATATACATCCAATGTACAGTAATGGCCTCTAGGGCATACATATAACTAACAATCTCCCACTTGCACTAGGGCCATCTGTAGCAGTGGTTGTAGTATCTCATACTCAACCATCCCATAAAAGTCTCTCTCTGGGAATAGGCCTTCGTGAGTGGATCCGCCGTGTTGTCCTCTGAGTCTGCTCTCCTAACCTTGATCACTATGGAGATCAACCATCTCCACGATCAGGTTATACTGCCTTAGAATATTTCTGGATCACTGATGGGACAGGGGTTCCCTGGCCAAAGCCACACTTCCATTGTCACACAATGGTAGGAACCTAGTTCATCTTATGAACCAATATACACCCAAACAGCCTCTTTGGTAGCATCTTAAGTAGCGATTTGTCCATCCTTTATCGTCTAGTATGCCACGGTATCTAGCTTGGAATTCTTCCAACATACCGTCCCTTTACTGAGGGTAAGGACAATGCCTGCGACTGACATTCAGTCGTCTTTATCACCCTGGAACCCTTCCAGCGATTCTCCCCAGGATCTATTGATATCATCTCACTACAACTAGTGAGGATCCTAACATCCAATTGAATCTATCTCATAGATCCAAAATCCAGGATTTAGTAGGTATCACTTCGATCCTATGTGGAGAATCATTGCGATAAGCGGAGATTGATCGACCGTAGCATAGGAAATTCCTTCCCTATCAAGAGTATGTTATCCACGTACTCTACGAGGATCGTCACCATACTCCCTACTACCTTTTTGTTTATACAAGGTTCATCTACCATTTTGATGATGTCAACTTCTTTGACTAATGCATCAAAACAGATGTTCCAACTCCGCGATGCCTGCTTTATCATATAAAACATCTTGTACACGTTTCTGCTGCTCCCACTGTCTACGAGGCCCTCTGGCTGTGTACTTATAGACGCACTCTTCTAAAACATCATTTAGAAAAGCAGTCATGGCACCCAACCGCCAGATATCGTAGTTATGGTATGCAGCCATGGCAAGTAGGATCTGGATGGACTTAAGCATAGCTACTGGAAAAGGTTTCATCATTATCCACGCCTGGTCGATGACGAAAACCTTTAACAAGTCTAGCTATGAAAGTCTCAACTTTTCCATGTACACCAAGTAATCTTCTCAAGATATACTTGCTCCTGATGGGGATTTAACCCTTCAGATATAGCAACTAAAGTCCATACTTTGTTGGTGTATAAGGATTCCATCTCAGATCGATAAACATCCAGCCATTCTCACAGAGTCTCACTCCTGATGGCCAGCTCGAAACTAGTTGGGTCATCATCTCATGATGTAATCCTCGCTCCCACTGTCATAGAGAAACAGAAGTATCTCTCAGGTGGGTGAGGAACCCTACTAGATCTGCGGAGAGGCTGAGGTTCGTTGGTTTCTAATGAATCCTTTGGTTCTATCAAATCATCAGCTGCAGTTTGTATAGCTGGAACCTTTCCAGTTCTACATTACTGACCTTGCCTCGAGCTTGTCCGGATTTTGTTTTTAGACATAGGCCGGACAACCCCAAATCTTAAGTAACTTAAGACATGGGCTCTTCCTATTCCATATCACATATGAAGCGGTAGGCAGCTGATTTGATTGGAACCCTATTCAATAGGTATGCAACTTCATAAGTGCATAACCCCCAAAAGAAAATAGATAACTCAGTAGTACTCATCATAGAGCACACCATATCAAATAGGGTGTATCTGCCCCGCCCCGATATACCATCGTGCTATGGTGTATACAGAGGAGTAATGCTGAGAGAGAATCTTATTCTCCTTTAGAAAAGTCCAGGATTTCCGTGCTCAAGTATTCTCCTCCTCGATCATATCAAAGGACATAATACGTATACCCGAATTTTGGTTCTCTACTTCTAACTTATATTCTGTGAATATCTTAAAAGGTTCGGACATGTGTTTCAACAGGAACATAGGTTTGAATCTCGAAAGATTATCAGAGAATGTAATGAAGTAAAAAGAATCAGTCTTGGCATGTGTAGACAGGGGACCTACATACATCAACATGTATCATCCCAAGAGTTTACTAACTCTTTCTCTGTTTCCAATAAACAGAGCTGGTGTCATCTTATCTTTGTGACATGACTGGCGAGTTTCACAAGATGTAAATTCAAACTGATTTAAATATGCATCCTTATGTAACTCAAGCTAGCCGGGTCGCATTGATATGACCTAGTCTACAATGCCTCAAGAAGAATTAGTTCATTTCTGAACTCTTCCTCTTGTGTGTGTTCCGTATACTTAAAACTGTAGTTTGATTTAGAACATTAATGCTTTTAGATAACGTGCCTGAACTGATCAAATTTTGATATAGGAAATGTTCAAAACATTATCCAACAATACAGAATTTTATCATTTCTTTACTAATAAAGAGACTGATATGATTTTGTATATCAGGTTCGGTATCCAATAACATTCGTTCAGAATCAATGTATTACAATACAGGGTGACAGTGACCAACAGACTTGGCTGCAACACTTGCCCCGTTTTCTGCCTCATGAAACTTATCACCCGTTCTCAGTTTTTCTACCTTTTTGTAGCCCTATGTAACAGTTTACATATCTGGGATCCTGATCCGGTATCATATACCCAGGATGCGGAGGATACTGATAAACAGTTCTGTATAATGAACACACCCGAAGATGATGCATCAACATGCACTTTCTTCGTTTGGGCGGCACGGGAAATCTGGTATTCCCCAATTTCCTGCTCTGTCTTACAACAATTATAAGTTGGAGCGGGACCAACGTTCCCCAGCTCAGTATAACAAGCGGGTTCGGTCAATAATCCGTTTTATTATCTTGATTAAGGCGTGATATGGTCGCTACCAGGAGAGAGAGAGAAGAAAACACTCAGCGTGCGCTCTTGCAAGAATAGATTGGTTATTATTTTATCTAATCAGGATGGCTCCCACTGCTTTTTATCAAATCTTCCTTTCAAACCCTAAAAGGAAAGACTAGCCGGGATTAATTACACACTACAAGTTCGCCAATCTTTCAGCCAGGCCAGTGTCGGTACTTTGAGGGAGGTCCCCCGTGCTTTCGCACGAACCTAATTAATGTAAACCTCGTTTTCCCAGAGGCGTAACCCCGTTGACACCTTTCTAGACACCTACTTGATCGGCTAATTGTAATGTATAAAACTCTCCCAGGAGTAACTCTTACTCGTAGCAGGTATCGGGATCCAACTATCTCATAGAAGGTATGCAATCTCATTGCAAATTTCAACCCTTGAAATTCCCGATAATATTTTGCCCCTAACCTCCTATGACCTTGACAAAGGCCAACAAACCATAGGATGCTAGTCAAGTTCAGCCCGTCAATTCCTGATTGAATTAAACCCACCCGCACGGCCCTTGACAAAGGCCAACAAGGTCGCACGACTACCCTAACCCAATCTGCATCATATGCATAAGCAGATAAGCACCAGTTAGCTACCGCATACTGTGCCTTGACAAAGGCCAACAAACGCAGCACGAATACTAACTACTACTTATCTGAAATGACGGAGGGCTACGCAGGTTTTTCTGAAAACCTATTGCGTAATGAACTTGATATCGTTGTAGAATCAAATGATTTTAAAATGGAGTGCTTTTGAGGCTTTTCTAGTTTTGCTAAAGGAGTCACTCCCCGTGAAGGGATCGTCGGTCCTTTCCTCGTCGAATGAGGTGCGGGATATATCATATATATCACTGTGTAAAGCAAAAACACTTAAAAGCAATCAAAAGACAAACCGGGGGTTGTAGCATCTGCCAGTTATTGCTAAAGGAGTCACTCCCGGTGAAGGGATCTCGGTCCTTTCCTCATCGAATAAGGTGCAGGATATATCGTATATACCGCTGTGCAAAGCAAGAACTGTAACTACCTGTTTTATTTTGAAATTCGATTCTACAACATCTTAGGTTTCTTTTACTTTCATTAATCACATTAATGAAGTCCCATCATTTAAGTACCTAAACATCACGGATAGATATGACGTACACTTATGCCATCCGCATTCGCCTCGATGTCCCCTCGTGCACCGTTAGGTTAGGTAACTAACGACAAAGCAGGGCAGGGCTAGCGCGGGTGTAAAACATAAGTAACGTCTATATAATATATCATATATACAATATACTATATCCATCACAGAAACACATAAGAGATATCGCAGCAGAAGAATCATATGAAATATTGGATATACTAGGACGTCCGTGTTTTCAATACGAGCCAGTATAAAACACGGATTCCACGGTCGTGATGAATAGCCAAACCCACACCCCTAGACCCCTACGAGAGCGGCAAGCAACCCTACCAATTCTAGAGTTAGGAGACCCGGACTCGACTCCTCGAGTTGGTCTCCCACTGGACTCCAGAACCCGGTTACTTGTGCTTCCCTCCTTGGGTCTATCTTAGTGGAGAAAAGTAAATAATATACAAAGGGTGACAGCTTCCGCAACCTGGAAGCGCCCCAATAAAAGAATATTACATACAAGTTTTTACATGAATGAAAATGAAAAACACTGATCTCACATAAAAACCCCCGGCTATTCAAACACGACGATCCAATATAACATATCCAGCAACACATAACATCACATGTCATCAACGTAAGTAAACATGCGCATCCCAATTGTCGTTGACATATAGCAACGAAACCGGCGATATCACATATTACACTTACGGTCACAGAAAAGAAAGTGTAAAACTACAACAGTTGGAATCCGCAACCACCTCAGACATCGCATGCCTGACCAAATGAATTTCTTAGACATCGCATCCCTAACAATTATAAACCCCGCATTTTAGTCTCAAAATCGAAAACTCTTTTCAATATGAAGTCGGGTAATTCAACAAGATTCCCGACATCCTGATCGAATGCTCGTCGCAAACTTCAATAGGCGGCCGCACCCCAGATACCGTCGACGAAGTGCACCAAGGCGGAACACCGCTACCGGGAGCACCCGAACGGATGCTTTCGGCGACGGGGTTCTCCTACAGTCACTTGGTCGGGGCTATGGGGTGTAGCTGTCTATTAAGTTTACCCGGCGAGTATCCGCGTACGCTACGTGATTGCGACGGACTTTTGATCACATCAAAATTCCGTGGCAACCGATCAAGTGAGACTAAACTGCTATGTTTATAACATTCATTCAGTTATCACATAACTACTTGTGAATTCCAATTATTATATCCCATTCCAGATAAACAGAAAATGTTAAACTTTCCGATCGAACATTTGAACACCCAAGTTTTCCCGATACAGATCAACACATGAAATAAGTCTAACAACATTCAGTTCGTGCCTCAGTACCAACGGTCCAGCCGTAGAAGGGTCAAGCCAACGCCTCACATGTGGCACGCCGTACTGCCCCAAACCCTAAGGTTCAAAGGGCAGTTCAAGACGGTCACATAATCGAGTTAAGGTTGTTGTCTTCTAGAGGGTCCATCGCGTTACTTGCACTACTTAGAACGTCGTTAAACTACGGAAAAATCCAACACTTGGAAATTTCCCGACAGGGGAAAAATTGGGTATTTATATTCGGTCGAACTTTTTAACATATTCTAAAATATATCCGGAAAGCCACACAGACAAAATTTGATAATCCGATCGAAACACCGAATCCCCAAAACAACTCCAGAAAATTCAACTCTTGAATAAATATTAAAAATTTCCAGAAGACTCAGCACTACAAGACAAGAATTACTGTGCAAGCCACGTGGTGTAATTCCACAAAGTGGCCGCGGAACCGCCGCTAATCCCATGGTGGGGGCCGCGGTTCCGCGCCTCCTTTGTGGAGTTATCAACACGTGCTTCACAGTAACTCATACAATTCCCTGCTGAATTTTTTGGGAATTTTTAATCTGGAAAAATCCCAGTTTTTAGAAAAAGGACAGAGAGCTATTTTAGGAATGGGTTTTCGGTTCGTCCGGCTTTCAAACTCCGTCTAGACTTCGCCTAAGGCTCTAGCTAGGCTCTGATACCAGTGAAAGGTTCCTAGGCACCCTATAGTGGTCTCGCAAGGCATCGAACATGCCAATATAAAATTTTACGGGTGCCGAGAGACCCGACTACGGATCGTCGGCTAGATTTGTAGGCGATAAATGAACTAGTTAACAATTAACTAAGGGAATACGGAAATACATCCTTTGTAGATCCGTTTGTCCACCTCCATAGCTCCGCAATGAAGTCTCCTCGCTGTCCATAACAAGTCCCGGGCTCTAGCGTCGGCTTCATCGGAGAATGGACGGGCTAGGTCTTCGATGTCCATGCCGAAGATGATCTACGTCGAGGCATCGCTAAATCAAGCTCCGACTTCGCCAAGTCAAGAAACTTGTGAAGAAAACACACTCTACTACTTGGCAAGAGGTAGAGGATGAAGAAATAGGAAGTGGGTAGACTTTAGATTTGGATTTCTCACTCATTTCCATCAATCACCATTGATGGAGCTTAGGTTTTCTTCTTGTGAAGAAGAAGAAGAAGATGAAGAATATGATATGCTTTATTAAAATAGATAATAAAAATGAACACTTATCATAATCTTAACCTTAGTTAAGTGTAGAGAATTGACTAAGGTTGGGTTGAATGGTTAGGGTTAAGGATGAGAACAAAAAGGTCAATTAGTCAAAGCTTCATGAAACTTCAACTAAAAACAAATGAAGCCACCATTCATTTATCTTTCAATTTATTCAAAATGAATAAATAAATAAGATAATTAAATAAGTAAAAACCCTAATCAACAACTTAACCAAGGTTAATTCTTTACACTTAACCTAAAAAGCATGTATCATCAAACATGATACAATCTTGTGTACAAAAGTATATCACATATACAATGTGCACAAACCAAGTGAGAAAATCCATTTAAGTGAACCAATACAAGTTAATGCAAAGTAATATATCAAATATATAATTATGCATTAAATCATTAAATCAACACTTGATTTAACGATCCGGTCATATCGCATACAACCGACTAATATGCAATGTATCGGTTTATCGATTCAACGCTTGAATCGATAACTAGGTTATATCGCATACAACCATCTGACACATTGATCGCGAGAATGAAATACGGTATCACATACACGCATTATTCTCGGTCCCGCACATATCTCATATGCGCTCCTATTTCGTTTCGCTTGAGCCAGGAAACCTCTGTGTAGGACTCTAAAGACTCATCAATACGCCGGTAGCAGATGATGATCATATCAAACACCCACAAGCCGCAAGCGGTCTGCTAAACGTAACGGCCACCCGGGTATTGAGCGATCAGAAGATCGACGAGCAAGCCCGCTCACACTCCAGTGAATCCAACCAGTAACACTACCGTACAGTCCGGTTTGATCGTCTGATATGTCGCATATCTTGCCTAGGGGTGGTAAACGTCAGACCCCAATAGCTCGATAAGTCGTGTCGATATGAGGTCTATAACATTTCGAGAAACTACTGGTAACACTTACCAGTAAATCTCAGCAACCCTGGCCAGGGATTTCCTGTTATAGCCAATCGAACACAGCGCAACATCAACCCCCTATACCGGGAGAGACGAATCCCCTCCTATAGCTCATTGCCTCCATGTGACTCGGGACTGTACCCAAAAACCACCATTTTGCACGCCCTCTTGGACGTGGTAAGATGGAAATCAAAGCACAGTGGGAACCACACAAGACTCTATGACGATCTCGGGTCAACAGACTACTCTGTACCAGTGTCACCAGAGAACTGCCATCTGACGTAAGGTATAATACCATCTGGGAGTTCTCGGCGAGTCCGTCCAGTGTACCCAGTCTCTACTGAGCACCCGTATATCATCTCCGATGTCAAACACCAATGGATATAGGATCATCCATCGCCCATCTGTATGGGTCGAGAAGGTATACGCTAGTCTACACTGGTATATCGATGCCCCGTCTCGATATACCCACGACTAGGGACTTTGAAGGATGTACTTATGGACTACCATGTCCCCACTAGTATGATCCGCATCATAGTCCAGGTAGTCAAGTACACATCCTAAGGGCTTTACCAACATGTAACAGAGAGACAATCAATGTACACGTTAAGGTAAGGAGTAACCAGATAGCATACTATCATGTCGAGCAAGAAAGTCCTTCCTATATATGTCCCAGCATCCACTACAATATACATCCAATGTACAGTAATGGCCTCTAGGGCATACATATAACTAACAGATATGACATGATATGATATGACAAGATTAAGTATGATAGGCCGCCTTGGGCGAGGTATACTCCTTGAGATGATATGTGCTGATGATATTGATTCATACGAGACTGTTGATCAGTAGTCAGATCATGATGATAGTGATGATGTTAGCTTTGTACTAGACGTAGGTCAGTACCCAGATTATGATATTTGATATGGAGAATACCAGATGAATGATATGACGAATGTGATATTGACCCGTACCCAGATTTGGGGATGCCGTACCTCGGATTTATGTACGAGCTATAATTTGATCTCTGATCCGCACTTTTGATTTGGGAATAACTGATTATAGAGATATAGTATCGGATATGATATTATCGAGGCAGGATCACCGACTATAAATGTATATATATGTATCGACTCAGAGGTTAGGCGGTTTCCCTTACCTGCAGTTAGCCTATTAGATCAGCCCTATAGGCGGTGTAGCTGTATGACTCTTATGACTTTAGATACAGTCTAGCTACCACTGTGTTTAGTATTCAGCTCCCGCACATTATTATTTTTGCTCTGCATCGCATACTGTTGTGATTCATATTCCATTATTGATATCATGCTGTTAGGACACCAGCACCATTACCGATGATGTGTATGTACCACGTACACTTATTTGCCGGCTCACACACATCTTCATCGGTAATTGCCATGTCACGTACACTTAGAGAATATTATTGCTTGATTTAGCTTGTTAGCTAGTAGTTGACATGAAATTAGTGTACTTGCCTTAAATGCCAGCTTGACATTGTAGTTATTACTTGTCACTTCATGCATACTATTATTCATTATATGCTGCATTCATGGATTCTCATGCTTACATTCATGATTTTACATGCTATTGATGATTCGGATCTCCATGATATTTTCTGGATTTGGGGGAAAAACCGCAAAACTTATATAATCTGCTTTCTCTCTTTTTAAATAAAAATGCGGTTTTCCCATGATGTATGAGTCGTCCACCATGAGTTTGCTGATGGATTTCGAGACCCGATTCGAGGAGGCGGATTAACCGTTTCGGGTACATGGTGGGCCCGGTACGGTACCCCGGGGCAAGAAGATCGCAGGAGATGGCGTTGAGCCTGGCAGGGGAGCACGACCGACCGGTGATATTACCCGACGCGTCGGATATCCGGAGGATACCGTCGTGGTCATGAGATGGATGGTAGGGGCCGGTTTGGACTGACGGCGCCCTGGATATTGTGATTGACAAATTGAGATTTTGAGATATTGAGGTACAGAGATTGTGATACAGAGATATCGAGATATTGGGATTTATGTTTTGTGCCGATGCTAGGCACTGTTTATGCTGATTTCATTTATGATACCTCATTTTAAAAATACAGAAATCTCACAAATTTATGAAAGCAGTTTTCTTCAGTACATGTATTTTGTTTCATGCATTCATACATCATCCATATGATACATTGCCACCTGATACACTGACACGGGCACATGGGATTATACTTGGGTTAGATATTTACCCTAGCCATTGTTATAGGTTGCTGGTTATATATTTGAGGATTATATATTATGATCGTATGACCTAGGATTGCGTCATACATGCGATTTTCTGTTCGTAGATCTTTTTCTACTCACGAGTTGGCAACTCACCCCCGTTGTGCCCCAGTTTCTTGCAGGTGTTGCCATACAGGTTTCATTACGGCTTTGCGGGAACTACTTCTTTCGGGTGACTTGCTAGTAGGTAGGTTATTTGTATCGTACCCATCATTATACATTGTATATTATATTTCAGTTGTATCTAGAAGTTCCATCAACCAAACATGTATTTATTTGAGATAGAGACCAGTGATGTTTATTCTTTAGACCTTAGAGTCATGCGTTATATTTCTTTGGATTTCAGGCTGTTGAGTTTCCTTTTTTTGTGATCCTCGCCTTTAGGCGTTGTATATTATGTTGCATACTGGTTGATTTGATATGGTTCTTCCGACACTCTACTACTTTTCTTGGTTTGGATTTCTGGGCTCGGCTTACTTAGAGTACGTACACCTCGAGATGTTCGTATTCTAGGTGCCGGTCATGTTCCGTACTTTCGGGACATGACAATGGAGCTTGTGAATGATTGTGTTTGAGAGATCCTTTATTAACCGTGGCAAGGCGATTGTGGTAGCTGATGCTTGAATCGAAGGCCCGGGGTTAGCTTGTTCCAGTTGTGCACAGTTCTGAGACAGTCTTCTGCAGATTTACAGTTCTTGTGTGATCGTGGAGTACTGCTAGGTTCGCCTCTACTGAGGGGACATCTTGCTCATGTCCGCGCCCGACTACTTTTCCTTATATCATTTTTCGTGAGGCACAGCCCACCGATGCTCGTTCGTCAGAGATTCTTGAGCATACTCGGAAGGGTATAGATTCGGAGTCCTTGATTAATGACTAAGGTGTGCTACGTTTAGGGACGCGTTGGTGTACCATTACTGGAAGGTGGAGACGCGAAATCCTAGAGAAGGCACATCAGTCAACTTTCTGTGTTCGTTCGAGTTCCACCAACATTTGACGTGACTTGTGTGTTAGTTACTGGTGGGCAGGATTGAAGAGTGAAGTTTCGGATTTCGTTCAAGGTGTCTGTCTTGTTGTGAGTTAGGGTTGAGCATTTGAGACCGGTTGGAGAGTTGCAGTCTTTAACCGTTCCGGAGTGGGAATGGGAGCAGATCTCCATGATTTCATTGTGATGTCTAGACAGGGTGTGACTCCATTCGGGTGTTTGTTATCCGGTTATTCTCAGTTTGCTCAGTTGTTCCTTGTTAAGTTTGTGCGTTACACAGAGTTCCTTCATGCGTTTTATCCAATTGGGGGCACCCTGTTCGCTAGCCATAGTTGGTAGGAGCTTCAGGAAGCCTTGGGTACTGGTTGAGCTTTAGCTCCGCTTTTCCATCTATGGGACGATGGTCAGTTGAGCGGACTATACATACTCCGAAGGTCATTCTTGTGCGTACGTACTTGTTGTTGTCGGCAGTTGGGATCGTCACTTGCCATTGTTAGAGTTCTCCTTCGATAGCTGTTATCAGGAGACACTCCATTTGGCAACCTTTAGGTTTAGTTGTTAGGTCGTGTCGATCGCCATTCTGTTTTTCTGACTCTGCGTAAATAGGATTTTTGGACCCAGCTAGTCTAGAGACATCGGAGATGATCCAGTTGGTTCAGGTCAGGATGAGAGTAGTCCAGTGCGGACAGAGGTCTTATGCCGACCATGGTGGACGCAGACTTGAGTTCACAGTGGGAGATCATGGATTCCTATGGATTTTTCCGATGAGTGACGTGTTGAGTTTTGGGAAGCTTATC
The DNA here is from genome assembly GCA_030015575.1 of Agapanthus africanus. Taxonomy (NCBI): domain Eukaryota; kingdom Viridiplantae; phylum Streptophyta; class Magnoliopsida; order Asparagales; family Amaryllidaceae; genus Agapanthus; species Agapanthus africanus. Next base: position 410,988,498 of record CM057340.1, read on the forward strand.
CGAGGATTGTAGGTCCTTTTGAGATCCTTAACGCAAGTTAGTTCCGTTGCCTTTTATTTGGCACTTCCACCCAGATTATTGAGTATTCACCCCGTATTCCTTGTGTCGATACTTTGCAAATACCTTCATGACTTTCTCACATGATTCAGCATCAGACCATATAGTTTGGACTCGATCTATTCGTTCACCAGCAGCCAATTGGGTTAATGGCTCGGCAGGTGGAGAAACTTCGGTCAAGGGTCTTGCCATCTGTGAAGAGTTTTCTTGGACGTAGCCATATAGTAAGATGGTCACTTGGGAGACTGGGAGCGAGATAGGAGACTTTGTAATCTTTTTTTTGAAGGTACGCTTAGTGAGAATTTTAAATTCGGGGAAGAATTTTTATAAGGGGGGAAATTGTAACGTTTTAGAAATCGTTATGCGAATTTTTCCGTTTTAAGGTAAAATTGTCGGTATTTTCTGTTTTAATTGTTAGTTATGTATATGCCCTAGAGGCCATTGTTGTACATATGATGTATATTATAATGGATGCTTGGATATATATAGAGAGGACTTTCTTGCTTGTCATGATATTATGCTATTTGGTTTCACTTTATCTTAACATGTTGACTTGTACTGGTTTACTGTTTTTCTCTCACATGTTGATAAAGCCCTTAGGATCTCTACTCGACTACTGGGACTATGATGAGATCATACTAGTGGGGCCATAGTAGTCGATGAGTACATCCTATAACTGTTCCTAGTCGAGGTTATATCGAGACAGGGCATCGATACACCAGAGTAGACTAGCGTATACGCATCTTGACCCATATGAGGGGCGATGGATGATCCCATATCCATCGGTGTTTGACATCAGAGATAGTGTACGGGTGCTCAGTGGAGACTCGGTACACTGGACGGACTCGCCGAGAACTCCCAGATGGTGATATACCACACGTCAGATGGCAGTTCTCCGGTGACACTGGTACAGGGTAGTCTGTAGACCCGAGATCGTCATAGAGTCTTGTGTGATTCCCACTGTGCTTTGATTTCCACCTTACCACGTCCAAGAGGGCGTGCAAAATGGTAGCTTTTGGGTACATTCCCGAATCACATGGAGGCAATGAGCGATAGGAGGGGATTCGTCTCTCCCGGTATAGGGAGTTGATGTTGTGCTGTGTTCGATTGGCTATAACTGGAAGTCCCTGGCCAGGGCTGATATAGAGATTTACTGGTAAGTGTTACTAGTAGTTTCTCGACCCGTTATGAGCCACACATCGACACGACTTATCGGTTACTGGGGTCTGACTTTTACCACCCCTAGACTTGATATGCGACATATCAGACGAACAGACCGGACTGTACGGGAGTGTTACTGATTAGATTCACAGGCGAACGCACAGGCTAGCTTGTTGATCTTCTGATCGATCAATACCTAGGTGGCTGTTACGTTTAGCTGACCTCTTGCAGCTTGTGGGTGTTTGATATGATCATCACCTGCTACCGGCGTATTGACGATTCTTTAGAGTCCTACACAGAGGTTTCTTGGCTCAGGCTTAACGGAGTAGAGGCACATATGAGATATGTGCAGGACCGAAAATAAGGCGATATGAGATACGGTATTATATTCTCACGATATTTAGATATGAACCGGGTCATCGGATCAAGTGTTGATTCGATGAATCGGTATATGATATATTAGTCGGTAATATTCGATATACCCGGATCGTCGGATCAAGTGTTGATGCGATGATTTAATGTATAATAATATATATGATATATTGTATTACATTATCTAATATTGGCTCGCTTTATTATTTCATTTTCTTACTGGATGATACATTGATATATATGCGATATATGTTAATTGTATTATTTTCTTTTGTTGCAAATATATAATATATATGTGATATATATTATTGTGACATGATATGATTTATTATTAAACGTGTTTAAGGATGATTAAAAGGAATTAGGGTTTGATTAGGGTTAGCTTCTTCTTGCACCTTCTAGAAGCTTTGTTTTTGTAATGCTTAAGATATTATGGTTAATATTTTTGCATGACTCATAACTTAACCTAACCAAACCCTAACTCTAGTTTATTCTTTATAAACTCTTAGCCACTCATCCTTGACCATGGTTGATATATCAATCATATACATTTCTTTTCTATTCATCACAAAAGGAATTATCATTTCCATTATCATCTTCTTCTCTCTTGATTTTGAGCTCACTAGAAATTCCATTTGTGATGATAAATTGTGAGAAAGTGAATTAAAAAGAAAGCATAAATACTACTCTCTCATCCTCATCTCATCTAGCCCATGAGATTAGGGTGTTCATCTCTTTAGAGTGAGAAAGCTTGGGTTATTGCAACTTCGACGTAGATCATCGGAGATTTGGAACACTTCAAGCTAGCATGGATCGTTCGAGTCGTGGAGCCTCTCTTGAGTCCAGGAGATCGAGGATCGCGGCGAAAGGACTTCTACTCGGAGCTTGTGAAGCGAAGGAGCAGACTACAAAGGTTGTAATCCCTCACACTTAGATAAAAAGATATTATCTTGCATGCTAAACCCTAATAATCTAGCAAAGATGCCGGCTTTGGGTTGTTCGGCACGTCTAAATTTTTATCCGGGCATGTTTGATGCCTTATGAACCTTCACAAGAGTGCCTAGGAACCCTACAGTGGTATTAGAGCCTAGCTAGAGCATTAGGCGATGTGTTTACGAAGTTAAAACTCCGATCGAACCCGTACCGATGAAAATAACCCCCTCTCCGGAAATTTTTCAAAATATGGGATTTTTCTGAATTAAAAATACCTAAAAAATCAGCAGGGAATTCTAAGAATTACCATGAAACACAGGCCCACAACTCCACTAAACCGCGGCGGAACCGCGGCGGAAACCTGCTTTCCGCGGCGGTTCCGCGGCGGAATTTTGGAATTGTGACACGTGGTTTTCATGGTAATATCCGTAGGTGCTTGTTGATGCTTCTGGGTATTTTTAAAAATGATTCAAGTGTTGTTTAATCTGGGGTTTATTTTGTAATCGCAGATTCGATCGGAAAATTTAAATTCGTTATTTTTCCGGATATTTAGAAATTGTTAAACTATTTGAACGGATATCATTTACTCACTTTTTCCCAGCACGGCAAACATTCAAGTGTTGAATTTTTATCGGGTTTAAATCTTTCGAAATAATTGTACAAGTTAAGCGGTGGACCCTCTAGAAGACAACAAACCTTAACTCGATTATGTGACCGTCTTGAACTGCCTTTTGAACCTTCGGGTTTGGGGCAGTACGGCGTGCCACATGTGAGGCGTTGGCTTAACCCTTCTACGGCTGGATCACTGGCACTATGACATATTCTGGGATTATTTGAACTCCGCTCAAGTGTAGAGCATTTTGGGAAATTTTGGGTATTTGATTATCTGTTCGAAAAGTTTAATACTGTCTATTTATCTGGAATGTGATACAATATGTGGAATTCATAGAGTTAGGCATGAAATGCGGAGTATGTGATATTTCGGATTTACGATGTCTAAAGTGATTGTGGATTCCAAATATTGTAGTTTTACACTTTCTTTTCTGTGACCGTAAGTTCAATATGTGATATCGCCGGTTTCGTTGCTATATGTCAACGACAATTGGGATGCGCATATTTACTTACGTTGATGATATGTGATATTATGTGTTGCTGTGATATGTTATATTGGATCGTCGCGTTCTGAATAGCCCGGGGTTTTATGTGAGATGAGGGTTTTTATTTTCATTCATGTAAAATTCATTTGTAATGTAATATTCTTTTATTTAGGGCACTTCCAGGTTGAGGTTGATGTCACCAGTGTATATTATTTACTTTTTCGCATTAGGTAGACCCAAGGAGGGGAGCACAAGTAACCGGGTCCTAGGGTTCAGTGGGAGGCCATCTCGAGGAGTCGAGACAGGGTCTCCTAACCCTAGAATTGGCAGTGTTACTTGCCGCTCTCGGAGGGGTCTTGGGATGTGGGTTTGGCTATTCGTCGCGACCGTGGAATCCGTGTTTTATACAGGCTCGTATTGAAAACACGGACATCCTAGTATATCCAATATTTCATATATGTTCTTCTGCTGCAATGTTCTGTGATGAGATCATATTACTGCCAGAGAAGAATGCTTATACTTATTACTATATATATATATATATATATATATATATATGCTGATATATAAATATTACTGCTTTCGTATCTTCTGTGATGCTTAGGAAGCATAAGCTGATGGGATTTTTATTAATGAGATTAATAAAAAGAAAAGAAACCTAAAGATGTTGTAGAATCAAAACTTTATAAAAAGGGTAGATACGGTTTTGCTTTGCACAGTGATATATATGATATGTCCTGCACCTTATTCGAAGAGGAAAGAGCCGACGATCCCTTCATCGGGAGTGACCTCTTTAGCGAAACTGGCAGATCCTACAAAATTCGGTTTGTCTTTTGATTGCTTTTAGAGTTTTGCTTTGCATAGCGGTATATATGATATTTTTTGCACCTAATTCGATGAGGAAAGGGCCGACGATCCCTTCACCAGGAGTGACCCCTTTAGCGAAACAAAGAAAAGCCTCAAAAACACTCCTTTTCAAAATCACTCGATTCTACGACGATATCAAGTTCATTACGCTCACGGTTTTCAGAAAAACCTGCGTAGCCCTCCGTCATTTCAGATAGATATTATTTAGTATTCGTGCTATGTTTGTTGACTTAGTCAAGGCGTAGTGTACGGTAGCTAAGTAGTGTTTATCTGCTAAAAACATGAGATGTGATTGGATTAGGGTATTCGCACGGCCTTGTTGACTCAGTCAAGGGTCGTACGGGTGGGTTTAATTCAATCGGGAAATGTACGGGTTGAACTTGACTTGCGATTTATGGTTTGTTGACTTAGTCAAGGTCATAGATCGCTAGGGGCAAAATATTATCGGGAATTTCAAGTGTTGAAATTTGCATTGAGATTGCATACCTCTTATAAGATAGTTGGATCCCGATACCCACTGCGAGTAAGAGTTACTCCTGGGAGAGTTTTACACAGGACAATTAGCCGATCAAGTAGGTGTCTAGAAAAGTGTTAACGAGGTTACGCCTCTGGGAAAACGAGGTTTATTTTAATTAGGTCCGTGCGAAAGCACGGGGAACCTCCCTCAAAGTACCGAAACTGATCTGGCTGAAAGATTGACGAAATTGTAGGGTGTAATTAATCCCGACTAATCTTACCTTTTAGGGTTTGAAAGTAGATTTGATAAAAACAGTGGGAGACATCCTGATTAGATAAGATAATAACCAATCTAATCTTGCAAGAGCATACGCTAAAGTGTTTTCTTCTCTCTCTCTCCAGGTAGCGACAATGTCAGGCCATAATCAAGATAATAATATGGATATATTGACTGAACCCGATTATTGTACTGAGCAAGGGAACGTTGGACCCATTCTTTCTTATAAGAGTTATAAGACTGAACATGAAATAGGAGAATATCTGTATTCTCAAGCCTCCCAAAAGAACATGCATGTTGATGCATCTTCTTCGGGTATGTTAGTTATTGAGAACTGTTTCTCAGTTCACCCTACGTCCTGGGTATTAGATGCCGGATCAGAATCCCAAATATGTAAATTGTTACATGGGCTACGAAAAGGTGGAGAACTAGGAAAAGGTGATCATTCCGTTCAAGTAGGGAACGGTGCAAGTATTGTAGCCAAAGCAGTTGGCGAATATCACCTAGTATTGCCAAGTCGTAATACACTGATTCTAAATGAGTGCTATTATATACCAAACATGATGTGCAACATTATATCAGTTTCTTTATTAAGTAAAGAAGGATATAATTTTGTAGTAAATGATAATGTTATGAACATATTCCTAGATCAAAAGTTGATTGCATTAGGCTCGTTAAATAATGGCATATTCATTCTCAATCAAAATACAGTCCTCAATATACAAAACACACAAAAGGAAAAGTTCAGAAATGAACGAATCCTACTTATGGCATTGTAGACTTGGTTATATCAATGCGACACGACTGGCTAAGTTACATAAAGATGGATATTTGAATCCGTTCGAATTATCATCTTATGATACTTGCCATTCATGTCTCAAAGGAAAAATGACCAAAGCTCCGTTTAATGGACACGGAGAAAGAGTTGCAGAACTTTTAGGACTGATACATAGTAATGTATGCGTTCCCATGTCTACGCATGCCAGAAACGGTTCTTCCTACTTCATTACATTCACTGACGATCTCTCTAGATACGGACATGTGTTCTTGATGAAACACAAGTCTGAAGCTTTTGAGAAATTCAGAGAATATAAGCACGAAGTAGAGAACCAAACGGGCAAAAGTATTAAGATCCTTCGATCTGATCGAGGAGGAGAATACTTGAGCAATGATTTTCTAGATTATCTAAAAGAGAATGGGATTCTCTCTCAGCTTACTCCTCCTTATACACCACAGCACAACGGTGTATCGGAACGAAGGAATCGGACCCTATTAGATCTGGTGCGATCTATGATGAGCGAAGCTGAATTACCTATTTCCTTCTGGGGGTATGAACTTGAGACAGCCATATACATATTGAATCTAGTTCCGTCTAAATCTGTACCTACCACACCATATGAGATATGGAGTGGGAAGAGACCATATTTTAAACGAGTTAAGATATGGGGTTGTCCGGCCTATGTTAAAAGACAAAATCCAGACAAACTCGAGGCACGATCAGTTCTTTACAAATTTGTAGGATATCCAAAGAATCCTCAAGGATATTTTTTCTACCACGCTGAAGAACAAAAAGTGTTTGTTGCTCAACATGCCACCTTTTTGGAAAAGGAATTTCTTGCAAAGGAAATTAGTGGCAAAGAGGTAGAGCTGGAAGAGGTTCCAGAAACACAAATTGCAACTGAAGATTTAGTAGAACCAGAGGATTCAGTAGTACCCGACGAACCCCAGCCTTTCCACCGATCTAGTAGGGTTTCTCGTCCACCTGAGAGATACTACGATTTTCTCATTGATGGTGGAAGCGAGGATTGCATCATGGATAATGATGACCCGACTAGTTTCGAGCAGGCCATCACGAGTGGTGACTCTGTGAATTGGCTGGATGCAATGCGATATGAGATGGAATCCATGTACACCAACAAAGTATGGACTTTGGAAAATGCTCCTGAAGGGGTAAAACCCATTGGGAGTAAGTGGATCTTTAAAAAGAAATTTGGTGTAGATGGAAAAGTTGAGATTTTCCAAGCTAGGCTTGTTGCAAAGGGATTTCGTCAACGACCAGGTGTGGATTATGACGAAACCTTTTCTCTAGTGGCTATGCTTAAGTCCATCCGAATCTTACTTGCCATTGCTGCATACCATGACTACGAAATCTGGCAAATGGATGTTAAGACCGCCTTTCTAAACGGTGATTTAGAAGAGAGCGTGTACATGACTCAGCCAGAGGGCTTCGTAAATAGTAGGAGCAGCGGAAAGGTGTGCAAGCTGCTTAAATCCATTTATGGGTTAAAGCAAGCATCACGGAGTTGGAACATCTGTTTTGATGTTGTAGTCAAAGAGTTTGACTTCATCAAAAATATAGATGAACCTTGTAACTATAAGAAGGTAGCAGAGGGTAAGGTTGTCTTCCTCGTATTGTACGTCGATGACATACTCTTGATAGGAAATGATATTCCTATGCTGCAATCAGTCAAGCTCTTCTTATCACAGAGATTCTCAATGAAAGATCTAGGTGATGCCTCCTGCATATTGGGAATCATGATCTATAGAGATAGATCTAAACGGATACTGGGATTGTCCCAATCCAGGTACATTGACACCATACTAAAGAGATTTAGTATGGAAGAATCCAAGCATGGGAACCAACCCACGATCTCTGGACTCACTCTCTCCAAAGAGATGTCTCCCAAGACTGATTTGGAGAGAGCTCGCATGCAAGGGATACCCTATGCTTCGGCAGTAGGCTCTATCATGTATGCGATGTTATGTACCAGACCCGATGTAGCATACTCACTAATTGTAGTGAGTCGGTATCAAGCAGATCCTGGAGAGAGTCACTGGACAGCTGTGAAGAACATTCTCAAGTACTTGCGAAGGACTAAGGAGATGTTCTTGGTGTATGGTAATGGAGAACTCCAGGTGGAGTCCTTTACCGATTCCAGCTTCCAAAGTGATAAGGACGACTCTAAGTCGCACTCGGGATTTGTCTTTACCCTCAATGGAGGGGCGGTATGTTGGAAGAGTTCCAAACAGGATACCGTTGCAGACTCGACGATGGAGGCTGAATACATCGCTGCCAACGATGCAGCCAAAGAGGCTGTCTGGATCAAGAAGCTCATTAGTGAACTTGGTGTGGTTCCATCCATTGAACATCCAATACCTGTGTATTGCGATAACAATGGAGCTGTGGCTTTGGCCAAGGAACCCACGTCCCATCAAAAGTCCAGACATATTCTGAGGCGGTATCACCTGATCAGGGAGATAGTTGATCGCCGGGAGAACGAGGTCAGGAGAGCAGATACGAAGGACAACACTGCGGATCCATTCACGAAGGTTATTCCCCAGATACAGTTTGAGAGATTATTCGTGATGCTAGGTATGAGATACTACAGCAGCTGGCCTTAGTGCAAGTGGGAGATTGTTAGTTTTGTATATGCCCTAGAGGCCATTGTTGTACATATGATGTATATTATAATGGATGCTGGGATATATATAGAGAGGACTTTCTTGCTCGTCATGATAGTATGCTATTTGGTTTCACTTTATCTTAACATGTTGACTTGTACTGGTTTACTGTTTTTCTCTCACATATTGATAAAGCCCTTAGGATCTGTACTCGACTACTGGGACTATGATGAGATCATACAAGTGGGGCCACGGTATTCGATGAGTACATCCTATAACTGTTCCTAGTCGAGGGTATATCGAGACAGGGCATCGATACACCAGAGTAGACTAGCGTATACGCATCTTGACCCATATGATGGGCGATGGATGATCCCATATCTATCGATGTTTGACATCAGAGATGGTGTATGGGTGCTCACTGGAGACTGGGTACACTGGACGGACTCGCCGAGAACTCCCAGATGGTGATATACCACACGTCAGATGGCAGTTCTCCGGTGACACTGGTACAGGGTAGTCTGTAGACCCGAGATCGTCATAGAGTCTTCTGTGATTCCTACTGTGCTTTGATTTCCACCTTACCACGTCCAAGAGGGCGTGCAAAATGGTGGCTTTTGGGTACAGTCCCGAATCACATGGAGGCAATGAGCGATAGGAGGGGATTCGTCTCTCCCGGTATAGGGAGTTGATGTTGTGCTGTGTTCGATTGGCTATAACTGGAAGTCCCTGGCCAGGGCTGATATAGAGATTTACTGGTATGTGTTACTAGTAGTTTCTCGACCCGTTATGAGCTACACATCGACACGACTTATCGGTTACTGGGGTCTGACGTTTACCACCCCTAGACTTGATATGCGACATATCAGACGAACAGAATGGACTGTACGGGAGTGTTACTGATTGGATTCACAGGAGAACGCACAGGCTAGCTTGTTGATCTTCTGATCGCTCAATACCTAGGTGGATGTTATGTTTAGCTGACCGCTTTCACCTTGTGGGTGTTTGATATGATCATCACCTGCTACCGGCGTATTGACGATTCTTTAGAGTCCTATACAGAGGTTTCTTGGCTCAGGCGAAATGGAGTAGAGGCACATATGAGATATGTGCAGGACCGAGAACAAGGCGATATAAGATACCGTATTATATTCTCGCGATATTTAGATATAAACCGGGTCATCGGATCAAGTGTTGATTCGATGAATCGGTACATGATATATTAGTCAGTAATATTCGATATAGCCGGATCGTCGGATCAAGTGTTGATTCGATGATTTAATGTATAATAATATATATGATATATTGTATTATATTATCTAATATTGGCTCGCTTTATTATTTCATTTTCTCACTGGATGATACATTGATATATATGCGATATATGTTAATTGTAATATTTTCTTTTGTTGCAAATATATAATATATATGTGATATATATTATTGTGACATGATATGATTTATTATTAAACATGTTTAAGGATGATTAAAAGAGATTAGGGTTTGATTAGGGTTAGCTTCTTCTTGCACCTTCTAAAAGCTTTGTTTTTGTCATGCTTAAGATATTATGGTTGATATTTTTGCATGACTCATAACTTAACCTAACCAAACCCTAACTCTAGTTTATTCTCTATAAACTCTTAGCCACTCATCCTTGACCATGGTTGATATATCAATCAAATACATTTCTTTTCTTTTCATCACAAAAGGAATTATCATTTCCATTATCATCTTCTTCTCTCTTGATTTTGAGCTCACTAGAAATTCCATTTGTGATGATAAATTGTGAGAAAGTGAATTAAAAAGAAAGCATAAATACTACTCTCTCATCCTCATCTCATCTAGCCCATGAGATTAGGGTGTTCATCTCTTTAGAGTGAGAAAGCTTGGGTTATTGCAACTTCGACGTAGATCATCGGAGATTTGGAACACTTCAAGCTAGCATGGATCGTTCGAGTCATGGAGCCTCTCTTGAATCCGGGAGATCGAAGATCGCGGCGAAGGGACTTCTACTCGGAGCTTGTGAAGCGAAGGAGCGGACTACAAAGGTTGTAATCCCTCACACTTAGATAAAAAGATATTATCTTGCATGCTAAACCCTAATAATCTAGCAAAGATCCCGGCTTTGGGTTGTTCGGCACGTCTAAATTTTTATCCGGGCATGTTTGATGCCTTATGAACCTTCACAAGAGTGCCTAAGAACCCTACATTAATCCGACTGTGATCAAACGACCATATAGACTTGCCAGCACCTAGTTTAGCTAAAATAAAGCTAGTGCGCAAGCTTTGGGGGTACATGAGACGTTTTGGTTCAATTTGAATTTTTCCCAATTTTAATATTATTTTAATGCGGTATTCTCATTTTGGGGAAATTTCTCTTAAGTGATTTTTTCAACATTTAAGTTTGAGTTAATTAAACCCTCACTTAATATCAAGATATTTGTTTAGATATTAGGTTTAAAATTTAATGAAAAAGAAGAATTGAAGGAGATGCATGAATGTGCATGTGAATGAATTTATGTGTGCATTTATTGCATTCTCACTTGAAATTTGCTTGGAAATTCCACACAGAACCCCCGCCTCTTATCTTGGACGAGCTCTTCCTCCCCCATTCTGCCCTTGATCATTTCATTTCCTTTTTGCATCTATTCTAAGCAAATTAAATCCCCAAAATCCCAAAATATATCACAAAATACCCCAAGTCTTGAATTAGCATCTTGGAGCTAGGAAAGCTTGGATCTTGGGAGCTAGCTTTGTTAGGTATGATCCCTACTCTGTTAAATAGGAGTTTTTATGTTGTATAGCTCGTTGGTTGTTGCGTAGGACACTTAATGTATCGTTTCGTACCAATATCGTATTTTTGTGCCTTTTTAGAGCTTCTGTGAATTGCTGTGACCTGGGATTTTTACTGAGTGACCAAACAAAATTGTTGTGATGTACTAGTGAACCTAGGCCCTCACTTGAGACACGAGACTCACCCCACCGGCCTTGGCCGGCGACCCAAGACGAAATTCCGGCGACGTCGGCTATTGAGGGAAGTGTTGGGGTTTGGTTTTTGTGGGTAGTTGTCTGCTGTGGTTTAGGAGTGTTTGGTACTATTTACTTTTTTAGTAATTACAGTATGAAAAATCAGGGATCATTTTCCTATAATCTAGTGTTTTGTGTCCACGCGATACGTTATACGACACGGATCGTGCACTTTGTGTGATTTTGCTCTTAGGTTGTTTTCGTCGTGTCGCTACGCACGTTAGCCACAATACGAACACTTGAGAGTATGTTTTGTGTTGTTGTGTCGATTATTAATATATACTTGCTTTATTGTTTTAATGTGGTAGGTTCCCAGGCGGGGACTTCGGACACTGCTACCAGGGGAAAACAAGTGGTTGGCTTCACTTAGTCAGGAGCTTTGGTGAGTAGATTTAACATCTACAGGGGAATCGCCCGCATGGCGTTATGCGTCTGGTCTATAAATATTATGTTTTGTCACATATTCTATTGCATATATAGAATTACGCATTTACTCTACTGATTAGTTAATTGTTGTGCTTGGACTAGTATACTTAGGTCACTGCACTATTATTGACGGCTCATGTTGTACGAGCACTAATTGTATGCCACACACACCGTCAATAATTGCCATATCACGCACAACCCACTTATAGAAATGGTATTGTTTGGTTAGGAACATTGAGACGTTGATTCATATTTTTTTATGCATATGACTTATAGCTTACCTGTATACCTACAGGCTTACACATATACCCTGACATGCTTACATGCTAGTTACCCATATACCTATAGGGTAATGTACCATTAGTGATAAGTATATACACATATGAGACATAGCTATATATACATCTGGCATACATACATACATATACCTGGAGGGTATTATGGATAAGCATATAGACATATCTTGCTATACTGACATGGTTATGCATACCTTGTTATAGCTACATGTTCACCTGTCTTTATTATTGCATCTGATTTCGGGGAAATCAGGAACCCCATGATATATTTAGTAACTTGTTGCAGTTAAATAGTTGTTTTCATTTATATGCTCATATTACCGTTTCATGTTGCATATACTACATTCATAGATGTCATACGATGTTCTCTGATATTTTTACTACTCTGTATATATAACAGTGGAATGGGACACTATGATATATGCCTATACACATATATTAGTGGAATGGGACACTAATTTATATGTATTGATTCATGCATTCATACGTATTCACTACTTGATGTTTTCTGGATTTGAGGACCGTGGTTGTTTCATGAAATTTATGCATTATTTGAAAAACCCGGTATCTCTTGATATGATATTTCTGCAGCCACCATGAGATTTCTTGGTTCTGAGCTTATATATACCCCACGCGAGGAAAGAAGGGGTCCGTGTGCGGGTACATGGTGGGGCCCGGAGGTACCCCAGGGCAAGAATCTCAGTGAGGAGATGAGTTAGTGGGGGAACCATACTTACCGGTGACATTACCAACGACTCGGCGGTTATCGTGGGGATACCGACGGGAGTCATGTACGTATGGATACGTTGAGAGACGAGGGTGAGAGCTAGGTACTCGGGCATTTCGGTATAGCGTATGATACGTACCTATCAGGGGACCAGTTGTGGTGACAGCACCTGATAGATCAGTATTTCTGTGTCGATACTTGACACTTGTTTCATGATGTTTTGGGTGTCGATGTTAAACACTCACCTTATATGAAACTTACTTGATACTGACATTGTACACACGGGATATGTGGGACATATTGATATTGTACACACACGATATGTGGGATATACTGATATTATACACATAGGATATGTGGGATATACTGATATTGGACACACAGGATATGTGGGATATATTGATATTGTACATAAATGATATATGAGATATACTTGATGTTGGACATTCAGGATATATGAGATTTACATGATATGAGAGCCAATTTGGGGGCTGATTTATGGAAATTGGGAATTGGATTGTCTTGTTGGATTTGGTCCTACCACGAGGTTAGGATTTCCGTGGAAATGACATGTTTTATTCCATACTCCACCTTTATTGTTTATGCATTGTTTCATGTATTATTGTACCTGATAGTGTACCTTACATGATTATTGCATACAGATCGTCATATTATTGCTTTATGTATTAGTAGTACCTGCTAGTATACATTTCATGACTGATGCATTACATATGACTATTCATTGCTATTAAATACTTATGTTAGATTCGCGTTGTACGTGCATACTCGCGATTACCTGCATATGTTATTTACTATTCACGAGTTGGCAACTCATCCCCATTGTGCCACAGTGTTTTGCAGGTGTTCCTCAGTACAGTCAGAGGCAGAGCTATTTCCACCCATCGTATCATCTTTTGCTACGGATACCGCTTAGCCTGGCAGTGTACAGTTTTGCTTAGGTAGGTTTTGCGGTTATCCAATGTTATTCGTTGTATTATGTACTCTCCATCTAACATTATCTTGTAAGACTTAGAGACTTGATGTGAGGACGGTATTGTATATTATTTTATGACTTGGAGGTTTTTATATAGTTTTATTTATATCGTCTCTTTCTTCGCTACGGCGTCGTATATCTGTTGTGGTGATTGTTTTTCGCCGTTGGGTGTGGATTTTGCTCCCGTTTGGGATGCTTTACTTTATATTTATGTTGTACCCATTTTTGGGGGTTTGTTTTACAAAGGAGGTGCTGTCAAAAATTTAAAGGAAATAAGTTGGACTTTTAAAGATTTTAGGTTGAGATTTCAAAGGTTTTGAAAATGCTATTATTTCTTATTACTTTTGATGGTTTAGATTTCTGGGTTTTGGCTTTCTTTTACCGCGTTACGCCTGTAGACGTTGCGTAGTATTAGGGCCGTCACGTCCCAATTTCGGGTCGTTACAGTATCCTAAGTATAGAAAATCAATGCCATGATCGTAATGCAATATCAGTTCATACGACCAAGCAAAATATCAAATCTTTCACATATCCTATCTGTAAGTCAATATGCAGCACCCTACGAGTTGCGGGGAGGCGGAAATATGAAAAACGATCTTGTTCTTGAAGCATACATCGACTAACCGAAGATCTTTGCTAAACGATAATTAACAACTACCAAAGAAGTTCTAAACTACTATGTAAAGAGATTATACCTAGTGATACGTGTCCTTCGTCTTTGCGATCTCTTCGTTCTCCTCGGCCTCCTCCAAGTGATAGATGATCCACCCGAGAACCCTAAGCCAAGCTTCACCTCAAGACATGAGGTAACTAAGTTTCTCTAGTTGCTAACCAAAGGGACTTAGGTCATATAGAGTTAGGTTATGGGATGTTTAGTCTTTTCTAACCCTTGTACTCAACTCATGAGCGGAAGGATTAGAGCTTGAAGAAGGAGAGAGCTTGAGGAGAGAGAAAGCGAACTAGAATAATGAAATGAAATTGCTTCTCACTTAATATATCAAGCATAATGAAATATCAATAAAATGAATAATAAAATATTATTCATCATGCTTCATAAATATATATGAGTGATTCACTATGTGAGTCATTAAGCATTTAATAATGCATTAATGACATAGTGAATCATACATAATGAGTCGCAATTACATTAATGACAATGCCACCTAAACCCCTCAAGTCACCATGCTTCTAGAAGCTTCCCGGAAATTACGAGAATGCCCCTCTCATCCGTGAAAACACGAAAAAACTTTAGACTGTATAAATCCAATAACCTGATACTAGAATCTGGTTTAAACCAAAGCCGTCTAGTAAAAACTGTCCGGATGTCGTACGTGCGTTTAAACACGTATTCGTCCGAACCCTTGTCGTAAAACTGTACGACCTCTATAAGGTTTCGCCTGGAGTTGGGAAAACTCTGTGTGGGACTCTAAAGACTCGACTACTACGCTGGCAGTGGGTTTAACCACAGACCGCTAACGACACTAGCTGTACGTAACGGTCCCCAGGTAGATGTCGATAAGAAGGCCGATGAGGATACACATCCGAACTCCTACTGAGCCTGTGCGTGACAATATCCGTGCAGTCCGGTCTGTTCGTCTAAGAGTATCGCATTTATGGTCTAGGGAGGTGGTAAACGTCAGACCCCTAATAACTGTAAAAGTCGTGTCGGCATGGCTCTATCACCATCCGAGAATCTACCGATCAATCTATCAGTAATTCTCAATCAGCCCTGGCCAGGGACTTATGGTAATGACCAACCGATCACTGTGCGATATCAACTCCCTATACCGGGAGAGACGAATCCCTAACAGTCACTCACTGCCTCCACGTGGCTCGGGACCGTGCCCAACTAAAACCTGTTTGCAGGACTCCTTTGAACCGTGGTAGGGTAGTAATCAAAGCACAGCGGGAACTCACACGAGACAAATGACGACCTCAAGTCAACAGACTATCTGCACACATGTCACCTGAGAACTGCTATCTGACGTTAGGCATAAATACCATCCAGTCAGTTCTCGGCGAGTCTTGTCCGGTGTACTCACACCCTGTGAGCATCTGTATACAATCTTAGGTGCACTCCACCAATGGCTGCGGGACCAATCCATCGCCCCTCCTCAGGGTCTATATATGTATACACCAGTCTACTCCGGAGTATCGATGCCCAGTCTCGATACTCCTGCGACCAGGGACATCTAAGGATGTGCCTATTGACTATCCAGCTCCCACTAGTATGACTGCCATCACAACGCCGGTAGTCAGGCAAACACCCTATGGGCTTTATCAACATGTATATATATATATGAATACTACGCAAAATATATCATATGTTAAGATAAAGACAAACCAAATAGCCTACTATCATATTAAGCAAGACTGTTATGTACATACATATCCCCAGCATCCTATACAATGAAGCCTCTAGGGCATATATATCCAACAATCTCCCACTTGCACTAAGGCTTATAATTGGCGCAATGAGTACCCACTGTCTTCACTACATCCAGTTGCTGGAGTACCGCATGCCCAATATCTCAAACAGCCTCTCAAACTCAACTTGAAGGATGGCCTTGGTGAATGGGTCTGCCGTGTTGTCTTTTGTGTCCACTCTTCGTACCTCGATCTCCCGACGATCAACGATCTCCCTGATCAGGTGGAACCGCCTTAAGATATGCCTAGATTTCTGATGGGACCTCGGTTCCTTCGCCAATGCTACGGCCATATTGTTATCACAATACAAAGGTATTGGATTGGCAATGGACGGAACTACCTGAAGTTCAGAAATGAACTTCCTCATCCAGACAGCCTCTTTTGCAGCTTCACTAGCAGCTATATACTCTGCCTACATAGTTGAGTCTGCAACGGTATCCTGTTTGGAACTCTTCCAACATACCGCCCTTCCATTGAGGGTAAACACAAAACCCGAAATGGATTTAGAATCGTTTTTGTCACTTTGAAAGCCGAAGGTCCCCATTACCGTAAATCAAGAACATCTCCTTAGTCCTTCTCAGGTACTTGAGAATGTTCTTTACCGCTATCCAATGTTTCTCACCTGGGTCAGACTGATACCTGCTTACCACACCAAGTGCGTAAGCTACATCCGGTCTTGTACATAACATCGCATACATTATAGATCATACTGCCGAAGCATAGGGTATAATGCCCATGCGATCCCTCTCTTCATCAGTCTTTGGAGACATCTCTTTGGAGAGGGTGATCCCGTGACAAGCGGGCATATTACCGCACTTGGAATCTTCCACACAAAATCTTTTTAATATAGTTTCAATATACCTGGACTGTGAAAGTCCCAATATTCTATTAGATCTATCACGATAGATCTTAATGCCCAAAATATAGGTTTCATCACCCAAGTCTTTCATAGAGAATTTCTGTGACAAGAAGAGCTTTACTGATTGTAGCATAGGGACATCATTCCCTATCAGTAGTATGTCGTCGACGTATAAAACGAGGAAGACTACTGCTCCTTCTACAATCTTCCTATAAATACATGGTTCATGTACATTTTTGATAAAGTCAAACTCTTTGACTGTCTCATCAAAGCAGATGTTCCAACTTCGCAATGCTTGCTTTAATCCATAAATGGATTTAAGCAACCTGCACACTCTTCCGCTGGTTCCACTGTCTAAGAAACCTTCTGGTTGATCCATGTAAACACTCTCTTCTAAATGTCCATTTAGAAAAGCTGTTTTTACATCCATTTACCAGATTTCATAGTCATGGAAGGCAGCAATGGCAAGCAGGATCCGAATGGATTTAAGCATAGCTACAGGTGAAAAGGTTTCATCATAGTCCAATCCTATTCTTTGACGAAAACCTTTCGCAACGAGTCTAGCTTTGTAGCTTTCCACTTGTCCAAGTGCACCCATCTTCTTCTTGAAGATCCATTTGCATCCAACTGGTTTCACCCCAGGAGGATCAACTTCTAAAGTCCATACTTTATTGGTGTACATGGATTCCATTTCGGATCTCATAGCATCCAGCCATTTCATCGAGTCAATACTCGTGATAGTCTGCTGAAAACTGGTAGGCTCATCATTATCGATGATGCAATCCTCTCGATCCCCATCCAGAAGAAAACCATAGTATCCCTCAGGAGGATGAGAAAGCCTACTAGATCTGCGGAGTGGTGTTGGTTCGTCATGTTCTATTGAAATCTGAGGTTCTTCTAAGTCCTCGGTAGCAGTTTTGAAAGGTTCCTAGGCACTCTAGTGAGGTCTCATAAGGCATCGAACATGCCAATTTAAAAAAAATTGTGCCGAGAAACCCTAGACTACGGATCTTAGACTAGATGTTTAGGCGAAAAGATAATCTAGTTAACTACTTAACTAAAAGTTAGATACTACAACCTTTGTAGATCCGGTAATCCTCTTCCTTGGCTCCACGTAGGCATCCTCTCGCTGTCCTTTTCGAATCCTAGACTCGTTCATCGGCTTCATCGGGAAAACGAGCGGAATAGGTCGTCGGCTTCGTGTCAAAGACGATCTACGTCGAGGTTGCACAAGCTCAAGCTCCGACTTCACCAAGTTGTGAAACTTGTGAAGAAAACACCCAAAACAACTTGGCAAGAGGTAGAGGGTGAAGAAATAGGAGGTGGGTTCACTTTAGAATTGGATTTATCTCACTTTAGCTCAAGTTGCCATTGATGGACCTTGAGCTTTCAAGATGAAGATGATGAAGAAGAAGGAAAAGAATATGATAAGTTCTCTTTAAAATGAAAAGAAAAACCAAACTTATCATAATGTGAACCATAGTTAAGTGTAGAGAATTGACTAAGGTTAGAATAATGGTTAGGGTTTAGTGTGAAGACAAAATGGTCACAAAGTCAAAGCTTCATGAAGCTTCAACAATGTTCAAGAATGAAAGCAACCATTTTGTATTCTTATCCCATTCTTTTTCCAAAAATGAATAAAGAAAAGAATGGATAAATAAAAACCCTAATCACTTTCTTAACCTAGGCTTAATTCTATACACTTAACCAAATGAGCAAGCATCATCAAACATGATACTAACATGTGCACAAAAGTATATCACATATACAATTCGCACATCAAGTGAGAAAATCCATTTAAAGTGAACCAATACTAGTTAATGCAAAGTAATATATCAAATATATAATTATACATTAAACCATTAAATCAACATTTGATTCAATGATCCGGTCATGTCGCACATAACCGACTAGAATCCAATGTATCGATTTATCGAATCTATGATTCGATAACTAGGTCATATCGAATATCACCAATCGAAACATATATCGTGAGAATGAAATGCGGTATCACATACACGCATTATTCTCGGTCCTGCACATATCTCATATGCGCTCCTATTTCGTTTCGCCTGAGCCAGGAAACCTCTGTGTAGGACTCTAAAGACTCGTCAATACGCCTGTAGCAGATGATGATCATATCAAGCACCCACAAGCCGCAAGCGGTCTGCTAAACGTAACGGCCACCCGGGTATTGAGCGATCAGAAGATCGACGAGCTAGCCCGCTCACACTCCTGTGAATCCAACCAGTAACACTTACCGTACAGTCCGGTCTGTTCGTCTGATACGTCGCATATCAAGTCTAGGGGTGGTAAACGTCAGACCCCAATACTCGATAATTCGTGCCGATGTGAGGCTCATAACAGGTCGAGAAACTACTGGTAACACTTACCAGCAAATCTCTGATCAGCCCTGGCCAGGGACTTCCCTGTTACGGCCAATCGAGCACAGCGCAACATCAACCCCCAATACCGGGAGAGACGAAACCCCTCCTATCGCTTATTGCCTCCATGTGACTCGGGACTGTACCCAAAGACCACCGTTTTGCACGCCCTCATGGACGTGGTAAGGTGGAGATCAAAGCACAGTGGGAATCACACAAGACTCTATGACGATCTCGGGTCTACAGACTAACCTGTACAAGTGTCACCTGAGAACTGCCATCTGACGTGAGGTATAATACCATCTGGGAGTTCTCGGCGAGTCCGTCCAGTGTACCCAGTCTCCACTGAGCACCCGTATACCATCTCTGATGTCAAACACCAATGGATATGGGATCATCCATCGCCCATCTCATGGGTCGAGAAGCGTATACGCTAGTCTACTCTGGTATATCGATGCCCCGTCTCGATACACCCATGTCTAGGGACCTTGAAGGATGTACTTATGGACTACCATGTCCCCACTAGTATGATCTGCATCATAGTCCAGGTAGTCAAGTAGACATCCTAAGGGCTTTACCAACATGTAACTACAAGACAGTATAAAGAGACTAGTGTACATGTTAAGATAAAGAGTAACCAGATAGCATACTATCATATCGAGCAAGAAATTCATCTCTATATATGTCCAAGCATCCAATATAATATACAACATCTGTACAATACTGGCCTCTAGGGCATACATACAACTAACAATCTCCCACTTGCATTAGGGCCAGCTGCTGTAGTATCGCATACCGAGCATCCCGAAGAGTCTCTCAAACTGTGTCTGGGGAATGGCCTTCGTGAGTGGATCCGCCGTGTTGTTCTTCGTGTCAACCCTCCTGACCTCGATCTCCCGGCGATCAACTGTCTCCCGGATCAGGTGATACCGCCTCAGAATATGCCTGGATCGCTGATGGGACCTGGGTTCCTTGGCCAAAGCCACCGCTCCATTGTTATCGCAATACAAAGGTATTGGACGCTCAATGGATGGAACCACTCCAAGTTCAGTAATGAACTTCTTGATCCAGACAGCCTCTTTGGCAGCATCGTTGGCAGCGATGTATTCAGCCTCCATCGTCGAGTCTGCCACGGTTTCCTGCTTGGAACTCTTCCAGCTAACCGCCCCTCCGTAAAGGGTAAAGACAAAACCCGACTGCGACTTAGAGTCGTCCTTATCACTCTGGAAGCTCGAATCGGTAAAGGACTCCACTTGGAGCTCTCCGTTACCATACGCCAAGAACATATCTCTAGTCCTTCGTAAGTACTTGAGAATGCTCTTCACAGCTGTCCAGTGACTCTCTCCAGGATCAGCTTGATACCTGCTCACTACACTTAGTGAGTATGCCACATCGGGTCTGGTACATAGCATCGCATACATGATAGAGCCTACTGCCGAAGCATAGGGTATCCCTTGCATGCGAGCTCTCTCCAAATCAGTCTTGGGAGACATCTCTTTGGAGAGAGTGACTCCAGAGATCGTGGGCAAGTTCCCACGCTTGGACTCTTCCATACTAAACCTTTTTAGTATGGTGTCAATGTACCTGGATTGGGACAATCCCAAAATCCGTTTGGATCTATCTCTATAGATCCTGATTCCCAATATGCAGGAGGCATCACCAAGATCTTTCATTGAGAATCTTTGTGATAAGAAGAGCTTAACCGATTGCAGCATAGGAATATCATTTCCTATCAAGAGTATGTCGTCCACGTACAATACGAGGAAGACAACCTTACTCTCTGCCACCTTCCTGTAGATACAAGGTTCATCTGGATTTTTGACGAAATCAAACTCTTTGATAACGACGTCAAAGCAGATGTTCCAACTCCGCGATGCTTGCTTTAATCCATAAATGGATTTAAGCAGCTTGCACACCTTCCCGCTGCTCCCACTGTCTACGAAGCCCTCTGGCTGAGTCATGTACACGCACTCTTCTAAATCACCGTTTAGAAAGGCGGTCTTAACATCCATTTGCCAGATTTCGTAATCATGATATGCAGCGATGGCAAGCATGATCCGGATGGATTTAAGCATAGCCACTGGAGAAAAGGTCTCGTCATAGTCCACACCTGGTCTTTGACGAAAACCCTTTGCTACAAGTCTAGCTTTGAAAGTCTCCACTTTCCCATCTACACCAAGTTTCTTCTTGAAGATCCACTTGCTCCCAATGGGTTTTACCCCTTCAGGAGCAACGTCCAAAGTCCATACTTTGTTGGTGTACATGGATTCCATCTCGGACCGCATAGCATCCAGCCATTTCACTGAGTCCCCACTCGTGATGGCCTGCTCGAAGCTAGTTGGGTCATCATCCTCCATGATGCAATCCTCGCTTCCACCGTCCATGAGAAAACCGTAGTATCTCTCAGGTTGGCGAGGAACCCTACTAGATCGGCGGAGTGGCTGGGGTTCATCGGGAACTACGGAATCCTCTGGTTCCACCAGATCTTCTGTTGCAGCTTCTGCAGCTGGAACTTCTTCCAGTTCTACCTCATGACCACTAATCTCTTTTTCAAGAAATTCCTTTTCTAAAAAGGTGGCATGCCGAGAAACAAACACTCTTTGTTCCTCAGGGTGGTAGAAGATATACCCTTGACAATTCTTGGGATATCCTACAAATTTGCATAGAACAGACCGTGCCTCGAGTTTGTCCGGATTTTATCGTTTGACATAGGCTGGACAACCCCATATCTTAACATAGTTAAGACATGGTCTCTTCCCTTTCCATATCTCATATGGAGTGGTAGGCACAGATTTGGTGGGGACCATATTCAATAGATGTATGGCTGTCTCAAGCGCATACCCCCAGAAGGAAATAGGTAACTCAGCTGTGCTCATCATAGAGCGCACCATATCTAATAAGGTGCGGTTCCTCCGTTCTGATACACCGTTGTGCTGTGGTTGTAGGGTTCCTAGGCACCCTAATGAGTTCTCACAAGGCATCGAACATACCAATATAAAATTTTACGGGTGCCGAGAGACCCGACTACGGATCGTTGGCTATATATTTAGGCGAAAAGTAAACTAGTTAACAACTTAACTAATGGGATATCGGAAATACAACCTTTGTAGATCCGGTGCTCCACCTCCATAGCTCCGCAACGAAGTCGTCTCCGCTGTCCAAAAGTAATCCGGGCTCTAGAGTCGGCTTCGTCGGAGAAAAAGCGAGCTAGGTCGTCGATGTCCATGCCGAAGATGATCTACGTCGAAGCATCACTAGATTGAGTTCTCACTTCACCAAGTCAAGAAACTTGTGAAGGAAACACACTCTACTACTTGGCAAGAGGTAGAGGATGAAGAAATAGGAAGTGGGTAGACTTTAGATTTGGATTTCTCACTCATATCATCAATCCACCATTGATGTAGTCTAGGTTTTTCTTCTTGAGTTGAAGGAAGAAGAAGAAGAAATGATATGATAAGATTAATTAAAAAGAAAAGAATAATCCAATCTTTATCATAACATGACCATGGTTATGTGTAGAGACTAAACCCAAGTTAAGTGAATGGTTAGGTTAGGAATGAAGACAAAAATGGTGACTAAGTCAAAGTATTCATGAAGCTTCATTAATGAACAAAAGAATGCCACCATTTTTCTTTTCTTTTCCTTAAATGAATAATGAATATAAATAAATGAATAAGTATATAAAACCCTAACCATTCATATAACCATGGTTTAATCTTTACACAAGCACAAGTCAACATGTATCATCAAACATGATACAATGTATATGCACATAAGTATATCACATATACAACTTGCACATTGAGTGAGAAAATCCATATAAAGTGAACCTATACTAGCTAATGCAAAGTAATATATCAAATATATAATTATGCATTAAATCATTAAATCAACACTTGATTTAATGATCCGGTCATATCGCATATAACCGACTAGTATCCAATGTATCGGCTTATCGAATCAACCCTCGATTCGATAACTAGGTTATATCGCATATAACCATACGACACATTCATCACGAGAATGAAATACGGTATCACATACACGCATTATTCTCGGTCCCGCACATATCTCATATGCGCTCCTATTTCGTTTCGCTTGAGCCAGGAAACCTCTGTGTAGGACTCTAAAGACTCGTCAATACGCCGGCAGCAGATGATGATCATATCAAACACACACAAGCCGCAAGCGGTCTGCTAAACGTAACGGCCACCCGGGTATTGAGCGATCTGAAGATCGACGAGCAAGCCCGCTCACACTCCAGTGAATCCAACCAGTAACACTACCGTACAGTCCGGTCTGATCGTCTGATATGCCGCATATCTTGCCTAGGGGTGGTAAACGTCAGACCCCAATAGCTCGATATGTCATGTCGATATGAGGTCTATAACAATTCGAGAAACTACTGGTAACACTTACCAGTAAATCTCAGCAACCCTGGCCAGGGATTTCCTGTTTTAGCCAATCGAACACAGCGCAACATCAACCCCCTATACCGGGAGAGACGAATCCCCTCCTATCGCTCATTGCCTCCATGTGACTCAGGACAGTACCCAAAAACCACCGTTTTGCACGCCCTCTTGGACGTGGTAAGATGGAAATCAAAGCACAGTGGGAACCACACAAGACTCTATGACGATCTCGGGTCAACAGACTACTCTGTACCAGTGTCACCAGAGAACTGCCATCTGACGTGAGGTATAATACCATCTGGGAGTTCTCGATGAGTCCGTCCAGTGTACCCAGTCTCTACTGAGCACCCGTATATCATCTCTGATGTCAAACACCAATGGATATGGGATCATCCATCGCCCATCTGTATGGGTCGAGAAGGTACACGCTAGTCTACTCTGGTATATCGATGCCCCGTCTCGATACACCCACGACTAGGGACTTTGAAGGATGTACTTATAGACTATCTGTCCCCACTAGTATGATCTGCATCATAGTCCAGGTAGTCAAGTACATATCCTAAGGGCTTTACCAACATGTAACAGAGAGACAAAACAGTATACACGTTAAGGTAAAGGGTAACCAGATCGCATACTATCATGTCGCGCAAGAAAGTCCTCCCTATATATGTCCCAGCATCCACTACAATATACATCCTATGTACAGTAATGGCCTCTAGGGCATACATATAACTAACAATCTCCCACTTGCACTAGGGCCATCTGTAGCAGTGGTTGTAGTATCTCATACTCAACCATCCCATAAAAGTCTCTTTCTGGGAACAGGCCTTTGTGAGTGGATCCGCTGTGTTGTCCTCTGAGTCTACTCTCCAAACTTCGATCACCCTGGAGATCAATTATCTCCATGATCAAGCGATACTGTCTTAGAATATGTCTGGATCACTGATGGGACCGGCGTTCCTTGGCATTAGCCACATTTCCATTGTCACACAATGGGAGGAACATAGTTCATCTCATGAACCAATATACATCCAGACTACCTCTTTGGTAGCATCTCAAATAGCGATGTAACCCGCCTTTATCGTCTAGTATGTCACGGTATCTAGCTTGGAACTCTTCCAACATACCATCCCTATACTAAGGGTAAAGACAATGCCTGTGACTGACATTCAGTCGTCTTTATCACCCTGGAACACTTCCAGTGATTCTCCCCAGGATCGATTGATACCTTCTCACTACTTCTAGTGAGGTTCCTAACATCCAATTAGATCTATCTCATAGATCCAAAATCCAGGATTTAGTAGGTATCACTTTGATCCTATATGGAGAATCTTTGTGATAATCGGAGATTGATCGAGCGTAGCATAGGAAACTACTTCCCTATCAAGAGTATGCCATCCACGTACTCTACGAGGATCGCCACCATACTCCCTACTACCTTTTTGTATATACAAGGTTCATCTACCATTTTGATGATGTCAAACTATTTGACTTATCCATCAAAACAGATGCTCCAACTCCGCGATGCCTGCTTTATCCTATAAAGCATCTTGCACACGTTTCCGCTGCTCCCACTGTCTACGAGGCCCTCTGGCTGTGTACTTATAGACGTACTCTTCTAAAACATCATTTAGAAAAGCAGTCAAGACACCCAACCACCAGATATCGCAGTCATGGTATGTAGCCGTGACAAGTAGGATCTGGATGGACTTAAGCATAGCTACTTGAAAAGGTTTCATCATTATCCATACCTGGTCAATGATGCAAACTTTTAACAAGTCTAGCTTTGAAAGTCTCAACTTTTCCATGTACACCAAGTAATCTTCTCAAGATATACTTGCTCCTGATGGGGATTTAACCCTTCAGATATAGCAACCAAAGTCCATACTTTGTTGGTGTATAAGGATTCCATCTCAGATCGCTAAGCATCCAGCCATTCTTACAGAGTCACACTCCTGATGGCCAGCTCGAAGCTAGTTGGGTCATCATCTCATGATGCAATCCTCGCTCCCACTGTCACAGAGCAACTGAAGTATCTCTCAGGTGGGTGAGGAACCCTACTAGATCGGCGGAGAGGCTGAGGTTCGTTGGAATCTACTGAATCCTTTGGTTCTACCAAATTATTTGTTGTATTTTGTATAGCTGGAACCTTTCCAGTTCTACATAACAGATCTTGCCTCGAGCTTGTCCGGATTTTGCTTTTCAGACATAGGCCGGACAACCCCAAATCTTAACTAACTTAAGAAATGGGCTCTTCCCTTTCCATATCACATATGATGTGGTAGGCAACTGATTTGGTTTGAACCCTATTCAATAAGTATGCAGCTTCATAAGTGCATAACCCCCAAGAAGGAAATAGGTAACTCAGCAGTACTCATCATAGAGCACACCATATCAAATAGGGTGTATCTGCTCCGCCCCGACATACCATCGTGCAATGGTATATACGGAGGAGTAATGCTGAGAGAGAATCTCATTCTCCTTTAGAAAAGTCCAGGATTTCCGTGCTCAAGTATTCTCCTCCTCGATCACATCAAAGGACATAATACTTATACCCGTATTTTGGTTCTCTACTTCTAACTTATATTCTGTGAATATCTCAAAAGGTTCGGACTAGTGTTTCAACAAGAACATATGTCTGAATCTGAAGAGATCATCAGAGAACGCAATGAAGTATAAAGAACCAGTCCTGGTATTTGTAGACAGGGGACCTTACATACATCAACATGTATCATCCCAAGAGTTCACTAACTCTTTCTCTGTTTCTTAGTAAACAGGGCTATGGTCATCTTATCTTTGTGACATGATTGGCGAGTTGCACAAGATGTAAATTCAAACTGATTTAAATATACATCTAAATGTAACTTCAGCCAGTCGGGTCGCATTGATCTGACCTAGTCTACAATACCTCAAGAAGAATCCGTTCATTTCTGAACTCTTCCTCTTGTGTGTGTTCCATATACTAAGAACTGTAGTTTGATTTAGAACATTAATGCTTTTAGATAACGTGCCTGAACCGATCAACTTTTGATATAGGAAATGTTCAAAACATTATCCAACAATACAAAATTTTATCATTTCTTTACTAATAAAGAGATAGATATGATTTTGTATATCAGGTTCGGTATCTAATAACATTCGTTCAGAATCAATGTATTGGTAATACAGGGTGACAGTGACCAACAGACTTGGCTGCAACACTTGCCTCGTTTTCTGCCTCATGAAACTTATCACCCGTTCTCAGTTCTCTACCTATCTGCAGCCCTATGTAACAGATTACATATCTGGGATCCTGATCTGGTATCACATACCCAGGACGTAAAGGATACTGAGAAACAGTTCTGTATAACGAACACACCCGAAGATGATGCATCAGCATGCACTCTCTTCGTTTGGGCGGCACGGGAAATCTGGTATTCCCCAATTTCCTGCTCTGTCTTATAACAATTATAAGTTGGAGCGGGACCAACGTTCCCCAGCTCAGTATAACAAGCGGGTTCGGTCAAATAATCCGTATTATTATCTTGATTAAGGCGTGATATGGTCTCTACTTGGAGAGAGAGAGATGAAAACACTCAGCGTGCGCTCTGTCAAGAATAGATTGGTTATTATTTTATCTAATCAGGATGGCTCCCACTGCTTTTTATCAAATCTTCCTTCAAACCCTAAAAGGTAAGACTAGCCGGGATTAATTACACACTACAAGTTCGCCAATCTTTCAGCCAGGCCAGTGTCGGTGCTTTGAGGGAGGTCCCCCGTGCTTTCGCACGAACCTAATTAATGTAAACCTCGTTTTCCCAGAGGCGTAACCCCGTTAACACCTTTCTAGACACCTACTTGATCGGCTAATTGTAATGTATAAAACTCTCCCAGGAGTAACTCTTACTCGCAGCAAGTATCGGGATCCAACTATCTCATAGAAGGTATGCAATCTTATTGCAAATTTCAACACTTGAAATTCCCGATAATATTTTGCCCCTAGCTCGCTATGACCTTGACGCATGCCAAACAACCCATAGTCTGCTAGTCAAGTTCAACCCGTACATTTCTTGATTGAATTAAACCCACCCGCACGACCATTGACGCATGCCAAACAACGCCATACGAATACCCTAATCCAATCGCATCATATGCTGGCAGATAAGCACTAGTTAGCTACCGTACACTACGCCTTGACGCATGCCAAACAACCGCAGCACGAATACTAACTAATACTTATCTGAAATGACGGAGGGCTACGACAGGTTTTTCTGAAAACCTATTGCGTAATGAACTTGATATCGTTGTAGAATCAAATGAATTTTGAAATGGAGTGTTTTTGAGGCTTTTCTAGTTTTGCTAAAGGAGTCACTCCCGATGAAGGGATCGTCGGTCCTTTCCTCGTCGAATGAGGTGCGGGATATATCATATATATCACTGTGCAAAGCAAAAACTCTTAAAAGCAATCAAAAGACAAACCGAGTGTGTAGCATCTGCCAGTTATTGCTAAAGGAGTCACTCCCGGTGAAGGGATCTCGGTCCTTTCCTTATCGAATAAGGTGCAGGATATATCATATATACCGCTGTGCAAAGCAAGAACTGTAGCTACCTGTTTTATTTGGAAATTCGATTCTACAACATCTTAGGTTTCTTTTATTTCATTAATCACATTAATGAAGTCCCATCATTTAAATACCTAAACATCACAGATAGATATGACGTACACTTATGCCATCCGCATTCGCCTCGATGTCCCCTCGTGCACCGTTAGGTTAGGTAACTAACGACAGAGCAGGGCAGGGCTAGCGCGGGTGTAAAACATAAGTAACGTCTATATAATATATCATATATACTATACACTATATCCATCACAGAGTTACAATACAGATATCGCAGCAGAAGAAACATATGAAATATTGGATATACTAGGACGTCCGTGTTTTCAATACGAGCCAGTATAAAACACGGATTCCACGGTCGCGATGAATAGCCAAACCCACACCCCTAGACCCCTACGAGAGCGGCAAGCAACCCTGCCAATTCTAGGGTTAGGAGACCCGGACTCGACTCCTCGAGTTGGTCTCCCTCTGGACCCCAGAACCCGGTTACTTGTGCTCCCCTCCTTGGGTCTATCCTAGTGCGGAAAAGTAAATAATATACAAGAGGTGACAACTTCCGCAACCTGGAAGCGCCCCAATAAAAGAATATTACATACAAGTTTTTACATGAATGAAAATGAAAAACACTCATCTCACATAAAAACCCCCGGCTATTCAAACACGACGATCCAATATAACATATCCAGCAACACAAAACAACACATGTCATCAACGTAAGTAAATATACGCATCCCAATTGTCGTTGACATATAGCAACGAAACCGGCGATATCATATGTTACACTTACGGTCACAGAAAAGAAAGTGTAAAACTACAACAGTTGGAATCCGCAATCTGCATAGACATCGCATGCCTAATCAAATGAATACCTTAGACATCGCATGCCTAACAGTTATAAACCCCGCATTTTAGTCTCAAAATCGAAAACACTTTTCAATATCAAGTCGGGCAATTCAACAGGATTCCCGACATCCTGATCGAATGCTCGTCGCAAACTTCAGTAGGCGGCCGCACCCCTGATACCGTCGACGAAGTGCACCAAGGCGGAACACCGCTACCGCGAGCACCCGAACGGATGCTTTCGGCGACGGGGTTCTCCTACAGTCACTTGGTCGGGGCTATGGAGTGAGGCTGTCTATTAAGTTTACCCGGCGAGTATCCGCGTACACTACGTGATTGCGACGGACTTTTGATCGCATCAAAATTCCGTGGCAACCGATCAAGTGAGACTAAACTGCTACGTTTATAATATTCATTCCGTTATCTCATAACAATTTGTGAATTCCAATTATTGTATCACATTCCGGATAAATAGAAAATGCTAAACTTTTCGATCGAACAATCGAACACCCAAGTTTTCCCGATACAGCTCAACACATGAAACAAGTCTAACAACATTCCGTTCGTGCCTCAGTACCAACGATCCAGCCGTAGAAGGGTCAAGCCAACGCCTCACATGTGGCACGCCGTACTGCCCCAAACCCGAAGGTTCAAAGGGCAGTTCAAGACGGTCACATAATCGAGTTAAGGTTTGTTGTCTTCTAGAGGGTCCATCGCGTTACTTGCACTACTTAGAACGTCGTCAAACTACGGAAAAATCCAACACTTGGAAATTTCCCGGCAGGGGAAAAAGTGGGTATTTATATCCGGTCGAACTTTTTTACATATTCTAAAATTTATCCGGAAAGCCACACAGACAAAATTTGATACTCCGATCGAAACACCGAATCCCCAAAACAACTCCAGAAAACTCAACTCTTGAATAAATATTAAAAATTCCCAGAAACACCATAAATAATATATAAGAATTACTGTGCAGAAAAGGATGCACAACACGACAAAAGGGCCGCGCATCCGCCGCCTGAGCCTACTGTAAGGCCGCGGATCCGCGCCCCATTTAATGAATCTTTCGCCTGAGTTTGCACAGTAATTCTTATATTATTTTACTGAGTTTTCTGAATATTTTTAATCTGGAAAAATCCCAGAATTTGGAAAACGTCCAGAGAGCTATTTGTAATAGGGTTTCGGGTTCGTTCGGAGTTCAAAATCCGTCTGGACTTCGCCTAAGGCTCTAGCTAGGCTCTGACACCACTGTAGGATTCCTAGGCACCCTAATGAGTTCTCACAAGGCATCGAACATACCAATATAAAATTTTACGGGTGCCGAGAGACCCGACTATGGATCGTTGGCTAGATATTTAGGCGAAAAGTAAACTAGTTAACAACTTAACTAATGGGATATCGGAAATACAACCTTTGTAGATCTGGTGCTCCACCTCCATAGCTCCGCAACGAAGTCGTCTCCGCTGTCCAAAAGGAATCCGGGCTCTAGAGTCGGCTTCGTCGGAGAAAAAGCGAGCTAGGTCGTCGATGTCCATGCCGAAGATGATCTACGTCGAAGCATCACTAGATCGAGCTCTCCCTTCACCAAGTCAAGAAACTTGTGAAGGAAACACACTCTACTACTTGGCAAGAGGTAGAGGATGAAGAAATAGGAAGTGGGTAGACTTTAGATTTGAATTTCTCACTCATATCATCAATCCACCATTGATGTAGTCTAGGTTTTTCTTCTTGAGTTGAAGGAAGAAGAAGAAGAAATGATATGATAAGATTAATTAAAAAGAAAAGAATAATCCAATCTTTATCATAACATGACCATGGTTATGTGTAGAGACTAAACCCAAGTTAAGTGAATGGTTAGGTTAGGAATGAAGACAAAAATGGTGACTAAGTCAAAGTATTCATGAAGCTTCATGAATGAACAAAAGAATGCCACCATTTTTCTTTTCTTTTCCTTAAATGAATAATGAATATAAATAAATGAATAAGTAGATAAAACCCTAACCATTCATATAACCATGGTTTAATCTTTACACAAGCACAAGTCAACATGTATCATCAAACATGATACAATGTATATGCATATAAGTATATCACATATACAACTTGCACATTGAGTGAGAAAATCCATATAAAGTGAACCTATACTAGCTAATACAAAGTAATATATCAAATATATAATTATGCATTAAATCATTAAATCAACACTTGATTTAATGATCCGGTCATATCGCATATAACCGACTAGTATCCAATGTATCGGCTTATCGAATCAACCCTCGATTCGATAACTAGGTTATATCGCATATAACCATACGACACATTCATCGCGAGAATGAAATACGGTATCACATACACGCATTATTCTCGGTCCCGCACATATCTCATATGCGCTCCTATTTCGTTTCGCTTGAGCCAGGAAACCTCTGTGTAGGACTCTAAAGACTCGTCAATACGCCGGCAGCAGATGATGATCATATCAAACACCCACAAGCCGCAAGCGGTCTGCTAAACGTAACGGCCACCCGGGTATTGAGCGATCTGAAGATCGACGAGCAAGCCCGCTCACACTCCAGTGAATCCAACCAGTAACACTACCGTACAGTCCGGTCTGATCGTCTGATATGTCGCATATCTTGCCTAGGGGTGGTAAACGTCAGACCCCAATAGCTCGATAAGTCGTGTCGATATGAGGTCTATAACAATTTGAGAAACTACTGGTAACACTTACCAGTAAATCTCAGCAACCTGGCCAGGGATTTCCTATTATAGCCAATCGAACACAGCGCAACATCAACCCCCTATACCGGGAGAGACGAATCCCCTCCTATCGCTCATTGCCTCCATGTGACTCGGGACTGTACCCAAAAACCACCGTTTTGCACGCCCTCTTGGACGTGGTAAGATGGAAATCAAAGCACAGTGGGAACCACACAAGACGCTATGACGATCTCGGGTCAACAGACTACTCTGTACCAATGTCACCAGAGAACTGCCATCTGACGTGAGGTATAATACCATCTGGGAGTTCTCGGCGAGTCCGTCCAGTGTACCCAGTCTCTACTGAGCACCCGTATATCATCTCTGATGTCAAACACCAATGGATATGGGATCATCCATCGCCCATCTGTATGGGTCGAGAAGGTACACGCTAGTCTACTCTGGTATATCGATGCCCCGTCTCGATACACCCACGACTAGGGACTTTGAAGGATGTACTTATAGACTATCTGTCCCCACTAGTATGATCTGCATCATAGTCCAGGTAGTCAAGTACATATCCTAAGGGCTTTACCAACATGTAACAGAGAGACAAAACAGTATACACGTTAAGGTAAAGGGTAACCAGATAGCATACTATCATGTCGAGCAAGAAAGTCCTCCCTATATATGTCCCAGCATCCACTACAATATACATCCTATGTACAGTAATGGCCTCTAGGGCATACATATAACTAACAGTGGTGTATATGGAGGAGTCAGCTGAGAGAGAATCCCATTCTCTTTTAGGAAGTCCAGGAATTCATTGCTCAAGTATTCACCTCCTCGATCAGATCGAAGGATTTTAATACTTTTTCCGGTTTGGTTTTCGACTTCTTGTTTATATTCTCTAAATTTCTCAAAAGCTTCAGACTTGTGTCTTATTAAGTACACATGTCCGTATCTTGAGAGATCGTCAGTGAATGTAATGAAGTACGAAGAACCATCCCTGGCATGTATAGACATGGGACCGCATACATCACTATGTATCAGTCCCAAGAGTTCGGTAACTCTTTCTCCATGTCCCGTAAACGGAGTTTTGGTCATCTTGCCTTTGAGACATGACTGGCAAGTGTCATAAGATGAAAATTCGAAAGGTTTCAAATATCCATCCTTATGCAACTTAGCCAGTCGTGTCACATTGATGTGACCCAGTCTACAATGCCACAAGAAGGATTCGTTGAGTTCAGAACTCTTCCTCTTGTGTGTGTTTGTTATGCTCAGAACTGTTGATTGATTTAGAACATAAATGCCATTGCATAACGTGCCTGATCCAACCAACTTTTGGTTACGGAAAATGTTCATAACATTATCCTGTAATACAAAATTATATCCCTCTTTACTTAATAAAGAAACCGATATAATGTTGCATATCAGGTTCGGCATGTAATAGCATTCGTTCAGAACCAATGTATTACCAGTTGGTAATACAAGGTGATATTCCCCGACAGTCTTAGCTGCAACAATTGCACCATTTCCAACTCTAATGTCTTTATCACCTTTTCCAAGTTCTCTACCTTTCCTTAGCCCATGTAACTGATTACATATATGGGATCCCGACCCGGTATCCAATACCCAGGACGTAGAGTAAATAGAGAAACAGTTCTCAGTAACAAACACACCCGAAGAAAATGCATCAACATGTACTTTCTTCATTCGGGTGGCATGGGAATCCTGGCATTCCCCTATATCCTGTTCATTCCTATAACTCTTATAAGAAAGAACGGAACCAACGTTCCCCAGCACAGTATAACATGCGGGTTCGGTCAATACATCCATATTATTATCTTCATTAGGGCATGAAATGGTCTCTACCTGGAGAGAGAGAGAAGAAAACACTTTAGCGTATGCTCGTGCAAGATCAGATTGGTTATTATCTTATCTAATCAGGATGGCTCCCACTGCTTTTTATCAAATCTTCCTTCAAACCCTAAAAGGAAAGACAAGCCGGGATTAATTGCACACTACAAGTTCGCCAATCTTTCAGCCAGGCCAGTGTCGGTACTTTGAGGGAGGTCCCCCATGCTTTCGCACGAACCTAATTAATGTAAACCTCGTTTTCCCAGAGGCGTAACCTCGTTAACACCTTTCTAGACACCTACTTGATCAGCTAATTGCAATGTGTAAAACTCTCCCAGGAGTAACTCTTACTCGTAGTGGGTATCGGGATCCAACTATCTCATAGAAGGTATGCAATCTCATTGCAAATTTCAACACTTGAAATTCCCGATAATACTTTTGCCCCTAGCGTGCTATGACCTTGACGAAAGCCAACAAACCACAGCCCGCTAGTCAAGTTCAACCCGTACATTTCTTGACTGAATTAAACCCACCCGCACGACCCTTGACGAAAGCCAACAAAGCCTTACGACTACCCTAATCCAGTCGCATCATATGCAGCAGATAAACAGCACATAGCTACCGCACACTACACCTTGACGAAAGCCAACAAATGTAGCACGAATACTATATGTAACCTATCTGAAATGACGGAGGGCTACGCAGGTTTTTCTGAAAACCTATTGCGTAATGAACTTGATATCGTTGTAGAATCAAATGAAGTTTTGAAATGGAGTGATTTTGAGGCTTTTCTAGTTTTGCTAAAGGAGTCACTCCCGGTGAAGGGATCTCGGTCCTTTCCTCGTCGAATGAGGTGCGGGATATATCATATATATCGCTGTGCAAAGCAAAAACCCAAAAGCAGTCAAAAGCAAACCGAGTGTGTAGCATCTGCCAGTTATTGCTAAAGGATTCACTCCCGGTGAAGGGATCTCGGTCCTTTCCTCATCGAATAAGGTGCAGGGTATATCATATATACCGCTGTGCAAAGCAAGAACTGTAGCTACCTGTTTTAATTTTAAAATTCGATTCCACAACATCTTAGGTTTCTTATCTTTCATTAATCACATTAATGAAGTCCCATCATTTAAATACCTAAACATCACAGATAGATATGACGTACACTTATGCCATCCGCATTCGCCTCGATGTCCCCTCGTGCACCGTTAGGTTAGGTAACTAACGACAGAGCAGGGCAGGGCTAGCGCGGGTGTAAAACATAAGTAACGTGTATATAATATATCATATATACTATATACTATATCCATCACAGAGTCACAACACAGATATCGCAGCAGAATAAACATATGAAATATTGGATATACTAGGACGTCCGTGTTTTCAATACGAGCCAGTATAAAACACGGATTCCACGGTCGTGACGAATAGCCAATCCCACACCCCTAGACCCCTACGAGAGCGGCAAGCAACCCTGCCAATTCTAGGGTTAGGAGACCCGGACTCGACTCCTCGAGTTGGTCTCCCACTGGACCCCAGAACCCGGTTACTTGTGCTCCCCTCCTTGGGTCTATCCTAATGCGGAAAAGTAAATAATATACAAAAGGTGACATCTTCCGCTACCTGGAAGTGCCCCAAATAAAAGAATATTACATACAAGTTTTTACATGAATGAAAATGAAAAACACTCATCTCACATAAAAACCCCGGCTATTCGAACACGACGATCCAATATAACATATCCAGCAACACATAACATCACATGTCATCAACGTAAGTAAGTATGCATACCCCAATTGTCGTTGACGTATAGCAACGAAACCGGCGATATTTGCATACTACACTTACGGTCACAGAAAAGAAAGTGTAAAACTACAACAATTGGAATCCGCAACTTCTTTAGACATCACATGCCTAATCAAATGAAATACTTAGACATCACATGCCTAACAGTTATAAACCCCGCATTTTAGTCTCATTATCGAAAACACTTTTCAATATAAAGTGAAACTAAACCGCTAGATTTATAACATTCATTCAGTTATCACATAACTGTTTGTGAATTCCAATTATTGTATCACATTCCAGACAAACAGAAAATGTTAAACTTTCCGATCGAACAGTCGAATACCCAAGTTTTCCCAATACAGCTCAACACATGAAATAAGTCTAGCAACATTCAGTTCGTGCCTCAGTACCAACGGTCCAGCCGTAGAAGGGTCAAGCCAACGCCTCACATGTGGCACGCCGTACTGCCCCAAACCCGAAGGTTCAAAGGGCAGTTCAAGACGGTCACATAATCGAGTTAAGGTTTGTTGTCTTCTAGAGAGTCCATCGTATTACTTGCACTACTTAGAACGTCGTTAAACTACGAAAAAATCCAACACTTGGAAATTTCCCGACAGGGGAAAAATTGGGTATTTATATCCGGTCGAACTTTTTAACATATTCAAAGAATTATCCGGAAATACACAAAGACGAAATTTGATACCCCGATCGAAACACCGAATCCCCAAAGCAACCCCAGAAAATTCAACTCTTGAATAAATACTAATAATTTCCAGAAGACTCAGTATTACAAAACATGAATTACTGTGCAAGCCACGTGGTATAACTCAACACAGTGGCCGCGGAACCGCCGCGAATCCCTAGGTGGGGGCCGCGGTTCCGCGCCTCTGTAGTCGAGTTAGCACTACGTGCTTCACAGTAACTCATGAAATTACCTGCTGAATTTTTTGGTAAGTTTCAATCTTGAAAAATCCACGTTTTTAGAAAAAGTACAGAGAGCTCATTTGGTTTAGGGTTTCGGGTTCGTTCGGGCTTCAAATTGCGTCTAGACTTCGCCTGAGGCTCTAGCTTGGCTCTGACACCAGTGAAAGGTTCCTAGGCACTCTAGTGAGGTCTCACAAGGCATTGAACATGCCAATTTAAAAAAAAATTGTGCCAAGAAACCCTAGACTACGGATATTAGACTAGATGTTTAGGCGAAAAGATAATCTAGTTAACTACTTAACTAAAAGTTAGATACTACAACCTTTGTAGATCCGGTAATCCTCTTCCTTGGCTCCACGTAGGCATCCTCTCGCTGTCCTTTTCGAATTCTAGACTCGTTCATCGGCTTCATCGGGAAAACGAGCGGAATAGGTCGTCGGCTTCGTGTCAAAGACGATCTACGTCGAGGTTGCACAAGCTCAAGCTCCGACTTCACCAAGTTGTGAAACTTGTGAAGAAAACACCCAAAACAACTTGGCAAGAGATAGAGGGTGAAGAAATAGGAGGTGGGTTCACTTTAGAATTGGATTTATCTCACTTTAGCTCAAGTTGCCATTGATGGACCTTGAGCTTTCAAGAAGAAGATGATGAAGAAGAAGGAAAAGAATATGATAAGTTCTCTTTAAAATGAAAAGAAAAACCAAACTTATCATAATGTGAACCATAGTTAAGTGTAGAGAATTGACTAAGGTTAGAATAATGGTTAGGGTTTAGTGTGAAGACAAAATGGTCACAAAGTCAAAGCTTCATGAAGCTTCAACAATGTTCAAGAAAGAAAGCAACCATTTTGTATTCTTATCCCATTCTTTTTCCAAAAATGAATAAAGAAAAGAATGGATAAATAAAAACCCTAATCACTTTCTTAACCTAGGCTTAATTCTATACACTTAACCAAATGAGCAAGCATCATCAAACATGATACTAACATGTGCACAAAAGTATATCACATATACAATTCGCACATCAAGTGAGAAAATCCATTTAAAGTGAACCAATACTAGTTAATGCAAAGTAATATATCAAATATATAATTATACATTAAATCATTAAATCAACATTTGATTCAATGATCCGGTCATGTCGCACATAACCGACTAGAATCCAATGTATCGATTTATCGAATCTATGATTCGATAACTAGGTCATATCGAATATCACCAATCGAAACATATATCGCGAGAATGAAATGCGGTATCACATACACGCATTATTCTCGGTCCTGCACATATCTCATATGCGCTCCTATTTCGTTTCGCCTGAGCCAGGAAACCTCTGTGTAGGACTCTAAAGACTCGTCAATACGCCGGTCGCAGATGATGATCATATCAAGCACCCACAAGCCGCAAGCGGTCTGCTAAACGTAACGGCCACCCGGGTATTGAGCGATCAGAAGATCGACGAGCTAGCCCGCTCACACTCCTGTGAATCCAACCAGTAACACTTACCGTACAGTCCGGTCTGTTCGTCTGATACGTCGCATATCAAGTCTAGGGGTGGTAAACGTCAGACCCCAATACTCGATAATTCATGCCGATGTGAGGCTCATAACGGGTCGAGAAACTACTGGTAACACTTACCAGCAAATCTCTGATCAGCCCTGGCCAGGGACTTCCCTGTTACGGCCAATCGAGCACAGCGCAACATCAACCCCCAATACCGGGAGAGACGAAACCCCTCCTATCGCTCATTGCCTCCATGTTACTCGGGACTGTACCCAAAGACCACCGTTTTGCACGCCCTCATGGACGTGGTAAGGTGGAGATCAAAGCACAGTGGGAATCACACAAGACTCTATGACGATCTCGGGTCTACAGACTAACCTGTACAAGTGTCACCTGAGAACTGCCATCTGACGTGAGGTATAATACCATCTGGGAGTTCTCGGCGAGTCCGTCCAGTGTACCCAGTCTCCACTGAGCACCCGTATACCATCTCTGATGTCAAACACCAATGGATATGGGATCATCCATCGCCCATCTCATGGGTCGAGAAGCGTATACGCTAGTCTACTCTGGTATATCGATGCCCCGTCTCGATACACCCACGACTAGGGACCTTGAAGGATGTACTTATGGACTACCATGTCCCCACTAGTATGATCTGCATCATAGTCCAGGTAGTCAAGTAGACATCCTAAGGGCTTTACCAACATGTAACTACAAGACAGTATAAAGAGACTAGTGTACATGTTAAGATAAAGAGTAACCAGATAGCATACTATCATATCGAGCAAGAAAGTCATCTCTATATATGTCCAAGCATCCAATATAATATACAACATCTGTACAATACTGGCCTCTAGGGCATACATACAACTAACAAGTTTGAGGTTCTGGAATTTCTTCCAGCTCTACCGCGCTCCCACTAATTTCTTTTGCAAGAAATTCGCTTTCTAAGAAGACAATGTAGCGAGCAACAAACACCTTTTGTTCTTCAGTGTGGTAGACCATGTACCCCCTTGAATGTTTGGGGTATCCTACAAACTTGCACAAAACCGATCGTGCCTCGAGCTTGTCCGGTTTATGCTTTTTAACATATGCCGGACACCCACATATCTTGTTATAGTTAAGATATGGTCTCTTCCCGCTCCATATTTCATATGGAGTGGTAGGCACATACTTAGTTGGAACTCTATTCAATAAGTATGCTGCTGATTCTAGAGCAAATCCCCAGAAGGAAAGTGGCAAATCAGCACTACTCATCATTGAACGCACCATATCTAATAGCGTGCGATTCCACTTTTCTGATACACCATTATGCTGAGGTGTATAAGGCGGAGTAAGCTGAGAGAGAATTCCATTCTCTTTTAAGTATTCAAGGAAACTGGTACTTAAGTATTCTCTACCTCGATCAGATCGAAGTGTGTTGATGCTTTTACCAGTTTGTTTCTCTACTTCAATTTTATACTCCTTAAACTTCTCAATGGCCTCGGATTTATGTTTCAATAAGAACACATGTCCATACCTAGAGAAGTCATCAGTAAAAGTGATGAAGAAGGAGTGACCGCTTCGCTCATGTGTAGACATTGGACCACATACATCACTGTGTACAAGTCCCAAGAGTTCAGTAGCTCTTGCTCCGTGTCCGGAGAACGGAGATTTGGTCATTTTTCCTTTGATACATGATTGACAAGTTGCATATGATGAATATTCAAACGGATCTAGATATCCATCTTTATGTAACTTATTCAACCTTGTTTCGTTTATATGACCAAGTCTACAATGCCATAGGAAGGCTTGATTTGAATCTGGAGCCTTTCTTTTAAGTGTGTTTTGAATATTGAAAATTCGAGGTTGATTAAGTATGTATATGCCGTTTTCCAGTATGCCATACCCAATCAGTTCTTGATTTAGGAGAATGTTCATGACATTTCTTTCAAGCGCAAAATTATATCCTTCATTAGATAACAAAGATACTGATATAATATTACACAACATACTGGGAATACAAAAACAGCTGTACAACACCAAAATGTGCCCACTAGTCAACCCTAGGTGATACTCCCCTATTGCAATAGCATCAACATGCATTCCATTGCCCATCCGGAGAGTCATATCACCTGCCCCCAGTATTCTACTATTTCTCAGATCCTGCAATGAATTACAGATGTGAGAACCAGAACCGGTATCAAGTACCCATGATGTAGAGTTTACTGAAAGACAATTTTCGATTATGAACACACCTGAAGCAAAAGCAACAACTTGCTTCGTGTCCTTTGCCTTGAAGGCCATACAATCCTTCTTCCATTGCCCTTGCTTGTGACAATAATGGCATTCGTTTATATCCGCTTTCACCCTTCCTGCCTTGTTCTTTCCCTGCACCATCTTGACCCCACCCTTCGGTTTGGTGGCTTTCATCTTCTTCCTCCCTTTAGCTTTCGCTTTAGATTTAGAAGAGGATGATTGGCCAACATAAAGAACGGGGGTCTTCTCCTTTTTCAAGGAGGTCTCTGCTACCCTCAACATGTTGAGGAGTTTTGGAAGATCAGCTTCCATTTCGTGCATGTTGAAGCTAAACACGAACTGAGAGAAGGTGTGGGGAAGGGACTGCAAAATCAAGTCGATATACCAATCATTCTTTAGCACGCATCCCAGGTTTGCGAGTTCCTCAATGAGGCTGATCATTTTGAGGACGTGCTCTCCTACAGGCGATCCTGGAGCTAACCTCATCTGGAAGAGTTTCCTTGAGGTCTCGTACCTTGCGATACGGGTGCGCTCTCCATATAATTCCTTAACATGGAGAAAGATGGATACAATATCCATACTCTCGTGCTGTTTCTGGAGTTCATTGTTCATGGACGCCAGCACGATACACTTAGCTCGCTCACAATCTAGATCCCAGGTTTTGCGAACATCCTTGTCCACAACTGAGGAATCTGGTCCGGGGATAAGGGGAGGAACATCGGTGGTAACATATGCTACTTTGTCATAAGTCAGTGCAATGTTGACGTTCCTTAGCCAATCTTTATAGTTCTGCCCGGTCAGTATATTTTTTTCAAGTAATAGTTTTAGTCCTGTCATGGTAGCTGCTAGAGAGAAAGAAAATAAAACACTCAGCATATGCTTCTTGCAAGTTTAGATTGGTTATTAGTTTATCTAAACATGATGGCTCCCACTGTTCCCTTAAATCCTTCTTCAAAACCAAAAAGAAGAACTAGTCAGGATTTAATCACACGTCACAATACTTGATTAACCTTTCAGCCAGGCCGGTGTTAGTACTTCGAGGGAGGTTTTCCAACGCTTTCGCGAAATTCCTTAATTAAATAACCTCTTTTCCCTGGAGGCGTAGCCTCTCTAACACCTTTCTGGACACCTACATGGTTTATAGCATTGATTGTTAAGTGAGAATGTTTCCCGAGAGTAATCCTACTCATCAGTGGGATCGGGATCCAACTATCATTGCATGATGTATTAGATGGAAGCCACTCTAGTCATCACACTCCAGAAGGTATGCTAAATCTGCAAGTTTCCTTTATGTTTGAAACTCCCGATGTGATTTTTACCCCAAGCTGTTATTGACTTTGACGTAGGCCAACAAATCATAAGACGCAAGTCGAGTTCTACCCGTCGTTGTCCTGATTAATTTAGGTACATCGTACATGCCTTTGACGTAGGCCAACAAGGTTGTACGTCTATCCGATACTAATGCATCTATCTATGCAACAAATAAGCAAGCCACACTGCTACCATCCACTATGCCTTGACGTAGGCCAACAAGTATAGCATGAATACAATGTGCTGTCTATTTGAAATGACGGAGGGTTACGGCTGGTTTTTGGCAAAAAACCGTTAACGTAGTGAACTTGATTTGATCGAAGGAACCAAGATAGCTTTTATTAAAAAGGAGTGGTTTAAGCTCCGCCTTTAAAATTTGCTTTTTCAAGAAAACCGAGTGGTTTTAGAAATTGTTCCAACGATTCAGTTTAGGTTTTATTTTTCTTTGCATTAAAAATAATGTGTCCCATCTTTAACCTATCATTACGATAACAACGAAAATACAACGTCCTCTTATG
Source organism: Agapanthus africanus (assembly GCA_030015575.1). Taxonomy (NCBI): domain Eukaryota; kingdom Viridiplantae; phylum Streptophyta; class Magnoliopsida; order Asparagales; family Amaryllidaceae; genus Agapanthus; species Agapanthus africanus. The sequence goes on from CM057340.1 coordinate 411,030,951, forward strand.
CCATCCGCATTCGCCGTGGGGTCCCGTCATCACCCGTTAGGTTACTTAACTAACGGCAGAGCGGAGGCTGGGCTAGCGCGGGTGTAAAACATAAGTGACGTCTAAATAGCTATCATATATAGATATTATACATTCGTCAGACGCAATAATAGGCATTCCAGATCACAGATAAACTTTATTGGATATGCAAGCAATCCGCGTTTCTTTTGAGCCTGTAAGAAAAGACGGATTACACAGTTGTGATGAATAGCCATTACCCCACCCTAGACCCCTACGGGTATGGAAAACTACCCGCCAAGTACCCGAAGTGAAGTGGTCTCCCTCAGCAATGTGAGTGGGCCACTAAGCACTTCGAAATACCCGGTAGTTTGTGCACCCCACCTTGGGTCTATCCTAGGAGCAAAAACAGTAAAAAGAAATAATAGAACGGTGGCTACAACCGCAACCTTGATGTGCCCCGCAAAATAATATTACAACTTATTACAATTACATCGAATGAATTAATACAAAAACCCATCACAGACCCCGGCTAATCATCACAACAGTCCAATAGAGTTCATAATCACAAACTGTTAAAAACATTACAGATATGTGCAACCCCCTGCCAACCGACATATGAGCAGTTAGGGGAGCTTTACGAACACATAATACAGTTCACAGATATAATCAAACAAGAAAACATCATATAATTTCGATCGATCAAACCCATTAGATTCTGCTCCAAAGCTTCTCTGTAAGCCTGAGACCTGAGCAAAAAATAAACTATACCAGAAAAGAAAAAATATCACAGAAGATGCACAGAGAAAAACTGGGCTGAATCGGCCTCAACTTGGCCGCGGATCCGCGGCGGATCGGTGGGATAGGCCGCGGTTCCGCGGCTTAGTGGCCGATTCAGGAGCCTATTTTTTTGTGTGTTCTTATAATTTCATTTAGAATATTCTGGAGGAACCTGGAAAATTTTAGGACCTCATTTTAAAATCGACAGAAACTATGTGATATCGGGGTGTTTTCCGGTTCGTTTTGCGTTCGAAATTCATACGACTTTGCAAGTAAGTTAATTATTGTTTAGTGAGGCTCTGATACTACTGTAAGTCGATGTGCAACACCCCACGAGTTGCGAGGAGGCAAAAATATGAAAAACGATCTTGTTCTTGAAGCATACATCGACTAACCGAAGATCTTTGCTAAACGATAATTAACAACTACCATAGAAGTTCTAAACTACTATGTAAAGAGATTATACCTAGTGATACGTTTCCTTCGTCTTTGCGATCTCTTCGTCCTCCTCCAAGTGATATATGATCCACCCGAGAACCCTAATCCAAGCTTCACCTCAAGACTTGAGGTAACTAAGTTTCTCTAGTTGCTAACCAAAGGGACTTAGGTCATATAGAGTTAGGTTATGGGATGTTTAGTCTTTTCTAACCCTTGTACTCAACTCATGAGCGGTAGGATTAGAGCTTCAAGAAAGAGAGAGCTTGAGGAAAGAGAAGGTGAACTAGAATAATGAAATGAAATTGCTTCTCACTTAATATATCAAGCATAATGAAATATCAATAAAATGAATAATAAAAGATTATTCATCACGCTTCATAAATATATATGAGTGATTCACTATGTGAGTCATTAAGCATTTAATAATGCATTAATGGCATAGTGAATCATACATAATGAGTCACAATTACATTAATGACAATGCCACCTAAACCCCTCAAGTTACCATGCTTCTAGAAGCTTCCCGGAAATTATGAGGACGCCCCTCTCATCTGTGAAAACACGGAAAAACTTTAGACTGTATAAATCCAATAACCTGATACTAGAATCTGGCTTAAACCAAAGACGTCTAGTAAAAACTGTCCGAATGTCGTACGTGCGTTTAAACACGTATTCGTCCGAACCCTTGTCGTAAAACCGTACGACCTCTATATGGTTTCGCCTGGAGTTGGGAAAACTCTGTGTGGGAATCTAAAGACTCGACTACTACGCTGGCAGTGGGTTTAACCACAAACCGCAAGCGGCACTAGCTGTAGTAACGGTCCCCAGGTAGATGTCGATAAGAAGGCCGATGAGGATACCCATCCGAACTCCTACTGAGCCTGTGCGTGACAATATCCGTGCAGTCCGGTCTGTTCGTCTAAGAGTATCGCATGTATGGTCTAGGGAGGTGGTAAACATCAGACCCCTAATAACCGTACAAGTCGTGTCGGCATGGCTCTATCACCATCCGAGAATCTATTGATCAATCTATCAGTAATTCTCAATCAGCCCTGGCCAGGGACTTATGGTAATGACCAACCGATCACTGTGCGGTATCAACTCCCTATACCGGGAGAGACGAATCCCTAACAGTCACTCACTGCCTCCACATGGCTCGGGACTGTGCCCAACTAAATCCTGTTTACACGACTCCTTTGAACCGTGGTAGGATAGTAATCAAAGCACAGTGGGAACTCCCATGAGACAAATGACGACCTCAAGTCAACGGACTATCTGCACACATGTCACCTGAGAACTGCTATCTGACGTTAGGTATAAATACCATCCAGTCAGTTCTCGGCGAGTCCTGTCCGGTGTACTCACACCCAGTGGGCATCTGTATACAATCTTAGGTGCACTCCACCAATGGCTGCGGGACCAATCCATCGCCCCTCCTCAGGGTCTAGATATGTATACACCAGTCTACTCCGGAGTATCGATGCCCAGTCTCGATACTCCTGCGACTAAGGACATCTAAGGATATGCCTATTGACTATCCAGCTCCCACTAGTATGACTACCATCACAACCCCGGTAGTCAGGCAAACACCCTATGGGCTTTATCAACATGTATATATATATAAATAGTACGCAAAATATATCATATGTTAAGATAAAGACAAACCAAATAGCGTACTATCATATTAAGCAAGACTATCATGTACATACATATCCCCAGCATCCTATACAATGAAGGTCTCTAGGGCATATATATCCAACACTATCCAGTTCAAATCATTAAAACCAAATCAACCCTTAATGGTTTTGTATGTAAGTTTCAAACCACACTTCACGGTGTGCACGAAAACAACAGCGCCAAGTGAAACAGGCGTGCATGAAACGATATCCACTACATCCACTGTGCGTGGAATTAAAAGTATACAAAATAATACAAAGTGCATCGAGGTGCACAAAATCAAAATGGCTACTAGTGTGCATGAAATCAACTCAAGTATACATACAATATATGTATAAATTCTTAACCATGTGCATCTGATGTGCACGGAAAATCAGAGTAGTGCATCTGGCATACACCACACTCCAACCGAGTGCAGTCACCTCGCACTAAAATCTCAACAAGTGCACTTGGTGTGCACAAAATATAAGTCAAAGTGAAATTATTGTACATAGAAATCTCATCAAGTGCACAAAACATAAATTGATCCTTAAATCCTTAAAATACATATATCAAAATCATGGACGTTGAGTTCTTTCTCCAACGCTGAAAATGAAAGTTTTAGATTTAAAAAGTAAATCAAATTCAAAGGACATCGAAGCATACTCTCTTCAATGTCAGAAAGTGTTTATACCACTGGAATTGGCATAGAAAGAATTACAACTTGTCGTCTGCAACGTTCTAATGTTCTCTGTCTCTGAATTTAGGTTCTTCTTGCGGATCACTAATACCATAGCTTATTTACACGATTGCCCGGTGAGGAGGAACAACACCATTCGTCTTATTGTGGATACATCCCATCATACTTTCTTAACCCGTAGTCCAGTCCTTTGTAACGCAACATGTTGATAACGGAAATCTCTGTCCTTTGCGTGTATGCTAACAACTAATCCTAATCCAATCTTATTTATTATAAGCTCCTGGAAAAGAATCCACCAAGTCTTCTGCTAACATCATTTATCCAGCCTGCCCGAAACCAACACTTATTTCTTGACTTTCTTTCTATTTTATAACCATTGTCCTTCCTTTTGATTTCCTCCTAAAAGTGTAGTTGCACGCGTCATCAAATCTTCAATATCTACCGTATAGAACAACTGTCCACTTAAACTTCGTACCAATCTCCTGTCCTATAAATTCCCTCTATCGACCACTTAAGGAGCGTATCTACATAGTCACGCGAATTGCAAGTCATCCTTGGTTATGAACAAACGCGGAGTCTTACAACTAGGAAACACGACTCTGTTATCTCCGATACTCTGTAGAAGAATCTGGCTAATCTCACCTTCGAAGACTCGTCCCAATTTGTCGGAGGAAAACTTACTGCACGATCTCCTTCTTGAACTATTTGCATCTGGTCTAACAAACTCCATCGAAAGAAGTGCATCAATTTCACCGATCTCGTATCGAAGCGCCACAATGGATTAAAATTCTTAACCATCACACACATGAATGGCTATGAACCCTGCTGATCCATCTATACTTGTAACATCGTCAAACTTTAACTTCATGAACTCCAGAATTAACATCTCGGTAATCTTAGCAAAGGTTGATACCGCTTCCTGAACAGTACCCAACACCATGATATTTGTGTAAGTCGACGTTAAACATCCCACATGATGCGGGGAGGCGGAATAGGTAAAACAATCATTTTGTTTAAACTAATATCGACTAACTTTACGGATCTTTGACAAACCCTAACTAACAACAACATAGAAGTCGTTAGCTACTATGAAAGATGATTATACCTAATGAATCAAGTCCTTCTTGTTCTCGTAGACCACCTCCTCGTCGGCCTCCTCGTTGTAATAGAAGATCCACCCGAGAGCTACTTCTCCAAGCTTTAACCTCTCACTTGAGGTAACTAGGTGACTATGAGTGCTAATCAAAGCAACATAGAGGATATAGAACAGGATTAGGGATCTATTAGTCTTGTTAACCCTAGGATCTCAACAAATGAGAGGATTAGGGTTAGGGTCGAAGAGAGAGAGCTTGAGGAGAGAGAAGGTGAGAGTGAGAATCATCTTGAATAATATCTCATTTGTGAATATATGAAGCATAAGATATTTATTAAATGAATAACAAATAATAATATCATCATGCTTCATTAACTCACCTTGTGTGATTCATCTCATGAGTCATTAAGCAATAAATGCATCATTAACTCTTTTGGATGAATCACACCATGAGTCATTAATCCCATTAATTCAAATTCCATCTAAGCCTCCAACTCATCAATCTTCTAGAAGCTTCTCGACAAATTACGAGAATGCCCCTCCCATCTGTGAAAACACGGAAATACTGAGACTGTATAAATCCAATAATCCAATACTAGAATCTGGCTTAAACCAAAGCCTGCTAGTATAAACTGTCCGAACATCGTACGTGCGTAAAAACACGTATGTGTCCAAACCCTGTCGTAAAACCATACGACCTCTATGTCGTTTCGCCCGAAGTAGTGAAACACTCTGTGTGGGACATTAAAGACTCGACTACTATGCTGGAAGTGGGTTTAACCACAGGCCGCAAGTGGTACTAGTTGTACGTAACGGTCCCCAGGTAGATGTCGATAAGAAGGCCGATGAGGAAACCCATCGAAACTCCTACTGAGCCTGATGTGACAATCTCCGTACAGCCCGGTCTGTTCGTCTATTACTATTGCATATCGGGCCTAAGGGGCGGGAAGCGTCAGTCCCCAAAAAGCGGTATAAGTCGTGTCGGAGTGAAGCCCATTACACCTTGAGAAGCTACTGAAAAACCTACCAGTAAATCCCGCTTGCCCTGGCCAGGGACTTTGCGTAATGGCTTTCCAAACACAGCGCGATATCAACTCCCAATACCGAGAGAGACGAATCCTATCTAACCGCCACTACCTCCAAGTGCTTCGGGACTGCACCCAACTACTACCTGTTTGCACGACTCCTTTGAGCCGTGGTAGGGTAGCAATCTAAGAATAGTGGGAACACACTCGAGACGAAGCAGCAGTGTCAAGTCTGCGGACTATGTTGTACTCATGTCACCTGGGAACTGTTAACTGACGACGAATATAATACCAACCAGCAGTTACCTGCGAGTCCTGTCCAGTGTACCCGTAACCCAACGAGCACCTTTATACTGTCTCCAGTACAACGTACTAATGGCTGTGGGACAGACCATTTCCCCAACTGGGATGAGAAACGTACACACTAGTCTACTCCAGAGTATCGATGCCCTGTCTCGATAATCCTACGACTAGGGACCTGAAAAAGGATGTGCTTGTAGACTACTCAGCCCCCACTAGTGTGACTGCCATCACAACGCTGGTAGTCAAGCAAGATCCTAAGGGCTCTATCAATATGTATTCTCGATATGCTAACATATACACATATTAAGATAGACAAGAACGAAGTATCAAACTACCATGTTTAGCAAGACTGTTAATATAACTGTGAATATCCCAAGCTTCCATTAAGAATATACAAGCTAGTGTGATACAATAAAGGATCCTAGGCCATATACACTAACAATCTCCCACTTGCACTAGGGCCATATACCGGCGTATCGAAGACCTATCATCTCTGATAGTCCGTCGAACTGCGTCTGAGGTAAGGCCTTTGTGAATGGATCTGCAGTGTTCTCCTCTATAGCAACTCCCCGGACCTCGATCTCCTGTCGATCTATGATCTCCCTAATCAGGTGATACCGCCTTAAGATGTGTCTGGACTTCTGATGGGACCTGGGTTCCTTTGCTAAAGCTATAGCCCTATTGTTGTCATAATACAGAGGTATTGGATCAACAATGGATGGAACCACCTGAAGTTCTGTGACGAACTTCTTCATCCAGACTTCTTCTTTTGCGGCATCGTAAGCAGCGATATACTCCGCTTCCATCGTCGAGTCAGCAACGGTGTCCTGCTTGGAACTCTTCCAGCACACCGCCCCTCCATTGAGGGTAAAGACATAACCTGACATGAACTTGGAATCATCCTTGTCACTCCGGAAGCTGGAATCAACAAAGGCCTCAATCTTGAGGTCTTTTCCGCCGTAAACCAAGAACATCTCCTTAGTCCTTCTCAGGTACTTGAGAATGTTCTAAACTGCTATCCAGTGCTTCTCCCCTGGGTCTGACTGATACCTGCTTACCACGCTCAGTGCGTAAGCTACATCCGGTCTGGTGCACAACATCGCATACATTATAGAGCCTACCGCAGAAGCGTAGGGTATAATAGACATGCGATCCCTTTCCAAATCAGTCTTGGGAGACATCTCTTTGGAGAGGGTAATTCCGTGACAAGCCGGTAAACTACCGCGCTTAGAATCTTCCATTCTGAATCTTTTCAGTATAGTGTTGATATACCTGGACTGTGAAAGTCCCAACATCCTCTTGGATCTATCACGATAGATCTGGATCCCCAGAATGTAAGAGGCATCACCCAGGTATTTCATGGAGAACCTGTGTGACAAGAATCCTTTAACAGATTGTAGCATAGGAATGTCATTTCCTATCAAGAGAATGTCATCCACGTATAAGACGAGGAATACGACAGTTCGGCTACAATTTTACTATATATACATGGTTCATCTGGATTTTTGATAAATTCATATTCTTTGACCGTTTTATCAAAACAGATGTTCTAACTACGCGATGCCTGCTTCAGTCCATAAGTGGACTTAAGCAACTTGCACACTTTCCTGCTGCTCCAACTCTGATTGAAACCTTCTGGCTGATCCATATAGACGCACTCTTCTAAATTACTATTTAAAAAAGCCGTCTTTATGTCCATCTGCCAGATCTCATAATCATGGAAGGTAGCAATGGCAAGAAGGATCCGAATGGATTTGAGCATAGCCACTGGAGAAAATGTTTCGTCATAGTCCAAACCAGGTCTTTGACGAAAACCCTTTGCAACAAGTCTAGCCTTATAGGTTTCCACCTATCCATCTACACCAATCTTTTTCTTGAAGATCCATTTGCATCCTATGGGTTTTACCCCATTTGGAGCAAAGTCCAAAGTCCATACTTTGTTGGTGTACATGGACTCCATCTCGGTCCGCATTGCATCGAGCCATCTTACCGAGTCGCCGCTCTGGATGGCCAGCTGGAAGCTAGTAGGTTCATCATTATCAATGATGCAATCTTCTTTATCCCCGTCAATGAAAAAATCGTAGTATTTCTCAGGCGGATGAGACAGCCTACAACTCCAGCGGAGGGATGCGGGAATGTCCTGTTCTTCTTGAACTTCTGGTTCTACCAAACTTTTAGTAGTAGTTTGTGGTTCTGGAATTTCTTCCAGTTCTATTTCGCTCCCACTTGTTTCCTTGTCTAAAAACTGATGTTCTAGAAAATGGGTATTACGAGAAACAAAAAAACCTTTTGTTCCTCTGCATAATAGAAATAATACCCCTTGGAGTTCTTTGGATATCCCACAAACTTACACTGCACTGATCGTGCCTCGAGTTTGTCCGCATGCTGCTTTTTAACAAAAGCCGGACATCCCCATATCTTCAGATACTGAAGATAGGGTTTCTTCCCACTCCACATCTGATATGGTGTGGTAGGCACAGTCTTGGTAGGAGCCCTATTCAAAAGATATGCAGTTGATTCTAGCGCATAACCCCAGAAAGATCGTGGTAACTCAGCATTACTCATCATGGAACGTACCATATCCAATAGGGTTCAGTTCTGTCTCTCCGATACACCGTTATGCTGTGGAGTGTATGGAGGAGTAAGCTGAGAGAGAATTCCTTTCTTTTTTGTAAGTCCATATTGCGACCCCCGGTGCTTACGGGGAGGCGGAAACGGTATAAAAAACAAATTTTTATCGCAAGAGGCAACATGGACTAAACAAGGTCGGGATCGTGTCTAAACTAAAACTAGCAAATACACTAAAGGGAGTTAGCTACTCGGATGAAGGTTATACCTAAACTTGAACTCCTTCTTCTTGAAATCTTGTAGAGGTTGATGGTTCTCTTTTCGTCGCCTTCTCCCGTCGAAGATGGATCCACCTCGAAGGTTCGACCTTTGGGCTCTTCCTCGATTTTTGAGTGAACTAGGGTTTCCGGCTTGCTAAACCTTGAACCTAGAATGAGTAGAGAGTAACTAGGGTTTGCTTTTCTTTTTAAAGAGAAGGATTCTCAACACATGAGAAGGTTTCTCTTTGCTAGAGGAAGAAGAAGATGAAAATGAGGAGAGAGAGAGGTTATGATAGAATGAGCTATTCTCTTTCTTTCTTGCAACCATAATGCAAAAGAAAAAGAATTATCAATAATAATAATAATGAAAATGAAAAGGTTGATGGAAAGTTTTAGAATGACCATTATCATTACAAACATTAAATGAATTTGCTAGAATCAAAGAGCATCTTTCTTTTGTGATGATGATGGTCAAAAGTTCAACCATGGTCAACAAGTCAACCATGGTCAACAAGTCAACAAAAACTAACCATGACACAATTTCATTTTATTATATATTATTAATTGATATAATACAAATCTATTAGGGTTTGGAAAAAGACGACTGTCAACTGTGCATACGCACCCGTTCCGAAACCCTAATGAAAGTCATCTTCCTCTTCCTCAAATAACCGTGCATACACACCTGCATCCTTATTCCGAGGAACATGAATACGGAGATAAAAGCAACCCCAAAAACATATACCAGTATCTGACTCAAACCAGAGCCAGCCAGTAATATCCGTCCGGACTCTAAACGTGCACAAGTGCGCGGATGAGAACGAACCCTGTCGCAAAACCATGCGACCTCTACTCTGTTTTGCCCAGAGGCGAATACCCTCTGTGTGGGACTCTAAAGACTCGACACTACGCTGGCAGTGGGTTTAACCACAGACCGCAAGCGGCACTAGCTGTGCGTAACGGTCCCCAGGTAGATGTCGACAAGAAGGCTGACGAGGTGAAACCCCATCTGAACTCCTACTGAGTCTGAATGTGACATTCTCCGTACAGTCCGGTCTGTTCGTCTGATACATCGCATGTCGGGCCTAGGGGGCGGTAAAATGTCAGTCCCCCAATAGCGGTATAAGTCGTGTCGGAGTGAAGCCCAAAACACCCTGAGATAACACTGGAAACCTACCAGTATATCTCGCTTGCCCTGGCCAGGGACTACTCGTGTAATGGCTCTCCTAGACACAGCGCGATGTCAACCCCCAATACCGGGAGAGACGAATCCTGTCTAACCGTCACTGCCTCCAAGTGCTTCGGGACTGCACCCAATCACCACCTGTTTGCACGACTCCTTTGAGCCGTGGTAGGGTAGTGATCAAAGTGCAGTGGGAATACACTCGAGGCGAAGTGCCAGTATCAAGTCAGCAGACTAAGCTGTACTCATGTCACCTGGGAACTGATAACTGACGATAGGTATAATACCAACCTTTCAGTTCCCGACGAGTCCTGTCCAGTGTACTCGTAACCCAACGAGCACCCGTATACTATCTCCAGTACGACGTACTGATGGCTGTGGGACAGACCATCTCCCACACTGGGATGAGAAGCGCATACGCTAGTCTACTCCGGAGTATCGATGCCCTGTCTCGATAGTCCTACGACTAGGGACCTGTATAAGGATGTGCCTATAGATTACCCAGCCCCCACTAGTGTGACTGCCATCACAACGCTGGTAATCAAGCAAAGATCCTAAGGGCTCCACTAATGCGTATAAGTGATATACTGAAATAAACACAAGTACACATTGAAGTAGAAACAAACCAAGTAGCATACTACTATATTGAGCAAGATTGTTTATACAAGGTGAATATCCCAAGCTTCCATCAAGTAATATACAAACTAGTATGATACAGTAATGGCCTCTAGGGCATATACACTAACAATCTCCCACTTGCACTAAGGCCATGTACTGGCGTATCGAAGACCTATCATCTCGATCAGCCGCTCGAACTGAGTCTGGGGTAAGGCCTTGGTGAATGGATCTGCAGTGTTCTCTTCTGAAGCAACTCTCCGAACCTCGATCTCCTTGCGATCCACGATCTCCCTGATCAGGTGATACCGCCTCAAGATGTGCCTGGATCTCTGATGGGACCTGGGTTCCTTTGCTAAAGCTATAGCCCCGTTGTTGTCGCAATACAGAGGTACTGGGTCAACAATGGACGGAACCACCTGAAGTTCTTTTAAGAACTTCCTTATCCAGACAGCTTCTTTTGCGGCATCAGATGCAGCGATGTATTCCGCTTCCATAGTCGAGTCTGCAACGGTTTCCTGTTTGGAACTCTTCCAACACACCGCCCCTCTATTGAGGGTAAAGACAAAACCCGACATGGACTTGGAATCATCCTTGTCACTCTGGAAGCTGGAGTCAGCAAAGGCCTCAATCTGGAGGTCTTTTCCGCCATACACCAAGAACATCTCCTTAGTCCTTCTCAGGTACTTGAGAATGTTCTTTACTGCTATCCAATGTTTCTCCCCAGGGTTTGACTGATACCGGCTTACTACACTCAGTGCATAAGCTACATCCGGTCTGGTACACAACATCGCATACATTATAGAGCCTACCGCAGAAGCGTAGGGTATAATAGACATGCGATCCCTCTCCAAATCAGTCTTGGGAGACATCTCTTTAGAGAGGGTGATCCCGTGACAAGCCGGTAGGTTACCGCGCTTGGAATCTTCCATACTGAATCTTTTCAGTACGGTGTCGATGTACCTGGACTGTGAAAGTCCTAATATCCTTTTGGATCTATCACGATGGATCCGGATCCCCAGGATGTAAGAGGCATCACCCAGGTCTTTCATGGAGAACCTGTGTGACAAGAAACCCTTGACAGATTGTAGCATAGGAATGTCATTTCCTATTAAGAGAATGTCATCCACGTATAAAACAAGGAATACTACAGTCCTCGCTACAAATCTACTATAGATTCATGGTTCATCTGGATTTTTGATAAAGTCAAATTCCTTGACCGTCTCATCAAAACAGATGTTCCAACTCCGCGATGCCTGCTTTAGTCCATAGATGGACTTAAGCAACTTGCACACCTTTCCGCTGCTCCCACTCTGAATGAAACCCTCTGGCTGATCCATATAGACACACACCTCTAAATTTCCATTTAGAAAAGCGGTTTTTACGTCCATCTGCCAAATCTCATAATCGTGGAAGGCAGCAATGGCAAGAAGGATCCGAATGGATTTCAGCATAGCCACTGGAGAAAAGGTTTCGTCATAGTCCAAGCCAGGTCTTTGACGGAAACCCTTTGCTACAAGTCTAGCTTTATAGGTTTCAACCTGTCCATCTACACCAATCTTCCTTTTGAAGATCCACTTGCATCCTACGGGTTTTACCCCGTCTGGAGCAATGTCCAATGTCCATACTTTGTTGGTGTACATGGACTCCATTTCGGTCCGCATTGCATCCAGCCATTTTACCGAGTCAACGCTCTGAACGGCCTGCTGGAAGCTAGTAGGCTCATCATAGTCTATGATGCAATCCTCTCTATCCCCGTCTATGAGAAAACCGAAGTATCTCTCGGGCGGATGAGACTGCCTACTACTTCTGCGGAGCGGCATAGGAATGTCCTGTTCTTTTGAACCTACTGGCTCTTCCAAGTTTTCAGTAATAGCTTGTGGTTCTGGAATCTCTTCCAGTTCTATTGCGTCCCCACTTATCTGGGTTTCCAAAAACTCAGTTTCCAAGAAGCGGGCATGTTGAGAAACAAAAACCTTTTGTTCCTCAGCGGAATAGAACAGATACCCCCTGGAGTTCTTTGGGTATCCCACAAACTTACACTGTACTGAACGTGCCTCGAGCTTGTCCGCATGCTGCTTTTTTACAAAAGCTGGACATCCCCATATCTTAAGGTACTTAAGACAGGGTTTCTTCCCACTCCACATCTGATATGGAGTGGTAGGCACAGTCTTGGTAGGAGCCTTGTTCAAGAGGTATGCAGCTGCTTCTAGTGCATAGCCCCAGAAAGATCGCGGTAACTCAGCCTTACTCATCATGGAACGAACCATATCCAATAGGGTTCGATTCCTTCTTTCCGATACACCGTTATGTTGCGGAGTGTATGGAGGAGTACGCTGAGAGAGAATTCCATTCTCTTTTAAATAGTCCAGGAACTCGGCACTCAAGTATTCACCACCTCGATCCGATCTTAGGATTTTAATACTTTTGCCTGTTTGTTTTTCAACTTCACTCTTATAATCCCGAAATTTCTCAAAGGCCTCGGATTTGTGCTTCATTAAGAAGATATGTCCATACCTAGAGAAATCGTCTGTGAAAGTAATGAAGTATGAATAACCGCTTCGCGCATGTGTAGACATTGGACCACACACGTCACTGTGTATGAGTCCCAAGAGCTCGCTCGCTCTTTCTCCGTGTCCAGTGAACGGAGTCTTTGTCATCTTTCCCATGAGACAAGATTCACAAGTGGCATAAGACTGATACTCGAACGGATCCAAGTATCCTTCTTTATGTAACTTAGTCAACCGTGTCTCATTGATGTGACCCAGTCTACAATGCCATAAGAAAGCCTGATTGATATCTGGAGACTTTCTTTTGTGTGTATTCTGGATATTAAAAATCTGTGGTTGGTTTAATACGTATATACCATTGCTCAGTGTACCTGACCCAATCAGAAATTGATTAAGGTGAATGTTTACAACATTACTTACAAACGCAAATTCATAACCTTCTTTAGAAACCAAAGATACAGAAATGATATTACAAGTTGCGTTGGGTACAAAAAAAGCAATTACGCAAAACCAAAACATGTCCATCTGACATTCCCAGGTGATAGTCCCCCACGGCTTTAGCATCCATGCTAGCTCCGTTCGCAACTCTGAGGGTCATGTCACCTGCCTTCAAAAACCTACGGTTTCTCAACGCCTGCAAAGAATTACAGATATGAGATCCTGATCCGGTATCCAATACCCAGGAAGTAGAGTTTATAGAAAGACAGTTTTCAATAACATACACACCTGAAGCTGAAGCCGCAACCTGCTTCAGTTCCTGTGTCCTGGCTTTCCAAGCCCTGCAATCTTTCTTCCAGTGTCCACTCTTGTGACAATAGAAGCATTCCTCTTTACCAACAAGCTTCCCCGCAATCTTTGTTGCCTTTTCCTTTCCCTTCGTACCCACTTTACTAACACCGCCTCTTGGTTTGGCGGGGGCTTTCTTCCTCTTTCCCTTGGCTTTCGCCTTGGACCTAGAGGAAGAAGATCCTCCTACAAACAAAGCGGGTGTATCCCTACCTTTCTGTAGGGTGCCCTCTGCGCTCCTCAGCAGGTTGAGGAGTTCTGAAAGTTCAACTTCCTTTTCTTGCAAGTTGAAATTCAGTATGAACTGGGCGTAAGTGGATGGAAGGGACTGGAGAATTATATCCGTATAGAGTTCACTATCCAACGTGGTCCCAAGTTCCGCGAGCTCCTCAGTGTAGCCAATCATCTTAAGCACGTGGTCCGCTACCGATGATCCGACGGCCAACTTTGTCGAAAATAACTTCTTCGACACTTCGTATCTTGCGATACGAGACTGCTCTCCATACAGTTCTTTTGTATGAAGAAATATGGATTCCAAATCCATATTCTCGTGCCTCCTCTGATGTTCGTTGTCCATCGAGGTAAGTACGAGGCATCTGGCCTTCGCGCTGTCAATCTCCCAAGTCTTACGGATTTTCTTATCCGCGACGCTGGAGGTGGGACCTGGGACGGGGGGAGCTTTGGTGGTAAGAAGATACCCCAGCTTGTCGTAAGAGATTGCCAATTTGACATTCCTGAGCCAATCTTTGTAGTTTGGCCCTGTCAGTATGTTTTTATCTAGAAGTAACTTAAGTCCAGTCATTTCGATTTGGTCGCTGCAGGGGGAGAGAAGAAACACTTAGCACGATGCTCTTGCAAGTTTAGAATGGTTTTTAATTTGTCTAAACAGGATGGCTCCCACTGTCTCTCGAATCCCTCCTCAAACCACAAAGGAAGAATTAGCCGGGATCAATCCCACCGTACAATACTTGCTTAACCGTTCAGCCAGGCCAGTGTCGGTACTTCGAGGGAGGTTTTCCAACGCTTTCGCGAAGTTCCTAAATTTAAGAACCTCTTTTCCCTGGGGGCGTAGCCCCGCTAACACCTTTCTGGGCACCTACTAGGTTTATAGCATTGATCGTTTAGTGAGAAATTTCCCGAGGAGTAGCATATACTCACAGTAGGATCGGGATCCAAATATCATCGCGTGACGAAAATGAAGGAATCCTACCATAATCATCACACTCCAAATGGTATGCAAATCTAGCAAGTTTCAGTACTTATGAAACTCCCGATGTGGATTTTTGCCCCATGCTCTTATGACCTTGACGAAGGTCAACAAATCATAAGTCACATGTCAAGTTCTTCCCGTCATTATCCAGGTTAATTTGAACCCACCCGTATATACCCTTGACGAAGGTCAACAAGGCAATACGACTGTCCCAAACCAACGCATCTATCTATGCTACATATGAACACCCAATAGCTACCAATCTCTATGTCATGACGAAGGTCAACAAACATAGCTTGAATACTATTGAATTTTCATACGAAACGACGGAGGGCTACGAATGGTTTTGGCGAAACCGTGAACGTAGTGAACTTGATATAATCGATTGGAACGAGATAGCCTTTAGAAGGAGTGGCTCAAGATCCGCATTTAAAAGTTAGTTTTGAAAAGAACCGAGTGGTTTTTCGAAAGTGTTCCAACGACTTTAACTTGGTTTATTATCTTGCATTAGTTCATTTAATGCGTGATATTCTTGCATTAGTTCTTTTAATGCGTCCCATCATTTAATTCCTACCATTGCAGAAAACAACCAAAATATGACGTACGCTTATGCCATTCGCATTCGCCACGGGGTCCCGTCATCACTCGTTAGGTTACTTAACTAACGACAGAGCGGGGGCTGGGCTAGCGCGGCTGTAAAACATAAGCAACGCCTAAATAGAAAGTAATGATAGACATTACAGATCACAGATGAATACATTGGATATACTAGCAATCCGCAATCCTTTCGAGCCTGCAATGAAAAGCGGATTACACGGTCGCGGTGAATAGCCAAATACCCCACCCAAGACCCCTACGGGTGCGGCAAACTACCCGCCAAGTACTCGGCAGTTTGTGCACCCCCTTCATGGGTCTATCCTAGGAGCAAAAACAGTAAAAAGAATTATACAATGACGGCTACAACCCCGACCCGGTTGTGCGGCCAAACAAATAATATAATTACATCAATTTACATTTACAATGAATGAAAGAAAAACAAAAGCTCATCTCACATCCACCCCGGCTATTCACCCGCGACAGTCCAACAGATTCATATACACAATCCAATATCAAACACAGATCATGTATAACCCCGACTAATCGACTTATAGCGATTAGCCGACGTTCAATACATGCAAGCATCACAGATAAAACCAACATAGCCAAAGTGCAGTGAAGTTCGGAAAAAATACGGAATTATAGGACCCCAAAAGTGAATTTCTGTTCTGGAAAATCTGGGCACATATAATATATCTTAAAAATCCTAAAACCAACACAGAAGAACACTGCACGAAAAACGATGCACAGAAGACGACAAAGCGCGGCGCTTCCGCGGCAGATACCCACCTCGTGCGGCGGAAGAGCGGCGGTTTTAATGAATTAGGGCATCGTATTTCTTGTGTGTTCAAACAAAACCCTGAGCCGAATTTACATGTATAAAGTTTTTCATTTAGAGCAGAAAAAAATTCAACAGAAACTTAGGGTTTTGGTTTTTCCGGTTTTGTGATTTTTCGGTTTCGAACTTCCATACACTTCGCTACCAAGCTAGTTTAAGTTTAGTTAGGCTCTGATACCACTGTAAGTCCATATTGCGACCCCCGGTGCTTACGGGGAGGCGGAAACGGTATAAAAAACAAATTTTTATCGCAAAAGGCAACATGGACTAAACAAGGTCGGGATCGTGTCTAAACTAAAACTAGCAAATACACTAAAGGGAGTTAGCTACTCGGATGAAGGTTATACCTAAACTTGAACTCCTTCTTCTTGAAATCTTGTAGAGGTTGATGGTTCTCTTTTCGTCGCCTTCTCCCGTCGAAGATGGATCCACCTCGAAGGTTCGACCTTTGGGCTCTTCCTCGATCTTTGAGTGAACTAGGGTTTCCGGCTTGCTAAACCTTGAACCTAGAATGAGTAGAGAGTAACTAGGGTTTGCTTTTCTTTTTAAAGAGAAGGATTCTCAACACATGAGAAGATTTCTCTTTGCTAGAGGAAGAAGAAGATGAAAATGAGGAGAGAGAGAGGTTATGATAGAATGAGCTATTCTCTTTCTTTCTTGCAACCATAATGCAAAAGAAAAAGAATTATCAATAATAATAATAATGAAAATGAAAAGGTTGATGGAAAGTTTTAGAATGACCATTATCATTACAAACATTAAATGAATTTGCTAGAATCAAAGAGCATCTTTCTTTTGTGATGATGATGGTCAAAAGTTCAACCATGGTCAACAAGTCAACCATGGTCAACAAGTCAACAAAAACTAACCATGACACAATTTCATTTTATTATATATTATTAATTGATATAATACAAATCCATTAGGGTTTGGAAAAAGACGACTGTCAACTGTGCATACGCACCCGTTCCGAAACCCTAATGAAAGTCATCTTCCTCTTCCTCAAATAACCGTGCATACACACCTGCATCCTTATTCCGAGGAACATGAATACGGAGATAAAAGCAACCCCAAAAACATATACCAGTATCTGACTCAAACCAGAGCCAGCCAGTAATATCCGTCCGGACTCTAAACGTGCACAAGTGCGCGGATGAGAACGAACCCTGTCGCAAAACCATGCGACCTCTACTTTGTTTTGCCCAGAGGCGAATACCCTCTGTGTGGGACTCTAAAGACTCGACACTACGCTGGCAGTGGGTTTAACCACAGACCGCAAGCGGCACTAGCTGTGCGTAACGGTCCCCAGGTAGATGTCGACAAGAAGGCTGACGAGGTGAAACCCCATCTGAACTCCTACTGAGTCTGAATGTGACATTCTCCGTACAGTCCGGTCTGTTCGTCTGATACATCGCATGTCGGGCCTAGGGGGCGGTAAAACGTCAGTCCCCCAATAGCGGTACAAGTCATGTCGGAGTGAAGCCCAAAACACCCTGAGATAACACTGGAAACCTACCAGTATATCTCGCTTGCCCTGGCCAGGGACTACTCGTGTAATGGCTCTCCTAGACACAGCGCGATGTCAACCCCCAATACCGGGAGAGACGAATCCTGTCTAACCGTCACTGCCTCCAAGTGCTTCGGGACTGCACCCAATCACCACCTGTTTGCACGACTCCTTTGAGCCGTGGTAGGGTAGTGATCAAAGTGCAGTGGGAATACACTCGAGGCGAAGTGCCAGTATCAAGTCAGCGGACTAAGCTGTACTCATGTCACCTGGGAACTGATAATTGACGATAGGTATAATACCAACCTTTCACTTCCCGACGAGTCCTGTCCAGTGTACTCGTAACCCAACGAGCACCCGTATACTATCTCCAGTACGACGTACTGATGGCTGTGGGACAGACCATCTCCCACACTGGGATGAGAAGCGCATACGCTAGTCTACTCCGGAGTATCGATGCCCTGTCTCGATAGTCCTACGACTAGGGACCTGTATAAGGATGTGCCTATAGATTACCCAGCCCCCACTAGTGTGACTGCCATCACAACGCTGGTAATCAAGCAAAGATCCTAAGGGCTCCACTAATGCGTATAAGTGATATACTGAAATAAACACAAGTACACATTGAAGTAGAAACAAACCAAGTAGCATACTACTATATTGAGCAAGATTGTTTATACAAGGTGAATATCCCAAGCTTCCATCAAGTAATATACAAACTAGTATGATACAGTAATGGCCTCTAGGGCATATACACTAACAATCTCCCACTTGCACTAAGGCCATGTACTGGCGTATCGAAGACCTATCATCTCGATCAACCGCTCGAACTGAGTCTGGGGTAAGGCCTTGGTGAATGGATCTGCAGTGTTCTCTTCTGAACATCGTACGTGCGTAAAAACACGTATGTGTCCGAACCCTGTCGTAAAACCATACGACCTCTATATCGTTTCGCCCGAAGCAGGGAAACTCTCTGTGTGGGACTCTAAGGACTCGACAACTACGCTGGCAGTGGGTTTAACCATAGGTCGCAAGCGGTACTACCTGTACGTAACGGTCCCCAGGTAGATGTCGATAAGAAGGCCGATGATGAAACCCATCCAAACTCCTACTGTACCTGATATGACAATCTCCGTACAGTCAGGTCTGTTCGTCTATGACTATCGCATATCGGGCCTAGGGGGCGGCAAGCGTCAGTCCCTAAAAAGCGGTATAAGTCATGTCGGAGCGAAGCCCATTACACCTTGAGAAGCTACTGGAAAACCTACCAGCAAATCTCGCTTTCCCTGGCCAGGGACATTGCGTAATGGCTCTCCAAACACAGCGCGATATCAACTCCCAATACCGGGAGAGACAAATCCTATCTAACCACCACTGCCTCTAAGTGCTTCGGGACTGCACCCAACTGCTACCTGTTTGCACGACTCGTTTAAGCCGTGGTAGGGTAGCAATCTAAGTACAGTGGGAACACACTCGAGACGAAGCAGCAGTGTCAAGTCTGCGGACTATGCTGTACTCATGTTACCTGGAAACTGTTAACTGATGACGGGTGTAATACCAACCAACAGTTCCCTGCGAGTCCTGTCCGATGTACCCGTAACCCAACGAGCACCTGTATACTATCTCCAGTACAATGTACTAATGGCTGTGGGACAGACCATTTCCCCAACTGGGATGAGAAGCGTACACACTAGTCTACTCCGGAGTATCGATACCCTGTCTCGATAATCCTACGACTAGGGACCTGAAAAAGGATGTACTTGTAGACTACCCAGCCCCCACTAGTGTGACAGCCATCACAACGCTGGTAGTCAACCAAGATCCTAAGGGCTCTATCAATATGTATTCTCAATATGCTAACATATACACATATTAAGATAGACATGAACCAAGTAGAATACTACCATGTTTAGCAAGACTGTTAATATAACTGTGAATATCCCAAGCTTCCATTAAGTAATATACAAGTTACTATGATACAATAATGTCCCCTAGGGCATATACACTAACACTTTGGAGAGAGAAAAACATCACGTCTCAAGTCTGCCTGAGCTCTAACAATGACTCTACCATCTGGCGCGGATCCCGAAGAAACTCGCTCCACTATTAGAACTAGATCAAATATGAATAAACGACGTGTCTCTATATCATCGGAAAGTCATCCCGGTCAGTCCTTGTCCCAGACATGTAACATTTAAAATATATATATATATATATTATTTTTGCGAATTTTTATAATTTAATATTATTTTAATGAATATTTTATTATTTCGGTATAATTAAATACAGATAAATGGGAAAAAATTATGGAAAATTCTAAAATATTGTATTTTATGGAATTATGCCATTTTAAAGTTTTTTTGATTAATTATATGCTAATTTAGTGCTAATCGCGATTAAAAATCGCTAATCCGTTTTTTTGCATTTTTGTGCAAAACATGCACATATCATTTTTTGTTTTACACTTGTGCATTTCTACCATGTTACTTTGGGTTTACTATTGGTGTGAGAAGGATTTAGGTTAATGAAATTGGAAAAGAAAAGAAAAGAAAGGGAAAAAGGATATTATATTGAGGTATGGGTGAGAAAGAGTAGGTGAGGGTGTTGACTTGGCCATTTCCCTTCATTCCTTCACTCATTTCTCTCCCTCTTCCTTCATTTGCTGCTGCTGCTCCTGCTCTTCACCTCCTTCCCCTCTTCAACTCCTCAAAACACATCCAAAAACACCTCAAAACCCTATCCCCACTTCACAAAAATTGTTCCCAAGCTCACTAGCTACACATTGGACCAAGAAAGTCTTCATTTTGGCGCTGTTGAGGATTCATGAGGGTCTTATGAAGTAATTTCTTCACAATTAGAGTGTTATTGCTTGTGCTTAAGCTTCAATTCAAGTGTCATATCGATATCGTGTAATTTGGTGTATTTTGGACCAACTTAGAGAGGGTTAGGGTAAAGTTGAGATGTTGCTTTGCAATTGGACTTAAATGGTGACCTTAGACCCTATATTGACCGAAACACTGGCCTAGCACAACCTGAAACCCAAAAATACGGAATTACGGAACTTTTCATGTCGGTTTGTGTGATCTGTGAAGGTGTTCTGGAATCTGGAGCAACCCGGGGGCACCAAAAATAAAATTAAGCTGACAGTGAGTCGTGCAGGCACCAAGGAAGCTACCACCAAGACCCGAGCCCCTAAATCAAACCTACGGCCGCAAATTTAATCATTCTGGCCGCAATTAGCGGCCAGAGTAGAAGGGAATGGGTCCATTTTTGTTCCAGGGCTCATTTTGCACTAAATTAGACCCCTCCTATATGCAGTTTTGGCTAATTGTCATCTGGGGAAAATCTGGGAGCATTTTGGTGTGTTTTAGGCAATGTTTTCCGTATTTTTAAATGCACTTTCTTGATATTTGGATTTGTATTTGGTTGTCGGGTGTTCATACATTGACAACAGGGGTTGTTTGTTGGATTTGCATGTTTGGGCCAAAGGTTCTAACCTAGGAGCACACTGTGCGCTGTATCGGTTTTCTGCCTTGATTTTCATACGCATTGCTATGGTTGATCATTGTAGGTACCTTCACGTGGATTCCGAGGCGACGGAGCATGGCGTTATCGACACCGACACGCAGGATACAGGTGAGTAGATTTATATCTACGGGGAGAAGTCGGGTGGATGGCGTATAGCACCCCCGCAGTTCGTGGTGATGTATACGAATACGTATACACACATATATTGATTGTATGTTGTTGAGATTATTGATGATAAAGATGGATATTTGGTATTTTTGGATTGGTTTAGTGTAGTTGCGAAACCCTAGAGTAGTGGTCGCACTCACACACACACGCACACACATACTTGCATACATTCCTTCTTTCATATGTGCGTATATGGGAAAATATATATTTATGTGTTCACATGGGTATGGGACTATATGTTCATATACTGGATTTGAGGATAGTATTTAGGATTTGAGATCAGTCGATGAGATTGGGCTTGTGGCCAGGAGATCGGTGATGTGATTTGGTTCGTATTGAGATACGACATGATGTTTTCGCGGGTCTTTTGACGTAGTGATTCTTACACCTGCATGCATACTTAGGCGGTATCAGTATTGTACTAGACGTAGATCAGTACCCCGATCATTATATTTGATAAAGAGGATACCAGATGAATAGTATAATGAATGTGATATTGACCCGTACCCAGATTTGGGATGCCGTACGACGGATTTACGTACGAGCTATATATTGATGATTGGTCCGCACTCTTGACTTGGGATGTCAGATTATAGATATGGTATCGGATATGATATTATTGAGGCGGGATCACCGACTATACATATACAGGTATATATATGTATCGACTCAGATGTTAGGCGGTTTCCTTACCTGTAGTTCAGCTTGTTAGTTCAGCCGTATAGTTTAGTGTAGTTGTTAGATTAGATTAGACTCCTACCTATTTCAAAACTAGTGGGTCATGGGTATTTTAAAAGACAGGTCAAGGGATCTACGGATATTTCAAAAAACGTATCCTTTCTTAAAAACCACCGTAGCCCCTATTTTCAAAACCCCGCAATTCGTGTTATTTCAAATGGCACCATTGTTTAATATTTAGCTCCCGCTCATTTTGGTTGCTTGCTCCGCATCGCATACTTACATTGTTATTTCATATTGCATTGTTGACATTATGCTGTTAGGACACCAGGACCATTACCGATGATGCGTATGTACCACATACACTTACTTGCCGGCTCACACACATCTCCATCGGTAATTGCCATGTCACGTACACCTTAGAAAATATTATTGCTTAACTTAGATTGATAGCTAGTAGTTTGACATAATATTAGTGTACATACCTTATATGCCAGCTTAGATATTGTAGTTATTACTTGTCGCTTCATGCATACTGTTATTCATTGTTATGCCGTATTCATGGATTCTCATGCTTATATTCATGGTTTTACATCCTATTGATGATTCGGATTTCCATGAGATTTTCTGGATTTGGAGGAAAACCGCAAAACATATATAAACTGCTTTCTCTCTTTTAAATAAAAATGCGGTTTTCCCATGATGTATGAGTCGTCCACCATAAGTTTGCTGATAGATTTCGAGACCCGATTCGAGGAGGCGGATGAACCGTTTCGGATACATGGTGGACCCGGTAAGGTACCCCGGGACAAGAAGCGCGTGATGATGACGATGTGAGCCTGGCAGGGGAGCACTACCTACCGGTGATTTTACCCGACGCGTCGGATATCCGGAGGATACCGCCGTGGTCTTGAGATTGATGGTAGGGGCCGGTCTGGACAGACGGCGCCCTGGATATTGAGACTGAGACATTAAGATTTCGAGATATTGAGGTACTGATATTTGATGATACAGGCCAGTCCGGATAGCCGGAGCCTGAGATATTGAGATATTGGGATTTATGTTTTGTGTCGATGTTAGACACTATTTATGCTGATTTCATTTATGTTACCTCATTTTCAAAATGCAGAAATCTCACTAAGTTATGAAAGCAGTTCCTTCAGTATATGTATTCTGTTTTCATGCATTCATACATCATCCATATGATATATTGTTATCTGAGGCACTGACACGAGAACTTGGTATTACTGTCGTTTAGAAGTATACCCTAGCCATTTCTATAGGCTGCTGGTTATTTTAGAGGATGTATATTGATCATATGACCTAGGATTGCGTCATACATGCAATTTCTGTTCATAGATGTTTTCTATTCACGAGTTGGCAACTCACCCCCGTGGTGCCACAGTTTCTTGCAGGTTCTGCCGTACAGGTTCCATTGCGGCATTTTTGGCACACTGCTTCCTTGCGGGTGAATTGCATTTGGTAGGTGGGTTCTTTTGCATCAAGAACCACCATTGTACTTGTATTATTCATTGTATCTAGAATTCCATCAACCAAAACTTGTATATTGTTTCAGACTTATACATTACTGATGTATTATTCGACCTTAGAGTCGCGCTTAGTA
Source organism: Agapanthus africanus (assembly GCA_030015575.1). NCBI lineage: Eukaryota > Viridiplantae > Streptophyta > Magnoliopsida > Asparagales > Amaryllidaceae > Agapanthus > Agapanthus africanus. The sequence goes on from CM057340.1 coordinate 411,055,015, forward strand.
GTATTGCGGTTTTCATGCTTATTGGGTTTCTGTTGAGTTTGATCCTCGCCATTCGGCGTTGTATATTATATTGCTTGCGTGGTTGTGACCGTCGATTGACGAAGAGCTAGCTCCCGCTTGGGGATGCCTTTTATCATTGCATATATATATTTTTCTTGTTGTACCCCGTTCGGGGCCAGTATTTACAAAAGAGACTCTGCCGAAATTTTTAGAAAAGACCGTACATTTTTAAAATGCATATTCGCCTTAGTTATTTAAAAACCTTGACTTCAAAACATGTTTTCTTTACCTATTAAAAACCAGTTTTCTTTATTTATCCTTAAAATGGTTTTAGATTTCTGAGCTTTTGGCTTACTTGGACCAGATGGAGTCCTATAGACTTCATATGGTTCAAGGGCCAGTCACGTGCTCTTTCGGGTCGTGACAAAGTTGATATCAGAGCGTTAGGTTTTACCTTCGGAGCGTAGGATGACCCTTGGTTGATGGAATAGGTGACTAAGGTAGAGTGACGTACCGTGGGTATGCTCCGCGGCATATTTACGACACGCCACTCCTCTTATGAAGCCTTAGGATGTACATTTCTTTGTCCAGTATCATATTCCTTCCTTTGATCTAGATTCATCGGTACCAGTTTGGTTTTGCTGCCACGATTACAAGCAGGGAGAGCTATTGCTAGAGTTGCGGTCAGCACGAGCTCGTTACGAATGAGGACTGACCAGGGCGTGATTCCGGCGACACACGATTGTAGAGATGTGTCTTTTGATTGTGTTTTGCACCACGAGCATTGGATGGATCGCTGTATGAGATTACTCGGACGTGCAAATCAGCACCAGAGGACTGAACCGCTGACAGAGGCCAGCCAGATTTTGATGACCGTTGGTGTATTGCTTGTTCATGATGATTGAGGCACAGTTCAGCGAGCAGACGAGTGGGCCAGTTATTGCTGCGAACGATGAGATATCGCCCCAGATGTTAGAGCTATTGCAGTACAAGTTTTACTAAGAGAGGATAGAAGGTCGCTAGTCATCGAGGATGAATGACTAGGACATGTGGATCGTTCGCCTACCCCGATGCGAGGTCATCAGATAGATTGATTCCAGCTAGATACGACTTCACGCGGAGACGTTGAAAGTCGACAGAGACGATCGAATATTAGAAACCTATTATTCCAAGTTTAAAGTATTCGGAAAGACATGCAAGCAATTCTATGGTCCCTCTAGAAGAATGAAACCCTAACTCGACTTAATGACCGTGTGAAAGCCTTTGAACCTTCGGGTTTGCGGCAGTTCTACGGCGCCATTAGTGAGGCTTGGGTTTGCCCTTCTACGGCTGGACCACTGATGCTGTGGTATGTACTCGATACTATTATACTGTACCCAAGATGTTGAGCTCTTGGGGGACTATGAGGATTCGATGAATCAATCGGATGGCTCGACTTAATTCGGATGCTAATCGGTGAGATGCATTTCTTGGGAGACTCCAGATATGGGGATAGCCGTTGGAGCTCAGTCCATGCAGCCACGACGAGACGAGTCCGAAGCAGTAGAGATTAGAGAAAGGTGGAGTAAGCGGTTCATACTAGATCTTGATAAGATGACATTCCACTCCGCCGACATCAGAGATGCGATATGCATGCCGAGGCATTGTACTTGGATATACCTTCCAGAAGGAGTCGCGGTGAGTATGCAGCTGTTACGGAGCAAGAAACAGATATAGTAAAGGACGATGACTTCCGGACAGTTGGCAAGGATGAGACTTGGAAGAGACCTTGAGCAGGATTCCTTCTAGGACACTGCTGCAATGATATTTGCAACCAGGATCAGATATGTCCCGTGTGTTCAGAGAACCAGAGGCCGACGCCAGTGATATGCTGCCATACGAGTGGTCGCGATGATTGACCGAGAGATGACCAGAGAAGTGCCAGAACGGAATCATCCCCGTTAGCACATTTGACAGGGCCGATGAGCCGATGGATCGTGAGATTGGTAATCCACAGAGAAGACTTGGGCCCAGGAGTGGTCTTGCTACGCACACCAGCAGGCCAGAGTTCAGGATCGTCGACGAGATATGCTATGAGTGACCACTACAGTTGGCCAGAGATTCTTGGAGCATGCGCTTGAGCGGGACTATTCCGCCATACCTGTTTCGGTATCTTGGGCGATTTATTCACATGATTTGGTTTTGATGATTGGGATTCATGATATGTGTTTTCATGCACCATGGTTGTACTTAGTGAGTATTTACGATTTTTCCACAGTTGTTGCACTTCATATCGTTTTCGTGCCTTGGTTTCACATGTTTGTGATTTTATGGGATTTAGACATTGAGTTGATTTTGTGCGTATGCACGCACACGATTTGGTTCCTGCACTCTGTATAGTTTATATATGCTTGCAGTGCAGTGATACGCCTTTTATGCACTTAGATGCACTGGACTTCGATTTCGATTGTGATACTCGATATTTGTTTTGTGCACCTTGTGCACCTGATTGGATTTCATGATTTCGTGCATAATGAATGCACCTGGTTTTGATTTTCGTTCATGTTGAGCGCATGTTTGAGAAGCGATTTCGGTGCACACAGATGCACTAAATCGAGATTCTTCGTGCATGTCAGATACACCTGATTTTGCTGTCAGGCACCCACGTTGCCCATGACAGATGTTTCGTGCACACCCGATGCACTTAGATGTTGTTTCTGTGCGCATGTATGGCACATATATGGATTTTGATTTCCGTGTGCACCAGACGCACGTAGTATTCATATGCGTATTTTGGGATTGATTTCTTTTACAGAAGTATGTTTTTATGATATTTGCTATGTGTTTTCATACTGAGCAAGACTAGTCAGATGACAGTACCTGAGTATATTTTGCATGCATTGATAGATTTTGAAGGGATTTCCAAAAGCGAGCTATAGTCTCAGTATTTACCTACGTGTCTGATATGACATGAAATGTTTTAAAACAAGGAAACCCTTCTAAATTGTTTCCAAAACGGCGGAACGTACATATTAAAACAAAGGATATATACGTATATGGCTAGTTTCTTATAAGAGACGTCCGCCACTGTGCAGTGTTATGCGCATTGCACAGCGACTTTAAAAGATTTGGCATGCATTTCCTTCAGATATTTACATGTATAGATTTGATATTTACATGTATAGTTCTGATTTATATCATATTGGTTTTGCTTTGGATTTGGCATTCGTGTCTTTACCATGACTCCGATGATTGCGGGATGCTTGATGGAGTTTCGATTTTCAGTTATCTACTCATTTCTCATGCGCATACACTGCGCTATGATGCGGTTTATGTATTGATGATTTCGGAGCCCCGACGACTTGGACATTCTATTGAAATGTTTTAGAATTTGGGGGTTTAAATTTAAATTCGGGGACCGAATTTCTTTAAGGGGGGAAGATTGTAACATTTCAAATATATATATATATATATATATATATATATATATATTATTTTTGGGAATTTTTATAATTTAATATTATTTTAATGAATATTTTATTATTTCGGTATAATTAAATACAGATAAATGGGAAAAAATTATGGAAAATTCTAAAATATGGTATTTTATGGAATTATGCCATTTTTAAGTTTTATGATTAATTATATGCTAATTTAGTGCTAATCGCGATTAAAAATCGCTAATCGGTTTTTTTGCATTTTTGTGCAAAACATGCACATATCATTTTTTGTTTTACACTTGTGCATTTCTACCATGTTACTTTGGGTTTACTATTGGTGTGAGAAGGATTTGGGTTAATGAAATTGGAAAAGAAAAGAAAAGAATGGGAAAAAGGAAATTATATTGAGGTATGGGTGAGAAAGAGTAGGTGAGGGTCTTGACTTGGCCATTTCCCTTCATTCCTTCACTCATTTCTCTCCCTCTTCCTTCATTTGTTGCTGCTGCACCTGCTCTTCACCTCCTTCCCCTCTTCAACTCCTCAAAACACATCCAAAAACACCTCAAAACCCTATCCCCACTTCACAAAAATTGTTCCCAAGCTCACTAGCTACACATTGGACCAAGAAAGTCTTCATTTTGGCGCTGTTGAGGATTCATGAGGGTCTTATGAGGTAATTTCTTCACAATTAGAGTGTTATTGCTTGTGCTTAAGCTTCAATTCAAGTTTCATATCGATATCGTGTAATTTGGTGTATTTTGGACCAACTTAGAGAGGGTTAGGGTAAAGTTGAGATGTTGCTTTGCAATTGGACTTAAATGGTGACCTTAGACCCTATATTGACCGAAACACTGGCCTAGCACAACCTGAAACCCAAAAATATGGAATTACGGAACTTTACATGTCGGTTTGTGTGATCTGTGAAGGTGTTCTGGAATCTGGAGCAACCCGGGGGCACGAAAAATAAAATTGAGCTGACAGTGAGTCGTGCAGGCACCTAGGAAGCTACCACCAAGACCCGAGCCCCTAACTCAAACATACGGCCGCAAATTTAATCATTCTGGCCGCAATTTGCGGCCAGAGTAGAAGAGAATTGGTCCATTTTTGTTCCAGGGCTCATTTTGCACTAAATTAGACCCCTCCTATATGCAGTTTTAGCTAATTGTCATCTGGGGAAAATCTGGGAGCATTTTGGTGTGTTTTAGGCAATGTTTTCCGTTTTTTAAATGCACTTTCTTGATATTTGGATTTGTATTTGGTTGTCGGGTGTTCGTACATCGACAACAGGGGTTGTTTGTTGGATTTGCATGTTTGGGCCATAGGTTCCAACCTATGAGCACACTGTGCGCTGTATCGGTTTTCTGCCTTGATTTTCATACGCATTGCTATGGTTGATCATTGTAGGTACCTTCACGTGGATTCCGAGGCGACGGAGCATGGTGTTATCGACACCGACACGCAGGATACAGGTGAGTAGATTTATATCTACGGGGAGAAGTCGGGTGGATGGCGTATAGCACCCCCGCAGTTCGTGGTGATGTATACGAATACGTATACACACATATATTGATTGTATGTTGTTGAGATTATTGATGATAAAGATGGATATTTGGTATTTTTGGATTGGTTTAGTGTAGTTGCGAAACCCTAGAGTAGTGGTCGCACTCACATACGCACGCACACACATACTTGCATACATTCCTTCTTTCATATGTGCGTGTATAGGAAAATATATATTTATGTGTTCACATGGGTATGGGACTATGTGTTCATATACTGGATTTAAGGATAGTATTTGGGATTTGAGATGAGTCGATGAGATTGGGCTTGAGGCCAGGAGATCGGTGATGTGATCTGGTTCGTATTGAGATACGACATGATGTTTTCGCGGGTCTTTTAACGTAGTGATTCTTACACCTGCATGCATACTTAGGCGGTATCAGTATTGTACTAGACGTAGATTAGTACCCCGATCATGATATTTGATAAAGAGGATACCAGATTAATAGTATAATGAATGTGATATTGACCCGTACCCAGATTTGGGATGCCGTACGACGGATTTACGTACGAGCTATATATTGATGATTGGTCCGCACTCTTGACTTAGGATGTCTGATTATAGATATGGTATCGGATATGATATTATTGAGGCGGGATCACCGACTATACATATACAGGTATATATATGTATCGACTCAGATGTTAGGCGGTTTCCTTACCTGTAGTTCAGCTTGTTAGTTCAGCCGTATAGTTTAGTGTAGTTGTTAGATTAGATTAGACTCCTACCTATTTCAAAACTAGCGGGTCGTGGGTATTTTAAAAGACATGCCAAGGGATCTACGGATATTTCGAAAAACGTATCCTTTCTTAAAAACCACCGTAGCCCCTGTTTTCAAAACCCCGCGATTCGTGTTATTTCAAATGACACCATTGTTTAATATTTAGCTCCCGCTCATTTTGGTTGCTTACTCCGCATCGCATACTTACATTGTTATTTCATATTGCATTGTTGACATTATGCTGTTAGGACACCAGCACCATTACCGATGATGCGTATGTACCACATACACTTACTTGCCGGCTCACACACATCTCCATCGGTAATTGCCATGTCAGTTACACCTTAGAAAATATTATTTCTTAACTTAGATTGATAGATAGTAGTTTGACATAATATTAGTATACATACCTTATATTCCAACTTAGATATTGTAGTTATTACTTGTCGCTTCATGCATACTGTTATTCATTGTTATGCCGTATTCATGGATTCTCATGCTTATATTCATGGTTTTACATCCTATTGATGATTCGGATTTCCATGAGATTTTCTGGATTTGGAGGAAAAACCGCAAAACATATATAAACTGCTTTCTCTCTTTTAAATAAAAATGTGGTTTTCCCATGATGTATGAGTCGTCCACCATAAGTTTGCTGATGGATTTCGAGACCCGATTCGAGGAGACGGATGAACCGTTTCGGGTACATGGTGGACCCGGTAAGGTACCCCGGGGCAAGAAGCGCGTGATGATGACAATGTGAGCCTGGCAGGGGAGCACTACCTACCGGTGATTTTACCCGACGCGTCGGATATCCGGAGGATACCGCCGCGGTCTTGAGATTGATGGTAGGGGCCGGTCTGGACTGACGGCGCCCTGGATATTGAGACTGAGACATTGAGATTTCGAGATATTGAGGTGCTGATATTTGATGATACAGGCCAGTCCGGATAGCCGGAGCCTGAGATATTGAGATATTGGGATTTATGTTTTGTGTCGATGCTAGACACTGTTTATGCTGATTTCATTTATGTTACCTCATTTTAAAAATGCAGAAATCTCACTAAGTTATGAAAGCAGTTCCTTCAGTATATGTATTCTGTTTTCATGCATTCATACATCATCCATATGATATATTGTTATCTGAGGCACTGACACGAGAACTTGGTATTACTGTCGTTTAGAAGTATACTCTACCCATTGCTATAGGCTGCTGGTTATTTTAGAGGATGTATATTGATCGTATGACCTAGGATTGCGTCATACATGCGATTTCTGTTCATAGATGTTTTCTATTCATGAGTTGGCAACTCACCCCCTTTGTGCCACAGTTTCTTGCATGTTCTGCAGTACAGGTTCCATTGCGGCATTTTTGGCACACTGCTTCCTTGCGGGTGAATTGCATTTCGTAGGTGGGTTCTTTTGCATCAAGAACCACCATTGTACTTGTATTATTCATTGTATCTAGAATTCCATCAACCAAAACTTGTATATTGTTTCAGACTTAGACATTAGTGATGTATTATTCGACCTTAGAGTCGCGCTTAGTAGTATTGTGGTTTTCATGCTTATTGGGTTTCTGTTGAGTTTGATCCTCGCCATTCGGCGTTGTATATTATATTGCTTGCGTGGTTGTGACCGTCGATTGACGAAGAGCTAGCTCCCGCTTGGGGATGCCTTTTATCATTGCATATATATATTTTTCTTGTTGTACCCCCGTTCGGGGCCAGTATTTACAAAAGAGACTCTGCCGAAATTTTTAGAAAAGACCGTACATTTTTACAATGCATATTCAGCTTAGTTATTTAAAAACCATGACTTCAAAACTTGTTTTCTTTACCTATTAAAAACCGGTTTTCTTTATTTATCCTTAAAATGGTTTTAGATTTCTGGGCTTTTGGCTTACTTGGATCAGATGGAGTCCTATAGACTTCATATGGTTCAAGGGCCAGTCACGTGCTCTTTCGGGTCGTGACAAGACAAGTCTGCTCTGACCGTATCTCTCACAGTAGCCCTCTCGGCTCCCTTAAACATGGTGATCGAAACAATCAATCATGCACTGAAGAAGATAGATCAACGGAAGGAATAGAAGGATGATCTCAAGATATAAATTCTAAGGTAACTTAGGTAGAGTATCATATCGTAAATATGCCGCGAAACATATGTACGGTACGTCACTCTACTTAGTACCTACTCCATCAACAGGGGTCATCCTATATAACGAAAGTTCAGGTATAAGACCCCCAAAGTCAAGTCTAAGTCCTATAAGGTCAAGCCCAAGTAAAAAAATATATTCCCAGACTCCATATAGTCAACCTAGACTCGAACAAAGGTTAAACCAAACGATCTGATACCAATTTTGTCACGACCCCAATGTAGCATGTGGCCGGCACTTAAATCACGTGACATCCAAAGACATCGACGCGGTTCAAGTAAGCCAAAACCCGAAATCTAAACCTTTTTGAAAATATTGGAAGTGAGTTTAAAATAGTCATCAGATGGAATCATTTTAAATAACCTTTAAATTAAACTAAGTATGTTTGAAAAGCATCTATGACGTTTTGAAAATATGACCGCACCTCCTTTGAAAATTATATATAAAAACCCGATACAACTACCACAAAAAATAGCATCCCGATGGAATCCGGCTTTCACGTCTAAAAGGCGTAGCAGCCAGACAATCTATATCAGAAGTCGACTCTAAAGAGTGCGACATCCCACCCATAAAATCTAAGTCTCGCTTCTAAGTCCATAATATATCATTTCTAAGTTGATAAAGTTTCCGCTAGATACAAGAATATATGAATAATCAAGAGTGAGTATGATACAATAATAACTCACTTACCCATCAATCACCAAAAGAATGTGTGCCCAAGCCGCTGATAATCCAAGAGGTAAAACCTGCAAGAAACTATAGCACAACGGGGATGAGTTGCCAACTCAGTGAATAAAAGCATATCTAAATGTAGAAATCGAAATGCTTGACGATACCTAGGTCATAAATATAGTTCAATCATAATCTGTACCAATATACTATATGATCTGTATATATGCAATGCTAACTATCATGCAATCCCGAGTATCATATCTCCATCTCATATGAGTCAAAATCATGAATCTATAATCCGTATTATCATTCCCTTTTTGTCTATGAATGTCCAAACAAATATATGCAGGTGTAAGTCTACGGTAGCGCCCCGGCCGTCAATCTAACGCCAAACGCGGAACAAAAACTTTTATAACTGGCGCTATCGCAAACTATAACCCGGATCATGCCATTAACGCTAAACTAACAAACTGTAAAGAGGTAGAAAGGCTATACCGATCGATCCGAGTCCTTCGGTCTTTAGCCATCATCCCACGTTCCTCTCGGCAACTCCGATCTCCTGTTTCCTTATCGAGGTGGCACCGCGTCAACGGATTATTTAACGAGCTCCCGCCTCTATACCGAGGCAACTCGGTCATCAAGTCTGCTAAAAGAGATGACCAAGATGAAGTAGAGAATGAGTAAAATACTTTGCCTCAAACACCTTAGGGTTCTCATCACATGAGAGGGTTAGGGTGGAGGTTGAAGAAGATGCTTAGGATTGGAAATGGTGAACTCAAGAAACACTAGCGAGCCAAAAGAAAACCAAGCCATAAAACCAATTTCCTTCTCACTAGAGTATAGATATATAATGGTTGAGAAAGAAAAAATATCTCATGAAAATATCCATACCCTAAACAAAACTCATTAATACTTTAATGACTCACTAGATGACTCATTAGATGAGTCATTAGTGATCATTCTAGAATCAATGAGTCACAAAGAATGAGTCACCCTTTCCAAAACTAATAATCATTTAAACCAAAATGATTAATCCAAAAGGAAATGCATCTTCTAAAATATTCTCGTAACGGATTACGAAAATACCCCTCACCTGTATATACATACCTGTATCCGTATTCCGACCGAATATGAATACGAGATACTAAAATATTCCGACTCAATATAATACATGGATCCGGCTTAAACCAAAGCCCACCAGTATTATCTGTCCGAAATATGACACGTGCACAAGTGCACGTGCAATTTCGAACCCTGCCATAAAACCATACGGCCTCTACAACGTTTCTCCCGAACTTGGGAAACTATCTGTGGGGGACTCTAAAGACTCGTCAGTACCCTGGCAGTGGGTTTAACCACAAGCACGTCAGCGGCACTAGCTGTGCGTAACGGCTGCCCATGTACTGACCGAAAGGGAAGCTGATGAGCGAACTCATCCTGGAACCCTACTGAGCCTAACAGTGACAATATACATACAGTCTGGTCCGTTCGTCTATGAGTATCGCATATCGGGCCTAGGGGGCTGGTAACGTCAGACCCCTAATAGCGGTATAAGTCGTGTCGGAGAGTAGCCCTGAACACCCTGAGAAACTACTGGAATACTTACCAGTAATTCTCACCTGCCTTGGCCAAGGACTTGGTGTAATGGCTCTCTTAGACACAGCACGATCTCACTCCCAATACCGAGAGAGATGAATCCCCTGCCGATCCGCTCACTTGCCTCCATGTGGCTCGGTACTGTACCCAACTAAAACCTGTTTGCACGACTCCTTCGAGCCATGGTAGGGTAGTAATCTAAGCACAGTGGGAACTCACACGAGACAAATGACGACCTCAGGTCCATGAACTAACCTGTACACATGTCACCATGGAACTGCTATCTGACGCTAGGTATAAATACCAACCAGCAGGGTCCCGGCGAGTCCTGTCCGGTGTACTCATAACCCAATGAGCACCTGTATACATCTTAGATGATCCAACTGACACCAATGACTTGTGAGACTGGCCACCGCCCCTCGTCGGGGTCTCGACTGTATACACTAGTCTACTCCGAAGTATCGATGCCCTATCTCGAAACTCCCACGACTAGGGACCACTTTTAAGTATGTGCTTATGGACTACCCAACTCTCACGTATATGATCGCCATCATACTGTTGGTAGTCAAGCAGGATCCTTAGGGCTCTATCAACGTGTAATAGTGATCATGTCACCTAAAGCTGTACACGAATGATAAAGACAAACCAGATAGCATACTATCATCTTGAGTAAGACTGTCCTACCGGTATAGGTCCTCCCTCAATCATTGTAATCACATACCTGCGATCTAATAATTGACTTTGAGGGCACTACATCCAACAATCTCCCTTTTGCACTTAAGGCTAATTATTGCGATGTCGCATACTCACAGCCCGTGTGATACCGAACATCCAACTCCTCTACTAACCAGTTTCACATTGCTCATTTGTAAAACTCTTGTGTTCGAGAAATAGCCTCAGTGAGTGGATCCGCCCTGATGTTTCAATCTATGTCTCTCTTAATCTCAAGTTCGCGGAGAAAGCCATCTCCCGAATTGAGTAATACCTGTCTTAGAATATGTATGGATATCTGATGGGACCTAGTTCATAAATGAACTCCAAATCCAAACTTCTTAGACTGTATCGTCAACTGAACCTAATCAGTATCCAGTACCATGCCTCCCACAGTATCCTCTTGGACCAGCTGTCCATAATACTGCCCCCTTTGTCAGAGGGAAAACTATAACTCTGACAATCACTCTGTCATCCATGTCACCTTTGTAAGCCTAGAATGATTACCGTCTCCCGAAGGAGGCTGCCGTTATCAAATCCGTAGAACATTCACTTTTGTTTTAAAACTGCTTCCGTATGTTTCTCCAGGATTGGGTTAATATAAACTTATCGCATCTAGTGCAAAAACAACATCTGGTGTGGTACTTGACATCTCGCGATTGACTCAATTGCCTAAGCAAGTGATATGCCAATCATGTACATACCTCTCTCCTATAGTTTGTAAGACACCTTTAGAGAGGGTGACTCCATCACCTGCAGGTACACCACCATGCCAGGAGTCGTCCATTCTAAAATACTATTAAAATACTATCAAAGTACCCACATTGGGAAACTACCTAAATCTAGATCTAAAACCATAGATCTAGTAACCAGAATATCTGATATTATATCCATATCCTGTGTGGAGAAACAACTGTATGACAACCAAAGTATAACCGATCGTAGTATAGTAATTTTACTTCCTACTCTGTGTATGTTATCCAAATAACAGGACATCACACCCTACTACCTTCTTAACAGATCCATCCCCTATTTTGATGAAGTCAAACCCATGACTGTCACATCAAAATTAGATGATCTCTCTCCGCTATATCTGGTCGAGTCAATAAATAGACATAAGCTTCTTGTCCACTATGCTTCCACTGCTCCCACTGACCACAACAACCCTCTGGCAGAATAATATATACGTGCACTTCTAAAGCTGGTTTAGAACGACGCTATAATAAACCTCCTGCCGGGTCTCATAGCGTGGAACAACAGTAGTGTCATGTCTGGGTAAACAAGAACCTCCCTGTCACCATCCTTGAGGCTGCCTGAGTACCTCTCGGGTGCCTGAGGTTACCCATCATATCTGCGGAGTGCCTAATGGAATGTCAAACCTGATTGAATCTATAGGTCCTATTAAATTTTCCGTAATCGTTTGCGGTTCTGGAATCTCTTCCGGTTCTACCATACTCCCACTACTGTTTTCTGAAAAAATCCATTTTACTAAAACTGTGGCTAGTCAAGAACAATATCACCATTGATCTTCCAGATGGTAGAAAGTCAACCCTCGTCATAACCTGGGCCAACCCGCAAACTGCCATTACAGAAAAGTGCCTTAAGTTATCCAGAGTCCGATTTTAATCATAAGCCGGAAAACTCCCCGTACCTTAACATCGTTAAGATATGAACCATTCTATATCCAATATAGAAACTTTGGCACTTATTTTAATTGGAACCAGATTCAAATCATGCAGCTGTCTCCAGTGCATATCAACTTAATGGAGAGAGGCTAATCAACATTAGTCAACTTAGGAATACATTCAATTATGAGTAACCTGAAAGAGAAATAAGTTTCTCAAAACTATTAACTGAATACCAATCACAAGTATCTACATCTTCGTTCTCTTTGAAGAATCCCGATACTTGCGACATCTGGTTCTCTACTTTATTCCTATACCCACAACTTCTCAAAACTTAGACCTTGTATTTCTACGAAACACTTGTCTAAAAACTAGAGAAGTCATATGTAAACAGAACATAGTACGAGGACCAACCCCTTTGTCCTAATGGACACTGGACAGCATACAATACTCTGTATGAGTCACCTGAGACTAAAAACTCAAAAACCTGTGCATCGTAGGTTGAAAACTGTACTTATGGTTAAGAACTACTCCGCTGTTCAATGCTCCTTACCCAATCGTCAACTGATATAGGTAAATGTCATGGACATAATTTCAAAAAGTTATATCTCACTTTATAAAAATAAACGTACAGATATATCAGTTTGAAATTGGTGCACAGCAACGGATACTCAAAACCAAATACTTGCCGTCTGGCATAAACTCAGGCGATGACCTCAAATATCACCAATTACAACGAATTCCGATATAATGAGGATGATCACCATTTTCCCAATAACCTACTCCCACTCATCATCTGTAAAACCATACAGATATGAGAATGAAACCTGGTAAATACATACCCTGGAGTAAGTATCTAATCGGGAAATCAGTTTTCCTTTAACAATGCACAGTGAAACTGAAACATGAAAATGTTTCGTAGGGGTATCCTGGTATTCCTAGTAATGCCTCTTCCATAATCCAATTCATGACTATAACCGTATGTTTCTTTGCCATCTCTCCAAATCCCTTTATTTGTCTTTAGTCGTTACCTTCTGTACACCATCGTTAGGCTTAATGGTTTTCTTCCTTCCCTACCGTTCGGCACCAGCCTATGTTTTGGAAGAAGACTATTCAATAAGCGTAATAGGTGTACCCTCCTAAACCTAGGAGTACTCGTAACCTGAGAGAAGGTGATGATAAAAGAAAACTGAATAATACCTTATTCTATTTCTCCCGAACTGGGGAAAAAATCAAAGGTGAAGTAGGAGTGGCGATGAAATACGCGGTTTAGTCATGAATGATAGCAGTCGCAATTTACTTTGCCCTCTTTCTTTATTTTGTCTTTACTTATTACCTTCTATACACCCTATTTAGGCTAATTGGTTTTCTTCATTCCTTACCTTTCGGCACCTGCCTATGGTTTGGAAGAAGACTATCCAATAAGCATAATAGGTGTACTCTCATAAACCAAGGAGCCCTCGCAACCTGAGAGAAGGTGATAGTAAAAGACAACTGAATAAACCAATTCAATTTCTCCTAAACCTGAATCCATCCACGAAGAAGTCCCTTCGAGTTCGTATATAACCATACGATGGATCTATCAAATGGAAGTGGATGTTCGTAGTGATACGTGGTGTTCTGAGAAATCCAAAGAGTAAAAGAAGGAGTGGCAATGACTTATGCTACTCAGACAATCCAAAAGCTAGTATTTTAAGAAGGTTCGGTCAACTTGGTCACTGAGTCATAGTCTAGGGTCGGTCAATGGTCGCTGCCAAAGAGAGAGAGAAAAGAAACACTCTGCGTGCACTCTAACCTAGATCAGAATGGTTATCACTATATCTAATCAGGAAACCTCCGACTGTACTGTTAAATTCTCCTCCAAACCTGAAAGAAGAATAAATCGGAATCACCCGAAGAGTAAACCAACTCATTAGTGGGAATCGAGATCCAACTCTCATCGCATGATAACGTGAAGGTATCCACTCATGTTATCACACTCCAGAAGGTATGCGCATACTTGGCAAGTTTCAGATTCTTTAGAAACTCCCGATATGATTTTTTCCCCATGCTCTTATGACCTTGACGTTGGACAAAATGCCATAAATCACATGTCAAGTTCTACCCATCATTATCTTATCAATTTGAACCCATCCGCACATGCCCCTGACGTTGGCCAAATGGCAGAACGACTGCCCCAAACTAACTCATCTGTCTATGCAACAGATGAATACCCAGCAGCTACCAAACACTATGCCTTGGCGTTGGTCAAAATACATAACTTGAATACTACTGAATACCCAACTGAAATGACGGAGGGCTACGGCTGGTTTTTGGCGAAAAACCTTTAACGTAACGAACTTGATATCGCTGAAGGAACCTTATAGCTTTTTAGAAAATATAGTGGCGAAAATCTTCGCTAAAAAGGTCACTCCCGATGAAGGGATCTCGGCTCTTTCCTCATGGAATGAGGTGCAGGATATTCCAACTGAATACCGCTATGCAAAGCAATATGTAATCGACTATAGTGAAGTTATTACCCTGACGCAAATTTCTGCCCAAGGGGTCATTCCCGGTGAAGGGATCTCGGCCCTTGCCTCGTCGAATGAGGTGCAGGATATTCCAACTGAATACCACTGTGCAAAACAAAAGAAAACGTCCTTGTAATAACACTTTTTAAAACTGTTCCAACAACGTCCAAAGAGGTTTGCTTTCCTTTGCATTGTTCAAAATCAACGCACTCCCATCAATTAATCACACCAGAAAAGAATGAAAATAAAATGTACGTATATGCCATCTGCATTCGTCACTGGGTCCCGTCATCACCCGTTAGGTTACTTAACTAACGACAGAGCGGGCACTAGACTAGCGCGGGTGTAAAACATATACAACATCTAATAGTATATATACTAATATACAATAATCGCTCCAGGCGTGATAAATTCAACATTACAGACAAGTAATAAGCATCACAGAACAATACAGATAATCTGGGATCCCCGGGTTTCACAGAGCCGCTGCTGAAACCCTACGTTCCCTGGTCGTGTGGATAGCCTCTGTAATGAAACCTAGACCCTTACGGGTGCGGCAAGTTTCCCGCCAAAACCTGAAGCAAGGCAGCCCCCTACAGCAAAGTGAATAGACCACCCTGCACTTCACGGAATCCGGTATCTTGAGCACCCCACCTTGGGTCAACCTGTACCCCCTACGAGTGTGGCGAATAGTCTTCCAATTCTAGAGTAAGGCCCTTTGCCACTCAAAGCCATGAGATGCGGACCTGTTGCCCTCCAGAACCCGGCTATCCGTGCACTCCGTCGCGGGGTAAACCTAGTACAGAAATGAAAAATATGTACAACGGGTACATCGACCTCAGCCCGGTTGTGCCCCAAAAGAATATTATACAAACAGGCAGTGACGGCAGTCCACATGTTGGACGCTCGCCCCGCAGTATAAAATGTTCAAATAAATCAAAATTGCCCTACCATTGCACACAGCTATCCACCACGACAAATCCGCAACATCACAGCACAACACAGAACATCAACGCGAATTTCACGTTCGCAAACCCGTCTAAAAGAGATATAGCAATTAGACGCAATTTACCGCTCGAATGACATTCACGGTCGGAGATATAAAGTAAGTACTGTAAACTAAAAAGTTTAAAATTCCGATCGACAAAACTTCCCGAAGTGGGCCCTGATTAGTCGAAAATATTGCATATTTTAGCCGGCAATTTCCTCATCATTTGCATTCATTTAGAAGTGTACGGTATTCATATTACACATATTAGCAAAACGGTCGCAAAATATCAGATTGCATGTATTAGACCTTAAAACCGGCATTTCTAGGGAAATTGACTGCATTTCATTGCAAGACATCATTTCCATATATCGCAACCCGTGTTTCGAAGTCTGTGCAGGAAAATCAGAAGCTTGCTCAAATGGACACTGCTAAAACATTACGCCAACTCAATGGTTTCAGTTCTGGTACCAATCCAAAAGGCAAAACACAATTCCACATATCAGATAAAGCCCCAAAGTTTAGCCCAATGCAACACTGGAATTTTGAAGCCACCAAGAGCCAACATGGCCGCGGAACCGCAGCCGGAGCTGGCTTGCGCCGCGGTTCCGCGGCAGCTTAGACACGTCAGCAACTCATTTTAGCTTCATAATTCCCACCTCACTTCCAGAAGCTCTTCAAGCCACTTAAAGTTCCAGAAGACTCCAGAGATTTCTACCAGATCAGCAAACCCTTGTTTCTACACTAAACTAAGCTTTGAATTCTAGAACCTTCTCCCTAAACCCTAGCTTAAACCCTAAGCTAACTCCTAACAAACTCTTTCTAGAAACTCCTCAACAAACTTTTGGAGGGAATAGTAAATTCAAACCTAGACCAAGGGTTTGGGTGTTCTATAAATAAGACCCTAGTCTCGCTTATTATTCATCTTGGAAAAATCCCTCCATTAGTTCATTTTAGAGCCATTCTATCTCTTTCTTCATCTTGTTCTTCCACAAGTCTAGTGACAAGGCTTGTGTGAAACCCTAACCCTAATTCCAACTCCAAAAGCCAAGATCCCGAGTACCCATCAAGCAAGAAGCCTTGCAACCTTTTATGAGATAAGCCGATCTTCAACAGAGCAAGTGGTCCGAACGATCCGCGACTCACGGAGCCGAGCGACGCCAAATTGACAATTTAATTCTTCCTCTTATAGTTCTTGAGCGACTGTAATCAAATTGTTGATATAAATAAAAGGTCATTTTCTTTTATCCTGTTTTCTTTAAATTCTTACATCATGATTCAATCTAAATTTCTAGTTGTAATTCTTGTTGTGATGCTTGAGTAATACTCCGCTCGTCGAGGAGCCGAGACGATCAATAGAATGATGATGTAATATATCTTAAAACGATTCTTGATTCCTACAAGTTTTGTAAACCCTAGCAAGTTCAAGAACCGACAACCCATTTCGTTACGATGCTTTCTTGAATGATATCGCTCGAAATTGGGGAGTTACGATCGTTTCTTGAAATTGCTAGAGGCTAGAATGTGAATGATATCGACGAAAGAACAAGGGTTAAATGATGAAACCCTAGTTTCACGAAGAAGCCCTAACTCTCGTCGATCATCATCGATCTAGTATCAATCCTTCGAAGGACAAGAACACGAAATCTTGAGATTACATCACGTCTATAGATCCGATCGATTCCTACGAGCCTCATTTAGATTCTTGACATTTTGGTTGGAAATATCATCGAAACACGATTCTCAATTGTTTATCATTTTCTTGATTCTTGATTAGACTAGTGACACCTGAATCAATCGATAAAATCTTGAATCACGTTTTGTTTTCTTTTCGATTAACTTTTCAATTCAAACAAATCAAATATAAAAATGAATCGCACAATCCCAGTAGACGATCCGCACTCGCTTACGATCTACAATCGACACCGTAATTGATTGCGGTCAAATATAATTCTTTGATTGTGAAATTTATTCAATTTTCTAATTACCGACACAAAGAAACTCATTCGCTTTGTTCGATTTACACAAACAAGAAATTATCATCAATCAAATGGCGCCGTTGCCGGGGATCGCGCGCTAATTCGTTTTATATCAAAGTTTGAACTAAAAGATTTATTTCATTGTGATTTTTGAGATCAAAATTCGTGCAAACCCTAAACAATTTGTTGTGTTTCATTGCAAAGAGATCTGGAGCTTGCTGGAAGTTGAGGAAAATTTTTGGAAAATACCAGAGAGCTGAGGGAGTCTACAGTAGCTCCCTGAAAAATTTTGGTGGAGTGATTACATCATCCAACCGCGGAAGCGCGGCATTTGAGGGCTATTGCGGCGGAACCACGGCCCCTTGGAGGGTTCTCTGCAAACTTTTTCTTTCAGGTGATTTCTTACCTTCTCCTCTCTCCTCTTTTTAGCTCCAACTAATACTTTGCTGCAGGATTCTTTGCAAATAATCGCATCTCGCAAATTGCAAAAGTAAATTTGTGCGTTATTTTGTTTCTTGGTTGTTTGCATTATAAATACGGATATTAAGGGGCATGGCCAAATCCAAATTAGGTGGGGATTTCATTACCCTTCCTAGGCCCCGAAAACCACAAAACTTGCATCCGCATTTACCCTCATTAATTAAAAGAAATCTAGAGATGACTCTAAGGACTGCCGCGCTCAAGTAGGACAGAAGAAGGCCGTGGGTAATTCATTGCTTATCCGCGTTTTCTTGTGGTGCCTAGGAAAGTGTGTCGAAGGCTAGTGGTTATTAATTAGGCCCACTACTTACGTAGTGGAGTACCTTCCCACTTACCTGGCACTTACCTGGACACAGGGGAACAAAGAGGCAGTAGAGGATTCTATCCTGCAACTTGTCTTTTGGCAGTTAGGAGCGGTCTGGAGCCGGACCTAGGTGACCACTAGATTCTAGGGTTTGTGTGCTGCATTTGTTGTGTCGCATCATTTTTTCAAAAAAATCCGTCCCTTTTTCAAAAGCAAACACCGCATTCATTTACCCCTAATTATAAGCCAACGCTGCCACTTGTACTAACCCTTTTTAGTACAAGATAGGCTGGACACGGGATTCTAGTGCCCATTTAGTCCGCGTACCTTTTATCGACTCCGAAGTCGATATTTCTCCATTTACTTCTTCTTTACCCACTACCACACCCACACCGATGGATCTACATCCATCAAACTTCTTTAACCCTAATATGCCGCCGTCCGTTGGTGCGCAGAATCCTCCTCGCATCTCTCTCCAGGAGAGGTGCTACCCTATTCTAGGTCCTCTTTCGACCTGCTTATCCACACCACCAGCCAATGGGGATAACTTTGAGATTAAGCCCCAGTATATCAATCTTTTACCCAAATTCCACGGACTCGAGACTGAGGACGGTTATGTTTTCATTACCAAATTTGAAAACGTGAGCGCAATGATGGGTACGTCACAACTTTCAGTGGATGCGATGCGTCTATGACTTCTTCCATTTACGTTGTGCGATATAGCCGAGAAGTGGCTATATAACACTACCGCACACTCTATTACGAATTGGGAAGAATTCGTCGCTGCATTCCTTAAGAAATTTTACCCAATACAAAAGACAGCTCGAATCCGTAGCGAACTTAATCAATTTTCCCAGCTCCCCACTGAACCATTCTCTAAATGCTTTGAATGTTTCAAGGATCTTTTGGTTTAATGTCCTCATCATGGAATCCCGAGATGGGAGCTTTGCCGAATCATATATGAGGGCAGTAACCCTAACACTAAACAGAGTCTTGAAAACATGTGTCAAGGTACCTTCATGACCAAGGATGATGGGGAAGCTTGGCCATATTTAGAAGAGTTCGCTGAAAAGTCTTTACAGTGGGAAAGTCCATCATTTAGGAGTGGCAATAACCAATCGGATGTTTCCATATGAGTTAGAGCTGACATTTCAGCTACACAAGAAACTCGAGACTATGGAAAACAAATTTTTAGCCACCTCCCTTAATCAAATGTCACTTTCCAAAACTGTATGTGGCTGCTGTTCTGATCCGTCTCACTTGATGGAAGAATGTCCGTTTCAAGGTCGTGAGCATACTAATGCCGCATTTCAAAGACCGAGAAACGATCCTTTTTCTTCCACATATAATCAGGGTTGGAGGAATCACCCTAATTTTTCTTGGAACCAATCACAATCACAAAACACGGTTCCAAACCAAAACAATTTACAAAGGGCTCTTCCTCCACCACAACAGCAACCCCTTCAACTCACTCAGCACCCATACCAGTCACAAAATTTCCAAAACAAGGGCAACAATCCTGCACAGTCCAATCCTATGCAGTTGTCCTGTTCTGACGAATTCTCTCAATTCACTCAGACCATGAAATCACTTTTATCAAATTTCATAGAGGTTTCGACTGAGGTTAGATCTTCCGTCAGTGAGATAAAGAAAAACTCAGCGTCCCAAGCTGAGAGTATCAGATCGATGGAAGCTGAAATCGCACGCCTAAAAGCCGAAATGAGCGCGAGAGAAAAAGGGAAACTTCCCTCTCAACCCCTACAGAATCCTGGGCATTACAATGTAAATGCCATCACCACGTTGAGATCTGGAAGAGTGCTTGACAATCATGTTGGGGAAGAAGTTGATGATACTGAAAATCATATCAACACCCCGGCTGAGACCTTTCCTCACACACACATTTCTAGTTCTGACCCCAGTTCTTCTACCCCACCACCCTCTTCCGAGCCTATTCTTTATTTCGCAAAAGGCTCGCCACTATAGCCCACATCTTTTACCCCTCCACGGACGATTCCCACTTCTATTCTGGGATCGGTTCCACACACACTTCCTTCTCCTATGATGGACCCAGTGCTTATTGCTAAAGCACCTTATCCTAATCGGTTAAGGGCTAACACACCAAGTCCACATATGGAGAAGATCACTGAGATGTTTAAACAGGTAAACATCAATATCCCTCTTCTAGATGCTATCCAACAAGTCCCTGCATATGCGAAAGTTCTTAAAGACTTGTGCACTAGAAAGAGGAAGAAACAAATGCCCAAGAAGATATTCATGGCAAAGACAGTAGACACAGCTTTCCCCCAGCAATTACCGAGGAAACGTAAGGATCCTGGCTATCCTATGATTTCCATCTCTATTGGGGAGAAACACATTAAACGTGCTCTACTAGATCTTGGGGCAAGTGTTAACCTTCTTCCTTTCTCAGTTTATGAGCAGTTAGGGATCGGAGAGTTGAAACCATCTCCTTGCACTCTCCAGATAGCTGACCGATCAATCACCAGACCTAGGGGTGAACTAGAGGATGTGTTAATAAAAATCGGGGAATTTATATTCCCTGTGGACTTTCTTATAATTGATACACAGCCTGCAGCGAACTCACGGAATCAAATTCCGGTGATTTTAGGTCGCCCCTTTTTGGCCACTTCCAATGCTATCATCAATTGTCGTAACGGTTCTATGACCCTATCCTTCGGGAAGAGGACAATTGAGATGAACATTTACAAGTTAGGAAGTGTACCCTCCGAACCTACTGCTAAGGTCAGTTCTGTCGACTTAATGGATGTCGACAGCAGCGAATTTAATGACCCTCCTGATACCGATCTTGACTCTTTTCATACGTTATTGTTTGACCCAACTATGTATCATACACATACGGACTCTTCCACCGAGATGTCCGGGTCAACAATTAACACTAATTATGAGCTGCTTTTAGAGTCTGAAGATCATCCCGCACTTTGTGATGACATTATTCTTCGGGGTATAGATGAAACTTTTGAGGAGATCTTCGCTGATGAACTCGCATTTCTGAATAACACGGGTGTTGAGATGAATCAGGTTCCACTCACTGAAATTGAACCTCCACCCCTTCTTTTGAACTGTAAAAAGAATGCGAGTAATCCATCACATTCACTGCATCGTCTCTCCAAAATGAGACGCACACACATTCTATTCCACCACTTAACCTTTCCCCACTTCTTCTTCCACCAACCAGAGCACTGCATTGATAAATTTTTTGAATGGTTGGTGTTAACTTTCGGTCTTTGCAAAGCTTGGCATCGACCACTAATTTTTAACCCCCTCATGTGATTTTCAAAGTTTAACATTGCATAACTCAAGTTTGGGGGGGGGGTATATTTTTTCTGGCTCTTGAAAAGAAAATTTTTACAAAAATAAGTTTGGGGGAAGTTCTTCACTTAAATATTTTGCCCCCACTAATAAATTCCTCCCCGGCTTATAGGTTTTTTGAGATATATCAGAAGAAAACAGTGAGGACACTGTTGAAAACAAGTTTGGGGGAGGTTTGTGCTTATTTTCGCATCATTTGCATATCATTTGCATTAGCACAAAACATTTTTTTTTTTAAAACCATAAAAATTTAAAAAATTTCAAAATTATAAAAATATTTTTTGTACATAAATAAGATAATGAAAGTTTAGATAGTGAAAAATTACATCCATGAGATTAGAAAAATTTAAGAAAACCAAGAAAATTTGAAGTTTTCTTATACGAACTAGTAATAAGTAGTAATGAGCCGTTGTCCCAAGGGTTAGTAAGATGAAAGACGTCACTAATCTGAGGATAAAAATAAAGTCTGAAAAATAGTTTCTATTCTGGAAGCCAAACATTTTGAACGTTGCTACCCTGCTATTCGCACTTACACACGTCTTAAAGCCTGGGATAGTAGAGGATACCTTGAAATGCTCTTGTCTTAAAGCCGATGTATGAAGGAAATAAAAAAAATATGTAATGAAGAAAATATAAAGTGGTGAGAAAAATGGACACTGGTTTTGTTATCACCGAGGGCAATAAAAAAATGTATAGCGAGGGTGCCTCTTCACCTAGTGCCCTAAGGCCAACTGGTCTGGGAGTCACTGCTATGCCTGAGGTGGTGCAAGACGAGGAAAATACACCAAATAAGCAAGCACAGGAGTAATCGGTCGGTTAGTACCTTAAGAAGTATTAATGGTCGCATGAAAGTGTGTGAGCAATTTCGTCTAAATATTCATTAATTAAAAAGCACTGAGGCTAATGGGCAAGAGTATGATAGCTTGAATTGAATTCTCCGGGTGTAGGGATGTCCTTTACACACACGCAGGGTTATATGATCGATGTTTGGAAAACAGATAGGAATGAAGAATAAGACGATGTTTTATTGAGGGAGGACGTGATTTCTGACATCTTTTCATGACCATTAAGATAGGGCTCATGACAACCGAAAAGCTAGCTTAGTTGGAAACCCTAATTTTCAAAGTCTTTCTTTTACAATTCTTTTCTTTAAATGTAATATTCATGATCTTCCTTTTATTATTGGATTTTGTGGGTGCAATCCGCTGAAAACCCTCAGGAGACAACACTCCTCATACTAGGGACACCTAGAGGTTTAAAGGCTTGTTGCACGTGCTCAGTGCAATCGTGTTGCCTACGAAAGTGTGCTAGTTAGTTTTTTCTCTTTCTTTATTTTCTCCTTCTCTTTTTAATAAAACAGTTCGCTCGAGACGATCGAAATTAAGTTTGGGAGAATTTGATTAGTCGAAAATATTGCATATTTTAGCCGGCAATTTCCTCATCATTTGCACTCATTTAGAAGTGTACGGTATTCATATTTCACATATTAGCAAAACGGTCGCAAAATATCAGATTGCATGTATTAGACCTTAAAACCGGCATTTCTAGGGAAATTGATTGCATTTCATTGCATGACATCATTTCCATATATCGCAACCCGTGTTTCGAAGTCTGTGCAGGAAAATCAGAAGCTTGCTCGAATGGACACTGCTAAAACATTACGCCAACTCAATGGTTTCAGTTTTGGTACCAATCCAAAAGGCAAAACACAATTCCACATATCAGATAAAGCCCTAAAGTTTAACCCAAAGCAACACTGGAATTTTGAAGCCACCAAGAGCCAACATGGCAGCGGAACCGCGGCCGGAGCTGGCTTGCGCCGCGGTTCCGCGGCAGCTTAGACACGTCAGCAACTCATTTCAGCTTCATAATTCCCACCTCACTTCCAGAAGCTCTTCAAGCCACTTAAAGTTCCAGAAGACTCCAGAGATTTCTGCCAGATCAGCAAACCCTTGTTTCTACACTAAACTAAGCTTTGTATTCTAGAACCTTCTCCCTAAACCCTAGCTTAAACCCTAAGCTAACTCCTAACAAACTCTTTCTAGAAACTCCTCAACAAACTTTTGGAGGGAATAGTAAATTCAAACCTAGACCTAGGGTTTGGGTATTCTATAAATAAGACCCTAGTCTCACTTATTATTCATCTTGGAAAAATCCCTCCATTAGTTCATTTTAGAGCCATTCTATCTCTTTCTTCATCTTCTTCTTCCATAAGTCTAGTGACAAGGCTTGTGTGAAACCCTAACCCTAATTCCAACTCCAAAAGCCAAGATCCCGAGTACCCATCAAGCAAGAAGCCTTGCAACCTTTTACGAGCCGAGCCGATCTTTAACAGAGCAAGTGGTCTAAATGATCCGCGACTCACGGAGCCGAGCGACGCCAAATCGACAATTTAATTCTTCAACTTGTAGTTCTTGAGCGACTGTAATAAAATTGTTGATATAAATAAAAGGTGAAATTCTTTTATCTTGTTTTCTTTTAATTCTTGCATCATGATTAGATCTCAATTTGTAATTGTTGTTCTTGTTGTGATGTTTGAGTAAAACTCCGCTCGTAAAGGAACCGAGACGATCAATAGAATGATGATGTAATATATCTTAAAATGATTCTTGATTCCTACAAGTTTTGTAAACCCTAGCAAGTTCAAGAACCGACAATCCATTTCGTTACGATGCTTTCTTGAATGATATCGCTCGAAATTGGGGAGTTACGATCGTTTCTTGAAATTGCTAGAGGCTAGAATGTGAATGATATCGACGAAAGAACAAGGGTTAAATGATGAAACCCTAGTTTCACGAAGAAGCCCTAACTCTCGTCGATCATCATCGATATAGTATCAATCCTTCGAAAGACAAGAACACGAAATCTTGAGATTACATCACGTCTATAGATCCGATCGATTCCTACGAGCCTCATTTAGATTCTTGACATTTTGGTTGGAAATATCATCGAAACACGATTCTCAATTGTTTATCATTTTCTTGATTCTTGATTAGACTAGTGACACCTGAATCAATCGATAAAATCTTGAATCATGTTTTGTTTTCTTTTCGATTAACTTTTCAATTCAAACAAATCAAATATAAAAACGAATCACACAATCCCTGTGGACGATCCACACTCGCTTACGATCTACAATCGACACCGTAATTGATTGCGGTCAAATATAATTCTTTGATTGTGAACTTTATTCAATTTTCTAATTACCGACACAAAGAAACACATTCGCTTTGTTCGATTTACACAAACAAGAAATTATCATCATTCAGGCCCCAAGTACAACTGCAGTACTCAATCAAAATCTGGGCCCAAACAAAATATTCCAGAAACCACAATTCCCTATGCAAAACACCTTGAAGAAATATGGTGTACTGTTCCTACAAACTGGCGGCGGAACCGCGTCAAAACCATGGTTTGTGCGGCGGTTCCTCGGCAGTACTGTGGAGACAGTGGACCAAATTTCTTCAGTACTCTTAAAAAAGCCTGCTTCATTTTCTGAGATGCTCAAAATAATTTTTAGACAACAAAACAAAATCAACAGTAACTTTAACATTGAAATCGCGGTTTTGGAAATTTCGTTCGATCGATATTTTAAACACGTTAGAACAAGTTAGTAAAGGTTAATGGCGTGGCTCTGATACCATAAAAGTCTACGGTAGCGCCCCGGCCGTCAATCTGATGCCAAACACGGAACAAAAACTTTTATAACTGGCGCTGTCGTATACTATAACCTGGATCTTGCCATTAACGGTAAACTAACAAACTGTAAAGAGGTAGAAAGGCTATACTGATCGATCTGAGTACTTCGGTCTTTAGCAATCATCCCACGCTCCTCTCGACAACTCCGATCTCCTGTCTCCTCATCGAGTTGG
Organism: Agapanthus africanus; assembly: GCA_030015575.1. Taxonomy (NCBI): domain Eukaryota; kingdom Viridiplantae; phylum Streptophyta; class Magnoliopsida; order Asparagales; family Amaryllidaceae; genus Agapanthus; species Agapanthus africanus. The sequence goes on from CM057340.1 coordinate 411,080,956, forward strand.
CACCACGTCAACGGATCTTTAAACGGGCTCCTGCCTCTATACCGAGGCAACTCGGTCATCAAGTCTGCTAAAAGAGATGACCAAGATGAAGTAGAGAATGAGTAGAATACTTTGTCTCAAACACCCTAGGGTTCTCATCACATGAGAAGGTTATGGTGGAGGTTGAAGAAGACGCTTAGGATTGGAAATGGTGAACTCAAGAAACACTAGTGCGCCAAAAGAAAACCAAGCCATAAAACCAATTTCCTTCTCACTAGAGTATAGATATATAATGGTTGAGAAAGAAAAAATATCTCATGAAAATATCCCTACCCTAAACAAAACTCATTAATACTTTAATGACTCACTAGATGGCTCATTGGATGAGTAATTAGTGATCATTCTAGAATCAATGAGTCACAAAGAATGAGTCACCCTTTCCAAAACTAATAATCATTTAAACCAAAATGATTAATCCAAAAGGAAATGCATCTTCTAAAATATTCTCGCAACGGATTACGAAAATACCCTTCACCTGTATATACATACCTGTATCCGCATTCCGGCCGAATACGAATACGAAAGACTAAAATATTCCGATTCAATATAATACATGGGTCCGGCTTAAACCAAAGCCCACCAGTATTATCTGTCCGAAATATGACACGTGCACAAGTGCACGTGCAATTTCAAACCCTGCCATAAAACCATACGACCTCTACAACGTTTCGCCCGAACTTGGGAAACTATCTGTGGGGGACTCTAAAGACTCGTCAGTACCCTGGCAGTGGGTTTAACCACAAGCACGTCAGCGGCACTAGTTGTGCGTAACGGCTGCCCATGTACTGACCGAAAGGGAAGCTGATGAGCGAACTCGTCCTGGAACCCTACTGAGCCTAACAGTGACAATATACATACAGTCTGGTCCGTTCGTCTATGAGTATCGCATATCGGGCCTAGGGGGCTGGTAACGTCAGACCCCTAATAGCGGTATAAGTCGTGTCGGAGAGTAGCCCTGAACACCCTGAGAAACTAATGGAATACTTACCAGTAATTCTCACCTGCCTTGGCCGAGGACTTGGTGTAATGGCTCTCCTAGACACAGCACGATCTCACTCCCAATACCGGGAGATACGAATCCCCTACCGATCCGCTCACTTGCCTCCATGTAGCTCAGGACTGTACCCAACTAAAACCTGTTTGCACGACTCCTTTGAGTCGTAGTAGGGTAGTAATCTAAGCACAGTGGGAACTCACACGAGACAAATGACGACCTCAGGTCCATGAACTAACCTGTACACATGTCACCAGGGAACTGCTATCTGACGCTAGGTATAAATACCAACTAGTAGGTTCCCGGTGAGTCCTGTCCGGTGTACTCATAACCCAATGAGCACCTGTATACATCTTAGGTGATCCAACTGACACCAATGGCTTGTGAGACCGGCCACCGCCCCTCGTTGGGGTCTCGACTGTATACACTAGTCTACTTCAAAGTATCGATGCCATGTCTCGAAACTCCCACGACTAGGGACCACTTTTAAGGATGTGCTTATAGCTACCCAACTGTCACGTATATGATCACCATCATATTTTTGGTAGTCAAGCAGGATTCTAAGGGTTCTATCAACATGTAATAATGATCATGTCACCTAAAGTTGTACACGAATGATAAAGATAAACCAGATAGCATACTATCGTCTTGAGTAAGACTGTCCTACCGGTATAGGTCCTCCCTCAATCATTGCAATCACGTACCTGCCATCCAATAATTGACTTTGAGGGCACTACATCCAATAGCAGGTACTGTCCTCCGGACCGGTCCTGGTTGAATCCACTAATACTGTCACGTCCCGAAAGTACGGAACATGACCGGCACTTAAACTACGAAACGTCTCGAGGCGTACGTAATCTAAGTAAGCCGAAACCCAGAAATCCAAACCAAGAAAAGTAGTAGAGTGAAGGAAAAACCAATTTAAATCAAGTAGTTTTAATAGAATAAGCCGAATTATGCGTTATTAAAACATCAAATATTTCTTGAAAATTTCGGCAGAGTCTCCTTTGTAAATACTGGCTCCCAAACGGGATACAACATGAATAGTATACGAAATCAATAAAAGGCATCCCCAAGCGAGAGCTAGCTCTTCGTCAATCGACGGTCACAACCACACAAGCAATATAATATACAACGCCCAGGGCGAGGATCAAAACTCAAAAGGAAACTCAAAACATCAAGAAATCTATAGAAATACAACGCGTGACTCTAAGGTCCAAAGAATAAACATCACTGGTCTCTATCTCTGAAATAAAATACATGTTTGGTTGATGGAACTTCTATATACAACAGAATAATAGTATACAAGGTATAATGATGGGTACGATACAAATAAACCCACCTACTAGAAAATCACCGGGAAATGGAAGTAGTGCCAGCAAAGCCGTAATGGAACCTGTACGGCAAAACCTGCAAGAACTGTGGCACAACGGGGGTGAGTTGACAACTCATGAATAGAATACATTTACGAACAGAAATCGCATGTATGACGCAATCCTAGGTCATACGATCATAATATATCCTCAAAATATAACCAGCAGCCTATAACCATGGCTAGGGTATACCACTAAACAACAGTAATACCAAGTGCTCATGTCAGTGCCTTAGATAGCAATATATCATATGGATGATGTAGGAATGCATGAAAACAGAATACATGTACTGAAGAAACTGCTTTCATAACTTTGTGAGATTAGTTTATTTTTAAAGCGAGGTATCATAAATGAAATCAGCATAAACAGTGTCTAGCATCGACACAAAACATAAATCCCAATGTCTCAAAAATCCGAGGCTCCGGCTATCCAGACTGGCCTGTATCATCAAATCTCAGTACCTTAATATCACTATCTAGAGCACCGTCAGTCCTGACCGGCCCCTACCATCAATCTCAAGACCACGACGGTATCCTCCGGATATCCGACGCGTCGGGTAAAATCACCGGTCGGTAGTGCTCCCCTGCCAGGCTCAACGTCAACAACATGGCCTTCTCGCCCCGGGGTACCGCACCGGGCCCACCATGTACCCAAAACGGTTCATCCAACTCCTCGAATCGGGTCTCGAAATCCATCAGCAAACTCATGGTGGACGACTCATATATCATGGGAAAACCGCACTTTTCATTTAAAAGAGAGAGAAAAGAAGTTTATAATTGTTCTTGCGGTTTTCCCCCAAATCCAGGAAATCTCATGAAAATCCGAATCCAAATCCTCAATAGCATGTAAATAGTGAATATAGGCATGAGAATCCATGAATGCGGCATAACAGTGAATAATAACATGCATGAAGTAGCAGGTAATAACTACAAAGTCTGAACTAGCATATAAGGCAAGTACACTAATATCATGTCTAAACTATTAGCTAACAAGCTATGTCAATGTAATAGTATTTTCTAAGTGTACGTGATATGGCAATTACCGATGAAGATGTGTGTGAGCCGGCAAGTAAGTGTACGTGGTACATACACATCATCGGTAATGGTGCCGGTGTCCTAACAGCATAATATCAACAATAGCATATGAAATCACAATATGAATTTGCGATGCGGAGCGAACAGAAATAATGTGCGGGAGCAGAATACTAGACACAGCGATAACTATAAGTCAAACAATGGTGCCTTTTAAAAATAACACAAATCGCGGTGTTTTGAGAATAAGGGCTACGGTGTTTTTAAGAAAAGATACGTCTTTTGAAATATCCGTAGAATCCCTTGACCTATCTTTTAAAATACCCGCGATTCGTTAGCTTTTTAAATAGGTAGGAGTCGAATCTAGTCTACCAACTATACTAACTATAGGGCTAAGCTAACAGGCTAACTGAAGGTAAGGAAACCGCCTAACATCTGAGTCGATACATACATACATATATATATATATATATATTAGTCGGTGATCCCGCCTCAATAATATCGCATCCGATACCATATCTATAATCATACATTCCCAAGTCAAGAGTGCAGATCAATCATCAATATATAGCTCGTACGTAAATCCGTCGTACGGCATCCCAAATCTGGGTATGGGTCAATATCACATTCATCATACTATTCATCCGGTATCCTCTTTATTAAATATTATGATCGGGGTACTGATCTACGTCTAGTACACTACTGATACTGCCTAAGTATGCATGCACATGTGTGAAACGCTACGTCAAGGACCCGCTACAACGTCATGTCGTATCTTAAATACGAACCCTGCCATATCACCGATTTCATCGACTCATCTCAAATCCCAAGTACTATCCTCATCATCCATGCATGTGTATATGAATGTATATATGCATAGTCCCATACCCACGCGTATATACATATATACACATCCCCATCTACGCATGAGAAAGTAATGTATGCAAGTCTGTGTGTGCGTATATGGGTATAACAACTACTCCAGGGTTTCGCAACTAACCCAAAGCTAATCCGTGAACACATAATCATATCATGAATAAACCTTCTCGTATCGTAAAACACTTATATAAACATATATATATATATATGAACTATACTACGGACTGCGGGGGTGATATACGCCATCCACCCGACTTCTCCCCGTAGATATAAATCTACTCACCTGGTCCTCGCTCGCCGGTGCCGACATCGCCACGAGCTTGCTTGTCATAACGCACCGTATCACATAAAAACCAAATTAGAAATCGAAACGGCATACGAAAATCAAATCGGCACGCGTATCACGCATAGGTCAAAACCTATCGCCTACGCATGCAAGAATAGCCAAACCAATCCTCGATGTCGATGTACAAACTTCAAACCATCGAGAAAACCCAAACACACTCATTTTCGCATTCACGAACACTAATTATAATATAAAATAGGTTAAAATTCACAAAAACCCCAAACTCACTTTAAAAGCCATTTTTCCGAAAATCTAGCAAGCAAAAATTTACCGTTTTAATTTGAAACTTGATGTTTTAACAAAACTAATGGCCATAATATCCACTAAATATCATAATTATGTCATATAAACCATTTTCACATTTTAATCCCATCAGTTTTTATAAAACTAAAAATTCTACTTTCGCAATTTTAACAAATTTTAACAATTCCAAGTAGAAATGCACAAAACAACAACTAAGCTTGGTTTTGCATGAACCAAAGGTATTAAACCACTCATTATAATATTAATAATAACATGAAACCTTAATTATATTTTAATCTAAGCATTTAATAATTTTCCAAAAACCCTAGTTAGCAAAATAGCTTAAATATAACAATATCAACCTAACAATTTGCAAACTAGCAATTAGATTAGGTTTTATAATTCCACAAGATGATAATCTACACTTGATTATTCTAATAGTGATGGTTAAACCCAAATTAGCTTCAAACCATATTCTTGAATTTTCAAAATTAGCAACAAGAACCAAATTAACACTTAATTATGTTATATTAAGCAATATAAACAACAACTTCAATATAAGGTCAAGATTTATACCTCCCAATTTTAGAGATCTAGTTTGAAATTAGCCTCCAAAACACCAACTTCCCTCCAAGATCCAACTTAGAATAGGTCATGGGGAAATGGGTAGAGATTGGATTTGGAATTAGCCTTGATTTTGTTGGGATTTTGAGGCATTTTTGTGGATTTTTTGATGCAAAAATGGAGTGGATTTGGGGGAGGGGCTGTTGCTGTTGGGGGGAAGGGATTTTCGGCCAGGAAATTGGGGGAGTGAGGAGAGAGAGGGAGGGGTTGAAAGTGAGGAGAAAAGTTAAGGCCCACACCCTTTTGACTTTCTTTCATTTTCCTTTCATTTCTTTTCTTTTCTTTTAAAACAAGAGGTGATTGGAGAGAGAGAGAGGGGGAGGGCTGTTAAGGTGGGGCCGGCCCCATGGAGAGGGGGAGAGAGGGTGAGGTGTGGGTGTGTGGGTTAGGGAAAAGATAAATGTATTACCCCAAATTCCCATTAACACTAATTTCGCTAATTAAGCCCTTTTTCTTCGATATTTTCTAAACCGTTTTGGCAAACCATTTTATTTCAAAAACCACATGATAAAATTTTGTTTAATGTGTTATGATGCACAAAATTTGTTTCAACTCATTCCAATTTGTAATTTTCCCTAATAAAATGTATTAGTGACGGCTTAAAATAATATTAAAATAATTAATTTCGGAAAAAATTTCAGGAAATTTGAAATTTCACCAGTGGCTCAATAAACACCAATTAATAGCAATTACATAGCTAGACTATGCATATTTAATTTTTATAATAAAGATATTTGTATTTTGACTTTTTACGGAAAACCTCCTTATTTTACCGATTTTCCGAAATTTCACCGAAACGATTTTCAAAACGTTACAAATACTATCTAACCGTGTACCTCATGATAATGATCATATCAATATATATATAAATATATATAGATGTCCAGCATCGACATCGAAATCCGAAATCTCTCGTGTCCAGCATCGACACGTAACTACAGATATCGTCGACACCATCTCAACAGATGATCGCCACCCGGTATCCTGACCCCATTCGGTATCCCCTGGATATCCGCCATGCCCATCGAACCTCGGCCAGTATCCCCTGGATATCTGCCGTGCTCGTCTCTCGAACCCCGGTCAGTATCCCCTGGATATCTGCCGTGCTCGTTTCTTTATCTCCGGAATCGAGTGTCCTCATTAGGCTCCCCCGCCTCATTGCAGCTATCCTGCCCTTCGGTCTCGATCTGGGTCCACTATGTATCCGGCTGTATATCTCCCCCACTCAGTCCGGATAATAACAAATCTGAAACCGTATAGCTCCCCCACTCGGTTCGGAATCAAAATCAGAAAACACAAATCTCATGGTGGACTTCTACTCATCATATAAAAATATCAAGTGAGGAATAAGAAACTCGCATAGATTGTATTGATTATATATTATATATATACATATATATAACAGTGTCCCATACCACCGATATATATCATCAGGGGTAGAATATCCAGAAAATCCAAAAGAATCAAATACAGCATCTAGAGTATTAATAATCGTAATTTACAACAGGAATAAAGAATACTACATGATTATATCACATAATTATAGAATTCATTCTACTGTGTCATGGTACTTCTAATGATGTGTAGTGTAGCATATGCATCTGTGCTCGTGCAACATGGCAGTCATTAGTATTTGTGCAAGTGTTCTACGGTGTAACATCCTATTTATTTAATACATATATAACAGCACGGTTCTACAGTGACATGGCAGTACCAATGAGTTGTAGTGTATCATATATTCACGTGCTTGTGCAGCATAGTACTCATTGGTATTTGTGTAGTATTCTATCAGAGTGTGCGTAACGCAGAAACGTATAATATGGATAATATAATGCAACATGTAGATTAATCTAAACGTAACTATTGTAATTACTTGCTACGAGCTATACCATTATCTTTAGAAATGATTGAAACGTTATGTTTAAAATAAGGAAGCTGCCCTAGATTGAAAATAGATATCCATTTTAGAAACTGGCACGCATCCTGGTAGTTTATTTAAAAGACAACAAGCCGTGGTTTTTAAAAGAATATAGCTCATACAAGTATTACATCCTAAAACAGAATATAACCCAACTCTACTAGTCAAAAGATAAATTGGCCATTATTCGGCATACAATTTCATCATTTCCAATACGCATACATCCTTGTATTATAGCTCATCATATCGCTATATCCATACCATCTTAAGTACGACATGATTCCTCGTACAAACTCATCAAATCATACCCATGTCGTACGGATCCAACATTATGTACGTATCTCTCTTAAAACTATATATGAACTCTATGTAAATGAAGGACAAATAAGATGCGATACTATATCAATATCTTGAATAACTACTATACTAACTAGAATCATAATACTATTTATAAGGTTGCGGGGGTGCTATATGCCATCCACCCGACTTCCCTAGTAGATGTAAATCTACTCACCAACTTGAGAACTCGCTGAATCCATGCTGCTACATCGCCAACTCCGTCTCGGAATCCTTGAATCGTACCTATATTCGTATTTAAATCGCATAGAAGTAAATATCATATTGAAAACCAAAACAATAAGCTAAACGCCCGTAGGTTAGAACCTACAGCACACATAACCCAAAAACGTTAATATAATTCTGTGGTTAACGTATAAACGTTAACGGTTCAGCTGCAACATCGAAATACGAAAACTTCGTATCATAAATATCTGAAATTTGATAAACCATTTCTAAAATGTTCCCAGATTTTACTGTGTAATTAATTAGACCACACAAACAATACAGAGACTTGTAAAATACCAACTCAAAGCTACATAAGGAGAATCAACACCAAAAGCCAAGGGATGGCCGACGTCGCCGGAATTTTTAAGGTGGTCGCCGGATTTTTTGGTGAGTTTGGGGCTCTGTTTTTAAGTGTAGTCTTCTAGCTTGCTCATTATACTTTTGATCTTGCTAGTTTTTCTAGTGATTATACTTGTTAGTTCCAGATTCACTTTCTATAGTTAAATTATCACAAACACTAAACATGCTATGTGTCGTATATATAATTTTACTCCTAAACTGATATTATCTTACACAATTAACCCACTAAAAAACTAACTTATTTAAACAATACCAAATATCCTTGTATAGATATATGGAGTTACCCTAAAATTTTCAACACCCAATTCTCATAAAAGTCCGGCGAGATCGGAATTTTGCTAAGGGTCGCCGGCCAAAATCCGAGGTAGTGGGCTCGTATTCCCATGGGTTATTCCAGGTCTAGTTTATAAGATCTAGACACTGTTTGGTTAAGTTGATTATCATTTAAACTATAGCAGATTAATAAGAGCCTATTCTTGTAGAAAATACGATATTACCGATATTTGATTCCTACATCTAAACGGTTGCTGAACAAAAATTCTACTGAGTTTAAGGATTATACCTACTGAAGATTGCTAAGAATGCTTCCTTCAATATGCCCAAGTCCTTAGCTCCTAGATAGAGGGTGGTGGTAGTGATCTTTAGTACCTACTCTCTCTTTCCTTTTCTTCTCTTTGATTTAATGAAGGATTTAAATTGGGGAAGGAGGTGTTTTGGCTCAGTTAGAGATTTATAATTTAAGGTTATGTGATAATAATATGTGTGAGTATTTTTGGTAGAGAAAGGAGGAGGTGGAAAGTGCAAGGTGGTGGTGCAAGAGAAAGAGAAGGAGGTGTCACATTAGAAGTGGGGTGTTGCATTCATGCAAAGGTGAGGTGTAATGTTATGAATGAGGAGGTGTTCAGTTTTAAGCAAGGGTCTAAGGGAAGTGTTAGTTATAAATAAGGGTGAAAATGATGTGTTTGGTGTGAAGGTTAACATATAATGATACATGACATCCATGATAAATTATAACAATAAGTAAAAATCTTCATATCATAAATACAAATCCATATAACATAAAAGATATGAAATGATAAATCTATTTCTTATTTATCACTCTCTTTATTCATATTTATCAAAATAGTTACATTTTTCGGATATGATTCCGATACATAATTTCATAAGCGATATCATTTTCGTAAACTTATCAATTTTATTATTTTTATAATAAAATAAAATATAATTGAATATTATTAATTTTCCAAAATGTTACAGTTAGCTTTTAAAAGGAGTGGTTTAAGCTCCGCATTTAAAAGTCTCATGTTTTAAAATAACCGAGTGGTTTTTAAAATTTGTTCCAACGATTCAACTTTGGTTTGTTTGCTTTTCATTAATTTAATGCAGTCCCATCAATTAACCTACCATTGCAGAAAACATCGAAAATACAACATACGCTTATGCCATCCGCATTCTCCACGGGGTCCCGTCATCACCCGTTAGGTTACTTAACTAACGACAGAGCGGGGGCTGGACTAGCACGGATACAAAACGTAAGCAACGTCTATTATATAATATATATATATATATATAATAATATCCATTCTTCAGATGCAATGACAGGCGTTCCAGATCACAGATGAACACATTGGATATACTAGGAATTCCTTGTTTCGTTTGAGCCTGTAACGAACGACAGATTCCACGGTCGTGATGAATAGTCAAACCCCACCCTAGTCCCCTACGAGTGCGGAAAAATACCCGCCAAATACCCGAATTGAAGCAACCTCCCTCAACATAGTGAGTAGGCCACTCGGCACTTCCATGTACCCGGTAGTTTGTGCACCCTACCTTGGGTCTATCCTAGGAGTAGAAAACAGTAAAAGAAATTTTACAACGGTGGCTACAACCTCAACCCGGATGTGCCCCGCAAAAATAAATTTAAATCACTTTACAAATTTACATCAAATGAAAGAATGAAAACCCTCATCTCACATCCCCGGCTATTCATCCACGACGATCCAACAAGTTCATATACACAAACCAACATTACATCATCACAGATATGTGCAACCCCGACTAATCGACGTATAGAAATTAGTCGATGTTTCCAAACACATATATACATCACAAAGCTTGTAAAGTAACTAAGACATTATAATTTCACACGCAATTAGCAAACTTAACCAATTTTCAAAAACTTGAAAATCCAGTGAGCTAATGTTCCAAAATCGACCGTTTTAAGCCAATCGGGGAGTCGAAACCTTCCCGAACCTTCGCGGGAAGTTCGATAACGAAATTAACTTCGAGTCGGGGGGCCTATAGGTAGTACCCTACCCCTGAGGCCACCACGAGGTGGCCAGGGGGTGAGGCAGACCCGAAACTGCCCAAGGTAGGGCAGTTTCGGGTCCCCACCACCAAGACCACTTTGTGGTGGTCTTGGGGAGTAGGCCAAGCCATTCGCCTCCCCCCTGGAGGTTCCCCAGGGTGCGCACACTCTACACCGTTGCTTCTCGATTCAAACCGTGAGCCCGCGGGGTGTGCAAACAACTCAAAACATTATTTTTTAAAACTGTTTTTTCGGTAGTTTTTGCGCGACAAAAAACGGAGGAATTCTAACATCGCTACAAGCTATCTAAGGTTTATGAGAGGCTATGATACCGCTGTAAGTCAATTTCGCGCACCCCAGGTGTTCACGGGGAGGTGGAATTTGCAAAAAATTATTTTTACGGGTTTCGCAACACCGACTAGAACCAAGGATCGTCCATAAACCCTAACTAGCAAACAACATGAGATTTAACTACTCGGAAAGACTGTTATACCTTATGATACAAGTCCTTCGGGTCTTCTCCGCTGTACTTCTCATCATTGTAGGCTCCAAGAATCGATCCGGATCGCAGTTTCCTCGTCGGCTTTCTCGAGTCCAAGACGATCCACCCGAGAGTCTATAGTCCGAGCTCCAACCTCAAATCCGAGGTAACTAGGGCAACTAGCTTGCTAAACTAGATGACTTAGGTGATATAGAGAATGAAGATGAATTTATTTTTCTCTTGGAACCCTAGTTTACTCCACTCATGAGACCTTAAGGGGTTTTGATGTGAGGTAGAAGAAGAGAGCTAGCTTGAGGAAAGAGAAATGGTTTTTGATAATAATAATTGATAAATGAGATGGTTCACTTGATATGACTACAAGCATGGCAAGAAAATATCTCACCCAAAATAACTGGTGCCACAAAATATCTCACAAGAAATATCTAGTCAAAAATTCAAACCAAGTCAAGTGGTCAAACCAAGTCAAATGGTCAAACCAAGTCAAGTAGTCAAAACAAGTTGCCATGCCATAATTATCATTTACAAATATAACAAATACTTTCCTCCACCTCATAATTGTTTTAATCAAGTCAATGGTCAAAACCCTAATGAGATATCTTCTTCTATGCCCCTCTCATCCGTATATACACACCTGCATCCGTGTTCCGAGAAACAGGAATACAAAGAGATGAAACTGATCCATCAATATAATACTAGGATCCGGCATAAACCAAAGCCCACTAGTATTATCCGCCCGAACATCATACGTGCACAAGTGCACATGCGTGATCGAAGCGCTGCCGTAAAACCATACGGCCTCTACATCTTTCACCCGATGCAGGCAAACTCTCTGTATGGGACTATAAAGACTCGACAATACGCTAGCAGTGGGTTTAACCACAAGCCGCAAGCGGTACTAGCTGCACGTAACGGCTACCCAGGTATATGTCGATAAGAAGGCCGATGAGGAAATCCATCCGAACTCTTACTGAGCCTGAATATGACAATCACTGAACAGTCCGGTCTGTTCGTCTAAGAGTATCGAATATCGGGCCTAGGCCGCGGTAAACGTAAGACCCCTAATAGCGCAATAAGTCGTGTCGGAGAGTAGCCTAATACACCTTGAGAAACTACTGGAATACCTACCGGTAAATCTCACTTTCCTTGGCTAAGGACTTTGTGTAATGGCCTTCCGAACACAGTGCGATATCAACCCCCAATACCGGGAGAGACAAATCCTATCTAACCGCCACTGCCTCCAAGTGATTCGGGACAGCACCAACTACTACCTGTTTGCACGACTCCTTTGAGCCATGGTAAGGTAGTAATCAAACTACAGTGGGAACACACTCGAGGCGAAGTAGCAATGTAAAGTCGACGGACTAAGCTGTACTAATGTCACCTGAGAACTGCTACCCGACGACAGGTATAGTACTCACCAATAGTTCCCGACGAGTCCTGTCCAGTGTACTGATAACCTAATGAGCACATGCATACTATCTCCAGTCGACGTACTGATGGTTGTGTGACAGACCATCTCCTCTGCTGGGATGAGAAGCGTATACACTAGTCTACTGTGGAGTATCGATGCCCCGTCTCGATAATCTTATGACCAGGGACCTGTATAGGATGTGCTTATAGACTACCCTTCCCCCACTAGTGTGACTGCCATCACAACGCTGGTAATCAAGCAAAGATCATATGGGCTCTACCAATATGTATAAGCGATATGCTAAGAAAACACATGCACATATTGAGGTAGAAGTAAACCATGTAGCATACTACCATTTCGAGCAACTGTTACTATATCTGTGTATATCCCAAGCTCCCATTAAGTAATATACAATCCAGTATGATACAATAATGACCTCTACGGCATATATCACTAACTGAAAGGTGTGAAAGATCGGCTATGAGATTGTTCGATTTGGTCAGCGATGGACATGGGTTTCGGAGTCGCAACATGACTCTCAAAAGGGGTATCAACGTAAGAAGGTGAGGGAGGTTGAAACGGTTGATACGAAGTGGATTGCGGAGTCCAATTGTTTGTCCTAGATGCGTCTATCCAATCTTTAAACGAAATTTTGGGCATGGATGGATCGTTCGAAGTTCGACCGAAGCAAGAACCGTATGAAGAAATATCTGGTTGCGGGTACCAAAGTTCAGCAAGAGTTAGTCGTTTTAGGGTACCCATATTATGAAAAGGGGGGGAGGGAGAAAAGTGGTTGAATTTTTATAAAATTTTGATTTTTTGAAATATCTTTTTTTTAATTTTTTTTTTGGAGTTTTAGAAATTGATTGTTTGGTTTTTGAAAAAATACGGAATTATGGGACTAAACTTTACATAACCACAATCACAATCACAATCACAATATGCACAAACAACACCTAGAGCTAGGGTCTTCAAAGTCTAACTAGACGGCTCCTAGACTTCCAAGCGACAAGTTGAAAGATAACCCTCGAATCGCTTCTTCACTGCCATTTGTGGCCAGGTAAGCACAAGGGAGGTAAGGAAAGTTCCGCTCACGAATCACCGTGAGACGAGCCTTTTAAAATTACCTCCTCACCTGTCTAACTTAGGCACCACAAAGTCAAGTTTAGATAAACGACCGATTCCCCGCAACCATCACTTTTCCTAAATGAGCGCGACAAGTGCTTATAGGTTTGGTCTAGATATTTTTTATTAACTCAAGATGATGCGTAAGTTATTTTTGATTTGTGGGGTCTTAAGAAGGTTGATGAAATCCCCACCCAATCTTAATTGTTGTTCAAGCCTCTTAATGTTCGTATTATTATATGCAAAGCGGTAAACAAACAAAATATAAAATAAAAAAAAATTATTTGGCAGCGGCGCAATTTGTGCAAAGGAACCTACATAAAATACAGTTTAGTGGAATTCACAGAGAAGAATAGAGGAAAGAGAATGGGTGGAAAAAATTGGGGTAAGAAACCACAATAGAACCGCGGAACCGCCGCGACAACCGAGCTTTGACCATGGTTCCGCGGTCAAAATATTGAATTGGAGCTTGAAACTTTGGTCCATGCACTCCTCTTGCTCTGTACGACAGAATAAAAACCTCTATCTCCTAATTTGAATACTGTACTTGCTCCAAATAACCTGCACACTTGTACACAAAAATATCAAAAATAACAAAAAGGGTTTTTTATTATTTATTATATTATATAATATACAAAAAAAATTGCAACGTTTCAGAAATCGTTTTGCGAATTTTTCCCGTTTTAGGGCAAAATTTTCGGTATTTTCCCGTTTTAACCCGATTTCGATCAAACTTCCGTAGAAACTTACCGGCGCCTTTTTTAGCTAAAATAAAGCTTGTGCGCGAACTTTAGGGGTATTTGGGAGGTTTTGGTTTAGATAGAATTTTTCCCAAATAAAATATTATTTTAAGCGGTATTTGGTGCACGTAAATCGGGAAATTTCTTCTCTTGAGAATAAATTTATTTTTTTGTCACTAGAATATTTTGGAAACTTCTTTTTAAATATCTAGATATTTTTTGGAGTACAAAAGGTTTTATTTTAAAAAGAAAAGAAAATGTGTAAAGGTGGCATATAGCAATTATTAGCATTTATTACTCTTTTTCCTAGCAATTTCTTCACAAAAAATCATAAAAATACCCCCCTCACCTCCTTGGCCGACCCTTCTCTTCCCCTTGCTGCCCCTTATCATTTCCATCCCTTTTCTTCTCATTTTGCTTCAAAATAATCAAGAAATATCCAAATAAATTCATAGAAATTCAAATAAAATCCAAAACCTTCATTCTTCTTCACAAAAGTTGCATGGATCTTTATTCAAAACATCATTTTGGAGGAAAAGATGATGAGTTTGGTTTCTTGGTTTTGATGTTTTGTGGAGGTATAAAACCATAACCCTATTACTTTTTGTTGTAACTAAATTTCTAATTAGTATATTAATTGTTTATTTAAGCTTTTAATTTCAAGTTTGAAATTCAAGACTTAATTCTTATGATAATATAGTTAGGGTAAAAACTTGAATTATGTGTTTAATGTTCATTTAAAGTGTTAATTTGTGATTTGGAAAAGATTAACCTAGTAGAAATGTTAATTTTTTTTTATGAATACTTTGTTTAATTATGCAATTTTGCTTACTAGGTTTTTCCTAAAATTTATTTAGCAAGTGTTAAAAATATAGGAATGGTTTAGATAGCTTAGTTAAGCTATTATAAGGTGTTTGTAATAGCTAGATATGTGTTAGCTTGATACTAGTGCGAAATATTGCGATAAGCTGCTTACTAGGTTTCGGGGTTTTTCCAACGTGGGTTCGATTGGTCGTTGCGAGATTATATCTATTGTATTCTTCGTAATTCTTGTGTTGTGTTGCGCGATCGGGACGATCGGGGTCCAGACTTGGTGTTTTATAGTTTAGCGACCCCAATTAGGGTTTTTGGCCGGTATCGTGCGCGATAGATGCGCTAAGCGCCCAGTGTAATTTTCAGGGCGTTATTCTTGCGTTTCGATGTCTTTTCGTCGATGTAGGATTTTTTCTTATGTGATGTGTTTGTGAAATTTTAGGTTCGCAAGCAGGTACTTCGGACGCTACGACAAGAGAAAACATGTGGTAGGCTTCACTTAGCCAGGAGCGTTGGTGAGTAGATTTAACTTTTACAGGGGAATCGCCCGCATGGCGTTATGCGTCTGGGCTAGAAATGTTATTTCTGTCGCATATTCTATGTCATATTTAGAATTGCGCATTTACCCTATTACTTAGATATTGTTGTGCTTGGACTAGTATCATTAGGACATTGCACATATTATTGACGATTTATGTTGCACGAGCAATGATTGTATCATACACACACCGTTAATAATTGCCATGTCACGCACAACCCACTTATAGATATGATATTGCTTGGTTAAGGACATTGAGACTTTGATTCATATTTCTTTACGCATTGACTTGTAGCATACATGTATACCTATATGCTAGTTACCTGTATACCTATAGAGTATCGTACCATTAGCGATAGGTACATACACACTTTATGTCATAGCTACAGGTATACCTTGCACACCTATTTCACTTATACCCAGGGGGTATACTATATCATTACTTGTAGGTAGATACATATATCTTGCTATACCTTTATGTTTTCACATACATCTGGTTATAGCTACATTTTTACCTTTACTTGATGCTATTTAGAATTGGAGAAAATAGGAACCGCATGATATTTTATATTAACTTGTTGCAGTTAATTAGCGGCTTTCCCTTGATATGCTTTCATTTCAGTTTTATGTTGCATATATTATATTCATGGATTTTCGCATTGAGATATGGATTTTTCATGATGTTTCTGGATTTGGGGACCATGGGTGTTCATGAAATTATGCATTAACTGAAAAAACCGGTTTCCCTTGATATGACATTTCAGCAGTCACCATGAGATTTATCGGTTCGGATATATATATACCCCACGCGAGGAAAGGAGGGGTCCGTGTGCGGGTACATGGTGGGGCCCGGAGGTACCCCGGGGCAAGAATCTCAGTGAGGAGATGAGTTAGTGGGGGAACCATACTTTCCGGTGACATTACCAATGACTCGGCGGTAATCATGTGGATACCGTTGGGAGTCATGTACGTATAGATACGTAGAAAGACGAGGGTCAGAGCTAGGCACTCGTGCTTTTCGGATAGCGTATGATACGTACCTATTAGGGGGCCAGTCGTGGTGACAGCACGTGATAGATCGGCATTTCTGTGTCGATGCTTGACATAATGGTTTCATGATATTTCTTCTTACTCCTTTGTATATATAACAGGGGATTAGGCCGCTGTTATATATGCCCTTACACCAATATTAGTGGAATGAGACGCTAATATATGTGTATTGACATTAAATTTATACATCATCATATTTATTTATGCAAATATACCTAGAATGTAAAGGACTCATTCACATTGGATTTAGGACATTTGAGAATTCATTTGATATTGATTACAGGATATATGTGAGATCTACTTGATATTGTACATTCGGAGTATACGAGATACACTTGACATTGTACATACGGGATATGTGAGATCTACTTGATGTTGTACATTAAGGTTATGTGAGACTTACTTGATATGATAGCCAAATTGGGGGCTGATTTGAGGAAATTGGGATTTGGATTGTCTTGATGGATTTTGATTCTACCACGAAGTCAGGATTCCGTGGAAATGACATGTTTCATTCCATACTCTACATTTATTGTTTATGCACTGCTTCATGTATTAGTAGTACCTGTTAGAGTACCTTCCATTACTGTTGCATTTACATACCTTTATTCATATCATTTCTTCATGTATTACTAGTACCTGTTAGAGTACCTTCCATGACTGTTGCATTTACATACCTTTATTCATATCAATTCTTCATGTATTAGTAGTGCCGATATAGTATCTTACATGATGTTGCATACAGATTGTCATATTATTACCGCTTCATGTGTAGTTGTACCTGTTAGTGTACATTTCATGATTATTTCATTACATATGACTATTCATTGATATTAAATGCTTATGTTAGATTCGCGTTGTACGTGCATACTCGCGATTACCTGCATATGTTATTTACTATTCACGAGTTGGCAACTTACCCCCGTTGTGCCACAGTGTTTGCAGGTGTTCCTCAGGATAGTCAGAGGCAGGGCTATTTTCATCCATCGTATCATCTTTTGCTGCGGATATCACATCAGCTCACAGTGTGCAGTTTTGCCCAGGTGGGTTTTGTGATTATCCGATGTTGTATTGTATATTCGTTGTATTCATGTACTCTCCATCTACCAGTTTTATGTATGATTTAGTGACTTGGTGTGAGGACGATATTGTATATTATTTTGTGGCTTGGAGGTTTTTATACAGTTTCCTTTCTATCATCTTCTATTTCTTCGCTACGGCGTCGTATATCTGTTGTGGTGGTTGTCTTCCGCCTTTTGGTGTGGATTTGCTCCCGTTGGGGATGCTTTACTTTATATTTATGTTGTACCCATTTTGGGGGCTTGTTTTACAAAGGAGGTGCTGCCAAAAATTTAAGAAATAAGAGTGAGATTTTAAAGAATTTGGGTTGTGATTTCAAAGGTTTTGAAAATACTATTATCACTTTCTTGCTACTTTTGATGGTTTAGATTTCTGGGTTTTGGCTTTCTTTTACTGCGTTACGTCTGTAGGCGTTGAGTAGTATTAGGGCCGTCACGTGCCAATTTCGGGTCGTGACAAAGTTAGTATCAGAGCGCTAGGTTTTTACCTTACGGAGTGTAGGATGACCTTGGTATGATGGAGTAGGTAGCTTAAGCAGAGTAACGTAGTGTGTGTATGTCGGCAGCATACTCATGATGCAGTACTCCGCCTAAAGTGACCTAAGTACAATTACTTGAAATTCCTTCCTTGATGATTCATATCCTTGTCATTCGATTTCCGTGTTCATATCAAATCCTATCCCTATTTATTGCCTTTGCCGCCGACGACTATGGGGACTCAGTGAGGTGCAGCGAGGGCCGAGGTCAGAGTTGACTCGGGTGGGTCAAAGACTGACCAGGATGGCATGCTCATTGCACAGGTGTAGACGGATCCACCTTCGACAGATAGTATCGCTAGGCTTGTGGCAGAGATGCAGGACATGCGCCAGACGATGAGTTCTTTGGTGGAGACCATTCGAGCGCAGCGACAGGAGGTTGTCACCCCTGTTACCCAGTTGTTCCTTGCGATCAGCACACAGCTTTCCGTCACTTACATAGCACCAGTAGATGCAGCCCTAGTTGACGAGACACGTATTCCAGAGACTTCGGGAGTTCCGGGACCGTGGAGGACTCGTACCGGGGTATCAGATCAGAGACAGAGGCTTAGTCGTCGAGACAGCTTTCGTGACCGTTGCGGGAGTAGCAGAGGTTTGGGACGAGGGGATTCGTGTTAGCTAGATCAGCCGTTTGTTGTGTTAACTTCTGTCAGCGATTCTTTTGTTGCGCGACACGTATTTCAGTCGTATGCCAATCGGTTAGGAGATTCATCCGTCACTTGATCCCTCTAGAGATGTTGGATTTGACGTTCTCCTGGGCACAGACTGGTTAGTTACGTGCTAGGCGTCTGTGGACTACCGTGAGGAAACAGTCAGGTTTTGTTTTCCCCGGCGAGTCAGTTCTTGTTGTGCAGGTGGATAGTTGTGCCGCCTCTCACAACTTGAATTCAGCCTTTTTGCTAGTCGGCTTTTGAGGAGAGGATGTCGTGGATTCTTGGCGTTCATTCGTGATACCGTAGCCATAGAGGGTTGTTGGACCGGTTTTCTTTCGTGCAAGAGTTTTCCGACGATGTTCCAGAGGAGCTGGCGAAGCTTAGGGAGCTTATGGATAAGCTGCAGAGTTGTTTGTTGGGGAGTTTTGTGCGTCTGAGCATTTCGCTTTTGGAAGCTCCTATTTCTGTTCGTCAAGGACAAAGACGACAGATTGCGGTTGTGGATTGATAGATCGTCAATTGAACCGGCTTACGGTGCGGATGGGTATGCTTTACCTCGCCTTGACGATTTCTTTGATCAGCTCCACATTGCGATACATTTTCTAAGTTGTTCGGGATCAGGTCATCATTGTTGCGGGTTCGGAGTGATGACATTCCGAAGACTTCCTTGTGTGTGCTACGGGCTTTGTGTGTTTTGGTGGTGTCGTCGGACTCACCAATGCCCTAGCGGCATTCGTAGACATGATGAACCAGATTTCTTCAGGCCGTTCCTCGACCAGTTATTGTTGTGTTATTCACGACATTTTGGTCTATTTTAATATGTCTTGAGGGACAGGAGTAGCACTTGAGGATTTTTTATGCAGATGCTGGGAGAGTGCCAGCTGTTTGTTAGATTCTCGGAGTATTCCTTCAGGCTCGTTTGTGTTGACTCCCAGGTCTTGTAGTCACGGGAGACGGTTTTGTATGGTTTCGAGGGAGATCGTGGCCATACAGCTTAGGCCCAGACTTGTGTGCATGAACGAGGTCCCCAGATTTTGGGCTTAGCAGGTTTCCACCGCCGTTTCGTGCAGGATTGTTAGTGTAGTGCTGCACCGTCGACTGAATTGACCGGAGTGGAGGTTTCATTCTTTTGACTGAGGCATGTGTGCGGAGTTTTCGGCAGTCGAAGATTCGGTTAACAATTGCATCAGTTCTTTCTTTGCTTTTGGTTCGGGCTACTTTGTGGTTTAACTGTAATGTTTCTTCAGTGGGCTCGATTGTTTGCTGAGGTAGCACTATAGAGTTATCGCTTTTTCTTCCCTACATTTGGAGGAAGTACTAGCAGGATATTCCACTCACGATCTGGAGATGGCCGCGGTGGTCTTGCGTTGGAGATTTGGAGACACTACTTGTTCGAGAGTCGTGTCAGATTTTCACGGACTACCAGAGCTTAATGTACATCTTCCTGCAGCGGATTTTGATTGTTGAGATAGTCTTCTGCAGATTCACAGTTCTTGTGCGATCGTTGAGTATAGCTTAAGTTCGCCTCTACTGAGGGGACAGCTTACTCATGTCCGCACCCGACCACTTTTCCTTAATCGCTTTCGCGAGACACTGCCCGCCGATGCTCGTTCGTCAGAAATACTTGAGCATACTCGGCTGGGTAATTATTCGGAGTCATTGATTTGTGACAAGGGTGTGCTGAGTTTAGGGATGAGTTTGTGTACCTGATACTATTGGGTAAAGACGTGAAATCCTAGAGCAGGCACATCTGTCAACTCTCTGTACTCATTCAAGTTCCACCAGCATTTGACGTGACTTGTGAGATAGTTACGGGTGGGAAAGGATGTAAAGATAAGTCTCGGATTTCGTTACAAGGTGTTGTCTTGTTGTGTGTTTTTGTTGAGCATCTGAGACCGGCTGGAGAGTTGCAACCTTAAACCGTTCCGAAGTGGGAATGGGAGCAGATCTCCAGGAATATTCTTTGTGGCGTATACCCAGGTTTAGTCAGGGTGTGACTCCATTCGGATGCTTGTTGTCCGGTTATACCCAGGTTGCTCAGTTGTTCTTTGTTAAGTTTGTGCGTTGCACAGAGTTCCTTCATGGGTCGTATCTAATGAGGGCACCCTATCTGCTTGCCATCTTGAGCAGGAGCTTCAGGAAGCCTTGGGTACTGGTTGAGCTTTAGCTCCGTTTTTCCATCTGCAGGATGGTGGTTTTGTGAGAGCGGGCTATACCGACTCTGGAGGATATGCTTGTGCGTACGTATTAATTGTTGTCGGCAATTGGGATCGTCACTTGCCATTGTTCGGATTCTCCTTCGATAGCTGTTATCAGGAGGCACTCCAATTGGCAACCTTTAAGTTTTGTTTGTTAGGTGGTGTCGATCTCCAGTCTGTTTTTCTGACTCTGCGTAAGTAGGATTTTTAGACCCCAGCTAGTCTAGAGATTTCGGAGATGATCCACTTGGTTCAGGTCAGGATGAGAGTAGCCCAGTGCAGACAGAGGTCTTATGCCGACCGTAGTGGTCGCAGACTTGAGTTCGCAGTGGGAGATCATGTATTCCTATGGGATTTTCCGATGAATGACGTGTTGAGTTTTGGGAAGTATCCCAGGATTGTAGGTCTTTTTGAGATCCTCAAGCGAGTTGGTTCCGTTGCCTATATTTTGGCACTTCCGCCCAGATTTTTGACTATTCACCCCGTTTTCTTTGCGTCGATACTTTACAATTACCTTCATGACCTTTCTCACATGATTCGGCACCAGACCATTTGGCTTGGATGCGATCGTTTCGTTCACTGGCAGCCAATTGTGTTAATGGCTCTGCAGGTGGAGAAACTTCGGTAAGGGGTCTTGCCGTCTGTGAGGGTTCTTTGGCGTAGCTGTATAGTGAGGTGATCACTTGGCAAGCTGCGAGCGAGATTTGGGAGCTTTGTACTCATCTTCTTGAAGGTACGCGTAGATGAATTTTAATTCGGGGACCAAATTTCTTTAAGGGGGGGAGATTGTAACGTTTCAGAAATCGTTTTTCGAATTTTTCCCGTTTTAGGGCAAAATTGACGGTATTTTTCCGTTTTAACCCGATTTCAATCAAACTTTCGTAGAAACATACCGGCACCTTTTTTAGCTAAAATAAAGCTTGTGCGCGAACTTTAGGGGTATTTAGGAGGTTTTGGTTCAGATAGAATTTTTCCTAAATAAAATATTATTTTAAGCGGTATTTGATGCACGTAAATCGGGAAATTTCTTCTCTTGAGAATAAATTTATTTTTTTGTCACTAGAATAATTTGGAAACTTCTTTTTAAATATCTAGATATTTTTTGGAGTGCAAAAGGTTTTATTTTAAAAAGAAAAGAAAATGTGTAAAGGTGGCATATAGCATTTATTAGCATTTATTACTCTTTTTCCTAGCAATTTCTTAACAAAAAATCACAAAAATACACCCCCCCACCTCCTTAGCCGGCCCTTCCCTTCCCCTTGCTGCCCCTTATCATTTCCACCCCTTTTCTTCTCATTTTGCTTCAAAATAATCAAGAAATATCCAATTAAATTCATAGAAATTCAAATAAAATCCAAAACCTTCATTCTTGTTCACAAAAGTTGCATGGGTCTTCATTCAAAACATCATTTTGGAGGAAAAGGTGATGAGTTTGGTTTCTTGGTTTTGATATTTTGTGGAGGTATAAAACGCTAACCCTAATCCTTTTTGTTATAACAAAATTTCTAATTAGTATATTAATTGTTTATTTAAGCTTTTAATTTCATGTTTGAAATTCAAGACTTAATTTTTATGATAATATAGTTAGGGTAAAAACTTTATTTATGTGCTTAATGTTCATTTAAAGTGTTAATTTGTGATTTGGAAAAGATTAACCTAGTAAAAATGTTATTTTTTTTTATGAATACTTTGTTTAATTATGCAATTTTGTTTACTAGGTTTTTCCTAAAATTTATTTAGCAAGTGTTAAAAATATAGGAATGGTTTAGATAGCTTAGATAAGCTATTATAAGGTGTTTGTAATAGCTAGATATGCGTTAGCTTGATACTAGTGCGAAATATTGCGATAAGCTGCTTACTGGGTTTCGGGGTTTTTCCGACGAGGGTTCGATTGGTCGTTGCGAGATTATATCTATTGTATTCATCGTAATTCTTGTGTTGTGTTGCGCGATCGGGACGATCGGGGTCCAGACTTGGTGTTTTATAGTTTAGCGACCCCAATTAGGGTTTTTGGCCGGTATCGTGCGCGATAGATGCGCTAAGCGCGCAGTGTAATTTTCAAGGCGTTATTCTTGCGTTTCGATGTCTTTTCGTCGATGTAGGATTTTTGCTTATGTGATGTGTTTGTGAAATTTTAGGTTCGCAAGCGGGGACTTCGGACGCTACGACAAGGGAAAACATGTGGTAGGATTCACTTAGCCAGGAGCGTTGGTGAGTAGATTTAACATCTATAGGGGAATCGCCCGCATGGCGTTATGCGTCTGGGCTAGAGATGTTATTTCTGTCGCATATTCTATGTCATATTTAGAATTGCGCATTTACCCTATTACTTAGATATTATTGTGCTTGGACTAGTATCCTTAGGACACTGCACATAGTATTGACGATTCATGTTGCACGAGCACTGATTGTAACCTACACACACCGTCAATAATTGCCATGTCACACACAACCCACTTATAGATATGATATTGCTTGGTTAAGGACATTGAGACTTTGATTCATATTTCTTTACGCATTGACTTGTAGCATACCTATATACCTATATGCTAGTTATCCGTATACCTATAGAGTATCGTACCATTAGTGATAGGTACATACACACTTTATGTCATAGCTACAGGTATACCTTGCACACCTATTTCACTTATACCCAGGGGGTATACTACATCATTACTTGTAGGTAGATACGTATATCTTGCTATACCTTTATGTTTTCACATACATCTGATTATAGCTACATGTTTACCATTACTTGATGCTATTTAGAATTGGAGAAAATAGGAACCGCATGATATTTTATATTAACTTGTTGCAGTTAATTAGCGGCTTTCCCTTGATATGCTTTCATTACAGTTTTATGTTGCATATATTATATTCATGGATTTTTGCAGTGAGATATGGATTTTTCATGATGTTTTCTGGATTTGGGGACCAGGGGAGTTCATGAAATTATGCATTAATTGAAAAACCCGGTTTCCCTTAATATGATATTTCAGCAGCCACCATGAGATTTATCAGTTCGGATATATATATACCCCACGCGAGGAACGGAGGGGTCCGTGTGCGGGTACATGGTGGGGCCCGGAGGTACCCTGGGGCAAGAATCTCAGTGAGGAGATGAGTTGGTGGGGGAACCATACTTTCCGGTGACATTACCAATGACTCGGCGGTAATCATGGGGATACCGTTGGGAGTCATGTACGTATAGATACGTGGAAAGACGAGGGTCTGAGCTAGGCACTCGTGCTTTTCGGATAGCGTGTGGTACGTACCTATCAGGGGGCCAGTCGTGGTGACAACACCTGATAGATCAGCAATTCTGTGTCGATACTTGACACATTGGTTTCGTGATATTTCTTCTTACTCCTTTGTATATATAACAGGGTATTAGGCCGCTGTTATATATGCCCTTACACCAATATTAGTGGAATGGGACCCTAATATATGTGTATTGACATTAAATTTATACATCATCATATTTATTTATGCAAATATACCTAGAATATAAATGACTCATTGACATTGGATTTAAGACATTTAAGAATTCATTTGATATTGATTACAGGATATATGTGAGATCTACTTGATATTGTACATTCGGAGTATACGAGATACACTTGACATTGTACATACGGAATATGTGAGATCTACTTGATGTTGTACATTAAGGTTATGTGAGACTTACTTAATATGATAGCCAAATTGGGGGCTGATTTGAGGAAATTGGGATTTGAATTATCTTGATGGATTTTGATCTTACCACGATGTCAGGATTCCGTGGAAATGACATGTTTCATTCCATACTCTACATTTATTGTTTATGCACTACTTCATGTATTAGTAGTACCTGTTAGAGTACCTTCCATGACTGTTGCATTTATATACCTTTATTCATATCATTTCTTCATGTATTAGTAGTACCTGTTAGAGTACCTTCCATGACTGTTGCATTTACACACCTTTATTCATATCATTTCTTCATGTATTAGTAGTACCGATATTGTACCTTACATGATGCTGCATACAGATTGTCATATTATTACCGTTTCTTGTGTAGTTGTACCTGTTAGTGTACCTTTCATGATTATTGCATTACATATGACTATTCATTGATATTAAATGCTTATGTTAGATTCGCGTTGTACGTGCATACTCGCGATTACCTGCATATGTTATTTACTATTCACTAGTTGGCAACTCACCCCCGTTGTGCCACAGTGTTTGTAGGTGTTCCTCAGGATAGTCAGAGGCAGGGCTATTTTCATCTATCGTATCATCTTTTGCTGCAGATACCACATCAGCTCATAGTGTGCAGTTTTTCCCAGGTGGGTTTTGTGATTTTCCGATGTTGTATTGTATATTCGTTGTATCCATGTACTCTCCATCTACTAGTTTTATGTATGACTTAGTGACTCGGTATGAGGACGATATTATATATTATTTTATGACTTGGAGGTTTTTATGCAGTTTCCTTTCTATCGTCTTCTATTTCTTCGCTACGGCGTCGTACAACTGTTGTGGTGGTTGTTTTCCTCCTTTTGGCGTGGATTTGCTCCCGTTGGGGATGCTTTACTTTATATTTATGTTGTACCCATTTTTGGGGCTTGTTTTACAGGGAGGTACTGCCAAAAATTTTAAGAAATAAAAGTGAGATTTTAAAGAATTTGGGTTGTGATTTCAAAGGTTTTGAAAATACTATTATCACTTTCTTGCTACTTTTGATGGTTTAGATTTCTAGGTTTTGGCTTTCTTTTACTGCGTTACGTCTATAGGCGTTGCGTAGTATTAGGGCCGTCACGTGCCAATTTCGGGTCGTGACAAAAATATTAACCCGAATAACAAGAAAGAAATACATTACCGTCTCCCCCAACAACAGCGCCATTTGATTGAAGCGGAAACGCGTTATGTTTTATTGTATGCGTTCTACTATGATCTCTACTTACCGCAATCGAGACTGTGTCACTTTGCAGCTAGCCGGTTGAGCACGGATCGATCCACAGGGAGATAGTTGTATGTCCGTTCATGTCTTAGACGAGTCAATAAAGAATGTATATGTGTATGTTCAAAACTATCCTAAGTGATCGTATTTATGTTCAAGTAAGCTTGTTAGGGTTATGGTTGGTTAGTAGAGTTAGAATTAGTATTGTGCTTTTCTTTTTCCATTCTTAAAATAATGTTGGGATAATAGAAAGTAGCAGGGATTTGGAAGACATAGGAATGGGATTTGCGAGTTTAAGCAAGATTTCCAACACCAAATCCATTCCTAGTGCCCCTTGTCCTTCCGCTGCGTGCGCTTATTTCCAACCCTAGGCCAAACACCCACAATCATGTATCCAATTAAGTCACAACTGCATGTCACGTTGCAGTGCGCCCAAAGGACTTCTTAACTTAGGTCGCGGCTATATGGCATTTATAGCACGCCTAAGTGAGGAGGTTGTGTTTGTTTGGTCTAAGTTCGTTTTAGGATGTTTGGCGAAGAGAAGCACAAGGGATTTTTCCGTCCCTCATACTAACCTTCCTTAGCCCCTAACAAGTGTTGAATTATTCATACATGAAAATAAAAACAAAACAAGAAGGAAGCAAAAAATAAAGGAAAAAACGGTTTTATAAAATGGTAGCAAGCTAACTACTTGGGCCTTCACCTTAGTAAGAGACTCGGTCGAGTATCATGGCATGAAAATACGAATAAAAAGAGAAGGGAAAACAAAAAAATACAAGAAAAGAAAATAAAAGCAACAACTACTTAACAACAATATATAAAATTACACTAAGAATTAAAATTACAATACAAGAAATAAAAGATACAAGAAAATAAAAACACCTTCGTCTTCATTTAACTTCCACTCAAAAGCTCTCACTACACTTCATGGGGAATAGATGATGAAGAAGAAGAAGATACAAACTAAATTACACTAATTCTAACTAAAATGAAGCATCCCTACAATGGCTCAAAACTGGAGTATTTATAGACAGAGAGCTGAAACCCTAGGGCCAAATTCTGACCCCAAATGCAATTACCAAAAATATCTTCTGTCACTGAGTCAACTCAGCCGTGGAACCGCTGCATAATGGCCATATTGGCCGCGGTTCCGCTGCACTTTAAGGGATTTAGGTTGTCGTTTTTTCCATAGTTTCTTGTGTTGCTTTCTTCTGTTGTTCTACATGTCCCAAATTGCAAAATGCTTCCAAAGTTTCTTCAGATTTGCAACAGTCCAAAATGGCTTCTCTTTTAATTCATTTGACCTTTATCACCCTCGAGCTCCGTGCACCCATTGAATCTTGTGCTGCCCCTCTCGTGCTTTGTGCTTTTTCGAGACTCAAATGACCACTGTTATTTGTCTTGTCTCTTGAACTGGTAAGCGGCACTGGACGAATATGGATGACCGAAACCGGGCTTTTATCTGTCTGTAGAAGATGTTCTGGATTTCGGCGTTAATGTGGAGATTTTGTAAGATTTGCTTCATTTTGGACAAGGAACCTATAACCTGTAAATATGTAGCAAACACTGATTAAAAGCACCTTCCTATTAACAAACGAGCAGAAGAATGGGAAGTATTAAATGCAATATTCTGGTATGAACAGATTAATTGTTATATTTGTGTTTGTGTGTGTATGAAATGATATAATATTAATGTCATAATTTATTGTTGAGAACAGAATTCATATTGATGAGGTGCGTGAGGGGCTTAATGATTGGAATGATGAACGATTGGAAAAATATCATCAGGATAATTTTTGCGATTGGGTTGCAGATCATGTAAGTTGTTCGAATAAAATGTTATTGTAAGTCAATGTCGCACACCCCACGTGTTCGCGGGGAGGCGGAATTTGCAAAAAATGATTTTTACGAGCTTCGCAACACCGACTAGAACCAAGAATCGTTCATAAACTTTAGCTAGCAAACTACTTGAGGTTTAACTACTCGGATACGAAGTTATACCTCACGATACATGTCCTTCGGGTCTTCATCACTTTCCTCCTCGTCTATGTAGGCTCTAAGGATCGATCCGGATCGTAGCAACCTCCACGGCCTCCTCGAGTCAAATACGATCCACCCGAGAGTCTATTATCCGAGTTCCACCTCAAAACCGAGGTAACTAGGGCGACAAGCTTGCTAAACTTGATGTCCTAGGTTATGTAGAGTATGAAGATGGATTTATTTGTCTCTTAAAACCCTAATTTACTCAACTCATGAGACCTTAAGGGTTTTCTAGTGAGGAAGAAGAAGAAGAGCTAGCATGAAAGCTCACTTGAGGAAAGAGAAAGTATTTTGATAAATGATCATCCAAATGAAAATGAGATGGCTACTATTGACATGACCACCCACATGGTATCCAAAAATATCTCACCAAAATATCTAAGTCAAATAGTCAACCCAAGTCTAGTGGTCAATCCAAGTCAAAAGGTCAAACAAAGTCAAGTAGTCAAAACTAGTTGCCATGTCTCAATAATCATTTACAAAATTAACAAATACTTTCCTCCACTTCATAATTGTTTTAATCAAGTAAATGGTCAAAACCCTAATGAGGTGTCTCCTTCCTTGCTCCTCTCTTCCATATATACATTGTAAGTCCACGTTACCTCTCCCGGTACTTACGGGCTTGCGGAAATGATGAAAAACGATTTTTCAAGAGGTGGCAACATGGACTCAAAATACGGATCTTTGTTAAACAACTATCTAACAAACCTAACATGAGTTTAACCTACTCGGTTAGGGGGTTATACCATTCTTGAACTCCTTCGTCTTCAACTCTTTGCGGTTTACGGATCGGCCTCACCTCGTCGTCTCCTTGCGCCGAAGATGGATCCACCTGAAAGCTTCTACCTTTGGCTTCTCTTCAAACTAGAAGGAACTAGAACACTTGGTTTGCTAAAACTTGTGAACTAGGATGAGTAGAGAAGTGATATGGGTTTTCTTTTATCTCTAAGGCAATGTTTCTCAACTCATGAGAGGGAGTTGCCTTGAGCTAGAGAGAGAGCAAGAGGAAGAGCAATAGGGAGAGCTCAAGTAAGAGAGAGAAAGCAAATGAGAGAATGAGTAAGTCTTTTGCCATCCAAGATCTCATAATCCAAAATTCATCATAACAAATAATAGTAATCAAGTATTATGTGATGGTTCAAGTCAATATGGCCATATCGTTTCATGCACTCATTTTGCACAAAGAAACAAGCAAGCAAAAGTCTTTGCCATGAAATGATAGCCATTGTAATGATGATGGTCAACTAGTCCAACCTAGTCAACCGGTCAACAAAGTCAACAAGTCAACAAGCCAACAAAGTCAACCCCTCAACAACCATGTCACTATAATACTTAATTAATATTATTGTTAATTATATTTCTTATTCTCATTAGGGTTTAGCAAAAAGTCAATAGTCAACAGTCAAAAACCCCAATGAGAATCCTCTGCCTCTGTCTCTCTGTCAACTGTGCATACACACCCGCATCCGCGTTCCGAGGAATACGAATACAAACGAGATAAAACCAATCCCAAAACGTACACTAGGATCTGGCTTAAACCAAAGCCCGCTAGTGTTGACTGTCCGGACACTAAACGTGCACAAGTGCACGGATGTGACCGAACCCTGTCGCAAAACCATGCGACCTGTCGCAAAACCATGCGACCTCTACTCTTTTGCCTAAAGGCGAATAGCTTTCTGTGTGGGACTCTAAAGACTCGAAACTACGCTGGCAGTGGGTTTAACCACAGACCGCAAGCGGCACTAGCTGTACGTAACGGTCCCCAGGTAGATGCCGACAAGAAGACGGATGAGGTGAAACCCATCTGAACTCCAATGGAGCCTGAATGTGACAATCTGCGTACAGTCCGGTCTGTTCATCTGATAACATCGCATGGAGGGCCTAGGGGGCGGTAAATGTCAGTCCTCTAATAGCGGTACAAGTCGTGTCGGAGTGTAGCCCAGAACACCCTGAGATAATACTGGAAACCTACCAGTATATCTCGCTTGCCCTGGCCAGGGACGACTTATGTAATGGCTCTCCTAGACACAGCGCGATGTCAACCCCCAATACCGGGAGAGACGAATCCTGTCTAACCGTCACTGCCTCCAAGTGCTTCGAGACTGCACCCAACTACTACCTGTTTGCACGACTCCTTTGAGCCGTGGTAGGGTATTAATCTAAGTACAGTGGGAACACACTCGAGGCGAAGTGACAGTGTCAAGTTAGCGGACTAAGCTATACTCATGTCACCTGGGAACTGATAACTGACGATAGGTATAGTACCAACCAACAGTTCCCGACGAGTCCTGTCCAGTGTACTCGTAACCTAACGAGCACCCGCATACTATCTCAAGTACGACGTACCGACGGCTGTGGGTCAGATCGTCTCCTACACTGGTATGAGAAGCGCATACGCTAGTCTACTCCGGAGTATCGATGCCTTGTCTCGATAGTCCTACGACTAGGGACCTGCATAAGGATGTGCTTGTGGATTACCCAGCCCCCACTAGTGTGACTGCCATCACAACGCTGGTAATCAAGCAAAGATCCTAAGGGCTCCACTAATGTGTATAGGTGATATACTAAAATAAACACATGTACACATTAAAGCAGAAACAAACCAAGTAGCATAATACTATATTGAGCAAGATTGTCTATACAAGGTGAATATCCCAAGCTTCCATTAAGTAATATATAAACTAGTATGATACAGTAATGGCCTCTAGGGCATATACACTAACAATCACCCACTTGCACTAAGGCCATGTACTGGCGTATCGAAGACCTATCATCTCGATCAGCCGCTCGAACTGAGTCTGGGGTAAGGCCATTGTGAGTGGATCAACAGTGTTATCTTCCGTAGAAACTCTCCGAACCTCGATCTCCTAGCGACCCACGATCTCCCTGATCAGGTGATACCGCCTCAAGATGTGTCTGGACTTCTGATGGGACCTGGGTTTCTTCACTAAAGCAATAGCCCCGTTGTTGTCGCTGTTGGATATAGGGCCCTCAAAGTCAATTATTGGATCGCAGGTACGTGATTGCAATGATTGCGGAGGACCTATACCGGTAGGACAGTCTTACTCGAAATGATAGTATGCTATCTGGTTTGCCTTTATCAGTCGTGTATAGGTTGAAAGGTTAGCCTAGCACTTCATGAAGGGTTTGGAAGCATCACATGTACGAAAGGTAGAGTCTTTAGGGTGCTAAGTTAACAATCATCGGATCGTGCCTAGAAAATTAGGGTTTCTAAAATTTTCAAATCAACATATGAAAAGAAAGATAGGGTTTCAAGACTACATCCTTTGTAGATCCCTTTCGCTGGACTCTTTGGTCTCTTGGGTATTGGAAGAAGGTCCTCTTGAAGTCCTCTCACGTCCACGACGATCCACCCGGAGTTCCTCGTCCAAGCTCACAACTTCGATTATCACGATGAGAAACGAAGAGAACACTCTAAACAAGTTGGGTAAACTTGTGTTGAATGATGTTGTGGTTTAGATTCTCACTTCAAAAACGTTTCTTTATATGTGTTTTACTCACTGGAAAAAACTAGAGAGCAAAATGGTGAAGGCGGATGAAGATGGTAGCTTTCTTTTAACAAGAGTAAAATGATAACCATAGAAAAGAAATGAAATATATCTTTATATATTTTATTTCTTCTCACTTCAAACCATGGTTAAGTGATGGAGACATTATTTAACTTGAGTTTTAAACACAAAGAGAAGGATAACTCAAGGTTAGTGGTAGGTGAGCTTAGTTAGGTTTACAGAAGAGTGTAGAAGCTTGCAAGAATTATCCTTTTCTTTAGTATTTTGTTTTAAACACAAAATCAAATAATAATCCATCCATTTATCCATGTGTAAACAACCATGAAAGTTGGGTGTATGTATGTATGTATGTATGCTCATCCATATGTGCATGAAACTAGTAAGAAAGAAAGAAAGAAAAACATACATGCATGCACACATCCATCATCCAAGAAAAGGTTTTAAGTGAGAAAACTAATGGTTAAATGATAAATCAACACTTGATTTATCAATCCGGCCATATCACATATGACCCTACCAAAAGCAAGCCGCCTGATCAATGTACGGTATCATATACGCGTATTTTAATCGGGTCCATGCGCATATCGCATACGCGCACCACAACGTTTCTCCTGGACTAGGTAACTCCTGTGTGGGACTCTAAGACTCGTCAATACGCCGGCAGAGGGTGATGATCATATTAAGCACCCCCAAGCCGCAAGCGGTCAGCTAAACGTAACGGCCACCCGGGTATTGAGCGATCAGAAGAGAACAAGCGAACCTGCTACAACTCCCGTCGAGCCGATCGGCAACACTTCCCGTACAGTCCTGTCTCCTTTTCTGATATGTCACATATCAAGTCTAGGGGTGGTAAACGTCAGACACCAATAACCGATAAGTCGTGCCGATGTGAGGCTCATAACGGGTCGAGAAACTACTGGTAACACTTACCAGCAAATCTCTGAATCAGCCCTGGCCAGGGACTTCCCTGTTACGGCCAATCGAGCACAGTACAACATCAACCCCCAATACCGGGAGAGACGAAACCCCTCCTATCGCTCATTGCCTCCATGTGACTCGGGACTGTACCCAAAAACCACCGTTTTGCACGCCCTCATGGACGTGGTAAGGTGGAGATCAAAGCACAGTGGGAATCACACAAGACTCTATGACGATCTCGGGTCTACAGACTAACCTGTACAAGTGTCACTGAGAACTGCAATCTGACGCGAGGTATAATACCACCTTGGAGTTCTCGGCGAGTCCTTCCAGTGTACCCAGTCTCCACTGAGCACCCATATACCATCTCTGATGTCAAACACCAATGGATGTGGGATCATCCATCGCCCATCTCATGGGTCGAAAAGCGTATACGCTAGTCTACACTGGTATATCGATGCCCCGTCTTGATACACCCACGACTAGGGACCTTGAAGGATGTACTTACGGACTACCATGTCCCCACTAGTTTGATCTGCATCATAATCCAGGTAGTCAAGTACACATCCTAAGGGCTTTACCAACATGTAACTATAAGACAGTTTAAAGAGACTAGTATACATGTTAAGATAAAAAGCAACCAGATAGCATACTATCATATCGAGCAAGAAATTCATCTCTATATATGTCCAAGCATCCAATATAATATATATCATCTGTACAATACTGGCCTCTAGGGCATACATACAACTAACAATCTCCCACTTGTACTAGGGCCAGCTGCTGTAGTATCGCATACCGAGCATCCCGAAGAGTCTCTCAAATTGTATCTGGGGAATGGCCTTCGTGAGTGGATCCGCCGTGTTGTTCTTCGTGTCAACCTTCCTGACCTCGATCTCCCGGCGATCAACTATCTCCCGGATCAGGTGATACCGCCTCAGAATATGCCTGGATCACTGATAGGACCTGGGTTCCTTGGCCAAAGCCACCGCTCCATTGTTATCGCAATACAATGGTATTGGATGCTCAATGGATAGAACCACTCCAAGTTCAGTAATGAACTTCTTGATCCCGACAGCTTCTTTGGCAGCATCGTTGGTAGCGATGTATTCAGCCTCCATCGTCGAGTTTGCTACGGTTTCCTGGTTGGAACTCTTCCAGCTAACCGCCCCTCCGTAAAGGGTAAAGACAAATCCCGACTGCGACTTAGAGTCGTCCTTATCACTCTGGAAGCTCGAATCGGTAAAGGACTCCACTTGGAGTTCTTCGTTACCATACACCAAGAGCATCTCTTTAGTCCTTCTTAAGTACTTGAGAATGCTCTTCACAGCTGTCCAGTGACTCTCTCCAGGATCAGCTTGATACCTACTCACTACACTTAGTGAGTATGCTACATCGGGTCTGGTACATAGCATCGCTTACATGATAGAGCCTACAGCCGAAGCATAGGGTATCCCTTGCATGCGAGCTCTCTCCAAATCAGTCTTGGGAGACATCTCTTTGGAGAGAGTGACTCCAAAGATCGTAGGTAAGTTCCCACGCTTGGATTCTTCCATACTAAACCTCTTTAGTATGGTGTCAATGTACCTGGACTGGGACAATCCCAATATCCGTTTGGATCTATCTCTATAGATCCTAATTCCCAATATGCAGGAGGCATCACCAAGATCTTTCATTGAGAATATCTGTGATAAGAAGAGCTTGACCGATTGCAGCATAGGAATGCCATTTCCTATCAAGAGTATATCGTCCACGTACAATACGAGGAAGACAACCTTACTCTCTGCCACCTTCTTGTAGATACAAGGTTCATCTGGGTTTTTGACGAAATCAAACTCTTTGATAACGACGTCAAAGCAGATGTTCCAACTCCGCGATGCTTGCTTTAATCCATAAATGGATTTAAGCAGCTTGCACACCTTCCCACTGCTCCCACTATCTACGAAGCCCTCTAGCTGAGTCATGTACACGCACTCTTCTAAATCACCGTTTAGAAAGGCGGTCTTAACATCCATTTGCCAAATTTCGTAATCATGATATGCAGCGATGGCAAGCATGATTCGGATGGATTTAAGCATAGCCACTGGAGAAAAGGTTTCGTCATAGTCCACACCTGGTCTTTGACGAAAACCCTTTGCAACAAGTCTAGCTTTGAAAGTCTCCACTTTCCCATCTACACAATGTTTTTTTTGAAGATCCACTTGCTCCCAATGGGTTTTACCCCTTCAGGAGCAACTTCCAAAGTCCATACTTTGTTGGTGTACATGGATTCCATCTCGGACCGCATTGCATCCAGCCATTTCACTGAGTCCCTACTCGTGATGGCCTGCTCGAAGCTAGTTGGGTCATTATCCTTCATGATGCAATCCTCGCTCCCACCATCCATGAGAAAACCGTAGTATCTCTCAGGTTGGCGAAGAACCCTACTAGATCGGCGGAGAGGCTGAGGTTCATTGGGAGCTACTGAATCTTCTGGTTCCACTAAATCTTCAGTTACGGTTTGTGTATCCGGAACCTCTTCCAGCTCTACCACTTTGCCACTAATTTCTTTTTCGAGGAATTCCTTTTCTAAAAAGGTGGCATGTTGAGCAACAAACACTTTTTGTTCCTCACTGTGGTAGAAAAAATACCCATATGAGTTCTTTGGATATCCCACAAACTTGCAAAGAACTGACCGTGCCTCGAGCTTGTCCCGATTTTGTCTTTTGACATAGGCTGGACAACCCCATATCTTAACTCGTTTAAGATTTGGCATCTTCCCACTCCATATCTTATATGGTGTGGTAGGTACAGATTTAGATGGAACTTGATTCAATAGGTATGCTGCTGTCTCCAGCGCATATCCCCAGAAGGAAATAGGTAACTCAGCTGTGCTCATCATAGAGCACACCATATCTAATAGGGTTCGGTTCCTCCGTTCCGATACAACGTTGTGCTGTGGTGTATATGGAGGAGTCAGCTGAGAGAGAATCCCATTCTCTTTTAGGAAGTCCAGGAACTCATTACTCATGTATTCACCTCCTCGATCAGATCGAAGGATTTTAATACTTTTTCCGGTTTGGTTCTCGACTTCTTGTTTATATTCTCTAAATTTCTCAAAAGTTTCTGATTTGTGTTTCATCAGGAACACATATCCGAATCTAGAGAGATCGTCAGTGAATGTAATGAAGTATGAAGAACCATCCCTGGCATGTGTAGACATGGGACCGCATACATCACTATGTATCAGTCCCAAGAGTTCAGTAACTCTTTCTCCGTGTCCCGTAAACAGAGTTTTGGTCATCTTGCCTTTGAGACATGACTGGCAAGTGTCATAAGATGAAAATTTGAATGGTTTCAAATATCCATCCTTATGCAACTTAGCTAGCCGTGTCGCATTTATATGACCGAGTCTACAATGCCATAAAAAGGATTCGTTCAGTTCTGAACTCTTCCTCTTGTATGTGTTTGTTATGCTCAGAACTGTTGATTAATTTAGAATATAAATGCCATTACATAACGTGCCTGATCCAACCAACTTTTGGTTATGGAAAATGTTTATAACATTATCCTGTAATACAAAATTATATCCCTCCTTACTCAACAAAGAAACCGGTATAATGTTGCATATCAGGTTCGGCATGTAATAGCATTCGTTCAGAACCAAAATATTACCAGTAGGTAATGTAAGGTGATCTTCCCCGATAGTCTTGGCTGCAACAATTGCACCATTTCCAACTCTTATGTCTTTATCACCTTCTCCAAGTTCTCTACCTTTTCTAAGCCCATGTAACTGATTACATATATGGGATCCTGACCCGGTATCTAATACCCAGGACATAGGGCAAATGGAGAAACAGTTTTCTGTAATGAACACACCTGAAGAAAATGCATCATTATGTACTTTCTTCATTCGGGTGGCTTGGGAATCCTGGTATTCCCCTATGTCCTGTTCATTCCTATAACTCTTATAAGAAAGAACGGAACCAACGTTCCCCAGCACAGTATAACATGCGGGTTCAGTCAATACATCCATATTATTATCTTTATTAGGGCATGACATGGTCGCTACCTGGAGAGAGAGAGAAGAAAACACTTTAGCGTATGCTCTTGCAAGATCATATTGGTTATTATCTTATCTAATCAGGATGGCTCCCACTGGTTTTTATCAAATCTTCGTTCAAACCCTAAAAGGAAAGACTAGCCGGGATTAATTACACCTTACAACTTCGCCAATCTTTCAGCCAGGCCAGTGTCGGTACTTTGAGGGAGGTTCCCCGTGCTTTCGCACGGACCTAATTAAAGTAAACCTCGTTTTCCCAGAGGCGTAACCCTATTGACACCTTTCTAGACACCTACTTGATCGGCTAATTGTCCTGTGTAAAACTCTCCCAGGAGTAACAATTACTCGCAGTGGGTATCGGGATCCAACTTTCTCATAGAAGTTACGCAATCTCATTGCAAATTTCAACACTTGAAATTCCCGATAATATTTTGCCCCAAACGATCTATGGCCTTGACAAGGTCAACAAACCATAGACCGTAAGTCAAGTTCAACCCGTCATTTCTTGATTGAATTAAACCCACCCGCACGACCCTTGACAAGGTCAACAAGGCCGTACGAGTACCCTAATCCAATCTGCATCATATGCATAAGCAGATAAATACTGGTCAGCTACCGCACACTGCGCCTTGACAAGGTCAACAAACGCAGCACGAATACTAAACATGACTTATCTGAAATGATGGAGGGCTACGACAGGTTTTTCTGAAAACCTATTGCGTAATGAACTTGATATCATTGTAGAATCAAATGAGGTTTTGAAATGGATTGATTTTGAGGCTTTTCTAGTTTTGCTAAAGGGGTCACTCCCGGTGAAGGGATCGTCGGCCCTTTCCTCGTCGAATGAGGTGCGGGATATATCATATATATCACCGTGCAAAGCAAAAACTATAGAAGCTTTCAAAAGACAAACCGAGTGTGTAGCATCTGCCAGTTATTGCTAAAGGGGTCACTCCCGGTGAAGGGATCTCGTCCCTTTC
Organism: Agapanthus africanus; assembly: GCA_030015575.1. Lineage (NCBI taxonomy): Eukaryota > Viridiplantae > Streptophyta > Magnoliopsida > Asparagales > Amaryllidaceae > Agapanthus > Agapanthus africanus. Next base: position 411,118,732 of record CM057340.1, read on the forward strand.
CTCATCGAATAAGGTGCAGGGTATATCATATATACCGCTATGCAAAGCAAAACTGTAGCTACCCTTTTTATTTGAAAATTTGATTCTACAACATCTATTAGGTTTCTTTTCTTTCATTAATCACATTAATGAAGTCCCATCATTTAAGTCACCTAAACATCACAGATAAATACGACGTACACTTATGCCATCCGTATTCGCCTCGATGTCCCCTCGTGCACCGTTAGGTTAGGTAACTAACGACAGAGCAGGGCAGGGCTAGTGCGGGTGTAAAACATAAGTAACGCCTATATAATATATCATATATACTATATAATGTATCCATCATAGAACATATCTAATGATCACATCACAGATATCGCAGCAGAAACATAGATATAATGTGGGATATACTAGGACGTCCGTATTTAGTATTTAGCCAAAATAGAAAATACGGATTCCACAGTCGCGATGAATAGCCAAGCCCATGCCTTGGACCCCTACGAGAGCGGCAAGCGACCCTACCAATTCTGGAGTTTAGGAGACCCGGTCTCGACTCCTCAAGATGGCCTCCCACTGAACCCCAGAACCCGGTCACCTGTGCTCCCCTCCTTGGGTCCATCCTACTGCGGAAAAGTAAATAATATACAACACTGGTGACACAACCTCAACCCGGAAGTGCCCCAAATAAAAGAATATTACATTACATTTGAATTTACATGAATGAAAATATGAAACTCTCATCTCACATAAAACCCCCCGGCTATTCAATTGCGACAATCCTGCACATCATATCTCAGCAATACATAATATCTCATATATCATCAAAGTAAGTAAGTATGCGTACCCCAATTGTCGTTGATGTATAGCAACGAAACCGGCGATATTGACATACTACACTTACGGTCACAGAAAAGAAAGTGTAAAACTGCAATATTTGGAATCCACATCCTCTTTAGACATCGTAAATGCAAAATATCACATACTTCGTATTTCATGTCCAACTATATGAATTCCAGATATTGCATCACATTCCAGATAAATAGACGGTATTAAAGTTTTCGAACGAACGATCAAATACCCAAGATTTGCTAAAGCTCAACACTTGAGCGGAGTTCAAAAACCCGGAGTGTGACACAGTGGTAGCGGTCCGGCCGTAGAAGGGTCAAGCCAACGCCTCACATGTGGCACGCCGTACTGCCCCAAACCCTAAGGTTCAAAGGGCAGTTCAAGACGGTCACATAATCGAGTTAAGGTTTGTTGTCTTCTAGAGGGTCCACCACAAACAAACTTGCACGTATTTCCAAAAGATTTTAAACCCCGTGAAAAGTGAGCTAATGATACTCGTTCAAACACTTCAATACATTCTAATTTATCCGGAAAAGTCACGAAATTAAAATTCCGATCGAATTGACGAGTCCAAAACCATCTCCAGAATTTACAGAACTAAATTCAGATTAAAAATACTCCAAAAAAAATAAACAAGAAGAGTCATGAGTTACTGTACAAAAACCAGACCATGATTCAACAGAACGGCCGTGGAACCGCGGCTTAGGAATGCTATTACCGCGGTTCCGCGCTCATATGTACTGTTCAAGGTCTCGTTTTTCACAGTAACTCTTATATTTACCTGCTGAATTTTTTTCATATTTTTAATTCTGAAAATAACCAGATTTTAAAAATTGTCCAGAGAGCATTCTAAAAGGCCGTATTTCTGTTCGATCGGAGTTTTAACTTCGTAAAATTGTCGCCTAATGTTCTAGGTCGGCTCTGATACTAGTGAAAGGTTAGCCTAGCACTTCATGAAGGGTTTGGAAGCATCACATGTACGAAAGGTAGAGTCTTTAGGGTGCTAAGTTAACAATCATCGAATCGAGCCTAGAAAATTAGGGTTTCTAAAATTTTCACATCAACATATGAAAAGAAAGCTAGGGTTTCGAGACTAAAACCTTTGTAGCTCCCTTTCGCTGGACTCTTTGGTCTCTTGGGTGTTGGAAGAAGGTTCTCTTGAAGTTCTCTCACGTCCACGACGATCCACCCGGAGTTCCTCGTCCAAGATCGCAACTTCGATTATCACGATGAGAAACGAAGAGAACACTCTAAACAAGTTGGCTAAACTTGTATAGAATGATGTTGTGGTTTAGCTTCTCACTTCAAAAACCTTTCTTTATATGTGTTTTACTCACTAGAAAAAACTAGAGAGCAAAATGGTGAAGGAGGATGAAGATGGTAGCTTTCTTTTAACAAGAGTAAAATGAAAACCATAGAAAAGAAATGAAATATATCTTTATATATTTTATTTCTTCGCACTTCAAACCATGGTTAAGTGATGGAGACATTATTTAACTTGAGTTTTAAAACACAAAGAGAAGGGTAACTCAACGTTAGTGGTAGGTGAGCTTAGTTAGGTTTAAAGAAGAGTGTAGAAGCTAGCAAGAATTATCCTTTTCTTTAGTATTTTGTTTTAAACACAAAATCAAATAATAATCCATCCATTTATCCATGGTGTGAGTCTTATATTGCCACCATTTCCATGTGTAAACAACTATGATAGTTGGGTGTATGTATGTATGTATGTATGCACATCCATATGTGCATGAAACTAGTAAGAAAGAAAGAAAGAAAAACATACATGCATGCACACATCCATCATCCAAGAAAAGGTTTTAAGTGAGAAAACTAATGGTTAAATGATAAATCAACACTTGATTTATCAATCCGGCCATATCACATATGACCCTACAAAAAGCAAGCCGCCCGATCAATGTATGGTATCATATACGCGCGTTTTAATCGGGTCCATGCGCATATCGCATACGCGCACCACAACGTTTCGCCTGGACTAGGTAACTCCTGTATGGGACTCTAAGACTCGTCAATACACCGGCAGAGGGTGATGATCATATCAATAACCCCCAAGCCGCAAGCGGTCAGCTAAACGTAATAGCCACCCGGGTATTGTGCGATCAGAAGAGAACAAGCGAACCTGCTACAACTCCCGTCGAGCCGATCGGAAACACTTCTCGTACAGTCTGGTCTCCTCGTCTGATATGTCGCATATCAAGTCTAGGGGTGGTAAACGTCAGACCCCAATATCCGATAAGTCGTGCCGATGTGAGGCTCATAACGGGTCGAGAAACTACTGGTAACACTTACCAGCAAATCTCTGAATCAGCCCTGGCCAGGGACTTCCCTGTTACGGCCAATCGAGCACAGTACAACATCAACCCCCAATACCGGGAGAGACGAAACCCCTCCTATCGCTCATTGCCTCTATGTGACTCAGGACTGTACCCAAAAACAACCGTTTTGCACGCCCTCATGGACGTGGTAAGGTGGAGATCAAAGCACAGTGAGAATCACACAAGACACTATGACGATCTCGGGTCTACAGACTAACCTGTACAAGTGTCACCTGAGAACTGTCATCTGACACGAGGTATAATACCATCTGGGAGTTCTCGGCGAGTCCGTCCAGTGTACTAAGTCTCCACAGAGCACCCGTATTGTTAGTTATGTATATGCCCTAGAGGCCATTGTTGTACGTATGATGTATATTATAATGGATGCTTGGTTATATATAGAGATGACTTTCTTGCTCGTCATGATAGTATGCTATTTGGTTTCACTTTATCTTAACATGTTGACTTGTATTGGTTTACTGTTTTACTCTCACATGTTGATAAAGCCCTTAGGATCTGTACTCGACTACTGGGACTATGATGAGATCATACTAGTGGGGCCACGGTAGTCGATGAGTACATCCTATAACTGTTCCTAGTCGAGGGTATATCGAGACATGGCATCGATACACCAGAGTAGACTAGCGTATACGCATCTTGACCCATATGATGGGCGATGGATGATCCCATATCCATCGGTGTTAGACATCATAGATGGTGTACGGGTGCTCAGTGGAGACTGGGTACACTGGACGGACTCGCCGAGAACTCCCAGATGGTGATATACCACACGTCAGATGGCAGTTCTCCGGTGACACAGGTACAGGGTAGTCTGAAGACCCGAGATCGTCATAGAGTCTTGTGTGATTCCCACTGTGCTTTGATTTCCACCTTACCACGTCCAAGAGGCCGTGCAAAACGGTGGCTTTTGGGTACAGTCCCGAATCACATGGAGGCAATGAGCGATAGGAGGGGATTCGTCTCTCCCGGTAAAGGGAGTTGATGTTGTGCTGTGTTCGATTGGCTATAACTGGAAGTCCCTGGCCAGGGCTGATATGGAGATTTACTGGTAAGTGTTACTAGTAGTTTCTCGACCCGTTATGAGCCACACATCGACACGACTTATCGGTTACTGGGGTCTGACGTATACCACCCCTAGACTTGATATGCGACATATCAGACGAACAGACCGGACTGTACGGGAGTGTTACTGGTTGGATTCAAAGGAGAACGCACAGGCTAGCTTGTTGATCTTCTGATCGCTCAATACCTGGGTGGCTGTTACGTTTAGCTGACCGCTTGCAGCTTGTGGGTGTTTGATATGATCATCACCTGCTACCGGCGTATTGACGATTCTTTAGAGTCCTACACAGAGGTTTCTTGGCTCAGGCAAAACGGAGTAGTGGCACATATGTGATATGCGCAGGAATGAGAATAATGCGATATGGGATACCGTATTATATTCTCAGGATATTTAGATATGAACCGGGTCATCGGATCAAGTGTTGATTCGATAAATCGGTACATGATATATTAGTCGGTAATATTCGATATAGCCGGATCATCGATTCAAGTGTTGATTCAATGATTTGATGTATAATAATATATATGATATATTGTATTACATTATCTGATATTGGCTCGCTTTATTATTTCATTTTCTCAGTGGATGATACCTTGATATATATGCGATATATGTTAATTGTATTATTTTCTTTTGTTGCAAATATATAATATATATGCGATATATATTATTGTGACATGTTATGATTAATTGTTAAACATGTTTAAGGATGATTAATTGAGATTAGGGTTTGATTAGGGTTAGTAGCTTCATGCACCTTCTAGAAGCTTTCTTCTTTTGTCATTCTTAAGATATTTAGGATGCCACATTATTTAACCCAACCAAACCCTAACTCTAGTTAACTCTCTACAAAATCTAGACCACTCATCCTTGACCATGGTTTACAATTCAATCATATGGTTTATATTCTATTCATCACAAAAGGATTAATCTAATTATTCTTTTTCCATCATCATCTTCTTGCTTCTTGAAAAGCTTGCTAGATTTTCTTAAGTGATGAAATAATATGAGAAAATGATATAAAAAGAAAGCAAAATTACTACTCTCTCATCCTCATCTCATCTAGCCCATGGGATTAGTGTGTTCTTCTCTTTTGAGTGAGAAAGCTTGAGTCGTAGCAACTTCAAGGTAGATCATCGGAGATTTGGAATACTTCGAGCTAGCATGGATCGTTCGAGTCGTGGAGCCTCTCATGAGTCCGGGAGATCGTGGATCGCGGCAAAGGGACTTCTACTCGGAGCTTGTGAAGTGAAGGAGTGGACTACAAAGGTTGTAATCCCTCACACTTAGATAAAAGTTATCTTCTTGCATGTTAAACCCTAATAATCTAGCAAAGATCCCGGATTTGGGTTGTTCGGCACGTCTAAAATTTAATCCGGGCATGTTTGATGCCTTATGAACCTTCCCAAGAGTGCCTAGGAACCCTACAGTGGTATCAGAGCCTAGCTAGAGCATTAGGCGATGTGTTTACGAAGTTAAAACTCCGATCGAACCCGAAACGACGCAAAAAAACCCCTCTCTGAAAATTTTTTAAATTTTGGGATTTTTCTGAATTAAAAATATGTAAAAAAATCAGCAGGGAATTCTGGGAATTACCAAGAAGCCCGAGCCCCCAATTCGATCAAACGGCCGCGGAAGCGCGGCGCAAGCTTGCTTGCGCGGCGGTTCCGCGGCGGATTGGTCGATTGGCGACACGTGGCTTCCTGGTAATAACCGTAGGTACTTGTTGACTTTTCTGGGTATTTTTAATCTGTTTCAGGTGTTTAAAAATCTGGGGTTTATTTGGTAATAGTAGATTCGATCGGAATATTTAAGTTCGTATTTCTTTCCGGATATTTAGAAACTGTTAAACTATTTGAACGGAGATCATTAACTTACTGTTTCCCGGTACGGAAAACTTTCAAGCGTTGAATTTTTATCGGGTTTAAATCTTTCGGAAAAATTGTACAAGTTAAGCGGTGGACCCTCTAGAAGACAACAAACCTTAACTCGATTATGTGACCGTCTTGAACTGCCTTTTGAACCTTCGGGTTTGGGGCAGTACGGCGTGCCACATGTGAGGCGTTGGCTTGACCCTTCTACGGCTGGATCACCGGTACTGTGACATATTCTGGGATTATTTGAACCCCGCTCAAGTGTTGAGCAGTTTAGGAAATTTTGGGTGTTTGATTATCTGTTCGAAAAGTTTAATACTGTTTATTTATCTGGAATGTGATACAATATGTGGAATTCATAGAGTTAGGCATGAAATACGAAGTATGTGATATTTCGGATTTACGATGTTTAAAGTGATTGTGGATTCCAAATATTGTAGTTTTACACTTTCTTTTCTGTGACCGTAAGTGTAATATGTGATATCGCCGGTTTCGTTGCTATATGTCAACGACAATTGGGATGCGCATATTTACTTACGTTGATGATATGAGATATTATGTGTTGCGTGATATGTTATATTGGATCATCGCGTTCTGAATAGCCGGGGGTTTTATGTGAGATGAGGGTTTTTATTTTCATTCATGTAAAATTCATTTGTAATGTAATATTCTTTTATTTGGGGCACTTCCAGGTTGCGGTTGCTGTCACCAGTGTATATTATTTACTTTTCTGCATTAGGTAGACCCAAGGAGGGGAGCACAAGTAACCGGGTTCTAGGATCCAGTGGGAGGCCATTTCGAGGAGTCGAGACCGGGTCTCCAAACCCTAGAATTGGCAGTGTTACTTGCCGCTCTCGTAGGGGTCTTGGGATGTGGGTTTGGCTATTCGTCGCGACCGTGGAATCCGTGTTTTATACAGGCTCGTATTGAAAACACGGACGTCCTAGTATATCCAATATTTCATATATGTTCTTTTGCTGCAATGTTCTGTGATGAGATCATATTACTGCCTGAGACGAATGCTTATACTATATATATATGCTGATATATAAATATTACTGCTTTTGTTTCTTCTGTGATGCTTAGGAAGCATAAGCTGATGGGATTTTTATTAATGAGATTAATAAAAGAAAAGAAACCTAAAGATGTTGTAGAATCAAAAACTTTATAAAAAGGGTAGCTACAGTTTTGCTTTGCACAGTGATATATACGATATATCCAGCACCTTATTCGATGAGGAAAGGACCGAGATCCCTTCACCGGGAGTGACTCCTTTAGCAAAACTGGCAGATGCTACAAAACGCGGTTTGTCTTTTGATGCTTTAAGTGTTTTGCTTTGCACAGCGGTATATATGATATATCCTGCACCTTATTCGATGAGGAAAGGGCCGACGATCCCTTCACCGGGAGTGACCCCTTTAGCGAAACTAAGAAAAGCCTCAAAAACACTCCTTTTCAAAACTTCACTTGATTCTACGACGATATCAAGTTCATTACGCTCAGGGTTTTCTGAAAAACCTGCGTAGCCCTCCGTCATTTCAGATAGAGACTAGTTAGTATTCGTGCTGCGTTTGTTGACCTTAGCCAAGGCGTAGTGTACGGTAGCTAATTAGCATTTATCTGCTAAAACATGAGATGTGATTGAGTTAGGGTAGTCGTGCGACTTTGTTGACCTTAGCCAAGGGTCGTACGGGTGGGTTTAATTCAATCAAGAAATGACGGGTTGAACTTGACTAGCGCTTATGATTTTTTGACCTTAGCCAAGGTCATAAGTCGCTAGGGGTAAAAAATATTATCGGGAATTTCAAGTGTTGAAATTTGCAATGAGATTGCATACCTCCTATGAGATAGTTGGATCCCGATACCCGTTGCGAGTAAGAGTTACTCCTGGGAGAGTTTTACACAGGACAATTAGTCGATCAAGTAGGTGTCTAGAAAAGTGTTAACGGGGTTACGCCTCTGGGAAAACGAGGTTTACTTTAATTAGGTCCGTGCGAAAGCACGGGGAACCTCCCTCAAAGTACCGAAACTGATCTGGCTGAAAGATTGACGAAATTGTAGGGTGTAATTAATCCCGGCTAATCTTACCTTTTAGGGTTTTAAGGTAGATTTGATAAAAACAGTGGGAGACATCCTGATTAGATAAGATAATAACCAATCTAATCTTGCAAGAGCATACGCTAAAAGTGTTTTCTTCTCTCTCTCTCCAGGTAGCGACCATGTCATGCCATAATCAAGATAATAATATGGATGTATTGACTGAACCTGATTATTGTACTGAGCAAGGGAACGTTAGACCCATTCTTTCTTATAAGAGTTATAAGACTGAACAGGAAACAGGAGAATATCTGGATTCTCACGCCGCCCAAAAGAACATACATGTTGATGCATCTTCTTCGGGTGTGTTTGTTATTGAGAACTGTTTCTCAGTTCACCCTACGTCCTGGGTATTAGATACCGGATCAGGATCCCACATATGCAAACAGTTGCATGGGCTACGTAAAGGTAGAGAACTGGGAAAAGATGATCATTCCGTTCTAGTAGGGAACGGTGCAAATGTTGCAGCCAAAACAGTTGGCGAATATCACCTTGTATTGCCGAGTCGTAATACACTGATTCTAAATGAGTGCTATTATATACCGAACATGATGTGCAACATTATATCAGTTTCTTTATTGAGTAAAGAGGGATATAATTTTGTAGTACAGGATAATGTTATGAACATATTCCTAGATCAAAAGTTGATTGCATCAGGCTCGTTACATAATGGCATATTCATTCTAAATCAGAATACAGTCCTGAATATACAAAACACACACAAGAGGAAAAGTTCAGATATGAACGAATCCTTCTTGTGGCATTGTAGACTTGGTCATATCAATGCAACACGACTGGCTAAGTTGCATAAAGATGGTTATTTGAATCCGTTCGAATTATCATCTTATGATACTTGCCATTCATGTCTCAAAGGAAAAATGACCAAAGCTCCGTTTAGTGGACACGGAGAAAGAGTTACCGAACTCTTAGGACTGGTACATAGTGATGTATGCGGTCCCATGTCTATGCATGCCAGGAACGGTTCTTCCTACTTCATTACATTCACTGACGATCTCTCAAGATTCGGATATGTGTTCCTGATGAAACACAAGTCTGAAGCTTTTGAGAAATTCAGAGAATATAAGCACGAAGTAGAGAATCAAACGAGCAAAAGTATTAAGATTCTTCGATCTGATCGAGGAGGTGAATACTTAAGCAATGAGTTCCTAGATTATCTAAAAGAGAATGGGATTCTCTCTCAGCTTACTCCTCCTTATACAGCACAGCACAACGGTGTATCGGAGCGGAGGAATCGCACCCTATTAGATATGGTACGCTCTATGATGAGTACAGCTGAGTTACCTATTTCCTTTTGGGGGTATGCGCTTGAGACGGCCATATACCTATTGAATAGAGTTCCAACTAAATCAGTGTCTGCCACTCCATATGAGATATGGAATGGGAAGAGACCATCTCTTAAAAGAGTTAAGATATGGGGTTGTCCGACCTATGTTAAAAAGCAAAATCCGGACAAACTCGAGGCACGATCAGTTCTTTGTAAGTTTGTAGGATATCCAAGCAATTCGTATGGATATCTATTTTACCACAGTGAACAACAAAAGGTGTTTGTTGCTCAACATGCCACCTTTTTAGAAAAGGAATTTCTTGCAAAAGAAAGTGGAAAAGAGGTAGAGCTGGAAGAGGTTCCAGAAACACAAGTTACAACTGAAGATTTAGTGGAAGCAGAGGATTCAGTAGTACCCGACGAACCCCAGCCTCTCCGCTGATCTAGTAGGGTTTCTCGTCCACCTGAGAGATACTACGGTTTTCTCATTGATGGTGGAAGCGAGGATTGCATCATGGATGATGATGACCCGACTAGTTTCGAACAGGCCATCACGAGTGGTGACTCTGTGAAATGGCTGGATGCAATGCGGTCTGAGATGGAATCCATGTACACCAATAAAGTATGGATTTTGGAAAATGCTCCTGAAGGGGTAAAACCCATTGGGAGCAAGTGGATTTTTAAAAGGAAATTTGGTGTAGATGGAAAAGTTAAGACTTTCAAAGCTAGACTGGTAGCAAAGGGATTTCGTCAACGACCAGGTGTGGATTATGACGAAATCTTTTCTCCAGTGGCTATGCTTAAGTCCATCCGGATCTTACTTGCCATTGCTGCATACCATGACTACGAAATCTGGCAAATGGATGTTAAGACAGCCTTTCTGAACGGTGATTTAGAAGAGTGCGTGTACATGACTCAGCCAGAGGGTTTCGTAGATAGTGGGAGCAGCGGAAAGGTGTGCAAGCTGCTTAAATCCATTTATGGGTTAAAGCAAGCATCGCAGAGTTGGAACATCTGTTTTGATGTCGTAGTCAAAGAGTTTGACTTCATCAAAAATATAGATGAACCTTGTATCTATAAGAAGGAAGCAGAGGGTAAGGTAGTCTTCCTCGTATTGTACGTGGATGACATACTCTTGATAGGAAATGATATTCCTATGCTGCAATCAGTCAAGCTCTTCTTATCACAGAGATTCTAAATGAAAGATCTAGGTGATGCCTCCTGCATATTGGGAATCATGATCTATAGAGATAGATCTAAACGGATACTAGGATTGTCCCAATCCAGGTACATTGACACCATACTAAAGAGGTTTAGTATGGAAGAATCCAAGCGTGGGAACCAACCCACGATCTCTGGACTCACTCTCTCCAAAGAGATGTCTCCCAAGACTGATTTGGAGAGAGCTCGCATGCAAGGGATACCCTATGCTTCGGCTGTAGGCTCTATCATGTATGCGATGCTATGTACTAGACCCGATGTAGCATACTCACTAAGTGTAGTGAGTCGGTATCAAGCAGATCCAGGAGAGAGTCATTGGACAGCAGTAAAGAACATTCTCAAGTACTTACGATGAACTAAGGAGATGTTCTTGGTGTATGGTAACAGAGAACTCCAGGTGGAGTCCTTTACCGATTCCAGCTTCCAAAGTGATAAGGACGACTCTAAGTCGCATTCGGGTTTTGTCTTCACCCTCAATGGAGGGGCGGTATGTTGGAAGAGTTCCAAACAGGATACCGTTGCAGACTCAACGATGGAGGCTGAATACATCGCTGCCAACGATGCTGCCAAAGAGGCTGTCTGGATCAAGAAGTTCATTAATGAACTTGGTGTGGTTCCATCCATTGAGCATCCAATACCTCTGTATTGCGATAACAATGGAGCTGTGGCATTGGCCAAGGAACCCAGGTCCCATCAAAAGTCCAGACATATTCTGAGGCGGTATCACCTGATCAGGGAGATAGTTGATCGCCGGGAGATCGAGGTCAGGAGAGTAGATACGAAGGACAACACTGCGGATCCATTCACGAAAGCTATTCCCCAGATACAGTTTGAAAGATTATTCGGGATGCTAGGTATGCGATACTACAGCAGCTGGCCTTAGTGCAAGTGGGAGATTGTTAGTTATGTATATACCCTAGAGGCCATTGTTGTACATATGATGTATATTATAATGGATGCTTGGTTATATATAGAGATGACTTTCTTGCTCGTCATGATAGTATGCTATTTGGTTTCACTTTATCTTAACATGTTGACTTGTATTGGTTTACTGTTTTACTCTCACATGTTGATAAAGCCCTTAGGATCTGTACTCGACTACTGGGACTATGATGAGATCATACTAGTGGGGCCACGATAGTCGATGAGTACATCCTATAACTGTTCCTAGTCGAGGGTATATCGAGACAGGGCATCGATACACCAGAGTAGACTAGCGTATACGCATCTTGACCCATATGATGGGCGATGGATGATCCCATATCCATCAGTGTTAGACATCATAGATGGTGTACGGGTGCTCAGTGGAGACTGGGTACACTGGACGGACTCGCCGAGAACTCCCAGATGGTGATATACCACACGTCAGATGGCAGTTCTCCGGTGACACAGGTACAGGGTAGTCTGAAGACCCAAGATCGTCATAGAGTCTTGTGTGATTCCTACTGTGCTTTGATTTCCACCTTACCACGTCCAAGAGGGCGTGCAAAACGGTGGCTTTTGGGTACAGTCTCGAATCACATGGAGGCAATGAGCGATAGAAGGGGATTCGTCTCTCCCGGTATAGGGAGTTGATGTTGTGCTGTGTTCGATTGGCTATAACTGGAAGTCCCTGGCCAGGGCTGATATGGAGATTTACTGGTAAGTGTTACTAGTAGTTTCTCGACCCGTTATGAGCCACACATCGACACGACTTATCGGTTACTGGGGTCTGACGTATACCACCCCTAGACTTGATATGCGACATATCAGACGAACAGACCGGACTGTACGGGAGTGTTACTGGTTGGATTCACAAGAGAACGCACAGGCTAGCTTGTTGATCTTCTGATCGCTCAATACCTGGGTGGCTGTTACGTTTAGCTGACCGCTTGCAGCTTGTGGGTGTTTGATATGATCATCACCTGCTACCGGCGTATTGACGATTCTTTAGAGTCCTACATAAAGGTTTCTTGGCTCAGGCGAAACGGAGTAGTGGCACATATGTGATATGCGCAGGAACGAGAATAATGCGATATGGGATACCGTATTATATTCTCAGGATATTTAGATATGAACCGGGTCATCGGATCAAGTGTTGATTCGATAAATCGGTACATGATATATTAGTCGGTAATATTCGATATAGCCGGATCATCGATTCAAGTGTTAATTCAATGATTTGATGTATAATAATATATATGATATATTGTATTACGTTCTCTGATATTGGCTCGCTTTATTATTTCATTTTCTCAGTGGATGATACATTGATATATATGCGATATATGTTAATTGTATTATTTTCTTTTGTTGCAAATATATAATATATATGTGATATATATTATTGTGACATGTTATGATTAATTGTTAAACATGTTTAAGGATGATTAATTGAGATTAGGGTTTGATTAGGGTTAGTAGCTTCATGCACCTTCTAGAAGCTTTCTTCTTTTGTCATTCTTAAGATATTTAGGATGACACATTATTTAACCCAACCAAACCCTAACTCTAGTTAACTCTCTACAAAATCTAGACCACTCATCCTTGACCATGGTTTACAATTCAATCATATGGTTTATATTCTATTCATCACAAAAGGATTAATCTAATTATTCTTTTTCCATCATCATCTTCTTGCTTCTTGAAAAGCTTGCTAGATTTTCTTAAGTGATGAAATAATATGAGAAAATGATATAAAAAGAAAGCAAAATTACTACTCTCTCATCCTCATCTCATCTAGCCCATGGGATTAGTGTGTTCTTCTCTTTTGAGTGAGAAAGCTTGAGTCGTAGCAACTTCAAGGTAGATCATCGGAGATTTGGAATACTTCGAGCTAGCATGGATCGTTCGAGTCGTGGAGCCTCTCATGAGTCCGGGAGATCGTGGATCGCGGCAAAGGGACTTCTACTCGGAGCTTGTGAAGTGAAGGAGCGGACTACAAAGGTTGTAATCCCTCACACTTAGATAAAAGTTATCTTCTTGCATGTTAAACCCTAATAATCTAGCAAAGATCCCGGCTTTGGGTTGTTCGGCACGTCTAAAATTTAATCCGGGCATGTTTGATGCCTTATGAACCTTCACAAGAGTGCCTAGGAACCCTACATGTATACCATCTCTGATGTCAAACACCAATGGATGTGGGATCATCCATCGTCCATCTCATGGGTCGAGAAGCGTATATGCTAGTCTACACTGGTATATCGATGCCCCGTCTCGATACACCCACGACTAGGGACCTTGAAGGATCTACTTACGGACTACCATGTCCCTACTACTATGATCTGCAACATAATCCAGGTAGTCAAGTACACATCCTAAGGGCTTTACCAATATCTAACTATAAGATAGTTTAAAGAGACTAGTATACATGTTAAGATAAAGAGCAACCAGATAGCATACTATCATATCGAGCAAGAAAGTCATCTCTATATATGTCCAAGCATCCAATATAATATACATCATCTGTACAATACTGGCCTCTAGGGCATACATACAACTAACATAGGTTCAGGTGACTGATCACGATTACACTTTGATAGAGCCCTTAGGATCTTGCTTGACTACCAACAGTATGAGGGCGATCATATAAGTGAGAGTTAGGTGGTCTATAAGCATATCCTTAATTGTGGTCCCTAGTCGTGGGAGTTTCGAGACATGGCATCGATACTCCGGAGTAGACTAGTGTATACAGTCGAGACCCCGATGAGGGGCGGTGGCCGGTCTCACAAGCCACTGGTGTCAGTTGGATCACCTAAGATGTATACAGGTGCTCATTGGGTTATGAGTACACCGGACAGGACTCGCCGGGAACCTGCTAGTTGGTATTATACATATCGTCAGATAGCAGTTCCCTGGTGACATGTTTACAGGTTAGTTCATCGACCTGAGATCGTCATTTGTCTCGTGTGAGTTCCCACTGTGCTTTGATTTCTACCATACCACGGCTCAAAGGAGTCGTGCAAACAGGTAGTTTTTGGGTACAGTCCCGATCCACATGGAGGCACGTGAGCGGATCGGCAGGGGATTCGTCTGTAAGTGCACGGCGGCGCCCCGGCCGTCGATCCGACGCCGGAAAGCGGAAGCGGTGAAAAACTTAAATTTTGCGGACTTAGCAAACCGGCACCACCGCGCACTAAACACCCGGATCGAAACCATTAACAAGTCTAAGCTACTTAACAAGATGGGTTAGAGATATACCGACGATCCAAGTCCTCCGGTCTTCATCTCCAATCCGATCTCCTCGCGGGATCTCCGTCCGTCTCCTCCTCGTCGCCGGAAGTGCACCACGTTGCCTACATCGTTTACGGGCTCCCACCTCAATGCCGAGGCAACTCGGGCACGAAGCCGGCTACTCGACGTGCCCAAGAATCGCTGTAGAATGTGTAGTAGAAGAAGTCTCATTTGGGGTTTATGGAGATGCCATTGTGGTGGAGGAAGAGAGAGCTTGGAGAGAGGTGGGGAAAGGTATAGCATGCAAAGAAAAAAAAGAGTAACATTTTTCTCTTTTCAAATGAAATGAACCCCTTGCCATGGAATGGCCGGCCCCCCCCAATTTGGTGTGATTGGAGAGAGAGAGAGAGTGGCTTCAACAATGATGCAAAGAGAAATGATGGCTTGTAAAGCCCAACACTCAACAACCATCTCCTCTCCCATCATCACATCCAAAGTCAAGGTAAAGTGCAACCATGATGGCAAAAAGTCAAGCCATGATCAACTAGAGAAAGTCAAGGTAAGGGGAGCCATCATGATACAAAGAAATATGCAAAGACCCCCTTCCACAATTGCCTATTTGCAACAATGCAAATAAGCCCTCCTCCACCAATCTTCGGCCAATGAACGGAACAATGGAAATCGGCCGAAACGGAAAGCAAACTGGCAACTCCAGAAGACTGGTCCCGTAATAAATTACAGGAAAACCCCAATACTGTGCATACACACCCGCATCTGTATTTCGACCGAAATACAAATGCAATGAGACAAACTCTACACTGTACTATACTAAGATCCGGCTTAAACCAAAGCCGGCTAGTAAAATCTGTTCGATCCTGATCCGTGCAATACCGCACGTATCTGATCGAACCCTGCCATATACCCATACGGCCTATAGTACAATCTGTCCGATCCTGATCCGTGCAATACCGCACGTATCTGACCGGACCCTGCCATATCTCCATACGGCCTCTACAACTTTTCGCCCGAAAGCTGAGTAACTGAATGTGGGGGACTCTAAAGACTCGTCAACACCTCGGTTGTGGATTTAACCACTAGCACGTCAGAGGTATAAGCCAATACGTGACGGGCTACCAGGTACTGACCAAATGGGACGTCGATGAGGAAGCTCACCCCGACACCCAACTGAGCCTGTCAGTGACAATATCCGTGCAGTCCGGTCCGTTCGTCTATGAGCATCGCATGGCGGGCCTAGGGGGTTGGTAAAAGTCAGACCCCCAAAAGCGGTACAAGTCGTGTCGGAGTGTAGCCCAGAACACCCTGAGATACTACTGGAATACCTACCAGTAAATCTCCTTGCCTTGGCCAAGGTCTTTGTGTAATGGCTCTCCTAGACACAGCACGACCTCACCCCCAATACCGGGAGAGACGAACCCCTGAAGATACGCTCACTGCCTCCATGTGGCTCGGGACTGTACCCAACTAAAACCTGTTTGCACGACTCCTTTGAGCCGTGGTAGGGTAGTAATCAAAGTACAGTGGGAACTCACACGAGACAAATGACGATCTCCAGGTCGATGAACTAACCTGCACACATGTCACCAGGGAACTGCCATCTGACGTCTGGTATATGACCAACTAGCATGTTCCCGGCGAGTCCTGTCCGGTGTACTCATAACCCAATGAGCACCTGTATACATCTTAGGTGAACCAACTGACACCAGTGGCTTGTGAGACCGGCCACCGCCCCTCGTCGGGGTCTCGACTGTATACACTAGTCTACTAATGGAGTATCGATGCCCAATCTCGAAACTCCCACGACTAGGGACCTTTTAAGGATATGCTTGTAGACCCCCAGCTCCCACTTATATGATCGCCCTCATACTGCTGGTGGTTAAGCAAGAATCCTAGGGGCTCTATCAACGTGTAATAGCGACGTGTCATGTCACCTAAAGCAGTACACGATGATAAAGGTAAACCAGATAGCATACTATCATCTCGAGTAAGACTGTCCTACCGGGATAGGTCCTCCATCAATCATTACAATCACGTACCTGTGACCTAATAATTGACTCTGAGGGCACTATCTCCAACAATCTCCCACTTGCACTCAAGGCTAATTATTGCGATGTCGCATACTCACAGCCCGTGTGATACCGAACACCCAACTCCTCTACTAGTCAGTCTCACAAAGCTTGATTGCGAAACTATTGCGTTCGAGGAATAGCCTCAGTGAGTGGATCCGCCTTGTTGTCTCTTTCCATGTCTCTCTATATCTCAAGTTCGCGGAGAAACCCATCTCCCGAAATGAGCAATACCTGTCTTAGAATGTGTCTGGATGTCTGATGGGACATAGCTCATAAATGAACTCCAAATCCAAACTTCTTAGACTGTATCGACAACTGAACTTAATCAGTATCCTGCGCGCCATGCCTCCCTCAGTATTGCCTTGGACCACCTGTCCAAAATACTGCCCCTCATCAGAAGGAAAACTATAACTCTGACAACCTCCTTGTCGTCCATGTCACCTTGGAAGCCTGGAATGATAACTGTCTCCTGAATGAGGCTGTCGTTATCATCTCCCTAGAACATTCACTTATGTTCTAAAACTGCTTCCGACTGTTTCTCCAGGATTGGATTTATGTCAACTTATTGCATCTAGTGCAAGAACAACATCTGGTGTGGTACTTGACATCTCACGATTGACTCAATTGCCTGAGCAAGTGATCTGCCAATCATGCCCGTCCCTCTCCCCTTTAGTCTGTAAGACACCTTTGGAGAGGGTGACTCCATTACCTGCAGGTACACTACCGTGCCAGGAGTCGTCCATCCTAAATGCTCTTAGAATGCTGTCAAGTACCCTGATTGGGAAACCACCCAAATCTAGAGCTAAAACCATAGATCTAGTAACCAGTATGTCTGATATAAAATCCAAGTCCCATGTGGAGAAACCACTGTGTGACGACCAAAGTATAACCGATTGTAGTATAGGAGTTTCTTTTCCTATTCTGTGTATGTCATCCAAATACCAGGATATCATACCCTACTACCTTCTCAACAAATCCATCTCCCATTCTGATGAAGTCAAACCCATGACTGTCACGTCAGAAATAGATGATCTATCTCCGCTACATCTGCTCTAGTCTATAAATAGACATAAGCTACCTGTCCACCAATGCTTCCGCTGCTCCCACTGACTACGACAACCCTCTGCCAGAGTCATATAGACGTGCACTTCTAAAACTAGTTTAGAACGACGCTATACTCATCCTCCTGCCGGGTCTCGCAGCCTGGAACAACAACAATGGCAAGTGTGGGTAAACAAGAACTTCCCTGTCACCGTCCTTGAGGCTACCTGAGAACCTCTCGGGTGCCTGAAGTTACCCACTTTATCTGCGGAGTGGCCAATGGAATGTCAATCCAGATTGAATCTTTAGGTTCCTTATCAAATCTTCAGTAATCGTTTGTGGTTCTGGAATCACTTCCAGTTCTACCATACTCCCACTACTGTTTTCCTGAAAAAATCCATTTTTAATTTAAAACTGTGGCGAGTCAAGAACAATATTGCTATTGATCTTCCAGATGGTAGAAAGTCAACCCGCGTCATAGCCTGGGTCAACCCACAAACAGCCATTACAGAAACGTGCCTTGAGTTGTCCAGTGTCTGGTTTTAAGCATAAACCGGACAACTCCCCGTACCTTAACAATGTTAAGATATGAACTGTTCTATATCCAATATAGAAACAGAGGCACTGATTTAATTGAACCAGATCCAAATCATGCAAATGTCTCCAGTGCATGTCAACTAAATGGAAGGAGGCCAGATCAGCGTTACTCAACTTAGGAATACTTCCAATTATGAGTAACCTGAAAGAGAAGCAATTTCTCTTAATCATTACTATCAACTGAACACCATACACAAGTATCTACATCTTCGATCTCTTTGAAGAATCCCGATACTTGCTATACCTGGTTCTCTACTCTATTCAAATACATATAACTTCTCCAAATTTGGACCCTGTGTTTCCACGAAATACCTGTCTAAAAATTAGAGGAGTCATAAGTAAACCGAATATAGTACGAGGACCATCCCCTCTGTCCTGATGGACTCTGGACAACATACAATACTCTGTAAAAGTCCCTTGAGTCTGATTACTCATTCACTGTGTGTCGTAGGTTGAAAACTGTACTTATGGTTAAGAAGAATTACACCGCTGTTTAATGCTCCTTACCTAACCATCCACTGATATAGGTAAATGTCGTAGACATAATTTCAGAAAGGTATATCTCACTCTATGAAAATAGACGTACAGATATATCAATTTGAAATTGGTGCATAACAGCGGATATTCAAAACCAAATATTTGCCGACCGGCAAACAGCCCAGGTGATTTCCTCAAATATCACCGATTACAACGAATCCCGATATAATGAGGATAATCACCCAATTCCCAATAACTTACTCCCACTCATCATCTGTAAAACCATACAGATGTGAGAATCGTACCTGGTAAATACATACCCTGGAGTAAGTATCTAATCGGGAAATCAGTTTTCCTTTAACATTACACAGTGAAACTGAAACATTGAAATGTTCCGATGGGGTATTCTGGTATTCCTAGTAATGCCTCTTCCAGATTCACAACTGTAACCGTATAGTTCTTTGCCACCTCTCCAAATCCCTTCATATGTCTTTAGTCATTACCTTCTGTACACCCCTTTAGGCCAAATGGTTTTCTTCCTTCCATACCGTTCGGCACCAGCCTATGGTTTGGAAGAAGACTATCCAATAAGCATAATGGGTGTACTGTCCCGATCCTAGGAACACTCGCAATGCGAGAGAAGGTGAAGATAAAAGACACCTGAATAAATCTTATTCCTATTTCTCCTGAACCAGAATCCATCCCCGAGCTGGAACAAGTTCCTTTCGAGTTCGTATATAACCATACGATGGAGTATCCAATAAACTGTGGATCTTCGTAGTGATACGGAGTGTCCTGGAGAAATTCAAAGGTGATTTTAGGATTGGCGAAGAAATACCTGGTTTGGTCATGAATATCTGTTGCAATTTACTTTGCCCTCTTACTAATCCCTTGCTTTGTCTGAACTTAATACCTTCTGCACACCATCGTTATGCTAATTGGTTTTCTTCATTCCCTACCGGTCGGCACCAGCCTAAGGTTTGGAAGAAGACAATCCAATTTGCGTAATAGGTGTACTACCCCTAAACCAAGGAGTACTCGTAACCTGAGAGAGGGTAAAAGGAAAAGACAACTGAATAATCCTATCCGTTTTCTCCAGAACCGGAAACCATCCTCGAATAAATTCTTTCGAGTTCGTATCTAACCATACGATGGTTTTGTCCAATGGAAGTGGACGTTCGTAGTAAAACGGGGTGTCCTGGAGAAAAGGGTAAAAGTAGGAGTGGCAATGAGGTTTGCAACTCTGACAATCCAAAAGCCAGTGTTTAAGAAGGTTCGGTTAATTTGGTCACTGAGTCATAGTCTTGGGGTCAGGTCAAAAGGTCGCTGCCAGAGAGAGAGAGAAAAGAAACACTCAGCGTGCACTCTAACCTAGATCAGAATGGTTACCAATTTATCTAATCTGGAATCCTCCCACTGTACCTCAAATTCTCCTCCAAACCTGAAAGAAGAATTAGTCGGGGTCACCCGAGGAGTAAACTAACTCATCAGTGGGAATCGGGATCCAACTCTCATCGCATGATAACGTGACGGAATCCGCTCACGGTATCACACTCCAGAAGGTATGCGCATATCTGGCAAGTTTCAGTTCTTTTGAAACTCCCGATGTGATTTCTGCCCCATGCTCTTATGACCTTGACTTTGGCCAACAAATCATAAGTCACATGTCAAGTTCCACCCGTCATTCTCCAGGTTGTTTTGAATCCACCCGTACATACCCTTGACTTTGGCCAACAAGGCAGTACGACTGTTCCAAACCAACGCATCTATCTATGCTGCATATGAATAACCAACAGCTACCAAACACTGTGCCTTGACTTTGGCCAACAAACACAGCTTGAATACTATTGACTACCCATATGAAACGACGGAGGGCTACGAATGGTTTCTGGCGAAAACCTTTAACGTAATGAACTTGATATCGTTGAAGGAACGGATAGCTTTTTGAAAATATAGTGACGAAAACCTTCGCTAAAGAGGTCACTCCCGGTGAAGGGATCTCGGCTCTTTCCCCGTAGAATGGGGTGCAGGATATTCCAACTGAATACCACGGTGCAAAGCAAAAGTAATCGGCTATAGTGAAGTCAATGCCCTGACGCAAATTTCTGTCCAAGGGGTCACTCCCGGTGAAGGGATCTCGGCCCTTGCCTCGTCGACTGAGGAGCAGGATATTCCAATGAATACCACGATGCAAAACAAAAGTAAACGTCCTTGCAATAACAGCTTTTTGAAAAGTGTTCCAACAACATCAGATTAGGTTTGTTTTTAACTTGCACTGATCCGAATCAATGCAGTCCCATCAATTGATCACACCAAAAAGAACGAAAATATACTGATGTACGTATATGCCATCCGCATTCGCCACTGGGTCCCGTCATTACCCGTTAGGTTAGCTTACTAACGACAGAGCGGGGACTGGACTAGCGCGGATGAAAAACATATACAACATCTACTAATATATATACCAATATATTATATTTCGCTCAAGGCGTGAAAAGAAATGCAACATCACAGAAATGTACAGCATCACAGAACAATACAGATATCTGGGAACCCCGGGTTTCACAGAGCCGCTGAAACCCGACGTTCCCCTGGTCGTGTGGATAGCCTGTGCAATGAAAACCTAGACCCCTACGGGCGCGGCAAGTCACCCGCCAAAACCTGAAGCGAGGCAGCCCCCTTCAGCACCGTGAATGGACCACCCAGCACTTCACGGAATCCGGTAACTTGGGCACCCCTCCTGGGTCAAACCTGTACCCCCTACGAGTGCGGCGAATAGCCCGCCAATCCTAGAGTGAAGCCCCCTCCGTCTCAATGCCATGAGATGCGGGCTTGTTGCCCTCTAGAACCCGGCTATCCGTGCACCCCTCCGCGGGGTATCCTAGTACAGAAAGTAAAATATACATACACCGGGTACATCGACCGCAACCAGGTCGTGCCCCAAAAGAATAATACAAACAGGCAGTGACGGCAGTCCACATGTCGGACGCTCGCCCCGCAATATCAAATGTACATAATACAACATCACAGTACTAGCATTGCATCCAGGCTATCCCCCACGACCGATCCGCAACATCACAGCATAAACATAGAACATCAACGTGAAAGTCACGTTCGCAAATCCGTCTAACCGGGCTATAGCAGTTAGACCGGATTTACCGATCGAGTGACATTCACGGTCGCAGATATAATGTAAATACTGTGAAAAATGTGTTTAAAATTTTCCGATTGACCAAAAATTAACAAGTGGGCCCCCAAGCAATACTGTAGCACTCACAGAAATAATTGGCCCAATTTTAATATTCCAAAACCCCTAATTACTACCCTGAAGCCCACTGGAAAAAGATGGCCCACTGACCTCTCCACACTGCGGCGGATCCGCGGCCCAATATAGAGGTGAGGCCGCGGTTCCGCGCTCATGAGGAGAGATCACAGTGTCGAATTTTTCCAGTATGCTTAGAATTTCCTGCACATCATTCTGAGACCACCTGAAAAATTTTTGGACACCAAAAAATCTTAACAGAAAACTGATGTGCACAAAAACATAGATTTTGGAATTTTGGTCGATCGGAAAAGCAAAACACATCAAACGAAAGCTAGACGAAGTTAATGGCGAGGCTCTGATACCACTGTAAGTGCACGGCGGCGCCCCGGCCGTCGATCCGACGCCGGAAAGCGGAAGCGGTGAAAAACTTAAATTTTGCGGACTTAGCAAACCGGCACCACCGCGCACTAAACACCCGGATCGAAACCATTAACAAGTCTAAGCTACTTAACAAGATGGGTTAGAGATATACTGACGATCCAAGTCCTCCGGTCTTCATCTCCAATCCGATCTCCTCGCGGGATCTCCGTCCGTCTCCTCCTCGTCGCCGGAAGTGCACCACGTTGCCTACATCGTTTACGGGCTCCCACCTCAATGCCGAGGCAACTCGGGCACGAAGCCGGCTACTCGACGTGCCCAAGAATCGCTGTAGAATGTGTAGTAGAAGAAGTCTCATTTGGGGTTTATGGAGATGCCATTGTGGTGGAGGAAGAGAGAGCTTGGAGAGAGGTGGGGAAAGGTATAGCATGCAAAGAAAAAAAAGAGTAACATTTTTCTCTTTTCAAATGAAATGAACCCCTTGCCATGGAATGGCCGCCCCCCCCCCCCAATTTGGTGTGATTGGAGAGAGAGAGAGAGTGGCTTCAACAATGATGCAAAGAGAAATGATGGCTTGTAAAGCCCAACACTCAACAACCATCTCCTCTCCCATCATCACAACCAAAGTCAAGGTAAAGTGCAACCATGATGGCAAAAAGTCAAGCCATGATCAACTAGAGAAAGTCAAGGTAAGGGGAGCCATCATGATACAAGGAAATATGCAAAGACCCCCTTCCACAATTGCCTATTTGCAACAATGCAAATAAGCCCTCCTCCACCAATCTTCGGCCAATGAACGGAACAATGGAAATCGGCCGAAACGGAAAGCAAACTGGCAACTCCAGAAGACTGGTCCCGTAATAAATTACAGGAAAACCCCAATACTGTGCATACACACCCGCATCTGTATTTCGACCGAAATACAAATGCAATGAGACAAACTCTACACTGTACTATACTAAGATCCGGCTTAAACCAAAGCCGGCTAGTAAAATCTGTTCGATCCTGATCCGTGCAATACCGCACGTATCTGATCGAACCCTGCCATATACCCATACGGCCTATAGTACAATCTGTCCGATCCTGATCCGTGCAATACCGCACGTATCTGACCGGACCCTGCCATATCTCCATACGGCCTCTACAACTTTTCGCCCGAAAGCTGAGTAACTGAATGTGGGGGACTCTAAAGACTCGTCAACACCTCGGTTGTGGATTTAACCACTAGCACGTCAGAGGTATAAGCCAATACGTGACGGGCTACCAGGTACTGACCAAATGGGACGTCGATGAGGAAGCTCACCCCGACACCCAACTGAGCCTGTCAGTGACAATATCCGTGCAGTCCGGTCCGTTCGTCTATGAGCATCGCATGGCGGGCCTAGGGGGTTGGTAAAAGTCAGACCCCCAAAAGCGGTACAAGTCGTGTCGGAGTGTAGCCCAGAACACCCTGAGATACTACTGGAATACCTACCAGTAAATCTCCTTGCCTTGGCCAAGGTCTTTGTGTAATGGCTCTCCTAGACACAGCACGACCTCACCCCCAATACCGGGAGAGACGAACCCCTGAAGATACGCTCACTGCCTCCATGTGGCTCGGGACTGTACCCAACTAAAACCTGTTTGCACGACTCCTTTGAGCCGTGGTAGGGTAGTAATCAAAGTACAGTGGGAACTCACACGAGACAAATGACGATCTCCAGGTCGATGAACTAACCTGCACACATGTCACCAGGGAACTGCCATCTGACGTCTGGTATATGACCAACTAGCATGTTCCCGGCGAGTCCTGTCCGGTGTACTCATAACCCAATGAGCACCTGTATACATCTTAGGTGAACCAACTGACACCAGTGGCTTGTGAGACCGGCCACCGCCCCTCGTCGGGGTCTCGACTGTATACACTAGTCTACTAATGGAGTATCGATGCCCAATCTCGAAACTCCCACGACTAGGGACCTTTTAAGGATATGCTTGTAGACCCCCAGCTCCCACTTATATGATCGCCCTCATACTGCTGGTGGTTAAGCAATAATCCTAGGGGCTCTATCAACGTGTAATAGCGACGTGTCATGTCACCTAAAGCAGTACACGATGATAAAGGTAAACCAGATAGCATACTATCATCTCGAGTAAGACTGTCCTACCGGGATAGGTCCTCCATCAATCATTACAATCACGTACCTGTGACCTAATAATTGACTCTGAGGGCACTATCTCCAACATCGTCTCTCCCGGTATTGGGGGTGGAGGTCGCGCTGTGTCTAGGAAAGCCGTTACACCAAGTCCTTAGCCAAGGCAGGTGAGATTTACTGGTAGGTACTCCAGTAGTATCTCAGGGTGTTCAGGGCTTGTCTCCGACATGACTTATACAGCTATTGGGGGTCTGACGTTACTAGCCCCCTAGGCCGGATATGCGATACTCATAGACAAACGGACCGGACTGTATATACATTGTCACTGTTAGGCTCAGTAGGGTTTCTGGATGAGTTCGCTCATCAGCCTCCCTTGAGGTCAGTCCATGGGCAGCCGTTACGCACAGCTAGTGCCGCTGACGGCTTGTGGTTAAACCCACTGCCGGGGTACTGACGAGTCATTAGAGTCCCCCACAGATAGTTTCCCAAGTTCGGGCGAAACGTTGTAGAGGCCGTATGGTTTTATGGCAGGGTTCCGAAAATGCACGTGCATTTACGCACGTGTTATTTTTCGGGCAGATAATACTGGTGGGCTTTGGTTTAAGCCGGATCCATGTATTATATAGAGTAGATATAATATCTTTGTCTCAGTTGCATTTGTATTCGGTCATAATACAAATGCGGGTATATTTATACTGTTACGGGGTTATCCTGAAATTCGTTTCGGGATTACTTTTGGAAGTTGCCAGTTTCCAGTTTTCTATCAGCCGTATTTAACATTTGGTTAAATACGGATTTATCTTTTCTTGAGATGAGTGTGGAAGCTTCTAGAAGGTTCTAGAAGTGGTGAGGTGTTTAGTGTGTCATGGTTGCATTTAATGATTCCATTAATGCTTGATGAATAGGTTAATGATTCATCATTTCATTAAGTGTGTTCACACTTTGTGTTCACACTAGAGATATTTTCTTATTGTCACCTCCCCCTCTCCTACACTCACACCCCACCTCTATATATTGTGGCCGGCCCCCTCCTTGGTGCCCATGAGATTTTTCACTCACTTGATTTGATTCATTTGGAAAAAGATGATAGGTTTCGGTGTATGGAATTTCACAGCTCATTTCATTCCATCACCCGATTCCCATGGCAACTTCATTAACCGTTCGTCCATGGTTTTGGACGAAGCGAGACAAAGTATTCCACTCATTCTCTACATCAATCTTGGCCGTCTCTTTTAGCAAACTTGACGAACGAGTTGCCCCGAGTCAGAGGCGGGAGCCCGTTTAAAGATCCGATGACGTGGTGCCACCTGGACGAGGAGATCGGAGATCGACGAGATCGGAGCAGCCGCAACGGAGCGTGGGATGATGGTTAAAGAACGAAGGACTCGGATCATTCGGTATAACCTTTCTTCCCTCTTTGTAGTTTGTTAGTTTAGCGTTAATGGCAGATCCGGGTTTTAGTATGCGATAGCGCCAGTTATAAAAGTTTTTGTTCCGCATTTGGCGTCTGAAAGATGGCCGGGGCGCTACCGTAGACTTACATGGTATCATAGCCATGCCATTAAACTTTACTAACTTTTGCTAACGCGTTTAAAATATCGATCAAACCGGATATCGAAAACCGCAAAATTCAAGTTCTGAGTTTCTGTTGATTTTTAAAGGGTTCTAAAAATAATTTTACATATCACAGAAAATTCAGCAGGGTTCTATAAGAACACCGTACAAATTTAGGCACGTGATTCAACAAGACCGCCGCGGAATCGCGGTCAAACCTATGGTTTGACCGCGCTTCCGCGGCCATTCAGTGAGATCGTGGCCCCAAATTTGCAAAGTGGGTTCTTGTCTGGAATTTGGGGTTTTTGGTATATATCTTTTGGGCCCAGATTTTGTTACTGTTCAACAGATGTTCGTAGGGCCACTTCGTGATATTTAGTCGATCGAAATTTAAACATGTTAGTTTACAGTGCTTACATTATATCTCTGACCGTGAATGTCATTTGATCGGTAAACCGCGTCTGATTGCTATAGTTCTTTTAGACGGGTTTACGAACGTGACATTCGCGTTGATGTTCTGTGTTGTGCTGTGATGTTGCGGATTTGTCGTGGTGGATAGCAGTGTGCAATGATAGTGCAGTTTGGATTTATTTGTACATTTGATATTGCGGAGCGAGCGTCCAACTTGTGGACTGCCGTCACTGCCTGTTGTATAATATTCTTTTGGGGTACGACCAGGTTGCGGTCGATGTACCTGTTGTACTATTTTTCCATTTCTGTACTAGGTTTTACCCCGCGACGGAGTGCACGGATAGCCGGGTTCTGGAGGGCAACGGGACCGCATCTCATGGCTTTGAGAGGCAGAAGGGCCCCACTCTAGAATTGGCAGACTATTCGCCGCACTCGTAGGGGGTACAGGTTGACCCAAGGAGGGGTGCTCAAGCTACCGGATTCCGTGAAGTGCAGGGTGGTCCATTCACTTTGCTGTAGGGGGCTGCCTCGCTTCAGGTTTTGGCGGGTAACTTGCCGCACCCGTAGGGGTCTAGGTTTCATTGCACAGGCTATCCACACGACAGGGGAACGTCGGGTTTCAGCAGCGGCTCTGTGAAACTCGGGATCCCAGTTTATCTGTATTGTTCTGTGATGCTTATTACTTTTCTGTAATGTTGCATATTATCACGCCTGGAGCGATTATTGTATATTGGTTTATATACTATTAGATGTTGTATATGTTTTACACCCGCGCTAGTTCAGTCCCCGCTCTGTCGTTAGTTAAGTAACCTAACGGGTGATGACGGGACCTAGTGATAAATGCGGATGGCATATACGTACATTTTATTTTCGTTCTTTTCTGGTGTGATTAATGATGGGACTGCGTTGATTCTGATCAATGCAAAGTAAAACAAACCTGTTTGGATGTTGTTGGAACAATTTAAAAAATGTTATTACAAAGACGTTTCCTTTTGTTATGCACAGTGGTATTCGGTTGGAATATCCTGCACCTCATTCGACGGGGCAAGGGCCGATATCCCTTCACCGGGACTGACCCCTTGGGCAGAAGTTTGCGTCAGGGTAATAACTTCACTATAGTCGATTACATGTTGCTTTGCATCGCGGTATTCAGTAGAATATCCTGCACCTCATTCTACGAGGAAAGAGCCGAGATCCCTTCACCGGAAGTGACCTCTTTAGCAAAGGTTTTCGCCACTATACTTTTATAAAAAGCTATCAGGTTCCTTCAACGAGATCAAGTTCATTACGTTAAAGGTTTTTCGCCAAAAACCAGCCGTAGCCCTCTGTCATTTCTTATGGATGGTCAGTAATATTCAAGCTATGTTTGTTGGCTTTCGTCAAGGCATAGTGTTTGGTAGTTGCTGGGGTATTCATTTGTTGCATAGATAGATGAGTTGGTTTGGGACAGTCGTATTACCTTATTGGCTTTCGTCAAGGGTATGTACGGGTGGGTTCGAATTAACAAGATAATGACGGGCAGAACTTGACATGTGTCTTATGATTTGTTGGCTTTCGTCAAGGTCATAAGAACATAGGGTAAAAATCATATCGGGAGTTTCTAAAGAAACTGAAACTTGTCAGGCATGCGCATACCTTCTGGAGTGTGATAACGTGAGTGGATTCTGTCATGTTATCATGCGATGAGAGTTAGATCCCGATTCCCACTGATGAGTTGGTTTACTCTTCGGGTGATCCCGATTGATTCTTCTTTCAGGTTTGGAGGAGAATTTGACAGTACAGTGGGAGGTTTCCGGATTAGATAAAGTGATAACCATTCTGATCTAGGTTAGAGTGCACGCAGAGTGTTTCTTCTCTCTCTCTCTTTGGCAGCGACCTTTGACCGACCCTAGACTATGACTCAGTGACCAAGTTGACCAAACCTTCTTAAAATACTGGCTTTTGGATTGTCTGAATTGCATAAGTTATTGCCACTCCTTCTTTTACCCTTTGCATTTCTCAGAACACCCGTATTACTACGGACATCCACTTCCATTGGATAGATCCATCGTATGGTTATATACGAAATCGAAGGGACTCCTTCGATGATGGATCAAGGTTCAGGAGAAATAGAATTGGTTTATTCAGTTGTCTTTTATTATCACCTTCTTTCAGGTTGCGAGGGCTCCTTGGTTTAGGAGAGTACACCTATTACGCTTATTGGATAGTCTTCTTCCAAACCATAGGCAGGTGCCGAAAGGTAGGGAATGAAGAAAACCAATTAGCCTAAGTAGGGTGTACAGAAGGTAATATGTAAAGACAAAATAAAGGGATTAGAAAGAGGGCAAAGTAAGTTGCGACTGTTATCATTCACGACCAAACAGCGTACTTCATCGCCACTCCTATTTCACCTTTAAAAGAATAAGATATTATTCAGTTGTCTTTTATCATCACCTTCTCTCAAGATGTGAGTACTCCTTGGTTTAGGAGAGTACACCTATTATGCTTACTGGATAGTCTTCTTCGAAACCATAGGCTGGTGCCGAACGGTAGGGAAGGAAGAAAACCATTTAGCCTAACGATGGTGTACAGAAGGTAACGACTAAAGATAAATAAAGGGATTTGGAGAGATGGCAAAGAAATATACGGTTAGAGTCATGAATTGGATTATGGAAGAGGCATTACTATGAATACCAGGATACCACTACGAAACATTTTCATGTTTCAGTGCATTGTTAATGGAAAACAGTTTTCCCGATTAGATACTTACTCCAGGGTGTGTATTCACCAGGTTTCATTCTCATATCTGTATGGTTTTACAGATGATGAGTGGGAGTAAGTTATTGGGAATTAGGTGATTATCCTCATTATATCGGAATTCGTTGTAATTGGTGATATTTGAGGAAATCGCCAGGGTACAGTTTTCAACCTACGACGCACAGGTTTTGAGTTATTAAACTCAGCGGACTTATACAGAGTATTGTATGTTGACCAGTGTCCATCAGGACAAAGGGGTAGGTCCTCGTACTATGTTCTGTTTACTTATGACTTCTCTAGTTTTTAGACAAGTGTTTCGTAGAAATACAAGGTCTATGTTTTGAGAAGTTGTGGGTATAAGAATAAAGTAGAGGACCAGACGTCGCAAGTATCGGGATTCTTCAAAGAGATCGAAGATGTAGATACTTGTGATTGGTATTCAGATGATAGTAAAAGTTTTGAGAAACTTGTTTCTCTTTCAGGTTACTCATAATTGGATGGATTCCTAAGTTGAGTAATGTTGATTAGCCTCTCTCCATTAAAGTTGATATGCACTGGAGACAGATGCATGATTAGAATCTGGTTCCAATTAAATAAGTGCCAAAGTTTCTATATTGGATATAGGTGAGTTGTCCAGCTTATGCTTAAAACCAGACTCTGGATAACTCAGGGCACGTTTCTGTAATGGCTGTTTGTGGGTTGGCCCAGGCTATGACGAGGGTTGACTTTCTACCATCTGGAAGATCAATAGTGATATTGTTCTTGACTCGCCACAGTTTTAGTAAAATGGATTTTTTCAGAAAACAGTAGTGGGAGTATGGTAGAACTGGAAGTGATTCCAGAACTGCAAACGATTACGGAAAAATTTAATAGGACCTGCAGATTAAATCAGGTTTGACATTCCATTAGCCACTCCGCAGATTTTGTGGGTAACCTCAGACACCCGAGAGGTACTCCGGTAGCCTCAAGGACGGTGACAGGGAGGTTCTTATCTACCCAGACTTGACACTACTGTTGTTCCAGGCTATGAGACCCGGTAGGAGGGTTCTTGTGGTCAGTGGGAGTAGCGGAAGCATAGTGGGCAAGTAGCTTATGTCTATTTATAGACTAGAGCAGTTATAGCGGAGATTGATCATCTAATTTTGATGTGACAGTCATGGGTTTGAGTTCATCAGAATAGGGGATGGATCTGTTAAGAAAGCAGTAGGGTGTGATGTCTTGGATGACATACACAGATTAGGAAGTAAAATTCCTATACTACGATCGGTTGTACTTTGGTCGTCACACAGTTGTTTCTCCAGACAGGATATGGATATAATATCAGACATTCTGGTTTCTAGATCTATGGTTTTAGATCTGGATTTGGGTCGTTTCCCAATATGGGTACTTTGACAGTATTCTAATGGTTTTTTAGAATAGTTGACTCCTGGCATGGTGGTGTACCTGCAGGTGATGGAGTCACCCTCTCTAAAGGTGTCTTACAGACTAAAGGAGAGAGGGATGTGCATGATTGGCAGATCACTTGCTTAGGCAATTGAGTCAATCATGAAATGTCAAGTACCACACCAAATGTTGTTTTTGCACTAGATGCAATAAGTTTGTATTAATCCAATCCTGGAGAAACATAAGGAAGCAGTTTTAGAACATAAGTGGATGTTCTACGGATTTGATGACGGCAGCCTCCTTCGGGAGACGGTTATCATTCCAGGCTTCAAAGGTGACATGGATGATAGAGTGATTGTCAGAGTTATAGTTTTCCCTCTGACGAAGAGGGACAGTATTATGGACAGGTGGTCCAAGAGGATACTGTGGGAGGCATGGTGCCGGATACTGATTAAGTTCAGTTATCGATACAGTCTAAGAAGTTTGGATTTGGAGTTCATTTATGAACTAGGCCCATCAGATATCCAGACATATTCTAAGACAGGTATTACTCAATTCGGGAGATAGCTTTCTCCGCGAACTTGAGATTAAGAGAGACATAGAAAGAAAAATCAGGGTGGATCCACTCACTGAGGCTATTTCTCGAACACAATAGTTTTACAAACGGGCTTTGTGAAACTGATTAGTAGAGGGGTTGGGTGTTGGTTTCACACGGGCTGTGAGTACGCAACATCGCAATAATTAGCCTTAAGTGAAAGTGGGAGATTGTTGGATATAGTGCCCTCAAAGTCAATTATTGGATCGCAGGTACGTGATTGCAATGATTGCGGAGGACCTATACCGGTAGGACAGTCTTACTCGAAATGATAGTATGCTATCTGGTTTGCCTTTATCAGTCGTGTATAGGTTCAGGTGACTGATCACGATTACACTTTGATAGAGCCCTTAGGATCTTGCTTGACTACCAACAGTATGAGGGCGATCATATAAGTGAGAGTTAGGTGGTCTATAAGCATATCCTTAATTGTGGTCCCTAGTCGTGGAAGTTTCGAGATAGGGCATCGATACTCCGGAGTAGACTAGTGTATACAGTCGAGACCCCGACGAGGGGCGGTGGCCGGTCTCACAAGCCACTAGTATCAGTTGGATCACCTAAGATGTATACAGGTGCTCATTGGGTTATGAGTACACCGGACAGGACTCGCCGGGAACCTGCTAGTTGGTATTATACATATCGTCAGATAGTAGTTCCCTGGTGACATGTCTACAGGTTAGTTCATCGACCTGAGGTCGTCATTTGTCTCGTGTGAGTTCCCACTGTGCTTTGATTTCTACCCTACCACGGCTCAAAGGAGTCGTGCAAACAGGTAGTTTTTGGGTACAGTCCCGATCCACACTGAGGCACGTGAGCGGATCGGCAGGGGATTCGTCTCTCCCGGTATTGGGGGTGGAGGTCGCGCAGTGTCTAGGAAAGCCATTACACCAAGTCCTTGGCCAAGGCAGGTGAGATTTACTGGTAGGTACTCCAGTAGTATCTCAGCGTGTTCAGGGCTTGTCTCTGATACGACTTATACAGTTATTGGGGGTCTGACGTTACTAGCCCCCTAGGCCGGATATGCGATACTCATAGACGAACGGACCAGACTGTATATACATTGTCACTGTTAGGCTCAGTAGGGTTTCTGGATGAGTTCGCTCATCAGACTCCCTTGAGGTCAGTCCATGGGCAGCCGTTACGCACAGCTAGTGCCGCTGACGGCTTGTGGTTAAACCCACTGCCAGGGTACTGACGAGTCATTAGAGTCCCCCACAGATAGTTTCCCAAGTTCGGGCGAAACGTTGTAAAGGCCGTATGGTTTTATGGCAGGGTTCGGAAAATGCACGTGCATTTACGCACGTGTTATTTTTCGGGCAGATAATACTGGTGGGCTTTGATTTAAGCCGGATCCATGTATTATATAAAGTAGATATAATATCTTTGTCTTAGTTGCATTTGTATTCGGTCATAATACAAATGCGGGTATATTTATACAGTTACGGGGTTATCCTGAAATTCGTTTCGGGATTACTTTTGGAAGTTGCCAGTTTCCAGTTTTCTATCAGCCGTATTTAACATTTGGTTAAATACGGATTTATCTTTTCTTGAGATGAGTGTGGAAGCTTCTAGAAGGTTCTAGATGTGGTGAGGTGTTTAGTGAGTCATGGTTGCATTTAATGATTACATTAATGCTTGATGAATAGGTTAATGATTCATCATTTCATTAAATGTGTTCACACTTTGTGTTCACACTAGAGATATTTTCTTATTGTCACCTCCCCCTCTCCTACACTCACCCCCCACCTCTATATATTGTGGCCGGCCCCCTCCTTGGTGCCCATGAGATTTTCACTCACTTGATTTGATTCATTTGGAAAAAGATGATAGGTTTCGGTGTATGGACTTTCACAGCTCATTTCATTCCATCACCCGATCCCATGGCAACTTCATTAACCGTTCGTCCATGGTTTTGGACGAAGCGAGACAAAGTGTTCCACTCATTCTCTACATCAATCTTGGCCGTCTCTTTTAGCAAACTTGACGACCGAGTTGCCTCGAGTCAGAGGCAGGAGCCCGTTTAAAGATCCGATGACATGGTGCCACCTGGATGAGGAGATCGTAGATCGACGAGATTGGAGTAGCCGCAACGGAGCGTGGGATGATGGTTAAAGAACGAAGGACTCGGATCATTCGGTATAACCTTTCTTCCCTCTTTGTAGATTGTTAGTTTAGCGTTAATGGCAGATCCGGGTTTTAGTATGCGATAGAGCCAGTTATAAAAGTTTTTGTTCCGCATTTGGCGTCTGAAAGACGGCCGGGGCGCTACCGTAGACTTACAGTCGCAATACAGGGGTATTGGATCAACAATGGACGGAACCACCTGAAGTTCAGTTAAGAACTTCCTTATCCAGACGGCTTCTTTTGCGGCATCTGCAACAGCGATATATTCCGCTTCCATCGTTGAGTCAGCAACGGTTTCCTGTTTGGAACTCTTCCAACACACCGTCACTCCATTGAGGGTAAAGACATAACCCGACATGGACATAGAATCATCCTTGTCACTCTGGAAGCTGGAGTCAGCAAAGGCCTCGATCTGGATGTCTTTTCCGCCATACACCAGGAACATCTCCTTAGTCCTTCTCAGGTACTTGAGAATGTTCTTTACCGCTATCCAGTGCCTCTCCCCAGGGTTTGACTGATACCTTCTTACCACACTCAGTGCATAAGCTACATCTGGTCTGGTACACAACATCGCATACATTATAGAGCCTACCACAGAAGCGTAGGGTATAATAGACATGCGATCCCTTTCCAAATCAGTCTTGGGAGACATCTCTTTGGAGAGGGTAATCCCGTGACAAGCCGGTAGATTGCCACACTTGGAATCTTCCATACTGAATCTTTTCAGTATGGTGTCGATGTACCTGGACTGTGAAAGTCCTAATATCCTCTTGGATCTGTCACGAAAGATCCGGATCCCCAGAATGTACGAGGCATCACCCAGGTCTTTCATGGAGAACCTGTGCGACAAGAACCCCTTGACAGATTGTAGCATAGGAATGTCATTTCTTATCAAAAGAATGTCATCCACGTACAATACGAGAAATACGACAGTTCTTGCTACAAATCTACTATAGATGCATGGTTCATCTGGATTTTTGATAAAACCAAAATCTTTGACCGTCTCATCAAAACAGATGTTCCAACTCCGCGATGCCTGCTTTAGTCCATAGATGGACATAAGCAGCTTGCACACCTTTCCGCTGCTCCTACTCTGAATGAAACCCTCTGGCTGGTCTATATAGACACACTCCTCTAAATTTCCATTCAGAAGAGCGGTCTTTACGTCCATCTGCCAAATCTCATAATCGTGGAAGGCGGCAATGGTAAGAAGGATCCGAATGGATTTCAGCATAGCTACTGGAGAAAAGGCTTCGTCATAGTCCAAACCAGGTCTTTGACGAAAACCCTTTGCAACTAGTCTAGCTTTATAGGTCTCAACCTGTCCATCTACACCAATCTTCCTTTTGAAGATCCACTTGCATCCTACAGGTTTTACCCCATCTGGAGCAACGTCCAACGTCCATACTTTGTTGGTGTACATGGACTCCATTTCGGTCCGCATTGTATCCAGCCATTTTACCGAGTCAACGCTCTGAATGGCCTGCTGGAAGCTAGTCGGCTCATCACTATCAATGATGCAATCCTCTCTATCCCCGTCTATGAGAAAACCGTAGTATCTCTCGGGCGGATAAGACTGCCTACTACTCCTGCGGAGCGGCGTAGGAATGTCATGTTCTTTTGAACCCTCTGGTTCTACTAAGCTTTCAGTAATAGCTTGTGGTTCTGGAATTTCTTCCAGTTCTATTGCGCTCCCACTTATCTATTTTTCCAAAAACTGAGTTTCCAAGAAGTGGGCATGACGAGAAACAAAAACCTTTTGTTCCTTTTCGCAATAGAAGAAATATCCCTTGGAGTTCTTTGGATATCCCACAAACTTGCACTGTACTGAGCGTGCCTCGAGTTTGTCCGCATGCTGCTTTTTGACAAAAGCTGGACATCCCCATGTCTTAATGTGATTAAGATAGGTTCTCTTCCCACACCACATCTGATATGGTGTAGTAGGCACAGTCTTAGTTGGAACTCGGTTCAAAAGGTATGCAGCTGATTCTAGTGCATATCCCCAGAATGATCGCGGTAACTCAGCGTTACTCATCATGGACCGTACCATATCCAATAGGGTTCGGTTCCGTCTCTCCGATACACCGTTATGTTGCGGAGTGTATGGAGGAGTAAGATGAGAGAGAATTCCATTCTCTTTTAAGTAATCCAGGAACTCGGCACTCAAGTATTCACCACCTCGATCAGATCTCAGTATCTTGATACTTTTTCCTGTTTGTTTTTCTACTTCATTCTTATATTCCTGGAATTTTCCAAAGGCTTCGGATTTATGTTTCATTAAGAAGATATATCCGTACCTTGAAAAGTCATCTGTAAAAGTAATGAAGTAAGAATAACCGCTTCGTGCATGCGTAGACAATGGACCGCACATGTCGCTGTGTACGAGTCCCAAGAGCTCGCTTACTCTTACTCCGTGTCCAGTGAACGGAGTCTTTGTCATCTTTCCTTTGAGACAGGATTGACAAGCTGCATATGATTGATATTCGAACGGATCCAAATATCCTTCTGTATGCAACTTCATCAACCTTCTCTCATTGATGTGACCCAGTCTACAATGCCATAAGAAAGCCTGATTTGTTTTCGAAGACTTTCTTTTGTGTGTATTCTGGACATTGAAAATCTGTGGTTGGTTTAATACGTATATACCATTGCTTAATGTACCTAAACCCAATCAGAACTTGATTAAGGTGAATGTTTACAACATTACTTACAAACGCAAATTCAAAACCTTCTTTAGATATTAAAGATACAGAAATGATATTACAAGTTACGTTGGGTACAAAAAAGCAATTATGTAAAACCAAAACATGTCCATCTGACATTCCCAGGTGATAGTCCCCCACGGCCTTAGCATCCATGCTAGCTCCGTTTGCAACTTTGAGGGTCATGTCACCTGCCTTCAAAAACCTACGCTTTCTCAACGCCTGAAATGAATTACAGATATAAGATCCTGATCCGGTATCCAATACCCAGGAAGTAGAGTTTATTGATAGACAATTTTCAACAACATACACACCTGAAGCTGAAGCCGCAACTTGCTTCAGATCCTGTGTTCTGGCCTTCCAAGCCCTGCAATCTTTCTTCCAGTGTCCACTCTTATGAACGTAAAAGCACTCTTCCTTCCACACAAGCTTCCCTGCTATCTTTGTTTCTTTTGCCTTTCCTTTCATATCCACTTTACTAACACCGCCCCTTGGTTTGGCGGGGGCTTTCTTCTTCTTTCCCTTGGCTTTCGCCTTGGACCTAGAAGAGGAAGATCCTCCTACAAACAAAGTGGATGTTTTCCTACCTTTCTGTAGGGTGCCCTCTGCACTCCTCAGCATGTTGAGGAGTTCTGAAAGTTCAACTTCCTTTTCTTGTAAGTTGAAGTTCAGGATAAACTGGGCGTAAGTGGAAGGAAGGGACTGGAGAATCAAGTCCGTGTAGAGCTTGTTCTCTAACGTGGTCCCAAGGTCCGCGAGTTCCTCAATGAAGCCAATCATCCTAAGCACGTGTTCCGCTACCGATGATCCGACGGCCAACCTTGCCGAAAACAGCTTTTTCGACACTTCGTATCTGGCGATACGAAATTGCTCTCCATGCAGTTCTTTTGTATGGAGAAATATGGATTCGAGGTCCATATTCTCGTGCCTCCTCTGATGTTCATTGTCCATAGAGGCAAGCACGAGGCACTTGGCCTTCGCGCAATCGATTTCCCAGGTCTTATGGATTTCCCTATCCGCGACGCTGGTTTTGGGACCTGGGACAGGGGGAGCTTTGGTGGTAAGGAGATACCCCAACTTGTCATAAGTAATTGCCATTTTGACATTCCTGAGCCAGTCCTTGTAGTTTGGCCCTGTCAGTATGTTTTTATCTATTAGTAACTTAAGTCCGGTCATGATGTTTGGTCGCTGCAATTAGGAAAGAGAGAAGAAACACTTTAGCATGATGCTCTTGCATGTTTAGAGTGGTTTTTAATTTGTCTAAACAGGATGGCTCCCACTGTCTCTCGAATCCCTCCTCAAACCAAAAAGGAAGAATTAGTCAGGATCAATCTCACCGTACAATACTTGCTTAACCATTCAGCCAGGCTAGTGTCGGTACTTTGAGGGAGGTTTTTCAACGCTTTCGCGAAGTTCCTTAATTAAATAACTTCTTTTCCCTCGGGGCGTAGCCCCGCTAACACCTTTCTAGACACCTACTTAGTTTATAGCATTGATCGTTAAGTGAGAAATTTCCCGAGGAGTAGCTTATACTCACAGTAGGATCGGGATCCAAATATCATCGCGTGATAAAACTGAAGGAATCCTATCAGAATCATCACACTCCAAATGGTATGCAGTGCTAGCAAGTTTCAGTTCTTTTGAAACTCCCGATGTGGATTTTTTCCCCATGCTCTTATGACCTTGACTTTGGACAAAATATCATAAGTCACATGTCAAGTTCTACCCGTCATTCTCCAGGTTAATTTGAACCCACCCGTACCTACCCTTGACTTTGGCCAACATGGCAGTACGACTGTCCCAAACCAACACATCTATCTATACTGAACATGAATACCCAATAGCTACCAATCACTATGCATTGACTTTGGCCAACATACATAGCTTGAATACTTATTGACCATTCATGTGAAACAACGGAGGGCTACGAATGGTTTTGGCGAAACCCTGAACGTAGTGAACTTGATATAATCGAAGGAATGAGATAGCTTTCAAAAAGGAGTGGTTCATGCTCCGCATTTAAAATTTGGTTTTGAAAAGAACCGAGTGGTTTTGAAAGTGTTCCAACGACTTTTACTTGGTTTATTTTTCTTGCATTAATTTTAATGCGTCCCATCATTTAATCCTACCATTGCAGAAAACAACCAAAATATGATATACGCTTATGCCATCCGCATTCGCCACAGGCCCCCGTCATTACCCGTTAGGTTACTTAACTAACGACAGAGCGGGGGCTGGACTAGCGCGGATGCAAAAGATAAGCAACGCCTAAATAATATCATATATAGATATATTGCAATGATAGCCATTCCAGATCACAGATAAACACATCGGATATACTAGGAATCCGCAATTCGTACGAGCCTGTAACGAAAAGAGGATTACACGGTCGCGATGAATAGCCAATACGCCACCCTAGACCCCTACGGGTGCAGCAAACTACCCGCCAAATATTCAAAGCGGAGCAACCTCCCTCAACGACGTGAGTAGGCCACTCGGCATTTCGAGATACCCGGTAGTTTGTGCACCCCACCTTGTGTCTATCCTGGGAGAAAAAACAGTAAAAGAAATTATACAATGACTGCTACAACCCCATCCCGGTTGTGCGGCCATATAAATAATATTGCATCAATTACAAATTTACATGAATTGAAAGAAAACACTCATCTCACAACCCCCGGCTATTCATCCGCGACAATCCAATGAATTCATATACACATACCATCAACATTACAGATCACAGATATGTATAACCCCCACTAATCGACGTATAGCGATTAGAGGACGTTCAATACATATAACACATCACAGATATATACCCGTCAGCTTAAGTCTTTAGAAGTTCGATCAAAATACGGATTTTTAGACCCCTAAAACAAATTTTCCTTTCTGTAAAATTTGGGCAGAAAAAACATATCCCAAAAATCCCAAAACAGCCCCAGAAAAACACTGCAGGAAACTTGTTCTACGACCGAGTCAACTCGACCGCGGAACCGTGGCGGGGGCATGCTCCCGCCGCGTTTCCGCGGTGCTTTGACCGAGTCGGTGGACCAAATTTCTTGTGTGGGTTTTAAAAATCCTGAGCCGATTTTTAGTGTCAGATTTATTAATTTTTGAACAGAAAACAGAATCGGCAGAAACTTGATTTTTCGGGCATGTTTCGCGACTTTTTCTCCGATCGAACTTCTAGTTACTTTTCTAACATGTTAGATAGTGTTTAATTAGGCTCTAATACCACTGCAAGTCCACGTTACCTCTCCCGGTACTTACGGGCTTGCGGAAATGATGAAAAACGATTTTTCATGAGGTGGCAACATGGACTCAAAATACGGATCTTTGTTAAATAACTATCTGACAAACCTAACATGAGTTTTACCTACTCGGTTATGGGGTTATACCTTTCTTGAACTCCTTCGTCTTCAACTCTTTGCAATGTACGGATCGACCTCACCTCGTCGTCTCCTTGCGCCGATGATGGATCCACCTGAAAGCTTCTACCTTTGGCTTCTCTTCAAACTAGAAGGAACTAGAACACATGGTTTGCTAAACCTTGTGAACTAGGATGAGTAGAGAAGTGATATGGGTTTTTTTTTAATCTCTAAGGCAATGTTTCTCAACTCATGAGAGGGAGTTGCCTTGAGCTAGAGAGAGAGCAAGAGGAAGAGCAATAGGGAGAGCTCAAGCAAGAGAGAGAAAGCAAATGAGAGAATGAGTAAGTCTTTTGCCATCCAAGCTCTCATAATCCAAAAATCATCATAACAAATAATAGCAATCAAGTATTATGTGATGGTTCATGTCAAAATGGCCATATCATTTCAGGAACTCATTTTGCAAAAAGAAATAAGCAAGCAATAGTCTTTGCCATGAAATGATAGCCATTGTAATGATGATGGTCAACAAGTCCAACCTAGTCAACCGGTCAACAAAGTCAACAAGTCAAAAAAGTCAACCCCTCAACAACCATGTCACTATAATACTTAATTAATATTATTGTTAATTATATTTCTTATTCTCATTAGGGTTTAGCAAAAAGTCAATAGTCAACAGTCAACAACCCCAATGAGAATCCTCTGCCTCTGTCTCTCTGTCAACTGTGCATACACACCCGCATCCGCATTCCGAGGAACACGAATACAAACGAGATAAAACCAATCCCAAAACGTACACTTGGATCTGGCTTAAACCAAAGCCCGCTAGTGTTGACTATCCGGACACTAAACGTGCACAAGTGTACGGATGTGACCGAACCCTGTCGCAAAACCATGCGACCTGTCGCAAAACCATGCGACCTCTACTCTTTTGCCTAAAGGCGAATAGCTTTCTGTGTGGGACTCTAAAGACTCGACACTACGCTGGCAGTGGGTTTAACTACAGACCATAAGCGACACTAGCTGTGCGTAACGGTCCCCAGGTAGATGCCGACAAGAAGACGGACGAGGTGAAACCCATCTGAACTCCTACTGAGCCTGAATGTGACAATCTGCATACAGTCCGGTCTGTTCGTCTGATAACATCGCATGGCAGGCCTAGGGGGCGGTAAATGTCAGTCCCCTTATAGCGTTACAAGTCGTGTCGGAGTGTAGCCCATAACACCCTGAGATAACACAGGAAACCTACAAGTATATCTCGCTTGCCCTAGCCATGGACGACTTGTGTAATGGCTCTCCTAGACACAGCGTGATGTCAACCCCCAATACCGGGAGAGACGAATCCTGTCTAACCGTCACTGCCTCCAAGTGCTTCGGGACTGCACCAAACTATTACCTGTTTGCATAACTCCTTTGAGCCGTGGTAGGGTAGTAATCTAAGTACAGTGGGAACACACTCGAGGCGAAATGACAGTGTCTAGTCAGCGGACTAAGCTGTACTCATGTCACCTGGGAACTGATAACTGACGATAGGTATAGTACCAACCAACAGTTCCCGACGAGTCCTGTCCGGTGTAATCGTAACCTAATGAGCACCCGCATACTATCTCAAGTACGACGTACTGACGACTGTGGGACAGATCGTCTCCCACACTGGATGAGAAGCGCATACGCTAGTCTACTCCGGAGTATTGATGCCCTGTCTTGATAGTCCTACGACTACGGACCTGCATAAGGATGTGTTTGTGGATTACCCAGCCTCCACTAGTGTGACTGCCATCACAACGCTGGTAATCAAGCAAAGATCCTAAGGGCTCCACTAATGTGTATAGGTGATATACTAAAATAAACACATGTACACACTAAAGAAGAAACAAACCAAGTAGCATACTACTATATTGAGCAAGATTGTCTATACAAGGTGAATATCCCAAGCTTCCATTAAGTAATATACAAACTAGTATGATACAGTAATGGCCTCTAGGGCATATACAGTAACATACATACCCGCATTCGTGTTCCGAGAAACACGAATACAAAAAGATGAAATCGATCCATCAATATAATACTAGGATCTATCTTAAACCAAAGCCCACTAATATTATCAGCCCGAACATCATACACGCACAAGTGCACGTAAGTGATCGAAACCCTGCTGTAAAACCATACGGCCTCTACACCTTTTGCCCAGTGCAGGGAAACTCTCTGTGGGGGACTCTAAAGACTCGACAGTACGCTGGCAGTGGTTTTAACCACAGGCTGCAAGCGGTACTAGCTGCACGTAACGGTCCCCAGGTAGATGTCGATAAGAAAGCCAATGAGGAAAACCCATCCGAACTCCTACTGAGCCTGAATGTGACAATCTTTGTACAGTCCGGTCTGTTCGTCTAAGAGTATCGCATATCGGGCCTAGGATGGCGGTAAACGTCAGACCCCTAATAGCGGTATAAGTCATGCCGGAGAGTAGCCCAATACACCCAGAGAAACTACTGGAATACCTACCAGTAAATCTCGCTTTCCTTAGCTGAGGACTTTGTGTAATGGCCTTCCGATCACAGCGTGATATCAACCCCCAATACCGAGAGAGACGAATCCTATCTAACCGCCACTGCCTCCAAGTGCTTCGGGACTGCACCCAACTACTACCTGTTTCCACGACTCCTTTAAGCTGTGGTAGGGTAGTAATCAAAGTACAGTGGTAACACACTTGAGGCAAGCAGCAGTGTCAAGTCAACGGACTAAGCTGTACTCATATCACCTGGGAATTGCTACCCGATGACAGGTATAATACCCACTAACAGTTCCCGACGAGTCATATCCAATGTACTCATAACCTAATGAGCACCCGCATACTATCTTCAGTACGACGTACTAATGGTTGTAGGACAGATCATCTCCCTTGCTGGGATGAGAAGCTTATACACTAGTCAACTCCGGAGTATCGATGCCCCGTCTCGATAATCCTATGACTAGGGACATGTATAGGATATGCTTATAAACTACCCAGCCAACACTAGTGTGACTGCAATCAAAACGCTGATAATCAAGCAAAAGATCCTAAGGACTCTACCAATATGTATAAGCGATATGCTATGAAAACATATGCACATATTGAGGTAGAAACAAACCAGGTAGCATACTACCTTTTCGAGCAAGACTGTTACGGTATCTATGTATATACCAAGCTCCCATTAAGTAATATACAATCCAGTATGGTACAATAATGGCCTCTAGAGCATATATCGCTAATAATCTCCCACTTGCACTAAGGCCATATACTGGCATATCGCAGACCGAAAATCTCGTATAGCCTTTCGAACACTGTCTGAGGGATGGCCTCTATGAGTGGATCTGCAGTGTTGTTCTCCGTATCTAATCTCCTCACCTCGATCCCCTGGGAATCAACTGTCTCCCTGATCAGGTGGTACCGGCTCAAGATATGTCTGGATCTCTGATGGGACCTGGGTTCCATCCCTAAAGCTATAGCTCCGTATGTGGTCACAATACTAAAGTATTGGACCAAGAAATGGAAGGAACCACCTGAAGTTCAATTAATAAATTCCATATCCAGACTTCCTCTTTTGCGACGTCTCATGCAGCGAACTACTCTGTTTCCATCGTCGAGTTTGCAACGGTGTCCTGCTTGGAGCTTTTCCAACAGACCGCC
The DNA here is from genome assembly GCA_030015575.1 of Agapanthus africanus. Classification (NCBI taxonomy): domain Eukaryota; kingdom Viridiplantae; phylum Streptophyta; class Magnoliopsida; order Asparagales; family Amaryllidaceae; genus Agapanthus; species Agapanthus africanus. The sequence goes on from CM057340.1 coordinate 411,162,126, forward strand.
CCTCCACTGAGGGTAAAGCCATAACCTGATATTGACTTAGAGTCACTCTTATCACTCTGGAAGCTGGAGTTAGCAAAGGCCTCGATCTGGAGGTCCTTTTCCACCATACACCAAGAACATCTCCTTAGTCCTTCTCAGGCACTTAAGAATGTTCTTTACTGCTTCCTAGTGCTTCTTCCCTGAGTTTGACTGATACCGGTTTACCACGCTCAGTGCGTAAGCTACATCTGGTCTGGTACACAACATCGCATACATTATAGAGCCTACCGCATAAGCGTATGGTATAATCAACATGCGTGCCCTTTCCAAATCAGTCTTGGAAGACATCTTTTTGGAGAGGGTGATTCCGTGACAAGCCGGTGGACTAATGCGCTTAGAATCGTCCATACTAAATATTTTCAGTATGGTGTTGTTGTACCTTGACTGTAAAAGTCCCACCATCCACTTTGATCTATCACGATAGATCTGGATCTCCAAAATGTAGTTGGTATCACCCAGGTCTTTCATGGAGAACCTCTATGACAAGAATCCTTTGACTGATTGTAGCATAGGAATGTCATTTCCTATCAAGAGAATGCCATCCACGTACTCAATGAGGAATTCCACAGTTCTTGCTACAATCTTACTATAAATGCATGATTCATCTGGATTTTTAATAAAGTCTAATTTTTTGATTGTCTCAATAAAAACAGATGTTCCAACTCCGCGATCCCTGTTTTAGTCCATAAATGGACTTAAGCAACTTGCACATTATCCCGCTGCTCCTGGTCGCACGCTTTTGGCGTGTCGGATGTTCAAAGTTCTAAAGTTATAACCACGATCAGGACGGTGTCGCTTTGCAGCTAGCCGGTTAAGCACAGGTCGATCCGCAGGGAGATGGTTGTATGTCCGTTCGTGTTTTAGACGAGTCAATAAAGATTGTGTATATGTTTGTTCAAGTCTATCCTAAGTGTTCGTATTTATGTTCAAGTAAGCTTTTTAAGGTTAAGGTCGGTTAGTAGAGTTAGGATTAGTCTTGTGCTTGTCTTTTGCCATTCTTAAAACGATGTTGGGATAATCGAAAGTAGCGGGGATTAGGAGGACATAGGAATAGGATTTGCGAGTTTAAGCAAGCTTTCCAATGCTAAATCCATTCCTAGAGTCCCTTGTCCGGCCGCTAAATAAGCTTATTTCCAACCCTCGGCCAAACACCCACAACCATGTATCCAATTAAGTTACAACTACATGGCACGTTGTAGTGCGCTTAAAGGACTTCTCAACTTAGGTCGTGCTACATGTCACGTATAGCCGCGCCTAAGCGAGGGGGTTGCAGTTGTTTGGTCGGGGTTCGTTTCAAGATGTTTGGCGAAGAGAAGCACAAGGGATTTCTCCATCCCTCATACCATCTTCTTTAGCCTTAACAAGAGGGAAATTATTTACACATCATAAAAGAAAAGAAAACAAAACAAGAAGAAAGAAAGGAAAGAAAGGAAAAGGAAAATACGGTTTTACAAATGGTGCAAGCTAACTCTTGGGTCCTCACCTTAGCAAGGAACTCCGTCGAGTATCATCGCTTGAAAATACGGATAAAAGAAGAAAAGAAAAGAGAACAAGAAAAGAAATAACAACAACTAATTAACAACAAGAATTAACATTACAATACAAGATAATAAAATTACAAGACTATAAATAAAAGAAACAAGATAAAAATAATTCTCATCTTCATTGATCTTCCACTCAAAAAGCTCTCACTACAATTTTCATGGAGGAAAGAATGAAGAAGAAGAAGATGCTAAACTAAACTACACTAAAACCTAACAAAATGAGGCATGAAAAGAAGACCTTTAGCTTGGCACAAAACTGGGCTATTTATAGGCTGCGTGTTGAAACCCTAGGGCAACATTCTAGCCCCAAATGAAGTTACAAAACTAACCCCAAAATTTGGTCAGATGATGACACTAAACCGCGGCGGATCCGCCGTGAAAACCCACATTTGGCGGCTGTTCCGCCTCAGTTTTGTGGAATTAGGGTCTCGTATTTTCTGGGTTTCCTTGTGTTGCTATCTTATGTTGTTCTACATGTCCCAAATTGCAAATTGCCTTCACAATTTATTCGGATCTGCACAGTCCAAACATATCTTCACTTTTGAGTGATTTGACCTTTCTCCCTCGAACTCCGCGCAACCATTGATTCTTGTGCTTCCCCTCTCGTGCTCTGTGCTTGTCCGAGACACGAATGACCACTGTCATATGTCTTGTCTCTAGAAATGGTACGCGGCACTGGATGGATACGGATGACCGGAATCCGGCTTTTATCTGTTGGCAACAGATGTTCTGTATTTTGGCGTAACAATGGAGATTTTGTATCATTTGTGTTATTTTGGACTAGGAACATGTAGCCTGTAAATATGTAGCAAATACGGATTAAAAGCACCTACCTATAAAAAACGAGAATAAGAGTGGGCGGTAATAAATGCAATATTCTGGTATGAACAAATACCCCCAAACTTAACTTTTGCTCGTCCCGAGCAAAACCAATTATTCACAAAAAGTCCTAACCTCACTTCCGTAGGGAACGCGATTGCACTGAGCTCGTGCAACAAGCCGTTAAACCTCTAGGTGTCCCTAGTAGGAGGAGTGTTGTCTCCTAAGGGTTTTCAGCGGATTACACCCATAAAATCCCGTCAAGCTAGTTTCATAAGTTAACGTCGATTCTATTCCTACAATTTAGTATCTACGTTAGAAACTCTATCATCCTAAGTTAGAAATATTCAACCCTTATGTTTCACACCTCCTATCTATTTAACCTTTGATCCTATACGTTCCAAAAAAGTTTAGAAAGATGTTGGTATCTCCTGAGTTTTCTCTAAAGTGTGGTCTTAATTCCGGGATTTTTATCAACTTTACAGAAAACACAAGTCTTATTCTTTATTTCTATGTTTTATCCAAACATTGATTGTATACCCCTACGTGTGTGTATTATTTCACCCCAACACTTGAGAATTCAATTCAAGCTATAGTATCTTTGCCTTGATACCTAATACTACTTCTTTTCATTTATGATGAACGGTGTTGCTCACACACCTTTCATGCGACTATTAATACTTCTTGAGGCACTAACAGCCGATTACTGAATGTGTGAACTTAAAGCGTAAATAGCAGTTTCCGGGTCTTGACTTTATTTATTTATTTTTCTTTTTCAAGACCGGATATATTTTTCAATGATGCACTTTTGGTGTTTAGCTTTAATTACCGTTTTTTCTTTCATACTAGGTTTTCAGGCAAGAGTATTTCTAGGTATCCTCTACTATCCCAAGTTTCAAGGTGCGTGTAAGTGCAGTTTGTAGGGTGTATACTTTCTAAATTTGAACTCAAGAAAAGAAACTATTTTTCAGACTTATCCTTCTGTAAAGCATCAATACGTTCCCTTCATCTTAACTTAACTCAAGAACTGAACTCAAGATTACCTACTTCTATAAAAAAAATTGTAAGGACGTATAATCACCAAGTTTAAACAGAATGAGGGTTATTTTTAGGATTTTCAATTCCTAAGCCTAGAATTTAGTTATTTCTAACATATCAACTAAACTTTCAGAATAAAAATCTAAGTTACCCTATTAGCTAACTTGACGACAAAGTTTTTATATTTTGGAAAAATTTCGATTTTTTATGGTTTTTTTTAAATAAGGTATGCAAATGCAGAATATACAATTGAATGTGAAGGAAGAAAGCATACCGAGCACACCCCCAAACTTAAACATGACAGTGCCCTCACTGTCAGGCTATACCAAGAGGGTCAAAATTGCCGGCGCTCTCCAAAAGAAATTTTAATACAAAACAAAAAGGAAAACAAAAAATATATACAAAAAGGCCCCCCCCCCAAACTTAAGTAAAACTGTTAAGCGTTGAAGTTCAGGATCAGGAGGGAAAGAATAGTATCAAGCTATACAAGGCCTTACACAGGCCAAAAGTTAGTACCAACCATTCAAAGATTTTATCTCTATAATGTGCTGGTTGGTGAAAGAATGTGGAGGGGTATGAAATGGAGAATACGCGAGACCATATAGAAGCGGGATATGGTCTCGGTATATGAGAAGAAGAATGGCGGAAGGGAGAAAGAAGTGGAATACGAACTTGAGGGTGGAAATGGATTGAATAATTTAGTACAATATATAATGATCGATGTGAAAAGATGGATTGTACTAATCTATCAATATGTCGAGAAATTGGGTCAATCCCATAAGATTCGTGAGAAACCATGGGTACGCCGAACTTGGTAAACCAGAGAATGGAAATGGAAGTGATACGGCTACTTGCAAGGTCAGAACGATGGAAAGGATGGAGGTAGGTGATTGAGGAAGGTTATCGGTTAAAGGTTCAGGAGGGTATACACAGTCAATGAAAGGAACAGGATGAATTGGAAAATCTGACTCATCAATTAAAACCGGTTCATCCTCAGTACTATCCTCAATAGTCTCCTCAAAATTCAGCTTATCCATGCAAATTTCATCAAAATCAAGACGCATATGAAGTTCGGGAAAAACAGTTAAAGACTCGGGATGATGAATTGGAGAGAAAAACTCATCCAAAACTGTGGGTTCATCTACCGAAATATTCCCAGCGTCAATATCCTCAATCAAGTGAAAATCAATTTTCTCAGGCACCTCATCAAGAGCATGGATTTCAATCAATTCTGGTTCTAAGAAGGAGGTTTAGAGATCAAAAGGGATAGGTTTCACTCGAAAGAGACCCTTCACAATCGGGTAAATCAACACCAACAAAGTCACACAACTCACTAATACTTCTATCTTTAATTGGTGAATCGTTTGGAACACTTGATAGACTTTCAGAACAGGAGTTGTGGGATTCAATTTAGGATGGGTAAGTTTGATTTGGAAAGGTGTACGGCTCACTCTCTCCACTCAAATTCACAGCCTGTCCTACCGCCTCATCATACATTGGAAAATGTAGAGCTAGTTGGAAACTAGCTACCGGGTAAGTAGGTTGCATGAGGGCGGCCATGGACGCATTCAAATCCATTATCTGTTGGTACGATGCTACCCTAAAGTCTTCCAATGACTGTTCTAGACTAGACATGGGTTGTGAAGGGGTTTCAGTAAAAGATTCAAATTTGTTCAGATACTGAAAACTCCCAAATGTCAGTTCAGAAGCAATGTCTAGGGAAGGTGCAAAAGTCGGGTAGGACTGGTAGGAATTGAATGGCTGGACAGGAGCAGGATCAACATTTGGATAAGAAGGTGAATGGGATTGTTGATCCCAAGAATCTATAGTGGTGAAAGGAGTGAAAGATCGGCTACGGGATTGTTCAATATGTTCAGCGATGAACAAAAGACGACTTACAAAAGGGGTATCAACGTAAGAGGGTGGGGGAGGTTGAAAAGGTTGATACAAAGTGGATTGCGGAGGGCAAGTGTTTGTCCTAGACGCGTCTATCCGATCTTTCAAAGAGATTTTGGGCATGGAGGGGTCGTTCGAAGTTCAGCCAAAGCAAGAACCGTAAGAAGAAATGTCTGGTTGTGGATACCAAAGTTCGGCAAGAGTTTTTCTCAGTAGGGTACCCATGATATGAAGAGAGAAAGAAAGAAAGGAAGAGAAAAGGAGGGAAAAAAGAATGTGGATTTTATTTTTTATTTTTTTTATTAAAAGAAAAAAAATGTTTGTTTTTGGAGTTTTGAAAATTGTTTGTTTGAAAGAATACGGAATTATGGGACTAAAATTTACAAGCACAATCATAATCACAATATGCACAAACAAACCTAGAGCTAGGGTCTTTAAAGTCCAACTAGACCGCACCTAGGCTTCCAAGCGACAGGTTGCAGGATAACCCTCGAATCGCCTCTTCACTGCCAATTGTGGCCAGGTAAGCATAAGTGGGGTAAGGAGGGTTCCGCTCACGAATCACCGTGAGACGGGCCTTTTAAAATCACCTCCTCACTTGTCTAGCCTAGGCACCACAAAGTCAAGTTTAGATAAACGACCGATTCCCCGCAACCTTCACTTGTCCTAAATGAGCGCGACAAGTCCTTATGGGTTTGGTCTAGATATTTTTTATTAGCTCAAGGTAATGCGTATGCAATTAGCGATTTGTGGGGTCTTAGGAAGGGTGATGAAATCCCCACCCAATCTGAATTGGTGTTATTGCCCTTAAAGTCCGTATTAATATATGAAAAACGGTAAACAAACAAAATCTAAAACAACAAAAATTTATTTGGCGGCTGTACAATTCTGTGAAAAGATACCTGCATAAAATACAGTATAGTGGAATTCAGATAGGGAACTAGAGGAAAGAGAAAGGCTGTAGAAAAAATTGGGCTCAAAAGCCACAATAGGACCGCGGAACCGCCGCCGAATCCCCTCTTTGACCGCGGTTCCGCGGTCAAATAGTAATAATGGAGCCTGAAACTTTTGTCAATACACGTGCCCTTCTCTATACACCCTAATAAAAACCTCTGTTTCTTGATTGGATTACTGTACTTGCTACAGATTAGCTTGCACACTTGCACACAAAAATTATCAAAAATAACAAAAAGATTTTATTTTATATAAAGATTTTATTTTATATATATATACAAAAAGAATATTAACCCGAATAAATAGAAAGAAAATATGTTACCGTCTCCCCGGCAACGGCGCCATTTGGTCGCACGCTTTTGGCGTGTCGGATGTTCAAAGTTCTAAAGTTATAACCGCGATCAGGACGGTGTCGCTTTGCAGCTAGCCGGTTGAGCACGGGTCGATCCGCAGGGAGATGGTTGTATGTCTGTTCCTGTTTTAGACGAGTCAATAAAGATTGTGTATATGTTTGTTCAAGTCTATCCTAAGTGTTCGTATTTATGTTCAAGTAAGCTTGTTAAGATTAAGGTCGGTTAGTAGAGTTAGGATTAGTCTTGTGCTTGTCTTTTTCCATTCTTAAAACGATGTTGGGATAATCGAAAGTAGCGGGGATAAGAGAACATAGGAATGGGATTTGCAAGTTTAAGCAAGCTTTCCAACGCTAAATCCATTCCTAGTGTCCCTTGTCCGTCCGCTAAATACGCTTATTTCCAACCCTCGGCCAAACACCCACAACCATGTATCCAATTAAATCACAACTACATGTCATGTTGTAGTGCGCTTAAAGGACTTCTGAACTTAGGTCGCGGCTACATCTCACGTATAGCCGTGCCTAAGCGAGGGGGTTGCGGTTGTTTGGTCGGGGTTCGTTTCAAGATGTTTGGCGAAGAGAAGCATAAGGGATTTCTCCGTCCCTCATACCACCTTCCTTAGCCTTAACAAGAGGGAAATTATTCACACATCATAAAAGAAAAGAAAACAAAACAAGAAGGAAGAAAGGAAAGAAAAGAAAAGGAAAATATGGTTTTACAAATGGTGCAAGCTAACTCTTGGGTCCTCACCTTAGCAAGGAACTCCATCGAGTATCATCGCTTGAAAATACGGATAAAAGAAGAAAAGAAAAGAGAACAAGAAAAGAAATAACAACAAGAATTAACATTACAATACAAGATAATAAAATTACAAGACAATAAATAAAAGAGACAAGATAAAAATAACTCTCATCTTCATTGATCTTCCACTCAAAAAGCTCTCATTACAATTTTCATGGAGGAAAGAATTATCACAACCCGAAAGTACGGAACATGACCGGCACTTAGACTACGAACGTCTCAAGGCGTACGCATGCTAAGTAAGCCGAAACCCAGAAATCCAAACCAAGAGAAGTAGTAGAGAATAGAAAGAACCATATCAAATCAAACTGTATGCAACATAATATACAACGCCTAAAGGCGAGGATCACAACAGAAATGGAACTCAACCAGCAAGAAACTCAAGAAATATAACATGCTACTCTATGGTCGAAAGAATAACATTACTGGTCTCTATCTCAAAAAATACAAGTTTGGTTGATGGAAATTCTAGATACAACTGAAATATAATATACAAGGTATAATGATGGGTAAGATACAATAAACCCACCTACTAGCAAGTCACCCGAAAAGAAACCGTGCCCGCAAAGCCGTAATGAAATCCGTACGGCAACACCTGCAAGAAACTGGGGCACAACGGGGGTGAGTTGCCAACTCGTGAGTAGAAAAAGATCTACGAACAGAAAATCGCATGAATAACGCAACCTAGGTCAATGATCATAATATATCCTCAAATATATGAATAACATGCAGCCTATAACAATGGCTAGGGTAATATCTAACCCGAGTGTGATCTCATGTGCCCGTGTCAGTGCCTCAGGTAGCAATATATCATATGAATGAGGTATGAATGCATGAAAACAGAATACATGTAAATGAAGAAACTGTTTTCATAAATTAGTGAGATTTCCTTTGTATTTTTAAAATGAGGTATCATAAATGAAATCAGCATCAACAGTGTCTAACATTGACATAAAACATAAATCTCAATGTCTCAAAACCTCAGGCTCCGGCCATCCGGACTGGCCTGTATCATCAAATCTCAGTACCTCAATATCTCGAAATCTCAATATCTCAATCTCAATATCTAGGGCGCCGTCGGTCCAGACCGGCCCCTACCATCCATCTCAAGACCACGACGGTATCCTCCGGATATCCGACGCATCGGGTAAAATCACCGATAGGTAGTCTCCCCCTGCCAGGCTCATCGTCATCACCACGAGCTTCTTGCCCCGGGGTACCTTACCGGGTCCACCATGTACCCGAAACGGTTCATCCAACTCCTCGAATCGGGTCTCCAAATCCATCAGCAAACTCATGGTGGACGACTCATACATCATGGGAAAAACCGCGCTTTTTATTTAAAAAAAGAAAGAAGAAGTTTGTATATGTTTTGCGGTTTTCCCCAAATCCAGAAAATCTCATGGAAATCCAAATCCAAAACCTCAATAGCACGTAAAAAGTGAATATATGCATGAGAATCCATGAATGCGGCATAACAATGAATAACAGTATGCATGAGGTAGCAGGTAATAACTACAATGTCTAAACTAACATATAAGGCAAGTACACTAATATCATGTCTAAACTATTAGCTAACAGGCTATGTCAAGCAATAATATTTTCTAAGGTGTACGTGACATGGCAATTACCGATGAAGATGTGTGTGAGCCGGCAAGTAAGTGTACGTGGTACATACGCATCATCGGTAATGGTGCTGGTGTCCTAACCACAAGATATCAACAGTAGAATATGAAGCATAATATAAGCATGTGATGCGGAGCAAACAACAATAATGAGCGGGAGCTGAATACTAGACGCAACGATAACTAATCTGTTTTAACCTAATATAAGTCCTACAATGGTGCCTTTTGAAATAACACGAATCGTGGGGTTTTGAAAATAGGGGCTACGGTGTTTTTAAGAAAAGATACGTTTTTTGAAATATCCGTAGGATCCCTTAGGCTGTCTTTAAAAATACGCACGATTCGTAAGCTTTGAAATAGGTAGGAACCGAATCTAATCTAACAACTAACTAAACTAAAGGGCTACGCTACAAGCTAGACTACAGGTAAGTAAACCGCCTAACATCTGAGTCGATACATATACATACCTGTATATATATTAGTCGGTGATCCCGCCTCAATAATATCATATCCGATACCATATCTATAATCAGACATCCCAAGTCAAGAGTGCGGATCAATCATCAAGATATAGCTCGTACGTAAATCCGTCGTACGGCATCCCCAAATCTGGGTACGGGTCAATATCATATTCCTCACACTATTCCTCTGGTATCCTCTTTATCCAAGATCATAGTCTAGGGTACTGAACTATGTCTAGTACAATACTAATATCCTCAATATACTCATGATCTGACTACTGATCGACAATCTCGTACAAACCGATATCGTCAGCACATATCATCATCAAGGGGTATACATCGCCCGATACGGCCTAATATCAATATCCGAGCATATTATGCCTCATATCACGATCACATGTCGACCATTTATTTATAACACCATTCACCCGTATCGTCGCCGCAAGATCCGCTATAACACCAGGACGTACCTTAAGTACGAATCCTGCCATATCACCGAGATCACAACCACAAACAAATCTCACCGACTCAGCTCAATCCCAAGTATCCTCCTCAAATCCGTATGTGAACACATAGTCCCATACCCATGTGAACACATAACTATAAAGATCCCATGATCACATATAAATAGGAATGTATGCAAGTATGTACGTGTGTATGTGTAGTGCAACACTACCCTAGGGTTCGCGACACTAAAATAATCCAACACACCAATATCCATCCTAAACATCGTTATTAATCCCAATAACATATAATAATTGTTGGTGTGTATACGCATCCGTATACACCACCACGGACCGCGGGGGTGCTATACGCCATCCGCCCGACTTCTCCCCGTAGATATAAATCTACTCACCTGGTCCTCGCTCGCCGGTGCCGACGTCGCCACGCGGTTGCTTGTCGTCTCGAAGTCCACATGGGGTACCTACACATCATAACGCACCATATCGCATTAAAATCCGACTCATGACCAAAACGTCCCACATGGGTCAAAACCAATAGCTGCTTTCACAAATCAACCCAAAAACCCTCGACGTCGGCGTACAAACGCCAAACCATCGAGAAAAATCTAAACACACTCATTTGTACAATCACAAGCACTAATTATAATATAAAATAGCTTAAAATTCACAAGAACCCCAAATTCACTTTAAAAGCCATTTTTTCCGAAAATCTAGCAAGCACAATTCGCCGTTTTTGTACAAAACAAGATGTTTAAACAAATGTAGCGTCCATAATACTTATTAAATATCTTAAATAAGTCATAAAAACCATTTCCATAATTTAATCTCATAAATTTGCATAATTTCCAAAATCCTAGTTTGCAAAAATATCAATTTTTAACACCTTTTAAAGCAAAATTCACAATTCATCAATTAAGCTTGGTTTTGCATGATCCAAAATCATTAAACCACTCATTATAATATTAATAATGACATGAAACCTTAATTTAGATTTTAATCCCAATATAAAACAATTTCAAAAAAAACTAGTTAGCAAAAAGCACATTTATCACAATTTCCAACTAACAAATTTTGAAATTATTAACTAGATTAGGTTTTAGCAAGAATTAACATGGCAACCTTAATGATGTGATAAAACCCTATCTTGATTTTAATCTCACATATAACCATTAACCCCACAATTCAAGTTTGCAATATGCACACAAATTAAACACCAAATTTAGTTAAATTGGAGTAATTAACCAACAATTAAGACATGGGTTAAGATTTATACCTCCCAATTAGAGATATAGAAAGGATCTAAGCCTCCCAAATTGCTCTCTTGCTCCCAAAATCCATGCTAGATAGGCAAATAAATAATGGGTAGGAGTTGGATTTCGGTTTTGAGTTTTAGTTGATTTTTCATGAAATATTTTTGTGAAATTTTTTGGAGAAGAGATGAGATGAGGAATGAGAGGGGAGGGCTGCTGAAATGTGCAGGTTTCAGCCATCATGGGGGTGGGGAATGGGTGAGGGAGGAGAGAGAGTGAGGTGGAGAAAGTGGAAAAAGTCAAAGTCCACCATTTTCTATCATTTTCTTTTCTTTTCTTCTCTTTTCTTTGTGATTTGGAGAGAGAGGGGGGGAGGGCTGTCATGGTGGGGTCGGTCACATGGGGAGAGGGAGAGAAGGTGAGTTATGGGTGTATGGGTGAAGAAAAATGATAAATGTTATACCCTAATTCCCATTAACACTAATTTTACCGAAAAAAGCCTTTTTCTTCGATATTTTCTAAACCGTTTTGCAAACGATTTCGTTTCAAAAACCACATGATAAAATTTTATTTAAAGTTTTATGATGCACAAAATTTGTTTTAACTCATTCCAATTTATAATTTTCCCTAATTAAATGTATTAGTGACGGCTTAAAATAATAATAAAATAATTTTTTTTCAGAAAATTTGAAATTTCACCAGAGTCTCAATAAACACCAAATACTAGCAATTACATACCTAGAATATGTATATTTAACTTTTATAATAAGATATTTGCATTTTGACTTTTTACAGAAAACCCCCTTATTTTACCGATTTTCCGAAATTTCACCGAAACGATTTTCAAAATGCTAAAATCTTCCCCCCTTAAAAAAAATTCGGTCCCCGAATTTAAAGTAAAACTCCCCCCAAATACTAAAGCATCTAAACAAAAACCATCAAGTCGTCGGGGCTCCGAAATTGTAAATACATAAAACAAATCGTAGCGCAGCGCATGCGCATGAAAAATGAGCATATAACTCAAATCAAAACTCCGTCAAGCATCCCGCAATCATCGGAGTCCTGGGGAAGACATCAATGCCAAATCCAAAGCAAAATCAATATGATATAACTCGAAACTATACATGTAAATATCGAATCTATATAGGTAAATATCTGAAGGAAATGAATGCCAAATATATTCAGGTACTGTCCGTTGGCTAGTCCTGCCCAGTACGAAAACACATAGCAAATTTCATAAAAACGTACTTCTCTATAGGTTAAATCAACCCCAAAATACGCATATGAATACTACGTGCGTCTGGTGTGCACGGATATCAAAATCCATGAATGTGCACAAAAACAACATCAAGGTGCAACGGTTGTGCACACAACATCGGTCATAGGCACGTGTGTGCCTGACCGCAACTCAGGTGCATCTGATATGCACCAAATCCCGATTTAGTACATCTGGTGTGCACCTAATCGCATCTCATGACAGGCGCCCAGCATGCGCTAAATGTCCAAATCCGGTGCATCCATCATGCATGAAATCATGAAATCCAATATCAAGCGCCGAACATGCGCAAAATCCAATCAGGTGCATAAAGTGCACAAAACAAATGTCAAGGATCACCTTCGAAATCGAAATCCAGTGTATCCAAGTGCACAAAATACATGTCAATGCACTGCAAGAATATGGAAACTATACTGAGTGCAAAAACCGAATCGTGTGCGTATATACGCACGAAATCAACTCCAATGTCTAAAACCATAAAATCACAAACACATGAAACCAAAGCACGCAAACGATATCAAGTGCAACAACTGTGCGAAAATCGTAAATTCTCAATCATCAAAATCAAATTATACGAATAAATCACCCAAAACATCGAAATCAAATATGGCGGAATAGTACCGCTCAAGCGCATCCTCCAAGAATCTCGGGCCAACTGTCGCGGTCACTAGTGGGACGTCTCGTTGATGATCATGAACTCTGGCCTGCTGGTGTGCGTAACAATGACCACTCCTGGGTCCAAGTCTTCTCTGTGAATTGTCAATATCACGATCAATCGGCTCATCGGCCTTGTCGGATGTGCTAACGGGGACGATTCCGTTCTGGCACTTCTCTGGTCATCTCTCGGGCAGTCATCGCGACCACTCGTAAAGCAGCATGTCACTATCGTCGGTCTCTGGCTCTCTGAATGTACGTGACACATCTGATCCTGGATGCAAGTATCATTGCAGCAGTGTCCTGGAAGGAATCCTGCTCAAGGTCTCTTCCAAGTCTCATCTCTGCCAAATGTCCAGGAGTCATCGTCCTTACCATGTCTGCTTCTTGCTTCGTAACGGCTGCATACTCAGCGCGACTCTTTTTGGAAGGTATATCCAATAACAATGCCTCGGTATGCGCATCGCATCTCTGATGTCAGCGGAGGGGAACGTCATCATATCCAGATCGTGTACGAACCTCTTACTCCATTTTTCTCTAATGTCGACCGCTTCGGACTCGTCTGTTCATGGCTGGATGGACTGAGCATCCAACGGCTATCCTCGTATCTAGAGTCTCCCAAGAATTGCATCTCACCATCTAGCATCCGAATTAAGTCGAGCCATCCGATCGAGTCGTCAAAACCTCATAATCCCCCAAGAGCTCAACATCTTGGGTACGGTATAATAGTATCGAGTACATACCACAGCATCGGTGGTCCAGCTGTAGAAGGGCAAACCCAAGCCTCACTAATGGCGCCGCAGAACTGCCGCAAACCCTAAGGTTCAAAGGCTTTCACACGGTCATTAAGTCGAGTTAGGGTTTCATTCTTCTAAAGGGACCATAGAATTGCCTGCATGTCTTTCCGAATACTTTAAACTTGGAATAATAGGTTACTGACATTCGATCATCTCTGTCGACTCTCAACGTCTCCACGTGAAGTCGTCTCTAGCTGAAATCAATCTATCTGATGACCTCGCAACGGGGTAGCGAACAATCCACATATCCTAGTCATTCATCCTCGGTGACTAGTGATCTCCTATAATCTCTTGGTACAATCTCGTACTGCAATAGCTCCAACATCTGGGCAATATCCCGTCGTTCGCAGCAATAACTGGCTCACTCGTATGCACCCTGAACAGTGCCTCAATCATCATGAATGAGCAATACATCAACGATCATCAGTATCTGGCTAGCCTCTGTCAGTGGCTCAATCCTCTAGTGCTGATCGGCACGTCCAAGTAATCTCCTACAGCGATCCATCAAACGCTCGTGGCGCAAAACACAATCAAGACACATCTCTGCAAACGTGTGTCTCCGGAATAATGCTCTGGTCAGTCCTTGTTCGTAACGAGCTCATGCTGACCGCAACTCTAACCGTAGTTCTCCCTGCCCGTAATCGTGGCAGCAAAACCATAACTGATACCGATGAGGCTAGATCAGGATGGAATATGATACTGAAAAAAAATGTACATCCTAAGGCTCCTTAAGTGGAGTGGCGTGTCGTAAATATGCCGCGGAACATACCAACGGTACGTCACTCTACCTTAGTCACCTATTCCATCAACCAAGGGTCATCCTATACTCCTAAGGTAAAAACCTAACGCTCTAATACCAACTTTATCACAACCCGAAAGTACGGAACATGACCGGCACTTAGACTACGAACGTCTCAAGGCGTACGTATGCTATGTAAGCCGAAACCCAGAAATCCAAACCAAGAGAAGTAGTAGAGAATAGGAAGAACCATATCAAATCAACCTGTATGCAACATAATATACAACGCCTAAAGGCGAGGATCACAACAGAAATGGAACTCAACCAGCAAGAAACTCAAGAAATATAACATGCTACTCTATGGTCGAAAGAATAACATTACTGGTCTCTATCTCAAAAAATACAAGTTTGGTTGATGGAACTTCTAGATACAACTGAAATATAATATACAAGGTATAATGATGGGTAAGATACAATAAACCCACCTACTAGAAAGTCACCCGAAAAGAAACCGTGCCCGCAAAGCCGTAATGAAATCCGTACGGAAACACCTGCAAGAAACTGGGGCACAACGGGGGTGAATTGCCAACTCGTGAGTAGAAAAAGATCTACGAACAGAAAATCGCATGAATAACGCAACCTAGGTCAATGATCATAATATATCCTCAAATATATGAATAACATGCAGCCTATAACAATGGCTAGGGTAATATCAAACCCGAGTGTGATCTCATGTGCCCGTGTCAGTGCCTCAGGTAGCAATATATCATATGAATGAGGTATGAATGCATGAAAACAGAATACATGTAAATGAAGAAACTGTTTTCATAAATTAGTGAGATTTCCTTTGTATTTTTAAAATGAGGTATCATAAATGAAATCAGCATCAACAGTGTCTAGCATCGATACAAAACATAAATCTCAATGTCTCAAAACCTCAGGCTCCGGCCATCCGGACTGGCCTGTATCATCAAATCTCAGTACCTCAATATCTCGAAATCTCAATATCTCAATCTCAATATCTAGGGCGCCGTCAGTCCAGACCGGCCCCTACCATCCATCTTAAGACCACGACGGTATCCTCCGGATATCCGACGCGTCGGGTAAAATCACCGGTAGGTAGTCTCCCCCTGCCAGGCTCATCGTCATCACCACGAGCTTCTTGCCCCGAGGTACCTTACAGGGTCCACCATGTACCCGAAACGGTTCATCCAACTCCTCGAATCGGGTCTCCAAATCCATCAGCAAACTCATGGTGGACGACTCATACATCATGGGAAAAACCGCGCTTTTTATTTAAAAAGAGAAAGAAGAAGTTTGTATATGTTTTACGGTTTTCCCCAAATCCAGAAAATCTCATGGAAATCCAAATCCAAAACCTCAATAGCACGTAAAAAGTGAATATATGCATGAGAATCCATGAATGCGGCATAACAATGAATAACAGTATGCATGAGGTAGCAGGTAATAACTACAATGTCTAAACTAACATATAAGGCAAGTACACTAATATCATGTCTAAACTATTAGCTAACAGGCTATGTCAAGCAATAATATTTTCTAAGGTGTACGTGACATGGCAATTACCGATGAAGATGTGTGTGAGCCGGCAAGTAAGTGTACGTGGTACATACGCATCATCGGTAATGGTGCTGGTGTCCTAACCACAAGATATCAACAGTAGAATATGAAGCATAATATAAGCATGTGATGTGGAGCAAACAACAATAATGAGCGGGAGCTGAATACTAGGCGCAACGATAACTAATCTGTTTTAACCTAATATAAGTCCTACAATGGTGCCTTTTGAAATAACACGAATCGTGGGGTTTTGAAAATAGGGGCTACGGTGTTTTTAAGAAAAGATATGTTTTTTGAAATATCCGTAGGATCCCTTAGGCTGTCTTTAAAAATACGCACGATTCGTAAGCTTTGAAATAGGTAGGAACCGAATCTAATCTAACAACTAACTAAACTAAAGGGCTACGCTACAAGCTAGACTACAGGTAAGGAAACCGCCTAACATCTGAGTCGATACATATACATACCTGTATATATATTAGTCGGTGATCCCGCCTCAATAATATCATATCCGATACCATATCTATAATCAGACATCCCAAGTCAAGAGTGCGGATCAATCATCAAGATATAGCTCGTACGTAAATCCGTCGTACGGCATCCCCAAATCTGGGTACGGGTCAATATCATATTCTTCACACTATTCCTCTGGTATCCTCTCTATCCAAGATCATAGTCTAGGGTACTGACCTATGTCTAGTACAATACGAATATCCTCAATATACTCATGATCTGACTACTGATCGACAATCTCGTACAAACCGATATCGTCAGCACATATCATCATCAAGGGGTATACATCGCCCGATACGGCCTAATATCAATATCCGAGCATATTATGCCTCATATCACGATCACATGTCGACCATTGATTTATAACACTATTCACCCGTATCGCCGCTGCAAGATTCGCTATAACACCAGGACGTACCTTAAGTACGAATCCTGCCATATCACCGAGATCACAACCACAAACAAATCTCATCGACTCAGCTCAATCCCAAGTATCCTCCTCAAATCCGTATGTGAACACATAGTCCCATACTCATGTGAACACATAACTATAAAGAATCCCATGAACACATATAAATAGGAATGTATGCAAGTATGTATGTGTGTATGTGTAGTGCAACACTACCCTAGGGTTCGCGACACTAAAATAATCCAACACACCAATATCCATCCTAAACATCGTTATTAATCCCAATAACATATAATAATTGTTGGTGTGTATACGCATCCGTATACACCACCACGGACCGCGGGGGTGCTATACGCCATCCGCCCGACTTCTCCCCGTAGATATAAATCAACTCACCTGGTCCTCGCTCGCCGGTGCCGACGTCGCCACGCGCTTGCTTGTCGTCTCGAAGTCCACATGGGGTACCTACACATCATAACGCACCATATCGCATTAAAATCCGACTCATGACCAAAACGTCCCACATAGGTCAAAACCTATGGCTGCTTTCACAAATCAACCCAAAAACCCTCGACGTCGGCGTACAAACGCCAAACCATCGAGAAAAACCTAAACACACTCATTTGTACAATCACAAGCACTAATGATAATATAAAATAGCTTAAAATTCACAAGAACCCCAAATTCACTTTAAAAGCCATTTTTTCTGAAAATCTAGCAAGCACAATTCACCGTTTTTGTACAAAACAAGATGTTTAAACAAATGTAGCGTCCATAATACTTATTAAATATCTTAAATAAGTCATAAAAACCATTTCCATAATTTAATCTCATAAATTTGCATAATTTCCAAAATCCTAGTTTGCAAAAATATCAATTTTTAACACATTTTAAAGCAAAATTCACAATTCATCAATTAAGCTTGGTTTTGCATGATCCAAAATCATTAAACCACTCATTATAACATTAATAATGACATGAAAGCTTAATTTAGATTTTAATCCCAATATAAAACAATTTCAAAAAAAACTAGCTAGCAAAAAGCACATTTATCACAATTTCCAACTAACAAATTTTGAAATTAGTAACTAGATTAGGTTTTAGCAAGAATTAACATGTCAATCTACTCATGGCAACCTTAATGATGTGATAAAACCCTATCTTGATTTTAATCTCACATATAACCATTAACCCCACAATTCAAGTTTGCAATATGCACACAAATTAAACACCAAATTTAGTTAAATTGGAGTAATTAACCAACAATTAAGATATGGGTTAAGATTTATACCTCCCAATTAGAGATATAGCAAGGATCTAAGCCTCCCAAATTGCTCTCTTGCTCCCAAAATCCATGCTAGATAGGCAAATAAATAATGGGTAGGAGTTGGATTTCGGTTTTGAGTTTTAGTTGATTTTTCATGAAATTTTTTTGTGAATTTTTTTGGAGAAGAGATGAGATGAGGAATGAGAGGGGAGGGCTGCTGAAATGTGCAGGTTTCAGCCATCATGGGGGTGGAGAATGGATGAGGGAGGAGAGAGAGTGAGGTAGAGAAAGTGGAAAAAGTCAAAGTCCACCATTTTCTATCATTTTCTTTTCTTTTCTTCTCTTTTCTTTGTGATTTGGAGAGAGAGGGGGGAGGGCTGTCATGGTGGGGTCGGTCACATGGGGAGAGGGAGAGAAGGTGAGTTATGGGTGTATGGGTGAAGAAAAATGATAAATGTTATACCCTAATTCCCATTAACACTAATTTTACCGAAAAAGCCTTTTTCTTCGATATTTTTTAAACCGTTTTGGCAAACGATTTCGTTTCAAAAATCCACATGATAAAATTTTATTTAAAGTTTTATGATGCACAAAATTTGTTTCAACTCATTCCAATTTATAATTTTCCCTAATTAAATGTATTAGTGACGGCTTAAAACAATAATAAAATAATTTTTTTTCAGAAAATTTGAAATTTCACCAGAGTCTCAATAAACACCAAATACTAGCAATTACATAGCTAGAATATGTATATTTAATTTTTATAATAAGATATTTGCATTTTGACTTTTTACAGAAAACCCCCTTATTTTACCGATTTTCCGAAATTTCACCGAAACGATTTTCAAAACGCTAAAAGAATGAAGAAGAAGATGAAGGTAAACTAAAATACACTAAAACCTAACAAAATGAGGCACGAAAAGAAGACCCTTGGCTTGGCACAAAAAATGGGCTATTTATAGGCTGCGTGCTGAAACCCTAGGGCAACATTCTAGCCCCAAATGAAGTTACAAAACTAACCCCAAAATTTGGTCAGATGATGACACCAAACCGTGGCGGATCCGCCGCGAAAACCCACATTTGGCGGCGGTTTCGCTGCGGTTTTGTGGAATTGGGGTCTCGTATTTTTTGGGTTTCCTTGTGTTTCTATCTTATGTTGTTCTACATGTCCCAAATTGCAAATTGCCTTCACAATTTATTCAGATCTGCACAGTCCAAACATAGCTTCACTTTTGATTGATTTGAGTTTCTCCCTCGAGCTCCGCGCACCCATTGATTCTTGTGTTGTCCCTCTCGTGCTCTGTGCTTGTCCGAGACACGAATGACCACTGTCATATGTCTTGTCTCTGGAACTGATACGCGGTACTGGACGGATATGGATGACCGGAATCCGTCTTTAATCTGTTGGCGACAGATGTTCTGTATTTTGGCGTAACAGTGGAGATTTTGTATCATTTGTGTTATTTTGGACTAGGAACATGTAGCCTGTAAATATGTAGCAAACACGGATTAAAAGCACCTACCTATAAACAAACGAGCATAAGAGTGGGCGGTAATAAATGCAATATTCTGGTATGAATAGCTCCCACTCTGATTGAAACCCTCTGGCTGATCCATATAGATGCACTCTTCCAAATTACCATTTAGAAAAGTCGTGTCTACGTCCATCTGCCGGATCACAAAATCTTGGAAGGAAGCAATGGCAAGAAGGTTCCGAATGGATTTGAGCATAGACACTGGAGAAAAGGTTTCATCATGGTCCAAACCAGGTCTTTGACGAAAACCATTTACAACAAGTCTAGCTTTATAGGTTTCAATCTATCCACCTACACCAATCTTATTTCTAAAGATCCATTTGCAGCCTATGGGTTTTACCCGTTCTGGAGCAATCTTCAAAGTGCATACTTTGTTGGTGTACATGGACTCCATTTCAGTCCGTATTGCATCCAGCCATTTTGCCAAGCCGCCGCTCTAAATGGCTTACTGGAAGCTAGTTGGCTCATCATTGTTAATGATGCAATCCTCTCGATCCTTGTCAATGAGAAAACCATAGAATTTCTTAGGCGGATAAGATTGCCTATTAGTCCTGCGATTGGCGTAGGGATGTCCGGTTCTTTTGAAACCTCTGGTTCTACCATACTTTTAGTAATAGTTTGTGGTTCTGGAATTTCTTCCAGTTCTATTGCGCTCCCACTATTTCCATTTACAAAAAATTGATTTTCTAAAAAATGGGCATGACGAGGAACAAAAACCTTTTTTCCTCTGCATAACAGGAAAGATACCCTTTGGAGTTCTTTGGGTATCCCACAAACTTACACAGTACTGAGCGTGCCTCGAGCTTGTCCGCATACTGCTTTTCAACAAAAGCTGGACGTCCCTATATCTTTAGTTACTGAAGATAGGGTTTCTTCCCACTCTATTTCTTATATGGTGTGGTAGGCACAGTCTTGGTAGGAACCTTTTTTAAAAGATATGCAGCTGATTCTAGTGCATAACTTCAGAAAGATCGCGACAACTCAGCGTTACTAATCATAAAACGAACAATATCCAATAGGGTTCTGTTTTGCCTTTCCTATATACCGTTGTGTTATAGTGTGTATGGAGGAGTAAGCTGAGAAAGAATTTCATTGGAATCCACCTTAGATCCAGAAGAGGAAGATTCCCCAATAAGAAGAGCAGGTGTCTCCCTGGTTTCCTTAAGGTGCCCTCAACTGGAACTATAACTTACTTCCTCTTGACATAAGTAGGAGGTAGGGACTGTAGAATCAAGTCAGCATATGACTCATTCTCCAACGTGGTCTCCAGGTCCGTGAGCTTTTTAAAATAGCTTATCATTGTAGGGACGTGGTCCCTTACAGATGACCCGACAGCCAACCTCGCTTGAAGCAATTCCTTCGAGGTCTCATATCTTGCGATATGAGATTGCTCTCCATATAAAACATTGTTATGGAGGAAGATAGAAACTAAGTCCATCTTCTTGTGTTGCCTCTGGTATACACTATCAACTGAGGCCAACACGAGGCACTTGGCATTCGCACAGTCTTTTTCCCTTGTCTTATGGATATCCATATCCGCGATGGTGGAAACTGGACCTGGGACGGTGGGGGCTTGAGTAGTAATGAGGTGGTCCAGCTTGTCATAGGTAGTGGCCATGTGGACAAACCTTTGCCAGTCAATATAGTATAACTCAGTCATTTTATTATCTATCTGTAACCTAATCTGGTCACCTCGTTGCTGCAATTTAGGAGAGAGAGAAGAATACACTCAGCATGATGCTCTTGCAAGTTTAGATTGGTTTTTAATTTGTCTAAACAGGATGGCTCCCACTGTTTCTCGAATCCTTCCTCAAACCATAAAAGAAGAATTATTCAGGATTGATCTCACCGTACAATACTTGCTTAACCTTTTGGCCAGGGTAGTGTCGGTACTTCGAGGGGGGTTTTACGACGCTTTCGCGAAGTTCCTTAATTAAATAACCTCTTTTCCCTGGAGGCGTAGCCCCGCTAATACTGTTCTAGACACCTACTTGGTTTATAGCATTGATCGTTAAGTGAAGAATCTCCCGAGGAGTAGTGGATACTCACAGTAGGATCGGGATCCAAATATCATTGTGTGATAATGCTTAAGGAATCCTACCAACATTATCAAACTCCAACTGGTATGCAGCAATAGAAAGTTTCAGTTTCTTTAGAAACTCCCGATGTGGATTTTTTCCCCATGCTCTTATGACCTTGACTAAGACCAACAAATCATAAGTCACATGTTAAGTTCTATCCATCATTGTCTAGGTTAATTTGAACCCACCCGTACATAACCTTGACTAAGGCCAACAAAGTAGTACGACTGTCCCAAGCCAACGCATCTATCTATGCAACATATGAATACCCAGTAGCTAGCAATCACCATGCCTTGACTGAGGCCAACAAACATACCTTAAATACTATTGAATATTCTTATGAAATTGTTAGTTATATGTATACCGAAGAGGCCATTACTGTACATACGATGTATATTGTAGTGGATGCTAGGACATATATAGGGAGGACTTTCTTGCTCGACATGATAGTATGCTATCTGGTTGTACTTTATCTTAACATGTACTCAAATTGTCTCTATGTTACATGTTGATAAAGCACTTAGGATATGTACTCGACTACTGGGACTATGATGAGATCATACTAGTGGGGCCATGGTAGTCGACGAGTACATCCTATAACTGTTCCTAGTCGAGGGTGTATCGAGACAGGGCATCGATGCACCAGAGTAGACTAGCGTATACGCATCTTGACCCATATGATGGGCGATGGATGATCCCATATCCATCGGTGTTTGACATCAAGAATGGTGTACGGGTGCTCAGTGGAGACTGGGTACACTGGACGGACTCGCCGAGAACTCGCAGATGGTATTATACCATACGTCAGATGGCAGTTCTCCGGTGACACTGGTACAGAGTAGTCTGTCGACCCGAGATCGTCATAGAGTCTTGTGTGATTCCCACTGTGCTTTGATTTCCATCATACCACGTCCAAGAGGGCGTGCAAAAAGGTGGCTTTTGGGTACAGTCCCGAATCACATGGAGGCAATGAGCGATAGGAGGGGATTCGTCTCTCCCAGTATAGGGAGTTGATGTTGTGCTGTGTTCGATTGGCTATAACCAGAAATCCCTGGCCAGGGTTGCTGAGATTTACTGGTAAGTGTTATCAGTAGTTTCTCGAACTGTTATAGACCTCATATCGACACGACTTATCGAGCTACTGGGGTCTGACGTTTACCACCCCTAGGCGAGATATACGACATATCAGACGACGAGACCGGACTGTACGGGAGTGTTACTGTTTGGATTCACAGGAGAATGTACAGGCTTGCTTGTTGATCTTCTGAGCGCTCAATACCTGGGTAGCTGTTACGTTTAGCTGACCGCTTGCAGCTTGTGGGTAATTGATATGATCATCACCTACTGCCGGCGTATTGACGATTCTTTAGAGTCCTACACAGAGGTTTCTTGGCTCAGGCAAAACGGAGTAGGAGCACATATGTGATATGTGCGGGACCGAGGATAATGCGATATGTGATACCGTATTATATTCTCGCGATATTTGATATCAGCCGGGTCATCGGATCAAGTGTTGATTCGATGAATCGGTACGGATAAATATTAGTCGGTTATATGCGATATAGCCGGATTGTCGGATCTAGTGTTGATTCGATAATTTAATGTATAATAATATATATGATATATTAAATTACATTAACTAATATTTGCTCACTAAAAGATTCTTTTTCTCACTCGGGTAATACATTGATATATATGCGATATATGTTAAATGTATTATTTTATTTTGTTACGATAAATATTATATATGTGATATATAATATTGTAACATGATATGATAACTAATGCAACAAGTTTAGTGGAGTTTAAACAAGATTAGGATTTGGATTAGGGTTAAGCTTTCTAGATGATTCTAGAAGGTTTTGGTTTTGTTTTGTGAAAGATATTTGTAAGTGACTCATGCTTTAACCCAACCCAAACCCTAACCCTAGTCAATTCTCTACAATGGTTAAGTCAACCATGGTTGCATTATTTGTCATATTAATCCTTTCAATATTTATCACAAAAGAAAATGGATCACTATTCTTCTTCTTCATTTATTCTTTCATGAAAAAGCTTGCTAGATTTTTCCAAAGTGATGAATAAATATGAGAAAAAGATAAATAAAGAGAGCAAAAATCCTACTTCATCATCCTCATCTTCCCTTGCCATTTAGATGAGGGTGTTCACATCATTTCATGAGTGTTATCTTGTGTTAAAGAAACTTCAAGGTAGATCATCTTAGTATCGAAGATCGGAAGCAAAGGTTGCATCTTTCTCTTCGTGGAACCTCTCGAGAGTCCGGATCCCAATGATCGCAGCGAAGGGACCACAACACGAAGCATATGAAGTGAAGGACCGGATCTACAAAGGTTGTAATCCCTCTCACTTAGTGTTAAAGTGTTTAGCATGCTTGTTTTCGCCTAATCTCTAGTTTAAAGTTCCGTATTCGGATTGTTCGGCACGGCTAAATTTTAAATCGGGCATGGTTGATGCCTCGTAGACCCTTGTGCACGTGCCTAGCAACCCTACAGTGGTATCAGAGCCAAGCTAGAGCTTTAGGCGAAGTCTAGACGAAGTTTGCAACCCGATCGAACCCGAAACCCCAATTTTACGAGCTCTCTGGACTTTTTCTAAAAACTGGGATTTTTCCACATTAAAAATGCTTAAAAAATTCAGCAGGGAATTATAAGAATTACGGTGCAAAATCTGACTCATGAACAGTACAAAGAGCGGCGGAACCGCGGCAGAAGCATGCCTTCTGCGGCGGTTCCGCGGCCAAAGGATGACATCATCATCCCCTGTTTGCACAGTAACTCCTATTTTATTATGCTGGATTTTCTGGGAATTTTTAATATTTATTCAAGAGTTGAATTTTCTGGGGTTGTTTTGGGGATTCGATGTTTCGATCGGGATATCTAATTTTGTCTATGGGTTTTCCGGATAACTTTTAGAAACCGTTAAAAAGTTCGGACGGATATCAATAACTCACTTTTTCCCCTGTCGGAAAATTTTTCAAAAGTTGGATTTTTTCTCATGTTTAAGAATGTTCTAAGTCGTGCAAGTAACTCGGTGGACCCTCTAGAAGACAACAAACCTTAACTCGATTATGTGACCGTCTTGAACTGCCTTTTGAACCTTAAGGTTTGGGGCAGTACGGCGTGCCACATGTGAGGCGTTGGCTTGACCCTTCTACGGCTGGACCATTGGTACTGTGGCATGTGATGGATGTTTTTAAACTGATTTCAAGTGTTGAGATACATTGGGGAAATCTTGGGTGTTTGATGATTCGATCCGAAAGTTTAACTTTTTCTATTTATCTGGAATGTGATACAATATTTAGAATCCACAGGTAGTTATGAGATAACTAATTTGAATATTATAAACATAGCACTTTAGTCTCAGATGATCAGTTGCCACGGAATTTTGATGTGATCAAAAGTCCGTCGCAATCACGTAGCGTACGCGGATACTCGCCGGGTAAACTTAATAGACAGCTACGCCCCATATCCCCGACCAAGTGACTGTAGGAGAACCCCGTCGCCGAAAGCATCTGTTCGGGTGCTCGCGGCAGCGGTGTTCCGCCTTAGTGCACTTCGTCGACGGCATCTGGGGGTGCAGCCGTCTACTAAAGTTTGCGACGAGCATTCGATCAGGACGTCGGGAATCTTGTTGAATTGCCCAACTTGATATTGAAAAGAGTTTTCGATAATGAGACTGAAATGCGGGGTTTATAATTGTTAGGCATGCGATGTCTAAGGAATTCATTTGGTTAGGCATGCGATGTCTAAGGAGGTTGCGGATTCCAACTGTTGTAGTTTTACACTTTCTTTTCTGTGACCGTAAGCGTAGTATGTGGTGTATCGCCGGCTTCGTTGCTATACATCAACGACAATCGGGATACGTATACTTGCTTACGTTGATGATATGAGATATTATGTGTTGCTGTGATATGTTATATTGGATCGTCGCTTTTTGAATAGCCGGGGGTTTTATGTGAGATGAGAGTTTTTTCTTTTTCATTCATGTAAAATTCATTTGTATGTAATATTCTTTTATTGGGGCACTTCCAGGTAGCTGAAGATGTCACCATTGTATATTATTTACTTTTCCGCATTAGGTAGACCCAAGGCGGGGAGCACAAGTAACCGGGTTCTAGGGTCCAGTGGGAGACCATCTCAAGGAGTCGAGACCGGGTCTCCTAACCCTAGAATTGGCAGTGTTACTTGCCGCTCTCGTAGGGGTCTAGGGATGTGGGTTTGGCTATTCATCGCAACCGTGGAATCCGTGTTTTATACAGGCTCGTATTGAAAACATGGACGTCCTAGTATATCCAATATTTCATATATGTTCTTCTGCTGCAATGTTCTGTGATGAGATCATATTACTGCCTGAGACGAATGTTTATATTATATATATGAGATATATGTTATATTGCAGATTTCGTTTCAAAAAGAGATGCTTGCGAAGCATAATTAAAATGGGACTTCATTAATGAGATTAATGAAATAAAAGAAACCTAAGATGTTGTAGAAACTTGTTTATAAAAACTGGTAGCTCTAGTTCTTGCTTTGCATAGCGGTGTTCCTTGTAGAACATCCAGCACCTTATTCGATAAGGAAAGGACCGAGATCTCTTCACCGGGAGTGACTCCTTTAGCAATAACAAGCAGATGCTACATACTCGGTTTGTTTTTTGATTGCTTTTAATAGTTTTTGCTTTGCACAGTGATATATATGATATATCCCGCACCTCATTCGACGAGGAAAGGACCGACGATCCCTTCACCGGGAGTGACTCCTTTAGCAAAACTAGAAAAGCCTAAAAAACACTCCATTTAAAATCACTCGATTCTACAACGATATCAAGTTCATTACGCAAAGGGTTTTCATAAAAACCTGTCGTAGCCCTCCGTCATTTCAGATAAGTAGTAGTTAGTATTCGTGCAACATTTGTTGGCCTGCGTCAAGGCGTAGTGTGCGGTAGCTAACTAGTATTTATCTGCTTATGCATATGATGCAGATTGAGTTAGGGTAGTCGTGCGACTTTGTTGGCCTGCGTCAAGGGTCGTGCGGGTGGGTTTAATTCAATCAAGAAATGACGGGTTGAACTTGACTAGCGCACTGTGGTTTGTTGGCCTGCGTCAAGGTCATGGGACGCTAGGGGCAAAATATTATTGGGGGTTTCAAGTGTTGAAATTTGCAATGAGATTGCATACCTTCTATGAGATAGTTGGATCCCAATACCCGCTGCGAGTAAGAGTTACTCCTAGGAGAGTTTTACACATTACAATTAGCCGATCAAGTAGGTGTCTAGAAAGGTGTTAACGGGGTTACGCCCCTGGGAAAACGAGGTTTATTTTAATTAGGTTCGTGCGTAAGCACGGGGGACCTCCCTCAAAGTACCGACACTGGCCTGGCTGAAAGATTGGCGAACTTGTAGGGTGTAATTAATCCCGGCTAGTCTTTCCTTTTAGGATTTGAAGGAAGATTTGATTAAAACAGTGGGAGACATCCTGATTAGATATATTAGATAACCAATCTAATCTTGCAAGAGCATACGCTGAGTGTTTTCTTCTCTCTCTCTCCAGGTTGCGACCATATCACCCCTTAATCAAGATAATAAAACGGATATATTGACCGAACCCGCTTGTTATACTGAGCTGGGGAACGTTGGTCCCGCTCCAACTTATAATTGTTATAAGACAGAGCAGGAAATTGGGGAATACCAGATTTCCCGTGCCGCCCAAACGAAGAAAGTGCATGTTGATGCATCATCTTCGGGTGTGTTCATTACACAGAACTGTTTCTCAGTATCCTTTACGTCCTGGGTATGTGATACCGGATCAGGATCCCGTATATGTAATCTGTTACATGGGCTACAGATAGGTAGAGAACTGAGAACGGGTGATAAGTTTCATGAGACAGAAAACGGTGCAACTGTTGCAGCCAAGTCTGTTGGTCACTGTCACCTTGTATTACCGGAATACATTGATTCTAAACAAATTTTATTAGATACCGAACCTGATATACAAAATCATATCAGTCTCTTTATTAGTAAAGAAAGGATATAATTTTGTATTGTTGGATAATGTTTTGAACATTTCCTATATCAAGAGTTGATCGGTTCAGGCACGTTATCTAAAAGCATTGTCTTTCTAAATCAAACTACAGTTCTTAGTATACGGAACACACACAAGAGGAAGAGTTCAGAAATGAATGAATCCTTCTTGAGGTATTGTAGACTAGGTCATATCAATGCGACCCGACTGGCTGAAGTTACATATAGATGCATATTTAAATTTTTTTGAATTTACATCTTGTGAAACTTGCCGGTCATGTCACAAAGATAAGATGACCACAGCTCTGTTTATTGGAAACAGAGAAAGAGTTAGTGAACTCTTGGGATTGATACATGTTGATGTATGAAAGGTCCCCTGTCTACACATGCCAAGACTGGTTCTTTGTACTTCATTAAATTCACTGATGATCTCTCAAGATTCAGACATATGTTCCTGCTGAAACACATGTCTGAACCTTTTGAGATATTCACAGAATATAAGTTAGAAGTAAAGAACCAAAATACGGGTATAAGTATTATGTCCTTTGATGAGATCAAGGAGGAGAATACTTGAGCACGGGATTCCTGGACTATTCTAAAGGAGAATGAGATTCTCTCTCAGCATTACTCCTCCGTATACACCATAGCACGATGGTATATCGGGGCAGAGCAAACTCACCCTATGTGATATGGTGTGCTCTATGATGAGTACTACTGAGTTTCCTATTTCCTTTTGGTTATTATGCACTTAAGAAGCTGCATACCTATTGAATAAGGTTCAAATCAAATCAGTTACCTACCACTTCATATGTGATATAGAAAGGGAAGAGCCCATATCTTAAGTTTGTTAAGATTTGGGGTTGTCCGGCCTATGTCTAAAAGCAAAATCCGGACAAGCTCGAGGCAAGGTCTGTTAAGTAGAACTGGAATGGTTCCAGCTATACAAACTGCAGCTGATGATTTGGTAGAACCAAAGGATTCAATAGTTTCCAACGAACCTCAGCCTCTCCGCCGATCTAGTAGGGTTCCTCACCCACCTGAGAGATACTTTAGTTTCTCTATGACAGTGGGAGCGAGGATTGAATCATGAGATGATGACCCAACTAGTTTCGAGCTGGCCATCAGGAGTGGGACTCTGTAAGAATGGCTGGGTGCTTATCGATCTGAGATGGAATCCTTA
Source organism: Agapanthus africanus (assembly GCA_030015575.1). NCBI lineage: Eukaryota > Viridiplantae > Streptophyta > Magnoliopsida > Asparagales > Amaryllidaceae > Agapanthus > Agapanthus africanus. Next base: position 411,191,441 of record CM057340.1, read on the forward strand.
TACACCAACAAAGTATGGACTTTGGTTGCTTTATCTGAATGGTTAAATCCCCATCAGGAGCAAGTATATCTTGAGAAGATTACTTGGTGTACATGGAAAAGTTGAGACTTTCAAAGCTAGACTTGTTAAAGGTTTGCATCATAGACCAGGTAAGGATTAGGTTGAAACCTTTTCTAAGGATCTATGCTTAAGTCCATCCAGATCCTACTTGCCACGGCTACATACCATGACTACGATATCTGGCGGTTGGGTGTCATGACGGCTCTTCTAAATGATGTTTTAGTAGAGAGCGTCTATAAGTACACAGCCAGAGGGCTTCTTAGACAGTGGGAGCAGCGGAAACGTGTGCAAGATGTTTTATGTGATAAAACAGGCATCGCGGAGTTGGAACATCTGTTTTGATGTGGTAGTCAAAGAGTTTGACTTCATCAAAATGGTAGATGAACCTTGTATATACAAAAAGGTAGTAGGGAGTATGGTGGTGATCCTCGTAGAGTACGTGGATGACATACTCTTGATAGGGAAGGAGTTTCCTATACTACGCTCGGTCAATCTCCGCTTATCACAAGGATTCTCCATATAGGATCAAAGTGATACCGACTAAATCCTAGGTTTTGGATCTATGAGATAGATCTAATTGGATGTTAGGATACTCACTAGTTGTAGTGAGATGGTATCAATCGATCATGGGGAGAATCACTGGAAAGGTTCCAGGCTGATAAGGACGACTGAATGTCAGTCGCAGGCATTGTCTTTACCCTCAGTGGAGGGACGGTATGTTGGAAGAGTTCCAAGCTAGATACCGTGACATACTAGACGATTAAAGGCAAGATACATCGTCACCAAGGATGCTACCAAAGAGGCAGTCTGGATATATATAAGTTCATAAGATGAACTTCGTTCCTACCATTGTGTGACAATGGAGTTGTGGCTTCAGCCAAGGAACTACCGTCCCATCAGAAATCCAGATATAATTCTTAGGCAGTATCACCTGATTATGGAGATGGTTGATCTCCAGGGAGATCGAGGTTAGGAGAGTAGACACAGAGGACAACAGCGCGGATCCACTCATAAAGGCCTTTTTCCCAGTAGAGACTTTTATGGGATGGTTGAGTATGGGATACTTCAACCGCAGCTAATTGTTGGGTATGCGATACCATAACAGATGGCCCTAGTGCAAGTGGGAGATTGTTAGTTATATGTATACCCTAGAGGCCATTACTGTACATACGATGTATATTGTAGTGGATGCTAGGACATATATAGAGAGGACTTTCTTGCTCGACATGATAGTATGCTATCTGGTTGTACTTTATCTTAACATGTACTCAGATTGTCTCTATGTTACATGTTGATAAAGCCCTTAGGATATGTACTCGACTACTGGGACTATGATGTGATCATACTAGTGGGGCCATGATAGTCGACGAGTACATCCTATAACTGTTCCTAGTCGAGGGTGTATCGAGACAGGGCATAGATGCACCAGAGTAGACTAGCGTATACGCATCTTGACCCATATGATGGGCGATGGATGATCTCATATCCATCGGTGTTTGACATCAAGGATGGTGTACGGGTGCTCAGTGGAGACTGGGTACACTGGACAGTCTCGCCGAGAACTCCCAGATGGTATTATACCATACATCAGATGGCAGTTCTCCGGTGACACTGGTACAGAGTAGTCTGTCGACCCGAGATCGTCATAGAGTCTTGTGTGATTCCCACTGTACTTTGATTTCCATCATACCACGTCCAAGAGGGTGTGCAAAAAGGTGGATTTTGGGTACAGTCCCGAATCACATGGAAGCAATGAGCAATAGGAGGGGATTCGTCTCTCCCGGTATAGGGAGTTGATGTTGTGCTGTGTTCGATTGGCTATAACCAAAAATCCCTGACCAGGGTTGCTGAGATTTACTGGTAAGTGTTATCAGTAGTTTCTCAAACTGTTATAGACCTCATATCGACACAACTTATCGAGCTACTGGGGTCTGACGTTTACCACCCCTAGGCGAGATATGCGACATATTAGACGACGAGACCGGACTGTACGGGAGTGTTACTGTTTGGACTCACAGGAGAATGTACAGGCTTGCTTGTTGATCTTCTGAGTGCTCAATACCTGGGTAGCTGTTACGTTTAGCTGACTGCTTGCAGCTTGTGGGTAATTGATATGATCATCACCTACTGCCGGCGTATTGACGATTCTTTAGAGTCCTACACAGAGGTTTCTTGGCTCAGGCAAAACGGAGTAGGAGCACATATGTGATATGTGCGGGACCGAGGATAATGCGATATGTGATACCGTATTATATTCTCGCGATATTTGATATCAGCCGGGTCATCGGATCAAGTGTTGATTCGATGAATCGGTACAGATAAATATTAGTCGGTTATATGCGATATAGCCGGATTGTCGGATCAAGTGTTGATTCGATAATTTAATGTATAATAATATATATGATATATTAAATTACATTAACTAATATTTGCTCACTAAAAGATTCTTTTTCTCACTCGGGTAATACATTGATATATATGCGATATATATGAAATGCATTATTTTATTTTGTTACGATAAATATTATATATGTGATATATAATATTGTAACATGATATGATAACTAATGCAACAAGTTTAGTGGAGTTTAAACATGATTAGGGTTTGGATTAGGGTTAAGCTTTATAGATGATTCTAGAAGGTTTTGGTTTTGTTTTGTGAAAGATATTTGTAAGTGACTCATGCTTTAACCCAACCCAAACCCTAACCCTAGTCAATTCTCTACAATGGTTAAGTCAACCATGGTTGCATTATTTGTCATATTAATCCTTTCATTATTCATCACAAAAGAAAATGGATCACTATTCTTCTTCTTCATTCATTCTTTCATGAAAAAGTTTGCTAGATTTTTCCAAAGTGATGAATAAATATGAGAAAAAGATAAATAAAGAGAGCAAAAATCCTACTTCATCATCCTCATCTTCCCTTGCCATTCAGATGAGGGTGTTCACATCATTTCATGAGTGTTAGCTTGTGTTAAAGAAACTTCAAAGTAGATCATCTTAGTATCGAAGATCGGAAGCAAAGGTTGCATCTTTCTCTTCGTGGAACCTCTCGAGAGTCCGGATCCCGATGATCGCAGCGAAGGGACCACAACACGGAGCGTATGAAGTGAAGGACCGGATCTACAAAGGTTGTAATCCCTCTCACTTAGTGTTAAAGTGTTTAGCATGCTTGTTTTCGCCTAATCTCTAGTTTAAAGTTCCGTATTCGGGTTGTTCGGCACGGCTAAATTTTAAATCGGGCATGGTTGATGCCTTGTAGACCCTTGTGCGCGTGCCTAGCAACCCTACAGAAATGACGGAGGGCTACGAATGGTTTTGGCGAAACCGTGAACGTAGTGAACTTGATATAATCGAAGGAACCTGATAGCTTTTAAAAGGAGTGGTTTAAGCTCCGCATTTAAAAGTCTCCTGTTTTAAAATAACCGAGTGGTTTTAAAATTTGTTCCAACGATTCATCTTTGGTTTGTTTGCTTTGTATTAATGTAATGCAGTCCCATCAATTAACCTACCATTGCAGAAAACAACGAAAATACAACGTACGCTTATGCCATCCGCATTCGCCAAGGGGCCCCGTCATCACCCGTTAGGTTACTTAACTAACGACAGAGCGGGGGCTGGACTAGCGCGGATGAAAAACATAAGCAGCGTCTATTATATAATACATATATAATAATATCCATTCGTCAGACACAATGATAGGCATTCCAGATCACAGATGAATACATTAGATATACTAGGAATTCCGCGTTTCATTTGAGCTTGTAACGAAAGACGGATTCCACGGTCGTGATGAATAGCCAAAACCCCACCCTAGACCTCTATGGGAGCGGCAAACTACACAAAAAATACCTGAAGTGAAGAAACCTCCCTCAACAAAGTGAGTAGGCCACTCGACACTTCAAAGTACCCGGTAATTTGTGCACCCGACGTTGGGTCTATCCTAGGAGAAAAAACAGTAAAAGAAATAATACAACGGTAGATACAACCTCAACCCGGATGTGCCCCGCAAAAATAATATTACATCAGTTTACAAATTTATACATCGAATGAAATAATAAAAACGCTCATTCTCACATCCCCAGCTATTCATCCACGACGATCCAACAAGTTCATATACACAAACCATCACAACAATGTCACAGATATGTGCAACCCCGACTAATCAACGTATAGAAATTAGTCGACGTTTCCAAAAACATGTATACATCACTGAGATTCTAAAGTAACTACGACATTAGAATTCCGCATGCAATTAGGAAACATAAACAATTTTCCAAGACTTGAAAATCCAGTGAGCTAAAGTTCCAAAACTGAAAATTTTGAGCCAATCCGGTAGTCGAAACGAACTCAAAACCCGCCCGAATCTTCGCAGACACAATGACACATGATAATATATCGAATGGGAGGCTCGGGGGGGTACCCACCCCTTAGGGCCACCATGAGGTGTCCCCCAAAGGAGAGCAGACCCGAGAGCACCAATTCCTGATGCTCTCGGGTCACCCGCCCCCAAGGCTACCAAGTGGTGGTCTTGGGGGGTGATCCCGGCTTTTGGTCCCCCTCGGAGTGTCCCCAGGGTACGCACGCTTCACCCCGCGGCTACTCAGTTAAACCCGTGAGCCCACGGGGTGTGCAAACAACTCAAAACCTCACTTTTGAAAACTGTTTTTGTCGACAGTTTTTCCGTGACAAAAACGGCGGGATTCTAACATCGCTACAAGTTATCTAAAGTTTATGAGAGGCTATGATACCACTGTAAGTCGATATCGCACACCCCACATGTTCGCGGGTACGCGGAATTTGCAAAAAATGTTTTTACGAGCTTCGCAACACTGACTAGAACCAAGGATCGTTCATAAACTTTAGCTAGCAAACTACTTGAGGTTTAACTACTCGGATACGAAGTTATAACTCACGATACATTCCTTCGGGACTTCATCGCTGTCCTCCTTGTCTACGTAGGCTCCAAGGATCGATCCGGATCGTAGCAACCCCCACGGCCTCCTCGAGTCAAAGACGATCCACCCGAGAGTCTATAGTCCGAGCTCCACCTCAAAACCGAGGTAACTAGGGCAACAAGCTTGCTAAACTTGATGTCCTAGGTGATGTAGAGTATGAATATGGATTTATTTGTCTCTTGAAACCCTAATTTACTCAACTCATGAGACCTTAAGGGTTTTCTAGTGAGGAGGAAGAAGAAGAGCTAGCATGAGAGCTCACTTGAGGAAAGAGAAAGTATTTCGATAAATGATCATCCAAATGAAAATTAGATGGCTACCCTTGATATGACCACCCACATGGCATCCAAAAATATCTCACCAAAATATCTAGCTCACAAAATATCTAAGTCAAGTAATCAACCCAAGTCAAGTGGTCAAGCCAAGTCAAAAGGTCAAACAAAGTCAAGTAGTCAAAACTAGTAGCCGTGTCTCAATAATCATTTACAAAAATAAAAAATACTTTCCTCCATCTCATAATTGTTTTAATCAAGTAAATGGTCAAAACCCTAATGAGGTGTCTCCTTCTTTGCTCTTCTCTTCCATATATACATACTCGCATTCGTGTTCCGAGAAACACGAATACAAAGAGATGAAACCGATCCATCGACAAGCGTTTCAAGTATACTACTCACAGTGCTTGAAGCATCCGGGGTGGAGTATCGTATGCCGTTGGAAACTCAAGGATGTTTACGATGTCCCAGAATTCGAGGATCATATGGAGGATAGTGATAAGGATGAAGAAGAGAGAAGACTTAGAGTGCTACGACCGTCTGTTTCAAAATACGGGTTGTCTTCAGCTGATCGTAAAGTTACGTGAGTTAGAAATGATATCGATGATGAAATCCAAGTAGACATGTCTAATGCGTTTATGAAACGAAAAAGGTTATCAGTAATGTTATATTATTACTTCACATTTCTACGATATATGCATATATTGCATGCATATGTAATGATTGTACTCTTATCTAGGTCTGATGGCGATGCCCGGAGCAACGATGGGTAGGCTGTGGCAAAGGTAGAAGCAGAGGCAGAGCGGTTCTGCCGCCCGGGGAGCTGCGTAGGGAGCTTCAGAGGGCTGGTCTTGCACCCCGATCCGTACCCTCTTCGGATGAATCCTTCCGTGTGGACATTGTTACACCTACAGGTATATTGCACGCATATCCATTTTGAATGTAATATTATAAATATACACACATATTTATTTTAAAATTACTTATATAATCATTGTTTAATTGTCTAACTGTAGGTGGTGCATCTACATCAGAAGCAGAGAACACTACCGCACCTGCAGGTATGTTTATATATCCTATAGTGCATGCATGATAATTTAGAATTTTATATCATAAATATACACACATTCTTTTTGCCCTTACTTAGACAATCAATTTTTGATTTTCTAGCGGTAGGTGGTGCCTCCACATCCCGGGCAGAGGCCACCACCGCACCTGTAGGTATATTTATATATCCTATATTACATGCATATTGATTTAGAATGTTATTTTATAGATATATGCATTCTTTTTGTAATTACTTAAATAATCTATTTTTAATTATCTAATTATAAGTAGTGCATCCACATCTAGCGTAGAGGCCACTCCCGCCACTTCCGTACCCTCCGCTCAGTTTGCAAATTAGTATTCTTAAATATAAAATATTTATTCATTTTACATATCCTCTAAGAATAACCATGAACTTCATGTAATTTTTTCGTCAATGTTTATTTTCTAGTTGGAGGGGATGCGTCCACGTCCAGGTGACCGGCTGTTCCTCACCGGAAGAACTATCGTCCCACTCATATTGCTGCCCGGGCCCAGGCTCGTGCCGCTGTCGCCAGAGGTATATATCGCACTTCAATTTTCGTTAATCCTTGATTTCTAAATACCGTTTTGTCTTAATATTGCTTGTCTTGATATTTCTTGTAGATGCAGGGTAGCCCCATCTCGAAAGAGGGACTCGAGAGCTGAATCAGTCCCGCAGGCTGAGGCCCGTTAGAGCTACGGGGAGGCACAATTCCCCCTCTTCTTTACCGCGATTATCGCTATACTGGCGATTATGCCGAGAGGTTCGGCCGGTATATGGTGTAGGGTTACCTAGGATAACAACAAGGTTTCGGCAGGCACCCTCCATGCCATTTTCAAAAAATTTCCGTTCTAAATAACTCTAACCCTAGAATCATAACTAGAGATTTAAACAAACAAGCAATGTTAACATCTTAACATCTAAGTGAATACGGAATACAACCTTTGTAGAACGTTCCTTCACTTCAAATGCTCCGTGTAGTAGTCTCTTCGCTGGGAGTAGTGATCTCCCGAACTCTAGTATGGGTTCCCTTAGAGAAAAGAACAAGCTTGCTCGATGTCTTCGAGACCGAAGATGATCTACGTCGAGAAGACTCAAGCTCATGCTACCTCTGCACTATATTAGTGCTTAGTGAAGCAAGCACCCTAAACTAAATAACTAATAGTAGAGGATGATGAAGTAGGAAGTAGGCTCTCTTTAGAAAAAAAATTTCTCCCAATATTTTCTCACCTTTTCAAAAGCTAGAATACTTTTCATGAGGAAGAAGAAGCTCAACTGAAGAATGAGAGAATGAACTCATGAGGTGAGAATATCAACCATGGGTGAGTTAGTGTCATACACTAACTCATGTAGAGAGTTTACCATGGCTAACTATAATGGTTAGGTTAATAAATATCTACAAGTAAAACAAATGAGTGGACTTAGTCAAAGGTTCCACAAGCTTCTCCAAGATTCAACCATGTGACTAATTACCATCTAATTTGATTAACTTTAGATAAATAAAACCCAACATTATATCAAGCATGGTGTGAGTCTCATACACCCATAAATCATATGGCATCAAGCATGACACAAAATAATATACATAAATATGTATCTCATATATACTATATGCACACAAGTGAGAAAAAGAAATGTTTAAGTGAGAAAATATTAGTTAATGTAAATTAATATATCACATATATAATTTTACATTAAATTATCAAATCAACACTTGATTTAATAATCCGTATATATCACATACAACCGACTAATATCGAATCAACACTTGATCCGATAACCTGGCTATATCTCATATAACCTTCTGATATCACATATCGCGAGAATAGAATGTGGTATCACATACGCACATTAATCTCGGTCCCGCACATATCACATATGTGCTCTTACTCCATTTCGCATGAACCGGGAAATCTCTGTGTAGGACTCTAAAAACTCGTCAATACGCCGGCAGTAGGTAATGATCATATCAAACAGCCACAAGCGGCAAGCGGTCTGCTAAATGTAACGGCCACCCGGGTATTGAGCGATCAGAAGATCAACAAGAAAGCCTGCTCGTACTCCTGCGAATCCAATCAGTAACACTACTGTAGAGTCCAGTCTCTTCGTCAGATATGTCGCATATCACAGCCTGGGGGTGCTATAACATCATACCCCAATAGCCTGATAAGTCATGCCGATGCAAGGTCCATAACGGTTCGAGAAACTACTGATAACACTTACCAGTAAATCTTAGCAACCGTGGCTAGGGATTTCATATTATGGTCAATCGAGCATAGCGTAACATCAAGTCCCAATACCGGGAGAGACGAATCCCCTCCTATCGCTCATTGCCTCCATGTGACTCGGGACTGTACCCAAAAATCACCTTTTTGCACAATCTCATGACGGTGGTATGGTGGAAATCAAAGCACAATGGGAATCACACAAGACTCTATAACGATCTCGGGTCGACAGACTAACATGTACCAGTATCTGTTAGTTATATGTATGCCCTAGAGGCCATTACTGTACATTGGATGTATATTGTAGTGGATGCTGGGACATATATAGGAAGGACTTTCTTGCTCGACATGATAGTACGCTATCTGGTTGCACTTTATCTTAACATGTATACTTTCTGTCTCTCTGATTACATGTTGATAAAGCCCATAGGATGTGTACTCGACTTCCAGGACTATGATGTAGATCATACTAGTGGGGCCTGGGTAGTCCATGAGTACATCCTTGAAATGTTCCTAGTCGAGGGAATGTCGAGACGGGGCATCGATATTCCAGAGTAGACTAGCGCATATCTTCTCGACCCATGCGATGGGCGATGGATGATCCCATATCCATTGGTGTTTGACATCGAAGATGGTATGCGGGTGCTCAGTGGAGACTGGGTACACTGAACGGACTCGCCGAGAACTCCCAGATGGTATTATACCTTACGTCAGATGGCAGTTCTCTGGTGACACTGGTACAGCTTAGTCTGTTGACCCGAGATCGTCATAGAGTCTTGTGTGTCTCCCACTGTGCTTTGATTTCCACCCTACCACGGCTCTACTGAGTCGTGCAAACAGGTGGTTTTTGGGTACAGTCCCGATTCACATGGAGGCAATGAGCGATAGGAGGGGATTCGTCTCTCCCGGTATTGGGGGTTGATGTTGTGCAATGCTCGACTGGCCATAACAGGAAATCCCTGGCCAGGGTTGCAGTGATATACTGGTAAGAGTTATCAGTAGTTTCACGAATGTTATGGACCTCAAGTCGGCATGACTTATCGAGCTATTGGGGTCTGACGTTTACCACCCCTAGGCGAGATATGCGACATATCAGACGAACAGACCGGACTATACGATAAGTGTTACTGGTTGGATTCGCAGGAGTGTGAGCGGGCTTGCTCGTCGATCTTCTGATCGCTCAATACCCGGGTGGCCGTTACGTTTAGCAGACCGCTTGCGGCTTGCGGATGTTTGATATGATCATCATCTGCTACCGGCGTATTGACGAGTCTTTAGAGTCCTACACAGAGGTTTCCTAGCTCAAGCGAAACGAAATAGGAGCGCATATGAGATATGTGCGGGACCGAGAATAATGCGTGTATATGATACCATATTCTATTCTCGCGATCAATGTATCGAATGGTTATATGCGATATAACCTAGTTATCGAATCAAGGATTGATTCGATAAGCCGACACATTGGATACTAGCCGGTTATATGCGATATGACCGGATCGTTAAATCAAGTGTTGATTTAATGATTTAATACATAATTATATATTTGATATATTGCTTTGCATTAACTAGTATCGGTTCACTTTAAATGGATTTTCTCGCGCGGATGTGCACATTGTATATTCGATATAGTTTTGTGCACATGATTGTATCATGTTTGATGATACATTCTAGCTTGGTTTTGTGTAAAGTGTTAAACCATGGTTAATTAGTGATTAGGGTTTCTTTTTCATTTACTTAATCATTTATTTATTCCTTTTGTTTATTTTGGAAAAAGAAAAGATAAAGAGATAAGAATGGTTGCTAGTTTTTGTTTTTATTTGAAAGCTTATTGAAGCTTTGAACTTAGTCCACCATTCTTGTCTTTTATCTAACCCTAACCACTCTCTAACCTTAGTTAAAACTCTACACTAAACCATGGTCAAAGAGATGATAAGTATTCATTTATTTTATTTTTCTTTTAAGGAATAACTTATCATATCTTCTTCTTCTTCATCTTCTTCTTCCATGGATGTAGCTTGCTACTCCAATGGCAAGTAATGAAAAAGTGTGAGAAATCCAAATCTAAAGTCTACCCACTTCCTATTTCTTCATCCTCTACCTCTTGCCAAGTAGTATAGGGTGTTTCCTTCACAAGTTTTCCCGACTTGGTGAAGTTGGAGCTTGTTCTTGCGATGCCTCGACGTAGATCATCTTCGGCATCGAACCGACGATCAAGCCCGCTCATTCTTCGACGAAGCCGACGCTAGAGCCCGGGAGTTCACTTGGACAGCGGAGGCACTTCGTTGCGGAGCTATGGAGGTGGACAAACGGATCTACAAAGGTTGTATTTCCGTTATCTTATAGTTTAGTTGTAAACTAGCTTGCTTGCTTTGCCTATACTTCTAGCCAACGATCCGTTCTAGGTTTCCTCGGCACCGTAATTTTTATAAATTGGCATGTTTGATCACTTGTGAGACTTCACTAGAGTGCCTAGGAACCCTACAGTGGTATCAGAGACTAGCTAGAGCCTTAGGCGAAGTCCCGACGGAATCAGAAATCCGATCGACCCAAAACCCCGACTAAGAATATGCTCTCTGTACATTTTCTAATTTCGAGGATTTTTCCAAATTAAAAATATTCAGAAAAATCAGCAGGAACATATAAGACAAACTGTGAAATTCGTGGTCCTGATTCCACAATGTAGGCGCGGATCCGCGGCCCTACAGTAGGATGACGCGGCGGATCCGCGGCTATTTTGTCGCGATGTGCATTTTGTTTTGCACAGTAACTCTTAGTTGTCTGTGCTGGTTTTCCTGGGGATTTTTAATAATTTTTCCAGAGTTGCATTTTCTGAGTTGTATTGGGAACTTGGTGTATTCGATCGGACTATCTAATTTTGTCGGTGTGCGTTTCCGGATAAATTTTAGAATATGTTAAAAGGTTCGACCGGATATAAATACCCACTTTTTCCCCTGCCGGGAAATTTCCAATTGTTGGATTTTTCCGTAGTTTAACGACGTTCTAAGTAGTGCAAGTAACGCGATGGACCCTCTAGAAGACAACAAACCTTAACTCGATTATGTGACCGTCTTGAACTGCCCTTTGAACCTTCGGGTTTGGGGCAGTACGGCGTGCCACATGTGAGGCGTTGGCTTGACCCTTCTACGGCTGGACCGTTGCTACTGAGGCACGAACTGAATGTTGTTAAACTTATTTCATGTGTTGAGCTGTATCGGGAAAACTTGGGTGTTCGATTGTTCGATCAAAAAGTTTAGCATTTTCTGTTTATCCGGAATGTGATACAATAATTGGAATTCGCAAATAGTTATGAGATAACGGAATGAATGTTATAAACATAGCAGTTTAGTCTCATTTGATCGGTTGCCACGAAGTTTTGATGTGATCAAAAGTCCGTCGCAATCACGTAGCGTACGCGGATACTCGCCGGGTAAACTTAATAGACAGCCTCACTCCATAGCCCCGACCAAGTGACTGTAGGAGAACCCCGTCGCCGAAAGCATCCGTTCGGGTGCTCGCGGTGGCGGTGTTCCGCCTTGGTGCACTTCGTCGACGGTATCGGGGGTGCGGCCGCCTACTAAAGTTTGCGGCGAGCATTCGATCAGAATGTCGGGAATCCTGTTGAATTGCCCGACTTGATATTGAAAAGAGTTTTCGATAATGAGACTAAAATGCGGGGTTTATAATTGTTAGGCATGCGATGTCTAAGTAATTCATTTGGTCAGGCATGCGATGTCTGAGGAGGTTGCGGATTCCAACTGTTGTAGTTTTACACTTTCTTTTCTGTGACCGTAAGTGTAATATGTGATATCGCCTGTTTCGTTGCTATATGTCAACGACAATTGGGATGCGCATATTTACTTACGTTGATGACATGTGATGTTATGTGTTGCTGGATATGTTATATTGGATCGTCGTGTTTGAATAGCCGGGGTTTTTTATGTGAGATGAGTGTTTTTCATTTTCATTCATGTAAAAACTTGTATGTAATATTCTTTTATTGGGGCACTTCCAGGTTGCGGATGTTGTCACTACTTGTATATTATTTACTTTTCTGCACTAGGATAGACCCAAGGAGGGGAGCACAAGTAACCGGGTTCTGGGGTCCAGTGGGAGACCAACTCGAGGAGTCGAGTCCGGGTCTCCTAACCCTAGAATTGGTAGGGTTACTTGCCGCTCTCGTAGGGGTCTAGGGGTGTGGGATTGGCTATTCATCACGACTGTGGAATCCGTGTTTTATACTGGCTCGTATTGAAAACACGGACGTCCTAGTATATCCAATATTTCATATGTTTCTTCTGCTGTGTTTTATCTGTGATCATGCGATGTTCTGTGCTCTGTGACAGATATTATAGTATATATGATATATTATATAGACGTTACTTATGTTTTACACCCGCGCTAGCCCTGCCCCGCTCTGCCGTTAGTTACCTAACCTAACGGTGCACGAGGGGACATCGAGGCGAATGCGGATGGCATAAGTGTACGTCATATCTATCTGTGATGTTTAGGTAATTTTAAATGATGGGATATTCATTAATGAGATTAATGAAAGAAAATAAACCTAAATGATGTTGTAGAATCGAATTTCAAAATAAAACTGGTAGCTACAGTTCTTGCTTTGCATTGTGGTGTTCATTATAGAACATCCTGCACCTTATTCGATGAGGAAAGGACCGAGATCCCTTCACCGGGAGTGACTCCTTTAGCAATAACTGGCAAATGCTACACACTCGGTTTGTATTTGATCGCTTCTATAGTTTCTGCTTTGCACAGTGATATATTTGATATATCCCGCACCTCATTCGACGAGGAAAGGGCCGACGATCCCTTCACCGGGAGTGACCCCTTTAGCAAAACTAGAAAATCCTCGAAAACATTCCATTTAAAAACCATTTGATTCCGCAACGAGATCAAGTTCAAAGCGTTAAAGGTTTTCACAAAAACCAGCCGCAACCCTCCGTCATTTTAGGAAGTAGAGTACTTAGTATTCGTGCTGTGTTTGTTGACCATAGTCAAGGCACAGTGTACGGTAGCTAAGTGATGTCTTCCTACACCGCATATGATGCGATTAGTTAGGACAGTCGCGTGAATTTGTTGACCTTAGTTAAGGGTCATGTGGGTGGGTCTAATTAATCACGAAATGACGGGTAGAACTTGACTAGTACTTGTGATTTGTTGACCATAGTTAAGGTCATAGGTGCTAGGGGTAAAAACCTTTATCGGGAGTTTCAAGTGTTGAAATTTGCAATGAGATTGCATACCTTCTATGTGATAGTTGGATCCCGATACCCACTGCGAGTAATTGTTACTCCTGGGAGAGTTTTGCACTTTGCAATTAGCCGATCAAGTAGGTGTCTAGAAAGGTGTCAACGGGGTTACGCCTCTGGGAAAACGAGGTTTACAGTAATTAGGTCCGTGCGAAAGCACGGGGAACCTCCCTCAAAGTACCGACACTGGCCTGGCTGAAAGATTGGCGAACTTGTAGAGTGTAATTAATCCCGGCTAGTCTTTCCTTTTAGGGTTTGAAGGAAGATTTGATATAAAACAGTGGGAGCCATCCTGATTAGATAAAATATATAACCAATCTGATCTTGCAAGAGCGCACGCAGAGTGTTTTCTTCTCTCTCTCTCCTGGTAGCGACCATATCACGCCTTAATCAAGATAAAAATACGGAATATTGACCGAACCCGCTTGTTATACTGAGCTGGGGAACGTTGGTCCCGCTCCAACTTATAATTGTTATAAGACAGAGCAGGAAATAGGGGAATACCAGAATTCCTATGCCGCCCAAACGAAGAAAGTGCATATGATGCATCTCCTTCGGGTGTGTTCATTACAAAGAACTGTTTCTCAGTATCCTCTGCATCCTGGGTATATGATACCGGATCAGGATCCCAGATATGTAATCTGTTACATAGGGCTACAAAAAGGTAGAAAAACTGAGAACGGGTGATAAGTTTCATGAGACAGAAAACGGGGCAAGTGTTGCAGCCAAGTCTGTCGGTCACTGTCACCCTGTATTACAAATACATTGATTCTGAACAAATGCTATTAGATATCGAACCTGATATACAAAATCATATCAGTCTCTTTATTAGTAAAGAAATGATATAATTTTGTATTGATGGATAATGTTTTGAACATTTCCTATATCAAAAGTTGATCGGTTCAGGCACGTTATCTAAAAGCATTGACGTTCTAAATCAAACTGCAGTTCCTAGTATACAGAACACACACAAGAGGAAGAGTTCAGAAATGAACGAATTCTTCTTGATGCATTGTAGACTAGGTCATATCAATGCGACCCGACTGGCTGAAGTTACATTTTAGATGCATATTTAAATCAGTTTGAATTTACATCTTGTGAAACTTGCCAGTCATGTCACAAAGATATAATGACACTAGCTCTGTTTACTGGAAGCAGAGAAAGAGTTGGTAAACTCTTGGGACTGATACATGATGATGTATGTAAGGTCTCCGGTCTACACATGCCAGGACTGGTTCTTTATACTTCATTATATTCTATGATAATCTCTCAAGATTCAGTCATATATTCCTGTTGAAATATAAGTCCGAACCTTTTGAGGTATTCACAGAATATAAGTAGGAAGTAGAGAACCAAAATACGGGTATAAGTATTATGTCCTATGATGAGATCAGGGAGGAGAATACTTGTGCATAGCATTCCTGGACTATTCTAAAAGAAAATGAGTTTCTCTCTCAGCATTACTCCTCCGTATAAACCATAGCACGATGGTATATCGGGGCAGAGCAATCACACCCTATATGATAAGGTGTGCTCTATGATGAGTACTACTGAGTTACCTATTTCCTTTTTGGGGGTTATGCACTTGAGAAGCTGCATACCTATTGAATTAGGTTCGAATCAAATCAGTGCCTACCACTCCATATAAGATATGGTGCGGGAAGATCTATCTCTTAAGTAAGATAAGATTTGGGGTTGTCCGGCCTATGTTTAAAGCAAAATCCGGACAAGATCGAGGCAGGATCAGTTCTGTAGAACTGGAAAGGTTCCAGCTATACAAAACTGCAGTTGATGATTTGACAGAACCATAAGATTCTATAGTTTCCGACGAACCTCAGCCTCTCCGCCGATCTAGTAGGGTTCCTCACCCACCTGAGAGATACCTCAGTTTCTCGATGACAGTGGGAGCAAGGATTGCATCGTGAGATGATGACCCAACCAGTTTCGAGCAGGCCATCGAGAGTAGGGACTCTGTAAGAATGGCTGGATGCTTAGTGATCTGAGATGGAATCCTTATACACCAACAAAGTATGGACTTTGGTTGCTATATCTGAAGGGTTAAATTCCCATCAGGAGCAAGTATATCTTGAGAAGATTACTTGGTGTAGATGGAAAAGTTGAGACTTTCAAAGGTAGACTTGTTAAAGGTTTTCGTCATCGACCAGGCGTGGATAATGATGAAACCTTTTTCCAGTAGCTATGCTTAAGTCTATCCAGATCCTACTTGCCACGGCTACATACCATGACTGCGATATCTGGTGGTTGGGTGCCCTGACTGCTCTTCTAAATACTGATTTAGAAGAGAACGTCTATAAGAACACAGCCAGAGGTCTTCGTAAACAGTGGGAGCAGCGGAAACGTGTGCAAGTTGCTTTACATAATGAAGCAGGCATCGCGGAGTTGGAACTTCTGTTTTGATATGATAGTCAAAGTGTTTGACTTCATCAAAATGGTAGACGAACCTTGTATATACAAAAGGGTAGTAGAGAGTAAGGTGGTCATCTTCGTATTGTACGTAGACAACATACTCTTGATAGGAAAAGAGCTTCCTATACTACGATCGGTCAATCTCCTATTATCACTAGGATTCTCCAAATAGGATCAAAGTGATACCTCCTAAAATCCTGAGTTTTCATCTATGAGATAGATGTAATTGGATGCTAGGATTCTCACTAGATGTAGTGAGATGGTATCAATCGATCCTGGGGAGAATCACTGGAAGTGTTCCAGGGTAATAAAGACGACTGAATGTCAGTCACAGGCACTGTCTTTACCCTCAGTGAAGGGACGGTATGTTGGAAGAGTTCCAAGCTAGATACCGTGGCAAACTAGACGATAAAGGCTGGTAACATCGCTATTGAAGATACTACCAAAGAGGAAGTTTGGGTGTATATTGGTTCATAAGATGAACTAGGTTCCTGCCATTGTATGACAATGGAAGTGTGGCTTTGGCCCTGGAACCCTGGTCCCATCAGTGACCCAGACAAATTCTGAGGCAGCATCACCTGATCATGGAGATAGTTGATCTCCAGGGTGATCGAGGTTAGGAGATAAGACTCAGAGGACAACACGGCGGATCCACTCACGAAGGCCTTTTTCCCAAAGAGAGACTTTTAGGGGATGGTTGAGTATGTTATACTGCAACCACTGCTACAGATGGCCCTAGTGCAAGTGGGAGATTGTTAGTTATATGTTTGCCCTAGAGGCCATTACTGTACATTGGATGTATATTGTAGTGGATGCTGGGACATATATAGGAAGGACTTTCTTGCTCGACATGATAGTACGCTATCTGGTTGCACTTTATCTTAACATGTATACTTTCTGTCTCTCTGATTACATGTTGATAAAGCCCATAGGATGTGTACTCGACTTCCAGGACTATGATGTAGATCATACTAGTGGGGCCTGGGTAGTCCATGAGTACATCCTTGAAATGTTCCTAGTCGAGGGAATGTCGAGACGGGGCATCGATATTCCAGAGTAGACTAGCGCATATCTTCTCGACCCATGCGATGGGCGATGGATGATCCCATATCCATTGGTGTTTGACATCGAAGATG
Organism: Agapanthus africanus; assembly: GCA_030015575.1. Lineage (NCBI taxonomy): Eukaryota > Viridiplantae > Streptophyta > Magnoliopsida > Asparagales > Amaryllidaceae > Agapanthus > Agapanthus africanus. The sequence continues at coordinate 411,208,858 of CM057340.1, forward strand.
GTATGCGGGTGCTCAGTGGAGACTGGGTACACTGAACGGACTCGCCGAGAACTCCCAGATGGTATTATACCTTACGTCAGATGGCAGTTCTCTGGTAACACTGGTACAGCTTAGTCTGTTGACCCGAGATCGTCATAGAGTCTTGTGTGTCTCCCACTGTGCTTTGATTTCCACCCTACCACGGCTCTACTGAGTCGTGCAAACAGGTGGTTTTTGGGTACAGTCCCGATTCACATGGAGGCAATGAGCGATAGGAGGGGATTCGTCTCTCCCGGTATTGGGGGTTGATGTTGTGCAATGCTCGACTGGCCATAACAGGAAATCCCTGGCCAGGGTTGCAGTGATATACTGGTAAGAGTTATCAGTAGTTTCACGAATGTTATGGACCTCAAGTCGGCATGACTTATCGAGCTATTGGGGTCTGACGTTTACCACCCCTAGGCGAGATATGCGACATATCAGACGAACAGACCGGACTATACGATAAGTGTTACTGGTTGGATTCGCAGGAGTGTGAGCGGGCTTGCTCGTCGATCTTCTGATCGCTCAATACCCGGGTGGCCGTTACGTTTAGCAGACCGCTTGCGGCTTGCGGATGTTTGATATGATCATCATCTGCTACCGGCGTATTGACGAGTCTTTAGAGTCCTACACAGAGGTTTCCTAGCTCAAGCGAAACGAAATAGGAGCGCATATGAGATATGTGCGGGACCGAGAATAATGCGTGTATATGATACCATATTCTATTCTCGCGATCAATGTATCGAATGGTTATATGCGATATAACCTAGTTATCGAATCAAGGATTGATTCGATAAGCCGACACATTGGATACTAGCCGGTTATATGCGATATGACCGGATCGTTAAATCAAGTGTTGATTTAATGATTTAATACATAATTATATATTTGATATATTGCTTTGCATTAACTAGTATCGGTTCACTTTAAATGGATTTTCTCGCGCGGATGTGCACATTGTATATTCGATATAGTTTTGTGCACATGATTGTATCATGTTTGATGATACATTCTAGCTTGGTTTTGTGTAAAGTGTTAAACCATGGTTAATTAGTGATTAGGATTTCTTTTTCATTTACTTAATCATTTATTTATTCCTTTTGTTTATTTTGGAAAAAGAAAAGATAAAGAGATAAGAATGGTTGCTAGTTTTTGTTTTTATTTGAAAGCTTCTTGAAGCTTTGAACTTAGTCCACCATTCTTGTCTTTTATCTAACCCTAACCACTCTCTAACCTTAGTTAAAACTCTACACTAAACCATGGTCAAAGAGATGATAAGTATTCATTTATTTTATTTTTCTTTTAAGGAATAACTTATCATATCTTCTTCTTCTTCATCTTCTTCTTCCATGGATGTAGCTTGCTACTCCAATGGCAAGTAATGAAAAAGTGTGAGAAATCCAAATCTAAAGTCTACCCACTTCCTATTTCTTCATCCTCTACCTCTTGCCAAGTAGTATAGGGTGTTTCCTTCACAAGTTTTCCCGACTTGGTGAAGTTGGAGCTTGTTCTTGCGATGCCTCGACGTAGATCATCTTCGGCATCGAACCGACGATCAAGCCCGCTCATTCTTTGACGAAGCCGACGCTAGAGCCCGGGAGTTCACTTGGACAGCGGAGGCACTTCGTTGCGGAGCTATGGAGGTGGACAAACGGATCTACAAAGGTTGTATTTCCGTTATCTTATAGTTTAGTTGTAAACTAGCTTGCTTGCTTTGCCTATACTTCTAGCCAACGATCCGTTCTAGGTTTCCTCGGCACCGTAATTTTTATAAATTGGCATGTTTGATCACTTGTGAGACTTCACTAGAGTGCCTAGGAACCCTACAGTATCACCAGAGAACTGCTATCTGACGATAGGTATAATACTATCTAGGAGTTCTCGGTGAGTCCGTTCAGTGTACCCAGTCTCCACTAAGCACCCTTATACCTTCTCTGATGTCAAGCACCAATGGATGTGGGATCATCCATCTCCCATCATATGGGTCAAGAAGCGCATACGCTAGTCTACTCCAGAGTATCGATGCCCTGTCTCGATACTCCCATGACTAGGAACTATTATAGGGTGTACTTGTGGACTACCCTTGGCCCCACTAGTATGATCTCCATCAAGACCTGGTAGTCAAGTACAAATCCTAAGGGCTTTATCAATAAGTGAGAGCATGACAGTATCATAATACAAGTTAACATGTTAAGACAAAGTGCAACCAGATAGCATACTATCATGTCGAGCAAGAAAGTCCTCCCTATATATGTCTAAGCATCCACTACAATATACATCACATGTACAGTAATGGCCTCTAGGGCATACATATAACTAACAATCTCCCACTTGCACTAAGGCCATTTGTTGCAGTATCTCATACTTAATAGTATAGCAGTGGTTCTAGTATCACATACTCAACAATCCCAAAATTGCTCAAATAGTATTTGGGGAAGCAGGCCTTGGTGAGTGGATCCACCGTGTTGTTCTTCGTGTTAACTCTCCTGACCTCGATCCGTTGGAGATCAACCATCTCCCTGATCAGGTGATACTAGCCTCAGAATATGTCTGGATCGCTGATGGGACCGGTGTTCCTAGGCCAAAGCCACAACTCCATTGTAGTCACAATAACAGTTATTAGACGCTCAACGGTAGGAACCTTGCTCATCTCATGAACATGTTATGTCCAGACAACCTCTTTGGTAGCATCGTTGGTAACAATGTATTCAACCTTTATCGTCTATTATGCCTCGGTATATTGCTTGGAACTCTTCCAACATACCGTCCCTCCACTGAGGGTAAAGACAAAGCATGTGACTGACTTTCAGTCGACCTTATCACTCTGGAAGCTCGAACCAAGAACATTCATTTAGTGCTTCTCAAGTACTTAAGAATGTCCTCCACAGCTATCCAGTGATTCTCCCAAGATTCGATTGATTCTTGATCACTACATCTAGTGAGTTAGCTATATCTGGTCTGGTACATAACATCGCACATATGATAGAGCCTACTTCCGAAGCATAGGGTATCCCTTTGCATGCAAGCTCTCTCTAAATCAGTCTCGGTAGACATCTTTTTGGAGAGAGTGATCCATGAGTAAGTTGGCGAACCACCACGCATAGAATCGTCCATACTAAACACCTTTAGTATATTGTTAATATACCTGGATTTGGGACACTCCCAATATCCACATAGATCTATCATCATAGATCGTAAACTACAAGTAGTAGGTATCATCCAGATCTCCTATTGAGAATCTTTGTGATAAGAGGAGCTTGACCGAGTGTAGCATAGGAAACCATTTCCTATCAAGAGTATGTCATCTACGTACAATACATGGAAGATAACCTTACTCTCTACTACCTTCTTGTATATACAAGGTTCATCTACCATTTTGATGAAGTCAAAATCTTTGACTGTCACATCAAAAATAGATGTTCCAACTCCGCGATGCTTGCATTGATCCTGATGGACTTAAGCATAGATTTGAAAGTCTCAACTTTTCCATTTACACCAAGAATCTTCTCAAGATCCATTTGCTCCGAATGGGTTTTACCCCTTGAGGTGCAACAATCAAAGTCATACATTGTTGGTGTACATGGATTCTATCTTTGATCGCATAGCATCCTGCCATTTCACTGAGTCCCCACTCGTGATAGCCTGCCTGAACCTGGTTGGGTCATCATCTACCATGATACAATCCTCGCTCCCACTGTCACCGAGAAGACCATAGTATCTCTCAAGTGGATGAGGAACCCTACCAGATTCTCTGAGAGGCTGAGGTTCGTTGGAGACTATTGAATCCTTTGGTTTCACCAAATCATCAGCTGTTAGTTTGTCTAGCTGGAACTCCTTTCAGTTCTACCTCATCACCACTAATTTCTTCACAAGAAATTCCTTTTCTAAAATGGTGGCATGCTGAGAAACAAAACACCTTTTGCTCCTCGGAGTGGTAGAAGATATTCCCTCACAAATGTCTGGGATATCTTAACAAACGTATACAGAACTGACCTTGCCTCAAGCTTTTCCAGATTTTGCCTTTCAACATAGGCCGGACAACCCCATATCTTAACTCGTTTAAGAGATGGTCTCTTCCCATACCATATCTCATATGGAGTGGTAGGCACTGATTTGGATGGAACCCCATTCAATAGGTATGCAGCTTCTCAAGTGTATAACTCCAAAAAGGAAACAAGTAACTCAGCAATACTCATCATAGAGCGCACCATATCTCATAGGGCGCGATACCTCCGTCCCGATACACCATTGTGTTGTGGTGTATACGAAGGAGTAAGCTGAGAGAGAATCTCATTCTCCTTTTAGAAACTCCAGGAACTCCATGCACAAGTATTCTCCTCCTCGATCACATCGTATGACTTAATACTTCTACCCGTCTGGTTCTCAATCTTCAAGCTTATATTCCTTGAATTTCTCAGAAGCTTCAGACTTGTGTTTCAACAGGAACATATGTCCGAATCCTGAGAGAAAATCGATGAATGTAATGAAGTACCAATAACCAACCTTGGCATTTGTAGACATAGGACCGTATAAATCATCATGTATGCGTTCCAAGAGTTCAGTAACTCTTTCTCTGTTTCAAGTAAACGGAGTATTGGTCATCTTACCTTTGAGACAAGACTGGAAAGTATCATAAGATGAAAATTCGAACAGATTCTTATATTCATCCTTATGTAACTTAGCTGATCGTGTCACATTGATATGACCTAGTCTACAATGCCATAAGAAGGATTCATTCATTTCTGAATTACTCCTCTTGTGTGTGTCCGGTATACTTTGAACTGTAGTTTGATTTAGAAAGTGTATGCTATTATATAACGTGCCTGATCGAATGAACTCTTGATTCAGGAAAATGTTCACAACATTATCCTCCAATACAGAATTATATCTTTCTTTAACTTAATAAAGAAACCGATATAATGTTGTATATCAGGTTCGTTATCTAATAACATTTGTTCAGAATCAATGTATTAATACAAGGTGATATCTGCCAACTGACTTGGCGGCAACAATTGCAACATTCTCTAACACTTAGAGACATATCACCCATTCCCAGTTCTCTACCTATCTGTAGCCCATGTAACACATTACATATGCAGAATCCTGATTCGGTATCATATACCCAGGACGTAAAGGATACTGAGAAACAGTTCTCGGTAATGAACACACCCGAAGAAGATGCATCAACATGCACATTCTTCGATTAGGTGGCATGGGAATCCGGATATTCCCATATTTCCTGCTCAGACTTATAATAGTTATAAGATAGAGCGGAACCAACGTTCCCCAGCTCAGTATAATAAGCAGGTTCGGTCAATGCATCCATATTTTTATCTTGATTAAGGCGTGACATGGTTGCTACCAGGAGAGAGAGAGAAGAAAACAGTCTGCGCGCGCTCTTTGTAAGATTAGATTGGTTATTATTTTATCTAATCAGGATGGCTCCCACTGTTTTTATCAAATCTTCCTTCAAACCCTAAAAGTTAAGACTAGCCGGGATTAATTACACCCTACAAGTTCGCCAATATTTCGGCCAGGCTAGTGTCGGTACTTTGAGAGAGCATCCCCGTGCTTTCGCACGGACCTAATTAAAATAAACCTCGTGTTCCCAGGGGCGTAACCCCGTTAACACCTTTCTAGACACCTACTTGATCAGCTAATTGTAATGTGTAAAACTCTCGCAGGAGTAACTCTTACTCGTAGTGGGTATCGGGATCCAATTATCTCATAGAAGGTATGCAATCTCATTGCAAATTTCAACACTTGAAATTCCCGATAATTCTTTTACCCTTAGAAACTTATGACCTTAACATAGTCAACAAATCATAAGTGCTAGCCAAGTTCAACCCGTCATTTCCCGATTGAATTAAACCAACCCGCACGACCCTTAACATAGTCAACAAAGTCGTATGACTACCCTAATCCAATCACATCTCATGCTTTAGCAGATAAGCACTAATTAGATACCGCACACTACACCTTAACATAGTCAATAAACGTAGCACGAATACAAAGTAGTACTTATCTGAAATGACGGAGGGCTACGACAGGTTTTTATGAAAACCTTTTGCGTAATGAACTTGATATCATTGTAGAATCGAGTGAATTTTAAAAGGAGTGTTTTTTAGGCTTTTACTAGTTTTGCTAAAGAGGTCACTCCCGGTGAAGGGGTCTCGGCTCTTTCCTTATCGAATAAGGTGAAGGATATTTCAAAAATACCACTATGCAAAGCAAAAAATTATAGAAGCAATCAAAAGACAAATCGACTGGATTGTAGAATCTGCTAGTTTCGCTAAAGAGGTCACTCCCGGTGAAGGGATCTTGGCTCTTTCCTTTATGAATAAGGTGCTGGATATTCTACAAGGAATACCGCTATTCAAAACAAGAACTAGAGCTACCAGTTTTTAAAACAAGTTTCTACAACATCTTTAGGTTTCTTTTTTTCATTAATCTCATTAATTAATTCCCATCAATTATGCTTCACAAGCATCACATATGAAACGAAAGCAACAATATTAATTATATCTCATATATATAATATAGGCATTCGTCTCAGAACATATGTGATCACATCACAAAATATCAGCAGCAGAAGAATCATATATGAAATATTGGATATACTAGGAATTCCGTGTTTTAAATTAAGCCAAATAAAAAACGCGGATTCCACGATCACGATGAATAGCCAAATCAACATCCCTAGACCCCCACGAGAGGGGCAAGCAAACCTCCCAATTCAATAGTTAGGAGACCCGGTCTCGACTCCTCGAGATGGTCTCTCAATGGACCCTAGAACCCGGTTACTTGTGCTCTCTTCATTGGGTTTATACTAATGCGGAAAAGTAAATAATATACATTAATGGTGACATCATCCTCAACCCGGAAGTGCCCAATAAAAGAATATTACATACAAGCTTTTATATGAATGAAAATGAAAAACTCTCATCTCACATAAAAAAAAACCCCGACTATTCAAAACACGACGATCCAATATAAATGTCATCAACGTAAGTAAATATGCGTATCCCAATTGTCGTTGACATATAGTAACGAAACTGGCGATATACCACATATTACACTTACGGTCGCAGAAAAAAAGTGAAAAACTACAACAATTAGATTCTGCAACCACCTTAGACATCATAAATCCAATGTATCTCATACTTTGGATTTCATGCCCAACTAAATGAATTTCTTAGACATCACATGCCTTAAAATTATAAACACCGCATTTTAGTCTCGATATTGAAAACGCTTTCCAATAACATATCGGGTAATTCAACAAGATTCCCGATAGCCTGATCGAATGCTCGTCGGAAACTTTAGCAGACAGCCGCACCCCCCGATGTCGTCGACGAAGTGCACTAAGGCGGAACACCGCGGCCGCGAGCACCCGAACGGATGCTTTTAGCGACGGGGTTCTCCTACAGTCACTTGGTCGAGGCTATGGGGCATAGCTATCTAGTAAGGTTACCCGACGAGTATCCGCGTACACTACGTAATTGCAACGGACTTTTGATCAACATCAAAATCCCGTGGCAACCGATCAAATGAGACTAAACTGCTAGATTTACAAAATTCAAACTAGTTATCTCATAACTAATTATGTGGATTCCAAATATTGTATCACAATTAAAGAGATACGCTAGCGTCCCGGCCAACTTCCGTGGCCAAATGCGGAACAAAAATTTTATAACGATACAAAATTTGGCGCTAGAATAAACCAAAACCGGATCTTTACCATAAACCTAGTTAGCAAGCTAGGATTCTATCTACTATGATAGAAAGTATACATAAAGAAAACAAGTCCTTCCGGCCTTCGATCCTCTCCTTAAGCTCCTCGATGGAAGTATGGATCGCGCTTGAACTGTAAGTCGATGTAGAACACCCCAATACTTGTGGGGAGGCGGAATTTTAAAAAACGAACTTGTTTAGTGAACAAACATCGACTAACCGCTTGAATCGAAGCTAAACGATAACTAACTTAAAACATAGAGTTTCTATGCTACTATGTTTAAGGAATATACCTAACGAAACGTGTCCTTCGTCTTTACGAACTCCTTGTTCTCCTCGGCCTTCTCGAAGTAGTAGACGATCCACCCGAGAGCTTTACTCCAAGCTTAGCCTCTAAACTTGAGGCAACTAAACTTCTCTAAGTGCTAATCAAAGAAGCTAGGTGTAATATAGAGAGGGTTATGGATTAATTAGTCTTACTAACCCTTGTGCCCAACTCATGAGAGGGCAGGATTAGTCTTTGAAGAGGGAGAGCTTGAGGAGAGAGAAGATGAAAAAGATAATGATCTAAGAATAGTGAGTCAAGAAGATATATATCAAGCATTTCTTTTAACAAGAAAAGAATAAGAAATGAATTTAGCAACCATGCTTGATAATATCTAGTGATGATTCATTATAATGACAAAAGACTTCTATGAATCATCAAGGTGACTCACTAATCACAATCATTTCATATGCCACCTTAACCTCCTTAGTCACCACCTTCTAGAAGCTTCCCGCATAATTACGAGAACGCCCCTCCTTTCCGCAAAAATACGGAAAAACTTTAGACTGTAAAAATCCAATAACCGGATACCAGTAACTGGCATAAACCAAAGCCGACTGGTAAAAACTTTCCGAAAGTCGTACGTGCGTAAACACACGTATGCGTCCGAACCCTTGTCGTAAAACCATACGACCTCTATATCGTTTCGCCTGGAGTAGGGAAACTCTTTGTATGGGACTCTAGATACTCGACTACTACGCTGGCAGTGGGTTTAACCACAGACCGCAAGCGGCACTAGCTGTACGTAACGGTCCCCAGGTAGATGTCGATAAGAAGGCCGATGAGGGAACCCATCCGAACTCCTACTGAGTCTGATGTGACAATCTCCATACAGTCCGGTCCGTTCGTCTTAGACTATCGCATATCGTGCCTAGGGGGCGGCAAGCGTCAGTCCCCTAATAGCGGTATAAGTCGTGTCGGAGGGAAGCCCATTACACCCTGAGAAACTACTGGAACCTACCAGCAAATCTCGCTTGCCCTGGCCAGGGACTTTGCGTAACGGCTCTCTGACACAGCGCGATATCAACTCCCAATACCGGGAGAGACGAATCCTGTCTAACCGCCACTGCCTCCAAGTGCTCGGGACTGCACCCAACTGCTACCTGTTTGCACGACTCCTTTGAGCCGTGGTAGGGTAGCAATCTAAGAACAGTGGGACACACTCGAGGCGAAGTAGCAGTGTCAAGTCTGCGGACTATGCTGTACTCATGTCACCTGGGAACTGTTCACTGACGACTGGTATAAAACCAACCAACAGTTCCCTGTGAGTCCTGTCCGGTGTACCCGTAACTTAACGAGCACCTGTATACTATCTCCAGTACGACGTACTGACGGCTATGGTACAGACCATCTCCCCAACTGGGATGAGAAGCGTACACACTAGTCTACTCCGGAGTATCGATGCTCTGTCTCGATAATCCAACGACTAGGGACCTGAATAAGGATGTGCTTGTAGACTACCCAGCTCCCACTAGTGTGACTGCCATCACAACGCTGGTAGTCAAGCAAGATCCTAAGAGCTCTATCAATACGTATACTCACATATTAAGATAGAAAAAACCAAGTAGCATACTACCATGTTTAGCAAGACTGTTATATACATGTGAATAACCCAAGCTTCCAATAAGTAATATACAAACTAGTATGATACAGTAATGGCCTTCTAGGGCATAAACACTAACAATCTCCCACTTGCACTAGGGCCATGTACTGGCATATCGAAGACCAATGATCTCGAGTAGCCTCTCGAACTGCGTCTGAGGTAGGGCCTTCGTGAATGGATCAGCAATGTTCTCTTCTGAAGCAACTCTCCGAACCTCGATCTCCTGACGATCAATGATCTCCCTGATCAGGTGATACCGCCTCAAGATGTGTCTGGACTTCTGATGGGACCTTGGTTCCTTCGCTAAAGCTATAGCTCCGTTGTTGTCGCAATACAGAGGTATTGGATCAACTATGGTAGGAACCACCTGAAGTTCTGTTAGGAACTTCTTCATCCAGACTGCTTCTTTTGCGGCATCGCAAGCAGCTATATACTACGCTTCCATCGTCGAGTCAGCAACGGTGTCCTGCTTGGAGCTCTTCCAGCACACCGCCCCTCCATTGAGGGTAAAGACATAACCCGACATGGACTTGGAATCGTCCTTATCACTCTGGAAGCCGGAATCAGCAAAGGCCTCCAACCTGAGGTCTTTTCCGCCGTAAACCAAGAACATCTCATTAGTCCTCCTCAGGTACTTGAGAATGTTCTTTACTGCTATCCAGTGTTTCTCCCCTGGGTGTGACTGATACCGGCTCACCACGCTTAGTGCGTAAGCTACATCTGGTCTGGTACACAACATCGCATACATTATAGATCCTACCGCAGAAGCGTAGGGTATAATAGACATGCGTTCCCTTTCCAAATCAGTCTTGGGAGACATCTCTTTAGAGAGGGTGATTCCGTGACAAGCCGGTAGATTACCGCGCTTAGAATCTTCCATACTGAATCTTTTCAGTACAGTGTCGATATACCTGGACTGCGAAAGTCCCAACATCCTCTTGGATCTATCACGATAGATCCGGATCCCCAGAATGTAAGAGGCATCACCCAGGTCTTTCATGGAGAACCTGTGTGACAAGAATCCTATGACAGATTGTAGCATAGGAATGTCATTTCCTATCAATAGAATGTCATCCACGTACAAGACGAGGAATACGACACTTCTGGCTACAACTTTACTATATATGCACGGTTCATCTGGATTTTTGATAAAGTCATATTCTTTGACTGTCTCATCAAAACAGATGTTCCAACTCCGCGATGCCTGCTTTAGTCCATAAATGGACTTAAGCAGCTTGCATACTTTCCCGCTGCTCCCACTCTGATTGAAACCCTCTGGCTGATCCATATAGACGCTCTCTTCTAAATTTCCATTTAGAAAAGTCGTCTTTACGTCCATCTGCCAGATTTCATAATCATGGAAGGCAGCAATAGCAAGAAGGACCCGAATGGATTTGAGCATAGCCACTGGAGAAAAAGTTTCGTCATAGTCCAAACCAGGTCTTTGACGAAAACCCTTTGCAACAAGTCTAGCCTTATAGGTTTCCACCTGTCCATCTACACCAATCTTTTTCTTGAAGATCCATTTGCTTCCTATGGGTTTTACCCCATCTGGAGCAAAGTCCAAAGTCCATACTTTGTTGGTGTACATGGACTCCATTTCGGTCCGCATTGCATCTAGCCATCGTACCGAGTCGCCGCTCTGGATGGCCTGCTGGAAGTCAGTAGGTTCATCATCATCTATGATGCAATCCTCTCTATCCCCGTCTATGAGAAAACCGTAGTATCTCTCAGGCGGATGAGACGGCCTACTACTCCTGCGGAGGGGTGCGGGAATGTTCTGTTCTTCTTGAACCTCTGGTTCTACCAAACTTTCAGTAGCAGCTTGTGGTTCTGGAATTTCTTCCAGTTCTACTGCGCTCCCACTCTTCTGATTTTCTAAAAATTCAGTTTCTAAGAAGTGGGCATGACGAGAAACAAAAACCTTTTGTTCCTCTGCGTAATAGAAATAATATCCCTTGGAGTTCTTTGGATATCCCACAAGCTTACATTGTACTGAGCGTGCCTCGAGCTTGTCCGAATGCTGCTTTTTTACAAAAGCTGGACACCCCCACGTCCTAAAATGTTTTAGACAGGGTTTCTTCCCACTCCACATCTGATATGGTGTGGTAGGCACAGTCTTGGTTGGAACCTGGTTCAAAAGATATGCCGCTGATTCTAGCGCATAACCCCAGAAAGATCGCGGTAACTCAGCATTACTCATCATGGATCGCACCATATCCAATAGGGTTCGATTCCGTCTTTCCGATACACCGTTGTGCTGTGGAGTGTATGGAGGAGTAAGCTGAGAGAGAATTCCTTTCTCTTTTAGGTAACCTAGGAACTCGGCACTTAAGTATTCTCCACCTCGATCAGATCTCAGTGTCTTAATACTATTGCCTGTTTGGTTTTCCGCTTCACTCTTGTATTCCTTGAATTTCTCAAAGGCCTCGGATTTATGCTTCATTAAGAAGATATGTCCAAACCTAGAGAAATCATCTGTAAAAGTAATGAAGTAGGAATAACCACCTCTCGCATGTGTAGACATAGGACCACATACATCGCTGTGTATGAGTCCTAAGAGCCCGCTCGCTCTTACTCCTTGTCCAGTAAATGGAGTTTTTGTCATCTTTCCTTTGAGACAAGATTGACAAGTGTCATAAGATTGATATTCGAACGAGTCCAAATATCCTTCTCTATGCAACTTAGTCAACCTTCTCTCATTGATGTGACCCAGTCTACAATGCCATAAGAAAGCTTTATTTAAATCTGGAGACTTTATTTTTAGTGTGTTCTGGAAATTGAAAATTTGGAGTTGGTTTAAAACATATATTCCGTTATTTAATGTACCGGACCCAATCAAACCATGATTAAGGTGGATGTTGACAACATCTCTTACAAACGTGAAATCATAACCTTTATTTGATAACAAGGAAACTGATATGATATTACACGTTAAGCTTGGCACAAAATAACAGTTATGTAAAACCAAAATGTGTCCACTCGTCAATCCTAGGTGATAATCCCCGACGGACGCAGCTCCCACGCTAGCTCCGTTAGCAACCTTTAGGGTCATATCACCTTCCTTCAGCACTCTACGGTTTCTCAGTGCCTGCAATGAATTGCAAATATGAGATCCTGATCCGGTATCCAATACCCAGGAAGTAGAGTTGATCGACAGACAATTCTCAATTACAAACACACCTGAAGTCGAAGCCACAGCTTGCTTCGGTTCCTGGTTCTTGGCGTTCCACGCCTTGCAATCCTTCTTCCAATGCCCTTTCCTGTGACAATGGAAGCACTCATCCTGCCCAACTACCGGTACCGCAAAATTTTTCTTTCCCTTTCCTCCCACCTTACTAACACCTCCTCTAGGTTTGGGTGCGGCCTTCTTCTTCCTTCCTTTGGCCCTTGCCTTGGACCCGGAAGAAGATATACCGCCAACAAACATAGCGGGTGTTTCCCTTGAATTCTTCAAGGTGCCCTCTGCACTCCTTAACATGTTCAGGAGTTCCGGAAGTTCAACTTCTTTTCTTTGAATGTTGAAGTTCAGGATAAACTGGGCGTAGGTGTGAGGAAGGGACTGGAGAATAAGGTCTGTATAGAGCTCATTATCCAAAGTCGTCCCAAAGTCTGCGAGCTCTTCAATATAGCCGATCATCTTTAGGACATGTTCTCTTACTGATGACCCGACAGCCAACCTCGCTCGAAACAAGTTCTTAGAGGTCTCGTATCTTGCTATACGAGATTGCTCTCCATAAAGTTCCTTTGTATGGAGAAATATGCCATCAAGGTCCATATCCTCGTGCCTCCTCTGATGTTCATTGTTCATCGAGGCAAGCACGATGCACTTGGCTTTCGCGCAATCTAAATCCCAGGTTTTGCGGATTTCCTTATCCGCATTACTGGATTTGGGACCAGGGACAGCAGGTGCCGTAGCGGTGAGGACGTATCCCAATTTGTCATAGGTCAAAGCCATTTTGACATTCCGCAGCCAATCTTTATAGTTTGGCCCTGTCAGTATATTTTTCTCTAAAAGTAACTTAAGTCCAGTCATTTTCAGGGTCGCTGCAATTAGGAGAGAGAGAAGAAAACTCTTTAGCATGATGGTCTTGCAAGTTTAGAGTGGTTTTTAGTTTATCTAAACTGGATGGTTCCCACTGTTTCTCGAATCCTTCCTCAAACCATAAAAGAAGAATTAGCCAGGACTATTCTCACCGTACAATACTTGCTTAACCGTTCAGCCAGGCTGGTGTCGGTACTTCGAGGGAGGTTTTCCAACGCTTTCGCGAAGTTCCTTAATTAAATAACCTCTTTTCTCTGGGGGCGTAACCCCGCTGACACTTTTCTGGACACCTACTAGGTTTATAGCATTGATCGTTAAGTGACGAATATCCTGATAAGTAGCATATACTCACAGTAGGATCGGGATCCAAATATCATTGTATGATAATGTTGAAGGAATCCTATCAACATTCATCAAACTCCAAATGGTATGCATCTCTTTGCAAATTTCAGTTTCTTTAGAAATTCCCGATATGGATTTTTGCCCCATGTTCTTATGATCTTGACTAAGGGCCAACAAATCATAAGTCACATGTCAAGTTCTGCCCATCATTATCCTGTTGATTTGAACCCATCCGTATACTCTTGACTAAGGGCCAAACAAAGTAATACGAGTGTTCCAAACCAACTCATCTATCTATGCAACAAATGAATACCCCAGCAGCTACCAATCACTATGTCTTGACTAAGGGCCAAACAAACATAGCTTGAATACTACTGACCATTCATAAGAAATGACGGAGAGCTACGACTGGTTTTGGCGAAACCGTGAACGTAGTGAACTTGATATAACCGAAAGAACCTGATAGCTTTTAAAAGGAGTGGTTAAGGCTCCGCATTTAAAAAATATCTGTTTTTAAAATTAACCGAGTGGTTTCTTTTAAATTCTTCCAACGATTAAAATTTTGGTTTATTTTCTTTGCATTATAGATAATGCGTCCCATCATTAATCTATCATTGCAGAAAACAACGAAAATACAACGTCCTCTTATGCCATCCGCATTCGCCACGGGGTCCCGTCATTACCCGTTAGGTTACTTAACTAACGACAGAGCGGGGGCTGGGCTAGCGCGGGTGTAAAACATAAGTGACGTCTAAATAGCTATCATATATATAGATATTTTGCACTCGTCTGACGCAATGATATTCATTCCAGATCACAGATGAACTTAATTGGATTTGCAAGCAATCCGTGTTTGTTTTGAGCCTGCAACAAAATACGGATTACACAGTTGTGATGAATAGCCATTACCCCACCCACGACCCCTACAGGTGCGGCAAACTACCCGCCCGGCAGTTTGTGCACCCCACCTTGGGTCTGTCCTAGGAGCAAAAACAGTAAAATGAAATAATACAACGGTGGCTACAACCGCAACCTGGATGTGCCCCGCAAAATAATATTACAACAAATTACATTTACATCAAATGAATTAAATGATAACCCATCACATAACCCCGGCTATACACCACAACAGTCCAACACAGTTCATATGCACAAACAGATAAAATCCATTTCAGAAATGTGCAATCCCCTGCCAACTGACATACTAGCAGTTAGGGGAGGTTTACGAACACATTAAACAATCACAGATATAATCTAACAAGCAAATACTGTATAATTTCGATCGATTTAAACATTTTTAATTTTGCTCCAAAACTGCTCTGTAAATCTGAAACCTGAGCAAAAATAAAATATTCCAGAAAATCCCAAATATCACAGAGAAGCAAAACAGGAAATTTGGGTTCCAGACTCGGCAACTCGGCGGCGGAAGCGCGGCGGATCGTGTGGGATCCGCCGCGGTTCCGCGGCTCGGTGGACGATTCAGGATCCCAAATTTCTTGGGTGTTCTTCTGGTGTCTTTTTAAGCTTTCTGAATGAACCTGAAAAATTTTAGGACTTCATTTAAAATTCGACAGAAACTTGTGATTTCGGGTTTCTCCGGTTTCGTTTTTTCCGTTCGAAATTCATACAAATTTGCAAGTAAGTTATTTATTGTTTAGCGAGGCTCTGATACCACTGTAAGTCGATGTAGAACACCCCAATACTTGTGGGGAGGCGGAATTTTAAAAAACGAACTTGTTTAGTGAACAAACATCGACTAACCGCTTGAATCGAAGCTAAACGATAACTAACTTAAAACATAGAGTTTCTATGCTACTATGTTTAAGGAATATACCTAACGAAACATGTCCTTCGTCTTTACGAACTCCTTGTTCTCCTCGGCCTTCTCGAAGTAGTAGACGATCCACCCGAGAGCTTTACTCCAAGCTTAGCCTCTAAACTTGAGGCAACTAAACTTCTCTAAGTGCTAATCAAAGAAGCTAGGTGTAATATAGTGAGGGTTATGGATTAATTAGTCTTACTAACCCTTGTGCTCAACTCATGAGAGGGGAGGATTAGTCTTTGAAGAGGGAGAGCTTGAGGAGAGAGAAGATGAAAAAGATAATGATCTAAGAATAGTGAGTCAAGAAGATATATATCAAGCATTTCTTTTAACAAGAAAAGAATAAGAAATGAATTTAGCAACCATGCTTGATAATATCTAGTGATGATTCATTATAATGACAAAAGACTTCTATGAATCATCAAGATGACTCACTAATCACAATCATTTCATATGCCACCTTAACCTCCTTAGTCACCACCTTCTAGAAGCTTACCGCATAATTACGAGAACGCCCCTCCTTTCCGCAAAAATACGGAAAAACTTTAGACTGTAAAAATACAATAACCGGATACCAGTAACTGGCTTAAACCAAAGCCGACTGGTAAAAACTGTCCGAAAGTCGTACGTGCGTAAACACACGTATGCGTCCGAACCCTTGTCGTAAAACCATACGACCTCTATATCGTTTCGCCTGGAGTAGGGAAACTCTCTGTGTGGGACTCTAGAGACTCGACTACTACGCTGGCAGTGGGTTTAACCACAGACCGCAAGCGGCACTAGCTGTACGCAACGGTCCCCAGGTAGATGTCGATAAGAAGGCCGATGAGGGAACCCATCCGAACTCCTACTGAGTCTGATGTGACAATCTCCATACAGTCCGGTCCGTTCGTCTTAGACTATCGCATATCGTGCCTAGGGGGCGGCAAGCGTCAGTCCCCTAATAGTGGTATAAGTCGTGTCGGAGGGAAGCCCATTACACCCTGAGAAACTACTGGAACCTACTAGCAAATCTCGCTTGCCCTGGCCAGGGACTTTGCGTAATGGCTCTCTGACACAGCGCGATATCAACTCCCAATACCGAGAGAGACGAATCCTGTCTAACCGCCACTGCCTCCAAGTGCTCGGGACTGCACCCAACTGCTACCTGTTTGCACGACTCCTTTGAGCCGTGGTAGGGTAGCAATCTAAGAACAGTGGGACATACTCGAGGCGAAGTAGCTGTGTCAAGTCTGCGGACTATGCTGTACTCATGTCACCTGGGAACTGTTCACTGACGACTGGTATAAAACTAACCAACAGTTCCCTGTGAGTCCTGTCCGGTGTACCCGTAACCTAACGAGCACCTATATACTATCTCCAGTACGACGTACTGACGGCTGTGGGACAGACCATCTCCCCAACTGGGATGAGAAGCGTACACACTAGTCTACTCCGGAGTATCGATGCTCTGTCTCGATAATCCAACGACTAGGGACCTGAATAAGGATGTGCTTGTAGACTACCCAGCTCCCACTAGTGTGACTGCCATCACAACGCTGGTAGTCAAGCAAGATTCTAAGAGCTCTATCAATACGTATACTCACATATTAAGATAGAAAAAACCAAGTAGCATACTACCATGTTTAGCAAGACTGTTATATACATGTGAATAACCCAAGCTTCCATTAAGTAATATACAAACTAGTATGATACAGTAATGGCCTTCTAGGGCATAAACACTAACATGAACTTCGGCCTCCTTGTGTCAACGATGATCCACCCGGGAGCTTCAACCTTGAGCTAAACCTCCAACTTGAGGTAACTATAATACTTAGCTTGCTAATCTAAGTAGACTAGAGTGAGTAGAGTATGATTTAGAGTGGCTTAGTCTCACTAACCCTTGATTATCAACACATGATACACTTAGGGTTTTTAGAGGAAGAAGGAGAGAGCAAACATGAGAGCTCACTTGAGGAAAGAGAAAAGATTATTGATAATGATAATAGAAATTGTGATGGCTAGCTTGACATGACCACCCCCATGTGATGAAAAATATCTCCTAAAAATATCTAGCTCAGAAAATATCTCTGGTCAAAAAGCCAATCCAAGTCAAACGGTCAATGCAAGTCAAGTGGTCAAGAACAAGTAGCCATGCCATAATTATAATTAGAAAAAATAACAAATACTTTTCTCCACCTCATAATGGTTTTAATCAAGTCAATGGTCAAAACCCTAATGAGGTATCTCCTTCTATACGCTTCTCATCCGTATATACATACCCGCATCCGTGTTCCGAAAAACATGAATACAATGAGACGAAGCTAATCCAATAATCAAATACTAAGATCCGGCTTAAACTAAAGCCCAGTAGTATTGTCCACTCGAACACCACACGCGCACTAGTACACGTATGTGATCGAACCCTGTCGTAAAACCATACTGTTGGAGATAGTGCCCTCAGAGTCAATTATTAGGTCACAGGTACGTGATTGCAATGATTGATGGAGGACCTATCCCGGTAGGACAGTCTTACTCGAGATGATAGTATGCTATCTGGTTTACCTTTATCATCGTGTACTGCTTTAAGTGACCTGACAAGTCGCTATTACACGTTGGTAGAGCCTCTAGGATTCTTGCTTGACCACCAGCAGTATGAGGGCGATCATATACGTGGGAGCTGGAAGTCTATTAGCATATCCTTAAATAGTCCCTAGTCGTGAGAGTTTCGAGATAGGGCATCGATACTCCAGAGTAGACTAGTGTATACAGTCGAGACCCCGACGAGGGGCGGTGGCCGGTCTCACAAGCCACTGGTGTCGGTTGGATCAACTAAGATGTATACAGGTGCTCATTGGGTTATGAGTACACCGGACAGGACTCGCCGGGAACATACTAGTTGGTCATATACCAGACGTCAGATGGCAGTTCCCTGGTGACATGTGTACAGGTTAGTTCATCGACCTAGGGATCGTCATTTGTCTAGTGTGAGTTCCCACTGTACTTTGAATACTACCCTACCACGGCTCAAAGGAGTCGTGCAAACAGGTTTTAGTTGGGTACTGTCCCGAGCCACATGGAGGCAGTGAGCGTATCTTCAGGGGTTCGTCTCTCCCGGTATTGGGGGTGAGGTCGCGCTGTGTCTAGGAGAGCCATTACATGAAGCCCTCGGCCCAGGCAAGGAGATTTACTGGTAGGTATTCCAGTAGAATCTCAGGGTGTTCTGGGCTACACTCTGACACGACTTGTACCGCTTTTTGGGGGTCTGACTTTTACCAAACCCCTAGGCCCGCCATGCGATACTCATAGACGAACGGACCGGACTGTATGGATATTGTCACTGACAGGCTCAGTAGGGTTGTCGGGCTGAGTTCGCTCACAGACGTCCCTTTTAGTCAATACCTGGTAGCCCGTTACGTATTGGCTTATACCTCTGACGTGCTAGTGGTTAAATCCACAACCAAGCTGTTGACGAGTCTTTAGAGTCCCCCACATTCAATTACTCAGCTTTCGGGCGAAAAGTTGTAGAGGCCGTATGGAGATATGGCAAGGTCCGATCAGATACGTGCGGTATTGCACGGATCAGGATCGGACAGTTTGTACTATAGGCCGTATGGATATATGGCAGGGTTCGATCAGATACGTGCGGTATTGCACGGATCAGGATCGAACAGATATTACTAGCCGGCTTTGGTTTAAGCCGGATCCTAGTATAGTACAGTGTAGATTTTGTCTCATTGCATTTGTATTTCGGTCGAAATACAGATGCGGGTGTGTATGCACAGTAGTGGGGTTTTCCTGTAATTTATTACGGGACCAGTTTTCTGGAGTTGCCAGTTTGCTTTCCGTTTCGGCCAATTTCCTTTGTATCGTTCATTGGCCGAAGTTTGGTGGAGGAGGGCTTATTTGCATTGTTGCAAATAAGGATTTGTGGAGGGGTTCTTTGCATATTCTTGTGTTATGATGGTGCACCATTCTTTGACCTTGACTTCTTCTTCTATCATGATTGCTTGACTTTGTGAGCAATCATGGTTGTAGTAGGTGGGTTTTTGGAGTATGGGTTTGATTTTGTGATCATTGCTTTTTCTTGATAACCATTCCTCTCTCTCTCTTGCATGATATGAGTATGGCTCCCATTTTTGATAGATTGACTCTCATTCTCTCCACCACCATTGTCTTGGCCGGCCTCATAGAGGAGAGGGGCTGTCCAAAATATTTGGAGTGGGTATTTGGTTCATTTCATGCTCCCAAATATCCCCAAGTTCCTCCCCATAATTCTTGTTGTAAGTGCACGGCGGCGCCCCGGCCGTCAATCCGACGGCCAAACGCGGAAACGGTGGTAAACTTAAATTTTTGCGGACTTGGCAAAACGGCACCACCGCGCACTAAACCCCGGATCGTTAACCATTAACAAGTCTAAGCTACAAAGAGGATGGGTTAGAGATATACCGACGATCCAAGTCCTCCGGTCTTCATCTCCACTCCAATCTCCTCGCGGGATCTCCGTCCATCTCCTCCTCGTCGGAAAGGGCACCACGAAGCCGGGTACTTTTACGGGCTCCCACCTCAATACCGAGGCAACTCGCGCATGAAGCCGGCAACTCGACATGCTCAAGATATGCTGTAGGAAGATAGTGTAGAGTGTATGTCTCACTTTGGGGTTGGTTGCCATTTGTGGATGATGGAGGAAACAAGGTAAGAAAAATGGTGCTTGCATTTTTCTAGCATCAAAAATGAGATCAAGAATGCTACTCTCTCAAAAATGAAGCTCTCATTTTCTTCTCTTTTCTTCTTCTCTCTTTTCTTCTTCTCTCTTTCTTTCTACCATTTTTCATCAAGTCATAAGAATAAGGTGGAAGAATGAATATGAAGCATAACCATAGAAGGAAGGTGAGTGTAGGAAAAGTAGAAAGGTGACTATATCCTAAACATCATCATAACAATCTTTCTTATCAACCTCAAATCCTTTCTAATCACATTAATACAAATCAAGTGATGGTTGAAAAGAAAAGATGCTTTCATAAAAAAACATCTTACAAATAAAACCTCCACCAAAGTGTTATTTGCAAAACTGCAAATAACCCCCTCCATCAGAAAAGTCCGGCCGGGAAAGAACAAAGGAAAACCGGCCGGAACGGAAAGCAAACTGGAAACTCCAGAAAACTGGTCCCGTAATAAATTACAGGAAAACCCCCATACTGTGCATACACACCCGCATATGTATTCCGTCCGGATACAAATGCAATGAGACAAAATCTACACTGTACTAAACTAGGACCGGCTTAATCAAAGCCGGCTAGTAATATCCGTTCGATCCTGATCCGTGCAATACCGCACGTATCTGATCGAACCCTGCCATATAACCATACGGCCACTAGTACAAACCGTCCGATCCTGATCCGTGCAATACCGCACGTATCTGATCGGACCCTGCCATATCTCCATACGGCCTCTACAGCGTTTCGCCCGAAACTTGAGTAACTGTAAGTGTGGTGGACTCTAAAGACTCGTCAATACTATGGCTGTGGATTTAACCACCAGCACGTCAGAGGTATAAGCCAATACGTGACGGGCCACCAGCTATTGACCAAAAGGGACGTCGATGAGCGAACTCATCCTGACACCCTACTGAGCCTGTCAGTGACAATATCCGTGCAGTCCGGTCCGTTCGTCTATGAGTATCGCATGGCGGGCCTAAGGGGTTGGTAAAAGTCAGACCCCCAAAAGCGGTACAAGTCGTGTCGGAGTGTAGCCCAGAACATCCTGAGATACTACTGGAATACCTACCAGTAAATCTCCTTGCCTTGGCCAAGGACTTTGTGTAATGGCTCTCCTAGACACAGCACGACCTCACCCCCAATACCGGGAGAGACGAACCCCTGAAGATACGCTCACTGCCTCCATGTGGCTCGGGACTGTACCCAACTAAAACCTGTTTGCACGACTCTTTTGAGCCGTGGTAGGGTAGTAATGAAAGTACAGTGGGAACTCACACGAGACAAATGACGATCCCCAGGTCGATGAACTAACCTGCACACATGTCACCAGGGAACTGCCATCTGACGTCTGGTATATGACCAACTAGCATGTTCCCGGCGAGTCCTGTCCGGTGTACTCATAACCCAACGAGCACCTGTATACATCTTAGGTGATCCAACTGACACCAGTGGCTTGTGAGACCGGCCACCGCCCCTCGTCGGGGTCTCGACTGTATACACTAGTCTACTAATGGAGTATCGATGCCCAGTCTCGAAACTCCCACGACTAGGGACCTTTTAAGGATAAGCTTATAGACCGCCAGCTCCCACTTATATGATCGCCCTCATACTGCTGGTGGTCAAGCAAGAATCCTAGGGGCTCTATCAACGTGTAATAGCGACGTGTCAGGTCACCTAAAACAGTACACGATGATAAAGGTAAACCAGATAGCATACTATCATCTCGAGTAAGACTGTCCTACCGGGATAGGTCCTCCCTCAATCATTACAATCACGTACCTGTGACCTAATAATTGACTCTGAGGGC
Source organism: Agapanthus africanus (assembly GCA_030015575.1). Taxonomy (NCBI): domain Eukaryota; kingdom Viridiplantae; phylum Streptophyta; class Magnoliopsida; order Asparagales; family Amaryllidaceae; genus Agapanthus; species Agapanthus africanus. The sequence continues at coordinate 411,231,254 of CM057340.1, forward strand.
ACTATCTCCAACAATCTCCCACTTGCACTCAAGGCTAATTATTGCGATGTCGCATACTCACAGCCCGTGTGATACCGAACACCCAACTCCTCTACTAGTCAGTCTCACAAAGCCCGTTTGCGAAACTCTTGCGTTCGAGGAATAGCCTCAGTGAGTGGATCCGCCTGTGGTGTCTCTTTCTATGTCTCTCTATATCTCAAGTTCACGGAGAAAACCATCTCCCGAAATGAGCAATACCTGTCTTAGAATGTCTGGATGTCTGATGGGACCAAGCTCATAAATGAACTCTAAATCCAAACTTCTTAGACTGTATCGTCAACTGAACTTAATCAGTATCCCGCGCCATGCCACCCTCAGTATTGCCTTGGACCACCTGTCCAAAATACTGCCCCTCGTCAGAAGGAAAACTATAACTCTGACAACCTCCTTGTCGTCCATGTCACCTTGGAAGCCTGGAATGATAACCGTCTCCTAAAAGAGGCAGCCGTTATCATTTCCCTAGAACATTCACTTATGTTCTAGAACTGCTTCCGACTGTTTCTCCAGGACTGGATCAATGTCAACTTATTGCATCTAGTGCAAGAACAACATCTGGTGTGGTACTTCACATCTCATGATTGACTCAATTGCCTGAGCAAGTGATCTGCCAATCATGCACATCCCTCTCCCCTTTAGTCTGTAAGACACCTTTAGAGAGGGTGACTCCATCATCTGCAGGTATACTACCGTGCCAGGAGTCGTCCATTCTAAATACTCTTAGAATGCTGTCTAAGTACCCTGATTGGGAAACCACCCAAATCTAGATCTAAAACCATAGATCTAGTAACCAGTATGTCAGACATAAAGTCCAAGTCCTTTGTGGAGAAACTACTGTGTGACGACCAAAGTATAACCGATCGTAGTGTAGGAGTTTCTTTTCCTACTCTGTGTATATCATCCAAATACCAGGATATCACACCCTACTACCTTCTCAACAGATCCATCCCCTATTCTGATGAAGTCAAAACCATGACTGTCACGTCAGAAATAGATGATCTATCTCCGCTACATCTGCTCTAGTCTATAAATAGACATAAGCAACCTGTCCACCAATGCTTCCGCTGCTCCCACTGACTACGACAACCCTCTGGCAGAGTCATATAGGCGTACACTTCCAAAGCAAGTTTAGAACGACGCTATACTCATCCTCCTGCTGGGTCTCGCAGCCTGGAACAACAACAATGGCAAGTGTGGGTAAACAAGAACTTCCCTGTCACCGTCCTTGAGGCTACCGGAGTACCTCTCGGGTGCCTGAAGTTACCCACCTTATCTGCGGAGCGGCCAATGGAATGTCAAATCAGATTGAATCTTTAGGTTCCTTATCAAATCTTCAGTAATCGTTTGCGGTTCTGGAATCACTTCCAGTTCTACCATACTCCCACTGCTGTTTTCTGAAAAATCCATTTTTAATAAAACTGTGGCGAGTCTAGAACAATATTGCTATTGTTCATCCAGATGGTAGAAAATCAACCCGCGTCATAGCCTGGGTCAACCCACAAACAGCCATTACAGAAACGTGCCTTGAGTTATCCAGAGTCTGGTTTTAATCATAAGCCAGACAACTCCCCGTACCTTAACAATGTTAAGATATGAACTGTACTATATCCAATATAGAAACAAAGGCACTGATTTAATTTAACCAGATTCAAATCATGCAGCTGTCCCCAGCGCATGTCAACTAAATGGAAAGAGGCCGATCAGCGTTACTCAACTTAGGAATGCTTCCAATTATGAGTAACCTGAAAGAGAAGCAATTTCTCTTAATAATTACTATCAACTGAATACCATACACAAGAATCTACATCTTCGATCACTTTGAAGAATCCCGATACTTGCTATACCTGGTTCTCTACTCTATTCAAATACCTATAACTCCTCAAAACTTAGACCCTGTGTTTCCACGAAACACATGTCTAAGGGCTAGAGAAGTTAAAAGTAAACAGAATATAGTACGAGGACCAAGCTCTCTGTCCTAATGGACACTGGACAATATACAATACTCTGTATAAGTCCGCTGAGTCTAACAACTCATTCACTGTGTGTCGTAGATTGAAAACTGTACTTATGGTTAAGAAGAATTACACCGCTGTTTAATGCTCCTTACCTAACCATCCACTTATATAGGTAAATGTCATCGACATAATATCAAAAGGTATATCTCACTCTATGAAAATAGACGTACAGATATATCAATTTGAAATTGGTGCACAACAGCGGATATTCAAAACCAAATATTTGCCGACCGGCAAACAACCCAGGCGATCTCCTCAAATATCACCGATTACAACGAATCCCGATATAATAAGGATGATCACCCAATTCCCACTAACTTACTCCCACTCATCATCTGTAAAACCATACAGATGTGAGAATTATACCTGGTAAATACATACCCTGGAGTAAGTGTCTAATCGGGAAATCAGTTTTCCATTAACAGTACACAGTGAAACTGAAACATTGAAATGTTTCGTTGGGGTATCCTGGTATTCCTAGTAATGCCTCATCCATTATCCTAATTCACAACTGTAACCGTATAATTCTTTGCCACCTCTCCAAATCCCTTCATATGTCTTTAGTCTTTACCTTCTGTACACCCCTTTAGGCCAATTGGTTTTCTACCTTCCCTACCGTTCGGCACCAGCCTATGGTTTGGAAGAAGACTATCCAAAAAGCATAAAGGGTGTACTGTCCTAATCCTAGGAGCACTCGCAACGCGAGAGAAGGTGAAGATAAAAGACATCTGAATGTACTTTATTCCTATTTCTCCTGAACCAGGATCCATCCCCGAACTGGAACAAGTTCCTTTCGAGTTCGTATATAACCATACGATGGATTATCCAATAAAATGGGATCTTCGTAGTGATACGGAGTGTCCTGGAGAAATACAAAGGTGATGTGGGAGTGGTAACGAAATATTTGTTTTGGTCGTGAATATCTGTTGCAATTTACTTTGCCCTCTTACTGATCCCTTGTTTTGTCTGAACTTAATACCTTCTGCACACCATCGTTATGCTAATTGGTTTTCTTCATTCCCTACCGGTCGGCACCAGCCTATGGTTTGGAAGAAGACTATCCAATTTGCATAATAGGTGTACTACTCCTAAACTAAGGAGTACTCGCAACCTTTGAGAGGGTGAAAAGAAAAGACAACTGAATAATCCTATCCGTTTTCTCCAGAACCGGAAACCATCCTCGAATTCCTTCGAGTTCGTATCTAACCATACGATGGTTTTGTCCAATGGAAGTGGACGTTCGTAGTAATACGGGGTGTCCAGGAGAAAAGGGTAAAAGTATGAGTGGCAATGAGGTCTGCAACTCTGACAATCCAAAAGCCAGTGTTAAGTAGGTTCGGTCAATTTGGTCATTGAGTCAAAGTCTAGGGTCGGGTCAATGGTCGCTGCCAGAGAGAGAGAGAAAAGAAACACTCAGCGTGCACTCTAACCTAGATCAGAATGGTTACCAATTTATCTAATCTGGAAACCTCCCACTGTACCTCAAATTCTCCTCCAAACCTGAAAGAAGAATTAGTCGGGGTCACCCGAGGAGTATACCAACTCATCAGTGGGAATCGGGATCCAACTCTCATCGCATGACAACGTGACGGAATCCGCTCACGGTATCACACTCCAGAAGGTATGCGCATATCTGGCAAGTTTCAGTTCTTTTGAAACTCCCGATGTGATTTCTGCCCCATGCTCTTATGACCTTGACGAAGGTCAACAAATCATAAGTCACATGTCAAGTTCTACCCGTCATTATCCAGGGTTAATCTGAATCCACCCGTACAAGCCCTTGACGAAGGTCAACAAGGCTATACGACTGTCCCAAACCAACGCATCTATCTATGCAGCAGAAAGGTAACAAGCAGCTACCATACACTATGCCTTGACGAAGGTCAAAAAACATAGCATGAATACTACGTGCTACCCGTCTGAAACGACGGAGGGCTACGAATGGTTTCTGGCGAAAACCTTTAACGTAATGAACTTGATATCGTTGAAGGAACGGATAGCTTTTTGAAAAAAATAGTGACGAAAACCGTTGCTAAAGAGGTCACTCCCGGTGAAGGGATCTCGGCTCTTTCCCCGTAGAATGGGGTGCAGGATATTCCAAATAAATACCACGATGCAAAGCAAAAGTAATCGGCTATAGTGAAGTTAATGCCCTGACGCAAACTTCTGTCCAAGGGGTCACTCCCGGTGAAGGGATCTCGGCCCTTGCCTCGTCGACTGAGGAGCAGGATATTCCAAATGAATACCACGATGCAAAACAAAAGTGAACGTCCTTGCAATAACAGCTTTTTGAAAAGTGTTCCAACAACATCAGAATAGGTTTGTTTAACTTGCATTGATCCGAATCAACGCAGTCCCATCAATTGATCACACCACAAAGAACGAAAATATACTGACGTACGTATATGCCATCAGCATTCGCCACTGGGTCCCGTCATCACCCGTTAGGTTAGCTAACTAACGGCAGAGCGGGGACTGGACTAGTGCGGATGAAAAACATATACATCTACTAATATATATACCAATATATTATATTCGCTCAAGGCGTGAATAAAATGCAACATCACAGAAATGTACAGCATCACAGAACAATACAGATATCTGGGATCCCCGGGTTTCACAGAGCCACTACTGAAACCCGACGTTCCTCTGGTCGTGTGGATAGCCTGTGCAATGAAATCCTAGACCCCTACGGGCGCGGCAAGTCACCCGCCAAAACCTGAAGCGAGGCAGCCCCCTTCAGCGCCGTGAATGGACCACCCAGCACTTCACGGAATCCGGTAACTTGGGCACCCCTCCTGGGTCAACCTGTACCCCTTACGAGTGCGGCGAATAGCCCGCCAATCCTAGAGTGAAGCCCCCTCCGTCTCAATGCCATGAGATGCGGGCTTGTTGCCCTCTAGAACCCGGCTATCCGTGCACCCCTCCGCGGGGCAATCCTAGTACAGAAAGTAAAATATACATACAACGGGTACATCGACCGCAACCAGGTCGTGCCCCAAAATAATAATACAAACTGGCAGTGACGGCAGTCCACATGTCGGACGCTCGCCCCGCAATATCAAATGTACATAATACAACAAAACTGTACTAGCATTGCATCCAGGCTATCCCCCACGACCGATCCGCAACAACACAGCAAATACATAGAACATCAACGTGAAGGTCACGTTCGCAAATCCGTCTAACCGGGCTATAGCAGTTAGACCGGATTTACCGATCGAGTGACATTCACGGTCGCAGATATAATGTAAATACTGTGAAAAATGTGTTTTAAAATTTTCCGATTGATCAAACAATTAACAAGTGGGCCCCAAAGAAAACTGTAGCAACCACAGAAAATATAGGCCCAATTTTAATGTTCCAGAAACCACATTTTTTTATTCAGGAACACACTGCAAAAATTTGAGGGGGTGAACAGTTACCTCCGCGGCGGAAGCGCGGCCAAATCAGGGGTTTGGCCGCCCTTCCGCGGCGGTATGGTAAGTTCGTGGCACCAAAATTTTACAGTAACCTTAAAATTCCCTGCACATCACTCTGAGACAACCTGAAAAATTTTTGGACTCAAAAAAAATTCGACAGAAACTGATGTGCATGAAAAATGCGTTTTCGGGATTTTGTTCGATCGGAAACGTAAAACACATCAAACGAAAACTAGACGAAGTTAACGGCGAGGCTCTGATACCACTGTAAGTGCACGGCGGCGCCCCGGCCGTCAATCCGACGGCCAAACGCGGAAACGGTGGTAAACTTAAATTTTTGCGGACTTGGCAAAACGGCACCACCGCGCACTAAACCCCGGATCGTTAACCATTAACAAGTCTAAGCTACAAAGAGGATGGGTTAGAGATATACCGACGATCCAAGTCCTCCGGTCTTCATCTCCACTCCAATCTCCTCGCGGGATCTCCGTCCATCTCCTCCTCGTCGGAAAGGGCACCACGAAGCCGGGTACTTTTACGGGCTCCCACCTCAATACCGAGGCAACTCGCGCATGAAGCCGGCAACTCGACATGCTCAAGATATGCTGTAGGAAGATAGTGTAGAGTGTATGTCTCACTTTGGGGTTGGTTGCCATTTGTGGATGATGGAGGAAACAAGGTAAGAAAAATGGTGCTTGCATTTTTCTAGCATCAAAAATGAGATCAAGAATGCTACTCTCTCAAAAATGAAGCTCTCATTTTCTTCTCTTTTCTTCTTCTCTCTTTTCTTCTTCTCTCTTTCTTTCTACCATTTTTCATCAAGTCATAAGAATAAGGTGGAAGAATGAATATGAAGCATAACCATAGAACGAAGGTGAGTGTAGGAAAAGTAGAAAGGTGACTATATCCTAAACATCATCATAACAATCTTTCTTATCAACCTCAAATCCTTTCTAATCACATTAATACAAATCAAGTGATGGTTGAAAAGAAAAGATGCTTTCATAAAAAAAACATCTTACAAATAAAACCTCCACCAAAGTGTTATTTGCAAAACTGCAAATAACCCCCTCCATCAGAAAAGTCCGACCGGGAAAGAACAAAGGAAAACCGGCCGGAACGGAAAGCAAACTGGCAACTCCAGAAAACTGGTCCCGTAATAAATTACAGGAAAACCCCCATACTGTGCATACACACCCGCATCTGTATTCCGTCCGGATACAAATGCAATGAGACAAAATCTACACTGTACTAAACTAGGACCGGCTTAATCAAAGCCGGCTAGTAATATCCGTTCGATCCTGATCCGTGCAATACCGCACGTATCTGATCGAACCCTGCCATATAACCATACGGCCACTAGTACAAACCGTCCGATCCTGATCCGTGCAATACCGCACGTATCTGATCGGACCCTGCCATATCTCCATACGGCCTCTACAGCGTTTCGCCCGAAACTTGAGTAACTGTAAGTGTGGTGGACTCTAAAGACTCGTCAATATTATGGCTGTGGATTTAATCACTAGCACGTCAGAGGTATAAGCCAATACGTGACGGGCCACCAGCTATTGACCAAAAGAGACGTCGATGAGCGAACTCATCCGGACACCCTACTGAGCCTGTCAGTGACAATATCCGTGCAGTCCGGTCCGTTCGTCTATGAGTATCGCATGGCGGGCCTAGGGGGTTGGTAAAAGTCAGACCCCCAAAAGCGGTACAAGTCGTGTCGGAGTGTAGCCCAGAACATCCTGAGATACTACTGGAATACCTACCAGTAAATCTCCTTGCCTTGGCCAAGGACTTTGTGTAATGGCTCTCCTAGACACAGCACGACCTCACCCCCAATACCGGGAGAGACGAACCCCTGAAGATACGCTCACTGCCTCCATGTGGCTCGGGACTGTACCCAACTAAAACCTGTTTGCACGACTCCTTTGAGCCGTGGTAGGGTAGTAATCAAAGTACAGTGGGAACTCACACGAGACAAATGACGATCCCCAGGTCGATGAACTAACCTGCACACATGTCACCAGGGAACTGCCATCTGACGTCTGGTATATGACCAACTAGCATGTTCCCGGCGAGTCCTGTCCGGTGTACTCATAACCCAACGAGCACCTGTATACATCTTAGGTGATCCAACTGACACCAGTGGCTTGTGAGACCGGCCACCGCCCCTCGTCAGGGTCTCGACTGTATACACTAGTCTACTAATGGAGTATCGATGCCCAGTCTCGAAACTCCCACGACTAGGGACCTTTTAAGGATAAGCTTATAGACCGCCAGCTCCCACTTATATGATCGCCCTCATACTGCTGGTGGTCAAGCAAGAATCCTAGGGGCTCTATCAACGTGTAATAGCGACGTGTCAGGTCACCTAAAACAGTACACGATGATAAAGGTAAACCAGATAGCATACTATCATCTCGAGTAAGACTGTCCTACCGGGATAGGTCCTCCCTCAATCATTACAATCACGTACCTGTGACCTAATAATTGACTCTGAGGGCACTATCTCCAACAATCTCCCACTTGCACTCAAGGCTAATTATTGCGATGTCGCATACTCACAGCCCGTGTGATACCGAACACCCAACTCCTCTACTAGTCAGTCTCACAAAGCCCGTTTGCGAAACTCTTGCGTTCGAGGAATAGCCTCAGTGAGTGGATCCGCCTGTGGTGTCTCTTTCTATGTCTCTCTATATCTCAAGTTCACGGAGAAAACCATCTCCCGAAATGAGCAATACCTGTCTTAGAATGTCTGGATGTCTGATGGGACCTAGCTCATAAATGAACTCCAAATCCAAACTTCTTAGACTGTATCGTCAACTGAACTTAATCAGTATCCCGCGCCATGCCACCCTCAGTATTGCCTTGGACCACCTGTCCAAAATACTGCCCCTCGTCAGAAGGAAAACTATAGCTCTGACAACCTCCTTGTCGTCCATGTCACCTTGGAAGCCTGGAATGATAACCGTCTCCTAAAAGAGGCAGCCGTTATCATTTCCCTAGAACATTCACTTATGTTCTAGAACTGCTTCCGACTGTTTCTCCAGGACTGGATCAATGTCAACTTATTGCATCTAGTGCAAGAACAACATCTGGTGTGGTACTTCACATCTCATGATTGACTCAATTGCCTGAGCAAGTGATCTGCCAATCATGCACATCCCTCTCCCCTTTAGTCTGTAAGACACCTTTAGAGAGGGTGACTCCATCATCTGCAGGTATACTACCGTGCCAGGAGTCGTCCATTCTAAATACTCTTAGAATGCTGTCTAAGTACCCTGATTGGGAAACCACCCAAATCTAGATCTAAAACCATAGATCTAGTAACCAGTATGTCAGACATAAAGTCCAAGTCCTTTGTGGAGAAACTACTGTGTGACGACCAAAGTATAACCGATCGTAGTGTAGGAGTTTCTTTTCCTACTCTGTGTATATCATCCAAATACCAGGATATCACACCCTACTACCTTCTCAACAGATCCATCCCCTATTCTGATGAAGTCAAAACCATGACTGTCACGTCAGAAATAGATGATCTATCTCCGCTACATCTGCTCTAGTCTATAAATAGACATAAGCAACCTGTCCACCAATGCTTCCGCTGCTCCCACTGACTACGACAACCCTCTGGCAGAGTCATATAGGCGTACACTTCCAAAGCAAGTTTAGAACGACGCTATACTCATCCTCCTGCTGGGTCTCGCAGCCTGGAACAACAACAATGGCAAGTGTGGGTAAACAAGAACTTCCCTGTCACCGTCCTTGAGGCTACCGGAGTACCTCTCGGGTGCCTGAAGTTACCCACCTTATCTGCGGAGCGGCCAATGGAATGTCAAATCAGATTGAATCTTTAGGTTCCTTATCAAATCTTCAGTAATCGTTTGCGGTTCTGGAATCACTTCCAGTTCTACCATACTCCCACTGCTGTTTTCTGAAAAATCCATTTTTAATAAAACTGTGGCGAGTCTAGAACAATATTGCTATTGTTCATCCAGATGGTAGAAAATCAACCCGCGTCATAGCCTGGGTCAACCCACAAACAGCCATTACAGAAACGTGCCTTGAGTTATCCAGAGTCTGGTTTTAATCATAAGCCAGACAACTCCCCGTACCTTAACAATGTTAAGATATGAACTGTACTATATCCAATATAGAAACAAAGGCACTGATTTAATTTAACCAGATTCAAATCATGCAGCTGTCCCCAGCGCATGTCAACTAAATGGAAAGAGGCCGATCAGCGTTACTCAACTTAGGAATGCTTCCAATTATGAGTAACCTGAAAGAGAAGCAATTTCTCTTAATAATTACTATCAACTGAATACCATACACAAGTATCTACATCTTCGATCACTTTGAAGAATCCCGATACTTGCTATACCTGGTTCTCTACTCTATTCAAATACCTATAACTCCTCAAAACTTAGACCCTGTGTTTCCACGAAACACATGTCTAAGGGCTAGAGAAGTTAAAAGTAAACAGAATATAGTACGAGGACCAAGCTCTCTGTCCTAATGGACACTGGACAATATACAATACTCTGTATAAGTCCGCTGAGTCTAACAACTCATTCACTGTGTGTCGTAGATTGAAAACTGTACTTATGGTTAAGAAGAATTACACCGCTGTTTAATGCTCCTTACCTAACCATCCACTTATATAGGTAAATGTCATCGACATAATATCAAAAGGTATATCTCATTCTATGAAAATAGACGTACAGATATATCAATTTGAAATTGGTGCACAACAGCGGATATTCAAAACCAAATATTTGCCGACCGGCAAACAACCCAGGCGATCTCCTCAAATATCACCGATTACAACGAATCCCGATATAATAAGGATGATCACCCAATTCCCACTAACTTACTCCCACTCATCATCTGTAAAACCATACAGATGTGAGAATTATACCTGGTAAATACATACCCTGGAGTAAGTGTCTAATCGGGAAATCAGTTTTCCATTAACAGTACACAGTGAAACTGAAACATTGAAATGTTTCGTTGGGGTATCCTGGTATTCCTAGTAATGCCTCATCCATTATCCTAATTCACAACTGTAACCGTATAATTCTTTGCCACCTCTCCAAATCCCTTCATATGTCTTTAGTCTTTACCTTCTGTACACCCCTTTCGGCCAATTGGTTTTCTACCTTCCCTACCGTTCGGCACCAGCCTATGGTTTGGAAGAAGACTATCCAAAAAGCATAAAGGGTGTACTGTCCTAATCCTAGGAGCACTCGCAACGCGAGAGAAGGTGAAGATAAAAGACATCTGAATGTACTTTATTCCTATTTCTCCTGAACCAGGATCCATCCCCGAACTGGAACAAGTTCCTTTCGAGTTCGTATATAACCATACGATGGATTATCCAATAAAATGGGATCTTCGTAGTGATACGGAGTGTCCTGGAGAAATACAAAGGTGATGTGGGAGTGGTAACGAAATATTTGTTTTGGTCGTGAATATCTGTTGCAATTTACTTTGCCCTCTTACTGATCCCTTGTTTTGTCTGAACTTAATACCTTCTGCACACCATCGTTATGCTAATTGGTTTTCTTCATTCCCTACCGGTCGGCACCAGCCTATGGTTTGGAAGAAGACTATCCAATTTGCATAATAGGTGTACTACTCCTAAACTAAGGAGTACTCGCAACCTTTGAGAGGGTGAAAAGAAAAGACAACTGAATAATCCTATCCGTTTTCTCCAGAACCGGAAACCATCCTCGAATTCCTTCGAGTTCGTATCTAACCATACGATGGTTTTGTCCAATGGAAGTGGACGTTCGTAGTAATACGGGGTGTCCAGGAGAAAAGGGTAAAAGTATGAGTGGCAATGAGGTCTGCAACTCTGACAATCCAAAAGCCAGTGTTAAGTAGGTTCGGTCAATTTGGTCACTGAGTCAAAGTCTAGGGTCGGGTCAATGGTCGCTGCCAGAGAGAGAGAGAAAAGAAACACTCAGCGTGCACTCTAACCTAGATCAGAATGGTTACCAATTTATCTAATCTGGAAACCTCCCACTGTACCTCAAATTCTCCTCCAAACCTGAAAGAAGAATTAGTCGGGGTCACCCGAGGAGTATACCAACTCATCAGTGGGAATCGGGATCCAACTCTCATCGCATGACAACGTGACGGAATCCGCTCACGGTATCACACTCCAGAAGGTATGCGCATATCTGGAAAGTTTCAGTTCTTTTGAAACTCCCGATGTGATTTCTGCCCCATGCTCTTATGACCTTGACGAAGGTCAACAAATCATAAGTCACATGTCAAGTTCTACCCGTCATTATCCAGGGTTAATCTGAATCCACCCGTACAAGCCCTTGACGAAGGTCAACAAGGCTATACGACTGTCCCAAACCAACGCATCTATCTATGCAGCAGAAAGGTAACAAGCAGCTACCATACACTATGCCTTGACGAAGGTCAACAAACATAGCATGAATACTACGTGCTACCCGTCTGAAACGACGGAGGGCTACGAATGGTTTCTGGCGAAAACCTTTAACGTAATGAACTTGATATCGTTGAAGGAACGGATAGCTTTTTGAAAAAAATAGTGACGAAAACCGTTGCTAAAGAGGTCACTCCCGGTGAAGGGATCTCGGCTCTTTCCCCGTAGAATGGGGTGCAGGATATTCCAAATAAATACCACGATGCAAAGCAAAAGTAATCGGCTATAGTGAAGTTAATGCCCTGACGCAAACTTCTGTCCAAGGGGTCACTCCCGGTGAAGGGATCTCGGCCCTTGCCTCGTCGACTGAGGAGCACGATATTCCAAATGAATACCACGATGCAAAACAAAAGTGAACGTCCTTGCAATAACAGCTTTTTGAAAAGTGTTCCAACAACATCAGAATAGGTTTGTTTAACTTGCATTGATCCGAATCAACGCAGTCCCATCAATTGATCACACCACAAAGAGAGAAAATATACTGACGTACGTATATGCCATCAGCATTCGCCACTGGGTCCCGTCATCACCCGTTAGGTTAGCTAACTAACGGCAGAGCGGGGACTGGACTAGTGCGGATGAAAAACATATACAACATCTACTAATATATATACCAATATATTATATTCGCTCAAGGCGTGAATAAAATGCAACATCACAGAAATGTACAGCATCACAGAACAATACAGATATCTGGGATCCCCGGGTTTCACAGAGCCACTACTGAAACCCGACGTTCCCCTGGTCGTGTGGATAGCCTGTGCAATGAAATCCTAGACCCCTACGGGCGCGGCAAGTCACCCGCCAAAACCTGAAGCGAGGCAGCCCCCTTCAGCGCCGTGAATGGACCACCCAGCACTTCACGGAATCCGGTAACTTGGGCACCCCTCCTGGGTCAACCTGTACCCCTTACGAGTGCGGCGAATAGCCCGCCAATCCTAGAGTGAAGCCCCCTCCGTCTCAATGCCATGAGATGCGGGCTTGTTGCCCTCTAGAACCCGGCTATCCGTGCACCCCTCTGCGGGGCAATCCTAGTACAGAAAGTAAAATATACATACAACGGGTACATCGACCGCAACCAGGTCGTGCCCCAAAATAATAATACAAACTGGCAGTGACGGCAGTCCACATGTCGGACGCTCGCCCCGCAATATCAAATGTACATAATACAACAAAACTGTACTAGCATTGCATCCAGGCTATCCCCCACGACCGATCCGCAACAACACAGCAAATACATAGAACATCAACGTGAAGGTCACGTTCGCAAATCCGTCTAACCGGGCTATAGCAGTTAGACCGGATTTACCGATCGAGTGACATTCACGGTCGCAGATATAATGTAAATACTGTGAAAAATGTGTTTTAAAATTTTCCGATTGATCAAACAATTAACAAGTGGGCCCCAAAGAAAACTGTAGCAACCACAGAAAATATAGGCCCAATTTTAATGTTCCAGAAACCACATTTTTTTATTCAGGAACACACTGCAAAAATTTGAGGGGGTGAACAGTTACCTCCGCGGCGGAAGCGCGGCCAAATCAGGGGTTTGGCCGCCCTTCCGCGGCGGTATGGTAAGTTCGTGGCACCAAAATTTTACAGTAACCTTAAAATTCCCTGCACATCACTCTGAGACAACCTGAAAAATTTTTGGACTCAAAAAAAATTCGACAGAAACTGATGTGCATGAAAAATGCGTTTTCGGGATTTTGTTCGATCGGAAACGTAAAACACATCAAACGAAAACTAGACGAAGTTAATGGCGAGGCTCTGATACCACTGTAAGTGCACGGCGGCGCCCCGGCCGTCAATCCGACGGCCAAACGCGGAAACGGTGGTAAACTTAAATTTTTGCGGACTTGGCAAAACGGCACCACCGCGCACTAAACCCATGATCGTTAACCATTAACAAGTCTAAGCTACAAAGAGGATGGGTTAGAGATATACCGACGATCCAAGTCCTCCGGTCTTCATCTCCACTCCAATCTCCTCGCGGGATCTCCGTCCATCTCCTCCTCGTCGGAAAGGGCACCACGAAGCCGGGTACTTTTACGGGCTCCCACCTCAATACCGAGGCAACTCGCGCATGAAGCCGGCAACTCGACATGCTCAAGATATGCTGTAGGAAGATAGGGTAGAGTGTATGTCTCACTTTGGGGTTGGTTGCCATTTGTGGATGATGGAGGAAACAAGGTAAGAAAAATGGTGCTTGCATTTTTCTAGCATCAAAAATGAGATCAAGAATGCTACTCTCTCAAAAATGAAGCTCTCATTTTCTTCTCTTTTCTTCTTCTCTCTTTTCTTCTTCTCTCTTTCTTTCTACCATTTTTCATCAAGTCATAAGAATAAGGTGGAAGAATAAATATGAAGCATAACCATAGAAGGAAGGTGAGTGTAGGAAAAGTAGAAAGGTGACTATATCCTAAACATCATCATAACAATCTTTCTTATCAACCTCAAATCCTTTCTAATCACATTAATACAAATCAAGTGATGGTTGAAAAGAAAAGATGCTTTCATAAAAAAACATCTTACAAATAAAACCTCCACCAAAGTGTTATTTGCAAAACTGCAAATAACCCCCTCCATCAGAAAAGTCCGGCCGGGAAAGAACAAAGGAAAACCGGCCGGAACGGAAAGCAAACTGGCAACTCCAGAAAACTGGTCCCGTAATAAATTACAGGAAAACCCCCATACTGTGCATACACACCCGCATCTGTATTCCGTCCGGATACAAATGCAATGAGACAAAATCTACACTGTACTAAACTAGGACCGGCTTAATCAAAGCCGGCTAGTAATATCCGTTCGATCCTGATCCGTGCAATACCGCACGTATCTGATCGAACCCTGCCATATAACCATATGGCCACTAGTACAAACCCTCCGATCCTGATCCGTGCAATACCGCACGTATCTGATCGGACCCTGCCATATCTCCATACGGCCTCTACAGCGTTTCGCCCGAAACTTGAGTAACTGTAAGTGTGGTGGACTCTAAAGACTCGTCAATACTATGGCTGTGGATTTAACCACTAGCACGTCAGAGGTATAAGCCAATACGTGACGGGCTACCAGCTATTGACCAAAAGGGACGTCGATGAGCGAACTCATCCTGACACCCTACTGAGCCTGTCAGTGACAATATCCGTGCAGTCCGGTCCGTTCGTCTATGAGTATCGCATGGCGGGCCTAGGGGGTTGGTAAAAGTCAGACCCCCAAAAGCGGTACAAGTCGTGTCGGAGTGTAGCCCAGAACATCCTGAGATACTACTGGAATACCTACCAGTAAATCTCCTTGCCTTGGCCAAGGACTTTGTGTAATGGCTCTCCTAGACACAGCACGACCTCACCCCCAATACCGGGAGAGACGAACCCCTGAAGATACGCTCACTGCCTCCATGTGGCTCGGGACTGTACCCAACTAAAACCTGTTTGCACGACTCCTTTGAGCCATGGTAGGGTAGTAATCAAAGTACAGTGGGAACTCACACGAGACAAATGACGATCCCCAGGTCGATGAACTAACCTGCACACATGTCACCAGGGAACTGCCATCTGACGTCTGGTATATGACCAACTAGCATGTTCCCGGCGAGTCCTGTCCGGTGTACTCATAACCCAACGAGCACCTGTATACATCTTAGGTGATCCAACTGACACCAGTGGCTTGTGAGACCGGCCACCGCCCCTCGTCGGGGTCTCGACTGTATACACTAGTCTACTAATGGAGTATCGATGCCCAGTCTCGAAACTCCCACGACTAGGGACCTTTTAAGGATAAGCTTATAGACCGCCAGCTCCCACTTATATGATCGCCCTCATACTGCTGGTGGTCAAGCAAGAATCCTAGGGGCTCTATCAACGTGTAATAGCGACGTGTCAGGTCACCTAAAACAGTACACGATGATAAAGGTAAACCAGATAGCATACTATCATCTCGAGTAAGACTGTCCTACCGGGATAGGTCCTCCCTCAATCATTACAATCACGTACCTGTGACCTAATAATTGACTCTGAGGGCACTATCTCCAACACTTGTATCAATTCCTCTACCATCTCAAAAGGCAACATCCAAAACCCAAAATGAGACACAACTTCCACACTATATTCTACAGCAAATCTTGGGCACGTCGACTAGCCAGCTTCGTGCCCGAGTTGCCTCGGCATTGAGGTGGGAGCCCGTAAAAGAAGTAGGCGATGTGGTGCACTTCCGGCGATGAGGTGGAGACAGGACATTCAGCAGGAGATCGGGACGACGACGAGAAGACCGGAGGACTCGGATCAGTCGGTATATCTCTCTTCCCCATCTTGTAGTTAGCTAGGACTAGTTAATGGTTCGATCCGGGTATTAGTGCGCGGCGGTTTGCCAGTTCAAGTAAAATTTAAAGTTTATCACCGCTTCCGCATTTGGCCCTCGGATTGACGGCCGGGGCGCCGCCGTGCACTTAAAGTGGTATCAGAGCCTCGCTATTAATTTAGTCTAGCTTTGTTTAATGTGTTTTACATTTCCGATCGAGCAAAAATTCCAAAATCCGCATTTTCAATAGCAACAGTTTTCTGTCGAAATTTTTTTGTCTCGAAAAATTTTTCAGGTAGTTTCAGAATACTGTGCAGGGAAGTATAAGCCCACTGAAAAATTTGGTCACGAGATCTTATTACTCGACCGCGGAACCGTGGCCAAACCCATGCTTGGGCCGCGGTTCCGCCGCAGTTTTGAGAGATCAGTACACCAATTTTTTACAGAGGCTTTCTGGGGTGAAAATTGGGGTTTTGGAATAATAACATTGGGCCCAGAATTTCTTGATCTGCTACAGTAATGCTTTGGGGCCCACTTGTTAAAATTTTGATCGATCGGATATTTTAAACACATTATTTCACAGTATTTACATTATATCTGCGACCGTGAATGTCACTTGATCGGTAAATCCTGTTTAACTGCTATAGCCCGGTTAGACGGATTTGCGAACGTGACTTTCACGTTGATGTTCTTTTTTTGCTGTGATGTTGCGGATCGGTCGTGGGGGGTAGCCTGGATGCAATGCTAGTACTGTGTTTTGTTGTATTATTTACATTTGATATTGCGGGGCGAGCGTCCGACATGTGGACTGCCGTCACTGCCTGTTTGTATTATTATTTTGGGGCACGGCCAGGTTGCGGTCGATGTACCCGTTGTATGTATATTTTACTTTCTGTACTAGGATTACCCCGCGGAGGGGTGCACGAATAGCCGGATTCTAGAAGGCAACAAGCCCGCATCTCATGGCATTGAGACGGAGGGGGCTTCACTCTAGGATTGGCGGGCTATTCGCCGCACTCGTACGGGGTACAGGTTGACCCAGGAGGGGTGCCCAAGTTACCGGATTCCGTGAAGTGCCGGGTGGTCCATTCACGGTGCTGAAGGGGGCTGCCTCACTTCAGGTTTTGGCGGGTAACTTGCCGCGCCCGTAGGGGTCTAGGATTTCATTGCACAGGCTATCCACACGACCAGGGGAACGTCGGGTTTCAGTAGTGGCTCTGTGAAACCCGGGGATCCCAGATATCTGTATTGTTTCTGTGATGCTGTACATTTTTACGATGTTGCAATTTTTATCACGCCTTGAGCGGATATAATATATTGGTATATATATTAGTAGATGTTGTATATGTTTTGCATCCGCGCTAGTCCAGTCCCCGCTCTGTCGTTAGTTAGCTAACCTAACGGGTAATGACGGGACCCAGTGGCGAATGCGGATGGCATATACGTACATCAGTATATTTTCGTTCTTTTTGGTGTGATCCATTGATGGGACTGCGTTGATTCGGATCAATGCAAGTTAAAAACAAACCTAATCTGATGTTGTTGGAACACTTTTCAAAAAGCTGTTATTGCAAGGACGTTCACTTTTGTTTTGCATCGTGGTATTCAGTTAGAATATCCTGCTCCTCAGTCGACGAGGCAAGGGCCGAGATCCCTTCACCGGGAGTGACCCCTTGGACAAAAAGTTTGCGTCAGGGCAATGACTTCACTATAGCCGATTACTTTTGCTTTGCATCGTGGTATTCAGTTGGAATATCCTGCACCCCATTCTACGGGGAAAGAGCCGAGATCCCTTCACCGGGAGTGACCTCTTTAGCAACGGTTTTTGTCACTATATTTTTAAAAGCTATCCGTTCCTTCAACGATATCAAGTTCTTTACGTTAAAGGTTTTCGCCAGAAACCATTCGTAGCCCTCCGTCGTTTCAGACGGGTAGCACGTAGTATTCATGCTATGTTTGTTGGCCTTCGTCAAGGCATAGTGTATGGTAGCTGCTTGTTGCCTTTCTGCAGCATAGATAGATGCGTTGGTTTGGGACAGTCGTATAGCCTTGTTGGCCTTCGTCAAGGGTTTGTGCGGGTGGGTTCAAATCAACCTGGAGAATGACGGGTAGAACTTGACATGTGACTTATGATTTGTTGGCCTTCGTCAAGGTCATAAGAGCATGGGGCAGAAATCACATCGGGAGTTTCAAAAGAACTGAAACTTACCAGATATGCGCATACCTTCTGGAGTGTGATACCGTGAGCGGATTCCGTCACGTTGTCAAGCGATGATAGTTGGATCCCGATTCCCACTGATGAGTTAGTTTACTCCTCGGGTCATCCCGACTAATTCTTCTTTCAGGTTTGGAGGAGAATTTGACGGTACAGTGGGAGGTTTCCAGATTAGATAAATTGGTAACCATTCTGATCTAGGTTAGAGTGCACGCTGAGTGTTTCTTTTCTCTCTCTCTTTGGCAGCGACCATTGACCTGACCCTAAGACTATGACTCAGTGACCAAGTTGACCGAACCTTCTTTAACACTGGCTTTTGGATTGTCAGAGTTGCGAACCTCATTGCCACTCCTACTTTTACCCTTTTCTCCAGGACACCCCGTATTGCTACGAACATCCACTTCCATTGGACAAAACCATCGTATGGTTAGATACGAACTCGAAAGTATTTATTCGAGGATGGTTTCAGGTTCTGGACAAAACGGATAGGATTATTCAGTTGTCTTTTCCTTTTACCTTCTCTCAGGTTGCGAGTGCTCCTTGGTTTAGGAGACAGTACACCTGTTACGCAAATTGGATAGTCTTCTTCCAAACCATAGGCAGGTGCCGACCGGTAGGGAATGAAGAAAACCAATTAGCCTAACGATGGTGTACAGAAGGTATTAAGTTAAGACAAAGCAAGGGATTAGTAAGAGGGCAAAGTAAATTGCAACAGATATTCACGACCAAACCAAGTATTCCTTCGCCAATCCTAAATCACCTTTGTATTTCTCCAGGACACTCCGTATCACTACGAAGATCCACAGTTTATTGGATGCTCCATCGTATGGTTATATACGAACTCGAAAGGAACTTGTTCCAGTTCGGGGATGGATTCTGGTTCAGGAGAAATAGGAATAAGGTTTATTCTATTGTCTTTTATCTTCACCTTCTCTCGCATTGAGAGTACTCCTAGGATTAGGACAGTACACCCATTATGCTTATTGGATAGTCTTCTTCCAAACCATAGGCTGGTGCCGAACGGTAGGGAAGGAAGAAAACCATTTGGCCTAATGGGGTGTGCAGAAGGTAAAGACTAAAGACATATGAAGGGATTTGGAGAGGTGGCAAAGAACTATACGGTTACAGTCGTGAATCTGGAAGAGGCATTACTAGGAATACCGGAATACCCCATCGAAACATTTCAGTGTTTCAATTTCACTGTGTAATGTTAAAAGAAAACTGATTTCCCGATTAGATACTTGCTCCAGGGTATGTATTTACCAGGTATGATTCTCACATCTGTATGGTTTTACAGATGATGAGTGGGAGTAAGTTATTGGGAATTGGGTGGTCATCCTCATTATATCGGGATTCTTGTAATCAGTGATATTTGAGGAAATCACCTGGGCTGTTTGCCGGTCGGCAAATATTTGGTTTTGAATATCCGCTGTTATGCACCAGTTTCAAATTTATATATCTGTACGTCTATTTTCATAGAGTGAGATATACCTTTTTGAAATTAGGTCTGTGACATTTACCTATATCAGTGGATGGTTAGGTAAGGAGCATTAAACGGCGGTGTAATTCTTCTTAACCATAAGTACAGTTTCCAACCTACGACACACAGTGAATGAGTTATCAGACTCAAGGGACTTATACAGAGTATTGTATGTTGTCCAGGGTCCGTCAGGACAGAGGGGTTGGTCCTCGTACTATATTCGGTTTACTTATGAATTCTCTACTTTTTAGACAGGTGTTTCGTGGAAACACAGTGTCCGAATTTTGAGAAGTTATAGGTATTTGAATAGAGTAGAGAACCAGGTATAGCAAGTATCGGGATTCTTCAAAGTGATCGAAGATGTAGATACTTGTGTATGGTATTTAGTTGATAGTAATGATAAAGAGAAATTGCTTCTTTTTCAGGTTACTCATAATTGGAAGCATTCCTAAGTTGAGTAACGCTGATAGGCCTTCTTCCATTTAGTAGACATGCACTGGAGACAGTTGCATGATTTGGATCTGGTTCAATTAAATCAGTGCCTCTGTTTCTATATTGGATATAGAACAGTTCATATCTTAACGATGTTAAGGTACGGGGAGTTGTCCGGTTTATGCTTAAAACCAGACACTGGACAACTCAAGGCACGTTTCTGTAATGGCTGTTTGTGGGTTGACCCAGGCTATGACGATGGTTGACTTTCTACCATCTGGCAGATCAATAGAAATATAGTTCTAGACTCGCCACATTTTTATTAAAAATGGATTTTTTCAGAAAACAGTAGTGGGAGTATGGTAGAACTGGAAGTGATTCCAGAACCACAAACGATTACTGAAGATTTGATAAGGAACCTAAAGATTCAATCTAGATTGACATTCCATTGGCCACTCCGCAGATAAGGTGGGTAACTTCAGGCACCCGAGAGGTACTACGGTAGCCTCAAGGACGGTGACAGGGAAGTTCTTGTTTACCCACAATTACCATTGCTGTTGTTCCAGGCTGCGAGACCCGGCGGGAGGATGAGTATAGCGTCGTTCTAAACTAGTTTTAGAGGTGTACGTCTATATGACTCAGCCAGAGGGTTGTCGTAGTCAGTGGGAGCAGTGGAAGCATTGGTGGACAGGTGGCTTTTGTCTATTTATAGACTAAAGCAGTTATAGCGGAGATAGATCATCTATTTCTGACGTGACAGTCATAGGTTTGACTTCATCAGAATAGAGGATGGATCTGTTGAGAAGGTAGTAGGGTGTGATTTCATGGTATTTGGATGACATACACATAATAGGAAAAGAAACTCCTATACTACGATCGGTTATAATTTGGTCGTCACACAGTAGTTTCTCCACAAAGGAAATGGACATTTTATCAGACGTACTGGTTACTAGATCTATGGTTTTAGATCTAGATTTGGGTGGTTTCCCAATAAGGGTACTTAGACAGCATTCTAAGAGTATTTAGATTGGACGACTCCTGGCACGGTAGTGTACCTGCAGGTAATGGAGTCACCCTCTCCAAAGGTGTCATACAGACTAAAGGGGAGAGGGATGTGCATGATTGGAAGATCACTTGCTTAGGCAATTGAGTCAATCATGAGATGTCAAGTACCACACCAGATGTTGTTCTTGCACTAGATGCAATAAGTTGACACTAATCCAATCCTGGAGAAACAGTCGGAAGCAGTTTTAGAACATAAGTGGATGTTCTAGGGATATGATAACGACAGCCCCATTCGGGAGACAGTTATCATTCCAGGCTTCCAAGGTGACCTGGACGACAAGGAGGTTGTCAGAATTATAGTTTTCCTTCTGACGAGGTGCAGTATTTTGGACAGGTGGTCCAAGGAAATACTGAGGGTGGCATGGCGCAGGATACTGATTAAGTTCAGTTGACGATACAGTCTAAGAAGTTTGGATTTGGAGTTCATTTATGAGCTTGGTCCCATCAGACATCCAGACATATTTTAAGACAGGTATTGCTCTTTTCGGGAGATGGGTTTCTCCGCGAACTTGAGATATAGAGAGACATGGAAAGAGACAACAAAGCGGATCCACTCACTAAGGCTATTCCTCGAACGCAATAGTTTCGCAAACGAGCTTTGTGAGACTGACTAGTAGAGGAGTTGGGTGTTCGGTATCACACGGGCTGTGAGTATGCGACATCGTAATAATTAGCCTTGAGTGCAAGCGGGAGATTGTTGGAGATAGTGCCCTCAGAGTTAATTATTAGGTCACAGGTACGTGATTGCAATGATTGATGGAGGACCTATCCCGGTAGGACAGTCTTACTCGAGATGATAGTATGCTATCTGGTTTACCTTTATCATCGTGTACTGCTTTAAGTGACCTGACAAGTCGCTATTACACGTTGGTAGAGCCCCTAGGATTCTTGCTTGACCACCAGCAGTATGAGGGCGATCATATACGTGGGAGCTGGCAGTCTATAAGCATATCCTTAAATGATCCCTTGTCGTGAGAGTTTCGAGATAGGGCATCGATACTCCAGAGTAGACTAGTGTATACAGTCAAGACCCCGACGAGGGGCGGTGGCCGGTCTCACAAGCCACTGGTTTCAGTTGGATCACCTAAGATGTATACAGGTGCTCATTGGGTTATGAGTACACCGGACAGGACTCGCCGGGAACATGCTAGTTGGTCATATACCAGACGTCAGATGGCAGTTCCCTGGTGACATGTGTACAGGTTAGTTCATCGACCTTGGGATCATCATTTGTCTCGTGTGAGTTCCCACTGTACTTTGATTACTACCCTACCACGGCTCAAAGGAGTCATGCAAACAGGTTTTAGTTGGGTACTGTCCCGAGCCACATGGAGGCAGTGAGCGTATCTTCAGGGGTTCGTCTCTCCCGGTATTAGGGGTGCGGTCGCGCTGTGTCTAGGAGAGCTATTACACGAAGCCCTCGGCCGAGGCAAGGAGATTTACTGGTAGGTATTCCAGTAGTATCTCAGGGTGTTCTGGGCTACACTCCGACACGACTTGTACCGCTTTTGGGGGTCTGACTTTTACCAACCCCCTAGGCCCGCCATGCGATACTCATAGACGAACGGACCGGACTGTACGGATATTGTCACTGACAGGCTCAGTAGGGTTGTCAGGCTGAGTTCGCTCACAGACGTCCCTTTTAGTCAATACCTGGTAGCCCGTTACGTATTGTCTTATACCTCTGACATGCTAGTGGTTAAATCCACAACCAAGGTGTTGACGAGTCTTTAGAGTCCCCCACATTCAGTTACTTAGCTTTCGGGCGAAAAGTTGTAGAGGCCGTATGGAGATATGGCAAGGTCCGATCAGATACGTGCGGTATTGCACGGATCAGGATCGGACAGTTTGTACTATAGGCCGTATGGATATATGGCAGGGTTCGATCAGATACGTGCGGTATTGCACGGATCAGGATCGAACAGATATTACTAGCCGGCTTTGGTTTAAGCCGGATCCTAGTATAGTACAGTATAGATTTTGTCTCATTGCATTTGTATTTCGGTCGAAATACAGATGCGGGTGTGTATGCACAGTAGTGGGGTTTTCCTGTAATTTATTACGGGACCAGTTTTCTGGAGTTGCCAGTTTGCTTTCCGTTTCGGCCAATTTCCTTTGTATCGTTCATTGGCCGAAGTTTGGTGGAGGAGGGCTTATTTGCATTGTTGCAAATAAGCATTTGTGGAGGGGTTCTTTGCATATTCTTGTGTTATGATGGTGCACCGTTCTTTGACCTTGACTTCTTCTATCATGATTGCTTAACTTTGTGAGCAATCATGGTTGTAGTAGGTGGGTTTTTGGAGTATGGGTTTGATTTTGTGATCATTGCTTTTTCAGGATAACCATTCCTCTCTCTCTCTCTTGCATGATATGAGTATGGCTCCCATTTTTGATAGATTGACTCTCATTCTCTCCACCACCATTGTCTTGGCCGGCCTCATAGAGGAGAGGGGCTGTCCAAAATATTTGGAGTGGGTATTTGGTTCATTTCATGCTCCCAAATATCCCCAAGTTCCTCCACATAATTCTTGTATCAATTCCTCCACCATCTCAAAAGGCAACATCCAAAACCCAAAATGAGACACAACTTCCACACTATATTCTACAGCAAATCTTGGGCACGTCGACTAGCCAGCTTCGTACCCGAGTTGCCTCGGCATTGAGGTGGGAGCCCGTAAAAGAAGTAGGCGATGTGGTGCACTTCCGGCGACGAGGTGGAGATAGGACATTCCACACGAGATCGGGACGACGACGAGAAGACCGGAGGACTCGGATCAGTCGGTATATCTCTCTTCCCCATCTTGTAGTTAGCTAGGACTAGTTAATGGTTCGATCCGGGTATTAGTGCGCGGCGGTTTGCCAGTTCAAGTAAAATTTAAAGTTTATCACCGCTTCCGCATTTGGCCGTCGGATTGACGGCCGGGGCGCCGCCGTGCACTTACACATACGACCTCTACTCGTTTCGCCCGAAGCTGTGAAACCCTCTGTGTAGGACTCTAAAGACTCGACAGTACTCTATCAGTGGGTTTAACCACAAGCACGTCAGCGGAACTAGCTGTGCGTAACGGCTACCCAGGTATCTGTTGATAAGAAGCTCGACGAGCAAGCTCATCCAAACTCCTACTGAGCTTATCTGTGACAATCTCCGTACAGTCCGGTCTGTTCGTCTAAGAGTATCGGATATCGGGACTAGGGGGTGGTAAACGTCAGACCCCTAATAGCGGTATAAATCGTGTCGGGGTGTAGTCTAGAACACCTTGTGAAACTACTGGAACACCTACCAGTAAATCTCACTTGCCCGGGCCAGGGACTTTGTGTAATGGCTCTCCTAAATACAGCGCGATATCAACCCCCAATACCGGAAAAGAAGAATCCTAGCTAACCGCCACTGCCTCCAAGTGATTCAGGACTGCACCTAACTACTACCTGTTTGCACGATTCAACAGAGCCGTGGTAGGGTAGCAATCAAAGAACAGTGGGAACACACTTGAAGCGAAGTAGCATTGTTAAGTCAACGGACTAAGCTGTACTCATGTCACCTGGGAACTGTGTAGGGTTGCTAGGCACTCTAATAAGGTTCTACAAGGCATCAACCATGCCCGATGAAAAAATAGCCGTGCCGAACAACCCTAACCAAGATCGTATACTAGAGATTATGCGAAAACAATAAGCTAGTAAACAACTTTACTTCTAAGAGTTAGGGATTACAATCTTTGTAGATCCGGTCCTTCACTTCTAAAGCTCCGTGTTGACGTCCATTCGCTGCGATCATCGAGATCCCGAACTCTTGTGACGGTTTCCTCGCAGAAATGAACGGGCTAGCTCGTTGACTTCGAGGCCGAAGATGATCTACGTCGAGGAGACTCAAACTCAAGCTCCATCTTCACTAGGTCATGAACTTTGTGAAGAGAACACCCTAAACTAAATGGCAAGTAGTAGAGGATGATGAAATAGGATGTGGTTTCACTTTGGATTTGGATTTCTCACTATATTTCTTCACTTGAAAATTTCTAGCAAGCTTTTCTTCTTCTTGAAGAAGAAGAAGAAGAAAGAATATGAATAATGAATTATCTAAAAAGAATAATCAAGTGAAGTCTATTATAATGCAACCATGGATGAGTTAACCTTTGTAGAGACTAAACCATAATTTGAGTTAATGGTTTGGCTAACAAAAATCTTATGCAAAACAAAATGAGTGGACTTTGTCAAAGATGCTTAAAAGCTTCATGAAGCTTCAAGCCAAGACAAAGAAAGCCACCATTTTGTTTTACCAAAATGAATAAAAACCTAAACTATTATCTTAAATATGGTGTAAGTCATACACACACCCAAGTTTGCATGTATCATCAATCATAATACTAACTAGTGCACAAACATATATCACATATACGACTCGTGCACATAAAGTGAGAAAGTCAATCTTAAGTGAACAAATACAAGTTAATGTAAAGTAATATATTAAATATATATAATTATACATTAAATCATTAAATCAACACTTGATTTAATGATCCGACCATATCGCATATAACCGACTAATATCTAGTATATCAATATATCGAATCAACACTTGATTCGGTAACCCGGCTATATCTCATATAACCGACTGATGATACAAATAGCGAGAATAGAATACAGTATCACATACTGGTATTATTCTCGGTCCCGCACTGTATGTCCACGTTGCCCACCCCGGTGCTTGCGGGGAGGCGGAAACAGTATAAAAAACGGATTTTTAACACACAAGGCAACATGGACTAGCAAAAGGAGGATCTTTGCTAAACATAAACTAACTACAAAGCTAAAAAGTTTAGCTACTCGGAAAAGGAGTTATACCTAGGTCTTCAATTCCTTCTCTTCTTGCTCCTTAGAGTGAAAGAAACGGATCTCCTTGTCGCCTTCTCTTGTCGAAGAAAGATCCACCCGAGGGCCTCAACCTTTGGCTTCAACTTCAAACTAGAAGTAACTAAGATGCTTGGAGTGCTAATCCTAGAACCTTAGAAAGAGTAGAGAGTATTTTAGAAGGATTTATCTCAAGCTCAAGAGATTCTCAACTCATGAGAGGGGAGAGCTAGAGAGAGAGGAAGAGGAGGAGAGAGAATCAAAATGATAGAATGAGAAGAAATAAACCATTCTTCTCACATATATATGTTAATTATGAATATAGATAATTAGTCAAGTTAATTGTCATGGTTAATCAAGAAATGACCATTATCATTTCACACTAAATGCCTTTGCAAGGATCAAAGAGCATCTTTCATATGGAATGATGATGGTCAACTTGTCAACTTAGGTCAATAAGTCAAGTATAGTCAAATGGTCAACAACCCTAACCATGCACAATTATAATTAACTAATAATTAATAAATCATAATTCACACAAAACATTAGGGTTAAGAAAATGACAATAGTCATCAACCCTAATCAAGGTCCTCTGCCTCTGTCTCAGTCAACTGTGCATACACACCCGTATCCGTGTACCGAGGAACACGAATACAATGAGATAAAACCAATCCCAAATCATATACTAGGATCCGGCTTAAACCAAAGCCCGCTAGTATAAGCTGTCCGGACACCAAACGTGCACAAGCGCGCTGATGTGAACGAACCCTGTCGCAATACCATGCGACCTCTACTCATTTTGCCTAAAGGCGAATAACCCTCTGTGTTAGACTCTAAAGACTCGACACTACGCTGGCAGTGGGTTTAACCACAGACTGCAAGCGGCACTAGCTGTACGTAACGGTCCCCGGGTAAATGCAGATAAGAAGACTGACGAGGTGAACCCATCTGAACTCCTACTGAGCCTGAATGTGACAGTCTCCGTACAGTCCGGTCTGTTCGTCTGATACATTGCATGGCGGGCCTAGGGGGTGGTAAACGTCAGTCCCCTAATAGTGGTACACGTCGTGTCGGAGTCTAGCCCAGAACACCCTGAGATAACAGTGGAAACCAACCAGTATACCTCGCTTGCCCTGGCCTGGGACTACTTGTGTAATGGCTCTCCTGGACACAACGCGATGTCAACCCCCAATACCGGGAGAGACGAATCCTGTCTAACTGTCACTGCCTCCAAGTGCTTCGAGACTGCACCCAACTACTACCTGTTTGCACGACTCATTTGAGCCGTGGTAGGGTAGTAATCAAAGTACAGTGGGAACACACTCGAGGCGAAGTGACAGTGTCAAGTCAGCGGACTAAGCTGTACTCATGTCACCTGGGAACTGATAACTGACGATAGGTATAATACTAACCAACAGTTCTCGACGAGTCCTGTCCAGTGTACTCGTAACCCAACGAGCACCCGCATACTATCTCAAGTACGACGTACAGACGGCTATAGGACAGACCGTCTCCCGTGCTGGGATGAGAAGCGCATATGCTAGTCTACTCCGGAGTATCGATGCCCTGTCTCGAGAATCACACGACCAGGGATGTGTATATATAAGGATGTGCTTATAGATTACCCAGCCCACACGAGTGTGACTGCCATCACAACGCTGGTAATTAAGCAAAGATCCTAAGGGCTCCGCTAATGCGTATAGGTGATACAATAAAGAAACACATATACACATTAAAGCAGAGACAAACTAAGTAGCATACTACCATTTCGAGCAAGATTGTCTATACAACTGTGAATATCCCAAGCTTCCATCAAGTAATATACATACTAGTATGATACAGTAATGGCCTCTAGGGCTTATACACTAACAATATCCTACTTGCACTAAGGCCATGTACTGGCGTATCAAAGACCTATCATCTCGATCAGCCGCTCGAACTGAGTCTGGGGTAAGGCCTTCATGAATGGATCTGCAGTGTTATCTTCTGATGCAACCTTCCGAACCTCGATCTCCTGGCGATCCACGATCTCCCTGATCAGGTGATACCTCCTCAAGATGTGTCTGGATTTCTGATGGGACCTGGGTTCCTTCGCTAAAGCTATAGCTACGTTATTGTCGCAATACAGAGGTATTGGATCAACAATGGACGGAACCACCTGAAGTTCTTTCAAGAACTTCCTCATCCAGACGGCTTCTTTTGCGGCATCAGATGCAGCGATATATTCCGCTTCCATAGTCGAGTCAGCAACGGTTTTCTGTTTGGAACTCTTCCAACACACTGCCCCTCCATTGAGGGTAAAGACAAAACCCGACATGGACTTGGAATCATCCTTGTCACTCTGAAAGCTGGAGTCAGCAAAGGCCTCAATCTGGAGGTCTTTTCCTCCATACACCAAGAACATCTCCTTAGTCCTTCTTAGGTACTTGAGAATGTTCTTTACCGCTATCCAGTGTTTCTCCCCAGGGTTTGACTGATACCTGCTTACCACACTCAGTGCATAAGCCACATCTGGTCTGGTACACAACATCGCATATATTATAGAGCCTATCGCAGAAGCGTAGGGTATAATGGACATGCGATCCCTTTCCAAATCAGTCTTGGGAGACATCTCTTTGGAGAGGGTGATCCCGTGACAAGCCGGTAGATTACCGCGCTTGGAATCTTCCATACTGAATCTTTTCAATATGGTGTCGATGTACCTGGACAGTGAGAGTCCTAATATCCTCTTGGATCTGTCACGGTAGATCCGGATCCCAAGAATGTATGAGGCATCACCCAGGTCTTTCATGGAGAACCTGTGTGACAAGAACCTTTTGAGAGATTGTAGCATAGGAATGTCATTTCCTATTAAGAGAATGTCATCCACGTATAAAACGAGGAATACTACAGTTCTCGCTACAAATCTACTATAGATGCATGGTTCATCTAGATTTTTTATAAAGCCAAATTCCTTGACCGTCTCATCAAAACAGATGTTCCAACTCCGCGATGCCTGCTTTAGTCCATAAATGGACTTGAGAAACTTGCACACCTTTCAGCTGCTCCCACTCTGAATGAAACCCTCTGGCTGGTCCATATAGACACACTCCTCTAAATTTCCATTTAGAAAAGCGGTCTTTACGTTCATCTGCCAAATCTCATAATCGTGGAAGGCAACGATGGCAACAAGGATCCGAATGGATTTCAGCATAGCCACTGGAGAAAAGGTTTCGTCATAGTCCAAACCAGGTCTTTGACGAAAACCCTTTGCAACAAGTCTAGCTTTATAGGTCTCAACCTGTCCATCTACACCAATCTTCCTTTTGAAGATCCACTTCCATCCTACGGGTTTTACCCCATCTGGAGCAATGTCCAACGTCCATACTTTGTTGGTGTACATGGACTCCATTTCGGTCCGCATTGCATCCAGCCATTTTACCGAGTCAACGCTCTGAATGGCTTGCTGGAAGCTAGTCGGCTCATCACTATCAATGATGCAATCTTCTCTATCCCCGTCTATGAGAAAACCGTAGTATCTCTCGGGCGGATGAGACTGCCTACTACTCCTGCGGAGCGGTGTAGGAATGTCCTAATCTTTCGAACCCTCTGGTTCTACTAAGCTTTCAGTAATAGCTTGTTGTTCTGGAATTTCTTCCAGTTCTATTGCGCTCCCACTTATTTCCTTTTCTAAGAACTGATGTTCCAGAAAGTGGGAATTACGAGAAACAAAGACCTTTTGTTCCTCTGCGTAATAGAAAAGATACCTCCTGGAGTTCTTTGGGTATCCCACAAACTTGCACAGTACCGAGCGTGCCTCGAGTTTGTCCGCATGCTGTTTTTTGACAAAAGCTGGACATCCCCAAATCTTCCGGTATTGAAGTTAGGGTTTCTTCCCACTCCATAACTCATATGGTGTGGTAGGCATAGTCTTAGTGGGAACTCGGTTCAAAAGGTATGCGGCTGATTCTAGCGCATATCCCCAGAATGATCGCGGTAACTCAGCGTTACTCATCATAGACCGTACCATATCCAATAGGGTTCGGTTCCGTCTCTCCGATACACCGTTATGTTGCGGAGTGTATGGAGGAGTAAGCTGAGAGAGAATTCCATTCTCTTTTAGGTAATCCAGGAACTCGGCACTCAAGTATTCACCTCCTCGATCAGATCTTAGTGTCTTGATACTTTTGCCTGTTTGTTTTTCTACTTCATTCTTGTATTCCTGGAACTTTTCAAAGGCTTCAGATTTATGCTTCATTAAGAAGATATGTACGAACCTTGAAAAATCATCCGTAAAAGTAATGAAGTAAGAATAACCACTTCGCGCATGTGTAGACATTGGACCGCATACGTCGCTATGTACGAGCCCTAAGAGCTCGCTCGCTCTTACTCCGTGTCCAGTGAACGGAGTTTTTGTCATCTTCCCTTTGAGACAGGATTGACAAGTTGCATACGATTGATATTCGAACGGATCCAAATATTCTTCTGTATGTAACTTCGTCAACCTTCTCTCATTGATGTGACCGAGTCTACATTGCCATAAGAAAGCCTGATTGATTTCTGGAGACTTTCTTTTGTGTGTATTCTGGGCATTGAAAATCTGTGGTTGGTTTAATACGTATATACCATTGTTTAATATACCTGACCCAATCAAAACTTGATTAAGGTGAATGTTCGGAACATTACTTACAAATGCAAATTCATAACCTTCTTTAGATAATAAAGATACAGAAATGATATTACAAGTTGCATTTGGTACAAAATAACAACCACGCAAAACCAAAAAGTGTCAATCTGACGATCCCAGGTGATAGTCCCCCACGGCCTCAGCATCCATGCTAGCTCCGTTTGCAACTCTGAGGGTCATGTCACCTGCCTTCAAAACCCTACGCCTTCTCAATGCCTGCAAAGAATTACAGATATGAGATCCTGATCCGGTATCCAATACCCAGGAAGTAGAGTTTATTGATAGACAGTTTTCAATAACATACAAACCTGAAGCTGAAACCGCAACTCGCTTCAGATCCTGGGTTCGGGCCTTCCAAGCTTTGCAATCCTGTTTCCAGTGTCCACTCTTGTGACAGTAAAAGCATTCTTCCTTTCCCACAAGCTTTCCCACTACCTTTGTTGCCTTTCCCTTTCCCTTCGTATCCACTTTACTAACACCGCACCTTGGTTTGGCGGGGGCTTTCTTCTTCTTTCCCTTGGCTTTCGCCCTGGACCTAGAAGAGGAAGATCCTCCTACAAACAAAGTGGATGTCTCCCTACCTTTCTGTAGGGTGCCCTCAGCACTCCTCAATATGTTCAGAAGTTCGGAAAGTTCAACCTCCTTTCCTTGCATGTTGAAGTTAGGGAAAAACTGGGCATAAGTGGAAGGAAGAGACTGGAGAATCAAGTCAGTGTAGAGTTCATTCTCCAACGTGGTCCCAAGGTCCGCGAGCTCCTCTATGTAGCCAATCATCTTAAGCACGTGTTCCGTTACCGATGATCCGACGGCCAATCTTGCCGAAAACAGCTTTTTCGACACTTCGTATCTGGCGATACGAGATTGCTCTCCATACAGATCTTTTGTATGGAGAAATATGGATTCTAGGTCCATATTCTCGTGCCTCCTCTGATGTTCATTGTCCATAGAGGCAAGCACAAGGCACTTGGCCTTCGCGCAATCGATCTCCCATGTCTTACGGATTTCTATATCCGCGACGCTGGAGGTGGGACCTGGGACAGGGGGAGTTTTGGTGGTAAGGAGATACCCCAACTTGTCGTAAGTGATTGCCATTTTGACATTCCTGAGCCAATCTTTGTAGTTTGTCCCTGTCAATATGTTTTTATCTAGTAATAACTTAAGTCCGGTCATGTTGATTGGTCGCTGCAATTAGGAGAGAGAAAATAAACACTTTAGCATGATGCCCTTGCAAGTTTAGAGTGGTTTTTGGTTTGTCTAAACAGGATGGCTCCCACTGTCTCTCGAATCCCTCCTCAAACCATAAAGGAAGAATTAGTCGGGATCAATCTCACCGTACAATACTTTCTTAACCGTTCAGCCAGGCCAGTGTCGGTACTTTGAGGAAGGTTTTCCAACGCTTTCGCGAAGTTCCTTAATTAAGTAACCTCTTTTCCCTGTAGGCGTAGCCCCGCTAACACCTTTCTAGACACCTACTAGGTTTATAGCATTGATCGTTAAGTGAGAAATTTACCGAGGAGTAGCATATACTCACAGTAGGATCGGGATCCAAATATCATCGCATGATAAAACTGAAGGAATCCTACCAGAATCATCACACTCCAAATGGTATGCAGTGCTAGCAAGTTTCAGTTCCTTCGAAACTCCCGATGTGGATTTTTGCCCCATGCTCTTATGACCTTGGCGTGAGGTTAAAATGTCATAAGTCACATGTCAAGTTCTACCCATCATTATCCAGGTTAATTTGAGCCCACCCGTACCTACCCTTGACGTAGGCCAAAATGGCAGTACGACTGTCTCAAACCAACGCATTCTATCTATGCAACAAATAAATATCCGGCAGCTACCAATCACTATGCCTTTGCGTGAGGTCAAAATACATAGCTTGAATACTACCGAATATTTAACTGAAATGATGGAGGGCTACGAATGGTTTTGGCGAAACCGTGAACGTAGTGAACTTGATATAATCGATGGAACGAGATAGCTTTTAAAAAGAGTGGTTCAAGCTCCACATTTAAAAGTTTGGTTTTGAAAAGAACCGAGTGGTTTTCAAAGTGTTCCAACGACTTTTACTTGGTTTATTTTCTTTCATTAATTTTAATGCGACCCATCATTTAATCCTACCATTGCAAAAAAAAACCAAAATATGGTGTATGCTTATGCCATCCGCATTCGCCACGGTGCCCCGTCATCACCCGTTAGGTTACTTAACTAACGACAGAGCGGGGGCTGGACTAGCGCGGATGCAAAACATAAGCAACGCCTAAATAGATATCATACATAGATATATAGCAATGATAGTCAATCCAGATCACAAATGAACACTTTGGATATACTAGGAATCCGCGACTCGTTCGAGCCTGCAACGAAAAGCGGATTACACGGTCGCGGTGAATAGCCAATACCCAACCCTAGACCCCTACGGGTGCAGCAAACTACCCGCCAAGTACCCGAAGCGAAGCAACCTCCCTTAACTGCGTGAGTAGGCCACTCGGCACTTCGAGATACCGGGTAGTTTGTGCACCCCACCATGGGTCTATCCTAGGAGAAAAAATAGTAAAAAGAAATTATACAATGGCGGCTACAACCTCAACCCGGTTGTGCGGCCAAACAAATAATATTACATCAATTTACATACTACAAGAATGAAAGAAAAAAGAAACTCTCATCTCACATCCACCCGGCTATTCATCCGCGACAATCCAACGAATTCATATACACAAACCAACAAGCATTACAGATCACAGATATGTATAACCCCACCAATCGACGTATAGCGATTAGCAGACGTTCAATACATATAATACATCACAGATATAACCCATTAGTCAAAGTATAGGGAAGATCGATCAAAATACGGATTTGTAACTACCCGGAAAACAAATTTGCTCTCTGGAAAATCTGGGCAGAAAGAAACCATCCTAAAAATCCAAAAACCATAAAATAAGAACACTGCAGGAGAAACGAGCCGCGGCCGAGACTCGGCCGCGGAACCGCGGTGAGTTGGTCGGCTCGCTGGTTCGTTTTTCTTGGGTGTACTGTAAAAACCCTATGGCGATTTTTAAGGTGTGATTTATTATTTTTAAAGCAGATTTAAAAATCGGCAGAAACTTGGGTTTTTTGAAAATTGTTTTGTGATTTTTACCGATCGAAGTTCTATATACTTTACTAACTAGCTAGTTTGTGTTTAGTTAGGCTCTGATACCACTGTAAGTCCACGTTGCCCACCCCGGTGCTTGCGGGGAGGCGGAAACGGTATAAAAATCGGTTTTTTAACACACTAGGCAACATGGACTAGCAAAAGGAGGATCTTTGCTAAACATAAACTAACTACAAAGCTAAAAAGTTTAGCTACTCGGACAAGGAGTTATACCTAGGTCTTCAAGTCCTTCTCTTCTTGCTCCTTGGAGTGAAAGAAAGGGATCTCCTTGTCGCCTTCTCTTGTCGAAGAAAGATCCACCCGAGGGCCTCAACCTTTGGCTTCAACTTCAAACTAGAAGTAACTAAGATACTTGGAGTGCTAATCCTAGAACCTTAGAAAGAGTAGAGAGTATTTTGGAAGGATTTATCTCAAGCTCAAGGAATTCTCAACTCATGAGAGGGGAGAGCTAAAGAGAGAGGAAGAGGAGGAGAGAGAATCAAAATGATAGAATGAGAAGAAATAAACCATTCTTCTCACATATATGTGTGAATTATGAAAATAGATAATTAGTAAAGTTAATTGTCATGGTTAATCAAGAAATGACCATTATCATTTCACATTAAATGCCTTTGCAAGGATCAAAGAGCATCTTTCATATGGAATGATGATGGTCAACTTGTCAACCTAGGTCAACAAGTCAAGTATAGTCAAATGGTCAACAACCCTAACCATGCACAATTATAATTAACTAATAATTAATAAATCATAATTCACACAAAACTTTAGGGTTAAGAAAATGACAATAGTCATCAACCCTAATCAAGGTCCTCTGCCTCTGTCTCAGTCAGCTGTGCATACACACCCGTATCCGTGTACCGAGGAACACGAATACAATGAGATAAAACCAATCCCAAATCATATACTAGGGTCCGGCTTAAACCAAAGCCCGCTAGTATAAGCTGTCCGGAAACCAAACGTGCACAAGCGCGCGGTTGTGAACGAACCCTGTCGCAATACCATACGACCTCTACTCATTTTTCCTAAAGGCGAATAACCCTCTGTGTGGGACTCTAAAGACTCGACACTACGCTGGCAGTTGGTTTAACCACAGACCGCAAGCGGCACTAGCTGTACATAACGGTCCCCAGGTAGATGCCGATAAGAAGACTGACGAGGTGAACCCATCTAAGCTCCTACTGGGCCTGAATGTGACAGTCTCCGTACAGTCCGGTCTGTTCGTCTGATAGATCGCATGGCAGGCCTAGGGGGGTGGTAAACGCCAGTCCCCTAATAGCGGTACAAGTCGTGTCGGAGTGTAGCCCAGAACACCCTGAGATAACACTGGAAACCAACCAGTATACCTCGCTTGCCTTGGCCAGGGACTACTTGTGTAATGGCTCTCCTGGACACAGCGCGATGTCAACCCCCAATACCGGGAGAGACGAATCCAGTCTAACCGTCACTGCCTCCAAGTGCTTCGGGACTGCACCCAACTACTACCTGTTTGCACGACTCCTTTGAGCCGTGGTAGGGTAGTAATCAAAGTACAGTGGGAACACACTCGAGGCGAAGTGACAGTGTCAAGTCAGTGGACTAAGCTGTACTCATGTCACCTAGGAACTGATAACCGACGATAGGTATAATACCAACCAACAGTTCCCGACGAGTCCTGTCCAGTGTACTCGTAACCCAACGAGCACCCGCATACTATCTCAAGTACGACGTACAGACGGCTGTGGGACAGACCGTCTCCCGTACTGGGATGAGAAACGCATACGCTAGTCTACTCCGGAGTATCGATACCCTGTCTTGATAATCCCACGACCAGGGACGTGTATATATAAGGATGTGCTTATAGATTACTCAGCCCCCACGAGTGTGACTGCCATCACAACGCTGGTAATCAAGCAAAGATCCTTAGGGCTCCACTAATGCGTATAGGTGATACAATAAAGAAACACATATACACCTTAAAGCAGAGACAAACCAAGTAGCATACTACCATTTCGAGCAAGATTGTCTATACAACTGTGAATATCCCAATCTTCCATCAAGTAATATACAGACTAGTATGATACAGTAATGGCCTGTAGGTCATATACACTAACAAGCACATATCTCGTATGCGCTCCTATTTCATTTCGCTTGAGCCAGGAAACCTCTGTGTAGGATTCTAAAGACTCGTCAATACGCCGGCAGTTGGTGGTGATCATATCAATCACCCACAAGCCGCAAGCGGTCTGCTAAACGTAACGGCCACCAGGGTATTGAGCGATCAGAAGATCAATGAGCAAGCCTGCTCACACTCCTACGAATCCAATCAGTAACACTTACCGCACAGTCCGGTCTGTTCGTCTGATATGTCGCATATCTCGCCTAGGGGTGGTAAACATCAGACCCGGGTAGCTTAATAAGTCATGCCGATAGAAGGTCCATAACAAGCATGCAACTACTGATAACACTTACGAGTAAATCACTGTAACCCTGGCCAGGGATTTCCAGTTATGGCCAGTCGAGCATAGCGCAACATCAACCCCCAATACCGGGAGAGACGGATTCCCTCCTATCACTCATTGCCTCCATGTGAATCGGGACTGTACCCAAAAACCACCTGTTTGCACGACTCAGTAGAGCCGTGGTAGGATGGAAATCAAAGCACAGTGGGAGACACACAAGACTCTATGACGATCTCGGGTAAACAGACTAAGCTGTACCAGTGTCACCATAGAACTGTCATCTGACGTGAGGTATAATACCATCTGGGAGTTCTCGGCGAGTCCGTTCAGTGTACCCAGTCTCCACTGAGCACCCGTATACCATCTCTGATGTCAAACACCGATAGATATGGGATCATCCATCGCCCATCATATGGGTCGAGAAGATATACGCTAGTCTACTCTGGAATATCGATGCCCCGTCTCGATATTCCCTCAACTAGGAACATTGAAGGATGAACTTATAGACTACCCAGGCCCCACTAGTATGATCTTCATCATAATCCTGAAATCGAGTACACATCCTAAGGGCTTTATCAACATGTAATAGAGAGACAACAAGTGTACATGTTAAGATAAAGAGCAACCAGATAGCGTACTATCATGTCGAGCAAGAAAGTCCTCCCTATATATGTCCCAACATCCACTACAATATACATCTCATGTACAGTAATGGCCTTTAGGGCATACATATAACTAACAATCTCCCACTTGCACAAGGGCCATCTGTAGCAGTGGTTGCAGTATCTCAAACTCAAGCATCCCATATAGGTCTCTCTTTGGGAAAAGGCCTTTGTGAGTGGATCCACCGTGTTGTCATTTGAGTCTACTCTCCTAACCTCGATCACCCTGGAGATCAACTATCTCCATGATCAGGTGATACTGCTTTGGAATATGTCTGGGTCACTGATTGGACCGTGGTTCCTGTTAGTGTATATGCCCTAAAGGCCATTACTGTATCATACTAGTATGTATATTACTTGATGGAAGCTTGGGATATTCTCAGTTGTACAGACAATCTTGCTCAATATAGTACTATGCTACTTGGTTTGTCTCTGCTTTAATGTGTACATGTGTGTTTATTTATTATATCACCTATACGCATTATTAGAGCCCTTAGGATCTTTGCTTGATTACCGGCGTTGTGATGGCGATCACACTCATGGGGGCTGGGTAATCCACAAGCACATCCTTATACACGTCTCTAGTCGTGGGAGTATCGAGACAGGGCATCGATACTCCGCAATAGACTAGCGTATGCGCTTCTCGTCCCAGCACAGGAGACGGTCTGTCCCACAGCCGTCAGTACGTCGTACTTGAGATAGTATGCGGGTGCTCGTTAGGTTACGAGTACACTGGACAGGACTCGTCGGGAACTGATGGTTGGTATTATACCTATCGTCAGTTATCAGTTCCCAGGTGACATGAGTACAGCTTAGTCCGCTGACTTGACACTGTCACTTCGCCTCGAGTGTGTTCCCACTGTTCTTTGATTACTACCCTACCACGGCTCTACTGAGTCGTGCAAACAGGTAGTAGTTGGGAGCAGTCCCGAAGCACTTGGAGGCAGTGATGGTTAGACAGGATTCGTCTCTCCCGGTATTGGGGGTTGACATCGCGCTGTGTCTAGGAGAGCCATTATACGAGTAGTCCCTGGCCAGGGCAAACGAGATATACTGGTAGGTTTCCAGTGTTATCTCAGGATGTTCTGGGCTTCACTCCGACACGACTTGTACCGCTTTTAAGGGACTGACGTTTACCGCCCCTAGGCTCGCCATGCGATGTATCAGATGAACAGACCGGACTGTGCGGAGATTGTCACATACAGGCTCAGTAGGAGTTCGGATGGGATTACCTCATCGGCCTTCTTATCGACATCTACCTAGGGACCGTTACGCACTGCTAGTGCCGCTTGCGGTCTGTGGTTAAACCCACTGCCAGCGTAGTGTCGAGTCTTTAGAGTCCCACACAGAGAGTTTCCCTGCACTGAGCGAAACGTGTAGAGGCCGTATGGTTTTACGGCAGGGCTGCGATCACTTACGTACACTTGTATGCGTATGGTGTTCGGGCAGGCAGTACTAGTGGGCTTTGGTTTAAGCCGGATCCTAGTATTGCACAGATGGATTTGTTTTGTCTTCTGCGCATCCGCATTCTACGGAATACGGATGCGGGTATGTATGCACAGTTTTCCGGAGTGATGAAGGAGGAGGTGCCTCATTAGGGTTTTGGCAGTTGGTTCGGCCAAAACCGTTATGTGGCAGGCTCATTAGGGTTTTAACAGTTGATTCGGTCAAAACCATTTTGAGGCGGACTCATTAGGGTTTTGACAGTTCTTTTGGTCAAAACCATTATGAACCGCGGACATCATTTACTAATCCTTTTAGTGATAATTTTATGATGGCTAATTGCATTGACCATTTGACCCCGTTGACCTCTCTAGACTTTGTTGACCAGTTGACCGTGTTGACCATTGACTTTTCAAGAGGGATCTACACTCTTCTTTTCTTTTTCTTTTTTCCTTTTGGATTATGATAATGGTCATTTCAATGTAGCCATCAAACTTTATCTTGATGGGATTAGTAATGATGTTGTTTTTACATTATTGCAACCATGGTTACTTTTCTTTGCATCATAATTTCTTTCTCATTCTCTCTCTTGTTTTTGAAAGTGAGAAGAAAAGAAAAGCTCCATGGTTTCTAGCCTTCCTCCTTCTTCTTCCTCCTCCTCTTGTTTTGATCTTTTGATCTCATGTGTTGAGAGATAAAGATTTCACAAAGACAAATCCATCCCTTCATCACTTCTACACAACCTAGGGCTTTTAGACTAGCAATCTCTTTGCCCTAGTTATCTCGGCTCGAGGTGGAGCTCGGTGCACATCTCTCGGGTGGATCGTCTTCGACTCAAGGAGGCCGCGGAGTGACCAAAGTCCGGATCAACCCTCGGAGCAAGCAAGAAGAAGAACAACAAAAAGAGAAGGAGTTCAAGTTGAGTGACCAAAGTCCGGATCAACCCTCGGAGCAAGCAAGGAGAAGAACAACAAGAAGAGAAGGAGTTCAAGTTGAGGTATAACCCCTAACCGAGTAGATAGATCTATAGTTAGGATGCTAGTGTATTGTTTAGCAAAGATCTGACTTTTACGGTCCATTTTGTGAAGTCCAGAAAAATTTTTGTTTTACCGTTTCCGCAACCCCGAAAGTACCGGGAGAGGTAACGTGGACCTAACAGTGGTATCAGAGCCTAACTAAACACACCCTAGCATGTTAGCAAAGTATTAAGAATATCGACCGGACAAAAACCCGCAAAATTACCCCGGAAAATTCAGTTTCTGCCGAATTTTAGAACTGTTCCAAAATTAAAAATTTATATACTAAAAATCGGCTCAGGCTTTTATTTGAAAACTGAAAAAATTTCATCTCCCAACTCATCCAAAGCGCCGCGTTTCCGTGGCATAAGCTTGCTTATGCCGCGGAACCGCGGCTACCTTGGCTCTGTTGGGAAATCTTTTTCTTGCAGTTTTCATATTTGGGTATTTTGGGATTTTTGGTATATGACTTTTCTGCCCAGATTTTTCAGAAAGCAAAATTTGTTTTCGGGGCTTAAAAGTCAGTATTTTTGGTCGATGTTCTGTAGACTTTGGCTAATGGTTATATCTGTAATCTTATATGTGTATTGAACGTCTACTAATCGCTATACGCCGATTAGTGGGGGTTATACACATCTGTGATCTGTGTTGTTGATGGTATGTGTATATGAACTCGTTGGATTGTCGCGGATGAATAGCCGGGGTGGATGTGAGATGAGAGTTTCTTTTTCTTTCCTTCATGTAATAAATTTGTAAATTGATGTAATATTATTTATATGGCCGCACAACCGGGTCGGGGTTGTAGCCGTCATTGTATAATTCTTTTTACTGTTTTTGCTCCTAGGATAGACCCATGGAGGGGGTACACAAACTACCGGGTATCTCGAAATGCCGAGTGGCTTACTCACGGCGATGAGGGAGGTTGCTTCGCTTTGGGTACTTGGCGGGTAGTTTGCCGCACCCGTAGGGGTCTTGGGTGGGGTATTGGCTATTCATCGCGACCGTGTAATCCGCTTTTCGTTGCAGGCTCGAAGGAATCGCGGGTTCCTAGTATATCCAAAGTGTTCATCTGTGATCTGGATTGGCTATCATTGCTGTATATCTATATATAATAACTATTTAGGCGTTGCTTATGTTTTACGGCCGTGCTAGCCCATCCCCCGCTCTGTCGTTAGTTAAGTAACCTAACGGGTGATGACGGGGCCCCGTGGCGAATGCGAATGGCATAAGCGTACGTCATATTTTGGTTGTTTTCTGCAATGGTAGGATTTAAATGATGGGACGCATTAAAAGAACTAATGCAAGAAAATAAACCTAAAAGACGTTGTTGGAACAATTTTTTAAAAAGCTGTTATTGCAAGGACGTTCATTTTTGTTTTGCATCGCGGTATTCGGTTGTGAATGCCCAGCACCTCAGTCGACGAGGCAAGGGCCGAGATCCCTTCATCGGGAGTGACCCCTTGGACAAAAGTTTGCTTCAGGGTAATAACTTCACCATAGTCGATTATTCTTGCTTTGCATCGAGGTATTCAATTTGGAATATCCTGCACCTCATTCGACGAGGAAAGAGCCGAGATCCCTTTACAGGGAGTGACCTCTTTAGCAGAAGTTTTCGCCACTATATTTTCAAAAAGTGTATCACGTTCCTTCAACGATATCAAGTTCATTACGTTAACGGGTTTTTCGCCAAAAACCCAGCCGTAGCCCTCCGTCGTTTCTTAAAAGTTATACTCAGTATTCGTGCTGCGTTTGTTGACTGTGTCAAGGCGTAGTGAACGGTAGCTGAGTGTTGCTTATTTGCTGGATACAATGTGATTGGTTAGGACATTTGTGTAACCTTGTTGACTGTGTCAAGGGTTATGCAGGTGGGTTTAATGCAATCAAGATAACGACGGGATGAACTTGACTAGGACTCTTTGATTTGTTGACTGTGTCAAGATCACCTGGGTCCTAGGGGCAAAAACCACATCGGGAGTTTCTAAAGAAACTGAAACTTGCAGATTTAGCATACCTTCTGGAGTGTGGTGACTAGAGTGGATTCCATTTAGGTCATCACATAATGATAGTTGAATCCCGATCCCACTGATGAGTTGGATTACTCTCGGGAGATTATTTCACTTAACAATCAATGCTATAAACCTAGTAGGTGTCTAGAAAGGTGTTAGCGGGGCTACGCCCCCAGGGAAAAGAGGTTCTTAAATTAAGAAACTTCGCGAAAGCGTTGGAAAACCTCCCTCGAAGTACCGAGACTAGCCTGGCTGAAAGGTTAAGCAAGTATTGTGACATAAATTAAATCCCGGCTAGTTCTTCTTTTAAAAAGGTTTTAAGAAGAATTTGAGGAAACAGTGGGAGACATCCTGGTTAGATAAACTAATAAACCAATCTAATCTTGCAAGAGCGTACGCTGAGTGTTTCTTTTCTCTCTCTCCAGGTAGCAACATTTTCACGCCCTAATCAAGATAATAAAATGTATCGCTTGACCGATCCGAATTCTTATTCGGGGCTGGGGAACGTTGGTTCAGCTCTAACTTGTGACAACAGTCATGAGTATGAGAATGGGAAAGGGGATTGTATGGATTCCCAGGATACCCGGTTGAAGAAGAAGCATGGTTTTGCATCTACTTCAGGTGTTCTTGTAATTGAGAACTGGTTTACGGTCAGCCCTACCTCCTGGGTACTTGATACCGGATCAGGATCTCATATCAGTAATTTATTGCAGAGACTGAGAAAAAGTAGGAAAGTTGCACCGGGTGATATGTCGCTCAGAGTAGCGAACGGAGCACAAGTTAATGCGGCAGCCGTCGGTGAATATCACCTAGTATTGCCAAATGGCAAGACTATGATTTTGAACGATTGCT
The DNA here is from genome assembly GCA_030015575.1 of Agapanthus africanus. NCBI lineage: Eukaryota > Viridiplantae > Streptophyta > Magnoliopsida > Asparagales > Amaryllidaceae > Agapanthus > Agapanthus africanus. The sequence goes on from CM057340.1 coordinate 411,273,775, forward strand.
ACTATGTACCCTCCATGGTTTGCAACATCATATCAGTTTCTTTACTCGATAAAGATGGATAAAACTTTGTTCTTGACAAGAATATCATGAACATTTACCTTAATAAGGTACTGGTTGCAGAGGGTACACTGTGTAATGGTATCTACGTTCTAAATCAGAATACAGTTCTCAACATACAAAACACACGCAAGAGGAAGAATTCAGATACGAATAAATCCTACTTGTGGCATTGTAGACTTGGTCATATCGGAGAGAAAAGACTGAGTAAGTTGCATAAAGATGGACTCTTGGATACGTTCGAGTTTTCATCTTATGAAACTTGTCAGTCTTGTCTCAAAGGAAAGATGACCAAATCTCCGTTCACCGGACATGGAGAAAGAGCAGCAGAGCTCTTGGGACTCGTACATAGTGATGTATGTGGTCCGATGTCTATACATGCAAGGGGTGGGTTCTCGTACTTCATCACATTCACTGACGATCTCTCTAGGTTCGGATATGTGTATCTGATGAAACACAAATCTGAAGCTTTTGAGAAATTCAAGGAATTTAGAAACGAAGTAGAGAACCAGACAGGCAAAAGTATCAAGATCCTCCGGTCTGACAGGGGAGGGGAGTACTTAAGCATAGAATTCCTAGATTACTTAAAAGAGAATGGTATTCTCTCTCAGCTTACTCCTCCTTATACACCACAGCACAACGGTGTTTCGGAGCGGAGGAATCGTACCCTATTGGATATGGTTCGCTCCATGATGAGTAATGCTGAGTTACCTCTTTCATTCTGGGGATATGCACTTCAAACTGCAGCACATCTATTGAATCAAGTTCCATCCAAATCCGTGCCTAAGACTCCGTATGAAATATGGAGTGGTAAGAGTTTGTATCTTAAACGTATTAAGATTTGGGGTTGCCCAGCTTATGTCAAAAAGCAGAACCCAGACAAACTTGAGGCACGAGCCGTTTTGTGTAAGTTTGTGGGATACCCAAAAGATTCAAGTGGGTATCTATTCTACAATGCAGAGGAACAGAAGATAATTGTTTCAAGAAATGCCACATTTTTAGAAAAAGAATTTCTTGTTTAAAACATTAGTGGCAGCACGGTAGAACTGGATGAAATTCTAGAAACACAAGCTTTAACAAAAGACTTGCTGGAACCGCTAGATTCAGTTACAACCGACGAACCTCAGCCACTCCGCAGATCTGGTAGGATTTCTCATCCGCCCGAGAGAAACTACGTTTTTCTCATATACGGGGATCGAGAGGATTGCATCTTGGAAGAAGATGACCCTACCAGTTTCAAGCAGGCCATTATCAGTAGGGACTCTGATAAGTGGCAGGAAGCAATGCAATCCGAAATGGAGTCCATGTACGCCAATAAAGTGTGGACCTTGGATATTGCTCCACCTGGGGTAAAACCCGTTGGATGCAAATGGATCTACAAAAGGAAACTTGGTGTAGATGGGCAGGTGGAAACCTATAAAGCTAGACTCGTTGCAAAAGGTTTTCATCAAAGACCTGGTTTGGACTATGACGAAACTTTTTCTCCGGTGGATATGCTCAAATCCATTCGGATCCTACTTGCCATTGTTGCCTTCCATGACTATGAAATCTGGCAGATGGATGTTAAAACGGCATTCCTAAACGGTTGTTTGGAAGAGTGCGTTTACATAGATCAACCAGAAGGTTTCGTAGACAGTGGGAGCAGCGGAAAGGTGTGCAAGTTGCTTAAATCCATTTATGGATTAAAGCAGGCATCGCGGAGCTGGAACATCTGTTTTGATTAGGCAATCAAGGAATTTGATTTCATCAAGAACGAAGATGAACCCTGTGTATATAAGAAGATTGTAGGATGAACTGTCGTATTCCTAGTCTTGTACGTGGACGACATTCTTTTGATAGGAAATGACATTCCTATGCTACAATCGGTCAAGCTATTTTTATCATAAAGGTTCTCCATGAAGGACCTGGGTGATGCCTTGTACATTCTGGGAATCAAGATCTATAGAGATAGATCTAAGAGACTATTGGGACTTTCGCAGTCCAGGTACATAGAGACCGTACTAAAGAGATTTAGTATGGAGGGTTCCAAGCGCGGTAACATACCCGCATTGCACGGAATTACCCTCTCCAAGAAGATGTCTCCTAAGACTGACGAGGAGAGGATTCGCATGAGCACTATACCCTACGCTTCGGTGGTAGGATCTATAATGTATGCGATGCTATGTACAAGACCAGATGTAGCTTACGCGTTGAGTGCGGTAAGCCGGTATCAGTCAGACCCAGGGGAGGACCACTGGACAGCAGTGAAGAACATTCTCAAGTACCTAAGAAGGACACAGGAGATGTTCCTGGTTTACGGTAATGGAGACCTCAGGGTCGAGTCCTTTACCGATTCAAGCTTCCAGAGTGACAAAGATGACAGCAAGTCTGTCTCGGGTTTTGTGTTTACCCTCAACGGAGGGGCGGTATGTTGGAGGAGTTCCAAACAGGATACCGTCGCAGACTCGACGATGGAGGCTGAATACATTGCTGCAAGCGATGCCGCAAAAGATGCGGTCTGGATGAAGAAGTTCATTAGTGAACTTCAGGTGGTTCCATCCATTGTTGACCCAATACCTTTGTATTGCGATAACAATGGGGCTATAGCTTTAGCGAAGGAACCAAGGTCCCATCAGAAATCCAGGCACATCTTAAGGCGGTATCACCTGATCAGGGAGATCATTGATCGCCAGGAGATCGAGGTGCGGAGAGTGGACACAAAGGACAACACAGCGGACCCATTCATGAAGGCCTTACCCCAGACTCAGTTCGAGCGGCTGATCGAGATCATAGGTCTTCGATACGCCAGTACATGGCCTCAGTGCAAGTGGGAGATTGTTAGTGTATATGCCCTAGAGGCCATTACTGTATCATACTAGTATGTATATTACTTGATGGAAGCTTGGGATATTCACAGTTGTACAGACAATCTTGCTCAATATAGTAGTATGCTACTTGGTTTGTCTCTGCTTTAATGTGTACATGTGTGTTTATTTATTATATCACCTATACGCATTATTAGAGCCCTTAGGATCTTTGCTTGATTACCGGCGTTGTGATGGCGATCACACTCGTGGGGGCTGGGTAATCCACAAGCACATCTTTATACACGTCCCTAGTCGTGGGAGTATCGAGACAGGGCATCGAAACTCCGGAGTAGACTAGCGTATGCGCTTCTCGTCCCAGCACGGGAGACGGTCTGTCCCACAGCCGTCAGTACGTCGTACTTGAGATAGTATGCGGGTGCTCGTTAGGTTACGAGTACACTGGACAGGACTCGTCGGGAACTGATGGTTGGTATTATACCTATCGTCAGTTATCAGTTCCCAGGTGACATGAGTACAGCTTAGTCCGCTGACTTGACACTGTCACTTCGCCTCGAGTGTGTTCCCACTGTTCTTTGATTACTACCCTACCACGGCTCTACTGAGTCGTGCAAACAGGTAGTAGTTGGGAGCAGTCCCGAAGCACTTGGAGGCAGTGACGGTTAGACAGGATTCATCTCTCCCCGTATTGGGGGTTGACATCGCGCTGTGTCTAGGAGAGCCATTACATGAGTAGTCCCTGGCCAGGGCAAACGAGATATACTGGTAGGTTTCCAGTGTTATCTCAGGGTGTTCTGGGCTTCACTCCGACACGACTTGTACCGCTTTTAGGGGACTGACGTTTACCGCCCCTTAGGCCCGCCATGCGATGTATCAGACGAACAGACCGGACTGTGCGGAGATTGTCACATACAGGCTCAGTAGGAGTTCGGATGGGATTACCACATCGGCCTTCTTATCGACATCTACCTGGGGACCGTTACGTACTGCTAGTGCCGCTTGCGGTATGTGGTTAAACCCACTGCCAGCGTAGTTTCGAATCTTTAGAGTCCCACACAGAGAGTTTCCCTGCACTGAGCGAAACGTGTAGAGGCCGTATGGTTTTACGGCAGGGCTGCGATCACTTACGTACACTTGTGTGCGTATGGTGTTCGGGCAGGCAGTACTAGTGGGCTTTGGTTTAAGCCGGATCCTAGTATTGCACGGATGGATTTGTTTTGTCTTCTGCGCATCCGCATTCTACGGAATACGGATGCAGGTGTGTATGCGCAGTTTTCCGGAGTGATGAAGGAGGAGGTGCCTCATTAGGGTTTTGGCAGTTGGTTCGGCCAAAACCGTTATGTGGCAGGCTCATTAGGGTTTTGACAGTTGATTCGGTCAAAACCATTTTGAGGCGGACTCATTAGGGTTTTGACAGTTCGTTTGGTCAAAACCATTATGAGCCGCGGACATCATTTACTAATCCTTTTAGTGATAATTTTATGATGGCTAATTGCATTGACCATTTGACCCCGTTGACCTCTCTAGACTTTGTTGACCGGTTGACCGTGTTGACCATTGACTTTTCAAGAGGGATCTACACTCTTCTTTTCTTTTTCTTTTTCCTTTTGGATTATGATAATGGTCATTTCAATGTAGCCATCAAACTTTATCTTGATGGGATTAGTAATGATGTTGTTTTTACATTATTGCAACCATGGTTACTTTTCTTTGCATCATAATTTCTTTCTCATTCTCTCTCTTGTTTTTGAAAGTGAGAAGAAAAGAAAAGCTCCATGGTTGCTAGCCTTCCTCCTTCTTCTTCTTCCTCCTCTTGTTTTGATCTTTTGATCTCATGTGTTGAGAGATAAAGATTTCACAAAGACAAATCCATCCCTCCATCACTTCTACACAACCTAGGGCTTTTAGACTAGCAATCTCTTTGCCCTAGTTATCTCGGCTCGAGGTGGAGCTCGGTGCACATCTCTCGGGTGGATCGTCTTCGACTCAAGGAGGCCGCGGAGTGACCAAAGTCCGGATCAACCATCGGAGCAAGCAAGGAGAAGAACAACAAGAAGAGAAGGAGTTCAAGTTGAGTGACCAAAGTCCGGATCAACCATCGGAGCAAGCAAGGAGAAGAACAACAAGAAGAGAAGGAGTTCAAGTTGAGGTATAACCCCTAACCGAGTAGATAGATCTCTAGTTAGGATGCTAGTGTATTGTTTAGCAAAGATCCGGCTTTTACGGTCCATGTTGCCAAGTCCAGAAAAAATTTTGTTTTACCGTTTCCGCAATCCCGAAAGTACCGGGAGAGGTAACGTGGACCTGACAGTTCCTGGGTCAAAACCTCACTTCCATTGTCATACAATGGTAGGAACCTAGTTCATCTCATGAACTAATATACACCCAAACTTCCTCTTCGGTAGTATTTTTGATAGCGATGTCAACAGCATTTATCGTCTAGTTTGCCACGTTATCTAGCTTGGAACTCTTCCAACATACCGTCCCTGCACTGAGGGTAAAGACAATTCTTGTGACTGACATTCAGTCAACCTTACCACCCTGGAAGCTGTCCAGTGATTCTCCCCAGGATCGATTGATACCATCTCACTACACCTAGTGAGAATCCTAATATCCATTTAGATCTATCTCATAGATCCAAAACCCAGGATTTAGGAGGAATCACCTTTATCCTATTTGGAGAATCCTTGTGATAAGAGGAGATTGACCGTGCGTAGCATAGGAAACTCTTTTCCTATCAAGAGTATGTTGTCCACGTACAATACGAGGATGATCACCTTACTCTCTACTACCTTTTTGTATGTACAAGGTTCATCTACTATTTTGATAAAGTCAAACTCTTTGACTACCAGATCAAAACAGATGTTCCAACTCCGCGATGCCTGCATTATCACACGAAGCATCTTGCACACGTTTCCATTGCTCCCACTATTTACGAAGCCATCTGGCTGTGTTCTTATAGACGCTCTCTTCTAAATTAATATTTATAAAAGCAGTCATGATACCCAACCACCAGATATCGTAGTCATGGTATGTAGCAATGGCAAGTAGGATCCAGATGGACTTAAGCACAGCCACTGGAAAAGGTTTCATCATTATCCACGCCTGTTCGATGACGAAAACCTTTAACAAGTCTAGCTTTGAAAGTCTCAACTTTTCCATCTACACCAAGTAATCTTCTCAAGATATACTTGCTCCTGATGGGGATTTAACCCTTCAGATATAGCAGCCAAAGTCCAAACTTTGTTGGTGTACATGGATTCCATCTCAGATCGCTAAGCATCCAGCCATTCTTACAGAGTCCCTACTCTTGATGGCCTGCTCGAAACTAGTTGGGTCATCATCTCATGATGCAATCTTTGCTCCCACTGTCATCGAGAAACCGAAGTATCTCTCAGGCGGATGAGGAACCCTACCGGATCGGCGGAGAGGCTGAGGTTCCTCGGGGACTATTGAATCCTTTGGTTCTGTCAAATCATCAGCTGTAGTTTGTATAGCTAGAAATCCTTCCAGTTCTACAGAACTGACCTTGCCTCGATCGTGTCCGGATTTTGCTTTTTACATAGGCCGGACAACCCCAAATCTTAACTTACTTAAGAGATGGGCTCTTCCCATACCATATCTCATATGGAGTGGTAGTCACTGATATGATTGGAACCTAATTCAATAGGTATGCAGCTTCTCAAGCGCATATCCCCAAAAAGGAAATAGGTGACTCAGTAGTACTTATCATAGAGCGCACCATATCTAATAGGGTGCGATTGCTCCGCCCCGATACACCGTTGTGCTGTGGTGTATTCAGAGGAGTAACACTGAGAGAGAATCTCATTCTCCTTTAGAATAGTCCAAGAATTCCATGCATGAGCATTCCCCTCCCTGATCTCATCATAGGACATAATACTTATACCCGTTTTGGTTCTCTACTTCTGACTTATATTCTTTGAATTTCTCAAAAGCTTCAGACATGTGTTTCAACAGGAACATGTGTCCGAATCTTGAGAGATCATCAGTGAATGTAAGGAAGTACAAAAGACCAGTCCTGGCATATGTAGACTGGGGACCTTCATACATCACTATGTATCAGTCCCAAGAGTTCACTGACTCTTTCTCTGTTTCCAGTAAACCGAGCTATTGTCATCTTATCTTTGTGACATGAATGGCAAAATTTCACAAGATGTAAATTTAAACTGATTTAAATATTCATCTAAATGTAACTTAGCTAGTCGGGTCGCATTGATATGACCTAGTCTACAATGCCTCAAGAAGGATTCGTTCATTTCTGAACTCTTGCTCTTGTGTGTGTTCTGTACGTTAAGAATTGTGGTTTGATTTAGAATGTATATGCTTTTAGATAGCGTGCCTGAACCGATCAACAATTGATATAGGAAATGTGCAAAACATTATCCAACAATACAAAATTATATCCTTCTTTAATAAATAAAGAGATTGATATGATGTTGTATATCAGGTTCGGTATCTAATAGCATTTGTTCAGAATCAATGTATTTGGAAATACAGGGCGATAACTGCCAACACCTTTGCTGCATCAATTGCACCATTTTCAACACTTGAAACTTATCACCCGTTCTCAGTTCTCTACCTTTCCGTAGCCCATATAACAGATTATATAATTGGGATCCTGATCCGGTATCAAATAACCAGGACGTAGAGGATACTGAGAAACAGTTCTTTATAATGAACGCACCCGAAGGAGATGCATCTCATGCACTTTCTTCGTTTGGGCGGCATGGGAATCCTGGTATTCCCCTATTTCCTGCTCGGTCTTATAACAATTATAAGTTGAAGCGGGACCAACGTTCCCCAGCTCAGTATAACAAGCGGGTTCGGTCAATACATACATATTATTATCTTGATTAAGGAATGACATGGTCTCTACCTGGAGAGGGAGAGAAGAAAACACTCTGCGTGCGCTCTTTTAAGATTAGATTGGTTATATATTTATCTAATCAGGATGGCTCCCACTGTTTTTATCAAATCTTCCTTCAAACCTTAAAAGGAAAGACTAGCCGGGATTAATTACACTCTACAAGTTCGCCAATCTTTCAGCCAGGCCAGTGCCGGTACTTTGATGGAGGTTGCCCGTGCTTTCGCACTTACCTAATTAAAATAAACCTCGTTTTCCCATGGGCGTAACCCCGTTGACACCTTTCTAGACACCTACTTGATCGGTTAATTGTAAAGTGCAAAACTCTCTCAGGAGTTACAATTACTCGCAGTGGCTATCAGGATCCAACTATCATATAGAAGGTATGCAATCTCATTGCAAATTTCAACACTTGAAACTCCCGATAAAGGTTTTTACCCCTAGCACTTATGACCTTAACTATGGTCAACAAATCATAAGCACTAGTCAAGTTCTACCCATCATTTCGTGATTAATTAGACCCACCCACATGACCCTTAACTAAGGTCAACAAAGTCACGCGACTGTCCTAACTAATCGCATCATATGCGGTGTAAGAAGACATCACTTAGCTACCGTACACTGTGCCTTAACTAAGGTCAACAAACACAGCACGAATACTAAGTACTCTACTTCCTAAATTGACGGAGGGTTGCAGATAGTTTTTAAGAAAACCTTTAACGCTTTGAACTTGATCTCGTTACGGAATCAAATGGTTTAAAATGGAGTGTTTTTAGGCTTTTGCTAGTTTCGCTAAAGAGGTCACTCCCGGTGAAGGGATCTCGGCTCTTTCCTCGTCGAATGAGGTGCAGGATATTCACAGTACCACTATGCAAAGCAAGAACTAGAAAAGCAGTCAAAAAACAAACCGAAGGTCGTAGCATCTGCTAGTTATTGCTAAAGAGGTCACTCCCGGTGAAGGGATCTCGGCTCTTTCCTTATCGAATATGGTGCTGGATGTTCTACAAGGAACACCGCTATGCAAAGCAACAACTAGAGCTACCGCAACATCATTTAGGTTTATTTTTCTTTCATTAGTCTCATTAATGAAGTCCCATCATTTAAGTCCACCTAAACATCATAGATAAATACAACGTACGCTTATGCCAACCGCATTCGCCTCGATGTCCCGTCATGCACCGTTAGGTTAGGTAACTAACGGCATAGTGGGGCAGAGCTAGTGCGGGTGTAAAATATAAGCAACGTCTATATAATATCATATATACTATATACAGTATCTATCTGAACATATCACATGATCACATCACAGATAACACAGCAGAAAACAACATATGAAATATTAGATATACTAGGACGTCCGTATTTTATTTTGAGCCCCTATAAAACACGGATTCCACGGTCGTGATGAATAGCCAATCCCACACCCCTAGACCCCTACGAGAGCGGCAAGAAACCCTACCAATTCTAGAGTTAGGAGACCCGGACTCGACTCCTCGAGACGGTCTCCCACTGGACCCATGAACCCGGTTGCGTGTGCTCCCCTCCTTGGGTCTATCCTAATGCGGAAAAGTAAATAATATACAATGGTGACATCATCCTCAGCCCGGAAGTGCCCCAATAAAAGAATATTACATACAATGAATTTTACATGAATGAAAATGAAAAACTCTCATCTCACATAAAAAAAAAACGGCTATTCAAACACGACGATCCAATATAACATATTCAGCAACACATAACATCATATATCATCAACGTAAGTAAATATGCGTATCCCAATTGTCGTGATGTATAGCAACGAAACCGGCGATACACCACATACTACACTTACGGTCGCAGAAAAGAAAGTGTAAAACTATAACAGTTGGAATTCGCAACCTCCTTAGACATCGCATGCCTAACCAAATTGTTGGATATATGTATGACCTAGAGGCCATTATATGATAGTGGATGTATTTATACATGTATATATATATATATATTCAGTGTACATTCTTTCTCGTCATGATAGTATGCTATCTGGTTCTTCTTTATCTGACATGTTGATTTGATCATGCTTTTATTCATTCATACATGTTGATAAAGCCCTGAGGATATAGGCTTGACTACTGTGATTATGATGGAGATCATACTAGTGGGACATCTGTAGTTTATGAGCATATCCTGGAATGTCCCTAGTCGTAGGTGTATCGAGACGGGGCATCGATATACCAGAGTAGACTAGCGTATATGATACTAGACCCATATGATGGGCGATGGATGTTCCCACATTCATCGATGTTTGACATCGAGATCGTATACGGGTGCTCAGTGGTGACTGGGTACACTGGACGGACTCACCGAGAACTTCTATATGGAATTATATCTATCGTCGGATACCAGTTCTCAGGTGACACTAGTGCAGGTTAGTCTGTAGACCCGAGATCGTCATAGAGTCTTGTGTGTTCTCCCACTGTACTTTGATTACCACCCTACCACGACTCTACTGACTCATGCAAACAGGTGGCCGTTGGGTACAGTCCCGAGACACACGAAGGCGATGAGCTATAGGAGGGGTTTTGTCTCTCCCGGTATTGGGAGTTGATGTTGTGCTGTGCTCGAATGGGCTATAACAGATTGAGAAACTACTGATAACACTTATCAGCAAATCTCAACAGCCCTGGCTAGGGACTTAATGATATAGCCAGTCGAGCACAGCACAACATCAACTCCCAATACCGGGAGAGACGAAACCCCTCCTATCGCTCATCGCCTTCGTGTGTCTCGGGTCTGTACCCAACGGCCACCTATTTGCACGACTCAGTAGAGCCGTGGTAGGGTGGTAATCAAAGTACAGTTGGAGAACACACAAGACTCTTTGACGATCTCGGGTCTACAGACTAACCTGCACCACTGTCACCTGAGAACTTCTATCCGACGATAAATATAATTCCATATAGGAGTTCTCGGTGAGTCCGTCCAGTGTACCCAGTCACCACTGAGCACCCGTATACGATATCGATGTCAAACATCGATGAATGTGGGAACATCCATCGCCCATCATATGGGTTTAGTATCATAAACGCTAGTCTACTCTGGTATATCGATACCCCGTCTCGATACACCTACGACTAGGGACATTCCAGGATATGCTCATAAACTACAGATGTCCACTAGTATGATCTCCATCATAATCAGAGTAGTCAAGCCTATATCCTCAGGGCTTTATCAACATGTATGAATGAATAAAAGCATGATCAAATCAACATGTCAGATAAAGAAGAACCAGATAGCATACTATCATGACGAGCAAGAATGTACACTGAATATATATATATATATATATATATATACATGTATAAATACATCCACTATCATATAATGGCCTCTAGGGCATACATATATCCAACAATCTCCCACTTGCACTAAGGCCAGTTATTGGCGTATCTCATACCCAACATCTCAAAAAGTCGCTCATGCTGAGGCTGAGGGAGGGCCTTGGTGACTGGATCCGTGGCGTTATTCTTTGTGTCTACTCTCCTAATCTCGATCTCGCAGCAATCTACAATCTCCCAGATCAAATGAAAGCGCCTCAGGATGTGTCTAGGCCGCTGATGGGACCTGGGCTCCTTGGCTAACGCCATAGCCCCATTATTATCACAATACAATGGTATTGGATCAATAATGGTTGGAACTACTCCTAGCTCCGAGACGAACTTCCTCATCCAGACGGCTTCCTTGGCGGCATCATTTGCAGCAATGTACTCAGCCTCCATCGTAGAGTCTGCAACGGTATCCTGTTTGGAACTCTTCCAACTTACCGGCCCTCCGTTGAGGGTAAATACAAACCCTGTCGTCCTTATCGCTCTGGAAGCTCGAATCGGTAAAGGCCTCCATTTGGAGATCTCCATTACCATACACCAAGAACAATTCTTTAGTCATTCACAAGTACTTAAGAATGTTCTTCACAGCTATCCAGTGATTCTCCCATGGGTTGGATTGATACCTGCTTACAACACTAAGTGCATAAGCTACATATGGGCGTGTACATAACATCGCATACATTATAGATCCTACTGCCGAAGCATAGGGTATAATGCTCATGCGTGCTCTCTCTTCATCGGTCTTTGGGCAAGAGTCCTTGGAGAGAGTGACCCTATGGCAAGCGGGTAAGGCACCCCGCTTGGAGTCTTACATACTAAACCTTTTTAGGATGGTGTTGATGTACCTGGTTTAGGACAATCCCAATAACCTCTTGGATCTATCCCTATAGATCCTTATGCCCAGAATGTATGTGACATCACCCAGGTCCTTCATGGAGAACCTTAGTGATAAGAACTATTTGACCGACTGTAGCATAGGAATGTCATTTCCTATCAGAAGAATGTCATCCACGTACAATACGAGGAATATGACAGCTCTCCCTACAGCCTTCTTATAAACACAAGGTTCATCTGGATTTTTAATGAAATCAAACTCTTTGATAAAATCATCAAAACAGATGTTCCAACTCTGCGATGCCTGCTTTAACCCATATATGGATTTAAGCAATCTACATGCTTTCCCGCTGCTCCCACTATCAATGAATCCCTCCGGCTGATCCATATAAACGCATTCTTCTAAATCTCCATTTAGAAATGCCGTTTTAACGTCCATCTGCCAGATTTCATAGTCGTAGTGAGAAGCAATAGCAAGTATGATCCGAATGGATTTAAGCATGGCTACGGGCGAAAAAGTCTCGACATAGTCCAAACTTGGTCTTTGACAAAAACCCTTTGCCACAAGTCTTTCCTTATAGGTCTCTACCTGCCCATCTTCACCAATCTTTCTTTTGAAGATCCATTTGCACCCCCACAGGTTTTACCCCAGTGGGTACAACGTCTAAAGTCCATACTTTGTTGGTGTACATAGACTCCATTTCGGATCTCATGGCATCCAGCCACTTCACAGAGTCTCCACTCGTGATAGCTTGCTGAAAACTGGTAGGATCATCATCCTCCATGATGTAGTCTTCTCTGTCACCATCAATGAGGAAACCGTAGTACCTCTCCGGTGGGCGAGAAGTCCTACCAGACCTACGGAGTGGCCGAGGTTCCTCAATTTCTATTGCAACAGCCGGTTCAACCAAGTCGTCATTTGTAGTTTGTGTCTCTAGAACCTCTTCTAAATCTACCACATTGCCATCAGTTTCATTTGTGAAAAACACTTTTTCCAAGAATGTGGCATGCTGGGAAATAAACACGTTTTGTTCCTCCTTATGGTAGAAAAGATATCCATAAGAGTTCTTTGGATATCCCATAAAATTACACATGACTGACCGTGTTTCGTGTTTGTCCGGATTCTGCTTTTTAACATAGGCCGGGCAACCCCAAATCTTAATTCTCTTAAGAGATAGTCTCTTCCCATGCCATATCTCATATGGCGTGGTAGACACGGTTTTGGTTGGAACCCTGTTCAGCAGAAACGCTACAGTCTCCAATGCATGCCCCTAAAATGAGACAGGTAACTCAGCATCACTCATCATGGATCGGACCATATCTAATAGGGCCCTATTCCATCGTTCAGACACACCGTTGTGCTGTGGTGTGTAAGGAGGAGTGAGTTGAGAGAGAATCCCATTCTCTTTTAGGAAGTTTGCAAATTCTGTACTGAGGTACTCCCCACCTCGATCTGATCGAAGCATCCTGATACTCAAGCCGGTTTGTTTTTCTACTTCTTGTTTATATTCAGTGAATTTCTCGAAAGCTTCGGATTTGTGCTTTAATAAAAATACATGACCGAATCTTGAGAAATCGTCAGTGAAAGCAATGAAGTAAGAAAACCCGCCTCTAGCCTGTGTAGACATTGGCCCACATACATCACTATGTATGAGTCCTAGGAGCTCGGTAGCTCTTTCTCCGTGTCCGGTAAACGGAGTTTTGGTCATTTTACCCTTGATACAAGACTGGCAAGTCGCATAAGATTTATATTCAAAAGGGTTTAAATATCCATCTTTGTGTAACTTGTTTAGTCTTGTTTCGTTAATATGTCCAAGTCTACAGTGCCAAAGAAAAGCTTCAATTATTTCTGAAAGTTTTCTTTTATTAGTATGTTGTATGCTGAAAACTTTGTGTTGATTTAGGACGTATATCCCGTTATTAAGCGTACCGTACCCAACCAACATTTGATTCAGGTGAATGATCATAACATTGTTCTGCAATATAAAATTATATCCTTCATTGTCTAACAAAGAAACAGATATTATATTACAAAGCATACTTGGTACAAAATAACATGGGATCAAAACCAATATACACCCAGATGGCAACCCCAAGTGATACTCTCCCACAACGAATGTATGTACATTGGAACCATTTCCAACGCGGAGAGTATGGTCACCTGTCTTCAATACCTTGCTATTTCTCAGCCCCTGCATAGAATTGCAAATGTGAGAACCTGAACCGGTATCCAATACCCAGGAAGCAGAGTTTATTGAAAAACGGTTTTCTGTCACAAACACACCTGAAGCTGAAGCATCCCCATGCTTCTTCTTGAGATTTAAGTACTCGGTACAGTTGCGCTTCCAATGTCCTGTTTTGTGGCAATGAAAACATTCCCCTTTCCCCGATTCTCCAGCTTTGGACTTTTCCTTCCCCTTAACCTTTTTAACTCCACCCTTAGGATTGGTGGGCTTCTTCTTTTACTTTCCCTTGGCCTTAGCCTTTGGGCGAGAAGAGGAAGTTTGTCCAACAGTCAAAATGGGAGTTTTCACTGATTTCAGTGTGCTCTCTGCACTCCTTAACATATTAAGAAGTTCAGGTAGTTCCCTCTCCATGTTGTGCATATTGAAGCTAACTATAAATTGAGCAAAGGTTGAGGGGAGGGACTGCAGAATAATATCCGTATATTGTGTAGGGTTGCTAGGCACGCGCACAAGAGTCTACGAGGCATCAACCATGCCCGATTAAAATTTTAGCTGTGCCGAACAACCCGAATACGGATCTTTAAACTAGAGATTAGGCGAAAACTAACATGTTAACAACTTTAACACTAAGTGAGAGGGATTACAACCTTTGTAGATCCTGTCCTTCACTTCATATGCTCCGTGTTGTTGTCCCTTCGCTGCGATCATCGGGATCCGGACTCTCGAGAGGTTCCACGAAGAGAAAGATGCAACCTTTGCTTCCGATCTTCGATACTAAGATGATCTACCTTGAAGTTCCGTTAACACAAGCTAACACTCATGAAATGATGTGAACACCCTCATCTAAATGGCAAGTGAAGATGAGGATGATGAAGTAGGATTTTTGCTCTCTTTATTTATCTTTTTCTCATATTTATTCATCACTTTGGAAAAATCTAGTAAAGCTTTTTCATGAAAGAATGAAGGAAGAAGAAGAATAGTGATCCATTTCCTTCTGTGACGAATAATGAAAGGATTAATATCAAGAATAATGCAACCATGGTTGACTTAACCATTGTAGAGAATTGACTAGGGTTAGGGTTTGGGTTGGGTTAAAGCATGAGTCACTTACAAATATCTTTCACAAAACAAAACCAAAACCTTCTAGAAACATCTAGAAAGCTTAACCCTAATCCAAACCCTAATCATGTTTAAACTCCACTAAACAAGTTGCATTAGTTATCATATCATGTTACAATATTATATATCACATATATAATACTTATCGTAACCAAATAAAATAATACAATTAACATATATCGCATATATATCAATGTATTACCCGAGTGAGAAAAAGAATCTTTTAGTGAGCTAATATTAGTTAATGTAATTTAATATATCATATATATTATTATACATTAAATTATCGAATCAACACTTGATCCGACAATCCGGCTATATCGCATATAACCGACTAATATTTATCCGTACCGATTCATCGAATCAACACTTGATCCGATGACCCGGCTGATATCAAATATCGCGAGAATAGAATACGGTATCTCATATCGTATTATCCTCGGTCCCGTACATATCAAATATGTGCCCCTACTCCGTTTTGCCTGAGCCAAGAAACCTCTGTGTAGGACTCTAAAAAATCGTCAATAAGCCGGCAGTAGGTGATGATCATATCAAACACCCACAAGCTGCAAGCGGTCAGCTAAACGTAACAGCTACCCAGGTATTGAGCGCTCAGAAGATCAACAAGCAAGCCTGTACATTCTCCTGTGAATCCAAACAGTAACACTCCCGTGCAGTCCGGTCTCGTCGTCTGATATGTCGCATATCTCGCCTAGGGGTGGTAAACGTCAGACCCCAGTAGCTCGATAAGTCGTGTCGATATGAGGTCTATAACAGTTTGAGAAACTACTGATAACACTTACCAGTAAATCTCAGCAACCCTGGCCAGGGATTTCCGGTTATAGCCAATCGAACACAGCACAACATCAACTCCCTATACCGGGAGAGACGAATCCCCTCCTATCGCTCATTGCCTCCATGTGATTCGGGACTGTACCCAAAAGCCACCTTTTTGCACGCCCTCTTGGACGTGGTATGATAGAAATCAAAGCACAGTAGGAACCACACAAGACTCTATGACGATCTCGGGTCAACAGACTACTCTGTACCAGTGTCACCGGAGAACTGCCATCTGACGTATGGTATAATACCATCTGGGTGTTCTCGGCGAGTCCGTCCAGTGTACCCAGTCTCCACTGAGCACCTGTACACCATCCTTGATGTCAAACACCGATGGATATGGGATCATCCATCGCCCATCATATGGGTCAAGATGCGTATACGCTAGTCTACTCTGGTGCATCGATGCCCTATCTCGATACACCCTCGACTAGGAACAGTTATAGGATGTACTCGTCGACTACCGTGGCCCTACTAGTATGATCCCATCATAGTCCCAGTAGTCGAGTACATATCCTAAGGGCTTTATCAACATGTAATATAGAGACAATCAGAGTACATATTTAGAGAAAGTACAACCAGATAACATACTATCATGTCGAGCAAGAAAGTCCTCCCTATATATGTCCTAGCATCCACTACAATATACATCGTATGTACAGTAATGGCCTCTAGGGCATACATATAACTAACAATCTCCCACTTGCACTAGGGCCATCTGTTATGGTATCGCATACCCAACAATTAGCTGCTGTTGAAGTATCTCATACTCAACCATCCCATAAAAGTCTCTACTGGGAAAAAGGCCTTTGTGAGTGGATCCGCGTTGTTGTCCTCTGTGTCTACTCTCCTAACCTCGATCTCCCTGGAGATCAACCATCTCCATGATCAGGTGATACTGCCTAAGAATTATATCTGGATTTCTGATGGGACGGTAGTTCCTTGGCTGAAGCCACAACTCCATTGTCACACAATGGTAGGAACGAATTTCATCTTATGAACTTATATATATCCAGACTGCCTCTTTGGTAGTATCCTTGGTAACGATGTATCTTGCCTTTAATCGTCTGGTATGTCACGGTATCTAGCTTGGAACTCTTCCAACATACCGTCCCTCCACTGAGGGTATAGACAATGCCTGCGACCGACATTCAGTCGTCCTTCTCAGCCTGGAACCTTTCCAGTGATTCTCCCCAGGATCGATTGATACCATCTCACTATAACTAGTGAGTATCCTAACATCCAATTAGATCTATCTCATAGATCCAAAAACCCAGGATTTAGGAGGTATCACTTTGATCCTATATGGAGAATCCTTGTGATAAGCGGAGATTGACCGAGCGTAGCATAGGAAACTCCTTCCCTATCAAGAGTATGTCATCCACGTACTCTACGAGGATCACCACCATACTCTCTACTACCTTTTTGTATATACAAGGTTCATCTACCATTTTGATGAAGTCAAACTCTTTGACTACCACATCAAAACAGATGTTCCAACTCCGCGATGCCAGCTTTATCACATAAAACATCTTGCACACGTTTCCGCTGCTCCCACTATCTACGAAGCTCTCTGGCTGTGTACTTATAGAAGCTATCTTTTCTAAAACATCATTTAGAAAAGCAGTCATGACACCCAACCACCAGATATCGTAGTCATGGTATGTAGCCGTGGCAAGTAGGATCTGGATGGACTTAAGCATAGATCCTTAGAAAAGGTTTCAACATAATCCATACCTGGTCTATGATGCAAACCTTTAACAAGTCTAGCTTTGAAAGTCTCAACTTTTCCATGTACACCAAGTAATCTTCTCAAGATATACTTGCTCCTGATGGGGATTTAACCCTTCAGATAAAGCAACCAAAGTCCATACTTTGTTGGTGTATAAGGATTCCATCTCAGATCGATAAGCACCCAGCCATTCTTACAGAGTCCCACTCTTGATGGCCAGCTCGAAACTAGTTGGGTCATCATCTCATGATGCAATCTTCACTCCCACTGTCATAGAGAAACCGAAGTATCTCTCAGGTGGGTGAGGAACCCTACTAGATCGGCGGAGAGGCTGAGGTTCGTTGGAAACTATTGAATCCTTTGGTTCTACCAAATCATCAGTTGCATTTTGTATAGCTGGAACATTTCCAGTTCTACATAACAGACATTGCCTCGAGCTTGTCCAGATTTTGCTTTTAGACATAGGCCGGACGACCCCAAATCTTAACAAGCTTAAGATATGGGCTCTTCCCTTTCCATATCACATATGAAGTGGTAGGCAACTGATTTGATTCGAACCCTATTCAATAGGTATGCAACTTCACAAGTGCATAACTCCCTAAAGGAAATAGGAAACTCAGTAGTACTCATCATAGAGCACACCATATCACATAGGGTGCTATTGCTCCGTCCCGATACACCGACGTGTTGTGGTGTATACGGAGGAGTAATGCTGAGAGAGAATCTCATTCTCCTTTAGAATAGTCCAGGAATTCCGTGCTCAAGTATTCTCCTCCTTGATTTCATCAAAGGATATAATACTTATACCCATATTTTGGTTCTCTACTTCTAACTTATATTCTGTGAATATCTCAAAAGCTTCAGACTTGTGTTTCAACAGGAACATATGTCTGAATCTTGAGAGATTATCAGAGAATGTAATGAAGTACAAAGAACCGATCTTGGCATGTGTAGACAGGGGACCTTACATACATCAGCATGTATCAATCCCAAGAGTTCACTAACTCTTTCTCTGTTTCCAATAAACAGAGCTATGGTCATCTTATCCTTGTGACATGACTGGCAAGTTTCACAAGATGTAAATTCAAACTAATTTAAATATGCATCTAAATGTAACTTTAGCCAGTCGGGCCGCATTGATATGACCTAGTCTACAATACCTCAAGAAGGATTCATTCATTTCTGAACTCTTCCTCTTGTGTATGTTCCTTATACTAAGAACTGCAGTTTGATTTAGAACGTCAATGCTTTTAGATAACGTGCCTGAACCGATCAACTCTTGATATAGGAAATGTTCAAAACATTATCCAACAATACAAAATTATATCCTTTCTTTACTAATAAAGCGACTGATATGACTTTGTATATCAGGTTCGGTATCTAATAACATTCGTTCAGAATCAATGTATTCAGGTAATACAGGGTGATAGTGACCAACAGACTTGGCTGCAACACTTGCACCGTTTTCTGTCTCATGAAACTTATCACCCGTTCTCAGTTCTCTAACTGTCTGTAGCCATGTAACAGATTACATATGCGGGATCCTGATCCGGTATCACATACCCAGGACGTAAAGGATACTGAGAAACAGTTCTCTGTAATGAACACACCCGAAGTTGATGCATCAATATGCACTTTCTTCGTTTGGGCGGTACGGGAAATATGGTATTCCCTAATTTACTGCTCTGTCTTATAACAATTATAAGTTGGAGCGGGACCAACGTTCCCCATCTCAGTATAACAAGCGGGTTCGGTCAATATATCCGTTTTATTATCTTGATTAAGGTGTGATATGGTCGCTACCTGGGGAGAGAGAGAAGAAAACACTCAGTGTATGCTCTTGCAAGATTAGATTGGTTATATAATATATCTAATCAGGATGTCTCCTACTGTTTTAATCAAATCTTCCTTCAAACCCTAAAAGGAAAGACTAGCCGGGATTAATTACACGCAACAAGTTCGCCAATCTTTCAGCCAGGCCAGTGTCGGTACTTTGAGGGAGGTCCCCCGTGCTTTCGCACGAACATAATTAAAGTAAACCTCGTTTTCCCAGAGGCGTAACCCCGTTAACACCTTTCTAGACACCTACTTGATCGACTAATTGTAATGTGTAAAACTCTCCCAGGAGTAACTCTTACTCGCAGCGGGTATCGGGATCCAACTATCTAATAGAAGGTATGCAATCTCATTGCAAATTTCAACTCTTGAAATTCCCAATAATATTTTGCCCCCAGCGTCCTATGACCTTGACGGAGGTCAACAAACCATAGGCTACTAGTGAAGTTCAACCCGTCATTTCCTGATTGAATTAAACCCACCCGCACGACCCTTGACGGAGGTCAACAAGGCCGCACGACTACCCTAATCCAATCTGCATCATATGCATAAACAGATAAATACTAGTCAGCTACCGCACACTACGCCTTGACGGAGGCCAACAAACGTAGCACGAATACTAAGTAGGACTTATCTGAAATGACGGAGGGCTGCGACAGGTTTTTCAGAAAACCTATTGCGTAATTAACTTGATATCGTTGTAGAATCGAGTGATTTTAAATGGAATGTTTTTGAGGCTTTTCCAGTTTTGCTAAAGGGGTCACTCCCGGTGAAGGGATCGTCGGCCCTTTCCTCATCGAATAAGGTGCAGGATATATCATATATACCACTATGCGAAGCAAGAACTATAGAAGCAATCAAAAGACAAACCGAGTTTGTAGCATCTGCCAGTTATTGCTAAAGGAGTCACTCCCAGTGAAGGGATCTCGGTCCTTTCCTTATCGAATAAGGTGCTGGATGTTCTACAAGGAACACCGCTATGCAAAGCAACAACTAGAGCTACCAGTTTTTATAAACAAGTTTCTACAACATCTTAGGTTTCTTTTAGTTTCATTAATCTCATTAATGAAGTCCCATTTTAATTATGCTTCGCAAGCATCTCTTTTTGAAACGAAATCTGCAATATAACATATATCTCATATATATAATATAAACATTCGTCTCAGGCAGTAATATGATCTCATCACAGAACATTGCAGCAGAAGAACATATATGAAATATTGGATATACTAGGTCGTCCGTGTTTTCAATACGAGCCTGTATAAAACACGGATTCCACGGTCGCGATGAATAGCCAAACCCACATCCCTAGACCCCTACGAGAGCGGCAAGTAACACTGCCAATTCTAGGGTTAGGATACCCGGTCTCGACTCTTTGAGATGGTCTCCCACTGGACCCTAGAACCCGGTTACTTGTGCTCCCCGCCTTGGGTCTACCTAATGCGGAAAAGTAAATAATATACAACGGTGACATCTTCCGTTACCTGGAAGTGCCCCAATAAAAGAATATTACATACAAATGAATTTTACATGAATGAAAAAGAAAAAACTCTCATCTCACATAAAACCCCCGGCTATTCAAACGCGACGATCCAATACAACATATCACAGCAACACATAATATCTCATATCATCAACGTAAGCAAGTATGCGTATCCCGATTGTCGTTGATGTATAGCAACGAAGCCGGCGATAAACCACATACTACGCTTACGGTCACAGAAAAGAAAGTGTAAAACTACAACAGTTGGAATCCGCAACCTCTTTAGACATCGCATGCCTAACCAAATGAATTCCTTAGACATCACATGCCTAACAATTATAAACCCCGCATTTTAGTCTCATTATCGAAAACTATTTTCAATATCAAGTCGGGCAATTCAACAAGATTCCCGACGTCCTGATCGAATGCTCGTCGCAAACTTTAGTAGACGGCCGCACCCCCGACGCCGTCGACGAAGTGCACCAAGGCGGAACACCGCTGCCGTGAGCACCCGAACGGATGCTTTCGGTGACGGGGTTCTCCTACAGTCACTTGGTCGGGGCTATGGTGTAGGGTTCCTAGGCACTCTTGTGAAGGTTCATAAGGCATCAAACATGCCCGGATTAAAATTTAGACGTGCCGAACAACCCAAAGCCGGGATCTTTGCTAGATTATTAGGGTTTAACATGCAAGAAGATAACTTTTATCTAAGTGTGAGGGATTACAACCTTTGTAGTCCGCTCCTTCACTTCACAAGCTCCGAGTAGAAGTCCCTTTGCCGCGATCCACGATCTCCGGGACTCATGAGAGGCTCCACGACTCGAACGATCCATGCTAGCTCGAAGTATTCCAAATCTCCGATGATCTACCTTGAAGTTGCTACGACTCAAGCTTTCTCACTCTTATGAGATGAACACACTAATCTCAAGGGCTAGATGAGATGAGGATGAGAGAGTAGTAATTTTGCTTTCTTTTTAAATCATTTTCTCATATTTTATCATCACTTTAGGATTTTCAAGAGAGCTTCTTCAAGAGAGAAGAAGAAGAAGATAATGGAAATTGATAATATGAAAAATCCTTTTGTGATGAATAGAAAATAAAGTATATGATTGATATGTAAACCATGGTCAAGGATGAATGGATAAGAATGAGTAGAGAAACAACTAGGGTTAGGGTTTGGTTAGGTTAAAAGAATGTGTCATTCTAAATATCTTAAGAATGACAAAAGAAGAAAGCTTCTAGAAGGAACTTGAAGCATCCAACCCTAATCAAACCTTAACCTCAATTAATCATCCTTAAACATGTTTAACAATTAATCATATCATGTCACAATAATATATATCACATATATATTATATATTTGCAACAAAAGAAAATAATACAATTAACATATATCGCATATATATCAATGTATCATCCACTGAGAAAATGAAATAATAAAGCGAGCCAATATTAGATAATGTAATACAATATATCATATATATTATTATACATTAAATCATCGAATCAACACTTGATTCGACGATCCGGCTATATCGAATATTACCGACTAATATATCATGTACCGATTCATCGAATCAACACTTGATCCGATGACCCGGTTCATATCCATATATCGCGAGAATATAATACGGTATCCCATATCGCATTATTCTCGTTCCTGCGCATATCACATATGCGCCACTACTCCGTTTCGCCTGAGCCAAGAAACCTCTGTGTAGGACTCTAAAGAATCGTCAATACGCCGGTAGCAGGTGATGATCATATCAAACACCCACAAGCTGCAAGCGGTCAGCTAAACGTAACAGCCACCCAGGTATTGAGCGATCAGAAGATCAATAAGCTAGCCTGTGCGTTCTCCTGTGAATCCAACCAGTAACACTCCCGTACAGTCCGGTCTGTTCGTCTGATATGTCGCATATCAAGTCTAGGGGTGGTATACGTCAGACCCCAGTAACCGATAAGTCGTGTCGATGTGTGGCTCATAACTGGTCGAGAAACTACTAGTAACACTTACCAGTAAATCTCCATATCAGCCCTGGCCAGGGACTTCCAGTTATAGCCAATCGAACACAGCACAACATCAACTCCCTATACCGGGAGAGACGAATCCCCTCCTATCGCTCATTGCCTCCATGTGATTCGGGACTGTACCCAAAAGCCACCGTTTTGCACGCCCTCTTGGACGTGGTAAGGTGGAAATCAAAGCACAGTGGGAATCACACAAGACTCTATGACGATCTCGGGTCTTCAGACTACCCTGTACCTGTGTCATCGGAGAACTGCCATCTGACGTGTGGTATATCACCATCTGGGAGTTCTCGGCGAGTCCGTCCAGTGTACCCAGTCTCCACTGAGCACCCGTACACCATCTCTGATGTCTAACACCGATGGATATGGGATCATCCATCGCCCATCATATGGGTCAAGATGCGTATACGCTAGTCTACTCTGGTGTATCGATGCCCTGTCTCGATATACCCTCGACTAGGGACAGTTATAGGATGTACTCATCGACCACCGTGGCCCCACTAGTATGATCTCATCATAGTCCCAGTAGTCGAGTACAAGTCCTAAGGGCTTTATCAACTTGTGAGAGTAAAACAGTGAACCAATACAAGTCAACATGTTAAGATAAAGTGAAACCAAATAGCATACTATCATGACGAGCAAGAAAGTCTTCTCTATATATAACCAAGCATCCATTATAATATACATCATATGTACAACAATGGCCTCTAGGGCATATACATAACTAACAATCTCCCACTAGCACTAAGGCCAGCTGCTGTAGTATCGCATACCTAGCATCCCGAATAATCTCTCAAACTGTATCTGGGGAATAGCCTTCGTGAATGGATCCGCAGTGTTGTCCTTCGTATCTACTCTCCTGACCTCGATCTCCCGGCGATCAACTATCTCCCTGATCAGGTGATACCGCCTCAGAATATGTCTGGACTTTTGATGGGACCTGGGTTCCTTGGCTAACGCCACAGCTCCATTGTTATCGCAATACAGAGGTATTGGATGCTCAATGGATGGAACCACACCAAGTTCACTAATGAACTTCTTTATCCAGACAGCCTCTTTGGCAGCATCGTTGGCAGCGATGTATTCAGCCTCCATCGTTGAGTCTGCAACGGTATCCTGTTTGGAACTCTTCCAACATACCGCCCCTCCATTGAGGGTAAAGACAAAACCCGAATGCGACTTAGAGTCGTCCTTATCACTTTGGAAGCTGGAATCGGTAAAGGACTCGACCTGGAGTTCTCCATTACCATACACCAAGAACATCTCCTTAGTCCTTCGTAAGTACTTGAGAATGTTCTTCACTGCTGTCCAATGACTCTCTCCTGGATCTTCTTGATACCGACTCACTACACTTAGTGAGTATGCTACATCGGGTCTGGTACATAGCATCGCATACATGATAGAGCCTACTGCCGAAGCATAGGGTATCCCTTGCATGCGAGCTCTCTCCAAATCAGTCTTGGGAGACATCTCTTTGGAGAGAGTGAGTCCAGAGATCGTGGGTTGGTTCCCACGCTTGGATTCTTCCATACTAAACCTCTTTAAAATGGTGTCAATGTATCTGGATTGGGACAATCCCAGTATCCGTTTAGATCTATCTCTATAGATCATGATTCCCAATATGCAGGAGGCATCACCTAGATCTTTCATTGAGAATCTCTGCGATAAGAAGAGCTTGACTGATTGCAGCATAGGAATATCATTTCCTATCAAGAGTATGTCATCCACGTACAATACGAGGAAGACAACTTTACCCTCTGCTACCTTCTTATAGATACAAGGTTCATCTATATTTTTTATGAAGTCAAACTCTTTGACTACAACATCAAAACAGATGTTCCAACTCCGCGATGCTTGCTTTAACCCATAAATGGATTTAAGCAGCTTGCACACCTTTCCGCTGCTCCCACTATCTACGAAGCCCTGTGGCTGAGTCATGTACACGCACTCTTCTAAATCACCGTTTAGAAAGGCGGTCTTAACATCCATTTGCCAGATTTCGTAGTCATGGTATGCAGCAATGGCAAGTAAGATCCGGATGGACTTAAGCATAGCCACTGGAGAAAAGGTTTCGTCATAATCCACACCTGGTCGTTGACGAAATCCCTTTGCTACCAGTCTAGCTTTGAAAGTCTCAACTTTTCCATCTACACCAAATTTCCTTTTAAAAATCCACTTGCTCCCAATGGGTTTTACCCCTTCAGGAGCATTTTCCAAAATCCATACTTTATTGGTGTACATGGATTCCATCTCAGATCGCATTGCATCCAGCCATTTCACAGAGTCACCACTCGTGATGGTCTGCTCGAAGCTAGTCGGGTCATCATCATCCATGATGCAATCCTCGCTTCCACCATCAATGAGAAAACCATAGTATCTCTCAGGTGGACGAGAAACCCTACTAGATCGGCGGAGAGGCTGGGGTTCGTCGGGTACTACTGAATCTTCTGGTTCCAACAAATCATCAGTTGCGGTTTGTGGTGCTGGAACCTCTTCCAGTTCTACCTCTTTGCCACTAATTTCTTTTGCAAGAAATTCCTTTTCTAAAAAGGTGGCATATTGAGAAATAAACACTTTTTGTTCCTCAGTGTGATAGAAAATATATCCTTGAGAATTCTTAGGATATCCCACAAATTTGCAAAGAACTGATCGTGCCTCGAGTTTGTCTGGATTTTGTCTTTTGACATAGGCCGGACAACCCCATATCTTAACTCGTTTAAAATATGGTCTCTTCCCACTCCATATCTCATATGGTGTGGTAGGTACAGATTTAGACGGAACTAGATTCAATATGTATATGGCTGTCTCAAGCGCATACCCCCAAAAGGAAATAGGTAACTCAGCATCGCTCATCATAGATCGCACCATATCTAATAGGGTCCGATTCCTTCGTTCCGATACACCGTTGTGCTGTGGTGTATAAGGAGGAGTAAGCTGAGAGAGAATCCCATTCTCTTTTAGATAATCTAGGAACTCATTGCTTAAGTATTCACCTCCTCGATCAGATCGAAGAATCTTAATACTTTTGCCCATTTGATTCTCTACTTCGTGCTTATATTCTCTGAATTTCTCAAAGGCTTCAGACTTGTGTTTCATCAGGAACACATGTCCGAATCTAGAGAGATCGTCAGTGAATGTAATGAAGTAGGAAGAACCGTTCCTGGCATGCGTAGACATGGGACCGCATACATCACTATGTACTAGTCCTAAGAGTTATGTAACTCTTTCTCCGTGTCCACTAAACGGAGCTTTGGTCATTTTTCCTTTGAGACATGAATGGCAAGTATCATAAGATGATAATTCGAACGAATTCAAATAACCATCTCTATGCAACTTAGCCAGTCGTGTCGCATTGATATGACCAAGTCTACAATGCCACAAGTAGGATTCGTTTACATCTGAACTTTTCTCCTTGTGTGTGTTTTGAATATTCAGGACTGTATTCTGATTTAGAATGAATATGCCATTATGTAACGAGCCTGATGCAATCAACTTTTGATCTAGGAATATGTTCATAACATTATCCTTTACTACAAAATTATATCCTTCTTTACTTAATAAAGAAACTGATATAATGTTGCACATCATGTTCGGTATATAATAGCACTCATTTAGAATCAGTGTATTACGACTCGGCAATACAAGGTGATATTTGCCAACTGCTTTGGCTGCAACATTTGCACCGTTCCCTACTAGAACGGAATGATCATCTTTTCCCAGTTCTCTACCTTTACGTAGCCCATGCAACTGTTTGCATATGTGGGATCCTGATCCGGTATCTAATACCCAGGACGTAGGGTGAACTGAGAAACAGTTCTCAATAACAAACACACCTGAAGAAGATGCATCAACATGCATGTCCTTTTGGGCGGCGTGAGAATCCAGATATTCTCCTGTTTCCTGTTCAGTCTTATAACTCTTATAAGAAAGAATGGGTCTAACGTTCCCTTTCTCAGTACAATAATCAGGTTCAGTCAATACATCCATATTATTATCTTGATTATGGCATGACATGGTCGCTACCTGGAGAGAGAGAGAAGAAAACACTTTAGCGTATGCTCTTGCAAGATTAGATTGGTTATTATCTTATCTAATCAGGATGTCTCCCACTGTTTTTATCAAATCTACCTTAAAACCCTAAAAGGTAAGATTAGCCGGGATTAATTACACCTTACAACTTCGTCAATCTTTCAGCCAGATCAGTGTCGGTACTTTGAGGGAGGTTCCCCGTGCTTTCGCACGGACCTAATTAAAGTAAACCTCGTTTTCCCAGAGGCGTAACCCCGTTAACACTTTTCTAGACACCTACTTGATCGGCTAATTGTCTTGTGTAAAACTCTCCCAGGAGTAACACTTACTCGCAGTGGGTATCGGGATCCAACTATCTCATAGGAGGTATGCAATCTCATTGCAAATTTCAACACTTGAAATTCCCGATAATATTTTGCCCCTAGCGATCTATGACCTTAACTAAGTCAACAAACCATAAATCGCAAGTCAAGTTCAACCCGTACATTTCCCGATTGAATTAAACACACCCGCACGACCCTTAACTGAGTCAACAAAGCCGTACGAATACCCTAATCCAATCACATCTCATGTTTTAGCAGATAAACATTACTTAGCTACCGTACACTATGCCTTAACTAAGTCGACAAACATAGCACGAATACTAAATAATATCTATCTGAAATGACGGAGGGCTACGCAGGTTTTTCAGAAAACCCTGAGCGTAATGAACTTGATATCGTTGTAAAATCTAGTGAAGTTTTGAAAAGGAGTGTTTTTGAGGCTTTTCTTAGTTTCGCTAAAGGGGTCACTCCCGGTGAAGAGATCGTCGGCCCTTTCCTCATCGAATAAGGTGCAGGATATATCATATATACCGCTGTGCAAAGCAAAACACTTAAAGCAATCAAAAGACAAACCGCGTTTTGTAGCATCTGCCAGTTTTGCTAAAGGAGTCACTCCCGGTGAAGGGATCTCGGTCATTTCCTCATCGAATAAGGTGCAGGATATATCATATATATCACTGTGGAAAGCAAAACTGTAGCTACCCTTTTTACAAAGTTTTGATTCTACAACATCTTTAGGTTTCTTTTCTTTTATTAATCTCATTAATAAAAATCCCATCAGCTTATGCTTCCTAAGCATCACAGAAGAAACGAAAGCAGTGATAATTATATATCAGCATATATATATATAGTATAAGCATTCGTCTCAGGCAGTAATATGATCTCATCACAGAACATTGCAGCAGAAGAACATATATGAAATATTGGATATACTAAGACGTCCGTGTTTTCAATACGAGCCTGTATAAAACACGGATTCCACGGTCACGACGAATAGCCAAACCCACATCCCAAGACCCCTACGAGAGCGGCAAGTAACACTGCCAATTCTAGGGTTAGGAGACCCGGTCTCGACTCCTCGAGATGGCCTCCCACTGGACCCTAGAACCCGGTTACTTGTGCTCCCCTCCTTGGGTCTACCTAATGCGGAAAAGTAAATAATATACACGGGTGACAGCAACCGCAACCAGGAAGTGCCCCAAATAAAAGAATATTACATTACAAATGAATTTTACATGAATGAAAATAAAAACCCTCATCTCATATAAAACCCCCGGCTATTCAGAACGCGACGATCCAATATAACATATCACAGCAACACATAATATCTCATATCATCAACGTAAGTAAATATGCGCATCCCAATTGTCGTTGACATATAGCAACGAAACTGGCGATATCACATATTACACTTACGGTCACAGAAAAGAAAGTGTAAAACTACAATATTTGGAATCCACAATCAGTTTAGACATCGTAAATCCGAAATATCACATACTTCGTATTTCATGCCTAACTCTATGAATTCCACATATTGTATCACATTTCAGATAAATAAACAGTATTAAACTTTTCGAACAGATAATCAAACACTCAAAATTTCCTAAACTGCTCAACACTTGAGCGGGGTTTAAATAATCCCAGAATAAGTCACAGTACCGGTGATCCAGCCGTAGAAGGGTCAAGCCAACGCCTCACATGTGGCACGCCGTACTGCCCCAAACCCGAAGGTTCAAAAGGCAGTTCAAGACGGTCACATAATCGAGTTAAGGTTTGTTGTCTTCTAGAGGGTCCACCACTTAACTTGTACAATTGTTCCGAACGATTTAAACCCAATAAAAATTCAGCGCTTGAAAGTTTGCCGTACCGGGAAACAGTAAGTTAATGATATCCGTTCAAATAGTTTAACAGTTTCTAAATATCCGGAAAGAAATACGAATTTAAATATTCCGATCGAATCTACGATTACAAAATAAACCCCAGATTTTATAAACACCTGGAACAGATTAAAAATACCCAGAATAGTCAGCAAGTACCTACGGTCATTACCATAAAATCCACGTGTCATGATCTCATCAATCCGCCGCGGAACCGCCGCTAAAGGCTTGCTTTCGCCGCGGTTCCGCCGCCGTTTAGTCGAATTAGGGGCTCGGGTTTTATGGTAATTCTTAGAATTCCCTGCTGATTTTTTTACATATTTTTAATTCAGAAAAATCCCAAAATTTAAAAAATTTCCAGAGAGGGGTCTTTTTGCGTCGTTTCGGGTTCGATCGGAGTTTTAACTTCGTAAACACATCGCCTAATGCTCTAGCTAGGCTCTGATACCACTATAGGGTTCCTAAGCACTCTTGTGAAGGTTCATAAGGCATCAAACATGCCCGGATTAAAATTTAGACGTGCCGAACAACCCAAAGCCGGGATCTTTGCTAGATTATTAGGGTTTAACATGCAAGAAGATAACTTTTATCTAAGTGTGAGGGATTACAACCTTTGTAGTCCGCTCCTTCACTTCACAAGCTCCGAGTAGAAGTCCCTTTGCCACGATCCACGATCTCCCGGACTCATGAGAGGCTCCACGACTCGAACGATCCATGCTAGCTCGAAGTATTCCAAATCTCCGATGATCTACCTTGAAGTTGCTACGACTCAAGCTTTCTCACTCTTATGAGATGAACACACTAATCTCAAGGGCTAGATGAGATGAGGATGAGAGAGTAGTAATTTTGCTTTCTTTTTAAATCATTTTCTCATATTTTATCATCACTTTAGGATTTTCAAGAGAGCTTCTTCAAGAGAGAAGAAGAAGAAGATAATGGAAATTGATAATATGAAAAATACTTTTGTGATGAATAGAAAATAAAGTATATGATTGATATGTAAACCATGGTCAAGGATGAATGGATAAGAATGAGTAGAGAAACAACTAGGGTTAGGGTTTGGTTAGGTTAAAAGAATGTGTCATTCTAAATATCTTAAGAATGACAAAAGAAGAAAGCTTCTAGAAAGAACTTGAAGCATCCAACCCTAATCAAACCATAACCTCAATTAATCACCCTTAAACATGTTTAACAATTAATCATATCATGTCACAATAATATATATCACATATATATTATATATTTGCAACAAAAGAAAATAATACAATTAACATATATCGCATATATATCAATGTATCATCCACTGAGAAAATGAAATAATAAAGCGAGCCAATATTAGATAATGTAATACAATATATCATATATATTATTATACATTAAATCATCGAATCAACACTTGATTCGACGATCCGGCTATATCGAATATTATATCATGTACCGATTCATCGAATCAACACTTGATCCGATGACCCGGTTCATATCCATATATCGCGAGAATATAATACGGTATCCCATATCGCATTATTCTCGTTCCTGCGCATATCACATATGCGCCAATACTCCGTTTCGCCTGAGCCAAGAAACCTCTGTGTAGGACTCTAAAGAATCGTCAATACGCCGATAGCAGGTGATGATCATATCAAACACCCACAAGCTGCAAGCGGTCAGCTAAACGTAACAGCCACCCAGGTATTGAGCGATCAGAAGATCAACAAGCTAGCCTGTGCGTTCTCCTGTGAATCCAACCAGTAACACTCCCGTACAGTCCGGTCTGTTCGTATGATATGTCGCATATCTAGTCTAGGGGTGGTATACGTCAGACCCCAGTAACCGATAAGTCGTGTCGATGTGTGGCTCATAACGGGTCGAGAAACTACTAGTAACACTTACCAGTAAATCTCCATATCAGCCCTGGCCAGGGACTTTCAGTTATAGCCAATCGAACACAGCACAACATCAACTCCCTATACCGGGAGAGACGAATCCCCTCCTATCGCTCATTGCCTCCATGTGATTCGGGACTGTACCCAAAAGCCACTATTTTGCACGCCCTCTTGGACGTGGTAAGGTGGAAATCAAAGCACAGTGGGAATCACACAAGACTCTATGACGATCTCGGGTCTTCAGACTACCCTGTCCCTGTGTCACCGGAGAACTGCCATCTGACGTGTGGTATATCACCATCTGGGAGTTCTCGGCGAGTCCGTCCAGTGTACCCAGCATCCACTGAGCACCCGTACACCATCTCTGATGTCTAACACCGATGGATATGGGATCATCCATCGCCCATCATATGGGTCAAGATGCGTATACGCTAGTCTACTCTAGTGTATCGATGCCCTGTCTCGATATACCCTCGACTAGGAACAGTTATAGGATGTACTCATCGACCACCGTGGCCCCACTAGTATGATCTCATCATAGTCCCAGTAGTCGAGTACAAGTCCTAAGGGCTTTATCAACATATGAGAGTAAAACAGTAAACCAATACAAGTCAACATGTTAAGATAAAGTGAAACCAAATAGCATACTATCATGACGAGCAAGAAAGTCTTCTCTATATATAACCAAGCATCCATTATAATATACATCATATGTACAACAATGGCCTCTAGGGCATATACATAACTAACATATGGGGCGTAGCTGTCTATTAAGTTTACCCAGCAAGTATCCGCGCACTCTACGTGATTGCGACGGACTTTTGATCACATCAAAATTCCGTGGCAACCGATCATCTGAGACTAAACTGCTATGTTTATAATATTCAAATTAGTTATCTCATAACTACCTGTGGATTCCAAATATTGTATCACATTCCAGATAAATAGACAAAGTTAAACTTTCCGATCGAATCATCAAACACCCAAGATTTCCCCAATATATCTCAACACTTGAAATCAGTTTAAAAACATCCATCACATGCCACAGTACCAATGGTCCAGCCGTAGAAGGGTCAAGCCAACGCCTCACATGTGGCACGCCGTACTGCCCCAAACCCTAAGGTTCAAAAGGCAGTTCAAGACGGTCACATAATCGAGTTAAGGTTTGTTGTCTTCTAGAGGGTCCACCGAGTTACTTGCATGACTTAGAACGTTCTTAAACACGAGGAAAAATCCAACTTTTGAAAAATTTTACGACAGGGGAAAAAGTGAGTTATTGATATTCGTTCGAACTTTTTAACAGTTTCTAAAAATTATCCGGAAAACACATAGACAAAATCTGTTAATCCGATCGAATCATCGAATCCCCAAAACAACCCCAGAAAATTCAACTCTTGAATCAGTATTAAAAATGCCCAAAAAATATAAACAACAGAGATATGAATTACGATGCAAAGAACCGTCGCTAATGCCATAAATGTGCCGCGGAACCGCCGCTAAAGGGGGGTCAACGCCGCGGTTCCGCGGCCAAGTAGAGGAATTAGAGGCTCGTATTTCATGGTAATTCATATAATACCCTGCTGAATTTTTTAAGCATTTTTAATCTGGAAAAAACCCAGTTTTTAGAAAAAGTCCAGAGAGGGGTTTGTGTCGGGGTTTTCGGGTCGATCGGACATCAAACTTCATCTAGACTTCGCCTAAAGCTCTAGCTTGGCTCTGATACCACTGTAGGGTTACTAGGCACACGCACAAGGGTCTATGAGGCATCAACCATGCCCGATTAAAATTTTAGCCGTGCCGAACAACCCGAACACGGATCTTTAAACTAGAGATTAGGCGAAAACTAACATGTTAACAACTTTAACACTAAGTGAGAGGGATTACAACCTTTGTAGATCCTGTCCTTCACTTCATATGCTCCGTGTTGTGGTCCCTTCGCTGCGATCATCGGGATCCGGACTCTCGAGAGGTTCCACGAAGAGAAAGATGCAACCTTTGCTTCCGATCTTCGATACTAAGATGATCTACCTTGAAGTTCCGTTAACACAAGCTAACACTCATGAAATGATGTGAACACCCTCATCTAAATGGCAAGGGAAGATGAGGATGATGAAGTAGGATTTTTGCTCTCTTTATTTATCTTTTTCTCATATTTATTCATCACTTTGGAAAAATCTAGTAAAACTTTTTCATGAAAGAATGAAGGAAGAAGAAGAATAGTGATCCATTTCCTTTTGTGATGAATAATGAAAGGATTAATATGAAGAATAATGCAACCATGGATGACTTAACCATTATAGAGAATTGACTAGGGTTAGGGTTTGGGTTGGGTTAAAGCATGAGTCACTTACAAATATCTTTCACAAAACAAAACCAAAACCTTCTAGAAACATCTAGAAAGCTTAACCCTAATCCAAACCCTAATCATGTTTAAACTCCACTAAACAAGTCGCATTAGTTATCATATCATGTCACAATATTATATATCACATATATAATATTTATCGTAACCAAATAAAATAATACAATCAACATATATCGCATATATATCAATGTATTACCCGATTGAGAAAAAGAATCTTTTAGTGAGCTAATATTAGTTAATGTAATTTAATATATCATATATATTATTATACATTAAATTATCGAATCAACACTTGATCCGACAATCCGGCTATATCGCATATAACCGACTATTATTTATCTGTACCGATTCATCGAATCAACACTTGATCCGATGACCCGGCTGATATCAAATATCACGAGAATAGAATACGGTATCTTATATCGTATTATCCTCGGTCCCGCACATATCACATATGTGCCCCTACTCCATTTTGCCTGAGCCAAGAAACCTCTGTGTAGGACTCTAAAGAATCGTCAATATGCCGGCAGTAGGTGATGATCATATCAAACACCCACAAGCTGCAAGCGGTCAGCTAAACGTAACAGCTACCCAGGTATTGAGCGCTCAGAAGATCAACAAGCAAGCCTGTACATTCTCCTGTGAATCCAAACAGTAACACTCCCGTACAGTCCGGTCTCGTCGTCTGATATGTCGCATATCTCGCCTAGGGGTGATAAACGTCAGACCCCAGTAGCTCGATAAGTCGTGTCGATATGAGGTCTATAACAGTTTGAGAAACTACTGATAACACTTACCAGTAAATCTCAACAACCCTGGACAGGGATTTCCGGTTATAGCCAATCGAACACAGCACAACATCAACTCCCTATACCGGGAGAGACGAATCCCCTCCTATCGCTCATTGCCTCCATGTGATTCGGGACTGTACCCAAAAGCCACATTTTTGCACGCCCTCTTGGACATGGTATGATGGAAATCAAAGCACAGTGGGAACCACACAAGACTCTATGACGATCTCGGGTCAACAGACTACTCTGTACCAGTGTCACCGGAGAACTGCCATCTGACGTATGGTATAATACCATCTGGGAGTTCTCGGCTAGTCCGTCCAGTGTACCCAGTCTCCACTGAGCACCCGTACACCATCCTTGATGTCAAACACCGATGGATATGGGATCATCCATCGCCCATCATATGGGTCAAGATGCGTATACGCTAGTCTACTCTGGTGCATCGATGCCCTGTCTCGATACACCCTCGACTAGGAACAGTTATAGGATGTACTCGTCGACTACCGTGGCCCCACTAGTATGATCTCATCATAGTCCCAGTAGTCGAGTACATATCCTAAGGGCTTTATCAACATGTAATATAGAGACAATCAGAGTACATGTTTAGATAAAGTACAACCAGATAGCATACTATCATGTCGAGCAAGAAAGTCCTCCCTATATATGTCCTAGCATCCACTACAATATACATCGTATGTACAGTAATGGCCTCTAGGGTATACATATAACTAACATATTGTTCATTGTCCATCGTCCATCCGAGGTCCTCAAGCTCTTCTATGAGAGCTATCATCTTCAGAACATGGTCTCCTACTGGTGTGCCAAGGGCCATTCACATCTGAAACAATTTATTTGATGCTTCGTATCGTAATACGCGGGATTGCTCTCCATACAACTCCTTTGTATGGAGGAATATGGCTTGAATGTCCGTATTCTCGTGCTTCTTTTGATATGTGTTGTCCATCGATGCAAGCGCGAGGCATTTGGCCGTGGCACAGTCAGTGTCCCATGTCTTGCGGACTTCTTTGTCCGCAACTGAGGATTTTGGACCTGGGACGGGCGGGGCAGAAGCTGTGAGGACATATGATACTTGATCAGTCGAAAATACTGCATCTTTAAACCGACAATTTCCCTATCACTTGCACTCATCTAGAAGTTTTCGGCATTCATATAGCACATATTAGCAAAACAGTCGTAAAATATCAGTTTGCATGTGTTAGTCTTTAAAACCGGCACTATAAGGGAAATTGACTGTATTTCATAGCATCGTATCATTCTTGCATATCGCAACTTGTGTTTCGAAGTCTGTGCAGGAAATTACAGAAGAATGGTCAAATTTACATAACAGACTGCTAAAGAATACGCCAACTCAAGGATTTGGAATCTGGCAATGATCTAAAAAGCATTCAGAGATTCAACATATCACAAAGTACATCTGAAGTCAGAAGAAGCCATTACATGAAGTTTGAAAGATTGAGGCATCCAAGTGACCGCGGAACCGCGGCCGGAGCCGCCTTGCGCCGCGGTTCCGCCGCGGCCATGCCACGTCACCACCCCAATTTAGCTTCATAACTCTCATCTCAGCTCCTACACCTCAGAAAGACACTTCAATTTCCAAATTGATCTCGAAGCTTCTGCCAGATCAGCAGCCCTAGGGTTCTAAACTAAACACCCCAAGCTTCCACCACAAGCTTCACCTAAACTACATTAGAGCCTAGAACTTTCTCCCTAACCTCCTAGCTTAAGCTAGAAGCTAAACCCTAACTAACTACTTCTAGAAGCCTCTCCCGATAACAAACTTTTGGAGGGAAATTCAAAATTCAAAATCCAAGACATAGGGTTTTGGAAACCTATAAAAAGGGACCCAAGGCTCACTAGAAAAAGGTTGTTAAATCATTGGCTAATCTTTGGTTCTTGAAAGCTAATCACTCTCTAGTTCTTCAACCCAACACCTACCACCTCCAAACCCTAATCCTAATCCAATTAAGAAACCTCAAATTCAAGATCCTTTGAGTGCAAGCAAAGCAGGTCTTCAACGATCCTTTAGAAGCGAAGCCGGACTTCAACGGAACACGAGATCCAAGCCGATCCACGACTCAAGGAGCCGAGCGACGCTAGATTCGACGATCAAAGTTCCCTCTTCTTGTAGTTCTTGAGAGTTGTAACTAATTGTTGATATAATAAAGGTGAAGATTCTTTAAACTTGCTTATATTTCAATTCGAGCATTATGATTCATATTCAATTCTTGAATGTATTCTTCGTGATGATGCTTGAGTAAAACTCCGCTCGTGGAGGAATCGAGACGATTGTAGAATGATGATGTTGACGAGTGTTCACAACAGAATATTGCATTTCATACCGCCCATTCTTATGCTCGTGTGTTTATAGGTAGGTACTTTTAATCCGTGTTTGTTACATATTTACAGAGTACAGGTTTTCAGTCCAAATATTGCAAATCAAGACAAAATCTCCACAGTTACACCAAATACAGAACATCTGTCACAGCAGATAAAAGACGGGTTCCGGTCATCCATATCCGTCCAATGCCGAGTACCAGTTCCAGAGACAAGACATATGACAGTGGTCATTCGTGTCTCGGACAAGCACAGAGCACGAGGGGGGCAGCACAAGAATCAATGGGTGCGCGGAGCTCAAGAGAGATAAAGTCAAAAGTGAAGAAAAGATAGCAATCTTGGACTATGAATTCTGCTGATATTCTGGAAGACTTTTGTGCAGTATGAAGTTTTCAGACACAAGGAAAAGCAGAACCAGGGAAGTACAAGAAAACAGAGCCCCTAATCCCACCATAGGGCCGCGGATCCGCGGCCAATAGGGGGTATTGGCCGCGGATCCGAGGCCATGTGGGGTCGTCGTTGTGTCGTTTTCTGGGGGCACTTTGGGTACTTCATTTTATTGCAGATTCTTGCCCTAGGTTTTCAGTTCACCTCCTATAAATACCCCAGAACTTGCCAAGCTTTAGGGTGATTCTTTTGTTCTTCTTTCTTTTTAGGATTTAGTCTTTTTCTTCTTCTTCTTCATTCTTTTTCCATGAAAATTGTAGTGAGAGCTTTTTGAGTGGTAGATAAATGAAGATGAGGGCTTTTTGTATCATTCTCTTGTGTTTCTTCTTCCCCTTGAGATTCTTGCTTTCTCTTGATCATTCAACCTCTTCATTGAGCTTGAATGGTTAAGGGTTAGTTATTGATCTCAAGGGTCGTATTTTCTTACGGAATTAGTGCTTCATTTCACATGCGTTCTCTACCCTTCCCTTGATCTTGCAACCTCTTGATTGAGCTTGCAAGTTTAAGGGTTGGCTATTGATCACATGCTTGTCTTGAGTTCTAGTTTCTTGTTCTTTTTATTGCTTTTTATTACTCGCTTATTATTATCTTGCTTTTCTTTCTTGCAATTTATTTCATGCACTTAAATTCATGCACTTAATACTTGTAATCTTTTCTTTTCTTTGTTCTTTTCTTTTTGTTCTCTCTTTTTGGTTCTCTTTTGTGAATGAATGTAATTATTATTGTTAAGAAGAAATACGGTATTATAAGTTAACGTTTCTTTGCCCATTTCCTTTTCCCGTATTTTCCATTGAACTCCGCCCAAACGACACGCAAGCGCTCCGTTAGGCACCGTACCCTGACAAGGTAACGGTGATTCCTAACCGCGACCGGTTGCGTTCGGTTTGGCCGAAGACGAAAGCAAGAGACAAGAACGGAAGGACAAGGGTAAATAAGCCGTATTCCACGAATACCGCGCTTAAATCCCCTAATCCACGTTGTTGCCGATTGCTCTAGCTTCAATTGGTCAAGATTCGGCTCAAAGGTTTTGAGTACGGATTTCTTTAGCTTATAATCTCGTATCTTTTTCTTAACAACTTTATACTTGCAAATAATACACATAGGATAGTCTCGAACAAACACACATACAATTCTTTATTGACTCGTCTAAAACAAGAAAGGACGTACAACCATCTCCCTGTGGATCGACCCGTGCTCAACCGGCTAGCTGCATAGCGACACCGTCTTGATTGCGGTTAACTTTAATTCTTTCAATCAAATGGCGCCGTTGCCGGGGAGACGGTAGCGTATTTTCTTTCTTGTTATTCAGGTTAATATTCTTTTTGTATATATTTATAAAAAAAAAAAGTCTTTTTGTTTTTTGTTTTTTTTTTTGATAATTCTTGTGGGCAAGTGTGCAGATATTTGCGTATTTGCAAACTGCGATTGTGGGGAGCAAAGTGTGCATTCAAGGCAAAGGTGATTACGAA
Source organism: Agapanthus africanus (assembly GCA_030015575.1). Classification (NCBI taxonomy): domain Eukaryota; kingdom Viridiplantae; phylum Streptophyta; class Magnoliopsida; order Asparagales; family Amaryllidaceae; genus Agapanthus; species Agapanthus africanus. The sequence continues at coordinate 411,312,486 of CM057340.1, forward strand.
GTACAGTGCCAAAGATCCGGGTAGTTTGACCCGCGCAAGCGAACCTTTCAAGCTTACCGGATTTGATTCAACGGGGGTTTCCTAACCCAAAACTTAAACGGTACGTACTTTACTAACACCTTCTTCTCAAATCCGACGCTTCCAATATACTATTCTTTGCAGGATTCTTTGCAAGTTCGCTAGCAAACGCTAAAAAAATTGACTAACCCGTATTTGTTGCAGTGCCGCGCTTAAACTAAAAAACGATTGTTTGATTCTTTATAGAATTTTTATTGAATTGCGCATTGCATACATTAATACGGACTTAAGGGCAAGCGAACCCCACAACATACGGTAAAGGATTTCATCACCTTTTCCGTGGCCCACAAATCACGAACTTGAGCATAACGTTTACCCGCACAAAATTTAAAAGAAACTAGACTTTAAGCCTTAAGGACTTCGCGCTCACTAGGAGAAGTTAACTGTGTTTAGAACCTTGCTTAACGGTATATTGTTTACGGGGTGTCTAGGAAAGTGTTAACGGCGAAACCGCCAAAAGAGAAAGGGTTATTTAATTAAGGAACTTCGCGAAAGCGTTGGAAAACCTCCCCTTATCTCTGCACTTACCTGGCCTCGTGATCAGTGTATCTTGAGCCTGTTTCTCGACACAATTTTACTTCGACAATTAAGTTCTGGAGCAGGTCTAGTTGACCTAGGTGAACCCTAGAACGATTAGGTGTGTGGTATTTTTGTGTCGTGATTGTTTTTTGTCCATATTCTTTTTTTTGTGTATACTTCATTCTTTTGTTAATATTTAAAAAAAAAATTATTAAAAAAAAATATATATCACATTCTTTTTTCCTCCTTTTCTCTACCTTTTTTCTCTCTCTCTTCATATCATGGGTACTCCACCTTGCAAAACTCTTGCCGAACTTTGGTACCCACAACCAGACATTACTTCCTACGGTTCTTGTTTTGGTCGAACTTCGAACGATCCATCCATGCCAAAAATTTCTTTGAAAGATCGGATAGACGCGTCTAGGACGAACAACTGGACCCCGCAATCCACTCCGTATCAACCGTTTCAAACATTCACACCTTCTTGCGTTGATACCCCTTTTGAAAATCCAGTTGTAACCCCAAGACCTATGTCTATTGCTGAACGTATTGAACAATCTCGTAGCCGATCTTTCACTCCTTTCACCACTACAAATTCTTGGGATCAACAATTCCATTCACCTTCTTATCCCAATGTTGATCCCACTCCTGTCCAGCCATTCAATTCCTACCAGTCCTACCCAACTTTTACACCTTCCCTAGACATTGTATCAGAACCGCCATTTGGGAGTTTTCAGTATCCAAACAACTTTGAATCTTTCACTGAAACCCCTTCACAACCAATGTCTAGTCTAGAACAGTCGTTGGAAGACTTTAGGGTAGCGTCAAGCCAACAGATGATGGATTTGAATGCGTCCATGGCCACCCTCATGCAACCTAGTGACCCGGTAGCTAGTTTTCAACTAGCTCCAAATTTTCCAATGTATGAAGAGGCGGTAGGACAGGCTGTGAATTTGAGTGGAGAGAGTGAGATGTACCCCCTTCCAAATCAAACCTACCCGTCCCAAATTGAATCCCACACCTCCTGTTTTGAAAGTCTATCGAGTATCCCACATGATTTATCAATTGAAGATAGAATGATGAATGAGTTGTGCGACTTCGTAGTGTTTGATTTGCCCGATTGTGAAGGGTCTCTTCCAAGTGAAACCGATCCTAAACCTTTTGACCTCTACACCTCCACTTTAGAACCTGAATCGCTTGATATCCATGCTTTTGTTGAGGTGTCAGAGAATTTTGATTTTCACTTGATTAAGGATATTGACGTCGGGAATATTTTGGATGATGAACCCGTAGATTTGGCTGCGTTTGTCTCTTCAAATCATCATCCCAAGTCATTAAATGTTTTTCCCGAACCCCATATGCGTCCGGAATTTGAAGAGAAGTGCATGGATGTGCTAAATTTTGAGGAGAATATTGAGGATAGTTATGAGGATGAACCAGTTTTAATTGATGAGTCGGATTTTCCAATTCATCATGTCCCTTCCACTGACTGTGTACACCCTCCTGAACCTTTAACCGATAACCTTCCTCAACCACTTCCCTCCATCCTTTCCATCGTTCCGACCTTGCAAGAACCCGTCTCGCTCTCATTTCATATGTCTGGTTTACCAGGTTCGGCGTACCCATGGTTTCTCACGAACCTTGAGGGATTTGACCCCATTTCTCGACGGGTAAATATATTAGCACAATCGCTTTTCACACATCGGTCATCACAAATTGTGCTAATCTATTTACTCCATTTGCACCCTCAGGTTCGTATTCCACTTCTTTTTCCCTTCCGCCATTCTTCTTCTTCTGGTATACCGAGACCGTATCCTGCTTCTATCTCCATACGGTCTCGCGTAGTCTCCATTTCTTACCTCCCCGCATTCTTTCACCAGCCACTGCTTTATCACGATAAGATCTTTGAATGGTTGGTGCTCACTTTTGGCCTTTGTAAGGCCTTGTATAGCTTGACACTGTTCTTTCCCCCCTAATCCTGAACTTCAAACGCTTAACAGTGGAAACACTGTTTTACTTAAGTTTGAGGGGGACACCTTTTTTTGTCTATATATATTTTTTTGTTTTCTTTTTGTATATAATTTGTTTTTAGGGAGCGCCGGCAATTTTGACCCTCTAGGTATAGCCTGACAGTGAGGGCACTGTCAAGTTTAAGTTTGGGGGTGTGCTCGGTAAGCTTTCTCCCTTCGCATTCATTTGTATATTTTTTGCATTTGCATACCTTATTAAAAACCCACAAAAATCGAAAATTTTCCAAAAATATAAAAACTTTGTCGTCAAGTTAGCTAATAGGGTAACTTTGATCTTTATTCCGAAAGATTAGTTGATATGATAGAAATAACTAAATTCTAGGCTTAGGAATTGAAAACCCTAAAAATAACCCTCTTTCTGTTTAAACTTGGTAAGTATACGTCCTTACAGTTTTTTTGAGAACTAGGTAATCTTGAGTTCAGTTCTTGAGTTAAGTCAAGATAAAGGGAAAGTATTGAAGCTTTACCGGAGGATAAGTCTGAAAAATAGTTTCTTTTCTTGAGTTCAAATTTAGAAAGTATATACCCTACAAACTGCACTTACACGCACCTTGAAACTTGAGATAGTAGAGGATACCTAGAAATACTCTTGCCTGAAAGCCTAGTATGAAAGAAAAAACGGTATTTAAAGCTAAACACCAAAAGAGCAAGTGAAAAATATATCCGGTCTTGAAAAAGAAAAAGAAAATGAAAATTAAAAAAAATAGAATAAAGTCAAGACCTGGAAACTGCTATTTACGCTTTAATGTTCACACATTCAGTAATCGGCCGTTAGTGCCTCAAGAAGCATTAATAGTCGCAAGAAAGGTGTGTGAGCAAATCCGTCCATCCTTAATGAAAAGAAGTAGTATTAGGTATTAGGGCAAGGGTATTATAGCTTGAATTGAATTCTTGAGCGTAGGGGTGCAAATATACACACACGTAGGGGTATACAATCGATGTTTGAATAAGAGATAGAAATGAAGGATAAGACTTGTGTTTTCTGTAAAGTTGATAAAAATCCCTGATTTGAGGCCGCACTTTAGAAGGAAAACTCAGGAGAACCAACATCGTTCTAAACTTTTTTGGAACGTATAGGACCTAAGGTTAAATAGATAGGAGGTGTGAAAAATAAGGGTTGGATATTTCTAACTTAGGATGATAGAATTTCTAACGTAAATACTGAACTGTAGGAGTAGAATCAATGTTAACTTATGACACTAGCTTGACGGAATTTTGTGGGTGTAATCCGCTGAAAACCCTCAGGAGACAACACTCCTCCTACTAGGGACACCTAGAGGTTTAACGGCTTGTTGCACATGCTCAGTGCAATCGCGTTCCCTGCGAAAGTGCGGTTTGGATTTTCTTTTTTGCGAATAATTGGTTTTGCTCGGGACGAGCAAAAGTTAAGTTTGGGGGTATTTGTTCACAACAGAATACTGCATTTCATACAGCCCATTCTTATGCTCGTGTGTTTATAGGTAGGTACTTTTAATCCGTGTTTGTTACATATTTACAGAGTACAGGTTTTCAGTCCAAATATTGCAAATCAAGACAAAATCTCCACAGTTACACCAAATACAGAACATCTGTCACAGCAGATAAAAGCCGGGTTCCGGTCATCCATATCCGTCCAGTGCCGAGTACCAGTTCCAGAGACAAGACATATGACAGTGGTCATTCGTGTCTCGGACAAGCACAGAGCACGAGGGGGGCAGCACAAGAATCAATGGGTGCACGGAGCTCAAGAGAGATAAAGTCAAAAGTGAAGAAAAGATAGCAATCTTGGACTATGAATTCTGCTGATATTCTGGAAGACTTTTGTGCAGTATGAAGTTTTCAGACACAAGGAAAAGTAGAACCAGGGAAGTACAAGAAAACAGAGCCCCTAATCCCACCATAGGGCCGCGGATCCGCGGCCAATAGGGGGTATTGGCCGCGGATCCGCGGCCATGTGGGGTCGTCGTTGTGTCGTTTTCTGGGGGCACTTTGGGTACTTCATTTTATTGCAGATTCTTGCCCTAGGTTTTCAGTTCACCTCCTATAAATTCCCCAGAATTTGCCAAGCTTTAGGGTGATTCTTTTGTTCTTCTTTCTTTTTAGGATTTAGTCTTTTTCTTCTTCTTCTTCATTCTTTTTCCATGAAAATTGTAGTGAGAGCTTTTTGAGTGGGAGATCAATGAAGATGAGGGCTTTTTGTATTATTCTCTTGTGTTTCTTCTTCCCCTTGAGATTCTTGCTTTCTCTTGATCATTCAACCTCTTCATTGAGCTTGAATGGTTAAGGGTTAGTTATTGATCTCAAGGGTCATATTTTCTTACGGAATTGGTGCTTCATTTCACATGCGTTCTCTACCCTTCCCTTGACCTTGCAACCTCTTGATTGAGCTTGCAAGTTTAAGGGTTGGCTATTGATCACATGCTTGTCTTGAGTTCTAGTTTCTTGTTCTTTTTATTGCTTTTTATTACTCGCTTATTATTATCTTGCTTTTCTTTCTTGCAATTTATTTCATGCACTTAAATTCATGCACTTAATACTTGTAATCTTTTCTTTTCTTTGTTCTTTTCTTTTTGTTCTCTCTTTTTGGTTCTCTTTTGTGAATGAATGTAATTATTATTGTTAAGAAGAAATACGGTATTATAAGTTAACGTTTCTTTGCCCATTTCCTTTTCCCGTATTTTCCATTGAACTCCGCCCAAACGACACGCAAGCGCTCCGTTAGGCACCGTACCCTGACAAGGTAACGGTGATTCCTAACCGCGACCGGTTGCGTTCGGTTTGGCCGAAGTCGAAAGCAAGAGACAAGAATGGAAGGACAAGGGTAAATAAGCCGTATTCCACGAATACCGCGCTTAAATCCCCTAATCCACGTTGTTGCCGATTGCTCTAGCTTCAATTGGTCAAGATTCGGCTCAAAGGTTTTGAGTACGGATTTCTTTAGCTTATAATCTCGTATCTTTTTCTTAACAACTTTATACTTGCAAATAATACACATAGGATAGTCTCGAACAAACACACATACAATTCTTTATTGACTCGTCTAAAAGAAGAAAGGACGTACAACCATCTCCCTGTGGATCGACCCGTGCTCAACCGGCTAGCTGCATAGCGACACCGTCTTGATTGCGGTTAACTTTAATTCTTTCAATCAACGAGTCTTTAAACGTTTTCTTAAGTCCTATAACAATTGTAAATTCTTGAAAATTGAATGATCGATGATCTAGATCGATGTGAAATGAGTTCTTGATTCTTTTCGCACGATCTAGAGATCAACGATTGATTGTTCGATTTCCTAGAAGCTATCTAGTGAATGTGATTCATCGAAAGGACAAAGGATAGGATGAGGAACCCTAATTCTTCACAAGATCCTTGATCCTCGATGAATCTACATCAATTTAGCATCAATTTGTTAATGGATAAGAAATCGTAATTTCGAATCTTCTTCACATCTACGATCTAATCGATTCCTACGAGCTTTACTTCAAATCTTGAAACCTAAATTGATTGGAATTCTATCAATCCTTGATTCTTGATGTTTATCGCTTTCTTGATTCTTGATTAAACTAGTTGATTCTTGAAATTCATCGATATAAATCTTGAATCGTTTTCTGCTTTTCTTTTCTATTAAATTTTCGATTCAAACAAAACAAAATACGAACGACTCGCACAATCCCTGTGGACGATCCGCACTCACTAATGCGCTACAAACCGACACCGTTATTGATTGCGGTCAAATATTTTTGGTTGTGATTTCATACAATTTCCTAAATACCGACAACGAGAAATAAGATCAATCAAATGGCGTCATTGCTGGGGATTGTGCGCTAATTCGTTCTTTATTTGAAATTTGAATTGAAAGATTTATTCCATTATAATTTTGTGATCAAAATTCACGAAAAATCTAAACGTGTGTTGTTATTTGATTGCGAGGAATTCTGGAAGCTGTGGAGAAAGTAAAAAAAATTCAGATATTTCCAGAGAGCTGAAGGATTTAGCAATATCTTGCTGTTAAATTTGTGTGCATCGATCAGCACCTACGGCCACGAAAGCGCGGTTTGAGACAACATCTGCGGCGGCTCCGCGCCTGGGTGAAGGGATCTCTTTGCAAATTTTTCACAGTGAGCTTATAACTTTCTTATCTCCTTCTCTGTCTGCTCCAAATAACAAATTTCTGCAGGCTTCTTTGCAAAAATCGCAGCGCCGCAAAAAGCAAAATTAAAATTGTGCGTGTTTTTGGTTTTGTGGTTGTTTGCATAATTAATACGGACATTAAGGGGCAAAGACCAAATCCGGATTAGGTGGGGAGTTCATTACCCTTCCTAAGCCCCAAAAATCGCAAAATTTGCATCCGCATTTACCCTCGTTAACTAAAAAAAATCTAGAGATGACTCTAAGGACCGTCGCGCTCACTTAGGACAAGAGAAGGCCGTGGGTAATTCATTGCTTATCCACGTTTCTTTTGTGGTGTCTAAGGCAAGTGTGTCGAAGGCTAGCGGTTACTTAATTAGACCCACTACTTACGTAGTGGAAAACCTCCCACTTACCTGGCACTTACCTTGCCACAGGAGAGACAAAGAGGCAGTGGAGGATTTATCCTGTGACTTGTCTTTTGGAAGTTAGGAGCGGTCTAGAGTTTGACCTAGGTGACCCCTAGAATTAGGGTTTTGCTTGTTGCACTTGTTGTGATCGCATCATTTTTTCAAAAATCCGTATCAATTTTCAAAACAAACACCGCATTCATTCATTCATATCCCCTAATTATAAGCCACGCTGCCACTTGTACTAACCTTTTTTAGTGCACGATAGGCTGGACATGGGATTCTAGTGCCCGTTTAGTCCGCGTACCCTCTATCGACTCCGAAGTCGGTATTTCTCCATTTACTTCTTCTTTACCCACGACCACACCCACATCGATGGATCCGTCTCCATCGAACTTCTTTACCACTAATCTGCCGCCGTCCGTTGGTGCGCAGAATCTACCCCGCATCTCTCTCCAAGAGAGGTGCTATCCTTTGCGGGGTCCTCTTTCGACCTGCTTATCCATTCCACCAGCCAACGGGGATAATTTTAAAATTAAACCCCAATACATCAACTTTTTACCCAAATTCCACAGACTCGAGACTGAAGACGCTTACGTTTTCATCACCAAATTTGAAAACGTATGCGCAATGATGGGTACGTCACAACTTTCTGTGGATGCTATGCGTCTACGACTTCTTCCATTTACTTTGTGCGATATGGCCGAGAAGTGGCTATATAACACTACCGCACATTCCATTACGAATTGGGAAGAATTCGTCGCGGCATTCCTTAAGAAATTCGACCCTATGCAAAAGACAGCTCGAATCCGTAGCGAACTAAATCAATTCACCCAGCTTCCGACTGAACTATTCTCAAAATGCTTTGAACGTTTCAAGGATCTTTTGGTTCAATGTCCTCATCACGGCATCCCGAGATGGGATCTTTGCCGAATCATATATGAGAGCATTAACCCAAACAATAAACAGAACCTTGAAAACATGTGTCAAGGCACTTTTATGACCAAGGATGATGGGGAAGCTTGGAAATTCTTAGAAGAGTTCGCTGAAAAATCATTACAGTGGGAGAGTGGAACCCAATCATTGAATAGGGGTGGAGTACACCAAATTGATGTGTCCATAGGTGTTCGAGCTGAGATGGCAGCAATGCAAAAGAAGCTCGAAGCTATGTAACACAAATTTTCAGCAGCCTCCCTAAACCCAATGTCGCTCCCCAAAACTGTATGTGGGTGTTGTTCTAATCCTTCTCACTTAACGGAAGAATGTCCATTAAACTCTGCGTTTCAAGGTCACGAGCATACCAATGCCGCATTTCAAAGACCTAGAAATGATCCATATTCTTCCACGTGCAATCAGGGTTGGAGGAATCACCCGAATTTTGCTTGGAAACAACAACAACAACATCAAAACACGGTTCCAAGCCAAAATAATTTCCAAAGGGCTCTTCCACCACAACAGCAACCACTTCAACTCACTCAGCACCCCTACCAGTCACAAAATTTTCAAAACCAGGTCAACACTCCTGCACAGTCTAATCCTATACAGTTGTCCAGTTCTGAAGAATTCTCTCAATTCACTCAAACCATGAAATCACTCTTGTCAAATTTCATAGAGGTTTCGGCTGAGGTTAGATCTTCCGTCAGTGAGATAAAGAAAAACCCAGCGTCCCAAGCTAAGAGTATCGGATTGATGGAAGCCGAAATCGCACGACTTAAAGCTGAAATGAGTGCGAGAGAAAAAGGGAAACTTCCGTCTCAACCCCTATCGAATCCTGGGCATTACAATGTAAATGCCGTCACAACGTTGAGATCAGGAAGAGTGCTGAATAACCATGTCGGGGAAGGAATTGATGATATTGAAAATCCTATCAATCACACCCCGGCTGAGATCTTTCCTCACACACACACTTCTACTTCTGATCCTTGTTCTTCTACCCCACCGCCTTCTCACGAGCCTATTCTCCATTTCCCACTAGGCTCGACACCTCAGTATACCTCTTCTAGTTCTCCACAGACGATCCTCACTCTTCTTTTGGGATCACGTCTACCCCCACTTCCTTCTCCTATGATGGACCCAGCGCTTATTGCTAAAGCTCCTTACCCGAATCGGTTAAGGGGTAACAAATCGAGTCCTCATATGGAGAAAATTATGGAAATGTTCAAACAGGTTAACATCAACATCCCTATCCTAGATGCTATTCAACAAGTCCCCGCTTATGCGAAAATACTTAAGGACTTATGCACTAGGAAGAGAAAGACTCAAGTGCCGAAGAAGGTCTTCATGTCTAATAATATTAGCACTGCTTTTATCCCACAGCTACCAAAGAAACGTAAGGACCCAGGATGTCCTACGATATCGATTTCTATTGGGGGTAAAAACATAAATCATACTCTTTTAGACCTTGGCGCAAGTGTTAACCTACTTCCATATTCTGTATATGAGAAACTAGGGATTGGAGAGTTGAAACCTGCTCACTGCACTCTCCAAATGGCAGACCGTTCAATCACCAAACCAAGGGGTGAACTAGAGGATGTGTTGATAAAGGTCGGGGAATTTGTATTCCCTGTAGACTTCATTGTACTTAATACACAACCTGTAGCAAACCCCCGGAGCCAAATTCCTGTGAATTTGGGTCGACCTTTCCTTGCCACTTCCAACGCTGTTATTAACTGTAGAAATGGTTCAATGAACTTATCCTTTGGAAATATGACCATTGAAATAAACATCTACAAAGTTGGAAGTCAGCCATCAGAACCCTCTGCTCATATTCTTGATGTGTGCTCTGTCCACGAGATCGCTCCCGAAAGTTGTGGAGTTGAGGAACTTTTCTTTACAGATCTCGACGACACTACCACATCACTGTTTGATCTTACACATGATCTTTGTGAGGACACCTTTCCCACACTTGAGTCCGACACTCCTGACCTATCACCACCCGAGTCTGTATCTTTCACAGGCTATGAGCTTCTTTGTGACTCCAAAAATCACTCGATGATCCCACCTTCTATCATTTCTCCGCCCGCATTAGATCTCAAAATTTTACCTTCTCATCTTAAATATGCTTATTTAGGTGAGAATGAGTCTTTACCGGTTATCATATCCGCTTCTCTAGCATCAAAGCAAGAGAATGCACTTTTATCGGTATTGAGATCGAATAGAGAGGCGTTTAGTTGGACTATGGCGGACATCAAAGGGATTAGTCCCTTGATAGTAGAACATCATATACATGTGATGGATGATGTCAGACCAACCCGAGAACCACAGAGATGGTTAAATCCCGTCATGAAGGAAGCGGTGATGAAAGAGATCGTCAAATGCCTTGATATTGGTATTATATTCCCAATCTCCGATAGCCAATGGGTGAGTCCTATACATGTCGTCCCTAAGAAATCCGGCATCACTGTTATTACCAATGAGGCAAATGAGTTGATTCTGACACGCGCCCAAACTGGGTGGCGTGTATGTATTGATTACAGAAAACTCAATGCCGCCACGAGGAAAGACCACTTTCCTCTACCTTTCATTGATCAAATGCTGGAACGCTTAGCTGGACGAGAGTATTACTGCTTTATGGACGGATACTCTGGCTATAATCAGGTCCCCATAGCCAAAAAGGATCAAGATAAAACCACGTTTACTTGTCCTTTTGGTACCTTTGCTTATAGACGCATGCCCTTTGGGTTATGCAATGCTCCAGCTACCTTTCAGCGGTGTATGATGTGGATATTCTCTGACATGGTAGAGAATTTTCTGGAGATCTTTATGGAAGATTTCTCGATTTTTGGAGACTCTTTTTCTGATTGACTATCGAATCTTGACACAGTTCTTACTCGTTGTAAAGAGAAGAACTTAACTTTGAATTGGGAAAAATGCCATTTCATGGTCCAAGAAGGAATTGTACTTGGACATGTTATTTCACAGAAAGGAGTTGAGGTTGACAGAGCTAAGATAGATGTCATTCAAAACCTTCCTCATCCCAAAAGCGTCAAAGATATTCTATCTTTCCTTGGCCATGCGGGCTTTTATAGGAGATTCATTAAGGATTTTAGCAAAATTGCTAGACCTTTAACTCTTCTCCTGGCCAAGGATACGACCTTCCACTTTGACTCGGATTGTGAGGCAGCTTTCGACTCACTCAAACACTCCCTCACTACAGCCCCCGTTCTATCGTCTCAAAATTGGGACTACCACTTTGAGCTGATGTGTGATGCATCCGATTTTGCAGTAGGTGCAGTCTTAGGACAACACATTGAAAAGATGCCACACGTAATCTACTATGCGAGTAAGACCCTGAATGATGCTCAAATCAATTATACAAATACCGAAAAAGAACTTTTGGCAGTTGTATTTCCATTAGAAAAATTCAGGCCTTACTTGATTGGCTCACCTATAGTTGTGTACACTGACCATTCCGCCTTAAAACATCTTCTGGCGAAGAAAGATGCAAAAGGTCGGCTAATACGTTGGATCCTTCAATTACAATAATTTGATCTTGTTATCAAAGATAAGAAAGGATATGAAAACGTGGTAGCCGACCATCTTTCACGCATCTCTTCTTCCCCTGTGACCCTGCCTATCAATGATTCGTTTCCAGACGAACAACTCTTGAGCGTATCCAATGAACCTTGGTTCAAGGATATTTTGAACTATCTTGTCATGGGACTTGTACCCGGCGATTGGTCAAAACAGGACAAATACCGTTTTCTATCCCAAGTAAAACACTTTTACTGGGATGATCCATATCTGTTTAAGTATTGTCCTGATCAGATCATTCGCCGGTGTGTCCCGAAAGAAGAGTTCAAGAGTGTTCTTTCTTTTTGTCATGATCAGGCCTGTGGGGGTCACTTCGGTCCTAAAAAGAAGGCGGAGAAGGTTTTGCAATATGGATTTTATTGGCCGACCTTGTTCAAGGACGCATTTGAGCATTGCAAAACCTGTACACAATGTCAGTACACGAGTAGAATTTCCCGGAGAAATGAAATGCCTCAGCAACCTATCCTAGTGGTTGAAATTTTCGATGTTTGGGGCATTGATTTTATGGGTCTATTTCCCAACTCCTTTGGGAATTTGTACATACTGCTGGCAGTTGATTATGTCTCAAAGTGGGTTGAAGTCATTCCATGACCCACTAATGACAAGAAAGTTGTCATTAAGTTCTTAAAAGAGAATATCTTTTCGTGATTTGGACACACACGCGCTATCATTAGCGATAATGGGACACATTTCTGCAACAGGTCTTTCAAGACTCTGATGCGGAAATACGCAATCAACCACAGACTTTCTACACCCTATCATCCTCAAACGAGCGGGCAGGCTGAAATTTCAAACAAACAGATCAAACAAATCCTGGAGAAGACTGTTACTAAGAATAGAAAAGATTGGTCGACCAAACCGACGGATGCTCTTTAGGCATTCCGAACTGCATTTAAAACCGACCTAGGGATGTCTCCATATAGGATAGTGTTTGGGAAGGCATGTCACTTACCTGTCGAGATTGAGCATAAAGCATTGTGGGCTATTAAGGAAATCAAGTTTGACCTAAACCAAGCCTGCAACTTTCGGAAGCTGCAATTAAATGAACTAAGCGAACTCCGCGATGAAGCTTATGATAACGCTGTAATCGTAAAGAATAGGACTAAGGTTTTTCACGATAAAAATATTTTGAGGAAAACATTTTCACCTGGTCAACAAGTCCTTCTTTATGATTCACGACTACACCTTCACGCCGGTAAGTTTCGATCTCGGTGGAAGGGACCTTTTGTTGTGTGATCTGTATACTAGCACGGGGCAGTAGAAGTAGAAAATGTTAAAAACGGTACATTTTTCAAAGTGAATGGACATAGACTAAAGCCTTATTTTTCCACTGACCCCACGGAGGAGCTCCTGTTCTTACAGGAGCCATTTTACCTGGATTAAAATTCCTCCGTCTCACCCCATGACATGTATATCACTGCATCATTTTTTGAATGGAGGTGAGTGAATAGAATAAGTTTGGGGGAGGTTCTTCACTTATATATTTTGCCCCTACTAATAAATTCCTCCCAGGCTTACAGGTTTTGTAGATATAGCCGTTGGCAACAGTGAGGACACTGTGGAAAACAAGTTTGGGGGAGGTTTATGCTTATTTTTGCATCATTTGCATATCATTTGCATAAGCACAAAACATTTCTTTAATAAAACCTATAAAAATTTAAAATTTTCAGAAGCCATAAAAAATTTTAAAAAAAATTCAAAATATAAAAATATTTTAATATTTAACATTTTTTGTACATAAATAAGATAATAAAAGTTTAGATAGTGAAAAATTACATCCATGAGATTAGAAAAATTTAAGAAAACCAAGAAAATTAGTAGTTTTCTTATACGAACTAGTAATAAGTAGTTATGAGCCGTTGTCCCAAGGGTTAGTAAGATGAAGGAAGTCACTAATCTGAGGATAAAAATAAGTCTGAAAAATAGTTTCTATTCTAGAAGCCAAACATTTTGACGTTGATACCCTGCTATTCGCACTTACACACGTCTTAAAGCCTGGGATAGTAGAGGATACCTTGAAATGCTCTTGTCTTAAAGCCAAAAGTGTGAAGGAAATAAAAAAAATGAAGAAAATATAAAATGGTGAGAAAAATGAACACTGATTTTGTTATCGCCAAGACAGCAATAAAAAAATATAGCAAGGGTGCATCTTCACCTCGTGCCATAAGGCCAACTGGTCTAGGAGTCATTGCTAAGCCTTAGGTGGTGCAAGACGAGGAAAATACACCAAATAAGCAAGCACATGAGTAATCGGTCAGTTAGTACCTCAAGAAGTATTAACGGTCGCATGAAAGTGTGTGAGCAATCCCATCTAAATATTCATTAATTAAAAAGTATTGAGGCTGATGGGCAAGAGTATGATAGCATGAATTGAATTCTCCGAGTGTAGGGATGTCCTTACACACACTCAGGGTTATATGATCGATGTTTGGAAGAAAGATAGGAATGAAGAATAAAGACGATGTTTTATTGAGGGGGGACGTGATTTCTGACATCTTTTCATGACTATTAAGATAGGGCTCATGACAACTGAAAAGCTAGCTTAGTTGGAAACCCTAATTTTCAAGGCTTTTCTTTTACAATTCTTTTCTTTAAATGTAAATTTCATGATCTTCCTTTTATTATTGGATTTTGTGGGTGCAATCCGGTGAAAACCCTCAGGAGACAACACTGCTCCTACTAGGGACACCTAGAGGTTTAAAGGCTTGTTGCACGTGCTCAGTGCAATCGTGTTGCCTACGAAAGTGTGCTAGTTAGTTTTTCTCTTTCTTTATTTTCTCCTTTCTTTTTAATAAAGTTCTCTCAAGACGATCGAAAATAAGTTTGGGGGTGTTAGTGTATATGCCATAGAGGCCATTACTGTATCATACTAGTATATATATTACTTGATGGAAGCTTGGGGTATTCACAGTTGTACAGACAATCTTGCTCAATATAGTAGTATGCTACTTGGTTTGTCTCTGCTTTAATGTGTACTTGTGTGTTTATTAATTATATCACCTATACGCATTAGTAGAGCCCTTAGGATCTTTGCTTGATTACCGGCGTTGTGATGGCGATCACACTCATGGGGGCTGGGTAATCTACAAGCACATCCTTATACACGTCCCTAGTCGTGGGAGTATCGAGATAGGGCATCGATACTCCGGAGTAGACAAGCGTATGCGCTTCACATCCCAGCACGGGAGACGGTCTGTCCCACAGCCGTCAGTACGTCGTACTTGAGATAGTATGCGGGTGCTCGTTAGGTTACGAGTACACTGGACAGGACTCGTCGGGAACTGATGGTTGGTATTATACCTATCGTCAGTTATCAGTTCCCAGGTGACATGAGTACAGCTTAATCCGCTGACTTGACACTGTCACTTCGCCTCGAGTGTGTTCCCACTGTTCTTTGATTACTACCCTACCACGGCTCTACTGAGTCGTGCAAATAGGTAGTAGTTGGGTGCAGTCCCGAAGCACTTGGAGGCAGTGACGGTTAGACAGGATTCATCTCTCCCGGTATTGGGGGTTGACATCGCGTTGTGTCTAGGAGAGCCATTACACGAGTAGTCCCTGGCCAGGGCAAACGAGATATACTGGTAGGTTTCCAGTGTTATCTCAGGGTGTTCTGGGCTTCACTCCGACACGACTTGTACCGCTTTTAGGGGACTGACGTTTACCGCCCCCTAGGCCCGCCATGCGATGTATCAGACGAACAGACCGGACTATGCGGAGATTGTCACATACAGGCTCAGTAGGAGTTCGGATGAGTTTACCTCATCGGCCTTCTTATCGACATCTACCTGGGGACCGTTACGTACAGCTAGTGCCGCTTGCGGTCTATGGTTAAACCCACTACCAGCGTAGTGTCGAGTCTTTAGAGTCCCACACAGAGAGTTTCCCTGCACTGAGCGAAACGTGTAGAGGACGTATGGTTTTACGGCAGGGCTGCGATCACTTACGTACACTTGTGTGCGTATGGTGTTCGGGCAGGCAGTACTAGTGGGCTTTGGTTTAAGCCGGATCCTAGTATTGCACGGATGGATTTGTTTTGTCTTCTGCGCATCCGCATTCTGCGGAATGCGGATGTAGGTGTGTATGCACAGTTTTCCGGAGTGATGAAGGAGGAGGTGCCTCATTAGGGTTTTGGCAGTTGGTTCGGCCAAAACCGTTATGTGGCGGGCTCATTAGGGTTTTGACAGTTGATTCGGTCAAAACCATTTTGAGGCGAACTCATTAGGGTTTTGACAGTTCGTTTGGTCAAAACCATTATGAGCCGGGGACATTATTTACTAATCCTTTCATTGATAATTATGTTATGGCTAATTACATTGACTATTTGACCATCTTGACTTTGTTGACCATTTGACCAAAGTTGACTAGGATCTTCTTGAAAGATCTAAAGTATTCTTTGGTTTTCTTTTTCTTTTGTTATGATAATGGTCATGTCATTTGTAGCCATCAACTTTATCTTGATGGGATTAGTAATGATAATGTTTTTGCATTATTGCAACCATGGTTGTGTTTTCTCTTGGTTAAGTTTTTCATTTGCTCATTCTCTTTCTCTCTCATAGAAAAGAAATGAGAAACATTTCCATGGTTGCTTCTCCTTCTTCCTCCTCTTGATTTTTCCTTTGATCTCATGTGTTGAGAGAAAAAGGATTTCATTTGACAAACACATCCATACATCTTCTCTACACATCCTAGGGCTTCTAGATTAGCAATCTCTTTGCCCTAGTTACCTCGGCTCGAGGTGGAGCTCGGTGTACATCTCTCGAGTGGATCGTCTTCGACTCAAGGAGGCCGCGGAGGTGACCAAAGTCCGGATCAACTCTCGGAGCAAGCAAGGAGAAGAACAACAAGAAGAGAAGGAGTTCAAGTTAAGTGACCGAAGTCCGGATCAACCCTTGGAGCAAGCAAGGAGAAGAACAACAAGAAGTGAAGGAGTTCAAGTTGAGGTATAACCCCTAACCGAGTAGATAAATCTCTAGTTAGGATGCTAGTGTATTGTTTAGTAAAGATCCGGCTTTTACGGTCCATGTTGCCAAGTCTAGAAAAAATTTTGTTTTACCGTTTCCGCAACCCCGAAAGTACCGGGAGCGGTAACGTGGACCTAACAGTGGTATCAGAGCCTAACTAAACTCACCCTAGCATGTTAGCAAAGTATTTAGAATATCGACCGGACGAAAAACCGCAAAATCACCCCGAAAATTTCAGTTTCTGCCGATTTTCAGATCTGTTCCAAAATTAAAAAATCATACACTAAAAATCGGCTCAGGCTTTTGTTAGAATACTGAAGAAAAATGATCACCCAACTCGACTAAAGCGCCGCGGTTCCGCGGCATAAGCTTGCTTATGCCGCGGAACCGCCGCCGAGTTAACTCGGTTGGGGATCCTGTTTGCTGCAGTGTTCTTATATGGGTATTTTGGGATTTTTACAATATGACTTTTCTGCCCAGATTTTCCAGAAAGCAAAATTTGTTTTTGGGGCTCAAAAATCCGTATTTTTGGTCGATGTTCTGTAGACTTTGGCTAATGGTTATATCTGTAATGTTATATGTGTATTGAACGTCTACTGATCGCTATACGTCGATTAGTGGGGGTTATACACATCTGTGATCTGTGTTGTTGATGGTTTGTGTATATGAACTCGTTGGATTGTCGCGGATGAATAGCCGGGGTTGATGTGAGATGAGAGTTTCTTTTTCTTTCATTCATGTAATAAATTTGTAAATTGATGTAATATTATTTGTTTGGCCGCACAACCGGGTCGGGGTTGTAGCCGTCATTGTATAATTCTTTTTACTGTTTTTGCTCCTAGGATAGACCCATGGAGGGGGTGCACAAACTACCGGGTATCTCGAAGTGCCGAGTGGCCTACTCACGGCGTTGAGGGAGGTTGCTTCGCTTCGAGTACTGGTAGGTAGTTTGCCGCACCCGTAGGGGTCTTGGGTGGGGTATTGGCTATTCATCGCGACCGTGTAATCCGTTTTTCGTTCCAGGCTTGAACAAATCGCGGGTTCCTAGCATATCCAAAGTGTTCATCTGTGATCTGGATTGGCTATCATTGCAGTATATCTATATATAATAACTATTTAGGCGTTGCTTATGTTTTACAGCCGCGCTAGCCCAGCCCCCGCTCTGTCGTTAGTTAAGTAACCTAACGGGTGATGACGGGGCCCAGTGGCGAATGCGAATGGCATAAGCGTACGTCATATTTCGGCTGTTTTCTGCAATGGTAGGTTTTAAATGATGGGACGCATTAAAAGAACTAATGCAAGAAAATAAACCTAAAAGACGTTGTTGGAACAATTTTTCAAAAAGCTGTTATTGCAAGGACGTTCATTTTTGTTTTGCATCGCGGTATTCGGTTGTGAATGCCCAGCACCTCAGTCGACGAGGCAAGGGCCGAGATCCTTTTATCGGGAGTGACCCCTTGGACAAAAGTTTGCGTCAGGGTAATAACTTCACTATAGTTGATTATTCTTGCTTTGCATCGAGGTATTCAATTTAGAATATCCTGCACGAGGAAAGAGCCGAGATCCCTTTACAGGGAGTGACCTCTTTAGCAGAAGTTTTCGCCACTATATTTTCAAAAAGTGTATCACGTTCCTTCAACGATATCAAGTTCATTACGTTAACGGTTTTTTCGCCAAAAACCCAGCCGTAGCCCTCCGTCGTTTCTTAAAAGTTATACTCAGTATTCGTGCTGCGTTTGTTGACTGTGTCAAGGCGCAGTGAACGGTAGCTGAGTGTTGCTTATTTGCTGGATACAATGTGATTGGTCAGGACATTTGTGTAACCTTGTTGACTGTGTCAATGGTTATGCAGGTGGGTTTAATGCAATCAAGATAACGACGGGACGAACTTGACTAGGACTCCTTGATTTGTTGACTGTGTTAAGATCACCTGGGTCCTAGGGGCAAAAACCACATCGGGAGTTTCTAAAGAAACTGAAACTTGTAGATTTAGAATACCTTCTGGAGTGTGGTGACTAGAGTGGATTCCATCTAGGTCATCACATAATGATAGTTGGATCCCGATCCCACTGATGAATTGGATTACTCTCGGGAGATTATTTCACTTAACAATCAATGCTATAAACCTAGTAGGTGTCTAGAAAGGTGTTAGCGGGGCTACGTCCCCAGGGAAAAGAGGTTCTTAAATTAAGGAACTTCGCGAAAGCGTTGGAAAACCTCCCTCGAAGTACCGACACTAGCCTGGCTGAAAGGTTAAGCAAGTATTGTGACGTGAATTAAATCCCGGCTAGTTCTTCTTTTAAAAGGGTTTTAAGAAGAATTTGAGGAAACAGTGGGAGACATCCTGGATAGATAAATTAATAAACCAATCTAATCTTGAAAGAGCGTACGCTAAGTGTTTCTTTTCTCCCTCTCCAGGTAGCAACCATTTCACGCCCTAATCAAGATAATAAAATGTATCGCTTGACCGATCCGAATTCTTATTCGGGGCTGGGGAACGTTGGTTCAGCTCTAACTTGTGACAACAGTCATGAGTATGAGAATGGGAAAGGGGATTGTATGGATTTCCAGGATACCCAGTTGAAGAAGAAGCATGGTTTTGCATCTACTTCAGGTGTTCTTGTAATTGAGAACTGTTTTACGGTCAGCCCTACCTCCTGGGTACTTGATACCGGATCAGGATCTCATATCTGTAATTTATTGCAGGGACTGAGAAAAAGTAGGAAAGTTGCACCGGGTGATATGTCGCTCAGAGTAGCGAACGGAGCGCAAGTTAATGCGGCAGCCGTCGGTGAATATCACCTAGTATTGCCAAATGGCAAGACTATGATTTTGAACGATTGTTACTATGTACCCTCCATGGTTTTCAACATCATATCAGTTTCTTTACTCGATAAAGATGGATATAACTTTGTTCTTGACAAGAATATCATGAACATTTACCTTGATAAGGTACTGGTTGCAGAGGGTACACTGTGTAATGGTATCTACGTTCTAAATCAGAATACAATTCTCAACATACAAAACACATGCAAGAGGAAGAATTCAGATACGAATGAATCCTACTTGTGGCATTGTAGACTTGGTCATATCGGAGAGAAAAGACTGAGTAAGTTGCATAAAGATGGACTCTTGGATACGTTCGAGTTTTCATCTTATGAAACTTGTCAGTCTTGTCTCAAAGGAAAGATGACCAAATCTCCGTTCACCGGACATGGAGAAAGAGCAGCAGAGCTCTTGGGACTCGTACATAGTGATGTATGTGGTCCGATGTCTATACATGCAAGGGGTGGGTTCTCGTACTTCATCACATTCACTGACGATCTCTCTAGGTTCGGATATGTATATCTGATGAAACACAAATCTGAAGCTTTTGAGAAATTCAAGGAATTTAGAAACGAAGTAGAAAACCAGACAGGCAAAAGTATCAAGATCCTCCGGTCTGACAGGGGAGGGGAGTACTTAAGCACAGAATTCCTAGATTACTTAAAAGAGAATGGTATTCTCTCTCAGCTTACTCCTCCTTATACACCACAGCACAACGGTGTTTTGGAGCGGAGGAATCGTACCCTATTGGATATGGTTCGCTCCATGATGAGTAGTGCTGAGTTACCTCTTTCATTCTGGGGATATGCACTTCAAATTGCAGCACATCTATTGAATCAAGTTCCATCCAAATCCGTGCCTAAGACTCCGTATGAAATATGGAGTGATAAGAGTTTGTATCTTAAACGTATTAAGATTTGGGGTTGCCCAGCTTATGTCAAAAAGCAGAACCCAGACAAACTTGAGGCACGGGCCGTTTTGTGTAAGTTTGTGGGATACCCAAAAGATTCAAGTGGGTATCTATTCTACCATGCAGAGGAACAGAAGATAATTGTTTCAAGAAATGCCACATTTTTAGAAAAAAAATTTCTTGTTAAAAACATTAGTGGCAGCACGGTGAAACTGGATGAAATTCCAGAAACACAAGCTTTAACAAAAGACTTGGTGGAACCGCTAGATTCAGTTACAACCGACGAACCTCAGCCACTCCGCAGATGGGGTAGGATTTCTCATCCGCCCGAGAGATACTACGGTTTTCTCATTGACGGGGATCGAGAGGATTGCATCTTGGAAGAAGATGACCCTACCAGTTTCAGGCAGGCCATTATCAGTAGGGACTCTGATAAGTGGCAGGAAGCAATGCAATCCGAAATGGAGTCCATGTACGCCAATAAAGTATGGACCTTGGATATTGCTCCACCTGGGGTAAAACCCGTTGGATGCAAATGGATCGACAAAAGGAAATTTGGTGTAGATGGGCTGGTGGAAACCTATAAAGCTAGACTCGTTGCAAAAGGTTTTCGTCAAAGACCTGGTTTGGACTATGATGAAACTTTTTCTCCGGTGGCTATGCTCAAATCCTTTCGGATCCTACTTGCCATTGCTGCCTTCCATGACTATGAAATCTGGCAGATGGATGTTGAAACGGCTTTCCTAAACGGTTGTTTGGATGAATGCTTTTACATGGATCAACCAGAAGGTTTCGTAGACAGTGGGAGCAGCAGAAAGGTGTGCAAGTTGCTTAAATCCATTTATGGATTAAAGCAGGTATCGCGGAACTGGAACATCTGTTTTGATGAGGCAATCAAGGAATTTGATTTCATCAAGAACGAAGATGAACCCTGTGTATATAAGAAGATTGTAGGACGAACTGTCGTATTCCTAGTTTTGTACGTGGACGACATTCTTTTGATAGGAAATGACATTTCTATGCTACAATCGGTCAAGCTATTTTTGTCACAAAGGTTCTCCATAGGACCTGGGTGATTGTTCATATCAGATTTTTGCATTTTCATACCGCCCAATTTTTATCACATTGCATATCGGTAGATACTCTTGAGCCGTGTTTGCTAGTCAATTGCAGGATACAGGTTCTCGGTTCTAAAACGGTGAAATTCATGGAAAACACGACAAAATCCGGGTTCCTGCCAACCACTGAAAAAACACGGTCTCCGCTCTTCATCCGTATGTTGCCAGATACCAGTTTAGGAAGACAAAATAGCAAATCAATGTCGTTTTCATGCACAAGGCTCAATGGCAGCACAAGATCCAAGAAATCTACGCGGACCTCGAGAAAATCATGACAAAAACATCCACAAAAAGTCCACCTTTCCCTCAACAGAAATTCTGGAAGAAATGTGGAAGTATTTTCAGAAAATACATGTACCAGACAACAGGGGACAGCAGATCAGGGCCGTACAAGAAACACCATACCCTGACTCCATCATAAGGCCGCGGATCCGCGGCCAATAGGGGGTATTGGCGGCGGATCCGCGGCCATACTGTGGAGTCAGGGCATGGGTTTTGGGGGGTATTTGGGTCTTTGTATATGTGTTCTGGTGGTTGCCCTAGAATTCAATTCTCCAGCCTATAAATAGCCCAGAACTTTGAGAAGGAAAGAGTCCATAATCTTGTATTTTTTCTCTAGGTTTTAGAATACATGTTCTTCTTCCTCTTCTCATCTTTTCTCCATTAAAACTTGTAATGAGCTTGGTGAGTGAAGAATGGTGAATAAAGAAGTTCATCTTATTATCATGCTTGTCTTGTTCTTTCTATAATTGTTGTAATTTTCATTTGTTAACTAGTTGTTGTTATTTCTTGTTGTTTCTTTCTTCTCTCTTTTTCTTTATCCTTAACACAACCATGATGCTTACGCTTGATCCTTGCCGAGGTGAGGTCGCAAATAGCTAGTTGTTATCTTCTAATCTCTTTCTTTCTATCTTCCTCTTTTGTTTTGTTTTATTTTTCCGTATCATGATGTGTGAGTAGTTTCATACTTGTTAGGGTAGAATAAGGGAAGTTTGAGAGAAGGAAATCTCTCTCACTCTTTCTTTGCCCAACAGCTTAATTCGACTCCCGTTAATTGAACCACAATCCGCTCCTTACGGCACCCTATCCTACATGATAGCGGTGATTCCGTAGTGAGACCGGTTGTGGTTGAATTAACCGGAGGTTATGGCTAAGAGCCAAGAATGGACGGACAAGCACCAAAAAGAAGAACTTATGCGCTGGAAAGCCTAGCTTATACTCGCAAGTTCCTTCCTAGTCGTGCTAATCACCGTTGTTGCCGATTACTGTACCACCGATATTAAGAGGGGAAACGAAAGATGTGGAGACTCCTAACTCAAACTAACCTAATCCTAACCCAAACAAGCTCTCTTTACATATCATTTTACCACTTAATTAATCACAAAAAAATCTGAAAAACTGGACTTAACTCGTTAACGCACATAGAAAAAGATTCCCATCTCCCTGCGGACGACCCGTACTCAACCGGCTAGGTACAAGCGAAACTGTCTTGATTGCGGTATTTAACTAAAACTTGAACACGCAGAATCTCTAACAATCAAATGGCGCCGTTGCCGGGGAGACGGTAGTTTATTTCCTTGTGTAATTTCGGGTTAACTTGTGAATATAACCGAAAAACAAAAAAAAATATACTTTGTAAAAAAGTCATCTTGTTATTTTTGATTAGTTTTTGTGCAAGTGTGCAGGAAAATACGAAGTTCGAGTTCAGTGGCCAAAGACGTCGGATAATACGGAGTTCAAGTACAGTGCCAAAGACGTGGGAAGATAGACCCACATCTCGCGGCTACACCGCGACGGATTGAAACGAAGCAAAAGGTCTACTGTAAAAATCTGGAGCAGATACTGTGAGCAAATCAAGATTCAGCAAATCCAGACAAGCAGAGGACTCCTAGAACAACACACCCAAAAATTTTGGGAGCATGATCCCTCCACATAGCCGCGGAACCGCGGCCTAATCAGGTGTTTGGCCGCGGATCCGCGGCCACTTGGTGGCTTCAGAGCCCCAAAATGTCTCTGTAAGTCTCTCTCCTCTCTCCCACTCCTCTGGACTCCAATAAACTGTGTTTTCTGCAGATTTCTTTGCGCAAACTCTTCTCCCCCTTCCAATAAACTGTTCTTGTGCAGGATTCTTTGCGCCGCGCTAAAAAAAATAAAAATTGTTTGCAGTTGATTTGTTACTGCTTTGCATTTCTTAATACGGACTTAAGGGGCTTGAAACCAATTCAGATTGGGTGGGGATTTCATCACCCTTCCCAGGACCCCAAAAATCACAAAAAGCATATGCATTGACCATTGTAAAATTAAAAAAAGACTAGACTTCAGCCCTAAGGACTTCGCGCTCATTAGGACAGAGGACTAGTTACAGGCATCGGCCGTTTATCCTATCTGACTTTTGCGGTGCCTAGGCAAGTGTGACGAAGGTAAGTGGTTATTTAATTAAGGAACTTCGCGAAAGCGTTGAACAACCTCCCACTTACCTGGCACTTATCTGGCCGCATTAGACGGAGAAGAGGCGGTTTGAGGTCTTTTTTCTAGCCTTCTGGAACAGTTAGGAGCAGGTCTAGTTGACCTAGGCGACCGTAGATCTAGGTGAGATTGTGCATATCTTGTTTGTGATTATTTAAAGCCGTATATCCGTACATATTTCTGTAAATCTCTTTCTAAAAACAAAACAAAAGAAAAAAAAATCAAAAACTTTTATAAAAACTTGCACTTTTGTCGCCAAAATCCATTTTTCATCCACCACCCATCACCTCTCTCCATTGACGTTTTCTTACCCTCACCTTCTCCGCTTTGACTATACTAAACTCGTTTAGTGTATGTCCGCTTGGACTCGGGACACTAGCGCCCGTCTAGTCCGCGTTACGTTAGTCGCTACCGACTACGCGATCGACTCAGACGTCGATACTCCGTCCACTCCTCTTTCACCCCTTCTTTTGCCGGCCAACTCCGACGTTGACCGGAATTCTGTTCATACATCTTCACCTTCACCTTCACCAACCTCTTCTTCCGCGATGTCGGGATTTAATCCGAACATCTCTTTGACCACCCCTGGATTGGCTCCACCTCCTACGGAGACCAATATCCCACCACCACCGGCTATTGTAGCGCCGCAGCGAATCGCGCTCCAGGATCGTTTCTATCCTACCCGCTCTGCACTTCTCACCTGCCTTTCTCTTCCTCCGGCCAATGGGGACAACTTTGAAATTAAGCCCCACTTCATCAACATGCTCCCACGATTTCATGGGCTTGAATCTGAAGATGCCTATATCTTCATCAACAAATTTCAAAACGTCTGTGCCATGATGAAAACCACCCAGCTGTCGGACGATGCTATACGTCTACGGGTCATTCCGTTCACTTTATGCGATCTTGCTGAAAAATGGCTGTATAGCACCGCTTCCCACTCAATCACCAGCTGGGACGAGTTTGTTAAAGCGTTTCTAAAAAAATTCTATCCGAATCATAAGACCGCAAGGATTCGAAATGAAATCAACCAATTCTCTCAGCTTCCTTCTGAACCCTTCTGGAAGTGCTTTGACCAGTACAAAGACCTTCTTGTTCAGTGTCCTCACCATGGTATAGAGAAATGGCAACTCTGCCAAACCTTATATGAGGGCCTGAACCCAGCAACGAAGCAGTTGTTGGAAACCATCTGTCAGGGCCACTTCCTATCGAAATCTGACAAGGAAGCGTGGCAGTTCTTTGACGACCTTGCGGAGCAAACACTACAATGGGAGAGCACCAGACCGACTTCTTCTTCTTCTACCTCCACTTCTACCGGTCAGTCTAGGGTAGGAATCCACCAACTTGATGTCTCTATTGCGATGAAAGCTGAAATGGCTGCAATAACAAGAAAGCTTGAAGTGATAGAGAGCAAATTTTCTGCTCCTGCTCCTGCCCCTGTTCTCCCCCTTCGTACCATCTGCGCTTGTTGTTCTGATCCTTCTCACTTGACCGAAGAGTGTCCTTACAATCCACCCTCGCAAGGACAGGATCAGGTTAATGCTGCATTCCAGCAAAGACCGAGGAATGATCCATACTCTTCCACCTACAATCCCGGTTGGAGGAACCACCCCAATTTCGCCTGGAATCAGAATCAGAATCAATTCCAGGGCAACAATTTCCAAAGGGCCCCTCCGCCGCAACAACAAGCGCAACAACAAACTCAGTATCAGCAGCCCTTCCAACCCCAACCTTTCCAAAATCAGACGAACAACTTTGCACCCAACAATTCTTTTCCACCAAACAACTTTGTTCCGTCAAACAACGATAAGGTTTCCTCGCTCGAACGAAGTCTGGAGGCGATCGTTAAACAATCGACCCAATCCACCGCCAACATCCAGTCTTCCATTCAATCCTTAGTGCAACACACTGCCGCACACGGGCAAAGCATCAAGACCATCGAAGCCCAGATTGCACAGCTGAACGCGGCCTTAAGCGAGCGAGAGAAGGGGAAGCTCCCGTCCCAGCCACTCCCAAATCCCGGTCACCCACATAATGCACATGTTGCTCTTGAACAACAGAACCATAATGTGAGTGCCGTGACCACACTGAGATCGGGAAGGATGCTGCAAAACAACAATGGCAAACGGATCAACGATGACACCCCGGCCGCTGCTTCTTCTTCTTCTTCTTCTTCTTCTTCTTCTTCTTCTTCTTCCTCGTCTTCTGAGCCTATTCTCCATTCTTCACGAGGCTCTCCTTCCTCTTCTTCTGCTCTGAACGGACCCACTTCTCACTCCACGAAAACACCTGTTCTGGGATCCGTTCCAACTCCACAATCTCCTCCTCCAGCATTAGGCTCAACCAATTTTCAAAATGTTCCATTTCCAAACCGGTTGAGGTCTAACAAACAAAATCCACAAATGGAGAAGATTCTGGAGTTATTTAAGCAAGTTAACATTAACATTCCTCTTTTAGATGCTGTCCAACAAGTCCCGTCTTACGCGAAAATCTTAAAGGACTTGTGCACGAAAAAGAGGAAGTCTCAGGTACCAAAGAAAGTTTTTTTGGCTAGTGCTGTGAGTGATGCTCTTACCCAATCTTTACCACAAAAACGGAAGGACCCTGGCTGTCCTACGATTTCAATTACCATTGGGGATAAGAACATCAACCGCGCACTATTAGATCTTGGTGCTAGTGTTAACTTGCTTCCGTATTCAGTATACGAGCAATTAGGCATCGGAGAGCTGAAACCCACGCACTGCACTCTCCAAATGGCCGACCGATCGATCACCCATCCTATGGGTGAGCTAGAGGATGTTTTAATCAAAGTCGGGGACTTCATATTCCCCGTTGACTTCATTGTATTAGACACACAGCCTGTAGCTAACCCCCGGAATCAAATCCAGGTGATACTCGGTCGCCCATTTCTCGCAACCTCAAATGCTGTGATCAATTGTCGCAATGGTTCGATGAACCTCTCTTTTGGAAATATGACGATTGAACTCAACATTTTTAGGTTGGGGAATCAGCCAGCCGAACCTAATGCTCATATACTGGACGTCTGCTCGATCCAGGAGATCACCCCAGAAGAGTGTGAATTCGAGGAATTTCTGTTTGAACACGATAATCTTGACGCCACTAGTGCGTTTCTCTTCGAACCTGCTGTTGTTTCTGCGCCCGACAACGACTACGAGTGTTTCACGTTTTCAAACGATCTTAGCCGTGCACAACCCGAGTTTGAATCCTTCGACTTTCCGGATGAGTTACCTGAACCATCCGACTCGGTCGCCTACACTCGTTTCGAACCTTTGCTGGAGTCCTTTGAGTTCGAGACCTTTGCACCAATCTTGCCTTCCATCGTTTCACCTCCAACGCTCGAACTCAAGCATTTGCCGTCTCACCTTAAGTACGCTTACTTAGGTGAGAACGAGACCCTCCCTGTCATCATCTCGGCTTCTCTAGCTCCCGAGCAAGAGAAAGCCCTTCTCACGGTCTTGCACAGCAACAAGCAAGCTTTTGGCTAATCCATGGCGGACATCAAGGGGTTTAGTCCCCTGATCGTTGAGCATCACATTCATCTGATGGATGATGCCAAACCAGCCCGGGATCCACAAAGACGTCTCAATCCAGTCATGAAAGAGGCTGTGAAGAAGGAGATCGTAAAATGTCTAGATAGTGGTATCATTTACCCTATCTCTGATAGCCTGTGGGTTAGCCCCATTCATGTTGTCCCCAAGAAGTCGGGCATCACGGTCATCACTAACGAGGCGAACGAGTTAATCCCTACTCGCACCCAAACTGGGTGGCGAGTATGCATCGATTACAGAAAACTCAACGCCGCAACGCGGAAAGACCACTTTCCGCTACCCTTCATTGACCAGATGCTTGAACGATTGGCCGGACACGAGTACTACTGCTTTCTTGATGGCTACTCCGGCTATAATCAAATTCCCATCGCCAAAAAAGACCAGGACAAGACCACTTTCACTTGTCCTTTCGGCACGTTTGCATATCGTCGCATGCCCTTTGGGTTATGCAATGCGCCCGCTACCTTCCAGCGGTGTATGATGGGTATCTTCTCAGACATGGTGGAAAAATTTCTGAAGATTTTCATGGATGACTTCTCCATCTTCGGCGATTCCTTCAACGAGTGTTTGCTGCATCTTGATGCTGTCCTTACCCGATGTAAGGACAAGAATATCACTTTGAAATGGGAGAAATGCCACTTCATGGTGCGCGAAGGTATTGTCTTAGGACATATCATTTCGCAAAATGGCATAGAGGTTGACAAAGCAAAGATTGAGGTCATTTCCAATCTGCCTCCACCCCGATGCGTCAGAGATATCCGAGCCTTCCTTGGCCATGCCGGTTTCTATAGACGGTTCATCAAGGACTTTAGCAAGATTGCTAGGCCCTTAACTCTTTTGCTGGCCAAGGACACGCCATTCGACTTCAACTCGAGCTGTGTGACTGCCTTCGAGTCATTGAAAAGCTCACTCACTTCTGCTCCCGTTCTTTCCTCACCTGACTGGACGCACCCATTCGAGATTATGTGTGATGCATCCGACTTTTCCATTGGTGTTGTCCTTGGACAACACATCAACAAAATGCCGCACGTAATCTATTATGCGAGCCGAAACCTGAACGACGCACAACTCAATTATACAACAACTGAGAAGGAATTCTTAGCTGTTGTATTTGCTTTAGAAAAGTTCAGGCCCTGCCTCATCGGCTCTCCAGTCATTGTCTACACTGACCATTCTGCTCTGCGCCATCTTTTTGCGAAGAAAGATGCAAAATCTCGGTTAATACGTTGGATCCTCTTGCTTCAAGAGTTTGACCTTGTCATTATAGACAAACGAGGATGTGAAAACGTAGTTGCCGACCATCTCTCACGACTTCCTTCTTCGCCTTCGCTTCTAATTCCGATCAACGACGTTTTCCCGGATGAACAGCTATTGACAGTATCTTGCGAACCCTGGTTCGCAGATATTATGAACTATTTGGCCACGGGATTACTACCGACCGAATGGTCAAGTCAGGACAGACTTCGCTTCTTATCCCAAGTAAAACACTTTTACTGGGATGAACCCTACTTGTTCAAGTACTGTCCCGACCAGATTATTCGTCGGTGTGTCCCTGACGAGGAATTCAAGAGTGTGCTGTCATTTTGCCACGATCAAGCGTGTGGCGGGCATTTTGGGCCCAGAAAGACAGCTGAGAAGATCTTGCAATGTGGTTTCTACTGGCCACAACTTTTCAAAGACGCTCATGACTATTGCAAAACTTGCTCTCGGTGCCAACACATGGGCCGGATATCCCGGAGGAACGAGATGCCGCTCCAACCGATCTTGGTTGTGGAGATTTTCGATGTTTGGGGGATAGATTTCATGGGGCCGTTTCCCAGCTCTTTTGGGAACTTGTACATCCTTCTCGCTGTTGATTACATCTCTAAATGGGTCGAGGCTGTGCCCAGCCGAACTAACGACAACAAGGTTGTCGTTAGGTTCCTTAAAGAAAACATTTTCTCTCGTTTTGGGCACCCCCGAGCGATCATTAGCGACAATGGAAGTCATTTCTGCAACAAGACTTTCGAGGCCTTGATGCGGAAATATTCCATTAATCATAATCTTTCTACGCCCTACCACCCCCAAACCTGCGGGCAGGCCGAAGTTTCAAATCGGCAAATCAAGCAGATACTGGAGTAGACGGTTTCCAAGAACCGTAAGGATTGGTCGCTGAAACTCACTGATGCCCTTTGGGCATTTCGAACCGCTTATAAGACCGACCTTGGCATGTCTCCCTATCGGCTTGTGTACGGAAAAGCCTGCCACCTACCTGTCGAAATAGAGCATCGCGCATTTTGGGCGATAAAGGAGCTGAATCTGTCTCTCGAGGATGCGGGCAGCCATCGGAAGCTGCAATTGAACGAACTGAGCGAGCTTAGGGATGAGGCTTACGATAACGCGGTTGTCGTTAAGAATCGAACGAAGGTGTTTCACGATAAATACCTTTTGCGCAAAACCTTCGTACCTGGTCAGCAGGTACTGCTTTACGACACCCGACTTCACTTCCATCCAGGAAAGCTCAGATCTCGCTGGAAAGGGCCGTATTTTGTGCGGAATGTGTATCCGCAGGGCGCTTTGGATTGGAAAATCCAAAGGACGGTTCACTTTTCAAAGTAAACGGACACCGATGCAAACCGTACCTTAGCGCCGAACCAACAGAGGAGCTCCTGTTCCTACAGGAGCCGGTTTACCCTGAATGATCTTCCTCTGCCTACCTCCAAACTTCGGTTATCCAGCCAAGAACAGTGGACACTGTTCCAAATAAGTTTGGGGGTATGTACAAACCATTTTGTATATATTTGTGTATATTCTTTTTTCTTTAAAAACAAAAACAAATAAAAAATTTGTGTATCGCTAACCGACAATTTTGACCCTTCAAATGATCTCTTCATGCAATGACAGTGAGGACACTGTCCAGTTTAAGTTTGGGGGTACGCTCGGTACGCATTTCTTACCTTCGCATTCATATGTATATTTTGCATCTGCATATTAAAATCCATAAAATCCATAAAAATCTGAAAATTTTCTGAAAATATAAAAACTTTTCTGTCAAGTTAGCTAGTGGAAGAACTCTGATTCAACATTTCGACGTTTTTTTTTTGTTTGAAAAGATAGGAATAACTAAATCTTATGTTTAGATTTTGAAAACCTGAAAGATAACTCTCCTTTGAAGTTAACTATAACTGATATACGTCTTTACATCACACTACACGTGTCGTGAGTTTTGGGAATTAGATGACAAGTCTTTTATGTTTAAAAACTTTTAAACAGATAAATGATTTTCTGAGGATCAAATAGGTTTGTTCTGAAATAAGTAATGTCAAGAATAGTTTATGAAGTAAAGCGAATATGAAGGAATGTTATTGATGCCGTAATTGGAGCTAAGTCTGAAAAATAACCCATCTGAAACATGATTGGAATGATTACACACCGAACCCACTAAACACGTCTTTTATTCAAAAAAATAATTGAACTGTCGGTTATATCTCCGTTCGTATTAAATCATCTGATTTTCACGCCAAACTGTCTTTTGTTTTTGGACCTAGGTAATTTGAGTAATTAAGTCCGCTGGGGTGTTTCTACACCTAATGCCCTAAAACCAACTGGTTTGGGTGCATTGGCCCAAAGCTCGCTAAGAAGCCTAGAAAGTCCAGATTAAAACAAAGTCAAGCAAGTGTTCTCTCCGAGTTAAAATTCCTAACGGTTCTTTGTGTGAGAATAATCTTGATAAAAGACAGGCTTTTATAAAAATTTTAGCGGAGATATGAAGGTTTTATTCTATGATAAAGACTATTGCACGTTCACAGAGGTGTGTATGAAATGAAAACAAGAAAAAGGTGGAGTGAAAAATACGACTTAGTTTCCTATTAAGGAAGATTGAAATTCTGAAGTTGAAACCTTACTGGAAAACGAAACTTGAAAAATGCTTAACTCTTTATAAAACTTATGTGATCCTTTTAAAATTGTTATCTGGTCTTCATTGTGCGACATGATGACTTTAATTGATCCTTCTGGAACTTAACGACACTATTTGCACTGCACGTAAAGACATATAAAATCTGTAGTTAAATAAGAAGCGAGGTGTGAAAAATAAAGGTTCGATGGTCTAGACTTAGGATTATAGAATTGTTATTTTCTGAAACAAAACTTTAGGGGTTGAATCTTAGTTATTTTACAAAACCAACTTGACCGGATTTTGTGGGTAGTATCCGCTGAAAACCCTCAG
This sequence comes from Agapanthus africanus, assembly GCA_030015575.1. Lineage (NCBI taxonomy): Eukaryota > Viridiplantae > Streptophyta > Magnoliopsida > Asparagales > Amaryllidaceae > Agapanthus > Agapanthus africanus. The sequence goes on from CM057340.1 coordinate 411,344,223, forward strand.
GAGACAACACTCCTCCTACTAGGGACACCTAGAGGTTTAACGGCTTATTGCACATGCTCAGTGCAATCGCGTTCCCTGCGAAAGTGAGGTTAGGAAATTTTTTGTGAATAAATTGGCTTTGCTCGGGACAAGCAAATGATAAGTTTGGGGGTATTTGTTCATATCAGATTTTTGCATTTTCATACCGCCCAATTTTTATCACATTGCATATCGGTAGATACTCTTGAGCCGTGTTTGCTAGTCAATTGCAGGATACAGGTTCTCGGTTCTAAAACGGTGAAATTCATGGAAAACACGACAAAATCCGGGTTCCTGCCAACCACTGAGAAAACACGGTCTCCGCCCTTCATCCGTATGTTGCCAGATACCAGTTTAGGAAGACAAAATGGCAAATCAATGTCGTTTTCATGCACAAGGCTCAATGGCAGCACATGATCCAAGAAATCTACGCGGAGCTCGAGGAAATCATGACAAAAACATCCACAAAAAGTCCACCTTTCCCTCAACAGGAATTCTGGAAGAAATGTGGAAGTATTTTCAGAAAATACATGTACCAGACAACAGGGGACAGCAGATCAGGGCCGTACAAGAAACACCATACCCTGACTCCATCATAGGGCCGCGGATCCGCGGCCAATAGGGGGTATTGGCGGCGGATCCGCGGCCATACTGTGGAGTCAGGGCATGGGCTTTGGGGGGTATTTGGGTCTTTGTATATGTGTTCTGGTGGTTGCCCTAGATTTCCATTCTCCAGCCTATAAATAGCCCAGAACTTTGAGAAGGAAAGGGTCCATAATCTTGTATTTTTTCTCTAGATTTTAGAATACATGTTCTTCTTCCTCTTCTCATCTCTTCTCCATTAAAACTTGTAATGAGCTTGGTGAGTGAAGAATGGTGAATAAAGAAGTTCATCTTATTATCATGCTTGTCTTGTTCTTTCTATAATTGTTGTAATTTTCATTTGTTAACTAGTTGTTGTTATTTCTTGTTGTTTCTTTCTTCTCTCTTTTTCTTTATCCTTAACACAACCATGATGCTTACGCTTGATCCTTGCCGAGGTGAGGTCGCAAATAGCTAGTTGTTATCTTCTAATCTCTTTCTTTCTATCTTCCTCTTTTGTTTTGTTTTATTTCTCCGTATCATGATGTGTGAGTAGTTTCATACTTGTTAGGGTAGGATAAGGGAAGTTTGAGAGAAGGAAATCTCTCTCACTCTTTCCTTGCCCAACAGCTTAATTCGACTCCCGTTAATTGAACCACAATCCGCTCCTTACGGCACCCTATCCTACATGATAGCGGTGATTCCGTAGTGAGACCGGTTGTGGTTGAATTAACCGGAGGTTATGGCTAAGAGCCAAGAACGGACGGACAAGCACCAAAAGGAAGAACATATGCGTTGGAAAGCCTAGCTTATACTCGCAAGTTCCTTCCTAGTCGTGCTAATCCCCGTTGTTGCCGATTACCGTACCACCGATATTAAGACGGGCAACGAAAGATGTGGAGACTCCTAACTCAAACTAACCTAATCCTAACCCTAACAAGCTCTCTTTACATATCATTTTACCACTTAATTAATCACAACAAAATCTGAAAAACTGGACTTAACTCGTTAACGCACATAGAAAAAGATTCCCATCTCCTTGCGGACGACCCGTACTCAACCGGCTAGCTACAAGCGAAACCGTCTTGATTGCGGTATTTAACTAAAACTTGAACACGCAGAATCTCTAACAATCAGTGATGCCTCGTACATTCTGGGGATCAAGATCTACAGAGATAGATCCAAGAAACTATTGGGACTTTCACAGTCCAAGTACATAGAGACCGTAGTAAAGAGATTTAGTATGGAGGGTTCCAAGCGCGGTAACATACCCGCATTGCACGGAATTACCCTCTCCAAGAAGATGTCTCCTAAGACTGACGAGGAGAGGGTTCGCATGAGCACTATACCCTACGCTTCGGCGGTAGGATCTATAATGTATGCGATGCTATGTACAAGACCAGATGTAGCTTACGCGTTGAGCGCGGTAAGCCGGTATCAGTCAGACCCAGGGGAGGACCACTGGACAGCAGTGAAGAACATTCTCAAGTACCTAAGAAGGACTAAGGAGATGTTCCTGGTTTACGGTAATGGAGACCTCAGGGTCGAGTCCTTTACCGATTCAAGCTTCTAGAGTGACAAAGATGTCAGCAAGTCTGTCTCGGGTTTTGTGTTTACCCTCAACGGAGGGGCGGTATGTTGGAGGAGTTCCAAGCAGGATACCGTCGCAGACTCGACGATGGAGGCTGAATACATTGCTGCAAGCGATGCCGCAAAAGAGGCGGTCTGGATGAAGAAGTTCATTAGTGAACTTTAGGTGGTTCCATCCATTGTTGACCCAGTACCTTTCTATTGCGATAACAATGGGGCTATAGCTTTAGCGAAGGAACCAAGGTCCCATCAGAAATCCAGGCACATCTTAAGGCGGTATCACCTGATCAGGGAGATCATTGATCGCCAGGAGATCGAGGTGCGGAGTGTGGACACAAAGGACAACACAGCGGACCCATTCACGAAGGCCTTACCCCAGACTCAGTTCGAGCGGCTGATCGAGATGATAGGTCTTCGATACGCCAGTACATGGCCTTAGTGCAAGTGGGAGATTGTTAGTGTATATGCCCTAGAGGCCATTACTGTATCATACTAGTATGTATATTACTTGATGGAAGCTTAGGATATTCACAGTTGTACAGACAATCATGCTCAATATAGTAGTATGCTACTTGGTTTGTCTCTGCTTTAATGTGTACTTGTGTGTTTATTTATTATATCACCTATACGCATTAGTAGAGCCCTTAGGATCTTTGCTTGATTACCGGCGTTGTGATGGCGATCACACTCGTGGGGGCTGGGTAATCTACAAGCACATCCTTATACACGTCCCTAGTCGTGGGAGTATCGAGATAGGGCATCGATACTCCGGAGTAGACTAGCGTATGCGCTTCTCGTCCCAGCACGGGAGACGGTCTGTCCCACAGCCGTCAGTACGTCGTACTTGAGATAGTATGCGGGTGCTCGTTAGGTTACGAGTACACTGGACAGGACTCGTCGGGAACTGATGGTTGGTATTATACCTATCGTCAGTTATCAGTTCCCAGGTGACATGAGTACAGCTTAGTCCGCTGACTTGACACTGTCACTTCGCCTCGAGTGTGTTCCCACTGTTCTTTGATTACTACCCTACCATGGCTCTACTGAGTCGTGCAAACAGGTAGTAGTTGGGAGCAGTCCCGAAGCACTTGGAGGCAGTGACGATTAGACAGGATTCGTCTCTCCCGGTATTGGGGGTTGACATCGCGCTGTGTCTAGGAGAGCCATTACACGAGTAGTCCCTGGCCAGGGCAAATGAGATATACTGGTAGGTTTCCAGTGTTATCTCAGGGTGTTCTGGGCTTCACTCCGACACGACTTGTACCGCTTTTAGGGGACTGACGTTTACCGCCCCCTAGGCCCGCCATGCGATGTATCAGACGAACAGACCGGACTGTGCGGAGATTGTCACATACAGGCTCAGTAGGAGTTCGGATGGGTTTACCTCATCGGCCTTCTTATCGACATCTACCTGGGGACCGTTACGTACAGCTAGTGCCGCTTGCGGTCTGTGGTTAAACCCACTGCCAGCGTAGTGTCGAGTCTTTAGAGTCCCACACAGAGAGTTTCCCTGCACTGAGCGAAACGTGTAGAGGCCGTATGGTTTTACGGCAGGGCTGCGATCACTTACGTACACTTGTGTGCGTATGGTGTTCGGGCATGCAGTACTAGTGGGCTTTGGTTTAAGCCGGATCCTAGTATTGCACGGATGGATTTGTTTTGTCTTCTGCGCATCCGCATTCTGCGGAATGCGGATGCAGGTGTGTATGCATAGTTTTCCGGAGTGATGAAGGAGGAGGTGCCTCACTAGGGTTTTGGCAGTTGGTTCGGCCAAAACCGTTATGTGGCAGGCTCATTAGGGTTTTGACAGTTGATTCGGTCAAAACCATTTTGAGGCGGACTCATTAGGGTTTTGACAGTTCGTTTGGTCAAAACCATTATGAGCCGAGGACATTATTTACTAATCCTTTCATTGATAATTATGTTATGGCTAATTACATTGACCATCTTGACTTTGTTGACCATTTGACAAAAGTTGACTAGGATCTTCTTGAAAGATCTAAAGTATTCTTTGGTTTTCTTTTTCTTTTGTTATGATAATGGTCATGTCATTTGTAGCCATCAACTTTATCTTGATGGGATTAGTAATGATAATGTTTTTGCATTATTGCAACCATGGTTGTGTTTTCTCTTGGTTAAGTTTTTCATTTGCTCATTCTCTTTCTCTCTCATAGAAAAGAAATGAGAAACATTTCCATGGTTGCTTCTCCTTCTTCCTCCTCTTGATTTTTCCTTTGATCTCATGCGTTGAGAGAAAAAGGATTTCACTTGACAAACACATCCATACATCTTCTCTACACAACCTAGGGCTTCTAGATTAGCAATCTCTTTGCCTTAGTTACCTCGGCTCGAGGTGGAGCTCGGTGTACATCTCTCGAGTGGATCGTCTTCAACTCAAGGAGGCCGCGGAGGTGACCAAAGTCCGGATCAACTCTCGGAGCAAGCAAGGAGAAGAACAACAAGAAGAGAAGGAGTTCAAGTTAAGTGACCGAAGTCCGGATCAACCCTTGGAGCAAGCAAGGAGAAGAACAACAAGAAGAGAAGGAGTTCAAGTTGAGGTATAACCCCTAACCGAGTAGATAAATCTCTAGTTAGGATGCGAGTGTATTGTTTAGCAAAGATCCGGCTTTTACGGTCCATGTTGCCAAGTCCAGAAAAATTTTTGTTTTACCGTTTCCGCAACCCCGAAAGTACCGGGAGAGGTAACGTGGTCCTAGCAGGTGGAATTTGATCAGTCGAAAATACTGCATCTTTAAACCGGCAATTTCCCTATCATTTGCACTTATCTAGAAGTGTTCGGCATTCATATAGCACATATTAGAAAAACAGTCGTAAAATATCAGTTTGCATGTGTTAGTCTTTAAAACCGGAACTATAAGGGAAATTGACTGTATTTCATAGCATCGCATCATTCTTGCATATCGCAACTTGTGTTTCGAAGTCTGTGCAGGAAATTACAGAAGAATGGTCAAATTTACATAACATACTGCTAAAAAATACGCCAACTCAAGGATTTGGAATCTAGCAATGATCTATAAAGCATTCAGAGATTCAACATATCATAAAGTACATCTGAAGTCAGTAGAAGCCATTACATGAAGTTTGAAAGCTTGAGGCATCCAAGTGGCCGCGGAACCGCGGCCGGAGCCGCCATGCGCCGCGGTTCCACGGCGATCATGCTACGTCACCACCCCAATTTAGCTTCATAACTATCATCTTAGCTCCTACACCTCAGAAAGACACTTCAATTTCCAGATGGATCTCGAAGCTTGTGCCAGATCAGCAGCCCTAGGGTTCTAAACTAAACACCCCAAGCTTCCACAACAAGCTTCACCAAAACTACATTAGAGAATAGAACCTTCTCCCTAACCTCCTAGCTTAAGCTAGAAGCTAAACCCCAACTAACTACTTCTAGAAGCCTCTCCCTAAAAAAAACTTTTGGAGGGAAATTCAAAATTCAAAATCCTAGACCTAGGGTTTTGGAAACCTATAAAAAGGGACCCAAGGCTCACTAGAAAAAGGTTGTTAAATCTTTGGCTAATCTTTGGTTCTTGAAAGCTAATCACTCTCTAGTTCTTCAACCCAACACCTACCACCTCCAAACCCTAACCCTAATCCAATCAAGAAACCTCAAATTCAAGATCCTTTGATTGCAAGCAAAGCAAGTCTTCAACGATCCTTTAGAAGCGAAGCCGGACTTCAACGGAGCACGAGATCCAAGCCGATCCACGACTCAAGGAGCCGAGCGACGCTAGATTCGTCGATCAAAGTTCCTTCCTCTTGTAGTTCTTGAGAGTTGTAACTAATTGTTGATATAATAAAGGTGAAGATTCTTTAAACTTGCTTATATTTCAATTCGAGCATTATGATTCATATTCAATTCTTGAATGTATTCTTCGTGATGATGCTTGAGTAAAACTCCGCTCGTGGAGGAATCGAGACGATTGTAGAATGATGATGTTGACGAATCTTTAAACGTTTTCTTAAGTCCTATAACAATTGTAAATTCTTGAAAATTGAATGATCGATGATCTAGATCGATGCGAAATGAGTTCTTGATTCTTTTCGCACGATCTAGAGATCAACGATTGATTGTTCGATTTCTTAGAAGCTATCTAGTGAATGTGATTCATCGAAAGGACAAAGGATAGGATGAGGAACCCTAATTCTTCACAAAATCCTTGATCCTCGATGAATCTACATCGATTTAGCATCAATTTGTTAATGGATAAGAAATCGTAATTTCGAATCTTCTTCACATCTACGATCTAATTGATTCCTACGAGCTTTACTTCAAATCTTGAAACCTAAATTGATTGGAATTCTATCAATCCTTAATTCTTGATGTTTATCGCTTTCTTGATTCTTGATTAGACTAGTTGATTCTTGAAATTCATCGATATAAATCTTGAATCGTTTTCTGCTTTTCTTTTCTATTAAATTTTCGATTCAAACAAAACAAAATACGAACAAATCGCACAATTCCTGTGGATGATCCGCGCTCACTAATGCGCTACAAACCGAGACCGTTATTGAATGCGGTCATGTAACACCTTAGAATGTGTTTTGTAGTTAATTATATTTTAATGTATGGTTTTTAATAAAAAGTTTACCAAATTAAGTTTCAAATATTTTATCCTATTTAATGAATATTTTATTAGATTTTTCCTAGGCTTGCACACACTTGCGCATGATAACTAGGGTTGTTTATGGGGTTTAACCATGATTGGCAACTATGGTGGACTAAACATTTCCTTAAGCCATTTTAAGTTTTGTATTAGGTGCTTTTGGGTTTTTATTTGTATATGGTTCTTTTCAAAAATAAAATGAATTTAAAAAGGGTTTTTAAATGATTGCTTTGTGTTGACTTGGTGAGAGGGAGAGAGAGAGAGTGCATTATGAGGCATGATGGCTTTGCCCATGCCTTCATTAATGAAGAGAGAGGGAGAGAAAGGGTTGACTAATGCTAGATCTCATTTCCCTTTCCTTCTCATTCTCTCACTCTCAAACTCACACACAACACACACCCTCACACCCTCACAACAGCAGCAACAGAAGACACAGCAGCAGCAGCTCCAGATTCAGCAACAACAGCTCCAGGCAGCAGCAACAGCTCCCCAGCAGCTCCATCCCCTCTTCTTCTTCTCCTTCTACTTGCTTGTGAGATCCCTTGAGGGTATAATCTTTAAAATTATTCCTTCTTTCGCTTGAATTATGTTAATTAACTTTGATTAGTGTTATATAGCTAGTTAGTGCTAATTAAGGTGATTTGTGTGGAATGTTGTTTATGTGGTGATTGTGTTAGTTAACCCTACCTATTTAAGTGTTGTTAGGGTTACTTTAACTGAGTTTAACCCTGGATTACACTAAAATACCATAGGGTTTGTGTTTTGTGCAAAATCGGTGTTTTTAAGCGTTATTTGTGACTTTTTGTGATCTGTTATTGACCTGAACCCTTCAAAGTAAAATTGAGGAAACTGGAGCATGCTTAGTAGGTTTAGACAACACCACCTGAGCACGAGACCCTAACTCCTAACTTTGGCCGCCGGTTTATTAGTTCTGGCCGCAATATGCGGCCAGGTAGGGGATTGGGGTATTGGGTTTTTGTGTGGGGTAGTCTACTGTTATTTGTAGTGTTTTGGCATGTCTAGTTTTGTAAGATTTAACCTGTAGGAAAATCTGGGGCAATATACCGTTTTTCATGTCCGTTGTGTTAGCGCGAAACGCGCGATACGTTAGTGGGTTCTGTGATCCAGCGTATCGCGGCGTGTCGCGATGGTTTTAGACGCGTATACACACGATTCAGCGTATCGTGCCCACGCGCGTTTAGTTCGCGACGCGAGTTTCTCGTTTTTGTTCGATATCGCGTTTTGCGGAATATTTGGCTTATATATGATTTCCATGTCTTATTTGCAGGTTTGCAGGCAGGAACTACGGACACTGCTACAGGGGGGAGCAGATGGTAGGATTCACCTAGCGTGGAGCGTAGGTGAGTAGATTTAACATCTACAGGGGAATCGCCCGCATGGCGTTATGCGTCTGGGCTAGGATTCAAATACCTGTCGCATATTCTACGTCATTGTTAGAATTGCGCCTTTACCATATTTCCTTGATATAGTTGTACTATGACTAGCAGCCGTAGGACACTGCACAAATTATTGACGGTTCATGTTGCACGAGCACAGATTGTATGCTACACACACACCGTCCATAATTGCCATGTCACACACAACCCTTTATAGATACTATATTGCTTATCATACTTGATATCTAGCTTATCGGTATACCTATAGTGTATCGTACCATTAGTGATAGGTACATCTACACCCTGCGATACAACTACAGGTATACCTTGCACATATTTAACTTATACCCAAGGGGGTATACGACATCTTTTACTTATAGGTAGACACAGATACTTAGCTGTACCTTATTGATTTCGCATACATCTGGTTTCAGCTATATGTTCTCATTTATATGCTCGCATTCAGATACATCGCATATATTTATTCCTGGATTTGCGCCTTGTTATTTGGATTTTACATGATGTTTTCTGGATTTGGGAACCGCGGGAGTTCATGAAATTATGCATACATTGAAAAACCCGGTTTCTTTGATGTGATATTTGCGCAGCCACTATGAGATTTATCGGTTCTGATTATATACTCCATACGAGGTGTGGTTGCCGTATGAGGGTACATGGTGGGGCCCGATATGGTTCCCCTCGGCAAGAAGATCGATGGATGTTGCCGATTGAGCCTGGAGGAGGGCGAGTACCTACCGGTGACAGTACTGATGACTCGGTGGGGATCATGGAGATAACGTTGGGAGTCATGTACGTATGCATACGTCGAAAGGCGAGGGTCAGAGCTAGGCACTCGTGCTTTCGGGATAGCATATGATACGTGATCAGGATTTCTGTGTCGATGCTTGGCACATGGTTTTCATGATATTTCTTTAACACCTTTGTATATATAACAGAGGATTTAGCCGTTTTTATATATACCCTTACACCAATATTAGTGGAATGGGACGCTAATATATGTGTATTGCCCCCATCATATTTATTTCTGCAAATATATATATATATATATTTAGGATGCTAGAATCTTACTTGAGATGTGATTTGGGATATTAGGTGATTCATCGAGATTGGATACAGGTTACCAATGAGATTGTTGATTTGTACATTCGAGATATAGGAGATCTATTCGATATTGTACATTGAGGAGATGTGAGGCTTACATGATATGAGAGCCCAACTTAGGGGCTGAATTGAGGATTTGGGATTTGAGTGTCTTGATGGATTGTGATCCTGCCACGATGTCAGGTTTCCGTGGAAATGACATATTCCACCCCATACCTCACACTTATCTGTTTTATGCACAGTTTCATACATTGGTAGTACATGTTAGTGTACCCTCATGATTGCTGCATATCTACTTTCTCATATCCCTATTGCATACTATTATCATGTCATTATTGCTTCACATATTGACTGTACCTGCTAGTGTACTTTCCATTATTCTGCATTCACATGACATGTTATTACTGTAATCGCATATCTTAGATTCATGCTGTACGTACATTCCTGTGATTACCTGCGCATGTTATCTACTATTCACGAGTTGGCAACTCACCCCCGTTGTGCCACAGGTGTTTCAGGTTGTTCCCCAGAGTAGTCGAGGCAGGCTATTCAGTATTCATCTATCATCTCTTGCTACAGATACCGCATCAGCTCACAGTACTATTTTGCTTAGGTGGGTTTTGGTGGTTATCTGTATTTGTATTGTACTTTCGTTGTATTTGTACTCTCCATCTTCTATCATGTTGTTGACCTAGAGACTTGGTGAGGACGATATTGTATATTATTTGTGGATTTGTTGTCTTTTATATACAGCTTTCTCTCCATTGTCTTTATTTCTTCGCTACGGCGTCGTATATTTGTGTTGTATTCATCTTGGCTAGTTTTTACAAAAAGGGGGTGTTGCCAAAATTTTAAAGAAAGAAAGTAGGACTTTTAAAGAATTTGGGTTGCGATTTCAAATGTTTCAAAAACTTATATTATATTTTTCCGTATTTTCTTGGTTTAGATTTCTGGGTTTTGGCTTTCTTTTACTGCGTTACGTCTTTAGGCGTTGCGTAGTATTAGGGCCGTCACGGGCCAATTTCGAGTCGTGACAAAGTTGGTATCAGAGCGCTTGGTTTTACCTTTCGGAGTGTAGGATGACCTTAGTATGATGGAGTAGGTAGCTTAAGCAGAGTAACGTAGTGTGTGTATGTCTGCAGCATACCCACGATGCGGTACTTCGCCTTAAGTGACCTAAGTACAATTTTCTTGAAATTCCTTCCTTGATGATTCATATCCTTGAGATTCGATTCCTTATTCTTATTGAATCTTAAATCTATTTATAGCCTTGCCACCGATTACTATGGGGACTCAGAGTGATGCAGCGAGGGCTGAGGTCAGAGTTGGCTCGGGTGAGACGAGTACTGACCAGGATGGCACTCTAGTTGCACAGGTGCAGACGGATCAGCCTACGACATATACTATTGATAGGCTTTTGGCAGAGATGCAGGACATCCGCCAGACGATGAGTTCCATGGTTGAGGTCGTTCGGGAGCTACGACAAGAGGTTGTCACCCATGTTACTTAGTTGTCACTTACGATCAGCATGCAGCAGTCCGTCACCTACATAGCACCAGTGGTTGCAGCTCCAGTTGACGAGGCACATATTCCAGGACAGTGGAGGACTCGTACCAGTGTACCAGCCCAGAGACAAAGGTTTAGCCATCGAGATAGATTCCGTGGCCGTCGTGAGAGTAGCAGAGGCCTAGGACGCGGACAGTCGTTCAGCTCTCATTCCCAGGAGGGTCAGCAGTCAGCGCGTGGATGTTTTCGATGCGGAAGCCTTCAACACTTCGTCAGGGATTGTTTCTTAGCACCTCGTCAGGATCGTTTTCAGAGAGGCCGTGGACGTGGAAGGTTCGCCAGAGGGCACAGTCTGCCAGAGGAGTTCAGCCAGCTGCGGGTAGAGGGCAGACACAGGAGTTTGCTTCTACTCATCGGGACGCGCAGGCGTCTAATGCAGAGTTTTCAGGTATCCTTAATTCGCATGTTCTTTTGATGTATTCATTTGTTATTCATGCTTGTGTCGTGGTTGGGTAGATTAGTCGTAGGTTGTTGTTTTAACTTCTGTCAGCGATTCTTTTGTTTCGCAACACGTATTTCAGTTTTGTGCCAATCGGATAAGAGATAGAGATTCGTCCGTCGTTTCGATCCTTCTAGAGATGTTGGATTTGACGTTCTCCTAGGTACGGACTGGCTAACTACGTGCTTGGCATTTGTAGACTGCCGTGAGGAAACAGTCAGGAATTGTTTTCCCGGCGAGTCAGTTCTTGTTGTGCAGGTGGATAGTTGTGTCGCCTCTCACAGCTTGAATTCAGCCTTTTTCGCTAGTCGTCTTTTGAGGAGATGTCGTGGATTCTGGACGTTCATTCGTGATACCGTAACCACAGAGGGTTTGTTGGACCGGTGTTCCTTTCGTGCGAGAGTTTTTCCGACGTTGTTCCGGATGGGCCGGCGAAGCTTGGGAGCTAAAGGATCGGCTGCAGAGTTGTGGTTTGGGGAGTTTTATGCGTCTGAGTGTTTCGCTTTTGGAAGCTCCTATTTCTGTTCGTCAAGGAGAAAGACGGCAGTTTGAGGTTGTGTATCAACGGATCGTTAATTGAATCGGCTTACGGAGCGGAGAGGTATCCTTCACCTCGAATTGACGATTTCTTCGATCAGCTCCAGAGTGCGAGACATTTTCTAAGTTTGTTTGGGATCGGTCATCATTATTGCGGATTCGGGGTGATGGCATTCCGAAGACTGCCTTATGTGTGCGACGGGCTTTGTGTGTTTTCGTGAGTCGTTGGATTCACCGATGCCCTAGCAGCATTCGTAGATGTGATGAACCGGATTTCGGCAGGCCGTTCCTCGACCAGTTATTGTTGTGTTATTTACGACATTCTAGTCTATCTAATGTGTCTTGAGGAACATGAGTAACACTTGAGGATTTGTTATGCAAATACTGGGAGAGCACCAGCAGTTGCTAGGTTCTTAGAGTGTTTCTTCGGGCTTGTTTGTGTTGACTCCTAGGTCTTGTAGTCACGGGAGACGGTTTCGTATGGTTCCGAGGGAGATCGTGGCCGTACAGCTTAGGCCCAAATTTGTGTGCAGGACGGAGATCCGCAGATTGTTGGGCTTAGCAGGTTTTTACCGCCGTTTCATGCAGGATTGCTAGAGTAGTACTGCACCATCGACTGAATGGACCGGAAGGGAGGTTTCTTTTCTGTGGACTGAGGCATGTGTGCGGAGTTTTCGGCAGTTGATGATTCGATTAACAACTGCATTAGTCCTTTCTTTGCCTTTGGTTCGGGCGACCTTGTTGTTTAACTGTAATGTTTCCTGAGTGGGCTCGAGTGTGTACTGAGGTGACACTACAAAGTTATCGCTTTTGCTTCCCTACATTGGAAGGAGTACGAGAAGGATATTACACTCATGATCTGGAGATGGCCGCGGTGGTTTTGCGTTGGAGATTTGGAGACACTGCTTGTTCGAGAGTCGTGTCAGATTTTCCACGGAGCACTAGAGCTTAATGTACATCTTCCTGCAGCGGATTTTGATTGTTGTGATAGTCTTCTGCAGATTTACAGTTCTTGTGTGATCGTTGAGTACAGCTTAAGTTTATCTCTACGGAGGGGACAGCTTGCTCATGTCCGCGCCCGACCACTTTCCTTAAATCGCTTTCGCAAGACACTGCCCGTCGATGCTCGTTCGTCAGAGATACATGAGCATACTCGGCTGGGTAATGATTCAGAGTCCTTGATTTGTGACAATGGTGTGCTAAGTTAGGGACGCGTTTGTGTACCTGATATTATCAGGTAAAGACGTGAAATCCTAGAGAAGGCCCATCTGTCAACTCTCTGTTTTCATTCGAGTTCCACCAACATTAACGTGACTTGTGTGATAGTTACGGGTGGGAAAGGATGTAAATAGAATCCTTGGGTTTCGTTTCAAAGTGTCTGTCTTGTTGTGTGCTTGGGTTGGGCACCTGAGGCCGGCCGGAGAGTTCCAACCTTTAACCGTTCCGAAGTAGGAGTGGGAGCAGATCTCCATGAATTTCGTTATGGTTTCTACCCAAGTTTAGTCAGGGTGTGACTCCATTCAGATTCTTGTCGTCCGGTCATACTCAGTTTGATCAGTTGTTCTTTGTTAAGTTGTGGGTTTGTTTTGATTGTTGTCAGCAGTTGGGGATCGTCACTCGCCATCGTTAGGGTTCTCCTTCGATAGCTGTTATCAGGAGATACTCCAATTGGCCACCTTTAAGCTTAGGGGTTAGGTCGTGTCGATCACCAGTCTGTTGCTTTTCTGACTCTGCGTAAGTAGTATTTTGGACCCCAGCTATGTCTAGAGACTTCGGAGATGGTCCAGTTGTGATAGGTCAGGATGGGAATTGTCCATTGCGAACTGAGGTCTTATGCCGACTGCGTTGGTTATAGACTCGAGTTCGCAGGAACAGATCATTTATTCCTACGGACTTTCCGATGAATGATGTGTTGGATTTTGGGAAGCTTGTCCCAGGATTGTAGGTCCTTTCGAGATCCTTTAAGCGAGTCAGTTTTGTTGCCTTTAATTTGGCACTTCCGCCCAGATTATTGAATTTTCACCCCGTATTCCTTGTGATGATACTTTACAATTACCTTCTTGACCTTCCTCACATGATTTGGCACCAGACCAATTATCTTGGACGTGATCTTTCGTTCACCAGCAGCCATGTGTGTTAATGGCTCGGCAGGTGGAGAAACGTCGGTCAAGGGTCTTGCCATCTGTGAAGGGTTTTCTTGGACGTAGCCGTATAGTGAGATAATCACTTGGGAGGCTGCGAGCGAGATTTGAGGGTTGTAATATTCTCTTTGAAGGTACGCGTAACAGTATATTTCTAAATTCGGGGACGAATTTCTTTTAAGGGGGGGAGATTGTAACACCTTAGAATGTGTTTTGTAGTTAATTATATTTTAATGTATGGTTTTTAATAAAAAGTTTACCAAATTAAGTTTCAAATATTTTATCTTATTTAATGAATATTTTATTAGATTTTTCCTAGGCTTGCACACACTTGTGCATGATAACTAAGGTTGTTTTTGGGGTTTAACCATGATTGGCAACCATGGTGGACTAAACATTTCCTTAAGCCATTTTAAGTTTTGGATTAGGTGCTTTTGGGTTTTTATTTGTATATGGTTCTTTTCAAAAATAAAATGAATTTAAAAAGGGTTTTTAAATGATTGCTTTGTGTTGACTTGGTGAGAGAGAGAGAGAGAGTGCATTATGAGACATGATGGCTTTGCCCATGCCTTCATTAATGAAGAGAGAGGGAGAGAAAGGGTTGAATAATGCTAGATCTCATTTCCCTTTCCTTCTCATTCTCTCACTCTCAAACTCACACACAACACACACCCTCACACCCTCACAGCAGCAGCAACAGAAGACACAGCAGCAGCAGCAGCTCCAGCTTCAGCAACAGCAGCTCCAGGCAGCAGCAACAGCTCCCCAGCAGCTCCATCCCCTCTTCTTCTTCTCCTTCTACTTGCTTGTGAGATCCCTTGAGGGTATAATCTTTAAACTTATTTCTACTTTCGCTTGAATTGTGTTAATTAGCTTCGATTAGTGTTAGATAGCTAGTTAGTGCTAATTAAGGTGATTTGTGTGGAATGTTGTTTAGGTGGTGATTGTGTTAGTTAACCCTACCTATTTAAGTGTTGTTAGGGTCAATTTAACTGAGTTTAACCCTGGATTACACTAAAATACCATAGGATTTGTGTTTTGTGCAAAATCGGCGTTTTTAAGCGTTATTTGTGACTTTCTGTGATCTGTTATTGACCCGGACCCTACAGAGTAAAATTAAGGAAACTGGAGCATGCTTACTAGGTTTAGACAACACCACCTGAGCACGAGACCCTAATTCCTAACTTTGGCCGCCGGTTTATTAGTTCTGGCCGCAATTTGGGGCCAGGTAGGGGACAGGGGTATTGGGTTTTTGTGTGGGGTAGTCTACTGTTATTTGTAGTGTTTTGGCATGTCTAGTTTTGTAAGATTTGACCTGTAGGAAAATCTGGGGCAATATACCGTTTTTCATGTCCGTTGTGTTTGCGCGATACGCGCAATACGTGAGTGGGTTCTGTGATCCAGCGTATCGCGGCGTGTCGCGATGGTTTTAGACGCGTATACACACGATTCAGCGTATCGTGCCCACGCGCGTTTAGTTCGCGACGCGAGTTTCTCGTTTTGGTTCGATATCGCGTTTTGCAGAATATTTGGCTTATATATGATTTACATGTCTTATTTGCAGGTTTGCAGGCAGGAACTACGGACACTGCTACATGGAGGAGCAGATGGTAGGATTAACCTAACGTGGAGCATAGGTGAGTAGATTTAACATCTACAGGGGAATCTCCCGCATGGCGTTATGCGTCTGGGCTAGGATTCAAATACCTGTCGCATATTCTACGTCATTGTTAGAATTGTGCCTTTACCATATTTCCTTGATATAGTTGTACTGTGACTAGCAGCCGTAGGACACTGCACAAATTATTGACGGTTCATGTTGCATGAGCACGGATTGTTAGTTATGTATATGCCCTAGAGGCCATTGTTGTATATATGATGTATATTATGATGGATGCTTAGATATATACAGAGAGGACTTTATTGCTCGTCATGATAGTATGCTATTTGGTTTCACTTTATCTTAACATGTTGACATGTATTGGTTTACTGTTTTTCTCTCACATGTTGATAAAGCCCTTAGGATCTGTACTCGACTACTGGGATTATGATGAGATCATACTAGTGGGGCCATAGTAGTCGATGAGTACATCCTATAACTGTTCCTAGTCGAGGGTATATCGAGACAGGGCATCGATACACCAGAGTAGACTAGCGTATACGCATCTTGACCCATATGATGGGCGATGGATGATCCCATATCCATCGGTGTTTGACATCAGAGATGGTGTACGGGTGCTCAGTGGAGACTGGGTACACTGGACGGACTCGCCGAGAACTCCCAGATGGTGATATGCCACACGTCAGATGGCAGTTCTCTGGTAACACTAGTACAGGGTAGTCTGTAGACCCGAGATCGTCATGGAGTCTTGTGTGATTACCACTGTGCTTTGATTTCCACCTTACCACGTCCAAGAGGGCGTGCAAAACGGTGGCTTTTGGGTACAGTCTCGAATCACATGGAGGCAATGAGCGATAGGAGGGGATTCGTCTCTCCCGGTATAGGGAGTTGATGTTGTGCTGTGTTCGATTGGCTATAACTGGAAGTCCCTGGCCAGGGCTGATATAGAGATATACTGGTAAGTGTTACCAGTAGTTTCTCGACCCGTTATGAGCCTCACATCAACACGACTTATCGGTTACTGGGGTCTAACGTATACCACCCCTAGACTTGATATGCAACATATCAGACGAACAGACCGGACTGTACGGGAGTGTTACTGATTGGATTCACAGGAGAACGCACAGGCTAGCTTGCTGATCTTCTGATCGCTCAATACCTGGGTGGCTGTTACGTTTAGCTGACCGCTTGCAGCTTGTGAGTGTTTGATATGATCATCACCTGCTACCGGCGTATTGACGACTCTTCAGAGTCCTACACAGAGGTTTCTTGGCTTAGGCGAAACGGAGTAGAGGCACATATGAGATATGTGCAGGACCGAGAATAAGGCGATATGAGATACCGTATTATATTCTCGCGATATTTAGATATGAACCAGGTCATCGGATCAAGTGTTGATTCGATGAATCGGTACATGATATATTAGTCGGTAATATTCGATATAGCCGGATCGTCGGATCAAGTGTTGATTCGATGATTTAATGTATAATAATATATATGATATATTGTATTACATTATCTAATATTGGCTCGCTTTATTATTTCATTTTCTCACTGGATGATACATTGATATATATGCGATATATGTTAATTGTATTATTTTCTTTTGTTGCAAATATATAATATATATGTGATATATATTATTGTGAAATGATATGATTTATTATTAAACATGTTTAAGGATGATTAAAAGGGATTAGGGTTTGATTAGGGTTAGCTTCTTCTTGCACCTTCTAGAAGCTTTGTTTTTGTCATGCTTAAGATATTATGGTTGATATTTTTGCATGACTCATAACTTAACCTAACCAAACCCTAACTCTAGTTTATTCTCTACAAACTCTTAGCCACTCATCCTTGACCATGGCTGATATATCAATCATATACATTTCTTTTCTATTCATCACAAAAGGAATTATCATTTCCATTATCATCTTCTTCTCTCTTGATTTTGAGCTCACTAGAAATTCCATTTGTGATGATAACTTGTGAGAAAGTGAATTAAAAAGAAAGCATAAATACTACTCCCTCACCCTCATCTCATCTAGCCCATGAGATTAGGGTGTTCATCTCTTTAGAGTGAGAAAGCTTGGGTTATTGCAACTTCGACGTAGATCATCGGAGATTCGGAACACCTCAAGATAGCATGGATCGTTCGAGTCGTGGAGTCTCTCTTGAGTCCGGGAGATCGTGGATCGCGGCAAAGGGACTTCTACTCGGAGCTTGTGAAGCGAAGGAGCGGACTACAAAGGTTGTAATCCCTCACACTTAGATAAAAAGATGTTATCTTGCATGCTAAACCCTGATAATCTAGCAAAGATCCTGTCTTTGGGTTGTTCGGCACATGTAAAATTTTATTCGTGCATGTTTGATACTTTATGAACCTTCACATGTGTTCCTAGGAACCCTACAGTGGTATCAGAGCCTAGATAGAGCATTAGGCGACGTGTTTACAAAGTTAAAACTCCGATCGAACCCGAACCGACGAAAATAACCCCCTCTCTGGAAATTTTGCAACATCTGGGATTTTTCTGAATTAAAAGTACCTGAAAAATACAGAAGATAAAACAAAGAATTACTGTGAATTTCGAGCCACTGATCCGTACAAACGACCGCGGAATCGCGGCAATTCCCTGCTTGTGCCGCGGTTCCGCGGCAGTACTGTTCGATTTGACATTTTTTATTTTACAGTAATTCTTTATTTGTGCTTTTATAGTTTCTGGTATTTTTATATTGACTCAAAGGTTGAGTGATCTGGGGTTTTCCTTGTAATCGTAGATTCGATCGGAATATTTAAATTCGTTTTTATTTCCGGATATTTAGAAACTTTTAAACTGTTTGAACGAATATCATTAACCCACTTTATCCCGGCACGGCAAACTTTCAAGTGTTGAATTTTTATCGGGTTTAAATCTTTCGGAAAAATTGTATAAGTTAAGCGGTGGACCCTCTAGAAAACAACAAACCTTAACTCGATTATGTGACCGTCTTGAACTGCCTTTTGAACCTTCGGGTTTGGGGCAGTACGGCGTGCCACATGTAAGGCGTTGGCTTGACCCTTCTACGGCTGGATCACCGGTATTGTGACATATTCTGGGATTATTTGAACTCCGCTCAAGTGTTGAGCACTTTAGGAAATTTTGGGTTTTTGATTATCTGTTCACAAAGTTTAATACTATATATTTATCTGGAATATGATACAATATGTGGAATTCATAAGGTTAGGCATGAAATGCGAAGTAAGTGATATTTCGGATTTACGATGTCTAAAGTGATTGTGGATTCCAAATGTTGTAGTTTTACACTTTCTTTTCTGTGACCGTAAGTTTAATATGTGATGTCGCCGGTTTCGTTGCTATATGTCAACGACAATTAGGATGCACATATTTACTTACGTAGATGATATGTGATATTATATGTTGCTGTGATATGTTATATTGGATCTTCGCGTTCTGAATAGCCGGGGGTTTTATGTGAGATGAGGGTTTTTATTTTCATTCATGTAAAATTCATTTGTAATGTAATATTCTTTTATTTGGGGCACTTCCAGGTTGAGATTGATGTCACCAGTGTATATTATTTACTTTTCCGCATTAGGTAGACCCAAGGTGGAGAGCACAAGTAACCGTGTTCTAGGGTCCAGTGGGAGGCCATCTCGAGGAGTCGAGACCGGGTCTCCTAACCCTAGAATTGGCAGTGTTACTTGCCGCTCTCGTAGGGGTCTTGGGATGTGGGTTTGGCTATTCGTCGCGACCGTGGAATCCGTGTTTTATACAGGCTCGCATTGAAAACACGGACGTCCTAGTATATCCAATATTTCATATATGTTCTTCTGCTGCAATGTTCTGTGATGAGATCATATTAGTGCCTGAGATGAATGCTTATATTATATTATATATATATATGCTGATATATAAATATTACTGCTTTCGTTTCTTCTGTGATGCTTAGGAAGCATAAGCTGATGGGATTTTTATTAATGAGATTAATAAAAAGAAAAGAAACCTAAAGATGTTGTAGAATCAAAACTTTATAAAAAGGGTAGCTACAGTTTTGCTTTGCACAGTGATATATATGATATGTCCTGCACCTTATTCGATGAGGAAAGAGCCGAGATCCCTTCACCGGGAGTGACCTCTTTAGCGAAACTGGCAGATGCTACAAAACTCGGTTTGTCTTTTGATTGCTTTTAGAGTTGTGCTTTGCACAGTGGTATATATGATATATCCTACACCTTATTCGATGAGGAAAGGGCCGACGATCCCTTCACCGGGAGTGACCCTTTTAGCGAAACTAAGAAAAGCCTCAAAAACACTGCTTTTCAAAAACACATGATTCTACGACGTTATCAAGTTCATTACGCTCAGGGTTTTTCTGAAAAACTGCGTAGCCCTCCGTCATTTCAGATAAATACTACTTAGTATTCGTGCTACGGTAGTTTGGCCTTCGTCAAGGCATAGTGTACGGTAGCTAACTAGTACTTATCTGTTAGCATACGATGCAATTGGATTAGGGTATTCGTACGGCGTAGTTTGGCCTTCGTCAAGGGTCGTACGGGTGGGTTTAATTCAATCAAGAAATGAACGGGTTGAACTTGACTAGCGCCCTATGGGTAGTTTGGCCTTCGTCAAGGTCATGGGACGCTAGGGGCAAAATATTATCGGGAATTTCAAATGTTGAAATTTGCAATGAGATTGCATACCTTCTATGAGATAGTTGGATCCTGATACCCACTGCGAGTAAATGTTACTCCTGGGAGAGTTTTGCACAGGACAATTAGTCATTCAAGTAGGTGTCTAAAAAAGTGTTAACGAGGTTACGCCTCTGGGAAAATGAGGTTTACTTTAATTAGGTCCGTGCGAAAGCACGGGGAACCTCCCTCAAAGTACCGACACTGATCTGGCTGAAAGATTGACGAAATTGTAGGGTGTAATTAATCCCGGCTAATCTTACCTTTTAGGGTTTTGAAGGTAAATTTGATAAAAACAGTGGGAGACATCCTGATTAGATAAGATAATAACCAATCTAATCTTGCAAGAGCATACGCTAAAGTGTTTTCTTCTCTCTCTCTCCAGGTAGCGACCATGTCAGGCCATAATCAAGATAATAATATGGATGTATTAACTGAACCCGATTATTGTACTGAGCAAGGGAACGTTGGACCCGTTCTTTCTTATAAGAGTTATAAGACTAAACAGGAAACAGGAGAATATCTGGATTCTCAAGCCGCCCAAAAGAACATGCATGTTGATGCATCTTCTTCGGGTGTGTTAGTTATTGAGAACTGTTTCTCAGTTCACCCTACGTCCTGGGTATTAGATACCGGATCAGGATCCCACATATGTAAATTATTACATGGGCTACGAAAAGGTAGAGAACTGAGAAAAGGTGATCATTCCGTCCAAGTAGGGAACGGTGCAAGTATTGTAGCCAAAGCAGTTGGCGAATATCACCTTGTATTACCAAGTCGTAATACACTGATTCTAAATGAGTGCTATTATATACCGAACATGATGTGCAATATTATATCAGTTTCTTTATTAAGTAAAGAAGGATATAATTTTGTAGTAAAGGATAATGTTATGAACATATTCTTAGATCAAAAGTTGATTGAATCAGGCTCGTTACATAATGGCATATTCATTCTAAATCAGAATACAGTCCTCAATATACAAAACACACACAAGAGGAAAAGTTCAGAAATGAACGAATCCTTCTTGTGGCATTGTAGACTTGGTCATATCAATGCGACACGACTGGCTAAGTTACATAAGAATGGTTATTTGAATACGTTCAAATTATCATCTTATGATACTTGCCATTCATGTCTCAAAGGAAAAATGACCAAAGCTCCGTTTAGTGGACACGGAGAAAGAGTTACTGAACTCTTAGGACTAATACATAGTGATGTAGGCAGTCCCATGTCTACGCATGCCAGGAACGGTTCTTCCTACTTCATTACATTCACTGACGATCTCTCTAGATACGGACATGTGTTTCTGATGAAACACAAGTCTGAAGCTTTTGAGAAATTCAGAGAATATAAGCACGAAGTAGAGAACCAAACGGGAAAAAGTATTAAGATCCTTCGATCTGATCGAGGAGGTGAATACTTAAGCAGTGAGTTCCTAGATTATCTAAAAGAGAATGGGATTCTCTCTCAGCTTACTCCTCCTTATACACCACAGCACAACGGTGTATCTGAGCGGAGGAATCGCACCCTATTAAATATGGTGCGCTCTATGATGAGCGAGGCTGAGTTACCTATTTCCTTCTGGGGGTATGCGCTTGAGACAGCCATACATCTATTGAATATGGTTCCTACCAAATCAGTGCCTACCACTCCATAAGAGATATGGAAAGGGAAGAGACCGTCTCTTATGTATATTAAGATATGGGGTTGTCCAGCCTATGTCAAAAGACAAAATCCGGACAAGCTCGAGGCAAGATCTGTCTTATGTAAGTTTATTGGATATCCCAAACATTCGCGAGGGTATATCTTCTACCACTCCGAGGAACAATAAGCGTTTGTTTCTCGACATGCCACCTTTTTAGAAAAGGGTTTTCTTATGAAAGAAATTGATGGCAATGAGGTAGAACTGGAAGAGGTTCCAGCGACACAAACTACGACAGATGATTTAGTGGAACCAGAGGATTTAGTAGTACCCGACGAACCCCAGCCTCTCCGCCGATCTAGTAGGGTTTCTCATCCACCTGAGAGATACTACGGTTTTCTCATTGATGGTGGAAGCGAGGATTGCATCATGGACGATGATGACCCGACTAGTTTCGAGCCGGCCATCAAGAGTGGTGACTCTGTGAAATGGCTGGATGCAATGCGATCTAAGGTGGAATCCATGTACACCAACAAAGTATGGACTTTAGAAAATGCTCCTGGAGGGGTAAAACCCATAGGGAGCAAGTGGATCTTTAAAAAGAAATTTGGTGTAGATGGAAAGGTTGAGACTTTCAAAGCTAGACTTGTAGCAAAGGGTTTTTGTCAAAGACCAGGTGTAGATTATGACGAAACTTTTTCTCCAGTGGCTATGCTTACGTCCATCCGGATCTTACTTGCTATTGCTGCATACCATGACTACGAAATCTGGCAAATGGATGTTAAGACCGCCTTTCTAAACGGTGATTTAGAAGAGAGCATGTACATGACTCAGCCAGAGGGCTTCGTAGATAATGGGAGCAGCGGAAAGGTGTGCAAGCTTCTTAAATCCATTTATGGGTTAAAGCAAGCATCGCGGAGTTGGAACATCTGTTTTGATGTTGTAGTCAAAGAGTTTGACTTCATCAAAAATATAGATGAACCTTGTATCAATAAGAAGGTAGCAGAGGGTAAGGTTGTCTTCCTCGTATTCTACGTGGATGACATACTCTTGATAGGAAATGACATTCCTATGCTGCAATCAGTCAAGCTCTTCTTATCACAAAGATTCTCAATGAAAGATCTAGGTGATGCCTCCTGCATATTGGGAATCATGATCTATAGAGATAGATCTAAATGGATACTGGGATTGTCCCAATCCAGGTACATTGACACCATACTAAAGAGGTTTAGTATGGAAGAATCCAAGCGTGGGAACCAACCCACGATCTCTGGACTCACTCTCTCCAAAGAGATGTCTCCCAAGACTGATTTGGAGAGAGCTCGCATGCAAGGGATACCATATGCTTCGGCAGTAGGCTCTATCATGTATGCGATGCTATGTACCAGACCCGATGTAGCAAACTCACTAAGTGTAGTGAGTCGGTATCAAGCAGATCCTGGAGAGAGTCACTGGACAGCTGTGAAGAACATTCTCAAGTACTTACGAAGGACTAAGGAGATGTTCTTGGTGTATGGTAACGGAGAACTCCAGGTGGAGTCCTTTACCTATTCTAGCTTCAAAAGTGATAAGGACGACTCTAAGTCGCACTCGGGATTTGTCTTTACCCTCAAAGGAGGGGCGGTATGTTGGAAGAGTTCCAAACAGGATACCGTTGCAGACTCGACGATGGAGGCTGAATACATCGCTGCCAACGATGCTGCCAAGGAGGCTGTCTGGATAAAGAAGTTCATTAGTGAACTTGGTGTGGTTCCATCCATTGAGCATCCAATACCTCTGTATTGCCAAGGAACCCAGATCCCATCAGAAGTCCAGACATATTCTGAGGCGGTATCACCTGATCAGGGAGATAGTTGATCGCCGGGAGATCGAGGTCAGGAGAGTAGATACGAAGGACAACACTGCGGATCCATTCACGAAGGATATTCCCCAGATACAGTTTGAGAGATTATTCGGGATGCTAGGTATGAGATACTACAGCAGCTGGCCTTAGTGCAAGTGGGAGATTGTTAGTTATGTATATGCCCTAGAGGCCATTGTTGTACATATGATGTATATTATGATGGATGCTTAGATATATACAGAGAGGACTTTCTTGCTCGTCATGATAGTATGCTATTTGGTTTCACTTTATCTTAACATGTTGACTTGTATTGGTTTACTGTTTTTCTCTCATATGTTGATAAAGCCCGTAGGATCTGTACTCGACTACTGGGATTATGATGAGATCATACTAGTGGGGCCATAGTAGTCGATGAGTACATCCTATAGCTGTTCCTAGTCGAGGGTATATCGAGACAAGGCATCGATACACCAGAGTAGACTAGCGTATACGCATCTTGACCCATATGATGGGCGATGGATGATCCCATATCCATCGGTGTTTGACATCGGAGATGGTGTACGGGTGCTCAGTGGAGACTGGGTACACTGGACGGACTCGCCGAGAACTCCCAGATGGTGATATACCACACGTCAGATGGCAGTTCTCTGGTGACACTGGTACAGGGTAGTCTGTAGACCCGAGATCGTCATGGAGTCTTGTGTGATTCCCACTGTGCTTTGATTTCCACCTTACCACGTCCAAGAGGGCGTGCAAAACGGTGGCTTTTGGGTACAGTCCCGAATCTCATGGAGGCAATGAGCGATAGGAGGGGATTCGTCTCTCCCGGTATAGGGAGTTGATGTTGTGCTGTGTTCGATTGGCTATAACTGGAAGTCCCTGGCCAGGGCTGATATAGAGACATACTGGTAAGTGTTACCAGTAGTTTCTCGACCCGTTATGAGCCTCACATCAACACGACTTATCGGTTACTGGGGTCTGACGTATACCACCCCTAGACTTGAAATGCGACATATCAGACGAACAGACCGGACTGTACGGGAGTGTTACTGATTGGATTCACAGGAGAACGCACAGGCTAGCTTGTTGATCTTCTGATCGCTCAATACCTGGGTGGCTGTTACATTTAGCTGACCACTTGCAGCTTGTGTGTGTTTGATATGATCATCACCTGCTACCGGCGTATTGACGATTCTTTAGAGTTCTACACAGAGGTTTCTTGGCTCAGGCGAAACGGAGTAGAAGCACATATGAGATATGTGCAGGACCGAGAATAAGGCGATATGAGATACCGTATTATATTCTCACGATATTTAGATATGAACCGGGTCATCGGATCAAGTGTTGATTCAATAAATCGGTACATGATATATTAGTCGGTAATATTCGATATAGCCAGATCGTCGGATCAAGTGTTGATTCGATGATTTAATGTATAATAATATATATGATATATTGTATTACATTATCTAATATTGGCTCGCTTTATTATTTCATTTTCTCACTGGATGATACATTGATATATATGCGATATATGTTAATTGTATTATTTTCTTTTGTTGCAAATATAATATATAAGTGATATATATTATTGTGACATGATATGATTTATTATTAAACATGTTTAAGGATGATTAAAAGGGATTAGGGTTTGATTAGGATTAGCTTCTTCTTGCACCTTCTAGAAGCTTTGTTTTTGTCATGCTTAAGATATTATGGTTGATATTTTTGCATGACTCATAACTTAACCTAACCAAACCCTAACTCTAGTTTATTCTCTACAAACTCTTAGCCACTCATCCTTGACCATGGTTGATATATCAATCATATACATTTCTTTTCTATTCATCACAAAATGAATTATCATTTCCATTATCATCTTCTTCTCTCTTGATTTTGTGCTCACTAGAAATTACATTTGTGATGATAAATTGTGAGAAAGTGAATTAAAAAGAAAGCATAAATACTACTCCCTCACCCTCATCTCATCTAGCCCATGAGATTAGGGTGTTCATCTCTTTAGAGTGAGAAAGCTTGGGTTATTGCAACTTCGACGTAGATCATCGGAGATTCGGAACACTTCAAGCTAGCATGGATCGTTCGAGTCGTGGAGCCTCTCTTGAGTCCGGGAGATCGTGGATCGCGGCAAAGGGACTTCTACTCGGAGCTTGTGAAGCGAAGGAGCGGACTACAAAGGTTGTAATCCCTCACACTTAGATAAAAAGATGTTATCTTGCATGCTAAACCCTGATAATCTAGCAAAGATCCTGTCTTTGGGTTTTTCGGCACATGTAAAATTTTATTCGTGCATGTTTGATGCTTTATGAACCTTCACATGTGTGCCTAGGAACCCTACACGGATTGTATGCTACACACACACCGTCCATAATTGCCATGTCACACACAACCCTTTATAGATACTATATTGCTTATCATACTTGACATCTAGCTTATCGGTATACCTATAGTGTATCTTACCATTAGTGATAGGTACATCTACACCTTGCGATACAGCTACAAGTATACCTTGCACATATTTTACTTATACCCAAGGGGGTATACGGCATCTTTTACTTATAGGTAGACACATATACTTAGTTGTACCTTATTGATTTCGCATACATCTGGTTTCAGCTATATATTCTCATTTATATGCTCGCATTCAGATATATCGCATATATTTATTCCTGGATTTGCGCCTTGTTATTTGGATTTTACATGATGTTTTCTGTATTTGGGAACCGCGGGAGTTCATGAAATTATGCATACACTGAAAAACCCGGTTTCCTTGATGTGATATTTGCGCAGCCACCATGAGATTTATCGGTTCTGATTATATACTCCATACGAGGTGTGGTTGCTGTATGAGGATACATGGTGGGGCCCGGTATGGTTCCCCTCGGCAAGAAAATTGATGGATGTTGCCGATTGAGCCTGGAGGCGGGCGAGTACCTACCAGTGACAGTACTGATGACTCGGCGGGGATCATGGAGATACCGTTGGGAGTCATGTACGTATGCATACGTCGAAAGGCGAGGGTCAGAGCTAGGCACTCGTGCTTTCGGGATAGCGTATGATACGTGATCAGGATTTCTGTGTCGATGCTTGGCTTATGGTTTTCATGATATTTCTTTAACACCTTTGTATATATAACAGAGGATTTAGCCATTGTTATATATACCCTTACACCAATATTAGTGGAATGGGACGCTAATATATGTGTATTGCCCCCATCATATTTATTTCTGCAAATATATATATATATATATATATATATATATATATATATATATTTAGGATGCTAGAATCTTACTTGAGATGTGATTTGGGATATTAGGTGATTCATCGAGATTGGATACAGGTTACCTATGAGATTGTTGATTTGTACATTTGAGATATAGGTGATCTATTCGATATTGTGCATTGAGGAGATGTGAGACTTACATGATATGAGAGCCCAACTTAGGGGCTGAATTGAGGATTTGGGATTTGAGTGTCTTGATGAATTGTGATTCTTCCACGATGTCAGGTTTCCGTGGAAATGACATATTCCACCCCATACCTCACACTTATCTGTTTTATGCACAGTTTCATACATTGGTAGTACCTGTTAGTGTACCCTCATGATTGCTGCATATCTACTTTCTCATATCCCTATTGCATACTATTATCATGTCATTATTGCTTCACATATTGACTGTACCTGCTAGTGTACTTTCCATTATTCTGCATTTACATGACATGTTATTACTGTAATCGCATATCTTAGATTCATGATGTACGTACAGTCCTGCGATTACCTGCGCATGTTATCTACTATTCACGAGTTGGCAACTCACCCCCGTTATGCCACAGGTGTTTCAGGTTGTTCCCCAGAGTAGTCGAGGCAGGCTATTCAGTATTCATCTATCATCTCTTGCTACAGATACCGCATCAGCTCACAGTACTATTTTGCTTAGGTGGGTTTTGGTGGTTATCTGTATTTGTATTGTACCTTCGTTGTATTTGTACTCTCCATCTACTATCATGTTGTTGACCTAGAGACTTGGTGATGACGATATTGTATATTATTTGTGGATTTGTTGTCTTTTATATACAGCTTTCTCTTCATTGTCTTTATTTCTTCGCTACGGCGTCGTATATTTGTGTTGTATTCATCTTGGCTAGTTTTTACAAAAAGGGGGTGTTGCCAAAATTTTAAAGAAAGAAAGTAGGACTTTTAAAGAATTTGGGTTGCGATTTCAAATGTTTCAAAAACTTATATTATCTTTTTCCGTATTTTCTTGGTTTAGATTTCTGGGTTTTGGCTTTCTTTTACTGCGTTCCGTCTTTAGGCGTTGCGTAGTATTAGGGCCGTCACGGGCCAATTTCGGGTCGTGACAGGTCAAATATTTTTGGTTGTGACTTCATACAATTTCTAAATACCGACAGCGAGAAATAAGATCAATCAATACTTTATCATAAGTCAAGGTTATTTTCAGATTCATCAGCCAGTCTTTATAATTGGTCCCATTCAGTTTATTTTTATCTAGTAGAAGCTTGAGTCCAGTCATTGGTATCTGCTATTAAGAGAGAGAAAAGAATACACTCAGCGAAAGCTCTTGCAAAGATCAGATTGGTTATTATCTTGTCTAATCGATGTCTCTCACTGCTTTAATCAAGTTTTTCTTTCAAACCTTAAAAAGAAAACTAGCCAGGATTAATTACAGTCTACAACTTCGCTAACTGTTCAGCCAGGCCAGTGTCGGTACTTGAGAGAGGTTCCCCGTGCTTTCCCACGGACCTAATTAAAGTAAACCTCGTTTTCCCAGAGGCGTAGCCCCGTTAACACCTTTCTAGACACCTAATGAGTTAGCTAATTGTAAACTGCAAAACTCTCCTGGGAGCAACTATTGCCCACAGTGGGATCGGGATCCAACCATCATATGGAAGGTATGCAATCTCATTGCAAATCTCAACACTTGAAATTCCCGATGTGGTTTTTACCCCTAGTACGTATGACCTTGGCTATGTTCAACAAATCACAAGCACTAGTCAAGTTCAACCCGTCATTTCTTGATTAATCAGACCCGTTTACATGACCTTTGGCTAAGGTCAACAAAGTCATATGCCCGTCCTAATTAATCTGCATCATATGCATTGTAGGAAGACATCACTTAGCTACCGTACACTACGCCTTGGCTAAGGTCAACAAACGTAGCACGAATACTAAGTACTCTACTTCCTAAAATGACGGAGGGTGGCGAATGATTTTTAAGAAAATCTTTAACACTTTGAACTTGATATCGTTGTAGAATCAAATGGTTTTCAAAAGGAGTGGCTTGAGCTCCGCAGTTTTGAAATGTAGATTTTTCATAAAGAGCCGAGTGGTTTTCAAATCCGATTCTACAACATCTTTTTAGGTTTATTTTCTTTACATTAATCATATTAATGTAGTCCCATCATTTAAGTCCTTAAGCCAATCGCAGAAAAGAAACGAAAATACAACGTACGCTTATGCCATCCGCATTCACCGTAATGTTCCGTTATGCACCGTTAGGTTACTTAACTAACGGCATACAGGGACGGGACTAGCGCGGGTGTAAAACAAAAGCAATGTCTACTATATATCTCATATATAATATATCATTCGTCTCAGATATCATAGAACATAGGCAGCATAAACACAGATATAATGTGGGATATACTAGGACGTCCGTATTTAGTATTTAGCCAACAATAGAAAATACGGATTCCACAGTCGCGATGAATAGCCAAGCCCACACCCCTAGACCCCTACGAGAGCGGAAAGCGACCCTACCAATCCTGGAGTTTAGGAGACCCGGTCTCGACTCCTCGAGATGGCCTCCCACTGAACCCCAGAACCCGGTCACTTGTGCTCCCCTCCTTGGGTCTATCCTAATGCGAAAAAGTAAATAATATACAACACTGGTGACATCAACCTCAACCCGGAAGTGCCCCAAATAAAAGAATATTACATTACATTTGAATTTTACATGAATGAAAATAAAACTCTCATCTCACAAAAAAAAAACCCGGCTATTCAATCGCGACAATCCTGCACATCATATCTCAGCAACACATAATATCATATATCATCAACGTAAGTAAGTATGCGTATCCCGATTGTCGTTGATGTATAGCAACCAAACCGGCGATAAGCGACATACTACACTTACGATCACAGAAAAGAAAGTGTAAAACTAAAATATTTGGAATCCACATTCTCTTTAGACATCGTAAATCCAAAATATCACATACTTCGCATTTCATGCCTAACTATATGAATTCCACATATTGTATCACATTCCAGATAAATAGACAGTATTAAACTTTTCGATCGAATAATCAAATACCCAAAATTTCCAAAATCTCAACACTTGAGCGGAGTTCAAAAAACCCGGAATGTGTCACAGTAGTAGCGATCCTGCCGTAGAAGGGTCAAGCCAACGCCTCACATGTGGCACGCCGTACTGCCTCAAACCCTAAGGTTCAGAGGCAATTCAGACGGTCACATAATCGAGTTAAGGTTTGTGTTCTTCTAGAGGATCCACCACAAAACTTGCACGTATTTCCGAAAGATTTAAGCTCGAGGAAAAATTCAACACTTGAAAATTTTTCATGCCGGGAAAAAGTGAGTTAATGATATCCGTTCGAACTTTTTAATACTTTCTAAATTATCCGAAAAAGGCACGAGATTAAAATCCCGATCGAATCACCGAATCCAAAACAATCCACAGAACACTCAACACTTGAATCAGATTAAAAATACCCAAAAATATTACAAGCAGGTACAAACATTACTATATAAAAATGACGCCATAAATCTCCTGTACGGCCGCGGATCCGCGGCCCAAGCAAGGTCTGGCCGCGGTTCCGCGGCGCTATGTATGAATTAGGGCTTCGTTTCTTACAGTATTTCTTAGATTTCCCTGCTGAATTTTTTACATATTTTTAATTCTGAAAATAACACAGTTCCAAAAAATGTCCAGAGAGGGTTCAAAAAACCGTATTTTTTGTTCGATCGGAGTTTTAACTTCGCTAAAGTGTCACCTAAAGTTCTAGGTCAGCTCTGATACCAATGTTAGGTTTACCTAGCACCTCATGAAGGGTTTGGAAGCATAACATGTCACAAAATCAAATTTTTAAGGTGCTAAGTGAACATACAAAGAATCATCACTAGAAAATTAGGGTTTCATTACAAAGACAACATCACAAGTAATAATGGCTAGGGTTTTGAGAGTACAACCTTTGTAGCTCCCTACGCTAGACTCCTTGGCTACTTGAGGGTTGGAAGAAGGTTCGCTTGAGGTCTTCTAAGTCCACGATGATCCACCCGAAGCTCCTTTGCCCAAAGTTCCTTGCTTTACTCGATATGTGAATGAAGTAGAGCAAACACCCTACACAAATGGGCTAGATGTGTGTAGTATGATGATGTGGTTTGTTTTCTATAATCAATACTCATTCTTTTTCTCAACCTCACTCAAGGAAATTCTCAAGAGAGGAAGAAGAAGATGGTGACTAATCTTTCTCACAAAAGAAAAGATATGAGAGTTAATAATGAAAATGAGAAAAGAATAATCTATATTAATCTTTCTCACTTCAACCATGGTTAGAATTATCTAGATCTTTTTCAAAATGAGTTAAAAGGTAAAAGGATAATTAACTCAAGGTTAAGAAGTGGTTGAAGCAAGGTCAAAGATGATAAGTATAAACCTTGTGTGAATTATCCCTTTTCTTTTTACAAAATGATAAATAAATAGATAATTCTACAATGTAAGTCTTGTATTGCCACCAAACATGTATCAACAACCATGATACTATGTATGTATGTATGTATCCATGCACATCATCATGTGCATACATGCATGCATAGAAAAATAGAAAAAGAGTTTGATTAAAGAATTAATCTAAAAGTCATTTTTTAAATCAACACTTGATTTTGCAAACCGGTCATATCACATACTACCCGACCAATAGAAAATGCCCGATTAATATACGGTATCACATATCCGTATTTAATCGGGTCCCCGTGCATATCTCATATGCACACCACATCTTTTCGCCTGAGCCAGGAAACTTCATTGTGGGACTCTAAGACTCGTCAATACGCCGACAGTAGGTAATGATCATATCAAATACCTACAAGCCGCAAGCGGTCAGCTAAACGTAACGGCCACCCGGGTATTGAGCGATCAGAAGAAAACAAGCGAACCTGTTACAACTCCCGTCGAGCCAACCGGAGACACTACCGTACAGTCTGGTCTCTTCGTCAGATATGTTGCATATCGAGTCTAGGGATGGTAACGTCGACCCTAATAACTCAATAAGTCGTGCCGATGAATGGTCTATAACAAATTGAGAAACTACTGATAGCACTTATCAGCAAATCTCAACAGCCCTGGCTAGGGAACAAATGAATTTCTTAGACATCGCATGCCAAACAATTATAAACCCCACATTTTAGTCTCATTATCGAAAACACTTTTCAATATCTAGTCGGGCAATTCAACAAGATTCCCGACATCCTGATCGAATGCTCGTCGCAAACTTTAGTAGACGGCCGTACCCCCGGATGCCGTCGACGAAGTGCACTAAGGCGGAACACCGCTGCCGCGAGCACCCGAACGGATGCTTTTGGCGACGGGGGTCTCCTACAGTCACTTGGTCGGGGCTACGAGGCGTGGTTGTCTATTAAGTTTACCCGGCGAGTATCCGCGTACGCTACGTGATTGCGATGGACTTTTGATCACATCAAAATCCTGTGGCAACCGATCAAATGAGACTAAACTGCTATGTCTATAACATTCAAATTAGTTATCTCATAACTACTTATGGATTCCAAATATTGTATCATATTCCAGATAAATAGACAATGTTAAACTTTCCGATCGAATAATCAAACACCCAAGTTTTCCCAAATAGTTCTCAACACTTGAAATTAGTTTTAAAACATCCATCACATGCCACAGTACCAATGGTCCAGCCGTAGAAAAGTCAAGCCAACGCCTCACATGTGGCAACGCCGTACTGCCCCAAAACCTAAGGATCAGAGGTAGTTCAATACGGTAACATAATCGAGTTAAGATTTGTTGTCTTCTAGAGAGTCCATCGCGTTACTTTCACGACTTAGAACGTTCTTAAACTACGGAAAAATCCAACACTTGGAAATTTTCCGGCAGGGGAAAAAGTAAGTTATTGATATCCGTTCGAACTTTTTAACACGTTCTAAAATTACCCGGGAAAAACTAAACGAAGTTAAATTATCCGATCGAATCAACGAGTCCCCAATACATCCCAGAAAACTCAACACTTGAGTATAATTAAGAATTCCCAGAAAAAATTAAAAAGAAAGGACCTAAGAATAAATACCTGAAATACCAGGGACTAAATCCAAATTTTGGCCGCGGTTCCGCGGTCAAGTGAGCGCATTAAAGGTCCGTACTACAGTAATTCTTATTTTTTCCTGCTTAATTTTCTGAGTATTTTTAATGTAGAAAAAATCACATTTTTAGAAAACGTCCAGAGAAGGGTTCGTATCGGGGTTTCCGGGTTCGATCGGACTTTAAACATCGTTTAGATTTCGCCTAAAGCTCTAGCTTGGCTCTAATACCACTGTAGGGTTTCTAGGCACTCTAATAAGGTTCTACAAGGCATCAAACATGCCCAATTAAAAAATAGCCGTGCCGAACAACCCTAACCAAGATCGTATACTAGAGATTATGCGAAAACAATAAGCAAGTAAACAACTTTACTTCTAAGAGTTAGGGATTACAACCTTTTTAGATCTGGTCCTTCACTTCTAAAGCTCCGTGTTGACGTCCCTTTGCAGCGATCATCGAGATCCCGAACTCTTGTGACGGTTTCCTCGGAGAAATGAACGGGCTAGCTCATTGACTTCGAGGCCGAAGATGATCTACGTCGAGGAGACTCAAACTCAAGCTCCATCTTCACTAGGTCATGAACTTTGTGAAGAGAACACCCTAAACTAAATGGCAAGTAGTAGAGGATGATGAAATAGGAAGTGGGTTCACTTTGGATTTGGATTTCTCACTCTATTTCTTCACTTGAAAATTTCTAGCAAGCTTTTCTTCTTCTTGAAGAAGAAAGAATATGAATAATGAATTATCTAAAAAGAATAATCAAGTGAAGTCTATCATAATGCAACCATGGGTGACTTAACATTTGTAGAGACTAAACCATTGTTTGAGTTAATGGTTTGGTTAATAAAAATCTTATGCAAAACAAAATGAGTGGACTTTGTCAAAGATACTTAAAAGCTTCATGAAGCTTCAAGCCAAGACAAAGAAAGCTACCATTTTGTTTTACCAAAATAAATAAAAACCTAAACCATTATCTTAAATATGGTGTAAGTCATACACACACCCAAGTTTGCATGTATCATCAATCATGATACAAACTAGTGCACAAACATATATCACATATACAACTTGTGCACATAAAGTGAGAAAGTCAATCTTAAGTGAACAAATACTAGTTAATGTAAAGAAATATATCAAATATATATAATTATACATTAAATCATTAAATCAATACTTGACTTAATGATCCGGTCATATCGCATATAACCGACTAATATCTAGTGTATCAATATATCGAATCAACACTTGATTCGGTAACCCGGCTATATCTCATATAACCGACTAATGATACAAATCGTGAGAATAGAATACAGTATCACATACTGGTATTATTCTCGGTCCCGCACATATCTCATATGCGCTCCTATTTCGTTTCGCTTGAGCCAGGAAACCTCTGTGTAGGACTCTAAAGACTCGTCAATACGCCGGCAGTAGGTGGTGATCATATCAATCACCCACAAGCCGCAAGCGGTCTGCTAAATGTAACGTCCACCCGGGTATTGAGCGATCGGAAGATCAACGAGCAAGCCTGCTCATACTCCTGCGAATCCAATCAGTAACACTTATCGCACAGTCCGGTCTGTTCGTCTGATATGTCGCATATCTTGCATAGGGGTGGTAAACGTCAGACCCCAGTAGCTTGATAAGTCATGCCGATATAAGGTCCATAACAAGCATGCAACTACTGATAACACTTACCAGTAAATCACTGCAACCCTGGCCAGGGATTTCTAGTTATGGCCAGTTAAGCATAGCGCAACATCAACCCCCAATACCGGGAGAGACGAATTCCCTCCTATCGCTCATTGCCACCATGTGAATCGGGATTGTACCCAAAAACCACCTGTTTGCACGACTCAGTAGAGCCATGGTAGGGTGGAAATCAAAGCACATTGGGATACACACAAGACTCTATGACGATCTTGGTTCAAAAGACTAAGCTGTACCAGTGTCACCAGAGAACTGCCATCTGACGTGAGGTACAATACCATCTGGGAGTTCTCGGCGAGTCCATTCAGTGTACCCAGTCTCCACTGAGCACCCGCGTACCATCTCTGATGTCAAACACCAATGGATATGGGATCATCCATCGCCCATCACATGGGTCAAGAAGGTATATGCTAGTATACTCTGAAATATCGATGCCCCGTCTCGATATTCCCTCGATTAGGAACATTTAAGGATGTACTCATGGACTACCCAGGCCCCACTAGTATGATCTTCATCATAATCCTGGAAGTCGAGTACACATCCTAAGGGCTTTATCAATATGTAATAGAGAGACAACAAGTGTACATGTTAAGATAAAGAGCAACCAGATAGCGTACTATCATGTCGAGCAAGAAACTCCTCCCTATATATGTCCCAGCATCCACTACAATATACATCTCATGAACAGTAATGGCCTCTAGGGCATACATATAACTAACAAACTGCTAACTGACGATAGGTATAATACCAACCAGCAGTACCCAACGAGTCCGTCCAGTGTAACTCATAACCCAATGAGCACCTGCATATTATATCCAGTACGACGTACTGATGGCTGTGGGACAGACCATCTCCCCTGCTGGGATGAGAAGCGTATACACTAGTCTACTCTGGAGTATCGATGCCCTGTCTCGATAATCCTATGACTAGGGACCTGTATAAAGATGTGCTTATAGACTACCCAGCTCCCACTAGTGTGATCGTTATCACAACGCTGGTAGTCAAGCAAAGATCCTAAGGGCTCCATCAATATGTATTAGCGATATGTTAAAAGAAACATATACACATATTAAGATAGATACAAACAAAGTAGCATACTACTATATCGAGCAAGACTGTCGTAAATCCGTGTATATATCCCAAGCTTCCAAAATGTATTATACAAACTAGTACTATACAATAATGGCCTCCAGGGCATACATATCCAATAATCTCCCACTTGCACTAAAGATCAGTAATTGGTGCACCGCATACCCAACGTCTGCACTAAGACCAGCTAGCTTGCATACCGCGTACCCCAATACCTCAAAAAGTCGCTCGAACTGTGTTTGAGGGAGGGCCTTTGTGAATGGATCTGCCGTGTTGTCTTTAGTGTCCACTCTCTGTACCTCAATCTCCTGCCGATCAATGATCTCCCTGATCAGGTGATATCGCCTTAAGATGTGCCTGGCTTTCTGATGGGACGGTGGTTCCTTTGCTAAAGCTATAGCCCCATTGTTATCGCAATACAAAGGTATTGGGTCAACAATGGATGGAACTACCTGAAGTTCACTAATGAACTTCTTCATCCAGACCGCCTCTTTTGCGGCATCGCTTGCATCAATGTATTCAGCCTCCATCGTCGAGTCTACGACGGTATCCTGTTTGGAACTCCTCCAACACACCACCCCTCCATTGAGGGTAAACACAAAACCCGAGACAGACTTGTTGTCGTCCTTGTCACTCTGGATGCTTGAATCGGTAAAGGACTAGACCTTGAGGTCTCCATTACCGTAAACCAGGAACATCTCCATAGTCCTTCTCAGGTACTTAAGAATGTTCTTCACTGTTGTCTAGTGGTTCTCACCTGGGTCAGACTGATACTGGATCACCACGCTTAGCGCGTAAGCTACATCTGGTCTTGTACTTAGCATCACATACATTATAGATCCTACCGCCGAAGCATAGGGTATAGTGCTTATGCAAACCTTCTCCTCGTCGGTCTTGGGAGACATCTTCTTGGATAGGGTGATTCCGTGCAATGCGGGTATATTACCGAGCTTGGAATCTTCCATACTAAATCCCTTTAGTACGGTCTCTATGTACCTGGACTACGAAAGTCCCAGTAATCTCTTGGATCTATCTCTGTAGATCTTGATCCCCAGAATGCACGAGGCATCACCCTGGTCCTTCATGGAAAACCGTTGTGACAAGAATAGCTTGACCGATTGTAGCATAGGAATATCATTTCCTATAAAAAGAATGTCGTCCGCGTACAAGACTAGGAATATGACAGTTCATCCTACAATCTTCTTATATATACATGGCTCATCTTCGTTTTTGATGAAGTCAAATTCCTTGACTGTTTCATCAAAACAGATGTTCCAGCTCCGCGATACCTGCTTTAATCCATAAATGGATTTAAGCAACTTGCACACCTTCCCGCTGCTCCCACTGTCCACAAAACCTTCTTGCTGATCCATATAAACGCAATATTCCAAACTGCCGTTTAGAAAAGCCGTTTTTACGTCCATCTGCCAGATTTCATAGTCATGAAAGGCAGCAATGGCAAGTAGGATCCGAATGGATCTGAGCATAGCCATTGGAGAAAAAGTTTCGTCATAGTCCACAGCTGGTCTTTGACAAAAACCTTTTGCAACGAGTCTAGCCTTATAGGTTTCGACCTGCCTATCTACACCAAGTTTCCTTTTGTAGATCCATTTGCATCCAACGGATTTTACCCCAGGTGGAGCAATATCCAAGGTCCACACTTTATTGGTGTACATGGACTCCGTTTCGGATCGCATATCATCTAGCCACTTATTAGAGTCCCTACTGATAATGGCCTGCCTAAAACTGGTAGGATCATCTTCTTCCAAGTTGCAATCCTCTCGATCCCCGTCTATGAGAAAACCGTAGTATCTCTCGGACGGATGAGAAATCCTACCAAATCTGCGGAGTGGCTGAGGTTCGTCTGGAATTACTGAATCTAGTGGTTCCTCCAAATCTTCAGTTACATTTTGTGGTTCATGGATTTCTCCCAGTTCTACCGTACTCCCACTAATTCTTTTGCAAGAAACTCCCTTTCTAAAAAGGTAGCATGGCGAGATAAAAACACCTTCTGTTCCTAAGTGTGGTAGAACAGATATCCTAGTGAATCTTTAGGATATCCCACAAATTTACATAGAACTTACCATGCCTCTAGCTTGTCCGGTTTCTGTGTTTTCACATAGGCCGGACAACCCCATATCTTAAATCGCTAAAGATATGGATTTCGTCCATGCCATACTTCATATGGAATCTTAGGCACAGATTTGGATGGAACGCAGTTCAGTAAGTATGCAGCTGTTTGAAGCGCATATCCCTAAAATGAAAGAGGCAACTCAGTGTCACTCATCAAGGAGCGAACCATATCCAATAGGGTACGATTCCTCCGCTCAGAAACACCGTTGTGCTGTGGTGTGTAAGGAGGAGTAAGCTGAGAGAGAATTCCATTCTCTTTTAAGTAATCTAGGAATTCCGTACTTAAGTACTCCCCTCCTCTATCCGATCGGAGGATCTTGATACTTTTGCCAAACTGGTTCTCTACTTCATTTCTGAATTCTTTGAATTTCTCAAAAGCTTCAGATTTATATTTCATGAGATACACATATCCGAACCTAGAGAGAACATCAGTGAATGTGATGAAGTACGAGAACCCTCCCCTTGCATGTATAGACATCGGACCACACACATCACTGTGTATGAGTCCCAAGAGCTCTGCTGCTCTTTCTCCATGTCCGGTGAACGGAGATTTGGTCATCTTTCCTTTGAGACAAGACTAACAAGTTTCATAAGATGAAAATTCGAACGTATTCAAGAGTCCATCTTTATGTAACTTACTTAGTCTTTTCTCTCCGATATGACCAAGTCTACAATGCCACAAGTAGGATTCGTTCGTATCTGAACTCTTCCTCTTGCGTGTGTTTTGTACACTGAGAACTATATTCTGATTTAGAACATAGAAACCATTACACAGTGTACCTTCTGCAACCAGTACCTTATCAAGGTAAATGTTCATGATATTTCTATCGAGAACAAAGTTATATCCATCTTTATCAAGTAAAGAAACTGATATGATGTTGCAAACCATGGAAGGTACATAGTAGCAATTGTTCAAAATCATAGTATTACTATTTGGCAACACTAGGTGATATTCACCGACGGCTGCAACATTCACTTGTGCTCCGTTCCCTACCCTGAGGGACATATCACCAGGTCCAACTATACTACTTTTTCTCAGTCCCTACAATAAATTACAGATATGAGATCCTGATCCGGTATCTAGTACCCAGGAGGTAGGACTGACCGAAAAGCAGTTCTCAATTACAAGAACACCTGAAGTAGATGCAATAGTATGCTTCTTCTTCATTAGGGTCTCCTTGGAATCCAGACTATCATCTTTCCCCTGCTCATACTCACGATCGCCATCATAAGTTAGAGCCAAACCGACATTCCACAGCCCCGAATAAGAATTCGGATTGGTCAAGCGATACATTTTATTATCTTGATTAGGGCGTGAAATGGTTGTTACCTGGAGAGAGAGAAAAGAAACACTCAGCGTGCAATCTTGCAAGATTAGATTGGTTATTAATTTATATAATCAGGTTGGCTCCCACTGTTTCCTCAAATTCTTCTTCAAACCCTAAAAGAAGAACTAGTCAGGATTAATCGCACATCACAATACTTGCTTAGCCTTTCAGCCAGGCTAGTGTTGGTACTTCAAGGGAGGTTTTCCAACGCTTTCGCGAAGTTCCTTAATTATATAACCTCTTTTCCCTGGAGGCGTAGCCCCGCTAACTCTGTTCTAGACACCTACTTGGTTTACAGCATTGATTGTTAAGTGAAATAATCTCCCGAGAGTAATCCAACTCATCAGTGGGATCGGGATCCAACTATCATTGTGTGATAACCTAGATGGAATCAACTCTAGTCACTACACTCCAGAAGGTATGCTAAATCTGCAAGTTTCCTGTATGTTTGAAACTCCCGATGTGGTTTTTACCCCTAAGACCCTAGTGACCTTGACGGAGTCAACAAATCAAAGAGTCTTAGTCAAGTTCAACCCATCATTATCTGGATTGCATCAAACCCACCCGCATAACCCTTGACGGAGTCAACAAGGTTATACGACTGTCTTAACCAATCGCATCTGGTGCTACAATCAAGCACCACTCAGCTACCGTACACTACGTCTTGACGGAGTCAACAAACGCAGCATGAATACTAAGTGTTACTTGTAGGAAATGAAGGAGGGCTACGACTTGGTTTTAGACGAAAAACCCGTTAACGTAATGAACTTGATATCGTTGAAGGAACCTGAGAAATTTTGAAAATGAGTAGTTTAAGCTCCGCCTTTTAAAAATTTCTGGTTTTAAAAAAACCGAGTAATCTACAGTACAGTCTTTAGCTCAATAGGTCACTCCCCGAGAAGGGATCTCGGCTCTTGCCTCGTAGAATGAGCTGTTGGATATTCATGACCGAATACCACTATGCAAAGCGAAAGAATATAACTGTAGTTTTTCGAAATTTGTTCCAACAACATCTTTTAGGTTTATTTTCTTACATTAATCAAAATTAATGTGGTCCCATCAATTAACCTATCACACCAGAAAAGAACGAAAATAAAATGTACGTATATACCATCCGCATTCGCCACGGGGCCCCATCATCACCCATTAGGTTACTTAACTAACGAAAGAGCAGGGGCTGGACTAGCGCGGGTCCAAAACATATACAACATCTACTAGTATATATATAAGTATATACGACATTCGTCCCAGGCATGATAATAATCAACATCATAGAATCACAGCCAACAATACAGAATGGTGGATAATCTTGGAGCCCCGGGTTTCATTTGAGCCTAAAATAAAAATCGACGTTCCCGGTCGTGTGGACATCCTGTGCAATGAAAACCTGGACCCCTACGAGAATGACATGTTACCCTCCAATCCCAGAAGTGAGGCAGCCCCCTTCAACAAAGTGAATGGGCCACCCAGCACTTTACGGAATCCGGTAA
This sequence comes from Agapanthus africanus, assembly GCA_030015575.1. NCBI lineage: Eukaryota > Viridiplantae > Streptophyta > Magnoliopsida > Asparagales > Amaryllidaceae > Agapanthus > Agapanthus africanus. The sequence goes on from CM057340.1 coordinate 411,385,172, forward strand.
CTTAGGCGCCCCTCTGTGGGTCATCCTATACCCCGTACGAGTGTAGCGAATAGCCCGCCGATTCTAGAATGAAGCCCCCTCCGTCTCAACGCCATGAGATACGGGCGTGTTGCCTTCTAGAACCCGGCTATTCGTGCACTCCACCGTGGGGTAATCCTAGTACAGAAAAAGAAAATAATATGTACAAATAGTGACATCGACCTCAATCCGGTCGTGCCCCAAAATAATATACAACCCGGCAAATACGGCAGTCCACATGTCGGACGCTCGCCTCGCAATAAAAAGTGTACAATTGAAACATTAACTGAACCACTAACATTGCACCACATGCTATCCACTACGACTATCCAACTACAATCACAGCAAAAGCACAAAACATCAACGTGAATGTCACGTTCGCAAACACGTCTAAAAGAACATATAGCAATCAGACGAGTTTACCGATCAAATGATATTCACGGTCGCAGATAAAAGTGAATGTACTGATAACAAAATACGTATTTTAAAATTTCGATCAACTAAACTTTCCCAAATTGGTCCCAAAGGCAAATAGAGCACTCAAACAAATCTGGGCCAAAACCATATAACAATAAAATCATATTCCCATGAACTAAAGCCCCAGAAAAAATTTCAGGCACTGTAGCCCAAAAAGAGCGGCGGAACCGCCGCAAAATGTGCCATTTTTCTCCGGTTCCGCCGCCGAATTTTGGAGTTACGTGCCCAAATGTTTTCCACGGCTATAGTTTTGCCTGCACATGTTTTTAAGATGCCTAAAACAATTTTATGAACAACTTTAAAATTCGACAGCAAGCACACCAAAATGGAAATACGATCCGGAAATTTTGGTCGATCGAGATTTTAACCATGTGCAAACTAGCTAGTAAGGTTTATGGGCTGGCTCTAATACCATGAAGGGATACGTTAGCGCCCCGGCCAACTTCCGTGGCCAAATGAGAAACAAAATTTTTATAACGATACAAAACTTGGTGGTAGAATAAACCAAAACCGGATCTTTACAATAAACCGAGTTAGCAAGTTAGGATTCTATCTACTATGATAGAAAGTATACCTAAAGAAAACAAGTCCTTCGGGTCTTCGATCCTCTCCTTAAGCTCCTCGATGGAAGTATGGATCGTGCTTGAACTTCGGCCTCCTTGTGTCAACGATGATCCACCCGAGAGCTCCAACCTTGAGCTAAACCTCCAACTTGAGGTAACTAGAATACTTAGCTTGCTAATCTAAATAGACTAGAGTGAGTAGAGTATGATTTATAGTGGCTTAGTCTCACTAACCCTTGATTATCAACACATGATACACTTAGGGTTTTTAGAGGAAGAAGGAGAGAGCAAACATGAGAGCTCATTTGAGGAAAGAGAAAATATTTTTGATAATGATAATAGAAATTATGATGGCTAGCTTGACATGACCACCCCCATGTGATGAAAAATATCTCCTCAAAATATCTAGCTCACAAAATATGTCTGGTCAAAAAGTCAATCCAAGTCAAATGGTCAAAGCAAGTCAAGTGGTCAAGAACAAGTAGCCATGCCACAATTATCATTAGCAAAAATAACAAATACTTTTCTCCACCTCATAATGGTTTTAATCAAGTCAATGGTCAAAACCCTGATGAGGTGTCTCCTTCTATACGCCTCTCATCCGTATATACATACCCGCATCCGTGTTCCGAAAAACATGAATACAATGAGACGAAGTTAATCCAATAATCAAATACTAAGATCCGGCTTAAACCAAACCCCACTAGTATTGTCCACTCGAACACCGCACGCGCACTAGTACACGTATGTGATCAAACCCTGTCGTAAAACCATACGACCTTTACTCGTTTCGCCCGAAGCTGGGAAACCCTCTGTGTGGGACTCTAAAGACTCGACAGTACTCTGGCAGTGGGTTTAACCACAAGCACATCAGCGGCACTAGCTGTGCGTAACGGCTACCCAGGTATCGTCGATAAGAAGGTCGACGAGCAAGCTCATCAAAACTCCTACTGAGCCTATCTGTAACAATCTCCGTACAGTCCAGTCTGTTCGTCTAAGAGTATCGCATATCGGGCCTAAGGGGTTGTAAACGTCAGACCCCTAATAGCGGTATAAGTCATGTTGGAGTGTAGCCCAGAACACCTTAAGAAACTACTGGAACACCTACCAGTAAATCTCACTTGCCCTGGCCAGGGACTTTGTGTAATGGCTCTCCTAAACACAGTGCGATATCAACCCCCAATACTGGGAGAAACGAATCCTATCTAACCACTACTGCCTCCAAGTGCTTCGGGACTGCACCTAACTACTACCTGTTTGCACGACTCAATATGGCCGTGGTAGGGTAGCAATCAAAGAACAGTGGGAACACACTTGAGGCGAAGTAGCAGTGTCAAGTCAACGGACTAAACTGTACTCATGTCACCTGCAAACTGCTAACTGACGATAGGTATAATACCAACCAGCAATACCCAACGAGTCCATCCAGTGTAACTCATAACCCAATGAGCACCTTCATACTATCTCCAGTACGACGTACTGATGGCTGTGGGACAGACCATCTCCCCTGCTGGGATGAGAAGCATATACACTAGTCTACTCTGGAGTATCGATGCCTGATTGTTAGAGATTCTGCCTGTTCAAGTTTTAGTTAAGTACCGCAATCAAGACGGTTTCGCTTGTAGCTAGCCGGTTGAGTACGGGTCATCCGCAGGGAGATGGGAATCTTTTTCTATGTGCTTTAACGAGTTAAGTCCAGTTTTTCAGATTTTGTTGTGATTAGTTAATTGGTAAAATGATATGTAAAGAGAGCTTGTTAGGGTTAGGATTAGGTTAGTTTGAGTTAGGAGTCTCCCGTATATTTCATTGCCCCTCTTAATATCGGTGTTACGGTAATCGGCAACAACGGGGATTAGCACGACTAGGAAGGAACTTGCGAGTATAAGCTAGGCTTTCCAACGCATAAGTTCTTCCTTTTGGTGCTTGTCCGTCCGTTCTTGGCTCTTAGCCATAACCTCCGGTTAATTCAACTACAACCGGTCTCACTACGGAATCACCGCTGTCATGTAGGATAGGGTGCCGTAAGGAGCGGATTGTGGTTCAATTAACGGGAGTAGAATTAAGCTGTTGGGCAAGGAAAGAGTGAGAGAGATTTCCTTCTCTCAAACTTCCCTTATCCTACCCTAACAAGTATGAAACTACTCACACATCATGATACGGAAAAATAAAACAAAACAAAAGAGGAAGATAGAAAGAAAGAGATTAGAAGATAACAACTAGCTATTTGCGACCTCACCTCGGCAAGGATCAAGCGTAAGCATCATGGTTGTGTTAAGGATAAAGAAAAAGAGAGAAGAAAGAAATAACAAGAAATAACAACAACTAGTTAACAAATGAAAATTACAACAATTAACAAGATAATAAGACAAGAAAAATAATAAACGGTTCTTCTTTATTCATCATTCTTCACTCACAAGCTCACTACAAGTTTTAATGGAGAAGAGATGAGAAGAGGAAGAAGAAACAACACTAAACCAAGAAAAGAAAATACAAGATTATGGACCCCTTCCTTCACAAAGTTCTGGGATATTTATAGGCTGAGAAATGGGAATCTAGGGCAAAATTCTGCCTGTACATAGAAAGACCATAATACCCCTGAAAGATGACAGCATGCGGCGCCAGTACGGCCGCGGAACCGCGGCCTAGACCCCCTATTGGCCGCGGTTCCGCGGCCCTATAGGAGAGTTGGGGCATGGTCTTTTTGGTACTTCCCTGGTTTGCTGCGTACTTCATTCTGGTATATGTTTTTTCTCAAGTTGTCTTCACGATTTTTCCAAAATTTGTGTTGATCCAAAGGTGGATCTTTTGTCATGATTTTCTTGAGCTCCGCGTAGATTTCTTGGATCTTGTGTTGCCATTGAGCCTTGTGCATGAAGGTGACAATCGATTTGCCATTTTGTCTCCCAAACTGGTGTGTGGCAACAGACGGATAAAGAGCGGAGACCGTGTTTTCTCAGTGGTTGGCAGGAACCCGGGTTTTGTCGTGTTATTCCATAAATTCCACCATTTAGATCCGAGAACCTGTATCCTGCAATTAACTAGCAAACACGGCTCAAGAGTACCTATCGATATGCAATGTGATAAAAATTGGGTGGTATAAAAATGCAAAAATCTGATATGAACAAATACCCCCAAACTTATCATTTGCTCGTCCCGAGCAAAGCCAATTTATTCACAAAAAATTTCCTAACCTCACTTTCGCAGGGAACGCGATTGCACTGAGCATGTGCAACAAGCCGTTAAACCTCTAGGTGTCCCTAGTAGGAGGAGTGTTGTCTCCTGAGGGTTTTCAGCGGATACTACCCATAAAATCCGGTGAAGTTGGTTTTGTAAAATAACTAAGATTCAAACCCTTAAAGTTTTGTTTCAGAAAATAACAATTCTATAATCCTAAGTCTAGACTATCGAACCTTTATTTTTCACACCTCGCTTCTTATTTAACTACAGATTTTATATGTCTTTACGTGCAGTGCAAATAGTGTCGTTAAGTTCCAGAAGGATCGATTAAAGTCATCATGTCGCACAATAAAGCCCAGATAACAATTTTAAAAGGATCACATAAGTTTTATAAAGAGTTAAGCATTTTTCAAGTTTCGTTTTCCAGTAAGGTTTCAACTTCAGAATTTCAATCTTCCTTAATAGGAAACTAAGTCGTATTTTTCACTCCACATTTTTCTTGTTTTCATTTCATACACACCTCTGTGAACGTGCAATAGTCTTTATCATAGAATAAAACCTTCATATCTCCGCTAAAATTTTATAAAAGCCTGTCTTTTATCAAGATTATTCTCACACAAAGAACCGTTAGGAATTTTAACTCGAAGAGAACACTTGCTTGACTTTGTTTTAATCTGGACTTTCTAGGCTTCTTAGCGAGCTTTGGGCCAATGCACCCAAACCAGTTGGTTTTAGGGCATTAGGTGTAGAAACACCCCAGCGGACTTAATTACTCAAGTTACCTAGGTCCAAAAACAAAAGACAGTTTGGCGTGAAAATCAGATGATTTAATACGAACGGAGACATAACCGGCAGTTCAATTATTTTTTTTTGGATAAAAGACGTGTTTAGTGGGTTCGGTGTGTAATCATTCCAATCAAGTTTCAGATGGGTTATTTTTCAGACTTAGTTCCAATTACGGCATCAATAACATTCCTTCATATTCGCTTTACTTCATAAACTATTCTTGACATTACTTATTTCAGAACAAACCTATTTGATCCTCAGAAAATCATTTATCTATTTAAAAGTTTTTAAACATAAAAAACTTGTCATCTAATTCCCAAAAACTCACGACACGTGTAGTGTGATGTAAAGACTTATATCAGCTATAGTTAACTTCAAAGGAGAGTTATCTTTCAGGTTCTCAAAATCTAAACATAAGATTTAGTTATTCCTATTTTTCCAAACAAAACCGTCGAAATGTTGAATCAGAGTTCTTCCACAAGCTAACTTGACAGAAAAGTTTTTATATTTTTGGAAAATTTTCAGATTTTCATGGATTTTATGGATTTTAATATGCAGATGCAAAATATACATATGAATGCGAAGGTAAGAAATGCGTACCGAGCGTACCCCCAAACTTAAACTGGACAGTGTCCTCACTGTCATTGCATGAAGAGATCATTTGAAGGGTCAAAATTGTCGGTTAGCGATACACAAATTTTTATTTGTTTTTGTTTTTAAAGAAAAGAAAAAGAATATACACAAATATATACAAAATGGTTTGTACATACCCTCAAACTTATTTGGAACAGTCTCCACTGTTCTTGGCTGGATAACCGAAGTTTGGAGGTAGGCAGAGGAAGATTATTCAGGGTAAATCGGCTCCTGTAGGAACAGGAGCTCCTCTGTTGGTTCGGCGCTAAGGTACGGTTTGCATCGGTGTCCTTTTACTTTGAAAAGTGAACCGTCCTTTGGATTTTCCAAATCCACAGCGCCCTGCGGATACACATTCTGCACAAAATACGGCCCTTTCCAGCGAGATCTGAGCTTTCCTGGATGGAAGTGAAGTCGGGTGTCGTAAAGCAGTACCTGCTGACCAGGTACTAAGGTTTTGCGCAAAAGGTTTTATCGTGAAACACCTTCGTTCAATTCTTAACGACAACCGCGTTATCGTAAGCCTCATCCCTAAGCTCGCTCAGTTCGTTCAACTGCAGCTTCCGATGGCTGCCCGCATCTTCGAGAGATAGATTCAGCTCCTTTATCGCCCAAAATGCGTGATGCTCTATTTCGACAGGTAGGTGGCAGGATTTTCCGTACACAAGCCGATAGGGAGACATGCCAAGGTCGGTCTTATAAGCGGTTCGAAAGGCCCAAAGGGCATCAGTGAGTTTCAGCGACCAATCCTTACGGCTCTTGGAAACCGTCTTCTCCAGTATCTGCTTGATTTGCCGATTTGAAACTTCGGCCTGCCCGCAGGTTTGGGGGTGGTAGGGCATAGAGAGATTATGATTAATGGAGTATTTCCGCATCAAGGCCTCGAAAGTCTTGTTGCAGAAATGACTCCCATTGTCGCTAATGATCGCTCGGGGGTGCCCAAAACGAGAGAAAATGTTTTCTTTAAGGAACCTAACGACAACCTTGTTGTCGTTAGTTCGGCTGGGCACAGCCTCGACCCATTTAGAGACGTAATCAACAGCGAGAAGGATGTATAAGTTCCCAAAAGAGCTGGAAACGGCCCCATGAAATCTATCCCCCAAACATCGAAAATCTCCACAACCAAGATCGGTTGGAGCGGCATCTCGTTCCTCCGGGATATCCGGCCCATGTGTTGGCACCAGAAGCAAGTCTTGCAATAGTCATGAGCATCTTTGAAGAGTTGTGGCCAGTAGAAACCACATTGCAAGATCTTCTCAGCTGTCTTTCTGGGCCCAAAATGCCCGCCACACGCTTGATCGTGGCAAAATGACAGCACACTCTTGAATTCCTCATCAGGGACACACCGACGAATAATCTGGTCGGGACAGTACTTGAACAAGTAGGGTTCGTCCCAGTAAAAGTGTTTTACTTGGGATAAGAAGCGAAGTCTGTCCTGACTTAACCATTCGGTCGGTAGTAATCCCGTGGCCAAATAGTTCACAATATCTGCGAACCAGGGTTCGCACGATACTGTCAAGAGCTGTTCATTCGGGAAAACGTCGTTGATCGGAATTGGAAGCGAAGGCGAAGAAGGATGTCGTGAGAGATGGTCGGCAACCACGTTTTCACATCCTCGTTTGTCCTTAATGACAAGGTCAAACTCTTGAAGCAAGAGGATCCAACGTATTAACCGAGATTTTGCATCTTTCTTCGCAAAAAGATGGCGCAGAGCAGAATGGTCAGTGAGACAATGACTGGAGAGCCGATGAGGTAGGGCCTGAACTTTTCTAAAGCAAATACAACAGCTAAGAATTCCTTCTCGGTTGTTGTATAGTTGAGTTGGGCGTCGTTCAGGGTTCGGCTCGCATAATAGATTACGTGCGGCATCTTGTTGATGTGTTGTCCAAGGACAGCACCGATGGCAAAGTCGGATGCATCGCACATAATCTCAAATGGGTGCGTCCAGTCAGGTGAAGAAAGAACGGGAGCAGAAGTGAGTGAGCGTTTTAGTGACTCGAATGCAGTCACACAGCTCAAGTTGATGTCGAATGGCGTATCCTTGGCCAGCAAAAGAGTCAAGGGCCTAGCAATCTTGCTAAAGTCCTTGATGAACCGTCTATAGAAACCGGCATGGCCAAGGAAGGCTCGGATATCTCTGACGCATCGGGGAGGAGGTAGATTGGAGATGACCTCAATCTTTGCTTTGTCAACCTCAATGCCATTTTGCGAGATGATATGTCCTAAGACAATACCTTCGCGCACCATGAAGTGGCATTTCTCCCAGTTCAAAGTGAGATTCTTGTCCTTACATCGGGTAAGGACAGCGTCAAGATGCAGCAAACACTCGTTGAAGGAATCGCCGAAGATGGAGAAGTCATCCATGAAAATCTCCAGAAATTTTTCCACCATGTCTGAGAAGATACCCATCATACACCGCTGGAAGGTAACGGGCGCATTGCATAACCCAAAGGGCATGCGTCGATATGCAAACATGCCGAAAGGACAAGTGAATATGGTCTTGTCCTGGTCTTTTTCGGCGATGGGAATTTGATTATAGCCGGAGAAGCCATCAAGAAAGCAGTAGTACTCGTGTCCGGCCAATCGTTCAAGCATCTGGTCAATGAAAGGTAGCGGAAAGTGGTCTTTCCGCGTTGCGGCGTTGAGTTTTCTGTAATCAATGCAAACTCGCCACCCAGTTTGGGTGCGAGTAGGGATTAACTCGTTCACCTCGTTGGTTATGACCGTGATGCCCGACTTCTTGGGGACAACATGAATGGGGCTAACCCACTGGCTATCAGAGATAGGGTAAATGATACCACTATCTAGACATTTTACGATCTCCTTCTTCACAGCCTCTTTCATGACTGGATTGAGACGTCTTTGTGGATCCCGGGCTGGTTTGGCATCATCCATCAGATGAATGTGATGCTCAACGATCAGGGGACTAATCCCCTTGATGTCCGCCATGGACCAGCCAAAAGCTTGCCTGTTGCTGTGCAAGACTGCGAGAAGGGCTTTCTCTTGTTCGGGAGCTAGTGAAGCCGAAATGATGACAGGGAGGGTCTCGTTCTCACCTAAGTAAGCGTACTTAAGGTGAGAAGGCAAAGGCTTGAGTTCGAGCGTTGGAGGTGAAACGATGGAAGGCAAGATTGGTGCAAAGGTCTCGAACTCAAAGGACTCCAGCAAAGGTTCAAAGCGAGTGTAGGCAACCGAGTTGGATGATTCAGGTAACTCATCCGGAAAGTCGAAGGATTCAAACTCGGGTTGTGCGCGGCTAAGATCGTTCGAAAACGTGAAACACTCGTAGTCGTTGTCTGGCGCAGAAACAGCAGCAGGTTCGAAGAGAAACGCAATAGTGGCGTCAAGATTATCGTGATCAAACAGAAACTCCTCGAATTCACACTCTTCTGGGGTGATCTCCTGGATCGAGCAGACGTCCAGTATATGAGCATTAGGTTCGGCGGGCTGATTCCCCGACCTAAAAATGTTGAGTTCAATCGTCATATTTCCAAAAGAGAGGTTCATCGAACCATTGCGACAATTGATCACAGCATTTGAAGTTGCAAGAAATGGGCGACCGAGTATCACCGGAATTTGATTCCGGGGGTTAGCTACAGACTGTGTATCTAATACAATGAAGTCAACGGGGAATATGAAGTCCTCGACTTTTATTAACACATCCTCTAGCTCACCCCTAGGATGGGTGATCGATCGGTCGGCCATTTGGAGAGTGCAGTGCGTGGGTTTCAACTCTCCGACGCCTAATTGCTCGTATACTGAATACGGAAGCAGGTTAACACTGGCACCAAGATCTAATAGTGCGCGGTTGATGTTCTTATCCCCAATGGTAATTGAAATCGTAGGACAGCCAGGGTCCTTCCGTTTTTGTGGTAAAGATTGGGTAAGGGCATCACTCACAGCACTAGCCAAGAAAACTTTCTTGGGTACCTGAGACTTCCTCTTTTTCGTGCACAAGTCCTTTAAGATTTTCGTGTAGGACGGGACTTGTTGGACAGCATCTAAAAGAGGAATGTTAATGTTAACCTGCTTAAATAACTCCAGAATCTTCTCCATTTGAGGATTTTGTTTATTAGACCTCAACCGGTTTGGAAATGGAACATTTTGAAAATTGGTTGAGTCTAATGCTGGAGGAGGAGATTGTGGAGTTGGAACGGATCCCAGAATAGGTGTTTTCGTGGAGTGAGAAGTGGGTCCATTCAGAGCAGAAGGAGAGGAAGGAGAGCCTTGTAAATAACGGAGAATAGGCTCAGAAGACGAGGAAGAAGAAGAAGATGAAGCGGCCGGGGTGTTATCGTTGATCCGTGTGCCAATGTTGTTTTGCAGCATCCTTCCTGATCTCAGTGTGGTCACGGCACTCACAGTATGGTTCTGTTGTTCAAGAGCAACATGTGCATTATGTGGGTGACCGGGATTTGGGAGTGGCTGGGACGGGAGCTTCCCCTTCTCTCGCTCGCTTAAGGCCGCGTTCAGCTGTGCAATCTGGGCCTCGATGGTCTTGATTCTTTGCCCGTGTGCGGCAGTGTGTTGCACTAAGGATTGAATGGAAGACTGGATGTTGGCGGTGGATTGAGTCGATTGTTTAACAAATGCCTCCAGACTTCGTTCGAGCGAGGAAACCTTATCGTTGTTTGACGGAACAAAGTTGTTTGGTGGAAAAGAATTGTTGGGTGCAAAGTTGTTCGTCTGATTTTGGAAAGGTTGGGGTTGGAAGGGCTACTGATATTGTTGTTGAGTTTGTTGTTGCGCTTGTTGTTGCGGCGGAGGGGCCCTTTGGAAATTGTTGCCCTGGAATTGATTCTGATTCTGATTCCAGGCGAAATTGGGGTGGTTCCTCCAACAGGGATTGTAGGTGGAAGAGTATGGATCATTCCTCGGTCTTTGCTGGAAGGCAGCATTAACCTGATCCTGTCCTTGCGAGGGTGGATTGTAAGGACACTCTTCGGTCATGTGAGAAGGATCGGAACAACAAGCGCAGATGGTACGAAGGGGGAGAACAGGGGCAGGAGCAGGAGCAGAAAATTTGCTCTCTATCGCTTCAAGCTTTCTTGTTATTGCAGCCATTTCAGCTTTCATCGCAATAGAGACATCAAGTTGGTGGATTCCTACCCTAGACTGACCGGTAGAAGTGGAGGTAGAAGAAGAAGAAGTCGGTCTGGTGCTCTCCCATTGTAGCGTTTGCTCTGCAAGGTCGTCAAAGAACTGCCACGCTTCCTCGTCAGATTTCGATAGGAAGTGGCCCTGACAGATGGTCTCCAACAACTGCTTCGTTGTTGGGTTCAGGCCCTCGTATAAGGTTTGGCAAAGTTGCCATTTCTCTATACCGTGGTGAGGACACTGAACAAGAAGGTCTTTGTACCGGTCAAAGCACTTCCAGAAGGGTTCAGAAGGAAGCTGGGAGAATTGGTTGATTTCATTTCGAATCCTTGCGGTCTTATGATTCGGATAGAATTTTTTAAGGAACGCTTTAACAAACTCATCCCAGCTGGTGATTGAGTGGGAAGCGGTGCTATATGTTCATAACAGAATACTGCATTTTATACCGCCCATTCTTATGCTCGTGTGTTTATAGGTAGGTGCTTTTAATCCGTGTTTGTTACATATTTGCAGGATACAGGTTCTCGGTTCTAAAACGGTGAAATTCATGGAAAACACGACAAAATCCGGGTTCCTTCAAACCACAGATAAAACACGGTCTCCGCTCTTCATCCGTATGTTGCCAGATACCAGTTTAGGAAGACAAAATGCCAAATCAATGTCACCTTCATGCACAAGGCTCAATGGCAACAACAAGTTCCAAGAAATCTACGCGGAGCTCGAGGAAATCATGCCAAATCTTGACAAAAAGTCCACCTTTCCCTCAACAGAAATTCTGGAAGAAATATGGAGGTATTTTCAGAATACACATATGCCATACTGAAGTACACTGAAGACCAGGGAAGTACTGAAAAAATCATGCCCCAAATCCATCATAGGGCCGCGGATCCGCGGCCAAAGGGGGGTCTAGGCCGCGGATCCACGGCCGTACAGGCGCCGCAGGCAGAGAACTTTGGGGGGTATTTGTGTCTTTGTATATGTGTTCTGGTGGTTGCCCTAGATCTTCAACTCCCTGCCTATAAATACAGCAGAACTGAGCTCAACCAAAGGTGATTCTTTGTTCTCCATTCTTTTGTAGTTTTAGTTCTTTTTCTTCTTCTTCTTCATTCTTTTTCCATGAAAATTGTAGTGAGAGCTTTTTGAGTGGGAGATTAATGAAGATGAGGGTTTTGTATCATTCTCTTTTGTTTCTTCTTCCCCTTGAGATTCTTGCTTTCTCTTGATCATTCAACCTCTTCATTGAGCTTGAATGGTTAAGGGTTAGTTATTGATCTCAAGGGTCGTATTCTTTCATGGAATTAGCACTTCATTTCACATGCGTTCTCTACCCTTCCCTTGATCTTGCAACCTCTTGATTGAGCTTGCAAGTTTAAGGGTTGGCTATTGATCACATGCTTGTCTTGAGTCCTAGTTTCTTGTTCTTTTTATCGCTTTTTATTACTTGCTTATTATTATCTTTCTTTTCTTTCTTGCAATTTATTTCATGCACTTAAATTCATGCACTTAATATTTGTAATCTTTTCTTTTCTTTGTTCTTTTCTTTTGCTCTCTTTTGTTCTTTTTTGTGAATGAATGTAATTATCTTTGTTAAGAAACAAATACGGTATTATAAGTTAATGTTTCTTTGCCCATTTCCTTTTCCCGTATTTTCCATTGAACTCTGCCCAAACCATACGCAAGCGCTCCGTTAGGCACCGTACCCTGACAAGGTAACGGTGATTCCTAACCGCGACCGGTTGCGTTCGGTTTGGCCGGAGGCGAAAGCAAGAGACAAGAACGGAAGGACAAGGGTAAATAAGCCGTATTCCATGAATACCGCGCTTAAATCCCCTAATCCACGTTGTTGCCGATTGCTCTAGCTTCAATTGGTCAAAATTCGGCTCAAAGGTTTTGAGTACGGATTTCTTTAGCTTATAATCTCGTATCTTCTTCTTAACAACGTTATACTTCCAAATATTACACATAGGATAGTCTCGAACAAACCTCATACAAATTCTTTATTGACTCGTCTAAGACAAGAAGGTAAAATACCACCATCTCCCTGTGGACCGACCCGTGCTCAACCGGCTAGCTGCATAGCGACACCGTCCTGATCGCGGTTATACTTTAATTCATTGAACATCCGACACGCCAAAATCGTGCGATCAAATGGCGCCGTTGCCGGGGAGACGGTAGCGTATTTTCTTTCTTGTTATTCGGGTTAATATTCTTTTTGTATATATAAAAAAAATTCTTTTTGTTTTTTGTTTTTTTTTGATCATTTTTGTGGGCAAGAGTGCAGATTTTTGCAAGTTTGCAAACTGCGATTGTGGGGAGCAAAGTGTGCATTCAAGGCAAGGGTGATTTACGAAGTACAGTGCCAAAGATCCGGGTAGTTTGACCCGCGCAAGCGAACTTTTCAAGCTTACCGGATTTGTTTCAACGGGGGTTTCCTAACCCAAAAACTTAACGGTACGTACTTTCCTAACACCTTCTTCTCAAATCCGACGCTTCCAATATACTATTCTTTGCAGGATTCTTTGCAAGTTCGCTAGCAAACTCTAAAAATTGGCTAACCCGTATTTGTTGCAGTGCCGCGCTTAAACTAAAAAACGATTGTTTGATTCTTTATAGAATTTTTATTGAATTGCGCATTGCATACATTAATACGGACTTAAGGGCAAGCGAACCCCATAATATACGGTAAAGGATTTCATCACCTTTTCCGTGGCCCACAAATCACGAACTTGCGCATAACGTTTACCCGCACAAATTTAAAAGAAACTAGACTTTAAGCCTTAAGGACTTCGCGCTCACTAGGAGAAGTTAACTGTGTTTAGAACCTTGCTTAACGGTATATTGTTTACGGGGTGTCTAGGAAAGTGTTAACGGCGAAACCGCCAAAAGAGAAAGGGTTATTTAATTAAGGAACTTCGCGAAAGCGTTGGAAAACCTCCCCTTATCTCTGCACTTACCTGGCCTCGTGATCAGTGTATCTTGAGCCTGTTTTTCGACACAGTTTTACTTCGACAATCAAGTTCTGGAGTAGGTCTAGTTGACCTAGGTTAACCCTAAAACGATTAGGTGTGTGGTATTTTTGAGTCGTGATTGTTTTTGTCCATATTCTTTTTTTGTGTATACTTCATTCTTTTGTTAATATTTAAAAAAAAAATTTAAAAAAAAAAAATATCACATTCTTTTTTCCCTCATTTTCTCTACCTTTTTCTCTCTCTCTTCATATCATGGGTACTCCACCTCGCAAAACTCTTGCCGAACTTTGGTACCCACAACCAGACATTACTTCCTACGGTTCTTGTTTTGGTCGAACTTCGAACGATCCATCCATGCCAAAAATTTCTTTGAAAGATCGGATAGACGCGTCTAGGACGAACAACTGGACCCCGCAATCCACTTCGTATCAACCGTTTCAAACATTCACACCTTCTTGCGTTGATACCCCTTTTGAAAATCCAGTTGTAACCCCGAGACCTATGTCTATTGCTGAACGTATTGAACAATCTCGTAGCCGATCTTTCACTCCTTTCACCACTACAAATTCTTGGGATCAACAATTCCATTCACCTTCTTATCCCAATGTTGATCCCACTCCTGTCCAGCCATTCAATTTCTACCAGTCCTACCCAACTTTTACACCTTCCCTAGACATTATATCAGAACCGCCATTTGGGAGTTTTCAGTATCCAAACAACTTTGAATCTGTTACTGAAACCCCTTCACAACCAATGTCTAGTCTAGAACAGTCGTTGGAAGACTTTAGGGTAGCGTCAAGCCAACAGATGATGGATTTGAATGCGTCCATGGCCGCCCTCATGCAACCTAGTGACCCGGTAGCTAGTTTTCAACTAGCTCCAACTTTTTCAATGTATGATGAGGCGGCAGGACAGGCTGTGAATTTGAGTGGAGAGAGTGAGATGTACCCCCTTCCAAATCAAACCTACCCGTCCCAAATTGAATCCCACAACTCCTGTTTTGAAAATCTATCGAGTATCCCACATGATTTATCAATTGAAGATAGAATGATGAATGAGTTGTGCAACTTCGTAGTGTTTGATTTGCCCGATTGTGAAGGGTCCCTTCCAAGTGAAACCATACCTAATCCTTTTGACCTCTACACCTATATCTTAGAACCAGAATCGATTAATATCCATGCTTTTGATGAGGTGTAAGAGAATCTTGATTTTCACTTGATTGAGAATATTGACGCTGGGGATATTTTGGATGATGAACCCGTAGTTTTGGCTGAGTTTGTCTCTTCAAATCATCATCCCGAGTCATTAAATGTTTTTTCCGAACCCCATATGCGTCTTGATTTTGTTGAAAATTGCATGGATGAGATAAAATTTGAGGAGAATATTGAGGATAGTACTGAGGATGAAACAGTTCTAGATGATGAGTCGGATTTTTCAATTCATCTTGTTCCTTCCACTGACTGTGTACACCCTCCTGAACCTTTAACCGATACCCTTCCTCATCCACTTCCCCCCACCCTTTCCATCGTTCCGACCTTGCAAGAACCCGTCTCACTTTCATTTCGTATGTCTGGTTTACCAAGTTCGGCGTACCCATGGTTTCTTACGAATCTTGAGGGATTTGACCTAATCTCTCGACGGGTTAATAGATTAGCACAATCGCTGTTTACACATCGCTCATCACAAATTGTGCTAATCTATTCACTCCATTTGCACCCTCAAGTTCGTATTCCACTTCTTTCTCCCTTCCGCCATTCTTCTTCTCATATACCGAGACCGTATCCCGCTTCTATCTCCATACGGTCTCGCGTATTTTCCATTTCTTACCTCTTCACCTTCTTCCACCAGCCACTGCTTTATAGAGATAAAATCTTTGAATGGTTGGTGTTATTTTTTGGCCTGTGTAAGGCCTTGTATAGATTGATACTGTTCTTTCCCCCCTAATCCTGAACTTCAACGCTTAACAGTGGAAACACTGTTTTACT
The DNA here is from genome assembly GCA_030015575.1 of Agapanthus africanus. NCBI lineage: Eukaryota > Viridiplantae > Streptophyta > Magnoliopsida > Asparagales > Amaryllidaceae > Agapanthus > Agapanthus africanus. The sequence goes on from CM057340.1 coordinate 411,400,877, forward strand.
TAAGTTTGGAGGGGACACTTTTTTGTATATATTTTTGTTTTCCTTTTTTTTTGTATATAATTTGTTTTTAGGGAGCGCCGACAATTTTGACCCTCTTGGTATAGCCTGACAGTGAGGGCACTGTCAAGTTTAAGTTTGGGGTGTGCTCGGTAAGCTTTCTTCCTTCGCATTCATTTGTATATTTTGCATTTGCATACCTTATTAAAAACCCACAAAAATCGAAAATTCATTTGTATATTTTGCATTTGCATACCTTATTAAAAACCCACAAAAATCGAAAATTTTCCAAAAATATAAAAACTTTGTCGTCAAGTTAGCCACTAGGGTAACTTAGATCTTTATTCCAAAAGATTAGTTGATATGATAGAAATAACTAAATTCTAGGCTCAGGAATTGAAAACCCTAAAAATAACCCTCATTCTGTTTAAACTTGGTAAGTATACGTCCTTACAGTTTTTTTGAGAAATAGGTAATCCTGAGTTCAGTTCTTGAGTTAAGTCAAGATGAAGGGAAAGTATTGAAGCTTTACTGGAGGATAAGTCTGAAAAATAGTTTCTTTTCTTGAGTTCAAATTTAGAAAGTATGTACCCTACAAACTGCACTTACACGCACCTTGAAACTTGGGATAGTAGAGGATACCTAGAAATACTCTTGCCTGAAAGCCAAGTATGAAAGAAAAAACGGTATTTAAAGCTAAACACTAAAAGAGCATATTGAAAAATATATCCGGTCTTGAAAAAGAAAAAAGAAAAAGAAAAAAAATAGAATAAAGTCAAGACCTGGAAACTGCTATTTACGCTTTAATGTTCACACATTCAGTAATCGGCCGTTAGTGCCTCAAGAAGCATTAATAGTCGCATGAAAGGTGTGTGAGCAAATCCGTCCATCCTTAATGAAAAGAAGTAGTATTAGGTATTAGGGCAAGGGTATTATAGCTTGAATTGAATTCTTGAGTGTAGGGGTGCAAATATACACACACGTAGGGGTATACAATCGATGTTTGAATAAGAGATAGAAATGAAGAATAAGACTTATGTTTTCTGTAAAGTTGATAAAAATCCCTGATTTGAGGCCACGCTTTATAAGGAAAACTCAGGAGAACCGACATCTTTCTAAACTTTTTTGGAACGTATATAATCTAAGGTTAAATAGATTAGAGGTGTGAAGCATTAGGGTTGGATATTTCTAACTTAGGATGATAGAGTTTCTAACGTAAATACTAAACTGTAGGAGTAGAATCGACGTTAACTTATGACACTAGCTTGACGGGATTTTGTGGGTAGTATCCGCTGAAAACCCTCAGGAGACAACACTCCTCCTACTAGGGACACCTAGAGGTTTAACGGCTTGTTGCACATGCTCAGTGCAATCGCGTTCCCTGCGAAAGTCCGGTTAGGTTTTTATTTTAGTGAATAATTGGTTTTGCTCGGGACGAGCAAAAGTTAAGTTTGGGGGTATTTGTTAATAACAGAATACTGCATTTTATACCGCCCATTCTTATGCTCGTGTGTTTATAGGTAGGTGCTTTTAATCCGTGTTTGTTACATATTTGCAGGATACAGGTTCTCGGTTCTAAAACGGTGAAATTCATGGAAAACACGACAAAATCCGGGTTCCTGCCAACCACAGATAAAACACGGTCTCCGCTCTTCATCCGTATGTTGCCAGATACCAGTTTAGGAAGACAAAATGTCAAATCAATGTCACCTTCATGCACAAGGCTCAATGGCAACAACAAGTTCCAAGAAATCTACGCGGAGCTCGAGGCAATCATGCCAAATCTTGACAAAAAGTCCACCTCTCGCTCAACAGAAATTCTGGAAGAAATATGGAGGTATTTTCAGAATACACATATGCCATACTGAAGTACACTGAAGACCAGGGAAGTACTGAAAAAATCATGCCCCAAATCCATCATAGGGCCGCGGATCCGCGGCCAAAGGGGGGTCTAGGCCGCGGATCCGCGGCCGTACAGGCGCCGCAGGCAGAGAACTTTGGGGGGTATTTGTGTCTTTGTATATGTATTCTGGTGGTTGCCCTAGATCTTCAACTCCCTGCCTATAAATACAGCAGAACTGAGCTCAACCAAGGGTGATTCTTTGTTCTCCATTCTTTTGTAGTTTTAGTTCTTTTTCTTCTTCTTCTTCATTCTTTTTCCATGAAAATTGTAGTGAGAGCTTTTTGAGTGGGAGATTAATGAAGATGAGGGTTTTGTATCATTCTCTTTTGTTTCTTCTTCCCCTTGAGATTCTTGCTTTCTCTTGATCATTCAACCTCTTCATTGAGCTTGAATGGTTAAGGGTTAGTTATTGATCTCAAGGGTCGTATTCTTTCATGGAATTAGCACTTCATTTCACATGCATTCTCTACCCTTCCCTTGATCTTGCAACCTCTTGATTGAGCTTGCAAGTTTAAGGGTTGGCTATTGATCACATGCTTGTCTTGAGTCCTAGTTTCTTGTTCTTTTTATCGCTTTTTATTACTTGCTTATTATTATCTTGCTTTTCTTTCTTGCAATTTATTTCATGCACTTAAATTCATGCACTTAATATTTGTAATCTTTTCTTTTCTTTGTTCTTTTCTTTTGCTCTCTTTTGTTCTTTTTTGTGAATGAATGTAATTATCTTTGTTAAGAAACAAATACGGTATTATAAGTTAATGTTTCTTTGCCCATTTCCTTTTCCCGTATTTTCCATTGAACTCCGCCCAAACCATACGCAAGCGCTCCGTTAGGCACCGTACCCTGACAAGGTAACGGTGATTCCTAACCGCGACCGGTTGCGTTCGGTTTGGCCGGAGGCGAAAGCAAGAGACAAGAACGGAAGGACAAGGGTAAATAAGCCGTATTCCACGAATACCGCGCTTAAATCCCCTAATCCACGTTGTTGCCGATTGCTCTAGCTTCAATTGGTCAAAATTCGGCTCAAAGGTTTTGAGTACGGATTTCTTTAGCTTATAATCTCGTATCTTCTTCTTAACAACTTTATACTTGCAAATATTACACATAGGATAGTCTCGAACAAACCTCATACAAATTCTTTATTGACTCGTCTAAGACAAGAAGGTAAAATACCACCATCTCCCTGTGGACCGACCCGTGCTCAACCGGCTAGCTGCATAGCGACACTGTCCTGATCGCGGTTATACTTTAATTCTTTGAACATCCGACACGCCAAAAGCGTGTGATCACTATACAGCCATTTTTTAGCAAGATCGCATAAAGTGAACGGAATGACCCGTAGACGTATAGCATCGTCCGACAGCTAGGTGGTTTTCATCATGGCACGGACGTTTTGAAATTTGTTGATGAAGATATAGGCATCTTCAGATTCAAGCCCATGAAAACGTGGAAACATGTTGATGAAGTAGGGTTTAATTTCAAAGTTGTCCCCATTGGCCGGAGGAAGAGAAAGGCAGGTGGGATGTGCAGAACGGGTGGGATTGAAATGATCCTGGAGCGCGATTCGCTGCGGCGCTACAACAGGCGGTGGTGGTGGGATATTGGTCTCCGTAGGAGGTAGAGCCAATCCAGGGGTAGTCAAAGAGATGTTCGGATTAAATCCTGACATTGCGGAAGAAGAAGTTGGTGAAGGTGAAGGCGAAGATGTATGAACAGAATTCCGGTCAACGTCGGAGTTGGCCGGCAAAGGAAGAGGTGAAAGAGGAGTGGACGGTGTATCGACGTCTGAGTCGATCGCGTAGTCGGTAGCGACTAACGTAACGCGGACTAGACGGGCGCTAGTGTCCCGAGTCCAAGCGGACATACACTAAACGAGTTTAGTATAGTCAAAGCGGAGAAGGTGAGGGTAAGAAAACGTCAATGGAGAAAGGCGATGGGTGGTGGAGTGAAAAATGGATTTTGGCGACAAAGGGCAAGTTTTTATAAAAGTTTTTGATTTTTTTCTTTTTTTTTTGTTTTTAGAAAGAGATTTACAGAAATATGTACGGATATACAGCTTAAGTAATCACAAACAAGATATGCACAATCACACCTAGATCTAGGGTCACCTAGGTCTACTAGACCTGCTCCTGAACTTGAATGTCGAAGTTAAACAGTGTCGAGAAACGGGCTTAAGATACACTGATCACGAGGCCAGGTAAGTGCAGAGATAAGGGGAGGTTGTCCAACGCTTTCGCGAAATTCCTTAATTAAATAACCCTTTCTCTTTCGGCGGTTGCGCCTTTAACACTTTCCTAGACACCCCGTAAACAATATACCGTTAAGCGAGGTTCTAAACACGGTTTATCTTCTCCTAATGAGCGCGAAGTCCTTAGGGCTGAAGTCTAGTATTTTTTAATTTACAATGGACAATGCATATGCTTTTGTGATTTTTGGGGTCCTGGGAAGGGTGATGAAATCCCCACCCAATCTGAATTGGTTTCAAGCCCCTTAAGTCCGTATTAAGAAATGCAAAGCAGTAACAAATCAACTGCAAACAATTTATTTTTTAGCGCGGCGCAAAGAATCCTGCACAAGAACAGTTTATTGGAAGGGGGAGAAGAGTTTGCGCAAAGAAATCTGCAGAAAACACAGTTTATTGGAGTCCAGAGGAGTGGGAGAGAGGAGAGAGACTTACAGAGAGATTTTAGCAGCCCAAAGGCACCAAGTGGCCGCGGATCCGCGGCCTAAGCTTGCTTATGCCGCGGTTCCGTGGCAAGAACAGGGGGTTGGGCCTTCAATTTTTGTGTGGGTGCTGGTATGGGTCTCCTCTGCTTGTCTGGAGCTACTGAAATTGGATTTGCTCACTGGAACTTCTCCAGAATCTTACAGTAGACCTTTTGCTTCGTTTCAATCCGTCGCGGTGTAGCCGCGAGATGTGGGTCTATCTTCCCACGTCTTTGGCACTGTACTTGAACTCCGTATTATCCGATGTCTTTGGCGCCGATCTTGAACTTCGTATTTTTCTGCACACTTGAACAAAAGCTAATCAAAAATAACAAGATGATTTTTTTACAAAGTATATTTTTTTTTTGTTTTTTGGTTATATTTACACTTACAAATTAACCCGAAATTACACAAAGAAATAAACTACCGTCTCCCCGGCAACGGCGCCATTTGATTGTTAGAGATTCTGCGTGTTCAAGTTTTAGTTAAGTACCGCAATCAAGACGGTTTCTCTTGTAGCTAGCCGGTTGAGTACGGGTCGTCCGCAGGGAGATGGGAATCTTTTTCTATGTGCTTTAACGAGTTAAGTCCAGTTTTTCAGATTTTGTTGTGATTAGTTAAGCGGTAAAATGATATGTAAAGAGAGCTTGTTAGGGTTAGGATTATGTTAGTTTGAGTTAGGAGTCTCCCACATCTTTCATTGCCCCTCTTAATATCGGTGTTACGGTAATCGGCAACAACGGGGATTAGCACGACTAGGAAGGAACTTGCGAGTATAAGCTAGGCTTTCCAACGCATAAGTTTTTCCTTTTGGTGCTTGTCCGTCCGTTCTTGGCTCTTAGCCACAACCTCCGGTTAATTCAACCACAACCGGTCTCACTACGGAATCACCGCTGTTATGTAGGATAGGGTGCCGTAAGGAGCGGATTGTGGTTCAATTAACGGGAGTCGAATTAAGCTGTTGGGCAAGGAAAGAGTGAGAGAGATTTCCTTCTCTCAAACTTCCCTTATCCTACCCTAACAAGTATGAAACTACTCACACATCATGATACGGAAAAATAAAAAAAAACAAAAGAGGAAGATAGAAAGAAAGAGATTAGAAGATAACAACTAGCTATTTGCGACCTCACCTCGGCAAGGATCAAGCGTAAGCATCATGGTTGTGTTAAGGATAAAGAAAAAGAGAGAAGAAAGAAATAACAAGAAATAACAACAACTAGTTAACAAATGAAAATTACAACAATTAACAAGATAATAAGACAAGCAAAATAATAAACGGTTCTTCTTTATTCATCATTCTTCACTCACAAGCTCACTACAAGTTTTAATGGAGAAGAGATGAGAAGAGAAAGAAGAAACAACACTAAACCTAGAAAAGAAAATACAAGATTATGGACCCCTTCCTTCACAAAGTTCTGGGCTATTTATAGGCTGAGAAATGGAAATCTAGGGCAAAACTCTGCCTGTACATAGAAAGACCATAATACCCCTGAAAGATGACAGCATGCGGCGCCAGTACGGCCGCGGAACCGCGGCCTAGACCCCCTATTGGCCGCGGTTCCGCGGCCCTATAGGAGAGTTGGGGCATGGTCTTTTTGGTACTTCCCTGGTTTGCTGTGCACTTCATTCTGGTATATGTTTTTTCTCAAGTTGTCTTCACGATTTTTCCAGAATTTGTGTTGATCAAAAGGTGGATCTTTTTTCATGATTTTCTTGAGCTCCGCGTAGATTTCTTGGATCTTGTGTTTCCATTGAGCCTTGTGCATGAAGGTGACAATCGATTTGCCATTTTGTCTCCCAAACTGGTGTGTGGCAACAGACGGATAAAGAGCGGAGACCGTGTTTTCTCAGTGGTTGGCAGGAACCCGGGTTTTGTCGTGTTTTTCCATAAATTCCACCATTTAGATCCGAGAACATGTATCCTACAATTAACTAGCAAACACGGCTCAAGAGTACCTATCGATATGCAATGTGATAAAAATTGGGTGGTATAAAAATGCAAAAATCTGATATGAACAATGCCCTGTCTCGATAATCCTACGACTGGGGACCTGTATAAGGATGTGCTTATAGACTACCCAGCCCCCACTATTGTGATCGCCATCACAACGCTGGTACTCAAGCAAAGATCCTAAGGGCTCCATCAATATGTATTAGCGATATGTTAAAAGAAACATATACACATATTAAGATAGATACAAACCAAGTAACATACTACTATATCGAGCAAGACTGTCGTAAATCCGTGTATATATCCCAAGCTTCCAAAATGTATTATACAAACTAGTACTATACAATAATGGCCTCTGAGGCAAACATATCCAACAACAATCACAGATAGCTAGACGAAGTTAAACTTTTCGATCGAATAAGCAAGCACCCAAAATTTCCCAACAAGCTCATCTCTTGAGCGGAGTTCGAAAAATACCCAGAACATGCCACAACTCCGATGAACCATCCATAGAAGGGCCGGCCCATGCCTCACTCATGTCTCCACGGAATTGCGGCAAACCCTAGGGTATGACCGCGGTTCTGTGATCCAAAAAAGTTTGAGTTTGGGTATCGTTCTTCTAGAGGGTCCACAGAATCTCTTGCATGATTTTCTGAAGATTTTAAACTCGGAAAAAATCCAAAACTTGGAAAATTTCCAACGGAGAAAAATTGGGTTATTGATATCCGTTCGAACTTTTTAACATCGTCTAAATAACCCGAATACATTTTAGAATTACGACTATGAAACACTCCGAGTTGCCTTTACAGAAAGTTAACATTACATGAAAATTTAGCAAAAACAAACAAAACCAGAAACACCAAAACCCAGAGACTGGAACACCATGAAATTTGAAGCCCAAAATCCAAAATTAGGCCGAGCTCACCGATTTTATAGGTGATGTGGCTGGCCACTTTGTGGTAGAATTGCCTCAAATTTTCACGGTGTTCATGTTATATCTCATACAACATTCTGTAGTTGTTTAAAAAAAAAATTTGACACCTCTAAAAATCCGACAGAAACCAGATTTAGTGTTTCAAGTTTCGAAGTAGTTTCGGTTTCGTAATCTAAAAAACATCGTTCAAATCTCTAGCTTGGCCCTGATACCACTGTAGGATTACCTAGGACAGCAGCAAGGTTTCGGGTGGCATCGTCCATGCCGTTTTCAAAAATTTACCGTTCTAAATAACTCTAACCCTAGAATCTTAACTAGAGATTTAAACAAACAAGCAATGTTAAAATCTTAACATCTAAGTGAATGCGGAATACAAGCTTTGTAGACTGGTCCTTCACTTCAAATGCTCCGTGTAGTAGTCCCTTCGCTCCGAGTAGTGATCTCCCGAACTCTAGTATGGGTTCCCTTGGAGAAAAAAACAAGCTTCCTCGATGTCTTCGAGACCGAAGATGATCTACGTCGAGGAGACTCAAACTCATGCTACCTCTTCACTAAATTAAGGTTTGATGAAGCAAACACCCTAAACTAAATGGCTAATAGTAGAGAATGATGAAGTAGGAAGTGGTCTCTGTTTAGATTTATTTTTCTCATAATATTTTCTCACCTTTTCAAAAGCTAGAAAACTTTTCATGAGGAAGAAAAAGCTCAAGTGAAGAATGAGAGAATGAACTCATGAGGTGAGAATAGCAACCATGGGTGAGTTGGTGTCATACACTAACTCATGTAGAGAGTTTACCATGGCTAACTATAATTGTTAGGTTAATAAATATCTGCAAGTAAAACAAATGAGTGGACTAAGTCAATGGTTCCACAAGCTTCTCCAAGTTTCAACCATGTGACTAATTACCATCTAATTTGATTAAGTTTAGATAAATAAAACCCAACATTATATCAATAATGGTGTGAGTCTCATACACCCATAAATCATGTGGCATCAAGCATGACACAAAATAATGTACATAAATATATATCACATATATACTATATGCACACAAGTGATAAAAAGAAATGTTTAAGTGAGCAAATATTAGTTAATGTAAATTAATATATCACATATATAATTTTACATTAAATTATCAAATCAACACTTGATTTAATAATCCGGCTATATCACATACAACCGACTAATATCTAATGTAACAACTTATCGAATCAACACTTGATCCGATAACCCGGATATATCTCATATAACCGTCTGATATCACATATCGCGAGAATAGAATGCGGTATCACATACGCGCATTAATCTCGGTCCCGCACATATCACATATGTGCTCCTACTCCGTTTCACATGAACCAGGAAACCTCTGTGTAGGACTCTAAAGACTCGTCAATACGCCGTCATTATGTGATGATCATATCAAACACCCACAAGCCGCAAGCGGTCTGCTAAACGTAACGGCCACCCGGGTATTGAGCGATCAGAAGATCAACAAGCAATCCTGCTCGTACTCCTGCGAATCCAATCAGTAACACTACCGTACAGTCCGGTCTCTTCTTCAGATATGTCGCATATCACAGCCTGGGGGTGGTATAACGCCAGACCCCAATAGCCTGATAAGTCATGCCGATGCAAGGTCCATAACAGTTCGAGAAACTACTGATAACGCTTACCAGTAAATCTCAGCAATCCTGGCCAGGGATTTCATGTTATGGCCAATCGAGCATAGCGCTGCTAGTTGTATATATGCCCTAGAGGCCATTGTTGTACATACGATGTATATTATGATGGATGCTTGGATATATATATAGAGGAATTTCTTGATCGATATGATAGTATGCTATCTGGTTTCACTTTGTCTTAACATGTTGACTTGTATTGGTTTACTGTCTTGCTCTCACATGTTGATAAAGCCTTTAGGATATGTACTTGACTACTAGGACTATGATGAGATCATACTAGTGGGGCCAGGGTAATCAACGAGTACATCCTATAACTGTTCCTAGTCGAGGGAGTATCGAGACAGGGCATCGATACTCCAGAGTAGACTAGCGTATACACATCTTGACTCATATGATGGGCGATGGATGATCCCATATCCATCGGTGTTTGACATCAAAGATGGTGTACGGGTGCTCAGTGGAGACTGGGTACACTGAACAGACTCGCCGAGAACTCCTGGATGGTATTATACCTATCGTCAGATAGCAGTTCTCCGGTGAAACTGGTACAGGTTAGTCTGTAGACCCGAGATCGTCATAGAGTCTTGTGTGATTCCCACTGTGCTTTGATTTCCACCTTACCACGTCCAAGAGGGCGTGCAAAACGGTGGCTTTTGGGTACAGTCCCGAATCACATGGAGGCAATGAGCGATAGGAGGGGTTTTGTCTCTCCCGGTATAGGGAGTTGATGTTGTGCTGTGTTCGATTGGCTATAACTGGAAGTCCCTGGTCAGGGCTGATATGGAGTGCTGCTGGTAAGAGTTATCAGTAGTTTCTTGACCTGTTATGAGCCTCACATCGACATGACTTATTGGTTACTGGGGTCTGACGTTTACCACCCCTAGACTTGATATGCGACATACCAGACGAAGAGACCGGACTCTATGGTAGTGTTACTGATTGGATTCATAGAAAAATATACAGTCTTGCTTATTGATCTTCTGATCGCTCAATACCTGGGTGGCTGTTACGTTTAGCTGACCGCTTGCAGCTTGTGGGTAGTTGATATGATCATCACCTGCTACCGGCGTATTGATGATTCTTTAGAGTCCTACACAGAGGTTTCTTGGCTTAAGTGAAACGGAGTAGAGGCACATATGAGATATGTGCAGGACCGAGAATAAGGCGATATGAGATACCGTATTATATTCTCGCGATATGTGATATCGGCCGGGTATATGTGATATAGCCGGGTTATCGGATCATGTGTTGATTCGATGAAAGGTTACTTATTATATTAGTCAGTTATATGTAATATAGCCAGATTATCAGATCAAGTGTTGATTCGATAATTTAATGTATAATTATATATGTGATATATTATGTTACATTAACTAATATAAGCTCGCTTTATTGATTCTTTTTCTCACTCGGATAATACATTGATGTATATGAGATATATGTTAATTGTATTATTTTATTTTGTTACATTATATATTATATATGTGATATATGATATTGTAACATATTAGGGTTACAAATGCAACAAAGGTTTTGAGATTTAACCATGTTAGGGTTTGGATTAGGGTTAAGTGTTTGGATGAGGTTTGTGGAAGCTTCAAGATGGTTTGACTTTGTCCATTTTTCTTTGATATTTTGGAGAGATATTTGTTAACCCAACCCAAACCATAACCCATGGTAAAGTCTCTACAAGGGTTAAGCATGTCATGCTTAACCCTGGGTTGCAATTCTAACCTCAATATTAATTCATTATTCATCACAACACTTCTTCATCTTCTTCTTTCTCTTGAAAAAACTTCACTAGCTTTTTAATTTGTGATGATTAAGTGTGAGAAATTGAAGACAAAAGAGAGCATAATTCCTACTTCATCATCCTCATCTATTCTAGTCACTTAGATTAGGGTGTTCACTTCACTAATACTTCATTAGAGAAGTGTGAGCTTGGGTTTGAGATTCTTCAAGGTAGATCATCTTAGATCATGAAGACTACAAGCAAGATGCCTCATTCACCTCATGGAGCCTCTCTAGAGTCGAAGTTCTTGATGATCGCAGCGAAGGGACCTCAACACGGAGCTTATGAAGTGAAGGAACGGACTATAAAGGTTGTAATCCTAAACTCTATGTGATAGATAGTTCTTTGTATGTGATACAAACTTTGTTACCCTAATAATTCTAGTAAAGATTCATGATTTGTTTTCTTTGCACCTCTCTAAATTTTAAAGTGGTATGAGTCATGCTACCAAACCCTAGACTATGTGCAAGGGAAACCCATCAAGCGCAACATCAACTCCTAATATCGGGAGAGACGAATCACATCCTATCTCTCATTGCCTCCATGTGACTCGGGACTGTACCCAAAAACCACTTTTTTGCACGATCTCATGACCGTGGTATGGTGGAAATCAAAGCACAGTGGGAATCACACAAGACTCTATGATGATCTCGGGTCGACAGACTAACCTGTACCAGTGTCACCAGAGAACTGCTATCTGACGATAGGTATAATACCATCTATGTAACGTTTCAGAAATCGTTTTGCGAATTTTCCCGTTTTAGGGCAAAATTGTCGGTATTTTCCGTTTTAACCCGATTTCGATCAAACTTCCGTAGAAACTTACCGGCAACTTTTTTTAGCTAAAATAAAGCTTGTGCGTGAACTTTAGGGGTATTTGGGAGGTTTTGGTTCGGATAGAATTTTCCCAAATAAAATATTATTTTAAGCGGTTTGGTGCACGTGAATCGAGAAATTTCTTCTCTTGAGAATAAATTTATTTTTTTCACTAGAATATTTTGGAAACTTCTTTTTAAATATCTAGATATTTTTTTGGACTGCAAAAGGTTTTATTTTAAAAAGAAAAGAAAATATGTAAAGGTGGCATATAGCATTTATTAGCATTTATTACTCTTTTTCCTAGCAATTCTTCACGAAAAATCACAAAAATACCCCCCTCACCTCCTTGGCCGTCCCTTCCCTTCCCCTTGCTTCCCCTTATCATTTCCACCCCTTTTCTTCTCATTTTGATATAAATAATCATGAAATATCCAAACAAATTCATAGAATTCAAATAAAATCCAAAACCTTCATTCTTCTTCACAAAAGTTGCTTGGATCTTCATTCAAAACATCATTTTGGAGTAAAAGATGATGAGTTTGGTTTCTTGGTTTTGATGTTTTGTGGAGGTATAAAACCCTAACCCTAATCCTTTTTGTTGTAACTAAATTTCTAATTAGTATATTAATTGTATATTTAAGCATTTAATTTCATGTTTGAAATTCAAGTCTTAATTTTTATGATAATATAGTTAAGGTAAAACTTGATTTATGTGTTTAATGTTCATTTAAAGTGTTAATTTGTGATTTGGAAAAGATTAACCTAGTAGAAATGTTAATTTTTTTGTTAATGAATACTTTGTTTAATTATGCAATTTTGTTTACTAGGTTTTTCCTAAAATTTATTTAGCAAGTGTTAAAAATATAGGAATGGTTTAGATAGCTTAGTTAAGCTATTATAAGGTGTTTGTAATCTCTAGATATGCGTTAGCTTGAAACTAGTGCAAATTATTGTGATAAGCTGCTTACTAGGTTTCGGGGTTTTTCCGACGTGGGTTCGATTGGTCGTTGCGAGATTATATCTATTGTATTCCTCGTAATTCTTGTGTTGTGTTGCGCGATCGGGACGATCGGGGTCCAGACTTAGTGTTTTGTAGTTTAGCGACCCCAATTAGGGTTTTTGGCCGGTATCGTGCGCGATAGATGCGCTAAGCGCGCAGTGTAATTTTCAGGGCGTTATTCTTGCGTTTCGATGTCTTTTCGTCGATGTAGGATTTTTTCTTATGTGATGTGTTTGTGAAATTTTAGGTTCGCAAGCGTGGAATTTGGACGCTACGACAAGGGAAAACAGGTGGTAGGCTTCACTTAGCCAGGAGCGTTGGTGAGTAGATTTAACATCTACAGGGGAATCGCCCGCATGGCGTTATGCGTCTGGGCTAGAGATGTTATTTCTGTCGCATATTCTATGTCATATTTAGAATTGCGCATTTACCCTATTACTTAGATATTGTTGTGCTTGTACTAGTATCCTTAGGACACTGCACATATTATTGACGATTCATGTTGCACGAACACTGATTGTATGCTACACACACTGTCAATAATTGCCATGTCACGCACAACCCACTTATAGATATGATATTGCTTGGTTAGGGACATTGAGACTTTGATTCATATTTCTTTACGCATTGACTTGTAGCATACCTGTATACCTACATGCTTACACATATGCTCTGACATACTTACATGCTAGTTACTTGTATACCTATAGAGTATCGTACCATTAGTGATAGGTACATACACACTTTATGCCATAGCTACAGGTATACCTTGCACACCTATTTCACTTATACCCAGGGGTTATACTACATCATTACTTGTAGGTAGATACATATATCTTGCTATACCTTTATGTTTTCACATACATCTGGTTATAGCTACATGTTTACCTTTACTTGATGCTATTTAGAATTGGAGAAAATAGGAACCGCATGATATTTTATATTAACTTGTTGCAGTTAATTAGCGGCTTTCCCTTGATATGCTTTCATTACAGTTTTATGTTGCATATATTATATTCATGGATTTTCGCATTGAGATATGGATTTTTCATGATGTTTTCTGGATTTGGGGACCGTGAGAGTTCATGAAATTATGCATTAATTGAAAAACCCGGTTTCCCTTGATATGATATTTCAGCAGCCACCATGAGATTTATCGGTTCGGATATATATATATACCCCACGCGAGGAATGGAGGGGTCTATGTGCAGGTACATGGTGGGGCCCGGAGGTACCCCGGGGCAAGAATCTCAGTGAGGAGATGAGTTAGTGGGGGAACCATACTTTCCGGTGACATTACCAATGACTCGGCGGTAATCATGGGGATACCGTTAGGAGTCATGTACGTATAGATACGTGGAAAGACGAGGGTCAGAGCTAGGTACTCGTGCTTTTCGGATAGCGTGTGATACATACCTATCAGGGGGCCAGTCGTGGTGAAAGCACCTGATAGATCAGCATTTCTGTGTCGATGCTTGACACATTGGTTTCATGATATTTCTTCTTACTCCTTTGTATATATAACAGGGGATTAGGCCGCTGTTATATATGCCCTTACACCAATATTAGTGGAATGGGACGCTAATATATGTGTATTGACATTAAATTTATACATCATCATATTTATTTATGCAAATATACCTAGAATGTAAAGGACTCATTGACATTGGATTTAGGACATTTGAGAATTCATTTGATATTGATTATAGGATATATGTGAGATCTACTTGATATTGTACATTCGGAGTATACGAGATACACTTGACATTGTACATACGGGATATATGAAATCTACTTGATGATATACATTAAGGTTATGTGAGACTTACTTGAGATGATAGCCAAATTGGGGGCTGATTTGAGGAAATTGGGATTTGGATTGTCTTGATGGATTTTGATCCTACCACGATGTCAGGATTCCGTGGAAATGACATGTTTCATTTCATACTCTACATTTATTGTTTATGCACTGCTTCATGTATTAGTAGTACCTGTTAGAGTACCTTCCATGATTGTTGCATTTACATACCTTTATTCATATCATTTCTTCATGTATTAGTAGTACCGATATAGTACCTTACATGATGCTGCATACAGATTGTCATATTATTACCGCTTCATGTGTTGTTGTACCTGTTAGTGTACATTTCATGATTATTGCATTACATATGACTATTCATTGATATTAAATGCTTATGTTAGATTCGCGTTGTACGTGCATACTCGCGTTATTTACTATTCACGAGTTGGCAACTCACCCCCGTTGTGCCACAGTGTTTGCAGGTGTTCCTCAGGATAGTCAGAGGCAGGGCTATTTTCATCCATCGTATCATCTTTTGCTGCGGATACCACATCAGCTCACAGTGTGCAGTTTTGCCCAAGTGGGTTTTGTGATTATCCAATGTTGTATTGTATATTCGTTGTATCCATGTACTCTCCATCTACCAGTTTTATGTATGACTTAGTGACTTGGTGTGAGGACGATATTGTATATTATATTGTGACTTGGAGGTTTTTATACAGTTTCCTTTCTATCGTCTTCTATTTCTTCGCTACGGCGTCGTATATCTGTTGTGGTGGTTGTTTTCCGCCTTTTGGCGTGGATTTTCTCCCGTTGGGGATGCTTTACTTTATATTTATGTTGTACCCATTTTTGGGGCTTGTTTTACAAAGGAGGTGCTGCCAAAAATTTTAAGAAATAAAAGTGAGATTTTAAAGAATTTGGGTTGTGATTTCAAAGGTTTTGAAAATACTATTATCACTTTCTTGTTACTTTTGATGGTTTTGATTTCTGGGTTTTGGCTTTCTTTTACTGCGTTACGTCTGTAGGCGTTGCGTAGTATTAGGGCCGTCACGTGCCAATTTCGGGTCGTGAAAAAGTTGGTATCAGAGTGCTAGGTTTTTACCTTACGTAGTGTAGGATAACCTTGGTATGATGGAGTAGGTAGCTTAAGCAGAGTAACATAGTGTGTATATGTCTACAGCATACTCACGATGTAATACTCCGCCTAAAGTGACCTAAGTACAATTACTTGAAATTCCTTCCTTAATGATTCATATCCTTGTGATTCGATTTCCGTGTTCATATCGAATCCTATCCCTATTTATAGCCTTTGCCGCCGACGACTATGGGGACTCGGTGAGGTGCAGCGAGGGCCGAGGTCAGAGTTGACTCTGGTGGGTCAAGGACTGACCAGGATAGCACGCTCGTTGCACAGGTGCAGACGGATCCGCCTTCGACAGATAGTATCGCTAGGCTTGTGGCGAAGATGCAGGACATGCACCAGACGATGAGTACATTGGTGGAGACCATTCGAGCGCAGTGACAGGAGGTTGTCACTCCTGTTACCCAGTTGTTCCTTGCGATTAGCACACAGCTTTCCATCACTTACATAGCACCAGTAGATGCAGCCCTAGTTGACGAGACACGTATTCCAAAGACTTCGAGAGTTCCGAGACCGTGGAGGACTCGTACCGGGGTATCAGCTCAGAGACAGAGGCTTAGTCGTCGAGACAGCTTTCGTGATCGTTGCAGGAGTAGCAGAGGTTTGGGACAAGAGGATTCGTGTTAGCTAGATCAGTCGTTTGTTGTGTTAACTTCTGTCAGCGATTTTTTTGTTGCGCGACACGTATTTCAGTCGTATGCCAATCCGTTAGGAGATTCATCCATCACTTGATCCTTCTAGAGATGTTGGATTTGACATTCTCCTGGGCACGGACTGGTTAGTTACGTGCTAGGCGTCTGTAGACTACCGTGAGGAAACAGTCAGGTTTTGTTTTCCTCGGTGAGTCAGTTCTTGTTGTGCAGGTGGATAGTTGTGCCGCCTCTCACAACTTGAATTCAACCTTTTTGCTAATCGGCTTTTGAGGAGAGGATGTCGTGGATTCTTGGCGTTCATTCGTGATACCGTAGCCATAGAGGGTTGTTGGACCGGTTTTCTTTCGTGCAAAAGTTTTCCGACGATGTTCCAGAGGAGCTGGCGAAGCTTAGGGAGCTTAAGGATCAGCTGCAGAGTTGTTTGTTGGGGAGTTTTGTGCATCTGAGCGTTTCGCTTTTGGAAGCTCCTATTTCTGTTCGTCAAGGAGAAAGACGACAGATTGCGGTTGTGGATTGATAGATCGTCAATTGAACCGGCTTACGGTGCGGATGGGTATCCTTTACCTCGCCTTGACGATTTCTTCGATCAGCTCCACATTGCGAGACATTTTCTAAGTTGTTCAGGATTAGGTCATCATTGTTGCGGGTTCGGGGTGATGACATTCCGAAGACTGCCTTGTGTGTGCTACGGGCTTTGTGTGTTTTGGTGGTGTCGTCGGACTCACCAATGCCCTAGCGGCATTCGTAGACTTGATGAACCAGATTTCTTCAGGCCGTTCCTCGACCAGTTATTGTTGTGTTATCCACGACATTCTGGTCTATTTTAATGTGTCTTAAAGGACAGGAGTAGCACTTGAGAATTTTTTATGCAGATGCTGGGAGAGTGCCAGCTGTTTGTTAGATTCTAGGAGTGTTCCTTTAAGCTTGCTTGTGTTGACTCCTAGGTCTTGTAGTCACGGGAGACGGTTTTGTATGGTTCCGAGGGAGATCGTGGCCATACAGCTTAGGCCCAGACTTGTGTGCATGAAGGAGGTCCGCAGATTTTGGGCTTAGCTGGTTTCTACCGCCGTTACGTGCAAGATTGTTAGTGTAGTGCTGCACCGTCGACTAAATTGACCGAAGTGGAGCTTTCTTTCTTTGGACTGAGGCATGTGTGCGGAGTTTTCGGCAGTCGAAGATTCGGTTAACAATTGCATCAGTTCTTTCTTTGCTTTTTGTTCGAGCGACTTTGTGGTTTAACTGTAATGTTTCTTGAGTGGGCTCGATTGTTTGCTGAGGTAGCACTATAGAGTTATCGCTTTTGCTTCCCTACATTTGGAGGAAGTACTAGCAGGATATTCCACTCACGATCTGGAGATGGCCGCGGTGGTCTTGCGTTGGAGATTTGGAGACACTACTTGTTCGAGAGTCGTGTCAGATTTTCACGGACTACCAGAGCTTAATGTACATCTTCCTGCAGCGGATTTTGATTGTTGAGATAGTCTTCTGCAGATTCACAGTTCTTGTGCGATCGTTGAGTATAGCTTAAGTTCGCCTCTACTGAGGGGACAGCTTACTCATGTCCGCGCCCGACCACTTTTCCTTAATCGCTTTCGCGAGACACTGCCCGCCGATACTCGTTCGTCAGAAATACTTGAACATACTCGGCTGGGTAATGATTCAGAGTCCTTGATTTGTGACAAGGGTGTGCTGAGTTTAGGGATGCGTTTGTGTACCTGATACTATTGGGTAGAGACGTGAAATCCTAGAGCAGGCTGTTAGTGTATATGCCCTAGAGGCCATTACTGTATCATACTAGTTTGTATATTACTTAATGGAAGCTTGGGATATTCACCTTGTATAAACAATCTTGCTCAATATAGTAGTATGCTACTTGGTTTGTTTCTACTTCAATGTGTACATGTGTTTATTTTAGTATATCACCTATACGCATTAGTGGAGCCCTTAGGATCTTTGCTTGATTACCAGCGTTGTGATGGCAGTCACACTAGTGGAGGCTGGGTAATCCACAAACACATCCTTATGCAGGTCCGTAGTCGTAGGACTATCAAGACAGGGCATCAATACTCCGGAGTAGACTAGCGTATGCGCTTCTCAACCCAGTGTGGAAGATGGTCTGTCCCACAGCCATCAGTACGTCGTACTGGAGATAGTATACGGGTGCTCGTTGGGTTATGAGTACACTGGACAGGACTCGTCGGGAACTGACAGGTTGGTATTATACCTATCGTCAGTTATCAGTTCCCAGGTGACATGAGTACAGCTTAGTCCGCTGACTTGACACTGGCACTTCGCCTCGAGTGTGTTCCCACTGCACTTTGATCACTACCCTACCGCGGCTCAAAGGAGTCGTGCAAACAGGTAATGGTTGGGTGCAGTCCCGAAGCACTTGGAGGCAGTGACGGTTAGACAGGATTCGTCTCTCCCGGTATTGGGGGTTGACATCGCGCTGTGTCTAGGAGAGCCATTACACGAGTAGTCCCTGGCCAGGGCAAGCAAGATATACTGGTAGGCTTCCAATGTTATCTCAGGGTGTTTTGGGCTTCACTCCGACACGACTTGTACCGCTATTAAGGGACTGACTTTTACCGCCCCCTAGGCCCGACATGCGATGTATCAGACGAACAGACCGGACTGTACGGAGACTGTCACATTCAGACTCAGTAGGAGTTCAGATGGGGTTCACCTGGTCAGCCTTCTTGTCGGCATCTACCTGGGGACCGTTACGCACAGCTAGTGCCGCTTGCGGTCTGTGGTTAAACCCACTGCCAGCGTAGTGTCGAGTCTTTAGAGTCCCACACAGAGGGCTATTCGCCTCTGGGCAAAACAGAGTAGAGGTCGCATGGTTTTGCGACAGGGTTCGTTCTCATCCGCGCACTTGTGCACGTTTGGAGTCCGGACGGATATTACTAGTAGGCTCTGGTTTGAGCCAGATACTGGTATACGTTTTGGGGTTGATTTTATCTCATGGTATTCATGTTCCTCGAAACAAGAATGCGGGTGTGTATGCACAGTTGATTGAGGCGGAGGAAGAGGATTTTCATTAGGGTTTCGGAACGGGTGCGTATGCACAGTTGACAGTCGTCTTTTTCCAAACCCTAATGGAATTATGATATATCAATTAATAATATTAATTAAATGAAATTGTGTCATGGTTGGGTTTTGTTGACTTGTTGACCATGGTTGACTTGTTGACCATGGTTGAAGGTTTGACCATCATCATTACTTTGCAAAGATGCTCTTTGATTCTAGCAAAATTCATTTAAAGAATGTAATGATAATGGTCATTCCAAACCATCCATCAACTATTTCATTTTCTTATTATTGTTAATTGATAATTCTTTTCTTTTTGTGATATGGTTGTAGAATGAGAAAAAGAGCTCATTTCTATCATAACACTTCTCTCTCCTCACTTCTTCTTCCTCCTCCTCTAGTTCAAGGAGAATCCTTCTCATGTGTTGAGAATCCCTCTCCTTGAGACAAAATCTCCCCAAAGACACTCTTTACTCACTCTAGGGTTAGAGGTTTAGCAAGCCAAAGATCCTAGTTCACTCAAAGTTCGAGAAAGAGCCCGAAGGTTAAACCCTCAGGTGGATCCATCTTTGACGGAAGAAGGCAACGAGGAAAAAACCATCAACCCCTACAAAAGTTTTAAGAAGAAGGAGTTCAAGTTAGGTATAACTTCTTTTCCGAGTAGCTAACTCTCTTTATCTTTCTTGCTAGTTTAGTTTAGAAAAGATCCCGACTTTGTTAGTCCATGTTGCCCCATGCACTAAAAATTTGATTTTTTATACCGTTTCCGCCTCCCCGCAAGAACCGGGGGTCGCAACATGGACTTACAGTGGTATCAGAGCCTAACTAAACATAAACTAGCTAGGTAGTGAAGTGTAACGAAGTTCGAAACCGAAAAATCCAAAAACCCTAGTTTCTGTTAAAAATTTTTCTGGTCAAAACAAAATTTGTCATACACCTAAAATCATCTCAGGGTTTTTTAAAGATAACCACCAAAAACGAGCCAGAGATCTGACCAAAGGACCGCGGTTCCGCGGCAATAGCAAACTATTGCCGCGCAACCGCGGCCGTCTTGTCTCCTCTCTGCCTCGATTTTGGTGTAGTGTATCTCTGGCTTGGTTTTAGGATTTTTGAGATATATTATATGTGCCCAGATTTTCCAGAACAGAAATTTATTTTTGGGGGCCTATAATTCCGTATTTTTTTCCGAACTTCACTACACTTTGACTATGAAGGTTATATCTGTGATGTTTACATG
Organism: Agapanthus africanus; assembly: GCA_030015575.1. Classification (NCBI taxonomy): domain Eukaryota; kingdom Viridiplantae; phylum Streptophyta; class Magnoliopsida; order Asparagales; family Amaryllidaceae; genus Agapanthus; species Agapanthus africanus. The sequence goes on from CM057340.1 coordinate 411,421,530, forward strand.
TATTGAACGTCGGCTAATCGCTATATGTCGATTAGTCGGGGTTATACATATCTGTGATCTGTGTTTGTTGATGGTATGTGTATATGAATGGATTGGATTGTCGCGGGTGAATAGCCGGGATGGATGTGAGATGAGTGTTGTTTTTCTTTCATTCATTTGTAATATGTAAATTGATGTAATATTATTATTTGTATGGCCGCACAACCGGGTCGGGGTTGTAGCCGTCATTGTATAATTCTTTTTACTGTTTTTGCTCCTAGGATAGACCCATGGAAGGGTGCACAAACTACCGGGTACTTGGCGGGTAGTTTGCCGCACCCGTAGGGGTCTTGGGTAGGGTATTGGCTATTCACCGCGACCGTGTAATCCGCTTTCCGTTGCAGGCTCGAACGGATTGCGGATTCCTAGTATATCCAATGTATTCATCTGTGATCTGTAATGTCTATCATTGCTATATATTTATAACTATTTAGGCGTTGCTTATGTTTTACAGCCGCGCTAACCCAGCCCCCGCTCTGTCGTTAGTTAAGTAACCAAACGGGTGATGACGGGGCCCCATGGCGAATGCGAATGGCATAAGCGTACGTCATATTTTGGTTGTTTTCTGCAATGGTAGGATTAAATGATGGGACGCATTAAAAGAACTAATGCAAGAATATTACGCATTAAAAGAACTAATGCAAGATAATAAACCAAGCTAAAGTCGTTGGAACACTTTCGAAAAACCACTCGGTTCTTTTCAAAACTAACTTTTAAATGCGGAGCTTGAGCCACTCCTTTTAAAAGCTATCTCATTCCATCGATTATATCAAGTTCACTACGTTCACGGTTTTGCCAAAACCATTCGTAGCCCTCCATCATTTCAGTTAAATATTCGGTAGTATTCAAGCTATGTATTTTGACCTCACGCCAAGACATAGTGATTGGTAGCTACCGGATATTTATCTGTTGCATAGATAGAATGCGTTGTTTTGGGACAACCGTATCGCCATTTTGGCCTACGTCAAGGGTAGGTACGGGTGGGTTCAAATCAACCGGGATAATGATGGGAAGAACTTGACATGTGACTTATGACATTTTGACCTCACGCCAAGGTCATAAGAGCATAGGGCAAAAATCCACATCGGGAGTTTCATAAGTACTGAAACTTTCTAGATTTGCATACCATTTGGAGTGTGGTGATTCTGGTAGGATTCCTTCAATTTCGTCATGCGATGATATTTGGATCTCGATCCTACTGTGAGTATATGCTACTCCTCGGGAAATTTCTCACTAAACGATCAATGCTATAAACCTAGTAGGTGCCTAGAAAGGTGTTAGCGGGGCTACGCCCCCAGGGAAAGAGGTTCTTAAATTAAGGAACTTCGCGAAAGCGTTGGAAAACCTCCCTCGAAGTACCGACACTGGCCTGGCTGAACGGTTAAGCAAGTATTGTGCGGTGGGATTGATCCCGACTAATTCTTCCTTTATGGTTTGAGGAGGGATTCGAGAGACAGTGGGAGCCATCCTGTTTAGATAAATTAAAAACCACTCTAAACTTGCAAGAGCATCGTGCTAAAGTGTTTCTTCTCTCCCTCCTAATTGCAGCGACCAATCGACATGACTGGACTTAAGTTACTTCTAGATAAAAACATACTGACAGGGCCAAACTACAAAGATTGGCTCAGGAATGTCAAAATGGCAATCACTTACGACAAGCTGGGGTATCTTCTTACCACCAAAGCTCCCCCCGTCCCAGGTCCCACCTCCAGCGTCGCGGATATGGAAATCCGTAAGACTTGGGAGATTGATTGCGCGAAGGCCAAATGCCTCGTGATTGCCTCTATGAACAACGAACACCAGAGGAGGCACGAGAATATGGACCTGGAATCCATATTTCTTCATACAAAAGAACTGTATGGAGAGCAGTCTCGTATCGCAAGATACGAAGTGTCGAAGAAGTTATTTTCGGCAAAGTTGGCCGTCAGATCATCGGTAGCGGACCACGTGCTTAAGATGATTGGCTACATTGAGGAGCTCGCGGAACTTGGGACCACGTTAGAAAGTGAACTCTATACGGATTTAATTCTCCAGTCCCTTCCATCCACTTACGCCCAGTTTATACTGAACTTCAACTTACAAGAAAAAGAAGTTGAACTTTCAGAACTCCTCAACATGCTGAGGAGCGCAGAGGGCACCCTACAGAAAGGTAGGGAAACACCCGCTTTGTTTGTAGGAGGATCTTCTTCTTCTAGGTCCAAGGCGAAAGCCAACGGAAAGAGGAAGAAAGCCCCCGCCAAACCAAGGGGCGGTGTTAGTAAAGTGGGTACGAAGGGAAAGGAAAAGGCAACAAAGATAGCGGGGAAGCTTGTGGGAAAGGAAGAATGCTTCTATTGTCATAAGAGTGGACACTGGAAGAAAGATTGCAGGGCTTGGAAGGCCAGGACACAGGAACTGAAGCAAGTTGTGGCTTCAGCTTCAGGTGTGTATGTTATTGAAAACTGTCTTTCTATAAACTCTACTTCCTGGGTATTGGATACCGGATCAGGATCTCATATCTGTAATTCTTTGCAGGCGTTGAGAAATCGTAGGGTTTTGAAGGCAGGTGACATGACCCTCAGAGTTGCGAACGGAACTAGCATGGATGCTAAAGCCGTGGCGGACTATCACCTGGGAATGTCAGATGGGCATGTTTTGGTTTTGCGTAACTGCTTTTTTGTACCCAACGCAACTTGTAATATAATTTCTGTATCTTTGGTTTCTAAAGAAAGTTATGAATTTGCGTTTGTAAGTAATGTTGTAAACATTCACCTTAATCAAGTTCTGATTGGGTCAGGTACACTGAGCAATGGTATATACGTATTAAACCAACCACAGATTTTCAATGTCCAGAATACACACAAAAGAAAGTCTCCAGATATCAATCAGGCTTTCTTGTGGCATTGTAGACTGGGTCACATAAATGAGAGAAGGTTGACTAAGTTACATACAGAAGGATATTTGAATCCGTTCGAATATCAATCGTATGCCACTTGTCAATCCTGTCTCAAAGGAAAGATGACAAAGACTCCGTTCACTGGACACGGAGTAAGAGCGAGCGAGCTCTTGGGGCTCGTATACAGCGACGTGTGCGGTCCAATGTCTACACATGCGCGAAGCGGTTTTTCTTACTGCATTACTTTTACGGATGATTTTTCAAGGTTCGGACATGTCTTCTTAATGAAACATAAATCCGAAGCCTTTGGAAAATTCCAGGAATATAAGAATGAGGTAGAAAAACAAACCGGCAAAAGTATCAAGATTCTAAGATCGGATCGAGGTGGTGAATACTTGAGTGCCGAGTTCCTGAACTACTTAAAAGAGAATGGAATTCTCTCTCAGCTTACTCCTCCATACACTCCGCAACACAACGGTGTATCAGAGAGACGGAACCGCACCCTATTGGATATGGTACGGTCCATGATGAGTAACGCTGAGTTACCGCGATCATTCTGGGGATATGCGCTAGAATCAGCCGCATACCTTTTGAACCGAGTTCCCACTAAGACTGTGCCTACCACACCATATGAGTTATGGAGTGGGAAGAAACCCTATCTTCAATATCTGAAGATCTGGGGATGTCCGACTTTTGTCAAAAAGCAGCATGTGGACAAACTCGAGGCACGCTCAGTACTGTGCAAGTTTATGGGATACCCAAAGAACACCAGGGGGTATCTTTTCTACTACGCAGAAGAACAAAAAGTCCTTGTTTCTCGTAATGCCCACTTTCTAGAACACCAGTTCTTAGAAAAGGAAATTAGTGGGAGCGCAGTAGAACTGGAAGAAATTCCAGAACCAAAGACTATTACTGAAAGCTTAGTGGAACCAGAGGGTTCAAAAGAACAGGACATTCCTACGCCGCTCCGCAGGAGTAGTAGGTAGTCTCATCCGCCCGAGAGATACTACGGTTTTCTCATAGACGGGGATAGAGAGGATTGCATCATAGATTATGATGAGCCTACTAGCTTCCAGCAGGCCGTTCAGAGCGTTGACTCGGTAAAATGGCTGGATGCAATGCGGACCGAAATGGAGTCCATGTACACCAACAAAGTATAGACGTTGGACTTTGCTCCAGACGGGGTAAAACCCGTAGGATGCAAGTGGATCTTCAAAAGGAAGATTGGTGTAGATGGACAGGTTGAGACCTATAAAGCTAGACTTGTAGAAAAGGGTTTCCGTCAAAGACCTGGTTTGGACTATGACGAAACCTTTTCTCCAGTGGCTATGCTGAAATCCATTCGGATCCTTCTTGCCATTGCTGCCTTCCACGATTATGAGATTTGGCAGATGGACGTAAAAACCGCTTTTCTAAATGGAAATTTAGAGGAGTGTGTCTATATGGACCAGCCAGAGGGTTTCGTTCAGAGTGGGAGCAGCGGAAAGGTGTGCAAGTTGCTTAAGTCCATCTATGGACTAAAGCAGGCATCGCGGAGTTGGAACATCAGCTTTGATGAGACGGTCAAAGAATTTGGCTTTATCAAAAACCCAGATGAACCATGCATCTATAGTAGATTTGTAGCGAGAACTGTAATATTCCTCGTTTTATACGTGGATGACATTCTCTTAATAGGAAATGACATTCCTATGCTACAATCTGTCAAGGGGTTCTTGTCACACAGGTTCTCCATGAAAGACCTGGGTGATGCCTCATACATCCTGGGGATCCGGATCCATCGTGATAGATCCAAGAGGATATTAGGACTTTCACAGTCCAGGTACATCGACACCATAATGAAAAGATTCAGTATGGAAGATTCCAAGCGCGGTAACCTACCGGCTTGTCACGGGATCACCCTCTCTAAAGAGATGTCCCCCAAGACTGATTTGGAGAGGGATCGCATGTCTATTATACCCTACGCTTCTGCGGTAGGCTCTATAATGTATGCGATGTTGTGTACCAGACCGGATGTAGCTTATGCACTGAGTGTGGTAAGCCGGTATCAGTCAAACCCTGGGGAGAAACACTGGATAGCGGTAAAGAACATTCTCAAGTACCTGAGAAGGACTAAGGAGATGTTCTTGGTGTATGGCGGAAAAGACCTCCAGATCGAGGCCTTTGCTGACTCCAGCTTCCAGAGTGACAAGGATGATTCCAAGTCCATGTCGGCTTTTGTCTTTACCCTCAATGGAGGGGCGGTGTGTTGGAAGAGTTCCAAACAGGAAACCGTTGCAGACTCGACGATGGAAGCGGAATACATCGCTGCATCTGATGCCGCAAAAGAAGCTGTCTGGATGAGGAAGTTCTTGAAAGAACTTCAGATGGTTCCGTCCATTGTTGACCCAATACCTCTGTATTGCGACAACAACGGGGCTATAGCTTTAGCGAAGGAACCCAGGTCCCATCAGAGATCCAGATACATCTTGAGGCGGTATCACCTGATCAGGGAGATCGTGGATCGCAAGGAGATCGAGGTTCGGAGGGTTGCTTCAGAAGAAAACACTGCAGATCCATTCACCAAGGCACTGCCCCAGACTCAGTTCGAGCGGCTGATCGAGATGATAGGTCTTCGATACGCCAGTAAATGGCCTTAGTGCAAGTGGGAGATTGTTAGTGTATATGCCCTAGAGACCATTACTGTATCATACTAGTTTGTATATTACTTAATGGAAGCTTGGGATATTCACCTTGTATAAACAATCTTGCTCAATATAGTAGTATGCTACTTGGTTTGTTTCTACTTCAATGTGTACATGTGTTTATTTTAGTATATCACTTATACGCATTAGTGGAGCCCTTAGGATCTTTGCTTGATTACCAGCGTTGTGATGGCAGTCACACTAGTGGGGGCTGGGTAATCTATAAGCACATCCTTATACAGGTCCCTAGTCGCAGGACTATCGAGACTGGGCATCGATACTCCGGAGTAGACTAGCGTATGCGCTTCTCAACCCAGTGTGGGAGATGGTCTGTCCCACAGCCATCAGTACGTCGTACTGGAGATAGTATACGGGTGCTCGTTGGGTTACGAGTACACTGGACAGGACTCATCGGGAACTGACAGGTTGGTATTATACCTATCGTCAGTTATCAGTTCCCAGGTGACATGAGTACAGCTTAGTCCGCTGACTTGACACTGGCACTTCGCCTCGAGTGTGTTCCCACTGCACTTTGATCACTACCCTACCGCGGCTCAAAGGAGTCATGCAAACAGGTAATGGTTGGGTGCAGTCCCTAAGCACTTGGAGGCAGTGACGGTTAGACAGGATTCGTCTCTCCCGGTATTGGGGGTTGACATCGCGCTGTGTCTAGGAGAGCCATTACACGAGTAGTCCCTGGCCAGGGCAAGCGAGATATACTGGTAGGCTTCCAGTGTTATCTCAGGGTGTTTTGGGCTTCACTCCGACACGAATTGTACCGCTATTAAGGGACTGACATTTACCGCCCCCTAGGCCCGACATGCGATGTATCAGACGAACAGACCGGACTGTACGGAGACTGTCATATTCAGACTCAGTAGGAGTTCAGATGGGGTTCACCTCGTCAGCCTTCTTGTCGGCATCTACCTGGGGACCGTTACGCACAGCTAGTGCCGCTTGCGGTCTGTGGTTAAACCCACTGCCAGCGTAGTGTCGAGTCTTTAGAGTCCCACACAGAGGGCTATTCGCCTCTGGGAAAAACAGAGTAGAGGTCGCATGGTTTTACGACAGGGTTCGTTCTCATCCGCGCACTTATGCACGTTTGGAGTCCGGACGGATATTACTAGTAGGCACTGGTTTGAGCCAGATACTGGTATATGTTTTGGGGTTGATTTTATCTCATGGTATTCATGTTCCTCGGAACAAGAATGCGGGTGTGTATGCACAGTTGATTGAGGCGGAGGAAGAGGATTTTCATTAGGGTTTCGGAACGGGTGCGTATGCACAGTTGACAGTCGTCTTTTTCCAAACCCTAATGGAATTATGATATATCAATTAATAATATTAATTAAATAAAATTGTGTCATGGTTGGGTTTTGTTGACTTGTTGACCATGGTTGACTTGTTGACCATGGTTGAAGGTTTGACCATCATCATTACTTTGCAAAGATGCTCTTTGATTCTAGCAAAATTCATTTAAAGAATGTAATGATAATGGTCATTCCAAACCATTCATCAACTATTTCATTTTCTTATTATTGTTAATTGATAATTCTTTTCTTTTTGTGATATGGTTGTAGAATGAGAAAAAGAGCTCATTTCTATCATAACACTTCTCTCTCCTCACTTCTTCTTCCTCCTCCTCTAGTTCAAGGAGAATCCTTCTCATGTGTTGAGAATCCCTCTCCTTGAGACAAAATCACCCCAAAGACACTCTCTACTCACTCTAGGGTTAGAGGTTTAGCAAGCCGAAGATCCTAGTTCACTCAAAGTTCGAGAAAGAGCCCGAAGGTTGAACCCTCAGGTGGATCCATCTTTGACGGAAGAAGGCAACGAGGAAAGAACCATCAACCCCTACAAAAGTTTCAAGAAGAAGGAGTTCAAGTTAGGTATAACTTCTTTTCCGAGTAGCTAACTCTCTTTAGCTTTCTTGCTAGTTTAGTTTAGAAAAGATCCCGACTTTGTTAGTCCATGTTGCCCCATGCGCTAAAAATTTGATTTTTTATACCGTTTCCGCCTCCTCGCAAGAACCGGGGGTCGCAACGTGGACTTACACAGGCACATCTGTCAACTCTCTGTACTCATTCAAGTTCCACCAGCATTTGACGTGACTTGTGAGATAGTTACGGGTGGGCAAAGATGTAAAGAGAAGTTTCGGATTTCATTACAAGGTGTTGTCTTGTTGTGTGTTTTTGTTGAGCATCTGAGACCGGTTGGAGAGTTGCAACCTTAAACCGTTCCGAAGTGGGAATGGGAGCAGATCTCCAGGAATATTCTTTGTGGCATATACCCAGGTTTAGTCAGGGTGTGACTCCATTCGGATGCTTGTTGTCCGGTTATACTCATGTTGCTCAGTTGTTCTTTGTTAAGTTTGTGCGTTTCACAGAGTTCCTTCATGGGTCGTATCCAATGAGGGCACCCTATCTGCTTGCCGTCTTGGGCAGGAGCTTCAGGAAGCCTTGGGTACTGGTTGAGCTTTAGCTCCGTTTTTCCATCCGCAGGATGATGGTTTTGTGCGAGCGGGCTATACCGCCTCTGGAGGATATGCTTGTGTGTACGTATTAATTGTTGTCGGCAGTTGGGATCGTCACTTGCCATTGTTCGGATTCTCCTTCGATAGCTGTTATCAGGAGGCACTCCAATTGGCAACCTTTAAGTTTTGTTTGTTAGGTGGTGTCGATCTTCAGTCTATTTTTCTGACTCTGTGTAAGTAGGATTTTTGGACCCCAGCTAGTCTAGAGTTTTGGGAGATGATCCAGTTGGTTCAGGTCAGGATGAGAGTAGCCCAGTGCAGACAGAGGTCTTATGCCGACCGTAGTGGTCGCATACTTGAGTTCGCAGTGGGAGATCATGTATTCCTACGGGATTTTCCGATGAATGACGTGTTGAGTTTTGGGAAGTATCCCAGGATTGTAGGTCCTTTTGAGATCCTCAAGCGAGTTAGTTCCGTTGCCTATATTTTGGCACTTCCGCCCAGATTTTTGACTATTCACCCCGTTTTCTTTGCGTCGATACTTTACAATTACCTTCATGACCTTTCTTACATGATTCGGCACCAGACCATTTGACTTGGACGCAATCGTTTCGTTCACCGGCAGCCAATTGTGTTAATGGCTCGGCAGATGGAGAAACTTTGGTAAAGGGTCTTGCCGTCTTTGAGGGTTCTTTGGCGTAGCTGTATAGTGAGGTGATCACTTGGCAAGCTGCGAGCGAGATTTGGGAGCTTTGTACTCGTCTTCTTGAAGGTACGCGTAGATGAATTTTAATTCGGGGACCGAATTTCTTTAAGGGGGGAAGATTGTAACGTTTCAGAAATCGTTTTGCGAATTTTCCCGTTTTAGGGCAAAATTGTCGGTATTTTCCGTTTTTACCCGATTTCGATCAAACTTCCGTAGAAACTTACCGGCACCGTTTTTAGCTAAAATAAAGCTTGTGCATGAACTTTAGGGGTATTTGGGAGGTTTTGGTTCAGATAGAATTTTTCCCAAATAAAATATTATTTTAAGCGGTTTGGTGCACGTAAATCGGGAAATTTCTTCTCTTGAGAATAAATTTATTTTTTCACTAGAATATTTTTGAAACTTCTTTTTAAATATCTAGATATTTTTTTGGAGTGTAAAAGGTTTTATTTTAAAAAGAAAAGAAAATGTGTAAAGGTGGCATATAGCATTTATTAGCATTTATTACTCTTTTTCCTAGCAATTTCTTCACAAAAAATCACAAAAATACCCCCCTCACCTCCTTGGCCAGCCCTTTCCTTCCCCTTTCTGCCCCTTATCATTTCCACCCCTTTTCTAATTTTGATTCAAAATAATCATGAAATATCCAAATAAATTCATAGAATTCAAATAAAATCCAAAACCTTCATTCTTCTTCACAAAAGTTGCATGGATCTTCATTCAAAACATCATTTTGGAGGAAAAGATGATGAGTTTGGTTTCTTGGATTTGATGTTTTGTGGAGGTATAAAACCCTAACCCTAATCTTTTTTGTTGTAACTAAATTTCTAATTAGTATATTAATTGTTTATTTAAGCTTTTAATTTCATGTTTGAAATTCAAGACTTAATTTTTATGATAATATAGTTAGGGTAAAACTTGATTTATGTGTTTAATGTTCATTTAAAGTGTTAATTTGTGATTTGGCTAAGATTAACCTAGTAGAAATGTTAATTTTTTTGTTAATGAATACTTTGTTTAATTATGCAATTTTGCTTACTAGGTTTTTCCTAAAATTTATTTAGCAAGTGTTAAAAATATAGGAATGGTTTAGATGGCTTAGTTAAGCTATTATAAGGTGTTTGTAATCGCTAGATATGCGTTAGCTTGAAACTAGTGCGAATTATTGCGATAAGCTGCTTACTAGGTTTCGGGGTTTTTCCGACGTGGGTTCGATTGGTCGTTGCGAGATTATATCTATTGTATTCCTCGTAATTCTTGTGTTGTGTTGAGCGATCAGGATGATCGGGGTCCAGACTTAGTGTTTTGTAGTTTAGCGACCCCAATTAGGGTTTTTGGCCGGTATCGTGCACGATAGATGCGCTAAGCGCGCAGTGTAATTTTCAGGGCGTTATTCTTGCGTTTCGATGTCTTTTCGTCGATGTAGGATTTTTGCTTATGTGATGTGTTTGTGAAATTTTAGGTTCGCAAGCGGGGACTTCGGACGCTACGACAAGGGAAAACAGGTGGTAGGCTTCACTTAGCCAGGAGCGTTGGTGAGTAGATTTAACATCTACAGGAGAATCGCCCGCATGGCGTTACGCGTCTGGGCTAGAGATGTTATTTCTGTCGCATATTCTATGTCATATTTAGAATTGCGCATTTACCCTATTACTTAAATATTGTTGTGCTTGGACTAGTATCCTTAGGACACTGCACATATTATTGATGATTCATGTTGCACGAGCACTGATTGTATCCTACACACACCGTCAATAATTGCCATGTCACGCACAACCCACTTATAGATATGATATTGCTTGGTTAGAGACATTGAGACTTTGATTCATATTTCTTTACGCATTGACTTGTAGCATACCTGTATACCTACATACTTACACATATGCTCTAACATACTTACATGCTAGTTACCTGTATACCTATAGAGTATCATACCTTTAGTGATACTTTATGCCATAGCTACAGCTATACCTTGCACACCTCTTTCACTTATACTCAGGGGGTATACTACATCATTACTTGTAGCTAGATACATATATCTTGCTATACCTTTATGTTTTCACATACATCTGGTTATAGCTACATGTTTACCTTTACTTGATGCTATTTAGAATTGGAGAAAATAGGAACCGCATGATATTTTATATTAACTTGTTGCAGTTAATTAGCGGCTTTCCCTTGATATGCTTTCATTACAGTTTTATGTTGTATATATTATATTCATGGATTTTCGCATTGAGATATGGATTTTTCATGATGTTTTCTGGATTTGGGGACCGTGAGAGTTCATGAAATTATGCACTAATTGAAAAAACCGGTTTCCCTTGATATGATATTTTAGCAGCCACCATGAGATTTATCGGTTCGGATATATATATAAACCCCACGCGAGGAACGGAGGGGTCCATGTGCGGGTACATGGTGGGGCCCGGAGGTACCCCGGGGCAGGAATCTCAGTGAGGAGATAAGCTAGTGGGGGAACCATACTTTCCGGTGACATTACCAATGACTCGGCGGTAATCATGGGGATACCGTTGGGAGACATGTACGTATAGATACGTAGAAAGACGAGGGTCAGAGCTAGGCACTCGTGCTTTTCGGATAGCGTGTGATACGTACCTATCAGGGGGCCAGTCGTGGTGACAGCACCTGATAGATCAGCATTTCTGTGTCGATGCTTGACACATTGGTTTCATGATATTTCTTCTTACTCCTTTGTATATATAACAGGGGATTAGGCCGCTGTTATATATGCCCTTACACCAATATTAGTGGAATGGGACGCTAATATATGTGTATTGACATTAAATTTATACATCATCATATTTATTTATCCAAATATACCTAGAATGTAAAGGTCTCATTGACATTGGATTTAGGACATTTGAGAATTCATTTGATATTGATTATTGGATATATGTGAGATCTACTTGATATTGTACATTCGGAGTATATGAGATACACTTGACATTGTACATACGGGATATGTGAAATCTACTTGATGTTATACATTAAGGTTATGTGAGACTTACTTGATATGATAGCCAAATTGGGGGCTGATTTGAGGAAATTGGGATTTGGATTGTCTTGATGGATTTTGATCCTACCACGATGTCAGGATTCCGTGGAAATGACATGTTTCATTCCATACTCTACATTTATTGTTTATGCACTGCTTCATGTATTAGTAGTACATGTTAGAGTACCTTCCATGACTGTTGCATTTACATACCTTTATTCATATCATTTCTTCATGTATTAGTAGTACCGATATAGTACCTTACATGATGCTGCATACAGATTGTCATATTATTACCGCTTCATGTGTAGTTATACCTGTTAGTGTACCTTTCATGATTATTGCATTACATATGACTATTCATTGATATTAAATGCTTATGTTAGATTCGCGTTGTACGTGCATACTCGCGTTATTTACTATTCACGAGTTGGCAACTCACCCCCGTTGTGCCACAGTGTTTGCAGGTGTTCCTCAGGATAGTCAGAGACAGGGCTATTTTCATCCATCGTATCATCTTTTGCTGCGGATACCACATCACCTCACAGTGTGCAGTTTTGCCCAGGTGGGTTTTGTGATTATCCGATGTTATATTGTATATTCGTTGTATCCATGTACTCTCCATCTACCAGTTTTATGTATGACTTGGTGTGAGGACGATATTGTATATTATTTTGTGACTTGGAGGTTCTTTTACAGTTTCCTTTCTATCGTCTTCTATTTCTTCGCTACGGCGTCGTATATCTGTTGTGGTGGTTGTTTTCCGCCTTTTGGCGTGGATTTGCTCCCGTTGGGGATGCTTTACTTTATATTTATGTTGTACCCATTTTGGGGGCTTGTTTTACAAAGGATGTGCTGCCAAAAATTTTAAGAAATAAAAGTGAGATTTTAAAGAATTTGGGTTGTGATTTCAAAGGTTTTGAAAATACTATTATCACTTTCTTGCTACTTTTGATGGTTTAGATTTCTGGGTTTTGGCTTTCTTTTACTGCGTTACGTCTGTAGGCGTTGCGTAGTATTAAGGCCGTCATGTGCCAATTTCGGTTCGTGACAATCTAGGAGATCTCGGCGAGTCCGTTCAGTGTACCCAGTCTCCACTGATCACCCGTATACCTTCTCTGATGTCAAACACCAATGGATGTGGGATCATCCATCGCCCATCATATGGGTCAAGAAGCGCATACGCTAGTCTACTCCGGAGTATCGATGCCCTGTCTCGATACTCCCTCGACTAGGAACTATTATAGGGTGTACTTGTGGACTACCCTTGGCCCCACTAGTATGATCTCCATCATAGTCCTGGTAGTCAAGTACACATCCTAAGGGCTTTATCAACATGTGAGAGCAAGACAGCATCACATATACAAGTCAACATGTTAAGACAAAGTGCAACCAGATAGCATACTATCATGTCGAGCAAGAAAGTCCTTCCAATATATGTCCAAGCATTCACTACAATATACATCACATGTACAGTAATGGCCTCTAGGGCATACATATAACTAACATATGGGGGATGAGAGCCGCATCCAAAAGAATTATCCACTTCACGTTGAGTGGAGCGATCAGCACCGGCGCTCATTTGCCCTCTTCTGAGATCAGGCTCGGTTATTAATATATATTTTCTTTTGAATTATCAAATAAATTTATTATTATTTAACACTTATAATTTAAATGCATTATTTTCTTGTATTTGCCGTTAAATTACGACTTTCAGCCTGTACCCGACCCTAATCACCCTGACAGAGTGCTCGATCTTCACGCTCTTTACTTGGGCCTCATGATGAACATGCAATTTAAGGTCCGATATAATAGGAACGAGCTGAAGATCGATTGCTATTTGGTATGGCTGGCGACCCCCGAAGCGGAGAGAGCGGCTCTCCTACATTCACCGGCTTTTGCCAGAGTCGACGTAGATACATGGCCTCTCTTGTGCCAATATTATGACTCTAAGCGCAAACAGATTTATAATTTAAATGTAATTCATTATTTAGTATATAATTTATTTTTTATGTTGCTTAATTAGAAAACTAAATCTAATTGTGTTGTGCAGAAACAGGCCGATCAAAACAAAGAGAATAAGAAGTCGGCGAAGAAGGGTCGCCCTACTTACACAGGTAGCTCGAGAAATATTACTCGTGCCATAGAGCTATCGGTAAATTACAATAGATCTATTAGGATATAATGTAATATTAAGAGTTATTTTATAATATATGTAAATTTTTGGCGAATTGCACAGAGCTCAGAACCTGGCGAAAGGTGATATACCGAGCGTGTTAACCACCTATCTTGCCGTCCACGACACCTCGACAGATCCCGTCATAGGCGAGCTTCGATTTTCCGACACCGCTACCCAGGAGTATTGTGTAAGTGTTAATATTTATTCTAATTCGAATGAAATTTTCGTTTTGATAACTTCAAATTTAAATGATATACTTATATTTTAATGGTTAATGTGGGTGTAGGAGCGGGTGGTGGAGCGGGCGGCGGTATCGGGAATCGATTTTAGTGGACAGACCAATCCGATACTACTGATCCCAGTCCTAAACGCCGCATACGGTACGGAGGTTGGGAGAGAGGCCGAGGACTGGGTCCTAACAAGGCCCATATGAATTTGGTCTCCACTCCGGCGGTTACTTCCCCTACCCCCCGTGAGCAACGTCTAGAGCATGATGTTGCCGCCTTGAAGACCACCGTCGAGGAGTTGAAGGAGATGTTGGTACGTAGATTACTTAATAGTAAAATATTATATCATGTTATGGATAATAACATATGCAATATTAGTATCCTGAGCTTATTTGGTTTTAGACTTAGGTTTGATTAATCAGACTAACATAAAACTATCTAATTAAACTGAACTCTATAATCATAACCATTCCACATCTTTCTTCATTTTGGAATTTAAAAAGTTATGATTATCCAAATTCAAAACATGAGAAGAAAACATTTCTTTGTAAATTAGATAACTCCAAAACCAAGCAACCAATCAAAGCTAAACAATTAAGAAGAGATACGGGCTTACAAGTTAGAGTAATTATTATTTCTACCTCCACTTAAGATAAACTACGGTTTTCCAAACTAGATACCCAAACTAGGCCTAAATCCCTAAGTACTCTTAGATTTGGATATAAAAGCATAGACATGAATGTGTGGAATTTCAAGATGTATAAATTAACATACATAACTGTAAGGCTACGCCAGTGCCCCGGCCATCAATTCGTGGCCAAACACGGAACAAAAACTTTAGAAAACCAGCGCTAACGGAACCCTAAACAACGGATAGTACCATTAACCCTATACTAGTTCTACAAAAGGAGTTTAGAGAGGTTATACCGATCGATCTGTGTCCTTCGGTCTTCAAACTCTATCTCAAGCTCCTCGCGGCTTCCCCGATCAAGTTTGATCTTCGGTCTCCCTCTGCCAAAGAAGATCCACGTCAAGGGTTCGTAATACGGGCTCCTGCTTCAAAACCGAAGCAACTCGAACATCTAGTTTGCTAGCCTAGATCCCCAAGATGAAG
Organism: Agapanthus africanus; assembly: GCA_030015575.1. NCBI lineage: Eukaryota > Viridiplantae > Streptophyta > Magnoliopsida > Asparagales > Amaryllidaceae > Agapanthus > Agapanthus africanus. The sequence continues at coordinate 411,436,843 of CM057340.1, forward strand.
TAGAGATATTGTGTGAATACTTTGTCTCAAAACACCCATGGATTCTCAACTCATGAGAGGGATGGGTTGAGGTTGAAGAAGATACCCATGGAGGAAAGTGTGGGCTCAAGGAAGAAGCAAGTGAAGAAACGGCTTAAGTATTGTGTGTGATATTTTGAGAGCACATATACAACTCAAGAAAAATCCCAAGGCAAGAAAAGATCTGCCTCCTCACACTAAAAATATCCCACACAATAAATGATCACAAGAACCAACACCATGAGTCACCAAGTGCATCAATGCACAAGGCCAAGACTTGCACTCACACTTTCTACCAATTAAACATTTAAACTAAATGTTTAATCCAACAAAAAGAAATGGAATCAACTAAAGAAATCTTGAAACGAATTAGAAGATTACCCCTCATCCGTATATACATACCCGCATCCGTATTCCGACTGAATACGAATACAACGAGATGAAAGTAATCCAACAATATAATACTAGGTTCCGACTTAAACCAAAGCCCACTAGTATTATCCGTCCGATCGTGATCCGTGCACAAGTGCACGGATATGATCGAACATTGTCACGCCCCGCTTCCCAAAATACGGAATACGAGGGGTTGACAAGGCCAGCCATGCTCCTACGGTCAAGGAAATGTCCTTCCGTAGTCACACTTCGGCTTCTAGTTTTACATGGTAAACAGTAAATAATGCGCAGGTAATGAAAAATGCAGTAACTGAACAAAACAATATAAAAAACTGACCTGATGGGAAACGGAAGGGTGTAACTCTGGATAGCTAATCAAGATGTATGTGATGTGCGTCTGATCCTAGTCCCGGCTAAATCTACTCCTCACACTGAGCATGCATACTCAGGTCGTCAGAGCGACACAATAGCAATATAATATATAAATCCAAGTGACAACTCGAACAGTAATAATAGGTATATATGGCAATAAATCAAGAAGGTATAGGTATGAACATGCAGTAACCAAAGAAGTGTCTAATAAATCAAATGGACAGTAAAGCAGTAAAATAATATGCCAGGTATGTCAACAACGGTAAGTAATTTATATCAATGTCATTATCCCTATCAGTCTCTAAGTCTCACTGTACAGGTCACTATGCCTATCGTCAGTCCAAGTGTGAGAGTCAACCACTCGCGAGTGTCCTCCACCCAAGGGTAGGACCCAAGGGCAAGGGACCACGGGCCCAACATGTAACTCACGTAATAATCATGTACCCTGTAAATCTCCATATATCTCCTTATATATAAGTCGGCAAGGGACTCCCGAGATTCTGTTGAACTCACACTCAAACTACCCCACACCCCGTGGTCTACATCAAACGCTAACCATAACCTCAACTATCAGTCGGTCTGTGACAAGTCTGCACGAGAACTGGAGACAGGATCTCCATCAAGCACACCCCGACTAATATCTAAGGTAAATGGAAGTGTCTGGTGCCTTATCTGTGACACCTATGCAAGGGCTTCCATAAGTGTCCCATACCACTTATAGTCACACGTACACGCGTCTCACAGACGTCGACAATGCAATATAATAATAAGGTTCACTGATTGTGTACAAGTACGTATCACTTTCACTTATTCACTCATGCACGAACACCTACGTACTTGCCACAATCATCACTAATACCTAACACTGGGTAATGCACATTATCGCTAAGTTATCAATGAAGTGACATATGTATGATATGATGCGTAAACAGTATGTAAAGCATGATTAGGATGTCAGGAATCAGTAATCTACCACTTGCAATATTCATCATAAATCAAACATGTACAGTTTAGCGAAATGATAAACAGGGAATAAATAGTATGTTCAGTTATCTATCTAGCGAATTTGGTTTCACGCCGATCGGGTTCCAGGATCACTAATTATGGCCATTTCATTTTAAGCGTTCACGGATGGAAATCCGGTTTCAGAATCGGAAGTCCGTTTCGTAACGCATTTTAATCCCAGTTGGGATCAGATTTTAGCGACGCTACATTTGAATGAAATCTAGAGTTTTCAGTAAGGTTTTCAACGCAATGGACGGATATTCAATCGCGTCCGTACGTCAGGAGATATACACTGTTCAATACTAGTATATCAATTCTGATTCTGTTGGGACTGTTATACGTCCCGATCTTTTAAATTACAGGTTAAATAGAAACTGTTGACGAAACAGGGTGAAACCACTTGTGTTGTCTAGCTAACAGATTCATATTTAATAAACAGTGGAGTTCCGCATCCTACGAATTAATGAAACAGTGTGGTACCCATTACGGGACAGCATACAGTAAACAGAGTCGCTCTGGACTGCAGTCAAGAGTCGCACTCCGATCCAAATATTGTCAGAGTTTAAGTACAGAAATATTTAGAAACTTGCATAGGGTTATAGTTCGTCGAGTCGTATTCGATTTGAGCCCTCGAACGCATCATTCCAGTATGAATATAATTTATGGTAATTTTAACGGTTTTCAGGTACAAGAAATTTTCAGTTTTACAGGTATACTTGGGGGTAGTCGTTTTAGTCGTTAATAGTCGTATTTTCCAATAAAATTCACACACTAGATTCACATCCAAACGGGCCAAACTATACCAATGAGTTCCGTCAAATTAGGTGAGTATTTCCATTGAGGTCATGCATCGAACAGTTGCGTCGTATAATTTATCGAGGATATTAAGTATGGAATTTATAAAATTATAGTTCGTAACTAATACAAATTAGCATGTAGCAAGTATGAAACTTGCCTGGACACGTCTCGGGGATGTACGGTAACGATAACGTCACGAACGCGCGAAGAACGGCGACGGCAGCGTCTCGGAATGAGCTCGGGTCTGTTCTGGGGCAGCGGAGAGCGGCGTTGGTTGGCCGGAGTAGGGGAGAGGTGCTGAGGGGGAGCTCGTGGTCGAGGTGGTGCATAGGTGGTGGCCGAGGTGACGCGAAGGAGCTTGACGACGGATATGGAGACTGGAGCTTGGAGTCGGGTAGGGTACAGCCGGGGCTTCGAGTTGCTGTGGTGAGTTTAGAGTGGATGTTGGGGAATTGATGGGGGAAAAGAAGGCGAGGAGTTTAACGGTGTTGTTGAGAGGAGGTGGCCAGTGGTTCAGAGGCGGCTCCGGCGAGATGGAGACTCAGGTGGTGGTGAAGATAGGGGCGTCAATGGAGGTTGGATGCAAGTGGAGCTCGGGCAGGCGATGGGAGGAAGTGAGGGTGACGACGATGATGGCGGCGTCGAGAGCAAGGAGGTGGTGGTCGGCCGGTGATAAGTTAGGAGGTGCGGAGTGTGCTCGGTGAGTGAGGAGGATCAAGAGAGAGAGAACAGAGAAAGCGAGAGAGGAAGAGATCAGAGAGCGAGAGAGAGAGAGGGTAGTGGGTAGAGGGGAGAGGTCGAGGGCGCGCGTCGTGGGTAACGCTCGCGAGCGGGGCACGGCGCGTGACGAGCGGCGACGTAGGCGCAGGCGTAGGGTGCGGCGAGGAGAGCGGAGGCACAGTAAAGAGCGGGAGAATAGGAGAGACGTTGGGGAAGAAGGGAAGAGTTGTGGGCCGGGTCGGGTAGGAGCGGGCTTGGGCTTGGGTGAGTGGGCCAGAATAAAAAAGAATTGAGAGGGAAAGGAATGAGGGCCGGCCCGGGGGATTTAAAAAGGAGATTAAGTTTAAAAAATAAAGGAATGGGCTTGTGGTTTGGGTGATATAGGTTAAAGAAAAATGTGATTAATGTGGACTTGGTTTTAGGATAATAATTACAACTAGGGTTTTAGATTAGAATATAAAACAACTAGAGTTAGAAAACTAGAAATATAGTAATATAGGAAAATATTTTGATGAAGAATAAATCTATAGTTTGGGTTTGGGCTTAAAAGGTTTTAAAATAAATTAATAATTATAAATAAAATAAATAATAAAAACAAACTTTTTAAGTTAAAGAGAGATACGTATATTGGTATAAAAAAGGCTGGGTGTTACAAACACTGCCATAAAACCATACGGCCTCTACAACGTTTCGCCCGAACCAGAGAAACCCTCTATATGGGACTTTAAAGACTCATCAATACGCTGGCAGTGGGTTTAACCACAAGCACGTTAGTGGCACTAGCTGTACATAACGGCTACCCAGGTATTGAGCGAAAGGGTGGCCGACGAGAAAACTCATCCTGAAACCCTACTGAGCCTGACAGTGACAATATCCGTACAGTCCGGTTCGTTCGTCTATGAGTATCGCATATCGAGTCTAGGGGGTGGATAAAGTCAGACCCCTAATAACTTGACATTCAGTATTGGTATGAAACCCATCACCGCCTGAGAAACTACCGATCCTAGATCAGTAATTCTCGACTACCTTGGCCAAGGATTTCTGGTGATGGCCACCCGTGCACACCGCGACATCAACCCCCAATACCGGGAGAGACGAATCCTCTGACGATCCGCTCTCTGCCTCCATGTGGCTCGGGACTGTACCCAACTAAAACCTGTTTTCACGACTCCTTTGAGCCGTGGTATGGTACTAATCAAAGCACAGTGGGAACTCACACGAGACAAATGACGATCTCAGGTCGATAGACTAACCTGTACACATATCACCAGGGAACTGCTATCTGACAATAGGTATAATACCAACAAGCATATTCCCGGCGAGTCCGTCCGGTGTACTTATAACCCAATGAGCACCTGTATACTTCTTAGGTGAACCAACTGACACCAATGGCTTGTGAGACCGGCCACCGCCCCTCGTCGGGATCTCGATCCATATACACTAGTTTACTCTGGAGTATCGATTCCTAGTCTCGAAACTCCCTTGACTAGGAACACTTTAAGGATGTGCTTATAGACCACCCAACTCTCATGTATATGATCGCCATCATACTGCTTGTAGTCAAGCAAGAATCCTAAAGGCTCTATCAACATGCAATAGTGATCTGTAGTGTCACCTGAAGCATGTACACGATGATAAAGACAAACCAGATAGCATACTATCATCTCGAGTAAGACTGTCCTACCGGTATAGGTCCTGCCTCAATCATTACAATCACGTGCCTGCGATCCAATAATTGACTTGAGGGCACTATAGCCAACAATCTCCCACTTGCACTTAAGGCTAATTATTGCGGTGTCTCATACTCACGGCCCGTGGGATACCGAACACCCAACTTCTCTACTAATCAGTTTCACAAAGCTCATTTGTGAAACTATTGTGTTCGAGAAATAGCCTCAGTGGGTGGATCCTCCCCAAAGTTTCTTTCTATGTCTCTCTTTATCTCAAGTTCGCGGAGAAAGCCATCTCCCGAAATGAGCAATACCTGTCTTAGAATATGTCTGGATGTCTGATGGGACCCAGTTCACAAATGAACTCCAAATCCAGGAAACTTCTTAGACTGTATCGTCAACTGAATTTAACCAGTATCCTGCGCCATGCCTCCCTCAGTATCTGCTTGGACCACCTGTCCAAACTACTACCCCTCATAAGAGGGAAAAATATAACTCTGACAGTCACTCTGTCATCCAGGTCACCTTGGAAGCCTGGAATGATAACCGTCTCCCGAAGGAGGCTGCCGTTACCATATCCCATGAACATCCACTTATGTTCATAAACTGCTTCCGAACGTTTCTCCAGGATTAGATTAATAAACTTATTTTATCTAGTGCAAAAACAACATCAGTGGTACTTGAGATCTCATGATTGACTCAATTGCCTAACCAAGTGATATGCCAATCATGCACATCCCTCTCCACTTTAGTCTGTAAGACACCTTTAGAGAGGGTGACTCCATCACCTGCAGGTACACCACCATTTCAGGAGTCTTCCATTCTAAAAAACCTTTAGAATACTGTCTAAGTACCCAGATTGGGAAAATACACAAATCTAGATCTAAAACCATAGATCTAGTAACCAGAATGCCTGATATTATATCCATATCATATATGGAGAAACCATCATGTGACAACCAAAGTATAACCGATCGTAGTATAGGAATTTCACTTCCTATAATGTGTATGTCATCCAAATACCAGGACATCACACCCTACTACCTACTTAACGATTCCATCTCCTATGATGAAGTCAAAGCCTATGACTGTCACATCAAAAATAGATAATCTATCTCTGCTATACTTGCTTTAGTCTATAAATAGACACAAGCTACTTATTCACTATGCTTCCGCTGCTCCTACTGACTACAACAACCCTCTAGCAGAGTCATATAGATATGCACTTCTCAAGCTAGTTTAGAACGACGCTATATTCATCCTCCTACCGGGTCTCATAGTCTGGAACAACAGTAGTGTCAAGTCTGGGGAAACAAGAACCTCCCTGTCACCATCTTCAAGAATACCGAAGTACCTCTCGGGCGCCTGAGATTACCCACCACATCTGCGGACTGGCTAATGGAATGTCAAACCAGATTGAATCTTTAGGTTCTATTAAATTTTCAGTAATCGTTTGTGGTTCTGGAATCACTTCCAGTTCTACCATACTCCCACTACTGTTTTTTGAAAAAAGACCATTTTGCTAAAACTGTGGCGAGTCAAGAACAATATCACTATTGATCTTCCAGATGGTAGAAAGTTAACCCTCGTCATAGCCCGGGTTAACCCACAAACTGCCATTACGGAAACGTGCCTTGAGTTATCCAGAATCTGGTTTTAAGAATAAGCCGGAAAACTCCATATACCTTAATATCGTTAAAATATGAACCATTCTATATACAATATAGAAACATAGGCATTGATTTAATTGGAACCGGATTCAAATCATGCAGCTGTCTCCAATGCATGTCAACTAAATAGAAGGTGGCCGATCAACATTACTCAACTAGGAGTGCATCCAGATATGAGTAACCTGAAAGAGAAGCAGGTTCTCAAAACCATTACTATCAACTGATTACCAAACAAAAGTATCTACATCTTCGATCACCTTGAAGAATCCTGATACTTGAAACACCTGGTTCTCTACTTTATTCTTGTACCTATAACTTCTCAAAATATGGACCTTGTATTTCTACGAAACACTTGTCTAAAACTGGAGAAGTTACAAGTAAACAGAATATAGTACGAGGACCAACCCCTCTGTCATAATGGACACTGGACAACACACAATACTTTGTATAAGTCCCCTGAGTTAAATAAATCAAACCCTATGCGTCGTAGGTTGTAAACTGTACTATAGTTAAGAAGAATTACACCGTTGTTTAATACTCCTTACCTAACCATCAACTGATATAGGTAATATTGGGTTACCCTTGCACCTAGTCTAGGGTTTGGTAGCATCACTCATGCCAATTTAAAAATTAGAGAGGTGCAAAGCTAACAAACCATGAATCTTGCTAGAATTTCTAGGGTAACAAAAATTGTATCACATACAAAGAAGTAAAGAGATAGGGATTACAACCTTTGTAGTCCGTTCCTTCGCTTCATAAGCTCCGTGTTGATGTCCCTTCACTGCGATCAACATGAACTCCGACTCTCGAGTGGCTCCATGAGGTAAATGAGACAGCTTGCTTGTAGTCTTCATGATCTAAGATGATCTACCTTGAAGAATCTCTAACCCAAGCTTACACTTTACTAAACAACTTATTATAGAAGTGAACACCCTAATCTAAGTGGCTAGAATAGATGAGGATGATGAAATAGGAATTTTGCTCTCTTTTTTTTTCAAATTCTCACACTTATTCATCACAAATGAAAAGTTAGTGAAGGTTTTCTTTCAAGAGAATGAAGAAGAAGAAGATGTTAATCCTTTTGTGATGAATAATGAATTATTGCTATGGTTACTTATTCAACCATGAGTTAAGCATGAAGGAATTAACTCATGTAGAGAATAAACTAGATTTAATGGTTTGGATTGGGTTAATAAATATCTATACAAAATATCAAAGCTAAAGACAAAGTCAAAGCTTTATGAAGCTTCATGGAAGCTTCATGCTAATACAAACCCTAACCAAGTTTAAACCCTAAACCAAAGTTGAATTTGTAACCCTAACATGTTACAATATTATATATCACATATACAATATATTTCTTAACAAAAGAAAATAATACAATTAACATATATCGCATATATATATCAATGTATTATCCCGTGAGAAAATGAATCAATAAAGCGAGCTTATATTAGTTAACGTAATGTAATATATCACATATATAATTATACATTAAATTGTCGAATCAACACTTGATCCGAAAACCTGGCTATAATACATATAACCGACTAATATAACTTGTACCAATTCATCGAATCAACACTTGATCCGATGACCCGGCCATATCACATATACCCGGACGATATCACATATCGCGAGAATAGAATACGGTATCACATATCGTATTATTCTCGGTCCCGCACATATCACATATGTGCTCCTATTCCGTTTTGCCTGAGCCAGGAAACCTCTGTGTAGGACTCTAAAGAATCGTCAATACGCCGGCAGTAGATGATGATCATATCAAACACCCACAAGCTGCAAGCGGTCAGCTAAACGTAACAGCTACCCAGGTATTGAGAGATCAGAAGATCAACAAGCAAGCCTGTACATTCTCCTGTGAATCTAATCAGTAACACTACCGTACAGTCCGATCTCTTTGTCTGATATGTCGCATATCAAGTCTAGGGGTGGTAAACGTCAGACCCCAGTATCCGATAAGTCGTGTCAATGTGAGGCTCATAACATGTCGAGAAACTACTGATAACTCTTACCAGTAGCACTCCATATCAACCCTGGCCAGGGACTTCTAGTTATAGCCAATCGAACACAGCACAACATCAACTCCCTATACCGGGAGAGACGAAACCCCTCCTATCGCTCATTGCCTCCATATGATTCAGGACTGTACCCAAGAGCCACCGTTTTTCACGCCCTCTTGGACGTGGTAAGGTGAAAATCAAAGCATGGTGGGAATCACACAAGACTCTATGACGATCTCGGGTGTACAGACTAACCTGTACCAGTGTCACAGGAGAACTGCTATCTGACGATAGGTATAATACCATCTAGGAGTTCTCGGCGAGTCCGTTCAGTGTAACCAGTCTCCACTAAGCACACATACACCATCTTTGATGTGAAACACCGATGGATATAGGATCATCCATCGCCCATCATATGGGTCAAGATGCGGATACGCTAGTCTACTCTGGTGTATCGATGCCCTGTCTCGATACACCCTCGACTAGGAACAGTTATAGGATGTACTCTTAGACTACCCTGGCCCCACTAGTATGATCTGCATCATAGTCCTAGTAGTCGAGTACATATCCTAAGGGCTTTATCAACATGTGAGAGTAAGACCGTAAACTAATACAAGCCAACATGTTAAGACAAAGTGAAACCAAATAGCATACTATCTCGCGGCGATCAACTATCTCCCGGATCAAGTGATACCGCCTCAGAATATATCTGGACTTCTGATGGGACCTGGGTTCCTTGGCCAAAGCCACAGCTCCATTGTTATCACAATACAAAGGTATTGGATGCTCAATGGATGGAACCACACCAAGTTCAGTAATGAACTTCTTCATCCGGGCAGACTCTTTGGCAGCGATGTATTCAGCCTCCATCGCCGAGTCTGCCATGGTTTCTTGCTTGGAACTCTTCCAACAAACAGCCCCTCCATTTAGGGTAAAGACAAAAACCGAGTGCGACTTAGAGTCGTCCTTATCACTTTGGAAGCTCGAATCAGTAAAGGACTACACCTGGAGTTCCCCGTTACCATACACTAAGAACATCTCTTTAGTCCTTCTTAAGTACTTGAGAATGTTCTTCACAGCTGTCCAGTGATTCTCTCTTGGATCTGCTTGATACCTACTCACTACACTTAGTGAGTATGATACATCGGGTCTGGTACATAGCATCGCATACGTGATAGAGCCTACTGCCGAAGCATAGGGTATCCCTTGCATGCGAGCTCTTTCCAAATCAGTCTTGGGAGACATCTCTTTGGAGAGAGTGAGTCCAGAGATCGTGGGTTGGTTCCCACGCTTGGATTCTCCCATACTAAACCTTTTTAGTATGGTGTCAATGTACCTAGATTGGGACAATCCCAGTATCCGTTTAGATCTATCTCTATAGATCATAATTCCCAAAATGCAGGAGGTATCACCTAGATCTTTCATTGAGAATCTATGTGATAAGAAGAGCTTGACCGAGTGCAGCATAGGAACATCATTTCTTATCAAGAGTATGTCATCCGCGTACAATACGAGGAAGACAACCTTAATCTCTGCAACCTTTTTATATATACAGGGTTCATCTACGTTTTTGATGAAGTCAAACTCTTTGACTACAACATCAAAATAGATGTTCCAACTCCGCGATGCCTTCTTTAACCCGTAGATGGATTTAAGCAGCTTACACACCTTTCCGTTGCTCCCACTATCTACGAAGCTCCCTGGCTGAGTCATGTACACTCACTCCTCTAAATCGCCATTTATAAAGGCGGTCTTAACATCCATCTGCCAGATTTCGTAGTCATGGTATGCAATAATAGCAAGTAAGATCCGGATGGACTTAAGCATAGCCACTGGAGAAAAGGTTTCGTCATAATCCACACCTGGTCGTTGACGAAAACCCTTTGCAACAAGTCTAGCTTTGAAAGTTTCCACTTTTCCATCTACACCAAGTTTCTTCTTAAAGATCCATTTGCTCCCAATGGGTTTTACCCTTTCAGGAGCATCTTCCAAAGTCCATACTTTGTTGGTGTATATGGATTCCATCTCAGATCGCATTGCATCCAGCCACTTCACAGCGTCTCCACTCGTGATGGCCTGCTCGAAGCTAGTGGGGTCATCATCTTCCATGATGCAATCCTCGCTCCCACCGTCTATTAGAAAACCGTAGTATCTCTCAGGTGGATGAGGAACCCTGCTAGATCGGCAGAGAGGCTGGGGTTCGTTGGGAACTACTGAATCATCTGGTTCCACTAAATCTTCAGTTGTAGTTTGTGATGCTGGAACCTCTTCCAGCTCTACCTCTTCGCCACTAATTTCTTTTGCAAAAAATTCCTTTTCTAAAAAGGTGGCATGTCGAGAAACAAACACCTTTTGTTCCTCGCCGTGGTAGAATAGATATCCATGTGAATGTTTAGGATATCCCACAAACTTACAAAGAATTGACCGTGCCTCGAGTTTGTCCGGATTTTGTGTTTTAACATAGGCCGGACAACCCCATATCTTAACACGTTTAAGACATGGTCTCTTCCCACTCCATATCTCATATGGTGTGGTAGGTACAGATTTAGACGGAACTTGATTCAATATGTATGCTGTTGTCTCAAGCGCATAACCCCAGAACGAAATAGGCAACTCAGCAGTGCTCATCATAGAGCGCACCATATCTAATAGGGTGTGATTCCTCCGCTCCGATACACCGTTGTGCCGTGGTGTATAGGGAGGAGTAAGCTGAGAGAGAATCCCATTCTATTTTAGATAGTCCAGAAAATCATTGCTTAAGTATTCTCCTCCTCGATCAGATCGAAGGATCTTAATACTTTTTCCCGTTTGGTTCTCTACTTCGTATTTATATTCTCTGAATTTCTCAAAAGCTTCAGATTTGTGTTTCATCAAGAATACATATCCGTATCTTGAGAGATCGTCAGTGAATGTAATGAAGTATGAGGAACTATTCCTGGCATGTGTAGACATGGGACCACATACATCACTATGTATCAGTCTCAAGAGTTCTGTAACTCTTTCTCCGTGTCCACTAAACGGAGTTTTGGTCATCTTGCCTTTGAAACATGACTGGCAAGTGTCATACAATGAAAATTCGAACGGATTCAAATATCCATCCTTATGTAACATAGCTAGCCGTGTCGTATTGATATGGCCTAGTCTACAATGCCACAAGAAGGATTCGTTCATTTCTGAACTCTTCCTCTTGTGTGTGTTTTGTACATTAAGTACTATAGTTTGATTGAGAACGTATATGCCATTATTTAACGAGCCTGATCCAATAAACTTTTGATTCAGGAAGATATTCATAACATTATACTGTACTATAAAATTATATCCCTCTTTACTCAATAAAGAAACTGATATAAGATTGCATATCAGGGTCGGAATGTAATAGCATTCCTTCAGAATCAATGTATTACCGTTTGGCAATACAAGGTGATATTCGCCAACTGCTTTGGCTGCAACATTTGCGCCATTCCCTACTCTTACGGAATGATCACCTTCTCCTAGTTCCCTACCTTTGCGTAGCCCATATAACATATTGCATATATGGGATCCCGATCCGGTATCTAATACCCAGGATGTAGAGTGAACTAAGAAACAGTTCTCGATAACTAACACACCTGAAGAAGATGCATCAACATGCTTATCCTTCGTTTGGGTGGAATGAGAATCTGGATATTCTCCTAATTCCTGCTCTGTCTTATAACAATTATAAGAAAGAACATGACCAACATTTCCCTGCTCAGTATAATAAGCGGGTTCGGTCAATACATCCATGTTATTATCTTGATTAAGAACTGATATGGTCGCTACCTGGAGAGAGAGAGAAGAAAACACTTTAGCGTATGCTCTTGCAAGATTAGATTGGTTATTATCTTATCTAATCAGGATGGCTCCCACTGCTTTCTATCAAATCTTCCTTAAAACCCTAAAAGGTAAGACTAGCCGGGATTAATTACACTTTACAAGTTCGTCAATCTTTCAGCCAGGCCAGTGTTGGTACTTTGAGGGAGGTTCCCCATGCTTTCTCATGGACCTAATTAGAATAAACCTCGTTTTCCCAGAGGCATAACCCCGTTAACACCTTTCTAGTCACCTACTTGATCGGCTAATTGTCCTATGTAAAATTCTCCCAGGCGTAACTCTTACTCGCAGTGGGTATCGGGATCCAACTATCTCATAGGAGGTATGCAATCTTATTGAAAATTTCAACGCTTGAAATTCCCGATAATGCTTTTACCCCTAACCCCCTATGACCTTGACAAAGGCCAACAAACCATAGGAAGCTAGTCAAGTTCAACCCGTCATTTCTTGATTGAAATAAACCCACCCGCACGACCCTTGACAAAGGCCAACAAGTTCGTACGACTACCCTAATCCAATCGCATCACATGCTTAAGCAGATAAGTACTAGTTAGCTACCGCACACTACGCCTTTACAAAGGCCAACAAACGCAGCACGAATACTAAATAGTCTTTATCTGAAATGACGGAGGGCTACGCAGGTTTTTCAGAAAACCATGAGCGTAATGAACTCGATATCGTTGTAGAAACAAGTGATTTTTAAAAGGAGTGTTTTTTAGGCTTTTCTAGTTTCACTAAAGAGGTCACTCCCGGTGAAGGGATCTCGGCTCTTTCCTTATCGAATTAGGTGCAGGATATTTCATAAATACCGCAGTGCAAAGAAAGAACTATAGAAGCAATCACAAACTAAACCGTGAGTTTGTAGCATCTGCCAGTTTTGCTAAAGGGGTCACTCCCGGTGAAGGGATCTCGGCTCTTTCCTCATCGAATAAGGTGCAGGGTATATCATATATATACCGCGATGCATAGCAAAACTTTAGCTACCCTTTTTATAAAGTTTTGATTCTACAACATATTTTAGGTTTCTTTTCATTTATTAATCTCATTAATATATCCCATCATTTATGCTTCCTAATCATCACAAAAGAAACAAAAATACAACGTACGCTTATGCCATCCGCATTCGCCACAATGTTCCGTTATGCACCATTAGGTTACTTAACTAACGGCATACCGGGACGGGACTAGCGCGGGTGTAAAACATAAGCAACGTTTATTATATATCATATATATAATAATAATAAAGCATTTGTCTCACGCATATAATATGATCACATCACAGTATATCAGCAGCAGAAGAAACATATGAAATATTGGATATACAAGGAGATCCGTGTTTTATATCGAGCCTGTATAAAACATGGATTCCACGGTCATGATGAATAGCCAAACTCACATCCCTAGACCCCTACGAGAGCGGCAAGTAACACTGCCAATTCTAGGGTTAGGAGACCCGGTCTCGACTCCTCGAGATGGCCTCCCACTGGACCCTAGAACCAGGTTACTTGTTCTCCCCTCCTCGGGTCTATCCTAATGCAGAAAAGTAAATAATATACAATGGTGACACATCCTCAACCCGGATGTGCCCCGATAAAAGAATATTACATACATTTGAATTTTTACATGAATGAAAATAAAAACCCTCATCTCACATAAAAACCCCGGCTATTCAGAACACGACGATCCAATATAACATATCACATCAACACATAATATCACATATCATCAACATAAGCATGTATGTGTATCCCAATTGTCGTTGATGTATAGCAACGAAGCCGGTGATACACCACATACTATGCTTACGGTCACAGAAAAGAAAGTGTAAAACTACAACATTAGGAATCCACAATCTACTTAGACATCGTAAACCCGAAATATCACATATTACGGATTTCATGCCTAACTATATGAATTCCACATATTTTATCACATTACAGAATATCATGACGATGTTTAACGTTTCGATCGAATCAACATACACGCACAAATTACCCCTGTTAGCTCAACACTTGAGCAAAGTCAAAACACTCAAAAACCGTGCCACGGTGTCTATGGTCCAGCCGTAGAAGGAGCTAACCAACGCCTCACCTATGACACCATGGAAATACGGCAAACCCGAAGGTTCGTTCGTGGTTCCGTGGGCATAGAATCAAATTAAGGTTATTATGTCTTCTAGGGGGTCCATAGATGTACTTGCACGATTTAACGAATACAATCAACTTCGGAAAATTACAACACTTGGAAATTTCAGCTGTGTACAAAATGTGGTGTGCGATGTTTGATCAAACTGCTAAAAATAGTCAAGGTTACCAATACATTGTTAAATTAAACGACTACAAAGCACTACGAATTAGCCCCAGGTCAAACAGATCATCACATGAAAATTGGGCTAAATAAACAATACTAGGAAACCCAAATTGAACACATAAGACCACAGATGGGATACGGGGGGCAGAGGAGCTCCCAGGGCGGGCCTAGCCGAAATTAGAGGCTAGGGGCTCGGACAAAATTCGAGCCCCCTCCCCCGTATTTCACCCATGTGCTTATATTTATCCATACTACATTCTGCAGTCGTTTGAAAAAAATTTAGGGGACTTTTTACAAAATTTCCAGAGAGCAAAATGAGGGTTTCAAAATACTGTTTTTCGGAGTGGATTTCATTTTCGTAATTATTATAACACCATATCTAGAATTCTAGTTTGGCTATGATACCACCGTTGGGTTACCCTTGCACCTAGTCTAGGGTTTGGTAGCATCACTCATGCCAATTTAAAAATTAGAGAGGTGCATAGCTAACAAAGCATGAATCCTGCTAGAATTTCTAGGGTAACAAAAATTGTATCACATACAAAGAAGTAAAGAGATAGGGATTACAACCTTTGTAGTTCGTTCATTCACTTCATAAGCTCCATGTTGAGGTCCCTTCGCTGCGATTAACATGAACTCCGACTCTCGAGTGGCTCAATGAAGTAAATGAGACACCTTGCTTGTACTCTTCATGATCTAAGATGATCCACCTTGAAGAAACTCTAACCCAAGCTTACACTTCACTAAAAAACTTATTAGAGAAGTGAACACCCTAATCTAAGTGGCTAGAATAGATGAAGATGATGAAGTAGAAATTTTTCTCTCTTTTGTTTTCAAATTCACACACTTATTCATCACAAATGAAAAGCTAGTGAAGGTTTTTTTCCAAGAGAATGAAGAAGAAGAAGATGCTAATCCATTTGTGATGAATAATGAATTATTGCTATGGTTACTTATTCAACCATGAGTTAAGCATGAAGGAATTAACTCATGTAGAGAATAAACTAGAGTTAATGGTTTGGATTGAGTTAACAAATATCTATACAAAATATCAAAGCTAAAGACAAAGTCAAAGCTTCATGAAGCTTCATGGAAGCTTCATGCAAAAGATAACCCTAATCCAAACCCTAACCAAGTTTAAACCCTAAACCAAAGTTGAATTTGTAACCCTAACATATTACAATATTATATATCACAAATACAATATATTTTGTAACAAAACAAAATAATACAATTAACATATATCAATGTATTATCCCATGAGAAAATGAATCAATAAAGTGGGCTTATATTAGTTAACGTAATGTAATATATCACATATATAATTATACATTAAATTATCGAATCAACACTTGATCCGATAACCCGGCTATAATACATATAACCGACTAATATAACTTGTACCAATTCATCGAATCAACACTTGATCCGATGACCTGGCTATATCGCATATACCCGGACGATATCACATATCACGAGAATAGAATACGGTATCACATATCGTATTATTCTTAGTCCCGCACATATAACATATTGTTGGATATAGTGCCCTCAGAGTCAATTATTGGATCACAGGCACGTGATTGCAATGATTGAGCGAGGACCAATGCTGGTAGGACAGTCTTACTCAAGATGATAGTATGCTATCTGGTTTACCTTTATCATCGTGTACTGTTTTAGGTGACCTTACAGGTCACTATTGCGATTCTTGCTATCTGATAGAGCCCTTAGGATTCTTGCTTGACGGCCAGCAGTATGATGGCGATCATATACGTGGGAGCTGGGGTCTATAAGCACATCCTTTAAAGGACCCTAGTCGTAGGAGTTTTTGAGACAGGTCATCGATACTCCAGAGTAGACTAGTGTATACAGTCGAGACCCCGACGAAGGGCGGTGGCCGGTCTCACAAGCCACTGGTGTCAGTTGGTTCACCTAAGATGTATACAGGTGCTCATTGGGTTATGAGTACACCGGACAGGACTCGCCGGGAACATGCTAGTTGGTCATATACCTGACGTCAGATAGCAGTTCCCAGGTGACATGTGTATAGGTTAGTTCATCGACCTGAGATCGTCATTTGTCTTGTGTGAGTTCCCACTGTACTTTGATTACTACCCTACCACGGCTCAAAAGAGTCGTTCAAACAGGTTTTAGTTGGGTACAGTCCCGAGCCACATGGAGGCAGTGAGCGGATCTGCAGGGGTTCGTCTCTCCCGGTATTGGGGGTGAGGTCGCGCTGTGTCTAGGAGAGCCATTACACAAAGCCCTCGGCCGAGACAGGAGATTTACTGGTAGGTATTCTGGTAGTATCTCAGGGTGTTCTGGGCTGCACTCCGACACGACTTGTACCGCTTTTGGGGGTCTGACTTTTACCAACCCCCTAGGCCCGCCATGCGATGCTCATAGACGAACGGACCGGACTGTACGGATATTGTCACTGTCAGGCTCAGTATGGTGTCAGGATGAGTTCGCTCATCGACGTCCCTTTTGGTCAATACCTGGTAGCCCGTTACGTATGGCTAATACCTCTGACGTGCTAGTGGTTAAATCCACGGCCAAGGGATTGACGAGTCTTTAGAGTTCCCCACAGACCGTTTCTCAAGTTTCGGGTGAAACGCTATAGAGGCCGTATAGAGATATGGCAGGGTTCGATCATGTACGTGCGGTATTGCACGGATCATGATCGGACGGATAATACTAGCGGGCTTTGGTTTAAGCCGGATCCTAATATTGTATAGTGTAGATTTTGTCTCATTGCATTTGTATTCGGTCGGAATACAAATGCGGGAATGTATATACAGTCGCGGGGTTTTCCTGTAATTTATTACGGGATCAGTTTTTTGAAGTTTCCAGTTTGCATTCCGTTTCGGCCATTTTCCTTTGTGTCTTTCTTTGGCTGAAAATTTGTGGAGGGGGGCTTATTTGCAAATGTGCAAATTAGTATTGTGGAGGGTGGTCTTTGTATATTGTAGCCTCATGATGGTTCAACCATCATTTGACTTCTTTCTTCATGATTGCTTGACTTTTGGAGATATGATGGTTGATGGAGTGTTGGACTTTGTTGTGATCATTTGATTCTCTCATCATCACTCATCATTCCTTCTTGCTATGGCCGGCCAAGCTTGCAAGGGGGCTGTCCCATATTTTTGGGTGGGGTGGTTCTCATTTTGGTTTGCACAAAAATCCCAATGCTCATCCAAAAAGGTTCATATCTCTTTCCCACTTCCAAATGGCAACTAAGAATGACCCCATGAGACAAAAGAGTTCTACACTTAGCCTACAGTATTCTTGGACACGTCGACTCGCCAACTTTGTGCCCGAGTTGCCTCGGTCCAGAGGTGGGAGCCCGTAAAAGAACCCGGCGATGTGGTGCCCTTCCGATGAGGAGATGAAGACCGGAGATTCCGTGGGGAGATCGGGATGACGACGAGAAGACCGAAGGACACGGATCGCTCGGTATATCTCTCTACCCTTTCTTCACTTAGCTAGTAGTAGGTTAATGGTCTGATCCGGGTTTATAGTCCGCGGTAGCGTCGGTTTAAAATTAAGAAAAAATTTTGTTTCCATATTTTGGGCTCGGACAGACGGCCGGGGCGCTGCCGTGGCCTAACATGGTATCAGAGCCAGGCCATTAACCTAGTCTAGCTTGCTCTAACGTGTTTACAAGTTCGATCGATCGGATTTTCCAAAAACAGCATTTCCATGTCGCACTTTCTGTCGAATTTTTCCTTGCTCTAAAAATTATTTGGTACATTGGAAAATTACGTGAAGGGTTTTTTGAGAATTCTGTGAAACTTTGGTCGGCTGATATTACTTAGCGCGGCGAAACTGTAGGGTTGCTAGGCACGCGCACAAGGGTCTACGAGGCATCAACCATGCCCGAATAAAAATTTAGCCGTGCCGAACAACCCGAATACGGAACTTTAAACTAGAGATTAGGCGAAAACTAACATGCTAAACATTTTAACACTAAGTGAGAGGGATTACAACCTTTGTAGATCCGGTCCTTCACTTCATATGCTCCGTGTTGTGGTCCCTTCGCTGCGATCATCGGGATCCGGACTCTCGAGAGGTTCCACGAAGAGAAAGACGCAACCTTTGCTTCCGATCTTCGATACTAAGATGATCTACCTTGAAGTTTCTTTAACACAAGCTAACACTCATGAAATGATGTGAATACCCTCATCTAAATGGCAAGAGAAGATGAGGATGATGAAGTAGGATTTTTGCTCTATTTATTTATCTTTTTCTCATGTTTATTCATCACCTTTTGAAAAACTAGTAAGCTTTTCATGGAAGAATGAAGGAGGAAGAAGATGAATAATGTTAAAAACCTTTTGTGATGAATAGGAAAATAATAATATGATAGAATTATGCAACCATGGTTCACTTAACCATTGTAGAGAATTAACTAGGGTTAGGGTTTGGGTTGGGTTAAAGCATGACTCATTTGAAAATATCTTTATCATGACAAAAAGAAAAGCTTCCAGAAACATCTAGAAGGTTTAACCCTAATCCAAACCCTAATCAAGTTTAAACTCCATTAAACAAGTTGCATTAGTTATCATATCATGTTACAATATTATATATCACATATATAATATTTATCGTAATAAAATAAAATAATACAATTAACATATATCGCATATATATCAATGTATTACCCGAGTGAGAAAAAGAATCTTTTAGTGAGCAAATATTAGTTAATGCAATTTAATATATCGTATATATTATTATACATTAAATTATCGAATCAACACTTGATCCGACAATCCGGCTATATCGCATATAACCGGCTAATATTTATCCGTACCGATTCATCGAATCAACACTTGATCCGATGACCCGGCTGATATCAAATATCGCGAGAATATAATACGGTATCTCATATCGTATTATCCTCGGTCCCGCACATATCACATATGTGCCCCTACTCCGTTTTGCCTGAGTCAAGAAACCTCTGTGTAGGACTCTAAAGAATCGTCAATACGCCGGCAGTAGGTGATGATCATATCAAACACCCACAAGCTGCAAGCGGTCAGCTAAACGTAACAGCTACCCAGGTATTGAGCGCTCAGAAGATCAACAAGCAAGCCTGTAACTTCTCCTGCGAATCCAAACAGTAACACACCCGTACAGTCCGGTCTCGTCGTCTGATATGTTGCATATCTCGCCTAGGGGTGGTAAACGTCAGACCCCAGTAGCTTGATAAGTCGTGTCGATTTGAGATCTATAACAGTTCGAGAAACTACTGATAACACTTACCAGTAAATCTCAGCAACCCTGGCCAGGGATTTCTGGTTATAGCCAATCGAACACAGCACAACATCAACTCCCTATACCAGGAGAGACGAATCCCCTCCTATCGCTCATTGCCTCCATGTGATTCGGGACTGTACCCAAAAGCCACCTTTTTGCACGCCCTCTTGGACGTGGTATGATGGAAATCAAAGCACAGTGGGAACCACACAAGACTCTATGACGATCTCGGGTCAACAGACTACTCTGTACCAGTGTCACCGGAGAACTGCCATCTGACGTATGGTATAATACCATCTGGGAGTTCTCGGCGAGTCCGTCCAGTGTACCCAGTCTCCACTGAGCACCCGTACACCATCCTTGATGTTAAACACCGATGGATATGGGATCATCCATCGCCCATCATATGGGTCAAGATGCGTATACGCTAGTCTACTCTGGTGCATCGATGCCCTGTCTCGATACACCCTCGACTAGGAACTATTATAGGATGTACTCGTCGACTACCGTGGCCCCACTAGTATGATCTCATCATAGTCCCAGTAGTCGAGTACATATCCTAAGGGCTTTATCAACATGTAACATAGAGACAATCAAAGTACATGTTAAGATAAAGTACAACCAGATAGCATACTATCATGTCGAGCAAGAAAGTCCTTCCTATATATGTCCAAGCATCCACTACAATATACATCGTATGTACAGTAATGGCCTCTAGGGCATACATATAACTAACAATCTCCCACTTGCACTAGGGCCATCTGTTATGGTATCGCATACCCAACAATTAGCTGCGGTTGAAGTATCTCATACTCAACCATCCCATAAAAGTCTCTACTGGGAAAAAGGCCTTTGTGAGTGGATCCGCACTGTTGTCCTCTTTGTCTGCTCTCCTAACCTCGATCTCCCTGGAGATCAACCATCTCCATGATCAGGTGATACTGCCTAAGAATTATATCTGGATTTCTGATGGGACGGAAGTTCCTTGGCAATAGCCACAACTCCATTGTCAAACAATGGTAGGAACGAAGTTCATCTTATGAACTTATAAATATCCAGACTGCCTCTTTGGTAGTATCCTTGGTAACGATGTATCTTGCCTTTAATCGTCTAGTATGTCACGGTATCTAGCTTGGAACTCTTCCAACATACCGTCCCTCCACTGAGGATATAGACAAGCCTGCGACTGATATTCAGTCGTTCTTATCACCCTGGAACCTTTCCAGTGATTCTCCCCAGGATCGATTGATACCATCTCACTACAACTAGTGAGTATCCTAATATCCAATTAGATCTATCTCATAGATCCAAAACCTAGGATTTAGTAGGTATCACTTTGATCCTATATGGAGAATCCTTGTGATAAGCGGAGATTGACCGTGCGTAGCATAAAAAACTTCTTCCCTATCAAGAGTATGTCATCCACGTACTCTACGAGGATCTCCACCATACTCTCTACTACCTTTTTGTATATACAAGGTTCATCTACCATTTTGATGAAGTCAAACTCTTTGACTACCACATCAAAACAGATGTTCCAACTCCACGATGCCTGCTTTATCATATAAAACATCTTGCACACGTTTTCGCTGCTCCCACTGTCTACGAAGCCCTCTGGCTGTGTACTTATAGATGCTCTTTTCTAAAACATCATTTAGAAAAGCTGTCATGACACCCAACCACCAGATATCGTAGTCATGGTATATAGCCGTGGCAAGTAGGATTTGGATGGACTTAAGCATAGATCCTTAGAAAAGGTTTCAACATAATCCATACCTGGTCTATGATGCAAACCTTTAACAAGTCCAGCTTTGAAAGTCTCAACTTTTCCATGTACACAATGTAATCTTCTCAAGATATACTTGCTCCTGATGGGGATTTAACCCTTCAGATAAAGCAACCAAAGTCCATACTTTGTTGGTGTATAAGGATTCCATCTCATATCGATAAGCACCCAGCCATTCTTACAGAGTCCAACTCCTGATGGCCAACTCGAAACTAGTTGGGTCATCATCTCATGATGCAATCATCGCTCCCACTGTCATGGAGAAACCGAAGTATCTCTCAGGTGGGTGAGGAACCCTACTAGATCGGCGGAGAGGCTGAGGTTCATTGGAAACTATTGAATCCTTTGGTTCTACCAAATCATCAGCTGCATTTTGTATAGCTGGAACTATTCCAGTTCTACATAACAGACTTTGCCTCGAGCTTGTTCGGATTTTGCTTTTAGACATAGGCCGGACAACCCTAAATCTTAACAAGCTTAAGATATAGGCTCTTCCCTTTCCATATCACATATGAAGTGGTAGGCAACTGATTTGATTTGAACCCTATTCAATAGGTATGCAGCTTCTCAAGTGCATAACTCCCAAAAGGAAATAGGAAACTCAGTAGTACTCATCATAGAGCACACCATATCAAATAGGGTGCTATTTGCTCCGCCCCGATATACCATCGTGCTATGGTGTATACGGAGGAGTAATGCTGAGAGAGAATCACATTCTCCTTTAGAATAGTCCAGGAATTCCGTGCTCAAGTATTCTCCTCCTTGATCTCATCAAAGGACATAATACTTATACCCGTATTTGGTTCTCTACTTCTAACTTATATTCTGTGACTATCTCAAAAGGTTCGGACTTGTGTTTCAACTGGAACACATGTCTGAATCTTGAGAGATTATCAGAGAACGTAATGAAGTAAAAAGAACCAGTCTTGGCATGTGTAGACTGGGGACTTTCATACATCAGCATGTATCAATTCCCAAAAGTTCACTAACTCTTTCTCTGTTTCCAACAAACAGAGCTGTGGTCATCTTATCTTTGTGACATGACCGGCAAGTTTCACAAGATGTAAATTCAAACTAATTTAAATATGCATCTATATGTAACTTCAGCCAGTCGGGCCGCATTGATATGACCTAGTCTACAATACCTCAAGAAGGATTCATTCATTTCTGAACTCTTTCTCTTGTGTGTGTTCTGTACGTTAAGAACTGTGGTTTGATTTAGAACGTCAATGCTTTTAGATAACGTGCCTGAACCGATCAACTCTTGATATAGGAAATGTTCAAAACATTATCCAACAATGCAAAATTATATCCTTTCTTTACTAATAAAGAGACTGATATGATTTTGTATATCAGGTTCGGTATCTAATAACATTTGTTCAGAATCAATGTATTCTAGTAATACAGGGTGACAGTGACCAACAGACTTGGCTGCAACACTTGCACCGTTTTCTGTCTCATGAAACTTATCACCCGTTCTCAGTTCTTCACCTATCTTTAGCCCATGTAACAGATTACATATACGGGATCCTGATCCGGTATCACATACCCAGGACGTAAAGGATACTGAGAAACAGTTCTGTGTAATGAACACACCCGAAGATGATGCATCAACATGCACTTTCTTCGTTTGGGCGGCACGGGAAATCTGGTATTCCCCAATTTCCTGCTCTGTCTTATAACAATTATAAGTTGGAGCGGGACCAACGTTCCCCAGCTCAGTATAACAAGCGGGTTCGGTCAATATATCCGTTTTATTATCTTGATTAAGGCGTGATATGGTCGCTATCTGGAGAGAGAGAGAAGAAAACACTCAGCTTATGCTCTTGCAAGATTAGATTGGTTATATAATATATCTAATCAGGATGTCTCCTACTGTTTTAGTCAAATCTTCCTTCAAACCCTAAAAGGAAAGACTAGCCGGGATTAATTACACGCTACAAGTTCGCCAATCTTTCAGCCAGGCCAGTGTCGGTACTTTGAGGGAGGTCCCCCGTGCTTTCGCACGAACCTAATTAAAGTAAACCTCGTTTTCCCAGAGGCGTAACCCCGTTAACACCTTTCTAGACACCTACTTGATCGGCTAATTGTAATGTGTAAAACTCTCCCAGGAGTAACTCTTACTCGCAGCGGGTATCGGGATCCAACTATCTTATAGAAGGTATGCAATCTCATTGCAAATTTCAACACTTGAAATTCCCAATAATATTTTACCCCTAGCGTCCTATGACCTTGACGGAGGTCAACAAACCATAGGCTACTAGTCAAGTTCAACCCGTCATTTCCTGATTGAATTAAACCCACCCGCACGACCCTTGACGGAGGTCAACAAGGCCGTACGACTACCCTAATCCAATCTGCATCATATGCATAAGCAGATAAATACTAGTCAGCTACCGCACACTACGCCTTGACGGAGGTCAACAAACGTAGCACGAATACTAAGTAGGACTTATCTGAAATGACGGAGGGCTACGACAGGTTTTTAAGAAAATCCTTTGCGTAATGAACTTGATATCGTTGTAGAATCGAGTGATTTTAAATGGAGTGTTTTTGAGGCTTTTCTAGTTTTGCTAAAGGGGTCACTCCCGGTGAAGGGATCGTCGGCCCTTTCCTCATCGAATAAGGTGCAGGATATATCATATATACCGCTGTGCAAAGCAAGAACTATAGAAGCAATCAAAAGACAAACCGAGTTTGTAGCATCTGCCAGTTATTGCTAAAGGAGTCACTCCCGGTGAAAGGATCTCGGTCCTTTCCTTATCGAATAAGGTGCTGGATGTTCTACAAGGAACACCGCTATGCAAAGCAAGAACTATAGCTACCAGTTTTTATAAACAAGTTTCTACAACATCTTAGGTTTCTTTTATTTTATTAATCTCATTAATGAAGTCCCATTTTAATATGCTTCACAACCATCTCTATTTGAAACGAAATCTGCAATATAACATATATCTCATATATAATATAAACATTCGTCTCAGGCAGTAATATGATCTCATCACATAACATTGCAGCAGAAGAACATATATGAAATATTGGATATACTAGGACGTCCGTGTTTTCAATACGAGCCTGTATAAAACACGGATTCCACAGTCGCGATGAATAGCCAAACCCACATCCCTAGACCCCTACGAGAGCGGCAAGTAACACTGCCAATTCTAGGGTTAGGAGACTCGGTCTCGACTCCTCGAGATGGTCTCCCACTGGACCCTAGAACCCGGTTACTTGTGCTCCCCGCCTTGGGTCTACCTAATGCGGAAAAGTAAATAATATACAACGGTGACATCTTCCGCTACCTGGAAGTGCCCCAATAAAAGAATATTACATACAAATGAATTTTACATGAATGAAAAAGAAAAACTCTCATCTCACATAAAACCCCGGCTATTCAAACGCGACGATCCAATACAACATATCACAGCAACACATAATATCTCATATCATCAACGTAAGCAAGTATGCGTATCCCGATTGTCGTTGATGTATAGCAACGAAGCCGGCAATACACCACATACTACGCTTACGGTCACAGAAAAGAAAGTTTAAAACTACAACAGTTGGAATCCGCAACCTCTTTAGACATCGCATGCCTAACCAAATGAATTCCTTAGACATCACATGCCTAACAATTATAAACCCCGCATTTTAGTCTCATTTATCGAAAACTCTTTTCAATACCAAGTCGTCCAATTCAACAAGATTCCCGACGTCCTGATCGAATGTTCGTCGCAAACTTTAGCAGACGGCCGCACCCCCGATACCGTCGACGAAGCGCACCAAGGCGGAACACCGCTACCGGGAGCACCCGAACGGATGCTTTCGGCGACGGGGTTCTCCTACAGTCACTTGGTCGGGGCTATGGAGTGAGGCTGTCTATTAAGTTTACCCGGCGAGTATCCGCGTACCCTACGTGATTGTGACGGACTTTTGATCACATCAAAATTCCGTGGAAAATGATCATCTGAGACTAAACTGCTATGTTTATAATATTCAAATTAGTTATCACATAACTACCTGTGGATTCCAATTATTGTATCACATTCCGGATAAATAGAAAAAGTTAAACTTTCCGATCGAATTGTCAAGTACCCAAGATTTCCCCAATATATCTCAACACTTGAAATCAGTTTAGAAACATCCATTACATGCCACAGTACCAATGGTCCAGCCGTAGAAGGGTCAAGCCAACGCCTCACATGTGGCACGCCGTACTGCCCCAAACCCTAAGGTTCAGAAGGCAGTTCAAGACGGTCACATAATCGAGTTAAGGTTTGTTGTCTTCTAGAGGGTCCATCGAGTTACTTGCACGACTTAGAACATTCTTAAACACGAGGAAAAATCCAACTTTTGAAAAAATTTCCGACAGGGGAAAAAGTGAGTTATTGATATCCGTTCGAACTTTTTAACAGTTTCTAAAAATTATCCGGACAAACTAAACAAAATTATAAAATCCGATTGAATCTTTAAGTCCCCAATACAACCCAGATAATTCAACAGTTGAAAAGATATTAAAAATTCCCAGAGAACTGAGCACCAGAAAATAGGAATTACTGCGCAAATATTAATGCAACAGGAGACCGTACGACCGCGGAACCGCCGCACATGCCTGGCTCGTGCCGCTGTTCCGCGGTGGTTTAATCGAATTAGGCCCCCGTATTTTACAGTAATTCATATTAGACCCTGCTTAATTTTCTGCATATTTTTAATATGGAAAAATCACAGTTTTGAAAAAATTTCCAGAAAGTGGGTTTTATCGGGTTTTCCGGGTTCGATCGGACTTTAAACTTCGTCTAGACTTTGCCTAAAGCTCTAGCTTGTCTCTAATACCACTGTAGGGTTGCTAGGCACACGCACAAGGGTCTACGAGGCATCAACCATGCCCGAATAAAAATTTAGCCGTGCCGAACAACCCGAATACGGAACTTTAAACTAGAGATTAGGCGAAAACTAACATGCTAAACATTTTAACACTAAGTGAGAGGGATTACAACCTTTGTAGATCCGGTCCTTCACTTCATATGCTCCGTGTTGTGGTCCCTTCGCTGCGATCATCGGGATCCGGACTCTCGAGAGGTTCCACGAAGAGAAAGACGCAACCTTTGCTTCCGATCTTCGATACTAAGATGATCTACCTTGAAGTTTCTTTAACACAAGCTAACACTCATGAAATGATGTGAACACCCTCATCTAAATGGCAAGGGAAGATGAGGATGATGAAGTAGGATTTTTTCTCTATTTATTTATCTTTTTCTCATGTTTATTCATCACCTTTTGAAAAACTAGTAAGCTTTTCATGGAAGAATGAAGGAGGAAGAAGATGAATAATGTTAAAAACCTTTTGTGATGAATAGGAAAATAATAATATGATAGAATTATGCAACCATTGTAGAGAATTAACTAGGGTTAGGGTTTGGGTTGGGTTAAAGCATGACTCATTTGAAAATATCTTTATCATGACAAAAAGAAAAGCTTCTAGAAACATCTAGAAGGTTTAACCCTAATCCAAACCCTAATCAAGTTTAAACTCCATTAAACAAGTTGCATTAGTTATCATATCATGTTACAATATTATATATCACATATATAATATTTATCGTAACAAAATAAAATAATACAATTAACATATATCGCATATATATCAATGTATTACCCGAGTGAGAAAAAGAATCTTTTAGTGAGCAAATATTAGTTAATGCAATTTAATATATCGTATATATTATTATACATTAAATTATCGAATCAACACTTGATCCGACAATCCGGCTATATCGCATATAACCGGCTAATATTTATCCGTACCGATTCATCGAATCAACACTTGATCCGATGACCCGGCTGATATCAAATATCGCGAGAATATAATACGGTATCTCATATCGTATTATCCTCGGTCCCGCACATATCACATATGTGCCCCTACTCCGTTTTGCCTGAGTCAAGAAACCTCTGTGTAGGACTCTAAAGAATCGTCAATACGCCGGCAGTAGGTGATGATCATATCAAACACCCACAAGCTGCAAGCGGTCAGCTAAACGTAACAGCTACCCAGGTATTGAGCGCTCAGAAGATCAACAAGCAAGACTGTAACTTCTCCTGCGAATCCAAACAGTAACACTCCCGTACAGTCCGGTCTCGTCGTCTGATATGTTGCATATCTCGCCTAGGGGTGGTAAACGTCAGACCCCAGTAGCTTGATAAGTCGTGTCGATTTGAGGTCTATAACAGTTCGAGAAACTACTGATAACACTTACCAGTAAATCTCAGCAACCCTGGCCAGGGATTTCCGGTTATAGCCAATCGAACACAGCACAACATCAACTCCCTATACCAGGAGAGACGAATCCCCTCCTATCGCTCATTGCCTCCATGTGATTCGGGACTGTACCCAAAAGCCACCTTTTTGCACGCCCTCTTGGACGTGGTATGATGGAAATCAAAGCACAGTGGGAACCACACAAGACTCTATGACGATCTCGGGTCAACAGACTACTCTGTACCAGTGTCACCGGAGAACTGCCATCTGACGTATGGTATAATACCATCTGGGAGTTCTCGGCGAGTCCGTCCAGTGTACCCAGTCTCCACTGAGCACCCGTACACCATCCTTGATGTCAAACACCGATGGATATGGGATCATCCATCGCCCATCATATGGGTCAAGATGCGTATACGCTAGTCTACTCTGGTGCATCGATGCCCTGTCTCGATACACCCTCGACTAGGAACTATTATAGGATGTACTCGTCGACTACCGTGGCCCCACTAGTATGATCTCATCATAGTCCCAGTAGTCGAGTACATATCCTAAGGGCTTTATCAACATGTAACATAGAGACAATCAAAGTACATGTTAAGATAAAGTACAACCAGATAGCATACTATCATGTCGAGCAAGAAAGTCCTTCCTATATATGTCCAAGCATCCACTACAATATACATCGTATGTACAGTAATGGCCTCTAGGGCATACATATAACTAACAGAAACAGCGGCCAAAACCATGTTGTGGCCGCGGATCCGCCGCCGTTTTGTGTCCAAACTGCACCAAATTTTTACAGTGGGCTTCTGACATGGAAATAGGGTTTCTGGTATATTCCTTTTGGGCCCAGATGTTTTTGAGTGTTACAGTTGTGCTTGGGGCCTACTTCGGGAAATTTAGTCGATCGAAAATTTTAAACATGTTAGTTCACAGTATTTACATTATATCTGCGACTGTGAATGTCATTTGATCGGTAAATCTTGTCTAACTGCTATAGCCCTTTTAGACGGATTTGCGAACGTGACATTAACGTTGATGTTCTATGTTGTGCTGTGATGTTGCGGATTGTCGTGGTGGATAGCCTGGATGCAATGTTAGTATAGTTTGGTTGTTTATGTACATTTGATATTGCGGGGCGAGCGTCCGACATGTGGACTACCGTCACTGCATGTTTGTATATTATTCTTTTGGGGCACGACCGGGCTGAGGTCGATGTACCCGTTGTATGTATATTTTTACTTTCTGCACTAGGATTGCCCCACGGAGGGGTACACGGGTAGCCGGGTTCTAGAGGGCAACAGGCCCGCATCTCATGGCGTTGAGACGGAGGGGGCCTCACTCTAGAATTGGCGGGCTATTCGCCGCACTCGTAGCGGGTATAGGTTGACCCAGGAGGGGTGCCCAAGTTACCGGATTCCGTGAAGTGCTGGGTGGTCCATTCACGTTGCTGATGGGGGGCTGCCTCACTTCAGGTTTTGGCGGGTAACTTGCCGCGCCCGTAGGGGTCTAGGATTTCATTGCACAGGCTATCCACCCGACCAGGGGGACGTCGGGTTTCAGTAGCGGCTCTATGAAATCCGGGGAACCCAGATATCTGTATTGTTCTGTGATGCTTATTACATTTCTGTGATGTTGCATTTTATCACGCCTTGAGCGAATATTATATATTTATATATATTAGTAGATGTTGTATATGTTTTGCATCCGCGCTAGTCCAGTCCCCGCTCTGTCGTTAGTTAAGTAACCTAACGGGTAATGACGGGACCCAGTGGCGAATGCGGATGGCATATACGTACATCATTATTTTCGTTCTTTATTGGTGTGATCAATTGATGGGACTGCATTGATTCGGATCAATGCAAGCTAAACAAACCTATTCTGATGTTGTTGGAACAATTTTTCAAAAAGCTGTTATTGCAAGGACGTTCACTTTTGTTTTGCACAGTGGTATTCGGTTATGAATATCCAGCACCTCAGTCGACGAGGCAAGGGCCGAGATCTCTTCACCGGGAGTGACCCCTTGGACAGAAGATTGCGTCAGGGTAATAACTTCACTATAGCCGATTACTTTTGCTTTGCATCGTGGTATTCAGTTGGAATATCCTGCACCTCATTCTACGGGGAAAGAGCCGAGATCCCTTCCTCGGGAGTCACCTCTTTAGCAAAGGTTTTCGTCACTATATTTTTATAAAAAGTTATGATGTTTCTTCAACGATATCAAGTTCATTACGTAAAAGGTTTTTCGCTAAAAACCAGCCATAGCCCTTCGTCATTTCTTACGGGTATTATTTAGTATTCGTGCTGCGTTTGTTGACCTGGTCAAGACGTAGTGTTCGGTAGCTAAGTGGTGCTTGTTTGTTGCATAAATGGGATTGGTTAGGATAGTCGTGCGGCCTTGTTGACCTAGTCAAGGGCACGTACGGGTGGGTTTAATGCAGTCCAGAATAATGACGGGTTGAACTTGACTAGCGGTTTATGGTTTGTTGACCAAGTCAAGGTCATAAGCCGCTTGGGGTAAAAACATACATCGGGAGTTTCTAAAGAAACTGAAACTTGCCAGATATGTGCATACCTTCTGGAGTGAGATAATGTGAGTGGATTCCATCACATTATCACGCGATGATAGTTGGATCCCGATTCCCGCTGATGAGTTGGTTTACTCCTCGGGTGATCCCGACTAATTCTTCTTTCAGGTTTGGAGGAGAATTTGACGTTACAGTGGGAGGTTTCCTTATTAGATAAAGTGATAACCATTCTGATCTAGGTTAGAGTGCACGCTGAGTGTTTCTTTTCTCTCTCTCTTTGGCAGCGACCATGACCCGACCCTTGACTATGACTCAGTGACCAAGATTAACCGAACCTTCTTAAAAAACTGGCTTTTGGATTGTCAGAGTTGCATACCTCATTGCCACTCCTACTTTTACCATTTTCTCCAGGACACCCCGTATTACTACGAACGTCCACTTCCATTGGATAAAACCATCGTATGGTTATATACAAACTCGAAGGAATTTATTCGAGGATGGTTTCCGGTTCTGGAGAACACGAATAGGACTATTCAGTTGTCTTTTCCTTTTACCTTCTCTCAGGTTGCGAGTACTCCTTGGATTAGGGGATAGTACACCCGTTACGCCTATTGGATAGTCTTCTTCCAAACCTTAGGATGGTACCGAACGGTAGGGAATGAAGAAAGCCGATTAGCCTAAGTGTTGTGTACAGAATGTATTGAGTAAAGACAAATAAAGGGATTGGAAGGAAGGCAATGTAAATTGCGACTGCTATTCACGACCAAACCAAGTATTTCATTACCACTCCTACTTCACCTTTGTATTTCTCTAGGACACTCCGTATCACTACGAAGATCCACAGTTTATTGGATACTCCATCGTATGGTTATATACGAACTCGAAAGGAACTTGTTCCAGTTCGGGGATGGATTCTGGTTCAGGAGAATTAGGAATAAGGTTTATTCAGGTGTCTTTTATTTTCACCTTCTCTCGTGTTGCGAGTACTCCTAGGATTAGGACAGTACACCCATTATGCTTATTGGATAGTCTTCTTCCAAACCATAGGCTGGTGCCGAAAGGTAGGAAAGGAAGAAAACCATTTAGCCTAAGAGGGTGTACAGAAGGTAATGACTAAAGACGTATGAAGGGATTTGGAGAGATGGCAAAGAAATATACGGTTACAGTTGTGAATCTGGATAATGGTAGAGGCATTACTAGGAATACCAGGATGCCCCTACGAAACATTTCAATGTTTCATTTTCACTGTGTACTGTTAAAGGAAAACCGATTTCCCAATTTGACACTTGCTCCAGGGTATGTATTTACCAGGTTTGATTCTCACATCTGTATGGTTTTACAGATGATGAGTGGGAGTAAGCTATTGGGAATTAGGTGATTATCCTCATTATATCGGAATTCGTTGTAATTGGTGACATTTGAGGAAGTCACCTAGGTTGTTTGCTGGACGGCGAATATTTGGTTTTGAATATCCGTTGTTATGCACCAATTTCAAATTGATATATCTGTACTTTCATTTTTATGAAGTGAGATATAACTTTTTGAAATTATGTCGATGACATTTACCTATATCAGTAGATGGTTAGGTAAGGAGTATTAAACATCGGTGTAATTCTTCTTAACCATAAGTACAGTTTTCAACCTACGACGCACAGGGTTTAAGTTATTAGACTCAGAGGTCTTATACAGAGTATTGTATATTGTCCAGTGTCCATTAGGATAGAGGGGTTGGTCCTCGTACTATATTCGGTTTACTTATGACTTTTCTAGTTCTTAGACAAGTGTTTCGTAGAAACACAAGGTCTGAGTTTTGAGAAGTTACAGGTATAAGAGTAAAGTAGAGAACCAAGTATTGCAAGTATCGGGATTCTTCAAGGTGATCGAAGATGTAGATACTTGTGTATGGTATTCAGTTAATAATAATGATTAAGAGAACTTGCTTCTCTTTCAGGTTACTTATAATTGGAAGCATTCCTAAGTTGAGTAACGCTGATCGGCCTCTTTCTATTTAGTTGACATGCACTGGAGACAGCTGCATGATTTGAATCTGCTTCAATTAAATCAGTGCCTCTGTTTCTGTATTAGATATAGAACAGTTCATATCTTGATATTGTTAAGCTATATGGAGTTGTCCGGCTTATGCTTAAAACCAGACTCTGGATAACTCAAGGCACGTTTCTGTAATGGCTGTTTGTGGGTTGACCCGGGCTATGACGAGGGTTGATTTTCTACCATCTGGAAGATCAATAGTGATATTGTTCTTGACTCGCCACAGTTTTAATAAAAATGGATTTTTCAGAAAACAGTAGTGGGAGTATGGTAGAACTGGAAGTGATTCCAGAACCGCAAACGATTACTGAAAATTTGATAAGAACCTAAAGATTCAATCTGGTTTGACATTCCATTGGCCACTCCGCAGATATGGTGGGTAACCTTTAGCACCCGAGAGGTACTCCGGTAGACTCAAGGACGGTGACAGGGAGGTTCTTGTTTACCCAGACTTGCCATTGCTGTTGTTCCAGACTGTGAGACCCGGCAGGAGGATGAGTATAGAGTGTTCTAAACTGGCTTTAGAAGTGTATGTCTATATGACTCTGCCAGAGGGTTGTCGTAGTCAGTGGGAGCAGCGGAAGCATTGGCGGACAAGTAGCTTATGTCTATGGAATAAAGAAGATATAGCGGAGATAGATCATTTATTTCTGATGTGACAGTCACAGGTTTGACTTCATCAGAATAGAGGATGGATCTGTTGAGAAGGTAGTAGTGTGTGATGTCCTGGTATTTGGATGACATACACAGAGTAGGAAGTGAAGTTCCTATACTACGATCGGTTATACTTTGGTTGTCACACAGTAGTTTCTCCACATGGGAATTGGATATTATATCAAGACATTCTTGTCACTAGATCTATGGTTTTAGATCTAGATTTGGGTGGTTTCCCAATCTGGGTACTTAGACAGCATTCTAAAGGTGTTTTAGAATGGACGACTCCTGGCACGGTAGTGTACCTGCAGGTGATGGAGTCACCCTCTCTGAAGGTGTCTTACAGACTAAAGAGGAGAGGGATGTGCATGATCGGCAGATCACATGCTTAGGCAATTGAGTTGATCATGAGATGTCAAGTACCACACCAGATGTTGTTTTTGCAGTAGATGCAATAAGATATTGATCCAATCCTGGAGAAACATTCGGAAGCAATTTTAGAACATAAATGGTTGTTCTAGGGATTTGATAACGACAGCCTTCTTCGGGAGACAGTTATCATTCCAGGCTTCCAAGGTGACCAGGATGACAGAGTGACTGTCAGAGTTATAGTTTTCCCTCTGACGAAGGGCAGTAGTTTGGACAGGTGGTCCAGGGGATACTGAGGGAGGCATGGCGCAGGATACTGATTAAGTTAAGTTGACGATACAGTCTAAGAAGTTTGGATTCAGAGTTCATTCATGAACTAGGTCCCATCAGATATCCAGACATATTCTAAGACAGGTATTACTCATTTCGGGAGATGGCTTTCTCCGTGAACTTGTGATAAAGAGAGACATAGAAAAAAAACATCAAAGTGGATCCACTCACTGAGGCTATTCCTCGGATGCATTAGGTTCGCAAACGGGTTTTGTGAGACTGATTAGTAGAGGAGTTGGGTGTTCGGTATCACACGGGCTGTGAGTATACGACATCGCAATAATTAGCCTTGAGTGCAAGTGGGAGATTGTTGAATATAGTGCCCTCAGAGTCAATTATTGGATCACAGGCACGTGATTGCAATGATTGAGCGAGGACCTATGCCGGTAGAACAGTCTTACTCAAGATGATAGTATGCTATCTGTGTGCCTTTATCATCGTGTACTGTTTTAGGTGACCTTACAGGTCACTTTTGCGCGTTAATAGAGCCCTTAGGATTCTTGCTTGACAGCCAGCAGTATGATGGCGATCATATACGTGGGAGCTGGGGTCTATAAGCACATCCTTAAAAGGTCCCTAGTCGTGGGAGTTTTCGAGACAAGGCATCGATACTCCAGAGTAGACTAGTGTATACAGTCGAGACCCCGACGAGGGGCATTGGCCGGTCTCACAAGCCACTGGTGTCAGTTGGTTCACCTAAGATGTATACAGGTGCTCATTGGGTTATGAGTACACCGGACAGGACTCGCCGGGAACATGCTAGTTGGTCTTATACCTAACGTCAGATAGCAGTTCCCAGGTGACATGTGTACAGGTTAGTTCATCGACCTGAGATCGTAATTTGTCTCGTGTGAGTTCCCATTATACTTTGATTACTACCCTACCACGGCTCAAAGGAGTCGTGCAAACAGGTTTTAGTTAGGTACAGTCCCGAGCCACATGGAGGCAGTGAGCGGATCTGCACGGGTTCGTCTCTCCCGGTATTGGGGGTGAGGTCGCGCTGTGTCTAGGAGAGCCATTACACAAAGCCCTCGGCCGAGGCAGGAGATTTACTGGTTGGTATTCCGGTAGTATCTCAGGGTGTTCTGAGCTACACTCCGACAGGACTTGTACCGCTTTTGGGGGTCTGACTTTTACCAACCCCCTAGGCCCGCCATGCGATGCTCATAGACGAACGGACCAGACTGTACGGATATTGTCACTGTCAGGCTCAGTAGGGTGTCAGGATGAGTTCGCTCATCGACGTCCCTTTTGGTCAATACCTGGTAGCCCGTTACGTATGGACAATACCTCTGATGTGCTAGTAGATAAATCCACAGCCAAGGGATTGACGAGTCTTTAGAGTTCCCCACAGACCGTTTCTCAAGTTTCGGGCGAAACGCTGTAGAGGCCATATGGAGATATGGCAGGGTTCGATCATGTACGTGCGATATTGCACGGATCATGATCGGACGGATAATAGAAGCGGGCTTTGGTTTAAGCCGGATCCTAGTATTGTATAGTGTAGATTTTGTCTCATTGTATTTGTATTCGGTCGGAATACAAATGCGGGTATGTATATACAGTCGCGGGGTTTTCCTGTAATTTATTACAGAATCGGTTTTTTGAAGTTGCCAGTTTGCATTCCGTTTCGGCCATTTTCCTTCGTATCTTTCTTTGGCTGAACATTGGTGCAAGAGGGCTTATTTGCAAATGTGCAAATTAGCATTATGGAGGGTGGTCTTTGTATATTGTAGCCTCATGATGGTTCAACCATCATTTGACTTCTTTCTTCATGATTGCTCGACTTTTGGAGATATGATGGTTGATGGAGTGTTGGACTTTGTTGTGATCTTTTGATTCTCTCATCATCACTCATCATTCCTTCTTGCTATGGCCAGCCAAGCTTGCAAATGGGTTGTCC
The DNA here is from genome assembly GCA_030015575.1 of Agapanthus africanus. NCBI lineage: Eukaryota > Viridiplantae > Streptophyta > Magnoliopsida > Asparagales > Amaryllidaceae > Agapanthus > Agapanthus africanus. The sequence goes on from CM057340.1 coordinate 411,472,815, forward strand.
CATATTTTTGGGTGGGGTGGTTCTCATTTTGGTTTCCACAAAAATCCCATTGCTCATCCAAAAAGGTTCATATCTCTTTCCCACTTCCAAATGGCAACTAATAATGACCCCATGAGACAAAAGAGTTCTACACTTAGCCTACAGTATTCTTGGACACGTCGACTCGCCAACTTTGTGCCCGAGTTGCCTCGGTCCAGAGGTGGGAGCCCGTAAAAGAACCCGGCGATGTGGTGCCCTTCCGATGAGGAGATGAAGACCGGAGATTCCGCGGGGAGATCGGGATGACGACGAGAAGACCGAAGGACACGGATCGCTCGGTATATCTCTCTACCCTTTCTTCACTTAGCTAGTAGTAGGTTAATGGTCCGATCCGGGTTTATAGTCCGCGGTAGCGCCGGTTTAAAGTTAAGAAAAATTTTTGTTTCAGCATTTTGGCCTCAGACAGATGGTCGGGGCGCTGCCGTGGCCTAATACATATGTGCTCCTACTCCGTTTTTCCTGAGCCAGAAAACCTCTGTATAGGACTCTAAAGAATCGTCAATACGCCGGCAGTAGGTGATGATCATATCAAACACCCACAAGCTGCAAGCGGTCAGCTAAACGTAACAGCTACCCAGGTATTGAGTGATTAGAAGATCAACAAGCAAGCCTGTACATTCTCCTGTGAATCTAATCAGTAACACTACCGTACAGTCCGATCTCTTCGTCTGATATGTCGCATATCAAGTCTAGGGGTGCTAAACGTCAGACCCCAGTAACCGATAAGTCGTGTCGATGTGAGGCTCATAACAGGTCGAGAAACTACTGATAACTCTTACCAGTAGCACTCCATATCATCCCTGGCCAGGGACTTCTAGTTATAGCCAATCAAACACAGCACAACATCAACTCCCTATACCGGGAGAGACGAAACCCCTCCTATAGCTCATTGCCTCCATGTGATTCGGGACTGTACCCAAAAGCCACCGTTTTGCACGCCCTCTTGGACGTGGTAAGGTAGAAATCAAAGCACAGTAGGAATCACACAAGACACTATGACGATCTCGAGTCTACAGACTAACCTGTACCAGTGTCACCGGAGAACTGCTATCTGACGATTGGTATAATACCATCTAGGAGTTCTCGGCGAGTCCTCTCAGTGTATCCAGTCTCCACTGAGCACCCGTACACCATCTTTGATGTTAAACACCGATGGATATGGGATCATCCATCGCCTATCATATGGGTCAAGATGCGCATATGCTAGTCTACTCTGGTGTATTGATGCCCTGTCTCGATACACCCTCGACTAGGAACAGTTATAGGATGTACTCTTGGACTACCCTGGCCCCACTAGTATGATCTGCATCATAGTCCTAGTAGTCGAGTACATATCCTAAGGGCTTTATCAACATATAAGAGTAAGACAGTAAACTAATGCAAGCCAACATGTTAAGACAAAGTGAAACCAAATAGCATACTATCATGTCGAACAAGAAAGTCCTCACTATATATATCCAAGCATCCACTATATTATACATCATATGTACAACAATGGCTTCTAGGGAATATATATAACTAACAGGTAAATGTCATGGACATAATTTCAAAAAGTTATATCTCACTTTATAAAATAAACTTACAGATATATCGGTTTGAAATTGGTGCATAACAACTGATATTCAAAACCAAATATTTCCCGTCAGGCAAAATCACAGGCGATATCTTCAAATATCACCAATTACAACGAATTCCAATATAATGAGGATATAATCACCTAATTTCCAATAACTTACTCCCACTCATCATATGTAAAACCATACAGATGTGAGAGTCAAGTCTGGTAAATACATACCCTAGAGCCACGATCTAATTGGGAAATCAGTTTTCAATTGACAACGGACAGTGAAACTAAAACAAGAAAATGTTTAGAAGGGGTATCCGGGTATTCCTAGTAATGCCTATTCCATTATCCAGATTCATAATTGTAACCGTATATCTCCTTGCCATCTCTCCAAATCCCTTTATTTGTCTCTACTCAGTACCTTCTGTACACGACCCTTAGGCTAAATGGTTTTCTTCCTTCCGTACCGTTCGGCACTGATTGATCCAAATTCTCGATGTTGTTTAGTAAAATGTAAAGTGTTCACAATCAAAGAATTTTGTAAACCGCAATCAATAACGGTGTCGTTTGAAGCGATCGTTAGTGAGCACGGGTCGTCCACTGAGATTCGTGTAATTGATCGATCTTGTTTTAGATGAATTGAAAGAAAATAGTAAAAAAAAAATCAAGAAAGAGATTCATGATTTAATTGAGTTGTCATTTCAAAAAAATCAAGAAAACATTCAATAATTTAAGAAAGATTAAGAATATATCCAAGATCAATATCGGTTATCAAGAGAATGTAGAAAAGCTTGTAGGATTCGATCAAATTATTAGTAATGATGAATCTAATAATGACTAATCTTATCTACTGATAAATTGTAGCTAAATCGATGGTGATGAATGAAGATTAGGGATCTATTGAAGAAACTAGGGTTTCTCCTTCACTATCCCTTATCTTTTCATTGATCGTCATTCAAATCTAGCCTCTAGCAAAGAAGATCATCAATCTTTTGATCCCTAATTTGCAATGAAATTATCAAGAATGGTGATCTCACTCCAAATTAGATCATTGATGATTCTTTTTCCTAAAGTTCACAATTCTCATAAGACTTAAGATTAGTAAAAGAATTTCATCATCATTTGATCTACCGATTCTCTCGAATCGGCCTTTACAAGCGGATATTTCACTCACTCATTATGAAAATTATAGAATCAAGAATGAGAAATTTTATGATGCAAGAATGTAAAGAAAGGGAGAATTAACAATTTATCACCTTTATTAAATCTTCTTCAAATTACACCTCTCAATTTGAGATTTCAAGACTATCTCTCGATCGCTCTTTTGAAAGGGAATTTGTCGTCGATCTTTGTGTGGCTCGATCGCCGTGAGATGTCGATCGTCGCGGATCTCTTGCTCTTGATGAAGATCGGCGTTGCAATAAAAGATCTTTGAAGTAGTCGCTTGATTATGCTCTCAATTGATCTTGATTTGATTTGGAATTTGAATTGATTTGGATTTGTGCTATAATTTTACCATCATTCATCCAACAACCTTTTACCTTAGCCTTAGATCTCCTTTTATAGATCTCAAATCAAGCTTCCCTCATAAGCTAGGTTGTTATAACGAGCCTTTTAGAATGAGTTTGTTATAAGGAGCCTTCTAGAATGAGGTTGTTATAAGGAGTCTTCTAGAATAAGTTTGTTATGAGGAGTCTTCTAGAAGAAGGTTGTTATGAGGAGTCTTCTAGAAGAAGCCACGTGGTAATTTAGCGTCTCAAAGAAGCTAGGAGGTTAGAATGAAGCTTCTGGAGAGATGTTGACTGCTGACGACCCTACTCGGCCACGGATCCGCGGCAACTCGGCCGCGGTTCCGCGACCATATGACTGGATCTCTGCATCATATTTCTGGGGTATCTTGGTGTTGGTCTTTGGGTGTTGATTTGATGTTTGGAATATTCTAATGTTTGCTTGGTTGCTTCCAGATTTTAAGTCTTTGACTTGCTGCGATTTATCGGCACTTTTGCGATTCCGGTTCTTTGACCTGAACAATTTTCTGCACACAATCTTGATAAAATGTTGAGAGATATAGAATATTATGCACGACATACTAAACATACAATTTCCTTCATAATGCCGGTTATAAAGTACAACACATGGTAATTGGTATTTTCCAGATGATTATTGTAATATATGTCATATTTATAACAAACACCCTTAGATGATTAAAATAAGGAGGAAATTGATATGTTACAGAATGCAATATTTTCGACTGAACAAATTCCCCTAAACTTAATTTTTATCGTTTCGAGCAAACATCTTTTATTCAGGTGAAGGAGAAAAGAAGAAGAGAAAGAAAAAGGAAAAAAACTAACTAGCACACTTTCGTAGGCAAACACGATTGTACTGAGAACGTGTAACAAGACTTTAAACCTCTAGGTGTCCCTAGTAGGAGGAGTGTTGTCTCCGGAGGGTTTTCAACGGATTGCACCCACAAAATCCCATAATAAAAGGAAGACTGTGAAACTTACATGTAAAGATAAGAATTGTAAAAGAAAGACTTTGAAAATTAGAGTTTCCAACTATACTAGCTTTTCGGTTGTCATGAGCCCTATCTTAATAGTCATGAAAAGATTTTAGAAATCACATCATCTCTCAATAAAACATCGCCTTTATTCTTTATCCCTACCTTTCTTCCAAACACCGATCATATACCCCTACGTGTGTGTAAAAGACATCCCTACACTCGGAGAATTCAATTCAAGCTATCATACTCTTGTCCATCTACGTCAGTACTTTTTAATCGGTGAATATTTAGATGGATTTGCTCACACATTTTTCATGCGACCATTGATACTTCTTAAGGTACTAACTGACCGATTACTCATGTGCTTGCTGATTAGGTGTATTAGTATTTTTCTCGTCTTGCAACACCTAAGGCTTAGCAGTGACTCCCAAACCAGTCGGTCTAAGGCACTGGATGATGAAGCACCCTCGCTATATTTTTTTTATGCTGCCTTGGTGATTACAAAACCAGTGTTCATTTTTCTTCACCATTTTATCTTTTTATGCTTCATTTATTATTTTCTTTGTACTTTGGCTTTTAGACAAGAGCATTTCAAGGTATGCTCTACTATCCCAAGTTTCAAGACGTGTGTAAGTGCGTATAGTAGGGTATCAACGTTCAAATGTTTGGCTTCCAGAATAGGAACTATTTTTCAGACTTATTTTTATCCTCACAGTAGTGACTTCTTTCATCTTACTAACCCTTGGGACAACGGCTCATAACTATTTATTACTAGTTTCGTTTAAGAAAACTTCTAACTTTCTTGGTTTTCTTAAATTTTTCCAATCTTTTGGATGTAATTTTTTTCACTTTCTAATGTTTTATTATCTTATTTATGTACAAAAATATTTTTTTTATTATATGTTTTGTTCTTATGCAAAGTATAATGCAAAGTGATGCGTAAATAAGCACAAACCTCCCCCAAACTTGTTTACAACAGTGTCCTCACTGATGCCATCTGTTAAATCTCAGTTACCTGTAAACAAGGGAGGAAAAATTTATTAGCGGGGTCAATGAATATATGGATGTGAATATCTCCCCCAAACTTATTTTTGGCTCACAATTTTGAGGACAACTTTTATTTTCAATAGCCAAAAATATAAAAAAAAAAAAAAAAACCCAAACTTGAGTTAAACAATGTTAAGCCTTTTAAAATCATAAGAGGGGGTAAAGTTATTGGTCAATGCCAAGTTTTGCAAAGACCGAAAGTCAACACCAACCATTCGATGATTTAATCAGTGTTGTGCATCGGTTGGTGGAAGAACATGTTGTAGAGAGCCAGGAAGAAGTGGGGAAAAGATAAGTGGTGGGATAGAATGTGTTTGCATCTCATTTTGGAGAGACGACACAGTGATTGTGATGGATTACTCGCATTCTCTTTATAGTCCAGAAGAAGGGGTGGAGGTTCAATTTCTTCATTTTGGAGATGATTCATCCCAACACCGGTGTTTGTTAAAAATGCGAGTTCATCAGAGAAAATGTCCTCAAAGCTTTCATCGATACCCCGAAGAATAATATCATCCGAAATAATGGGGTGATCCTCAGACTCCATAAAAGGTTCAAAATCAGCGTTAGAGGTTGACCTGGACAGCTCGATGGAAAAGTCCATATGTGTATAATACATAGCTGCGTCAAACAACAACGTATTGAGGAAGTCTAGATCAGTATCATGAAGCTCGTCAAATTCGCTGCTGTCGTCATCCATTAATTCGACAGAACAGACCTGAGCAGAAGGTTCGGAGGGTACGCTTCCCAACTTGTAAATATTAAGCTCAATTGACATCTTCTCGAAGGATAGAGTCATAGAGCCATTTCGACAGTTTGATTATAGCATTGGAAGTGGCCAAAAAGGGTCGATCAAGAATCTCCGGAATTCGGTTCCGTGGGTTTGCTACAGGTTGTGTATCTAGAACAATAAAGTCCACATGGAATACAAATTCCCTGACTTTTATCAACACATCCTCAAGCTCACCCCTAGGTTTGGTGATTGATCGGTCGTCCATCTGGAGAGTTGTGTTCGAGGGTTTTAACTCTTCGATACCTAATTGCTCATAGACTGAATAAGGAAGCAGGTTAACACTTGCGCCAAGGTCAAGTAAAGCATGGTTAATATTTTTACCCCCAATAGAAATAGAAATTGTAGGACAGCCAGGGTCCTTACGTTTCCTTGGTAATTGTTGAGGAAAAGTTGTTTTTACAGTACTCGACATGAACACCTTTTTGGGCACTTGAGTCTTCCTCTTCCTAATGCACAAGTCCTTAAGAATTTTTGCATAAGACGGAACTTGTTGGATAGCATCTAGGAGATGGATGTTGATATTAACCTGTTTAAACATTTCCATAATCTTCTCCATATGTGGACTCGATTTGTTTCCCCTTAACCGATTAGGATAAGGAGATTTAGCAATAATAGCTGGGTCCAACATTAGAGAAGGAGGTGTGTGTGGAACTGATCCCATAATAGGAGTGGGGATTGTCTTTGGTGGACTAGAAGAGATATGCTGAGGGTTTGAGCCTTGGGGAAAACGAAGAAGAGGCTCGCAAGAAGGTGGTGGGGTAGACGAACAAGGGTCAGAAGTAGAAGTGGATGTGGAAGTGGAAGGAAAAATGGAAGTGAAAGCCGGGGTGTTATTGATTAATTCATCATGATTATCAATCTCTTCACCGACTTGATTATTCAGCACTCTTCCAGATCTCAACTTTGTAATTGCATTCACATTGTAATGTTGTGAATGTCCAGGATTCGGTAGGGGTTGAGACGGAAGTTTCCCTTTCTCTCTAGCACTCATTTCGGCATTCAATCATGCAATTTGTGCTTCTATCGATTTAATACTCTCACTTTGGAAGGCAGAGTTCTTCTTTATATCATCGACAGAAGACTTCATCTCAGCCGAAACTTGCATGAAATTTATCAGAAGCAAATTCATGGTTTGTTCGAGTGAAGAGGAGTTATCAGTACTGGTCAATTGCAAGGAATTGTTGTACGGTGCAGAAGTATTGACCGGATTTTGAAATTTTGTGATTGATAGGGGTGCTGACTCAGTTGCAGTGGTTGCTGTTGTTGTAGAGGGACCAATTGAAAGTTGTTTTGGTTTGGAACCGTGTTTTGAGTTTGTTGTTGGTTCCAAGCAATGTTAGGGTGATTCCTCCAACCCTGATTATAAGTGGAAGAATAAGGATTGTTTCTAGGTCATTGCTGAAAAGTAGCATTTGTGTGCTCTTGACCTTGAAACGGAGAATTTGATGGACATTCTTCCGTAAGATGTGATGGATCAGAACAGCATCCACAGACAGTTTTGGGGAGTGTCATCTGATTTAGGGAGGCTAATAAAATTTTTTGTTCCATAGCTTCGAGTTTCTTTTGCATTGCTTCCATTTCAGCTCTAACTTCTATGGAAACATCAGATTGGTGAATACCACCCCTAGACGATGGTTGGTTTACACTCTCCCACTATAATGTTTTTTCAGCATAATCTTTTAAAAATCTCCAGGCTTCACCATCATCTTTAGATATGAAGGTGCCTTGACACATGGATTAAAGTATATGTTTTGTTGTAGGATTAATGCCCTCATATACGATTCTGCACAGATCCCATCTAGGGATTCCGTGATGAGGACATTGAACTAACAAATCCTTGAAGCGTTCAAAACACTTCGAAAATGGTTCATTGGGAAGCTGGGTAAATTGATTTATTTCGCTATGGACTCGGGCTGTCTTATGATTGGGGTAGAATTTCTTGAGGAAAGCTACGACGAATTCATCCCAGTTTGAAATAGAATGCGCGGCTGTGTTATAAAGCCACTTCTCGGCTAAATCGCACAAAGTAAACGGGAGAAGACGAAATCTCATAGCATCCACAGAAAGCTATGAAGTACCCATCATAGCGCATACGTTTTCAAATTTGGTAATAAAAATGTATGCGTCTTCAGACTCGAGACCGTGAAATTTGGGTAAAACATTGATGTATTGTAGTTTGATTTCAAAATTGTCCCCATTGGCTGGTGGAATGGAAAGACAGGTAGAAAAAGGACCTCGAATAGGGTAACATCTCTTTTGGAGAAAGATGCGGGGTGGATTCTACACACCTCCGGACGGTGGCAGAGTAGTGTTAAAGAAGTTCGATGGAGAACAGTCCATCGAAGTGGGTGTGGTAGTGGGTGAAGAAAAAGAAGATGTAGAAATACTGACTTCGGAGTCGATAGGAGAAATGCGGACAAGACGGACACTAGAATCTCGTATCCAGCCAAGCATGCACTAAATGGTTTAGCACAAGTGGCAGTGTTGTGATAATTAAAGAAAATGTGGTTTTGGTGTTTTGTTTGAAAAAGACGGATTTTGAAAAATCACACAAAAAATGCACAAGCAACCCTAGATCTAACGGTCACCTAGGTCAAGTCACTAGACCGCTCCTAGACTTTCAGAAGACAAATCACAGGATAAATCCTCTACTGCCTCTTTATCCCTTCTTTGGCCAGGTAAGTGCCAAGTAAGTGGGAGGTTCTCCGCTACGTAAATAGTGGGCCTAATTAAGTAACCGCTTGCCTTAGACACACTTGCCTTAGACACCACAAAAGAAATGCGGATAAGCAATAGATTACCCACGACCTCCTTCTGTCCTAATTGAGTGTGACGGTTCTTAGAGTCTTGCCTAGATCTTCTTTAGTTAATGAGAGTGATGCGGATGCTAGTTTTGTGATTTTTGGGGCTTAGGAAAGGTAATGAAATCCCTACCTAATCTGAATTTGGTCTTTACCCCTTAATTTCCATATTAAAATATGCAAACAACTAAGATCAAACACGCAACAATTTTTCTTTAGCGGCGCTGCGAATATTTGCAAAGAATCCTGCAGAAATTGGTTAATGGACAAGACCAGGGAGGAGATAAAGAAAGTAGAGAATATACCAGAGAAATATGAAGCAATGAACCACCTAAACGGCGGCGGAACCGCCGCAAAAACACTCAATTAACCGCGAAACCGCGGTTCAATTGATAACTTAGGTGCTTAAATTTTTACTGCAGCTTCTTTTTCTCCTCTAGAATCTTCAGAAAGTCTTCGAATCTTGATTTCCTCAGTACAATGATTCCAGATTCCCTCGCGAAAATTCACAACTAATCGTTAAGCACTTGATGCGATTTTGATTCAAATTTTTGATGGAATAATAAAATATCAACTCAAATAACAAGAATGAACAAAATAGCACGCAATCCCCGGCAACGGCGCCATTTGATTGATCCAAATTCTCGATGTTGTTTAGTAAAATGTAAAGTGTTCACAATCAAAGAATTTTGTAAACCGCAATCTGTTGGAGATAGTGCCCTCAGAGTCAATTATTGGATCACAGGCACGTGATTGCAATGATTGAGGGAGGACCTATCCCGGGACGACAGTCTTACTCGAGATGATAATATGCTATCTGGTTTATCTTTGTCATCGTGTACTGTTTCAGGTGACCTTACAAGTTGCTATTACACGTTGATAGAGCCCCTAGGATTCTTGCTTGACGACCAGCAGTATGATGGCGATCATATACGTGGGAGCTGGGGTCTGTAAGTATATCCTTAAATGGTCCCTAGTCGTGGGAGTTTCGAGACTGGGTATCGATACTCCATTAGTAGACTAGTGTATACAGTCGAGACCCCGACGAGGGGCGGTGGCCGGTCTCACAAGCCACTGCTGTCAGTTGGTTCACCTAAGATGTATACAGGTGCTCATTGGGTTATGAGTACACCGGACAAGACTCGCCGGGAACCTGCTAGTTGGGATTATACCAGACGTCAGGTAGCAGTTCCCAGGTGACATGTGTACAGGTTAGTTCATCGACCTGAGATCGTCATTTGTCTCGTGTGAGTTCCCACTGTGCTTTGATTACTACCCTACCACGGCTCAAAGGAGTCGTGCAAACAGGTTTTAGTTGGGTACAGTCCCGAGCCACATGGAGGCAGTGAGCGGATCTGCAGGGGTTCGTCTCTCCCGGTATTGAGGGTGAGGTCGCGCTGTGTCTAGGAGAGCCATTACGCAAAGCCCTCAGCCGAGGCAGGAGATTTACTGGTAGGTATTCCAGTAGTATCTCACGGCGTTCTGGGCTTCACTCCGACACGACTTGTACCGCCTTTGGGGGTCTGACTTTTACCAACCCCCTAGGCCCGACATGCGATGCTCATAGACGAACGGACCGGACTGTACGGATATTGTCACTGACAGGCTCAGTAGGGTGTCAGGATGAGTTCGCTCATCGACGTCCCTTTTGGTCAATAGCTGGTGGCCCGTCACGTATTGGCTTATACCTCTGACGTGCTAGTGGTTAAATCCACAACCATAGTATTGACGAGTCTTTAGAGTCCACCACACTTTCAGTTACTCAAGCTTTCGGGCGAAACGCTGTAGAGGCCGTATGGAGATATGGCAGGGTCCAATCAGATACGTGCGGTATTGCACGGATTAGGATCGGAAAGTTTTGTACTAGCGACCGTATGGATATATGGCAGGGTTCGATCAGATACGTGCGGTATTGCACGGATCAGGATCGAACGGATTTTACTAGCCGGCTTTGGTTTAAGCCGGATCCTAGTTTAGTACAGTGTAGATTTTGTCTCTTTGCATTTGTATCCGGACGGAATACAGATGCGGGTGTGTATGCACAGTATCGGGGTTTTCCTGTAATTTATTACGGGACCAGTTTTCTGGAGTTGCCAGTTTGCATTCCGTTCCGGCCGGTTTTCCTTTGTTCTTTCCCGGCCGGACTTTTCCGATGGAGGGGGTTATTTGCAATTGTGCAAATAACATTTGTGGAGGGGGTTTCTTGCAATTGTATTGATTATGATATCTTTCTTCCATCACTTGCATTTAATGAGATTTGAAAGGTTAAGGTTTGGATGTAGTTTTGTTATGATGATGTTTCTTTGGATATGGTCACCATTCCCTTTATCCTACACTTACATCCCTTCTTGATTTGTTTTTTTTCCTCCACCATTTCCTACATGATCTTGGCCACATCTTGGAGGGAGAGGAGAAGAGTTCATTTTTGATGAGGGAATTATCTATATCTCATTTGCATGCCACAAAAGAAATCCTTCTCCTCTCCAAAGTTCATATTGATTCCTCCATCATTGGCAACTTCACTACCCCAAATGAGACAACGATTCTACACTACATTCTACAGCAAATCTTGGGCACGTCGACTTGCCAGCTTCGTGCCCGAGTTGCCTCGGTATTGAGGTGGGAGCCCGTAAAAGATACAGACGATGTGGTGCCCTTCTGGCAAGGATGCGACGACCGGAGTTGTCCGCGGGAGATCGGGACGATGATGAGAAGACCGGAGGACTCGGATCACTCGGTATATCTCAAATCCCATCTCTAGTTAGCTAGTATAGGTTAATGGTTTCGATCCGGGTAATTGTCCGCGGTAGCGCCAGTTTAAAAGATAAGAAAAATTTGATTCCGCATTTTGGCCTCGGATAGACGGCCGGGGCGCTGCCGTGGCGCAACATGGTATCAGAGCCACGCCATTAACCTTGTCTAGCTTTTTCCAATGCGTTTTACTTATCCGATCGACCAAAATTCCAAAAACCGCGTTTTGTGTACATCAGTTTTCTGTCGTTTTTTTCCGGGCTCGAAAAATTTTTCAGGTGATTGCAGAATGATGTACAGAGAATCCTAAGATCACTGCAAAAATTTGGAAGCTTGATCGCTCCGTACGACCGCGGAACCGCGGACATTACCACTCTGGAGGCCGCGGATCCGCGGCCTGAATGATGGATCATGTGATTATTTTTTTGCAGTGGGCTTGTGGGCCCAGAATAGGGGTTTTGGAATATTAAAATTGGGCCCAGATTTTCTGTGAGTGCTACAGTATTGCTTGGGGGCCCACTTGTTAATTTTTGATTGATCGGATATTCTAAACACATTATTTCACAGTATTTACATTATATCTGCGACCGTGAATGTCACTCGATCGGTAAATCCGGTCTAACTGCTATAGCCCGGTTAGACGGATTTGCGAACGTGATTTTCACGTTGATGTTCTGTGTTTTTGTTGTGATGTTGCGGATCGGTCGTGGGGGATAGCCTGGATGCAATATTAGTACAGTTTTGTTTTATATGTACATTTGATATTGTGGGGCGAGCGTCCGACATGTGGACTGCCGTCACTGCCTGTTTGTATTATTCTTTTGGGGCACGACCTGGTTGCGGTCGATGTACCCGTTGTATGTATATTTTACTTTCTGTACTAGGGTTACCCCGCGGAGGGGTGCACGGATAGCCGGGTTCTAGAAGGCAACGGGCCCGCATCTCAGGGCATTGAGACGGAGGGGGCTTCAGTCTAGAATTGGCGGGCTATTCGCCGCACTCATAGGGGGTATAGGTTGACCCAGGAGGGGTGCCCAAGTTACCGGATTCCGTGAAGTGCTGGGTGGTCCATTCACGGTGCTGAAGGGGGCTGCCTCGCTTCAGGTTTTGGCGTGTGACTTGCCACGCCCGTAGGGGTCTAGGATTTCATTGCATAGGCTATCCACACGACCAGGGGAACGTCGGGTTTCAGCAGCGGCTCTGTGAAACCCGGGGCTTCCAGATATCTGTATTGTTCTGTGATGCTGCATTTTTTCTGTGATGTTGCATTTTATTCACGCCTTGAGCGAAATACTATATATTGGTATATATATTAGTAGATGTTGTATATGTTTTTCATCCGCGCTAGTCCAGTCCCCGCTCTGCCGTTAGTTAGCTAACCTAACGGGTGATGACGGGACCCAGTGGAGAATGCGGATGGCATATACGTACGTCAGTATATTTTCGTTCTTTATGGTGTGATCAATTGATGGGACTGCATTGATTCGGATCAATGCAAGCTAAAACAAACCTATTCTGATGTTGTTGGAACACTTTTCAAAAAGCTGTTATTGCAAGGACGTTCACTTTTGTTTTGCATCGTGGTATTCATTTGGAATATCCTGCTCCTCAGTCGACGAGGCAAGGGCCGAGATCCCTTCACCGGGAGTGACCCCTTGGACAGAAGTTTGCGTCAGGGCATTAACTTCACTATAGCCGATTACTTTTGCTTTGCATCGTGGTATTCAGTTGGAATATCCTGCACCTCATTCTACGGGGAAAGAGCCGAGATCCCTTCACCGGGAGTGACCTCTTTAGTAAAGGTTTTCGTCACTATATTTTCTAAAAAGGCTATGCAGTTCCTTCAACGATATCAAGTTCATTACGTTAAAGGTTTTTCGCCAAAAACCAGCCGTAGCCCTCAGTCATTTCCTACAGGTATTATTTAGTATTCGTGCTGCGTTTGTTGACCTAGTCAAGACGTAGTGTTCGGTAGCTACGTGGTACTTGTTTGTTGCATAAGTAGGATTGGTTAAGACAGTCGTGCGGCCTTGTTGACCTAGTCAAGAGCACGTACGGGTGGGTTTAATGCAATCCAGAATAATGACGGGTTGAACTTGACTGGCGGTTTATGGTTTGTTGACCTAGTCAAGGTCATAAACCGCTTGGGGTAAAAATCACATCGGGAGTTTCAAAAGAACTGAAACTTGCCAGACATGCGCATACCTTCTGGAGTGTGGTGACGTGAGTGGATTCCGTCATGTTATCATGCGATGATAGTTGGATCCCGATTCCCACTGATGAGTTGGTTTACTCCTCGGGTAATCCCGACTAATTCTTCTTTCAGGTTTGGAGGAGAATTTGAGGTACAGTGGGAGGTTTCCTGATTAGAAAAAGTGATAACCATTCTGATCTAGGATAGAGTGCACGCTGAGTGTTTCTTTTCTCTCTCTCTTTGGCAGCGACCATTGACCCGACCCTGGACTATGACTCAGTGACCAAGTTGACCGAACCTTCTTAACACCGGCTTTTGGATTGTCAGAGTTGCAGACCTCATTGCCACTCCTACTTTTACCCTTTTCTCCAGGACACCCCGTATTACTACGAACGTCCACTTCTATTGGACAAAACCATCGTATGGTTATATACGAACTCGAAGGACTTCAAGGATGGTTTCTGGTTCTGGAGAAAACGGATAGGATTATTCAGTTGTCTTTTCCTTTTACCTTCTCTCAGGTTGCGAGTACTCCTTGGTTTAGGAGATAGTACACCTATTACGCAAATTGGATAGTCTTCTTCCAAACCTTAGGCTGGTGCCGACCGGTAGGGAATGAAGAAAACCAATTAGCATAACGATGGTGTGCAGAAGGTATTAAGTTAAGACAAAGCAAGGGATTAGTAAGAGGGCAAAGTAAATTGCGACTGCTATTCACGACCAAACCGAGTATATCTTCGCCAAACCTAAATCACCTTTGTATTTCTCCAGGACACTCCGTATCACTACGAAGATCCACAGTTTATTTAGATACTCCATCGTATGGTTATATACGAACTCGAAAGGAACTTGTTCCAGTTCGGGGATGGATTCTGGTCCAGGAGAAATAGGAATACGGTTTATTCGGTTGTCTTTTCTCTTCACCTTCTCTCGTATTGCGAGTGCTCCTAGGATTAGGGCAGTACACCTTTTATGCTTATTGGATAGTCTTCTTCCAAACCATAGGCTGGTGCCGAACAGTAGGGAAGGAAGAAAACCAATTGGCCTAAAGGGGTGTGCAGAAGGTAATGACTAAAGACATATAAAGGGATTTGGAGAGGTGGCAAAGAATTATACGGTTATAGTTGTGAATCTGGATAATGGTAGAGGCATTACTAGGAATACCAAGATACCCCACCGAAACATTTCAATGTTTCAGTTCAACTGTGTACTGTTAAAGGAAAACTGATTTCCCGATTGGACACTTGCTCCAGGGTATGTATTTACCAGGTTTGATTCTCACATCTGTATGGTTTTACAGATGATGAGTGGGAGTAAGTTATTGGGAATAGGGTAATCATCCTCATTATATCGGGATTCGTTGTAATCGGTGATATTTGAGGAGATCATCTGGGCTGTTTGCCGGTCGGCAAATATTTGGTTTTGAATATCCGCTGTTGTGCACCAATTTCAAATTGATATATCTGTACGTCTATTTTCATAGAGTGAGATATACCTTTTGATATTATGTCGGTGACATTTACCTATATCAGTGGATGATTAGGTAAGGAGCATTGAACAGCGGTGTAATTCTTCTTAACCATAAGTACATTTTTCAACCTACGACGCACAGTGAAAGAGTTGTTAGACTCAGCGGACTTATAAAGAGTATTGTATGTTGTCCAGTGTCCATTGGGACAGAGGGGTTGGTCCTCATACTATATTCTGTTTACTTTTAACTTCTCTAGTTCTTAGACATATGTTTCGTAGAAACACAGGGTCTAAGTTTTGAGGAGTTATAGGTATTTGAATAGAGTAGAGAACCAAGTGTAGCAAGTATCGGGATTCTTCAAGGTGATCGAAGATGTAGATACTTGTGTATGGTATTCAGTTGATAGTAATGATAAAGAGAAATTGCTTCTCTTTCAGGTTACTCATAATTGGAAGCATTCCTAAGTTGAGTAACGCTGATCGGCCTCCTTCCATTTAGTTGACATGCACTGGAGATAGCTGCATGATTTGAATCTGGTTCATTTAAATCAGTGCCTCTGGTTCTATATTGGATATAGAACAGTTCATATCTTAACGATGTTAAGGTACGGGGAGTTGTCCGGCTTATGATTAAAACCAAACACTGGACAACTCAAGGCACGTTTCTGTAATGGCTGTTTATGGGTTGACCCAGGCTATGACGAGGGTTGACTTTCTACCATCTGGAAGATCAATAGTGATATTGTTCTTAACTCGCCACATTTTAAAAGGGAAATGGTTATTTTTCAGAAAACAGTAGTGGGAGTATGGTAGAACTGGAAGCGATTCCAGAACCGCAAACGATTACTGAAGATTTGATAAGGAACCTAAAGATTCAATCTGACTCGACATTCCATTGGCCACTCCGCAGATAAGGTGGGTAACTTCAGGCACCCGAGAGGTACTCCGGTAGCCTCAAGGACGGTGACAGGGAAGTTCTTGTTTACCCACGCTTGCCATTGTTGTTGTTCCAGGCTGCGAGACCCGGCAGGAGGATGAGTATAGCGTCGTTCTAAACTAGCTTTAGAAGTGCACGTCTATATGACTCTGCCAGAGGGTTGTCGTAGTCAGTGGGAGCAGCGGAAGCATTGGTGGACATCAGGCTTATGTCTATTTATAGACTAAAGCAGATGTAGCGGAGATAGATCATCTATTTCTGATGTGACAGTCATAGGTTTGACGTCATCAGAATAGGGGATGGATCTGTTAAGAAGGTAGTAGGGTGTGATGTCCTGGTTTTTGGATGACATACACAGAGTGGGAAAGGAAACTCCTATACTACGATCGGTTATACTTTGGTCGTCACACAGTGGTTTCTCTACAAGGGACTTGGACATTATATCAGACATACTGGTTACTAGATCTATGGTTTTAGATCTAGATTTGGGTGGTTTCCCAATCAGGGTACTTTGACAGCATTCTAAGAGTATTTAGAATGGACGACTCCTGGCATGGTAGTGTACCTGCAGGTAATGGAGTCACCCTCTCTAAAGGTGTCTTATAGACTAAAGTAGAGAGGGGTGTGCATGATTGGCAGATCACTTTCTTAGGCAATTGAGTCAATCATGAGATGTCAAGTACCACACCAGATGTTGTTCTTGCACTAGATGCAATAAGTTGATATTGATCCAATCCTGGAGGAACGGTCGGAAGCAGTTTTAGAACATAAGTGAATGTTCTAGGGATATGATAACGGCTGCCTCCTTTAGGAGACGGTTATCACTCCAGGCTTCCAAGGTGACATGGATGACAAGGAGGTTGTCAGAGTTATAGTTTTCCTTCTGACGAGGGGCAGTATTTTGGACAGGTGATCCAAGGCAATACTGAGGGAGGCATGGCGCAGGATACTGATTAAGTTCAGTTGTTGATACAGTCTAAGAAGTTTGGATTTGGAGTTCATTTATGAGCTAGGTCCCATCAGATATCCAGACATTCTAAAACAGGTATTGCTCATTTCGGGAGATGGTATTCTCCGCGAACTTGAGATTTAGAGAGACATAGAAAGAAACATCAGAGCGGATCCACTCGCTGAGGCTATTCCTCGAACGCAATAGTCTCGCAAACGAGCTTTGTGAGACTGACTAGTAGAGGAGTTGGGTGTTCGGTATCACACGGGCTGTGAGTATGCGACATCGCAATAATTAGCCTTGAGTGCAAGTGGGAGATTGTTGGAGATAGTGCCCTCAGAGTCAATTATTGGATCACAGGCACGTGATTGCAATGATTGAGGGAGGACCTATCCCGGGACGACAGTCTTACTCGAGATGATAGTATGCTATCTGGTTTATCTTTGTCATCGTGTACTGTTTCAGGTGACCTTACAAGTCGCTATTACACGTTGATAGAGCCCCTAGGATTCTTGCTTGACGACCAGCAGTATGATGGCGATCATATACGTGGGAGCTGGGGTCTGTAAGCACATCCTTAAATGGTCCCTAGTCGTGGGAGTTTCGAGACTGGGTATCGATACTCCATTAGTTGACTAGTGTATACAGTCGAGACCCCGACGAGGGGCGGTGGCCGGTCTCACAAGCCACTGGTGTCAGTTGGTTCACCTAAGATGTATACAGGTGCTCATTGGGTTATGAGTACACCGGACAAGACTCGCCGGGAACCTGCTAGTTGGGATTATACCAGACGTCAGGTAGCAGTTCCCAGGTGACATGTGTACAGGTTAGTTCATCGACCTGAGATCGTCATTTGTCTCGTGTGAGTTCCCACTGTGCTTTGATTACTACCCTACCACGGCTCAAAGGAGTCGTGCAAACAGGTTTTAGTTGGGTACAGTCCCGAGCCACATGGAGGCAGTGAGCGGATCTGCAGGGTTCGTCTCTCCCGGTATTGGGGGTGAGGTCGCGCTGTGTCTAGGAGAGCCATTACGCAAAGCCCTCGGCCGAGGCAGGAGATTTACTGGTAGGTATTCCAGTAGTATCTCAGGGTGTTCTGGGCTTCACTCCGACACGACTTGTACCGCCTTTGGGGGTCTGACTTTTACCAACCCCCTAGGCCCGACATGCGATGCTCATAGACGAACGGACCGGACTGTACGGATATTGTCACTGACAGGCTCAGTAGGGTGTCAGGATGAGTTCGCTCATCGACGTCCCTTTTGGTCAATAGCTGGTGGCCCGTCACGTATTGGCTTATACCTCTGACGTGCTAGTGGTTAAATCCACAACCATAGTATTGACGAGTCTTTAGAGTCCACCACACTTTGAGTTACTCAAGCTTTCGGGCGAAACGCTGTAGAGGCCGTATGGAGATATGGTAGGGTCCAATCAGATACGTGCGGTATTGCACGGATCAGGATCGGACAGTTTTGTACTAGCGACCGTATGGATATATGGCAGGGTTCGATCAGATACGTACGGTATTGCACGGATCAGGATCGAACGGATTTTACTAGCCGGCTTTGGTTTAAGCCGGATCCTAGTTTAGTACAGTGTAGATTTTGTCTCTTTGCATTTGTATCCGGACGGAATACAGATGCGGGTGTGTATGCACAGTATCGGGGTTTTCCTGTAATTTATTACGGGACCAGTTTTCTGGAGTTGCCAGTTTGCATTCCGTTCCGGCCGGTTTTCCTTTGTTCTTTCCCGGCCGGACTTTTCCGATGGAGGGGGTTATTTGCAATTGTGCAAATAACATTTGTGGAGGGGGTTTCTTGCAATTGTATTGATTATGATATCTTTCTTCCATCACTTGCATTTAATGAGATTTGAAAGGTTAAGGTTTGGATGTAGTTTTGTTATGATGATGTTTCTTTGGATATGGTCACCATTCCCTTTATCCTACACTTACCTCCCTTCTTGATTTGTTTTTTTTCCTCCACCATTTCCTACATGATCTTGGCCGGCCACATCTTGGAGGGAGAGGAGAAGAGTTCATTTTTGATGAGGGAATTATCTATATCTCATTTGCATGCCACAAAAGAAATCCTTCTCCTCTCCAAAGTTCATATTGATTCCTCCATCATTGGCAACTTCACTACCCCAAATGAGACAACGATTCTACACTACATTCTACAGCAAATCTTGGGCACGTCGACTTGCCAGCTTCGTGCCCGAGTTGCCTCGGTATTGAGGTGGGAGCCCGTAAAAGATACAGACGATGTGGTGCCCTTCCGGCAAGGATGCGACGACCGGAGTTGTCCGCGGGAGATCGGGACGATGATGAGAAGACCGGAGGACTCGGATCACTCGGTATATCTCAAATCCCATCTCTAGTTAGCTAGTATAGGTTAATGGTTTCGATCTGGGTAATTGTCCGCGGTAGCGCCAGTTTAAAAGATAAGAAAAATTTGATTCCGCATTTTGGCCTCGGATAGACGGCCGGGGCGCTGTCGTGGCGCAACACAATCAATAACGGTGTCGTTTGAAGCGATCGTTAGTGAGCACGGGTCATCCACTGAGATTCGTGTATTTGATCGATCTTGTTTTAGATGAATTGAAAGAAAATAATAAAGAAAAATTCAAGAAAGAGATTCATGATTTAATTGAGTTGTCATTTCAAGAAAATCAAGAAAAAATTCAAGAATTTAAGAAAGATTAAGAATATATCCAAGATCAATATCGGTTATCAAGAGAATGTAGAAAATCTTGTAGGATTCGATCAAATTAGTAGTAATGATGAATCTAATAATGACTAATCTTATCTATTGATAAATTGTAGCTAGATCGATGGTGATGAATGAAGATTAGGTATCTATTGAAGAAACTAGAGTTTCTCCTTCACTATCCCTTGCCATTTCATTGATCATCATTCAAATCTAGCCTCTAGCAAAGAAGATCATCAATCATTTGATCCCTAATTTGCAACGAAATTATCAAGAATGGTGATCTCGCTCCAAATTAGGTCATTGATGATTCTTTTTCCTAAAGTTCACAATTCTCATAAGACTTAAGATTAGTAAAAGAATTTCATCATCATTTGATCAACCGATTCTCTCGAATCATTTACAAGTGGAGATTTCACTCACACATTATGAAAATTAAAGAATCAAGAATGAGAAATTTCATAATGCAAGAATGTAAAGAAAGCGAGAATTAACAATTTATCACCTTTATTAAATCTTCTTCAAATTACACCTCTCAATTTGAGATTACAAGACTAGCTCTCGATCGCTCTTTTGAAAGGGAATTTGTCGTCGCTCTTTGCGTGGCTCGATCGCCGTGAAACGTGGATCGTCGTGGATCACTTACTCTTGATGACGATCGGCGTTGCGATAAAAGATCTTTGAAGTAGTCGCTTGATTATGCTCTCAATTGATCTTGATTTGATTTTGAATTTGAATTGATTTGGATTTGTGCTAGAATTTTACCACCATTCAACCAACAACCTTTTACCTTAGCCCTAGATCCCCTTTTATAGATCTCAAATCAAGCTTCCCTCATAAGCTAGGTTGTTACAAGGAGCCTTCTAGAATAAGTCTATTACAAGGAGCTTTCTAGAATGAGGTTGTTACAAGGAGCCTTCTAGAAAAAGATTGTTATGAGGAGTCTTCTAGAAGAAGCCACGTGATAATTTAGCGTCTCAAGAAAGCTAGGAGGTTAGAATGAAGCTTCTGGAGAGATGTTGACTGCTGACGACCCTACGCGGCCACGGATCAGCGGCAACTCGGCCAACTCGGCCGCGGTTCCGCGGCCATATGACTGGATCTCTGCATCATATTTCTGGGGTATCTTGGTGTTGGTCTTTGGGTGTTGATTTGATGTCTGGAATACTCTAATGTTTGCTTGGTTGCTGCCGGATTTTAAGTCTTTGACTTGCTGCGATTTATCGGCACTTTTGCGATTCCGGTTCTTTGACCTGAACAATTTTCTGCATACAATCTTGATAAAATGTTGAGAGATATAGAATATTATGTATGACATACTAAACATACAATTTCCTTCATAATGCCGGTTATAAAGTACAACACATGGTAATTGGTATTTTCCAGATGATTCTTGTAATATGTGTCATATTTATAACAAACACCCTTAGATGATTAAAATAATGAGGAAATTTATATGTTATAGAATGCAATATTTTCGACTGAACAGGCACCAGCCTATGGTTTAGAATAAGACTATCCAATAAGTGTAATAGGTGTACTCTCCTAATCCTCGGAGCCCTCGCAACCTGAGAGAAGGTAAAGATAAAAGACAACCTGAATAATCCTATTCAATTTCTCATGAACCGGAGTAATGCAAAGGTGAAGTAGTAGTGGCGATGAAATACTTGGTTTGGTCGTGAAGGATAGCAGTCGCACTTTACTTTTCCCTCTTTCTAATCCCTTTATTTGTCTTTACTTATTACCTTCTGTACACCACACTTAGGCTAATCGGTTTTCTTCCATCCCCACCTTTCGGCACCTGCCTATGGTTTGGAAAAAGACTATCCAATAAAGGCAATAGGTGTACCCTCTCCTAATCCTAGGAGCCCTCATAACCTGAGAGAAGGTAAAAGGAGAAGACAACCGAATAGTCCTATTCAATTTCTCCAGAACCGGAAACCATCCTCGAATCTGAAACAAGTTTCTTCGAGTTCGTATGTAACTATACGATAGTCATATTCAATGAATGTGGATCTTCGTAGTGATACGGAATGTTCCAGAGAAAAGAAAAGGATAAAAGAAGGAGTGGCAATGATGTGTGCAACTCTGACAATCCAAAGGCCAGTGTTTTAAGAAGGTCCGGTTAACTTGGTTCATGAGTTCTATTCTAGGGTCGGGCCATGGTCGCTGCCAAAGAGATAGAGAAAAGAAACACTCAGCGTGCACTCTAACCTAGATCAGAATGGTTAATCACTTTATCTAATCATGATGTCTCCAACTGTATCCTCAAATTCTCCTCTAAACCCGAAAGAAGAATTAGTCGGGATCATATAAAATCACCCGAGGAGTAAACCAACTCATCAATGGGAATCGGGATCCAACTATCATCGCATGATAACCTGATAGAATCCACTCAAGTTATCACACTCCAAAAGGTATGCACATGCCTGGCAAATTTCCTGTATGTTTGAAACTCCCGATGTGATTTTTACCTTATGCTCTTATGACCTTGATGAAAGCCAACAAATCATAAGTCACATGTCAAGTTCTACCCGTCATTGTCCAGGTCAATTTGAACCCACCCGTACTCTCCCTTCACGAAGGCCAACAAGGCTGTACGACTGTCCCAAACCAACGCATCTATCTATGCAACAGAAAAGTAATAAGCAGCTACCATACACTATGCCTTGACGAAGGCTAAAAAACATAGCATGAATATTAAGTGCTACCTGTCTGAAATAACGGAGGGCTACAAATGGTTTTTGGCGAAAAACTTTTAACGTAATGAACTTGATATCGTTGAAGGAACCGGATAGCTTTTTACAAATATATAGTGACGAAAACCTTTGCTAAAGAGGCCACTCCTGGTGAAGGGATCTCGGCTCTTTCCTCGTAGAATGAGGTGCAGGGTATTCCCATTGAATTCAACGATGCAAAGAAAAAAATAATCGACTATAGTGAAGTTATTACCCTGACGCAAACTTCTGCCCAAGGGGTCACTCCCGATGAAGGGATCTCGGCCCTTGCCTCGTCAAATAAGGTGCTGGATATTCATAACCGAATACCGTTGTGCAAAACAAAAGAAAATGTCCTTGTAATAACAGCTTTTTAAAATTGTTCCAACAACATCGAATAAGTCTGGTTTCCTTACATTGATCTGAATCAATGCAGTCCCATCAATTAATCACACCGGTAAAGAACGAAAATATGATGTGCGTATATGCCATCCGCATTCCCCACTGGGTCCCGTCATCACCCATTAGGTTACTTAACTAACGACAGAGCGGGGGCTGGACTAGCGCGGGTGAAAAACATATACAACATCTACTAGTATATATATAACAATATATAATAATCACTCCAAGCGTGATAAATGCAACATCACAGACAAGCGATAAGCATCACAGAACAATACTGATAATCTGGGAGCCCCAGATTTCCTTTGAGCCGCAACTGAAACTCGACGTTCCCCTGGTCGTGTGGATAGCCTGTGCAATGAAAACCTAGACCCCTACGAGCGCGGCAAGTTACCCACCAAAAATAGAAGTGAGGCAACCCCTTTCATCAAAGTGAATGGGCCACCCGGCACTTCACGGAATCCGGTAACTTGAGCACTCCTCCTTGGGTCAACCTTTACCCCCTACGAGTGCGGCGAATAGCCCGCCAATTCTAGAGTGAGGCCCCCTACTTCTCAACGCCATGAGATACAGACCCGTTGCCCTCCAGAATCCAGCTATCTGTGCACTCCATCGCGGGGTAATCCTAGTACAGAAAAGAAAATATATACATTGGTGACAACGACCTCAACCCGGTCATGCCCAAAAAGAATAATATACAAACAGGAAGTGACGGCAGTCTACATGTCGGACGCTCGCCCTGCGATATCAAATGTACAAATAAAACTAAACTATACTACCATTGCACACAAGCTATCCACCACGACGAACCAGCCAACATCACAACACAACACAGAACATCAACGCGAATGTCACGCTCGCAGACTCGTGTCTGGGCAATTAGACATGTTGTACCGCTCTAATGAAATTCACGGTCGCAGATAGTAATGTAAGTACTGTAAACTTTAAACAGTGTTAGAAATATCGATTCGAAATAACCCCGAATAGCCCCAAACAACTAGATAAAACCATATCCAAACTGGGCTAAACAAGTAACACCACTGAACCAATATTCGAAAGACTAAACCACACTTCAAATGTCAAACCCAGAAGCCCCCACAAAACCGGCCCGGCCAGAATTTTTCCCATTCTGGCCAGTCCTGTGGATGAATTTGGTGCTCGTATTTGGTGTGTATTCTAGCGGTCATGCAAGTAGTCTTCTGCAGTTGCTAAAATATTTTTAGAAGACCGTTTAAAAATCGACAGAGAATGGAATACATCGAGTGATATTTCGGAGTTGTTTTGGTTTCGATAGTTTAACATCGTCTAAACAAATAGTATGCGACTAATGGGTTGGCTCTGATACCATGTAAGGCTATGTCAGCGCCCTGGCCATCAATTCGTGGCCAAACGCGAAACAAAAACTTTAGAAAACCGACGCTAACTGAACCCTAAATAATGAATCACACCATTAACCCTATACTAGATCTACAAAAGGAGTTTAGAGAGGTTATACCGATCGATCAGTGTCCTTCGGTCTTCAACCTCTGTCCCAAGCTCCTCGGGGCTTCCCCGATCAAGTTTGATCTCCGGTCTCCCTCCGCCGAAGAAGATCCACATCGAGGGTTCGTAATACGGGCTCCCGCTTCAAAACCAAATCAACTCGAACATCTATTTTGCTAGCCTAGATGCCCAAGATGAAGTAGAGATAGTGTGTGAATACTTTGTCTCAAAACACCCATGAATTCTCAACTCATGAGAGGGATGGGTGGAGGTTGAAGAAAATGCCCATGGAGAAAAGTGTGAGCTCAAGAAAGAAGCAAGTGAAGAAATGACTTAAGTATTGTGTGTGATATTTTGTGAGCACACATACAACTCAAGAAAAATCCCAAGGCAAGAAAATATCTGCCTCCTCTCACTAAAAATATCCTACACAATAAATGATCACAAGAACCAACACCATGAGTCACCAAGTGCATCAATGGACAAGGCCAAGACTTGCACTCACACTTTCCACTAATTAAACATTTAAACTAAATCTTTAATCCAACAAAAAGAAATGGAATCAACTAAAGAAATCTTGTAACGAATTACAAGATTACCCCTCATCCGTATATACATACCCGCATCCATATTCCGACTGAATACGAATACAACGAGACGAAAGTAATCCAACAATATAATACTAGAATTCGTCTTAAACCAAAGCCCACTAGTAATATCCGTCCGATCATGATCCATGCACAAGTGCACGTATATGATTGAAACCTGCCATAAAACCATACAGCCTCTACAACATTTCGTCCGAACCAGAGAAACCCTCTGTGTGGGACTCTAAAGACTCGTCAATACGCTGGCAATGGGTTTAACCACAAGCATGTCAGTGGCACTAGATGTACGTAACGGCTACCTAGGTATTGGGCGAAAGGGAGGCCGACGAGCAAACTCATCCTAAAACCCTACCGAGCCTGACAGTGATAATATCCGTACAGTCCGGTCCGTTCGTCTATGAGCATCGCATATCGAGTCTAGGGGGTGGATAAAGTCAGACCCTTAATAATTTGACATTCAGTGTCGGTATGAAACCCATCACCGCCTGAGAAACTACAGATCTTAGATCAGTAATTGTCGACTACCTTAGCCAAGGATTTCTGGTGATGGCCACCCGTGCACACCGCGACATCAACCCCCAATACCGGGAGAGACGAATTCCCTGACGATCCGCTCACTGCATCCATGTGGCTCGGGACTGTATCCAACTAAAACCTGTTTGCACGACTCCTTTGAGCCATGGTAGGGTAGTAATCAAAGCACAGTGGGAACTCACACGAGAAAAATGACGATCTCAGGTCGATATACTAACCTGTACACATGTCACCAGGGAACTGCTATCTGACAATAGGTATAATACCAACTAGCATGTTCCCGGCGAGTCCGTCCGGTGTACTCATAACCCAATGAACACCTGTATACATCTTAGGTGAATCAACTGACATCAATGGCTTGTGAGACCGGCCACTGCCCCTCGTCGGGGTCTCGATCTGTATATCCTAGTGTACTCTGGAGTATCGATGCCCAGTCTCGAAACTCCCTCGACTAGGGAAACTTTAAGGATGTGCTTATAGACCACCCAACACTCACGTATATGATCGCCATCATACTGCTGGTAGTCAAGCAAGAATCCTAAGGGCTCTATCAACATGTAATAGTGATCTGAGTGTCACTTGAAGCATGTACACGATGATAAAGACAAATCAGATAGCATACTATCATCTCGAGTAAGACTGTCCTACCGGTATATGTCCTCCCTCAATCATTGCAATCACGTGTCTGCAATCCAATAATTAACTTGAGGGTACTATAGCCAACAATTGTAAGTCAACGTTGCGACCCCCGGTTCTTACGGGGAGGCGGAAACGGTATAAAATCAAAATTTTAACGCAAGAGGCAACATGGACTAAGCTAGGTCGGGATCTTTACCTAAACTAAAACTAGCATACTAAGCTAAAGATATTTAGCTACTCGGATGAAGATGGTTATACCTAAACTTGAACTCCTTCTCTTCAAGCTCCGATGGTGGTTCGATGGCTCCTTCTCGTTGTCTCCGTACGCCGAAGATAGATCCACTTGAAAGCTCCAACCTTTAGCTCCTTCTTCGTTCTTTGAAGAAACTAGTTCACTTGGTTTGCTAAACCTAGTGAACTAGAATGAGTAGAGATGATTTAGAATGGGATTTTATCTATGGTTCTTGATTCTCAACTCATGAGACAAGAGAACCATAGATCAAGTGAGGGAGCAAGAGGTTGAGAGTGAGAGCAAGAGGAGAGCTCAAGAACAAGAAAGAGAATGAGCAAGAAAGAATGAGCAACTCTTTTGTCTTTCACCCTCTCATAATCCAAAGTGATCATAACTCATCATATCAAAAAAGTCTTATGTGATGGTTAGAAGCAACCATAACCTTATCATGTCATGCACTCATTTTACTCAAATGAGCAAGCAAGAAAAAGTCTTTGGCATGAAATGATAACCATGGTTATCATGATGGTCAACTAGTCAAGCCTAGTCAACCGGTCAACAAGTCAACAAAAGTCAACAAGTCAACAAAGTCAACAAGTCAACAAAAGTCAACAAGTCAACAACCATATCACCATAATACTTAATTAATATAATAGTTAATCACATATCATATTCTCATTAGGGTTGAGCAAAAAGTCAAAAAGTCAACGGTCAACTGTCAACAACCCTAATGAGAATCCGCTGTCTGTGCATCCCTGTCAACTGTGCATACACACCCGCATCCGCGTTCCGAGGAACACGAATGCAAACTGGATAAATCCAATCCCATAAGGTACACTAGGATCTGGCTTAAACCAAAGCCCGCTAGTGTAAACTGTCCGGACACTGTACGTGCACAAGTGCACGGATGTGACCGAACCCTGTCGCAAAACCATGCGACCTGTCGCAATACCATGCGACCTCTACTCTTTTGCCTAAAGGCGAAAAGCTTTCTGTGTGGGACTCTAAAGACTCGACACTACGCTGGCAGTGGGTTTAACCATAGACCGCAAGCGGCACTAGCTGTGCGTAACGGTCCCCAGGTAATGCCGACAAGAAGACCGACGAGGCGAAACCCATCTGAACTCCTACTGAGCCTGAGTGTGACATTCTCCGTACAGTCCGGTCTGTTCGTCTGATACATCGCATGGCGGGCCTAGGGGGCGGTAAACGTCAGTCCCCCAATAGCGGTACAAGTCGTGCCGGAGTGAAGCCCAATACACCCTGAGATAACACTGGAAACCTACCAGTATATCTCGTTTGCCCTGGCCAGGGACTACTCATGTAATGGCTCTCCTAGACACAGCGCGATGTCAACCCCCAATACTGGGAGAGACGAATCCTGTCTAACCGTCACTGCCTCCAAGTGCTTCGGGACTGCACCCAACCACTACCTGTTTGCACGACTCCTTTGAGCCGTGGTAGGGTAGTGATCAAAGTACAGTGGGAACACACTCGAGGCGGAGTGACAGTGTCAAGTCAGCGGACTAAGCTGCACTCATGTCACCTGGGAACTGATAACTGACGATAGGTATAATACCAACTAGTCAGTTCACGACGAGTCCTGTCCAGTGTACCCGTAACCTAACGAGCACCCGCATACTATCTCAAGTACGACGTACTGACGGCTGTGGGACAGACCGTCTCCCACACTGGGATGAGAAGCGCATGCGCTGGTCTACTCCGGAGTATCGATGCCCTGTCTCGATAGTCCTGCGACCAGGGACCTGAATAAGGATGTGCTTATAGATTACCCAGCCCCCACTAGTGTGACTGCCATCACAACGCTGGTAATCAAGCAAAGATCCTAAGGGCTCCACTAATGCGTATAAGTGATATACTGAAATAAACACAAGTACACATTGAAGTAGAAACAAACCAAGTAGCATACTACTATTTTGAGCAAGATTGTATATACAAGGTGAATATCCCAAGCATCCATTAAGTAATATACAAACTAGTATGATACAGTAATGGCCTCTAGGGCATATACACTAACAATCTCCTACTTGCACTAAGGCCATGTACTGGCGTATCGAAGACCTATCATCTCGATCAGCCGCTCGAACTGAGTCTGGGGCAAGGCCTTGGTGAATGGATCTGCAGTGTTGTCTTCTGAAGCGACTCTCCGAACCTCGATCTCCTGGCGATCCACGATCTCCCTGATCAGGTGATACCGCCTCAAGATGTGCCTGGATCTCTGATGGGACCTGGGTTCCTTCGCTAAAGCTATAGCCCCGTTGTTGTCGCAATACAGAGGTATTGGATCAACAATGGACGGAACCACCTGAAGTTCTTTCAAGAACTTCCTCATCCAGACAGCTTCTTTTGCGGCATCAGATGCAGCGATGTATTCCGCTTCCATCGTCGAGTCTGCAACGGTTTCTTGTTTGGAACTCTTCCAACACACCGCCCCTCCATTGAGGGTAAAGACAAAACCCGACATGGACTTGGAATCATCCTTGTCACTCTGGAAGCTGGAGTCAGCAAAGGCCTCGATCTGGAGGTCTTTTCCGCCATACACCAAGAACATCTCCTTAGTCCTTCTCAGGTACTTGAGAATGTTCTTTACCGCTATCCAGTGTTTCTCCCCAGGGTTAGATTGATACCGGCTTACCACACTCAGTGCATAAGCTACATCCGGTCTGGTACACAACATCGCATACATTATAGAGCCCACCGCAGAAGCATAGGGTATAATAGACATGCGATCCCTCTCCAAATCAGTCTTGGGAGACATCTCTTTAGAGAGGGTGATCTCGTGACAAGCCGGTAGGTTACCGCGCTTGGAATCTTCCATACTAAACCTCTTCAGTATGGTGTCGATGTACCTGGACTGCGAAAGTCCTAATATCCTCTTGGATCTGTCACGGTAGATCCGGATACCCAGAATGTATGAGGCATCACCCAGGTCTTTCATGGAGAACCTGTGTGACAAGAACCCCTTGACAGATTGTAGCATAGGAATGTCATTTCCTATTAAGAGAATGTCATCCACGTATAAAACGAGGAATACTACAGTTCTCGCTACAAATCTACTATAGATGCATGGTTCATCTGGATTTTTGATAAAGCCAAATTCTTTGACCGTCTCATCAAAACAGATGTTCCAACTCCGCGATGCCTGCTTTAGTCCATAGATGGACTTAAGCAACTTGCACACCTTTCCGCTGCTCCCACTCTGAATGAAACCCTCTGGCTGGTCCATATAGACACACTCCTCTAAATTTCCATTTAGAAAAGCTGTCTTTACGTCCATTTGCCAGATCTCATAATCGTAGAAGGCAGCAATGGCAAGAAGGATCCGAATGGATTTCAGCATGGCTACTGGAGAAAAGGTTTCGTCGTAGTCCAAGCCAGGTCGTTGACGAAAACCCTTTGCTACCAGCCTAGCTTTATAGGTCTCAACCTGTCCATCTACACCAATATTCCTTTTGAAGATCCACTTGCATCCTACGGGTTTTACCCCGTCTGGAGCAATGTCCAACGTCCATACCTTGTTGGTGTACATGGACTCCATTTCGGTCCGCATTGCATCCAGCCATTTCACTGAGTCAACGCTCTGAACGGCCTGCTGGAAGCTAGTAGGCTCATCATAATCTATGATGCAATCCTCTCTATCCCCGTCTATGAGAAAACCGTAGTATCTCTCGGGCGGATGAGACTGCCTACTACTTCTGCGGAGCGGCGTAGGAATGTCCTGTTCTTCCGAACCTTCTGGTTCCACTAAACTTTCAGTAACAGTCCGTGGTTCTGGAATTTCTTCCAGTTCTACTGTGCTCCCACTTATCTGGTTTTCCAAAAACTCAGTTTCCAAGAAGTAGGCATGACGAGAAACAAGAACTTTTTGTTCCTCTTCACAGTAGAAGAAATATCCTTTTGAGTTCTTTGGATACCCCACAAACTTGCACTGTACTGAGCGTGCCTCGAGCTTGTCCGCATGCTGCTTTTTGACAAAAGCCGGACATCCCCATGTCTTAATGTGCTTAAGATAGGGTCTCTTCCCACACCACATTTCATATGGTGTGGAAGGCACAGTCTTAGTCGGAACTCGGTTCAAAAGGTACGCTGCTGATTCTAGCGCATACCCCCAGAATGATCGCGGTAACTCAGCATTACCCATCATGGACCGCACCATATCCAATAGGGTGCGGTTTCGTCTCTCCGATACACCGTTATGTTGCGGGGTGTATGGAGGAGTAAGCTGAGAGAGAATTCCGTTCTCTTTTAAATAGTCCAGGAACTCGGCACTTCAGTATTCTCCACCTCGATCCGATCTTAGAATCTTAATACTTTTGCCGGTCTGTTTCTCTACTTCATTCTTATACTCCTGGAATTTTCCAAAGGCCTCGGACTTATGTTTCATCAAGAAGACATAACCGTACCTTGAGAAGTCATCCGTAAAAGTAATGAAGTAAGAATGTCCGCTTCGGGCATGTGTAGACATTGGACCGCACACGTCACTGTGTACGAGTCCCAAGAGCTCGCTCGCTCTTACTCCATGTCCAGTAAACGGAGTCTTTGTCATCTTTCCCTTGAGACAGGATTGACAAGTGGCATACGACTGATATTCGAACGCATTCAAATACCCTTCTGTATGTAACTTCGTCAACCTTCTCTCATTGATGTGACCCAATCTACAATGCCATAAGAAAGTCTAATTTATTTCTGGAGACTTTCTTTTGTGTGTATTCTGGACATTAAAAATCTGTGGTTGGTTTAACACGTATATACCATTACTCAGAGTACCTGACCCAATCAATACTTGATTAAGGTGAATGTTTACAACATTACTTACAAACGCAAATTCATAACCTTCTTTAGAAACTAAAGATACAGAAATGATATTACAAGTTGCGTTGGGTACAAAAAAGCAATTACGCAAAACCAAAACATGTCCATCTGACATTCCCAGGTGATAGTCCCCCACGGCTTTAGCATCCATGCTAGCTCCGTTTGCAACTCTGAGGGTCATGTCACCTGCCTTCAAAACCCTACGGTTTATCAACGCCTGCAAAGAATTACAGATATGAGATCCTGATCCGGTATCCAATACCCAGGAAGTAGAGTTTATTGAAAGACAGTTTTCAATAACATACACACCTGAAGCTGAAGCTGCAACCTGCTTCAATTCCTGTGTTCTGGCCTTCCAGGCCCTGCAATCATTCTTCCAGTGTCCTTTCTTATGACAATAGAAGCATTCTTCCTTATCCACAAGCTTCCCCGCTATCTTTGTTGCTTTTGCTTTTCCCTTCGTATCCACTTTACTAACACCGCCCCTTGGTTTGGCGGGGGCCTTCTTCTTCTTTCCCTTGGCTTTCGCCTTGGACCTAGAAGAAGATGATCCTCCTACAAACAAAGTGGATGTATCCCTACCTTTCTGTAGGGTGCCCTCTGCGCTCCTCAGCATGTTGAGGAGCTCTGAAAGTTCAACCTCTTTTTCTTGTAAGTTGAAGTTCAGTATAAACTGGGCGTAAGTGGAAGGAAGGGACTGGAGAACTATATCCGTATATAGCTCACTCTCCAATGTGATCCCTAGGTCAGCGAGCTCCTCAATGTAGCCGATCATCTTTAGCACATGCTCGGCTACTGATGATCCGACGGCCATTCTTGTCGAAAATAACTTTTTCGACGCTTCGTATCTTGCGATACGTGATTGCTCTCCATACAGTTCTTTTGTATGGAGCAATATGGACTCCATGTCCATATTCTCATGCCTCCTCTGATGTTCGTTGTCCATCGAGGCAAGCAGGAGGCACTTGGCCTTCGCGCTATCAATCTCCCAAGTCTTGCGGATTTCCTTATCCGCGACACTGGAAGTTGGACCAGGGACAGGGGGAGCTTTGGTGGTAAGAAGATACCCCAGCTTGTCATAAGTGATTGCTATCTTGACATTCCTGAGCCAATCTTTGTAGTTTGGCCCTGTCAGTTTGTTTTTATCTAGGAGTAACTTAAGTCCAGTCATGTTGATTGGTCGCTGCAATTAGGAGAGAGAAGAAGAAACACTCAGCATGATGCTCTTGCAAGTTTAGAGTGGTTTTTAGTTTGTCTAAACAGGATGGCTCCCACTATTTCTCGAATCCCTCCTCAAACCATAAAGGAAGAATTAGTCAGGATCAATCCCACCGTACAATACTTGCTTAACCGTTCAGCCAGGCCGGTGTCGGTACTTCGAGGGTGGTTTTCCAACGCTTTCGCGAAGTTCCTTAATTAAAGAACCTCTTTTCCCTGGGGGCGTAGCCCCGCTAACACCTTTCTAGGCACCTACTAGGTTTGTAGCATTGATCGTTAAGTGAGAAATTTCCCGAGGAGTAGCATATACTCACAGTAGGATCGGGATCCAAATATCATTGCGTGACGAAACTGAAGGAATCCTACCAGAATCATCACACTCCAAATGGTATGCAAATCTAGCAAGTTTCAGTACTTATGAAACTCCCGATGTGGATTTTTGCCCCATGCTCTTATGACCTTGACTTTGGCCAACAAATCATAAGTCACATGTCAAGTTCTGCCCGTCGTTCTCCAGGTTAATTTGAATCCACCCGCACCTACCCTTGACTTTGGCCAACAAGGCAGTACGACTGTTCCAAACCAACGCATCTATCTATGCTGCACATGAATACCCAATAGCTACCAATCACTGTGCCTTGACTTTGGCCAACAAACACAGCTTGAATACTATTGACTATTCATGTGAAACGACGGAGGGCTACGGATGGTTTTGGCAAAACCGTGAACGTAGTGAACTTGATTTGGTTGATGGAACGAGATAGCTTTTAAAAGGAGTGGCTCAAGCTCCGCATTTAAAAGTTGGTTTTGAAAAGAACCGAGTGGTTTTTCGAAAGTGTTCCAACGACTTTAACTTGGTTTATTATCTTGCATTAGTTCTTTTAATGCGTGATATTCTTGCATTAGTTCTTTTAATGCGTCCCATCATTTAATCCTACCATTGCAGAAAACAACCAAAATATGACGTACGCTTATGCCATTCGCATTCGCCACGGGGCCCCGTCATTACCCGTTAGGTTACTTAACTAACGACAGAGCGGGGGCTGGGCTAGCGCGTCTGTAAAACATAAGCAACGCCTAAATAATATCATATATAGATATACTGCAATGATAAACATTTCAGATCACAGATAAATACATTGGATATACTAGGAATCTGTAATTTGTACGAGCCTGTAACAAAAACAGATTACACGGTCGCGGTGAATAGCCAAAACCCCACCCAAGACCCCTACGGGTGCGGCAAACTACCCGCCAAGTACCCGAAGCGTAGCAACCTCCCTCATCTCCATGAGTAGGCCACTCGACACTTCGGCATACCCGGTAGTTTGTGCACCCCTCCATGGGTCTATCCTAGGAGCAAAAACAGTAAAAAGAAATTATACAATGACGGCTACAACCCCGACCCGGTTGTGCGGCCATACAAATAATTATTACATCAATTTACAAATTTACATGAATTGCAAGAAAAGAAAACTCTCGTCTCACAACCCCCGGCTATTCACCCGCGACAATCCAACATATTTATATACACATTCCAGCACATTACAGATCATGTATAACCCCGACCAATCGACTTATAGCGATTAGCCGACGTTCAATACATGCAAACATCACAGATATAACCATCATAGTCAAAGTGCAGTGAAGTTCGGAAAAAATACGGAATTATAGGACCCCAAAAGGAAATTTCTTTTCTGGAAAATCTGGGCACATATAATATATTCCAAAAATCCCAAAACCAACACAGACACACACTGCACGAAAAACGATGCACAGAAGACGACAAAGCGCGGCGGTTCCGCGGCGGATGCCTAGCTCGCGCGGCGGTTCCGCGGCGGTTTGGACGAATTACTGTATCGTTTTTCTTGGGTGTTCACACAAAACCCTGAGCCGAATTTACAAGTGTAAAGTTTTTCATTTTGAGCCAAAAAAATTTCAACAGAAACTCAGTTTTTGTAAAAGTTTGGTTTTTGGATTTTTCCGGTTCCGAACTTCGTTACACTTCACTACCAAGCTAGTTTAAGTTTAGTTAGGCACTGATACCACTGTAAGTCCACGTTGCGACCCCCGGTTCTTACGGGGAGGCGGAAACGATATAAAATCAAAATTTTTACGCAAGAGGCAACATGGACTAAGCTAGGTCGGGATCTTTACCTAAACTAAAACTAGCATACTAAGCTAAAGATATTTAGCTACTCGGATGAAGATGGTTATACCTAAACTTGAACTCCTTCTCTTCAAGCTCCGATGGTGGTTCGATGGCTCCTTCTCGTTGTCTCCGTACGCCGAAGATAGATCCACTTGAAAGCTCCAACCTTTAGCTCCTTCTTCGTTCTTTGAAGAAACTAGTTCACTTGGTTTGCTAAACCTAGTGAACTAGAATGAGTAGAGATGATTTAGAATGGGATTTTATCTATGGTTCTTGATTCTCAACTCATGAGACAAGAGAACCATAGATCAAGTGAGGGAGCAAGAGGTTGAGAGTGAGAGCAAGAGGAGAGCTCAAGAACAAGAGAGAGAATGAGCAAGAAAGAATGAGCAACTCTTTTGTCTTTCACCCTCTCATAATCCAAAGTGATCATAACTCATCATATCAAAAAAGTCTTATGTGATGGTTAGAAGCAACCATAACCTTATCATGTCATGCACTCATTTTACTCAAATGAGCAAGCAAGAAAAAGTCTTTGGTATGAAATGATAACCATGGTTATCATGATGGTCAACTAGTCAAGCCTAGTCAACCGGTCAACAAGTCAACAAAAGTCAACAAGTCAACAAAGTCAACAAGTCAACAAAAGTCAACAAGTCAACAACCATATCACCATAATACTTAATTAATATAATAGTTAATCACATATCATATTCTCATTAGGGTTGAGCAAAAAGTCAAAAAGTCAACGGTCAACTGTCAACAACCCTAATGAGAATCCGCTGTCTGTGCCTCCCTGTCAACTGTGCATACACACCCGCATCCGCGTTCCGAGGAACACGAATGCAAACTGGATAAATCCAATCCCATAAGGTACACTAGGATCTGGCTTAAACCAAAGCCCGCTAGTGTAAACTGTCCGGACACTGTACGTGCACAAGTGCACGGATGTGACCGAACCCTGTCGCAAAACCATGCGACCTGTCGCAATACCATGCGACCTCTACTCTTTTGCCTAAAGGCGAAAAGCTTTCTGTGTGGGACTCTAAAGACTCGACACTACGCTGGCAGTGGGTTTAACCACAGACCGCAAGCGGCACTAGCTGTGCGTAACGGTCCCCAGGTAATGCCGACAAGAAGACCGACGAGGCGAAACCCATCTGAACTCCTACTGAGCCTGAGTGTGACATTCTCCGTACAGTCCGGTCTGTTCGTCTGATACATCGCATGGCGGGCCTAGGGGGCGGTAAACGTCAGTCCCCCAATAGCGGTACAAGTCGTGCCGGAGTGAAGCCCAATACACCCTGAGATAACACTGGAAACCTACCAGTATATCTCGTTTGCCCTGGCCAGGGACTACTCGTGTAATGGCTCTCCTAGACACAGCGCGATGTCAACCCCCAATACCGGGAGAGACGAATCCTGTCTAACCGTCACTGCCTCCAAGTGCTTCGGGACTGCACCCAACCACTACCTGTTTGCACGACTCCTTTGAGCCGTGGTAGGGTAGTGATCAAAGTACAGTGGGAACACACTCGAGGCGGAGTGACAGTGTCAAGTCAGCGGACTAAGCTGCACTCATGTCACCTGGGAACTGATAACTGACGATAGGTATAATACCAACTAGTCAGTTCCCGACGAGTCCTGTCCAGTGTACCCGTAACCTAACGAGCACCCGCATACTATCTCAAGTACGACGTACTGACGGCTGTGGGACAGACCGTCTCCCACACTGGGATGAGAAGCGCATGCGCTGGTCTACTCCGGAGTATCGATGCCCTGTCTCGATAGTCCTGCGACCAGGGACCTGAATAAGGATGTGCTTATAGATTACCCAGCCCCCACTAGTCTGACTGCCATCACAACGCTGGTAATCAAGCAAAGATCCTACGGGCTCCACTAATGCGTATAAGTGATATACTGAAATAAACACAAGTACACATTGAAGTAGAAACAAACCAAGTAGCATACTACTATTTTGAGCAAGATTATATATACAAGGTGAATATCCCAAGCATCCATTAAGTAATATACAAACTAGTATGATACAGTAATGGCCTCTAGGGCATATACACTAACAACAATAACATATGAATATCAACAGAACGTGTGGAATCTTAACAAAGCATATATAAATTCGCGGTTTCGCAATAATCTGATAATGATATGAATTCGACTAAAATCTAATACACTGTTCTTACTCGTTTATTACACAAATACAAAATTTTACAGATTCGGCAGGCTACTTCGGCTGCGGCTCAACATGCATCTCCTTCGGCTGCAGCTCCGCAAGCCACTATCTCAGCAGCGGTTAGGCAGACCACTCGTACTGTAGGGTCCCGGCAGCGCCCCGGCCGTCGAAATGTGGCCGAAATGCGGAACAAAAATTTCTGAAACCGGCGCTACCGCTACCCGATATACGGATCGACCTTAAACCCTAAACTAGCAAATTAAACTAAGAGTTAGAATTGTTATACCAAGTTGATCCAAGTCCTTCGGTCTTCATTCCAAGCTCCTAGCGGCTCGTTGATGTGGTTTGGTTGCCTGTCTTCCTTCGTCTCCGATGATCCACCCGAGGGAAACGACACAAGCTCCAGGTTCACCAAGCGGACCAACCGACTCTCCAAGATTGCTAGTGGTGGAGAGTTGAGGTGTAGGATTGTGTCACTATTATTTTTCTCTCATCCATAAGCTCAAGTGAGCAACAATAGAAGATGAAGAAGAGGTGAGCTAAACTAGTGGCATAAGCAAGGAAAAATGCTAAGTTTCTTTTTGTTGAAGCATGAAAGTGAGAGAGTGAGGAGGCTAAAAATGAACCATAAAAAATCACTCAATGAAATGAACCCCCCACCAATAAATTTGGCCGGCCCACCCTTTCCTCTCTCATTTGCAAAAAGAAAACATTTTCCATTTCCAAATTACAATAAACAAATGCCCACCATGCTTTGCTACATGCTTCACAACATATACAAAACCCATGCTTTGACCATGTTCATGCCATGTCACCCCTCCACCTCATTTCCAAAAGATTTTCAATAAATAAAATCAATAATGAGGTGGCACCTTCTAGAAGCTATTCCGTATAAAATACGGAATACTTCCCGGTACATGTATCGAAATACATATACGCGTATTCGTACCAAAATATGAATAGCCGAGAGAGAAAACGAATAGTGAACAATAATACTAGAATACATATATATAAATGCATATGTAAATTATTAAAACAAAAACCCCATTTAATAACCTGGCTTAATCCTAAACCGCTAGTATTATCAACCGTCCGATTAAAGTCTGCGCAGCAAGTGCACATATTTAATCGGACACCTGTATGTATCAACATACGCCATGTACACCATATCGCTTGAACCGAGAAAACTCTCTGTGTGGGACTCTAAAGACTCGTCAATACGCTGGCAGTGGGTTTAACCACAAACACGTCAGCGGCACTAGCTGTACGTAACGACTACCCAGGTATTGAGCGAAAATGAGGCCGACGAGCAAACTTATCCTGAACCCCTACTGAGCCTGTCAGTGACAATATCCGTACAGTCCGGTCTGTTCGTCTAAGAGTATCGCATATCGAGTCTAGGGGGTGGATAAAGTCAGACCCCTAACAACGCGATATTTAGTGTCGGCATGATACCAATCACCTCCTGAGAAACTATCGATCCTGGATCGGTAATCCTCGACTACCATGGCCATGGATTTTTTGTCATGGTCACCCGTACACAACACGACATCAACACCAAATACCGGGAGAGATGAATCTCCTACGATCCGATCACTGCCTCCATGTGGCTCGGGACTGTACCCAACTAAAACCTGTTTGCACAACTCCTTTGAGCCGTGGTAGGGTAATAATCAAAGCACAGTGGAAACTCACACGAGACAAATGACGATCTCAGGTCGATAGAGTAACATGTACACATGTCACTTGGGAACTGCTATCTGACAATAGGTATAATACCAACTAGCAGGTTCCCGGCGAGTCCGTCCAGTGTACTCATAACCTAATGAGCACATGCATACTATCTTAGGTGAACTAACTAACACCAATGGCTTGTGAGACCTAGCCACCGCCCCTTGTCGGGGTCTCGATCAGTATACACTAGTCTACACTGGAGTATCGATGCCCGGTCTCGATACTCTTACGACTAGTGACATTTAAGGATGTGCTTATAGACCCCCAGCTCCCACATATATGATCGCCATCATAATGCTGGCAGTCAAGCAAGAATCCTATGGGCTCTATCAACACGTACATGATGATAAAGACAAAACCAGATAGCATACTATCATCTTGAGTAAGACTGTTTTATCGGTATAGGTCATGCCTCAATCATCATAATCACAATTCCGCGACTATGATAATTGCCTTGAGAGCACTATAGCCAAAAATCTCCTACTTTCACTTAAAGCCAATAATTGCGATGCCGCATACTCACAGCATGTGTGATACCGAACACCCAACTTCTCTACTAATCAGTTTCGCAAAGCCCATTTGCGAAAATGATTGCGTTCGAGAAATAGCCTCAGTGAGTGGATCCGCTCCAATGTTTCTTTCTGTATCTCTCTATATCTCAATTTCGTGGAGAAAACTATCTCCCGAAATGAGAAATACATGTCATAGAATTTGTCTGGATATCTGATGGGACCCAGTTCACAAAAGAACTCCAAATCCAGCAAACTGCTTAGACTGTATCGTCCACTGAATTTAATCAGTATCCTGCACCAAGCCTTTCCTCAGTATCCGCTTGGACCACCTGTCAAACATATTGTCCTTCAAAAGAGGGAAAACTATAACTCTGACAGTCACTCTGTCATCCAGGTCACCTTGGAAGCCTGAAATGATAATTGCCTCCCGAAGGAGGCTTCCTTAATTATTTCCCTAGAACATTCACATATGTTCAATAACTGCTTCCCAATGTTTCTCCATGATTGGATTAATATATCTGCTTATTGCATCTAGTACAAAGCAATATCTGGTGTGGTACTTGACATTTCATGATTAACTCAATTACCTAAGCAAGTGATATGCTAATCATGCAGATCCCTCTCCCCTTTAGTCTGTAAGACACCTTTAGAGAGGGTGACTCCATCACCTGCAGGTACACCTGATGAGGTCAAAGCCTATGACTGTCACATCAAAATTAGATGATTTAATTCCGCTATACCTGCTTTAGCCTATAAATAGACATAAGCTTCTTGCCCACTATGCTTCCGCTGCTCCCACTGACTACAACAACCCTCTGGCAGAGTCATATACACGTGCACTTCTAAAGCAAGTTTAGAATGACGCTATACTCATCCTCCTTCCGGGTCTTATAGTCTAGAATAGCAGCAATGGCAAGTCTGGGTAAACAAGAACCTCCCTGTCACCATCTCTGAGAAGACCGAAGTACCTCTCGGGTGTCTGAGGTTACCCACCAAATCTGCGGAGTGGCTAATGGAACATCAAATCCAATTGAATCATTAGGTTTTATTAAATTTCCAGTAATCGTTTGTAGTTCTGGAATAACTTCCAGTTCTACCATACTCCCACTTTTGTTTTCTGAAAAAATCCATTTTGTTAAAACTGTGGCGAGTCAAGAACAATATAAATATTGATCTTCCTGATGGTAGAAAGTTAACCCTCGTCAAAGCTCGGGATAACCCACAAATAGCCATTACTGAAACGTGCCTTGAATTTATCCGGATTCTGGTTTTAAGCATCAACCGGACAACTCCCTATACCTTAACATCGTTAAGATATAAATTGATTCTATATTAATCTAATATAGAAACAAAAGCACTAATCTAATTTGAACCAGATTCAAAAACATACATCTGTCTCCAGTGCATATCAACCAAATGGAAGGAGGAAAATCAGTATTACTTATCTAGGAGTGCATCCATATATGAGTAACCCGAAAGAGAAGCAAGTTCTCAAAACCATTACTATTAACTGAATACCTAACACAAGTATCTACATCTTCGAATACTTCGAAGAATCCCGATACTTCTAACAAATGGTCCTCTACTTTATTCTTATACCTATAACTTCTGAATATCTGGACCTTGCATTTCAACGAAATACATGTCCAGAACTGGAGAAGTCATAAGTAAACAGAATATAGTATGAGTACCAACCCCTTTGTCCCAATGGAAACTGGACAACATACAATACTTTGTATAAGTCCCCTTGGTTCAATAACTCAAACCCTGTGCGTCGTAGGTTGAAAAACTGTACTATGGTTAAGAAGAATTACACCGATGTTGAATGCACCTTACCTAATCACCAACTGATATAGGTAAATGTCACAGACATAATATCAAAAAGTTATATCTCACTTTATAAAATATATGTACAGATATATCAGTTTGAAATTGGTGCATGACAACGGATATTCAAAACCAAATATTTGTCATTCGGCAAAATCCAGATGATTTCCTCAAATATCACCAATTACAACGAATTCGGATATAAAGAGGATCTAATCACCCAATTCCCAATACCTTACTCCCACTCACTATCTATAATATCATACAGATGTGAGAAACTGATCTGGTAAATACATACCCTGGAGTTAGATTCCAATTGGGAAAACAGTTTTCAATTAACATCGCACAGTCAGACTGAAACATGAAAATGTTTCAAAAGGGTTAACTGGTATTCTTAGTAACGCCTCTTCCACTATCCCGATTCATGAAAGTAACCATATACTTGCCTGCCCTCTTTGCAATCCCTTTATTATGTCATTACTTATTACCTTCTGTACACCTCTTTTACGCTAATTGGTTTTCTTCATTCCCTACCTTTCGGCACCAGCCAAAGGTTTGGAAGAAGACTATCCAATAAGCGTAATAGGTGTACTCTCCTAATCCTAGGAGCCCTCGCAACCTGAGAGAAGGTAAAGAGAAAAGACATCTGAATAATCCTATCCAATTTCTCTTGAACCGGAAACCATCCCCGAATCTGGAACGAATTCCTTCGAGTTCGTATGTAACTATACGATAGCATATCCAATGGAAGTGGATATCTGTAGTGATACGGAGTGTTCTAGAGAAAAGCAAAGTGGATGTAGGAGTGGAAGGGGTATACACGGTCTTTGTCGTGAATGATGGTGATCGCAATCTCTTTTGCCATTATTCTAATCCCTTTATACGTCTTTACTTATTACCTTCTGTACACCACGGTTAAGCTTGTTGGTTTTCTTCCTTCCCTACCGTTCGACACCTACCTATGGTTTGGAGGAAGAGTATCTAATAATCTCAATAGGTGTACCCTCTCCTAATCCT
This sequence comes from Agapanthus africanus, assembly GCA_030015575.1. Lineage (NCBI taxonomy): Eukaryota > Viridiplantae > Streptophyta > Magnoliopsida > Asparagales > Amaryllidaceae > Agapanthus > Agapanthus africanus. Next base: position 411,514,669 of record CM057340.1, read on the forward strand.
AGGAGCCCTCACAACCTGAGAGAAGGTAAAGAGAAAAGACAACCGAATAATCCTATTCAATCTCTCCAGAACCAGAATCCATCCTCGAAAAAGTTCCTTCGAGTTCTTATGTAACTATAAGATGGATTTATCCAATAGAAGTGGATGTTCGTAGTGATACGGGGTGTTCTGGAGAAATGCAAAGGTGATATAGAAGTGGCAATGATATATGCGATACCGTGACATTCCAAAATCCATAGTGTTTTAAGAAGGTTCGGTCAACTTGGTTTTATGAGTTTTAGTCAAAGGTCGGGTCAAAGTCATAGCCAGATAGAGAGAGAGAGAAGAAACACTCAGCGTGCACTCTAACCTAGAGCAGAATGGTTAATCATTTTATCTAATCTGGATGGCTCCCACTGTTTCCTCGAATTCTCCTCCAAACCTAAAATGAGAATTAGTCGGAATCACCCGAGGAGTAATCCTACTCATCAGTGGGAATCAGGATCCAACTATCATCGCATGATGACTTGATGGAAGCCACTCAAGTCACCACACTCCAGAAGGTATGCGCAATCCTGGCAAGTTTCCTGTATGTTTGAAACTCCCGATGTGTGTTTTTACCCCTAGGACCCAAGTGACCTTGACACAGTCAACAAATCAAAGAGTCCTAGTCAAGTTCAACCCGTCATTATCCAAGATTGCATTAGACCCACCCGTACGAGCCCTTGACACAGTCAACAAGGACGCACAACTGTCCTAACCAATCGCATTAATATGCCACAAACAAGCACTACTTAGCTACCGCACACTACGCCTTGACACAGTCAACAAACGCAGCACGAATACTAAACAATACTTATAAGAAATGTCGGAGGGCTACGGCTGGTTTTTGGCGAAAAACCTTTAACGTAATAAACTTGATATCGTTGAAAGAATCCAAGTGGTTTTATAAATATATAGTGGCGAAAAATTTAGCTAAAGAGGTCACTCCCGGTGAAGGGATCTCGGCTCTTTCCTCATAGAATGAGGTGCCGGATATTCCAAATGAATACCACGATGCAAAGCAAAAGGAAACGACTATAGTAAAGTTATTACATTGACGCAAACTTTTAACCAAGGGGTCACTCCCGATGAAGGGATCTCGGCCCTTGCCTCGTCGAATGGTGTAGGATATTCCAAATGAATACCACGATGCAAAGCAAAAGAAAACGTCTGTAATGTCAGTTTTTAAAAACTTGGTTCCAACAACATCATATAAATAAGTTTGTTTTATCCTTGCATTGATAAGAATCAATGCAGTCCCATCAATTAATCACACCAGAAAAGAACGAAAATAAAATGTACGTATATGCCATCCGCATTCGCCACTGGGCCCCGTCATCACCCGTTAGGTTACTTAACTAATGATAGAGCGGGGGCTGGACTAGCGCGGGTGAAAAACATATACAACATCTACTAATATATATAAATATATATATAACATTCGTCCCAGGCATGATATAAAGCAACATCATAGAAACATCACAGAAACAACACAGAATGGTGGATAATCTGGAGCCCCGGGTTTCACTTGAGCCGCAAGTGAGACCCGACGTTCCCAGTCGTGTGAATAGCCTGTGCAATGAAACCTAGACCCCTACTAGCGTGGCAAGTTACCCGCCAAAACAGAAGCGAGGAAGCCCCCTTCAGCAACGTGAATGGACCACCCAGCACTTCACGGAATCCGGTAACTTGAGCACCCGTCCTGGGTCACCTATACTGTCACGACCCAAAGTTTGGCCCGTGACCGGCACTTAACCACGTAACGTCTACAGGCGTAACGCGACTAAGTAAGCCGAAAACCCAGAAATCAAACCAGTAAAAGTATAGAGTGATTTAAGCATTTAATAGAACTAATTACTAAGATAACAATATACGACGCCGTAGCGAAGAAAATGAGCAACAAGCGGGAAACATCACAGATAGAATAAACTGCATAAGTAAAGTCGGCTCACAACGAGCTTGACGCCAGAATACAAAATAATATACATCGTCCTCACAACTGGTCTCTAAGTCACTACCTAAGTGGTAGATGGAGAGTACTAGATACAACAATGTACATAACTGAAAGAAAACCAGATACCGCACAAAACCCACTTATCAGCAAAAGAGCTAGCACACCAACTGTAGGGGTATCTGTGTCAAAAGATGCAAGAATGCAGCCTGCCGCGACTACTCCGAAGGGCAACCTGCAAACACTGTGGCACAACGGGGGTGAGTTGCCAACTCGTGAATAGAAGATAACATATAAAGGTAATCGCGAGTATGCACGTGCTACGATACTCTAACCTATATCAACAGATAACATCTATATGATGAACTGGATGCTCAACATGCAACAAGTGCGATCTAATAACATCTCCATGTGATGAGCAGGAAATGTGATGATCAGGTATAGCAATGCAATCTAACCACCCTATATAGAATGAACAGGGTAAGCAATGATCAGGTATAGCAATGCAATCTAACAACCCTATATAGAATGAACAGGGTATGCAATGATCAGGTATAGCAATGCAATCTAACAACCCTATATAGAATGAACAGGGTATGCAATGATCAGGTATAGCAATGCAATCTAACAACCCTATATAGAATGAACAGGGTATAGCAATGCAATCTAACAACCCTATATAGAATGAACAGGGTATAATAGATACAGGATGAGATATCGATTACTAAATACTGAGCATGGGAAATATAACATCTACACGGAATGTCATCGTGGAAGGTATAATCGGTACCCATCAATGTACCCAAATCCCAATACTACTCAAGCATCGTCTTCATCCTCGGTCCTCCAATCCTGTAAATCTCATATAACCGTGAGTGCCCAACATCGGCACCCAAAATATCAAGAAATACTCGTGCCAAGCATCGACACGCAAATCCTCCTGTATAGGGCATCCGTCAGTCCGGATCAGCCTACAGGCTCTGTCTGCGGTATCGGCCCTCGGCCCCGGCAGTACGAGTCGTCCCGCATCCATCCATCGCCTCTGGTCGGTATCCTCCGGATAACCGCTAGATTCAACCAATCACCGGTAGGTAGTAGTCCCTCTGCCAGGCTCACCGTCTACTACACAGCGAAACCGTTCTCACCCCGGGGTACCATACCGGGTCCACCATGTACCCGTAATCGGCCTCATCCAACTCCTCGATTCGGGTTCACATATATCACTCTAGTACCGAGAAAACACATGGTGGACGCACCGAAATATCATATCAAGGAAAACCAGGTTTTTAAATAATTAACTATTCTCTTTGAAATATCCACGGTTCCCTAAATCCAGAATTTACAAGGAAACAACATATCTCAATGCGTAATCTAAGCAAGTATGAAGATATCTCAATATATGTGCACTGGTATGAATATACAGTGTGCATGTGCGCAGGTATGAACATCTCAATATGTGTGCACGTAGTATGAATATACAGTGTGCATGTGCGCAGGTATGAACATCTCAATATGTGTGCACGTAGTACCAGTAGGGGTATGTGATGCATATGTGCCCAAATATGGATATAACATATGATGTTATGCGGCAAATCATGACAACATCAATAAGGTAGAATCAGTATGATATATGATTTATAGCAATCCTATAATGTGAGTGTCATGGCAATCACTAACGGTGTGAGTGTAGCATATCAATCGTGCTCGTGCGACTTGAACCGTTAGTGACAGTGCAGTGTTCTGTGCTATCATTTCTATATGCAACAATAAGGTATGCTACTACAGTCCATATGAACATCTACAATCTAATATCCTGACTCGCCCTGACGCTTAACGCCATACGGGCGATTTCCCCGTAGATGTTAAATCTACTCACCTGGTCGTGCGCTACTCGTAGCCGACCACCTGCTTCCCTTTCTTAGCTTCGTCCGACGTAACCGCCTGCGAACCTGGAATTACACAAGAATCCATATATAAGCAACTATCTCGCAAAACGTGATATCGAAGTCAAACGATACGCTCGCGTCGCGAACTAAATGCGCGTGGGTACGATACGCTAAACGTGTGCATGCGTCTAGAACTAACCCCGATACGTCGCGATACGCTGAATCATGGAACCCTCTCGCGTATTGCGCGAACCAAACGTACTAGCAATACGATATAACGTCCCAGATTCTACCCAGGCTAACAACTTACAAAACTATACATACCACTGGCCTAGAAATAACAACAGACTTCTACCCATCCAAACATCACCCAAAAATTCCTCTATCTGGACACAATTTGCGGCCAGAAAGAATAAATCGGCGGCCTCTCTATGGGGTGGGGGTCTCGGGCTCTGGTGGTGTGGTCTATGCCTTGTAAACAAGCTCCAGTTAACTCAATTTCAACCTGAACTACTCGGGCCTATAGCAGATCACAGAATTCCAAAAAGTTCACTGAAAAACACTAAATTGCATAATTTGAAACCCTATGGTATTTTGGTGTAATCTGGGGTCTAACTAGGTTTACATGGCCTTAATAACACCTAATTAGGCTAGGTTAACCAATATTAACAGCACTAAACCATAAGTCCACACAAATCACCATTTCAAGCACAAAATCTCACTTTTTACACAAACCGAAGCTAAACTACACATACGTTAAACAAACAAGAAGTTGAGCTTGGATTCTATACCTTACAAGATCCTAGGTGTAAGGAGAAAGGAGGTGGAGAAGATGGGAGTGCTGCTGCAGCTGCTGGGGGCTGCTGTTGGTGCTGCTGCTGCTGTCACTGCCTGCTGCTGCTGTTGTTATTGCTTGCTGCTGCTGCCGCCTCTGCAGCTGCTGCCTCTCTCTCTCTCTCTCTCTCTCTCTCTCTCATCTGAGTGTGTGTGTGTGTGTGAGAGAGTTGTGAGAATGAGAATGAGAAGGGAAATGAGAGCACAAGTCAAAGACCCCCCTCTCTCTCTTTCTTCATTTAATGAGCATGGCTCAACCATGAAGCCCATACTCTTTCTCTCTCACCAAGTCAACAAGGTCCACATCATTTTTTTTTATAAAAGAAAAGAACACATAAATAAAAACTCAACTAAAGCCCAAAACACTTAATATAAATAGGTTAACCCACCATGGTTGCTAATCATGGTTTTAACCCCAAATCTAAACCCTAGTTTACATGCACAAGTGTGTGTGTGCCTAGAAAAATCCTAATAAAATGTTCATTAATTAGAATAAATTATATGAAACTTAATTTGGTAAACTTTTTACCAAAACTATCTATTAACAATATAATTAACCCCTAAACACGACCTAAGGTGTTACAATCTTCCCCCCTTAAAGAAAATTCGTCCCCGAATTTTAAAATACAAAGCTACGCATACCTTCAGAGAGATGAGGGAACTTCTTCCGCATCTCGCCCTCAGCCTCCCAAGTAATCTGTTCACCGTTTGGGATGCACCCAAATACCTTCACTGATGGCAAGACCTTCGATCGAAGTTTCTTCACCTGCCGGCCCAAAATTACGGCTGGCTGTTGGGTGAACGAAGGATCACACTCGAACTTAGTTGGTCTGGCGTTGAATCCAATGAGAAAGGTCATGAAGGTAATTGCAAGTATCTATATAGGAAATACGAGGTGAATATTCAATAATCTGGGTGGAAGTGCCCAACTTAAGGCAACGAACCAACTCGCCTTAGGGATCCTAAAAAGACTTACTATTCTGGAAAACTTCCCAAAACTCAACATGTCATTTATCGGAAATTTTCCGTAGGAAAACATGATCTGCCATTGCGAGCTCGAATCTGCGACCCTCTTGGTCAGCATCTAATCTCTATCCTCAATATACCGTTCTTATCCTGACCCAAAAACAACCGCGTCATTTCCGAAATTTCTAAACTAGCTGAGGTCCAATAATCCTATAACACGGAGTTAGGAAACAAACTGGTGATCGTCATGACCTAACCTCTAATCCTAAAGGTTACCAATTGGAGTGTCTCCTGATAACTGCTATCAAAGGAGAACCCTATCGATGGCAAACGACGATCCCCAACTGCCGACAACAATTTCTACACACGCACAACTTAACAAGAACAACTGAGTATCACCGGATGACAAGCATCCGAATGGAGTCACATCCTGACAACTCCTGGGTGGACACCATAACGAATTTCGGGAAGATCTGCTCTCGTTCCCTCTTCGGAACGGTTAAAGGTTGCAACTCTCCCGTCAGTCTCAGTTGCTCAACTCAAGCACACAACAAGACAGACACCTTGAAACGAAACCCAAGACTCCTCTTTCTATCCCTGCCCACCCGTAACTACCTTACAAGTCACGTTAAGAGTTGGTGGGGCTTGAATGAGTACAGAGAGTTGACAGATGTGCCTGCCCTAGGATTCCTCGTCTCTTCCCTATAATATTAGGTACACAAGTGTCTCTCTAGCCTAGCACACCCTTGCCACAAGTCAAGGATTCCAAAACATTACCCATCCGAGTAGGATCCAATACCCCTGACAAACGGGTGTCGGCGGGCAGTGTCTCGCGAAAGAGATTTAAGAAAAGTGGTCGGGCGCGGACATGAGCAAGCTGTCTCCTCAGAAGAGACAAACTTACGCTGTACTCAACGATCGCACAAGAACTGTGAATCTGCGGAGGATTATCACAACAATCAATTTCCGCCGCAGGAAGAGGTACCTTTAACTCTGGTGGTCCGTGAAAATCTGACACGACTCTCAAACAAGTGTTGCCTCTAATCTCCAACGCAAAACCATCGCGGCCATCTCCAGATCAGGAGTGGGGATATCCTTCTCGTACTTCCTCCAAATGTAGGGAAGCAAAAGCGATAACTCCATTGTGTCACCTCAGTACACCTTCGAGTCCTACTCATGAAACATCACAGTTAAACCACAAGGTCGCCCGAACCAAAAGTAAAGAAGGAGCTGAAGCGGTTGTTAACCGAGTCTTCAACTGCGGAAACTCCGCACACAAGCCTCGGTCCAAAGAAAAGAAACCTCCATTCCAGTCAATTTAGTCAACGGGGCAGCATTACACTAGCAATCCTGCATGAGACAGCGGTAACACCTGCTAAGCCAAAAAAGCTGCGGACCTCCGTCCTGCTCACAAATTTGGGCCTAAGTTGTACGGCCACGATCTTCCTCGAAACCATACCAATTCATCTCCGTAACTACCAAACCTAGGAGTCAACACAACAAGCTTAAAGGGAACACTCCGAGAATCTAGCAAACCGCTGGGGCTCCCCCAGTATCCATAAAACAGATCCCCGAGTGCTACTCCTATCCCTCAAGACACACTAAAAAGACCAGGATGTCGTAAATAGCACAACAATAACTGGTCGAGGAATGGACCGAAGAAAACCAGTTCATCACACCTACGAATACTGCTAGAGCATTGGTGAGTCCAGTGACACACCCAAGACACACAAAGCCCGTAGCACGCACAAGGCAGTCTTCAGAATATCATCACTCCGGACCCGCAACAATGATGACCTGATCCCTAGCCAACTTAGACAAAGTCTCGCACTCTGGTGCTGATCGAAGATATCGTCAATGTGAGGTATATGATACTTATCCGCACCGTAAGCCGATTCAAGTGACGATCCATCAATACACAACCTCAATCTGTCGTTTTTCTTCTTGACGAACAGAAATAGGAGCTTCCTAAAAGTGAAACACTCGGACGCACAACTCCCTCAACAACAACTCTGCAGCAGATCCTTAAGCTCCATAAGCCTTGACGTCTCATCTGTAACAACGTCGAAAAACTCTCCCCATTAAAGAAAACCGGCCCAACACACCAACCGTGGCTACGGTATCACGAAAAACACCAAGAATCCATGGCATCTCCTCAGAGCCGACTAGCAAATAAGGCTGAATTCAAGCTGTAAGAGGTGGCACCACTATCTACCTGCACAACAAGATCTAACTTGCCTGGGAAAACAAAACCTAACTGTTTCCTCACGGTAGCCCACAACGCCTAACACGTAGCTAACCAGTCCGTGCCCAGGAGATTGCCAAATCCAACATCTTTAGGAGGTTCAAAATGACAGACGAATCTCTATCTCCTATCCGATGGGCACACGACCGAAGTACGTGTCGCACAACAAAAGGATTGCTGACAGAAGTTAACACAACAAACGGCTAATCTACCCAGCACGACTCTCGTCCTAAACTCGGCACGAAGTGTGTAAACATACGAGTGCAACAAAAGGACATACTGAAAGAGTACCTGTAGGCTCCGCATTGGACGCCCGCGCGTCCCGATGAGTCGAAGCGAAAACGTGTGCCTGTCCTTCATCTGCGACTGATCGAACTCCTCCTCTACTAGCCTAACCCCTCTGTGCAAACCCTCCGCGTCCACGACGTCTCAGAATACGACCCTGACGTGCTGTGAAGGAATACTGCCTGATGAGGTGTTGAAGGCTTCCGCATCGTAGACACCTACGCACTGAATGCTGTCCTGCCTGGGGATGGAAGCCAAACGACTGTCCTCGTCCTAAGCCTCTGCTTTGGGCTGGTACACCAGTACGATTCCACAATTGTTCCGGAACTCTCACGGTCTCTGGAAGACGTGTCTCGTAAACGGGGGCTGCCTCCACCGGTGCTATGTAGGGGACGGAATACTGCATGATGATCGCAAGGAACAACTGGGTAACAGGGGTGACAACCATCTGTCGCTGCGCTCGAACGACCTCTACCAATGAGCTCATCGTCTGGCGCAAGCTCTGCATCTCTGCCACTAGTCTAGCGATCTGACCTGTCGTAGGAGAAATAATCTGTCCTGGTATAACCTGGGTACTACTCGGATCAGTCCTCGTCTCAGATAAATCAACTCGAACCTCGGCTCTCCCGGCCCCTCTCCGCACCCTCGTAGTCCTTGGCGGCATAATGGCTGGAAAGAAGGTAGGATTCGATGAGGATACGAAAATCGAATCACAAGGATATATACGATCATAAAGGAAATTTAATCAATAAGTCCTAAGGTCGCTTAGGCGGAGTACCGTGTCGTGAGTATGCCGCGGAATATACGCACGCTACGCCACTCTGCTGCAGCTACCTACTCCATCATACCAGGGTCATCCTACACCCCAAAGGTAAAACCTGGCTCTGATACCAACATTGTCACGACCCAAAGTTTGGCCCGTGACCGGCACTTAACCACGTAACGTCTACAGGCGTAACGCGACTAAGTAAGCCGAAAACCCAGAAATCAAACCAGTAAAAGTATAGAGTGATTTAAGCATTTAATAGAACTAATTACTAAGATAACAATATACGACGCCGTAGCGAAGAAAATGAGCAACAAGCGGGAAACATCACAGATAGAATAAACTGCATAAGTAAAGTCGGCTCACAACGAGCTCGACGCCAGAATACAAAATAATATACATCGTCCTCACAACTGGTCTCTAAGTCACTACATAAGTGGTAGATGGAGAGTAATAGATACAACAATGTACATAACTGAAAGAAAACCAGATACCGCACAAAACCCACTTATCAGCAAAAGAGCTAGCACACCAACTGTAGGGGTATCTGTGTCAAAAGATGCAAGAATGCAGCCTGCCGCGACTACTCCGAAGGGCAACCTGCAAACACTGTGGCACAACGGGGGTGAGTTGCCAACTCGTGAATAGAAGATAACATATAAAGGTAATCGCGAGTATGCACGTGCTACGATACTCTAACCTATATCAACAGATAACATCTATATGATGAACTGGATGCTCAACATGCAACAAGTGCGATCTAATAACATCTCCATGTGATGAGCAAGAAATGTGATGATCAGGTATAGCAATGCAATCTAACCACCCTATATAGAATGAACAGGTTATGCAATGATCAGGTATAGCAATGCAATCTAACAACCCTATATAGAATGAACAGGGTATGCAATGATCAGGTATAGCAATGCAATCTAGCAACCCTATATAGAATGAACAGGGTATGCAATGATCAGGTATAGCAATGCAATCTAACAACCCTATATAGAATGAACAGGGTATGCAATGATCAGGTATAGCAATGCAATCTAACAACCCTATATAGAATGAACAGGGTATAATAGATACAGGATGAGATATCGATTACTACATACTGAGCATGGGAAATATAACATCTACACGGAATGTCATCGTGGAAGGTATAATCGGTACCCATCAATGTACCCAAATCCCAATACTACTCAGGCGTCGTCATCCTCCTCGGTCCTCCAATCCTGTAAATCTCATATAACCGTGAGTGCCCAACATCGGCACCCAAAATATCAAGAAATACTAATGCCAAGCATCGACACGCAAATCCTCCTGTATAGGGCATCCGTCAGTCCGGATCAGCCCACGGGCTCTGTCTGCGGTATCGGCCCTCGGCCCCGGCAGTACGAGTCGTCCCGCATCCATCCATCGCCTCTGGTCGGTATCCTCCGGATAACCGCCAGGTTCAACCAATCACCGGTAGGTAGTAGTCCCTCTGCCAGGGTCACCGTCTACTATACAGCGAAACCGTTCTCACCCCGGGGTACCATACCGGGTCCACCATGTACCCGTAATCGGCCTCATCCAACTCCTCGATTCGGGTTCACATATATCACTCTAGTACCGAGAAAACACATGGTGGACGCACTGAAATATCATATCAAGGGAAACCGGGTTTTTAAATAATTAACTATTCTCTTTGAAATATCCACGGTTCCCTAAATCCAGAATTTACATGGAAACAACATATCTCAATGCGTAATCTAAGCAAGTATGAAGATATCTCAATATGTGTGCACTGGTATGAATATACAGTGTGCATGTGCGCAGGTATGAACATCTCAATATGTGTGCACGTAGTATGAATATACAGTGTGCATGTGCGCAGGTATGAACATCTCAATATGTGTGCACGTAGTACCAGTAGGGGTATGCGATGCATATGTGCCCAAATATGGATATAACATATGATGTTATGCGGCAAATCATGACAACATCAATAAGGTAGAATCAGTATGATATATGATTTATAGCAATCCTATGATGTGAATGTCATGGCAATCACTAACGGTGTGAGTGTAGCATATCAATCGTGCTCGTGCGACTTGAACCGTTAGTGACAGTGCAGTGTTCTGTGCTATCATTTCTATATGCAACAATAAGGTATGCTACTACGGTCCATATGAACATCTACAATCTAATATCCTGACTCGCCGTGACGCTTAACGCCATACGGGCGATTTCCCCGTAGATGTTAAATCTACTCACCTGGTCGTGCGCTACTCGTAGCCGACCACCTGCTTCCCTTTCTTAGCTGCGTCCGACGTATCCGCCTGCGAACCTGGAATTACACAAGAATCCATATATAAGCAACTATCTCGAAAAACGTGATATCGAAGTCAAACGATATGCTCGCGTCAGGAACTAAACGCGCGTGGGTACGATACGCTAAACGTGTGAATAAGTCTAAAACTAACCCCGATACGCCGCGATACGCTGAATCATGGAACCCTCTCGCGTATCGTGCGAACCAAATGTACTAGCAATACGATATAACGTCCCAGATTCTACCCAGGCTAACAACTTATAAAACTATACATACCACTGGCCTAGAAATAACAACAGACTTCTACCCATCCAAACATCACCCAAAAATTCCCCTATCTGGCCGCAATTTGCGGCCAGAAAGAATAAATCGGCGGCCTCTCTATGGGGTGGGGGTCTCGGGCTCTGGTGGTGTGGTCTATGCCTTGTAAACAAGCTCCAGTTAACTCAATTTCAACCTGAACTACTCGGGCCTATAGCAGATCACAGAATTCCAAAAAGTTCACTTAAAAACACTAAATTGCATAATTTGAAACCCTATGGTATTTTGGTGTAAACTGGGGTCTAACTAGGTTTACATGGCCTTAATAACACCTAATTAGGCTAGGTTAACCAATATTAACAGCACTAAACCATAAGTCCACACAAATCACCATTTCAAGCACAAAATCTCACTTTTTACACAAACCGAAGCTAAACTACACATACGTTAAACAAACAAGAAGTTGAGCTCGGATTCTATACCTTACAAGATCCTAGGTGTAAGGAGAAAGGAGGCGGAGAAGATGGGAGTGCTGCTGCAGCTGCTGGGGGCTGCTGTTGGTGCTGCTGCTGCTGTCACTGCCTGCTGCTGCTGTTGTTATTGCTTGCTGCTGCTGCTGCTGATGCTGCCTCTGCAGCTGCTGCCTCTCTCTCTCTCTCTCTCTCTCTCTCTCAGCTGAGTGTGTGTGTGTGTGAGAGAGAGTTGTGAGAATGAGAATGAGGAGGGAAATGAGAGCACAAGTCAAAGACCCCCCTCTCTCTCTTTCTTCATTTAATGAGCATGGCTCAACCATGAAGCCCATACTCTTTCTCTCTCACCAAGTCAACGAGGTCCACATCATTTTTTTTATAAAAGAAAAGAACACATAAATAAAAACTCAACTAAAGCCCAAAACACTTAATAGAAATAGGTTAACCCACCATGGTTGCTAATCATGGTTTTAACCCCAAATCTAAACCCTAGTTTACATGCACAAGTGTGTGTGTGTCTAGAAAAATCCTAATAAAATGTTCATTAATTAGAATAAATTATCTGAAACTTAATTTGGTAAACTTTTTACCAAAACTATCTATTAACAATATAATTAACCCCTAAACACGACCTAAGGTGTTACATATACCCCCAACGAGTGTGGCGAACAGCCCGCCAATTCTAGAGTAAGGTCCCCTCCGTCCTAATGTTATGTGATGCGGACCGGTTGCCCTCTAGAATCAGGCTATTCGTGCACCCCACCGCGGGGTAAACCTAGTACAGAAAAGAAAATAATATACAAGGGTGATATCGACCACAGCCCGGTCGTGCCCCAAAAGAATAATATACAAACTGGCAGTGACGGCAGTCAACATGTCGGACGCTCGTCCCGCAATATCAAATGTACAAATGAAAAAAAACTGTACTATCATTGCACCATTGCTATCCACCACGACGATCCAACCAACATCACAGCACATCACAGAACATCAACGTGAATATCACGTTCGCAAACCCGTCTAAAAGACATATAACAATTAAACGAGTTTACCAATCAAATGACATTCACAGTCGCAGAATATAATGTATGTACTGTCAAACGCACGCTTAAAATATTGATCGACTAAGTTCCAAATTGGCCCCAATAGCAAAACAACACTTCACTGAAAGCTGGGCCAAAACAGAATACCAAAAAAATCACATTTCCAAGTAAGTGGGCTACAGAAAAACTTTGGTCGCCCGTTTCCACTAAACCGCCGCGGAACCGCCACCAATAGGGGCTAAGAGCGGCGGATCCGCGGCATTTTTGGGGAATCACGAGCCTAAATTTTTCCAGTACCCTTAAAATTGCTTACACGGATTTTTAAGATGTGTGAAATAATTATTTGACCACATTTAAAAATGGACAGCAAACTGATAGATGGAATCGTGATTTCGGTAATTTTCGTCGATCGATCTTTTAAGCACATTTAAAAAAGCTAGTAAAGGGTTTAAAGGGTGGCTCTGATACCATGTAGGGTCCCGGCAGCGCCCCGGCCGTCGAAACGCGGGCAAAATGCGGAACAAAAATTTCTGAAACCGGCGCTACCGCTACCCGATATACGGATCGACCTTAAACCCTAAACTAGCAAATTAAACTAAGAGTTAGAATTGTTATACCGAGTTGATCCAAGTCTTTCGGTCTTCATTCCAAGATCCTAGCGGCTCGTTGATGTAGTTTGGTTGCCGGTCTTCCTTCGTCTCCGATAATCCACTAGTGGGAAACGGTACAAGCTCCAGGTTCGCCAAGCGGACCAACCGACTCTCCAAGATTGCTAGTGGTGGAGAGTTGAGGTGTAGGGTTGTGTCACTATTATTTTTCTTTCATCCATAAGCTCAAGTGAGCAACAATAGAAGATGAAGAAGAGGTGAGCTAAACTAGTGGCATGAGCAAGGAAAAATGCTAAGTTTCTTTTTGTTGAAGCATGAGAGTGAGAGAGTGAGGAGGCTAAAAATGAACCATAAAAAATCACTCAATGAAATGAAACCCCCCCCCACCAATAAATTTCGTCGGCCCACCCTTTCCTCTCTCATTGCCAAAAAGAAAACATTTTCCATTTCCAAATTACAATAAACAAATGCCCACCATGCTTTGCTACATGCTTCACAACATATACAAAACCCATGCTTTGACCATGTTCATGCCATGTCACCCCTCCACCTCATTTCCAAAAGATTTTCAATAAATAAAATCAATAATGAGGTGGCACCTTCTAGAAGCTATTCCGTATAAAATACGAAATACTTCCCGGTACATGTATCGAAATACATATACGCGTATTCGTACCAAAATACGAATAGCCGAGAGAGAAAACGAATAGTGAACAATAATACTAGAATACATATATATAAATACATATGTAAATTATTAAATCAAAAACCCGATTTAATAACCTGGCTTAATCCTAAGCCGCTAGTATTATCAACCGTCCGATTAAAGTCTGCGCAGCAAGTGCATATATTTAATCGGACACCTGTATGTATCAACATACGCCATGTACACTGTTCATATCAGATTTTTGCATTTTCATACCGCCCAATTTTTATCACATTTGCATATCCGTAGATACTCTTGAGCCGTGTTTGCTAGTCAATTGCAGGATACAGGTTCTCGGTTCTAAAACGGTGAAATTCATGGAAAACACGAAAAAAGTCCGGGTTCCTGCCAACCACAGATAAAACACGGTCTCTGCTCTTCATCCGTATGTTGCCAGATATCAATAGGAAGACAAAAGGTCAAATCAATGTCATTCTCATGCACAAGGCTCAATGGTAGCACAAAATCCAAGAGATCTACGCGGAGCTCGAGGCAATCATGATAAAATCTTGACAAAAAGTCCACCTTTCCCTCAACAGAAATTCTGGAGAAATCGTGGAGCCAAATTGAGAAAACACATGTACCAGAGAGAAGAGTACATCAAAACAGGGTGCCACCAAAAACACCAAGTTCCAATTCATCAATAAGGCCGATGATCCGCGGCCAAAGTGGGGTCCAGGCCGCGGATCCGCGGCCTTATAGTGGCGGCAAGCAAAAAGTTTCCAGGGGTATTTTGGTCATTGCATGTGTGGTCTGGTGGTTGCCCTAGGTTTCCATTCTCCAGCCTATAAATAGCCCAGAAGTTTGAGAAGGAGGGGGTCCATTCTTGTATTCTTATTTTGCCTAGTTTTAGTGTTTCTCTTCTTCCTCTTCTCACCTCTTCTCCATTAAACTTGTAGTGAGCTTTTGAGTGAAGAGTGATGAATAAAGAAGACCATTTTTATTATCATGCTTGTCTCCTTATCTTTATGCTTGTTGTAATTTTAATTTGTTAAGTAGTTGTTGTTATTTCCTTGTTGTTCTTTCTTCTCTCTTTTTCTTTATCATTCATACGACAATGATACTTACGCTCGATCCTCGCCAAGGTGAGGTCGCAAATAGTTAGTCGTATTCTTCTAATCTCCTTCTTTCTATCTTCCTCTTTTGTTTTGTTTTGTTTTTCCTTATAATGAAGTGTGAGTAGTTAATACTTGTTAGGGTAGGATAAGGGAAGTTTTATAGAAGGAAATCTCTCTCACTCTTTTCTTGCCCAACAGCTTAAATCGACTTCCGTTAATTGAACCACAATCCGCTCCTTACGGCACCCTATCCTACATGATAGCGGTGATTCCGTAGTGAGACCGGTTGTGGTTGAATTAACCGGAGGTTATGGATAAGAGCCAAGAACGGACGGACAAGAACCAAAAGGAAGACTTATGCGTTGGAAAGCTTAGCTTATACTCGCAAAGTCCTTCCTAGTCGTGCTAATCCCCGTTGTTGCCGATTACCGTAACACCGATATTAAGAGGGGCAACGAAAGATGTGGAGACTCCTAACTCAAACTAACCTAATCCTAACCCTAACAAGCTCTCTTTAAATATCAACTTAACACTTAGATAACCACAACAAAATCTGAACACAGGACTTAACTCGTCGAAAAACACATAGAAAAAGATTCCCATCTCCCTGCGGACGACCCGTACTCAACCGGCTAGCTACAAGCGAAACCGTCTTGATTGCGGTCTTTAAAACTAAACTTGAACACGCACATAACCTAACAATCAAATGGCGCCGTTGCCGGGGAGACGGTAGTTTATTTCCTTGTGTAATTTCGGGTTAATTTGTAAGTATTAAAAAAAAAAACGGAAAAAATATACTTTGTAAAAGAAACCATCTTATTATTCTTGATTAGTTTTTGTGCAAGTGTGCAGGAAAATACGAAGTTCAAGATCGACGCCAAGGACATTGAAAATACGGAGTTCAAGTACAGTGCCAAAGACGTGGGAAGATAGACCCACATTTCGCGGCTACACCGCGACGGACAAAACAAAGCATACGGTCTACTGAACAAATCTGGAGCATATACAGTGAGCAAACAAAGATTCAGCATATCCAGACAAGCAGAGGAGACCCATACCAGAACACCCCAAAGTTTCAGAGCTCCAATTCCTCATATTAGCCGCGGATCCGCGGCCAAAGTAGGTGTTTGGCCGTGGAAATGCGGCAAAGTTGTGCCTTCAGGGTGCAATGTTTTCTCTGTAAGTCTCTCTGCCTCTCTCCTCTCCTCTGAACTCCAATAAACTGTGTTTTCTGCAGCTTTCTTTGCGCAAATTCTTCTCTCCCTTCCAATAAACTGTTCTTGTGCAGGATTCTTTGCGCCGCAAAATAAAAATTGTTTGCAGTTGATTTGTTACTGTTTTGCATTCTTTAATACGGACTTAAGGGGCTTGAAACCAATCCAGATTGGGTGGGGATTTCATCACCCTTCCCAGGACCCCAAAAATCACTAAAGCATATGCATTGTCCGTTGTAAATTAAAAAATACTAGACTTCAGCCCTAAGGACTTCGCGCTCATTAGGAGAAGATAAACAGTGTTTAGAACCTCGCTTAACCGTATATTGTTTACGGGGTGTCTAGGAAAGTGTTAAAGGCGCAACCGCCGAAAGAGAAAGGGTTATTTAATTAAGGAACTTCGCGAAAGCGTTGGATAACCTCCCCTTATCTCTGCACTTACCTGGCCTCGTGATCAGTGTATTTTTAAGCCCGTTTCTCGACATTGTTTAACTTCGACAATCAAGTTCAGGAGCAGGTCTAGTAGACCTAGGCGACCGTAGATCTAGGTGTGATTGTGCATATCTTGTTTGTGATTGCTTAAGCCGTATTTCCGTACATATTTCTGTAAAAATCTTTCTAAAAAAAAAAGAAAAAAAAAATCAAAAATCAAAAACTTTTATAAAAACTTGCCCTTTTGTCGCCAAATCCATTTTCACCCACCACCCATCGTCTTTCTCCATTGACGTTTTCTTACCCTCACCTTCTCCGCTTTGACTATACTAAACTCGTTTAGTGTATGTCCGCTTGGACTCGGGACACTAGCGCCCGTCTAGTCCGCGTTACGTTAGTCGCGACCGACTACGCGATCGACTCCGAAGTCGATACTCCGTCCACTCCTCTTTCACCCCTTCCTTTGCCGGCCAACTCCGACGTTGACCGGAATTCTGTTCATACATCTTCACCTTCACCTTCACCTTCACCTTCACCAACCTCTTCTTCCGCGATGTCGGGATTTAATCCGAACATCTCTTTGACCACCGCTGGATTGGCTCCACCTCCTACGGAGACCAATCTCCCACCACCTCCGCCTGTTGTAGCGCCGCAGCGAATCGCGCTCCAGGATCGTTTCTACCCCACCCGTTCTGCACTTCCCACCTGCCTTTCTCTTCCTCCGGCCAATGGGGACAACTTTGAAATTAAGCCCCATTTCATCAACATGCTTCCACGTTTTCATGGGCTCGAATCTGAAGATGCCTATATCTTCATCAATAAATTTCAAAATGTCTGTGCCATGATGAAAACCACCCAGCTGTCGGACGATGCTATACGTCTACGGGTCATTCCGTTCACTTTATGCGATCTCGCTGAAAAATGGCTGTATAGCACCGCTTCCCACTCAATCACCAGCTGGGACGAGTTTGTTAAAGCGTTTCTGAAAAAATTCTATCCAAATCATAAGACCGCAAGGATTCGAAATGAAATCAACCAATTCTCCCAGCTTCCTTCTGAACCCTTCTGGAAGTGCTTTGACCGATACAAAGACCTTCTTGTTCAGTGTCCTCACCACGGTATAGAGAAATGGCAGCTCTGCCAAACCTTATACGAGGGACTGAACCCAGCAACGAAGCAGTTGCTGGAAACCATCTGTCAGGGCCACTTCCTATCGAAATCTGACGAGGAAGCGTGGCAGTTCTTTGACGATCTTGCGGAGCAAACGCTACAGTGGGAGAGCACCAGACCGACTTCTTCTTCTTCTACCTCCACTTCTACCGGTCAGTCTAGGGTAGGAATCCACCAACTCGATGTCTCTATTGCGATGAAAGCTGAAATGGCTGCAATAACACGAAAGATTGAAGCGATAGAGAGCAAATTTTCTGCTCCTGCCCCTGTTCTCCCCCTTCGTAACATCTGCGCTTGTTGTTCCGATCTTTCTCACTTGACCGAAGAGTGTCCTTACAATCCACCCTCGCAAGGACAGGATCAGGTTAATGCTGCCTTCCAGCAAAGACCGAGGAATGATCCATACTCTTCCACCTACAATCCCGGTTGGAGGAACCACCCCAATTTCTCCTGGAATCAGAATCAGAATCAATTCCAGGGCAACAATTTCCAAAGGGCCCCTCCACCGCAACAACAAGCACAACAACAAACTCAGCATCAATATCAGCAGCCCTTCCAACCCCAACCTTTCCAAAACCAGACGAACAACTTTGCACCCAACAATTCTTTTCCACCAAACAACTTTGTTCCGTCAAACAACGATAAGGTTTCCTCGCTCGAGCGAAGTCTGGAGGCGTTTGTTAAACAATCGACTCAATCCACCGCCAACATCCATTCTTCGATTCAATCCTTAGTGCAGCACACTGCCGCACACGGGCAAAGCATCAAAACCATCGAGGCACAGATTGCACAGCTGAACGCGGCCTTAAGCGAGCGAGAAAAGGGGAAGCTCCCGTCTCAGCCACTTCCAAATCCCGGTCACCCACATAATGCACATGTTGCTCTTGAACAACAAAACCATAATGTGAGTGCCGTGACCACACTGAGATCGGGGAGGATGCTGCAAAACAACATTGGCAAACGGATCAACGATGACACCCCGGCCGCTTCTTCTTCTTCTTCTTCGTCTTCTGAGCCTATTCTCCATTCTTCAACAGGCTCTCCTTCCTCTTCTTCTGCTCTGAACGGACCCACTTCTCACTCCACGAAAACACCTATTCTGGGATCCGTTCCAACTCCAAAATCTCCTCCTCCAGCATTAGACTCAACCAATTTTCAAAATGTTCCATTTCCAAACCGGTTGAGGTCTAACAAACAAAATCCACAAATGGAGAAGATTTTGGAGTTATTCAAGCAAGTTAACATTAACATTCCTCTTTTAGATGTTGTCCAACAAGTCCCATCTTACGCGAAAATCTTAAAGGACTTGTGCACGAAAAACAGGAAGTCTCAGGTACCCAAGATAGTTTTCTTGGCTAGTGCTGTGAGTGATGCCCTTACCCAATCTTTACCACAAAAACGGAAGGACCCTGGCTGTCCTACGATTTCAATTACTATTGGGGATAAGAACATCAACCGCGCACTATTAGATCTTGGTGCCAGTGTTAACTTGCTTCCGTATTCAGTATACGAGCAATTAGGCGTCGGAGAGCTGAAACCCACACACTGCACTCTCCAGATGGCCGACCGATCGATCACCCATCCTAGGGGTGAGCTAGAGGATGTGTTGATAAGAGTCGGGGACTTCATATTCCCCGTTGACTTCATTGTATTAGATACACAGCCTGTAGCTAACCCCCGGAATCAAATTCCGGTGATACTCGGTCGCCCATTTCTCGCAACCTCAAATGCTGTGATCAATTGTCGCAATGGTTCGATGAACCTCTCTTTTGGAAATATGACGATTGAACTCAACATTTTTAGGTTGGGGAATCAGCCCGCCGAACCTAATGCTCATATACTGGACGTCTGCTCGATCCAGGAGATCACCCCAGAAGAGTGTGAATTCGAGGAGTTTCTGTTTGATCACGATAATCTCGACGCCACTAGTGCGTTTCTCTTCGAACCTGCTGCTGTTTCTGCGCCCGACAACGAATACGAGTGTTTCACATTCACGAACGATCTTAGCCGCGCACAACCCGAGTTTGAATCCTTCGACTTTCCGGATGAGTTACCTGAACCATCCAACTCGGTTGCCTACACTCGCTTTGAACCTTTGCTGGAGTCCTTTGAGTTCGAGACCTTTGCACCAATCTTGCCTTCTATCGTTTCACCTCCAACGCTCGAACTCAAGCCTTTGCCGTCTCACCTTAAGTACGCTTACTTAGGTGAGAACGAGACCCTTCCTGTCATCATCTCGGCTTCTCTAGCTTCCGAGCAAGAGAAAGCCCTTCTCGCGGTCTTGCACAGCAATAGGCAAGCTTTTGGCTGGTCCATGGCGGACATCAAGGGGATTAGTCCCCTCATTGTTGAGCTTCACATTCATCTGATGGATGATGCCAAACCAGCCCGGGATCCACAAAGACGTCTTAATCCAGTCATGAAGGAGGCTGTGAAGAAGGAGATCGTCAAATGTCTAGATAGTGGTATCATTTACCCTATCTCTGATAGCCAGTGGGTTAGCACCATTCATGTTGTCCCCAAGAAGTCGGGCATCACGGTCATAACCAACGAGGCGAACGAGTTAATCCCTACTCGCACCCAAACTGGGTGGCGAGTTTGCATTGATTACAGAAAACTCAACGCCGCAACGCGGAAAGACCACTTTCGGCTACCTTTCATTGACCAGATGCTTGAACGATTGGCCGGACACGAGTACTACTGCTTTCTTGATGGCTACTCCGGCTATAATCAAATCCCCATCGCCGAAAAAGACCAGGACAAGACCACTTTCACTTGTCCTTTCGGCACGTTTGCATATCGTCGCATGCCCTTTGGGTTATGCAATGCGCCCGCTACCTTCCAGCGGTGTATGATGGGAATTTTCTCGGACATGGTGGAAAAATTTCTGGAGATTTTCATGGATGACTTCTCCATCTTCGGCGACTCCTTTGACGAGTGTTTGCTGCATCTTGACGCTGTCCTTACCCGATGTAAGGACAAGAATCTCACTTTGAACTGGGAGAAATGTCACTTCATGGTGCGCGAAGGTATTGTCTTAGGACATATCATCTCGCAAAATGGCATAGAGGTTGACAAAGCAAAGATTGAGGTCATTTCCAATCTGCCTCCTCCCCGATGCGTCAGAGATATCCGAGCCTTCCTTGGCCATGCCGGTTTCTATAGATGGTTTATCAAGGACTTTAGCAAGATTGCTAGGCCCTTGACGCTTTTGCTGGCCAAGGACACGCCTTTCGACTTCAACTCAAGCTGTGTGACTGCATTCGAGTCACTGAAACGCTCACTCACTTCTGCTCCCGTTCTTTCCTCACCTGACTGGACGCACCCATTCGAGATTATGTGTGATGCATCCGACTTTGCCATCGGTGCTGTCCTTGGACAGCACATCAACAAGATGCCGCACGTAATCTATTACGCGAGCCGAACCCTGAACGACGCCCAACTCAATTATACAACAACTGAGAAGGAATTCTTGGCTGTTGTATTTGCTTTAGAAAAGTTCAGGCCCTACCTCATCGGCTCTCCAGTCATTGTCTACACTGACCATTCTGCTCTGCGCCATCTTTTTGCGAAGAAAGATGCCAAATCTCGGTTAATACGTTGGATCCTCTTGCTTCAAGAGTTTGACCTTATCATTAAGGACAAACGAGGATGTGAAAACATAGTTGCCGACCATCTCTCACGACTTCCTTCTTCGCCTTCGCTTCCAATTCCGATTAACGACGTTTTCCCGGATGAACAACTCTTGACAGTATCGTGCGAACCCTGGTTCGCAGATATTGTGAACTATTTGGCCACGGGATTACTACCGACTGAATGGTCGAGTCAGGACAGACTTCGCTTCTTATCCCAAGTAAAACACTTTTACTGGGACGAACCCTACTTGTTCAAGTACTGTCCCGACCAGATTATTCGTCGGTGTGTCCCTGATGAGGAATTCAAGAGTGTGCTGTCATTTTGCCACGATCAAGCGTGTGGCGGGCATTTTGGGCCCAGAAAGACAGCTGAGAAGATCTTGCAATGTGGTTTCTACTGGCCACAACTTTTCAAAGACGCTCACGACTATTGCAAGACTTGCTCCCGGTGCCAACACATGGGCCGGATATCCCGGAGGAACGAGATGCCGCTCCAACCAATCTTGGTTGTGGAGATTTTCGATGTTTGGGGGATAGACTTCATGGGGCCATTTCCCAGTTCTTTTGGGAACTTGTACATTCTTCTAGCTGTTGATTACGTCTCTAAATGGGTCGAGGCTGTGCCTAGCCGGACTAACGACAACAAGGTTGTCGTTAGGTTCCTTAAAGAAAACATTTTTTCCCGGTTTGGGCACCCCCGAGCGATCATTAGTGACAATGGAAGTCATTTCTGCAACAAAACCTTCGAGGCCTTGATGCGGAAATACTCCATTAATCATAAGCTCTCTACGCCCTATCACCCCCAAACCTGCGGGCAGGCCGAAGTTTCAAATCGGCAAATCAAGCAGATACTGGAGAAGACGGTTTCCAAGAACCGTAAGGATTGGTCTCTGAAACTCACTGATGCCCTTTGGGCATTTAGAACCGCTTATAAGACCGACCTTGGCATGTCTCCCTATCGGCTTGTGTACGGAAAAGCCTGCAACCTTCCTGTCGAAATAGAGCATCGCGCGTTTTGGGCGATAAAGGAGCTGAATCTGTCTCTCGAGGACGCGGGCAGCCATCGAAAGCTGTAGTTGAACGAACTGAACGAGCTTAGGGATGAGGCTTACGACAACGCGGTCGTCGTTAAGAATCGAACGAAGGTGTTTCACGATAAACACCTTTTACGCAAAACCTTCGTACCTGGTCAGCAGGTACTGCTTTACGACACCCGACTTCACTTCCATCCTGGAAAGCTCAGATCTCGCTGGAAAGGGCCGTATTTTGTGCGGAATGTGTATCCGCAGGGCGCTGTGGATTTGGAAAATCCAAAGGACGGTTCTCTTTTCAAAGTAAACGGACACCGATGCAAACCGTACCTTAGCGCCGAACCAACAGAGGAGCTCCTATTCTTACAGGAGCCGGTTTACCCTGAATGATCTTCCTCTGCCTACCTCCAAACTTCGGTTATCCAGCCAAGAACAGTGGTCACTGTTCCAAATAAGTTTGGGGGTATGTACAAACCATTGTATATATTTGTGTATATTCTTTTTCTCTTTCTTTAAAAACAAAAAACAAATAAAAATTTGTGTATCACTAACCGACAATTTTGAACCTTCCAACTACTCTCTTCATGCAACAACAGTAAGGACACTGTCCAGTTTAAGTTTGGGGGTACGCTCGGTACGCATTTCTTACCTTCGCATTCATATGTATATTTTGCATCTGCATATTAATATCCATAAAATCCATAAAAATTTGAAAATTTTCTAAAAAATATAAAAACTTTTTTGTCAAGTTAGCTTGTGGAAGAACTCTGATTCAACATTCGACGGTTTTTGTTTGAAAAAATAGGAATAACTAGATCTTCTGTTTGGATTTTGAAAACCTGAAAGATAACTCTCCTTTGAAGTTAACTATAGCTGATATACGTCTTTACATCACACTACACGTGTCGTAAGATTTTGGGAATTAGATGACAAGTCTTTCATGTTTAAACTTTTAAACAGATAAATGATTTTCTGAGAATCAAATAGGTTTGTTCTGAAATAAGTAATGTCAAGAATAGTTTATGAAGTAAAGCGAATATGAAGGAATGTTATTGATGCCGTAATTGGAGCTAAGTCTGAAAAATAACCCATCTAAAACTTGATTGGAATGATTACACACCAAACCCACTAAACACGTCTTTTATCCAAAAAAATATTTGAACTGCCGGTTATATCTCCGTTCGTATTAAATCATCTGATTTTCACGACAAACTGTCTTTTGTTTTTGGACCTAGGTAACTTGAGTAATTAAGTCCGCTGGGGTGTTTCTACACCTAATGCCCTAAAACCAACTGGTTTGGGTGCATTGGCCCAAAGCTCGCTAAGAAGCCTAGAAAGTCCAGTTTTAAAACAAAGTCAAGCAAGTGTTCTCTCCGAGTTAAAATTCCTAACGGTTCTTTGTGTGAGAATAATCTTGATAAAAAACAGGCTTTTATAAAAAAATTTAACGGAGATATGAAGGTTTTACTCTTTGATAAAGACTATTGCACGTTCACAGAGGTGTGTATGAAATGAAAACAAGAAAAAGGTGGAGTGAAAAATACGACTTAGTTTCCTGTTAAGGAAGATAGAAATTCTGAAGTTGAAACCTTACTGGAAAACGAAACTTGAAAAATGCTTAACTCTTTATAAAACTTATGTGATCCTTTTAGAATTGTTATGTGGGCTTTATTGTGCGACATGATGACTTTAATCGATCCTTCTGGAACTTAACGACACTATTTGCACTGCACGTAAAGACATATAAAATCTGTAGTTAAATAAGATGCGAGGTGTGAAAAATAAAGGTTCGATGGTCTAGACTTAGGATTATAGAATTGTTATTTTCTAAAACAAAACTTTAGGGTTTGAAGCTTAGTTATTTTACAAAACCAACTTGACCGGATTTTGTGGGTAGTATCCTCTGAAAACCCTCAGGAGACAACACTCCTCCTACTAGGGACACCTAGAGGTTTAACGGCTTGTTGCACATGCTCAGTGCAATCGCGTTCCCTGCGAAAGTGAGGTTAGGAAATTTTTTGTGAATAAATGGGCTTTGCTCGGGACGAGCAAATGATAAGTTTGGGGGTATTTGTTCATATCAGATTTTTGCATTTTCATACCGCCCAATTTTTATCACATTTGCATATCCGTAGATACTCTTGAGCCGTGTTTGCTAGTCAATTGCAGGATACAGGTTCTCGGTTCTAAAACGGTGAAATTCATGGAAAACACGAAAAAAGTCCGGGTTCCTGCCAACCATAGATAAAACACGGTCTCTGCTCTTCATCCGTATGTTGCCAGATATCAATAGGAAGACAAAAGGTCAAATCGATGTCATTCTCATGCACAAGGCTCAATGGTAGCACAAAATCCAAGAGATCTATGCGGAACTCGAGGCAATCATGACAAAATCTTGACAAAAAGTCCACCTTTCCCTCAACAGAAATTCTGGAGAAATCGTGGAGCCAAATTGAGAAAACACATGTACCAGAGAGAAGAGTACATCAAAACAGGGTGCCACCAAAAACACCAAGTTCCAATTCATCAATAAGGCCGCGGATCCGCGGCCAAAGTGGGGCCCAGGCCGCGGATCCGCGACCTTATAGTGGCGGCAAGCAAAAAGTTTCCAGGGGTAATTTGGTCATTGCATGTGTGGTCTGGTGGTTGCCCTAGGTTTCCATTCTCCAGCCTATAAATAGCCCAGAAGTTTGAGAAGGAGGGGGTCCATTCTTGTATTCTTATTTTGCCTAGTTTTAGTGTTTCTCTTCTTCCTCTTCTCACCTCTTCTCCATTAAACTCGTAGTGAGCTTTTGAGTGAAGAGTGATGAATAAAGAAGACCATTTTTATTATCATGCTTGTCTCCTTATCTTTATGCTTGTTGTAATTTTAATTTGTTAAGTAGTTGTTGTTATTTCCTTGTTGTTCTTTCTTCTCTCTTTTTCTTTATCATTCATACGACAATGATACTTACGCTCGATCCTCGCCAAGGTGAGGTCGCAAATAGTTAGTCGTATTCTTCTAATCTCCTTCTTTCTATCTTCCTCTTTTGTTTTGTTTTGTTTTTCCTTATAATGAAGTGTGAGTAGTTAATACTTGTTAGGGTAGGATAAGGGAAGTTTTAGAGAAGGAAATCTCTCTCACTCTTTCCTTGCCCAACAGCTTAAATCGACTCCCGTTAATTGAACCACAATCCGCTTCTTACGGCACCCTATCCTACATGATAGCGGTGATTCCGTAGTGAGACCGGTTGTGGTTGAATTAACCGGAGGTTATGGATAAGAGCCAAGAACGGACGGACAAGCACCAAAAGGAAGACTTATGCGTTGGAAAGCTTAGCTTATACTCGCAAAGTCCTTCCAAGTCGTGCTAATCCCCGTTGTTGCCGATTACCGTAACACCGATATTAAGAGGGGCAACGAAAGATGTGGAGACTCCTAACTCAAACTAACCTAATCCTAACCCTAACAAGCTCTCTTTAAATATCAACTTAACACTTAGATAACCACAACAAAATCTGAACACATGACTTAACTCGTCGAAAAACACATAGAAAAATATTCCCATCTCCCTGCGGACGACCCGTACTCAACCGGCTAGCTACAAGCGAAACCATCTTGATTGCGGTCTTTAAAACTAAACTTGAACACGCACATAACCTAACAATCATACACCACATCGTCTGAACCGAGAAAACCCTCTGTGTGGGACTCTAAAAACTCGTCAATACGCTGGCAGTGGGTTTAACCACAAGCACGTCAGCAGCACTAGCTGTACGTAACGGCTACCCAGGTATTGAGCGAAAAGGAGGCCGACGAGCAAACTCATCCTGAACCCCTACTGAGCCTGTCAGTGACAATATCCGTACAGTCCGGTCTGTTCGTCTAAGAGTATCGCATATCGAGTCTAGGGGGTGGAGAAAGTCAGACCCCTAACAACGTGATATTTAGTGTCGGCATGATACCCATCACCTCCTGAGAAACTATCTATCCTGGATCGGTAATCCTCGTCTACCATGGCCATGGATTTTTGGTGATGGCCACCCGTACACAACGCGACATCAACCCCCAATACCGGGAGAGATGAATCCCCGACGATCCGATCACTGCCGCCATATGGCTCGGGACTGTACCCAACTAAAACCTGTTTGCACGACTACTTTGAGCCGTGGTAGGGTAGTAATCAAAGCACAGTGGGAACTCACACGAGACAAATGACGATCTTAGGTCGACAGACTAACCTGTACACATGTCACCTTAGAACTGCTATCTGACAATAGGTATAATACCAACTAGCAGGTTCCCGGCGAGTCCATACAGTGTACTCATAACCTAATGAGCACCTGCGTACTATCTTAGGTGAACAAACTAACACCAATGGCTTGTGAGACCTGGCCACCGCCCCTCGTCGGGGTCTCGATCAGTATATACTATTCTACACTGGAGTATCGATGCTCGGTCTCGATACTCCTACGACTAGGAACATTTAAGGATGTGCTTATAGACCCCAACTCCCATATATATGATCGCCATCATAATGCTGGCAGTCAAGCAAGAATCCTATGGGCTCTATCAACACGTACATGATGATAAAGACAAAACCAGATAGCATACTATCATCTTGAGTATGACTGTTTTATCCGTATAGGTCATGCCTCAATCATCATAATCACAAGTCCGCGACTATGATAATTGCCTTGAGGGCACTATAGCCAACACGTACTGTTCCACACCCCACTCAGGCTCCCGCACAGTCCGCTCCTTTAGTGGTCGAGTTTTTGACGACCCAGGGTTACACCGAGGAGCAGATGCAGCAGATTACGGCGATTATCAAAGGTGGAGAAGCTGGACCGAGCTAGGATAGCTTTATTTATATTTTTTAGGATGTATGCACTTATTTGATGCATATTGTATATATTTTGGACGATAATGATGGCTGTTTGTATGTTCACGATGATTTTAGATTGATTTCGTATTCTGTTTGTTTATTTCTTTTATATATTATGCGTGAAATGTTGATTATGAATATATATATATAGGACGGAGAAAAACGGGAAGCCCATTTTTTAAAATGTGGGGCAACTGTTGCATCTATAGCTTAAGCCGTAGGAGCAAGTTTTGGGCAAAACTTGCCCCAACGGTTTAAACCATAAGGGAATTTATCAAGCCTTACGGACAGCTTCGTAGGGGTATTATCAGGCCCAACGGACAAATCCGTAGGGGAAAATATTTTATTTTATAAATAGATAATTTAAATAAAGATTATGTCCCTGCGGAATAATCCGCAGGGATAAATATCCCTACGGATTAAGACGTAGGGGCAATTATTACTCCGTAGGGACGGACGAAGAATTGCACATACGGTCTTTGGACCTACGGAGAAATTTTATGTTCCTACGAATATATCCGTAAGGTCGGTGGTTTGCCCCTACGGCTAAATCCGCAGGGGCAAGTGATTATTGTAGTAGCGTAAATACTCAAGTTGATTGTACATTTATATATCGTGGGTGGCTATATTTCATTCTTGTGAACCGTTGAAGATGGATAGAAGTATAACCAAATGGATTAACTATTATGTAAATTGTTGATATGCTCGCGCTAGTTGCTTAGATTTTTGAAAAAGAAAAAAAACAATTCCTTAACTTTTTAGAGGCATTTTACTTTTTTTTAATTAGTAAATAACTATATTTATAATATAACTTAAAATATTAAGAAATTTCATAGCCTACATTATGCTTTACGCTATTTGCGACTTTAGCTATTTGGTGGGAGAGGTGCGCTTTAGGCTATAGCTATTTTAAATATTGTTCTAAACATACCTTGCACTAAAACCCACTGATAAAGTGTGTGTATCTGCAAAGAGTCCAAAAGAAATATGGTAACTGGTAAGTAAATCATCAACTCCTATCCAATACAATAAGGCCTTGCCTTCATTGTCCCTTAAAATCATACAAACATATAATAATACATCAACACCCATGCCTCAAGCTCTATATAACTCATTCCCATTCTCAAAGGGAAAGAAAAATTAGAAGAAGGAAATCAAGAATAAACGCTCAAAAATAAAAATGGGCAACAGCCTCCGTTGCTGCATAGCCTGCGTGCTGCCGTGCGGCGCTCTCGACGTGATCCGGATAGTGCACCTCAACGGCCGCATGGACGAGTTCAGCCATCCGGTCTCGGCTCAAGAGATCCTGGCAGCGCATCCCGGTCACGTGCTCAGCACGCCCTGCTCCTCCCAGGGCCCGGGGGTCACAGGTCGGATCCTGATCGTGTCGCCCAAGTCCCAACTCAAGCGGGGTGGGTTCTATTTCCTCATACCCCCTACGTCCGTACCCGATACGAAAATCTACAAGAAAAAGAAGATCAGTAAATCTCATAATAACCATAATAATAGTTGTAATTATAAGCGTGAGGAAAAGGTTGGGCATAGTCGGAGGAGGTGCAGGCGGGTCGGAGTTTGGCGGCCGCGTTTGGACAGCATTTTGGAGGATCCGTTAAGCTAGCGGATCCGGGTGAGAATGCAAATTGAGATTTTTCTTTTTCTTCTTCTTCTTTTCCTATGTGATGAGGTTTTTTTTATAATTTTACTATTTTGGGCCTTCTCATTAAATGGGATTTTTGTAACTGGACGATGATCTTTCAATTAGGAAGTGATGTGACATTTTGTATAAATATAATATATATAGTTATTTTTCATGTAAGTTGTGATTATTATAGATCTGTTTTCTATTGGCTTTTGATTAATTTTTGTATCAGCGAGGGCGCCTGGCCCTACGGTATTAGTTGAGAAATTATCTATAAATTTAAAACTCATGTAGTTGATGAGGAAAGAATAATTAATAATTTCTGGTTAGTAATGTGCATGTTAATATTGTTTACTCCCTCCAATTCTTTTTACAAGTCATTTTTTACTTCATCTTTTTTCCTTCCAAATTTCTATTTTATAATTTAAAGAAGCATATTTTACTCCATTGCATCTAAACCCAATGCACTTCAGATATAAATTCCCAATTTATCTCAGATTTGAAGAATAAAATTAAGAACTTCTCACTTATAACATTTTAGGTTTTAGAGTAGTTACAATTTCGATAATATGCGTAACGTGCAAGAAGATAAAAGAACCAATAAAGAAATTAAATGGAGGTAGCAGCAGTATTGATGGCTCCTAAACTACTTAAACCTCTGTGACCGTGATGTTGGAAATATAGAATAAATATATCTAATACTATAGAATTATAGGGATATCGAACCGAATCGCATAGTGGATGTTCTTAAGAAATAGTTCCGCCTCTCACAGAGTATCTCTCGATGTACAAGGTTTGCAGCAGCTATTTCTCAAGGATAATTCGGTGTCTTCGGACCTCGTGTACACTACTTGGTCCGGATTCAGGAACTTGACAATGTTTGAAGAGTTCTCGTACATAATTGAATCAAAAAGTTGAGAGAACTTTTAGAGAGTGGAGAAGATTTTTTTTCCGTGTTTCTTTTTAATTGAGAAAACCCGAATATATAGGAAAATGTTAGGATTTTTAGGTCCCAAACAATTCAGAAAACTAACACAAAATCTTTGAGAAGAAAGAAATAAAATATAAGACACAATCAAACGCAGGAAATACTTCCAACTTCTCTTCTTTAATCAAACACAAATACGAGTTACAAAATCTCTTTTTGTACAAAAAACTTTTCTTCAACTCTTCTTCTACTAATCAAAATACTCTAATCAATATATATTTATAGGTCTAGAAACTCTAAACCTAACCCTATTAAAATACCTAATTTAGATCTTATCATATTTTCAAAATAGCCTCTTCAAATCTTCAAATTATTTTCCAACTAATTTTCCTAAATACATCATAATTCGATTCAATGCTCGAGCAGACGTCTAAAGAAAGTAATGCAGACGTCTGCCCAAACAACTGCCAAAAACACATAGCGTTGACGGACGTCTGAAGATCAACCCTCAAATGTCTGATCATTTTATGTGGTACTTTGAATTTGCATTATAGACGACAGAAGCACTATGGCTCAAACGTCTGACGCACAGACCTGTTGAATACAAGTCAATTTCATAACAATCTCCATCTTGACTTGCATTCAACAAGCCGTTTTCTATCTTCTCTTTACTATATCCACCTACGACATCTTCTGAGCTTTGCTCAAACCTCCACCTTGACACAAGTTTCTTCCACCTTTCTCTAAATTTGTTTTTCCGTACACAGACTTTGCCACATCTTGATATATATCGTACGAGTTTCTGACTCTTTTCATCACGACACAATTCTTCTGCCACACCTTCATTACTCCACCTTGAGCAATAATTGTGTAACCTCTTGTATTCAATCTCCCATGTGAAATTAAATTCCTCTTCAGTTTTGAAACATATCTGATATCACCAGGAACTCTTAGCCTTCCATCGAACATCTTCATCTTCACGGTGCCCGCGCCTTCTACTTGTATTTCAGAATTATCCATTAATGTCAATGTCACCCTTTTCTCCTTGATTTCATCGAAACATTCCTTATTTGAACATACGTGAAAGGATGCTCCCGAATTTATGTACAACACATTTACCTTATTGAGTTTATCATTACTAGTAATAAGCAAATCGCGTTCTATATCGACATCGTGGACCACATTCACGTGCTCTTCCCCTCAACGTCTCTTCAGATAATCTAAGTCCTCATTCATCTTGGGAAAATCAGACATATAATGATCCATCCTTTTGTTGTCACGACCCGAAAATGGCACATGACCGGCACAAGGATCACGTGAAGTTCCATAGACCCCACCGTAACCCAAGTAAGACAAAACCAGGAATCTAAACCATTTATAAGAAAAATAAATGATTTAATATAATATATTTGAAAATAGAGGTGAAATTTTAAAGAAAAGTGTTTAATAAAAGAAGAAAAACTTTTTTTGAAATACGTTTGAAAAACAGACAGTACCTCCTTTATAAATTTTGGACAAAACCCTGTACAATGATAGAATATAAATACAAATAAAAGCATCCCCACTCGGAAGCTAGATCAACGCCCACACGGTAGAAACACAATCCACACAATAATATACGATGCCAAAAGGCGAAGAATCAACAAGCAGAAAGTAATAAACACTAAATACATAAAGATCAAGTCGACTCCATGCGAGCTCAACAAACAACAATAATAATAATACAACATCTAAGGTCTGCTAGGAACTTAGGCATATTAGGAAACTAATTTTGCAAGATGGAAACATGGATTTCAAAAATTTCTAGCTTGCTAAACTTCCGAAACCAAGAATCGAATTAAAGAGCTAGGACTTGTATAAAAAATCAAGTCAGCTAAATTAATCTACTATGTATAGAATACTCACATCCTCAAGTATTCTTCAAGTGCTCCGGATCATGCTTGTAAGCCAGTCCTCATTTGCCGAAGATGATCCACGTGAGGGAAACAATCCAAGCTCCAGCTTCGCCTAGCAAAGTGATTGATGTGTTTAAAAGAGTGTTGTAAATAAAGTAACCACAATCAGGACGGTGCCGCTACTAGCTAGCCGCGATGAGTACGGGCCGTCCGCAGGAAAACGTGAACCTTTTTCTCGCTTTAGATGAGTTGATTGAAAGATGGGTTGATTAGTTGTAGATCTATTTCAATACGGATGTAGATTTTATAAAGAAGATGCTTGTAGGGTTCATATGGCTTAATAGTAATGGATGACTAATTAAAAATGACTCATTTTATCTTTTAATAGTTTATAAGTAGATCGATAGTGATGAATGTAGATTAGGGTTCTTTTGGAAGAAACTAGGGTTTCCCCACACTTAACCCTTGTCCTTGCATTGATCTCTATTCATGTTTATCCTTTACCAAAACAAGTGTTAAATAGATTTCGAATCGTGGTCGTGAATAGCAATAAATTGGTAGCGCGCCCGATTAGGATGTTAAAATTTATTTTGCTAAATTTTATAGACTTTACAATGTATAAAAAGAGTTAAATGATTTTATCATCCATTCTACCCTAGCCTACGAACCCTAGCAGGCTAGGAATTACTCGCTCAAGGTTTGGGATAGAAGAAAGGATGAAGAAGAAAACATGAGTAAGATATAGAAATTAAATGCGAAAAGACTAATAAAAAGACTACCTTTATTAATCAACTATTGCATACAACTCTCCGTACAAAGTAGATTACAAAGAACCCTCGCTTTCTCTCTTGTTGGAGGTAGATGACTAGCTGATGATCACCTGGATGCGTGGATCACTTTGGACCTCTTGATCATTTTGGTTCAATCCTTTTTTTATGTGAAACTCTCGGTCCTTTATATAGTCCTAAAAAGTAGGAACCCTAGTTGCCAGACGTCAGAATATGCTGATACGATCACACCCAAAAAAATCTCAGATCTTACGGCCCAAGATGCGCCGCGAATCCGCCGCGAATATCATGCATTGGCTGCCCAACCGCGGCTCTCTTGATGGATCAGGTTCTGGAAATTCTTATGCTTTCTTCTGTTGACATGTGGAGATCTCTTCGATATCTGGATTTTTAGAATTATACTCTGAATCTATGCCGTTGCTAAATCTTATGATTTGCTTCCATATTTCGGCAGTTTTGATTCCGAAATCTCGGATCTCTTGAATTCCAGACCTGATCTAATATTTGCAAAATATCTCAAATCAAAGTGTTAGTAATATTTGGTATTTTGAGATATTATCCTAACCATTTTATATGATATTATGTGTTAAGAATATTGATTAGAAATATTTGATATGATATGCATATTTAATTACAAAGATTTCATTTAAATATTATATGCATGTATTTTCCCTCATTATGTTAAATATAATATAGAAACATATGATAATAAAATTTTTACAAATAAACCCATATATGTTCTATATTTACAAGAAACACTTTTTAGTACTTAACAATAGTGGGAAAAATAATCATTCAAATGTGCAATATTTCACACTAATTATATACCCCCAAACTTAACTTTGATCATCCTGAGCAAACTAGTTATTAAAGAGAAGAAAAAGAAAAAGAAAAACCAAGCACACTTTCGTAGGCAATACGTTTGCACTGAGCACGTGCAACAAGTTTTTAAACCTCTAGGTGTCCCTAGTAGAGGAGTGTTGTCTCCAGAGTGTTTTCAGCGGATTACACCCACAAAATCCCATAATAAAAGAAAGATGATGAAAATTACATACAAAAATAAGGAACATATAAAAGAAAGAACTTGAAAATAAGAGTTTCAAACTACACTAGCTTTTCGGTTGCCATGAGCCCTATTTTAATGGTCGTGAAAAGATGTCAGCAATCATATCATTCCTCAATAAAACATCGCCTTTAGTCTTTCTCCTTACCTTTCTTCCAAATATCGATCATATACCCATACGTGTGTGTAAAAGACATCCTTACACTTAAATAATTTAATTCAAGCTATCATACTCATGTCCATCTTTCTTAGTACTTTTTAGTCGGTGAATATTTCAGATGGAATTGCTCATACATTCTTCATTCGACCGTTAATACTTCTTGAGATACTAAACGACCAATTACCAAATGTGCTCACTCATTTAGGCGTAATTAGCAATATCCTCATCTTGCAACACCTAAGGCTCAGCAGTGGTTCCCAAACCAGTTGGTCTAAGGCACTAGGTGATAAAGCACCCTCGCTATATTTTTTTTATGTTGCCTTAAGTAATTACAAAACCAGTGTTCATTTTTCTTCAGCATTTTTTTTTTATGTTTCACTTTTTTCATTGATCTTCATACTAAGGGTTTTAGACAAGAGCATTTCAAGGTATCCTCTACTAACCCATGTTTCAAGATGTGTGCAAGTGCATATAGCAGGTGTAGGGTTCCTAGGCACTCTTGTGAGGGTTCATAAGGCATCAACCATGCCCGAATAAAATTTTAGACGTGCCGAACAACCCAAAACCGGGATCTTTGCTAGATTATTAGGATTTAACATGCAAGTAAACATCTTTACTACTAAGTGTGAGGGATTACAACTTTTGTAGTCCGCTCCTTCGCGTCATAAGCTCCGAGTAGAAGTCCCTTCGCCGCGATCCAAGGTCTCCCGGACTCAAGAGAGGCTCCACGACTCGAACGATCCATGATAGCTTGTAGTATTCCTTTTCTCCGATGATCTACGTTGAAGTTGCAATAACTCAAGCTCTCTGACTCTAATGAGGTGAACACCCTAATCTAATGGGCTAGATTAGATGAGGATGATGGAGTAGTATTTATGCTATCTTTTTATATCAATTTCTCACAATAAATCATCATAAAATGAATAACTCGTAAGCTTTCTCAAAGCTTAAAAGAGAAGAAGATGATGAAAAAGAGTTAATCCTTTTGTGATGAATAATAGAAATGAATATATGAATAATCATGGAACCATGGTCAAGAGATGACAAGGATAACCCTTGTAGAGAATTAACTAGGGCTAGGGTTTAGTTAGGTTAAAGAATGAGTCATGGATAAATATCAACCATAATATCTTAACCATGACAAAAGGAATTCCTTCTAGAAGGATCAAGAAGGAGCTAACCTTAATCAAACCCTAACCTTGTTTAATCTCTACTAAACATGTTCCATTATTAATCATATCATGTTGCAATAATATATATCACATATATATTATATATTTGCAACAAAAGAAAATAATACAATTAACATATATCGCATATATATCAATGTATTACCCTGTGAGAAAATGAAATAATAAAGTGAGCCAATATTAGATAATGTAATACAATATATCATATATATTATTATACATTAAATCATCGAATCAACACTTGATCCGACAATCCGGCTATATCGAATATAACCGACTAATATATCATGTACCGATTCATCGAATCAACACTTGATCCGATGACCCGGTTCATATCTAAATATCGCGAGAATATAATACGGTATCTCATATCGCATTATCCTCGGTTCTGCACATATCACATATGTGCCTCTACTCCGTTTTGCCTGAGCCAAGAAACCACTGTGTAGGACTCTAAAGAATCGTCAATACGCCGGAAGCAGGTGATGATCATATCAAACACCCACAAACTGCAAGCGGTCAACTAAACGTAACAGCCACCCAGGTATTGAGCGATCAGAAGATCAACAAGCTAGCTTGTACGTTCTCCTGTGAATCCAATCAGTAACACTCCCGTACAGTCCGGTCTGTTCGTCTGATATGTCGCATATCTAGTCTAGGGGTGGTATACGTCAGACCCCAGTAACCGATAAGTCGTGTCGATGTGAGGCTCATAACGGGTCGAGAAACTACTGGTAACACTTACCAGTAAATCTCTATATCAGCCCTGGCCAGGGACTTCCAGTTATAGCCAATCGAACACGGCACAACATCAACTCCCTATACCGGGAGAGACGAATCCCCTCCTATCGCTCATTGCCTCCATGTGATTCAGGACTGCACCCAAAAGCCACCATTTTGCACGCCCTCTTGGACGTGGTAAGGTGGAAATCAAAGCACAGTGGAAATCACACAAGACTCTATGACGATTTCGGGTCTACAGACTACCCTGTACCAGTGTCACCGGAGAACTGCCACCTGACGTGTGGTATATCACCATCTGGGAGTTCTCGGCGAGTCCGTCCAGTGTACCCAGTCTCCACTGAGCACCCTCACACCATCCTTGATGTCCAACACCGATGGATATGGGATCATCCATCGCCCATCATATGGGTCAAGATGCGTATACGTTAGTCTACTCTGGTGTATCGATGTCCTGTCTCGATATACCCTCAACTAGGAATAGTTATAGGATGTACTCATCGACTACCGTGGCCCTACTAGTATGATCTCATCATAGTCCTAGTAGTCGAGTACAGATCCTAAGGGCTTTATCAACATATGAGAGTAAGACAGTAAACCAGTACAAGTCAACATGTTAAGATAAAGTGAAATCAAATAGCATACTATCATGACGAGCAAGAAAGTCCTCTCTATATATATCCAAGCATCCATTATAATATACATCATATGTACTACAATGGCCTCTAGGGCATATACATAACTAACAATCCCCCACTTGCACTAAGGCTAGCTGCTGTAGTATCTCATACCTAGCATCCCGAATAATCTCTTAAACTGTATCTGGGGAATGGCCTTCGTGAGTGGATCCGTAGTGTTGTCCTTCGTATCTACTCTCCTGACCTCGATCTCCCGGCGATCAACTATCTCCCTGATCAGGTGATACCGCCTCAGAATATGTCTGGACTTTTGATGGGACCTGGGTTCCTTGGCCAAAGCCACAGCTCCATTGTTATCGCAATATAGAGGTATTGGATGTTCAATGGATGGAACCACACCAAGTTCACTAATGAACTTCTTTATCCAGACAGCCTCTTTGGCAGCATCGTTGGCAGCGATGTATTCAGCCTCCATCGTCGAGTCTGCAACGGTATCCTGTTTGGAACTTTTCCAACATACCGCCCCTCCATTGAGGGTAAAGACAAATCCCGAGCGCGACTTAGAGTCGTCCTTATCACTTTGGAAGCTCGAATCGGTAAAGGACTCCACCTGGAGTTCTCCGTTACCATACACCAAGAACATCTCCTTAGTCCTTCGTAAGTACTTGAGAATGTTCTTCACAGCTGTCCAGTGATTCTCTCCAGGATCTGCTTGATACCGACTCACTACACTTAGTGAGTATGCTACATCGGGTCTGGTACATAGCATCGCATACATGATAGTGCCTACTGCCGAAGCATAGGGTATCCCTTGCATGCGAGCTCTCTCCAAATCAGTCTTGGGAGACATCTCTTTGGAGAGAGTGAGTCCAGAGATCGTGGGTTGGTTCCCACGCTTGGATTCTTCCATACTAAAGCTCTTTAGTATGGTGTCAATGTACCTAGATTGGGACAATCCTAGTATCCGTTTAGATCTATCTCTATAGATCATGATTCCCAATATGCAGGATGCATCACCTAGATCTTTCATTGAGAATCTTTGTGATAAGAAGAGCTTGACTGATTGTAGCATAGGAATATCATTTCCTATCAAGAGTATATCATCCACGTACAATACGAGGAAGACAACCTTACTCTCTGCTTCCTTCTTATAGATACAAGGTTCATCTATATTTTTGATTAAGTCAAACTCTTTGACTACAACATCAAAACAGATGTTCCAACTCCGCGATGTTTGCTTTAACCCATAAATGAATTTAAGCAGCTTGCACACCTTTCCGTTGCTCCCACTATCTACGAAGCCCTCTGGCTGAGTCATGTACACACACTCTTCTAAATCACCGTTTAGAAAGGGGGTCTTAACATCCATTTGCCAGATTTCATAGTCATGGTATGCAGCAACTGCAAGTAAGATCCGGATGGACTTAAGCATAGCCACTGGTGAAAAGGTTTCGTCATAATCCACACCTGCTCTTTGACGAAAACCCTTTGCAACAAGTCTAGCTTTGAAAGTCTCAACTTTTCCATTTACACAAATTTTCTTTTTAAAGATCCACTTGCTCCCAATGGGTTTTACCCCTTCAAGTGCATTTTCCAAAGTCCATACTTTGTTGGTGTACATGGATTCCATCTCAGATCGCATTGCATCCAGCCATTTCATAGAGTCACCACTTGTGATGGCCTGCTCGAAACTAGTTGGGTCATCATCTTCCATGATGCAATCCTCGCTCCCACCATCAATGAGAAAACCGTAATATCTCTCAGGTGGATGAGAAACCCTGCTAGATCGGCGGAGAGGCCGGGGTTCGTCGGGTACTACTGAATCCTCTGGCTCCAATAAATCATCAGTTGTAGTTTATGGTGCTGGAACCTCTTTCAGCTCTACCTCTTCGCCACTAATTTCTTTTGCAAGAAATTCCTTTTCTAAAAAGGTGGCATATTGAACAACAAACACTTTTTGTTCCTCAGCGTGGTAGAAAAAATAACCTTGAGAATTCTTTGGATATCCCACAAACTTGCAAAGAACTGATCGTGCCTCGAGATTGTCCGGATTTTGCATTTTGACATAGGCCGGACAACCCCATATCTTAACTCGTTTAAAATATGGTCTCTTCCCACTCCATATCTCATATGGTGTGGTAGGTACAGATTTAGACGGAACTAGATTCAATAGGTATATGGCTGTCTCAAGCGCATACACCCAGAAAGAAATAGGTAACTCAGCATCGCTCATCACCGAGCGCACCATATCTAATAGGGTGCGATTCCTCCGTTCCGATACACCGTTGTGCTGTGGTGTATAAGGAGGAGTAAGCTGAGAGAGAATCCCATTCTCTTTTAGATAATCCAGAAAATCATTGCTCAAGTATTCTCCTCCTCGATCAGATCGAAGGATCTTAATACTTTTGCCCGTTTGGTTCTCTACTTCGTGCTTATATTCTCTGAATTTCTCAAAAGCTTCAGACATGTGTTTCATCAGGAACACATGTCCGTATCTAGAGAGATCGTCAGTGAATGTAATGAATTAGGAAGAACCGTTCCTGGCATGCGTATACATGGGACCGCATACATCACTATGTACCAGTCCTAAGAGTTCAGTAACTCTTTCTCCGTGTCCACTAAACGGAGCTTTGGTCATTTTACCTCTGAGACATAAATGGCAAGTATCATAAGATGATAATTCGAACGGATTCAAATATCCATCCTTATGTAACTTAGCCAGTCGTGTCGCATTGATATGACCAAGTCTACAATGCCACAAGTAGGATTCGTTCATTTCTGAACTTTTCCTCTTGTGTGTGTTTTGTATATTGAGGACTGTATTTTGATTGAGAATGCATATGCCATTATGTAACGAGACTGATCCAATCAACTTTTGATCTAGGAATATGTTCATAACATTATCCTTCACTACAAAATTATATCCTTCTTTACTTAATAAAGAAACTGATATAATGTTGCACATCATGTTCGGTATATAATAGCACTCATTCAGAATCAGTGTATTACCTCTTGGTAATACTGGGTGATATTCGTCAACTGCTTTAGCTGCAATATTTGCCCCATTCCCTACTTGAACGGAATGATCACCTTTTCCCAGTTCTCTACCTTTCCGTAGCCCATGTTACAATTTACATATGTGGGATCCTGATCCGGTATCTAATACCCAGGACGTAGGGTGAACTGAGAAACAGTTCTCAATAACTAGCACACCTGAAGAAGATGCATCAACATGCATGTTCTCCGTTAGGGTGGCGTGAGAATCCAGATATTCTCCGTTAGGGTGGCGTGAGAGTTATAAGACTGAACAGGAAACAGGAGAATAAGCGGGACCAACGATCCCCTGCTCAGTATAATAAGCGGGTTCAATCAATACATCCATATTATTATCTTGATTATGGCCTGACATGGTCGCTACCTGGAGAGAGAGAGAAGAAAACACTTTAGCGTATGCTCTTGCAAGATTAGATTGGTTATTGTCTTATCTAATCAGGATGTCTCCCACTGTTTTTTTATCAAATCTTCCTCCAAACCCTAAAAGGAAAAATTAGCCGGGATTAATTACACCCTACAATTTTTTCAATCTTTAAGTCAGATCAGTGTCGGTACTTGAGCGAGGTTCCCCGTGCTTTAGCACGGACCTAATTAAAGTAAACCTCATTTTTCCAGAGGCGTAACCCCGTTAACACTTTTCTAGACACCTACTTGATCGGCTAATTGTCCTGTGTAAAACTCTCCCAGGAGTAACTCTTATTCGCAGTGGGTATCGGGATCCAACTATCTCATAGGAGGTATGCAATCTCATTGCAAATTTCAACACTTGAAATTCCCGATAATATTTTGCCCCTAGCGATCTATGACCTTGACTAAGTCAACAAACCATAAATCGCAAGTCAAGTTCAACCGTACATTTCCCGATTGAATTAAACCCACCCGTACGACCCTTGACTGAGTCAACAAGGCCGTACGACTACCCTAATCCAATCACATCTCATGCTTTAGCAGATAAACACTATTTAGCTACTGTACACTACGCCTTGACTAAGTCAACAAACATAGAACGAATACTAAATAATATCTATCTGAAATGACGGAGGGCTACGCAGGTTTTTCAGAAAACCTTGAGCGTAATGAACTTGATATCGTCGTAGAATCGAATGTTTTTGAAAAGGAGTGTTTTTGAGGCTTTTCTAGTTTCGCTAAAGAGGTCACTCCTGGTGAAGGGATCTCGGCTCTTTCCCCATCGAATAAGGTGCATGATATATCATATATACCGCTG
Source organism: Agapanthus africanus (assembly GCA_030015575.1). NCBI lineage: Eukaryota > Viridiplantae > Streptophyta > Magnoliopsida > Asparagales > Amaryllidaceae > Agapanthus > Agapanthus africanus. The sequence continues at coordinate 411,555,753 of CM057340.1, forward strand.
TGCAAAGCAAAAACTATATAAGCTGTCAAAAACTAAACCGCGAGTTTGTAGCATCTCCAAGTTTCGCTAAAGAGGTCACTCCCGGTGAAGGGATCTCGGCTCTTTCCTCAACGAATAAGGTGCAGGGTATATCATATATACCGCTATGCAAAGCAAAACTGTAGCTACCCTTTTTATTAAATTTTTGATTCTATAACATCTTTTAGGTTTCTTTTCTTTTTATTAATCTCATTAATAAATCCCATCAGCTTATGCTTCTTAAGCATCACAGAAGAAACGAAAGCAGTAATATTTATATATCAGCATATATATATAGTATAAGCATTCGTCTCAGGCAGTAATATGATCTCATCACAGAACATTGCAGCAGAAGAACATATATGAAATATTGAATATACTAGGATGTCCGTGTTTTTAATACGAGCCGGTATAAAACACGGATTCAACGGTCGCGATGAATAGCCAAACCCACATCCCTAGACCCCTACGAGAGCGGCAAGTAACACTGCCAATTTTAGGGTTAGGAGACCAGGTCTCGACTCCTCGAGATGGCCTCCCACTGGACCCTAGAACCCGGTTACTTGTGCTCCCCTCCTTGGGTCTACCTAATGCGGAAAAGTAAATAATATACACAGGTGACATCAACCTCATCCCGGAAGTGCCCCAATAAAAGAATATTACATACAAATGAATTTTACATGAATGAAAATAAAAACCCCCATCTCACATAAAACCCCCGGCTATTCAGAACACGACGATCCAATATAACATATCACAGCAACACATAATATCACATATCATCAACGTAAGTAAGTATGCATACACCGATCGTCGTTGATATATAGCAACGAAGACCGGCAATACAACTACATACTACACTTACGGTCACAGAAAAGAAATTGTAAAACTACAACATTTGGAATCCACAATCACTTTAGACATCGTAAATCCGAAATATCACATACTTCGTATTTCATGCCTAACTATATGAATTCCACATATTGTATCACATTCCAGATAAATAGACAGTATTAAACTTTCCGAACAGATAATCAAATACCCAAAATTTCCTGAATAGCTCAACACTTGAGCGGAGTTCAAATAATCCCAGAATCTATCACAGTACCAATGATCCAGCCGTAGAAGGGTCAAGCCAACGCCTCACATGTGGCACACCGTACTGCCCCAAACCCTAAGGTTTAAAGGCGGTTCATACGGTCACATAATCGAGTTAAGGTTTGTGTTCTTCTAGAGGGACCGCCACATTACTTGTACATTTATCCGAAAGATTTAAACCCGATAAAAATTCAACACTTGAAAATTTTTCGTGCCGGCAAAAATTGAGTTAATGATATCCGTTCGAACATTTTAACAGTTTCTAAATATCTGGAAATCATAAAGAAATTAAATATTCCGATCGAATCAACGATTACAAAATAAACCCCAGAATACTTAACACTTGAGTCAGATTAAAAATACCCAGAAAATAGAACTTTTAGAAATTGATATTACAGTGCAAAAACGAGTGCATAACTCCTCTGTACTGCCGCGGATCAGCGGTCCAATCGCGGTACGGCCGCGGTTCCGCGGCGGTTTGTACGGATTATGCGTTCGTTTTTCACCGTAGTGCATATATTTCCGTGCTGAATTTTTTAGGTATTTTTAATACAGAAAAAACACAGTTTTTAAAATTTGACCAGAGAGGGGGTTGTTTCGTCGTTTCAGGGTTCGTTCGGAATTTTATCTTCGTATACACGACGCCTAATGCTCTAGCTAGGCTCTGATACAACTGTAGGGTTCCTAGGCACTCTTGTGAGGGTTCATAAGGCATCAACCATGCCCGAATAAAATTTTAGACGTGCCGAACAACCCAAAGCCGGGATCTTTGCTAGATTATTAGGGTTTAACATGCATGTAAACATCTTTACTACTAAGTGTGAGGGATTACAACCTTTGTAGTCCGCTCCTTCGCTTCATAAGCTCCGAGTAGAAGTCCCTTCGCCGTGATCCATGATCTCCCAGACTCAAGAGAGGCTCCACGACTCGAACGATCCATGCTAGCTTGTAGTATTCCTTTTCTCCGATGATCTACGTCGAAGTTGCAATAACTCAAGCTCTCTCACTCTAATGAGGTGAACACCCTAATCTAATGGGCTAGATTAGATGAGGATGATGGAGTAGTATTTATGCTATCTTTTTATATCAATTTCTCACAAGAAATCATCACAAAATGAATAACTAGTAATCTTTCTCAAAGCTTAAGAGAGAAGAAGATGATGAAAAAGGGTTAATCCTTTTGTGATGAATAATAGAAATGAATATATGAATAATCATGGAACCATGGTCAAGGGATGACAAGGATAACCCTTGTAGAGAATTAACTAGGGCTAGGGTTTGGTTAGGTTAAAGAATGAGTCATGGATAAATATCAACCATAATATCTCAACTATGATAAAAGGAATTCCTTCTAGAAGGATCAAGAAGGAGCTAACCCTAATCAAACCCTAACCTTGTTTAATCTCTACTAAACATGTTTCATTATTAATCATATCATGTTGCAATAATATATATCACATATATATTGCAGGGTTCCTAGGCACACTACTGAGGTCTCACATGGCATCAACCATGCCAAATTCAAAAATTTCCGGTGCCGAGAAACCCTAATGCGATCGTTGACTAGAGATTAGGCGATTACTTAAGCTACTAAACTACTTTAGTGCTAAGTGAACGGAAATACAACCTTTGTAGATCCGGTCCTCCACCTCCATAGCTCCGTGATGATGTCTCCTCGCTGCGATCATCGGATCCCGGGCTCAAGCGTCGGCTTCATCGGAGAAATGGGCGGGCTAGGTCGTCGACTTCGATGCCGAAGATGATCTACGTTGAGGCAACACAAGATCAAGCTCCAACTTCACCAAGCCATGAAACTTGTGAAGAAAACACCCTATACTACTTGGCAAGTGGTAGAGGATGAAGAAATAGAAAATGGGTTCACTTTAGAATTGGATTTCTCACTCTTTTTCTCAAGTCACCATTGATGGTTGCAAGCTTCTTCTTTGTTGAAGAAAAAGAAGAAGAAAAAAAGAATATCATAAGTATATCTAAAATAAGAAATAATATGATACTTATCATAATGGCAACCATAGTTAAGTGTAGAGAATAAACTAAGGTTAGTTGAATGGTTAGGTTAGGCAAAAGAAACAAAAATGGTTGAACTTTTCAAAGCTTCATGAAGCTTCAATGTAAATCCAAAATAAGCAACCATTTCTTTTTCCTTTGCCAAAAAGAATAAAGAGAATGAATAAATAAACAAATAAGTAAATAAACAAAACCCTAACCATTAACATAACCATGGTTTAGACTAAACATACACCCAAGTTGGCATGTATCATCAAACATGATACAATCTTGTGCACCAAAATATATCACATATACAATGTGCACAAACTAGTGAGAAAAACATCTTAAGTGAACCAATACTAGTTAATGCAAAGTAATATATCAAATATATAATTATGCATTAAATCATTAAATCAACACTTGATTTAACGATCCGGTCATATCTCATATAACCGACTAATATCCAATGTATCGGCTTATCGAATCAATCCTTGAATCGATAACTAGATTATATCGCATACAACCAATCGATACATTCATCGCGAGAATGGAATACGGTATCACATACACGCATTATTTTCGGTCCCGCACATATCTCATATGCGCTCCTATTTCGTTTCGCTTGAGCCAGGAAACCTCTGTGTAGGACTCTAAAGACTCGTCAATACGCCGGCAGCAGGTGATGATCATATCAAACACCCATAAGCTGCAAGCGGTCTGCTAAACGTAACGGCCACCCGGGTATTGAGCGATCAGAAGATCGACGAGCAAGCCCGCTCACACTCCTGTGAATCCAACCAGTAACACTTACCGTACAGTCCGGTCTGTTCGTCTGATATGTCGCATATCTCGCCTAGAGGTGGTAAACGTCAGACCCCAATAGCTTGATAAGTCATGTCGATATGAGGTCTATAACAGTTCGAGATACTACTGATAACACTTACCAGTAAATCTCAGCAACCCTGGCCAGGGATTTCCGGTTATAGCCAATCAAACACAGCGCAACATCAACTCCCTATACCGGGAGAGACGAATCCCCTCCTATCGCTCATTGCCTCCATGTGATTCGGGACTGTACCCAAAAGCCACCGTTTTGCACGCCCTCTTGGACGTGGTAAGGTGGAAATCAAAGCACAGTGGGAATCACACAAGACTCTATGACGATCTCGGGTCTACAGACTAACCTGTACCAGTGTCACCAGAGAACTGCCATCTGACGTGAGGTATAATACCATCTGGGAGTTCTCGGCGAGTCCGTCCAGTGTACCCATTCTCCACTGAGCACCCGTATATCATCTCTGATGTCAAACACCAATGGATATGGGATCATCCATCGCCCATCTGTATGGGTCGAGAAGGTATACGCTAGTCTACACTGGTATATCGATGCCCCGTCTCGATACACCCATGACTAGGGAACTTGAAGGATGTACTTATAGACTACCATGTCCCCACTAGTATGATCCGCATCATAGTCCAGGTAGTCAAGTACACATCCTAAGGGCTTTACCAACATGTAACAGAGAGACAATCAATATACTCGTTAAGGTAAAGAGTAACCAGATTGCATACTATCATGTCGAGCAAGAAAGTCCTCCCTATATATGTCCCAGCATCCACTACAATATACATCCTATGTACAGTAATGGCCTTTAGGGCATACATATAACTAACAATCTCCCACTTGCACTAGGGCCTTCTGTAGCAGTGGTTGTAGTATCTCATAGTCAACCATCCCATAAAAGTCTCTCTCTGGGAAAAGGCCTTTGTGAGTGGATCCGCCGTGTTGTCCTCTGAGTCTGCTCTCCTAACCTTGATCACCCTGGAGATCAACTATCTCCATGATTAGGTGATGCTGCCTCAGAATACGTCTGGGTCACTGATAGGACCGGGGTTCCTGGGCCAAAGCCACACTTCCATTGTCACACAATGGTAGGAACCAAGTTCATCTCATGAACAAACATACACCCAAACTGACTCTTTGGTAGCATCTTAAGTAGCGATGTATCCAGCCTTTATCGTCTAGTATGCTACGGTATCTAGCTTGGAACTCTTCCAACATACCGTCCCTTTACTTAGGGTAAAGGCAATGCCTGTGACTGACTTTCAGCCGTCCTTATCACCCTGGAACCCTTCCAGTGATTCTCCCCACGATCAACTGATACCTTCTCACTACAATTAGTGAGTGTACTAATATTCAATTAGATCTATCTCATAGATCCAAAACCTAGGATTTAGTAGGTATTACTTTGATCCTATATGGAGAATCATTGTGATAAGTGGAGATTGACCGAGCGTAGCATAGGAAACTCCTTCCCTATCAAGAGTATGTCATCCACGTACTCTATGAGGATCACTACCATACTCCCTACTACCTTTTTGTATATACAAGGTTCATCTACCATTTTGATGAAGTCAAACTCTTTGACTACTACATCAAAACAGACGTTCCAGTTCCGCGATGCCTGCTTTATCATATAAAACATCTTGCACACGTTTCCGCTGCTCCCACTGTCTACGAAGCCCTTTGGCTGTGTACTTATAGACGCTTTCTTCCAAATCATCATTTAGAAAAGTAGTCATGGCACCCAACCGCCATATATCGTAGTCATAGTATGTAGCCGTGGCAAGTAGGATCTGGATGGACTTAAGCATAGCTACTGGAAAAGGTTTCATCATTTTCCACGCCTGGTTGATGACGAAAACCTTAAACAAGTCTAGCTTTGTAAGTCTCAACTTTTCCATCTACACCAAGTAATCTTCTCAAGATATACTTACTCCTGATGGGGATTTAACCCTTCAGATAAAGCAACCAAAGTCCATACTTTGTTGGTGTATAAGGATTCCATCTCAGATCGATAAACATCCAGCCATTCTTACAGAGTCCCACTCCTGATGGCCAGTTCGAAAATAGTTGGGTCATCATCTCATGATGCAATCCTCGCTCCCACTGTCATAGAGAAACCGATGCAACTCTCAGGTGGGTGAGGAACCCTACTAGATTGGCGGAGAGGCTGAGGTTCGTTGGTTACTATTGAATCCTTCGGTTCTACCAAATCATCAGCTGCAGTTTGTATAGCTGGAACATTTCCAGTTCTACATAACATACCTTGCCTCGAGCTTGTCCGGATTTTGCTTGTAGACATAGGCCGGACAACCCCAAATCTTAACTAACTTAAGATATGGGCTCTTCCCTTTCCATATCATATATGAAGCGGTAGGCAACTGATTTGATTGGAACCCTATTCAATAGGTATGCAACTTCTTAAGTGCATAACTCCCAAAAGGAAATAGGAAACTCAGTAGTACTCATCATAGAGCGCACCATATCATATAGGGTGTGATTGCTCCGCCCCGATACACCTACGTGCTGTGGTGTATACGGAGGAGTAATGCTGAGAGAGAATCTCATTCTCCTTTAGAATAGTCCAGGATTTCCGTGCTCAAGTATTCTCCTCCTCGATCACATCAAAGGACATAATACTTATACCCGTATTTTGGTTCTCTACTTCTAAATCATATTCTGTGAATATCTCAAAAGGTTCGGACTTGTGTTTCAACAGGAACATAGGTCTGAATCTCGAAAGATCATCAGAGAATTTAATGAAGTATAAAGAACCGGTCTTGGCATGTGTAGACAGGGGACCTTCATACATCAACATGCATCATCCCAAGAGTTCACTAACTCTTTCTCTGCTTCCATTAAACAGAGCTGTGGTCATCTTATCTTTGTGACATGACCGGCAAGTTTTCACAAGATGTAAATTCAAACAGATTTAAATATGCATCTTTGTGCAACTTAGCTAGTCGGGTCGCATTGATATGACCTAATCTACAGTACCTCAAGAAGGATCCGTTCATTTCTGAACTCTACCTCTTGTGTGTGTTTCGTATACTAAGAACCGTAGTTTGATTTAGAACATCAATGCTATTAGATAACGTGCCTGTACCGATCAACTTTTGATATAGGAAATGTTCAAAACATTATCCAACAATACAAAATTTTATCATTTCTTTACTAATAACGTGACTGATATGATTTTGTATATCAGGTTCGGTATCTAATAGCATTTGTTCAGAATCAATGTATTGGTAATACAGGGTGACAGTGACCAACAGACTTGGCTGCAACTCTTGCCCCGTTTTCTGCCTCATGAAACTTATCACCCGTTCTCAGTTCTTTACCTATCTGTAGCCCATGTAACATATTACATATGCGGGATCCTGATCCGGTATCATATACCCAGGACGTAAAGGACACTGAGAAATAGTTCTATGTAACGAACACACCCGAATATGATGCATCAGTATGCACTTTCTTCGTTTGGGCGGCACGGGAATTCTGGTAATCCCCTATTTCCTGCTCTGTCTTATAACATTTATAAGTTGGAGCAGGACCAACTTTCCCCAGCTCAGTATAACAAGCAGGTTCAGTTAATATATCCGTTTTATTATCTTGATTAAGGCGTGACATGGTCGCTACCTGGAGAGAGAGAGAAGAAAACACTCAGCGTATGCTCTTGCAAGATCAGATTGGTTATTATTTTATCTAATCAGGATGACTCCCACTGTTTTTATCAAATCTTCCTTCAAACCCTAAAAGGAAAGACTAGCCGGGATTAATTACATGCTACAAGTTCGCCAATCTTTCAGCCAGGCCAGTGTCGGTACTTTGAGAGAGGTCCCCCGTGCTTTCGCACGAACCTAATTAATGTAAACCTCGTTTTCCCAGAGGCGTAACCCCGTTGACACCTTTCTAGACACCTACTTGATCGGCTAATTGTAATGTGTAAAACTCTCCCAAGAGTAACAATTACTCGCAACGGGTATCGGGATCCAACTATCTCATAGAAGGTATGCAATCTCATTGCAAATTTCAACACTTGAAATTACCGATAATATTTTGCCCCTAACCTCCTATGACCTTGACAAAGGCCAACAAACCATAGGATGCTAGTCAAGTTCAACCCATCATTTCCTGATTGAATTAAACCCACCCGCACGACCCTTGACAAAGGCCAACAAGGTCGCACGACTACCCTAACCCAATCTGCATCATTTGCATAAGCAGATAAGCACCAGTTAGCTACCGCACACTACGCCTTGACAAAGGCCAACAAACGCAGCACGAATACTAACTACTACTTATCTGAAATGACGGAGGGCTACGACAGGTTTTTCTGAAAACCTATTGCGTAATGAAATTGATATCGTTGTAGGATCGAATGAATTTTGAAACGGAGTGTTTTTAAGGCTTTTCTAGTTTTGCTAAAGGAGTCACTCCCGGTGAAGGGATCTCGGTCTTTTCCTCGTCGAATGAGGTGCGGGATATATCATATATATCACTGTGCAAAGCAAAAACTCTTAAAAGCAAACAAAAGAAAAACCGAGTGGTGTAGCTTCTGCTAGTTATTGCTAAAGGAGTCACTCCCGGTGAAGGGATCTCGGTCCTTTCCTCGTCGAATGAGGTGCGGGATATATCATATACATCACTGTACAAAGCAAGAACTGTAGCTACCAGTTTTTATTTTGAAATTCGATTCTACAACATCTTTAGGTTTCTTTTACTTTCATTAATCATATTAATGAATTCCCATCATTTAAGTACCTAAACATCACAGATAAATACGACGTACACTTATGCCATCCGCATTCGCCTCGATGTCCCCTCGTGCACCGTTAGGTTAGGTAACTAACGACAGAGCGGGGCAGGGCAAGCGCGGGTGTAAAACATAAGTAACGTCTATATAATATATCATATATACTATATACAATATTTATCACAGAACATCAAATGATCACATCACAGATATCGCAGCAGAAGAATCATATGAAACATTGGATATACTAGGGCGTCCGTGTTTTCAATACGAGCCAGTATAAAACACGGATTCCACGGTCGCGATGAATAGCCAATCCCACACCCCTAGACCCCTACGAGAGCGGCAAGCAACCCTACCAATTCTAGGGTTAGGAGACCCAAACTCGACTCCTCGAGATGGTCTCCCACTGGACCCTAGAACCCGGTTACTTGTGCTCCCCTCCTTGGGTCTATCCTAGTGCGGAAAAGTAAATAATATACAAAAGGTGACATCTTCTGCAACCTGGAAGTGCCCCAATAAAAGAATATTTCATACAAGTTTTTACATGAATGAAAAGGAAAAACACTCATCTCACATAAAAACTCCCCGGCTATTCAAACACGACGATCCAATATAACATATCCAGCAACACATAACATCATATGTCATCAACGTAAGTAAATATGCGCATCCCAATTGTCGTTGACATATAGCAACGAAACCGGCGATATCACATATTACACTTACGGTCACAGAAAAGAAAGTGTAAAACTACAACAGTTGGAATCCGCAACCTCCATAGACATCGCATGCCTAACAATTATAAACCCCGCATTTTAGTCTCATTATCGAAAACTCTTTTCGATATCAAGTCGGGCAATTCAACAGGATTCCCGACATTCTGATCGAATGCTCGTCGCAAACTGTAGTAGACGGCCGCACCCCCGATGCCGTCGACGAAGTGCACCAAGGCGGAACACCGCTGCCGCGAATAATGCGTGTATGTGATACCGTATTCCATTCTCGCGATGAATGTATCAATTGGTTGTATGCGATATAACCTAGTTATCGATTCAAGGATTGATTCGATAAGCCGATACATTGGATATTAGTCGGTTATATAAGATATGACCGGATCGTTAAATTAAGTGTTGATTTAATGATTTAATGCATAATTATATATTTGATATATTACTTTGCATTAATTAGTATTGGTTCACTTAAGATGTTTTTCTCACTAGTTTGTGCACATTGTATATGTGATATATTTTGGTGCACAAGATTGTATCATGTTTGATGATACATGCCAACTTGGGTGTATGTTTAGTCTAAACCATGGTTATGTTAATGGTTAGGGTTTTGTTTATTTACTTATTTGTTTATTTATTCATTCTCTTTATTCTTTTTGGCAAAGGAAAAAGAAATGGTTGCTTATTTTGGATTTACATTGAAGCTTCATGAAGCTTTGAAAAGTTCAACCATTTTTGTTTCTTTTGCCTAACCTAACCATTCAACTAACCTTAGTTTATTCTCTACACTTAACTATGGTTGCCATTATGATAAGTATCATATTATTTCTTATTTTAGATATACTTATGATATTCTTTTCTTCTTCTTCTTCATCTTCAACAAAGAAGAAGCTTGCAACCATCAATGGTGACTTGAGAAAAAGAGTGAGAAATCCAATTCTAAAGTGAACCCACTTCCTATTTCTTCATCCTCTACCACTTGCCAAGTAGTATAGGGTGTTTTCTTCACAAGTTTCATGGCTTGGTGAAGTTGGAGCTTGATCTTGTGTTGCCTCGACGTAGATCATCTTCGGCATCGAAGTCGATGACCTAGCCCAACCATTTCTCCGATGAAGCCGACGCCTGATCCCGGGATCCGATGATCGTAGTGAGGAGACATCATCACGGAGCTATGGAGGTGGAGGACCGGATCTACAAAGGTTGTATTTCCGTTCACTTAGCACTAAAGTAGTTTAGTAGCTTAAGTTATCGCCTAATCTCTAGTCAACGATCGCATTAGGGTTTCTCGGCACCGGAAATTTTTGAATTTGGCATGGTTGATGCCTTGTGAGACCTCATTAGTGTGCCTAGGAACCCTACAGTGGTATCAGAGCACAGTGGGAATCACACAAGACTCTATGACGATCTCGGGTCTACAGACTAACCTGTACCAGTGTCACCAGAGAACTGCCATCTGACGTGAGGTATAATACCATCTGGGAGTTCTCGGCGAGTCCGTACAGTATACCCAGTCTCCACTGAGCACCCGTATATCATCTTTGATGTCAAACACCAATGGATATGGGATCATCCATCGCCCATCTGTATGGGTCGAGAAGGTATACGCTAGTCTACACTGGTATATCGATGCCCCGTCTCGATACACCCACGACTAGGGACCTTGAAGGATGTACTTATAGACTACCATGTCCCCACTAGTATGATCCGCATCATAGTCCAGGTAGTCAAGTACACATCCTAAGGGCTTTACCAACATGTAACAGAGAGACAATCAGTATACTCGTTAAGGTAAAGAGTAACCAGATAGCATACTATCATGTCGAGCTAGAAAGTCCTCCCTATATATGTCCCAGCATCCACTACAATATACATCTTATGTACAGTAATGGCCTCTAGGGCATACATATAACTAACATATATTATATATTTGCAACAAAAGAAAATAATACAATTAACATATATCGCATATATATTAATGTATTACCCTGTGAGAAAATGAAATAATAAAGTGAGCCAATATTAGATAATGTAATACAATATATCATATATATTATTATACATTAAATCATCGAATCAACACTTGATCCGACAATCCGGCTATATCGAATATAACTGACTAATATATCATGTACCGATTCATCGAATCAACACTTGATCCGATGACCCGGTTCATATCTAAATATCGCGAGAATATAATACGGTATCTCATATCGCATTATCCTCGGCCCTGCACATATCACATATGTGCCTCTACTCCGTTTTGCCTGAGCCAAGAAATCACTGTGTAGGACTCTAAAGAATCGTCAATACGCCGGTAGCAGGTGATGATCATATCGAACACCCACAAGCTGCAAGCGGTCAGCTAAACGTAACAGCCACCCAGGTATTGAGCGATCAGAAGATCAACAAGCTAGCCTGTACATTCTCCTGTGAATCCAATCAGTAACACTTCCGTATAGTCCGGTCTGTTCGTCTGATATGTCGCATATCTAGTCTAGGGGTGGTATACGTCAGACCCCAGTAACCGATAAGTCGTGTCGATGTGAGGCTCATAACGGGTCGAGAAACTACTGGTAACACTTAGCAGTAAATCTCTATATCAGCCCTGGCTAGGGACTTCCAGTTATAGCCAATCGAACACAGCACAACATCAACTCCCTATACTGGGAGAGACGAATCCCCTCCTATCGCTCATTGCCTCCATATGATTCGGGATTGCACCCAAAAGCCACCATTTTGCACGCCCTCTTGGACGTGGTAAGGTGGAAATCAAAGCACAGTGGGAATCACACAAGACTCTATGACGATCTCGGGTCTACAGACTACCCTGTACCAGTGTCACCGGAGAACTGCCATCTGAGGTATGGTATATCACCATCTGGGAGTTCTCGGCGAGTTCGTCCAGTGTACCCAGTCTCCACTGAGCACCCGCACACCATCCTTGATGTCCAACACCGATGGATATGGGACCATCCATTGCCTATCATATGGGTCAAGATGCGTATACGCTAGTCCACTCTGGTGTATCGATGCCCTGTCTCGATATACCCTCGACTAGGAACAGTTATAGGATGTACTCATCGACTACCGTGGCCCCACTAGTATGATCTCATCATAGTCCTAGTAGTCGAGTATAGATCCTAAGGGCTTTGTCAACATGTGAGAGTAAGACAGTAAACCAGTACAAGTCAACAAGTTAAGATAAAGTGAAACCAAATAGCATACTATCATGACGAGCAAGAAAGTCCTCTCTATATATATCCAAGCATCCATTATAATATACATCATATGTAGAACAATGGCCTCTAGGGCATATACATAACTAACAGTAGGGTATCAACGTTCAAAAGTTTGGACTCAAGAATAGGGGATATTTTTCAGACTCAATTCTATCATCAGATTAGTGATTTCCTTCATCTTACTAACCCTTAGGACAATACCTGATGACTAACCATTACTAGTTTCATTATAAAACATCTAATTTTCTTGCTTTTCTTAAACTTTTCCTTCCTATCATATGTATTTTTCACTTTCTAACTTTCATTATAAATTTTTTTATGCTTTTATTTAGTATAATACAAAAAATGATGTGTGAATAAGCACAAACCTCTCCCAAACCTATTTGCAGCAGTGTCCTTACTGATATCATCTGTTAAGCTTAAAACCTGTAGACTTGGGAGGAAAAGTTAATAACGGGGACATGAATTAATGACAGTGAAATCCTCCCCGAAACATATTTTTGGCTTATAATTTTGTAAAAATTGGTTTTTTTTAAAGAGCCAAAATATTTTCTCCCCCACAAACTTGAGTAAAAAAGTATTAAGCATTTAAAATTATAAGAGGGGGGGGGGTAAAGTTATTGGTCTATGCAAAACTTTACAAAGACCAAAAGTCAACACCAACCATTTGAATATTTTATCAATATAACACCATGGTTGGTAGAAGATTATAGATGTAAAGAAGTGAGGAGATAGGAGACGGAATTGATCGGGTTTATGTCTCGGTTGGTAGAGACGAAACGGTGATGGTGTACTACTCGCATTCTTGTTCTTGATAAGAAGAAGTGGTGACGGTTCAACTTCTTTCACTACTAAAATAGGGGGTTGCCCCTACGGATATTGAAATCCGTAGGGGCATATTTATTTTGGCGGTCCAAGACGCACCAACGTAAAAATATTAAATCTTCATTTGTTATTTTAACCTACGGTGCCGCAAACCAAGGACCTACGGACAAATCCGTAGGGGCATCTAAATATGGATTTAATAGAAAAGAAACATAATTTCCCTATGCGCTGATTATCTTCCTACTCGATCGAGTGCGCGAAACCTCGCAAATCGCCTTTTCTCGTCGCCGCGTCACCGACCTCGCCGATCTCGTCGCCGACCTCGCCGATCTCACCGATCTCGTCGCCATTCTCTCTCTGTCGTTCCCGATCTCGATGCCGTTCTTCCTTGTCGCCGATCCACCGAACAGGTAAGTAATTAAATCTTCAATTAAAGAGATTTTTGATTATTTTAGGGGTTGGGGTTGCGGTTGCGGTTGGGGTTCGGCTAGGGTTGCAGCTGGGGTTGGGTTCGGCTAGGGTTGCGGTTGAGGTTGGGGTTGGGGTTGGGGTTGGGGTTAGGGCTGGGGCTGGTGCTGGTGCTGGGGATGCGGTTGGGTTGGGGTTGGGGTTAGGGTTAGGGTTGGGGTTCGGCTGGGGGGCCCATAACTGTTGGGGTTGCGGTTTGGGTGGGGTTGGGTTAGGGTTGGAGTTAGGGTTAGGGTTAGGGATGGGGCTGGTGCTGCGGTTGTGGTTGGGTTGGGGTTGGGGTTAGGGTAAGGGTTGGGGTTCGGCTCGGGGGGGCGCATAACTGTTGTCTTGCATGGTAAACTATAAAGGGGGTTTGTGCAATAAACCCTGATTATTGTGCTGCGCTTGCAATGAGTACTTATCCATGTTATGCATGTTGATTCCCACTTTTGTTCGCTTGCTTGCATATATTGTAGATATAAGCTTATTTGTTTGTTGGGTTTGTTTGTTTCTTATTCCATTGATGGGCACATCCAAGCAGTATGAAATTGCATCTTCCTTTTGCTACCAACGATTAGCTAAGTTAGATTACGCAGTTGTGCCTTTCTTTCTAGATTTTGGATAGATTTTCCACTTTACATTTCTATCCATAATTGATTGGATAATTTATTGACCAAAGCTCTCTACTTGAGAAACCGAGCGCCATTAGTGTGACAATGTCATCATGTGAAACTTCCGTTGACCGCCTAAATTCACAAATTTCTTTTTCTATCTGTTAGTTTAGGGGCATGCATAATTTGTTTTTAGCCGTAAATGGCTCTAGTTATATATTTCTCCGTCATGTTTGAATTGTGTATCACAAAATTTGCCTAAATGGTTCATTATATGTTCCCTCATTCATGCATGTATAACACACACACACATATTAGCTTTTATGCCAGATACTTTTGGAAATCAAACTTTCAACACTAATTTTGATCTGAGACCCGTGTAATGTAGCATTAATTATGAATTTATATTATATTCATCTTGTTTATTGATTTCTTTTCTATGTTAAAGGTATGCATCTCAATCCCAAGTCTAATGAATCTTAGTTCTTTAATACTCAATTCTTCATATATCTTATTCTCAAGTTGCAATTTGCAAGTAACTAAGCAAGTATTATTTCATAAGTTTAAAATTATGTTACACATACAACACGAATGCACAACAAACGCATCATTAGAGAGTGATTCAAGATGTTCAAGTTAAAACCAATATATGATACTCGATGATAATATGAAACCTTCATATTCTCATCGATACTCATATATGAAACTAAAAGCGTCACTTAGTCCCCGTCTATCGGTTAACATACGTGCGATGTTCGTCGTGACATAGAACTATACGAAGGTTGTTAAATATCGGACGGTATAGCTCGATACTAACAACCGTCGTATAGTCTACGCGATGAGAAAATTTAATCATATGGTAATCGATAGATTTGTCCCGTGTGGACAAGTTAAGAATGTATAAAGCAAACACCTTCATTCACTTGTGTTTTCATCCGTTTCGAGAAATTTCGTCGGTACCTTTCCGCTGGTTCTCCGTGTATAAAGATAGATTAGATGTTCATTTCAACGTTGTTTCACAGCTTTGAAATGATTATCTATTCTATTACAGTGTACTCGAAGAACAGCGGGGAGGTGCTGCCGAAATTTACTCGAAACGTTTGAAAGCATAAGTGATGGGTGTTCGCACTGTACATTCTTAATGGGATAGAAGCCTACCCCCGACAGCCGGAACACACACATACAACAAGAATACACAACAAACGCATAATTAGAGAGTGATTCGAGATGTTCAAGTTAAAACCAATATATGATATTCGATTATAATATGAAACCTTCATATTCTCATCGATACTCATATATGAAACTAAAAGCGCCACTTAGTCCCCGTCTATCGGTTAACATATGTGCGATGTTCGTCGTGACATAGAACTATACGAAGGTTGTTAAATATCGGACGGTATAGCTCGATACTAACAACCTTCGTATTGTCTACGCGACGAGAAAATTCAATCGTATGGTAACCGATAGATTTGTCCCATGTGGACAAGTTAAGAATGTATAAAGCAAACGCCTTCATTCACTTGTGTTTTCACCCGTTATGAGATATTTCGTCGGTACCTTTCCGCTGGTTCTCCGTGTACAAAGATAGATTAGATGTTCATTTCAACGTTATTTCACAGCTTTGAAATGATTATCTATTCTATTACAGTGTACTCAGAGAACAGCGGGGAGGTGCTGCCGAAATTTACTCGAAACGGTTGAAAGCACAAGTGTTGGGTGTTCACTCTATACATTCTTAATAGGATAGAAGCCTACCCCCGACAGCCGGAACACACACATACAACAAGAATACACAACAAACGCATAATTAGAGAGTGATTCGAGATGTTCAAGTTAAAACCAATATATGATACTCGATGATAATATGAAACCTTCATATTCTCATCGATACTCATATATGAAACTAAAAGCGCCACTTAGTCCCCGTCTATCGGTTAACATACGTGCGATGTTCGTCGTGACATAGAACTATACGAAGATTGTTAAATATCGGACGGTGTAGCTCGATACTAACAACCGTCGTATAGTCTACGCGACGAGAAAATTCAATCGTATGGTAACCCATAGATTTTTCCCGTGTGGACAAGTTAAGAATGTATAAAGCAAACGCCTTCATTCACTTGTGTTTTCACCCGTTTCGAGATATTTCGTCGGTACCTTTCCGCTGGTTCTCCGTATACAAAGATAGATTAGATGTTTATTTCAACGTTGTTTCACAGCTTTGAAATGATTATCTATTCTATTACAGTGTACTCGGAGAACAGCGGGGAGGTGCTGCCGAAATTTACTCGAAACGGTTGAAAGCACAAGTGATGGGTGATCGCTCTATACATTCTTAATGAGATAGAAGCCTACCCTCGACAGCCGGAACACACACATACAACTAGAATACACAACAAACGCATAATTAGAGAGTGATTCGAGATGTTCAAGTTAAAACCAATATATGATACTCGATGATAATATGAAACCTTCATATTCTCATCGATATTCATATATGAAACTAAAAGCGCCACTTAGTCCCCGTCTATCGGTTAATATACGTGCAATAATTTATTCTTTTCAACGACAAACGCACACACAAAGCATATACACGGATTTTCGCCTTTGTCAGTAACTATCCCGTTCTTATATTTCTCAATATAGTCAGCATAACCTACAATTTATATGTTATACAGTCTAACATGGCCCATGAGTATGTCAGAGTTAAGGTCTGGATGTATATGGATTGGCAACAACGTATGCAACCTAAGTTTGTCGCAGGAGTTGTTGCTTTCCTTGAATTTGCACGCGCACATAATAAGATCATAATAGAGAAGATTCTCTGTCCGTGCGATAGATGTGGCAATAAGTACTGGCAGAAGGTAGAATTGGCAGAGCTTCATATTGTAAAATATGGGTTTACTAGACTTTATACAAGTTGGAAATATCACGGGGAAGAAGAAGAATGCAGTACTGCGGCAGAAGAAGAAGGAGAACACGATAATGTGGCAGGAGAAGAAGAAGAATTCGGTAATGCGGCAGAAAGAGAAGACGGTAATTTACTTCCATCAGAAGAAATGGAGGATATGGTAGAGGCTGCCCTAGGTGAATCTATTCGTACCGAAGATGACATTCCTTCCGGTCAAGGACCGCGTGCGGATAAATATGAAAATTTCATGAATGATGCTAGGAAACCAATTTATGAGAATGCGAAGTATTCCACCCTCTCATGGTTCGTCCAACTTTTCCAGATTAAGTGCCTAAATGGATGGAGCAACAAGTCATTCAGAATGCTTCTTTCGTTCTTGAAAGATTCTATGCATCCGGGAAATAACGTGCCCGACAGCTGGTACGGAGCCCAGAAGATGATGTCTGATTTGGGTCTAAAGTGCGAGAAGATTCAAGCATGTCCTAAAAATTGCGTGTTGTACCAGAAAGAGAATTCAGATTTGAAAGAGTGTCCAACATGCGGAGAGGCCAGGTATAAGCCGAAAGATTCTGATAAGAAGCCTGATATACCTGTCAAGATAGAACGATACTTTCCCATAACACAGAGGCTACAGAGGCTATTTTGGTGCAAAAAAAAAGCCGAGGCAATGATTTGGCATCACCGTGCTCCTCCAAGTGAAGATGGAAAAATGAGCCATCCAAGAGATTCACTGGCATGGAAGGATTTCGATAGGAGGCACGCAATATTCAGTAGTGATCTTCGCAATGTCCGGCTCGGACTGGCTACTGATGGCTTCTGCCCATTCAACTATATGGCTGGAAGTCACAGCACATGGCCCGTTGCAATGATAATTTATAATCTGTTGCCTTGGTTAGCTATGGACCAATCATACTTTATGATGCCTCTTCTTATCGACGGACCAAACTCACCGGGGAACAATATTGACGTTTATCTCTGACCTCTGATCGAGGAGTTGAAATTTTTGTTCATTGATGGTGTAGAGACATATGATGCAAACACAAATACAACCTTCATACTGCGTGCGGCTCTAATGTGGACAATTAATGACTTTCCTGCGTATGGAATGCTATCAGGTTGGTCCGTACATGGTCACAAAGAATGTCCTCAGTGTCATGAACACACAACATCGAAATTCTTGAATTTTAGCAGGAAGGTTTGTTATTGCGGCCATCGACGTTTCCTGCTTCCAGACCACCCCTATAGGTTAGACACGGTTCACTTTGATGGTCATCAAGAGCTTCTTGGACCTCCATCCCCATTGTCCGGAGAGGACGTGACTGCTAAATGGGATGGTTACAATAATGTGACCTTCGGGATGGATCCGACGAAACAGGTCAAACCACCATTCTGGAACAAGTTAAGCATTTTCTTCGATCTTCCGTATTGGTCTACAAATTCAGTGCGTCATTGTCTGGACGTCATGCATATAGAGAAGGGAGTATCAGAGTACATACTTAACTTGCTTCTTTGTAAAGACGTGAAATTGAAAGACAACCTGAATGCTCGGATGGATCTATAAGAGTGGGGAATAAGAAGTGAATTGCACCCTAGACTGGTAGTGGGTAAACCGGGCAAGTTTGTACTTCCCAATGCCGCTTATCATATGTCACAACCGGAGAAGAAAAGATTCCTGCAGGTGTTGCATGATTTGAAAGTTCCCACAGGTTTTTCAGGATCATTCAGCGAGAAAATAAAAATTGTGAAGGGCAAGACCGATGGGCTGAAAAGTCATGATCACCATGTTATCGTGAAGCACCTTCTTCCATTAGCCCTCAGGACTTCTCTCCCCGAATCGGTTGGTCTAGTAATCAACGACCTATGTTGTTTTTTCAGGGAGTTGTGTGCTAAAACACTGGAGGTTGTGACGCTGGATAAACTAGAAAATTCTATTGCGTTGATACTTTGCAAGTTTGAGCGTATTTTCCCACCGTCATTCTTCGATATCATAATACACTTGACGGTTCATCTTGCAAATGAGGCGAAGTTAGCCGGACCGGTACAATATCAATGGATGTATCCCATCGAGAGGTACGTGTAATTTTTCGTTTCGCATAATTTATAAATTTATTGTTGTCATGTATGCCCGTATTTATTTATTCAATATATTTTCATTAGGTACCTCTACACTCTTAAGAAGTATATACGCAATAAAAATCGACCAGAGGCTTCTATCATGCAAGGTTATCTTCTTGATGAAGCAAACATATTTTGTTCCCGCTATCTGGACGAGAACATTGAGACAAGGCTTAACCGGCCACGAAGAATTCAAGACGGGCCATATGGTAAAGCCGAGTATAAGAAGGTAGACACTATGATTATCAACAAAGATATACCGGTTTATCTTGCTTAATTGCGCATGTCTTGAACAAATTAGAGAGTAAGTTTTTTTGGATTAATTGTTATATCTGTGTTTGTGTGTGTATGAAATGATATAATATTAATGTCACCATTATTTATCGAAAATAGAATTCATTTTAACGAAGTACGTGAGGGGCATCCTGATTGGAACGAAGAATGATTGGAAAAATATCATCAGGATAATTTTTGTGATTGGGTCATAGATCATGTAAGTTATTTGAATAACATTTTATTGCTATCAGTTTTAATCTAAACTTGTATCGTTATGTATTTGTCGTAAAATTTGTTTTTTTAGATCCACGATCCGAACTTGTCTGCATCATTTGAGAGTGATTCAAGATGTTTAGCTCAATTTCCTAGTATGTAGGCTGCATATTACAAAGGATTTGGTGTCCTTGGATACAAATTCGTAGTTAAGAACATAGAAACATCTAGAACCACTCAGAATAGTGGGATTGCGACGGTAGGATCAGACGGTGTGATTTATTATGGGTACTTAAATTGTATACTCGGCATCCACTATCCCAGACGATCAGAACCCTTTTATATATTCCAGTGTATTTGGTACGATATGCGAACCGATACGGACAGGTGGAGAAGCAATCTTGGGACTTGGAAAGATGAATATGGATTGACCAGTGTGAACACATTTCGATTTTACGGTCAGGAAGATCCGTTTATCTTTCCGAACCAAGCGTTCCAAGTATACTACTCACAGTATTTGAAGCATCCGGGATGGAGTTGTATGCCGATGGAAACCCAGAGATGTCTACGATATCCTAGAATTCGAGGACAGCGATGAGGATGAAGAAGAGAGAAGGCTTAAAGTGCTCCGACCGTCTGTTTCGAAGGACGGGTTGTCTTCGACCGATCATGAAGTTTCGTGGGTTAGAAATGACATCGACGATGAAATCCAAGTAGATATGTATAATGCGCCCACGAAACGAAAAAAGTTATCAGTAATGTTATATTATTACTTCACATTTTACGCTCTATACATATATAGTCAATACTTTTAATGATTGTCTAATGCGTCCACGAACCGTTTATCTAGATTTGATGACGATGTCGGGAGCAGCGAGGGGCGGCAGGAGCTCCAGCTGCGGCAGAGGCAGAGCGGTTCTGCCGCCCGGAGAGTTGCGTAGGGAGCTTCAGAGGACCGGTCTTGCATCCAGATCAGAGACCCCTTCGGATGCCTCCTTCCGTGTGGATTTTGCCACACCTCCAGGTATACTGCACGCATATCCATTTTGAATGTAATATTACAGATATTCATGCCTGTTTATGTCAAAATTACTTATATTGTCAATGTTTGATTGTCTAGTTGTTGGTGATGCGTCCACATCTGGGACAGAGGCCACTCCCGCTCCTCCAGGTATGTTTCTATATCATATAGTGCATTTATATTGATTTAGAATGCTATATCATAAATACACACACATTCCTTTTGCTCTTACATAGCAATTTTTATTATTGTCTAGCTGTAGGTGGTGACACCACTGCACATGCAGGTATGTTTATATATCCTATAGTGCATGCATATTGATTTAGAACGTTATATTATTGATTTACATATTTTTTTTGCAATTACTTATATAATCTATTTTTAATTGTCTAATTATAGGTGGTGCGTCCACATCTTCCGCAGGGGCCACTCTTGCCGCTTCCATACCCTCCGCATCGTCTGAAGGTTAGTATGAATAAATATAAAATATTTATTCATTTTACATATGCTCTATAGAATAAATATGAACTTCACGGAAATTTAGCGTCAATGTTTATTTTCTAGTTGGAGGGGATGCGTCCGCATCCGGGACCCCGGTTGTTCCTCACCGGAGGAACTATCGTCCCGCTCGTGCTGCTGCCCGGGCCCAGGCTCATGCGATAGTCACCGGAGGTATATATCACACTTCAATTTTCGTTTAATCTTGATTTCTTAATACAACTTAGTCTTAATATTGATTGTCTTGATATTTCGTGCAGACGCAGGGCCTCCCCATCCCCAGAGGGAGACTCGAGGCCCGAATCAGTCCCATAGGCTGAGGCCTGACAGAGCTAGGGGGAGGCAGCATTCCTCCTCTTTTTTACCCTTGACTATCGCTATACCGGTCCTCATGCCGAGAGGTTCGGCCGGTATATGGGGGACGAGAGCCGGCTCGTGAAGAACTATCCACTTCACGTTGAGTGGGGCGAGCAGCACCGGCGCTCATTCGCCCTCTTCTTTGATAAGGCTCGGGTACGTATAAATATATATTTTCATTTGATTATCCAATATATTTATTATTAACACTTGCAATCTAATAACAATGTTTTTTTTTTGTATTTTCAGTCGGATTACGATTTTCAG
Organism: Agapanthus africanus; assembly: GCA_030015575.1. NCBI lineage: Eukaryota > Viridiplantae > Streptophyta > Magnoliopsida > Asparagales > Amaryllidaceae > Agapanthus > Agapanthus africanus. Next base: position 411,577,993 of record CM057340.1, read on the forward strand.
CCTGTACCCGACCCTGATCACCCTGGGAGGGTGCTCGACCTTCATGCTCTGTACAATGGCCTGATGAAGAACATGCAGACCAAGGTCCGATACAACAGGAATGAGCTGAAGGCCAACTGCTACTCCCTGTGGATGGCGACCCCCGAGGCAGAGAGAGCGGCCCTCCTATCTACTCCGGCGTTTGCGAGAGTCGACATAGAGACATGGCCTCTATTGTGCGAATATTTCGACTCCCAACGCAAACATGTATGTATTTTAAATGTAATTCATTGTTTAGGATATAATTTATTTTTTTGTGTTCCTTAATTAGAAAACTAAATGTTAATGCGTTGTGCAGAAACATGCCGCTCAGAATACAGAGAACAGGAAGTCGGCGAAGAGGGATCGCCCCACTTACACAGGTGGCTCGAGAAATATTACTCGAGCCATGGAGTTATCGATAAATTACAATAGACCGACCTTTGTGATATTCTGCAATATTAAGAGTTATTTTCTAATATTTCTAATATTAAGAGTTATTTTCTAATATTGCAGACAGATCAGACCGTGGCGCAAGGTGGTACACCGAGCGTGTTGTCCGCATATCTTGCCGTCCACGGCACCTCGATAGATCCCGCCACGGGCGAGCTTCGATATCCCGACGTCGCTACCCAGGAGTATTGCGTAAGTGTTAATATTTATTCTACCCATATTTGAAATTTTAGTTTTGGAAGGTTCAAGTTTAAATTTTATAGTTATACTTTACTGCTTAATGTGGGTGTAGGAGCGGGTGGTTGAGCAGGCCGAGGCCTCGGGGATCGATTTTACCGGACAGAGCGATCCGAGGCTGCTGACCCCAGTTCTGGACGCCGCACACGGAGGGCACCACGGAGGTTGGGAGAGAGGCCGGGGACTGGGCCCTAGCAGGGCCCATATGAGGTTGGACTCCACCCCGGCTGTTACTTCCTCCGTCTCCAGTGAGCGACGTGTCCAGCAGGAACTGGAGAGCTTGAGGGCCACCGTTCAGGAGTTGAAGGAGATGCTGGTATGTAACTACTTTATAGTAAAATATCATGTCATATTATAGATATCAACATATCCATAATTAGTACGTAGCTTAAGCTTATTTGGTTTTAGACTTAGGTTTGATTAATTATACATACATATGTAATTAAAATAAACAACGGTTTTCCAAACTAGATATCCAAATGGGGTTTCGAAATAACTTGATAATGATACGAATTCGAATAATACACAGTTCTTACATGCTTCTTACACACGTTAGGTCCAGACGCGACAGGGTACATCGGCCGAGCCTCCACATGCATCTCCTTCGGCTGCGGCTCCACAAGCCACTACATCGGCTGCGGTTCCGCAGACAGCTCCTATAGCTCCACCGCCCGCTCAGACTCCCGCAGCCGCGGCTTCGCAAGCGACTACCTCGATGGCGGCTGCGCAGACCACATCGCCAGCTCTACATGCCGCTCAGACTCCCTCACGCACCGAATTGCATCGTTTATTGACCGAGGAGCACGCGCACTTGATTCTATCGTTTATCAGAGGTGGAGCGGGACTGAGCTAGGGTAGCTTTTTGATTCTTATTTTTTGAAACATGTATTTGTTTATATCATACATATTGTACTACATTTTGAAACGATATTGATATTGATATTGATATTGGTTTATATTTATATCATATTCAGTTTTTGGGTTTCTTTTGTATATTATATGCGTGAGATATGATTATGAATACTGCGATATATGTTGTGTGATGATTAATTTTATATTTTATTGATATATATATTATTGTGCACAGGGCGGGAAAAAATCAGGCAGCCCTTTTTTTTAAAAAAAAAAATATAATGTGTACCTACGGATTAATCCGTAGGTACATATGTTGCCCCTACGGCTTAAACCGTAGGGGAAAAATATCAGCATTAACTGATATTTCCCGCTTGATCTCAGTATCAGGGGAACAAAGGCCCCTACGGAGTTATCCGTAGGGGCCAAATATCAGGATTTCTGATATTTTACCCCTACGGATAAGTACCTACGCATATAGCCGTAGGGGATAGTACTTGGCCCTACGAATACCTCCGTAGGTACAGTTAATATATTTAAAAAAACCGTAAATAAAATAAATTTTTTTCCCCTACGGCCTACTCCGTAGGTGAAACTGGACATACACAGAACTTCGTAGGGGCAAGTTCAGGACTTCAACTTGCACCTACAGCGTTTGCACCTACAGGTTATTTTTTCGCCCCTACGGAGTTATCCGTAGAGGCAGTGGTTTGCCCTTACGGATAAATCCGTAGGGGCAACCCTTATTTGTAGTAGTGTTTGGGTGGGGGTTGATTGTAACGTTTTGAAAATCGTTTAGGTGAAATTTCGGAGAATCGGTAAAATAATGGGTGTTTTCCGTAAAAACCAAGATATAAATAGCTTTTAATATAAAATTAAACATACCTATTCTAGCTATGAAATTGCTAGTATTTGATTTTTAATTGGCCAGTTGTAAATTTCTGATTTACTTAAAAATTTTCTGAAATTAATTAATTAAACATTATTTTAAGCCTTCACTAATACATTTAATTTGTCACGTCCCGAAAGTACGGAATGTGACCGGCACTTAAACTACGAACGTCTCGAGGCGTACGTAATCTAAGTAAGCCGAAAACCCAGAAATGCAAACCAAGAAAAGTAGTAGAGTGAAGGAAAACCAATTTAAACAAGTAGTTTTAATAGCATAAGCCGAATTATGCGGTTTTAAAAAAAACATCAATATTTCCCGAAAATTTCGGCAGAGTCTCCTTTATAAATACTGGCTCCCAAACGGGATACAACATGAATAGTATACGAAATCAATAAAAGGCATCCCCAAGCGGGAGCTAGCTCTTCGTCAATCGACGGTCACAACCACACAAGCAATATAATATACAACGTCAACGGCGAGGATCAAAAACTCAAAAGGAAACTCAAAAGTATAAGAAATAAAACGCGCGACTCTAAGGTCAAAAGAATAACATCACTGGTCTCTATCTCAAAAAATAAATACATGTTTGGTTGATGGAACTTCTAGATACAACTGAATAATAATATACAAGATGTAATGATGGGTAAGATACAAATAAACCCACCTACTAGCAAATCACCCGAACGAAACTATGCCCGCAAAGCCGTAATGAAACCTGTACGGCAAACCTGCAAGAAACTGGGGCACAACGGGGGTGAGTTGCCAACTCGTGAATAGAAAAATATCTACGCACAGAAATCGCATAAATAACACAACCTAGGTCAATGATCATAATATATCCTCAAATATATGTATAACATGCAGCCTATAATAATGACTAGGGTAATATCTAACCCGAGTGTAATCTCATGTGCCCGTGTCAGTGCCTCAGGTAGCAATATATCATATGAATGAGGTATGAATGCATGAAAACAGAATATATGTAAATGAAGAAACTGTTTTCATAATTTAGTGAGATTTCCTTTGTATTTTTAAAATGAGGTATCATAATGAAATCAGTATCAACAGTGTCTATCATCGACACAAAACATAAATCTCAATGTCACAAAATCTCAGGCTCCGGCTATCCGGACTGGCCTGTATCATCAAATCTCAGTACCTCAATATCTCGAAATCTCAATGTCTCAATCTCAATATCTAGGGCGCCGTCAGTCCAGACCGGCCCCTACCATCCATCTCAAGACCACGGCGGTATCCTCCGGATATCCGACGCGTCGGGTAATATCACCAGTAGGTAGTCTCCCCCTGCCAGGCTCATCGTCATCACCACGAGCTTCTTGCCCCGGGTTACCTTACCGGGTCCACCATGTACCCGAAACGGTTCATCCAGCTCCTCGAATCGGGTCTCGAAATCCATCAGCAAACTCATGGTGGACGACTCATACATCATGGGAAAAACCGCGCTTTTTATTTAAAAAGAGAAAGAAGAAGTTTGTATATGTTTTGCGGTTTTTCCCCAAATCCAGAAAATCTCATGGAAATCCGAATCCAAAACCTCAATAGCACATAAAAAGTGAATATATGCATGAGAATCCATGAATGCGGCATAACAATAAATAACAGTATGCATGAAGTAGCAGGTAATAACTACAGTGTCTAAACTAACATATAAGGCAAGTACACTAATATCATGTCTAAACTATTAGAAAACAGGCTATGTCAAGCAATAATATTTTCTAAGGTGTACGTGACATGGCAATTACCGATGAAGAGGTGTGTGAGCCGGCAAGCAAGTGTACGTGGTACATACGCATCATCGGTAATGGTGCTGGTGTCCTAACAGTATGATACCAACAATGCAATAAGAAATTATAATATAAGTATGCGATGCGGAGCGAACAGTAATAATGAGCGGGAGCTAAATACTAAACACAACGATAACTAATCTGCATTGCCCTAATATAAATCCTACAAATGGTGCCTTTTGAAATAACACGAATCATGGGGTTTTGAAAATAGGGGCTACGGTGTTTTTATGAAAAGATACGTCTTTTGATATATCCGTAGGATCCCTTGGGCTGTCTTTTAAAATACCCACGATTCGTTAGTTTTTGAAATAGGTAAGAATCGAATCTAATCTAACAACTAAACTAAACTAAAGGACTAAGTTAACAAGCTGGGCTGCAGGTAAGGAAACCGCCTAACATCTGAGTCGATACATATACATACCTGTATATATATATTAGTCGGTGATCCCACCTCAATAATATCATATCCGATACCATATCTATAACCAGACATCCCAAGTAAAGAGTGCGGATCAATCATCAAAATATAGCTCGTACGTAAATCCGTCGTACGGCATCCCCAAATCTAGGTACGGGTCAATATCACATTCATCATATTATTCACCTGGTATCCTCTTTATCAAATATCATGATCGGGGTACTGATCTACGTCTAGTACAATACTGATACTGTCTAAGTATGCATGGACGTGTTTGAAACATTACGTCAAGGACC